>OZ014520.1:307945091-312945091 GCA_963966055.1 Lathyrus aphaca | reverse complement strand
ACTTCATCTGTCATTTCAACTGATCAGATATCAACAAATGTTCCTTCAACAACTTTGGCACCACATCATTTTGGAACTCCTACAACAACAACACCCATCCTTCCAACAATGTCTCCTACAACATCAACAACAAATCATGAAGACGTCTCAACCGTTACCATTTATTATGATTCGGAAAGTAACTCTGCTTACAACTCACAAAGTGCTTCTCCCATCAGAGCACTAGTCACGATATATTACGATCCACAGATTATCACCATTCCTTCCGCAGCTGCAGTCAGTCCAGTCACTATCACGGTGCCTGGACCAGTACCTTATGAAAGCAGCAATGCCATCCCCTGGCATTACGGCTCTGACCTGTACTGTGAAGGACAAAGAATCACTTTCGAATCATCAACCCCTGCACCACAAGTAGACAATGTGGGAGGAGGCGGAGGCTTCACCCGAAGCGGACGTCTCTTTGCTCCACAAATTCAGAGACCCACTGCCGAAGCAGAAGCTGCTGCCAAGGCAAAAGGGAAAAGCTTGGTGCAGGAAGAGCAGATTGTTAAAGAAGCTTTGAAAACGCCCTTTGATCAAGAGGTTGATGAGTTCATGCGAATCATCAAAAAGAGTGATTATAAAATAGTGGATCAGCTTCATCAGACGCCTTCCAAGATCTCAATCCTGTCATTGCTTATGTGCTCCGAAGCCCATCGGAACGCACTACTCAAAGTTTTGCACGCAACTTACGTGCCTGAAGAGATCACTGTCAATCAACTGGAAGCTGTAGTTGGAAATGTTAATGCTAGTCACGGACTAGGGTTCACCAATACTGATTTGACAACGGAAGGCCGCAACCATAACAAGGCCTTGCACATAACCATGGAATGTAAAGGTGCTGTCCTTTCCCATGTGCTGGTAGACACGGGGTCATCCCTCAATGTCTTACCTAAAAAGGCCCTGGTGAAGCTAGAATATGACGGATTGGCTTTAAGACCCAGCAACCTGGTGGTGAGAGCCTTTGATGGTTCAAAGAGATCGGTTCTGGGAGAGATTGAGTTGCCCATAACGATTGGCCCGCAAACTTTCAAAACGACCTTCTACGTGATGGATATACAGCCTGCCTACAACTGTCTATTGGGTAGGCCATGGATTCACGCCGCTGGCGCCGTGACCTATACCCTTCACCAGAAGTTAAAATATGAGTGGGAGGGTCAAATCGTTACAATCTGTGGAGAGGAAGATATTTTTGTCAGCCACCTGGCTACTTATAAATACATTGAGATGGATGGGGAGATATGAAACAATGAGCCAAGGTTTTGAATCCTTGAATGTCAATGAAACATCTGCTGTACCTGGTACTTCAATATCATCATACCAACAATCCCGGAAGGTTGTTGAGGGAGGAAACGCCTAAGGCTGGGGCAAACTGTTATCGGTGGAGAAGAAAGAGGATAAATTTGGGTTGGGTTACAAACCAACTCAACAAGATCAAATAGAGGCTGCAAAAGAGCCCAACTTTGTGAGTGGGGGGATGCTCACCCCTGATGCTGTCAACAATGTGGAAGACGAGCTGGAAGAAGAACGCAACCTGGAAGGCTGGATTCGTCCAAAGATCCCGGGGAGCAGTATCTCAAACTGGTCTTCCCAGGAAATTATAAGAGTTACTCATGCAGAGTAATTATTATTTCCTGTATTTTTATAGCATGCATCAAAGTCTTGCATCTTGCCCAAGATGACAAGACTCATTTTGTAATCGGGCCATCTGTACTTTTTGTGCAACAAGATTAATCAATGAAATATCAGACATCTTTTTGCAAATGAGTCTTTTTTCTTTTCCGCTCACTGTTTTTCCATTTTTCTTTTTGTACAAAAAATAAATGGCAATGTTTTCAAAATGACAACTTTATTTCACTTTTCTAAAACAAGATTAAAATCGAATCACTAAAATAAAAACTGAACCCTTGCAGAGTGTGCCTTCCAGACAGCACCGACAACAGCACGGCTATGACTTCGTATGACTTTGACAATCCAATCAATCAAGCTGATGAAGGGGTTGAAGAAGAATATGAGCTTCCTGAAGAGCTAGCCAGGTTGTTAAGACAAGAGGAAAAGGTTATTACCCCTCACCAGGAGGAGGTTGAAACGATCAATCTTGGTATAGGCGAAGACGTGAAAGAAGTTAAAATCGGGGCCTGCCTGCAAGACTCAGTGAAGAGACAACTGATTGACCTGCTTCGAGAGTATGTGGACGTATTTGCTTGGTCTTATCAAGATATGCCAGGGCTGGATACTGACATTGTTGTGCACAAGCTGCCTTTGAGGGAAGAATGCCCGCCGGTTAAACAGAAATTGCGCCGTACTCGTCCGAACATGGCAATGAAAATCAAAGAAGAGGTACAAAAGCAATGGGACGCCGGGTTCCTTGCCGTGACTAGCTATCCGCCGTGGGTTGCTAACATAGTACCTGTGCCTAAGAAAGACGGAAAAGTAAGGATGTGTGTTGACTACCGAGATCTGAACAGAGCTAGCCCGAAAGATGATTTCCCATTACCTCACATCGATGTATTGGTGGATAACACAGCTCAGTTCTCGGTATTCTCCTTCATGGACGGATTTTCAGGATACAATCAGATTAAGATGCCACCTGAAGACATGGAGAAGACAACCTTCATCACACCCTGGGGCACGTTATGCTACAAAGTAATGCCATTTGGGCTTAAGAATGCCGGTGCGACGTATCAACGGGCTATGGTAACATTATTCCACGATATGATTCATAAAGAGATAGAATGTTATGTGGATGACATGATTGCCAAGTCCCTCACTGAAGAAGATCACCTGGTAAATTTGCTCAAGTTGTTCAAGCGTCTGAGGAAGTACCAATTAAAGTTAAACCCCAACAAATGCACATTCGGGGTGCGATCCGGTAAGCTGCTGGGTTTTATTGTGAGCGAGAAAGGGATTGAAGTTGACCCTGATAAAGTCAAAGCCATTCAAGAAATGCCTGTACCAAAGTCTGAAAAAGAAGTTCGAGGGTTCTTAGGTCGATTGAACTACATTTCAAGGTTCATATCTCACCTTACAGCAACCTGTGAGCCCTTATTCAAGCTGTTGAGAAAAGAACAGACGGTCAGGTGGAATGAAGACTGCCAGAAGGCTTTTGACAAGATCAAAGAATACTTACAAGAACCTCCGATCCTTATGCCTCCAGTGGAAGGAAGACCTCTGATAATGTACTTGACAGTATTAGAAGAGTCAATGGGGTGTGTGTTGGGCCAGCATGACGAGTCTGGTCGAAAAGAGTATGCAATATACTACCTAAGCAAAAAGTTTACCGACTATGAACAACGTTATTCACTGCTCGAGAAAACTTGCTGTGCTTTAGCGTGGGCTGCTCGCCGACTGAGACAGTATATGCTGACCCACACTACTTTGTTGATCTCAAAGATGGACCCGGTTAAGTACATATTTGAGAAGCCAGCTCTTACCGGACGGGTTGCAAGATGGCAAATGATCCTTACAGAGTATGACATTCAGTACACTTCTCAGAAAGCCATCAAGGGCAGTGTATTGTCTGAATATCTTGCTGAGCAACCTATTGATGATTACCAGCCTATGAGATTTGACTTCCCTGATGAAGACATCATGTTCATAAAAGCGAAAGATCATGAAGAACCTGTTCACACTGAAGGGCCTGACCCGGAAGAAGAATGGACTATGATGTTTGATGGGGCTGTTAATATGAATGGTCGTGGTGTTGGTGCAGTACTCATTACACCCAAAGGAGTTCACATGCCTTTCTCGGCAAAACTCACTTTTAACTGCACTAACAACGAAGCTGAATACGAAGCTTGCATTATGGGTCTTGAGGAAGCCATTGACCTCAGGATCAAGACTTTGACTGTGTTCGGAGATTCAGCTCTAGTAATTAATCAGACCAATGGCAAATGGTACACACACCAGGATCATCTGATACCTTACAGGGATTATACAAGGAGGTTATTGACTTTCTTTACAACAGTCAAACTTGAGTATATCCCTCGGGACGAGAATCAGTTTGCAGATGCTCTGGCTACCATTTCGTCCATGATCAAAGTTCAAGCTGCCAACTTTGTACCTCAGATTTCAGTGTCCAGACTTGATAGACCAGCATATGTATTTGCAGCGGATATTGTTAAAGATGATAAGCCTTGGTTCCACGACATTAAGTGCTTCTTGGAGGATCAAACATACCCACCTGGGGCATCTTCCAATGATAAGAAGACATTAAGAAGGCTTGCTGGTAGTTTCTTCCTGAACACCAATGGCTCACTATACAAAAGAAACTTTGATATGGTACTCCTCAGATGCGTCGACAGGACGGAAGCAGACTTGTTAATGCACGAGGTGCACGAAGGATCATTTGGTACCCATGCTGGAGGACATGCCATGGCTAAGAAATTGCTACGATCTGGTTATTATTGGATCACAATGGATGCTGACTGTTGTGCCTATGCCAGAAAATGCCACAAATGCCATATCTATGCAGATAAGGTGCATATGCCTCCCAATCCTTTGAATGTGATGTCTTCACCCTGGCCCTTTGCCATGTGGGGCATTGATATGATCGGCAAGATTGAACCGACTGCTTCAAATGGCCACAGATTCATCCTGGTCGCCATCGACTATTTCACCAAGTGGGTCGAAGCAGCATCATACGCAAATGTTACAAGGCAAGTAGTAGCCAGATTTCTGAAAAGAGACATCATCTGTCGGTATGGAGTGCCCGAACGAATCATTACTGATAATGGTTCCAATCTAAACAACAAAATGATGGCAGAGCTGTGCCGGGACTTCAAAATTCAACATCACAATTCTTCTCCTTACAGGCCAAAGATGAATGGCGCTGTTGAGGCAGCTAACAAGAATATCAAGAAGATTGTGCAGAAGATGGTAGTCACTTACAAAGACTGGCATGAAATGCTACCGTTTGCCTTGCATGGGTACCGCGCGTCAATCAGGACATCCACTGGGGCAACACCGTATCAACTTGTGTATGGTATGGAGGCAGTCCTACCTGTTGAAGTTGAATTACCCTCTCTACGGGTACTGATGGATGTTAAGCTGAACGAAGCATAATGGGTTAGGGCCCGATACGAACAACTGAGTCTGATTGAAGAGAAAAGATTGGCTGCAATCTGTCATGGGCAGTTATATCAGAAGAGAATGAAGAAGGCCTTCGATCAGAAAGTCAGGCACCGAGAGTACCAAGTAGGAGATCTTGTGCTGAAAAGAATCCTCCCTCCTCATACAGACCACAGGGGAAAATGGACTCCGAACTATGAAGGACCATTTGTGGTAAAGAAAGTTTTCTCTGGTGGAGCACTGATGCTCAGCACCATGGATGGTGAAGATTTCCCGTCCCCTGTGAATTCAGATGCAGTTAAAAAATACTTCGCATGAAAAATGACCCGCTGGACATAAAAACAGAATGTAAGTCCAGGCAAAAATAGGGCATCCCGGCGAGTCAAAAACAGAATAAAAGACTCGGGCAAAAATAAGGGAAAATAAATAAAAAAAAATGTTCACCCGCTGAGTTGAAAAGCCACATTGGACAGCTCAGGCAAAAATGGGTATCCCGATGGATTGAAAACCCGAAAGGGCGATCTATGCAAGATAAGGGAATAAGCGAACAACTGCATTCTAAATTCGTCTGTATCGTTTACAACTTGGCAAGCTTCGAAAGGATCAAGCTTCAATCAGAATCAACATTCCTCGGAAAGCAAGATGAGAAGAACGTCAAAAGTCATACGAGTCATAGCAAAAGAGGAAGCTCCTTAAAGCGTCATCAACACTGCCAGCATTTTGTTTCTCAATTTGTAACAATCTCCTCATTTCAGGGGATTTGTTTCTTTGACTGTATTTCGCCAATTCAGGGCATATGAATTAATAAAATCAGATTTTCAGTCATGTCTCGTCTTGAACATTTTATTTGCAAAAAATGTCTGATGTCTAAAAGAAAAAACCGATTGCATAGAATACAGATGTTTATCTTTAAATAAAACGTGCTTGCAGGAAATATACTTACTCTCGGAAGTGTCTAAACTCCTATGACAGGAATCCAGTAAAGGATACCTCGGGATTACTTGTGCGTTTCTCTATCTTTTCAGGATTGCAGGTATCCAGAACGCAACTCGGGGCATGAAAACTTTATCCCAGCAAGTTGGCAAATCAACACTCAATTTTAGCACCCGAAGTGCTCTCTCCCCAGCTGAGTTGCCTCTCATGACTCCCCCAGCTGAGCTGCCACTTGCTACTACCACCAGCCGAGTTGCCATTTCATCCTCAGCCAAGTCAAGGAGCTCTCCCCACAGAGTTGCAGCCTCTATCCAGAAGAGCAGTGCATGAAGAATCACAACAGAGTGAAGAAAGCTTCTACAAACCCCAGTTGGGTCTCTCATTTATAAGGATAGGTCTATCAATGACCCATATCCCCAAGCAGATAGCATCTCGCCAGATCTACCAATGATCTCATCCCCAGCTGGGATGTCCACCTCAACAGAACGATCGAAGATCTTCACAAGCAACGGGACCCAGATCCCGGTTTGGTATCTTTGCACAATCATAGCATTCGCATCATGTTTACCCACAAAGTGTAGCATTCCGTTTTAACACGGAGCATTACGGCAAAAATCCAACACATAGCATAATCATAAGCCATGTTATGAATCGAACACTTGTGACTAGTAACCATTCATCAGAATGCAGAATACTTTCCCTAAAATCCCCACCAGAGTCCCAGCAAAAGTAGCTGCCTCACAATCCACAAACACCAGTATATACTCATTTTGACACCCGTCCGTGCCATCTTTCCCCCGTAAAGTCACCCAAACACTCTGTGCCAACAAGATCACCCGTATTACAGATACGTCCTGACACCCGTCCGTGTCATACCCCAGCAGAAAGCCAAAGACATCCTCTTTGCACTCACATATACCTATATACACTTTCTTGACACCCGTCCATGTCATATCCCCAGCGCGGTCGCCTACACTTTTACAACCCCTATGCTTATACTTTTCTCTCTTGACACTCGTCTGTGTCACCCTCCCCAGCGGATAAACACTCATCTATACAATACTCGTACTCACTACTCATGTTACACTTATACAGATACTCGTCCGTATCTTGTATATACCATTTATATCCCCACAGATTCGGCACTAGTCCTTGTTCTTTGTTAACTCGTTGGTACTCGTTCGTACCATCATCTCAGAACATGCGTCAAGCGTTTGTTTTTACATGATACTCGTCCGTATCATAGTCTTAAGGATGCCCGTCCGCATCTTTAATCCATACACTGTGTCAAAAACTTCTGTCTTCTTGAATATAGATACCCGCCTGTGTCTACTATTCCCCAGAAGAATCCTCTCAGATTCAACACTCGTTCGTGTTCTTTGTTAACCAGTTGATACTCGTCCGTATCATCATCTTTGAACACGCGTCAGTATTTGTTTCTATCCGATACTCGTCCTTATCGTAGTCTTAAGGATGCTCGTCCGCATCTTTAATCTATACACAAATACCAAACACTTATACCTTTTGTTTCCGGGATGTAAGCACTCGTCCGTGTTTACTACTCCCCAGTAGGTTACCAACAAAGCATTTCTTTTCTTCTTGTCTGACACTCGTCTTGTGTCATGATAAACCCCGAGAGCAGCCGTACCCTGCTAGGTGGTCGTCCTCCACCTCTTGATGGTCGTCCTCCATCATGCTCATCCGATGGCCGTCCCCATCGTTGATTTTTAGCAGCCGTCCCCTGCTAGGTGGTCGTCCTCCACCTTTTGATGATCGTCCTTCATCATTTTATCCAATGGCCGTCCCCATTGTTGATTTTGGTTATCTGGCATTCGTCCTATGTCATGATAAACCTTGAGAGCAGCCGTCCCCTGCTAGGTGGTCGTCCTCCACCTCTTGATGGCCGTCCTCCATCATGCTCATCCGATGGCCGTCCCCATCGTTGACCTTTTATCTGGCTTTCGTCCTATGTCGTGATATTTTCGGCAGCCGTACCCTGCCTGGTGGTCGTCCTCCACCTTAGATGACCGTCCCTCATCTTAACCCAACAGAGCAGCCGTCCCTTGCTAGGTGATCGTCCTTCACCTTTGATGACCATACCTCATCATCTGTTTATTTCATTTATTCTTTAACCCGATGGCCGTCCCCGTCGTGGTCCCTTTTCTTTTAGCCCGATGGCCGTCCCCATCGTCGGTTACTTTGCTTTATGAACTTGATGGCCGTCCCCGTCATGTTTCATTAATCCCCAGAGAATTTTACAGCTTTATCTTGATGGTCGTCCCCATCATAATTCTTTTATCCCCAGCATGTCGGCCGTCCCCGTCATTGCTCTTTACCCAGCAGTCGTCCTCTGCTCGATGGTCGTCCTCCGTCGCCCGCACTTTACAATATACTTTATTTTCCTTTACAATCTATATCCCTTTTCTTCTTCATTCTGTGAGTGCAAATTTTGGACTGTCTTTGGTATTCAACCACAAGTTATCTTGTTTGCCTGTTAAGCCGTTGCTTACATCCTGCACAGCTAACTCATGTTTGAATAGGGGCAGCTGTAAACACCCCAAATTTGCCCTCACCCATTCACACCATGGCTTGTGATCATCTCATATGCATAAACTCAATCATATCATCTCATATCACATTTTTGATCCATTGCATTGGTTCTAAGTCATCTGCACCTAGGGTTTGTGATCTGAGCAATCCAAGAGCTTCTGGAGCCACTCCAAAGGCCACCAATCACTTCAAAGGGATCCATGTGTGTTCAAGTATCATATTACATCCTCTCAGAGTCAAGAATGTCAAAAAATCACAAGAACTGGGATTGGTATGGAAGCAGAGCCAGGTTTGACTGCACAGTTGACCTAAAATTAGGGTTTTGGTTTCAGAGGCCATAACCCCAAATTTTTTGGTCATTCTTGTTTCTATTGGTCTCTATATGGTATAAGGAGTATGCATATCAATTTTCATGAAGAAATTCCATGGGGAAGTCATCTGATCAAGAGTTGACTTTCTGGACAAGTCAGTGCAAAATTAGGGCATCTGAGGCCCCCAATGACCCAACCAAGGGGTGATCTTCATCACTTTGAGTGTATATGATCTTTATTTGATCATGGAAGAAGGTTGAAGTTCACAAAATTCAAGAATTTGAAGTTTTTGCAAAGTTGACTTTTTTGGGCATGGTTGACTTTTAAGGAATATGTCATTTTAAGCCACTTTTCAAGCCTTACTTTTTGATCCAAAAATGCTTCAAATGGAAAAACTTTAGTCATGAAAGTTGTAGATTAGATCTTTCCCTTTTCAAAAAGTACAAGAACATGACCTAATTCATTTTGGATCAAAAGTTATGGTTTGTCAAAGTTGGCAAAAATCACTAATTTTCAAGATATGCCTCAAATGAGAAACTTGCAATTTCATGTACCAAGCATTCTTGTAGCTTCTAATTCATGTCTAACCATTACACAAGCATCATGTAAGTCCTAAAGTTCAGATTGGACCAAGATTTCCTCATGTTTTATGGCTTGTATAGCAAGATAGTTCCATAAGAACCAAAGGTGATCAAGTTGCAAAACCACTCATCACACTTCACCCACTTGCTGCATTGGCCATTGAACCAGCCCTAGCCTCTCCCATCACCATGATGCGCCAGCCCACACTCTTGTACCAAGCTAGAACTCAGCCCATGCCTTCCTTACACCAAAGTTGACATTTTGCAAAAGTGAACCTACCTATCACAGCAGGCCAGGTCACATCATCTGACCAATGAGATTACTTTATGCAAGCCAAATGCTAGCCATTTCACATAACAAGAAAAGCTGAAGCTCACCACAAGTCAGCATACACAAACTCACCCCAACTTGCATTTTCCTTCGAATCTCTCTCCACAAACCTAAAACACAAAGACAAACTTCACAAATCATCTCTGCTCACTTCACTGACCAGAAACCACCCTTCATCCTGGCCTGAAACACCTTGAAACCAAAATACGATTTTCACACTCCCTTGGCCTGAGCTTCTGCAAACTCACTCAAGAGGCTGTTTAAACTCCAACCAAGTGCCCAAAGCTTCAAAGGGGGATCATTGGGACCTGTTTGAGCCAAAGAACCATCCAGAAAGCTCCTGAATCAAAAGCTCAATCTCAGGTGACTCCATGAACTTTTTTCCAGAACTCCATTTTCTTGTTAAAATTTTGTTTTGTATGTTGCACTGATCATTGGGATCTATTTACTTTTGAAAATAAGCAAGAAATGAGTATGTTATGGTGTTCTGAAAGTTTGACCTAGAAATTTCTTTGCTTCGATTCTTGTTTGTGTTTGAGTTTTAACATGATTTGGTGCTGGATTCGTGTTTAGGATAGTTAGTAGATGATTTCTGGAGAGTTAGAGCTCCTAAAATGGCCTGGAGAGAGAGATTGATTTTTGGGGTGAACGGGGAAGATGACCGGAACACTGTTCCGGTCACCTGAGGGTGTTTAACGGTGGGATTAGGGTTTAATCATTAATTAGCTGAGTTTGAATGTGGTCCGTTCATTTCCGCGCGCAGTCAACTCCCGCCCTTGCCAGTTTGAATCTCATGCGTTGGATTGTTTGACTTTCCCTTTTTCAGCTTTTAATTCATTTTTATTTTCATAATATTTCATTTGTTTTATACAATTTATTTAAAATAGTAAAAATTGTCTAAAAATTATGAAACTTTTTGTCAAGAGTTTCATTAATTTTTAAGACACAAAAATATTTTTATTTTTATTTTTAATATTAAAAAAGTATTTTAAAATATTTAAAAGTTTATTTTTAATTGATTAATGGAAATTAATTTATTAAAAATACTTTTAAGTATTTAAAAATCACCAAAAAATTCATGAAATGTTTTAAGACATTTAGAAACATTGTCCAACCTTCAAACCAAATTTATTTTTTGATCTTGATGCATTTTGAGAATTTCTCATTGAATTAAAATCATTTTTATGCATTAATTTGATCCAAAGTTCCAAAAATCATTTCTGCCTATCCATGAAGAGTTGGGCATTGATTCTTTTTGCATTGCATTGTGTTTAGCATGTAGTTTGTGAGATTAAATGGCCTTGATTTGATCTTTCATTTTCAAATTGTTTGGTAATTTTCTTGTTTGAAAACCCTAAAACCCTAGCAAATTTGTGAAAACCATAACTTGAATTTGGTTAAGAGTTGAGACCTCTCCTTTGGGCAGTGGGTTAGTATAGGTTTAGGGGTCCTTTGAGTGCATTTTCAATTTTTTATCTTAGGGTTTGCTTCTGATTTTGATTTTTGTTTGATGTGTAGTTCATAAACCCTAATTTGGGCTTCCATATGCATCCATCTTGCATTCTCTTGCATAACATAACTTGCCATGACATTTCAAGCATCCATTTGATTCATTTGACATCATAAGACATATTGAAAGCATGTTTGATCATTGCATCATGTATTTGCCATGTTGTATGCCATATGTGCTTCATAACTTTTCATGTATGTTCATGTGTCTTCACTTGCTTCATTTGCATTCATGAACTTGTATGATCATTTCCATGTGCTGCCTCATGTTTGTAGCATCTCATAACATCATTAGCATCATGTAAATGCTTCTGGTTTTGTTTCTCATCATGTCATCTCATCCCATTTTGCATTGCATTGCATTTCTTTTCTAACCTTTCAGGTGGTAAGTAACTTTGAGAAGTGAATTTGCCTTCACTTCTCATAACTTTCTTCTCATCTCTCTCTTGCATCCATTGCTGCATTTTTGTTTGTGTTTGAGTTTGAGTTTGATCATTATTCTTCTTCCCACTTTCTTTCTTCAAGTGACTTGACTTCTTGAATGAAGCAAGTCACTTTGCTTCTCTTGATCCTTTCATCTGCTTCCTGGTGGTTCCATTGAAGACTTCTCTTGTAAACCTCACAAACCTTAGGAGCAACCAAGCATGACAATGATTAGGGTTTTAACTAGTCCCCCACTTAGTTTTACCTTTGTGTCTCTTTTGAGTCTTCTCTTCTCATCTCACAATCAGGGACTAAACCCTAAAGGCTTTAAGGCTTTGTGATTAAGCTTATGCCTGCATCCTTCTCTTAGGATGGAGTGTATAACTTTAATCCTAAGTGTTAAACCCTTATTGTGTTTAACTCCTTTAATCAATCCATCTAATAATCATCAAGACATCACACTTGTAACTTGGGCCTTGCATTAGGGTTCTAATTCTTCCTTAATTGGTTAAGAAGGACTAACCCTAGTGTTAATGGACAAGTCCCCCTCAAGTTGTCTTACAAACCCTAAAATTCACTTCATCATCATACCATTAAGTAAAATCCACTTAATAAAGGCTTGTTTTGTCATGAGTTTAATCCCTAATCATGGATTAAGTTGAGGAGCATTCCTCAGCTTAAACATTCACATCTATTATCCTTCTATTAGGATGGTGTAATGAGTCTGTTAAATCCCTGATTATGGCTTAATCTCATTACTTAACACTAAACAAAAACCACAAAAACACCTAAATAATCACAAGTAGGTTAATGATCTTAACCCTACACCAAAGGTGATCAAGTGTGAGAATCTGACTTCACACTTAAGGTACTCTCATTACCCCTAAACAGAGGGAAGATGCGATGAGTTTACTAAATCCATTGGTTTAGACTTAAGCTCATTAACTTATGACAAACTTTCAAAAGCAATAAAAGACTGAAAAATGCAAAAAAACAAACAATAATCGTCTCCTCCGGGATTCTTTTCTCATCATTTTTACTCACAAACGAGAACTTGCTTCTTCCGTCTAATGCAAGACAGTTAGCACCTGAGCCAGACAGGTCATACACTTGAGCATAGGCAAGTAAGCAGTTCACAAGTCAACTCATCTTTCAGTCTCTTTGGGTCGAACTACGGTGTTCTGACTTCCTCATTGCACGAGAGGATACGTAGGCATAACTTAACGGTTATCGAACAAAAGTCTCTGTATATTCCCCCTCTTTCCAGCATCTTTCTCTTAGCCTCATTATCATGAGCATTTCATTCTTGTTTTCACACAGACACTTCACTTGTACACATCACTTTTCTCTTACACTGACACCTGTACATTCTTTTCCAGCTATTTTACACACAAATTGCACTGACACTACCCCTTTAAAACACAAATCTTTTAAGCGTGGATCCCGTCGAGTACGGCGGACAATCTGGGTGCTAATACCTTCCCAGGTTGTAACCAACCCCCTTTCTCAGTCTCTCTGGTTCGCGACCGTCTTATCCATCTCTTTCTAGGTCTATGCAGCATTACCTTTCCTCCGGGATAAAAATGCCTAGCTGGCGACTCTATTCATCTCCAGTGAGTTCACGGCTGTGTGTTCTCATTGTCCCTCTCGCCGACCGTTCGCGTCTGTACCTTTATCTGGGCCAGTTCCCACTTATCGGGAGCGACAGTACCATAGAGACATCTAACACCAGGGACAAGATCAATAAAGAATTCCACCCCTCTCTCTCTAGAGGCACATTCCAATATCTTTCAGAAACATATCTGCTTCGACTAATCAAAACATTCCATAAGCATTTGACCTTACTCCCAACAATTCACTATACATAATATCCCATTTGGCAAGGCACGCCTATCCCATCTAACATGATATCATCCACTATCAACAAGAGATTAAGGGTGATCAGTTCCTCAATTTGTTGATAGACATCCGACAATCATGATGGGGTATAAACCATGTCCACCAAAATCCAATATCATTCTTGGCATCTTATGCACTAGTCCACCTCCTATGTAATTCCTTAGTTGACTCAAGCCTTATTTCCACATTTCCTCCGGAATCGAGAATAACATCGTCTTAATAACCTTTGCACTCCTACAATCCAATACACGTTGAGTCAACACTCCACAACCAAAACATCTCAAAAAAGCAACATCTTCTCCCCCACTTGTTTCAATCCCACACCTGAAGAAAAGCAGTTAGAAACAAGCAAGTATCGACAGTGTTTTCACACACATGTCGCGTGCTAGGAAAAACACAACTAAATAACCTGGCCATACGGACCGACCTGCTCTGATACCACTTTGTAACACCCTAAATTCCCCCGTGCATTTTATAATAAAATCAGAGTAAAAATCAACTTTCAAATTTAAGGTATTACTTTTCATCCAAAAATATGCTCCTTAAAAGACATGTAACATACTTTGATATTTTATTATGCAGCAGGAAAAACATACATTTAAGTCAAGCATTTTATATTTTATTATACAAACGTTCCCGACTCCCATGTTACATATCAGAGCAGACGCCACTAATATGAAGTGCTTCAACTTCACCGACCACGAACTCTAACTACTCCTGCTAACCTGCACGTTACCAACATAGGGGTAACATTAAAACAGAAGGGGTGAGATTCTTAAATCAACAAAAGAGGAAAATGATATAAATACGAGAGCATACATCATTTAGTTATCCACACACATCCCAAAAATCATAGACATCACACCCTTCAATACATCCACATCATAATCTTCAAAAATATAAAATTTACAAAAAATTCCTCCACAACACATAGATCAGCAACAAAGCATGCAAATGAAATTCAACCATATTTCATGGTCCAGTGTGACCCTTCTTTCATGATCACACTCTCAACTGTGACTAAATGCAATCACCTCACCAACAATGATAACGCACAACAACGAGGCGACATGCAACAACATACAATGACTCTCATGAAATCAGTTTATCACACGACTTTAGACCACAACACAACAGGTCATCACAATTCAACAACAACAACAACATATCATCACAATTCAACAACAATGACATGTCATCATAATTCAACAACAGTGACATATCATCACAACTCAACAACAACAAAAACCACATATTACAACAACTTATCAATAACAATATACTATAACGACTTAACAACAACAACATCATATTACAACAATTTATCAACAACGAAATATCATCACAATTCAACAACAATGACATATCATCACAATTCAACAACAATGACATATCATTAAAACTGAACAACAACAACAACAACCACATATTACAACAACTTAACAAACACAACACATCTTTTTAAAACCTCAATGAATACATACACAAAACATTAATACATCATTATCATCATATAAGTATTATCATATCATAAACTTCAACACTCTATCATTATATTCTAGCTCAACATAAGCATCATTTAACCTTCAACCCATAATTAATATCACAAAGTCGTTAGCACTTAATTATCATCGTCTATTCATCGGACTCCACTACAAACAACCTTATCGCATTACCCACCTCTACATTAATATAACTAATTCCTACACATTGTTTTTACCATCCATAGTCATAGGACATCACCATTCTCCCATTTAGAACAAGATTCATCATCTATAACAACATGTCTTTAGCTCAATATACAATGAATCACCTTCCAACATCAATTCATATTATTTAAAAAACTTCTAGCAACATGAGACTATTTTTAAATGAAAGTACATTGTCTTAGCTTCACACAACTTCGATCAATGCACAAATCGGACACTCGAAGCTCAAGATATGAATTTTCAAAGTTTTGGAACAAAACTTCCAGGAGCCACTCGTTGGGACCTTGCTAGGACCTCACTTAGCGAGCTACTCACTGTCTGCGAACTTGCCAGAGGTTCCTACGATGAAAACACTTTTCCTCTTCAATTATACACCATTAAATTGCATTTTTTTACCTCTATTTACCCAAATTAAGGAAATATAACTTATATCTAACACACATACATCAATAACAACAATTAGAACACATCAATTCATCACAGTTCATCATTCATAATCTCATTAACCCTAGGTTTTCTCCCAAAACCCCAAATCTCCAATCACCCACAAACAACAATTTCATGGCATCAACCTAATGATTTCCACACACATATCTACATCATCTAACCCTTGAGTGATTAAAGAAATCCCACCCATACCTTATAGTGATTAGCTTTCCTTATCTTCAATGGGTTCTCCTTCTTCCTTCCTCTTGCCCCAGCTCCTCCTCTTCTCTCCTCTTCACGTTCTTCACAACCTTTCATGATCTCTTTCTATGAATCCCTTCCTCTTTTCCTCAAATCCCCAACATAACCCTTGGACCCCTAATATTGGAATCCCCAATACAACCTCACTAACTCCTCTCCCAATTACCGTATTACCCATTTACTCCTTATACCTCTAATTATTTTATTTATTCCAATATATTCTCATTATCACCCAACTGATGAAATAAATAAATAACAACTTTTCCATAATTTAATTTAAATACTTATTCTACACCATGGTCAACAAATATTTAATTAAAATAGTAGAATTAAGTTTGACTCCCTTCACCACCGATTTTTACATTATTGGTCACACACCCCTAAGATAGTAGATTCACTTCTTAAGGTCACTACCCTTCAACACGGGCACACCAACATAACCAACGCACAACAAACATACCATCGATCATAACAATTCCCAATTATTCACAAATAATAATTATAAGGAAAATAGGGTGTTACAAGAGTCACCTTCAATCCAAAAGTAAAGGTGGGGTTTTAACCTTATAATCGGGATTATATGATGAATTTGTATGGAATTGGGTATAGGAATCCTTGCTGTCAATTGTTGTATGATTTGGTTGAGATAAGTTGTTGTGGTTTGATAACTTGTGTTGATCAATGTGTGAATTAAGTTGAGTTGTTGGATTAATCATAAATTTACTATATAATTTTGTTTGTGTATGTATTTGTTGTGATGCGTCGAAATTGTGCATGGTTGATGGGAATTGGTCTTAGCAGAGAGTTACAGAGAAAAAGAGGAGAAGCAGAGAGGGCGCAAGATTTGGACTGTGGGACGACCGTCCCCTCTTCCTGACGATCGTCTGGGAAACGTGATGTCCGTCACATCCCTAGGACGACCGTAACATATTGTGACAAGGGTCACATAAAGAGTGACGATGGTCACACTGGGTCTGGGAAAATTTATTGTTTTGGCTTCTGTGCTGTATTTTTATGTTATCTGTTAAACAAACTGTCATAAGTTAATTCCTGTAACATGAATAAGTTGGAGAATATTATCTGAAGTAACATAGGTCCTAATAATCAATTAACATAGAGTTAATAAGTGATATAAAATTTTATTAGTAGAAGAAAACTAGTTAACAGTGGAATAAGATTAGTAGCAGGTTGGCAAGTTAGTTGTTGTGATGGAGTTGTCAGAAGCATGTTAATAAATTAATAACAAGTATTATTAACAGAGCATATTAATTAGTTTAATTAATTGGTTTAGTCGGGACTTTGTAAGTAAGAGAGTGGTAAAATTGTTGTACTTGTGTTGTGTTGTTTGCTGCAAGTTGAAAACTTGTTGGTTGTTGTTGTATGTTGCAATGCCTTATAAATGGCAATATTATGAGTTGCAGGCCTTGGTCAAAGTTGGATGTTGTTGTGTTGTTATGTCGTTATAGTTTTTGTTTGATAATCATGTTGAGTTGCATAACATATCATTATTCAAGTTGGAGCTGGTTGCTCGGTAAGTTGGTCTAGATTAGCAAGAATAAAGTTGAAGGCTTATGCCTTGTATTTACACCTCTATTAATTGGCATGATGATAAGTTGGGAGTTTTGCTCCGTTGGTACCACATGCATCACATTTACCTAAGTGGCATATTATATTGTTGTGTTGTATCTTATGTTCATTCTAAATTGTTAGTTGTTTGTGAAATGGTGACCTGTGAAATATTGAAAACAATTTCCTTGTGTGTTGCAATATTGAAAACAAATTATTCAAGATCAACAACATTGCTTGCAATATATTATCAGTATGACTAGGAATAAATTTATCAATATTGTCAAGCAAGGAAATCAATAAATTATATAATGTTTTATTTAACTAACAACATTGAAAAGTTATTCCAAAATATAAGAATGACCTTGCAAGATGTGGAAACAACAACAACCACTACTACAAATGTTACATTTTTTTGACAACGCTTTCACCTCACCCGATAAAAACCGAGGTAAAATTCCTAAATGCGTTACGTGTTGGAGTGTAACATCTCGAAATGTTTCCTCCCTTTTTCATAACATTTTGCATACCATTCTCATTCATTTCATTTCATATAAATCAAAAGAAGAGAGAGCATACATTCATTGGTTGAGGGCTAAGGTGTGTGATCAGTTGATGTGCAAAGTTATAGTCATTCAAAGCCAATGAAGAGGATCCAAGGGTATCCCAACAAGCCTCAAGGTTTTCTCATGGTTCACAAATCTCAAATGAATCCTCGAGTAATTAGAAGAAGTTGATTGATCAAGAAGTTCAAGCAGTGCAACATCTCCCAGCAAAAGGGGCCAAAATCAGGGTTTCTGATTTAAAGAGCTTCCTAATGAAATTTTGGTTCATACTTGATTTCAATGTTTTCCACATGATGTCAAGTATATAGGTTTGGAATATTTTTCATTGAATCATTTCAGAAGGTCTCCAATTGGTCATTTACTCGAAAATCAAGAAATTGGGGAAAAGCCAACTGTGTAGAGGAAAAAGTCAACTCCTGACTTTTTGAGGTCAAAATCATGTTCCATAAGTTAAATGTGATTAACGTTTGATATTTGATCAAGAAAAGTCAAGGGAATCATGGAAAAATTAAGAAATCACAAACCTGCCTAAAGTAGAAACTCAGGGTTTCTATTTTTGGCAAGTTTCAAGTCACTTTGCCCCTCACTTGAAAGCCATCTTTCTCCTTGATAAAGGCTCCAAACTTCAGGCCTAAGTTGAGACAATTAAATAGCACATCTTGAGCTTCAAATCCATAGCAAGAACACCTCCATTAGATAAAAATTGAAGAAGTTATGATCAATTAAAGTGAGGAAGAATCAAGGCAATATGGTTGGCCAAGCAAGGCATGGGCGAGCCAGATGCGCTATAATTTCCACAAACACCTGGTGTGCATGTTGTGTCCAACTTCAAAGCTAATTATCTCCATCAAGTAAGACTCAATTGAAAATTTTCTAAACATCAAAGTTGTTCATTTTTGTCTCCTATACAACCTTGGTGTTTGAAACGTTTTCCTCTGATCAAAGGATAGGTAGATATGGTGGTTCAAACATGGGTTGCAAGAAATGAATTTATTCCCTAGGCATGAGCCAGGTTGACATGCCCATGGAGGCAGATATTTTGGCTTGTGTTCAAAGTCATTTTGATCAACTTAGAGGCTCACATTCTTGTTGATTACAACTACAAACATGTTCCATGAAAGACCCTTGATCATTTGCCCCCAAAATTGTTCATTGTCATGCATTGGTCATATAGAACTTCATGTCCAAACATCAAATAATTCATTGGTACATTAAAGAGGTTTGTTGGAGGTTTGAGAATTGTATTGGTTAAGGTCATTGCAAACACCTTTGGGCAGTCATGTGTACTTCATTTCCTCATTAGAGCTAACATGATTTTGTATACACATGCATACATGCACGAGCTGAGTATCAAAGGGGAAAATGAGAAGCTTACATAGCAAGTCATCCAGATAACATCATACCATCATGATAAATCATTGGACACCATCCTCAGCTGAATTGTAACTTCCATAAGCCTCACCATAGTTGATCCAAAGCCTTGCTAAGTTTAGCTCCACACTTATTTTAGAATTCAACTTCAAATTGGTACATGCACCCTTATTGCTGGTTAGCTAAGTTTAGCTCCACACCCATGTTTAACCATAGTTCTAACCATCAACCATGATGGTTAGAAACTGTAAACACCCAAAATTTGCCCTCACTTTTTCTCACACCATGGCTTGTGATCTTTCATTTTTGCATTAGCTTAAGCATACCATCTCATATTGCATATTTGTCTCACTGCATAATTCCATTTTCATCAGCATCTAGGGTTTGTGATCTGAGTAATCCAAGAATCAATCTGAGCCATCCCAATGGTCTTGAAGCTTTACAAGAGGGCCCATTTGTGTTCCATGATCATAATATGCTCCCCAAATTTCATGAAAGTCAAGAAATCACAAAGAATGGCAAAGGCATGGAAGCAGAGCTAGGGTTTTCCTGCACAGATGACCAAAATTAGAGTTTTGGTTTCAGAGGCCTTAACTCCAAATTTTTTGGTCATTATTGTTTCTAATGTTCTTAATATGTTATAAGGATCATGTGTACCAAGTTTTATGAAGAAATTCATTGTGGAAGTCATCTGATCATTGGGTAACTTCTTGAGCAAGTAAAGTCAAGATCAGGGCATCTGAGGCCCCCAACAAGGGTACCAAAGGGTCATCATCATCATTTTGAGTCTCTATGATCTTTATTTGATCTTAGAAGTGGTTGGAAGTTCACAAAGTTGAAGAATTTTGAGCCAATTGCAAACTTGCCATTTTTGGAAATGACTTGTAATGGAAACTTTCCATTTTGGGAAAGATTTTCAACCTCCTTTTCATGACCAAAAAAGCTTCAAATGAAAAATTCTTGGACATGAAAGTTGTATATTAGGTCTTTCCCTTTTCAAAAAGTACTAGAACATGTCTTGATTCATCATAGAACTCAAGATATGGCCTTTCAAAGTTGGCAAAAATCCTATAATTTTCAAGTTCATGCCAAAGAGGGAATTTTGTAATTTCACTTGCCAAGCCTTTTTATGACCTCTAACCAACTTCTATGCATCATAACATGTCAAGGAAACTTCCAAAGATCAGAATTGGCCCAAGATTGCATAGTTTTCATGACTTGATCTTTTAGAAATCTCAAAAGGGCCAAAACACACAAACTTTGCAAAATGCCTTGGAACCTTCCATCCACTTGTGCCAGCTGCATAAAACCAATTCTATGGCTCTCCTTGATGAATTCTGAGGCCAGACACCCCTTTGAGCCAGCTCTGCCATGGCCCATACCTCCAAGTACACAAATTTGACTTTTTTTGCAACTTGCCCATACCAATCACACTAGGCCACACCAACTCTTCTGATCACTCCTATTGGTTTATACAAACCCTAAGGAACACAAAACACATAACACACAAGCCTGCAAGCTCCCACAACTCAGAATCCCAAAAAATCACCATAGAGCTTCATCTCTTCGAATTGCACAACACAACCATCAAACCTCAAAACAAACTTCACCAATCATCTTCAAATGGTCCATATAACACAAAGCACCCTCTGAAAAGACCTAAAACACAGCCAAACCAAAACACAATTCCTGGTGAAGAGGAACTGAAACTCATAAACCAAGCCATACAAACTTGTTCTAAGCATTGCAACATCATCAGGGAGCTCATTGGGGTTGGTTTGAACAAAGAAAGAGGTCCAAAAGCCCAGATTGAGAAAGCTTCATCTCAGGTAACCATGAAGAACAATTTTTCCAGAACTCCTATTTTAAGTTCTTAAATGCTTCTACATGATGCACTGATCATCCTGATATGTTTACTTTTGAAAATGGTTGAGAAATAAGCATTTCATGATGTTCTGAAACTTTGCCCGTAAATTTGTTTTTGATTCGATTCGCATGATTCTTGTAATATAAATGATGTTTGATGAGTGATTTTGATTGTGTGAGGTATGAGGATCATTTCTGGACAGTTAATTTGGTCTGGGGTAGCTAAGAGAGATGGCATGAAGGTCTGGCCGGAGAAGATGACCGAAGCTAGCTCCGGTCACCTGAAATAATTAGGGTTCCTAATTAGGGTTTAGTCTTCAGTTTAAATATGGACCATAGAATATGGTTTCGTGCGCGTGTGTGTGGTTCAAATCATTTCACTTAAGTTTAAATTTTAATTAATTAAATTAATTAGATTAATTATCCAGCTTCAATCCAGGCCCTCCATCTGCGCGCACAGTCAAGCCCAATTTAAACCTCAACCCTCAGATCAGTTGACTTCCAATTTATTTCATTTTTAATTCATTTTTGTTCATTTCTTTTGCATATTTTATTTAAAATAGTTAAAAGCATCACAAAAATATAATCTTTTGTATTTCTGATCCAAATATTTTTCTCAACCCAAAAATGATTTTTATTTTATTTTTTGCATTCAAAAAGTATTTTTAAAATATTTAAATGATATTTTTAATTAATTAATGGATTTTAATTAATTAAAAATACATTTAGGTTTCTAAAAATCACCAAAAAAATCATGAACCATTCCAGTACATTTAGAAACATTTTCAAACTCATCATATAAATTTCTTTTTAGGTTTGATCATAATTTCACAATTTTCTTTGAATTAGGGTTCTTTAAAATCACATTTTTAACCCTTACTTGAAAAATTCATTTCTGCCTAAATATGATGAGTTTGAACTTGATTCTTTTTGCATTGTTTTACATATTTCATGTAGTTTCTAGGTTATTTTCCTCATGAATTTATCTTGCATTTTCAATTTGATTTGAATTTTCCTTTAAGAATCACCCAAAAACCCTAGCAAACTTAGAAAATTCAAAACTTTCCATAGGATTAGCTTATGACCTTCTCCTTTGGGGTTTGATCTTGTATGGGATTAGGGTTTGATTAAGCTTGATTTTAATTTTTTATCATGTTGACTGCTTCTGTTTTGGTCATTTGCATCCCATACATTCATAAAACCCTAATTTCTCATGTTCATTTGTATTTATCCTTGCATATCATCATCATGTGAACTTGCCATGACATTTCAAACATTCATATGACATCTTAGACATTTTAGGAAATGTTAGAACATTGCTTGATCATTTCTTCATTCATTTGCTATTTCTTGCATTCATTACATTTCATAAACATCCATGTGTTTTCAAACTTTTAAACATGCTTTCATGACATCTCATCTTTGTATGAACATTAATAGGCATATTGTATGACTTTGCATCATCTGATATGCCATTTGCATTGTATAATCACTTCTGACTTTGGTCTTTACACAACATTTCATTTCATTTCCTTTTGCTTTATGTCTTATGCATCCATACTAACCTTTTCAGGAACTTTTGGTAAGTTATTTGGGAGGTGGATTTGCCTTCACTTCCCATATTTTCTCATTCATATGCATTTTTACATGTCTTTGAAGTGAATCTAATTCACTTATGTTCCATCCTTCTTACTTTCCTTCTTTCAAGTTACTTATTTTCTTCAGGAAGTAAGTAACTTGTTCTTCTTTCTCCTTCTCTTTTCATCTGCTTCTTCCATTGGTGGCCTTGAAGATCTTTTCTCTTAAGCCTAACAAACCATGGGATACCCAAGCATGATAACTTTTAGGGTTGTGTATAGTCCCCCCTTAGTCTTTTACCTTTGAGTCTCCTTGAGTCTCTCTTCTCATATCAATAATAAGAGACTAAACTCTTAAAGTTTTAGGACTTTGGAATTAGGGTTATACCTGCATCCTTCTCTTAGGATGGAGTGTATAACTTTACTCCTAAGTGTTAAACCTTTAATTTGTTTACACCTCTTAATCTAAGCACATTAATAATCACCAATACTTTATCTTGTAACTTAGGCCTTACATTAGGGTTCTATCTCTTCCTTATGGTTAAGAGGGACTAACCCTAGTGTTTAATGGACAAGTCCCCCTCAAGTTGTCTTACAAACTTAAAATCCATTTCTTAACCTCATCCCTTAATTAAAATCCACTTAATAAAGGCTTTTTATATAATGAATTTAATCCCTAACCATGGATTAAGTTGATGTATCTTCCCCAGCTTAAGTGTTCTCATCTATTATCCTTCTATTAGGATGGTGTAATGAGTTCACTAATCTGTGATTAGAGATTAAACTCATTACTTAACACTAAACAAAAAACCAAAAACATCTAATTAATCACAAGTAGGTTAATTATCTTAATCATACATCATCATGGTAATTAAGTTGAGATGCTTATCTCATACTTAAGTAGGCTCATTATCCCTAATTAGGGAGGATATAATGAGTTTACAACCCTTGATTTAGGCTTAAGCTCATTATCTTATGCAAAACACCAAAAGCAATAAAAAACTGAAAACATAAAAACAAACAATAAACTTCTTCTCCGAAATTCTTTTCTCATCACACTCACTCTGAAACGAGAACTCGCTTCTTCCGTCTAATGCAAGAAAGTTAGCACTCGAGCTAGACGAGTCATACACTTGAGCATAGACAAGCAAGCAGTTCACAACAAAATTATCCAGTCTCTTTGAGTCAAACTACGGTGTTTTGACTTCCTCATTGCATGAGAGGATACGTAGGCATAACTTAACTATTATCGAACAAAAGTCTCTTTGTCATCCCCCTCTTTCAGCATTCTTTTTAAGCCTCAGTTCCTGAGCAATTCACCTTTTTGCACTGACACATGTACATTCATTCTTGGCTTTTTGCACACAGATAGCACATACACTTACCCCTTTTAAACAGAATCTTATAAGCGTGGATCCCGTCAAGTACGACGGACAATCTGGGTGCCAATACCTTCCCAGGTTGTAACCAACCCCCTTTCTCAGTTTCTCTGGTTCGCAACCGTCTTATCCATCTCTTTCTAGGTTTACGCAGCATTACCTTTTCTTCGGGATAAAAATTCCTAGCTAGCGACTCTATTCAATTCATTTTCACTTTCTCTTTTCACCGACCGTTCACGTCTGCACCTTGGGACCTTAGTGTCTTTTCAAGGGAGCGACAACTTGGCGACTCTGCTGGGGACATTCTTATCTTGCAACCAGGGCTTCTGGTTCTTTTTGTGGGTTTCTCCTAGCGCTTGTTTGATTTGTGTTTATAGGGGTGTTATGTGTTATATGTCCTTTTGTTTATTTCTTTATTTATTGCTTTCTGTACAACTTTATTTATTACTTTCATTTACTGTTTTTATGCATTTCATACTATTGTCATCATATCATGTGCTGGATCTATTGTTTTCCTTGGTGGGAGGGATATTCAGTGAGTAAGATTCCATACTGGGAGCCTGAGTGACACATAGGATAGAGTGGCTTCATATTCTTTCCCATTCCATTTCGGTCTGGTGCGGGAATATGAAACACGATTCAGACATGGGTTTCTTCTTGAGAACTCTGTGCTACGGATTTCCTGTAGTACTAGGGCTATCTGGGAAGCCTGCTAAGTCTGGATGACCTTTTTAGATGACCTTCAACATCTGAGGTGAATTAGAGGAGGATCCTTTATGATTAATGTAAACATTGTACCTCTAGGTTAGAAGTGTTTACACTTCTCATAATAGATCCAAGTCTGAGGATCTTTGTTCTAGAACAATACCTGTGAGGGCGTTGGGATGTTTACAGGTTTGCAGGAACCCTTGACCTCATCATACCCTGTTACTGATATTGTTAAGGTTACACTATTTTGGACTGATCCTATGAAACCCTGGACTTGTGACTCTTTATTTGAGTCCCCTACATGGTTACTGGTTCTCTAGCCTCCATCTAGACTTATGAACACACATGGACCTTTATCAAAGCAGATAACAGATCCAACACTTGATCACAAACCCCTGCATATCATTCTGCATACATCATTTTGCATCATTTTAACATTTGTCTATTTGTTTTACAGGGTATCCACATCATCTTTGGTTTGGTTTTGATTGTTCTTCTGCTCAGCCATATTCATCAGCCATCTTCATCAAAGAATTCTCTTCAACACCTTGATCAGTTGTCTTCACCAGTGTTTCTCCTCAGCTATCTTCATCAGCATCCATTGTCAGTATGGACACATCCAGGAATAGCAACATCACTTACCATTTCTTGGAACCCTCCTTAGTAGGCATCAGGCAGATTCAGACTCTCATCACTCCTGATCATGTCCCTTTATTCAGGGAGCATTATGGTGGTATCATGGACATGATCATGGACTTGGATGCATCACAGAGGAGTATGGTCCACACATGCCTTCAGTTCTATGACCCTCCTCTCAGATGTTTTATCTTTCTAGACTTTCAGTTTGGCCCTTTATTAGAGGAGTTTTCCATGTTACTGGGTGTCCCCATCAGGAGAGGGATTCCTTTCAACCTTGAGATGACTGTTCCTAGGAATGAGGACATAGCTAAGGCTCTGTATTTGGAAACCACCATCATTGATCAGAATATGACTACCAAGGTTGGAATCCCAGGCCTCCATTTGGACTTCTTGACCACTCAGGCCACCAGTCATGCTGTAGCAGGGAAATGAGACACTGTTTGTGCTCTCTTAGCCCTTAGCATATATGGTATCATCTTGTTTGCAGACGAGCCTAAGTTTGTAAGCAAGAATGCTATCCATCTCTTCTTGCTGAAGAATCCAGTTCCTACCTTGCTCGGGGATTTCTATTACTCAGTGCATCAGAGAAATGAGAAGCAGAGGGGAAGATTAGTCATATGTTGTGCACCTCTCTTCTACTACTGGTTATTGAGACACTTGCCAAAGACAGAAGTTTTCGTGAATCCTTATCAGTCACGAAATTGGGCTAAGAGAATGATTGCCCTTACTTCAGAAGACATCAGGTGGTGCACTCAGAGCACCAATGGCAGAGATATAATCACCTGTTGTAGGCAGTATCCCAATGTACCTCTTATTGGAGTGAAGGGTTGCATCAACTATAATCCTTTGCTTTTCAAAAGGCAGCTAGGGTATGCCTTGGTGCATCCACCAAGAGAGCAGGACTTATCAGAAACCCTTTACTGTGACATTCAGAATAATCATGCTATCGTCCGACAAGCAGCCTGGGCTTGGGATAATATTCAGATAAAAGGGACTGCCATTCTTGGCAAGTGCAACAACATAGCTTCAGCTCAGTATGTTGATTGGTCTCGTATCAGAGGACAGATCTGTCGCTCCCCCGAAAAGACACCAGGGTCCCAGGGTGCAGACGAGAACGGTCGGCAAAAAGAGAAATGAAAGTGAATTGAATAGAGTCGCCAACTAGGAATTTTTATCCCGAAGGAAAGGTAATGCTGCATAAACCTAGAAAAGGATGGATAAGACGGTTGCGAACCTGAGAAACTAAGAAAGGTGGTTGGTTACAACCTGGGAAGGTATTAGCACCCAGATTGTCCGCCGTACTCGACGGAATCCATGCTTACAAGATTGTGTTGAAAAGGGTAGGTGTATGTGCTATCTGTATGCAAAAGCTAAAGAATGAATGTACATGTGTCAGTGCAAAAAGGTGAATTGCTCAGGAACTGAGGCTTTTAAATAATGTTGAAAGAGGGGGATGACAAAGAGACTTTTGTTCGATAATAGTTAAGTTATGCCTACATATCCACTTGTGCAATGGGGAAGTCAGAACACCGTAGTTCGACTTAAAGAGACTGGAAAAAGATTGACTGTGAACTGCTTACTTGTCTATGCTCAAGTGTATGACTCGTCTGGCTCGAGTGCTAACAGTCTTGCATTAGACAGAAGAAGCAAGTTCTCGTTTGTGAATGAGTGTGATGAGAAAAGAATCCCGGAGGAGACGATTATTGTTTGTTTTTTGTGTTTTCAGTTTTGTTATTGTTTTTGGTGTTTTGCATAAGTTAATGAGCTTAAGCCTAAATCAAAGGTCGCAAACTCATTATATCCTCTCTGATTAGGGATAATGAGTATACTTAAGTATGAGATAAGCATCTCAACTTAATTACCATGATGATCTAGGATTAAGATCATTAACCTACTTGTGATTAATTAGATGTTTTTGGGGTTTTGTTTAGTGTTAAGTAATGAGTTTAATCTCTAATCATAGATTAGTGAACTCATTACACCATCCTAATAGAAGGATAATAGATGAGAACACTCAAGCTGAGGAAGATACCTCAACTTAATCCATGGTTAGGGATTAAATTCATTATATAACAAGCCTTTATTAAGTGGATTTTAATTAAGGGATGATATTAAGAAGTGGATTTTAAGTTTGTAAGACAACCTGAGGGGGACTTGTCCATTAAACACTAGGGTTAGTCCCTCTTAACCATAAGGAAGAATTAGAACCCTAATGTAAGGCCCAAGTTACAAGATGAAGTCTTAATGATTATTAGTGTAATTTGATTAAGAGGTTTAAATAAATTAAAGGTTTAACACTTATGATTAAATTTATACACTCCATCATAAGAGAAGGATGCAGGCATAACCCTAATTCCAAAGTCCTAAAACTTTAAGAGTTTAGTCTCTGATTATTGAGATGAGAAGAGAGACTCAAGGAGACTCAAAGGTAAAAGACTAAGGGGGACTATACACAACCCTAAAAGTTATCATGCTTGGATATCCTATGGTTTGTTAGGCTTAAGAGAAGAGATCTTCAAGAAGGCCACCAATGGAAGAAGCAGATGAAAAGAGAAGGAGAAAGAAGAACACGTTACTTACTTCCTAAAGAAGATAAGTAACTTAGAGGAAATAAAGTAAGAAAGATGGAACACAAGTGAACAAGTTCACTTCAAATACATGTTAAAATGCATATGAATGAGATAAGAAGAGGTGAGAGGTGAAGGCAAATCCACCTCCCAAATAACTTACCAAAAGATCCTGAAAATGTTAGTATGAATGCATAAGACATAAGGCATGAAGAAATGAATTGAAATGAGATGCAATGACCAAAGTAAGAAGTGATTATGCAATGCAAATGGCATAGGAGATGATGCAAAGTCATACAATGTGCATATGAATGATCATACAAAGATGAGATGTCATGAAAGCATGCTTGGAAGCTTGAAAACACATGGATGTTTATGAAATGGAATGAATGCAAGACATGTCAAATGAATGAAGAAATGATCAAGCAATGTTCTAACATGTCCTAAGATGTCTAAGATGACATATGAATGTTTGAAATGTCATGGCAAGTTCATATGATGATGGATATGCAAGGTGAATGCAAATGAGCATGAGAAATTAGGGTTTTATGGACACGTGAGATGCAAATGAACAAAATAGAAGCATACAACATGATAAAAAGTTGAAACCAAGCTCAAACAAACCCTAAACCCATATAAGATCACACCCCAAAGGAGAAATTCAGAAGCTAATCCTATTGAAAGTTATGAATTTTCTAAGTTTGCTAGGTTTTTTGGGTGATCCTAAAGGGAAAATGCAAATCAAATTGAAAATGCAAGATAAATTCATGAGGAAAATAATCTAGAAACTACATGCAATATGTGAAACAATGCAAAAAGAATCAAGTTCAAACTCTTCATGGTTAGGCAGAAATGATTTTTCAAAGTTAGGGTTAGAAAAATGTGATTTGTAAGAACCCTAATTCAAAGAAAACTGTGAAATTATGATCAAACCTAAAAGGAAATTTGTATGAAGAGTTTTAAAATGTTTCTAAATGTATTGGAATGGTTCATGATTTTTTTGGTGATTTTTAGAAACCTAAATGTATTTTTAATTGATTAAAATACTTTAATTAATTAAAAATAACATTTAAATATTTTAAAAATACTTTTTAAATTCAAAAAATAAAATAAAATCATTTTTAGGTTGAGAAAAATATTTGGGTCAGAAATTCAAAAGGAAATATTTTTATGATGTTTTTAACTATTTTAAAATAAATATGCAAAAGAAATAAAATAAAATGAATAAAAATGAAATAAAATGGGAAGTCAGCAAGATCTATGGCTCAGATTTGAAAGCTGGTTGACTGGCGCGCTATCCAAAGGTGAGGATCCATTCTGGAAATTTAATTCATTAATCCTGATTAAATTAATTAATTAGAGATTTAGGGTTTTAATGACTAATCTGGGCCATCCAAACACGCGGCAAGCAAGATCCTACAACCATTATTCAAACTGGCAATTAATTACAGGATTAGGGTTTAATGACTCTCAGGTGACCGGAACAGTATTCCGGTCATCTTCTCTGGCAACCTCAAAACTCAATCTCTCTCCCTAAGCTCACCCATGCCCTTTAAAGCTCCAGAAACATTCCCCTAAACTTCCTAAACACGAATCCAAGCTCAAAACTCATTTATCATGCATCAAAAAGGGAAATTGAAGAAAAAACATCCTAGGTTAAAAAGTTTCAAAAGCTTCATACATAGTCATTTCTCACTCATTTTCGAAACTAAACATATCAGTGTGATCAGGGGAACATGAAGATTGTTATTTTAACTTAAATAGCAAGTTCTGGAAAAAAAATGTTCTTCATGGTTACCTGAGATGGAGCTTTCAATTCCTGAGCTTTCTGGCCTCTTTCTTGGTGCAAACCAAACCCAATGAACTCCCTGATGATGATGAGGAGCTTAGAGTAAGCTTGTGATGGCTATTTTGAAGTGTTTGGTTCTAGTTTTGCAGAAATCGTGTTTTTGATTTGGGAGGTTTCAAGCCATTTTGAGGGTTGCTTTGTGTTCTATGAGTGATGTTGAGATGATTGGTGAAGTTTGTTTTGAAGTTTGATAGCTGGTTTGTGCAATTCGAAGAAGGGAAGTTTTTTTGGTGATTTTGTGAATTCTTATTTCTAAGATGTTTCAGGCTTGAATGTTCTATCAAATGAGGTCCTTAGGGTTCACATAAGTCATTGTGATTGGTCAGAGAGTGGTTAGTGGCATAGTGTGATTGGTATGGGAGGTTTTGCAAAAAAGTCAAATTTGTGTACTTGAGGTATGGGCATGGTGCAGAGCTGTTCCAAGGGGTGTCTTGGCCTCAGCAGAGTTTGTGGATGGCCCTTGGATCAATAGAGTGCAACTAGAAGGCTTGGATGAAGAGTTATCATGTGTTTTGCAACTTTCCAACTTTGATATTTCTTGTGAATCAAGCCATGAAAATGCCAAATTCTTGGGCCAATTCTTGTTTAAGAAAGTTTTATTGACATGTTATGAAGTGTTTGTGCACATTAGAGGTCACTTAGAAGCTTGAAATGTCAATATGCAAAAATCCCTCTTTGACATGAACTTGAAAATTATGTGATTTTTGCCAACTTTGAAAGGCCATATCTTGAGTTCTAAGATGAATCAAGACATGTTATAGTACTTTTTGAAAAGGGAAATACCTAATATACAACTTTCATGTCCAAGAATTTTTCATTTGAAGCATTTTTGGTCATGAAAGAGGAGGTTGAAAATCTTTCCCAAAATGGAAAGTTTCCATTACAAGTCATTTCCAAAAATGGCAAGTTTGCAATTGGCTCAAAATTCTTCAATCTTGTGAACTTCCAACCACTTCTAAGATCAAATAAAGATCATAGAACTTCAATTTGATGAAAATGATCCTTTGGTACTCTTGTTGGGGGCCTCAGATGCCCTGATTTTGACTTAACTTGCTCAAGAAGTTACCCAATGATCAGATGACTTCCACAATGAATTTATTCATCAAACTTGGTACACATGATCCTTATAACATATTAAGAACATTAGAAACAAGAATGACCAAAAAAATTGGAGTTAAGGCCTCTGAAACCAAAACCCTAATTTTGGTCATCTGTGTAGGAAAACCCTAGCTCTGCTTCCATGCCTTTGCCATTCTTTGTGATCTATTGACTTTTGTGAATTTTGGGAAGCATAATATGATTATAGAACACACATGGACCCCATTGGAAATCTTCAAGACTATTAGGATGGCTCAGATTGATTCTTGGATTGCTCAGATCACAAACCCTAGATGCAGATGAAATGGAACTATGCAGATGAAACAAATATGCAATATGAGATGTAATGCTTATGTTAAAACAAAAATGAGAGATCACAAGCCATGGTTTGAGAAAAAGTGAGGGCAAATTTGGGGTGTTTAAAAGATCACCTGCATGCCATTCACCTTGGAGGATGTGCCTGGACCATCAGCAATAGAGCCTGTAGCTACAGTCAGTTTAGAGGAGTTTGAGAAGTTAAAAGAGAGGAATACTCAACTTTCTGAAGCTCTAAAAAAGAACCTCTGGGAGAGGAGTGATAGTCGTCTGGACAATGAAAGGTTAGAGAGGCTCCAGATCGAGCATATGACCAAGATTGAGAAGACATATGATTACATCAGAAGGGCCCGAGCAGGGGGGTTGGTATTGAAGAATGCTTGCAAAGAAGCCAAGATTCAGAAAGTCAGAGCTGAGCACTACTTGGAAGAGAGTCAGGCTAGATGGATCAGAATTACTAAGGCTCGTTCATAGGAAGATCAGAAGACCCAGGCTAGGATAGAGCAGTTGGAAGCTAATGAGAAGAAGAGTTAGGAAGCCTTGATAGCAGCACAAAAGGAAATCTCTGAGTTAAAACTCCGGGCGGGGTTGAAGAGATCAAAAGACCAAGACAAGTATAAGAAGTTGACAGATGATATTTCCACCAGGAACCTTCTTATCAGGACCATCACAAAGCATCCAGTTGGACCAGTGACTGATGCTCTCCTGAGGGAAGTCAAAGAGGATGACTTTGGGCTGGATGTCTGATTTCTTTGTATTTGTGCTTCATTTTGTTTGTACTTTGTTGATTTTGTTGACCCATCATGGGAACTTGTTGTAATTATGAACTATGTATCTTTGCATTTATAATATATGGTTTGTGTGTTATCCTTTGGGCTTCATTTCTCTTCAAAATCATCATTCCTCGAGGTCTGGAAGGTCAAAAACAAATAACCAAACCGGATACCCTTGGAAGAAAAATAGACATACTGCATTGCATACTAACCTCATTCTTTGTTTTGTAGGTATTTTTGTATTTTTTTTCTCACTTTGTTGTGGTTTCAGGAAACATTGCTCGTATGAGGGTCTTCCCCATCAATAAAGTTCACTGGTATCCTACAAGAAACAACCTTCTGAGCTTACAGATGGACCAGGTTCAGCAAGATCTGACTGACGTAAGAAACCAGATGGCTAATTAAAGAACTGAAATAAGGGCTCAGATGAGCCAATTCATGGCTGTAATGACTGGGTTGGCCCAAAGCCAAGAAAGATTAAGAGATTTGGTCGAGCGGAAAACTCCTAAAGAAAACCACCCAGGTACAAGGGGTACCAACAACAATGATCATGGACAACCACGTACTGACCCCCCGGAGTTTGGACCTCATCTTAACCCTGAAGTTAATGCTATCAGGAATACCCAAGGTAATACTGGAGGGCGTGCCTTGCAAGAGGACCCTCAGGAGGAACATTGGACTGTAGTTGGAGAAAGAGATGAAGTCTATGATCATCGTCTGGACGAGATAGCAGAAAAGTTGAGATCTTTGGAGTCCCAAAACTCCTTAGGATTCGATGTTATGGACATGGGGCTGGTGGAGGGAGTAAGAATTCCTCACAAATTCAAACCTCCCTACTTTGAAAGATATAATGGAACATCCTGTCCTCGTACCTATCTTCAATCCTTTCTGGGAAGATTAAAAGCTTACACCATGGATGAAAAGCTATGGATGTTTTACTTTGAGGATAGCTTAACCGGGGCATCCCGTGAGTGGTACTCTCATCTGACTAGGGCAACATTTAGAAATTGGAAGGATTTGGCCGAGGCTTTCATACGCCAATATCAATATAATTTAGACATGGCTCCTAACAGAACTCTTCTAATGGGTATGCCACAATCCTCCAGAGAAAGCTTCAGAGAGTATGCTCAGAGATGGAGGCAGTTAGCTGCTGTTGTTCAACCTCCAATGTCGGAAAGAGAAATGACAGATATGTTCATGAACACCCTACAGGGGACATACATTGATAGGTTGGCTGCTTTCTCTTCCACTAGCTTTGCTGACGTGGTCATAGCAAGAGAGAGAATTGGAAGCTTGTTAAAAATGGCTAAGATTTATGATAATGGCGCCAGCTCTAGCAGCACAAGGAAACCTTTTGTAGGGCCTCGTAGGTCGGGTGAAACCAACTCAATACACATGGGCAGAGGAAGGCCCCAGTACATGCCGAGATCAATAGTCGCTGTCACTATTCCCACTCCATCACCTCAACAACAATACACTCCACAACCACAACATTTCCCTCAGCAACAACATTTTCCTCAACAAAGGTCTTATAACAACAAAAACAACCAATAACAACGTCCTTTCCAGCAAAGGCCATCTCAACTCAACAGGGTAATCGATCCTATACTGATGCCCTATGCCACTTTGCTACCACAAATTTTGAAGCTTAATCTTATTGAATTAAGGACTATGGCTCCACCAGATCCTCAGAACCTTCCAAGGAATTACGACGTCAATGCCAGATGTGCCTTCCATTCCAATGCACCTGGCCATACCACAGAAAAGTGCATAGCTTTGCACATGAAGGTCCAGGATCTAGTTGATTCAAAGGCTTTAAATTTTGCACCTCCTCCTAACGTCACCAAGAATCCTATGCCTAGACACGGTGGGCCCAGGATAAATGCAATTGAGGGGGATCAACCAGTGAACCTAATTAAAGATACTGCAAGCATTTAAACACCTCTGGCAAAGGTTAAAGCTCAACTTTTAAGGTGCCAGGTATTCCTAGGTTGTGAGGCCTGCTGTGAATCTTGTAAGGTTTCCGCCAATGGTTGTGCAAGTTTAAAAAGTGGCATCAATGGCCTTATCAGAGAAGGTATTTTGGAGATAACATCAACGGTCTCAACGTCTACAACATCAGCAATTCCTCTTATAGCAACAACAAGCACCCCTCTCACAACTTCAAAAACAATTGTTCCAAAAGACTCTGCTACAAAGTCAACAATCATCTTTTCTATCACTTTCAACAAGCATTAGTTCAACCGCATCCGCTTCTACAACTACAACAACCATTAATAATGACATCTCCACAGTCACCATATATTACGACCCAACAATGGTCCCTAATTCCAACAATTTTCAGCAACAATCTCAACAACAACCCAGTTTCACTCTTCCACCACCACCACCAGTCAGAAATCCTGTTACCATATATTACGATCCACAGACAATAACAGTTCCTACTTCCGCTGCAGTCAGTCCAGTCACCATCATGGTACCTGGACCCATTCCGTATGAAAAAGATAATGATGTGCCATGGCACTATGGTTCAGACCTCTACTGCAACGGGGAAAGAGTCGCTCTTGATTCTTCAACTTATACACCACATATCGATAATGTCGGGGGAGGCGGAGGCTTCACTCGAAGCGGGCGTCTTTTCGCGTCACAAGTTCCAAGAGTAAATGCTGAGGCAGAGGCTGCTGCCAAAGCTAAAGGCAAAAATGTGGTGCCTGAAGAACCAGTGCCAAACAAGGCTCATAAGACGTCCTTTGATCAGGATGTGGATGAGTTTATGAGGATAATCAAGAGAAGCGATTATAAGGTTGTGGATCAGCTCCACCAGACTCCTTCCAAGATCTCCATTCTATCATTGCTATTGTGTTCTGAAGCTCATCAGGATACATTACTTAAAGTCATGCACGCAGCCTACGTGCCCGAGGAGATCACGGTAAATCAGCTAGAGACGGTGGTTTCTAATGTTAATACTAGTCATGGGCTAGGCTTCACCAATGCTGATTTAACTGCGGAAGGTCGTCATCATAATAAAGCTTTGCACATCACTCTAGAGTGTAAAGGGAATGTGCTTTCTCATGTTCTAGTCGACACCGGATCTTCACTCAATGTCTTGCCAAAGAAAGCCCTTGTTAAGCTTGAATATGAAAGTATAGTTCTCCAACCAAGCAACCTGGTGGTTAGAGATTTTGATTGTTCCAAGAGGTCTGTTCTTGGAGAAGTGGAGCTTCCTGTGATAATTGGCTCGTAGGTCTTTCAAACTACTTTCTACGTGATGGACATTCAGCCGGCCTACAACTATTTGTTGGATCGACCATGGATTCACGCCGCTGGCGCAGTTACGTCGACCCTTCACCAGAAATTAAAATACGAGTGGGAAGGGAAAATTATAACAATCTGTGGTGAAGAGGACATTTTTGTTAGCCATCTGGATACCTACAATTATATTGAGATGGATGGTGAAATCCACGAGACCATGAGCCAAGGTTTCGAAGCACTGAATGTCAATGAGGTGACAACTGAAGTATTTGCTGCATCCCAAGAGGATAGGATGGGTACTTCAATTGTCTCCTACCAACAAGCTCGGAAGGTTGTTGAAGATGGGAACGCCCAAGGCTGGGGCAAACTGCTACCGGTGGAGAAGAAGGAGGACAAATTCGGTTTGGGTTACAAACCATTCCGACAAGATCAAGCAGAGGCTGCTAAGGAGCCCAAGTTCATAAGTGGGGGAATACTGACCCCAGATGATGTCAATAGCGTGGAAGACGAGGCTGAAAGCGACCTCAACCTGGAGAGCTGGATTCGTCCAAGGATCCCGGACCAACAATTCCTTAACTGGTCTTCCCAGGAAATTATAAGGGTTACTCCTGCAGAGTAATTATTATTTCCTGCTTAAGCATACATCAAGTCCTGCATCTTGCCCGAGGTGTCAGGACTCATTTTGTAATAGGGCCATATTTGTATTTTGTGCAAATGGAATATCAATGAACAACAGACATCTTTTTTAAACAATTTTCTTTTTCGCTCACTGTCTTTTCATTTTTGTTAATTTTAGCACAAAACAATAAAATGGCAATGTTTTCAAAATAATGACTTCATTCACACTTTTCTTTTAAACAAGATTAAAATCAATCACTAAAATGAACAAGTCTCAACCCTTGCAGAGATAATCCTCCAGATTTCACCAACAACAACACTGCTATGACCTTGTATGACTTCGACAATCCAATTAATCAAGCAGATGAAGGGGTTGATGAAGACTATGAGTTTCCTGAAGAGTTGGCCATGTTGTTGAGGCAAGAAGAGAAAGTGATTACTCCTCATCAGGAGGAAATTGAAACTGTTAATCTTGGTACCGAGGAAGATGTGAAAGAAGCGAAGATCGGGGCCAGTCTGCAAGCTCTAGTAAAAGAACAGCTCATCAGTATGCTTCGGGAATATGTCGACGTCTTTGCTTGGTCCTATCAAGATATGCCAGGTCTAGATACGGATATTGTCATGCACATGCTACCCTTGAAAGAATATTTCCCTCTGGTTAAACAGAAGTTGCGCCACACTCGCCCAGATATGGCCATGAAGATTAAGGAAGAAGTACAAAAGCAGTGGGACGCGGATTTCCTTGCTGTAACTAGTTACCCGCCGTGGGTTGCTAACATTGTACCCGTGCCTAAGAAGGATGGAAAGGTGCGTATGTGTGTGGATTACCGGGACCTGAACAGAGCTATCCCGAAGGATGATTTCCCATTACCTCACATTGATGTATTGGTAGACAACACAACTCAGTTCTCGGTATTTTCTTTCATGGACGGATTTTTTGGATATAATCAGATTAAGATGTCACCCGAAGACATGGAGAAAACAACTTTCATCACGCCTTGGGCACATTTTGTTACAAGGTAATGCCGTTTGGACTAAAGAACCCAGTGCAACATATCAACAGGCTATGGTAACATTATTCCACGATATGATCCACAAAGAAATCGAATGCTATGTGGATGATATGATTGCCAAGTCCCTTACTGAAGAGGATCATCTGGTGAATCTGCTGAAGTTTTTTAAGCGTCTGAGGAAGTATCAACTAAAATTGAACCCCAACAAATGCATATTAGGGGTACGTTCTGGTAAGCTGCTGGGAATTGAGGTTGATCCCGACAAAGTCAAAGCCATTTAGGAATTGCCTGCACCTAACACTGAGAAAGAAGTTCGAGGGTTCTTAGGTAGATTGAACTACATATCAAGGTTTATATCTCACCTCACTGCAACCTGTGAACCCTTGTTCAAACTGTTAAGAAAAGAACAAACAGTCAGGTTGAATGACGATTATCAAAAAGCTTTTGACAAGATCAAGGAGTACCTGCAAGAAACTCCAATTCTCATGCCTCCAATTGAAGGAAGACCTCTGATAATGTACCTGACAGTATTAGAAGGGTCAATGGGGTGTGTGTTGGGCCAGCATGACGAGTCTGGTCGAAAAGAGTGTGCAATATACTACCTAACCAAAACGTTTACCGACTGTGAACAATGTTATTCACTGCTTGAGAAAACTTGTTGTGCTTTAGCGTGGGCTGCTCGCCGACTAAGACAGTATATGTTGACTCACACTACCTTGTTGATCTCAAAAATGGACCCCGTAAAATACATATTTGAGAAGCCAACACTTACCGGAAGGGTTGCAAGATGGAAAATGATTCTAACAGAATATGACATTCTGTACACTTCTCAGAAGGCCATCAAGGGCAGTGTATTGTATGACTATTCGGCTGAGCAACCCATTGATGATTACCAGCCCATGAGATTTGACTTCCCTGATGAAAACATCATGTACTTAAAAGCAAAAGATTGTGAAGAGCCAGTTTACACTGAAGGGCCTGACCAAGAAGAAGCATGGACTATGATGTTTGACTGGGTGTAAACACCCCAAATTTGCCCTCACTCACTTCACACCATGGCTTGTGGTCTTTTCATATGCATAAGTTCAATCACATCATCACATATTGCATTTTTGCTTCACTGCATTGCTTCTAAGTCATCTGCATCTAGGGTTTGTGATCTGAGCAATCCAAGAGCTATTTGAGCCACTCCAAAGGTCATCAATCACTTCAAAGGGGTCCATGTATGTTCAAGCATCATATTATATCCTCACAAGGTCAAGGAAGTCAAAAGATCACAAGAACTGAGAAAGGCATGGAAGCAGAGCCAGGTTTAACTGCACAGATGACCTAGAATTAGGGTTTTGGTTTCAGAGGCCATAACTCCAATTTGTTTGGTCATTCTTGTTTCTATTGGTCTCTATATGGTATAGGGATCACGCATATCAATTTTCATGAAGAATTTCAATAGGGAAGGCATCTGATCAAGAGTTGACTTCTTGAGCAAGTCAGTGTAAAATCAGGGCATCTGAGGCCCCCAATGACCCAACCAAAGGGTGTTCTTCATCATTTTGAATGTGTATGATCTTTATTTGATCATAGAAGATGTTAGAAGTTCACAAAATTGCAAAATTTCAAGCCATTTGCAAAATTGCCTTTTTGGGAAAATGACTTGTAATGGAAATTTGCCATTTTGGGAAAGTTTTTCAACCTCCTCAAATTGATTCAAAAATGCTTCAAATGAGAAAACTTTGGTCATGAAAGTTGTAGAATGGATCATTCCCTTTTCAAAAAGTACAAGAACTCATTCTAATTCATTTTGGATCAAAAGATATGGCTTGTCAAAGTTGAGGAAAATCACATAATTTCAAGTTTTGCACCAAAGAGGCAAAGTTGCAAAACCCCTTGCCAAGGAAAATTGTGACCTCAAATGGACTTCTAACCTTTGCACAAACATAAACCAATGCCTAAAAATCAGAATGCACAAAAGAACTTCCCATTTTCATGACTTATGCTTCAAGTAATCACAAAAGGGCCAAAAGATCACAAAGTTGCAAAACCTCTCCCAAACCCTAATCCACTTGCTAATTGGCCTCAAGACTGATTCTATGGCTCTCCTCAATCCTTGTTGCGCAGGAAACCCCTTTTTCCTTGGCCTGCCATTGACCCATACCTCTCTTACACAAAACATTGACTTTATGCAAAATGGCCCATACCAATCAAGCTAGGCCACACCAACTCCTCTGACATATCCAAGTGTGATACATGTACCAAATGAGACTCAACACATAACACACACAAGCCTGAAACATCCCAGAGGCCATAGTTCACAAAACTCCCCTCTTATGCACTTTCCTTCGAATCTCATCATACAATCATCAAACCTCAAAACCAACTTTACCATTCATTCAGAAAAGCTCCATAGAGCATAAACCACCCTTCATCTTGCCTTGAAACCCCCTGAAACTCAAACATGATTTTCCCCCCTCTCTGAACAGAACTCCATCAATCTCACAAACTAGCCACCATACACTCAAACCAAGCCTCAAAGCATACTCAGGGAGATCTTTGGAGTGGTTTTGAAGCAGGGAGGCAGGCTGAAAGCTCCAAACTGAAAGCTTCATCTCTGGTAGCTTCGAAATTTATTTTTTCCAGAAGCTCTATTTTAAGTTTTCAACTTGTTAAGTTTGATTCCCTGAGTGCATTGAACCTTTTGCTTTTGAAAATGATGGAGATTTGAGCATGTATGACTTGTCTGAAATTTCTGCCATTTTTGTATCTTGCTTCGAATCTTGTTAATGGTGAGAAATAAATTGTTTTTGAGGCCAGGGATGAGTTTAGGGAGGTGAGAGGAAGTGATCTGGAGCTTTAGAGCTCCAGAAATAACCTAGGGAGTGAGTTTGAAATTTTCAGGGAGGGATGTCACCGGAGAAGACGACCAGAGCTCTTCTCCGGTGACCTGAATGTCATTAGGGCATTAATCACGTTTAGGGCAAAGTTTGAATCTGGACCATGGATCTGGCTGACTTTTGTTGACTCCCGCGCACATGAATGGCCTGGATCTCTCATTAAAACCCTAATCATAATTAATTAGATTAATTAATTCAGTTTAAATTAATTTGGTTAGTTTTAATTACAACCATTGGATGAAGCGCGCATTCTTCCCTCCTTCTCCCAGTTTGAATCTCAGCCTCTGGATGTGCATACTTTTCACTTTATTTAATTTTATTTCATTTTCTATTCATTTTATTTCTACGAATTTTTAAAAATAGAAAAAAACATTGAAAAATCCTGATTTTTTTTCCAAACATTTCACTAATTTTCAGAACCCAAAAATATTTTAATTTTAATTTTTTGCATACAAAATTATTTTTAAATCATTTAAATGTTTATTTTTAATTAGTTAATGAAAATTAATTAATTAAAAATGCATTTAGGTATTTAAAAATCACCAAAAAATTCACATTGCATTTAGAAACATTTAGAAACATTATCAAACCCTCAAACCAAATTTCTTTTTTGATCTTGATGCGTTTTGATCATTTTCATTGGAATTAATTTCATTTTTAGGCAATATTTTGGTTCAAACTTTGAGAAATTCATTCTTCCTAACCCTTGAGAGTTTGAGGATGGTTCTTCTTGCATTGCATCCTTCATAGCATGTAGTTTATAGGATAAATTTGGTTTGAATTGATCTTGTATTTCCAATTTGTTTTGCATTTTTCTTGATGAGGTACCTTAAAACCCTAATAATCTTAGGAAATTCATAACTTTCACTAGGTTAAGAGTTAGTTCCCCTCCTTTGGGCAGTGAACTTGTATAGGTTTAGGGTATCTTTGATTGCATTTTCTGATTTTGAATTTTGCTTTGTGTGTTGATCATAAACCCTAATTTGTGCTTTCCTTTGCATCCATCTTTCATTTGCTTGCATCCAATGACTTTCCATGACATTTTGTGCATCCACATGATTCATAATGCATCTTAGGACATATTAGAATCATGTTTGATCATTTCATCTTTCATTTGCCATGTTGTATGTCCATTGCATTTCATAAACTTTTCATGAATTTTCATGATTCAAAGCATGCCTCATTTGCATCCTTATGCTTATATGATCATTCTCATCTCTTGTCATGTGTTTGCATCATCTCTTAGCATCATTAACATCATGTGATCGCTTCTGACTTTGGTTTGCATAATGACATTTCATCTCATTTGCATTGCATTCCATCTCTTTTGCTAACATTTCAGGTGATAAGTTGTTTTGAGAAGTGAATTTGCCTTCACTTCTCACAATCTCTTTTCACCTCTCTTATGCATCATTGCTGCATTTTATCTTGTGTATTGGATTGAGCTTGCTCATTCATGTTCATCTTGCTTTCTTCCTTCAAACAACTTATCTTCTTAAGTGAAGCAAGTTGTTTTGCTTCTCCTTGCTCCTTGCTCCTTTCATCCGCTTCCTTCCTGGTGGTTTCTCTGAAGATCTTCTTGCAAACCTCATAAACCCTAGGATCTCCAAGCATGATAACAATTAGGGTTTGATTAGTCCCCCATTTAGCTTTTACCTTTGTGTCATCTTTGAGTCTTCTCTTCTCATCTCATAATCAGGGACTAAACCCTAAAGGCTTTAAGGCTTTATGATTAAGCTTATGCATGCATCCTTCTATTAGGATGGAGTGTATAACTTTAATCCTAAGTGTTAAACACTTAATGTGTTTAAATCCTTTAATCAATTCACCTAATAATCATCAAGACATTAAGCTTGTAACTTGGGCCTTGCATTAGGGTTCTAATTCTTCCTTAATTGGTTAAGAAGGACTAACCCTAGTGTTAATGGACAAGTCCCCCTCAAGTTGTCTTACCAACCATAAAATCCACTTCTTAATCTTACCATTAACTAAAATCCATTTAATAAAGGCTTTGTTTTCTCATGAGGTTAATCCCTAATCATGGATTAAGTTGAGGAGTCTTTCTCAGCTTAAATGTTCTCATCTATTATCCTTCTATTAGGATGGTGTAATGGGTCCATTAAATCCCTGATTATGGCTTAAACTCATTACTTAACACTAAACAAAAACAACAAAAACATCTAAATAATCACAAGTAGGTTAATGATCTTAATCCTACATCATGGTGATTAAGGGTGAGGTGCTTACTTCATACTTAAGGTATTCTCATCACCCCTAATCAGAGGGAGGATGTGATGAGTCTATTAACCATTGGTTTAGGCTTAAGCTCATTAACTTATGACAAACTTCAAAAAGCAATAAAAGATTGAAAACACAAAAACAAACAATAATCGTCTCCTCCGGGATTCTTTTCTCACCTCATTCACTCACAAACGAGAACTTGCTTCTTCCGTCTAATGCAAGACAGTTTGCACCTGAGCCAGACAGGTCATACACTTGAGCATAGGCAAGTAAGCAGTTCATCAGGTCAATTTATCTTTCAGTCTCTTTGGGTCAAACTACGGTGTTCTGACTTCCTCATTGCAAGAGAGGATACGTAGGCATAACTTAACAATTATCGAACCAAAGTCTTTGTATATTCCCCCTCTTTCCAGCCTTATCCTTTAAGCCTCATGGTCTTGAGCATTTCATTCTTGTTCTTACACTGACACTTCACTTATACACTTCACACTTCTTTTACACTGACACTTGCATTCTTTCCAGCTTTGATACACAAATTGCACTGACACTACCCCTTTAAGACACAAGTCTTCTAAGCGTGGATCCCGTCGAGTACGGCGGACAATCTGGGTGCTAATACCTTCCCAGGTTGTAACCAACCCCCTTTCTCAGTTTCTCTGGTTCACAACCGTCTTATCCATCTTTTCCTAGGTTTATGCAACATTACCTTTCCTTCGGGATAAAAATGCCTAGCTGGCGACTCTATTCATTCCTTCTCTTTCGCCGACCGTTCGCGTCTGTACCCCTTCTGACCAGGTGTCATTTTGGTGGGAGTGACAGCTTGGCGACTCTGCTGGGGACCCTTATACTGTAACCAGGGCTTCTGGTTCTTTTTGTGGGTTCCTCCTAGCGCTTGTTTGATTTGTGTTTACTGGGGTGTTATGTGCTAATATATTTGCTTTATTTACTTCTTTATGTACAGTTATTTATTGCTTTCTTTACAGTTTTATACATCATATTGTCATACTGTCATCTTGCTGGATCTGGTTTTTGTTTTGGTGGGTGGGGTTCTACTGAGAGTTTAAGGTCCTATACCTGTGACCTGAGTGACACCTAGGCTAGAGTAGTTCATGTTCTTTCCCATTCCATTTCGGTCTGGTGCGGGAATATGAAACACGGTTCAGATGTGGGTTTCTTCTTGAGAACTCTGTGCTACGGATTTCCTGTAGTGCTAGGGCTATCTGGGAAGCCTGCTAAGTCTGGATGACCTTTATTATGACCTTCAGAAACTGAGGTGAATTAGAGGAGGATCTTTTATGGTTTTTGTAAACACTGTACCTCCGGGTTAGAAGTGTTTACACTTCTCATAACTGATCCAAGTATGAGGATCCTTGTTTTAGAACACTACCTGTGAGGGGGTTGGGCTGTTTACAGGTTTGCAGGTACCATTGGCCACATCATACCCTGTTACTATTTGGTTTAAGAGTACCTTGCTTTGGACACTTCTTGTGATTTAAACCATGGACATGTGACTCTTTATTTGAGTCCCCCTACCTTGGTTACTGGATTTCTGAACCTCCATCTGGACTTCTTGAACATACATGGACTTATATCAAGACAGTTAATCAGATCCAGCTTGATCACAAACCCTTGCATATCATTTGCATACTCATCATTTGCATCATTTAACATTTGTTTATTTGTTTTTCAGGGTATCCACATTATTTTTTGGCTTGGTTTTGACCCCTTCATCTGCATAGACCTCTGTTCATCAGTTATCTGCTTCAGCTATCTGCATCAGCTGCCTGCTTCAGTTGCCTTCATCACCAGCATCAGCCTATCAGTGACTCATCTCCAGTACCAGTCTTGATCTTCATCAGCACTTATCTTCAGCAGTCATGGCGCCTCCCAGGAAAAGCAACATTTCATACCATTTCTTTGAACCTGTGTTGACTGGTATCAGGCAGGTCCAGGCACTTATCACTCCAGACCACATCCCATTATTCAGAGAGCATTATGGAGGCATCCTTGATATGGTTATGGACCTGGACCCTTCTCAGAGGAGTATGATCCACACCTGCCTACAGTTTTATGACCCTCCTTTGAGATGCTTCACTTTCCAGAACTTTCAGTTAGGACCTCTGCTGGAGGAGTTCTCATCATTGATTGGAGTACCTGTCAGGGGTGGTGTCCCCTTCAACCCATAGATGACTTCTCCCAGCAATGGAGAAGTGGCAAAGGCACTATACCTGGAGCCTACTTTGATTGAGCAGAATATGACAACAAAGGTCGGGATCCCTGGTTTGCACTTAGACTTTCTGACTTCTCAGGCCATCCTGAAGGCCTCCTTGGGAGAATGGAGGGCAATTTGTGCATTGTTAGCCCTCAATATATATGGGGTTATACTATTTGCAGATGAGCCCAAGTTTATCAGCAAGAATGCCATTCATCTTTTCCTTCTGAGGAACCCAGTACCCACCTTGCTGGGAGATTTCTATTATTCCATTCATCAGAGGAATGAGAAGCAAAGAGGAAAGTTGGTGAGATGCTGTGCTCCTCTATTTCACACCTGGCTGCTCAAACACTTACCTAGGACTGATGCCTTCCTGAATCCTCACCAACAGAAGAATTGGGCTAAGAGACTTATTGCTTTGACTTCAGATGACATCAGATGGTGCACCCAGAGCACCAAGGGCAAGGACATAATCACTAGCTGTGGGAAGTACCCCAATGTACCTCTAATAGGAGTGAAGGGTTGCATCAACTACAATCCTTTGATGTTTAAGAGACAATTGGGCTATGCTTTGGTCCACCCTCCTAGAGTGCAAGATTTAGCTGAAACCCTGTATTGTGAGATAAAGCCTAATCTAGCTGTTGTCAGACAAGCATCCTGGGCTTAGGACAACATCCAGACCAAAGGGATGGCCATTCTTGGGAGGTGCAATAATGTGGCTTCAGATCAGTATTATGAATGGTCTCATGCTAGAGCTCAGATTTCTGGAATGCCCTTCACTTTGGAGGACACACCTGGACCATCCACAGTACAGCCAGCGGCCACTGTCAGCCTGGAAGAATTTGACAAGCTGAAGGAAAGGAATGAGAATCTATCTCAAGCTCTGAAGAAGACCCTCTGGGAGAGGAGTGATGGTCGTCTGGACATTGAGAGGTTGGAGAAGCTTAAGGTGGAACATCTGGCCAAGATTGAGAAAACAGAGGACTACATCAAGAAATCAAGAGCTGGGGATCAAATATTGAAGAATGCCTGTAAAGAGGCCAAGCTTCAGAAAGCTAGGACTGATCTCTATCTGCAAGAAAGTCAAGCTAGGTGGGTCAGGATCACTGAAGCTCGTACTCAAGAAGATCAGAGAACTCAAGCCAGGATTGAGCAGTTGGAGGCCATTGAAAAGAAGCAACAGGAAGCTTTGCTGGCAGCCCAGAAGGAGATTTCAGAGTTGAAGCTTAGGGCTGGACTGAAGAGGTCAAAGGACCAAGATAGGCACAAGAAGCTGACCACTGCCATTGCCACCAGAAACCTTCTCATCAGGACTATTACAGAGCATCCAGCTGGTCCGGTGACTGAGGCACTTTTGAAGGAGGTTAAGGAGGATGAGTTTGGACTCGATGTCTGACTTTTTGTTTGTTGTTGCTTTCATTTGATGTACTTTTCTTTTATGTTGTATTTTGACCCCTCAGGGGCATGTGTTGTAAAAAAAAACTATGTATGATCCACCATTTGTAATGTATTCGTTGGTTTGTTTGCAATGAGTTTCTTTTCTCAAGCAACATCAAAGCATCTTCCTTGAGGTCTGGAAAGGTCAAAACCAAGAGCCAAGTCGGATACCTTGGAAAACAAATAAGCATACTGCATTGCATACTAACTTTTTGTTTTGTTTTGTAGGTTTTGTTACTATTTTGTGTTGTCTCTAACTCTGTTGTGATTCAGGAAATATTGCTCGCAGAAGAGTGTTCCCTCTCAACCGTCCGCACCGGTATCCTACTCGCAACAACCTTCCTGGTATCCAAATGGATCAAGTACAGCAGGACCTGACAGAGGTCAGAACTCAGATGGCTAACGAAAGAGTGGAGATGAGAAACCAAATGGCTCAATTCATGACTGTAATGACTAACTTGGCCCAAAGTCAAGAGAGGTTAAGGGCATTGGTAGAAAGACAAAACCCCGAGGAACCTCATCCTGGAACTGGAGGGACTAGTAACAATGAGGGAGGTCAGCCTCATGTTAACCCACCAGTATTTGGACCTCATCTAGATCCGGAAGTCAACATCCCAAGGAATGTACCAGGCAATACTGCTGCAGGCAGGATCTTGCAAGAAGACCCTCAAGAGGAGCAGTTTACTGTAATGGGAGCTGGGGATGAAGTCTATGATAGGAGGTTTGATGAAATTGCTGAGAAGTTGAGATCTCTGGAGTCTCAAAATTCCTTAGGCTTCGATGTAATGGATATGGGGTTAGTGGATGGGGTAAGGATTCCCCACAAGTTTAAACCCCCGTGCTTCGAGAAGTACAATGGGACCTCCTGTCCACGAACTCACTTACAGTCCTTCCTGGGGAGACTTAAAGCATATACCATGGATGAAAAACTGTGGATGTTTTACTTTGAAGATAGCTTGACTGGAGCTTCAAGAGAGTGGTATTCACACTTGACCAGAGCCACTATCAGATGCTGGAAGGACCTAGCTGAAGCTTTCATCAGGCAGTACCAATACAATCTGGACATGGCCCCTAACAGGACCCTTCTGATGGGAATGTCTTAATCCTCCAGAGAGAGCTTCAGGGAATATGCCCAAAGGTGGAGACAGCTTGCTGCTACTGTCCAACCACCCATGTTGGAAAGAGAAATGGCCGACATGTTCATGAATACGCTGCAAGGAACATATATTGATAGGCTAGCTGCCTTTTCTTCCACCAGTTTTGCTGACGTAGTTATAGCTGGAGAAAGAATTGAAAGCCTACTAAAAATGGGCAAAATTTCTGATAACGGTGCAAGTTCGTCCAGTAATCCCAGGAAGCCTTTTGTGGGACCTCGAAGGACCGGTGAGACAAATGCCATTCATGCCAGCAGGGGCAGACCTCAGTATGTCCACAGATCAGTAGCAGCTGTCACTATTCCAGCTCCGATTCCTCATCAACCAACATATCAACAACCACAACAACCATATTATCAACAGCAAGTTCAGTACCCGCCACAAAGAACCTACAACAACAACAGCAATCAACAACAAAGACCTTTTCAGCAAAGACCGTCACAGGCAAATAGGGTGATTGACCCTATCCCTATGCCTTATGCTGCCTTATTGCCACAACTCCTGAAACTCAACTTGGTTGAATTAAGGACATTGGCACCACCAGATCCCTCCAATCTTCCAAGGAATTATGATGTCAACTCCAGATGTGCTTTCCACTCCAATGCACCTGGCCACAATACTGAGAAATGCAGGGCTTTACAAATGAAAGTACAAGATCTGGTGGATTCTAAAGCCCTCAACTTTGCACCCCCTCCAAATGTCAACAAGAATCCTATGCCTCACCATGGTGGACCAAGGATTAATGCCATCGAGGAAGACAAGCCATCTATTTTGATCACCAGTGTTGCACAGATTCGAACACCTCTGGTCGAAATTAAAGCTCAGCTTCTAGAGTGCCAGATGTTCCCCGGGTGTGAGCTCGGTTGTGGATATTGCAACATTGCAGTCAACGGGTGTGATAATTTGAGAAGCGGCATAGATGGTCTTATCAAGGATGGTATACTTCAGATCTCAACAACGGCGCCTACAAATCCAGCAATTCCTTTGACAACAATTCCTGATTCTTCTACAACAGCAGCAACAATCATTCCAACCGATTCATCAATATCATCAGCAGTGGCTACATCCATCACTTCAACAAATCAAGTTTCAGCAACCATCTCTTCTACAACATCAGTATCCATTATATCGGCAGAATCTTCTACAACATCAACAGAAATTAATGAAGATATCTCAACAGTCACCATCTACTATGATCCATCAAATGTTCCTCCAAACAACAACTTTCAACAACAAACAGTAGCACCTCCTTCCAGATCACCAGTCACCATTTACTACGATCCGAATACCATTTCAGTACCCTCCTCTGCTGCAGTCAGTCCAGTTACTATCACGGTGCCTGGACCAGTTCCATATGAAAGCAGTAATGCCATACCTTGGCATTATGGCTCTGACCTTTACTGCAACGGGGAGAAAATCACTTTGGATTCTTCAACCTCTTCACCACAAATTGATAATGTTGGGGGAGGCGGAGGCTTCACCAGAAGCAGACGCCTTTTTGCCTCGCAAACTTAGAGGCCTAATGTGGAAGCGGAAGCTGCTGCCAAAGCAAAAGGAAAGAGTGTGGTATTTGAAGAGCCAGCTATCAAGGAAACTCAGAAGACATCTTTTGAACAAGATGTAGACGAGTTTATGAGAATCATAAAGAGAAGTGATTACAAGGTGGTGGATCAGCTTCACCAAACTCCCTCGAAGATCTCCATATTATCACTGTTAATGTGTTCTGAAGCTCACAGGAATGCATTATTGAAAGTCCTGCACGCAGCATACGTGCCAGAGGAGATCACCGTTAATCAGCTAGAAACTGTGGTAGCAAATGTCAACACCAGTCATGGACTGGGTTTTACCAATGCTGACTTAACAACTGAGGGACGTAACCACAATAAGGCTTTACATATCACCTTGGAATGCAAGGGTGCTGTTCTATCCCATGTACTGGTGGACACTGGGTCGTCACTCAATGTTTTACCAAAGAAAGCCTTAGTGAAGCTGGAGTATGATGGCTTGGCATTGCGTCCGAGTAATTTGGTAGTGAGAGCATTCGATGGCTCTAAAAGATCAGTGCTTGGGGAGATTGATCTGCCTGTGATGATTGGCCCGCAGACTTTTAAAATTACCTTCTATGTGATGGACATTCAGCCGGCCTACAGCTGTTTGTTGGGTAGACCTTGGATCCATGCCGCTGGCGCTGTTACGTCTACCCTTCACCAGAAGCTGAAATTCGAGTGGGAAGGCCAGATCATCACCATCTGTGGGGAAGAGGACATCTTTGTTAGCCATCTGGATACATACAAGTATATTGAAATGGATGGAGAGATTCATGAAACTATGAGCCAGGGGTTTGAGGCCCTGAACATTAATGAAGCATTTGCTGTACTGGGAACCTCCATGACGTCTTATCAGCAAGCCAGGAAGGTTGTTGAAGAAGGTACTGCCCAAGGCTGGGGCAAGCTGCTGCCCATGGAAACTAAAGAGGACATATTTGGGTTGGGTTACAAACCAACTCAACAAGATCAATTAGAGGCTGCCAAGAAGCCCAATTTTGTCAGCGGGGGAATGCTCACCCCGGATGCTGTGAACAATGTGGAAGACGAGGAAGAAAGCGACCGCAACCTGGAGAGCTGGATACGTCCAAGGATCCCGGGGAGCCAAGTCCTTAACTGGTCTTCCCAAGAAATTATAAGGGTTACTCCTGCAGAGTAATTATTATTTCCTGTATTTTTATGCATGCATCAAGTCTTGCATCTTGCCCAAGATGTCAAGACTCATTTTGTAATCGGGCCATCTTGTAATTTTGTGCAAACAGATCAATCAATGAATATCGGACATCTTTTGCAAATGAGTCTTTTCCTTTTCCGCTCACTGTTTTTCATTTTTCTTTTTGTACAAAAATAAAATGGCAATGTTTTCCAAAATGATAACTTCATTTCACTTTTTCTAAACAAGATTAAAATCGATCACTAAAATAAACAATCTAAACCCTTGCAGAGAATGCCCTCCAGACTGCACCGACAACAACACAGCTATGACTTCGTATAACTTTGACAATCCAATCAATCAAGCTGATGAAGGGGTTGAAGAAGACTATGAGCTTCCTAAAGAGCTAGCCAGGTTGTTAAGGCAAGAGGAGAAGGTTATCACTCCTCATCAGGGGGAGATTGAAACGATTAATCTTGGTACGGAAGAAGACGTAAAAGAAGTTAAGATCGGAGCCTGCTTACAAGATTCAGTAAAGGAGCAACTGATTGACATGCTTCAGGAGTATGTGGATGTATTTGCTTGGTCTTATCAGGATATGCCAGGGTTAGACACCGATATTGTCATGCACAAGCTGCCTTTAAAAGAAGACTGCCCACCGGTAAAACAGAAACTGCGCCGTACTCGCCCAGATATGGCAATGAAGATTAAAGAAGAGGTACAAAAGCAGTGGGATGCCGGTTTCCTTGCTGTAACTAGCTATCTTCCATGGGTTGCTAATATTGTACCAGTGCCTAAGATAGACGACAAGGTGAGAATGTGTGTGGATTACCGGGATTTGAACAGAGCCAGCCCAAAAGATGACTTCCCTTTACCTCATATTGATGTATTGGTGGATAATACGGCTCAGTTCTCGGTGTTCTCCTTCATGGACGGATTTTCAGGATACAATCAGATCAAGATGTCACCTGAAGACATGGAGAAGACAACTTTTATCACACCCTGGGGCACATTCTGTTATAAGGTGATACCATTCGGACTGAAGAATGCTGGTTCAACTTATCAACGGGTTATGGTAACATTATTCCACGACATGATCCATAAAGAAATTGAATGTTACGTGGATGACATGATTGCCAAGTCCCTCACAGAGGAAGACCACCTGGTGAATCTAATAAAGCTATTCAAGTGTTTGAGGAAATACCAACTGAAGTTAAACCCCAACAAATGCACATTCGGGGTGCGATCCGGTAAGCTACTTGGATTTATTGTAAGTGAAAAAGGGATTGAAGTTGACCCTGATAAAGTTAAAGCCATTCAAGAAATGCCTGCACCAAGGACTGAAAAGGAAGTTCGGGGGTTTTTAGGTAGATTGAACTACATTTCACGGTTTATATCTCACCTTACAGCAACCTGTGAACCTTTGTTCAAGCTGTTAAGAAAAGAACAAACGGTCAGGTGGAACAAAGACTGCCAGAGGGCTTTTGACAAAATCAAGGAGTACTTGCAAGATCCTCCAATCCTTATGCCTCCAGCTGAAGGAAGACCTCTAATCATGTACTTGACAGTATTAGAGGAGTCAATGGGGTGTGTGTTGGGCCAACATGACGAGTCTGGTCGAAAAGAGTATGCAATATACTACCTAAGCAAAAAGTTTACCGACTGTGAACAACGTTATTCACTGCTCGAGAAAACTTGCTGTGCTTTAGCGTGGGCTGCTCGCCGACTAAGACAGTATATGTTGACCCACACCACTTTATTGATCTCAAAGATGGATCCAGTCAAGTACATTTTTGAGAAGCTAGCACTTACCGGACGGGTTGCGAGATGGAAAATGATCCTCACAGAATATGACATTCAATACACCTCTCAGAAAGCCATCAAAGGCAGTGTATTGTCTGATTATCTTGCTGAGCAACCCATTGATGATTACCAACCTATGAGATTTGACTTCCCTGATGAAGACATCATGTTCATAAAAGCAAAAGATCATGAAGAGCCTGTTCACACGGAAGGTCCTGACCCAGAGGAAGAATGGACTATGATGTTTGACAGGGCTGTTAACATGAATGGTCGTGGTGTTGGTGCAGTGCTTATTACACCTAAAGGGGTTCACATGCCTTTCTCGGCAAAGCTCACCTTTAACTGCACTAACAACGAAGCCGAATACGAAGCTTGCATTATGGGTCTTGAGGAAGCTATTGACCTCAGGATCAAGACTTTGACTGTATTCGGAGATTCAGCTCTGGTAATTAATCAAACCAACGGCAAATGGTACACCCACCAAGATCATCTGATACCTTACCGGGATTATACAAGAAGGTTATTGACTTTCTTCACAACAGTCAAGCTTGAGTATATCCCTCGAGATGAAAATCAGTTTGCAGATGCTCTGGCTACCATTTCTTCCATGATCAAAGTTCAAGCTGCCAACTTTGTGCCTCGGATTTCAGTATCCAGACTTGACAAACCAGCATACGTGTTCTCAACAGAAGTTGTTAAAGATGATAAGCCTTGGTTCCATGATATCAAATGCTTCTTGGAGGATCAAACATACCCACCCAGGGCTTCTTCCAATGATAAGAAGACATTAAGAAGGCTAGCTGGTAGTTTCTTCCTGAATACTGATGGTTCCCTGTACAAGAGAAACTTTGATATGGTACTCCTCAGATGCGTTGATAGGACAGAGGCAGACTTGTTGATGCACAAAGTGCACGGAGGATCTTTTGGCACCCATGCAGGAGGACATGCTATGGCTAAAAAGTTGCTGAGATCAGGCTATTACTGGATCACAATGGATGCAGACTGTTGTGCCTATGCCAGAAAATGTCATAAATGCCAGATCTATGAGGATAAAGTGCATGTGCCTCCAAATCCTCTGAATGTGATGTCTTCACCCTGGCCCTTTGCCATGTGGGGCATTGATATGATTGGCAAGATTGAACTGACTGCTTCAAACGACCACAGATTCATACTGGTTGCTATTGACTATTTTACCAAGTGGGTTGAAGCAGCTTCTTATACAAATGTTACAAGGCAGGTGGTAGCCCGATTTCTGAAGAGAGACATCATCTGTCGGTATAGAGTGCCCGAGCGAATCATTACTGATAATGGTTCCAACTTAAACAATAAAATGATGGCAGAACTGTGCCGGGACTTCAAGATCCAACACCACAATTCTTCTCCTTACAGGCCAAAGATGAATGGCGCTGTTGAAGCAGCTAATAAGAATATCAAGAAGATTGTGCAGAAGATGGTAGTCACCTACAAAGACTGGCATGAAATGCTACCATTTGCCTTGCATGGGTACCGTACGTCAATCAGAACATCCACTAGGGCAACACCGTATCAACTTGTTTATGGTATGGAAGCAGTCCTACCTATTGAAGTTGAATTACCCTCCCTGCGGGTATTGATGGATGTTAAACTGAATGAAGAAGAATGGGTCCGGTCCCGATACAAACAACTGAATCTGATTGAAGAGAAGAGGTTGGCTGCCATTTGTCATGGGCAGCTGTATCAGAAAAGGATGAAGAAAGCCTTCGATCAGAAAGTTAGGCTCCGAGAGTACCAAGTAGGAGATCTTGTGCTGAAAAGACTCCTCCCTCCTCATACAGACCACAGGGGCAAGTGGACTCCAAACTCTGAAGGGCCATTCGTAGTAAAGAAAGTTTTCTCCGGTGGAGCACTCATGCTCAGTACTATGGATGGTGAAGACTTTCTATCCCCTGTGAATTTAGATGCGGTTAAAAAATACTTCGCATAAAAATGACCCGCTGGACATAAAAACAGAATGTAAGTCCAGGCAGAAATAGGGCATCCCGACGAGTCAAAAACAGAATAAAAGACTCGGGCAAAAATAAGGGAAAATAAAATAAAAAATGTACACCCGCTGAGTCGAAAAGCTGCATTGGACGACTCAAGCAAAAAAATGGTATCCCTATGGATTGAAAACTCGAAAGGGCGATCCATGCAAAATAAGGGAATAAGCGAACAAATGCATTCTGAATTCGTTTGTATCGCTTACAACTTGGTAAGCTTCGAAAGGTTTGAGTGTCGGTCAAAATCAGCCTTCTTCAGAAAGCAAGATGAGAAGAATGTCGGTGTCATACGAGTCATAGCAAAGAGGGAAGCTCCTTGAAGCGTCATCAACATTGCCAACATCTTTTGTTTCTCAATTTGTAACAATCTCCTCATTTCAGGGGATTTGTTTCTTTGACTGTATCTTTCCAATTCAGGGCACACGAATTAATAAAATCAGATTGTCAGTCACACATTGTCTCGTACTTTTTCATTTGCAAAAATGTCCGATGTCATTATTTTGTTAATCGCATAAATACGGATGCGTCTTTCCTAAACTACATGCTTGCAGGAAATATGTTTACTCCTGGGAGTGTCTAAACTCCTATGATGGAATCCAGTAAAGGATACCTCGGGATACTTGTGCGTTTCTCTGTTGTTTCAGGATTGCAGGTATTCAAAACGCAACATGGGGCATGGAAGCTTCTCCCTAGTAGGCTGCCAAATCATGGTTTCCTCAGCACACTTTCCAAACAGTACCAGGGATGCTTTCTCCCCGTCAGAGTTGCCAGGCATCACTTCTCCAACACTTCCTTCAGAGCAGCACCAGAAGGTGTTCATATCCCCAGCTGAGTTGTCAAGTATCATCCTCAGCAGGATCCCCACAAAAATCTCTAAGAAGATCTTTCAGTGATCTTTCTTCTTCCCCAGCCAAATGCTAGACAGAGAACTACTTCCCCACAGAGTCTCAACCTCTATCCAGCAAAGCAATACCTGAAGATCTCACAACAGTGACGAAAGCTTCTACAAACCCCAGCTGGGTCTCTCATTACCAGGATAGGTCTATCAGTGACCTACTTCCCCATACAGAGTCATGCCTGACAGATCTACCAATGATCTCATCCTCAGCTGGGATATCCTTCAAGTAGATCAGCCGGAGATCTCCACAACAACGGGATTCGAATCTCGGATCGGTATCTTTGCATAATCATAGCATTCACATCATATTCTCCCCGCAGAGCGTAGCATTCTGTTTAATATGGAGCATTACGGCAAAAATCAAGCATATTGCATAAACATAAGCCATGTTCTGAATCAAACACTTGTAAATACTGACAATCCATCAACGATATACAGAAAACTCCCTAGATTCCCCGGCAGAGAGCCAAGGCACTTTCCCTAAGGATACAGATACTTCCTGACACCCGTCCGTGTCATATCCCCAGTAGAAAGCCAAAGCGCCCCCTTTGCACTCACAGATACTTATACACAACTTCCTTGGTACACATACACTTGTTCATATTACACTTCTCTCTTTTTGACACTCGTCCGTGTCACTCTCCCCAGCAAGTTAAACACTCGTTTGTACACCACTCATACTTGTTACTCCTGTTTTACTCATACAGATACTCGTCCGTATCTTGTATGCACCACTTATATCCCCTCAGATTCGACACTCGTCCGTGTTCTTTATTAACCAGTTGGTACTCGTCTGTATCATCATCTCTGAACATGCGTCAGCGTTTGTTTCTACTGATATTCGTCCGTATCATGGTCTTAAGGAGGCTCGTTCGCATCTTTAATCCATACACAATGTCAGATACTTTTACCTCTTTTTAGAGTTTAGACACTTGTCTGTGTCTATTATTCCCCAGAAGAGTCCCCGCAGAATCAATACTCGTCCGTGTTCTTTGCTAACTAGTTGATACTCGTCCGTATCATCATCTCCGAACATGTGTCAGCATTTGTTTCTACCTGATACCCGTTCGTATCATAGTCTTAAGGATGCTCGTCCGCATCTTTAGTCTATACACAGTACCCAAACACTTATACCTCTCATTTATTGGATGTAGACACTCGTCCGTGTTTACTTTTCCCCAGCGAAGTCCCCAACAAAACTCGTTAAACCATTTCCTTTCTATCTGACATTTGTCCTATGTCATGATACCTTTTCGGCAGCCGTACCCTGCCAGGTGATCGTCCTTCACCTTTTTGATGATCGTCCTTCATCAACCCCCAGTGGAGTCTCTATTCATTAGAACCCCTTCTTATCCGACATTTATCCTATGTCGTGATATCTTTAGCAGCCGTCCTCTGCTAGGTGATCGTCCTTCACCTTGGATGACCGTCCCTCATCTTAACCCCGAGAGCAGCCGTACCCTGCTAGGTGATCGTCCTTCACCTCTTGATGATCGTCCTTCATCATGCTTATCCGATGGCCGTCCCCAACGTCGACCTTGTTACCCGACATTCGTCCTATGTCGTGGTACATTCGGCAGCCGTACCCTGCCCGATGATCGTCCTTCACCTTAGATGACCGTCCCTCATCTTATCCCCAACAGAGCAGCCGTCCCATGCTAGGTGATCGTCCTTCACCTTTGATGACCGTACCTCATCATTTTATTTCGTTTACCTATAATCCCCAGAGAGTCTTATAGCTTTACTTGATGGCCGTCCCCATCACAATCTCTCATATCCCCAGCTTGCCGGCCGTCCCCGTCATTGCTTTATTTCCCGCATCTTCCCCAGCATGTCGGCCGTCCCCGCCATTGCTTTATCCCCAGCAGTTGTCCTCTCCTCGACGGTCGTCCTCCGTCTCCCACACTTTACAATCATACTTTACTTCATTTTACAATCTATATCCCTTTTCTTCTTCATTCTGTGAGTGCAAATTTTGGACTGTCTTTGGTATTCAACCACAAGTTATCTTGTTTGCCTGATAAGCCTTCGCTTACATCCTGCACAACTAACTCATGTTTGAATAGGGGCAGCTGTAAACACCCCAAATTTTACCTCACTCACTTCACACCATGGCTTTTGGTCTTTTCATATGCATAAGTTCAATCACATCATCACATATTGCATTTTTGCTTCACTGCTTTGCTTCTAAGTCATCTGCATCTAGGGTTTGTGATCTGAGCAATCCAAGAGCTATTTGAGCCACTCCAAAGGTCATCAATCACTTAAAAGGGGTCCATGTATGTTCAAGCATCATATTATATCCTCACAAGGTCAAGGAACTCAAAAGATCACAAGAACTGAGAAAGGCATGGAAGCAGAGCCAGGTTTAACTACACAGATGACCTAGAATTAGGGTTTTGGTTTCAGAGGCCATAACTCAAATTTTTTTGGTCATTATTGTTTCTATTGGTCTCTATATTGTATAGGGATCATGCATATCAATTTTCATGAAGAAATTCAATGGGGAAGGCATCTGATCAAGAGTTGACTTCTTGAGCAAGTCAGTGTAAAATCAGGGCATCTGAGGCCCCCAATGACCCAACCAAAGGGTGTTCTTCATCATTTTGAATGTTTATGATCTTTATTTGATCATAGAAGATGTTAGAAGTTCACAAAATTGCAAAATTTCAAGCCATTTGCAAAATTGCCTTTTTGGGAAAATGACTTGTAATGGAAATTTGCCATTTTGGGAATGTTTTTCAACCTCCTCAAATTGATTCAAAAATGCTTCAAATGAGAAAACTTTGGTCATGAAAGTTGTAGAATGGATCATTCCCTTTTCAAAAAGTACAAGAACTCATTCTAATTCATTTTGGATCAAAAGATATGGCTTGTCAAAGTTGAGGAAAATCACATAATTTCAAGTTTTGCACCAAAGAGGCAAAGTTGCAAAACCCATTGCCAAGGCAAATTGTGATCTCAAATGGACTTCTAACCTTTGCACAAACATAAACCAATGCCTAAAAATCAGAATGCGCAAAAGAACTTCCCATTTTCATGACTTATGCTTCAAGTAATCACAAAAGGGCCAAAAGATCACAAAGTTGCAAAACCTCTCCCAAACCCTAATCCACTTGCTAATTGGCCTCAAGACTGATTCTATGGCTCTCCTCAATCCTTGTTGCGCAGGAAACCCCTTTTTCCTTGGCCTGCCATTGACCCATACCTCTCTTACACAAAACATTGACTTTATGCAAAATGGCCCATACCAATCAAGCTAGGCCACACCAACTCCTCTGACCTATCCAAGTGTGATACATGTACCAAATGAGACTCAACACATAACACACACAAGCCTGAAACATCCCAGAGGCCATAGTTCACAAAACTCCCCTCTTATGCATTTTCCTTCGAATCTCATCATACAATCATCAAACCTCAAAACCAACTTCACCATTCATTCAGAAAAGCTCCATAGAGCATAAACCACCCTTCATCTTGCCTTGAAACCCCCTGAAACTCAAACATGATTTTCCCCCCTCTCTAAACAGAACTCCATCAATCTCACAAACTAGCCACCATACACTCAAACCAAGCCTCAAAGCATACTCAGGGAGATCATTGGAGTGGTTTTGAAGTAGGGAGGCAGGCTGAAAGCTCCAAACTGAAAGCTTCATCTCAGGTAGCTTCGAAATTTATTTTTTCCAGAAGCTCTATTTTAAGTTTTCAACTTGTTAAGTTTGATTCCCTGAGTGCATTGAACCTTTTGCTTTTGAAAATGATGGAGATTTGAGCATGTATGACTTGTCTGAAATTTCTGCCATTTTTGTATCTTGCTTCGAATCTTGTTAATGGTGAGAAATAAATTGTTTTTGAGGCTAGGGATGAGTTTAGGGAGGTGAGAGGAAGTGATCTGGAGCTTTAGAGCTCCAGAAATAACCTAGGGAGTGAGTTTGAAATTTTCAGGGAGGGATGTCACCGGAGAAGACGACCGAAGCTCTTCTCCGGTGACCTGAATGTCATTAGGGCATTAATCACGTTTAGGGAAAAGTTTGAATCTGGACCATGGATCTGGCTGACTTTTGTTGACTCCCGCGCACATGAATGGCCTGGATCTCTCATTAAAACCCTAATCATAATTAATTAGATTAATTAATTCAGTTTAAATTAATTTGGTTAGTTTGAATTACAGCCGTTGGATGATGCGCGCAGTCTTCCCTCCTTCTCCCAGTTTGAATCTCAGCCTCTGGATGTGCATACTTTTCACTTTATTTAATTTTATTTCATTTTCTATTCATTTTATTTCTACGAATTTTTAAAAATAGAAAAAAACATTGAAAAATCCTGATTTTTTTTGTCAAACATTTCACTAATTTTCAGAACCCAAAAATATTTTAATTTTTATTTTTTGCATACAAAATTATTTTTAAATCATTTAAATGTTTATTTTTAATTAGTTAATGAAAATTAATAAATTAAAAATGCATTTAGGTATTTAAAAATCACCAAAAAATTCATATTGCATTTAGAAACATTTAGAAACATTATCAAACCATCAAACCAAATTTCTTTTTTGATCTTGATGCATTTTGATCATTTTCATTGGAATTAATTTCATTTTTAGGCAATATTTTGGTTCAAACTTTGAGAAATTCATTCTGTCTAACCCTTGAGAGTTTGAGGATGGTTCTTCTTGCATTGCATCCTTCATAGCATGTAGTTTATAGGATAAATTTGGTTTGAATTGATCTTGTATTTCCAATTTGTTTTGCATTTTTCTTGATGAGGTGCCTTAAAACCCTAGTAATCTTAGGAAATTCATAACTTTCACTAGATTAAGTGTTAGGTCCCCTCCTTTGGGCAGTGAACTTGTATAGGTTTAGGGTATCTTTGATTGCATTTTCAATTTTTTATCATGTCATATGCTTCTGATTTTGAATTTTGCTTTGTGTGTTGATCATAAACCCTAATTTGTGCTTTCGTTTGCATCCATCTTTCATTTGCTTGCATCCAATGACTTGCCATGACATTTTGTGCATCCACATGATTCATAATGCTTCTTAGGACATATTAGAATCATGTTTGATCATTGCATCTTTCATTTTCCATGTTGTATGTCCATTGCATTTCATAAACTTTTCATGAATTTTCATGATTCAAAGCATGCCTCATTTGCATCCTTATGCTTGTATGATCATTCTCATCTCTTGTCATGTGTTTGCATCATCTCATAGCATCATTAACATCATGTGAATGCTTCTGACTTTGGTTTACATCATGACATTTCATCTCATTTGCATTGCATTCCATCTCTTTTGCTAACTTTTCAGGTGGTAAGTTGTTTTGAGAAGTGAATTTGCCTTCACTTCTCACAATCTCTTTTCACCTCTCTTATGCATCATTGCTGCATTTTATCTTGTGTATTGGATTGAGCTTGCTCATTCATGTTCATCTTGCTTTCTTCCTTCAAACAACTTGTCTTCTTAAGTGAAGCAAGTTGTTTTGCTTCTCCTTGCTCCTTGCTCCTTTCATCCGCTTCCTTCCTGGTGGTTTCTCTGAAGATCTTCTTGCAAACCTCATAAACCCTAGGATCTCCAAGCATGATAACAATTAGGGTTTTATTAGTCCCCCATTTAGCTTTTACCTTTGTGTCATCTTTGAGTCTTCTCTTCTCATCTCATAATCAGGGACTAAACCCTAAAGGCTTTAAGGCTTTGTGATTAAGCTTATGCCTGCATCCTTCTATTAGGATGGAGTGTATAACTTTAATCCTAAGTGTTAAACCCTTAATGTGTTTAAATCCTTTAATCAATTCACCTAATAATCATCAAGACATCAAGCTTGTAACTTGGGCATTGCATTAGGGTTCTAATTCTTCCTTAATTGGTTAAGAAGGACTAACCCTAGTGTTAATGGACAAGTCCCCCTCAAGTTGTCTTACCAACCATAAAATCCACTTCTTAATCTTACCATTAACTAAAATCCATTTAATAAAGGCTTTGTTTTGTCATGAGGTTAATCCCTAATCATGGATTAAGTTGAGGATTCTTTTTCAGCTTAAATGTTCTCATCTATTATCCTTCTATTAGGATGGTGTAATGGGTCCATTAAATCCCTAATTATGGCTTAAACTCATTACTTAACACTAAACAAAAACATCTAAATAATCACAAGTAGGTTAATGATCTTAATCCTACATCATGGTGATTAAGGGTGAGGTGCTTACTTCATACTTAAGGTATTCTCATCACCCCTAATCAGGATGTGATGAGTCTATTAACCATTGGTTTAGGCTTAAGCTCATTAACTTATGACAAACTTCAAAAAGCAATAAAAGATTGAAAACACAAAAACAAACAATAATCGTCTCCTCCGTGATTCTTTTCTCACCTCATTCACTCACAAACGAGAACTTGCTTCTTCCGTCTAATGCAAGACAGTTTGCACCTGAGCCAGACAGGTCATACACTTGAGCATAGGCAAGTAAGCAGTTCATCAGGTCAATTTATCTTTCAGTCTCTTTGGGTCGAACTACGGTGTTCTGACTTCCTCATTGCACGAGAGGATACGTAGGCATAACTTAACAGTTATCGAACAAAAGTCTCTGTATATTCCCCCTCTTTCCAGCCTTATCCTTTAAGCCTCATGGTCTTGAGCATTTCATTCTTGTTCTTACACTGACACTTCACTTATACACTTCACACTTCTTTTACACTGACACTTGCATTCTTTCCAGCTTTGATACACAAATTGCACTGACACTACCCCTTTAAAACACAAGTCTTCTAAGCGTGGATCCCGTCGAGTACGGCGGACAATCTGGGTGCTAATACCTTCCCAGGTTGTAACCAACCCCCTTTCTCAGTTTCTCTGGTTCGCAACCGTCTTATCCATCTTTTCCTAGGTTTATGCAGCATTACCTTTCCTTCGGGATAAAAATGCCTAGCTGGCGACTCTATTCATTCCTTCTCTTTCGCCAACCGTTCGCGTCTGTACCCCTTCTGACCAGGTGTCATTTTGGTGGGAGCGACACTGGGCTGTCAATATGAATGGTCGTGGAGTTGGTGCAGTGCTTATTACACCTAAAGGAGTTCACATGTCTTTCTCGGCAAAACTCACCTTTGCCTGCACTAACAATGAAGCAGAATACGAAGCATGTATCATGGGTCTTGAAGAAGCCATTGACCTCAGGATCAAAACCTTGAATGTATTTAGAGATTAGGCTTTGGTAATCAACCAGACCAACGGCAAATGGTACACTCATCAGGAGCATTTGATTCCATACCGTGATTATACGAGGAGATTGTTGACCTTCTTCACAACAATTAAGCTTGGATACTTCCCTCGATATGATAATCAGTTTGCAGACGCTTTAGCTACCATTTCATCCATGATCAAAGTACAAGCTTCCAATTATATGCCTCGGATTTTGGTATCCAGACTGGACGACTTACATATGTATTTTTTGTGAACACTACCACTGACAACAAGCCATGGTACCATGACATCAAATGCTTCTTAGAGAATCAGACATACCCACCTGGGGTATCATCTAATGATAAGAAGACGTTAAGAAGGCTGGCCAGAAGTTTCTTCCTCAATGCTGATGGTTCATTATATAAACGAAACTTCGACATGGTCCTGCTCAGATGTGTCGACAAGAAGGAAGCGGACCTACTGATGCACGAGGTACATTAAGGTTCTTTCGGAACCCATGCCAGAGGACATGCAATGGCAAAGAAGTTGTTAAGATCGGGTTATTACTGGATCACAATGGATGCAGACTGTTGTGCCTATGCCAGAAAATGCCACAAGTGCCAGATCTACGCGGATAAAGTGCATGTGCCTCTGAATCCTTTAAACGTAATGTCTTCACCTTGGCCCTTTGCCATGTGGGTCATTGACATGATTGGAAATATTGAACCGACTGCTTCAAATGGTCACCGATTCATTCCGGTAGCCATTGATTACTTCACCAAATGGGTTGAAGCAGCTTCGTATGCAAACGTCACCAGATAAGTTGTAGATAGATTTCTGAAAAGGGATATCATCTGTCGATATGGAGTTCCCGAGCGAATCGTTACTGATAATGGTTCAAACCTTAACAACAAAATGATGGCAGAACTTTGCCGGGACTTCAAAATTCAACATCACAACTCTTCTCTTTACAGGCCAAAGATGAATGGCGTTGTTGAGGCAGCCAACAAGAACATCAAGAAGATTGTGCAGAAGATGGTAGTTACCTAAAAAGATTGGCATGAGATGCTAGAATTTGCTTTGCATGAGTACCGAACCTCAATCAGAACATCTACTGGGGCAATGCCTTATCAACTTGTGTACGGTATGGAAGCTGTCCTACCTGTTGAAGTTGAGCTACCCTTCTTACGGGTAATGATGGATGTGAAAATGGATGAAGCATAATGGATCCGGTCTCGGTACAATCAACTGAATATGATTGAAGAGAAAAGATTAGCTGCCATCTGTCATGGGAAGTTATATCATAAGCGAATGAAGAAAGCCTTCGATTAGAAAGTCAGACCTCGGGAATACCAAGTGGGATAACTTGTTCTGAAGAGAATCCTTCCTCCTCATACAGACCACAGGGGCAAGTGGACACCAAACTATGAAGGACCCTACGTAATAACCAAAGTCTTCTCGGGTGGAGCACTGATGCTCGCAACCATGGAAGGTGAAGACTTTCCGTCTCCTGTGAATTCAGGTGCAGTTAAAAAATACTTCGCATAAAATGACCCGCTGGACATAAAAATAGAATGTAAGTCCAAGCAAAAATAGGGCATCCCAGCGAGTCAAAAACATAATAAAAGACTCGGGCAAAAATAAGGGAAAAATCAAAAAATGTACACCTGCTGAGTTGAAAAGCCGCATTGGACAGCTCAAGCAAAAATGGGTATCCCGGTGGATTGAAAACCCGAAAGGGAGATCCGCGCAAAATCAGGGAATAAGCGAACAACTGTAGTCTGAATTCGTCTGTATCACTCACAACATGGCAGCCTCCGAAAGGACAAAGCGTCAGTCAGAATCATCCTTCTTCAGAAAGCAAGATAAGAAAAACGTCAAGGTCATACATGTCATAGAAAAGGAAGCTCACTGGAATGTCATCTTCAACATTGCCAACACTTTTATTTTCTTAATTTACAGCAATCTCCTCCTTTCAGGGGATTTGTTTCTTTGACTGTACTTTCCAATTAAGGGCACACAAATTAATAAAATCAGAATATTCAGTCACACTTTGCTTTATACATTTTTGTTTCGTTTGTGAAATGTCCAATGTTCATGATACAACACTTACATAAAACATATGAGCCATTTTAATGAATGCTTGCAAGAAATATATTACTTTCAGGTAAATCTAACTCCTATGACAGAATCTAGTTAAGGATACCTCAGGACACTTGTGCATTTTCCTTTCTCTTAACAGGTTGCAGGTACTCAAGGCAGGCAATATTTTGCAACATGGGGCATACCAAGCATTGCATCCCCAATATATTACTTCCCAGAAGTTATTTCCTCCCCAAGCGAGACCTCCCGAGCAGTGCCTGACAGCCTCTTCCACAACAAGGTGGTCAAGGAGTTTCCTATCCCCCACCAGAGATTCTAGATTTCTCTCATCCTCAGCAGAGTCGGTGGAATTGGTTCCCCACAGAGTTGCCTCCCCAATAGAGCAATACCTGAAACACATCCCTAGCGGAGTTGTTAAAACCACCTCATCCCCATTCAGGAGTTCTCCCTCTGGACAGATTTATCAATGATCTCTTCCCCCAACCGAGTTCTCCCTCCAAGCAGATTGGCCAAAGATCTTTATATCCGCAGGATCCGTATCTCAGATCAAATTTCTCACTTGCATAAATCATAGCATTCGCATCATATTCACCGAAATAAGCGTAGCATTCTATCTAATACGGAGCATTACGACAAAAATCAAACATTTGCATGATCGTAAGCCAGGTTCAAGCCAATCACTTGCAAATACCATCAAAATTTCACCAGCAATATACAAAACTCATATCCCCTACAGATAAAAGCCAAGGCATCCCCTTTGCACTCTAAAAATACAGACATTTGTTCATAACTCGTACATATTCTTTTTGACACTCGTCCGTGTCATGCTTCCCCAACAAGTCAAACACTCGTCCGTGTCCCTTGTCCAATCTTTCGACACTCGTCCGTGTCTTACACGTACTTCACCAGCAGATCAACACTTGTACATACACAATCCTTTGATACTCATCTGTATCATCATCCTTAAACACGTGTCAGCGTTTGTTTCTATCGATACCCGTCCGTATCGTGGTCCTAAGGATGCTCGTCCACATCTTTAGTTTATACACACCATCAAAACACTTATACCTTTTATTTCAAAGCGTAAGCACTCGTCTATGTTTACCATTCCCCAGTAAGTCGCCAACAAAACAAAACAACTTTCTTATCCGACATTCATCCTATGTCGTGATACTTTCGGCAGTCGTCCCCTACCAGGTGATCGTCCTTCACCTTCGGGTGATCGTCCCTCATCCTTTTCCCCAATGGAATCTCCATTATTGGAACCTTCTATCCGACATTCGTCCTATGTCGTGATAAAGAGCAGTCGTCCCCTGCTAGGTGATCGTTCTTCGCCTTTTGATGACCGTCCCTCATCATTTATCCGATGGTCGTCCCCATCGTTGATCTTGTTATCTGGCATTCGTCCTATGTCGCGATAACCCCCGAGAGCAGTTGCACCCTGATAGGTGATCGTCCTTCATCTCTTGATGATCGTCCTTCATCATGCTTATCCGATGGTTGTCCCTGTCGTTGACCTTTTCTATCCGACATTCATTCTATGTCGTGATATTTTCAGCAAGTGTCCCCTGCTAGGTGATTGTCCTTCACCTTTGATGACCGTCCCTCATCATTATTTCATTTATTATTTCACACGATGGTCGTCCCCATCATTGTTTACTTTACTTTCCAAGCCTGATGGTCTTCCCCATCAATGCTTTTCTCAAACCCCCAGAGAGTTTTATTTCCGTACCCGATGGTCGTCCCCGTCGTGGTCTCTTTACTTCCCCAGCTTATCGGTCGTCCCCGTCATTGCTTAGCCTACCGTTATTACCCAGCAGTTGTCATCTGCTCGATGGTCGTCCTCCATCGCCTTCATTTGATAATCATACTATATTATCTTTTACAATTTATATCCCTTTTCTTCTTCTCCCCAGTGGGTGCAAATTTCGGACTGTCTTTGGCATTCAACAACAAGTTATCTTGTTTGTCTGTAAAGCCAGGCGCTTACATCCTGCACAGCCAACTCATGCTTGAATATGGGCAGCTGTAAACACCCCAAATTTTCCCTCACTTTTTCTCACACCATGGCTTGATATCTTTCATTTTTGAATTAGCTTAAGCATACCATCTCATATTGCATATTTGTCTCACTGCATAGTTCCATTTTCATCAGCATCTAGGGTTTGTGATCTGAGCAATCCAAGAATCAATCTGAGCCATCCCAATGGTCTTGAAGCTTTCCAAGAGGGCCCATGTGTGTTCCATGATCATAATATGCTCCCCAAAGTTCATGAAAGTCAAGAAATCACAAAGAATGTCAAAGGCATGGAAGTAGAGCTAGGGTTTCCCTGCACAGATGACCAAAATTAGGGTTTTGGTTTCAGAGGCCTTAACTCCAAATTTTTTGGTCATTCTTTTTTCTAATGTTCTTAATATGTTATAAGGATCATGTGTACCAAGTTTTATGAAGAAATTCATTGTGGAAGTCATCTGATCATTGGGTAACTTCTTAAGCAAGTAAAGTCAAGATCAGGGCATCTGAGGCCCCCAACAAGGGTACCAAAGGGTCATCATCATCATTTTGAGTCTCTATGATCTTTATTTGATCTTAGAAGTGGTTGAAAGTACACAAAGTTGAAGAATTTTGGTCCAATTGTAAACTTGCTATTTTTTGAAATGACTTGTAATGGAAACTTTCCATTTTGGGATAGATTTTCAACCTCCTATTTCATGACCAAAAAAGCTTCAAATGAAAAATTCTTGGACATGAAAGTTGTAGATTAGGTCTTTCCCTTTTCAAAAATTACTAGAACATGTCTTGATTCATCCTTGAACTCAAGATATGGCCTTTCAAAGTTGGCAAAAATCCTATAATTTTCAAGTTCATGCCAAAGAGGGAATTTTGCAATTTCACTTGCCAAGCCTTTTTATGACCTGTAACCAACTTCTATGCATCATAACATGTCAAGGCAACTTCCAAAGATCAAAATTGGCCCAAGATTGCATATTTTTCATGACTTGATCTTTAAGAAATCTCAAAAGGGCCAAAACACACAAACTTTGCAAAATGCCTTGGAACCTTCCATCCACTTGTGCCAGCTGCATAAAACCAATTATATGGCTCTCCTTGATGCAAGCTGAGGCCAGACACCCCTTTGAGCCAGCTCTGCCATGGCTCATACCTCTAAGTACACAAATTTAACTTTTTTGCAACTTGCCCATACCAATCACACTAGGCCACACCAACTCTTCTGATCACTCCTATTGGTTTATACAAACCCTAAGGAACAGAAAACACATAACACACAAGCCTGCAAGCTTCCACAACTCAGAATCCCAAAAAATCACCATAGAGCTTCATCTCTTCGAATTGCATAACACAACCATCAAACCTCAAAACAAACTTCACCAATCATCTTCAAATGGTCCAAAGAACACAAAGCACCCTCTGAAAAGCCCTAAAACACAGCCAAACCAAAACACGATTCCTGGTGTAGAGGAACTGAAACTCATAAACCAAGCCATACAAACATGTTCCAAGCATTGCAACATCATCAGGGAGCTCATTGGGGTTGGTTTGAAAAAAGAAAGAGGTCCAAAAGCCCAGATTGAGAAAGCTTCATCTCAGGTTACCATGAAGAACAATTTTTCCAGAACTCCTATTTTAAGTTCTTAAATGCTTCTACATGATGCACTGATCATCCTGATATGTTTACTTTTGAAAATGGTTGAGAAATAAGCATTCATGATGTTCTGAAACTTTGCCCGTAAATTTGTTTTTGATTCGATTCGCATGATTCTTGTAATATAAATGATGTTTGATGAGTGATTTTGATTGCGTGAGGCATGGGGATCATTTCTGGGCAGTTAATTTGGTCTGGGGTAGCTTAGAGAGAGAGAGAGAGATGTCATGAAGGTCTGACCGGAGAAGATGACCGGAGCTAGCTCCGGTCACCTGAAAGTTATCAGGGTTCCTAATTAGGGTTTAGTCTTCAGTTTAAATATGGACCATTGGATCTGGTTTCGCGCGCGTGTGTGTGGTTCAGTTTCAATCCAGGACCTCCATCTGCGCGCGCAGTCAAGCCCAGTTTAAACCTCAACCCTCAGATCAATTGACTTCCACTTTATTTCATTTTTAATTCATTTTTGTTCATTTCTTTTGCATATTTTATTTAAAATAGTTAAAAACATCACAAAAATATAATCTTTTGCATTTCTGATTCAAATATTTTTCTAAACCCAAAAATGATTTTTATTTTATTTTTTGCATTTAAAAAGTATTTTTAAAATATTTAAATGATATTTTTAATTAATTAATGGATTTTAATTAATTAAAAATACATTTAGGTTTCTAAAAATCACCAAAAAAATCATGAACCATTCCAGTACATTTAGAAACATTTTCAAACTCATTATATAAATTTATTTTTAGGTTTGATCATAATTTCACAATTTTCTTTGAATTAGGGTTCTTTAAAATCACATTTTTTAACCCTAACTTGAAAAATTCATTTCTGCCTACCCATGATGAGTTTGAACTTGATTCTTTTTGCATTGTTTTACATATTGCATGTAGTTTCTAGGTTATTTTACTCATGAATCTATCTTTCATTTTAAATTTGATTTGCATTTTCCTTTAAGAATCACCCAAAAACCCTAGCAAACTTAGAAAATTCATAACTTTCCATAGGATTAGCTTCTGACCTTCTCCTTTGGGGTTTGATCTTGTATGGGATTAGGGTTTGATTGAGCTTTATTTTAATTTTTTATCATGTTGATTGCTTCTGTTTTGGTCATTTGCATCTCATACATTCATAAAACCCTAATTTCTCATGTTCATTTGAATTTATCCTTGCATATCATCAACATGTGAACTTGCCATGACATTTCAAACTTTCATGTGAGCTTGCCATCAAATTTCAATAAAAAACTAAAAACACAAAAAAAAACAATAAACGACTTCTCCGGAATTCTTTTCTCATCACACTCACTCTGAAACGAGAACTCGCTTCTTCCATTTAATGCAAGACAATTAGCACTCGAGCCAGACGAGTCATACACTTGATCATAGACAAGCAAGAAGTTCACAACAAAATCATCCAGTCTCTTTGAGTCGAACTACGATGTTCTGACTTCCTCATTGCACGAGAGGATACGTAGGCATAAATTAACTGTTATCGAACAAAATTCTCTTTGTCATCCCCCTCTTTCAGCATTCTTTTTAAGCCTCAGTTCATGAGCAATTCACCTTTTTGCACTGACACATGTACATTCATTCTTAGCTTTTTGCACACAGATAACACATACACTTACCCCTTTTAAACACAATCTTATAAGTGTGGATCCTATCGAGTACGACGGACAATCTGGGTGCTAATACCTTCCCAGGTTGTAACCAACCCCCTTTCTCAGTTTCTCTAGTTTGCAACCGTCTTATCCATCTCTTTCTAGGTTTACGCAACATTACCTTTCCTTCGGGATAAAAATTCCTAGCTGGCGACTTTATTCAATTCATTTTCACTTTCTCTTTTCACTAACCGTTCGCGTCTGCACCTTGGGACCTTAGTGTCTTTTCAGGGGAGCGACATAAGCTAACCAGAGGTATATAAGTCATCCATAACAGAATTTAGAACCAGTTTTGAACATTATCACATTTTCACATTTTTTTCACCAAATCTCTTCTGAAGTTTTCTCTCTGAATCACACGAATTCTTCACCATTGTTCATCATATTCTTCATCAATCAATAATCTTCTACCTCTTCTGGTCAAGCACAAGCAAAGGGAACAAGAAAATTCATCATTGCATGCTCAATTTTGGTTTGAATCTTTCTTTCAATTTCCTCCAAGATTTGAAGATCTAGAACATTTATTTTATTCTTTAGAAGCTCAAGAACAAGCCTGCGTCTCTAGATTTCTTATGTAGCAAGCTGAGCCATAGAGCTAGGTTTGAAATCCTCTGATTTTTCTTGCTTCGTTTTTGCTTGTTCTTGCTGAATTTGTAGTGTTTGAAGCTCAATAGGAGAAATGTGTTTGATGGCTAGTTGATAGGCACCTTAGGTGCAGATGATCCGAATTTTAAGGCATTTTGTTTCTCTTCAATTCTCTCTGATCTTGCATGTTATGGTGATTTCGTTCATGGATTTGGAATGTGTGTAAGCCAAGGATTCAAATGGTATAACTTTTATGCATTTCTGGAATAAAATTGGAGGTGGTGACCAGAGACACTCCAGAGAAGATGACCGAAATCTACTTCGGTCGCCTGAAACTTGATAAGATATGTATTCGATTTGTATTAAACTCCATGTAAAACAAGAAGAACAATCATCATATTTAATCTAACATGGTCCTGATATCCTAATTTACCATGTACATTGATCACATAAATCAGATTCCCACTTTGCTATGAAAATATCAAACCAATTATATATTGTAAAAGGATAAAAACCTTCATAAGTTTCTTTTCACAAACATAGTAAACAGATAAAAACGTCAAGAAACAAAGCATGATGAATTTTTGGGTCATTAGCATTGCATTCAATTATCATTTTCTTAAAGGGAACACATATTTATACAATGGGTTCTCAGAAACCCACATACATCATTTATTATGATACAACCATTACAAATAATGGGTTCTCAGAAACCCACATACATCATTTATTCTAATACATTATCTACTATATTAATAATCAATTCCATGTATAACAAGTAGCACGATTATCGGATTTAATCCGACATGGTCCTGATTTTCTTATGTACCATGTACATTGATCACAAAAGTCGGAATCCCTCTTTGCTACATAAATATCAAACCATTTAAACTCATTCTTCCACTGAAAGGAACAGAAAAATAGTGTTGTCCCCCAGAAGTTATCATTAAATTGAAAATTATAACTATCACTGTAATGAAGAAGATTAGCTCCAACATCATCATTTTTAGATTTACAATGAATAGTTAAATCAGATTTGTCTTCTAAGAGGTTAGCAACCTTCACATGTTTCTTTCCAAGAACATACTGGACTGATAGCAATGTCAACAAACTAAGCAAGATGAATTTTTGGCTGAATGGCGACATTGCATTCAATTATTATTATTTTAAACTGAAATGTGTTTTTATATGATGGATGCAATATTTTTTCAACAGAGAAGCATATATTTATATTAGCTTTCAATCCTATAAATGAATCGAGTACATTAAACATGTAAAACCCAACGTTGTTAAATTTAACGATGATAAATCTCCCAGCAAATTCATAGGTCACATGTTAGTAGCATATAACATACAATTCGTTACAAATGTTAAAATAGAAATAACAAAAAACAAAAAAAAACAATAAAAACTTAAATCTATTTAAAAGTAATTTATTTTGATAAAATAAATAATAATAATAACCTAAGCAGAGGTAGATTAAGAATCCAAAAATGATTTAGGTTTTACAATATCACGTGGACTAAAAAAGTATAGAAGGTTTTAAAAAATAAATACCCCTTTGGTCTCAAATATAAGCAACAAATAAATTCGATGGTTTTAACTATAATAAAAAGTCATCTATAATAATTAAATTTGATGTCAATATTCCAAATATACTCCTACTTTTTTTACATTTCTGTGTTTTTAACAATTTTCGAAGCAAAAATTAAGGGTAAAATTAGAAAAAGTGTGAGACTAAATGTCTTTAGACATTTTTCTTAAAGGGCGAGCTTTTATGTAAAGTTGCTTATATATGAGACCGAAGGAAGTATGTGTTTATGATTGATTTGATGTCTTTAAAATGTAAAAATTGAATACTTTAATTTATATCTATAATAATTCAGATACAAATACTAAGATCAAAAGCACACAATGAAAATAAAAATAACATCAAGGCCTTCTAAGTTCCTCAGGCCTTTTTGCCTTCACCTTTTCACAGTGTCTGCTCAATTGAATATATAAAACTATAATGAGGTGAGATATTTCTATCTTAATCGAGTGTTACTAAACCATAAGTTCACTCGGCCAAATAGGTTCTAATACTATCCTATCTTATTATATTAAACACCCGTGTTTAAATTTAAATAGAAAAGGAGTCAAGACTTAATTAGTCTTACACAATGTATGAATATTTATACACTCACTTTACATACCATGTAAACTTCAAGATACATATAGCAACACAAATCATTTTCCCCTGAAAACTGCTTCTCACATAATCCTAGACTCATATCACATATTTTCTACTACTGATCACTTATGTAACTTTACACATTTTTTAGACTTTATGAGCTCAAAATTTACCAGTATATTCTTTAAGCATATCCAAAGTATCTTGTCCATTAGTCATGCCAATATAAAGAATCAATGTGATTTTTCGTTATATCAATTATAACTAAACCCATCAATTATATAGTGACACAACTAAATAACATAGATCCATCATAAAATGCGTATCATGAAAATCACATGAAATTGGTAAGTATATGTCGATTTTCAACTGGTCCTATACTTTAGTGAGGCTATTCAATAACTTTATAGTACAAAATGTTAACTACTGAATATCAAACTTTATTAACTTGAAAATATCCAAAATTATAGTATGCATACATAATACCAAACACAATACATAAAATTCATAATCAACTAACTCCCACTAAACCAAATACTCCTCTAACTATAAAACACCCATGTAAGTAGTGTGCTCATGAAAGACCTTGGGTGGAATACCTTTTGTAAGAGGGTCTTCTATCATGGAGTTTGTCGCCAAGTGTTCTATGGAAATATGTCCACTTTGTACCATTTCCTTAATAACTAGGAACTTGATGTTAATATGTTTTGACTTAGTCGAGCTCTTATTATTGTTGTAATATAGGACGACTGATTTATTGTTACAATATAACTTAAGTGGCATTTCAATTCCTTCCATAATTCGCAGCCCAATGACAAGATTCCTCATCCAAATCTCATGGTTGGATGCCTCATAACATGCTATAAACTATGCTACAATGGTGGATGAAGCCGTAAGAGTTTGCTTAGCACTGCACCAATAAACTGCTCCACCAACGAACATGTAGATATAGCCTGAAGTGGATCTTTTACTGTCTTGGCATCCAACAAAATTTGAGTCAGAGTATCTAGTGATCTCTAACTAGTCTGACCTCTTATATGTGAGCATATAGCCTTTTGTTCTCTTTAAATACCTCATAACCTTTTTGGGTTTTTTCAATGATCCATTCATGGATTTCTCAAATATCTGCCTAACATCCCAACTATGAACGCAATATCCGGACGCATGCACACTTGGGCATACATCAGACTCCCTACTATTAACGCATCAGGAATCTTTTGTATTTCTTGAATTTCTAAGATTCCTTTTGGGAACTGTCTGAGATTGAATCTCCCCCCCCCTTAGCAATTAAAGTATCTCCTGATTTACATTCCTGAATGCCAAACCTTTTAAGTACCTTTTCGATATAGCTCCTTTGTGATAATCCTAGTATACCATGAGACCAGTCTCGATGTATTTGAATTCCTAATACAAAGGAGGAATCACCAAGATCTTTCATTTCAAATTTTATTGACAAAAATTTCTTGGTTTCATGAATCATGCCTATATCATTTTCGGCAAGCAATATGTCATCAATATATATGACTAGGAAAATGTACTTACTCCTATTGAATTTGTGATACACACAATAGTCAATAACATTCAACTTAAAACTAAATGAGAGAATTACTTCATGAAATTTGTGATACCACTAATGAGACGTCTGCTTTAGTCCATAAATGGATTTTGTCAATTTGCAAACCATATTATTTGAGTCTCTTGACACAAAATTTTATGGTTGCATCATATAAATTGTTTCATCAATGTTGCCCTTGAGGAAAGCCATCTTGACATCCATTTGATGGAGTTCTAAATCATAATGTGCAACAAGAGCCATGATTGTCCTAAAAGAGTCTTTTGATGGAACCAGAGAGAAAGTCTCTTTAAAGTCAATCCCTTCCTTTTGAGTATAACCCTTAGACACAAGACGAGCTTTATACCTCTCCATATTACCGTTAAAATCCTTCTTGGTCTTAAATATTCATTTGCAAATAATGGGTTTCACACCTTATTGTATTGCATGGACTTATACTCCTCCTTCGTTGTTTCAATCCACTTATCTGAGTTGGAATCCTGGATGGCTTGATGCAAATAATGGGTTTCACACCTTCTAGTAATGGGACAAGTTCCCAAAATTTATTGTATTGCATGGACTTATACTCCTTCTTCGTTCTTTCAATCCACTTATCTGAGTTGGAACCTTGGATGGCTTGATGGAATTTGATTGAATCAACTTCCATCATACCATTACTTTGTTAATGTTATTAGAGAAGGACTATGTAATCATCTGGAATAGAATTTCTCCTTTCTCCAGTGGATCTCTGCAAAGGTATTGGTTCTGGTTCTTGTAACACTTGTTCTTGAGCATCTTGAGTTTGTTCTTCATGAATTACCAAATCATCTTGAGTTGGAATAATTGCAGCAATGTCTTGTGGAGGTTCCATACTTGCTTGATCAAAAGCAACTATATGAATATGTTCAGGAATTGTTATCGATTCTTCCTTTAATACAAAGTATCTAACCTTATTCTCCCTCCAAACTCAATATCCTCAAAGAATATGGTTGTTCGCATATCAAATATTGACTTTAACTTGAGATCGTAAAATTTGTAGCCCCTAGATCTTTCATAATAGCTAATAAAGTAGTTGTTCAATGTTCGAGAGTCCAATTTATTTTCATTTGGCCTATAAAGCCTTGCCTCAGCTGGACATCCCTACACATGAATTATTTTGAGACTAGGCTTTCACCCAGTCCAAATTTCATAAGGTGTTTTGGCAGCTACTTTTATTGGTACTATATTTAGAATATAACTTGCATTTTAATAGTGTCGCTCCCACCAAATGACACCTAGGTCAGATAGGGTACAGACGCGAACGGTCGGTGAAAGAGAGAATTAAGATGAACTGAAAAGAGTCGCCAGCTAGACATTTTTATCCCAAAGGAAAGGTAATGCTGCATAAACCTGGAAAGATATGGATAAGACGGTTGCGAACCAGAGAAACTGAGAAAGGGGGTTGGTTACAACCTGGGAAGGTATTAGCACCCAGATTGTCTGTCGTACTCGACGGGATCCACGCTTGAAAGTTTGTATTTAAAAGGGGCAGTGTAAGGGCTATCTGTGTGCAAAAGCTGGAAAAGAATATACAAGTGTCATTGCAAAAGAGATGTTAAATGAATTGCTCAGGGATGAGGCTTAAAGAATAATGCTGGAAGAGGGGGGAAGAGAAAGAGACTTTTGTTCGATAACAGGTAAGTTATGCCTACGTATCCTCTCGTGCAATGAGGAAGTCAGAACACCGTAGTTCGACTCAAAGAGACTGAAAGATAAATTGACTGATGAACTTCTTGCTTGTCTATGCTCAAGTGTATGATCTGTCTGGCTCAGGTGCTAACTGACTTGCATTAGACAGAAGAAGCGAGTTCTCGTTTATGAGTGAAGATGATGAGAAAAGAATCCCGAAGGAGACGGTTATTGTTTGTTTTTGTGTTTTCAATCTTTTATTGCTTTTGTGTTTGTCATAAGTTAATGAGCTTAAGCCTAAACCAAGGGTTAGTAAACTAATCACATCCTCCCTCTGATTAGGGGTAATGAGAATACCTTAAGTATGAAGTAAGCACTTCACACTTAATTACCATGATGTAGGATTAAGATCATTAACCTACTTGTGATTATTTGGATGTTTTTGGAGTTTTTGTTTAGTGTTAAGTAATGAGTTTAAGCCATAATCAAGGATTTAATGGACCCATTACACCATCCTAATAGAAGGATAATAGATGAGAACATTTAAGCTGAGGAAGATACCTCAACTTAATCCATGATTAGGGATTAACCTCATGACAAAACAAAGCCATTATTAAAATGGATTTTAGTTAATGATAAGATTAAGAAGTGAATTTTATAATTTGTAAGACAACTTGAGGGGGACTTGTCCATTAACACTAGGGTTAGTCCTTCTTAACCAACTAAGGAAGAATTAGAACCCTAATGCAAGGCCCAAGTTACAAAATAAGGATGCAGAGATTTAAACACATTAAGGGTTTAACACTTAGGATTAAAGTTATACACTCCATCCTAAGAGAAGGATGTGGGAATAACCTTAATCACAAAGCCTTAAAACCCTAAAGGTTTAGTCCCTGATTAAGAGGTGAGAAGAGAGACACAAAAGATGACACAAAGGTAAAACTAATGGGGGACTAATCAAACCCTAATTGTTAACATGCTTGGGTGTTCCTAGGGTTTATGAGGCTTGCAAGAGATCTTCAAGAAGAGCCACCAAGGAAGAAGCAGATGAAAGGAGGAGAAGCAGAAGAAGCAAGTCAACTTACTTCATTTAAGAAGATAAGTTACTTGAAGAAAGAAAGTGAAGAAGAAACATGAATGAGCAAGCTCATTCTAAAGCAAAAGTAAAATTCAGCAATGAATGCATAAAGAGATGAGAAGAGATTGTGAGAAGTGAAGGCAAATTCACTTCCCAAATACTTACCACCTGAAAAGTTAGCATAAAGAAATGAAATGAAATGAAAATGAAAAGAATGCAAGGATGAAAATCAAAACCATAAGCATGTTCATGATGCTAATGATGCAAATGTATGTCAAGAGATATGAATGTTCATACAAGTGATGAGAATGCAAATGAAGCATGAAAGAAGCATGAAAGTTCATGAATGTTTATGGAATGTAATGAATGCATAACATGGCAAATGGATGAAGAAATGATCAAGCATGATTCTAATGTGTCCTAGGATGTCTTATATGTCATGTGGATGCAAGAAATGTCATGGAAAGTTCTTATATGAATGCTTATGCAAGATGTATGCAAAGGAAGATGAGAAATTAGGGTTTTTATGCAATATGAGATGCAAAACTCAAAAATAGAAGCAAATGACAAGATAAAAAAATTGAAAATGCAATCAAAAGAACCCTAACCCCATATGATATCACACCCCAAAGGAGAAGACCTAACTCTTAACCTAATGAAAGTTATGATTTTTCTAAGTTATCTAGGGTTTTAAGGAACTTAAAGGGAAAAAATGCAAATCAATTCAGAAAGGCAGAAGAAATTTGTGACAAAAATATTCTAGAAACTACATGTCAAATGGAGATCAATGCAAAAAGAACCATTGTCATACCATTCTTGGTTAGGCAGAAAATAATTCTTGAAGTTAGGGTTCTAAAATGTGAATTTTATGAACCCTAAATTCAAGAAAATTATCAAAGATGGTTTAAAACCAAAAAGAAATTTGTGTGGATGGTATGAAAATGTCTCTAAATGTTTAAATATGCAATGTGAATTATTTGGGATTTTTTAGAAACCTAAATGATATTTTAATTAATTAATTTTCATTAATTAATTAAAATAAACATTTAAATGTTTAAAAAATGATTTTTTAATGTGAAAAATAAAAATAAATTTTTTTTTGGGTTAAGAAAATTATTTGAAATAAAAATGCAGAATAAAAATATTTTTGGGATTTTCTAACTATTTTAAATAAATGATGCAAAATAAATGATAAAAAATGAAAATAAAAATGAATTAAGTGAAGGTATGCTGATCCAATGGCTGGAATTCAAATCTGGGGAAAGGTGGTTGACTGCGCGCGTGTTTCAAGGGCCTTGATTGCTTCTGGGCTAAATGACCTAATTAATCTAATTAATCCATGTTTTAATTAATTAATTAGGGTTAGGGCTAAATGACAAAATCTGGGCCGTTCAAACACGAAATTAAAATCAATCCAAGGGTCCACGTTAAAACTGAGAAATTAACCCTAATTAAACTCAGGTGACCGAAGCTAATCTCCGGTCATCTTCTCCGGCCAACTCTCACCTGAGTTCTCTCAAATCACCACAAAAATGCATCAAACTTTCCAAAAATGATCAGTGAACAACAACAAACAAGAATCCAAGCACGAAATTCATTTATTTTCAGAAACAAGCATGAATCATATCAAACTTCTTTTAGGTCAAAAATTTCAGAGATTCGGTTCATGCTCATTTCTTCATCATTTTCAAAAATAACAAGTGCAGTGTGATCAGGGGAACATGGGGAACATTTCTATAACTTAAAAAGAGATTTCTGGAAAAAAAGTTTGAGATGGATACCTGAGTTGAAGCTTTGAGATTCTGAGCTTTCAGGGCCTCTCCTTTGTGCAAGTCAGCTTCAATGAACCCCTTGAGGATGATGTGAAGCTTGAAAAGCTTTGAGAGTGGCTGGTTTGTGTTGTGTGGTTCTGGTTTAGCAGAAAGGGAGGTTTGTGTGTGTAGTGGTTCAGGCTATTTCAAGGGTTGGGTTTTGTTCTATGGATGATGAGTGATTTGTTGGTGAAAGAATATCTGGATTTGGTTAAGTTTTGAGGGTGTTTCAAAGAGAACAAGTTTGGTGTGTGTTTTTGTGAATCTGATGTTGTGTGTGTTTTCAGGCTCCAATGCTTGCTCTTATCTCTCCCATATTGTTTGAATATAATATGTGGTAGATTCTGAATGGCTGCAAAACACTATTCCAAGAGTATGGGAGTTTTGGCCAAAAAGTCAAATATGTGTCCTTGAGAGTATGGGCCATGGCAGAGGAGATCTAAAGGGTGTATCTGCTTCAGCTGAGTTTGAGGATGACCCTTGGATGGTTTATGATAGACTGCAACACTTGGATTGCAAGATAGCATGTGTTTTGCAAATTTCCAATTTTGTGCATTTTGAGATTTTTGGTCATGGGCATGTCTCATTCAATGCTGAATTTTGGTCATGAAGTGCTACATGATGTTGCTGTGATGTTTTGAAATCATTCTTGCAAGAATCCCTCTTTTGAGAATTTTATGAAAAATGGCTTATGGAAACTTGTGATCCAAGGCATGAAACCTTGTGAATTTTGTGCAATTCTGATCTTGGAAAGTTGTAATATGTTGTAATGATGCTTAGAAGTCATTTAGAGGTCATGAAAGTGCTTAGAACTTGAATTTGCAAAAATCCCTCTTTGGCATGAAACTTGAAATTATGTGATTTTTGCCAACTTTGAAAGATCATAACTTGAGTTCCATAATGAATTAGGACTTGTTATTGTACTTTTTGAAAAAGGAATGATCCAATCTATAACTTTCATGACCAACAATTTTTCATTTGAAGCATTTTTGGTTGAGAAAGAGGAGGTTGAAAAACTTTCCCAAAATGGGAAGTTTACAATACAAGTCATTTCCATTTTTGGCAACTTTTGGTTTAGCTCACTTTTCTCCATTTTTGTGAACTTACAAGCACTTCAATTATCAAATAAAGACCATATAACCTCAATTTGATGAAAAATCCACTTTGGTTCCATGTTGGGGAGCCTCAGATGCACTGATTTTGCTCTAACTTGCTCAAGAAGTTACCCAGTGATCAGATGACTTCCACAATGAATTTCTTCATCAAACTTGGTACACTTGATCCTCATAACATATTTAGACCATTAGAAACAAGAATGACCAAACAATTTGGAGTTATGGCCTCTGAAACCAAAACCCTAATTTCAGGTCATCTGTGCAGTTAAACCCTGGCTCTGCTTCCATGCTTTGCAAGTTCTTGTGATTCTTGAACTTCCTTGATCTTTGAAGGATAAAATATGATGATTAAACATACATGGACCCTCTTGAGATGATTGAAGACCTTTGGAGTGGCTCAGATGGATCTTGGATTGCTCAGATCACAAACCCTAGATGCAGATGAATTTGAACTAATGTAGTGAAGTAAAAATGCAATATGAGATGGTATGCTCAAACTAATGCAAATATGAAAGATCAAAAGCCATGGTGTGAACTTAGTGAGGGAAAATTTGGGTTGTTTACAACTGCCCCTATTCAAGCATGAGTTAGTTGTGCAGGATGTTAGCGCCTGGCTTAACAGACAAACAAGATAACTTGTGGTTGAATACCAAAGACAGTCCAAAATTTGCACTCACTGGGGAGAAGAAGAAAAGGGATATAGATTGTAAAATGAAAGTATAGTATGATTATAAAGTGCGGGCGATGGAGGACGACCATCGAGCAGAGGACGACCACTGGGGATAAAGTGGTAAGTAAAGCAATGACGGGGACGGCCGACATGCTAGGGAAATAAAGAGACCATGATGGGGACGACCATCAGGTAAGGAAATAAGACTCTCTGGGGATTAAAATAAAGGCTAAGATGAGGACGGCCATCAGGTTCAGAGAAAAAATGAAGTAATGATGAGGGACGGTCATCAATGGTGAAGTAAGATCACCTAGCAGGGGACGGCTGCTCTTTACCACGACATAGGACGAATATCGGATAGAAAAAGTCAACGATGGGGGCGGCCATTGGATAAGCATGATGAAGGACGATCATTAAGAGGTGAAGGACGATCACCTAGCAGGGTATGGCTACACTCGGGGTTTATCATGACATAGGATGAATGTCAGATAACAAGATCAACGATGAGGACGACCATCGGATAAAATGATGAAGGACGATCATCAAGAAGGTGAAGGACGATCACCTAGCAGGGGACGACTGCTAAAAATCACGACATAGGACGAATGCCGGATATAAAAGGCTTCCAATAATGGAGACTCCGCTGGGAGAAGGATGATGGACGATCATCCAAAGGTGAAGGACGATCACCTGGCAGGGTACGGCTGCCTAAAGTATCATGACATAGGACGAATGCCAAATAACAAAAAGATTGCTTTTACTGGGGAATGGTAAACACGGACGAGTGCTCACGCTCTTAAGAAGCAAAGGTACAAGTGTTTGACACTGTGTATAGATTAAAAATGCGGACAAGCATCCTTAAGACTATGATACAGACGAGTATTGGTAGAAACAACGCTGACGCGTGTCCAGGGATGATGATACGGACGAGTATCAACTAGTTAACAAAGAACACGGACGAGTGTCGACTCCGGGGGGAAATAAGTGTGTTATACAAGATACGGACGAGTATCTTTATGAGTAAAAATAAGCATTGTGAAGTATGAGCAAGACACGGACGAGTGCTCAACTTGCTGGGAAAAGCGACACGGACGAGTGTCAAAAGAGAAAGCGTATAAGTTATGAACTTATAAGTGTAAAAGGTGTTTAGGCAATTTATGGGGATAGGATGACATAGACGGGTGTCAATGAGAGTGCATTATAATAAGTGTTTGGTTTGCAACCGTGCTGGGGAATGGTGACACGGACGGGTGTCAAAGAGAGTATGTAAAGTTCTGTATTCAAAAAGGATATTTGTGGCTTATATCTGCAGGGGGATGATATGACACGGACGAGTGTCGAATGAGTATATATAAACATGTACTTGTGTTGGAGAGTGCAAAGGGGACGCTTTTGCTTTCTGTTGGGGAAACTGAGACATATTTTTGTGTATCGCTGATGAAGTGTTGTTGGTATTCGCAGGTGACTGGTTCGAACCTGACTTGTGATTATGCAATATGTTTGATTTTTGCCGTAATGCTCCGTATTAGACGGAATGCTACGCTTTTGTGGTGATTTATGATGAGAATGCCATGATTATGCAAAGATACCGATCCGGGATTCGGATCCCGTTGCTTGTGGAGATCTCTGACTGATCTGCTTGATAGGATATCCTAGCTTGGGATGAGATCATTGGTAGATCTGATGAGATGTATGGCTCTGCTTGAGGAATTAGATCACTGATAGACCTATCCGGTAATGAGATAACCCATCTGGGGATGAAGAAGCTTTCGTCACTTTGTTGTGCGGGAAATTCAGACATTGCTCTTCTGGAGCTCTGTGGGGAGATGGTTCCCTGTCTAGTACTCTGTTGGGGGAGGAAAGACCATTGAACGAGCTTCCTAGAGATATCTGAGGGGATCCTGCTGAGGATGAAGAGGCTGGACAACTCAGTTGGAGAAATGAGCATTTACTGATGCTGCTTGAAGAAAATGTGATGGGGAAGTGATGCTTTGGCAACTTCGCTGGGGAAAAACATTCCAGATGCTATTTGGCATGCCCACGTTGCGCATTGAATACCTGCAATCCTGTTAAGACAAAGAAATGTACAAGTGTCCCGAGGTATCCCTTACCGGATTCCGTTATAGGAGTTAGACATTCCTGAAAGTAAATACATTTCCTGTAAGCATGTAATTTAGAAAGGCACATCTGTTTTATGCAAGTATTATATCATAGATATTGGACATTTTTTGCAAACGAAACACCAAAATGTACAAGACGAAATGTGACTAAAAATTCTGGTTCTATTAATTTGTGTGCCTTGAATCGGCAAGTACAATCAAAGAAACAGATCTCCTGAAATGAGGAGATTGTTACAAAATTGAGAAAAGTAAAGGTGCTGGCAATGTTGACGACGCTTTAGTGAGCTTCCCTTTGCTATGACCCGTATGACCTTGACGTTCTTTTCATCTTGCTTTCTGAAGAAAGTTAATTCTGACCAATACTTTAACCTTTCGCAGTTTGCCATGTTGTGAGTGATACAGACGAATTCAGAATGCAATTGTTCGCTTTCCCTAATTTTGCGTGGATCGCCCTTTCGGGTTTTCAATCCACCGGGATACCCATTTTTGTCTGAGCTGTCCAATGCGGCTTTTCAACTCAGCGGGTGTACACTTTTTTTTTTTAATTTTTCCCTTATTTTTGCCCGAGTCTTTTATTTTGTTTTTGACTCGCCGGGATGCCCTATTTTTGCCTGGACTTACATTCTGTTTTTATGTCCAGCGGGTCATTTTATGCGAAGTATTTTTTAACTACATCTGAATTCACAGGGGACAGGAAATCTTCACCATCCATAGTAGTGAGCATCAGTGCTCCACTAGAGAAAACCTTTTTTACTATGAATGGACCATCGTAATTCGGAGTCCACTTGCACACGTGGTCTGTTGTCGCTCCCACCAAATGAGGCTAAGTCAAGAGAGGTACAGACGCGAACGGTCGGCGAAAGGGATGAGAACACACAAGGGTGAACTCAGAAGAATAGAGTCGCCAGCTAGGCATTTTTATCCCGGAGGAAAGGTAATGCTGCATAAACCTGAGAAAAAATGGATAAGACGGTCGCGAACCAGAGAAACTGAGAAAGGGGGTTGGTTACAACCTGGGAAGGTATTAGCACCCAGATTGTCCGTCGTACTTGACGGGATCCACGCTTGAAAGATTTGTGTTTAAAAGGGGTAGTGTCAGTTCTATTTTGTGTCTCAAAGCTGGAAAGAATGCAAGTGTCAGTGTGAAAGAAATGTGAAGTGTATAAGAGAAGTGTAAGTGTGAGAACAAGAGTGGAATGCTCAAGACTATGAGGCTCAAAGAATAATGCTGGAAAGAGGGGGAATATACAGAGACTTTTGTTCGATAACTGTTAAGTTATGCCTACGTATCCTCCCGTGCAATGAGGAAGTCAGAAAACCGTAGTTCGACTCAAAGAGACTGAAAGATAAATTGACTGATGAACTGCCTGCTTGTCTATGCTCAAGTGTATGACCTGTCTGGCTCAGGTGCTAACTGTCTTGCATTAGACGGAAGAAGCAAGTTCTCGTTTATGAGTGAATGAGATGAGAAAAGAATCCCGGAGGAGACGATTATTGTTTGTTTTTGGTGTTTTCAGTCTTTTATTGTTTTTTGACGTCCGTCATAAGTTAATGAGCTTAAGCCTAAATCAAGGGTTAATAAACTCATCACATCCTCCCTTTGATTAGGGGTAATGAGAATACCTTAAGTATAAGGTAAACACCTCACACTTAATCACCATGATGTAGGATTAAGATCATTAACCTACTTGCAATTATTTAGATGTTTTTGGTGTTTTTGTTTGGTGTTACTTAATGAGTTTAAGCCATAATTATGGATTTAATGGACCCATTACACCATCCTAATAGAAGGATAGTAGATGAGAACATTTAAGCTGAGGAAAGCTCCTCAACTTAATCCATGATTAGGGATTAACCTCATGACAAAACAAAGCCTTTATTTGAATGGATTTTAGTTAATGTTAGGGTTAAGAAGTGGATTTATGGTTTGTAAGACAACTTGAGAGGGACTTGTCCATTAACACTAGGGTTAGTCCTTCTTAACCAAATAAGGAAGAATTAGAACCCTGATGTAAGGCCCAAGTTACAAGCTTGATGTCTTAGTGATTATTAGATGGATTGATTAAAGGATTTAAACACATTAAGGGTTTAACTCTTAGGATTAAATTTATACACTCCATCCTAATAGAAGGATGCAGGCACAACCCTAATCACAAAGCCTTAAAACCTTTAAGGTTTAGCCCTTGATTATGAGATGAAAAGAGAAGACACAAAGATGACACAAAGGTAAAACTAATGGGGGACTAATCAAACCCTAATTGTGATCATGCTTGGGTGTTCCTAGGGTTTATGAGGCTTGCAAAAGATCTTCAAGAGGAAAGCCACCAGGAAAGAATCAGGATGAAGGAAGGAGAAGCAAAAAGCAGCAAGACAACTTACTTCACTTAAGAAGATAAGTTGCTTGAAGAAAGAAGGTAAGGAGGGAACATGAATGAGAAAGCTCACTCTAATTCACAAGATAAAATGCAGCAATGAATGCATAAAAGAGATGAGAAGAGATTATGAGAAGTGAAGGCAAATTCACTTCTCAAACACTTACCACCTGAAAAGTTAGCAAAAGGAAATGAAATGAAATGAAAATGAGATGGGATGCAAAGATGAAAGCCAAAGTCAGAAGCATAAACATGATGTTAATTATGCTAATAGATGATGTAAACACATGTCAAGAGTTGTAGATGAACATACAAGGATGAGGATGCAAATGAAGCATGCTTTGAACCATAAAAGTTCAAGAATGTTTATGAAATGGAATGAATGCATAACATGGCAAATGGATGATGCAATGATCAAACATGATTTCAATATGTTCTAAGATGTCTTATATGCCATGTTGATGCATAAAATGTCATGGAAAGCTCTTGAATGCAAGCATGTGAGAGATGGATGCAAATGAAGGCAAGAATTAGGGTTTACATACAATATGCAATGCAAAATTCAAAATCAGAAGCAAATGACATGATAAAAAATTGAAAATGTGATCAAAGGAACCCTAACCCTACACAAGTTCACTGCCCAAAGGAGGGGACCTAAGTCTTAACCTAATGGAAGTTATGGTTTTCTCAAGTCAACTAGGGTTTCAAGGAACTTCAAAAGGAAAAATGCACATTAAATTGAAAATGAAAGATAAATTCAAACCAATTTTACCCTAGAAACTACATGATATGAAGGATGTAATGCAAGAAGAACCATCATCAAACTCTTCATGGTTAGGCAGAATGAATTTTTCTAAGTTAGGACCAAAATATTGCCTTTAAATAACTTTAATTCCAATGGAAAATGTCAAAATAGGTCAAGAACCAAAAAGAAATTTGTTTGAAGAGTTTGATAATGTTTCTAAATGTATTAAAATGCAATGTGAATTTTTTTGTGATTTTTAAATACCTAAATGCATTTTTAATTAATTAATTTTCATTAACTAATTAAAAATAATCATTTAAATGATTTAAAAATATTTTTTAATGCGAAAAATAAAAATAAAAATATTTTTGGGTTATGAAAATTAATAAAAGCTTGATTAAAAATTTTCAGAATTTTTGAAGTCTTTTTACTATTTTTAATAAAATGTGAAAAGAAATGATAAAAATAATGAAATAAAAAAATGAATTAAACTGAAGTCAACGCATCCAATGGACAGAATTCAAATCTGGGGTGGAGGGAAAGACCTGGCGCGCATCTGGACGCTCTATATTCAAACTGGCTTAATTAACTTAACCCTAATTAATTAATCTAATTAATCAGAATTAAAACTAATTGGGAGATCCTGGCCCTAGGTTCAACCGCGCTAAGCTTCATCCAAAGCTCCAGGTTCAAACTAACTTAATTACTCAGCCTAAACCTAATTAGGGCAAAACAAGTTCAGACGACCAGAACAGTGGTTCCGGTCGTCTTCTCCGGCGACCTCTCAAGAACAAAAACTTCTCTAGACCATTTTAAGAGCTGTAAAGCTCCAGATCAAACCTCTCAACCTTCCTAAACACGAATTCACTCTCAAAATCAATTTATTTTCACTCAAACTCCAGATAAGAATCAAAACCTAAAAAAGACCAAACTTTCAGAGATACGGTACATGCTCAATAATCAATCATTTTCAAAAATAAAAAGTGCAGAGCAATCAGGGGAGCATGTAGATCATTTCAATAACTTAAAAAAAGGTTTCTGGAAAAATAATTTTGCAAGGCTACCTGAGGTGAAGCTTTCAAACTTGGAACTTTCAGGCTGCTTCCTTGCTTCAAAACCCCTCCAATGATCTCCCTGAAGAAGTGTAAACACCCCAAATTTGCCCTCACCCATTTCACACCATGGCTTGTGATCTTTTCATATGCATAAATTCAATCATAGCATCTCATACCACATTTTTGGTTCACTGCATTGATCCTAAGTCATCTGCATCTAGGGTTTGTGATCTGAGTAATCCAAGAGCTATTTGAGGCACTCCAAAGGTCATCAATCACTTCAAAGAGGTCTATGTATGTTCAAGCATCATATTATATCCTCTCAAGACCAAAGAAGTCAAAGAATCACAAGAACTGAGAATGGCATGGAAGCAGAGCCAGGTTTAACTGCACAAATGACCTAGAATTAGGGTTTTGGTTTCAAAGGCCATAACTCCAAATTTTTTGGTCATTCTTGTTTCTATTTGTCTCTATATGGTATAGGGATCATTCATATCAATTTTCATGAAGAAATTCCATGGGGAAGGCATCTGATCAAGAGTTGACTTCTTGAGCAAGTCAGTGTAAAATCAGGGCATCTGAGGCCCCCAATGACCCAACCAAAGGGTATTCTTCATCATTTTGAATGTGTATGATCTTTATTTGATCATAGAAGATGTTATAAGTTCACAAGATTGAAGAATTTCAAGCCATTTGCAAAGTTGCCTTTTTGGGAAAATGACTTGTAATGGAAACTTGCCATTTTGGGAAACTTTTTCAACCCTTTCTTTTTGATTCAAAAATGCCTCAAATGAGAAAACTTTGGTCATGAAAGTTGTAGAATGGATCATTCACTTTTCAAAAAGTACAAGAACTCATTCTAATTCATTTTGGATCAAAAGTTATGGTTTGTCAAAGTTGGGGAAAATCACATAATTTCAAGTTATGTACCAAAGAGGCAAAGTTGCAAAATCTCTTGCCAAGGCAAAATGAGACCTCAAAGTGACTTCTAATCTTTGAACATACATAAACCATTGCCTAAAATTCAGATTGCACCAAAGAACCTCCCATTTTCATGACTTATGGATCAAGAAATTCCAAAGGGGCCAAAAGTTCACAAATTTGCAAAACATTACATAAACTTCACTCAACTTGCTGATTTGTCTCAAAACCAATTCCATGGACATCCTTAATCTCAGCTGAGCTAGGACAAGCTAATGAGCCAACTACACCATTGCCCATACCTCAAGTACAACACTTTTGACTTTTTGGCAAAAACACCCATACCAATCACAACAGTCCACCACCCACTCTCTGCCCAATCCAGACCTTACAAACACACTCCAAGGGTTCATTTTCATAACACACACAAGCCTGAAACTCTCTCCAAGCCATAGTTCAAGAAACTCACCCCTTATTCACTTTCCTTCGAATCTGATCACACAAGCATCAAACATCAAAACAAACTTCACCAAATCACTCACCATGACCCTCTGATCACTTCCCAACCATTGTTTTGGCCTGAAACCTCCCACATCAAAAATACGATTTCCACACTCCCTTGACCTGAGCTTCTACCAACTCTCTCTGAAGGCCATATAAACTCCAACTAAGTGTCAAAAGCTTCAAATGAGGATCATTGGAGCTTGTTTGAACCAAAGAAGCAGCCAGAAAGTCCCTGTTTCGAAAGCTCAAGCTCAGGTAGCCATGGCATTTATTTTTCTAGAACTTCCATTTTTAGTTTCTAAATGCTTCCTTATGCTTCACTGATTATCATGATGTGATTTGTTTTGAAAATGAGTGAAAAATGGCCATGTATGCTTGTTCTGAAACTTTGCCCGTGAAATGAGTTTTGCTTTGATTCTTATGATTCAGTGAAAATAAATGATTTTTGGGGTGGGGTTTAGGTTTAATGATGGTTAAGGGTTGAATATGGAGATTTTGGTGGAGTTTTGATGCGTAGGGAGTGAGATAGCATGAACACCTTGCCGGAGAAGATGACCGGAACACTGTTCCGGTCATCTGAAAGTAATTAGGGTTTTGGATTAGGGCTTAATCATAATTACGTGAGTTTGAATTCTGGCCGTCCATTAGCGCGCGTAGTCAACTCCCGCCCCCTGGAATTTGAATCCTGGCCCTCAGATCATTTGACTTTCTCATTTTTCATTTAAATTCATTTTATTTTCATTTGTTTTATATTTAATTTGTACGAATTATTAAAAATAGTAAAAACCATTTAAAAATTCTGAATTTTTTTGTCAAAGGTTTAATTAATTTTCAGAACCCAAAAATATTTTTATTTTTATTTTTTGCATTAAAAATTATTTTTAAATCATTTAAATGATTATTTTTAATTAGTTAATTGAAATTAATTAATTAAAAATACATTTAGGTATTTAAAAATCACAAAAAAATTCCCATAGCATTTAAAAATATTTAGGAACATTGTCCAACTCTCAAACCAAATTTCTTTTTTGTTCTTGACCCCTTTTGATCATTTTCATTGGATTTAATTCCATTTTTAGGCAATATTTTGTTTCAAACTTCAAAAATTCATTTCTGCCTAACCATTGAGAGTTGGTTGATGATTCTTTTGGAATTGCATCTTGTATAGCATGTAGTTTGTAGGATAAAATTGGATTGAATTGATCTTGCATTTTTCATTTTTGTTTTGCATTTTTCTTGACAAGGTACCCCAAAACCTTAGCAATCTTAGGAAATTCATAACTTCTACTAGATTAAGAGTTGGATCCCCTCCTTTGGGCAGTGAGTTTGTATAGGTTTAGGGTATCTTTGATAGCATTTTCAAATTTTTATCATGACTCTTGCTTCTGGTTTTGGATTTTGCTTTGTGTGTTGATCATAAACCCTAATTTATGTCTTCCTTTGCATCCATCTTCCATTTGCTTGCATACCATGAATTGCCATGATATTTTGTGCATCAACATGATTCATAATGCATCTTAGGACATATTAGAATCATATTTGATCATTGCATCTTTCATTTGCCATGTTATATGTCCATTGCATTTCATAACTTTTCATGAACATCCATGATTCAAAGCATGTTTCTTTTGCATCCATGTGCTTGTTTGATCATTCTCATGCCTTGCCTCATGTTTGTATCATCTCTTAGCATCATTGACATCATACTTATGCTTCTGGTTTTGGTTTGCACCATCACATTTCATCTCATTTGCATTGCATTTCATTTCTTTTGCTGACATTTCAGGTGGTAAGTTGTTTGAGAAGTGAATTTGCCTTCACTTCTCACATCCTTCTTTCATCTCTTTCATACTTCCTATGCTGCATTTTTGTATGTGTATTGGATTGAGCTTGTTCATTCTTGTTCATCTTAATTTCTTTCTTCAAGCAACTTGTCTTCTTAAGTGAAGCAAGTTGTTTTGCTTCTCTCTGTTTCTTTCTCCTCTCATCTGCTTCTCTCCTTGGTGGCTCTTTGAAGATTTTTTCTCTCTTAAGCCTCACTAACTCTAGGAATGACCAAGCATGATAATAATTAGGCTTTGATTTAGTCCCCCATTAGTTTTTACCTTTGAGTCTCTTTGAGTCTTCTCTTCTCATCTCATAATCAAGGACTAAACCCTAAAGGCTTTAAGGCTTTGTGATTAAGCTTATGCCTGCATCCTTCTATTAGGATGGAGTGTATAACTTTAATCCTAAGTGTTAAACCCTTAATGTGTTTAAATCCTTTAATCAATTCACTTAATAATCATCAAGACATCAAGCTTGTAACTTGGGCCTTGCATTAGGGTTCTAATTCTTCCTTAATTGGTTAAGAAGCACCACAAGAAAATTGGAAAATTACGACGGTTAATATTGGCAGATTACGACGGTTAGAACGGACGCAAATTGTAAATCACGACAGTTCATCTTCTGTCGTAGAAACGTGCGTCGCGAGGCTGTTTTGAGACGGTTTGTGAAACTGTCGCTCCAACTGCCGTAACATTCCACGACGGTTTTAAAACTGTCTCAAATATATTATTACGACTGTTATACTCGCCATAATTATATAATATATATTGAATTTAATTAAAAATTGTGACGGTTTGAACCGCCATAGTTATATAATATATATTGAATTTAGTTAAAAGTTGCGACAGTTAGAACCGCCATAATTATATATATATATATATATATATATATATATATATATATATATATATATATATATATATTTCATTAAAGATAGCGACGGTTAGAACCGCCGTTAATTACATTTTTTTTAAATAAAAAAAAAACTAAAAATCCCTAGGTGTTCACTATCAATGTCCATCAACTTCATCTCAAAATCAGAAAGCCATGAAAGACGAGTGAACTATACGCCAAAAATCAACTATACGCCAGAAATCAACTATACGCAATAAGATAAATCGTAATCATTATCATTAGAACCAATAAGGGTAATTCAATCATTAAGAGTTCTTGTAATAACATGATAGTTCAATCAAAAAGTGTTTGGTTCAATTTACAACCTTTGAAACGTACGAGATAGAAGATTTTCTATAGAAGAGATACAAATCTTCTGCTGAAAGTGTTTCCTTAAACCGATTTCTTGCAATGGTTCCACATGCCTCTACATAACACCAATCAGGGATATCGGTTGTACCAACCATCAGTGCAAAGTTACAAACAAGATTAATTGTTGCGGCTGCTACAAACTTCTCTGGTGCCTATAGTAATTAGAAATCCAAACAATACACCATGATCAACAAAAGCCACCACATTTCAACAAATTATAAATATAAACCAATCTCAGATTGAATCAATGATGGAAATCTTAATCTTGGATGGACTGGCAAGACCCAAGTTGATCACATGTTCTATGGCCGAGAGAACATCATTGACATCCTACACATGACGAACTAAAATATAGATACAACTAGAAAATCCAGTATAGTATGCTACTAGCTTATTAAGTATATGTTTGCTTAGATAGTATTAACAAAGTTTATTCAGGTGTAGAAAACAATAAATACTAACCTGAGATCCAACTTTCCCTAGAAGAGACTGTAGTGCTTCCTCGCCAAATCCTAACGAACCTCTGAGAGACATAATAAGGTGTAAGAAACCTGAAATAGACATTTAATCGTCCATACCTTCACACTCTTTTAATTTTCTAAGCTAATGATTCTGATGTTGTAACATACGGGTTCTGAAGAATCCGAACAAGCTGCTAACTGTATTTTAAACTAGTTAAGCCAACTAAGCTTATTTTTCATAAAAAAAATGGGAGCCTTAAGTTCATTATGTACGAGTTAAATCAACAATCAAGAACTGTACTAGAAGCATGAATAACCTGTAATTTACAATCAACAAGTTATATCCAACCGAAGATAGAAACGCCCAAGACTTGGAGAAGTGTGACAAAGAGACGTCTTGTGGCCTTCCATGAAGGATCACAATTAACTGATCAAGTAAATCCTTGTTTATGGTTTTGGATGACACAAATATAGCTTCAAAAGGTTTAGCAGCACCTGAAATTAAAATAAACACCTATTAGTGATTCGACTGACTTGACTAATCCCAGAATGTGATCGAGATTTATGCATAGATATCAATATACAAAGTACAAACATTCATTGGATTTGTTTTAAAAGTACGTAGTCACCAAATAAATGGTTGTGAATATCGTCAACATGCACAACTTGACTATTGTCACCTCTTTATACCTCATCATTGATTCAATCTGAATCGTTGATTCAATTTGATCCCGCATTCTCATATAAATCTGATCATTGTTTCGGAATTGCAGTAACAAATTTCAATAAAGTCCGAGGAGTTTGTATCTTCTAACCAGATGATGCAGCGGTCCCGACGTGATAATACCTGAATATGTCCCAAGCCAGATCTAGTCCTCTGTGTATGGTATTTGAACTATCCCCTGCAAATAACATGTATATTAATGCTCCATGAACAAAGCCTCACTTGATGCTACATGAACGATAATTTGAGATCCATGCAACATCATAACACATAATCACATTTTGTGTTTAAATGGAAAAACAATTTGGACATCTTTGTAAAAACACGTTTTCATCTTTACTGTATTGTTATTAAACAAAAAAAGGCATTATGTGATTATCAGCTCACCTTTCAATCATCCCTTTTGAAAAGACAAAGAAGGAACCATCCTTGCTTAAGGAAATCCCATTCAAAAATCCCATATTCCTCGCAAGAACAATGGTTTCCTTTGTGGCAGGGCTATATTTTAAAAACCTTCCACTATTCTCACCTGAAAATATTAGCTGATTAAAGTTCCTGCGAGTAGAATGACTTTAGAAGTCAGCACAACAAAACCAGTTAAGATCTTACATAATTCATGCATCCCCAACATTGTTTTATTACTTGTCACATTCAAAATGATGGCAAATTTAAAAGGTGCATTATCAACAAGTAAAAGGTTAATTACAACAACCTTCTCTGATATGTAGTGTTGCTATCAGTGAAATAAATGTTCCCTTCTGCATCAATGTCTACATCATTAGTAAATCTCAATGGCACTCATTCTGCCTCTGTTGCAAGAGATGTTGCTAAACCACCTTGAGGCCCCACCTTTATCAGCCCAAAATATTCATCTGCAATGTATAAATAACTGGTTTTCTCGTCAAATATTAATCACAAAGGTTTTCCACAAATGTGCTGAGTCTCAACATAGTTAAGTGGTGATGTAGATGCCTTAGGATTGCATAGGGATGATTGCAGCCAGTATTGTTTTGGGTTTTTCAATGACCACAAAAAAGATTCACCAAAACTCATCAAGTAAAAAAACATTGTGTAAAGCATTGTTCAGAGGAAACACCTATTTAGTAACATCTGTTAATGATGTAGAAAATAATGTAAAAATACATGAACGTTAAATTTGGTTCAAGCTAGACATGTATTTACGGATACTCAAGAATAAGAAAGTCTCTTATCAAATGTGGTTTTGAAATTTTTCTCCCACTCAATGATACTAACCACATTGTTATATTTTTTCAACAAAGAACGAGCTAAAGCAAGGGCACCTGAACCTGAAACCCGACCATTAGATGTTATATTAGCTACAGCCCAATGCATGACAGATGACAGAACTTCAGGAATAAGATCTGATGTAGCAAGAATGTTCTCATACCTGCATCAGATTACAATGTTAGACAAAGACAAGTTAAAATCTACTCATCTAACATGACAATCTCATATGTGGTATGAAACTCTTAATTTATGCTCTTCTTGGCGCTTAGTGGGTGATTAAGTCAATAGTAAAACTGAAACTAGATTGAATTATTGACTTGTTTGCATCTACTTCTAAAATTGGTTTAGGCATTCCTAGAAAAATCATTCTTCCAAATTAAGTGTTCATAATGCTTAAGCCATTTTCTACGGATATCACGATAAAACCTCTATCGGACAATTTTACATCTATGATACTTGTTTTGAAAACTTAAAAACTAGCTTTTGAACCATAATCTTTCCAAATTATATTTGAATAAGATATGAACCAATGATACTGAAAAAAGTTTACCATAATGGTCTGGTGAATGAGATGAAAGGAACAGACCATTACCAATGAAACTTAGCATGTACACAGATAATAAAGCTCATGAGTCATATTGAATCATGAATACCTTAGTTGAGAACTGATCGAGAATAACATGCGGATAAGCCTCAGGCATAGTTCCAACAACTTTTTTGTCTTTAATTTCATGCCTTGTAACCTGCAAGAAACAACAAATTAGGGTATAGCCTTCTAAAAACTATATATCTATGTAGTTAAACTAAGACCAACACTTACCACATTGAGTAAACTAAAATATGCATTTGGGCCAAATGGTAGATGGCAAACAGTTAAACCATCAGGCGCACCACGATGTTCGTGAACCAAGACTACATCTGTATAGTCGTGGGACCGGCAAGCATCTATTATCTCTGAAATAACCTGAAATGAAAATGAAGATCATTAAGTATTATTGTATTAGTACAACATTTATATTTGAATAGTTCAAGGTGTCTAGCATTAACAAATTATTATATTTTATTTGATTTACGTATATTTTCATGCTAAAACCAACAAAATGATTGACAAGCAAAGATAAAATTTTGAACAGATCGGACAAACAACTATTCCAAGATTAGTAAAACAAATAACTTAAAGCCACATTAGAAAATAAATTACTGTATCCTATTTCCCCCTGATTGTTCTCACATGAGTTATGATATTAATCATATTACCTCTCTAATTGAAAATAACTTTTTTTAAACTTAACTATATTTTCTTAGACTATAAGAGAACAAACCACCAAATAATCAAGTGTCCATGTTACATACACACATAGAAAATGATAAAGGAAGGATACAATGGTAAAAGGCTCCAACCTGACAAGAACTGACAGTGAAACTCAGAAAAACAACAAACTCCTCAATACACTAAGCATTTTAGTCTCTCTGCAAGTATGACAAAGATATAAACACTAAGACAAGAAATGGACAATGAGGACACCAATAACAGATTTAGAAAGAACCATAGATATAGTGACCAGTAGCCGATCCCTTGCTCTAAATATCTAAGAACAATTCCGGGAACTTCTCGGTATCTTGACATCAAGAACTCCCCAGTATTCCTTCACAACAATAATTAGTACCAGACAAGTTAATTATAAAAATATTGAGAAGATTTATAATCAGAATCAAAGACATATTTCATGATACTACAATAAGTAAATAAAAAAAGATAAATTGATTTCCATAAACTAAATTGTCGTTGTACCGAATGAAGGCCTACATAATAGTTTTGGCATCCTTAAAACTCTTCCATGAATATACTATAAGAGCTAATAGATGCCAACCTCTTGTAGAGCTTCCAGCAGTCATGTTTGAGTACCTCATTTATATTATGATAAGCCACATCTAGGTTCCAAATCGTATTTTCGATTCCAAGGATGAACCTCACTTCTGTGTTCTCATCTCCAGTCAGAGATGCTGCATTTAGAAAGTTCAAAGAATCTTTTTGAAATGTAACTCTTTTAGAATCCAGTACAGGTGTTCTAGCTGCTGCCCCGTAACAAACACCGAGAATTTGTTGTCCTTGATTTATCAAATATAAAGTTTTACACCAAACAACCACACCAAGAAAGTAAAATAACTAAATAATGAAAATGAAAAGAAAAAACTGAAACTAAATCTGTAGAAGCATATACAACCTGGAAAGTGTTAGTATGTAACCGTCTCGGTCTATGAGTCGCAAAATCTATTTTTTCTTGTATTCTTTCAACAACCAGAAGTGACAACAAATTCCAACCTTTATGTTAGGATTGGTCATAAGCTAAGGATAATACTAGTAGGGGCTCAATGTTGCAGCAATAGAAATGACTCACGAAATCATGACAACTCACATTACGATTCAGAACCATACCTTATAACATGTCAATGAGTTGTTTTCATCTTATTTCCATAATAAAATAAGCTCTCTGTGATAGCTTTTAAATATAACTTATATCTTAAATAAAAACAGTTTGACTTTATTTATCTTTTTGTTGTAGAAATAAGTTATACATATGCATTTGTATGATAATCCCTTATGCTATAAGAGATTAATTAAGTTGTTTGTCCAAAACAAGCCTAATCCTAGAAACCTTTTTCTAATATGTAAAACCTTTGTGCTATTGTCCCAAAATTGTTGGGAACTTCAAGCAAAACTAATTTGAACTTAAGACAGGTTACTAACGAATTAACAAATGAACACTTATATGCAAAATTGAGGTGAGTATATGAATATATGTTTACACATGTATGCACGGACTTAGATATCATTTACAAAATAAACATACAATTCTAAGATTAGATTATAAAAATCAAGTGCAGATAGTAATATTATACCACAAATTATGAAACTGCAAACTGCAAATTGCAATAGACTCATACAATCAACACAGTAAAACTGCAAACTGAAACAACAAGCAAAATGCATAGAACCAAAAGAAAGATTCAAATATTACCGATGTCGAACAACTAATGTGAACCATACATAGAAGTAGCATAGTGTCTTCACTTTCATTCAAACCTCAAAGTCGCTCCTTGGCTCACTAGAACACAAACGATAGAGTGATTTAAACCTGAAAGAACACAATAGTGCCTTCACTTCAAACTTGAAAGAAGTCACACGACATGTTTTGGACTTATTAGTGAAAATATGAAATAGAATAGATAGTAATCTTAAACCAAATAAGTCACACAAAAAGTGCTTTATGGAGATACCCTGGTTAAGCACCCAATTAACCCTTAATCCGCATCAGTGCTCCATAGCACAAGATAAAATATAGGTTTGTTGTGAACCCAAAGCAAGAGTAACGCAGAGTTGAAACAAAGAATAAAGGGTTTGATACCTGCAAAGAAGAAAGGGTTAGATTCTTACTCATAATAGAGAAAATCGAAGGAGAGCTTGTACAGGTTGAAGAAATCTCTTACGTAAGTTGAAAGAGAGCTCATTGTTGAATGAAACTCTGTCTAGGAGCGATGAATCGTACATAGAAGATAAGCTCGTATGGTTGGGAAGAAAGAGTTAGGGTTAAAGTTAATGGAAAAAATTGTACAAAATCTCTCTTTGGTTGAGGGATTTTTCAATTTCGGTTAGGTCAGAGTTTGGAAATTTTCAATTTTATGAGAATCATGGCTTATGGACCAAGATTTTGATGACTTTGGGGAAATAAATTTTCATTTTTGGTGGTTTGAGAAATACATACAAGATCGATTGAGAAATAATATATATTTTGATGAGGAATGAGTGTGTTGTTGAACACATGTCACGATAGTTATGAGACCGTCGTTAGCCTATTTTATAAATGGATTTTTCTATTTTCTTAAAATAAAATTGAGACATTTGTCCTTAAGACTATTAATATTATTGATATAATTAATTATTATTATTAATATAATTTCTATTACTATTATTATAATTATTATTATTAAAATTGAAAAGGTGAAAAAATAAAAATGAATGAAACAAAAGTGAAAAATTATTAATAATATAATTAATATTACTATTACTATTACTATTATTATAATAATTATTATTATTATTAAAATTAAAAAGGTGGAAAAATAAAAATGAAAGAAACAAAAGAGACAAAAAAAAGGTAGAACAATAAAAATGAAAGAAAAAAAAAGTGGGAAAGTAAAGGAATAAAAATAAGTAGTGATTAATTGAGACAGTTCATCCTAACCGTCGCAAATGTGGAAAAAGGACGGTTCTTTGGTAACTGTCGTAATTATTTTACACAATATGCCTAAAATTTTTGCATCGGTTCGTCCAAACCGTCGTGACAACTGTCATAGTTCAAGAATAAAGACGGTTTTATGATAACTGTCGTAAAAAATCTACGACAATTGACCCTAATTGTCGTGACAACCGTCGCAATCCAGGAATAAGGACTGTTTTGTGATAACTGTCACAACTCAAGTGTCGTAAATCTCCTTTTTTCTTGTAGTGAAGGACTAACCCTAGTGTTAATGGACAAGTCCCCCTCAAGTTGTCTTACAAACCATAAAAATCACTTCTTCGTCTTATCATTAATTAAAATCCACTTAATGAAGGCTTTGTTTTGTCATGAGGTTAATCCCTAATCATGGATTAAGTTGAGGAGTCTTTCTCAGCTTAAATGTTCTCATCTATTATCCTTCTATTAGGATGGTGTAATGAGTTCATTAAATCCTTGATTATGGCTTAAACTCATTACTTAACACTAAACAAAAACAACAAAAACATCTAAATAATCACAAGTAGGTTAATGATCTTAATCCTACATCATGGTGATTAAGTGTGAGATACTGACTTCAAACTTAAGGTATTCTCATTACCCCTAATCAGAGGGAGGATGTGATGAGTTTACTAACCCTTGGTTTAGGCTTAAGCTCATTAACTTATGACAAACACCAAAAAGCAATAAAAGATTGAAAACACAAAAACAAACAATAATCGTCTCCTCCGGGATTCTTATCTCACCATCTTCACTCACAAACAAGGACTTGCTTCTTCCGTCTAATGCAAGACAGTTTGCACCTGAGCCAGACAGGTCATACACTTGAGCATTGACAAGCAAGCAGTTCACAGTCAATTTATCTTTCAGTCTCTTTGAGTCGAACTACGGTGTTCTGACTTCCTCATTGCATGAGAGGATACGTAGGCATAACTTAACAGTTATCGAACAAAAGTTTCTGTATATTCCCCCTCTTTCCAGCCTTATTCTTTAAGCCTCATTGATCATGAGAATTTCATTCTTGTTCTTACACTGACACTTCACTTATACACTGCACACTTCTTTTACACTGACACTTGCATTCTTTCCAGCTTTGATACACAAATTGCACTGAAACTACCCCTTTAAAACACAAATCTTTTAAGCATGGATCCTGTCGAGTACGACGGACAATCTGGGTGCTAATACCTTCCCAGGTTGTAACCAACCCCCTTTCTCAGTCTCTCTGGTTCGCGACAGTCTTATCCATATCTTTCTAGGTCTATGCAGCATTACCTTTCCTCCGGGATAAATATGCCTAGCTGGCGACTCTTGTCTTTTTGAGTTCACCCCTGTGTGTTCTCATCCCTTTTTGCCGACCGTTCGCGTCTGTACCCCTCTTGACCTTGGGTGTCATTTGGTGGGAGCGATAGCTTGGCGACTCTGCTGGGGATACCTTATACTGTAACCAGGGCTTCTGGTTCTTTTTGTGGGTTCCTCCTAGCGCTTGTTTGATTTGTGTTTACCTGGGTGTTATGTGCTAATTGTGTTTATTTGCTTTATTTATTGCTTTATGTACATCTTTATTTATTGCTTTCCTTTATAGCTTTTCATACTTCATACTGTCATTATCTTTGCTGGATCTGGTTTCTGTTTTGGTGGGTGGGGTTTCATTGAGAGTTTGAGGTCCTATACCTGGGACCTGAGTGACACCTAGGCTAGAGTGGTTCATGTTCTTTCCCATTCCATTTCGGTCTGGTGCGGGAATATGAAACACGGTTCAGATGTGGGTTTCTTCTTGAGAACTCTGTGCTACAGATTTCCTGTAGTGCTAGGGCTATCTGGAAAGCCTGTTAAGTCTGAATGACCTTTATTATGACCTTCAGAATCTGAGGTAAATTAGAGGAGGATCTTTTATGGTTATTGTAAACACTGTACCTCCGGGTTAGAAGTGTTTACACTTCTCATAACTGATCCAAGTCTGAGGATCCTTGTTTTAGAACACTACCTGTGAGGGGGTTGGGCTGTTTACAGGTTTGCAGGTACCCTTGGCCACATCATACCCTGTTACTTTGTTAAGAGTACTCCACTTTGGACAGTTCTTGTGATTTATGGAGGCATCCTTGATATGGTTATGGACCTGGACCCTTCTCAGAGGAGTATGATTCACACCTGCCTACAGTTTTATGACCCTCCTTTGAGGTGCTTCACTTTCCAGAACTTTCAGTTAGGACCTCTGCTGGAGGAGTTTTCATCACTGATTGGAGTGCCTGTCAGGGGTGATATCCCTTTCAACCCAGAGATGACTTCTCCCAACAATGGAGAAGTGGCAAAAGCACTGTACCTGGAGCCTATATTGATTGAACAGAACATGACAACAAAGGCAGGGATCCCTGGTTTGCACCTAGACTTTCTGACTTCTCAGGCTATCCTGAAGGCCTCCTTGGGAGAATGGAGGGCAGTTTGTGCATTATTAGCCCTCAGTATATATGGGGTTATACTGTTTGCAGATGAGCCCAAGTTCATCAGCAAGAATGCCATTCATCTCTTCCTTTTGAGGAACCCAGTACCCACATTGCTGGGGGATTTCTATTATTCTGTTCACCAAAGAAATGAGAAGCAAAGAGGAAAGTTGGTGAGATGCTGTGCTCCTCTATTTCACACTTGGCTGCTTAAACACTTACCCAAGACTGATGCCTTCCTGAATCCTCACCAACAGAAGAATTGGGCTAAGAGACTTATTGCTTTGACTTCAGATGACATCAGATGGTGCACCCAGAGCACCAAAGGCAGAGACATAATTACTAGCTGTGGACAGTTCCCCAATGTACCTCTAATAGGAGTGAAGGGTTGCATCAACTACAATCCTTTGCTGTTTAAGAGACAATTGGGCTATGCTTTGGTTCACCCTCCTAGAGTGCAAGACTTGGCTGAAACCCTGTATTGTGAGATAAAGCCTAATCTAGCTGTTGTCAGACAAGCATCCTAGGCTTGGGACAACATCCAGACCAAAGGGATGGCCATTCTTGGGAGGTGCAATAATGTGGCTTCAGCTCAGTATTATGATTGGTCGCATGCTAGAGCCCAGATTTCTGGGATGCCTTTCACCATTGAGGATGTACCTGGACCATCCACAGTACCACCTCCAGCCACTGTCAGCCTGGAAGAATTTGAGAAGCTGAAGGAAAGGAATGAGAATCTGTCTCAAGCTCTGAAGAAGACCCTCTGGGAGAGGAGTGATGGTCGTCTAGACATTGAGAGGTTGGAGAAGCTTAAGGTGGAGCATTTGGCCAAGATTGGGAAAGCAGAGGACTACATCAAAAAATCAAGAGCTGGAGAGCAAATATTGAAGAATGCCTGTAAAGAGGCCCAGTTTCAGAAGGCTAGGACTGATCTCTATCTAAAAGAGAGTCAAGATAGGTGGGTCAGGATCACTGAAGCTCGCACTCAAGAGGATAAGAGGACTCAAGCTAGGATTGAGCAGTTGGAGGCTATTGAAAAGAAGCAACAGGAAGCTTTGCTGGCAGCCCAAAAGGAGATCTCAGAATTAAAGCTTAGGGCTGGTGTGAAGAGGTCAAAGGACCAAGACAGGCACAAGAAGCTGACCACTGCTATTGCCACCAGAAACCTTCTTATCAGGAACATCACAGAGCATCCGGCTGGTCCTGTAACTGAAGCACTATTGAAGGAGGTTAAGGAGGATGAATTTGGATTAGATGTTTGACTTCTTTGCTTGTTGTTATTTCCATTTCATGTACTTTTCTTTTTATGTTGTATTTTGACCCTTCAGGGGCATATGTTGTAAAAACAAACTATGTATGATCCACCATTTGTAATGTATTTGTTAGTTTGTTTCAATGAGTTTCTTTTCTCAAGCAACATCAAAGTATCTTCCTCAGGGTCTGGAAAGGTCAAAACCAAGAGCCAAGCCGGATACCTTGGAAAATAAATAAGCATACTGCATTGCATACTAACTTTTGTTTTGTTTTGTAGGGTTTTGTTTTGTTTGTTACTAACTCTGTTGTGGTTCAGGAATTATTGCTCGCCGTCGGGTGTTCCCTCTCAACCGTCCGCACAGGTATCCTACTCACAACAATCTTCCTGGTATCCAAATGGATCAAGTACAGCAAGATCTGACAGAGGTCAGAAATCAGATGGCTAATGAAAGGCTGGAGATGAGAAACCAAATGACCCAATTCATGGAAGTAATGAATGGCTTGGCCCAAAGTCAAGAGAGGTTGAGGGCATTGGTAGAAAGACAAACCCCGGAAGAACCCCATCTGGGAACTGGAGGAACAAGTAACAATGAAAGGGGTCAGCCTCATGTTAATCCACCAGTATATGGGCCTCATCTACATCCGGAAGTCAACATCCCGGGTAATGTGCAAGGAAATACTACTGGAGGAAGGATCTTACAGGAAGACCCCCAAGAAGAGCAATTTACTGTAATGGGAGCTGGGGATGAAGTTTATGATAGGAGGTTTGATGAAATTGCTGAGAAGTTGAGATCTCTGGAGTCTCAAAATTCCCTAGGCTTTGATGTCATGGATATGGGGTTAGTGGATGGGGTAAGGATTCCCCACAAGTTTAAACCCCCGTGCTTCGAGAAGTATAATGGAACTTCCTGTCCACGAACTCACTTGCAGTCCTTTCTGGGGAGACTTAAGGCATACACCCTGGATGAAAAACTGTGGATGTTTTACTTTGAAGACAGTTTGACTGGGGCTTCAAGGGAGTGGTACTCACACTTGACCAGAGCTACTATCAGATGCTGGAAGGACCTAGCTGAAGCTTTCATCAGACAGTACCAATACAATCTGGATATGGCTCCTAACAGAACCCTTCTGATGGGAATGTCTCAATCCTCCAGAGAAAGCTTCAGGGAATATGCCCAGAGGTGGAGACAGCTTGCTACTGCTGTCGAGCCACCCATGTCGGAAAGAGAAATGGCCGACATGTTTATGAACACTCTACAAGGAACATATATTGATAGGCTAGCTGCCTTTTCTTCCACCAGCTTCGCTGACGTAGTCATAGCTGGAGAAAGAATTGAAAGCCTTCTGAAGATGGGTAAGATTTCTGATAATGGTGCAAGTTCGTCAAGTAATCCCAGGAAGCCTTTTGTAGGACCTAGAAGGACCGGTGAGACAAATGCTATTCATGCCAGCAGGGGCAGGCCTCAGTATGTCCATAGATCAGTAGCAGCTGTCACTATTCCAGCTCCGATTCCTTAGTAACCAGCATATCAACCACAACAACAACCACACTATCAGCAGCAAGTTCAGTACCTGCCACAAAGAACCTACAACAATAGCAACAACAATCAACAACAAAGACCTTTTTAGCAAAGACCATCACAGGAAAATAGGGTGATTGACCCTATCCCTATGCCTTATGCCGCTTTATTGCCACAACTCCTGAAACTCAACTTGGTTGAATTAAGGATATTGGCACCACCAGATCCCTCTAATCTGCCAAGAAATTATGACGTCAACGCCAGGTGTGCTTTCCATTCCAATGCACCTGGCCACAATACCGAGAAGTGCAGGGCCCTACAAATGAAGGTACAAGATCTGGTGGATTCCAAAGCCCTCAATTTTGCACCCCCTCCAAGTGTCACCAAGAATCCCATGCCCAATCATGGAGGGCCAAGAATTAATGCCATTGAGGAAGACAAGCCATCTTTCTTGATAACCAGTGTTGGATAGATTCGAACACCTCTGGTAGAAATTAAAGCTCAGCTTCTAGAGTGCCAGATGTTCCCGGGGTGTGAGCTCGGTTGTGGTTATTGCAACATTTCTGTCAACGGATGTGATAATTTAAGAAGCGACATAGATGGTCTTATCAAAAGTGGTATACTTTAGATCACAACAACGGCGCCTACAAATCCAGCAATTCCTTTGACAACAATTCTTGACTCTTCTACAACTGCAACAACAATCATTCCGACCAATTCATCAATATCATCAACAATGGCTCCATCTATCACCTCAACAAATCAAATGTCAACAACCATTTCTTCTACAACATCAGCACCCATTTATTCAGCAGAATCTTCTACAACACCAACAGAAATTAATGAAGATATCTCAGCAGTCACCATCTACTATGATCCATCAGATGTTCCTCCAAACAACAACTTTCAACAACAAACAGTGGCACCTCCTGCCAGATCACCGGTCACCATTTACTACGATCCGCACACCATTTCAGTACCTTCCTCTGCAGCAGTCAGTCCAGTTACCATCACGGTGCCTGGACCAGTTCCATATGAAAGTAGTAATGCCATACCTTGGCATTATGGATCTGACCTCTACTGCAACGGGGAGAAAATCACTTTGGATTCTTCAACCTCTTCTCCACAAATTGATAATGTTGGGGGAGGCGGAGGCTTCACCAAAAGCGGACGCCTTTTTGCCTCACAATTGCAGAGACCTAATGCCGAAGCAAAAGCTGCTGCAAAAGAAAAGGGGAAGAGTGTGATACCTGAAGAACCAATCACCAAAGAAACTCAGAAGACATCTTTTGAGCAAGATGTAGACGAGTTTATGAGGATTATAAAGAAAAGTGATTACAAGGTGGTGGATCAGCTTCACCAAACTCCCTCAAAGATCTCCATATTATCCCTGCTGATGTGTTCTGAAGCTCACAGGGATGCATTACTGAAAGTCTTGCACGCATCATACGTGCCAGAAGAGATCACTGTTAATCAGCTGGAAACTGTGGTGGCAAATGTCAATACTAGTCATGGACTGGGCTTTACCAATGCTGACTTAACAACTGAGGGACGTAACCACAACAAGGCTTTGCATATCACCTTGAATGCAAAGGTGTTGTTCTATCTCATGTGCTGGTGGACACTGGGTCTTCACTCAATGTTCTACCAAAGAAAGCCTTGGTGAAGCTGGAGTATGATTGCTTAGCATTGCGTCCGAGTAATTTGGTGGTAAGAGCATTTGATGGCTCTAAAAGATCAGTGCTTGGGGAGATTGATCTTCCTGTGATGATTGGCCCGCAGACTTTTAAAATTACCTTCTATGTGATGGACATTCAGCCGACCTACAGCTGTTTGTTGGGTAGACCTTGGATCCATGCCGCTGGAGCTGTTACGTCTACCCTTCACCAGAAGCTGAAATTCGAGTGGGAAGGCCAGATCATCACCATCTGTGGTGAAGAGGACATCTTTGTTAGCCATCTGGCTACGTACAAGTATATTGAAATGGATGGAGAAATCCATGAAACCATGAACCAGGGGTTTGAGGCCCTGAACATTAATGAAGCATCTGCTGTACTGGGAACCTCCATGACATCTTATCAACAAGCCAGGAAGGTTGTTGAAGAGGGTACTGCCTAAGGCTGGGGCAAGTTGCTGCCCGTGGAGAAGAAGGAGGACAGATTTGGGTTGGGTTACAAACCAACTCAACAAGATCAATCAGAGGCTGCCAAGAAGCCCAGTTTTGTCAGCGGGGGAATGCTCACCCCGGATGCAGTAAACAACTTGGAAGACGAGGATGAAAGCGACCACAACCTGGAGAGTTGGATACGTCCAAGGATCCCGGGGAGCCAAGTCCACAACTGGTCTTCCCAGGAAATTATAAAGGTTACTCCTGCAGAGTAATTATTATTTCCTGTATTTTTAAGCATGCATCAAGTCTTGCATCTTGCCCAAGATGACAAGACTCATTTTGTAATCGGGCCATCTTGTAATTTTGTGCAAACAGATCAATCAATGAATATCAGACATCTTTTGCAAATGAGTTTTTCTTTTCCGCTCACTGTTTTTCATTTTTCTTTTTGTACAAAAATAAAATGGCAATGTTTTCCAAAATGATAACTTCATTTCACTTTTTCCTAAACAAGATTAAAATTGATCACTAAAACGAACAATCTAAACCCTTGCAGAGAGTGCCTTTCAGACAGCACCGACAACAACACAGCTATGACTCTGTATGACTTTGACAATCCAATCAATCAAGCTGATGAAGGGGTTGAAGAAGACTATGAGCTTCCTGAAGAGCTAGCCAGGTTGTTAAGACAAGAGGAGAAGGTTATCACTCCTCATCAGGAGGAGGTCGAAACGGTTAATCTTGGTACGGAAGAAGACGTGAAAGAGGTTAAGATCGGGGCCTGCCTACAAGATTCCGTAAAAGAGCAACTGATTGATATGCTTCGGGAGTATGTGGATGTGTTTGCTTGGTCTTATCAGGATATGCCAGGGTTGGACACCGATATTGTCATGCATAAGCTGCCTTTAAAAGAAGAATGCCCACCAGTAAAACAGAAAATGCGCCGTACTCGTCCAGATATGGCAATGAAGATTAAAGAAGAGGTACAAAAGCAGTGGGACGTCGGGTTCCTTGCTGTAACTAGCTATCCGCCGTGGGTAGCTAATATTGTACCTGTGCCTAAAAAGGATGGCAAGGTGAAAATGTGTGTGGATTACCGGGATCTGAACAGAGCCAGCCCGAAAGATGATTTCCCTTTACCTCACATTGATGTATTGGTTGATAATACGGCTCAGTTCTCGGTGTTCTCCTTCATGGATGGATTTTCAGGATACAATCAGATCAAAATGTCACTTGAAGACATGGAGAAGACAACTTTCATCACACCCTGGGACACGTTCTATTACAAGGTGATGCCATTCGGACTGAAGAATGCTGGTGCGACCTATCAACGGGCTATGGTAACATTATTCCACGACATGATCCATAAAGAAATCGAATGTTATGTGGATGACATGATTGCCAAGTCCCTCACAGAAGAAGACCACCTGGTAAATCTGTTGAAGTTATTCAAGCATCTGAGGAAGTACCAATTGAAGTTAAACCCCAACAAATGCACATTCGGGGTGCGATCTGGTAAGCTGCTGGGATTTATTGTAAGTGAAAAAGGGATTGAAGTTGACCCTGACAAAGTTAAAGCCATTCAAGAAATGCCTGCACCGAAGACTGAAAAAGAAGTTCGAGGGTTTCTAGGTAGATTGAACTACATTTCACGGTTCATATCTCACCTTACTGCAACCTGTGAACCTCTTTTCAAGCTGTTGAGAAAAGAACAAACGGTCAGGTGGAACGAAGACTGTCAGAGGGCCTTTGACAAAATCAAGGAATACTTACAAGAGCCTCCTATCCTCATGCCTCCAATTGAAGGAAGACCTCTAATCATGTACTTGACAGTATTGGAAGAGTCAATGGGGTGTGTGCTGGGCCAGCATGACGAGTCTGGTCGAAAAGAGTATGCAATATACTACCTAAGCAAAAAGTTTACCGACTGTGAACAACGTTATTCATTGCTCGAGAAAACTTGTTGTGCTTTAGTGTGGGCTGCTCGCCGACTAAGGCAGTATATGTTGACCCACACTACCATATTGATATCAAAGATGGACCCAGTTAAGTACATTTTTGAGAAGCCAGCACTTACCGGACGGGTTGCAAGATGGCAAATGATCCTCACAAAATATGACATTCAGTACACATCTCAGAAAGCCATCAAGGGTAGTGTATTGTCTGATTATCTTGCTGAGCAACCCATTGATGATTACCAGCCTATGAGATTTGACTTCCCTGATGAAGATATCATGTTCATTAAAGCAAAAGATCATGAAGAGCCTGTTCACACTGAAGGGCCTGACCCGGAAGAAGAATGGACTATGATGTTTGATGGGGCTGTTAATATGAATGGTCGTGGTGTTGGTGCAGTACTCATTACACGTAAAGGAGTTCACATGCCTTTCTCGGAAAAACTCACCTTTAACTGCACTAATAACGAAGCTGAATACGAAGCTTGTATTATGGGTCTTGAGGAAGCCATTGACCTCAGGATCAAGACTCTGACTGTATTCGGAGATTCGACTTTGGTAATCAATCAAACCAACGGCAAATGGTACACACACCAGGATCATCTGATACTTTACAGGGATTATACAAGGAGGTTATTGACTTTCTTTACAACGGTCAAGCTTGAATATATCCCTTGGGACGAGAATCAATTTGCAGATGCTCTTGCCACCATTTCATCCATGATCAAAGTTCAAGCTGCCAACTTTGTGCCTCGAATCTCAGTATCCAGACTTGATAGACCAGCATATGTGTTCTCAGCAGATGTTGTTAAAGATGATAAGCCTTGGTTCCATGATATTAAATGCTTCTTGGAGGATCAAACATACCCACTCGGGGCATCTTCCAATGATAAGAAGACATTAAGAAGGCTAGCTGGTAGTTTCTTCCTGAATACTGATGGTTCCCTGTACAAGAGAAACTTTGATATGGTACTTCTCAGATGCGTTGATAAGACGGAAGCAGAATTGTTGATGCACGAGGTGCACGAAGGATCCTTTGGTACCCATGCAGGAGGGTATGCCATGGCCAAGAAGTTGCTAAGATCAGGTTATTACTGGATCACAATGGATGCCGACTGTTGTGCCTATGCCAGAAAATGCCATAAATGCCAGATCTATGCGGATAAGGTGCATGTGCCTCCGAACCCTCTGAATGTGATGTCTTCACCCTGGCCCTTTGCCATGTGGGGCATTGATATGATTGGCAAGATTGAACCGACTGCTTCGAACGGACACAGATTCATCCTGGTTGCTATCGACTATTTTACCAAGTGGGTTGAAGCAGCTTCTTATGCAAATGTTACAAGGCAAGTGGTAGCCAGATTTCTGAAGAGGGACATCATCTGTCGGTATGGAGTGCCCGAGCGGATCATTACTGATAATGGTTCCAACTTGAATAACAAAATGATGGCAGGACTGTGCCGGGACTTCAAGATCCAACACCACAATTCTTCTCCTTACAGGCCAAAGATGAACGGAGTTGTTGAGGCAGCTAACAAGAATATCAAGAAGATTGTGCAAAAGATGGTAGTTACCTACAAAGACTGGCATGAAATGCTACCATTTGCCTTGCATGGATATCGTACGTCAATCAGAACATCCACTGGGGCAACACCGTATCAACTTGTGTATGGTATGGAAGCAGTCCTACCTGTTGAAGTTGAATTACCCTCCTTGCAGGTATTAATGGATGTTAAGTTGAATGAGGCAGAATGGGTCCGATCCCGATACGAACAACTGAGTCTGATTGAAGAGAAAAGATTAGCTGCAATCTGTCATGGGCAGCTGTATCAGAAAAGAATGAAGAAAGCCTTGGATCAGAAAGTCAGGCTCCGAGAGTACCAAGTAGGAGATCTTGTGCTGAAAAGACTCCTCCATCCTCATACGGACCACAGGGGCAAGTGGACTCTGAACTATGAAGGGTCATTCGTAGTAAAGAAAGTTTTCTCCGGTGGAGCACTCATGCTCAGCACTATGGATGGTGAAGACTTCCTGTCCCCTGTGAATTCAGATGCAGTTAAAAAATACTTCGCATAAAAAATGACCCGCTGGACACAAAAACAGAATGTAAGTCCAGGCAAAAATAGGGCATCCTGGCGAGTCAAAAACAGAATAAAAGACTCGGGCAAAAATAAGGGAAAAAGAACAAAAAAAAATGTACACCCGCTGAGTTGAAAAGCCGCATCGGACAACTCAGGAAAAAATGGGTATCCCGATGGATTGAAAACCCGAAAGGGCGATCCATGCAAAATAAGGGAATAAGCGAACAACTGTACTCTGAATTCATCTGTATCCCTTACAACTTGGTAAGCTTCAAAAGGATCAAGCTTCTTTCAGAATCAGCCTTCTTCAGAAAGCAAGATAAGAAGAACGTCAAATGTCATACGAGTCATAGCAAAAGGGAAGCTCCTTGAAGCGTCATCAACATTGCCGATACCTTTTATTTCTCAATTTGTAACAATCTCCTCATTTTAGGGGATTTGTTTCTTTGACTGTATCTTGCCGATTCAGGGCACATGAATTAATAAAATCAGATTTTTCAGTCATGTTTCGTCTCGTACATTTTATTTTCATTTGCAAGAATGTCCGATGTCTTTTAAGATACTGATTGCATAAATACAGATGCTTCTCTTCTAAAGATACGTGCTTGCAGGAAATATACTCACTCCCAGGAGTGCCTAAACTCTTATGATTGAATCTGGTAAAGGGTACCTCGGGATCGCTTGTGCGTTTCTCTGTCTTTTCAGGATTGCAGGTATTCAAAGCACATCATGGGGCACGAAAGCTTCGCCCCAGCAAGCTGGCAAATCATTATCAACTCAGCCTTAGCACCGGAGGTTCTTTCTCCCCAGCTAAGCTGCCATTTGTTATTTCCTCCTCAGCCAAGTACAAAGGCCAGGGAACCATCTCCCCACAAAGTTTCAACTCCTATCCAGAAGAGAAATACCTGAAGATCTCACAACAGAGTGAAGGAAGCTTCCATAAACCCCAGCTGGGTCCCTCATTACCAAAATAGGTCTATCAGTGGCCTATATCCCCAAGCAGAGTTTCATATGTCAGATCTACCAATGATCTCATCCCCAGCTGGGATGTCCACTTCAAGCAGACCAACCAGAGATCGTCGCAGCAACGGGATCCGAATCTCGGATCAGCATCTTTTGCAAATCATAGCATTCTCATCATATTCTCCCCACAGAGCGTAGCATTCCGTCTCATACGGAGCATTACGGAAAAAATCAAACATATTGCATGATCATAAGCCATGTTCTGAATCAAACACTTGTGAATTTTGACAGTCCATCAAAGATATACAGAAGACTTCCCAAATTCCCCGGCAGAGAGCCAAAGCATTTGCCTTACACTCACAAATACAGATACACACTCCTTTTGGCACTCGTTCGTGTCATCATTCCCCAGTAAAGTCGCCCGGGCATTCTTTACAAACAGACACTTATATATTGCAGATACTTCTTGACACCCGTCCGTGTCATGTCCCCAGTTGAAAGCCAAAGCGTCCCCTTTGCACTCACAGATATATACTTATACAAATTCCCTGGCACCTGTCCGTGTCACCTTCCCCAACATAGATACCTGAAGTATTTTGTAAACCATACACTTGTTTATATTATACTTTTTCCGACACTCGTTCGTGTCACTCTCCCAGCAAGTTAAACACTCATCTGTACACCACTCATATTTATTACTCCTGTTTCACTCGTACAGATACTCGTCCGTATCTTTTATACGCCACTTAAATCCCCTCAGATTCGACACTCGTCTGTGTTCTTTGTTAACCAGTTGATACTCGTCCGTATCATCATCTCAGAACATGCGTCAAGCGTTTGTTTCTACCCGATACTCGTCCGTATCGTAGTCTTAAGGATGCTCGTCCGCATCTTTAATCCATACACGTGTCAAACACTTATGTCTTCTTGAATTTAGACGCTCGTCTGAGTCTATCTTTCCCTAGAAGAGTCCCTTCAGATCAATACTCGTCCGTGTTCTTTGTTAACTAGTTGATACTCGTCTGTATCATCATCTCTGAACATGTGTCAGTATTTGTTTCTACCTGATACCCGTCCGTATCATAGTCTTAAGGATGCTCGTCCGCATCTTTAGTCTATACACCGTACCCAAAGACTTATACCTCTCATTCCTTGGATATAGACACTCGTCCGTGTTTGTTTGTCCCAACAAACCCCAGCGAGCTATCTGACATTCGTCCTATGTCATGATACTTTCGGCAGCCGTACCTTGCCAGGTGATCGTCCTTCACCTTTGGATGACCGTCCCTCATCCTTTCCCCAGCGGAGTCTCCATTATTGGAACCCTTTTCTATCCGACATTCGTCCTATGTCGTGATATTTTTAGCAGCCGTCCCCTGCTAGGTGATCGTCCTTCACCTCCTGATGATCGTCCTTCATCATTTTATCCGATGGCCGTCCCCATCGTTGATCTTGTTATCTGACATCCGTCTTATGTCATGATAAACCCTGAGAGCAGCCGTACCCTGCTAGGTGATCGTCCTTCACCTCTTGATGATCGTCCTTCATCATGCTTATCCGATGGTCGTTCCCATCGTCGACATTTTCTATCCGGCATTCGTCCTATGTCGCGGTATCTTTTTTGGCAACCATACCCTGCCAGGTGATCGTCCTTCACCTCGGATGACCGTCCCTCATCTTATCCCCAACAAAGCAGCCGTCCCCTGCTAGGTGATCGTCCTTCACCTTTGATGACCGTACCTCATCATTTTATTTCATTTACCTATAATCTCCAGAGAGTCTTATAGCTTTATCTGATGGCTGTCCCCATCACAATCTCTCATAATCCCAGCTTGTCGGTCATCCCCGTCTTTGCTTTATTTCCTGCATTTTCCCCGGCATGTCGGTCGTCCCCGTCATTGCTTCATCTCCAGCAGTCGTCCTCTGCCCGACGGTCTTCCTCCGTCGCCCGCACTTTATAATTATACTTTATTTTCTCTTACAATCTATATCCCTTTTCTTCTTCATTCTGTGAGTGCAAATTTTGGACTTTCTTTGGTATTCAACTACAAGTTATCTTGTTTGCCTGTTAAGCCGTTGCTTACATCCTGCACAGCTAACTCATGCTTGAATAGGGGCAGCTGTAAACACCCCAAATTTGCCCTCACCCACTTCACACCATGGCTTGTGATCTTTTCATATGCATAAATTCAATCATAGCATCTCATACAACATTTTTGGTTCACTGCATTGATCCTAAGTCATCTGCATCTAGGGTTTGTGATCTGAGTAATCCAAGAGCTATTTGAGCCACTCCAAAGGTCATCAATCACTTCAAAGAGGTCTATGTATGTTCAAGCATCATATTATATCCTCTCAATACCAAAGAAGTCAAAGAATCACAAGAACTGAGAATGGCATGGAAGCAGAGCCAAGTTTAACTGCACAGATGACCTAGAATTAGGGTTTTGGTTTCAAAGGCCATAACTCCAAATTTTTTGGTCATTCTTGTTTCTATTGGTCTCTATATGGTATAGGGATCATGCATATCAATTTTCATGAAGAAATTCCATGGGGAAGGCATCTGATCAAGAGTTGACTTCTTGAGCAAGTCAGTGTAAAATCAGGGCATCTGAGGCCCCCAATGACCCAACCAAAGGGTATTCTTCATCATTTTGAATGTGTATGATATTTATTTGATCATATAAGATGTTAGAAGTTCACAAGATTGAAGAATTTCAAGCCATTTGCAAAGTTGCCTTTTTGGGAAAATGACTTGTAATGGAAACTTGCCATTTTGGGAAACTTTTTCAACCCTTTCTTTTTGATTCAAAAATGCCTCAAATGAGAAAACTTTGGTCATGAAAGTTGTAGAATGGATCATTCCTTTTTCAAAAAGTACAAGAACTCATTCTAATTCATTTTGGATCAAAAGTTATGGTTTGTCAAAGTTGGGGAAAATCACATAATTTCAAGTTATGTACCAAAGAGGCAAAGTTGCAAAATCCCTTGCCAAGGAAAAATGAGACCTCAAAGTGACTTCTAATCTTTGCACATACATAAACCATTGCCTAAAATTCAGATTGCACCAAAGAACCTCCCATTTGCATGACTTATGGATCAAGAAATTCCAAAGGGGCCAAAAGTTCACAAATTTGCAAAACACTACATAAACTTCACTCAACTTGCTGATTTGTCTCAAAACCAATTCCATGGACATCCTTAATCTCAGCTGAGCTAGGACAAGCCAATGAGCCAGCTACACCATTGCCCATACCTCAAGTACAACACTTTTGACTTTTTGGCAAAAACACCCATACCAATCACAACAGTCCACCACCCACTCTCTGCCCAATCCAGACCTTACAAACACACTCCAAGGGTTCATTTTCATAACACACACAAGCCTGAAACTCTCTCCAAGCCATAGTTCAAGAAACTCACCCCTTATGCACTTTCCTTCGAATCTGATCACACAAGCATCAAACATCAAAACAAACTTCACCAAATCACTCACCATGACCCTCTGATCACTTCCCAACCATTGTTTTGGCCTGAAACCTCCCACATCAAAAATACGATTTCCACACTCCCTTGACCTGAGCTTCTGCCAACTCTCTCTGAAGGCCATATAAACTCCAACTAAGTGTTAAAAGCTTCAAAGGAGGATCATTGGAGCTTGTTTGAACCAAAGAAGCAGCCAGAAAGTCCCTGTTTCGAAAGCTCAAGCTCAGGTAGCCATGGCATTTATTTTTCCAGAACTTCCATTTTTAGTTTCTAAATGCTTCCTTATGCTTCACTGATTATCATGATGTGATTTGTTTTGAAAATGAGTGAAAAATGGCCATGTATGCTTGTTCTGAAACTTTGCCCGTGAAATGAGTTTTGCTTTGATTCTTATGATTCAGTGAAAATAAATGATTTTTGGGGGTGGGGTTTAGGTTTAATGATGGTTAAGGGTTGAATCTGGAGATTTTGGTGGAGTTTTGATGCGTAGGGAGTGAGATAGCATGAACACCTTGCCGGAGAAGATGACCGGAACACTGTTCCGGTCATCTGAAAGTAATTAGGGTTTTGGATTAGGGCTTAATCATAATTACGTGAGTTTGAATTCTGGCCGTCCATTAGCGCGCGTAGTCAACTCCCGCCCCCTGGAATTTGAATCCTGGCCCTCAGATCATTTGACTTTCTCATTTTTCATTTAAATTCATTTTATTTTCATTTGTTTTATATTTAATTTGTACGAATTATTAAAAATAGTAAAAACCACTTAAAAATTCTGAATTTTTTTGTAAAAGGTTTAATTAATTTTCAGAACCCAAAAAAATTTTTATTTTTATTTTTTGCATTAAAAATTATTTTTAAATAATTTAAATGATTATTTTTAATTAGTTAATGGAAATTAATTAATTAAAAATACATTTAGGTATTTAAAAATCACAAAAAAATTCACATAGCATTTAAAAACATTTAGGAACATTGTCCAACTCTCAAACCAAATTTCTTTTTTGTTCTTGACCCCTTTTGATCATTTTCATTGGATTTAGTTCCATTTTTAGGCAATATTTTGTTTCAAACTTCAAAAATTCATTTCTGCCTAACCATTGAGAGTTGGTTGATGATTCTTTTGGCATTGCATCTTGTATAGCATGTAGTTTGTAGGATAAAATTGGCTTGAATTGATCATGCATTTTTCATTTTTGTTTTGCATTTTTCTTGACAAGGTACCCCAAAACCTTAGCAATCTTAGGAAATTCATAACTTCCACTAGATTAAGAATTGGATCCCCTCCTTTGGGCAGTGAGTTTGTATAGGTTTAGGGTATCTTTGATAGCATTTTCAAATTTTTATCATGACTCTTGCTTCTGGTTTTGGATTTTGCTTTGTGTGTTGATCATAAACCCTAATTTATGTCTTCCTTTGCATCCTTCTTCCATTTGCTTGCATACCATGAATTGCCATGATATTTTTTGCATCAACATGATTCATAATGCATCTTAGGACATATTAGAATCATGTTTGATCATTGCATATTTCATTTTCCATGTTATATATCCATTGCATTTCATAACTTTTCATGAACATCCATGATTCAAAGCATGTTTCTTTTGCATCCATGTGCTTGTTTGATCATTCTCATGCCTTGCCTCATGTTTGTATCATCTCTTAGCATCACTGACATCATACTTATGCTTCTGGTTTTGGTTTGCACCATCACATTTCATCTCATTTGCATTGCATTTCATTTCTTTTGCTGACATTTCAGGTGGTAAGTTGTTTGAGAAGTGAATTTGCCTTCACTTCTCACATCCTTCTTTCATCTCTTTCATACTTCCTTTGCTGCATTTTTGTATGTGTATTGGATTGAACTTGTTCATTCTTGTTCATCTTACTTTCTTTCTTCAAGCAACTTGTCTTCTTAAGTGAAGCAAGTTGTTTTGCTTCTCTCTGTTTCTTTCTCCTCTCATCTGCTTCTCTCCTTGGTGGCTCTTTGAAGATTTTTTCTCTCTTAAGCCTCACTAACTCTAGGAATGACCAAGCATGATAATAATTAGGCTTTGATTTAGTCCCCCATTAGTTTTTACCTTTGAGTCTCTTTGAGTCTTCTCTTCTCATCTCATAATCAAGGACTAAACCCTAAAGGCTTTAAGGCTTTGTGATTAAGCTTATGCCTGCATCCTTCTATTAGGATGGAGTGTATAAATTTAATCCTAAGTGTTAAATCCTTAATGTGTTTAAATCCTTTAATCAATTCATTTAATAATCATCAAGACATCAAGCTTGTAACTTGGGCCTTGCATTAGGGTTCTAATTCTTCCTTAATTGGTTAAGAAGGACTAACCCTAGTGTTAATGGACAAGTCCCCCTCAAGTTGTCTTACAAACCATAAAAATCACTTCTTCATCCTATCATTAACTAAAATCCACTTAATGAAGGCTTTGTTTTGTCATGAGGTTAATCCCTAATCATGGATTAAGTTGAGGAGTCTTTCTCAGCTTAAATGTTCTCATCTATTATCCTTCTATTAGGGTGGTGTAATGAGTTCATTAAATCCTTGATTATGGCTTAAACTCATTACTTAACACTAAACAAAAACAACAAAAACATCTAAATAATCACAAGTAGGTTAATGATCTTAATCCTACATCATGCTGATTAAGTGTGAGATACTGACTTTACACTTAAGGTATTCCCATTACCCCTAATCAGAGGGAGGATGTGATGAGTTTACTAACCCTTGGTTTAGGCTTAAGCTCATTAACTTATGACAAACACCAAAAAGCAATAAAAGATTGAAAACACAAAAACAAACAATAATCGTATCCTCCGGGATTCTTCTCTCACCATCTTCACTCACAAACGAGGACTTGCTTCTTCCGTCTAATGCAAGACAGTTTGCACCTGAGCCAGACAGTTCATACACTTGAGCATTGACAAGCAAGCAGTTCACAGTCAATTTATCTTTCAGTCTCTTTGAGTCGAACTACGGTGTTCTGACTTCCTCATTGCACGAGAGGATACATAGGCATAACTTAATAGTTATCGAACAAAAGTTTCTGTATATTCCCCATCTTTCCAGCCTTATTCTTTAAGCCTCATTGATCATGAGCATTTCATTCTTGTTCTTACACTGACACTTCACTTATACACTGCACACTTCTTTTACACTGACACTTGCATTCTTTCCAGCTTTGATACACAAATTGCACTGACACTACCCCTTTAAAACACAAATCTTTTAAGCGTGGATCCCGTCGAGTACGACGGACAATCTGGGTGCTAATACCTTCCCAGGTTGTAACCAACCCCCTTTCTCAGTCTCTCTGGTTCGCGACCGTCTTATCCATATCTTTCTAGGTCTATGCAGCATTACCTTTCCTCCAGGATAAAAATGCCTAGCTGGCGACTCTTGTCTTTTTGAGTTCACCCCTGTGTGTTCTCATCCCTTTTCGCCGACCGTTCGCGTCTGTACCCCTCTTGACCTTGGGTGTCATTTGGTGGGAGCGACAAGAAGCTTTGATGCTTGGTTGGAGTTTTTGTGTGGCTAGTTTGTGAGATTGATTCAGTTCAGTTCAAAGGGGGAGAGAAATCGTATTTTTGATATGAAGGGTTTCAGGGCAAAGTGATGGTTGGGGAATGATCAGAGGGTCATGGTGAGTTGTTCTATGAAGTTTGTTTTAAGGTTTGTGGCTTATGTGATCAGTTTTGAATGAAAATGCAAAGAGGGAGGTTTTTGTGAACTATGGTGATGTTGTGGTTTCAGGCTTGCTTCTTGTGTGTTTTGAGTTCCATTTGGTCCACATATCAAGTTGTGATAGGTCAGAGAGTTGTTGTGGGCTATGCTGATTAGTATGGCTTGTTTTGCAAAAAGTCATGGCTATGTGTCCTTTGAGGTATAGGCTGTTTCAGACCTAGGACAAAGGCATGTCTGCTGCAGCTGGATTCAAGGAGTGTCGTGAAATCAGATTTTGTGAACTGAGGCAAGTGGATGAGAGGCTTTGGGTCATTTTGCAAATTCATGGAGTTTTGGCCCCTTTTGGATTTCTTAATGATCAAGGCATGAAAATGAGTGATTCCTTGGGCCATTCTGAATTTTAGGTCATGTGTTGTATTTATGTGATGCTTAGAAGTCATTTTGAAGTCATAGAAATGCTTGGCATGTGAATTTGCAAGTTTCCCTCTTTGGCACAAAAGTGAAAATTTAGTGATTTTGTCCAACTTTGTAAGGCCATAACTTTTGATCCAAAAATGAATTAGAATGAGTTCTTGTACTTTTTGAAAATGGGAGGATCCAGTCTACAACTTTCATGACCAAAGATTTTTAATTTGAAGCATTTTTGAATCAAAAAGAGGAGGTTGAAAAACTTTCCCAAAATGGCAAGTTTACATTATAAGTCACTTTCCCAAAAAGGAAACTTTGCAAATGGCTTGAGATTCTTCAATTTTGTGAACTTCTAACATCTTCTATGATCAAATAAAGATCATACACATTCAAAATGATGGAGAAACCCCTTTGGTTGGGTGATTGGGGGCCTCAGATGCCCTGATTTTGCACTGACTTGCTGAAGAAGTTATCTTGTGATCAGATGCCTTCTTCATTGAATTTCTTCATGAAAATTGATATGCATGATCCTCATAACATATAGAGGCCAATAGAAACAAGAATGACCAAAAAATTTGGAGTTATGGCCTTTGAACCCAAAACCCTAATTCTAGGTCATCTGTGCAGTTAAGCCTGGCTCTGCTTCCATGTCTTTCTCAGTTCCTGTGATTCATTGACTTCCTTGACCTTGGGAGGATATAATATGATGCTTGAACATACATGGACCCTCTTGAGATGATTGAAGACCTTTGGAGTGGCTCAGATAGCTTAGGGACTGCTCAGATCACAAACCCTAGATGCAGATGGCTTAGAACCAATGCAGTGAAGCAAAAATGCAGTATAAGATGATATGATTGAACTTATGCAAATGGAAAGATCACAAGCCATGGTGAAATGAGTGAGGGCAAATTTGGGGTGTTTACAGCTGCCCCTATTCAGACATGAGTTAGCTGTGCAGGATGTAAGCGACGGCTTAACAGGCAAACAAGATAACTTGTGGTTGAATACCAAAGACAGTCCAAAATTTGTACTCACCGAATGAAGAAGAAAAGGGATATAGATTGTAAAAGAAAATGAAGTATGATTATAAAGTGCGGGCGATGGAGGACGACCGTCGAGTAGAGGACGACTGCCGAGGATGAAGCAATGACGGGGACGACCGACATGCTGGGGAAAGTAATAAGACTCTCTGGGGATTGGAGGTAAATGATGGGGACGACCATCGGGTTGAAGAAAATAAATGGTGAGGGTCGGTCATCAAAGGGTAAGGACGATCACCTAGCAAGGGACGGCTGCTCTATTGGGGAAAAGGATGAGGGACGGTCATCCAATGTGAAGGACGATCAGCTGACGAGGTACGGCTGCCAAAAATATCATGACATAGGACGAATGTCGGATAGAAAAAAGTCGACGATGGGGACGGCCATCGGATAAGCATGATGAAGGACGATCATCAAGAGGTGAAGGACGATCACCTGGCAGGGTACGGCTGCCGGAAATATCACGACATAGGACGAATGTCGAATAGAAAAAAAAGTCGACGATGGGGACGACCATCGGATAAGCATGATGACGGACGATCATCAAGAGGTGAAGGACGATCACCTGGCAGGGTACGGCTGCCGGAAATATCACGACATAGGACGAATGTCGGATAGAAAAAAAAGTCGACGATGGGGACGGCCATCGGATAAGCATGATGACGGACGATCATCAAGAGGTGAAGGACGATCACCTGGCAGGGTACGACTGCCGGCAATATCACAACATAGGACGAATGTCGGATAGAAAAAAAGTCGACGATGGGGACGGCCATCGGATAAGCATGATGAAGGACGATCATCAAGAGGTGAAGGACGATCACCTGGCAGGGTACGGCTACCGGAAGGTATCATGACATAGGAAAAATGTCAGATAGAAAGGAAATAATTTATTCGGGATCTTCCGGGGACTCTTCTGAGGAATGGTAGACACAGACGAGTGTCTAATTTTAAGAAAACAAAGGCATAAGTGTCTGACATGGTGTATAGATTAAAGATGCGGACGAGCATCCTTAAGACTATGATACGGACGAGTATCGGTAGAAACAAACGCTTGACGCATGTTCAGAGATGATGATACGGACGAGTACCAACTAGTTAACAAAGAACACTGACGAGTGTCGACTCTGAGGGGATATAAGTGGTGTATACAAGATACGGACGATCTCATACCCAGCTGGGACATTCCCTTCAAGCAGATCAGCCCGCGGTCTTCACCATCCATCGTACTGAGCATCAGTGCTCCACTAGAGAAAACTTTCTTTACTGTGAATGGACCATCATAATTCGGAGTCCACTTGCCCCTGTGGTCTGTATGAGGAGGGAGGAGTCTTTTCAGCACAAGATCTCCTACTTGGTTCTCCCGAAGCCTGACTTTCTGATCGAAGTCTTTCTTCATTCTTTTCTGATATAACTGCCCATGACAAATTGCAGCTAATCTCTTTTCTTCGATCAGATTCAGTTGTTCGTATCGGGATCGGACCCATTCTGCTCCATTCAGTTTAACATCCATCAGTACCCGCAAGGAGGGTAATTCAACTTCAACAGGTAGGACTGCCTCCATACCATACACAAGCTGATACGGTGTTGCCCCAATAGATGTTTTGATTGATGTACGGTACCCATGAGAGGCAAATGGTAGCATTTCATGCCAATCTTTGTAGGTGACCACCATCTTCTGCACAATCTTCTTGATATTCTTGTTAGCTGCCTCCACAGCGCCATTCATCTTTGGCCTGTAAGGAGAAGAGTTGTGTTGTTGGATCTTGAAGTCCCGGCACAGTTCTGCCATCATTTTATTGTTCAAATTGGAACCATTATCAGTAATGATTCGCTTGGGAACTCCATACCGACAGATGATATCTCTCTTTAGGAATCTGGCTACCACTTGCCGTGTAACATTTGCATAAGAGGCTGCTTCAACCCACTTGGTAAAGTAATCAATGGCTACCAGGATGAATCTGTGGCCATTTGAAGCAGTCGGTTTAATCTTGCCAATCATATCAATGCCCCACATGGCAAAGGGCCAGGGTGAAGACATCACATTCAAAGGGTTGGGAGGCACATGTACTTTATCCGCATAAATCTGGCATTTATGGCATTTTCTGGCATAGGCACAACAGTCTGCATCCATTGTGATCCAGTAATAACCTGACCTTAGCAACTTTTTAGCCATTGCATGCCCTCCTGCATGGGTTCCAAAGGATCCTTCATGCACCTCGTGCATCAACAAACCTGCTTCTTCCCTATCAACACATCTGAGAAGTACCATATCAAAGTTTCTCTTATACAGAGAACCATCAGTATTCAGGAAGAAACTACCAGCTAACCTTCTTAATGTCTTCTTGTCATTGGATGATGCCCCAGGTGGGTATTCTTGATCTTCCAAGAAGCATTTGATATCATGGAACCAAGGCTTATCATCTTTAACAACATCTGCTGAGAACACGTATGCTGGTCTGTCAAGTCTGGATACTGATATCCGAGGCACAAAGTTGGCAGCTTGAACTTTGATCATGGATGAAATGGTAGCCAGAGCATCCGCAAACTGATTCTCATCTTGAGGGATATACTCAAGCTTGACCGTTGTGAAGAAAGTCAATAACGTCCTTGTATAATCCCAGAAAGGTATCAGATGATCTTGGTGCGTGTACCATTTGCCGTTGGTTTGATTAATTACTAGAGCTGAATCTCCGAATACAATCAAAGTCTTGATCCTGAGGTCAATAGCATCCTCAAGACCCATAATACAGGCTTCATATTCAGCTTCGTTGTTAGTGCAGTTAAAGGTGAGTTTTTCCGAGAAAGACATGTGAACTCCTTTAGGTGTAATGAGTACTGCACCAACACCACGACCATTCATAATAACAGCCCCATCAAACATCATAGTCCATTCTTCTTCCGGGCCAGGCCCTTCAGTATGAATAGGCTCTTCATGATCTTTTGCTTTTATGAACATGATGTCCTCATCGGGGAAGTCAAATCTCATAGGCTGGTAATCATCAATGGGTTTCTCAGTAAGGTAATCAGACAATACACTGCCTTTGATGGCCTTCTGAGAGGTGTACTGAATATCATACTCTTTGAGGATCATTTGCCATCTTGCAACCCGTCCGGTAAGTGCTGGCTTCTCAAATATGTACTTGACTGGGTCCATCTTGGAGATCAATAAAGTAGTGTGGGTCAACATATACTGCCTTAGTCGGCGAGCAGCCCACGCTAAAGCACATCAAGTTTTCTCGAGCAGTGAATAATGTTGTTCACAGTCGGTAAACTTTTTGCTTAGGTAGTATATCGCATACTCTTTTCGACCAGACTCGTCATGCTGGCCCAACACAGACCCCATTGACTCTTCTAATACTGTCAAGTACATTATTAGAGGTCTTCCTTCAACTGGAGGCATAAGGATCGGAGGCTCTTGTAAGTATTCCTTGATTTTGTCAAAAGCCCTCTGACAGTCTTCGTTCCACCTGACCGTTTGTTCTTTTCTTAATAACTTGAACAAGGGTTCACAGGTTGCAGTAAGGTGAGATATGAACCGTGAGATGTAGTTCAATCTGCCTAAAAACCCCCGAACTTCTTTTTCAGTCTTAGGTGCAGGAATTTCTTGAATGGCTTTGACTTTATCAGGGTCAACTTCAATCCCTTTTTCACTTACAATAAATCCCAGCAGCTTACCGGATCGCACCCCGAATGTGCATTTGTTGGGGTTTAGCTTCAACTGGTACTTCCTCAGACGCTTGAATTGCTTCAACAGATTTACCAGGTGGTCTTCTTCTGTGAGGGACTTGGCAATCATGTCATCCACATAACATTCAATTTCTTTGTGGATCATGTCGTGGAATAATGTTACCATAGCCCGTTGATAAGTGGCACCCGCATTCTTCAGTCCGAATGGCATCACCTTATAATAGAATGTGCCCCAGGGTGTGATGAAAGTTGTCTTTTCCATGTCTTCAGGTGACATTTTGATCTGATTGTATCCTGAAAATCCATCCATGAAGGAGAACACCGAGAACTGAGCCGTATTGTCGACCAGTACATCAATGTGAGGTAAAGGGAAGTCATCTTTCGGGCTAGCTCTGTTCAGATCCCGGTAAAACACACACATCCTCACCTTGCCATCCTTCTTAGGCACAGGTACAATGTTAGCAACCCATGGCGGGTAACTGGTCACAGCAAGGAAACCGGCGTCCCACTGCTTTTGTACCTCTTCTTTTATCTTCATTGCCATATCCGGGCGAGTACGACGCAACTTCTGTTTTACTAGCGGGCAGTCTTCTTTCAGAGGCAGCTTGTGCATGACAATATCGGTGTCCAACCCTGGCATATCCTGATAAGACCAAGCGAAAACATCCACATATTCCCGAAGCATATTAATCAATTGCTCTTTCACTGAATCTTGCAGGCAGGCCCCGATCTTAACTTCTTTTAAGTCTTCTTCTGTGCCAAGATTAACCGTTTCGACCTCCTCCTGATGAGGAGTGATAACCTTTTCCTCTTGCCTTAACAACCTGGCTAGCTCTTCAGGTAGCTCATAATCTTCTTCAACCCTTTCATCAGCTTGATTGATTGGATTGTCAAAGTCATACGAAGTCATAGCGGTGTTGTTGTCGGTGCAGTCTGGAGGGCACTTTCTGCAAGGGTTTAGATTTGTTTATTTTAGTGATCAGTTTTATCTTATTTAGAAAAAGTGAAAATGAAGTTGTTTATTTTGAAAAGCATTGCCATTTTATTTTTGTACAAAAAATGAAAAATGAAAAACAGTGAGCGAAAAAGAAAAGACTCATTTGCAAAAGACGTCCTGATATTCATTAATTGATCTTTGCACAAAATACAAGATGGCCCGATTACAAAATGAGTCTTGACATCTTGGGCAAGATGCAAGACTTGATGCATGCTTTAAAATACAAGAAATAATAATTACTCTGCAGGAGTAACTCTTATAATTTCCTGGGAAGACCAGCTTGAGACATGGCTCCCCGGGGTCTTTGGACGTATCCAGCTTTCCAGGTTGCGCTCGTCTTCTGACTCATCTTCCAAATTGTTCACAGCATCCGGGGTGAGCATTCCCCCACTTACGAACTTGGGCTCCTTTGTAGCCTCTGATTGATCTTGTTGAGTTGGTCTGTAACCCAACCCAAATCGGTCTTCTTTCTTTTCCACGGGCAGCAACTTGACCCAGCCTTGGGCGGTACCTTCCTCAACAACCTTTCGGGCTTGCTGGTATGATGTTATAGAAGTTCCCAGTACAGCAGATGCTTCATTAATGTTCAAGGCCTCAAACCCTTGGCTCATGGTTTCATGGATCTCCCCATCCATTTCTATGTACTTGTACGTAGCCAGCTGGCTAACAAAGATGTCCTCCTCCCCACAGATGGTGATGATTTGGCCTTCCCACTCGAATTTTAAATTCTGGTGATGATTTGGCCAGCGGCGTGGATCCAGGGTCTACCCAACAGACAGTTGTAGGCCGGCTGTATGTCCATCACAAAGAAGGTAGTTTTGAAGGTCTGCGGGCCAATCAACACAGGTAGATCAATCTCCCCAAGCACTGATCTTTTAGAGCCATCAAATGCTCTCACCACCAAATTACTCGGACGCAATGCCAACCCATCATTCTCCAGCTTCACTAAGGCTTTCTTTGGTAGAACATTGAGTGATGACCCAGTGTCCACCAGTACATGAGATAGAACAGCACCCTTGCATTCCAAGGTGATATGCAAAGCCTTGTTATGGTTGCGTCCCTCTGTTGTTAAATCAGCATTGGTAAAGCCCAGTCTATGACTGGTGTTGACATTTGCAACCACGGTTTCTAGCTGATTAACAGTAATCTCCTCCGGCACGTATGCTGCGTGCAGGACTTTCAATAGTGCGTTCCTGTGAGCTTCAGAACACATCAACAGTGATAATATGGAGATTTTGGAGGGAGTTTGGTGAAGCTGGTCCACCACCTTGTAATCACTTCTTTTTATGATTCTCATGAACTCGTCTACATCTTGTTCAAAAGATGTCTTCTGAGTTTCTTTGGTAGTCGGCTCTTCAAATACCACACTTTTTCCCTTTGCTTTGGCAACAGCTTCTGCCTCAACATTAGGTCTTTGTGTTTGTGAGGCAAAAAGGCGTCCGCTTCTGGTGAAGCCTCCGCCTCCCCCAACATTATCAACTTATGGAGAAGAGGTTGATGAATCCAGAGTGATTTTATCCCCGTTGCAATAGAGATCAGAGCCATAATGCCAAGGTATGGCATTGCTGCTTTCATAGGGAATTGGTCCAGGCACCGTAATAGTGACCAGACTGATTGCTGCAGAGGAGGGTACTGTAATGGTGTGCGGATCATAGTAAATGGTGACTGGTGATCTGGCAGGAGGTGCCATGGCCTGTTGTTGGAAATTGCTGCTGGGAGGAACATTTGATGGGTCATAGTAGATTGTAACTGTCGAGACATCTTCATTAATCCTTGCTGGCATTGTAGAAGATTCTGCTAATAAAATGGATGCTGATGTTGTAGAAGAAATGGTTGTTGAAATTTGACTTGTTGAAGTGATGGACAGAGTAATTGCTGATGATATCGATGAATCGGTAGGAATGATTGTTGCTGTTGTTGTAGAAGAATCGGGAATTGTTGTTAGAGGAATTGTTGGATTTGTAGGCGCCATTGTTGAAATCTGAAGGATACCATCCTTAATAAGACCATCTATGCCGCTTCTCAATCTTTCACACCCATTGACTGCAATGTTGCAATACCCACAGCCGAGCTCACACCCGGGGAACACTTGGCATTCTAAAAGCTGAGCTTTAATTTCGACCAAAGGTGTTCGAATTTGTGCAACACTGGTGATCAAGATAGATGGTTTGTCTTCCTCAATGACATTAATCCTCGGCCCGCCATGATTAGGCATAGGATTTCTGTTGACATTCGGAGGTGGTGCAAAGTTGAGGGCTTTAGAATCCACCAGATCTTGGACCTTCATTTGCAAATCCCTGCATTTTTCAGTATTGTGACCAGGTGCATTGGAGTGGAAAGCACACCTGGCGTTGACATCATAATTCTTTGGGAGATTGAGGGGATCTGGTGGTGCCAACGTCCTTAACTCAACCAAGTTAAGCTTTAGGAGTTATGGCAATAAGGCAGCATAAGGCATAGGGATGGGGTCAATTACCCTGTTTGCCTGTGATGGTCTTTGTTGGAAAGGACGCTGTTGTTGGTTGCTATTGTTGTTGTTGTAGGTTCTCTGTTGCGGATACTGAACTTGTTGTTGATAATGTGGTTGTTGCTGAGGATATGCTGATTGTTGAGGAATCGGAGCTGGAATGGTAACTGCTGCTACTGACCGGTGTACATACTGAGGTCTGCCCCTGTTTGTATGAATGGAATTGGTCTCACCGGCTCTTCGGGGTCCCACAAAAGGCTTCCTGGGATAACTGGATGAACTTGCACCATTGTCAGAAATCTTGCCCATTTTTAATAGACTTTCAATCCTTTCACCAGCTATGACGACATCAGCAAAGCTGGTAGAGGAAAAGGCAGCCAGTCTATCAATATATGTTCCTTGCAGAGTATTCATGAACATGTCATCCATCTCCCTCTCTGACATGGGTGGTTGGACAGCAGCAGCAAGCTGTCTCCACCTTTGGGCATATTCCCTAAAGCTTTCTCTGGAAGACTGAGACATTCCCATTAGAAGGGTCCTGTTAGGAGCCATGTCCAGGTTGTATTGATATTTCCTGATGAAGGCTTCAGCTAAGTCCTTCCAGCATCTAATGGTAGTTCTGGTCAAGTGTGAATACCACTCTCTTGAAGCCCCGGTCAGACTGTCTTCAAAGTAGAACATCCACAGCTTCTCATCCATAGTATAAGCTTTAAGTCTTCCCAGGAAAGACTGCAGGTGAGTTCGTGGACAAGAGGTTCCATTGTATTTCTCAAAGCACGGGGATTTGAATTTGTGGGGAATTCTCACCCCATCCACTAGCCCCATGTCCATTACATCGAAGCCCAAGGAATTCTGAGACTCCAAAGATCTCAACTTCTCAGCAATTTCATCTAACCTTCTGTCATAGACTTCATCTCCTGCTCCCATAACAGTAAACTGCTCTTCTTGGGGATCCTCCTGTAAGATTCTCCCCCCAGCAGTATTACCCTGCACATTCCTTGGGATGTTAGCTTCTGGATCCAGATGAGGTCCAAATACTGGTGGATCAATACGAGGCTGACCCCTTTCATTGTTTCTAGTTCCTCCTGTCCCAAGATGAGGCTCCTCAGGAGTTTGCCTTTCCACCAGTTCTCTTAATCTTTCTTGACTCTGGGCCAAGCCAGTCATCACAGCCATGAATTGAGACATTTGATTCCTCATTTCTACCCTCTCATTAGCCATCTGATTTCTGACCTTAGTCAGATCTTGCTGTACTTGATCCATTTGAATACCAGGAAGGTTGTTGCGAGTAGGGTACCGGTGCGTGCGGTTGACAGGGAACACTCGACAACGAGCAATGTTACCTGAGATCACAACAAAGTTAGAAACAAATAATAACAAAACCTACAAAACAAAACAAGGTTAGTATGCAATGCAGTATGCTTATTTGTTTTCCAAGGTATCCGGCTTGGTTCTTGGTTTTGACCTTTCCAGACCTCGAGGAAGATGCTTGATGTTGCTAAGAAAAGAAACCCAATGAAAGCAAACTAATATATTACAAATGATGAACAAATACATAGTTTGTTTTACAACACATGCCCCTGGAGGGTCAAAATACAAAAAGAGAAAAGTACATCAAATGAAAACAACAGCAAACAAAGAGTCAGACATCTAGTCCAAACTCATCCTCTCTGACTTCCTTCAGGAGTGCCTCAGTCACTGGACCAGTTGGGTGCTCTATAATGGTCCTAATGAGGAGGTTCCTGGTGGAAATGGAAGTGGTTAGCTTCTTGTGCCTGTCCTGGTCTTTTGATCTCTTCAACCCTGCCCTAAGCTTCAACTCTGAAATCTCCTTCTGGGCTGCCAACAAAGCTTCCTGTTGCTTCTTTTCATTGGCCTCTAACTGTTCAATCTTGGCTTGAGTTTTCTGATCTTCTTGTGTACGGGCTTCAGTGATCCTGACCCACCTAGCCTGACTCTCTTGCAGATAGAGCTCAGTCCTAGCCTTCTGAATCTTGGCCTCTTTACAGGCATTCTTCAGTATTTGTTCCCCAGCTCTTGATTTCCTGATGTAGTCCTCTGTTTTCTCAATTTTGGCAAAATGCTCCACCCTAAGCTTTTCCAACCTCTCAATGTCCAGACGACCATCACTCCTTTCCCAAAGGGTCTTCTTCAAAGCTTGAGACAAATTCTCATTCCTTTCCTTCAGCTTCTCAAATTCTTCCAGGCTGACAGTTGCTGGTGGCTGTACTGTAGATGGTCCAGGTATATCCTCAATGGTGAAAAGCATTCCAGTAATCTGAGCTCTAGTACGGGACCAATCACAGTACTGAGCTGAAGCAACATTATTACACCTCCCTAGAATAGCCATCCCTTTTGTCTGGATGTTGTCCCAAGCCCAGGATGCTTGTCTGACAGTAGCTAAATTAGGCTTCACTTCACAATACAGGGTCTCAGCCAAATCTTGCACTCTGGGAGGGTGAACCAAAGCATAGCCCAGTTGTCTCTTAAACAACAAAGGATTGTAGTTGATGCAACCCTTTACTCCTATCAGAGGCACATTTGGGTATTGTCCACAGCTGGTGATAATGTATTTGCCTTTGGTGCTCTGTGTGCACCATCTAATATCATCTGAAGTCAAAGCAATGAGCCTCTTGGCCCAATTTTTTTGTTGGTGAGGGTTCAGGAAGGCATCTGACTTAGGTAGGTGTCTGAGCATCCAGGTGTGAAACAAAGGAGCACAACATCTCACCAACATCCCCCTTTGTTTCTCATTCCTCTGATGGATGGAATAATAAAAATCTCCCAGCAATGTGGGTACTGGGTTCTTCAAGAGAAACAGATGGATGGCATTCTTGCTGACAAATTTGGGCTCATCTGCAAACAGTATAACCCCATATATACTGAGGGCTAACAGCGCACAGACTGCCCTCCACTCTCCCGAGGAGGCCATCAGGATGGCCTGAGAAATCAAGAAGTCTAAGTGCAAACCAGGGATCCCAGCTTTTGTTGTCATGCTTTGCTCAATCAAGGCAGGCTTCAGGTACAGTGCTTTTGCTACTTCTCCATTGCTGGGAAAAGTCATTTCTGGGTTGAAAGGGAGTCCACCCCTGATAGGTACTCCAATCAATGAGGAAAACTCTTCCAGTAGAGGCCCTAACTGAAAGTCTGGGAAGGTGAAGCATCTCAAACGAGGGTCATAAAACTGCAAGCAGGTGTGGATCATGCTCCTCTGAGAAGGGTCAAGATCCATAACCATGTCCAGGATACCCCCATAATGCTCTCTAAACAATGGGATGTGGTCAGGGGTGATAAGTGACTGGACCTGCCTGATACCAGTCAACACAGGCTCAAAGAAATGGTAGGATATGTTGCTCTTCCTGGGAGTAGTCATAAATGCTGAAGAGGAGGAGAATAGGTGCTGATGAAGATCAAGGCTGATACTGGAGATGAGCCAATGACAGGCTGATGCTGGTGAGGGTGGAGATAACTGAAGCAAATAACTGATGGAGACAGCTGAAGCAGAGGTCTATGCAGGAGAAGGGGTCAAAACCAATAACCAAGGTACAATGAGGTGGATACCCTGAAAAACAAATAAACAAATGTTAAATGATGCAAATGATGATATATGAAAATGATATGCAAGGGTTTGTGATCAAGCTGGATCTGATTATCTGTCTTGATATAAGCCCATGTATGTTCAAAGAAAGTCCAGATGAAGGTCCAGAAATCCAGTAACCTAGGTGGGGGACTCAAATAAAGAGTCGCATGTCCAGGGTTAATCACAAGAACTGTCCAAAATGAGGTACTCTTAAACCAAATAGTAACAGGGTATGATGTGGCCAAAGGTAACTGCAAACCTGTAAACAGCCCAACCCCCTCACAGGTAATGTTCTAGAACAAAGATCCTTAGACTTGGATCAATTATGAGAAGTGTAAACACTTCTAACCCGGAGGTACAGTGTTTACAATAACCATAAAAGATCATCCTCTAATTCACCTCAGTTTCTGAAGGTCATAATAAAGGTCATCCAGACTTAGCAGGCTTCCCAGATAGCCCTAGCACTACAGGAAATCTGTAGCACAGAGTTCTCAAGAAGAAACCCACATCTGAACCGTGTTTCATATTCCTGCACCAGACCGAAATGGAATGGGAAAGAACATGAACCACTCTAGCCTAGGTGTCACTCAGGTCCCAGGTATAGGACCTTAAACTCTCAATGGAACCCCACCCACCAAAACAGAAACCAGATCCAACAATGATAATGACAGTATGAAATATGAAAGACTGTAAAGGAAAGCAATAAATAAAGTTGTACATAAAGCAGTAAATAAAGCAAATAAATAAACACAATTAGCACATAACACCCCAGTAAACACAAATCAAACAAACGCAAGGAGGAACCCACAAAAAGAACCAGAAGCCCTGGTTGCAATATAAGGGTCCCCAGCAGAGTCGCCAAGCTGTCGCTCCCACCAAATGAGGCAAAGTCAAGAGGGGTACAGACGCGAACGGTCGGCGAAAGGGGTGAGAACACACAAGGGTGAACTCAGAAGAATAGAGTCGCCAGCTAGGCATTTTTATCTCGGAGGAAAGGTAATGCTGCATAAACCTGAGAAAAAATGGATAAGACGGCCGCGAACCAGAGAAACTGAGAAAGGGGGTTGGTTACAACCTGGGAAGGTATTAGCACCCAGATTGTCCGTCGTACTCGACGGGATCCACGCTTGAAAGATTTGTGTTTAAAAGGGGTAGTGTCAGTGCAATTTTGTGTCTCAAAGCTGGAAAGAATGCAAGTGTCAGTGTGAAAGAAATGTGAAGTGTATAAGAGAATTGTCAGTGTGAGAACAAGAGTGGAATGCTCAAGACTATGAGGCTCAAAGAATAATGCTGGAAAGAGGGGGAATATACAGAGACTTTTGTTCGATAACTGTTAAGTTATGCCTACGTATCCTCCCGTGCAATGAGGAAGTCAGAACACCATAGTTCGACTCAAAGAGACTGAAAGATAAATTGACTGATGAACTGCTTGCTTGTCTATGCTCAAGTGTATGACCTGTCTGGCTCAGGTGCTAACTGTCTTGCATTAGATGGAAGAATCAAGTTCTCGTTTATGAGTGAATGAGATGAGAAAAGAATCCCGGAGGAGACGATTAATGTTTGTTTTTGGTGTTTTCAGTCTTTTATTGTTTTTTGATGTTCGTCATAAGTTAATGAGCTTAAGCCTAAATCAAGGGATAGTAAACTCATCACATCCTCCCTTTGATTAGGGGTAATGAGAATACCTTAAGTATGAGGTAAACACCTCACACTTAATCACCATGATGTAGGATTAAGATCATTAACCTACTTGCAATTATTTAGATGTTTTTGGTGTTTTTGTTTGGTGTTAAGTAATGAGTTTAAGCCATAATTATGGATTTAATGGGCCCATTACACCATCCTAATAGAAGGATAGTAGATGAGAACATTTAAGCTGAGGAAAGCTCCTCAACTTAATCCATGATTAGGGATTAACCTCATGACAAAACAAAGCCTTTATTTGAATGGATTTTAGTTAATGTTAGGGTTAAGAAGTGGATTTATGGTTTGTAAGACAACTTGAGAGGGACTTGTTCATTAACACTAGGGTTAGTCCTTCTTAACCAATTAAGGAAGAATTAGAACCCTGAAGTAAGGCCCAAGTTACAAGCTTGATGTCTTAGTGATTATTAGATGGATTGATTAAAGGATTTAAACACATTAAAGGTTTAACTCTTAGGATTAAAGTTATACACTCCATCCTAATAGAAGGATGCAGGCACAACCCTAATCACAAAGCCTTAAAACCTTTAAGGTTTAGCCCTTGATTATGAGATGAGAAGAGAAGACACAAAGATGACACAAAGGTAAAACTAATGGGGGACTAATCAAACCCTAATTGTGATCATGCTTGTGTGTTCCTAGGGTTTATGAGGCTTGCAAAAGATCTTCAAGAGGAAAGCCACCTGTCGCTCCCACCAAATGAGGCTAAGTCAAATGGGGTACAGACGCGAACGGTCAGTGAAAGAAGGATGAGAACACACAGGGGTGAACTCAGAAAGACAAGAGTAGCCAGCTAGGCATTTTTATCCTGGAGGAAAGGTAATGATGCATAGACCTAGGAAAGATATGGATAAGAGGGTTGCGAACCAGAGAGACTGAGAAAGGGGATTGGTTACAACCTGGGAAGGTATTAGCACCCAGATTGTCCGTCGTACTCGACGGGATCCACGCTTGAAAGTTTGTGTTTTTAAAGGGGTAGTGTCAGTGCAATCTGTGTATCAAAGCTGGAAAGAATGCAAGTGTCAGTGTAAAATAAATGTGAAGTGTATAAGAGAAGTGTCAGTGTAAGGACAGGAGTATGAAGCTCAAGACTATGGGGCTTAAAGAATGATACTGGAAGGAGGGGGAATATACATAGACTTTTGTTCGATAACTGTTAAGTTATGCCTACGTATCCTCTCGTGCAATGAGGAAGTCAGAACACCGTAGTTCGACCCAAAGAGACTGAAAGGTAAATTGACCTGTGAACTGCTTGCTTGTCTATGCTCAAGTGTATGACCTGTCTGGCTCAGATGCAAACTGTCTTGCATTAGACGGAAGAAGCAAGTTCTCGTTTATGAGTGAATGAGGTGAGAAAAGAATCCCGGAGGAGACGATTATTGTTTTTTTTTTTGTATTTTCAACCTTTTATTGCTTTTGGAGATTTGTCATAAGTTAATGAGCTTAAGCCTAAACCAATGGGTTAGTAAACTCATCATATCCTCCCTCTGATTAGGGGTAATGAGAATACCTTAAGTGTGAAGTCAGTGTCTCACACTTAATCACCATGGTGTAGGATTAAGATCATTAACCTACTTGTGATTAGTTAGATGTTTTTGTTGTTTTTGTTTAGTGTTAAGTAATGAGTTTAAGCCATAATCAGGGATTAAACAGACTCATTACACCATCCTAATAGAAGGATAATAGATGAGAATGTTTAAGCTGAGGAAGACTCCTCAACTTAATCCATGATTAGGGATTAACCTCATGACAAAACAAAGCCTTTATTAGATGGATTTTAGTTAATGATAAGATGAAGAAGTGAGTTTTATGGTTTGTAAGCCAACTTGAGGGGGACTTGTCCATTAACACTAGGGTTAGTCCTTCTTAACCAATTAAGGAAGAATTAGAACCCTAATGCAAGGCCCAAGTTACAAGCTTGATGTCTTGATGATTATTAAATGAATTGATTAAAGGATTTAAACACATTAAGGGTTTAACACTTAGGATTAAAGTTATACACTCTATCCTAATAGAAGGATGCAGGCATAAGCTTAATCACAAAGCCTTAAAGCCTTTAGGGTTTAGTCCCTGATTATGAGATGAGAAGAGAAGACTCAAAGAGACACAAAGGTAAAAGCTAAGTGGGGGACTAATCAAACCCTAATTGTTATCATGCTTGTTCATTCCTAGGGGTTGTGAGGCTTAAGAAGGAAATCTTCAAGGAAACCACCAGGAAGGAAGCAGATGAAAGGAGGAAGAAGCAAGGAGAAGCAAAACAACTTGCTTCACTTAAGAAGACAAGTTGCTTGAAGAAAGAAGGTAAGAGAGAGCATGAATGAGCAAGCTCACTCAAAGACAAGATAAAATGCAGCAATGATGCAAGAGAGAGATGAAAAGAGATTGTGAGAAGTGAAGGCAAATTCACTTCTCAATACAACTTACCACCTGAAAAGTTAGTAAAGAAATGAAATGCAAGGCAAATGAGATGAAATGCAATGATGCAAACCAAAACAAGAATCATGAGTATGATTTTAATGATGCTAAGATATGATGCAAACATGAGGCAAGGCATGAGGATGATCATACAAACATATGGATGCAAGAGAAGCATGTTTTGAACCATGGATGTTCATGAAAAGTTATGGAATGCAATGGACATGTAATATGGAAAATGAAAGATGCAATGATCAAACATGATTCTAATATGTCCTAAGATGTATTATGAACCAAATGAATACATAAAATGGCATGGCAAGTCATGGTTTGCAAGCAAATGGAAGATGGATGCAAAGGAAGGCATAAATTAGGGTTTATGATCAACACACAAAGCAAAATCCAAAACCAGAAGAAAATGTTATGATAAAAATTTGAAAATGCAATCAAAGGAACCCTAAACCTACACAAACTCACTGCCCAAAGGAGGGGATCCAACCCTTAACCTAGTGAGAGTTATGAATTTTCTAAGATTGCTAGGGTTTTAAGGTACCTTGTCAAGAAAAATGCAAAACAAAATGAAAATGCAAGATCAATTCAAGCCAATTTTATCCTATAAACTACATGTTATGCAAGATGCAATGCAAAAAGAATCATAGTCCAACTCTCAATGGTTAGGCAGAAATGAATTTTTGAAGTTTGTCACAAAATATTACCTAAAAATGAATTTAATTCCATTGAAAATGATCAAAAGGCATCAAGAACAAAAAAGAAATTTGGTTTGAGAGTTGGACAATGTTTCTAAATGTTTTTAAATGCTACATGAATTTTTTTGTGATTTTTAAATACCTAAAAGTATTTTTAATTAATTAATTTTCATTAACTAATTAAAAATAAACTTTTAAATGATTTAAAAATAAATTTTAATGCAAAAAAAATAAAAATAAAAATATTTTTGTGTTCTGAAAATTAATTGAACCTTTGACAAAAATTTTCAGAATTTTTAAAGGTATTTTGCTATTTTTAATAATTCGTGCAAAATAAATCAAAACAAATGAAAATAAAATGAATTTTAAATGAAAAATGGGAAAGTCAACTGATCTGAGGGTTGTGGTTCAAACCTAGGGCGCGGGAATTGAATAGCGCGCGCATCTGGACGACCAGAATTCAAATCTCACTAATTACGCTTAAACCCTAATCCTGTGCCCTAATTACTTTCAGGTGACCGGAACAGTGTTCCGGTCATCTTCTCCGGCCAACCATTCATGCTATCTCTCTTAATATGCATCCCCAAGCTCTAAAACTCTCCAGAAATGATCCTCTCCCCAACCCCAACAAGAATCAGTCATCAAAATTCATTTATTCATCATCAAACTTGTGAATCGAAGCAAAACGGAAAAGAACTCAGAAATCTCAGAAGCTCATGAAATGCTTATTTCTCAACTATTTTCAAAACTAAACACATCATGGCAATCAGTGAAACATGTAGAATCATCCTATAACATAAAATGAGAGTTCTGGAAAAATAAATGCCATGGCTACCTGAGCTTGAGCTTTCGAAACAGGGACTTTCTGGCCAGTTCTTTGCTTCAAATTCACTCCAATGATCCTCCCTAGAAGCTTGAGATGCTTGGCTGGAGTTTATATGGCCATGAAATGGAAATGGCAGAAACTCAGTTTGTGAAATGTGAAAATCGTGTTTTTGATTGTGGATGTTTTAGGGCAAAATGGAGGGTGGGAAATGATCAGTGAGGTTTATGGAGTTGAATGGTGAAAAAAGTTTGAAGGTTTGATGGTTGAATCAAGAGATTCGAAAGCTTTTGCAAATTTTGGGATTTTTGAGTATGCTGTATTCTTGGAGCTTCAGGCTTAGTTGTTATGTGCTTTTGCTTGTATTTGATCCACATAAAGAAGTGTGATAGGTCAGAGAGTGGGTGCTGGCCTATGCTGATTGGTATGGGCAAGTTGCCAAAATGTCAAAAGTTGGTGTACTTGAGGTATGGGTCATGGCAGGCTGGTTTAGGGGCATGGTTGAGTTCAGCAGAGATCATGGAGTTCATATGGATTAGAATCTATGAGCTGTGACAAGTAGAGGCATGGCTTCATGAGTTTTTGCAAGTTGGCACATGTTTGCCCCCTTTGGAAATTCATGGAGTTCAAGGCACCAAAATGCAATATTCTTGGGCCAATTCTGACTTTTAGAGGTCATGTGAGTATGTTGTAATAATTTTGTGCACATTTGAAGTCTTTAGAACACTTGATCATACCATTTTGCAAAATGCCTCTTTGGTACAAAACTTAAAATTATGTGATTTTGGCCAACTTTGACAAACCATAACTTTTGATCCAAAATGAATTAGGACAAGTTCTTGTACTTTTTGAAAAGGGAATGATCCATTCTACAACTTTCATGACCAAAGTTTTCTCATTTGAAGCATTTTTGAATCAAAAAGCAAGGGTTGAAAAAGTTTCCCAAAATGGCAAGTTTCCATTACAAGTCATTTTCCCAAAAAGTCAACTTTGCAAATGGCTTGAAATTCTTCAATTTTGTGAACTTCTAACATCTTCTATGATCAAATAAAGATCATACACAATCAAAATGATGAAGAACACCCTTTGGTTAGGTCACTGAGGGCCTTAGATGCCCTGATTTTGCACTGACTTGCTCAAAAAGTCAACTCTTGATCAGATGCCTTCCCCATGGAATTTTTTCATGAAAATTGATATGCATGATCCATATACCATATAGAGACTAATAGAAACAAGAATGACCAAAAAATTTTGAGTTATGGCCTTTGAAACCAAAACCCTAATTCTAGGTCATTTGTGCAGTTAAACCTGGCTCTGCTTCCATGCCAATCTCAGTTCTTGTGATTTTTTGACATTCTTGACTTTGAGAGGATATAATATGATGCTTGAACATACATGGACCCCATTGAAGTGATTAAATACCTTTGAAGTGGCTCAAATGGCTCTTGGATTGCTCAGATCACAAACCCTAGATGCAGATGACTTTGAACCAATGCAGTGAAGCAAATATGTAACATGAGATGCTATGATTGAACTTATGCATATGAAAAGATCAAAAGCCATGGTGTGAATGGGTGAGGGCAAATTTGGGGTGTTTACAGCTGCCCCTATTCAAGCATGAGTTAGCTGTGCAGGATGTAAGCAACGGCTTAACAGGCGAACAAGATAACTTGTGGTTGAATACCAAAGACAGTCCAAAATTTGCACTCACAAAATGAAGAAGAAAAGGGATATAGATTGTAAAAGAAAATAAAGTATAATTATAAAGTGCGGGCGATGGAGGACGACCGTCGAGCAGGGGACGGCTGCTGGGGAAAGAGCAATGACGGGGATGGCCGACATGCTGGGGATATAAGGGATTATGATGGGGACGGCCATCAAAGTAAAGTGAAAAAGATTCTCTGGGGATTATAGGTAAAAATAAATGATGAGGTACGGTCATCAAAGGTGAAGGACGATCACCTAGCAGGGGACGGTTGCTCTGATGGGGATAAGATGAGGGACGGTCATCTAAGGTGAAGGACGATCACCGGGCAAGGTACGGTTGCCAAAAGCATCGCGACATAGGACGAATGTAGGATAAAAAGGTCGACGATGGGGACGACCATCGGATAAACATGATGAAGGACGATCATCAAGAGGTGAAGGAAGGTCACCTAGCAGGGTACGGCTGCTCTCGGGGTTTATCATGATATAGGACGAATGTCAGATAACAAGATCAACGATGGGGACGGTCATCGGATAAAATGATGAAGGACGATCATCAAAAGGTGAAGGACGATCACCTAGCAGGGGACGGCTGCTAAATATCACAACATAGGACGAATGCCGGGTAGAAAAGGGTTCCAATAATGTAGACTCCACTGGGGAAAGGATGAGGGACGGTCATCCAAAGGTGAAGGACGATCACCTGGCAGGGTACGGCTGCCGGAAAGGTATCATGACATAGGACGAATGTCAGATAGGAAAGGAATAGTTGCTGGGATTTGCTGGGACAAGTAAACACGGACGAGTGTCTATATCCAAGAAATGAGAGGCATTAGTGTTTGGGTATGGTGTATAGATTAAAGATGTGGACGAGCATCCCTAAGACTATGATACGGACGAGTATCGGGTAGAAACAAAAGCTGGCACCTGTTCAGAGATGATGATACAGACGAGTATCAACTGGTTAACAAAGAACATGGACGAGTATCGATTCTGTGGGGACTCTTATGGGGAATAGTAGACACAGACGAGTGTCTAAATTCAAGAAGACATAAGTGTTTGACACGTGTATGGATTAAAGATGCGTACGAGCATCCTTAAGTCTATGATACAGATGAGTATCAGGTAGAAACAAACGCTTGATGCATGTTCTAAGATGATGATACGGACGAGTACCAACTGGTTAACAAAGAACACGGACGAGTGTTGAATCTGAGGGGGTATAAGCGGTGTATACAAGATACGGACGAGTATCTGTATGGGTGAAACAGGAGTAATGAGTATGAGTGGTGTACACGAGTGTTTAACTTGCTGGGGAGAGTGACACGAACAAGTGTCAAAAGGTATATTATAAACAAGTAAATGCTTTACAAAGTATTCAGGTAGTTATGTTGGGGAGGTTGACACGGACGGATGTCAGGGAATCTGTATGGATATATGTATCTGTGAGTGCAAAGAGGACGCTTTGGCTTCCTGCCGGGGATATGACACGGATGGGTGTCAAGAAGGATATGTTATATATAGGTGTCTGTTTGTAAAGAAAGCCTGGGCGACTTTACTGGGGAATGATGACACGGACGGGTGCCAAAAGGAATGCATTTGTATTTATGAGTGTAAGGAAAATGCCTTGGCTTCCTGTGGGGGAATCTGGAGAGTTTTCTGTATATCTTCGATGAATTGTCGAAATTTACAAGTGTTTGATTCAGACCATGGCTTATGATTATGCAATATGTTTGATTTTTGCCGTAATGCTCCGTATTAGACGGAATGCTACGCTTTGTGGGGAGAATATGATGCGAATGCTATGATTATGCAAAGATACCGATCCGGGACCCGGGTCCCGTTGCTACGACGATCTCTGGTTGATCTGCTTGAAGTGAACATCCCAGCTGGGGATGAAATCATTGGTATATCTGACATATGGGACTCTGCTTGGGGATATAGGTCACTGATGGACCTATTTTGGTAATGAAGGACCCAGCTGGGGTTTGTAGAAGCTTTCGTCACTCTGTTGAGAGATCTTCAGACGTTGCTCTTCTGGATAGAGGCTGGAACTCTGTGGGGAGGTGGTTCCCTGGCTTTGCACTTGGTTGAGGAGGAAACATAAATGGCAACTCAGCTGGGGAGAAAGTACCTCCGGTGCCAAGACTGAGTAGGTAATGATTTGCCAGCTTGCTGGGATGAAGTTTTCATGCCCCATGTTGTGCTTTGAACACCTGCAATCCTGGCGAACAGAGAAATGTACAAGTAATCCCGAGGTATCCCTTACCGGATTCCATCATAGGAGTTTAAACACCCCCGGGATTAAGTATATTTCCTGCAAGCACGTATTTTTAGAAGAGAAGCATCTGTATTTATGCCATCAATATCTTAAGGACATCGGACATTTTGCAAATGAAAATAAAATGTACGAGACAAAACATGACTGAAAATCTGATTTATTAATTCATGTGCCCTGAATTGGCAAATACAGTCATAGAAACAAATCCCCTAAAATGAGGAGATTGTTACAAATTGAGAAACAAAAGATATTGGCAATGTTGATGACGCTTCAAGGAGCTTCCCTTTGCTATGACTTGTATGACATTTGACGTTCTTCTTATCTTGCTTTCTGAAGAAGGCTGATTCTGATTGACGCTTGATCCTTTCGAAGCTTATCAAGTTGTAAGTGATACAGATGAATCCAGAGTGTAGTTGTTCGCTTATTCCCTTATTTTGCTTGGATCGCCCTTTCGGGTTTTCAATCCATCGGGATACCCTTTTTTGCCTGAGTTGTCCAATGCGGCTTTTCAACTCAGCGGGTGTACATTTTTTGTTCATTTTACCTTATTTTTGCCCGAGTCTTTTATTCTGTTTTGGACTCGCCGGGATGCCCTATTTTTGCATGGACTTACATTCTGTTTTTGTGTCCAGCGGGTCATTTTTATGCGAAGTATTCTTTAACTGCATCTGAATTCACAGGGGACGGGAAGTCTTCACCATCCATAGTACTGAGCATGAGTGTTCCACCGGAGAAAACTTTCTTCACTACGAATGGTCCTTCATAATTCGGAGTCCACTTGCCCCTGTGGTCTTTATGAGGAGGGAGGAGTCTTTTCAGCACAAGATCTCCTACTTGGTATTCTTGGAGCCTGACTTTCTGATCGAAGGCTTTCTTCATTCTTTTCTGATACAGCTGCCCATGACAGATTGCAGCCAATCTCTTTTCTTCAATCAGACTCAGTTGTTCGTATCGGGATCGGACCCATTCTGCTTCATTCAGCTTAACATCCATTAGTACCCATAGGGAGGGTAATTCAACTTCAATAGGTAGGACTGCCTCCATACCATAAACAAGCTGATACAGTGTTTCCCCAGTGGATGTTCTGATTGACGTACGGTACCCATGCAAGGCAAACGGTAGCATTTCATGTCAGTCTTTGTAAGTGACTACCATCTTCTGCACAATCTTCTTGATATTCTTATTAGCTGCCTCAACAGCGCCATTCATCTTTGGCTTGTAAGGAGAAGAATTGTGGTGTTGGATTTTGAAGTCCCGACATAGCTCTGCCATCATTTTGTTGTTCAAGTTGGACCCATTATCAGTAATGATTCGCTCGGGCACTCCATACCGACAGATGATATCTCTCTTCAGGAATCTGGCTACCACTTGCCTTGTAACATTGGCATAAGAAGCCGCTTCAACCCACTTGGTGAAATAGTCAATAGCAACCAGGATGAATCTGTGGCCGTTTGAAGCAGTCGGTTCAATCTTTCCAATCATATCAATGCCCCACATGGCAAAAGGCCAGGGTGAAGACATCACATTCAAAGGATTGGGAGGCACATGCACTTTATCCGCATAAATCTGGCATTTATGGCATTTTCTGGCATAAGCACAACAGTCGGCATCCATTGTGATCCAGTAATAGCCTGATCTTAACAACTTTTTAGCCATGGCATGCCCTCCTGCATGGGTACCAAAGGATCCTTCGTGGACCTCGTGCATCAATAAGTCTGCCTCTGTTCTGTCAACGTATCTGAGGAGTACCATATCAAAGTTTCTCTTATATAGGGAACCATCAGTATTCAGGAAGAAACTGCCAGCAAGCCTTCTCAATGTCTTCTTATCATTGGAAGATGCCCCAGGTGGGTATGTCTGATCCTCCAAGAAGCATTTGATGTCGTGGAACCAAGGCTTATCATCCTTAACAACATCTGCTGCAAATACATACGCTGGTCTGTCAAGTCTGGACACTGAAATCCGAGGTACAAAGTTGGCAGCTTGAACTTTGATCATGGATGAAATGGTGGTAAGAGCATCTGCAAATTGATTCTTGTCCCGAGGGATATACTCAAGCTTAACCGTTGTAAAGAAAGTCAATAACCTCCTTGTATAATCCCTGTAAGGTATCAGATGATCCTGGTGAGTGTACCATTTGCCGTTGGTTTGATTAATTACCAGAGCTGAATCTCCGAACACAGTCAAAGTTTTGATCCTGAGGTCAATGGCTTCCTCAAGACCCATAATACAAGCTTCGTATTCAGCTTCGTTGTTAGTGCAGTTAAAGGTGAGTTTTGCCGAGAAAGGCATGTGAACTCCCTTAGGTGTAATGAGTACTGCACCAACACCACGACCGTTCATATTAACAGCCCCATCAAACATCATAGTCCATTCTTCTTCTGGGTCAGGCCCTTCAGTGTGAACAGGCTCTTCATGATCTTTTGCTTTTATGAACATGATGTCTTCATCAGGGAAGTCAAACCTCATAGGATGGTAATCATCAATAAGTTGCTCAGCAAGATAATCAGACAGTACACTGCCCTTGATGGCTTTTTGAGATGTGTATTGAATGTCATATTCTGTGAGGATCATTTGCCATCTTGCAACCCGTCCGGTAAGTGCTAGCTTCTCAAAAATGTACTTAACTGGGTCCATCTTTGATATTAATAAAGTAGTGTGGGTCAACATATACTGTCTCAGTCGGCGAGCAGCCCACGCTAAAGCACAACAAGTTTTCTCGAGCAGTGAATAACGTTGTTCACAGTCGGTAAACTTTTTGCTTAGGTAGTATATTGCATACTCTTTTCGACCAGACTCGTCATGCTGGCCCAACACACACCCCATTGACTCTTCTAATACTGTCAAGTACATGATTAGAGGTCTTCCTTCAACTGGAGGCATAAGGATATGAGGATTTTGCAAGAATTCCTTGATTTTGTCAAAAGCCCTCTGGCAGTCTTCATTCCACCTGACCGTTTGTTCTTTTCTTAACAGCTTGAACAAAGGCTCACAGGTTGCTGTAAGGTGAGATATGAACCTTGAGATGTAGTTCTATCTACCTAGGAACCCCCGAACTTCTTTTTCTGATTTCGGTGCAGGCATTTCTTGAATGGCCTTGACTTTATCAGGGTCAACTTCAATCCCCTTTTCACTTACAATAAATCCCAGCAGCTTACCGGATCGCACCCCGAATGTGCACTTGTTGGGGTTCAACTTCAGTTGGTACTTCCTCAGACGCTTGAATAACTTCAGCAGATTTACCAGGTGGTCTTCTTCTGTGAGGGACTTGGCAATCATGTCATCCACATAACATTCAATTTCTTTATGGATCATGTCGTGGAATAATGTTACCATAGCCCGTTGATACGTTGCACCAGCATTCTTCAGTCCGAATGGCATCACCTTATAACAGAACGTGCCCCAGGGTGTGATGAAAGTTGTCTTCTCCATGTCTTCAGGTGACATTTTGATCTGATTGTATCCTGAAAATCCGTCCATGAAAGAGAACACCGAGAATTGAGCCGTATTATCCACCAATACATCAATGTGAGGTAAAGGGAAGTCATCTTTCGGGCTTGCTCTGCTCAGATCCCGGTAATCCACACACATCCTCACCTTGACATCTTTCTTAGGCACAGGTACAATATTAGCAACCCACGGTGGATAACTAGTCACAGCAAGGAACCCGACGTCCCACTGCTTTTGCACCTCTTCTTTAATCTTCATTGCCATATCTGGGCGAGTACGGCGCAGTTTCTGTTTTACCAGCGGGCAGTCTTCTTTTAAAGGCAGCTTGTGCATGACAATATCGGTGTCCAACCCTGGCATATCCTGATAAGACCAAGCAAAGACATCCACATATTCCCGAAGCATATCAATCAGTTGCTCTTTTACCGAATCTTGTAAGCAGGCCCCGATCTTAACCTCTTTCACGTCTTCTTCCGTACTAAGATTAACTGTTTCGACCTCCTCCTGATGAGGAGTAATAACCTTCTCATCTTGCCTTAACAACCTGGCTAGCTCTTCCGGAAGCTCATAATCTTCTTCAACCCCTTCATCAGCTTGATTGATTGGATTGTCAAAGTCATACGAAGCCATAGCTGTGCTGTTGTCGGTGCAGTCTGAAAGGCACTCTCTGCAAGGGTTTAGATTGTTGATTTTAGTGATCGATTTTAATCTTGTTTAGAAAAAGTGAAGTAAAGTTATCATTTTGAAAACATTGCCATTTTATTTTTGTACAAAAAGAAAAATAAAAAGACAGTGATCGGAAAAGAAAAAGACTCATTTGCAAAAGATGTCTGATATTCATTGATTGATCTGTTTGCACAAAATTATAAGATGGCCCGATTACAAAATGAGTCTTGTCATCTTGGGCAAGATGCAAGACTTGATGCATGCTTAAAATATACAGGAAATAATAATTACTCTGCAGGAGTAACCCTTATAATTTCCTGGGAAGACCAGTTTGAGATACGGCTCCCCGGGATCCTTGGACGTATCCAGCTCTCCAGGTCGCGCTCATCTTCCGACTCATCTTCCAAGTTGTTCACTGCATCCGGGGTGAGCATTCCCCCGCTGACAAAATTGGGCTTCTTAGCAGCCTCTGATTGATCTTGTTGAGTTGGTTTGTAACCCAACCCAAATCTGTCCTCCTTCTTTTCCACAGGTAGCAGCTTGCCCCAGCCTTGGGCAGTACCCTCTTCAACAACCTTCCTGGCTTGCTGATAAGACGCCATGGAGGTTCCCAGTACATCAGATGCTTCATTAATGTTCAGGGCCTCAAACCCCTGGCTCATGGTTTCATGGATTTCTCCATCCATTTCAATGTACTTATACGTAGCCAGATGGCTAACAAAGATGTCCTCTTCCCCACAGATGGAGATGATCTGGCCTTCCCACTCGAATTTCAACTTCTGGTGAAGGGTAGACGTAACTGCGCCAGCGGCATGGATCCAAGGTCTACCCAACAAACAGCTGTAGGCCGGCTGAATGTCCATCACATAGAAGGTAATTTTGAAGGTCTGCGGGCCAATCATCACAGGCAGATCAATCTCCCCTAGCACTGATCTTTTAGAGCCATCAAATGCTCTTACCACCAAATTACTCGGACGTAATGCCAAGCCATCATACTCCAGCTTCACTAAGGCTTTCTTTGGAAGAACATTGAGTGAAGACCCAATGTCCACCAGTACATGAGACAGAACAGCACCCTTGCATTCTAGAGTGATGTGTAAAGCCTTGTTGTGGTTACGTCCCTCAGTTGTTAAGTCAGCATTGGTAAAGCCCAGCCCATGACTGGTGTTGACATTAGCTACCACGGTTTCTAGCTGATTAACAGTGATCTCCTCTGGCACGTATGCTGCATGCAAGACTTTCAGTAATGCATTCCTGTGAGCTTCAGAACACATCAACAGGGATAATATGGAGATCTTTGAGGGAGTTTGGTGAAGTTGATCCACCACCTTGTAATCACTTCTCTTTATGATTCTCATAAACTCGTCTACATCTTGCTCAAAATATGTCTTCTGAGTTTCTTTGATGATTGGTTCTTCAGGCACCACACTCTTCCCCTTTGCTTTTGCAGCAGCTTCTGCTTCGGCATTAGGTCTTTGCAATTGTGAGGCAAAAAGGCGTCCGTTTCTGGTGAAGCCTCCGCCTCCCCCAACATTATCAATTTGTGGAGAAGAGGTTGAAGAGTCCAAGGTGATTTTCTCCCCGTTGCAGTAGAGGTCAGAGCCATAATGCCAAGGGATGGCATTACTGCTTTCATATGGAACGGGTCCAGGTACCGTGATAGTAACTGGACTGACTGCAGCAGAGGAGGGTACTAAAATGGTGTGCGGATCGTAGTAAATGGTGACTGGTGACCTGGCAGGAGGTGCCACTGTTTGCTGTTGAAAATTGTTGTTTGGAGGAACATCTGATGGGTCATAGTAAATGGTGACTGCTGAGATATCTTCATTATTTTCTGTTGGCGTTGTAGAAGATTCTGCTGAATAAATGGATGCTGATGTTGTAGAAGAAATGGTTGTTGACATCTGATTTGTTGAAGTGATGGACGGAGCCATTGCTGATGATATTGATGAATTGGTTGGAATGATTGTTGTTGCAGTTTTAGAAGAGACAGGAATTGTTGTCAAAGGGATTGCTGGATTTGCAGGTACTGATGTTGTGATCTGAAGTATACCACTTTTGATAAGACCATCTATACCGCTTCTCAAGTTATCACACCCGTTGACCGAAATGTTGCAATAACCACAACCGAGCTCACACCCGGGGAACATCTGGCATTCTAGGAGCCGAGCTTTAATTTCTACCAGAGGTGTCCGAATCTGCCCAACACTGGTGATTAAGAAAGATGGCTTGTCTTGCTCAATGGCATTAATTCCTTGTCCTCCATGATTGGGCATGGGATTCTTGGTGACACTTGGAGGGGGTGCAAAGGTGAGGGCTTTAGAATCCACCAGATCTTGTACTTTCATTTGTAAAGCCCTGCATTTCTCAGTATTGTGGCCAGGTGCATTGGAGTGGAAAGCACACCTGGCGTTGACATCGTAATTTCTTGGAAGATTTGAAGGATCAGGAGGTGCCAATGTCCTTAATTCAATCAAGTTGAGTTTCAGGAGTTGTGGCAGTAAGGCAGCATAAGGCATAGGGATAGGATCAATCACCCTATTTTCCTGTGATGGTCTTTGCTGAAAGGGTCTTTGCTGTTAATTGCTGTTGTTGTTGTTGTTGTAGTTTCTCTGTGGCGGATACTGAACTTGCTGTTGATAGTGTGGTTGTTGTGGTGGTTGATATGCTGGTTGCTGAGGAATCGGAGCTGGAATAGTGACAGCTGCCACTGACCTATGAACATACTGAGGTCTGCCCTTGTTGGCATGAATGGCATTTGTCTCACCGGTACTTCTAGGTCCCACAAAAGGCTTCCTGGGATTACTTGACGAACTTGCACCATTATCAGAAATCTTACCTATCTTCAGAAGGCTTTCAATTCTTTCTCCAGCTATGACTACGTCAGCAAAGCTGGTGGAAGAAAAGGCAGTTAGCCTATCAATATATGTTCCTTGCAGAGTGTTCATAAACATGTCGGCCATTTCTCTTTCCGACATGGGTGGCTGGACAGCAGCAGCAAGCTGTCTCCACCTCTGGGCATACTCCCTGAAGCTTTCTCTGGAGGATTGAGACATTCCCATCAGGAGGGTCCTGTTAGGGGCCATGTCCAGATTGTATTGGTACTGCCTGATGAAAGCTTCAGCCAGGTCCTTCCAACATTTGATAGTGGCTCTGGTTAAATGTGAGTACCACTCTCTTGAAGCTCCAGTCAAGCTATCTTCAAAATAGAACATCCATAGCTTCTCATCCATGGTATATGCTTTAAGTCTCCCCAGAAAGGACTGCAAGTGAGTTCGTGGACAGGAAGTTCCATTGTACTTCTCGAAGCACGGGGGTTTAAACTTGTGGGGAATTCTTACCCCGTCCACTAACCCCATATCCATGACATCAAAACCTAGGGAATTTTGAGACTCCAGAGATCTCAATTTCTCTGCAATTTCATCAAACCTCCTATCATAAACTTCATCCCCAGCTCCCATCACAGTAAATTGCTCCTCTTGGGGGTCTTCTTGTAAGACTCTTCCTCCAGTAGTATTTCCTTGCACATTACCCGAGATGTTAACTTCCGGATGTAGATGAGGCCCATATACTGGTGGGTTAACATGAGGCTGACCTCTCTCATTGTTACTTGTTCCTCCAGTTCCCAGGGGTGGTTCTTCTGGGGTTTGTCTTTCTACCAATGCCCTCAATCTTTCTTGGCTTTGAGCCAAGCCATTCATTACTTCCATGAACTGGGTCATTTGGTTTCTCATTTCCAACCTTTCATTAGCCATCTGGGTTCTGACCTCTGTCAGATCTTGCTGTACTTGATCCATCTGGATATCAGGAAGGTTGTTGCGAGTAGGATATCTGTGCGGACGGTTGAGAGGGAACACCCGACGGCGAGCAATAATTCCTGAATCACAACAGAGTTAGTAACAAACAAAACAAAACAAAAGTTAGTATGCAATGCAGTATGCTTATTTGTTTCCAAGGTATCCGGCTTGGTACTTGGTTTTGACCTTTCCAGACCCTGGGGAAGATGCTTTGATGTTGCTTGCGAAAAGAAACTCAAATAAAACAAACTGATAAATACATTACAAGTGGTGGATCATACATAGTTTGTTTTTACAACATATGCCCCTGAGGGGTCAAAATACAACATAAAAGAAAAGTACATAAGATGGAAATAACAACAAGCAAAGAAGTCAAACATCTAAGCCAAACTCATCCTCTTTAACCTCCTTCAAGAGTGCTTCAGTTACAGGACCAGCCGGATGCTCTGTGATGTTCCTGATAAGAAGGTTTCTGGTGGCAATAGCAGCAGTCAGCTTCTTGTGCCTATCCTGGTCCTTTGACCTCTTCACACCAGCCCTAAGCTTCAATTCTGAGATTTCCTTCTGGGCTGCCAGCAAAGCCTCCTGTTGCTTCCTTTCACTAGCCTCTAGCTACTCAATCCTAGCTTGAGTCCTCTTATCCTCTTGAGCACGAGCTTCAGTGATCCTGACCCACCTAGCTTGACTTTCTTTCAGATAGAGATCATTCCTAGCCTTCTGAAACTGGGCCTCCTTACAGGCATTCTTCAAAATCTGCTCTCCTGCTCTTGATTTCTTGATGTAGTCCTCTGATTTCTCAATCCTGGCTAGATGCTCCACCTTAAGCTTCTCCAACCTCTCAATATCTAAACGACCATCACTCCTCTCCCAGAGGGTCTTCTTCAGAGCTTGAGACAGATTCTCATTCCTCTCTTTCAGTTTCTCAAATTCCTCCAGGCTGATAGTGGCTGGAGGTGGTACTGTGGATGGTCCAGGTGCATCCTCAATGGTGAAAGGCATCCCAGAAATTTGAGCCCTGGCATGAGACCATTCATAATACTGAGCTGAAGCCACATTATTGCATCTCCCAAGAATGGCCATCCCTTTGGTCTGGACGTTGTCCCAAGCCCAGGATGCTTGTCTGACAACAGCTAGATTAGGCTTTATCTCACAATACAGGGTTTCATCCAGGTCTTGCACCCTAGGAGGGTGAACCAAAGCATAGCCCAACTGTCTCTTAAACAGCAAAGGATTGTAGTTGATGCAACCCTTCACTCCTATCAGAGGTACATTGGGGAACTGTCCACAGCTAGTAATTATGTCCCTGCCTTTGGTGCTTTGGGTGCACCATCTGATGTCATCTGAAGTCAGAGCAATAAGTCTTCTAGCCCAATTCTTATGTTGGTGAGGATTTAGGAAAGCATCAGTCTTGGGTAGGTGTTTGAGCAGCCAGGTATGAAATAGAGGAGCACAACACCTTACCAACCTCCCTCTCTGCTTCTCATTCCTTTGGTGAACAGAATAATAGAAATCTCCCAGCAAGGTGGGCACTGGGTTCCTCAAAAGGAAGAGATGAATAGCATTCTTGCTGATAAACTTGGGCTCATATGCAAAAAGTATAACCCCATATATACTGAGGGCTAACAATGCACAAACTGCCTTCCATTCTCCCAAGGAGGCCTTCAGGATGGCCTGAGAAGTCAGAAAGTCTAAGTGCAGACCAGGGATCCCAGCCTTTGTAGTCATGTTCTGCTCAATCAAAGTAGGTTCTAAATACAGTGCCTTTGCCACTTCTTCATTGCTGGGAGAAGCCATCTCTGGGTTGAAGGGGATACCACCCCTGACAGGTATTCCAATCAATGATAAAAATTCCTCCAACAGAGGTCCCAACTGAAAATTCTGGAAAGTGAAGCATCTTAAAGGAGGATCATAGAACTGTAGGCAGGTGTGAATCAAACTCCTCTGAGAAGGGTCCAAGTCCATAACCATATCAAGGATGCCTCCATAATGCTCTCTGAATAATGGGATGTGGTCTGGAGTGATAAGTGCCTGGACCTGCCTGATGCCAACCAGCACAGGCTCAAAGAAATGATATGAAATGTTGCTCTTCTTGGGTGCCATGACTGCTGATGCAGAGCTGAAAACAGATGCTGATGATGAAGACTGATACTGGAGATGAGCCACTGATAGGCTGAGGATGATGATGGAGGTAGCTGAAGCAGGAAACTGATAAAGATAACTGAAGCAGATAGCTGATGAACAAAGGTCTATGCAGATGAAGGGGTCAAAACCAAGCCAGATGTAATGTGGATACCCTGAAAAACAAATAAGCAAATGTTAAATGATGCAAATGATGAGTATGCAAATGATATGCAAGGGTTTGTGATCAAGCTGTATCTGATTACTGCCTTGATATAAAGGTCCATGTATGTTCAAGAAGTCCAGATGGAGGTTCAGAATTCCAGTAACCAAGGTGGGGGACTCAAATAAAGAGTCACATGTCCTGGGTTAAATCACAAGAACTGTCCAAAGTGAAGCATTCTTAAAAACAATAAGTAACAGGGTATGATGTGGCCAAGGGCTCCTGCAAACCTGTAAACAGCCCAACCCCCTCACAGGTGATGTTCTAAAACAAGGATCCTCAGACTTGGATCAGTTATGAGAAGTGTAAACACTTCTAACCCGGAGGTACAGTGTTTACACTAACCATAAAAGATCCTCCTCTAATTCACCTCAGTTTCTGAAGGTCATAGTAAAGGTCATCCAGACTTAGCAGGCTTCCCAGATAGCCCTAGCACTACAGGAGATCTGTAGCACAGAGTTCTCAAGAAGAAACCCATATCTGAATCGTGTTTCATATTCCCGCACCAGACCGAAATGGAATGGGAAAGAACATGAACCACTCTAGCCTAGGTGTCACTCAGGTCCCAGGTATAAGACCTCAAACTCTCAGTAGAACCCCACCCACCAAAGAAAAACCAGATCCAGCCAGATGACAAAATGACAGTATGATATATAAAGCTGTAAAGAAAGCAATAAATAATTGTACATAAAGCAGTAAATAAAGCAAATACACAAACACAAATAGCACATAACACCCCAGTAAACACAAATCAAACAAGCGCTAGGAGGAACCCACAAAAAGAACCAGAAGCCCTGGTTACAGTATAAGGGTCCCCAGCAGAGTCGCCAAGCTGTCGCTCCCACCAAATGAGGCTAAGTCAAATAGGGTACAGACGCGAACGGTCGGCGAAAGAAGGATGAGAACACACAGTGGTGAACTCAGAAAGACAAGAGTCGCCAGCTAGGCATTTTTATCCCGGAGGAAAGGTAATGCTGCATAGACCTAGGAAAGATATGGATAAGACGGTTGCGAACCAGAGAGACTGAGAAAGGGGGTTGGTTACAACCTGGGAAGGTATTAGCACCCAGATTGTCCGCCGTACTCGACGGGATCCACGCTTGAAAGTTTGTGTTTTAAAGGGGTAGTGTCAGTGCAATCTGTGTATCAAAGCTGGAAAGAATGCAAGTGTCAGTGTAAAATAAATGTGAAGTGTATAAGAGAATTGTCAGTGTAAGGACAGGAGTATGAAGCTCAAGACTATGGGGCTTAAAGAATGATACTGGAAGGAGGGGGAATATACAGAGACTTTTGTTCGATAACTTTTAAGTTATGCCTACGTATCCTCTCGTGCAATGAGGAAGTCAGAACACCGTAGTTCGACCCAAAAAGACTGAAAGGTAAATTGACATGTGAACTGCTTGCTTGTCTATGCTCAAGTGTATGACCTATCTGGCTCAGGTGCAAAATGTCTTGCATTAGACGGAAGAAGCAAGTTCTCGTTTATGAGTGAATGAGGTGAGAAAAGAATCCCGGAGGAGACGATTATTGTTTTTTTTTGTATTTTCAACATTTTATTGCTTTTGGAGATTTGTCATAAGTTAATGAGCTTAAGCCTAAACTAATGGGTTAGTAAACTCATCATATCCTCCCTCTGATTAGGGGTAATGAGAATACCTTAAGTGTGAAGTCAGTGTCTCATACTTAATCACCATGGTGTAGGATTAAGATCATTAACCTACTTGTGATTAGTTAGATGTTTTTGTTGTTTTTGTTTAGTGTTAAGTAATGAGTTTAAGCCATAATCAGGGATTAAACAGACTCATTACACCATCCTAATAGAAGGATAATAGATGAGAATGTTTAAGCTGAGGAAGACTTCTCAACTTAATCCATGATTAGGGATTAACCTCATGACAAAATAAAGCCTTTATTAGATGGATTTTAGTTAATGATAAGATGAAGAAGTGAGTTTTATGGTTTGTAAGACAACTTGAGGGGGACTTGTCCATTAACACTAGGGTTAGTCATTCTTAACCAATTAAGGAAGAATTAGAACCCTAATGCAAGGCCCAAGTTACAAGCTTGATGTCTTGATGATTATTAAGTGAATTGATTAAAGGATTTAAACACATTAAGGGTTTAACACTTAGGATTAAAGTTATACACTCCATCCTAATAGAAGGATGCAGGCATAAGCTTAATCACAAAGCCTTAAAGCCTTTAGGGTTTAGTCCCTGATTATGAGATGAGAAGAGAAGACTCAAAGAGACACAAAGGTAAAAGCTAAGTGGGGGACTAATCAAACCCTAATTGTTATCATGCTTGGTTATTCCTAGGGTTTGTGAGGCTTAAGAAGGAAATCTTCAAGGAAACCACCAGGAAGGAAGCAGATGAAAGGAGGAAGAAGCAAGGAGAAGCAAAACAACTTGCTTCACTTAAGAAGACAAGTTGCTTGAAGAAAGAAGGTAAGAGAGAGCATGAATGAGCAAGCTCACTCAAAGACAAGATAAAATGCAGCAATGATGCAAGAGAGAGATGAAAAGAGATTGTGAGAAGTGAAGGCAAATTCACTTCTCAATACAACTTACCACCTGAAAAGTTAGTAAAGAAATGAAATGCAAGGCAAATGAGATGCAATGCAATGATGCAAACCAAAACCAGAAGCATGAGTATGATGTTAATGATGCTAAGAGATGATGCAAACATGAGGCAAGGCATGAGGATGATCATACAAACATATGGATGCAAGAGAAGCATGTTTTGAACCATGGATGTTCATGAAAAGTTATGGAATGCAATGGACATGTAATATGGAAAATGAAAGATGCAATGATCAAACATGATTCTAATATGTCCTAAGGTGTATTATGAACCAAATGAATACATAAAATGGCATGGCAAGTCATGGTTTGCAAGCAAATGGAAGATGGATGCAAAGGAAGGCATAAATTAGGGTTTATGATCAACACACAAAGCAAAATCCAAAACCAGAAGCAAATGACATGATAAAAATTTGAAAATGCAATCAAAGGAACCCTAAACCTACACAAACTCACTGCCCAAAGGAGGGGATCCAACCCTTAACCTAGTGAGAGTTATGAATTTTCTAAGATTGCTAGGGTTTTAAGGTACCTTGTCAAGAAAAATGCAAAACAAAATGAAAATGCAAGATCAATTCAAGCCAATTTTATCTTATAAACTAAATGTTATGCAAGATGCAATGCAAAAAGAATCATTGTCCAACTCTCAATGGTTAGGCAGAAATGAATTTTTGAAGTTTGTCACAAAATATTACCTAAAAATGAATTTAATTCCATTGAAAATGATCAAAAGGCATCAAGAACAAAAAATAAATTTGGTTTGAGAGTTGGACAATGTTTCTAAATGTTTTTAAATGCTACATGAATTTTTTTGTGATTTTTAAATACCTAAAAGTATTTTTAATTAATTAATTTTCGTTAACTAATTAAAAATAAACTTTTAAATGATTTAAAAATAAATTTAATGCAAAAAAAATAAAAATAAAAATATTTTTGCGTTCTAAAAATTAATTGAACCTTTGACAAAAAATTTCAGAATTTTTAAAGGTATTTTGCTATTTTTAATAATTCGTGCAAAATAAATCAAAACAAATGAAAATAAAATGAATTTTAAATGAAAAATGGGAAAGTCAACTGATCTGAGGGCTGTGGTTCAAACCTAGGGCGCGGGAATTGAATAGCGCGCGCATCTGGACGGCCAGAATTCAAATCTCACTAATTACGCTTAAACCCTAATCCTGTGCCCTAATTACTTTCAGGTGACCGGAACAGTGTTCCGGTCATCTTCTCCGGCCAACCATTCATGCTATCTCTCTTAATATGCATCCCCAAGCTCTAAAACTCTCCAGAAATGATCCTCTCCCCAACCCAACAAGAATCAGTCATCAAAATTCATTTATTCATCATCAAACTTGTGAATCGAAGCAAAACGGAAAAGAACTCAGAAATCTCAGAAGCTCATGAAATGCTTATTTCTCAACTATTTTCAAAACTAAACACATCATGGCAATCAGTGAAACATGTAGAATCATCCTATAACATAAAATGAGAGTTCTGGAAAAATAAATGCCATGGCTACCTGAGCTTGAGCTTTCGAAACAGGGACTTTCTGGCCAGTTCTTTGCTTCAAATTCACTCCAATGATCCTCCCTAGAAGCTTGAGATGCTTGGCTGGAGTTTATATGGCCTTGAAATGGAAATGGCAGAAACTCAGTTTGTGAAATGTGAAAATCGTGTTTTTGATTGTGGATGTTTTAGGGCAAAATGGAGGGTGGGAAATGATCAGTGAGGTTTATGGAGTTGAATGGTGAAAAAAGTTTGAAGGTTTGATGGCTGAATCAAGAGATTCGAAAGCTTTTGCAAATTTTGGGATTTTTGAGTATGCTGTATTCTTGGAGCTTCAGGCTTAGTTGTTATGTGCTTTTGCTTGTATTTGATCCACATAAAGAAGTGTGATAGGTCAGAGAGTGGGTGCTGGCCTATGCTGATTGGTATGGGCAAGTTGCCAAAATGTCAAAAGTTGGTGTACTTGAGGTATGGGTCATGGCAGGCTGGTTTAGGGGCATGGTTGAGTTCATCAGAGATCATGGAGTTCATATGGATCAGATTCTATGAGCTGTGACAAGTAGAGGCATGGCTTCATGAGTTTTTGCAAGTTGGCACATGTTTGCCCCCTTTGGAAATTCATGGAGTTCAAGGCACCAAAATGCAATATTCTTGGGCCAATTCTGACTTTTAGAGGTCATGTGAGTATGTTGTAATAAGTTTGTGCACATTTGAAGTCTTTAGAACACTTGATCATACCATTTTGCAAAATGCCTCTTTGGTACAAAACTTAAAATTATGTGATTTTGGCCAACTTTGACAAACCATAACTTTTGATCCAAAATGAATTAGGACAAGTTCTTGTACTTTTTGAAAAGGGAATGATCCATTCTACAACTTTCATGACCAAAGTTTTCTCATTTGAAGCATTTTTGAATCAAAAAGCAAGGGTTGAAAAAGTTTCCCAAAATGGCAAGTTTCCATTACAAGTCATTTTCCCAAAAAGTCAACTTTGCAAATGGCTTGAAATTCTTCAATTTTGTGAACTTCTAACATATTCTATGATCAAATAAAGATCATACACAATCAAAATGATGAAGAACACCCTTTGGTTAGGTCACTGAGGGCCTTAGATGCCCTGATTTTGCACTGACTTGCTCAAAAAGTCAACTCTTGATCAGATGCCTGCCCCATGGAATTTTTTCATGAAAATTGATATGCATGACTATACCATATAGAGACTAATAGAAACAAGAATGACCAAAAAATTTGGAGTTATGGCCTTTGAAACCAAAACCCTAATTCTAGGTCATCTGTGCAGTTAAACCTGGCTCTGCTTCCATGCCAATCTCAGTTCTTGTGATTTTTTGACATTCTTGACTTTGAGAGGATATAATATGATGCTTGAACATACATGGACCCCACTGAAGTGATTGAAGACCTTTGAAGTGGCTCAAATGGCTCTTGGATTGCTCAGATCACAAACCCTAGATGCAGATGACTTTGAACCAATGCAGTGAAGCAAATATGTAACATGAGATGCTATGATTGAACTTATGCATATGAAAAGATCAAAAGCCATGGTGTGAATGGGTGAGGGCAAATTTGGGGTGTTTACACCACCAGGAAAGAAGCAGGATGAAGGAAGGAGAAGCAAGAAGCAGCAAGACAACTTACTTCACTTAAGAAGATAAGTTGCTTGAAGAAATAAGGTAAGGAGGGAACATGAATGAGCAATCTCACTCTAATTCACAAGATAAAATGCAGCAATGAATGCATAAAAGAGATGAGAAGAGATTATGAGAAGTGAAGGCAAATTCACTTCTCAAACACTTACCACCTGAAAAGTTAGCAAAAGGAAATGAAATGAAATGAAAATGAGATGGGATGCAAAGATGAAAGCCAAAGTCAGAAGCATAAACATGATGTTAATGATGCTAATAGATGATGTAAACACATGTCAAGATTTGTAGATGATCATACAAGGATGAGGATGCAAATGAAGCATGCTTTGAACCATAAAAGTTCAAGAATGTTTATGAAATGGAATGAATGCATAACATGGCAAATGGATGATGCAATGATCAAACATGATTTCAATATGTTCTAAGATGTCTTATATGCCATGTTGATGCATAAAATGTCATGGAAAGCTCTTGAATGCAAGCATGTGAGAGATGGATGCAAATGAAGGCAAGAATTAGGGTTTACATACAATATGCAATGCAAAATTCAAAATCAGAAGCAAATGACATGATAAAAAATTGAAAATGTGATCAAAGGAACCCTAACCCTACACAAGTTCACTGCCCAAAGGAGGGGACCTAAGTCTTAACCTAATGGAAGTTATGGTTTTCTCAAGTCAACTAGGGTTTCAAGGAACTTCAAAAGGAAAAATGCACATTAAATTGAAAATGAAAGATAAATTCAAACCAATTTTACCCTAGAAACTACATGATATGAAGGATGTAATGCAAGAAGAACCATCATCAAACTCTTCATGGTTAGGCAGAATGAATTTTTCTAAGTTAGGACCAAAATATTGCCTTTAAATAACTTTAATTCCAATGGAAAATGTCAAAATAGGTCAAGAACCAAAAAGAAATTTGTTTGAAGAGTTTGATAATGTTTCTAAATGTATTAAAATGCAATGTGAATTTTTTTGTGAATTTTAAATACCAAAATGCATTTTTAATTAATTAATTTTCATTAACTAATTAAAAATAATCATTTAAATGATTTAAAAATATTTTTAATGCGAAAAATAAAAATAAAAATATTTTTGGGTTCTGAAAATTAATAAAAGCTTGAATAAAAATTTTCAGAATTTTTGAAGTCTTTTTACTATTTTTAATAAAATGTGAAAAGAAATGATAAAAATAATGAAATAAAAAAATGAATTAAACTGAAGTCAACGCATCCAATGGACAGAATTCAAATCTGGGGTGGAAGGAAAGACCTGGCGCGCATCTGGACGCTCTATATTTAAATTGGCTTAATTAACTTAACCCTAATTAATTAATCTAATTAATCAGAATTAAAACTAATTGGGAGATCCTGGCCCTAGGTTCACGCGCGCTAAGCTTCATCCAACGCTCCAGGTTCAAACTAACTTAATTACTCAGCCTAAACCTAATTAGGGCAAAACAAGTTCAGACGACCGGAACAGTGGTTTCGGTCGTCTTCTCCGGCGACCTCTCAAGAACAAAAACTTCCCTAGACCATTTTAAGAGCTGTAAAGCTCCAGATCAAACCTCTCAACCTTCCTAAACACGAATTCACTCTCAAAATCAATTTATTTTCACTCAAACTCCAGATACGAATCAAAACCTAAAAAAGACCAAACTTTCAGAGATACGGTACATGCTCAATAATCAATCATTTTCAAAAATAAAAAGTGCAGAGCAATCAGGGGAGCATGTAGATCATTTCAATAACTTAAAAAAAAGGTTTCTGGAAAAATAATTTTGCAAGGCTACCTGAGGTGAAGCTTTCAAACTTGGAACTTTCAGGCTGCTTCCTTGCTTCAAAACCCCTCCAATGATCTCCCTGAAGAAGCTTTGATGCTTGGTTGGAGTTTTTTTGTGGCTAGTTTGTGAGATTGATTCAGTTCAGTTCAAAGGGGGAGAGAAATCGTATTTTTGATATGAAGGGTGTAAACAACCCAAATTTGCCCTCACCCATTCACACCATGGCTTGTGGTCATTTCATATGCATAAACACAATCATAACATCTCATATCACATTTTTGATTCACTGCATTGGTTCTAAGTCATCTGCATCTAGGGTTTGTGAGCTGAGCAATCCAAGAGCTTCTTGAGCCACTCCAAAGGTCAAAAATCACTTCAATGGGGTCCATGTGTGTTCAAGCATCATATTATATCCTCTCAAAGTCAAGAATGCCAAAGAATCACAAGAACTAGGATTGGTGTGGAGGCAGAGCCAGGTTTAACTGCACAGATGACCTAAAATTAGGGTTTTGGTTTCAGAGGCCATAACTTCAAATTTTTTTGGTCATTCTTGTTTCTATTGGTCTATATATGGTATAGGGAGTATGCATATCAATTTTCATGAAGAAATTCCATGGGGAAGTCATCTGATCAAGAGTTGACTTTCTGGACAAGTCAGTGCAAAACCAGGGCATCTGAGGCCCCCAATGACCCAACCAAGGGGTGATCTTCATCATTTTGAGTGTATTTGATCTTTATTTGATCATGGAAGAGGTTTGAAGTTCACAAAATTCAAGAATTACAAGTTTTTGCAAAGTTGACTTTTTAGGGCATGGTTGACTTTTAATGAAATGTCATTTTATGCAACTTTTTCAACCCTTACTTTTTGATTCAAAAATGCTTCAAATGGAAAAACTTTGGTCATGAAAGTTGTAGATTAGATCTTTCCCTTTTCAAAAAGTACAAGAACATGACCTAATTCATTTTGGATCAAAAGTTATGGTGTGTCAAAGTTGGCAAAAATCACTAATTTTCAAAATATGCACCAAATGGAAAACTTGCAAAAACTTTGTACCAAGGCATTTGTGACTTCTAATTCATGTCTAACCATCACACAAACATCACATGTACCCTAAAGTTCAGAATGGACTAATAATTTCTCATGTTTCATGGCCTTGGGAGCAAGATATTTACATGTGAACTAAAAGTAAACAAGTTGCAAAACCATCATCACACTTCCATCCACTTGCTGCCTTGGCTGCTGAACCAACCCTAGCCTTTCCCCTCACCTTGCTGCGCAGCCCACACCCCTTGTACCAAGCTAGGAGTTGCCCATGCTTTCTCTTACACAAGAGTGGACTTTTTGCAAAAGCTAGCACACCTATCACAAAAGGCCAAGTCACATCATCTGACCAATAAGATTTGTTTATGTGGATCAAATGCCAGCCATTTCATACAACAAGCCAGCCTGAAAACTCACCACAACTCACGTTCACAAACTCTCTCCAACTTGCATTTTCCTTCGAATCTGATTCCACAAGCCATAAACACTCAAACAAATTCCACTAATCATCTCACCATGCTTCATTGATCCCAAACCAACAAGACATAAGCCTGAAACCAGCAAGAACTCAGCATCCCCATTTTCACTCCCTTGAGCAAAAACCTTCGAATCTCATCACACAACTCACAAACACAAAAACCCTCTTCATAGATCAACTCAACATGTTCCTCTGATCAAAAAGCATCCATCACCATAGCCTAAAACCTCCAGAATCCCAAATATGATTTCTCTCCCCCATTGAACAGAACCTGCTCAAACCTTCAAACCAGCTACCACAAACCCTTTCCAAGCATTGAAAGCTTCTCAGGAGGTCAAGTGGAGTAGATTGCAAGCAGGAAACTAGCCAGAAAGTGTCAGAGATCAAAGCTCCAGTTCAGGTGAGCTTCATGAACCTTTTTTCCAGAGCTTGCTTTTTAAGTTTCTAGATGGTAAAGCATGCTTCACTGATCACACTGAACTAAAAATTATTGAAAATGGTTGAGAAATGAAGTTGTATTGCTTGTCTGAAATTTTGGCAGTTTTTGTTCTTAGCTTCGATTCATGGTTATGGCTGGAAATAAATGAGGTTTGAGGTTAGGGATGAGTTTAGGAGAGTGAAAGGAACAAATCTGGAGCTTTAGAGCTCCAGAAATGACCTAGGGAAGGATTTGGAAATTCTCAGGGAAGGAGGTCACCGGAGAAGACGACCGGAGTTCGTCTCCGGTGACCTGAGAGTCATTAATGCGTAATTAGGGTTAGGGCTTCAAGTTTGAATTTCAGGCGTTGGATGAGTTGACTGAGTCTTTTCCCGCGTGCATCCAATGGCTCAGATCATGTCATTAGTTTTAATTAGGTTTAATTTAATTAATTAATTGTGTTTAGCCAAGTTTGAATATAGACCACTAGATCTGGCGCGCAGTCAATGGTTTCATTTCCAGATTCAATCCCAGCCCCTCATTTAGCATACTTCAGTTTATTTTAATTTTTATTTCATTTTTTCTCATTTAATTTGTACAATTTATTTTAAATAGCAAAAACCATTTAAAAATTATGAAACTTTTTGTCAAGAGTTTCATTAATTTTTAATACCCAAAAATATTTTTATTTTCATTTTTAGCATTAAAAAAGTATTTTTAAATATTTAAAAGTTTATTTTTAATTGATTAATGGAAATTAATTTATAAAAAATACTTTTAGGTATTTAAAAATCACCAAAAAATTCATGAAGTGTTATAAGACATTTAGAAACATTGTCCAACCTTCAAACCAAATTTCTTTTTTGATCTTGATGCATTTTGAGAATTTTTCATTGAATAAAAATCATTTTTATGCATTATTTTGATCCAAACTTCCAAAAATCATTTCTGCCTAACCATGAAGAGTTGGACCTTGATTCTTTTTGCATTGCATTGTGTTTAGCATGTAGTTTGTGAGATTAAATGGCCATGATTTGATCTTTCATTTTCCTTTTGTTTGGTAATTTTCTTGTTAAGGAACCCTAAAACCCTAGAAAACTTAGAAAAATCATAACTTGAATTTGGTTAGGAGTTGAGACCTCTCCTTTGGGCTGTGAGTTAGTATAGGATTAGGGGTCCTTTGAGTGCATTTTCAATTTTTTATAATGTTGTTTGCTTCTGGTTTTGGTTTTTGTTTGTTGCATTGTTCATAAACCCTAATTTGGGCTTCCATATGCATCTATCTTGCATTTTCTTGCATAACATGACTTGCCATGACATTCCATGCCTCCATTTGATTCATTGAACATCATAAGACATATTGAAAGCATGTTTGAGCATTGCATCTCTCATTTGTCATGTTGTATGCCATATGCACCTCATAACTTTCCATGTATGATCATGTGTCTTAACTTGCTTCATCTGCACTCATAAGCTTGTATGATCATCCCCATGTGTTGTTTCTGGTTTGTAGCATCTCATAGCATCATTAACATCACATATATGCTTCTGGTTTTGGTTTGCATCATGTCATTCCATCCCATTTTGCATTGCATTGCATTTCTTTTCTAACCTTTCAGGTGGTAAGTGGTTTTGAGAAGTGAATTTGCCTTCACTTCTCATACTTTCCTCTCATCCCTTTCTTGCATCCATGCTGCATTTTTATGTGTGCTTGAGTTTGAGCTTGCTCATTCTTTTTCTCCTTACTTTCTTTCTTCAAGTGACTTGACTTCTGTCGCTCCCGATAAATGAAACTGGGTCAGATAAGGGTACAGACGCGAACGGTCGGCGAAAAGAACAATGAGAACACACAGCCGTGAACTCACTGGAGATGAATAGAGTCGCCAGCTAGGCATTTTTATCCCGGAGGAAAGGCAATGCTGCATAGACCTAGAAAAAGATAGATAAGACGGTCGCGAACCAGAGAGACTGAGAAAGGGGGTTGGTTACAACCTGGGAAGGTATTAGCACCCAGATTGTCCGTCGTACTCGACGGGATCCACGCTTGAAAGATTGGTGTTTTAAAGGGGTAGTGTCAGTGCAATTTGTGTGTAAAAGAGCTGGAAGATAAAATGTGCAGGTGTCAGTGTAAAAGGAGTGTGAAGTGTATAAATGATGTGTCAGTGTAAGAATGAGAATGAATTGCTCATGACAATGAGGCTAAGAAAATGATACTGGAAGAGGGGGAATATACAGAGACTTTTGTTCGATAACTGTTAAGTTATGCCTACGTATCCTCTCGTGCAATGAGGAAGTCAGAACACCGTAGTTCGACCCAAAGAGACTGAAAGGATGAATTGACTGATGAACTGCTTGCTTGCCTATGCTCAAGTGTATGACCTGTCTGGCTCAGGTGCAAACTGTCTTGCATCAGACGGAAGAAGCAAATTCTCGTTTATGAGTGAATGAGGTGAGAAAAGAATCCCGGAGGAGACGGTTATTGTTTGTTTTTGAGTTTTCAGTCTTTTATTGCTTTTGAAAGTTTGTCATAAGTTAATGAGCTTAAGCCTAAACCAATGGATTTAGTAAACTCATCACATCCTCCCTCTGATTAGGGGTAATGAGAATTACCTTAAGTGTGAAGTCAGCTTCTCACACTTAATCTCCTTTGGTGTAGGGTTAAGATCATTAACCTACTTGTGATTATTTAGATGTTTTTGTAGTTTTTGTTTAGTGTTAAGTAATGAGATTAAGCCATAATCAGGGATTAAACAGACTCATTACACCATCCTAATAGAAGGATAATAGATGAGGATGTTTAAGCTGAGGAGAGCTCCTCAACTTAATCCATGATTAGGGATTAAACTCATGACAAAACAAAACCTTTATTAAGTGGATTTTAGTTAATGATATGATGATGAAGTGAATTTTATGATTTGTAAGACAACTTGAGGGGGACTTGTCCATTAACACTAGGGTTAGTCCTTCTTAACCAATTAAGGAAGAATTAGAACCCTAATGCAAGGCCCAAGTTACAAGTGTGATGTCTTGATGATTATTAAGATGGATTGATTAAAGGATTTAAACACATTAAAGGTTTAACACTTAGGATTAAAGTTATACACTCCATCCTAATAGAAGGATGCAGGCATAAGCTTAATCACAAAGCCTTAAAGCCTTTAGGGTTTAATCCCTGATTATGAGATGAGGAGAGAAGACTCAAGAGACACAAAGGAAAGAACTAATAGGGGAGACTAATCAAAACCCTAATCATTATCATGCTTGGTTGTCCCTAAGGTTTGTGAGGTCTTAGAAAGAAATCTTCAATGGAACCACCAGGAAGCAGATGAAAGGATCAAGAGGAGCAAAGTGACTTGCTTCATTCAAGAAGTCAAGTCACTTGAAGAAAGAAAGTGGGAAGAAGAAGAATGAGCAAGCTCAAACTCAAACACATATAAAAATGCAGCAATGGATGCAAGAGAGATGAAAAGAAAAGTTATGAGAAGTGAAGGCAAATTCACTTCTCAAGTCACTTACCACCTGAAAAGGTTAGAAAAGAAATGCAATGCAATGCAAAAATGGGATGAGATGACATGATGCTAAACAAAACCAGAAGCAGGTTAATGATGATAATGATGCTATGGAGTGCTACAAACATGAGGCAAGGCATGGATATGATCATACCAGTTCATGAATGCAAGAGAAGCAACTTAGGAACCATGAACATACATGAAAAGTTATGAAGCATACATGGCATACAAGATGGCAAATATGTGATGCAATGATTAAACATGTTCCCTACATATCTTATGATGTCAAATGAATCAAATGGAGGCATGGAATGTCATGGCAAGTCATGTTATGCAAGAGAATGCAAGAGGGATGCAAAAGAAAGCCCAAATTAGGGTTTATGAATCATACATCAAACAAAAACCAAAAACAGAAGCAAACCCTAAGATAAAAAATGTAAAATGCCACTCAAAGGACCCCTAAACCTATACTAAACCAATGTCCAAAGGAGAAGTCTCAACTCCTAACCAATCTTAAGCTATGAATTTTACAAGTTATTAGGGTTTTTAGGGTTCCTAAACAAAAGAAATACCAAACAAATTGAAAATGAGGAATCAAACCATGGCCATTTAATCCTAGAAACTACATGCTAAACACAATGCAATGCAAGAAGAATCAATGTCCAACTCTTCATAGATAGGCAGAAATGATTTTTTGAACTTAGGATCAAAATAATGCACAAAAAATGATTTAATTCAATGGAAAATTCTCAAAATGCATCAAGATCAAAAAAGAAATTTGGTTTGAAGGTTGGACAATGTTTCTAAATGTCTTAGAACATTCTATGAATTTTTTGGTGATTTTTAGATACTTAAAAGTATTTTTAATAAATTAATTTTCATTAATCAATTAAAAATAATCTTTTAAATATTTAAAAATACTTTTTTAATGATAAAAATAAAAACAAAAATATTTTTGTGTCATAAAAATTAATAAAACTTATGAGAAAAAGTTTCATAATTTTTAGACATTTTTTACTATTTTTAATAAATTATGCAAAACAAATGAAAAGAAAATGAAATTAAATGAATTTAAAATGAATTAAATAAAAGTAATCAGATCCAACGTGTGGGATTTAAACTGGCCTGCGCGCGAATTGACTTGGCGCCAAATCCTACGGCCAGAATTCAAATTCGCTAATCAATGCTTAAAACCCTAACCCTGCCGTTAATCACTTTCAGATGACCGGAACAGTGTTCCGGTCATCTTCTCCGTTCACCCCAAAATGCAATCTCCCTCCCCAGGCCAAATTAGAAGCTCTAACTCTCCAGAAATCATCTACTGACTATCCTAAGCACGAATCCAGCATCAAATCATGTTTAAACTCACACACAAACAAGAATCGAAGCAAAGAAATTTCTAGGTCAAACTTTCAGAACACCATAACATACTCATTTCTTGCTCATTTCAAAAAGTAAATGGATCCCAATGATCAGTGCAACATACCAAGCAAGATTCTAACAAAAAAATGGAGTTCTGGAAAAAAAGTTCATGGAGTCACCTGAGATGGAGCTTTTGATTCAAGAGCTTTCTGGATGGTTCTTTGGCTCAAACAGGTCCCAATGATCCCCCTTTGAAGCTTTGCACACTTGGTTGGAGTTTAAACAGCCTCTTGAGTGAGTTTGCAGAAGTTCTGACCAAGGGCATGTGGAAATCGTATTTGAGTTATGGAGGGTTTCAGGCCAAAGTAGTGGGTGGTTTCTGGTCAGTGGAGCAAGGTGAGTTGATGTGTGGGATTTGTTTGAGTGTTTATGGCTTGTAGAAGCAGATTCGAAAGCTTTTGCTTTATGGAGTGAAAATGGTGAAGTGATGCTAGGGCTTGTTTCAGGCCTGGGTCTTGTGGGTTTGGGGTCAATGAAACATGGTGATTTGATCAATGGACTTGGCTTTTGTGTTTGTGAGCTGAGGAAACAAATTCGAAGGAAGATGCAAAATGGAGTGTTTTTGTGTATGTGATGGTGTGAAGTGTTTCAGCCTTGCTTCGTTTATGAAATGGCTTGCAAATGGATAGTATATTTTAATCCAAGTGGCCAGAGGATGTGACATGGCCTGTGGTGATTGGGATGTTTGCTTTTGCCAAAAGTCAACTTTTTGTGTAAGGAAAGTATGGCTTGGTTCTAGGCTAGTACAAGGCATGGTTCTGGTGCAGCAAGATGAGGTGAGAGGACTAGCAAGGTGCAGCATCCAATGCATCAAGTTGGTGAAGAGTGATGAGTGTTTTTGCAAGTTGTTACTTTTTGAAACTTCATGAAAAATGCTTTGTTACATGAACTATACACATGTGATCTTTGGTTCAATTCTGATTTTTAGGTCACATAGAATGTTTATGTCATGGTTTGAAATGAATTAGAAGTTACAAATGGCATTGGTTCATGGTTTTGCAAAATTCTCATTTAGTGCACATCTTGAAAATCAATGATTTTTGCCAACTTTGTCACACTATAACTCTTGATCCAAGAAGAATTTGATCATGTTCTTGTACTTTTTGAAAAGGGAAAAATGTATTCTACAACTTTCATGACCAAAGTTTTTCCATTTGAAGCATTTTTGGATCAAGAATCAAGGCTTGAAAAATGACCTAAAATGAAGCATTCTTGAAAAGTCAACCATGCCCAAAAAGTCAACATTTGCCAAAATTCCAAATTCTTGATTTTTGTGAACTTCAACCTTCTTCCATGATCAAATAAAGATCATATACACTCAAAAATGGTGAAGATCACCCATTGGTTGGGTCATTGGGTGCCTCAGATGCCCTGATTTTGCACTGACTTGTCCAGAAAGTCAACCCTTGATCAGATGACTTCCCCATGGAATTTCTTCATGAAAATTGATATGCATACTCCCTATACCCTATGGAGACCAATGGAAACAAGAATGACCAAAAAATTTGGGGTTATGGCCTCTGAAACCAAAACCCTAATTTTAGGTCAACTGTGCAGTCTAGCCTGGCTCTGCTTCCATGCAAACTTCAGTTCTTGTGATTCTTTTGCAATCTTGGCTTTGAGAAGATATAACATGATATAAGAACACACAAGGACCCCTTTGAAGTGATTGGTGACCTTTGGAGTGGCTCAAGAGGCTCTTGGATTGCTCAGATCACAAACCCTAGGTGCAGATGCCTTAGAAACTATGCAGTGAATCAAAAGTGAGATATGAGATGTTATGATTGTGTTTATGCATATGAGATGATCACAAGCCATGGTGTGAATGGGTGAGGGCAAATTTGGGGTGTTTACAGCTGCCCCTATTCAAACATGAGTTAGCTGTGCAGGATGTAAGCGACGGCTTGACAGGCAAACAAGATAACTTGTGGTTGAATACCAAAGACAGTCCAAAATTTGCACTCATAGAATGAAGAAGAAAAGGGATATAGATTGTAAGAGAAAATAAAGTATATTGTAAAGTGTAGGCGACGGAGGACGACCGTCGAGCAGAGGACGACTGCTGGGTAAAGAGCAATGACGGGGACGGCCGACATGCTGGGGATAAAAAGGTAAAGCCAAGACGGGGACGGCCGACTAGCTGGGAAAAATAAAAATTAAGATGGGGACGGCCATCAAGATAAAGTTGTAAAATTCTCTGAGGATTTAATGAAACATGACGGGGACGGCTATCATGTTCATAACGGTAAAGTAACCAACGATGGGGACGGCCATCGGGCTAAAAAGGAAAAGGGACCACGACGGGGACGGCCATCGGGTTAAAGAATAAATGAAATAAACAGATGATGGGGTACGGTCATCAAAGGTGAAGGACGATCACCTAGCAGGGGACGGCTGCTCTGTTGGGGTTAAGATGAGGGACGGTCATCTAAGGTGGAGGACGACCACCTGGCAGGGTACGGCTGCCAAAAGTATCGTGACATAGGACGAATGCCGGATAAAAGGTCAACGATGGGGACGGCCATCGGACGAGCATGATGGAGGACGACCATCAAGAGGTGGAGGACGACCACCTAGCAGGGGACGGCTGCTCTCAAGGTTTGTCATGACATAGGACGAATGCCAGATAACCAAAATCGACAATGGGGACGGCCATTGGATAAAATGATGAAGGACGATCATCAAAAGGTGGAGGACGACCACCTAGCAGGGGACGGCTGCTAAAAATCAACGATGGGGACGGCCATCGGATGAGCATGATGGAGGACAACCATCAAGAAGTGGAGGACGACCACTTAGCAGGGTACGGCTGCTCTCAGGGTTATCATAACACAGGACGAGTGTTAGATAAAAAAGGAAAAATTGCTTTGTTGGCGATCTACTAGGGATGTAGTAAACACGGACGAGTGTTTATACCCAAGAAACAAAAGGTATAAGTGTTTAGATGTTTGTGTATAGATTAAAGATGCGGACGAGCATCCTTAAGACTACGATACGGACGAGTATCGGGTAGAAACAAACTGACACATGTTCAGAGATGATGATACGGACGAGTATCAACGGGTTAACAAAGAACACGGACGAGTGTTGAATCTGAAGGGACTCTTCTGGGGAATAGTAGACACAGGCGAGTGTCTATATTCAAGAAGACACAAGTGTTTGACACGGTGTATGGATTAAAGATGCGGACGAGCATCCTTAAGATTATGATACGGACGAGTATCATGTAGAAACAAACACTAGACGCAATGCTCTGAGATGATGATACGAACGAGTACCAACTGGTTAACAAAGAACAAGGACTATTGTCGAATCTGTGGGGATATGAATGGTGCATATAAGATACGGACGAGTATCTGTATAAGTGTATCATGAGTGGTGAGTATTGTAGATAAGTGTTTAACTGCTGGGGAGGGTGACACGGACGAGTGTCAAGAGAGAAAAGTATAGTAATATTAACAAGTATATAGGTTGTAAAAGTGTAAGCGACTACGCTGGGGAAATGACACGGACGGGTTCCAAGAAAGTGTATATATAGGTATATGTGAGTGCAAAGAGGATGTCTTTGGCTTTCTGCTGGTGATGTGACACGGACGGGTGTCAGGAAGTATCTGTAATACGGGTGATCTTGTTTGTAGAGAGTGTTCAGGCGACTTTACTGGGGAGTGTTGATACGGACGGGTATCAAAAGGAAATATATACTGGTGTTTGTGATTTGTGAGGCAACTGCTTTTGCTGGGACTCTGGTGGGGATTTCTGTACAATGATGATGAACGGTCATTTCTCACAAGCGTTAGTTCAGAATCATGGCTTATGATTATGCTATGCGTTTTATTTTTGTCGTAATGCTCCGTGTTAGACGGAATGCTACGCTTTGAGGGGATAGTATGATGTGAATGCTATGATTATGCAAAGATAACACAAATCTGGGATTCGGATCCCGTTATTGCGAAGATCTCTGGTCGATCTGCTGAAGTGGACATCCCAGCTGGGGATGAGATTATTGATAGATGAGATGCGTCTGCTTGGGGATATAGGTCACTGATTGACATATCCTTGTAATATAGGACCCAGCTGGGGTTTGTAGAAGCTTCCTGTACTCTGTTGTGACTTCTCCATGCGTTGCTCTTCCGAATAGAGGCTGGAAATCAGTGGGGAGATGGTTCCCTGACTTTCACACTCTGCTGAGGAAGAAAGATTAGCCTCATGGCTGGGGAATGCTGTTGGTAACTCAGCTGGGGAGAGTAATGAGAGGCAACTCAGCTGGGGAGAAAGCACTCTGAGTGCCAAGATTGTTTGTTGATACCTGCAATCCTGCAAAGATAAGGAAACGCACAAAAGGTCCCGAGGTACCCTTTACTGGATTCCGTCATAGGAGTTAAGCACTCTCAAGAGTAAGTATATTCCCTGCAAGCATGTGTTTTTATTATTATTTTTGAGAAAAGCATCTGTACTTATGCAATCGTATTTTTAGAGATATCAGACAATTCTTTGCAAAATGTAAAAGCGAAATATGGCTGAAAAATCTGATTTTATTAATTCAAATGCCCTGAATTGGCAAGATACAGTCAAAGAAACAAATCCCCTAAAATGAGGAGATTGTCACAAATTGAGAAACAAATGCTGGCAGTGTTGATGACGCTTTAAGGAACTTCCTCTTCTGCTATGACTCGTATGACAATGACGTTCTTCTCGTTCGGCTTTCTGAAGAATGTTGATTCTGATAGAAGCTTGATCCTTTCGAAGCTTACCAAGTTGTGAACGATACAGACGAATTCAGAATGCAGTTGTTCGCTTATTCCCTTATTTTGCATGGATCGCCCTTTCGGGTTTTCAATCCATCGGGATACCCATTTTTGCCTGAGCTGTCCAATGCGGCTTTTCAACTCAGCGGGTATACATTTTTTTATTATTTTCCCTTACTTTTGCCCGAGTCTTTTATTCTGTTTTTGACTCGCCGGGATGCCCTATTTTTTCCTGGACTCACATTCTGTTTTTATGTCCAGCGGGTCATTTTTATGCGAAGTATTTTTTAACTGCATCTGAATTCACAGGGGACGGGAAATCTTCACCATCCATGGTGCTGAGCATCAGTGCTCCACCAGAGAAAACTTTCTTTACTACGAATGGTCCTTCATAATTAGGAGTCCATTTGCCCCTGTGGTCTGTATGAGGTGGGAGGATTCTCTTCAGCACGAGATCTCCTACTTGGTATTCTCGGTGTCTGACTTTCTGATCGAAGGCTTTCTTCATTCTCTTCTGATACAATTGTCCATGACAGATCGCAGCCAATCTCTTCTCTTCGATCAGACTCAGTTGCTCGTATCGGGACCTAACCCATTCTGCTTCACTCAGTTTAACATCCATTAGTACCCGTAGCGAGGGTAATTCAACTTCAACCGGTAGGACAGCTTCCATACCATACACAAGTTGATACGGTGTTGCCCCAGTGGATGTCCTGATTGACGTGCGGTACCCATGCAAGGCAAATGGTAGCATTTCATGCCAGTCTTTGTAAGTGACTACCATCTTCTGCACAATCTTCTTGATATTTTTATTTGCCGCCTCAACAGCGCCATTCATCTTCGGCCTGTAAGGAGAAGAATTGTAATGTTGGATCTTGAAGTCCCGGCACAGCTCTGCCATCATTTTGTTATTCAAGTTGGAACCATTATCAGTAATGATTCGCTCGGGAACTCCATATCGACAGATGATATCTCTTTTCAGAAATCTGGCTACCACTTGCCTGGTGACGTTTGCATATGAGGCTGCTTCAACCCACTTGGTGAAATAGTCAATGGCAACCAAGATGAATCTGTGTCCATTCGAAGCAGTTGGCTCGATTTTACCGATCATATCAATGCCCCACATAGCAAAGGGCCAGGGTGAAGACATTATGTTCAAAGGATTCGGAGGCACATGCACTTTGTCCGCGTAGATCTGGCATTTATGGCATTTTCTGGCATAAGCACAACAGTCTGCATCCATTGTGATCCAGTAATAGCCCGATCTTAGTAGTTTCTTAGCCATCGCATGTCCTCCAGCATGGGTACCAAAGGAGCCTTCATGCATTTCATGCATCAACAAATCTGCTTCCGTCTTGTCAACACACCTGAGGAGTACCATATCAAAGTTCCTTTTGTATAAAGACCCATCAGTATTTAGAAAGAAACTACCAGCAAGCCTTCTCAAAGTCTTCTTGTCATTGGAAGATGCCCCAGGTGGGTATGTTTGATCCTCCAAGAAGCATTTAATGTCATGGAACCAAGGCTTATCATCTTTAACGACATCTGCTGCGAATACATATGCTGGTCTATCGAGTCTCGATACTGAAATCTGAGGTACAAAGTTAGCAGCTTGAACTTTGATCATGGACGAAATGGTAGCAAGAGCATCTGCAAACTGATTCTCGTCTCGAGGGATATACTCAAGCTTGACTGTTGTGAAGAAAGTCAACAACCTCCTTGTATAATCCCTGTAAGGTATCAGATGATCCTGGTGTGTGTACCATTTTCCGTTGGTTTGATTAACTACCAAAGCTGAATCTCCGAATACAGTCAATGTCTTGATCCTGAGGTCAATGGCTTCCTCAAGACCCATAATACAAGCTTCGTATTCAGCTTCGTTGTTAGTGCAGTTGAAAGTGAGTTTAGCCGAGAAAGGCATGTGAACTCCTCCAGGTGTAATGAGTACTGCACCAACACCACGAACATTCATGTTAACAGCCCCATCAAACATCATAGTCCATTCTTCTTCCGGGTCTGGCCCTTCAGTGTGAACAGGCTCTTCATGATCTTTTGATTTTATGAACATGATGTCTTCATCAGGGAAGTCAAATCTCATAGGCTGGTAGTCATCAATGGGTTGCTCAACAAGATATTCAGATAGTACACTGCCTTTGATGGCTTTCTGAGACGTGTACTGGATGTCATACTCTGTAAGGATCATCTGCCATCTTGCAACCCGTCCGGTAAGCGCTGGCTTCTCAAATATGTACTTAACTGGGTCCATCTTTGAGATCAACAAAGTAGTGTGGGTCAACATATACTGTCTCAGTCGGCGAGCAGCCCACGCTAAAGCACAGCAAGTTTTCTCGAGCAGTGAATAGCGTTGTTCACAGTCGGTAAAATTTTTGCTTAGGTAGTATATTGCATACTCTTTTCGACCAGACTCGTCATGCTGGCCCAGCACACACCCCATTGATTCTTCTAATACTGTCAAGTACATTATCAGAGGTCTTCCTTCTACTGGAGGCATGAGGATTGGAGGTTCTTGTAAGTACTCCTTGATCTTGTCGAAAGCCTTCTGGCAGTCTTCGTTCCACCTGACCTTCTGTTCTTTTCTTAACAGCTTGAACAAGGGTTCACAGGTCGCTGTAAGGTGAGATATGAACCGTGAGATGTAGTTCAATCGACCTAAGAACCCTCGAACTTCTTTTTCAGTTTTCGGTGCAGGCATCTCTTGAATAGCTTTGACTTTATCAGGGTCAACTTCAATCCCTTTCTCGCTTACAATAAATCCCAGCAGCTTACCGGATCGCACCCCGAATGTGCATTTGTTGGGGTTCAGCTTCAGTTGATACTTCCTCAGACGCTTGAACAACTTCAGCAGATTTACCAGATGGTCTTCTTCAGTGAGGGACTTGGCAATCATATCATCCACATAACACTCGATTTCCTTATGGATCATATCGTGGAATAAGGTTACCATAGCCCGTTGATACGTCGCACCGGCATTCTTTAGTCCGAATGGCATCACATTGTAACAGAACGTGCCCCAAGGTGTAATGAATGTTGTCTTCTCCATGTCTTCAGGTGACATCTTAATTTGGTTGTATCCTGAAAATCCATCCATGAAAGAGAATACCGAGAACTGAGCCGTATTATCCACCAATACATCAATGTGAGGTAAAGGGAAATCATCCTTCGGGCTAGCTCTGTTCAGATCCCGGTAGTCAACACACATCCTTACCTTGCCGTCTTTCTTAGGCACAGGCACAATATTAGCAACCCACGGTGGATAGCTTGTCACAGCAAGGAACCCGGCGTCCCATTGCTTTTGTACCTCTTCCTTGATTTTCATAGCCATGTCCGGACGAGTACGGCGTAGCTTCTGTTTGACTGGTGGGCATTCTTCTCTCAAAGGCAGCTTGTGCACAACAATATCGGTATCCAACCCTGGCATATCTTGGTACGACCAAGCAAACACATCCACATACTCCTGAAGCAGGTCAATTAACTGTCTTTTTACTGAGTTTTGCAGGCAGGCCCCGATTCTAACTTCTTTCACGTCTTCATTTGTACCAAGATTGATCACTTCAACCTCCTCCTGGTGAGGAGTAATAAACTTCTCCTCTTGTCTTAACAACCTGGCTAGCTCTTCAGGAAGCTCATATTCTTCATCAACCCCTTCATCAGCTTGATTGATTGGATTGTCAAAGTCATACGAAGTCATAGCCGTGCTGTTGTCGGTGCTGTCAGGAAGGCACTCTCTGCAAGGGTTCAGTTTGTTCATTTTAGTGATTGATTTTAATCTTGCTTTGGAAAAAGTGAAATGAAATTATCATTTTGAAAACACTGCCATTTATTTTTTGTACAAAAAAGAAAAATAGAAAAACAGTGAACGGAAAAGAAAAAGACTCGTTTGCAAAAAAGATGTCTGATATTTCATTAATTAATCTTGTTTGCACAAAAAGTACAGATGGCCCGATTACACAATGAGTCTTGTCATCTTGGGCAAGATGCAAGACTTTGATGCATGCTATAAAAATACAGGAAATAATAATTACTCTGCATGAGTAACCCTTATAATTTCCTGGGAAGACCAGTTCGAGACACTGCTCCCCGGGATCTTTGGACGAATCCAGCTTTCCAGGTTGCGTTCTTCTTCCAGCTCGTCTTCCAGACAGTTGATAGCATCAGGGGTGAGCATCCCCCCACTGACAAAACCAGGCTTCTCAGCAGCCTTTGCTTGATGTTGCTGAGTTGGTCTGTAACCCAACCCAAATTTGTCCTTCTTCTCCTCCACAGCTAAAACCTTGCCCCAGCCTTGGGCAGTTCCTTCCTCAACAACCTTCCGGGCTTGTTGGTATGATGACATGGAGATCCCAGGTACAGCAGATGTTTCATTCACATTCAAAGCTTCAAACCCCTGGCTCATTGTTTCATGGATCTCCCCATCCATTTCAATGTACTTATAAGTAGCCAGGTGGCTGACAAAAATGTCCTCTTCTCCACAGATTGTAACGATTTGACCCTCCCACTCGTATTTTAATTTCTGGTGAAGGGTAGATGTCACGGCGCCAGCAGCGTGAATCCATGGCATACCCAATAGACAGCTATAGGCAGGCTGTATATCCATCACGTAGAAAATAGTTTTGAAGGTCTGCGGGCCAATCGTTACGGGCAGCTCAATCTCTCCCAGAACCGATCTTTTTGAGCCATCAAAGGCTCTTACCACCAGGTTGCTGGGTCTCAATGCCAATCCGTCATATTCTAGCTTCACCAGAGCCTTTTTAGGTAGGACGTTAAGGGATGACCCCGTGTCTACCAGCACATGGGAAAGGATAGCGCCTTTGCATTCCATGGTTATGTGCAAGGCTTTGTTGTGGTTGCGGCCTTCCGTTGTCAAATCAGTATTGGTGAATCCTAGTCCGTGACTAGCATTAACATTTCCAACTACTGCTTCCAGCTGATTGACAGTGATCTCTTCAGGCACGTAAGCTGCGTGCAGGACTTTGAGTAGTGCATTCCGATGGGCTTCGGAGCACATAAGCAATGATAGGATTGAGATCTTGGAAGGGGTCTGATGAAGCTGATCCACTATTTTATAATCACTCTTTTTGATGATTCGCATGAACTCATCAACCTCTTGATCAAAGGGTGTCTTCAAGGCTTCTTTAACAGCTTGATCTTCCTGCACAGGGCTCTTCCCTTTTGCCTTGGCAGCAGCTTCTGCTTCGGCAGTGGGTCTCTGAATTTGTGGGGCGAAGAGACGTCCGCTTCGGGTGAAGCCTCCGCCTCCTCCCACGTTGTCCACTTGTGGTGCAGGGGTCGATGATTCAAAAGTGATTCTTTGTCCTTCACAGTACATGTCAGAGCCGTAATGCCAGGGGATGGCGTTGCTGCTTTCATAAGGTACGGGTCCAGGCACCGTGATAGTGACTGGACTAATTGTAGCTGTTGAAGGAACTGTAATAGTCTGTGGATCGTAATAAATTGTAACTGGTGCTCTGATGGGAGCAGCACTTTCTGAATTGTAGGCAGAGTTGTTTTCAGGATCATAGAATATGGTGACAGTTGAGACGTCTTCATGATTTGTTGCTGGTGTTGTAGGAGATAACGGTGGAAGAATGGATGTTGTTGTTGTAGGAGTTTCATAATGGAGTGGTGCTGGAGTTGTAGAAGGAACATTTGTTGATATCTGATTAGTTGAAATGACAGATGAAGTACTTGTTGATGAAACCGAAGAATTGTCAGGAACAATGGTTGTTGCAGTTGTAGGAGGTTCTGGAGTTGTTGCTGACGAGATTGCTGGATTTGTAGGAAATGATGTGGTGATCTGAAGCTGGCCACTCTGTATGAGACCATCTATGCCATTCCTCAAATTATCGCACCCATTTACCGAAATATTGCAGTAAGCACAACCCAATTCACACCCTGGGAACATCTGACATTCCAAGAGCTGAGCCTTGATTTCTACCAATGGTGTCCTGATCTGTCCCACACTGGTTATTAAATAAGACGGTTTGTCTTCTTCAATAGCGTTAATTCTAGGTCCACCGTGGTTTGGCATTGGGTTTTTATTGACATTGGGTGGTGGTGCGAAATTCAGAGCTTTTGAGTCTACCAGGTCTTGTACCTTCATATGCAGAGCCCTGCACTTTTCTGTACTGTGGCCAGGTGCGTTTGAATGGAAGGCACACCTAGCATTGGAGTCATAGTTCCTGGGTAGACTGTTGGGATCAGGAGGTGCCAACGTCCTTAACTCAACTAGGTTGAGTTTCAGGAGTTGTGGCAGCAGGGTAGCATACGGCATAGGGATCGGATCGATCACCCTATTAGCTTGAGATGGCCTCTGCTGAAACGGCCTTTGTTGACTGCTGTTGTTGGTGTTGCTGTTGTTGTGATTTCTTGGAGGATACTGATTTGGTTGGTGGTACTGAGGTTGTTGCTGATAGTTTTGCTGCGGAGGTTGATAGACTGGTAGAGGATGAGCTGGAGCAGGAATGGTGACTGCTGCTATTGATCTGTGAACATATTGGGGCCTGCCCCTGTTGGAGTGGATGGTATTGGTCTCGCCAGTTCTTCTCGGGCCTGCAAAAGGCTTTCTTGTACTACTGGACGAGCTGGCACCATTGTCAGAAATCTTGCCCATTTTTAACAGGCTCTCAATTCTCTCCCCAGCTATGACAACATCTGCAAAGCTAGTGGAAGAGAAAGCAGCCAGCCTGTCAATATATGTTCCCTGGAGGGTGTTCATAAACATATCTGCCATTTCCCTCTCAGACATAGGTGGCTGAACAGCAGCAGCCAATTGCCTCCATCTCTGGGCATATTCTCGGAAACTTTCTCTTGACGACTGTGACATTCCCATTAGGAGGGTCCTGTTGGGTGCCATATCTAAGTTGTACTGATACTGTCTGATGAAGGCTTCTGCCAAATCCTTCCAGCATCTAATAGTTGCCCTTGTCAGGTGAGAGTACCATTCTCTTGAGGCTCCAGTCAAGATGTCTTCAAAATAGAACATCCAGAGCTTCTCATCCATAGTATAGGCCTTCAGCCTCCCTAGAAATGATTGTAAATGAGTCCGGGGGCATGAGGTCCCGTTGTATTTTTCGAAACAAGGAGGCTTGAACTTATGGGGGATCCTGACCCCGTCTACCAAGCCCATGTCCATGACGTCGAATCCCAAAGAATTTTGAGATTCTAAGGACCTCAATTTCTCAGCTATCTCATCCAACCTTCTATCATAAGCTTCCTCCCCAGCACCCATTACTGTAAACTGGTCCTCTTGAGGATCTTCTTGTAGTACCCTGGCTGCAGTGGCTGTCCCTTGAACATTTGCAGGAATATTGACCTCAGGATGGAGGTGTGGTCCAAAGACAGGGGGGTTAACATGGGGTTATACCCTTTCATTATTACTGGTGCCGGCAGTCCCTATATGTGGATCCTCTTGATTCTGCCTTTCCACTATGGCCCTCAATCTTTCCTGGCTCTGAGCCATGTTATTCATAACTTCCATAAACTGAGTCATCTGCGTTCTCATCTCCAATCTTTCGTTCGCCATTTGATTTCTAACCTCTGCAAGGTCCTGCTGTACCTGATCCATTTGAATGCCCGGAAGATTGTTACGGGTCGGATAACGGTGCGGACGGTTGAAGGGAAATACCCGGCGCCTAGCAATAGTTCCTGAACATCACAACAGAGATTAGCAACAATAAAACAAAACCTACAAAACAAACAAAGGGTTAGCATGCAATGCAGTTATGCTTATTTGTTCTCAAGGTATCCGGTTTGGCATTCAGTTTTGACCCTTCCAGACCCTTGAAGATGCAGTTGATGTTGCTTTCGGAGTGAAACTTGGATGAAACAAACTAACACATATATTACAAAAACAAAATGGTACGTAGTTTGTTTTACAAATACAAGCCCTCTGAGGGGTCAAAATACATCACAAGAAAATAAAAATACATGGAATGAAAGCAACAACAAACAAATGGTTAGACACCAAGACCAAACTCATCCTCACGAACTTCCTTAAGAAGTGCCTCGGTCACAGGATCAGCCGGACGTTCCGTGAGATTCCTGATGAGGAGATTCCGGGTTGTAACAGCTGTAGTGAGCTTCTTGTGCTGAGCTTGGTCCTTTGACCTCTTCACTCCTGCTTTGATCTTCAGCTCTGATATCTCTCTCTGGGCTGCTGCCAGGGCTTCTTGCTGTTCTTTCGCACTAGCTTCCAGTTGCTCCATCTTGTCTTGGACTCTCTTGTCCTCCAGGGTACGAGCCTCGGTGATCCTGACCCACCGGGCTTGACTCTCCTTCAAATACAAGTTTGTCCTCGCTCTCTGGAACTGGGCTTCTTTGCAAGCATTCTTCAGAATTTGTTCTCCAGCTTTAGACTTTTTGATATAATCCCCAGACCTCTCAATCTTAGTCAGATGCTCTACTCTCATCTTCTCCAACCTCTCAATCTCCCTCATACCCTCACTCCTTTCCCGAAGGGTCTTCTGCAAAGCCTGAGTTAACTTCTCATTTCTTTCTTTCAAGCTTTCAAACTCCTCCAAACTGATAGTGGCAGGGGGTGGTGCTGAAGATGACTCAGGCATGTCTTCTATGGTAAAGGGCATCCCAGAGAATTGGGCCCTGGCACGGGACCACTCATAATATTGTGCTGATGCCACATTGTTGCACTTCCCTAGGATGGTCATTCCCTTGGTTTGAACATTATCCCAGGCCCAGGCAGCCTGCCTAACAGTAGCCAGATTAACCTTGTTCTCACAATAAAGAGTCTCAACCAAGTCCTGTGCCTTAGGAGTGTGGACCAGTGCATAGCCCAGTTGCCTTCTGAACAGCAGAGGGTTGTAATTGATACTACCCTTAACTCCTATTAGGGGCACATTGGGAAAATGCCCACAGCTGGTGATGATATCCCTACCCTTGGTGCTTTGAGTGCACCATCTGATATCGGCTGAAGTTAGAGCAGTGAGTCTCTTAGCCCAGTTGCTCTGCTGATGAGGATTTAGAAATGCATCTGTCCTGGGTAGATGCCTGAGAAGCCAAGTATGGAACAATGGAGCACAACACCTCACTAATCTCCCCCTCTGCTTTTCATTCCTCTGATGCACTGAATAATAGAGATCCCCCAATAAAGTGGGCACTGGGTTCTTTAGCATGAATAGGTGGATTGCATTCTTGCTAATGAATCGAGGCTCATCTGCAAACAACACAATTCCATATACACTCAAGGCCAGTAAAGCACAGACAGCTTTCCACTCTCCTACAGAAGCTTTCAGGGTAGCTTGAGAGATCAAGAAGTCCAGATGAAAACCAGGGATTCCAGCTTTAGAGGTCATATGCTGCTCAATCAAAACAGGTTCCAGATGCAAAGCTTTTGCTACTTCTCCATTAGCAGGAAAGACCATCTCAGGGATGAAAGGGATTCCACCCCTGATAGGCATACCAACTAATGAAGAGTACTCTTCCAATAAGGGGCCCAACTGAAAGTCTTGAAAGGTGAAACATCTCAGTGGGGGATCATAGAACTGAATGCAAGTGTGGATGAGGCTCCTCTGTGATGGGTCCAGATCCATAACCAAATCCAGTATATCTCCATAGTTCTCCCTGAACAAGGATATGTGATCTGGAGTGATCAGGGTTTGAATCCTCCTGATGTCTGATAACTCTGGCTGGAAGAAGTGATAGGTGATATTGCTCTTTTTAGGAGCCATGATGCTGAGACTGAGTAGAGACAGGTGCTGATGATGATGCTGAAAGAATGGGCCACTGATTGGCTGGTGCTGGTGATAGCTGAAGCAGACAGCTGATAACTGAAGCAGGTGTTGATGAAGATAGGTCAACACTGAAGATGGGGTCAAAACTGGCCAAAAATGAAGGTGGACACCCTGAAACACAAATAAGCAAATGTCAATATGATGCAATGATTATGTATGCAAATGAAATGCAAGGGTTTGTGACTGAGCTGGATCTGATCAAAGTGCCCTGACATAAGTCCATGATTGTTCAAGAATTCCAGATGGGGGTTTAGAAATCCAGTAACCAGGGTAGGGGGCTCAAATAAAGAGCCACATGTCCAGGGTTTAAGAATCACAAGAACTGACCCAAAATGGAGTACTCTTAAACAATCAAAGTAACAGGGTATTCTGAGGTCAAGGTACCTACAAACCTGTAAACAGCCCAACCCCCTCACAGGTGGTGTTCTAGAACAAGGATCCTCAGACTTGGATTAGTTATGAGAAGTGTAAACACTTCCAACCCGGAGGTACAGTGTTTACAATAACCATAACAGTTCCTCCTCTAATTCACCTCAATTTCTGAAGGTCAATACTAAAGGTCATCCAGACTTAGCAGGCTTCCCAGATAGCCCTAGCATTGCAGGAAATCTGCAACACAGAGTTCTCAAGAAGAAACCCATATCTGAACCGTGTTTCATATTCCCGCACCAGACCGAGATGGAATGGGAAAGAATATGATTCACTCTAGCCTAGGTGTCACTCAGATCCCAGGTATAGGATCTCAACTCTCAATAGAACCCCACCCACCAAAACAAAGAAACCAGATCCAGCCAGCAGCATGACAGTATGATATACACAAAAGCAGTAAGGAAAGCAGTAAAGCAACTGTACATAAAATAAAACGTATACAAACACAAATAAACACAAAACACCCCAGTAAACACAAATCAATCAAGCGCTAGGAGGAACCCACAAAAAGAACCAAAAGCCCTGGTTACAGTATAAGGGTCCCCAGCAGAGTCGCCAAGCTGTCGCTCCCGATAAATGAAACTGGGTCAGATAAGGGTACAGACGCGAACGGTCGGCGAAAAGAACAATGAGAACACACAGCCGTGAACTCACTGGAGATGAATAGAGTCGCCAGCTAGGCATTTTTATCCCGGAGGAAAGGCAATGCTGCATAGACCTAGAAAAAGATAGATAAGACGGTCGCGAACCAGAGAGACTGAGAAAGGGGGTTGGTTACAACCTGGGAAGGTATTAGCACCCAGATTGTCCGTCGTACTCGACGGGATCCACGCTTGAAAGATTGGTGTTTTAAAGGGGTAGTGTCAGTGCAATTTGTGTGTAAAAGAGCTGGAAGATAAAATGTGCAGGTGTCAGTGTAAAAGGAGTGTGAAGTGTATAAATGATGTGTCAGTGTAAGAATGAGAATGAATTGCTCATGACAATGAGGCTAAGAAAATGATACTGGAAGAGGGGGAATATACAGAGACTTTTGTTCGATAACTGTTAAGTTATGCCTACGTATCCTCTCGTGCAATGAGGAAGTCAGAACACCGTAGTTCGACCCAAAGAGACTGAAAGGATGAATTGACTGATGAACTGCTTGCTTGCCTATGCTCAAGTGTATGACCTGTCTGGCTCAGGTGCAAACTGTCTTGCATCAGACGGAAGAAGCAAATTCTCGTTTATGAGTGAATGAGGTGAGAAAAGAATCCCGGAGGAGACGGTTATTGTTTGTTTTTGAGTTTTCAGTCTTTTATTGCTTTTGAAAGTTTGTCATAAGTTAATGAGCTTAAGCCTAAACCAATGGATTTAGTAAACTCATCACATCCTCCCTCTGATTAGGGGTAATGAGAATTACCTTAAGTGTGAAGTCAGCTTCTCACACTTAATCTCCTTTGGTGTAGGGTTAAGATCATTAACCTACTTGTGATTATTTAGATGTTTTTGTAGTTTTTGTTTAGTGTTAAGTAATGAGATTAAGCCATAATCAGGGATTAAACAGACTCATTACACCATCCTAATAGAAGGATAATAGATGAGGATGTTTAAGCTGAGGAGAGCTCCTCAACTTAATCCATGATTAGGGATTAAACTCATGACAAAACAAAACCTTTATTAAGTGGATTTTAGTTAATGATATGATGATGAAGTGAATTTTATGATTTGTAAGACAACTTGAGGGGGACTTGTCCATTAACACTAGGGTTAGTCCTTCTTAACCAATTAAGGAAGAATTAGAACCCTAATGCAAGGCCCAAGTTACAAGTGTGATGTCTTGATGATTATTAAGATGGATTGATTAAAGGATTTAAACACATTAAGGGTTTAACACTTAGGATTAAAGTTATACACTCCATCCTAATAGAAGGATGCAGGCATAAGCTTAATCACAAAGCCTTAAAGCCTTTAGGGTTTAATCCCTGATTATGAGATGAGGAGAGAAGACTCAAGAGACACAAAGGAAAGAACTAAGAGGGGAGACTAATCAAAACCCTAATCATTATCATGCTTGGTTGTCCCTAAGGTTTGTGAGGTCTTAGAAAGAAATCTTCAATGGAACCACCAGGAAGCAGATGAAAGGATCAAGAGGAGCAAAGTGACTTGCTTCATTCAAGAAGTCAAGTCACTTGAAGAAAGAAAGTGGGAAGAAGAAGAATGAGCAAGCTCAAACTCAAACACATATAAAAATGCAGCAATGGATGCAAGAGAGATGAAAAGAAAAGTTATGAGAAGTGAAGGCAAATTCACTTCTCAAGTCACTTACCACCTGAAAAGGTTAGAAAAGAAATGCAATGCAATGCAAAAATGGGATGAGATGACATGATGCTAAACAAAACCAGAAGCAGGTTAATGATGATAATGATGCTATGGAGTGCTACAAACATGAGGCAAGGCATGGATATGATCATACCAGTTCATGAATGCAAGAGAAGCAACTTAGGAACCATGAACATACATGAAAAGTTATGAAGCATACATGGCATACAAGATGGCAAATATGTGATGCAATGATTAAACATGTTCCCTACATGTCTTATGATGTCAAATGAATCAAATGGAGGCATGGAATGTCATGGCAAGAGAATGCAAGAGGGATGCAAAAGAAAGCCCAAATTAGGGTTTATGAATCATACATCAAACAAAAACCAAAAACAGAAGCAAACCCTAAGATAAAAAATGTAAAATGCCACTCAAAGGACCCCTAAACCTATACTAAACCAATGTCCAAAGGAGAAGTCTCAACTCCTAACCAATCTTAAGCTATGAATTTTACAAGTTATTAGGGTTTTTAGGGTTCCTAAACAAAAGAAATACCAAACAAATTGAAAATGAGGAATCAAACCATGGCCATTTAATCCTAGAAACTACATGCTAAACACAATGCAATGCAAGAAGAATCAATGACCAACTCTTCATAGATAGGCAGAAATGATTTTTTGAACTTAGGATCAAAATAATGCACAAAAAATGATTTAATTCAATGGAAAATTCTCAAAATGCATCAAGATCAAAAAAGAAATTTGGTTTGAAGGTTGGACAATGTTTCTAAATGTCTTAGAACATTCTATGAATTTTTTGGTGATTTTTAGATACTTAAAAGTATTTTTAATAAATTAATTTTCATTAATCAATTAAAAATAATCTTTTAAATATTTAAAAATACTTTTTTAATGATAAAAATAAAAACAAAAATATTTTTGTGTCATAAAAATTAATAAAACTTATGAGAAAAAGTTTCATAATTTTTAGACATTTTTTACTATTTTTAATAAATTATGCAAAACAAATGAAAAGAAAATGAAATTAAATGAATTTAAAATGAATTAAATAAAAGTAATCAGATCCAACGTGTGGGATTTAAACTGGCCTGCGCGCGAATTGACCTGGCGCCAAATCCTACGGCCAGAATTCAAATTCGCTAATCAATGCTTAAAACCCTAACCCTGCCGTTAATCACTTTCAGATGACCGGAACAGTGTTCCGGTCATCTTCTCCGTTCACCCCAAAATGCAATCTCCCTCCCCAGGCCAAATTAGAAGCTCTAACTCTCCAGAAATCATCTACTGACTATCCTAAGCACGAATCCAGCATCAAATCATGTTTAAACTCACACACAAACAAGAATCGAAGCAAAGAAATTTCTAGGTCAAACTTTCAGAACACCATAACATACTCATTTCTTGCTCATTTCAAAAAGTAAATGGATCCCAATGATCAGTGCAACATACCAAGCAAGATTCTAACAAAAAAATGGAGTTCTGGAAAAAAAGTTCATGGAGTCACCTGAGATGGAGCTTTTGATTCAAGAGCTTTCTGGATGGTTCTTTGGCTCAAACAGGTCCCAATGATCCCCCTTTGAAGCTTTGCACACTTGGTTGGAGTTTAAACAGCCTCTTGAGTGAGTTTGCAGAAGTTCTGACCAAGGGCATGTGGAAATCGTATTTGAGTTATGGAGGGTTTCAGGCCAAAGTAGTGGGTGGTTTCTGGTCAGTGGAGCAAGGTGAGTTGATGTGTGGGATTTGTTTGAGTGTTTATGGCTTGTAGAAGCAGATTCGAAAGCTTTTGCTTTATGGAGTGAAAATGGTGAAGTGATGCTAGGGCTTGTTTCAGGCCTGGGTCTTGTGGGTTTGGGGTCAATGAAACATGGTGATTTAATCAATGGACTTGGCTTTTGTGTTTGTGAGCTGAGGAAACAAATTCGAAGGAAGATGCAAAATGGAGTGTTTTTGTGTATGTGATGGTGTGAAGTGTTTCAGCCTTGCTTCCTTTATGAAATGGCTTGCAAATGGATAGTATATTTTAATCCAAGTGGCCAGAGGATGTGACATGGCCTGTGGTGATTGGGATGTTTGCTTTTGCCAAAACTCAACTTTTTGTGTAAGGAAAGTATGGCTTGGTTCTAGGCTAGTACAAGGCATGGTTCTGGTGCAGCAAGATGAGGTGAGAGGACTAGCAAGGTGCAGCATCCAATGCATCAAGTTGGTGAAGAGTGATGAGTGTTTTTGCAAGTTGTTACTTTTTGAAACTTCATGAAAAATGCTTTGTTACATGAACTATACACATGTGATCTTTGGTTCAATTCTGATTTTTAGGTCACATAGAATGTTTATGTCATGGTTTGAAATGAATTAGAAGTTACAAATGGCATTGGTTCATGGTTTTGCAAAATTCTCATTTAGTGCACATCTTGAAAATCAATGATTTTTGCCAACTTTGTCACACTATAACTCTTGATCCAAGAAGAATTTGATCATGTTCTTGTACTTTTTGAAAAGGGAAAAATGTATTCTACAACTTTCATGACCAAAGTTTTTCCATTTGAAGCATTTTTGGATCAAGAATCAAGGCTTGAAAAATGACCTAAAATGAAGCATTCTTGAAAAGTCAACCATGCCCAAAAAGTCAACATTTGCCAAAATTCCAAATTCTTGATTTTTGTGAACTTCAACCTTCTTCCATGATCAATTAAAGATCATATACACTCAAAAATGGTGAAGATCACCCATTGGTTGGGTCATTGGGTGCCTCAGATGCCCTGATTTTGCACTGACTTGTCCAGAAAGTCAACCCTTGATCAGATGACTTCCCCATGGAATTTCTTCATGAAAATTGATATGCATACTCCCTATACCCTATGGAGACCAATGGAAACAAGAATGACCAAAAAATTTGGGGTTATGGCCTCTGAAACCAAAACCCTAATTTTAGGTCAACTGTGCAGTCTAGCCTGGCTCTGCTTCCATGCAAACTTCAGTTCTTGTGATTCTTTTGCAATCTTGGCTTTGAGAAGATATAACATGATATAAGAACACACAAGGACCCCTTTGAAGTGATTGGTGACCTTTGGAGTGGCTCAAGAGGCTCTTGGATTGCTCAGATCACAAACCCTAGGTGCAGATGCCTTAGAAACTATGCAGTGAATCAAAAGTGAGATATGAGATGTTATGATTGTGTTTATGCATATGAGATGATCACAAGCCATGGTGTGAATGGGTGAGGGCAAATTTGGGGTGTTTAGAACTTCTTGAATGAAGCAAGTTACTTTGCTTCTCTTGATCCTTTCATCTGCTTCCTGGTGGTTCCATTGAAGACTTCTCTTGAAAACCTTACAAACCTTAGGAACAACCAAGCATGACAATGATTAGGGTTTTGATTAGTTTCCCCTCTTAGTTTTACCTTTGTGTCTCTTTTGAGTCTTCTCTTCTCACCTCATAATCAGGGACTAAACCCTAAAGGCTTTAAGGCTTTGTGATTAAGCTTATGCCTGCATCCTTCTCTTAGGATGGAGTGTATAACTTTAATCCTAAGTGTTAAACCCTTAATGTGTTTAACTCCCTTAATCAATTCACTTAATAATCATCAAGACATCACACTTGTAACTTGGGCCTTGCATTAGGGTTCTAATTCTTCCTTAATTGGTTAAGAAGGACTAACCCTAGTGTTAATGGACAAGTCCCCCTCAAGTTGTCTTACAAATCATAAAACTCACTTCATCATCATACCATTAATTAAAATCCACTTAATCAAAGGCTTGTTTTGTCATGAGTTTAATCCCTAATCATGGATTAAGTTGAGGAGCTTTCCTCAGCTTAAACATTCTCATCTATTATCCTTCTATTAGGATGGTGTAATGAGTCTGTTAAATCCCTGATTATGGCTTAACCTCATTACTTAACACTAAACAAAAACCACAAAAACATCTAAATAATCACAAGTAGGTTAATGATCTTAATCCTACACCATGGTAATTAAGTGTGAGAATCTGACTTCACACTTAAGGTATTCTCATTACCCCTAAACAGAGGGAAGATGTGATGAGTTTACTAAATCCATTGGTTTAGGTCTAAGCTCATTAACTTATGACAACTTCCAAAAGCAATAAAAGACTGAAAACTCAAAAACAAACAATAATCGTCTCCTTCGGGATTCTTTTCTCATCTCACTCACTCTTAATCGAGAACTTGCTTCTTCCGTCTAATGCAAGACAGTTAGCACCTGAGCCAGACAGGTCATACACTTGAGCATAGACAAATAAGCAGTTCACAAGTCAATTCACCTTTCAGTCTCTTTGGGTCGAACTACGGTGTTCTGACTTCCTCATTGCACGAGAGGATACGTAGGCATAACTTAACAGTTATCGAACAAAAGTATCTGTATATCCCCCCTCCTTCCAGCAATACTCTTTTTAGCCTCATGATCTTGAGCATTTCACTCCTGTTCTTACACTGACACTTTCATACTTCATATCACTTATACACTGACACCTGTACATCCTTTTCCAGCTCTTTTACACACAAATTGCACTGACACTACCCCTTTAAAACACAAATCTTTCAAGCGTGGATCCCGTCGAGTACGACGGACAATCTGGGTACTAATACCTTCCCAGGTTGTAACCAACCCCCTTTCTCAGTCTCTCTGGTTCGCAACCGTCTTATCCATGTCTTTCTAGGTCTATGCAGCATTGCCTTTCCTCCGGGATAAAAATGCCTAGCTGGCGACTCTATTCATTCCCTGTGAGTTCACTCCTGTGTGTCCTCGCATCCCCCTTTCGCCGACCGTTCGCGTCTGTACCCCATTTGACCCAGCTTCATTTGGTGGGAGCGACAGCTTGGCAACTCTGCTGGGGACCCTTATACTGCAACCAGGGCTTCTGGTTCTTTTTGTGGGTTCCTCCTAGCGCTTGATTGATTTTTGTTTACTGGGGTGTTATGTGCTTATTTGTGTTTGTATATTTGTATTTATTTTTGCTTTATGTACAGTTGTTTACTTTTTTCTTTATAGCTTTGCATTATATCATATTGTCATATTGTGCTGCTGGCTGGATCTGTTTGTTTGCTTTGGTGGGTGGGTGTTCTATTGAGAGTTAAGGTCCTACACCTGGGACCTGAGTGACACCTAGGCTAGAGTGGTTCATATTCTTTCCCATTCCATCTCGGTCTGGTGCGGGAATATGAAACACAGTTCAGATATGGATTCCTTCTTGAGAACTCTGTGTTGCAGATTTCCTGCAATGCTAGGGCTATCTGGGAAGCCTGCTAAGTCTGGATGACCTTTTAGTATTGACCTTCAGAAACTGAGGTGAATTAGAGGAGGAACTTTTATGGTTATTGTAAACACTGTACCTCCGGGTTGGAAGTGTTTACACTTCTCATAACTGATCCAAGTCTGAGGATCCTTGTTTTAGAACACCACCTGTGAGGGGGTTGGGCTGTTTACAGGTTTGCAGGTACCCTTGGCCTCAGCATACCCTGTTACTTTGATTTGATTAAGAATACTCCATGTTGGAACAGTTCTTGTGATTCTAAAACCCTGGACATGTGACTCTTTATTTGAGTCCCCCACCTTGGTTACTGGATTTATAGACCTCCATCTGGATTTCTTGAACATACCTTGGACTTATATCAGGGCATTTGATCAGATCCAGCTCAGTCACAAACCCTTGCATATCATTTGCATACATAATCATTGCATCATATTGACATTTGTTTATTTGTTTTTCAGGGTATCCATCTTCATTCATTTGGCTTGGTTTTGACCCCATCTTCTGTACTGACCTATCTTCATCAGCATCTGCTTCAGCTATCAGTTACTTGTTTCTAGTCACCTGCACCAGCCAATCAGTGGCCCGTCTTTCAGCATTATCATCAGCACTTGTCTCTACTCATCCTCAACAGCATGGCACCTAAAAAGAGTAACATCACCTACCACTTCTTCCAGCCAGAGCTAGTTGACATCAGGAGGATTCAGACCCTGATCACTCCAGACCATATACCACTGTTCAGGGAACACTATGGAGATATACTTGATGTGGTTATGGATTTGGACCCTTCACAGAGAAGCCTGATCCATACATGCCTTCAGTTTTATGATCCCCCACTGAGGTGTTTCACTTTTCAGGACTTTCAGTTGGGCCCTCTATTGGAAGAGTACTCATCATTGGTTGGTATACCTATCAGGGGTGGAGTCCCTTTCAACCCTGAGATGGTCTTTCCTGGTAATGAAAAAGTAGCAAAGGCATTGCATCTGGAACCAGTTCTGATTGGGCAGCATATGACTTCTAAGGCTGGAATCCCTGGCCTGCATCTGGACTTCTTGATCTCTCAAGCTACCCTGAAAGCTTCTTTGGGAGAGTGGAAAGCAGTCTGTGCTTTATTGGCCCTGAGCATATATGGGATCATATTATTTGCAGATGAGCCTAGGTTCATTAGCAAGAATGCAATCCATCTTTTCATCCTTAGGAACCCAGTACCAACTTTATTGGGAGATCTATACTACTCAGTGCACCAGAGGAATGAAAAGCAGAGGGGAAGATTAGTGAGATGCTGTGCTCCTTTGTTCCATACTTGGCTTCTCAGGCATCTACCCAAGACAGATGCATTTCTGAATCCTCATCAGCAGAGGAACTGGGCTAGAAGACTCACTGCTCTAACTTCAGCTGATATCAGGTGGTGCACTCAGAGCACCAAGGGCAGGGATATCATCACCAGCTGTGGGCATTTTCCCAATGTGCCCCTAATAGGAGTTAAGGGTAGCATTAATTACAATCCTCTGCTGCTCAAAAGACAACTGGGCTATGCACTGGTCCACACTCCTAAGGCACAAGACTTGGTTGAGACTCTTTATTGTGAGAACAAGCCTAATCTGGCTATTGTTAGGCAGGCAGCCTGGGCCTGGGACAATGTTCAAACTAAGGGAGTAACCATTCTGGGGAAATGCAACAATGTAGCATCAGCACAGTACTATGAATGGTCCCATGCCAGGGCCCAATTCTCTGGAATGCCCTTTACCATGGAGGATATGCCTGGATCATCCTCAGCACCACCCCCTGCCACTGTCAGTTTGGAGGAGTTTGAGGGTTTGAAAGAGAGAAATGAGAAGTTGACTCAGGCTTTGCAGAAGACCCTCCGGGAGAGGAGTGATGGTAGGATGGTCATTGAGAGTTTGGAGAAGCTGAGAGTAGAGCATCTGGCTAAAATTGAGAAGTCTGAGGATTATATCAAGAAGTCTAGGGCTGGAGAACAAATTCTGAAGAATGCTTGCAAGGAAGCCCAGTTCCAGAAGGCCAGGACTGACTTATATCTGAAGGAGAGTCAAGCTAGGTGGGTCAGGATCACTGAGGCTCGTACTCTGGAGGACAAGAGGGTCCAAGACAAGATAGAGCAGCTAGAAGCTAGTGCAAAAGAGCAGCAGGAAGCCCTGGAAGCAGCCCAGAGGGAGATATCAGAGCTGAAGATCAAAGCTGGAGTGAAGAGGTCAAAGGACCAAAGTCAACACAAGAAACTAACCGCAGTTGTTACTACCCGGAATCTCCTCATCAGGAATCTCACGGAGCGTCCAGCTGATCCTGTGACCGAAGCACTTCTCAAGGAAGTTCGGGAGGATGAGTTTGGTCTTGGTGTTTGACCATTTGCTTGTTGTTGCTTTCTTTCCATGTACTTTTATTCTCTTGTAATGTATTTTGACCCCTCAGAGGGCTTGTATTTGTGAACAAACTATGTACCGTTTGCCTTTTGTAATATATGTATTAGTTCGTTCCATCCGAGTTTACTTCGAAAGCAACATCAACAGCATCTTCAAGGGTCTGGAAGGGTCAAAACCGAATGCCAAGCTGGATACCTTGAAAACAAATAAGCATACTGCATTGCATGCTAACCCTTTGTTTGTTTTGTAGGTTTTTGTTTTATTGTTGCTAACTCTGTTGTGATGTTCAGGAACTATTGCTCGACGCCGGGTATTTCCCCTCAACCGTCCGCACCGATATCCAACCCGTAACAACCTTCCGGGCATACAAATGGATCAGGTACAACAGGACCTTGCAGAGGTCAGAAATCAAATGGCAAACGAAAGATTGGAAATGAGAACCCAGATGATGCAGTTTATGGAAGTGATGAACAACATGGCTCAGAGCCAAGAAAGATTGAGAGCAATGGTGGAAAGGCAGAATCAAGAAGATCCACATATAGGGATTGCTGGCACCAGCAACAATGAAAGGGTCCAACCTCATGTCAACCCCCCTGTATTTGGCCCCCACCTTCATCCAGAGGTCAACATTCCTGCAAATGTTCAAGGGACTGCCACTGCAGGCAGGGTGCTGCAAGAAGACCCCCAGGAGGATCAGTTCACAGTAATGGGAGCTGGGGAGGAAGCTTATGACAGAAGGCTGGATGAGATAGCTGAGAAATTAAGATCCTTAGAGTCTCAAAACTCTTTGGGTTTTGACGTTATGGACATGGGCTTGGTAGACGGGGTCAGGATTCCCCATAAGTTTAAGCCTCCTTGTTTCGAAAAGTACAACGGGACTTCATGCCCCCGAACCCATCTGCAATCATTTCTGGGGAGGTTGAAGGCCTACACCATGGACGAGAAGCTCTGGATGTTCTATTTTGAGGACAGCTTGACAGGAGCTTCAAGAGAATGGTACTCTCATCTGACAAGAGCAACTATCAGGTGTTGGAAAGACCTGGCGGAGGCCTTTATCAGGCAGTATCAGTACAACTTAGATATGGCACCCAACAGGACCCTCCTAATGGGAATGTCACAGTCATCAAGGGAAAGTTTCCGAGAGTACGCCCAGAGATGGAGGCAATTGGCTGCTGTTGTTCAGCCACCTATGTCAGAGAGGGAAATGGCAGATATGTTTATGAACACCCTCCAAGGAACATATATTGACAGGCTAGCTGCTTTCTCTTCCACTAGCTTTGCAGATGTTGTCATAGCTGGGGAAAGAATCGAGAGCCTGTTAAAGATGGGCAAGATTTCTGACAATGGTGCCAGCTCATCCAGCAATACAAGGAAGCCTTTTGTAGGACCAAGAAGAACTGGCGAGACCAATGCCATCCACACCAACAGGGGCAGACCCCAGTATGTTCACAGGTCTGTGGCAGTAGTCACCATTCCCGCTCCAGCTCATCCACAACCAGCTTATCAACCTCCGCAGCAAAATTATCAGCAACAACCTCAGTACCATCAACAAACTCAGTATCCTCCGAGAAACTACAACAACACCAACAACAGCAATCAGCAAAGACCATTCCAACAGAGACCCTCTCAGGCCAATAGGGTGATCGATCCGATCCCTATGCCATATGCTACCTTACTGCCATAACTCCTGAAACTCAACCTAGTTGAGCTAAGGACGTTGGCACCTCCAGATCCTAATAGTCTACCCAGAAATTATGACTCCAACGCCAGATGTGCTTTTCATTCAAATGCACCGGGCCACAGTACAGAAAAGTGCAGAGCCTTGCACATGAAGGTACAAGACCTGGTAGACTCTAAAGCTCTGAACTTTGCACCACCACCCAATGTTAACAAAAACCCTATGCCAAACCATGGTGGTCCCAGAATCAATGCTATTGAAGAAGACAAGCCGTCTTATTTAATAACTAGTGTGGGTCAGATTCGGACACCGTTGGTAGAGATTAAGGCTCAGCTCCTCGAATGTCAAATGTTCCCGGGGTGTGAGTTAGGGTGTGCTTACTGCAATATTTCGGTAAATGGGTGCGATAACTTGAGGAATGGCATAGATGGTCTCATTCAGAGTGGCCTACTCCAGATTACAACGTCAATTCCGATAAATCCAGCAATCTCATCAGCAACAATTTCAGCATCTCCTACAACTGCAACAACCATTGTTCCCGACAACTCTTCGGCTTCATCAACAAATGTTTCATCTGTCATATCAACTGACCAGATATCAACAAATATTCCTGCTACAACTTCAGCCCCACTTCATTTTGAAACTCCTACAACAACAACACCCATCCTTCCAACAATGTCTCCTACAACATCAGCAACAAATAATGAAGACGTCTCGACCGTTACAATCTATTACGATCCAGAGAATAATTCAGCCTACAACTCACAAAGTGCTACTCCCATCAGAGCACCAGTCACGATATATTACGATCCACAGACTATCACAGTTCCTTCCGCAGCTGCACTCAGTCTAGTCACTATCACGGTGCCTGGACCAGTACCTTATGAAAGCAGTAACGCCATCCCGTGGCATTACGGCTCTTACCTGTACTGCGAAGGACAAAAAATCACTTTTGAATCATCAACCCCTGCACCACAAGTAGACAATGTGGGAGGAGGCGGAGGCTTCACTCGAAGCGGACGTCTCTTTGCTCCACAAACTCAAAGACCCACTGCCGAAGCAGAAACTGCTGCCAAGGCAAAAGGGAAAAGCTTGGTGCAGGAGGAGCAGATTGTTAAGGAAGCTTTGAAAACACCCTTTGATCAAGAAGTTGATGAGTTCATGAGAATCATCAAGAAAAGTGATTACAAAATAGTGGATCAGCTTCATCAGACGCCTTCCAAGATCTCAATCCTATCATTGCTTATGTGCTCCGAAGCTCATCGGAATGCACTACTGAAAGTCTTGCACGCAGCTTATGTGCCTGAAGAGATCACCGTCAATCAGTTGGAAGCTGTGGTTGGAAACGTTAATGCTAGTCATGGACTAGGGTTCACCAACACTGATTTGACGACGGAAGGCCGCAACCATAACAAGGCTTTGCACATAACCATGGAATGTAAAGGTGCAGTCCTTTCCCATGTGCTGGTAGACACGGGGTCATCCCTCAATGTCTTACCTAAAAAGGCCCTTGTGAAGCTAGAATATGACGGATTGGCATTACGACCCAGCAACCTGGTGGTGAGAGCCTTTGATGGTTCTAAGAGATCGATTCTGGGAGAAATTGAGTTGCCTATAACGATTGGCCCGCAAACTTTCAAAATGACCTTCTACGTGATGGATATACAGCCTGCCTACAGCTGTCTATTGGGTAGGCCATGGATTCACGCCGCTGGCGCCGTGACCTCTACCCTTCACCAGAAGTTAAAATTCGAGTGGGAGGGTCAAGTCGTTACTATCTGTGGAGAGGAGGACATTTTTGTCATCCACCTGGCTACTTATAAGTACATTGAGATGGATGGGGAGATCCACGAAACAATGAGTCAAGGGTTTGAGGCCTTGAACATAAATGAAACATCTGTTGTACCTGGAACCTCAATGACATCATACCAACAAGCCCGGAAGGTTGTTGAAGAAGGAAATGCCCAAGGCTGGGGCAAGCTGTTACCGGTGGAGAAGAAAGAGGATAGATTTGGGTTGGGTTACAAACCAACTCAACAAGATCAAGCAGAGGCTGCAAAAGAGCCCAACTTTGTTAGTGGGGGGATGCTCACCCCTGATGCTGTCAACAATTTGGAAGACGAGCTGGAAGAAGAATGCAACCTGGAAAGCTGGATTCGTCCAAAGATCCCGGGGAGCAGTATCTCAAACTGGTCTTCCCAGGAAATTATAAGAGTTACTCATGCAGAGTAATTATTATTTCCTGTATTTTTATAGCATGCATCAAAGTCTTGCATCTTGCCCAAGATGACAAGACTCATTTTGTAATCGGGCCATCTGTACTTTTTGTGCAACAATATTAATCAATGAAATATCAGACATCTTTTTGCAAACGAGTCTTTTCTTTTCCGCTCATTGCTTTTCCATTTTTCTTTTTGTACAAAAAATAAATGGCAGTGTTTTCAAAATGACAACTTTATTTCACTTTTCTAAACAAGATTAAAATCAATCACTAAAATGAACAAACTGAACCCTTGCAGAGAGTGCCTTCCAGACTGCACCGACAACAGCACGGTTATGACTTCGTATGACTTTGACAATCCAATCAATCAAGCTGATGAAGGGGTTGAAGAAGAATATGAGCTTCCTGAAGAGCTAGCCAGGTTGTTAAGACAAGAGGAAAAGGTTATTACTCCTCACCAGGAGGAGGTTGAAGTGATCAATCTTGGTACAGAAGAAGATGTGAAAGAAGTTAAAATCGGGGCCTGCTTACAAGACTCAGTGAAGAGACAACTGATTGACCTGCTTCAAGAGTATGTGGACGTGTTTGCTTGGTCTTATCAAGACATGCCAGGTTTGGATACCGACATTGTTGTGCACAAGCTGCCTTTGAGAGAAGAATGCCCGCCGGTTAAACAGAAACTGCGCCGTACTCGCCCAGACATGGCAATGAAAATCAAGGAAGAGGTACAAAAGCAATGGGACGTCGGGTTCCTTGCTGTAACTAGCTATCCACCGTGGGTTGCTAATATAGTACCTGTGCCTAAGAAAGACGGCAAAGTAAGGATGTGTGTTGACTACCGGGATCTGAATAGAGCTAGCCCGAAAGATGATTTCCCTTTACCTCACATTGATGTATTGGTGGATAATACGGCTCAGTTTTCGGTATTCTCCTTCATGGATGGATTTTCAGGATACAATCAGATTAAAATGTCACCCGAAGAGATGGAGAAGACAACCTTCATCACACCATGGGGCACGTTCTGCTACAAAGTAATGCCATTTGGGCTCAAGAATGCCGGTGCAACGTATCAACGGGCTATGGTGACATTATTCCACGATATGATCCATAAAGAAATAGAATGTTACGTGGATGACATGATTGCCAAGTCCCTTACTGAAGAAGACCATCTGGTAAATCTGCTAAAGCTGTTCAAGCGTCTGAGGAAGTACCAATTGAAGTTAAACCCCAACAAGTGCACATTCGGGGTGCGATCTGGTAAGCTGCTGGGCTTTATTGTAAGCGAGAAAGGGATTGAAGTTGACCCTGACAAAGTCAAAGCCATCCAAGAGATGCCTGCACCGAAGACAGAGAAGGAAGTTCGAGGGTTCTTAGGTCGTTTGAACTACATCTCGAGGTTCATATCTCATCTCACAGCAACCTGTGAACCCTTGTTCAAATTGTTGAGAAAAGAACAAACGGTCAGGTGGAACGAAGACTGCCAAAAGGCATTTGACAAGATCAAGGAATACTTACAAGAGCCTCCAATCCTTATGCCTCCAGTTGAAGGAAGACCTCTGATAATGTACTTGACAGTATTAGAAGAGTCAATGGGGTGTGTGCTGGGCCAGCATGACGAGTCTGGTCGAAAAGAGTATGCAATATACTACCTAAGCAAAAAGTTTACCGACTGTGAACAACGTTATTCACTGCTCGAGAAAACTTGATGTGCTTTAGCGTGGGCTGCTCGCCGACTGAGACAGTATATGTTGACCCACACTACTCTGTTGATCTCAAAGATGGACCCGGTCAAGTACATATTTGAGAAGCCAGCGCTTACCGGACGGGTTGCAAGATGGCAAATGATTCTTACAGAATATGACATCCAATACACCTCTCAGAAAGCCATCAAGGGCAGTGTATTGTCTGAATATCTTGCTGAGCAACCTATTGATGATTACCAGCCTATGATATTTGACTTCCCTGATGAAGACATCATGTTCATAAAAGCAAAAGATCATGAAGAGCCTATTCACACTGAAGGGCCCGACCCGGAAGAAGAATGGACTATGATGTTTGATGGGGCTGTTAACATGAATGGTCGTGGTGTTGGTGCAGTACTCATTACACCTAAAGGAGTTCACATGCCTTTCTCGGCAAGGCTCACTTTCAACTTTACTAACAACGAAGCTGAATACGAAGCTTGCATTATGGGTCTTGAGGAAGCCATTGACCTCAGGATCAAGACTTTGACCGTATTCGGAGATTCAGCTTTGGTAGTTAATCAGACCAACGGCAAATGGTACACCCACCAGGATCATCTGATACCTTATAGGGATTATACAAGGAGGTTATTGACCTTCTTTACAACAGTCAAGCTTGAGTATATCCCTCGGTACGAGAATCAGTTCGCAGATGCTCTGGCTACCATTTCATCTATGATCAAAGTTCAGGCTGCCAACTTCGTACCTCAGATCTCAGTGTCCAGACTTGACAGGCCAGCATATGTATTTGCAGCAGATGTTGTTAAAGATGATAAGCCTTGGTTCCATGACATTAAGTGCTTCTTAGAGGATCAAACATACCCACCTGGGGCATCTTCCAATGATAAGAAGACTTTGAGAAGGCTTGCTGGTAGTTTCTTTCTAAACACCGATGGTTCCCTCTACAAAAGGAACTTTGATATGGTACTCCTCAGATGCGTTGATAAGACAGAAGCAGACTTGTTGATGCATGAAGTGCACGAAGGATCCTTTGGTACCCATGCTGGAGGACATGCCATGGCTAAGAAGTTGCTAAGATCAGGCTATTACTGGATCACAATGGATGCAGACTGTTGTGCCTATGCCAGAAAATGCCATAAATGCCAGATTTATGCAGATAAGGTGCATGTGCCACCCAATCCTTTGAATATAATGTCTTCACCCTGGCCCTTTGCTATGTGGGGCATCGACATGATTGGCAAGATTGAACCAACTGCTTCAAACGGCCACAGATTCATCTTGGTTGCTATTGACTATTTTACCAAGTGGGTTGAAGCAGCTTCCTATGCCAATGTTACAAGGCAGGTGGTAGCCAGATTTCTGAAAAGAGATATCATCTGTCGATACGGAGTTCCCGAGCGAATCATTACTGACAATGGTTCCAACTTGAACAATAAAATGATGGCAGAGCTATGTCGGGACTTCAAGATTCAACACCACAATTCTTCTCCTTACAGGCCAAAGATGAATGGCGCTGTTGAGGCAGCTAATAAGAATATCAAGAAGATTGTGCAGAAGATGGTAGTCACCTACAAAGACTGGCATGAAATGCTACCATTTGCCTTGCATGGGTACCGCACGTCAATCAGAACATCCACTGGGGCAACGCCGTATCAGCTTGTGTACGGTATGGAGGCAGTCCTACCGGTTGAAGTTGAATTACCCTCTCTCCGGGTACTAATGGATGTTAAACTGAGTGAAGCAGAATGGGTTCGGGCCCGATACGAACAGCTGAGTCTGATTGAAGAGAAAAGATTGGTTGCAATCTGTCATGGGCAGTTGTATCAGAAAAGAATGAAGAAAGCCTTCGATCAGAAAGTCAGGCACCGAGAGTACCAAGTAGGAGATCTTGTGCTGAAGAGAATCCTCCCTCCTCATACAGATCACAGGGGCAAGTGGACTCCAAACTATGAAGGGCCATTTGTGGTAAAGAAAGTTTTCTCTGGTGGAGCACTGATGCTCAGCACCATGGATGGTGAAGATTTCCCGTCCCCTGTGAATTCAGATGCAGTTAAAAAATACTTCGCATAAAAAGACCCGCTGGACATAAAAACAGAATGTAAGTCCAGGCAAAAATAGGGCATCCTGGCGAGTCAAAAACAGAATAAAAGACTCGAGCAAAAATAAGGTAAAATAAACAAAAATGTACACCCGCTGAGTTGAAAAGCCGCATTGGACAGCTCAGGCAAAAATGGGTATCCCGATGGATCGAAAACCCGAAAGGGCGATCCATGCAAAATAAGGGAATAAGCGAACAACTGTATTCTAAATTCGTCTGTATCACTTACAACTTGGAAAGCTTTGAAAGGATCAAGCTTCAATCAGAATCAACATTCTTTAGGAAGCAAGATGAGAAGAACGTCAAAAGTCATACGAGTCATAGTAGAGAGGAAGCTCCTTAAAGCGTCATCAACATTGCCAGCATTTTGTTTCTCAATTTGTAACAATCTCCTCATTTCAGGGGATTTGTTTCTTTGACTGTATCTCGCCAATTCAGGGCATATGAATTAATAAAAATCAGATTTTCAGTCATGTCTCGTCTTGTACATTTTATTTGCAAAAAAATGTCGGATATCTTAAAAGAAAACTGATTGCATAGAATACAGATGTTTATCTTCAAAAATAAAAACATGCTTGCAGGAAATATACTTACTCTCAGCAGTGTCTAAACTCCTATGACGGAATCCAGTAAAGGATACCTCGGGATTACTTGTGCGTTTCTCTATCTTTTCAGGATTGCAGGAATCCAGAACGCAACTTGGGGCACGAAAGCTTCACTCCGGCAAATTGACAAATCGACACTCAGCGCCCAAAGTGTCTTCTCCTCAGCTGAGTTGCCATTTATTACTTACCCCATCAGAGTTGCCAGGCATCACAGAAGGCGCCCATATCCCCGGCTAAGCCAGGAATCCTCCTCAACAGAATCTTTAGGGAGATCTTCTAGTGATTTCTCTTTCTCCCCAGCCGAGTTGCCATTTCATCCTCAGCCGAGTATAAAGGTCAGGGAACCATCTCCCCACCGAGCTCCAACCTCTATCCAGAAGAGCAGCGCATAGAAAATCGCAACAGAGTGACGAAAGCTTCTACAAACCCCAGCTGGGTCTTTCATTTATTGGAATAGGTCTATCATTGACCCATTTCCCCAAGCAGATATCGTTTCATCAGATCTATCAATGATCTCACCCCCAGCTGGGATGTCCATTTCAACAGATCGATCGAAGATCTTCATGGCAGCGGGACCCGAGTCCCAGTTTGGTTTCCTCGCATGATCATAGCATTCGCATCATATTCACCCACAAAGCGTAGCATTCCGTTTTAATACGGAGCATTACGGCAAAAATCAAACATATAGCATATTCATAAGCCATGTTTTGAATCAACACTTGTGAATAATGACAATCCGTCAATATACAGAATACTTCCCCCGTATCCCCAGCGGGATTTCCCAGCAAAAGCAGCTGCCTCACATCCACAAACACCAGTATGTACTCCCTTTGCCACCCGTCTGTGTCATCACTCCCCAGTAAAGTCACCCGAATACCCTGTGCAAACAAAACCACTCGTATTACAGATATCTTTTGACACCCATCTGTGTCATAACCCAGCAAAAAGCCAAAGACGTCCTCTTTGCACTCACATATACTTACATATGACAATCCTTTGACACCCGTCCGTGTCATATCCCCAGCATAGTCATCTATACTTTTTACATCAGATACTTGTTCATATTACACTATTCTCCTTTTGACACTCGTTCGTGTCACTCTCCCTAGCAGTTAAATACTCATGAATATACCAATCACTCTCATACTGATACTCGTCCGTATCTTGTATATGCCGCTTATATCCCCGCAGATTCAACACTAGTCCTTGTTCTTTGTTAACTCGTTGGTACTCGTCCGTACCGTCATCTCAGAACATGCGTCCAGAGTTTGTTTCTACATGATACTCGTCCGTATCTTAGTCTTAGGGATGCTCGTCCGCATCTTTAATCCATACACCGTGTCAAACACTTTTGTCCTCTTGAATATAGATACTCGCCTGTGTCTACTATTCCCCAGAAGAGTCCCCTCAGATTCAACACTCGTCCGTGTTCTCTGTTAACCAATTAATACTCGTCCATATCATCATCTTTGAACACGCGTCAGTATTTGTTTCTATCCGGTACTCGTCCGTATCGTAGTCTTAGGGATGCTCGTCCGCATCTTCAATCTATACACAACATCTAAACACTTATACCTTTTGTTTCTTGGATGTAAACACTCGTCCGTGTTTACTACTCCCCAGTAGATCGCCAACAAAGCATTTTCTTTTTATCTGACACTTGTCCTGTGTCATGATAAACCCTGAGAGCAGCCATACCCTGCTAGGTGGTCGTCCTCCACCTCTTGATGGTCGTCCTCCATCATGCTCATCCGATGGCCGTCCCCATCGTTGATATTTAGCAGCCGTCCCCTGCTAGGTGGTCGTCCTCCACCTTTTGATGATCGTCCTTCATCATTTTATCCAATGGCCGTCCCCATTGTTGATGTTGGTTATCTGACATTCGTCCTATGTCATGACAAACCTTGAGAGCAGCCGTCCCCTGCTAGGTGCTCGTCCTCCACCTCTTGATGGTCGTCCCCCATCATGCTCGTCCGATGGCCGTCCCCATCGTTGACCTTTTATCCGGCATTCGTCCTGTGTCGCGATATTTTCGGCAGCCGTACCCTGCCAGGTGGTCGTCCTCCACCTTAGATGACCGTCCCTCATCTTATACCCAACAGAGCAGTCGTCCCCTGCTAGGTGATCGTCCTTCACCTTTGATGACCGTCCCTCATCATTTGTTTATTTCATTTATTCTTTAACCCGATGGTCGTCCCCATCGTGGTCCCTTTTCTTCTTTTAGCCCGATGGCCGTCCCCATTGTTGGTTGCCTTACTTTATGAGCTTGATGGTCGTCCCCGTCATGTTTCATTAATCCCCAGAGAATTTTACAGCTTTATCTTGATGGCCGTCCCCATCATAATTCTTTTATCCCCAGCATGTCGGCCGTCCCCGTCATTGCTTTACTTTCCGCACTTTTCCCAGCATGTCGGTCGTCCCCGTCATTGCTTTTTACCCAGCAGTCGTTCTCTGCTCGACGGTCGTCCTCCGTCGCCCACACTTTACAATATACTTCATTTTCTTTTACAATCTATATCCCTTTTCTTCTTCATTCTGTGAGTGCAAATTTTGGACTGTCTTTGGTATTCAACCACAAGTTATCTTGTTTGCCTGTTAAGCCGTTGCTTACATCCTGCACAGCTAACTCATGTTTGAATAGGGGCAGCTGTAAACACCCCAAATTTGCCCTCACCCATTCACACCATGGCTTGTGGTCATTTCATATGCATAAACACAATCATAACATCTCATATCACATTTTTGATTCACTGCATTGGTTCTAAGTCATCTGCATCTAGGGTTTGTGAGCTGAGCAATCCAAGAGCTTCTTGAGCCACTCCAAAGGTCAAAAATCACTTCAAGGGGGTCCATGTGTGTTCAAGCATCATATTATATCCTCTCAAAGTCAAGAATGCCAAAGAATCACAAGAACTAGGATTGGTGTGGAGGCAGAGCCAGGTTTAACTGCACAGATGACCTAAAATTAGGGTTTTGGTTTCAGAGGCCATAACTTCAAATTTTTTTGGTCATCTTGTTTCTATTGGTCTCTATATGGTATAGGGAGTATGCATATCAATTTTCATGAAGAAATTCCATGGGGAAGTCATCTGATCAAGAGTTGACTTTCTGGACAAGTCAGTGCAAAACCAGGGCATCTGAGGCCCCCAATGACCCAACCAAGGGGTGATCTTCATCATTTTGAGTGTATTTGATCTTTATTTGATCATGGAAGAGGTTTGAAGTTCACAAAATTCAAGAATTACAAGTTTTTGCAAAGTTGACTTTTTAGGGCATGGTTGACTTTTAATGAAATGTCATTTTATGCAACTTTTTCAACCCTTACTTTTTGATTCAAAAATGCTTCAAATGGAAAAACTTTGGTCATGAAAGTTGTAGATTAGATCTTTCCCTTTTCAAAAAGTACAAGAACATGACCTAATTCATTTTGGATCAAAAGTTATGGTGTGTCAAAGTTGGCAAAAATCACTAATTTTCAAAATATGCACCAAATGGAAAACTTGCAAAAACTTTGTACCAAGGCATTTGTGACTTCTAATTCATGTCTAACCATCACACAAACATCACATGTACCCTAAAGTTCAGAATGGACTAATAATTTCTCATGTTTCATGGCCTTGGGAGCAAGATATTTACATGTGAACTAAAAGTAAACAAGTTGCAAAACCATCATCACACTTCCATCCACTTGCTGCCTTGGCTGCTGAACCAACCCTAGCCTTTCCCCTCACCTTGCTGCGCAGCCCACACCCCTTGTACCAAGCTAGGAGTTGCCCATGCTTTCTCTTACACAAGAGTGGACTTTTTGCAAAAGCTAGCACACCTATCACAAAAGGCCAAGTCACATCATCTGACCAATAAGATTTGTTTATGTGGATCAAATGCCAGCCATTTCATACAACAAGCCAGCCTGAAAACTCACCACAACTCACGTTCACAAACTCTCTCCAACTTGCATTTTCCTTCTAATCTGATTCCACAAGCCATAAACACTCAAACAAATTACACTAATCATCTCACCATGCTTCATTGATCCCAAACCAACAAGACATAAGCCTGAAACCAGCAAGAACTCAGCATCCCCATTTTCACTCCCTTGAGCAAAAACCTTCGAATCTCATCACACAACTCATAAACACAAAAAACCCTCTTCATAGATCAACTCAACATGTTCCTCTGATCAAAAAGCATCCATCACCATAGCCTAAAACCTCCAGAATCCCAAATACGATTTCTCTCCCCCATTGAACAGAACCTGCTCAAACCTTCAAACCAGCTACCACAAACCCTTTCCAAGCATTGAAAGCTTCTCAGGAGGTCAAGTGGAGTAGATTGCGAGCAGGAAACTAGCCAGAAAGTGTCAGAGATCAAAGCTCCAGTTCAGGTGAGCTTCGTGAACCTTTTTTCCAGAGCTTGCTTTTTAAGTTTCTAGATGGTAAAGCATGCTTCACTGATCACACTGAACTAAAAATTATTGAAAATGGTTGAGAAATGAAGTTGTATTGCTTGTCTGAAATTTTGGCAGTTTTTGTTCTTAGCTTCGATTCATGGTTATGGCTGGAAATAAATGAGGTTTGAGGTTAGGGATGAGTTTAGGAGAGTGAAAGGAACAAATCTGGAGCTTTAGAGCTCCAGAAATGACCTAGGGAAGGATTTGGAAATTCTCAGAGAAGAGGTCACCGGAGAAGACGACCGGAGTTCGTCTCCGGTGACCTGAGAGTCATTAATGCGTAATTAGGGTTAGGGCTTCAAGTTTGAATTTCAGGCGTTGGATGAGTTGACTGAGTCTTTTCCCGCGTGCATCCAATGGCTCAGATCATGTCATTAGTTTCAATTAGGTTTAATTTAATTAATTAATTGTGTTTAGCCAAGTTTGAATATAGACCACTAGATCTGGCACGCAGTCAATGGTTTCATTTCCAGATTCAATCCCAGCCCCTCATTTAGCATACTTCAGTTTATTTTAATTTTTATTTCATTTTTTCTCATTTAATTTGTACAATTTATTTTAAATAGCAAAAACCATTTAAAAATTATGAAACTTTTTGTCAAGAGTTTCATTAATTTTTAATACCCAAAAATATTTTTATTTTCATTTTTAGCATTAAAAAAGTATTTTTAAATATTTAAAGTTTATTTTTAATTGATTAATGGAAATTAATTTATTAAAAATACTTTTAGGTATTTAAAAATCACCAAAAAATTCATGAAGTGTTCTAAGACATTTAGAAACATTGTCCAACCTTCAAACCAAATTTCTTTTTTGATGTTGATGCATTTTGAGAATTTTTCATTGAATAAAAATCATTTTTATGCATTATTTTGATCCAAACTTCCAAAAATCATTTCTGCCTAACCATGAAGAGTTGGACCTTGATTATTTTTGCATTGCATTGTGTTTAGCATGTAGTTTGTGAGACTAAATGGCCATGATTTGATCTTTCATTTTCCTTTTGTTTGGTAATTTTCTTGTTAAGGAACCCTAAAACCCTAGAAAACATAGAAAAATCATAACTTGAATTTGGTTAGGAGTTGAGACCTCTCCTTTGGGCAGTGAGTTAGTATAGGATTAGGGGTCCTTTGAGTGCATTTTCAATTTTTTATAATGTTGTTTGCTTCTGGTTTTGGTTTTTGTTTGTTGCATTGTTCATAAACCCTAAGTTGGGCTTCCATATGCATCTATCTTGCATTTTCTTGCATAACATGACTTGCCATGACATTCCATGCCTCCATTTGATTCATTGAACATCATAAGACATATTGAAAGCATGTTTGAGCATTGCATCTCTCATTTGTCATGTTGTATGCCATATGCACCTCATAACTTTCCATGTATGATCATGTGTCTTAACTTGCTTCATCTGCACTCATAAGCTTGTATGATCATCCCCATGTGTTGTTTCTGGTTTGTAGCATCTCATAGCATCATTAACATCACATATATGCTTCTGGTTTTGGTTTGCATCATGTCATTCCATCCCATTTTGCATTGCATTGCATTTCTTTTCTAACCTTTCAGGTGGTAAGTGGTTTTGAGAAGTGAATTTGCCTTCACTTCTCATACTTTCCTCTCATCCCTTTCTTGCATCCATGCTGCATTTTTATGTGTGCTTGAGTTTGAGCTTGCTCATTCTTTTTCTCCTTACTTTCTTTCTTCAAGTGACTTGACTTCTTGAATGAAGCAAGTTACTTTGCTTCTCTTGATCCTTTCATCTGCTTCCTGGTGGTTCCATTGAAGACTTCTCTTGAAAACCTTACAAACCTTAGGAACAACCAAGCATGACAATGATTAGGGTTTTGATTAGTTTCCCCTCTTAGTTTTACCTTTGTGTCTCTTTTGAGTCTTCTCTTCTCACCTCATAATCAGGGACTAAACCCTAAAGGCTTTAAGGCTTTGTGATTAAGCTTATGCATGCATCCTTCTCTTAGGATGGAGTGTATAACTTTAATCCTAAGTGTTAAACCCTTAATGTGTTTAACTCCCTTAATCAATTCACTTAATAATCATCAAGACATCACACTTGTAACTTGGGCCTTGCATTAGGGTTCTAATTCTTCCTTAATTGGTTAAGAAGGACTAACCCTAGTGTTAATGGACAAGTCCCCCTCAAGTTGTCTTACAAATCATAAAACTCACTTCATCATCATACCATTAATTAAAATCCACTTAATCAAAGGCTTGTTTTGTCATGAGTTTAATCCCTAATCATGGATTAAGTTGAGGAGCTTTCCTCAGCTTAAACATTCTCATCTATTATCCTTCTATTAGGATGGTGTAATGAGTCTGTTAAATCCCTGATTATGGCTTAACCTCATTACTTAACACTAAACAAAAACCACAAAAACATCTAAATAATCACAAGTAGGTTAATGATCTTAATCCTACACCATGGTAATTAAGTGTGAGAATCTGACTTCACACTTAAGGTATTCTCATTACCCCTAAACAGAGGGAAGATGTGATGAGTTTACTAAATCCATTGGTTTAGGTCTAAGCTCATTAACTTATGACAACTTCCAAAAGCAATAAAAGACTGAAAACTCAAAAACAAACAATAATCGTCTCCTTCGGGATTCTTTTCTCATCTCACTCACTCTTAATCGAGAACTTGCTTCTTCCGTCTAATGCAAGACAGTTAGCACCTGAGCCAGACAGGTCATACACTTGAGCATAGACAAATAAGCAGTTCACAAGTCAATTCACCTTTCAGTCTCTTTGGGTCGAACTACGGTGTTCTGACTTCCTCATTGCACGAGAGGATACGTAGGCATAACTTAACAGTTATCGAACAAAAGTCTCTGTATATCCCCCCTCCTTCCAGCAATACTCTTTTTAGCCTCATGATCTTGAGCATTTCACTCCTGTTCTTACACTGACACTTTCATACTTCATATCACTTATACACTGACACCTGTACATCCTTTTCCAGCTCTTTTACACACAAATTGCACTGACACTACCCCTTTAAAACACAAATCTTTCAAGCGTGGATCCCGTCGAGTACGACGGACAATCTGGGTGCTAATACCTTCCCAGGTTGTAACCAACCCCCTTTCTCAGTCTCTCTGGTTCGCAACCGTCTTATCCATGTCTTTCTAGGTCTATGCAGCATTGCCTTTCCTCCGGGATAAAAATGCCTAGCTGGCGACTCTATTCATTCCCTGTGAGTTCACTCCTGTGTGTCCTCGCATCCCCCTTTCGCCGACCATTCGCGTCTGTACCCCATTTGACCCGACTTCATTTGGTGGGAGCGACAAAGGGTTTCAGGGCAAAGTGATGGTTGGGGAATGATCAGAGGGTCATGGTGAGTTGTTCTATGAAGTTTGTTTTAAGGTTTTTGGCTTATGTGACCAGTTTTGAATGAAAATGCAAAGAGGGAGGTTTTTGTGAACTATGGTGATGTTGTGGTTTCAGGCTTGCTTCTTGTGTGTTTTGAGTTCCATTTGGTCCACATATCAAGCTGTGATAGGTCAGAGAGTTGTTGTGGGCTATGCTGATTGGTATGGCTTGGTTTGCAAAAAGTCATGGCTATGTGTCCTTTGAGGTATGGGCTGTTTCAGGCCTAGGAAAAAGGCATGTCTGCTGCAGCTGGATTCAAGGAGTGTCATGAAATCAGATTTTGTGAACTGAGGCAAGTGGATGAGAGGCTTTGGGTCATTTTGCAAATTCATGGAGTTTTGGCCCCTTTTGGATTTCTTAATGATCAAGGCATGAAAATGAGTGATTCCTTGGGCCATTCTGAATTTTAGGTCATGTGTTGTGTTTATGTGATGCTTAGAAGTCATTTTGAAGTCATAGAAATGCTTGGCATGTGAATTTGCAAGTTTCCCTCTTTGGCACAAAAGTGAAAATTTAGTGATTTTGTCCAACTTTGCAAGGCCTTAACTTTTGATCCAAAAATGAATTAGAATGAGTTCTTGTAATTTTTGAAAATGGGAGGATCCAATCTACAACTTTCATGACAAAAGATTTTTCATTTGAAGCATTTTTGAATAAAAAAGAGGAGGTTGAAAAACTTTCCCAAAATGGCAAGTTTACATTATAAGTCACTTTCCCAAAAAGGCAACTTTGCAAATGGCTTGAGATTCTTCAATTTTGTGAACTTCTAACATCTTCTATGATCAAATAAAGATCATACACATTCAAAATGATGGAGAAACCCCTTTGGTTGGGTGATTGGGGGCCTCAGATGCCCTGATTTTGCACTGTCTTGCTCAAGAAGTTATCTTGTGATCAGATGCCTTCTTCATTGAATTTCTTCATGAAAATTGATATGCATGATCCTCATAACATATAGATACCAATAGAAACAAGAATGACCAAAAAATTTGGAGTTATGGCCTTTGAACCCAAAACCCTAATTCTAGGTCATCTATGCAGTTAAGCCTGGCTCTGCTTCCATGCCTTTCTCAGTTCTTGTGATTCATTGACTTCCTTGACCTTGGGAGGATATAATATGATGCTTGAACATACATGGAACCTCTTGAGATGATTGAAGACCTTTGGAGTGGCTCAGATAGCTTAGGGACTGCTCAGATCACAAACCCTATATGCAGATGGCTTAGAACCAATGCAGTGAAGCAAAAATGCAGTATAAGATGATATGATTGAACTTATGCAAATGGAAAGATCACAAGCCATGGTGAAATGAGTGAGGGCAAATTTGGGGTGTTTACATCTGTATGAGGAGGAAGGAGTCTTTTCAGCACAAGATCTCCTACTTGGTATTCTCGAAGCCTGACTTTCTGATCGAAGGCTTTCTTCATTCGCTTCTGATATAATTGCCCATGACAGATTGCAGCTAATCTCTTCTCTTTGATCAAATTTAGTTGATTGTACCGAGAACGGACCCATTCTGCTTCATTCAACTTGACATCCATCAATACCCGTAAAGAGGGTAATTCAACTTCAACAGGTAGGACTGCCTCCATACCATACACAAGTTGATACGGTGTTGCCCCAGTGGATGTTCTGATTGAGGTACGGTACCCATGCAAGGAAAATGGTAGCATTTCATGCCAGTCTTTATAAGTTACCACCATCTTTTGCACAATCTTCTTGATATTCTTGTTAGCTGCCTCAACAGCGCCATTCATCTTTGGCCTGTAAGGAGAAGAATTGTGATGTTAGATTTTGAAGTCCCGGCACAGTTCTTCCATCATTTTATTGTTCAAGTTGGAACCATTATCAGTAATGATTTGCTCGGGTACTCCGTACCGACAGATGATGTCTCTCTTCAGGAATCTGGCTACCACTTGTCTGGTGACATTTGCATACGAAGCTGCTTCAACCCATTTGGTGAAGTAATCAATGGCTACCAGGATGAATATGTGGCCATTTGAAGCAGTCGACTCGATCTTTCCAATCATGTAAATGCCCCACATGGCAAAGGGCCAAGGTGAAGACTTCACGTTCAAAGGATTCGGAGGCACATGCACTTTATCTGCATAAATTTGGCATTTGTGGCATTTCTTGGCATAGGCACAACAATCTGCATCCATTGTGATCCAGTAGTAACCTGATCTCAACAATTTCTTTGCCATTGCATGTCCTCCAGCATAGGTACCAAAAGATCCTTCATGCACCTCGTGTATCAGCAAGTCTGCTTCTTTCTTATCAACACATCTGAGCAGAAACATATCAAAGTTTCTCTTATATAATGAACCATCAGTATTAAGGAAGAAACTACCAGCCAGCCTTCTTAATGTCTTATTATCATTGGATGATGCCCCAGGTGGGTATGTTTGATCCTCTAAGAAGAATTTGATATCATGGAACCAAGGCTTGTCATCTTTAGCAATGTCCACAGAGAATACGTATGCTGGTCGGTCAAGTCTGGATACCGAAATCCGAGGCACATAATTGGCAGTCTGAACCTTGTTCATGGAGGAAATTGTAGCCAAAGCATCTGCGAACTGATTTTCGTCTCGAGGGATATACTCAAGTTTGATTGTTGTGAAGAAAGTCAATAATCTTCTTGTATAGTCACGGTATGGAATTAGATGCTCTTGGTGAGTGTACCATTTCCCGTTGGTCTAATTGATTACCAAAGCTGAATCTCCGAATACAGATAAAGTCTTGATCCTGAGGTCAATGGCTTCCTCAAGACCCATGATACAGGCTTCGTACTCAGCTTCGTTGTTAGTGCATGCAAAGGTGAGTTTTACCGAGAAAGGCATGTGAACTCCTTTAGGTGTAATGAGCACTGCACCAACTCCACGGCCATTCATGTTGACAGCCCCATCAAACATCATTGTCCACTCTTCTTCTAGGTCAGGCCCTTCAGTGTGAACAGGCTCTTCATGATCTTTTGCTTTTAGAAACATGATATCTTCATCAGGGAAGTCAAATCTCATTGGTTGGTAATCATCAATGGGTTGCTCAGCCAGAAAATCAGACAGTACACTGCCTTTGATGGCCTTTTGAGATGTGTACTGAATGTCATACTCTGTCAGGATCATTTTCCATCTTGCAACCCTTCCGGTAAGTGCTGGCTTCTCAAATATGTACTTGACTGGGTCCATCTTTGAGATCAACAAAGTAGTGTGAGTCAACATATATTGTCTTAGTTGGCGAGCAGCCCACGCTAAAGCACAACAAGTTTTCTCGAGCAGTGAATAACGTTGTTCACATTCGGTAAACTTTTTGCTTAGGTAGTATATTGCATACTCTTTTTGACCAGACTCGTCATGCTGGCCCAACACACACCCCATTGATCCTTCTAATACTGTCAGGTACATTATTAGAGGTCTTCCTTCAACTGGAGGCATAAGGATTGGAGGTTCTTGTAAGTACTCCTTGATTTTGTCAAAAGCCTTCTGGCAATCTTCATTCCACCTAACTGCTTGTTCTTTCCTTAATAACTTGAACAGGGGCTCACAGGTTGCAGTAAGATGAGATATGAACCTTGATATGTAATTCAATCTACCTAGGAACCCCCGAACCTCTTTTTCTGTCTTTGGTGCAGGCATCTCTTGAATGGCTTTGACTTTGTCAGGGTCAACTTCAATTCCTTTTTCACTTACAATGAACCCAAGCAGTTTACCGGAACGTACCCCGAATGTGCATTTGTTGGGGTTTAGCTTCAGCTGGTACTTCCTCAGACGCTTGAATAGCTTCAACAGATTTACCAGATGGTCTTCTTCTGTGAGGGACTTGGCAATCATGTCATCCACATAACATTCAATTTCTTTGTGGATCATGTCGTGGAATAATGTTACCATAGCCCGTTGATAAGTGGCACCAGCATTCTTCAGTCCAAATGGCATTACCTTATAACAAAATGTGCCCCAGGGTGTGATGAAAGTTGTCTTCTCCATGTCTTCAGGTGACATCTTGATCTGATTATATCCTGAAAATCCATCCATGAAGGAGAATACCGAGAACTGAGTTGTGTTGTCGACCAATACATCAATGTGAGGTAATGGGAAGTCATCTTTCGGGCTAGCTCTGTTCAGATCCCGGTAATCCACATACATTCGTACTTTTCCATCCTTCTTAGGCACTGGCTCAATGTTAGCAACCCACGGAGGGTAACTAGTTACAACAAGGAAACCGGCGTCCCACTATTTTTGCACCTCTTCTTTAATCTTCATGGCCATATCCGGACGAGTACGGCGCAACTTCTGTTTTACTGGAGGACAGTCTTCCTTTAAAGGCAACTTGTTCATAACAATGTAGGTATCCAGACCTGTTATATCTTGATAAGACCAAGCAAAAACATCAACATACTCTCGCAGCATGACAATAAGTTGTTCCTTCATTGAATCTTGCAGACGGGCCCCGATCTTTACTTCTTTCAAGTCTTCTTCGGTACCAAGGTTAATTGTCTCAACTTCCTCCTGATGAGGAGTGATAACCTTCTCCTCTTGCCTTAACAGTCTGGCTATTTCTTCAGGTAGCTCATAATCTTCTTCAACCCCTTCATCGGCTTGATTAATCGGATTGTCGAAGTCATACGAAGTCATAGCAGTGTCGTTGTCGGTGCAGTCTGGAGGGCAATCTCTGCAAGGGTTTAGATTGGTTCATTTTAGTGATCATTTTTATCTTGTTTAGAAAAAGTGAAAATGAAGTCATTTTTTTGAAAACATTGCCATTTTATTGTTTTTGTACAAAAAATGGAAAATGAAAAACAGTGAGCGAAAAAGAGAGACTCGTTTGCAAAAGATGTCCTGATATTCATTAATTGATCGTTTACACAAAATACAAGATGGCCCGATTACAAAATGAGTCCTGACATCTTGGGCAAGATGCAGGACTTGATGCATGCTTAAAAGACAGGAAATAATAATTACTCTGCAGGAGTAACTCTTATAATTTCCTGGGAAGACCAGTTAGAGACTTGGTTCCCCGGGATCCTTGGACGTATCCAGCTTTCCAGGTTGCGTTCGTCTTCTTCCTAGTCTTCCAGACTATTCACAGCATCCGGGGTAAGCATTCCCCCGCTGACAAATTTGGGCTCCGTTGCAGCCTCTAGTTGATCTTGTCGAGTTGGTCTATAACCCAACCCGAATCTGTCTTCTTTCTTTTCTACTGGCAGCAGCTTGCCCCAGCCTTGAGCGGTACCCTCCTCAACAACCTTCCGGGCTTGTTGATATGACGTGATGGAAGTTCCAGACACATCAGTTGCTTCATTGATGTTAAGGGCCTCAAACGCCTGACTCATAGTCTCATGGATCTCCGCATCCATCTCTATATACTTGTAAGTAGCCAGCTGGCTAACGAAAATGTCCCCCTCCCCACAGATTGTGATGATCTGACCTTCCCACTCAAATTTTAATTTTTGGTGAAGGGTAGATGTAACAGCACCAGCGGCGTGGATCCAGGGTCTACCCAACAAACAGCTATAGGCCGGTTGTATGTCCATCACGAAGAAAGTAGTTTTAAAGATTTGTGGGCCAATCATCACAGGTAAATCAATCTCTCCAAGCACTAATCTCTTAGAGCCATCAAACGCTCTCACCACCAACTTACTTGGACGTAATGCCAAACCATCATACTCCAGCTTCACCAAGGATTTATTTGGGAGGACATTGAGTGAGGACCCAGTGTCTACCAGCACATGAGAAAGAACAGCACCTTTGCATTCTAAGGTGATATGTAAAGCCTTGTTATGATTGCGTCCCTCCGTCGTTAAATCAGAATTTGTGAAGCCCAGTCCATGACTGGTGTTAACATTTGCAACCACCGTTTCGAGCTAATTAACCGTGATCTCTTCCAGCACGTAAGCTGCGTGCAGGACTCTCAAAAGTGCATTCCTATGGGCTTTGGAACACATTAACAATGATAATATAGAGATTTTGGAGGGTGTCTGATGAAGCTGGTCCACCACTTTGTAATCACTCTTTTTGATTATTCTCATGAACTCGTCCACCTCTTGTTCAAAAGACATCTTCGGAGTTTCTTTAACAGTTGGCTCTTCAAGTACCACATTCTTCCCTTTTGCCTTAGCAGCAGCTTCTGCTTCAGCATTAGGTCTCGATGTTTGTGAGGAAAAAAGGCGTCTGCTTCTGGTGAAGCCTCTGCCTCCCCCAACATTGTCAACTTGTGGTGAAGAGGTTGATGAATCTAGAGTGATCTTCTTTCCGTCGTAGTAGAGATCAGAGCCGTAGTGCCAAGGTATGACATTACTGCTTTCATAAGGAACAAGTCCAGGCACCGTAATGGTGATCGGACTGATTGCTGCAGCGGAATGAACTGTGATGGTATGTGGGTCGTAATAGATTGTGACTGGAGATCTGACAGTAGGTGTTGCAGTTTGTTGTTGAAATTTGTTGTTGGGATGAACAGTTGACGGGTCATAATAGATCGTGACCGTTGAGACATCCTCGTTAGCGTTTGTTGGTGTTGTAGGCGATTTCGTTGATAAAATGGGTGTTGATGTTGTAGAATTAAGTGTAACTAAACCTTGGTTTATTGAAACAATGGATGGAGTGATTGCTTGAGTTGTGGATGAATCAGTGGGAATGATAGTTGTTGCAGTTGTAGGAGGATCTGTTGTTGCTGAAGAAAGAGTTGTTGATGTTGTAGGAACCATTGTGGTAATTTGCAAAATTCCATCTCTGATAAGGCCATCTATGCCAAGCCTTAGCCTCTCACAACCATTAATAGCAGTCTTTCATGATTCGCAGCAGGCCTCACAGCTCGGGAATACCTGGCATCTCAGGAGTTGAGCTTTGACTTCTGCCAACGGTGTTTGAATCTGTGCAACATTGTTAATCAGTGCAGATGGTTGATCCTCTTCTATGGAGTTGTGGTAGTAGAGCAGCATAGGGCATAGGAATGGGGTCAATCACCCTATTTTCCTTAGATGGCCTCTGTTGAAAGGGGCGCTGCTGTTGGTTGTTGTTATTGTACGTTCTTTGTTGCGGAAAGTGTGATTGTTGTTGATAGTGATGTTGTTGTTGTTGTTGAGGAAAAAGTGGTTGTTGTGGAGCGGGAGCCGGGATAGTAACAACTGCTATTGATCTGTGAGAATACTGGGGTCTGCCCTTGCCTGCATGGATAACATTAGTTTCACCTGCCCTTCGGGGTCCTGAAAAAGGTTTTCTGGGGTTGTTGGAGGAACTTGCACCATTGTCAGAGATTTTTCCCATCTTCAAAAGACTCTCAATTCTCTCACCAGCTATAACCACATCGGCAAAACTGGTGGAAGAGAAAGCAGCAAGTCTATCAATATAAGTTCCCTGCAAGGTTTTCATAAACATGTCAGCCATTTCTCTTTCAGACATGGGTGGCTGGACAGCAACAACAAGCTGTCTCCACCTCTGAGCATAATCCTGAAAGCTTTCCCTTGAAGACTGAGACATACCCATTAGAAGAGTTCTATTGGGGGCCATGTCTAGGTTGTACTGGTATTGCCGGATGAAGGCTTCGGCCAAGTCTTTCCAACATCTTATAGTGGCCCTCGTTAGATGTGAATACCATTCTCTTGATGCCCTAGTCAGGCTGTCCTCAAAATAGAACATCCATAACTTCTCGTCCATGGTATAAGCCTTGAGTCTCCCTAAGAAGGATTGCAGATGAGTACGCGGACAGGAGGTACCATTGTATTTTTCAAAGCATGTGGGTTTGAATTTGTGGGGAATCCTCACCCCATCTACCAGCCCCATATCCATTACGTCAAAGCCTAAAGAATTCTGGGATTCCAAAGATCTTAGCTTTTCAGCAATCTCATCCAGTCTTCGGTCATACACCTCATCCCCAGCCCCAATAACTGTGAACTGCTCCTCCTGAGGATCTTCTTGCAAGATCCTTCCTGCAGCAGTGTTTCCTTGAATGTTCCTTGGGATATTAACATCTAGGTTCAAATGGGGCCCAAACTCTGGTGGGTCGATGCGAGGCTACCCTCGTTCATTATTGTTGGTTCCTCCTGTTCCAGGGTGGGGCTCTTCAGGTGTCTGCCTTTCTACCAACTCTCTCAGCCTTTCCTGGCTCTGAGCTAAGCCAGTCATCACAGCCATAAACTAGGTCATTTGGTTTCTCATCTCGACCCTTTCGTTTGCCATTTGATTTCTTACTTCATTCAGGTCCTACTGTACCTGATCCATTTGAATGCCTGGAAGGTTGTTTCGCGTTGGGTACCGGTGTGTACGGTTGACAGGGAACACTCTGCGACGATCAATGTTTCCTGAAACCACAACAAAGTGAGAAACAAAATAACAAATAAAAACCTACAAAACAAAGGAAATGTTAGTATGCAATGCAATATGCTTATTTTTTTTCCAAAGTATCCGGTTTGGTTCGTTGGTTTTGACCTTTTCAGACCTCGAGGAAATGCTTGATGATGTTGAGAGAAAGCCCACCAAAATAAAACAAACTGATATATTACAAATGATGAAAATACATAGTCTGTTTACAACACATGCCCATGGTGGGTCAAAAATACAACAACCAAAAAGCAAAAAGTACATCAAAAGAAAGGAAATACAAGCAAAAAGGAATCAAACATCCAATCCAAAGTCATCTTCCCTGACTTCCTTCAGGAAGGGCCTCCATCACTGGACCAGCTGGATGCTCTGTAATAGTCCTAATGAGGAGGTTCCTGGTAGCAATGGCATTAGTAAGCTTTTTATGCCTGTCCTGATCCTTTGATCTCTTTAACTCCGTCTAGAGTTTTAACTCTGATATTTCCTTTTGGGCTGCCAACAAAGCTTCCTGCTGCTTCTTCTCGTTGGCCTCTAGCTGATCAATCTTGGCCTGAGTCCTCTGGTCTTCTTGTGCATGGGCCTCGGTGATCCTGATCCACCTAGCCTGGCTTTCCTCCAGATAGTGCTCAGCCCTAGCTTTCTGAATCTTGGCCTCCTTGCATGCATTCTTCAAAACCAGCTCTCCTGCTCTTGCTTTCCTTATGTAGTCATTTGTCCTTTCAATCATGGTCAGATGCTCAGTCTTGAGCCTTTCCAATCTTTCAATGTCCAGACGACCATCATTTCTCTCCCAGAGAGTCTTCTTCAGGGCTTCAGAGAGCTGATTATTCCTCTCTTTCAGCTTTTCAAATTCCTCCAGGCTAACGGTTGTTGTAGGCTGTACTGTAGAAGGTCCAGGTGTGTCTTCCAAGGTGAAAGGCATCCTGGTAATCTGAGCTCTAGTACGGGACCAATCAGAATACTGGGCTGAAGCAATATTGTTACATCTTCCAAGGATGGCAGTCCCTTTGGTCTGAATGTTGTCCCAAGCCCAAGCAGCTTGCCTGACAACAGCAGAGCCAGATTGGATCTTACAGTATAGGGTCTCAGCTAAATCCTGTCCTCTGGGAGGATGAACCAAGGCATATCCCAATTGTCTCTTAAGAAGTAAAGGGTTGTAGTTGATGCAACCTTTTACTCCTATTAGAGGCATATTGGGGTATTGCCCACAGCTGGTAATAATATCCTTGCCTTTGGTACTCTGGGTGCACCATCTGATGTCATTTGATGTTAAGGCAATGAATCTCTTGGCCCAATTCTTCTGCTGATGTGGGTTCAAGAAGGCATCTGATTTGGGCAAGTGTCTGAGCAGCCAAGAGTAGAACAAAGGAGCACAACATTTGACTAACTTCCCTCTCTGCTTTTCATTTCCCTGATGGATGGAGTAGTAAAAATCTCCTAGCAATGTAGGCACTGGGTTCCTCAGCAAGAACAAGTGGTTGGCATTCTTACTCACAAATTTGGGCTCATCTGCAAACAATATAGCCCCATATATGCTGAGGGCTAAAAGTGCACAGACTTCCCTCCAATCTCCCACTGCAGCCTTCAGGATGGTCTGAGAAATTAAGAAGTCCAGATGTAGACTAGAAATCCCAGCTTTTGTTGTCATGTTTTGCTCAATGAGGGCAACCTCCAAATGCAATGCCCTTTCTATCTCTTCATTTATGGGAGCAGTCATCTCTGGGTTGAAGGGGATCCCTCTTCTGATAGGCACTCCAATCAACAAGGAAAACTCCTCTAGCAGTGGCCCCATCTGGAAATATGGAAAGGTGAAGCATCTGAGTGGAGGGTCATAAAACTGTAAGCATGTGTGGATCATGCTCCTCTGAGAAGAATCAAGATCCATGACCATGTCTAAAATACCCCCATAGTGCTCTCTAAACAGTGGGATGTGGTCAGGTGTGATAAGAGACTGGACCTGCCTGATACCAGTCAATATGGGCTCAAAGAAGTGATAAGATATGTTGCTTTTCCTTGGAACATCCATGAGTGTTGATGAAGAGGCTGAAGTCAAATGCTGGTGAAGATCACAGACTGAAAAGTTGAAGGTGAGTCTCTGGCAGACTGATGCAGGTGCTGAGGGAGATAACTGAAGCAGATGCTAAAGAAGATAACTGAAGCAGAGGTCTAAGCAGTAGAAGGGGTCAAAACCAAACCAAATATGATATGATGGATACCCTGAAAAACAAATAAACAAATATTAAATTATACAATGATGATATATGCAAATGATATGCAAGGGTTTGTGATCAAGAGCTGGATCTGATTATCTATCTTGATATAAGGCCCATGTATGTTCAAAGGTCCGGATGGAGGCTTAGAAATCCAGTAACCAGGGTGGGGGACTCAAATAAAGAGTCACATGTCCAGGGTTAATCACAAGAACTGTCCAAAGTGAAGTATTCTTAAACAATACAGTAACAGGGTATGATGTGGCCAAGGGTTCCTGCAAACCTGCAAATATCCCAACCCTCTCACATGTAATGTTCTAGCACAAGGATCCTCAGACTTGGATCCATTATGAGAAGTGTAAACACTTCTTACCCGGAGGTACAGTGTTTATAATAACCATAAAAGATCCTCCTCTAATTCACCCCAGATTATGAAGGTCAAAAATAAAGGTCATCCAGACTTAGAAGGCTTCCCAGATAGCCCTAACACTATAGGAAATCTGTAGCACAGAGTTCTCAAGAAGAAACCCACATCTGAACCGTGTTTCATATTCCCGCACCAGACCGAAATGGAATGGGAAAGAACATGAACCACTCTAGCCTAGGTGTCACTTAGGTCCCAGGTATAGGACCTTAATCACTCAGTGAAACCCCACCCACCAAAACAGAAACCAGATCCAGCAATGATAATGACGGTATGATGTATAAAAAACTGTAAAGAAAGTAGTAAATAAAGCTGTACATAAAGCGATAAATAAAGCAAATAAAAAAACACAATTAGCACATAACACCCCAGTAAACACAAATCAAACAAGTGCTAGGAGGAACCCACAAAAAGAACCAGAAGCCCTGGTTGCAGTATAAGGGTCCCCAGCAGAGTCGCCAAGCTGTCCCTCCCACCAAATGACACCTAGGTAAGATAGGGTACAGACGCGAACGGTCGGCGAAAGAGAGAATGAAGATGAACTGAAAAGAGTTGCCAGCTAGGCATTTGTATCCCGAAGGAAAGGTAATGCTGCATAAACCTGGAAAGATATGGATAAGACGGTTGCGAACTAGAGAAACTGAGAAAGGGGGTTGGTTACAACCTGGGAAGGTATTAGCACCCAGATTGTCCGTCGTACTCGACAGGATCCACGCTTGAAAGTTTGTGTTTAAAAGGGGCAGTGTTAGTGCTATCTGTGTGCAAAAGCTGGCAAAGAATATACAAGTGTCAGTGCAAAAGAGATGTGAAATGAATTTCTCAGGGATGAGGCTTAAAAAATAATGTTGGAAGAGGGGGGAAGAGAAAGAGACTTTTGTTCGATAACAGTTAATTTATGCCTACGTATCCTCTCGTGCAATGAGGAAGTTAGAACACCGTAGTTCGACTCAAAGAGACTGAAAGATAAACTGACTGATGAACTGCTTACTTGTCTATGCTCAAGTGTATTACCTGTCTGGCTCAGGTGCTAACTGTCTTGCATTAGACGGAAGAAGCGAGTTCTCGTTTATGAGTGAAGATGATGAGAAAAGAATCCCGAAGGTAACGGTTATTGTTTGTTTTTGTGTTTTCAATCTTTTATTGCTTTTGTGTTGGTCATAAGTTAATGAGCTTAAGCCTAAACCAAGGGTTAGTAAACTCATCACATCCTCCCTCTGATTAGGGGTAATGAGAATACCTTAGGTATGAAGTAAGCACCTCACACTTAATTACCATGATGTAAGATTAAGATCATTAACCTACTTGTGATTATTTGGATGTTTTTGGAGTTTTTGTTTAGTGTTAAGTAATGAGTTTAAGCCATAATCAAGGATTTAATGGACCCATTACACCATCCTAATAGAAGGATAATAGATGAGAACATTTAAGCTAAGGAAGATACCTCAACTTAATCCATGATTAGGGATTAATCTCATGACAAAACAAAGCCTTTATTAAAATGGATTTTAGTTAATGATAAGATTAAGAAGTGAATTTTATGGTTTGTAAGACAACTTGAGGGGGTCTTGTCCATTAACACTAGGGTTAGTCCTTCTTAACCAATTAAGGAAGAATTAGAACCCTAATGCAAGGCCCAAGTTACAAGCTTATTGTCTTAGTGATTATTAGGTGAATTTATTAAGAGATTTAAACACATTAAGGGTTTAACACTTTGGATTAAAGTTATACACTCCATCCTAAGAGAAGGATGCAGGCATAACCTTAATCACAAAGCCTTAAAACCCTAAAGGTTTAGTCCCTGATTAAGAGGTGAGAAGAGAGACACAAAAGATGAAACAAAGGTAAAACTAATGGGGGACTAATCAAACCCTAATTGTTAATATGCTTGGGTGTTCCTAGGGTTTATGAGGCTTGCATGAGATCTTCAAGATGTGCCACCATGGAAGAAGCAGATGAAAGGAGGAGAAGCAGAAGAAGCAAGTCAACTTACTTCATTTAAGAAGATAAGTTACTTGAAGAAAGAAAGTGAAGAAGGAACATGAATGAACAAGCTCACTCTAAAGCAAAATTAAAATGCAGCAATGAATGCATAAAGAGATGAGAAGGGATTGTGAGAAGTGAAGGCAAATTCACTTCCCAAATACTTACCACCTGAAAAGTTAGCATAAAGAAATGAAATGAAATGAAAATGAAAAGAATGCAAGGATGCAAATAAAAACCAGAAGCATGCTCATGATGCTAATGATGCAAATAGATGATGCAAATGTATGTCAAGAGATATGAATGTTCATATAAGTGATGAGAATGCAAATGAAGCATGAAAGAAGCATGAAAGTTCATGAATGTTTATGAAATGTAATGAATGAATAACATGGAAAATGGATGAAGAAATGATCAAGCATGATTCTAATGTGTCATAGGATGTCTTATATGTCATGTGGATGCAAGAAATGTCATGGCAAGTTCTTATATGAATGCTTATGCAAGATGTGTGCAAAGGAAGATGAGAAATTAGGGTTTTTATGCAACATGAGATGCAAAACTCAAAAACAGAAGCAAATGACAAGATAAAAAAATTGAAAATGCAATCAAAAGAACCCTAACCCCATATGATATCACACCCCAAAGGAGAAGACCTAACTCTTAACCTAATGAAAGTTATGATTTTTCTAAGTTATCTAGGGTTTTAAGGTGCTTAAAGGGAAAAAATGCAAATCAATTCAGAAAGGCAGAAGAAATTTGTGACAAATATATGCTAGAAACTAAATGTCAAATGGAGATCAATGCAAAAAGAACCATTGTCATACCATTCTTGGTTAGGCAAAAAATAATTCTTGAAGTTAGGGTTCTAAAATGTGAATTTTATGAACCCTAAATTCAATAAAATTATCAAAGATGGTTCAAAACCAAAAATAAATTTGTGTGGATGGTATGACAATGTCTCTAAATGTTTAAAGATGCAATGTGAATTTTTTGGGATTTTTTAGAAACCTAAATGATATTTTAATTAATTAATTTTCATTAATTAATTAAAATAAACATTTAAATGTTTTAAAAATGATTTTTTAATGTGAAAAATAAAAATAAAAATATTTTTGGGTTAAGAAAATTATTTGAAATAAAAATGCAGAATAAAAATATTTTTGGGATTTTCTAACTATTTTAAATAAATGATGCAAAATAAATGATAAAAAATGAAAATAAAAATGAATTAAGTGAAGGTATGATGATCCAATGGCAGGAATTCAAATCTGGGGAAAGGTGGTTGACTGCGCGCGTGTTTCAAGGGCCTGGATTGCTTCTGGGCTAAATGACCTAATTAATCTAATTAATCCAGGTTTTAATTAATTAGGGTTAGGGCTAAATGACAAAATCTGGGCCGTTCAAACACGAAATTAAAATCAATCCAAGGGTCCACGTTAAAAATGAGAAATTAACCCTAATTAAACTCAGGTGACCGGAGCTAATCTCCGGTCATCTTCTCCGGCCAACTCTCACCTGAGTTCTCTCAAATCACCACAAAAATGCATCAAACTTTCCAGAAATGATCAGTGAACAACAACAAACAAGAACCCAAGCACGAAATTCCTTTATTTTCAGAAACAATCATGAATCGAATCAAACTTCTTTTAGGTCAAAAATTTCAGAGATTCGGTTCATGCTCATTTCTTCATCATTTTCAAAAATAACAAGTGCAGTGTGATCAGGGGAACATGGGGAACATTTCTATAACTTAAAAAGAGATTTCTGGAAAAAAAGTTTGAGACGACTACCTGAGTTGAAGCTTTGAGATTCTGAGCTTTTGGGGCCTCTCCTTTGTGCAAGTCAACTTCAGTGAACGCCTTGAGGATGATGTGAAGCTTGAAAAGCTTTGAGAGTGGCTGGTTTGTGTTGTGTGGTTCTAGTTTAGCAGAAATGGAGGTTTGTGTGTGTAGTGGTTCAGGCTATTTCAAGGGTTGGATTTTGTTCTATGGATGATGAGTGATTTGTTGGTGAAAGAATTTCTGGATTTGGTTAAGTTTTGAGGGTGTTTCGAAGAGAACAAGTTTGGTGTGTGTTTTTGTGAATCTGATGTTGTGTGTGTTTTCAGGCTCCAATGCTTGCTCTTATCTCTCCCATATTGTTTGAATATAATATGTGGTAGGTTATGAATGGCTGCAAAACACTATTCCAAGAGTATGGGAGTTTTGGCCAAAAAGTCAAATATGTGTCCTTGAGAGTATGGGCCATGGCAGAGGAGATCTAAAGGGTGTATCTGCTTCAGCTGAGTTTGAGGATGACCCTTGGATGGTTTATGATAGACTGCAACACTTGGATTGCAAGATAGCATGTGTTTTGCAAATTTCCAACTTTGTGCATTTTGAGATTTTTGGTCATGGACACGTCTCATTCAATGCTGAATTTTGGTCATGAAGTGCTACATGATGTTGCTGTGATGTTTTGATACCATTTAGAAGCCATACCAATCCTTAGAAATCATTCTTGCAAGAATCCCTCTTTTGAGAATTTTATGAAAAATGGCTTATGGAAACTTGTCATCCAAGGCATGAAACCTTGTGAATTTTGTGCAATTATGATATTGGCAAGTTGCAATATGTTGTAAAGATGCTTAGAAGTCATTTAGAGGTCATGAAAGTGCTTAGAACTTGAATTTGCAAAAATCCCTCTTTGGCATGAAACTTGAAATTATGTGATTTTTGCCAACTTTGAAAGATCATAATTTGAATTCCATAATGAATTAGGACTTGTTATTGTACTTTTTGAAAAGGGAATGATCTAATCTACAACTTTCAAGACCAAAAATTTTTCATTTGAAGCATTTTTGGTTGAGAAAGAGGAGGTTGAAAAACTTTCCCAAAATGGAAAGTTTACAATACAAGTCATTTCCATTTTTGGCAACTTTTGGTTTAGCTTACTTTTCTCCATTTTGCGAACTTACAAGCACTTCAATGATCAAATAAAGACCATATAACCTCAATTTGATGAAAAATCCACTTTGGTTCCATGTTGGGGGGCCTCAGATGCCCTGATTTTGCTCTGACTTGCTCAAGAAGTTACCTAGTGATCAGATGACTTCCACAATGAATTTCTTCATCAAACTTGGTACACATGATACTAATAACATATTGATACCATTAGAAACAAGAATGACCAAAAAATTTGGAGTTATGGCCTCTGAAACCAAAACCCTAATTTCAGGTCATCTGTGCAGTTAAACCCTGGCTCTGCTTCCATGCTTTGCAAGTTCTTGTGATTCTTGAACTTCCTTGATCTTTGAAGGATAAAATATGATGATTGAACATACATGGACCCTCTTGAGATGATTGAAGAACTTTGGAGTGGCTCAGATGGATCTTGGATTGCTCAGATCACAAACCCTAGATGCAGATGAATTTGAACTAATGCAGTGAAGCAAAAATGCAATATGAGATGGTATGCTCAAACTAATGAAAATATGAAAGATCACAAGCCATGGTATGAACTTAGTGAGGGAAAATTTGGGGTGTTTACAAATAGGATCATTGTATCAAACCACGTGTCTCATTAGACGCATACAAAAGAAGCATGTCATAGATGAAGATGTAAATGAGATGATACAATGATCCTATTAGACGCATACAAAAGAAGCATGTCATATATGAAGATGTAAATGAGAAAGGGTGGTAATGCAAGGTGTTCATGTTAAAATGCTTCACATAAGCTCAAAGTCAGAAGTTAAATGCATTTATAAATTCCATTTAGTGCACATTAAGTGGCATACAAGTCATGTATATGAGTACACAATCATTAGAAGAAAGGTGAAGAAGAAATAAGAAGAAGAGATCAAATATTCATGTCACAAAACAAGGTTTCTTAAGACACAAGTCACATGTACAAACCAAATTCGAATGAGAATGCATTCAAGTCAGAGATGGTAAGGCATTATAATATTCAATTAGAATTCACAAGTTGTCACATTTGATCACTTATAAGTCACTTAGAAGTTGGGAGAAAAAGAAATAAGCAGTTTGGTCAAAGGATGCAAGTTAGAAGGCACATGAAGTGAAAATGAAAGAAAAAGATTCAAAAATGATATGACATGATCAAAGTTAGAACCTAATGTTTAAAATTACATACCAAATATGTACATGAACTCATGGAAAATGCATATGGTAAACATAGTCAAACAACTATGCAAACATGTGGAAAAGAAGTCACATAAGAAGATGCATGTTCATACTTGAAATGAAATACAACCAATTCAAAATGGCACACAACATGAATGTTCATGGATGAGATCAGAAGCATGTCATAGATGAAGATGTAAATGAGATGATACAATGATCCTATTAGAAGCATACAAAAGAAGCATACCATAGATGAAAATATAAATGAGATGATACAATGATCCTATTAGAACCCTGTGTCAGAGCAAGGATAACAACTAGAGATTCAAACCATGTCAAATATCATAAAATGAAATATGAGGATAACACATTCCCCGAAGGGTTCCAATTCATACAGAAATGGAAAATAGCAAAGCATAGAGTAAAAAGGAATCCCACAATAGGCCTGTGGGTAATCCTGGTACAAGCAAATGAAATTAAGCCCTAGGAAGCTCCATGTCATTTAGCCTCCATCTAAGACGCTTGACAACCTAGAATAGTTGAGCTATGTCTGGATGACCTGGCTCATGGATGAGCTTATGAATAAGGATATCCCTCTTATCAAAGGAAGCCTATAGTTCATTGATCTGCTGCAAGAACACCTCTTCGTTCTCTTTTCTAGGACTTGGCTCAGCTTTGACTTTATTGACATCATCCCAAAGTTTCAACTCTTCTACCTCTTTCTGGATATCTTCAATAGCTCGTTGACCTTGGGCTATCTTCTGAAGGTAATCTCGACGCTGCTCATGGGCTTTCTGGAGTAGCTCTTCCTGTTCATCCAGGAGCTCTTAAAGGTTTTGGATCTTCAACTTGTACTCATTCTCTACCTCCTTTTGCTTTTTCAGATTGTCATCCCGCCTTTCATGTCAAAGGGTCACAGATTCGTTGGCTTCATCTAAAGACTTGTTGTCCCTCCAGCACTAACTCGCTTTGTGAGTTTCAGCCAACATCTTCTTCTTGAAGTAAAGCTCCCTTTCTTCAAAGTCCTTTTGCTATAGCCTGACTATCTCTTCAGCTTGATGAGTTCTTTTCTCTAGCTTCTTGTTGTGGATCATCAAATTCTGGCAAGAATTGTTGGCCTCCAGATTTTCAGCTCTAAGCTATTGGACCAAAGTCTCCAATTTCTGATAATCCTCCAATGGCACAGTAACAGGAGAATTGTTGGCCTCCAGATTTCCATCTCCTGTTACTGTGCCATTGGAGGATTATAAGAAATTGGAGGCTTTGGTCCAACAACTTAGAGCTGAATATCTGGATGCCAACAATTCTTGCCAGAATTTGATGATCCACTACAAGAAGCTATAGGAAAGAACTCATCAATCTGAAGAGATAGTCAGGCTCAAGCAAAAGGACTTTGAAGAAAGAGAGCTTTACTTCAAGAAGAAGATGTTGGCTGAAACCCACAAAGCGAGTCAGCGCTAGAGGGACAAGAAGTCTTTATATGAAGCCAACGAATCTGTGACCCTTTAGCGAGAAAGGTGGGATGGCAATCTGAAAAAGCAAAAGGAGGTAGAGAATGAGTACAAGCTGAAGATTCAAAACATTCAAGAGCTCCTGGATGAACAAGAAGAGCTACTCCTAAAAGCCCATGAGAAGCGTCGAGATTACCTTTAGAAGATAGCCCAAGGTCAACGAGCTTTTGAAGATATCTAGAAAGAGGTAGAAGATTTGAAACTCTGGGACGATGTCAAGAAAGTCAAAGTTGATCCAAGTCCTAGCAAAGAGAACGAAGAGGTGTTCCTATAGCAGATCAATGAACTACATGCTTCCTTTGATCAGAGGGATATCCTTATTCAGAATCTCATCTATGAGCCAGATCATCCAGACATAGCTCAACTATTCCCGGTAGTCAAGCGTCTTAGCTGGAGGTTGAAGGACATGAAGCTTCCTAGGGCTTAATTTCATTTTCTTGTATCAGGATTACCCACATGCCTGTTGTGAGATTCCTCTTTACTCTATGCTTTGCTATTTTCCATTGCTATATGAATTGGCACCCTTAAGGGAATGTGTTATCCTCAGATTTCAGTTTATGATATTTGATGTGGTTTGAATCTCTAGTTGTTATCCTTGCACTAACACGGGGTTCTAATAGGATCATTGTATCATCTCATTTACATCTTCATCTATGACATGCTTCTTTTGTATGCGTCTAATAAGATCATTGTATCATCTCATTTACATCTTCATCTATGACATGGTTTTGATCTCATCCATGAATATTCATGTTGTATGCCATTTTGCATTGGTTGTATTTCATTTCAAGTATGAACATGCATCTTCTTACGTGACTTGTTTTCCACATGTTTACATATTTGTTTGACTATGTTTACCATATGCATTTTCCATGAGTTCTTGTGCATATTTGGTATGTAAGTTTAAACATTAGGTTCTAACTTTGATCATGTCATATCATTTTTGAATCTTTTTCTTTCATCTTCACTTCATGTGCCTTCTAACTTGCATCCTTTGACCTAAATGCTTATTTCTTTTTCTCCCAACTTCTAAGTGACTTATAAGTGATCAAATGTGACAACTTGTGCATTCTAATTGAATATTATAATTCCATACCATCTCTTACTTGAATGCATTCTCATTCCACTTTGGTTTGTACATGTGACTTGTGTCTTAAGCAACCTTGTTTTGTGACACGAATATTTGATCTCCTCTTCTTATTTCTTCTTCACCTTTCTTATAATGATTGTGTACTCATATACATGAATTGTATTCCACTTCATGTGCATTAAATGGAATTTATAAATGCATCTAACTTCTTACTTTGAGCTTATATGAATCATTTTAACATGAACACCTTGCATGACCATCCTTTCTCATCTTACTTCTTCTTTGATGCATAGTTTGGAACTGTTGAGACTTGCTTCATTTATTTCTATTTGTGGTTGTATGACTAACATTAGAGGTCACTTTTGAACATTAGCTACTAAATTTGGATGATAACTTATAATTTTATTCATCTTTGTAGGCTATACACTTATACTTCATCCATGAACCCTAATTTGTATTTATGCGAACTTATGTGATCTTTTTGTGCATAGTTTGACATAGTTTGATCTTGAAAGGTACCCTAGCATCCTTAAAGACCTTTAGATGTATGCTACTGACTTTATAAGTCACATGACCTTTAGGTACCTTTAACCTTAAGTTTAGGCTTCTTTTGAACACTTGTTTCACTTTATTGGATGTGTGGTGTTTAAGTGTGATTCTTATTGTAATTTTCATATGCATTTGTCACTAACCTTTTGTGTAGGGGCTATAGTAAGTAGTTGAATATGTGGATGTTTATCCATACTCACACCTATTTTCCATTCTCTTTTAAAGGCTTTCTCTAATGTGATTGTGAAAAGCATCATTATGCTTCTTTGACATTTCACTTTCCTTACATCCCTTTGAGTTCTAATATAATCTTCAATCCTTGAAGTGAGTTAGAACATGTTCTTATTCTCTCTTTATATAGGTTTAGAATTCTTCAAACCTCACTAATCTTAGGATCTCCATTGCATAATAACATAGGGTGAGTCTTAGTTTCCCTTAGTGTTTTCCCTTTCTGAACTTGACACTTCTTTCTCTCATCTCTAAATAACTCAAAAACACCTAATAAAGGTTAAGCTTTCTTGTGTGCCTAGGGACTTTGTCATGAGATACTTGCACACATTCCATATGGGGACAAGGTGTAGGGTATCTATTGTGATGAATAAGTCTTAGCATGAGGATGCTTAACAAGCAACACCTAAAAAGCACTTCTTCATCAAAAATGCAAAAACACTTAATAAACGAAATTAGGATAATGTGTTTATGCCTTAATATTTGGAACTAGGTTTGGGGATTTCCTCAATACCTAGGTGTACTTCTTATCCACCCAATCTCGGAGTGATGTAAGAAGTACACACTCCTTTGAATAAGACATAAAAACATTCTTTAGATGTATTAGATTGACAATATTTTATGGTAAAACATGTTTCTGATTCTGAATGTCATGTGTGATGTTATGACATGTGCTTTAAGCATTCTGTAGGTGTGAAAGTTTAATGTATGCAGCTGTTTTATCGAGATGTCAAGACTGATGTCATGACATCTCTGACTAGGCCTATAGACCTAGTTGAATCCTTATTTCATGTGCGCGTTTTGTTGTTCTTAAAGGTGTATTTTGTTGAACATTAACATGCACGATTTATTAGAAGGAAATGATTCAGCATGGGGTAATGTTAGCAGAACATTTTATATGTTGCTATTTTAGCTCCTTTATTTTAGGAATTATCGTATTTCACTATGCAAGTTCAGCAGGCCCATGCCCATGACTGAGACAATACAAAAAGGATGCATTACCCTAGTTTGAACACGGAGACAGAAAAAAAAGAGGATTAAAGTATTCAGCGCTTTCTTGTGTGTTTAGTTTTCTTGTGAGCCAAACAATTATCATGTTGATGGTTTTTTTGGACTAGTTTTATCGAATTGCATGTTGTCCACTCTAAGATTTTAAGCAATAGTGTTTGTACTTGAATGAAGCTTTGAAGCAAGGTCAAGGAATGTTTTTTGAAGTGTTTCTTCTCTTTTATTTGAATTTGTGTCTGTTATCACTGTTGTGATTGAGGGGGAGTGAGAGGTGTCTCATATTTAGGAGTTCCTAGATAGAACTAGCATTGGGTAGTGATTAAGTGAGAATATCGTAAACTGGGATGTTTGCTGAAGGTCTTTGAATTGATACTACTGATAGTGGAGTTCCTTCCTGGCTTGGTAGCCCCTAGAGTATGTGTGTTGCACCGAACTAGGTTAACAATTCCCTGTATTCTTTACTTTTGCGTTTGTTTATTTACCTTGTTATTTTTAACCTTGTTAGATATTTGTGTCGTGATATCTTATTCGACATCTTATATTTGTTGCCAGAATTTCAATTGGTATCAGAGCAGGCACTCTGCCTGTTTTTCTGGTGAGATCTAGGGGAAGTATTTTCTAGTACTATGGACAAGGATGGAGGATTTGGGAATAGATCACCCATTCTGGATGGTTCTAACTATGATAATTGGAAACCTTGTATGGTTTCTTTCTTAAAATATCTAGACAAGAAGGCATGGACAGCTGCAGACAAAGGATGAGAACATCCTTTCCTTATTGATAATGTTGGAGAAAATACTTTGAAGTCTAAGGAAGATTGGAGCAAAGATGAGGAAGAGTTGGCTCTATGGAATTCTAAAGCCTTGAATGCTTTTTTCAATGGTACTGATAAAAACATATTCAGACTGGTGCATCATTGTGAATTGGCCAAGGAAATTTGGGACATTATCAAACACTCATGAAGGAACTTCCAAAGTCAAGATGTCAAGACTTCAGATGCTTATAACAAAATTTGAAAATCTGAGAATGAAAGAAGATAAGACTATTCATGACTTTCACATGAATATTCTTGATATTTCTAACACCTCAGGAGCTTTAGGAGAAAAAATGTTGATGAAAAGCTTGTGAGGAAATTTTTTAGATCACTTCCCAAAAGATTTTATATGAAGGTGACTGCTATAGAGAGGCACATGGCATCTGCAATATGAAGGTTGAATACCTCATTGGATCTCTTTAGAAATTTGAAATGGGATTCAGTGATGTGCCTGAAAAGAAGAATAAAAGCATAGCCCTTGTGTCAAATACTGAGGAAGAAACAGAAAAAGGTGAAGTGGAAAATGAAGAAAGCCTGAAAGAAGTTGTTGCCATGATGGGAAGACAAATCAACAAGGTCATGAAACTGATGAATATGAACTCAAGACCAAATGTCAGGAACACTTAATCTGACATCATCAGATCAAATGAGTTTAGGTCAAAGCCTGAAGAGAAGTCAAGTCAAAGCAAAAGAATTCAATGTCATGGGTGTGAGGGTTTTGGCCACATTAGAGCTGGATGTCCTACTTATCTGAAGGGAAAAAAGAAAGGCTTATCTATTACATGGTCTAATGGAGATTCTAAAAGTGACTTTAAAGAGAAATCAACTAAACATATAAGATGTGCACAAGTGATTCAAGAAGGAGAAAAGAAGAAGAAGATCATAGTAACACTAAAGGCTGAAAAGGAAGAGCATTTAACAACAATATCTAATCTAAACAATGAATTCACCATGTTGAATTCCAAGCTTGATCAAATAACCAAATCTATCAGAATGTTGAACAGTGGATCTAAAACACTTGATGATATTATTCAGACTAGAAGAAGTGCAGGAAACCTGTCTGGGATAGGATTTGATGGATCTAAAAACAACTCCTCAAGTAGCAGCCAACCTGAGCTCAAGAATGATGTTTCAAATTAGATGTCGAAACCAGTGTCTCAACATCATGGTGCAGGAAGATCTTCTCATCATAGGAAAAGATACCAAAGGTGGAGGTGCCACTACTGTGGCAGATTTGGTCACATGAAAGCTTTTTGTTACAGACTTCATGGATATCCTGATCATAATCCACATCCCAAACCTAAACAAAACATGGTCATCAAGAAAAAACAATGGGTTCCTAAGCATGTTGCCTTGATAGCTCATACTTCTCTTAGAGTATCAGCTAAAAAGGATTGGTATTTTGACTGGAATAAAAAATCGGTTGGTTGACATCAAACCTCATTCTACCAATTATGTAACTTTTGGTGATGGAGCTAAAGTAGAAATCAAAGGAGTTGGAAAAATTGAATGTTTAGGTGTTCCAAATCTTGATGGTGTTTTACTTGTGAAGGAATTGACTACTAATCTCATTAGAATCAGTCAGCTGTGTGGTCAAGGATTGAATGTCCATTTCACCAAATCTGAATGCCTTGTCACAAATGAAGAGAATGTAGTGATCATGAAGGGAGTGAAGCCTAAAGATAATTGTTATCTCTGGGTTAATCAATATTTTAGCTACTCACCTGTATGTTCCATATCCAAAAAGGATAAAGAAGGAAAGATCATGATTACTCTAGATTATGTGAATGAAACTTGTGACTAAGGCATATTGTATTCTCATGGGAATGATCCTATCATATCTAATTATTGTGATAAGAAAAGTACTTCTGGAGGTTGTTTCTTAGTAGGCAACAATCACATCTCTTGGTTCAGCAAAAAGCTGAATTATGTCTCCATATCTACTGCAGAGGTTGAGTACATAGCAGCTGGTAACAATTTTTCTCAGCTTGTTTGGATGAAACAAATGATGTTTGAGTATAATGTCACACGGGATGTCATGACATTATATTGTGACAATCCCAGTGCAATCAACATCCCAAGAATCCTATTCAGCACAATAGGACAAAGCATATTGATATTAGACATCATTTCATCAGAGATCTTGTGGAAGATAAAGTGATCAAGTTGGAACATGTTACCACTAAGTTATAGTTGGCTGATATATTCTCAAAAGTCCTGGATGCAAATCAATTTCAAAATCTAAGAGGCAAATTGGAAATATGTCTTTGTGAGGGTTTATGGAAATTAGTGATATGTGGGAACATCCTTAAGGACATTGTGCATTTTCAAGAATCTATATTAATGCAATATAAATGGAGGCACAAAATATTTGATTTTATCATCAATTCTTTTATTCAAAGGAAATACATTCAAAATCCCATTACTCGTCATCAAACACGCCATTGCTCCATACCGCATACCTACTCTCTCATCTTCCATGGTCACTCAAGAATTGTTTGTTCTCTCCCTCTCTCTCTCTCTCTTTGCGAAAGTCAATTTTTTCCAAAATGTCTCAACATTCATATGTCTCTCCATTAAAGAAATCATCAACTAAGATTGATTTTATCCTGTCCTCTAGGGTTCATCATCTATCTGAAGATGTTCTGGATGTTGCTCCCTTTAATGTGGTCATCCATGATGCTTCTAGAATTTATAAACCTATAACACCAAATGTACGTAGACCAAAGGATTCATCTGCATGTTCATCTTCTGGTGCTAAGAAGGGCTCTGTCTTTGTGAATGAGGCCACTAAAGAAATCATTACACGAATTTTGACTGAAGATCATGATGTTGCTGGTGTCTCTGTTCCATTGGCTAGTCTCCCTACTTCTTAGAATAGCCAAAAGGATAAAAATATTGGTCCAAGAGATGAGGCAGCCAAAGAAAATGATGTTGTTTATGCTATTGAAGGTAGTAGAAAGGATGTTGAGGAAGATGTTGTAACACATGAGGATAAATCTGCTCCATCGGATGTTGGGGTTACACACAAGGGTGATGAAAGTGTTCAAAAGGATGGTATTATCCCTAAGACTGGAAAAGATGCTATTTCTGAGGAAGTGATTAACCTTGAAGATATATCTGACAATGATCTCACTGCCAGCATAAACAAGCATAGCCAAAAGGATAACTTCAAGGAAAGGGAATAATACTGTTGAACAAGGTTCTCCATAAAGTAAGCCTGCTTGCAGAAAAGATAATCCTAAGGACACCCCTAAAAAGACTGTTATTGGTCCTTTTAAAGGATGGAGCAAGGTGATGACTAAGAAGAGAAAGGTCAGAGATGCTTCTGAATCTGAATCTGATACTGATGTCGAAAATGATGTTCCAGACATCACCCCTAGGAAGAAACCAGCTATAAGCAAGCTTGCTTCTAGGGTGCCTGATGCACCTTTAGATACCATTTCCTTTCACTGCATCAGTAGTGTGAGCAAATGGAAGTTTGTATATCAAAGAAGACTAGCTTTAGAAAGGGAGATTGCTGAGTCTATTATGGAATGTTTTTATGTTATGGATCTGATTTACTTTGCAGGCTTGTTTAAAACTGTTGCAAGATTTTCCCAGTGCTATGAAACTCCTGTTAAAAAGTTTATTGTGAACCTATATGAGGAATGTGTTGATGGGAAGTCAAAGGACTTCATGAAAGTGAATGTGAGAGGTAAGTGTATTAATTTTTCCACTACTATTATAAATACTTACCTAGGAAGAGATACTTCTAACCATCCTGAATTGGAAGTCATTGCAATCAGATCTGCAAAACCCTTACTGCCAACCAAGTCAAACATTGGCCTAGGAAATGGAAGCTTTCAACTTACATGCTTAATGTTAAGTATGTTATACTGAATAGAATTGGAGTAGTCAATTGGGTACCAACAAACCACACCTCCAATATTGCTACTGGTTTAGGAATATTTATATATGTTGTAGGTAGCAAAACAAAATTTGATTATGGTACTTATATCTTTGACCAAACCATGAAGCATGCTAGTACACTGGCTGTAAAGTTACCCATTGCTTTTCCTTCCCTCGTATGTGGTATTATTCTGAATCAATACCTTGTTATTTTAACTGATTCTGAAACGACTTGTAAGAGTGAGAATGCTCTCTCTTTCCATTATAAGTTGTTTCAGGGATCACATGCCCCTGACATTGGTGTAACTTCTACTGCAACATCTACTAGCAGCAAGCCTCTCAACAAGAATTCAATCATTGTTGAGCTCAAAGAAGCTTGTAAGGAGTTAGAGGCAAGAAAAGTGAAATTTGAGAAAATGATTGAGATGTTGGAAAAAGAGGGGATAATTGATGCTAAGCAGGCTGAAGAGGAAGCTCAAGTTGATTATGATGGTGGTTCAGATTGTGAGAATGAAAGTGGGGGAGAAGATGATGTTGGCGATGATCAATCTTGTTCTGAATCGGTTCAGTGTGGATGGCTGTTGATTCTGTCTGATGAAGTTTTTTTCTTTCTGGTTTTTCTATTTTGTTTCCTAGCCCTTGAAGGCCCTTTGTAATATTTTCTTTTGGATTTCTGGTGTTGTTTGTTGGGTTTCTAATATAAACCTGGATTTATGCTCTTCATGAGCTTTTGGTTCTAATAGTTTTAGCTCTATGATTATCTTTATATTTGGCTCAACTTCTGGCTAAAAGGAGGAGTAATTATCCGATAGCTAGATAATATGATTTTTGACTGTATACTATTTATTTTAGTATAGTCAGACTGTTGTCTACAGGTAATTACAAGTTGAGGGGGAGATGAAATCTCTCTTGTTTGAATCTACTTCTGCTGTTGTGTTGTACTCTGATACACGTTTTGTTTAAGAGGGAGATTATCTATATCTCTGGTGTGTTTTTGCTGTTGTGTTTGCTCTGATTAATGCTTAAATTATTTTAGCCAAAAAATTTCCAAAGGGGGAATTTGTAGATGTTTTAGATTGGCAATATTTTATGGTGAAACATGTTTCTAATTCTGAATGTCGTGTGTGATGTTATGACATGTGATTTTAGCATTCTGCAGGTGTGAAGATTTAATGTATGCTGCTGTTTTATCAAGATGTCAAGACTAATGTCATGGCATCTCTGACTGGACCTGAAGACCTAGTTGAATCCTGATTTCATGCACGTGTTTTGTTGTTATTAAATGTGTGATATGTTGAGCATTAACAAGTGCAATTTATTAGAAGGAAAGGATTCAACATGGAGTAATGTTAGCAGAACATTTAATATGTTGTTATTTTAGTTCCTTTATTTTAGGAATTATCGTATTTGATTGTGCAAGTTCAGTAGGCCCATGCCCATGATTGAGACTCGACAAAAAGGCTGTATTACCCTAGTTTGAACATGAAGACAGAAAAAAATAAGGATGAAGTATTCAGCGCTTTCGTGTGTGTTTAGTATTCTTGTGATCCAAACAATTATCATGTTGATGATTGTTTTGGACTAGGTTTATCGAGTTGTATGTTATCCACTCAAAGCTTTTAAGCAAAAGTGTTTGTACTTGACTTAAGCTTTGAAGCAAGGTCAAGGATTGTTTTTTTGAAGTATGTATTCTCTTTTATTTGAATTTGTGTTTGTTATCACTGCTGTGATTAAGGGGGAGTGAGAGGTGTCTCGTATTTAGGAGTTCCTAGATAGAACTAGCATTGGGTAGTGATTAATTGAGAAGATCATAAACTGGGATGTTTGTTGAGGGTCTTTGAGTTGATACTACTGATAATGGAGTTCCTTCCTGGCTTGGTATCACCCAGAGTAGGTGTGTTTGCACCAAACTAGGTTAATAATTCCCTGTGTTTTTTACTTATGTGTTTATTTATTTACCTTGTTATTTTTAACCTTGTCAGATATTAGTGTCCTGACATCTTATTCGACATCTTATATTTGTTGCCAGAATTACACATTCTCCTATGCCAAATTCAATAAAAGCTTCTAAAAGCTACAAACCAACAACAAGCGTCTTTTCTGCGGGAATTCTTTTCTCGTTTATTCACTCCAAACAAAAGAACTCGCTACGACTTATCTTTTTGCAAGACGGTATATGTACTTGTACCAGATGAGCCTGCAACACATGAGAATAAACAATAACAGTTCAAGCTTTAAAAAACAGAAATAAAAGTTTTCCTCCCTAGTTAGGGGAACTACGTCGACTCTGATTCTCACTTCCCATGAGATACGTAGGCATTAGGGTAGGGCCCATTCGAGCACATTCTTTATTTTCCCTACATTTTTCTCGTTCTTTTCCTTTCCAGTACCAGTTTAGTAGCAGTTGCAGCAGCATATTATTCTTTACCCTTTGAGACAATTCAAGCAAGCATGGATCCCGTCGGGTACGATAGATGATCTGGGGTGATAATACCTTCCCAGTTCGTAATTGACTCCCAAACCTAGTCTCTTTGGTTCACAAAACCTTGTTCTTTCGTTTCCTTTGGTTTGTGCAGCATTACCTTTCCCTTTCCTTGGGGATAAAAATGCCTGACTGGCGACTCTATTTCTTTTCCATGCCACTTTCGCATTTGTACTAGGATGAAAATCCCGGGAGCGGCACACTAGGACATAGAACAAGGAATTATCATGAATTTTAATCAATTAAATCATCATTTTTCGCTCCAAGTCTCGCTAAGCGATCAACCCTGCTTGCTAAGCGAGCAACTCTCTGACTTGGGAAGGTAAAAATTCTTCAACAGCTCGTGAAGCAAGCTACACCTCGCTAAGCGAACGGTGCAAATTCTGCCTAACCCTGAGATTTTCTGCAATCTCCATCCTTGCGATTTCCATCCTGAAACACAATATTCTCACAGTAACATAATATATTTCTCATCTAATGTTAGTAAGATAATACCTCACCATTTAAACAAAACTATCATGCATAAACATTCTCAATCCTTGGAACATCAATCCTTAAATACTCTACACATTCCTCTTTTGATTTATATAATAGATCAGAACATCCTCAACGAACACCACTTCAAACTTATCCAAAATAACTTAATAACCTCTGGTTCCGATTACCACATTTCATGTCTATCTTCTTATGGGATCTCAACTCACTCAAGATTTATGTCGACACAATGTCTAAACCCATAAAAAGTAATACCATCAGGGGAACTTCAATTTTTTTGCGATTCATTCCAATTAAAACCCCAAGTTCTTCCTAACACAATTGCGAGTTTCCATACCACCCACCTCTCAACACGCACCCTTATGCTACCATCCTTTTCTTTACCAATAATGAACCCTCCAAGGCTACACCATTGGTCTTACAGATTCCCTTTCTAGCAAATCTTCTAACTGCGCTTTTGGTTCTACCAATTCTAATACCGACATCCTGTATGGTACCATAGAGACATCTAACACCAAGGACAAGATCAATAAATAATTACACCCCTCTCCCTCTCTCTAGAGGCACATTCCAATATCTTTCAGAAACATATATGCATCGACTAATCAAAACACTCTGTAAGCATTTGACCTTACTCCCAACAATTCACTATACATACTATCCCGTTTGGCAAGGCACATCTATCCCATCCAACATGATATCATCCACTATCAACAAGAGATTAAGGGTGATCAGTTCCTTAATTGGTTGATAAACATCCGACAATCGTGATGGGGCATAAACCATGTCCACCAAAATCCAATATCATTCTTGGCATCTTATGCACTATTCCACCTCCTATGCAATTCCTTAGTTGACTCAAGCCTTATTTCCACATTTCCTCCAAAATCGAGAATAATATCGTCTTAATAACCTTTGCACTCCTACAATCAATACACGTTGAGTCAACACTCCACAGCTAAAACATCTCAAAGAAGTAACATCTTTTCCCCCACTTTCTTCAATCTCACACCTGAAGACAACCTGTTAGAAACAAGCAAGTACCGACAGTGTTTTCACACACATGTCGTGTGCTAGGAAACAACACAACTAAACAACCTGGCTGGACGGACTGACATGCTCTAATACCACTTTGTAACACCCTAAATTCCCCCGTGCATTTTATAATAAAATTAGAGTAAAAATCAACTTTCAAATTTAAGGTATTACTTTTCATCCAAAAATATGCTCCTTAAAAGACATGTAACATACTTTAATATTTTATTATGCAGCAGGAAAGACATACATTTAAGTCAAGCATTTTATATTTTACTATACAAACGTTCCCGACTCCCATGTTACATATCAGAGCAGACGCCACTAACATGAAGTGCTTCAACTTCACCGACCACGAACTCTAACTACTCATGCTAACCTGCATGTTACCAACATATAAGTAACTTTAAAACAAAAGGGGTGAGATTGTTAAATCAACAAAAGAGGAAGATGATATAAGTACGAGAGCATACATCATCTAGTTATCCACACACATCATAGAAATCATATACATCACACCATTCAATACATCCACACATTAATCTTCAACAATATAAAATATACAAAAAATACCTCCACAACACATAGATCAACAACAAAGCATGCAAATGAGATTCAACCATATACTCAATGCATGTGGTACTAATAACGATCCCTATTTCATGATCACAGTTTCTGTTGGAACTCTCGACCCCTTTTCCATGGTCCAGTGTGACCCCTCTTTCATGATCACACCCTCGACCCCTATTTCATGGTCTAGTGTGACCCCTCTTTCATGATCACACCCTCAACTATGACTAAATACAATCACCTCACCAACAATGATAACACACAACAACGAGGCGACATGCAAAACATACAACGACTCTCATGAAATCAATTTATCATACAACTTTAGACCATAACACAACAGGTCATCACAACTAAACAACAACAACAACATATCATCACAATTCAACAACAATGACATGTCATCATAATTCAACAACAATGACATATCATCACAACTTAACAACAACAAAAACCACATATTACAACAACTTATCAACAACAACATACTATAACAACTTAACAACAACAACATCATATTACAGCAATTTATGAACAATGAAATATCATCACAATTCAACAACAATGCCATATCATTAAAACTCAACAACAATAACAACCACATATTACAACAACTTAACAAACACAACACATCATGTTAAAACATCAATGAATACATACACAAAACTTTAATACATCATTATCATCATATAAATATTATCATATCATAAACGTCAACACTCTATCATTATATTCTAGCTCAACATAAGCATCATTTAACCTTCAACCCATAATTAACATCACAAAGTCGTTAGCACTTAATTATCATTGTCTATTCATCGGACTCCATTACAAACAACCTTATCGCATTACTTACACCTCTACATCAATATAACTAATTCCTACACATTGTTTTTATCATTCATAGTCATAGGACATCACCATTCTCCCATTTAGAACAAGATTCATCATCTATAGAAACATGTATTTAGTTCAATATTCAATGAATCACCTTCCAACATCAATTCATATTATTTAAATTGTTTCTAGTAACATGAGACTATTTTTAAATGAAAGTACATTGTCTTAGCTTCACACAACTTCGATCAATGCACAAATTGGACACTCGAAGCTCAAGATATGAATTTTCAAAGTTTTGGAACAAAACTGCTAGGAGCCACTCGCTGGGACCTTGCTAGGACGTCACTTAGCGAGCTACTCACTATCTGTGAACTTGCCAGAGGTTCCTGCGATGACAGCACTTTTCCCCTTCGATTCTACACCCTTAAACTGCATTTTTTACCTCTATTGACCCAAATTAAGGAAATATAACCTATATCTAACACGCATACATCAATAAAAACAATTAGAACACATCAATTCATCACAGTTCATCATTAATAATCTCATTAACTCTAGGTTTTCTCCCAAAACCCCAAGTCCCAATCACCCACAAACAACAATTTCATGGCATCAACCTAATGATTTCTACACACATATCTACATCATCTAACCCTTGAGTGATTAAAGAAATCCCACCCTTACCTTATAGTGATGAGCATTCATTATCTTCAATGAGTTCTCCTTCTTCCATCCTCTTGCACTAGCTCTTCCTCTTCTCTCCTATTCACGTTCTTCACAACTTTTCATGATCTCTTTCTATGAATCCCTTCCTCTTTTCCTTAAATACCCAACATAACCCTTGGACCCCTAATATTGGAATCCCCAATATGGCCTCACTAACTCCTCACCCAATTATAGTTTACCCATTTACTCCTTATACCTCTAATTTTTTTATTTATTCCAATATATTCTCATTATCACCCAACTGATGAAATAAATAATAACAACTTCTCCATAATTTAATTTAAATACTTATTCTACACCATGGTCAACAAATATTAAATTAAAATAGTAGAATAAATTTTGACTCCTTTCACCACCGATTTTTACATTATTGGTCACATACCCCTAAGATAGTAGATTCACTTCTTAAGGTCACTACCCTTCAACACGGGCACACCAACATAACTAATGCACAACAAACACACCATCGATCATAAAAGTTCCCAATTATTCACAAATAATAATTATAAGAAAAATAGGGCGTTACAAGAGTCACCTTCAATCCAAATGTAAGGGTGGGGTTTTAACCTTATAATCAGGATTATATGATGAATTTGTATGGAATTGGGTATAGGAATCCTTGTTGTCAATTGTTGTATGATTTGGTTAAGATAAGTTGTTGTGGTTTGATAAGTTGTGTTGATCAATGTGTGAATTAAGGTAAGTTGTTGGATTAATCATAAATTGACTATATAATGTTGTTTGTGTATGTATTTGTTGTGATACGTTGAAATTGTGCGTGGTTGATGGGAATTGGTCTTAGCAGAGAGTTACAGAGACAAAGAGGAGAAGCATAGAGGGAACAAGATTTGGACTGTGGGACGACCGTCCCCTCTTTCTGACGATCGTCTGGGAAACGTGATGTCTGTCACATTCCTAGGACGACTGTAACATATTGTGACGAGGGTCACATAAAGTGTGACGATGGTCACACGGGGTCTGGGAGAATTTGTTGTTATGGCTTCTGTGCTGTATTTTTATGCTATCTGTTAAACAGACTGTCATAAGTTAATTCCTTTAACATGAATAAGTTAGAGAATATTATCTGAAGTAGCATAGGTCTTATTAATCAATTAACATAGATTTAATAAGTGATATAAAATTTTATTAGTAGAAGAAAACTAGTTAACAGTGAAATAGGATTAGTAGCATGTTGGCAAGTTAGTTGTTGTGATAGAGTTGTCAGAAGCATGTTAATAAATTAATAACAAGTAGTATTAACAGAGCATATTAATTAGTTTAATTAATTGGTTTAGTAGGGACTTTGTAAGTAATAGAGTGGTAAAATTGTTGTACTAGTGTTGTGTTATTTGCTGCAAGTTGAAAACTTGCTGATTGTTGTTGTATGTTGCAATGCCTTATAAATGGCAAGATTATGAGTTGCAGGCCTTGGTCAAAGTTGGATGTTGTTGTGTTGTTATGTCGTTATAGTTTTTGTTTGATAATCATGTTGAGTTGCATAACATATCATTATTCAAGTTGGAGCTGGTTGCTCGGTAAGTTGGCCTGGATTAGCAAGAATAAAGTTGAAGACTTATGCCTTGTATTTACACCTCTATTAATTGGCATGATTATAAGTTGGGAGTTTTGCTCCATTGGTACCACATGCCTCACATTTACCTAAGTTACATATTATATTGTTGTGTTGTATCATATGTTGATTCTAAATTGTTTGTTGTTTGTGAAATGGTGACCTGTGAAATATTGAAAACAATTTCCTTGTGTGTTGCAATATTGAAAACAAAATTTTCAAGATCTTGTTTTATGAAACAACAACATTGCTTGCAATATATTATCAGTATGACTAGGAATAAATTTATCAATGTTGTCAATTAAGGAAATCCATAAATTATATAATGTTTTATTTAACTAACAACATTGAAAAGTTATTCCAAAATATAATAATGACCTTGCAAGATGTGGAAACAACAACAACAACAACAACTACAAATGTTACATTTTTTTTACAACGCTTTCACCTCACCCAATAAAAACCAAGGTAAAATTCCAAAACGCGCTACGTGTTGGAGTGTAACATCCCAAATTGTTTCCTCCCTTTTTCATAACATTTTGCATACCATTCTCTTACATTGCATTTCATATAAATCAAAATAAGAGAGAGCATACATTCATTGGTTGAGGGCTAAGGTGTGTGATCAGTTGATGTGCAAAGTTATGGTCATTCAAAGACAATGAAGAGGAGCCAAGGGTATCCCAATAAGCCTCAAGGTTCTCTCATGGTTCACCAATCTCAAATGAATCCTCAAGTAATTAGAAGAAGTGGATTAATCAAGAAGTTTAAGCAGTGCAACATCTCCCATAAAAAAGGGCCAAAATTAGGGTTTTTGATTCAAAGAGCTTCCTAATGAATTTTTGGTTCATACTTGATTTCAATGTTTTCCACATGATGTCAAGTATATAGATTTGGAATATTGTCCATTGAATCATTTCAGAAGATCTCCAATTGGTCAGTTACTTGAAAATCAAGAAATTGGGGAAAAGCCAACTGTGCAGAGGAAAAAGTAAACTCCTGACTTTTTGAGGTCAAAATCATGTTCCACAAGTTAAATGTGATTAACTTTTGATATTTAATCAAGAAAAGTCAAGGGAATCATGGAAAAATCTAGAAATCACAAGCCTTCCTAAAATAGAAACTTAAGGTTTCTATTTTTGGTAAGTTTTAAGTCACTTTGCACCTCACTTGAAAGCCATCTTTCTCCTTGATAAAGGCTCTAAACTTAAGGCCTAAGTTGATCCAATTAAAGAGCACATATTGAGATTCAAATCCATAGCAAGAACACCTCCATTTGATCAAAATTGAAGAAGTTATGATCAATTAAAGTGAGGAAGAATCAAGGCAATATGGCTGGCCAAACAAGGCATGGGCGAGCCAGATGCACCATAATTTCCACAAACACCTGGTGTGCATGTTGTGTCCAACTTCAAAGCTAATTATCTCCATCAAGTAAGCCTCAAATGAAAATTTTCTAAACATCAAAGTTGTTCATTTTTGTCTCCTCTACAACTTTGGTGTTTGAAATTTTTTCATCTGATCAAAGGATAGGAAGATATGGTGGTTCAAACATGGGTTGCAAGAAATGAATTTATGCCCTAGGCATGAGCCACGTTGACATTCCCATGGAGGAAATTTTTTTGGCTTGTGTTCAAAGTCATTTTGATCAACTTAGAGGCTCCCATTCTTGTTGATTACAACTACAAACATGTTCCATGAAAGACCATTGATCATTTGCCCCCAAAATTGTTCATTTTCATGCATTGGTCATAGAGAACTTCATGTACAAACATCAAATAATTCATTGGTACATTAAAGAGGTTTGTTGGAGGTTTGAGAATTGTATTGGTTAAGGTCATTGCAAACACCTTTGGGCAGTCATATGTACTTCATTTCCTCATTTGAGCTAACATGATTTTGTATTCACATGCATACATGCACGAGCTGGGTATCAAAGGAGAAAAATGAGAAGCTTACAGAGCAAGTCATCCAGATAACATCATGCCATCATGATAAATCATTGGACACCAGCCTCAGCTGCATTGTAACTTCCATAAGCCTCACCATAGTTGATCCAAAGCCTTGCTAAGTTTAGCTCCACACTCATTTTTCAACTTCAAATTGGTACATGCACCCTCATTGCTCATTACACCATGTTTAACCATAGTTCTAACCATCAACCATGATGGTTAGAAGCTAACCATAGGTATATAAGTCATCCATAACAGAATTTAGAACCAGTTTTGATCATTATCACATTTTCACATTTTTTGCACCAAATCTCTTCTGAAGTTTTCTCTCTGAATCACACGGATTCTTCACCATTGTTCATCATAATCTTCATCAATCAATCATCTTCTACCTCTTCTGGTCAAGCACAAGCAAAGGGAACAAGCAAATTCATCATTGCAAGCTCAGTCTTGGTTTGAATATTTCTTTCAATTTCCTCCAAGATTTGAAGATCTAAAACATTTATTTTGTTCTTTAGAAGCTCAAGAACAAGCCTGCGTCTCTAGATTTCTTATGTAGAAAGATGAGCCATAGAGCTAGGTTTGAAATCCTCTTATTTTTCTTGCTTCATTTTTGCTTGTTCTTGCTGAATTTGTAGTGTTTGAAGCTATATAGGAGCAATTTGTTTGATGGCTAGTTGATAGGCACCTTAGGTGCAGATGATCAGAATTTTAAGGCATTTTGTTTCTCTTTAATTCTCTCTGATCTTGCATGTTATGGTGATTTCGTTCATGGATTTGTAATGTGTGTAAGCCAAATAATTCAAATGGTATAACTTTTATGCATTCTGGAATAAAATTGGAGGTGGTGACCAGAGACTCTCCTGAGAAGATGACCGAAATCTACTTCAGTCGCCTGAAACTTCATAATATATGTATTCAATTTGTATTAAACTCCATGTAAAACAAGAAGAACAATCATCATATTTAATCTAACATGGTCTTGATATCCAAATTTACCATGTACATTGATCACATAAATCAGATTCCCACTTTGCTATGAAAATATCAAACCAATTATATATTGTAAAAGGATAAAAACCTTCATAAGTTTCTTTTCACAAACATAGTAAACAGATAAAAACGTCAAGAAACAAAGCATGATGAATTTTTGGGTCATTAGCATTGCATTCAATTAGCCTTTTCTTAAAGGGAAACACATATTTATACAATGGGTTCTTAGAAACCCACATACATCATTTATTATGATACAACAATTACAAATAATGGGTTCTCAGAAACCCACATACATCATTTATTCTAATACATTATCTACTACATTAATAATCAATTCCATGTATAACAAGTAACACGATTATCTGATTTAATCCGACATGGTCCTGATTTTCTTATGTACCATGTACATTGATCACAAAAGTCGGAATCCCTCTTTGCTACATAAATATCAAACCATTTAAACTCATTCTTCCACTGAAAGGAACAGAAAAATAGTGTTGTCCCCCAGAAGTTATCATTAAATTGAAAATTATAACTATCACTGTAATGAAGAAGATTAGCTCCAACATCATCATTTTTAGATTTACAATGAATAGTTAAATCAGATTTGTCTTCTAAGAGGTTAGCAACCTTCACATGTTTCTTTCCAAGAACATACTGGACTGATAACAATGTCAACAAACTAAGCAAGATGAATTTTTGGCTGAATGGCGACATTGCATTCAATTATTATTTTTTTAAACTGAAATGTGTTTTTATATGATGGATGCAATATTTGTTCAACAGAGAAGCATATATTTATATTAGCTTTCAATCCTATAAATGAATCGAGTACATTCAATATGTAAAACTCAACGTTGTTAAATTTAACGATGATAAATTTTCCAGCAAATTCATAGGTCACATGTTAATAGCATATAACATACAATTCGTTACAAATGTTAAAATAGAAATAACAAAAAACAATAAAAAACAATAAAAACTTAAATCTATTTAAAAGTAATTTATTTAGATAAAATAAAAAATAATAATAACCTAAGTAGAGGTAGATTAAGAATCCAAAAATGATTTAGTTTTTACAATATCACGTGGACTAAAAAAGTATAGAAGGTTTTAAAAAATAAATACCCCTTTGGTCTCAAATATAAGCAACAAATAAATTCAATGGTTTTAACTATAATAAAAAGTTATCTATATAATTAAATTTGATGTCAATATTCCAAATATACTCCTACTTTTTTTACATTTATGTATTTTTAACAATTTTCAAAGCAAAAATTAAGGGTAAAATTAGAAAAGTGTGAGACTTAAATGTCTTTAGACAATTTTCTTAAAGGGTGAGCTTTTATGTAAAGTTGCTTATATATGAGACCGAAGGAAGTATGTGTTTATGATTGATTTGATGTCTTTAAAATGTAAAAATTGAATACTTTAATTTATATCTATAATAATTCAGATACAAATACTAAGATCAAAAGCACACAATGAAAATAAACATAACATCAAGGCCTTCTAAATTCCTCGGGCCTTTTTGCCTTCACCTTTTCACAGTATCTGCTCAATTGAATATACTAAACTATAATGAGGTGAGATATTTCTATCTTAGTCGAGCGTTACTAAACCATAAGTTCACTCAGCCAAATATGTTCTAACTATCCTATCTTATTATATTAAACACCTGTGTTTAAATTTAAATAGAAAAGGAGTCAAGACTTAATTAGTCTTACACAATGTGTGAATATTTATACACTCACTTTACATACCATGTACACTTCAAGATACATATAGCAACACAAATCATCTTTCCTCGAAAATTGCTTCTCACATAATCCTAGACTCATATCACATATTTTCTACGACTGATCACATATGTAACTTTACACATGTTGTAGACTTTATGAGCTCAAAATTTACCATTATATTCTTTAAGTATATCCAAAGTATCTTGTCCATTAGTCATGCCAATATACAGAATCAATGTGATTTTTTCGTTATATCAATTATAACTAAACCCATCAGTTATATAGTGACACAACTAAATAACATAGATCCATCATAAAATGTGTATCATGAAAATTACATGAAGTTGGTAAGTATATGTCGTTTTTCAACTGGTCCTATACTTTAGTGAGGATATTCAATAACTTTATTGTACAAAATGTTAACTACTGAATATCAAACTTTATTAACTTGAAAATATCCAAAATTATAGTATGCATACATAATACCAAGCACAATACATAAAATTCATAATCAACTAACTCCCACTAAACCAAAGACTCCTCTAATTGTAAAACACCCATGTAAGTAGTGTGCTCATGAAAGACCTTTGGTGGAATACCTTTTGTAAGAGGGTCTTCTATCATGGAGTTTGTCGCCAAGTGTTCTATGAAAATATGTCCACTTTGTACCATTTCCTTAATAACTAGGAACTTGATGTCAATATGTTTTGACTTAGTCGAGCTCTTATTATTTTTGTAATATAGGACGACTAATTTATTGTTACAGTATAACTTAAGTGGCATTTAAATTCCTTCCATAATTCGCAGCCCAATGACAAGATTCCTCAACCAAATTCCATGGTTGGATGCCTCATAACATGCTATAAACTATGCTACCATGGTGGATGAAGTCGTAAGAGTTTTCTTAGCACTGCACCAATAAACTGCTCCACCAACGAACATGTAGATATAGCCTGAAGTGGATCTTTTATTGTCTTGGCATCCAGCAAAATTTGAGTCAGAGTATCCAGTGATCTCTAACTAGTCTGACCTCCTATATGTGAGCATATAGCCTTTTGTTCTCTTTAAATACCTCATAACCTTTTTGCTTTTTTTTTCAATGATCCATTCATGGATTTCTCAAATATCTGCCTAACATCCCAACTATGAACGCAATATCCAGACGCATGCACACTTGGGCATACATCAGACTCCCTACTACTAACGTATCAGGAATCTTTTGCATTTCTTGAATTTCTAAGATTCCTTTTGGGCACTGACTGAGATTGAATTTGTCGCCCTTAGAAATTAAAGAATCTCCTAATTCACATTCCTGCATGCCAAACCTTTTAAGTACATTTTCGATATAACTCCTTTGTGATAATCCTAGAATACCATGAGACCGGTCTCGATGTATCTGAATTCCTAATACAAAGGAGGAATCACTAAGATCTTTCATTTCAAATTTTATTAACAAAAATTTCTTGGTTTCATGAATCATGCCTATATCATTTTTGGCAAGCAACATGTCATCAATATATAGGACTAGGAAAATGTACTTACTCCCATTGAATTTGTTATACACACAATAGTCAATAACATTCAAGTTAAAACCAAATGAGAGAATTACTTCATGAAATTTGTGAAACCACTAACGAGACGCCTTCTTTAGTCCATAAATGGATTTTGTCAATTTGTAAACTATATTATTTGAGTCTCTTGACACAAAATTTTATGGTTTCATCATATAGATTGTTTCATCAACGTTGCCCTTGAGGAAAGCCATCTTGACATCCATTTTATGGAGTTCCAAATCATAATGTGAAACAAGAGCCATGATTGTCCTAAAAGAGTCTTTCGATGGAACCATAGAGAAATTCTCTTTAAAGTCAATCCCTTCTTTTTGAATATAACCCTTAGCCACAAGACGGGCTTTATACCTCTCCACATTACCGTTAGAATCCTGCTTGGTCTTAAATATTCATTTGCAAATAATGGGTTTCACACCTTCTAGTAATAGGACAAGTTCCCAAAATTTATTGTATTACATGGACTTATACTCCTCCTTCGTTGCTTCAATCCACTTATCTGAGTTGGAATCCTGGATGGCTTAATGGAAGTTGATTGAATCATCTTCCATCTGTCGCTCCCGAAGATTTGCATCCCGGTACAAGCGCGAACGGTCGGCGAAAGGAGAAAATGAAGGTGAAGATGAATAGAGTCTCCAGCTAGGCATTTTTATCCCGAAGGAAAGGTAATATTGCATAAACCTAGAAAAGGATGGATAAGACGGTCGCGAACCAGAGAAACTGAGAAAGGGGGTTGGTTACAACCTGGGAAGGTATTAGCACCCAGATTGTCCGTCGTACTCGACGGGATCCACGCTTACAAGATTGTGTTTAAAAGGGTAGTGTATGTGATATCTGTGTGCAAAAGCTAAAGAATGAATGTACAGGTGTCAGTGCAAAAGGGTGAATTTCTCAGGAACTGAGGCTTAAAAGAAAATGATGAGAGAGGGGGAAGACACAGAGACTTTTGTTCGATAATAGTTAAGTTATGCCTACGTATTCTCGTGTGCAATGAGGAAGTCAGAACACCGTAGTTCGACTCAAAGAGACTGAAAATAAATTGAATGTGAACTTCTTGTTTGTCTATGCTCAAGTGTATGACTCGTCTGGCTCGAGTGCTAACTGTCTTGCATTAGACGGAAGAAGCAAGTTCTCGTTTATGAATGAGTGTGATGAGAAAAGAATCCCGAAGGAGACGATTATTGTTTGTTTTGTGTTTTGTGTTTTCAGTTTTGTTATTGCTTTTGGTGTTTTGCATAAGTTAATGAGCTTAAGCCTAAATCAAAGGCTTGTAAACTTATTATATACTCCCTAATTAGGGATAATGAGCCTACTTAAGTATGAGATAAGCATCTCAAATTAATTACCATGATGATGTAGGATTGAGATCATTAACCTACTTGTGATTAATTAGATGTTTTTGGGTTTTTGTTTAGTGTTAAGTAATGAGTTTAATCTCTAATCACAGATTAGTGAACTCATTACACCATCCTAATAGAAGGATAATAGATGAGAACACATAAGTTGAGGAAGATACCTCAACTTAATCCATGGTTATGGATTAAATTCATTATATAACAAAGCCTTTATTAAGTGGATTTTAATTAGAGGATGAGATTAAGAAATGGATTTTATGGTTTGTAAGACAACTTGAGGGGGACTTGTCCATTAAACACTAGGGTTAGTCCTTCTTAACCATAAAGGAAGAATTAGAACCCTAATGTAAGGCCCAAGTTACAAGATGGAGTCTTAGTGATTATTAAGATGATTTGATTAAGATGTTTAAACAAATTAAAGGTTTAACACTTAGGATTAAAGTTATACACTCCATCCTAAGAGAAGGATGCAGGCATAACCCTAATTTAGGAGTTGTGGCAGCAATGTAGCATATGGCATTGGTATAGGGTCAATCACCCTGTTGATCTGAGATGGCCTCTGTTGGAAAGGGCGTTGTTGTTGGTTGTTATTATTGTTGTTGTAGGATCTCTGTTGAGGGAACTGTGGCTGTTGAGGAAAGTGTTGTGGTTGTTAAGTGTATTGAGGAGGTGGAGTAGGAATAGTGACGGCGGTAACTGATCTTGTCAAATATTGGGATCTCCCTCTTCCCACATGTACATAATTTGTTTCACCAGATCTGTGGGGCCCTGTAAATGGCTTTCTTGCATAGCTTGAACTGGCACCGTTGTCAGAAATCTTTCCCATCTTCAGTAAGCTCTCAATTCTTTCTCCAGCTATAACTACGTCTGCAAAGCTGGTGGAAGAAAATGCAGCCAATCTGTCAATATAAGTACCCTGGAGAGTGTTCATGAACATATCTTTCATCTCCCTTTCTGACATCAGGGGTTGGACGGCAGGAGCTAGTTGCCTCCATCTTTGGGCGTACTCTCTAAAGCTTTCTCGGGAGGTCTGTGACATTCCCATCAGAAGGGTTCTGTTTGGATCCATGCCCAGATTATACTGATATTGACGAATGGAAGCTTCTTCCAAGTCTTTCCAATTCCTAACTGAGGCCCTGGTCAAGTGAGAGTACCATTCCCGGGATGCCCCTGTCAAGCTATCCTCAAAGTAAAACATCCACAGTTTCTCATCCATGGTGTAGGATTTCATTCTCCCCAGGAAAGACTGAAGATGGGTACGTGGGTAGGATGTGCCATTGTATATTTCAAAACAAGGAGGTTTGAACTAATGAGGAATTATAACCCCCTCCACTAATCCCATGTCCATGACATCAAAACCCAGAGAGTTTTGGGATTCAAAATACCTTAGCTTTTCTGCTATTTCATCCAATCGACGATCGTAAACTTCGTCTCCAGCCCCAACCACAGTAAATTTCTCTTCCTGAGGGTCCTCCTGCAAGGCCCTCCCTTCAGTGTTACCTTGGGTGTTTCTTATAGAATTGATGTCTAGATTCAGATGAGGTCCAAATTCTGGGGGATCAGTACGAGGCTATACGTGATTGTTGTTACTGGTACCCCCTGTACCTGGGTGGTTTTCCTCGGGAGTTTACCGCTCGACTAACTCTCTCAATCTTTCCTGACTCTGAGCCAAACCAGTCATTACGGCCATGAATTGATTCATTTGGGCCCTCATCTCTGTCCTTTCATTGGCCATTTGGGTCCTCACATCAGTCATGTCTTGTTGAACCTGATCCATTTGTAATCCCAGAAGGTTGTTTCTTGTCGGATACCGGTGCACTCTATTGACGGGGAACACTCTTCTACGACCAATGTTTCCTGAAATCATAACAAGGTGAGAAACAACAAAAAAAAAACCTAAAAATCAAAGAAATGATGTTAGTATGCAATGCAGGATGCCTATTTGTCTTCCAAGGGTATCCGGTTTGGTTCTTTGGTTTTGACCTTTCCAGACCTCGAGGAAATGATGATGTTGTAGAGAGATACAGCCCATGAAGCAAAACAAACCATATATTACAAAGAGTGAAGATACATAGTTTGATTACAATAAATTTCCCATAGTGGATCAAGATACAACAACAAAATCAAAAGTACAAACAAAAGGAGGTACAAATACAAAGAAATCAAACATCTAGTCTAAAGTCATCCTCTCTGACTTCCTTCAGGAGAGCCTCAGTCACTGGACCTACTGGGTGCTCTGTGATGGTCCTGATGAGAAGGTTCCTGGTGGCAATGGCACTGGTCAACTTCTTGTGCTTATCCTGATCCTTTGACCTCTTCAATCCCGCCCGGAGTTTCAACTCGGAGATCTCCTTCTGTGCTGCTAACAAATCTGCCTGATTCTTCTTCTCACTTGCCTCCAACTGCTCTATCCTAGCTTGGGTTCTCTGATCTTCCTGTGCACGGGCCTTAGTGATCCTGATCCACCTAGACTGACTCTCCTCTAAGTAATGCTCAACTCTGGCTTTCTGAGTCTTAGCCTCCTTGCAAGCATTCTTCAACACTAACTCTCCTGCTCTAGCCTTTCTGATGTAGTCATCCGTCTTCTCAATCTTGGTCAAGTGCTCGATCCGGGGCTTCTCTAATCTTTTATTATCTAGACGGCTGTCATTCCTCTCCCATAGGGTCTTCTTCAAAGCTTCAGAGAGCTGAGCATTCCTTTCTTTCAATTTCTCAAACTCCTCTAAACTGACAGTAGCTGCAGGCTCTACTGCTGATGGTCCAAGTACATCCTCTATGGTGAATGGCATACGGGTGATCTGTCTCCTGACACGAGACCAGTCAAGATACTGAGCTGAGTCTATGTTGTTGCACGTGCCAAGAATAGCTGTCCCCTTAGTCTGAATATTGTCCCAGGCCCAGGCTGCCTGTCTGGCAATGGCAAAGTTGTGCTGGATGTCACAATAGATGGTTTCTGTCAAATCTTGCCCTCTTGGGGGATGTACTAAGGCATACCCTAATTGCCTCTTGAAAAGCAAAGGGTTGTAGTTGATGCAACCTTTTACTCCAATCAAAGGTACATTGGGATATTGCCCACAGCTGGTAATGATATCTTTGCCCTTGGTGCTCTGGGTGCACCATATGATGTCTTCTGATGTTAGGGCAATCATCATCTTAGCCCAGTTCCTTGGCTGATGAGGATTCAAAAAAGTGTCTGAGTTCGGCAAGTGTCTTAACAACCAATAGTAGAAGCGGGGTGCACAACATCTGACCAATCTTCCCCTTTGCTTCTCATTCCTTTGATGCACTGAATAATAGAAGTCTCCAAGCAAGGTAGGGATTGGGTTCCTCAGTAAGAGCAGGTGAATAGCACTCTTGCTTACAAACTTTGGCTCGTCTGCAAACAAGATAACTCCATATATGCTAAGGGATAGGAGAGCACAAACAGTTTCCCACTTCCCTGCTGCAGCATGCAGGGTGGCCTGAGTAACTAAGAAATCCAAGTGAAGGCCTGGGATTTCAGCCTTAGTGGTCATGCTCTGGTCAATGAGGGTAGGCTCCAAGTGTAAAGCCTTAGCTATATCTTCATTCTTGGGAGCAACCATCTCAGGGCTGAAAGGAATCCCTTTCCTGATAAGGACACCTAACAACATAGAGAACTCTTCCATCAATGGTCCCAACTGAAAATCTGGGAACGTGAAGCATCTGAGAGGAGGGTCATAGAACTGGAGACATGTGTGAATCATGCTCCTCTGGGGTGCATCCAGGTCCATGATCATTTCCATAATGCCACCATAATGTTCCCTGAATATAGAGACATGATCAGGAGTGATGAGTTACTGCATATGCCTGATGCCTGTCAAAGTGGGCTCAAAGAAATGATAGGTGATGTTTCTCTTCCTGGAAGTGTCAATTCTAACAATGGATACTGGTGAAGAGAACTGAGGGGAAGCACTGATGATGGTAAATGCTGAAAACTGATGGAGATAACTGGAGAATATGCTGAAGAAGAGTCTCTGATGAAGACTACTGAAAATAAACTTTGATGAAGATAACAGATGCAGAGGCTGGTGCAGATAACTAAAGAAGTCTGAGCAGCAGAACAGGTCAAAACCAAACCAAAGATAAGATGTGGATACCCTGTAAAACAAATAGACAAATGTTAAATAATGCAAAATGATGTATGCAGAATGATATGCAAAGGGTTTGTGATCAAGTGCTGGATCTGTTATCTGCCTTGATAGGGTCCATGTGTGTTCATAAGTCCGGATGGAGGCTTAGAAAACCAGTAACCAGGTGGGGGACTCAAATAAAGAGTCACAAGTCCAGGGTTTCACAAGAACAGTCTAAAATGATGTGACCTTAACAAAACTAGTAACAGGGTATGATGTGGCCAAGGGTTCCTGCAAACCTGTAAACATCCCAACCCCCTCACATGTAATGTTCTAGAACAAGGATCCTCAGACTTGGATCAGTTATGAGAAGTGTAAACACTTCCAACCGGAGGTACAGTGTTTACAATAATCATAAAAGATCCTCCTCTAATTCACCTCAGATGATGAAGGTCATAAAAGGTCATCCAGACTTAGCAGGCTTTCCAGATAGCCCCAGTACTATAGGAAATCCGTAGCACAGAGTTCTCAAGAAGAAACCCATGTCTGAACCGTGTTTCATATTCCCCCACCAGAGCGAAATGGAATGGGAAAGAATATGAAGCCACTATATCCTATGTGTCACTCAGGTCCCTGGTATGGAACCTTAATCACTCAAAATCCCTCCCACCAAAGGAAACAACAGATCTAGCACAGATGATGATAACAGTATGAAATGCATAAAACTATAAATGAAAGTAATAAATAAAGTTGTACAGAAAGCAATAAATAAAGCAATAAACAACAAGCACAAGTAGCACATAACACCCCCGTAAACACAAGTCAAACAAGCACTAGGAGAAACCCATAAAAAGAACCAGAAGCCCTGGTTGCAAGAATAAAGTCCCCAGCAGAGTCGCCAAGCTGTCGCTCCCGAAGATTTGCATCCCGGTACAAGCGCGAACGGTCGGCAAAAGGAGAAAATGAAGGTGAAGATGAATAGAGTCGCCAGTTAGGCATTTTTATCCCGAAGGAAAGGTAATGTTGCATAAACCTAGAAAAGGATGGATAAGACGGTCGCGAACCAGAGAAACTGAGAAAGGGGGTTGGTTACAACCTAGGAAGGTATTAGCACCCAGATTGTCCATCGTACTCGACAGGATCCACGCTTACAAGATTGTGTTTAAAAGGGTAGTGTAGGTGCTATCTGTGTGCAAAAGCTAAAGAATGAATGTACAGGTGTCAGTGCAAAAGGGTGAATTGCTCAGGAACTGAGGCTTAAAAGAAAATGCTGAGAGAGGGGGAAGACACAAAGACTTTTGTTCGATAACAGTTAAGTTATGCCTACGTATCCTCGCGTGCAATGAGGAAGTTAGAACACCGTAGTTCGACTCAAAGAGACTGAAAATAAATTGACTGTGAATTGCTTGCTTGTCTATGCTCAAGTGTATGACTCGTCTGGCTCGAGTGCTAACTGTCTTGCATTAGACGGAAGAAGCAATTTCTCGTTTATGAATGAGTGTGATGAGAAAAGAATCCCTAAGGAGACGATTATTGTTTGTTTTGTGTTTTCAGTTTTGTTATTGCTTTTGGTGTTTTGCATAAGTTAATGAGCTTAAGCCTAAATCAAAGGCTTGTAAACTTATTATATCCTCCCTGATTAGGGATAATAAGCCTACTTAAGTATGAGATAAGCATCTCAACTTAATTACCATGATGATGTATGATTAAGATCATTAACCTATTTGTGATTAATTAGATGTTTTTGGGTGTTTGTTTAGTGTTAAGTAATGAGTTTAATCTCTAATCACAGATTAGTGAACTCATTACACCGTTCTAATATAAGAATAATAGATGAGAGCACTTAAGCTGAGGAAGATACCTCAACTTAATCCATGGTTAGGGATTAAATTCATTATATAACAAAGCCTTTATTAAGTGGATTTTAATTAGAGGATGAGATTATGAAATGGATTTTATGGTTTGTAAGACAACTTGAGGGGGACTTGTCCATTAAACACTAGGGTTAGTCCTTCTTAACCATAAAGGAAGAATTAGAACCCTAATGTAAGGCCAAAGTTACAAGATGGAGTCTTAGTGATTATTAAGATGATTTGATTAAGAGGTTTAAACAAATTAAAGGTTTAACATTTAGGATTAAAGTTATACACTCCATCCTAAGAGAAGGATGCAGGCATAATCCTAATTCCAAAGTCCTAAAACTTTAAGAGTTTAGTCTCTGATTATTGTGATGAGAAGAGAGACTCAAGGAGACTCAAAGGTAAAAAGCTAAGGGGAATTAATCACAACCCTAATTATTATCATGCTTGGATATCCTATGGTTTGTAAGGCTTGATAAAGATCTTCAAGGAAGCCACCAATGGAAGAAGCAGATGAAAGGAGGATGAAGCAGAAGAATAAGTTACTTACTTCAATGAAGAAGATAAGTAACTCAAAGAAAGAAAGTGAGGGTGATGGAATCACAAGTGAACAAGTTAACTTCAAAAACCATCAAGATGCATATGAAAGAGATGAAGAGAAATGAGAAGTGAAGGCAAATCCACTTCTCAAAGTAACTTACCACCTGAAAATGTTAGCATGAATGCATAAGGTATAAAGGATAAAGAAATGAAGTGAAATGAGATGCAATGAGATGAAATGACCAAAGTCAGAAGTGTTTATGCAATGTTAATGTCATATGAGATGATGCAAAGGCATACAAAATGCATATGTATGATCATACAAGGATGAGATGTCATGTAAGCATGCTTTGAGATTTGAAAACACATGAAAGTTAATGAAATGAAATGAATGAAAATCATGGAAAATGAATGAAGAAATGATCAATCATGGTTCTAACATGTCCTAATATGTCTAAGATGACATATGAATGCAAGAAATGCCATGGCAAGTTCATGTAAGGATGCATATGCAAGATGAATGCAAATGAACACATAAAATTAGGGTTTTATGGACAAGCAAGATGCAAATGAACAAAACATAAGCATATGACATGATAAAAAATTGAAACCAAACTCAAACAAACCCTAATCCCATACTAGGTCACACCCCAAAGGAGAAGGTCAGAAGCCTAACCAATCAAAAGTTATGAATTTCCTAAGTTTTCTAGGGTTTTTGGGTGGTTCAAAGGAAAAAATGAAAATCAAATTGAAAATTCAAGATAAATTCATGAGATAAATGACCTAAAAACTACATGCAATATGCAAAACAATTCAAAAAGAATCAACTTCAAACTCTTCTTGGTTAGGCATAAATGATTTTTTAAAGTTAGGGTTCAAAAAAATGAAATTTAATGACCCTTAATTCAAAGAAAATTCACAATCTATGATCAATCTAAAAATAAATTTGTGTGAAGGGTTTGAAAATGTTTCTAAATGCATTGGGATGATTCATGATTTTTTTGGGGATTTTTAGAAATCTAAATGTATTTTTAATTAATTAAAAGACTTTAATTAATTAAAAATAACATTTAAATATTTTAAAAATACTTTTTTAATGCATAAAATAAAAATAAAAAATGTTTTCAGGTTAAGAAAATTATTTGAAACAAAAATTCAAAGTTTCATATTTTTGTGATGAGTTTTGATATTTTAAAATAAATATGCAAAAGAAATAGAATAAAATGAAAATAAAATGAATAAACTGCAAAGTTAACTGATCTGAGGGCCAGGATTTAAACTGGGGAAGACTGCACGCGTGATCCAAAGGTTCAGATTGAAACTGGTTAATTAATCTTAATTAATTTAATTAGGGTTTATGTGAACACATCTTGGCCATCCAAACACGCGATAAACATGATCTAAAGGTCATAATTCAAACTAACCTAATTAACCCTAAAATTAAACCTAATCACTCTCAGGTGACCGGAGGAAGCTCCGGTCATCTTCTCCGATCACCCCTTCACTCTATCTCTCTCAAAACGCCATGAAAACCCCTCAAACTCTCCAGAATTAAACATTAAGCATCATAGAACAAGAATCCAGCAACAAATTTTATTTATTTTGCATCAATAACAAGAATCGAAGCAAAACGGAAAACTGATAAAAAATTCAGAAGTTAAATACACACTCAATTCTCAATCATTTTCCATCATTCAAAGTTCATTGTGATCAGGAGAGCAAACTCTATCATTTTGTAACAAAAGAAACGAGTTCTGGAAAAATGTTTCAAGAAGGTACCTGAATTGGAGCTTTGTCAATGGAGTTGTTTGGACCTTCTTCTTGGTGCACACACCCTCCTCTGATCACCTTTGAGCTTCTTTGATACTTTGCTAGAGTTTATGTGGCTTCTTTTTGAAGTTCAGTTTTTAGAGGTGAAAAATCGTGTTTTGTTTTGTGAGGTTTCAGGCCATTCTAATGGTAGGGATTTGTTCCTTAGGTGATATATAGTTAAATGATGAAGAAAGTTTGGAGTTTGAGTGGCTGTGTGATGAAATTCGAAGAGAGGAAGTGTTATGGAGGATTTTGTGATTCTGAGTGTATGAGTGCTTGCAGGCTTGTGTGATGTATGAAAATGAGTTCCTTAGGGTTTGCATAAGAGGTCTTGATTGGTCAGAAAGTTGGTGGTGGCATAGTGTGATTGGTATGGTTGTTTTTGCAAAAAGTCAACATTGGTTGTACTATGAGCATGGGTCATGGCACGAGTGGTTCTATGACATGTCTTGCTTCAGCATGGTTCATGGTGAGCCCTTGGATTGAAACATGTGATTTGTAACAAGTGGATGAAGAGTTTCATGTCATTTTGCAATTCTTGAAAGTTTTGGCCCTTTTGTGATTTCTTGAAGTTCAAGTCATGAAAGTGATGAAAACTTGGGCCAATTCTGATGTTTAGAGATTTCCTTGACATATTGTGAAGTATTTGTGCCTATTAGAAGTCATTAGAATGCTTGAATATGCCAATTTGCAAAATCCCACTTTGACATGAAACTTGAAATTTTAGGATTTTTGCCAACTTTGAAAGGCCATATCTTGAGTTCTAGAATGAATCAAGACACGTTCTTGTACTTTTTGAAAAGGGAAAGACCTAATCTACAACTTTCATGACCAAGAATTTTTCATTTGAAGCATTTTTGATTAAGAAAGAGGAGGTTGAAAAACTTTCCCAAAATGGAAAGTTTCCATTACAAGTCATTTCCATTTTTGGCAAGTTTGCAAATGGCTCAAAATTCTTCAATCTTGTGAACTTCCAACCTATTCTAAGATCAAATAAAGATCATAGAACTTCAATTTGATGAAAATACCCTTTTGGTTCCATTGTTGGGGGCCTCAGATGCCCTGATTTTGACTTAACTTGCTCAAGAAGTTACCCAGTGAACATATGACTTCCACAATGAATTTCTTCATCAAACTTGGTATACATGATCCTTATGACATATTGATAACATTAGAAACAAGAATGGCCCAAAAATTTGGTGTTAAAGCCTCTGAAACCAAAACCCTAATTTTGGTCATCTATGTAGTGAAAACCCTAGCTCTGCTTCCATGCCTTGCCAATTCTTGTGATCCCTTGACTTCCATGAACTTTGAGGGATATAATATGATGATAGAACACTCATGGACCCTCTTGGAAAGCTTTGAGGCATTTGGGATGGCTCAGATGGATTCTTGGATTGCTCAGATCACAAACCCTAGATGCAGATGAACTTGGACTATGCAGATGAAACAAAAATGCAATATGAGGTGGTATGCTTATGTTTATGAAAAAATGAAAGATCACAAGCCATGGTGTAATAAAGAGTGATGGAAAATTTGGGGTGTTTACACCATCATACCATTACTTTGTTCATGTTCTTAGAGAAGGACTATGTAATCATCTGGAATTGATGGTGTAAACATTAATAATAAAAAATGTCAAATAATAACTGATTGTGGTACTTTTATTGCAACGGTCAAACATTAATAATAAAAAATGTCAAATAATAAACCCCTCTTTAGATTGATTTATTATTCACATGTGAAACTTTATAATTATCACACGTTTACCATCATAGACGCGTATCAAAACCGACTAAGCACCAATTATCCTTTGGATCAATTGATACTCTCATGGACAAACATACTCACAACCAACAAATTAATTTAACATTTTTCATAAGTAATTTCCACAAAAGAGGCCACTTTGACACCTTTTTTTCTATTTCAACTTCAAATTACTGTATAAAAATATAATCTATAGTCAAATTTAAACAAAATTTGAACCAAAGAAAAAATTGAAATTAAATCCAAATCAAAACCACCAACACAATTCACTGTACTGTTACGATATTAGTGCTGTTGAATTTAATTCCAAAAAGTTTAATCAAATATATTATTTATTATAAATAATAAATAATATAATTATAAATTATTATATAACATTTATATTTAAAATCCATGAAAAATTACATCACATTATCATTACATCACAGCAGAAACATCAATCCAATATAATTATAATTAATAAAATAGTAATTATTATTAATTATTAATAGAAAAAAAAGATATATACTTGTTAAGAAGCAAAATTGCTAACCCTAACAAGGTATGAAACACCTACAAATCTAAGAGCAAACTAAGAAAATATAATTAAAAGATATTTGATTTTTCATTGATTCTAATATGTCAAAAGACAATACATATATAGTGATACTAATGGGCGATTACTAAAATGCCCAAATAGTTAGAGGAAATCCAATTCAATAACAATTAAAATACCAACTACTATAAAATCTTAAATTAATAATAAACTAAAATATTAAAATATTACTAATAATACTCTCTATCATTATCGTGGGATTCACTTGAACGTTCTCCTCAAGGTTCTAAAATCAATATGAGAATAGAACTTTTTTTCTTCTTCGGGATCTACTTTTTTGAACCAAAAGACTTGGAATTTTGATTTTCCAATTGTTGATCCGACTTCACCGAAACATAACATGATTTGTTTGGTTCAAATGTCTTTATTGGCATAAGCAGACAGCTTATTGATGGCTGTTCCCAACAATATGTCAGACTATATCTATTAACGTCATTTTTCAGCATCTTAATTGCTTCAATGACAATCAAACTAGCAATAATGTCATTTGTTGTCGCCACAACATGCACAATGTTACCAACAATGCCTTTAGCTTCAAAAAGACTGTGTAGAGGAATGCCAAATGAAAAAGGTCGTCTGTTTGCAGATGTAGTAACAAATTCTACTGTTGATTTGTAGCCACTGTAAATTGGATCCTCAGCAACAGCTTGATAAGTTAGAATTTTGGATGGAATTTTCTCGTATTCAACATAATTAAGATAATTATTTACAACCCCTTCCAAATAAGTTGAAACACCCATGAAATTCTTGGTCACAAGATTATGCAGATCCTCACCAGCTCAGATAGGATATATGCAGACATTGATTCCCAAAGATACAACAACACCAAGTGCAATGAGTAGAAATCTACTTATAGATTTATCAAGAAATTTTCAAGTTTGATGACCCAATCCTGTAATAAAGCAATAAGTAATCACAAACACACGAAAACCATACTCATAAGGCTTCAAATTTAGGTAAAGTTTTGCATAGGTAGCACAAAATCCAACAACAAATGTATTAAAAATAACTATAACTTTTTCCCGATCTACCGCCAATGCCGATAACTCTCCCATTCCTACCACAAGTCCTCCAGCCGATAACTCTCCCATTCCTACCACAAGTCCTCCAGCCGATAACGTCCCTAACCCTCTGTTAAACCCCTTACATAATGTCGCCCCACATAGTTTTTTTGATGATGTTGTTAGGGATGGAAAAGAAATTGATTTCCTTGGCAAAGTTCCACCATGTAGTAAAAGTTGTTGGAGATTTCTCTGATATGTTGATTTAACAGTTCTGCCTTTCCTCAACAAAAAGTATGTTCCCGACACACCAATATAGTCAGGCCCCGCTCTCACTCCTTGAGGATAATTGGACAGCTTATCCATTGGAATGTACTGAATGGGAACACTCAAGACAACACCTTTCTTACAAGGCTTCCCACTATTATTAAGAATAGGATAAGTCCCTTGTATCTTTTAACCCATAACAAAAGTTTCAACATCTCTTATATCACCAACAAAAACATCATTTGCAGCCCAACAATTGACATTAGTGCCTCTCACATCAGCATCAACTTTAACTTTTGTTGTGGCACTACCTTGTTCCTCAACAATTTGTTCCCATTTAGAAGTAATGGTTGTGCTGACTCTATCATAATCCACATCATATCGTTTATAAATGACTTTTTCTCATCATGCCGCCATTCCCCATCCATATTAAACTTGTATTGATAAAACCTCGGTCTAAATTTAATTGTCCACTCCCACGCAGATTCAACTGCTCTGTCTAAATCACTGGAATAGGGACCTTGAACCGTAGTTTTCTCGAGTGTGTACTGAAACAAATCCATTCCACACAGTATAGCTTGAAAAACAACAGAAGGAGTATCATCATCCAAGATTTCAATCAACACAGACACAATATCAGGCAAGAATTCAGTGTTCCTCAATCCAATTTCACCCATCATCTCGGTGACAAATTTGCGAACACGACTGGAACGAAAAGAGAGGAAGTCAAAAATTCTCGACAAAAGTTCTGACAAAACAACAAGTAAATTTTTCTCAAAAGGAAAATGAAGGTAAACTTGGTCCGACAACAGTACCATTCACTAGTGTCAAACCTTCTTTAGGTTGCAACTCAAAAAAACCAGTTACGATTCGAGCTATATGAAAAGCTTCTTTAGCATTGCGAATTTTTCCATCGGTCCAATAGAATTTGATTTCGATCTACCCCAATTCATGAGAATTGCTATAATACTTCCATGGATTGTGTGTATAATGTTAAGACTCATAAAATATGAAGAACAATTGATATCAGAACTTGTGAATATGATAGCGAAGTTGCGGTTTGGACTAAAGAAACTGATTATGTCGACAACTGTTAAAACCTTATTCACGATACCTATATCATCAACTATAGCACAAAGGGGTGTATTTACAATTTGTAATAAAGAACCCAAGGGAGGAAATGTTGATATTTGTTTTTTGCAAGTGTACGAACACGTCCGAGTAATATAAAAGATGTTCGAATCCACATAGACCAAGTATCAATCTATCATATTTGTTGTTATGGTCTGTATCTAAGGCAATTGAAAATAATGGTTTTAAATGGTGCGCAATGATAAATAAAATAATAGATTTTAATTAATTGATAAAGACGGGTTCGAATGCAATTCACATAATCGATTGATAATCATGTACTTGTAAATAAAACTACTTATGGGAAATGTTTTCTACTTTGAAAAGAACTAATTTAACAGGAACTGTCGCTTTCGCGTATTCAGAACCGAGTTGTACTCTCTAATCAAACCCTCCTATTGTCACGGATAAAAAGGTGCGTTCTGCGTTAGAGTAGTAAACTTAATTTTAAGAAATATAGTATCTTAACTAAGTTGAAAAGTATTTTGACCTGGACTTTCTAGCAAAAAGAGGTTCTCACGAACCAAACTCTAAACTTCTTAACGCGTCCGAAAATAGTTTTAAAATCTCTTTTCTTTTTAATCTAAAAACTCCTAATAAACTAGACAAAGCTCTTTTGGCTATTTTTGAAATAGTTAAAAACAATTAAGTTAAACGGGCGTTAGACGGGTTTCGATCTTACCCAACGGAACTTTAAAGAACATGGAACATATATTGAAAGTTAAAATAGCCCTTAAGCGTTTCTATGAACAGTTGTACGAATTACCGGTTCAATTATGATCCTAACATTCTAACCTTTATAAAATTAGTTAGACATGGTAAAGTAAAAGTTCATTTTATTATTTTTCATAAAAAGTATTTAGTGCGAGTGCGGAAAGTAAATAAAAGTAGTGTGAGTGCGGGAAAGTAAACGAAAGTAGTTCGAGTGCGGGAAAGTAAATAAAAGTAGTGCGAGTGCGGAAAATAAACGAAAGTAGTGCGAGTGCGAGAAATAAATAAAGTAAAGCGAGTGCGGAAATAAAATAAAGTAAAGCGATGCGGAAAGTAAATAAAATAAAGCGAGTGTGGAAAAATAAAATACGAACTGGAATTAAAATGGCGGCAGGATTAACTTCCTCCCAGAGTGCTCCAAGACTCGATCACAAAGACGTATACAGACTCAATCACTCGATTGTAGTAACACCCCGATGTGAAGTGATTACTACTTTTAAACTGATATATGCCTAAGAGATTCTAAGTTTGGATGATAAAAATGAAATTCTAAAGTCCTATTTATAGGAAAACATTAAATGGGAAAAAACTAGGATGCCCCTTCCACTAAAAAGTAGAGGGAAAAGATTTGGCCTTGTGGCGCCCGCCATAGGCTCATGGCACCCGCCATGGGTGTTAATGAGTGGAGAAAGTGGGATCGTGGGCATAAGGCAGTTGTGGAGGGTCTTGAGACGTGGTCATGTCATGGCTGACCCCATGGCGCCAGCCACAGTGGGTGCCATAAGTGCAAAATGTTGAATTTCTTGATTTTTATTCTTTTCAGTTTCTTTTTCGCTCCTTTTCTCGATTGAGCCCCCGATTAGGTTAAAAACCTGAAAATAAAGAAAAACAAAGTAATAACATAACAAAATAGCAATAAAAACTTAGAATGAATGCGGAATCGGAGTCAGAAATACGGTAAAATTTAGTGTTATCAAATCCTCCCACACTTAGACCTTTGCTTGTCCTCAAGCAAACATTTAAAGCTCAACGAAGAAAACTGGTTTCAACCCGTGATTTGGGCTAAAAGGGCTTCTAAGTTTAGGTCAGGTTGCAGTGACAGGTACTAACTAAGTGAACTAAGGGTATCATAATGACACGGACATAAACTTCAATCCTATATTAACCAATCCATATCATCCCACAATACCTAGGCCTATCTTTTCATCTCTTTTTGGGTCCCTTTCATTCAAGCGCAGCCATATTAAGCCCGTTATCCGTACATGCATCATAGTAGAGTGACCGATTAGTGATTTTGATCCAAAACATAGGGTTCCTGGCACATAAGCATGTGTAAACCCTTTTTATTTGACCTAAATGTAGTTGTGGGGGATCAGATCGTAATCCGCCCTACCAATGTTCAGTGCCAGATACCTCTGAACCAACTAACAATAGGTGACTGCAATCTTTTTTTTTTGTGGCAAGAATTTTTTTTCTCTTTTTGGCTTAAATGACTTTGTGAGGGTCACCTATCCCAGAGTTTGCCTTTTTCTCTTTTTTATTTGCACTGGATCATTCACTTATGCTCATCAGCCCTCTACATAGAGCATGCTTAGGCCGGAGCTGACTGCTAGAATAAACTACTTAGGACAATTTTTGAATGATAATAATGGCCATGTTATAAGGGGTTTAGGAGTGATTCCTATATTCATGAAGTCTATGGTGCTAAAACGATACTAATGTTTCAAAAAGTTTACCTAAGTCACCACATCCTAATCCAAACCTGTCTTAAAGCCCAAAAAACATGTGAAACAACATTGTTTTCTTTTGAAATTTTTTTGGTAAGGCTAAGGAAATGGGGAAAATGAGGGTGTACTAAAGATTCATTATACTGGTGACTCGTCAAACTCATGCATTATCTAAAAAAACTTAAACTAAATAACTAACTGAAAAGAAAAACAACAGAAAGAAAATAAATAACTAAGAAAAGGGAAATACAGAAAGCAATAAAATCCCCTCCCACACTTAAATCGAACATTGTCCCCAATGTTCCGAAATAAGATAAGGAGAGTAACCTGGAAAACTACTGCGGAGGACCACTGGTGCCCTCGTCGTCCTGCTGTGATGGTCTGGAATGACGGGATCTACTGCGCTGGTGGTCCCTCCGGTCTAGTTGTGCCGATAAGGTAGCCTGGGCACTCCGGACCTCTCAAAGGTTACCTAGGATGGAACCCTGAGTGGCCTCCATAAGCTGGTGGTGCCGTAGGTTGACTTCTCGCTGGCGGGCCTGCTCTGTTGTGATATCGGTCAAGGTGCGGCAAACGTTCCCATAGGCACGATCCAAAACCAATCGCGATTGTTCCATATAGCGCATGTTGTCCGCCAGTTGTTGTGAAATGGTAGAGAGTAGGCCGTCTCGCCTTTCCTCTCTAGCCGTCATATCACACCACATCTCCTTAGTGATATAGAATCCAGGAGTAGCCTGCAACAGGGTTAGAGGAAGATGGTGCGGTGTGTGACTGTGAAGGATGATTGGGGGACACGTGAGGTACGGGAGAATGCTCTCTCCGATCATATTATTCATCTGTGTCATGTGCCTCCCCATCAGGAATATTAGGAGGAAGTGGACCCAAAACAGGTGGAGCATTCAAATCATAGGTCCAGTTCCTTTCATGACGTACATTAGTACGTCTACTGCAAGGCAAAGGAACAGATAGGATAGATACACCATGAACCATCAACTCATAACCACATGCTCTCCTTGTTCGACATAATTTCATGTCTTTTAGAAATTTTAAGTTAATTGTGCGAGGAGGTAGGGGTTCAAGTGTAGCTATCTCATTGTTCAGGTTAAGGGCCCGAGCAATAGACGTAACAAGTCCTCCAATAACAATCGGTCCTGTTTTATTAACAGTTAAAGCCATGTGTGCAAGCATAAACGGGACCAGATTAATATGACTATTTGTGAGATTTCCTTGCAAAAATAGAAGCTCTTTAGAGTTTACCTTATTTGGACTCTCCCGGCCAAAAATAGTACATGCCAAAAGATATCTGAAAACTCTGATGGTCGGGTTATGGATGGTCGACGCGAGTATTCCTTCAAAAGAATTTATTGAAGTACTTGACAGCCTCTGCCAGAAGGAAAATATTTCGGCCGACCATTCAGAATCCAAAGGGGCCTCACATATAGCACCCTCCCAATGAGGGATTCCTAACAAGCCTGTTAGTTCGCCGGTACTGTATTCGTATTCAATTCCAAACAGTCTATAATTAACAGTATCGACTGTGCTAGCAGTGTTAGGACTGGCAGTATATATTAACGAACTCAAAAATTCAATTGTCAGCCTCTTAAAGGTGGGTTCTTGATTCACAAAAATATTATGCAAGCCTAGAAAATCTAATAAATGAAAAACACTATGATACAGACCCAAAGAGTACAGACAGGTATCATCTACTTACCTAGTCGAGAGAATTTCTCAACTCTGAAGCCTTTGAATGATCTTTCTCTTCCTATCTCCCGGTTTTCCATCGCGAAGAATATATCCGTTGAACTCCATTGTTGTTGCTCCTTGAGAAGTTGAATGTGGTGAAGAGTGGTTTAGGTAGGAAATGATAAAGATTGGATTTTTATGGTTTGTAGTGAATGGAAATAAAAATGGATTTTGGATGGGTTTTATAGATGGTGAATGTATGAGAATTGTGGGAGCTTTTTATGGGGTTCAATGGGGTTTTTGGAAGATGGAAAAATGGGTTTTGGAAGTTTGAAAGTGTGAAAATGGTGGGGGGGATGAATCTTCCCCGAAATAAGGTGGAACGGCGTGGCGGACGCCATAGGCCTATGGCGGGCGCCATAAGGCCATTTTCCTTATGGGCCAAACAATTTATTTTAGTCCCCCAAGTGGGCTTCGCGTACCTTTTGTCTTCGGGGGGTCCGGATAGCGTTTTCTTCTTTCTTTTAAGGCACAAAGCTTGCATACCTTGAATAAATATTAAACATAGAGAAAAATATATATATTTTTTGTTTATTAGACACATATACATATAAAATAAATACTCATGCATATAATAAGACATATATATATATATATATATATATATATATATATATATATATATATATATATATATATATATATATATATATATATATATGATTGTCAACAAAAATACATGGAAAATGTAGCATATGCGATAAAATAAAATATGTCTGAAGATGCGAGAAATAAAATAAAGCATGGAATATTAAATACTAGAGCAATAATGTCAGTGTAAAACGATCATGTAGTAGGCTTCTCTACCTGCTACGATCCACGAATCTCTGTGTCGCTCCCGATAAATGGGACCAGGCCCAGATAAAGGTACATACGCGAACGGGCGGCGAGAGGGACAATGAGAACACACAGCCGTGAACTCACTGGGGATGAATAGAGTCGCCAGCTAGGCATTTTTATCCCGGAGGAAAGGTAATGCTGCATAAACCTAGAAAAAGATGGATAAGACGGTTTGCGAACCAGAGAGACTGAGAAAGGGGGTTGGTTACAACCTGGGAAGGTATTAGCACCCAGATTGTCCGTCGTACTCGACGGGATCCACGCTTAAAAGATTTGTGTTTTAAAGGGGTAGTGTCAGTGCAATCTGTGTGTAAAATAGCTGGAAAAGATGTACAGGTGTCAGTGTATGAGAAGTGTGAAGTGTATAAATGATGTGTCAGTGTAAAAACAGAGTGAAATGCTCAAGATCATGAGGCTAAAAGAATGAGGCTGGAAGAGGGGGAATATACAGAGACTTTTGTTCGATAACTGTTAAGTCATGCCTACGTATCCTCTCGTGCAATGAGGAAGTCAGAACACCGTAGTTCGACCCAAAGAGACTGAAAGGTGAATTGACTTGTGAACTGCTTACTTGTTTATGCTCAAGTGTATGACCTGTCTGGCTCAGGTGCTTACTGTCTTGCATTAGACGGAAGAAGCAAGTTCTCGTTTGTGAGTGAATGAGATGAGAAAAGAATCCCGGAGGAGACGATTATTGTTTGTTTTTGTGTTTTCAATCTTTTATTGCTTTTGAAAGTTTGTCATAAGTTAATGAGCTTAAGCCTAAACCAATGGATTTAGTAAACTCATCACATCTTCCCTCTGATTAGGGGTAATGAGAATACCTTAAGTGTGAAGTCAGCTTCTCACACTTAATCACCTTTGATGTAGGATTAAGATCATTAACCTACTTGTGATTATTTGAATTTTTTTGGTGTTTTTGTTTAGTGTTGAGTAATGAGGTTAAGCCATAATCAAGGATTAAACAGACTCATTACACCATCCTAATAGAAGGATAATAGATGAGAATGTTTAAGCTGAGGAAAGCTCCCCAACTTAATCCATGGTTAGGGATTAAACTCATGACAAAACAAACCTTTGATTAAGTGGATTTTATTTAATGATATGATGATGAAGTGATTTTTAGGGTTTGTAAGACAACTTGAGGGGGACTTGTCCATTAACACTAGGGTTAGTCCTTCTTAACCAATTAAGGAAGAATTAGAACCCTAATGCAAGGCCCAAGTTACAAGTGTGATGTCTTGATGATTATTAAGTGAATTGATTAAAGGAGTTAAACACATTAAGGGTTTAACACTTAGGATTAAAGTTATACACTCCATCCTAATAGAAGGATGCAGGCATAAGCTTAATCACAAAGCCTTAAAGCCTTTAGGGTTTAGTCCCTGATTATGAGGTGAGAAGAGAAGACTCAAAAGAGACACAAAGGTAAGACTAAGAGGGGAGACTAATCAAAACCCTAATTCATTGGCATGCTTGGTTGTTCCTAAGGTTTGTGAGGTTTGCAAGAACAATCTTCAATGGAACCACCAGGAAGCAGATGAAAGGATCAAGAGAAGCAAAGTGACTTGCTTCATTCAAGAAGTCAAGTCACTTGAAGAAAGAAAGTGGGAGGAACAAGAATGAGCAAGCTCAATCTCAAACACATATAGAAAATGCAGCATGGATGCAAGGGAGATGAAAAGAAAAGTTATGAGAAATGAAGGCAAATTCACTTCCCAAATTCACTTACCACCTGAAATGTTAGAAAAGAAATGCAATGCAATGCAAAATGGGATGAGATGACATGATGATAAACAAAACCAGAAGCATGTTGATGATGATAATGATGGTGTGGAGTGCTATGAACATGAGGCAGCATATGGAGATGATCATACAAGTTTATGAATGCACATGAGGCAAGTTAAGGAGCATGAACTTACATGAAAAGTTATGAAGCATACATGGCATACAAGATGGCAAACATGTGATGCAATGATCAAACATACTTTCAATATGTATTATGATGTTAAATGAATCAAATGGAAGCATGGAATGTCATGGCAAGTCATGTTATGCAAGAAAATGCAAGATGGATGCATATGGAAGCCCAAATTAGGGTTTATGGATCAAACATCAAACAAAAACCAAAAACAGAGGCAAACCCTAAGATAAAAAATGGAAAATTCCACTCAAAGGATCCCTAAACCTATACTAAACCAAGGTCCAAAGGGGAGGTCTCCACTCTTAACCAATCTCAAGTTATGATTTTTCTAAGTTATTAGGGTTTTTAGGGTTCCTAAACAAAAGAAATACCAAACAAATTGAAAATGAAGAATCAAACCATGGCCAATTTATCTCAAAAACTACATGCTAAACACAATGCAATGCAAGAAGAATCAATGTCCAACTCTTCATAGATAGGCAGAAATGATTTTTTGAACTTTGGATCAAATTAATGCATAAAAATGATTTTAATTCAAAGAAAAATTCTCAAAATGCATCAAGATCAAAAAAGAAATTTGGTTTGAAGGTTGGACAATGTTTCTAAATGTCTTAGAACATTTCATGAATTTTTTGTGATTTTTAAATACCTAGAAGTATTTTTAATAAATTAATTTCCATTAATCAATTAAAAATAATCTTTTAAATATTTAAAAATACTTTTTTAAATGATAAAAAATAAAACAAAAATATCTTTGTGTCATAAAAATTATTAAAACTCATGAGAAAAAGTTTCATAATTTTTAGACATTTTTTACTATTTTTAATAAATTATGCAAGTTAAATGAAAAGAAATTGAAATAAATTGAATTAAAAATGAAGTCAACTGAGTGGAGGGCCAGGATTGAGTCTGGATTTGAAATGCTTGACCGCGCGCGCTATCCAAGGGCTGTGGTTGGCTCAGATTAAATTAATTTAATTAAGTTTAATTAAACTAACTAAAAGGATTAGGGCTAATTGAATGCATCTGGGCCTTTCATTCGCGCGGTAAGTCAACTGGGTCAACCAATCCAACGCCCAGAATTCAAATGGAAATTAATTACAGGATTAGGGCACAAATCACTTTCAGGCTGCCGGAGAAGACTTCCGGTCGTCTTCTCCGGCCAGCATCCTCCCTGAGAATCCCCAAAACTCCAAAAACCTAACTAAAATGAAATCTAAAAACTGGGAAATGATCCCCACTCACTCACGAACCAAAACCCCTAATCAAAACAAATTTATATTTCCTAACAAGGCTGAATCGAAACAAATAAGAACTAGGGCACAAAAGTTTCAGAGAGCAATTAAATTCTCATTTCATCACCATTTGCAAAACCAAAGGCACATTCATGATCAGGAAGACATATAGAACAAGTTTAGAACATAAAAAATGATTTCTGGAAAAATATTTCTTGAGCTACCTGAGATTCGAAGCTTTCACTTCAGCCACTTTCTGACCACTCCCTTCAGTGCAATCCACTCTACTTGGTCCCCAGATGATCCTTGAATGCTTAGGAAGAGTTTATGTTGGCTGGATAAGGAGCTTGACAAACTTCTGCTCAAGCTCAGTTGGAAATGGCAATGGTGATTCAGGTGGTTTCAGGCCAATGTAGGTGGTTGTTTGTGGTCCAGATGATGAGTGGAGAAGGTCTATGGAGTTTGTTTTGATGTTTGTGAGCTGTGGAGAGAGTTTCGAATGAAACTGCAAGTTGGAGTGAAAATAGTGCAGTGAGGTTACAGCTTGTTTCAGGCCTGGTCCTTGGCTGGTTTCTTCTCAATGAATCATGGTGAGATGCTTGGTGAAAATGATTTGGATGTTTGATGGCTGGGCAGAGAGATTCGAAGCAATTTTGCAAAAGGGAGTGAGTTTGTATGTGTGTTGTTGTGAAGTGTTTCAGCCTGGCCTCTTCATATGTTTGGCTTGCCAAAGGATAGTATATTTTAATCCCATAGGTCAGATGATGTGACCTGGCCCCTATTGATTGGTAAGTTTGCTTTTGCTCAAAGTCCACCTTTTGTGTAAGAGAAGCATGGCTTGGTTCTAGGCTTAGTACAAGGCATGGGCTGTGCAGCAAGGGTGAGGGGAAAGGCTAGCCAAAGTTAGCATCCAAGGTTGCAAGTTGTAGGAAGTGTGATGAGTGGTTTTGCAAGTTGCCACTTTTTGAAACTTTCATGAAAAATGCCTTGTTACATGAACTAAACACGTGTGATCTTTGATCCAATTCTGATTTTTAGGACTTATAGAATGTTTGCATACTGGTTTGAAGTGAATTAGAAGTTACAATTGGCTTTGGTTCATGATTTTGCAAAATCCTCATTTGAAGCATGCCTTGAAAATCAATGATTTTTGCCAACTTTGTCACACCATAACTTTTGATCCATGAAGAGTTTGATCATGTTCTTGTACTTTTTGAAAAGGGGAAGATGTAATCTACAACTTTCATGACCAAAGTTTTTCCATTTGAAGCATTTTTGGATCAAGGATCAAGGCTTGAAAAATGACCTAAAATGAAGCATTCTTGAAAAGTCAACTATACCCAAAAAGTCAACATTTGCAAAAACCCTAAATTCTTGATTTTTGTGGACTTCAACCTTCTTCCATGATCAAATAAAGATCATATACACTCAAAATGATGAAGATCACCCATTGGTTGGGTCATTGGGGGCCTCAGATGCCCTGATTTTGCACTGACTTGTCCAGAAAGTCAACCTTTGATCAGATGACTTCCCCATGGAATTTCTTCATGAAAATTGATATGCATACTCCCTATACCATATAGAGACCAATGGAAACAAGAATGACCAAAAAATTTGAGGTTATGGCCTCTGAAACCAAAACCCTAATTTTAGGTCAACTGTGCAGTCTATCCTGGCTCTGCATCCACACAAACCCTAGTTCTTGTGATCCTTTTGCAATCTCGAATTTGAGAGGATGTAATATGATATAAGAACACACATGGACCCCTTTGAAGTGATTGGTTACCTTTGGAGTGGCTCAAAAGGCTCTTGGATTGCTCAGATCACAAACCCTAGGTGCAGATGACCTAGAAACTATGCAGTGAATCAAAAGTGAGATATGAGATGATATGATTGTGTTTATGCATATGAGAATGATCACAAGCCATGGTGTGAATGGGTGAGGGCAAATTTGGGGTGTTTACACTCAGAAATCTCCCTCCGAAGCTCTCCAATCTCTTGATATAAAGCGTCTGCCTCTGTGGCATGAGTAAGGTCAGATATCTCAATCTGTAATGCTAAGTCCGCTACTTCTTGTTTGAGCCTGGAAATTTCCCTACGAAGCTCATAAATCTGGGTCTGTAGATCAGGTGGCTGCAAAGACATATTGTTAGACATAACAATAATTCGGGGAGAAGGAGGTGTAGGAGTGTACTCAGCGGCGGGAGGGGATTTTGGCTCTTCGACAGTCTCCCTATAACCCTCTAAAGCATAACTCCAATTAGCAGGGTCGTGGACACTGGTCATCAGCGGGTTAGGTAATGTGAAGTAGTGTATCACTTCGCTGTCAATCAGTAATCTAAACATGTTGGGCTCAAAAGAGGCCCTCCTCATCAATCCTTTGTCAAGACAAAAGTCGACATCCATGGTGGTGTAGCTGTAGAAGGTCCTGAGATGTAATAATTTGCGAGACAAACCCAATGCAGTAGCAATCCGTGTAACAATCCCACTGACATGTATAATGCCTACAAATGACCTGGCGACACTGGCAAGGCCCTTCAGCAGAAAGTTACCACAAGAAATTGGACGTGACTGAGTCGCACAAAACAACAGGAAAATCTCCTCCTCACTCAGAAAAGACACTGTATCTGGAAAACCGAGGAAATAGTGTGCTAGAATCATCTGGAAGTACCTTAACGCAGGGTTATGGATGACCTGAGAAAACTGAGTGGAAGGATCCTGGCTCCCTCCACCTGAGATGTTACTCCAAAATTTCTCCATTTCTCTGCTCATAAAGTACCCCAACAGTGTCTCTGGAATAACATCAGGAGTAGTCTGAAAACCTAGTAAATCACCAAACTCTTTGTGAGAGAAAGAGTACTTAGTCTTGAACAACCTAAAAATAGCATGTCCATCAGGTCCAGCCCATGGCTCATGATTAAACGAGCTGAGGAACTCTAGAGTCAAGTTCCTGTAAGTGTTGTTCATGTCGTCGAATTGGTCCCACTGGAGTTGGTGGCATAAGAATCTGACACTTGGCTCTATCCCCAAGGCAACCATGCAATCTTGGTCTGGGTACCGTGTAGGTTCCATATGGCGTCTCATGTGGACATAGTGACACTCTCTCTGTGCGTCGTCTCTGAAGGCCACGTGCATGTCTTCGGGATTTTGCATTCTGCACAAGGTTAGCAAAAAAGGGTCCTGAAATCACATAAAACATTCAATCGTTAGTCCTGGCAGAATAATAAAGGAAACAAATTAAAGTAAAGTAAAAATAAATAAAATTAAGATAAGAAAAGCATGGGTTGCCTCCCATGCAGAGCTTGTTTAAAGTTGTTAGCTCGACGACTGGATTTTATACATCATTCGAAGGATTTGGTGGATCACTTAGAGTATGGCTGGAGTATGTTGTTGAAATGTCACCTCCTTCGTAGGGCTTTAGTATCTGTCCATTGACAATGAACGGTTTACATGTCTGGTTCTTGATTTCAATAGCTCCAGATCTTAGAATCTTAGAATCTTAGATACTTCGAAAGGGCCAGTCCATCTTGAACGAAGCTTTCCTGGAAAAAGTCGTAACCTAGAATCGAACAGAAGAACATGATCGCCTATTTTGAAGTCTTTTCTTATGATTCTTTTGTCACGCCAAGCTTTTGTTCTTTCTTTGTATATAATGGCATTTTCTTAGGTTGATTGTCTGAGCTCCTCTAATTTATGGATATCGAGGATACGTTTTTTTGCCAGCAGTTAGGTAATCCAAATTCAATGTTTTAATGGCCCAATAGACTTTATGATCTAAGTCAAAAGGTAAGTGACATGATTTTCCATAGACTAGTTGATAAGGGGTTGTTCCTATAGGGGTTTTGAAAGCGGTTCTGTAGGCCCATTTATCAAGCCATCTCACATATCCCTCGCCTTTTCTTTTCTTCCTTCTATAGGTTGGCTCATTCGTTTGAACTTGTGGTGGTGGTTCTAGATCTATGCTAAGTATTAGCTTTTCAAATTCGAGCTTAGTCATTTCATTCACCATCTCAAAGGTTAGCCTTACCTTTTTAGCACTAATGATTTCCCTAGTTTCATGGTCCTCAATTTTTCTCTTTTTATGTTGGAGCTCGAATAAGGGTACATTGGTGCAGGTTTATTTCAATACCTCCACGTATGTTTTGGATTGAGATTCTACCTTAGCTTCCACAAAACATTGCGGGAAAGGAAATGGTGGGATATATGGAGGGGTAACAACAATAGTTGCTTCATTCTCTACCTTTATGATAACCTTCCTTTCGAATGGTTTCGGTGGATTTTTCTATACTTTTTCCTCACCACATCTCTCGTCATGCTTATTATCACTCTCCTTAGGATTTTCGATCTGTTTTTCACTACTAGTTGTTATAACATACACATTCTCCTCAGGGGATGGTCCTATAGGTGTTTGTGCAAGTAGGAAGATTTGAGTCTCCAATGCCTTAGTGCGATTCACGAGGGACTCCACCATAATGTTTATTTTCCTAAAGGTTTCACAAGTATCGAGATGGTGTCTTCTAAACTCTTAATTCTTGAGGGTTTATGTCTCCACAAAGCGCTTCATCATAGATTCCAGCCTAGAATTAGTTGTTGTTTCAATGAAATCCTCCAATAATCTTTCTAGGTTTGGACTAACAGATTCTAGCGGTTCCTCAAAATACTGGAAGTCTTGCGGTTGGTAATTGTTGAGAAAATTTAGGTTCGGCTCCTCAAAATTTTGGGAGTGGTGATTTGGGTGAGAATGAGTTAGTGATGCATTGAAATTCTACATTTGTATTTCGAGGTTTGATATATGTGACTCTTGTGATTCCTCGAAATACTGGGAGTGGTGATTGTAGAAATTTTTTGGGTGAAACATAGTAATTTTTATTTATTTGTTATAAAAGAGTGCCTTAGTCTATACGGTGTAACAACAGGGTACGAAATTTGACGAAATTGGTCCCCAGCAACGGCGCCAAAAACTTGATGCGTGTTTTTCGCAAGTGTACGAACACATCAGAGTAATATAAAAGATTGTCGGATCCACATAGACCAAGTGTCAATCTATTGTATAATATTGTTATGGTGTGTATCTAAGGCAATTGAAAATAATGGTTTTAAAGGGTGCGCAATGATAAATAAAATAATAGATTTTAATTAATTGATAAAGACAGGTTCTAATGCAATTCACATAATCGATTGATAATCATGTACTTGTTAATAGAACTACTTATGGGCAATGTTTTCTACTTTGAAAAGAACTAATTTAACAGGAAATGTCGCTTTCGCGTATTCAGAACCAAGTTGTACTCCCTAATCAAACCCTCATATTGTCACGGATAAAAAGGTGCGTACTGCGTTAGAGTAGTAATCTTAATTTTAAGAAATATAGTATCTTAACTAAGTTGAAAAGTATTTTGACCTGGACTTTCTAGCAAAAAGAGGTTCTCACGAACCAGACTCTAAACTTCTTATTGCGTCCGAAAATAGTTTTAAAATCTCTTTTCTTTTTAATCTAAAAACTCCTAATGAACTAGACAATGTGCTTTTGGCTGTTTTTGAAATAGTTAAAAACAATTAAGTTAAACGGGCATTGGATGGCTTTCGATCTTACCCAATGGGACTTTAAAGAACATGAAACTTATATTGAAAGTTAAAATAGCCCTTAAAAGTTTCTACAAACACTTGTACGGATTACCGGTTCAATTATAATCCTTACATTCTAACCTTTATAAAATTAGTTAAACATGGTAAAGTAAAAGTTCATTTTATTATTTTTCATAAAAAGTATTTAGTGCGAGTGCGGAAAGTAAATAAAAGTAGTGCGAGTGAGGTAAAGTAAACGAAAGTAGTGCGAGTGCGGGAAAGTAAATAAAAGTAGTGCGAGTGCGGAAAATAAATGAAAGTAGTGCGAGTTCGAGAAATAAATAAAGTAAAGCGAGTGCGGAAATAAAATAAAGTAAAGCGATGCGAAAAGTAAATAAAATAAAGCGAGTGCGGAAAAATAAAATACGAACTGGAATTAAAATGGCGGCATGATTAACTTCCTCCCAGAGTGCTCCAAGACTCGATCACAAAGATGTATACAGATTCGATCACTCGATTGTTGTAACATCCCGATGTGAAGTAATTACTACTTTAAAACTAATATATGCCTAAGATATTCTATGTTTGGATGATAAAAACAAAATTCTAAAGTCCTATTTATAGGCAAATATTAAATGGGAAAAGACTAGGATGCCCCTCCACTAAAAAGTGGAGGGAAAAGATTTGGCCTTGTGGCGCCCGCCATGGGTGTTAATGAGTGGAGAAAGTGGGGATCGTGGGCATAAGGCAGTTGTGGAGGGTCTTGAGACGTGGCCACGTCATGGCGCCAACCACAGTTGGTGACGTAAGTGCAAAATGCTGAATTACTTGATTTTTATTCTTTTCAGCTCCTTTTTCGCTCCTTTTCTCGATTGAGCCCCCGATTAGATTAAAAACCTGAAAATAAAGAAAAACAAAGTAATAACATAACAAAATAGCAATAAAAACTTAGAATGCATGCGGAATCGGTGTCAGAAATACGGTGAAATTTAATGTTATGAAATGTCCGAGAAAAGTAACGTGACAAGTTGGAGTCAATATTTGCCTTAGTGACGACGAACACTGATGCATCGTAGATTGTTGGATGTATGAGGGAAAATACCACGACCGCGATTTCTTCGGTAGGTTCTGGTGGGAGTATCTCATTATCAATTAGAATAAGAAGGTTGTCCGAATCTTGTTGTTTTCCTTCAAAGTAACTGGGTTTTGGAGAAGAGCTTGTAACACAGGATGTGGAAAGTATGAACAAGGGATGTTAAAGGGGATTTTGGAAGTTAGGGTTTGGAATAGAAAAGGGTGGCTTGTGTGAAGATTTAGTTGTGAAATTGTTAATGTTGGAAAAGACTATGGCTGAAGTATTTGACATTAGAGGCAACTCAGCTTCTAGTTCATCCCTAAGTGCAAGTTTGTAGTTTATAGCAACAACTTGTTCTTCTGCCTCATATTCTAATGTAAGAGTTGAAGTTTATGGGGTGGTTCCTCTTCTTCATCATCCAATTGTAACATGGATCCTATTTCCTCTTTTAGATCTGGTTCCTCCTCTTTTTCTATAGGTAAAATTTCTCTTCATTCTGGTTTAAATCTCCATAACAAAGTTGTTGTAAATGTATCCCAACTATATCGACGATGAACACTAGACCACCAATTCACCATTTGAGAGCAGAACCTCTCAAAGCTCCAACATCTTTCAACACCTTCAATGACGCATGGGTTCCATGCTCTTTGAAAAATTTCTCAAAACAAAGAATCCACCAATAGACATCCTCTTTGCCATCAAACAATAATATTGTCGTGAGTTTAAGGGGAAGTGAGATTGAAAATGAGAGCACCAATTTTTAAGAAGCAAAATTTCTAACCCTAACAAGGTATGAAACAAATACAAATCTAAGAGCAAACTAAGAAAATAGAATTAAAAGATATTTGATTTTCCATTGATTCTAATGTGTCCAACGACAATATATATATATATATATATATATATATATATATATATATATATATATATATATATATATATATATATATATATATATATATATATATATATATATATATATATATATATATATATATATATATATATATATATATTGATACTAATGGTCCATTACTAAAATGCCCACATAGTTAGAGGAAACCCAATTCAATAAAATTAAAATACCAACTACTATAAAACCTAAAATTATTAATAAAATAAAATATTAAAATATAACTAATAATACTCTCTATCAATACTATACAAATTCTGACCAGTGAAGGCACAATCATATTATAACCGTACTTTCTAAAATCTTATTGTAATCTTGAATTTGACTCAAACAGTAAAGTTAATATGACAATAGCATATATAAAATATATACAACAAATTCATAGTTAATGGCACGACACGACATAAGTATTACCTGTTCATGTTTCTAATATTGAAAATAAAAATAATTTTCGGTATAACAACAATTTCGTTAACAACGGTTAAATGGTGATTGATAATTGTCATACTGCAAATTTGTCTAACCTATATATCATTTTGTTTATGTTCACTAACCGTTATTCAAAGATCCAAAAATATGTTGTTTATTCTCACTCTCCAAGTTCATGGTTTTACAAAATTGAATCAAGGTTCAGTTGAGGTTCATTCAGAATGAGTTGTGAAGAGTTTATCAGTGTTCGTATTCAAAGTATTTCTAATGTGTGTGAGAGGTCCAGAAATTTATTGCAGTTGTGTTGTTGGAAAATCAGTAGAAGGGTCATCGTTCACATTTCTATCCAATCCAATTCGTGGTCGTATTTTCGATTATCCATCCAGACCATCATCCATCTAAATAATCCATTTTCCATTAGTCAACGTCTGTATCATTCATGTCCCATTCATGTCCATAAAATCCATATTCAAATTATTAATGTTTTTAATCCATTCCATCTAGTTCATAAACTTTTGAGAAAAATATCCACATTTCATTACTCAATAAATAAACATCCAAGATCTATTTTCATTACAAAAAAATCCCTTATATTTTCATGTCTATCCTTTTTTTTATAATTAATTTTCCATTATCCAAATTCATTTTTTATTTTCCACATCTTATTATTATTATTATTATTATTATTATTATTATTATTATTATTATTATTATTATTATTAAACCACTTGATGACAAAACACAACAACAATTCACCAACATTTTTTCAGTCACAATATCCTACGCCATCGTTTTCCTTCTTCAACCTACACCACACCAAAAAATTTCAAACACGTCAAATTTCCAGCATGACCTTATCCAACTGTACAAGCCACTCATCTCACACACAAGAATTTCTCACCACTTTATGTACCAAAATTTCACACAGCAAACATTATTCCATCACTATCTCATGCCCCCACCTCTACACTCAGTACAACTCCAACACGCAGAAAATAATTCTTATACGCTCCAACGAACAGCACATGGCAAAAACAAATTTTCCAGCTTGCAAAAGAAAAAAAAACTCAACAAATATCCTCAAAACTTTCTCCACAAGACTCCCTCTTTTTCCCTTTAATCCCTCTATAAAATAATTTGTTGGAATGATGTTAATTTGGAGTGGGAGTTGGAATGATTTATTGACATTAAATGAAAAATAAGTGTACACAAGTAAGAACTAATATAGAATTGAATTTGAAAGGATTCATTTTAGTCCCACATAGGAGGGAATACAAATATTAGTAGTATATATACTCCAACTTGACCAAATGGGTTTGAGCCCAAAATGAACCCAATTTTGTAAAAGGAGTGAGGACACACCCATAAGCCATCAAGACACACGCGCGCGCCGCCCTTCGTCCCTCCGGCCGTCTCAACTCGGTTCAGTCCGGTCTAGATGAATTAATTTTTTAAACCCAAATTAGCAAAATTAACTATCATTTATTAATTAATTCGGTAGAAATTAAAAATTATTATTTAATTAACACTCAGCCAAGTCTTAACCTAATTTTGACTGGTTTACTTGCCCTCCAAGTGCTGATCAAGTTTGTAACCGCCAGTTTTGACTAGGTCGGTTCCACTCTCCCACGAATTTCTCTCACGTTTTTTCTCCACTCAGTTTGATTCGCTACCTATAAATACAGTTCTGCAATTCATTTGTAACAACTCAGAATTCCCATTTTCTAATTCTCTCATCTCTCTCTTTGCTCTACTTTATCTTAATATTTTTTTATATTTTCGACTGGTCTTTCTGCCATTAACGAATGGATTTATTCCAGATACTGTGACTGGTTTTAAACCATCGGAAGGTGTATTTTCTAGATCTATTTATCAGAGTGCAACTGATAATCGTATTTCCAAATGGGTTCTTTCATCTTGGAGACATCATCGCAAATCGATTGTTTTGCATACTTATTGCAGTACGGAGAAACGTCTTAAAGAAAGTGACCTAGTACGTGACTTGTCCCGATAATTTCTCTGTGCCAATTTTTCAAACCGGAAACAACAATTTTAAGACGTTTTCATAACTGCCATGGCTACTGAGGAAATGATCGGTACTACTACGGCCGCTTCTGTCCCTGACAAACCATTCAAGTTTGAGGGTTCCAACTTCAAACGTTGGCAAGCTAAGATGAAATTATTCTTAACTCTAAAAAAGGTTGCCCATGTTCTGACTAAGGATATCCCAGTTGTCCCTTCTGGATCAACTGAACTACCTAATGGTAAGTCACTTGCAGAATCATATGAGACTTCTAAAACGTCTGAATTCGACGCTGCAAAAGCTAAGGCTGCAGCAAATGACTTACAGCTCAAGAAATATGTCTCCCTATGGCACGAGAATGACTATCTGTACAAAAATTACATTCTGAACAGTGTTGCTGATGATCTGTACAACTATTACAGTAGTTACAAGACTGCTAAACATGTATTGGAGGCTCTGCAAAGGAAATATGATACTGAAGAAGCAGGTGTGAAGAAATATGCTATTAGCCGCTACTTGAACTACAAGATGGTGGATGAAAAGTCTGTGGAAACTCAAAGCCACAAAATTCAGAAAATTGCTCATGAAATTATTACATAAGGTAAGCCCCTCAATGAATAATTTCAAATTGTTGTTATCATTTACAAACTGCCCCTGGTTGTAAAGATTTCAAAAATGTGCTTCGCCATAAAACAAAAGAATTTTCAATCGAGAGTTTGATTACTCGCCTCCGAATTGAAGAGGAAGCTCGGAAACAAGATCATATAGATGAAGTCTTAGTTGTTTCTAACAAAAAAAAAAAGAGATTCGGTGAGGTTCTGAAGCCTACGGGCAAACCTTTAAAGAATCAAAACTGCAATGTTGTGAACCGAATTAAGAATAGGAATCCCTCTAGGGCCCCATATGTTCCATTTTCTAGACAAAAACCACCACCTCAAAGAAATGATGCTCCAATTTTCTCTTGCTACAATTGTGGGAAGCCGGGTCATATGGAAAAAAATGTAAGAGCAGGCCTAAACCTATTGCTGGCTCAAATGCTCAGGTTAACCTGACTGATGAGCAATTCATTGTTATGATTACTGAATTCAATGTGGTTGGTGGATAGACACTGGTGTCGCCCGTCATGTCTGCCACTATCGTGTTATGTTCAAGACATAAATGAATTCTGAAGATAAGAAAGTGTTGTTGGGAGATGCTCACACCACTAATGTTGTTGGAATTGGAGATGTTGAGTTGAAGTTCACCTCAGGAAGGACTTTGATCTTGAAGGACGTCATGCACATTCTAGAAATTAGGAAGAATCTTGTTTCTGGTTTTCTTTTGAATAAGGATGGGTTTAGTAAAACTATAGGGGTATATTTGTACACCATCACTAAGAATGATATTTTTGTTGGGAAAGGGTACGCCACTGATGGCATGTTTAAGTTGAATGTTAATTTGAATAAAATTTCTCCTTTTGTTTACTCTTTGTATGATTTTAATATTTGGCATGGTAGACTTTGTCACGTTAATAAGTGAATTATTTCTAATGCAAGCAACTTATACCTAATCCCTAAATTAAATGTCAATGATTCTAACAAATGTGAATTTTGTAGTCAAGCTAAAATAACAAATACTTTACATAAATCAATTATAAAAGAATCTGATCCCCTAGATCTTAGACATTCTGATATATGTGAATTAGATGGAAGTTTAACTAGAAATAGTAAACGTTATTTTATCACTTTTATTGACGATTGCTCTGCTTATACTAATGTATACCTAATGAAGAATAAAAGTGAAGCACTTGACATGTTTAAGATGTATGTAACTAAAATTGAGAATCAATTTAACAAGAAGATTAAGAGACTTCGTAGTGATAAGGGAACTGAATATGACTTTAGTTTATTTAATGATTTTTATATCGAACATGACATTGTACATGAAACAACTGCTCCATATTCTCCTGAAATGAATGATAAACCAGAAAGAAAGAATAGAACTCTTATTGAACTTGTTGTTGCAATTATGTTGAATTTTGGTGATGCACCTAACTAGTGGGGATAAATTTTATTGATTGTTTGCTATGTCCTGAATAGAGTTCCCAAGTTAAAAAGTAAGATCTCACCTTATGAGATATTAAAGAAAAGACAACCAAATTTGTCTTATTTGAGAACTTGGGGCTGTCTGGCTTATGTCAGGATTCCGGATCCGAAGCGAGTTAAACTCGCTAGTATAGCCTATGAATGTGTATTCATTGGGTATGCAGCAAACAATAAGGCATACAGGTTTTATGACCTAAATACCAAAGTGATCATAGAATCAAACGATGTTGAAATCTATGAAGACAAATTTCCTTTCAAATCGAGAAATAGTGGGGGCATCCAATCGAGTGACATTCCTGTGATAAAAAGTACTTAAAGTAGCGACAATGTAGAAACATAACTTCGAAGAAGTAAAAGAGCAAGAGTTGATAAAGACTATGGGCCCGATTATGCGGCTTATAGTGTAGAAGAAGATCCAATAAATCTTCAAGAAGCATTGTCATCTCTGGATGCAGATTTAATTGCAAGAAGCTATTAATGATGAGATAGATTCTCTAGAGTCTAACAAGACCTGACACTTAGTAGACTTACCTCCTGGTTGCAAACCAATTGGTTGTAATTGGGTTTTGAAAAAGAAACTAAAACCTGATGAAACTATTGATAAATACAAGGGTTGCCTTGTAGACAAGGGTTTTAGACAAAGAGAAAATATAGATTTCTTCGACACATTTTTTCCAGTCACTAGAATTACATCCATTAGGGTACTCATTTCAATGGCTTCTATTTATAACTTAATAGTACACCAAATGGATGTTAAAATAGCCTTTTTAAACGGTGATTTAGAAGAAGAAATCTATATGGAACAACCAGAAGGGTTTGTGATCCAAGGACAAGAAAACAAGGTCTGTAAGTTAGATAAATCTCTGTATGGACTAAAACAAGCTCCTAAACAATGGCACGAAAAGTTTGATAACATAATGATAATTAATGGGTACAAAGTGAATCAAAGTGAAAAATGCGTTTATTACAAATCTGAGAATCACATTTGTACTATTATATGTCTATATGTAGACGATCTACTCATATTTGGATCAAACATTCAGGCCATTAATGATATGAAATCATTGTTGTGCAATAACTTTGATATGAAAGACCTCTAAGAAGCAAGCGTGATCGTGGGTATCAAGATCACGGGATCTGAACAAGGAATTTCTTTGGATCAATATCACTATGTGGTAAAGATCTTAAAGAAATATAAATATTTTAATTGTAAACCTGCGCGCACACCGTATGATCCAAGTGTGAAACTGTTTAAGAACACTGGAGAAAGTGTCAGACAAACAGAATATACGAGCATCATTGGAAGTCTTAGGTATTCCACTGATTCCACTAAACCCGAAATTGCATATGTCATAGGATTGTTGTGCAGATTTACGAGTAAGACAAGTAACGAGCAATGACAAGATATTGAGCAAGTCATGAGGTACCTTAAAAGGACTATGGACCTCGGCTTACACTATTAGTAATTTCCTGTTATACTAGAAGAGTATAATGATGCAGATTGGAACACCTTATCGGTTGATTCCAAAGCTACTAGGGGCTATATATTTTGTGTAACTAGAGGAGTTGTATCCAGGAAATCAAAGAAACAGACCATCCTGACACAATCCACAATGGAGTATGAGATGATAACACTAGCTACAGCTAATGAAGAAGCAAGTTGGTTAAGATGCTTGCTAGCTGAGATTCCCTTATGGGAAAAACCTATGCCAGCTGTGTTGATCCACTGAGATAGTACCGCGGCTATTGCAAAAGTTGAGAACCGTTATATAATGGTAAAAGGCGTCAAATTAGAAGAAAGCACAACACCGTTAGAGATTGTATCTCTAAAGGAGCTGTGAGAGTGAATCATGTACGCACTGATGAAAACTTAACAAATCCTTTGACAAAAGGATTAGCTAGAGAAAAAGTCCAGAATACATCAAAAAATATGGACTAATGCCTATAAAGAAATGATTTACTCATGATGGTAACCCGACCTAAATGACTAGAGATCCCAAGAATTAGGTTCAATGGGTAACAACAAGTTGTGAGTAATATGAAATAACCATGCAAGTGAAGCATGGATCCTGAAGTAATAAGAGGATGAGATAGAAAATCTTAATGAACTTTGTATGAGGAAGTATCTAGGCTACAAGAGTACTCTTGATAGGCTACAAGAGTACCTAGGCTACAAGAATACTCTTGATAATCTTAATGAGATTTATACTCTGTATGAGGGAGTACCTAGGCTACAATTTAAACTTTAACTCATATATTTTCCAATTATTGATTATTTTGAAGTTTGAGAAATCTATATTCTAGCATCTAGGTTATATGTTTGTGTTTTTTAAAAACTCCCCCTACCTTTGAAGTTATAAGTTATTGTGAATTATATACCTTCTTTTAATTTATTTTTGTATATGATACTGTTACAAGTTTAGACTGGTTTTTAAGTGTTTCCCTCTCTTACATTTCAGTTCTGCTTTGTATGAGTATTTAATGTTGTACTGTTATGTCTTAGTCTTGGGGTCATTTCCTGGCCTCTAATTTTTAATTCTGTTATTTGATGGCAAATTTTTGGTGTAAAATTAAGTTTATCCTTCCTATAGTTTGTTGGCTTTTAAATTTGTCATGCATGAGCTTGGGAACGGGAACATGTGGTTGTGTTTGGTTTAATGGTCTGAGTTTTTTTATCAATTTTTTTGGTGTGGTTGGTTTGATTATCATATGTTATTTAGGGAAACCTACCTTTTGTTTTGCGGTTGGTTTGGGGGAAACCTACTTTTTTTATCGTTTTTTTCCTTTCGGAGGAGGATGTCTCGGATCAACTCTGTAAGTAGGATTGATTGATTTCACTTTGAAGGACCTTTATTAGTTGCTTTCTCAACTGGATTCATAGATGTTTAGGACAAGTAGGCATTTGGTTCTTGTAGGGATTTGACCATCTTGTTTGAAAAACTTCAGCCTCACTTTTTTTTACATGATGTGTATACAGGGCTGAAACGGTTACATTTGAAGTCGGTAGTGGGTTTGTAATTATGTTTTGCTTTTAGATCCTTTTAGCTAGTAGGCTTTTTGGTTTTCTTCCGTAAACTTGATGAAGTTTTCCTCTGTAAATTAAGACTAGGTTTCTGAATTTTACATAGAAACTGCATGTTTTGGAAGCTCTTTTGTCAAATTACCTTTACTTGTACATCAATATTTTGGAAGTTATGACTTAAAATACATGGAAACTAGACGTTGCAATTTGACAGAATATGGAAGTGAAGAGTGTGATCCCAATATAATGGATGGAAAATCTAGAGCTTATGGCGTTGTTGGAGCTATGCCAGGTACGTCTTACCTTAAGTTGACATTATATAATCTGGAAAAGTCATAAGCTATGGAACACAACCATGATCTTGTATATAAAGCTTTTTCATGCTGATTTGTGAATGGTACTAAATTTGTTGAGTTAGTAGCTGGAAAATGAAAGTGTATATGAATATCATTATATATCATTATTTTTCACGTTTTTCCCATGAAAAGTCAGTATCTCACTTTTGATGTACTCAACCAAGTAGATTTTAATTTTTTACTTACCAAGGAAATCTATTAAACCTGTGGATGGTCTATTGCTTTCATTTTGGAATTTGTTTCACGATTCATATTTTCAGTCAGGTTTCTATGTATTTATTTCAAAAATTATATACCATGTGTGGGGAATGATATACAAATTGCTGCTTTATTGGCCAAAGAGAAAATGATGGGACCTTCATTGCTGGGTCAAATTCCATTAATCTAACACTACTCAACCTTTCTATTTTATTAGTCAAAGTATTTATGTTACTACAAAAGTTATCACCATAATTTATATTTAAGAGTGTTTTATATTTTTCACATCATGAGAACAAATCTATATTGATATGGGGGTTTGTCATATCTCTGCAACTTCTTGGTGGGGGAAGGGACTCGTGAATGGGCGAAATCCTAGGCTATTACTTTACCATCTAGTATAATAGAGGCCAAAGAGGTCATATTTTTATTCATGATTAAAATTCTGCACAAAAACTTATTATTAAGTCATACCACTCCGGCCTTACAACTTTGAGTATCATAACAGTGGCTGATCACTACACACTACAATGACTATATATCCCATTTTTAGGCCATACTATAACGTTTCTTACAGTAACAAAAGAGTAAAAATAAGTATGCAGTATGTACTGAAGCTTGGCTTACATTTCTTCTTTTTCATTAATGGTCCTACAATATGTTTGCTTTTCATTTTGGCATATACCTGATGTCATTGTGTTGAATAGACATTTCAAACAATTATATAATTAAGATGATGACACCCAATAATTATGCTTCTATCTGATATGTGAAATGATTTCTGATTTTCTACCCAGGCATGACAATGTTGAAACTATTTAGAGAGCTCTTCATCTTGGTGTCAATGTTAAGATGATTACTGGTAACTACTCTCATCCAGTCCCCTCTCAACTCCCCCATTTTTTTACAATCACAGATTGTTATATGTAATAATAATAATAATAATTTTGTTCTATTTTTAAGGTGATCAGCTTGCCATAGCAAAGGAGACTCGGAGGAGACTTGGGATGGGAACTAATATGTACCCATCTACTACCTTACTTGGTCAAGACAAAGATGTGAGGATTGCTGCACTTCCAGTAGGTTAGGCAACAAGCAGGTTCTTGGAAGTCATAATCTTGTAAGCCTTTGGCCAAAGTTGGTGATTTATGCTTATAACAGATATGTTGTAGTGAGCTTATGTGTAGTCAGTCATTGTGATAATGTAGTAAATGTGACTACTTGTGATTTAGGTATAACAAATGTGGGCCTATGGGTTGATTAATTTAGGTAATAAATAAGAATATATAAATCAGAATTAATGTGTATTTTTTTTATTGTAGTAATGAGTTAAAATCTAATTTTCTCAGAAGAATAATTAAAGGGAATTAATAGCGTATTTTTAGAAAGTGCTATTAAAGATAAGTGTCAATAATAGCGCTTTATAAAAAAGCGCTATTGAATACTAGGACTATAATAGCGTTTATTCATAAAGCGCTATTAAAATCTATCATTAACAAGGTGTATGGTAGCGCGAAACAGAAAATAATAGCGTTTATTATGAAGTGCTATTAAAAACATCCATTTTAATAGCGCTTTCAAAGTTCTATTATATGAATCGAATCTTTAATAGTGGGGGCTTTAATAGCACTTTTAAGTGCTATTAAAGGTCAAAAAGTGCTATTGAAAATAGTTTTTGGCGTAGTGGGCCACTAAAGCACGGACTATTAGAATACACCTTACGAAAATGTTTTGTGCGAGTCTGATGTCTGATATAGAGTTCAAGACAATAGTGTCACTCTTGTTGAATCAGAATCCTACTTGCTACGCTAAGGTTCAAGTCGTAGACACCTTTGCTTATGCACAATCTTAGAAATGTCTGACGTACTTCTAAAATCACCTTTTAAATTCAAGTGGGGGATTGTTGGAATGATGTTAAATTGGAGTGTGAGTTGGAATGATTTATTGACATTAAAGGAGTGAGGACACACCCATAAGCCATCAAGACACGCACGTGCGCCACCATCCAGTCGACCGGCTCGGCTCGGTCTAGATGAATTAATTTTTTGAACCCGAATTAGCAAAAATTAATTATCATTAATTAATTAATTTGGTAGAAATTAAATATTGTTATTTAATTATCACTTAGTAGAAAATTAATTAATATTAAATATTAATTAATTACGAAATGGTGATGTTTCCTTCTTTGAAACCAAGTCTTAACCAAATTTTAATTGGTTTACTTGCCCTCCAAGTGTTGATCAAGTTTGTAACCGTCAGTTTTGACTGGGTCGGTTCCACTCTCCCATGAATTTCTCTCACGTTTTTTCTCCACTCAGTTTGATTCGCTACCTATAAATACAGTTCCACAATTCATTTGTAACAACTCGGAATTCCCATTTTTGAATTCCCTCTTCTCTCTCCTTGCTTTACTTTATCTTAATATTTTTCTAATTTTCGACTGACCTTTCTTCCGTTAACGACTGGATTTATTCCAGAAACTGTGACTGGCTTTAAACCATCAGAATGTGTAATTTCTAGATCGATTTATCAAAGTGCAACTGATAATTGTATTTTCGAACGGGTTGTTTTATCCTGGAGACGTCATCGCAAATCGACTACTTTGCATACTTAATGGCAGTAAGGCGAAACATCTTAAAGAAAGCGACTTAGTACGCGACTCGTTCCGATAATTTCTCTGTTCTAAGTTTATTTTTCAAACCGGAAACAACACAATCTCTCATCCTTCTCAAAAATCAAGCTTGGATAGCCATAAACAGACCCTGCACAAATCCTTTCAAATTCAAGCTTTAACCACCATAATCCTCTCATTCCTTCTTCATAAACCATCCCTTTCATAACAACAACAAAAACTCACCATTCACCCACCATCCTCAACTTTTATTCACAACCTTCAAACAACACAAAACCTTTGCACAACAAACGAAACCACATAACCTTCAAACTTTTCAAATAACAACGAATTCGCAAAACCATCCTCACCCCCTTGAACCCACCATCATCAACACATCAAAACCATGGACTGAATTGCGATAAAAAATGAAACTTCATCGTTCAACTTGCAGAAACCCAAATCTTCAACCCCTACATCTCATCACGATGAAAATTGTTCTTGAAACACCCACCCTTCAAGATATGAATCAGATTCATAACACACACCCTCCGAATAAAACCAGAAGCAACAGAGACGAAAAAGATAGACCAGACCGAGGCAGAGAGATTTGAAATAACTCACCATTTTGAAGGTAGTATAACTTCTGACGAATCTTTTATCTATGATTTCGTCGCATATGTTCTCCGTCGGTTGAAACTTTTTGTGTATTATTGTTGTAGTCACTTTCTCGATTACGATGATATTGAAACAAAGAGCTCATCCGCTCTAAGTCGGAGGAGCTCCGTAGTGCTAACACAAATGAACATTAGCGCGATTTCACTGTTTCATTCAATTGATTTAATTGGTTTTTGTTTTAAAATTTATTTCTGTAGTGTTTGGTATTTAACTTTGGCCAATTGATCTTACTACTAAACACACCTTTTTTTCGCACAGACTCCTCTCTCTCTCTCTCTTATAATTTCTTTTCATGGTTATTTATTTCCTTTTTCGTTTTTAGATTTTAGTTTGTAGTGGATCTTAGTGTCAAACTTCTTGATTTTTTTTACCGTCACTCTTATTTTGATTCTCTTTTCATTTTAATTTCATTTTGGGCCAATGATATAACAAACAGTCATAGTTTGTTCGATTTCGTTAAATCGACAAAATTTGATTAATATGAGGCCAATGTAGTTTAGTTTATTTTATTTTCGTTTTATTTTCGATTTATGGTCAATGAACATCTAAATATTGAGATTTGTCGCAAACCTACTTGAAATCTCGATTAATGATGAGACCACTTTATTTTTCCTTTTGGAAAATTAGTTTAGTTTATTTATTTATCATTTTATTTATTATTTATTTTCCCTTTTGGATTTGTATTTTAGTTTATTTTATTTATCGTAGTATATTCGATTTATTTCCCCTTTTGGAAATTTAATTTAATTTAGTTTATTTATTTTATTTTTACATTTGGTCGATGAGAGTCTCAAAATTGAGATTGTCGCAAACCGATAAAATCTTATTTAAGACAAGACCATTTTTTGATTATTCAATTAGCTTTGCGTTGTGAATTCAAAATTAAAATTCAATATAATTTTAGAAATCCACATGGACGTATAATGTAACACTCGACTTCTCATAGATTGATTTTAACATTGAATCCACTCTATGATAGTTAAAAAGCCACATTTCGACGCTTTAGATTTAATCTCGAGTCCCGCGACTTTGTATAGCTTAGGACATTTCACACACGCTTCCTCTTGGGCCCATAAAATGAACCATTTTATTTCTTGCAATCCCGTGTATTTATTATGTACCCCGTTCCCCCCATTCCATTGTACGTCATTTACTTTTCCACTTTGTGATTTTGCGTTAGGAGCACCCTTAGGGATTAGTATCGATTTCACTTCGTTCGGGAACCCTTGGTCCAACGACAAGTGGTTTCACTTGCACATTTACACTTTCATTTGGTTATGGTTTCATTCTCTAGGAGCACCCTTAGGGACTAGTATCTATTTCACTTTGTTCGCAAACCCTTGGTCCAACGCCAAGTGGTTTCACTCGCACATTTGCACTTTCATTCGGTTATGGTTTTGTTTCCTAGGAGCACCCTTAGGGACTAGGAGTCGAATCCACCTAACCAATTAAACAATAAACCTCCATTTGTATTCACCCTTGTAAGTCGATTGCATTGTACCTCGCCATCAAGCCCAAAACACCAAGACGTCTCTTTTAGACCCAAACCCTTGATCATACATCAAATGGTTTTAGGTAATCAAAACACTTAATAATTATTGAAACAAAGTGAAGAAGAAGTGCATTGTATCTTTGATGTGTTTCCTCAATTGTTTGGGTGCGATTTTCCTTACTCGTGTGTGAGCAATTTACACCTCTATAAAACAGACAACCAACCAACCATAGTAGGCGAAACTATGAAGATCTGACATTTCCATTCCACGAGGGAATAGGTAAGCATAAGGACCTTCAATCCTTGTCGAGCACTTAGGATCAATCAAACTATTTTCCCTTAATAATCAAGTCATTAGGCATAAACATCCTTTCTCGTGCGACAACTTAGATGTTTCCCATCGAGTACGATGAATGTGAGGGGTGTTAATACCTCCCCCTTGCATAACCGACTTCCGAACATATGCAATGTTTGCAATGACCTTTGTCTTCATCCTTCATTTTCCGACGAGTTTTATCTATATCTTCCCTTTCCCCCTTTGGGAGTAAATCAAAATTAGGTGGCGACTCTCATGTCTTCCCAGTGCGCGGTCTTTCATCGCAAGGTTGTATTTTTTTGAGGTGCGACAGCTGGCGACTTTGTTGGAGACTGGTTCACCCCTATTTAAGTCAAGCTTAGTCTAGGTTGTTCCATGCTTGTTTGGATGTTTTGCTTATATGTTTTGCTTGTTTATCTTTATCGCTTTCCATATTATATCTTGTGGATCTTTGGTATTTGATCGACACTTTGATCATTGGAACTGTGTGAGATAGGCTCACTACCCAAGCTTGAGAAAAACTATAGGACTATAATGATGTTTGTGTAGTGGAGGATTGCGGGGAGCCTTCCTCGTGGTACGAAGCGAAAACCATCGCCTGGAGTAGACTCTCTTGGAGATATTGTGGTGTGATCAATCTTTGTTGTGTGACAATGTTTTTAAGTTGCATTGTTGACTCTAGGGACCTTCAAATCAATTCCATCCATGGTGGCTGTAGATGTTGTAGATTAGTAGCATTTTATTGTAAAAAAAGTTTTGTATTCTAATGTCATGCTTGATGTTATGACATTATGTTTAAGCAATCTGCAAGTGTGAAGTTATGTGCATGCTGAGTGTTTTATCAGGATGTAAAAATTGATGTTATGACATCTTTGAATGGTGCTGAAGACCTAACTGAATCCTTAAATCTTGCGCGCGTATTAAGTAATCCATTTTGTGTGTTTTTGTTGAGAATTATTAGGCGCTTTATTTAGAAGGTTGTGATTCAACAAGGAGTGTTATTCTTAGAATATTTTATTTGGTTGTATTATTTGTTCCTTTATTTTAGGAATTTGTTTTATTAAGTTAAAACTGATTCACTTATGCAGCAGGCCCTTGCCCACGCTTCTTCCACTACTAAAAGGTTGCAAAACCCTATTTGAAGATACAGAAAATAAGGATTGAAGAGTTTTACGAGTATTAGGGTTGTATGTGTTTTAGTTTGCTTGTGAGCCAAACAATTATCATGTTGATAATTGTATTGGACTAGGTTTTATGAGTTGTATATTGTCAACTCAAAGCTTTTAAGAAAGAGTGTTTTGTACTTGACTGAAGCTTTGAAGCAGGGACAATGATTGCCTTTGAAGTGTGTCTTATTTTTCTTGATTGTTAGTTTGTTATCACTGTTGTGATTAAGGGGGATTAAGAGGTGTATCTTATCTAAGAGTTCCTAGGTAGAGGTTGCATTGGGTAGTGATTAAGTGAAGAGGGTAAACTGAGTGGTTTAACTCTGAATTGATACTACTAATAGTAGATTTCCTCCCTGGCTTGGTAGCCCCCATAGTAGGTATGTTTGCACCGAACTGAGTTAGAAATTGCTTGTGTCTTTTATAGTTGTTTTTGTTTATTTAACTTGTTCATATTTGAATCTGTCAGATATTAGTGTCGTAATATCTCATTCGACATCTCATATTTTCTTCAAGAATTTCAATTGGCATCAGAGTAGGTGTAAACACCCCAAATTTTCCCTCACTCTTTTCACCATGGCTTGTGATTCTTTTCATATGCATAAGTTCAATCATATCATTTCATATTGCATTTTAGCTTCACTACATTGGTTCTAAGTCATCTGCATCTATGGTTTGTGATCTGAGCAATCCCTGAGCCATCTGAGCCACTCCAAAGGTCTTCAATCATCTCAAGAGGGTCCATGTATGTTCAAGCATCATATTATATCCTCCCAAGATCAAGGAAGTCAGAAAATCACAAGAACTAAGAAAGGCATGGAAGCAGAGCCAGGTTTAACTGCACAGATGACCTAAAATTAGGGTTTTGGTTTCAAAGGCCATAACTCCAAATATTTTGGTCATTCTTGTTTCTATTGGTCTCTATATGTTATAAGGATCATACACACCAATTTTCATGAAGAAATTCAATGGGGAAGGCATCTGACCAATAAATGACTTCTTGAACAAGTCAGTGCAAAATCAGGGCATCTGAGGCCCCCAAGCATCCAACCAAAGGGTCTTCTCCATCATTTTGTTTGTCTATGATCTTTATTTGATCTTATAAGAAGTTAGAAGTTCACAAAATTGAAGAATTTCAAGCCATTTGCAAAGTTGCCATTTTGGGAAAGTGACTTATAATGCAAACTTGCCATTTTGGGAAAGTTTTTCAACCTCCTCTTTTTGATTCAAAAATGCTTCAAATAAAAAATTCTTGGTCATGAAAGTTGTAGATTGGATCATTCCCTTTTCAAAAAGTATAATAACTTGATCTAATTCATCATAGAACTCAAGTTATGGCCTTGTAAAGTTGGGGAAAATCTCAAAATTTCACTTATGTACCAAAAAGGGAAACTTGCAAAAACTCATGCCAAGGCAATTTTTTGCCTCTAATTGACTTCTAACCATTACACAAACATATTACATGACCTATAATTCATAATTGACCAAAGAATTGCATCATTCCATGCCTTGAACATCAAGAAATTACAAAAGGGCCAAAGCTTCTCATAATTGCAAAACATCACACAAACTTCATCCCACTTGCTGCATTGCCTCAAGACTGATTCTATGGACCTCCCTAAAGCCAGCTGCGCAGGACACCCCATTGTCCTTGGCCTGCCATGAGCCCATACCTCCAAAGACAACTTTGTGGACTTTATGCAAAATGAGCCATAGCAATCACACTGCTCCACAACAACTCTCTGACCTATCAAGGATTGATATGTGGACCTCAAGAAACTCAACACACAACACAACACAAGCTGAAACCTCAGAATCCTCAGCATAGCCAAAATCACTCCAACTTACAAAAGCTTTTGAATTTCATAACTCAGCCAACAAATCTCCAAACGTTTTCCACCATTCAACTCCACATTCATCACTGATCATTTCCCACCCTTCATTTTGCCTTGAAACACACCATATCAAAAACACGATTTTCACATTTCTTGAACGGAGCTTCAGCCAACTTCACATATAGGCCATATAAACTCCAACCAAGCATTGCAAACTCTTCAGGGGGATCATTGAAGTTGATTTGAAGCAAAGAAGCAGCCAACCAGTGCCATTTTTGAAAGCTTCAGTTCAGGTATCACCAAGAACATTTTTTCCAGAAATGATTTCTTAAGTACTTAGATTGTTCTTCATGCTTCACTGATCACACGACACCTTTTAGTTTTGAAAATGATTCAGTTTTAAGCATGTATGAAGCTTCTGAAATTTCTGAAAGATTTTCCGTTTTGCTTCGAATCTCATTGTTCATGTGAAATAAATGTTGTTTGATGGCTGAATCATGTTTAGAATGGGGTAGGGATAATTTCTGGAGAGTTTGGTGGTTTGATTTTACGGATTGAGTGAGATAGCAAGAATGGATGGCCGGAACACTATTCCGGTCACCTGAAAGTGCTTAGGGCATAATTAGGGTTAGCTGAGTAATTATGTTGAGTTTAAATTCTGGCCATTAGATCTTAGGGTTAACGCGTTTTTGAAAGGTCCAGATTAGTTCACTTAACCCCAATTTCCAATTAATTAAATTAATCATATAATTAAGCCAGTTTGAATCTCCACCCTTGGATCTGGCGCGCAGTCAACTCCCTCCCTTTTTCATTTAAACCTGGACCACTGGATCAACATACTTCCATTTAAACTCATTTTTATTTCATTTTTATTCATTTATTTTGCATCATTTATTTAAAATAGTTAGAAAATCTTAAAAATATTTTCCTTTTTCATTTTCATTTCAAATATTTTTCTCAACCAGAAAACATTTTTATTTTTATTTTTTTGCATAAAATTTGTATTTTTAAAATATTTAAATGTTTATTTTAATTAATTAATTAAAATACCATTTAAGTTTCTAAAAATCACCAAAAAATCACATTGCATCTTGACACATTTAGAGACATTATCAAACCATTCATACAAATTTCTTTTTGGTTCTTGATCCATTTTGACATTTTTCTTTGGATTTAGGGTTCTTAAAAATCAATATTTTGACCCTAAATTAGAAAAATCTTTTATGCCTAACCATGAAGAGTTTGATAATGGTTCTTTTTGCATTGCATTCCACATAACATGTAGTTTCTAGGATAAAATTGGCATGAATTTATCTTTCATTTTTTATTTGTTTTGCATTTTTCCTTGAGAGGTACCTTAAAACCCTAGCAAACTTAGAAAAACCATAAGTCCTTTAGGGTTTAGCTTCTGATCTTCTCCTTTGGGGTGTGATATCATATGGATTTAGGGTACCTTTGATCCCATTTTCAATTTTATATCTTGTCATTTGCTTCTGATTTTGAATATTGCATTGCATCTTGTATGTAAACCCTAATCCTTGCCTTCATTTGCATTCATTCTTCATATGCTTGCATACATAAACATGCCATGACATTTTATGCATCCACATGACTTCTAAGACATCTTAGGACACATTAGAATCATGTTTGATCATTGCCTCATCCATTTTCCATGCTTTTGCTTTCATTTCATGTCATATGCATTCATGAACTTTCATGCTTCCTTTCATGTCTCATTTGCATTCCCATTGCTTGTATGATCATCCTCATCTCATGACATCCATTTGTATCATCTTTTAGCATCATTTGAATCATGGTTATGCTTCTGACTTTGGTTTCATCTTTGTATTTCATCTCATTTTCATTTCATTTCATTTCCTTTTGCTAACTTTTCAGGTGGTAAGTGTTTGAGAAGTGAATTTGCCTTCACTTCTATTAATCTCTTCTCATCTCTTTTTGCATTCATTGATGCCTTTTACTTGTGAATTAGAGTGAACTTTCTCATTCATGCTCCTTCTCCTCTTTCTTTCTTCAAGCAACTTATCTTCTTAAGTGAAGTAAGTTGTCTTGCTTCTTGCTGCTTCTTTTCCTTTCCTGTTTCATCCATGGTGGCTACTCCTTGAAGATCTTCTTGCAAGCCTCATAAACCCTAGGAACACCCAAGCATGATCACAATTAGGGTTTGATTAGTCCCCCATTTAGTTTTACCTTTGTGTCATCTTTGTGTCTTCTCTTCTCATCTCATAATCAAGGACTAAACCTTAAAGGTTTTAAGGCTTTGTGATTAAGATTATGCCTGCATCCTTCTATTAGGATGGAGTGTATAATTTTAATCCTAAGTGTTGAATCCTTAATGTGTTTAAATCCTTTAATCAATTCATTTAATGATCACTAAGACATCAAGCTTGTAACTTGGGCCTTGCATTAGGGTTCTAATTCTTCCTTAATTGGTAAGAAGGACTAACCCTAGTGTTAAAGAACAAGTCCCCCTCAAGTTGTCTTACAAACCATAAAATCCACTTCTTAATCTTACCATTAACTAAAATCCATGTAATAAAGGCTTTGTTTTGTCATGAGGTTAATCCCTAATCATGGATTAAGTTGAGGAGCCTTCCTCAGCTTAAATGTTCTCATCTATTATCCTTCTATTAGGATGGTGTAATGGGTCCATTAAATCCTTGATTATGGCTTAAACTCATTACTTAACACTAAACAAAAACAACAAAAACATCTAAATAAATGCAAGTAAGTTAATGATCTTAATCCTACATCATGGTGATTAAGTGTGAGGTGTTTACTTCATACTTAAGGTATTCTCATTACCCCTAATCAGGGGGAAGATGTGATGAGTTTACTAACCCTTGGTTTAGGCTTAAGCTCATTAACTTATGACAAACACAAAAAGCAATAAAAGATTGAAAACACCAAAAACAAACAATAATCGTCTCCTCCGGGATTCTTTTCTCACCTCATTCACTCATAAGCGAGAACTTGCTTCTTCCGTCTAATGCAAGACAGTTAGAACCTGAGCCAGACAGGTCATACACTTGAGCATAGACAAGTAAGCAGTTCACCAGTCAATTTACCTTTCAGTCTCTTTGAGTCGAACTACGATGTTCTGACTTCCTAATTGCACGAGAGGATACGTAGGCATAACTTAACAGTTATCGAACAAGAATCTCTGTATATTCTCCCCTCTTCCAGCATTATTCTTTAAAGCCTCATTGTCTTGAGCTTTGCATTCTTTTCTTACACTGACACTCCTTTCCTTCACTTCACATTGCTTTTACACTGACACCTGTACATTCTTTTCTAGCTTTTGCACATAAAATAGCACTGACACTACCCCTTTAAAACACAAACTTTCAAGCGTGGATCCCGTCGAGTACGACGGACAATCTGGGTGCTAATATCTTCCCAGGTTGTAACCAACCCCATTTCTCAGTTTCTCTGGTTCGCAACCGTCTTATCCATCTTTTCTTAGGTTTATGCAGCATTACCTTTCCTTCGGGATAAAAATGCCTAGCTGGCGAGTCTTTTCATTCTTCTCCTTTCGCCGACCGTTCACGTCTGTACCCCTCTTGACCAGGTGTCATTTGGTGGGAGCGACAGCTTGGCGACTCTGCTGGGGACCCTTATATTGCAACCAGGGCTTCTGGTTCTTTTTGTGGGTTCCTCCTAGAGTTTGTTTGATTTGTGTTTAATGGGGTGTTATGTGCTATGTGTGTTTATTTATTTTGTTTTATTTATTGTTTCGTGTACAGCTTTATTTATTGCTTTCTTTACAGTTTCTTGCATACTTCATACTGTCATTGCTGGATCTGGCTTTCTGTTTTGGTGGGTGGGGTTTCCATTGAGAGTTTAAGGTCCTATACCTGGGACCTGAGTGACACCTCGGCTAGAGTAGTTCATGTTCTTTCCCATTCCATCTCGGTCTGGTGCGAGAATATGAAACACGATTCAGATGTGGGTTTCTTCTTGAGAACTCTATGCTACAGATTTCCTGTAGTGCTAGGGCTATCTGGGAAGCCTGCTAAGTCTGGATGACCTTTATTATGACCTTCAGAAACTGAGGTAAATTAGAGGAGGACCTTTTATGGTTATTGTAAACACTGTACCTCCGTGTTAGAAGTGTTTACACTTCTCATAACTGATCCAAGTCTGAGGATCCTTGTTCTAGAACATTGCATGTGAGGGGGTTGGGTTGTTTACAGGTTTGCAGGAACCCTTGGCCACATCATAACCTGTTACTGTATTGTTTAAGAATACTCCACTTTGGACAGTTCTTGTGATTAACCCTGGACATGTGACTCTTTATTTGAGTCCCCCACCCTGGTTACTGGATTTCTGAGCCATCATCTGGACTATTGAACATACATGGGCCTTATATCAAGACAGATAATCAGATCCAGCTTGATCACAAACCCTTTCATATCATTTGCATATATCATCATTGCATCATTTAACATTTGTTTATTTTCTTTTCAGGGTATCCATTTCTTTGTATCTTGGTTTTGGTTTTGACCCCTTCTTCTACATATACCTCTGCTTCAGCTGTCTTCATCAGTTATCTACTTCAGTTATCTCCATCACCATCTGCAACAGTCTGTCAGTGGTCCACCTTCAGCATCTCAGTTTGTGATCTTCATCAGCACTTATCTTCAGCTTCTTTAGCAGCACTCATGACTACTCCCAGGAAGAGCAACATATCCTACCACTTTTTTGAGCCTGTGTTGACTGGTATCAGGCAGGTCCAGTCACTTATCACACCTGACCACATCCCACTGTTTAGAGAGCACTATGGGGGTATCTTGGATATGGTTATGGACCTTGATCCTTCTCAGAGGAGTATGATCCACACATGCTTGCAGTTTTATGACCCTCCATTGAGATGTTTCACCTTTCCAGACTTTCAGTTAGGGCCTCGGCTGGAAGAGTTTTCTTTATTGATTGGAGTACCCATCAGAGGTGGAATCCCCTTCAACCCAGAGATGACTGCTCCCAAAAATGAAGAGATAGCAAGGGCACTGTACTTGGAGCCTGCCCTTATTGAGCAAAGTATGACAACAAAAGCTGGGATTCCTGGTTTGCATTTGGACTTCTTGATTTCCCAGGCCATCCTGAAGGTTTCATTGGGAGAGTGGAAGGCAGTCTGTGCATTGTTAGACCTCAACATATATGGGGCTATACTGTTTGCAGATGAACCAAAATTTGTCAGCAAGAATGCCATCCATCTGTTTCTTCTGAAGAACCCAGTACCTACACTACTAGGAGACTTTTACTACTCCATTCATCAGAGGAATGAGAAACAAAGGGGGAAGTTGGTAAGATGTTGTGCTCCTTTGTTTTACACCTGGATGCTCAGACACCTGCCTAAGTCAGATGCCTTCTTGAACCCACATCAGCAGAAGAATTGGGCCAAGAAGTTCATTGCTTTGACTTCAGATGATATCAGATGGTGCACCCAGAGCACCAAAGGCAAGGACATTATCACTAGCTGTGGGCAATACCCAAATGTGCCTCTAATAGGAGTAAAGGGTTGCATCAACTACAACCCATTACTGTTTAAGAGACAACTGGGTTATGCCTTGGTTCACCCTCCCCGAGGACAAGATTTAGCTGAGACCCTATATTGTGAAGTGCAACCTAATTCAGCTGTTGTCAGACAAGCATCTTGGGCTTGGGACAACATCCAGACAAAAGGGGTAGCTATTCTTGGAAGATGTAACAATGTTGCTTCAGCTCAGTACTATGACTGGTCCCGTACTAGAGCTCAAATTACCAGAATGCCTTTCACCTTGGAAGACATACCTGGACCATCTACAGTACAGCCTGCAGCAACAGTCAGCCTGGAGGAATTTGAAAAGTTGAAAGAAAGGAATGAGCAGCTATCTCAAGCCTTGAAGAAGACTCTTTGGGAAAGGAGTGATGGTCGTCTGGACATTGAGAGATTGGAAAAGCTCAGGGTTGAGCATCTTGCCAAAATTGAAAGGACAGAAGACTACATAAGGAAAGCAAGGGCTGGAGAACAGATATTGAAGAATGCCTGTAAAGAGGCCAAGATTCAGAAAGCTAGGGCTGAGCACTATCTGCAAGAGTCAGGATAGGTGGGTCAGGATCACCTAGGCCCGTACACAAGAAGACTAGAAGACTCAAGCCAAGATTGAACAGATGGAAGCCAATGAGAAGAAACAGCAGGAAGCTCTGTTGGCTGCACAAAAAGAGATATCAGAGTTGAAGCTCAGAGCAGGATTGAAGAGATCAAAGGACCAGGACAGGCATAAGAAGCTGACTACTGCTATTGCTACCAGGAACCTCCTCATTAGGACCATTACAGAGCACCCAGCTGGTCCAGTGACTGAGGCACTCCTGAAGGAGGTCAGAGAAGATGAGTTTGGACTGGATGTCTGACTTTTGCTTGTTGTTTGTTTCCATTTGATGTACTTTTCCTTTTGTTGTATTTTGACCCTTCCTGGGCATGTATTGTAAAACAAACTATGTATTGTTCACCATTTGTAATATATTTTAGTTTGATTTTCATTTGAGCTTTCTCTCAACAACATCAAGCATCTTCCTCGAGGTCTGGGAAGGTCAAAAACAAGAACCAAACCGGATACCTTGGAAAACAAATAAGCATACTGCATTGCATACTAACTTTGTCTTTGTTTTGTAGGTTTTGTTATTATTATTGTTTCTAACTTTGTTGTGATCTCAGGAAACATTGCTCGTCGCCGAGTGTTCCCTGTCAACCGCACGCACCGGTACCCGACTCGTAACAATCTTCCCGGCATTCAAATGGAACAAGTACAGCAGGATCTGACTGAGGTCAGGAATCAGATGGCCAATGAGAGAGTGGAGATGAGAAACCAGATGTCTCAGTTTATGGCAGTGATGACTGGCTTAGCCCAGAGTCAAGAAAGGTTAAGAGAGCTGGTGGAAAGACAAACTCCTGAAGAGCCTCATCTGGGAACAGGGGGAACTAGCAACAATGAACAGGGGCAGCCTCGTATTAATCCACCAGAGTATGGACCTCACTTGAATCCAGAAGTCAACATCCCGAGGAATGATCATGGTAATACTGCTGGGGGCAGAATCCTGCAAGAGGATCCCCAGGAAGAACAGTTCACTGTCATAGGAGCTGGAGATGAGGTATATGACAGAAGATTAGATGAGATTGCTGAAAAGTTAAGATCTTTGGAATCTCAGAATTCTTTGGGCTTCGATGTGATGGACATGGGCCTGGTAGATGGGGTGAGAATTCCCCACAAATTCAAACCCCCATGCTTTGAAAAGTACAATGGCACATCCTGTCCTCGCACTCATCTGCAATCTTTCTTGGGTAGGCTCAAGGCTTATACCATGGATGAAAAGTTATGGATGTTCTACTTTGAGGACAGTCTGACTGGAGCTTCGAGAGAATGGTATTCGCACCTGACTAGAGCCACCATAAGATGTTGGAAGGATTTAGCCGAGGCCTTCATCCGGCAATATCAGTACAACCTAGACATGGCTCTCAATAGAACTCTTCTAATGGGCATGACTCAGTCTTCTAGAGAGAGCTTCCAGGATTATGCTCAAAGATGGAGACAGCTTGCTGCTGCTGTCCAACCACCCATGTCAGAAAGGGAAATGGCTGACATGTTCATGAACACATTGCAAGGGACTTATATTGATAGGCTGGCTGCTTTCTCCTCTACCAGTTTTGCTGATGTGGTCATAGCTGGTGAGAGGATTGAAATTCTCTTGAAGATGGGAAAAATCTCCGACAGTGGTGCTAGTTCCTCCAGCAATCTAAGAAAACCCTTTGCAGGACCCCGAAGGGCAGGTGAAACTAATTCTATTCACACAAGCAGGGGCAGGCCTCAATATGCTCCCAGGTCAGTAGCAGCTGTTACCATCCCAGCTCCGATTCCACAACAACCATTGTATCCTCAACAAAAACAACCACTGTATCAACAACAAGTTCATTATTCGCAACAAAGGTCGTACAACAACAACAACAACGGTAATCAACAACAGCGTCCCTTTCAACAGAGGCCATCACAAGCAAACAGGGTAATTGACCCAATCCCAATGCCGTATGCTGCACTTTTGCCACAACTCCTCAAGCTCAACCTAGTTGAGTTAAGGACGTTGGCTCCTCCAGATCCTCTTAATCTGCCAAAGAACTATGATGCAAATGCCAGGTGTGCATTCCACTCAAACGCACCGGGGCATAGTACTGAAAAATGCAGGGCCCTACAGATGAAAGTCCAAGATTTGGTGGACTCAAAAGCTCTCAATTTTGCACCTCCTCCGAATGTTACAAGAAATCCAATGCCTAGTCACAACGGGCCTAGGATTAATGCTATTGAGGAGGGCAAACCATCCACATTAATTAACAGTGTTGCACAAATCCGAACACCATTGGTTGAAATCAAAGCTCAGTTATTAGCATGCCAAGTGTTCCCCGGATGTGAAGTCGGCTGTGGATATTGCAATATTGCCGTTAATGGATGTGAGAGACTGAGAAACGACATAGATGGCCTCATTAAAGATGGCATTCTTCAGATTACGACAACAACGACTACAACTCCAACAATTCCTTCATCAACAATCACAGATACTCCTACAACATCAGCAACCCTTGTTCCAACAGATTCTGCTACAACTCCAACAATTACTCAATCAACCACTTCAACGGATACAAGTTCAGTCACAATTCCTTCTACAACAACAACACCCATTATTCCATCAGTTCCTGCTACAACTTCAACACTCATCCAATCAACTTCAACTACAACACCAGCACAAGTTAATGAAAGCGTCTCAACGGTTTAAATATACTACGATCCCGCAAATGTTCCTTCCAACAATTCACAACAAAATGCTACTCCTGTCAGAGCACCAGTTACCATATATTATGATCCACACACCATTGTGGTCCCCTCTGCAGCTGCTATCAGTCCAGTCACTATCAAAATGCCTGGGCCAGTTCCTTACGAAAGCAATAATGCCATCCCTTGGCATTATGGCTCATATCTATACTGCAAGGGGCAGAAAATCACTTTAGAGTCATCAACTTCTTCACCTCAGATAGACAATGTGGGGGGAGGCGGAGGCTTCACTAGAAGCGGACGTCTCTTTACCTCGCAAATACCAAGACCCATTGCTGAAGCAGAAGCTGCTGCCAAGGCAAAAGGGAAGTACGTGGTGCAAGAAGAGCCAGTTGCCAAAGAAACTTTGAAGACTCCTTTTGATCAAGAGGTTGATGAATTCATGCGGATCATCAAGAAAAGTGATTATAAGGTGGTGGACCAGCTTCACCAAACACCTTCCAAAATATCCATATTATCATTGCTGATGTGCTCCGAGGCTCATCGGAACACACTATTAAAAGTCCTGCACGCAGCTTATGTGCTGGAGGAGATTACTGTCAATTAGTTAGAGGCTGTGGTTGGAAATGTCAACGCTAGTCATGGACTAGGATTTACCAACGTTGATCTGACAACGGAAGGTCACAATCACAACAAGGCTTTGCACATTACCTCGGAGTGTAAGGGTGCAGTTCTTTCTCACGTATTGGTGGACACAGGGTCATCACTCAATGTCCTACCCAAGAAAGCCCTTGTGAAGCTGGAACATGATGGATTGGCACTACGCCCAAGCAACTTGGTGGTGAGAGCCTTTGACGGTTCTAAAAGATCAGTTCTGGGAGAGATAGAGTTGCCAATAATGATTGGCCCACAGGTTTTCAAAACGACCATCTTTGTGATGGATATACAGATTGCCTACAGCTGTCTATTGGGTAGACCATGGATACACGCCGCTGGCGCCGTGACGTCAACCCTTCACCAGAAGTTAAAATTTGAGTGGGAAGGCCAAGTCATTACCATTTGTGGGGAGGAGGATATCTTCGTTAGCCAGCTGGCTACTTTCAAATACATTGAGATGGATGGGGAGATCCATGAGATAATGAGTCAGGGGTTTGAGGCCCTTAATATTAATGAAGCATCTGCTGTGCTTGGGACTTCCATCACATCATATCAACAAGCCCGGAAGGTTGTTGAGGAAGGTACCGCTCAAGGCTGGGGCAAGCTGCTGCCAGTTGAAAAGAAAGAAGACCGATTCGGGTTGGGTTACAGACCAACTCGACAAGATCAACCAGAGGCTGCAACGGAGCCCAAGTTTGTCAGCGGGGGGATGCTCACCCCGGATGCTGTGAACAGTTTGGAAGATGAGTTAGAAGACGATCGCAACCTGGAAAGCTGGATACGTCCAAGGATCCCGGGGAACCATGTCTCAAACTGGTCTTCCCAGGAAATTATAAGAGTTACTCCTGCAGAGTAATTATTATTTCCTGTCTTTAAGCATGCATCAAGTCCTGCATCTTGCCCAAGATGTCAGGGCTCATTTTGTAATCGGGCCATCTTTTATTTTGTGCAAACGATCAATTAATGAATATCAGGACATCTTTTGCAAATGAGTCTTTTTTTTCTGCTCACTATTTTTCATTCTTTATTTTTTGTACAAAAATAAAATGGCGATCTTTTTCAAAATAATAACTTCATTCTCACTTTTTCTAAACAAGATAAAACAAATCACTAAAATGAAAAAATCTAAACCCTTGCAGAGAGTGCCCTCCAGACTGCACCGACAACAACACCGCTATGACTTTGTATGACTTTGACAATCCGATTAATCAAACCGAGGAAGGGGTTGAAGAAGATTATGATCTACCTGAAGAACTAGCCAGGTTGTTGAGACAAGAGAAGAAGGTTATAACTCTTCATCAGGAGGAGGTTGAAACGGTTAATCTTGGTACGAAAGAAGACTTGAAAGAAGTAAAAATAGGGGCCCGTCTGCAAAATTCAGTGAAAGAGCAACTTATTGACATGCTTCGGGAGTATGTGGATGTTTTTTCTTGGTCTTATCAGGATATGTCGGGTCTGGATACCGACATTGTTATGCACAAGTTGCCTCTGAAAGAAGACTGTCCGCCAGTAAAATAGAAGCTGCGCCGTACTCGCCCAGATATGGCAATGAAGATAAAAGAAGAGGTACAAAAACAGTGGGACGCCGGTTTCCTTGCTGTAACCAGTTACCCGCCGTGGGTCACTAATATTGTACCTGTGACTAAGAAAGATGGAAAAGTGAGGATGTGTGTGGATTACCGGGACCTGAACAGAGCCAGCCCGAAGGATGACTTCCCATTACCACACATTGATGTATTGGTCGACAATACGGCTCAGTTCTCGGTGTTCACCTTCATGGACGGATTTTCAGGATATAATCAGATCAAGATGTCACCTGAAGACATGGAGAAGACAACTTTCATCACACCCTGGGGCACATTCTGTTATAAGGTGATGCCATTCGGACTGAAGAATGCTGGTGCCACTTATCAACGGGCTATGGTAACATTATTCCATGACATGATCCATAAAGAAATTGAATATTATGTGGATGACATGATTGCCAAATACCTCACAGAAGAAGACCACCTAGTGAATCTGTTGAAGCTATTCAAGCGTCTGAGAAAGTACCAATTGAAGCTGAACCCCAACAAATGCACATTCAGGGTGCGATCCGGTAAGCTGCTGGGTTTTATTATGAGTGAGAAAGAGATTGAAGTTGACCCTGACAAAGTCAAAGCCATTCAATAAATGCCTGCACCGAAGACTAAAAAAGAAGTTCGGGGGTTCTTAGGTAGATTGAACTACATTTCACAGTTCATATCTCACCTTACTGCAACCTGTGAGCCCCAGTTCAAGTTGCTAAGAAAAGAACAAACAGTCAGGTGGAATGAAGACTGCCAGAAGGCTTTTGACAAAATCAAGGAATACTTACAAGAGCCTCCAATCCTTATGCCTCCAGTTGAAGGAAGACCTCTAATAATGTACTTGACAGTATTAGAAGAGTCAATGGGGTGTGTGCTGGGCCAGCATGACGAGTCTGGTCGAAAAGAGTATGCAATTTACTACCTAAGCAAAAAGTTTACCGACTGTGAACAACATTATTCACTGCTCGAGAAAAATTGTTGTGCTTTAGCATGGGCTGCTCGCCGACTAAGGCAATATATGTTGACCCACACTACCTTATTGATCTCAAAGATGGACCCAGTCAAGTATATTTTTGAGAAGCCAACACTTACCGGACGGGTTGTAAGATGGCAAATGATTCTCACAGAATATGACATTCAATACACATCTCAAAAAGCAATCAAGGGCAGTGTATTGTCTGATTATCTTGCTAAGCAACCCATTGATGATTAACAACCAATGAGATTTGACTTCCCTGATGAAGACATCATGTTCATAAAAGCAAAAGATCATGAAAAGCCTATTCACACCGAAGGGCCTGACCCCGAAGAAGAATGGACAATGATGTTTGATGGGGCTGTTAATATGAATGGTCATGGTGTTGGTGCAGTACTCATTACACCTAAGGGAGTTCACATGCCATTCTCGGCAAAACTTACCTTTAACTGCACTAACAACGAAGCTGAATACGAAGCTTGTATTATGGGTCTTAAGGAAGCCATTGACCTCAGGATCAAGACTTTAACTGTATTCGGAGATTCAGCTCTGGTAATAAATCAAACCAACAGTAAATGGTATACTCACCAGGAGCATCTGATACCTTACCTGGATTATACAAGGAGGTTACTGACTTTCTTCACCACAGTCAAGCTTGAGTATATCCCTCGAGATGAAAATCAGTTTGCGGATGCTCTGGCTACCATTTCATCCATGATCAAAGTTCAAGCTTCCAACTTTGCGCCTCGGATTTCAGTATCCAGACTTGACAGACCAGCATACGTATTCTCTGCAGACCTTGCTAAAGATGATAAACCTTGGTTCTATGACATCAAATGCTTCTTGGAGGATCAAACATACCCCCCTGGGGCATCATCCAATGATAAGAAAACATTAAGAAGACTGGCTGGTAGTTTCTTCCTGAATGCTGATGGTTCCTTGTACAAGAGAAACTTTGATATGGTACTACTCAGATGTGTTGATAAGACAAAAGCAGACTTGTTAATGCACGAGGTACACGAAGGATCTTTTGGTACCCATGCTGGAGGGCATGCTATCGCTAAAAAGTTGTTAAGGTCAGGCTACTACTGGATCACAATGGAGGCAGACTGTTGTGCTTATGCCAGGAAATGTCATAAATGCCAGATTTATGCAGATAAAGTGCATGTGCCTCCAAATCCTTTGAATGTGATGTCTTCACCCTGGCCTTTTGCCATGTGGGGCATTGACATGATTGGCAAGATTGAACCGACTGCTTCAAATGGCCACAAATTCATCCTGGTAGCTATTGACTATTTTACCAAGTGGGTTGAAGCAGCTTCATATGCAAATGTCACCAGGCAAGTGGTAGCCCGATTCCTGAAGAGAGACATCATTTGTCTGTATGGAATGCCCAAGCGAATCATTACTGATAATGGTTCCAACTTGAACAATAAAATGATGGCAGATATGTGCCGGGACTTCAAAATCCAACATCACAATTCTTCTCCCTACAGGCCAAAGATGAATGGCGCTGTTGAGGCAGCCAACAAGAATATCAAGAAGATTGTGCAGAAGATGGTGGTCACATACAAAGACTGGCATGAAATGCTACCATTTGCCTTGCATGGGTACCGTACATCAATCAGAACATCCACTGGGGCAACACCGTATCGGCTTGTTTATGGTATGGAGGCAGTCCTACCTATTGAAGTTGAATTACCCTCCTTGCGGGTATTAATGGATGTCAAACTGAATGAAGCAGAATGGGTCCGATCCCGATACGAACAACTGAATCTGATCGAAGAGAAGAGATTAGCTGCAATCTGTCATGGGCAGCTATATCAGAAGAGGATGAAGAAAGCCTTCGATCAGAAAGTCAGACTTCGAGAGTACCAAGTAGAAGATCTTGTGCTGAAGAGACTCCTCCCTCCTCATACAGACCACAAGGGCAAGTGGAATCCGAATTACGATGGTCCTTTCATAGTGAAGAAAGTATTCTCTGGTGGAGCACTGATGCTCAACACTATGGATGGTAAAGACTTCCTATCCCCTGTGAATTCAAATGCAGTTAAAAATACTTCGCATAAAATGACCCGCTGGACATAAAAACAGAATGTAAGTCCAGGTAAAAATAGGGCATCCCAGCGAGTCAAAAACAGAATAAAAGACTCGGGCAAAAATAAGGGGAAAAAAATAAAAAAAATGTACACCCGCTGAGTTGAAAATGCACATTGGACAGCTCATGTAAAAATGGGTATCCCGGTGGATTGAAAACCTGAAAGGGCGATCCACGCAAAATTAGGGAATAAGCGAACAACTGCACTCTGAATTCGTCTGTATCACTCACAACATGGCAAACTTCGAAAGGTTAAAGAATTAGGTCAGAATCATCCGTCTTCAGAAAGAGGGATGAGAAGAACGTCAATGTCATACGAGTCATAGCGAAAAGGGAAAAACACGGAAGCGTCATCAACATAGCCAGCATCTTTTTGTTTCTCAATTTGTAACAATCTCCTCATTTCAGGGGATCTGTTTCTTTGACTGTACTTGCCAATTCAGGGCACGCAACTTAATAAAATCAGATTTTCAATCATATTTCGTCTCGTACATTTTATTTTTATTTGCAAAGATGTCCGATGTCCTTAAATATAATGGTTGCATAAATACAGATGCGTCTTTTCTAAAATTACATGCTTACAGGAAATATATTTGCTCCCGGGAGTGTCTAAACTCTTATGAAGGGATCCAGTAAGGGATGCCTCGGGGTACTTGTGCGTTTCTTTCTCATAACAGGATTGCAGGTATTCAAAACGCAACATGGGGCATGAAAGCTTCTCCCTATCAGAACAACATCAGAAGGGGCTCTTGTCCCAGCTAAGTACAGCATCCTCAGCAAGATCTTCACAGAAATCTCTAGGAAGGTCGTTCAGTGATCGTTCCTCCCCAGCCAAGTGCAAAGGCAGGGAATCATCTCCCCACAAAGTTTCAACCTCTATCCAGAAGAGCAATGTCTGAAGATCTCACAACAAAGTGACAGAAGTTTCCACCAGACCCCAGTTGGGCTCCTCAATACCAAGATAGGTCTATCAGTAATTTATTTTCCCAAGCAGAATCATATATCAGATCTACCAATGATCTCATGCCTAGCTGGGATATTCTTTCAAGAAGATCATTCAGAGATCTCCAAGCAGCGGGATCCGAATCCCGGATCGGTATCTTTGCATAATCATAGCATTCAAATCATATTCTCCCCTCAGAGCGTAGCATTCCGTTTAATACGGAGCATTACGGCAAAAATCAAACATATTGCATAATCACAAGCCATGTTTGAATCAGTCACCTGTGAATATTGACATACCACCAACAACGTACAAAATACCTCCCAAAATTCCCCGGCAGAATATCAGAGCATTTTCTTTACATTCCCAAAAACACAGATACATGCTCCTTTTGGCACTCGTCCGTGTCATCATTCCCCAGAAAGTCACCATAATATTTTCTACAAGCAGATACTTATACATAACAAGATACCTCTGGACACTCGTCTGTGTCATATTCCCAGCAGAAAGCCAAAGCGTCCCCTTTGCACTCACAAATACATATTTACATATATCTGCACACTCTCCTGACACCCATCCGTGTCACCTATCCCCAGCACAGTTGCCTAAACACTTGTTTATAATACACTTCTTTTGACACCCGTCCGTGTCATCCTATCCCCACAAGTCTTCAAACACCTGTTATACCTATAAGTTCATAACTTATACATTCTCTCTTTTGACACCCGTCTGTGTCACACTCTCCTCAGCAAGTTGAACACTCGTCTGTGTCCCACTCATGTTTATTTTACTCATACAGATACTCGTCCGTATCTTGTATACACCGTTTATTTCCCCTCAGAGTCGACACTTGTCCGTGTTCTTTGTTAACCAGTTGATACTCGTCCGTATCATCAATCTCTGAACATGCATCAACATTGTTTCTACCGATACTCGTCCGTATCATAGTCTTAAGGATGCTCGTCTGCATCTTTAATCTATACACAGCGTCAAACACTTATACCTTTTCTTTCTTGAATTTAGACACTTGTCTGTATCTACCATTTCCCCAGAGGAGTCCCCAGCAAATCCCAATAAATTACTTCCTTTCTATCTGACATTCGTCCTATGTCATGATACTTTCGGCAGCCGTACCCTGCTAGGTGATCGTCCTTCACCTTTTGATGATCGTCCTTCATCATTCCCCCAGCGGAGTGTCCATTATTGGAACCCTTTGTTATCCGACATTTGTCCTATGTCGTGATATTTTGGCAGCCGTCCCCTGCTAGGTGATCGTCCTTCACCTTTTGATGATCGTCCTTCATCACTTTTTATCCGATGGCCGTCCCCATCGTTGATCTTGTTATCTGACATTCGTCCTATGTCATGATAAACCCCGAGAGCAGCCGTACCCTGCTAGGTGATCGTCCTTCACCTCTTGATGATCGTCCTTCATCATGCTTATCTGATGGCCGTCCCCATCTTCGACCTTTTCTATCCGGCATTCGTCCTATGTCGTAATACTTTCGGCAACCGTACCTTGCCAAGTGATCGTCCTTCACCTTAGATGATCGTCCCTCATCTTATCCCCAACAGAGCAGTCGTCCCCTGCTAGGTGATCGTCCTTCACCTCTGATGACCTTCCCTCATCATTTACCTGATGGTCATCCCCATCATTGCCTTTACCTTTAATCCCCAGAGAACCCTGTTACTGTACTTGATGGCCGTCCCCGTCATGGTTCCTTTATCACCCCAGTATGTCGGTCGTCCCCGTCATTGCTTTATCCCCAGCAGTCGTCCTCTGCTCAATGGTCGTACTCCATCGTCCTCACTTTATAATCATACTTTACTTCCTTTTATAATCTATATCCTTTTTCTTCTTCACCCAGTGAGTGCAAATTTTGGACTGTCCTTGGTATTCAACCACAAGTTATCTTGTTTGCCTGTTAAGTCGTCGCTTACATCCTGCACAGCTAACTCATGCTTGAATAGGGGCAGCTGTAAACACCCCAAATTTTCCCTCACTCTTTTCACCATGGCTTGTGATTCTTTTCATATGCATAATTTCAATCATATCATCTTATATTGCATTTTTGCTTCACTACATTGGTTCTAAGTCATCTGCATCTAGGGTTTGTGATCTGAGCAATCCCTAAGCCATCTGAGCCACTCCAAAGGTCTTCAATCATCTCAAGAGGGTCCATGTATGTTCAAGCATCATATTATATCCTCCCAAGATCAAGGAAGTCAGAAAATCACAAGAACTGAGAAAGGCATGGAAGCAGAGCCAGGTTTAACTACACAGATGACCTAAAATTAGGGTTTTGGTTTCAAAGGCCATAACTCCAATTTGTTTTGTCATTCTTGTTTCTATTGGTCTCTATATGTTATAAGGAACATACATACCAATTTTCATGAAGAAATTCAATGGGGAAGGCATCTGACCAATAAATGACTTCTTGAACAAGTCAGTGCAAAATCAGGGCATCTAAGGCCCCCAAGCATCCAACCAAAGGGTCTTCTCCATCATTTTGTTTGTCTATGATCTTTATTTGATCTTAGAAGAAGTTAGAAGTTTACAAAATTGAAGAATTTCAAGCCATTTGCAAAGTTGCCATTTTGGGAAAGTGACTTATAATGCAAACTTGCCATTTTGGGAAAGTTTTTCAACCTCCTCTTTTTGATTTTAAAATGCTTCAAATTAAAAATTCTTGGTCATGAAAGTTGTAGATTGGATCATTCCCTTTTCAAAAAGTACAAGAACTTGATCTAATTCATCATAGAACTCAAGTTATGGCCTTGGAAAGTTGGGAAAAATCACAAAATTTCACTTATGTACCAAAAAGGGAAACTTGCAAAAACTCATGCCAAGGCAATTTGTGACCTCTAATTGACTTCTAACCATTACACAAACATAGTACATGACCAATAATTCAGAATTGCCCAAAGAATTGCATCATTCCATGCCTTGAACATCAAGAAATTACAAAAGGGCCAAAGCTTCTCATTATTGCAAAAAATCACACAAACTTCATCCCACTTGCTGCATTGTCTCAAGACTGATTCTATGGACCTCCCTAAAGCCAGCTGCACAAGACACCCCATTGTCCTTGGCCTGCCATGAGCCCATACCTCCAAAGACAACTTTTTGGACTTTATGCAAAATGAGCCATACCAATCACACTGCTCCACAACAACTCTCTGACCTATCAATGATTGATATGTGGACCTCAAGCAACTCAACACACAACACAACACAAGCTGAAACCTCAGAATCCTCAGCATAGCCAAAATCACTCCAACTTGCAAAAGCTTTCGAATTTCATAACTCAGCCAACAAATCTCCAAACTTTTTCCACCATTCAACTCCACATTCATCACTGATCATTTCCCACCCTTCATTTTTCCTTGAAACACACCTTATCAAAAACACGATTTTCACATTTCTTGAACGGAGCTTCAACCAACTTCACATAGAGGCCATATAAACTCCAACCAAGCATTGCAAACTCTTCAGGGGGATCATTGAAGTTGATTTGAAGCAAAGAAGCAGCCAGCCAGTGCCATTTTCGAAAGCTTCAGTTCAGGTATCACCAAGAATATTTTTTCCAGAAATGATTTCTTAAGTTCTTAGATTGTTCTCCATGTTTCACTGATCACACTGCACCTTTTAGTTTTGAAAATGATTCAATTTTAAGCATGTATGAAGCTTCTGAAATTTCTGAAAGATTTTCCGTTTTGCTTCGAATCTCATTGTTCATGTGAAATAAATGTTGTTTGATGGCTGAATCTTGTTTAGAATGGGGTAGGGATCATTTCTGGAGAGTTTGGTGGTTTGATTTTATGGATTGAGTGAGATAGCAAGAATGGATGGCCGGAGAAGATGACCGGAACACTGTTCCGGTCACCTGAAAGTGCTTAGGGCATAATTAGGGTTAGCTGAGTAATTAGGCTGAGTTTAAATTCTGGCCATTAGATCTTAGGGTTAGCGCGTTTTTGAAAGGTCCAGATTAGTTCACTTAACCCCAATTTCCAATTAATTAAATTAATCAGATAATTAAGCCAATTTGAATCTCCACCCTTGGATCTGGCGCGCAGTCAACTCCCTCCTTTTTTTCATTTAAACCTGGACCACTGGATCAACATACTTCCATTTAAACTCATTTTTATTTCATTTTTATTTATTTATTTTGCATCATTTATTTAAAATAGTTAGAAAATCTTAAAAATATTTTCCTTTTGCATTTTCATTTCAAATATTTTTCTCAACCAGAAAACATTTTTATTTTTATTTTTTTGCATAAAATTTGTATTTTTAAAATATTTAAATGTTTATTTTAATTAATTAATGGAAATTAATTAATTAAAATACCATTTAAGTTTCTAAAAATCACCAAAAATCACATTGCATCTTGACACATTTAGAGACATTATCAAACCATTCAATCAAATTTCTTTTTGGTTCCTGATCCATTTTGACATTTTTCTTTGGATTTAGGGTTCTTAAAAATCAATATTTTGACCCTAACTTAGAAAAAAATTTTCTGCCTAACCATGAAGAGTTTGATAATGGTTCATTTTGCATTTAATTCCACATAACATGTAGTTTCTAGGATAAAATTGGCATGAATTTATCTTTCATTTTTGATTTGTTTTGCATTTTTCCTTGAGAGGTACCTTAAAACCCTAGCAAACTTAGAAAAACCATAAGTCCTTTAGGGTTTAGCTTCTGATCTTCTCCTTTGGGGTGTGATATCATATGGGTTTAGGGTACCTTTGATCCCATTTTCAATTTAATATCTTGTCATTTGCTTCTGATTTTGAATAATGCATTGCATCTTGTATGTAAACCCTAATCCTTGCCTTCATTTGCATTCATTCTTCATATGCTTGCATACATAAACTTGCCATTACATTTTGTGCATCCACATGACTTCTAATACATCTTAGGACACATTAGAATCAGGCTTGATCATTGCCTCATCCATTTTCCATGCTTTTGCTTTCATTTCATGTCATATGCATTCATGAACTTTCATGCTTCCTTTCATGTCTCATTTGCATTCCCATTGCTTGTATGATCATCCTCATCTCATGACATCCATTTGTATCATCTTTTAGCATAATTTGAATCATGATTATGCTTCTGACTTTGGTTTCATCTTTGCATTTCATCTCATTTTCATTTCATTTCATTTCCTTTTGCTAACTTTTCAGGTGGTAAGTGTTTGAGAAGTGAATTTGCCTTCACTTCTCATAATCTCTTCTCATCTCTTTTATGCATTCATTGCTGCCTTTTACTTATGAATTAGAGTTAACTTGCTCATTCATGCGCCTTCTCTTCTTTCTTTCTTCAAGCAACTTATCTTCTTAAGTGAAGTAAGTTGTCTTGCTTTTTGCTGCTTCTTTTCCTTTCCTGTTTCTTCCAAGGTGGTTTCTCCTTGAAGATCTTATTGCAAGCCTCATAAACCCTAGGAACACCCAAGCATCTTTGTGTCTTCTCTTCTCATCTCATAATCAAGGACTAAACCTTAAAGGTTTTAAGGCTTTGTGATTAAGATTATGCCTGCATCCTTCTATTAGGATGGAGTGTATAACTTTAATCCTAAGTGTTGAACCCTTAATGTGTTTAAATCCTTTAATCAATTCATTTAATGATCACTAAGACATCAAGCTTGTAACTTGGGCCTTGCATTAGGGTTCTAATTCTTCCTTAATTGGTTAAGAAGGACTAACCCTAGTGTTAATGGACAAGTCCCCCTCAAGTTGTCTTACAAACCATAAAATCCACTTCTTAATCTTACCATTAACCAAAATCCATGTAATAAAGGCTTTATTTTGTCATGAGGTTAATCCCTAATCATGGATTAAGTTGAGGAGCCTTCCTCAGCTTAAATGTTCTCATCTATTATCCTTCTATTAGGATGGTGTAATGGGTCCATTAAATCCTTGATTATGGCTTAAACTCATTACTTAACACTAAACAAAAACAACAAAAACATCTAAATAAATGCAAGTAGGTTAATTATCTTAATCCTACATCATGGTGATTAAGTGTGAGGTGTTTACTTCATACTTAAGGTATTCTCATTACCCCTAATCAGAGGGAAGATGTGATGAGTTTACTAACCCTTGGTTTAGGCTTAAGCTCATTAACTTATGACAAACACAAAAAGCAATAAAAGATTGAAAACACCAAAAACAAACAATAATCGTCTCCTCCGGGATTCTTTTCTCACCTCATTCACTCACAAGTGAGAACTTGCTTCTTCCATCTAATGCAAGACAGTTATCACTGAGCCAGACAGGTCATACACTTGAGCATAGACAAGTAAGCAGTTCACCAGTCAATTTACCTTTCAGTCTCTTTGAGTCGAACTACGGTGTTCTGACTTCCTCATTGCACGATAGGATACGTAGGCATAACTTAACAGTTATCGAACAAAAATCTCTGTATATTCTCCCCTCTTCCAGCATTATTCTTTAAAGCCTCATTGTCTTGAGCTTTGCATTCTTTTCTTACACTGACACTCTTTTCCTTCACTTCACATTGCTTTTACACTGACACCTGTACATTCTTTTCTAGCTTTTGCACACAAAATAGCACTGACACTACCCCTTTAAAACACAAACTTTCAAGCGTGGATCCCGTCGAGTACGATGGACAATCTGGGTGCTAATACCTTCCCAGGTTGTAACCAACCCCCTTTCTCAGTTTCTCTGGTTCACAACCATCTTATCCATCTTTTCTTAGGTTTATGCAGCATTACCTTTCCTTCGGGATAAAAATGCCTAGCTGGCGATTCTTTTCATTCTTCTCCTTTCGCCGACCGTTCGCGTCTGTACCCCTCTTGACCAGGTGTCATTTGGTGGAAGCGACAGTAGGCACATTGCCTGTTTTTCTGGGTGAGATCTAGGGGCATTATTTTTTGGTATTATGAACAAGGATGGAGGATTTGGGAATAAACCACTCATTCTAGATGGATCTAACTATGATTATTGGAAACCTCGTATGGTTTCCTTCTTGAAATCTTTGGAAAAGAAGGCATGGAAAACGTAAGACAAAAAAAAGGGAACATCTTGTCATTATTGGAAAAGATGGATCAAAGACCTTAAAGCCCGAGGAAGAATGGAGCAAAGAGGAGTATGAGTTGGTTATAGGTTACCCTAAAGCCTTAAATGCTTTGTTCAATGGAATTTATAGAAACATATTTAGGTTAGTGCACCATTGTGAATTGGCCAAGGAGGTTTGGGATTCTCAAAACCACCCATGAAGGAACTTCCAAGGACAAGATGTCAAGACTTCAGATGCTCACTGTAACACCCCATTTCTACCCGCAAATGGTTGTAAATAATTCAGAGTTCAACAAAACAGGGTACCACATTTTCCTCATAAAAACATCATCATCATCAAATAACAAGTAACAATTCATATTTTTCACTACGTAGCGGAATTCATTTAAATAATAATACTCATCTTTAAAATCAACTTCATAATATTTCATCTCCATTCAAACATCATATTCTAAAATAAACATCTTAAATCCAAAACATAACAAAAAGAATGTTAAGTCAAAATAATTCATTCGCTAATCCCCCCGAAGTCCTACGTATCAGAGCGACCAACGACTCAAACCATCTAACGAAAACTCCTCACTACTCAGGATTACCTGCACATTACCAACAAAGGGCAACATTCAAACAGAAGGGGTGAGATATTAACAATTATTAACAGGATATAATAATCAACATATACAAGTTAAAGTCATTTCAATCACCCACTTACATCACATTCATCATAAACATTGTATCATCACAACATCTACCACGTCTCAATAATTCATACAACAATACAATTCATATGCGACTCGATAATGTATACATGTGGTACCATTCAGAGCGAACTCCCATCTTAAAATTCATGCCAGTTAGGTGGGCATCAGAAGAGACATAAGTCTTTATCTTAAACATCGTGTTTGCCATTCGATGCCATCTTAGTAATGCAAATGTATGAGGTATGAAAATGGCATAAAACACAATTAAACATCGTAAACATCGTTCATCACATCATCTTAGATCACCACAACATCGTTGGTCATAAGACCTACATCAATATATACCCATCACATTGAGGTAAAGTCATCTTAACCATCTTAGTTTAACATCTAATAATTCATCATTAAGTTTGTTTGACTACACTCGTTAAATTATCATATTATTAACCTCTAATAACATCTATCATCAAATAATAATCCTTAGACATCTATCATCAAATTATCATATTATTCACTTATGCAGCAGGCCCATGCCCACGATTCTTCCACTACTAAAAAGATACAAAAGCCCATTTCAAGATACAAAAAATAAGGATTGAAGAGTGTTAAGAGTATTAGGGTTGTTACATGTTTTAGTTTTCTTGTGAGCCAAACAATTATCTTGTTGATAATTGTATTGGACTAGGTTTTTTGAGTTGTATGTTGTCCACTCAAAGCTTTTAAGCAAGAGTGTTTTGTACTTGAATGAAGCTTTGAAGCAAGGTCAAGGATTGTCTTTGAAGTGTGTCTTCTTTTACTTGATTGTTAGTTTGTTATCACTGCTATGATTTATGGGGAGTGAGAGGTGTCTCTTATCTAAGAGTTCTTATGTAGAAGTTTCATTGGGTAGTGATTAAGTGAAGAGGGTAAACTGAGTGGTTTAACTCTGAATTGATACTACTAATAGTGGATTTAGTCCCTTGCTTGGTAGCCCCCAGAGTAGGTGTGTTTGCACCGAACCGGGTTAGCAATTGCTTGTGTCTTTTACAGTTGTTTTTATTTATTTAACTTGTTCATATTTGAATCTGTCAAATATTAATGTCATAACATCTCATTCTACATCTCATATCTGCTTCCAGAATTTCAGTGGTTAGTAGTGTTAACTTATGAGACCTTTGGAATTAATGGATTAATGCGAAAGCCATAATCAGACAAGTTCCCTTGAACGTATTATTATCCGAAAGTAATATTTTCAACCTCAATCTATGATGTCTGAAACCTTGTCTTAGAAACCTTGTGTCGATGGTTGTGTAGTGGAGGTCTGCGAGGAGACTTTCTCGTGGGACGATACAAAATCCTAACCTAGAGTAGATTGTTTGAAAGATATTATCTCCAGATGAGCCTTCGTCATGGTAATAATTTTATTTGATAGGGCTCCGCAACTCTAGGCTCCTACCCATTTAAAAACTACCTTTGGGGTTCCTGATATCCGAGATACCGGTTACTTACTTGTTACTATGACAAACCTTAAAAGTTGATTATACTTGTGATCCTGGATCTTGCACTACATATCATTTCATTTGCATCAATTTTATGCATCTTGCATTTCATACTAAAACCGAAAATGCATTTCATGTTCCTTCATCTTCAGTAAATCAAGTTGGTTTCTCGATACCCGTACCTGACTCGAGCCAACACTAGAAGAATGATGGATCAGATTCAACAAGAGCAAACTGCTATGAAAGAAGAGACAGACTCTGTCAAAAGCAAGATCAATATTATTTATGAGACTTTAACAACTCTGGCCATAATGGATGAACTTCGTGAAACCACTGTTGTCAGGCACAATGTTCTCGTGCAAGGATTTGCCTCGCATTCATTGCCTTCAGTCCTCGTTCCTAATCCCATAATGTATGGTTTTCCTCAAGACTACATTCTCGTGGTTGAGGGAGTCACTTCTCAACCAATACCTACCTTTGGTGTTACTATTGGTGCTATTCCTTAAGCTCAACCTACTGACACTCAGATTCAGATTCCTCATGCTGAAGAAGATCAACAAGTTGAGTATGAGATGCATAATGTTGTTCCAATCACCAATCCTCATGATGTTCATGATTCCGAAGCTATAAAGATGTGTTGCGAGTTGGCTAAAAAACTCAGAATCATGGAAGGACAAACTCCAACTTCTTTGAGTGCCTTGGAGATGTGCCTAGTTCTAGATGTTGTGATTTCCACTAAGTTAAAAGTGCCAGAATTTGAGAAGTAAAAAGGCCTCAGTTGTCCTAATCTCCATCTGAAGACGTATTGCCGAAAAATGGTTTCTTACGCCAAAAATAACAAGCTCATGATCCATTGCTTCCAAGACAGCCTGTCTGGAGCATCTCTAGAATGGTACATGTAACTTGAGCGCAGCAGTCTGCACACTTGAACTGAAATGTCTGAAGTATTCATAAAGAAATACAAATACAACATCGATTTAGCTCCGAATTATACTCAACTCTAGAGTATGTCTCAAAAGGAGATGGAATCCTTCAAAGAGTACGCCCAACGTTAGTAGGAGCTAGTTACTAGAGTGCATCCGTCATTTGTTGACCGTGAATTGATTGATATATTCATGGGTACTTTGTAAGGGATATACTACGAAAAGCTGATCTGCAATGTGTCTTCAAGTTTCTCAGACATGCTGATTGTCGGTGAAATATTTGAAGAAGGACTAAAAAGTGGAAAAATCCAAGGAGGTTCTAGAAGCTAAGCTGGAATCAAGAAGCCTTTCAATGGGTATAAGAAGAAGGAATGAGAAACAAATTCAATTTCTACAAAAAGTGGGAAACCTCAATAGAGTGCGCCTACTTCAATCCCATACTACCAGTACTCATATGTTGATAATGCACAATATGCTCCCTTACCTTATGAACAAGCTTCTCCAATTCCAAATCTTGCATCGATACCTTCACAATAAGTTTTTCAAGCTCCATTCGAGGCTCAAATGCCTCACCAACAACACCCATATCATTAATTTACTAATGTTTCACCTATTCTATATCAGCAACTGGCTTATCAATAATAGATTGGTCAACAACCAAGGTATCAACAACAACATCAAAATCAACAACAACGCGCTCCTCAATAGCGTCAACCTAATCAACAAAGGATGAGGAGGCCTGAGAGACACTTTGATCCATTTCCTATTTCAAATAGTGAGATTTTTAATGGTTTGCTAGCAGATGGATGTATTACTTTGAGGGATCTGCCACCCCTAACTGTTATCACTCCAGACCATGATACCAATGCTCACTGTAGGTATCACAAAGGTGCTCCAGGTCACACAATTGAGAACTGCAAATCCTTCAAGCACAAGGTTCAAACCCTGATTGACTCTAAGGATCTCACATTCACTCCCAGAAATCCGAATGTTGCAACAAATCCAATGTCGTCGCATGGGGCCCGTCAGTGAAAGCTTTTGAAGGGGTTGTCAAACACCAAGCAGAGTAGTCTCCAACTTTGAAGAAGTTAGTCAAATCAAGATAAGTTCATTCTTCAAATAAAGGCAGTCTTCATGCCATTTATCATTTTGCATTCTTGTACTTTGTTTTGTTTGTTTATATTTTATTTGCTTTGAACATTGTTATTCGTATTTGGTTTTGTTAATGATATGTTTATGAATGTTTCGAATTATTCTTTTCGCATTCGCTCATTATTTCTCATTTTATCACAAAATTGAAAAAATATTTCCTCACTTGACTTTCTTTATCAAACTGATGCTTTAGCAAAGATTTGAGTGAGAATTATGAAAACTAAATACCCATAATTGTTGTGGTATGTTTTCGAGTAAAACCTCGTCAATGATGTACATGCAATTTTCAAATCCCCAAACACTGGAGAGATAAGGAGTTAATCCCTAGTTAACCACATCGATCCTAGAAGTAGGAGTTTCTTTCAGATCTAAATCCTTACACTTAACTCGGGGCAGGGTAACTGTTCAGTTGACCTGACTACACCTTCAAATTACAAAATGAGACATCTCATCGGAGGGACCACCAACTAATGACTTAGCAGTCACAACATTCAACAAAAAAGAAAAGAAAAGAAGAAAATAAAAAAACCTGCTAAGTTAAGAACCCAAAGGGAGACTTTGTACAAAAAGAAATCATAGCAAATCTCAGTGGACCAGGCGCTTCAAAAAGCAGTCCATGCAAAAGTTAAGTATCAAATCAACAAACAAGAAATAAGAGGAACTCAATCCTTACCAAAACAAAACAAGGATCATGTGACCACCACATTAATAATCAAATGGTCACCGACATCCACCAAAAGCAAATAAGATGGCTTCCATTTCAAGCGAACCTTGAAGCTTCATCTTTACTCTTACACCGTCAAATCCCTTTTGGAAGACAATTACATGTGTTAGGATCAAATGAACATAGGAATGTAGATCATTACGAGGAAGGGGTGGGTACAAATTAAACTTTGAGCTTTATATCCTTTGTTTTAATAACCATGAACCAGACCACATTACAACCCTCGAAAGACCTAATTGAGGCAGAGTTTATTCTGAAAGCATACAACAGCAAGGTTGCGTAAACTGACTCCTAGATATTTTCTTATCCTCAGTCTTGATAGCATATTCTTCTTGATTTATCTTTCACACACCTGGTAAATCAACACCACGTTTGGACTAACGGTCCATTCGTCACACCATCTATATCATTCAAATGATTGACTTTTTCAAAGCTTGCATAATGTTGCATTAACACTACCAGTTGTGCATGAACAATTTAATTGCAAATCAATGTTTGACATCAAAGACATCCCAAAAAGGGGCAATCAAAGAGGAACTAGAAGTTTCTTTGGTGCCAACCTGAGTCAAGGTTACTTTCAAATCCTATCAATCAGAGGCAAGACCTTTTACAGCTCAATCAGGGGAAAAACACCTTCAACAGCTCAATCAAGGGCAAATCATCTTCAACGGCTCAATCAGGAGCAAATCATTACCATATCCAGACACTGGGGAAGATTATATCAAAGTATCTCTCAAGGCTTCCCCACCAGATTTATTTCAAGTACCTAATAGACTGGTGCAAGCAAACAAGCATGGGGAAAATCTTCTCTATTCCTTAGCTGAACAAGCAGATCTAGTCAGATGTTGGCAACCATTCAAAGCAAAAACAATCTTCATGCGTCAATCAAGTCGCTACGCTCATCAGCAAGTGATCAAACTTGGATTATCCAGATCCATCTTCTAACCACGTACTATCAAAGATCAAGTGTCGGGGAATCGAACCCTTCCACCCACCCAATGTCCAATCATCATTGGCAACAACTACCAAAAGTCCACCAAGTTGGCATCTTTCATCAAACCTACTCAATCACCTATATGCATTCAAACATGCATCATAGGCATCAACGTATCAACATATCATCAATGCATCATCTACATCATACGCATCATTTGTATACATAAACATACCATAATTTTCATACCCCTAACATTTAGATCTATACTTTCATTTCAGTGCATAAGCATTTGCATAGTATTTCCATCATAATGGAATACCATTTCAAAATCAAACATGCATACATGCATAAGTTAGGATCCAGGATCTATCGAAGATTCCAAGCCGATCCTCAACAAAATCCAGTGGGCGTTCCCCAAGGAGCTATTCTCTTCAACCATTTGTTGATCAAGTTATTCTCCTCAGCAAGTCCAATGGGCGTCCCTCATGGAATTTTCTCTTCAACCTTTTGTTGATGAATCTTCGTTATCTAGTGGGTTTTCTCCAAGCAAAGTTCTCACCAAGGGTTATTCAGTGGGCGTTCCTTATGGGATAATTTTCTTCAACCTTTTGTTGATCTCCCCAAGCAATCTTACTCAATATACCAATATTCCTCAATCAGTTCGTTCTTCATCCTTTTGGTGATAGACATTTAGTTAGTTTTGTTCTCACCTTCATCCATTCGGTGTCGATAATTTTCTATCACCCTTTTGATGGTAGAGAAATATTTTGTTTCAGTTTAACTTCATCCATTTGGGAATTTTCTACCACCCTTTTGGTGGTAGAAAATTATTTAGTAATCCTTCATCCTTTGGTATCGAGTTGGGAATTTTCTATTACCCTTTTGGTGGTAGCATATTATGTCGTTAATCTTCATTGTCATCCTTTTGGTGATGTTCATTATCCTTTTGGTATTGGGAATTTGTATTTATCATTTAAATTGGTGTGTCTACTATTACCCTTTCGGTGAAAGGTCTGTCATCCTTTCGGTTTCAGAAATCAAGTTCAGTCTTACTATCATCCTTTTGGTGGTAGCGAGTCGGGTGTGTCTACTATTACCCTTTTGGTGATACATCTGACATCCTATTGGTGTCAATATTTCTTCAATCTTTGTTTTGTGTATCATCCTCTTATTGAATGACAACCTCTAAAACCAATGTGTGTTTTGTTATTACCCTTTTGGTGATATCAACTTTTTTGTCCTTTCTTTCATCCTTTTGGTGTTAGTAAGAGTCATTATGATCCAACCATCATCATCTTGGTGATGGCGATCTTTATCGTTCAAATTTAACCTTCACCATTTTGGCGGTGGCAATCATTGAAGATGTTTGGGTTAACTATCAAACTTTTGGTGCTAGCTAGTTGTGTGTGTCGATCTTACTGTTACCCTTTTGTTAATAGTGAGTCTTAGTGTGTTAATTATTATCCTTTTGGTGGTAATTATCTTTATCTTTTTTTTTCTCTTCAAATTATTCTTTATCCTTTTGGTGATGGTTGTTCCCCTTTTGGTAATAGAAATCGTTTTCGATCTCACTGATATCCTCTTGGTATCAGCGGTCTTTCCAGTATCAATCTTATCATCATCCTTTTGTGTTATTAACTTTTGCTGTTAATATTTTGTTACACTTTCTTTCTTTTCAGACAAATTCGGAGTCTTTTTTAGTATCTAATAAACTTCTAACTTGAAAGTAAGAATGCGAGCCAAATTAACTTACTATGTTTAAGCCACTTAGATAGGGGAAACTGTCATACCCTAAATTTTTCCTACCTGTATATCGTTTTGTTTCTGTTCACTAACAATTATTAAAAAATACAAAAATATGTTGTTTCTTTTCATTGTCCAAGTTCAGGGTTTTACAAAATTGAATCAAGGTTCAGTTGAGGTTCATTCAGAGTGTGTTGTGACATGTTTATCGGTGTTCATGTTCAAAGTATTTCTAATTTGTGTGAGAGGTCCAAAAATTTATTGTATTTGTGTTGTTGTATAATCAGCAGAAGGGTCGTCGTTCACATTTCTATCCAATCCAATTCATGGTCGTATTTTCGATTATCTATCCAGACCATTATCCATCTAAATAATCCATTTTCCATTAGTCAAAGTATGTATCATTCATGTCCATAAAATCCATGTTCAAATTATTCATGTTTCTAATCCATTCCATCTAGTTCATAAAGTTTTAAGAAAAAAATCCACATTTCATTACTCAATAAATATCCATCCAAGTTCTATTATCATTACAAAAAATCCCTTATATTGTCATCTCTATCCTTTTTTTATTTTTATTAATTTTCCATTATCCAAATTCATTTTTTATTTTCCACGTCTTATTGTTATTGTTATTATTATACCACTTGATAACACAACACCACAATAATTCACCAACATTTCCAACCACAATATCATACGCCACCGTTTTCCTTCTTCAGCCTACCCCACACCAAAATTTTCCAAACACGTCAAATTTCCAGCACGACCTTATCCAATCATACAAGCCACTCATCTCATACACAAGAATTTCTCACCACTTGATGTACCAAAATTTCACACAACAAACATTATTCTCTCACTGTCTCATGGCCCCACCTCTACACTCAATACAACTCCAACACGCAGAAAACAATTCGCATACGCACCAAAAAAATGCACATGGAAAAAACAAATTTTCCAGCTTGCAAAAGAAAACAAAACTCAATAAATATCCTCAAAACTTTCTCCACAAGACTCACTCTTTTTCCCTTTAATCCCTCTATATAATAATCTTTCATTCTTCTAAAAATCATGCTTGGATATCCATAAACAGACCCTGCACAAATCCTTTCAAATTCAGGCTTCAACCACCATAATCCTCTCATTCTTTCTTCATAAACCATCCATTCCATAACAACAACAAAAACTCATCATTCACCCACCATCCGCAACTCTTTTTCACAACCTTCAAACAACACAAAACCTTTGCAGAAAAAACAAAACCACATAACCTTCGAACTTTTCAAATAACAATGAATTTGCCAAACCATCCTCAACCCACCATCATCAACACATCAAAATCATGGACTAAATAGTGATAAAAAACAAAACTTCATCGTTCAACTTGCAGAAACCTAAAGCTTCAAATCCTCCTTCAACCCCTACATCTCATTAGCATACAAATTGTTCTCCAAATACTCACCCTTCACGATTTGAATTGGATTCATAACACCCACACTCCGAATAAAACCAGAAGCAACATAGACGAGAGAGAGAGAGGGAGAGAGAGACCAGAATGAGGCTGAGAGATTCGAAATAACTCACCATTTTGAAGGTAGCAAAACTTCCGACGAATATTTCGTCTCTGATTTTGTTGCATATGTGCTCCGTCGGTTGAAATTGTTTGTGTATTGTTGTTATACTCGTTGTCTCGATTGCGATGATGCTTAAACGGAGCTCCTCCGCTCTGATTCTTTAATTTCCATTATTATTTTGATTCTCTTTTCATTTTAATTTTGTTTTGGCGGATGATATAACGAACGATCATAATTTGTTCGATTTCGTTAAATCGGAAAAACATGATCAATATGAGGCCAATGTAGTTTAGTTTATTTATTTATCGTTTTATGGTCAATGAACATCTAAATATTGATATTTGTCGCAAATCGACTTGAAATCTAGATTAATGATGAGACAACTTTATTTTCCTTTTTGGAAATTTAGTTTAGTTTATTTATTTATCGTTTTATTTTCGATTTAATTTCCCTTTTGGAAATGTATTTTAGTTTATTTTATTTATCGTAATATTCTCAATTAATTTACCAATTTGGAAATTTAATTTAGTTTATTTATTTTATTTTTGCATTTGGTCGATGAAAGTCTCAATATCGAGATTGTTGCAAACCGATAAAATCTTGATTAAGACGAGACCATTTTTCAATTATTTGATTATCTTTGCATTGTGAATTCGAAATTAAAATTCAATTTAATTTTCGAAATACACATGGACGCATAAAGTAACACTCGACTTCTCATAGAGTGATTCTAACATTGAATCCACTCTAAGATAGTTAAAGAGCCAAATTTTGACGTTTTCGATTTAATCTTGAGTCCCGCGACTTTGTATAGCTTATGAAACTTTACACATGCTTCCTCTTGGGCCCATACAATGAACCCATTTATTTCTCGCAAATCCGTATATTTATTATGTACCCCGCTCCCCCATTCCATTGTATGTCATTTACTTTTTTGCATTGTGATTTCGTTCACTAGGAGCACCCTTAGGGACTAATATCAATTTCACTTTGTTCGCGAACCTTTGGTCCAACGCCAAGTGGTTTCACTCGCATATTTGCACTTTCATTCGGTTATGGTTTCGTTCTCTATAAGCATCCTTATGGACTAGTATCAATTTCACTTCGTTCGTGAACCCTTGGTCCAACGCTAAGAGGTTTCACTCACACATTTGCACTTTCATCCGGTTATGGTTTCATTTGCTAGGAGCACCCTTAGGAACTAGGAGTCGAATCCAGCAAACCAATTATTGCATTCACCCTTGTAAGTCGACCGCATTGTACCTCCCCATCAAACCCAAAAAACCAAGACGTCTCTTTTAGACCCAAACCTTTGATCCAACGTTAAGTGGTCTTAGGTAGTCAAAACACTTAATAATTATCGAAACAAGGTGAAAAAGTGCATTGAATCTTTGATGTGTTTCCTCAATTGTTTGGTGTGAGTTTCTTTACTCATGTGTGAGCAATTGACACCTTTATAAAATGAATAACCAACCAACCGTAGTAGGCCGAACCACGAAGCTCTGACTTTTCCATTGCACGAGGGAATACGTAGGCACAAGGACCTTCAATCCTTGTCGAGCACCTATGATCAATCAAACTCTTTTCCCTTAACAAGTAACTCATTAGGCATATACATCCTTTCTCGCGTGACAACTTAGATGGTTTATATCAAGTACGATGGATGTGAGGGGTGATAATACCTTCCCCTTGCATAACTGACTTCTGAACCCAGACAATGGTTGCGACGACCTTTGTCTTCATCCTTCATTTTCTGATGGGTTTTATCTATATCCTCCCTTTCCCCTTTTGGGAATAAATCGAGGTGTAACAATAACCAGCATAAAAAAACCTTATACAACTAGATGAAAAAGAAACTCAATTTCAAAAAATCAATTGTTCATTCACAGAATATAATTATTTCTCCCTATTAACAATTATTTATAATATAAAATACTGGTAACCACTAAAGTATACAAACTAATTGCACAATATTAGTAACAAGTAAGCTATATTTTCACAATTTACATAATCTTTTGTTACCAAAATTGCATAAATCAAGTTTTACATAATTCGGCATCCAAAGAAAAAGATCAAACAAACCTCAAAAACACATGAAAACAACATGAAAATACTGATTTATACAAATGGAAGATCAAATGATACCGAATTTGGACCCAAATAAACAAATAGAAATTCCTAAAATTCAAATTGAATCAGATATGAGTGAGTATGATGCCACTTATTCGATCCGTTCATAACCCTATGATTTCTACCTATGTAATAATTAATAATAGAACTTTAAACCCTTAAATTCATACCATAATTCAATTAGAGAATGAAGGTGAAAGCATACTCGAATTGTCTATTAAAATCGTTGAAGGCTAAATGTAGGTGATATTTCAATTTGTAGAGTTCCTTAAGTTCCTTGAATCTCCTAAGATGGGGATGAAAATATGATAAACCGTATTATTTTTCGTACTCTACAAATAGGGACCATAACCAATTTAAATAACCATATACTTATTTTTTAGTTTTCAATATTTTAATTTGTCCCTTTATCGAATTAGATATTAACTTATGATATCTACACAATAATCAGATATTTTCATGATATTTATGTTTTTAGCCATAAATTTAATATTATATTAAATAAACCACTTTAAATCTTGACTAATTAAAATAATAATACTAACATCTTAAATATTACATTTGTGACCCAAATTCTAACAATAAACTCCTCTTAAATTGAAGTTGCTAATCGGTATTAACAAAAATAAACTAAAAGAAGTTAAAAATACATAACAACAAAACATAAAGATGACTTATATAAAAAGTACCACATTGAGACGGTAAAATAAAAATAAAAATAACAACCATTAAAAAAATTAAATCTATTTAAAAATCACTTATTTAGATTAAACTAGAAACAAATAAAAACAAAAAAAAATAAAGATTAAGAATTCAAAAATGGCATGATTCTTACAGTATCACGTGTACTAGAAAAAGAGAAGTTTTATAGGAATATTTATGTGTATTTATGTGTGTTTTATAGGAATATTCTTAGTGTATTTAGAATCGAAATATTGCAGACTTATGGGAAATGCTAACGAGTGTCCTCAGGGCATTGATTAAGAGATTAAAATGATAAGTTAACCATTTAATTGATAGATTAAAAAGCTATGTTTTTCATAAATATATGTGTATTCAATGCATTGAAATGAGAAATAATTAACTTTTTTAAAGAATATTGTGTGCATTGAATGAACCGAATATAATATATTTTTCTTATTTGAATTCTTAGGGCACTAGTTAGCATGACCATATATATATATATATATATATATATATATATATATATATATATATATATATATATATATATATATATATATATATATATATATATATGCGATTCTTGGGCCTGGCCAGGCTAGGCACATGCCCAGGCTCTGGTGGCCTATTTTTTTTTTTGTTAAAATAAAAAGAAAAGAAAATTAAAAAGAAAAAGAAAAAAAGTAGAAGGCAACGAGAAACAGGGAGGGGGAGAAGAAAGGGAAGTTGTAACAACACCATCATCCACCTTATACCTTTACGTTTCCTTTGCGCCGTATCATCTTTTTTTCAAGGTATGATGTATCATCATTCATCTATTGATTTCTTGACAAAGTATTGATGATAAAATTGGGGTAAAATATCTTGGTTGTGTATTGATGATAAAATTAGGGTAAAATTTCTTGACTATATATTGATGGAATGATGGCAAATTTGGGGCAAAATTTATTGACTGAGACACTGAGTTATTTGAAGAAGAAGAATAAGAGTGAGGGAGTGTGAAGGCTATTGCTTCAGATTTGCCATTGTTGTGTGTGTTGTCTTGTCTCTCTGTGTATGTATTGATAGGCAAGCAATTCCAATTGTTTTATGTTTAACAGCTGGAAAAATATATTTTAATATATATCAATGTAGCTTACAATTTGTACTATAGAATCTATAGACTATTGATATTTGTAAGGTAAGACAACTTAGACAAGATAAGACAATGTACATCTATAATCTATTGATATTTGTGATGAAAAAGTATATATAGTATTAATGTAGGCTTAGATTTTTGTGATGAAAAAAAAACTATATATAATAATATTAATAATAAAGAAATTCATTTAATATTTAAGATATGATTAGAAACCAAAGTACCAAACACATTACTAAAGATCACCTTTCTTATGTTCTATATAAACCAAATAAAGAAAACAATAGTAAAAAGAAAAGTCGTCAAGACACTTTGACTGCTTTTGGCAAAGTAGGAAATATAATAGTTCTTTATATATTTTTATTTTTGGTAGCAACTACATTCTATAGCAATATTATTACAAAACAATTTTTTGTCGACTCTTGATAACAAAGTAATGTGTAATAAAAAAAATCAATTTTCTGTAGCCATAATCACATGAACTAGCCAAAATCAAATTCTATATTAAAAAGTATATATATATATATATATATATATATATATATATATATATATATATATATATATATATATATATATATATATATATATATATATATATATATATATATATATATAGTATAAAAAAAGTTGCTAAAAATTAATCCAAATTCTATATTCTATATTAAAACAATAGATTTAATTTTGTTAATTGTAGTTCTATATTTTTAATTATTAGTTCTCATACCATTAATCCTATTTTTCATTCATTGTTTCATTTTGAATTTCAGAATGAGAAGATTTTTAGTTGAATCAGAATCAAAACCAGAACCAGAACCACTGCCTAATATAGTTAATGAGTTTAACCCAAATAAAATTGTGCGTGATTCGGGTCGTAGGAAACAAATTAATGAGTATGCTCCGGATATTCAAGACCAAGTGAGGAGGGCATATATTCTGAAAGGTCCAATGCAACCAGATTTTGCCAAGCTTTCCTTGAACTCCATTTGGAAATGTTAAAAAAGCATTTAATAAATCATGGTATAAGAATTATATATGGTTAGAATACATTGAGATCAAGGATGCATCTTATTGTTTTTATTGTTTTCTCTTTAAGAAACCTGGGAGGGCCGAGCACTATGTTTTTGAAGTCTTCACTAAAAGCGGATATAAAGATTGGAAGCATGCATCTCAAGGCTTGAAAGATCATGTTGGTAGTCATAATAGTTTGCATAATTCATGTGTTAAGCACTACGATGATTATAATAATCAAATGCAAAGTGTGGCAAGTAAGTTTGTTAAAGAAACCAAGGAATCAGAAGAATTATATAAGATTCGTTTGACTTGTTCTGTAGATTGTTCAAGATATCTCATTGCACAAGGCATGGCTTTTCGTGGCCATGATGAATCCTATAGTTCTCTAAATAAGGGAAATTTTAGAGAGATGGTATATTGGGTAAAAGCTAAGAATGAACAAGTGATAAATGCTTTTGACCGTGGGGGAAAAAATTACACAATGACTTCTAGTGACATTCAAAAGGAGCTTGCAACGTGTTGTGCACATGAAGTTACCAAGGTGATTATGGAAGAGCTTGGGGATAAACAATTTTGCGTGCTTATTGATGAGTCACGTGATATATCTGTCAAAGAGAAAATGGTAGTGATGTTGAGGTTAGTAGTTGTATTTTCCAATTTCCAATTTTAATTACCTATATTCCAATTTCCAATTTCCAATTTTCTGTCATGTAAACTTGTTGAATTTGTTTTAAGTTTGTGAGCGACAAAGGCAATGTTGTGGAACAGTTTATTGCTCTACATCATGTCAAAGATACGACATCTGAGTCATTAAAGGATGCTCTTTATAGTAGTCTTGATAAGTACACGTTATCTATTTCAAGGATACGAGGGTAAGGATATGATGGAGCTTCAAATACGAGAGGTGAATTTAATGGTTTGCAAAGAAAGATTCTATATGAAAACTCTTATTCTTTCTATGTCCATTGTTATTCTCACCGTTTGCAATTGGTTGTTGTGTCTGTTGCATGTAGTTGTTCATCTATTTATGATTTCTTTGAGTATATCTCTTTGATTGTGACCATAATAAGTGCATCTTGTAAGAGGAGAAATGCTTTGACGGAGGCACAACACCAAGATATTTTAAATAAACTTGAGAGTGGTGAGATATCTAAAGGAAGGGGCTTGCACCAATCATCTAGTATCATTAGGCCCGGGGATACTATATGGGGTTCACATCATACTACATTGCTTCGTTTGGATCAAATGTGGTCCTCTGTGTTAAATGTGCTTAATATGGTTGACGAAGATGGACGTGGACCATCTCAAGCAGCGGGTTTGATAGAAAAAATGGAGAGCTTTAAATTTTCTTTTATTTTTAAGTTAATGTTAAAGTTGTTTGGCATTACAAACGAGCTTTCATATGTCTTGCAAAGAAAAGATCTTAATATTGTGATTGCCATGGAATTAGTTGATGTTGTCAAAGCTCGGTTGGCCACAATGAGAGAGACAGGTTGGATAATTCATTTGTAGATGTCAAAGAATTTCGTGTTTCTAAAGGTATTCCAGTGCCAAATATGGATGACAAAATACCAGTTCGGGGTCGTTCAAGGGCAGAAGGGAGGACTATCACTATTCTACATCATTACCGTGCATAGATTTTTTATATTGCTATTGACAAAATATGTGTGGAGATGGATCACCGCTTTAGTGAAGGAAGTAACATTATACTTGATTGCTTCTCATATCTTGACCCCCAAGAACTCTTTCTCCAAGTTAGATGTTGATAAGCTTGTTCGTCTTGCTGATATTTATCATGCAGACTTTTCTGATGATGACCGTGGAACAATAAAGGATCAACTTGACACTTATGTTCTTCAAGTGAAAAGAAATGCTTCATTTTCCACTTGTGAAGATGTTCAAAGTTTTGCTATGAAGATGGTTCAAACTGAGAAACATTTGGTATTTCCATTGGTTTACAAACTTATTGAGTTAGCTTTGATATTGCCGGTGTCGACAACATCCGTTGAAAGAGCTTTTTCAGCAATGAAGATTATCAAGTCTAAATTGCGCAATAAGATCAACGATGTGTGGTTCAATGACTTGATGGTATGATACACCGAGCGGAATATATTCAAGTCACTTGATGATATTGATATTATTCGAACATTCACCGCAAAGTAGTCTCGGAAAGGACATTTGCCTCGTGGTTTTATTTAATACACTATTGTAAGGTTATGTTTCATCTCTTTTATTTTAAATTATACTTTTGTTGACAAAATGACGAATATCTTTTATTTTGATTGATAATTATTTATATATTATATACAGAGTGAAATTACGATTTTTAAACTTTTGCCTAGACTTTATAAGTTTTCTGGCTTTGCCGATATATATATATATATATATATATATATATATATATATATATATATATATATATATATATATATATATATATATATATATATATATATATATATATATATATATATATATTCTTAGAAACCAACATACAGTTCACAATTTAATAAAATAAATATTTCAAACTTTTGGGGTTTTTTATTTTCTCAGTTTGTTTCTCTTCCTTGTTGCAGTTGTGAAGCTTTCGTAGTTCTGTTTTGTTATGGGTGGACGCAAGTGAAGGGGAGGAGAAATGATAGAAAGGTTAAATGGGATATTTTCCCATTTGGTGGAGTTTACGTGAGGGACGAAAAGAAGGTGATATCTTCTTTTTTTGTGTCTGAATTTCCGAAACGGATTCGGTCGAGAGATCTTTTTGTTTTGTTTGGATGCATAAGCAATGTAGTGGTAGTGGTGATTTAACCAAACAGAAACAAATTGGGAAAAAGGTTTGGTTTTGCGAGATTTGTGGAGGTGCAGGATGCGAGATGGTTGGGGGTGAAGTTGGACAACATTATTATTGATGGCAGAAAGATCCATGTCAACCCGCCTAGATACGAAAGAAGAGTGCAGGTCTTGAATACTAAGACATTACCGTCCAAGAGTATCAATGTGAAGGATTTACAGGTCGATGAACAGGTGGCTGCCTCAAGCACTGGGAATGCCGCAACGCAATTTGTGAGTATATGGAGAAGTTTTATTAAAGCTGTTTGCAGGAGTCCTGATGGTGCGAAGAACATTATGAGTTTCTCTTTGGTGAAGGAGCGTAAGGATGAGTTGAATGGTGCTTTTGTAGGATTAACTCATCTTCATGGAATGGCATTCAACTTGCAAATAATTTTTGAAACAGAAGGATTTTTTTATGTCAAGATAACACCTCTGGGTTCTAGATTGGTTTTATTGGAAGAAAAAGAATCGGGTGCCATGAATGACCTAATTAACGATGGTAGCTTTTGGTGGAGTCAATGGTTTTCCACAATCAGAAGGTGGAAGGAGGATGCTATAGACACTGATAGGTTGATGTGCTTAAGAATCTATGGGTTACCTTGTCATGGATGGTGCGTGGAATTCTTTGAATCTTTTGCTAATTCATTCGGTAGTTTTATCTGTTGTGATGAAGACACATCAAGCAGGAAGAAAATGTACACTACGCCAAAAAGGTTTTTTAACAGCGCATCTTAGACAGCGCTTTTAAAAGAAAGCGCTGTCTAAGGTTAAAATAAAATTAAAACACGGAAAATGTTAAAAAAATATAATGAAAGCGCTGTCTAAGGGGGGGTCTTAGACAGCGCTTTCTAAGACCCCCCCTTAGACAGCGCTTTTAGAAAGCGCTTTTAAATATAGACCTTAGTCAGCGCTTTTGAGAAAGCGCTGTTTAATGTCTTTCAATTAAAAAAATATTTAAAACCAAAAGCGCTGTCTAAGGGGGGGTTTAGAAAGCGCTTTTGGAAAGCGCGGTCTAAGGCATATCTTAGAAAGCGCTTTCCACAAAAGCGCTGTCTAAGGTCTAATTAAAATAAAATTTCAGACTTCTATTTTCGTTCTCAGTTCTTTTTGTTTTCCCTCCTGCGATTAAACCTCTCCAGCGAACCCTAACTGTGAACGAGAATACATTGTAATCATTCGGTTTCAATACCAGAAAGTGTTTGAAGAATCGGTTTCAGAACTTCATTTCTACTGCGGTATGTTCTTCATTTCTGCATTTTTTCATTTCATTTCTGCGTTTTGTTCGTCATTTCTCTACTGCGTTTTGTTCGTCAAGCCATTTCTGATTTTGTTCGTCATTTCTATTTGCATATGGTTTCAGGCATTGTAAGTGTTTGAAGAATATTTCATTTCTGAAAGTGTTTGAAGAATCCTTCATTTCGGTATGTTCTGCATTTTTTCATTTTTTCATGCTCTGTTATTTAGGGAAATATCAGTATTTGTAAAATACACTGTTGATGCTTGCTTTTTGTTTGTAAAATACACTGTTGATGCTCAATTGCCAACCCTAACTGAATGAGAAATAAAAATTCTTGTTCTTGTCTTTATGTAAGTTCAAGCATATTTCTTTATCATCTAATATGCAAATATGAATACCTAACAATATCACATTAATTATGAGTACTATTTTTGTTGCATTATTCTACATGTACATCAAGTATTTTGTCCAAATATTTGAATATAAAGTTTAGGCAAGTAATGGGGTCCATTTATAGACTTTTAGATTGAACACATAAGATTTTGGACATGAAACATGGTTTTCCCACATAAAAAGGTAGGTAGGTAGTATTAAATTTCATACATTGTTTTGTTACAGTGTATGTGTCTACTTGACTTTAAACTCTAAATATCATTTTGGATTTAGATGTTCAATATTGTTCAAACTTCATGTTTCCTTAGTGATTATACTTGAAGATTGAATAGGTAGTTTTTTTTCTTTTTAACTGTGAAAGTGTTGTTCATCTCACTTTCATTCTAAAGGAACAAGATTTCTCCCATAAAATGATTGAACGAACTCTAATATAGTTATAGGTATAATTATAGGTATATTGTAATAGAAAAAGTTTGATTCTTGTAATATAAAAAATGAAAGTGATGAGGTAATTAAAGTTGGTATATTGGCGTATCGGATACGTTATTGAAGTTTATATTAACATTGGTTATGTATACGTTTTTAAAGTTTAAAATGAATTGAACTTTAAAATTGTTAGGATATTCAAAGATACTACCTTAGTTATGTATTTTCGTTTGGATTGATTGTTTACTTTAATAAGTAGGAAAACCATGGATAAAACATGGATCTGTGCCGATCGAATGACCAAAGAGTACGAGAGTGGGGTTGCGGAATTCGTTAAGTATGTTGTTCAACACGCTGAAAACCCCAGACGAATGCATTGTCCTTGCTTGCGTTGTTGTTATATTGGTAAGGTTGACGCACATGGATTGAAATCGCATTTGTTGAGGCATGGAATTGATCAAAGTTATCAGTGTTGGATATTTCATGGTGAGAAAATTAACGGGAATGTTGAATCGAGTGGAAAAAGTAATACGACCTATGCTTCATACGACAAAGACACGGAAACATATGATTGTGATCGAGTTGAAGAGATTGTAGAAGCACTGGAAGAAGATCTTCATGATTGTCCTGAAATGTTTGAGAGGATGGTAAGTGATGCAGAGAAACCGTTGTACAAAGGTTGCACTAAATTCTCAAGACTTTCTGCGGTATTAAAGTTGTACAACTTAAAGGCGGGCAATGGATGGTCGGATAAAAGTTTCACAGAGTTGTTGGCCCTTATGAGAGAAATGCTACCGGATGATAATGTTCTTCCTAATCGAACCTATGAGGCAAAAAAAATGTTGTGCTCTATTGGCATGAGCTATGATAAGATACATGCTTGTCCTAACGATTGCATTTTGTTTCGCAACGAATATGCAACGTTAACTGAGTGCCCTAAATGCGGTTTGTCTCGATATAAGAAAAGATTATCTCCCGCAAAAGTCTTATGGTATTTTCCGATAATTCCGAGATTTAGGCGCATGTTTCGTAGTGAAACCGATGCAAGACATCTTACTTGGCATGCAGATGAAAGAATTACTGATGGAAAGTATCGGCATCCGGCTGATTCACCACAGTGGTCGAAGATTGATAATGATTATCCTGAGTTTGGATCAGAAGCAATAAACTTTCGATTGGCATTATCTACTGATGGAATGAACCCACATGGTCTTCAAAGTATTTCACATACCACATGGCCTGTGATTCTTATGATTTATAACCTACCTCCATGGCTATGTATGAAGCGTAAGTACATGATGTTATCTATGTTAATCTCTGGGCCTAAACAACCAGGTAATGACATAGACGTATACTTGACACCTCTGATCGAAGATTTAAAGATTTTGTGGGAGAACGGTGTGGAGGTTTATGATGGATATAGGAAAGAAAGTTTCAATTTGAGGGCGATGTTGTTTGGCACAATTAATGATTTTCCAGCATACGGGAATCTATCTAGGTATAGCATTAAAGGTCAACGTGCGTGTCCTGTTTGTGAAGACGGAACCAATACGATTCGATTGGAACTTTGTCAGAAGAATGTGTTTCTCGGTCATCGTAGATTCTTACATTCTAAACATCACTACCGTGGGTGGAGAAAAGCATTCAATGGAGACACCGAACATCGTAGAGCTCCACCCGCATTGTCAGGTGAACAAGTTTTTGAAAAGGTGAAAGATGTGCGTACTGAGTTTGGCAAGCCTTTTGCACATAAGATTGTGAAAGGTGGGTGGAAGAAAAGGTCGATATTTTTTGAATTGCCATATTGGAAGTCTTTGTACGTGAGACATTTTCTCGATGTTATGCATATTGAAAAAAACGTATTTGAAAGTGTTATCGGTACATTACTCAATATAAAAGGCAAGTCTAAGGATGGCCTTAAAGCAAGGAAGGACATGTTAAAAATGGGAATGAGAACTGAATTAGCACCCGTGAAGAAAGGAAGACGAACATATCTACCACCTGCTGCTTTTACTTTATCTAGAAAGGAGAAAAAAAATTTGTGTAAGTCTCTGAGTGAAGTTAAGGTTCCAGAAGGATACTCATCTGATATCAGAAGACTTGTTTCTATGAAAGACCTCAAGTTGAAGAATTTGAAGACACATGATTGTCATGTTATAATGAAACATTTTCTACCGATCGGTATACGTTCTATTTTGCCAGAAAAAGTAAGAAGTTCCATAACTAAATTGTGTTTTTTCTTTAGGTCAATTTGTAGTAAGGTGATCGATCCCGAGATCTTACCAACACTACAAAAAGAGATTGTAATTACCTTGTGTGAGCTTGAAATGTATTTTCCTCCGTCTTTTTTTGACATAATGGTTCATTTAGTTGTTCATCTTGTGAAAGAGACACAGTTGTGTGGACCAGCTTATATGAGATGGATGTACCCTGCTGAACGGTATATGAAAATATTAAAAGGGTACGTGAAATCCCGAAGTCGACCAGAGGGTTGTATTGTTGAACGATACATTGTTGAAGAAGCTGTTGAGTTTTGTACTGAATATTTGTCTAACGTTCAATCGATTGGACTCCCCAGAGCTCAGATTTTCGACAAAATGGAAGGTAAAAAATTAATTGGGAATAAAATTGTGACAATATCAAGGGATGAACGGGATCAAGTTCATTTGTATGTTCTGCACAATAATAATGAGGTTGAGCCATATGTTGAAATGCACAAGGATGTACTCCGAAGGTTAAATCCGAACAGAAATGAAAATTGGATAGTTATAGAGCACAATCAAAGTTTCATACAATGGTTGAAGGATCATATTTATTTGAAGCGCTCTTCAGATCCTTCTTCGGTAACAGAAAGGTTGAGATGTTTGGCATATGGTCCAAGTTTGCATGTGTTTTCTCATAGCGCATATTCAATTAATGGATACACATTTTATACCAAAGAACAAGATGATAAGAGTACTATGCAAAATAGTGGTGTCACCGTGCTAGCTGAAGCAATGCATATATAAGGTATGAAGGACTTAAACCCCAAATATGCAAATTTGTCATATTTTGGAGTTATTGAGCACATTTGGGTGTTTGATTACGAGAAGTTTCAGATTCCCATCTTTGGTTGCAAGTGGGTGAATAGTAGTGGCATACGAATGGATAAGTCTGGATTTTTGCAAGTTGATCTTACTAGGGTGGGGTACAAAGATGAACCTTTTATTCTAGCATCTCAAGCTAAATAAGTGTTCTATGTGAATGACCCGAAGAGTACAAAATGGTCTATAGTGCTTTTCTCTAACAAAGTGACTGATGATAGCGGTGTCGATCAATGTGATATTGATGTTGAGAATGAGTCATGCATTAGACAGAATGAGTTGAATAGAAATGATGAAGTTGAGGATCTTATACCGGATGAGTCATATATAAGAAACGATCATAATGAGGGAATTTGGATCAATTCATCCGTACGCATTGCTAAGAAACAAGTGATTAATATTCCAACAAAGAAAAGAAAGAGATGTTAGTGACTTAGATAAATTATCCATGGTTTCTTTATTTTATTTTTTCAATTGTTTTGATTATAAGTTATATGTGATAATGCATGATTTCATTATATTTTTGTTTTCAATTGCTTTGATTATAAGTTATATCTGATAATGCATGATTTCTTTATTTTTTTGTTTTCAATTGCTTTGATTATAAGTTATATGTGATAATGCATGATTTCTTTATTTTTTTGTTTTCAATTGCTTTGATTATAAGTTATATTTGATATTTGATGGTTTCCTTGGTTTATTACAGGTTAGACATGACTGATGACCAACATGAGGAAGTTCCTAAAAAAGTATCCGCGGAAGAAGAAATTCGAAGAGGCATCACAGTAATGAGAAGGGTGGTCCAAGGAAGATCTCGAGGCATCATACTAGATGTCTATTGGAGCACCCAGGGACAGCTTATAGAACCTAATGGGCATACCTTAACTAGTTTTATCGGTGCACTAGTAAGGAATGAAATTCCCATTACATGTGATGATTGGAGAAACAAAGAGCTGAATGAGTCCAAAGAAAAAATTTGGAGTGAGATAAAGGTACAATCATTTGGCCCTTAATTATACGGTATCAATTATGTTTTTTCAATTACCGATACTAACTATCAATCTGTATGTTTTTCTTAGCGATGTTTTAACATCGAAGAAGAAAGAAGAGGCTTTTGTATGAAATTGGCCGGAAAGCTTCTAAGAGGGTTTCAGACATTTTTATCATCCAAGTTCCTTAAGGATGCGGATGGTAATTTTGTGGATGCGGAGCTTCCTAAAAAATATGAAAGTTTGATATCGGCTGAAGAATGGGAAGCTTTCAAATCCAAAAGACAAGACCCGGTTTTTCAAAGAATAAGTGCTACAAATCGGGAAAGAGCATCAAGTCTCGCATATCCGTACCGAAAAGGACGTGTCGGATATGGACGTTTAGAACAATCCATGGTAAGTATTTATAAATTGCGATAACAAATTTGTTCATCATATATTAGTTTTATCTGATCAAATTGTATGACTTAATGTGTAGCTGCAGAAGGAGGAAAGTTCAGAAACATCTCTTCCTGCACATGTTTTGTGGAAGGAAGCCCGTGTGGGCAAATCTGGAGTTCCTCAAGAAGAAGTTTTACACGTATACCAGAAATGTGTAAGTATAACATTTTTTCATTAATTGAATAACATTTTTATACACAAATATTTGACAAGTGTACGGTATTCATCTGATTTTTCAGGAGGAGCTATCTCAGTCTTTATCTCCCGATGATACTAGGAGCATACTTGGTCGGGCATTAGATGTCCCTGAGTATTCTGGTCGGGTGAGGGGTAAGGGATTTGGAGTCACTCCGACCTCCCTGAGTATTAAAAAAGGAAAGGCTCCTAGTAATAAGGAGCTTCATGCAAGAATGGAAGCCATGCAAGCTAAGCTTGATGCATTGAGGAGAGAAAGAGAGGCTAGCGCCTCAACAGTATACAGAGATGCTTCGGACAAAGACAGTATCAACTATACCTTTCAGCCGAACATTCCAGAGGTAATTACATATAATTGTCTTAAATTGAACTATTTGCTTAAATTATGTATTTGACATATATACACATTAACGATTTCTTGTTATTATTGGTTTTAGGGCATTTCCCATTGTCAGCTATATTTGTCGTCACCATACTATCGGATGGTTGGCAAGGGAAAAGTGCATAACATTAGCGGAGTATTACTCCACACTAGAGAGCTCCCTGCTGGATGTTTGAAGGTATCAGTTGATATTGCAGTTGAGCCGAATGCAGCATTACCATATCCTAGCGATGATTCGGATGCAACAACGGTGCACGAAGCAGTAGGTTCGTTTGTTGCATGGCCGACAAACCTCATATGCATAGGATATGAGGTATGATTAAAACTTATGTTAACTTCCTTGGTATATTCAAAGTTTAAAATTTATGCTTAAAATTTTACTTACATATTTTCCTATGTTAAATAGACTCCCACAAAATCCAAATCAAAAGATAGTGCGATTCCACGGCATACCGAGTCCACGGTTTCAAGAAAAGAGGTAATATACAATTATATGACATATATTCATGTAAGTTATTACATTCTTAATTTGATCTAACTATTTATATGACATGTAGCTTCAAGAAAATGAGGCTAGCAATGCCTCCGCACAACAAAAAAAGGAGGTTAGCAACGCCTCCGCACGGGTACAAAGTTCTGGTGCTAAGAAGTCCGTAGCTAGGAAAAAACCTACCACCAAGTATAGGTCGTGCCTCAGGACATTTCTAGAGATGACCGATATACCGACCGGAGGTGTTCGGACTGTACATATGGAGGTAGGGATTTTCGGCTTTGATTACGAACAAATGATTGGTAATGAGGACTTCATGCAAGTTTTTGGTCGTGAAGAAATCGGCGTCAACGTTGTCAATACATATGTTAGGTAAATTCGGACTACTTTGTTTTATTAATTAAACAACTTATGTTAATGATGTTTACTTTATGTTAATGATGTTTTTATATTAGGTTTTTGTATGACAAATTGATGCGCCCCAATGGTTTGGACGTGTCATTCGGATTCTTAGCACCCGCGACCGTCAACTATAGTTTAATGTTAAGTAGACCGGATATCGTGACGGAGTACGTTCTTCGGATCCTCATGGACAATAAAGATGCGGAGAAGTTTTTTTTTATACCGTTTAATACCGGGTTAGCATTTCATTCTAAATTCATCTATTATAATTATTTTCCAAGTTACCATCTAACATTTGCCTAATCATTACAGTGGACATTGGTTGTTGCTCACAATCAATCCTATCCAAGAAATTGTGTATTATCTTGACTCGTTAGGAAATGATTGGACAACATACCCGGATATGAAGGTCCTAATTGACACGTAAGTGAGAATGTTCAAAAATTTTCTTAGTTTATGTGAATTGTTCTAATTGCTTCATTTTTATTTTATTAGCATCCTACAAGCTTTTCGGGCCCAACGAGTTATCCAAACCTCAAGGAGGGGCGCCAACTCCATTACATGGATTAAAGTGGCGGTATATTTTTAATTACCGCGTTTTTTATTATATTAGTGATGACTACACTTGATAAAACTTAGGATTTATAATCCATATTTTTTTTTCATATGTAGTGTCCTCGTCAACGTAATCAAATAGATTGCGGGTATTTCATGTTGAGGTTTATGCGAGATACTCTCGTTTTGGGCCGATTAGAGATTCCCACCGATGTATGTATTTCTAACTTATGAGTTATTTTTATATTTACACATATCTCATATAATTAAATAATTGGAATTAATTCAAAATATGTTATATTATTATGTAGTACTTTGATGAATTCAAGTGTGCATCTTATACAAAGGATCAAGTGGACGAAATCAAAGAGGAGTGGTGTCAATTCATGATAGAGCTCAAAGTGTGTAATTAATGTGTACATTTGTAGTAGTATATGTAATGACTTATAAATGTAAACATAAATTTGTATACATTTTGATACATTTATGGCAAATTTGGTTTGAATTGGTTTGAATTGGTTAGCCAAAAATTGGTAAAAAAAGGCCAAAATGGCATATATAAAATGTGATAATTGTCTGCCAAAATCTGGTTGAAAACAGGTAAAAAATCTGGTTTATAAACCTGGAAAAAATGTGGTTTCAAACAAATCCTTCAAAAAATTTCATATACCTTAGACAGCGCTTTTGTAAAAAGCGCTGTCTAAGGGGGGGATTAGAAAGCGCTTTAGGCAAAAGCGCTGTCTAAGGGGGGGGGGCTTAGACAACGCTTTCTGAAAAGCGCTGTCTAAGGTATACCTAAAAAAATTAAAATAGGAGGGGCTTAGACAGCGCTTTTGGCCAAAGCGTTGTCTAAGGGGGGGGGGGGGGCTTAGACAGCGCTTTTCAAAAGCGCTTTCTAAGGTGTACCTAAAAAATTTAAAATAAGAGGGTCTTATAAAGCGCTTTTGGCCAAAGCGCTATCTATGGGTGGGGGATTAGACAGCGCTTTTAACATTTTAAAAAGCGCTGTCTAAACCTTTAGCAGCGGAGGTTTAGACAGCGCTTTAAAGCGCTGTCTAAGGTCTTGTTTGTTGTAGTGGGATATTGTAAGGATCTGAGTGAGGGTTTCAATGGATTTTATTCTGTAAGAACAAATGGAGGTTTCTATTTGATCTTACCTGATAAGGATGGCCTTCCAAGGATTTGAAGACTGGGCCAGAGAATGAGGTGAATGAGGGGGTGTACCTGCAAAGTGCTCCAATGCCTAAGTCAGAAGAGGTACAAAAAGTTAAGTTTATTTCAGAGTGAGTTAGAATACCTGACCCTTTGTTATGAAAGGGTATTTATATTGATCCCCCAGCGCTGGGCCAAGACTCCTAATGGGCTTGATCAAGCTAGGCCCAAGGAGGAGCTGCCAGGGGACGCGTAAGAAGCGTGAAGACCTAGACCAAAGGTCTGCTCCCTGGTCCAACTGCCCCTATCCCTCAGGAGATAATGCAGGGCAGTTGGGTGACGTGACAGATGAGGTGGCAGACATAGTTCTGCCTGACACAGCTCATGTGCCTGTGGTATAGTTAGGTGGTATGTGAAGGAAGGTCAGCCGGTGGGGGTGCGTGTGTCTCTGCCCGACACGTAGTAGAGTGTCGGGGTGGAGTGTCATCAACCCCGATGTCTGGGGCCTTTGCCCGATGCGTTCATCAGCCCGGACGTTTGGGCCCACGCCCGACAAGTATTGGGCCGTATCGTGCATGTCGTCATGGCCCAGTCCAGAACAGGAGCCCCCCAAGTCGAGTCTCTGAGTTAGAGTGATGACTTGTATTGCAGTCGGGACTCCCGTGTCGAGGAAGAAGCGCGGACGCATGGCATGGGAGATTCCAATAGACTTGCTCGCAACGCTCCCCTTTCCCGGTAGTGTCGGGGATGGAAAGTTCCCGATGGGTGCGCACCTTCCTCGTAATGGCCGAGGGCTTGATGCGGGGATAGGATGTCTTGATGAGTCGGGGAGATGGATAGATGCTCGGCGTCGCTTCAGTTTCTTTTTAGATAGACGTGTTTCAGACTTAATGGCGTCGCTTCGTTTTGTGTGCAAAGGCGGCGTAGGCAGTAGGCAATGATGACCTAGCGCGTTGGCCCACGCGCCTGGGACTATAAAATGACGTTTAGTGACTTCATTTTTACTTTTTCGCTCTTACGTTCACCGGAAGCTCTGAAGAATCCTCCTGCGTCTGCCCGTCTGCCCGTCTTGCCGCCTGAACCACCGTCTCAGCCCGTCTCTCCGCCTGAACCACCGTCTCTGCCCGTGCGCCACAGTCTCTTTTTCAACTCCATATATGTCAGGTACCATTTTGCTTCTTTAATCCATTATTTTGCCTTCTTTTTGTGTCAAATATCCGCAAATGCATGTTATATCCATAGTAGGTTGGTTAGATTTGACGTAGGAATAGTAGAATGGACTGTAGATGGACTATAGATGGTAAAAAATAGGGTTAGGGTTAGACTGTCCCGGGCAGAAATTACATATGCCGGGCAATATTTGCCTAAGCATGTATGAACTTTCTGCCCGGTCTTTTAAGAACGTGCGTATCTTCGTGTCGAACACATTGTCAGTGTCCGTTGCTGCTACGCCCTTTCACTTGACCTGCGGTGGAAGGGTGGATTTGATATGACGTCGAATTCACTCTTTCTGTCTGCGTTTCAGGTGCTACCGGGCGTTTACGACCGAGGAGGGAAGACTCTGGGTCCTCGTCTGAAGATGCGGCCATCGCTCGTCTACCCGTCGGGGATGGGAGTGCCAGGGATGGTACTGAGCACGCCTCGTCCTCCGGGCAGGTTGATCTCTCCTGGGTTGCGGATGAACCTTTGGAGGAGGAGTCCTATTTCTGTGACGAGGTTATCCCCGCTTACGCCGTGGTCGAAGACAGAAGCCGGGAAGATCCGGAGAATTGGTATTGCTGTGCCCCCAAGGAGGAGGACCGTATATGCCATCATTTCCCGGGGAAGCAGTTCACGATGTACGAGTTTGCCTTCCGGGAGGCGGGGATCAGGTTGCCCTTTAATTCCTTCCAAATGTCGATCTTTAAATGGCTTCGGCTGGCGCCATCCCAACTGCATCCCAACGCCCTTGCTTTTATGCGGGCATTCGAGTTGGTCTGCCGTTTCCTCGGCATTGGGTGCACTCGAGCCCTTTTCTTCCATGTCTTCCACCTCCAGCGGTCCGGCCTCCGTGGGCGCCACAGTTGGGTTTCTTTTAAGCAGCCCGTGCGTTTGTTCAAGACGTACGTGGACTCTGCCCGTCATTTCAAGGGTCGTTGGTATGTGGTGAGACCGATCACCTGTGCCTCCCTTCATTCCCTTTACTATTATCAACGAGCATCAAACGGGGAGGAGAAATTGATGTCGAGGATACCGCTGAGGTGGCAGCGCGATCATTTCGACCTCACCACTGCTCACTATAGGGTCAAATTTGCGATGCTCGGTGTTGAGGATAGGCTCGCATATAAGAAGCTGGTTGATTACGTGCAGAGTTTCAATCTGGGGGTCTGGACGAATCGATAGGGCGTGCCCTATCTTGATGAGGCCGGAATGCCAATCACTGAGACTCGCATCATTAACCGAGAAGCCTTGCTCGTTGTTCGGGACTCTGGCTTTGAGGCTTGGGCTTTCCCATCGAGAGTTGGGCGCCCTGCCTGTTGTGGTACTTCGACATTGAGTCTCGATCGAGATCCCAATCGTCGGGGAGGGTTGTGTTCGCTGGGTGGCCTCGGTTTGTCCTCGGGTCTTGCGGTTCCTCTCTGGCATTTTGGAGACGAAGAGCGTGGTCGTACCACCCACGTCTCCCCGTGATATATTTAGCTGTAATATAGTCTAAGTTTTTCTGCGTTCCATGGTCGAGCGAGTTCTTCCCCTTGTAGGTTTTCTAGGTAATAGGCCCCGTTGCTCGTCTTGTCGCGGACGCGGTAGGGGCCTTCCCAGTTGGCGGCCAGTTTACCCTCTTTTGGGTTTTTCTGGTTTCTTTTGAGGACCAGGGTGCCGACCTGGAACTCTCTTCTTATGACCTTCGCGTCGTGGCGTAGTGCTATTTTTTGTTTGAGGGACATTTCCCTGAGGGCCGCTTCGGAACGGATCTCTTCGACTAGGTCGAGTTCGGCTCTAAGAGTCTCGTCGTTCATTTCCTCGTCTAGGGGTTCCTCTATGCGCCTCGTTGGTTCCCGGGATGACTGCTTCAGTGCCGTAAGTCAGTCGGAATGGGGTCTCCCCGGTGGTGGAGTGTGGTGTCGTGCGGTAAGCCCATAGGACGCTATGTAGCTCCTCGACCCATGCCCTCTTCGCCTCGTCGAGCCTGCGTTTAAGACCACGTAAGATTACCCTGTTGGCCGCCTCCGCTTGCCCGTTCGTCTGTGGATGTTCGACAGACGTGAAATGCTATTTAGTACCTAGGTTGGCGACGAAGTCTTGGAATCCTCCGTCCGTGAATTGTGTCCCATTGTCCGTTATGAGGGCCTGGGGTACGCCGAACCGAGCGAGGATGTTGCGTTTAAAGAACCGGAGAATGTTCTGTGCGGTTATTTTAGCCAACGCCTCTGCTTCAATCCATTTCGTAAAATAATCCACCCCGACGATGAGGTATTTATTCTGGTACGATCCAGTGACAAAAGGTCTGAGGATGTCCATGCCCCACCATGCGAAGGGCCACGGGGAAGACAGTGATTTTAGGTCATTCGGGGGTGCGAGGTGCATGTCGGCATGTCGCTGGCATTTATCGCATTTTTTTACGTGCTCATTTGAGTCGTGTTGCATGGTCGGCCAGTAGTAGCCTGCTCGAAGGGCTTTTCGCGCGAGTGATCGCCCGCCGAGGTGTTGAGCGTTAATCCCCCGGTGTATTTCTCCAAGTATGTCGTGAACTTTCTCTTCCTCGACACACTTAAGTAACGGGATGGAGAACCCTCTACGATAGAGTTTCCCTTCGAGAAGTACGTATGAGCATGCCCGTCGTTTGGTGGTGGCCGCCTCCTTTGGGTCGACGGGGAGTTCGTCCTTTGTTAGGTAATTGTAGATGGGTGTCATCCAACAGTGAGCATCCCCGATCGCATTGACCTCGAATGGAGGAGGTAGTTTTTTGATGCTAGGTCGAGGAAGGATTTCTTGAATTACGGATTTGTTTCCGCCCTTTTTCCTCGTGCTGGCTAGTTTTGAGAGGATATATGCCCGTGTGTTGTGCTCGCGGGGTACGTGTTGAACTTCCCACTTCTCGAATTTTTCAAGTTTTTCTTTGACAAGGGACAAGTATTCGACGAGGTTGTCGTTCTTGGTTTGGTACTCTCCTCGCACTTGTGAGGCCACGAGCTGGGAGTCTGTGGATATTTTTACTTCTTTTGCTCCCAGGTCCTCGGCTAACCTCAGACCGGCGATAAAAGCCTCGTATTCAGCTTGGTTGTTCGACATTGGGAAAGCCAGTGCTAATGAGACCTCGATCAGGAGCCCGTCCTCATTCTCAAGGATGATCCCGGCTTCGCTGCCTGATGTGCTGGAGGCGCCGTCGACGAAGATCGTCCACTTATGGGCGCCGTCTGCCGGTGTTGAGCAGTGGGTCATTTCCGCGACGAAGTCGGCCAGCGCTTGGGCTTTCAAGGCCTTTCTATTTTCGTATTGTACGTCGAATTCGGAGAGTTCCAATGACCACCTGAGCATTCTCCCGGCCATGTCTGGCCGCCCGAGCAACTGTTTGATTGGCTGATCGGTTCTTACTTTTATCGTATGTGCGAGGAAGTAATGACGTAGTCTCCTCGCCGCATTTACGAGGGCCAAGGCGACCTTTTCAATTTGCTGATATCGGAGCTCAAGGCCTTGGAGTGCTTTGCTTGTAAAATAGATGGGTTTCTGTCCCTCGTCGGTCTCCCTTGTTAGGACGGCGCTGACGGCCTCGGTCGCCACAGATAGATACAGGTATAGGGTTTCCTTTTCCAATGGTCGTGATAAGACCGGGGGTTCGGAGAGAACTTTCTTTAGATGGAGTAATGCCTGCTTGCACTCGTCGGTCCAGTCGAAGCTGGCCTCTTTGCGAAGGAGTCTGAAGAATGGCAGCGCATGCTGGGCGGACTTGGCGATGAAACGGGAGAGTGAGGCGAGCACTCCGTTGAGGGATTGGATTGATTTTTTGGTCCTCGGGGTCGGAAATTTCGAGAATGCCCGGCATTTGTCGGGGTTGGCTTCGATCCCCCTTTCGGTGAGGTAGAAGCCCAGGAATTTTCCTGCCCGTACCCCGAACGTCCACTTTTCAGGGTTGAACCTCATTTTGCACTGCCTCGCCTGTTCGAAGACTCTGGATAGGTGTCGATCATGGTTAACCTCCACGTGTGACTTGACGATCATGTCGTCCATGTAAACTTCGAGCATGTCCCCTATTTCTTCCTTGAAGACTTTGTTCATCATGCGTTGGTACGTGGCACCGGCGTTCTTGAGCCCGAACGACATTACGTTGTAATAGTAATTGCCCGTTGGGGTCATGAATGTCGTGTGTCTCTTGTCTGTGGGCGACATAGGGATTTGGTTGTATCCGCTATATGCGTCCATGAAGGACAAGAGTTTAAATCCTGCAGAATTGTCTACGAGCATGTCTATGTTAGGGAGGGGGAAAGCATCTTTCGGGCAAGCCCTATTAAGATCAGTATAATCAACACACATACGCCATTTTCCATTATTTTTCTTAACGAGGACTACATTAGAGAGCCAGGTTGTGTACTGAGCTTCAGAAATAAAATTTGCCTCTAAGAGGTCTTTTACAGCTCGCTCGGCAGCCTCCGCCTTCTCGGGGGACTGCTTGCGCCTAAGCTGTGCTATGGGCTTGGCTGCCCGATCTAAAGCTAGCTGGTGACACGCGATCTCAGGATCCAGGCCGGGCATTTCCGTGGCATTCCAGGCGAAGAGGTCGGAGTTCTCTTTGAGGCATGCCACGAGCCTCTCCCTTGTTCCCTCGGGCAATCCTTTGCCTATCTTTACCGTCCTTTTTGGATCGTCCCCAAGAGGGATGAGTTCAAACTCTCCATCGGGGATTGGTCGGAACGGGTGTTCGGGAGATCGTTCCTCGGCGGGCTTCCTCTCTTTAGTTTCGTCAAGACCAATGCGGCAGTCGAGGTCGATGGCGTTGACTCCCTGGAGGGGAGGATCCTCGGTCTTGAGTTTCTTGTTGCTACTTTTTGTGTTGACCGTGGCCTGTCCTTTTACCGCGGCGTCGCATCACCGTCGGGCAACTTCAATGTCACCGTGGATGGTGACTACGCGGCCCAATTTGGTGTAGTATTTCATCTTTAGGTGGACGGTGGATGGGACCGCGGTGAGTTCGGCTAATGTCGGGCGTCCGAAGATGCAATTGTAAAGGGATGGACAGTCCACGACCAGGAATTGGATTTTGATTTCCCTGGCCGTTTCCTGCTCTCCGAAGGTGACGAGGAGCTCGACATATCCCCACGGCCTTGTTGTTGCTCCGTTGAATCCCTGGAGGTCGGATCCGACGTAGGGGGCCAGGTTGGTCTTGTCTAATTTCAGAGTCTTGAAGAGGTGGACGTACATGATATCCACCGAGCTGCCCTGATCGACCAGGATGCGCCTGACGTCGAACTGGGCCATCTTTGCCCTGATCAATAGTGGGATGCCCGAATTCGGGGATCCGCCCGGAAGTTCCTCCAAAAAGAAGGATATTGGGTTGGATTTACCCCGATATTTTGTCAGCGTCGCCTTTTGCTCGGGTGCAGTCAGTAGTAGCTCGTCGAATTTGCGTTTGACCGAGAGGGCAGCGGCTTCACCATTAATCCCTCCACCTGATATAACCAGGGCGATCGGGATGTCTTCCCAGGGGCTGAGTGCAGTGATTCTACCTTCGGGCAATGGCTCGGGGAGGATGAAATCTTCTGGGCGTGACACGCAGAGAGCCACTTGTTAAGGAAAGTTGTCGGGGGGGGTGTCCTCCCGTGGTCTCTTCTTCTCTGCCTCGTCATGCTTGGGGGTTTCGTTCCTCCTCGTATACTGTTTTAGGTGCCCTTCTTGGATTAAAATCTCTATTGCATCCTTCAGGTGGACGCAGTCTTCGGTCACGTGCCCGTGGCTCCTGTGGAATCGGCAGTACTTGGATTTGTCGGTGTGAGGTTTTGGCGCAGATGGTTTTGGGAACCTTACTCTGCCCTGTTTGAACTCAGAGTTGATGCATTCTGCGAGGATGCGCTCGCGAGGAGCTGTCAGTAAGGTGTACTCGTTGTATCGGCCTGCGGAGCCTCTTCCTTCTCGAAGCTCGCGGGGTCTTTCTTCCCTTCGCTTGTCCCCGTTGCGACGGGGGATGCTTGGGTCCTCGCGCTTGGGGTGATCGGTATCCCCAGCACTACGGCCGCTGCGAGCGTTGTGGGCTACCTGTTTTTCCTCGTATCTGATATAGGCTTGGGCCTTGTGCAGAAGTTCATTCAAGGTGCGGGGAGGCTCGATCCTGACGGCTCTGCTGAGTTCACTTCCGGTCAAGATCCCCCTTTCGAGGAGGTATTTCTTCATGTGTTCGGTGGTATCCACCTCGACAGCTTCTTGGTTGAACCGCTCGATGTACGAGCGCAGTGTTTCATTTTTCTTTTGTACTATGGCTTCAAGGGTTGCCTCTGTCTTAGGGTGACGACGGGAAGCCGTGAAGTGCCTTGTGAACATGGACCTCATGACTCTCCAAGATGTGATGGATTCGGGAGCCAAACTTTTGTACCAGGCCATGGCCCCTTTCCTGAAGGTTGTTGAAAACAGCCGGCATTTGAGGTGACTGGTGATGTCATTGCGGTAGTCGAGCATCGCGTTGACGTTGTCGACGTGGTCGTCGGGATCGGTAGTCCCGTCGTACACAGCTAGATTGGGCGGTTTTTCCATGCCTTTGGGGAGTGGGGCTTCCATTATTGCCCGTGACAGGGGACAATGCAAGTTTCCTCGTCGCTCCTCAATGGAAATAGTTCATTGTTGTCGGGGCTGCGCCCGCGCCTTGGTGATGTTCTTGATCGATCATTGTCGCGGAGGGCGCGTGCCCTGCTGACGTGAGGTTCTGGAGAGCGACGTCCTTGCTTCTTTGTTGGCTCTGGACGTTTTTGTGTCCTCCTCCCCTGCTGGGGTCGGACCTCCTGTCGCTCAGCTTCGAGGGCCATGATTCTCTCGTGCTGCTGGTAGAGCATAGAACCGGCCTGGTTGAGGGCGTTCACCATGGCAATCATGGTGGCGTCTCCTTCGACGGGGACAGGGATGGGATGAAATGTCTCGGCCCCTTGGTTTTGAGCGTGAGAGGCATCCCCGTTATTTTGGGGCTCAGGAGACGGGGTAGCTGGACGACCGTCTCGAGTGTCCGCTTCATGGGACTGTGGGTCGTCGTCCATAGTGTAGTCGACGAGGGGACGGCTGCGCTCGCTAGGTTGTTCTCCGGCCATGTTGGAAGGACAGGAATGAATGAGCTTTTGATCTTCTGTTGGTGAAGACGGGGATAGCTAGTTCCCACAGACGGCGCCACTGATCTTACCTGATCAGGATGGCCTTCCAAGGATTTGAAGACTGGGCCAGAGAATGAGGTGAATGAGGGGGTGTACCTGCAAAGTGCTCCAATGCCTAAGTCAGAAGAGGTACAGAAAGTTAAGCTTATTTCAGAGTGAGTTAGAATACCTGACCCTTTGTTATGAAAGGGTATTTATATTGAGCCCCCAACGCTGGGCCAAGACTCCTAATGGGCTTGATCTAGCTAGGCCCAAGGAGGAGCTGCCAGGGGACGCGTAAGAAGCGTGAAGACCTAGACCAAAGGTCTTCTCCCTGGTCCAACTGCCCCTATCCCTCAGGAGATAATGCAGGGCAGTTGGGTGACGTGACAGATGAGGTGGCAGACATAGTTCTGCCCGACACAGCTCATGTGCCTGTGGTATAGTTAGGTGGTATGTGAAGGAAGGTCAGCCGGTGGGGGTGCGTGTGTCTCTGCCCGACACGTAGTAGAGTGTCGGGGTGGAGTGTCATCAACCCCGATGTCTGGGGCCTTTTCCCGATGCGTTCATCAGCCCGGACGTTTGGGCCCACGCCCGACAAGTATTGGGTCGTGTCGTGCATGTCGTCATGGCCCAGTCCAGAACATTATTGATGGTAAACTTTTCCAGCTGTAGGTGAGGGAGGATGAGATTGACTCGTTATTGATACCTTCAAGCAAAGTGGTGCTGACGAAGGAAGATGAGTGTTCATCATCATGTTCACAGGAAACAGACTTTTCACGGCAGGGTGGGAGCAAAGATTTCGACAACCTTATGGATGATCTTATGGTTAATGATACGATCCTGCAAGCTAATTCTTTATCCAAAGGTCCCGAAGAGTGTGCCAAAAGTGTTGAGGGTGACACAACAAAAAGTGATAAAGGTGTGACAGTAGGTGTCAGCAGGGAGGTGACAGATGCGGATAGGGAGTCAAATTGGCGTGTTAATAAAGTTAATTCCATAGTGGGGTCACAAATAGATGGAGAGAAAGGGTGCTTTGATGAGTCAATATTAAAGGTGAGAGACTGCAACATTATTTATGTAGTTAAAGGAGAGAGATTCAATCCATTATGGGAGGAGCAAAGCATAAAGCCTTTGGGAAATGTACGGTACAACAATATTGAGGTTGTGGCTGTTTTGCCAAATAAAAACAACCATATTTCCGATGGTGGGGCCCAAAAAAATGAATGTGTTATTTCCAAGAAAATTAAATACAAATAAAATGATGAGTTTAAGTGGTGTTAGAAGAAACCAGAGGAGGAAAAAAACCAATACAAAGGCTCCGGTGGATTTCAAGCAAGCGTCTGATTCCATCTCTTCGTTTGGGAATATTATCAAAGGTGTTTATGTTAATTCTGGAAATTGTGGTGAAGGTGTGGTTTTAAAATCAGGGGCTTATTGTAATAATTATGAGAACTTTTGCATTAATAGATGTGACGGAAGGATGTGGGTAAATTTGAGTTCAAGGGTGGGAGACAAACTTATGGAGGCAATAATCAATTTGGGAGTTGTTGTTTCCGATGCGAAGTTGGTTGTGGTAGATGATAGGAATGTTGAGAGATCCAAAGGTGGGGAGGAGTCAAATAAAAAGTTTTAATGATTATTGGATCTTTAAACATTAGAGGGGGAGGTAGTCGTCTAAAGAGGAAGAGAATCAGCAAGATTATCAAGGAGGGAGGAGCGGACATTTTTCTTATTCAGGAATCAAAGATGGAAGATGTTTCGATAGTAGTTAGTAAGAGTCTTTGGGTTGGAAATTCTGGTTGGACGTTTTCAGGTTCAAATGGTAGTTTCGGAGGTCTTATTATTATTTGGAGCCACAAAGTAGAGGTGATTTGTAGTTTTAGAGGAGAAGGCTTTGTTGGGGTTAAGGTTATTTGGAAGAATAAAGTTTACTACATATTAAACGTTTATTCGTCTTACGATATTTCTTTGAAAAGGAAGTTGTGGAGATATTTGTTGTATTTAAAAGTGAAATTAGTGGATGGGGAGTGGTGCATTGGCGAAGATTTTAATGTTATTGCTAATCGGGAAGAACAAAGGGGGAGACTTGTAAATTCTAGAGTCAAAGAGATGAAAGAATTTTCCGATTTCATTTCGGATTGCGATTTGGTGGATGTGCCTTGTAAAGAAATTTTTTTTACTTGGTATAGTGGGGATGGTTTTTCGATGAGTCGGCTTGACCGGTTCCTTATTTCGGATAAAGCTATTCTTGAATGGGTTGAGGGATATATCAGACCATTGTCCGGTTTGGTTGGTGGTGGATACCTCAAATTGGGATCCTAAACTGTTTAAAGTTAACAACGAGTGGTTCGAAAATAAACTTTTTCTTCCTTTTGTTGAAAAGTAATGGAAAGGATTGAAGGTGCACGGAAGGAGTGATTTTGTCCTTAAAGAAAAGTTACGGTTGCTTAAGTTTAGTCTTCAGAAGTGGAACATTGAGGTGTTCGGGAAATTAGGTTTGGAAGTGGAGGAAGGCGTGAAGGGGATCAATGAAGGAGATGTTGCTCTTGCGAGTTGTGATGATTTTCAAGTGGAGGATCTTAATAATATTATAAAAGAGGCACCAATGAGGTTTTGGTTGAACTTGAATATTAAAGAGAATATGATCCTTCAAAATGCGAGATTGAAGTGGTTAAATGATGGGGACGACAACACAATATTTTTTCATGGGGTGATGAAGGAAAGAAGGAGACGTAATTTCTTGGGTCATATTAATACGGTTAGAGGGGTGGTGGATTCGGTGGAAGAAGTTAAAAAGGAGGTTTGTGATCTTTTCGGAGGAAAGTTTAGGGAGCTCGATGTTTGTAGACCTTTGTTGGAAGGGGTGTCTTTTAAGTCTTTAACGCCCACGAAAAAAGAATTCTTAGAAGCACCGTTTTCAGAAGAGGAGATTAAAGAAGCAGTGTGGAGTTGTGGTGGTTCCAAGAGCCCGGGTCTGGATGGTTATTCCTTCACTTTTATTAAGAAATGTTGGCATTTTCTAAAAAAATACTTTTTCGTTTCTTTACGGATTTCCACATAGGTGCTTTATTATCTAAATCGATTGTTTCTTCTTTTCTTACTCTTATTCCTAAGAACAACAATCCTTTAGGTCTCGATGATTATAAACCGATTTGTCTTGTCGGATGTTTATACAAGGCTTTTTCAAAGCTTCTTGCTTCAAGATTAAAGTTGGTGTTAAATTCTATTATAGCTTCCCATCAAACGACTTTTGTCTCGGGTCGTCAACTTCTCGATGGGGTGTTAGTGGCAAATGAATTGGTGGATTATGCAATTAAGGAAAAAAAAGAGTGCACTATTTTCAAGGTTGATTTCGAAAAAGCTTATGACAAAATTTCTTGGAATTTTCTTAGATACTTGATGATGAGAATGGGGTTTGGTGGTTTATGGATTAGGTGGATGGAAGCCATGATTTTTTCTAGTAAGATGTCCATTTTGGTCAACGATAGTCCGACGAAGGAGTATGTGGTGGAAAGAGGGTTGAGACAAGGTGATCCTTTATCGCCGTTTTTATTCGATTTAGTAATGGAAGGGCTATCAGGGCTAATTTGCAATTCGGTGACAATGGGTAATTTTGCCGGCTTTAACATTAATCGGTGTTGCTTCATTGATGTTCTTCAATTTGCAGATGACATTCTTATGGTTGGCGATGGAGGGTGGAATCATTTGTGGGCTATCAAGACAGTTCTTAGGGATTTTGAAGTGGTGACCTGGATTGGTATTAATTATCACAAAAGAAAAATCATTGGTATCAATGTTAGAGATAGTTACATAGAAGCGGAGGAGAATTTTCTTTTGTGTAGATCGAAATCTCATTGTTTTACTTTTCTTGGTATTCCTATTGGAGCGAATCCTAGAAGGATATCTTCTTGGTCCACTCTTGTTTCTATGGTTGGAAAAAGACTCTCTTCATGGCATGGTCGCTTTTTATCTTTTGGTGGGAGAGTTACCCTTATTAAAGTCGTTCTTAGTAGCATATCCATCTTTCAATTATCTTTTTACAAAGCTCCTAAGAAGGTGTGGAAAAGTTGATGAGGATTCAATGTAGGTTTCTTTGGGGTAGTTCGGAGGTGAGGAGGAAAATTCACTGGATAAATTGGGAGGCTTTGTGTTTGCCTTTTTCTCTAGGTGGTATTAGTTTAAAAAGAGTGGACCTTTTCAATGAGGCGCTTCGTAACAAGTGGAGGTGGAAAATCATGAATGGATCGGGGGATTTATGGTTTAGAGTCTTAAAGGCCAAGTATCGTAACAAGTGGAGTGGAAAATCATGAATGGACGTTTTCCGCTTGGATTATGGATTTATTTGCAGGTACCAAAGCAAAGATGAAGGACATTTTGGTGGATAATTGTAAAGTGTTGTTAGGGGACGGTTTCGCCTCTTCTTTTTGGAAGGCGGATTGAACGAGTAATGGTCCTTTTATCGCGGGCATATCCGAAGGTTTTTTTTGAATATTGCTTGAAAAACGTTTCGGTTGCGGCGATAGACGAATGGGTAGAAGGTCAATGGATATGGGGAGATTTTGGTTATCATACCCAAGGAGATGGTGGCAGCGGCATTCCGAATTCTCAAGGGGATGAGTTATTTGAGGGAGATGGGTTGGTTTTTGTTCTGGAAAATTCTTTACATGATCCTAGTATTTATGTTTGTATTACTATGATGGAAGGGAATTCGCATAATAACCACAACCTCAATATTATTAATATGCTTGGTCACGTTTCTGCTGATACTGTGCAGGTTGCTGGGAACGGTCTTGGTTCTATGCAGAATATTTTTCCAGTTACAAGTTTTGAAGATGCAGGCACACTTTTGGATGTTGTGGTTCAGCAGCGGACCAATATCATCTACCAACTGGGTGAGGTTGTGCTTCAGCAGTTTGATCCTACGATTCCTATTCTGGTTGGCGGTGTAGGTGGTTCGATGGAAGGTTCTCAGGCCGTTCCCGTTCATCTGTTCCAGGATCTTTCAACGTTAGTTGTGGGTGTGGAGGGGGTCGATGAGGAGTTTCGTGATTGGTCTCTGTTTCTGGCTGCATTCTCACCTAATATTGAGGAAAAATATAGAGTTTTTAGGAAAGCTAACACTTCAGATTCCTTCACGGTTTGCTCTTACTATTACTTAGCTTTTTCTCAATTCATTCCTCTTGGTCCCTCTAATCGGTTCGATTGGGGTTTCGTCTTTCTTTGGAAGTCCATGGTTCTGTTTAAGGTAAAGGCTTTCGGGTGGCGGTGTATTTATGATAACATTCCGACGAAAAATGCATTGTTTCGTAGAAGGGTGTTATCGGACCCAAACGATTTGTTATGCCCTTTTTGTTCTACTTGTACGGAAACTTCTGTTCAACTTTTTCTTGATTTTATGGTTGCTAAGATTATTTGGAAGGATATTGCTAATTGGTTAGATTTCAAGGTTAGTGTGGTTCTTGACTTTTTGAGTAGCTTTATGGATTGATACTCTTCTTGCAAAGAGGCCAACATAGAAAAAGGTAGAGAAGGGAGTTTGTGGCTAGCGATTATATGGAACATTTGGTCGATGCGGAACGAGATCATTTTTTGCATCTCGTCATGGAATGTGGTAGTTATTGTTTAGAAGATTAAGTTATCCATTTGGAGGTGGTCTTTGATGGGGGAAATTACTCACCCCAATTGCAATCTATACGAGATCGACAAGGACCCTTTGTTTTTCTTGGCATAGTGCAATTTGGTTTGTAATTTTCGTTTTTTTTTCTTTCAGTGCAGAAAGCTTTGTCTTAGCCTTTCTTTGTATTCAGGTGGAGCATCCTCAATGCTCATTTTGATATATATCTCTTGATTACTAAAAAAAGAAACCCAAATACAACAATTATATATAATGGGTTCTAAGACATTCAGATACAACATTTATTATGATACAACAGGTATAAAAAAATGGGTTCTGATAAACCCACATGCAACATTTATTATGATACATTATCTATTACATTAATAATCAATTCCATGTATAACAAGTAGCACGATTATCCGGTTTAATCTGACATGGTCCTGACTTTCTTATGTACCATGTACATTGATCACAAAAATCGGAATCTCTCTTTTCTACATAAATATCAAACCATTTAAACTCATTCTCCCATTGAAAGGAACAGAAAAATAGTGTTGTCCCCCAGAAGTTATCATTAAATTGAAAATTATAACTATCACTATAATGAAGAAGATTAGCTCCAACATCATCATTTTTAGATTTGCAATGAATAGTTAAATCAGATCCATCTTCTAAGAGGTTAGCAACCTTCACATGCTTCTTTCCAAGAACATACTGGACTGATAGCAATGTAAACAAACTAAGCAAGATGAATTTTTGGCTGAATGACGACATTGCATTCAATTAATATTTTTAAAAAAGTGAAATGTGTTTTTATACGATGGATGCAATATTTGTTCAACAGAGAAGCATATAGTTATATTAGCTTTCAATTCTATAAATAAATCGACTACATTGAACATGTAAAACTCAACATTGTTAAATTTAGCGATAATAAATCTCCCAGCAAATTCATAGGTCACGTGTTAATATTTGTTTTGAATGTTAAAACTGAAATAACAAAAAACAAAAACAAAAAACAATAAAAGGTTAAATCTATTTAAAAGTTAAATCTAATTAAAATGTATTTATTTATATAAAATAAAAAAAATAACCTAGGAAATTGTAGATTAAGAATCCAAAAATGATTTAGTTTTTACAATATCACAGGGACTACAAATAAATATTCTCTCTGATCTTAAATATAAGCAACAAACAAATAAATTATATGGTCTTAAATATAAGCTACATCCATCTATAATTATTATATTTGATGTCACTATTTCAAATATATTCCTACTTTTTCACATTTTTATGTTTTTAACGATTTTCAAAGTAAAAAAATAAGGGTAAAATTAGAAAAAGTTTGAGACTTAAATGCATTTAGACATTTTTTTAAAGAATGAGTTTTTTATTTAAAAAATTACTTATATGTGAGACCGAATGAAGTATATGCTTATGATTATTTTTATGTCCTTAAAATATAAAATTGAATACTTTAAGTTATATCTATTATAAGTCGGATACAAATACTAAGATCAAAAGCACACAAGAGACATAAACATAACATCAAGGCCTTCAAATTTCCTTAAACCTTTTTGCCTTTACCTTTTTGTGATATCCGCTCAATTGAAAATATTAAACAATAATGAGGTGATATATTTCTCTCTCAATGGAGTGTTACTAAACCATAAGTTCACGCAGCCAAAAAGGTTATAATGTTATCCTATCCTATTATATTAATGTTCACACATGGTTTTCACGCGAACAATTGATGGCCTCCTGTCAAAAGTTTACTTGCGAGATCGGCCACACGAATCCTATAACTTCTTTGTAATTTTGAGTTCGTGTAGATATTCGTAGCGTGGGATGCTAGAATGGTATTCATTATGTAAGGATACAATGACTTGATGAACTTTGAAATACTTGTTAATGTAAAAACTAGAAAAAGGAAAGCAAAATATACTTAAATGACTTGATAATTAGATATACTTAAAAAGAAAACACTTGGACGCTATCATAAATTTATGTGAGATTGACTCGTTTTTCGTTAATGCTTGTTACTTTGAGTATTTTGCTTATACAATGCTCAGAAAATGTGACCCCGAAATGACACAAACTTGCACATATATAGAATAACAAAGTAATTGCCTTATTTATTGTTGTCCAACCTGAGTGTGACACATGTCACCCACTACTTCTGTAACTGCCAACATGTTCTCCCATTATCTTTGGCTTGTCACTAGATCTATGAATTGTTGAAAGGCTTCGACGGGTCATCAATTGGCCTGCCCATCGACACTCCCTTTTTCTCTGTCGACCAAAACCTATTGTGCTCCCTTACATGCTTCATCGAGATTACTATGGATAACAAATTTCTCCCCAAAAGGACAATTTCAACATAGATCCTTTTTTATCGAGAAACATGGATTTTGGTTATATTTAGTAGGATTTTAATGTCACTTTGGTGTCGTTCCTGTCACGTGACGGTTTCAACTTCTGTTGGATTTGAAACATCTGGTCACCTTAGCCATGCTGACGTTTTTTCAGCGCCACAACTTCTGAGGCAACTAATAATGACCACTAGGCCTAGATCGGGGGTTTTCTAACCAATCCCATCAATTTGCATATTTTATGCACGGTTCCCGACTCGCCTCTTGGGTTGCATGCACTATCTATAAATAGGCTTCTTAACACCAGAAACACTCTTTCAGCTCCTCTAAACTCTCCCTTGCATTCAATAAAGTTCTTATTTTTCAACAAACCCCGCAACTCCCTTCTTGTACTTCTGTAATAATCGCTGCTCACACTGTGTAACACCCCATTTTGTTTCTTAGAAAACAAAATCAAGTGTTTATATATGTTTTCAAAACAACAGAGTGCGGTAGATAAAATGGAAATCTGGCTCTACATAATCAAAGAAACTACAACATATAATTTTACAATTAGGACAATTGTTTTTAAAACGGAATAGTATTATATGCATCAGTAGCGCTTCTTAAGGAAGCAAAGTGTACAAACCTTACAATACCCAAAATAGAGCTCTTAGTTTATGACATCTAAATATAAGTGTGTCATGGACTTAGGGCATACTGCAGGCAAAACATAATAAACTGCTCACTAGAAGTGTAATAATATCAAGTACAACATCCAAAAAGTACCAAAATAAACTACAGCTAATCCTTATATATGTTAGCACCGTCATGTCAGAGTAGGACTATACAAACCAACTGGAAAGGCTATGGAGGACAAACACAAGGATGCTCGCCACAGACTAGGCACGAGCTCTCAAAAGGAGCTCGTGCTCGAGAGGTGACCTCGTACACCTCCGTGCTATATTTGTCCCTAGACTCCCTGATAACTAAATCAACCCACATAGTTAGGGTGACTGAGGGAGCCGGGATCTTGAAGCAACTATCCTTACCTAAGGGAACTCTAGGAGGAGATACCAAGTAAGGTACATCTGGACCCCCTAGAGATCTTAGACTCACAGCAGTTGCTTCTCTAAGCATCATCTCCTCCAATGTCTCCACGGGTGTTGAAGGTCTTCCCACCTTGAAACCTCCAAGAGTAGTGGCTCCCAACCCACCAAAAGGTACAATCTCTACCATGGAACTAATCTGTGTCTCAAGATGAGCGCCCACAGGAGCATCCTAAGGAACTCCCCCTACTCCATGCATAGGAACAGGAAATGGGGGTGTTTTCCAGACTATGCTCTGATGTATCTGAAGAGTGTCGCATCTAGTAGTAATCACAACCTGTTCGTAATAATATGTCGTACTTTAAGCCAAGTTCAATGTCCAAGAACTAAGACGACCTCTATCAATGAAATCCCAAGTAGTCCCAATCGTCATCTCGACCCGTGGCATTAGGGGCTCTCCCATGATCTGGGTGAGTGTTAACCCGCAATGTAACACCATTCTACCCCAAATACAAATTATATAAATAAACTGAAATAATCAGGGTAACTCATAAAAGGTGTCACACTTCTTCATAAAACATTAATCCAAAATATTATATTAAAAATATTATTTTCTCTAAAAACCAAAACTATCGCAGAGGAATCACATATTCAAAAATATTTTCCTCATATCTCATTAAAATGTAAAGACCTATTGGTCAAAGTCAACAATTATCATCATTCTCAATTCAACATTTAACAACTCATAAAACTCATAATAACAAAACGAAGATCCAATCATATAAGCGTTCTATTTCCCCCAGATGTTACATCTATCAGAGCAAGACACTAGACACTCTAGACTTAAGCTATACAGCTTCCAGCTAAGAATTCACGCACCGCAAACTCATCTCGGATATCTGCAAGTTACCCACAAAAGAGGCAACATTTTCAAGCAGGAAGGGTGAGAAATCATAATTCATTATAATAATATCAGGATATGGAATATAAATAAATCAAGCACAACCATATCATAACATCGTTAACAACAAAATTCAGCAACAACACAATCATAAACACATTCCTTAAAATGCAATGTCAACTATCACGATATGCATAATATTCATGTGGTACCAATTTCATCGTGAGATGGATACATGACCATCAATCCTCCACAAGGGAGCACACCGTAATCACCGAATCACTTCAATCCACACAATGGGATTAAAGCTGTCAAATAGGCCGAAGCCCCATCGAGAATGTCATGAAATGCAATGACGCGTTACACCGTAAAAATTCATCGATAAATCAATAGTGCATCATTCATTTCATGTTCAGAAAATAATCATCAAATAATCATGTCTTTACATCGTAACAACATACATACACCACTACGTTCATCACCCAACTCCATAACATCAATTTATACTTCAATTACGATTAAAATCATAAAGCCAATTTAACATTTTCTAAAAATTCAGTACTAGAAATTATCACCTCAATAGGCCGAAGCCCCATCATAAAATGCTATGAAATGAAATGATGCCAATTCTCCTCAATTCATCAAAATCAACTTACGCATCATTCATTTCATATTAAACGATAATCATCCTATAATCATGTTTTGTCATCATGACAACACTTCGCCAATACTTCATTTTATCGACAAGACAACAAAACGTCTTCTTTTATAAACAAGACAACACAACAACTTATTTTATCAACAAGACAAAAAAATAACAATTTATAATCAAACCATGTTTATAATCATAAAAACCGACTTAACCCTTTCTAAAAATTCGACACTGAAAATGTCCCATATCACTCATTTTATTTCATCAGTAATCAACATGAAAATCATGTTTTATCATCTATACATCAACAACCAAATTGACTATAAAAATCGGAACGAAAGACATTAGAAATCATTAAAAATCACCAAAACAGACACCTGACACGACCTACCGTGTCCTATGACACGCCCCGTGTCAGAAACATACGCCACAGTCATCAAAACTCAGCAAAATTCCAAAATATAGTGGTCTGACACGGGTGGCCGTGTCGTGTGACACTGCCCGTGTCAGGCCCACTGAAGCTAAAAAAAGTTGTTTTTCCCAATCCAGAAGGCTGACACGGGTGCTCGTGTCGTGTGACACGGCCCGTGTCAGAGTGCGATAAAACCCAATTTTCCCCAAACATTTTTATGCTGCGTTTTGACTTCAAACACCACCAAAAACCAGTTTTCCACAACATCAAAATGCATCAATTGTTCATATAATTCACATATAACAACATCTAACATTCTAAATTAATCAAATTCGTCAAACATCACAATTTATCACAATCTACAAGAACTTAATCTATTCCTAAACCAACCCCTATAAAATTATAATAAGTTATGAAATCTCCCCATACCTTAGAGAATTCCCTCGATTGATACTCTTCTCCAAAACTCTTAGCAATCCTTCAAGACCCTAAGCTTCCTCTTCTCTTCCTCAGAGCTCTTCTTTGCAAAAACATAAGAAATAATAATTTTGATCGTATTCTCCTTCTTTGGTAAAATTATCCCAGTTTATGACTTTCCCAACTTATCCTTACGCTTTTCTTTTATTACAACCTTGCCCTTTTCCTCAATATTTTTATTAAAAATAATAATAATAGTATAATAATACATCAATTATTTATATTATCTAAAAATACTCTTATACTCCCAAATAACCAACATAACATTCATACTTCCACTTCTATTATTTTAAATAATAAACAATAATTCGAATAATACTACATGATTATTCTTATTATTAGCATTATTAAAATAACTTCACCACAATGCATCAGGCCATATAATCACCTATTGTCAAAATCGCCATATATCCTCAAATAAGCAACAATTACTCATAATCGAATTTGGGGTGTTACAACTCTTCCTCACTTAAATACTTTTCGTCCTCGAAAATTTATCCGATTCAACTATTCCAACTACTTATTCCATCTGAATAATCAACTCTCGACTCAGAAAAACAACTCCACATATAATACAAACCTTAACTCATAACATCAACGACAACAACAAGACGAATACTACACAAGTGATACATTTGACAACTAACATCACAACACAAGATAGTACCCAACTCAAGAATTCAATGATTGAAGTATTAGAACACCACAACATAGGAATACACAACTCCAACACGACATTAATACAACCAACCCCAACATCATTGTTACTCACATACGAGCAACTGCACTACGCCATGCGTTCGCTGCACATTCTTATCACCTGTAAGGTAGTAACTCCACCAAATTCAACTTCCAACTCCTAATCACCAAAACCAATATAGTAAAAGACTTCGACTTAACTCTTCGAAATTTCCGTCCCACATGTATCATACACTCTCGTAGTTATTGAATACTTCAAATTAGATCTGTAGGACAACACCTCTGACATTCCACATAATTACAATAAAGACTACTTCCAAATCATGGGTAATATATACATGTACTCCCACGAATTTCTAATTATCCTCAACACAACTACAACTTTACCGTCTTTTAATAACATGTCCTTCAAAAATCATCTTAACCGCACAACATCACTACAACAACATAAGGTACATAGGTCCAACAAGTTTCCACAAGATAACTCATATCCTTCGCTTCTAGCTAATCCAACATACCGAATCCTCGATTCCTACTAATACCGGCACAACACTTCATAAATTCTTATCCGAAACAACACAATTAAACAACTCTTATTATTCAAACCAAAACTCGCACTTTAATAATCCTACTTACAATTCACTACTTCTAATACTTGCAGCTCAACCTTATCCGACACTCTTGTCAAATCACAGTCTTACATTCCCATCTACTTTCCTCTCTAATCATCTCAAGAAAACTTCAAGTCTCGCGCCACTTAATTCATCGCCAAAGCAACACTCCAATTATCTAGAGTTCAACTATGAGTTTACATATTACTATTCAATCCAAACACAACTTCATACTATCATCCTTAAATCCGACTAACATTCTTATATACGAATTTACATTGACAAAATAAACAATACTCAAACGCTCGGCTTAACTTCAACCAATCCAACATGCCTACTATTCCTGTCGGCATGACACATTTTTCCATCAATTATGATTCCATCTACTATCAACAATAGATTAATGGTGATAAGTTCCTCAATTTGTCAATAGACATCCGGCAACCATAACGGTGGCATAAATCATCATTACCCAACATAATAACATATTTCAACTCGTGCCCCAATGTCCGTAAGCATAATGCTCTGTCAACTCTCTAAGGCTTACCAACGCCTTCTTAGTTTCCTTAGTTCCAACTTGACAATTATACCAAAACGTCTGAAATCCATTCCTCAATCTCTTATACACGCTCATAGCACAACAAACCCGTAAATATCCTTCCAACACTGGAATCTCTACAACATTGAGTACAATCCAATTCGGTTCGTTCCAATTACAACTTTCATCTGGTTAAATTTTTTTAACAACTTTACTCGAGCATTCGTCTTTTTTATCACCTCCACCATCACATACATTGTCACTTTAATCATTCTTATTCACGTAAATTGCATCTCAATTCATTCTCCAACACAATTACATTCTTAAAAATACCAACATTTTATTCCTAACAATATTTGACACTTGTTTTTATCTTTCCAAATTTTCAGCAATAGTCTCTCACCTTCAACCACATATTTCTCTTCCAATACAGACCTCCCAAACACAAAATCATATTCTATGATGAATAGAATCTCAAAGTTATCATCCTTGCAATGGGACTGATCAAGAATTCCCGTAAGCAGAATTTTCCAAAAATCAGCATCAGACCCAAATACTAAAATGTACTTATCTCCCTCTTCACCAACCTCCAGAATGCAATTCTTATATGCAATTTGTATGGAATTTTGTAAGCTTTCCAAAAAGTCCAGAACCACTTCAATTCGAATCTCGAGTAAAAAGTTATGCCTATTTTACTGACAGCTTCCCCAAATTTGCCACAAATCAAAATTTGAGATTGATGAACATAAGTTCCACCTTTCTCCCTTACTTCCAAAATTCACCAACGTCCTTTCTTTTTCCTCCAACTATGAAAATTACTCGAATTTAATCCAACTATACTTGCGACATACAAACTACCGGCTTAATCCATCAACTTATCATTCCCTTCGGAAAAAAAACTTTTAATCTCATTCAATTTCTCATCCATATTCTACGCACTTCTCGCACTCGACCGATACGAATTCACGAGTCCATACTCTCGCTGGTCCGCAACCACGTCACCTCAATAACCTTCCACTATTTCAGCCAACATCAACTTGAACCATCTTCTACATCTCTACAACACGTTCGGGAGATAGTCTCTCCCCCACTTAATTCCAAACCAATACGTTCAGACAACGACTAAAAACCAACAAGCAAGTGCCGATAGTGTTTTCACACACATGTCACACACTGAGGAATAAATGATATTAACAACACTGGTCGGACGGACTGACCTGCTCTGATACCACTAATGTAACACCCTTCTACCCCAAATACAAATTATATAAATAAACTGAAATAATCAGGGTAACTCATAGAAGGTGTCACATTTCTTCATAAAACATTAATCCAAAATATTATATTAAAAATATTATTTTCTCTAAAAACCAAAACTATCGCAGAGGAATCACATATTCAAAAATATTTTCCTCATATCTCATTCAAACGTAAAGACCTATTGGTCAAAGTCAACAATTATCATCATTCTCAATTCAACATTTAACAGCTCATAAAACTCATAATAACAAAACGAAGATCCAATCATATAAGTGTTCTATTTCCCCCAGATGTTACATCTATCAGAGCAAGACACTAGACACTCTAGACTTAAGCTATACAGCTTCCAGCTAAGAATTCACGCACCGCAAACTCATCTCGGATATCTGCAAGTTACCCACAAAAGAGGCAACATTTTCAAGCAGGAAGGGTGAGAAATCATAATTCATTATAATAATATCAGGATATGGAATATAAATAAATCAAGCACAACCATATCATAACATCGTTAACAACAAAATTCAGCAACAACACAATCATAAACACATTCCTTAAAATGCAATGTCAACTATCATGAAATGCATAATATGCATGTGGTACAAATTTCATCGTGAGATGGATACATGACCATCAACCCTCCACAAGGGAGCACATCGTAATCACCGAATCACTTCAATCCACACAATGGGAATAAAGCGGTCAAATAGGCCGAAGCCCCATCGAGAATGTCATGAAATGCAATGATGCGTTACACCGTAAAAATTCATCGATAAATCAATAGTGCATCATTCATTTCATGTTCAGAAAATAATCATCAAATAATCATGTCTTTACATCGTAACAACATACATACACCACTCCGTTCATCACCCAACTCCATAACATCAATATATACTTCAATTACGATTAAAATCATAAAGCCAATTTAACATTTTCTAAAAATTCAGTACTAGAAATTATCACCTCAATAGGCCGAAGCCCCATCATAAAATGCTATGAAATGCAATGATGTCAATTCTCCTCAATTCATCAAAATCAACTTATGCATCATTCATTTCATATTAAACGATAATCATCTTATAATCATGTTTTGTCATCATGACAACACTTCTCCAATACTTCATTTTATCGACAAGACAACAAAACGTCTTCTTTTATAAACAAGACAACACAACAACTTATTTTATCAACAAAACAACAATTTATAATCAAACCATGTTTATAATCATAAAAACTGACTTAACCCTTTCTAAAAATTCGACACTGAAAATGTCCCACATCACTCATTTTATTTCATCAGTAATCAACATGAAAATCATGTTTTATCATCTATACATCAACAACCAAATCGATTACAAAAATCGGCACGAAAGACATTAGAAATCATCAAAAATCACCAAAACAGACACCTGACACGACCTACCGTGTCCTATGACACGGTCCGTGTCAGAAACATACGCCACAGTCATCAAAACTCAGTAAAATTCCAAAATACAGTAGTTCGACACGGGTGGCCGTGTAGTGTGACACTACCCGTATCAGGCACACTGAAGCCAAAAAAAGTTGTTTTTCCCAATCCAGAAGGCTGACACGGCCCATGTCGTGTGACACGACCCGTGTCAGAGTGCGATAAAACCCAATTTTCCCAAACATTTTTCTGCTGCATTTTGACTTCAAACACCACCAAAAACCAGTTTTCCACAACATCAAAATGCATCAATTGTTCATATAATTCGCATATAACAACACCTAACATTCTAAATCAATCAAATTCATCAAACATCACAATTTATCACAATCTACAAGAACTTAATCTATTCCTAAACCAAACCCTATAAAATTATAATATGTTATGAAATCTCCCCATACCTTAGAGAATTCTGTCGATTGATACTCTTCTCCAAAACTCTTAGCAATCCTTCAAGACCCTAAGCTTCCTCTTCTCTTCCTCAGAGCTCTTCTTCGCAAAAACACGAGAAATAATAATTTTGATCGTATTTTCCTTCTTTGGTAAAATTATCCCAGTTTATGACTTTCCCAACTTATCCTTACTCTTTTCTTTTATTACCACCTTGTCATTTTCCTCAATATTTTTATTAATAATAATAATAGTATAATAATACACCAGTTATTTATATTATCTAAAAATACTCTTATACTCCCAAATAACCAACATAACATCCATACTCATACTTCTATTATTTTAAATAATAAACAATAATTTGAATAATACTACATGATTATTCTTATTATTAACATTATTCTAATAACTTCGCCACAATGCATCGGACCATATAATCACCTATTGTCAAAATCGTCATATATCCTCAAATAAGCAACAATTACTCATAATCGAATTTGGGGTGTTACACGTAACATATAGGTAGTAGAAGGGTCACAATCTAAAAATAGAATATATGAAAGAATTCACACATAAAAGTACAACACGATATATAACAGTCACTACAGTATTTCAATATATAGAGTGATGCACAAATATCCTAATGCAGACTCTACATGAGTGTGATCCCCCTAATCGGGGTCCTCACATGCATGAATTACGGAACGTAACCTCTGCTCAGAGAGTCATGATTCCCCCAACCGGGTTCCTCATTAAAAAGGTGTTGACCCAACAGACACTGACTTAATAAAATCCCGAAGGATTAGGTGATGGTACAGGCACATTCACCTGTGTGTAGTAGACCCAACTACATACACGCAACTATGATATGCATGAGCAAACCTATGCAAATGCAACAACTTATATAATCTCATCATGTGTAATGATAATTCACAATTCAGTTCATATATTTATCACAAATCATACGAATAAATCAGTACAATCAGGTGGGCTCCGTCCACTAGAGTCCTTACCTCGTGTTGTCCCCTCGACATACACCTCAACAGGAAAATCATATATTTCTCACAAATCATATGAAAGCATTCACAAGATTATCATCATAGCATAACACATATCCCCAACCGGGCACACAACCATGAATACAATCACACATGCATTCAATCATATATAATATCATTAGAAAGTGCCCTTACCGTAGCGAACTTCCTGATTATCGCTTCTTTCCACATACCGAATACTATCAAACCCAAAATCACACAACGTTTTACCATTAAAGATATAACTATTATTATTTTCTAAAACTAAACTTATTCAACGACAATACCTAATTTCATACTATCAAACTAGTTTATTATAAAAACACGTCTCTTGAGATGTAACTTCGTAGGAATAACTCTTTCAAATTCATTATTATCACTCTTTTTTTATATATATAAAAAATCTACTATATATATTTTTCTAAGAGTTCCTACCTTAATGCGATCTTAATAAAATAACCACAAATTATAATCGAGTGAATTAGCTCTACAAATTTGTCTTAAAATAAAACATTTGTTTTAAGAAATAAATTATTCGATTAACTACTTAGAGTTTTTTTTTACCAATTAATTTAATACTAGTTCACTCATAAAATACCAATGTCATTAATAACAGTTAAGAAAATGAGTATTTATTGATTTAAATTGAAACACTATTTCTCTTTCTACTTGATGAGAAAATCGATACATATTCGATACCTATAGGCTACAGTGTGTAAACCACATTCATATGTGAAAAACTTAATTTATCAAGTCATGCCTGTGTATAATTAATAGGATCTAAATTTAATTATAAAAAGAATTAAACTTTGCCCACTAAACCACAACCCCATAACACCAATATCTTTGTTGGATTTCACCATGAGATTTTAGAATCATTATTTGTATTCATTGATTAAAGACACTTAACTATCTATTTGTATTCATTGTTTTATCGGTGTCATTCTAAGATATCACAGGTACTTTCGTACCCATTCGTATGTATCTAAATTGAATAAACTAATTTTAAATCCCAAACTAGAAGTGTTAAAAAAAAATACTATTATAAAAACTCAGGATAAATTAAGAGGAGAAAAATATCATACCAAGTTTATTATCATTTCAATGTGATGAGATTTGAGTAGAGAAAATTTAGAGAAAAAATATGGAAGAGTGATAAGTTGTTGTTCTGTCCGGGAGAGAGTTTGATGTGATGGTGGAAGAAATTAATTATCTCGTAACTTATCACTTATACACTAGATATTTGTTTCATGACCATTAGATTTGGACAATCTCTATGTCATAGAAGACTTTAGACAACACTTTTTTTGTCCTTAGACAGCGCTTTAAAGCGTTGTCTAAACCTGCGCTGCTAAAGGTTTAGACAACGCTTTGGTTAATGTCAAAATTGTTATCTATAGGTGTTTTATACAATGCTTTTATTGTCAAAAGCGCTTTCTAAACCTCACTTTAGACAGCGCTCTTTGTCTTTTTTTTAATATACCTTAGACAACGCTTTTTATTTTTATTTTTATGGTATACCTTAGACAGCGCTTTCACTAAAAGCACTTTCTAAACCCCACCTTAGACAACGCTTTTAATAAAAGCGCTTTCTAAACCCCGTCTTAGACAACGCTTTTTGTTGAAAGCACTGTCAAGGTATACGAAATTTTTAAAATAATTTCCTTTAAAAAACTCTGTCTGGATTTTCCAAATTATAGGCACCTGTTTTGTATCCACATTTTCACCTGGTTTTTAAACTAGAATTTATACCTGTTCATTCCAACCAGAATTTGCACCAAATTTTCCTATTTAAACGTACCAATTTAGGCACCGATTTATATATACAAAACAATCAGATTTTCAAACCAATATCTACGAAACAATTTATACAAACATACCAATTTACGCACCAATTTAAATATACAACATAGTTTTTACAAATCATTTCATCCAACTATACATTTTTCTTCAAATGAAATCTACATAAACAAAAATTTGATAACACTCTGAGTTATACATTTTCATCCAACTATACTATAACCTGAAACAACACAAAAATATTGTAATTGATCAATTAAAACAAGTCATAATCAGTATGTCTATAGTTACATACACATACTCAAAAATTTTATCAATTAAAGTAAGAGTACAATATACCTTAACACTGCGAGCTCCATAATGAATTGACGCCAATCCTCTTTAATTTCTTCCAAATGATATCTTGAATAACATGCACACTTGAATTCATCAAAGTACTACATAATAATATAACATAGTTTGATTTAGTTTCAACTATTTAATTATATGAGAAATATGTGTTAAATATTAAAATAACTCATAAGTTAGAAATACATACATTGATTGGAATATCTAATCGGTCCAAAAAAAAGTTTATTTCATAAACCTCAACATGAAAATCCTCAATCTATACCATTATGTTGCCGAGGACACTACACATGAAAAGTAAATATGGATAAATCCTAAGTTTTATCAAATATCATCACTAATATAATAACAAATGTGATAATTAATATACCACCATTTTTATCCATGTAATGTTGTTGGCTCTCCTCTTTGATACTTGAATATCTCATTGGGCTCGAAAAGCTTGTATAATGCTAATAAAATATAAATGAAAATTTAGAACAATTCACATAAATAAATAAATAAATACACACATGAATATTTAGAATAATCTCACTTACGTGTCAATCATGTTCTTCATATCCGAGTATGTTATCCAATCATTTCCTAATGAGTCAAGATAATAAACAAATTCTCTGATAGGATTAATTGCGACCAACAACCAATGTCCATTGTAAGATTAAACAAATGTTAGATGAGAACTTTCTACATGACGTCAAAATACAAAAAACAAATTATAATAGATGAATTTAGAATGAAAATCTAACCCGATATTAAACCGTAAAAAGAACAACTTTTTCGTATCTTTGTTGGCCATGAAGAGGTTGCGTACATACACCATGACCTCATCTGGTTTACTTAAGATTAAACTTAAGTTGACGTCCGTGAGGCTTAGGAATACAAATATTTCGTCCAATCCAATTGGGCGCATCACTTTGTCATACAAAAACCTTAAATAAAAACATCATTAACATTAGACTATTCATTTGAAATATAAAGTAAATAAGTTGTGCAATTAATATAACAAAGTAGATCAGATATACCTCACGTATGTATTGACAACATTGACGCCTAATTCTTCATGAAGAAAAACTTGCATAAATTCTTCATTACCAATTCATTGTTTATATTCAAAGCCAAAAATACCTTCCTCCATATGTATAAGTTTACTTAAGATTAAACTTAAGTTGACGTCCGCGAGGCTTAGGAATACAAATATTTCGTCCAATCCAATTGGGCGCATCACTTTGTCATACAAAAACCTTAAATAAAAACATCATTAACATTAGACTATTCATTTGAAATATAAAGTAAATAAGTTGTGCAATTAATATAACAAAGTAGATCAGATATACCTCACGTATGTATTGACAACATTGACGCCTAATTCTTCATGAAGAAAAACTTGCATAAATTCTTCATTACCAATTCATTGTTTATATTCAAAGCCAAAAATACCTTCCTCCATATGTATAAGACGAATATCTCCAGTCGGTATATCTGTCAATTTTAGAAACGTCTGAAGGCACGACCTATACTTGGAGATAGTTTTTTTTCTAGCTACGGTCTTCTTAACACCAACTTTTTTTTTGTGTGGAGACGTTTCTAATCTCCTTACCATGAAGCTACATATCATATAATTAGTTAGATGAAGTATAAGATCACGAATTTAACATTGAATCTACATATTATGGTTAACAAAGGTTCATATACTTGTAGAAATGCGCGTAAAAATATGATGTACCTCTTTTTTTGAAACAACAGACTTGGTATGCCGCGGAATCCCCTTATCTTTTCCTTTGGATCTTGTTGGAGTCTAATTAACATTACCATGTAAAAAATGTTAGTAAAATGTGCGTAAAAACTTTCACATTAAGGTTAAAAAAGGTTCATAATGGTTTTAAGAATACCTCATATCCGACGCTAATGAGTCTTGTCGGCCATGCAACAAACGAACCTATTGCTTGTTCCACCTTTGTTGCATCCAAAGCATCATCAGGATATGGTAATAATGCATTCAGCTCTACAGAAATTTCAACCGATACTTTCAAACATCCCGGAAGGAGGGGGTTAGTGTGAAGTGATTGATCCACAATGTTATACATTTTTCCCTTTCCAACCATCTGATATGTCAGTGACAAAGGGAAATGCCCTAAAACCAATAATAAATATGACATTGTTAATGTGTATATATGTCAATTAAATAATTTAAGCTAATAATTTAATTTCATAAAAATAAATATAATTACCTCTGGAATATTCGGTTGAAAGTTAAAGTTGATACTATCTTTGTCCGAACCATCTTTAAAACATGTTGAAGCGCTACTTTCTTTTTATTTTCTTAATTCACGAACTTCATCTTCCAGTGCTTCCAATTTTAGCTGAAGTTCTTTGTTACTAGGAACCTTTCCTTTTTTAATACTCAAGGAGGTCGGAGTGATCCCAAATCCCTTAACTCTCACCCTACCCGAATACTCACAGACATCTAATTCCCGACTAAGTATGCTCCTAGTAACATCTGGAGATAAAGACTGAGATAACGCCTCTTGAAAATCAAATGAATATTGAATATTTGTCAAATATTTGTTAATAAATTTTTTGATTTAATTAAAGAAATAATGTTCTACTTACACATTTCTCATAATGCTTGACATCAAAGACATCCCAAAAAGGGGCAATCAAAGATGACCTTGAACTTTTGTTGGTGTCGGCCCAAGTCAAGGTTACTTTCAAATCCTATCAATCAGAGGCAAGACCCTTTACAGCTCAATTAGGGGAAAAACACCCTCAACAACTCAATCAATGGAAAATCATCTTCAATGGCTCAATCAGGAGAAAATCATTACCATATTCAGAAACAGGGGAAGATTATATCAAAGTAACTCTCAAGGCTTCCCCACCAGATTTCTTTAAAGTATCCAACAGACTAGTGTAAGCAAACAAGCAAGGGGAAAATCTTCTCTATTCCCCAGCTGAACAAGCAGATCTTGCCAGACATTGGCAACCATTCAAAGCAAAATCAATCTTCATGCGTCAATAAGTCACTACGCTCATCAGCAAGTGATCAAACTTGGATCATCCTGATCCATCTTCTGACCACACACTATCGAAGATCGAGTGTCGGGGAATCGAACCCTTCCACCCACCCAAAGTTCAATCATCATGGGCAACAACTACCAAAAGTCCACCAAGCTGACATCTTTCACAAACCTATTCAATCACCTATATACATTCAAACATGCATCATAGGCATCAACACATCAACATGTCATCAATGCATCATTATGCATCATCTACGTCATACGCATCATTTGCATACATAAACAAACCAGAATTTTCATACCCCTAGCATTTACTTTTATACTTTGATTTCAATGCATAAGCATTTGCATAGTATTTCCATCATAATGGAGTACCATTTCAAAATCAAACATGCATAAGTCAGGATCCAGGATTTATCGAAGATTCCAAGCCGATCCTCAATAAATTCAGTGGGCATACCCTATGGAGCTATTCTCTTCAACCCTTTGTTCATCAAGTTATTCTCCTTAGTAAGTCCAATGGGTGTTCCCCATGGAATTTTCTCTTCAACCTTTTGTTGATGAATCTCCGTTATCTAGTGGTTTTTCTCCAAGCAAAGTTCTTACCAAAGGTTATTTAGTGGGCATTCCCTATGGGATAGTTTTCTTCAACATTTTGTTGATCTCTCCAAGCAATCTTACTCAATATACCAATATTCCTCAACCAGATCGTTCTTCATCCTTTTGGTGATAGACATTTAGTTAGTTTTGTTCTTACCTTTATCCTTTCGGTGTCGGGAATTTTCTATCACCCTTTTGGTGGTAGGGAATTATTTTGTTTCAGTTTAACTTCACCCTTTTGGGAATTTTCTACCACCTTTTTGGTGGTAATGAATTATTTTGTAATCCTTCATCCTTTTAGAGTCGAGTTGGGGATTTTCTATTGCCCTTTTGGTGGTAGAAATTTATGTCGTTAATCTTCATTGTCATCCTTTTGGTGATGTTCATTATCCTTTTGGTATTGGACATTTTTTTTTATCATTTAAAGTGGTGTGTCTACTATTACTCTTTTGGTGATAGGCCTATCATCCTTTCGGTTTCAGAAATCAAGTTCAGTCTTACTATCACCCTTTTGGTGGTAGCGAATCGGGTATGTCTACTATTATCCTTTTGGTGATAAATTTGTATCCTATTGGCGTCAACATTTCTTCAGTCTTTGGTCTGTGTATCATCCTCTTGGTGAATCACAACCTTTAAAACCAGTGTGTGTTTTGTTATTACCCTTTAGGTGATATCAAGTTTTGTGGTCTTTCTGTCATCCTTTTGGTGTTAGCGAGAGTCATTGTGTTCCAACCATCATCCTCTTGGTGATGTGGATCTTTATCGTTCAAATTTAACCTTCAACATTTTGGCGGTGGCAATCATTAAAGACGTTTGGGTTAACTATCATCCTTTGTGTGTGTCGATCTTACTGTTACCCTTTTGGTAATAATGAGTCTCAATGTGTTAACTATTACCCTTTTGGTGGTGGTTATCTTTATCTTTTTTTTTGAATTATTCTTTATCCTTTTGGTGATGTCCATTCCCCTTTTTTGTAATAGAAATCTTGGTCGATCTCACTGATATCTCTTGGTATCAACGGTCTTTCCAGTATCAATCTTATCATCATCCTTTTGTCTCATAAGCTTTTGTTGTTAATCTTTTGTTACACTTTCTTTCTTTCCATACAAATTCAGAGTCTTTTTTAGTATCTAATATACTTCTAACTTGAAAGTATGAACGCGAGCCAATTTAACTTACTATGTTTAAGACACTTAGATAGGGACAACAGTCATACCCCAAAATTTTCCTACCTGTATATCATTTTTTTCTGTTCACTAATAGTTATTAAAAATATCCAAAAATATGTTGTTTCTTCTCACTGTCCAAGTTCAGGGTTTTACAAAATTGAATCAAGGTTCAGTTGAGGTTCATTCAGAGTGTGTCATGATAGGTTTATCAAGGTTCGTGTTCAAAGTATTTCTATTTTGTGTGAGAGTTCCATAGATTTATTGCAGTTGTGTTGTTGTAGAATCAATAGAAGGGCCATCATTCACATTTCTATCAAATCCAATTCATAGTCGTATTTTCTATTATCCATCCAGACCATTATCCATCTAAATAATCCATTTTCCATTAGTCAAAGTCTATATGATTCATGTCTCATTCATGTCCATAAAATCCATGTTCAAATTATTCATGTTTTTAATCCATTCCATATAGTTCATAAATTTTTAAGAAAAAAATCCACATTTCATTACTCAATAAATATCCATCCATGTTTTATTTTCATTACAAAAAATCCTTTATATTGTCATCTCTATCCTTTTTTATTTTTATTAATTTTCCATTATCCAAATTCATTTTTTTATTTTCCACATCTTATTATTATTATTATTATTATTATTATTATTATTATACCACTTGATGACACAACACCATAACAATTCAACAACATTTCCAGCCATAATATCCTACGCTACCGTTTTCCTTATTCAGCCTACCCCACACCAAAATTTTCCAAACACGTCAAATTTCCAGCATGACCTTATCCAACCATACAAGCCACTCATCTCACACACAAGAATTTCTCACCACTTGATGTACAAAAATATTACACAGCAAACAATACTCTCTCACTATCTCATGGCCCAACCTCTACACTTAGTATAACTCCAACACGCAGAAAAAAATTTGCATGCGCACCAACAAACCGCAGATGGAAAAAACAAATTTTCCATCTTGCAAAAGAAAACAAAAGTCAACAAATATCCTCAAGACTTTCTCCATAAAACTCCCTCTTTTGCCGTTTAATCCCTCTATATAATAATCTCTCATTCTTCTAAAAAATCAAGCTTGGATAGCCATAAATAGACCCTGCACAAATCCTTTCAAATTCAAGCTTCAACCACCATAATCCGCTCCTTCCTTTTTGTCGCTCCCTGGATTTCCATCTTGGTAAAAACGCGAAAGTGGTGCAGAACAATGTAGAGTCGCCAGCCAGACATTTTTATCCCGAAGGAACGAGAATGGTAATGCTGCACAAACCAGGGAAAGAAAGGAAAGGACAAGGTCCTACGAACCAAAGAACTGAGTTCGGGAGTCGGTTACAACCTAGGAAGGTATTAGCACCCCATATCGTCCTTCGTACCTGACGGGATCCACGCTTGCAAAGAAACTGTTTCAAAGGGTAAAAGAATGAAGTTGCTGCAAAAGAAAAGGAACTATGTAAGAAAAGAAAAGAAAGGGGGGAAATGTAGGGAAAATAAAAGAGTGCTCGAATGGGCCCTACCCCGCTGCCTATGTACCTCATTTGGACATGAGGATCAGAGTCGCCGTAGTTCCCCTAATTAGGGGTGGAAATATTGCTTGTGTCTTACGGCTTGAACTGTTTATGCTAATGCCCAGGTGTTGCAGGCTCTTCTGGCACGAGTGCATTACCGTCTTGCAAAGTGACAAGTAGGAGAAAGTTCGTACGTAAAGAGTGAAGGCGATGAGAAATGAAGTCCCGAAGGACAGACGTTTATTCTTTGTCTAGTGTTTTTTAGAAGTTTCTATGAGTGTGGCACAAGAAAATGAAAGAAAATCCTTTTCTAAGGAATGTGTCCTTATTACCACATCCTTAAATAGAATGAGTAAAAAGTCCACAAAGAATGAAAAAGACCATTGTTTCCTAAGATTAGGGTTTAAATTCACTAACTTGTTTGAAATTATTAAGTGTTTTGTGAATTGAAGTGAAGAAATGATTTTTATGACTTTTATTTGGAAGACAATCTCATGATTGAACTTGTACATCATAGACAAACTTATACCACCACCAAGATGGGGTGAATAAGAGTATCCATGGAATAAGGCCATCATTCAAGAGACTACTTCAAACCTTTATTAAAATATTTTTTTTAGTTTTGTATGAAGATGAGAAGAGAATAACCAAAAGGATCTAAAGGAAAAAGAACTTAGGGGAAAGACTAATCAAGACCTAATGTTATCATGCAAAGGATGAACCTAGGTTAGTGTGGATTCAATTATCCTAAAGAAGAGAAAGAAAGAAGAAGAAGAAAGAAGAAGAAAATAAAGCAAAACGATTCAACTTACTTCTTACAGAAGTTAAGTTGATCCTAAAGGGGAATGAGAAAGAAGGTTGAACAAATGATGGCCTAGACACATCACATACACAAATAAGAAGCATAAAAGAAGTGAAGGAAGAATTAAGTGTGCGAGTGAAGAAATAACAACATCAGGTAATTAAAAACTCACAAACAAAGCATGCATGAGGCATGACTTCAGGTGCAAGTAGTATGTAAATGGTAAAATCGGGTCTCAGTGGTACCTAACGGAGAAGGTCCGTTGCCTCTTCAATATGTGCCAGAACAATCAAGAATACTTGTCAGAATCTTCATCTGACCAATAAAATTAATCATCATGTGTTCGACATCATGAATCCACAATGTTAGCTCGATCAAGATTCTAGCATGTAAGCTCAAATCACATTCAAGCGAAATCCTATCAATAATTGAACAAAAGGGATAGTAAGAATTAACATCAAGGGTTAGTTCCAATTGATTATAATAAACCAAAAAAACTCTGATAAAATCAGCAAGAAAAGCAATTAAATTATAAACCAATTCTAATTTAAAAAATCTAAATAAAAATCCTAATCAAAAGATAAACCAAACAAATAATAATTATATAGCAAAATAACTAAGGACCAAAATATAGAAAAAACTAAAGGAAACTATCAAAAGAAATTGGAAGTAATTAAAAAAATAGGAACAATTAAAATAGACAGGGAGAGTGAGGCGCTGAATCCAGGAGGCCTGGTTAGAAAAAATGACGGTCTAAGCCCAAACTTGCCAAGTACAAAGTTAGTTTACTAATTCTTAGAGAATGAAAATAAAAAGGAAAGGGTTAAAACACAATATAATAATAATAATAATAAAGGAATTAAATATTTGAAGGTTAAAAGAAACGAAAGATTAGTTTGTTCACAACACAATTTCAATTTCATTCTTCCCCTTCTCCAGAGTGCCGTCGGCAGTGTTCACACGAGGATAAGGAAAAGGAAATCGCCGCCGCTTTTCTTCACCGTCGAGCTCATCTTCTTCTTTGCAGCTTCTCTTTGTTCATGATCTTGGTCTTTCCCTCACTCTCGTTTCTCAAGTCTCGTCAGAATTGAGCCTCTGGCCACTATTCATCTTCAATCGACATCGATGGGTGTAGCTTCAAGTGCGATGTGGATGAAAGGCCTCGCACGTTGGCTTTGGTGGTGTGTAACTCAGCTGATTTCGAAGGAAAGCAATGATGGCGGACTTGGAAACTGCGACGTTGATTGAGCGGTTTCAGCCGATTCGATGCACTTCACTCGGATTTGATTTACGGTATGCTTGCTCTTGGTCACTCTCTCTTATTCTCTCTTTCTCGACTTTTCTTCTTCTTCGCCGTTCCAAACCTATTATTCTTCTATTTCCTTTCTGATTCTGTTTTTGTTTTGTTCTGTTTGGTTTTGTGTGTGATGATGAGCAGACGGTGGTATGTGATGTTTTGTTTTAATGGGTTTGTGAAGGTGATTGAAGAGAGTTTCGATTTGTGTGTGTTTGTTTAAGAGATGAAGATTGAAACGTGGTTTGACGGTTGAAGTTGTGCGGTGGTGTGGAGAGTGATGAGGAAAATCTTGCAGGCTGTGTTGTTGTTGAAGAAGAAAGGTGATGGAAGTTGAAAGGAAAGATCAAGGGAGTGAGAGCAGAGTGTAGCGATTTTATTCTAAAGCAGGGTCGTGGATGTGTTTGTTTTTGAGAGGTTGGTTTTGGAAAAAAGGTGATGAAGATTGTGAAAATAGTCCAAGAATTCAATCAAATTGGAAAAGCTATGAGATGTGTTTTGTTTGATCGCTGCAGAATTATGGTTATTGGAATATTGTTGTGCGAGTATGAATAACTGTGGATTTATTATGCATGGTAATTGCTGTGTGTGCGAGAGGCGTGACGTACCAAACATAGTGGGAAATTGGTTCTTGGCTTCATGAAAAGAACGTAAGTGTGGGGTCAATAGTGAGGTATTGTTGGATGATGAAATTGTTTTGGCACTAAAGTGAGAAACACCTGAAACTTAATTTGGGTGTAACGTCAAAAATGTTGCAACTTGTACCTTGTTTTTTTTCTCTTTTCTTTCAATTTGGAAATGGATTCATGTGATGTATGGATTTATGGGCTTATGTGAATGAGCTTTTATATTTGAAACTGAGTTTTATATTTTTGGCATGGAAAATGGTTGGATGATAATTATGATTTAAGTAATGGATGCAAATAAATAAATAACAAAAGGATATTAAAAAAATGTGGATAATGGATATGGACAAAAAATATGGATATAATATGTGAATAAAAAATGAAATGGATTGAAAAAAATGAATCGGATATTGGTCGATGGATTTAACAAATGGGTTTGGATATGAGAAATGTTATCGAGTAAAATTCAAAATGAACTTGCATAAAGCGTCCGCCAATATTTTCCCCTGATGCACCTTGATTGAGTTCAATCCTAAGACCAAACTAGAACTCCTGCTAACACCTGTAAACACCCCAAATTTTCCCTCTCTTTTTTCTCACACCTTGGCTTGTGATCCTTCATATTGCATTGCATAAGCATAACATCTCACACTACATAGTTATTTCACTGCATAAGTTGCATAACTAGGGTTTGTGATCAAATGAATCTTAGAAGTGGTTTGAGATATCTCAGAGGCCATGAAGCATTCCAAGAGGTTCCATGAGTGTTTTATGATCATATTATACCTCCAAGTTTGTTTTAAAGTCACAAAATCTCAGAGGATTGCACAACTACCCAGACAGGCTTAGGGTTTCCTACACAGATGACCAGAAATTAGGGTTTTGGGTTTGAGGACCTTACACTTAATTTTTTTGGCCATTCTTGATTCTATTGGTCTATATATGTTATAACGAGCATGTGTATCAAATTTTAAGCAAAAATTCATTGTGGAAGTCATCTGATCAAATGGTAACTTGTTGTACAAGAAAAGTCAGAATCAGGGCATCTGAGGCCTCCATCAAGAGTACCAAAGGGTCATCTTCATAAATTTGAGGTCCTATGATCTTTATTTGATCTTGGGAATGGTTAAAAGTTCACAAGATTGGAGAATTTTGAGCCATTTGCAAAGTTTCCATTTTTGGATATGACTTGTAATGTAAACTTTCCATTTTGAGAAAGATTTTCAACCTCCTCTTTCTTGATCAAAAAGGCTTCAAATGAAATTTTTTCAAACATGAAAGTTGTAGATTGGATCTTCCCATTTTCAAATAGTACAAGAAATCCTATTGATTCATCCTAGAACTCAAGTTATGATGGATCAAAGTTGACAAAAATCACATAATTTTCAAGTTCATGCCAAAGAGGGAAATGTGCAATTTTGCTTTCCAAGCCTTCTCATGACATCTAATGCACTTCTACATATCATAACAACATAATGCAACTTGCCTTGACCAGAATTATGCCAAGAACCAAGGGTTTTCATGACTTGTTCTTCAAGAATTCACAAAGTTGGAAAAATGCAAAATCACTTCTAACTCTTGATCCAAGTGTTACAGCTCATGACAAATGATCCAATGGTGATCCATGAAGTTAGCTGATGCAGAACCACCCTTCAAAACATCTTTGTCCCAGCCCATGCCTCTAGTTCATAAAATCTTGACTTTTTGCATTTCAAGCCATGCCAATCCCATAGTGCCACAACAACTCTTCTGACCAATAACATTGTTTATACAAACCCTAAGAAGCATAAAACACATAACATCAAGCCTTGAAAGAGACCATATCATCAGATTTCAAAAATTCCTCTCAAACTTGCCTTCTTCGAAACTCATTACACAACCATCAAACATCAAATTTTCTTTCACCATTCAATCATACATGACCTAAGGAACACATCCCACCCATTGCTATGGCCTAAAACTCAACACACAAGAAATCCATTTTCTGCCAAACCAGAACTGGATATCACAAAATAGCCCAAACAAACTCTTTCCAAGCATCACATTAGCTTCAGGAGGTTCAGTGGAGTTGGTTTGCACCAAGAAAAGGCTCAGAAAGCTCAAAGGTCTTCAGTTCAGGCATCCATCAAGAACAAATTTTCCAGAACTTCATTTTCTTGTTATAAATTGAATCTATATGTTATCCTGATCACGATGATGTATTTAGATTTGAAAATGAGTGAGAAATGACCATTTTATGATGCTATGAAATTTTGCCCGTGTTTGATGTTTGCTTCGATTCTTATGATTCTTGTGATATAAATGGTTTTTGTTGATTGATTCGTGTTGTATGATGTTAGAGGATCATTTATGGGCAAGATTTATGATTTTTAGTGAGCTATAGAGGAAACTAGGGTTTGGGGTTCGCTGGAGAAGGTGGCCGGAGCTTCCCTCTGGCCACCTGAGAGTAATTAGGGTTAATTGTGTTTTATTTCCCAAATTTAACCACAGCCCTAGGATCCTGTTTAATTAGTGGAACGAATGGCCCAGATTCCTCATTAAACCCTAATCTCATTTAATTATATAAATCTTAATTAATTAATTCTAAGTGAACCAGGACCCTTAGATCACGCGTGAAACCAAACTTTGAACCTGGGCCTCTGGATCCTCATACCTTGGGTCACACTGACTTCCCTTCACAGCCCTTGATCTCATCAACTTTGCATCTGACCATTCACTTTGCTTACTTTGCATTTCTTTTTATTTATTTTGCATTTTTATTTCACATATTTATTTAAAATAGTAAATCATTTTATAAAAAGATAATACTTTGCACTTTCACTTTAAATACTTTTCAGAAACCAAAAACATTTTTATTTTTTATTTTGCATTAAAAATCTATTTTAAAATCATTTAATTGTATTATTTAATTAATTAATTCATTTTAATTAATTAAAAATACTTTTAGGGATTTAAAAATCACAAAACAATTCATGAAGCATCCATAAACATTTAGAATAATTTACAAACTCATCTTACAAATTTCTTTTAGGGTTTGATCATGTTTTGACAATTAACCATGAATTAGGGTTTCCAAATTTCCTATTTTTCTAACCCTAACTTCAAAAATCCATTTCTGATCAACCAAGATGAGTTTGCACATGGTTCGTTTTGCATTCTTTCATACTTTGCATGTAGTATCTAGGGCATTTAAATCATATTTTTGCATTGCATTTTCTATTTGTTTGGCATTTTTCATGAAGAAGTACCCAAAATCCTAGCCTAACTTAGAAAAACCATAACTTGACTTTGGTATAGCTTCTGACCTCCATCTTTGGGGAGTGATCTTATGTGTGTTTAGGGTTCATTTGGTTGCATTTTCAAATTTTTATCATGTGTTATCCTTCTGTTGTGGACATGTGCATCTCATACTTTCTTAAAACCCTAATTTGCCATGTTCATTTGCATTCATCTTTGCATACCTTCATCATATGAACTTGTCATGACATCTCATGCATTTTTATGTCATATTAGATACCTTAGGACATGTATGAACATTGGTTGATCATTGTTGCATCCATTTGGTATGTTTTGCATTCATTACTTCTTATGTATATTCATGTGATTTCAAGCTTCTAACATGCCTTCCTTTGCATCCCATCTCTTGTATGATCATGCATAAACATTGTACATGTCTTTGCATCATTTCATAACACATTTGCATTGTGTTTTCACTTCTGGTCTTGATCATTGCATCTTCATTTGCCTTATTTCCTTTTGTTTCATATCTTATGCATTCATACTAACTTTTCAGGGGCTTCAGGTAAGTTGTTTAGGATGTGGATTTGCCTCCACATCCAACCTCTTCTTATCTCTTCATTTGCATCTTTATTTGTCTTTGAAGTGAGTTTGACTCTCTTATGCTCTCTCTTTCTCCCTTTCTTTCTCTTATGTTACTTAACTTCTTCAGGAAGTAAGTAACCTATTCTCCTTTCTCTTCTCGTTTCATCTGCTTCTTCTTCCTTGGTGGCCATCTGAAGATCTTTATCTAAGCCTCACAAACCATAGGAATATCCAAGCATGATAACTTTAGGGTTGTACATAGTCTCCCCTTGTTTTTACCTTTGAGTTTCCTTGAGTCCCTGCTTCTCATCTCATAATCAAGGCTAAACAGTTAAAGTTTTAAGACTCTGAATTAGGGCTATTCCTGTATCCTTATCTTAGGATGGAGTGTATAACTTTAATACTTAGTGTTAAACCTTTAAGTTGTTTACACCTCTTAATCAAAACACCTAATAATCATTAATACTTAAGCTTGTAACTTGGGCCTTATATTAGAGTTACATCTCTGCCTGTTGGTTCAGAGGGACTAACCCTAGTGTTCAATGGACAAGTCCCCCTCAGGTTTAGTCTTACAAACATAAAATCCATTTCTTAATCCCACCTTTAATTAAAACCTACTTTAATAAAGGCTTGTTATATAATGATTTTAATCCCTAACCATGGATTAAGTTGAGGAGTCTTCCTCATCTTAAGTGTTCTCATCTATTATCCTTCTCTTAGGATGGTGTAATGAGTTCACTAATCCCTGATTAGAGATTAAACTCATTACTTAACACAAAACAAAATCCAAAAACACTTAATAATCACAAGTAGGTTAATGATCTTAATCCTGCATCATTAGGGTAATTAAGTTGAGATTTACATATCATACTTAAGTAGACTCATTATCCCTAATCAGGGGTGATATAATGAGTTTACGACCCTTGATTAAGGCTTAAGCTCATTATCTTATGCAAAACACCAAAAACAATAAAAAACTGAAAATACAAAAACAAACAATAAACGTCTCCTCCGGGATACTTTTCTCATCACACTCACTCTAAAACGAGAACTTGCTTCTTCCGTCTAATGCAAGATAGTTAGAACTCGAGCCAGACGAGTCATACACTTGAGCACAGACAAGAAAGCAGTTCACATAAAACATCCAAGTCTCTTTGAGTCGAACTACGGTGTTCTGATTTCGTCATTGCACGAGAGGATACGTAGGCATAACTTAACAGTTATCGAACAAAAGTCTCTTTGTCCCCCCTCTCCTCTTTCTAGCTTTCTTTTCTTAGCCTCAGTTTTGCACTCCCATTCTTTGTATACCATCACTTTGTACATCCATCTCTTTTATACACTGTTAGCACATACAATCCCCCTCTTTTCTAAACACAGACAGGTATGCGTGGATCCCGTCGAGTACGACGAACGATCTGGGTTCTAATACTTTCCCAGGTTGTAACCTACCCCTTACTCAGTCTCTTTGGTTCGCAACCATCTTATCCATCTCATTCTAGGTTTATGCAGAATTACCTTTCCTTCGGGATAAAAATGCCTAGCTGGCGAATCTATTCAACTTCACCCTAACCTTCTCTTCGCCTCGTCCGTTCGCGTTTGCACCGGGACGAAAGTCCGCGGGAGCGACAACACCTTTTGACAAAAATGAATCTCCTGAACCATTTAACAATTTTCCATCGAAATAAAAAATTAAATGAACATAACCCTGAATCAATTTGAATATGTCTGAATCATTCTCTAGGAAAACAAATTTGCAGATGAACACAATCTAAGTTGATGTATCATAATAAATCGGATTTTACAAACCAAACCTCACATAAACCACTACTTGATAGCATGATGAATTCCACCCACAACAATTTGATCTTGGAGGCATACTGATTGAGAAATAATCCACTGAAACAGACAAATTGCATTTGAAGAGATCTCTTGATAGTTTGACCAAATTAGGTCAAACGTCTAACTGAACTAGATTGCCACTAAACAAACACGCTTGAACGGAAACTAAAGCCTTTTGAGATATTGATAAAAGGAGAATATCCCGAGACGCTGAGAAGAAGCAGAATAGACTTGTAACCTGATGAAGAAAAGAATAGTCTGGTGATGGGCCAGATGTTCCAGTGAATATTCTTTTAACGCGAAATTCTCGAATATCACTTAATTGGTGAAATAAACTCTAATTTTGTGACAAGAGAAAAATAAGATGATGCCACTAATGGATGCATAGCCAAAACCTTGAATTCTTCTGATAAACCGCGAATAGGGCGTGAAACCCTAATTCTTCACAAAATATTGATCCCATATCTCAGGAGCTTATGCAAATGATATGACCTAATGGAATATGCGTACGAATGCAAAACGAGAAGTAAATAAAGATAAAAAACCAGAGGGAAATTTTGGGGTGTTACAGCTACCCCTATTCAATCATCTATTAATCTAAAAAGGACGAGAGCAAAGGCTGTCGGCCGTTCGAGATGAACTGTGGTTGAATACTAAAAAGACCCTGAAATTTGCACTCTGTTGGAGATGAAGAACATGGAAATATACCCCACCAAAAAGAACAATTGTCAGATGATGAAGGTAACCAAAGTAACCGCTGAAACCGAGAACCTGTCTTTTATGGAACCAGGAGACTACTGGCTTGCCATAACAATGATGGACTTGGAAGTGTCTTTTGTGGAACCAGGAGACTACTGGCTTGCCATAACGACGATGGACTTGGAAGTGTCTTTTGTGGAACCAGGAGACTACTGGCTTGCCATAGCAACGATGGACTTGGTACACTTTGGTATGTGGGATAGACGTGTACGATTTCAAGATCCGTATTAACAAATACGTTGTCTTGATCTTGATTAGAATCAGTATAACCATACGTTGTCTTGACTCTCTTCATATAACCTAAAGGCATACAGTAACAAATGTGCAATCACGAAAACCCACGTAACAATGCGCTGTCTTGATTTTCTGCACTGTTTTGAAAAAATAACCCACTGTCAGGATCTGCAACCAGGCATGCACTGTCTTGACCCTTTTTCAGAATCCGTGTAACAACACGCTGTCTTGACTCTGATCTTCAAAATCCGTATGACAATATGTTATCTTGACTTTGATATTCAAAATCCGTATAACAATACACTATCTTGACTCTGATCTTCAAAATCCATGTAATAATACGCTGCATTGATTTTGATTAAAATCGATATGCTGTCTTGATTCCGACTTGGAATTCGTACCTCTTCAAAGATCTATCCACTGGGCTGGACAAAGATTTATTCTTGCAGGGGAAAATTATTTCTAGAATTCCGATGGGGATGAAAACGTCCTGGGCGACATTGTGCTGAGGAAATGAGATCACATCCTTCTGTCAATAACCACCTCTTTCTTGGGAATAACAAACAAATACTGAATCAATCTCGAAAACCCTGGCTGGAGATAAGCATCTGTTGGGGAGAAAAAAAGAACAAAAATGCATTTAGGCATGCGCTGTTTTGATCTGTCACGTCTGCCAAAAATAAATTGGCAACTTCACTGGGGAATATTTCAATCATTGGGATGAATCCCAATCACACAACTCTGCAGGGAAATGACAAACTTACAACTCAGTTGGGGAGATGCTTGGTCAAATACTCTAGTCGAGGAGATAATTCTGACAATTCTAAGCATTGTGGGGAAGCAAGGCCTTCAGTTGCCTGCTGGGAATACTTTACTGTGGAAAGATGACTCCGCTTGGGGATGAGCACAGTTCAATTAGCCTTGAAATTCTGCTGGGGAAATACCTGTTCTAGCTCAGCTGGAGAATGTCAACCTTCTGGCCTGGATGAGGAAAAGATTTGGCAATGCTCTGTTGAGGAGCGACTTTACTGGAGAACGCTGATCAAGTCGAGCCAAATTATGCCCCAAGTAGAGTATGACGATTGTGTTGGGAAGATATGCCAATGAAAATTGGACTTTGACTGGATGAGAAACGATCAACTCCTCGTGAAGAAACCTTATTGGCTGAAGGACGATTATATGCTTGGGGAAGAAATAAACTTCCAATACCCTGTTGGGAAAATAAAATACCAGCGATTCCATGAGAATTAACTCGGTGCTTCAAGTTAATGAGCTCAACAGTTGCATAATGATTATCAAGAGTGAATAAACATTCCTTTACTCCTCAAATTGCCTCAAACTGCATTGTCTAGGAAAAGATTATCTCAAGAGGATTTTACAAAAGACCTGGCATCCAAAATACTTCAGTGTCTTCAAACTCTTGCAGTTACTCATCAGATCTTGAGATAACTTCCCCATATAGCGTCTAATAATGATCTTGCTCCACACCAGAAAAACCATGCAGTATGAAGACGTAATGCAAATGAGGCAAGATGTAGATGTATGCTCATGATGCTGAGGATATGATGATATGAACTACGGGAGATGATGAAACAAGGATGGATGGGTGTTAGGGCCAGGTTGATAAAGATTATTTTTTTTACTTTTTAGTTGCCAAGAAATTGGACTTTAAAGGTGGATTACCAAACGAGAAATGGTTTATTGAAGGTAAACCAACAGACGAGAACTGATGGGCAAAGAAAAAGTCGTAAGACGGAAATTGACTCTTTGGGTTCATTGTCAAACAAGAATTGACTTTGAAAATGAATGACTACCAGACGAGAACTGGAGCTAAATAAGGTAAATGAAAAGGTGACCAAACGAGAACTGGTTAAAAGGTTCGCCTACCAGACGAGAACTGGTATTTGAATTTGGTTTGCCAGACGAGAACTGGACTTAGAAATGGGTTTCCAGAAGAGAACTAGACTTTAAAATGGTTTTCCAGACGAGAACTGGACTTTGAACTGGTTTGCCAGACGAGAACTGTACTTTGGATTGGTTTTCCAAATGAGAACTGGACTTTGAATTGTCAAGAAGTTGGGTTACGAAGCCCTTTTGGCATGAGATTGATGTTGTGAGGGTATATGGTCAATGCATTTATGATGTGTATGCTCTAGCGAAGCGACATGAATAACGTATGCAAATGATTATGAAAAGCTAGAAAAGTTCCCGAGGAGGGAAGAAGGTCTTGGTGACAAGGCTTCTTGTTGAGAAGGGTGACAAAGGAGAGGGTGGGTAGCATTATTTCCTGACACACATCATGAACTCGGAGATCACTGATATAACCTTCTTTGTGTAGCTAAAGTTTTCCCAGTCTAGTGAGTCTCTGAACAGACTGCCCTGATTATCCAATTCTTGGTATAACAGACTTGGATGTTCTCTTGAGGAAAGTTGCACTTAGTAAGCTCTGGAATTGTCTTGCACCGACATGAGCATGGAAGCGACTTAACTCAATCTGAATTAGCATTGGAAAAATTCAACCTTAGTCAACAGAAACTCCGGGTGGCCTGCCCCTGTTTGGTAGATTAAGCTCTGATCAACTGACTTTTGAATAATTTATCCTCAATCAACTGATGCTTTGGGACCTGCCTTAGACTGACTGAATCCTTGGTCAACAAAAACACTGGATAACATGCCCCTGATTCATAGGCTTACAAGATGCCCTTACTTCTGGTCATCATTGTCGAATGATCAAGTCCTCTCATGATTGCTCTTTGTTGGAACTTCCCTGATGTCACTGACTGACTTACAATTAAAACCGTTCATTTACAAATGGAAATTTTAATGCAATGTTTATGCAAGTTTTGAAAATTTATTTATTTGAATGCTTTGATAGTGTGTGACGAATGAACCATTAGTCCAAACATGGTGATGATTTAACAAATCTTTAGGAGTCAGTTTACGCATCCTTGTCCTAGTATGCTTTCGGAATTGACCCTGATTCAATTAGGACTTTCAAGGGTTATGACATTGTCTGGTTCACGGTTTTAGAAAGAAGGATTTATGGCTCAAAATTTATCTGTGCCCACCCATTCTTCTTGATGTTATCCAGTCCTATATTAAGCTAATTTGGCCTAAGCGCTCACCTCTCGAAAGGGTTTTATGATGGTTGAGGAACCAATGACACTGAAGGTGTAAGCACTAGTGAGGTTTTTTGGAGGAATAGTCACCCCTTTTGTCTTTGTGTCCATGGTCATACAACTTTGTTCTTATGGAAGATTTTTATTTCTGATATTTTTTACTCCCTAACTTTTTCCTGGACTGATTCTTTTTTTTTTGAATTTTTGATTTTTTTTGATTTTGAAGTCCAGCGGGATGCTTAACCTTTGCCTAATTCATTTGTTTTTGATCAATTTTTTACGACTTAGCAGGCTTTCTTTTTTCCATTTTTTCCTTTTTTTAATAAATCGTGTGACACTGGTTTTTCTGACTTGCATAAAAGGGTTGTGACTGCCTCATTCTTTGGTTGGTGAGGCATAACCATTGTGGTTTCACGTATCTTGACCTCTTTAGGTGTAATGAATATAAGGTAATGGATCCTCGAATGCACACTCCTTTGGAAATTTGAATGCTCGGTCAAACTAACTGATGACTACCCTGCACCGGGTTAAATGAAAGGGTTTTTTTTGCTCAGAAAAGAAACTCCTACTTCAAGGCTCAAAGGGGTTGCCGAGGGTCTATCTCCCTTATATCTCTGGTGTTTGGGAATTTAAGCAATGCATGTACATCGTCAGCAGGTTCTACTCCGAAATCATACCTTCAACAATTATGGGTATTCAGTTTTCATCATCCTCCCTCAAGTATCTGCTAAACAACAGTGAAATAAATGGGAGGTACATAGATTCATTTTTTTTTGTTTTTTTTTCAATTCAAGTAAAGAAAAATTTGCGAATGCGGCATAATTGATTCAAACAGTGCATGATCACTTCATTAACATTACCATTCAAAACAACAATGTTTAAAAGACAAGTAGCAATTAACAGGAAAGAAACTACAATGCAAATGATAAAAAGGATACAATGATCTCTAGCTCTGATGATGTCCTCTTGTCTGGACCACTGAAATCAGGAGACGCTCCTTCAAAGTCCTCGAACTCAATCAGGTGAAAGGTTGACGTGCACAACCAAGCTTCCTTCTGGAAAGGAAATGTACCCCTTATCGATCAACTGTTGTACTTTGGCCTAAAAAGCTTTGCAATCTTCAGGTGAATGCCCCATTGATCCACCATGATACCCGCACTGCTCATGAGGATTGTACTCTGGAGGGTACGACTCTAGAAACGACTTGAGAGGCTTAGGAACCACCAATGAGATCTGAATTAGATGTGGAAAAAGTTCACTGTATGCCATCGGGAATGGATGAAGAGGAGCATTCCTTATTTCTAGATTGTTGTGAGGCCTAAGATGGTTCTGATGTGGATTCTAAGGTCTTCGACCATGAACTTACAGATTTTGATGAGGAGGAGTCCAAGGTTTTTGATGTGGTGCTATGAGCATTGCCGAATGCCTATAAGAATGGCCAGACACAGGAAAATATGACCTCTGAGAAGATGAATGTCCAGAATATTCAGTATTGGCCCTAACTGCACTGATTTCATATTCCTCTCCTCCTTGGGAGCTACCAACAGACTTGCTTTCACTACCTGGGATGTTTAAAGAGTCTTAGATCTTTCCACTTTTGAGTAAGCTCTCAATGCACCCTCCAACTATCATCAAATCAGAGAAGTTTGATATCCCAATGCTACTCATTCTTTCCAAGTACGGACCTTGCAAGGTGTCCACGAACAGGTCAACTAACTCTCTGTCTGTTAGTGGTGGTTGCACTTGGGCTGCCAATTCTCTCCACCGTTGTGCATATTCTCTGAAAGACTCACCACACCTATGAGATAGGATTTTCAAATGCGGGCGGTTGGGCGCCATGTCTAGGTTGTGCTGGTATTGCTTTAGGAAAGCTCTGGATAAATCATTCCACGACCAGATACAACAACTTTCCAAATCCATATACCAACTTAAGGACGCGCCTCTTAAACTGTCCTGAAAACAATGAATCATCAACTCATTGTTGCGGGCATAAGAAGTCATTTTCTGGAGAACATCACCAAATGACGCTTCAGGAAACTGACACCAATGTATTTCTCCAACTTCGGTATTTTGAAATCTGGAGGAATGACAAGACCAGGTACCAAACACATGTTTAAAACATCAAAACCAAAGGCATCAGGACTTGATAAGGCTTTGAGTTGCTCATCTAACACATGAAACCTTCCAGCAAACTTAATAGTTCGAGGATCCTTGGTTTTTGCCACAGGGGTTTCCCCTTGGATGTTTGGCATAGGTAAAGCAAAACTCTAATAATCTGTAGCATCAAAAGAAGATAAAGGTTCACCTCGGACAACAGATGGTTCACGTACACCAATATTCACGACCGGGCTCTGCGCAGGCTGAGCTCGAGTAAGGTTGTTCACTTGTGGAAGATCCTCATCAGGAGAAAGAACATACAAGGGATTGGTCATCAAAGTGAAACCTGGTGGAAGATCAAAATTTTGAATGTTGTCCTTTGACATAGCTACTGACGGCTTCCAATCTGACCTTTTACCTCTTGACACTGCTCAGTCTAGCTTCACACACATTGTCGTCTTCTAATAGTTACCACTTGTTCAAACTGAGTACCGGGAAATCAGCTAGTTGGTCATAGACAAAAAGAGGAATGATGAGCTCTCTTGGAAACAAGGAATGCAATACCGATGAATGTAAATGCAATATGATGATGCCATAGAGGCAAAGACATGGGATAAATGTTTGAAAACTGCATGGAATCTGGAATACTGAGCCAAGAATTGAGTGTCTGTAACCACAAGATCTCTGTATAATAACCCAAAATAATAACTGAGAACCAAAGGATCAAGAACTTTAGAATCATAATGACCGGATCAAACATAGAACACACTGATAACCAAGGTATGTTGAGGTCATGGGTTCCTGCAAACCTGTAAACCCCTCCCAATCTCACGGGTGTGCTCCAGGTCAAACATCACAGACTCTCAAAGCCAAATAGAATTAATACGTTCACCATTTCTGAGAAATGCTCATGACCAAATCAAGGAATCGGTTAGGCATTATGTACTACTCAGGGAGGCCTCAGCTGGAGTCTGGGAAAACAAGCATCCCTTATAAGTCCCCAACTTCAAGCGCTAAAATCGAGAAAGAATATTACATTCAGCCTGTAGGATACAATACTATCATCATATAACCAGATGTTTTAACTGAGTTCCTATAAGAGAACCAGACCATCCTATGCGAGTTCCAAGTGGGCCCTCGGATGCGAATGGGTTTGCCACAAAATGTGGTCTGCCACTGCCACCACTGGAGAGGGATGTTTCCATAAGGTTCTCAATGATCGGTCCCCAGCCGCAAATAACTATCAAGGCTGTGTAATGAAGTAAAGAAGACCCCTATATCAAGAAACTTCCAAGACAGTCGCAAATCTGGGTGTGAACGCACTAATACCCCCATGACAAGATACCATGGGGCCAAATTGATTTCCAATTCTAAGTCCTATGGTGCACTCAAGCCGGGTATTTAGCTAACCTCATCTCACCAATCACAGTAACCCTCAAGTCTCGCCAAAGAGAAAACCAGTCTAGACAGTCCAGTATATATACATATGATGCATGAAAATAAATACTGAAAACTGTAAATAAATAACAGTAAAATAAACACGCAACAACAAACAATCAAACACATAAAGAAATATAAACACACAAGCGCTAGGAGAGAATCTCAAGGGAACTAGAGATACTCTGGTTAGGATGTCCCCAGCAGAGTCGCCAGTTGTCGCTCCCTGAATTCCCATCCTGGTACAAACGCGAAAGTGGTGCGGAAAAAGGTAGAGTCTCCAGCCATGAATTTTTATCCCGAAGGAACACGAATGGTAATGCTGCACAAACCAGGGAAAGAAAGGAACATACAAGGTCATGCGAACCAATGAACTGGGTTTGGGAGTTGGTTATGACCTGAGAAGGTATTAGCACCCCAGATCGTCCTCCATACCCAGCGGGATCCACGCTTGCAAAGAAACTGTTTCAAAGGGTAAAAGAATGAAGCTGTTGCAAAAGAAAAGGAACTGGATAAGAAAAGAAAAGAAAAGTAAGGGGGAAATGTAGGGAAAATAAAAGAGTGCTTGAATAGGCCCTACCCCGCTGCTACATACCTCTTCTGGACTTGAGGATCAGATTCGCCGTAGTTCCCCTAACTAGGGGTAGAAAGATTGCTTGTGTCTTAAGGCTTGAACTGCTTATCCCAATGCTCAGGCGTTGCAGGCTCATCTGGCACGAGTGCGTTACCGTCTTGCAAAGTGATAAGTAGGAGCAAGTTCGTACGTAAATAGTGAAGGTGATGAGAAAAGAAGTCCCAAAGGAGAGACGTTTATTCTTTGTCCAATGTTTTTTAGAAGTTTTTTTATGAGTGTGGCACAAGGAAGTGAAAGCAAATCCTTTTTAAGGAATGTGTCCTTATTACCACATCCCTAAATAGAATGAGCAACAAGTCCACAAAGAATGAAGAAGACCCTCAAACTTGTTTCCTAAGATTAGGGTTTAAATTCACTAACTTGTTTGAAATTATTAAGTGTTTTGTGAATTGAAGTGAAGAAATGTTTTTATGACTTTTTCTTTGGAAGATAGTCTCATGAATGAACTTGTACATCATAGACAAACTTATACCACCACCAAGATGGGGTGAATAAGAGTATCCATTGAATAAGGCCATCACACAAGAGACTACTTCAAACCTTTATTAAAGTATTTTTTAGTTTTGTATGAAGATGAGAAAAGAAGAACCAAAAGGATCTAAAGGAAAAAGACCTAAGAGGAAAGACTAATCAATACCTAATGTTATCATGCAAAGGATGAGCCTAGGTTAGTGTGGCTTCAACTATCCTAAAGAAGAGAAAGAAAGAAGAATAAGAAAGAAGAAGAAAATAAAGCAAAAGGATTCAACTTACTTATTACAGAAGTTAATTGATCCTAAAGTGGAATGAGAAAGAAGGTTGAACAAATGATGGCCTAGGCACATCACATACACAAATAAGAAGCATAAAAGAAGTGATGGAAGAAGTAAGTGTGCGAGTGAAGAAATAACAACATCAGGTACTCAGAAAATCACAAACAGAGCCTGCATGAGGCAGGACTTCAGGTGTAAGCAGTATGTAAATGGTAAAATCGGATCTCAGTGGTACCTAACGGAGAAGGTCCGTTGCCTCTTCAATACGTGCCAGAAAAATCAAGATTAATTGTCAGAAGTTTCATCTGACCAATAAAATTAATCATCATGTGTTCGACATCATGAATCACCAATGTTAGCTCGATCAAGATTCTAGCATTTAAGCTCAAATCACATTCAATCAAAATCCTATCAATAATTGAACAAAATGGATTGCAAGAATTAACATCAAGTATTAGTGCCAATTGATTCTAATAAACCAAAAAAACTCTAATAGGAGTGATAAAATCAGCAAGAAAAGTGATTAAATTATAAACCAATTCTAATTAAAAAAATCTAAATAAAAATCCTAATCAAAAGATAAACCCAACAAATAATAATTATATAGAAAAAACTAAAGGCAACTATCAAAAGAAATTGGAAGTAATTAAAAAAAATAGGAACAATTAAAATAGGCAGGAAGAGTGAGGCGCTGAATCCAGGAGGTCTGGTTAGAAAAAATGACGGGCTAAGCCCAAACTTGCCAAGTACAAAGTTAGTTTAATAATTCTTAAAGAATGAAAATAAAAAGGAAAGGGTTAAAACAAAATAATAATAATAATAATAATAAAAAGAATTAAATATATGAAGGTTAAAAGAAACGAAAGATTAGTTTGTTCACAACACGATTTCAATTTCGTTCTTCCCCTTCTCTAGAGTGCCGTCGGCAGTGTTCACACGAGGTTAAGGAAAAGGAAATCGCCGCCACTTTTCTTCACTGCCGAGCTCATCTTCTTCTTCGTGGCTTCTCTCTGTTCATGATCTTAGTCTTTCCCTCACTCCCGTTTCTCAAGTCTCGTCAGAATCGAGCCGTCAACCACTATTCATCATCATTCGACGCGGTAGGTGTAGCTTCAAGTGCGGTGTGGGTGAAAGGCCTCGCACGTTGGCTCTAGTGGTGTGTAACTCAGCTGATTTCGAAGGAGAGAAATGATGGCGGACTCGGAAACCGCGACATTGATTGATCGGTTACAGCCGATTCGATGCACTTCACTCGGATTTGATTTTATAGTATGCTTGCTCTTGGTCACTCGCTCTTAATCTCTCTTGCTCGACTTTTCTTCTTCTTCGCCGTTCCAAACCTATTCTTCTTCTACTTCCTTATTGATTTTATTTTTATTTTGTTCTGTGTGTGATGATGAGCAAGCGGTGGTATGTGATGTTTTGTTTTAATGGGTTTGTGAAGGTGATTGAAGAAAGTGTGAGTTTGTGTGTGTGTTTGTTGAAGAGATGAAGATTTTAAGGTGGTTTGACGGTTGAAGTTGTGTGGTGGTATGGTGAGCGATGAGGAAAATCTCGCTGGTTGTGTTGTTGTTGATGAAGAAAGGTAATGGAAGTTGAAAGGAAAGATCATGAGAGTGAGAGTAGAATGTAGTCGTCTTGTTCTAAAGCAGGGTCGTGGCTGTGTTTGTTTTTGAGAGGTTTTTGAGGTTGGTTTTGGAAAAAAGGTGATGAAGAGTGTGAAAATAGTGCAAGAATTCAATCAAATTGGAAAATCTATGAGATGTGTTTTCCGTGATCGCTGCAGAATTATAGTTATTGGAATATTGTTGTGAGTGTGAATAATTGTGGATTTGTTATGCAGGGTAATTGTTGTGTGTGCGAGAGGCGTGACGTACCAAACATAGTGGGAAATTGGTTCTTGGCTTCATGAAAAGAACGTGAGTGTGGGGTCAGTAGTGAGGTAATGATGGCTGATGAAATTGTTTTGGCACTAAAGTGAGAAACGTCTGAAAATTAATTTGGGTGTTATGTCAAAAATGTTGCAGCTTGTACCTTGTTTTTTTCTCTTTTCTTTCAATTTGGTAATGGCTTCATAGAATGTATAGCTTCATGGGCTTATGTGAATGGGATTTTATATTTGAAACTGAGTTTTAGATTTTTGGCATGGAAAATGGTTGGATGATAATTATGATTTAAGTAATGGATGCAAATAAAAAAATAAAAAAAGGATATTAAAAAAAATGTGGATAATGGATATGGACAAAAAATATGAATATAATATGTGAATAAAAAATGAAATGGATTGAAAAAAATGAATCGGATATTGGTAGATGGATTTAACAAATGGGTTTGGATATAAGAAATGGTTATCAAGTAAAATTCAAAATGAACTTGCATAAAGCCTCAGCCAATATTTTCCCCTGATGCACCTTGATTGAACGAGGCTGAGAGATTCAAAATAACTCACCAATTTGAAGGTAGTAAAACTTTCGATGAATCTTTCATCTCTGGTTTTGTCGCATATGTGCTCCGTCGGTTGAAATTGTTTGTGTATTGTTGTTGTACTCGTTGTCTCGATTACGATGATGCTTAAACGAAGCTCTGCCACTCTGATTGTTTAATTTCCATTATTATTTTGATTCTCTTTTCTTTTTAATTTTGTTTTGGCTGATGATATAACAAACGATCATAATTTTTTCGATTTTATTAAATCGGAAAAACTTGATCAATATGAGGCCAATGCAGTTTAGTTTATTTATTTATCGTTTTATTTACAATTTATGGTCAATGAACATTTAAATATTGAGATTTGTCGCAAACTGACTTGAAATCTAGATTAATGACGAGACCACTTTATTTTCCCTTTTGGAAATTTAGTTTAGTTTATTTATTTATCGTTTTATTTTTGATTTATTTTCCCTTTTGGAAATGTAGTTTAGTTTATTTTATTTATCGTAATATTTTTGATTTATTTACCATTTTTGAAATTTAATTTAGTTTATTGATTTTATTTTTGCATTTGGTCGATGAAAGTCTCAAAATCGAGATTGTCGCAAACCGATAAAATCTTGATTAAGACGATACCATTTTTCAATTATTCGATTAGCTTTGCATTCTGAATTGAAATTAAAATTCAATTTAATTTTTGAAATCCACATTGACGCATAAAGTAACGCTCGACTTCTCATAGAGTGATTCTAACATTGAATCCACTTTAAGATAGTTAAAGAGCTATATTTTGATACTTTCGATTTAATCTCGAGTTTCGTAACTTTGTATAGCTTATGACACTTCACACATGCTTCCTCTTGGGCCCATACAATGAACCATTTTCTTTTTCACAATTTCGTATATTTATTATGTACCTCGCTCCCGTCATTCCTGTAATACCCATATACAAAAGACATACATAATGCATATTTGTCAAATATAATATTAGAAATTTGGTACTGAAATACAAATAAGTTCTTAGCAACACATTGCATAAGTATAGCCACTACAACATAAGGTACTAAACAAGGCTATAAAATAATACAATATGATCAAACTACAAAAGATCTAAGAACTAGATCCGAAGATCTCAAAATCCACAGCGGAAGACAAAGCCATCAACCAGTAAGGATAATCAAGTCGCCTTGTCTTTACCCTTAACGGAACCTGAAGTACCTGAAATAATAACATCAACATGGCGTGAGATAAAACATCTAAGTGGGTTCCCTATCTTAGAGTTCTCTCGGCTCTAAGGGTTATTCTCAAATGAAACTCAAACGTTTTCACAAACCAACTCACACAAGGACCAAAAACATAGGGGAACTAAGGTCCAGACACGATCTCAATGTACAAGAAGAGAAACGTCTACCTCAAGTCCTTACGGATGCTTCACGTGGGACTAAGGGAAACCCGCCTCAAGGCTTACTCAAGACCTTACGGAGGATTTAACATAGCACTTTCTTCAATCTTTACGGATGCTTCCTGTGGGACTAAAGGTAACCCACCTCAAGGCTTAATCAAGATTAACACATAACTAGTATAACACTTGCCTCAAGTCCTTACGGATGTTTCACGTGGGACTAAAGTTAACCCACCTCAAGGCTTACTTAAGACCTTACGGAGGACTTGTGACCTACACTCATCAAACCAAAATTCACCTTTAAACAACCGGTACCTCAAGTCTTTACAGATGTTCTTGCGAAATCCAAGGTAACCGCGGGGAGACTTAATCAAGACTTTAAGGAGGACCCTAAAACAATACAAAATTCATGATTCATTTGAGCTTAAGGGGAAACCTAGATACCTCACAAGTCGTACCTTTCTTTATTTCCATTGACTCACACTTTCCAATTTATCAAGGTTTTTGTCATTTGAAAAAGTCGGTAAAAGTCGAGTAAAAGTCGGCTCAAAATAATATTTCTTGGTCTCAAAAGATAGATTATGTCATTAGCTTCAAAACGATATGTGGAACGTTAAAAACGGATACCTGGATCAGAAGTTACAAATTAAATACCAAAGTTGGAACCTACAGGTCTCGCTGAGCGAAAAATCTCCTGGAATTCTCGCTGAGCGAGGGCTGCTCGCTGAGCGGGCTATACCAGTTCATGAAATTTCCAAACTTACGGGAAATCATTATTCCAACCCAAATTCAACTCTAATCCTCAACCAATGCAGAAAAACATAACCAAACATGTTCATAGACATAATATGAGTATCATAGTTAAGTTTTAATCGAGTTTTAACCGTTAAACTTTCAATTTCTTAGATTTTCCAATAAAACCCTAAATCACAAAATCTCTAAAACTCAACCAAAATCAAATATAAAAGTTTCTAACTAAGAACCCACCTCGAGAGATGAAGATTGGTGGAAAGATTGAGTCGATTCGACGGACGGATGATTGAGAATGAGGAAATGAAGCTTTAGGGTTTTTCTCTCTTCTTCTTCTCTTCTCCTCTTCTTTCTTCTTTTCTATTTTTCTTTTCCTTACTAACTTCCTCCCCTTCTCATAGTCTCTCTCTCTCTCTCTATCCGATATTTTATAAAACCTCTGAGTCAGCTAATATCAATTAATAAAATAATATCCTGTGGATTACTCTATTTAGTTCTGTTAAAATTTCTTAGAGTAGTCCGGAATAATATTTTTACCAACTAATATTATTCAGAGCTTTAAATAAAATACGGGGTATTACAATTCCATTGTATGTCATTTACTTTTCCGCATTGTGATTTCGTTCGATAGGAACACCCTTAGGTACTAGAATTGACTTCACTTTGTTCGCAAACCTTTGGTCCAACGCCAAGTAGTTTCACTCGCACATTTGCACTTTCATTCAGTTATGGTTTCGTTCTCTAGGAGAACCCTTAAGGACTAGTATCGATTTCACTTTGTTCGTGAACCCTTGGTCCAACGCCAAGTGGTTTCACTAACACATTTGCACTTTCATCCAGTTATGGTTTTGTTTGCTAGGAGCACCCTTAGGGACTAGGAGTCGAATCCACCTAACAAATTAAACAATAAACCTCCATTTGCATTCACCCTTGAAATTCGAGCGAATTGTGCCTCGCCATCAAACCCAAAAAACCAAGACGTCTCTTTTAGACCCAAATCCTTGATCTAATGTTAAGTGGTATTAGGTAATCAAAACACTTAATAATGATCGAAACAAGGTGAAAAAGTGCATTGAATCTTCGATGTGTTTCCTCAATTGTTTGGGTATGAGTTTCCTTACTCATGTGTGAGCAATTGAAACCTCTATAAAATGAATAACCAACCAACCGTAGTAGGTCGAACTACAAAGCTCTGACTTTCCCATTGCACAAGGGAATACGTAGGCACAAGGACCTTCAATCCTTGTCGAGCACCTAGGATCAATCAAACTCTTTTCACTTAAAAATTAACTCATTAGGCTTAGACATCCTTTCTCGTGCGACAACTTAGATGGTTCCCATCGAGTACGATGGATGTGAAGGGTGCTAATTCCCCTTGCATAACCGACTTCTAAACCCAGACACTGGTTGCGACGACCTTTGTCTTCATCCTTCCTTTTCTGATGGGTTTTATCTATATCTCCCCTTTCCCCTTTTGGGAATAAATCAGAATTAGGTGGTGACTCTCATGTCTGCCCACCACGCGGTCTTTCATTGCAAGGTCGTATTTTTCAAGGTGCAACAATAACCAACATAAAAAACCTTATACAACTAGATGAAAAAGAATCTCAATTTCAAAAAATCAATTGTTCATTCACAAAATATAATTATTCCTCCCTATTAACAATTATTTATAATATAAAATATTGGTAACCTCTAAAGTATACAAACTAATTGCACAATATTTTTAACCAGGAAGCAATATTTTCTCAATTTACATGATCTTCTGTTACCAAAATTGTCGAAATCAAGTTTTACTTAGTTCGGATCCAAAGAAAAAGATCAAACAAACCTCAAAACACATGATCAACAACATGAAAATACTGATTTATACAAATGGAAGATCAAATGATACCAAATTTGGACCCAAATAAATGAATAGAAATTCCTAAAATTCTAATTGAATCAGATATGAGTGGGTCTGATACCACTTATTAGATCCGTTCATAACCTTATGATTTCTACCTATGTAAAAATCAACCATAGAACTCTAAACCTTTAAATCCATACCATAATTCAATTAGAGAATGAAGGCGAAAGTATACCCGAATTTGCCATTGAAATCGTTGAAGGTTACATGTAGGTGATATTTCAATTTGTAGAGTTCTTTAAGTTCCTTGAATCTCCTAAATATGTGGATGAAAATATGATAAACCGTATTGTTTTTTGTACTCTACAAACGGGGACCATAACCCATTTAAATAACTATATGATTATCTTTTAGTTTTCAATATTTAAATTGATCCCCTTATCAAATTAAATATTAATTATGATATCTACATAATAATCATATATTTTTATGATATGTATGCTTTTAGCCACAAATTTAATATTATATTAATTAGATCACGTTAAATCTTGACTAATTAAAATAATAACACTAATATCTTAAATATTATATTTGTGACCCAAAATTCTAACATTAATTTCATATTAAATAAGTTGCTATATCGGTATTAACAAAAATGAACTCAAAGAAGTCAAAATACATAACAACAAAACATAAAGAACTTATAAAAAAGTACCACATTGAGACGGTAAAATAAAAATAAAAATAAAAACCATTAAAAAAATTAAATCTATTTAGAAATCACTTATTTAGATTAAACTAGAAACAAAAAAAAAACAAAAAAAAAAGATAAGAATTCAAAAATGGCATGATTCTTATGGTATCACGTGTACTAGAAAAAAGAGAAGTTTTATAGGAATATTTATGTGTGTTTATGGTCATTCTAGTGTATTTAGAATCGAAATATTGCAGAATTTAATTTAGTTCATAGACAATATATATATATATATATATATATATATATATATATATATATATATATATATATATATATATATATATATATATGTATATATATATAGAAACCCACATACAACAGTTATATATAATGGGTTCTAAGACATCCAGATACAATATTTATTATGATTAAACAGTTATTATTTATAGTTTATGAACTTGTGAAATTATAGTATGATATTTTAAAAAAATTTAAGTGTTATTTATATTTTGTAGAGATTGAATCATCCAGTTTGACCAGTTTTATATCTATATAGTTTTCTTATAAAGACCGGTCTATTTAACCGAGTTATTCAGTTTAATCCGATTTGGTCCGGTTCGACCAGTGACCCAGTGATTCAACCAATAAACCAGTGACCCAATACCCTCACCGGTTTGATGACCGGTTTGGTTTTTAAAACACTGGTTATAAAAAATGGGTTCTGATAAACCCATATGCAACATTTATTATGATAAATTATCTATTACATTAATAATCAATTCCATGTATAACAAGTAGCACGATTATCCGATTTAATCCGACATGGTCCTGATTTTCTTATGTACCGTGTACATTGATCACAAAAGTCGGAATCTCTCTTTGCTACATAAATATCAAACCATTTAAACTCATTCTTCCATTGAAAGGAACAAAAAAATAGTGTTGTCCCCCAGAAGTTATCATTAAATTGAAAATTATAACTATCACTATAATGAAGAAGATTAGATCCAACATCATCATTTTTAGATTTGCAATGAATAGTTAAATCAGATCCATCTTCTAAGAGGTTAGCAACCTTCACATGCTTCTTTCCAAGAACATACTGGACTGATAGCAATGTAAACAAACTAAGCAAGATGAATTTTTGGCTGAATGACGACATTGCATTCAATTAATATTTTAAAAAAAAGTGAAATGTGTTTTTATACGATGGATGCAATATTTGTTCAACAGAGAAGCATATAGTTATATTAGCTTTCAATTCTATAAATAAATCAACTACATTGAACATGTAAAACTCAACATTGTTAAATTTAGCGATAATAAATCTCCCAGCAAATTCATAGGTCACGTGTTAATATTTGTTTTGAATGTTAAAACATAAATAACAAAAAACAAATACAAAAAACAATAAAAGGTTAAATCTATTTAAAATGTATTTATTTATATAAAATAAAAAAATAACCTAAGAAAATGTAGATTAAGAATCCAAAAATGATTTAGTTTTTACAATATCACATGGACTACAAATAAATATTCTCTCTGATCTTAAATATAAGCAACAAACAAATAAATTATATGGTCTTAAATATAATCTACATCCATCTATAATTATTATATTTGATGTCACTATTTCAAATATATTCCTACTTTTTCACATTTTTATGTTTTTAACGATTTTCAAAGTAAAAAAATAAGGGTAAAATTAGAAAAAGTTTGAGGCTTAAATGCATTTAGACATTTTTTTAAAGAGTGAGTTTTTTTTTAAATTGCTTATATGTGAGACCAGATGATGTATATGCTTATGATTATTTTTATGTCTTTAAAATGTAAAATTGAATACTTTAAGTTATATCTATAATAAGTCGGATACAAATACTAAGATCAAAAGCACACAAGACACATAACATCAAGGCCTTCAAATTTCCTCAAACCTTTTTGCCTTTACCTTTTTGTGATATATGCTCAATTGAAAATATTAAACTATATAGAGGTGAGATATTTCTATCTCAGTGGAGTGTTACTAAACCATAAGTTCACGCAGCCAAGAAGGTTATAATGTTATCCTATCCTATTATATTAATGTTCACACGTGGTTTTCACGCAAACAAGTACTGGCCTCCTGTCAAAGGTTTACTTGCGAGATCGGCCACATGAATCCCATAATTGCTTTGTAATTTTGAGCTTACGTAGATATTCGTAGCGTAGGATGCTAGAATGGTATTAATTGGATATAATTACTTGATGAACTTTCAAATACCTGTTAATGTAAAAACTAGAAAAAGGAAAGCAAAATATACTTAAATGACTTGATAATTAGATATACTTAAAAAGAAAACACTTGGACGCTATCATAAATTTATGTGAGATTGACTCGTTTCTCGTTAATGCTTGGTACTTTGAGTATTTTGCTTATACAATGCTCAGAAAATGTGACCCCAAAATGACACAAACTTGCACTTATATATAATAACAAAGTAACTGCCTTATTTATTGTTGTCCAATCTGAGTGTGACACGTGTCACCCACTCTTCTGTAACTGCCAACATGTTCTCCCACTATCTTTGGCTTTGTCATTGGATTTATGAATCATTGAAAGGCTTCGACGGGTCATCAATCGGCCTGCTCATCGACACTCCCTTTTTCTCTATTGACCAAACCCTATTGCATTCCTTACATGCTTCACTGAGATTCCTATGGCTAACAAATTGCCCCCCAAAAGAACAGTTTCAACATATATCCTTTTTGATCGAGAAACATGGATTTTGGTTCTCTTTAGCAGGATTTCAATGTCACTTTGGTGACATTCCTGTCACGTGACGATTTCAACTTCTGTTGGATTTGAAACGTCCGATCACCTTGGCCATGATGACATTTTTTCAGCGCCACAACTTCGGAGGCAACTAACGATGACCACTAGGCATAGATTGTGGGTTTTCTAACCAATCCCATCAATTTGCAGCTTTTATGCACGGTTCCCGACTCTCCTCTTGGGTTGCATGCACTATCTATAAATAGGCTTCTTAACACCATAAACACTCTTTCAGCTCCTCTAAACTCTCCCTTGCATTCAACAAAGTTCTCCTTCTTCAACAAACCCCGCAACTCCATTCTTGTATTTTTGTAACAATCACTACTCACACTGTGTAACACCCCATTTTTTTTAGAAAAAAAAATCAAGTGTTTATATATGTTTTCAAAACAATAGAATGCGGTAGATAAAATGGAAACCCGACTCTACATAAACGAAGGTACTACAACATATAATTTTACAAGTAGGACAATTGTTTTTAAAACGGAATAGTATTATATGCATCAATAGTGCTTCTTAAGGAAGCAAAGTGTACAAACCTTACAATACCCAAAATAGAGCTCTTATTTCATGACATCTAAACATAAGTGTGTCATGGACTTAGGGCATACTGCAGCCAAAACATAATAAACTGCTCACTAGAAGTGTAATAATATCAAGTACAACATCCAAAAATTACCAAAATAAACTACGACTAATCCTTATCTACATTAGTGTCGTCATGTCAGAGTAGGACTATAAAAACCAACTGGAAAGGCTAGGGAGGACAATACAAGCCTCAGAGTAGGACTATACAAACCTCCGTGCTATATTTTCCCCAGACTCCCTGGTAACTAAATCAACCCACATAGTTGGGGTGACTGAGGAAGTTGGGATCTCGAAACAACTATCCTTCCCTCAGGGAACTCTAGGAGGAGATACCAAGTGAGGTACCTCTGGACCCCCTAGAGATCCTATACTCGCAGTAGTTGCTTCTCTAAGTATCACCTTCTCTAAAGTATCCATGGGTGCTGAAGGTCCTCCCACCTTGAAAACTCCAAGAGTAATGGCTCTCAACCCACCGAAAGGTACAATCTCTACCATGGAACTCATTTGTGTCTCAGGATGAGCGCCCATAGGAGCATCCCAAGGAACTCCCCCTACTCTATGCATAGGAACAAGAAATGGGGGTGTTTGCCAGACTATGCTCTGATGTATCTGAAGAGTGTCGTGTCTAGTAGTAATCACAACCTATCCGTAATAATATGTCGTACTTGAAGCTAAGTCCAATCTCCAAGCACTAAGACGACCTCTATCAATGAAATCCCAAGTAGTCATGGTCGTCATCTCGACCCATGGCATCAGGGGATCTCCCATGGTCTGGGTGAGCATTAACCCACAACATATAGGTAGTAGAAGGGTCACAATCTAAAAATAAAATATATGAAAGAATAAACACATAAAAGTACAACACGATGTATAACAGTCACAACAATATTTTAATATATAGAGTGATGCACAAAAATTTAATGCATACTCTATATGAGTGTGATCCCCCTAACTGGGTTCCTCACATGCATGAATTTTAAAACGTAACCTCTCCGCAGAGAGTCATGATTCCCCCCAACCAGGTTCCTCATTAAAAAGGTGCTGACCCAACAGACACTGACTTGATAAAATCCCGAAGGACTAGGTGATGGTACATGCACATTCACCTTGGTGCAGTTGACCCAACTACATACATGCAACTATGATATGCATGAGAAAACCTATGCAAGTACAGGTGTTACTAGCAAAGCCATTTCTCAGCACCGAGTTTCAAGAAACCTCTTCCTCAGCAGGTCGCATTGAAGCATGGCTCGTCAACAAGTCAGACCAACCTCTCTAGTAGAGCAACAACAGAGAGAATGATATTGCCCGAGCAGGAAGATCATTATCTCTTATCCCCAATGGAGGAAGCCTTCTGTTTCTCATTCCCGACATGAGACACATCCTTCATCCCACTCCTAGCAATAGGTGATCAAAACTTTTATTTCCAGCTGAAAATATCCCCAGTGGAGTTCTCCGTTATCCTCAGTAAAGTCGGAATTTAAAACTTCCTCCACGGAGTAGTAGAAGGATGATGAATTCCTCAAGTAGAGAGTTTCCTTCAATGAAGGAGTGTTCCCCACCATAGTCTTCACTATCCCAGCAGTACATGAAGATTTGTTATCCCCTAGCAGTGGTGAAGATACAGAAGAGCTCGAGAGTTCTCTTCCTTTCCCAGCAGTGTCCGCAGTTTTCCCCAACGAAGTTGTGTAAACACCCCAAATTTGCCATCACTAAGTTCACACCATGGCTTGTGATATTTCATATTTGCATTTGTTTAAGCATATCATCTCATATTGCATTTTTGTTTCACTGCATTGGTTCAATTTCATCAGCATCTAGGGTTTGTGATCTGAGCAATCCAAGGATCCATCTGAGCCACTACAAAGGCCACCAATCATTCCAAGAGGGTCCATGTATGTTCTATCATCATTTTATATCCCTCAAAGATCAAGGAAGTCAAAGAATCACAAGAACTGGCAAGGCATGGAAGTAGGGCCAGGGTTTCACTGCACAAATGGCCTGAAATTAGGGTTTTGGTTTCAGAGGCCATAACTCCAAATAATTTGGTAATTATTGTTTCTAAGGGTCTCAATATGTTATAAGGTTCATGCATACCAAGTTTGCTGAAGAAATTCATTGTGGAAGTTATCTGTTCACTGGGTAACTTCTTGAGCAAGTTAGAGCAAAATCAGGGCATCTGAGGCCCCCCAACATGGAACCAAAGTGGATTTTTCATCAAATTGGAGTTATATGATCTTTATTTGATCATTTAAGTGCTTTTAAGTTCACAAAATTGAAGAAAAGTGAGCTAAACTAAAAGTTGCCAAAAATGGAAATGACTTGTAATGTAAACTTTCCATTTTGGGAAAGTTTTTCAACCTCCTCTTTCTCAACCAAAAATGCTTCAAATGAAACATTTTTGGTCATGAAAGTTGTAGATTGGATCATTCCCTTTTCAAAAAGTACAAGAACAAGACCTAATTCATTTTGGAACTCAAGATATGGCTTGTCAAAGTTGGCAAAAATCACATAATTTTCAAGAATGCACCAAAGAGGGATTTTTGCAAAACCACTTGCCAAAGCATTTTGTGATTTCAAACACACTTCTATGTATCATAACATCATAGTACATTGCATAAAGATCAGAATTTTCCAAAGAATTGCATCATTCCATGCCTTGAACATCAAGAAATTACAAAAGGGCCAAAGCTTCATGAATTTGCAAAACACCACATAAACTTCCATCCACTTGCTGCATTGCCTCAAGAATGATTCTATGGACATCCTTGATCCATGCTGCACATGGACAAGCCAAAGAGCCAGCTACACCATTGCCCATACCTCAAGTACAACACTTTTGACTTTTTGGCAAAAACACCCATACCAATCACAACAGTCCACCACCCACTCTCTGCCCAATCCAGACCTTAGAGGCATGCTCCAAGGGTTCATTTTCATAACACACACAAGCCTAACACTCCAAGAACTCAACATTCCACAAAACTCTCAAACTTGTAATACCCTTCGAATCTCTCATCTCACTCACTCAATCTTCAAACCAATTTCACCATTGATCTTAAAATCACTAACTGACCACAAAGCAACCATTAAACCAGCCAAGAACACCCCATACAAAAAACACGATTCTTGGCCAGTTGAGGTGTAATCTCATAAACCAGGCACTCTCAAGGCCTTTCAAGCATCAAAGCTTCATCAGGAGGTTAAAGGGAGTCATTTTGCACAAAGAAAGTGGCCAGAAAGCTCAAGTTTGAAAAGCTTCATCTCAGGTAGTCATCTCAAATCATTTTTCCAGAACTCCTTTTTTATGTTACAATGTGAAAGAGCATGCTTCACTGATCACTCTGAGCTTTGTATTTTCGAAAATGGTTAAGAAATGAGTTTGTATGAATGTTCTGAAATTTTTGCCATTTTTGACCTTTCCTTCGAATCTTATTCATAAGCAATTATAAATCTGTTTTAGGGGTGGATTTGAGTTTAGGAGAGTGAGAGGGTTTGATCTAGAGCTTTAGAGCTCCAGAAATAACCTAGGGTGAAAGTTGGGGATTTTCAGGGGAGAGGGCAGCCGGAGAAGACGACCGGAGCTCTTCTCCGGTGACCTGAAAGTCAGTAAAGTGCTAATTAGGGTTAGGGCAGTGTTTGAACGTGGACCCTTAGATTTCAGCTTCCCGTGTGTGATGGACATCCAGGATCAATTCATTAACTTTAATTATGGATTAAATATTTAATTAATTAGGATTAAGTGGATTTGAATATGGACCATCAGATGTGGCGCGCAGTCAACCATTATTTTCCTAGTTTCAATCCAAGCCCTTGATTGCTCATACTTTTCATTTATTTAATTTTTATTTAATTTTTCTTATTTATTTTACAACATTTATTTAAAATAGCTAGAAAATTCCAAAAAAAATATTTTCTCTTGCATTTTCACTTCAAATAATTTTCTTAACCCAAAAATATTTTTATTTTTATTTTTTGCATTAAAAATCATTTTTAAAAACATTTAAATGTTTATTTTAATTAATTAATGGAAATTAATTAATTAAAATATCACTTAGGTTTCAAAAAATCCCAAAAAAATTCACATTGCATCTTTAAACATTTAGAAACATTATTATACCATCCATGCAAATTTCTTTTTGGTTTTGAACAATCTTTGATAATTTTCTTGAATTTAGGGTTCATAAAATTCACATTTTAGAACCCTAACTTCAAGAATTATTTTCTGCCTAACCATGAATGGTATGACAATGATTCTTTTTGCATTGATCTTCATTTAACATGTACTATCTAACATAATTTTGTCATGAATTTCCTCTGCATTTTTGATTTGATTTGCATTTTTTCCCTTTAGGTGCCTTAAAACCCTAAATAACTTAGGAAAATCATAACTTTCATTAGGTTAAGAGTTAAGTCTCCTCCTTTGGGGGGCAATGTCATATGGGGTTAGGGTTCCTTTGATTGCATTTTTTTTATCTTTGCATTTGCTTCTGTTTTTGACTTTTGCATCTCATGTTGCATGAAAACCCTAATTTCTCACCTTCATTTGCATACATCTTGCATATGCTTCCATTCATGAACTTGCCATGACATTCCATGTATTCACATGATATATAAGACATCCTAGGACACATTAGAACCATGCTTGATCATTCCTTCATCCATTTGACATGTTATGCATTCATTATATTCCATGAACTTTCATGCTTCTTTCATGCTTCATTTGCATTCTCATCACTTGTATGATCATCCATAGCTCTTGACATACATTTGCATCATCTCTTAGCATCATTTACATAATGAACTTGCTTCTGGTTTTGGTTTGCATCCTTGCATACTTTTCATTCTCATTTCATTTCATTTCTTTATGCTAACTTTTCAGGTGGTAAGTACTTTGAGAAGTGAATTTGCCTTCACTTCTCACATTCCCTTCTCATCTCTCTTATGCATTCATTGCTGCATTTTATCTTTGCTTTAGAGTAAGATTGCTTATTCATGTTCTCTATCCACTTTCTTTCTTCAAGCAACTTATCTTCTTAAGTTAAGTAAGTTGACTTGTTTCTTCTGCTTCTCTTCCTTTCATCTGCTTCTTCCTTGGTGGTTCTTCTTGAAGATCTCTTGCAAGCCTCATAAACCCTAGGAACATCCAAGCATGTTAACAATTAGGGTTTGATTAGTCCCCCATTAGTTTTACCTTTGTATCATCTTTTGTGTCTCTCCTCTCATCCCATAATCAGAGACTAAACCCTTAAGGTTTTAAGGCTTTGTGATTAAGATTATGCCTGCATCCTTCTCTTAGGATGGAGTGCATAACCCTAATCCTAAGTGTTAAACCCTTAATATGTTTAAATCTCTTAATCAATCCATCTAATAATCACTAAGACAATAGCTTGTAACTTGGGCCTTGCATTAGGGTTCTAATTCTTCCTTAATTGGTCAAGAAGGACTAACCCTAGTGTTAATGGACAAGTCCTCCTCAAGTTGTCTTACAAACGATAAAATTCACTTCTTAATCTTATCATTAACTAAAATCCACTTTAATAAAGGCTTTGTTTTGTCATGAGGTTAATCCCTAATCATGGATTAAGTTGAGGTATCTTCCTCAGCTTAAATGTTCTCATCTATTATCCTTCTATTAGGATGGTGTAATGGGTCCATTAAATCCTTGATTATGGCTTAAACTCATTACTTAACATTAAACAAAAAACTCAAAATAACATCTAAATAATCACAAGTAGGTTAATGATCTTAATCCTACATCATGGTTATTAAGTGTGAGGTGCTTACTTCATACTTAAGGTATTCTCATTACCCCTAATAAAAGGGAGGATGTGATGAGTTTACTAACCCTTGGTTTAGGCTTAAGCTAATTTTCTTATGACAAACACCAAAAAGCAATAAAAGATTGAAAACATCAAAAAAATAAACAATAATCGTCTCCTTCGGGATTCTTTTCTCATCTCTTCACTCACAAACGAGAACTCGCTTCTTCCGTCTAATGCAAGACAGTTAGCACCTGAGCCAGATAGGTCATACACTTGAGCATAGACAAGTAAGAAGTTCATCACTCAATTTATCTTCCAGTCTCTTTGAGTCGAACTACGGTGTTCTGACTTCCTCATTGCACGAGAGGATACGTAGGCATAACTTAACTGTTATCGAACAAAAGTCTCTTTCTCTTCCCCCCTCTTCCAGCATTATTCTTTAAGCCTCATCCCTGAGCAATTCATTGCACATCTCTTTTGCACTGACACCTGTACTTTTTTTTTCTTTTTCCAGTTTTTGCACACAGATAGCACTGACACTACCCCTCTAAACACAAACTTTCAAGCGTGGATCCCGTCGAGTACGACAGACAATCTGGGTGCTAATACCTTCCCAGGTTGTAATCAACCCCCTTTCTCAGTTTCTCTGGTTCGCGACCGTATTATCCATCTTTTCCTAGGTTTATGCAGCATTACCTTTCCTTCGGGATAAAAATGTTCTCCTTTCATCGACCGTTCGCGTATGTACCCCTTCTGACCCGGTGTCATTTGGTGGGAGCGATAGCTTGGCGACTCTGCTGGGGACCCTTATACTGCAACCAAGGCTTCTGGTTCTTTTTTTGGGTTCCTCCTAGTGCTTGTTTGATTTGTGTTTACGTGGGTGTTATGTGCTACCTGTGCTTATTTATTTGCTTTATTTATTGCTTTATGTACAACTTTATTTACTGCTTTCTTTACAGTTTTTTATATATCATACTGTCATTATCATTGCTGGATCTGGTTTTCCTTGGTGGGTAGGGTTTCATTGAGTGATTAAGGTCCGATACCTGGGACCTGAGTGACACCTAGGCTAGAGTGGCTTCATATTCTTTCCCATTCCATTTCGGTTTGGTGCGGGAATATGAAACACGGTTCAGATGTGGGTTTCTTCTTGAGAACTCTGTGCTATAGATTTCCTGTATTGCTAGGGCTATTTGGGAAGCCTGCTAAGTTTGGATGACCTTTATTATGACCTTCAGAATCTGGGGTGAATTAGAGGAGGATCTTTTATGATTATTGTAAACACTGTACCTCTGAGTTAGAAGTGTTTACACTTCTCATAACTGATCCAAATCTGAGGATCTTTGTTCTAGAACATTACTTGTGAGGGGGTTGGGATATTTGTAGGAACCCTTGGCCACATCATAACCTGTTACTGTATTGTTTAAGAATGCATCACTTTTGACAGTTCATGTGATTACCCTGGACATGTGGCTCTTTATTTGAGTCTCCCACCCTGGTTACTGGATTTCTAGGCCTCCATTCGGACCTTTAAACATACATGGACCTATACCAAGGCAGATAATCAGATCTAGCTCTTGATCACAAAACCTTGCATATCATTTGCATATATCATCATTGCATCATTTAACATTTGCTTATTTGTTTTTCAGGGTATCCATCATTTCATTTTTGGTTTGGTTTTGACCCCTTCTACTGCTTAGAACTCTGCTTCAGTTATCTTCTTCAACATCTGCTTCAGCTATCTTCTCCAGATTCTCCATCAGTTTGTCAATAGTTCTTCTCCAGCACCTGCATCAGTCTGTCAAAGACTTACCTCCAGTTTCTCAGTCTGTGATCTTCATCAGCATTTGTCTTCAGCTTCTTCACCATTACTCATGGATACTCCAAGGAAGAGCAACATATCTTACCACTTCTTTGAGCCCACCTTGACTGGTATCAGGCAGGTCCAGTCCCTTATCACACCTGACCACATCCCACTGTTTAGAGAGCACTATGGGGGTATTTTTGACATGGTCATGGATCTTGATGCATCTTAGAGGAGCATGATCCACACATGCTTGCAGTTTTATGACCCTCCACTCATATGCTTCACCTTTCCTGACTTCCAGATGGGACCACTGCTAGAAGAGTTTTCCTTGTTGATTGGAGTTCCTATCAGGAGAGGGATCCCATTCAACCCAGAGATGACTGCTCCTAGAAGTGAAGAGATAGCTAGGGCAATGCATTTGGAGCCTGCTCTCATTGAGCAAAACTTGACAACAAAAGCTGGGATTCCTGGCTTATATCTGGACTTCTTGATTTCTCAGGCCACCCTGAAGGCTGCAGTGGGAGAATGGAAGGCAGTCTGTGCACTTTTAGCCCTCAGTATATATGGGGTTATATTGTTTGCAGATGAGCCCAAATTTGTGAGTAAGAATGCCATCCACTTGTTCCTGCTGAGGAACCCAGTGCCTACATTGCTGGGAGACTTCTACTACTCCATCCATCAGAGAAATGAAAAGCAAAGAGGGAAGCTGGTCAGATGTTGTGCTCCTCTTTACTACTCTTGGCTGCTCAGACACTTGCCAAGATCAGATGCCTTCCTTAACCCCCATCAGCAGAAGAATTGGGCTAAGAGGTTCATTGCCTTGACATCAGATGACATCAGGTGGTGCACCCAGAGCACCAAAGGCAAGGATATTATTACCAGCTGTGGACAGTACCCTAATGTGCCTCTAATAGGAGTAAAAGGTTTCATCAACTACAACCCTTTATTGTTTAAGAGACAATTGGGATATGCCTTGGTTCATCCTCCTAGAGGACAAGATTTGGCTGAGACTCTCTACTGTGAAGTTCAACCCAACTCTGCTATTGTCAGACAAGCTTTCTGGGCTTGCGACAACATCCAGACTAAAGGGACAACCATTCTTGGAAGGTGCAACAATATTGCTTCAGCCCAGTACTCAGATTGGTCCCGTACTAGAGCTCATATCACCAAGATGCCTTTCACCTTGGAAGACACACCTGGACCTTCTACAGTACAGCCTGCAGCAACTGTTAGCCTGGAAGAGTTTGAAAAGCTGAAAGAGAGGAATGATCAGCTAGCTGAAACCCTGAAGAAAACTCTCTGGGAGAGAAATGATAGTTGTCTGGACATTGAGAGATTGGAAATACTTAAGACTGAGCATGTGACCAAGATTGAGAGGACATATGACTACATCCGGAAGGCAAGAGTAGGGGAGTTGGTTTTGAAAAATGCCTGCAAGGAGGCAAAGATTCAGAAAGCTAGGGCAGAGCATTATCTGGAGGAAAGCCAGGTTAGGTGGATCAGGATCACCGAAGCCCGTGCACAAGAAGACTAGAGGACTCAGGTCAAGATTGAGCAACTGGAGGCTAATGAGAAGAAGCAACAAGAGGCTTTGTTGGCAGCTCAGAAGGAGATATCAGAATTGAAACTCCGGGCGGGGTTAAAGAGATCAAAGGATCAGGACAAGCATAAGAAGCTAACCAATGTCATTGCTACCAGGAACCTCCTCATTAGGACTATTACAGAGCACCCAGCTGGTCCAGTGACGGAGGCCCTCCTAAAGGAAGTCAGGGAGGATGATTTTGGATTGGATGTCTGATCCTTTTGCTTGTATTTCTTTCTTTTGATGTACTTTTCCTTTTGTTATATTTTGACCCACCTTGGGCATGTATTGTAAATAAACTATGTATTTTCATCCTTTTGTAATATATCCGTTTGTTTTATTTATTGGTGGGCTCTATCTTACAACATCATCAAGCATTTCCTCGAGGTCTGGAAAGGTCAAAACCAAAGAACCAAACCGGATACCCTTGGAAGAAAAATAAGCATATTGCATTGCATACTAACATTTTCTTTGTTTTGTAGGTTTTTGTTTGTTATTTGTTTCTCACTTTATTGTGGTTTCAGGAAACATTTCTCGCTGAAGAGTGTTCCCTGTCAACCGAATACACCAGTACCCAACGCAAAACAACCTTCCAGGCATTCAGATGGATCAGGTACAGCAGGACCTGAATGAAGTAAGAAACCAAATGGCAAACGAAAGGGTTGAGATGAGAAACCAAATGACCCAGTTTATGGCTGTGATGACTGGCTTAGCTCAGAGCCAGGAAAGGCTGAGGGAATTGGTGGGAAGGAAGACTCCTGAAGAACCCCACCCTGGTACAGGAGGAACCAGCAATAATGAACGCATGCAGCCTCGCATCGACCCACCAGAGTTTGGGCCCCATTTGAACCCATATGTTAATGGTGTAAGGAATGTTCAAGGTAATACTACTGGGGTCAGGATCTTGCAAGAGGATCCCCAAGAAGAACAGTTCACAGTTATTGGAGCTAGGTATGAAGTATATGATCGGAGGTTGGATGAGATTGCTGAAAAATTGAGGACTTTGGAATCCCAGAATTCCCTAGGCTTTGACGTAATTGACATGGGGCTGGTAGATGGGGTGATGATTCCTCACAAATTCAAACCCCCGTGCTTTGAAAAATATAATGGTACCTCCTGCCCGCGTACTCATCTGCAGCCTTTCTTGGGGAGACTCAAAGCTTATACCATGGACGAGAAGTTATGGATGTTCTATTTTGAGGACAGCCTGACTGGGGCATCAAGAGAATGGTATTCACATCTGACCAAGCCACTATAAGATGTTGGAAAGACTTGGCCGAAGCCTTCATCCGACAATACCAGTACAACCTAGACATGGCTCCCAATAGAACCCTTTTAATGGGCATGTCTCAGTCTTCAAGGGAAAGCTTCTGGGATTATGCTCAGAGGTGGAGACAGCTTGCTGCTGCTGTCCAGCCACCTATGTCTGAAAGAGAGATGGCTGACATGTTTATGAACACTCTTCAGTGAACTTATATAGACCGACTTGCTGCTTTCTCTTCCACCAGTTTCGCTAATGTAGTTATAGCTGGGGAGAGAATAAAAAGTCTTTTGAAGATGGGAAAAATATCTGACAACGGTGCAAGTTCCTCCAACAATACCAGAAAATCTTTTTCAGGACCCCGAAGGGCAGGTGAAACAAATGCTATTCATACAAGAAGGGGAAGACCCCAGTACTCTCACAGATCAGTAGCAGCCATTACTATCCCATCTCCAGCTCCATAACAACCACTTTTTCCTCAACAACAACAACAACAACATCACTATCAGCAACAACCGCACTTTCCGCAACAAAGATCGTACAACAATAACAACAACAACCAACAACAACGCCCCTTTCAACAGAGGCCAGCTCAAGAAAATAAGGTGATTGACCCCATCCCTATGCCATATGCCGCCTTACTGCCACAACTCCTGAAGCTCAACCTGGTTGAGTTAAGGACGTTGGCTCCACCAGATCCTCTCAACCTCCCGAAGAATTATGATGCCAATGCTAGGTGTGCCTTCCACTCCAACGCACCTGGTCACAATATTGAGAAGTGTAGAGCCTTGCAAATGAAGGTTCAAGATCTGGTCGATTCCAAAGCTCTCAACTTCGCACCCCCTCCAAATGTTAACAGAAATCCTATGCCTAATCATGGTGGGCCCAGGATTAATGCCATAGAGGAGGACCAACCATCTGCACTGATTGATAATGTTGCACAGATTCGAACACCGCTGGCAGAAGTCAAAGCTCAACTCTTAAGATGCCAAGTTTTCCCAGGTTGTCAGGCCTGCTGCGAATCTTGCAAGACTGCTATTAATGGTTGTGAGAGGCTAAGGCTTGGCATAGATGGCCTTATCAGAGATGGAATTTTGCAAATTACCACAACGGCTCCTACAACGTCAACAACTCTTTCTTCAGCAACAATGGACTCTCCTACAACATCAACAACTTTTTCTTCAACAACAATAGATCCTCCTACAACTGCAACAACTATCATTCCCACTGATTCATCCATAACTCCAGCAATCACTCCATCCATTGTTTCAACAAACCAAAGTTCAGCAACACTTACTTCTACAACATCAACACCCATCTTATCAACGGAATCGCCTACAACACCAACAAACACTAACGAAGATATCTCAACGGTCACGATCTATTATGACCCGACAACTGTTCATCCCAACAACAATTTTCAACAACAAACTGAAACACCTCCTGTCAGATCTCCAGTCACAATCTTCTACGACCCGCATACCATCACAGTTCCTTCCGCTGCAGCAATCAGTCCAGTCACCATTACGGTACCTGGACCCGTTCCTTATGAAAGCAGTAATGTCATACCTTGGCACTACGGCTCGGATCTCTACTGCGACGGAAAGAAGATCACTCTAGATTCAGCAACCTCTTCACCACAAGTTGACAATGTTGGGGGAGGCGGAGGCTTCACCAGAAGCAGACGCCTTTTTTCCTCACAAACATCGAGACCCAATACTGAAGCAGAGGCTGCTGCTAAGGTAAAAGGGAAGAATGTGGTGCTTGAAGAGCCAACTGTTAAAGAAACTCCGAAGACGTCTTTTGACCAAGAGGTGGACGAGTTCATGAGAATAATCAAAAAGAGTGATTACAAGGTGGTGGACCAGCTTCATCAGACGCCCTCCAAAATCTCTATCCTGTCGTTGTTAATGTGTTCCGAAGCCCATAGGAATGCACTCTTGAGGGTCCTGCATGCAACCTATGTGTCGGAAGAGATTACGGTTAATCAGCTTGAAATAGTGGTTGCAAATGTTAACACCAGTCATGGACTGGGCTTCATGGATGCTGATTTAACAACGGAGGGACGCAATCATAACTAGGCTTTACACATCACCTTAGAGTGCAAAAGTGTTGTTCTTTCTCATGTGCTGGTAGACATTGGGTCTTCGCTCAATGTCCTCCCAAAGAAAGCCTTGGTGAAGCTAGAATATGATGGTATGGCATTGCGTCTAAGTAACTTGGTGGTGAGAGCGTTTGATGGCTCTAAGAGATCAGTGCTTGGAGAGATTGAATTACCTGTGATGGTTGGCCCACAAATATTTAAAACTACTTTCTTCGTGATGGATATTCAGCCGGCCTACAGTTGTTTGTTGGGTAGACCCTAGATTCACGCCGCTGGCGCTGTTACATCTACCCTTCACCAGAAATTAAAATTTGAGTGGAAAGGCCAGATCATCACAATCTGCGGGGAGGAAGACATTTTCGTTAGCCAGCTAGCTACTTACAAGTATATAGAGATGGATGGGGAGATCCATGAGACTATGAGTCAGGGGTTTGAAGCCCTTAACATCAATGAAGCAACTGTTGTGTCTGGAACTTCTATCACTTCATATCAACAAGCCCGGAAGGTTGTTGAAGAGGGTATCGCTCAGGGCTGGGGCAAGCTGCTGCCAGTAGAAAAGAAAGAAGACAGATTCGGGTTGGGTTACAGACCAACTCGACAAGATCAACCAGAGGCTGCAACGGAGCCCAAATTTATCAGTGGGGGAATGCTTACCCCGGATGCTTTAAACAATCTGGAAGACGAGGAAGAAGGCAACCGCAACCTGGAAAACTGGATACGTCCAAGGATCCTGGGGAACCAAGTCTCTAACTGGTCTTCCCAGGAAATTATAAGAGTTACTCCTGCAGAGTAATTATTATTTCCTGTCTTTTAAGCATGCATCAAGTCCTGCATCTTGCCCAAGGTGTCAGGACTCATTTTGTAATAGGGCCATCTTGTATTTTGTGCAAATGATTAATTAATGAATATCAGGACATCTTTTGCAAACGAGTCTTTTTCGCTCACTGTCTTTTTCATTTTTCACTTTTGTACAAAACAATAAAATGGCAATGTTTTCAAAATAAACAACTTCATTTTCACTTTTTCTAAACAAGATAAAACTGATCACTAAAATGAACCAATCTCAACCCTTGTAGAGAATGCCCTCCAGATTGCACCGACAACAACACTGCTATGACTTCGTATGACTTCGACAATCCGATTAATCAAGCTGATGAAGGGGTTGAAGAAGACTATGAGCTACCTGAAGAGCTAGCCAGGTTGTTAAGGCAAGAGAGGAAGGTAATCACCCCTCATTAGGAGGAGGTTGAGACAGTAAATCTTGGTACCGAAGAAGACTTGAAAGAAGTGAAGATCGGGGCCCGTCTGCAAGATTCAGTGAAGGAACATCTTATTGACATGCTTCGAGAGTACGTTGATGTCTTTTCCTAGTCCTATCAAGACATGCCATGTCTGGATACCGACATTGTTATGCACAAGCTGCCTTTGAAGGAAGACTGTCCTCCAGTGAAACAGAAGTTGCGTCGTACTCATCCGGATATGGCCATGAAGATTAAAGAAGAGGTACAAAAACAGTGGGACGCCGGTTTCCTTGCTGTAACTAGTTACCTGCCGTGGGTTGCTAACATTGTACCAGTGCCTAAGAAGGATGGAAAAGTACGGATGTGTGTGGATTATCGGGATCTGAACAGAGTTAGCCCGAAGGATGATTTCCCTTTACCTCACATTGATGAATTGGTCGACAAAACAACTCAGTTCTCGGTATTCTCCTTCATGGAAGGATTCTCAGGATATAATCAGATCAAGATGTCACCTGAAGACATGGAGAAGACTACTTTCATCACACCCTGGGGCACATTCTGTTATAAGGTGATGCCATTTGGATTGAAGAATGCTGGTGCCACTTATCAACGGGTCATGGTAACATTATTCCACGACATGATCCACAAAGAAATTGAATGCTACGTGGATGCCATGATTGCCAAGTCCCTCACTGAAGAAGACCATCTGGTAAATCTGCTAAAGTTGTTTAAGCGTCTCAGTAAGTATCAGCTGAAGCTAAACCCCAACAAATGCACATTCGGGGTACGTTCCGGTAAACTACTGGGATTCATTATAAGTGAAAAGGGAATTGAAGTTGATCCTGACAAAGTCAAAGCCATTCAAGAGATACCTGCACCTAGGACTGAAAAGGATGTTCGGGGGTTTCTAGGTAGACTGAACTACATATCAAGGTTCATATCTCACCTTACTGCGACCTGTGAGCCCCTGTTCAAATTGTTAAGAAAAGAACAAACGGTAAGGTGGAACGAAGACTTCCAAAAGGCTTTTGTCAAAATCAAAGAGTACTTACAAGAACCTCCAATTCTTATGCCTCCAGTTGGAGGAAGACCTCTAATAATGTACCTGACAGTATTAGAAGGATCAATGGGGTGTGTGCTGGGCCAGCATGACGAGTCTGGTCGAAAAGAGTATGCAATATACTACCTAAGCAAAAAGTTTACCGACTGTGAACAATGTTATTCACTGCTCGAGAAAACTTGATGTGCTTTAGCGTGGGCTGCTCACCGACTAAGGCAGTATATGTTGACCCACACTACCTTGTTGATCTCAAAGATGGACCCAATCAAGTACATATTTGAGAAGCCAACACTTACCGGAAGGGTTGCAAGATGGCAAATGATTCTAACAGAGTATGACATTCAGTACACATCTCAAAAGGCCATCAAGGGCAGTGTACTGTCTGACTATCTAGCTGAGCAACCCATTGATGATTACCAACCAATGAGATTTTACTTCCCTGATGAAGACATCATGTTCTTGAAAGCAAAAGATCATGAAGAGCCTGTTCACACTGAAGGGCCTGACCCAGAAGAAGAATGGACTATGATGTTTGATGGGGTTGTTAATATGAATGGTCATGGAGTTGGTGCAGTGCTCATTACACCTAAAGGAAATCACATGCCTTTCTCGGCAAAGCTCACCTTTGCATGCACTAACAACGAAGCTGAATATGAAGCCTGTATCATGGGTCTCGAGGAAGCCATTGATCTCAGGATCAAGACTTTAACTGTGTTCGGAGATTCAGCTCTGGTAATCAATCAAACCAACGGCAAATGGTACACTCACCAGGAGCATCTGATTCCATACCGTGACTATACGAGGAGATTATTGACTTTCTTCACAACAGTCAAACTTGAGTACATCCCTCGAGACGAAAATCAGTTCGTAGATGCTTTGGCTACCATTTCCTCCATGATCAAGGTTCAAGCTGCCAACTTTGTGCCTCAGATTTTAGTATCCAGATTTGACCGACCAACATACGTATTCTCTGTGGACATTGCTAAAGATGATAAGCCTTGGTTCCATGACATCAAATGCTTCTTAGAGGATCAAACGTACCCACCCGGGGCATCATCCAATGACAAGAAGACACTAAGAAGGCTGGATGGTAGTTTCTTCCTGAATGCTGATGGTTCCTTGTACAAAAGAAACTTTGACATGGTACTTCTCAGATATGTTGAAAAGAAAGAGGCAGACTTGATGATGCACAAGGTGCATGAAGGATCTTTCGGTACCCATGCTGGAGGACATGCAATGGCAAATAAATTATTAAGATCAGGTTATTACTGGATCACAATGGATGCAGACTGTTGTGCCTATGCCAGGAAGTGTCATAAATGCCAGATTTATGCAGACAAAGTGCATGTACCTCCAAATCCTTTGAATGTAATGTCTTCACCTAGGCCCTTTGCCATGCGGGGCATTGACATGATTGGAAATATTGAACCGACTGCTTCAAATGGCCATAAATTCATCCTGGTAGCCATTGATTATTTCACCAAGTGGGTTGAAGCAGCTTCGTATGCCAACGTCACCAGGCAAGTGGTAGCCAGATTCCTGAAAAAAGACATCATCTGTCGGTATGGAGTACCCGAGCGAATCATTACTGATAATGGTTCCAACTTGAACAACAAAATGATGGCAGAACTGTGCCGGGACTTCAAAATCCAACATCATAATTCTTCTCTTTACAGGCCAAAGATGAATGGCGCTGTTGAGGCAACTAACAAGAATATCAAGAAGATTGTGCAAAAGATGGTGGTTACATACAAAGACTGGCATAAAATGCTACCATTTACCTTGCATGGGTATCGCACCTCAATCAGAACGTCCACCGGGGCAACACTGTATCAGCTTGTTTATGGTATGGAGGCAGTCCTACCTGTTGAAGTTGAATTACCCTCCTTACGAGTACTGATGGATGTCAAGTTAAATGAAGCAGAATGGGTCTGATCTCGGTATAATCAACTGAATCTGATCGAAGAAAAGAGATTAGCTGCAATCTGTCATTGGCAGCTATACTAGAAAAGAATGAAGAAAGCCTTCGATAAGAAAGTCAGGCTTCAGGAATACCAAGTAGGAGATCTTGTGCTGAAAAGACTCCTTCCTCCTCATACAGACCATAGGGGCAAATGGACTCCGAATTACGATGGTCCTTTCATAGTAAAGAAAGTTTTCTCTGGTGGGGAACTGATGCTCACTACTATGGATGGTGAAGATTTCTTATCCCTTGTGAATTCAGATGCAGTTAAAAAATACTTCGCATAAAATGACCCGCTGGACATAAAAACAGAATGTACGTCCAGGAAAAAATAGGGCATCCCGGCGAGTCAAAAACAGAATAAAAGACTCGGGCAAAAATAAGGGAAATTAAAAAAAATGTACACCCACTGAGTTGAAAAGCCGCATTGGACAGCTCAGGCAAAAATGGGTATCCCGGTGTATCGAAAACCCGAAAGGGCGATCCATGCAAAATAAGGGAATAAGCGAACAACTACATTCTGAATTCATCTGTATCACTTACAACACGACAAGCTTCGAAAGGTTAAAGCATCAGTCAGAATCATCCTTCTTAAGAAAGCAAGATAAGAAGAACGTCAAGGTCATACGGGTCATAGCAAAGGGAAACTCGTCGGAGCGTCATCAACATTGCCAGCACCTTTATTTTTCTCAATTTTTGTAACAATCTCCTCATTTCAAGAGATTTGTTTCTTTGACTGTATTTTGCCAATTCAGGGCACCAAAATGAATAAAATCAGAGTTTTCAGTCACACTTCGTCTTGTGCATTCTTGTTGTTTCGTTTGAAAAATGTCCAATATCCATGAAATAATATTTGCATAGAACAAATGCGCCTTTTTAAATTACATGCTTGCAGGAAAGGTATTTACTTTCAGGAATATCTAACTCCTATGACGGAATCCGGTAAGGGATACCTCGGGACACTTGTGCGTTTCTTTGTCTTAACAGGATTGCAGGTATTCAATGCGCAACGTGGGGCATGCCAACATACTTCCCTCCCTAACAGTATCTGGAATGTTTCTCCCCAGCAAAGTTGCCAAGGCATCACTTCTCCAACACATTTTCTTCAAGCAGCATCAGTAAATGCTCACATCCCCAGCTGAGTTGTCAAATCTCCTCATCCTCAAAAGGATCCTCACAGAAATCTCTAGGAAGCTCGTTCAATGATCTTTCCACCCCCAAAGTGCCAGATCTCTCATCTTCAGCAAAGACAGGGAACCATCTCCCCACAGAGCTCCAACCTCTCCCGAGAAGAGCAATGTCTGAAATTCTCACACAACAAAGTGAAGAAAGCTTCCTCGTCCCCAGCTGGGTTATCTCCTCACCAGATAGGTCTATAAGTGATCTAATCCCCAAGCAGATTCATATGTCTTATCAGATTTGCCAATGATCTCACCCCTAATTGGGATATCACTTCAAGCAGATCAGCCAAAGATCAGCACAACAGCGGGATCTGAATCCCAAACCGGTTTCTTTTGCATAATCATAGCATTCGCATCATTTCCCCTAGAGCGTAGCATTCCGTCTAATACGGAGCATTACGGCAAACATCAAACATATTGCATGATCACAAGTCAGGTTCGAACCAGTTACCTGTAAATATCAACAGTACTTCATCAGCAATATACAAAATACATCCTTTGCACGTAAAAGCCAATGTGTCCTCTTTGCACTCTTGAAATACAGATACATGCTCCTTTTGATACCCGTCTTTGTCACCTTTCCCCAGTAAAGTAGCCAGAACACTTTCTCCTCGACACTCGTCCGTTTTCACCTCATATTTCCCCACAGAAAGCCAAAGCGTTCCCTTTGCAAAACACAACACATGTTCATATGCTTTCGAAACTCGTCCATGTCATATCATCCCCTGCAGATATAAACCAAACCAAATGCTTATACACTCTCCTGACACCCGTCCGTGTCACCTATCCCCAACACAGTTGCCCAAATACTTGTCTATTATACACTCCTTTCGACACCCGTCCGTGTCATCTTATCCCCACAGGTTGCCTGAGTATGCTCATAACTTGTACACTTTCTCTTCTGATACTCGTCCGTATCATGCTCTTAAGGATGCTCGTCCGCATCTTTAATCTATACACAGCGTCAAACACTTATACCTTTTTATTTCGAAAAGCGTAAGCACTTGTCCGTGTTTACCATTCCCCAGCAAATCGCCAGCAAAACAACTTTTTTTATCCAACATTCGTCCTATGTCGCAATACTTTCGGCAGCCGTACCCTGCCAGGTGATTGTCCTTCACCCTCGGATGACCGTCCCTCATCCTTTCCCCCAACGGAGCCTCCATTATTGGAACCCTTTTCTATCCGACATTCGTCCTATGTCGCGATACTTTTGGTAGCCGTTCCCTACCAGGTGATCGTCCTTCACCCTCGGATGACCATCCCTCATCCTTTCCCCCAGCGGAGTCTCCATTATTGGAACCCTTTTCTATCTGGCATTCATCCTATGTCGCGATACTTTGGCAGCCATACCCTGCCCGGTGATCGTTCTTCACCTCTTGATGATCATCCCTCATCCTTATCCCCAACAGAGCAGCTGTACCCTGCTAGGTGATCGTCCTTCACCTCTTGATGATCGTCCTTCATCATGTTTATCTGATGGCCATCCCCATCGTCGACCTTTTCTATCCGACATTCGTCCTATGTCGTGGTAAAGAGCAGCTGTCCCCTGCTAGGTGATCGTCCTTCACCTTTGATGACTGTCCCTCATCATTATTTCATTTATTCTTTGAACCGATGGCCGTCCCTGTCGTTGTTTACCTTTACTTTGCAGAACCGATGGCCTTCTCCATCATTGCCTTTACCTTAATCCCCAGAAAACATTGTTACCTTACTTGATGGCCGCCCCCGTCGTGTTCTCTTTATTTCCCCAGCATGTCGGCCGTCCTCGTCATTGCTTTATCCCCAGCAGTCTTCCTCTGCTCGATGGCCGTCCTCCATCGCCCGCACCTTATAATCATACTATACTTTCCTTTTACAACTTATATCCCTTTTCTTCTTCACCCCAGTGAGTGCAAATTTTGGACTGTCTTTGGTATTCAACCACAAGTTATCTTGCCCGTCTGTTAAGCCCGTTGCTTACATCCTGCACAGCTAACTCATGTTTGAATAGGGGCAGCTGTAAACACCCCAAATTTTCCCTCACTAAGTTCACAACATGGCTTGTGATCTTTCATATTTGCATTAGTTTAAGCATATCATCTCATATTGCATTTTTGTTTCACTGCATTGGTTCAAGTTCATCTGCATCTAGGGTTTGTGATCTGAGCAATCCAAGGATCCATCTGAGCCACTCCAAAGGCCACCAATCATTCCAAGAGGGTCCATGTATGTTCTATCATCATTTTATATCCCTCAAAGATCAAGGAAGTTAAAGAATCACAAGAACTAGCAAGGCATGGAAGCAGGGCCAGGGTTTCACTGCACAAATGACCTGAATTTAGGGTTTTGGTTTCAGAGGCCATAACTCCAAATTTTTCAGTCATTCTTGTTTCTAATGGTCTCAATATGTTATAAGGATCATGCATACCAAGTTTGATGAAGAAATTCATTGTGGAAATCATCTGTTCACTGGGTAACTTCTTGAGCAAGTCAAAGCAAAATCAGGGCATCTGAGGCCCCCCAACATGGAACCAAAGTGGGTTTTTCATCAAATTGGAGTTATATGATCTTTATTTGATCATTGAAGTGCTTTGAAGTTCAAAAAATTGAAGAAAAGTGAGCTAAACTAAAAGTTGCCAAAAATGGAAATGACTTGTAATGTAAACTTTCCATTTTGGGAAAGTTTTTCAACCTCCTCTTTCTCAACCAAAAATGCTTCAAATGAAACATTGTTGGTCATGAAAGTTGTAGATTGGATCATTCCCTTTTCAAAAAGTACAAGAACAAGACCTAATTCATTTTGGAACTCAAGATATGGCTTGTCAAAGTTGGCAAAAATCACATAATTTTCAAGAATGCACCAAAGAGGGATTTTTGCAAAACCACTTGCCAAAGCATTTTGTGATTTCAAACACACTTCTATGTATCATAACATCATAGTACATTCCATAAAGATCAAAATTTCCCAAAGAATTGCATCATTTCACGCCTTGAACATCAAGAAATTACAAAAGGGCCAAAGCTTCATGAATTTGTAAAACACCACATAAACTTCCATCCACTTGCTGCATTGCCTCAAGAATGATTCTATGGACATCCTTGATCCATGCTGCGCATGGACAAGCCAAAGAGCCAGCTACACCATTGCCCATACCTCAAGTACAACACTTTTGACTTTTTGGCAAAAACACCCATACCAATTACAATAGTCCACCACCCACTCTCTGCCCAATCCAGACCTTACAAGCATGCTCCTAGGGTTCATTTTCATAACACACACAAGCCTAACACTCCAATAACTCAGCATTCCACAAAACTCTCCAACTTGCAATACCCTTTGAATCTCTTAGCTCACTCACTCAATCTTCAAACCAATTTCACCATTGATCTCAAAATCACTCATTGACCACAAAGCAACCATTAAACCAGCCAAGAACACCCCATACACAAAACACGATTCTTGGCCAGTTGAGGTGTAATCTTATAAACCAGGCATTCTCAAGGCCTTTCAAGCATCAAAGCTTCATCAGGAGGTTAAAGGGAGTCATTTTGCACAAAGAAAGTGGCCAGAAAGCTCAAGTTTGAAAAGCTTCATCTCAGGTAGTCATCTCAAATCATTTTTCCAGAACTCCTTTTTTATGTTACAATGTGAAAGAGCATGCTTCACTGATCACTCTGAGCTTTGTATTTTCGAAAATGGTTAAGAAATGAGTTTGTATGAATGTTCTGAAATTTTTGCCATTTTTTATGTTTCCTTTGAATCTTGTTCATAAGAAATTATAAATCTATTTTAGGGGTGGATTTGAGTTTAGGAGAGTTAGAGGGTTTAATCTGGAGCTTTAGAGCTCCAGAAATAACCTAGGGTGAAAGTTGGGGATTTTCAGGGGAGAGGGCAGCCGGAGAAGACGACCGGAGCTCTTCTCCGGTGATCTGAAAGTCATTAAAGTGCTAATTAGGGTTAGGGCAGTGTTTGAACGTGGACCCTTAGATTTCAGCTTCCAGCGTGTGATGGACGCCCAAGATCAATTCATTAACTTTAATTATGGATTAAATATTTAATTAATTAGGATTAAGTGGATTTGAATATGGACCATCAGATGTGGCGCGCAGTCAACCATTATTTTCCCATTTTCAATTCAAGCCCTTGATTGCTCATACTTTTCATTTACACTTCAAATAATTTTCTTAACCCAAAAATATTTTTATTTTTATTTTTTGCATTAAAAATCATTTTTAAAAACATTTAAATGTTTATTTTAATTAATTAATGGAAATTAATTAATTAAAATATCACTTAGGTTTCTAAAAATCCCAAAAATATTCACATTGCATCTTTAAACATTTAGAAACATTATCATACCATCCATGCAAATTTCTTTTTGGTTTTGAACAATCTTTGATAATTTTCTTGAATTTAGGGTTCATAAAATTCACATTTTAGAACCCTAACTTCAAGAACTCTTTTCTGCCTAACCATGAATGGTATGACAATGATTCTTTTTGCATTGATCTTCATTTAGAATGTACTATCTAACATTATTTTGTCATGAATTTCCTCTGCATTTTTTCCCTTTAGGTGCCTTAAAACCCTAAATAACTTAGAAAAATCATAACTTTCATTAGGTTAAGAGTTAGGTCTCCTCCTTTGGGGGGTGATGTCATATGGGGTTAGGGTTCCTTTGATTGCATTTTTTATCTAGTCATTTTCTTATGTTTTTGACTTTTGCATCTCATGTTGCATGAAAACCCTAATTTCTCACCTTCATTTGCATACATCTTGCATATGCTTCTATTCATGAACTTGCCATGACATTCCATGTATTCACATGACATATAAGACATCCTAGGACACATTAGAACCATTCTTGATCATTCCTTCATTTATTTGACATGTTATGCATTCATTATACTCCATGAACATTCATGAACTTTCATGCTTCTTTCATGCTTCATTTGCATTCTCATCACTTGTATGATCATCCATAGCTCTTGACATACATTTGCATCATATCTTAGAATCATTTACATCATGAACTTGCTTTTGGTTTTGGTTTGCATCCTTGCATACTTTTCATTCTCATTTCATTTCATTTGTTTATGCTAACTTTTCAGGTGGTAAGTACTTTGAGAAGTGAATTTGCCTTCACTTCTCACATTCCCTTATCCTCTCTCTTATACATTCATTGCTGCATTTTATCTTTGCTTTAGAGTGCGCTTGCTCATTCATGTTCTCTATCCACTTTCTTTCTTCAAGCAACTTATCTTCTTAAGTGAAGTAAGTTGACTTGTTTCTTCTGTTTCTCTTCCTTTCATCTGCTTCTTCCTTGGTGGCTCTTCTTGAAGATCTCTTGCAAGCCTCATAAACCTTAGGAACATCCAAGCATGATAACAATTAGGGTTTGATTAGTCCCCCATTAGTTTTACCTTTGTGTCATCTTTTGTGTCTCTCCTCTCATCCCATAATCAGAGACTAAACCCTTAAGGTTTTAAGGCTTTGTGATTAAGATTATGACTGCATCCTTCTCTTAGGATGGAGTGCATAACCCTAATCCTAAGTGTTAAACCCTTAATGTGTTTAAATATCTTAATCAATCCATCTAATAATCACTAAGACAATAGCTTGTAACTTGGGCCTTGCATTTGGGTTCTAATTCTTCCTTAATTGGTCAAGAAGGACTAACCCTAGTGTTAATAGACAAGTCCTCCTCAAGTTGTCTTACAAACCATAAAATTCACTTCTTAATCTTACCATTAACTAAAATCCACTTTAATAAAGGCTTTGTTTTGTCATGAGGTTAATCCCTAATCATGGATTAAGTTGAGGTATCTTCCTCAGCTTAAATGTTCTCATCTTTTATCCTTCTATTAGGATGGTGTAATAGGTCCATTAAATCCTTGATTATGGCTTAAACTCATTACTTAACATTAAACAAAAAAAATAAAAAAAAATCTAAATAATCACAAGTAGGTTAATGATCTTAATCCTACATCATGGTGATTAAGTGTGAGGTTCTTACTTCATACTTAAGGTATTCTCATTACTCCTAATCAGAGGGAGGATGTGATGAGTTCACTAACCATTGGTTTAAGCTTAAGCTCATTTTCTTATGACAAACACCAAAAAGCAATAAAAGATTGAAAACATCAAAAAAACAAACAATAATCGTCTCCTTCGGGATTCTTTTCTCATCTCTTCACTCACAAACGAGAACTCGCTTCTTTTGTCTAATGCAAGACAATTAGCACCTGAGCCAGACAGGTCATACACTTGAGCATAGACAAGTAAGCATTTCATCAGTCAATTTATCTTCCAGTCTCTTTGAGTCGAACTACGGTGTTCTGACTTCCTCATTGCACGAGAGGATACGTAGGCATAACTTAACTGTTATCGAACAAAAGTCTCTTTCTCTTCCCCCCTCTTCCAACATTATTCTTTAAGCCTCATCCCTGAGCAATTCATTTCATATCTCTTTTGCACTGACACCTGTACTTTTTTTTTCTTTTTCCAGTTTTTGCACACAGATAGCACTGACACTACCCCTTTAAACACAAACTTTCAAGCGTGGATCCTGTCGAGTACGACAGACAATCTGGGTGCTAATACCTTCCCAGGTTGTAACCAACCCCCTTTCTCAGTTTCTCTGGTTCGCGACCGTCTTATCCATCTATTCCTAGGTTTATGCAGCATTACCTTTCCTTCGGGATAAAAATGCCTAGCTGGCGACTCTTTTCAGTTCATCTTCATGTTCTCCTTTCACCGACCGTTCGCGTCTTTACCCCTTCTGACCCGATGTCATTTGGTGGGAGCGACAAGTTGCCTAATAAAGTCCTATCATCATTGGGATCTATTCCCAAAGCAGAATGTTCCTCCCCCAGCGAGAAAGGCTTTACATTTCTTATCCCCAGCGGAAAGGTGATACTTAACATCCTCAGCAGAGTTGAAACAAAATATTCCCCAACCAAGTCAGAGCGGGTAGTGTTCCTAGCAGAACTTCAAAGTCAGTTGAACAATTCTTTTCCACAACTAAGTCAAAATAGGCAGTGTTCCTAGCATAACTTCAAGATCAACTGAATAGTTCTTTTACCAAGCAGAATCTTCATTTACAGCAAGCAACCGAATGCACCTTTCTCCCCACAGAGTTAGCATTGTCAGAATTCTCTCCCTAGCTAGGTCCTGGCAGATTATTCCCCAGCTGAGTTGGAAGTTTGTCACTCCCCCGCAGAGTCATGTGATTGGGATTCAACCCAATGATGAAATATTCCCCAAGAGGTCGCCAATTTATTTTTGGTAGACATGACAGATCAAAGCAACGCATGCACATATGCAATTTTGTTCTTATCCCTCTCCAGCATATTGCTATCTCCGGCCAGAGTTTCGAGATGGTTATCTCATTTCCTCAGTATAATGTCGCCCAGGACGTTGTTATCCCCCAGCAGGATTCAAGAGATGGTTATCTCGTTTCCTCAAGCACAATGTTTCCTAGGATGTTGTTATCCCTAGTAGATGTTTTTCTCTAGTCAAAATGTCGATATTGATTCCGTGTTTTTTTTATTCCCCATCCAGCGGTGGTTATTAACAGGAGGTGGTCATCTCAGTTCCTCAACAGAATGTCACCCAGGACGTTTGCATCTCCAACGGAGTTCTAGTAAGAATTCTCCCCAACAAGAATATATCTTTGTCCAAACTAGTGGATAGATATTTGAAGAAGTACATACCTCCTTGTTAGGATGGTTATTTCATATTTAAAATCAAGACAGCATATTTTATATGGATTTTGAAGATCAGAATCAAGACAACGTGTTGTTACACGAATTCTGACAATGATTCAGCCCAGTGGATCCTTTATCTGAAATAACGTATATTCTTGTTAGAATGGTTATTTTGTTATCAAAATAAAAATAGCGTATTGTTATACGGATTTTGAAAATTGGAATCAAGACAACATATTGTTATAAGTATTTTGAAGCAAAATCAAGACAGCGTGTTGTTACACGGATTTTGAAGCTTGGAGTCAAGACAACGTGTAGTTACACGGATTCTGAAAGAGGATCGAAATAGTGCATGCCTGGTTGCAGATCCTGACAGTGGGTTATATTGTCGAAATAGTGCGGAATATCAAGCTAACGCGTTTTTACGAGGATTTTCGTAATTGCATAATTGTTACCGTATTCCTTTAGGTTATACAAAGAGAATCAAGACAGCGTATGTTATACGGATTCTAATCAAGATCAATACAACGTATTTGTTAATACGGATCTTGAAATTGTACACGTCTATCCCACATATCTAAGTGTACCAAATCTATCGTCGCTATGGCAAGCCAGTAGTCTCATGGTTCCACAAAAGACACTTCCGATTCCATCGTCGCTATGGCAAGCCAATAGTCTCCTGGTTCTACAAAAGACAGGTTCTCATTTTCAGCGGTTACTTTTGGTTACTTCGTTTCATAAGACAATTGTTTTCTTTTGAAGGGTATATTTCCTTGTTTTTCTCCATCAGAGTGCAAATTTCAGGGTCTTTTTTTTTGGTATCCAACCACAGTTCATCTAGAAAGGCCGACAGCCGGTGCTCTCGTCCTTTTCAGATTAATAGATGCTTGGATAGGGACAGCTGTAACACCCCAAAATTTGCCCTCTCATTTTCATATCATATAACATAGCATATTGTATACATGATCAAGCATCCTTGCATAGAAAAATGAAGCATAACATCCATGGTTGCTAGCATGGGGCATATGATTAGTTATCCAACAATTCGATCTGCAAAACCAAAAAGAGCCAAGTGATTCTACAAGGAGCTCAATGCCATCCATAAAGCCCTAGAAGGGATCAAAAGCCAAATCAACTCAGAATGGACGATATGGACGTATTACTGGATATTCCCACAAGAAAAAGGAAAAATTCAAGTTTTTGACCCGTTAACCGGTTAACCTATAATATTAACCAGTTAACGCATGTGAAAATTGAATAAATATTTCAAAAATTAGTTGTTTTCAATTTCCCCTCCACTTTTTCCTTCTAGTTTTTCCACTTTGCTTCAAACTTGCCTTACACTTCACTCCCACTTCATTTTTCCCTTGGAATTTTCCACCACCTTCTAGACTCTTGTAGCATATTCCAAGGAATATTCTAGAAACCCTAACTAACTCCAACTAACTTCAACCCTAACTCCAAGCCTCATTTCCCAATCCTAATGCCTATGCTAGCTCCATGCCTAAGCTTCAATCCAAGCCTATCCTTTATATAAATCCATTTCACTCCAATCCTCATAACTAGGTCCTCATTTTCAAAAATTTCACTTCATCTCTCTCACTTTCTCTCAACTTTTCTTCTCTTTTCACCAAACTCACCAAAGCTTCTCCATAGAAGTTCTTCAAGTTTTCCATTGAAACTTGAAAAACTTGAAGCTAAACCATCATCAATCACCAATTTGTAGCTTATTGAAGAAGTGTTGCTATTCTTTGGATCGATTTTGGTTTTTTCGGAAGTGATTTCGCAAGCATTCATCAAGATTGTCTTCCATTGCATTTATTTTGCATTCGCGGATCAAGGCTAAGAATCTCCGGTTTTATTCTTCATCCGCATTTCAATCGACATAGCAACAAACACCAAAGCAAGTCTCCGTTTTTTAGGTTGGTGATCCGAAATTTTCTTCGCTTTTAACTTATTTCACTTGATCTCGCCGTTTAGCATTCTTCATCGTTTCTTTTTTATGCTTACTTTTTGTTCATTTTTACGCTTGATTACAATTTGAATGTGTGATGATTATTTTAGTTGTTAAAAGCTAGAATTGTAGCTAATTCTAGGTCCTAATAGGTGTTAGAATACCATCTTTAAGTAGAAAATTTGTGCTAGCATGTTCATGTATGTGTTAGGGGTTTTTAGAAGTAGGTTCATGACCAAAAGTGCTTATTTCTTGGCTTTTTCCCAGCATTATGTTCAGTGTTAACCGGTTAACTCATATGGTTAACCAGTTAACACGTGATTTTCAAAACTGGATATTGCTGTTTTAGGACCGTTAATCGGTTAACCTATAGTGTTAACCGATTAACATTGTTTGAACTTGGACAATTTGTTTGTTTTCATTGCATATTTGCATTGCATTGTCCCTTTTAGCTTCATAGTTGATTAGATCATGATTTTAGGGCATATTAAGACCAATATAGGTGCATGATTCCAGAATTTTGAGTCGTATCGACATTCGTTTCATTACTTTTGCATATTTTGTGCTTATTTGTTCATAAATGCATAAAGTGCTTTGTACATGTTGTTGCTAGGTTCAAATGCATCAATTATCATGTAAATGAATGTTCCATATTCTGTTTTGCATAATTTTTGTGATGCATGCAAGTTCGTAATTGTTTGAGTGTTTTAATGCCATGCCATGATTCACTTGAAAATGTATGATCATATATGCATATTCATTCTTACATTTTGTTTGCATCTTGGATTACACTTCCATGTGATACCAATTCTGATTTTGTATCAATGCATGTTTAATTGTTAATCCATAGGTGATGCATGTTCACACTTTCATCTTTTTTTGCCTATATGCTCAAAACTTGAAAATGCATATTTGTTTTTGTGCATTCTTTAACAAGCAAGTTATGGTAGATAATCATGTTCATTAATCCATGTTAATCTTTCATGTTGATGTTGCAATTGATCATGTTATATGATGTTGGTGCATTTTTATTTATTTATTGTGTGCATAAATAAAAACATCCAAATTTGTCTTATATTCAATAGCTGTATTTTGATGCAGTAGTTGTAAAATGTATGCTGATTGTTGTATTTTCACATTTTTTTACACCTGTTTTGCATGCTAATTGTTAGCTGTAGAAAGCTGCTTGTATTGTGCATTGCATCTCGTTGCTGTTTGTGCATTGGTGGGCTGTAATAAGCTGCTGGATTTTTGCTTTGCATTTTTTATGTCCCTTAAACTTAGGATTGAGTCTAGTTTAGGTCCTAGATCCCTTAGGAATTGTTTGCTCATTTATTTTATTATGTTTATCATATTAACCCTTATTTTGTAGGGAGGTGGTGGTAAGTTTCTAAACCTTAAGCTATTTTACATTCTTTATGCTTTCAAAGTGTGTGTGTTTTTTAGCATTCCTTTGCTTACTTTTACACAACTTCATGCTAATCCCCTTAGAATCAACTTAACTTCCTTAGGAGGTAAGTTGTATTCTATTTCCCTTCTTCTTTTCCTTTTCACATTAGAATTAGAAAACCGCATCCATGCATGAAAACACTTAGGATAATTAGTCCCCCTTTAGACTTTTGCCTTTGGTTCGCTTTGATTTCTTTCTCATCTCTTAAAGAAAATAACAATAAAGCACCTAATAAAGGTTGAGCTTCTCATACACCATGAGACTTTGCCGTGGGTAACTTATATGCGTTCCATTTCGGGGTGAGGTGTAAGAAATCTACCACGATGAACAAGTCTTAGTGTGGGAACGTTCACAAACAACAATAAACAGAAGACTCTTCTTTAAAAGACAGTTAACAGACAACACACGTCTTTCATGTAAGAATTCTTTTCTCACCTCACTCACTCTCATCGCGAACTTGCTCATTCTTTTCACTTTGAAAGACGATAATGCACTCGTTCCAGAAGAGCCTGCAACACCTGAGCATAGGCATAAGCAGTTCCAACACTTAAAACACACAAATATAGTTTCTGCCTTAGTTAGGCAAACTACATCGACTCTGATCCTCATATTCTCGATGAGGTACGTAGGCAGCGGGGTAGGGCCCATTCGAGTACATTATTTATTTTCTCTACATTTCCCTCTATTTCTTTTTGATCCTTTTCCCGTTCCCGTCCTCATTCCACTTCCATTCCAGTTAGCGGTTTTATTCAACTTCATTCTTATTTCTCACCCTTTTAAACAAACAAACAAGCGTGGATCCCGTCGGGTACGACAGACGGTATGGGGTTCTAATACCTTTCCAGGTCGTAACCGACTCCCGGACCCAGATATTTGGTTCGCAAGACCCTTCCCTTTCCTTATTCCTTAGGTTTGTGCAGCATTACCTTTCCTATTCATTCGGGATAAAAATGCATGGCTGGCAACTCTACCCTTTTCCGCGCCACTTTCACGTTTGTACCAGGATGGAAATCCCGGGAGCGACAATGCCCATCTTTCTTCTTTACCAAAAGAACTGGAGCTCCCCATGGGGACACACTTGGTGTAATACCCCAAAGTCGATTTTTGATTTAATTGATGTGTTTGTTGTGAATTTGATGAATTATTTGATGATTTGATGTTTGTGGGGGTTATGAGTTTGACTTAATATTATAATAATATTAGGATATTAAGTATAGTGGGTTTACTTGATTATTTGAGATTAAATGAATAAAATAAGAGGAATTAGAGGATAAGGGTGATGTGGTCTTTTGATGGAGGATTAGTGAGGGTATTATGGGGAAAGTCTTTTGAGGTCTTAGGGGAAAGAGTGACTAAAGAGTAAAGTTGGTTTTTTGTACAATCAATTGGTAGATCGCACTTTTGGGAGAAAAGAGAAGAGCTCTGAAGAGGAAAAGCTAGGGCTTGAAGGTTGGAGAGGTTTTTCGAGAAGATTATCAAAGGATTACAGAACCTAAGGTATGGGAAGTATTTTCCGTTCGGTATTGTAATTTGGGAATAAAATTGGGGGTTTGAGGTATAGTTTGAGGGTATAGGGTTTTGATTGATGATTTGTGTTTTGATGTTGATGAATATAAGGATGTTAGATGATGTATATGATGTTATTATGAGTAATGTTGATGTTGAATATGATTTTGCTGCTATGCTGATGCTGAATATGGATTTTTATTAGTGAAATCGCAGAAGGGCGATTCTAAAAATCGCAGAAAATCTACAGAAATCGCGAAGCTCGCTTAGAGAGTAAGTCAGAATTTTGAAAATACAAAACCCAAGAGTTGGTCACTTAGCGAGATGGGTGGCTCACTTAGTGCGACTTGGAACATTTGAAAAATGATTTTTAAATTCTAAAAAATGTTTTCTCGATGTGGTTTATGTCGTAAGCTGCTATGATATTGTAGAGTTATTGTATGATGTGTTTTTAGAGGCTATTTGAGTAGAATTAGTGATTAAATGATGTATGATGGCTTATATGATTTTTTTTGAGTTATGAAGTATGATTACATGATTTAGAGGTATGAGGTTAGATGAGTATGTAGTATGATGTTAGATGAGTATGTAATATGATGGTACGAGTGAGTATGTGAAATGATGATTGGTGATGAATGAAGATGAAATGCTTAGGAGGTTATAATGATGATGTGCGTATATTGCGTCTTGCATTCATGGCATTATTTATTAGGGAAATTTGGTCCATTGATAGCTTCAATCCCATTGTGCGGATTGAAGTGATTTGATGTTATGATGTGCTCCTTTAGTGAATGGTTGATGGCCCAGTGTCCATCCATGAGGATGTTTCGATACCACATGCATAATAAGAGGTTGCATATCATTCTAAATTACATAACATGATTTGCATTGATTTTGTGTCATGATGTGATGTATTTGATGTTGTGTATAAATGACTTCTGTGATGATTGATGTTATGTTGTGAAGTAGTTGACGTTGTGTATATGATGAGGTTTTGTGGTGAACAATTCAGTTTTTGTAGTCCATGTTTATAAATTCTCATTTTAATATTACCTTATTGAATGTGAATTTACTCACCCTGCCTGCCTTCTGGTGATGGTCTATTATGCCATCCTGCAGATAATCAAGGTTAGCTCAGTGCGCATTTAGCTCGGAGTAGTGAGTTGTCCTGGTAGTTAGAAGTGGAGTCCTACTCTGTGTCCAGTAACATCGGGGTGGGTTTCGCTTGAATTGTTTTGTTTATTTGAATTACGATGTTAATTTCTTTTGATTACTTTTGGTTTAAACGATGCTTGGATTAAATTATGAAGTTTTATTTTATTAAAGATGAAAGATGATTGTTTTGTTTTCCGCTGCGTAATTATAAAAAACAGAGTTTTGAAATGTTTTCATGATCCGTGTTATGGGTCAGGACTCAATGTGATACCCTTTTTATGAGGGGACTCTGATTATGTGGTTAAATTATAATGGGGTAGAAAGGGTGTTACATTAATGGTATCAGATCAGGTTGGTCTGTCGGTCGTGTCATATCGTTGTCAGTTGTGTAGGTTATTGCGTTTGAGTGTTTGGGGTTGAGTTATTTTCTGATGTTGTTGGTGATTTGTAGAATGGTTTTGAATCGTGCTTTTGCAGATGCGGTAGATGCACTTGCTCAGGCTATGTTTGTGATGAATTTCATGCCTTGGGGGTATTTCAGAGGAATAATCCACCTAAGTTTGAGGGTACTCATGAACCAGAGAATGCACATAAGTGGCTGAAGGTGATTGAGAAGATTTTCAGAACTATGGCGTGCTCCAATGATCAAAAGGTGTAGTTTGGATCCCATATGCTGGATGAAGAGGCTAGGGATTGGTGGGATAATAACCATCAGAGATTAGAAGGAGCTGGGGTTGCGATAACTTGAAATGTGTCCAGGAGGGAATTTATGAGTAAGTATTTTCCTGAAGACGCTCGTGGCAAGAAAGAGATTGAGTTCCTAGAGCTGAAGCAAGGGAACATGATGGTGGCAGAGTATGCTGCCATGTTTGAGAGGTAAATGATGTTTTGTCCTCACTACAACCGTAATGATGCTGAGTTGTCCAAGTGTTTGAAGTTTGAGAATTGGATGAGACCAGAAATCAAGAAAACGATTGGGTGTCAGCAGATCCACATGTATACTGAGCTTGTGGATAAGAGTAGGATCTGTGATGAGGATAGTCGAGCTCAATCTGCTCACTATAAGAAGGTGAGTGAGAAGAAAGAAAAGGGTCAGTTTCGAGGGAAACCTTATGCGACTCCAAATAACAAAGGGAAGCCTAAGGTTACTGATGGGAAGAAGCCTAGTGGTGGAGCAGGTTATACTCCTCTCAAGTGCTATAAGTGTGGTGAAGTGGGTCACAAATTTGATGTGTGCACTGCTACTGTGATAAGATGCTATAAATGTGGTAAGAGGGGTCATATGAAGGATGAGTGTCCAAATGCAGGACCAACTTGTTTCAATTATGGTGAAGAAGGTCATATCAGTACTCAGTTCCAGAAACCGAAGAAGGTTGCTACTGTGGCTCAGACTACTGGTAGAGTGTTCGTTTTGAGTGACTTAGATGCTCAGAAGAAAGATAACTTGATTAGAGGTACTTGTTTTATTAATGATGTTGAGTTGTTTGCTATAATTGATACTGGTGCTACTCATTTGTTTATTTCGATTGAGTGCGCGACCAAGTTGAATTTGTCTTTGACTGTTATGAATGGTAATATGTTGATTGAGATGCCTACTGACAGTTCAGTTACGACTAATCGTGTGTGTTTGAAATATCCTCTGACCATTTATGGTAAGGATTTCTTGATGGATTTGATGTGTTTACCTTTACGCGATATGGATGTTGTGCAGGGAATGAACTGGATGGAGTTCAACTTTGTGCATATCAATTGTTATGCAAAGACGGTGGAGTTTCTAGAGTTTGATAATCGGGGGGAAATGATGTTTCTATATGCGAAGCAAGTGGATGAACTTCTAGCAGATGAAGTCTAGATGTTTGCTTTGTTTGTGGCGTTACAAGTTGACCGTGAACAAGTGAGTGTTGAATTGCCTGTTGTTAGAGAATTTCTTGATGTGTTTCCGGATGACATTAGTGATTTTCCTCCAGAGCGTGAAGTAGAGTTTGCTGTGGATTTGGTACCAGGTACTAGTTGTCGCTCCCGGAATTTTCATCCTAGTACAAAAGCGAAAGTGGCGCAGAAAAGGTAGAGTCGCTAGATAGGCATTTTTATCCCGAATGAATGGGAAATGTAATACTGCACAAATCTAAGAAAAAAAGGAAAGAACAAGGTCTTGTGAACCAAAGAACTGGGTTCGAGAGTCAGTTACAACTTGGAAAGGTATTAGCACCATAGATCATCCGCCGTACCCGACGGGATCCATGCTTGTTTGTTTTGTTTCAAAGGGTGAGAAATAAAACTGCTGCTGAATAAAAACCGCTACTGGAACTGGAATGAGAGAGGGAGCTGGAAATAGAGTACGAAAAAGTACGGGGAAAATGTAGGGAAAATAAAGAATGTGCTCGAATGGGCCCTACCCCACGGCCTACGTATCTCATGGGAAATGAGAATCATAGTCGACATAGTTTGCCTAACTAAGGCGAGAACTTTGTTTGTATTTTTTATGATTGAACTGCTTATGCTTATGCTCAGGTGTTGCAGGCTCGTCTGGTACGAGTGCGTTTAACTTCTTATGCAAAAATCAACCGGCGGAAAACATAAGTGTCGCCATCGATCAGTTTTTTATCCCGACGCGGGAAAGGAGAATAATCGAAGAAAACCTGAAGGAAAAGGAAAAGACGAGGTCATCGCAACCAAGTCCGGGCTCGGGAGTCGGTTACACAAAGGGAAGGTATTAGCAGCCCTTCGTGTCCATCGTAGTCGATGGGAACCACGCTTGCTGTTCTGCTAAAAGGGTGTAGTCATATGAAGCTCCATCTGCTGCTAAACTGGAAATGAAGAGAAAGAAACGATGACGAAAATGGAAAACAAAAACGAATGGGTGATTGAAACAAACAGACTCGAGAGGGTATCACACCCCAGCCTGACGTATCTTGTCGCAACAAGAATCAGAGTCCACGTAGTTCTGAATAGAATAGGAATTCGGTCAACAAGCTTCGCGCTTGTGCCTACGTATCTCCTAGTGAGAATCAGACCGCTGTAGTTCGGCTAATTAAGGGTGAGCACATTCTTTTTGTGTGTTTTTTAAGATAACAGTGTCAAGTGCGCGTCCCAGTAATTAGGTGTTCCCACTCAGGCGTTTACCTGTTTGCGGTAGAACGGACTTAACATGTCTTGCGTCTGCACCAGAAAAAGATGAGAAAGGAATCCCGCGGGAAAGACGATTGAAGCTTGGTTCAAGTCTTTTAAAGAAATGTTTTTGTTATTTTTGTTTGTGGTATTTATTAAGTGTTTTTGGATTTTCTTTATGAGGAAGAAGAGAAAGACTCAAAGGTTTAAAAGAAAAACACTAAGGGGGAGACTCAATCCTAAAAGTTATCATGCAATGATTGATCCTATAGTTGAGGTTTCTATCCTATTCCAACTTAATTCAAAATTAAGTTGGATTAGGAACCTAATGGAAAACTTGTAAACTAGGCACAAGTGAACCAACAGATAAACCAAACATGAATGCAAACTCAAGACTTAAACAAGTCTCAAGTAAAAAAGAAAAAATGAAGAAGAACTGAGTATGAAAATGAAATATGCACAAGGATGAGAAGAATGCAACATGAAGTAATCAGACAATTGCAAACAGAGCCTACACGAAGTAGGACTTCAGATGTACCAGCATGCTCCTAACATAACATCAAGACTAGAATGAGGCATGAAAGAAATAAAGTCGATTTTCAGTGGTACCTAACGGAGAAGGTCCGTTTCCTCTTCAATAGACGCAAAAGAAATCAAGAATATTTGTCAGAAGTACCAAACTGGAGGTGTGCATCAAGATTATCGACCAACCAGAATATTCCTCGTATCCAGCTTAAAGCTCCAAGAATAAGTCAAAGCATCGAGACTAACCAACAAGAGTCAACAAAATCAACAAAAATTGTATAAAAAAAGATAATTAAACCAACTAGAATTCTTAAACCAAATATTAAAACTAAAGGGATTAATTCATAAAAAATAAGAATTTGCTAAGAAATTAATTGGTTTAAATTAACTAACCTAATTAATAAAAAAAAACTATTATTCCCAAGAAAAATATTAAAATTCAAATAAAAGATATGTCAACAATTATATCAAATATATATAAAAGAAAAAGTTTCTAAAAAATAAAACAAAATCAAAGAAACAAAAGAGGGGGATTTAGCGCTGAATTTGGGTGTGAATAGTAGTCTAAATGGGTTTTACCAAGCCCATACAAATTATAAACACACAAAAGAGGGAGAGACGAAGAGAGTGCATCGGTAATCAACAGGTGGATCTAGCAAGGTGCATGGGCTTAAGCTGGTTCATGGCCCAAGAATCATAATCATACCATGGGTTTTTTAATGACATAGAACACAAGTCAACAAGACAATAAAATGAAGCTCATCCCTCTTCTTCATCAAAACACATCGGAACTATTCATAATCAGATTCAAATTGTAAAACAAGAGTTCCTCTTCTCCCTAGCAATCAAATTAAACCGTCGTGCACATATGTTTACCCAAAGATGTTGTGCCGGTTTCGGTCTTCAAAAAGCCTCCTTCACGAAAAACACGTCGCCGACATTGCTCATGGCCATTCTTAAAATGAAATCAACGAGGTAAAAACAGATTCCTCCATTGTTGTTGTTCGTGTCGATGTTGAGCTATGATTGATGATGCGGATATGAGATTAATGATTTCTTCTTTCAATCTCTCTTCATCTGTTTCTCGCGGGATCAACTTGTTGTTGTAGTTGAATGAACAAGGTGTTTACATGGTGGTTATGAGTATGATGACGAAAGCTTGTGAAGGATTCAGTTATGCTCTTCTCAAATCGGTCCAAGGTTCCATTCTTCTTTTGTTGTGCTTCCGTTCTCATCCCTCTCCTGCTCCCTAGTTAGGGGAACTACGTCGACTCTGATTCTCACCTCCCAATGAGATACATAGGCATTGGGGTATGGCCCATTCGAGCACAATTCTTTCTTTTCCCTAAATTTTTCTCGTTCTTTGTCCTAGTTCAATAGTAGAAGAAGCAAATGTGTATACCTTTGAAATAGTACAAGTAAGCATGGATCCCGTCGAGTACGATGGACATGAAAGGGTCTTAATACCTTCCCTTCACATAACCGACTCCCTTACTTGTTCACTCTGGTTCATAAGACCTCGTTATTTCCTTTCCCTTAGGTTTGTGAAACATTACCTTTCCCTCTCCTTGGGATAAAAATGTATGGCTGGTTACTGTCGCTCCCTGGATTTCCACCTGGTACAAACACGAAAGTGGCGCGGAAAAGGGTAGAGTTGCTAGCCAGGAATTTTTATCCCGAAGGAACGAGAATGGTAATTCTGCACAAACCAAATAAAAGAAAAGGAAGGACACAAGTCCTGTGAACCAAAAAGATTGAGTTCGGGAGTCAGTTTCGACCTGAGAAGGTATTAGCACCCCAGATCGTCCGCCATATCCGACGAGATCCATGCTTACAAAGAAATTTGTTTCAAAGGTGTAAGAATGAAAGCTGCTCTAAAAAAAAATAACTGGATCTGGAAAAAGGAACTGAAAAAGGAAACGAAGAGGAAAAATGTAGGGAAAATAAAGATTGTGCTCGAACGGGCCCTACCCTGCTACCTACGTACCTCATCTGGACATGAGGATCAGAGACGCCGTAGTTCCCCTAACTAGGGTTGGAAAGGTTGCATGTGTTTTAAAAGTTTGAACTACTTATGCCAATGCTCAGGTATTGCAGGCTCGTCTGGAATGAGTGCGTTACTGTCTTGAAAAGAGACAAGTAGGAGCTAGTTCTTACGTTATGAATGAAGGTGATGAGAAAAGAAGTCCCGAAGGAGAGACGTTTATTCTTTGTCCAGTGTTTTTTAGAAACTTTTTATGAGCGTGGCACAAGGAAGTAAAGGAAAATCCTTTCCTAAGGAATGTGTTCTCATTACCACATCCCTAAATAGAATAAGTAACAAGTCCACCAAGAATTAAGAAGACCCTCAAACTTGTTTCCTAAGATTAGGGTTTTAATTCCCTAGCTTGCTTGAAATTATTAAGTGTTTTGTGAATTAAATGAAGAAGTGTTTTTTATGATTTTATTTGTGAGAGAAGTATCATGATTGAACTCGTGCATCACAGATATACCTATGCCACCACCAAGATGGGGTGAAGAAGAATATCCATGGAATAAGGCCATAACACAAGAGACCACCTCAACCTTTATTAAAGTGTTTTTAGGTTTTTGTACGAAGATGAGAAGAGAAGAACCAAAAAGGATTTTAAAGGTATAATCTAAGGGGAAAGACTAATCCTAAAAGTTATCATGCAAAGAGTTGGTCCTAGGTTAGTGAGGCTTCAACTATCCTAAAGAAGAAGGAAAGAAGAAAAGAAGAAGGAGAAAGAAGAAGTTAGAAAACAACTTACTTCTCTAAAGAAGTTAAGTTGTTCCTAAGAGGGAGAAGTAATGAAATTATACAAAGGATGGAATAAGGAACATTACAAAGATAAGTACGAAAGAAAATAAAGAGATGAGTTGAAGGTTTGAAATGTGGATCACATCCACATTTCACTTACCATGTGCACCTACAAGAAAAGGTTAGAACATGTACAAGTGATAAGATGAAAGAAAATATGATCAAATGAGATTCAAACACACAAGAGAGCATATCAAAGCATCACAACCAGCAGTTGAACTTTTCATTCACATGCTAAGATCAATCAAGTCACATCATGAAAGAATTAGGGCAAACAAAACAACACAAGGCAATACAAGTTACCATGAAGAAAACAAACATACATGAGATGAAAAGAAACCCTACAAGCTAAACATGCTCCATAAATCTCAAAACTAGACCTTAACATATGGAAATAAAGTGTCTAAACAAAGAGTAGAAGCACTCAAGAAAGCATACAAGTTCAATTGGGATCAAACAAGAGAGGTATATGGACATAAGAAGTGATGTGAGCATACATGTAAGTGTGAGACTTAAAGAATAAGCCACTCAAAGCAAAACAAAGTAACAATATCATGCAAGGACTAGGGATGTAAAAACATGCTAAAAGACCACAAATCAACCTCTAGGAGTTGGTACAAGTGCCCTCCTAACCTAATGAGCAAGCATACCTCAAAAAAATCATTCAAAATAATGAAATATGAAAGATCACAAGCCATGGTGTGAGAAAAAGAGAGGGCAAATTTGGGGTGTTTATAGCTATGACTAACATTCTGCTGAAAAAAAGGCATCAAGATATTCTTACAATACTTGATCTTAGCCGAGGAATGAGAACACCGTTTGTATTACTGTGTTACACTAGCCAAAAATAAATTGGCAACCTCTTCGGGGAATATTTCAATGATGGCTGACTTCTGATCATGAAACTCTATGGGGAAATGACAATCTTCCGACTTGGCTGGGGACCCAAACTGTCAAGACCTGCCTAGGGATAGGATCTGACAATTCTAACTCTATGGGGGAAACAAAGCATTCAGCTGCCTGCTGTCGCTCCCGATAAAATGGGACTGGCCCAGATAAAGGTACAGACGCGAACGGTCGGCGAGAGGGACAATGAGAACACACAGCCGTGAACTCACTGGAGATGAATAGAGTCGCCAGCTAGGCATTTTTATCCCGGAGGAAAGGCAATGCTGCATAGACCTAGAAAGATATGGATAAGACGGTTTGCGAACCAGAGAGACTGAGAAAGGGGGTTGGTTACAACCTGGGAAGGTATTAGCACCCAGATTGTCCGCCGTACTCGACGGGATCCACGCTTAAAAGATTTGTGTTTTAAAGGGGTAGTGTCAGTGCAATCTGTGTATAAAGTAGCTGGAAAGAAAGTACAGGTGTCAGTGTATAGTGTATCAGTGATGTGATGTATGAAAGTGTCAGTGTAGGAACAGAATGAAATGCTCAAGATCATGAGGCTAAAGAATGAAGCTGAAAGAGGGGGAATATACAGAGACTTTTGTTCGATAACCGTTAAGTTATGCCTACGTATCCTCTCGTGCAATGAGGAAGTCAGAACACCGTAGTTCGACCCAAAGAGACTGAAAGATGAATTGACTTGTGAACTGCTTATTTTCCTATGCTCAAGTGTATGACCTGTCTGGCTCAGGTGCTAACTGTCTTGCATTAGACGGAAGAAGCAAGTTCTCGTTTGTGAGTGAAGATGATGAGAAAAGAATCCCGAAGGAGACGATTATTGTTTGTTTTTTGAGTTTTCAGTCTTTTATTGCTTTTTTGAGTTTGTCATAGGATAATGGGCTTAAGCCTAAACCAATGGGTTAGTAAACTCATCACATCTTCCCTCTGATTAGGGGTAATGAGAATACCTTAAGTGTGAAGTCAGATTCTCACACTTAATCACCTTTGATGTAGGATTAAGATCATTAACCTACTTGTGATTATTTAGATGTTTTTGTGATTTTGTTTAGTGTTAAGTAATGAGGTTAAGCCACAATCAAGGATTAAACAGACCCATTACACCATCCTAAAAGAAGGATAATAGATGAGAATGTTTAAGCTGAGGAAGACTCCTCAACTTAATCCATGATTAGGGATTAAACCCATGACAAAACAAGCCTTTATTAAGTGGATTTTAGTTGATGGTATGATGAAGAAGTATTTTTTATGATTTGTAAGACAACTTGAGGGGGACTTGTCCATTAACACTAGGGTTAGTCCTTCTTAACCACTTAAGGAAGAATTAGAACCCTAATGCAAGGCCCAAGTTACAAGTGATGTCTTGATGATTATTAAGTGAATTGATTAAGAGATTTAAACATCTTAAGGGTTCAAGACTTAGGATTAAAGTTATACACTCCATCCTAAGAGAAGGATGCAGGCATAACCCTAATCACAAAGTCTTAAAGCCTTTAGGGTTTAGTCCCTGATTATGAGGTGAGAAGAGAAGACTTAAAGAGAGACACAAAGGTAAAAACTATGGGGGGAAACTAATCAAAACCCTAATTCATTGTCATGCTTGGTTGATCCTAAGGTTTGTGAGGTTTTCAAGAACAATCTTCAAAGGAGCCACCAGGAAGCAGATGAACAAGATCAAGAGAAGCAAAGTGACTTGCTTCATTCAAGAAGTCAAGTCACTTGAAGAAAGAAAGTGGGAGAAGCAAGAATGAGCAAGCTCAAACTCAAACACATGTATAAATGCAGCATGCTATGCAAGAGAGATGAGAAGAAAAGTTATGAGAAGTGAAGGCAAATTCACTTCTCAAGTTTACTTACCACCTGAAATGTTAGAAACAAATGCAATGCAATGCTAAATGAAACGAAATGACATGATGCTAGGCCAAACCAGAAGCATGCACATGATGACTATGATGCTATGAAGTGTTGCAAACATGAGACAAGGCATAGGGATGTTCATACAAAGTCATGGATGCAAATGATGCAAGTTAAGGAACATGAATAAACATGAAATGTCATGAAGCATACAAGACAAATGGCATGGCAAAGATGTAATGCAATGATCAATGATGCTTCATACATGTCTTAAGATGTCAAATGAATCATAAGAATGCACAAAATGCAATGGCAAGTCATGTTATGCAAGGAAATGCAAGAAGGATGCAAGAGAAAGCCCAAATTAGGGTTTATGGATCAAACATCAAACACAAACCAAAAACAGAAGCAAACCCTAAGATAAAAAATGGAAAATGGCACCCAAAGAAACCCTAGACCTATGATGAATCCCTGCCCAAAGGGGAACTCCCAACTCTTTACCAATCTCAAGATATGATTTTTGCAAGTTATTAGGGTTTTTTAGGGTTCTTATCAAAACAAATGCCAATCAATTAGAAAATGCAAGATCAAATCATGGCCTTTTTATCCTTGAAAATACATGTCAAATGGAAAACAATGCACAAAGAATCAATGTCTCAACCTTCACCAATAGGCAGAAATGAATTTTCAAACATATGATCAAAATAATGCACAAAATATGATTTAATTCCATGAAGAATTCTTAAAATGCATCAAGATCAAAAAAGAAATTTGGTTTGAAGGTTGGACAATGTTTCTAAATGTCTTAGAACATTTCATGAATTTTTTTGTAATTTTTAAATACCTAAAAGTATTTTTAATTAATTAATTCTCATTAATCAATTAAAAATAAACTTTTAAATATTTAAAAATACTTTTTTAATGATAAAAAATAAAATAAAAATGTTTTTGTGTCATAAAAATTAATAAAACCTTAAAGAAAAAGTTTCATAATTTTTATGAATTTTCTGCTATTTTAAATAAATTGTACAAATTAATTGAAATAAAAATGAAATAAAACAAATAAAATGAGAAGTAATCAGAATGGACGCATGAGATTGATTCTGAGTTTAAAAGTGTTGACTGCGCGCGTGATCATGTGGCTCACATTCAAACTTCTAAAACTTAATTAATTAATTTAATTAATCCTGATTAGGGTTTAATGGAGAATCTGGGCCATCAAAAAGGGTGGGAAGTCAACCAGTCAACGCAATCCTACGCTCCTCATTCAAACTGGAATTAATTACACAATTAGGGCACAAATTACATTCAGGCGGCCGGAGAAGACTTCCGGTCGTCTTCTCCGGCCAGAAGCTCACCTGAAAATTCCAAACTTCCTAAAAACGTAACATAAATGAAATCTATGAATTGGGAGATGATCCTAACACTCTCACGAATCAAACCCCTCTATCAAAACGAATTTATGTTACCTAAATCAACTGAATCGAAGCAAACAATTTCTAGGGTTCGTAAGCTTCAAACACGAATTAAATGCTCAAAACAAAACCATTTCAAAAACTAAAGGTACCAGAATGATCAGTGCATCATGAAGAACAAGTTTGTAACAATAAAAGTCATTTCTGGAAAAATTAATTTCGAGCTACCTGAGATTTGGAGCTTTCAGTTTTGGGACTTTCTGGCTGTTTCCTTTGATGCAAGCTACTCCACTTGATCCCCCAAGCGTGTTTGAATGCTCAAAATGAGTTTGTGTTGGCTGGAGAAGAAGATTCGAAAGGAACTGCTTCAGTTCAGTCAACAATGGCAGATGAGATTCTGGCACTTTCAGGCTGTGAAAAGGGGTTGTTTGTGATCTATGAAGTGTGTTGAGAAGGTTTGTGGTGTTGGTTGGTGTGTTTGTGAGCTAGGATAAGAGTTTCGAATGAAACTGCAGCTTGAGGTGAATGATGGCAATGGAGTTTTCAGGCTTGTTTCAGGCTTATGCTTGGGGTGTTTCTTGTCTATGAGGTGTGGTGAGTTGAGTGATGATGAGAGTTTGAGTGTTTGAAGACTGTGGAGAGTGATTCGAAGGAACTTGCAATGAGGTGAGTTTTTTGTGTAAGTGTTGAATGTTGTTGTTTCAGCCTTGCCTTATGCTATGCTTTGCTTGCAAATTGTCCACACAACTCTCTCTCATTGGTCAGATGATTAGACATGCCCTTTATTGATTGGTAAGTTACCTTTTGCAAAAAGTCAAAAATTGTGTAAGAGAAGTATGGTGAAGTGCTAGCTTGGTACAAGGCCTAGGGGCTGCGCAGCATGGGGGGAAGAGTGAGCTAGCAAGGTCAGCATCCAAGTTTACAAGTTGTAAGAAGTGATCATGAGTGTTTTGCAAGTTGGTTAGCTTATGTTTCACATGTGATCCTTTGCATAACCAAACATGAAACCAAGGGCAAACTTAGTTCAAATCTGATTTTTGTAACTTAGAGAATGTTTACATGCTGGTTTGAAGTGAATTAGAGGCTGCATAATGCATTTGTTCAAGACTTTGCAAAATTTCCATTTGGTGCATAACTTGAAAATCAATGATTTTTGCTAACTTTGCAATGCCATAACTTTTGATCCATGAAGAGTTTGATCATGTTCTTGTACTTTTTGAAAAGGGAAAGATGAGATCTACAACTTTCATGACCAAAGTTTTTCCATTTGAAGCCTTTTTGGATCAAGAATCAAGGCTTGAAAATTGGCCTAAAATGAGGCATTCTTGAAAAGTCAACTATGCCTCAAAAAGTCAACTTTTGCAAAAACCCTAAATTCTTGATTTTATGCACTTCAACCTTCTTCCATGATCAAATAAAGATCATATACACTCAAAATGATGAAGATCACCCATTGGTTGGGTCATTGGGGGCCTCAGATGCCCTGATTTTGCACTGACTTGTCTAGAAAGTCAACTCTTGATCAGATGACTTCCCCATGGAATTTCTTCATGAAAATTGATATGCATACTCCCTATACCATATAGAGACCAATGGAAACAAGAATGACCAAAAAAATTGGGGTTATGGCCTCTGAAACCAAAACCCTAATTTTAGGTCAACTGTGCAGTTCAACCTGGCTCTGCATCCACTCAAACCCTAGTTCTTGTGATTCCTCTGCAATTTTGACTCTGTGAGGATGTAACATGATACAAGAACACACATGGACCCTTCTGAGATGATTGGTGGCCTTTGGAGTGGCTCAAGAAGCTTTGGGATTGCTCAAATCACAAACCCTAGGTGCAGATGACTTAGAAACTATGCAGTGAATCAAACATGAGATATGAGATTGTATGATTGTGTTTATGCATATGAGATGATCACAAGCCATGGTGTGAATGGGTGAGGGCAAATTTGGGGTGTTTACAGCTGCCCCTATTCAAACAGGAGTTAGCTGTGCAGGATGTAAGCAACGGCTTAACAGGCAAACAAGATAACTTGTGGTTGAATACCAAAGACAGTCCAAAATTTGCACTCACAGAATGGAGGAGAAAAGGGATATAGATTAAGTAAGGTATATTGTAAGTGTGGGCGACGGAGGACGACCGTCGAGCAGAGGACGACTGCTGGGTAAATAGCAATGACGGGGACGGCCGACATGCTGGGAAAAGTGTGTAAAGTAAAGCGATGACGGGGACGGCCGACATGCTGGGGATATAAGGAAAAGCTAAGACGGGGACGGCCGACTAGCTGGGGAAAGTCAAAATATGATGGGGACGGCCATCAAGATAAAGTAGGGTTCTCTGGGAATTAATGAAACATGACGGGGACGGCCATCAAGTTCATAAAGGTAAAGTAACCAACGATGGGGACGGCCATCGGGCTAAAAGGAAAAGGGACCACGACGGGGACGGCCATCGGGTTAAAGAATAAATGAAATAAACAGATGATGGGGTACGGCCATCAAAGGTGAAGGACGATCACCTAGCAGGGGACGGCTGCTCTGTTGGGAATAAAAAGTAAATATGATGGGGACGACCATCAAAGGTGGAGGACGACCACCTGGCAGGGTACGGCTGCCGAAGATATCGACGATGGGGACGACCATCGGATAGAAAAGGTCAACGATGGGGACGGCCATCGGACGAGCATGATGGAGGACGACCATCAAGAAGTGGAGGACGACCACTCAGCAGGGGACGGCTGCTCCCAGGGTTTATCATGACATAGGACGAATGTCAGATAACCAAAATCAACAATGGGGATGGCCATTGGATAAAATGATGAAGGACGATCATCAAGAGGTGGAGGACGACCACCTAGCAGGGGACGGCTGCTAAAATCAACGATGGGGACGGCCATCGGATGAGCATGATGGAGGACGACCATCAAGAAGTGGAGGACGACCACTCAGCAGGGGACGGCTGCTCCCAGGGTTATCATAACACAGGACGAGTGTTAGATAAAAAGGAAAGATTTGCTTTGTTGGCGATCTACTGGGGAGATAGTAAACACGGACGAGCGTTTACATCCAAGAAACAAAAGGTATAAGTGTTTGGTATTGTGTATAGATTAAAGATGCGGACGAGCATCCTTAAGACTATGATACGGACGAGTATCACGTAGAAACAAACTGACACATGTTCAGAGATGATGATACGGACAAGTATCAACTGGTTAACAAAGAACACGGACGAGTGTTGCATCTGAAGGGACTCTTCTGGGGAATAGTAGACACAGACGAGTATCTATATTCAGGAAGACATAAGTGTTTGACATGGTGTATGGATCAAAGATGCGGACGAGCATCCTTAAGACTATGATACGGACGAGTATCATGTAGAACAAACATTAGACGCAATGCTCTGAGATGATGGTACGGACGAGTACCAACTGGTTAACAAAGAACAAGGACTACTGTCGAATCTGTGGGGATATGGGTGGTGATGTATACAAGATACGGACGAGCATCTGCATAAGTGTACCAATGAGTAGCGAGTGTATATATAATGTATTGATGAGTGTCTATCTGCTGGGGAGAATGACACGGACGGGTGCCAAGAGAGCAAAGTATAATATTAACGAGTATATGGGTTGCAAAAGTGTAAGCGACTGCGCTGGGGATATGACACGGACGGGTGTCAAGAAAGTGTATATACAAGTATGTGTGAGTGCAAAGAGGGTGTCTTTGGCTTTCTGTTGGTGATTTGACACGGATGGGTGTCAGGGAGTATCTGTAATACGGGTGATCTTGTTTGTTCAGGCGACTTTACTGGGGAACAATGGCACGGACGGGTACCAAAAGGTGCATGCTGGTATTTGAATATGGGGCAACTGCTTTTGCTGGGATTCTGGGGGATTTTGGGGGAACTATTCTGTATAACGACGGATTGCCAATATTTACAAGTGTTCAATTCACAACATGACTTATGATTATGCTATGCGTTTGATTTTTGCCGTAATGCTCCGTATTAGACGGAATGCTACGCTTTGAGGGTATATTATGATGCAAATGCTATGATTATGCAAAGAAGCACAGATCCGGGATTCGGATCTCGTTGCTGCGAAGATCTCTGGCTGATCTGCTGAGGAAGACATCCCAGCTGGGGATGAGATCATTGGTGTATCTGCTTGGGGGATATAGGTCACTGATCGACATATCCTTATAATACGGGACCCAGCCGGGATTTGCAGAAGCTTCCTTCACTCTGTTGTGATCTCCTTCGTGCGTTGCTCTTCTGAATAGAAGCTGGGGCTCTGTGGGGAGATGACCCCCTGATTTTTGTACTCGGCTGAGGGCGAGATGACAACTCGGCTGGGGATAGAGAGAGAGGCATCACTGAAAGACCTCCCTAGAAACTCTGTTACGGTGGCTTCTTGACTCGGCCAGGGATATGGGCATCTTCTGTGATACCTGCCCATTCTGCTGGGGATAAGTAATGAGTGACCAACTCAGCTGGGGAACAATGAGATGCAACTCAGCTGGGGATAGCAACGAAAAGCAAATCAGCTGGGGATGGAGTGTTTCCGATGCTGTATGTTGATTTGGCAACTTTGCTGGGGAAGTGGGCACCTCCCAGTGCCATGTGAGTTGATAATGATTCGCCAGTTTGCTGAGACGTAACTTGCATGCCCCAGGTTGCGTTCTAGATACTTGCAATCCTGCAAAGATAAGGAAACGCACAAAAGGTCCCGAGGTATCCTTTACTGGATTCCGTCATAGGAGATAAGTACTTTCGAGAGTAATCACATTCCCCGTAAGCATGCGTTTTATTATTATTATTATTATTATAATTATTATTATTTTTTTTTTTTTTTTTTTTTTTTTTTTTTTTAGAGAGAAGCATCTGTACTTATGCAGTCGTGTTTTTTAGAGATATCAGACAATTCTTTGCAAAACATAAATGTAAAACGAAACATGACTGAAAATCTGATTTTATTAATTCGCGTGCCCTGAATTGGCTGGATACAGTCAAAGAAACACATCTCCTGAAATGAGGAAATAGTTACAAATTGAGAAATAAAGTGCTGGCGGTGTTGATGACGCTCTGAGGAGCTTCCTCTTCTGCTATGACTCGTATGACAATGACGCTCTTCTCGTCTTGCTTTTTGGAGAGAGTTGATTCTGATTGAAGCTTGATCCTTTGGAGTTTACCAAGTTGTAGATGATACAGACGAATTCAGAATGCAGTCGTCCGCTTATTCCCTTATTTTGCATGGATCGCCCTTTCGGGTTTTCGATCCATCGGGATACCCATTTTTGCCTGAGCTGTCCAATGCGGCTTTTCAACTCAGCGGGTGTACATTTTCTTAATTATTTCCCTTATTTTTGCCCGAGTCTTTTATTCTGTTTTTGACTCGCCGGGATGCCCTATTTTTGCCTGAACTTACATTCTGTTTTTATGTCCAGCGGGTCATTTTCATGCGAAGTATTTTTTAACTGCATCTGAATTCACAGGGGATGGGAAATCTTCACCATCCATGGTGCCGAGCATCAGTGCCCCACCAGAGAAAACTTTCTTTACAACGAATGGTCCTTCATAATTTGGAGTCCATTTGCCCCTGTGGTCTGTATGAGGAGGGAGGATTCTTTTCAACACAAGATCTCCCACTTGGTACTCTCGGTGCCTGACTTTCTGATCGAAGGCTTTCTTCATTCTCTTCTGATATAACTGCCCATGACAGATTGCGGCCAATCTCTTCTCTTCGATCAGACTCAGTTGTTCGAATCGGGACCTCACCCACTCTGCTTCACTCAGTTTAACATCCATCAACACCCGTAAGGAAGGCAATTCAACTTCAACAGGTAGGACTGCTTCCATACCATACACAAGCTGATACGGCGTTGCCCCAGTGGATGTTCTGATTGATGTGCGGTACCCATGCAAGGCGAACGGTAGCATTTCATGCCAGTCTTTGTAGGTGACTACCATCTTTTGCACAATCTTCTTGATATTCTTATTTGCTGCCTCGACAGCGCCGTTCATCTTTGGCCTGTAAGGAGAAGAATTGTGATGTTGGATCTTGAAGTCCCGACATAATTCAGCCATCATTTTGTTGTTGAGATTGGAACCATTATCAGTAATGATTCGCTCGGGCACTCCATATCTACAGATGATATCTCTTTTCAAAAATCGCGCTACCACTTGCCTGGTAACGTTTGCATAGGAAGCTGCTTCGACCCACTTGGTGAAATAATCAATGGCGACCAAGATGAATCTGTGGCCATTTGAGGCAGTTGGCTCAATCTTGCCAATCATATCGATGCCCCACATAGCAAAGGGCCAAGGTGAAGACATGATGTTCAGAGGATTGGGAGGCACGTGCACTTTATCTGCGTAGATCTGGCATTTGTGACATTTCCTGGCATAGGCACAACAGTCTGCATCCATTGTGATCCAATAATAGCCTGATCTTAACAACTTCTTAGCCATGGCATGCCCTCCAGCATGGGTACCAAAAGATCCTTCGTGTACTTCATGCATCAACAAATCTGCTTCCGTCTTGTCAACACATCTGAGGAGTACCATATCAAAGTTCCTTTTGTATAAAGACCCATCAGCGTTCAGAAAGAAACTACCAGCAAGCCTTCTCAAAGTCTTCTTGTCATTGGAAGATGCCCCAGGTGGGTATGTTTGATCCTCCAAGAAGCACTTAATGTCGTGGAACCAAGGCTTATCATCCTTTACAACATCTGCTGCAAATACATACGCTGGTCTATCAAGTCTAGATACTGAAATCTGAGGTACAAAGTTGGCCGTTTGAACTTTGATCATGGATGAAATGGTAGCAAGAGCATCTGCAAACTGATTCTCGTCTCGCGGGATATACTCAAGCTTGACTGTTGTGAAGAAAGTCAGTAACCTTCTCGCATAATCCCTGTAAGGTATCAGATGATCTTGGTGTGTGTACCATTTTCCATTGGTCTGATTGACTACCAAAGCTGAATCTCCGAATACGGTCAATGTCTTGATCCTGAGGTCAATAGCTTCCTCAAGACCCATAATGCAAGCTTCGTATTCAGCTTCGTTGTTAGTGCAGTTGAAAGTGAGTTTTGCCGAGAAAGGCATGTGAACTCCTTTAGGTGTAATGAGTACTGCGCCAACACCACGGCCATTCATGTTAACAGCCCCGTCAAACATCATGGTCCATTCTTCTTCTGGGTTGGGCCCTTCAGTGTGAATAGGCTCTTCATGATCTTTTGCTTTAATGGACATGATGTCTTCATCAGGGAAGTCAAACCTCATAGGCTGGTAGTCGTCAATGGGTTGCTCAGCCAGATATTCAGATAGTACACTGCCCTTGATGGCTTTCTGAGAGGTGTACTGTATGTCGTATTCTGTGAGAATCATCTGCCATCTTGCAACCCGTCCGGTAAGAGCTGGCTTCTCGAATATGTACTTGACTGGGTCCATTTTTGAGATTAACAAGGTAGTGTGGGTCAACATATACTGTCTCAGTCGGCGAGCAGCCCACGCTAAAGCACAGCAAGTTTTCTCGAGTAGTGAATAACGTTGTTCACAGTCGGTAAACTTTTTGCTTAGGTAGTATATTGCATACTCTTTTCGACCAGACTCGTCATGCTGGCCCAGCACACATCCCATCGACTCTTCTAATACCGTTAAGTACATAATCAGAGGTCTTCCTTCAACTGGCGGCATGAGGATTGGAGGTTCTTGCAGATACTCCTTGATCTTGTCAAAAGCCCTTTGGCAGTCTTCGTTCCACCTGACCGTTTGTTCCTTTCTTAGCAGCTTGAACAAAGGTTCACAGGTTGCTGTGAGGTGAGATATGAACCGCGAGATGTAGTTCAATCGACCTAAGAACCCTCGAACTTCTTTCTCAGTTTTCGGTGCAGGCATCTCTTGGATGGCTTTGACTTTATCAGGGTCAACTTCAATCCCCTTCTCACTTACAATGAATCCCAGCAACTTACCGGATCGCACCCCGAATGTGCATTTGTTGGGGTTCAACTTCAGTTGGTACTTCCTCAGACGCTTGAATAACTTGAGCAGATTCACCAGATGGTCTTCCTCTGTAAGGGACTTGGCAATCATGTCATCCACATAGCATTCTATTTCCTTATGGATCATATCGTGGAATAATGTTACCATAGCCCGTTGATACGTTGCACCGGCATTCTTCAGTCCGAATGGCATCACTTTGTAACAGAACGTGCCCCAAGGTGTAATGAATGTTGTCTTCTCCATGTCTTCAGGTGACATCTTGATCTGATTATATCCTGAAAATCCGTCCATGAAGGAGAATACCGAGAACTGAGCCGTGTTATCCACCAATACATCAATGTGAGGTAATGGGAAGTCATCTTTCGGGCTAGCTCTGTTCAGATCTCGGTAATCAACACACATTCTTACTTTGCCATCCTTCTTAGGCACAGGTACTATGTTAGCAACCCACGGCGGATAGCTAGTTACGGCAAGGAACCCGGCGTCCCATTGCTTTTGTACCTCTTCCTTGATTTTCATAGCCATGTCTGGACGAGTTCGGCGCAGCTTCTGTTTGACTGGTGGGCATTCTTCCCTCAAAGGCAGCTTGTGCACAACTATATCGGTATCCAACCCTGGCATGTCTTGGTACGACCAAGCAAACACATCAACATACTCTTGAAGCAGATCTATCAGTTGTCTCTTCACTGAGTCTTGCAGGCAGGCCCCGATTCTAACTTCTTTCACGTCTTCGTCTGTACCAAGATTAATCACTTCAACTTCCTCCTGGTGAGGAGTAATAACCTTTTCCTCTTGCCTTAACAATCTGGCTAGCTCTTCAGGAAGCTCATATTCTTCATCAACCCCTTCATCAGCTTGATTGATTGGATTGTCAAAGTCATACGATGTCATAGCCGTGCTGTTGTCGGTGCTGTCAGGAAGGCACTCTCTGCAAGGGTTAAGTTGGTTCATTTTAGTGATTGATTTTAATCTTGCTTTAGAAAAAAGTAACATGAAGTTATCATTTTGAAAACACCGCCATTTATTTTTGTACAAAAAGAAAAATGGAAAAAACAGTGAGCAGAAAGAAAAAGACTCGTTTGCAAAAAGATTGTCTGATATTTCAATAATTTAATCTTGTTTGCACAAAAGTACATATGGCCCTGATTACAAAATGAGTCTTGTCATCTCGGGCAAGATGCAAGACTTTGATGCATGCTTATAAAAATACAGGAAATAATAATTACTCTGCTCGAGTAACACTTATAATTTCCTGGGAAGACCAGTTCGAGACACTGCTCCCCGGGACCTTCGGACGAATCCAAATCTCCAGGTTGCGCTCCTCTTCCAGCTCGTCTTCTAGACAGTTGATAGCATCGGGGGTAAGCATCCCCCCACTGACAAAACCAGGCTCTCCAGCAGCCTTTGCTTGATGTTGAGTTGGTCTGTAACCCAACCCAAATTTGTCCTTCTTCTCCTCCACAGCTAAAACCTTGCCCCAGCCTAGGGCAGTTCCTTCCTCAACAACCTTCCGGGCTTGTTGGTAAGATGACATTGGAGTACCAGATATAGCAGATGCTTCATTCACATTCAAAGCCTCAAACCCCTGGCTCATTGTTTCATGGATCTCTCCATCCATTTCAATGTATTTGTAGGTCGCCAGGTGGCTGACAAAAATGTCCTCCTCTCCACAGATAGTGACAACTTGACCTTCCCACTCAAATTTTAACTTTTGGTGAAGGGTAGACGTTATTGCGCCAGCGGCGTGAATCCAGGGTCTACCCAACAAACAGCTGTAGGCGGGCTGAATGTCCATCACATAAAAGATAGTTTTAAAGGTCTGCGGGCCAATTGTCACGGGCAGCTCAATCTCTCCCAGAACCGATCTCTTCGAACCATCGAAGGCTCGTACCACCAAGTTGCTGGGTCTCAATGCCAATCCTTCATATTCAAGCTTCACCAGAGCCTTCTTTGGCAAGACATTCAGGGAAGAACCTGTGTCCACCAGCACATGAGAAAGGACAGCTCCTTTGCATTCCATGGTTATGTGCAAGGCTTTGTTGTGGTTGCGGCCATCTACTGTCAGGTCAGAATTGGTAAACCCTAGCCCATTGCTAGCAGTAACATTTCCAACCACGGTTTCCAATTGGTTGACAGTAATCTCCTCGGGCACGTAAGCTGCGTGCAGTACTTTCAGTAGTGCATTCCGATGGGCTTCGGAGCACATAAGCAGTGAGAGGATGGAGATTTTGGATGGCGTCTGGTGAAGTTGATCCACAATTTTGTAGTCACTCTTTTTGATGATCCGCATAAACTCATCAACTTCCTGATCAAATGGAGTCTTCAGGGCTTCTTTGACAGCTAGGTCTTCCTGCACCGGGCTTTTTCCTTTTGCCTTGGCAGCAGCTTCTGCTTCGGCAGTAGGTCTTTGGACTTGTGAAGCAAAGAGACGTCCGCTTCGGGTGAAGCCTCCGCCTCCGCCCACATTATCAATTTGTGGTGCAGGTGCTGATGTTTCAAGAGTGATTCTTTTCCCCTCGCAATACAAGTCAGAGCCATAGTGCCAAGGGATGGCCCTATCGCTTTCATATGGTACAGGTCCAGGCATCGTGACAGTGACCGGACTGATTGCTGCTGCTGAAGGGACTGTTATTGTTTGTGGATCATAAAAGATTGTGACTGGTGCTCTAGCGGGAGCAACACCTTCTGAATGGTAGGCGGAGTTATTTTCTGGATCGTAGAATATGGTAACTGTGGAGACATCTTCATGATTGTTTGCTGGAGTTGTAGGAGGTTCCGTTGGAAGGACTGTTGCTGTTGTTGATGGAGAGTCGAAATGGAATGAAGCTGAAGTTGTAGCAGGAGAAACTGTTGAAAACTGATCATTCGGAAGGACAGGTGATGTACTTGTTGATGGTGCTGATGAATTGTTGGGAGCATTAGTTGCTGCAGTTGTAGGAGGGTCTGAAACCGTTGCTGATGAAGTTGTCGGATTTGCAGGAAATGATGTAGTGATCTGAAGTAGGCCACTCTGAATAAGGCTGTCAATGCCATTCCTCAAGTCCTCACACCCATTCCATGAAATATTGCAGTAGGGACATCCCAGTTCACACCCCGGAAATATATTGTTTTCACGGAGCTGAGCTTTGATTTCCACCAATGGTGTCCTGATCTGATCCACACTAGTTATCAAATAAGACTGTTGGTCTTCTTCAATAGCATTAATTCGAGGACCACCATGGTGTGGCATTGGATTTTTGTTGACATTGGGCGGAGGTGCAAAATTCAGAGCCTTGGAGTCTACCAAGTCTTGTACCTTCATATGCAGAGCCCTGCATTTTTCTGTACTATGACCAGGTGCGTTTGAATGAAAAGCACACCTAGCATTGGAGTCATAGTTTCTTGGTAGACTGTTGGGATCCGGCGGTGCCAACGTTCTTAGCTCAACCAGGTTGAGTTTCAGAAGTTGTGGCAGCAAAGCAGCGTACGGCATGGGGATCGGGTCGATCACTCGGTTAGCTTGGGAGGGCCTCTGTTGAAATGGCCTCTGTTGATTGTTGTTGCTATTGTTGTTGTTGTAGTTGTTTCTTGGAGGATATTGATTCTGATGATACTGAGGTTGTTGTTGGAAGTTTTGTTGAGGAGGTTGATAGACTGGCTGAGGATGAGCTGGAGCAGGGATAGTGACTGCCGCTATTGACCTCTGAGCATATTGGGGCCTACCCCTGTTGGTGTGGATGGCATTGGTCTCGCCATTTCTTCTCGGGCCTGCAAAAGGCTTTCTTGTACTACTGGACGAGCTTGCACCGTTGTCTGAGATCTTACCCATCTTTAACAGGCTTTCAATTCTCTCCCCAGCTATGACAACATCTGCGAAGCTGGTGGAAGAGAAAGCAGCCAACCTGTCAATATACGTTCCCTGAAGAGTGTTCATAAACATGTCTGCCATTTCTCTCTCAGACATTGGTGGTTGAACAGCAGCAGCCAGTTGCCTCCACCTTTGGGCATACTCTCGGAAACTCTCCCTCGAAGACTGTGACATTCCCATTAGGAGGGTCCTGTTGGGTGCCATATCTAGATTATACTGATACTGTCTGATGAAGGCTTCTGCCAGGTCCTTCCAGCATCTTATAGTTGCTCTTGTCAAATGGGAATACCATTCCCTAGAAGCTCCAGTCAAGCTATCTTCGAAGTAAAACATCCAAAGTTTCTCATCCACTGTATAGGCCTTCAGCCTTCCCAGAAATGATTGCAAATGAGTCCGGGGGCATGAAGTCCCATTATACTTTTCGAAGCAAGGAGGCTTGAACTTATGGGGGATCCTGACCCCTTCTACCAAACCCATGTCCATGACGTCGAAGCCCAAAGAATTTTGAGACTCCAGTGATCTCAACTTCTCAGCTATTTCTTCCAATCGTCTATCATAAGTTTCCTCTCCGGCACCCATTACTGTATACTGGTCCTCCTGAGGATCTTCTTGAAGTACTCTGGCTGCTGTGGCTGTCCCTTGGATGTTTGCAGGGATATTAATCTCAGGATGTAGATGCGGACCAAACACAGGGGGATTCACATGTGGTTGCACCCTTTCATTATTACTGGTGCCTGCAGTCCCTACATGAGGCTCCTCTGGATTTTGCCTCTCAACCATAGCCCTCAGTCTCTCCTGGCTCTGAGCCATGTTGTTCATAACCTCCATGAACTGCGTCATCTGTGTTCTCATCTCCAATCTTTCATTGGCTAGCTGATTTCTGACATCAGCAAGATCTTGTTGAACTTGATCCATCTGAATTCCCGGAAGGTTGATTCTAGTTGGATACCTGTGTGGCCTGTTGAGAGGAAATACCCGGCGGCGAGCAATAATTCCTGAACATCACAACAGAGGTTAGCAACAACAAAACAAAAACCTACAAAACAAACAAAGGGGTTAGCATGCAATGCAGTTATGCTTATTTGCTCTCAAGGTATCCGGTTTGGTCTTCAGTTTTGACCCTCCCAGACCCTTGAAGATGATGCTGTTGCAGTTGCTTTTGATGTGAGCCCAAATAGAAACCAACACAAATATATTACACAGGGTGAAATAATACAACTTGTTCATTTTTACAACACAAACCCTCAAAGGGGCCAAAATACATCACAAAAAGCAAAAGTACATGGAAAAGGAACAACAACAAGCAAATGATCAAACTCCAAGGCCAAACTCATCCTCACGAACTTCCTTGAGAAGTGCTTCGGTCACAGGATCAGCCGGACGCTCCGTGAGACTTCTGATGAGAAGGTTTCTTGTTGCAACAGCTGCAGTCAATTTCCTGCTCTGACTTTGGTCCTTAGACCTCTTCAATCCTGCTTTGATTTTCAGCTCCGATATTTCTTCCTGGGCTGCTGCCAGGGCCTTTTCCATCTGCTCCATCTTGTCTTGAGCTCTCTTGTCTTCTAGAGTACGGGCCTCAGTGATCCGGACCCACCTGGCCTGACTCTCTTTCAAATACAAGTCTGTTCTTGCTCTTTGGAACTGGGCTTCTTTACAAGCATTCTTCAGAATCTGCTCACCAGCTTTAGACTTGTTGATATACTCCCCAGACTTCTCAATCTTGGTCAAGTGTTCTATCCTCAATTTCTCCAATCTCTCAATCTCCCTCATACCTTCGCTCCTCTCCCGGAGGGTCTTCTGCAAGGCTTGGGATAACTTCTCATTCCTTTCCTTCAGGCTTTCAAACTCCTCCAGACTGATAGTGGCAGGGGGTGGTGCTGAAGATGACTCAGGCATATCTTCTATGGTGAAAGGCATTCCAGAGAATTGGGCCCTAGCATGGGACCACTCATAATATTGGACTGATGCCACATTATTGCACTTCCCCAGAATGGTGATTCCCTTAGTCTGAACATGATCCCAGGCCCAGGCAGCCTGCCTAACAGTTGCCAAACTAATCTTGTTCTCACAGTAGAGGGTCTCAGCTAGATCCTGCTCCCTAGGAGTATGAACTAGTGCATAGCCCAATTGCCTTCTGAACAACAGAGGGTTGTAATTGATACTTCCCTTAACTCCTATTAGAGGCACATTGGGAAAGTGCCCACAGCTGGTGATCACATCTTTGCCCTTGGTGCTCTGAGTACACCATCTGATATCTGCTGAAGTTAGGACAGTGAGTCTCTTAGCCCAGTTGCTTTGCTGATGAGGGTTGAGAAATGCATCTGTCCTGGGTAGATGCCTGAGGAGTCAAGTATGGAATAATGGAGCACAAATTCTTACTAATCTCCCCCTCTGCTTCTCATTTCTCTGATGTACTGAGTAGTAGAGATCTCCTAACAAGGTTGGCACTGGGTTCTTCAGGATGAACAAGTGAATTGCATTCTTGCTGATGAATCGAGGCTCATCTGCAAACAACACAATTCCATATACACTTAAGGCCAACAATGCACAAACAGCTTTCCACTCCCCCAGGGAGGCCTTCAAACTAGCTTGAGAAATCAGGAAGTCAAGATGAAAACCAGGGATCCCAGCTTTAGATGTCATATGCTGTTCTATCAAAGCAGGCTCCAGGTGTAAAGCTTTTGCTATCTCTCCATTGCTGGGATAGACCATTTCAGGATTGAAAGGAATTTCTCTCTTGATAGGCAAGCCAACTAATGCTGAGTATTCTTCTAAAAGAGGTCCCAACTGAAAGTCTTTAAAGGTGAAACACCTCAATGGGGGGTCATAGAACTGAATGCAGGTATGGATCAGGCTTCTCTGAGATGGGTCCATATCCATGACCAAGTCAAGTATATCCCCATAATGCTCTCTGAACAGAGGTATGTGCTCTGGAGTGATCAGGGTTTGGATCCTCCTGATGTCTGATAAGTCTGGTTGGAAGAAATGGTAAGTGATGTTGCTTTTCTTTGGAGCCATGAGTGCTGAGGACTGAGTAGAATAAGTGCTGATGAAGATGCTGAGAAGTGGGCCACTGGCTGGCTAGTGCAAGTAACTGAAGTATATGGCTGACAAGCTGAAGCAAGATGCTGGTGGAGATAGGTCAAAACTGCAGATGGGGTCAAAACCAAAACCAGATAAAGGTGGATACCCTGAAACACAAATAAGCACATGTTAATATGATGCAATGAGTATGAATGCAGATGATATGCAAAGGGTTTGTGACTGAGCTGGATCTGATTAACTGCCTTGGTATAAGTCCATGTGTGTTCAAGAATTCCAGATGGAGGTCTATAAATCCAGTAACCAAGGTGGGGGACTCAAATAAAGAGCCACATGTCCAGGGTTTTAGAATCACAAGAACTATCCAACATGGAGTATTCTTAACAAAATCAAAGTAACAGGGTATTCTGAGGCCAAGGTACCTGCAAACCTGTAAACAGCCCAACCCCCCTCACAGGTGATGTTCTAGAACAAGGATCCTCAGACTTGGATCAGTTATGAGAAGTGTAAACACTTCTAACCCGGAGGTACAGTGTTTGCAATAACCATAACAATTCCTCCTCTAATTCACCTCAGTTTCTGAAGGTCAGTACTAAAAGGTCATCCAGACTTAGCAGGCTTCCCAGATAGCCCTAGCATTGCAGGAAATCTGCAACACAGAGTTCTCAAGAAGAAACCCATATCTGGACCGTGTTTCATATTCCCGCACCAGACCGAAATGGAATGGGAAAGAATATGATTCACTCTAGCCTAGGTGTCACTCAGGTCCCAGGTATAGGACCTTAACTCTCAATGGAACACCCACCCACCAAAGGAAAAAAACCAGATCCAGCCAGCAACAATGACAGTATGATTTATACAAAAGCAATAAAGAAAGCAGTAAAGCAACTGTACATAAAGCAGAAATAAATACAGAAAAATACAAACACAAATAAGCACATAACACCCCAGTAAACACAAATCAATCAAGCGCTAGGAGGAACCCACAAAAAGAACCAGAAGCCCTGGTTGCAATATAAGGTTCCCCAGCAGAGTCGCCAAGCTGTCGCTCCCGATAAAATGGGACTGGCCCAGATAAAGGTATAGACGCGAACGGTCGGCGAGAGGGACAATGAGAACACACAGCCGTGAACTCACTGGAGATGAATAGAGTCGCCAGCTAGGCATTTTTATCCCGGAGGAAAGGAAATGCTGCATAGACCTAGAAAGATATGGATAAGACGGTTTGCGAACCAGAGAGACTGAGAAAGGGGGTTGGTTACAACCTGGGAAGGTATTAGCACCCAGATTGTCCGCCGTACTCGACGGGATCCACGCTTAAAAGATTTGTGTTTTAAAGGGGTAGTGTCAGTGCAATCTGTGTATAAAGTAGCTGGAAAGAAAGTACAGGTGTCAGTGTATAGTGTATCAGTGATGTGATGTATGAAAGTGTCAGTGTAGGAACAGAATGAAATGCTCAAGATCATGAGGCTAAAGAATGAAGCTGAAAGAGGGGGAATATACAGAGACTTTTGTTCGATAACCGTTAAGTTATGCCTACGTATCCTCTCGTGCAATGAGGAAGTCAGAACACCGTAGTTCGACCCAAAGAGACTGAAAGATGAATTGACTTGTGAACTGCTTATTTTCCTATGCTCAAGTGTATGACCTGTCTGGCTCAGGTGCTAACTGTCTTGCATTAGACGGAAGAAGCAAGTTCTCGTTTGTGAGTGAAGATGATGAGAAAAGAATCCCGAAGGAGACGATTATTGTTTGTTTTTTGAGTTTTCAGTCTTTTATTGCTTTTTTGAGTTTGTCATAGGATAATGGGCTTAAGCCTAAACCAATGGGTTAGTAAACTCATCACATCTTCCCTCTGATTAGGGGTAATGAGAATACCTTAAGTGTGAAGTCAGATTCTCACACTTAATCACCTTTGATGTAGGATTAAGATCATTAACCTACTTGTGATTATTTAGATGTTTTTGTGATTTTGTTTAGTGTTAAGTAATGAGGTTAAGCCACAATCAAGGATTAAACAGACCCATTACACCATCCTAAAAGAAGGATAATAGATGAGAATGTTTAAGCTGAGGAAGACTCCTCAACTTAATCCATGATTAGGGATTAAACCCATGACAAAACAAGCCTTTATTAAGTGGATTTTAGTTGATGGTATGATGAAGAAGTATTTTTTATGATTTGTAAGACAACTTGAGGGGGACTTGTCCATTAACACTAGGGTTAGTCCTTCTTAACCACTTAAGGAAGAATTAGAACCCTAATGCAAGGCCCAAGTTACAAGTGATGTCTTGATGATTATTAAGTGAATTGATTAAGAGATTTAAACATCTTAAGGGTTCAAGACTTAGGATTAAAGTTATACACTCCATCCTAAGAGAAGGATGCAGGCATAACCCTAATCACAAAGTCTTAAAGCCTTTAGGGTTTAGTCCCTGATTATGAGGTGAGAAGAGAAGACTTAAAGAGAGACACAAAGGTAAAAACTATGGGGGGAAACTAATCAAAACCCTAATTCATTGTCATGCTTGGTTGATCCTAAGGTTTGTGAGGTTTTCAAGAACAATCTTCAAAGGAGCCACCAGGAAGCAGATGAACAAGATCAAGAGAAGCAAAGTGACTTGCTTCATTCAAGAAGTCAAGTCACTTGAAGAAAGAAAGTGGGAGAAGCAAGAATGAGCAAGCTCAAACTCAAACACATGTATAAATGCAGCATGCTATGCAAGAGAGATGAGAAGAAAAGTTATGAGAAGTGAAGGCAAATTCACTTCTCAAGTTTACTTACCACCTGAAATGTTAGAAACAAATGCAATGCAATGCTAAATGAAACGAAATGACATGATGCTAGGCCAAACCAGAAGCATGCACATGATGACTATGATGCTATGAAGTGTTGCAAACATGAGACAAGGCATAGGGATGTTCATACAAAGTCATGGATGCAAATGATGCAAGTTAAGGAACATGAATAAACATGAAATGTCATGAAGCATACAAGACAAATGGCATGGCAAAGATGTAATGCAATGATCAATGATGCTTCATACATGTCTTAAGATGTCAAATGAATCATAAGAATGCACAAAATGCAATGGCAAGTCATGTTATGCAAGGAAATGCAAGAAGGATGCAAGAGAAAGCCCAAATTAGGGTTTATGGATCAAACATCAAACACAAACCAAAAACAGAAGCAAACCCTAAGATAAAAAATGGAAAATGGCACCCAAAGAAACCCTAGACCTATGATGAATCCCTGCCCAAAGGGGAACTCCCAACTCTTTACCAATCTCAAGATATGATTTTTGCAAGTTATTAGGGTTTTTTAGGGTTCTTATCAAAACAAATGCCAATCAATTAGAAAATGCAAGATCAAATCATGGCCTTTTTATCCTTGAAAATACATGTCAAATGGAAAACAATGCACAAAGAATCAATGTCTCAACCTTCACCAATAGGCAGAAATGAATTTTCAAACATATGATCAAAATAATGCACAAAATATGATTTAATTCCATGAAGAATTCTTAAAATGCATCAAGATCAAAAAAGAAATTTGGTTTGAAGGTTGGACAATGTTTCTAAATGTCTTAGAACATTTCATGAATTTTTTTGTAATTTTTAAATACCTAAAAGTATTTTTAATTAATTAATTCTCATTAATCAATTAAAAATAAACTTTTAAATATTTAAAAATACTTTTTTAATGATAAAAAATAAAATAAAAATGTTTTTGTGTCATAAAAATTAATAAAACCTTAAAGAAAAAGTTTCATAATTTTTATGAATTTTCTGCTATTTTAAATAAATTGTACAAATTAATTGAAATAAAAATGAAATAAAACAAATAAAATGAGAAGTAATCAGAATGGACGCATGAGATTGATTCTGAGTTTAAAAGTGTTGACTGCGCGCGTGATCATGTGGCTCACATTCAAACTTCTAAAACTTAATTAATTAATTTAATTAATCCTGATTAGGGTTTAATGGAGAATCTGGGCCATCAAAAAGGGTGGGAAGTCAACCAGTCAACGCAATCCTACGCTCCTCATTCAAACTGGAATTAATTACACAATTAGGGCACAAATTACATTCAGGCGGCCGGAGAAGACTTCCGGTCGTCTTCTCCGGCCAGAAGCTCACCTGAAAATTCCAAACTTCCTAAAAACGTAACATAAATGAAATCTATGAATTGGGAGATGATCCTAACACTCTCACGAATCAAACCCCTCTATCAAAACGAATTTATGTTACCTAAATCAACTGAATCGAAGCAAACAATTTCTAGGGTTCGTAAGCTTCAAACACGAATTAAATGCTCAAAACAAAACCATTTCAAAAACTAAAGGTACCAGAATGATCAGTGCATCATGAAGAACAAGTTTGTAACAATAAAAGTCATTTCTGGAAAAATTAATTTCGAGCTACCTGAGATTTGGAGCTTTCAGTTTTGGGACTTTCTGGCTGTTTCCTTTGATGCAAGCTACTCCACTTGATCCCCCAAGCGTGTTTGAATGCTCAAAATGAGTTTGTGTTGGCTGGAGAAGAAGATTCGAAAGGAACTGCTTCAGTTCAGTCAACAATGGCAGATGAGATTCTGGCACTTTCAGGCTGTGAAAAGGGGTTGTTTGTGATCTATGAAGTGTGTTGAGAAGGTTTGTGGTGTTGGTTGGTGTGTTTGTGAGCTAGGATAAGAGTTTCGAATGAAACTGCAGCTTGAGGTGAATGATGGCAATGGAGTTTTCAGGCTTGTTTCAGGCTTATGCTTGGGGTGTTTCTTGTCTATGAGGTGTGGTGAGTTGAGTGATGATGAGAGTTTGAGTGTTTGAAGACTGTGGAGAGTGATTCGAAGGAACTTGCAATGAGGTGAGTTTTTTGTGTAAGTGTTGAATGTTGTTGTTTCAGCCTTGCCTTATGCTATGCTTTGCTTGCAAATTGTCCACACAACTCTCTCTCATTGGTCAGATGATTAGACATGCCCTTTATTGATTGGTAAGTTACCTTTTGCAAAAAGTCAAAAATTGTGTAAGAGAAGTATGGTGAAGTGCTAGCTTGGTACAAGGCCTAGGGGCTGCGCAGCATGGGGGGAAGAGTGAGCTAGCAAGGTCAGCATCCAAGTTTACAAGTTGTAAGAAGTGATCATGAGTGTTTTGCAAGTTGGTTAGCTTATGTTTCACATGTGATCCTTTGCATAACCAAACATGAAACCAAGGGCAAACTTAGTTCAAATCTGATTTTTGTAACTTAGAGAATGTTTACATGCTGGTTTGAAGTGAATTAGAGGCTGCATAATGCATTTGTTCAAGACTTTGCAAAATTTCCATTTGGTGCATAACTTGAAAATCAATGATTTTTGCTAACTTTGCAATGCCATAACTTTTGATCCATGAAGAGTTTGATCATGTTCTTGTACTTTTTGAAAAGGGAAAGATGAGATCTACAACTTTCATGACCAAAGTTTTTCCATTTGAAGCCTTTTTGGATCAAGAATCAAGGCTTGAAAATTGGCCTAAAATGAGGCATTCTTGAAAAGTCAACTATGCCTCAAAAAGTCAACTTTTGCAAAAACCCTAAATTCTTGATTTTATGCACTTCAACCTTCTTCCATGATCAAATAAAGATCATATACACTCAAAATGATGAAGATCACCCATTGGTTGGGTCATTGGGGGCCTCAGATGCCCTGATTTTGCACTGACTTGTCCAGAAAGTCAACTCTTGATCAGATGACTTCCCCATGGAATTTCTTCATGAAAATTGATATGCATACTCCCTATACCATATAGAGACCAATGGAAACAAGAATGACCAAAAAAATTGGGGTTATGGCCTCTGAAACCAAAACCCTAATTTTAGGTCAACTGTGCAGTTCAACCTGGCTCTGCATCCACTCAAACCCTAGTTCTTGTGATTCCTCTGCAATTTTGACTCTGTGAGGATGTAACATGATACAAGAACACACATGGACCCTTCTGAGATGATTGGTGGCCTTTGGAGTGGCTCAAGAAGCTTTGGGATTGCTCAAATCACAAACCCTAGGTGCAGATGACTTAGAAACTATGCAGTGAATCAAACATGAGATATGAGATTGTATGATTGTGTTTATGCATATGAGATGATCACAAGCCATGGTGTGAATGGGTGAGGGCAAATTTGGGGTGTTTACACCTGCTGGGAATACTTTACTGTGGAAAGGTAACTCTGCTTAGAGATGAGAACTATTCCATTAGTTTTGAAGTTCTGCTGAGGATACCTGCCTGCTTTGACTCAGCTGGGGAATGCTTCTATGTCCCTGCTAAGGATGTTGGACCTCACCCTGCTCTGTTGGAGATAAAATTGTAAATGTCATCCTGCTAGGGAGAAATACTCTGCTTGGGGCAGTGCTGTCTGGGAATAGCTTCCTATTGCCTGCAACCTGCAATAACAAAATATACACATATGCCCCGGGAAATTATATGGCACGAGTTAATCATCCTATGTCACCTGTCATTCAAAGTGATTTTAGGTATTTTCCTTTCGCACATCCTTCATAAAACCACTAAGCTTAAATGCAATATTATTTTATCAAAAATTCAGGACATTTTTGCAAACACAGCAAATAAAATAAAATAAAAGCAAGGACACAACTTTTTGACTGAATATCCTTTTTATTGATGAGCCTTTGAATAGGCGAAAATTTACATCAGGAACCAATCACCTAGGAAGAGGTAACTACCATAAAATTGAGAAAAAGAAAACTATCTTAATGGCAATGTGAGCGGCATTTCAATGAGTTTCCTTTCTGTTATGACCAATATGTCTTCAAGATTTTCCGTTCCTGTTTTTGCTTTCTGAAGAAGAAGACTGGACTGATTCCTACCCTTCTGAGATTGCCAAGTTAACTGAGACAATGATGTGGTACAAATTACCCAGATCGCAGTCATTCTCTTATTCCCTTATTTTGCATGGATCGCCCTTTCGGGTTTGCAATCCACCGAGATACCCTTTTTTGCCTGAGCTATCCAATGCGGCTTTTCACCTCAGCGGGTGTACAATTTTTTTATTTATTTCCCTAACTTTTTCCCGAGATTTAAATTCTGTTTTTAGCTCGCCGGGTTTTCCCTTTTTTTCCTTGGAATGTCATTCTGTTTTTGTGTCTAACGGGTCTTTTTATGCAAAGTATGTTTTAACTACGTCTGAGTTAATAGGGGACTGGAAGTCTTCGCCATCCATTGTAGTGAGCATCAGTGCTCCACCAGAGAAAACTTTCTTTACTATGAATGGGCCTTCATAATTCGGGGTCCACTTGCCCCTGTGATCTGAACCTGGATGAATAATTCTTTTGAGTACAAGCTCACCAACTTGATATTCCCGAGTGCATACTCTCTGATCAAACGCCCGCTTCATTCTCCTATGATAAAGCTGACCATGACACACAACTGCTAATCTCTTTTCCTCAATTAAGCATAATTAGTTATAATGGGCACACACCTATTCAACCTCTTCAAGCTTGATATCCATCAACACACTCAAAGAAGGAATTTCCACCTCAATCGGTAAGACTTCCTCCATGCCATATACCAAGGAAAAAGGAGTTGCTCCGGTAGACGTACAGACTGACGTACGATACCCATGCAAAGTAAACGGTAACATCTCATGCCAATCCTTATAGGTGACGACCATTTTCTGCACAATCTTCTTGATATTCTTGTTTGCTGCTTCAACCGCGCCATTCATCTTTGGCCGGTAAAGATAAGGATTGTGATGTTGAATCTTGAAGTCCCGACATAATTCACATCATTTTGTTATTTAGATTAGAACCATTATCAGTAACGATTCGCTCGGGAACTCCATATCTACTGACGATATATTTCTTCAGAAATATGGCCACCACCTATCGAGTGATATTGGCATAAGACGCTGCTTCAACCCATTTGTGAAGTAATCGATTGCGACCAATATGAAACGATGTCCGTTCGAAGCAATAGGCTCTATTTTTCCGATCATGTCAATTCCCCACATGGAAAAGGTCCAAGGAGATGACATGACGTTGAGCGGGCTTGGAGGAACATGCACTTTGTCTGCATAGACCTAGCATTTGTGACATTTGCGGGTGTATGAACAATAGTTTGTATCCATTTTTAACCAGTAATACCCCAATCTTAATAACTTCTTATCCATTTTATGTCCTCCTGCATGAGTACCGAAAGATCCCTCATGGACTTCTTGCATTAACAGGTCTGCTTCGTGTCTATCCACGCATCTGAGAAGAACCATGTCAAAGTTTCTCTTGTACAAAACACCGTTTGCATTTAAGAAGAAACTAGCAGCAAGTCGACTTAAGGTCTTCTTATCATTGGAAGATGCCCCAATTGGATATTCTTTGCTTTCCAGGAAATGCTTAATATCATAATACCAAGGCTTCTCATCAGACATTGCGTCTACAGAGAACACATAAGCAGGTATATCGAGCCTGGAGATGTCAATTTTGGGGACATAATTCCAACACATCACTTTGATAGACGAAGAGAGCGTCGCCAATGCATCAACAAATTGATTTTCATCGCGTGGTATATACTGAAGCTTTACTGTTGTGAAGAACGTCAACAGTCTTCTGGCATAATCCCTGTAAGGAATTAAATGTTCCTGGTGCATATACCACTTATCAGTAATCTGATTAATCATGAGGGCTGAGTCTCCGAATATATCGAGGGTCTTAATCCTAAGATTAATAGCCTCCTCTATTCCCATAATGCATGCCTCATATTGCGCTTCATTGTTGGTGCAACCAAAAGTAATTCTGGAAGTGAATGGAAAGTGAACATCTTCGGGAGTAATTAGAACAACACCAACTCCACGTCCATTGATATTGACAACCCCATCAAACATCAACTTCCATTTGGATTCAGGGTGTGGCCCCTCCTTAGGAAGTGGTTCCTCACAATCTTTTGCTTTGAGGTACATGATGTCCTCATCAGGGAAGTCAAATCTCATTGGTTGATAATCATCTTTAAGGGGTTGTTGTGCAAGATAGTCTGAAAGTATGCTTCCTTTGATGGCTTTCTGGGAAGTGTATTGAATGTCGTACTCTGTCAGCACCATCTTCCATCTTGCAACCCTTCTAGTTAACGCTGGTTTCTCAAAAACGTACTTGACAAGATCCATTTTTGAAATTAATAGGGTAGTGTGAGTCAGCATGTACTGTCTTAGTCGGCGAGCAACCCATGCCAAAGCGCAACAACTTTTCTCAAGCAGTGAATAACGGGATTCATAGTCGGTAAACTTTTTGCTAAGGTAATATATTGCATGCTCTTTTCGACCAGACTCATCATGTTGACCTAGAACACACCTCATTGACCCTTCTAGCACGATCAAGTATATGATGAGTGACCTCCCCAGAACTGGAGGCATTAGGATAGGAGGTTCCTGCAAGTATTCTTTAATATTTTCAAAAGCTCTTTGATAGCCTTCATTCCACCTGACCGCTTGCCCTTTTCTTAGCAATTTGAATATTGGTTCACATGTGGATGTGAGGTGAGATATGAACCGAGCAATGTAGTTCAATCTACCCAGGAAGCCACACACTTCTTTTTCTATATGCGGTGCAAGCATATCTTGTATTGCTTTGACTTTTGTAGGATCTACCTCAATCCCTCTTTGAATCACAATGAAACCCAGCAGTTTTCCAGAACGCACCCCAAAGGTGTGCTTGTTTGGATTTAACCTCAAACGATACTTTCTTAGTTGTTCCAACAGTTTCTTGAGGTTAACCAGATGCTCTTCTTCGTCTCGGGACTTGGAGATCATGCCGTCCATATAACATTCAATCTCTTTGTGGGTCATATCATGAAACAGAGTCACCATTGCCCGCTGATAGGTTGCCCCAACGTTCTTCAAACCAAAAGGCATGACCTTGTAGCAAAACATACCCCAGGGGGTAATGAATGTTGTCTTTTCCATGTCTTCCGGAGCAATCTTAATCTGGTTATAACCAGAGAAGCCATCCATGAAAGATAATTCCGAGAATTGGGCCGTATTATTAACCATTACATCAATGTGAGGTAATGGGAAATCATCTTTTGGGCTTTCTCTATTCAAATCCCGGTAGTCAACGCACATTCAGACCTTGCCGTCCTCCTTTGGTACTGGCACAATATTAGCTACCTAGGGTGGATAACTTGTTACGACAAGGAAACAAGCGTCCCACTATTTTTGAACCTCTTATTTAATCTTCAATTCCATGTCAGGACGGGTTCTTCTAAGCTTTTGCTTAATAAGAGGGAAGTCTTCCCTCAGTGGCAGTTTATGCACAACAATGTCGGTATCCAGACCTGACATATCTTGATATTAGCAAGCAAAGATATCCACATACTCTCGAAGCATGCCAATTAATTCTTCTATTACCTCGGCCTGCAAACTGGCCCCAATCTTAATTTCCTTCTTTGCATCTTCCGTTCTGATGTTGATGATCTTAATCTCTTCATGGTGAGGCTGAATCACTCTTTCCTCCTGTCTCAATAACCTGGCCAATTCTTCAGGGAGTTCACAGTCTTCTTCAACCGCTTCATGAGCTTGATAGATCGGATTATCGAAATCATACTCGGTCATAGTATAAGAGTTATCAAAGATATCCGAATGATTGGTTCTGCACAAGTGATGTGCTTATTTAAGAATCTACTCTTTATTAAAACAACAAAACAAAACAAAGGAAAAACATCGCCATTTTTGTGTGTGTGAAAGATTTAAAAAGAAAGAAAGGGAACACAATTTGAATGAAAAATGTCCTTTATTCAGGATAAATTTAATCGCATAAAATGCAGGGTGGCCCTACAATGGATCCATACACCTTGGGCATAGTGTAGGACTTAAAATGCAAATGATAAATGGGAAAACAAGAAAAATTACTCTGGCTGACAAGTAACTTGGATGAAATCCTCCGCAAACCAATTCTGAAGCTCTTCCCCAAGAACTCATGGGCGCACCCAGTTGTCCAGATCGTAGTCACTGTCGACATCTTCATCCACAACATACACCTGGTTAGGATCAATCATTCCAACACTAGTGAAGCCTCTTGTCTGTTTACCTTGAGAACCTCCAGTTTTCCCTGGTTGATAGCCAATGCCAAATTTGTCATCTTTCTTCTCAACCTCCAATACTTTGCCCCAACCCTGGGCCTGTCTCGACTGCATTACCTCTTTATCCTGCTTGTAAGAAGATATGGAAGTCCCCACCCTCTCACTGCTCTTGATTGTGGAAGTAGGAGCTATTGTACTGACATTTACAGCTTTGAAGGCCTGACATAACATCTCGTGAATCTCACCATCCATCTCAACATATTTAAACATGGACAAGTGGCTTACAAAAATGTCCTCCTCCCCGCACACGGTGACCACTTGACCATCCACCACATACTTCAACTTTTGGTGAAGAGTAGACGTCATAGCACCTGTAGAATGAATCCAAGGGCGACCAAACAGACAATTGTACGCTGGTTGTATGTCCATGACATAAAAGGTACTTTTGAACACTTGTGACCCTATTTTCACTGGTAACTCCACTTCTCCAAAGACCGATCTCTTGGAACCGTCAAAAGCCCTTACAACTAAATCACTTGGTCGGAGAATTATGCCTTCTAAATCCAACTTCATTAGAGCTTTCTTTGGGAGCACATTCAGAGAGGAACCCGTATCCACTGAGACGTGTGACAACACAACACCTTTGCATTCCATCGTGATATGCAAATCCTTATTATGGTTTCTCCCCTCGGACGTAATATCTATATCTGTAAGCCCCAAACTATGACTAGCATTTACATTGGCTACCATCGCTTCCAGCTGATTGACAGTGATCTCCTGAGGTACGTAAGCCAACTGTAGTACCTTCAGAAGGGCTTCTCTATGTGCCTTCGAACACATCAATAATGATAGGATAGAAATCTTGGATGGCGTCTGATTTAGTTGCTCCACCACTTTGTAATCACTTTTATTTATAATTCTCATGAATTCTTCCACATCCTTCTCAAACACACTCTACTCAGTGGCTGGAGTCAAAACTTCTTCATTGGATACTTGCTTACCTTTGGCTTTGGTGGCCGCTTCGACTTCAATATTAGTCCGGAGAGTCTCTGGAGAAAAAAAACGTCCAATACGGGTAAAACCATCCAAACCTCCAACATTCACAACATCAGGATTGATCATCACTGGTTTATCTTCCACCTTCTGACCTCGCACATAAACATCAGAGCCATAATGCCAGGGAACAACTTTACCATCATTGTATGGTACAAGCCTAGGAACTGTAATGGTAACATGACTAACATCTTGTGGCACATATATGGTAATGTCGCTCCCCGGGTTTCCATCCTGGTACAAACGCGAAAGTGGCGCGGAAAAGGTTAGAGCCGCCAGCCAGGCATTTTTATCCCGAAGAAACAGGAATGGTAATGCTGCACAAACCAGAAGAAAGGGAAAGGAAGGACAAAGGTCCTGCAAACCAAAGAGACTGAGCTCGGGAGTCGGTTACGACCTGGGAAGGTATTAGCACCCCAGATCGTCCGTCGTACCCGACGAGATCCACGCTTGCAAAGAAACTGTTTCAAAGGGTGAAAAGGATGAAAGCTGCTGCAATGAAAAGGAACTGAACTGGATAAAAAGAAAATAAAAAGGGACTGAAAAAGAAATGAAAAGGAAAAAATGTAGGGAAAATAAAGATTGTGCTCGAACGGGCCCTACCCCGCTGCCTACGTACTTCATCTGGAAAATGAGGATCAGAGACGCCGTAGTTCCCCTAACTAGGGGTAGAAAAGATTGCTTGTGAATTAAGGCTTGAACTGCCTATGTCAATGCTCAGGTGTTGCAGGCCCGGACGACAAGTGCGTAACCGTCTTGCAAAATGACAAGTAGGAGCAAGTTCGCGGACGGAGCGAAGGAGATGAGAAAAGAATTCCCGAAGGAAAGACGATTATTGTTTGTTTGTGTTTTTTAGAGCTTTTTATTGGTGTGGCACAAGAGAATGAACTCAAGCTCTTTTCTATGGAATGTGTACTTGCTACTACATTCCAAGATGGAATAATAGAACAAGCGCACCAAGTAAGGAGAACTTATCCAAGAATTGTTTCTAAAGGCAAGGGCCTAATTTCATTGACTTGTTGAATTTATTAGGTGTTTTAGTGATTAAAAATGAAGAAGTGTTTTTTAGGGTTTTCTTGATGAAGATGACCTCATGATCCGACTTGTGTATCATGCTAGACAAATGCACTATTCCAAGATGGAATGAATACATATGCCCCATGGAATAAAGCTATTACACAAAAAGTCAATTCTTTCTTTATTAATGTTTTTTAGGTTTTGTTTTGAGATGAGAAGAGAAAGAACCAAAGGAGCAAAAAGGCAAAAAGTCTAAAATGGGGAAAGACTAAACCTAAAATTGTCATGCAAAAGTGGTCCTAAGGTTAGTGAGGTTTCAACTATCCTAAGAGAAAAGAAGAACCAAAGAGGAGCAAGAAGAAGAGGAGGCAAGTGCTAGCAAGCAACTTACTCCTCTAAAGGAGAAAAGTTGCTCCTAAAGGGGAAGAAAAGAGTTGCAACACATGATGGCATAAGGCACATTAAAACACAAAGAGAAAGAAACTTAAAAGGAAAAGGTGAAGAGTTGAAATGTGTTTGAACATCCACACTTATCTTACAATGAGCCCCTGCAAATGTTAGCAAAATCCAGCACATGTTCATCCATAAAATCATGGAATTAGCATGCTCAAAGTTCTAGAAAACCAAGTTAAACAAACATGCCAAACTTTGCACATACAAGCATTTACGTGCCGAGAACATGGAAGCAAGCATCAACCAGCAAGCAAATCACCCTAAACAATCATGTTCAATGATCACATAATGATCCATGGCATTTAAAACAAGTAAGGGGATTAAACAAACTCAAAATAACTCAAAAATGGCACACTGCTTCAGTGGTAACAGGTTAACCAAAGCGTTAACCGGTTAACCAATCCAAACTTGTAGAAAACCAGTACAGAAACAGGTGCGTTAACACTAAAAAAACAGCAACAATTTCCTGCAGAAAATCAGTTCAAACCAGCTTATCCAATTAATCTCACACCAGACCAACAATCAATTGAGCATGAAATAAGTGGATCAATTCACATTAAATTGAATCATCAAGCTCATGAACATTAGCACACGGATCCGGTTACAAATCAACCAATCAAATCAAGCAACACAAGAAAATACACAAGCACATGGTGGATCTAAAGCACAAGCATGCAAATAAGCTAAAACGGAGCTAGATCTGAAATTAACCAACCTACAAAGCTGAGGTATGCTTTGGTAGTTGTTGATTGAGCTGGAAATGAGAGATCTCGCGGAAAACTTTGAAGATCCGGTGCTAAGATTCACACTCCATGCAAAATAAATGCAAGAACAAGGTCTTGATGCAGAATTTTGAATCCAAAAGCACTTCTAAATCCCAAACCAGATCCGAATCACCAATTAAACCAGCAAAATGATGCAAAGAAGCTATGCATGGAGGTCTAGTTCCAAGATCTACACACCTTAAGGCAAGGTTATGTGATCTTCAAAGAGGAACTTTAAGTGAATTTGGAAAATGTGGGAGAGAAAATGAGAGAAAAGTGAGAGAGAAGAGTGAAAATTCAGAATGGGAAGTGAAAAATATGAGAGAGCCCCCCCCTTGGTTTGGAGAGAAATGGATTAAATATGGTTTAGGTTTGGGGCCCAAAATTTAGGCTTGGGATCCAAAAAATATGGTTTGGCAATGTGATTAGGTTTTAACAATGGAATTAGGCTTGGATAAATGCTCTAGATCCTTCTCCTTAATTCAAATGAATAAAAATCAGAAATTTGGAAATTTGGAGCCAAAGCACATGCTGAACTTGCTACTGGAATTCAAAATTCGCAGCCGTTAACCGGTTACCCAAAGCGTTAACCGGTTAACGCCAGTGTATTTTGAATTTTCCCTCCTTTTGGTGGGAAACCTCAGGAATAACCCGACGCCAACCGTTTTGATATGATTTTGATCCTCAATTCCTTTTAAGGCCTTTGACCATGATGTCAAACTTGTAACATGCCTTGTGAGCTTTGAATTTCCCTGATGATTGATCATATGCCTTATGCTGGAACATGCAAGTGCTATGCCTCATTTTTCTATGCAATATGCTAAGGACATGACATGATGATGATGATGGTGCTAAACAGGAGAGGGCAAATTTGGGGTGTTACAGTTGCCCCTATTCAAGCAACTGTTAATTTGAAGAGGACGGTAGAATGACTATCGACCATTAAAGATGAACTGTGGTTGAATACCAAGAAGACCTGAAATTTGCACTCCGCTGGAGAATGCAAGCAATGGGAAATAAACCCAACCAAATGACGCTTTGGCGACTGAAGTGGGGAGAAAGAAGACGAGCTCCTTCCAACCTGAATTGTTACTTCGGATAGAAAATCTAGAAAGACGAGTCTTCCTCGAACAAAACTGTTGCGCCAGGAACTGGACAGTTGAGCCTTCTTCAAACAAACTTGTTACGCCAGGAAATGGGCATACGAACCCTCATACATTTTGCAAAATATGATCTGAGACAGACGAACCTCCTTCGGATAAACCTGTTACGCCAGGACCGGTGATGCACTTAAGTATGTGGGATAGAAATGCATAATCAGGATAGACGAACCCTCCTCATATGTTATCTGTAGACGTATGGTCTAAGACAGATGAGCCTTCTTTGAGCAAACCTGTTACGCCAAGTGCAATATTAGGATTTGACGAACCCTCTTCACAAATCTTGTGTAGATAAGTGGTCTCTGAGACAAACGAACCTCATTCGAATAAACCTGTTACGCCAGGACCGGTAACCATTTTGACGTTTAATCCCACCGTCAGGACTTCAAACCTCTTCAATACAGACGAGTATCAGATGATCATCAAGAGAACACAGACGAGTGCCATAAGTCAATGATACAAACGAATATTAGACGATGATCTAAGAAACACAAACGAGCGCTTCAGGCGATGATATAGGCGAATATCAGCCACTAATACAAATGAATACCAGAGATCCAATACAGACGAGCATTTGGAGTAGCAATACAGACGAGTACCAGAGCAATTATCAAATCAACATTCATATGGATATAAGTCAACACAGATGAGTGGGAAGGATGATACAGACGAGTATCCAACAATGCAAACAAGCTTCTGACAAATAACAAACACATACGAGTGCTGATAATGCGTACGAGCAAAAAACAGATGTCAAATACGGACGAACGTTGGGACGTGCATACGAGCAACAACAGATTTCAAACACAGACGAGTGATGAGGGAATGCAGACGAGCATCAACATTTACCATCCATAGGCGACTGTTGGGGAAAGCCTATGAGCAACGACAAAGTATGAACACAGACGAGTGTTGGGGAGATGTAGATGAGCAACGAATAGATGTCACACATAGACGAGTGCGGAGAAGGGCGGACGAGCACTAGCAGATATCAAACACGGACGACTTCTGGGGAAAGCATACGAACAACGACATCCCAATAACAAACACAACTCTGCCGAAGAATATTTCACAAACGAGCGAGTGCTGGGAATGCAGGCGAGCAACTATCACACATCATACACGGATGAGTGTCGAGGGGGATGCAGACGAGCAACCATCAAACATCAAACACATACGAGTGTCGTAGAGCATGCAGACGAGCATAAAACGGATACCCAACACAAACGAGTGCCAGGAAATGCAGACGAGCATCGCAATAGATACCCAACACAGACGAGTGCCAGGAAATGCAGACGAGCACCCTTCGAAATGCCCTGATCGGCAGCAAAAATCCTGACTCTGCAGGGAAACCTGGTCAAAGGCTTTGACGATGCCTAACTTTGACTGGGGAGATGAATGATAGTTTGTATCATCACATGGCTAAAATAGACTGGTAACTTCTCTGGGGAATACTCCAATGACGGGAGTGAATCTCGATCATAAACTCTGTGGGGAAATGACGGTCTTTAGACTCGGCTGAGGAAGAGGATTGGTCAAGACTCCGGCTGGGGAGAGAATTCTGAAAATTCTGACTTGGTGGGGAAACCGGCATTCAGTTGCTCGCTGGGGATAGCCCATTCTGACACCAAAGACTCCGATTGGGGACAAACCTCTTTGATCGGGTTTTGAAGTTCTACTGGGGATACCATCCTACTCTGACTCAGCTGGGGACGATTCCATCTGAACTCTACTAGGGATAACTATGTCTCTCTCGTGAAGAACAAACACCACTTAGGGGTGATACCATCTCTGATTAGATGTTCTTTTTTTTTGCCAAAAATTCAGGATATTTTTGCAAACAAAGTAAACACAACACAACACGACTTTATGACTGAATATTCATTCATTGAATGACCTCTGAATAGGCAAAGCTTTACATCAGGAAGCGACTACCTGGAAAGAGGTAGATACCATAAAAATTGAGAAAAGAAACTATCCTACTGTCAATGTACACGACATTCCAATGAGTTTCCTTCCCGCTATGACCAGCGTCTTCAAGACTTTCTGTTCTTGCCTTTGCTTTCTGAAGAAGACGAGGGGACTGATTCCTATCCTTGTGATATTGTCAGACTGCACGAAACGGTGATTTGGTTCAGATTACCCGGATCGCAATTGTTCGCTTATTCCCTTGTTTTGCGTGGATCACCCTTTCGGGTTTTCATTCCACCGGGATACCCTTTTTTGCCTGAGCCGTCCAATGTGGCTTTTCAAATCAGCGGGTGTACATCTTTTCATTTATTTCCCTAACTTTTGCCTGAGCTTTTTATTCTGTTTTTAGCTCGCCGGGATGCCCTTTTCTTGCCTAGACTTTAATTCTATTTTTGTGTCCAGCAGGTCTATTTATGCGAAGTATTTTTTAACTGCGTCCGAGTTAACAGGAGACTGGAAATCTTCTCCATCCATAGTAGTGAGCATCAGCGCCCCACCTGAGAAAACTTTCTTCACTATGAATGGGCCTTCGTAGTTTGGGGTCCACTTTCCCCTATGATCTGAACCTGGAGGAATGATACTCTTGAGTACAAGCTCACCTACTTGATACTCTCGAGTACGTACTCGTTGGTCGAATGCTCGCTTCATTCTCCTCTGATAAAGCTGACCATGACAGATAGCCGCTAATCTCTTTTCCTCAATTAGGCACAACTGATTGTATCGAGCACGTACCCATTTAGCCTCATCAATCTTCACGTCCATCATCACACGCAATGAAGGAATCTCTACCTCAATAGGCAAGACTTCCTCCATGCCATACACCAATGAGAAAGGAGTTGCCCCAGTTGACGTCCTGACTGACGTTCGGTTCCCATGCAGTGCGAATGGTAACATCTCATGCCAATCTTTGTAGGTGACAAACATCTTCTGCACAATCTTCTTAATATTCTTGTTAGCCGCCTCTACCGCGCCATTCATCTTTGGCCGGTAAGGAGAAGAATTATGATGTTGGATCTTAAAGTCTCGACACAGTTTTGCCATCATCTTGTTGTTTAAGTTGGAACCATTATCAATAATGATTCGCTCGGGCACTCCATATCTGCAAATGATGTCTCTTTTCAGAAATCTAGCTACCACTTTACGAGTGACATTGGCATAAGATGCTGCTTCAACCCATTTGGTGAAGTAATTGTAAACAACCCAAATTTACCCTCACTAATTTCACACCTTGGCTTGTGATCTTTCATCTTTGCATAAGTTTAATCATATCACCTCATATTGCATTTTTGCCTCATCTGCATAGTTCAAGTTCATCTACATCTAGGGTTTGTGATTTGAGCAATCCAAGGATCCATCTGAGCCACTCCAAAGGTCTCCAATCATTCCAAGAGGGTCCATGTGTGTTCTATCATCATATTATATCCCTCAAAGATCAAGGAAGTCAAGAAATCACAAGAACTTGGAAAGCATGGATGCAGAGCTAGGGTTTCACTACAGAGATGACCTGAAATTAGGGTTTTTGTTTCAGAGGCCATAACTCCAAATTTTTTGGTCATTCTTGTTTCTAATAGTCTCAATATGATATAAGGATCATGTGTACCAAGTTTTAAGAAGAAATTCATTGTGGAAGTCATCTGTTCATTAGGTAACTTCTTGAGCAAGTCAGAGCAAAATCAGGGCATCTGAGGCCCCCAACAATGGAACCAAAGGGGGTATTTTCATCAAATTGAAGTTATATGATCTTTATTTGATCATTGAAGTGCTTGTAAGTTCACAAAATTGAAGAAACTTGAGCTAAACCAAAAGTTGCCAAAAATGGAAATGACTTGTAATGGAAACTTTCCATTTTGGGAAAGTTTTTCAACCTCCTCTTTCTCAACCAAAAATGCTTCAAATGAAAAATTGTTGGTCATGAAAGTTGTAGATTGGATCATTACCTTTTCAAAAAGTACAAGAACATGTTCCAATTAATTATAGAACTCAAGTTATGGCCTTGCAAAGTTGGCAAAAATCCTATAATTTTCACTTTCACACCAAAGAGGATTTTTTGCAAAACAACTTGCCAAGTCATTTTGTGACCTCTAATGCATCTCTAAGCATCATACAAACATAGTAAAATGCATTGTGATCGGAATTGCCCAAAGAATCATTCAATTTCCTGCCTTGAACTTCAAGAAATTCCAAAAGGGCCAAAGTTCTTCAAAATTGCAAAAGGCATGAATCTTCTCATACACTTGTTGCAGCACCCCAAATCATTTTCTATGGACTTCCTTGATCAATGCTGAACCAGGACATGCCATAAAACAGCTGTTGCATAATCCCATACCTCAAGTACACCATTTGTTGACTTTTTGCAATTGGACCCATACCAATCAACTGCAGCCACAACCACTCTCTGGCCAATAGGGATTTGTTATGTGGACCAAAAGCAAGCTAACTCACATAACCTTGGAGCTCAGAACCTCTCATAAGCCAAGTTCACAAAAATCACCCTCAACCTTCATCTCTTCGAAACACACTACAAAAGCATAAAACCTCCAATATTTTTCCATAGATCAACTCACCATCATCCCCAGATCATTTCCCAACCATTACCAAGCCCTAAAATCCAGCCAAACACAAACACGATTCTGGACCAGTTGAGTTGCAACCTCTCAATCCAGCTCTTTTCAACTCATTCCAAGCCTTGCAACAGCATCAGGGGATCAAGTGGAGGCTTTTTGCACCAAAGAGGAGGCCAGATAGCTCAGATTGCAAAGCTCCAGCTCAGGTATACCTCATGAACTTTTTTCCATAAATGCTATTTTAAGTTCTTAGATTGTTCCTTGTGTCTCCCTGATCATTGTGATGTGCTTAGTTTTAAAAATGGTTGAGTATTAAGGTTGTACCGTGTCTCTGAAACTTTTTTCAGTTTTGATGTTTTGAATCGTATCTTGAGTTTGATGCATTAGAAATTGATTTTGAGGGTTGATTCTTGCGGGGGAAGGTTTAGGGATGTGATCTGGAGCTTTAGAGCTCCTGAAATGACATAGGGAAGAAGTTGATGTTGAGGTCTCGCCGGAGAAGATGACCGGAACACTGTTCCGGTCATCTGAAAGTGATTAGGGTTTTAATTAGGGTTGGCGTGAGTTTAAACGTCAGCCTTAGTATTAGGTTTCCCGCAGGTGTTTGGACGGTTGAGATGGATCATTAATGATTAATCAGGATTAATTTAATTAATTAATTTAAATTAAGCCAGTTTGAATCCTAGCCTTTGATCTGCGCGCCAGTCAACATCTTTTTCCCAGCTTTGAATCTGGTCCTTTGGATCCTCATACTTTCATTAAAATTCATTTTATTTTCATTTAAATTGCATTTTCTTTATCATTTTATTTAAAATACCTAGAAAAATCACAAAAATATTTCCTTTTGCATTTAAATTCCAAATATTTTTCTTCACCCAAAAACATTTTTATTTTTATTTTTTGCATTTAAAAAGCATTTTAAAAATATTTAAATGTTTATTTTAATTAATTAATGGAAATTAATTAATTAAAATACCATTTAGGTTTCTAAAAATCACAAAAAAATTCACATTGCATCTTAAGACATTTAGAAACATTGCCAAACCATTCATACAAATTTCGTTTTGGTCTTGAACTTACTTTGACATTTTCTTTGAATTTAGGGTTCATAAAATCCCCTTTTTAGAACCCTAACTTTGAAAAAGCTTTTCTGCCTAACCATGAAGGGTTTGATAATGGTTCTTTTTGCATTGTTTTCCGTATAACATTTAGTTTCTAGGATATTTTTGTCATAAGTTTATCTTTCATTTTCAAATTGATTGGCATTTTTCCTTTTAAGGTACCCAAAACCCTAGTTAACTTAGAAAAATCACAACTTTCTTTTGGTTAAGAGTTAGACCTTTGTAAACACCCCAAATTTTCCCTCACCATGGCTTGTTATCTTTTCATTTGCATAAGTTCAATCATAGTATCTCATACCACATTTTTGATTCACTGCATTGATTCAAAGTCATCTGCATCTAGGGTTTGTGATCTGAGCCATCCTTGAGCCATTTGGGCCACTCCAAAGGCCTTCAATCACTTCAAAGGGGTCCATGTATGTTCAAGCATCATATTATATCCTCTCAAGATCAAAGAAGTCAAAGAATCACAAGAACTGAGAAAGGCATGGAAGCAGAGCCAGGTTTAACTACACAGATGACCTAGAATTAGGGTTTTGGTTTCAGAGGCCATAACTCCAAATTTTTTGGTCATTCTTGTTTCTATTGGTCTCTATATGTTATAAGGATCATGCATATCAAGTTTCATGAAGAAATTCAATGGGGAAGGCATCTGATCAAGAGATGACTTCTTGAGCAAGTCAGTGCAAAATCAGGGCATCTGAGGCCCCCAATGACCCAACCAAAGGGTGTTCTCCATCATTTATAATGTGTATGATCTTTATTTGGTCATATAAGATGTTATAAGTTCACAAAATTGGAAAATTTCAAGTCATTTGCAAAGTTGCCTTTTTGGGAAAGTGACTTGTAATGAAAACTTGCCATTTTGGGAAAGTTTTTCAACCTTCTCTTTTTGATTCAAAAATGCCTCAAATGAAAGAACTTTGGTCATGAAAGTTGTAGAATGGATCCTCCCATTTTCAAAAAGTACAAGAACTCACTCTAATTCATTTTGGATCAAAAGTTATGGCTTGTCAAAGTTGGCAAAAATCACATAATTTCATGTTTTACACCAAAGAGGGAAAGTTGCAAAACCTCATGCCAAGGAAAAATGTGACTTCAAATGGACTTCTATGCATTACACAAACATAAACCATGACCTATCAGGATATGTGACTTCGGGAGTATGTGGATGTATTCGCTTGGTCTTATCAGGATATGCCAGGGTTGGACACGATATTGTCATGCACAAGCTACCTCTGAAAGAAGACTGCCCACCAGTAAAACAGAAACTGCGCCGTACTCGCCCAGATATGGCAATGAAGATAAAAGAAGAGGTGCAAAAGCAGTGGGACGCCGGTTTCCTTGATGTGACTAGCTACCCACCGTGGGTTGCTAATATTGTACCTGTACCTAAGAAAGATGGCAAGGTGAGAATGTGTGTGGATTACCGGGATCTGAACAGAGCTAGCCCGAAAGATGACTTCCCTTTACCTCACATTGATGTATTGGTGGATAATACGGCTCAGTTCTCGGTATTCTCCTTCATGGACGGATTTTCAGGATATAATCAGATCAAGATGTCACCTGAAGACATGGAGAAGACAACTTTCATCACACCCTGGGGCACATTCTGTTATAAGGTGATGCCGTTCGGACTGAAGAATGCGGGTGCCACTTATCAACGGGCTATGGTAACATTATTCCATGACATGATCCATAAGGAAATTGAATGTTATGTGGATGACATGATTGCCAAGTCCCTCACAGAAGAAGACCACCTGGTGAATCTGTTGAAGTTATTCAAGCGTCTTAGGAAGTATCAACTAAAGTTAAACCCCAACAAATGCACATTCGGGGTGCGATCCGGTAAGCTGCTGGGATTTATTGTAAGTGAGAAAGGGATTGAAGTTGACCCTGACAAAGTTAAAGCCATTCAAGAAATGCCTGCACCGAAGTCAGAAAAAGAAGTTCGGGGTTTCCTAGGTAGATTGAACTACATCTCAAGGTTCATATCTCACCTTACAGCAACCTGTGAGCCTTTGTTCAAGCCGTTAAGAAAAGAACAGACGGTTAGCTGGAATGGAGACTGCCAGAGGGATTTCGACAAAATCAAGGAATATTTACAAGAGCCTCCAATCCTTATGCCTCCAGTCGAAGGAAGACCTCTAATCATGTACTTGACAGGATTAGAAGAGTCAATGGGGTGTGTGCTGGGCCAGCATGACGAGTCTGGTCGAAAAGAGTACGCAATATACTACCTAAGCAAAAAGTTTACCGACTGTGAACAACGTTATTCACTGCTTGAGAAAACTTGTTATGCTTTAGCGTGGGCTGCTCGCCGACTAAGGCAGTATATGTTGACCCACACCACTTTGTTGATATCCAAGATGGATCCAGTTAAGTACATTTTTGAGAAGCCAGCACTTACCGGACGGGTTGCAAGATGGCAAATGATCCTCACAGAGTATGACATTCAGTACACATCTCAGAAAGCCATCAATGGCAGTGTATTGTCTGATTATCTTGCTGAGCAACCTATTGATGATTACCAGCCTATGAGATTTGACTTCCCTGATGAAGACATCATGTTCATAAAGGCAAAAGACCATGAAGAGCCTGTTCACACTGAAGGGCCTGACCCATAAGAAGAATGGACTATGATGTTTGATGGGGCTGTTAATATGAATGGTCGTGGTGTTGGTGCAGTACTCATTACACCTAAAGGAGTTCACATGCCTTTCTCGGCAAAACTCACCTTTATCTGCACTAACAACGAAGCTGAATACGAAGCTTGTATTATGGGTCTTGAGGAAGCCATTGACCTCAGGATCAAGACTTTGACTGTGTTTGGAGATTCAACTCTGGTAATCAATCAAACTAACGGAAAATGGTACACCCACCAAGATCATCTGATACCTTATCGGGATTATACAAGAAGGCTATTGACTTTCTTCACAACGGTCAAGCTTGAGTATATCCCACGAGACGAAAATCAGTTTGCAGATGCTCTGGCTACCATTTCATCCATGATCAAAGTTCAAGCTGCCAATTTTGTACCTCAAATTGCAGTATCCAGACTTGACTGACCAGCATACGTATTTGTAGCAGATGTTGTTAAAGATGATAAGCCTTGGTTCCATGATATCAAATGCTTCTTGGAGGATCAGACATACCCACCTGGGGCATCTTCCAATGATAAGAAGACATTAAGAAGGCTAGCTGGTAGTTTCTTCCTGAATACTGATGGTTCCCTGTACAAGAGAAACTTTGATATGGTACTCCTCAGATGCGTTGATAGGACAAAAGCGGACTTGTTGATGCACGAAATGCACGAAGGATCCTTTGGTACCCATGCTGGAGGGCATGCTATGGCTAAAAAGTTGCTGAGATCAGGCTATTATTGGATCACAATGGATGCAGACTGTTGTGCCTATGCTAGAAAGTGCCATAAATGCCAGATCTACGCAGATAAAGTGCATGTGCCTCCAAATCCTTTGAACGTGATGTCTTCACCCTGGCCGTTTGCCATGTGGGGCATTGATATGATTGGAAAGATTGAACCGACTGCTTCAAATGGCCACAGATTCATCCTGGTAGCCATCAACTATTTTACCAAGTGGGTTGAAGCGGTTTCTTATGCCAATGTCACCAGGCAAGTGGTAGCTCGATTTCTAAAGAAGGATATCATCTGTCGGTATGGAGTGCCCGAGCGAATCATTACTGATAATGGTTCCAACTTGAAAAATAAAATGATGGCAGAGCTATGCCGGGACTTCAAGATCCAACACCACAATTCTTCTCCTTACAGGCCAAAGATGAATGGCGCTGTTGAGGCAGCTAACAAGAATATCAAGAAGATTGTGCAGAAGATGGTGGTTACTTACAAAGACTGGCATGAAATGCTACCATTTGCCTTGCATGGGTACCGTACGTCAATCAGAACATCCACTGGGGCAACACCGTATCATCTTATGTATGGTATGGAGGCAGTCCTACATGTTGAAGTTGAATTACCCTCCTTGCGAGTATTGATGGATGTTAAGCTAAATGAAGCAGAGTGGGTCCGATCCCGGTACGAACAACTGAATCTGATTGAAGAGAAGAGACTGGCTGCAATTTGTCATGGGCAGCTGTATCAGAAAAGAATGAAGAAAGCCTTCGATCAGAAAATCAGGCTTCGAGAATACCAAGTAGGATATCTTGTGCTGAAAAGACTCCTCTCTCCTCATACAGACCACAGGGGCAAGTGGACTCCGAATTATGATGGGCCATTCATAGTAAAGAAAGTTTTCTCTGGTGGAGCACTGATGTTCAGTACTATGGATGGTGAAGACTTCCTGTCCCCTGTGAATTTAGATGCAGTTAAAAAATACTTCGCGTAAAAATGACCTGCTGGACATAAAAACAGAATATAAGTCCAGGCAAAAATAGGGCATCCCGGCGAGTCAGAAACATAATAAAAGACTCGGGCAAAAATAAGGGAAAATAAATAAAAAATGTACACCCACTGAGTTGAAAAGCCGCATTGGACAACTCAAGCAAAAATGGGTATCCCGGTGGATTGAAAACCCGAAAGGGCGATCCACGCAAAATAAGGGAGTAAGCGAACAACTGCATTCTGAATTCATTTGTGTCGCTTACAACAAGGTGAACTCCGAAAGGTTTGAGCGTCGGTCAGAATCAGCCTCCTTTAAAAGCAAGATGAGAAGAACGACAAAAGTTATACGAGTCATAGCAAAAGGGAAGCTCCTTGAAGCGTCATCAGCATTGCCAGCATCTTTTTGTTTCTCAATTTGTAACGATTTCCTCATTTCAAGGGATCTGTTTCTTTGACTGTATCTTGCCAATTCAGGGCACACAAATTAATAAAATCAGATTTTCAGTCATTTTTCGTCTCGTACATTTTATTTTCATTTGCAAAAATGTCCGATGTCCTTAAGATATTGATTGCATAAATACAGATGCTTCCCTTCTAAAAATACGTACTTACAGGAAATATACTTAATCCAGGGAGTGTCTAAACTCCTATGATGGAATCCAGTAAAGGATACCTCGGGGTACTTGTGCGTTTCTTTGTCTTTACAGGATTGCGGGTATCCAAAGCGCAACATGGGGCATGAAAGCTTCTCCCCAGTAGGCTGCCAAATCATTATTTCCTCAACACACCTTCCAAACAGCACCAGAGATGCTTTCCCCCCATCAGAGTTGCCAGGCATCACTTCTCCAAAGCAGTACCAGAAGGTGCTCATATCCCCAGCTGAGTTGTCAAGTATCATCCTCAGCAGGATCCCCACAGAAATCTCTAGGAAGATCTTTCAGTGATCTTTTTTCTTCCCCATCCATGTGCTAGACATGGAACTATCTCCCCGCAGAGTTTCAGCCTCTATCCAGAAGAGCAACGCCTAAAGATCTCACAACAGAGTGACGAAAGCTTCCCACAAGCCCCAGCTGGGTCCCTCATTACTGAGATGGGTCTATCAGTGATCTATTCCCCCAAGCAGAGTCATATACGTCAAATCTACCAATGATCTCATCCCCAGTTGGGATATCCACTTCAAGCAGATCAGCCAGAGATCTTCACAACAATGGGATCCGAATCCCCGATCGTTATCTTTGCATAATCATTGCATTCGCATCATATTTTCCCCACAGAGCGTAGCATTCCGTCTGATACGGAGCATTACGACAAAAATCAAACATATTGCATAATCATAAGCCATGTTCTGAATCAAACATTTGTAAATACTGACAATCCATCAACAATATACGGAATATTTCCCAATTCCCCACCAGAGAACCAAAGCATTTCCCTTACAGATACGGATACATGCTCCTTTTGGCACTCGTCCGTGTCATCATTCCCCAGTAAAATTGCCCGAGCAAACAAATGCTTATATTGCAGATGCTTCTTGACACTCGTCTGTGTCATACCCAGCAGAAAGCCAAAGCGTCCCCTTTGCACTCACAAATACATATATATACAATTCCTCGAAAACCGTCCGTGTCACCCTCCCCTGCATAGATGCCTAAAATACTTTGTAAACCAAATACTTGTTTATAATACACTTTTTCCGACACCCGTCCGTGTCGCACTCTCCCCAGCAAGTTGAGCACTCGTCTGTGTCTCACTCATACTTTTTACTCATACCGATGCTCGTCCGTATCTTGTATATGCCACTTATATCCCCTCAGATTCGACACTCGTCCGTGTTCTTTGTTAACCAGTTGGTACTCGTCCGTATCATCATCTCTGAATATGCGTCAAACGTTTGTTTCTACTGATACTCGTCCGTATCATACTCTTAAGGATGCTCGTCCGCATCTTTAATCTATACACAATGTCAAACACTTATACCTTCATCTCTTGAATTTAGACACTCGTCTGTGTCTACCCTTCCCCAGGAAAGTCCCCAACGGATCTTGTTGATCTATTTCCTTTCTATCTGACATTCGTCCTATGTCATGATACCTTTCGGCAGCCGTACCCTGCCAGGTGATCATCCTTCACCTCTTGATGATCGTCCTTCATCATTCCCAGAGGAGTATCTATTCATTAGAACCCCTTTCTATCCGACATTCGTCCTATGTCGTGATATTGTTAGCAGCCGTCCCCTGCTAGGTGATCGTCCTTCACCTCTTGATGATCATCCTTCATCGTTTTATCCGATGTCCGTCCCCATCGTCGATTCTTTTATCTGACATTCGTCTTATGTCATGATAAACCATGAGAGCAGTCGTACCCTGCTAGGTGATCGTCCTTCACCTCCTGATGATCGTCCTTCATCATGCTTATCCGATGACCGTCCCCATCGTCGACCTTTTCATCCGACATTCATCCTATGTCGTGATGCTTTTGGCAACCGTACCTTGCCAGGTGATCGTCCTTCACCAGTAGATGATCGTCCCTCATCTTATCCTCAACAGAGCAGTTGTACCCTGCTAGGTGATCGTCCTTCACCTTTGATGACCGTACCTCATCATTTTATTTCATTCATACCTTGAAATTCCCAGAGAGTCTTATAGTTTTACCTGATGGCCGTCCCCATCATAATCTCTTATATCCCAGCTTGTCGGTCGTCCCTGTCATTGCTTTATTGCCCGCATTTTCCCCAGCATGTCGGTCGTCCCCGTCATTGCTCCATCCCCAGCATTCCTCATCTGCTCGACGGTCGTCCTCCGTCACCCGCACTTTATAATTATACTTTACTTCCCCTTTACAATCTATATCCCTTTTCTTCTTCATTCTGTGAGTGCAAATTTTGGATTGTCTTTGGTATTCAACCACAAGTTATCTTGTTTGCCTGTTAAGCCGTTGCTTACATCCTACACAGCTAACTCATGTTTGAATAGGGGCAGCTGTAAACACCCCAAATTTTCTCTCTCCATGGCTTGTGATCTTTTCATTTACATAAGTTCAATCATAGCATCTCATACCACATTTTTGATTCACTGCATTGATTCAAAGTCATCTGCATCTAGGGTTTGTGATCTGAGCCATCCTTGAGACATTTGGGCCAATCCAAAGGCCTTCAATCACTTCAAAGGGGTGCATGTATGTTCAAGCATCATATTATATCCTCTCAAGATCAAAGAAGTCAAAGAATCACAAGAACTGAGAAAGGCATGGAAGCAGAGCCAGGTTTAACTGCACAGATGACCTAGAATTAGGGTTTTGGTTTCAGAGGCCATAAATCCAAATTTTTTGGTCATTCTTGTTTCTATTGGTCTTTATATGTTATAAGGATCATGCATATCAAGTTTCATGAAGAAATTCAATGGGGAAGGCATCTGATCAAGAGATGACTTCTTGAGCAAGTCAGTGCAAAATCAGGGCATCTGAGGCCCCCAATGACCCAACCAAAGGGTGTTCTCCATCATTTTGAATGTGTATGATCTTTATTTGGTCATAGAAGATGTTAGAAGTTCACAAAATTGGAAAATTTCAAGTCATTTGCAAAGTTGCCTTTTTGGGAAAGTGACTTGTAATGAAAACTTGCCATTTTGGGAAAGTTTTTCAACCTTCTCTTTTTGATTCAAAAATGCCTCAAATGAAATAACTTTGGTCATGAAAGTTGTAGAATGGATCCTCCCATTTTCAAAAAGTACAAGAACTCACTCTAATCCATTTTGGATCAAAAGTTATGGCTTGTCAAAGTTGGCAAAAATCACATAATTTCATGTTTTACACCAAAGAGGGAAAGTTGCAAAACCTCATGCCAAGGCAAAATGTGACTTCAAATGGACTTCTATGCATTACACAAACATAAACCATGACCTAAAATTCAGAATGCACCAAAGAATTGTTCATTTTCATGCTTTGATCTTTAAGAAACTTCAAAAGGGCCAAACTTTGTGAAATTTGCAAAACCTCACATAAACTCCAATCCACTTGCAAATTGGCCTCAATTTAATTTCCATGGTCAGCCTTGAATCAAGCTGCAGCAGACATGCCCTTGTACCATGAATGAACCAGCCCATACCTTCTCTTACACAAAAGTTGACTTTATGCAAGTTGAGCCATACCAATCAAGTTAGGCCAACAACCACTCTCTGACCAATCACAGCTTCACATACATGCCTCATGGATCACATTTCACACAATCTTGGAAGCTAAACCCCCCCCACAAGTCAGCATCCTAAAAACTCTCTTCTGATGCATTTTGCTTCGAATCTCAATACACAGGCTTCAAACATCAAAACAAACTTCACAAAACCATTCATCATGCTCCTCTGATCATTTCCCAATCCTCATTTGACCCTGAAACAATCCCAAACAAAAACACGATTTTTCACTCCTTCTGAACAGAACTTCATCAAACTCTTAAACCAGTCATAAGAAATTCCAAACAAGCATTACAAGCTTCTCAGGGGGTTCATTAAAGGCATCTTGGACCAAAGAAGCAGCCAAAAAGTTCCAAAGATCAAAGCTCCAGTTCAGGTGAGCTCAAGAACAATTTTTCCAGAAACTTGTTATTAAGTTACTAAATGATTCTTTATGCTTCACTGATCATGCTGATGTGTTTTGTTTTGAAAATGGTTGAGAAATGAGTATGTATTCATGTTCTGAAATTTTTTGACCTAGTATTATTTTGGTTCGATTCTCATTTTTGATGTGTTTTAAATGTTGTTTGTTTGGTGATTCTTAATGTATGGTGTATGGGGATCATTTCTGGGCAGAGAGATTGAATTTTAGAAGCTTGGGGAGAGAGATAGCAAAATCTCAGGGGAGGTGTGGCCGGAGAAGATGACCGGAGGTCATATCCGGCCACCTGAAAGTCATTAGGGCTTTAATTGTGATTAGGGTTTGGTTTGAATATGAGCCATAGATCCTGTTGACTTGGGTTGACCCGCGCGCAAATGAGTGGTCCAGATCTCTCATTAAAACCCTAATCTTATAATTAGATTTAATTAATTAGGTTTAATTTTAATTCAGCCAGTTTGAATCTGGACCACAGGATCTGGCGCCAGTCAATTCCCTCCATTTTCATTTATATGCCAGCCATTGGATTTGCATACTTTTCATTTTATTTAGTTTTATTTCATTTTCTTTTCATTTAACTTATACGAATTATTAAAAATACTAAACAACATTTAAAAATTCTGAAAATTTTTGTCAAACATTTCATTAAATTTCAGAACCCAAAAATATTTTTATTTTTATTTTTTGCATTAAAAATCATTTTTAAATCATTTAAATGTTTATTTTTAACTAGTTAATTAAAATTAATTAATTAAAAATGCATTTAGGTATTTAAAAATCACCAAAAAATTCACATTGCATTTCAAAACATTTAGAAACATTATCAAACTCTCAAAACAAATTTCTTTTTGGTTCTTGATGCATTTTGACAATTTTCATTGGAATTAAATTCTTTTAAAGGCAATATTTTTGTTCAAACTTGGAAAAATCCATTCTGCCTAACCATTGAGAGTTTGATGATGGTTCTTCTTGCATTGCATCCTTCATAGCATGTAGTTTATAGGATAAAATTGGTTTGAATTTATCTTCCATTTTCAATTTGTTTAGCATTTTTCATTATGAGGTACCTTGAAACCCTAGTTGACTTAGAAAAATCATAACTCCCATTAGGTTAAGAGTTAGGTCCCCTCCTTTGGGTAGTGAACTTGTGTAGGGTTAGGGTTCCTTTGATCCCATTTTCAATTTTTTGTCATGTCATTTGCTTCTGGTTTTGAATTTTGTGTTACATGTTATGCATAAACCTTAATTCTTGCTTTCCTTTGCATCCATCTCTCCTATGCTTGCATTCAATAACTTACCATGACATTTTATGCATCCACATGATTCATAAGACATCTTAGGACATATTAGAACCATGATTGATCATTGCATCATTCCTTTTCCATGTTATATGTTCATTTCATTTCATAAACATTCATGAATCTATATGGTTCAAAGCATGCCTCATTTACATCCTCATCCTTGTATGATCATCCACAACTCTTGACATGTGTTTGCATCATCTATTAGCATCATTAAAATCATGTTTATGCTTCTGAATTTGGTTTGCATCATGACATTTCATCTCATTTGTATTGCATTTCATTTCTTTGCTAACTTTTCAGGTGGTAAGTTGTTTTGAGAAGTGAATTTGCCTTCACTTCTCACAATCTCTCTTCATCTCTCTCTTGCATCATTGTTGCATTTTATCTTGTGTATTAGAGTGAGCTTGCTCATTCATGTTCTCTCCCACTTTCTTCCTTCAAGCAACTTGTCTTCGTAAGTGAAGCAAGTTGGCTTGCTTCTCTCTGTTTCTTTCTCCTTTCATCTACTTCTCTCCTTGGTGGCTCTTTGAAGATTTCTCCTCTTAAGCCTCACAAACCCTGGGACTTCCAAGCATGATCATAATTAGGGTTTGATTAGTCCCCCATTTAGTTTTACCTTTGTGTCATCTTTGAGTCTTCTCTTCTCACCTCATAATCAAGGACTAAACCCTAAAGGTTTTAAGGCTTTGTGATTAAGCTTATGCCTGCATCCTTCTATTAGGATGGAGTGTATAACTTTAATCCTAAGTGTCAAACCCTTAATGTGTTTAAATACTTTAATCAATCCACCTAATAATCACTAAGACATCAAGCTTGTAACTTGGGCCTTGCATTAGGGTTATAATTATTCCTTAATTGGTTAAGAAGGACTAACCCTAGTGTTAATGGACAAGTCCCCCTCAAGTTGTCTTACAAATCATAAAACTCACTTCTTAATCTCACCATTAACTAAAATCCATTTAATAAAGGTTTTGTTTTGTCATGAGGTTAATCCCTAATCATGGATTAAGTTGAGGTATCTTCCTCAGCTTAAATGTTCTCATCTATTATCCTTCTATTAGGATGGTGTAATGGGCCCATTAAATCCTTGATTGTGGCTTAAACTCATTACTTAACATTAAACAAAAATACCAAAAACATCTAAATAATTACAAGTAGGTTAATGATCTTAATCCTACATCATACTTAAGGTATTCTCATTATCCCTAATCAAAGGGAGGATATGATGAGTTTACTAACCCCTTGTTTTAGGCTTAAGCTCATTAACTTGTGAAAAACCCAAAAAAAGCAATAAAAGATTGAAAACACAAAAACAAACAATAATCGTCTCCTTCGGGATTCTTTTCTCATCATCTTAACTCACAAACGAGAACTCGCTTCTTCCGTCTAATGCAAGACATTTAGCACCTGAGCCAGACAGGTCATACACTTGAGCATAAACAAGCAAGCAGTTCATCAGTCAATTTATCTTTCAGTCTCTTTGGGTCGAACTACGGTGTTCTGACTTCCTCATTGCACGAGAGGATACGTAGGCATAACTTAACATTTATCGAACAAAAGTCTCTGTATATTCCCCCTCTTTCCAGTATTATTCTTTAAGCCTCATAGCCTTGAGCTTCATTCTCCGGTTCTTACACTGACACTTCTTCATCTCACTTCACTTTTCTTTTACACTGACACTTGCATTCTTTCTAGCTTTGATACACAAATTGCACTGACACTACCACTTTAAAACACAAATCTTTTAAGCGTGGATCCCGTCGAGTACGACGGACAATCTGGGTGCTAATACCTTCCTAGGTTGTAACCAACCCCCTTTCTCAGTCTCTCTGGTTCGCAACCGTCTTATCCATATTTTCTTAGGTCTATGCAGCATTACCTTTCCTCCGGGATAAAAATGCCTAGCTGGCGAATCTTGTCTTCTGAGTTCACCCTTGTGTGTTCTCTCTTTTTCGCCGACCGTTCGCGTCTGTACCCCTCTTGACCCCGTGTCATTTGGTGGGAGCGACAACCTTCTCCTTTGGGTGTGATATCATATGGGGTTAAAGTTGGTTTGAGTTCATTTGCAAATTTGTATCATGTGATTTGCTTCTGTTTTGATCATTTGCATCTCATCCTTTCATGTAACCCTAATTTTGCATCTTTACTTGCATATTACATTGCATTGCATGAACATATGAACTTGTCATGTCATTCCAAGCATTTGTATGACATCTTAGACATCTTAATACATTTATTGAACATTTCTTGATCATTTATTCATACATTTGCTATGCTTTGCATCCATTTCATTTCATAAACATCCATGTGCTTTCAAACTTCAAAGCATGCTTCATTTGCATTCATTCTCTTATATGACCATTCATTGCACTTGGTATGCCTTTGCATCATGTCATAGCATCATTTACATCATGTGTATGCTTCTGGTTTTGGTTTTTACCTTTGCATATGCATCATTCCATCTCACTTCTTTCCTTATGCATATTGTGCTAACATTTTTAGGTGGTAAGTCAATTTGAGAAGTGAATTTGCCTTCACTTCTCATTTCTCTTCATCTTCTTCATATGCATCCTTGCTGCATTTTCAATTGTCTTTGAGTGGGCTTTCTCACTCATGTTCAAATCTCACTTTCTTTCTTTAAGTTACTTATCTTCTTCAATGAAGTAAGTAACTTATTCTTTTGTTTCTTCCTCCTTTCTTCTGCTTCTTCCATTGGTGGCTTCCTTGAAGATCTTTCTCAAGCCTTACAAACCATAGGATATCCAAGCATGATAATAATTAGGGTTGTGATTAGTCCCCCTTAGCTTTTTACCTTTGAGTCTCCTTGAGTCTCTCTACTCATCTCAATAATCAGAGACTAAACTCTTAAACTTTTAGGACTTTGGAATTAGGGTTATGCCTGCATCCTTCTCTTAGGATGGAGTGTATAACTTTAATCCTAAGTGTTAAACATTTAATTTGTTTAAACCTCTTAATCAAATCATCTTAATAATCACTAAGACATTAACTTGTAACTTGGGCCTTACATTAGGGTTCTAATTCTTCCTTTATAGTTAAGAAGGACTAATCCTAGTGTTTAATGGACAAGTCCCCCTCAAGTTGTCTTACAAATCATAAAATCCACTTCTTAATCTCACCCTTAATTAAAATCCATTTAATAAAGGCTTGTTTTGTCATGAATTAAATCCCTAACCATGGATTAAGTTGAGGTATCTTCCTCAGATTAAGTGTTCTCATCTATCATCCTTCTATTAGGATGGTGTAATGAGTTCACTAATCCTTGATTATGGCTTAAAATCATTACTTAACACTAAACAAAAACCCAAAAAACATCTAAATAATCACAAGTAGGTTAATGATCTTAATCCTACATCATTATGGTAATTAAGTTGAGATGTTTATCTCATACTTAAAGTATTCTCATTATCCCTAATCAAAGGGAGGATATAATGAGTTTACTAACCCTTGGTTTAGGCTTAAGCTCATTAACTTATGAAAAACACCAAAAAAAAAACAATACAAAATTGAAAACACAAAAGCAAACAATAATCGTCTCCTCTGGGATTCTTTTCTCATCATCTTCATTCATAAACGAGAACTTGCTTCTTCCATCTAATGAAAGACAGTTAGCACTCGAGCCAGACGAGTCATACATTTGAGGATAGGCAAGCAAACAGTTCATCAGTCAATTTATCTTTCAGTCTCTTTGAGTCGAACTACGGTGTTTTGACTTCCTCATTGCATGCGAGGATACGTAGGCATAACTTAACAGTTATCGAACAAAAGTCTCTGTGTCTTCCCCCTCTTTCAGCATTCTTGTCTAAGCCTCAGTTCTTGAGCAATTCACACCTTTTGCACGGACACTTGTATATTCTTTTCCAGCTTTTGCACATAGATAGCACATACACTACCCCTTTAAACACAATCTTTTAAGCGTGGATCCCGTCGAGTACGACATACAATCTGGGTGCTAATACCTTCCCAGGTTGTAACCAACCCCCTTTCTCAGTTTCTCTGGTTCGCAACCGTCTTATCCATATCTTTCTAGGTTTATGCAACATTACCTTTCCTTCGGGATAAAAATGCCTAGCTGGCGACTCTATTCATCTTCACTTCATTTCTCCTTTCGCCGACCGTTCGCGCTTGTACCGAGACGCAAATCTTCGGGAGTGACAGTAATCAATCGCAACCAAGATGAAATGATGACCGTTTGAAGCAGTAGGCTCTATCTTTCCGATCATGTCAATGCCCCACATAGAAAAGGGCCAAGGAGATGACATGACGTTGAGCGGGCTAGGAGGAACATGCACGTTGTCTGCATATATCTGGCACTTGTGGCACTTACGGGCGTACGAACAACAGTCTGCATCCATTGTTAGCCAATATTACCCTGATCTCAATAACTTCTTAGCCATTGCATGTCCTCCTGCATGAGTACCGAAAGATCCCTCGTGGACTTCTTTCATTAACAGGCCTGCTTCGTGTCTATCCACGCATCTTAGCAAAACCATGTCAAAGTTCCTCTTATACAAAACCCCATTTGTATTCAAAAAGAAGCTAGCAGCAAGTCGTCTCAAGGTCTTCTTGTCATTGGATAATTCCCCAACTGGATATTCTTATTTTTCTAGGAAAAGCTTGATATCAAAATACCAAGGTTTCTCATCAGACACTGCGTCTACAGAGAAAGCGTAAGCTGGTGCGTCAAGCCTGGAAACGTCAATCTTGGACACATAGTTCCAACACAAGACTTTGATGGACGAAGAAAGAGTAGCCAATGCATCGAAAAATTGATTCTCATCTCGTGGTATGTACTGAAGCTTAACCGTTGTGAAGAACGTCAACAGTCTTCTAGCGTAATCCCTATAAGGAATTAAGTGTTCTTGATGTGTATACCACATGCCGGTAATCTGGTTGATAACGAGGGCTGAATCTCTGAATATATCGAGGGTTTTAACCCGAAGATTAATAACCTCCTCTATTCCCATTATGCACGCCTCGTATTCTGCTTCATTGTTGGTGTAACCAAAAGTAATTCTGGCAGCGAAGGGAAAGTGAACACCTTCAGGAGTGATAAGAACAACACCAACTTCACGCCCGTTGATATTGACTGCCCCATCAAACATCAGCTTCCATTGGGATTCAGGGTCTGGCCCCTCCTCCGGAAGTGGTTCCTCGCAATCTTTTTCCTTGAGATACATGATGTCCTCATCAGGGAAATCAAATTTCATCGTTTGGTAGTTGTCCTCAAGCGGTTGTTGTGCAAGATAATCTGACAATACACTTCCTTTGATGGCTTTCTGGGAAGTATATTGTATGTCATACTCTGTTAAGATCATTTTCCACCTTGCAACCCTTCCGGTTAATGCTGGTTTCTCGAAAATGTACTTGACGGGGTCCATTTTTGAGATAAGCAATGTGGTATGGGTCAACATGTACTGTCTCAGTCGGCGAGCAGCCCATACCAAAGCGCAACAAGTTTTCTCGAGCCGCGAGTAACGAGATTCACAGTCGGTAAACTTTTTGCTAAGGTAATAAATAGCATGCTCTTTTCGACCAGACTAGTCATGTTGGCCTAAAACACACCCCATCAACCCTTCTAACACAGTCAAGTATATGATAAGTGGCCGTCTTGGAACTGGTGGCATTAGAATTGGAGGCTCCTGCAGATATTCTTTTATCTTTTCAAAGGCTCTTTGACAACCTTCATTCCACCTGACCGTTTGCTCTTTTCTCAACAATTTGAATATTGGCTCGTATGTGGCAGTTAGATGATATATAAACTGAGAAATGTAGTTCAATCTCCCTAAGAACCCACTCACTTCTTTTTCTGTTTTTCGGTGCAGGCATATCTTGTATTGCTTTTACTTTTGCAGGATCTACCTCGATTCCTCTTTTGCTAACAACAAAACCCAGCAACTTACCAGAATGCACTCCGAAAGTGCACTTGTTTGGATTCAACCTCAATCTGTACTTTATCAACCTATCAAACAACTTTTTGAGATTGACCAGATGCCCTTCCTCGTCCTGGGACTTGGCAATCATATCGTCCACATAACATTCAATTTCTTTGTGTATCATATCATGGAACAATGTTACCATAGCCCATTGATACGTTGCCCCGGCGTTTTTCAATCCGAAGGGCATGACCTTGTAACAGAATGTACCCCACGGGGTAATGAACGTCGTTTTCCCTATGTCTTCCGGTGCCATCTTGATCTGATTATACCCGAAGAAGCCATCCATGAAAGAAAATACCGAGAACTGAGCGGTGTTATCTACCAGCACATCAATGTGAGGTAATGGAAAGTCATCCTTTGAACTTGCTCTGTTTAGGTCCCGATAATCGATGCACATCCGAACCTTGCCATCTTTCTTTGGTACAGGCACAATGTTAGCTACCCAAGGTGGGTAACTGGTCACAACAAGGAACCCGACATCCCACTGCTTCTGAACTTCCTCCTTGATCTTCATAGCCATATCAGGGCTAGTTCTTCTCAGCTTTTGTTTCACGGGAGGATAGTCTTCCTTTAGTGGCAGCTTGTGCACAACAATGTCAATATTCAACCCTGGCATATCCTGATACGACCAGGCGAAGATATCCACATATTCACGTAGCATACCAATCAATTCCCTCTTTACCTCTGCTTGCAGACTGTCCCCAATCTTTATCTCTTTCCTTACATCTTTAGTCCCGATGTTGATGATCTCTATTTCTTCCTGATGAGGCTGAATGACCCTTTCCTCTTGTTTCAACAACCTGGCCAATTCTTCTGGGAGTTCACAGTCTTCCTCAACCCCTTCATCAACTTGGTAGATAGGATATTCGAAGTCATGCATAGTCATAGCAGGAACGTTGTCACAAGAATCCGAATGATCAACACTGCACAAGTGATGTGCTTATTTCAGAATTGGGGTTTTTCAAAGGAGACACAAACATATAAAAACAAAAGAAAACATTGCCATTTTATTTGTGAAAAAATTTAAAATGAAAGGAAGAGAACGCAATTTGTTTGAAAAATGTCCTTTATTTCATGGAAAAAGTAAATGCATTAAAAACATGGTGGCCCTACAGATGGATCCATCCACCTTGGGCAGAGTGCAGGATTTGACATGCAATATGATAAAAATGGAAACAAAGAAAATTACTTTGACTGCCAAGTAACTTGAACAAAATATTCAGCAGACCAGTTCCAGAGCTCCTCCCCAGGTACGCATGGGTGAATCCAATTATCCAAGTCGCAGTCACTATTCCCATCTGCATCTGTTGCATAAACATTGTTGTAGTCCAGCATTCCAGCGCTAGTGAACGCAATGGGCTTACTGCCATGAGACCAGCTGGACTGACCAGGTTGATATCCGAGACCGAATTTGTCATCCTTCTTTTCCATTTCTAACAACTTGCCCCAGCCCTGGGCATTTTTGGATTGAACTACCTCATTAGCTTGCTTGTAGGAATAAATAGGAGTCCCTTCCTTATCACTGTTCTGAACTGCTGGAGACAAATTACTGACACTGGCCATCTCAAAAGCTTGGCAAAGTGTTTCATGGATCTCCCTGTCCATTTCTACATACTTGAAGGTCGACAGATGGCTTACGAAAATATCCTCTTCTCCGCATACAATAATAACTTGGCCGTCTACCACATACTTCAACTTCTGATGCAACGTGGATGTTACTGCGCCAGCAGCGTGAATCCAGGGACGTCCCAGCAAACAACTATAAACGGGTTGAATATCCATAACATAGAATGTACTCTTGAATATCTGAGACCCAATCTTCACTGGTAGCTCCACCTCCCTAAATACAGATCTTCGGGATCCGTCGAAGGCTTTCACAATCAAATCACTAGGTCGCAAGAACATGCCATCAATGTTCAGCTTCATTAAGGCATTCTTAGGGAGCACGTTGAGAGAAGAGCATGTATCTACCAGGACGTGTGATAGAACAGCGCCCTTACACTCCATGGTGATATGTAAGGCTTTGTTGTGATTGCGTCCTTCAGAAGTGAGATCTCTATCTGTGAATCCCAACCCATGGCTGGCGTTTACACTGCCTACCACAGCCTCTAACTGGTTGACAGTTATCTCTTGTGGTACATACGCCATTTGCAGAACTTTTAGCAAAGCCTCTCGATGAGCTTGGGAACACATCAGCAACGACAGAATGGATATCTTGGACAGGGTCTGATTCAACTGTTCAACCACCTTATAATCGCTTTTCTTAATTATTCTCATGAACTCTTCAACTTCTTTTTTGAAAGTACCCTGACCGGCAGCAGGAGTTGTCACCTCTCCAGTTACTATCTGTTTACCCTTAGCCTTCGCAGCAGCTTCAGCTTCAGGATCACCTCTAAGAGCTTGAGGAGCAAAGAGACGCCCACTTCGAGTAAATCCCCCAACTCCTCCGACATTCATAACAGTCGGGTCAATTGTCACTGCTTTACTCTCCATCTTCTGGCCTTCTACGTACACATCCGAGCAATAGTTCCAAGGGATGGCTTTGTCATCAGCATAAGGGACTGGTCTCGGAACAGTAATGGTCACTGGACTCACTTCGGGAACATAGATAGTCACAGGCTCTCTCCAGGCAGGAACCTCAGTAGGATCAAAATAGATTGTCACTGTAGACACATACTCGCCTTTGTGGTCAATTCTGTCAAACTGTAGGGACCCCTCATCAATCAAACACTATAGCCCAACCTTCAAATCCCCACAACCATTAACAGAATTCTTGCAACTCTTACAGTCAAAATCACAACCTGGAAAAACCTGCCCTTTCAACAATCGGCCTTTCACGACTAACAAGGAAGTCTTCACTTCATCCACATTCAAGATCAAATTTGACCTCTCACCACCGTCAACGGCATTTATCCTGGCCCCTCCATGATTTGGAATGGGGTTTGATGTAACATTTGGAGGCGGTGCGAAATTAATTTCCTTTCAATCAATAAAGTCCTGGACCTTATGATGCAACACCATGCACTTCTCTGTTGAGTGCCCGAGAGCTCCTGAATGAAATGCGCATCTTGCATTAGCATCATACCCCACTGGAAGCTCTCCAGGTAGAGGTGGTGCTAACGTCCTTAACTGAACCAAGTTCAATTCCAACAATCTCTGGAGTATAGCCGTGTACGTCATCGGGATAGCCTCAAGCACCTGTTAGCTGGATGAGCTTGTCTCTGTTGATATGGTCTTTAATGATAGTTATTGCGTTGCGGCTGTTGTTGTTGTTGTTGCACATGACCGATGGGGATGGTGACAACGGCCACCTGCTCATAAGATCCTCTATATTCGCGGCCCCGACCTCGACCGTACACATCATTAGTCTCTCCCTCCCTTCTTCTTGGAGGTCCACTGAAAGCCTTTCTCACATCACTTGAGCTACTTGCACTAGTGTCCTGAATCTTCCCCATTTTCAGCAGAGTTTCAACCCTCTCTCCAGCTATCGCGATGTCGTTGAACTTCGTTGCCGATCAAGACGCCAATCTCTCAATAAACACCCCTGTAGCGTTCCCATGAAAATATCTGCCATTTTATTTTCCAACAAGGGAGGTTGCACTCGAGTAGCAAGCTGACGCCACCTCTGGGCATACTCTTTGAACCCTTCTTTAGCACTCTGAGACATTGTCTGCAACTGGGTACAATTTGGAGCCATATCCAAATTATATTGATACTGCTTTATAAACGCCCCAGCTAAATCCTTCCAGCTTCGAATATTGACCCTGCTCAGCTTCATGTACCATTCCAAAGGAGCTCCTACAAGACTATCCTGGAAGTAATACATCCATAGCTTCTCATCATCTGTATACGCAACAATCCTTCCCACAAAAGACTAGAGATGGGTTTTCGGGAACGCCGTGCCGTTTTACTTATCAAAAGTGGGAACCTTGAACTTGCAGGGAATTTTCCCCCCTGGCACCAAGCCCAAATCAGTGATGTCAAACCCTAGAGAACTCTAAGACTGAATAACACGAACCTTCTCAGCCATTTCTTCGAACCTTCTTTTCATGTCAACCCCTTGGCCTTCTGCCTCATCCAACAAAGTGAATTGTTCATCCTGCCCATCCATCTGCAGGTTATTCACTCCATCATTGATAATAGTGATCCCTGGTTGCACCACAGGGATTTCAACATGACGGGCGCCAGCCCCGTTGCGATTACCTCCATCTACTGTCCCATTGTTCCTGGCTTGATTTCTCTCCAACATTTCACACAGACGCTCTTGAGTTTGACCCATCCCCGCCATGAGGGTCATGAAATTATCCATTTTCGTCCTTAAGTCAGCCAGATCTGCTTGCATCTGATCCATTGCTCTCTCTCTCTCGGTTCACCTTTGTAGGGTATTTGTGCACCGTTGACAGTCTCTGAACCTTCTTGGGAGTTATATTGCCTGAAAGTGACATGAACGTTAGAACACTGGAGAAATACCTACAAAACAACAAACACGTTATATGCATGCAATGTAACTATGCATGTTTCCATTAATATGCCCCAGTTCTGGTATTTTGACAGAAAATACTCCAGATGACTTCGTTGGACACTAACTTTTCAAACTCTTTCGAGGATTATTCTGATCCTAGTGTCTTAGGACAAACAACTTTGCTCATTCAGAAATGGTAACTGGAAAGTATCATTGCATAACATGAACAAACTACCAACCATCAGAGTCATAGACAAAAACAGAATTCCCAAAAGGGTTACAATTCAGTACAAATGACAACAAGATAAAGCAAGACTCCTACAACAAGCTTGTAGGTAGTCTGGATACAATCAACAAAAAACTAAAACCCTAGATTAAAAGGAAAATCCAAGCTCCTCTTATACAGTCACCACCTCCGTCCGGTTCTTCTTGACGCCTGCTCTCAGCTTAAGATCTGCAATCTCCTTCATTGCTTCCTTCAAGGCTAGTTGGCTCTGTTCCAATTGTTGAGTCTTTTCCCTTCGTATTTTATGAACTTGTTTGACCTCTTCTTTCTTGAATGCCATCTGTGCTTCAAAGAACTCTTCCTTTTCTTTGTACTTCTTCTGCTCCTGTTCTCTTTGGCCCTGTAACCAAGCAATGGATTGACGAGCTTCTCTGAGAGTCTTCACAATCCTCTTATGCTCCACTTCTCTCTTTGACTATGCTAAACCTAATCTCTGAAAATGAGCATCTCTCCCAGCAAACTCATTTTCTTTAGCTTCTATAGTAGCCTGCGTCATCTGTAGCTTTTCTTCTGCTTCTTGCTTAGCGTGATTGGCACGGTGATACAAACTAGCCATTTCAGAATTCTCTACCCGAACCTCGTGCAACTGAGCTTCTAGCTTCTTGTAATCTTCAAGAGAAACAGTGGTTTGCACCAGTACCTCCTTTGGATATAGCGGAGCCTCAACCGAAAACGGAAGGAAGAAGGTATCAACCCTCCCTCGTATCCAAGCAGCAAAAGAGGGATAGGTCTTAGGGTCTACCTTTCCAAATTCTTTCTTACCCTCTCTAACATTTGTTTCCTAAGCTTGGGATGCTTGAATAACCAACAACTCATTATCTTCAGCTGGAAAATACAAAGTCTTAGCTATTTCTTCATCTGATGGAGAATCCTTCAGTGGATAACCAAATTTCTTTCTAGACAGCACAGGGTTATGACTTATCACTCCTTTTCTACCTAACAGCGGGACATAGGGAAACTCACCACATCTTATAATAAACTCCTTCCCTACCAAGTTTCTGCTACATCCCCAGGATATATATCATCAGATGTTAACCCCATCAACCTTCTAGCCCACTTCCAATCTTGCTTAAGATCTTTGAACTGTCCTGACTTCGGAAGCTTCTTAGCAAACCACTCAGCAAACACGGGAGCGCAACAATTCACATACCCTTTTCTTTTCTCATTTATGTGATGAACGCCAAAGTAAAAGTCTCCCACCAACGTAGGCACCGGGTTCCCTTTAATGAAAAGGGTGATAGCCTCTAAGCTTACCCATCCTTTCTCTCCTAGAAAAAGACTTATTCCATAGACCATTAATGCTAATAGCGCACTGAACTCAAACCATTTCCCTCCTAGAGCAAACACATGGGCTTCTGTGATAAGAAAATCCAGATTAAATCCCTTCCCTTTACTGGCTTCTAACTCCATCTTCACTCTAAGCATACTCAAATGACAAGCACCTGCAATGTCCTTGTACGGGGGACACTTCTCCGCAGTGTAATAGGGAACACCATTAATATAGGGATCTTCAGGATGTCAGAAATCTCTTCCATAGTGGGAGCCAAAACGTAGTCAGTAAACACGAAAATTCTCAACTGAGGGTCATAAAACTGCAACAAAGAATGAAGACTATCCCTCTGATCGACATTAGGCTTGTTCATGTAACCCAAGATCTTCCCATACCGGCTTTTGAAATCATCTGAAACCTTGTCACTCATCAAGTCTTCCAGTTTCTGAATACTCTCAATTTTGGGTTGCGGGAAAGTGTAATGAACATTCCTTTTTCTGGGTATCTCTTGGATTTCTGTCATCTGGAGGAACAATGAATACCAGAACTGGGTACAGAGACTAAATGCTAATCTGAAATGGAAACACAAACAGTTAATGCTAGTATGATGCGATGCATATACAATGCAGGCATATGATCAACGACCGGGACTGTCTGGATACGGAACACGGGACCCAAGCGACCAAGAACCATAATCCTCTGAATAAAGCCCCATGAACGAGAATTCAGTCTCAAATAAGCCCAAAATCAAAGATCCAAATCCATGTAGCCTTTTCAAATCATAGAACTGTACTGGCAATGAGGTATGATGAGGTCAAGGGTTCCTACAAACCTGTAAACCCCTCCCAATCTCACGGGTATGCTCCGGGTCAAACATTACGGACTCTCAAAGCCGAATAGAAATAATACGTTCACCATTTCTGAGAAATGGCTCATGATCAGATTAGGGAATCGGTTTGGCATTATGTACTACTCAGGGAGGCCTCAACATGAGTTCGAGGAAAACAAGCATCCTTTATAAGTTCCCAGCTTCAAGCGCTGGAATCGAGAAACAATAGTACATTCATCCCGAAGGGTACAATACTACCGTCATATGACCAGATGCTCTGACTGAGTTCCTATAAAAGAACCAGGCCATTCTATGCGAGTTCCCAGTAGGCCCTCAGGTGAGAATGGGTTTGCCACAGAATGTGGTCTGCCACTGTCACCACTGGAGAGGGATGTTTCCACAAAGGTCCTCAATGATTGGTCCCCAGATTCACATAACTATCGAGGTCATGTATTACCCCAGAAAGATTCCGGCATAAATACATTTCCAATACGGTCGCAAGTCTGGGTGTGGAACTCACTACTACCAACATAGCAAGATGCCATGAAGCCAAAATGACTGTCCACTCTAAGTCCTAGGGTGCACTCGAGCCCCGGTTACGAGCTCATCTCTTAGTAACAATTCCCAATCCCATAGAAAAAAGGAAAACAGCACAGCCAGACAGTCCAGTATAATGATGCATGAATATAAATACTGAAAACTGTAAATAAAGTTGTAAATAAAACTATAAATAAACAATAGTAAACTAAACACACAACAACAAACAATCAACACCCCAAAGAAACAGAAACACGCAAGCTCTAGGAGAGACTCTCAGGGGAACCAGAGATACTCCGGTTAGGAGACTTCCCCAGCAGAGTCGCCAGCTGTCGCTCCCCGGATTTTCATCCTGGTATAAACGCGAAAGTGGCGCGGAAAAGGTTAGAGTCACCAGCCAGGCATTTTTATCCCGAAGAAACGGGAATGGTAATGCTGCACAAACCATAAGAAAAGGAAAGGAAGGACAAAGGTCCTACGAACCAAAGAGACTGATCTCGGGAGTCGGTTATGACCTGGGAAGGTATTAGCACCCCAGATCGTCCGCCGTACCCGACGGGATCCACGCTTGCAAAGAAACTGTTTCAAAGGGTGAAAAGGATGAAAGCTGCTGCAATGAAAAGGAACTGAACCGGATAAAAAGAAAATAAAAAGGGACTGAAAAAGAAATGAAAAGGAAAAAATGTAGGGAAAATAAAGATTGTGCTTGAACGAGCCCTACCCTGCTGCCTACACACCTCATCTAGACAATGAGGATCAGAGACGCCGTAGTTTCCCTAACTAGGGGTAGAAAAGATTGTTTGTGAATTAAGGCTTGAACTGCCTATTTCAATGCTCAGGTGTTGCAGGCTCGGACGACGAGTGCGTAACCGTCTTGCAAAATGACAAGTAGGAGCAAGTTCGTGGATAGAGCGAAGGAGATAAGAAAAGAATTCCCGAAGGAAAGACGATTATTGTTTGTTTGTGTTTTTTAGAGCTTTTTATTGGTGTGGCACAAGAGAATAAACTCAAGCTCTTTTCTATGGAATGTGTACTTGCTACTACATTCCAGGATGGAATAATAGAACAAGCACACTGTAACACCCTAATTTTTGCCCTAAGATTTCTTCGCATATCATCTGCATTTTGCATACAAACAAGATCGCACTGGTTTTCGAGTTTTTCCTCAGATATGGGTCTATGCTTCGCAGGGGATCACCATTATTTTTATTTCTTTATATTTGTTTATATTTACTGATCACTAACCAAAATACAAAAAAATATGTTGCAGTGTCCTTCTTCTTCTCTGTGTTGCAGGTGTTCAAAGACAGGGCAATGATTTTAATTCAGATGCGTTTGTTCAGTCACAATTCGATTTCAGATGGATGTTTGACCTAACATTGGTCAAACTATCAAAAGATTGTGTTCACTGCCAATTGTATGTGCCAGTAGCTTATTCCTCAGACGATGCGTTTTCAAAGTACAAGTTGGGTTGTATGACAGTGTTTTGTGCGAAGTTGGGTTTGTTCATCAGTTATCAGGCAGTGTTTTGCACGATGTTTGGTTTGAATCTTCAGTGTTTATCAGTTCATCAGTTCATCGGTTCACCAGTTCATCAGCGATTCATCTGATGATTTATTTTCCTCAGTTTGGTTTCAAATCATCAGGGCATAATCACACAATCTTCGAATGACAGTTGGCTTAAGTTGCGAAATATTCAGTTGAGTCTGTGTTGGCTGTGTTCACTTTCATCAGAGGCTTGTGCAGGAAAATCAAGAGTTGTTGTGGGCTTGAAAACCAAACTTCATCCATCATCCATTTTTTTCGATTAAACCATTTTTATTTTCCTTTTTTATTATCCATTCTATTCAATGACCATTTTTCTTCTTTTTTTTTATCATCCGATTCTTTTAGTTCAATCATCGAAATTATCATTTTAACCAATTATCCATTCAACTTTCGACCTTTCAAACCATCCATTTTTCATTATACCCGTTACATCCAAATAATTTTCGATTACTTCATCCATTTTTTATTATGTCCATTATTAATTTCATTTTTTTTGCCCATATCCTATTACTACAAAAAGAATCGTTCCAAGAAAAATAATAATAAACTTTCACATTCTTCATTGGTTTTTCTAGTTCATTTTTTTCCTCAAGCCCATAAAGTTTCTTTTTGTATCCATTATCAAAAAAAAAATATATATATATATATATAAATAAGGCCCATTTTCTATGAGGCCTATTTCCCATTTTTCTATTCTTTACATTTTATAAAAAAGGAGAAAAAAGCAACAAGCATTAGCAGCCCAAGCAAAACAAAAACAACATCCACTTGCATCATCCCTCAAGCCGTATCCAGCACTTCAACAAATGCAAGCCACACCAATAGCTAAAACTCCCACGTGCACAAGGCCAAGCCATCCCGTACGCAGCCAAAGTACAAGCCCAACACGAATTTCTCACAGCCAACACCAACCAACGATTCAAGCCATCACGCAAAGCCTCTAGCCCACAATATGCCGTATCAGCCAAATCACAACCTTTCCCACTTCATCAGCAAAAGCCATTACACTGTCCCAACACAGCTTTTCTTTTGCCAGCTAGCTACCGTATACATCAGCCAACAAAATTTGCCATTCCCGCACGCCCTTTGGCCCACCACACTTCAAACACCAGCCCAAACTTTAAGCCGGCAAGCCGAAACAACAACAAACTCCAGCAAGCCCAATGCTTCCCGCAACACTCTCACGCGCTAGCCAATCTCCCTCAGTTCATACGCCACAACAAAACACCAGCTTCCAAGCCTCAGCTCATTTCCCACATCTTGCCGCGTCCACGCGTTATACACCTGAAACGCAAACAATCAAAACGCAACTGATTCGTAAGCAAAACGCAGCAACAATTAAAATAAAAAAACTCAGAATCAAAACTCAATGCACGGGATTTACGTGATCTCTCCTAAACGCAATTCCAATCCACTCAAAACGGCAATCATCTTCAGCCCTCTTCTCCTATAAAAGCAACCCCCTTCTCACTTTAAATCCAAGCTTACATAGCCCTCTCAAATCTCTGCCAAAATCATTCCTCAATCCCTAATTTCCTTTTCTTTCGAACCTTCAATCTGAAACAAAAACCAAATCAGAAGAGGAAAAGGAGGAAGAGACCGAAATTGGAAGAGGAGAAGAGAGATGTTTTCGTGAAAATTGAAAGAGGAGAAAGAGGCCGAGAGGGAGAAAGAAGCCGAGAGAAGAGGAAGAATCTAAATCGAGAAGAGAGGAGAGAGTGGTGCTTCTTTTGTTCATCTTCGTGAAGGTGAGCTTGGAGACATGGCCGCCATTTCTCCCCTGTTGTTGCCACTGTGTTGCGCGTTGTTGTGAGAGGAAGAAGAAGATCTGTTTTCTTCTTTTGTTTTTTTTTTTCATTTTTTTTATAATTTGGTTTTCATTTAATTTTTAATGAAAGAAATGTGATGGTATTGGGCCTGTGATTTAGGATCCATTTCTTAGATCCATTTCAATCCACCTCCGCGGATCTTATCCCCTCCCCTTCTATTCATCCTTTTTTTTTCATTTTCTTTAATTTGCTCTTGTTTTTTTTTAAGTGATTTTGTTAATAAAAGGTTTTTGTAGAAAATATATTTTGGAAAAATATTTTAGAAATTATTTTAGAGAAAGATATTTTAAAAAAAGATACTTGGAAATGAGATTTTAGGAAAAAGGTTTTAAAAATATATTTCTATTTCTTTTTTTTTTGGATCTATTCCTTTTAGATCCATTTTCTTCATCTTTTTTTTTTATTTTTTGGTCGATGACAATCTCCGATTCGGGATTGTTGATTTTCGATTGGTTTAATCTTCATTATTTCAAATCTATGGACGAATGATCATTTGGATCATTCTCCATACTTTGAGATCGTGATAGGTTGCTTTTCGATAAATTCAACGAAAATATCGATTAAGATTAGACCTTCCTTTTTTCTTTTAGTGTGGCATGTTTTCGGAGAACGATCCATTATATCGTTTCTCTAACATGTATTAACACGAATATTTTCCACTTTAATTAGTGGTGGTCGGCCTTATTTGTAGGGTAATTACTTCGTAAATTACTCGGCGATTGCATATAATAGACCTAAAGTTGTCCCGATTCGAATTAAGATCCACTTGGATCCGGTTGCCTCAATTTTATTATTCCTTGTCGTGGTTGTGCTTGATTAAGTTCATCATACCACTTTATATTGTAAATATTATAATATTGTGAATATAATAATCTGTTTAAATTTAATCTCTCGCACCTTATCCTTTTATTTTAATCTCTTGCTCCTTTATCTCCTTTATTATGCTTTATCATATTATATCATATATCATTTGTTTATAGTTATATTGTTACTTGTGTTTTTTTATTTTGTCCATTTGGATATCAAAACACTAATAAAGGATTGAACACTTAAAAGACTCGTGACTTCTAATTTTGGACTAATGGTTACTATCCCTTTGCTTTTGGAGAATGGACTTAGACTTTAAGATCTTCCCCCTTGCTCAAGTTGGAATGGATTAGAAACCTCGGCCTCAAGTTATTTCATTAGTCTTTGAAGATGGAAGTCCGAACTTTGAAGAATTGTGCATATTTTGGTTTGGTATCTCTTCTTTTAACTTTTAATTCATGTATTAGGATTAGTCCCTTCATCTCCTCCCCATTCCTAAATTTTCAAAACTTCTCCCTATTTCAAAAAATTTCTTGTTTTCTAAACTTCAAATGCTTTCATAAACAAACCTTGACTTAGGTCAAGCGATTTTTAAACTTTTCACTTTATTTCTTAAATAAATGTTAAGTCATGTAAATATATTGAAACCTTTTCTCACATACTTTAAAAAATACAAAAACTCACTCAATTGTTTTTGTGCCTTGTGCACTTTTTCTTTTTACATGTTTAGATATGATTCATCTTTTCTAGCGGAATTATTCGCTAAAGGATGACGACTTATCTCTACATTTTAAAATCAATTCAACTCATTTGTTCTTTTCAAATTTTGTACCACGAACTACGAGGTTTTGATCTCGCATTGCACTTTGTGGGTACGTAGGCATAAGGCGTTAAAACCTTATCAAACACAAAATCATTAAAAAATATTCTTCCTCTTGTCTCCTCAATCATTTTTAATCAAACCAATTTCAGACCAAAAAGCAATAAATATTTCAAAGGGCTCCCGTGGAGTACCACAGACGAGTCGGGTGCCTAAAACCTTCCCGGTTCGTAACCAATCCCCTTACCCATTCTCTGTTTGTTCTTTTAGCTTTTGCTTTTAGATTCTTAGGTTTTTATTCGTTCTTTTACCTTTTTCCTTTCGGAAATAAACAAAAGCACGGTGGCGACTCTGTGTACATCGAGTTAAGTTAATCAATAGCTTACACTCACGATTTTACCGCTATAGAAAAGTGGCGACTCTGCTGGGGAGTAATCTCTAAGCGGATTCAACCTACTTTGATTTATTTATTGCTTCGGTTTGAATTGTTTGTTATTTGATTGTTCTGTTTCGGTTTTGGTGATCCTTTGTATGAGATAGATTCTAACCCGGATCTGAGTTGAAACTTATGATAGGACGGCGATGTTCGAAGCGATATGTGATGGAGTAGTCCAAAGCAATATCAATTTGATAATTTCCACTCAGTTAGGCTCTCTTGGACTATCAATGTCATGACGAGTAATCGTACGTGGCATTATTTTCCGACCTTGAGTTGATCATACTGAGGACCTTAGAACCCTTAACCCATCTAAGCCAATTTAGGAACGTAGTGCGGAAACTGTCTGGGTGTAAATCTAATGCGGTTGTCACGCGATACTACATTCGGACGAGGTCTATTTTAAGAATGTTATCGGTTGGGGAGTAATCCAACGTACCGATGATATTCTAAAGATGGCCGTTAACTCCGGGCACCTCTGTTAGCACCCTTTTGGTTTTCTGTAGGTACAATGAAGACAAAACCTTAGTACTTACCTGTGTGGGTTGGTGTTCTGTTACCTTGACTTCATGCTCGTGACTCGGAACCTAAGCCCGTGTGCCTTGCGTGATCTTGTTTGTGTTTGTTGCATACATGCCATCATACATTCATGAGCATCATTCGTAAGATTTCAAAGGACTTATAAGGAACTTTTGCAAAATTTCAGATGTCCATGGCTATGACTTTTGAAAGGAGGAACACAAAGAAGTACACTTTCAAGAATCCTAATGTTGTAGAGTTGAGAAAGCTAGGATCTTTGGTTGTTGATACCCAAGAGTTCCGAAGATGTCATGGGAAACTTTTGTATATGTTGGACACTGATGTACCTGAGGGGATTCTCCCTACTTTAGCTCAGTTCTATGATCTGTTGCATCATTGTTTCACTTTTCCGGATTATCAGCTTGTGCCGACTTTGGAGGAGTATTCTCATTGGTTAGGTTTGCCTATTCTGGACAAGGAGTTTCTTTTCACTGGTTTAGAGAAGGAGCTTACTTTCAAGGTCATCGCCAAAGCACGTTTTCTTAAGGAGTCCGATCTTAATGGAAAATTTCTTCCAAAGGGGAATGTTCGTGGTATTAATGCTAAGTTCTTGATGGGAAAGGCTTCTACTTCACTTACTTTGGGTCATAAGGATGCATTTGAGGCTATTCTTGTTTTGCTTATTTACGGGATTGTCTTGTTTCCGAACTTGGATGGTATTGTGGATGAGAATGCTATTCAGATCTTCTTGAAGAAGAACCCAGTTCCTACTTTGCTTGGAGATATGTATCATGCTTTTCACTATAGGACCTCCAAAGGTGATGGAGAAATTGTATGTTGTGCGCCTCTTCTTTATAGGTGGTTTATTTCGCACCTACCGAAGTCGGATGTTTTCAAGGACAATAGAGAGAATCGAAGATGGTCTCAAAGGTTGATGTCACTTTCTCATAAGGACATGACATGGTATAGTTCTCATTATGACATTGGAGTGCTTATTGACAGTTGTGGAGAATTTCCTAATGTACCTCTTCTTGGTACACGTGGGGGAATTAGCTACAACCCCATTTTGGCTAGACGACAGTTCGGTTATTGTTTGAAGGATGTTCCAAAAAATCTTGCCTTATCCCGTTTCTTCTTTCTTAATGGTGCTGATCATATAGAGATGAAGAAAAGGATTGCTCATTCTTGGCATGCTGTTCACCGGAAAGAGAGAGGTCAGTTGGGAAGACAACACCTTCCTCCTTCCGAATGTTATATTCAGTGGGTTCAATCTAGGGCTTCTAAGCTCAAGATGCCTTATCCACCCGAGGAGTCTCTGTTTCCCATATTGCCTTTGTCTGCTTTTCTTCCTCCCGTTGATGAGAAGTTGGTTCTTCAAGAAGAGTTAGACAAGATGAAGAAAGAGAAAGAAGAATGGCTACTTGAGAAGACTACTATGCAGGAGCAGCTGAAGGAGAAGGATGATCTTATTGAGCTACTTGAGCGGCGTGTCACGAAGAGGCCGAGAGAGGATTTATTTTCCTCTAGTACTCCATCTACTATTCCTCCTACTTCCGGTGCTTGGAAGGCCATTGTCGACAAGTTGGTGAAGGATAAGGAAGATATGGAAGAGCGGTACAAGAAAGAGATCAAGAGGATTCGCATGAAGTATCAGCCAGGATTCGGGACTTCTTCGGATATGATTCCATAGGCTTAGTTTACTCTTGCTCTTATGTATTAGGATTATTGATGTTTGTACTTCATTTGTAATCCTCACTTTGATAATAATGAAAATGAGTTTTTAAGTATTTCAAAAATGTTTCTTTATGAATATTGCAAGTTATCTTATAATCCTTTGAAATCTTTGCATTTGCATACGCATAGCATGCATCATACTCGCATTTGTCTTGCTTTTTGAGTGTTCTCTAGGGATCTTATTGTTGTTTTCTGGTCTTCATTCAGTTCTCCTGTCAAGCTGACTCACCGTTTTGATACTCGAGCTAATCGGAGAAGAGTGATTGATACTTTGCAACAAGAGAATCGCGAGCTGCGTGAAGAGGTTACTTATCTGAGGGAAAGCTTGGAAAAAGTGTCTGCTATGATGGAAAGTTTGGTGGCTGCTCAGAATCAGCCACCTCCTTCTCCTGTTCAGAATACTGTCATCTCTGAGGTTGTTATCGCTTCAATTCCTGTTGAGACTGTTATTTCTCCTCACTATCGTATGCCTGCTAGCACACCTTGGGGCATGCCAGTTGATTTCTTTCCTGCTGGTTATCGTCCTCCTCATCAGCCTGAGACTGCTGCATTTAATACTCTCCCACCACCAGTTTGGACTACTCTTCCTCCAGTTGTGACTACTGTACCGCCTGTTGTGCATACTATTCCGCATCATGATGAGATGATTTACCATGCTGAGCCTAGTGAAGGCGCTGGAGTAGCTGAAAGACTTGATGACTTCCAGGGTCGCTTTGTTGAGATCCAGAGGGAGATGAGTGCCTTGAAGCATAAAGATTTGTTCGGAAAAGATGCCTATGACCTTTGTCTGGTCCCTAATGTTAAAGTTCCTTACAAATTCAAGCTGCCTGAGTTTGAGAAGTACAAAGGCAACACTTGTCCGTTGAGCCATTTGACTATGTATGCAAGGAAGATGTCTGCTCAGACTGATAATGATAAGCTGCTGATTCACTTTTTCCAGGACAGTTTGACCGGTGCACCTATGAGGTGGTATATGAGCTTGGATAATAGCCAAATCAAGACCTTCAATGATTTGGGAGAAGCTTTTGTGAGGCAGTACAAGTACAACGTTGATATGGCTCCAGATAGAGATCAACTTCGTGCTATGTCCCAGAAAGACAAAGAGACTTTTAAAGAATATGCGCAGAGATGGCGCGAGTTGGCGGCCCAGATCGTTCCTTTGCTAGAAGAAAAAGAAATGACGAAGATCTTCTTGAAGACGTTGGGTTCTTTTTATTATGAGAGGATGATAGCAAGCGCTCCTTCCGATTTCACTGAAATGGTGAGTATGGGGATGCGTTTAGAAGAAGGTGTCCGTGAGGGACTGTTGAGTCAAGAGAATAGTAATGGTTCAAGCTCTAGAAGGTTCAACTTTGGGAAAAAGAAAGAAAATGAGACTAATGCAATATCCCGTGAAAGTTATAGAAGGCCTCACAGTCGTGGGAATCACCATTCGCAACACCATTTGCAGCATTGGCTTCTGTAACACCGATGATTAACGTGGCTCCAACTGTGCCAGCAGTTCCAAAGTATCAACCCCGTTATCAGCAACCTTATGTGCAACAAAGTGGTAATCAACAAGCTCGGGCTAAGCCAAGTTTTGATCCTATTCCGATGACGTATACAGACTTGCTTCTGTCTTTGATTGCAAAGAATCTTGTGCAAACTCATCCTCCGCCTCCAGTTCCAGAGACTATTCCATGGTGGTATAAGCCAGAAGCTCGCTGTGCTTTTCATCAAGGTGCCCCGGGGCACGATGTTGAGAATTGTTATCCACTGAAGTTTGAAGTACAAAAATTGATGAGGAACAATGTTCTGTATTTCAATGATGTTAATCCCAATGTGCAGAAGAATCCGTTGCCAAAGCATGGTAACGCGTCTGTGAATATGGTTGATGGTTGTCCTGGTTTGTTCAAAATCTATGAAGTCCGTCATATTCGAAGATCTTTGGTGGAGATGCATGCTTTCTTGAGCGAATATCACGATATTAATCATGACTATGCTGGATGTTGTATCTGCTCGGTGAATCCTCGTGGTTGCGTGATCGTTAAAAGAGATATCCAAAAGATGATGGACGATAAGCTGATCGAAGTAACATCAAAGAGAGATGAATATGAGAATGAAGTAAATGTCATTATGCCTCAGTTCAATCTTCCCGAGAGGGTTGCTCCTGAAAGAGTGGTTATTTCTTTTGATAGTCGCAAGACTGCTGTTACTCCATTGGTGATCAATGTGCCTGGTCCAATGCCTTATGAGTTTGATAAAGCTGTTCCGTACCGGTATAATGCTACGATGATAGAAAATGGTAGGGAAGTTCCTCTTCCTACTCCAAAGTCTGTGGTTAGCATTGCTGATGTGACGAAAGTTACCCGAAGTGGTAGAGTGTATGCTTCATATCCTCCGAAGAGAGTTGAAGATACCAGTGCGAGCAAGCAGATTATGGATGCTGTTGCCCAATCGGGCCAATCTGGTAATAGTGAAGATGAGGTGCTAAAGCTGATAAAGAAGAGTGAGTATAACATTACTGAGCAGTTATTGCAGACTCCCTCGAAGATATCAATTTTGTCTCTTTTGATGAGTTCTGAGGCTCATAGGCAATCTTTGCAGAAGATTCTTGATCAAGCCTATGTTGACCATGATGTGAGTGTTTATCAATTCGATAGTATTGTGGCAAATATCACGTCATGCAACAAATATTAGCTTCTGTGATGATGATCTGCCTGAAGAAGGAAGAAATCATAACTTGGCGTTGCATATCTCGGTGAATTTTCAAGAAGATGCTATGTCCAAGGTGTTAGTTGATACCGGATCGTCTCTGAATGTTATGCCAAAATCGACTTTGTCGAAGCTTGCGTTTCAAGGTGCTCCCATGAGACACAGTGGGATTATAGTGAAAGCGTTTGATGGGTCGAAGAAGACAGTGATCGGTGAAGTGGACCTTCCTATTCTTATTGGACCATTTATATTCAAGATTACTTTTCAAGTAATGGATATACGTCCCGCATACAGTTGTCTCCTCGGAAGACCATGGATCCATGAGGCAGGAGCTGTGACATCCACTCTTCATCAGAAGTTGAAGTTTGTGAGAGAGGGTAAATTGGTGACCATTGAAGGTGAGAGGGCGATGCTTGTGAGTAATTTGTCTTCTTTTTCTTATATTGATGCTGAGGAAGAGGTGGGAACTTTGTTTCAAGCTCTTTCTATTGTGGATAATGTTGCTAAGAAGAATGCCATGCCCATGTCTTCTTTCAAGGATGCTATGCGAGTGCTGGAAGCTGGTCAGTCTGAAGGTTGGGGACGAATTATTGATGCTGTAGACAACAAGGAAGGTTTTGGTATCGGCTTTGCACCTGGTGCAGTTATCAAAGATCCGAAGACTATTCAAGAAGGCTTCTGAAGTGCTGGATTTATCAACGATCATTCCGCTGCTGCCATCATTAATGATGATGAAGATGAAGAAATGCTTGACTTCGTTACGCATGGAAAGATTTGCCAGAACTGGATTACTGTTGATGTTCCTTTTATCGTTCATTCTTCAAAGTAATTTGTTTTTATTTTCTTTCAAAAATCCTTTCACTCTGCCCAAGGTGAAAGTGATGTTTGTCGGGCTTTGTTTCAAATTATATCATCATCAATAAAATGTTATTTTGTTATTTCCATATGTGTTTTTTCATTTTTGCTTTATTCTGAAAAATGGTAACATGAAAAACCCAAAAATAATAATAATTGTTTACCTGCATATATTTGTACTTTTGTTCATGCTCTAAAATAAAAATAAAATCATTGTGCAGATTGATTGATAAACCCATTGAAAACAATGATCCTATGCCCTCTCCCAACTTTGAATTCCCTGTGTTGGAAGCTGAGGAAGAGGATGATGAAGAGATTCCTGATGAAATTTCTCGGTTGCTTGAGCACGAGGAGAAGATTATTCGGCCTCATGGAGAGTCTATAGAGATGGTCAACTTGGGTTCTGAAGATGAAAAGAAAGAAGTCAAAGTTGGAGCATTGCTTGGTCCTGATGTTAAGAAGAGGATTATAGAGCTTCTCAGAGAATATGTTGATGTATTTGCTTGGTCTTATCAAGACATGCCAGGTCTTGATACTGATATTGTGGAGCATAGATTGCCGTTGAAGCCTGAGTGTCCACCTGTAAAGCAGAAGCTCAGAAGAACTCATCCAGACATGGCAGTAAAAATCAAAGAGGAGGTTCAAAAGCAGATTGATGCCGGTTTTCTTGTGACGTCAACTTATCCTGAATGGGTGTCCAATATCGTTCATGTTCCGAAGAAAGACGGAAAAGTCCGAATGTGCGTAGATTACAGAGATTTGAACAAAGCCAGTCCGAAAGATGATTTTCCATTGCCACACATTGATATGTTGGTAGATAATACGGCTAAGTTTGATGTGTTCTCATTTATGGACGGATTTTCCGGTTATAATCAAATAAAGATGGCACCCGAGGACATGGAATAAACCACATTTACTACACCATGGGGAACATTCTGCTACAGAGTGATGCCCTTTGGATTGAAGAATGCTGGTGCGACGTACCAAAGAGCTATGACTACACTTTTCCATGATATGATGCATAAAGAAATAGAGGTATATGTTGATGATATGATCGCCAAGTCGAAGACTGAAGAGGATCATGTTGAACATTTGCTGAAATTGTTTCAAAGGTTGAGGAAGTATAAGCTTCGTTTGAATCCGAATAAGTGCACATTTGGTGTACGTTCTGGAAAGTTGCTAGGTTTCATTGTCATCCAAAGAGGTATTGAAGTTGATCCTGATAAAGTGAAAGCTATTCAGGAAATGCCTGCTCCAAGAACCGAAAAGCAAGTAAGAGGATTCTTGGGCCGTTTGAATTATATCTCGAGGTTTATCTCTCACATGACTGCCACATGTGCTCCGATTTTCAAGTTGCTTCGGAAAGATAAAGGTTGTGTCTGGACGGATAATTGCCAAAAGGTGTTTGAAAGTATTAAAGAATATCTGCTTGAATCTCCTATTTTGTCTCCTCTGGTGGAAGGCAGACCGATGATCATGTACTTGACTGTGTTGGAAGATTCCATGGGTTGTGTGCTTGGTCAGCAAGATGAAACTGGAAGAAAAGAACATGCAATTTACTACTTGAGTAAAAAATTCACTGATTGTGAGTCTCGGTATTCCATGCTTGAAAAAACTTGTTGTGCCTTAGCTTGGGCTGCAAAGCGTCTTCGCCAGTATATGCTAAATCATACAACTTGGTTGATCTCTAAAATGGATCCAATCAAGTATATCTTTGAAAAGCCTGCTTTGACTGGGAGGATTGCTCGTTGGCAAATGTTATTATCAGAATATGATATCGAGTACCGAACTCAAAAAGCTATAAAAAGTAGTATCTTGGCTGACTATTTGGCACATCAACCGATTGATGATTACGAACCTATCAAGTTCGATTTTCCAGATGAAGATGTGATGTTCTTGAAAGTGAAAGATTGTGATGAACCTTTGATTGAGGAAGGGCCGAAGCATGGATCTCGATGGGGTTTAGTTTTTGATGGTGCTGTGAATGCACGTGGAAGAGGAATTGGGGCATTGATCATTACTCCCCATGGCTCACATATTCCTTTTGCCGCAAGATTGACGTTTCCTTGTACCAATAATGAAGCTGAGTATGAAGCCTGCATTATGGGTCTTGAAGAAGCTATTGATTTGAGGATTAAACATCTTGATGTGTATGGAGATTCTACCTTGGTAATTAATCAAATCCAGGGTACGTGGGTAACTCATCAACCCAACTTGATCCCCTATAGAGATTATGCCAGGAAGATATCGACTTTCTTCACCAAAGTTGAGTTTCATTATATTCCTCGTGATGAGAATCAGATGGCAGATGCCTTAGCAACTATAAATTCTATGATAAAAGTGCACCAGTGGAATGATGTTCCCATGATCAGTGTGATGCGACTTGAAAGACCAGCTCATGTGTTTGCAGTTGAAGAGGTCCATGATGACAAGCCTTGGTATCACGATATTAAATGTTTTCTCCAGAGTCAAGAATACCCGCTTGGGGCATCTGATAAAGATAAGAGGACTTTGAGGAGGTTGGCAGGCAATTTCTTCCTGAATGGAAATGTGCTTTATAAGAGAAATTTTGACATGGTCTTGCTCAGATGCGTGGATAGACACGAAGCAGACATGTTAATGAAAGAAATTCATGAAGGATCTTTTGGCACTCATGCCAATGGGCATGCCATGGCTAAAAAGATGTTAAGAGCAGGTTACTATTGGATGACAATGGAATCTGATTGTTGCAAATATGTGAAAAAGTGCCATAAGTGTCAGGTGTATGCTGATAAGATTCACGTGCCACCAGCTTATCTCAATGTGATTTCTTCCCCATGGCCATTCTCTATGTGGGGAATTGATATGATTGGCATGATTGAACCTAAGGCTTCGAATGAACATCGTTTTATTCTTGTGGCGATTGACTACTTCACCAAGTGGGTGGAAGCGGCATCGTATGTTAATGTGACCAAGAAAGTTGTGGTTCGGTTTATCAAGAATAATATTATCTGCAGATATGGTGTTCCGAATAGAATCATTACTGATAATGGTTCGAACTTGAATAATAAGATGATGAAAGAGCTTTGTGAAGATTTCAAGATTCAACACCATAATTCCTCTCCTTATAGACCGAAGATGAATGGGGTTGTTGAAGCTGCGAACAAGAACATTAAGAAGATCATTCAGAAGATGGTTGTGACGTACAAGGACTGGCATGAGATGCTCCCTTTTTCTTTGCATGGGTATCGTACATCTGTCCGCACTTCAACAGGGGCAACCCCTTTCTCACTTGTTTATGGTACAAAAGCAGTGCTCCCCATCGAAGTTGAGATCCCATCAATGAGAGTTCTGATGGAAGCCAAGTTGACTGAGGCTGAATGGTGTCAAAGTAGATTTGATCAGTTGAATTTTATTGAAGAAAAGAGAATAACAACTTTGTGTCATGGTCGGTTGTACCAGCAAAGAATGAAGAAAGCTTTTGATAAGAAGGTCAAACCTCGTGTATTCAAAGAAGGCGACCTCGTGCTCAAAAAGATTCAGTCATTCCTTAAAGATTCTCGGGGCAAGTGGACTCCGAACTATGATGGCCCATATGTTGTTAAGAAAGCCTTCTCTGGTGGTTCATTAATTCTTGTAACTATGGATGGTGAGGAGATCACTCGCCCGGTGAATGCGGATGCAGTCAAGAAATACTTTGCCTAAAAAAAATAAAATAATAAAAGAACAGCTCGCTAAGTTGAAAACCCGAAAGGATGGCTTAGGCAAAAATGAGCGTCTCGGTGGATTGAAAACCCGAAAGGGCGGTCCAGGCAAAAATTAGAGACAAAAACAGAAATAATTATCCCGGTAGATTGAAAACCCGAAAGGGCAATCTAGGTAAAAGTTAGGGATCATGGCAAGTAACTGCGTCGACAGACTGAATCACATGTAGCAACCGAGGATTTCAGATTCTATCCCTCAGAAGCATTATTCATCAAAGATTCTTATTCACTCATCCTTGACTGAAGTTTCGGACACAGTGGAGTTCAAAGTTGATAGGGAGAATAGTGATCATTGTATCTCAATGTAGCCCTTTTCCATGTATTTACCATTTTTCAAACTTGTAATGATCCATGGAGTCATGCCATTTGCTGACTACCATTCTATCAATGAATTTGAGCTTTTTATCCAATTGTTTGCAATTCTTTATATTGTTTCTGTTTACAAAATTTCAATTTATTGTTGATGATGATTTTTGAAACAAATTTAATAAATTTAATTTTTGAAGATTTTAAAAACATTTTTCTTTTGATATATGAACAAAGAAAGGATATTAATGGTGATTCCAAGAATGGTAAAGTCTGGATGTGTGTAACTCGTCTCTCCCAAAGCAGGGTTTGATTCGGCTGTGTCCATGCGAAGTTCCTGGATAGTCTTGACAGATTGATGATAATGATGTTTTGTTCCCCAACAATAAGCATGAACGGAGATTGTATGTAGTCCCCAGAAGAGTTATTGGGAGGGATGTTCTTATGAATCCCTAGCTGAGTGTTGATCTGTTCCTCAGCATGTTATCTTTGAATTGAGAAGCATTGGGAATCCCCGGCTGAGCTCTTGTTCCTCAGCTTGATTGTTTGCATCCTTGAATATAGAAGTATTGATATAGCGGTCAGTTTAGAGGTTTTCTTTTACCCGATGTTAGGTATAGATTTAAAATCCCTCGTAAATGTGTTTTGGCTATGATGTTAACTTCTGATATCCCCATATGGATCCCCAGTAGGTCTGCATGATTTAATTTCCAGCAGGTTCCTATGTGATTTTTAGCAGGTCTTGCACTCTATTCCCAAGTGGAGCAGGAGTAGTATGACAGTTATTCCTCATGAAGTTTGATTTTTATCAAGAATATTTTCATCCTCAGCAGATTATTACCTTTTCCTCAGCAGGATGATATTCCTAGCAGATGTTGTTTTATCATGATTTGAGCCTTGTAGCAGGATTTTATTCCTTTGATGGCTCATGATATTCCCCTGCAGATTTCAAGTTGAATTCTCCAGCATGTTTCCCTGCATTGTTGCCTTGGGATTAGCCGAGTATCCGGTTGTTGTGGTGTTCATGTCACCCGTTTCTTATCTTTATGTCTGTTTTGTCAGCATATTCATAAGCATATTCATACGCATAAGCATAACATTGTTTGCTTGCATTCTTGCTTTTATCATTGTTATCTGCTCTTTGGTGTGGACTTTCCCCACAGAGTGTGTGTGTCGTCATCCTCTCAAGTTTAGAATGTCGGCCATTAAGCAGAAAGAGTTAATCCTTTCTAATTCCCCACTGAGTTTGTTTCTCGTGGATGATTTTGATTTAGCTTCCTCCCCAGTTTATTATCTGGATGGAATTTTCCCCAGTTGAGATATTTCCTCCTCGGGATGAGTCTTGTTTGACTGTTTCTTTCCAATTTGTTGTTGGATTGAACCTTGGTCCCCTTTTGTGGATATATTTGCTTTGGAATTAAGCTATCACTGTTTGATAGTGGGTGGTATTTTCTCCAGCTTGAGTATATTATGTTGGAATTAAGCTATCAGTAATCGATAGTGGGTAATATTACCAAATTGATCAAGTTTCTTTTACTTGTGCTCCTACCCAGTAAATCCGGTAGTCGAGATTTTATCCTCTTACCCAGTAAAAAGGTAATAGAGTTTGTTTTCCTTTGCTTAAGCTCCTACCCAGTAAATCAGGTAGTCGAGAATTGTTCTACCCAATAAATCCAGTAGTCAAGTTATTTTCCTTTTACCTAGTAAAAAGGTGATAGAATCAGATATTTTCTTCTTACCCAGTAAAAAGGTAATAGAAGCTGTTTCCATTTGATTGAGTTCCTACCCAGTAAATCAGGTAGTTGATCATACTCATATCCAGTAAATTGATAGCCGAGTCCTTTATACTTCCTACCCAGTAAATCAGGTAGTTGAGAGTTTGTTCTACCCAGTAAGAAGGTAATTGATGTTATCCCTCCGTATTTTGCTCCTATCCAGTAAATCGATAGTCGAGTCCCTTGTATTTTCTACCCAGTAAATCAGGTAGTTGAGATTTCTTACCCTGTAAAAGGGTAATTGAGGTTATCTCTCTCTATTTTGCTCCTATCCAGTAAATTGATAGTCGAGTCTGTTGTTTTCCTACCCAGTAAACAGGTAGTTGATGATTCTTTTCCAACTCAGTGTTTCTCCATTTCTGGACTCGAATATTTTGTTTGTTTGATATTCCTGGCAGGGTGTTTATTTTCCCTGGTTGAATTTTTTTGTTGATATCTTTTCCCAAGTGGAGTCTGTTATCCAGTGATTTATTTTCCTGGTAACTCTTTGGTTGTCTGTGGTTGTTTCCCCAGCGGGATTTTCTTCTGTGTCCCCAAGTTTTTTGCTTTTCTCTGGTGGTCATATTTTCCTACAGAGATCTTGGGTTTGCATATCATATTCATATCATATCATTTGTTCTCTTAGGACAAAAATTGGGTTTTCTGTATTTAAGTCTCTCCCATCTTGTAGAGACGAAGATGTCAATCTTCATATCTCCGGATTGAAGAAACTTAAATAGGGGCAGCTGTAACACCCTAATTTTTGCCCTAAGATTTCTTCTATATCATCTGCATTTTGCATACAAACAAGATCGCACTGGCTTTCGAGTTTCTCCTCAGATATGGGTCTATGCTTCGCAGGGGATCACCATTATTTTTATTTCTTTATATTTGTTTATATTTACTGATCACTAACCAAAATACAAAAAAATATGTTGCAGTGTCCTTCTTCTTCTCTGTGTTGCAGGTGTTCAAAGATAGGGCAATGATTTTAATTCAGATGCGTTTGTTCAGTCACAATTCGATTTCAGATGGATGTTTGACCTAACATTGGTCAAACTATCAAAAGATTGTGTTGACTGCCAATTGTATGTGCGAGTTGCTTATTCCTCAGACGATGCATTTTCAAAGTACAAGTTGGGTTGTATGACAGTGTTTTGTGCGAAGTTGGGTTTGTTCATCAGTTATCAGGCAGTGTTTTGCGCGATGTTTGGTTTGAATCTTCAGTGTTTATCAGTTCATCAGTTCATCGATTCACCAGTTCATCAGCGATTCATCTGAGGATTTATTTTCCTCAGTTTGGTTTCAAATCATCAGGGCATAATCAGACAATCTTCGAATGATAGTTGGCTTAAGTTGCGAAATATTCAGTTGAGTCTGTGTTGGCTGTGTTCACTTTCATCAGAGGCTTGTGCTGGAAAATCAAGAGTTGTTGTGGGCTTGAAAACCAAACTTCATCCATCATCCATTTTTTTCGATTAAACCATTTTTATTTTCCTTTTTTATTATCCATTATATTCAATGACCATTTTTTTTTATTATCCGATTCTTTTAGTTCAATCATCGAAATTATCATTTTAACCAATTATCCATTCAACTTTCGACCTTTCAAACCATCCATTTTTCATTATACCCGTTACATCCAAATAATTTTCGATTACTTCATCCATTTTTTATTATGGCCATTATTAATTTCATTTTTTTTGCCCTTATCCTATTACTACAAAAAGAATCGTTCCAAGAAAAATAATAATAAACTTTCACATTCTTCATTGGTTTTTCTAGTTCATTTTTTTCCTCAAGCCCATAAAGTTTCTTTTTGTATCCATTATCAAAAAAAAAAAAATATATATATATATATATATATATATATAAATAAGGCCCATTTTCTATGAGGCCTATTTCCCATTTTTCTATTCTTTACATTTTATAAAAAAGGAGAAAAAAGCAACAAGCATTAGCAGCCCAAGCAAAACAAAAACAACATCCACTTGCATCATCCCTCAAGCCGTATCCAGCACTTCAACAAATGCAAGCCACACCAATAGCTAAAACTCACACGTGCACAAGGCCAAGCCATCCCGTACGCAGCCAAAGTACAAGCCCAACACGAATTTCTCACAGCCAACACCAACCAACGATTCAAGCCATCACGCAAAGCCTCTAGCCCACAATATGTCGTATCAGCCAAAGCACAACCTTTCCCACTTCATCAGCAAAAGCCATTACACTGTCCCAACACAACTTTTCTTTTGCCAGCTAGCTACCGCATACATCAGCCAACAAAACTTGCCATTCCCGCACGCCCTTTGGCCCACCACACTTCAAACACCAGCCCAAACTTTAAGCCGGCAAGCCGAAACAACAACAAACTCCAGTAAGCCACATGATTCCCGCAACACTCTCACGCGCTAGCCAATCTCCCTCAGTTCATACGCCACAGCAAAACACCAGCTTCCAAGCCTCAGCTCATTTCCCACATCTTGCCGCGTCCACGCGTTATACACCTGAAACGCAAACAATCAAAACGCAACTGATTCGTAAGCAAAACGCAGCAACAATTAAAATAAAAAAAACTCAGAATCAAAACTCAATGAACGGGATTTACGTGATCTCTCCTAAACGCAATTCCAATCCACTCAAAACGGCAATCATCTTCAGCCCTCTTCTCCTATAAAAGTAACCCCCTTCTCACTTTAAATCCAAGCTTACATAGCCCTCTCAAATCTCTGCCAAAATCATTCCTCGATCCCTAATTTCCTTTTCTTTCGAACCTTTAATCCGAAACAAAAACCAAATCAGAAGAGAAAAAGGAGGAAGAGACCGAAATTGGAAGAGGAGAAGAGAGATGTTTTTGTGAAAATTGAAAGAGGAGAAAGAGGCCGAGAGGGAGAAATAAGCCGAGAGAAGAGGAAGAATCTAAATCGAGAAGAGAGGAGAGAGTGGTGCTTCTTTTATTCGTCTTCGTGAAGGTGAGCTTGGAGACATGGCCGCCATTTCTCCCCAGTTTTTGCCACTGTGTTGCGTGTTGTTGTGAGAGGAAGAAGAAGATCTGTTTTCTTCTTTTGGTTCTTTTTTTTTTCATTTTTTTTTATAATTTGGTTTCCATTTAATTTTAATGAAAGAAATGTGATGGTATTGGGCCTGTGATTTAGGATCCATTTCTTAGATCCATTTCAATCCACCTCCGCGGATCTTATCCCCTCCCCTTCTATTCATCCTTTTTTTTTCATTTTCTTTAATTTGCTCTTGTTTTTTTTAAAGTGATTTTGTTAATAAAAGGTTTTTGTAGAAAATATATTTTGGAAAAATATTTTAGAAATTATTTTAGAGAAAGATATTTTAAAAAAAGATACTTGGAAAAGAGATTTTAGGAAAAAGGTTTTAAAAATATATTTCTATTTCTTTTTTTTTTGGATCTATTCCTTTTAGATCCATTTTCTTCATCTTTTTATTTTTATTTTTTGGTCGATGACAATCTCCGATTCGGGATTGTTGATTTCCGATTGGTTTAATCTTCATTATTTCAAATCTATGGATAAATGATCATTTGGATCATTCTCCATACTTTGAGATCGTGATAGGTTGCTTTTCGATAAATTAGCCAAAAATCTCGATTAAGATTAGACCTTCCTTTTTTCTTTTAGTGTGGCATGTTTTCGGAGAACGATCTATTATATCGTTTCTTTAACATGTATTAACACGAATATTTTCCACTTTAATTAGTGGTGGCCGGCCTCATTTGTAGGGTAATTAACATAGACCAAAAGTTGTCCCGATTCGAATTAAGATCCACTTGGATCCGGTTGCCTCAATTTTATTATTCCTTGTCGTGGTTGTGCTTGATTAAGTTCATCATACCACTTTATATTGTGAATATTATAATATTGTGAATATAATAATCTGTTTAAATTTAATCTCTCGCACCTTATCCTTTTATTTTAATCTCTTGCTCCTTTATCTCCTTTATTATGCTTTATCATATTATATCATATATCATTTGTTTATAGTTATATTGTTACTTGTGTTTTTTTTTTATTTTGTCCATTTGGATTTCAAAACACTAATAAAGGATTGAACACTTAAAAAACTTGTGACTTCTAATTTTGGACTAATGGTTACTTTCCCTTTGCTTTTGGAGAATGGACTTAGACTTTAAGATCTTCCCCCTTGCTCAAGTTGGAATGGATTAGAAACCTCGACCTCAAGTTATTTCATTAGTCTTTGAAGATGGAAGTCCGAACTTTGAAGAATTGTGCATATTTTGGTTTGGTATCTCTTCTTTTAACTTTTAATTCATGTATTAGGATTAGTCCCTTCATCTCCTCCCCATTCTTAAATTTTCAAAACTTCTCCCTATTTCAAAAAATTTCTTGTTTTTTAAACTTCAAATGCTTTCATAAACAAACCTTGACTTAGGTCAAGAGATTTTTAAACTTTTCACTTTATTTCTTAAATAAATGTTAAGTCATTTAAATATATTGAAACCTTTTCTCACATACTTTAAAAAATACAAAAACTCACTCAATTGTTTTTATGCCTTGTGCACTTTTTCTTTTTACATGTTTAGATATGATTCATCTTTTCTAGCGGAATTATTCGCTAAAGGATGACGACTTATCTCTACATTTTAAAATCAATTCAACTCATTTGTTCTTTTCAAATTTTGTACCACGAACTACGAGGTTTTGATCTCGCATTGCACTTTGTGGGTACGTAGGCATAAGGCGTTAAAACCTTATCAAACACAAAATCATTAAAAAATATTCTTCCTCTTATCTCCTCAATCATTTTTAATCAAACCAATTTCAGACCAAAAAGCAATAAATATTTCAAAGGGCTCCCGTGGAGTACCACGGACGAGTCGGGTGCCTAAAACCTTCCCAGTTCGTAACCAATCCCCTTACCCATTCTCTGTTTGTTCTTTTAGCTTTTGCTTTTAGATTCCTAGGTTTTTATTCGTTCTTTTACCTTTTTCCTTTCGGAAATAAACAAAAGCGCGGTGGCGACTCTGTGTACATCGAGTTAAGTTAATCAATGGCTTACACTCACGATTTTACCGCTACACACACCAAGTAAGGAGAACTTATCCAAGACTTGTTTTCAAAGGCAAGGGCCTAATTTCATTGACTTGTTGAATTTATTAGGTGTTTTAGTGATTAAAAATGAAGAAGTGTTTTTTAGGGTTTTCTTGATGAAGATGACCTCATGATACGACTTGTGCATCATGCTAGACAAATGCACTATTCCAAGATGGAATGAATACATATCCCCCATGGAATAAGGCTATTACACAAAAAATCACTTCTTTCTTTATTAATGTTTTTTAGGTTTTGTTTTGAGATGAGAAGAGAAAGAACCAAAGGAGCAAAAAGGCAAAGAGTCTAAAATGGGGAAAGACTAAACCTAATTGTCATGCAAAAGTGGTCCTAAGGTTAGTGAGGTTTCAACTATCCTAAGAGAAAAGAAGAACCAAAGAGGAGCAAGAAGAAGAGGAGGCAAGAGATAGCAAGCAACTTACTCCTCTAAAGGAGATAAGTTGCTCCTAAAGGGGAAGAAAAAAGTTGCAACACATGACGGCATAAGGCACATCAAAACACAAAAGAGAAAGTAACTTAAACGGAAAAGGTGAAGAGTTGAAATGTGGATGAACATCCACACTTCTCTTACCATGAGCCCCTGCAAATGTTAGCAAAATCCAGCACATGCTCATCAATAAAATCATGGAATTAGCATGCTCAAAGTTCTAGAAAATCAAGTTAAACAAACATGCCAAACTTTGCACATACAAGCATTTACGTGCCGAGATCATGGAAGCGAGCATTAACCAGCAAGCAAATCACCCTAAACAATCATGTTCAATGATCACATAATGATCCATGGCATTTAAAACAAGTAAGGGGATTAAACAAACTCAAAATAACTCAAATATGGCACATTGCTTCAGTGTTAACCGGTTAACCAAAGCGTTAATCGGTTAACCAATCCAAACCTGCAGAAAACCAGTACATAAACAGGTGCATTAACTGGTTAACCAAAGCGTTAACTGGTTAACACTGAAAAAATAGCAACAATTTCCTGCAGAAAATCAGTTCAAACCAGCTTATCCAATTAATCTCACACCAGACCAGCAATCAATTGAGCATGAAATAAGTGGATCAATTCACATTAAATGGAATCATCAAGCTCATGAGCTTAGCACACAGATCCGATTACAAATCAACCAATCAAATCAAGAAACACAAGCAAATACACAAGCACATGGTGGATCCAAAGCACAAGCATGCAAATAAGCTAAAACGGAGCTAGATCTGAAATTAACCAACCTACAAAGCTGAGGTATGCTTTGGTAGTTGTTGATTGAGCTGGAAATGAGAGATCTCGCGGAAAACTTTGAAGATCCGGTGCTAAGCTTCACACTTCATGCAAAATAAATGCAAGAACAAGGTCTTGATGCATAATTTTGAATCCAAAAGCACTTCTAAATCCCAAACTAGATCTGAATCACCAATTAAACCAACAAAATGATGAAAAGAAGCTATGAATGGAGGTCTAGTTCCAAGATCTACAAACCTTAAGGCAAGGTTATGTGATCTTCAAAGAGGAACTTTGAGTGAATTTGGAAAATGCGGGAGAGAAAATGAGAGAAAAGTGAGAGAGAAGAGTGAAAATTCAGAACGGGAAGTGAAAAATATGAGAGAGCCCCCCTTGGTTTGGAGAGAAATGGATTAAATATGGTTTAGGTTTGGGGCCCAAAATTTAGGCTTGGGATCCAAAAAATATGGTTTGGCAATGTGATTAGGTTTTAGCAATGGAATTAGGCTTGGATAAATGCTCTAGATCCTTCTCCTTAATTCAAATGAATAAAAATCAGAAATTTGGAAATTTGGAGCCAAAGCACATGTTGAACTTGCTGCTGGAATTCAAAATTCGCAGCCGTTAACCGGTTAACCAAAGCGTTAACCGGTTAATGCCATTGAATTTTGAATTTTCCCTCATTTTGGTGGGAAACCTCAGGAATAACCCGGCGCCAACCGTTTTGATCTGATTTTGATCCCCAATCCCTTTTAAGGCCTTTGACCATGATGTCAAACTTGTAACATGCCTTGTGAGCTTTGAATTTCCCTGATGATTGATCATATGCCTTATGTTGGAACATGCAAGTTCTATGCCTCATTTTTCTATGAAATATGCTAAGGACATGACATGCTGATGGTGCTAAACAGGAGAGGGCAAATTTGGGGTGTTACAGGTAACAGTTTCTGGACGGGGGGGGGGGGGGGGGCACCTGAATATCAGCAGGGGTAAAATATATTGTCACAGTGGATACGCAGTCACTTTGGTTGTTCACTTTGTCGAACTGTAGTGAACCCTCATCCATCAAACATTGAAGTCCAGCTCTTAACTTTTCGCAACCATTGGGAGAAACTACACATTCAAATCCACAGCCAGGAAACACTTGTCCTTTCAATAACCTTTCTTTTACAACTAAGAGGGGAGTCTACACCTCCTCAACATCTGAAACTAAGTTCAATTCTTCACCACTCTCAATAACATTAACCCTAGCCCCTCCATGGTTAGGTATAAGATTGTTGGTAACATTCGATGGTGGTGAGAAATTGATCGCCTTTGAATCAATCAAGTCTTGTACCTTCATCTGCAATGCCCTACACTGCTCAGTAGAATGTCCAGGAGCTCTAGAATGGAAAGTGCACCTGGCGTTAGCATCATAACCTGGAGGAGGAGTACCCACAAGTGGAGCCAAAGTTCTCAGTTGGACCATATTCAAATCTAACAATCTTTGCAACAAGGTTGTATACGTCATTGGGATGGCCTTAATAACCCGATCAACATGCCTGGGTTGACGTTGTTGAAAAGATCTTTGCTGGTGTTGCTTTGTTGGTTGTTGCTTTGCTGCTGCTGTTGAGGAGTAGGGTTTGAAGGTATAGTGACAGTTGCCACGTAGTCATATGAATTTCTACGCCCACAGCCTCTTCCTCGACCGAAAACAACATTGGTTTCGCCATCCCTCCTTCTCTGAGGACCTGCAAAAGGCTTCCTTGCCCCAGAAGAATTGCTATCACCAACATCTTGAATTTTACCCGTCTTCAACAAGTTCTCAACTCTCTCTCCTGCTATAACAATGTCATTAAACTTGGTTGTTGAACATGACGCCAAGCGATCATTGAATACCCCCTTCCAGGTTCCCATAAACATATCAGCCATCTCATTCTCCAGCAATGGGGGTTGCACCCTTGCAGCCAGTTGACGCCACCTCTGGCCATACTCCTTGAAGCTTTCTTTCGAGTTCTGTGATATGTTCTGCAGCTGGGTGCGATTAGGAGCCATGTCAAGGTTATACTGATAGTGTTTAACAAAAGCCTTAGCCAAATCCTTCCAAATTCTGATGGAAACACTACTCAATTTCATATACCACTCCTGAGACGCTCCGACGAGACTATCTTGAAAGTAATACATCCACAGCTTTTCATCGTCAGTGTGGGCAGCAATTCTCCCGAAAAAAGCTTGAAGGTGAGTCTTTGGGAAGGAAGCACCATTATATTTGTCAAAAACGAGAGCCTTGAACTTATGAGGAATCCTTAATCCAGGCACCAAACCTAAGTCAGTAATGTCAAACCCCAAAGAGTTATGGTATTGGATAGAACGGATCTGCTCAGCCATTTCTTCAAAACAGTGATTAACCTCCGCACCCTGACCTTCCACGTCTTCCAAGAGAGTAAACTGGTCGTCCTGATTATCCATTTAATGTTGAAGACCTCCTCCAGCATTGACAACCACCTATGGTTGAGGATCACCATTATTATTGCCACGAGCTCCGGTACCATTATTAGCATTAGCATCTAACATCTCTCTCAGCCGTTCTTGATTCTGGTTTATGCCAGTCAACAACGTCATAAATTGGTCCATTCGATTATGTAGCTCAGCCAGCTCAGCCTGCATTTGATCCATGATTCGACTTCTATTTTCTTTAATCAGATACCTATGCACTCTTCGTGCAACAATAGTGCCTAAAACAGAAGAGACGTTAGAGATCTAAGGACTGTACCTGCAAAATGAAAAAAGGGTGATACGTATGCAATGCAAAACTTTCATGTTTTAATTATCAGGATATCTTGCCCCAGTTATGGTATCTGTTAAAGAATCCAAATGGCCTTTTAAGGAAATTCTTTTGAGACTTTTCTCTTTAAAGCTTCCACACCTTTCCACAACCAGTATTAAAGCACACAAAACTCAAAGGAACAGAAATGAAAAATGCATAAACACAAGGCCCTAAGGAAAAAGTAACATCCTTGTAGGGTTACAAGTCTTACAAGTGCAGAAAGATAAATAAGATTCCCACAACAAACCTGTGGGTAATCAAAAATACAAGAAAGGAAATAAACTATAATTCTAAGTTGCAGGAAGACTCTGGCCCTTCATCTGTGAAATCCAGTTCCATCCTAGCCCTCTTCACATCTGTCATCTTCCTAAGTGTCGCTCCCGATAAGTGACACAGGGTCAGATAAGGGTACAGACGCGAACGGTCGGCGAGAGGAACAGTGAGAACACACAGCCGTGAACTCACTGGAGATGAATAGAGTCGCCAGCTAGGCATTTTTATCCCGGAGGAAAGGCAATGCTGCATAGACCTAGAAAAAGATGGACAAGACGGTTTGCGAACCAGAGAGACTGAGAAAGGGGGTTGGTTACAACCTGGGAAGGTATTAGCACCCAGACTGTCCGCCGTACTCGACGGGATCCACGCTTAGAAGATTTGTGTTTTAAAGGGGTAGTGTCTGTGCAATCTGTGTATAAAATAGCTGGAAAAGATGTACAGGTGTCAGTGTAAAGAAAGGAGTATGAAGTGAAATATGTGAAGTGTCAGTGTAAGAACAAAGATGAAATGCTCATGATAATGAGGCTTGAAGAATGAAGCAGAAAGAGGGGAAATGTACAGAGACTTTTGTTCGATAACCGTTAAGTTATGCCTACGTATCCTCTCGTGCAATGAGGAAGTCAGAACACCGTAGTTCGACCCAAAGAGACTGAAAGATGGATTGACTTGTGAACTGCTTACTTGTCTATGCTCAAGTGTATGACCTGTCTGGCTCAGGTGCAAACTGTCTTGCATTAGACGGAAGAAGCAAGTTCTCGTTTGTGAGTGAAGGTGATGAGAAAAGAATCCCGAAGGAGACGATTATTGTTTGTTTTTGAGTTTTCAGTCTTTTATTGCTTTTGAAAGTTTGTCATAAGAAAATGAGCTTAAGCCTAAACCAATGGATTAGTAAACTCATCACATCTTCCCTCTGATTAGGGGTAATGAGAATACCTTAAGTGTGAAGTCAGATTCTCACACTTAATCACCTTTGGTGTAGGATTAAGATCATTAACCTACTTGTGATTATTTAGATGTTTTTGGTGCTTTTTGTTTAGTGTTGAGTAATGAGGTTAAGCCATAATCAGGGATTAAACAGACTCATTACACCATCCTAAAAGAAGGATGATAGATGAGAATGTTTAAGCTGAGGAAAGCTCCTCAACTTAATCCATGATTAGGGATTAGACTCATGACAAAACAAGCCTTTGATTAAGTGAATTTTATTCAATGGTTATGATGATGAAGTGTTTTTTAGGGTTTGTTAAGACAACTTGAGGGGGACTTGTCCATTAACACTAGGGTTAGTCCTTCTTAACCACTTAAGGAAGAATTAGAACCCTAATGCAAGGCCCAAGTTACAAGTGTGGTGTCTTGATGATTATTATGTGAATTGATTAAGAGATTTCAACACATTAAGGGTTTAACACTTAGGATTAAAGTTATACACTCCATCCTAAGAGAAGGATGCAGGCATAAGCTTAATCACAAAGTCTTAAAGCCTTTAGGGTTTAGTCCCTGATTATGAGATGAGAAGAGAGGACTCAAAGAGAGACACAAAGGTAAAAACTATGAGGGGAGACTAATCAAAACCCTAATTCATTATCATGCTTGGTTGATCCTAAGGTTTGTGAGGTTTCCAAGAACAATCTTCAAAGGAGCCACCAGGAAGCAGATGAATAAGATCAAGAGAAGCAAAGTGACTTGCTTCATTCAAGAAGTCAAGTCACTTGAAGAAAGAAAGTGGGAAGAAGAAGAATGAGCAAGCTCAAACTCATACACAAATAGAAATGCAGCAATGTATGCAAGAGAGATGAGAAGAAAAGTTATGAGAAGTGAAGGCAAATTCACTTCCCAAGTTTACTTACCACCTGAAATGTTAGAAAGAAATGCAATGCAATGCAAGATGAGATGAAATGGTATGATGCAAAGCAAAACCAGAAGCATGTTGATGATGATTATGATGTTATGAGGTGCTGCAAACATGAGGCAAGACATGGAAATGCTCATACAAGATCATGGATGCAAATGATGCAAGCTAAGGAGCATGAACAAACATGAAATGTTATGAAGCATACAAGACAAATGACATAGCAAATATGTAATGCAATGATCAAACATGCTTCCTACATGTCTTAAGATGTCAAATGGATCACAAGAATGCACAAAATGCAAAGACAAGTCATGTTATGCAAGGAAATGCAAGAAGGATGCAAGAGAAATCCCAAATTAGGGTTCATGGATCAAACATCAAACAAAAACCCAAAACAGAAGCAAACCCTAAGATAAAAAATGGAAAATGCCAACCAAAGAAACCCTAAACCTCTAATGAACCACTTCCCAAAGGGGGACTCTCAACTCTTAACCAATCTCAAGATATGAATTTTCTAAGTTATTAGGGTTTTTTAGGGTTCTTAACAAAAGAAATGCCAAACAAATAGAAAATGCAAGATCAAATCATGGCCATTTTACCCTAGAAACTACATGCCAAACACAAAACAATGCAAGAAGAATCAATGTCTCAACCTTCTCCAATAGGCAGAAATGAATTTTTGAACTCATGATCAAATTAATGCACAAAATATGATTTAATTCAATGAAAAATTCTTAAAATGCATCAAGATCAAAAAAGAAATTTGGTTTGAAGGTTGGACAATGTTTCTAAATGTCTTAGAACATTTCATGAATTTTTTTGTAATTTTTAAATACCTAAAAGTATTTTTAATTAATTAATTCCCATTAATCAATTAAAAATGATCTTTTAAATATTTAAAAATACTTTTTTAATGATAAAAAATAAAATAAAAATATTTTTGTGTCATAAAAATTAATAAAACTCAGAGGAAAAAGCTTCATAATTTTTATGTATTTTTGCTATTTTAAATTAAATATGCAAGTTAATTGAAAAGAAAATGAATAAAAATTAAATAAAAGTGAAAGTAATCAGAATGAGAGGCTGAGATGCAATCTGGGGAGGGGACCATTGACTTGGCGCGTGATCTTGTGGTCCAAATTCAAACTTGGTTAAATTAAAATTATGAATTAATTAATCAGGAATTAAATGGATAATCAGGATTAGGGTTTCTAATGGCTCATCTCAGCCTTTCATTCGCGCGCGGGAGAGTCCATCCAAGGGACCAGATTCAAAGTTGCCTAATTAATGACAATTAACCCTAATCACTCTCAGGCTGCCGGAGAAGACTTCCGGTCGTCTTCTCCGGCGAGCAGCTCACCTGAAAACTTCCCAAACCCCTCAAATCGTATCAAAAATGAAAACTAAGAACATAGAAATGAACTCCATCCTCTCACGAATCAAACCCCTCTCTCAAAACACATTTCTTCTTCCTAAACAAACCGAATCGAAAGAAATAAAAACTAGGGCACGCAAGCTTCAGAGACAAATTAAATGCTCAAACCAAATCCATTTTCAAAACCAATGACATCAGGATAATCAGTGAATCACATAGAACAAGTTTGTAACAAGAAAAATGATTTCTGGAAAAATAATTTTCGAGCTACCTGAGATTTGGAGCTTTCAACTTGAGGACTTTCTGGCCACTTCTTTCAGTGCAAACCACTCCACTTGATCCCCAAAAGATGTTTGAATGCTCAATGAGAGTTTAAGTTGGCTGGATAGTGAGTTTCGAAAGCTCCTGCTCAAGCTTGGTCAGAAATGGCAATGGAGTTTCTGGAGGTTTCAGGCCATTGTGAATGATGGTTTGTGGTCCTGAGGATGAATGGAGAAGGTCTGTGGTGTTTGTTGGTGTGTTTGTGAGCTATGGTGAGAGTTTCGAATGAAACTGCAAAATGAAGTGAGAAATGGCAGTGAGATGTTCAGGCTGTTTCAGGCTTGTGTTCTTGGTGCTTTGTGGTCTATGGAACAAGGTGAGTTGAATGGTGAAAATGGTTGAAGTGTTTGCAGGTTGTGGAGGCAGATTCGAAGCAAGTTGCAATGTGGGGTGATTTTGTGAATGTGATGGTATGAGATGTTTCAGCCTTGCCTTGTACATGGAATGGCTTGCAAAATGATATGTTATTTTAATCCAAGTGGCCAGAAGATGTGACATGGCCTGTGGTGATTGGGATGTTTGCTTTTGCAAAAAGGTCAACTTTTGTGTAAGGCAAGTATGGTGAGGTGCTAGGCAAGTACAATGGGCATGGGCTGCGCAGCATGATGAGTGTTTGAGGCTAGCTTGATTCAAGGACCAATGCAGCAAGTTGGTGAAGAGAAATGAGTGGTTTTGCAAGTTGTTGTAACTTTGGTTCACATGTGAAAATCTTGTTCCAACCAAACATGAAACATGAGCAATGCCTAGTTCATTCTGATTTTTAGGACTTACATGATGTTTATGTGAAGGTTTGATACCAATTAGAAGTTGCAATTTGACTTAGTACATGATTTTGCAATTTTCACACTTGGTGCATATCTTGAAAATAAGTGATTTTTGGCAACTTTGTCACACCATAACTTTTGATTCAAGAAGAGTTTGATCATGTTCTTGTACTTTTTGAAAAGGGAAAAATGAGATCTACAACTTTCATGACCAAAGTTTTTCCATTTGAAGCATTTTTGGATCAAGAATCAAAGCTTGAAAAATGACCTAAAATGATGCATTCTTGAAAAGTCAACTATGCCCAAAAGTCAACATTTGCAAAAACCCTAAATTCTTGATTTCTATGAACTTCAACCTTCTTATATGATCAAATAAAGATCATATACACTCAAAATGATGAAGATCACCCATTGGTTGGGTCATTGGGGGCCTCAGATGCCCTGATTTTGCACTGACTTGTCTGAAAAGTCAACCCTTGATCAGATGACTTCCCCATGGAATTTCTTCATGAAAATTGATGTGCATACTCCCTATACCATATAAAGAGCAATGGAAACAAGAATGACCAAAAAAATTGGGGTTATGGCCTCTGAAACCAAAACCCTAATTTTAGGTCAACTGTGCAGTTCATCCTGGCTCTGCATCCACTCAAACCCTAGTTCTGGTGATTCCTCTGCAATTTTGGCTTTGAGGAGATGGAATATGACATAAGAACACACATGGACCCCTTTGAGTTGATTGGTGGCCTTTGGAATGGCTCAAGATGCCTTGGGATTGCTCAGATCACAAACCCTAGGTGTAGATGCCTTAGAAACTATCCAGTGGATCAAAAGTGAGATATGAGATGATATTATTGTGCTTATGCATATGAGGATGATCACAAGCCATGGTGTGAAAGGGTGAGGGCAAATTTGGGGTGTTTACAGCTGCCCCTATTCAAACATGAGTTAGCTGTGCAGGTTGTAAGCGACGGCTTAACAGGCAGACAAGATAACTTGTGGTTGAATACCAAAGACAGTCCAAAATTTGCGCTCACGGAATGAAGAAGAAAAGGGATATAGATTGTAAAAGGAAAACAAAGTATATTGTAATGTGGGCGACGGAGGACGACCGTCGAGCAGAGGACAACTGCTGGGTAAGGAGCAAAGACGGGGACGGCCGACATGCTGGGGATAAAAGGTAAAGCCAAGACGGGGACGGCCGACTAGCTGGGGAAAATAAAATCGTGATGGGGACGGCCATCGAGATAAAGCTGTAAAATTCTCTGGAAATTAATGAAACATGACGGGGACGACCATCAATTTCATAAAGGTAAAGTAACCAACGATGGGGACGACCATCGGGCTAAAAGGAAAAGGGACCACGACGGGGACGGCCATCGGGTTAAAGAATAAATGAAATAAACAGATGATGGGGTACGACCATCAAAGGTGAAGGACGATCACCTAGCAGGGGACGGCTGCTCTGTTGGGGATAAAAGGAATATGATGGGGACGGCCATCAAAGGTGGAGGACGACCACCTGGCAGGGTACGGCTGCCGAAGATATCAATGATGGGGACGGCCATCGGATAGAAAAGGTCAACGATGGGGACGGCCATCAGACGAGCATGATGGAGGACGACCATTAAGAAGTGGAGGACGACCACTCAGCAGGGTACGGCTGCTCTCGGGGTTTCTCATGACATAGGACGAATGCCAGATAACCAAAATCAACAATGGGGACGGCCATTGGATAAAATGATGAAGGACGATCATCAAAAGGTGGAGGACGACCACCTAGCAGGGGACGACTGCTAAAAACAACGATGGGGACGACCATCGGATGAGCATGATGGAGGACGACCATCAAGAAGTGGAGGACGACCACTCAGCAGGGTACGGCTGCTCTCAGGGTTATCATGGCACAGGACGAGTGTCAGATAAAAGAAAATGCTTTGTTGGTGATCTACTGGGGATATAGTGAACACGGACGAGCGTTCACAACCAAGAAAAGAAAGTATAAGCGTTTGGTATTGTCTAGATTAAAGATGCGGACGAGCATCCTTAGACTATGATACGGACGAGTATCATGTAGAAACAAATACTGACACGTGTTCAGAGATGATGATACGGACGAGTATCAACTGGTTAACAGAGAACACGGACGAGTGTTGAATCTGAAAGAATTCTTCTGGGGAATAACAGACACAGACGAGTATCTATATTCAAGGAGACACAAGTGTTTGACACGGTGTATGGGTTAAAGATGCGGACGAGCATCCCTAAGACTATGATACGGACGAGTATCATGTAGAAACAAACACTAGACGCACTGTTCTGAGATGATGATACGGACGAGTACCAACTGGTTAACAAAGAACAAGGACTACTGTTGAATCTGTGGGGTTATGAGTGGTGTATACAAGATACGGATGAGTATCTGTATAAGTGTACCAATGAGTAGTGAGTATATATATATAAGTGTTTATCTGCTGGGGAGAGTGACACAGACGAGTGTCAAAAGAGAAAAGTAGCATTATCAAGTATATGGGTGGTAAAGGTGTAAGCGACCGCGCTGGGGATATGACACGGACGGGTGTCGAGAAAGTGTATATATAAGTATATGTGAGTGCAAAGAGGACGTCTTTGGCTTTCTGCCGGTGATGTGACACGGACGGGTGTCCAAAGGTGTATATACTGGTGTTTGGTGATTGGAGAGGCAACTGCTTTTGCTGGGACTCTGGTGGGGATTTTTGTACAATGATGATGAACGGTTATTATGCACAAGCGTTAATTCAGAACATGGCTTATGATTATGCTATGCGTTTGATTTTTGCCGTAATGCTCCGTATTAGACGGAATGCTACGCTCTGAGGGGATATTATGATGCAAATGCCATGATTATGCAAAGATACCACACTGGGATTCGGAGCCCGTCACTGCGAAGATCTCTGGTCGATCTGTTGGAAATGGACCTCCCAGCTGGGGATGAGATCATTGGTAGATCCAATAAGAGGATATTTGCTTGGGGATATAGGTCACTGATAGACATACTTATAATATGGGACCCAGCTGGGGTTTGTAGAAGCTTTCCTCACTCTGTTGTGATCTTCTATGCGCTGCTCTTCTGGATTGAGGCTTAAGATTCTGTGGGGAGATGATTTCCTGACTCCCGTACTCAGCTGAGGATGAAATGGTAACTCAGCTGGGGAATTATGAGAGGCAACTCAGCTGGGGAGAGCAACAAGAGGCCACTCGGCTGGGGATAGAGCATTTCGGATGCCGAGATTGAGTGTATGTTGATTTGGCAACTTTGCTGGGGAAGTGGGCACTCTCCAGTGCCACGTGGAAGATAGACCGAGTTGATAATGATTCGCCTGCTTGCTGAAACGTAACTTGCATGCCCCAGGTTGCGTCCTGGATACCTGCAACCTGTAACAGCTCGGGCCCCTCGCAAGGCAATCCCGGCACTGCCACCTCACGATCTTCTCTACCCCCCTCACTAGTAGAGTTTTTGCCTTCCGTGGGAATCGAACCCTGTACCCTGGGGTTCAAGTACTTGTTCAATCCATTCCCACTACCAATTGAGCTAGTAGCTCAATTGGTAGTGGGAATGGATTGAACAAGTACTTGAACCCCAGGGTACAGGGTTCGATTCCCACGGAAGGCAAAAACTCTACTAGTGAGGGGGGTAGAGAAGATCGTGAGGTGGCAGTGCCGGGATTGCCTTGCGAGGGGCCCGAGCTGTTACAAAAAAAGGCGCCTTTTTTTGTAACAGCGCGGGCCCCTCGCAAGGCAATCCCGGCACTTCCACCTCACGATCTTCTCTACCCCCCTCTCTAGTAGAGTTTTTGCCTTCCGTGGGAATCGAACCATGTACCCTGGGGTTCAAGTACATGTTCATTCCATTCCCACTACCAATTGAGCTACTAGCTCATTTGGTAGTGGGAATGGATTGAACAAGTACTTGAACCCCAGGGTACAGGGTTCGATTCCCACGGAAGGCAAAAACTCTACTAGTGAGGGGGGTAGAGAAGATCGTGAGGTGGCAGTGCCGGGATTGCCTTGCGAGGGGCCCGAGCTGTTACAAAAATCCATTCCCACTACCAATTGAGCTACTTTTTTTGTAACAGCTCGAGCCCCTCGCAAGGCAATCCCGGCACTGCCACCTCACGATCTTCTCTACCCCCCTCACTAGTAGAGTTTTTGCCTTCCGTGGGAATCGAACCCTGTACCCTGGGGTTCAAGTACTTGTTCAATCCATTCCCACTACCAAATGAGCTAGTAGCTCAATTGGTAGTGGGAATGGATTGAACAAGTACTTGAACCCCAGGGTACAGGGTTCGATTCCCACGGAAGGCAAAAACTCTACTAGTGAGGGGGGTAGAGAAGATCGTGAGGTGGCAGTGCCGGGATTGCCTTGCGAGGGGCCCGAGCTGTTACACAACCCTGCAAAGATAAGGAAACGCACAAAAGGTCCCGAGGTATCCTTCACTGAATTCCGTCAAAGGAGTTAAGCATTCTCACGAGTAAGTATATTCCCTGCAAGCATGTGTTTCATTTTCTTTCTTTTTAGTGAAAAACATCTGTACTTATGCAATTAGTTTTTAGAGACATCAGACATTCTTTGCAAATAAAATGTAAAAAACGAAACATGACTGAAAATCTGATTTTATTAATTCATGTGCCCTGAATTGGCAAGATACAGTCAAAGAAACATATCTCCTGAAATGAGGAGATTGTTACAAATTGAGAAATAAAGTGCTGGCGATGCTGACGACGCTTTGAGGAGCTTCCTCTCCTGCTATGACTCGTATGACAACGACGTTCTTCTCGTCTTGCTTTCTGAAGAAAGTTGATTCTGATTGAAGCTTGATTCCGTCGAAGCTTTCTAAGTTGTAAGTGATACAGACGAATTCAGAATGCAGTTGTTCGCTTATTCCCTTATTTTGCATGGATCGCCCTTTCGGGTTTTCAATCCATCGGGATACCCATTTTTGCCTGAGTTGTCCAATGCGGCTTTTCAACTCAGCGGGTGTACATTTTTTGTTTATTTCCCTTATTTTTGCCCGAGTCTTTTATTCTGTTTTTGACTCGCCGGGATGCCCTATTTTTGCCTGGACTTACATTCTGTTTTTATGTCCAGCGGGTCATTTTATGCGAAGTATTTTTTAATTGCATCTGAATTCACAGGGGACGGGAAATCTTCACCATCCATGGTGCTGAGCATCAGTGCTCCACCAGAGAAAACTTTCTTTACCACGAATGGTCCTTCATAATTTGGAGTCCATTTGCCCCTGTGGTCGGTATGAGGAGGGAGGATTCTTTTCAACACAAGATCCCCTACTTGGTACTCTCGATGCCTGACTTTCTGATCAAAGGCTTTCTTCATTCTCTTCTGATATAACTGCCCATGACAAATTGCAGCCAATCTTTTCTCTTCAATCAGACTCAGTTGTTCGAATCGGGACCGAACCCATTCTGCTTCACTCAGTTTAACATCCATTAATACCCGTAACGAGGGTAGTTCAACTTCAACAGGTAGGACTGCTTCCATACCATATACAAGCTGATACGGTGTTGCCCCAGTGGATGTCCTGATTGACGTACGGTACCCATGCAAGGCAAACGGTAGCATTTCATGCCAGTCTTTGTATGTGATTACCATCTTCTGCACAATCTTCTTAATATTCTTATTCGCTGCCTCAACAGCGCCATTCATCTTTGGCCTGTAAGGAGAAGAATTGTGATGTTGGATCTTGAAGTCCCGGCACAGCTCTGCCATCATTTTGTTGTTTAAATTGGAACCATTATCAGTAATGATTCGCTCGGGCACTCCATACCGACAGATGATATCTCTCTTCAGAAATCGGGCTACCACTTGTCTTGTAACATTTGCATATGAGGCTGCTTCAACCCACTTGGTGAAATAATCAATGGCGACCAGGATGAATCTGTGACCATTCGAAGCAGTTGGTTCAATCTTGCCAATCATATCAATGCCCCACATGGCAAAGGGCCACGGTGAAGACATTATGTTCAAAGGATTGGGAGGCACATGCACCTTATCTGCATAGATCTGGCATTTGTGGCATTTTCTGGCGTAAGCACAACAGTCTGCATCCATTGTGATCCAGTAATAGCCTGATCTTAATAGCTTTTTAGCCATGGCATGCCCTCCGGCATGGGTACCAAAGGACCCTTCGTGCACTTCATGCATCAACAAATCTGCTTCCATCCTGTCAACACATCTGAGGAGTACCATATCAAAGTTCCTTTTGTATAAAGACCCGTCAGTGTTCAGAAAGAAACTACCAGCCAGCCTTCTCAAAGTCTTCTTATCATTGGAAGATGCCCCATGTGGGTATGTTTGATTCTCCAAGAAGCATTTAATGTCATGGAACCAAGGCTTATCATCTTTGACAACATCTGCTGCGAACACATATGCTGGTCTGTCAAGTCTGGACACTGAAATCTGAGGTACAAAGTTGGCAGCTTGAACTTTGATCATGAATGAAATGGTAGCCAGAGCATCTGCAAACTGATTCTCGTCCCGAGGGATATACTCAAGTTTGACTGTTGTGAAGAAAGTCAATAACCTCCTTGTATAATCCCTGTAAGGTATCAGATGATCTTGGTGGGTGTACCATTTCCCGTTGGTTTGATTGACTACCAAAGCTGAATCTCCGAATACGGTTAATGTCTTGATCCTGAGGTCAATAGCTTCCTCAAGACCCATAATGCAAGCTTCGTATTCAGCTTCGTTGTTAGTGCAGTTGAAAGTGAGTTTTGCCGAGAAAGGCATGTGAACTCCTTTAGGTGTAATGAGTACTGCACCAACACCACGACCATTCATGTTAACAGCCCCATCAAACATCATAGTCCATTCTTCCTCCGGGTCAGGCCCTTCAGTGTGAATAGGCTCTTCATGATCTTTTGCTTTAATGAACATGATGTCCTCATCAGGGAAGTCAAACCTCATAGGCTGGTAGTCATCAATGGGTTGCTCAGCAAGATATTCAGATAGCACACTGCCCTTGATGGCTTTCTGAGATGTGTACTGTATGTCGTATTCTGTAAGAATCATCTGCCATCTTGCAACCCGTCCGGTAAGAGCTGGCTTCTCGAAAATGTACTTAACTGGATCCATTTTTGAGATCAATAAGGTAGTGTGGGTCAACATATACTGTCTCAGTCGGCGAGCAGCCCACGCTAAAGCACAGCAAGTTTTCTCGAGCAGTGAATAACGTTGTTCACAGTCGGTAAACTTTTTGCTTAGGTAGTATATTGCATACTCTTTTCGACCAGACTCGTCATGCTGGCCCAACACACACCCCATCGACTCTTCTAATACTGTCAAGTACATAATCAGAGGTCTTCCTTCAACTGGCGGCATGAGGATAGGAGGTTCTTGTAAATATTCCTTGATCTTGTCAAAAGCTTTCTGGCAATCTTCGTTCCACCTGACCGTTTGTTCTTTCCTTAACAACTTAAACAAAGGTTCACAGGTTGCTGTAAGGTGAGATATGAACCGTGAGATATAGTTCAATCGACCTAAGAACCCTCGAACTTCTTTTTCTGTTTTCGGTGCAGGCATCTCTTGAATAGCTTTGACTTTATCAGGGTCCACTTCAATCCCTTTCTCGCTTACAATAAAACCCAGCAGCTTACCGGATCGCACCCCGAATGTGCATTTGTTGGGGTTCAACTTTAGTTGGTACTTCCTCAGTCGCTTGAACAACTTCAGCAGATTCACCAGGTGATCTTCCTCTGTAAGGGACTTGGCGATCATATCATCCACATAACATTCTATTTCCTTGTGGATCATATCGTGGAACAATGTCACCATAGCCCGTTGATATGTGGCACCAGCATTCTTCAGTCCGAATGGCATCACTTTGTAACAGAACGTGCCCCAAGGTGTAATGAATGTTGTCTTCTCCATGTCTTCAGGTGACATCTTGATCTGATTATATCCCGAAAATCCGTCCATGAAGGAGAATACCGAGAACTGAGCCGTGTTATCCACCAATACATCAATGTGAGGTAATGGGAAATCATCTTTCGGGCTGGCTCTGTTCAGATCCCGGTAATCAACACACATTCTTACTTTGCCATCTTTCTTAGGCACAGGCACTATATTAGCAACCCACGGCGGATAGCTAGTCACAGCAAGGAACCCGGCGTCCCATTGCTTTTGTACCTCTTCCTTGATTTTCATAGCCATGTCTGGGCGAGTACGGCGCAACTTCTGTTTAACTGGTGGGCATTCTTCCCTCAAAGGCAGCTTATGCACAACAATGTCGGTATCCAACCCTGGCATATCTTGATACGACCAAGCAAACACATCAACATACTCTTGAAGCAGATCTATCAGTTGTCTCTTCACTGAGTCTTGCAGGCAGGCCCCGATTTTAACTTCCTTCACGTCTTCGTCTGTACCAAGATTAATCACTTCAATCTCCTCCTGGTGAGGAGTAATAGCCTTCTCCTCTTGTCTCAACAACCTAGCTAGCTCTTCAGGAAGCTCATATTCTTCATCAACCCCTTCATCAGCTTGATTGATTGGATTGTCAAAGTCATACGATGTCATAGCCGTGCTGTTGTCGGTGCTGTCAGGAAGGCACTCTCTGCAAGGGTTAAGTTGTTCATTTTAGTGATTGATTTTAATCTTGCTTTATAAAAAAGGTGAAATGAAGTTATCATTTTGAAAACACCGCCATTTATTTTTGTACAAAAAGAAAAATGGAAAAACAGTGAGCAAAAAAAAGAAAAAGACTTGTTTGCAAAAAGATGTCTGATATTTCATTAATTTAATCTTGTTTGCACAAAAGTACAGATGGCCCTGATTACAAAATGAGCCTTGTCATCTTGGGCAAGATGCAAGACTTGGATGCATGCTATAAAAAATACAGGAAATAATAATTACTCTGCATGAGTAACTCTTATAATTTCCTGGGAAGACCAGTTTGAGACACTGCTCCCCGGGATCTTTGGACGAATTCAATTCTCCAGATTGCGCTCCTCTTCCAGCTCGTCTTCCAGACAGTTGATAGCATCAGGGGTAAGCATTCCCCCGCTGACAAAACCTGGCTCTGCAACAGCCTTCGCTTGATGTTGAGTTGGTTTGTAACCCAACCCAAACTTGTCCTTCTTCTCCTCCACAGCTAAAACCTTGCCCCAGCCTAGGGCAGTTCCTTCCTCAACAACCTTCCGGGCTTGTTGGTAAGATGACATGGAGATACCTGACACGGCAGATGCTTCATTGACGTTTAAGGCTTCAAAACCTTGGCTCATTGTTTCATGGATCTCTCCATCCATCTCAATGTATTTGTAAGTAGCCAGATGGCTAACGAAAATATCCTCTTCCCCACAGATTGTGACAACTTGACCTTCCCACTCAAATTTTAACTTTTGGTGAAGGGTAGACGTTATTGCGCCGGCGGCGTGAATCCAGGGTCTACCCAACAAACAGCTGTAGGCGGGCTGAATGTCCATCACATAAAAGATAGTTTTAAAGGTCTGCGGGCCAATTGTCACGGGCAGCTCGATCTCTCCCAGAACCGATCTCTTCGAACCATCAAAGGCACGTACCACCAGGTTGCTGGGTCTCAATGCCAATCCATCATATTCTAGCTTCACCAGAGCCTTCTTTGGTAAAACATTCAGGGAAGAACCTGTGTCCACCAGCACATGAGAAAGGACAGCTCCTTTGCATTCCATGGTTATGTGCAAGGCTTTGTTGTGGTTGCGGCCATCCACTGTCAGGTCAGAATTGGTAAACCCTAGCCCATTGCTAGCAGTAACATTTCCAACCACGGTTTCCAATTGGTTGACAGTAATCTCCTCGGGCACGTAAGCTGCGTGCAGGACTTTAAGTAGTGCATTCCGATGGGCTTCGGAGCACATAAGCAGTGAGAGGATAGAGATTTTGGATGGCGTCTGGTGAAGCTGATCCACAACTTTATAATCGCTCTTTTTGATGATCCGCATAAACTCATCAACTTCCTGATCAAATGAAGTCTTCAGGGTTTCTTTGGCAGCTGGATCTTCCTGCACCGGGCCTTTTCCTTTTGCCTTGGCAGCAGCTTCTGCTTCGGCAGTAGGTCTTTGAACTTGTGAAGCGAAGAGACGTCCGCTTCGAGTGAAGCCTCCGCCTCCCCCCACATTATCTACTTGTGGTGCAGGTGTTGATGTTTCAAGAGTGATTCTTTTCCCTTCACAGTACACGTCAGAGCCATAGTGCCAAGGGATGGCCCTATTGCTTTCATATGGTACTGGTCCAGGCACCGTGACAGTGACTGGACTGATTGCTGCTGCTGAAGGGACTGTTATTGTTTGTGGATCATAAAAGATTGTAACTGGTGCTCTGGCGGGAGCAACACCTTCTGAATGGTAGGCGGAATTATTTTCAGGATCGTAGAATATGGTAACAGTAGAGACATCTTCATGATTGATTGCTGGTGTTGTAGGATGTATTGTTGGAAGGACTGATGTTGTTGTTGATGGAGATTCGAAATGGAATGAAGCTGAAGTTGTAGCAGGAGAAACTGTTGAAATCTGATCATTTGGGAGGACAGATGAAGTACTTGTTGATGTTGCTGGTGAATTGTCGGGAACAATAGTTGCTGTAGTTGTAGGAGGTTCTGGAACCGTTGCTGATGAAGTTGTTGGGTTTGTCGGGAATGATGTAGTGATTTGTAGCAGGCCACTCTGAATAAGGCTGTCAATGCCATTCCTCAGGTCCTCACACCCATTCCATGAAATATTACAATAGGGACACCCTAGTTCACACCCCGGAAATATTTGGCTTTCACGGAGTTGAGCTTTGATTTCCACCAATGGTGTCCTGATCTGATCCACACTTGTTATTAAATAAGACGGTTGGTCTTCTTCAATAGCGTTAATTCGGGGACCACCATGATTTGGCATAGGGTTTTTATTGACATTGGGCGGAGGTGCAAAATTCAGAGCCTTGGAGTCTACCAAGTCTTGTACCTTCATATGCAGAGCTCTGCATTTTTCTGTACTGTGACCAGGTGCGTTCGAATGAAAAGCACACCTAGCATTAGAGTCATAGTTTCTTGGTAGACTGTTGGGATCCGGAGGTGCCAACGTTCTTAGCTCAACTAGGTTGAGTTTCAGAAGTTGTGGCAGCAAGGCAGCATACGGCATTGGGATCGGGTCGATCACTCGGTTAGCTTGGGATGGCCTTTGTTGGAATGGCCTTTGTTGATTGTTGTTGGTGTTGTTGTTGTTGAAGTTTCTTGGAGGATATTGATTCTGCTGATACTGAGGTTGTTGTTGGTAGTTTTGTTGAGGAGGTTGATAGACTGGCTGTGGATGAGCTGGAGCAGGAATGGTGACTGCTGCTATTGTCCTTTGAACATATTGGGGCCTACCCCTGTTTGAATGGATGGCATTGGTCTCGCCAGTTCTTCTCGGGCCTGCAAAAGGCTTTCTTGTACTGCTGGACGAACTGGCACCATTGTCTGAGATCTTACCCATTTTTAACAGGCTTTCAATTCTCTCCCCAGCTATGACAACATCTGCGAAGCTAGTGGAAGAGAAAGCAGCCAACCTGTCAATATATGTTTCCTGAAGGGTGTTCATGAACATATCTGCCATTTCCCGTTCAGACATAGGTGGTTGAACAGCAGCAGCCAGTTGCCTCCACCTTTGAGCATATTCTCGGAAACTCTCCCTTGACGACTGTGACATTCCCATTAGGAGAGTCCTGTTGGGTGCCATGTCTAGATTATACTGATACTGTCTGATGAAGGCCTCTGCCAGGTCCTTCCAGCATCTAATTGTTGCTCTTGTCAGATGGGAATACCACTCCCTCGAAGCTCCAGTCAAGCTATCTTCAAAATAGAACATCCACAATTTCTCATCCATTGTATAGGCCTTCAGCCTTCCCAGAAACGATTGTAGATGAGTCCGGGGGCATGAAGTCCCATTATACTTTTCGAAACAAGGTGGCTTGAACTTATGGGGGATCCTGACCCCGTCTACCAAACCCATGTCCATGACGTCGAAACCCAAAGAATTTTGAGATTCTAAGGACCTCAACTTCTCAGCTATTTCATCCAATCTTCTATCATAAGCCTCTTCCCCAGCACCCATTACTGTGAACTGGTCTTCTTGAGGGTCTTCTTGAAGTACCCTGGCTGCTGTGGCTGTCCCCTGAACGTTTGCAGGAATATTAATCTCAGGATGTAGATGTGGGCCAAACACAGGAGGGTTAACATGGGGTTGCACCCGTTCATTGTTACTTGTGCCGGCAGTCCCCACATGGGGCTCATCTTGATTCCTCCCTTCTACCAAAGCTCTGAGCCTCTCCTGGCTTTGAGCTAAATTGTTCATTACTTCCATGAATTGTGTTATCTGGGTTCTCATCTCCAATCTTTCGTTGGCCATCTGGTTTCTGACCTCCGTAAGGTCCTGCTGCATCTGATCCATCTGAATTCCCGGAAGGTTGTTTCTAGTTGGGTACCTGTGTGGCCTGTTGAGGGGAAATACCCGGCGGCGAGCAATAATTCCTGAATATCACAACAGAGGTTAGCAACAACAAAACAAAAACCTACAAAACAAACAAAGGGGTTAGTATGCAATGCAGTTATGCTTATTTGTTCTCAAGGTATCCGGTTTGGTCTTCAGTTTTGACCCTTCCAGACCCTTGAAGATGATGCTGTTGAAGTTGCTTTTGAAGTAACCCAGATGGAAACTAACACAAATATATTACAGAAGGTGAAATAATACATCTTGTTCATCTTACAACACCAGCCCTCTAAGGGGTCAAAATACATCACAAAAACAAAAGTACATGGAATAGGAATAACAACAAGCAAATGATCAAACTCCAAGGCCAAACTCATCCTCACGAACTTCCTTAAGAAGTGCTTCGGTCACAGGATCAGCCGGACGCTCCGTGAGATTTCTGATGAGAAGGTTTCTTGTTGCAACAGCTGCAGTCAACTTCTTGTTCTGACTTTGGTCTTTAGACCTCTTCACTCCAGCTCTGATTTCTAGCTCTGATATTTCCCTCTAGGCTGCTGCCAGGGCTTTTTCTATCTACTCCATCTTGTCCTGAACTCTCTTGTCTTCTAGAGTACGGGCCTCAGTGATCCGGACCCACCTGGCCTGACTCTCTTTCAAATACAAGTCTGTCCTTGCTCTTTGGAACTGGGCTTCTTTGCAAGCGTTCTTCAGAATCTGCTCACCAGCTTTAGACTTGTTGATATAATCTCCAGACTTCTCAATTTTAGTCAAATGTTCCACCCTCAACTTCTCCAACCTCTCAATCTCCCTCACACCTTCACTCCTCTCCCGGAGGGTCTTCTGCAAAGCCTGGGTTAGCTTCTCATTTCTTTCCTTCAAGCTCTCAAACTCCTCCAAACTGATAGTGGCAGGGGGTGGTGCTGAAGATGACTCAGGCATGTCTTCTATGGTGAAGGGCATTCCGGAGAATTGGGCCCTGGCATGGGACCACTCATAATATTGTGCTGATGCCACATTGTTGCACTTCCCCAGAATGGTGACTCCCTTGGTTTGAACATTATCCCAGGCCCAGGCAGCCTTCCTAACAACAGCCAAACTAATCTTGTTCTCACAATAGAGGGTCTCAACCAAGTCTTGCTCCCTGGGAGTATGGACCAGTGCATAGCCTAATTGCCTCCTGAACAGCAGAGGGTTGTAATTGATACTTCCCTTGACCCCTATCAAAGGCACATTGGGAAAGTGCCCACAGCTTGTAATGATATCTCTGCCCTTGGTGCTTTGAGTACACCATCTGATATCTGCTGAAGTTAGGGTAGTGAGCCTCTTAGCCCAGTTGCTCTGCTGATGAGGATTGAGAAATGCATCTGTCTTGGGTAGATGCTTTAGAAGCCAAGCATGGAATAATGGAGCACAACACCTCACTAGCCTTCCCCTCTGCTTCTCATTCTTCTGATGTACTGAGTAATAGAGATCTCCTAGCAAAGTTGGCACTGGGTTCTTCAGGATGAACAAATGGATTGCATTCTTGCTGATGAATCGAGGCTCATCTGCAAACAACACAATTCCATATACACTTAAGGCCAACAGAGCACAAACAACTCCCCACTCCCCCAGGGAGGCCTTCAGACTAGCTTGGGAAATCAGGAAGTCAAGATGAAAACCAGGGATCCCAGCTTTAGAGGTCATATGCTGCTCAATCAAAGCAGGTTCCAGGTGCAGAGCTTTTGCCACCTCTCCATTGCTGGGAAAGACCATTTCAGGGTTGAAAGGGATTTCCCTCTTGATAGGCAAACCAATCAAAGATGAGTATTCTTCTAAAAGAGGCCCCAACTGAAAGTCTTGAAAGGTGAAACATCTCAATGGGGGGTCATAAAACTGAATGCAGGTGTGGATCAAACTCCTCTGGGATGGGTCCAGATCCATGACCAAGTCAAGTATATCCCCATAATGCTCCCTGAACAAAGGTATGTGATCTGGAGTGATCAGGGTTTGGATCCTCCTGATGTCTGATAAGTCTGGTTGGAAGAAATGATAGGTGATGTTGCTTTTCTTTGGAGCCATGATGCTGAAGACTGAGTAGAGTGCTGATGAAGATGCTGAGGAGTGGGCCACTGGCTGGCTAGTGCAAGTAACTGAAGTATATGGCTGACAAGCTGAAGCAAGTACTGGTGGAGATAGGTCAATACTGCAGATGGGGTCAAAACCAAAACCAGATGAAAATGGATACCCTGAAACACAAATAAGCAAATGTTAATATGATGCAATGGTTATGTATGCAAATGATATGCAAAGGGTTTGTGCCTGAGCTGGATCTGATTAACTGCCTTGGTATAGATCCATGTGTGTTCAAGAATTCCAGATGGAGGTCTAAAAATCCAGTAACCAGGGTGGGGGACTCAAATAAAGAGCCACAAGTCCAAGGTTTTAGAATCACAAGAACTGTCCAACATGGAGTACTCTTAAACAAAATCAAAGTAACAGGGTATTCTGAGGTCAAGGTACCTGCAAACCTGTAAACAGCCCAACCCCCTCACAGGTGGTGATCTAGAACAAGGATCCTCAGACTTGGATCAGTTATGAGAAGTGTAAACACTTCTAACCCGGAGGTACAGTGTTTACAATAACCATAACAATTCCTCCTCTAATTCACCTCAGTTTCTGAAGGTCAATACTAAAAGGTCATCCAGACTTAGCAGGCTTCCCAGATAGCCCTAGCATTGCAGGAAATCTGCAACACAGAGTTCTCAAGAAGAAACCCATATCTGAACCGTGTTTCATATTCCCGCACCAGACCGAAATGGAATGGGAAAGAATATGATTCACTCTAGCCTAGGTGTCACTCAGGTCCCAGGTATAGGACCTTAACTCTCAATGAATCACCCACCCACCAAGGCAAACAACCAGATCCAGCCAGCAGCAATGACAGTATGATATAAATAAATGCAATAAAGAAAGCAGTAAAGTAACTGTACATAAAGCAATAAACAAAAATAAATACAAGCACATAACACCCCAGTAAACACAAATCAAACAAGAGCTAGGAGGAACCCACAAAAAGAACCAGAAGCCCTGGTTGCAGTATAAGGGTCCCCAGCAGAGTCGCCAAGCTGTCGCTCCCGATAAGTGACACAGGGTCAGATAAGGGTACAGACGCGAACGGTCGGCGAGAGGAACAGTGAGAACACACAGCCGTGAACTCACTGGAGATGAATAGAGTCGCCAGCTAGGCATTTTTATCCCGGAGGAAAGGCAATGCTGCATAGACCTAGAAAAAGATGGACAAGACGGTTTGCGAACCAGAGAGACTGAGAAAGGGGGTTGGTTACAACCTGGGAAGGTATTAGCACCCAGACTGTCCGCCGTACTCGACGGGATCCACGCTTAGAAGATTTGTGTTTTAAAGGGGTAGTGTCTGTGCAATCTGTGTATAAAATAGCTGGAAAAGATGTACAGGTGTCAGTGTAAAGAAAGGAGTATGAAGTGAAATATGTGAAGTGTCAGTGTAAGAACAAAGATGAAATGCTCATGATAATGAGGCTTGAAGAATGAAGCAGAAAGAGGGGAAATGTACAGAGACTTTTGTTCGATAACCGTTAAGTTATGCCTACGTATCCTCTCGTGCAATGAGGAAGTCAGAACACCGTAGTTCGACCCAAAGAGACTGAAAGATGGATTGACTTGTGAACTGCTTACTTGTCTATGCTCAAGTGTATGACCTGTCTGGCTCAGGTGCAAACTGTCTTGCATTAGACGGAAGAAGCAAGTTCTCGTTTGTGAGTGAAGGTGATGAGAAAAGAATCCCGAAGGAGACGATTATTGTTTGTTTTTGAGTTTTCAGTCTTTTATTGCTTTTGAAAGTTTGTCATAAGAAAATGAGCTTAAGCCTAAACCAATGGATTAGTAAACTCATCACATCTTCCCTCTGATTAGGGGTAATGAGAATACCTTAAGTGTGAAGTCAGATTCTCACACTTAATCACCTTTGGTGTAGGATTAAGATCATTAACCTACTTGTGATTATTTAGATGTTTTTGGTGCTTTTTGTTTAGTGTTGAGTAATGAGGTTAAGCCATAATCAGGGATTAAACAGACTCATTACACCATCCTAAAAGAAGGATGATAGATGAGAATGTTTAAGCTGAGGAAAGCTCCTCAACTTAATCCATGATTAGGGATTAGACTCATGACAAAACAAGCCTTTGATTAAGTGAATTTTATTCAATGGTTATGATGATGAAGTGTTTTTTAGGGTTTGTTAAGACAACTTGAGGGGGACTTGTCCATTAACACTAGGGTTAGTCCTTCTTAACCACTTAAGGAAGAATTAGAACCCTAATGCAAGGCCCAAGTTACAAGTGTGGTGTCTTGATGATTATTATGTGAATTGATTAAGAGATTTCAACACATTAAGGGTTTAACACTTAGGATTAAAGTTATACACTCCATCCTAAGAGAAGGATGCAGGCATAAGCTTAATCACAAAGTCTTAAAGCCTTTAGGGTTTAGTCCCTGATTATGAGATGAGAAGAGAGGACTCAAAGAGAGACACAAAGGTAAAAACTATGAGGGGAGACTAATCAAAACCCTAATTCATTATCATGCTTGGTTGATCCTAAGGTTTTTGAGGTTTCCAAGAACAATCTTCAAAGGAGCCACCAGGAAGCAGATGAATAAGATCAAGAGAAGCAAAGTGACTTGCTTCATTCAAGAAGTCAAGTCACTTGAAGAAAGAAAGTGGGAAGAAGAAGAATGAGCAAGCTCAAACTCATACACAAATAGAAATGCAGCAATGTATGCAAGAGAGATGAGAAGAAAAGTTATGAGAAGTGAAGGCAAATTCACTTCCCAAGTTTACTTACCACCTGAAATGTTAGAAAGAAATGCAATGCAATGCAAGATGAGATGAAATGGTATGATGCAAAGCAAAACCAGAAGCATGTTGATGATGATTATGATGTTATGAGGTGCTGCAAACATGAGGCAAGACATGGAAATGCTCATACAAGATCATGGATGCAAATGATGCAAGCTAAGGAGCATGAACAAACATGAAATGTTATGAAGCATACAAGACAAATGACATAGCAAATATGTAATGCAATGATCAAACATGCTTCCTACATGTCTTAAGATGTCAAATGGATCACAAGAATGCACAAAATGCAAAGACAAGTCATGTTATGCAAGGAAATGCAAGAAGGATGCAAGAGAAATCCCAAATTAGGGTTCATGGATCAAACATCAAACAAAAACCCAAAACAGAAGCAAACCCTAAGATAAAAAATGGAAAATGCCAACCAAAGAAACCCTAAACCTCTAATGAACCACTGCCCAAAGGGGGACTCTCAACTCTTAACCAATCTCAAGATATGAATTTTCTAAGTTATTAGGGTTTTTTAGGGTTCTTAACAAAAGAAATGCCAAACAAATAGAAAATGCAAGATCAAATCATGGCCATTTTACCCTAGAAACTACATGCCAAACACAAAACAATGCAAGAAGAATCAATGTCTCAACCTTCTCCAATAGGCAGAAATGAATTTTTGAACTCATGATCAAATTAATGCACAAAATATGATTTAATTCAATGAAAAATTCTTAAAATGCATCAAGATCAAAAAAGAAATTTGGTTTGAAGGTTGGACAATGTTTCTAAATGTCTTAGAACATTTCATGAATTTTTTTGTAATTTTTAAATACCTAAAAGTATTTTTAATTAATTAATTCCCATTAATCAATTAAAAATGATCTTTTAAATATTTAAAAATACTTTTTTAATGATAAAAAATAAAATAAAAATATTTTTGTGTCATAAAAATTAATAAAACTCAGAGGAAAAAGCTTCATAATTTTTATGTATTTTTGCTATTTTAAATTAAATATGCAAGTTAATTGAAAAGAAAATGAATAAAAATTAAATAAAAGTGAAAGTAATCAGAATGAGAGGCTGAGATGCAATCTGGGGAGGGGACCATTGACTTGGCGCGTGATCTTGTGGTCCAAATTCAAACTTGGTTAAATTAAAATTATGAATTAATTAATCAGGAATTAAATGGATAATCAGGATTAGGGTTTCTAATGGCTCATCTCAGCCTTTCATTCGCGCGCGGGAGAGTCCATCCAAGGGACCAGATTCAAAGTTGCCTAATTAATGACAATTAACCCTAATCACTCTCAGGCTGCCGGAGAAGACTTCCGGTCGTCTTCTCCGGCGAGCAGCTCACCTGAAAACTTCCCAAACCCCTCAAATCGTATCAAAAATGAAAACTAAGAACATAGAAATGAACTCCATCCTCTCACGAATCAAACCCCTCTCTCAAAACACATTTCTTCTTCCTAAACAAACTGAATCGAAAGAAATAAAAACTAGGGCACGCAAGCTTCAGAGACAAATTAAATGCTCAAACCAAAGCCATTTTCAAAACCAATGACATCAGGATAATCAGTGAATCACATAGAACAAGTTTGTAACAAGAAAAATGATTTCTGGAAAAATAATTTTCGAGCTACCTGAGATTTGGAGCTTTCAACTTGAGGACTTTCTGGCCACTTCTTTCAGTGCAAACCACTCCACTTGATCCCCAAAAGATGTTTGAATGCTCAATGAGAGTTTAAGTTGGCTGGATAGTGAGTTTCGAAAGCTCCTGCTCAAGCTTGGTCAGAAATGGCAATGGAGTTTCTGGAGGTTTCAGGCCATTGTGAATGATGGTTTGTGGTCCTGAGGATGAATGGAGAAGGTCTGTGGTGTTTGTTGGTGTGTTTGTGAGCTATGGTGAGAGTTTCGAATGAAACTGCAAAATGAAGTGAGAAATGGCAGTGAGATGTTCAGGCTGTTTCAGGCTTGTGTTCTTGGTGCTTTGTGGTCTATGGAACAAGGTGAGTTGAATGGTGAAAATGGTTGAAGTGTTTGCAGGCTGTGGAGGCAGATTCGAAGCAAGTTGCAATGTGGGGTGATTTTGTGAATGTGATGGTATGAGATGTTTCAGCCTTGCCTTGTACATGGAATGGCTTGCAAAATGATATGTTATTTTAATCCAAGTGGCCAGAAGATGTGACATGGCCTGTGGTGATTGGGATGTTTGCTTTTGCAAAAAGGTCAACTTTTGTGTAAGGCAAGTATGGTGAGGTGCTAGGCAAGTACAATGGGCATGGGCTGCGCAGCATGATGAGTGTTTGAGGCTAGCTTGATTCAAGGACCAATGCAGCAAGTTGGTGAAGAGAAATGAGTGGTTTTGCAAGTTGTTGTAACTTTGGTTCACATGTGAAAATCTTGTTCCAACCAAACATGAAACATGAGCAATGCCTAGTTCATTCTGATTTTTAGGACTTACATGATGTTTATGTGAAGGTTTGATACCAATTAGAAGTTGAAATTTGACTTAGTACATGATTTTGCAATTTTCACACTTGGTGCATATCTTGAAAATAAGTGATTTTTGGCAACTTTGTCACACCATAACTTTTGATTCAAGAAGAGTTTGATCATGTTCTTGTACTTTTTGAAAATGGAAAAATGAGATCTACAACTTTCATGACCAAAGTTTTTCCATTTGAAGCATTTTTGGATCAAGAATCAAAGCTTGAAAAATGACCTAAAATGATGCATTCTTGAAAAGTCAACTATGCCCAAAAGTCAACATTTGCAAAAACCCTAAATTCTTGATTTCAATGAACTTCAACCTTCTTATATGATCAAATAAAGATCATATACACTCAAAATGATGAAGATCACCCATTGGTTGGGTCATTGGGGGCCTCAGATGCCCTGATTTTGCACTGACTTGTCTGAAAAGTCAACCCTTGATCAGATGACTTCCCCATGGAATTTCTTCATGAAAATTGATGTGCATACTCCCTATACCATATAAAGAGCAATGGAAACAAGAATGACCAAAAAAATTGGGGTTATGGCCTCTGAAACCAAAACCCTAATTTTAGGTCAACTGTGCAGTTCATCTTGGCTCTGCATCCACTCAAACCCTAGTTATGGTGATTCCTCTGCAATTTTGGCTTTGAGGAGATGGAATATGACATAAGAACACACATGGACCCCTTTGAGTTGATTGGTGGCCTTTGGAATGGCTCAAGATGCCTTGGGATTGCTCAGATCACAAACCCTAGGTGCAGATGCCTTAGAAACTATCCAGTGGATCAAAAGTGAGATATGAGATGATATTATTGTGCTTATGCATATGAGGATGATCACAAGCCATGGTGTGAAAGGGTGAGGGCAAATTTGGGGTGTTTACACTAAGGTCTGCCAATTCTAATAGGGCTTCATTCAGTTGTTGAGAAGTTTCCTGCTGACCGTAAACACCCCAAATTTTCCCTCACTTTTTCTCACACCATGGCTTGTGATCTTTCATATTGCATTTGCATAAGCATATCATCTCACACTGCATAATTTATTTCACTGCATAAGTTGCATGGCTAGGGTTTGTGATCAGGAGAATCCAAGAAGTGATTTGAGCCATCTCAAAGGTCTTGAAGAATTCCAAGAGGGTCCATGAGTGTTATATGATCCTATTACATCCCCAAGGTTCATTAAAGTCAAAATATCACAAAGCATTGTACAGTGGCCCAGGCAGGCTAGGGTTTTCTACATAGATGACCTAAAATTAAGGTTTTGGGTTTGAGGCCCTTAACCTCAATTTTTTTGGCCATTCTTGATTCTAATGGTCTTAATATGTCATAAGGATCATGTGTACCAAATTTGATGGAGAAATTCATTGTGGAAGACATCTGATCAACTGGTAACTTATTGTGCAAGAAAAGTCAGAATCAGGGCATCTGAGGCCACCACCAATGGTACCAAAGGGTCACCTTCATCATTTTGAGGTTCTATGATCTTTATTTGATCTTAGAAGTGGTTAGAATTTCACAAGATTGAAGAATTTAATGCCATTTGCAAACTTTCCATTTTTGGATATGACTTGTAATGCAAACTTTCCATTTTGGGAAAGATTTTCAACCTACTCTTTCTTGATCAAAAAGGCTTCAAATGAAAAATCTTTAAACATGAAAGTTGTAGATTTGATCTTCCCACTTTCAAAAAGGACAAGAATTTCTCTTTATTCATCCTAGAACTCAAGATATGATGTTTCATAGTTGGGAAAAATCTTATAATTTTCAAGTTCATGCCAAAGAGGGAATTTTGCAAAATCAAGTTTCAAGACTTCTAATGACCTCTAATCCACTTCTAAGCATCACAACATGATAATGCAACATTGCTTGATCAGAATCGTGCCTTGGATCATAAGATTTCATGCCCAATCTTCACAAAATTTCCAAAGAGGGAAAATTGCCAAACTACCTCAATCTCTTGCATCAAGTGTTATAGCTCATCAAGTTCAATCCAAAGGCCCTCCATGAATCAAGCTGAGGCAGGACAAGCCATAGAAACACCTCTGACCAGTGTCATACTCATGGTTGCCAACTTTTGACTTTTTTGCAATTTACCCATACCAATCATCATGTGCCACCACCCACTCTTTGGCCAATCACAATTGTTTATGAGAACCCTAAGGACCTCATTTCACACAACACACAAGCCTGAAACATCCACAAGCTCAGATTGCACAAAATTTCCATAGAGCTTCATCTCTTCGAATCTCCCTCTTCAGCCAACAAAACTCACTAATTCTTTCATCAATCATCTCCACTTGACCTAAGGAACAAATCCCAACCATCAAAATGACCTGGAACCTCATAAACCAAAGGCACGATTTCTGCCACAACAGAACCAAACATCACAAAATAGCCATTCAAAGCTTGTTCTAGGCATCTCATTAGCTCCAGGGAGTTCATTGGGGTTGATTTACATCGAAGAAAGGGTCAGAAATCTCAAGAGTGAAAAGCTTCAGCTCAGGTAGCTCTCTTGAAACATTTTTCCAGAACTTGTTTTTTAAGTTACAATATCAATCTACATGCTTCACTAATCATCATGATATCTTTACTTTTGAAAGTGGTTGGGGATTGAGCATGTATGGTGTTTCTGAAAATTTTGACCTAAAAATGTTCTTGTTCGATTCATGATGTTCATGCAAAATAAATGGTTTTAGATGCTTGATTCTTATTTAATGTTGTTTGGGGATGAATTCAGGAGAATTTGGGGTAGTTTCATGGCTTAGGGAGAAAGATAAGGAAGAAGAGTCACCGGAGAAGACGACCGGAGCTTGTCTCTGGTCGCTTGAGTGTCATTAGGGTTAATTAGCCAGTTTGAATTCTGACCCTAGGATCTTTGCTTAGCACGCATATGGATGGTCCAGATCACTCATTAAAACCCTAATCTTTAATTAATTAGTTTAATTAAGTTTAATTAATCATATTAATTTGTGACCCTTAGATCACGGGCCAAGTGTAATTTCAAACCTGAGCCATTTGATCACCATACTCAAAGTAAGCAGACTCTCCATCTGGACCACTCATCCACGCAACTTTCAATCACAGCCATTAATCTTGCATACTTTCATTTTATTTTATTTTTATTTTGCATTTGTTTTCATATATATTTTAAAATAGCAAAAATGTTTATAAAAATCTCATTTTCTGCATTTTCATTTCAAATATTTTTCTAAATTCAAAAACATTTTTATTTTTATTTTTTTCATTAAAAATGTATTTTTAAATCATTTAAATGTTTTATTTAATTAATTAATTGATTTTAATTAATTAAAAATACATTTAGGTATCTAAAAATCACAAAAAAAATCATGAAGCGTTCTTAGACATTTATAACAATTTACAAACTCATCACACAAATTTATTTTTAGGTTTGATCATATTTTCACAATTTACTTTGAATTAGGGTTTCTAAAATTGCCTATTTTCTAACCCTAACCTTAAAAAATCATTTATGATCAACCATGATGAGTTTGCATTTGGTTCTTTTTGAATTCTTTCATACTTTGCATATAGTATCTAGGTTATTTAACTCATAATTTTCATTGCATGTTCAATTTCTTTAGCATTTTTCATGAAGAACCACCCAAAAACCCTAGTTAACTTAGAAAATCCATAACTTTCTCTAGGTTTAGCTTCTGACCTCCATCTTTGGGGTATGATCTTGTGTGTATTTAGGGTTTGTTTGAGTTCACTTTCAAATTTTTATCAGGATGTATGCTTCTGTTTTGATCATTTACATCTCATACATTCATAAAACCCTAATTTCTCATGTTCATTTGCATTCATCTTTGCATATCATCATCATGTGATCTTGCCATGACATTCCAAGAATTTGTATGTCCTCTTAGACATATTAAGACATGTTTGAACATTTATTGATCATTTATTCATTCATTTGGTATGCTTTGCATTCATTGCTTTTCATGTGTATCCATGTGTTTCTAAGCTTCTAACATGCTTCTTTTTGCATCTCATCTATTGTATGATCATTCATATGCATCATATATGACTTTGCATCATTCTATAAAACATTTTGCATAGAATATTCACTTCTAGTTTTGGTCTTTACACCTTCATTTTCTTTATTTCTTTTTGCTTTGCATCTTATGCATCCACTCTAACATTTCAGGGGCTTATGGTAAGTTGTTTGGGATGTGGATTTCCCTTCACATCCCACCTCTTCTCATATCTTCATATGCATTCTTTGTTTGTCTTTGAAGTGAACTTGCTTCACTTATGCTCTCTTACTCCGTCTCTTTCTCTTAGGTTACTTATCTTCTTCAGGAAGTAAGTAACCTATTCTCTTTCTTCTCTTTTCATCTGCTTCTCTTCCTTGGTGGCCTCCTAAAGATCTTTCTTTAAGCCTCACAAACCATAGGATATCCAAGCATGATAATTTTAGGGTTGTATGTAGTCTCCCCTAGTCTTTTACCTTTGAGTCTCCTTGAGTCTCTCTTCTCATCTCATAATCAGAGGCTAAAACACTTAAAGCTTTAGGACTTTGAATTAGGGTTATGCCTGCATCCTTATCTTATGATGGAGTGTATAACTTTAATCCTTAGTGTTAAACCTTTAATTTGTTTACACCTCTTAATCAAAACACCTAATAATGGTTAAGACTTAAGCTTGTAACTTGGGCCTTATATTAGGGTCACATCTCTTCCTTTTGGTTAAGAGGGACTAACCCTAGTGTTTAATGGACAAGTCCCCCCTAAAGTTGTCTTACAAACATAAAATTCACTTCTTAATCCCACCCTTTAATTAAAATCCACTTAATAAAGGCTTGTTATCTAATGAATTTAGTCCCTAATCATGGATTAAGTTGAGGTGTCTTCCTCAGCTTAAGTGTTCTTATCTATCATCCTTCTCTTAGGATGGTGTAATGAGTTCACTAATCCCTGATTAGAGTTTAAACTCATTACTTAACACTAAACAAAAAACCAAAAAAAACTTAATGATTACCAAAGTAGGTTAATGATCTTAATCCTATATCATCTTGGTAATTAAGTTGAGATCTTCATCTCATACTTAAGTAGGCTCATTATCCCTAATCAGGGGTGATATAATGAGTTTACAAACCCTTGATTTATGCTTAAGCTCATCATTCTATGCAAAACACCAAAAACAATAAAAAACTGAAAAACATAAAAACAAACAATAATCGTCTCCTTTGGGATTATTTTCTCATCACATTCACTCTGAAAATGAGAACTCGCTTCTCTCGTCTAATGCAAGACAGTTAGCACTCGAGCCAGACGAGTCACACACTTGAGCATAGACAAGCAAGTAGTTCACAGCAAAATCACCCAGTCTCTTTGAGTCGAACTATGGTGTTTTGACTTCCTCATTGCACGAGGGGAAGACAAAGAAACAGTTATCGAACAAAAGTCTCTTTGTCTTCCCCCTCTTTCAGCTTTCTTGCTAAGCCTCAGTCTTACGCATCTCACTCTCTTTTGCACTGACACACTGTACATTCTTTCCTAGCTTTTCATACACATTCAGCACATACGCTACCCCTTTTAAACACAATCTAGTAAGCATGGATCCTGTCGAGTACGACGGACGATCTGGGTGCTAATTCCTTCCCAGGTTGTAACCAACCCCCTTTCTCAGTTTCTTTGGTTCGCAACCATCTTATCCATACCCTTCTAGGTTTATGCAGTATTACATTTCCTTCGGGATAAAAATGCCTAGCTGGAGACTCTATTCAACCTCAACCTCCAACATCGCCGACCGTCCGCGTCTGCACCGGGACGAAAGTCCGGGGAGCGACAGCTTAGCGACTCTTCTTGGGATTATCTTTGCAACCAGGGCTTCTGGTTCTCTTGTGGGTTTCTCCTAGCGCTTGTTTGTTTGTGTTTACTGGGGGTGCTATGTGCTATTTGTGTTTTCTTGTTTATTGCTTTATTTATTACTTTCTGTACAGCTTTATTTATTGCATTAACTTTATCGCTTTCATTTACCGCTTTATGCATTTCATTTTATTATCATATCATGTGTTTGATTTTCTAGTTTGTTTTGGTGGGAGGGTATTCCAATGAGAAAGGTCAAACACAAAGGCCTGAGTGACAGACATAGGATTATAATGGATTCATATTCTTTCCCATTCCATTTCGGTCTGGTGCGGGATTATGAAAACACGGTTCAGACATGGGTTTCTTCTTGAGAACTCTGAGCTACAGATCTCCTGTAGTGCTAGGGATATCTGGGAAGCCTGCTAAGTCTGGATGACCTTTTTAGATGACCTTCAGCATCTGAGGTGAATTAGAGGATGCTTCTTTATGATTAGGGTAAACACTGTACCTCCAGGTTAGAAGTATTTACACTTCTCATAATAGATCTGAACCTGAGGATCCTTGTTCTAGAACAATACCTGTGAGTGGGTGGGGTTGTTTATAGGTTTGCAGGAACCCTTGGCCTTAACATACCCTGTTACTGGAACATTGTTTTAAGGTCACACTATTTTGGACTGATTCTATGAAACCCTGGACTTTTGACTCTTTATTTGAGTCCCCCACCTGGTTACTAGTTCTCAGACCTTCATCCGGAATTCTGAACACTCATGGGTCCTACCAAAGGCAACTGACAATCCAACACCTGATCACAAACCCTTGCATATCATTCAGCATACATCATATTTCATCATTTAACATCTTGTCTATTTGTTTTACAGGGTATCCACATCTTCTTCGGTTTGGTTTTGACTGTTCTTCTGCTTCAGCCATCCTCTTCAGCTATCTGCTTTGGTTATCTTCTCCAGTTATCTTCATCAGCACCCATTGTCAATATGGATTCAACCAGAAAGAGCAACATCACTTACCACTTCTTTGAGTACCCTTTGATAGGCATCAGGAAGATATAGGCTCTTGTCACTCCTGATCATGTTCCCTTATTCAGATAGCATTATGGTGGTATCCAGGACATGATCATGGACTTGGATGCATCACGGAGGAGCATGATTCACAACTGTCTTCAGTTCTATGACCCTCCTCTCCCTTGCTTCACTTTCCCGGATTTTCAGATAGGCCCTTTGTTGGAAGAGTATTCTATGTTGTTGGGTGTCCCTATCAGAAGAGGAATCCCTTTCAACCCTGAGATGACTACTCCTAAGAATGAAGACATAACCAAAGTTTTACATCTGGAAGCAACTATCATTGATGAGCATATGACCACCAAGGCTGGAATCCAAGGCCTCCATTTGGATTTCTTAGTTACTCAGGCTACAAAGCAGGCTACAACAGGAAATTAGGAATCTGTTTGTGCTCTCTTGGCTATTAGTATATATGGTATCATCTTGTTTGCAGATGAGCCTAAGTTTATAAGCAAGAATGCCATCCACATCTTTATGCTCAGGAATCCAGTTCCTACCTTGCTAGGAGATTTCTACTACTCAGTTCATCAGAGGAATGAGAAGAAGATAGGAAGACTGGTCAGATGTTGTGCCCCTATCTTCTACTGTTGGTTGATGAGACATATGCCAAAGACGAAAGCTTTCCTGAATCCACATCAGTCAAGAAACTAGGCTAAGAGGATGATTACCCTTACTTCAGAAGACATCAAGTGGTGTACTCAGAACACCAAGGGCAGAGACATAATAACAAGTTGTGGACAATATCCTAATATACCTTTTATTGGAGTAAAGGGTTGCATCAATTACAATCCTTTGCTTTTCAAAATACAGTTGGGATATGCATTGGTACATCCATCAAGGGAGCATGACTTAGTAGAGTCTCTTTACTATGTTGTTCAGAATAATCATGTCACCGTCCGACAAGCAGCCTGGGCTAGGGACAACATACAGACTAAAGGGACTGCTATTTTGGGGAAGTGTAACAACATAGCTTCAACTCAGTACACTGAATGGTCGCGCATCAGAGGACAAATCACTCGCATGCCATTCACCCTGGAGGATGTACCAGGGCCATTAGCAGTAGAGCCTGTAGCCACAGTGAGTCTAGAGGAATTTGAGAAGCTGAAAGAGAGGAATACCCAGCTTGCTGAAGCCTTGAAGAAGACCTTTTGGGAAAGGAATGATAGTCGTCTGGAAAATGAGAGGTTAGAGAAGCTTCGTATCGAGCATATAACCAAGATAGAAAAAACAGAGGACTTCATCAGAAAAGCCCGAGCGGGAGAACTGGTATTGAAGAATGCTTGCAAAGAAGCCAAGATTTAGAAGGCCATAGCTGAACACTATATGGAAGAGAGTCAGGGTAGATGGATCAGAATAACTGAAGCTCGTTTGCAAGAAGCCAATGAGAAGATAGAGCAGTTGGAAGCCAATGAGAAGAAGAGTCAGGAAGCCCTGTTAGCAGCACAAAAGGAAATCTCTGAGCTGAAACTCCGGACGGGGTTGAAGAGATCAAAAGAACAAGACAAGTACCAGAAGATGACAAATGCCATTGCAACTAGAAACCTTCACATCAGGACCATCACAGAGCATCCAGTTGGACCAGTGACTGATGCTCTCCTGAAAGAAGTCAAGGAGGATGACTTTGGGCTGGATGTTTGATTTCCTTTACTTGTATTTTATTTTGGTTGTACTTTAATTCTCCATGGTGATTTTGTTTTTATTCTTTACTTGATTGTATTTTGTCCCACCATGAGAACTTGTTGTAATCATAAACTATGTATTTTGGCATTTTGTAATGTTATGGTTTATGTGTTACCTGGATTTTCTCTTGGACCTTGTTCACTTCAGCATCTTCATCATTCCCAGAGGTCTGGAAGGTCAAAACCAAAAAAACCAAACCCAAATACCCTTGGAAGACAAATAGACATATTTCATTGCATGCTAACCTCATCCTCATTTGTTTTACAGGTGTTTTGATGATTGTTTTCTCAGTTTGCTGCTTGTTTAAGGAAATATTGCTCGTAGGAGAGTCTTTCCCGTCAATCGCATCCATCGGTATCTGACCAGAAACAACCTTCCGAGCATACAAATGGATCAGTTACAGCAAGAACTAACAGATGTGAGGACTCAGATGATTGATGTAAGGATAGAGGTAAGTGTCATACCCCAAATTTGTCCTAGCCGCGCCATTTTATTTTGTTGTTTATCCGTCATTTCAAAAGATCCAAAAATATGTATTATTTTGCTTTTCTGTCTGATATTAAAAAAATAATAAAAAAGGGCACTTTATTTCTTTTTCTAATTAAAAAAAAATTGAATTCTCTTTTATTCCATCTTGATTATTTGGTTCATTATCAAAAATTCAAAAATTTCATTATCTATTTTATTCTCGTTATTTCCATTTTTTATTAATTACTTCTATTAGTATTATTATTATTATCTCTAATTTTTGTTTAGCACCATTTTTATTATTGTTAATACTTTTATAGTTTATTATCATACGTTTAACATTTCTATTATTCCATCATTATTCATTTTTACTATTTTTTTATTATTATTATCTTTATTATTATTATTATTATTATAATTATTATAATTATTTATTATTATTATCTTTATTATTATTATTATTACATTTTTCATTATTATTTTGTTTTCTTTATTATTATTATAGATCTTAATATTATTATTATATTTATTATTATTTGTTTTTTATAATTAAGTTAATACACCATTTTTCAACAGTCAATTATTTCCAATGTCACAGTGAATACTATCCAGCCTGGCCCACAACAAAAAGCAAAAAAAATCACACAAGACCTCATGCCAGCTACTTTTTTTATTTTTCTTACAACAACAAATCGCAAACTCACACAACCATTACGCATCCACAAGACTCCAACGATTCCACTACTACAACAACTTTCATTCCACCATAAAACCATTCTCACAACAACAGACTCGGGGCTCACACAATAACAAAATATATGTGTCACGAAAAATCAGCAGGAGTGTGATAATGAGAACCTCATCCTCATTCTTTTTTTGTCCCTGCAAACAATTTCAGAACACTCTTCATACCTCAATCTTCTTCTTTCATTTCTGCAACACACAAAAAAACTGTGACAAAACTTCGGCCATACTCACAAACTTGTGAAGCCGATCAAAACCTCAAAACCTCAGCCACGCACAAGCTAACCGCAACCCACCACCACTTCAAAACCGCACCACCATTAAAACAGATCCGGAAAACACATATACCTTTCCACATCACCATAAACAAAACTGAACGCAGAAGCAAACACCATCGCAGAACCGCCTTCAGATCCAAAACGCCCAAAACCGTTGGTTCACAGTGAGGCAAAATCTGTAAAACGCGAATCTCTGAAAACTCATCCGAAAACCATTAACACCTTCACCATCTCATCACCATACAAACAACCATCGTGAAACCTGAGACGAAAAAACCGAAGCCTTCAAACCGTTGAAATCGCAACCACCACAGACCGAAACACAGCCACAATCCGCCGCGAACCTTGAATCGAAACCGCACCTGCCGACGAGATTCAGACCGTTCGAATCGTGAGAAGACAGAGTGAATCGAGCTGTTTTTTGCGGTGAGATGAATTTCTGTTAGCTTTTCTTGTTTTTTTAACCGGCGATTGAAACAAAGTTGAGGGTGAGAGCCGACTAAATCGCATCCGAAAGCGTGTTTTGAGAGAGACCGAGAGATGATTGTTGGAGCCACAGTAGGTTTCAGCGGTGAGAACATGTTGAATCATTTTTTTTATAAGGTGGGTCTGAGTATTTTTTGTTTATTTTAATTGTGTTTGGAAATGCATTACTGGTATATTATGTTTGTTATTTTTAAATAATACTTTTTTAATTGAATTATTTTTATGGTTTATTCGTAACGAAACCATGTTCTTAAAAATTGTTTTTTTGATTTATTTTAGAATTATTAACCTTTATTTTGCTTCATAATAAATCTTTCTATGAGTTGGACTTAGGATCCACTTGATTTGATAACCTCATCGAGTATCCAATCGGCCCGTATATATCTCCCTCTCCTTTAGTTTTTTATTTATTTATTTTGATTTAAGGAAAATATTCAATTATTATAGTTTATTTTAATTTTATTTTGTAAGTGGTTTTAAATCTTTTAGTTTTTGATAAACTGTTTTTTTTAGATCTTTTAGTTTTTTTATTTAATTTTAATTTTAATTTCATTTTTGGTGGGCCGATGATATACCAAAAGGCCGAATTGCGTCCGATCTCGTTGTCGGAAAATTCGGTCAATATGAGGCCAATTTTTAATTTTTTGTTTATTATTTTATTTCAATTAATATTTTATTTCATTTTCATTTTGTCAATGTAATTTAATTTATTTATTTAATTCGATTATTTTTATTTTCATGGTCGATGAACATCGATTTAATCTTGAGATTAGTCGCGAGCCGACTCGACATCTCGATTAATGATGAGACCATTCGATTTAAATTCAATTCATTTATTTATTTCCGCATTTTAAAAATATTGTTCAACTCCTCATAGAACGGTTCTATGCTTTGAACCGGCTCTAAGGCAGTTAACGAACCACACCTCGACGCGTCCAAAAAGGTCCAACGCCTTCGAATAGTTGTTTCCGAATAAAAAGGCCGAACACCTTCGAACAGTTCAAAAACACTGCACACATGCTTTCTCTTGGGCGAATTACAACGAGACCCCTTTATTTCTCGCAATCCCCTGTAATTTATTTTGTATCCCTCCCCCATTTTATGTACGCATTCTATTTTTCGTATTTTATTTCATTCGCGAACCCTTGGTCCAACGCCAAGAGGTTGCACTTGCACACTCACACTTTACTTTTCATTTATCGTTTCATTTATTAGGATCCACTTCACCTTGCGAGCCGAGCGCATTGTGCCTCGCTAACAAACCACAAAATAAACCTCCATTTGCATTCACCTCTAAACATCAAAAAAACCAAAACATTTCTTTTTAGATCCAAACCCTTGATCCAACATCAAACGGTCATTGGGTAATAAAAACACTTTAATAAATACGAGAAGAATTGTAGACCACGAGCCTTAAGCGGTAGAGAGGAGGATAACGAGCTCTCGTTACTCGCTCCGATTATTTCGACGCAAGATGCTCGTCTTGTTGGACGGAATAAACTATTCATAGTATTTAGTGCATTTCAACTCCTAAACCTTTTCATCAAAGAAAGGTAATAAAACGAACAACCATCAACCGTAGTAGGCCGAACTACGAGGCTATGTCTTTCCCATTGCACGCGGGAGTACGTAGGCACAAGGATCTCAATCCTTGTCGAGCACCTAGGATCAATCTAACTTATAATTCAACTTATTCCCTATAGCAAGTAATTTGTTTAAGCATAGACATCCTTTCGCGCATGATAACTTAGATGGTTCCCATCGAGTGCGATGGATGCAGGGGGTGCTAATACCTTCCCCCTGCATAACTGACTCCCGAACCCAGGGAATGGTTTCGTTGACCTCTTTCTGTCGCTCCCAAAAGATGAGATCGGGCTCAAATGAGGTACAGACGCGAACGGTCGGCGAGAGGAGGGTGTGAGAACACACAGGAGTGAACTCACAGGGAATGAAAAGAGTCGCCAGCTAGGCATTTTTATCCCGGAGGAAAGGCAATGCTGCATAGACCTAGAAAAATATGGATAAGACGGTTGCGAACCAGAGAGACTGAGAAAGGGGGTTGGTTACAACCTAGGAAGGTATTAGCACCCAGATTGTCCACCGTACTCGACGGGATCCACGCTTAAAAGATTTGTGTTTCAAAGGGGTAGTGTCGGTGCAATCTGTGTATAAAAGAGCTGGAAAAGGATGTACAGGTGTCAGTGTAAGAGAAGTGAAGCATACAAGTGAAGTGTATAAATGATGTGTCAGTGTGAGAACAAGAATGAAATGCTCATGATAATGAGGCTTAAAGAATGATGCTGGAAGAGGGGGAATATACAGAGACTTTTGTTCGATAACTGTTAAGTTATGCCTACGTATCCTCTCGTGCAATGAGGAAGTCAGAACACCGTAGTTCGACCCAAAGAGACTGAAAGATGAATTGACTTGTGAACTGCTTACTTGTCAATGATCAAGTGTATGACCTGTCTGGCTCAGGTGCAAACTGTCTTACATTAGACGGAAGAAGCAAATTCTCGTTTATGAGTGAAGGTTATGAGAAAAGAATCCCGGAGGAGACGATTATTGTTTGTTTTTGTTTTTTCAGTCTTTTATTGTTTTTGAAAGTTTGTCATAAGTTAATGAGCTGAAGCCTAAACCAATGGGTTAGTAAACTCATCACATCTTCCCTCTGATTAGGGGTAATGAGAATACCTTAAGTGTGAAGTCAGCTTCTCACACTTAGTCACCTTTGATGCAGGATTAAGATCATTAACTCACTTGTGATTATTTAGATGTTTTGGTTGTTTTTGTTTAGTGTTAGGTAATGAGACTAAGCCATAATCAGGGATTAAACAGACTCATTACACCATCCTAATAAAAGGATAATATATGAGAATGTTTAAGCTGAGGAAAGCTCCTCAACTTAATCCATGATTAGGGATTAAGCTGATGACAAAACAAAGCCTTTATTAAGTGGATTTTAGTTAATGTTAAGATGATGAAGTGATTTTTAGGGTTTGTAAGACAACTTGAGGGGGACTTGTCCATTAACACTAGGGTTAGTCCTTCTTAACCAATTAAGGAAGAATTAGAACCGTAATGCAAGGCCCAAGTTACAAGCTTGATGTCTTAATAATTATTAAGATGGATTAATTAAGAGGTTTAAACAAATTAAGGGTTTAACACTTAGGGTTAAAGTTATACATTCCATCCTAATAGAAGGATGCAGGCATAAGCTTAATCACAAAGCCTTAAAGCCTTTAGGGTTTAGTCCTGGATTATGAGATGAGAAGAGAAGACTCAATGAGACACAAAGGTAAAATCTAAATGGGGGACTAATCAAAACCCTAATTATTGTCATGCTTGGTTGTTCCTAAGGTTTGTGAGGTTTACAAGAGAAATCTTCAGAGAAACCACCAGGAAGCAGATGAAAGGAGCAAGGAGAAGCAAAGTAACTTGCTTCATTTAAGAAGACAAGTCACTGGAGGAAAGAAAGTAAGAAGAAGAAGAAAGAGCAAGCTCAATCTCAAACACAAGATAAAATGCAGCAATGATGCATAAGAGAGGTGAAAAGGAATTGTGAGAAGTGGAGGCAAATCCACTTCTCAAAGAACTTACCACCTGAAAAGTTAGTGAAAGGAATGCAATGCAATGCAAAAATGAGATGGAATGGCATGATGCAAACCAAAACCAGAAGCATGAGTATGATGATAATGATGCTATGAGATGATTCAAAACATGAAACAAGGCATGGGGATGATCATATGAACATATGAGTGCAAGAGAAACATGCTTAGAACCATGAACATACATGAAAAGTTATGGGATGCAAATGACATACAACATGGCAAATGAAAGGTGCAATAATCAAACATGCTTCTAATATGTCTTAAGATGTCTAATGAATCAAATAGATGCACAAAATGCTATGGCAAGTCAAGGTATGCAAGCAAATGCAAGATGGATGCATATGGAAGCCCAAATTAGGGTTTATGGTCAATGCATCAAACAAAAACCAAAATCAGAAGCAAACATCAAGATAAAAAATTGAAAATGCAATCAAAGGGACCCTAATCCTATACAAACTCACTGCCCAAAGGAGGGGTTCTAACTCTTAACCTAATGTAAGTTATGAATTTCCTAAGTTTTCTAGGGTTTTAGGGTACCCTAACAAGAAAAATGCCAAACAAATGGAAAATGAAAGATCAAATCATACCAATTTAATCCTACAAACTACATGATATGCTAAACACAATGCAAAAAGAATCAAAGTCCAACTCTCAATCGTTAGGCAGAAATGATTTTTGGAAGTTTGGATCAAAATAATGCTTTGAAAATGAATTAATTCCATGGAAAATTATCAAAATGCATCAAGATCAAAAAGGAAATTTGGTTTGAGGGTTGGACAATGTTTCTAAATGGTTTTCAAGGTTTCATGAATTTTTTGGTGATTTTTAAATACCTAAAAGTATTTTTAATTAATTAATTCTTATTAATTAATTAAAAATAAACTTTTAAATGATTTAAAAATATTTTTTAATGCAAAAAATAAAAAATGAAAATGTTTTTGGTTTCTGAAATTAAATAAAAGTTTGTACAAAAAATTTCAGAATTTTTAAAATTGTTTTACTATTTTAAATAAATATGAGAAAACAAATGAAATTAAATAAAAAGAAAATGAATTTAAATGGAAAGTCAGCTCAATCTAAGGCCAGGGTTTAAACTTGGAGTGGAGGGAAAGACTTCGCGCGAGATTGGAAGGCCAGGATTGCTTCTGGGAAATTCAAATTAAACCTAATTAATTAAGCTAATTAAACTGAATTAAGGTTAAGTGAAGGGATCTGAACCATTGAGCATGCGCGGGAGTGGACTAAGTCAACTCATCCAACGCTCAAAATTCAAACTACAATTAATGACAGGGGTTAACCCTAATTATTTTCAGGTGGCCGGAGAAGACCTCCGGTCGTCTTCTCCGGTGGGAACCCCACCTGAAAATCTCCAAAATCTTCAAAACTTCACTAAAACGAAAACTAAAAGCCCAGAAATCATCCCCACACCCCCCTGAATCAAAACCCCCACTCAAATCTCATTTATTCTTCATCAATCAAAAGAATCGAAGCCAAACAGTTTTTTAGGGCAAAAGTTTCAGACATTGCATACATCCTGGTTTCTCAACCATTTTCAAAAATAATCACATATTCATGATCAGGGAAGCATGTAGATTCATTTAGAAACTTAAAATACACGTTCTGGAAAAAAAGTTCATGAAGCTACCTGAGTTTGAAGCTTTTCAGTTTGGAGCTTTCTGACCTCCTCTCTTGTGCAAAACCACTCCTGTGACTTCCCTTGTGCTTCTTAAAGGCTTGGAGCAAGTTTATTTTGGCTGGTTTGAGAGTTTGCATAAGTTCTGTTCAAGGTGGTATGGTGATCGTGTTTTTGATTCAGTGGGTTTCAGGCCATGGTGATGGGTGCTTTGTGATCAGGAAGGTGTGTTGAGTTGATCTATGAAGTTAGTTTGTGTGTTTGTGACTTGTGTGATGAGTTTCGAAAGCTCTTGCACAAGAGGGTGAAAATGAGGATGCTGTGCTATGGAGTGTTTCAGGCTTGCCTCTTGTTATGTTTGGCTTGCATTTGATTAGTATAAACAATTGGGATTGGTCAAAAGAAGTGACATGTGCTTTATTGATTGGTATGGGTGCTTTTGCCAAAATGTCAAAGTTGGTGTAAGAAGGCATGGGCTACTTTCTAGCCAAGTACAACAAGTGTGTCCTGCGCAGCATGATGAGGGAAAAGGCCTAGGATGGATCAGCAAGCTAGCAAGCAAGTGGATGAGAAGCTATGATGAGTTTTGCAACTTGGTTCACTTTTGCCTCTTATGAAAAATCTTGTTCCATAAACCATAAAAATGTGTAATTCTTTGGTCCATTCTGAACTTTAGAAGTCACATGATCATGTTGTGTGGATTAGAAGTGCATTTGATAGATTTAGAACACTTGATCAAGTCATTTTGCAAAATACCTCTTTGGTAGAAACTTTGAAATTTTGTGATTTTTGCCAACTTTGACAAGCCATAACTTTTGATCCAAAATGAATTAGGTCATGTTCTTGTACTTTTTGAAAAGGGAAAGATCTATTCTACAACTTTCATGACCAAAGTTTTTTCATTTGAAGCTTTTTTGAATCAAAAAGTAAAGGTTGAAAAAGTTGCCTAAAATGACAATTTCATTAAAAGTCAAACTTGCCCAAAAAGTCAACTTTGAAAAAGACTTGAAATTCTTCAATTTTGTGAACTTCCAATGTCTTCCATGATCAAATAAAGATCATATACAATCAAAATGATGAAGAACACCCTTTGGTTGGGTCATTGGGGGCCTCAGATGCCCTGATCTTACACTGACTTGCCCAGAAAGTCAACCCTTGATCAGATGACTTCCCCATGGAATTTCTCCATGAAAATTGATATGCATACTCCCTATACCATATAGAGACCAATAGAAACAAGAATGACCAAAAAATTTGGAGTTATGGCCTCTGAAACCAAAACCCTAATTTTAGGTCATCTGTGCAGTCAAGCCTGGCTCTGCTTCCATACCATTCTCAGTTCTTGTGATTTTTTGACATTCTTGACTTTGAGAGGATATGATATGATACTTGAACACACATGGACCCCTTTGCAGTGATTGATGACCTTTGGAGTGGCTCAAGAAGCTCTTGGATTGCTCAGATCACAAACCCTAGATGCAGATGACTTAGAGACAATGCAGTGAAACAAAAATGTAATATGAGATGCTATGATTGTGTTTATGCATATGAAATGATCACAAGCCATGGTGTGAATGGGTGAGGGCAAATTTGGAGTGTTTACAGCTGCCCCTATTCAAACATGAGTTAGCTGTGCAGGATGTAAGCGACGGCTTAACAGGCAAACAAGATAACTTGTGGTTGAATACCAAAGACAGTCCAAAATATGCACTCACAGAATGAAGAAGAAAAGGGATATAGATTGTAAAAGAAAATAAAGTATATTGTAAAGAAAAGGCGACGGAGGACGATCGTCGAGTAGAGGACGACTGCCGGGTAAAGAGCAATGACGGGGACGGCCGACATGCTGAAAAGTGCGAAAAATAAAGCAATGACGGGGACGACCGACATGCTGGGAAAAGTGCGACAAATAAAGCAATGACGGGGACGGCCGACATGCTGAAAAGGAAAAGGGACCACGACGGGGACGGCCATCGGGTTAAAGAATAAATGAAATAAACAGATGATGAGGTACGATCATCAAAGGTGAAGGACGATCACCTAGCAGGGGACGGCTGCTCTGTAAGGGTTAAGATGAGGGACGGTCATCTAAGGTGAAGGAAGATCACCTAGCAGGGGACGACTGCTAAATATCACGACATAGGATGAATGCCGGATAGAAAAACAACGATGGGGACGGCCATCGGATGAGCATGATGAAGGACGATCATCAAGAGGTGGAGGACAACCACCTAGCAGGGGACGACTGCTCTCAAGGTTTATCATGACATAGGACGAATGTCAGATAACCAAGATCAACAATGGGGACGGCCATTGGACAAAATGATGAAGGACGATCATCAAAAAGGTGAAGGACGATCACCTAGCAGGGGACGGCTGCTAAATACCACGACATAGGACGAATGTCGGATAGAAAAAGGTCAACGATGGGGACGGCCATCAGGCTTAAACTGATGAAGGACGATCATCAAGAGGTGGAGGACGACCACCTAGCAGGGGACGGCTGCTCTCAAGGTTTATCATGACATAGGACGAATGTCAGATAAAAAGAAGATTGCTTTGTTGGTGATCTACAGGGGAATAGTAAACACGGACGAGTGTTTACATTCAAGAAATAAAGGGTATAAGTGTTTAGACGCTGTGTATAGATTTAAAGATGCGGACGAGCATCCTTAAGACTACGATACAGACGAGTATCGGGTAGAAACAAGTACTAACACGTGTTCAGAGATGATGATACGGACGAGTATCAACTGGTTAATAGAGAACACGGATGAGTGTTGAATCTGAGGGGACTCTTCTGGGGAATAGTGGACACAGACGAGTGTCTATATTCAAGAAGACAAAAGTGTTTGACACGTGTATAGATTAAAGATGCGGACGAGCATCCTTAAGACTATGATACGGACGAGTATCAGGTAGAAACAAACGCTTGACGCATGTTCTGAGATGATGATACGGACAAGTACCATCTGGTTAACAAAGAACACGGACGAGTGCCGAATCTGCGGGGATATAAATGGTGTCTATAAGATACGGACGAGTATCTGTATAAGTATGAGTATGAGTTTTCAACTTGCTGGAGAGAGTGACACGGACGAGTGTCGAAAGGAGAAGAGTATAGTATAAACAAGTATCTGGCATACAAAGTGTTTCAGGTTATTGTGCCGGGGAAAATGACATGGACGGATGTCAAGGGAATTATATGAGTATATGTGAGTACAAAGAGGATGTCTTTGGCTTTCTGCTGGGGATATGACACGGACGGGTGCCACAAGGAGTATATACTGGTGTTTGGGAATGTAAGGCAACTGTTTTTTGCTGGGGAATCTAGGGGGGTATTCTGTATATTGCGGATGGATTGTCATTATTCACAAGTGCTTGATTCAAAACATGGCTTATGATTATGCAATATGTTTGATTTTTGCCGTAATGCTCCGTATGATACGGAATGCTACGCTTTGTGGGTGAATATGATGTGAATGCTATGGTTATGAAAAGATACCAAATAGGGATTTGGATCCCGTTGCTGTGAAGATCTCTGGCCGATCTGCTTGAAATGGACATCCCAGCTAGGGATGAGATCATTGGTAGATCTGACGAGATGTATCCGCTTGGGGAGATAGGTCACTGATAGACCCATCCTTGGTAATGAGGGACCCAACTGGGGTTTGTAGAAGCTTTCTTCACTCTGTTGTGATCCCTTCATGCGCTGCTCTTCTGGATAGAGGCTGAAGTTCGGTGGGGAAGTGGTTCCCTGTCTTCTGTACTTGGTTGAGGAAGAATGATTGGCACCTCGGCTGGGGAGGAATAGCAAGTGGAAACTCAGCTGGGGAGAAAACACTTTGGGTGCTAAGACTAAGTGTTGATTTGTCAGCTTCCTGGGATGAAGCTTTCATGCCTCGAGTTGCGTTTTGGATACATGCCATCCTGCAAAGATAGAGAAACGCACAAGTAATCCCGAGGTATCCCTTACTGGATTCCGTCATAGGAGTTTAGACGCTTCTGAGAGTAAGTATATTTCCTGCAAGCACGTAACTTTTATTTTTAAAGATAAGCATCTGTATTCATGCAATCAATATTTTAGAGACATCAGACATTCTTTGCAACAAAAATGTACGAGACATTGTGTGACTGAAAATTCTATTTTTATTAATTCATGTGCCCTGAATTGGCAAGATACATCATAGAAACATATCCCCTGAAATGAGGAGATTGTTACAAATTAAGAAACAAAATGCTGGCAATGTTGATGACGCTTCGCGGAGCTTCCTCTTTTGCTATGACTCGTATGACTTTTGACGTCCTTCTCGTCTTGCTTTCTGAAGAAGGCTGATTCTGATAAAAGCTTGATCCTTTCGAAGCTTACCAAGTTGTAAGTGATACAGACGAATTCAGAGTGCAGTTGTTCGCTTATTCCCTTATTTTGCATGGATCGCCCTTTCGGGTTTTCAATCCATCGGGATACCCATTTTTGCCTGAGTTGTCCAATGCGGCTTTTCAACTCAGCGGGTGTACACATTTTTTGTTTATTTCCCTTATTTTTGCCCGAGTCTTTATTCTGTTTTTGACTCGCCGGGATGCCCTATTTTTGCCTGGACTTTCATTCTGTTTTTGTGTCCAGCGGGTCATTTTTATGCGAAGTATTTTTTAACTACATCTGAATTTACAGGGGACGGGAAGTCTTCACCATCCATGGTGCTGAGCATCAGTGCTCCACCAGAAAAAACTTTCTTTACCACGAATGGTCCTTCATAGTTCGGAGTCCACTTGCCCCTGTGGTCTGCATGAGGAGGGAGGATTCTCTTCAGCACAAGATCTCCTACTTGGTACTCTCGGTGCCTGACTTTCTGATCGAAGGCTTTCTTCATTCTTTTCTGATACAACTGCCCATGACAGATTGCAGCCAATCTCTTTTCTTCGATTAGACTTAGTTGTTCGTACCGGGACCGAACCCATTCTGCTTCGTTCAGCTTAACATCCATCAATACCCGTAGAGAGGGTAATTCAACTTCAACAGGTAGAACTGCCTCCATACCATACACAAGCTGATACGGTGTTGCCCCAGTGGATGTTCTGATTGACGTGCGGTACCCATGCAAGGCAAATGGTAGCATCTCATGCCAGTCTTTGTACGTCACTACCATCTTCTGCACAATCTTCTTGATATTCTTATTAGCTGCCTCAACAGCGCCATTCATCTTTGGCCTGTAAGGAGAAGAATTGTGGTGTTGGATCTTGAAGTCCCGACATAGCTCAGCCATCATTTTGTTGTTTAAGTTGGAACCATTATCAGTAATGATTCGCTCGGGCACTCCATACCGATAGATGATATCTCTCTTCAGGAATCGGGCTACCACTTGTCTTGTAACATTGGCATAAGAAGCTGCTTCGACCCACTTGGTGAAGTAGTCAATGGCTACTAGGATGAATCTGTGGCCGTTTGAAGCAGTTGGCTCAATCTTGCCAATCATGTCAATGCCCCACATAGCAAAGGGCCAGGGTGAAGACATTATATTCAAAGGATTGGGAGGCACATGCACTTTATCCGCGTAGATCTGACATTTATGGCATTTTCTGGCATAGGCACAACAGTCAGCATCCATTGTGATCCAGTAATAGCCTGATCTTAGCAACTTCTTAGCCATTGCATGTCCTCCAGCATGGGTACCAAAGGATCCTTCGTGCACTTCATGCATTAACAGGTCTGCCTCTGTCTTATCAACGCATCTGAGTAGTACCATATCAAAGTTTCTCTTGTACAGGGAACCGTCAGTGTTCAGAAGAAACTTCCAACAAGCCTTCTCAAAGTCTTCTTATCATTGGAAGATGCCCCAGGTGGGTATGTTTGAACCTCCAAGAAGCACTTAATGTCATGGAACCAAGGCTTATCATCCTTGACAACATCTGTTGCGAATACATATGCTGGTCTGTCAAGTCTGGACACTGAAATTTGAGGTACAAAGTTGGCAGCTTGAACTTTGATCATGGACGAAATGGTGGCCAGAGCATCTGCAAACTGATTCTCGTCCCGAGGGATATACTCAAGCTTGACCGTTGTAAAGAAAGTCAATAACCTCCTTGTATAATCCCTGTAAGGTATCAGATGATCCTGGTGTGTGTACCATTTGCCGTTGGTTTGATTAACTACCAGAGCTGAATCTCCGAATACAGTCAATGTCTTGATCCTGAGGTCAATGGATTCCTCAAGACCCATAATGCAAGCTTCGTATTCAGCTTCGTTGTTAGTGCAGTTGAAAGTGAGTTTTGCCGAGAAAGGCATGTGAACTCCTTTAGGCGTAACGAGTACTGCACCAACCCCGCGACCATTCATATTAACAGCCCCATCAAACATCATAGTCCATTCTTCTTCCGGGTCAGGCCCTTCGGTGTGAATAGGCTCTTCATGATCTTTTGCTTTTATGAACATGATGTCTTCATCAGGGAAGTCAAATCTCATAGGCTGGTAGTCATCAATAGGTTGCTCAGCAAGATATTCAGACAATACACTGCCCTTGATGGCTTTCTGAGAGGTGTACTGGATGTCATATTCCGTGAGAATCATCTGCCATCTTGCAACCCGTCCGGTAAGAGCTGGCTTCTCGAAAATGTACTTAACTGGGTCCATTTTTGATATCAATAAAGTAGTGTGGGTCAACATATACTGTCTCAGTCGGCGAGCAGCCCACGCTAAAGCACAACAAGTTTTCTCGAGCAGTGAATAACGTTGTTCACAGTCGGTAAACTTTTTGCTCAGGTAGTAAATTGCATACTCTTTTCGACCAGACTCGTCATGCTGGCCCAGCACACACCCCATTGACTCCTCTAATATTGTCAAGTACATTATCAGAGGTCTTCCTTCAACTGGAGGCATAAGGATTGGTGGTTCTTGCAGGTATTCTTTGATCTTGTCAAAAGCCCTCTGGCAGTCTTCGTTCCACCTGACCGTTTGTTCCTTTCTTAACAGCTTGAACAAGGGTTCACAGGTTGCTGTAAGGTGAGATATGAACCTTGAAATGTAGTTCAATCGGCCTAAGAACCCTCGAACTTCTTTTTCTGACTTTGGTGCAGGCATTTCTTGAATGGCTTTGACTTTATCAGGGTCAACTTCAATCCCTTTCTCGCTCACAATAAAACCCAGCAGCTTACCAGATCGCACCCCGAATGTGCACTTGTTGGGGTTCAACTTCAGTTGGTACTTCCTCAGACGCTTGAATAGTTTCAGCAGATTTACCAAGTGGTCTTCTTCAGTGAGGGACTTGGCAATCATGTCATCCACATAACATTCGATTTCTTTATGGATCATATCGTGGAATAATGTCACCATAGCCCGTTGATATGTTGCACCAGCGTTCTTCAACCCGAATGGCATCACCTTGTAACAGAACGTGCCCCAGGGTGTGATGAAGGTTGTCTTCTCCATGTCTTCAGGTGACATTTTGATCTGATTGTATCCTGAAAATCCGTCCATGAAGGAGAATACCGAGAACTGAGCCGTATTATCCACCAATACATCAATGTGAGGTAATGGGAAATCATCTTTCGGGCTGGCTCTGTTCAGATCCCGGTAGTCAACACACATCCTTACTTTGTCGTCTTTCTTAGGCACAGGTACTATATTAGCAACCCACGGCGGATAGCTAGTTACAGCAAGGAACCCGGCGTCCCACTGCTTTTGTACCTCTTCTTTGATTTTCATTGCCATGTCTGGGCGAGTACGGCGCAGTTTTTGTTTAACTGGTGGGCATTCTTCTCTTAAAGGCAGCTTGTGCATAACAATGTTAGTGTCCAACCCTGGCATATCTTGATAAGACCAAGCAAACACATCCACATATTCCTGAAGCAGGTCAATCAGTTGTCTCTTCACTGAGTCTTGTAAGCAGGCCCCGATTTTAACTTCTTTCACATCTTCATTTGTGCCAAGATTAATCGTTTCTACCTCCTCCTGATGAGGAGTAATAACCTTCTCCTCTTGTCTCAACAATCTGGCTAGCTCTTCAGGAAGCTCGTAATCTTCTTCAACCCCTTCATCAGCTTGATTGATTGGATTGTCAAAGTCATATGAAGTCATAGTCGTGCTGTTGTCGGTGCAGTCTGGAAGGCACTCTCTGCAAGGGTTCAGTTTGTTCATTTTAGTGATTGATTTTAATCTTGTTTAGAAAAGTGAAATAAAGTTGTCATTTTGAAAACACTGCCATTTATTTTTTTGTACAAAAAGAAAAATGGAAAAACAGTGAGCGGAAAAGAAAAAGACTCATTTGCAAAAGATGTCTGATATTTCATTGATTAATCTTGTTGCACAAAAATTACAGATGGCCCGATTACAAAATGAGTCTTGTCATCTTGGGCAAGATGCAAGACTTGATGCATGCTATAAAAATACAAGAAATAATAATTACTCTGCAGGAGTAACTCTTATAATTTCCTGGGAAGACCAGTTTGAGATACGGCTCCCCGGAACCCTTGGACGAATCCAGCTTTCCAGGTTGCGTTCATCTTCCGACTCATCTTCCAAGTTGTTGACAGCATCAGGGGTGAGCATCCCCCCACTAACAAAGTTGGGCTTCTTAGCAGCCTCTGCTTGATCTTGTTGAGTTGGTTTGTAACCCAGCCCAAATCTATCCTCTTTCTTCTCCACAGGCAACAATTTGCCCCAGCCTTGAGCATTCCCTTCTTCCACAACCTTTCGGGCTTGCTGGTAATATGTCATTGAGGTTCCAGGTGCAGCAGATGTTTCATTAACATTCAGGGCCTCAAACCCTTGACTCATCGTTTCGTGGATATCCCCATCCATCTCAATGTATTTGTATGTAGCCAGATGGCTAACAAAAATATCCTCCTCTCCACAAATAGTAACGACTTGGCCTTCCCACTCGAATTTTAACTTCTGGTGAAGGGTAGACGTAACTGCGCCAGCGGCATGAATCCATGGTCTACCCAACAAACAGCTATAGGCAGGCTGAATGTCCATCACGTAGAAGGTCGTTTTGAAAGTTTGTGGGCCAATCGTTACAGGCAACTCAATTTCTCCCAGAACTGATCTCTTAGAGCCGTCAAAGGCTCTCACTACCAAGTTACTGGGACGTAATGCCAATCCTTCATATTCCAGCTTCATAAGGGCCTTTTTGGGTAAGACATTGAGGGATGATCCTGTGTCTACCAGCACATGGGAAAGAACTGCACCCTTACATTCCATGGTAATGTGCAAAGCTTTGTTATGATTGCGGCCTTCCGTAGTCAAATCAGTGTTGGTAAACCCTAGTCCATTACTAGCATTAACATTTCCAACCACAGCTTCCAAATGATTGACGGTGATCTCTTCTGGCACATAAGCTGCGTGCAAGACTTTTAGTAGTGCGTTCCGATGAGCCTCGGAGCACATAAGCAATGATAGAATAGAGATCTTGGAAGGCGTCTGGTGAAGCTGGTCCACTATCTTGTAATCACTTTTCTTGATGATTCTCATGAATTCATCAACCTCTTGATCAAAAGGTGTTTTCAAAGCTTCTTTAGCAACTTGATCTTCTTGCACCATGCTCTTCCCTTTTGCCTTGGCAGTAGCTTCTGCTTCAGCAGTGGGTCATTGAATTTGTGGGGCAAAGAGACGTCCGCTTCGAGTGAAGCCTCTGCCTCCCCCCACATTGTCTATTTGTGGTGAAGAAGTTGATGATTCAAGAGTGATTTTTTGTCCTTCGCAGTATAGATCAGAGCCGTAATGCCAAGGGATGGCATTACTGCTTTCATAAGGTACTGGTCCAGGCACTGTGATAGTGACTGGACTGATGGCAGCTGCAGAAAGGACCATGATAGTCTGTGGATCATAGTATATGGTGACTGGTGCTCTGATAGGAGTGGCGTTTTGTGAGTTGTAGGCAGAATCATTTTCAGGATCATAATAAATTGTAACCGTTGAGACATTTGCTGTTGAAGTTGTAGGAGACATTGTTGAAGGGATGGGTGTTGTTGTTGTAGGAGATTCTGAATGAAGGGGTGCTGAAGTTGTAGAAGGGATGTTCGTTGATATCTGGTTCGTTGAAGTAACAGATGAAACATTTGTTGATGAGATTGAAGAGTTGCTTGGAACAATGGTTGTTGCAGTTGTAGAAGACTCGGGAACTGTTATTAAGGAGATTGCTGGATTGGCAGGTATTGATGTTGTGATTTGAAGCAGGCCACTCTGGATGAGACCATCTATGCCATCTCTCAAGTTATCACAACCATTCACTGAAATGTTGCAATAAGCACACCCTAGCTCACATCCCGGGAATATTTGACATTCAAGGAGTTGAGCTTTGATCTCTACCAAGGGTGTCCGAATCTGACCCACACTGGTTATCAAGTAAGACGGCTTGTCTTCTTCAATAGCATTGATTCTGGGACCTCCATGATTTGGCATAGGGTTCTTGTTAACATTTGGTGGTGGTGCAAAATTTAGAGCCTTGGAGTCTACCAGGTCTTGTACCTTCATGTGCAAAGCTCTGCACTTCTCTGTACTATGGCCGGGTGCATTCGAGTGAAAAGCACATCTGGCGCTGGCGTCATAATTTCTGGGTAGACTGGCAGGATCTGGAGGTGCCAACGTCCTTAGCTCAACCAGGTTGAGTTTTAGGAGTTGTGGCAATAATGTGGCATAGGGCATGGGAATCAGATCGATCACCCTATTGGCCTGAGATGGCCTCTGTTGATATGGTCTTTGCTGATTGTTGTTGGTGGTGCTGTTGTAGTTTCTCTGAGGAGGATACTGAGTTTGTTGCTGATAATTTTGTTGCTGTGGTTGATAAGCTGGTTGCGGATGAACTGGAGCGGGAATGGTGACTGCTGCCACAGACCTATGAACATATTGGGGTCTGCCCCTGCTGGTATGGATAACATTAGTCTCACCAGTTCTTCTTGGACCTACAAAAGGCTTTCTTGGGTTGCTGGATGAGCTGGCACCGTTGTCAGAAATTTTTCCCATCTTTAATAGGCTCTCAATTCTTTCTCCAGCTATAACGACATCTGCAAAGCTGGTAGAAGAAAAGGCAGCTAGCCTATCAATGTATGTCCCTTGGAGGGTGTTCATAAACATATCAGCCATCTCCCTCTCTGACATGGGTGGCTGGACAGCAGCAGCAAGCTGTCTCCACCTCTGGGCGTACTCCCGGAAGCTTTCCCTAGATGACTGTGACATTCCCATCAGGAGGGTCCTGTTGGGTGCCATATCCAAATTGTACTGGTACTGTCTAATGAAGGCCTCTGCCAAATCCTTCCAACACCTGATGGTTGCTCTAGTCAGATGAGAGTACCATTCCCTTGAAGCTCCCGTTAAGCTATCCTCAAAATAAAACATCCATAGCTTTTCGTCCGTGGGCAGGAAGTCCCGTTGTACTTCTCAAAGCACGGTGGTTTAAATTTATGGGGAATCCTGACCCCGTCCACTAAGCCCATGTCCATAACATCAAAACCCAAGGAGTTTTGAGACTCCAAGGACCTTAATTTTTCAGCAATTTCATCTAGCCTTCTGTCATAGGCCTCATCCCCAGCTCCCATCACCGTGAACTGATCTTCCTGGGGGTCTTCTTGCAGTACCCTGCCTGTAGTAGCATTCCCTTGTACATTTGCAGGGATGTTGATCTTTGGATGAAGGTGGGGTCCAAATACAGGTGGGTTGATATGAGGCTGAACCCTCTCATTGTTGCTTGTCCCAGCAGTCCCTAGATGGGGGTCTTCTTGATTCTGCCTCTCTACCATTGCTCTTAATCTCTCTTGGCTTTGAGCCATATTATTCATCACCTCCATAAATTGTGTCATCTGAGCCCTCATTTCTAATCTCTCATTGGCCATTTGGTTCCTGACCTCTGTAAGATCCTGTTGTACCTGGTCCATCTGTATACCCGGAAGGTTGTGGCGGGTTGGATATCTGTGTGGACGGTTGAGTGGGAACACCCGTCGTCGAGCAATAGTTCCTGAGATCACAACAGAGTTAGTAACAAAAACAAAACAAACCTACAAAACAAACAAAGGTTAGTATGCAATGCAATATGCTTATTTGTTTTCAAGGTATCCGGCTTGGCACTTGGTTTTGACCTTTCCAGACCCTTGAGGAAGATGCTTGTGATGTTGCTCGAAGAATTCAGATAAAACAAACCAACCCATATATTACAAAAAGTAACTGATACATAGTTTGTTTCTTTTTACAATACAAGCCCTCTGAGGGGCTAAAATACAACATAAGAAAATAAAAGTACATGAAATGAAAGCAACAACAAGCAAAAGTCAGACACTAAGACCAAACTCATCCTCCTGAACTTCCTTGAGAAGTGCTTCAATCACAGGATCAGCTGGACGCTCTGTGAGATTCCTGATGAGGAGATTCCTGGTAGTAACAGCTGCAGTTAGCTTCTTGTGTTGACTCTGGTCCTTTGACCTCTTCACACCAGCTCTAATCTTCAACTCTGAGATCTCTCTCTGGGCTGCTGCCAGGGCTTCCTGTTGCTCTTTTGCACTAGCTTCCAGCTGCTCAATCTTGTCCTGGGTCCTCTTATCCTCCTGAGTACGAGCTTCGGTGATCCTGACCCACCTAGCTTGACTCTCTTTCAGATACAAATCAGTCCTGGCCTTCTGGAACTGAGCCTCCTTGAAGGCATTCTTCAAGATCTGCTCTCCAGCCCTAGACTTCTTAATATAGTCTTCTGACTTCTCAATCCTAGCTAGATGCTCCACCTTTAGCTTTTCAAACCTTTCAATGTCCAACCTACCATCACTCCTCTCCCAGAGGGTCTTCTGTAGAGCCTGAGTCAGTTTCTCATTTCTCTCTTTTAGTTTCTCAAACTCCTCTAAACTGACAGTGACAGGAGGTGGTGCTGAGGATGGTCCAGGTATATCTTCCATGGTGAAGGGCATCCCAGAAAATTGAGCCCTAGCATGGGACCACTCATAGTACTGTGCTGAGGCCACATTGTTGCACTTCCCAAGAATTGTCACCCCTTTGGTTTGAACATTGTCCCAAGCCCAGGATGCTTGCCTGACAATAGCCAGATTAGGCTTAATCTCACAGTAAAGGGTCTCAGCAAAGTCTTGTGCCTTAGGAGTGTGGACCAATGCATAGCCCAGTTGTCTTTTGAATAGAAGAGGGTTGTAGTTGATGCAACCCTTTACTCCTATCAGGGGTACATTGGGAAACTGCCCACAACTGGTAATGATGTCCCTGCCTTTCGTGCTCTGAGTACACCATCTGATATCAGCTGAAGTTAAAGCAGTGAGTCTTCTAGCCCAATTCTTTTGCTGATGAGGATTCAGAAATGCATCAGTCTTAGGCAAATGTTTGAGCAGCCAAGTATGGAACAGGGGAGCACAACACCTCACCAATCTTCCTCTCTGCTTTTCATTCCTTTGGTGAACAGAGTAGTAAAAATCTCCCAATAAGGTGGGCACTGGGTTCCTCAGGATGAATAGATGGATTGCACTCTTGCTAACAAACTTAGGCTCATCTGCAAAAAGTATGACCCCATATATGCTAAGGGCCAACAAAGCACAAACTGCCTTCCACTCTCCCAAAGAAGCCTTCAGGGCAGCCTGAGAGGTCAAGAAATCCAGATGTAGACCAGAGACTCCAGCCTTGGTAGTCATATTCTGCCCAATCAGACAAGGTTCCAGATACAAGGCCTTTGCTACTTCTTCATTACTTGGAAAAACCATCTCAGGGTTGAAGGGGACTCCACCCCTGATAGGTACACCAACCAATGATGAATACTCCTCTAATAAAGGCCCCAACTGAAAGTCTTGAAAAGTGAAACACCTCAGAGGGGGATCATAGAACTGCAGGCAAGTATGAATCAAGCTCCTCTGTGAAGGGTCCAAATCCATAACCACATCAAGTATGCCTCCATAGTGTTCTCTGAATAATGGTATATGGTCTGGAGTAATCAGGGTCTGAATCTTCCTGATGTCAGCTAGCTCAGGCTGAAAGAAATGGTAGGAGATGTTACTCTTCTTGGGTGCCATGTTGCTGAAGAAGAGCTGAAACAGATGCTGAGAAAAACACTGAAGATGGGCCACTGACAGGCTGATGCAGGTGACTGAAGCAGGTAGCTGATAGCTGAAGTAGATACTGATGAAGATAAGTCTATGCAGATAAAGGGGTCAAAACCAAGCCAAAATATGATGTGGATACCCTGAAAAACAAATAAGCAAATGTTAAAATGATGCAATGATGATGTATGCAAATGATATGCAAGGGTTTGTGACTGAGCTGGATCTGATCAAGTGCTTTGATATAAGTCCATGTATGTTCAAGAAATCCAGATGGAGGTTCATAAGTCCAGTAACCAAGGTGGGGGACTCAAATAAAGAGCCACATGTCCAGGGTTAAAAATCACAAGAACTGTTCCAACATGGAGTACTCTTAATCAAAACAAAGTAACAGGGTATGCTGAGGTCAAGGGTACCTGCAAACCTGTAAACAACTCAACCCCCTCACAGGTGATGTTCTAAAACAAGGATCCTCAGACTTGGATCAGTTATGAGAAGTGTAAACACTTCTAACCTGGAGGTACAGTGTTTACAATAACCATAAAAGATCCTCCTCTAATTCACCTCAGTTTCTGAAGGTCAATACTAAAGGTCATCCAGACTTAGCAGGCTTCCCAGATAGCCCTAGCACTACAGGAAATCTGCAGCACAGAGTTCTCAAGAAGAAACCCATATCTGAACCGTGTTTCATATTCCCGCACCAGACCGAAATGGAATGGGAAAGAAAATGAACCACTCTAGCCTAGGTGTCACTCAGGTCCCAGGTATAGGACCTCAACTCTCAATAGAACACCCACCCACCAAAACAACAAAACAGATCCAGCCAGCACAGTATGACAGTATGATATATGTAAAGCTATAAAGAAAGCAGTAAACAAACTGTACATAAATACAAAACAAGCACAAATATCACATAACACCCCGGTAAACACAAATCAATCAAACGCTAGGAGGAACCCACAAAAAGAACCAGATGCCCTGGTTACAGTATAAGGGTCCCCAGCAGAGTCGCCAAGCTGTCGCTCCCAAAAGATGAGACCGGGCTCAAATGAGGTACAGACGCGAACGGTCGGCGAGAGGAGGGTGTGAGAACACACAGGAGTGAACTCACAGGGAATGAAAAGAGTCGCCAGCTAGGCATTTTTATCCCGGAGGAAAGGCAATGCTGCATAGACCTAGAAAAATATGGATAAGACGGTTGCGAACCAGAGAGACTGAGAAAGGGGGTTGGTTACAACCTGGGAAGGTATTAGCACCCAGATTGTCCGCCGTACTCGACGGGATCCACGCTTAAAAGATTTGTGTTTCAAAGGGGTAGTGTTAGTGCAATCTGTGTATAAAAGAGCTGGAAAAGGATGTACAGGTGTCAGTGTAAGAGAAGTGAAGTGTATAAATGATGTGTCAGTGTGAGAACAAGAATGAAATGCTCATGATAATGAGGCTTAAAGAATGATGCTGGAAGAGGGGGAATATACAGAGACTTTTGTTCGATAACTGTTAAGTTATGCCTACGTATCCTCTCGTGCAATGAGGAAGTCAGAACACCGTAGTTCGACCCAAAGAGACTGAAAGATGAATTGACTTGTGAACAGCTTACTTGTCAATGCTCAAGTGTATGACCTGTCTGGCTCAGGTGCAAACTGTCTTGCATTAGACGGAAGAAGCAAATTCTCGTTTATGAGTGAAGGTGATAAGAAAAGAATCCCGGAGGAGACGATTATTGTTTGTTTTTGTTTTTTCAGTCTTTTATTGTTTTTGAAAGTTTGTCATAAGTTAATGAGCTTAAGCCTAAACCAATGGGTTAGTAAACTCATCACATCTTCCCTCTGATTAGGGGTAATGAGAATACCTTAAGTGTGAAGTCAGCTTCTCACACTTAGTCACCTTTGATGCAGGATTAAGATCATTAACCTACTTGTGATTATTTAGATGTTTTTGTTGTTTTTGTTTAGTGTTAGGTAATGAGACTAAGCCATAATCAGGGATTAAACAGACTCATTACACCATCCTAATAAAAGGATTATAGATGAGAATGTTTAAGCTGAGGAAAGCTCCTCAACTTAATCCATGATTAGGGATTAAGCTCATGACAAAACAAAGCCTTTATTAAGTGGATTTTAGTTAATGATAAGATGATGAAGTGATTTTTAGGGTTTGTAAGACAACTTGAGGGGGACTTGTCCATTAACACTAGGGTTAGTCCTTCTTAACCAATTAAGGAAGAATTAGAACCCTAATGCAAGGCCCAAGTTACAAGCTTGATGTCTTAATAATTATTAAGATGGATTAATTAAGAGGTTTAAACAAATTAAGGGTTTAACACTTAGGGTTAAAGTTATACACTCCATCCTAATAGAAGGATGCAGACATAAGCTTAATCACAAAGCCTTAAAGCCTTTAGGGTTTAGTCCTGGATTATGAGATGAGAAGAGAAGACTCAATGAGACACAAAGGTAAAATCTAAATGGGGGACTAATCAAAACCCTAATTATTGTCATGCTTGGTTGTTCCTAAGGTTTGTGAGGTTTACAAGAGAAATATTCAGAGAAACCACCAGGAAGCAGATGAAAGGAGCAAGGAGAAGCAAAGTAACTTGCTTCATTTAAGAAGACAAGTCACTGGAGGAAAGAAAGTAAGAAGAAGAAGAAAGAGCAAGCTCAATCTCAAACATAAGATAAAATGCAGCAATGATGCATAAGAGAGGTGAAAAGGAATTGTGAGAAGTGAAGGCAAATCCACTTCTCAAAGAACTTACCACCTGAAAAGTTAGTGAAAGGAATGCAATGCAATGCAAAAATGAGATGGAATGGCATGATGCAAACCAAAACCAGAAGCATGAGTATGATGATAATGATGCTATGAGATGATGCAAAACATGAAACAAGGCATGGGGATGATCATATGAACATATGAGTGCAAGAGAAACATGCTTAGAACCATGAACATACATGAAAAGTTATGGGATGCAAATGACATACAACATGGCAAATGAAAGGTGCAATAATCAAACATGCTTCTAATATGTCTTAAGATGTCTAATGAATCAAATGGATGCACAAAATGCTATGGCAAGTCAAGGTATGCAAGCAAATGCAAGATGGATGCATATGGAAGCCCAAATTAGGGTTTATGATCAATGCATCAAACAAAAACCAAAATCAGAAGCAAACATCAAGATAAAAAAATTGAAAATGCAATCAAAGGGACCCTAATCCTATACAAACTCACTTCCCAAAGGAGGGGTTCTAACTCTTAACCTAATGTAAGTTATGAATTTCCTAAGTTTTCTAGGGTTTTAGGGTACCCTAACAAGAAAAATGCCAAACAAATGGAAAATGAAAGATCAAATCATACCAATTTAATCCTACAAACTACATGATATTCTAAACACAATGCAAAAAGAATCAAAGTCCAACTCTCAATGGTTAGGCAGAAATGATTTTTGGAAGTTTGGATCAAAATAATGCTTTGAAAATGAATTAATTCCATGGAAAATTATCAAAATGCATCAAGATCAAAAAAGAAATTTGGTTTGAGGGTTGGACAATGTTTCTAAATGGTTTTAAAGGTTTCATGAATTTTTTGGTGATTTTTAAATACCTAAAAGTATTTTTAATTAATTAATTCTTATTAATTAATTAAAAATAAACTTTTAAATGATTTATAAATATTTTTTAATGCAAAAAATAAAAAATGAAAATGTTTTTGGTTTCTGAAATTAAATAAAAGTTTGTACAAAAAATTTCAGAATTTTTAAAATTGTTTTACTATTTTAAATAAATATGAGAAAACAAATGAAATTAAATAAAAAGAAAATGAATTTAAATGGAAAGTCAGCGCAATCTAAGGCCAGGGTTTAAACTTGGAGTGGAGGGAAAGACTTCGCGCGAGATTGGAAGGCCAGGATTGCTTCTGGGAAATTCAAATTAAACCTAATTAATTAAGCTAATTAAACTGAATTAGGGTTAAGTGAAGGGATCTGAACCATTGACCATGCGCGGGAGTGGACTAAGTCAACTCATCCAACGCTCAAAATTCAAACTACAATTAATGACAGGGGTTAACCCTAATTATTTTCAGGTGGCCGGAGAAGACCTCCGGTCGTCTTCTCCGGTGGGAACCCCACCTGAAAATCTCCAAAATCTCCAAAACTTCACTAAAACGAAAACTAAAAGCCCAGAAATCATCCCCACATCCCCCTGAATAAAAACCCCCACTCAAATCTCATTTATTCTTCATCAATCAAACGAATCGAAGCCAAACAGTTTTTTAGGGCAAAAGTTTCAGACATTGCATACATCCTGGTTTCTCAACCATTTTCAAAAATAATCACATATTCATGATCAGGGAAGCATGTAGATTCATTTAGAAACTTAAAATACACGTTCTGGAAAAAAAGTTCATGAAGCTACCTGAGTTTGAAGCTTTTCAGTTTGGAGCTTTCTGACCTCCTCTCTTGTGCAAAACCACTCCTGTGACTTCCCTTGTGCTTCTGAAAGGCTTGGAGCAAGTTTATTTTGGCTGGTTTGAGAGTTTGCATAAGTTCTATTCAAGGTGGTGTGGTGATCGTGTTTTTGATTCAGTGGGTTTCAGGCCATGGTGATGGGTGCTTTGTGATCAGGAAGGTGTGTTGAGTTGATCTATGAAGTTAGTTTGTGTGTTTGTGACTTGTGTGATGAGTTTCGAAAGCTCTTGCACAAGAGGGTGAAAATGAGGGTGCTGTGCTATGGAGTGTTTCAGGCTTGCCTCTTGTTATGTTTGGCTTGCATTTGATTAGTATAAACAATTGGGATTGGTCAGAAGAAGTGACATGTGCTTTATTGATTGGTATGGGTGCTTTTGCCAAAATGTCAAAGTTGGTGTAAGAAGGCATGGGCTACTTTCTAGCCAAGTACAACAAGTGTGTCCTGCGTAGCATGATGAGGGAAAAGGCCTAGGATGGATCAGCAAGCTAGCAAGCAAGTGGATGAGAAGCTATGATGAGTTTTGCAACTTGGTTCACTTTTGCCTCTTATGAAAAATCTTGTTCCATAAACCATAAAAATGTGTAATTTTTTGGTCCATTATGAACTTTAGAAGTCACATGATCATGTTGTGTGGATTAGAAGTGCATTTTATAGCTTTAGAACACTTGATCAAGTCATTTTGCAAAATACCTCTTTGGTAGAAACTTTGAAATTTTGTGATTTTTGCCAACTTTGACAAGCCATAACTTTTGATCCAAAATGAATTAGGTCATGTTCTTGTACTTTTTGAAAAGGGAAAGATCTATTCTACAACTTTCATGACCAAAGTTTTTCCATTTGAAGCTTTTTTGAATCAAAAAGTAAAGGTTGAAAAAGTTGCCTAAAATGACAATTTCATTAAAAGTCAAACTTGCCCAAAAAGTCAACTTTGCAAAAGACTTGAAATTATTCAATTTTGTGAACTTCCAATGTCTTCCATGATCAAATAAAGATCATATACAATCAAAATGATGAATAACACCCTTTGGTTGGGTCATTGGGGGCCTCAAATGCCCTGATCTTACACTGACTTGCCCAGAAAGTCAACCCTTGATCAGATGACTTCCCCATGGAATTTCTTCATGAAAATTGATATGCATACTCCCTATACCATATAGAGACCAATAGAAACAAGAATGACCAAAAAATTTGGAGTTATGGCCTCTGAAACCAAAACCCTAATTTTAGGTCATCTGTGCAGTCAAGTCTGGCTCTGCTTCCATACCATTCTCAGTTCTTGTGATTTTTTGACATTCTTGACTTTGAGAGGATATGATATGATACTTGAACACACATGGACCCCTTTGCAGTGATTGATGACCTTTGGAGTGGCTCAAGAAGCTCTTGGATTGCTCAGATCACAAACCCTAGATGCAGATGACTTAGAGACAATGCAGTGAAACAAAAATGTAATATGAGATGCTATGATTGTGTTTATGCATATGAAATGATCACAAGCCATGGTGTGAATGGGTGAGGTCAAATTTGGGGTGTTTACACTGTCCTCATCTCTCTCTTCCCGGGTTTTATCTATATCTTCCCTTTCCCTCTTCGGGAATAAATAGAATTAGGTGGCGACTCTTCAGTCTGTCCAGCGCGCGGCTCCCATCCTTTCGGATCGTGTGAGGTCGTATTTTTCGGGGTACGGCAGTAAGGACCCAGATGAATCAATTCATGGCTGTGATGACTGGGCTGGCACAGACCCTAGAAAGATTAAGGGAGTTAGTCGAGCGGCAAAATCCAGAGGATAACCATACAGGCACTAGAGGTACAAGTAACAATGCGCGCGATCAGCCACAAACAAATCCACCTGAGTTTGGGCCCCACATCAACCCTGAGGTCAATGTTGTTGGAAATACCCAGAGAAACACTAGAGATCGTGTTATACAGGAAGATCCTCAGGACGAGCAGTTTACAGTTTTAGGTGTTAGAGCTGATGAAGTTTATGATCATTGTCTGGACGAAATATCTGAGAAGCTGAGATCCTTGGAGTCCCAAAACTCTCTGGGATTTGATGTGATGGATATGGGTTTAGTGGAAGGAGTCAAGATTCCTCACAAGTTTAAACCTTCTTGCTTTGAGAAGTATAATGGTACCTCTTGTCCTCGTACTCACCTTCAATCTTTTCTGGGAAGATTGAAAGCTTATACCATGGATGAAAAGCTATGGATGTTTTACTTTGAAGACAGTTTAACCGGGGCATCCAGAGAGTGGTATTCACACCTGTCAAGGGCTACTGTCAGAAACTGGAAGGACATAGCCGAGGCCTTTATACGCCAATATCAGTACACCCTGGATATGGCACCCAACAGGAATTTTTTGATGGGTATGTCTCAATCTTCAAGAGAAAGTTTCTGTGAGTATGCTCAAATGTGGAGACAACTTGCTGCTACCGTCCAACCACCTATGTTTGAAAGGGAAATGGCTGACATGTTTATGAATACATTGCAAGGAACCTACATTGATCGGCTTGCTGCCTTCTGTAAACACCCCAAATTTTCCCTCACTCATTTCACACCATGGCTTTGTGATCTCCCATGTTTGCACAAACATAGGCATACTACTTCATATGGCATATTTATTTCATCTGCATAGTTCAAGTTCATCTACATCTAGGGTTTGTGATCTGAGCAATCCAAAGATCCAATCTGAGCCACTCCAAAGGTCTCCAAGCATTCCAATAGGGTCCATGTGTGTTCAATCATCATATTATATCCCTCAAAGTTCAAGGAAGTCAAGAAATCATAAGAACTGGCAAGGCATGGAAGCAAAGCTAGGGTTTTCACTGCACAGATGACCAAAATTAGGGTTTTGGTTTCAGAGGCCTTAACTCCAAATTTTTGGGCCATTCTTGTTTCTAATGTTCTTAAGATGTTATAAGGATCATGTGTACAAAGTTTGATGAAGAAATGCATTGTGGAAGTCATTTGTTCATTAGGTAACTTCTTGAGCAAGTCAAAGCAAAATCAGGGCATCTGAAGCCCCCAACAATGGAACCAAAGGGGTATTTTCATCAAATTGAAGTTATATGATCTTTATTTGATCATTGAAGTGCTTAGAAGTTCACAAAATTGAAGAAATTTGAGCTAAACCAAAAGGTGCCAAAAATGGAAATGACTTGTAATGGAAACTTTCCATTTTGGGAAAGTTCTTCAACCTCCTCTTTCTCAACCAAAAATGCTTCAAATGACAAATTCTTGGTCATTAAAGTTGTAGATTAGGTCTTTCCCTTTTCAAAAAGTATAAGAACATGTTCTAACTCATCATGGAACTCAAGTTATGATCCTTCAAAGTTGGCAAAAATCCTATAATTTTCAAGAATGCACCAAAGAGGGATTTTTGCAAAACCACTTGCCAAGGCTTCTAATGACTTCTAATGTGCCTAAATGTGACATAACATGATCAAACAACTCCAAAGCATCAGAATTGGCCCAAGAATTGGAAGGTTTCATGCCTTGAATCACAAGATACACCAAAGAGGGAAAATTTGCAAAACACATAGAAACCCAAGCATCAAGTCATCCCGCTGCAATGTTTCAATCCTATGGCCTTCCTTGATCCATGATAAGGCCAGACACCCCAAAATCTCAGGCCTGCACCATGCCCATACCTCAAGTACACATTCTTGACTTTTTTGCAAAATCACCCATACCAATCAGCATAGCCCACACCAACTCTTCTGACCTATCAAGACATGATATGTGGACTTTATGCAAGCCATAACACACAACACATTTCCCTGAATCATCCCATAGCTCAGATTACACAAAATCTCTCTCAAACTTCATCTCTTCGAAACTCTCAACTCCCTCAACCAAAATAAAAAATTCTTTCACCAATCATCTCCACATAACCCCAGGATCATTTCTCACCCCTCACATTGGCCTGAAACCACCTCAAACAAAAACACAATTTCAGCTTCCCCTGAACTGAAACTTTCAAAACAGTCCATACAAACTTGTTTCAAGCTTGTCAGAAGCATCAAGGGGTTCATTGGAGTGGAAAAGCACCAAGGAAGTGGCCAGAAAGCTCTAGATAGAAAAGCTCCATCTCAAGTATACCTCAAGAACATTTTTTCCAGAACTTTGATTTCTTGTTATAGAATGATTCTATGAGTTGCACTGATCATCCTGATATTTTTAGTTTTGAAAATGGTTGAGAAATAAGAATTTCATGATCTCTGAAAGTTTTTTGACCTAGAACTGGTTTGTTTCGATTCTCTCTTTTGATGTGTTATAAATGAATTTTGTTTGGGGATTTAGGTTCAGTGATGTATGAGGATCATTTTTGGGCAAAAAAATTAGGTTTTAGAGGCTTAGGGAGAGAATGAGATTTTTGCTCGCCAGAGAAGATGACCGGAACACTGTTCCGGTCACCTGAAAGTGTTTATGCCCTAATCAGTATAATTAGTGAACTTTGAATGTGAGCCCTCAGATCCTGCTTCCCGCGCGTGTTTTAATGGTCCAAATTCCTCATTAACCCTAATCTTTAATTAATTAATTTAATTTAATTTAATTAAGTCAGAATGAATCTCAGCCTTTGGTTTGCGCGCTGGTCAATAGTCCCCCCCCCAGTTTAAATCTCAGCCATTGGATTGACCTACTTTTCCTTTTACTTCCTTTTACTTCATTTTTATCCATTTCTTTTCATATAGTTATTTAAAATAGTAAAAATGATAAAAAAAATCTAAAATTTTTTATTAAGTCTTTTATTAATTTTCAGAAACCAAAAATATTTTTATTTTTATTTTTTGCATTAAAAAAGTATTTTTAAATCATTTTAATGCTTTATTTAATTAGTTAATTGATTTTAATTAATTAAAAATAAGTATTTAAAAATCACCAAAAAAAATCAGAGAGTATTCTTAGACATTTAGAAACATTTACAAACTCACCATACAAATTTCTTTTTGGTTTTGATCATGCTTTGACATTTTTCAATGAATTAGGTGTCACACCCTAAATTTTGACTGGACTTTTTCAAAAAATTCATTCATCTGACGCATTTTATCGCAGTTTCGATAGTACGTCATTTTAGCATTCTTTGTTTTAACATTAATCATGCATTTTGTAATCGATCTCTTTCATTCCATGTCATTTTCATTTTTTATTTGTAATTTTAGAATTTATTTTGAATGTTGTCTCATTTTATAATTTATTTGTTTTAGCTTAATTAATTTGATTTAATTCAATTTTAATTTAGATTTAGATTTAATTAACTTTTATTTTTAAGATTAGTTCTTTTATATTTGGTTATTTTTAGAAATTTAAATTTATTTTGTTTAGTTTTATATAATATTATTAGAATTAGTTTTAAGAATCAAAATTGTTAGAAATAGGTTAGTGTAGTTTTTTTAATTATATAAAATATCTAAAATTTTCGTTGTAGTTTAAGTCATTTATTTCTTTAGTTTCTTTTTAGTTTAGTTATAATATATGTTAAACATAAAAAACTCAAAACATAATATTTTATTTTTATTATCTTCATTTAAATTTATTAGTTTTATTTTAACTTAGTCAATTTTAAATATTGAAAAATCACAATAAATATTAAATAGATGTTAGTCATCTTCTTTTAAATTTATTTTAGCGTTCCGACTCGATGTAGTTCTTATTGTTTCTCATTGAAGCGCTTTCCTCAGTTTATCTTAGACGGTCCCATGATGCTTTGCTCGATTTCATTTGTTATCTTGATACTTTTGACCCGATCCAAGGGAAGGTGGACGTTTTGTTGACTTATTGTCACCTACGTGCCTTTTTGTCTTAGTTTTCTCACATTTAGACTTTTCATTCTTTCCTTCATAAGAGATGGCAATTGATCTCTTCACCTTTTAATCATTTTTCACAAGCTTTTCATTCAAGCTTCCTTCTTTTGTTGCCTTAGTTCTTAGGCCCCCTTTTTTACCCGTAGTCTTCCGAACTACGACGCTCTGACTTTCCCATTGCACGAGGGAATACGTAGGCACGAGGTTTATCCTTGGCGAGCACAGTTTTCTCTTTCACATTTTTATTTTCTTCATCTTTCATTTGTCTCTTTTTCATCATTCCCGTTTTAGTTCCCATTCAGTTAGCAGACAATTGAGCACAAACATAGATATTACAAGAGGTTCCCGTAGAGTACTACAGATACTCAGGATGCTAGCACCTTCCCTAGGTATAACCAACCCCCGTACCTTTGATCTCTGATTGCTTAGCTTTTAGCCTCGTCTTTTAGCTTAGCATATTTTTAGGGTTTCTCGATCTTTTTCCCTTCCCTTGGATAAATTAAAGTTCGGTGGTGAATTTTATGATTTGCGATACAAGTTAATGGATAGCTTGATATCCAATTCTCACCGCGACAGAAATGGCGACTTCACTGGGGACACCCCAAGAGGGTTAAGCCTAACTTGTTTTATCTGTGTTTTTTGTGCTATTATTATTGTTTGCTATCTATCTGGATTTTTTCTGTTTTTCAGGGTTTGACGATACATGTGTGGTGAGATAAGTCCTAACCCAGACTTTAGTGCTCTTATGATAGGACTGTGGTATATTCGAGTAGGCTTATAGGGAGTTGAGTCCCAAATAAGCTGAATCGAGAATCCACCACTCAGCAGAGGCCTCCTTGGATATAGTTTTGTTGATCGAGTTCAGTCGTGAAAACATTACTACTTTCGACCTGAGAGCCGTTAATGTTGAGGACCGTAGAACCCATTTACCCCACTTGACCTTTTTTTTTAGGATGTAGTGCGATGACTATGAGGGTGTAAATCCAAAATAGTTGATACGCAATGCTACACTCAGATGGGACTCTCTTGAGAATATTATTGATTACCGAGTTGAGTCGGGAAGTCGGTAATATCCGAAAGATGGGCCAGTGATTCTGGGAACTCTTAGAACCCGTTGTGTAGGAACTTTACCCCTAGTACGCACCTTGTGATTGGTTCTTTACCCAGACTCCACGCATATGATCTCGAACCTTTGATCTTATTGCATGTAATTGCATCCTGTGTTGCATGACATTGTATATCATCTGCATCATTTGCATTGATTCATGCATACAAGTTGTCTGTCACCTCATTCCAGTTGTCTCTGTCTTTCAGTCATCTATCAACCGTCAAGCTGATTCTTTGTAGCCGATACAGAACCAGAGCGTACCGTAGACGCAAGATGTCAGAACAAGAGGTTCATAATGCTGAGGTCCGAATGGAAATTGAGGAGTTGAAGACGAGTGTGACGAAGCTGACTGAAATGCTTCAAGTTTTGATTTCCAGAGGAGAGCCACCTCAGAGGACAGTGATCCAAGAGGTTGAAAACGCTATTGTTGAACCTCAGCCTACCCAGTTGCCACCTTCAACTTGGCCGGAGTTTGGTTTGCCACACAACTACTATCCACCTCATGTTACTACTTCTATGGTCGGTCAGGCGTCTAGACCCGCTTTTCAAGTTCCTATTTTTACTGAACCTAGACCAGTGGTTCATACTAGCCCAGTTCCCTATGAGTACCATGCTACCAGTGCTCAAGGTGATGATCATGAAGATTATGTTGAACCTGAAGTCGGTCGTGAGAAATATCGAGCTATTGACAAACGACTAAGGGTTGTAGAGGGTAATGACTTCATCGACATTGATGCAAGCAACATGTGTTTGGTTTCCAACCTTGTCATGCCTTCCAAGTTCAAGATTCCAGAGTTTGAGAAGTACAAGGGGCACACTTGTCCAAAACTCCATTTAACGATGTATTGTCGCAAGATGGCTGCTTACGCCAAGAACGACAAAGTGCTTATTCATTGCTTTCAAGACAGTTTGAGCGGTGCCTCTATGAAGTGGTACATGGGACTTGAGAAAGATCATATCCATAGTTGGGCGGATTTGGGTGATGCTTTCGTGAAACAATACAAGTACAACTTGGACATGGCACCTGATCGCCGTCAATTGCAGAATATGTCTCAGAAGGAGAGGGAATCCTTCAAGGAGTATGCTCAACGTTGGAGAGAGTTGGCATCTAAAGTTGAACCTTTTCTAGATGAGAAAGAAATGACTGGTATGTTCATGGATACATTGGCTCCCTTCTATTGGGAAAAGATGATCGGAAGTGTCTCTTCTAGTTTCACTGACCTGGTTACCATTGGACAAAGACTTGAAGAAGGAATCAAGAATGGTAAAGTGTCCAAAGCCGTTGCTGAGTCTTCCAACAATACAAAAAAACCTTTTGGGAATTTCCAAAGGAAGAGGGAAGATCAGACCAATGCTATTTTAGCTGTGGGTAGAAGACCTCAATACAGGGCTCAACATGATAATCATGCTTACGTTGCTGCTGTTGCTCCTGTGATTGTTGCTAAACCAGCTAGAGCTCCTCAACGTCCGACTTTTGGACAAACTCAGAATCGTGATAGGGTTCACTTTAACCATATTCCCATGACGTACACTAAGTTATATCCTGGTTTAGTTCAGAAAGGTTTGATAACTACTAGACTTATGCCTCCTCCTCCAGATCCTCTCCCACCAGGCTATAGGGCAAATCTTCGTTGTGAATTTCATCAGGGTGGAGCGGGCCATGATTTGGAACATTGTTTTGCTTTGAAGACAAGAGTGAAAGAGTTGATCAGAGACAAGATCCTCTCCTTCAGTGATCCTAATCCAAGTGTCAAGGACAATCCTTTGCCAAGGCATGCCACTTGAAGCTTCAATCAACTTCAACCAGTTCTCCCTAAAGCCAGTGTTTCAAGACAAGACAGCTCATCCTTGTTTACTGATTAGTCACTAGGCCTTTGTTTCCTTTATGTTTTCATTTTCCTTGTTTTTTTTTCTAAGCAGTTTTCTTTTAATTATGTTTGTACTTCTTTGATTAATTAAATGAGCATTTGCAATCTTTTGAATTCAGTTCATCTGTTTATTTATGTCTTTATGCTTTCTATTTCAAAATATATATATATACCTTTTGTTCAAAACTTTTGATTATGCAAATGTTTAAGGGAGGATGATGAAAATAAATACCCATAGCTATTGCGGTTTGCTTTCGGATAAAATCTTGTCGATGATGTACATGCATTGTTTCAATTCCCAAACACTGGAGAGATAAGGAGTTAATCCCTAGTTCTCCACTTCGAGCCTAGAAGTAAGAGTTCCTTTCGGATCTATACCTTTATGCTTAACCTGGGGCAGGGTAGTTGTTCAGTTATTTTGTTTACACATTCAAATTACAAGATGATCCATTACAACTAATGGTTTGATAGTCATAACTTTCAATATTTCAAAAAAAATACAAAAAAAAAAATCCCGCTAAGTCAAACACACACAAAAAAAGGACTTAGGAAAAAGTTAGGGATCAGTTCAAAAAAAGAAAATCAAGCAAAAGAGGCCATCAAACCCTCAATATCAAACAAACAAGATTTAGTGACCGCCATGTCCAAAATCGATGGGTCACTACAAACATCCATCAAAGCCAAATAAAATGATTGTCATTTTCAGTGAACCTAAAATCATCATCTTTACCCTTACATTGTCAAGATAAATGTGTGTAGATTTAACTGAATGTAGGACTGGAGATTCATCACGAAGAAGGATGGGTACAAACACAATTTTAAGCCTTTATCCTTTGTTTCATAAACCGTGAACCAAGCCACGTTACAACCCATAAAAAACCTAATTGAGGCAAGGTTATTCTGAAAAGCATGCTACGGTGAGGTTGCGTAAACTGACTCCAGAAGTATCTTTGCAAGTCATTTTTTTTGTACATATCTTTGCTTTAGCTTTCACTTTGAATGTCATAAACCGCCGTGTTTTGACTAGTGATTCATTTGCTTTTCTTCCAACAATGACAATGTTTTCAAAAGTTGCATTTGCTTTAAAATTATCATGATTGAATGAACATTTTTGTTTGCAAACTGGCTTTATCTCAAGGAATTTCAAACAATTAAGAGCTTGGTCGGTGATCCTATCAGGGGCAATTTCTTTCCATGTCCTGTTGAGAACCAATTCAAGGTTTGTTTAGTGCAAGTCCATTCTAGATTTGGTTTATTCAGAAGATCTCTCAAGACTTATCTAGGGCAAGCCTTCCTAGTATACAGTAAACCAGTCAGTCAAGTTGAAGCAATGATTAGCTCATTTACAATAGTCAGCTCAAATTGGGGCAATTCATTAGAAGAATCCCTAAAACAACTTTTCATCCCTACTTCAAGGATCATCAACTTGGTACAATTTATCAGTGTGGCAAAGAAATTTTCAACATCAGGATCCTTAGTCCCCAAGAAGAATAACAGTGATCTCACAGTGTTGAAGAATCAGTCTTCCAATCTTGTCATCTCCATAAAAGAGTCAAGCCTTGTTGTCAGCATCTGCATTACATGCATTTGATCATACATCATAACAAGTTCATATTCTATGCATAGTAAGGTGTTTTATCCTCATTTGCATTTTCATAGGTCATGTTGAGGTCAACATTTACCTTACCTTATGGTCAAAGTCCAACTTCTTGGCGCCTACCAAAAACTTACCTTTCCTTCCACTCCAGTGCCATTCTTGGATATTTTGTTCCGCCAGTGCTATTCCTGGGTCTTTGTATTCTTTATCCAGTTCCATTCATGGATATATTCTTCCACTCCAGTGCCATTCCTGGATATTTTGTTCCTCCAGTTCTATTCTTGGATATCTTCTTCAACTCCAGTTCCATTCCTGGATACAGTGATTTGCCTTTACCTTCAGTGCCATTCCTGGAAGTTTTATCGGTATATCCAGTGCCATTCCTGGATATAATGATTTTCCTTTACCTTCAGTGCCATTCTTGAAATTTTATATGTATATCCAGTGCCATTCCTGTATATAGTGATTTGCCTTTACCTTCAGTGCAATTCCTGAAATTTTATATGTATATCCAGTGCCATACCAGTATATATTGATTTGCCTTTACCTTCAATGTCATTCCTAGAAGTTTTATTTGTATATTCAGTTCCATTCCTGGATATAGTTATTTTCCTTTAACATCATTGCCATTCCTGAAAATCATTTCTCACCTTATCCAATACAATCCATGGACGTTGCCTTTTTCTTTGTCATCCAATACAATCCATGGATGTCAATTTTTATTCCACTTCGTCCAATCCAATCCATGGACGTTGTTTCTTCTTTGTTACTATTCCTAGTGTCAGTTGGTCGCATTGTGCCACTGCATATTCACTTTGAATATTTTCTCGTCATCATAAGTGTCAACTTGACTTTATCAGTGTTAGTTGAACCAGCGGTCTAAATTTCTTTTTGTTTCCGTCTTTTGTTATTCTTAGTGTCAGCAGTTACACTTGAACCTGTTGATTTATCACTTCGAATACTTCCTGTATTAGTTTCTTCATCCTCAGTGTTCTCAAACCTTTTGCCCAGTGGAATTCTCTCCTGTTAGCCTGTCTCATATGGTATCATTCCCCACAGAACTCAATCATCCATACATTCATTAACATTGCATTTCATCTGCATTCGGTCAAAATTCTAGGTATTCTAATATTTAATCCTCTTCTACCTTGAATGTTTAAATAAAACTTCTTTTCTACTCATACATTCATGTTCAAGATGATTAAATAGGGGCATCTGTCACACCCTAAATTTTGACTGGACTTTTTCAAAAAATTCATTCATCTGACGCATTTAATCGCAGTTTCGATAGTACGTCATTTTAGCATTCTTTGTTTTAACATTAATCATGCATTTTGTAATCGATCTCTTTCATTCCATGTCATTTTCATTTTTTATTTGTAATTTTATAATTTATTTCGAATGTTGTCTCATTTTATAATTTATTTGTTTTAGCTTAATTAATTTGATTTAATTCAATTGTAATTTAGATTTAGATTTAATTAACTTTTATTTTTAAGATTAGTTCTTTTATATTTGGTTATTTTTAGAAATTTAAATTTATTTTGTTTAGTTTTATATAATATTATTAGAATTAGTTTTAAGAATCAAAATTGTTAGAAATAGGTTAGGGTAGTTTTTTTAATTATATAAAATATCTAAAATTTTCGTTGTAGTTTAAGTCATTTATTTCTTTAGTTTCTTTTTAGTTTAGTTATAATATATTTTAAACATAAAAAACTCAAAATATAATATTCTATTTTTATTATCTTCATTTAAATTTATTAGTTTTATTTTAACTTAGTCAATTTTAAATATTGAAAAATCACAATAAATATTAAATAGATGTTAGTCATCTTCTTTTAAATTTATTTTAGCGTTCCGACTCGATGTAGTTCTTATTGTTTCTCATTGACGCGCTTTCCTCAGTTTATCTTAGACGGTCCCATGATGCTTTGCTCGATTTCATTTGTTATCTTGATACTTTTGACCCGATCCAAGGGAAGGTGGACGTTTTGTTGACTTATTGTCACCTACGTGCCTTTTTGTCTTAGTTTTCTCACATTTAGACTTTTCATTCTTTCCTTCATAAGAGATGGCAATTGATCTCTTCACCTTTTAATCATTTTTCACAAGCTTTTCATTCAAGCTTCCTTCTTTTGTTGCCTTAGTTCTTAGGCCCCCTTTTTTACCCGTAGTCTTCCGAACTACGACGCTCTGACTTTCCCGTTGCACGAGGGAATACGTAGGCACGAGGTTTATCCTTGGCGAGCACAGTTTTCTTTTTCACATTCTTTTCTCTTTCACATTTTTATTTTCTTCATCTTTCATTTGTCTCTTTTTCATCATTCCCGTTTTAGTTCCCATTCAGTTAGCAGACAATTGAGCACAAACATAGATATTACAAGAGGTTCCCGTAGAGTACTATGGATACTTAGGATGCTAGCACCTTCCCTAGGTATAACCAACCCCCGTACCTTTGATCTCTGATTGCTTAGATTTTAGCCTCGTCTTTTAGCTTAGCATATTTTTAGGGTTTCTCGATCTTTTTCCCTTCCCTTGGATAAATTAAAGTTCGGTGTTGAGTTTTATGATTTGCGATACAAGTTAATGGATAGCTTGATATCCGATTCTCACCGCGACATTAGGGTTCTTAAAATTGTTCATTTTCTAACCCTAACTTCCAAAATTCATAACTTTTAAACCAAGTTGAGTTTGTGAATGGTTCTTTTTGCATTGTTCTATGCATGACTTCTAGCATCCAAAAACATTTTTGTTTCATTTTTATCTTGCATTTTCATATTATTTGGCATTTTTACATTGAGGATCACCCAAAAAAAACCTAGAAACTTAGGAAATTCATAACTCCTTCTAGGTTTAGCTTCTGACCTCCCCCTTTGGATGGTAACCTAATATAGGTTTAGGGTTCCTTTGAGTGCATTTTCAATTTTTATCATGTCATTTGCTTCTGTCTTTGCCATTTTCATCTCATCCTTTCATGAAACCCTAATTTTGCATCTTTATTTGCATTCATCTTGCATATGCATCCATACATGAACTTGCCATGACATTTCATGCATTCATATGTCACCTTAAACATCTTAGGACATGTTAGAATCATGCTTGATCATTTCTTCCTTCATTTTCCATGATTTGCATTCATTTCCTTTCATTAACTTTCATGAACTTTCAAACTTCAAAGCATGCTTCATTTGCATTCATTCTCTTGTATGAACACACACATGCACTTTGTATATCTTTGCATCATGTCATAGCATCATTTGCATTATGTGTATGCTTCTGGTTTTGATTTTTTGTCTTTGCATATGCATCATTCCATTTCATTTCTTTCCTTATGCATCTTGTGCTAACTTTTCAGGTTAATGGTAAGTTGTTTGGGAGGTGAATTTGCCTTCACCTCCCACTTCTTCTCATCTCTTTCATATTGCATATTTGCTACATTTTTAATTTTCTTTGAATGGTCTTGCTCACTTGTGTTATTTCTCTCTTACTTTCTTCCTTTAAGTTACTTATCTTCTTCATTGAAGTAAGTAACTTATTTCTTCTGCTTCTTCCATTGGTGGCTTCCTTGAAGATCTTTCTCAAGCCTTACAAACCATAGGAACATCCAAGCATGATAATAATTAGGGTTGTGATTAGTCCCCCTTAGTTTTTACCTTTGAGTCTTCTTTGTGTCTCTCTTCTCATCTCATCATTAGAGACTAAACATTTAAGGTTTTAAGACTTTGGAGTTAGGGTTATGCCTGCATCCTTCTCTTAGGATGGAGTGTATAACTTTAATCCTAAGTGTTAAACCCTTAATTTGTTTAAACCTCTTAATCAATCCACTTAATAATCACTAAGACATTAACTTGTAACTTGGGCTTTACATTAGGGTTCTAATTCTTCCTTTATGGTTAAGAAGGACTAACCCTAGTGTTTAATGGACAAGTCCTCCTCAAGTTGTCTTACAAACATAAAATCCATTTCTTAATCTCATCCCTTAATTAAATACACTTAATAAAGGCTTGTTTTGTCATGAATTTAATCCCTAATCATGGATTAAGTTGAGGTATCTTCCTCATCTTAAGTGTGCTCATCTATTATCCTTCTATTAGGATGGTGTAATGAGTTCACTAATCCTTGATTATGGCTTAAACTCATTACTTAACACTAAACAAAAACCCAAAAACATCTAAATAATCACAAGTAGGTTAATGATCTTAATCCTACATCATCATGGCATTTAAGTTGAGATGCTTATCTCACACCTATAGTATTCTCATTATCCCTAATCAGGGAGGATATAATGAATTTACAAGCCTTTGATTTAGGCTTAAGCTCATTAACTTATGACAAACACCAAAAACAATAAAAAACTAAAAAAACACAAAACAAACAATAATCGTCTCCTTCGGGATTCTTTTCTCATCACCTTCATTCACAAACGAGAACTTGCTTCTTCCGTCTAATGCAAGACAGTTAGCACTCGAGCCAGACGAGTCATACGCTTGACATGGACAAGCAGGCAGTTCACAGTCAATTTATCTTTCAGTCTCTTTGAGTCGAACCACGGTGTTCTGACTTCCTCATTGCACGAGAGGATACGTAGGCATAACTTAACTGTTATCGAACAAAAGTCTTTGTGTCTCCCTCCTCTTTTAGCATTCTTTAAAAGCCTCAGTCCCTGAGCATTCACCCTTTTGCAGTGACACTTGTACATTCATTCCTTAGCTTTTACACACAGATAGCATATACACTACCCCTTTAAACACAAACTTTTAAGTGTGGATCCCGTCGAGTACGACGAACAATCTGGGTGCTAATACCTTCCCAGGTTATAACCAACCCCCTTTCTCAGTTTCTCTTGTTCGCGACCGTCTTATCCATCTTTACTAGGTTTATGCAGAATTACCTTTCCTTCGGGATAAAAATGCCTAGCTGGCGACTCTATTCATCTTTATCTCATCTTCTCCTTTCGCCGACCGTTTGCGTCTGTACCCTATCTGACAAGGTGTCTTTTTGGGGGAGCGACTGCTTGGCGACTCTTTTGGGGACCCTTATATTGCAACCAGGGCTTCTGGTTCTTTTTGTGAGTTCCTCCTAGCGCTTGTTTGATTTGTGTTTACAGGGGTGTTATGTGCTATTTGTGCTTGTTTATTTATTGCTTTATTTATTGCTTTCTGTACAGCTTTATTTATTGCTTTCATTTACAGTTTTTATGCATTTCATACTGTCATTATCATATGTGCTGGATCTGTTGTTTCCTTGGTGGATGGGGGATCATTGAGTGATTAAGTTTCCATACCGGGGACCTGAGTGACACATAGGCTAGAGTGGCTTCATATTCTTTCCCATTCCATTTCGGTCTGGTGCAGGAATATGAAACACGGTTCAGACATGGGTTTCTTCTTGAGAACACTGTGCTACGGATTTCCTGTAGTACTAGGGCTATCTGGGAAGCCTGCTAAGTCTAGATGACCTTTTATGACCTTCAACATCTGAGGAGAATTAGAGGAAGATCTTTTATGGTTATTGTAAACATTGTACCTCCGGGTTAGAAGTGTTTACACTTCTCATAACTGGTCCAAGTCTGAGAATCCTTGTTCTAGAACATTACATGTGAGGGGGGTTGGGATGTTTACAGGTTTGCAGGAACCCTTGGCCTCATCATACCTTTGTCATTAATTTTGTTTAAGGTTGTATTCTTTGGACAGTTCTTGTGAAACCCTAGATTTGTGGCTCCTTATTTGAGTCCCCCCACCTGGTTACTAGATTTCTAAGCCTCCATCCGGACTTATGAACACATAGACCCTATCAAGGCAGATAACAGATCCATCACTTGTTCACAAACCCTTTGCATATCATTCTGCATACATCATCTTTGCATCATTTGACATTTGCCTATTTGTTTTATAGGGTATCCACCTTCTTATCTTTGGTTTGGTTTTGACCTATTTTGCTGCTCAGACTTCTTCATCTATCTACACCAGCATCTTCATCAGTGTTCCTTCTTTAACACCTTCAGCATTGTAGATGTCTTGAATTGGCAGAATTTTTGACCAACAAGAAATATTGAATTCAGTTCAGAATGTCCTATCAAATGTTGGGACATTATCAAACAGAGTATATGGACTTATTTCAGGATGTCTCACCAGATGTTGGGACATTGTGTTAATGACTTAAGTTCAGTTTTTCAGGATGTCCCAACAGATGTTGAGACATCTCAAACCTGCTACCAGAATTAATTATTGACTAACTGATCAGAGATATTTAAGGAGAGTTATCTGGAATTAATTAATGATGGATAAAAACAGAACAAGGCGCATCTGTAGGGAGTTTTATATTGAGGATTCAGATTAAAACAGAAGGCCTAAATCACCTAGAATCTAGGAAGTAACAAACCCTAAATTCAAGGTGGAAGCTGCATGCGCATTAGGGCTGGATCATTCTACAGAAAGCCCAAATTACAGATACCTATTTAATCAACAGAAACTCATAGAATTGAGTACGAATTTTAGAAGACCAAATAGAGTGTCTAGTGTTTTAATAGCAGGTTGATTTAATTGTACCACTTTATGAGCTTTTAAGCAAAAGTGCATTTGTGACTTGATTGAAACTGTGAAGTAAGATCAAGCTGTTTTTGTTTGAAGTATGACTTCAATTTCATTTAACTTGTAAACAAAATCACTGTGTGATTGAGGGGGAGTGAGTAGGGTACTCTTATCTAAGTTGTGTATTAGGTAGAAATTGCATTGGGTAGTTATTAAGTGATAGATTAAACAGGGTGGTTTAAGTCTAGAATTAATATTACTTATAGTGGATTTCCTCCTGGCTTGGTAGCCTCCAGATGTAAGTGTGGTTATACACTGAACTGGGTTAACAAACTTCTGTGTTATTTACTTTTCTTGCTTTTTAAGTTTTGGTTAAATCTGTCAAGTGTTGGGACATCTCTTAGGACATCTCATACTTGATCACAGAATTTCAATTGGCATCAGAGCAGGCACCCTGCCTGTTTATACTGGGTGAGATCTAGGGAATACAAATTCTGTAACATGGACAGAGATATAGGGTCAGTAAATAGACCACCTATACTGGATGGATCTAATTATGACTACTGGAAGCCAAGAATGATTGCATTCTTAAGATCACTTGACAACAGGGCATGGAGAGCAGTCAATGTTGGATGGGATCATCCTGTCCAAGATACCAAAGATGGATCAAAAGTGCTGAAACCTGAAGAAGAATGGAGTAAAGAGGAAGAAGATTCAGCATTAGGCAACTTAAAGGCCTTAAATGCTTTATTCAATGGCATTGATAGGAACATCTTCAGACTTGTGCATCACTGTGAGCTAGCCAAAGATGTGTGGGATACTCTCAAAACAACTCATGAAGGAACATCAAAGGTAAAGATGTCAAGACTTCAACTTCTCACCACCAAGTTTGAAAACTTGAGAATGAAGGAAGATGAGACAGTTCATGAATTCTACATGAACATCTTAGAAGTAGCTAACACTTCTGGAGCTTTGGGAGAAAAGATGATTGATGAAAAACTTGTAAGAAAGATCCTCAGATCTTTGCCAAAAAGATTTGACATGAAGGTCACAGCAATAGAAGAAGCTCAAGACATATGAACTATGAAAGTTGAAGAACTCATTGGTTCCCTTCAAACATTTGAGATGGGAATGAGTGACACAAATGTTAAGAAGAACAAAAGCATAGCCTTGGTGACAAATACTGATGAAGAAGAAGATGATGAATCAGAAACTGGTAAAAGCTTATCAGACAACATTGCTATGCTTGGAAGACAATTCAAAAAGATTCTCAGAGGAATGGAAGGCAAATCTAATCCCAGTGGAAGATACACAAACTCTTCTGAGAACAAGAGACCTTATGATGCTAACAGAAGATCAAATTATGCTGAAAAGACCAGTCAAGAAAAAGGAGTCAAATGCCATGGATGTGAAGGATATGGACACTTCAGGAATGAATGCCCTACCTACTTAAAAAGGCAAAAGAAAGGACTCTCTGTGACATGGTCTGATGAAGACTCAGGAGGTGATTCAGAAGAAGAATCAGCTAAGCATATCACTGCTTTAGCTGGATTATGTGAGTCTGAAAGTGAATCCAGTGATGGAGAGCTTACTTATGAAGAACTTGAGCAAGCATTCAAAGATCTATACAAAAGAAGCACTGAAATATGCAGTGAGGTTATAAAGCTAAAGAAGCAGAATGAGGCATTAGAAGATGAAAAAGCAAGTGATCAAGAGATCATTGACACCTTGAAAAGTGAAGTAAGTCTTCTCAACTCCAAGTTAGAACATATGTCCAAATCTGTTAGAATGATGAACAGCAGCTCAAATACACTGGATGTTATTCTCAACAACAATAAGCACTCAAGGGATAAAAGTGGACTGGGATTTAACAGAGTACATAAAGATGAAGCTAGCTCTAGCAAAACAACTTCAAAATCCATACAGTCAATCAAGATGTCCCAACAGATGCTTCAACATCAGGAAAAGAACACAAAGTCAAACATAATGTTCCAACAGATGTCTCAACATTATGGAAAGAACAAAATGAAGAAGAAGTATCAAAGATGGAGATGCCATCAGTGTGGAAGATTTGGACATATCAAACCTCATTGTTATAAGCTACATGGATATCCAAATCAGATGTGTCAGCAATCTTCTAAGCAGAAAATAGAAGCTAACAAGAAAGTGCTGTAAAGAAATCAGCAACCTCCTAAGCAGAAGACAAAAGTCATCAAGAAGGTATGGAGACCAAAAACTAGCATTCAGGCTGATCAAGGCTACATACCCAAGAACAAGATCAACAATCAATCTTGGAGATATGCTGTTGAACAACACACAGGGCAGAGACATCAAAAGAAATCTCAACTCAAATGGTTAAAGAAAAGTGTTGCATATATAGCACATACATCACTAAGAGTATCAGCTAAGGAAAACTGGTATTTTGATAGTGGATGTTCAAGACACATGACTGGATTGAAGAACCTGCTAGTAAACTTAAAGTCACATTCATCCAGGTATGTAACCTTTGGAGATGGAGCTAAAGGAGAAATCAAGGGAGTTGGGACCTTGGACTGTCAAGATGTTCCAAGACTAGATGATGTGCTGCTAGTTAAAGGTTTAACTGCTAACCTGATCAGTATAAGTCAATTATGTGATCAAGGGTACAGTGTAAACTTTACCAAAACTGAATGCATAGTGACTAACAAAGAACAAGAGGTTGTCATGAGAGGAGCAAGATCTAAAGACAACTGTTACATGTGGGAATCTCAAGACCTCAGTCTCACTTCAACCTGCTCTCTAGCTAAAGAAGAAGAAGTGAAACTGTGGCATCAAAGACTAGGTCATCTTCATTTCAGAGGCATAAAGAAGATCATATCTATGGATGCTGTAAGAGGTATTCCTAAACTAAAGATTGATGATGGCAAAATATGTGGTGAATGTCAAATAGGCAAGCAAACCAAGATGTCCCATCCAAAGCTCCAACATCTGACAACTTCCAAAGTTTTGAAACTTCTACATATGGATCTTATGGGACCTATGCAGGTTGAAAGTCTTGGTGGTAAGAGGTATGCCTATGTTGTGGTTGATGATTTTTCAAGATATACATGGATAAACTTTATCAAAGAAAAGTCAGATGTATTTGATGTATTCAAAGAATTATGTCAAAGATTGCAAAGGGAAAAATCCAGCTGTGTGATCAGAATAAGAAGTGATCATGGAAAAGAATTTGAAAATCAAAAGTTCTTAGATTTCTGTTCTTCAGAAGGAATCAATCATGAGTATTCTTCACCTATCACACCTCAACAGAATGGGATTGTTGAAAGGAAGAATAGAACCATTCAAGAATCAGCAAGAGCTATGATCCATGCTAAAAAGTTACCTCTGTACTTTTGGGCTGAAGCTATGAACACTGCCTGTTACATCCATAACAGAGTTACCTTAAGGAAAGGAACCTTGTCCACAATATATGAAGTCTGGAAGGGCAGAAAACCCACAGTTAAGTACTTCCATGTTTTTGGAAGTATTTGTTATATTCTGGCAGATAGGGAGCAAAGAAGAAAAATGGATCCTAAAAGTGATGAAGGGATTTTCCTTGGATACTCTATAAACAGCAGAGCATATAGAGTATTTAATTCTAGAACCAAGGTTATCATGGAATCCATAAATGTGATAATTGATGATGCTCCTACAGATGTCCCAGAAGATGTTGGAACATCTGCTGATATCAAGATTGAAGCTGAAGAAAAGAATGATCATTATAACTTCACTCAAACTGATACTAGGACAGAAGAATCCAGCAAACCTCCCTCCATCAGAATACAGAAGGATCATCCCAAAGATTTGATAATTGGTGATCCCAACAGAGGTGTGAGCACTAGATCAAGAGAAGTGATTTCAGGTTCATGTTTTGTTTCTAAAATAGAACCTAAAAACATCAAGGAAGCTCTTACTGATGAATACTGGATTTGTGCTATGCAAGAGGAATTAGGTCAATTCACAAGAAATGAAGTGTGGAATCTTGTTCCTAGACCTGATGACATAAATGTGATTGGAACAAAATGGGTGTATAAGAACAAGTCAAATGAACAAGGAGTTGTTACAAAGAACAAAGCTAGACTTGTAGCTCAAGGATACACTCAAATTGAAGGAGTAGACTTTGATGAAACCTTTGCACCAGTAGCAAGGCTTGAATCAATCAGACTACTTTTGGGAATTGCTTGTATCTTAAAGTTCAAGCTATTTCAAATGGATGTGAAAAGTGCCTTTTTAAATGGTTATCTTAATGAAGAGGTATATGTAGAACAGCCTAAAGGATTTGTTGATCCAAGCTGTCCAAATCATGTATACAAACTAAAGAAGGCACTTTATGGTCTGAAGCAAGCTCCAAGGGCATGGTATGAAAGACTGACCACATTTCTTATCAAGCAAGGGTACAGAAAAGGTGGAATTGACAAAACCCTGTTTGTTAAAGATGAAGAAGGAAATGTCATGATTGCTCAAATATATGTTGATGACATTGTCTTTGGTGGGATGTCTGACAGGATGGTCAAACATTTTGTCAAGCAGATGGAATCTGAATTTGAAATGAGCCTAGTAGGAGAGTTAACCTACTTTCTTGGTCTGCAAATAAAGCAAATGGAAGACTCAATGTTCATTTCCCAAAGCAAGTATACCAAGAACATAGTCAAGAAATTTGGAATGGAAAATGCTACTCATAAGAGAACTCCTGCCCCCACACATTTAAAGCTGACTAAAGATGAAAAGGGTGAGAATGTAGATCAAAGCTTATACAGAAGCATGATTGGAAGCTTGTTATACTTGACTGCTAGCAGACCTGACATAGCATTTGCAGTAGGTGTATGTGCAAGATATCAAGCTGATCCAAAAGTCAGTCATCTCAATCAAGTCAAGAGAATTCTTAAATATGTTAATGGTACTTGTGACTATTGCATAATGTACTTTCATGGATGTAAACCAATTCGCACTGGCTTCTGTGATGCTGATTGGGCTGGAAGTGCTGATGACAGAAAAAGCACTTCAGGAGGATGCTTCTTTCTAGGAAATAATTTGATTTCTTGGTTCAGTAAGAAACAAAATTGTGTATCCTTATCTACAGCTGAAGCTGAATATATAGCAGCTGGAAGTAGTTGTTCTCAGTTGGTTTGGATGAAGCAAATGCTCACTGAGTACAATGTCCCACAGGATGTCATGACATTGTACTGTGACAACTTAAGTACAATCAACATATCAAAGAATCCTATCCAACATAGCAGGACCAAGCATATTGATATCAGACATCATTTCATCAGAGATCTTGTAGAAGAAAAGGTGATTTCATTGGAACATGTAGCTACAAATCTGCAGTTGGCTGATATCTTTACAAAAGCATTGGATGCTACACAATTTGAGAACTTAAGGGGCAAACTGGGAATCTGTTTATGTGAGATTTAGCAGTTAATGAGATGTGCCAACATGTCATATGACATTGTATGGCATAAGTTCCAGATGGCAACACCAGTCTGGACAAGAACCTTGGGTATTCCATTCCTAATCATTTTCAATATAACGGCTACTTATTTAGTAACAGCTTATAATCAGCTATCAATTTTCTCATCACACCATCAAAAGCGAATCATATTATCAAGCTGTTATTCAGAAATCATAAACCCTAAAACTCTTCATCCATCTTCCTTGACAATGTCTCAAAACCCTAGCACTCCTGAAGAAGTTCTCAACAAAGAAGATGTAGTTCATGCAACTCCCATCTCTGTGGTACCAATGAAATCAACCCCATTGGACGAACTCAGAGGAAGTGCTTCTCATGCTAAAAAGCCAAGAACTCCAAAAAGAGAAAAAGATCAAGTCTGCAGCAAATCCAAAGGCATTCCTTCACCAGCTAACATGCCCCCAAAATCTTCAGAATATGTGGATGCTTCCATCAAGGAGATAGTCAACAAGATTCTTTTTGAACAGAGAGTGGTTAGTGGGATTTCTATTCCTCTGAACACCATGCCTGCCCCTCAAGAAGATCAAGCTCAAGCTGCAGAGGACACTCCTGCTCAACAGGATGTCCCAATAGATGTTGGAACATCTGAGGATGAGAAAAAGAACTCATCTGATGCTGATATTGAACAAACTGAGGACCAAAAAAAGGCCTCAAATGAAAGTGATGAAGAAGACTCTGAGGATCATACCAAAGCCTCTACTGAAGATCATATCTCTACTGATCAACCAGCTGAAGAGGAGACTACTCAAACTCCTCCTGTGGTGAACCTGGAGCAGGATTCTGATACAGAGATCATAGCCTCTGTAAGACCTAGCATAGCCAAAAGGCTCAGGTCTAGAAAAGGAAAGATGCAAGCAGAACATGCAGTCCCTGAGAAGAAGCAAGCCGCTCCAAGGAAAGCCAAAGCTAAAGCTGCCTTTGGTCCAACAAAACAGTGGAGTAAAGTCCAAACCTAGAAGAGGAAAGCTGTAACCCCATCAGACTCAGATGTTGAATCAGATGTCCCAACATCTCCTCCCAAGAAGAAACCAACACCATCTAGGGCTTCAACTGCTGTTCCAGAAGCTCCCTTGGACAACATCTCATTCCATCATGTCTCTAGTGTTAACAGATGGAAGTTTGTGTACCAAAGAAGGGTTGCCCTAGAAAGAGAGCTGAGCAGTAATGCACTTGAGTGCACTGAACTGATTGACCTCATCTCTGCTGCAGGCCTCTTCAAAACAGTCTCAAATCTCTCTCCCTGCTATGAACTTCTTGTCAAAGAATTCATTGTCAATCTTCAGGAAGACTGTGCCAATGGTAAGTCTTCTGAATTTAGAAAAGTCTTTGTTAGAGGTAAGTGTGTAGAGTTCTCTCCTCAGATCATCAACCACTACCTAGGAAGAGAAACAGATGGACCAAATGAGCTAGGTAAGACAGATAACCAAGTCTGCAAGGTTATCACTGCAAACCAGGTCAAGGCATGGCCAGTTAAAGGAAAGCTCTCTGTGAGCATGCTAACAAGAAAATATGCCATGTTGAACAGGATTGGTACAGCAAACTGGGTGCCTACCAACCACACATCTTCAATATCCACTGGCCTGGCCAGGTTTATCTATGCTGTGGGAACTCAGACTAAGCTGGACTATGGTGCTTACATATTTGATTAGACCTTGAAGCATGCCAGCTCTTCTGCAACAAAGCTGCCAATAGCCTTTCCCTCCTTGCTATGTGGTTTAGTGCTCAATCAATACCCTGGAATCCTCACTGAAAAGGATACAGTCTGCAAAAGAGAAAGCCCCCTGGCTTTTCACTACAAATTGTTCCTCAGTCATCATGCAGCAGATGTTGAAGCCCCTTCTGGGACATCTGTAGGTCCTTCAATTGCCAAGACTCCAATCTCCAAGGCTGCATTGATTGCTGAATTAAAGAGCACCTGCAAAGAACTTGAAGCAAGGAAGCTGAAACTTGAAGAAATCATCCAAAGGCTGGAAAGTGAAGGAGATCAGAAAGCTGCCTCTGATGAAGAAAGTGAAGCTGATGAAGAAACTGAAGTTGATGAAGAAACTGAAAGTGATGAGTCTGAGTGATCATTGTATGTGAGGACAAATGTAATGATAGCTGCATTGTATTTCTAGATTAGTGTCTTTGGCCCCATAATTTGTGTCTAACAAGGTGGAGAACAACAACAACAACAAAATGTATTGCTGTTTAATTATGAAAAATCTGTTTTTTTTTGTCTGAACTGAATCAGTATGTTTTGATAAATATTTCTGTTGCAATAAGACTGGATACATATATGTTTGAGGGGGAGTAATCTCAAATATGAATCAACAGAAAAGTAATGTTATACTCTGATAAAAAGAACTTCTGCTGCACTCTGAAAACCAGAAAAGATGTTAGCCAAAAATTAGCCAAAGGGGGAGTTTGTAGATGTCTTGAATTGGCAGAATTTTTGACCAACAAGAAATATTGAATTCAGTTCAGAATGTCCTATCAAATGTTGGGACATTATCAAACAGAGTATATGGACTTATTTCAGGATGTCTCACCAGATGTTGGGACATTGTGTTAATGACTTAAGTTGAGTTTTTCAGGATGTCCCAACAGATGTTGAGACATCTCAAACCTGCTACCAGAATTAATTATTGACTAACTGATCAGAGATATTTAAGGAGAGTTATCTGGAATTAATTAATGATGGATAAAAACAAAACAAGGCGCATCTGTAGGGAGTTTTATATTGAGGATTTAGATTAAAACAGAAGGCCTAAATCACCTAGAATCTAGAAAGTAACAAACCCTAAATTCAAGGTGGAAGCTGCATGCGCATTAGGGCTGGATCATTCTACAGAAAGCCCAAATCACAGATACATATTTAATCAACAGAAACTCATAGAATTGAGTACGAATTTTAGAAGACCAAATAGAGTGTCTAGTGTTTTAATAGCAGGTTGATTTAATTGTACCACTTTATGAGCTTTTAAGCAAAAGTGCATTTGTGACTTGATTGAAACTGTGAAGTAAGATCAAGCTGTTTTTGTTTGAAGTATGACTTCAATTTCATTTAACTTGTAAACAAAATCACTGTGTGATTGAGGGGGAGTGAGTAGGGTACTCTTATCTAAGTTGTGTCTTAGGTAGAAATTGCATTGGGTAGTTATTAAGTGATAGATTAAACAAGGTGGTTTAAGTCTAGAATTAATATTACTTATAGTGGATTTCCTCCTGGCTTGGTAGCCTCCAGATGTAAGTGTGGTTATACACTGAACTGGGTTAACAAACTTCTGTGTTATTTACTTTTCTTGCTATTTAAGTTTTGGTTAAATCTGTCAAGTGTTGGGACATCTCTTAGGACATATCATACCTGATCACAAAATTTCAAGCATCTTCTTCAGTGACCTTCATCAGTAGTCACCCTCAGTACTCTTCACCAACATCCATCATCATCATGGACACTTCTAGGAAGAGCAACATCACATACCATTTCTTTGAGCATACTCTGAAAAGCATCAGACAGATCCAGTCTCTCATTACTCCTGATCATGTCCCACTATTCAGAGAGCATTATGGAGGCATATTGGACATGATCATGGATCTGGATGCATCCCAGAGGAGCATGATCCATACTTGCTTGCAGTTTTATGATCCCCCTCTTAGATGCTTCACATTCCCTGATTTTCAGTTGGGACCACTGTTAGAAGAATTTTCCATGTTGTTAGGAGTTCCTATCAGGAGTGGGATTCCTTTCAACCCTGAGATGGTTGCTCCCAAGAATAAAGATATAACTAAGGCCTTGCATTTGGAGCCTACCCTCATTGATCAGAGCATGACCACCAAGGCTTGGATTCTAGGCCTTCACTTAGACTTCTTGATATCTCAGGCCACCCTGCATGCTGCAGCAGGGGAGTGGGATGTTGTTTGTGCACTCTTAGCCCTCAGCATATATGGAGTTATCTTGTTTGCAGACGAGCCAAAGTTTGTAAGTAAGAATTCCATTCACCTGTTCTTACTGAGGAACCCAGTTCCTACCTTGCTTGGAGACTTCTATTATTCAGTACACCAGAGGAATAAGAAGCAAAGAGGAAGACTGGTCAGATGTTGTGCTCCCCTTTATTACTATTGGTTGCTAAGGCATTTTCCAAAGTCAGATACTTTCTTGAACCCTCATCAGCCAAGGAACTGGGCTAAGATATTGATTTCCTTGACATCAGAAGACATCAGATGGTGCACTCAGAGCACCAAGGGCAAAGACATCATTACTAGTTGTGGGCAATATCCTAATGTGCCTTTGATTGGAGTAAAAGGTTGCATCAACTACAACCCTTTACTTTTTAAGAGACAGTTGGGGTATGCTTTGGTCCATCCTCCAAGAGGGAAAGATTTGACTAAAACCCTCTATTGTGAAATCTAGCACAACTCTGCTATTGTTAGACAGGAAGCTTGGGCCTGGGACAACATCCAGACTAAGGGGACAGCTATCCTTGGCAAATGCAACAACATTGCTTCAGCACAGTATTTTGATTGGTCTCGTACCAGGGCACAGATCACCCGAATACCATTCACCTTAGAAGATATACCGGGACCTTCAACAGTGTGTCGCTCCCACCAAAATGACACCTAAGGTCAAGAGGGGTACAGACGCGAACGGTCAGCAAAAAGAGAAGGAAAATGAATAGAGTCGCCAGCTAGGCATTTTTATCCCAAAGGAAAGGTAATGCTGCATAAACCTAGAAAGATATGGACAAGACGGTCGCGAACCAGAGAGACTGAGAAAGGGGGTTGGTTACAACTTGGGAAGGTATTAGCACCCAGATTGTCCGTCGTACTCGACGGGATCCACGCTTGAAAGATTTGTGTTTAAAAGGGGTAGTGTCAGTGCAATTTGTGTATCAAAACTGGAAAGAATGCAAGTGTCAGTGTAAAAGAAAAGTGAAGTGTATAAGAGAAGTGTCAGTGTAAGAACAAGAATGGAATGCTCAAGACCTTGAGGCTTAAAAGAATGATGCTGAAAAAGGGGGAATATACAGAGACTTTTGTTCGATAACCGTTAAGTTATGCCTACGTATCCTCTCGTGCAATGAGGAAGTCAGAACACCGTAGTTCGACTCAAAGAGACTGAAAGATAAATTGACTTGTGAATTGCTTACTTGTCTATGCTCAAGTGTATGACCTGTCTGACTCAGGTGCAAACTGTCTTGCATTAGACGGAAGAATCAAGTTCTCGTTTGTGAGTGAATGAGATGAGAAAAGAATCCCGGAGGAGACGATTATTGTTTGTTTTTGTGTTTTCAATCTTTTATTGCTTTTGAAAGTGTGTCATAAGTTAATGAGTTTAAGCCTAGACCAATGGGTTAGTAAACTCATCACATCCTCCCTCTGATTAGGGGTAATGAGAATACCTTAAGTGTGAAGTCAGCATCTCACACTTAATCACCCTGATGTAGGATTAAGATCATTAACCTACTTGTGATTATTTAGATGTTTTTGGTGTTTTTGTTTAGTGTTAAGTAATGAGTTTAAGCCATAATCAAGGATTTAATGGACTCATTACACCATCCTAATAGAAGGATAATAGATGAGAATCATTTAAGCTGAGAAAGATTCCTCAATTTAATCCATGATTAGGGATTAACCTCATGACAAAACAAGGCCTTTTTTAAAGTGGATTTTAGTTAATGGTAAGATTAAGAAGTGAATTTTATGGTTTGTAAGCCAACTTGAGGGGGACTTGTCCATTAACATTAGGGTGTAAACACCCCAAATTTGCCCTCACCCATTCACACCATGGCTTGTGATCTTTTCATATGCATAAATAGCATCTCATACCACATTTTTGATTCACTGCATTGCTTCTAAGTCATCTGCATCTAGGGTTTGTGATCTGAGCTATCCCTGAGCCTTTTGAGCCACTCTAAAGGTTTTCAATCACTTCAAAGGGTCCATGTGTGTTCAAGCATCATATTATATCCCCACAAAGTCAAGAAAGTCATGTGTGTAGTTAAACCTGGCTCTGCTTCCATGCCATTCTCAGTTCTTGTGATTCTTTGACTTTCTTGACTTTGTGGGGATATAATATGATGCTTGAACACACATGGACCCTTTGAAGTGATTGAAAAACTTTGGAGTGGCTCAAAAGGCTCAGGGATAGCTCAGATCACAAACCCTAGATGCAGATGACTTAGAAGCAATGCAGTGAATCAAAAATGTGGTATGAGATGCTATTTATGCATATGAAAAGATCACAAGCCATGGTGTGAATGGGTGAGGGAAAATTTGGGGTGTTTACACCCTAATGTTAATGGACAAGTCCCCCTCAAGTTGTCTTACAAACCATAAAAATCACTTCTTCATCTTATCATTAACTAAAATCCACTTAATAAAGGCTTTGTTTTGTCATGAGGTTAATCCCTAATCATGGATTAAGTTCAGGAGCTTTCCCAGCTTAAATGTTCTCATCTATTATCCTTCTATTAGGATGGTGTAATGAGTCCATTAAATCCTTGATTATGGCTTAAACTCATTACTTAACACTAAACAAAAACAACAAAAACATCTAAATAATCACAAATAGGTTAATGATCTTAATCCTACACCATGGTGATTAAGTGTGAGGTGCTGACTTCACACTTAAGGTATTTTCATTACCCCTAATCAGAGGGAAGATGTGATGAGTTTACTAACCCATTGGTTTAGGCTTAAGCTCATTTTCCTATGACAAACTCCAAAAAGCAATAAAAGACTGAAAACCCAAAAACAAACAATAATCGTCTCCTCCGGGATTCTTTTCTCACCTCATTCACTCACAAACGAGAACTCTCTTCTTCCGTCTAATGCAAGACAGTTTGCACCTGAGCCAGACAGGTCATACACTTGAGCATAGATAAGTAAGCAGTTCACAAGTCAATTTACCTTTCAGTCTCTTTGGGTCGAACTACGGTGTTCTGACTTCCTCATTGCACGAGAGGATACGTAGGCATAACTTAACAGTTATCTAACAAAAGTCTCTGTATATTCCCCCTCCTTCTAGCATTATCCTTTAAGCCTCATAGTCTTGAGCATTTCATTCTTGTTCTTACACTGACACTTCTCTTATACACTTCATACTTCTTTTACACTGACACTTGCATTCTTTTCCAGCTTTGATACACAAATTGCACTGACACTACCCCTTTAAAGCACAAATCTTTTAAGCGTGGATCCCGTCGAGTACGGCGGACAATCTGGGTGCTAATACCTTCCCAAGTTGTAACCAACCCCCTTTCTCAGTCTCTCTGGTTCGCAACCGTCTTATCCATCTTTTCTTATGTTTATGCAGCATTACCTATCCCTCGGGATAAAAATGCCTAGCTGGCGACTCTATTCTTTCCTTTCTCCTTTCGCCGACCGTTCGCGTCTATACCCCTTCTGACCAGGTGTCATTTTGGTGGGAGCGACAGCTTGGCGACTCTGCTGGGGACCCTTATACTGTAACCATGGCTTCTGGTTCTTTTTGTGGGTTCCTCCTAGCGCTTGTTTGATTTATGTTTACTGGGGTGTTATGTGCTAATTGTGTTTATATAGTTGCTTTATTTATTGCTTTATGTACAGTTATTTATTGCTTTCTTTACAGCTTTATATATCATACTGTCATATTGTCATCTAGCTGGATCTGGTTTTTGCTTTGGTGGGTGGGGTTCTATTGAGAGTTTAAGGTCCTATACCTGGGACCTGAGTGACACCTAGGCTAGAGTGGTTCATGTTCTTTCCCATTCCATTTCGGTCTGGTGCGGGAATATGAAACACGGTTCAGATGTGGGTTTCTTCTTGAGAACTCTGTGCTACAGATTTCCTGTAGTGCTAGGGCTATCTGGGAAGCCTGCTAATTCTGGATGACCTTTACTATGACCTTCAGAAACTGAGGTGAATTAGAGGAGGATCTTTTATGGTTATTGTGAACACTGTACCTCCGGGTTAGAAGTGTTTACACTTCTCATAACTGATCTAAGTCTGAGGACCCTTGTTTAAGAACACCACCTGTGAGGGGGTTGGGCTGTTTACAGGTTTGCAGGTGCCCTTGACCACAACATACCCTGATACTTTGTTTTGATTAAGAGTACTCCACTTTGGACAGTTCTTGTGATTTAACCCTGGACATGTGACTCTTTATTTGAGTCCCCCACCTTGGTTACTGGACTTTTGAACCTCCATCTGGACTTTATATCAAGGCAGTAATCAGATCCAGCTTGATCACAAACCTTTGCATATCATTTTCATACTCATCATTTGCATCATTTAACATTTGTTTATTTGTTTTTCAGGGTATCCATATTGTATCTGGCTTGGTTTTGACCCCTTCATCTGCATAGACCCCTGATCATCAGTTATCTGCTTCAGCTATCTGCTACCTGGAACCTATTTTGATTGAGCAGAACATGACAACAAAGGCTGGGATCCCTGGCCTGCACCTAGACTTTCTGACTTCTCAGGCCATCCTGAAGGCCTCTTTGCAAGAATGGAGGGCAGTTTGTGCATTGTTAGCCCTCAGTACATATGGGGTTATATTATTTGCAGATGATCCCAAGTTTATCAGCAAGAATGCCATTCACCTTTTCCGTATGAGGAACCCAGTGCCCACATTGCTGGGAGATTTCTATTATTCGGTTCACCAAAGAAATGAGAAGCAAAGAGGGAGGTTGGTGAGATGCTGTGCTCCCCTATTCCATACATGGCTGCTCAAACACTTACCCAAGACTGATGCCTTCCTGAATCCTCACCAACAGAAGAATTGGGCTAAGAGACTTATTGCTTTGACTTCAGATGACATCAGATGGTGCACCCAGAGCACCAAAGGCAGGGACATAATTACTAGCTGTGGACAGTTCCCCAATGTACCTCTGATAGGAGTGAAGGGTTGCACCAACTACAACCCTTTGCTGTTTAAGAGACAGTTGGGCTATACTTTGTTTCACCCTCCTAGAGTGCAAGACTTGGCTGAAACCCTGTATTGCGAGATAAAGCCTAATCTAGCTGTTGTCAGGCAAGCATCCTGGGCTTGGGACAACATCCAGACCAAAGGGATGGCCATTCTTGGGAGGTGCAATAATGTGGCTTCAGCTCAGTATTATGAATGGTCTCATGCTAGGGCTCAGAATTCTGGGATGCCCTTCACCATTGAGGATACACCTGGACCATCCACAGTACCACCTCCAGCCACTGTCAGCCTGGAAGAATTTGAGAAACTGAAGGAGAGGAATGAGAATCTGTCTCAAGCTCTAAAGAAGACCCTCTGGGAGAGGAGTGATGGTCGTCTAGACATTGAGAGGTTGAAAAAGCTTAAGGTGGAACATCTGGCCAAGATTGAGAAAGCAGAGGACTACATCAAGAAATCAAGAGCTGGGGAGCAAATCCTGAAGAATGCCTGTAAAGAGGCCCAGTTTCAGAAGGCTAGCACTGATCTCTATCTGAAAGAAAGTCAAGCTAGGTGGGTCAGGATCACTGAAGCTCGTACTCAAGGAGATAAGAAAACTCAGGCCAGGATTGAGCATTTAGAGGCCAATGAGAAGAAGCAACAGGAGGCTTTGATGGCATCCCATAAGGAAATTTCAGAATTGAAGATTAGGGCTGGTGTGAAGAGGTCAAAGGACCAAGACAGGCACAAGAAGCTGACCACTGTTATTGCCACCAGAAACCTTCTTATCAGAAACATTATAGAGCACCCGGCTGGTCCTGTAACTGAATCACTTCTGAAGGAGGTTAAGGAGGATGAGTTTGGATTAGATGTTTAATTTCTTTGCTTGTTGTTATTTCCATTTCATGTACTTTTCTTTTTATGTTGTATTTTGATCCCTCAGGGGCATGGGTTGTAAAAACAAACTATGTATGATCCACTATTTGTAATGTATTCGTAAGTTTGTTTCATTGAGTTTTCTTCTCTCAAGCAACATCAAAGCATCTTCCTCAGGGTCTGGAAAGGTCAAAACCAAGAGCCGAGCCGGATACCTTGGAAAATAAATAAGCATACTGCATTGCATGCTAACTCTTGTTTTGTTTTGTAGGCTTTGTTTTGTCTGATACTGACTCTGTTGTGATTCAGGAATTATTGCTCGCCGTCGGGTGTTCCCTCTCAACCGTCCGCACAGGTATCCTACTCGCAACAATCTTCCTGGTATCCAGATGGACCAAGTACAGCAAGATCTGACAGAGGTCAGAACCCAGATGGCTAATGAAAGGCTGGAGATGAGAAACCAAATGACCCAATTCATGGAAGTAATGAATGGCTTGGCCCAAAGTCAAGAAAGGTTGAGGGCATTGGTAGAAAGACAGACCCCGGAAGAACCCCATCTGGGAACTGGAGGAACAAGTAACAACGAAAGGGGTCAGCCTCATGTTAACCCACCAGTATATGGGTCTCATCTACATCCGGAAGTCAACATCCCGGGTAATGTGCAAGGAAATACCACTGCAGGCAGGATCTTACAGGAAGATCCTCAAGAGGAGCAGTTTATTGTAATGGGAGCTGGGGATGAAGTTTATGATAGAAGGTTTGATGAAATTGCTGAGAAGTTGAGATCTCTGGAGTCTCAAAATTCCCTGGGTTTTGATGTCATGGATATGGGGTTAGTGGATGGGGTAAGGATTCCCCATAAGTTTAAACCCCCGTTCTTTGAGAAGTACAATGGAACTTCCTGTCCACGAACTCAATTACAGTCCTTTCTGGGGAGACTTAAGGCATACACCATGGATGAAAAGCTGTGGATGTTCTATTTTGAAGATAGTTTGACTGGGGCTTCAAGGGAGTGGTACTCACATTTAACCAGAGCTACTATCAGATGCTGGAAGGACTTAGCTGAAGCCTTCATCAGACAGTACCAATACAACCTGGACATGGCTCTTAACAGAACCCTTCTGATGGGAATGTCTCAATCCTCCAGAGAAAGCTTCAGGGAATATGCCCAGAGGTGGAGACAGCTTGCTGCTGCTGTCCAGCCACCCATGTCGGAAAGAGAAATGGCCGACATGTTTATGAACACTCTGCAAGGAACATATATTGATAGGCAAGCTGCCTTTTCTTCCACCAGCTTCACTGACGTAGTCATAGCTGGAGAAAGAATTGAAAGCCTTCTGAAGATGGGTAAGATTTCTGATAATGGTGCAAGTTCCTCAAGTAATCCCAGGAAGCCTTTTGGGGGACCTAGAAGGACCGGTGAGACAAATGCCATTCATGCCAGTAGGGGCAGACCTCAGTATGTCCACAGATCAGTAGCAGCTGTCACTATTCCAGCTCAGATTCCTCAGCAACCAGCATATCAACAACCACAACAACCACATTATCAGCAGCAAGTTCAGTATCCGCCACAGAGAACATACAATAACAACAACAACAACAATCAACAACAAATACCTTTTCAGCAAAGACCATCACAGGCAAATAGGGTGATTGATCCAATCCCTATGCCATATGCTGCCTTATTGCCACAACTCCTGAAACTCAACTTGGTTGAATTAAGGACATTGGCGCCACCAGATCCCTCCAATCTTCTAAGAAATTATGATTTCAACGCCAGATGTGCTTTCCACTCCAATGCACCTGGCCATAATACGGAGAAGTGCAGGGCTTTGCAAATGAAGGTGCAAGACCTGGTGGATTCTAAAGCCCTCAACTTTGCACCCCCTCCAAGTGTCACCAAGAATCCCATGCCCAATCATGGAGGACCAAGAATTAATGCCATTGAGGAAGACAAGCCATCTTTCTTAATCACCAATGTTGGGCAGATTCGGACACCTCTGGTCGAAATTAAAGCTCAGCTTCTAGAGTGCCAGATGTTCCCCGGGTGTGAGCTCGGTTGTGGGTATTGCAACATTTCGGTCAACGGGTGTGATAATTTGAGAAGCGGCATAGATGGTCTTATCAAAAGCGGTATACTTCAGATCACGACAATAGCGCCTACAAATCCAGCAATCCCTTTGACAACAATTCCTGACTCTTCTACAACTGCAACAACAATCATCCCGACCAATTCATCAATATCATCAACAATGGCTTCATCCATCACTTCAACAAATCAGATGTCAAAAACCTTTTCTTCTACAACATCAGCGCCCATTTATTTACCAGGACCTTCTACAACGCCAACAGAAATTAATGAAGATATCTCAGCAGTCACCATCTACTACGATCCGTCAAGTGTTCCTCCAAACAACAACTTTCAACAACAGACAATGGCACCTCCTGCCAGATCACCAGTCACCATTTACTACGATCCGCACACCATTTCAATACCCCCCTCTGCAGCAGTCAGTCCAGTTACCATCACGGTGCCTGGACCAGTTCCATATGAAAGCAGTAATGCCATACCCTGGCATTATGGCTCTGACCTCTACTGCAACGGGGAGAAAATCACTTTGGATTCTTCAACCTCTTCTCCACAGATTGATAATGTTGGGGGAGGCGGAGGCTTCACCAGAAGTGGACGCCTTTTTGCCTTACAAGTGCAAAGACCTAATGTCGAGGCAGAAGCTGCTGCCAAAGCAAAGGGAAAGAGTGTGGTATTTGAAGAGCCGGCTGTCAAAGAAACTCAGAAGACATCTTTTGAGCAAGATGTAGACGAGTTTATGAGGATTATAAAGAGAAGTGATTACAAAGTGGTGGATCAGCTTCACCAAACTCCCTCAAAGATCTCCATATTATCCTTGCTGATGTGTTCTGAAGCTCACCGGAATGCATTATTGAAAGTCTTGCACGCAACATACGTGCCAGAGGAGATCACCGTTAATCAGCAAGAAACTGTGGTGGCAAATGTCAACACCAGTCATGGACTGGGCTTTACCAATGCTGACTTAACAACTGAGGGGCGTAACCACAACAAGGCTTTACACATCACTCTAGAATGCAAGGGTGTTGTTCTATCTCATGTACTGGTGGATACTGGGTCATCGCTCAATGTTCTACCAAAGAAAGCTTTAGTGAAGCTGGAGTATGATGGCTTGGCACTGCGTCCAAGTAATTTGGTGGTGAGAGCGTTTGATGGATCTAAGAGATCAGTGCTAGGGGAGATCGATCTGCCTGTGATGATTGGCCCGCAGACTTTTAAAATTACCTTCTAAGTGATGGACATTCAGCCGACCTACAGCTGTTTGTTGGGTAGACCCTGGATCCATGCCGCTGGCGCTATTACGTCTACCCTTCACCAGAAGCTGAAATTCGGGTGGGAAGGCCAGATCATCACCATTTGTGGTGAAGAAGACATCTTTGTTAGCCATCTGGCTACGTACAAGTACATTGAGATGGATGGAGAAATCCATGAAACCATGAGCCAAGGGTTTGAGGCCCTGAACATTAATGAAGCGTCTGCTGTATTGGGAACCTCTGTGACATCTTATCAGCAAGCCACGAAGGTTGTTGAAGAGGGGACTGCCCAAGGATGGGGCAAGCTGCTGCCCGTGGAAAAGAAGGAGGATAGATTTGGGTTGGGTTACAAACCAACTCAACAAGATCAATCAGAGGCTGCCAAGAAGCCCAGTTTTGTCAGCGGGGGAATGCTCACCCCGGATGTAGTGAACAACTTGGAAGACGAGGATGAAAGTGACCGCAACCTGGAGAGCTGGATACGTCCAAGGATCCCGGGGAGCCAAGTCCTTAACTGGTCTTCCCAGGAAATTATAAGGGTTACTCCTGCAGAGTAATTATTATTTCCTGTATTTTAAGCATGCATCAAGTCTTGCATCTTGCCCAAGATGACAAGACTCATTTTGTAATCGGTCCATCTTGTAATTTTGTGCAAACAGATCAATCAATGAATATCGGACATCTTTTGCAAATGAGTCTTTTTCCTTTTCCGCTCACTGTTTTTCATTTTTCTTTTTGTACAAAAATAAAATGGCAATGTTTTCAAAATGGTAATTTCATTTCACTTTTTCTAAACAAGATTAAAATCGATCACTAAAATGAACAATCTAAACCCTTGCAGAGAGTGCCTTTCAGACTGCACCGACAACAACACAGCTATGACTTCGTATGACTTTGACAATCCAATCAATCAAGCTGATGAAGGGGTTGAAGAAGATTATGAGCTTCCTGAAGAGCTAGCCAGGTTGTTAAAGCAAGAGGAAAAGGTTATTACTCCTCACCATGAGGAAGTCGAGACGGTTAATCTTGGTACGGAAGAAGACGTGAAAGGGGTTAAGATCGGGGCCTGCCTACAAGATCCGGTAAAAGAGTAACTGATTGATATGCTTCGGGAGTATGTGGATGTATTTGCTTGGTCTTATCAAGATATGCCGGGGTTGGACACCGATATTGTCATGCACAAGCTGCCTTTAAAGGAAGATTGCCCGCCAGTTAAACAAGAACTGCGCCGTACTCGCCCAGACATGGCAATGAAGATTAATGAAGAGGTACAAAAGCAGTGGGACGCCGGGTTCCTTGCTGTGACTAGTTATCCTCCGTGGGTCGCTAATATTGTACCTGTGCCTAAGAAAGACGGTAAAGTGAGAATGTGTGTGGATTACCGGGATCTGAATAGAGCCAGCCCGAAAGATGATTTCCCTTTACCTCACATCGATATATTTGTTGATAATACGGCTCAGTTCTCGGTGTTCTCCTTCATGGACGGATTTTCAGGATACAATCAGATCAAGATGTCACCTGAAGACATGGAGAAGACAATTTTCATCACACCCTGGGGCACGTTCTGTTATAAGGTGATGCCATTCGGATTGAAGAATGCTGGTGCAACGTATCAATGGGCTATAGTAACATTATTCCACGACATGATCCATAAAGAAATTGAATGTTATGTGGATGACATGATTGCCAAGTCCCTCACAGAAGAAGACCACCTGGTAAATCTGTTGAAGCTATTCAAGCGTCTGAGGAAGTACCAACTGAAGTTGAACCCCAACAAGTGCATATTCGGGGTGCAATCTGGTAAGTTGCTGGGATTTATCGTAAGTGAAAAAGGGATTGAAGTTGACCCTGATAAAGTTAAAGCCATTCAAGAAATGCCTGCACCGAAGACGGAAAAAGAAGTTCGAGGTTTTCTAGGTAGATTGAACTACATTTCAAGGTTCATATCTCACCTGACAGCAACCTATGAACCCCTGTTCAAGCTGTTAAGAAAAGAACAAACGGTCAGGTGGAACGAAGACTGCCAGAAGGCTTTTGACAAAATCAAGGAATATTTGCAAGAGCCTCCAATCCTCATGCCTCCAGTTGAAGGAAGACCTATGATAATGTACTTAACAGTATTAGAAGAGTCAATGGGGTGTGTGCTGGGCCAGCATGACGAGTCTGGTCGAAAAGAGTATGCAATTTACTACCTAAGTAAAAAGTTTAGCGATTGTGAACAACGTTATTCACTGCTCGAGAAAACTTGATGTGCTTTAGAGTGGGCTGCTCGCCGACTAAGGCAGTATATGTTGACCCACACTACCTTATTGATATCAAAGATGGACCCAGTTAAGTACATTTTTGAGAAGCCAGCACTTACCGGACGGGTTGCAAGATGGCAAATGATCCTCACAGAATATGACATTCAGTACACATCTCAGAAAGCCATCAAGGGCGGTGTATTGTCTGATTATCTTGCTGAGCAACCCCTTGATGATTACCAGCCTATGAGATTTGACTTCCCTGATGAAGACATCATGTTCATAAAAGCAAAAGATCATGAAGAGCCTGTTCACACTGAAGGGCCTGACCCGGAAGAAGAATGGACTATGATGTTTGATGGGGCTATTAACATGAATGGCCGTGGTGTTGGTGCAGTACTCATTACACCTAAGGGAGTTCACATGCCTTTCTCGGCAAAACTCACCTTTAAATGCACTAACAACGAAGCTGAATACGAAGCTTGTATTATGGGTCTTGAGGAAGCCATTGACCTCAGGATCAAGACTTTGACTGTATTCGGAGATTCAGCTCTGGTAGTTAATCAAACCAACGACAAATGGTACACCCACCAGGATCATCTGATGCCTTATAGGGATTATACGAGGAGGTTATTGACTTTCTTTACAACGGTCAAGCTTGAGTATATCCCTTGGGACGAGAATCAGTTTGCAGATGCTCTGGCTACCATTTCATCAATGATCAAAGTTCAAGCTGCCAACTTTGTACCTCGGATCTCAGTATCCAGACTCGACAGACCAGCGTATGTATTTGCAGCAGATGTTGCCAAAGATGATAAGCCTTGGTTTCACGACATCAAATGCTTCTTAGAGGATCAAACATACCCACCTGGGGCATCTTCCAATGATAAGAAGACATTAAGAAGGCTAGCTGGTAGTTTCTTCCTGAATATTGACGGTTCCCTGTACAAAAGGAACTTTGATATGGTACTTCTCAGATGCGTTGATAAGACAGAAGCAGACCTGTTGATGCACGAGGTGCACGAAGGATCCTTTGGTACCCATGCTGGAGGGCATGCAATGGCTAAGAAGTTGTTAAGATCAGGTTATTATTGGGTCACAATGGATGCAGATTGTTGTGCTTATGCCAGAAAATGCCATAAATGCCAGATTTATGCGGACAAAGTGCATGTACCTCCCAATCCTCTGAATGTGATGTCTTCACCATGGCCCTTTGCCATGTGGGGCATTGATATGATTGGCAAGATTGAACCGACTGCTTCAAACGGCCACAGATTCATCCTGGTTGCTATTGACTATTTTACCAAATGGGTTGAAGCGACTTCTTATGCAAATGTTACAAGGCAAGTGGTAGCCCGATTCCTGAAAAGAGACATCATTTGTCGGTATGGAGTTCCCAAGCGAATCATTACGGATAATGGTTCCAATCTAAACAACAAAATGATGGCAGAGCTATGTCGGGACTTCAAGATCCAACACCACAATTCTTCTCCTTACAGGCCAAAGATGAATGGCGCTGTTGAGGCAGCTAACAAGAATATCAAGAAGATTGTGCAGAAGATGGTAGTTACCTACAAAGACTGGCATGAGATGCTACCATTTGCCTTGCATGGGTACCGTACATCAATGAAAACATCCACTAGGGCAACACCGTATCAACTTGTGTATGGTATGGAGGCAGTCCTACCTGTTGAAGTTGAATTACCCTCCCTGCGGGTACTAATGGATGTTAAACTGAGCGAGGCCGAATGGGTCCGATCCCGATACGAACAACTAAATCTGATTGAAGAGAAGAGATTAGCTGCAATTTGTCATGGGCAGTTATATCAGAAAAGAATGAAGAAGGCCTTCGATCAGAAAGTCAGGCTCCGAGAGTACCAAGTAGGAGATCTTGTGCTGAAAAGACTCCTCCCTCCTCATACAGACCACAGGGGCAAGTGGACTCCGAACTATGAAGGACCATTTGTAGTAAAGAAAGTTTTCTCTAGTGGAGCACTGATGCTCATCACTATGGATGGTGAAGACTTCCCGTCCCCTGTGAATTCACATGCAGTTAAAAAATACTTCGCATAAAAATGACCTGCTGGACACAAAAACAGAATGTAAGTCCAGGAAAAAATAGGGCATCCCGGCGAGTCAAAAACAGAATGAAAGACTCGGGCAAAAATAAGGGAAAATGAACAAAAATGTACACCCGCTGAGTTGAAAAGCCGCATTGGACAACTCAGGCAAAAATGGGTATCCCGATGGATTGAAAACCCGAAAGCGGGATCCATGCAAAATAAGGGAATAAGCGAACAACTGTACTCTGAATTCATCTGTATCCCTTACAACTTGGTAAGCTTCAAAAGGATCAAGCTTCTTTCAGAATCGACCTTCTTCAGAAAGCAAGATGAGAAGAACGTCAACTGTCATACGAGTCATAGCAAAGGGAAGCTCCTTAAAGCGTCATCAACATTGCCGATACCTTTTATTTCTCAATTTGTAACAATCTCCTCATATTAGGGGATCTGTTTCTCTGACTGTATCTCGCCAATTCAGGGCGCATGAATCAATAAAATAATATTTTTAGTCTTGTCTCGTCTCGTACATTTTGTTTTCATTTGCAAAAATGTCCGATGTCTTTAAGATACTGGTGGCATAAATATAGATGCTTCTCTTCTAAAAATACGTGCTTGCAGGAAATATACTTACCCCCGGGGGTGTCTAAACTCTTATGATGGAATTTGGTAAGGGATACCTCGGAATTACTTGTGCGTTTCTCTGTCTTTTCAGGATTGCAGGTATTCAAAGCACAACATGGGGCATGAAAGCTTCATCCCAGCAAGCTGGAAAATCATTATCTACTCAGTCTTAGCACCGAAGGTGCTTTCTCCCCAGCCAAGTTGCCATTTGATTATTTCCTCCTCAGCCAAGTACAAAAGCCAGGGAACCATCTCCCCACAGAGTTTCAGCCTCTATCCAGAAGAGCAACGCCTGAAGATCTCACAACAGAGTGAAGAAAGCTTCTACAAACCCCGGCTGGGTCCCCCATTACAAGGATATGTCTATCAGTGACCTATTTCCCCAAGCAGATACATCTTATCAGATCTACCAATGATCTCACTCCCAGCTGGGAGGTCCGCTTCAAGCAGATCGGCCAAAGATCTTCGCAGTAACGGGATCCGAATCCCGGATGGTTACCTCGTTGCATAATCATAGCATTCGCATCATTATCCTCCCCACAAAGCGTAGCATTCCGTATAATACGGAGCATTACGGCAAAAATCAAACATATTGCATAATCATAAGCCATGTTCTGAATCAAACACTTGTGAATACTGACAATTCATCAACGATATACAAAAAACTCCCCAGGATCCCCGGAGAACCAAAGCACTTTCCTGACACCCATAAATACAAATGCACACTCCTCTTGGCACCCGTCCGTGTCATCATTCCCCAATAAAGTCGCCCGGGCATTCTTTACAAACAGACACTTATATATTACAAATACTTCCTGACACCCGTCCGTGTCATATCCCCAACAAAAAGCCAAGGCATCCCCTTTTGCACTCACAGATACATATACTTATACAAATTCCCTGACACCCGTCCGTGCCGCTTTCCCCAGCATAATTACCTGAACATTTTATAAACCATACAATTATTACTTTCCTCTTTTGACACTCGTCCGTGTCACTCTCCCCAGCAAGTTAAACACTTATCTATACACCGCTCATACTTGTTACCCCTGTTTTACTCATACAGATACTCGTCCGTATCTTGTATACACCACTTGTATCCCCTCAGATTCGACACTCGTCTGTGCTCTTTGTTAACTAGTTGATACTCGTCTGTATCATCATCTCTGAACATGCGTCAGTGTTTGTTTCTACCTGATACTCGTCCGTATCATAGTCTTAAGGATGCTCGTCCGCATCTTTAATCTATACACCGTGACGAACACTTGTGTCTTCTTAAATTTAGACACTCGTCTGTGTCTATTATTCCCCAGAAGAGTCCCCGCAGAATCAATACTCGTCCGTGTTCTTTGTTAACCAGTTGATACTCTGAACATGTGTCAGTGTTTGTTTCTACCTGATACGTGTCCGTATCATAGTCTTAAGGATGCTCGTTCGCATCTTTAATCTATACACAGTGCCCAAAACACTTACACCTCTCATTCCTTGGATATAGACACTCGTCCGTGTTTACTTGTCCCAGCAAATCCCAGTTGAACTATTTATTTTCTATTCCGGCATTCGTCCTATGTCATGATACCCGATTGGCAGCCGTACCCTGCCAGGTGATTGTCCTTCACCTTTGGATGACCGTCCCTCATCCTTTCCCCAACGGAGTCTCCATTATTGGAACCCTTTTCTATCCGACATTCGTCCTATGTCGTGATATTTCTTTTTTAGCAGCCGTCCCCTGCTAGGTGATCGTCCTTCACCTCTTGATGATCGTCCTTCATCATGTTTATCTGATGTCCGTCCACATCGTCGACCTTTCTATCTGACATTCGTCCTATGTCATGATACCTTCAGAGCAGATGTGCCCTGCTAGGTGATCGTCCTTCACCTCTTGATGATCGTCCTTCATCATGCTTATCTGATGGCCGTACCCATCGCCGACTTTTTATCCGGCATTCGTCCTATGTCGCAATACTTTTTGCAACCGTACCTTGCCCGGTGATCGTCCTTCACCTTAGATGACCGTCCCTCATCTTATCCCCAACAGAGCAGCCGTCCCCTGCTAGGTGATCGTCCTTCACCTCTGGTGACCGTACCTCATCATTTATTTCATTTACCTAATCCCCAGAGAGTCTAATAGCTTTACTTGATGGCTGTCCCCATCATAGTCTCTCATATCCCCAGCTTGTCGGTCGTCCCCGTCATTGCTTTATTTCCCGCATCTTCCCCAGCGTGTCGGTCGTCCCCGTCATTGCTTCATCCCCAGCAGTCGTCCTCTGCTCGTTGGTCGTCCTCCATCGCCCGCACTTTATAATCATACTTTATTTTCCTTTACAATCTATATCCCTTTTCTTCTTCATTTTGTGAGTGCAAATTTTGGACTGTCTTTTGGTATTCAACCACAAGTTATCTTGTTTGCCTGTTAAGCCATTGCTTACATCCTACACAGCTAACTCATGTTTGAATAGGGGCAGCTGTAAACACCCCAAATTTGCCCTCACCCATTCACACCATGGCTTGTGATCTTTTCATATGCATAAATAGCATCTCATACCACATTTTTGATTCACTGCATTGCTTCTAAGTCATCTGCATCTAGGGTTTGTGATCTGAGCTATCCCTGAGCCTTTTGAGCCACTCCAAAGGTCTTCAATCACTTCAAAGGGGTCCATGTGTGTTCAAGCATCATATTATATCCCCACAAAGTCAAGAAAGTCAAAGAATCACAAGAACTGAGAATGGCATGGAAGCAGAGCCAGGTTTAACTGCACAGATGACCTAGAATTAGGGTTTTGGTTTCAAAGGCCATAACTCCAATTTTTTTGGTCATTCTTGTTTCTATTGGTCTCTATATGTTATACGGATCATGCATATGAATTTTCATGAAGAAATTCCATGGGGAAGGCATCCAACCAATAGTTGACTTCTTGAGCAAGTCAGTGTAAAATCAGGGCATCTGAGGCCCCCAATGACCCAACCAAAGGGTGTTCTTCATCATTTTGAATGTGTATGATCTTTATTTGATCATAGAAGATGTTAGAAGTTCACAAAATTGAAGAAATTCAAGCCATTTGCAAAGTTGCCTTTTTGGGAAAATGACTTGTAATGGAAACTTGCCCTTTTGGGAAACTTTTTCAACCCTTGCTTTTTGATTCAAAAATGATTCAAATGAGAAAACTTTGGTCATGAAAGTTGTAGAATGGATCATTCCCTTTTCAAAAAGTACAAGAACTCATTCTAATTCATTTTGGATCAAAAGTTATGGCTTGTCAAAGTTGGCAAAAATCACATAATTTCAAGTTTTCTACCAAAGAGGCAAAGTTGCAAAACCACTTGCCAAGACAAATTGTGCCATCAAATGGACTTCTAATCTTTGTACAAACATGAACCAAGGCCTAAAGATCAGATTGCATCAAAGGTTTGGTCATTTTCATGACTTGTGGATCAAGAAATCACAAAAGGGGCTAAAGGTCACAAAGTTGCAAAATATCCTTCAAACCCTAATCCATTTGTTGGCTGGTTTCAAAACTGATCCTATGGCCCTCCTCACTTCTTGCTGCACAGGACACCCCTCTTGTCCTTGGCTAACTATTGGCCCATACATCTCTTACACAAAGCTTGACTTTTTTGCAAAAGACCCATACCAATCACAATAGGGCACAACCACTCCACAGACCACTCCACAAAGGCAAGCCATAACAGACAACAACTCATGCTGAAACACACTCCAAGCCATAGTTATCAAAAATCCTCCAACTTGCAAAACCATTTGAATCTCTCAGCTCACTCAACCATTCTTCAAACCAACTTCACCATTGATCTCAAAATGACTCACTGATCACAAGCCAACCATTGAAACAGCCAAAAACCTCACACAAACAAAATACGATTTCCTCCCTTCACTGAACAGAACTTGCTCAATCTCACAAACTAGCCAAAATAAACTCCAGATGAACTTTGCAAACACTTGAGGAAGGTCAGTGGAGTTGATTGGAAGCAAGGAACTGGTCCAGAAGCTCTTGGGTTGAAAGCTTCGATTCAGGTAGCCATCGAAATTCATTTTTCCAGAAACTCTATTTTAAGTTGTTAAATGGTTAAGTTTGATTCCCTGAGTTCAATGAACCTTTTATTTTTGAAAATGATGAAGAAATGAATGTGTATGATCTGACTGAAATTTCTGCCATTTTTGAACTTTGCTTCGAATCTTGTTAATGGTGAAGAATAAATTCCATTTGAGGGCAGGGATGAGCTTAGGGAGGTGAGAGGAAGTGATCTGGAGCTTTAGAGCTCTAGAAATGACCTAGGGAGTGAGTTTGAGTTTTTTAGGGAAGGGGGTCACCGGAGAAGAGGACCGGAGCTCGTCTCCGGTGACCTGAAAATAATTAGGGTTAATTAATTAGGGTTAGCCAAGTTTGAATGTGGACCCTTGATCTGGTTGACTAAGTCAAGCCCCCGCGCGTTTCAATGGCCAGGATCTATCATTAAAGCCCTAATCCCATTTAATTAAATTAATTAATTAGGTTTAGTCAGTTTAAATGCCAGCCGTATGATAGCGCGCGCAATCAACCCTGGACTCTCAGCTTTGAATCTCAGCCTTCAGATCTGCTTACTTTCATTTATTTTCATTTTTATTCATTTTCTTTTGATTTATTTTGCACGGATTAATTAAAATAGCAAAAAAATTTTAAAAATTATGAAACTTTTTGTCAAGGTTTTCATTATTTTTCAGAACACAAAAATATTTTTATTTTTATTTTTTGCATTAAAAATTATTTTTAAATCATTTAAAAGATTATTTTTAATTAGTTAATGAAAATTAATTAATTAAAAATACTTTTAGGTATTTAAAAATCACAAAAAAATTCACATAGCATTTAAGAACATTTAGAAACATTGTCCAACTCTCAAACCAAATTTCTTTTTTGTTGTTGATCCCTTTTGATCATTTTCATTGGATTTAATTTCATTTTTAGGCAATATTTTATTTCAAACTTCAAAAATTCCTTTCTGCCTATCCTTTGAGAGTTGAGTGATGATTCTTTTGGCATTTCATCTTGCATAGCATGTAGTTCATAGGATAAAATTGGTTTGAATTGATCTTGCATTTTCAATTTGTTTAGAATTTTTCTTGTTGAGGTACCTTAAAACCCTAATAATCTTAGGAAATTCATAACTTCCACTAGATTAAGAATTGGATCCCCTCCTTTGGGCAGTGAGTTTGTATAGGTTTAGGGTTTCTTTGATTCCATTTTCAAATTTTTATCATGCCTCTTGCCTCTGGTTTTGGATTTTGCTTTGTGTGTTGATCATGAACCCTAATTTATGTCTTCCTTTGCATCCATCTTCCATTTGTTTGCATACCATGAATTGCCATGACACTTTGTGCATTCATTTGATTCATAATACATCTTAGGACATATTAGAATCATTTTTTATCATTGCATCTTTTCATTTGCCATGTTGAATGTCCATTGCATTTCATAACTTTTCATGTATGTTCATGGTTCAATGCATGCTTCATTTGCATCCATATGCTTGCTTGATCATTCTCATGTCTTGCCTCATGTTTGCATCATCTCTTAGCATGATTATCATCATGTATTTGCTTCTGACTTTGGTTTGCATCATCACATCTCATCCCATTTGCATTGCATTTCATTCCTTTTGCTAATATTTCAGGTGGTAAGTTGTTTGAGAAGTGAATTTGCCTTCACTTCTCATGGTTTCTTTTCATCTCTTTCATACTTCTCTTGCTGCATTTTGTATGTGTATTAGAGTGAGCTTGCTCATTCATGTGCATCTCTTACTTTCTTCCTTCAAGCAACTTGTCTTCTTAAGTGAAGCAAGTTGTTTTGCTTCTCTGCTTCTTCTCCTTTCATTTTGTTCCTCCTTGGTGGCTCTTTGAAGATTTCTTTCTCTCTTAAGCCTCACAAACCCTAGGAATACCAAAGCATGATCACAATTAGGGTTTGATTAGTCCCCCATTAGTTTCACCTTTGTGTCATCATTGAGTCTTCTCTTCTCATCCCATAAGCAGGGACTAAACCCTAAAGGCTTTAAGGCTTTGTGATTAAGCTTATGCCTGCATCCTTCTATTAGGATGGAGTGTATAACTTTAATCCTAAGTGTTAAACCCTTAATGTATTTAAATTCCTTTAATCAATCCATCTAATAATCATCAAGACATCAAGCTTGTAACTTGGGCCTTGCATTAGGGTTCTAATTCTTCCTTAATTGGTTAAGAAGGATTAACCCTAGTGTTAATGGAAAAGTCCCCCTCAAGTTGTCTTACAAACCATAAAAATCACTTCTTCATATTATCATTAACCAAAATCCACTTAATAAAGGCTTTGTTTTGTCATGAGGTTAATCCCTAATCATGGATTAAGTTGAGGAGCTTTCCCCAGCTTAAATGTTCTCATCTATTATCCTTCTATTAGGATGGTGTAATGAGTCCATTAAATCCTTGATTATGGCTTAAACTCATTACTTAACATTAAACAAAAACAACAAAAACATCTAAATAATCACAAATAGGTTAATGATCTTAATCCTACACCATGGTGATTAAGTGTGTGGTGCTGACTTCACACTTAAGGTATTTTCATTACCCCTAATCAGAGGGCAGATATGATGAGTTTACCAACCCATTGGTTTAGGCTTAAGCTCATTTTCCTATGACAAACTCCAAAAAGCAATAAAAGACTGAAAACCCAAAAACAAACAATAATCGTCTCCTCCGGGATTCTTTTCTCACCTCATTCACTCACAAACAAGAACTCGCTTCTTCCGTCTAATGCAAGACAGTTTGCACCTGAGCCAGATAGGTCATACACTTGAGCATAGACAAGTAAGCAGTTCACAAGTCAATTTACCTCTCAGTCTCATTGGGACGAACTACGGTGTTCTGACTTCCTCATTGCACGAGAGGATACGTAGGCATAACTTAACAGTTATCGAACAAAAGTCTCTGTATATTCCCCCTCCTTCTAGCATTATCCTTTAAGCCTCATAGTCTTGAGCATTTCATTCTTGTTCTTACACTAACACTTCTCTTATACACTTCATACTTCTTTTACACTGACACTTGCATTCTTTTCCAGCTTTGATACACAAATTGCACTGACACTACCCCTTTAAAGCACAAATCTTTTAAGCGTGGATCCCGTCGAGTACGGCGGAAAATCTGGGTGCTAATACCTTCCCAGGTTGTAACCAACCCCCTTTCTCAGTCTCTCTGGTTCGCAACCGTCTTATCCATCTTTTCTTAGGTTTATGCAGCATTACCTATCCCTCGGGATAAAAATGCCTAGCTGGCGACTCTATTCTTTCCTTTCTCCTTTTGCCGACCGTTCGCGTCTGTACCCCTTCTGACCAGGTGTCATTTTGGTGGGAGTGACATAGGGTTAGTCCTTCTTAACCACTTAAGGAAGAATTAGAACCCTAAAGCAAGGCCCAAGTTACAAGCTTGATGTCTTGATGATTATTAAGTGGATTGATTAAAGGATTTAAACACATTAAGGGTTTAAGACTTAGGATTAAAGTTATACACTCCATCCTAATAGAAGGATGCAGGCATAAGCTTAATCACAAAGCCTTAAAACCTTTAGGGTTTAGTCCCTGATTATGAGGTGAGAAGAGAAGACTCAATGATGACACAAAGGCAAAAGCTAAATGGGGGACTAACCAAAACCCTAATTGTTATCATGCTTGGTTGTTCCTAAGGTTAGTGAGGTTTACAAGAAGAAACTTCAGATAAACCACCAGGAAGGAAGCAGATGAAAGGAGGAAGAAACAAAGAGAAGCAAAACAACTGCTTCACTTAAGAAGACAAGTTGCTTGAAGAAAGAAGGTAGGATGAACAATAATGAGCAAGCTCAATCCAATACACATACAAAAATGCAGCAAAGGAAGCATGAAAGAGATGAAAAGAGAATGTGAGAAGTGAAGGCAAATTCACTTCTCAAACAACTTACCACCTGAAATGTTAGCATAAGAAAATGAAATGCAATGCAAATGAGATGCAATGTTGTGAGGGAAACCAAAACCAGAAGCATTTACATGATATTAATGATGCTAAGAGATGATACAAACATGAGACAAGACATGGTAATGATCAAACAAGCATAAGGATGCAAATGAGGCATGCATTGAACCATGGAAGCACATGAAAAGTTATGAAATGTAATGAACATACAACAAAGCAAATGAAAGATGCAATGATCAAACATGGTTCTAATATGTCCTAAGATGTATTATGAATCAAAAGAATGCACAAAATGTCATATCAAGTCAATGGATGCAAGCAAATGAGAAATGGATGCAAAAGAAGGCACAAATTAGGGTTACATGCATCATACAAAGCAAAAATCCAAAACCAGAAGCAAATGTCATGATAAAAATTTGAAAATGAGATCAAAGGAACCCTAAACCTATACAAGCTCACTTCCCAAAGGAGAGGACTCAACTCTTAACCTAGTGAGAGTTATGAATTTCCTAAGATTGCTAGGGTTTTAAGGTACCTTGTCAAGAAAAAATCCTAAACAAATTGAAAATGCAAGATCAAATCAAACCAATTTTATCCTATAAACTACATGCTATACAAGATGTAATGCAACAAGAATCATCCTCCAACTCTCAATGGTTAGGCAGAAAGGAATTTTTGAAGTTTGACATAAAATATTGCCTTGAAATGAAATTAAATCCAATGAAAATGATCAAAAGGCATCAAGAACAAAAAAGATATTTGGTTTGAGAGTTTGACAATGTTTCTAAATGTTTCTAAATGCTATGTGAATTTTTTGGTGATTTTTAAATACCTAAATGTATTTTCAATTAATTAATTTTCATTAACTAATTAAAAATAAACATTTAAATGATTTAAAAATAATTTCTAATGCAAAAAATAAAAATAAAAATATTTTTGTGTTCTGAAAATTCATGAAACTCTTGACAAAAATTTTCATAATTTTTTAATGATTTTAGCTATTTTTAAAAATTCGTACAAATTAAATATAAAACAAATGAAAATAAAATGAATTTAAATGAAAAATGGGAAAGTCAGCCAATCTGATGGTCAGGATTCAAATTCCAGGGGGCGGGAATTGACTGCGCGCGCTAATGGACGGCTCACATTCAAACTGGCCTAATTAAGTCATTAGCCCTGATCACTTGTTCCGGTCATCTTCTCCGGCAAGGTGTTCATGCTATCTCACTCTCTATGCATCAAAACTTCACCAAAATCTCCAGATTCAATCCTCTAACAACATTAAACCTAAACCCCACCCCAAAAATCATTTATTTTCACTGAATCATGAGAATCAAAGCAAAACTCATTTCACGGGCAAAGTTTCAGAACAAGCATACATGGCCATTTTTCACTCATTTTCAAAACAAATCATATCATGGTAATCAGTGAAGCATAAGGAAGCATTTAGAAACTAGAAATGGAAGTTCTGGAAAAATGAATGCCATGGCTACCTGAGCTTGAGCTTTCGAAACAGGGACTTTCTGGCTGCTTCTTTGGTTCAAACAAGCTCCAATGATCCTCCTTTGAAGCTTTTGACACTTAGTTGGAGTTTATATGGCCTCCAGAGAGAGTTGGAAGAAGCTCAGGCCAAGGGAGTGTGGAAATCGTATTTTTGAACTTTGATCATGGATGAAATAGTAGCCAAAGCATCTGTAAACTGATTCTCGTCTCGAGGGATATACTCAAGCTTGACTGTTGTGAAGAAAGTCAATAACCTCCTTGTATAATCCCGGTAAGGTATCAGATGATCTTGGTGGGTGTACCATTTGCCGTTGGTTTGATTGATTACCAAAGCTGAATCTCCGAACACAGTTAAAGTCTTGATCCTGAGGTCAATGGCTTCCTTAAGACCCATAATACAAGCTTCGTATTCAGCTTCGTTGTTAGTGCAGTTGAAGGTGAGCTTTGCCGAGAAAGGCATGTGAACTCCTTTAGGTGTAATGAGTACTGCACCAACACCACGACCATTCATATTAACAGCCCCGTCAAACATCATAGTCCATTCTTCCTCCGGGTCAGGCCCTTCAGTGTGAACAGGCTCTTCATGATCTTTGGCTTTTATGAACATGATGTCTTCATCAGGGAAGTCAAATCTCATAGGCTGGTAATCATCAATGGGTTGCTCAGCAAGATAATCAGACAATACACTGCCTTTGATGGATTTCTGAGAAGTGTACTGAATGTCATATTCTGTGAGGATCATTTGCCATCTTGTAACCCGTCCGGTGAGTGTTGGCTTCTCAAAAATGTACTTAACTGGGTCCATCTTGGAGATCAATAAAGTGGTGTGGGTCAACATATACTGCCTTAGTTGGCGAGCAGCCCACGCTAAAGCACAACAAGTTTTCTCGAGCAGTGAATAACGTTGTTCACAGTCGGTAAACTTTTTGCTTAGGTAGTATATTGCATACTCTTTTCGACCAGACTCGTCATGCTGGCCCAACACACACCCTATTGACTCTTCTAATACTGTCAAGTACATTATCAGAGGTCTTCCTTCAACTGGAGGCATAAGGATTGGAGGCTCTTGTAAGTACTCCTTGATTTTGTCAAAAGCCTTCTGGCAGTCTTCGTTCCACCTGACCGTTTGTTCTTTTCTTAACAGCTTGAACAAAGGCTCACAAGTTGCAGTAAGGTGAGATATGAACCGCGAAATGTAGTTCAATCTACCTAGGAACCCTCGAACTTCTTTTTTTGTCTTCGGTGCAGGCATTTCTTGAATGGCTTTAACTTTATCAGGGTCAACTTCAATCCCTTTCTCACTTACAATAAATCCCAGCAGCTTACCGGATCGCACCCCGAATGTGCATTTGTTGGGGTTTAACTTCAGTTGGTATTTCCTCAGACGCTTGAATAACTTCAGCAGATTCACCAGGTGGTCTTCTTCTGTGAGGGACTTGGCAATCATGTCATCCACATAAAATTCAATTTCTTTATGGATCATGTCATGGAATAATGTTACCATAGCCCGTTGATAAGTTGCACCAGCATTCTTCAGTCCGAATGGCATCACTTTATAACAGAACGTGCCCCAGGGTGTGATAAAAGTTGTCTTCTCCATGTCTTCAGGTGACATTTTGATCTGATTGTATCCTGAAAATCCGTCCATGAAGGAGAACACCGAGAACTGAGCCATATTATCCACCAATACATCAATGTGAGGTAAAGGGAAATCATCTTTCGGGCTGGCTCTGTTCAGATCCCGGTACAAAAATTGAAATGAAGGCAAATTCACTTCTCAAACAACTTACCACTTGAAAAGTTAGCAAGAGAAATGAAATGCAATGCAAAATGAGATGCAATGTAATGATGCAAATCAAAACCAGAAGCATAAGTATGATGTTAATGATGCTAAGAGATGATGCAAACATGAGGCAAGGCATGAGAATGATCATACAAACATATGGATGCAAGAGAAGCATGTTTTGAATCATGGATGTACATGAAAAGTTATGAAATGCAATGGACATATAACATGGAAAATGAAAGATGCAATGATCACACATGATTCTAATATGTCTTAAGATGTGTTATGAATCAAAATAATGCACAAAATTTCATGGCAAGTCAATGGATGCAAGCAAATGAGAAATGGATGCAAAGGAAGGCACAAATTAGGGTTTCATGCATCATGCAAAGCAAAAATCCAAAACTAGAAGCAAATTACATGATAAAAATTTGAAAATACAATCAAAGGAACCCTAAACCTACACAAACTCACTGCCCAAAGGAGGGGATCCAACTCTTAACCTAGTGTGAGTTATGAATTTTCTAAGATTGCTAGGGTTTTAAGGTACCTTACCAAGAAAAATGCAAAAAAAATTGAAAATGCAAGATCAATTCATGCCAATTTTATCCTATAAACTACATGCTATACAAGATGCAATGCAAAAATAATCATCATCTAACTCTCAATGGTTAGGCAGAAATGAATTTTTGAAGTTTGTCACAAAATATTGCCTCAAAATGAATTTAATTCCAAAGAAAATAATCAAAAGGCATCAAGAACAAAAAATAAATTTGGTTTGAGAGTTGGACAATGTTTCTAAATGTTCCTAAATGTTATATGAATTTATTTGTGATTTTTAAATACCTAAAAGTATTTTTAATTAATTAATTTTCATTAACTAATTAAAAATAAACTTTTAAATGATTTAAAAATAATTTTTAATGCAAAAAATAAAAATAAAAATATTTTTGTGCTCTGAAAAATAATGAAAACCTTGACAAAAAATTTCATAATTTTTAAACATTTTTTGCTATTTTTAATAATTCGTGCAAAATAAATCAAAACAAATGAAAATAAAATGAATTTTAAATAAAAAAAGAGAAAGTCAGCCAATCTGATGGCTGAGATTCAAACTCACAGGGGCGGGAATTGACTATGCGTGCTAATGGACGACTGTCGCTCCCAAAGATTAGCATCCAGGTACAAGCGCGAACGGTCGGCGAAAGGGACAGTGAGAACACACAGCCGTGAACTCACCGGAGATGAAAAGAGTCGCCAGCTAGGCATTTTTATCCCGGAGGAAAGGCAATGCTGCATAAGCCTAGAAAGAGATGGATAAGACGGTTTGCGAACCAGAGAGACTGAGAAAGGGGGTTGGTTACAACCTGGGAAGGTATTAGCACCCAGATTGTCCGTCGTACTCGACGGGATCCACGCTTAAAAGATTTGTGTTATAAAGGGGTAGTGTCAGTGCAATTTGTGTATAAAATAGCTGGAAAAGAATGTACAGGTGTCAGTGTAAGGAAATGTGATGTGTATAAATGTACAGTGTCAGTGTAAGAGAGAAAGAGGTGAAATGCTCATGATAATGAGGCTAAAAGAATGAAGCTGGAAAGAGGGGGAATATACAGAGACTTTTGTTCGATAACTGTTAAGTTATGCCTACGTATCCTCTCGTGCAATGAGGAAGTCAGAACACCGTAGTTCGACCCAAAGAGACTGAAAGATGAATTGACTTGTGAACTGCTTGCTTGCCTATGCTCAAGTGTATGACCTGTCTGGCTCAGGTGCTAACTGTCTTGCATTAGACGGAAGAAGCAAGTTCTCGATTGTGAGTGAAGATGATGAGAAAAGAATCCCGGAGGAGACGATTATTGTTTGTTTTTGTATTTTCAGTTTTTTATTGCTTTTGGATTTAGTCATAAGTTAATGAGCTTAAGTCTAAACCAATGGATTTAGTAAACTCATCACATCTTCCCTCTGATTAGGGGTAATGAGAATACCTTAAGTGTGAAGTCAGATTCTCACACTTAATCACCTTTGGTGTAGGATTAAGATCATTAACCTACTTGTGATTATTTAGATGTCTTTGTGATTTTTGTGTTTAGTGTTAAGTAATGAGGTTAAGCCATAATCATGGATTAAACAGACCCATTACACCATCCTAAAAGAAGGATGATAGGTGAGAATGTTTAAGCTGAGGAAGACTCCTCAACTTAATCCATGATTAGGGATTAAACCCATGACAAAACAAGCCTTTATTAAGTGGATTTTAGATTAATGGTATGATGATGAAGTGAGTTTTATTGTTTGTAAGACAACTTGAGGGGGACTTGTCCATTAACACTAGGGTTAGTCCTTCTTAACCACTTAATGAAGAATTAGAACCCTAATGCAAGGCCCAAGTTACAAGTGTAATGTCTTGATATTTATTAAGTGAATTGATTAAGAGATTTAAACACCTTAAGGGTTTAATACTTAGGATTAAAGTTATACACTCCATCCTAAGAGAAGGATGCAGGCATAAACTTAATCACAAAGTCTTAAAGCCTTTAGGGTTTAGTCCCTGATTATGAGGTGAGAAGAGAAGACTCAAAGAGAGACACAAAGGTAAAAACTATGGGGGGACTAATCAAAACCCTAATTCATTATCATGCTTGGATGATCCTAAGGTTTGTGAGGTTTTCAAGAACAATCTTCAAAGGAGCCACCAGGAAGCAGATGAACAGGATCAAGAGAAGCAAAGTGACTTGCTTCATTCAAGAAGTCAAGTCACTTGAAGAAAGAAAGTGGGAGGAAGAAGAATGAGCAAGCTCAAACTCAAACACATATAAGAATGCAGCAATGGATGCAAGAGAGATGAAAAGAAAAGTTATGAGAAGTGAAGGCAAATTCACTTCCCAAGTTTACTTACCACCTGAAATGTTAGAAAGAAATGCAATGCAATGCAAGATGAGATGAAATGGTATGATGCTAAGCAAAACCAGAAGCATGTTGATGATGATAATGATGCTATGAGATGCTGCAAACATGAGACAAGGCATGGAGATGTTCATACAAGATCATGGATGCAAATGATGCAAGCTAAGGAGCATGAACAAACATGAAATGTTATGAAGCATACAAGACAAATGACATAGCAAATATGTAATGCAATGATCAAACATGTTTTCTATATGTCCTAAGATGTCAAATGAATCACAAGAATGCACAAAATGCAAAGACAAGTCATGTTATGCAAGGAAATGCAAGGAGGATGCAAAAGAAAGCCCAAATTAGGGTTCATGAATCAAACATCAAACCAAAACCCAAAACAGAAGCAAACCTCATGATAAAAAATGGAAAATGGCACCCAAAGAAACCCTAGACCTATAATGAACCACTGCCCAAAGGGGAGCTCTCAACTCTCAACCAAACTCAAGATATGAATTTTCTAAGTTATTAGGGTTTTTTAGGGTTCCTAACAAAACAAATGCCAAACAATTAGGAAATGAGGAAACAACTCATGGCCATTTTATCCTTGAAAATACATGCCAAACACAACACAATGCAAGAATAATCAATGTCTCAACCTTCTCCAATAGGCAGAAATGAATTTTCAAACTTATGATCAAAATAATGCATAAAAAATGATTTAATTCAATGAAAAATTCTTAAAATGCATCAAGATCAAAAAAGAAATTTTGTTTGAAGGTTGGACAATGTTTCTAAATGTCTTAGGACATTTCATGAATTTTTTTGTAATTTTTAAATACCTAAAAGTATTTTTAATTAATTAATTCCCATTAATCAATTAAAAATAATCTTTTAAATATTTAAAAATACTTTCTTAATGATAAAAAATAAAATAAAAATATTTTTGGGTCATAAAAATTAATAAAACCTTAAGGAAAAAGTTTCATAATTTTTAAGATTTTTTTGCTATTTTAAAATAATTATGCAAAATAAATGGAAAGAAAATGAATAAAAATTAAATAAAATGAAAGTATGCAGCATGAAGGGTTGAGATTCAGTCTGGAAAGGGGACCCTTGACCACGCGCCAAATCCAGTGGCCCACGTTTAAACTGACTAAATTCAATTAATTAAACTAATTAAAATGATTAGGGTTTAATGACCACATCTGGACCCTTTATGCGCGCGGGAAGTCAACTTGTTCAACGCATCTGAGGGCTCAAATTCAAACTAACATTAATTACGTGATTAGGGCACAAATGACTCTCAGGTGGCCGGAGAAGACTTCCGGTCGTCTTCTCCGGCCAGCTCTCACCTGAAAACTACCCAAATCCCTCAAAACGCATCAAAAATGAAAAACAAGAACTGGGAAATGATCCTCACATCCTCACGAATCAAACCCCCATCCTAAAACACATTTATATTTCCTAAATGAGCTGAATCGAAGAAAAAGAAAACTAGGTCACGCAAGTTTCAGACACAAATTAAATGCTCATTTTGAAACCATTTTCAAAACCAATGGTACCAGAATGATCAGCAAGACATGAAGAACAAGTTTGTAACAAGAAAAATCATTTCTGGAAAAATAAATTTCAGGCTACCTGAGATTTGAAGCTCTCCACTTGAGGACTTTCTGGCTTTTTCTTTAAGTGCAAACCATTCCTTAGGACCCCTTGATGATGTTTGAATGCCTTAGAACAATTTATGTAGGCTGGTTGATGAGTTTCGAAAGCTCCTGCTTCAAGCTCAGTCAACAATGGCTATGGTGATTCTGGCTGATTCAGGCCATTGTGAATGATGGTTTGTGGTCTAGATGATGTATGGAAAAGCTTTGCAAGGTTTGTTTGGCTGTTTGTAAGCTAGGATGAGAGTTTCGAATGAAACTGCAAAATGGAGTGAGAAATGGCAGTGAGTTATTCTGGCTGTTTCAGGCTTGTGCTTTGGGTGGTTTGAGGTCTATGAAGTGTGTTGAGTTGGATGATGAAGAATGTTTGAGTGTTTGCAGGCTGTATAGAGAAATTCGAAAGCTTATGCAAAATGGAAGGTTTTTGTGAATGTGAGTGTGTCCAATGTTTCAGCCTTGCCTTGTGTTATGTTTAGCTTGCAAACTGTCCACATAATTCTCTCTCATTGGTCAGTTGACAAGACATGCCCTTTATTGATTGGTAAAGCAACTTTTGCAAAAAGTCAAATAATGTGTAAGAGAAGCATGGCTCATGATCTAGGCAAGTACATGGGCATGGGCTGGCGCAGCAAGGTGAGGTGAGAGGCTAGCAAAGCTCAGCATCCAAGGCTGCAAGTAGGAGGGAGCATGATCATGAGTTTTGCAACTTGTGACATTTTGGTTCACATGTGACTTCTTTGCCTAACCAAACATGAAACCATGACATTCTTGGTTCATTTATGATTTTTAGGACTTAGAGAATGTTTATGTGTTGGTTTGAAGTGAATTTAGAGGCTGCAATATGCATTGGTCCAAGACTTTGCAAAATTTCCAAATGAGGCATGCCTTGAAAATTAATGATTTTAGCCAACTTTGCATTGCCATAACTTTTGATCCAAGAAGAGTTTGATCATGTTCTTGTACTTTTTGAAAAGGGAAAGATGAGATCTACAACTTTCATGACCAAAGTTTTTCCATTTGAAGCCTTTTTGAATCATGAATCAAGGCTTGAAAAATGACCTAAAATGATGCATTCTTGAAAAGTCAACTATGCCCAAAAAGTCAACATTTGCAAAAACCCTAAATTCTTGATTTTTATGAACTTCAACCTTCTTCCATGATCAAATAAAGATCATATACACTCAAAATGATGAAGATCACCCATTGGTTGGGGTCATTGGGGGCCTCAGATGCCCTGATTTTGCACTGACTTGCCTGAAAAGTCAACTCTTGATCAGATGACTTCCCCATGGAATTTCTTCATGAAAATTGATATGCATACTCCTTATACCATATAGAGATCAATGGAAACAAGAATGACCAAAAAATTTGGAGTTATGGCCTCTGAAACCAAAACCCTAATTTTCAGTCAACTGTGCAGTTCATCCTGGCTCTGCATCCACTCAAACCCTAGTTCTTGTGATTCCTCTGCAATTTTGACTTTGAGGAGATGAAATATGATATAAGAACACACATGGACCACTTTGAGTTGATTGGTGGCCTTTGGAGTGCCTCAAGAAGCTTTGGGATTGCTCAGATCACAAACCCTAGGTGCAGATGACTTAGAAACTATCCAGTGAATCAAAAATGAGATGTGAGATGATATGTTTGTGTTTATGCATATGAGGTGATCACAAGCCATGGTGTGAAAGGGTGAGGGCAAATTTGGGGTGCTTACAGCTGCCCCTATTCAAACATGAGTTAGCTGTGCAGGTTGTAAGCGACGGCTTAACGGGCAAACAAGATAACTTGTGGTTGAATACCAAAGACAGTCCAAAATTTGCACTCACAAAAATGAAGAAGAAAAGGGATATAGATTGCAAAAGGAAAATAAAGTATATTGCAAAGTGTAGGCGACGGGGGATGACCGTCGAGCAGAGGACGACTGCTGGGTAAAGAGCGATGACGGGGACGGCCGACATGCTGGGATAAATGTGAAGTAAAGCGATGACGGGGACGGCCGACATGCTGGGGAAAAAAAGGTAGAGCTAATACGGGGACGGCCGACTAGCTGGGAAAATAAAATATCATGATGGGGACGGCCATCAAGATAAAGCTGTAAAACTCTCTGGGGGTTAATGAAACATGACGGGGACGGCCATCAAGTTCATAAAGGTAAAGTAACCAATGATGGGGACGGCCATCGGGCTAAAAAGAAACGGACCACGACGGGGACGGCCATCGGGTTAAAAGGAAAAGGGACCACGACGGGGACGGCCATCGGGTTAAAAGGAAAAGGGACCACGACGGGGACGGCCATCGGGTTAAAGAATGAATGAAATAAACAGATGATGGGGTACGGCCATCAAAGGTGAAGGACGATCACCTAGCAGGGTACGGCTGCTCTGTTGGGGATAAAAGTAATATGATGGGGACGGCCATCAAAGGTGGAGGACGACCACCTGGCAGGGTACGGCTGTCGAAAATATCAACGATGGGGACGGCCATCGGATAGGAAAGGTCAACGATGGGGACGGCCATCGGACGAGCATGATGGAGGACGACCATCAAGAAGTGGAGGACGACCACTCAGCAGGGGACGGCTGCTCTCGAGGTTTCTCATGACATAGGACGAATGCTAGATAACCAAAATCAACAATGGGGACGGCCATTGGATAAAGTGATGAAGGACGATCATCAAAGGGTGGAGGACGACCACCTAGCAGGGGACGGCTGCTAAAAATCAACGATGGGGACGGCCATCGGATAGAAAAGGTCAACGATGGGGACGGCCATCGGACGAGCATGATGGAGGACGACCATCAAGAAGTGGAGGACGACCACTTAGCAGGGTACGGCTGCTCTCAGAGTTATCATAACACAGGACGAGTGTTAGATAAAAGAAAACGCTTTGTTGGTGATCTACTGGGGAGAGTAAACACGGACGAGCGTTTACATCCAAGAAACAAAAGGTATAAGTGTTTGGTATTGTGTATAGATTAAAGATGCGGACGAGCATCCTTAAGACTATGATACGGACGAGTATCATGTAGAAACAAACTGACACATGTTCAGAGATGATGATACGGACGAGTATCAACTGGTTAACGGAGAACACGGACGAGTGTTGAATCTGAAAGAATTCTTCTGGGGAATAACAGACACAGACGAGTATCTATATTCAAGAAGACACAAGTGTTTGACACGGTGTATGGATTAAAGATGCGGACGAGCATCCCTAAGACTATGATACGGACGAGTATCATGTAGAAACAAACACTAGACGCAATGTTCTGAGATGATGGTACGGACGAGTACCAACTGGTTAACAAAGAACAAGGACTGCTGTCGAATCTGTGGGGATATGAGTGATGATGTATACAAGATACGGACGAGTATCTGTATAAGTGTACCATGAGTAGTGAGTATTGTATTGTATAGATGAGTGTTTTAACTGCTGGGGAAAGCGACACGGACGAGTGTCAAGAGAGAAAAGTATGATATCAACAAGTATATGGGTGATGAGAGTGTAAGCGACTGCGCTGGGGATACGACACGGACGGGTGTCAAGAAAGGTGTATATAAGTATATGTGAGTGCAAAGAGGATGTCTTTGGCTTTCTGCTGGTGATATGACACGGACGGGTGTCAGGACACATCTGCAATAAGGGTGATTTGTTTGTAAAGAGTGTTCAGGCGACTTTACTGGGGAGTGATGACACGGACGGGTGCCAAAAGGTGTATATACTGGTGTTTGTGATTTGAGAGGCAGCTGCTTTTGCTGGGACTCTGGTGGGGACTCTGGGGGAAAGTAATCTGTATTCTGATGAATGGTTACTAATCACAAGCGTTCAATTCACAACATGACTTATGATTATGCTATGTATTTGATTTTTGCCGTAATGCTCCGTGTTAGACGGAATGCTACGCTCTGAGGGTATAATATGATGCGAATGCCATGATTATGCAAAGAGGCGAAGATTCGGGACCCGGATCCCGTTGCCGCGAAGATCTCTGGATGATCTGCTTGAAGTGAACATCCCAGCTGGGGATGAGATCATTGGTAGATCTAGTGACGTATCTGTTTGGGGATATAGGTCACTGATTGACATATCCTTATAATATGGGACCCAGCTGGGGTTTGCAGAAGCTTTCTGCACTCTGTTGTGATTTCTCCGTGCGTTGCTCTTCTGAATAGAAGCTGGGGATTCTGTGGGGGAGATGATTCCCTGACTTTTGCATTCTGCTGGGGAAGAATGGTTGGCACTACAGCTGGGGAATGCTGTTGATAACTCAGCTGGGGAGAGTAATGAGAGGCAACTCGGCTGGCGAGAAAACATCCTGAGTGTTAAACCTGTTAGTTGATTTGGCAACTTTGCTGGGGAAAGCAATGGGGAGCAACTCAGCTGGGGATAGAGCATTTCGGATGCTGAGATTGAGTGTATGCTGATTTGGCAGCTCCGCTGGGGAAATGGGCACCTTCTAGTGCCATGTGGAAGATAGACCGAGTTGATAATGATTCGCCTACTTGCCGAGACATAACCTGCATGCCCCAGGTTGCGTTCTGGATACCCGCAATCCTGCAAAGGTAAGGAAACGTACAAAAGGTCCCGAGGTATCCCTCACTGGATTCCGTCATAGGAGTTAAGTACTTTCGAGAATAATCACATTCCCTGTAAGCATGTGTTTTTTCCTTTTATTTTTAGAGAAAGGCATTTGTACTTATGCAATTGTATTATTATTATTATTATTTTTTTTTTTAGAGATATCAGACAACTCTTTGCAAAACATAAATGTAAAAACGAAACATGACCGAAAATCTGATTTTATTAATTCATGTGCCCTGAATTGGCAAGATACAGTCAAGGAAACATATCTCCTGAAATGAAGAGATTGTTACAAATTGAGAAACAAAATGCTGGCGATGCTGACGACGCTTTCAAGGAGCTTCCTCTTCTGCTATGACTCGTATGACAATGACGTTCTTCTCGTCTTGCTTTCTGGAGAGAGTTGATTCTGATTGAAGCTTGATCCTTTGAAGCTTACCGAGTTGTAAGTGATACAGACGAATTCAGAGTGCAGTTGTTCGCTTATTCCCTTATTTTGCATGGATCGCCCTTTCGGGTTTTCAATCCATCGGGATACCCATTTTTGCCTGAGCTGTCCAATGCGGCTTTTCAACTCAGCGGGTGTACATTTTTCATTTATTTCCCTTATTTTTGCCCGAGTCTTTTATTCTGTTTTTGACTCGCCGGGATGCCCTATTTTTGCCTGGACTTACATTCTGTTTTTATGTCCAGCGGGTCACTTTATGCGAAGTATTTTTTAACTGCATCTGAATTCACAGGGGATGGGAAATCTTCACCATCCATGGTGCTGAGCATCAGTGCTCCACCGGAGAAAACTTTCTTTACCACGAATGGTCCTTCATAGTTTGGAGTCCATTTGCCCCTGTGGTCTGTATGAGGAGGGAGGATTCTTTTCAACACAAGATCCCCTACTTGGTACTCTCGGTGCCTGACTTTCTGATCGAAGGCTTTCTTCATTCTCTTCTGATATAGCTGTCCATGACAGATTACAGCCAATCTTTTCTCTTCGATCAGACTCAGTTGTTCGTATCGGGCCCGAACCCAATCTGCTTCACTCAGTTTAACATCCATTAGTACCCGTAGGGAGGGTAATTCAACTTCGACAGGTAGGACTGCTTCCATACCATACACAAGCTGATACGGTGTTGCCCCAGTGGATGTTATGATTGACGTGCGGTACCCATGCAAGGCAAACGGTAGCATTTCATGCCAGTCTTTGTATGTGACTACCATCTTTTGCACAATCTTCTTGATATTCTTATTTGCTGCCTCAACAGCGCCATTCATCTTTGGCCTGTAAGGAGAAGAATTGTGATGTTGGATCTTGAAGTCCCGGCACAGCTCTGCCATCATTTTGTTGTTCAAGTTGGAACCATTATCAGTAATGATTCGCTCGGGCACTCCATACCGACAGATGATATCTCTCTTCAGAAATCTGGCTACCACTTGCCTTGTGACGTTTGCATATGAGGCTGCTTCCACCCACTTGGTGAAATAATCAATGGCGACCAGGATAAATCTGTGACCATTTGAAGCAGTTGGCTCAATCTTGCCAATCATATCAATGCCCCACATAGCAAAGGGCCATGGTGAAGACATGATGTTCAAAGGATTGGGAGGTACATGCACTTTATCTGCGTAGATCTGGCATTTGTGGCATTTTCTGGCGTAAGCACAACAGTCTGCATCCATTGTGATCCAGTAATAGCCTGACCTCAACAATTTCTTAGCCATTGCATGTCCTCCAGCATGGGTACCAAAAGAGCCTTCATGCACTTCATGCATCAGTAAATCTGCTTCCGTCTTATCAACACATCTGAGGAGTACCATGTCAAAGTTCCTCTTGTATAAAGACCCATCAGTGTTCAGGAAGAAACTACCAGCAAGCCTTCTTAAAGTCTTCTTATCATTGGAAGATGCCCCAGGTGGGTATGTCTGACCCTCCAAGAAACACTTAATGTCATGGAACCAAGGCTTATCGTCTTTTACAACATCCGCTGCAAATACATATGCTGGTCTATCAAGTCTAGACACTGAAATCTGGGGTACAAAGTTAGCCGTTTGAACTTTGATCATGGATGAAATGGTAGCAAGAGCATCTGCAAACTGATTCTCGTCCCGAGGGATATACTCAAGTTTGACCGTTGTAAAGAAAGTCAGTAACCTCCTTGTATAGTCCCTGTAAGGTATCAGATGATCTTGGTGGGTGTACCATTTTCCGTTGGTTTGATTGACTACCAAAGCTGAATCTCCGAATACAGTCAATGTTTTGATCCTGAGGTCGATGGCTTCCTCAAGACCCATAATGCAAGCTTCGTATTCAGCTTCGTTGTTAGTGCAGTTGAAAGTGAGTTTTGCCGAGAAAGGCATGTGAACTCCTTTAGGTGTAATAAGTACTGCACCAACACCGCGACCATTCATGTTAACAGCCCCATCAAACATCATGGTCCATTCTTCCTCCGGGTCAGGCCCTTCAGTGTGAATAGGCTCTTCGTGATCTTTTGCTTTAACGAACATGATGTCTTCATCAGGGAAGTCAAACCTCATAGGTTGGTAGTCATCAATGGGTTGCTCAGCAAGGTATTCAGATAGTACACTGCCCTTGATGGCTTTCTGAGATGTGTACTGTATGTCGTATTCTGTGAGAATCATCTGCCATCTTGCAACCCGTCCGGTAAGAGCTGGCTTCTCGAAAATGTACTTAACCGGATCCATTTTTGAGATTAATAAGGTAGTGTGGGTCAACATATATTGTCTCAGTCGGCGAGCAACCCACGCTAAAGCATAGCAAGTTTTCTCGAGCAGTGAATAACGCTGTTCACAGTCGGTAAACTTTTTGCTTAGGTAGTATATTGCATACTCTTTTCGACCAGACTCGTCATGCTGGCCCAACACACACCCCATTGACTCTTCTAGCACTGTCAAGTACATAATCAGAGGTCTTCCTTCAACTGGCGGCATGAGGATTGGAGGTTCTTGCAGATATTCCTTGATCCTGTCAAAAGCCCTCTGGCAGTCTTCGTTCCACCTGACCGTTTGTTCCTTTCTTAACAGCTTGAACAAGGGTTCACAGGTTGCTGTAAGGTGGGATATGAACCGTGAAATGTAGTTCAGTCGACCTAAGAACCCTCGAACTTCTTTCTCAGTTTTCGGTGCAGGCATTTCTTGTATAGCCTTGACTTTATCAGGGTCAACCTCAATCCCTTTCTCGCTTACAATAAAGCCCAACAGCTTACCGGATCGCACCCCGAATGTGCATTTGTTGGGGTTCAGCTTTAGTTGATACTTCCTCAGACGCTTGAACAACTTCAGCAGATTCACCAGGTGATCTTCCTCTGTAAGGGACTTGGCGATCATATCATCCACATAACATTCTATTTCCTTGTGGATCATATCGTGGAACAATGTCACCATAGCCCGTTGATATGTGGCACCAGCATTCTTCAGTCCGAATGGCATCACTTTGTAACAGAACGTGCCCCAAGGTGTAATGAATGTTGTCTTCTCCATGTCTTCAGGTGCCATCTTGATCTGGTTGTATCCTGAAAATCCGTCCATGAAGGAGAATACCGAGAACTGAGCCGTGTTATCCACCAATACATCAATGTGAGGTAATGGGAAATCATCTTTCGGGCTGGCTCTGTTCAGATCCCGGTAATCAACACACATTCTTACTTTGTCGTCTTTCTTAGGCACAGGTACTATGTTAGCAACCCACGGCGGATAGCTAGTTACAGCAAGGAACCCGGCGTCCCATTGCTTTTGTACCTCTTCTTTGATTTTCATAGCCATGTCTGGGCGAGTTCGGCGCAGCTTCTGTTTAACTGGTGGGCATTCTTCCCTCAAAGGAAGCTTATGCACAACAATGTCGGTATCCAACCCTGGCATATCTTGATACGACCAAGCAAACACATCAACATACTCTTGAAGCAGATCTATCAGTTGTCTCTTCACTGAGTCTTGCAGGCAGGCCCCGATTTTAACCTCTTTCACGTCTTCGTCAGTACCAAGATTAATCACTTCAATCTCCTCCTGATGAGGAGCAATAACCTTTTCCTCCTGTCTCAACAACCTGGCTAGCTCTTCAGGAAGCTCATATTCTTCATCAACCCCTTCATCAGCTTGATTGATCGGATTGTCAAAGTCATACGATGTCATAGCCGTGCTGTTGTCGGTGCTGTCAGGAAGGCACTTTCTGCAAGGGTTAAGTTCGTTCATTTTAGTGATTGATTTTAATCTTGCTTTAGAAAAAGTGAAATGAAGTTATCATTTTGAAAACACCGCCATTTATTTTTGTACAAAAAGAAAAATGGAAAAACAGTGAGCAGAAAAGAAAAAGGACTCGTTTGCAAAAAGATGTCTGATATTTCATTAATTTAATCTTGTTTGCACAAAAGTACAGATGGCCCTGATTACAAAATGAGTCTTGTCATCTTGGGCAAGATGCAAGACTTTGATGCATGCTATAAAAATATACAGGAAATAATAATTACTCTGCATGAGTAACTCTTATAATTTCCTGGGAAGACCAGTTCGAGACACTGCTCCCCGGGATCTTTGGACGAATCCAATTCTCCAGATTGCGCTCCTCTTCCAGCTCGTCTTCCAGACAGTTGATAGCATCAGGGGTAAGCATTCCCCCACTGACAAAACCAGGCTCTACAGCAGCCTTTGCTTGATGTTGAGTTGGTCTGTAACCCAACCCAAATTTGTCCTTCTTCTCCTCCACAGCTAAGACCTTGCCCCAGCCTAGGGCAGTTCCTTCTTCAACAACCTTCCGGGCTTGTTGGTAGGATGACATGGAGATACCTGACACAGCAGATGCTTCATTGACATTCAAGGCTTCAAAACCTTGGCTCATTGTTTCATGGATCTCCCCATCCATCTCAATGTATTTGTAAGTAGCCAGATGGCTAACGAAAATATCCTCTTCCCCACAGATTGTGACAACTTGACCTTCCCACTCAAATTTTAACTTTTGGTGAAGGGTAGACGTTATTGCGCCGGCGGCGTGAATCCAGGGTCTTCCCAACAAACAGCTGTAGGCGGGCTGAATGTCCATCACATAAAAGATAGTTTTAAAGGTCTGCGGGCCAATTGTCACAGGCAGCTCAATCTCTCCTAGAACCGATCTCTTAGAACCATCAAAGGCTCTTACCACCAGGTTGCTGGGTCTCAATGCCAATCCATCATATTCTAACTTCACCAGAGCCTTCTTTGGTAAGACATTCAGGGAAGAACCTGTGTCCACCAGCACATGAGAAAGGACAGCTCCTTTGCATTCCATGGTTATGTGCAAGGCTTTGTTGTGATTGCGGCCATCCACTGTCAGGTCAGAATTGGTAAACCCTAGCCCATTGCTAGCAGTAACGTTTCCAACCACGGTTTCCAATTGGTTGACAGTAATCTCCTCAGGCACGTAAGCTGCGTGCAGGACTTTAAGTAGTGCATTCCGATGGGCTTCGGAGCACATGAGCAGTGAGAGGATAGAGATTTTGGATGGCGTCTGGTGAAGCTGATCCACAATTTTATAGTCACTCTTTTTGATGATCCGCATAAACTCATCAACTTCCTGATCAAATGGAGTCTTCAGGGCTTCTTTGGCAGCTGGATCTTCCTGCACCGGGCCTTTTCCCTTTGCCTTGGCAGCAGCTTCTGCTTCGGCAGTGGGTCTTTGAACTTGTGAAGCAAAGAGACGTCCGCTTCGGGTGAAGCCTCCGCCTCCCCCCACATTATCTACTTGTGGTGCAGGTGCTGATGTTTCAAGAGTGATTCTTTTCCCTTCACAGTACACGTCAGAGCCATAGTGCCAAGGGATGGCCCTATTGCTTTCATATGGTACTGGTCCAGGCACCGTGACAGTGACTGGACTGATTGCTGCTGCTGAAGGGACTGTAATCGTTTGTGGATCATAAAAGATTGTAACTGGTGCTCTGGTGGGAGCAGCACCTTCTGAATGGTAGGCGGAGTTATTTTCAGGATCGTAGAATATGGTAACAGTGGAGACATCTTCGTGATTGATTGCTGGTGTTGTAGGAGGTACTGTTGGAAGGACTGTTGTTGTTGTTGATGGAGAGTCGAAATGGAATGAAGCTGAAGTTGTAGCAGGAGAAACTGTTGAAAACTGATCATTTGGGAGAACTGATGAAGTACTTGTTGATGCTGCTGATGAATTGTCGGGAACAATAGTTGCTGCATTTGTAGGAGGATCTGAAACCGTTGCTGATGAAGTTGCTTGATTTGCCGGAAATGATGTAGTGATCTGTAGCAAGCCACTCTAAATAAGGTTGTCAATGCCATTCCTCAGGTCTTCACACCCATTCCATGAAATATTGCAATAGGGACACCCTAGTTCACACCCCGGAAATATTTGGTTTTCACGGAGTTGAGCTTTGATTTCCACCAATGGTGTCCTGATCTGATCCACACTAGTTATCAAATAAGACGGTTGGTCTTCTTCAATAGCATTAATTCGAGGACCACCATGGTTTGGCATAGGGTTTTTATTGACATTGGGCGGAGGTGCAAAATTCAGAGCCTTGGAATCTACCAAGTCTTGTACCTTCATATGCAGAGCCCTGCATTTTTCTGTACTGTGACCAGGTGCGTTCGAATGAAAAGCACACCTAGCATTGGAGTCATAGTTTCTTGGTAAACTGTTGGGATCCGGAGGTGCCAACGTTCTTAGCTCAACTAGGTTGAGTTTCAGAAGTTGTGGCAGCAAGGCAGCATACGGCATTGGGATCGGGTCGATCACTCTGTTAGCTTGAGAGGGCCTCTGTTGGAATGGCCTCTGTTGATTGTTGTTGTTGGTGTTGTTGCTGTTGTAGTTTCTTGGAGGGTATTGATTCTGATGATACTGAGGTTGCTGTTGGAAGTTTTGTTGCGGAGGTTGATAGACTGGCTGAGGATGAGCTGGAGCAGGGATAGTGACTGCTGCTATTGACCTTTGAACATATTGGGGCCTACCCCTGTTGGTGTGAATGGCATTGGTCTCGCCAGTTCTTCTCGGGCCTGCAAAAGGCTTTCTTGTACTACTGGACGAGCTTGCACCGTTGTCTGAGATCTTTCCCATCTTTAACAGGCTTTCAATTCTCTCCCCAGCTATAACAACATCCGCAAAGCTAGTGGAAGAGAAAGCAGCTAACCTGTCAATATACGTTCCTTGGAGAGTGTTCATAAACATGTCTGCCATTTCTCTCTCAGACATTGGTGGTTGAACGGCAGCAGCCAATTGCCTCCATCTTTGAGCATATTCTCTGAAGCTCTCCCTGGACGACTGTGACATTCCCATTAGGAGGGTCCTGTTGGGTGCCATATCTAGATTATACTGATACTGTCTGATGAAGGCCTCTGCCAGGTCCTTCCAGCATCTAATTGTTGCTCTTGTCAGATGGGAATACCACTCCCTCGAAGCTCCAGTCAAGCTATCTTCAAAATAGAACATCCACAATTTCTCATCCATTGTATAGGCCTTCAGCCTTCCCAGAAATGATTGTAGATGAGTCCGGGGGCATGAAGTCCCATTATACTTTTCAAAGCATGGAGGCTTGAACTTGTGGGGAATCCTGACCCCTTCTACCAAACCCATGTCCATAACGTCGAAACCCAAAGAATTTTGAGATTCTAAGGACCTCAACTTCTCAGCTATTTCTTCCAACCGTCTATCATAAGTTTCCTCTCCGGCACCCATTACTGTATACTGGTCCTCCTGAGGATCTTCTTGAAGTACTTTGGCTGCAGTGGCTGTTCCTTGAACATTTGCAGGAATGTTAATCTCAGGATGTAGATGTGGGCCAAACACAGGAGGGTTAACATGGGGTTGTACCCGTTCATTGTTACTTGTGCCAGCAGTCCCCACATGGGGTTCCTCTTGATTCCTCCCTTCTACCAAAACCCTGAGCCTCTCCTGGCTTTGAGCTAAATTGTTCATTACTTCCATGAACTGTGTTATCTGAGTTCTCATCTCCAACCTTTCGTTGGCCATCTGGTTTCTGACCTCCGTAAGGTCTTGCTGCATCTGATCCATCTGAATTCCCGGAAGGTTGTTTCTAGTTGGGTACCTGTGTGGCCTGTTGAGGGGAAATACCCGGCGGCGAGCAATAATTCCTGAATATCACAACAGAGGTTAGTAACAAAAACCTACAAAACAAACAAAAGGGTTAGTATGCAATGCAGTTATGCTTATTTGCTCTCAAGGTATCCGGTTTGGCCTTCAGTTTTGACCCTTCCAGACCCTTGAAGATGTTGCTGTTGAAGTTGCTTTCGAAATAAACCCAGGTGGAAACTAACACAAATATATTACAGAAGGTGAAATAATACATCTTGTTCATTTTACAACACAAGCCCGCTAAGGGGTCAAAATACAGTACAAAAATAAAAGTACATGGAAAGAAAGCAACAACAAACAAATGATCAAACTCCGAGGCCAAACTCATCCTCACGAACTTCCTTGAGAAGTGCTTCGGTCACAGGATCAGCCGGGTGCTCCGTAAGATTTCTGATGAGAAGGTTTCTTGTTGCAACAGCTGCAGTCAACTTCTTGTTCTGACTTTGGTCCTTAGACCTCTTCACTCCAGCTCTGATTTCTAGCTCTGATATTTCCTTCTGGGCTGCTGCCAGGGCTTTTTCCATCTGTTCCATCTTGTCTTGAACTCTCTTGTCTTCTAGAGTACGGGCCTCAGTGATCCGGACCCACCTGGCCTGACTCTCTTTCAAATACAAGTCTGTCCTTGCTCTTTGGAACTGGGCTTCTTTACAAGCATTCTTCAGAATTTGCTCACCAGCCTTAGACTTGTTGATATAATCTCCAGACTTCTCAATTTTAGTCAAGTGTTCCACTCTCAATTTCTCCAATCTCTCAATCTCCCTCACACCTTCACTCCTCTCCCGGAGGGTCTTCTGCAAGGCTTGGGTTAACTTCTCATTTCTTTCCTTCAAGCTTTCAAACTCCTCCAAACTGATGGTGGCAGGGGGTGGTGCTGAAGATGACTCAGGCATGTCTTCTATGGTAAAGGGCATTCCAGAGAATTGGGCCCTAGCATGGGACCACTCATAATATTGGACTGATGCCACATTATTGCACTTACCCAGAATGGTGATTCCCTTGGTTTGAACATTATCCCAGGCCCAGGCAGCCTGCCTAACAACAGCCAAACTAATCTTGTTCTCACAGTAGAGGGTCTCCACCAAATCCTGTACCCTAGGAGTGTGGACCAATGCATAGCCCAATTGTCTCCTGAACAGCAGAGGGTTGTAATTGATACTTCCCTTAACCCCTATTAAGGGCACATTGGGAAAGTGCCCGCAGCTGGTGATTATATCTCTGCCCTTGGTGCTTTGAGTACACCATCTGATGTCTGCTGAAGTGAGAGTAGTGAGTCTCTTAGCCCAGTTGCTTTGCTGATGAGGGTTGAGAAATGCATCTGTCCTGGGTAGATGCCTGAGAAGCCAAGCATGGAATAATGGAGCACAAATCCTCACTAATCTCCCCCTCTGCTTCTCATTTCTCTGATGCACTGAGTAATAGAGATCACCCAGCAAAGTTGGCACTGGGTTCTTCAGGATGAACAAATGGATTGCATTCTTGCTAATGAATCGAGGCTCATCTGCAAACAACACAATTCCATATACACTTAAGGCCAACAGAGCACAAACAGCTTTCCACTCCCCCAGGGAGGCTTTCAAACTAGCTTGAGAAATCAGGAAGTCCAGATGAAATCCAGGGATCCCAGCTTTAGAGGTCATATGCTGTTCAATCAAAACAGGTTCCAGGTGCAGAGCTTTTGCTACCTCTCCATTGCTGGGAAAGACCATTTCAGGGTTAAAAGGGATTTCTCTCTTGATAGGCAGACCAACCAAAGATGAGTATTCTTCCAAAAGAGGCCCCAACTGAAAGTCTTGAAAGGTGAAACATCTCAATGGGGGGTCATAAAACTGGATGCAGGTGTGGATCAAGCTCCTCTGAGATGGGTCCAGATCCATGACCAAGTCAAGTATATCCCCATAATGCTCCCTGAACAAAGGTATGTGCTCTGGAGTGATCAGGGTTTGGATCCTCCTGATGTCTGATAAGTCTGGTTGGAAGAAATGATAGGTGATGTTGCTTTTCTTTGGAGCCATGATGCTGAAGATTAAGTAGAGTGCTGATGAAGATGCTGAGGAGTGGGCCACTGGCTGGCTAGTGCAAGTATCTGAAGTATATGGCTGACAAACTGAAGCAAGTGCTGATGGAGATAGGTCAGAACTAAAGATGGGGTCAAAACCAAAACCAGATGAAAATGGATACCCTGAAACACAAATAAGCACATGTTAATATGATGCAATGAGTATGTATGCAAATGATATGCAGGGGTTTGTGACTGAGCTGGATCTGATTAACTGCCTTGGTGTAGATCCATGTGTGTTCAAGAAATCCAGATGGAGGTCTAAAAATCCAGTAACCAGGGTGGGGGACTCAAATAAAGAGCCACAAGTCCAGGGTTTTAGAATCACAAGAACTGTCCAACATGGAGTATTCTTAACAAAGTCAAAGTAACAGGGTATTCTGAGGTCAAGGTACCTGCAAACCTGTAAACAGCCCAACCCCCTCACAGGTGATGATCTAGAACAAGGATCCTCAGACTTGGATCAGTTATGAGAAGTGTAAACACTTCTAACCCGGAGGTACAGTGTTTACAATAACCATAACAATTCCTCCTCTAATTCACCTCAGTTTCTGAAGGTCAATACTAAAAGGTCATCCAGACTTAGCAGGCTTCCCAGATAGCCCTAGCATTGCAGGAAATCTGCAACACAGAGTTCTCAAGAAGAAACCCATATCTGAACCGTGTTTCATATTCCCGCACCAGACCGAAATGGAATGGGAAAGAATATGATTCACTCTAGCCTAGGTGTCACTCAGGTACCAGGTATAGGACCTTAACTCTCAATGAAATACCCACCCCCCAAGGCAAACAACAGATCCAGCCAGCAATAATGACAGTATGATATAAATGCAATAAAGAAAGCAGTAAAGTAACTGTACATAAAGCAATAAACAAAAATAAATACAAGCACAAACAAGCACATAACACCCCAGTAAACACAAATCAATCAAGCGCTAGGAGGAACCCACAAAAAGAACCAGAAGCCCTGGTTGCAGTATAAGGGTCCCCAGCAGAGTCGCCAAGCTGTCGCTCCCAAAGATTAGCATCCAGGTACAAGCGCGAACGGTCGGCGAAAGGGACAGTGAGAACACACAGCCGTGAACTCACCGGAGATGAAAAGAGTCGCCAGCTAGGCATTTTTATCCCGGAGGAAAGGCAATGCTGCATAAGCCTAGAAAGAGATGGATAAGACGGTTTGCGAACCAGAGAGACTGAGAAAGGGGGTTGGTTACAACCTGGGAAGGTATTAGCACCCAGATTGTCCGTCGTACTCGACGGGATCCACGCTTAAAAGATTTGTGTTATAAAGGGGTAGTGTCAGTGCAATTTGTGTATAAAATAGCTGGAAAAGAATGTACAGGTGTCAGTGTAAGGAAATGTGATGTGTATAAATGTACAGTGTCAGTGTAAGAGAGAAAGAGGTGAAATGCTCATGATAATGAGGCTAAAAGAATGAAGCTGGAAAGAGGGGGAATATACAGAGACTTTTGTTCGATAACTGTTAAGTTATGCCTACGTATCCTCTCGTGCAATGAGGAAGTCAGAACACCGTAGTTCGACCCAAAGAGACTGAAAGATGAATTGACTTGTGAACTGCTTGCTTGCCTATGCTCAAGTGTATGACCTGTCTGGCTCAGGTGCTAACTGTCTTGCATTAGACGGAAGAAGCAAGTTCTCGATTGTGAGTGAAGATGATGAGAAAAGAATCCCGGAGGAGACGATTATTGTTTGTTTTTGTATTTTCAGTTTTTTATTGCTTTTGGATTTAGTCATAAGTTAATGAGCTTAAGTCTAAACCAATGGATTTAGTAAACTCATCACATCTTCCCTCTGATTAGGGGTAATGAGAATACCTTAAGTGTGAAGTCAGATTCTCACACTTAATCACCTTTGGTGTAGGATTAAGATCATTAACCTACTTGTGATTATTTAGATGTCTTTGTGATTTTTGTGTTTAGTGTTAAGTAATGAGGTTAAGCCATAATCATGGATTAAACAGCCCCATTACACCATCCTAAAAGAAGGATGATAGGTGAGAATGTTTAAGCTGAGGAAGACTCCTCAACTTAATCCATGATTAGGGATTAAACCCATGACAAAACAAGCCTTTATTAAGTGGATTTTAGATTAATGGTATGATGATGAAGTGAGTTTTATTGTTTGTAAGACAACTTGAGGGGGACTTGTCCATTAACACTAGGGTTAGTCCTTCTTAACCACTTAATGAAGAATTAGAACCCTAATGCAAGGCCCAAGTTACAAGTGTAATGTCTTGATATTTATTAAGTGAATTGATTAAGAGATTTAAACACCTTAAGGGTTTAATACTTAGGATTAAAGTTATACACTCCATCCTAAGAGAAGGATGCAGGCATAAACTTAATCACAAAGTCTTAAAGCCTTTAGGGTTTAGTCCCTGATTATGAGGTGAGAAGAGAAGACTCAAAGAGAGACACAAAGGTAAAAACTATGGGGGGACTAATCAAAACCCTAATTCATTATCATGCTTGGATGATCCTAAGGTTTGTGAGGTTTTCAAGAACAATCTTCAAAGGAGCCACCAGGAAGCAGATGAACAGGATCAAGAGAAGCAAAGTGACTTGCTTCATTCAAGAAGTCAAGTCACTTGAAGAAAGAAAGTGGGAGGAAGAAGAATGAGCAAGCTCAAACTCAAACACATATAAGAATGCAGCAATGGATGCAAGAGAGATGAAAAGAAAAGTTATGAGAAGTGAAGGCAAATTCACTTCCCAAGTTTACTTACCACCTGAAATGTTAGAAAGAAATGCAATGCAATGCAAGATGAGATGAAATGGTATGATGCTAAGCAAAACCAGAAGCATGTTGATGATGATAATGATGCTATGAGATGCTGCAAACATGAGACAAGGCATGGAGATGTTCATACAAGATCATGGATGCAAATGATGCAAGCTAAGGAGCATGAACAAACATGAAATGTTATGAAGCATACAAGACAAATGACATAGCAAATATGTAATGCAATGATCAAACATGTTTTCTATATGTCCTAAGATGTCAAATGAATCACAAGAATGCACAAAATGCAAAGACAAGTCATGTTATGCAAGGAAATGCAAGGAGGATGCAAAAGAAAGCCCAAATTAGGGTTCATGAATCAAACATCAAACCAAAACCCAAAACAGAAGCAAACCTCATGATAAAAAATGGAAAATGGCACCCAAAGAAACCCTAGACCTATAATGAACCACTGCCCAAAGGGGAGCTCTCAACTCTCAACCAAACTCAAGATATGAATTTTCTAAGTTATTAGGGTTTTTTAGGGTTCCTAACAAAACAAATGCCAAACAATTAGGAAATGAGGAAACAACTCATGGCCATTTTATCCTTGAAAATACATGCCAAACACAACACAATGCAAGAAGAATCAATGTCTCAACCTTCTCCAATAGGCAGAAATGAATTTTCAAACTTATGATCAAAATAATGCATAAAAAATGATTTAATTCAATGAAAAATTCTTAAAATGCATCAAGATCAAAAAAGAAATTTGGTTTGAAGGTTGGACAATGTTTCTAAATGTCTTAGGACATTTCATGAATTTTTTTGTAATTTTTAAATACCTAAAAGTATTTTTAATTAATTAATTCCCATTAATCAATTAAAAATAATCTTTTAAATATTTAAAAATACTTTCTTAATGATAAAAAATAAAATAAAAATATTTTTGGGTCATAAAAATTAATAAAACCTTAAGGAAAAAGTTTCATAATTTTTAAGATTTTTTTGCTATTTTAAAATAATTATGCAAAATAAATGGAAAGAAAATGAATAAAAATTAAATAAAATGAAAGTATGCAGCATGAAGGGTTGAGATTCAGTCTGGAAAGGGGACCCTTGACCACGCGCCAAATCCAGTGGCCCACGTTTAAACTGACTAAATTCAATTAATTAAACTAATTAAAATGATTAGGGTTTAATGACCACATCTGGACCCTTTATGCGCGCGGGAAGTCAACTTGTTCAACGCATCTGAGGGCTCAAATTCAAACTAACATTAATTACGTGATTAGGGCACAAATGACTCTCAGGTGGCCGGAGAAGACTTCCGGTCGTCTTCTCCGGCCAGCTCTCACCTGAAAACTACCCAAATCCCTCAAAACGCATCAAAAATGAAAAACAAGAATTGGGAAATGATCCTCACATCCTCACGAATCAAACCCCCATCCTAAAACACATTTATATTTCCTAAATGAGCTGAATCGAAGAAAAAGAAAACTAGGTCACGCAAGTTTCAGACACAAATTAAATGCTCATTTTGAAACCATTTTCAAAACCAATGGTACCAGAATGATCAGCAAGACATGAAGAACAAGTTTGTAACAAGAAAAATCATTTCTGGAAAAATAAATTTCAGGCTACCTGAGATTTGAAGCTCTCCACTTGAGGACTTTCTGGCTTTTTCTTTAAGTGCAAACCATTCCTTAGGACCCCTTGATGATGTTTGAATGCCTTAGAACAATTTATGTAGGCTGGTTGATGAGTTTCGAAAGCTCCTGCTTCAAGCTCAGTCAACAATGGCTATGGTGATTCTGGCTGATTCAGGCCATTGTGAATGATGGTTTGTGGTCTAGATGATGTATGGAAAAGCTTTGCAAGGTTTGTTTGGCTGTTTGTAAGCTAGGATGAGAGTTTCGAATGAAACTGCAAAATGGAGTGAGAAATGGCAGTGAGTTATTCTGGCTGTTTCAGGCTTGTGCTTTGGGTGGTTTGAGGTCTATGAAGTGTGTTGAGTTGGATGATGAAGAAAGTTTGAGTGTTTGCAGGCTGTATAGAGAAATTCGAAAGGTTATGCAAAATGGAAGGTTTTTGTGAATGTGAGTGTGTCCAATGTTTCAGCCTTGCCTTGTGTTATGTTTAGCTTGCAAACTGTCCACATAATTCTCTCTCATTGGTCAGTTGACAAGACATGCCCTTTATTGATTGGTAAAGCAACTTTTGCAAAAAGTCAAATAATGTGTAAGAGAAGCATGGCTCATGATCTAGGCAAGTACATGGGCATGGGCTGGCGCAGCAAGGTGAGGTGAGAGGCTAGCAAAGCTCAGCATCCAAGGCTGCAAGTAGGAGGGAGCATGATCATGAGTTTTGCAACTTGTGACATTTTGGTTCACATGTGACTTCTTTGCCTAACCAAACATGAAACCATGACATTCTTGGTTCATTTCTGATTTTTAGGACTTAGAGAATGTTTATGTGTTGGTTTGAAGTGAATTTAGAGGCTGCAATATGCATTGGTCCAAGACTTTGCAAAATTTCCAAATGAGGCATGCCTTGAAAATTAATGATTTTAGCCAACTTTGCATTGCCATAACTTTTGATCCAAGAAGAGTTTGATCATGTTCTTGTACTTTTTGAAAAGGGAAAGATGAGATCTACAACTTTCATGACCAAAGTTTTTCCATTTGAAGCCTTTTTGAATCATGAATCAAGGCTTGAAAAATGACCTAAAATGATGCATTCTTGAAAAGTCAACTATGCCCAAAAAGTCAACATTTGCAAAAACCCTAAATTCTTGATTTTTATGAACTTCAACCTTCTTCCATGATCAAATAAAGATCATATACACTCAAAATGATGAAGATCACCCATTGGTTGGGGTCATTGGGGGCCTCAGATGCCCTGATTTTGCACTGACTTGCCTGAAAAGTCAACTCTTGATCAGATGACTTCCCCATGGAATTTCTTCATGAAAATTGATATGCATACTCCTTATACCATATAGAGATCAATGGAAACAAGAATGACCAAAAAATTTGGAGTTATGGCCTCTGAAACCAAAACCCTAATTTTCAGTCAACTGTGCAGTTCATCCTGGCTCTGCATCCACTCAAACCCTAGTTCTTGTGATTCCTCTGCAATTTTGACTTTGAGGAGATGAAATATGATATAAGAACACACATGGACCACTTTGAGTTGATTGGTGGCCTTTGGAGTGCCTCAAGAAGCTTTGGGATTGCTCAGATCACAAACCCTAGGTGCAGATGACTTAGAAACTATCCAGTGAATCAAAAATGAGATGTGAGATGATATGTTTGTGTTTATGCATATGAGGTGATCACAAGCCATGGTGTGAAAGGGTGAGGGCAAATTTGGGGTGCTTACAACGACCCACATTCAAACTTGCCTAATTACGTCATTAAGCCCTAATCTGAACCCTAAACACTTTCAGGTGACCGGAACAGTGTTCCGGTCATCTTCTCCGGCCAGCCAAAATCTCAATCTCTCTCAAAACGCATCAAAACCTCACAAAACTCTCCAGAATCAACCTATGAACATCACTAAACATAAACCCAAACACAAACAACATTTATTTTTCGTGAATCAAAGGAAACAAGCAAAAACATTTTCACGGGCAAACTTTCAGAACATCATAACATGCTTGTTTCTGGCTCATTTTCAAAAATAATTAGATCCCCATGACCAGGGCAACATACAGAACAACATTCTAACAAGAAATCAAAGTTCTGGAAAATTTGTTCATCATGTTACCTGAGTTTGAGCTTTCAGTCCAGGAGCTTTCTGCTTGCCTCTTTGCCTCAAAATGATCCCAATGGTCCTCTTGATGAAGTTATGAAGCTTGGTTGGAGTTTATAATGGTTGGTTTGTGAGTTTGCAGAAGTTCTGTTCAGTGAAGTGAGGAAATCGTGTTTTAGTTTGAGGAGGTTTCAGGGATGAATGAGGGTATGGAAATGATCAGGGGAGTGTGCTGAGTGATTCTATGGAGTTTATTTCTATGTTTGATGCTTGTATGATGTGTTTCGAAGGAAGTTGCATAAGAGGTGGAAAATGAGAATGCTGGCTTGGAGAGTGTTTCAGCATGAGTTGTTGTGTGTTATGGCTTGCCTTTGGTCCACTTATCACTCATGGATAGGTCTGTGGAGTTGGTGTGCCCTATTGTGATTGGTATGGGTCTTTTGCCAAAAAGTCAAGCTTTGTGTAAGAGAGGTATGGGCTCATGGCTAGCCAAGGACAAGAGGGGTGTCCTGCGCAGCAATAAGTGAGGAGAACCATAGGATCAATTTGGAAGTCAGCCAGCAAATGGATTAGGGTTTGAGTGAGGTTTTGCAACTTTGTTCCACTTTGCCCCTTTTGAAGTTTCTTGATCCACAAGTCATAAAAATGAGCAAACTCTTGATGCAATCTGACTTTTAGACATTGATTCATGTTTGTATGAAGATTAGAAGTCCATTTGATAGCACAATTTGTCTTGGCAAGTGGTTTTGCAACTTTGCCTCTTTGGTAGAAAACTTGAAATTATGTGATTTTTCCCAACTTTGACAAGCCATAACTTTTGATCAAAAATGAATTAGGACAAGTTCTTGTACTTTTTGAAAAGGGAATGATCCATTCTACAACTTTCATGGCCAAAGTTTTCCCATTTGAAGCATTTTTGAGTCAAAAAGCAAGGGTTGAAAAAGATTCCCAAAATGGCAATTTTCCATTACAAGTCATTTTTCCCAAAAAGTCAACTTTGCAAATGGCTTGAAATTCTTCAATTTTGTGAACTTCTAACATCTTCTATGATCAAATAAAGATCATACATAATCAAAATGATGAAGAACACCCCTTGGTTGGGTCATTGGGGGCCTTAGATGCCTTGATTTTACACTGACTTGCTCAAGAAGTCAACTCTTGGTTAGATGCCTTCCCCATGGAATTTCTTCATGAAAATTGATATGCATGATCCCTATACTATATAGAGACCAATAGAAACAAGAATGACCAAAAAATATGGAGTTATGGCCTCTGAAACCAAAACCCTAATTCTAGGTCATCTGTGCAGTCAAACTTGGCTCTGCTTCCATGCCAATCTCAGTTCTTGTGATTCTTTGACTTTCTTGACTTTGTGGGGATATAATATGTTGCTTGAACATACATGGACCCCTTTGAAATGATTTATGACCTTTGGAGTGGCTCAAGAAGCTCTTGGATTGCTCAGATCACAAACCCTAGATGCAGATGACTTTGAACCAATGCAGTGAAACAAAAATGTGGTATGAGATGCTATGATTGAATTTGTGCATATGAAGAGGTCACAAGCCATGGTGTTAATGGGTGAGGGACAATTTGGGGTGTTTACAACGTGCCAGAGGAGATCACTGTTAATCAGCTAGAAACTGTGGTGGCAAATGTCAATACCAGTCATGGAGTGGGCTTTACCAATGCTGACTTAACAACTGAGGGACATAACCACAACAAGGCTTTACAAATCACTCTAGAATGTAAGGGTGTTGTTCTATCCCATGTACTGGTGGACACTGGGTCTTCACTCAATGTTCTACCAAAGAAATCCTTGGTGAAGCTGGAGTATGATGGCTTGGCACTGCGTCCAAGTAATTTGGTGGTGAGAGCATTTGATGGCTCTAAAAGATCAGTGCTTGGAGAGATTGATCTGCCTGTGATGATTGGACCGCAGACCTTCAAAATTACCTTCTATGTGATGGACATTCAGCCGGCCTACAACTGTTTGTTGGGTAGACCTTGGATCCATGCCGCTGGTGCTGTTACGTCTACCCTTCACCAGAAGCTGAAATTCGAGTGGGAAGGCCAGATCATCACCATCTGTGGTGAAGAGGACATCTTTGTTAGCCATCTGGCTACGTACAAGTACATTGAGATGGATGGAGAGATCCATGAAACTATGAGCCAGGGGTTTGAGGCCTTGAACATAAATGAAGCATCAGCTGTACTGGGAACCTCCATGACATCTTATGAGCAAGCTAGGAAGGTTGTTGAAGAGGGTACTGCCCAAGGCTGGGGCAAGCTGCTGCCCGTGGAGAAGAAGGAGGACAGATTTGGGTTGGGTTACAAACCAACTCAACAAGATCAATCAGAGGCTGCCAAGAAGCCCAGTTTTGTTAGCGGGGGAATGCTCACCCCGGATGCAGTGAACAACTTGGAAGACGAGGATGAAAGCAACCGCAACCTGGAGAGCTGGATACGTCCAAGGATCCCGAGGAGCCAAGTCCTTAACTGGTCTTCCCAGTAAATTATAAGGGTTACTCCTGCAGAGTAATTATTATTTCCTGTATTTTTAAGCATGCATCAAGTCTTGCATCTTGCCCAAGATGACAAGACTCATTTTGTAATCGGACCATCTTGTAATTTTGTGCAAACAGATCAATCAATGAATATCGGACATCTTTTGCAAATGAGTCTTTTCCTTTTTCGCTCACTGTTTTTCATTTTTTCTTTTTGTACAAAAATAAAATGGCAATGTTTTCCAAAATGATAACTTCATTTCACTTTTTGTACCGGGATCTGAACAGAGCCAGCCCGAAAGATGACTTCCCTTTACCTCACATTGATGTATTGGTGGATAATACGGCTCAGTTCTCGGTGTTCTCCTTCATGGACGGATGTTCAGGATACAATCAGATCAAAATGTTACCTGAAGACATTGAGAAGACCACTTTCATCACACCCTGGGGCACATTCTACTATAAGGTGATGCCATTCGGACTGAAGAACGCTGGTGCAACCTACCAACGGGCTATGGTAACATTATTCCATGACATGATCCATAAAGAAATTGAATGTTATGTGGATGACATGATTGCCAAGTCCCTCACAGAAGAAGACCACCTGGTGAATCTGCTGAAGTTATTCAAGCGTCTGAGGAAATACCAACTGAAGTTAAACCCCAACAAATGCACATTCGGGGTGCGATCCGGTAAGCTGCTTGGATTTATTGTAAGTGAGAAAGGGATTGAAGTTGACCCTGATAAAGTTAAAGCCATTCAAGAAATGCCTGCACCGAAGACAGAAAAAGAAGTTCGGGGGTTCTTAGGTAGATTGAACTACATTTCGCAGTTCATATCTCACCTTACAGCAACCTGTGAACCTTTGTTCAAACTATTAAGAAAAGAACAAATGGTCAGGTGGAACGAAGACTGCCAGAAGGCTTTTGACAAAATCAAGGAGTACTTGCAAGAGCCTCCAATCCTTTTGCCTCCAGTTGAAGGAAGACCTCTGATCATGTACTTGACAGTATTAGAAGAGTCGATGGGGTGTGTGCTGGGCCAGCATGACGAGTCTGGTCGAAAAGAGTATGCAATATACTACCTAAGCAAAAAGTTTACCGACTGCGAACAACGTTATTCACTGCTCGAGAAAACTTGTTGTGCTTTAGCATGGTCTGCTCGCCGACTGAGACAGTATATATTGACCCACACCACCTTATTGATCTCCAAGATGGACCCAGTCAAGTATATCTTTGAGAAGCCAGCACTCACCGGACGGGTTGCAAGATGGAAAATGATCCTCACAGAATATGACATCCAGTACACATCCCAAAAAGCCATCAAAGGCAGTGTATTGTCTGATTATCTTGCTGAGCAACCCATTGATGATTACCAGCCTATGAGATTTGACTTCCCTGATGAAGACATCATGTTCATAAAAGCAAAAGATCATGAAGAGCCTGTTCACACCGAAGGGCCTGACCCGGAGGAAGAATGGACTATGATGTTTGACGGGGCTGTTAATATGAATGGTCGCGGTGTTGGTGCAGTACTCATTACACCTAAGGGAGTTCACCTGCCTTTCTCGGCAAAACTCACCTTCAACTGCACTAACTATGAAGCTGAATACGAAGCTTGTATTATGGGTCTTGAGGAAGCCATTGACCTCAGAATCAAGACTTTGACTGTGTTCGGAGATTCAGCTTTGGTAATCAATCAAACCAACGGCAAATGGTACACACACCACGATCATCTGATACCTTACCGGGATTATACAAGGAGGTTATTGACTTTCTTCACAACAGTCAAGCTTGAGTATATCCCTCGAGACGAGAATCAGTTTGCAGATGCTCTTGCCACCATTTCATCCATGATCAAAGTTCAAGCTGCCAACTTTGTGCCTCGGATTTCAGTATCCAGACTTGATAGACCAGCATACGTATTCTCAGCAGATGTTGTTAAGGATGATAAGCCTTGGTTCCACGACATCAAATGCTTCTTGGAGGATCAAACATACCCACCTGGGGCATCTTCCAATGACAAGAAGACATTAAGAAGGCTTGCTGGTAGTTTCTTCCTGAATACTTATGGTTCCCTCTACAAGAGAAACTTTGATATGGTACTCCTCAGATGCGTTGATAAAACGGAAGCAGGCTTGTTGATGCACGAGGTGCACGAAGGATCCTTTGGTACCCATGCAGGAGGGCATGCAATGGCTAAGAAATTGCTAAGATCAGGCTTTTACTGGATCACAATGGACGCGACTGTTGTGCATATGCCAGGAAGTGCCATAAATGCCAGATTTATGCGAATAAAGTGCATGTGCCTCCCAATCCTCTGAATGTGATGTCTTCACCCTGGCCCTTTGCCATGTGGGGCATTGATATGATTGGCAAGATTGAACCGACTGCTTCAAACGGCCACAAATTCATCCTGGTAGCCATTGACTATTTTACCAAGTGGGTTGAAGCAGCTTCGTATGCGAATGTTACAAGGCAAGTGGTAGCCCGATTTATGAAGAGAGATATCATTTGTCGATACGGAGTTCCCGAGCGAATCATTACTGATAATGGTTCCAAATTGAACAACAAAATGATGGCAGAATTGTGCCGGGACTTCAAGATCCAACACCACAATTCTTCCCCTTACAGGCCAAAGATGAATGGCGCTGTTGAGGCAGCTAACAAGAATATCAAGAAGATTGTGCAGAAGATGGTAGTCACCTTCAAAGACTGGCATGAAATGCTACCATTTGCCTTGCATGGGTACCGTACGTCAATCAGAACATCTACTGGGGCAACACCGTATCAACTTGTGTATGGTATGGAAGCAGTCCTACCTGTGGAGGTTGAATTACCCTCTCTGCGGGTATTGATGGATGTTAAACTGAGTGAAGCAGAATGGGTCCGATCCCGATACGAACAACTGAGTCTGATCGAAGAGAAGAGATTGGCTGCAATTTGTCATGGGCAGCTATATCAGAAAAGAATGAAGAAGGCCTTCGATCAGAAAGTTAGGCTTCGAGAGTACCAAGTAGGAGATCTTGTGCTGAAGAGACTCCTCCCTCCTCATACAGACCACAGGGGCAAGTGGACTCCGAACTATGAAGGACCATTCGTAGTAAAGAAAGTTTTCTCTGGCGGAGCACTCATGCTCAGTACTATGGATGGTGAAGATTTCCCGTCCCCTGTGAATTCAGATGCAGTTAAAAAATACTTCGCATAAAAATGACCCGCTGGACATAAAAACAGAATGTAAGTCCAGGCAAGAAAAGGGCATCCCGGCGAGTCAAAAACAGAATAAAAGACTCGGGCAAATATAAGGGCAAATAAATTTAAAAAAAAATGTGTACACCCGCTGAGTTTAAAACCCCCATTGGACATCTCAGGAAAAAAAGGGTATCCCGATGGATTGAAAACCCGAAAGGGCGATCCATGCAAAATAAGGGAATAAGCGAACAATTGCATTCTGAATTCGTTTGTATCACTTACAGCTTGGTAAGCTTCAAAAGGATCAAGCTTCTTTCAGAATCAGCCTTCTTCAGAAAGCAAGACGAGAAGAACGTCAAATGTCATACGAGTCATAGCCAAAGGGAAGCTTCTTAAAGCGTCATCAACATTGCCAATACCTTTTATTTCTCAATTTGTAACAACCTCCTCATTTTAGGGGATTTGTTTCTTTGACTGTATCTTGCCAATTCAGGGCACATGAATTAATAAAATCAGATTTCCAGTCATGTGTTCGTCTCGTACATTTTATTTTCATTTGCGAAAAATGTCCGATGTCTTTAAGATACTGAGTGCATAAATACATATGCTTCTTTTAAAATACGTGCTTGCAGGAAATATACTTACTCCCGGGGGTGTCTAAACTCCTATGATGGAATCCGGTAAAGAATACCTCAGGATTACTTGTGCGTTTCTCTGACTTTTCAGGATTGCAGGTTTTCAAAGCACAGCATGGGGCATGAAAGTTTCATCCCAGCAAGCTGGCAAATCATTATCTACTCAGCCTTAACACCGGAGGCGCTTTCTCCCCAGCTGAGTTGCCATTTATTATTTCCTCCTTAGCCAAATGCGAAAGCCAGGGAACCATCTCCCCACAGAGTTTCAGCCTCCGTCCAGAAAGGCAACACTCGAAGATCTCACAACAGAGTGAATAAGGCTTCTACAAACCCCCGGCTGGGTCCCTCATCACCAAGACAGGTCTATCAGTGACCTGTTTCCCCACGCAGAGTCATACATGACAGATCTACCAATGATCTCATCCCCAGCTGGGATGTCCTCTTCAAGCAGATCAATTAGAGATCTTCGCAGCAACGGGATCCGAATCCTGGATGGTTACCTCTTGCATAATCATAGCATTCGCATTATATTTTCCCCACAAAGCGTAGCATTCCGTCTAATACGGAGCATTACGGCAAAAGTCAAACATATTGCATAATCATAATCCATGTTCTGAATCAAACACTTGTAAATATTGACAATCCTTCAACAATATACAGAAAACTCCCCAGATTCCCCGGCAGAGAGCCAAGGCACTTTCCCTAAAGATACGGATACATCCTGACACCCGTCCGTGTCATATCCCTAGCAGAAAGCTAAAGCTAAAGCATTTTACTTACACTCACAAATACTAGTACACACTCCTTCTGGCATCCGTCTGTGTCATCGTTCCCCAGTAAAGTCGCCCGAGCATTCTTTACAAACAAACCACTTATATTACAGATACTTCTTGACACCCGTCCGTGTCATACCCCCAATGGAAAGCCAAAGCGTCCCCTGTGCACTCACAGATACATGTATACATCTTTTTGACACTCGTCCATGTCACTCTCCCCAGCAAGTTAAATACCCGTCTATACACCACTCATACTTGTTACTCCTGTTTTACTCATAACAGATACCCGTCCGTATCTTGTATACACCACTTATATCCCCTAAGATCCGACACTCGTCTGTGTTCTTTGTTAACCGGTTGGTACTCGTCCGTACCATCATCTCTGAACATGTGTCAGCATTTGTTTCTACCCGATACTCGTCCGTATCGTAGTCTTAAGGATGCTCGTTCGCATCTTTAATCTATACACCGTGTCAAACACTTATGTCTTCCTAAATATAGACACTCGTCTGTGTCTATTATTCCCCAGAAGAGTCCCCGCAGGATCAATACTCGTCCGTGTTCTTTGTTAACCAGTTGGTACTCGTCCGTATCATCATCTCTGAACATGTGTCAGCATTCGTTTCTACCTGATACCCGTCCGTATCATAGTCCTAAGGATGCTCGTCCGCATATTTAGTCTTTACACAGTACCCAAACATTTATACTTCTCATTTCTTGGATATAGACACTCGTCCGTGTTTACTTGTCTCAACAAAACATGCTAAACTATTTCTTTCCTATCTGATATTCGTCCTATGTTATGATACTTTTGGCAGCCGTACCCTGCCAGGTCATCGTCCTTCACCTTTGGATGACCGTCCCTCATCCTTTCCCCAGCGGAGTCTCCCTTATTGGAACCCCTTTTCTATCCGACATTCGTCCTATGTCGTGATATTTTTAGCAGCCGTCCCCTGCTAGGTGATCGTCCTTCACCTCCTGATGATCGTCCTTCATCATTTTATCCAATGGCCGTCCCCATCGTTGATCTTGTTATCTGACATTCGTCCTACGTCATGATAAACCCTGAGAGCAGCCATACCCTGCTAGGTGATCGTCCTTCAACTCCTGATGATCGTCCTTCATCATTTTATCCGATGGCCGTCCCCATCGTTGATCTTGTTATCTGACATTCATCCTAAGTCACGATAAACCCTGAGAGCAGCCGTACCCTGCTAGGTGATCGTCCTTCACCTCTTGATGATCGTCCTTCATCATTTTATCTGATGTCCGTCCCCATCGTCGACCTTTTTATCCGGCATTCGTCCTATGTCGTGATATTATTGGCAACCGTACCTTGCCAGGTGATCATCCTTCACCTTAGATGACCGTCCCTCATCTTATCCCCAACTGAGCAGCCGTCCCCTGCTAGGTGATTGTCCTTCACCTTTGATGACCGTACCTCATCGTTTATTTCATTCATAATCCCCAGAGAATTTTGTATCTTACTTGATGGCCATCCCCATCTCCTATATCCCCAGCATGTCGGCCGTCCCCGTCATTGATTTATCCCCAGCAGTCGTCCTCTGCTCGACGGTCGTCCTCCGTCGCCCGCACTTTATGAATATACTTTATTTTCCTTTACAGTCTATATCCCTTTTCTTCTTCATTCTGTGAGTGCAAATTTTGGATTGTCTTTGGTATTCAACCACAAGTTATCTTGTTCGCCTGTTAAGCCGATGCTTACATCCTGCACAGCTAACTCATGCTTGAATAGGGGCAGCTGTAAACACCCCAAATTTTCCCTAACCCATTCACACCATGGCTTGTGACCACTTCATATTCATAAATTCAATGATAGCATCTCATACCACATTTTTGCCTCACTGCATTGGTTCAAAGTCATCTGCATCTAGGGTTTGTGATCTGAGCAATCCAAGAGCTTCTTGAGCCACTCCAAAGGTCATCAATCATTTCAAAGGGGTCCATGTATGTTCAAGCATCATATTATATCCCCACAAAGTCAAGAAAGTCAAAGAATCACAAGAACTGAGATTGGCATGGAAGCAGAGCCAGGTTTGATTGCACAAATGACCTAGAATTAGGGTTTTGGTTTCAGAGGCCATAACTCCATATTTTTTGGTCATTCTTGTTTCTATTGGTCTCTTTATGGTATAGGTATCATGCATATCAATTTTCATGAAGAAATTCCATGGGGAAGGCATCTAACCAAGAGTTGACTTCTTGAGCAAGTCAATGTAAAATCAAGGCATCTGAGGCCCCCAATGACCCAACCAAGGGGTGTTCTTCATCATTTTGATTATGTATTATCTTTATTTGATCATAGAAGATGTTAGAAGTTCACAAAATTGAAGAATTTCAAGCCATTTGCAAAGTTGACTTTTTGGGAAAAATGACTTGTAATGGAAAATTGCCATTTTGGGAAACTTTTTCAACCCTTGCTTTTTGACTCAAAAATGCTTCAAATGGGAAAACTTTGGTCATGAAAGTTGTAGAATGGATCATTCCCTTTTCAAAAAGTACAAGAACTTGTCCTAATTCATTTTGGATCAAAAGCTATGGCTTGTCAAAGTTGGGAAAAATCACATAATTTCAAGTTTTCTACCAAAGAGGCAAAGTTGCAAAACCACTTGCCAAGACAAATTTTGCTATCAAATGGACTTCTAATCTTCATACAAACATTAACCAATGTCTAAAAGTCAGATTGCATCAAGAGTTTGCTCATTTTTATGACTTGTGGATCAAGAAACTTCAAAAGGGGCAAAGTGGAACAAAGTTGCAAAACCTCACTCAAACCCTAATCCATTTGCTGGCTGACTTCCAAATTGATCCTATGGTTCTCCTCACTTCTTTCTGCGCAGGACACCCCTCTTGTCCTTGGCTAGCCATGAGCCCATACCTCTCTTACACAAAGCTTGACTTTTTGGCAAAAGACCCATACAAATCACAATAGGGCACACCAACTCCACAGACCTATCCATGAGTGATAAGTGGACCAAAGGTAAGCCATAACACACAACAACTCATGCTGAAACACTCTCCAAGCCAGCATTATAAACTCCAACCAAGCTTCATAACTTCATCAAGAGGACCATTGGGATCATTTTGAGGCAAAGAGGCAAGCAGAAAGCTCCTGGACTAAAAGCTCAAACTCAGGTAACATGATGAACAAATTTTCCAGAACTTTGATTTCTTGTTAGAATGTTGTTCTGTATGTTGCCCTGATCATGGGGATCTAATTATTTTTGAAAATGAGCCAGAAACAAGCATGTTATGATGTTCTGAAAGTTTGCCCGTGAAAATGTTTTTGCTTGTTTCCTTTGATTCACGAAAAGTAAATGTTGTTTGTGTTATGGTTTATGTTTAGTGATGTTCATAGGTTGATTCTGGAGAGTTTTGTGAGGTTTTGATGCGTTTTGAGAGAGATTGAGATTTTGGCTGGCCGGAGAAGATGACCGGAACACTGTTTCGGTCACCTGAAAGTGTTTAGGGTTCAGATTAGGGCTTAATGACGTAATTAGGCAAGTTTGAATGTGGGCCGTCCATTAGCGCGCATAGTCAATTCCCGCCCCTGTGAGTTTGAATCTCAGCCATCATATTGGCTGACTTTCTCTTTTTTTTATTTAAAATTCATTTTATTTTCATTTGTTTTGATTTATTTTGCACGAATTATTAAAAATAGCAAAAAATGTTTAAAAATTATGAAATTTTTTGTCAAGGTTTTCATTATTTTTCAGAGCACAAAAATATTTTTATTTTTATTTTTTGCATTAAAAATTATTTTTAAATCATTTAAAAGTTTATTTTTAATTAGTTAATGAAAATTAATTAATTAAAAATACTTTTAGGTATTTAAAAATCACAAAAAAATTCATATAACATTTAGGAACATTTAGAAACATTGTCCAACTCTCAAACCAAATTTTTTTTTTTGTTCTTGATGCCTTTTGATTATTTTCTTTGGAATTAAATTCATTTTGAGGCAATATTTTGTGACAAACTTCAAAAATTCATTTCTGCCTAACCATTGAGAGTTGGATGATGATTCTTTTTGCATTGCATCTTGTATAGCATGTAGTTTATAGGATAAAATTGGCATGATTTGATCTTGCAGTTTCAATTTGTTTTGCATTTTTCTTGGTAAGGTACCTTAAAACCCTAGCAATCTTAGAAAATTCATAACTCACACTAGGTTAAGAGTTGGATCCCCTCCTTTGGGCAGTGAGTTTGTGTAGGTTTAGGGTTCCTTTGATTGTATTTTCAAATTTTTATCATGTCATTTGCTTCTGGTTTTGGATTTTTGCTTTGCATGATGCATGAAACCCTAATTTGTGCCTTCCTTTGCATCCATTTCTCATTTGCTTGCATCCATTGACTTGCCATGACATTTTGTGCATTATTTTGATTCATAACACATCTTAAGACATATTAGAATCATGTGTGATCATTGCATCTTTCATTTGCCATGTTATATGTCCATTGCATTTCATAACTTTTCATGTACATCCATGATTCAAAACATGCTTCTCTTGCATCCATATATTTGTATGATCATTCTCATGCCTTGCCTCATGTTTGCATCATCTCTTAGCATCATTAACATCATACTTATGCTTCTGGTTTTAATTTGCATCATGACATTGCATCTCATTTTGCATTGCATTTCATTTCTCTTGCTAACTTTTCAGGTGGTAAGTTGTTTGAGAAGTGAATTTGCCTTCACTTCTCACATTCTCTTTTCATCTCTTTCATACTTCCCTTGCTGCATTTTGTATGTGTGTTAGATTGAGATTTCTCATTCTTTTTCATCTTACTTTGTTTCTTCGAGCAACTTGACTTCTTAAGTGAAGCAAGTTGTTCTGCTTCTCTTTGCTCCTTTCATCTGCTTCTCTCCTTGGTGGTTTATCTGAAGATCTTCTTGCAAACCTCATTAACCCTAGGAACAACCAAGCATGAAAATAATTAGGGTTTGATTAGTTCCCCACTTAGCTTTTACCTTTGTGTCTCTTTGTGTCTTCTCTTCTTATCCCATAATCAGGGACTAAACCCTAGAGGCTTTAAGGCTTTGTGATTAAGCTTATGCCTGCATCCTTCTATTAGGATGGAGTGTATAACTTTAATCCTAAGTGTTAAACCCTTAATGTGTTTAAATCCTTTAATCAATTCACTTAATAATCATCAAGACATCAAGCTTGTAACTTGGGCCTTGCATTAGGGTTCTAATTCTTCCTTAACTGGTTAAGAAGGACTAACCCTAGTGTTAATGGACAAGTCCCCCTCAGGTTGTATTACAAATCATAAAATTCACTTCTTCATCTTATCATTAACTAAAATCCACTCTAATAAAGGCTTTGTTTTGTCATGAGGTTAATCCCTAATCATGGATTAAGTTGAGGAGTCTTCCTCAACTTAAACATTCTCATCTATTATCCTTCTATTAGGATGGTGTAATGAGTCTGTTTAATCCCTGATTATGGCTTAAACTCATTACTTAACACTAAACAAAAACAACAAAAACATCTAAATAATCACAAGTAGGTTAATGATCTTAATCCTACTTCATGGTAATTAAGTGTGAGATGCTGACTTCACACTTAAGGTATTCTCATTACCCCTAATCAGAGGGAGGATGTGATTAGTTTACTAACCCTTGGTTTAGGCTTAAGCTCATCAACTTACGACAAACACAAAAAAGCAATAAAAGACTGAAAACACAAAAAAAAAAAAATAATCGTCTCCTACGGGATTCTTTTCTCACCTCATTCACTCACAAACGAGAACTTGCTTCTTCCGTCTAATGCAAGACAGTTTGCACCTGAGCCAGACAGGTCATACACTTGAGCATAGATAAGTAAGCAGTTCACAAGTCAATTTACCTTTCAGTCTCTTTGGGTCGAACTACGGTGTTCTGACTTCCTCATTGCACGAGAGGATACGTAGGCATAACTTAACAGTTATCGAACAAAAGTCTCTGTATATTCCCCCTCTTTCCAGCCTTATCCTTTAAGCCTCATGATCTTGAGCATTTCATTCTTGTTCTTACACTGACACTTCTCTTATACACTTCATACTTCTTTTACACTGACACTTGCATTCTTTTCCAGCTTTGATACTCAGATTGCACTGACACTGCCCCTTTAAAACACAAATCTTTTAAGCGTGGATCCCGTTGAGTACGGCGGACAATCTGGGTGCTAATACCTTCCCAGGTTGTAACCAACCCCCTTTCTCAGTCTCTCTGGTTCGCAACCGTCTTATCCATATCTTTTCTAGGTCTATGCTGCATTACCTTTCCTCCGGGATAAAAATGCCTAGCTGGCGACTCTTGTCTTCTGAGTTCACCCTTGTGTGTTCTCTTCCCCTTTTGCCGACCGTTCGCGTCTGTACCCCTTCTGACCTTGGGTGTCATTTGGTGGGAGCGACACAAGTATGATGCGTGCAAGACTTTCAATAATGCATTCCTGTGAGCTTCAGAACACATCAACAGGGATAATATGGAGATCTTTGAGGGAGTTTGGTGAAGCTGATCCACCACTTTGTAATCACTTCTCTTTATAATTCTCATAAACTCGTCTACATCTTGCTCAAAATATGTCTTATAAGTTTCTTTGATAATTGGTTCTTCAGGTATCACACTCTTTCCCTTTGCTTTGGCAACAGCTTCTGCTTCGGCATTAGGTCTTTGCAATTGTGAGGCAAAAAGGCGTCCGCTTCTGGTGAAGCCTCCGCCTCCCCCAACATTATCAATTTGTGGAGAAGAGGTTGAAGAATCCAAAGTGATTTTCTCCCCGTTGCAGTAGAGATCAGAGCCATAATGCCAGGGTATGGCATTACTACTTTCATATGGAACTGGTCCAGGCACCGTGACGGTAACTGGACTGACTGCTGCAGTGGAGGGTGCTGAAATGGTGTGCGGATCGTAGTAAATGGTGACTGGTGATCTGGCAGGGGGTGCCACTGTTTGTTGTTGAAAGTTGTTGCTTGGAGGAACATTTGATGGATCATAGTAGATGGTTACTGCTGAGACACCTTCATTAATTTCTGTTGGCGTTGTAGAAGATTCTGCTGAATAAATGGGTGCTGATGTTGTAGAAGGATGGGTTGTTGACTTTTGATTTGTTGAAGTGATGGACGGAGCCATTGTTGATGATATTGATGAATTGATCGGAATGATTGTTGTTGCAGTTGTAGAAGAGTCAGGAATTGTTGTCAAAGGGATTGCTGGATTTGTAGGTGCCGTTGTTATGATTTGAAGGATTCCACTTTTGATAAGACCATCTATGTCGCTTCTCAAATTATCACACCCGTTGACCGAAATGTTGCAATAACCACAACCGAGCTCACACCCGGGGAACATCTGGCACTCTAAGAGCTGAGCTTTAATCTCAACTAGAGGTGTCCGAATCTGTCCAACACTGGTGATTAAGAAAGATGGCTTGTCTTCCTCAATGGCATTAATTCTTGGCCCTCCATGATTGGGCATGGGATTCTTGGTGACACTTGGAAGGGGTGCAAAGTTGAGGGCTTTAGAATCAACCAGATCTTGCACCTTCATTTGTAAAGCCCTACATTTCTCAGTATTGTGGCCAGGTGCATTGGAGTGGAAAGCACATCTGGCGCTGACGTCATAATTTCTTGGAAGATTGCAAGGATCTGGTGGTGCCAATGTCCTTAACTCAACCAAGTTGAGTTTCAGGAGTTGTGGCAATAAGGCAGCATAAGGCATAGGGATTGGATCAATCACCCTATTTGCCTGTGATGGTCTTTGCTGAAAGGGTCTTTGCTGTTGATTGTTGTTGTTGTTGTTGTAGGTCCTCTGTGGCGGATACTGAACTTGCTGCTGATAGTGTGTTTGTTGTGGTTGATATGTTGGTTGCTAAGGAATCGGAGCTGGAATAGTGACAGCTGCTACTGATCTGTGGACATACTGAGGTCTGCCCCTGTTAGCATGAATGGAATTTGTCTCACTGGTTCTCCTAGGTCCCACAAAAGGCTTCCTGGAGTTACCGGAAGAACATGCACCATTATCAGAAATCTTACCCATCTTCAGAAGGCTTTCAATTCTTTCTCCAGCTATGACTACGTCAGCGAAACTGGTGGAAGAAAAGGAAGCTAGCCTATGAATATATGTCCCTTGCAGAGTGTTCATAAACATGTAGGCCATTTCTCTTTCTGACATGGGTGGCTGGACAGCAGCAGCAAGCTGTCTCCACCTTTGGGCATATTCCCTGAAGCTTTCTCTGGAGGATTGAGACATTCCCATCAGAAGGGTCCTGTTAGGAGCCATGTCTAGATTGTATTGGTATTGTCTGATGAAGGCTTCAGCTAGGTCCTTCCAGCATCTGATAGTAGCTTTGGTCAAGTGAGAGTACCACTCCCTTGAAGCCCCAATCAAACTATCTTCAAAGTAAAACATCCACAGTTTTTCATCCATGGTGTATGCCTTAAGTCTCCCCAAGAAAGACTGTAGGTGAGTTCGTGGACAGGAAGTTCCATTGTACTTCTCGAAGCACGGGGGTTTAGACTTGTGGGGAATTCTTACCCCGTCCACCAACCCCATATCCATGACATCAAAACCTAGGGAATTTTGAGACTCCAGAGATCTCAATTTCTTAGCAATTTCATCAAACCTCCTATCATAAACTTCATCCCCAACTCCCATCACAGTAAACTGCTCTTCCTGGGGGTCTTCCTGTAAGATCCTTCCTCCAGTAGTATTTCCTTGCACATTACCCGGGATGTTGACTTCCGGATGTAGATGAGGCCCATATATTGGTGGATTAACATGAGGCTGACCCCTTTCATTGTTACTTGTTCCTCCAGTTCCCAAAGGAGGTTCTTCTGGGGTTTGTCTTTCTACCAACGCCCTCAACCTTTCTTGACTTTGGGCCAAGCCATTCATTACTTCCATGAATTGGGTTATTTGGTTTCTCATCTACAGCCTTTCATTAGCCATCTGAGTTCTGACCTCTGTCAGATCTTGCTGTACTTGGTCCATTTGGATACCAAGAAGATTGTTGCGGGTAGGATACCTGTGCGGACGGTTGAGAGGGAACACCCGACGGCGAGCAATAATTCCTGAACCACAACAGAGTTAGTAACAAACAAAACAAAAACCTACAAAACAAAACAAAAGTCAGTATGCAATGCAGTATGCTTATTTGTTTTCCAAGGTATCCGGCTTGGCTCTTGGTTTTGACCTTTCCAGACCCTGAGGAAGATGCTTTGAAGTTGCTTGAGAAAAGAAACTCAATGAAACAAACTAGCAAATACATTACAAATGGTGGATCATACATAGTTTGTTTTTACAACATATGCCCCTGAGGGGTCAAAATACAACATAAAAAGAAAAGTACATGAAATGGAAATAACAACAAGCAAAGAAGTCAAACATCGAGTCCAAACTCATCCTCCTTAACCTCCTTCAAAAGTGCTTCAGTTACAGGACCACCCGGATGCTCTGTAATGTTTCTGATAAGGAGGTTTCTGGTGGCAATAGCAGTGGTCAGCTTCTTGTGCCTGTCTTGGTCCTTTGACCTCTTCACACCAGCCCTAAGCTTCAATTCTGAAATCTCCTTTTGGGCTGCCAGCAAAGCTTCCTGTTGTTTCTTTTCATTGGCCTCTAACTGCTCAATTCTGGCTTGAGTTCTCTTATCTTCTTGAATACGAGCTTCAGTGATCCTGACCCACCTAGCTTGACTTTCTTCTAGATAGAGATCAGTCCTAGCCTTCTGAAACTGGGCCTCTTTACAGGCATTCTTCAATATTTGCTCTCCAGCTCTTGATTTCTTGATGTAGTCTTCTGCCTTCTCAATCTTGGCCAAATGTTCTACCTTAAGCTTCTCCAACCTCTCAATGTCTAGACGGCCATCACTCCTCTCCCAGAGGGTCCTCTTCAGAGCTTGAGACAGATTCTCATTCCTTTCCTTCAGTTTCTCAAATTCTTCCAGGCTGACAGTGGCTGGAGGGGGTACTGTGGATGGTCCAGGTGCATCCTCAATGGTGAAGGGCATTCCAGAAATTTGAGCCCTAGCATGAGACCATTCATAATAATGAGCTGAAGCCACATTATTGCACCTCCCAAGAATGGCCATCCCTTTGGTTTGGATGTTGTCCCAAGCCCAGGATGCTTGTCTTACAACAACCAGATTAGGCTTTATCTCACAATACAGGGTTTCAGCCAAGTCTTGCACTCTTGGAGGGTGGACCACAGCATAGCCCAATTGTCTCTTAAACAGCAAAGGATTGTAGTTGATGCAACCCTTTACTCCTACTAGAGGCACATTGGGGTACTGCCCACAGCTAGTAATTATGTCCCTGCCTTTGGTGCTCTGGGTGCACCATCTGATGTCATCTAAAGTCAAAGCAATAAGTCTCTTAGCCCAATTTTTCTGTTGGTAAGGATTCAGGAAGGCATCAGTCCTAGGTAAGTGTTTAAGCAGCCAAGTGTGAAATAGAGGAGCACATCATCTCACCAACCTCCCTTTCTGCTTCTCATTTCTTTGGTGAACAGAATAATAGAAATCCCCCAGCAATGTGGGCACTGGGTTCCTCAAAAGGAAAAGATGAATGGCATTCTTGCTGATAAACTTGGGCTCATCTGCAAATAATATCACCCCATATATACTGAGGGCTAACAATGCACAAACTGCCCTCCATTCCCCCAAGGAGGCCTTCAGGATGGCCTGAGAAGTCAGAAAGTCTAAGTGCAAACCAGGGATCCCAGCCTTTGTGGTCATGTTCTGCTTAATCAAAATAGGCTCCAAACACAGTGCCTTTGCCACTTCAGGAAGGCATCAGTCGTAGGTAAGTGTTTAAGCAGCCAAGTGTGAAACAGAGGAGCACATCATCTCACCAACCTCCCTCTCTGCTTCTCATTTCTTTGGTGAACAGAATAATAGAAATCCCCCAGCAATGTGGGCACTGGGTTCCTCAAAAGGAAAAGATGAATGGCATTCTTGCTGATAAACTTGGGCTCATCTGCAAATAATATCACCCCATATATACTGAGGGCTAACAATGCACAAACTGCCCTCCATTCCCCCAAGGAGGCCTTCAGGATGGCCTGAGAAGTTAGAAAGTCTAAGTGCAAACCAGGGATCCCAGCCTTTGTGGTCATGTTCTGCTCAATCAAAATAGGCTCCAAACACAGTGCCTTTGCCACTTCTCCATTGCTGGGAGAAGCCATCTCTAGGTTGAAGGGGACACCACCCCTGACAGGTACTCCAATCAAAGATGAGAACTCCTCCAGCAGAGGTCCCAACTGAAAGTTCTGGAAAGTGAAGCATCTCAAAGGAGGGTCATAAAACTGTAGGCAGGTGTGGATCAAACTCCTCTGAGAAGGGTCTAGGTCCATAACCATATCAAGGATGCCTCCATAATGCTCTCTGAATAATGGGATGTGGTCTAGAGTGATAAGTGCATGGACCTGTCTGATGCCAGTCAGCACAGGCTCAAAGAAATGGTATGAAATGTTGCTCTTCTTGGGTGCCATGACTGCTGATGAAGAGCTGGAACAGATACTGATGATGAAGACTGATACTGGAGATGAGCCACTGATAGGCTGAGGATGATGATGGAGGTAGCTGAAGCAGGCAACTGATGAAGATAGCTGAAGTAGATAGCTGATGAATAAAGGATCTATGCAGATGAAAGGGTCAAAACCAAGCCAGATATAATGTGGATACCCTGAAAAACAAATAAACAAATGTTAAATGATGCAAATGATGAGTATGCAAATGATATGCAAGGCTTTGTGATCAAGCTGGATCTGATTACTGCCTTGATATAAGTCCATGTATGTTCATGAAGTCCAGATGGAGGTTAAAAAGTCCAGTAACCAAGGTGGGGGACTCAAATAAAGAGTCACATGTCCAGGGTTAAATCACAAGAACTGTCCCAAAATGGAGTACTCTTAATCAAAACAAAGCAACAGGGTATGATATGGTCAATGGTACATGTAAACCTGTAAACAGCCCAACCCCCTCACAGGTGGTGTTCTAAAACAAGGATCCTCAGACTTGGATCAGTTATGAGAAGTGAAAACATTTCTAACCCGGAGGTACAGTGTTTACAATAACCATAAAAGATCCTCCTCTAATTCACCTCAGTTTCTGAAGGTCATAGTAAAGGTCATCCAGACTTAGCAGGCTTCCCAGATAGCCCTAGCACTACTGGAAATCTGTAGCACATAGTTCTCAAGAAGAAACTCACATCTGAACCGTGTTTCATATTCCCGCACCAGACCGAAATGGAATGGGAAAGAACATGAACCACTCTAGCCTAGGTGTCACTCAGGTCCCAGGTATAGGACCTTAAACTCTCAGCAGAACCCCACCCACCAAAACAAGAAACAGATCCAGCCAGATGACAATATGACAGTATGATGTACATATAAAGCTGTAAAGAAAGTAATAAATAACTGTACATAAAGCAATAAATAAAGCAACTATATAAACACAAATAGCACATAACACCCCAGTAAACACAAATCAAACAAGTGCTAGGAGGAACCCACAAAAAGAACCAGAAGCCCTGGTTACAGTATAAGGGTCCCCAGCAGAGTCGCCAAGCTGTCGCTCCCACCAAAATGACACCTAAGGTCAAGAGGGGTACAAATGCGAACGGTCGGCGAAAAGAGAAGGAAAATGAATAGAGTCGCCAGCTAGGCATTTTTATCCCGAAGGAAAGGTAATGCTGCATAAACCTAGAAAGATATGGACAAGACGGTCACGAACCAGAGAGACTGAGAAAGGGGGTTGGTTACAACCTGGGAAGGTATTAGCACCCAGATTGTCCGTCGTACTCGACGGGATCCACGCTTGAAAGATTTGTGTTTAAAAGGGGTAGTGTCAGTGTAATTTGTGTATCAAAACTGGAAAGAATGCAAGTGTCAGTGTAAAAGAAAAGTGAAGTGTATAAGAGAAGTGTCAGTGTAAGAACAAGAATGGAATGCTCAAGACCTTGAGGCTTAAAAGAATGATGCTTAAAAAGGGGGAATATACAGAGACTTTTGTTCGATAACCATTAAGTTATGCCTACGTATCCTCTCGTGCAATGAGGAAGTCAGAACACCGTAGTTCGACTCAAAGAGACTGAAAGATAAATTGACTTGTGAATTGCTTACTTGTCTATGCTCAAGTGTATGACCTGTCTGGCTCAAGTGCAAATTGTCTTGCATTAGACGGAAGAAGCAAGTTCTCGTTTGTGAGTGAATGAGATGAGAAAAGAATCCCGGAGGAGACGATTATTGTTTGTTTTTGTGTTTTCAATCTTTTATTGCTTTTGAAAGTGTGTCATAAGTTAATGAGCTTAAGCCTAGACCAATGGGTTAGTAAACTCATCACATCCTCCCTCTGATTAGGGGTAATGAGAATACCTTAAGTGTGAAGTCAGCATCTCACACTTAATCACCCTGAGTTAGGATTAAGATCATTAACCTACTTGTGATTATTTAGATGTTTTTGGTGTTTTTGTTTAGTGTTAAGAATGAGTTTAATCCATAATCAAGGATTTAATGGACTCATTACACTATCCTAATAGAAGGATAATAGATGAGAATCATTTAAGCTGAGAAAGATTCCTCAACTTAATCCATGATTAGGGATTAACCTCATGACAAAACAAGGCCTTTATTAAAGTGGATTTTAGTTAATGGTAAGATTAAGAAGTGAATTTTATGTTTTGTAAGACAACTTGAGGGGGACTTGTCCATTAACACTAGGGTTAGTCCTTCTTAACCACTTAAGGAAGAATTAGAACCCTAATGCAAGGCCCAAGTTACAAGCTTGATGTCTTGATGATTATTAAGTGGATTGATTAAAGGAGTTAAACACATTAGGGTTTAACACTTAGGATTAAAGTTATACACTCCATCCTAATAGAAGGATGCAGGCATAAGCTTAATCACAAAGCCTTAAAACCTTTAGGGTTTAGTCCCTCATTATGAGGTGAGAAGAGAAGACTCAATGATGACACAAAGGCAAAAGCTAAATGGGGGACTAATCAAAACCCTAATTGTTATCATGCTTGGTTGTTCCTAAGGTTAGTGAGGTTTACAAGAAGAAACTTTAGAGAAACCACCAGGAAGGAAGCAGATGAAAGGAGGAAGAAACAAAGAGAAGCAAAACAACTTGCTTCACTTAAGAAGACAAGTTGCTTGAAGAAAGAAGGTAGGATGAACAAGAATGAGCAAGCTCAATCCAATACACATACAAAAATGCAGCAAAGGAAGCATGAAAGAGATGAAAAGAGAATGTGAGAAGTGAAGGCAAATTCACTTCTCAAACAACTTACCACCTGATATGTTAGCATAAGAAAATGAAATGCAATGCAAATGAGATGCAATGTTGTGAGGGAAACCAAAACCAGAAGCATTTACATGATATTAATGATGCTAAGAGATGATACAAACATGAGACAAGGCATGGGAATGATCAAACAAGCATAAGGATGCAAATGAGGCATGCATTAAACAATGGAAGCACATGAAAAGTTATGAAATGTAATGAACATACAACAAAGAAAATGAAAGATGCAATGATCAAACATGGTTCTAATATGTCCTAAGATGTATTATGAATCAAAAGAATGCACAAAATGTCATAGCAAGTCAATGGATGCAAGCAAATGAGAAATGGATGCAAAAGAAGGCACAAATTAGGGTTACATGCATCATACAAAGCAAAAATCCAAAACCAGAAGCAAATGTCATGATAAAAATTTGAAAATGAGATCAAAGGAACCCTAAACCTATACAAGCTCACTGCCCAAAGGAGAGGACTCAACTCTTAACCTAGTGAGAGTAATGAATTTCCTAAGATTGCTAGGGTTTTAAGGTACCTTGTCAAGAAAAAATCCTAAACAAATTGAAAATTCAAGATCAAATCAAACCAATTTTATCCTATAAACTACATGCTATACAAGATGCAATGCAACAAGAATCATCCTCCAACTCTCAATGGTTAGGCAGAAAGGAATTTTTGAAGTTTGACATAAAATATTGCCTTGAAATGAAATTAAATCCAATGAAAATGATCAAAAGGCATCAAGAACAAAAAATAAATTTGGTTTGAGAGTTGGACAATGTTTCTAAATGTTTCTAAATGCTATGTGAATTTTTTGGTGATTTTTAAATACCTAAATGTATTTTTAATTAATTAATTTTCATTAACTAATTAAAAATAAACATTTAAATGATTTAAAAATAATTTTTAATGCAAAAAATAAAAATAAAAATATTTTTGTGTTCTGAAAATTCATGAAACTCTTGACAAAAATTTTCATAATTTTTTAATGATTTTAGCTATTTTTAAAAATGCGTACAAATTAAATATAAAACAAATGAAAATAAAATGAATTTAAATGAAAAATGGGAAAGTCAGCCAATCTGATGGTCAGGATTCAAATTCCAGGGGGAGGGAATTGACTGCGCGCGCTAATGGACGACTCACATTCAAACTGGCCTAATTAAGTCATTAGCCCTAATCCTAGCCCTAATCACTTTCAGATGACCGAAACAGTGTTCCGGTCATCTTCTTCGGCAAGGTGTTCATGCTATCTCACTCTCTACGCATCAAAACTTCACCAAAATCTCCAGATTCAATCCTCTAACAACATTAAACCTAAACCCCACCCCAAAAATCATTTATTTTCACTGAATCATGAGAATCAAAGCAAAACTCATTTCACGGGCAAAGTTTCAGAACAAGCATACATGGCCATTTTTCACTCATTTTCAAAACAAATCATATCATGGTAATCAGTGAAGCATAAGGAAGCATTTAGAAACTAGAAATCGAAGTTCTGGAAAAATGAATGCCATGGCTACCTGAGCTTGAGCTTTCGAAACAGGGACTTTCTGGCTGCTTCTTTGGTTCAAACAAGCTCCAATGATCCTCCTTTGAAGCTTTTGACACTTAGTTGGAGTTTATATGGCCTCCCGAGAGAGTTGGAAGAAGCTCAGGCCAAGGGAGTGTGGAAATCGTATTTTTGATGTGGGAGGTTTCAGGGCAAAACAATGGTTGGGAAATGATCAGAGGATCATGGTGAGTGATTTGGTGAAGTTTGTTTTGATGTTTGATGCTTGTGTGATCAGATTCGAAGGAAAGTGCATAAGGGGTGAGTTTCTTGAAATATGGCTTGGAGAGAGTTTCAGGCTTATGTGTGTTATGAAAATGAATCCTTGGAGTGTGTTTGTAAGGTCTGGATTAGGCAGAGAGTTGTTGTGGACTGTTGTGATTGGTATGGGTGTTTTTGCCAAAAAGTCAAAAGTGTTGTACTTGAGGTATGGGCAATGGTGTAGCTAGCTCATTGGCTTGTCCTAGCTCAGCTGAGATTAAGGATGTCCATGGAATTGGTTTTGAGACAAATCAGAAAGTTGAGTGAAGCTTATGTAGTGTTTTGCAAATTTGTGAACTTTTGGCCCCTTTGGAATTTCTTAATGCACAAGTCATGAAATTGGACAAATCTTTGGTGCAATATGAATTTTAGGCAATGGTTTATGTTTGTACAAATATTAGATGTCACTTTGAGGTCTCATTTCACCTTGGCAAGGGGTTTTGCAACTTTGCCTCTTTGGTGCATAACTTGAAATTATGTGATTTTTCCCAACTTTGACAAGCCATAACTTTTGATCCAAAATGAATTTGAATGAGTTCTTGTACTTTTTTAAAAGGGAATGATCCATTCTACAACTTTCATGACCAAATTTTTCTCATTTGAAGCATTTTTGAATCAAAAAGCAAGGGTTGAAAAAGTTTCCCAAAATGACAAGTTTTCATTACAAGTCATTTTCCCAAAAAGGCAACTTTGCAAAAGGCTTGAAATTCTTCAATTTTGTAAACTTCTAACATCTTCTATGATCAAATAAAGATCATACACACTCAAAATGATGAAGAATACCCCTTGGTTGGGTCATTGGGGGCCTCAGATGCCCTGATTTTACACTGACTTGCTCAAGAAGTCAACTATTGATCAGATGACTTCCCCATGGAATTTCTTCATGAAACTTGATATGCATGAACCCTATGACATATAGAGACCAATAGAAACAATAATGACCAAAAAATTTGGAGTTATGGCCTTTGAAACCAAAACCCTACTTCTAGGTCATCTGTGCAGTTAAACCTGGCTCTGCTTCCATGCCATTCTCAGTTCTTGTGATTCTTTGATTTTCTTGACTTTGTGGGGATACAATATGATGCTTGAACATACATGGACCACTTTGAAGTGTTTGAAGACCTTTGGAGTGGCTCAAATGGCTCTTGGATTGCTCAGATCACAAACCCTAGATGCAGATGACTTTGAACCAATGCAGTGAATCAAAAATGTAATATGAGATGCTATGATTGAATTTATGCATATGAAAAGATCAAAATCCATGGTTTGAATGGGTGAGGGCAAATTTGGGGTGTTTACACAGTGCAACCTACAACTACTGTCAGTTTGGAAGAGTTTGAGAAACTAAAAGAGAGGAATACTTAGCTCTCTGAAGCCTTGTAGAAGACCCTCTGGGAGAGGAATGATAGTCGTCTAGATAATGAGAGGTTAGAGAAGCTCCGGATTGAGCACTTAACCAAGATTGAGAAGACAGACTACTACATCATAAAGTCTAGAGCAGGGGAGTTAGTACTAAAGAATGCTTGCAAGGAAGCAAAGACTCAAAAGGCTAGGGCAGAGCATTATTTAGAGGAGAACCAGGCTAGGTGGATCAGGATCACTGAGGCCCATGCACAAGAATATCAAAGGACTCAAGCTAAGATAGAGCAACTGGAGGCTAATGAAAAGAAGAACCAAGCAGCTTTGATAGCAGCACAGAAGGAGATATCTGAATTGAAACTCCGAGCGGGGTTGAAGAAGTCAAAGGATCAGGTAAGCATAAGAAGTTAACCAGTGCCATTACTACCAGGAACCTCCTCATCAGGACTATCACAGAGCACCCGGTTGGTCCAGTGACTGAGGCCCTTCTGAAGGAAGTCAAAGAAGATGACTTTGGGCTGGATGTTTGACTCTTTTTGCTTGTACTTTCCTTTTGTTTGTACTTTTGATTTTGTTGTTGTATTTTGACCCACCATGGGAACTTTGTTGTAATCAAACTATGTATCTTCACTCTTTGTAATATATATGGTTTATATTATTTTTCTGTGGGCTTTATCTCTCTCTGCAACATCATCAACATTTCCTCGAGGTCTGGAAAGGTCAAAACCAAAGAACCAAACCGGATACCCTTGGAAGACAAATAGGCATCCTGCATTGCATACTAACATTTTCTTTGTTTTGTAGGTTTTTGTTTGTTGTTGTTTCTCACTTTGTTGTGGTTTCAGGAAACATTGCTCGCAAAAGAGTGTTCCCTGTCAACAGAATACACTAGTACCCGACAAGAAACAACCTTCCGGGACTACAGATGGATCAGGTTCAACAAGACTTAACTGAAGTGAGGGCCCAGATGGCCAATGAAAGGGTTGAGATGAGAAATCAAATGAATCAATTTATGACAGTGATGACTGGTCTAGCTCAGAGCCAAGAAAGACTGAGGGAGTTAGTTGAGCGACAAACTCCAAAGGAACACAATCCAGGTACAGGAGGTACCAGTAACAATGATCACGTGCAGCCTCGCAGAGATCCTCCAGAGTTTGGACCTCATCTTAACCCATACGTCAATGCCATAAGAAATACCCATGGTAACACTACTGGAGGAAGGGTCTTACAGGAGGATCCTAAAGAAGAGCAGTTTACTGTGGTTGGGGCTGGAGACGAAGTTTACGACTGCCGGTTGGATGAAATTGCAGAGAAGCCGAGGTCTCTTGAATCCCAAAACTCTCTAGGTTTTGATGTCATAGACATGGGATTGGTGGAAGGGGTGAGAATTCCTCACAAGTTCAAACCCCCGTGTTTTGAAAGATATAATGGCACATCCTGCCCACGTACCCATCTTCAGTCTTTCTTGGGGAGATTGAAAGCATACACCATGGACGAGAAGTTGTGGATGTTTTACTTCGAGGATAGCTTGACAGGGGCATCCCGAGAATGGTATTCCCACCTGACCAGAGCCTAAGTAAGAAACTGGAAAGACTTGGCTGAAGCTTTCATCCGTCAGTATCAATATAATCTGGACATGGCCCCAAATAGGACCCTTCTAATGGGAATGCCTCAGTCTTCCCGTGAAAGCTTTAGAGAGTATGCCCAAAGGTGGAGGAAAATAGCTGCTTCCGTTCAACCCCCGATGTCTGAGGGAGATGGCAGACATGTTCATGAATACTCTCCAGGGTACCTATATTGACAGATTGGCTGCATTTTCTTCCACCAGCTTTGCAGATGTGGTGATATTTGGGGAAAGAATAGAGAGCCTACTAAAGATGGGAAAGAACTCCGACAACGGTGCCAGTTCAAGCAGTGCAAGGAAGCCATTTGCTGGGCCCCGTAGATTTGGTGAAACAAACTCTGTGCACATGGGAAGAGGGAGACCCCAATATCTGCCCAGATAAGTCGCTGCTGTTACTATCCCTACTCCACCTCCTCAGTATACTCAACAACCACAACACTTTCCGCAACAACCACAATTTCCTCAACAGAGATCTTACAAAAACAATAACAACAACGCCCTTTTCAACAACGGCCATCTCAGATCAATAGGGTGATTGACCCTATTCCAATGCCATATGCTACACTGCTACCATAACTCCTAAAGCTCAATCTTGTTGAGTTGAGGACATTGGCTCCACCTGAACCTCAGAACCTTCCAAGTAATTATGATGTCAACGCTAGGTGTGCTTTTCATTCTAATACACCTGGTCACTCTACGGAAAAATGCAGAGCTCTACATATGAAGGTCCAGGATCTGGTAGATTCAAAGGCCCTAAACTTTGCACCACCTCCCAATGTCATGAAAAATCCTATGCCGATCCACAGTGGGCCAATGATTAATGTTATAGAGGAAGGTTCATCCATGGGTTTAATAGAAGATATTGCAAGTATTCGGACACCTCTGGCAGAGGTTAAAGCCAAACTTTTGAAATGCCAAGTGTTTCCAGGTTGTGAGGTCTGTTGTGAATTATGCAAACTTTCTGAGAATGGGTGTGCAAGCTTGAAGGGTGGAATTAATGGCTTGATCAAAGAAGGCATTATGCAAATAACAACAACTGCTTCTACAACACCAGCAACTCTTTGTACAAATGATTCTTCTACAAATGCAACAATCATTGTTCCTACTGATTCATCTACAACTTCAGCAACCATTTCTTCCATCGTTTCAACAAACAACAATTCCATTTCATCTCCTTCTACAACTCCAGCAACCACCAACAACGATGTCTCCACAGTTACTATTTATTATGACCCGACAATGGTCCCGAATTCCAGCAACTTTCAACAATCTCAACAACAATTTAAACCAAGCTTCAATTCACCACCACCAACATCCACCAGAAGTCCTGTAACTATCTTCTATGATCCACATACCATAACAGTTCCAACCTCTGCCGCAGTAAGCCCAGTCACCATCACGGTGCCAGGGCCTATTCCATATGATAAAGACAGTGTTGTACCATGGCATTATGGTGCTGACCTTTATAGCAATGGAGAAAAAGTCCTTCTTGACTCTTCGATTCCTACTCCCCAAGTGGATAATATCGGGGGAGGCGGAGGCTTCACCCGAAGCGGACGCCTCTCGCGTCACAAGCTCCCATAACCAACACTGAGGCAGAAGCTGCTGTCAAAGCCAAAGGGAAGAGTGTGATACCTGAAGAATCTGCACCAAAAGAGACTCATAAATCATTCTTCGATCAGGATGTGGATGAATTTATGAGGATAATTAAAAGAAGTGACTATAAAATTGTGGATCAGCTCCACCAGACTCCTTCTAAGATCTCCATATTATCCCTGCTGTTGTGTTCCGAAGCTCATCGGGATGCACTACTCAAAGTTCTGCACGCAGCCTACGTGCCTGAAGAGATCACAGTGAATCAGCTGGAAACAGTGGTGTCTAACGTCAATACTAGTCATGGGCTAGGTTTCACTAATGCTGATTTGACGACAGAAGGACGTCACCACAACAAAGCTTTGCACAAAACCCTGGAGTGCAAAGGAGATATACTATCTCATGTTCTTGTAGACATTGGGTCCTCACTCAATTTCTTACCCAAGAAGGCTCTTGTCAAGCTCGAATATGATGGAATAGCTCTCCGACCAAGAAATCTTGTGGTCGGGGCTTTTGATAGCTCCAAGAGATCTGTTCTTGGAGAGGTGGAGCTGGCAGTGATAATCGTTTCACGGGTCTTTAAGACTACTTTCTATGTGATGGACATTCATCCAGCCTACACATGTTTGTTGGATCGACCATGGATTCACGCCGCTGGCGCAGTTACGTCGACCCTTCACCAGAAATTGAAATATGAATGGGAAGGACAGACTATCACCATCTCTGGTGAAGAGGACATATTTGTTAGCCATCTGGCTACATACAAATACATTGAGATGGATGGTGAAATCCATGAAACTATGAGCCAAGGGTTCGAGGCCCTGAATGTCAATGAGGCGACAACTGAAGTATTTGCTGCATCCCAGGAGGATAGGATGGGTTCTTCAATTGTCTCCTATCAGCAAGCCCGCAAGGTTGTTGAAGATGGTAATGGCCAAGGCTGGGGCAAGCTGCTTCCAGTGGAAAAGAAGGAGGACAAATTTCGTTTGGGTTACAGATCATTCTGACAAGATCAATCAGAGGCTGCAAAAGAGCCCAAGTTCATTAGTGGGGGGATGCTCACCCCAGATGTTGTTAACAACCTGGAAGATGAGGCAGAAAGCGACCGCAACCTGGAAAGCTGGATAGGTCCAAGGATCCCGGGGAATCAAGTCCTTAACTGGTCTTCCCAGGAAATTATAAGGGTTACTCCTGCAGAGTAATTATTATTTCCTGTCTTTTTAGCATGCATTAAGTCCTGCATCTTACCCAAGATGTCAGGACTCATTTTGTAATAGGGCCATATTGTAATTTTGTGCAAATGGATTAATCAATGAATATCAGACATCTTTTGCAAACGAGTCTCTTTTTCGCTCACTGTCTTTTCATTTTTCACTTTTGTACAAAACAATAAAATGGCAATGTTTTCAAAATAAATAAATTCATTTTCACTTTTCTAAACAAGATTAAAATTGATCACTAAAACGAACCAATCTCAACCCTTGCAGAGATTATCCTCCAGATTGCACCGACAACAGCACTGCTATAACCTTGTATAACTTCGACAATCCGATTAATCAAGCCTATGAAGGGGTTGAAGAAAACTATGAGTTACCTGAAGAGTTAGCCAGGTTGTTAAGGCAAGAAGAGAAAGTGATTACTCCTCATCAGGAGGAGGTTGAAACAATTAATCTTGGTACCGAGGAGGATTTGAAAGAAGTGAAGATTGGGGCCGGTCTGCAAGCTTCAGTAAAAGAACAACTCATTGACATGCTTCGAGAATACGTCGACGTCTTTGCTTGGTCCTATCAAGACATGCCAGGTCTGGATACGGATATTGTTGTGCACAAGCTGCCTTTGAAAGAAGATTTCCCTCCAGTGAAACAGAAGCTACGCCGTACTCGCCCAGATATGACCATGAAGATTAAGGAAGAAGTACAAAAACAGTGGGACGTCGGTTTCCTTGCTGTAACTAGTTACCCGCTGTGGGTCGCTAATATTGTACCAGTGCCTAAGAAGGATGGCAAAGTACAGATGTGTGTGGATTACCGAGATCTGAATAGAGCTAGCCTGAAGGATGATTTCCCTCTACCTTACATTGTTTTATTGGTCGACAACACAACTCAGTTCTCGGTGTTTTCCTTCATGGATGGTTTTTCAGGGTATAATCAGATCAGAATGTCACCAGAATACATGGAGAAGACAACCTTTATCACACCTTGGGGCCTTTTGGACTGAAGAATACTGGTGCAACTTATCAACGGGCTATGGTAACATTATTCCATGACGTGTTCCACAAAGAAATTGAATGCTATGTGGATGACATGATTTCCAAGTCCCTTACTGAAGAAGACCATCTGGTAAATCTGCTGAAGTTATTCAAGCATCTGAGAAAGTATCAATTGAAGCTAAACCCCAACAAATGCACATTCGGGGTACGTTCTGGTAAATTGCTGGGATTTATCGTAAGTGAAAAGGGAATTGAAGTTGATCCTGACAAAGTCAAAGCCATCCAGGAGATGCCGGCACATAGGACTGAAAAGGAAGTTCGGGGTTTCTTAGGTAGATTGAACTACATATCAAGGTTCATATCTCACCTCACTGCAACTTGTGAGCCCATGTTCAAATTTTTAAGAAAGGAACAAACGATCAGGTGGAATGAAGATTGTCAGAAGGCTTTTGACAAAATCAAGGAGTACTTACAAGAACCTCCAATTCGTATGCCTCCAATTGAAGGAAGACCTCTAATAATGTACCTGACAATATTAGAAGGGTCAATGGGGTGTGTGCTGGGCCAGCATGACGAGTCTGGTCGAAAAGAGTATGCAATATACTACCTAAGTAAAAAGTTTACCGACTGTGAACAACGTTATTCACTGCTCGAGAAAAATTGATGTGCTTTAGCGTGGGCTGCTTGCCGACTAAGACAGTATATGTTGACTCACACTACCTTGTTGATCTCAAAAATGGATCCAGTCAAGTACATATTTGAGAAGCCAGCACTTACCGGAAGGGTTGCAAGATGGCAAATGATTCTGACAGAGTATGACATTCAGTACACATCTCGAAAGGCCATCAAGGGCAGTGTGCTGTCTGACTATCTAGCTGAGCAACCCATTGATGATTACCAGCCCATGAGATTTGACTTCCCTGATGAAGACATCATGTTCCTAAAAGCAAAAGATCATGAAGAGCCTATTCACACTGAAGGGCCTGACCCAAGAGAAGAGTGGACAATGATGTTTGATAGGGCTATCAATATGAATGGATGTGGAGTTGGTGCAATGCTCATTACACCTAAAGGAGTTCATATGCCTTTCTCGGAAAAACTCACCTTTGCCTGCACTAACAAAGAAGCTGAATACGAAGCATGTATCATGGGTCTTGAGGAAGCCATTGACCTCAGGATCAAGACATTAACTGTATTCGGAGATTCATCTTTGGTAATAAATCAGACCAACGACAAATGGTACACTCACCAGGAGCATCTGATCCCATACCGGGACTATACGAGGAGATTATTGACTTTCTTCACAACAGTCAAACTTGAGTATATCCCTCGAGACGAAAATCAGTTCGCAGATGCTTTGGCTACCATTTCCTCCATGATCAAGGTTCAGACTGCCAATTATGTGCCTCGGATTTCGATATCCAGACTAGACCGACCAACATACGTATTCTCCGTGGACATTGCTAAATATGACAAGCCTTGGTTCCATGACATCAAATGTTTCCTAAAGGATCAAACATACCCACCTGGGGCATCATCCAATGATAAGAAGACATTAAGAAGACTGACCGGTAGTTTCTTCCTTAATGCTGATGGTTCATTGTAGAAGCGAAATTGGACATAGTTCTGCTCCGATGTGTTGATAAGAAAGTAGCAGACTTGCTGATGTACGAGGTGCATGAAGGATCTTCCGGTAGCCATGCTGGAGGACATGCAATGGCTAGGAAATTATTAAGATCGGGTTACTACTGGATCACAATGGATGCAGATTGTTGTGCCTATGCCAGAAAATGCCATAAATGCTAGATTTATGCAGATAAAGTGCATGTGCCTCCAAATCCTTTGAATGTGATGTCTTCACCTTGGCCCTTTGCCATGTGGGGCATTGACATGATTGGAAAGATCGAACCGAATGCTTCAAATGGCCACAGATTCATCCTGGTAGCCATTGATTACTTCACCAAATGGGTTGAAGCAGCTTCGTATGCAAACGTCACCAGACAAGTGGTAGCCAGATTCCTGAAAAGAGACATCATCTGTCGGTATGGAGTACCCGAGCGAATCATTACTGAAAATGGTTCCAATTTGAACAACAAAATGATGGCAGAACTGTGTCGGGACTTCAAAATCCAATATTACAACTCTTCTCCTTACAGGCCAAAGATGAACGGCGCTGTTGAGGCAGCTAACAAAAACATCAAGAAGATTGTGCAGAATATGGTGGTTACTTACAAAGACTGGCATGAAATGCTACCATTTGCCTTGCATGGGTATCGAACCTCAATCAGAACGTCTACTGGGGCAACGCCTTATCAACTTGTGTATGGTATGGAAGTTGTCCTACCCGTTGAAGTTGAGCTACCCTCCTTACGGGTAATGATGGATGTAAAGTTGAACGAAGCATAATGGGTCCGATCTCGGTACAATCAATAGAATCTCATCAAAGAGAAGCGATTAGCTGCAATTTGTCATGGGCAGTTATATCAAAAAAGAATGAAGAAAGCCTTCGATCAGAAAGTCAGGCTTCGGGAATACCAAGTAGGTGATCTTGTGCTGAAAAGACTTCTTCCTCCTCATACAGACCACAGGGGCAAGTAGACTCCAAACTATGATGGTCCATTCATAGTAAAGAAAGTTTTCTCAGGTGGGGCACTGATGCTCACTACTATGGATGGCGAAGATATATTATCCCCTTGAATTCGGATGCAGTTAAAAAATAGTTCGCATAAAAGTGACCCGCTGGACATAAAAACAGAATATAAGTCCAGGGAAAAACAGGGCATCCCGGCGAGTCAAAAACAGAATAAAAGACTCGGGCAAAAATAAGGGAAAAATAAAAAAAAATGTGTACACCTGCTGATTTGAAAAGCCGCATTGGACAGCTCAGGAAAAAATGGGTATCCTGGTGGATTGAAAACGCGAAAGGGCGATCCACGCAAAATCAGGGAATAAGTGAACAACCGCATCTTGAATTCGTCTTTATCATTTGCAAGACGGCAAGCTTCGAAAGGATAAAGAATCAGTCATAATCAACCTTCTTCAGAAAGCAAGATGAGCAGAACGTCAAGGTCATACGGGTCATAACAAAGGAAGCTCACCGGAGCGTCGTCAACATTGCCAGCACTTTTTATTTTCTCAGTTTATAGCAATCTCCTCATTCCAGGGGATTTGTTTCTTTAATTGTATTTTCCAATTCAGGGCACCCAGATTAATAAAATCAGAATTTCCAATCACATCTCTTGTTGTACATTTTTGTTTCGTTTGCAAAAATGTCCAATATCCATGATATAATATTTGCATAAAACAAATTAGCCATTCTTAATAAATGCTTGCAGTAAATGTATGTACTCTCAGGAAAATCTAACTCCTATGACAGAATTCGGTAAGGGATACCTCGGGATACTTGTGCGTTTCTTTGTCTTAACAGATTGCAGGTATTCAATACGTAGCATGGGGCATGCCAAACACACTTCCCCAGCATACCTCCTCCCCAAGAAGTACCTGGAATGCTTTCTCCCTGCGGAGTTATCAAAGCCTCCTCATCCCTAGCACAGGTCTACTCAACAGGGGCATCCCCAGCCAATCTCCCCACAGAAGTTCCAGCCTCTCCCCCAGGAGAGCAATGCCTGAAACTCTCACACAACAAAGTGACAGAAGCTTCCTTATCCCCAACTGGGTTTTCTCCTTACAGGATAGGTCTAGCAATGATCTATTTCCCCAAGCAAAGCTATATATCCTAACAGATCTACCAATGATCTCCCCCAGTTGGGATATCCCTCCAAGCAGATCAGCCAGGGATCCAATTTGCAGTGGGATCCAAATCCCGGATCAGTTTCGCTTTTGCATAATCATGGCATTCACATCATTTTTTTCCCACAGAGGGTAGCATTCCGTTTAATACGAAGCATTACGGCAAAAATCAAACATTTTGCATGATCACAAGTCAGGTTCGAGCTAGTCGCCTGCAATTACCATCAGTATTTCATCAGCACTATATAAAAAACTCACATCCCTTGCGAACAAAAGCCGAAGTGTCCCCTTTGCACTCTCAAACACAAATGCCTGTTTATATATATACTCTTTTTGACACTCGTCCGTGTCACCTTTCCCCAGCACAGTTACCAAAGCACTTATTTATAACACATTCCTTTCGAGACCTGTTCGTGTTATCCTATCCCCACAGGTCGCCAGAACACCTTTTACACTCTCACCTACAAATATTTGTTCATAACTTATACACATTCTCTTTTGAAACTTGTCTGTGTCATACTTTCCCCAGCAAGTTGAACACTCGTTTGTGTCTTGCTCATACTTCACCAACAATACTCACTCATACTTATACAGAAGTCTCTGATACTTGTCCATATTTTGTTTATATATTATTCCCCACAGATTCGACACTCGTCCATGTTCTTTGTTAACCAGTTAGTACTGGTCCGTATCATCATCTCTGAACACGCGTCAGCGTTTGTTTCTACCGATACTCGCCCGTATCATGGTCCTAAGGATGCTCGTCCGCATCTTTAATCTATACACAACGTCAAACACTGATACCTTTTATTCTTTAGCGTAAGCACTCGTCCGTGTTTACCAATCCTCAGCAAGTCACCAACAAAGCAACTTTCTTCTATCCGACATTCGTCCTATATCGTGATATTTTCGGCAGCCGTCCCCTGCCAGGTGATCATTCTTCACCTTTGGATGATCGTCCCTCATCCTTTCCCCAGCGGATTCCCCATTAGTGGAACCCTTTTTTATTCGACATTCGTCCTATATCGTGATAAAGAGCAGTCATACCCTGCTAGGTGATCGTCCTTCACCTCTTGATGACCGTCCCTCATCATTTTATTCGATGGCCGTCCCTATTGTTGACCTTTTCTATCCGACATTCGTCCTATGTCGTGATAAAGAGCAGGTGTCCCCTGCTAGGTGATCGTCATTCACCTTTGATGACCGTCCCTCATCATTATTTTCATTTTTATTCTTTGAACCGATGGCCGTCCCCATCGTTGTTTGCTTTACTTTTCAAGCCTAATGGTCGTCCCCATCATTGTCTTTACTTTAATCCCCAGAGAATATTGTTTCTTTACCTGATGGTCATCCCCATCATGATCTCTTTATTTCCCCAGCTTGTCGGTCGTCCCCGTCATTGCTTTACTTACTACTTTATCCCCAGCAGTCGTCCTCTGCTCAATGGTCGTCCTCCATCGTTTTTATTTGATAATCATACTATACTACCTTTTACAATTTATATCCCTTTTCTTCTTCTACCCAGCGAGTGCAAATTTTGAATTGTCATTGGTATTCAACCACAAGTTATCTTGTTTGTCTGATAAGCCAGGCGCTTACATCCTACACAACTAACTCATGTTTGAATAGGGGCAGCTGTAAATACCCCAAATTTTCCCTCACTCATTTCACACCATGGCTTGTGATCTCCCATGTTTGCATAAACATAGGCATACTACTTCATATGGCATATTTATTTCATCTGCATAGTTCAAGTTCATATGCATCTAGGGTTTGTGATATGAGCAATCCAAAGATACATCTGAGCAACTCCAACGGCCTCCAAGACTTCCAAGAGGGTCCATGTGTGTTCAATCATCATATTATATCCCTCAAAGTTCAAGGAAATCAAGAAATCACAAGAACTGGCAAGGCATGGAAGTAGAGCTAAGGTTTTAACTACACAGATGACCAAAATTAGGGTTTTGGTTTCAGAGGCCTTAACTCCAAATTTTTGGGCCATTATTGTTTCTAATGTTCTTAAGATGTTATAAGGATCATGTGTACCAAGTTTGATGAAGAAATTCATTGTGGAAGTCATATGTTCATTAGGTAACTTCTTGAGCAAGTCAGAGCAAAATCAGGGCATTTGAGGCCCCCAACAATGGAACCAAAGGGGTATTTTCATCAAGTTGAAGTCATATTATCTTTATTTTATCATTGAAGTGCTTGGAAGTTCACAAAATTGAAGAAATTTGAGCTAAACCAAAAGTTGACAAAAATGGAAATGACTTGTAATGGAAACTTTCCATTTTGGAAAAGTTCTTCAACCTCCTCTTTCTCAACCAAAAATACTTCAAATGAAAAATTATTGGTCATGAAAGTTGTAGATTAGGTATTTCCCTTTTCAAAAAGTACAAGAACATGTTCTAATTCATCAGGGAACTCAAGTTATGATCCTTCAAAGTTGGCAAAAATCCTATAATTTTCAAGAATGCACCAAAGAGGGATTTTTGCAAAACCACTTGCCAAGGCTTCTAATGACTTCTGATGTGCCCAAATGTGACATAACATGATCAAAAAACTCCAAAGCATCAGAATTGGCCCAAGAATTGGAAGGTTTCATGCCTTGAATCACAAGATACACCAAAGAGGGAAAATTTGCAAAACACATAGAAACCCTAGCATCAAGTGATCCCGCTGCAATGTTTCAATCCTATGGCCTTCCTTGATCCATGTTGTGACCAGACACCCCAAAATCTCAGGCCTGCACCATGCCCATACCTCAAGTACACATTCTTGACTTTTTTGCAAAATCACCCATACCAATCAGCATAGCCCAAACCAACTCTTCTGACCTATCAAGACATGATATGTGGACTTTATGCAAGACATAACACACAACACATTTCCCGGAATCATCCCATAGCTCTGATAACACAAAATCTCTCTCAAACTTCATCTCTTTGAAACTCTCAACTCCCTCAACCAAAATAAATAATTCTTTCACCAATCATCTCCACATAACCCCAGGATCATTTCCCACCCCTCACATTGGCCTGAAACCCCCTTAAACAAAAACACGATTTCAGCTTCCCCTGAACTGAAACTTTCAAAACAGTCCATACAAACTTGTTTAAAGCTTGCCAGAAGCATCAAGGGGTTCATTGGAGTGGAAAAGCACCAAGGAAGTGGCCAGAAAGCTCCAGATAGAAAAGCTCCATCTCAGGTATACCTCAAGAACATTTTTTCCAGAACTTTGATTTCTTGTTATAGAATGATTATATGAGTTGCACTGATCATCCCGATATGTTTAGTTTTGAAAATGGTTGAGAAATAAGCATTTCATGATCTCTGGAAGTTTTTTGACCTAGAACTGATTTGTTTCGATTCTCTCTTTTGATGTGTTATAAATGAATTTTGTTTGGGGATTTAGGTTCAGTGATGTATGGGGATCATTTCTGGGCAGAAAAATTAGGTTTTAGATGCTTAGGGAGAGAGATGAGATTTTTGCTCGCCGGAGAAGATGACCGGAACACTGTTCCGGTCACCTGAAAGTGTGTATGCCCTAATCAGTGTAATTAGTGAACTTTGAATGTGAGCCCTCAGATCCTGCTTCCCGCGTGTGTTTTAATGTTCCAGATTCCTCATTAACCATAATCTTTAATTAATTAATATAATTTTATTTAATTAAGTCAGAATGAATCTCAGCCTTTGGTTTGCGCACAGGTCAATGGTCCCCCCCCCCCAGTTTAAATCTCAGCCATTGGATTGACCTACTTTTCCTTTTATTTCCTTTTAATTCATTTTTTATCCATTTCTTTTCATATAATTATTTAAAATAGTAAAAATGATCAAAAAAATTTGAAAATTTTTATTAAGTCTTTTATTAATTTTCAGAAACAAAAAATATTTTTATTTTTATTTTTTGCATTAAAAAAGTATTTTTAAATCATTTAAATGTTTTATTTAATTAGTTAATTGATTTTAATTAATTAAAAATAAGTATTTAAAAATCACCAAAAAAAATCAGAGAGTATTCTTAGACATTTACAAACATTTACAAACTCACCATACAAATTTCTTTTTTGTTTTGATCATGCTTTGACATTTTTCAATGAATTAGGGTTCTTAAAATTGTTCATTTTCTAACCCTAACTTCAAAAATTCATAACTTTTAAACCAAGTTGAGTTTGTGAATGGTTCTTTTTTCATTTTTCTATGCATGACTTCTAGCATTCAAAAACATTTTTGTTTCATTTTTATCTTGCATTTTCAAATTATTTGGCATTTTTACATTGAGGATCACCCAAAAAAAACCTAGAAACTTAGGAAATTCATAACTCCTTCTAGGTTTAGCTTCTGACCTCCCCCTTTGGATGGTAACCAAATATAGGTTTAGGGTTCCTTTGAGTGCATTTTCAATTTTTTTATCATGTCATTTGCTCTGTCTTTTCCATTTGCATCTCATCCTTTCATGAAACCCTAATTTTGCATCTTTACTTGCATTCATCTTGCATATGCATCCATACATGAACTTTCCATGACATTTCATGCATCATATGTCACCTTAAACATCTTAGGACATTTTAGAATCATGCTTGATCATTTATTCCTTCATTTGTCATGATTTGCATTCATTTCCTTTCATTAACTTTCATGAACTTTCAAACTTCAAAGCATGTTTCATTTGCATTCATTCTCTTGTATGAACACACACATGCACTTTGTATGTCTTTGCATCATGTCATAGCATCATTTGCATCATGTGTATGCTTCTGGTTTTGATTTTTTGTCTTTGCATATACATCATTCCATTTCATTTCTTTCCTTATGCATCTTGTGCTAACTTTTCAGGTTAATGGTAAGTTGTTTAAGAGGTGAATTTTCCTTCACCTCCCACTTCTTCTCATCTCTTTCATATTGTATATTTGCTGCATTTCTAATTGTATTTGAGTGGGCTTTCTCACTTGTGTTCTTTCTCTCTTACTTTCTTCCTTTAAGTTACTTATCTTCTTCATTGAAGTAAGTAACTTATTTCTTCTGCTTCTTCCATTGTTGGCTTCCTTGAAGATCTTTCTCAAGCCTTACAAACCATAGGAACATCCAAGCATGATAATAATTAGGGTTGTGATTAGCCCCCCTTAGTTTTTTCCTTTGAGTCTTCTTTGTGTCTCTCTTCTCATCTCATCATTAGAGACTAAACCTTTAAGGTTTTAAGACTTTAGAGTTAGGGTTATGCCTGCATCCTTCTCTTAGAATGGAATGTATAACTTTAATCGTAAGTGTTAAACCCTTAATTTGTTTAAACCTCTTAATCAATCCACTTAATAATCACTAAGACATTAACTTGTAACTTGGGCCTTACATTAGGGTTATAATTCTTCCTTTATGGTTAAGAAGGACTAACCCTAGTGTTTAATAGACAAGTCCTCCTCAAGTTGTCTTACAAACATAAAATCCATTTCTTAATCTCATCCCTTAATTAAAATCCACTTAATAAAGGCTTGTTTTGTCATGAATTTAATCCCTAATCATGGATTAAGTTGAGGTATCTTCCTCAGCTTAAGTGTGCTCATCTATTATCCTTCTATTAGGATGGTGTAATGAGTTCACTAATCCTTGATTATGGCTTAAACTCATTACTTAACACTAAAAAAAACCTAAAAACATCTAAATAATCACAAGTAGGTTAATGATCTTAATCCTACATCATCATGGCAATTAAGTTGAGATGCTTATCTCACACTTAAAGTATTCTCATTATCCCTAATCAGGGAGGATATAATGAATTTACAAGCCTTTGATTTAGGCTTAAGCTCATTAACTTATGACAAAAACTAAAAACAATAAAAAACTAAGAACAAACAAAACAAACAATAATCATCTCCTTCGGGATTCTTTTCTCATCACCTTCATTCACAAACGAGAACTTGCTTCTTCCGTCTAATGCAAGACAGTTAGCACTCGAGTCAGAAGAGGCATACGCTTGAGCATGGACAAGCAGGCAGTTCACAATCAATTTATCTTTCAGTCTCTTTGAGTCAAACTACACTGTTCTGACTTCCTCATTGCACGAGAGGATACGTAGGCATAACTTAACTGTTATCGAACAAAAGTCTTTGTGCCTCCCTCCTCTTTCAGCATTCTTTAAAAAGCCTCAATCCATGAGCATTCACCCTTTTGCACTGACACCTGTACAATCATTCCTTAGCTTTTACACACAGATAGCACATACACTACCCCTTTAAACACAAACTTTTGAGCATGGATCCCGTCGAGTACGACGGACAATCTGGGTGCTAATACCTTCCCAGGTTGTAACCAACCCCCTTTCTCAGTTTCTCTTGTTCGCGACCGTCTTATCCATATTTTCTCGGTTTATGAAGCATTAACTTTCCTTCGGGATAAAAATGCCTAGTTGGCGACTCTATTCATCTTCATCTCATCTTCTTCTTTCGTCGACCATTCGCGTCTGTACCCTATCTGACCAGGTGTCTTTTCGGGGGAGCGTAACCTTCTCTTCTACCAATTTTGATGATGTGGTTATAGCTGGTGAGAGGATTGAAAGTCTTTTGAAAATGGGTAAGATCTTTGACAACGGTGCTAGTTCCAGTAATACAAAGAAACCTTTCTCAGGACCTCAGAGAACAGGTGAAACTAACTCAGTTCATATGGGCAGAGGTAGGCCCTAGTATATGCAAAGATCAGTGGCCGCTGTCACCATTCCTACTCCAGCACCCCAACAACAACACTTCCCATAGCAATAACATTATCCTCAGCAACAACAGTTTCCTCAACAACAGAGATCGTATAACAACAACAACGTCCTTTCCAACAAAGGACTTCACAAATCAACAGGGTTATCGATCCCATCCCGATGCCCTATGCAACTCTACTTCCACAGTTATTGAAGCTCAACCTGATTGAATTGAGAACCTTGACTCCCCCAGATCCTTTGAATCTTCCAAGGAACTATGATGTCAACGCCAGATGTGCTTTTCACTCCAATGCACCTGGCCATACCACAGAGAAATGCAAAGCCTTGCACATGAAAGTCCATGACTTAGTTGACTCCAAAGCTTTGAATTTTGCACCTCCACCAAATGTCACAAAGAATCCAATACCGAATCACAGTGGACCGAGGATTAATGCTATTGAGGAGGACCAACCAGCAATTCTGATTCATGACATTGCAAACATTCAAACACCACTGGCCGAAGTGAAAGCTCAGCTATTGAAGTGCCAAGTGTTCCCGGGTTGTGAGGCCCATTGTGAAGCTTGCAATATTTTTGCCAACGATTGTGCAAATCTGAAGATTGGTATCAGTAGTCTTATCAGAGAAGGCATTCTACATATCACATCACGGTTCCATTTTCTACAACTCCAACAAACATCTCTCCTACAACATCAACAAACACCATTTCAGAGGTATCTCCTACAAATTCAGCAAACATCGTTCCAACGGAGTCTACTACAACAAGAACAACCATCAATGAAGACATCTAAACGGTCACCACATATTATGAACCAAAAACCATCCACGTTCCGGATTCCTTTGACAACAACTCACATCAACATCAACATCAACAACTTCCTGCACCTGTATCATCTCCAATCAGACCTCCTGTCACCATCTACTATGATCCTCAGACTATCATAACTCCTTCTTCCACAGCAATTAGTCTGGTGACCATCACAGTGCCTGGACTTGTTCCATATGATAGTAGCAGTGTCGTGCCTTGGCATTACGGCTCAGATCTTTATTGCAACGGAAAGAAAGTCAATCTTGATTCTTCAACTTCTACACCACAGATTGATAATGTAGGGGGAGACGGAGGCTTCACTCGAAGTGGACGTCTCTTGGCTTCACAGTTTCCCAGAGTTAATGCTGAAGCAGAAGCTGTTGCCATAGAAAAAGGCAAGAATGTGGTGCCTGAAGAACCAATTTCCAAAGAGACTCGGAAGATGTCCTTTGATCAGGATGTAGACGAGTTCGTGAGGATTATCAAGAAGAGTGACTATAAAGTTGTGGACCAGCTCCACCAGACACCCTCCAAGATCTCCATTATATCTCTGCTCATGTGTTCCGAAGCTCACATGAATGCATTGCTCAAGGTCTTGCACGCAGCTTATGTGCCTGAGGAGATTACAGTTAATCAGCTAGAGACGGTGGTTTCAAATGTCAATACTAGTCACGGGCTAGGTTTCACTGATGCTTATCTGACTACAGAGGTACGTAACAATAATAAGGCTTTACATATCACCTTAGAATGTAAAGGTGCCGTACTTTCTCATGTCTTGGTTGACACTGGGTCATCTCTCAATGTTCTACCAAAGAAAGCCTTAGTCAAGCTGGAATACGATGGTCTTGCACTCTGACCAAGCAACCTAGTTGTCAGAGCCTTTGACTGCTCTAAAAGATCGGTTCTTTGAGAGATTGAGCTACCAGTGGTAATTGGCCCACAAACTTTCAAAACTACCTTTTATGTGATGGACATTCAGCCTGCTGACAGCTGTTTGTTGGGTCGACCCTGGATTCATGCCGCTGGTGCAGTAACATCGAGCCTTCACCAGAAGTTAAAATACGAGTGGGAAGGCCAAATTATCACTATTTGTGGAGAGGAGGACATCTTTGTCAGTCACCTGGCTACATACAAGTACATTGATATGGATAGGGAGATCCATGAGACAATGAGTCAGGGTTTTGAAGCTCTCAATGTCAATGAAGCAACAGTTGAAGTGTCGGGTACTTCAATTGCTTCTTACAAACATGCTCGGAAGGTTGTTGAAGATGGGAATGCCCAGGGTTGGGGAAAGCAGCTGCAAGTTTAGATAAAGGAAGACAAATTTAGTTTGGGTTACAGACCATCCCGACAGGTCCAAGAGGAGGCTGCTGAAGCTCCCAAGTTCATAAGTGGGGGAATACTGATCCCGGATGCTATCAACAATGTGGAAGATGAGGCTGAAAGCGACTACAACCTGGAAAGTTGGATTCGTCCAAGAGTCCCGGGCCAACAAGTCCTCAACTGGTTTTCCCAGGAAATTATAAGGGTTACTGCTGCAGAATAATTATTATTTCCTATTTAAGCATGCATCAAGTCCTTCATCTTGCCCAAGGTGTCAGGACTCATTTTGTAATAGGGCCATATATGTATTTTGTGCAAATGAAAGATTAATGAACAATGGACATCTTTTTGCAAACGATCTTTTTTTCGCTCTCTGTCTTTTCATTTTTGTTATTTTCGCACAAAACAATAAATGGCAATGTTTTTCTTAATAAACTTCATTCACTTTTTCTAAATAAGATAAAATCAATCACTAAAATGAACAAATCTTAACCCTTGCATAGATAGCCCTCCAGATTGCACCGACAACGACACTGCTATGACCTCGTATGACTTCGACAATTCGATTAATCAAGCAGATGAAGGGGTTGATGAAGACTATGATTTGCCTAAAGAGTTAGCCAGGTTATTGAGACAAGAGGAAAAAGTGATTGCTCCTCATTAACAGGAAGTTGAAACTGTCAATCTTGGTACCGAAGAAGATGTGAAAGAGGTGAAGATTGGGGCCAGTCTGCAAGTTCCAGTGAAAGAACAGCTCATCAGTATGCTTCGAGAGTATGTCGACATCTTTTCTTGGTCCTATCAAGATATGCCAGGTCTGGATACGGATATTGTCATGCACAGACTGCCACTGAAAGAAGATTGTCTGCCAGTTAAACAAAAGTTGCGCCGTACTCACCCAAACATGACCATGAAAATCAAAGAAGAAGTACAAAAGCAGTGGGACGCTGATTTTATTGCTGTAAGTAGTTACCCGCTGTAAACACCCCAAATTTGCCCTCACCCATTCACACATGACTTGTGATCATCTCATATGCATAAACACAATCACATCATCTCATGTCTCATGTGGTTTCACTGGATAGTTTCTAAGGCATCTGCACCTAGGGTTTGTGATCTGAGCAACCTCAGGGCATCTTGAGCCATTCCAAAGGCCACTAATCAACTCAAAGGGGTCCATGTGTGTTCTTATATCATGTTACATCCTCACAAAGTCAAAATTGCAGAGGGATCACAAGAACTAGGGTTTGAGTGGATGCAGAGCCAGGATGAACTGCACAGTTGACTGAAAATTAGGGTTTTGGTTTCAGAGGCCATAACTCCAAATTTTTTGGTCATTCTTGTTTCCATTGGTCTCTATATGGTATAGGGAGTATGCATATCAATTTTCATGAAGAAATTCCATGGGGAAGTCATCTGATCAAGAGTTGACTTTTCAGACAAGTCAGTGCAAAATCAGGGCATCTGAGGCCCCCAATGACCCAACCAATGGGTGATCTTCATCATTTTGAGTGTATATGATCTTTATTTGATCATGGAAGAAGGTTGAAGTTCATAAAAATCAAGAATTTAGGGTTTTTGCAAATGTTGACTTTTTGGGCATAGTTGACTTTTCAAGAATGCATCATTTTAGGTCAATTTTCAAGCCTTGATTCATGATCCAAAAAGGCTTCAAATGGAAAAACTTTGGTCATGAAAGTTGTAGATCTCATCTTTCCCTTTTCAAAAAGTACAAGAACATGATCTAACTCTTCATGGATCAAAAGTTATGGCAATGCAAAGTTAGCAAAAATCATTGTTTTTCAAGTTATGCACTAAATGGAAATTTTGCAATGTCTTGAACCAATGCATTATGCAGCCTTCAATTCATGTCAAACCATTATGTAAACACCCTCTAAGTCCTAAAAATCAGAATTTGACTAAGTTTGCCCATGGTTTCATGCTTGGTTGGATAAAAAGTCACATGTGAACCATAAGCCAACCTACTTGCAAAAACCACTCATAACATTATGCCAACTTGCTGCATTGAGTGCTGAGCCAAGCTAGACCTTTCCCTCACCCATGCTGCACCAAAACCAACTTTGTACTTGGCTAGAGTTGAGCCATGCCCTATCTTACAAAAAGTTGACCTTTATGCAAAAGCAAACTCACCTATCATGGCAGGCCATGTCACATCAAACAACCAATCAGAATTGTTTATTGAATCATCTTGCAAGCCATAACACTAGGGGACCAAGGCTGAAACATAACATTGGATGACATTCACAAAAAACCTCCCAACTGCAATTGGCTTCGAATTCCTCTTCACAGCAAGCAAACACTAAAACTCTCATCACTATCCAACTCAACACACTCCATTGAGTAGAAACCACCCAAAGCACCAGCCTGAAACACCCTGAATCCTCCATTGCCATTGTTCACCTTCATTCTGCAGATTCTATCGAATCTCTCATCCTAGCCCACAAACACCAAAACAAACCCTGCAAAGCAACTCAATACACTTCATAGATCACAAACCACCCCTTTTCACAGCCTGAAAGTGCCAAGATCACCATAGCCATTGTTGACTGAACTGAAGCAGTTCTCTTCGAAACTCATCATCCAGCAAATCTAAACTCCATTTGAGCATCCAGACACACTTGGGGGATCAAGTAGAGCAGCTTGCATCAAGGGAAGTAGCCTGAAAGTTCCTAAATCAAAAACTGCAAAACTCAGGTAGCTCAAAAATAATTTTTCCAGAAATCTCTTTTTATGTTACAAACTTGATCTTCATGCTTGTCTGATCATTCTGGTACCTTTAGTTTTTGAAATGGTTGCGTTTTAAGAATTTAATTTCTGTTTGAAGCTTACGAACCCTAGAATTTGTTTGCTTCGATTCAGTTGATTTAGGAACTTTAAATGTGTTTTGAGAGAGGGGTTTAGTTCGTGAGTTGATAAGGATCATCCCCATGTGTTTAGATTTCATTTTAGATACGGTTTGAGGGGTTTGGGAGATTTTCAGGTGAGCTTCTGGCCGGAGAAGACGACCGGAAGTCTTCTCCGGCCGTCTGAGTATTTAAACCCTAATCTCAGGTCATTAACTTCAGTTTGAATTGTGGCCGTGGATGAGCTTTGACTCGTTGACTTCCCTCCCTTTCCAACGCTCCAGATCATTTCATTTGCCCTAATCCCTTTTAATTAACTTTAATTAATTTGTAATTAAGTTAATTGGTTCAGATACAATCCTCACCCTTCATTTGCGCGCTGGTCAGCATTTTTAAACCCAGACTCAATCCTGGCCATCCAATCTGTTTACTTTTCATTTTATTTAATATTAATTCATTTTTCTTGCATTTAATTTGTATAATTATTTTAAAATAGTTAAAAATTCATAAAAATTATGAAACTTTTTTCTTTAAGGTTTTGTTAATTTTTATGACACAAAAATATTTTTATTTTATTTTTTATCATTAAAAAAGTATTTTTAAATATTTAAAAGGTTATTTTTAATTGATTAATGAGAATTAATTAATTAAAAATACTTTTAGGTATTTAAAAATTACAAAAAAATTCATGAAATGTTCTAAGACATTTAGAAACATTGTCCAACCTTCAAACCAAATTTCTTTTTTGATCTTGATGCATTTTAAGAATTTTTCATTGAATTAAATCATTTTTGATGCATTATTTTGTTCATAAGTTTGAAAATTCATTTCTGCCTATTGGTGAAGGTTGAGACATTGACTCTTCTTGCATTGTTTTCCATTTGACATGTAGTTTCAAGGATAAAAAGGCCATGATTTGATCTTGCATTTTCTAATTGATTGGCATTTGTTTTGTTACAAACCCTAAAAAGCCCTAATAACTTGCAAAATTCATAACTTGAGTTTGGTTGAGAGTTGAGAGCTCCCCTTTGGGCAGTGGTTCATTATAGGCCTAGGGTTTCTTTGGGTACCATTTTCCATTTTTTAAGTTAAGGCTTGCTTCTGTTTTTGGTTTATGTTTGATGTTTGATCCATGAACCCTAATTTGGGCTTTCATTTGCATCCTTCTTGCATTTCCTTGCATAACTTGACTTGTCATTTCACTTTGTGCATTCTTATGATTCATTTGACATCTTAAGACATGTAGAAAGCATCATTGATCATTGCATTGCATATTTGCCATGTCATTTGTCTTGTATGTTCCATAACATTTCATGTTTGTTCATGTTCCTTAGCTTGCATCATTTGCATTCATAACCTTGTATGAACATCTCCAGGTCTTGCCTCATGTTTGCAGCACCTCATGGCATCATAATCATCATCACCATGCTTCTGGTTGTGCTTTGCCTCATGCCATTTCATCTCCTCTTGCATTGCTTTGCATTTCTTTCTAACATTGCAGGTGGTAAGTAACTTGAGAAGTGAATTTGCCTTCACTTCTCATAACCTCTATTCTCATCTCTCTTGCATACCTTGCTGCATTCTTATGTGTGTTTGAGTTTGAGCTTGCTCATTCTTCCTCCTCCCATTTTCTTTCTTCAAGTGACTTGACTTCTTGAATGAAGCAAGTCACTTTGCTTCTCTTGATCTTGTTCATCTGCTTCCTGGTGGTTCATCTGAAGATTGTTCTTGAAAACCTCACAAACATTAGGACCAACCAAGCATGATAATGAATTAGGGTTTTGATTAGTCTCCCCCATAGTTTTTACCTTTGTGTCTCTCCTTGAGTCATCTCCCCTCACCTCATAATCAGGGACTAAACCCTCAAGGCTTTAAGACTTTGTGATTAAGATCATGCCTGCATCCTTCTTTTAGGATGGAGTGTATAACTTTAATCCTAAGTCTTGGACCCTTAAGGTGTTGAACTCTCTTAACTAATCCACCTAATAATCATCAAGACATTACACTTGTAACTTGGGCCTTGCATTAGGGTTCTAATTCTTCCTTAATTGGTTAAGAAGGACTAACCCTAAAGTTAATGGACAAGTCCCCCTCAAGTTGTCTTACAAATCATAAAAAACACTTCATCATCATATCATTAATAAAATCCACTTAATCAAAGGTTTGTTCTGTCATGGGTTTAATCCCTAATCATGGATTAAGCTGAGGATCCTTCCTCAGCTTAAACACCCTCATCTATTATCCTTCTTTTAGGATAGTGTAATGAGCCTGTTAAATCCCTGATTATGGCTTAACCTCATTACTTAACACTAAACAAAAATCACAAAAACATCTAATTAATCACAAGTAGGTTAATGATCTTAACCCTACATCAAAGGTGATTAAGTGTGAGAATCTGACTTCACACTTAAGGTAATTCTCATTACCCCTAATCAGAGGGATGATGTGATGAGTTTACCAAATCCATTGATTTAGGTTTAAGCTCATTATCTTATGACAAACTCCAAAAAGAAATAAAAGACTGAAAACACAAGAACAAACAATAATCGTCTCCTTCGGGATTCTTTTCTCATCATCTTCACTCACAACCGAGAACTTGCTTCTTCCGTCTAATGCAAGACAGTTTGCATCTGTGCCAGACAGATCTTACACTTGAGCATAGACTGCAAGCAGTTCACCAGTCAATCCTTTCAGTCTCTTTGGGTCGAACTACGGTGTTCTGACTTCCTCATTGCACGAGAGGATACGTAGGCATAACTTAACAGTTATCGAACAAAAGTCTCTGTATATTCCCCCTCTTTCCAGCTCATTTCTTTAGCCTCATTATCTTGAGCATTTCATCCTTGTTCTTACACTGACACTGTACATTTACACACTTCACATTCTTTACATTGACACATGTACATCTTTTCCAGCTCTTTTATACACAGATTGCACTGACACTACCCCTTTAAAACACAAATCTTTTAAGCGTGGATCCCGTCGAGTACGACGGACAATCTGGGTGCTAATACCTTCCCAGGTTGTAACCAACCCCCTTTCTCAGTCTCTCTGGTTCGCAAACCGTCTTATCCATCTCTTTCTAGGCTTATGCAGCATTGCCTTTCCTCCGGGATAAAAATGCCTAGCTGGCGACTCTATTCATTCTCCAGTGAGTTCACGGCTGTGTGTTCTCACTGTTCCCTTCGCCGACCGTTCGCGTCTGTACCTTCATCTGACCAAATTTTCATTTGTCGGGAGCGACACCCGCCATGGGTTGCTAACATTGTACCCGTACCTAAGAAAGATGGCAAGGTGCATATGTGTGTGGATTACTGGGATCTAAACAGAGCCATCCCGAAGGATGACTTACCTTTACCTCACATTAATGTATTGGTGGATAACACGGCTCAATTCTCGGTATTTTCTTTCATGAAAGGATTTTCTGGATACAATCAGCTCAAGATGTCACCTGAAGACATGGAGAAGACAACTTTCATTACACCCTGGGGCACATTCTACTACAAGGTAATGTCGTTCGGTCTGAAGAACGCCGATGCAACATATCAACGGGCTATGGTAACATTATTCTACGATATGATCCATAAAGAAATCGAGTGCTATGTGGATGATATGATTGCCAAGTCCCTTACAGAAGAAGATCATTTGGTGAATCTACTAAAATTGTTCAAGAGTCTGAGGAAGTATCAGCTGAGATAAAACCCTAACAAATTCACATTCGGGGTACGCTCTGGCAAGCTGATGGGTTTTATTGTAAGTGAAAAAGGAATTGAGGTTGATCCCGATAAAGTCAAAGCTATTCAGGAAATGCCTGCACCTAAGACTGAGAAAGAAGTTCGAGGGTTCTTAGGTAGATTGAACTACATTTCAAGGTTCATATCTCATCTCACTACAACATGCGAACCCTTGTTCAATCTATTAAGAAAAGAGCAAACAGTCAGGTGGAACGATGACTGTCAGAGAGCTTTTGACAAGATCAAAGAATTTCTGCAAGAACCTCCAATTCTCATGCCTCTAGTTGAAGGAAGACCTCTAATCATGTACCTGACAGTATTAGAAGAGTCGATGGGGTGCGTGTTGGGCCAACATGACGAGTCTAGTCGAAAAGAGTATGCAATATACTACCTAAGCAAAACGTTTACCGACTGTGAACAACGTTATTCACTGCTCGAGAAAACTTGTTGTGCTTTAGTGTGGGCTGCTCGCCGACTAACACAGTATATGTTGACTCATGCTACCTTATTGATCTCAAAGATGGACTCCGTCAAGTACATATTTGAGAAGCCAGCACTTACCAGAAGGGTTGCAAGATGGCAAATGATTCTAACAAAATATGACATTCAGTACACCTCTCAAAAAGCCATCAAGGGCAGTGTATTGTCTGACTATCTGGCTGAGCAACCCATTGATGATTACCAGCCTATGAGATTTGACTTCCCTGATGAAGACATCATGTTTTTGAAAGCAAAATATTGTGAAGAGCCTATTCACACTGAAGGGCCTGACCCAGAAGAAGCATGGACTATGATGTTCGACGGGGCAGTTAATTGCAACGGTCGTGGAGTTGGTGCAGTGCTTATTACACCTAAAGGGGTTCATATGCCTTTCTCAGCAAGGCTCACCTTTGTCTGCACTAACAACGAAGCAGAATACGAAGCTTGTATCATGGGTCTTGAGGAAGCCATTGACCTCAGGATCAAAATCTTTAATGTATTCAGAGATTCAGCTTTGGTAATCAACCAGACCAACGGCAAGTGGTACACTCATCAGGAGCATCTGATTCCCTACCATGACTATACGAGGAGATTGTTGAATTTATTTACAACAGTTAAGCTTGAATACATCCCTCGAGATGAGAATCAGTTTGCAGACGCTTTGGCTACCATTTCATCCATTATCAAAGTATAAGCTGCCAATTATGTCCCTCGAATTTTGGTATCCAGACTGGACAGACCGACATATGTATTCTCTGTGGACACTGTCACTGACAACAAAACTTGGTTCCACGACATCAAATGCTTCTTGGAAACTCAAACATACCCACTTGGGTCATCGCCAAACGATAAGAAGACATTAAGAAGGCTAGCCGGTAGCTTCTTCCTCAATACTAATGGTTATTTGTACAAGCGAAACTTCGACATGCTCTTGCTCAGATGTGTTGACAAGAAGGAAGCAGACCTACTGATGCACGAAGTACATGAAGGTTCTTTCGGTACCCATGCCGGAGGACATGCAATGGCAAAGAAGTTATTAAGATCGGGTTACTATTGGATCACAATGGATGCATATTGTTATGCTTACGCCAGAAAATGCCATAAATGCCAGATCTACGCGGATAAAGTGCATGTGCCTCCAAATCCTTTGAATGTAATGTCTTCACCTTGGCCCTTCGCCATGTGGGGCATTGATATGATTGGAAAGATTGAACCGACTGCTTCAAATGGTCACATATTCATCCTGGTAGCCATTGATTACTTCACCAAATGGGTTGAAACAGCTTCGTATGCAAATGTCACCAGGCAAGTGGTAGCTCGATTTCTGAAAAGAGATATCATCTGTCGATATGGAGTTACCGAGCGAATCATTACCGATCATGGTTCCAATTTGAACAAAAAGATGATGGAAGAACTTTGTCGGAACTTCAAAATTCAACATCACAACTCTTCTCCTTATAGGCCAAAGATGAATGGCGTTGTCGAGGCGGCTAACAAGAATATTAAGCAGATTGTGAAAAATATGGTAGTCACCTACAAAGACTGGCACGAAATGCTACCATTTGCCTTGCATGGGTATTGAAACTCTATCATAACATCTACTGGGGCAACACCTTATCAGCTTGTGTATGGTATGGAAGTTGTCCTACCTATTGAAGTTGAACTACCCTCCTTACGGGTAATGATGGATGTGAAACTAGATGAAGCGGAATGGGTCCGATCTCGATATAATCAACTGATCCTGATTGAGGAAATGAGATTAACAGCTATCTGTCATGGGCAGTTATATAAAAAGCAAATGAGGAAAGCCTTCGATCAGAATGTCAGACCTCGGGAATACCAAGTGGGAGAGCTTGTTCTGAAAAGACTTCTTCCTCCTCATACAGACCACAGGGGCAAATAGATGCCAAACTTCGAAGGCCAATTCATAGTAAAGAAAGTTTTCTCTGGTGGGGCATTGATGCTTACTACTATGGATGGCGAGGATTTCTTATCTCCTGTGAATTAAGATGCAGTTAAAAAATACTTCGCATAAAAGACCCGCTGGACATAAAAACAGAATGTAAGTCCAGGCAAAAATAGAGCATCTTGGCGAGTCAAAAACAGAATAAAAGACTCGGGCAAAAATAAGGGAAAAATAAAAAAAATGTACACCCGCTGAGTTGAAAAGCCACATCGGACAACTCAGGTAAAAATGGGTATCCCGGTGGATTGAAACCCCGAAAGGGCGATCCACGCAAAATCTGGGAAAAAGTGAACAATTGTATTCTGAATTCGTCTATATCACTCGTAACATGGCAAGCTTCGAAAGGATAAAGCGCCGGTCAGAATCAACCTTCTTCAAAAAGCATGATAAGAAGAACGTCAAGGTCATACAGGTCATAGCAAAGGAAGCTCACTGGGGCATCAACTTCAACATTGCCAACACTTTTATTTTCTCAATTTTTACAGCAATCTCCACCTTTCAAGGATTTTCACACTTTGTTTTGTACATTTTTGTTTCGTTTGCAAAATGTCCAAAGTTCATAATACAACACTTGAATGAAAACATATAAGCCATTTTAATAAATGCTTACAGGAAATATATTTCTCTCATACGAATCTAACTCCTATGACAGAATCCGGTTGAGGATACCTCGGGACACTTATGTGTTTCTTTTTAACAGGTTGCAGGTACTCAAGACAGACAATCTCACAGCATGGGGTATATCAAGCCTCGTATCCCCAGCCATGTCAGCAATCACCTCATCGGCAGGGTTACTTGACAGGAGTTTTCCCCCACAAATTTGTCATCCCCTCAGAGGATCCTTCAAGAAACTCATTAAATCCCCAGCGTATCGCTTGGACGAAGGAGTTACAACAGATTACTTCCCAGAAGTTCTCTTTTCCCTAAGCAGGATCTCTCGAGTAATGCTTGAACTGCTGTTCCTCAACGGAGTTGCCGAAGCCTCCTCATCCCCAGCATGAGTCTCTTCGACAAAACCTTCCCCATCCGGGATCTCCACAGAGTTCACTAGGAAGATCGTTCGGTGATCCTTTCTCCCCACAGATCGGGCAATGATCTATTTCCCCAACAGAGTTCTCCCCCCAGACAGATCGCCCAGAGATCTTTCTCCCCGCTGTAAACACCCCAAATTTTCCCTCACTAATCTCACACCATGGCTTGTTATCTTTCATCTTTTCATAAGTTTAAGCATATCATCTCATATTGCATTTTTGTTTCACTGCATTAGTTCAAGTTCATCTGCATCTAGGGTTTGTGATCTGAGCATTCCAAGGATCCATCTGAGCCACTCCAAAGGTCTCCAATCATTCCAAGAGGGTCCATGTGTGTTCTATCATCATTTTATATCCCTCAAAGATCAAGGAAGTAAAAAAATCACAAGAACTTGGAAAGCATGGAAGCAGAGTTAGGGTTTCACTACATAGATGACCTGAAATTAGGGTTTTGGTTTCAGAGGCCATAACTCCAAATGTTTTGGTCATTCTTGTTTCTAATAGTCTCAATATGTTATAAGGATCATATTTACCAAGTTTGATGAAGAAATTCATTGTGGAAGTCATATGTTCACTGGGTAACTTCTTGAGCAAGTCAGAGCAAAATCAGGGCATCTGAGGCCCCCAACAATGGAACCAAAGGGGTATTTTCATCAAATTGAAGTTATATGATCTTTATTTGATCATTGAAGTGCTTGGAAGTTCACAAAATTGAAGAAATTTGAGCTAAAACAAAACTTGCCAAAAATGGAAATGACTTGTAATGGAAACTTTCCATTTTGGGAAAGTTCTTCAACCTCCTCTTTCTCAACCAAAAATGCTTCAAATGAAAAATTATTGGTCATGAAAGTTGTAGATTGGATCATTCCCTTTTCAAAAAGTACAAGAACATGTTCTAATTCATTATGGAACTTAAGTTATGTCCTTGTAAAGTTGGCAAAAATCCTATAATTTTCACTTTCATACCAAAGAGGATTTTTTGCAATTTCACATACCAAGTCATTTTGTGACCTCTAATCACTCTCTAAGCATCATACAAACATAATACATTGCATTGTGACCAGAATTTCCCAAAGAACCACTTGCTTTCATGGCTTGCATCACAAGAAATTACAAAAGGGGAAAATTACATAACACTTGCAAAACCTATGAGATCTTTCCCTCCAAGCCATCCAACTGCATAATCTCAATCCCATGGCTCTCCTTGATCAATGCTGAGCTAGGACATGCCATAGAATAGATGCTACATGAGCCCATAACTGAAGTACACAATTTGTTGACTTTTTGCAAATGAACCCATACCAATAAGCCGCAGCCACAACCACTCTCTGGCCAATAGGGTTATGTTATGTGGACCAAAAGCAAGCCATAACACAACACACACAAGCCTGAATCATCAGATACATCAGGTTTCACAAAATCACCTTCAAGCTTAAAACTTTCCAAACACTCTGTCCAGCCACTCAAACTTCAAACAAACTTCACCATTCAACTCACCATCATCAATAAAACCTTTTCCAACCATCAAACAAGCCTGAAACCCCACAAACACAAAACACGATTTCAGACCAGTTGAGGTGCAACCACTCAATCCAGCCATTCTAAACTCTTTCAATGCATTGCAACATCATCAGGGGGTCAAGTGAAGTGGATTTTCACAGGAGAAGAGGTCCAAAAGCTTTAGAGGTGAAAGCTTCAACTCAGGTAGCCACCTTCAAACTTTTTTCCAGAACTTGTTTTTTATGTTATAGATATATGCTTCACTAATCACGCTGCACTTGTTGGTTTTGAAAATGATTGAGTATTAAGCCTGTATCATGTTTCTGAAAGTTTTGCCATTTTTGAGTTTTGATTCGTATCTTGTTCATGAACCATTAGAAATTTGTTTTGAGGTTGGATTCAGGCTTAGGGAGGTGTGTGGGAGTGATCTGGAGCTTTAGAGCTCTGGAAATGGCATAGGGAAGAAGTTGATGTTGAGGTCTCGCCGGAGAAGATGTCCAGAGCACTGTTCCGGTCATCTGAAAGTGATTAGGGCTAATTTAGGGTTTAGTTTGCCAGATGCATTATGGGCCTTTGGATCAGGATTAATTTAAAATGAATGGCCAGGATTAGTTCATTTAGGGTTAATTCGAATTAATTAAATTAATTAATTAGGTTTAGCCAATTTAAATTTGAACCATAGGATTTGGCGCGCAGTCTTTCCCTCCAACCCCAATTCAAATCTAGATCATTGGATGCGTTGACTTTCCCTTTATTTCATTTTATTTTCATTTTATTTTCATTTATTTTGTGCATTTTATTTAAAATACCTATAAAAAATCATAAAAATATTTCTTCATGCATTTTGATTTCAAATATTTTTCTCCACCCAAAAAAATTTTTATTTTTATTTTTTGCATTTTAAAATCATTTTAAAAATATTTAAATGTTTATTTTAATTAATTAATGAAAATTAATTAATTAAAATACCATTTAGGTTTCCAAAAATTCCAAAAAAAAATCACATTGCATCTTAAGACATTTAGAAACATTGTCAAACCATTCATACAAATTTCTCTTTGATTTTGATCCAATTTTGACATTTTTCTTGAATTTAGGGTTCATAAAATTCCCTTTTTGGAGCCCTAACTTTGAAAATTCTATTCTGCCTAACCATGAAATGTTTGACAATGATTCTTTTTACATTGTTTTCCATATATCATGTAGTTTCTAGGATATTTTTGTCATGAATTTATCTTCCATTTTCAAATTGATTTTCATTTTCCCCTTTAAGGTACCCAAAAACCCTAGTTAACTTAGAAAAATCATAACTTCCTTTAGGTTAAGAGTTAGACCTTCTCCTTTGGGGTGTGATATCATATGGGGTTAGGCTTTGTTTGAGCTCATTTGCATATTTTTATCATGTGAATTGTTTCTGTTTTGATCATTTGCATCTCATCTTTTCATGTAACCCTAATTTTGCCTGCATACTTGCATCTTACATTGCATTGCATGAACATGTGAACTTGTCATGACATTCTAAGCACTTGTATGCCATATTAGACATCTTAAGACATTGCTTGGTCATTTATTCATACATTTGCTATGCTTTGCATCCATTTCATTTCATAAACATACATGTGTTTTCATACTTCAAAGCATGTTTCATTTGCATCCAATCTCTTATATGAACACCCATAACACTTGGCATGCCTTTGCATCATCTTATAGCATCATTTGCATCATGTGATTGCTTCTGGTTTTGTTCCTTTGTCATTACACATGTTTCATTTCACTTCATCTTTTTCTTTATGCTAACATTTTCAGGTGGTAAGTAATTTGAGAAGTGAATTTTCCTTCACTTCTCATTTCTCTTCATCTTCTTCATATGCATTCTTGCTGCATTTTTTTCTTTGTTTTATAGTGAGCTTGCTCATTCATGTTCATCCCTCACTTTCTTTCTCTAAGTTACTTATCTTCTTCAATGAAGTAAGTAACTTATTCATCTGCTTCTCCCTCTTTCTTTCTGCATCTTCCATTGGTGGCTTCTCTGAAGATCTTTCTCAAGCCTTACAAACCATAGGAACATCCAAGCATGATAATAATTAGGGTTGTGATTAGTTCCCCCTTATCTTTTACCTTTGAGTCTTCTTTGTGTCTCTCTTCTCATCTCATCATTAGAGACTAAACCTTTAAGGTTTTAGGACTTTGGAATTAGGGTTATGCCTGAATCCTTCTCTTAGGATGGAGCGTATAACTTTAATCCTAAGTGTTAAACCCTTAATTTGTTTAAACCTCTTAATCAATCCATCTTAATAATAACTAAGACATTAACTTGTAACTTGGGCCTTACATTAGGGTTCTAATTCTTCCTTTATGGTTAAGAAGGACTAACCTTAGTGTTTAATGGACAAGTCCTCCTCAAGTTGTCTTACAAACATAAAATCCATTTCTTAATCTCATCCCTTAATTAAAATCCACTTAATAAAGGCTTGTTTTGTCATGAAGTTAATCCCTAATCATAGATTAAGTTGAGGTATCTTCCTCAGCTTAAGTGTGCTCATCTATTATCCTTTTATTAGGATGGTGTAATGAGTTCATTAATCCTTAATTATGGCTTAAATTCATTGCTTAACACTAAACAAAAAACCCAAAAACATCTAAATAATCACAAGTAGGTTAATGATCTTAATACTATATCATCATGGTAATTAAGTTGAGATGTTTATCTCATACTTAAGGTATGCTCATTATCCCTAATCAAAGGGAGGATATGATGAGTTTACTAACCCTTGGTTTAGGCTTAAGCTCATTCACTTATGCAAAAACACCAAAAACAATGAAAGATTGAAAACACAAAAACAAACAATAATCGTCTAATGCAAGACAATTAGCACTCGAGCAAGACGATTCATACACTTGAGCATACACAAGCAAGCAGTTCACAAGTCAATTTATCTTTCAGTCTCTTTGAGTCGAACTACGATGTTTTGACTTCCTCATTGCACGAGAGGATACGTAGGCATAACTTAACGGTTATCGAACAAAAGTCTCTTTGTCTTCCCCCTCTTTCAGCATTCTCTTTTTAAAAAGCCTCAGTTCCTGAGAAATTCCCTTTTTTTTTGCACTGACACTTGCATTCTTTTCTAGCTTTTGCACACAGATAGCACTGACACTACCCTTTTAAACACAAACTTTTAAGCGTGGATCCCGTCGAGTACGACGGACAATCTGGGTACTAATACCTTTCCAGGTTGTAACCAACCCCCTTTCTCAGTTTCTCTGGTTCGCAGCCGTCTTATCCATATCTTTTCTTAGGTTTATGCAGCATTACCTTTCCTTCGGGATAAAAATGCCTAGCTGGCGACTCTATTCAGTTCATTTCATCTTCTCCTTTTGCCGACCGTTCGCGTATGTACCCTATTTGACCAGGTGTCTTTTCAGGGGAGCGACACCCGTAGGATCCGGATCTCGGATCGGTTCTCTCATCTTTGTATAATCATATCATTCACATCATTTTTCCCAAAATAAACGTAGCATTCCGTCTAATACGGAGCATTACGGCAAAAATCAAACATTTGCATGATCATAAGCAAGATTCGAGCCAATCAAATGCAACCATCAGAATCATTTCACCAGCAATATACAAAACTTATCCCCCGCAGAAAAATCCGGAATACTTTTGGCACTCTCAATACAGATACTTGTTCATACTTGTACATATTCTTTTTGACACTCGCTCGTCTCATACTTCTCCAGCAAGTAAAACACTCATCCGTGTCCCTTGCTCAATCCTTTTGACACTTGTCCGTGTCTTGCACATATTTCCCCAGCAGGTCAAATACATGTACATTCTTATACAAAAACCTCTGATACTCGTTTGTATCCTGTACGTATCATCTCCTCAACAGATCAACACTCGTCCGTGTTCCTTGCTTAACCGATTGATACTCGTCCGTATCATCATCCTTAAGCATGTGTCAGCATTTTCTTCTATCGATACTCGTCTGTATCGTGGTCCTAAGGATGCTCGTCCGCATCTTTAGTCTATACACACTATCAAACACTTATACCGTTTATTTCAAGGCGTAAGCGCTCATCCATATTTAACATTCCCTAGTAAGTCACCAACAAAGCAATCTCTTTTTATCTAGCATTCATCCTATGTCATGGTATTTTCGGCAGCCATCCTCTGCCAGGTGATCGTCCTTCACCTTTTGATGACCGTACCTCATCAATTATCTGATGGCCACCCCCATCATTGATCTCTTATCCGACATTCGTCCTATGTCGCGATACTTTTAGCAGCCGTACCCTTCTAGGTGATCGTCCTTCACCTTTGGATAACCGTCCCTCATCCTTTCCCCAGTGAAATCCCCATTGTTGGAACTTTCTATCCGGCATTCGTCCTATGTCACAATATCTTTTTAGCAGCCATCCCCTGCTAGGTGATCGTCCTTCACCTTATGATGACCGTCCCTCATCATTTATTTGATGGTCATCCCCATCGTTAATCTTTTATCCGGTATTCATCCTATGTCGCGGTAATCCCCAAGAGCAGTCGTCCCCTGCTAGGTGATCGTCCTTCACCTCTTGATGATCGTTCTTCATCATGCTTATCTGATGGCCGTCTGCATCGTTGATCTTTCCTATATGGCATTCGTCCTATGTCATGATATTTTCAGCAGCTGTCCCCTGCTATATGATCGTCCCTTCACCTTTTGATGACCATCCCTCATCATTATTTCATTTATTCTTTTACCCGATGGCCGTCCCTGTCGCGGTTTATTTACCCTTTATCCTGATGGTCGTCCCCGTCAGTGCTTTCCTCATTTCTTTAATCCCCAGAGAGTTTTATTTCTTTATCCGATGGTCATCCCCGTCGTGGTCTTTTCCTTTATCCTGATGATCGTCCTTCATCAGTTTACCCGATGGCCGTCCCCGTCGCGGTCTCTTTATTTCCCAGCATGATGGCCATCCCCGTCATTGCTTTACTTACTGTTTTTCATCCCCAGCAGTCGTCCTCTGCTCGATGGCCGTCCGCCATCGCTTTCATTTGATACTCATACTACACAGCCTGTTAAAATTTATATCCCTTTTCTTCTTTTAATAAAGAGTGCAAATTTCGGACTGTCTTGGTATTTAACCACAAGTTATCTTGTTTGTCTGTTAAGCCAGGCACCTACACCCTGCACATCTAACTCATGCTTTAATAGGGGCAGCTGTAAACACCCCAAATTTGCTCTCACTTTTTCTCACACCATGGCTTGTGATCTTTCATATTGCATTTGCATAAACATATCATCTCACACTGCATAGTTTATTTCACAGCATAAGTTGCATAGCTAGGGTTTGTGATCAAGAGAATCCAAGAAGTGATCTGATTCATCTCAAAGGTCTTGAAGCATGCCAAGAGGGTCCATGAGTGGTCTATGATCCTATTACATCCCCAAGGTTCATTAAAGTCAAAATATCACAAAGCATTGCACAGAGGCCCAGGCAGGCTAGGGTTTTCTACACAGATGACCTAAAACTAGGGTTTTGGGTTTGAGGCCCTTAACCTCAAATATTTTATCGATTCTTGATTCTAATGGTCTTAATATGTTATAAGGAGCATATGTACCAAATTTTATGAAGAAATTCATTGTGGAAGTCATATGATCAACTGGTAACTTATTGTGCAAGAAAAGTCAGAATCAGGGCACCTGAGGCTACCACCAATGGTACCAAAGGGTCATCTTCATCATTTTGAGGTTCTATGATCTTTATTTGATCTTATAAGTGGTTAGAAGTTCACAAGATTGAAGAATTTCAAGCCTTTTGCAAACTTTCCATTTTTGGACATGACTTGTAATGAAAACATTCCATTTTGGGAAAGATTTTCAACCTCCTCTTTCTTGATCAAAAAGGCTTCAAATGAAAAATCTTTAAACATGAAAGTTGTAGATTGGATCTTCCCATTTTCAAAAAGTATAAGAACTTCTCTTGATTCATCCTAGAACTCGAGATATGATGTTTCAATGTTGGGAAAAATCTTATAATTTTCAAGTTCATGCCAAAGAGGGAATTTTGCAAAATCAAGTTTCAATACTTCTAATGACATCTAATCAACTTCTAAGCATCATAACATGATAATGCAACATTGCTTGATCAGAATTGTGCCTTGGATCACAAGATTTCATGCCGAATATTCACAAAATTTCCAAAGAGGGAAAATTGCAAAACCACCTCAATCTCTGGCATAAAGTGTTACAGCTCATCAAGTTCAATCCAAAGGCCCTCCATGAATCAAGCTGAGGCAGGACAAGCCATAGAAACACCCCTGACCCATGCCATACTCATGGTTTCCAACTTTTGACGTTTTTTCAATTCACCCATACCAATCATCCTGTGCCACCACCCACTCTCTGGCCAATCACAATTGTTTATGAGAACCTTAAGAACCTCATTTCACACAACACACAAGCCTAAAACATCCACAAGCTCAGATTGCACAAACTTTCCATAGAACTTCATCTCTTCGAATCTCCCTCTTCAGCCAACAAAACTCACTAAGTTTTTCATCAATCATCTCCACTTGACCTAAGGAACAAATCTCAACCATCAAAATGACCTGAAACCTCATAAACCAAAGGCACGATTTCTGCCACACCAGAACCAAACATCACAAACTAGCCATTCAAAGCTTGTTCTAGGCATCTCATTAGCTTCATGGAGTTCATTGGGGTTGATTTGCATCGAAGAAAGGGTTAGAAAGCTCAAGAGTGAAAAGCTTCAGTTCAGGTAGCTCTCTTGAAACATTTTTCCAGAACTTGTTTTTTAAGTTACAATATCAATCTACATGCTTCACTGATCATCATGATATCTTTACTTTTGAAAGTGGTTGAGATTTGAGCATGTATGGTGTTTCTGAAAAGTTTGACCTAAAAATGTTCTTGTTTGATTCATGTTGTTCATGCAAAATAAATGGATTTTGTCACTCCCCGGATTTCCATCCTGGTACAAACGCGAAAGTGGCGCGGAAAGAGGTAGAGTCGCCAGCCAGGCATTTTTATCCAGAAGAAAAGAAAAGGAAGGACAAAGGTCCTGCGAACCTAAGAGACTAAGCTCGGGAGTCGGTTACGACCTGGGAAGGTATTAGCACCCCAAATCGTCCGCCGTACCCGACGGTATCCACGCTTGCAAAGAAATCTGTTTCAAAGGGTGAAGAAATGAAACTTGCTGCAAAACTGAAACTGAAACTGGATGAGAAAAGAAAAGAATGAGGGGAAAATGTAGGGGAAATAAAAGAGTGCTCGAACAGGCCCTACCCCGCTGCCTACGTACCTCATTTGGACATGAGGATCAGAGGCGCCGTAGTTCCCCTAACTAAGGGTGGAAAATATTGTTTGTGTCTTAAGGCTTGAACTGCCTATGCCAATGCTCAGGTGTTGCAGGATCGGACGACGAGTGTGTAACCGTCTTGCAAAATGACAAGAAAAAGTAAGTTCGTGGACGGAGCGAATGAGATGAGAAAAGAAGTCCCAAAGGAGAGACAATTATTGTTTGTTTGTGTTTTTTATGAGCTTTTTATTGGTGTGGCACAAGAGAATGAAATCAAGATCTTTTCTATGGAATGTGTACTTGCTACTACATTCCAAGATGGAATAATAGAACAAACACACCAAGAAAGGAGAACTTATCCATGACTTATTTCCAAGGGCAAGGGCCTAAATTCATTGACTTGTTGAATTTATTAGGTGTTTTGGTGAATAAAAATGAAGAAGTATTTTTTAGGGTTTTTCTTGATGAAGATGACCTCATGATCCGACTTGTGCATCATGCTAGACAAATGCACTATTCCAAGATGGAATGAACGCATATGCCCCATGGAATAAGACTATTACACAAGAGGTCACTTCTTTCTTTATTAATGTTTTTTAGGTTTTGTTTTGAGATGAGAAGAGAAAGAACCAAAGGAGCAAAAGGCACAAGTCTAATGGGGAAAGACTAATCCTAATGTTAGCATGCAAAAAGTGGTCCTAAGGTTAGTGAGGTTTCAACTATACTAAGAGAAAAGAAGAACCAAAGAGGAGCAAGAAAAAGAGGAGGAGAAAGCTAGCAAGCAACTTACTCCTCTAAAGGAGATAAGTTGCTCCTAAAGGGGGAAGAAAAGAGTTGCATCACATGATGGCGTAAGGTGCATCAAAAACACAAAGAGAAAGCAACTTAAAAAGGAAAGATGAAGAGTTGAAATATGGATGAACATCCACACTTCTCTTACCATGAGCCCCTGCAAGTGTTAGCAAAAATCCAGCACATGGTCATCAATATAATCATGGAAATGGCATGCTCAAAGCTCACATCAACAAAGATCATAAAATATGTCAAATTGAGCACACAAGCATTTACGTGTTGAGAACAGGGAAGCATGCATTAACCAGCAAGAAAATCACCCTAAACAAACACATTCAATGATCATACAATGATCCATGGCAATTAAAACGTGTAAGGGGATCAAACAAGCTCAAAACAACTCCAAAATGGCATTCTGCTTCAGTGTTAACTGGCTAACCAAAACGTTAACCGGTTAACCATTTCAAACCTACAACAAATTACACAAAAAAAGGATGCATTAACCGGTTAACCAAAGCGTTAACCGGTTAACACTGTCAAAACAACAACAAATCCTGCATAAAATCAGCTCAAAACCAGCTTATTTAAATAATTCCACACCAGACCAACAATCAATTATGCATGAAATAAATGGATCAATTCACATTAATTAACATCATTAAGCTCATGAACATTAGCACACGGATCCGGTTACAAAATCAACCAATCAATTCAAGCAACACAAGCAATTACACAAGCACATGGTGGATCTAAAGCACAAGCATGTAAATAAGCTAAAACAGAGTTAGATCTGAATTAAAACAACCTACAAAGCCAAGGTACGCTTTGGTAATTGTTGTTTGAGCTGGAAATGAGAGATCTCGTGGAAAACTTTGAAGATCCGGTGCTAAGCTTCACATTCCATGCAAAATAAATGCAAGCAAAAAGTCTTGATGCAGAATTTTGGATCCAAAAGCACTTCCAATTCCCAAACCAGATCTGAATCACCAATTAAACCAGCAAAATGATGCAAAGGAGCTATGGATGGAGGTCTAGTTCCAACATCTACACACCTTAAGGCAAGGTTATGTGATATTTAAAGAGGAACTCTCGGTGAATTTGGAAAATTTGGGAGAGAAAATGAGAGAAAAGTGAGAGAGAATAGTGAAAATTCAGAATGAGAAATGAAAGAATGAGAGAGCTCCCTCTTGGTTTGGAGGGAAATGGATTAAATATGGTTTAGGTTTGGGGCCCAAAATTTAGGTCTGGGATCCAAAAAACATGGTTTAGTAAAGTGATTAGGATTTAGCAATGGAATTAGGCTTGGATTAATGATCTAGATCCTTCTCCACAATTCAAATGAATAAAAAATCAGAAAATTGAAAATTTGGAGCCAAATCACATGCTGAATTTGCTGCTGGAATTCAAAATTCGCAGCCGTTAACCGGTTAATGCCAGTGAATTTTTAATTCTCCCTCCTTTTGGCGGGAAACCTCAAGAATAACCCGACGTCAACCGTTTTAACCTGATTTTGATCCCCATTCCCTTTTTAGGGCCTTGAACATGATACAGAGTTTGTATAACATGCCTTGACTTTGACTTGTAGTGCTTCAAATTTCCCGGATGACTGATCATATGCCTTATGTTAGAACATGCGAGTACTATGCTTCATTTTTCTATGCAATATGTTAAGGATATGACATGCTTATGATGATTATGATATGATGATGATGATAAACAGGAGAGGGCAAATTTGGGGTGTTACAGTTTTTGATGCTTGATTCTTGTTTAATTTTGTTTGGGGATGCATTCTGGAGAATTTGGGGTAGTTTCATTGCCTAGGGAGAGAGATAGGGAAGAAGAGCCGCCGGAGAAGACGACCGGAGCTTGTCTCCGGTCGCCTGAGTGTCATTAGGGTTAATTTAGGGTTAATTAGCCAGTTTGAATTCTGATCCTAGGATCTTTTCTTAGCGCGCATATAGATGGTCCAGGTCACTCATTAAAACCCTAATCTTTAATTAATTAGTTTAATTAAGTTTAATTAATCAGATTAATTTGTGACCCTTAGATCACGCGCCAAGTGTAATTTCGAACCCGAGCCATTAGATCACCATACTCAAAGTTAAGCAGACTCTCCATCTGGACCACTCATCCACGCAACTTTCAATCACAACCTTTAATCTTGCATACTTTCATTTTATTTTATTTTTATTTTGCATTTGTTTTCATATTTATTTTAAAATAGCAAAAATGTTTTTAAAAATCTCATTTTCTTCATTTTCATTTCAAATATTTTTCTAAATTCAAAAACATTTTTATTTTTAATTTTTGCATTAAAAATGTATTTTTAAATCATTTAAATGTTTTATTTAATTAATTAATTGATTTTAATTAATTAAAAATACATTTAGGTATCTAAAAATCACAAAAAATTTCATGAAGCATTCTTAGACATTTAGAACAATTTAAAAACTCATCACACAAATTTCTTTTTAGGTTTGATCATATTTTCACAATTTACTTTGAATTAGGGTTTCTAAAATTGCCTATTTTCTAACCCTAACTTTAAAAAATCATTTTTGATCAACCATGATGAGTTTGCATTTGGTTCTTCTTGCATTCTTTCATACTTTGTATCTAGTATCTAGGTTATTTAACTCATAATTTTTCATTGTATTTTTAAATTGTTTAGCATTTTTCATGAAGAACCACCCAAAAACCCTAGTTAACTTAGAAAATCCATAACTTTCTCTAGGTTTAGCTTCTGACCTCCATCTTTGGGGTATGCTCTTGTGTGTGTTTAGGGTTTGTTTAAGTTCATTTTCATATTTTTATCATGATGTATGCTTCTGTTTTGATCATTTGCATCTCATACATTCATTAAACCCTAATTTCTCATGTTCATTTGCATTCATCTTTGCATATCATCATCATGTGATCTTGCCATGACATTCCAAGCATTTACATATCATCTTAGACATATTAAGACATGTTTGAACATTTCTTGATCATTTCTTCATTCATTTGGTATGCTTTGCATTCATTGCTTTTCATGTATATCCATGTGTTTCTAAGCTTCTAACATGCTTCTTTTTGCATCTCATCTCTTGTATGATCATTCATATGCATCATATATGACTTTGCATCATTCCATAACACATTTTGCATAGCATATTCACTTCTGGTTTTGGTCTTTGCACCTTCATTTGCTTTATTTCTTTTTTCTTTGCATCTTATGCATCCACACTAACATTTCAGGGGCTTATGGTAAGTTGTTTGGGATGTAGATTTGCCTTCACATCCCACCTCTTCTCATCTCTTCATATGCATTATTTGTTTTTCTTTGAAGTGAACTTGCTTCACTTATGCTCTCTTTCTCCGTCTCTTTCTCTTAGGTTACTTATCTTCTTCAGGAAGTAAGTAACCTATTCTCTTTCTTCTATTTTCATCTGCTTCTCTTCCTTGGTGGCCTCCTGAAGATCTTTCTTTTAGCCTCACAAACCATAGGATATCCAAGCATGATAATTTTAGGGTTGTATGTAGTCTCCCCTAGTCTTTTACCTTTCAGTCTCCTGGAGTCTCTCTTCTCATTTCATAATCAGAGGCTAAAACACTTAAAGCTTTAGGACTTTGAATTAGGGTTATGCCTGCATCCTTATCTTAGGATGGAGTGTATAACTTTAATCCTTAGTGTTAAACCTTTAATTTGTTTACACCTCTTAATCAAAACACCTAATAATGGTTAAGACTTAAGCTTGTAACTTGGGCCTTATATTAGGGTAACATCTCTTCCTTTTGGTTAAGAGGGACTAACCCTAGTGTTTTGGACAAGTCCCCCTCAAGTTTTCTTACAAATATAAAATTCACTTCTTAATCCCACCCTTTAATTAAAATCCACTTAATAAAGGCTTGTTATCTAATGAATTTAGTCCCTAACCATGGATTAAGTTTAGGTGTCTTTCTCAGCTTAAGTCTTCTCATCTATCATCCTTCTCTTAGGATGGTGTAATAAGTTCACTAATCCCTGATTAGAGATTAAACTCATTACTTAACACTAAACAAAAAACCAAAAACACTTAATAATTACCAAAGTAGGTTAATGATCTTAATCCTATATCATCTTGGTAATTAAGTTGAGATCTTCATCTCATATTTAAGTAGGCTCATTATCCCTAATCAGGGGTGATATAATGAGTTTACAAACCCTTGATTTAGGCTTAAGCTCATCATCCTATGAAAAACACCAAAAACAATAAAAAACTGAAAACATAAAAACAAACAATAATCGTCTCCTCCAGGATTCTTTTCTCATCACGTTCACTCTGAAAACGAGAACTCGCTTCTCCCGTCTAATGCAAGACAGTTAGCACTCGAGCCAGACGAGTCACACACTTGAGCATAGACAAGCAAGTAGTTCACAACAAAATCACCCAGTCTCTTTGAGTCGAACTACGGTGTTCTGGCTTCCTCATTGCACGAGATGATACGTAGGCATAACTTAACAGTTATCAAACAAAAGTCTATTTGTCTTCCCTCTCTTTCAGCTTTCTTTTTAAGCCTCAGTATTAAGCATCTCACTCTATTTTGCACTGACACACTGTACATTCTTTCCTAGCTTTTCATACACAGTCATCACATACACTACCCCTTTTAAACACAATCTAGTAAGCATGGATCCCGTCGAGTACGACGGACTATCTGGGTGCTAATACCTTCCCAGGTCATAACCAACCCCCTTTCTCAGTTTCTTTGGTTCGCAACCGTCTTATCCATACCCTTCTAGGTTTATGCAGCATTACCTTTCCTTCAGGATAAAAATGTCTAGCTGGCGACTCTATTCAACCTCAACCTCCAACATTGCTGACCGTCCGTGTCTGCACCGGGACGAAATTCCGGGAAGCGAGACTGACCCCTATAGGCATTCTCAAGTTCTTCCCTCTGAGTAGCAATCTGCAACTTGTATGCCTCTTCTCTCTTTCTGTACTCCTCATGGTCTTGATTTCTCTGTTCTTGCATCTAGGTGATTGATTTCTTGGCCTCTCTAAGGGTCTTCTTAGTCTTTTTGAACTCTTTTTCCCTTTTGATATCCATAAGTCCTCTCCTTTGAAAGTAGGATTCTCTTTCTGCGAATTCTTTTTCCTTAGCCTCCTTAGCCACCTGTAGTTTATGCAACTTTTCCTCTACAATTGTCTTGGAATGAGTTGTCTGATGATACAAGCTAGTCATTTCTGCATTCTCCACTTTCAACTCCCGCAACTGAGCTTCTAGCCTTTGGTACTCTTCCAAGGGAACAATAGTCTGTTCAGCAGCAATCTGAGGTGCCACAACCTGGGGATATAATGGAGACTCCACTGAGAAAGGAAATAATGTAATCCCTACATGATCCTTCATCCAAGTTGCAAAGGGTTCATACATTTTTGGGTCAACCCTCCCAAATTCTTTCTTCCCTTTCTGAGTCTTGATAGCCCAAGCATTAAATACCTTGACAACTATTTCCCTATTTCCTTCAATAGGAAGATACAAAGATTCAGCCACTTCTTCTGCAGATGGAGGCTCCCTCAATGGATACCCAAACTTTGTCCTAGCCAAAATCGGGTTATAGTTAATCAATCCCTTTCTCCCTATCAAGGGGACATTAGGGAAACCAACTCACTTGACAATCATTTCCTTTCCTAACACATCTCTGTTATAACCCCAAGCTATGTTACCTGTAGTTAGCCCCATCAGCCTTCGGGAACACTTCCATTCTCCTCATAGTTCTGTAAATGGTTCAGACTAAGGAAATTGCTTGGCAAACCAGTCAGCAAACAAAGGTGCACAACAACTCACATGCCCTCCTTTTTTCTCGTTCCTATGGTGGACCTCATAATAGAAGTCACCTACCAAAGTAAGTGTAGGGTTTCCTCTGAAGAAAATAGAGATAGCTTCAACACTGACATTCCCTTGATCACCCGAAAACAAATTGGTTCCATATATCAACAAAGCTAATTGCACACTGAATTCTGCCCACTTGCCTTCTTGTGCATGGACTAAATCTTCTTGAATAAGTATATCACAGGACAACCCTTTTTCCTTGCTCTTTCTCAAACCCAACTCTACTCTACTCAATGGCAGATGGAATCTACTGGAAATCTCTTATGCTTTGAGAACTCTCCCAGAATTGTAATAGGGTTTCCTTCCTCTAAAAGGTATCTGCAACATGCTAGAGATCTCCTCCACAATGGGTGCCAACACATAATCAGGAAATACAAAACAACATAGTGGAGCATCATAAAATTGTAGAAGGGTGTGAAGACTACTTCGTTGATCTTCTGTAGGCTTGTCCATATATCTGATAATTTCCCCAAACCTGGTCTTGAAGTCACCCAAAACCTTGTCATTCATCAATTCTTTCAGCTTGTGTAGGTTCTTTGCCTCTGGCTGTGGAAAAGTGTAATGCACATTGTTCTTTTGGGGAACTGTAGTAATTCCTGCCATCTGGATGTAAGTAGCTTAGAATATACCAGAACTGGGTGTAAACAGAAATGCAACCTGAGAAATGAAAACACAAAAATGTTAATTATGTTGTGGCATGATGCAAATGCAATTCAAGGCACATATGATAAAGTCTAGAACTATCTAGAAACAGGATATCAGAGCAAAGTGAACAGAAACCCCAAATCCTCTAGATATCAACCCAAATAAGAACTCAGATAATTCACAGATAAGTCATATCAAGGATCAGAGCCAGATAAACTCAAGAACTCCGGGATCAAAATAACCATATCACAACACATAAGACTGCATTGGTAATGAGGGTATGTTGAGGTTAAGGGTTCCTGCAAACTTGTAAACCAATCTCAATCTCACGGGTGTGCTCCGGGTCAAACACCATGGACTCTCAAAGTCGAATAGCAATAATACATTTACCATTTATGAGAAATGACTCATAACCAAATCCGGGAATCGGTTAAGCATTATGTACTACTCAGGGAGGTCTCAACTGAGTCTGGGAAAAACAATCATCCCTTATAAGTCCCCAACATCAAGCACTGAAATCGAGAAACAATAGTACATTCATCCCGGAGGGTACAACACTATCGTCATACGACCAGATGCTTTAACTGAATTCCAATACAGGAACTAGGCCATCCTATGCGAGTTCCAAGTCGGCCCTCGGGTGCGAATGGGTTTGCCACAGAATGTGGTCTGCCACTGTCACCACTGGAGAGGGATGTTTCCACAAGGTTCTCAATGATTGGTCCCCAGCCACACATAACTATCAAGGTCATGTAATGAATAGAGAAAACCCCTATATCAAGACATTTCCAAGATGTCGCGAATTTGGGTGTGAACGCACTAATACCCCCATGACTAGATGCTACAGGTCCAAAGTGATTGCCCATGCTAAGTCCTATGGTGCATTAAAGCCGGGTATTTGGCTAACCTCATCTCACCACTCAGAGTAACCCCTAATTCCCACCAAACATAAAAACAGTCCAGACAGTCCAATATATATATATATATATATATATATATATATATATATGATGCATGAAAATAAATACTGAAAACTACAAATAAAGCTATAAATAAACAACAGTAAAATAAACACGCAACATCAAACATAAAACACCCAAAGAAACAGAAACACACAAGCGCTAGGAGAGACTCTTAAGGAGAACCAGAGATACTCTAGTTAGGAAGTCCCCAGCAGAGTCTCCAGCTGTCGCTCCTTGGATTTCCATCCTGGTACAAACGCGAAAGTGGCGTTGAAAAGGGTAGAGTCGCCAGCCAGACATTTTTATCTCGAAGGAACGGGAATGGTAATGCTACACAAACCAAAGAAAAGAAAATGAAGGACATATGTCCTGCAAACCAAAGAGACTGGTATCGCTCCCTAATTTGCATCCCGGTGCAGACGCGAACGGTCGGCGAAAAGAGAAAGAATGAAAATGAAGTGAATAGAGTTGCCAGCTAGGCATTTTTATCCCGAAGGAAAGGTAATGTTGCATAAACCTAGAAAGAGATGGATAAGACGGTTGGGAACCAGAGAAACTGAGAAAGGGGGTTGGTTACAACCTGGGAAGGTATTAGCACCCAGATTTTCCGTCGTACTCGACGGGATCCACGCTTACAAGATTGTGTTTAAAAGGGGTAGGTGTATGTTCTATCTATGTGCAAAAGCTAATGAATGAATGTACAGGTGTCAGTGCAAAAAAGTGAATGCTCAGGAACTGAGGCTTAGAAAAGAATGCTGAAAGAGGGGGATGACAAAGAGACTTTTGTTCGATAACCGTTAAGTTATGCCTACGTATCCTCTCATGCAATGAAGAAGTCAGAACATCGTAGTTTGACTCAAAGAGACTGAAAGAATTTGACTGTGAACTGCTTGCTTGTCTATGCTCAAGTGTATGACTCGTCTGGCTCGAGTGCTAACTGTCTTGCATTAGACGGAAGAAGCAAGTTCCCGTTTATAAATGAGTGTGATGAGAAAATAATCCCGAAGGAGACGATTATTGTTTGTTCTTTGTGTTTTCAGTTTTGTTATTGTTTTTGGTGTTTTGCATAAATTAATGAGCTTAAGCCTAAATCAAAGGCTTGCAAACTTGTTATATCCTCCCTGATTAGGGATAATGAGCATACTTAAGTATGAGATAAACATCTCAACTTAATTACCATGATGATGTAGGATTAATATCATTAACCTACTTGTGATTATTTATATGTTTTCTTGGGTTTTTTGTTTAGTGTTAAGTAATGAGTTTAATCTCTAATCACAGATTAGTGAACTCATTACACCATCCTAATAGAAGGATGATAGATGAGAACACTTAAGCTAAGGAAGATACCTCAACTTAATCCATGGTTAGGGATTAAATTCATTATATAACAAGCCTTTATCAAATGGATTTTAATTAAAGGATGAGATTAAGAAGTGGATTTTATGGTTTGTAAGACAACTGGAGGGGGACTTGTCCATTAAACATTAGGGTTAGTCCTTCCTAACCATAAGGAAGAATTAGAACCCTAATGTAAGGCCCAAGTTATAAGATAAAGTCTTGATGATTATTAGTGTGATTTGATTAAGAGGTTTAAACAAATTAAAAGGTTTAAAACTTAGGATTAAAGTTATACACTCCATCCTAAGAGAAGGATGCAGGCATAACCCTAATTCCAAAGTCCTAAAACTTTTAGAGTTAAGTCTCTGATTATTGAGATGAGAAGAGAGAATCAAGGAGACTCGAAGGTAAAAAGCTAAGGGGGACTAATTACAACCCTAATCATTATCATGCTTGGATATCATATGGTTTATGAGGCTTAGAGAAAGATCTTCAAGGAAGCCACCAATGGAAGAAGTAGATGAAAGGAGGAGGAAGTAGAAGAATAAGTCACTTACTTCCTAAGAAGATAAGTTACTTAAAGGAAGAGAGTGAGAAAGATGGAACATAAGTGAATCAAATTTACTTCAAAGACAAGTTAAAATACATATGAATGAGATAAGAAGAAGTGAGAGGTGAAGGAAAATCCACCTCTCAAAATAACTTACCAAAAGTACCTGAAAGGTTAGTGTGAATGCATAAGATATAAGGCATGAAGAAATGAATTGAAATGAGATGAAATGAGATGCAAAGACCAAAGTCAGAAGTGCTTATGCCATGTAAATTTCATGTGAGATGATGCTATGTCATGCAATGTGCATATGAATGATCATACAAGGATGAGATGTCATGAAAGCATGCTTAAAAAGTTTGAAAACACATGGATGTTTATGAAATGAAATGAATGCAAAGCATGGAAAATGAATGAAGAAATGATCAAACAAGGTTATAACATGTCATAAGGTGTCTAAGATGACATATGAATGCATGAAATGTCATGGCAAGTTCATGTGATGATGAGCATGCAAGGTGAATGCAAGTGAACATGAGAAATTAGGGTTTTATGAACATGAGAGATGAAAATGACTAAAACAGAAGCAATCAACATGATAAAAAATTGAAATCAAGCTCAATTAAACCCTAAACCCATATTAGGTCACACCCCAAAGGAGGAGGTCAGAAGCTAATCCTATGGAAAGTTATGATATTTCTAAGTTTGCTAATGTTTTTGGGTGATTCAAAAGGAAAAATTCAAATCAAATTGAAAATGCAAGATAAATTCATGAGAAAAATATCCTAGAAACTACATGCAATATGTAACACAATGCAAAAATAATCAAGTTCAAACTCTTCTTGGTTAGGCAGAAATGATCTTTCAAAGCTAGGGTTAAAAAAAGTGATTTTAATGACCCTTAATTCAAAGAAAATTGGCAAACTATGATCAAACCTAAAAATAAATTTGTGTGAAGAGTTTAAAAATGTTTCTAAATGCATTAGAATGGTTCATGATTTTTTTGGTGATTTTTAGAAACCTAAATGTATTTTTAATTAATTAAAATACTTTAATTAATTAAAAATAACATTTAAATATTTTAAAAATACTTTTTTAATGCAAAAAATAAAATAAAAACTATTTTTGGATTAAGAAAAATATTTAAAGTCAGAATACAAGAGAAAATATTTGTTGAAGTTTTTTAGCTATTTTAAATAATTTTGTGAAATAAAATGCAAAGAAAAATAAAATAAAAACAAAAGTATGCAAGATGAAAGGCTGTGATTGGAAGTTGAGGGATCCAGTGGTCAGGATGGAAAGTCCACGTGACTTGGGGTATGCAGATCCTATGGCCCTTATTTAAATGAAAAACGCGCGCAGGATCTAGTGGCTAGGATTCAATCTGACATTTTAATTAAGTTTTATAATTAATTAATCAGAATTAAAAATAAACACGTGCGTCTGGCCGTTCACTTCCTAACCCTAATCAACATCCAATGGTCAAGATTCAAACTGGGGATTTAAACATGGATTAGCCCTAATCACTTTCAGATGGCCGGAACAGTGTTCCGGACGTCTTCTCGGGCAAGGTCTCTACCCTATCTCTCTCCACAGGCCATAAAAACCTCCCCAACTCTCCAGAATCACTCCCCATGCATCAATAATCAAGAATCAACCATAAAAAACAATGTATTACACGCATACATGATGAATCGAAGCAATAACAAATTCACAGGCAAAGTTTCAGAAGAACAATACATGCTCATTTCTCAATCATTTAAAAAAAACATATCACAATGATCAGCTAAATATGTAGAATCATTTAGAAACTTAAAATCATGCTTCAAGAAAAAAAGATCATGAAGGTTACCTGAGTTGCAGTTCTTTCAAATGGAGCTTTCTGGGCCTCTCCCTTGTGCAATCCAATCCCCTTTGACCTCCTAGTGCTATTGGAAAGATTTAATGAAGCTTAGAGTGGCTATTTTGAGTGTTTGGTTTCTGAAGTTGCAGAAATCGTGTTTGAGTTTGAGGGTGTTTCAGGCTATTCTAATGGTTGGGATTTGTTCCTTAGGTAATGCTGAGTTAAATGGTGAAGAAAATTTACAGTTTGAGTGGTTGTGCTATGAAATTCGAAGAGGTAAAGGTTTCTTGAGGTTTTTGTGATTGCTGACTTGTGGGAGGTTATGAGCTTGTGTGTTATGTGTTTTGTGATCTTTGATGTTTGTATAAACCAATGAGATTGCTCAGAAAGTGGGTGGTGGCACAGCTAGATTGGTATGGGCCAAGTTGCAAAAAGTCAAGGTGATGTGTACTTGAAGCATGGAACAGGTCAGAGGTTGTTTGGAGGGGTGTCTGGCCTCAGCTTGGTTCATGGAGGACCATGGGATTGAATTTGATGAGTTGGAAGGCTTGTATCATGAGATGGCATAGATTTTGCAACTTTCCCTCTTTGGTGTTTCTTGGATCACAAGCCATGAAAACCCTAGATTCAAAGTCCAATTCTGATCTTTTGACATGTTATAACATATTTGTGCACATTAGAGGTCATTAGAATGCTTGGCAAGTGAAATTGCAAAATTCCCTCTTTGGCATGAACTTGAAAATTATGTGATTTTTGCCAACTTTGAAAGGCCATATCTTGAGTTCTAGGATGAATCAAGACATGTTCTTGTACTTTTTGAAAAGGAAAGACCTAATCTACAACTTTCATGCCCAATAATTTTTCATTTGAAGCTTTTTTGGTCATGAAAGAGGAGGTTGAAAATCTTTCCCAAAATGGAAAGTTTGCATTTCAAGTCATTTCCAAAAATGGCAAGTTTGCAATTGGCTCAAAATTATTCAATATTGTGAACTTAAAACCACTTCTAAGATCAAATAAAGATCATTGAACTTAAATTTGATGAAAATACCCCTTTGGTTCCATTGTTGGGGGCCTCAGATGCCCTGATTTTGACTTAACTTGCTCAGGAAGTTACCCAACAAACAAATGAATTCCACAATGAGTTTCTTCATCAAACTTGGTACACATGATCCTTATAACATATTAAGACCATTAGAAACAAAAATGACCCAAAAATTTGGAGTTGAGGCCTCTGAAACCAAAACCCTAATTTTGGTCATCTGTAGTGAAAACCCTAGCTCTGCTTCCATGCCTTTGCCAGTTCTTGTGATCTCTTGACTTTCATGAACTTTGAGGAGCATAATATGATGATAGAACACACATGGACCCTCTTGTAAAGCTTTTATACCTTTGGGGATGGCTCAGATGGATTCTTGGATTGTGCAAATCACAAACCCTAGATGCAGATGAAATTGAACTATGCAGTGAAACAAAAATGCAATATGAGATGCAATGCTTATGTTGAAACAAAAATGAAAGATCACAAGCCATGGTGTGATAAAGAGTGAGGGAAAATTTGGGGTGTTTACAACCGCCCCTTTTCAAGCACGAGTTAGCTGTGCAGGGTGTAAGCGCCTGGCTTAACAGACAAACAAGATAACTTGTGGTTGAGTACTAAAGACAATCCGAAATTTGCACTCGCTGGGGATAAGAAGAAAAGGGATATAAATTGTAAGAGGTAGTATAGTATGATTATCAAATGAAGGCGATGGAGGACGACCATCGAGCAGAGGACGACTGCTGGGGATAAAGTGGTAAGTAAAGCAATGACGGGGACGGCCAACAGGCTGGGGAAATAAAGAGATCATGATGGGGACGGCCATCGGATAAAGAAATAAGACTCTCTGGGGGTTAAAGTGATGAGAATAGAAATGATGGGGATGGCCACCAAGCTTCGGAAAGAAGAGTAAACAACGATGGGGAAGGCCATCGGGTAAAATAAAATAATAAATGAAATAATGATGAGGGACGGTCATCAAAGGTGAAGGACGATCACCTAGCAGGGGACGGCTGCTCTTTATCACGATATATGATGAACGTCGGATAAAAAAGTTCAATGATGGGGACGGCCATCGAGCTTTAAGAATAAATGAAATAATGATGAGGGACGGTCATCAAAGGTTAAGGACAATCACCTAGCAGGGGACGGCTGCTCTTGGGGTTTATCACGACATAGGACGAACGTCAGATAGAAAAGGTCAATGATGGGGACGGCCATCGGATAAGCATGATGAAGGACGATCATCAAGAGGTGAAGGACGATAACCTAGCAGGGTACGACTGCTCTCGGGGTTTATCACGACATAGAAAGAATGTCGGATAACAAGATCAACGATGGGGACGGCCATCGGAAAAAATGATGAGGGACAATCATCAAAAAGGTGAAGGACATCACCTGGCAAGGGACGACTTCCGAACGTATCACGACATAGGACGAATGCCGGATAGAGGGAAGTTGTTTTGTTGACGACTTACTGGGGAACGGTAAACACGGACGTGTGCTTACTCTTCCAAGGATAAAAGATATAAGTGTTTGACGCTGTGTATAGATTAAAGATGCGGACGAGCATCCTTAGGACCATGATACGGACGAGTATCGGTAGAAACAAACACCAACGCGTGTTCAAAGATGATGATACAGACGAGTATCAACTGGTTAACAAGGAACACGGACGAGTGTCGAATCTATTGAGGAGTGATATAAACAAGATACGGACGAGCATCAAAGACTTATGTATATAAGTATGTACAAGCATTGGTTTACTGGTGAGGTATGTGCAAGACACGGACGAGTGTTTGATTTACTGGGGAAGGTATGACACGGACGAGTGTCAAACATGTATAAATATAAACAGGCATCTGTTTTGATAATGCAAAGGATATGTTTTGGCTTTCTGTGGGGAGATTAAGATGACACAGACGAGTGTCGAGAAGAACATGTTATGGACAAGTATCTGCTTGCAGAAGGTGTTCGGGCAACCTGCGGGATAGGGTGGCACGGACGGGTGTCGAAAAGAGTATGTTATGAACAAGTATTTGTACTTGAGAGTGCAAAGGGGGCGTTTTGGCTTTTATGTGCAAGGGATGTATTTTGTATATTGCTGATGAAATATTGATGGTAATTGCAGGTGACTGGCTCGAACCTGGCTTGTGATCATGCAAATGTTTGATTTTTGCCGTAATGCTTCGTATTAGACGGAATGCTACGCTTATTTGGTGAATATGATGCAAATTCTATGATTATGCAAAGGGGAGAAACCGATCCAGGACCTGGATCCTGCTGGGATGAAGATCTCTGGCTGATCTGCTTGGAGGAACAACCCGACTGGGGGACGAGATCATTGGTAGATCCGTTAAGAGGGAGAACTCCGCTTGGGGGGAATAGATCATTGGTAGATCTATCCGTCAGGAGAACTCAACTGGGGAGAAAGAAACTTCAACCACTTTTTTGGGGATGGGTTTCAGGCATTGCTCTTCTGGGAAAGAATGGAAACTCTGTGGGGGGCAGTTCCTTTGACTTTGTTGAGGATGAGAGATCTGACACTCTGGTGGGGAATAGGAAATTATTTGCCCGTCTTGTTGTGAAAATAGTTGTCAGGCACTGCTCGGGTAGGTGATAACTTATGGGTTGCCCCATGTTGTGTATTGAATACCTGCGACCTGTTTAAGACAAAAGTAAACGCACAAGTATCCCGAGGCATCCCTTACTGGATTCTGTCATAGGAGTTAGACTTTCCCGAAAGTAATACATTTCCTGCAAGCATTTATTAAAAATGGCTCATTTGTTTTATGCAAGTGTTGTATTATGAATATTGGACATTTTGGAAACGAAACAAAAAATGTTCTAAACGAGGTGTGACTTAAAACTCTGATTTTATTAATTTGGGTGCCCTGAATTGGCAAATATAGTCACAGAAACAAATACCCTGAAATGAGGAGATTGTTGTAAATTGAGAAAATAAAGGTGTTGCAATGTTGACGACGACGTTCCAGTGAACTTCCTTTGCTATGACCTGTATGGCCTTGACGTTTTTCGTATCTTGCTTTCTGAAGAAAGCTGATTCTGACCGCTGCTTTGTCCTTTCGAAGCTTGCCATGTTGTGAGTGATACAAACGAATTCAGAATGCAGTAGTTTTCTTATTCCCTGTTTTTGCGTGGATCGCCCTTTCGGGTTTTCAATCCACCGGGATACCCATTTTTGCCTGAGCTGTCCAATGCGGCTTTTCAACTCATCGGGTGTACATTTTTTCCCTTATTTTTGCCCGAGTCTTTTTATTCTATTTTTGACTCGCCGGGATGCCCTATTTTTTCCTGGACGTACATTCTGTTTTTATGTCCAGCGGGTCATTTTATGCGAAGTATTTTTTTACTGCATCTAAATTCACAGGGGATAAGAAATCCTCGCCATACATAGTAGTGAGCATCAGTGCTCCACCAGAGAAAACTTTCTTTACTATGAATGGACCATCGTAGTTTGGCGTCCATTTGCCCCTGTGGTCTGTATGAGGAGGAGGAAGTCTTTTCAGAACAAGATCTCCCACTTGGTATTCCCGTAGTATGACTTTTCTGATCGAAAGCTTTCTTCATCCTCTTTTGATATAACTGCCCATGACAAATTGTAGCTAATCGTTTCTCTTCGATCAGATTCAGTTGATTGTACCGAGACCGTACCCATTCTGCTTCGTCCAACTTTACATCCATCATTACCCGTAAGGAGGGTAGCTCAACTTCGACAGGTAGAACTTCCTCCATACCATACATAAGTTGGTAAGGTGTTGCCCCAGTGGACGTTCTGATTGAGGTTCGGTACCCATGCAAGGAAAACGGTAGCATTTCATGCCAGTCTTTGTAAGTGACCACCATCTTCTGCACAATCGTCTTGATGTTTTTGTTAGCTGCCTCAACAGCGCCATTCATCTTTGGCCTGTAAGGAGAAGAGTTGTGATGTTGAATCTTGAAGTCCTGACACAGTTCTGCCATCATTTTGGTTTTCAGATTAGAACCATTATCAGTAATGATTCGCTCGGGAACTCCATATCGACAGATGATGTCTCTTTTCAGAAATCTGGCTACCTATTGTCTGGTGACGTTTGCATACGAAGCTACTTCAACCCATTTGGTGAAGTAATCAATGGCTACCAGGATGAATATGTGGCCATTTGAAGTAGTCGGTTCAATATTTCCAATCATGTCAATGCCCCACATGGCGAAGGGCCAAGGTGAAGACATCACGTTTAGAGGATTTGGAGGCACATGCACTTTATCCGCGTAGATCGGGCACTTGTGGCATTTTCTGGCATAGGCACAACAATCTGCATCCATTGTGATCTAGTAGTAACCTAATCTTAACAATTTCTTTGCCATTGCATGTCCTCTAGCATGGGTACCAAAAGAACCTTCATGCACCTCGTGCATCAGTAGGTCTGCTTCTTTCTTGTAAACACATCTGAGCAGAACCATGTCAAAGTTTCGCTTATATAATGAACCATCAACATTGAGGAAGAAGCTACCGGCCAGCCTTCTTAATGTCTTCTTATCATTAGATGATGCCCCATGTGGGTACGTCTGATTCTCTAAGAAGCATTTAATGTCATGGTACCAAGGCTTGTCTTCACTAGCAGCGTCCACAGAAAACACATATGCTGGTCGGTTCAGTCTGGATACCAGAATTTGAGGCATATAAGTGGCAGCTTGAACTTTGATCATGGAGGAAATTGTAGCTAAAGCATCTGCAAACTGATTTTCGTCTCGAGGGATATATTCAAGCTTAACTGTTGTGAAGAAAGTCAATAATCTCCCCGTATAGTCACGGTACGGAATCAAATGCTCCTGGTGAGTGTACCATTTGTCGTTGGTCTGATTGATTACCAAAGTTGAATCTCCGAATACATTCAATGTCTTAATCCTGAGGTCAATGGCTTCCTCAAGACCCATGATACATGCTTCGTATTCCGCTTCGTTGTTAGTGCATGCAAAGGTGAGTTTTGCCGAGAAAGGCATATGAACTCCTTTAGGTGTAATCAGCACTGCACCAACTCCACGACCATTCATATTGACAGCCCCGTCAAACATCATAGTCCATTATTCTTATGGGTCAGGCCCTTCAGTGTGAACATGCTCTTCATAATCTTTTGCTTTTAAGTACATGATGTCTTCATTAGGGAAGTCAAATCTCATGGGCTGGTAATCATCAATGGGTTGCTCAGCCAGATAGTCAAACAGTACACTGCCCTTGATGGCTTTTTGAGATGTGTACTGAATGTCATACTCTGTCAGAATCATTTGCCATCTTGCAACCCTTTCGGTAAGTGCTGGCTTCTCAAATATGTACTTGACGGGGTCCATCTTTGAAATCAACAAGGTAGTGTGAGTCAACATATATTGTCTTAGTCGGTGAGCAGCCCACGCTAAAGCACATCAAGTTTTCTCGAATAGTGAATAACTTTGTTCACAGTCGGTAAACTTTTTTCTTAGGTAGTAAATTGCATACTTTTTTCGACCAGACTCGTCCTGCTGGCCCAACACACACCCCATTGATCCTTCTAATACTGTCAGGTACATTATCAGAGGTCTTCCATCAACTGGAGGCATGAGAATCAGAGGTTCTTGCAAGTACTTCTTGACCTTGTCAAAAGCTTTCTGGCAATTGTCGTTCCACCTGACTGTTTGTTCCTTTCTTAACAACTTGAACAAAGGTTCACAGGTTGCGGTGAGGTGAGATATAAACCTAGATATGTAGTTCAATCTACCCAAGAAGCCCTGAACTTCTTTTTCAGATTTACCAGATGATCTTCTTCCGTAAGGGACTTGGCAATCATGTCATCCACGTAGCATTCAATTTTTATGTGGATCATATCGTGGAACAATGTTACCATAGCCCGTTGATACGTTGCACCGGCGTTCTTCAGTCCAAAAGGCATTACCTTGTAACAAAATGTTCCCCAAGGTGTGATGAAGGTTGTTTTCTCCATGTCTTCGGGTGACATCTTGATCTGATTATACCTAGAAAATCCATCCATGAAAGAAAATATCGAGAACTGAGTTGTGTTGTCCACCAATACATCAATGTGAGGTAATGGGAAGTAATCCTTCGGGCTAGCTTTGTTCAGGTCCCGGTAATCCACACACATAAGCACCTTTCCATCCTTCTTAGGCACGGGTACAATGTTAGCAACCCACGGCGGGTAACTAGTTACAGCAAGGAAACCGACGTTCCACTATTTTTGTACTTCTTCCTTAATCTTCATGGCCATATCTGGGCGAGTACGGCGTAACTTCTGTTTAACTGGAGGGCAATCTTCTTTCAATGGTAGCCTGTGCATGACAATATCCGTATCTAGACCCGGCATGTCTTGATAGGACCAAGCAAATACGTCGACATATTCCCGAAGCATACTGATAAGCTGTTCTTTTACTGGAGCTTGCAGACTGGCCCCAATCTTCACTTCTTTCAAATCTTCCTCGGTACCAAGATTAACAGTTTCAATTTCCTCCTGAGGAGGAGTAATCACTTTCTCTTCTTTCCTTAACAACCTGGCTAACTCTTCAGGAAACTCATAGTTTTCATCAACCCCTTCATCTGCTTGATTAATTGGATTGTCGAAGTCATGCAAGGTCATAGCAGTGATGTTGTCGGTGCAAACTGGAGGATTATTTCTGCAAGGGTTGAGATTTGTTCGTTTTAGTGATCAATTTTAACCTTGTTCAGAAAATGAAGTTATTTATTTTTAAAACATTGCCATTTTATTGTTTTGTGCGAAAAAATAACAAAAATGAAAAGACAGTGAGCGAAAGAGAAAACTGTTTGCAAATGATGTCTGATATTCATTGATATTCCATTTACACAAAATTACAAATATGGCCCTATTACAAAATGAGTCTTGACATCTTGGGCAAGATGCGGGACTTGATGCATGCTAAAAAGGTAGGAAATAATAATTACTCTGCAGGAGTAACCCTTATAATTTCCTGGGAAGACCAGTTAAAGACTTGGTGACCTGGGATCCTTGGACGAATCCAGCTCTCCAGGTTGAGGTTGCTTTCCGCCTCGTCTTCCATGTTATTGACAACATCTGGGGTTAGCATCCTCCCACTTATGAACTTGGGCTCCTTAGCAGCCTCTGCTTGATCTTGTCGAAATGGTTTGTAACCCAAACCGAATTTGTCCTCCTTCTTCTCCACCGGTAATAGCTTGCCCCAGCCTCGGGCGCTTCCATCTTCAAAAATCTTCCGAGCTTGTTGATAGGAGACAATTAAAGTAGCCATCATATCTTCCTGGGATGCAGCAAATACTTCAGTTGTCGCCTCATTGCCGTTCAGTGCTTCAAACCCTTGGCTCATGGTTTCGTGGATTTCCCCATCCATCTCAATGTATTTGTAGTTGGCCAGATGACTCACAAAAATATCCTCTTCACCACAGATTGTGATAATCTGCCCTTCCCACTCATATTTCAATTTCTGGTGAAGGGTCGACGTAACTGCGCCAGCAGCGTGAATCCACGGTCGACCCAACAAACAGCTGTAGGTCGGCTGAATGTCCATCACGTAGAAAGTAGTTTGAAAGACCTGCGAGCCAATTATCACAGGCAGCTCCACCTCTCCAAGAACAGACCTCTTGGAACCATCAATAGCTCTAACCACCAGATTGCTTGGTCGGAGAGCTATACCATCATATTTAAGCTTGACAAGGGCTTTCTTTGGAAATACATTGAGTGAAGACCCAGTGTCAACAAGAACATGTGAAAGCACAACCCCTTTACACTCCAGAGTGATGTGTAAAGCCTTGTTATGATGACGACCTTCCGTAGTCAAATCAATGTTGGTGAAGCCTATCCCATGGCTAGTATTAACATTAGACACCACTGTCTCAAGCTCATTTACCATGATCTCCTCAGGCATGTAGGCTGTGTGCAGGACTTTAAGTAACGCATCCTGATGAGCTTCAGAACACAACAGCAGGGATAAGATGGAGATCTTGGAAGGAGTCTGGTGGAGCTGATCCACAACCTTGTAGTCTCTTCTCTTGATTATCCTCATAAATTCATCCACATCTTGATCAAAGGATATTTTATGGGCTTCTTTCAAAGTTGGCTCTTCTGGCACCACTTTTTTACCTTTGGCTTTGGCAGCAGCCTCTGCCTCAGTATTAGCTCTTGGAACTTGTGACACGAAGAGGCATCCGCTTCGGGTGAAGCCTCCGCCTCCCCCGACATTATCCACTTTTGGTGTATGAATTGAAGAATCAAGAAGGACTCTCACTCCGTTGGAGTAAAGGTCTGACCCATAGTGCCATGGTACAACATTATCTTTTTCGTATGGAATGGGCCCCGACACCGTGATGATGACTGGACTGACTGCAGCAGAGGTAGGAACCATTATTGTTTGTGGATCATAAAATATGGTAACAGGACTCCTGGTTGATGGTGGTTGTGATTGACTGAAGCTTGGTTGTTGCTGAAATTGTTGTTGAGATTGTTGCTGAAAATTGTTGGAACCAGGGACCGTTGCAGGGTCGTAATATATGGTGACTGTGGAGACATCGTTGTCCATGGTTGCTATAGTTGTAGAAGCGAATGCGATTGAACTAGTGTTTGTTGAAGTGATGGAAGAGGTGGTTGTTGATTTTGTAGACGAGTCTATAGGAACAATTGTCTTTGCAGTTGTAGGAGAAGTACTTGTTGTTGTTGTAAAAGGAGTTGTTGATGTTGTAGAAACCGTTGTTGTTATTTACAGGATACCTTCTCTGATCAGGCCATTGATGCCATTTCTCAAGCTTGCACACCCATTGGTGGAAACTTTGCAATATTCACAGTAGGCCTCACAACCTGGAAACACCTGGAATTTTAGAAGCTGAGCTTTAACCTCTGCTAGAGGTGTTTGAATGCTTGCAGTATCTTCAATTAAATTCATGGGTTAGCCCTCCTCAATTGCATTTATCCTGGGCCCGCAATGGCTGGGCATAGGGTTCTTCGTGACATTAGGAGGTGGTGAAAAGTTTAGGTTCTTTGAATCAACCAAATCCTGGACCTTCATGTGCAGAGCTCTGCACTTTTCTGTGGTGTGACCAGGTGCATTAGAATGAAAGGCACATCTGGCATTGATGTCGTAATTTCTCGGAAGGTTCTGAGGATCTGGTGGAGTCAAAGTCCTTAACTTGACAAGATTAAGCTTCAGGAGTTGTGGCAACAAGGTGACATATGGCATTGGTATAGGGTTAATTACCCTGTTGACTTGAGATGGCCTTTGCTGGAAAGGGCGCTGCTGTTGGTTGTTGTTGTTATAGGACCTTTGTTGAGGAAACTGTTGCTGTTGAGGAAAATGATGTGGTTGTTGAGTGTATTGAGGAGGTGGAGTAGGAATAGTGACATCAGAAATTGATCTTGGCGGATACTGGGGTCTTCCTCTGCCCATGTGTACGGAGTTTCTTTCACCCGACCTTCGCGGCCCTGCAAATGGTTTCCTTGCACTGTTTGAGCTGGCGCCGTTATCTGAAATCTTTCCCATTTTCAATAAGCTCTCAATTCTTTCCCCAGCTATGACTACGTCTGCAAAGCTATTGGAAGAGAATGCAACCAACCTATCAATGTAAGTCCCCTAGAGGGTGTTCATAAACATATCTGCCATCTCCCTTTCTGACATTGGAGGTTGAACGACAGCAGCTAATTGCCTCCATCTTTGAGCGTAATCTCTAAAGCTTTCCCTGGAAGACTGTGACATTCCCATTAGAAGGGTTCTGTTTAGGAGCCATGTCCAGATTGTATTGGTATTGGCGTATGAAAGCCTTGGCCAAATCTTTCCAATTTCTAATTGTTGCCCTAGTCAGATGAGAGTACCACTCACGGGATGCCCCTATCAAGCTATCCTCAAAATATAACATCCATAGCTTTTCATCCATGGTGTAAACTTTTAATCTTCCCAGGAAAGATTGGAGATGGATGCGAGGGCAGGATGTACCATTGTATCTTTCAAAGTAGGGAGGTTTGAATTTGTGAGGAATTCTAAACCCCTCCACTAGTCCCATATCCATGACATCAAAACCTAGGGAGTTTTGAGACTCTAGAGACTTCAACTTTTCTGCTATCTCGTCCAGCCGACGATCATAGACTTCATCTCCTGCCCCAACCACAGTAAATTATTCTTCCTGAGGGTCCTCCTGCAAGGCACGCCCTCCAGTGTTACCCTGGGTGTTTCTTATAGCATTGATGTCCGGATTAAGATGAGGTCCAAACTCTGGGGGATCCATACGAGGTTGTACATGATCGTTGTTGCTGGTACCCCCTGTACCTGGGTGGTTTTCTTCGGGAGTTTGCTGCTCGACCAACTCTCTCAGTCTTTCTTGGCTCTAAGCCAACCTAGTTATCACTGCCATGAACTGGTTCATTTGGGCCCTCATCTCAGTCTTTTCATTGGCCATCTAGGTTCTCACGTCGGTCAGATCTTGCTAAACCTGGTCCATTTATAAGCCCGGAAGGTTGTTTCTTGTCGAATACCGGTAAACTCTGTTGATGGGGAAGACTCTTCTACGAGCAATGTTTCCTGAAACCACAGCAAAGTGAGAAACAACAAAAACAAAAACCTACAAAACAAAGAAATGAGGTTAGTATGCAATGCAGGATGTCTATTTGTCTTCCAAGGGTATCTGGTTTTGTTTTTTCTGGTTTTGACCTTCCAGACCTCGAGGGATGATGATGTTGAAGAGAGATAAAGCCCACAAAATAACACAAACCATATATTACAAAATGTAAATATACATAGTTTGATTACAACAAAGTTCTCATGGTGGGTCAAAATACAACAACAAAAGTACAATCAAAATGAAGTACAAGTACAAAGAAATTAAACATCCAATCCATGGTCATCCTCTCTGACTTCTTTCAGGAGAGCCTCAGTCACTGGGCCAACTGGATGTTCTGTGATAGTCCTGATAAGAAGGTTCCTGGTGGTGATGGTATTTGTCAAATTATTATGCTTGTCTTGGTCCTTTGATCTCTTCAACCCCGCCCGGAGCTTTAACTCGGAGATTTCTTTCTGTGCTGCTAACAAGGCTTCCTGATTCTTCTTCTCATTAGCTTCTAGCTGTTCTATCTTAGCCTGAGTCCTTTGATCTTCCTGTGAACGAGCTTCAGTAATTCTGATCCATCTAGCCTGACTCTCCTCTAGGTAGTGCTCAGCTCTGGCCTTCTGAATCTTGGCTTCCTTGCAAGCATTCTTCAATACCAACTCCCTTGCTCTAGCCCTTCTGATGTAATCATCTGTCTTCTCAATCTTGGTCATATGCTCGATCCGGAGCTTTTCTAACCTTTCATTGTCTAGACGACTATCATTCCTCTCCCAGAGGGTCTTCTTCAGAGCTTCAGAAAGCTGAGTATTCCTTTCCTTCAACTTCTCAAACTCCTCTAAACTGATTGTAGCTGCAGGCTCTACTGCTGATGGTCCAGGCACCTCCTCTAGGGTGAATGGCATGCGGGTGATCTGTCCCCTGATACGTGACCAATCAAGATACTGAGCTGAAGCTATGTTGTTGCACTTGCCAAGAATGGCAGTCCCTTTTGTCTGTATGTTATCCCAAGCCCAAGTTGCTTGTCTAGCAATGGCAAGGTTGTGCTGAATGTCATAGTAAAGGGTTTTTGACAAGTCTTGCTCTCTTTGTGGATGCACCAAAGCATATCCTAATTTCCTTTTGAATAGTAAAGGGTTGTAGTTGATGCAACCCTTTACTCCAATCAGGGGTACATTGGGATACTGCCCACAACTGGCGATGATATCTCTGCCCTTGGTGCTCTGAGTGCACCATCTGATGTCTTTTGAAATAAGGGTAATCATTCTCTTAGCCCAGTTTCTTGACTGATGAGGGTTCAAGAAAGCTTCTGTCTTTGGCAAGTGCCTCAATAACCAACAATAGAAGAGAGGTGCACAACATCTGCCTAATCTTCCCTTTTGCTTCTCATTCCTTTGATGCATTGAGTAGTAAAAGTCTCCAAGAAAAGTAGGGACTGGATTCTTCAACAAGAAAAGGTGGATAGCATTCTTGCTTACAAACTTAGGCTCGTCTACAAACAGGATGATACCATATATGCTAAGGGCCATAAGAGCACAAACAGTGTCCCACTTCCCTGCTGCAGCATGAATGGTGGCCTGAGTAACCAAGAAGTCCAAATGAAGGTCTGGGATTCCAGCCTTGGTAGTCATATTCTGGTCAATGAGGGTGGACTCCAAGTGCAGAGCCTTGGCTATATCTTCACTCTTGGGAGCATCCATTTCAGGGTTGAAAGGAATCCCCCTCCTGATGGGGACACCTAATAACATGGAAAACTCCTCCAGCAAAGGGCCCAACTGGAAATCTGGGAAAGTGAAACATCTGAGAAGAGGATTATAGAACTGAAGACAAGTGTGGATCAGGCTCCTCTGTGATGCATCCAAGTCCATGATCATTTCCATAATGCCACCATAGTGTTCCCTGAATAAAGGGACATGATCAGATGTGATGAGTGTCTGAATCTATCTGATGCCTGCCAGAGTGGGCTCAAAGAAATGATAAGTAATGTTGCTCTTCCTGGATGGGTCCATACTGACAATGGATGCTGGTGAAGAAGATTGAGGAGAAGTACTGGAGAAAACTGTTGAGGATAACTGGAGAAGATACTAAAGAGGATCTCTGATGAAGATAACTGATGAAGATGGCTGATGCAGATAGCTGAAGGAATCTGAGCAGTAGAACAGGTCAAAACCAAACCAAAGATAAAATGTAGATACCCTATAAAACAAATAGACAAATGTTAAATGATGCAAAATGATGTATGCAGAATGGTATGCAAGGGTTTGTGATCAAGTTTTGGATTTGTCATCTGCCTTGATAGGGTCCATGTGTGTTCATAAGTCCGGATGGAGGCTTAGAGAACCAGTAACTAGGTGGGGGACTCAAATAAAGAGTCACAAGTCTAGGGTTTCACAAGAATAGTCCAAAATGATGTGACCTTAACAATATCAGTAATAGGGTATTGTAAACACACCAAATTTGCCCTCACCCACTCACACCATGGCTTGTGATCATTTCATATGCATAAACACAATCATAACATCTCATATCCCATTTTTGATTCACTGCATAGATTCAAAGTCATCTGCATCTAGGGTTTGTGATCTGAGCAATCCAAGAGCTTCTTGAGCCACTCCAAAGGTCAACAAACACTTCAAAGGGGTCCATGTGTGTTCAAGTATCATATTACATCCTCTCAAAGTCAAAAATGCCAAAGAATCACAAGAACTGGGATTGGTATGGAAGCAGAGCCAGGTTTAATTGCACAGATGACCTAAAATTAGGGTTTTGGTTTCAGAGGCCATAACTCCAAATTTTTTGATCATTCTTGTTTCTATTGGTCTCAATATGGTATAGGGAGTGTGCATATCAATTTTCATGAAGAAATTCCATGGGGAGGTCATCTGATCAAGAGTTGACTTTCTGGACAAGTCAGTGCAAAATCAGGGCATCTGAGGCCCCCAATGACCCAACCAAGGGGTGATCTTCATCATTTTGAGTGTATATGATCTTTATTTGATCATGGAAGAAGGTTGAAGTTCATAAAATTCAAGAATTACAAGTTTTTGCAAAGTTGACTTTTTAGGGCATGGTTGACTTTTAAGGAAATGTCATTTTATGCAACTTTTTCAACCCTTACTTTTTGATCCAAAAATGCTTCAAATGGAAAAACTTTGGTCATGAAAGTTGTAGATTAGATCTTTCCCTTTTCAAAAAGTACAAGAACATGACCTAATTCATTTTGGATCAAAAGTTATGGTGTGTCAAAGTTGGCAAAAATCACTAATTTTCAAGATATGCACCAAATGAGAAACTTGCAAAAACTTTGTACCAAGGCATTTGTGACTTCTAATTCATGCCAAACCATTTCACAAACATCACATGTACCCTAAAGTTCAGAATGGACTAAGAATTTCTCATGTTTCATGGCCTTGGTAGCAAGATCTTTCCATATGAACCAAAAGGGAACCAAGTTGCAAAACCATCATAACACTTCCATCCACTTGTTGCCTTGGATATTGAACCAACCATAGCCTTTCCCCTCACCATGCTGTGCCAGCCCACACACTTGTACTAGCCTAGAACACAACCCATGCTTCTCTTACACAAGAGTGGACTTTTTGCAAAAGCAAACTCACCTATCACAGCAGGCCAAGTCACATCACCTGACCAATAAGCTTTGTTTATGTGGATCAAATGCCAGCCATTTCACATAACAAGCAAGCCTGAAGCAAGCCATAGCACAACATACACATTTTCACCCTCACTTGCAAAACCCTTCGAAACTGATCACACAGCTCAAAAACACAAAAACAAACTTCATAGATCAACTCAACTCATCTTCCTGGTCACAAAGCATCCATCACCATAGCCTAAAACCTCCAGAATCCCAAATACGATTTCTCTCCCCCATTGAACAGAACCTGCTCAAACCTTCAAACCAGCCAGCATAAACTTCTTCTAAGCATCCAGACATCATCAAGGGGTCACAAGGAGTGGTTTGCATCAAAGGAAGGGGTCAGAAAGTTGCAAGATTGGAAGCTTCGAAACTCAGGTAGCTCAAGAACATTTTTTCCAGAAATCATTTTTAAAGTTATTAAGTTGTTCTTCATGATTCACTGATTGCTCTGATGTCTTTAGTTTTGAAAATGGTGAAGAAATAAGAGTTTAATCGTGTTCTGAAACTCCCTGACCTAAAAAATGATTTGTTTCGATTCATGTGATTAAGGAAAGATAAATGATGTTTGTGTTAGGGTTTTGATTCAGTGGGTTATGGGGATCATTTCTGTGTTCTTAGATTCCATTTTAGTTATGTTTTGAGAGTTTTAGAAATTTTCAGGTGGGGTTCCCACCGGAGAAGACGACCGGAGGTCTTCTCCGGCCACCTGAAAATAATTAGGGTTTTAATCCTGCAATTAAGGGAGTTTGAATCTGGAGCGTTAGATGCGTTGAAAAGGTTGACTTGCCGCGCGTGTGTGTGGCTGAGATTCATCATTAAACCCTAACCATAATTAATTAATTCATAATCCTGTTTAAACCAAGTTTGAATGTGGGCCTTTGATCTGCGCGCGCAGTCAACCCTTTCCTGGCCAGACTCAATCTCAGCCATCCATCCAGCATACTTCCATTTATTTTGATTTTAATTTCATTTTTTCTCATTTAATTTGTACAATTTATTTAAAATAGCAAAAACCATTTAAAAATTATGAAATTTTTTACCAAGAGTTTCATTAATTTTTAAAACACAAAAATATTTTTATTTTTATTTTTTAGCATTAAAAAGTATTTTTAAATATTTAAAAGTTTATATTTAATTGATTAATGAAAATTAATTTATTAAAAATACTTTTAAGTATTTAAAAATCACCAAAAAATTCATGAAATGTTTTAAGACATTCAGAAACATTGTCCAACCTTCAAACCAAATTTATTTTTTGATCTTGATGCATTTTGAGAATTTTTCATTGAATTAAAATCATTTTGATGCATTATTTTGATCCAAACTTCCAAAAATCACTTCTGCCTAACCATGAAGAGTTGGACCTTGATTCTTTTTGCATTGCATTGTGTTTAGCATGTAGTTTGTGAGATTAAATGGCCATGATTTGATCTTCCATTTTTCATTTGTTTGGTAATTTTCTTGTTAAGGAACCCTAAAACCCTAGAAAACTTAGAAAAATCATAACTTGAATTTGGTTAAGAGTTGAAACCTCTCCTTTGGGCAGTGAGTTAGTATAGGTTTAGGGACCCTTTGAGTGCATTTTCAATTTTTTATAATGTTGTTTGCTTCTGTTTTTTTTTGGTTTTTGTTTGTTGCATTGTTCATAAACCCTAATTTGGGCTTCCATATGCATCCATCTTGCATTCTCTTGCATAACATGACTTGCCTTGACATCCCATGCCTCCATTTGATTCATTTAACATCATAAGACATATTGAAAGCATGTTTGATCATTGCATCTTGCATTTGTCATGTTGTATGCCATATGCATCTCATAACTTTCCATGTATGTTCATGTGCTTTAACTTGCATCATTTGCATCCATAAGCTTGTATGATCATCCTCATGTGTTGTTTCATGTTTGCATCATCCCATAGCATCATTAACATCATGTATATGCTTCTGGTTTTGTTTCTCATCATGCCATTTCATTCCATTTGACATTGCATTGCATTCCTTTATTAACTTTTCAGGTGGTAAGTAACTTTGAGAAGTGGATTTGCCTTCACTTCTCATAACTTCTCTTCATCTCTTCTTATGCATCCTTGCTGCATTCTTGTATGTGTTTGAGTTTGAGCTTGCTCTTTCCTCTTCATCTCACTTTCTTTCCTCAAGTGACTTGACTTCTTGAATGAAGCAAGTTGCTTTGCTTCTCCTGATCCTTTCATCTGCTTCCTGGTGGTTCCATTGAAGATCTTTCTTGTTAAACCTCACAAACCTTAGGAACAACCAAGCATGACAATGATTAGGGTTTTTGATTAGTTCCCCCACTTAGTTTTTACCTTTGTGTCTCTTTTGAGTCTTCTCTTCTCACCTCATAATCAGGGACTAAACCCTAAAGGCTTTAAGGCTTTGTGATTAAGCTTATGCCTGCATCCTTCTATTAGGATGGAGTGTATAACTTTAATCCTAAGTGTTAAACCCTTAATGTGTTTAAATCTCTTAATCAATTCACTTAATAATCGTCAAGACATCACACTTGTAACTTGGGCCTTGCATTAGGGTTCTAATTCTTCCTTAATTGGTTAAGAAGGACTAACCCTAGTGTTAATGTACAAGTCCCCCTCAAGTTGTCTTACAAATCATAAAACTCACTTCATCATCATATCATTAAATAAAATCCACTTAATCAAAGGCTTTGTTTTGTCATGAGTTTAATCCCTAATCATGGATTAAGTTGAGGAGCTTTCCTCGGCTTAAACATTCTCATCTATTATCCTTCTATTAGGATGGTGTAATGGGTCTGTTTAATCCCTGATTATGGCTTAACCTCATTACTCAACACTAAACAAAAAACAACAAAAACATCTAGATAATCACAAGTAGGTTAATGATCTTAATCCTACACCATGGTGATTAAGTGTGAGAATCTGACTTCACACTTAAGGTACTCTCATTACCCCTAATCAGAGGGAAGATGTGATGAGTTTACTAATCCATTGGTTTAGGCTTAAGCTCATTAACTTATGACAAACTTTCAAAAGCAATAAAAGACTGAAAACACAAAACCAAAGAATAATCGTCTCCTTTGGGATTCTTTTCTCATCATCTTCACTCATAAACGAGAACTTGCTTCTTCCGTCTAATGCAAGACAGTTAGCACCTGAGCCAGACAGGTCATACACTTGAGCATAGGCAAGCAAGCAGTTCACAAGTCAATTTACCTTTCAGTCTCTTTGGGTCGAACTACGGTGTTCTGACTTCCTCATTGCACGAGAGGATACGTAGGCATAACTTAACAGTTATCGAACAAAAGTCTCTGTATATTCCCCCTCTTTCCAGCATCTTTCTCTTAGCCTCATGGTCTTGAGCAATTCATTCTCGTTCTTACACTGACACTGTACATATCACACTTCACTTCTCTTACACTGACACCTGTACATCCTTTTCCAGCTCTTTTATACACAGATTGCACTGACACTACCCCTTTAAAACACAAATCTTTTAAGCGTGGATCCCGTCGAGTACGGCGGACAATCTGGGTGCTAATACCTTCCCAGGTTGTAACCAACCCCCTTTCTCAGTCTCTCTGGTTCGCAACCGTCTTATCCATGTCTTTTCCTAGGTTTATGCAGCATTACCTTTCCTCCGGGATAAAAATGCCTAGCTGGCGACTCTATTCATCTCCAGTGAGTTCACTGCTGTGTGTTCTCATTGTCCCTCTCGCCGACCGTCCGCGTCTGTACCTTTATCTGGGCCAGTCCCACCTATCGGGAGCGACAGCTTGGCGACTCTGCTGGGGAACGTTATACTGTAACCAGGGCTTCTGGTTCTTTTTGTGGGTTCCTCCTAGCGCTTGATTGATTTGTGTTTACTGGGGGTGTTATGTGCTATCTGTGTTTGTATATTTGTTTTATTTATTGCTTTATGTACAGTTGTTTATTTGCTTTATTTATAGCTTTACATATATCATACTGTCATGCTGTCTAGCTGGATCTGGTTTTGCTTTGGTGGGTGGGGTTCTATTGAGAGTTAAGGTCCTATACCTGGGACCTGAGTGACACCTAGGCTAGAGTAGTTCATATTCTTTCCCATTCCATCTCGGTCTGGTGCGGGAATATGAAACACGGTTCAGATATGGGTTTCTTCTTGAGAACTCTGTGTTGCAGATTTCCTGCAGTACTAGGGCGATCTGGGAAGCCTGCTAAGTCTGGATGACCTTTAGTTTTGACCTTCAGAAACTGAGGTGAATTAGAGGAGGAACATTTATGGTTATTGTAAACACTGTACCTCCGGGTTAGAAGTGTTTACACTTCTCATAACTGAACCAAGTCTGAGGATCCTTGTTTTAGAACACCACCTGTGAGGGGGTTGGGCTGTTTACAGGTTTGCAGGTACCCTTGACCTCAGCATACCCTGTTACTTTGTTTGTTTAAGAGTACTCCATTTTGGAACAGTTCTTGTGATTCTAAACCCTGGACATGTGACTCTTTATTTGAATCCCCCACCTTGGTTACTGGACTTATAGACCTCCATCTGGATTTCTTGAACACACTTGGACTTATATCAGAGCACTTGATCAGATCCAGCTCAGTCACAAACCCTTGCATATCATTTGCATACATAATCATTGCATCATGTTGACATTTGCTTATTTGTGTTTCAGGGTATCCATCTCCATTTTTTGGCTTGGTTTTGACCCCATCATCAGTATTGACCTATCTTCATCAGCTTCAGCTATCAGTCATCTACTTCAGTCACCTGCACCAGCCAATCAGTGGCCCATTCTTTCAGCATTATCCTCAGCACCTGTCTCTACTCATCTTCAACAACATGGCTCCTAAAAAGAGCAACATCACCTACCACTTCTTCCAGCCAGAGCTATCTGACATGAGGAGGATTCAGACCCTGATCACTCCAGACCATATACCACTGTTCAGGGAACACTATTGAGATATACTTGATGTGGTTATGGATCTGGACCCTTCACAGAGGAGCCTGATTCACACCTGCCTTCAGTTTTATGATCCCCCGCTGAGGTGTTTCACTTTTCAAGACTTTCAGTTGGGCCCTTTATTGGAAGAATACTCATCATTGGTTGGTATACCTATCAGGGGTGGAGTCCCTTTCAACCCTGAGATGGTCTTTCCTGGTAATGAAGAGGTAGCAAAGGCTTTGCATCTGGAACCTGTTCTGATTGAGCATCATATGACTTCTAAGGCTGGGATCCCTGGCCTGCATCTGGATTTCTTGATCTCTCAAGCTACCCTGAAAGCTTCTCTGGGAGAGTGGAAAGCAGTCTGTGCTTTGTTGGCCTTGAGCATATATGGGATCATATTATTTGCAGATGAGCCTCGATTCATTAGCAAGAATGCAGTCCATCTTTTCATCCTGAAGAACCCAGTGCCCACTTTATTGGGGGATCTCTATTACTCAGTGCATCAGAGGAATGAAAGGCAGAGGGGAAGATTAGTGAGGTGCTGTGCTCCTTTGTTCCATACTTGGCTTCTCAAGCATTTGCCCAGGACAGATGCATTTTTGAACCCTCATCAGCAGAGAAACTGGGCTAGAAGACTCACTGCTCTAACTTCTGCCGATATCAGGTGGTGCACTCAAAGCACCAAAGGCAGGGATATCATCACCAGCTGTGGGCATTTTCCCAATGTGCCCCTAATAGGAGTTAAGGGTAGTATTAATTACAACCCTCTGCTGTTCAAAAGACAACTGGGCTATGCACTGGTCCACACTCCTAAGGCACAAGACTTGGTTGAGGCCCTTTATTGTGAGAACAAGCCTAATCTGGCTGTTGTTAGGCAGGCAGCCTGGGCCTGGGATAATGTTCAAATCAAGGGAGTAACCATTCTGGGGAAGTGCAACAATGTGGCATCAGCACAGTACAATGGGTGGTCCTATACCAGAGCTCAAATTACAGGGATGCCTTTCACTATTGAAGATATGCCTGGACCTTCCACAGCACCACCTCCAGCAACTGTCAGCTTAGAGGAGTTTGAGAAATTGAAAGAGAGAAATGAGAAGTTGACTCAAGCTTTGCAGAAGACCCTCTGGGAGAGGAGTGATGGTAGATTGGATATTGAGAGGTTAGAAAAGTTGAAGGTGGAGCATTTGGCTAGAATTGAGAAGTCTGAGGATTACATTAAGAAGTCTAGGGCTGGAGAACAAATCCTGAAGAATGCTTGCAAGGAAGCTCAGTTCCAGAAGGCCAGGACAGACTTGTATCTGAAGGAGAGTCAAGCTCGGTGGGTCAGGATCACCGAAGCTCGTACTCTGGAGAATAAGAGGGTCCAAGACAAGATAGAGCAACTGGAAGCTAGTGCAAAAGAGCAGCAGGAAGCCCTGGCAGCAGCCCAGAGGGAGATATCAGAGCTGAAAATCAGAGCTGGAGTGAAGAGGTCAAAGGACCAAAGTCAACACAAGAAGCTAACTGCAGCTGTTACTACCCGGAACCTCCTTATCAGGAATCTCACGGAGCGTCCAGCTGATCCTGTGACCGAAGCACTTCTCAAGGAAGTTCGGGAGGATGAGTTTGGTCTTGGTGTTTGACTATTTGCTTGTTGTTGCTTTCATTCCATGTACTTTTATTTTCTTTTAATGTATTTTGACCCCTCAGAGGGCTTGTATTTGTAAACAAACTATGTACCACCTGCCTTTTGTAATATATGTATTAGTTTGTTCCACTTTAAAAGCAACATCAACAGCATCTTCAAGGGTCTGGAAGGGTCAAAACTGTGTGCCAAGCCGGATACCTTGAAAACAAATAAGCATACTGCATTGCATGCTAACCCTTTGTTTGTTTTGTAGGTTTTTGTTTTATTGTTGCTAACTCTGTTGTGATCTTCAGGAACTATTGCTCGACGCCGGGTATTTCCCCTCAACCGTCCGCACCGATATCCAACCCGTAACAACCTTCCGGGCATACAAATGGATCAGGTACAACAGGACCTTGCAGAGGTTAGAAATCAAATGGCAAACGAAAGATTGGAAATGAGAACGCAGATGACTCAATTTATGGAAGTGATGAACAACATGGCTCAGAGCCAAGAAAGATTGAGGGTCATGGTGGAAAGGCAGAATCAAGAAGATCCACATGTAGGAACTGCTGGCACCAGCAATAATGAAAGGGTCCAACCTCATGTTAACCCCCCTGTATTTGGCCCCCATCTTCATCCAGAGGTTAATATTCCTGCAAATGTTCAAGGGACTGCTACTGCAGGCAGGGTACTGCAAGAAGACCCCCAGGAGGATCAGTTCACAGTAATGGGTGTTGGGGAGGAAGCTTATGACAGAAGGCTGGATGAGATAGCTGAGAAGTTAAGATCCTTAGAGTCTCAAAACTCTTTGGGTTTCGACGTTATGGACATGGGCTTGGTAGACGGGGTCAGGATTCCCCATAAGTTTAAGCCTCCTTGTTTTGAAAAATACAACGGGACTTCATGCCCCCGGACCCATTTACAATCATTTCTGGGGAGGCTGAAAGCCTATACCATGGATGAGAAGCTCTGGATGTTCTATTTCGAGGATAGCTTGACGGGAGCCTCAAGAGAATGGTACTCTCATCTGACAAGGGCAACTATCAGGTGTTGGAAGGACCTGGAAGAGGCCTTTATCAGACAGTATCAGTACAACTTAGATATGGCACCCAACAGGACCCTCCTAATGGGAATGTCACAGTCGTCAAGGGAAAGTTTCCGAGAGTATGCCCAGAGATGGAGGCAATTGGCTGCTGCTGTTCAGCCACCCATGTCAGAGAGGGAAATGGCAGATATGTTTATGAACACCCTTCAGGGAACATACATTGACAGGTTGGCTGCTTTCTCTTCTACTAGCTTTGCAGATGTTGTCATAGCTAGGGAAAGAATTGAGAGCCTGTTAAAAATGGGCAAGATTTCTGACAATGGTGCCAGCTCGTCCAGCAATACAAGGAAGCCTTTTGCAGGCCCAAGAAGAACTGGCGAGACCAATGCCATCCACACCAACAGGGGCAGACCCCAGTATGTTCACAGGTCTGTAGCAGCAGTCACCATTCCCGCTCGAGCTTATCCTCAGCTAGCTTATCAACCTCCGCAGCAAAATTATCAGCAACAACCTCAGTACCAGCAACAGACTCAGTACCCTCCAAGAAATTACAACAACAGCAACACCAACAACAACAATCAGCAGAGGCCATCTCAAGCCATTAGGGTGATCGATCCGATCCCTATGCCATATGCTACATTGCTGCCACAACTCCTGAAACTCAACCTAGTTGAGCTAAGGACATTGGCACCTCCAGATCCCAACAGTCTACCCAGGAATTATGACTCCAGCGCCAGATGTGCTTTTCATTCAAATGCACCTGGCCACAGTACAGAAAAGTGCAGAGCCTTGCACATGAAGGTACAAGACCTGGTAGACTCTAAGGCCCTGAATTTCGCACCACCGCCCAATGTTAATAAGAACCCTATGCCAAACCACGGGGGTCCCAGAATCAACGCTATTGAAGAAGACAAGCCGTCTTATTTAATAACCAGTGTGGGTCAGATTCGGACACCGTTGGTGGAAATTAAGGCTCAACTCCTCGAATGTCAAATGTTCCCGGGGTGTGAGTTAGGGTGTGCTTACTGCAATATTTCAGTAAATGGGTGTGATAACCTGAGGAATGGCATAGATGGTCTCATTCAGAGTGGCCAGCTTCAAATCACCACATCATTTCCAACAAATCCAGCAATCTCATCAGCAACAATTCCGGTATCTCCTACAACTGCAACAACCATTGTTCCCGACAATTCTTCGGCTTCATCAACAAGTACTTCATCTGTCATCTCAACTGATCAGCTATCAACAAATTTTCCTCCTACAACTTCAGCAATACTCCATTTTGAATCTCCTACAACAACAACGCCCATCCTTCCAACAATGTCTCCTACAACACCAGCAACAAACTCTGAAGACGTCTCAACAGTTACAATCTATTACGATCCAGAAAATAACTCTGCTTACAACTCACAAAGTGCTACTCCCGTCAGAGCACCAGTCACGATATATTACGATCCACAAACTGTCACAGTCCCTTCTGCAGCTGCCATCAGTCCAGTCACTGTCACAGTGCCTGGGCCAGTACCTTATGAAAGCAGTAAGGCCATCCCTTGGCATTACGGCTCTGACGTATACTGCGAAGGAAAGAAAATCACTCTTGAACCACCAACACCTGCACCACAAATAGACAATGTGGGAGGAGGCGGAGGCTTCACTCGAAGCGGACGTCTCTTTGCTCCACAAATTCAAAGACCCACTGCCGAAGCAGAAGCTGCTGCCAAGGCAAAAGGAAAGAGCCCGGTGCAGGAAGATCAAGCTGTTAAGGAAACTTTGAAAACACCCTTTGATCAAGAAGTTGATGAGTTCATGAGAATCATCAAGAAGAGTGATTACAAAATAGTGGATCAACTTCACCAGACGCCCTCCAAGATCTCTATCCTATCATTGCTTATGTGCTCCGAAGCCCATCGGAATGCACTACTCAAAGTCTTGCACGCAGCTTACGTGCCTGAAGAGATCACCATCAATCAGTTGGAAACTGTGGTTGGAAATGTTACTGCTAGCAATGGGCTAGGGTTCACCAATACTGACTTGACTACGGAGGGCCGCAACCATAACAAGGCCTTGCACATCACCATGGAATGTAAAGGTGCAGTCCTTTCCCATGTGCTGGTAGATACAGGATCATCCCTCAATGTCTTACCTAAAAAGGCCCTGGTGAAGCTGGAATATGAAGGATTGGCATTACGACCCAGTAACCTGGTAGTGAGAGCCTTCGATGGTTCTAAGAGATCGGTTCTGGGGGAAATTGAGCTGCCTGTAACGATTGGCCCACAAACTTTCGCAACGATCTTCTACGTGATGGACATTCAGCCTGCCTACAGCTGTTTGTTGGGTAGACCATGGATTCATGCCGCTGGCGCAGTAACGTCTACCCTTCACCAGAAGTTAAAATTTGAGTGGGAAGGCCAAGTCGTTACTATCTGTGGAGAGGAGGATATTTTTGTTAGCCATCTGGCTACTTACAAATATATTGAGATGGATGGGGAGATCCATGAAACAATGAGTCAAGGGTTTGAGGCCCTGAACATAAATGATACATCCGCTGTACCTGGAATCTCCATGTCATCTTATCAACAAGCCCGGAAGGTTGTTGAAGAAGGAACTGCCCAAGGCTGGGGCAAGGTTTTATCTGTGGAGGAGAAGAAGGACAAATTTGGGTTGGGTTACAGACCAACTCAACAAAATCAAGCAGAGGCTGCTGAGAAGCCCGGTTTTATCAGTGGGGGAATGCTCACCCCCGATGCTGTCAACAACCTGGAAGACGAGCTGGAAGAAGAACGCAACCTGGAAAGATGGATTCGTCCAAAGATCCCGGGGAGCAGTATCTCAAACCGGTCTTCCCAGGAAATTATAAGGGTTACTCATGCAGAGTAATTATTATTTCCTGTATTTTTATAGCATGCATCAAAGTCTTGCATCTTGCCCAAGATGACAAGACTCATTTTGTAATCGGGCCATCTGTACTTTTTGTGCAAACAAGATTAATCAATGAAATATCAGACATCTTTTGCAAACAAGTCTTTTTCTTTTCCGCTCACTGTTTTTCCATTTTTCTTTTTGTACAAAAAAATAAATGGCGATGTTTTCAAAATGACAACTTTATTTCACTTTTCTAAACAAGATTAAAATCAATCACTAAAATGAACAAACTGAACCCTTGCAGAGAGTGCCTTCCAGACAGCACCGACAACAGCACGGCTATGACTTCGTATGACTTTGACAATCCAATCAATCAAGCTGATGAAGGGGTTGAAGAAGAATATGAGCTTCCTGAAGAGCTAGCCAGATTGTTGAGACAAGAGGAAAAGGTTATCACTCCTCATCAGGAGGAGGTTGAAACGATTAATCTTGGTACAGATGAAGACGTGAAAGAGGTTAAAATCGAGGCCTGCCTACAAGACTCAGTGAAGAGACAACTGATTGATCTGCTTCAAGAATATGTGGACGTGTTTGCTTGGTCTTATCAAGACATGCCAGGGTTGGACACCGATATTGTTGTGCACAAGCTGCCTTTAAGAGAAGAATGCCCGCCGGTTAAACAGAAGTTGCGCCGTACTCGCCCAGACATGGCAATGAAAATCAAAGAAGAGGTACAAAAGCAATGGGACGCCGGGTTCCTTGCTGTGACTAGCTATCCACCGTGGGTTGCTAATATAGTACCTGTGCCTAAGAAAGACGGCAAAGTAAGGATGTGTGTTGACTACCGGGATCTGAACAGAGCCAGCCCGAAAGATGACTTCCCACTACCTCACATTGATGTATTGGTTGATAATACGGCTCAGTTCTCGGTATTCTCCTTCATGGACGGATTTTCAGGATACAACCAGATCAAAATGTCACCTGAAGACATGGAGAAGACAACCTTCATCACACCCTGGGGCACGTTCTGTTACATGGTGATGCCATTCGGATTGAAGAATGCTGGTGCAACATATCAACGGGCTATGATAACGTTATTCCATGATATGATCCATAAGGAAATCGAGTGTTATGTGGATGACATGATTGCCAAGTCCCTTACAGAGGAAGTCCACCTGGTAAATCTGCTGAAGTTATTCAAGCGTCTGAGGAAGTACCAACTGAAATTGAACCCTAACAAATGCACATTCGGGGTGCGATCTGGTAAGCTGCTAGGATTTATCGTAAGCGAAAAAGGGATTGAAGTTGACCCTGATAAAGTCAAAGCCATTCAAGAAATGCCTGCACCGAAAAATGAGAAGGAAGTTCGAGGGTTTCTGGGTAGATTGAACTACATCTCAAGGTTCATATCTCACCTTACAGCAACCTGTGAACCCCTGTTCAAACTGTTAAGAAAAGAACAGACGGTCAGGTGGAATGAAGACTGCCAGAGGGCTTTTGACAAGATCAAGGAATATTTACAAGAACCTCCAATCCTTATGCCTCCAGTTGAAGGAAGACCTCTGATAATGTACTTGACAGTATTAGAAGAGTCAATGGGGTGTGTGCTGGGCCAGCATGACGAGTCTGGTCGAAAAGAGTATGCAATATACTACCTGAGCAAAAAGTTTACCGACTGTGAACAACGTTATTCACTGCTCGAGAAAACTTGTTGTGCTTTAGCGTGGGCTGCTTGCCGACTGAGACAGTATATGTTGACCCACACTACTCTGTTGATATAAAAAATGGACCCAGTCAAGTACATTTTCGAGAAGCCAGCTCTTACCGGACGGGTTGCAAGATGGCAGATGATTCTTACAGAATATGACATCCAGTACACTTCTCAGAAAGCCATCAAAGGCAGTGTACTATCTGAATATCTTGCTGAGCAACCTATTGATGACTACCAGCCTATGAGATTTGACTTCCCTGATGAAGACATCATGTTCATAAAATCAAAAGATCGTGAAGAGCCTATTCACACTGAAGGGCCTGACCCGGAAGAGGAATGGACTATGATGTTTGACGGGGCTGTTAACATGAATGGTCGTGGTGTTAGTGCGGTACTCATTACACCTAAGGGAGTTCACATGCCTTTCTCGGCAAAACTCACCTTCAACTGCACTAACAACGAAGCTGAATACGAAGCTTGCATTATGGGACTTGAGGAAGCCATTGACCTCAGGATCAAGACATTGACCGTATTCGGAGATTCAGCTCTGGTAGTTAATCAAACCAACGGAAAATGGTACACCCACCAGGATCATCTGATACCTTACAGGGATTATACAAGGAGGTTATTGACTTTCTTCACAACGGTCAAGCTTGAGTATATCCCTCGGGACGAGAATCAGTTTGCAGATGCTCTGGCTACCATTTCATCAATGATCAAAGTTCAAGCTGCCAACTTTGTACCGCAGATTTCAGTGTCCAGACTTGACAGACCAGCTTATGTATTCACAGTAGATGCTATCAAAGATGATAAGCCTTGGTTCCATGACATTAAATGCTTCTTGGAGGATCAAACATACCCACCTGGGGCATCTTCCAATGATAAGAAGACTTTGAGAAGGCTTGCTGGTAGTTTCTTTCTGAACACTGATGGGTCTTTATACAAAAGGAACTTTGATATGGTACTCCTCAGATGTGTTGACAAGACGGGAGAAGATTTGTTGATGCATGAAGTGCACGAAGGATCCTTTGGTACCCATGTAGGAGGGCATGCCATGGCTAAGAAGTTGCTACGATCAGGTTATTACTGGATCACAATGGATGCAGACTGCTGTGCTTATGCCAGAAAGTGCCACAAATGTCAGATCTATGCAGACAAGGTGCATGTGCCTCCCAATCCTTTGAATATAATGTCTTCACCCTGGCCCTTTGCCATGTGGGGCATTGATATGATCGGCAAGATTGAACCGACTGCTTCAAATGGCCACAGATTCATCCTGGTCGCCATCGATTATTTCACCAAGTGGGTTGAAGCAGCCTCATATGCAAATGTTACAAGGCAAGTGGTAGCCAGATTTCTGAAGAGAGATATCATCTGTCGATACGGAGTTCCCGAGCGAATCATTACTGATAATGGTTCCAACCTAAACAACAAAATGATGGCTGAGTTATGCCGGGACTTCAAAATCCAACACCACAATTCTTCTCCTTACAGGCCAAAGATGAACGGCGCTGTTGAGGCAGAAAATAAGAATATCAAGAAGATTGTGCAGAAGATGGTAGTCACCTACAAAGACTGGCATGAGATGCTACCATTTGCCTTGCATGGGTACCGCACGTCAGTCAGGACATCCACTGGGGCAACACCATATCAGCTTGTCTATGGTATAGAGGCAGTCCTACCTGTTGAAGTTGAACTACCCTCCCTACGGGTACTGATGGATGTTAAGCTAAACGAAGCAGAGTGGGTCCGGTCCCGGTTCGAACAACTGAGTCTGATTGAAGAGAAAAGATTGGCTGCAATCTGTCATGGGCAGTTGTATCAGAAAAGAATGAAGAAAGCCTTCGATCAGAAAGTCAGGCACCAAGAATACCAAGTAGGAGATCTTGTGCTAAAAAGAATCCTTCCTCCGCATACAGACCACGGGGGCAAGTGGACTCCAAATTACGAAGGACCATTTGCGGTAAAGAAAGTTTTCTCTGGTGGAGCACTGATGCTCAGTACTATGGATGGTGAAGACTTCCCGTCCCCTGTGAATTCGGATGCAGTTAAAAAATACTTCGCATAAAAATGACCCGCTGGACATAAAAACAGAATGTAAGTCCAGGCAAAAATAGGGCATCCCGACGAGTCAAAAACAGAATAAAAGACTCGGGCAAAAATAAGGGAGATAAATAGAAAAAATGTACACCCGCTGAGTTGAAAAGCCACATTGGACAACTCAGGCAAAAATGGGTATCCCGATGGATTGAAAACCCGAAAGGGCGGTCCATGCAAAATAAGGGAATAAGCGAACAACTGCATGCTGAATTCGCCTGTATCACTTACAACCTGGAAAGCCTCAAAAGGATCAAGCTTCAATCGGGATCAACCTTCTTCAGAAAGCAAGACGAGAAGAACGTCAAAAGTCATACGAGTCATAGCGAAAGAGGAAGCCCCTTTGAAAGCGTCGTCAACATCGCCAGCACTTTGTTTCTCAATTTGTAACAGTCTCTTCATTTTAGGAGATTTGTTTCTTTGACTGTATCTCGCAAATTCAGGGCACTTGAATTAATAAAATCATATTTTTCAGTCATGTTTCGTCTTGTTCATTTTTATTTGCAAAAATGTCTGATGTCTCTAAAAAAGGCTAATTGCATAAGTACAGATGCTTTTCTTCGAAAATAAAACACGTGCTTGCAGGGAATATACTTACTCTCAGAAGTGTATAACTCCTATGACGGAATCCGGTAAGGGATACCTCGGGATTACTTGTACGTTTCTCTGTCTTTTCAGGATTGCAGGTATTCAAAAGCGCAGCACGGGGCATGAAAGCTTCATTCCAGCAAGCTGACAAATCAACACTCAGTCATAGCACTCGAGGTGTTATCTTCCCAGCTAAGTTGCCACTTGTCAATCCCCCAGCCGTGGTGCCGGTCATTCTTCCTCAGCAGAATACAAAAGACAGGGAACCATCACCCCACAGAGTCCTCAGCCTCCGTTCAGAAGAGCAACGCATGAAAGAATCACAACAGAGTGACGAAAGCTTCTACAAACCCCAGCTGGGTCCCTTATTACAAGGATGTGTCAGTCAGTGACCTATGTCCCCAAGCAGATACATCTCATCGAATCTACCAATGATCTCATCCCCAGCTGGGATGCCTATTTCAAGCAGATCGACCAGAGATCTTCGCAGCAACGGGATCTGGATCCCAGACCATTATCTTTGCATAATCATGACATTTGCATCATATTCACCCACAAAGCGTAGCATTCCGTCTAAAACGGAGCATTACGGCAAAAATAAAACATATAGCATAATCATAAGCCATGTTTTGAATCGAACACACGTGAATAATAAATCCATCAATATGTAGAATACTTTCCCCAAAATCCCCACCAGAGTCCCCAGCAAAAGCAGTTGCCCCACAGTTCACAGACACCAGTATATATTCCTTTTTGACGCCCGTCCGTGTCATCATTCCCCAGTAAAGTCGCCTGAATACCCTTTACAAACAAGACCACCCGTATTACAGATACTTCCTGACACCCGTCCGTGTCAAACCACCAGCAGAAAGCCAAAGACATCATCTTTGCACTCACCTACTTGTATATACATTGTCTTGACACCCGTCCGTGTCATATCCCCAGCGCAGTCGCCTACACTTACTTGTTGATACTATACTTTTCTCCTTTTTGACACTCGTCCGTGTCACTCCCCCCAACAGTTAAATGCTCATCTATGCACCACTCATGTTACACTTATACAGATACTCGTCCGTATCTTGTATATACCACTTATATCCCCACAGATTCGGCATTGGTCCATGTTCTTTGTTAACTAGTTGGTACTCGTCCGTACCATCATCTCAGAATATGCGTCAAGTGTTTGTTTCTACATGATACTCGTCCGTATCATAGTCTTGAGGATGCTCGTCCGCATCTTTAATCCATACACTTTGTCAAACACTTGTGTCTTCTTGAATATAGATACTCGTCTGTGTCTACTATTCCCCAGAGGAGTCCCCTCAGATTCAACACTCGTCTGCATCTTTAATCTATACACAAACATACCAAACACTTATATCTTTTGTTTCTTGGATATAAACACTCGTCCGTGTTTACTATTCCCCAACAAAGCAAATTTCTTTTTATCTGACACTCGTCCTGTGTCATGATAAACCTTGAGAGCAGCCGTACCCTGATAGGTGGTCATCATCCACCTCTTGATGGTCGTCCTCCATCATGCTTGTCCGATGGCCGTCCCCATCGTTGATATTTAGCAGCCGTCCCCTGCTAGGTGGTCGTCCTCCACCTCTTGATGATCGTCCTTCATCACTTCATCCAATGGCCGTCCCCATTGTTGATTTTGGGTTATCTGGCGTTCGTCCTACGTCATGATAAACCTTGAGAGCAGCCGTCCCCTGCTAGGTGGTCGTCCTCCACCTCTTGATGGTCGTCCTCCATCATGCTCATCCGATGGCCCTCCCCATCGTTGACCTTTTATCCGGCATTCGTCCTATGTCGCGATATTTTCAGCAGCCGTACCTTGCCAGGTGGTCGTCCTCCACCTTAGATGACCGTTCCTCATCTTATCCCCAACAGATCAGCCGTCCCCTACTAGGTGATCGTCCTTCACCTTTGATGACCGTACCTCATCATCTGATTATTTCGTTTATTCTTTAACCCGATGGCCGTCCCCGTCGTGGTCCCTTTTCCTTTTAGCCCGATGGCCGTTCCCATCGTTGGTTACTTTACCTTTATGAACTTGATGGCCGTCCCCGTCATGTTTCATTAATCCCCAGAGATTTTTACAGCTTTATCTTGATGGCCGTCCCCATCATAATATCTTATTTTTCCCAGCTAGTCGGCCGTCCCCGTCTTTGCTTTACCTTTTATCCCCAGCATGTCGGCCGTCCCCGTCATTGCTCTTTACCCAGCAGTCGTCCTCTGCTCGACGGTCGTCCTCCGTCGCCCACACTTTACAATATACCTTATCTTTCTTTTACAATCTATATCCCTTTTCTTCTTCATTTTGTGAGTGCAAATTGTGGACTGTCTTTGGTATTCAACCACAAGTTATCTTGTTTGCCTGTTAAGCCGTCGCTTACATCCTACACAGCTAACTCATGTTTGAATAGGGGCAGGTATGATGAGGCCAAGGGTTAATATTCTGAACCCTGGATAGATGCCTCTGATTAACTGTCTTCCAGAGAGACTAACTTCTAGTGCTCTTGTGATGACCTGCCCCAGTACGATCCTTTGAGTAGTTTCCCCTGATTCAATGATCCTTGAGTGAATGCCCAAACTAAATGCTCTTGGAGATATTTGAATCTCGAAGTGATTGCCTTAATTTGGCTTTAATTTGAAGAGATTAATTGACATAACTGCCCCAGATCGGCTGGCTCTTACCACGTCTAGTTGGGAAAATCCATACTCAATGGAGTTTCTTGGAAAAGTGCACCTCGACAAGATTGTCCTTCAGAAGTTTCAGACTTCTCAACTTGGCAAGATTAAACTTCTGGACTGAGGTTCCATATGTGAAATTTTATGATTCCAAACAAATGTATGCAAGAAGAAAATGTTTATTCTGAGAATGAAAATTCTAATGTAACACACATGTTAATCTTGAAGTTTAACTAAAAAAGATGTCGCAAACCTTTGTGAGCGAATCATTGGTTACGATACGACATTGCTTTTTTATGAAATATTGTACATGCAACACCAATAATGATCTTTTAGCACAACTCAAAGGAGTCAGGAACACGTTCTCGTGGTAGTATGCTCTCAAATTAACCATATTTCAGTTAGGACTTTTGAGGGTTGTATCGTGGCCTGGTTCATGGTTATAGAAACAAAGGATATAGTCTTGAAGTTTATATATACCCCCTTCATGATGTCCTTCATTCATATTTTCAAGCTAGCTTTTGTCGTACCTCGAAAAATACGATCCCTCGCGAACGCGGTCGCGGCTGGGCTGACTTGAGAGTCACCACCTAATTTTATTTATTCCCGAAGAGGGAAATGGTAAATATAGATAAAACCACCAAGAAGGGATAAAACAAGGTCATCGCAAACCATTGTCGGGGTTCGGAAGTCGGTTATGTAGGAGGAAGGTATTAGCACCTCCTACATCCATCGTACTCGATGGGAACCATCTAGGTTGTTATGCGCGAAGGGATGTCTATAATTATGATTACTTGTTGAACTAAAGGGTTTATTGATCCTAGGGGCTCGGCAAGGATTGAGATCCTCGTGCCTACGTATTCCCTTGTGCAATGGGAAAGTCAGAGCTTCGTAGTTCGGCCTGATATGGGTATTGGTGTTCGTTTTTATTACCTTTCTTCGATGAAAGGATTTAGGAGTCCATTTGAACTAATGACTATGGATAGTTTATTTCGTCCAACAAGACGAATGTCTTGCACCGAAATAATCGGAGCGAGTAACGAGAGCTCGTTATCCTCCTTTCTATCGCTTAAGGCTCGTGGCGTGCAATTTTCCTCGTATTTATTGAAGTGTTTTGTTTCCTAAGACCGCTTGATGTTGGATCAAGGGTTTGGATCTAAGAAGTAACATTTCGGTTTTTTTGAAGTTTAAGGTGAATGCAAATGGAAGTTTATTTGTTGGTTTTGTTAGCGAGGCACAATGTGCTCGACTCGCAAAGTTGAGGAAATAAGCTAAAGACTAGCTATGGAAAACAAGCGCAATGCGTTGATTCGTTAAGTTAGAAAATGTTGCTAAAAGTGTAAGGTGCAAAGTTCGTGCTGATGGCGATCGAGGAACGATCGACTTACGTGTGTGTATGAAGTGAAGTGCATATGGATGTTTATTTGGCGTTGGACCAAAGATTTCGTTTATCTTTGAAACGATTAATCTTTATGTGCGTTCGTTTTTTTACTTAGCAATTTATCGTCAAAAATGCAAAAGTAAATCACACAAGTAAGCATTATATCAAGTCACAAGCAAAGAAGGATCGAGCATACACAAATATTCATCACACACATAAAATCGAATAATGGAGAAAAGTTAATTAATTAAATAGAAATATTTAATTAGATTAACTATCAAATTAATTAATCTAATTGAACAAAAACTATTTAATTAATCTATGATTTTTTTGTTTTTGGATAAGGAGAAACTAAATAATTAATTTAAACAAGATTATTTAATTAAATTAATTAGAAAACTGATTAATTTGGTTAAATAAAATTGTTTAGAACTTAATTATATTTTTTTTGTTTTGATTTTTGTAAAGGCAAAACATAATAAATAAATAAAAAGAAGCTAATAGGCCTGATTTGAAGAAAACAGAGATGTTCATTAACCAGCTAAAAACGCAGGCCCAAAGGTAACTCTAGGGTAGATCTGAACCGTCAGATCTAGAAATAAAATAAAATAAAAATTTCCATCCAATGGTCACAAACAAACCAAACGTATTAGATGAGCAATGAATTAAAAAAAAAGCAGACCTAGCTAGGATGCATCATCGGTCACCATTATCATCGGAACCCGCAAACATAACAACCAATTACAGATGTCTCTTGGGAAGTGCAACATTAGGCTTGGGGAAAGGATGAAACAATTAATTAATGACTTAAAAAAATGGTGAAGATTCTCAAAGTTTTTTATAAAAATAAAACTCGAAGAAAAAAACAAAACAGCCTCCTCACTTCTTCAATATTCTTCATCTCAGCTCAGTTTAAGTCATTTAGACAACAAACCTTCATCGCCTCACTAAAGTCACATAAACGCAAATACAAATCTCAAATGGTGAAAACCCTAATCCCCTTTCCAATACCTTCACATCTCAATACTCAGCTTCTATTTTCTCAAAAAGAAGAAGAACGAAGCTTCATAGTATTTTCATCGATTGTACGAATCAAATGCCAAACGCAATATCAAGAACACAACAAAGGAAAGCAATTAATCATCATCTGCAAGTATCTAACACGTTATATTCAAGGGCGCAAAGGGAAGAAGAGAACTACCAAATCGTGAACGATGAATATGAGGTAAGCAGGTGTGACTTTCTCGAGTTCAATCTCTTTTCTCACGTCTCCATTGCTCTGTTGTCCTTCGTGTATGATTGAGGGCTTTAGCTCTTCAACCTCTGATTTCCAATGCGAAAATCAGAGATGAGTAAAGTGTGCTTGAGCTTTAGTATTAGGGTTATTGGTGATAATTTTAGCAGAGTTTCAGTAGTTGATTTTTCGTCCTCCCTTTTCAGGTTGTGCGAGTGGCTCTTTATAAGGTAGTGTGGAGCTTGGTACGTGTGGGTGAGAGAGAATTGTGTGAGGTTTGCAGGAATTCTTATTTGGTACGTGAGAGGAGATTCTCATATCATGCCGTTGTGAGTGGTATCACCAATTTCTTACGCTCAGGTATTTTGTGGGACCTCAATAGTGACTCATTCTTTGGTTTTTTGTCTGTAGTGTTCTTCTAGAAAGAGGGTGGGGTCCTATTGATTTCTGATTTGCAATTATTACCGCTTGTAAAACATGAAATTTACTGCTATGAAAGCCTTTCTTTTGGTCTGCTATGAATTGTTGTTGTGATAAAACATGAGCTTTTGATAGAGAACCTCATTTTTTAACTGATGCAGTCTCCCTGTTTTAAATAAATTCAAACCATAAATCATTTTTGATTACTTGCTCCTTTGGTCTTTATGTTTTGACTTTTGTTCTAACTTGCACATTGATTCAATTTGTTCTTCATGTAATTGGTCAAATTAATCATTTTGATGTTGTTGGTTCTCTCGATTGGTGCAGGAACCTGTCATGATAAGGCTGAAGCAAACTTAGCACTGCAAAGGCCAAAAACCTGTCATGAAGTAGCTGTTTGAAGCGTGTGAAGTGAGGACCTTGCAACTTTGGCATGATGAAGGTAACGGATAAGTGAATGGTCTTCTTGAGGTGGTGTTGACCTGTTTTTCTTGTTGTTGCAACATGTTCTTGAGTGTAAATGTGGCTCTAAAATTGGCTTGGTGAAAGTTTTCTTGGAATATCAACTGGCTGAAGTTGGGAACCAGGGTTGTTTGCAACATGATGAAGAGTTTTGAAATGGCTTAGCAATGATATTGGGAGTAAATATGGGAATGGTATTAATTTGATTTGATGTTGTACCATCCTTTTAAATTTCTCTGTTTGTAAGCATGCTTGGAAACTATGGTTCCACTGAATTTGTCCTTGAATTTGTAGTGATGATAGTCCTGCAATTCACTTACTTTGTTTCATTCCCTGTTTTGTATGACACAAGGTTTGCTCGAGGGAGGAGATTCCCGGCAGTTAGATCATAGAGTCATGGAGTGAGGGATTTGAAGGTATCTTTCATCCTTGTTTCAAATTGAATCTATTCAACACCAAATATTCAAACTCAAATTTCCTTACACATTCGTTACAATAATGTCCGTATGTGAATTATGTATGGTAGGTTGATGGTCTTGGAATTGAAGATTCAATGATGAGCAGGATTAGGAAACTTGACCTATGAAGCTTGCATCGATGCAACACTTGGAGAAGCTGGAGATTGCTGAAGGAAATTCTCGGACAGCATATGTCTTGATGTTGTCAACCCCAATTACTTGAGGATAATCAAATCGGAACTACAAAGGAAACGACACGATAATGAGGGTATGTAATTGCTGAAGTTTATTGTGAGTGTTATTGGATGATCCTGATACAAGCAGCTGTTTGACCTTGGTAACTATATTGATCATTTTCATCATGTTGCATCTATTCATTTTGTTGTTCTTGCAAGTTTGCAGATTGGGCCATCTGATGAGGTTTCTTTCGTGCAGGTCTGGAAAAGTGGTAGTATAGTTTGTGAGATAGGCACAATGAAGCTTTTGTCTGGCTTTTGTTAATTTTGACGGAAACAACTCAATTTTCTTTTGGTTGGGGCTCACTGATGAAGACAACCAGCTACTGCATAGATGAAGGCATGGAGCGTTGCTGGTTGCTGGTTGCTGGAGTAGGTCCTCGAGCTCTTGCTGGCATGTGAGGGCCAATGCCATATATTTTCGTCAATTGTGTAAGAATCTCGTCACAGCCACCAATGCAACCCAAATGGTTGCCATTGTAGCTTGGTGGTATTTCCAACTGCCGAAACTTGAATTGAATTAAGAAAATAGGATCAGGAGTGCAATTGTTGCAAGTATTGATGGTCACAACCGCTTCTGATATTGATCCAGGGAGCCAGACAACATTTCTACACTGAGGATAAACCAAGCATCCAACCATGAGTTTTCCATCCACTGTGTCGGTTAGTTTCCGGATGTTAGGCATTCCTAGAGCATCAATTCTGTGAAGGACAATCATTAGAAGAGTGCCCTGTTTCTTGACAGCGCAAACAAACTAACTGCCTTGAGTTAGTATGATGGGCGTTGGTGGTAGGATACTCTTGGAGTGAGATCACCCTGATTAGTATAGGCTTGTATTGATCTGCTTCTTTCAAATTTGTACCTATTGATGTTTGTATAGCCTTTTTCGGCCAGTTACCAACGGTCTCCTACAGGCCCAAATAAACAAATTTTCCATGTATTTATTTTTAAATTTAGCTGTTGTTTTGATCATGAACACAAGGGTTGTAATTCTACTGTGTGTTAATTGGATTGCAACTCAGCATCATGGCATTATTGCTATCGCATATGAAAATCAGTCTCCGTACAAATTGGTCTCACAAATTGATCTCACAATTTCTTCAACTATGACTTGAAACAAATTGTAATTTCCAAACACATCTTGAACCAAATCCGAACGCGGCTTGACACTTCTACCTATGACTTGAAATTGAATACTATTGACTAAAAAAAATGACATTGGCTAATTTGATCCCAAGGCTTAAACCCAAATGTAAATGATAGTTAGAAACAAACTCAAAATATTATTTGAAAATGAGCGGAGTTTAGAAAATGAGTGATTATAACTTGAGTTACAAACGCCACTGATTCCAACACATCTTGAGTTTTCAAGAACAAACGCATGGGGTAATAGACTCAATGAATTAATCAAACAATAATGATAATGGATTAGCCAACCATTTATGGATTGAGTGTAAGGAGAACATTGAATGTCAAAGAAACATAGTCAAAGACATATTCAACAAAAGGACCAATTTTATTCTTGCAACCTATACTCTTTAACTTCCAAAAGAGTGATAATTCATAGACAAACTTTGCCTACACATTAACCTTTTCCATTTGAGCTCTTTGTATGAATGAGCCAATGAGTTCAACTTTCCATCATGTCTTTCAAGCTTCATACCATCTTAAACATCTTCAACTTTTCAAAGGGACAACACCCATTTTCAACCAATAACCATGTATGATCAATTTTTACACAATTTGCATTTTACCTTAGCACCAACAAGAACTTCATGATTTGAATATCATGGTCAGAGAACAAATGATGATTTAAAGCAACATTTTCACCAATTTACCAAATATCATGAGAATTCGAAAAAGTGGGACAAATTTGGGGTATAACAGATGCCCCTATCTAATTGCCTTGAATCCGAAGGAGTGAACTGCTGCATGGAGTTCAATCTTTTAGGATGGAAGTCGATTAGATATAAAAAGATCCCAAAATTTGTCCGACAAGAAAGAAAATGCGACACAACTGAAAGGGATATGAGGATAAGATGGAAAAATTATAAAGAAATTCTGAGATTCTTCAAACTAACAAAGCAATATCTCAAATTATTGAATAATTCTTTCGTACGAAGCAGTCCCTTAGGAACTAGGGTTTCTTCGGGGACAAGATCTTAACAAAACGTGCGATTCCTTGGGTCATGCGAAGCGGTTCCTTAACAATAAAGGCTCTTCGGGGAATGTCCAAATTGGTATCTTAAACAATGACGTTCTCTGGTCCAACAAAGCAGTTCCTTTCAGTCAAGGCTCTTTGGTGATACTAGAACAATGTCTTAACAAACTTGAGATTCTTTAATCCGAGCAAAGCAGTACCTTACCAATGAAAACTATTTAAGGATACTTAGAGCAGTATCTCGAACAAATGGTGTAAGATTTTCTAGGTCGAGCGAAGCAGTTCCTTTTGGTCAAGGCTCTTCAACGACTGTAGAACAAATGCCTTAATAAGCATGAGATTCTTTAGTCTATCAAAGAAGTACCTTACCAATGAAGGCTCTTTTGTGGACGCTAGAACAATATCTCGAATAAATGGTGCAATATTTTCTAGATCATGTGAAGCAGTTCCCTATATTCAAGGATCTTCAGTGATACTAGAATAGTATTTCGAACAAACGATACAAGATTTTCCAGATCATGCGAAGCAGTTCCTTATATTTAAGGATCTTCAATGATACTAGAACAGTATCTCTAACAAATAATGCAAGATTTTCTTAATCATGTGAAGCAGTTCCTTATATTTAAGGATCTTCAATGATACTAGAACAATATCTCTAACAAATGATGCAAGATTTTCTAGATCATGCGAAGCAGTTCCTTATATTTAAGGATCTTCAATGATACTAGAACAGTATCTCCATCACAATATGAGATTCTTCGGGTCTTGCGAAGCAGCACCTTTTCGGTTAAGGTTCTTCGGAGAAGGCCAAAGCAGTATCTCGAACAAAATGGTATAAGATTTTCCAGATCATGCGAAGCAGTTCCTTATATTCAAGGATCTTCAGTGATACTAGAACAGTATCTTTACCAAATGATGCAAGATTTTCTAGATCATGCGAAGCAGTTCCTTATATTTAAGGATCTTCAATGATACTAGAACAGTATCTCCATCACAATATGAGACTCTCTAATCCAGGCAAAGCAGTACCTTAACAATAAAGGCTCTTTGGGGATATTTAGAGCAGTATCTCTCCCCTATGGCATAAGACTTTCTAGGTCATGTGAAGCAGTTCCCTATGTTCAAGGATCTTCAATGATACTAGAACAATATCTCTACCGAACATGAGATTCTTTAGATCTCGCGAAGCAGTACCTTTTGATCAAGGTTCTTCGGAAGATTCCAAAGCAGTATCTCGATCAAATATTTCAAGATGCTCTCTGCTTGGAGAGCAATGAAGATGGTGGACAACATCATCATCAACTATAAAGTTTGAAGAATGATTTGCTGGGGAAAATAAATCCGCAAGCGTATGAGGGACATCAGCTCCTTTCAGAGGAATACCATCAACTTTGGGAGAGGAAGATCCTGGATGCATGTCCTGGATCCTGCCATGCTATTCCGCTATGCCCTCGTACATTGCATGATGCACGATGATTCTTATGAAAATGCAATTACAAATGATTCTAATGCAAATGCTTTGTTATATGCTAGTGATTAATATGATCGTGTTTGATGACATTCTTGTTTTTGGACAAAAATGCTATGCATGCCATTCTTGTGATAATGCAAATGGTTACGTATACTGGAGATACGTTTTTGATAATTGCCAGGGATATTGGACTCTGGGAGAAACATGCCAAACATGGTTGGGCTTTTGGCTTTCTGGTAGTTACCACCATAGTGGATTTTTGGGAATCATGAGGGTGCCAACGAAATTGGACCTTTGCCTTTCAATAGTTGCCAAGGAAATTGGACTTCTAGGTTTTATGAAGGATGCCAGCATGGTGGACTTTAAGCTTTTTGGTGGTTGCCAATGAATATTGGACTTTCAAAGGTTTTGGAGGACATTAGATTTTCCAACACTTGGTACATGAGACCTTGATAAAGTTGTGAGCAACAAAGAGAGAGACATGAGTGCCCCTGGTAAAGTTTCGACTGAAGTTTAACATTCGTCAATGGGATATATTGTCTGTACAGAAACAACCACCATGACTGGCAATGATATTAGCTAACGGGAGAACTATCACGTTCCTCTTATCATCCAAAAATATAATCGCACTACTTTTCAAACATTTGTTTATTATTTTTTTCCAAAATTTTAAAACAGAGTTTATCAATAATAAACATTTTGCAAACAAACAGATAAAATAAAATGATTGAGCACAATTTTGATGAGAAATTTCTCTTTTTATTGCCAAAACCCGCAAAAGGGTATAAATGTACATACAGATGCAATTCCTTAATGAGGTAATTGCTATGCAAGAAAAGTACAATGACAATGACAATAAATGAAGTTCCATTGAATTTCGACATTGCTATGGTCCCTACATCTCTGAAAATCTCATCAGTTAAACTTTGTAGGAAGACGATTGGATGGATCATTTTCTTTCATAGTTCCCCTGGATCAACTGAATGTACAAAATATAATATTTGCCTTGGAATTAGTCCCTAACTTTTGCCTGGATCGCCCTTTCGGGTTTTCAATCCACCGGGACGCCCTTTTTTGCCTGAGCCGCCCTTTCGGGTTTTCAACTCAGCGGGCTAATTTTTTTATTTTTATCCCTAATTTTTTCCTGGACCGCCCTTTCGGGTTTTCAGTCCACCGGGATAGCCTATTTTTGCCTAAGTCGCCTTTTCAGGTTTTCGACTTAGCGGCTTTTATTCCAATCTTTTAGGCATAATATCTTTTGACTGCATCGGCATTCACGAGGGTAGAAAGTTCTTCACCATCCATTCTTGCAAGAATCAAGGCACCTCCGGAGAAAGCTCTCACCACCACAAACGGTCCTTCATAATTAGGCGCCCACTTGCCCCTGGGCTCTCTGTGCATGGTAGTGATTCGTTTGAGCACCAAATCACCTTCCTGGTAAGTCTGAGGACGTACTTTCTTGTCAAAAGATTTCTTCATACGTCTCTGGTAAAGTTGTCCATGACATAACGCCGTCATACGCTTTTCTTCAATAAGATTAAGCTCATCAAACCTCGTTCGGACCCATTCAACTTCATCTAATTTTGCTTCCATCAGAACTCTCATCGAAGGAATTTCAACTTCTATCGGGAGGACAGCTTCCATGCCATATATCAAAGAAAAAGGGGTTGCCCCTGTCGAAGTACGTACTGAAGTACGGTAACCGTGCAATGCGAAAGGCAACATCTCATGCCAATCTTTATATGTGATCACCATTTTCTGAATGATCTTCTTGATATTCTTGTTTGCAGCTTCGACAGCTCCATTCATCTTGGGTCTGTATGGTGTGGAGTTATGGTGCTCAATTTTGAAACTGGTACATAAATCTTCAATCGTCTTGTTATTGAGATTTGACCCGTTGTCGGTAATGATCCGGTGAGGAACCCCGTATCTACATATGATGGTATTCTTCAGGAAGCGAGCAACCACTTGCTTGGTAACATTAGCGTAAGAGGCAGCCTCGACCCATTTCGTGAAGTAATCTATGGCAACAAGTATAAACCTATGCCCATTTGAAGCCTTTGGTTCAATCATCCCGATCATGTCTATTCCCCACTTGGAGAAAGGCCATGGTGAAGTCAAGACGTTCAACGGAGTAGGAGGTACGTGTACCCTGTCAGCATAAATTTGGCATTTGTGGCATGTTCGAACATGAGAATAACAATCAGTCTCCATTGTTAGCCAGTAGTATCCTGCTCTAAGGATTTTCTTTGCCATTGTATGCCCACTCATATGGGTACCAAACAGTCCTTCATGTGTCTCCTTTATAATTCGCTCGGCCTCCTGTTCATCTACACATCGGAGCAGGATCATGTCATGATTTCTTTTGTACAACACCTCCCCATTCAGAAAGAAATTTGAGGCCAATCTCCTTAGTGTTCTTTTATCCATACTCAAAGCACCTTCTGGGTATTCTTTCTTCTCCAAGTAGCGCTTGATATCATAAAACCAAGGCTTGGCACTTGATTCTTCTTCGGTATTTAGACAATGAGTAGGTTCTTCAAAGCGCTTGAGATCAATGGAGGGCCGATGATTGGGCCAAATCAGCTGGTACATAGACGCCAGAGTTGCCAGAGCGTCAGCCATTTGGTTTGCACTACGAGGCACATGAGTGAAAGTAATGTCATCAAATCTAGGGAGTAACTTCAACACATAATCCCGATATGGAATCAGATGGTCACATCTTACTTCCCAATCTCCTGTAGTTTGATATATCACTAGAGCTGAGTCACCATATACATCGAGTGTTTTAATCCTCAGATCAATGGCTTCCTCTAGTCCCATAATGCATGCTTCATATTCAGCCACATTGTTCGTACATGGAAAAATAAGCTTAGCTGTAAAAGGTATATGGAAATCCTTAGGAGATGTCAGCACTGCCCCAATTCCACAACCTCGATCATTGGCCGCACCATCGAACATGAGAGTCCATCGCTCTCCTGGTTCAGGCCCTTCGTCAGGTCCAGGCTCTTCATTGTCTCTAATCAACATGATGTCCTTGTCTGGAAAGTCGAACTTCAAGGGTTGGTAATCCTCCACAGGCTGGTGAGCAAGATGATCTGCTAGTATGCTGCCTTTGATAGCCTTTTGAGTGACATACTGAATATCGTACTCGGACAAAAGCATTTGCCATCTGGCGATCCTACCAGTGAGAGCTGGTTTCTCAAATATATATTTAAGAGGATCCATCTTGGAAATCAAATATGTCGTATGGGTCAGCATGTATTGTCGGAGACGCTTGGCAGCCCACACAAGAGCACAACAAGTCTTCTCAAGTGCTGAATACCTTGTTTCACAATCGTTGAACTTCTTGCTCAAGTAGTAGATGGCATGCTCCTTCTTGCCAGTCTCATCTTTTTGCCCCAGCACACAGCCCATAGATTCGTCAAGAACTGTCATATACATGATGAGAGGTCTTCCAGGAACGGGAGGCACCAAGATTGGTGGTTCTTGCAAATATTCCTTAACTCTATCAAAAGCTGTTTGACATTCATCATCCCATTCAATTGCTTGATCTTTTCTTAAAAGCTTGAAGATTGGTTTGCAGGTAGCAGTGAGATGCGAGATAAATCTGGCAATGTAATTCAACCTTTCAAGGAAACCTCTGACCTCCTTTTCAGTTCTTGGCGCAGGCATACTCTGAATGGCTCTGACTTTGTCAGGATCAACCTCGATCCCCTTCTGGCTCACAATGAATCCTAGCAACTTTCCCGATCGAACCCCAAAGGTACACTTATTCGGGTTAAGTCTGAGCTTGAAATCTCTTAATCGTACAAACAATTTTTGCAAATTAACAATGTGTTCTTCCTCTGTTTGGGATTTTGCAATCATATCATCGACGTACACTTCAATCTCTTTATGAATCATATCATGAAAGAGAGTTACCATCGCACGTTGATATGTTGCTCCGGTATTTTTGAGTCCGGATGGCATTACTTTGTAGCAAAAAGTTCCCCACGGCGTAATGAACGTGGTCTTCTCCATGTCTTATGGATCCATTTTGATTTGGTTATATCCGGAGAAGCCGTCCATAAAGGAGAACACTGAAAACTTAGTTGTATTATCCACCAATACATCAATATAAGGTAGTGGGAAATCGTCTTTGGGACTAGCTCTGTTCAAGTCTCGGTAGTCGACACACATGCGGACCTTTCCATCTTTCTTTGGAACGGGCACGATGTTGGCGATCCACTGTGGGTATTTAGCTACTGCTAGAAATCCGGCGTCAAATTGCTTTCTTACTTCCTCCCGAATCTTGAGGGCCATGTCTGGGCGAGTCCTTCTCAACTTCTGCTTGACTGCTGGACATTCTTCTTTGAGTGGCAACTTGTGCACGACGATATCAGTATTTAGCCCAGGCATATCCTGATATGACCAAGCGAACACGTCGGCGTACTCGTGGAGGAGCTCTATCAGTTTTGCCTTCACTTCGGTTTGCAAAGAAGCACCTATCTTCACTTCACGCTTATCCTCCTCTGATCCCAGGTTGATGACTTCAATGTCCTCTTGGTGAGGCTAGATGGCCTTCTATTCTTGCTTGAGTAGTCGGGCTAACTCTTCAGGAAGTTCGCAGTCTTCCTCACCTTCTTCCTCTGCTTGGTTGATCGGATAATCAAAGTTATACGGGACCATAGCATCATCGTCATCAAGGACTTCGGTGGTGTCTCTGCATGTTTATGATTTATGCATTTATTTTAGAAAGTGATGTGCATTAAAACATTGCCATTTTATTATAAAAGAAAAGAAAAATGAAAGAAAGAGAACAAATATTGAATGCAAACTGCTGATTTATTATATTGATAATCAAAGTTTTAAGACAATGGTGGCCCGACAACATCCCAATATGCCTTGGGCAGAGCATATGGTTTTTGGAAAAAAGAAGTAGAATTACTTTTTAGGGTAAATAAACTGAGGAATCTCGACAGTTCTCCAGTTCTCTAATTCCTCCCCTGGATTGGCTTGACGAACCCAATTGCAAGTTGCTTCATGGTGGTCTTCGTCTGAGATCATTGCAGCGTGATCCTCAAAGATATATCCAGCGCTTATAAATGTATCACTCACTCGAGGAAATTGACCATTTTCTTCATATGCCGAGATCATTGTTGTACTGGAAGATGGCTGGTAGCCAATGCCATACATGTCTCTCTTGTCTTGCATCTCGACAACTTTGCCCCAGCCCTGCGTATTCCCGGTCTCCAAGACAGCCAAGGCTTCCTTCAGTGATGTCATTGACATTGATGGCTATGGGCGCTCAGATTCTCGTTGAACTGCCAGCATACTCACTATTTCAAAATATTGAAACGGTGTCTCGACAGTCTCGCCTTCCACATCAATATATCGAAAAGAGGTCAAATGACTCACTAGGATATCCTCTTCACCTCCAATTACCACTATTCGGGTCTGCATAGGGAATTTTAATTTCTGATGGAGAGTGGATGTAACGGCCCCTGCGTTATGAATCCATGGTGTTCCTAGAAGACAGTTGTACCCTGGATGGATATCCATTACTTGGAAAGTAATGGTGAACAAAGCAGGTCCTATCTTAATCGGGAGATCCACCTCTCCTATGACCGCACGCCTGGAACCATAGAAAGCTTTCACTATCAATGCACTTGGCTTCATCACCACTCCTAGTACAGGCATTCTTTCCAACGTTGTTTTTGGCATCACATTTAGGGAGGAACCAGTATCCACCAACACCCTTGATAGCAACGTATCTTCACATCTTATGGAAATGTGTAAAGCTTTATTATGATTCTTCTTATCAGCAGTGAGCTCTTCATCATTTAAACCAAGGAAGTTACCAGTGGTAACGCTGGCTATGACGTCATCAAATTGGGCCACAGTGATATCTTTGGTAATGTGAGCCGCACTTAGCACTTTCAGCAAAGAAGATCTATGTGCTTCAGAACTAAGTAGTAAAGCTAACATAGATATTTTGGCGGGAGTTTGGTTCAGCTGATCGACCACCTTGTAGTCGCTTTTCTTGATAATCCTTAAGAACTCTTCTGCTTCTTTCTGAGTGAATGCAGCTTTGGGCGATGACGGTTCTTCTGGTGACCCCTGAGGAATAGGAGTAACAACCGGTGCAGCAGTCGTCTTTTGCTTTTGATGGGATGACGACTCCACTGGTCTTGGTGCAAACAATCTTCCACTGCGAGTCATACCACTTGGTCTGGCAACGGCTGTGACAACGGGAAATTCAAGATTAATAGGCTGCCTTCTCCGGCCTTGTCTAGCGTTTGCTGGTTCGTAACTCCACGGTACAGCTTGATTATTTTCTCCAGTGTAGTGAACTGGGTACTCTATAACCATAGGAGTACTATTGTTTGGAGTTTGAGGCGTGTCATAAAACATCTCTGTTGCAGCCACCATTCTTTTCTCCTTTCCACGCCTTTCGACCTGTATCAGACCTTGATTGAGGAGTTTTTGCAAGCACTCCCTGATATTCTCTTCGGAATGATCAACCCCCTCATCCCTTGCCAACATCAAACCTGATTTTTCCAACTGTTCGCCAATCAAAGCCAATGGAGTCTGAACGTCTTCTGCCTTTAAAATTAACTCACAATCGTCCTCTTCCTCCACGACATTAACATTTGCTCCTCCATGAGGCGGCAATGGGTTGTTTATGACATTTGGACCTCTTGGAGTAAATGTTAGATCCTTCGACTCCACCAAATCCTGCACATGATTTTGAAATGCATAGCATTTGTCAATAGTGTGTCCAGGTGCGCCTTTGTGAAATTCACAAGTGGCATTGGCATCGTAATTTGGGGGATAAAGTGTTGGCAACGTTGATGCTCCAGTGTGCTTCCTTTGCTATGACCTATATGACCTGAACGCTATTCTTATCTTGCTTTCTTAAGAAGGTTGATTCTGACCGACGCTTTGTCCTTTCGATGCTTGCCATGTTGCGTGAGTGATACAGACGAATTCAGAATGCAGTTGTTCACTCTTTCCCAGATTTTGCGTGGATCGCCCTTTCGGGTTTTCAATCCACCGGGATACCCATTTTTTCCTGAGCTGTCCGATGTGGCTTTTCAACTCAGCGGGTGTACATTTTTTTTCTTCTGATTTTTCCTTTATTTTTGCCTGAGTCTTTTATTTTGTTTTTGACTCGCCGGGAAGCCCTATTTTTGCCTAGTCTTACATTCTGTTTTTATGTCCAGCGGATCTTTTATGCGAAGTATTTTTAACTGCATCTGAATTCACAGGAGACAAGAAATCCTCGCCATCCATAGTAGTGAGCATCAGTGCCCCACTAGAGAAAACTTTCTTTACTATGAATGGGCCTTCGTAGTTCAGCACCCATTTTCCCCTGTGGTCTGTATGAGGAGGAAGAAGTCTTTTCAGAATAAGATCTCCCACTTGGTATTCCCGAGGTATGAATTTCTTATCGAAAGCTTTCTTCATTCGATTTTGATATAACTACCCATGACATATGGCTACTAATCTCTTTTCTCCAATCAGACTCAGTTGATTATATCGAGATCGGACCCATTCTACTTCATCCAGTTTCACGTCCATCATTACCCGCAAGGAGGGTAGTTCAACTTCAACAGGTAAGACCGCTTCCATACCATACACAACTGATAAGGTGTTGTCCCAGTAGATGTTCTAATAGAGGTTCGGTACCCATGCAAGGAAAATGGTAGCATTTCGTGCCAGTCTTTGTAGGTGACTACCATCTTCTTCACAATCTTCTTGATATTCTTGTTAGCAGCCTCAACATCGCCATTCATCTTCGGCCTGTAAGGAAAAGAGTTGTGATGTTGAATTTTGAAGTCCTGGCAAAGTTCTGCCATCATCTTGTTGTTCAAATTGGAACCATTATCAGTAATGATTCGCTCGGGAACTCCATATCGACAGATGATATCCCTTTTCAGAAATCGAGTTACCACTTTCCTAGTGACATTTTCATACGAAGCTGCTTCAACCCATTTGGTGAAGTAATCAATGGCTACCAGGATGAATCTGTGACCATTTGAAGCAGTCGGTTCGATCTTTCCAATCATATCAATGCCCCACATGGCGAAGGGCCAAGGTGAAGACATTACATTCAAAGGATTCGGAGGTACATGCACTTTGTCTGTGTAGATCTGGCATTTGTGGCATTTTCTAGCATAGGCACAACAGTTTTCATCCATTGTGATCCAGTAGTAACCCGATCTTAATAACTTATTTTCCATTGCATGTCCTCCGGCATGGGTACCGAAAGAACCTTCATGTACTTCGTGCATCAATAGGTCTGCTTCCTTCTTGTCAACACATCTGAACAAGACCATGTCGAAGTTTCGCTTGTACAAAGAACCATCAGTATTGAGGAAGAAATTATCAGCTATCCTTCTTAATGTCTTCTTATCGTTTGACGATGCCCCAGGTGGGTATGTCTGAGCTTCCAAGAAGCATTTGATGTCATGGTACCAAGGCTTGTTATTGTAACACCCACTTTTTCCCATTTCAAAATTATATAGACTATTCATAAAATCAGAGTTTAATCGACTAAAGTGAGTTGCTACATCAACAGCCAAATATCTTTTCATTTATTCTAAAATAAGCAGCGGAAATAATTATTTTAACATCAAATTTCCCAAAGGCATTACAGTTCAATCAAAATATGGTTTATTAACTCAAATACTTAATCATCAGGAAGTTTGCTAAAAATCAAAAGAAATGTGATAAAAATCCCCGTTCCCGTTACATATCAGAGCTCCTAGGACACTGACATCAACATCAAGCACTCCTCAAGTACCTGAATTATATGTACTTCCGAAGAAGCACAGATGCAACAAAACAAACAAAAGGGGTGAGAAATAGTTTCATAACATAGCGGTGCAAATAACACCTCAAAGGATAATCATAAATCTATACACATCAATTAACACAATCAATCCAACAAACAGATGCAATGTGACTCACTGACACAATGCAACAATGCGGTACCGACTTTCAATAATGGTTCATTAATTCGAACCCGGATGTATCGCTTACGCTCCACCGAGACACGATCATCCCTGCACCAACGATTCGCAATGAATCTGAATGATCACTTACGCTCCACCGAGACATGATCATTCCACCAAATGTGTATGCATATGTAGACTCAAACACATACACCATAATACCATTACGCATGAAAACATTCATGCCTTCACGATCCACATGATCCCACCAATATTAATCACATCATTATATTATTAATGTTAAGCATATACCATAATCGCATGATTCAATAATTCATTACATTATTAACAAACTTATGCTACTTATACAACCCTCACTATTACATTCATTAAAGTTTGGTTATCAAGTCCTATAATTAGCACTAAACCTCAAGTTATCGTCTTAGAATACTCTTAGGAACTTATACTAAAAGAATGGATGATAAAACATATCAAAATTTCACAAAATTTCAAGATACAGGGGCCTGACAAAGCCACCCGTGTCCCCTGACACGGCCCGTGTCAGGTGCTCTGAACACGCCCCTCTCAAACAATAAAATCAACCAAGACCAGGGGGCTGACACGGGTGCCCGTGTCGTGTGACACGGCCTGTGTCACACTTACTTTTGCCCATTCTCCAAAATTCTTCCCTCATCCTCTTCCTGTGGTCTGACACGGACACCCTTGTCCTGTGACACGGCCCGTGTCAGGTGGCTACGTGAATTCTCCAACTTTTTCCAAAAATCTTCCTTTTCTTTCCCCTCTCACTCCAATCCAAAGCCAGTTCATTTTAACTTGATATTAGCATCCCTAAGAGTCAAATTTCAATACTTTATACCACCACACACTCATAACATCAATTTTCCTCTTCTCCATAACAACTATTCCTCAATTCACATAGCACACATTCAAGAACGGTTCATCCAAGATTACCTCATAACAAATTATTCTCATAATAATCATCATCAAATTATAAACACAATTCAAGGATTCATAATCTATCACATACATATCACAATTTCATCAACTCCAAACCTTCACATATATGAACCCTAAGGGAGGAAGGATCTCCCAATTACCCTTATTGTGTTAATTCACCAATTATAAAACCCATTCTCCCCCCTTACCTCGAAATAGAGATGAGTTCTTCGAAATCTTGGTCTTGATGATCTACGATCCTTGACCTTGCCTTTCTTCTCCTCTTTCTCCAGACCTCACTGTTCTTCGTAAAAAACACGATAAATGAAAACTGAATCCCTCATTCCACTTACATAAAACAATAATTCCACCTTTGCCCCTTAAACCTCTAACTAACCCTTTTTATTTTATTTTATTTAAATAATAATGATATTATAATAGTATACATTATTATATTATTATTATTCTCATAAAACATTTCTCCCCAATTTATCCAAATATACCCTCAAAATATTAATATTTATTTCATAAAAATAAATATAAAATTAGTGCGTTACAACTCTCCCCCACTTAATTATTTTCGTCCTCGAAAAAGTACCTGAATGGAATAACTCTGGATATGATTCCCGCATCTTTCTCTCCAGTTCCCAGGTAACACTTCCACCAGCAGCTCCTCCCCAACCTACTCTCACAAGAGGTATTTCTTTGCCTCTTAGCTGCTTCATCTTACGATCCTCAATTCTCAAAGGTAAGGCCTCCACTGTGAGGTTATCACGAACTTGTACTTCATCCCTCTGGATGACATGTGACAGATCAGATACATACTTCCTGAGTTGCGACACATGAAACACTTCGTGCAAATTCGAAAGTTCTAGCTGCAATGCCACTCTGTAAGCAACCTTGCATACTCTCTGCATAATCTGATAAGGTCCGATAAACTTAGGATCCAACTTCATGGATTTCAAAGCACGACCAACACCGGTCATCGGGTTGACTCTCAAAAATACATGGTCACCCTCACTGAACTCTAAGTCTTTCCTTCTATTATCATGGTAACTTTTCTGCCGACTTTGAGACGCTTTCATTTTCTCCTTGATCATCTGAATACTTTCAGTAGTCTGCTGAATAATCTCAGGCCCAAGCATAACATTTTCACCCGTCTCATACCAACTGATCGTACCTGGAGATCAGGATCTGATACGGCTGGACTCGAGAGCGGGCGGAAATGGTCGTCGAGGAAAAGAAAGGGGTGTACCTGCAACACACTCCGATGCCAAAGTAAGTATCCGAGCAACAGTGAGCAAGTACTAGTGTTAGGGTTGAGAATTGAATACCTGACCCTCTCAAATGAGAGAGTTTATATAGAGGACCAGCTAGAAGACTATTGGTTCGTTTTATGAGGTGCGGATCGAGGGGTCCGTGAAGGTAGGAAACGGTCAATACTAGCCGTTAGAGGGTCTCTCCATGATCGGATCATTAGTGGTCGACTGAGGGACCACTTTTCATGACTGTGCTCGTTCAGTCGAGCAAGGTGAATGGGTCAGCCTTTTTGGCCCAATAAGAGGAATTGGGTCGGGTCGGAACAGGAGCCCCCCAAGTCATTGCTCGTACTGTTGGGCAGTGACTTAAAATCAATACTGTGCTCGGTTGGGCATGATGTCATGGTCTAGGATCTCCGCTATCGGTGGTTCGGGCAAAGAATACGTTGCCCGGTAGAGGAATGTGAAACGAAAAGCTGGAATATCTGGATATTCGCGCCTATTAATGATTTGACGGCTAGTCTAGGGGCTAGCGCATAGGGGTCACGCGCGCGCGCACGTGTCCTTTTTCCTATAAATAGGATTTTCAGGGCCCATTTTGAGCTTTTCGTTTCATCTTCTCTCTCAACACTCTGCCCGTTCAACCGCCGTTGCCTCAGTCGTCGACCACCGTCATTTCTTGCCGACCACCCTTCGCAGAAGCTTATTTTCTACTAAAATGTCTTCCCAGGCTCAAGGTACCGTTCTTTTCTTCTCTCTTAAGTGTATATAGCAAGATTTTCGTAGAATGCATGCGGTTTAGGGTGATTCCACCGGTAGTTTTAGGATTTAGAATTAGAAACCCTTAAAGTTCTTGCGACCGTAACTGGTCGGCCGCGAACCCTAACTTTAGGGTCGACGAAGACTTTGGTCGACTTAGACTTTAGATTTTTTGATAGATTTCTGTCACCTGTATACTGTTGGGCGTCAGCTGTTGCCTCGAGCAATGGTTAGCCAGGGCTACAGCTCGGAATACAATTTCTGAGCTGAGGCGCGCCCTTTCACTTGTCGAGCGGTGGAAGGGTGGATTTGATATTCTTAATCGAATTCACTGATGCCTTTCCTCTGCTTTTCAGGTGAAAACTCGATCGGGAATCCGTTGGACGTGCTTTCCGAGGATACATCTTCGGGGAATACGGATTCGTCTGCGTCCCTACCTTCAAACTCAGGAAGCACTTCGGACAGTTCTGACACAAGTACCGCAGGGCAGTCGACGGAATCGCCTCAGTGTCCTACCCAGTCGAGGGTCTCGCCCGAAGAGTGGGTGATGGAAGATTTGCTGGACAAGGTGTCTTCCTTCTCGAGACCTCGATCGGAACCGCTGCCCGTCGTTGGGGATCTTGCTGACTGGGTCGTGACCTGCCCGGGGGACGACGACCGCATCTTCTCAGACTTTCGCGGTCGGGCATTCTCGATGTATGAGTACGCTACTTCGGTCTTGGGAGTGACGCTGCCCTTCAGCGATTTTGTGAGCGCTGTGCTCGGACACCTTTGCATAGCCCCTTCTCAGCTGCACCCTAACTCCTACGCCTTCCTGAGGGCGTTTGAGATGACGTGCGCTTTCCTGGGCGTCGGGGCCACGCTTCCTCTCTTCTTCCGCCTCTTCTCTTTACAGCGTCAAGTCGGGCGGGGAACTGACCGGAAGGGGTTCGTGTCCTTTAAACAGCGAACTAAGATCTTCAAGGCCCACTCAGAATCCATCCGGGCTTTCAAGACTGACTATTTCTTAATAAAGCCTGTGAGTGATGCTGCCGTGCAAACTATGAGTTTTCTCGGAATTGACACTGATGAGAACGACGAACCCAAGTTGGACGACCAAGGTGATGTGATTCCGAGGAGATTATGGATGTTTCCCCTCTCCTGGAGTCATGTGCATTACGAGCAACCAGTGGGGGAATTTGTTCAGGTGGGGGAAACCTTGAACGACGATGATATGGCCAGTTTCGAAGCTTTCAGAAGGTTGATAGCTTCTTTTACTCCGACCCCTCTATTGGAAGGGGAAGGGAAAGTTATGGTCGATCAAGATGGGGGAGAAGTTCTGGAGCGTCCTTTGATCAATGTTACTGACCTGCTGGCCTGTAATAACGGGCAGGAGATAGCTGACTTTTTTGGTATCTGTTTGTTTATGCTCGTTAAGTTTTTGATTTGACTTTGTTGCTCGTAGCTAACTTTGGTTTTGTTCTTCTTTTCAGGTTCCTTAACAAATCCACTGGACAAGATCCACGAGCGTTTGGTCCAGCAACAGCGGAAACAGTCGAGGGTCGTGCAGACTAGACTGACCGAGGCGAGCGGTTCAGGTTCAGGTCCTTTGGTCCAGGGCTCTCCGGTGGCATCCACTGGTTCTTTGATGAAGAAACATAAAACGATGGCTACTGTGGACCTGACGGCTGGTGCTCCCTCGAAGCCAAAGCATGGGATACCCCCGTGCTTCGTTGTCCGGAATTTTTTCGAGGGGAATAGTATGGAGGTGGACCGGGCAGACTCTCTGTTCCTGGAAGGGATGGACTGTCCTGCTCGGCGGCTTTCTTTGGCCCAGGACGCGAGCGCCGTTATGCGGGTCTTAACCATGGCTTGGATGACGGCCGAGGGGTCCCCTATGCTGGAGCGAGAGAATAGCAAGCTCAAGGAGCAGTTGGCTGCTGCCGAGGCCAAGCTGACGACGGCCACGGAGGAGGTAAAAAAGGTCACCGCGGAATCGGCTGAGCGAGCAACGGTCATTGCCAAATTGGAGGTCGACAAAAAGAGGCTGCTCGAACAGAACAAGAAATTAAAAGATGCCTTCTTCCCCAAGGAGGATGAGGACGAGGACACCAAGCATTTGATGACGAGGGCTCAATTTCTCGCCCGGATCGACCAGGATATGGAAGATCTGAACGCGTCGACTGAGTTCAGCTTCCTGAATGCGGTGGAGCAAGTGAAAGCTCTTCATCCCGGTCTAGCCTTGGACATAGATCGGATGAATTACCTCTACAAAGTGGTGGATGGCCAGGTTGTTGTCCCTGCCGACTTGGTGGTGGCCGACTCCCAGCCGGAGACGAATGCCCAACTCGATCAACCAGAGGAGCAGCCGGACCAGGTGGAAGCCTGTGCAGAGGAAACCCGGCCAATGGGTAATGATAATTAATTAATGGCCTGTGTGCCTTCATAATTTATGATGTATTTTGTTTTGGGGGGCATGGCCCCCTTTATATGTAATTCCGAACAAGTCGGCCTTTTGATGCCGCATTTTTTTCTAAATGTTAAGTACTTGACTCTGGAGGTCGGTTGTATATATTGTTTGCTCGCAACTATTCGTCCGTCGAAGGACATAATTTGTTATTATTTTTACTAAGTGTTTGACGCTCGTATTTGCATCAATTAGAAGTGATTAGATAGACACGGGGGGTATGGACGACCTGTTGGTTAGGGGAACCAATCAGTCTTGGAGGGTTGTATCCTCGATCGGTGCCCGAGTCAAGGTAATGGCCCGGGCTCCATGGCGTGAACGTCCCATCGCGAGCTGGGGTTCTACCTGGTCGTGGTACTTAGGCGACGTCGGACTCGTTCGAGTATCCGTTTGTGCGACAAGTTTTTCTTTTGCTCGAAAAGAGATCTTGCTTTATTTGTGATATTTGGACTGACGTGCTCGTACCTAGGCACGCAGTTAGTCTCTCTTTCTCTTCCCCTGGGAGTTGAGCAAGGTGACTGGCTTAACTATAATATTGTTTAAGTTTCTCGGCGTTCCACGGCCGAGCGAGTTCTTCCCCGTGTAGATTTTCTAGGTAATAGGCACCGTTCTCAGTTTTTGCTCGAACGCGATATGGGCCCTCCCAGTTGGGCGTTAGTTTTCCCTCGCGGGGATCCCTATGGTTTCTCCTAAGGACGAGGCTGCCTACTTCGAACGTCCGCCTGATGACCTTGGAATCATACCGAGCGGCTATCTTTTGTTTGAGAGTGGTTTCTCGAAGGGCGGCTTTCGATCGAATTTCTTCGACCATGTCGAGCTCGTCTCTTAAAGCTTCATTATTGACATCTTGTTCCATGGGGAATTCCGTGCGTCTTGAACGGACATGCATTTCTATTGGAATTACTGCTTCGGTCCCATACGCTAATCGAAACGGGGACTCTCCGGTCGTTGAGTGGGGAGTGGTCCTATACGCCCACAACACGCTATGTAGTTCCTCGACCCAGTGTTTCTTATGCTCGTCTAACCTTCGTTTCAGACCTCTCAGGATTACCCTGTTTGCGGCCTCGGCTTGCCCGTTAGTTTGGGGGTGCTCTACCGACGCGAAATGTTCTCTTGTCCCTATTGACGCGACGAATTCTTTGAAATGTTTATCCGTGAATTGAGTTCCGTTTTCGGTCACAATAGCGAGGGGCACTCCAAACCGGGCGAGGATGTTTCTTTTGAAGAATCGAAGTATATTGAGTGCAGTAATTTTGGCCAGGGCCTCAGCTTCTATCCATTTGGTGAAATAGTCGACGCCTACAATTAAGTATTTGTTCTGACCAGACCCAACGACGAAGGGTCCTAGAATGTCCATTCCCCACCATGCGAACGGCCAGGGTGATGATAACGATTTTAGCTCGGAAGGAGGTGCTACGTGCACGTCTCCATGTCGTTGGCATTTGTCGCATCTTTTTACATGCTCCTTTGCATCGTGCTGTAGGGTGGGCCAGTAGTATCCTGCCCTCAGAATCTTCCGAGCTAACGAACGTCCGCCCGGATGTTGCGCATTGATTCCCTCGTGGACTTCCCTTAGAACGTGTGGAATGTTTTCCTCTTCTACGCACCTGAGGAGAGGTGTAGAGAATCCTCGACGGTACATGCGTCCGCCTACTAAAGAATACGAGCACGCCCTCCGTCGTACGGTACTAGCCTCTTTCGGGTCGGTTGGTAATTCTCCTTTAGTTAGGTAGTTGAATACTGGGGTCATCCAACAACTCGTGTCGCCCACTAGGTTAATGTGTGCGCAGGGTGACGAATGTCTGATACTTGGTTGGGGGAGCAGTTTTTGTATGACGGACTTGTTGTTTCCTTTCCTTTTAGTGCTCGCCAGCTTGGATAGGATATCTGCGCGGGCGTTGCTTTCCCTTGGAACGTGTTTGATTTCCACACTCTTAAACTGCTTCATTTCGTCTTTTACGAGGGCCAGATATTCGGCCATGCTGTCACTCCTGGCCTGGAAATCTCCACGGACTTGGCTCGCGACCAATTGGGAGTCTGCGCAAATGGTGATCGCTTCTGCTTCTAGGTCGTTCGCGAGCCGTATGCCTGCTAGGAAGGCTTCGTATTCCGCCTGGTTGTTAGAAGTAGGGAAAGATAGAGTCAAAGATACTTCGATGACGTTCCCTTCTTTGTTCTCCAGAATGATACCGGCGCCACTGCCCGTCGGGCCAGATGCACTGTCTACGAAAATAACCCACTTGGACGAAGCTTGCGTGTCTTGCTCGGTGAAGGTAAGTTCAGCCACGAAGTCGGCTAGTGCTTGCGCTTTGAGGGCTTGTCTTCCTTCGAATTTGATATCGAATTCAGATAGTTCTAGTGACCATTTTAACATTCGGCCGGCCATGTCTGGTCGACCGAGCAACTGTCTTATGGGTTGATCGGTCCTTACGATGATGGTGTGAGCCAGGAAGTAGTGGCGTAGTCTTCTAGCCGCGAGAAGGAGGGCCAATGCGACCTTTTCTATCTGAAGGTACCGAACTTCTGGACCGTGGAGAGCTTTGCTCGTGAAATACACGGGTTTTTGCCCTTCGGGTCGTTCGCGCACAAGGGTCGCGCTTACTGCTTCGTTGGCGACCGCGAGGTAGAGATATAGAGTTTCCCCTTCCTCTGGTCTGGATAAGACTGGAGGTTCACTTAATGCCCTTTTCAGGTGGGATAGTGCTAACTCGCACTCTGCTGTCCATTCGAACGTCGCTTCCTTACGGAGCAGTTTGTAAAAGGGGAGGGCGTGTTGAGCAGATTTTGCCACGAATCGGGCAAGGGAAGTGATGACCCCGTTTAGTGATTGTATGGACTTCTTTGACGTGGGAGTTGGGAACATCGCGAACGCTCGACACCTATCGGGATTAGCCTCAATGCCTCGTTCGGTCAAATAGAATCCGAGGAATTTTCCCGCTCGGACACCGAAGGTGCATTTCTCAGGGTTGAAACGCATTTTGCACTTTCGTGCTTGGTCGAAGACTTTTCGCAAATGGGACGCGTGGTCCGTCTCCCGTTGAGATTTGACGATCATGTCGTCCATGTATACTTCGAGCATGTCCCCGATTTCAGTTCGGAAAACTTTATTCATCATGCGCTGGTATGTTGCTCCTGCGTTTTTTAGACCGAAAGGCATAACGTTGTAAAAATAATTGCCCGACTCGGTCATGAAGGCCGTGTATTTTTTGTCAGACACGACCATGGGTATCTGATTGTACCCCGAGTATGCGTCCATGAAGGATAATAATTTGTATCCGGACGAGTTGTCGACCAACTTGTCGATGTTGGGTAAAGGGTATGCATCTTTCGGGCATGCCCGATTGAGATCGGTATAATCAACGCACATTCTCCATTTTCCACTAGATTTTTTCACAAGTACAACATTTGAGAGCCAGGTCGTATACCTGGCCTCGGTTACAAATTTTGCCTCTAGGAGGTCTTTAACGGCAGATTCGGCAGCTTCAGTCTTCTCGCTCGACTGTTTTCTCCTACGTTGAGCGACCGGTTTATATGTCGGGTCGATAGAGAGGTGATGACAAGCTGTTTCGGGGTCGAGCCCTGGCATTTCTGCGGCGCTCCATGCGAACAAATCCGCGTTCCCTTTGAGGCAAGCTTCCAACTGTCGCTTCACTAACTCGGGCAGGTGTGCCCCAATCTTGACGCACCGGGCAGGATCTTCTCCCAAAGGAATTAGCTCGAAGTCTCCGTCCGGTATTGGTCGGGTTAAGGCCTCTGCTGGTCTCTGGATGCTCTCGCTATTGTTTGAAAACCTGCAGTCTAAGTCGATTGAATCGACTTGAGGGAAGGCCTTGGGCACATCTGGTGGATCCAGTGTCGGGGAGACTGGTTGGTATGATATTGAGCTGAGGCCTTTTGATGCTGCCTCGAAACATCTGCGGGCAGCGTCGACATCTCCGTGCAATGTGGCAACTCTGCCCGACGTAGTATAGTACTTCATCTTCAAGTGAACGGTGGATGTCACGGCTATCAACTCGGCCATAGTTGGTCGTCCTAATATGCATTGGTATAACGATGGGCAATCCACGACAAGAAATTGGACTCTAACCGTCCTGGCTGTTTCGCCTGCTCCGAAAGTGACAAACAGGTCAACATAACCCCATGGTCGGGATACTGCTCCGTTGAAACCTTGCAGGTCGGATCCGACGTATGGAGTCAGATGTGTTTCGTTCAGTTGGAGCGTTGAAAACAGTTGGGAGTACATGATGTCGCATGAACTTCCTTGGTCTACCAATATCCTCCTTACGTCGAAGTTCGCCATGCGTGCTCGGATGAGTAAAGGGATGCTGGCGTTTGGTGCTCCTCCCAGGAGCTCTTCTCGATAGAATGCGAGGGGTACGGAACCTTCCCTCGTAGGATCTAAGGTGGCGCTTTGCGCGGGCCCTTTGGCGATCAGTTGGTCGAATTTTCTCTTCACAGAACCGACCGTGATTTTATTGAATCCTCCTCCTGATATGACCATCGCCGAAGGGAAAGCTTCCCATGGACTGTGAGAGGAAAGGTATCCTGTGCTCTCGGTGTGGTCTGGTAAGAAGAAGTCTTCCGGGCGATAAATGCTCAGGGCGACCTGCATGTTAGCGTCCGCGGGGATGGGCACGGCCTCTTCGATTTTCTGGGTTTCTTGCGTGTCCTGCCGAGGATTTTCTCTGGACTTTGTGAACTGCTTCAGATGCCCGTCTTTGATGAGGATTTCGATCGCGTCCTTGAGGTGGATGCAATCCTCTGTGCTGTGCCCGTGACTCTTGTGGAATCTGCAGTATTTCGTTTTATCTGTGCCGGGCTTGGTAGGTTGTTGTCTCGGAAAACGTACTCCTGCCTGTTTGAATTCCGAATTGGCGCACTCAGATAAGATTTTCTCCCTGGAGGCTAGGAGAGGTGTGTATTCGTGGAACCGACCGATAGGTCCTCGGTGCTCCCGCGGTTCACGGGAGCGATCATCCTTTCTTTTGTCTCTTCCCCGACGAGATGTCGAGGGTTCCTCAGCTCGATGTGGTTTGGCGTCTGTCGCTCCCCGGGATTTCCATCCTGGTACAAACGCGAAAGTGGCGCGGAAAAAGAATAGAGTCGCCAGCCAGGCATTTTTATCCCGAAGAAAGGGAATGGTAATGCTGCACAAACCAGAAGAAAGAAAGAGGAAGGACGCAGGTCCTGCGAACCAAAGAGACTGAGTTCGGGAGTCGGTTACGACCTGGGAAGGTATTAGCACCCAGATCGTCCGCCGTACCCGACGGGATCCACGCTTGCAAAAGGAACTGTTTCAAAGGGTGAGGGTATGAAGGCTGCAACAGAGAAATGAATATGAAAAGAAACTGGAACTGGAAAAGAACTGAAAAAGAAAGGAAAAGGAAAAATGTAGGGAAAATAAAGATTGTGCTCGAACGGGCCCTACCCCGCTGCCTACGTACCTCATCGGGATAATGAGGATCAGAGACGCCGTAGTTCCCCTAACTAGGGGTAACAAAGGAAAATTGCTTGTGAATTAAAGGCTTGAACTGCCTATGCCATTGCTCAGGTGTTGCAGACTCGGAGGACGAGTGCGTTACCGTCTTGCAAAGTGATATGTAGGAGCAAGTTCACGGACGGAGCGAATGAGGTGAGAAGAGAATTCCCGAAGGAAAGACGCTTATTGTTTGTTTGGTGTTTTTTAGAAGCTTTTATGAGTGAAAGTTTGCATAGGTGAGTGTACCTAAGTCTTACTCAATGGGATGTGTACGTCTCACATCATCCCGAAATGGAATGCGCAAGAGGCACACCTATCTATGGAGGAAATCCCCAAAGCTAGTCCCACAAGTGGAGGCTTAAGCACACTGGCCTATTACCATTATTAAGTATTTTTGTGGTTTTTGGTTAAGAAATGTCTTTTAATTTTTCTTTGTGAGGTACTCATGCTAAGACCTATCTACCACGAGTGATGACTCACACCTCGTCCCGAAATGGAACGCGTGCAAGCATCTCATAGCAAAGTCTCATGTCACATGAAAGCCCCCAACCTTTATTAAGTGAATTAGAATTAAGTTTGAAGATGAGAAGAGAAAGAGAACCAAAGGAGCAAAAGGAAAAACTAGGGGGGGAAGCTTCTATCCTAAGTTAGCATGCATGGAATTCCTAAGGTTTGTGAGGTCTTTCTAACCTAAAAAAGGGAAATCTCAAGAAAAGAAGAAGAATATAAGAGGGGAGATGAGAAAGGCCTAAGCCCAACAAAAAAAAATGTTAGTCCATATAAACACAATGAGAAGAGATGAGAGATGGAGATGTGGAACTCAATTCCCACATCTCACACTTACCATAGCCTCTGCAAGGTTAGTGTAATAACATACAACCAAGGCATGAACCAACAAGTCAGAATCTACACAAGCATATAGGCATGGCAAAGAGCTCACAAGGTGCTAAGCAAAGTAACACAAGATCATATTGAAATGATTGGAAGTGAAACAAATGCAAAGAAGGCATGCATAACACTTAAAGAAATAAAGCACAATAAGAGAGACCCAAAACCAAGACTCAAGGAGACTCAACCTTTCCCTAAGACCAGGAACCACCCTAGACCTCTAAAGGACCCCAAAAGATGAGGAGAAGTTGGCACAAGTGCCCTTCTAACTTAAAAGAGCTTATAAGACTCAAAGTATGCAAAACAAAGCAAGGTGAGGAAGAAAATACCCAAGAAATAGATCCAAGCACCTAAAAAATCTACCCAACCAGCAAAGTACTCTCCAAACACAAGGAAATGAGAATCCAAAAGGGTTTGCAAAAATTCAGCACCAAACTAGGTCAATGAAGCTCAAGGATGCAAGGTATCACCATTTAGGGTTTTGAAAATTGATGCACAAGTAACTTAATCAAAATCCAGCAAAGAATTTTATGAAAAATCCAAGATAAATCATGAAGATAGTAGAGTGTCTTAGTATTTGAATGCAAAAAGAATGGGATCCATAGCTTAAAAGATGAGGAAGATAGAAATTGGACAAGGCAGATTGGTCCATGAGAGTTCACAATAAAACAATGCCTAGTGTTGAATTAAATTGGCCACGTGGAATAAAAAATAAAAATCTAAAAAAAATATGATAAAAAACTAGATGAACTAAAGAACACACATGGATTTTTTTGGATTTTTTTGATATTTGAAAGTATTTTAAAAATAATAAAAATGGAAGAAGTAAAAGGAAGAAAATAAAAGAATAATAAAATGATGGGGGAGTGTGAGAAGCAAAGCCAGCTAGCTCCTTCTGACCACTTGGGCCCAGTAGGAGGTGCGGATAGCATGTTGGCCTTGGGCCCATGCGAAAATAACAAAAAAAACAAGGAAATTAAAACTCAGGTTTTACAAATTTATGTGACATGCTTCAATGAAACAAAAAAACATGTAACCACACATCAATAGGTCACGCTAGGGTTTTAAATCATAAAAGACAAAACAAGAACTCAACCAATCCCTGCGTTCCACCTCATCATCTTCAACCTCACTCTTATGAAAACAAGCTGAAGCATGCGAATGTAACAGGGCTAAGCAGCAACAACACATCACATTCAGAGAACCATATCTCCTCCATTTCTCCATGAAAACACACGAACCAAACATCAAAAATGATCCTCGAATCAAGCACAACATGAATCAATCATCACAGACACGTAAACCAGCACACACAGCATGAACAGAATCAAAAGAGTTTGGATCTAGAAACTTCAAAACCCTAGCCTGACCTCATTTCAACATCATTTTCAAAACCAAAGAGATCCACATGCTCAGTATAACAAGTAGATCATAATGCACATCACAAAAACCATTTATAAACCTATGGATTTGAGGCATACCTGAGATCACACAGCTTCAAATTTCTCCAAGAAAGCCAAAATCCAGCTCTGGATGACCTTCTAGCAACCTCTTTTCACAAAATAAATGTGAAAGAAGCCTCACAATCGCCTCAACTTTGCTTTTTGAAGAACTCTGGCCTGAACTGGACTGGTGCAAGAACCTTCCTCCAGCTTAAAATGAGGCTTGATCTATGTCCTATGAAGCTTCAGGAACAAGAATATAAGGTCTGCTTTGTAAATGGAGCTATGGATGAAGAGTTATGAGAGAAAATGCAGCAAGAGCCAAAGCTTGAGACTGATGAAATTCTACTTCCTCTGCCCGATTCAAAGAAGAAATCTCACTTATATATGGTGTGTTTTCAGTGGCTAGGGTTGGCAAGCAAAGGCACGTGAGAATAGTGTGCATGAGGTGATTTTGCAAAACTTGCATGAGGTGTGTGATGGAATGATTCACTCGTGCTCTTCCCACTCCCTTTGCACATGCTGACCTCTAATGATCCCTTGATTCAAAAATGGAGAAAACCTGGCCCTTGGATCAATGCATCATGCTGTTCTTATCATTTTGCTAAAATGCCCTTCATGAGATAACTCCCACTCCACGCATGCTTTCTGCACCCCTTTTGGGCCAAACCCTTCTCATACCATGCATTGTGATATAATGACTCCAAATTGTACACAAATGGGCTTGCAACTTCATTTCATAACAACTTGCCATTTGGTAAAAATTTGACATCTCATGTGACAACATAAATCTCATATGCCCATGCACTTGCATTTTGTGAAATGTGTCAAATTCCCTGCCTGGACCCTCCAATTTCTCTTGAGCTAACAACTTAATATGTCATGAATAAAAAGATGGTGGCCTCACCTTGCACTTGGAATTGGAATACATGAGCCTTTTTTGAGATTTTGCATCATTTGCAAAAGTGTGAGGTAAGCTCACCTACCTCACTCTTTGCCTGGCCTCTTGGCACATGTGCAAGCCTTTTCAAATACTTGATCAGAACATAAACAACTTTGGCCCTTAGAACTAGCCATTACATACTTCTCATGATTTGGCTAAATTTGCATTTTTGAGGCCACTTCCTTGCTTGGCACCAAAATGTAAGTTTCTCTTGAGCAAAATCATCTAAATGCCTTGCATTGTGACTTAGTAACCTCACTTGATCCATTCCAGCACTTGGAAATGAGTTTTGAGCACTCTTGCATTTGGTGTGTGCATGGAAATGTGATTTTGCCCTAAAATGCATGAAATTTTCGAGGGCCTTATCTCTCAAACCATAAATCCCATGAAAATGTACTTGTACTTTTTGAAAATGGCAAGCTTTAGTCTTCAACTTTCATGTTTGAGTTGGGTTCATTTGAAGAATTTTTGATCATGCTAAGCTCACTTGAAAATTAGGGCAAAAGTTGCTAAATTTGGAAAATCTCAAAAACCAACTTTGTACCACTTTTGCAAAACCCTCCAAACATCTATGATTCTTGATCTTCAAACATCCCAAACATCTTATAACATTGTAAAAACCTCCCTTGGCAAGAAAAAGTGGCTTGGACCCTTTTAAATCAGACAGTTGACTTTTTACAGGCACAGTTGACCAATTACTTCATCTGCAAGCAACTAAAGCAATGACTGACTTCCATTTGGAATTTTTCCATGAAAATTGACATGTAGGGACCTCTTATCATATAGAAAACATTGCCCAAAAGATTTGGCCAAAATTATGAAGTTAAGGCTCTTGAAGTCAAAACCCTAATTTGGTTGCACTGCTTAGGAGCTTTGCATTGTCTTAAAACTTGTGATGATTAAGCAATCCTCTAAGCTTTTGCAAGTGAACTTGGCCTTGCCAAAGGAGTCTAGACTCATCATAGGCCACCCACAAATCCATTGGAACCCTTGTCTTGGCTTAGATGGCCTTCAATACCTCCCCAGATGGCCATATGCCTCATGCTAGGGCTTGATGCTTGTCATGCTTTATTTTCCCATGCTATAATGCTATATATATGATATGCTTATGATGCAAATGATGTATTATGATGCTTAAAATAAAGAGGGCAAATTTGAGGTTCTACAGCTGCCCCTATTCAAGCAACTGTTGATCTGAAAAGGGCGATCGCTTCCGCTTTCGACCGTTCAAGATAAACTGTGGTTGAATACCCAAGAAAACGAAAATTTGCACTCTGATGCAGAAAACAAGAAATGGGAAATAAACCCAATCCAATGGCGTTGCAACTGAACTGAAAAATAAGCAGACGAGCTCCTTCCAACGAAACCAAAGGTTCTGATGAAACATGAAACAGACGAATCTTCAAGAATCTTCAAAGTAACCTGAGATAGACGAATCTCCTTCACTAATCCTTACGCAGATAAGTGGAATAAGACGGACGAGTCTTATTCGGATAACCCTTACGCAGGCTCCGGGAATGCATATATGTCTGGGATAGACATGCAACTAGGATGGACGAATCCTCTTCAAGAATCCTTACGCAGATAAATGGAATAAGACGGACGAGTCTTCTTCGGATAACCCTTACGCAGGCTCCGGGAATGCATATATGTCTGGGATAGACATGCAACTAGGATGGACGAATCCTCTTCATGAATCCTTATGCAGATAAATGGAGTAAGACGGACGAGTCTTCTTCGGATAACCCTTACGCAGGTTCCGGTAATGGTTTTGACGTTTTAATCCCACCGTCAGGATTTTCAACCTCTTCACAAATCCTTACGCAGATAAGTGGAATAAGACGGACGAGTCTTCTTCGGATAACCCTTACGCAGGTTCCGGAAATGGTTTTGACGTTTTAATCCCACCGTCAGGGTTTTCAACCTCTTCAATGCGGACGAGCATTGGGATGATCATCAAATAAACACGGACGAGTGTCATAAGTCGGCGATACGGACGAGTACCGGATGATGATCCAAGAAACACGGACGAGTGCTTATGATATTGATACGGACGAGTATCAGCTTATTCCAGACGATCTTCAAAAGAAAATACCAAACACGGACGAGTGTCGGGGCGTGCAGACGAGCACTAGATAAGTAGCAGACACAGACGAGTGTCGAAGGATGCGGGCGAGAAATCTTCAAAGGAGTAACAAGCACATACGAGTGCTAAAATATGCGGTCGAGCATCAAATAAAGATGCGAGTACGGACGAGTACTGGCGACTTTCTTGGGGATATACCTTAAATAAAGAGGAATCGAAAAATGAACGGACGAGTGCTGCAGGGATGCGGTCGAGCATCACATAAAGATGCGAGTACGGACGAGTACCCGCAACTTCACTAGGGAAAACTTCAAAGAACTAATAAATACGGACGAGCGCCGAGAGCTGCGGACGGTCATCAAATAAAGATGTTAGCACGGACGAGTGCTGAGGAATACCTCAAATAAAGAGGAATCTGCTGAGGAAAAGGCACGGACGAGTGCTGAAAGAGGATGAGCATCAAATAAAGATGCGAGCACAGATGAGTGCTAGTAGATATAGACTCTACTGGGGAAAGTGCACAGACGAGTGCCACCAGGTGCTAATCCATCTTGAGATTGCGGATGAGCAAGCTGAACCATCAGATAAGTACCTAAGAGTGCGAACGAACACTAAAAGAGTATCAACAGAGACAAAAGCTGATTATGTTGGGGAAATAGACAATTCCGCTCTGGCTGAGGAATGAAGTCCTGACGGCCTGTGGGAGAAGATTCCGGTAACCTGCTGGGGACTCAAAGCTTTTAACTTTGATGGAAACGAAATGTTGGCAACCTGACGCCTGTTGGAGAGGCTTTCACTGGAGGAGAGACGACTCTGCATGAGGTATATTTCATTTACCTGCTTTGAACATCTGCTGAAGATCTGATCATCCTGCTCTGACTCCACTGGGGGAGAATTTCTTCTTACTCTGCTGGGGGAATCCCTTGGGAATGAGAATCCTGATGACTCTGTGGGGAAATGAAGTTACCTGCAACCCTGCTGAGCAAGGAGAACTTCTAGCAATTCCGTCGCGGATAATAAACTTCTAACAACTCCACTGAGGATGGGAGACTTCCACTGACTCCTGCTGGGAATTGACCCGACCTCTGGGGAGTGCAGGTGTTCAAAAACCTCTACCTGGAGAATAACCCTCTGCTGCTTGGGGATACGGTGATAGCCTGCAAATCCTACAATAACAGAATACACACATGTGCACCAAGATTGGTACGGCCTGATCTATTCATCCGCCGTCACCTGACACTCAAAGCGATGTTAAGTGTCTCTGCAATGTCATTTTATTAGTTTGAAAAGCAACACGTTTCGCATGCAATGTTATTTGTCAAAAATCCAGGACATTTTGTAAACAAAATAAGTATAACACGGTGTTTGACTGAATATTCTTTTTATTGATTGGCCTCTGAATAGGCATAATTTTACATTAGGGAGTAACCACCTGAAAGAGGTAGCTACTGTAAAATTGAGAAAAGAAACTATCCTAATGGCAATGGCACGGCATTCCAAAGAGTTTCCTTCCTGCTATGACTGGCATATCCTCAAGACTTTCCTTTCCGTCTTCGGCCTTCTGAAGAGAATGAGGGGGCTGATCTCTACCCTTCTGATATGGTCAAGTTGTTTGAAGCGGTAATGTGGTTCAGATAAACCGGAGCACAGTTGTTCGCTTATTCCCTGATTTTGCGTGGATCGCCCTTTCGGGTTTTCAATCCACCGGGCTACCCTTTTTTGCCTGAGTTGTCCGATGTGGCTTTTCAACTCAGCGGGTGTACATTTTTTTTAATTTTCCCTAATTTTTGCCCGAGCTTTTATTCTGTTTTTAGCTCGCCGGGATGCCCCTTTTTTGCCTGGACTATAATTCTGTTTTTGTGTCCAGCGGGTCTTTTATGCGAAGTATTTTTTAACTGCGTCCGAGTTAACAGGGTATTGGAAGTCTTCGCCATCCATAGTGGTGAGCATCAGTGCTCCGCCTGAGAATACTTTCTTCACTATGAATGGTCCTTCATAATTTGGGGTCCACTTGCCCCTGTGATCTGAACTGGGAGGAATGATCCTCTTGAGTACAAGCTCGCCTACTTGGTACTCCCGAGTACGTACTCGCTGATCGAAGGCTCGCTTCATTCTCCTTTGATACAGCTGGCTATGACAGATAGTTGCTAATCTCTTTTCCTCAATTAGACATAGTTGATCATATCGAGCACGTACCCATTCGGCCTCATCAAGCTTGACATCCATCAGAACCCGCAGTGAAGGGATTTCCACTTCAACAGGCAAGACTGCCTCCATACCGTAGACTAAAGAGAAGGGGGTTGCCCCAGTCGACGTCCTGACTGACGTTCGGTACCCATGCAACACAAACGGTAGCATCTCATGCCAATCCTTGTAGGTGATGACCATTTTCTGTACAATCCTCTTGATATTCTTGTTAGCTGCCTCCACCGCACCATTCATCTTTGGTCGGTAAGGAGAGGAATTGTGATGCTGGATTTTGAAGTCCCGGCACAGTTCTGCCATCATCTTATTGTTTAGATTAGAACCATTATCAGTAATGATTCGCTCAGGCACTCCATATCTGCATATGATATCTCTTTTCAGGAATTTTGCTACCACCTGGCGAGTAACATTGGCATAAGACGCAGCTTCTACCCATTTGGTGAAGTAATCAATCGCGACCAAGATGAAGCGATGTCCGTTTGACGCCGTTGGTTCAATCTTGCCAATCATATCAATGCCCCACATGGCGAAGGGCCAGGGTGAAGACATCACATTCAGAGGACTTGGAGGCACATGCACTTTATCCGCATAAATCTGGCATTTATGACATTTTCTGGCATAGGCACAACAGTCTGCATCCATGGTGATCCAGTAATAGCCTGACCTTAGCAACTTTTTAGCCATTGCATGCCCTCCAGCATGGGTACCAAAGGATCCTTCATGCACCTCGTGCATCAACAAGTCTGCTTCCGCCCTATCAACGCATCTGAGAAGTATCATATCGAAATTTCTCTTATACAGGGAACCATCAGTGTTCAGGAAGAAACTACCAGCTAGCCTTCTTAATGTCTTCTTATCATTGGATGATGCCCCAGGTGGGTATGTTTGATCCTCCAAGAAGCATTTGATGTCATGGTACCAGGGCTTATCATCTTTGACAATGTCTGTTGAGCACACATATGTTGGCCTGTCTAGTCTGGAGACTGCAATCTGAGGCACAAAATTGGCATCTTGCACTTTGATCATGGATGAAATGGTAGCTAGAGCATCTGCAAACTGATTTTCGTCTCGAGGGATATACTCAAGCTTGACCGTTGTGAAGAAAGTCAACAACCTCCTTGTATAGTCCCGATAAGGTATCAGATGATCTTGGTGCGTGTACCATTTACCATTGGTTTGATTAATTACCAGAGCTGAATCCCCGAATACAGTCAAAGTCTTGATCCTGAGGTCAATGGCTTCCTCAAGACCCATAATACAAGCTTCGTATTCAGCTTCGTTGTTAGTGCAGTTAAAGGTGAGTTTTGCCGAGAAAGGCATGTGAACTCCCTTAGGTGTAATGAGTACTGCACCAACACCACGACCATTCATATTAACAGCCCCATCAAACATCATAGTCCATTCTTCCTCTGGGTCAGGCCCTTCAGTGTGAATAGGCTCTTCATGATCTTTTGCTTTTATGAACATGATGTCTTCATCAGGGAAGTCAAATCTCATAGGCTGGTAATCATCAATGGGTTGCCCAGCCAGATAATCAGACAATACACTGCCCTTGATAGCTTTTTGGGATGTGTATTGAATATCATATTCTGTGAGAATCATTTGCCATCTTGCAACCCGTCTGGTAAGTGCTGGCTTCTCAAATATATACTTGACTGGATCCATCTTGGAGATCAACAAGGTAGTGTGGGTCAACATGTACTGCCTTAGTCGGCGAGCAGCCCACGCTAAAGCACAGCAAGTTTTCTCGAGCAGTGAATAACGTTGTTCACAGTCGGTAAACTTTTTGCTTAGGTAGTATATTGCGTACTCTTTTCGACCAGACTCGTCATGCTGGCCCAACACACACCCCATTGACTTTTCTAATACTGTCAAGTACATGATCAGAGGTCTTCCTTCCACCGGAGGCATAAGGATCGGAGGCTCTTGTAAGTATTCCTTAGTTTTGTCAAAAGCCCTCTGACAGTCTTCATTCCACCTGACCGCTTGCTCTTTTCTTAATAGCTTGAACAAGGGCTCGCAGGTTGCTGTAAGATGAGATATGAACCTTGAAATGTAGTTCAATCTTCCTAGGAACCCTCGAACTTCTTTCTCAGTTTTTGGTGCAGGCATTTCTTGAATGGCTTTAACGTTGTCAGGGTCAACTTCAATCCCTTTCTCACTTACAATAAATCCCAGCAACTTACTAGATCGTACCCCGAATGTGCATTTGTTGGGGTTTAGCTTCAATTGGTACTTCCTCAGACGCTTGAATAACTTCAACAGATTTACCAGGTGGTCTTCTTCTGTGAAGGACTTGGCAATCATGTCATCCACATAACATTCAATTTCTTTGTGGATCATGTCATGGAATAATGTTACCATAGCCCTTTGATAAGTGGCACCAGCATTCTTCAGGCCGAATGGCATCACTTTATAACAGAATGTGCCCCAGGGTGTGATGAAAGTTGTCTTCTCCATGTCTTCAGGTGACATTTTGATCTGATTGTATCCTGAAAACCCATCCATGAAGGAGAACACCGAAAACTGAGCCGTATTATCAACCAATACATCAATGTGAGGTAAAGGGAAATCATCTTTCGGGCTAGCTCTGTTCAGATCCCGGTAGTCAACACACATCCTCACCTTGCCGTATTTCTTTGGTACTGGAACAATGTTAGCTACCCAAGGTGGGTAACTAGTCACGGCAAGGAACCCGACGTCCCACTGTTTCTGTACTTCCTCTTTGATCTTCATCGCCATGTCCGGGCGAGTTCTTCTCAGTTTTTGCTTAACAGGAGGACAATTTTCCTTTAACGGTAGTCGATGCACAACTATGTCGGTATCCAATCCTGGCATATCCTGATACGACCAGGCAAAGATGTCAACATATTCACGCAACATTTCAATCAACCCCTTCTTCACTTCTGTCTGCAGGCTGGCACCTATCTTGATTTCCTTCTTAACCTCTTCTGTGCCGATGTTGATAACCTCGATTTCCTCCTGATGAGGCTGAATGACTCTTTCCTCTTGCTTCAATAACCTGACCAGCTCTTCAGGGAGTTCGTAATCTTCCTCAATCTCTTCATCAGCTTGGTAGATCGGATTGTCGAAGTTATGCTCAGTCATAGCGGGAGAATTGCCAATGGAATCCGGTTGATCGACACTGCACAAGTGATGTGCTCATTCAGAATCTGTTTAGAGAAAACACACACCAAAAGCAAGAAAGAAAAACACATTGCCATTTCCTTTATTTGTGCAAAAAATTAAAATTGAAAGAAAGGGAACGATTTGATTGAAAAATGTCCTTTATTTATGACAAATAAATGCGTTCAAAACATGGAGGCCCATACAATGGATCCTTGTACCTTGGGCAGAGTACAGGATTTGACATGCAGTATGTAAAAAATGACAAATAAACAATTACTTTGTGATCCAGGTGACTTCGACGATGTCTTCCGTAAACCAATTGGACAGCTCCTCTCCTGGTGTACACGGGCGGATCCAATTATCCAGTTCGCACTCGCTATCTCCGTCTTCACTGGTAGCACAGATATGGTTGCGGTCCAGCAACCCAGCACTAGTAAAGGTAATGGTCTTGTTGTCTGATGACCGGACGAGCCCATCAGGCTGATACCCAAGCCCGAACTTATCCTCCTTCTTTTCCAGCTCCAGTAGTTTGCCCCAGCCTTGGGCACTACCTGATTGCACAACTTCCTTAGCCTGCTTGTAGGAGGTAATAGACGTACCTTCTTTATCTTCAGCTTTACTCAGAGGAGACAAGGAACTAACATTCACTGCTTCGAATGCCTGACACAGGGTTTCATGAATTTCACCATCCATCTCCACGTATTTGAATGTAGATAGATGACTCACAAATATGTCCTCTTCGCCGCACACAGTCACAACTGGACCATCCACTACGTACTTGAGCTTCTGGTGCAAAGTTGACGTCACAGCCCCTGCAGCATGAATCCAGGGTCGACCAAGCAGACAGCTATAAGCAGGTTGGATGTCCATCACGTAGAACGTGCTCTTAAACACTTGCGACCCAACCTTGATCGGCAACTCAACCTCTCCAAACACAGACCTTCGAGAACCGTCGAAAGCCTTCACCACCAAATCACTTGGTCTCAACACAACCCCTTCCACATTAAGTTTCATTAACGCCTTCTTCGGCAAGACATTAAGAGATGACCCAGTATCAACCAGGACATGAGACATCACAGCCCCTTTGCATTCAATTGTGATGTGGAGAGCCTTATTATGATTCTTCCCTTCAGTAGTAAGGTCCCTATCAGTAAAGCCCAGACCATGGCTCGCATTCACACTTCCCACCACGGCTTCTAACTGATTCACGGTAATCTCCTGAGGAACATACGCCATCTGCAACACCTTCAGAAGGGCTTCTCTATGGGCTGGTGAGCACATCAGCAGTGACAAGATGGAGATTTTGGAGGGAGTTTGATTTAGCTGTTCGACTACCTTTTAGTCGCTCCTCTTAATAATCCTCATGAACTCCTCCATTTCCTTTTCGAAAGTACTTTGACCAGTAGCGGGAATGGCATTATCTTCAGTTGCTACTTGTTTCCCTTTGGCTTTAGCAGAAGCCTCAGCATCAGTGTCTCCTCTCAAAGTCTGGGGAGCGAATAGGCGACCACTCCTCGTGAAACCTCCACTTCCCCCAACATTCACCACAGCTGGGTCCATGGTTACTGTCTTATTTTCCACTTTCTGTCCTCCGACATATACTTCTGATCCGTAATGCCACGGAATAGCCTTCTCATCTGAATACGGAATAGGTCCAGGCACCGTGATGGTGACGGGACTTACTTCCGGGACATAAATAGTAACAGGCTCTCTTTGCGCTGGCATTTCAGCAGGATCATAGTATATGGTCACTGTTGACACTTCATCAGTCTTCTTATCGACCCTGTCGAACTGTAACAGCCCATCATCCATCAGTCTCTGTAAACCAGTCTTTAATCTGTCACAACCATTCTTCGACTCACCACAGTCTTCGCAATCAAATCCACAACCCGGGAAAATCTGACCCTTCACCAACCTCTCCTTGACCAGCAACAAGGAGGTCTTCACTTCTTCAACCTTTTCCACCAAGTTCAACCTCTCCTCCACCTCAATAGCATTAACCTTGGCTCCCCCATGATTAGGGATAGGGTTATTCGTGACATTTGGAGGTGGCGCAAAATTGATTGCCTTGGAGTCGATCAAATCCTGAACTTTATAGTGCAAAGCCCTGCACTTCTCTGTTGAGTGCCCGGGTGCCCCAGAATGGAAAGCGCACCGAACATTGGCGTCGTAACCTGGAGGAAGAGTTCCAGTAGGTGGAGCCAAGGTCCTCAGTTGAATTAAGTTCAATTCCAACAATCTCTGGAGTAAAGCTGTATACGTCATTGGGATCACATCAAAAACCCTATCAGCTTGGCGTGGCTGCCTCTGCTGATATGGTCTCTGTTGATAGTTGCGCTGCTGCTGTTGCTGAGGCTGTTGAAGAGCCTGTTGAGTTGGTTGAATTGGTGTAGTGGGAATTGTGACTGTAGCTATCTGATTGTACTCTCGTCTATAACCTCTGCCTCTGCCTTGGCCATATACTGCGTTAGCTTCCCCTTCTCTTCTTCTAGGAGGTCCGCCAAAGGCTTTCCTCGCTCCCCCAGAGCTACCAGCAGTATTAGGGTCTTGAATCTTCCCTGTCTTTAGTAAAGTCTCAACTCTCTCTCCAGCAATCACTATATCATTGAACTTGGTGGCCGAGCTAGATGCCAACCTCTCTAGAAAAACACCCTGGAGAGTGCCCATAAACATGTCGGCCATTTCATCCTCTAAGAGAGGTGGTTGCACCCTGGCAGCTAACTGGCGCCACCTCTGGGCGTACTCTTTGAAACTTTCTTTCGCCGCTTGGGTCATGTGTTGCAACTGTGTGCGCTTCGGAGCCATGTCCATGTTATATTGATACTGCCTTACAAAGGCCTCGGCCAAATCCTTCCAGCTTTTGATATTGACCCTATTGAGCTTCATGTACCATTCAAGAGAAGCTCCCACCAAGCTATCCTGAAAATAATACATCCACAGCTTCTCATCATCTGTATGAGCGGCAATTCTCCCAACAAACGATTGCAGATGGGTTTTCGGGCAAGTAGTGCCGTCATACTTCTCGAAGGTAGGAACTTTGAACTTATACGGAATCCTGACTCCCGGAACCAAACCCAAGTCTGTGATGTCAAATCCCAAAGAACTCTGGGACTGAATAGCCTTGATTTGTTCGGCCATCTCCTCAAACCTTCTGTTCATCTTTACCCCTTGACCCTCAGCTTCGTCAAGCAGAGTGAACTGGTCATCTTGATGGTCTACCTGAATGTTGTGTAACCCGTCGTTGATTATTGTTGTTCCTGGCTGCGTGACAGGAGGTTCGACCTGACGTGCGCCCGCACCGGTACGATTGTCAGCAGTAGCAGCTGCCGCAGCATTCCTATTCTGGTTCTCTACCATCTCTCGCAGGCGTTCTTGGGTCTGCCCCATGCCGACCATTAGTGTCATAAAATTATCCATCCTTTGTCTCAAATCTGTCAAGTCTGCCTGTAACTGGTCCATGACTCGCTCTCTATTAATCTTGGTTGGATATCTGTGGACTGTTGGTTGCCCCCGAACTTTTCGAGGAGCTATAGTGCCTGAAACACAAAATACATTAGTAACCGAGACACTACCTGCAAAACAACAAACAGGTTATATGGATGCAATGCAGTTGCTTATGTTTCCAATCACAGGTCAATCATGCCCCGGTCCCGGTATTTCAGCAAAGAAAACCAGATGGGCACTGATCCTCGACTTCCAGGAACCTTCGCGAGAGACCACATTCAAAACACAACAGCAAGCGAACCAAGAAATAGTGGAAAAACCCATAACATAAATCAACCCATCAGGCAAATAACACAGAATTCCCCGTAGGGTACAAGTCTTTACAAAGGAAAAATAACCAACTAAGACTCCTACAACATGCCTGTAGGTAATCCAGATACAAGAAAAGTAAACTAAGAAGCAGAACCGACGCCTAAGGACCCTGAAGCTCCATCACTAAACCCCCCATCCGATCTGAATTTCTTGACTCCCGCCATCAACTTTAGGTCTTCAATTTCTTTAAGCGCTGCTTCGAGGGCTTGTTGACTGTCCGCGAGTTGCTGAGTCTTCTCTCTGCGAATTTTGTGGACTTGCTCCACCTCTTCTTTTTTGTAAGCCATCTGAACTTCAAAGAACTCTTCTTTTTCTTTATATTGTTTCAGCTCTTGCTCTCTCTGTCCCTTCAACCAGACAATTGACTGACGAGCATCTCTGAGGATCTTTGACTTCTTCTTGCGCTCAACTTCTCTTTGGGCTTCCATCATCCCCAATCTGCGGAAATGTGCTTCTCTACCCGCAAAGTCCTTCTCCTTAGCCTCCAAAGTCGTTTGTATCTTCAGTAACTTCTCTTCAGCTTCATTCTTAGCTTTGTTAGCTTGGTGATACAAGCTTACCATCTCGGTATTTTCAACTCTAACTGCATGTAGCTGGGCTTCCAACTTCTTGAATTCCTCTAGGGGCACAGTATCGGTGGACTCAGCAACTGGGGGAACTGGTGCTGAAAATGGTAACAAAACTCTTCTGGCTCTATCTTTCAACCAAGCTTCGTACTCTGGGAATGTCTGATTGTTGCACTTCCCGAAACTAGCTATTCCTTCTCCTTTAATGCATTTCCAAGCTCCCGCAACCTTCCTCACTAAAGGCATATTATCCTTCACTGTGAAGTAGAAAATAGGGGTCAGCTTCAAGTCTTCAGGCACATCTCTCAATGCGTATCCTAATTGTCTTCTTAACAAGGTTGGATTGTAATTAATCCCTCCAGTTATTCCCAACAAAGGCACACTATGATAACTCCCGCAGCTAGTGATGAAACGTGCTCCTTGCAGCCTCTGAGTGAACCACCTAACATCCTTGGCAAGCAACTTTTCCAGCTTCTGAGCCCATATCAAACTATGGTCACTAAACACTCCCGTACTAGGCAAATGCCTCATGAACCACATGTGAAACAATGGAGCACAGCAACGAACCAAACCTCCCCTCTTCTTTTCAGTTTTGTAATGAACTGAGTAATACAAATCCCCGAGTAAGGTAGGCACTGGGTTCTTCAGCAAAAAGAGATGTATGGCATTTATATCTATGAACTTCTCCATATCAGCAAACAAAATGATGCCATAGATAGACAGAGCCAAAATAGCACACACAGCATCCCATTCTTCTTCAACAGCCAATTCTCCCGCTTTCTTCACCAGAGCCTCCAAAGAAAACCCAGACACTCCTCCTTTGATAATGGTCAAAGACTTCACAGTAGAAGGACTCAAATAAAGAGCCTTAGCAATAGCCTCCGGTGCTGGTCTACTCATCTCAGAGTTGAAAGGAACCTGATCTTGAACCGGCACACCCAGGATCAAAGCATACTCCTCCATCATAGGGCCCAATTGGAAATCAGGAAAGGTGAAGCAACGGAGCTGAGGATCATAATACTGAAGCAATGTATGAATGGCACTCCTCTCTGAAGAATCTAACTCCATCACCACATCAAGAATACTCCCGTAAGCTTTTCTGAATCTCTCTACCTGGTTGGGTGTAATCAGCTTTACCATCTTCTTCAGCAAACCAACCTTGATATCAAAGAACTTGAAGTGAATATTCTGCTTGCGAGGATCTTCCATCTTTGAAAAGAATACCGGAACCGGGAGCAGATATATGAACCTGTGAATGAAAACAAAAAACAATGATTAATGATGCAATGATGCAATGCAGATGCAAATGCAAGGACATATGGCCATTTGAGACTGTCTGGAGTCTGGCCACTGACAAGGTCCCTCTGAATAACTGACAAACCAAAAGTCCAATGAGTCACACTCCCTGATAATCACAACTCTCTGAATAAAGTCTCAAGAACACAGTATCAAGAATACCAGAACCAGAAAACCAGAACTCCGGAACCAAAGTAACTGTATCATAACATAAACTGTACTGATAACAAGGGTATGATGAGGTCAAGGGTTCCTGCAAACCTGTAAACCCATCCCCAATCTCACAGGTGTGCTCCGGGTCAAACATCACGGACTCTCAAAGCCGAATAGCAATAATACTTTCACCATTTCTGAGAAATGGCTCATGACCAAATCAGGGAATCGGTTAGGCATTATATACTATGCAGGGAGGCCTCAGCTGAGTCCGGGAAAAACAAGCATCCCTTACAGGTTCCCAGCTTCAAGCGCTGAAATCGAGAAACAATAGTACATTCAGCCCGTAGGATACAGTACTAATGTCATACGACCAGATGCTTTGGCTGAGTTCCTATAAGAGAACCAGGCCATCCTATGCGAGTTCCCAGTGGACCCTCGGGTGCGAATGGGTTTGACACAAAATGTGGTCTGCCAATGCCACCACTGGAGAGGGTTATTTCCACAAAGGTTCTCAATGATCGGTCCCCAGATGCACATAACTATCAAGGTCCTATCCCGAAGTGGAGGAAATCCCCACACAAGATATTTCCAAGACGGTCGCAGTCTGGGCGTGAAACACATCGCCACTCATCATGCCACATGTGAGTACAATATGTCCACTCTAATCCTAGGGTGCACTCAAGCCGGGTACTTGGCTTATCTCTCAGAAACAGTATCACCCGAGCCCACCAAACAGAAAACCAGTCCAGACAGCCCAGTATGATATATATGATGCGGAATATAAATACTGAAAACTGTAAATGAAACTGTAAATAAAGCTGTAAACAACAACAATACAATACAACAAGCCACAGCAAACAAACATCACCCAATGAAACAACAACACACAAGCGCTAGGAGAGACTCACAGGGAAACCAGAGATTCTGGGTTCCATCCCCAGCAGAGTCGCCAAGCTGTCGCTCCCCGGGATTTCCATCCTGGTACAAATGCGAAAGTGGCGCGGAAAAAGAATAGAGTCGCCAGCCAGGCATTTTTATCCCGAAGAAAGGGAATGGTAATGCTGCACAAACCAGAAGAAAGAAAGAGGAAGGACGCAGGTCCTGCGAACCAAAGAGACTGAGTTCGGGAGTCGGTTACGACCTGGGAAGGTATTAGCACCTAGATCGTCCGCCGTACCCGACGGGATCCACGCTTGCAAAAGGAACTGTTTCAAAGGGTGAGGGTATGAAGGCTGCAACAGAGAAATGAATATGAAAAGAAACTGGAACTGGAAAAGAACTGAAAAGAAAGGAAAAGGAAAAATGTAGGGAAAATAAAGATTGTGCTCGAACGGGCCCTACCCCGCTGCCTACGTACCTCATCGGGATAATGAGGATCAGAGACGCCGTAGTTCCCCTAACTAGGGGTAACAAAGGAAAATTGCTTGTGAATTAAAGGCTTGAACTGCCTATGCCATTGCTCAGGTGTTGCAGACTCGGACGAAGAGTGCGTTACCGTCTTGCAAAGTGACATGTAGGAGCAAGTTCACGGACGGAGCGAATGAGGTGAGAAGAGAATTCCCGAAGGAAAGACGCTTATTGTTTGTTTGGTGTTTTTTAGAAGCTTTTATGAGTGAAAGTTTGCATAGGTGAGTGTACCTAAGTCTTACTCAATGGGATGTGTACGTCTCACATCATCCCGAAATGGAATGCGCAAGAGGCACACCTATCTATGGAGGAAATCCCCAAAGCTAGTCCCATAAGTGGAGGCTTAAGCACACTGGTCTATTACCATTATTAAGTATTTTTTGTGGTTTTTGGTTAAGAAATGTCTTTTAATTTTTCTTTGTGAGGTACTCATGCTAAGACCTATCTACCACGAGTGATGACTCACACCTCGTCCCGAAATGGAACGCGTGCAAGCATCTCATAGCAAAGTCTCATGTCACATGAAAGCCCCCAACCTTTATTAAGTGAATTAGAATTAAGTTTGAAGATGAGAAGAGAAAGAGAACCAAAGGAGCAAAAGGAAAAACTAGGGGGGGAAGCTTCTATCCTAAGTTAGCATGCATGGAATTCCTAAGGTTTGTGAGGTCTTTCTAACCTAAAAAAGGGAAATCTCAAGAAAAGAAGAAGAATATAAGAGGGGAGATGAGAAAGGCCTAATCCCAACAAAAAAAATGTTAGTCCATATAAACATAATGAGAAGAGATGAGAGATGGAGATGTGGAACTCAATTCCCACATCTCACACTTACCATAGCCTCTGCAAGGTTAGTGTAATAACATACAACCAAGGCATGAACCAACAAGTCAGAATCTACACAAGCATATAGGCATGGAAAAGAGCTCACAAGGTGCTAAGCAAAGTAACACAAGATCATATTGAGATGATTGGAAGTGAAACAAATGCAAAGAAGGCATGCATAACACTTAAAGAAATAAAGCACAATAAGAGAGACCCAAAACCAAGACTCAAGGAGACTCAACCTTTCCCTAAGACCAGGAACCACCCTAGACCTCTAAAGGACCCCAAAAGATGAGGAGAAGTTGGCATAAGTGCCCTTCTAACTTAAAAGAGCTTATAAGACTCAAAGTATGCAAAACAAAGCAAGGTGAGGAAGAAAATACCCAAGAAATAGATCCAAGCACCTAAAAAATCTACCCAACCAGAAAAGTACTCTCCAAACACAAGGAAATGAGAATCCAAAAGGGTTTGCAAAAATTCAGCACCAAACTAGGTCAATGAAGCTCAAGGATGCAAGGTATCACCATTTAGGGTTTTGAAAATTAATGCACAAGTAACTTAATCAAAATCCAGCAAAGAATTTTATGAAAAATCCAAGATAAATCATGAAGATAGTAGAGTGTCTTAGGATTTGAATGCAAAAAGAATGGGATTCATAGCTTAAAGGATGAGGAAGATAGAAATTGGACAAGGCAGATTGGTCCATGAGAGTTCACAATAAAACAATGCCTAGTGTTGAATTAAATTGGCCACGTGGAATAAAAAATAAAAATCTAAAAAAAATATGATAAGAAACTAGATGAACTAAAGAACACACATGAATTTTTTTGGATTTTTTTAATATTTGAAAGTATTTTAAAAATAATAAAAATGGAAGAAGTAAAAGGAAGAAAATAAAAGAATAATAAAATGATGGGGGAGTGTGAGAAGCAAAGCCAGCTAGCTCCTTCTGACCACTTGGGCCCAGTAGGAGGTGCGGATAGCATGTTGTCCTTGGGCCCATGCGAAAATAACAAAAAAAACAAGGAAATTAAAACTCAGGTTTTACAAATTTATGTGACATGCTTCAATGAAACAAAAAAACATGTAACCACACATCAATAGGTCACGCTAGGGTTTTAAATCATAAAATACAAAACAAGAACTCAACCAATCCCTGCGTTCCACCTCATCATCTTCAACCTCACTCTTATGAAAACAAGATGAAGCATGCGAATGTAACAGGGCTAAGCAGCAACAACACATCACATTCAGAGAACCATATCTCCTCCATTTCTCCATGAAAACACAAGAACCAAACATCAAAAATGATCCTCGAATCAAGCACAACATGAATCAATCATCACAGACACGTAAACCAGCACACACAGCATGAACAGAATCAAAAGAGTTTGGATCTAGAAACTTCAAAACCCTAGCCTGACCTCATTTCAACATCATTTTCAAAACCAAAGAGATCCACATGCTCAGTATAACAAGTAGATCATAATGCACATCACAAAAACCATTTATAAACCTATAGATTTGAGGCATACCCGAGATCACACAGCTTCAAATTTCTCCAAGAAAGCCAAAATCCAGCTCTGGATGACCTTCTAGCAACCTCTTTTCACAAAATAAATGTGAAAGAAGCCTCACAATCGCCTCAACTTTGCTTTTTGAAGAACTCTGGCCTGAACTGGACTGGTGCAAGAACCTTCCTCCAGCTTAAAATGAGGCTTGATCTATGTCCTATGAAGCTTCAGGAACAAGAATATAAGGTCTGCTTTGTAAATGGAGCTATGGATGAAGAGTTATGAGAGAAAATGCAGCAAGAGCCAAAGCTTGAGACTGATGAAATTCTACTTCCTCTACCCGATTCAAAGAAGAAATCTCACTTATATATGGTGTGTTTTCAGTGGCTAGGGTTGGCAAGCAAAGGCACGTGAGAATAGTGTGCATGAGGTGATTTTGCAAAACTTGCATGAGGTGTGTGATGGAATGATTCACTCGTGCTCTTCCCACTCCCTTTGCACATGCTGACCTCTAATGATCCCTTGATTCAAAAATGGAGAAAACCTGGCCCTTGGATCAATGCATCATGCTGTTCTTATCATTTTGCTAAAATGCCCTTCATGAGATAACTCCCACTCCACGCATGCTTTCTGCAACCCTTTTGGGCCAAACCCTTCTCATACCATGCATTGTGATATAATGACTCCAAATTGTACACAAATGGGCTTGCAACTTCATTTCATAACAACTTGCCATTTGGTAAAAATTTGACATCTCATGTGACAACATAAATCTCATATGCCCATGCACTTGCATTTTGTGAAATGTGTCAAATTCCCTGCCTGGACCCTCCAATTTCTCTTGAGCTAACAACTTAATATGTCATGAATAAAAAGATGGTGGCCTCACCTTGCACTTGGAATTGGAATACATGAGCCTTTTTTGAGATTTTGCATCATTTGCAAAAGTGTGAGGTAAGCTCACCTACCTCACTCTTTGCTTGGCCTCTTGGCACATGTGCAAGCCTTTTCAAATACTTGATCAGAACATAAACAACTTTGGCCCTTAGAACTAGCCATTACATACTTCTCATGATTTGGCTAAATTTGCATTTTTGAGGCCACTTCCTTGCTTGGCACCAAAATTTAAGTTTCTCTTGAGCAAAATCATCTAAATGCCTTGCATTGTGACTTAGTAACCTCACTTGATCCATTCCAGCACTTGGAAATGAGTTTTGAGCACTCTTGCATTTGGTGTGTGCATGGAAATGTGATTTTGCCCTAAAATGCATGAAATTTTCGAGGGCCTTATCTCTCAAACCATAAATCCCATGAAAATGTACTTGTACTTTTTGAAAATGGCAAGCTTTAGTCTTCAACTTTCATGTTTGAGTTGGGTTCATTTGAAGAATTTTTGATCATGCTAAGCTCACTTGAAAATTAGGGCAAAAGTTGCTAAATTTGGAAAATCTCAAAAACCAACTTTGTACCACTTTTGCAAAACCCTCCAAACATCTATGATTCTTGATCTTCAAACATCCCAAACATCTTATAACATTGTAAAAACCTCCCTTGGCAAGAAAAAGTGGCTTGGACCCTTTTAAATCAGACAGTTGACTTTTTACAGGCACAGTTGACCAATTACTTCATCTGCAAGCAACTAAAGCAATGACTGACTTCCATTTGGAATTTTTCCATGAAAATTGACATGTAGGGACCTCTTATCATATAGAAAACATTTCCCAAAAGAGTTTGCCAAAATTATGAAGTTAAGGCTCTTGAAGTCAAAACCCTAATTTGGTTGCACTGCTTAGGAGCTTTGCATTGTCTTAAAACTTGTGATGATTAAGCAATCCTCTAAGCTTTTTCAAGTGAACTTGGCCTTGCCAAAGGAGTCTAGACTCATCATAGGCCACCCACAAATCCATTGGAACCCTTGTCTTGGCTTAGATGGCCTTCAATACCTCCCCAGATGGCCATATGCCTCATGCTAGGGCTTGATGCTTGTCATGCTTTATTTTCCCATGCTATAATGCTATATATATGATATGCTTATGATGCAAATGATGTATTATGATGCTTAAAATAAAGAGGGCAAATTTGAGGTTCTACAGCGTCTTCCCGACGTCGAGCGTCTCTTACTGAACTGGACGCTTGCTTTTCTTCATATTGGATGTAAGCTTGGGCTTTTAGCAGGAATGCGTCGAGGGTCGCTGGGGTTTCAATACCGACCGCCCGATGAAAATCGGTCGAGGGACGTAGCCCCCATTCAAGCAGATACTTTTTCATGTCGTCGGTCGTAGATACTTGAACCGCCTCTTTATTGAATCTTTCGATGTAGGTTCGTAAAGGCTCGTCCCTCCCTTGGATTATTGCTTCGAGCGAAGCCTCTGTCTTAGGATGTCGTCTCGATGCAGTAAAATGCCTAGAGAAAGTGCGCCCAAGTTGTTTCCACGACGTGATGGATTCAGCCTCAAGGCTCTTGTACCATGTCATTGCCCCTTTCCTCAGCGTCGTGGGAAAGAGCTGACATTTAATTGCTCCCCGAACACCTCGATAGTCGAGCAAGGCATCGATGTTCTCGATGTGTTCGTCTGGGTCGGTAGTCCCGTCGTACGAACCTAAAGGAGGAGGTTTCTCCAGGCCTCTCGGGAGTTTGGCCGCCATAATTTCAGAAGATAAGGGGCCCCGAGCGTCTTCGTCGTCACTGGAAGCAAGTGATGATCTGTGATCACGTTTCTTTGTTCCCCGAGGGGAAGCGGATCTTGATCTGCTCCTTCTTGATTTTCTTTTAGGAGAGGGTCATGGAGATGACCGACGAAAACGTTTGTTGCCTGTTGATTCGTCGGTGTTTCCTCTCCTTTTCTTCGGAGTAGACGGAGTGTGCTCCCCTTGGGGTCTCTTGGAAGAATGAGGTCGACGAGAGTTATCTTCAAGTCGGGCGATCTTTTCACCATGAGCGAGGAGTAACAAGTTTGTTTGATTTAGGATTTCGGCTAGCGCTGCGAAATCTGATCCCAAAGGAGTCGAAGGAACAAGAGTTTCCGGGCGACTCTCCAAGGGTTGATCACGATCGGGTGAAGGCGATGCTGCCTTCCCTTCTGGTTGGTCGTGCGTGGTGTCATCATGTAGGGGGGGTTGGACATTGCTCTCATGTTGCGTGAGAATCATGCCATCATTCGATCGATTTTCCTGGTTGTCCCGAGCAGCCATGGATCTTGTTAAAACTTTTTGTTCTTTGAAGACTTTGAAAGAAGAACGGGGAAGTTAGTAATATTCCCACAGACGGCGTCACCTGATCGTACCTGGAGATCAGGATCCGATACGGCTGGACTCGAGAGCGGGCGGAAATGGTCGTCGAGGAAAAGAAAGGGGTGTACCTGCAACACACTCCGATGCCAAAGTAAGTATCCGAGCAACAGTGAGCAAGTACTAGTGTTAGGGTTGAGAATTGAATACCTGACCCTCTCAAATGAGAGAGTTTATATAGAGGACCAGCTAGAAGACTATTGGTTCGTTTTATGAGGTGCGGATCTAGGGGTCCGTGAAGGTAGGAAACGGTCAATACTAGCCGTTAGAGGGTCTCTCCATGATCGGATCATTAGTGGTCGACTGAGGGACCACTTTTCATGACTGTGCTCGTTCAGTCGAGCAAGGTGAATAGGTCAGCCTTTTTGGCCCAATAAGAGGAATTGGGCCGGGTCGGAACACCAACATAGAGGTGTTCTACATCTCCTACCATAAAGGGCTTCAAACGGCGCCATTCCAATGCTTGAATGGTAACTGTTATTATAAGTGAATTCAATTAGTGGCAAATGAGTATCCCATGCACCTCATTTTTCTAACACACAAGTTCTCAATAAATCTTCCAGTGACTGAATAGTCCTCTCTGATTGCCCATCCGTCTGTGGGTGGTAAGCTGAACTCAATTTCAACCTAGAACCCAAAGCCTCATGCAAACTCTTCCAAAATTTCGAAGTAAACCGCGGATCTCTATCCGATACTATACTCGACGGTACACCATGCAATTTCACTACAATCCGTATATAAATCTCTGCCAATTTAGTTAACAGAAAACTGATGTTAATTGGAATAAAATGTGCCGACTTAGTCAACCGATCTACAATTACCCAAATAGCATCAAAGCCTCTCACTGTATTTGGCAAACCTGTCACAAAATCCATAGCAATGTTGTCCCATTTCCATTCCATAATCTCTAACAGTTGCATCATCCCCGAAGGCTTCTGGTGTTCCACCTTAGATTTCTGACACACCAAGAAAGCATAAACAAATTGTGTGATATCCCTCTTCATACCGTGTCACCAAAACAATTTCTTCAAATCATGGTACATCTTTGTAGCTCCTGGATGGATACTCAAGCTACTTCGATGAATTTCTTCTAAAATTGCTTTCTTTAATTCAACATTGTCAGGTACGCAAATTCTACCTCTGAATCTCAAAACACCATCATTATTCAAAACATAATCTCCTCCTTGGTCATTTCCTTCATTAGGCATTAAATCTACCAATTTTACATCTTACCTTCGATTTTTCCTTATCACATCCAGAAATTCATTATTAATTCTCAACATACCCAGCTTAACACTTTCCGACGTTATTTCACATACCATACTCAAGTCTCTAAATTGCTCAATTAAATCCATTTCCTTCACCATCATAGCCGACATATGAATTGTCTTCCGGCTCAATGCATCTGCTACCACATACGCTTTTCCCAAGTGGTATTTCAGATTAAAATTATAATCCTTCAAAAACTCTAACCATCTTCTTTGTCTCATATTAAGCTCCTTTTGATCAAACAAGTACTTTAAACTCTTATGATCACTAAAAAATTCAAACTGTGAACCATACAAATAATGCCTCCAAATTTTCAACACGAATACCACTGCGGCCAATTCCAAATCATGAGTAGGATAATTCCTCTCATGTACCTTCAATTGCCTCGAAGCATAAGCTACAACTTTACCTACCTGCATTAGCACACCACCTAAATCCATTTTAGACGCGTCGCAATAAACAACAAAAGCTTCACTCGGGTGTCGCTCCCACCAAATGACACCTGGTCAGAAGGGGTACAGACGCGAACGGTCGGCGAAAGGAGGAAAAGAAAAGAGTCACCAGCTAGGCATTTTTATCCCGAAGGAAAGGTAATGCTGCATAAACCTAAGAAAAGATGGATAAGATGGTTGCGAACCAGAGAAACTGAGAAAGGGGGTTGGTTACAACCTGGGAAGGTATTAGCACCCAGATTGTCCGCCGTACTCGACGGGATCCACGCTTAAAAGATTTGTGTTTTAAAGGGGTAGTGTCAGTGCTGTCTGTGTATCAAAGCTGGAAAGAATGCAAGTGTCAGTGTTAAAAGAAGTATGAAGTGTATAAGAGAAGTGTCAGTGTAAGAACAAGAGTGAAGCTCAAGATTTTGAGGCTAAAAGAATAATACTGGAAGGAGGGGGGAATATACAGACTTTTGTTCGATAACTGTTAAGTTATGCCTACGTATCCTCTCGTGCAATGAGGAAGTCAGAACACCGTAGTTCGACTCAAAGAGACTGAAAGATAAATTGACTTGTGAATTGCTTACTTGTCTATGCTCAAGTGTATGACCTGTTTGGCTCAGGTGCAAACTGTCTTGCATTAGACCGAAGAAGCGAGTTCTCGTTTGTGAGTGAATGAGGTGAGAAAAGAATCCTGGAGGAGACGATTATTGTTTGTTTTTGAGTTTTCAGTCATTTATTGCTTTTTGGAGTTTGTCATAGGAAAATGAGCTTAAGCCTAAACCAAGGGATTTAGTAAACTCATCACATCCTCCCTCTGATTAGTGGAAAGCACATCTGGCGTTGACATCATAATTTCTTGGGAGATTAGAGGGATCTGGTGGTGCCAATGTTCTTAATTCAACCAGGTTGAGTTTCATGAGTTGTGGCAATAAGGCGGCATAAGGCATGGGGATAGGGTCAATCACCCTGTTTGCCTGTGATGGTCTTTGCTGAAAAGGCCTTTGTTGTTGATTGCTGTTGTTGTTGTTGTAGGCTCTCTGTGGCGGATACTGAACTTGTTGCTGGTAATGTGGTTGTTGTGGTTGTTGATATGCTGATTGCTGAGGAATCAGAGCTGGAATAGTGACAGCTGCTACTGATCTGTGGACATGCTGAGGTATGCCCCTGTTAGCATAAATGGCATTTGTCTCACCAGTTCTTCTAGGTCCCACAAAAGGCTTCCTGGGATTACTGGATGAACTAGCACCATTATCAGAAATCTTACCCATCTTCAGAAGGCTTTCAATTCTTTCTCCAGCTATGACTACGTCAGTGAAGCTGGTGGAAGAAAAGGCAGTTTGCCTATCAATATATGTTCCTTGCAGAGTGTTCATAAACATGTCGGCCATTTCTCTTTCCGACATGGGTGGCTGGACAGTAGCAGCAAGCTGTCTCCACCTCTGGGCATATTCCCTGAAGCCTTCCCTGGAGGATTGAGACATTCCCATCAAGAGAGTCCTGTTAGGAGCCATGTCCAGATTGTATTGGTATTGTCTGATGAAGGCTTCAGCTAGGTCCTTCCAGCATCTGATAGTAGCTCTGGTCAAGTGAGAGTACCATTCCCTTGAAGCCCCAGTCAAACTGTCTTCAAAGTAAAACATCCACAATTTTTCATCCATGGTGTATGCCTTAAGTCTCCCCAGAAAAAACTGCAGGTGAGTTCGTGGACAGGAAGTCCCATTGTACTTTTCGAAGCATGGGGGCTTAAATTTGTGGGGAATCCTTACCCCATCCACTAACCCCATATCCATGACATCAAAACCTAGGGAATTTTGAGACTCCATAGATCTCAACTTCTCAGCAATTTCATCAAACCTCCTATCATAAACTTCATCCCCAGCTCCCATTACAGTAAACTGCTCTTCTTGGGGGTCTTCCTGTAAGATCCTACCCGCAGTAGTATTTCCTTGCACATTACCTGGGATGTTGACTTTCGGATGTAGATGAGGCCCATATACTGGTGGATTAACATGAGGCTGGCCCCTTTCATTGTTACTTGTTCCTCCAGTTCCCAGATGGGGTTCTTCCGGGGTTTGTCTTTCTACCAATGCCCTCAACCTTTCTTGACTTTGGGCCAAGCCATTCATTACCTCCATGAATTGGGTCATTTGGTTTCTCATCTCCAGCCTTTCATTAGCCATCTGAGTTCTGACCTCTGTCAGATCTTGCTGTACTTGATCCATTTGGATACCAGGAAGATTGTTGCGAGTAGGATACATGTGCGGACGGTTGAGAGGGAACACCAGACGGCGAGCAATAATTCCTGAAGCACAACAGAGTTAGTAACAAACAAAACAAAACCTACAAAACAAAACAAGAGTTAGCATGCAATGCAGTATGCTTATTTGCTTTCCAAGGTATCCGGCTTGGCTCTTGGTTTTGACCTTTCCAGACCCTGAGGAATATGCTTTGATGTTGCTTGAGAAAAGAAACTCAATGAAACAAACTAACAAATATATTACAAATGGTGGATCATACATAGTTTGTGTTTACAACATATGCCCCTGAGGGGTCAAAATACAACATAAAAAAGAAAAGTACATAAAATGGAAATAACAACAAGCAAAGTAGTCAAACATCTAAGCCAAACTCATCCTCCTTAACCTCCTTCAAAAGTGCTTCAGTTACAGGACCAGCCGGATGCTCTGTAATGTTTCTGATGAGAAGGTTTCTGGTGGCAATAGCAGTGGTCAGCTTCTTGTGCCTGTCTTGGTCCTTTGACCTTTTCACACCAGCCCTAAGCTTCAATTCTGAAATCTCCTTCTGGGCTGCCAGCAAAGCTTCCTGTTGCTTCTTTTCATTGGCCTCCAACTGCTCAATCCTGGCTTGAGTTCTCTTATCTTCTTGAGTGCTAGCTTCAGTGATCCTGACCCACCTAGCTTGACTTTCTTCTAGATAGAGATCAGTCCTAGCCTTCTGAAACTGGGCCTCTTTACAGGCATTCTTCAATATTTGCTCTCCAGCTCTTGATTCCTTGATGTAGTCCTCTGCTTTCCCAATCTTGGCCAGATGCTCCACTTTAAGCTTCTCTAACCTCTCAATGTCTAGACGACCATCACTCCTCTCCCAGAGGGTCTTCTTTAGAGCTTGAGACAGATTCTCATTCCTTTCCTTCAGCTTCTCAAATTCTTCCAGGCTGACAGTGGCTGGAGGTGGTACTGTGGATGGTCCAGGTGCATCCTCAATGGTGAAAGGCATCCCAGAACTCTGAGCCCTAGTATAAGACCATTCATAATACTGAGCTGAAGCCACATTATTGCACCTCCCAAGAATGGTCATCCCTTTGGTTTGGATGTTGTCCCAAGCCCAGGATGCTTGTCTAACAATAGCCAGATTAGGCTTTATTTCACAATATAGGGTCTCAGCCAAGTCTTGCATTCTAGGAGGGTGAACCAAAGCATAGCCTAGTTGTCTCTTAAACAGCAAAGGATTGTAGTTGATGCAACCCTTCACTCCTACTAGAGGTACATTGGGGTACTGCCCACAACTAGTGATTATGTCTCTGCCCTTAGTGCTCTGGGTGCACCATCTGATGTCATCTGAAGTCAAAGCAATAAGCCTCTTAGCCCAATTCTTCTGTTGGTGAGGATTCAGGAAGGCATCAGTCCTAGGTAAGTGTTTAAGCAGCCAAGTGTGAAATAGAGGAGCACAGCATCTCACCAACTTTCCTCTCTGCTTCTCATTTCTCTGGTGAACAGAATAATATAAATCCCCCAGCAAGGTGGGTACTGGGTTCCTCAGAAGGAAAAGATGAATGGCATTCTTGTTGATAAACTTGGGCTCATCTGCAAATAGTATAACACCATATATACCGAGGGCTAACAATGCACAAACTGCCCTCCATTCTCCCAAAGAGGCCTTCAAGATGGCCTGAGAAGTCAGAAAGTCTAGGTGCAAACCAGGGATCCCAGCCTTTGTTGTCATGTTCTGCTCAATCAAAATAGGCTCCAGGTACAGTGCTTTTGCCACTTCCTCATTGCTGGGAGAAGTCATCTCGGGGTTGAAGGGGATATCACCCCTGACAGGTACTCCAATCAATGATGAGAACTCCTCCAGCAAAGGTCCTAGCTGAAAATTCTGGAAAGTGAAGCATCTCAAAGGAGGGTCATAAAACTGTAGGCAGGTGTGGATCAAACTCCTCTGAGAAGGGTCCAAGTCCATAACCATATCAAGAATACCTCCATAGTGCTCTCTGAATAATGGGATGTGGTCTGGAGTGATAAGTTCCTGGACCTGCCTGATACCAGTCAGCACAGACTCAAAGAAATGGTATGAAATGTTGCTCTTCTTGGTTGCCATGACTGCTGATGAAGAGCTGAAAACAAGTGCTGATGATGAAGACTGATACTGGAGATGAATCACTGATATGCTGAGACTGATGATGGAAGTAGCTGAAGCAGGCAACTGATGTACAGGGGTCTATGCAGATGAAGGGGTCAAAACCCAGCCAGATGTAATGTGGATACCCTGAAAACAAATAAACAAATGTTAAATGATGCAAATGATGAGTATGCAAATGATATGCAAAGGGTGTGTGATCAAGCTGGATCTGATTACTGCCTTGACATAAGTCCATGTATGTTCAGGAAGTCCAGATGGAGGTCCAGAAGTCCGGTAACCAAGGTGGGGGACTCAAATAAAGAGTCACATGTCCATGGTTTAAATCACAAGAACTATCCAAAATGAGGTACTCTTAAACCAAATGGTAATAGGGTATGATGTGGCCAATGGTACCTGCAAACCTGCAAACAGCCCAACCCCCTCACAGGTGATGTTCTAAAACAAGGATCCTCAGACTTGGATCAGTTATGAGAAGTGTAAACACTTCTAACCCGGAGGTACAGTGTTTACAATAACCATAAAAGATCCTCCTCTAATTCACCTCAGCTTCTGAAGGTCACAATAAAGGTCATCCAGACTTAGCAGGCTTCCCAGATAGCCCTAGCACTACAGGAGATCTGTAGCACAGAGTTCTCAAGAAGAAACCCATATCTGAACCGTGTTTCATATTCCCGCACCAGACCGAAATGGAATGGGAAAGAACATGAACCACTCTAGCCTAGGTGTCACTCAGGTCCCAGGTATAGGACCTTAAACTCTCAATAGAACCCCACCCACCAAAACAAAAACCAGATCCAGCCAGATGACAATATGACAGTATGATGTATAAAGCTGTAAAGAAAGCAATAAATAACTGTACATAAAGCAGTAAATGAAGAAAATATATAAACACAATTAGCACATAACACCCCAGTAAACACAAATCAAACAAGCGCTAGGAGGAACCCACAAAAAGAACCAGAAGCCCTGGTTACAGTATAAGGATCCCTAGCAGAGTCGCCAAGCTGTCGCTCCCACCAAATGACACCTGGTCAGAAGGGGTACAGACGCGAACGGTCGGCGAAAGGAGGAAAAGAAAAGAGTCGCCAGCTAGGCATTTTTATCCCGAAGGAAAGGTAATGCTGCATAAACCTAAGAAAAGATGGATAAGACGGTTGCGAACCAGAGAAACTGAGAAAGGGGGTTGGTTACAACCTGGGAAGGTATTAGCACCCAGATTGTCTGCCGTACTCGACGGGATCCACGCTTAAAAGATTTGTGTTTTAAAGGGGTAGTGTCAGTGCTGTCTGTGTATCAAAGCTGGAAAGAATGCAAGTGTCAGTGTTAAAAGAAGTATGAAGTGTATAAGAGAAATTTCAGTGTAAGAACAAGAGTGAAGCTCAAGATTTTGAGGCTAAAAGAATAATACTGGAAGGAGGGGGGAATATACAGAGACTTTTGTTCGATAACTGTTAAGTTATGCCTACGTATCCTCTCGTGCAATGAGGAAGTTAGAACACCGTAGTTCGACTCAAAGAGACTGAAAGATAAATTGACTTGTGAACTGCTTACTTGTCTATGCTCAAGTGTATGACATGTCTGGCTCAGGTGCAAACAGTCTTGCATTAGACGGAAGAAGCGAGTTCTCGTTTGTGAGTGAATGAGGTGAGAAAAGAATCCCGGAGGAGACGATTATTGTTTGTTTTTGAGTTTTCAGTCTTTTATTGCTTTTTGGAGTTTGTCATAGGAAAATGAGCTTAAGCCTAAACCAAGGGATTTAGTAAACTCATCACATCCTCCCTCTGATTAGGGGTAATGAGAATACTTTAAGTGTGAAGTCAACATCTCACACTTAATTACCATGATGTAGGATTAAGATCATTAACCTAATTGTGATTATTTAGATGTTTTTGTTGTTTTTGTTTAGTGTTAAGTAATGAGATTAAGCCATAATCAAGGATTTAATGGACTCATTACACCATCCAAATAGAAGGATAATAGATGAGAACATTTAAGCTGAGGAAGATACCTCAACTTAATCCATGATTAGGGATTAACCTCATGACAAAACAAAGCCTTTATTGAATGTATTTTAGTTGATGGTAAGATTAAGAAGTGGATTTTATGATTTGTAAGACAACTTGAGGGGGACTTGTCCATTAACACTAGGGTTAGTCCTTCTTAACCAATTAAGGAAGAATTAGAACCCTAATGCAAGGCCCAAGTTACAAGCTTGATGTCTTGATGATTATTAAGTGGACTGATTAAAGGAGTTAAACACCTTAAGGGTTTAACACTTAGGATTAAAGTTATATACTCCATCCTAATAGAAGGATGCAGGCAAGCTTAATCACAAAGCCTTAAAACCTTTAAGGTTTAGTCCTTGATTATAAGATGAGAAGAGAAGACTCAAAGATGACACAAAGGTAAAACTAATGGGGGACTAATCAAACCCTAATTTTTATCATGCTTGGTCATTTCTAGGGTTAATGAGGCTTAAGAGAGAAAGATCTTCAGAGAAGCCACCAGGAAAGGGACAGATGAATGGAGAAAGAAACAAAGAGGAGCAAAACAACTTGCTTCACTTAAGAAGACAAGTTGCTTGAAGGAAGAAAGTAAGAGATGAACATGAATGAGCAAGCCCACTCTAATACACATACAAAATGCAGCAAAGAAAGTATGAAGGAGGTGAAAAGAAATTGTGAGAAGTGAAGGCAAATTCACTTCTCTAAACAACTTACCACCTGAAATGTTAGCATAAGAAAAAGAAATGCAATGCAAATGAGATGGAATGTCATGATGAAAACCAAATTCATAAGCATATACATGATGTTAATGATGCTAAGAGATGATGCAAACATGAGGCAAGACATGAGAATGATCATACAAGGCAATGGATGCAGATGAAGCATGTTTTGAACCATGAATGTACATGGAAAGTTATGAAATGCAATGGACATATAACATGACAAATCAAAGATGAAATGATCAAACAAGGTTCTAATATGTCCTAAGATGTACTATGAATCAAAAGAATGCACAAAATGTCATGGCAAGCCAATGGATGCAAGCAAATGGAAGATGGATGCAAAGGAAGGCATAAATTAGGGTTACATGCATCATGCAAAGCAAAAATCCAAAACCAGAAGCAAATGACATGATAAAAATTTGAAAATGCAATCAAAGATACCCTAGACCTATACAAGTTCACTGCCCAAAGGAGGGGATCCAACTCTTAACCTAGTGAAAGTTATGAATTTTCTAATATTGCTAGGGTTTTAAGGTACCTTGTCAAGAAAAATGCTAAACAAATTGAAAATGCAAGATCAATTCAAACTAATTTTATCCTATAAACTACATGCTATACAAGATGAAATTCAAAAGGAATCATTATCCAACTCTCAATGGTTAGGCAGAAAGAAATTTTTGAAGTTTGACATAAAATATTGCCTTGAAATGAAATTAAATCCAATGAAAATGATCAAAAGGCATCAAGAACAAAAAAGAAATTTGTTTTGAGAGTTGGACAATGTTTCTAAATGTTTTTAAATGCTATGTGAATTTTTTTGTGATTTTTAAATACCTAAATGTATTTTTAATTAATTAATTTTCATTAACTAATTAAAAATAAACATCTAAATGATTTAAAAATAATTTTTTATGCAAAAAGTAAAAATAAAAATATTTTTGTGTTCTGAAAATTCATGAAACCTTTGACAAACAATTTCATAATTTTTAGATGATTTTAACTATTTTTAAAAATTCGTACAAATAAATGCAAAACAAATGAAAATAAAATGAAATTAAATAGAAAAAGGAGAAAGTCAGCCAATCTGATGGCTGAGATTCAAACTCACAGGGGAGGGAATTGACCTGGCGCGCAAACGAACGACTCACATTCAAACTTGCCTAATTATGATTAAACCCTAATCAGAAGCCCTAATGACTTTCAGATGACCGGAACAGTGTTCCGGTCATCTTCTCCGGCCAGCCAAAATATCAATCTCTCTCAAAACACATCAAAACCTCACAAAACTCTCCAGAATCAAACTATGAACATCACTAAACATAAACCCTAAAACAAGCAACATTTATTTTTCGTGAATCAAAGGAAACAAGCAAGAACATTTTCACGGGCAAACTTTCAGAACATCACAACATGCTTGTTTCTGGCTCATTTTAAAAAATAAATAGATCCCCATGATCAGGGCAACATATAGAACAACATTCTAACAAGAAATCAAAGTTCTGGAAAAATTGTTCATCATGTTACCTGAGATTGAGCTTTCAGTCCAGGAGCTTTCTGCTTGCCTCCTTGCCTCAAAATGGTCCCAATGGTCCCCTTGATGAAGTTATGAAGCTTGGTTGGAGTTTAAAATGGTTGGTTTGTGAGTTTGAAGAAGTTCTGTTCAGGGGGGAAGGAATCGTGTTTCAGTTTGAGGAGGTTTCAAGGATGAATGAGGGTAGGGAAATGATCAGGGGAGCATGCTGAGTGATCCTATGAAGTTTGTTTTTATGTTTGATGCTTGTGTGAGGTGTTTCGAATGGAAATGCATAAGAGGGCAAAGCTTGGTGCTATGGCTTGGAGAGTGTTTCAGGCTTGTGTATGTGGTGTGTTATGTTGCATTTGGTCCACTTATCACTCTTGGATAGGTCATAGGAGTTGGTCTGGCCTAGCTTGATTAGTATGGGTCTTTATGCAAAAAGTCAAGTTTTGTGTAAGAGAGGTATGGGTCAATAGTAGGCCAAGGACAATAGGGGTGTCTTGCGCAACAAGGAATGAGGAGAGCCATGGGATCAGTCTTGAAGCCAATTAGCAAGTGGATTAGGGTTTGTATGATGTTTTGCAACTTTATTCAACTTTGGCCCTTTTGAAGTTTCTTGATCCACAAGTCATGGAAATGGGCAAACCTTTGGTGCATTCTGAATCTTAGGCCTTGGTTTATGTTTGTACAAAGATTAGAAGTTCATTTGAAAGCACAATTTGTCTTGGCAAGTGGTTTTGCAACTTTGTCCGTTTGTTACATAACTTGAAATTATGTGATTTTTCCCAACTTTGACAAGCCATAACTTTTGATCCAAAATGAATTAGAATGAGTTCTTGTACTTTTTGAAAAGGGAATGATTCATTCTACAACTTTCATGACCAAAGTTTTCTCATTTGAAGCATTTTTGAATCAAAAAGCAAGGGTTGAAAAAGTTTCCCAAAATGGCAAGTTTCCATTACAAGTCATTTTCCCAAAAAGGCAACTTTGCAAATGGCTTGAAATTTTTCAATTTTGTAAACTTCTAACATCTTCTATGATCAAATAAAGATCATACACACTTAAAATGATGAAGGACATCCTTTGGTTGGGTCATTGGGGGCCTCAGATGCCCTGATTTTGCACTGACTTGCTCAAGAAGTCAACTCTTGATTAGATGCCTTCCCCATGGAATTTCTTCATGAAAAATGATATGCATGATCCCTATACCATATAGAGACCAATAGAAACAAGAATGACCAAAAAATTTGAGGTTATGGCCTTTGAAACCAAAACCCTAATTCTAGGTAATCTGTGCAGTTAAACCTTGCTCTGCTTCCATGCCATTCTCAGTTCTTGTGATTCTTTGATTTTCTTGACTTGGTGAGGATACAATATGATGATTGAATATACATGGACCCCTTTGAAGTGATTGTAGACCTTTGAAGTGGCTCAAATGGCACAGGGATGGCTCAGATCACAAACCCTAGATGCAGATGACTTAGAAACAATGCAGTGAATTAAAAATGTGGTATGAAATGCTATGATTGAACCTATGCATATGAAAATATCACAAGCCATGGTGTGGATGGGTGAGGGCAAATTTGGGGTGTTTACAGCTGCCCCTATTCAAACATGAGTTAGCTGTGTAGAATGTAAGCAACGGCTTAATAGGCGAACAAGATAACTTGTGGTTGAATACCAAAGACAGTCCAAAATTTGCACTCACAGAATGAAGAAGAAAAGGGATATAGATTGTAAAAGAAAATAAAGTATATTATAAAATGCGGGCGACGGAAGACGACCTTCGAGCAGAGGATGACTGCTGGGGATAAAGCAATGACGGGGACGACCGACATGTTGGGGATATAAGAGATTATGATGGGGACGGCCATCAGGTAAAGCTATAAGATTCTCTGGGGATTATAGGTGAATGAAATAAACGAATGAGGTACGGTCATCAAAGGTGAAGGACGATCACCTAGCAGGGGACGGCTGCTCTGTTGGGGATAAGATGAGGGACGGTCATCTAAGGTGAAGGACGATCACCAGGCAGGGTACGGCTGCCGAAAGTACCACGACATAGGACGAATGCCGGATAAAAAAGTCGACGATGGGTACGGCCATCGGATAAGCATGATGAAGGACAATCATCAGGAGGTGAAGGACGATCACCTAGCAGGGTACGACTTCTCTCAGGGTTTATCATGACATAGGACGAATGCCAGATAACAAGATCAACGACGGGGACGACCATCGGATAAAATGATGAAGGACGATCATCAAAGGGTGAAGGACGATCACCTAGCAGGGGACGACTGCTCTGTATCACGACATAGGACGAATACCGGATAGAAAAGGGTTCTAATAATGGAGACTCCGTTGGGGAAAGGATGAGGGACGGCCATCCAAAGGTGAAGGACGATCACCTGGCAGGGTACGGCTGCCGAATATCACGACATAGGACAAATGTCAGATAGAAAGGAAGTTTTGCTGAGGACTTCACTGGGGAAAAGTAAACACGGACGAGTGTCTACATCCAAGAAATGAGAGGTACAAGTGTTTAGGTATTGTGTATAGACTAAAGATGCGGACGAGCATCCTAAAGACAATGATACGGACGAGTACCAGGTAGAAACAAATACTGACACATGTCCAGAGATGATGATACAGACGAGTACCAACTGGTTAACAAAGAACACGGACGAGTATCGGATCTGTGGGGACTCTTCTGGGGAAAGATAGACTCAGAAGAGTGTCTAAATTCAAGAAGACAATAGTGTTCGGCACGGTGCATAGATTAAAGATGCGGGCGAGCATCCTTAAGACTACGATACGGACGAGTATCGGGTAGAAACAAACGCTTGACGCATGTTCGGAGGTGATGATACGGACGAGTATCAACTAGTTAACAAAGAACACGGACGAGTATCGAATCTGAAGGGATATAAGTGGTGTATAAAAGATACGGACGAGTATCTGTATGAGTGAAACAGGAGTAATAAGAATGGGTGGTGTACAGGAATATTTAACTTGCTGGGGAGAGTGATACGGACGAGTGTCAAAAGAGGAAAGTGTAATAAACAAGTGTATGGTTTACAAAATGTTTCAAGTATCTATGTTGGGGAAAGTGACACAGACGGGCGTCAGGGAATTTGTATGTATCTGTGAGTGCAAAGAGGACGCTTTGGCTTTCTACTGGGGATATGACACGGACGGGTGTCAGGAGGTATCTGTATCTTTAAGGGAGATGCCTTGGCTTTCTGCCGGGGAATCCGGGGAGTTTTCTATATATCGCTGACGGATTGTCAGTATTCACAAGTGCTTGATTCAGAAACTGGCTTATGATTATGCAATATGTTTGATTTTTGCCGTAATGCTCCGTATTAGACGGAATGCTATGCTCTGCGGGGAGAATATGATGCGAATGCTATGATTATGCAAAAGATACCGATCTGGGATTCGGATCCCGTTGCTGCGAAGATCTCCGGCTGATCTGCTTGAAGTGGACATCTAGTATACATTATTATATTATTATTATTCTCATAAAACATTTCTCCCCAATTTATCCAAATATACCCTCAAAATATTAATATTTATTTCATAAAAATAAATATAAAATTAGTGCGTTACAACTCTCCCCCACTTAATTATTTTCGTCCTCGAAAATGTACCTGGATGGAATAACTCTGGATATGATTCCCGCATCTTGCTCTCCAGTTCCCAGGTAACACTTCCACCAGCAGCTCCTCCCCAAGCTACTCTCACAAGAGGTATTTCTTTGCCTCTTAGCTGCTTCATCTTACGATCCTCAATTCTCAAAGGTAAGGCCTCCACTGTGAGGTTATCACGAACTTGTACTTCATCCCTCTGGATGACATGTGACAGATTAGATACATACTTCCTGAGTTGCGACACATGAAACACTTCGTGCAAATTCGAAAGTTCTAGCTGCAATGCCACTCTGTAAGCAACCTTGCATACTCTCTGCATAATCTGATAAGGTCCGATAAACTTAGGATCCAACTTCTTGGATTTCAAAGCACGACCAACACCGGTCATCGGGTTGACTCTCAAAAATACATGGTCACCCTCACTGAACTCTAAGTCTTTCCTTCTATTATCATGGTAACTTTTATGCCAACTTTGAGACGCTTTCATTTTCTCCTTGATCATCTGAATAGTTTCAGTATTCTGCTGAATAATCTCAGGCCCAAGCATAACATTTTCACCCGTCTCATACCAACATAGAGGTGTTCTACATCTCCTACCATAAAGGGCTTCAAACGGCGCCATTCCAATGCTTGAATGGTAACTGTTATTATAAGTGAATTCATTTAGTGGCAAATGAGTATCCCATGCACCTCCTTTTTCTAACACACAAGTTCTCAATAAATCTTCCAGTGACTAAATAGTCCTCTCTGATTTCCCATCCGTCTGTGGGTGGTAAGCTGAACTCAATTTCAACCTAGAACCCAAAGCCTCATGCAAACTCTTCCAAAATTTCGAAGTAAACCGCGGATCTCTATCCGATACTATACTCGACGGTACACCATGCAATTTCACTATAATCCGTATATAAATCTCTGCCAGTTTAGTTAACGGAAAACTGATGTTAATTGGAATAAAATGTGCCGACTTAGTCAACCGATCTACAATTACCCAAATAGCATCAAAGCCTCTCACTGTATTTGGCAAACCTGTCACAAAATCCATAACAATGTTGTCCCATTTCCATTCCAAAATCTCTAACAGTTGCATCATCCCCGAAGGCTTCTGGTGTTCCACCTTAGATTTCTGACACACCAAGCAAGCATAAACAAATTGTGTGATATCCCTCTTCATACCGTGTCACCAAAACAATTTCTTCAAATCATGGTACATCTTTGTAGCTCCTGGATGGATACTCAATCTACTTCGATGAATTTCTTCTAAAATTGCTTTCTTTAATTCAACATTGTCAGGTACGCAAATTCTACCTCTGAATCTCAAAACACCATCATTATTCAAAACATAATCTCCTCCTTGGTCATTTCCTTCATTAGGCATTAAATCTACCAATTTTACATCTTACCTTTGATTTTTCCTTATCACATCCAGAAATTCATTATTAATTCTCAACATACCCAGCTTAACACTTTCCGACGTTATTTCACATACCATACTCAAGTCTCTAAATTGCTCAATTAAATCCATTTCCTTCACCATCATAGCCGACATATGAATTGTCTTCCGGCTCAATGCATCTGCTACCACATTCGCTTTTCCCAGGTGGTAATTCAGATTAAAATTATAATCCTTCAAAAACTCTAACCATCTTCTTTGTCTCATATTAAGCTCCTTTTGATCAAACAAGTACTTTAAACTCTTATGCTCACTAAAAACTTCAAACTGCGAACCATACAAATAATGCCTCCAAATTTTCAACACGAATACCACTGCGGCCAATTCCAAATCATGAGTAGGATAATTCCTCTCATGTACCTTCAATTGCCTCGAAGCATAAGCTACAACTTTACCTACCTGCATTAGCACACCACCTAAATCCATTTTAGACGCGTCGCAATAAACAACAAAAGTTTCACTCGGGTCCGACAAAACTAGTACTGGTGCCGAAGTTAGCTTCTTCTTTAATTCCTCAAAACTTCTCTCACAAGCTGCATCCCAAATAAAAGCTTGATTCTTCCGGGTCAGTTGAGTCAGAGGTAACGCCAAACTAGAAAATCTTTCAATGAACCTTCGGTAATAACCAGCTAGGCCAAGAAAACTTCTAATTTCTGTTACCGTCTTCGGAGGCTCCCAATCAAGCATAGCACTAACCTTAGAAGGGTCCACTGCTATACCATCACCAGATATCACATGTCCCAAAAAGCTTACCGACTTCAACAAAAATTCACATTTGGAGAACTTGGCAAATAATTTATTAGCCTTCAGTATCTGTAATGCAATTCTCAAATGTTTCGCATGGTCTTCTTCAGACTTCGAGTATATCAGTATATCATCAATAAATACTACGATGAACTGATCCAAATAAGAATGAAATATTCGGTTCATATACTCCATGAACACTCCTGGCACGTTAGACACTCCGAAAGGCATCACAACATATTTGTAATGGCCGTATCGAGTTCTAAAAGTCGTCTTCTGGATATCTCCTTCCTTCACTCTTATTTGATGATATCCCGACCTCAAGTCAATTTTACTAAAAACACAAGCTCCCACAAGTTGATCCATCAAGTCATCAATCCTTGGGAGTGAATACTTGTTCTTAATAGTAACTTTATTCAGTTGTCGGTAGTCAATACACAGACGCATACTACCATCCTTCTTCTTGACCAATAACACTGGTGCACCCCACGGCGATACACTGGGTCGAATGAACTTCTTGTCAAGCAAATCACCAATCTGCGATTTTAATTCAGCTAACTCAGCAGCAGACATATTGTACGGTGCCATAGAAATAGGCTTAGTACCAGGAATCAAATCAATAGTAAACTCCACCTCACGCATCGGAGGCAGTTCTAAAATATCTCTTGGGAATACTTCAAGAAATTCATTCACCACTGGCAGCTCCTCAACAACAACTTTCTCTTCGACTGATAACGAAACAAACGCAGCAAACATCTTTGCTTCGTCTTCCAACTAGGTTCTCAGATCCTTAGCCGAAACTGAACTGGCCAAACTTTCTTCCTCGGGAGCTAGGAATAACAATCTTTTCCTAAAGCAATCGATATAAACTCGGTTGGACTCCAACCAGTTCATACCCAAAATCACATCAAGATTACTGAGTGGCAGGCATATAAGATCCACTCTAAACTTTTTATCCGATATTGTCAAAACACAATCACGACATACTAAGGTAGTAGTCACGGAACCTATAGATGGAGTATCAATTACCATCCCTCGACTCAATTGAGAAGGCTCCAATCCTATCCTCTTCACACATTCCAAGGAAATAAACGAGTGTGTTGCACCCGTATCAATAATCACAAACAAAGGAGTATTATTGATATAGCAAGTACCTTTGACCAATCGGTCTTCACCAGTAGGTTGAGTTCCTAATAATGCAAACAATTTTCCACCGGATTGCTGCTTCTTGGGTTTTTGGCAATTGGTGCTGATATGGCCCTGCTCTCCACAATTATAACAAGTAGGAGCATTCACCTTACAATTAGCCACTAGGTGACCTGGCTTCCCACACTTGAAGCACTTCTTCTCTTCATTAGGACAATCATTGGCACGATGACCCGTACCGTGGCATCTGTAACATTTGAGCACGCTGGGAGTACCTCCTCCCCCACTTGGCTTCTTCTCAGCATCAGCCTTTTGCTTTCCTTTGTCAGCTGGAGCACTATAAGGAGTACCACCAAATCTCTGCTTTCCCTTCTTTTCATTCACCGCCTTATAGTGTGCAATTCGAGCCCTATTGTCATTATCATAAATCTGACTTCTGCTTACCAATTCTGGATAGTTCCTGATCTTCTGGCAAGCAATGCCCAACTTAATTTCAGGACGCAGTCCATTCTCATACTTCAGGCATTTGGAAGTCATAGCCTCTTCAGTATTATTGTGTGCACAATATTGCACCAATTCCTCAAACTTGGCAGCATACTCCGCCACCGTCATATTACCTTGATTGAGTTCCAAGAACTCCACTTCCTTAGCACTACGGACATCTTCCGGGAAGTACTTCTCCAAACATTCTCTACGAAATATCGCCTAGGTGATTGCGATATCCGCAACTTCTAACCGTTGGCGACTGTTGTCCCACCAGACCTCAGCTTCGCCTTCCAGCATATGAGTACCAAACCTCACCTTCTGATCATCAGAGCATCCCATTGTTTTGAAAATCTTCTCCACAGCCTTCAACCATTTCTGTACAGCCTCTGGATCTAGAATTCCACCTTCATACTTAGGTGGCCTGTTACTCCTGAACTGATCCAATGCACGAGACTGAGCATTACCTCATCCTTGAACGACCTGAACGACGTTCACAACAGTTTGCGCCATGGCTTGCAAAGCCGCAGCAAGAGCAGCATCATTCCTTCCAGCCATTCTGATACAACAACAAATACAGACTAAGGACTGACTCAATCTGGCCAGTTGGACTGACCTGCTCTGATACCAATTGTAACACCCACTTTTTCCTATTTCAAAATTATATAGACTATTCATAAAATCAGAGTTTAATCGACTAAAGTGAGTTGCTACATCAACAACCAAATATATTTTCATTTATTCTAAAACAAGCAGCGGAAATATTGTTTTAACATCAAATTGCCCAAAGGCATTAGAGTTCAATCAAAATATGGTTTATTAACTCAAATACTTAATCATCAGGAAGTTTGCTAAAAATCAAAAGAAATGTGATAAAAATCCCCGTTCCCGTTACATATCAGAGCTCCTAGGACACTGACATCAACATCAAGCACTCCTCAAGTACCTGAATTATTTGTACTTCCGAAGAAGCACAGACGCAACAAAACAAACAAAAGGGGTGAGAAATAGTTTCATAACATAGCGGTGCAAATAACACCTCAAAGGATAATCATAAATCTATACACATCAATTAACACAATCAATCCAACAAACAGATGCAATGTGACTCACTGACACAATGCAACAATGCGGTACCGAATTTCAATAATGGTTCATTAATTCGAACCCGGATCTATCGCTTACGCTCCACCGAGACACGATCATCCCTGCACCAACGATTCGCAATGAATCTGAATGATCACTTACGCTCCACCGAGACATGATCATTCCACCAAATGTGTATGCATATGTAGACTCAAACATATACACCATAATACAATTACGCATGAAAACATTCATGCCTTCACGATCCACATGATCCCACCAATATTAATCACATCATTATATCATTCATGTTAAGCATATACCATAATCGCATGATTCAATAATTCATTACATTATTAACAAACTTATGCTACTTATACAACCCTCACTATTACATTCATTAAAGTTTGGTTATCAAGTCCTATAATTAGCCCTAAACCTCAAGTTATCGTCTTAGAATACTCTTAGGAACTTATACTAAAAGAATGGATGATAAAACATATCAAAATTTCACAAAATTTCAAGATACAGGGGCCTGACACAGCCACCCGTGTCCCCTGACATGGCTCGTGTCAGGTGCTCTAAACACGCCCCTCTCAAACAATAAAATCAACCAAGACCAGGGGGCTGACACGGGTGCCCGTGTCGTGTGACACGGCCCGTGTCACACTTACTATTGCCCATTCTCCAAAATTCTTCCCTCATCCTCTTCCAGTGGCCTGAGACGGCCACCCGTGTCATGTGACACGGCCCGTGTCAGGTGGCTACGTGAATTCTCCAACTTTTTCCAAAAATCTTCCTTTTCTTTCTCCTCTCACTCCAAACCAAAGACAGTTCATTTTAACTTGATATTAGCATCCCTAAGAGTCAAATTTCAATACTTTATACCACCATACACTCATAACATCAATTATTCCTCTTCTCCATATAACTATTCCTCAATTCACATAGCACACATTCAAGAACGATTCATCCAAGATTACCTCATAACAAATTATTCTCATAATAATCATCATCAAATTATAAACACACTTCAAGGATTCATAATCTATCACATACATATCACAATTTCATCAACTCCAAACCTTCACATATATGAACCCTAAGGGAGGAAGGATCTCCCAATTACCCTTATTGTGTTAATTCACCAATTATAAAACCCATTCTCCCCCTTACCTCGAAATAGAGATGAGTTCTTCGAAATCTTGGTCTTGATGATCTACGATCCTTGACCTTGCCTTTCTTCTCCTCTTTCTCCAGACCTCGCAGTTCTTCGTCAAAAATACGATAAATGAAAACTGAATCCCTCATTCCACTTACATAAAACAATAATTCCACCTTTGCCCCTTAAACCTCTAACTAACCCTTTTTATTTTATTTTATTTAAATAATAATGATATTATAATAGTATACATTATAATATTATTATTATTCTCATAAAACATTTCTCCTCAATTTATCCAAATATACCCTCAAAATATTAATATTTATTTCATAAAAATAAATATAAAATTAGGGCGTTACAGTTATCAGTGACAGTTTCCACAAAGAATACATATGTCGATCTGTCCAGTCTGGATACCAAAATCTGAGGTACATAATTGGTGACGTGCACTTTGATCATGGATGAAATGGTAGCCAAAGCGTCTGCAAACTGATTCTCATCTCGAGGGATGTATTCAAGCTTAACTGTTGTGAAGAAGGTCAACAATCTCCTCGTATAGTCACGGTAGGGAATCAGATGCTCCTGATGAGTGTACCACTTGTCGTTGGTCTGGTTGATTAGCAAAGCTGAATCTCCGAATACATTCAAGGTTTTGATCCTGAGGTCAATGGCTTCCTCAAGACCCATGATACAAGCTTCGTATTCTGCTTCGTTGTTAGTGCGGGAAAAGGTGAGCCTTGCTGAGAAAGGAATATGGACTCCTTTGGGTGTAATAAGCACTACACCAACCCCACGGCCATTACAATTAACTGCCCCATCAAAAATCATAGTCCATGTTTCTTCTAGGTCAGGCCCTTCAGTGTGAATAGGCTTTTCACAATCTTTTGCTTTTAAGAACATGATGTCTTCATCAGGGAAATCAAATCTCATGGGTTGATAATCATCAATGGGTTGCTCAGCCAGATAGTCAGACAATACACTGCCCTTGATGGCTTTTTGAGATGTGTACTGAATGTTATACTCTGTTAGGACCATTTTCCACCTGGCAACCCTTCTGGTAAGTGCTGGCTTCTCAAATATGTACTTGACTGGATCCATCTTTGAGATCAATAAGGTAGTGTGAGTCAACATATATTGTCTTAGTCGGCGAGCAGCCCACGCTAAAGCACAACAAGTTTTCTCGAGCAGTGAATAACGTTGTTCATAGTCGGTAAATGTTTTGCTTAGATAGTATATTGCATACTCTTTTCGACCAGACTCGTCATGCTGGCCCAACACACACCCCAACTACTCTTCTAATATTTTCAGGTACATGATTAGTGGTCTTCCTTCGACTGGAGGCATGAGAATCAGAGGTTCTTGCAAATAATCCTTGATCTTGTCAAAAGCTTTCTGACAATCATCGTTCCACCTGACTGTTTGTTCTTTTCTTAGCAGTTTGAACAAGGGTTCGCAGGTTGCAGTGAGATGAGATATGAACCTTGAGATGTAGTTCAATCTACCTAAGAACCCTCAAACTTCTTTCTCAGTCTTAGGTGCAGGCATTTCCTGAATGGCTTTGACTTTATTGGGATCAACCTCAATTCCTTTTTCGCTTACAATAAAACCCAACAGCTTACCAGAACATACCCCGAATGTGTATTTGTTGGGGTTCAACTTCAACTGATACTTCCTCATGCACTTGAACAATTTCAGCAGATTCACCAGATGATCTTCCTCTGTAAGGGACTTGGCAATCATATCATCCACATAGCACTCGATTTCTTTATGTATCATATCGTGGAATAATGTTACCATAGCCCGTTGATATGTTGCACTGGTGTTCTTCATACCAAACGGAATTACCTTGTAGCAGAACATGCCCCAAGGTGTGATGAAGGTTGTCTTATCCATGTCTTCAGGTGACATCTTAATCTGATTCTATTTGGAGAATCCGTCCATAAAGGAAAATATCGAGAACTGAGATGTGTTGTCTACCAATACATCAATGTGAGGTAATGGGAAATCATCTTTCGGGCTAGCTCTGTTCAGATACTGGTAATCGACACACATACGCACCTTGCCATCCTTCTTAGGTACGGGTACAATGTTAGCAACCCAAGACGGGTAACTAGTTACAGCGAGAAAACCGGCATCCTACTGCTTTTGTACTTCCTCTTTGATTTTCATGGCCATGTCTGGGCGAGTACGGTGCAACTTCTGTTTAACTAGCAGACAATCTTCTTTCAGTGGCAACCTGTGCATGACAATATCCGTATCCAGACCCGGCATATCTTGATAAGACCAAGCAAACATGTCGACATATTCCCGAAGCATACTGATAAGTTGTTCTTTCACTGGAGCTTGCAGACTGGCCCCGATCTTAACCTCTTTCACATCTTCCTCGGTACCAAGATTGATAGTCTCAACCTCCTCCTGATGAGGAGCAATCACCTTTTCCTCCTGTCTTAATAACCTGGCCAACTCTTCAAGCAAATCATAGTCTTCATCAACCCATTCATCTGCTTGATTAATCAGATTGTCGAAGTCATACGAGGTCATAGCAGTGTCGTTGTCGGTGAAATCTGGAAGGCTATCTCTGCAAGGGTTGAGATTTGTTCATTTTAGTGATTGATTTTATCTTATTTAGAAAACGTGATGAAGTTTATTAAGAAAACATTTCCATTTATTATTTTGTGCGAAAACAAAATGAAAAGACAGTGAGCGAAAAAGATTGTTTGCAAAAGATGTCCATTGTTCATTAATTTCAATTTGCACAAAATACATATATGGCCCTATTACAAAATGAGTCCTGACACCTTGGGAAAGATGCAGGACTTGATGCATGCTTAAAACAGGAAATAATAATTACTCTGCAGCAGTAACCCTTATAATTTCCTGGGAAGACCAGTTGATGACTTGTTGGCTCGGGACTCTTGGACGAATCCAGATTTCCAGGTTGTAGTCGCTTTCAGCCTCGTCTTCCATATTGTTGATAGCATACGGGGTCAGCATTCCCCCACTTATGAACTTGGGAGCTTCAGCAGCCTCCTCTTGGACCTGTCGGGATGGTCTGTAACCCAAACTGAACTTGTCTTCCTTTATCTGAACTTGCTGCAGCTTGCCCCAGCCTTGGGCGTTCCCGTCTTCAACAACCTTCCGAGCCTGTTTGTAAGAGGCAATTGAAGTACCTGATACTTCATCTATTGCTTCATTGACATTAAGAGCTTCAAAACCCTGACTCATTGTTTCATGGATTTCCCCATCCATCTCAATGTACTTATAGGTTGCCAGATGACTGACAAAGATGTCTTCTTCTCCACAAATTGTGATAATTTGGCCTTCCTGCTCATATTTTAACTTCTGGTGAAGGGTCGATGTTACTGCGTCGGCGACGTGAATCCAGGGTCGACCCAACAAACAGCTGTAGGCAGGCTAAATGTCCATCACATAGAAGATAGTTTTGAAAGTCTGTGGGCCAATTACCACAGGTAGCTTTATTTCTCCGAGAACCAATCTCTTAGAAACATCGAAGTCTCTCACAACTAGGTTGCTTGGGCAGAGTGCAAGACCATCATATTCCAGCTTGACTAAGGCTTTCTTTGGAAGAACATTGAGAGATGACCTAGTGTCAACTAAGACATGAGAAAGTACAACACCTTTGCACTCCAAGGTGATATGTAAAGCTTTATTGTGGTTATGGCCCTCCGTAGTCAGATCAACATTATTGAACCCTAGTCCATGACTAGTATTGACATTTGAAACCACTGTTTCTAACTGATTAACTGTAATTTCCTCAGGCACGTAAACTTCGTGCAAGACTTTGAGAAGTGCATTCCGGTGAGCTTCGGAACACATGAGCAGAGATAGAATGGAGATCTTGGAGGGTGTCTGGTGGAGCTGATCAACAACTTTGTAATCACTCTTCTTGATAATCCTCATGAACTCATCTACATCCTGATCAAAGGACGTCTTCTGAGTCTCTTTGGCAATTGGCTCTTCTGGCACCACATTCTTGTCTTTTGCTTTGGCAGCAGTTTCTACTTCAGCATTAACTCTTGGGAACTGTGAGGCAAAGAGACGTCCGCTTCGAGTGAAGCCTCCGCCTCCCCCTACATTATCAATTTGTGGTGTGGAAGTTGAAGAATCAAGAGTGACTTTATTTCTGTTGTAATATAGATCTGAGCCGTAATGCCAAGGTATGGCACTGCTGCTGTCATATGGAACTGGTCCAGGTACCGTGATGGTTACCGGACTGATTGTTGTAGAAGAAGGAGTTGTGACAGTCTGAAGATCATAGTAGATGGTTACAGGAGGTCTGATCAAAGATGGTGCAGATGCAGGAAGTTGTTGATGTTGATGTTGATGTTGCTGAAAGTTGTTGTCAAAAGAATCTGGAACATGAATGGTTGTTGGGTCATAATAAATGGTGACCGTTGAGATGTCGTCATTGATGGTTGATGTTGTTGTAGTAGACTCTGTTGAGATAATGTTTGCTAATGTTGTAGGAGATTCCTTTGGAATAGTATTTGTTAATGTTGTAGAAGAGGTGTTTGTTGAAGTTGTAGGAGTTGGAATTGTTGAAGTGATTTGTAGGATTCCTTCTATGATAAGACTACTGATACCAGTCTTTAGATTTGCACAACCATTGGCAGATATCCTGCAAGCTTCACAACAGGCCTCACAACCCGGAAACACTTGGCATTTCAACAGTTGAGCTTTAACTTCGGCCAATGGTGTTTGAATGTTTGCAATGTCATTAATCAGAAAAGATGGTTGGTCTTCCTCAATAGCATTAATCCTCGGTCCACCGTGATTCGGTATTGGATTCTTTGTGACATTTGGTGGAGGTGTGTCGCTCCCGATAAATGAGAATGACTCAAATAAAGGTACAGACGCGAACGGTCGGCGAAAGGATGAAATGAGAACACACAGGAGTGAACTCAAGAGAAAGAAAAGAGTCGCCAGCTAGGCATTTTTATCCCGGAGGAAAGGTAATGCTGCATAGACCTAAGAGAAGATGGATAAGACGGTTGCGAACCAGAGAGACTGAGAAAGGGGGTTGGTTACAACCTGGGAAGGTATTAGCACCCAGATTGTCCGCCGTACTCGACGGGATCCACGCTTAAAAGATTTGTGTTTTAAAGGGGTAGTGTCAGTGCAATTTGTGTATCAAAGCTGGAAAGAATGCAAGTGTTAGTGCTAAAAGAAAGGTGAAGTGTCAGTGTAAGACATGAATGAAGCTCAAGATTATGAGACTAAAAGAATGATATTAGAAAGAGGGGAAATATACAGAGACTTTTGTTCGATAACCGTTAAGTTATGCCTACGTATCCTCTCGTGCAATGAGGAAGTTAGAACACCGTAGTTCGACCCAAATAGACTAAAAAAAGAATTGACTTGTGAACTGCTTACTTGCCTATGCTCAAGTGTATGACCTGTCTGGCTCAGGTGCAAACTGTCTTGCATTAGACGGAAGAAGCAAGTTCTCGGTTGTGAGTGAATGAGATGAGAAAAGAATCCCGGAGGAGAAGGTTATTGTTTGTTTTTGTGTTTTCAATCTTTTATTGCTTTTGAAAGTTTGTCATAGATTAATGAGCTTAAGCCTAAACCAATGGGTTAGTAAACTCATCACATCTTCCCTCTGATTAGGGGTAATGAGAATACCTTAAGTGTGAAGTCAGCTTCTCACACTTAATCACCCTGATGTAGGATTAAGATCATTGACCTACTTGTGATTATTTAGATGTTTTAGGTGTTTTTGTTTAGTGTTAAGTAATGAGATTAAGCCATAATCATGGATTAAACAGACTCATTACACCATCCTAATAGAAGGATAATAGATGAGAATGTTTAAGCTGAGGAAAGCTCCTCAACTTAATCCATGATTAGGGATTAACCTCATGACAAAACAAAGCCTTTATTAAATGGATTTTAGTTAATAGTGAGATTAAGAAGTGGATTTTATGGTTTGTAAGACAGCTTGAGGGGGGACTTGTCCATTAACACTAGGGTTAGTCCTTTTTAACCAGTTAAGGAAGAATTAGAACCCTAATGCAAGGCCCAAGTTACAAGCTTGATGTCTTAGTGATTATTAGATGGATTGATTAAAGGATTTTAAACACATTAAGGATTTAACACTTAGGATTAAAGTTATACACTCCATCCTAATAGAAGGATGCAGGCATAAGCTTAATCACAAAGCCTTAAAGCCTTTAGGGTTTAGTCCCTGATTATGAGATGAGAAGAGAAGACTCAATGAGACACAAAGGTAAAAGCTAAATGGGGGGACTAATCAAACCCTAATTATTGTCATGCTTGGTTGGTCCTAGGGTTTGTGAGGTTTACAAGAAAGATCTTCAGAGAAACCACCAGGAAGCAGATGAAAGGAGCAAAGAGAAGCAAAGTAATTTGCTTCATTTAAGAAGACAAGTCATTTGAAGAAAGAAAGTAAGATGAAGAAGAATGAGCAAGCTCAAACTCAAACACAAGACAAAATGCAGCAATGATGCATTAGGGCGATGAAAAGAGATTGTGAGAAGTGAAGGCAAATTCACTTCTCAAGGTTACTTACCACCTGAAAAGTTAGTGAAAGGAATGCAATGCAATGCAAAATGAGATGAAATGGGATGATGCAAACCAAAACCAGAAGCATGAGTGTTATGTTAATGATGCTAAGAGATGATGCAAACATGAGACAAGGCATGAGAATGATCATACAAACATATGAATGCAAGAGAAACATGTTTAGAACCATGAATATACATGAAAAGTTATGAAATGCAAATGACATGCAACATGGCAAATGAAAGATGCAATGATAAAACATGATTCTAATATGTCCTAAGATGCATTATGAATCAAATGGATGCACAAAATGTAATGGGAAGTCATGGTATGCAAGCAAATGTAAGATGGATGCAGATGAAAGCCTAAATTAGGGTTCATGATCAATGCACAAAACAAAAACCAAAACCAGAAGAAAACATCATGATAAAAAATTGAAAATACACTCAAAGGAACCCTAAACCTATTCAAACTCACTGCCAAAAGGAGGGGTTCTAACTCTTAACCTAATGAGGGTTATGAATTTTCTAAGATTGCTAGGGTTTTGAGGTACCTTGTCAAGAAAAATGTCAAACAAATAGGAAATGCAAGATCAATTCATGCCAATTTAATCCTATAAACTACATGCTAAACAAGATGCAATGCAAAAAGAATCAAAGTCCAACTCTTAAAGGCTAGGCAGAAATGAATTTTTTAATATTGGATCAAAATAATGCCTTGAAATGAAATTAATTACATGGAAAATTGTCAAAAGACATCAAGATCAAAAAAGAAATTTGGTTTGAGAGTTGGACAATGTTTCTAAATGATTTTAAATGTTTCATGAATTTTTTTGTGATTTTTAAATACCTAAAAGCATTTTTAATTAATTTATTCTCATTAATTAATTAAAAATAAACTTTTAAATGATTTAAAAATATGCAAAAAATAAGAATAAAAATGTTTTTGGTTTCTGAAAATTAATTGAACCTTAGACAAAAAATTTCAGAATTTTTAAAGATGTTTTACTATTTTTAATAAAATGTAGAAAACAAATGAAATAAAAAGAAAATAAAATGAATTTAATGAGAAGTATGTTGATCCAGTGGCTGAGGTTTAAACAAGGAACGCGCGCATTGACTGGCGCCAAATCTAAGGGTTGAGATTCAAACTGGCCAGATTAATTTATAAACTCAATTAAAAGGATTAATGACGTGGATTAGGGTTTAATGAAAGCATCCTGGCCATTGGAACGCGCGGGAGTCAACAAAAGTCAGCCAGATCAAAGGCCCACGTTCAAACTTCATTTAATTACACAGATTAACCCTAAACACTTTCAGGTGGCCGGAGAAGACTTCCGGTCGTCTTCTCCGGCGAGACTCTCACCTGAAAGTTGCTAACTTTCTCAAAACGCCATGAAAATGAAATCTAATTGCCCAGAATCCATCCCCATTCAAAACTGAATCAAAACCCCCAAACAAAAATCATTTTTTCATCATCAATCATGCAAATCGAAGCAAAACATATTTAGGGCAGAAAAGTTTCAGAGCAATCATACATCCTGGTTTCTCAACCATTTTCAAAAATAATCATATCCCCATGACCAGGGGAGCACATAGAATCATTTAAGAACTTAAAATGGAGTTTCTGGAAAAAAGTTTGAGATGGCTACCTGAGATGGAAACTCCTGGTCCTGAGCTTTCTGGCCTTTCCTTTGTTGCAAGCCCACTCCTTTGAACCCTCTGATGATGAAATGAGGCTTAGAAAACTTTGAGGATGGCTGGTTTGAGAGATGGCATAAGTTATGTTCAAGGGAGGGTGGTGATCGTGTTTTTGTTTCAGTGATTTTCAGGCTATGGTGATGGGTGGTTTTTGATCAGTGAAGCATGCTGAGTTTGTTTGTGAAGTTTGTTTATGTGTTTGCAGCTTGTGGAGAGTGTTTCGAATGCTTTTGCAAGTTGGAGCAAAAAATGATAACTATGGCTTGTGTGTGTTTCAGCTTGAAGTGAGTGGTGTGTTATGTTGGGTTTGGTCCATGTATCAAAAGGTGATAGGTCAGAAAGTTGTTGGTGGCCTATGGTGATTGGTATGGGTCTTTGGCCAAAATGTCAACTTGATTTGTACTTGAGGTATGGGCAATGGTACAACTTGCTTTTTGGCTTGCTTTGGCTCAGCTTGAATCAAGGAATGCTATGGAAAAAAGTCTAGAGGCAATGCAGCAAGTGGTTTGTAACTTGTGATAGGTTTTGCAAGTTGGTTCATGTTTGCCCCCTTTGATATTTCTTGCTCCATAAGTCATAAAAATGAGTGATCCTTTGATGCAATCTGACTTTTAGGTCTTGTTACATGCTTGTATGAAGATTAGAAGTCCATTTGATAGCACAATTTGCCTTGACAAGTGATTTTGCAACTTTGCCTCTTTGGTAGAAAACTTCAAATTTTGTGATTTTAGCCAACTTTGACAAGCCATAACTTTTGATCCAAAATGAATTAGGTCAAGTTCTTGTACTTTTTGAAAAGGTAATGATCCATTCTACAACTTTCATGACCAAAGTTTTTCCATTTGAAGCATTTTTGAATCAAAAAGCAAGGGTTGAAAAAGTTTCCCAAAATGGCAATTTTCAATATAAGTCAACTTTCCCAAAAAGTCAACTTTGCAAATGACTTGAAATTCTCCAATTTTGTGAACTTCTAACATCTTCTATGATCAAATAAATATCATACATAATCAAAATGATGATGAACACCCTTTGGTTGGGTCATTGGGGGTCCTAGATGCCCTGATTTTTCACTGACTTGCTCAGAAAGTCAACTCTTGATCAGATGACTTCCCCATTGAATTTCTTCATGAAAAATGATATGCATGCTCCCTATACCATATAGAGACCAATAGAAACAAGAATGACCAAAAAAATTGGAGTTATGGCCCTTGAAACCAAAACCCTAATTCTAGGTCATCTGTGCAGTTAAACCTGGCTCTACTTCCATGCCATTCTCAGTTCTTGTGATTCTTTGACATTATTGACTTTGAGGAGATATAACATGATGCTTGAACATACATGGACCCCTTTGAAGTGATTTATGACCTTTGGAGTGGCTCAAGAAGCTCTTAGATTGCTCAGATCACCAACCCTAGATGCAGATGACTTTGAAACAATGCAGTGAATCAAAAATGTGGTATGAGATGCTATGATTGGATTAATGCATATGAAATGATAACAAGCCATGGTGTGAATGGGTGAGGGAAAATTTGGGGTGTTTACAGATGCCCCTATTCAAACATGAGTTAGTTGTGCAGGATGTAAGCGACGGCTTATCAGGCAAACAAGATAACTTGTGGTTGAATACCAAAGACAGTCCAAAATTTGCACTCACAGAATGAAGAAGAAAAGGGATATAGATTGTAAAAGAAAATAAAGCATATCATAAAGTGCGGGCAACAGAGGACGATCGTCGAGCAGAGGACGACTGCTGGGAAAGAGCAATGACGGGGACAGCCGACATGCTGGGGAGAATGTGCGAAATAAAGCAATGACGGGGACGGCCGACATGCTGGGGGTATGAGGGACTATGATGGGGACGACCATCAAGTAAAGCTACAAGGTTCTCTGGGGAATATGGGTAAAAACAAATGATGAGGTACGGTCATCTGATTCATAAAGTAATGCAAACAACGATGGGGACGGCCATCGGGCTAAACTGATGAAGGACGATCATCAGGAAAAGGAAAAGGGACCACGACGGGGACGGCCATCGGGTTATAGAATAAATGAAATAATGATGAGGGACGATCATCAAAGGTGAAGGACGATCACCTGGCAGGGGATGGCTGCTCTATTGGGGATAAAATGAGGGACGGTCATCTAAGGTGAAGGATGATCACCTGGCAGGGTACAGCTGCCGGAAGTATCGCGACATAGGACGAATGTCGGATAACAAGTCAACGATGGGGACGGCCATCGGACGAGCATGGTGAAGGACGATCATCAAGAGGTGAAGGACGATCACCTAGTAGGGGACGGCTACTCTCAAGGTTTATCATGACATAGGACGAATGTCAGATAAAAAAGATCAACGATGGGGACGGCCATCGGATAAAATGATGAAGGACGATCATCAAAAGGTGAAGGAAGATCACCTAGCAGGGGACGACTGCTAAATATCACGACATAGGACGAATGTCGGATAGAAAAGGTCAAAAATGGGGACGGCCATCGGATGAGCATGATGAAGGACGATCATTAAGAGGTGAAGGACGATCACCTAGCAGGGTACGGCTGCTCTCAGGGTTTATCATGACATAGGACGAATGTCAGATAAAAAAGATCAACGATGGGGACGGCCATCGGATAAAATGATGAAGGACGATCATCAAAAGGTGAAGGACGATCACCTAGCAGGGGACGGCTGCTAAATATCACGACATAGGACGAATGTCGGATAGAAAAGGTCAACAATGGGGACGGCCATAGGATGAGCATGATGAAGGACGATCATCAAGAGGTGAAGGACGATCACCTAGCAGGGTACGGCTGCTCTCAGGGTTTATCATGACATAGGACGAATGTCAGATAGAAAAGAAATTTTGCTTTGCTGGCGACTTACTAGGGAATAGTAAACACGGACGAGTGTTTATTTCCAGGAAATAAAAGGTATAAGTGTTTTGATGTTGCGTATAGATTAAAGATGCGGACGAGCATCCCTAAGACTACGATACGGACGAGTATCGGGTAGAAACAAATACTGACACGTGTTCAGAGATGATGATACGGACGAGTATCAACTGGTTAACAAGGAACACGGGTGAGTGTTGATTCTGAGGGGACTCTTCTGGGGAAAAGTAGGCACAGACGGGTGTCTAAATTCAAGAGGACAAGAGTGTTTGACACAGTGTATGGATTAAAGATGCGGACGAGCATCCTTAAAACTATGATACGGACGAGTATCAGGTAGAAACAAACGCTTGACGCATATTCCGAGATGATGGTACGGACGAGTACCAACTGGTTAATACAGAACACGGACGAGTGTCGAATCTGAGAGGATATAAGTGATATATACAAGACACGGACGAGCATCCGTATAAGTGATATAAGAGTAATAAGTATGAATGGTGTATAGACGGGTATTTAACCTGCTGGAGAGAGTGTCACGGACGAGTGTCACGAGGTATATTATGAACAAGTATATGCTTTACAAAGTGTTTGAGTAATTATGCTGAGGAAAGTGACACGGACGGATGTCGAGAAAATTATATATATATGTATCTATGAGTGCAAAGGGGACGCTTTGGCTTTCTATTGGGGATATGACACGGACAGGTGCCACAAGGAGTATGTACTGGTGTTTGTGGGTGTAAGGCAACTGCTTTAGCTCTTCACTGGGGAATCTGGGGAGCATTCTGTATATTGTTGATGAATTGTTGATATTCACAAGTGTTTGATTCAGATCATGGCTTATGATTATGCAATATGTTTGATTTTTGCCGTAATGCTCCGTATTAGACGGAATGCTACGCTCCGTGGGGAATATGATGTGAATGCTATGATTATGCAAAGATACCGATCCGGGATTCGGGTCCCGTTGCTGCAAAGATCTCTAGTCGATCTGGTTAAAGTGGACATCCTAGCTGGGGATGAAATCATTGGTAGGTCTGATGAGATGTATCTGCTTGGGGAGATAGGTCAATGGTAGACCTATTCCATTAAATGAAGGACCCAGCTGGGGTTTGTAGAAGCTTTCTTCACTCTGTTGTGAATCCTCCATGCATTGCTCTTCTGGATAGAGGTTGAAGCTCTGTGGGGGGATGGTTCCCTGGCTTTTGTACTTGGCTGTGGAGGAATAACAAGTGACAACTCATATGGGGAGAAAGCATTTTAGGTGCTAAGACTGAGTGAGTGTTGATTTGCCAGCTTGCTGGGGGTGAAGCTTTCATGCCCCATGTCGTGCTTTGGATACCTGCAATCCTGCAAAGATAGAAACGTACAAGTAATCCCGAGGTATCCCTTGCCGGATTCCATCATAGGAGTCTAGACACTCCCGGGAGTAAACATATTTCTTGCAAGCACGTATTTTTTAGGAGAGAAACATCTGTATTTATGCAATCAGTGTCTTATAGACATCGGACATTTTGCAAATGAAAATAAAATATACGAGACGAGACATGACTGAAAGTCTGATTTTATTAATTCGTATGCCCTGAATTGGCAAGATACAGTCAAAGAAACATATCCCCTGAAATAAGGAGATTGCTATAAATTGAGAAACAAAAGTTTGTTGGCAATGTTGACGGTGCTTCAAGGAGCTTCCCCTTTGCTATGACTCGTATGACATTTGACGCTCTTCTCGTCTTGCTTTCTGGAGAAGGCTGATTCTGAAAGAAGCTTGATCCTTCCGAAGCTTACCGAGTTGTAAGTGATACAGATGACTTCAGAATGCAGTTGTTCGCTTATTCCCTTATTTTGCATGGATCGCCCTTTCGGGTTTTCAATCCATCGGGATACCCATTTTTGCCTGAGTTGTCCAATGTGGCTTTTCAACTTAGCGGGTGTACATCTTTTCCGTTTATTTTCCATTATTTTTGCCCGAGCCTTTTATTCTGTTTTTTGACTCGCCGGGATGCCCTATTTTTGCCTGGACTTACATTCTGTTTTTATGTCCAGCGGGTCATTTTTATGCGAAGTATTTTTTAACTGCATCTGAATTCACAGGGGATGGGAAGTCTTCACCATCCATAGTACTGAGCATCAGTGCTCCACCGGAGAAAACTTTCTTTACTACGAATGGTCCTTCATAGTTCGGGGTCCATTTGCCCCTGTGGTCTGTGTGAGGAGGGAGGAGTCTTTTCAGCACAAGATCTCCTACTTGGTATTCTCGGAGCCTAACTTTCTGATCGAAGGCTTTCTTCATTCTTTTCTGATACAACTGCCCATGACAGATTGCAGCCAATCTTTTCTCTTCAATCAGACTCAGTTGTTCGTATCGGGATCGGACCCAATCTGCTTCGTTCAGCTTAACATCCATCAGTACCCGCAGGGAGGGTAATTCAACTTCGACGGGTAGGACTGTCTCCATACCATACACAATCTGATACGGTGTTGCCCCAGTGGATGTTCTGACTGACGTGCGGTACCCATGCAAGGCAAATGGTAGCATTTCATGCCAGTCTTTGTAGGTGACTACCATCTTCTGCACAATCTTCTTGATATTCTTGTTAGTTGCCTCAACAGCGCCATTCATCTTTGGCCTGTAAGGAGAAGAATTGTGGTGTTGGATCTTGAAGTCCCGGCATAGCTCTGCCATCATTTTGTTGTTTAAGTTGGAACCATTATCAGTAATGATTCGCTCGGGAACTCCATACCGACAAATGATATCTCTCTTCAGAAATCGGGCTACCACTTGCCTGGTGACATTTGCATAGGAAGCTGCTTCAACCCACTTGGTAAAATAGTCAATGACTACCAGGATGAATCTGTGGCCGTTTGAAGCAGTCGGTTCAATCTTGACAATCATATCAATGCCCCACATGGCAAAGGGCCAGGGTGAAGACATCACATTCAGAGGATTGGGAGGCACATGCACCTTATCCGCATAGATCTGGCATTTATGGCATTTTCTGGCATAGGCACAGCAGTCGGCATCCATTGTGATCCAGTAATAGCCTGATCTTAATAACTTTTTAGCCATGGCATGCCCTCCCGCGTGGGTACCAAAGGATCCTTCGTGCACCTCGTGCATCAACAAGTCTGCTTCTGCTCTATCAACGCATCTGAGGAGTACCATGTCAAAGTTTCTTTTGTACAGGGAACCATCAGCATTCAGAAAGAAACTACCAGCTAGCCTTCTTAATGTCTTCTTATCATTGGAAGATTCCCCAAGTGGGTATGTTTGATCCTCCAAGAAGCGCTTAATGTCATGGAACCAAGGCTTATCATCTTTGACAACGTGTGCTGCAAATACATATGTTGGTCTGTCAAGTCTGGACACAGAAATCCGAGGCACAAAGTTGGCAGCTTGAACTTTAATCATGGATGAAATGGTATCCAGAGCATCTACAAACTGATTCTCGTCTCGAGGGAGATACTCAAGCTTGACCGTTGTAAATAAAGTTAATAACCTCCTTGTATAATCCCTGTAAGGTACCAGATGATCTTGGTGTGTGTACCATTTGCCGTTGGTTTGATTAACTACCAGAGCTGAATCTCCGAATACAGTCAATGTCTTGATCCTGAGGTCAATGGCTTCCTCAAGACCCATAATGCAAGCTTCGTATTCAGCTTCATTGTTAGTGCAGTTAAAGGTGAGTTTTGCCGAGAAAGGCATGTGAACTCCCTTAGGTGTAATGAGTACTGCACCAACACCACGACCATTCATATTAATAGCCCCATCAAACATCATAGTCCATTCTTCTTCCGGGTCAGGCCCTTCAGTGTGAATAGGCTCTTCATGATCTTTTGCTTTTATGAATATGATGTCTTCATCAGGGAAGTCAAATCTCATAGGCTGGTAATCATCAATAGGTTGCTCAGCAAGATATTCAGACAATACACTGCCCTTGATGGCCTTTTGAGATGTGTACTGAATGTCATATTCTGTGAGGATCATCTGCCATCTTGCAACCCGTCCGGTGAGTGCTGGCTTCTCAAAAATGTACTTAACTGGGTCCATTTTGGATATCAATAAAGTAGTGTGGGTCAACATATACTGTCTCAGTCGGCGAGCAGCCCACGCTAAAGCACAGCAAGTTTTCTCGAGTAGTGAATAACGTTGTTCACAGTCGGTAAACTTTTTGCTCAGGTAGTATATTGCATACTCTTTTCGACCAGACTCGTCATGCTGGCCCAGCACACACCCCATTGACTCTTCTAATATTGTCAAGTACATTATCAGAGGTCTTCCTTCAACTGGAGTCATAAGGATTGGAGGTTCTTGCAAGTACTCCTTGATCTTGTCAAAAGCCCTCTGGCAGTCTTCGTTCCACCTGACCGTCTGTTCTTTTCTCAATAGCTTGAAAAGAGGTTCACAAGTTGCTGTAAGGTGAGATATGAACCGTGAAATGTAGTTCAATCTACCTAGAAACCCTCGAACTTCTTTCTCAGTTTTCGGTGCGGGCATTTCTTGAATGGCTTTGACTTTATCAGGGTCAACTTCAATCCCTTTCTCGCTTACAATAAATCCCAGCAGCTTACCAGATCGCACCCCGAATGTGCACTTGTTGGGGTTCAACTTCAGTTGATACTTCCTCAGACGCTTGAATAGCTTCGACAGATTCACCAGGTGGTCTTCTTCTGTGAGGGACTTGGAAATCATGTCATCCACATAACACTCAATTTCTTTATGGATCATGAAATTCTGTGATCAGGTATGAGATGTCCTAAGAGATGTCCCAACACTTGATAGGACACTTGACAGATTTAACCAAAACTTAAATAGCAAGAAAAGTAAACAACACAGAAGTTTGTTAACCCGGTTCAGTGTATAACCACACTTACATCTGGAGGCTACCAAGCCAGGAGGAAATCCACTATTAGTATTATTAATTCTAGACTTAAACCACCCTGTTTAATCTATCACTTAATAACTACCCAATGCAATTTCTACCTAAGACACACCTTAGATAAGAGTACCCTACTCACTCCCCCTCAATCACACAGTGATCAAGTTCACAAGTTTACTGAAATTGAAGACATCCTTCAAACAATACAGCTTGATCTTACTTCAAAGTTTCAATCAAGTCACAAATGCACTTTTGCTTAAAAGCTCATAAAGTGGTACAATTAAAAACACCTGCTATTAAAAACACTAGACACCCTATTTAGTCTTCTGAAATTCGTACTCAATTCTATGAGTTTCTGTTGCTTAAATAGGTATCTGAATTTTGGGCTTTCTGTAGAATGATCCAGCCCTAATGTGCAGCAGCTGTCACCTTGAATTTAGGGTTTGTTACCTCCTATATTCTAGGTGATTTAGGTCTTCTGTTTTAATCTGAATCTTCAATATAAAACACCCTACAGATGCGCCTTGTTCTGTTTTTATCCATCATTAATTAATTCCAGATACTTCTCCTTAAATATCTCTGATCAGTTAATCAATAATTAATTCTGGTAGCAGGTCTGAGATGTCTCAACATCTGTTGGGACATCCTGAAAAACTGAACTTAAGTTATTTACACAATGTCCCAACATCTGGTAGGACATCCTGAAATAAGTTCATATACTCTGTTTGATAATGTCCCAACATCTGATAGGACATTCTGAACTGAATTTAACATTTCTTGTTTGGTCAAAAATTCTGCCAATTCTTAAACATCTACAAACTCCCCCTTTGGCTAATTTTTGGCTAACATCTTTTCTGGTTTTCAGAGTGCAGCAGAAGTTCTTTTTATCAGAGTATAGCATTACTTTTCTATTGATTTTTATTTGAGATTACTCCCCCTCAAACATATATGTGTCCAGTTTTGTTGCAACAGAAATATTCATCAAAACACACTGATTCAGTTCAGGCAGAAACAAACAGATTTTTCATTTTAATTAAACAGCAGTACATATTTTGTTGTTGTTGTTCTCCCCCTTGTTAGACACAAATTATGGGGGCCAAAGATACTAGTCCAAAAGTACAAAGCAGTGCTGTCATTACAATTTCCTCACCTACAATGATCACTCAGATTCATCACTCTCAGTTGCTTCCTCAACTTCTGTGTCTTCATCAGCTTCTGTTTCTTCATCAGCATCACTGTCTTCATCAGAGTTTGCTTTCTGGTCTTCTTCATTCTCCAACCTTTGAATTATTTCTTCAAGCTTCTGCTTTCTAGCTTCAAGCTCTTTGCAGGTGCTTTTGAGTTCAGCAATTAAAGTCTTCTTGGAGATGGGATTCTTAGCAGTTGAGGGGCCAGCAGATGTCCCAGAAGGTGCTTCAACATCTGCAGCATGGTGACTTAGGAATAATTTGTAGTGAAAAGCCAGGGGGCTCTCTCTCTTGCAGACTGTGTCCTTCTCATTTAAAATCCCAGGGTATTGACTTAGAACAATACCACACAGCAATGATGGAAAAGCTATTGGCAGCTTTGTTGCAGTAGAGATGGCATGCTTCATAGTCTGATCAAAAATATATGCTCCATAATCCATCTTGGTTTGAGTTCCCACAGCATAGATGAATCTGGCCAGACCAGTTGAGATTGAAGAAGTGTGGTTGGTAGGCACCCAGTTAGCAGTTCCAATCCTGTTAAGCATGGCATACTTTCTGGTAAGCATGCTCACAGATAGCTTTCCCTTTACAGGCCATGCCTTGACCTGGTTTGCAGTGATCACTTTACAGATTTGATTATCTGTCTTGCCTAGCTCATTGGGTCCATCTGTTTCTCTTCCTAGGTATTGATTTATTATTTGAGGTGAGAACTCAACACACTTACCTCTCACAAACACCTTTCTGAACTCTGAGGACTTACCATTTGAGCAATCCTCCTGAAGATTCACAATGAACTCTTTGACAAGAAGTTCATAGCAGGGAGAGAACTCTGAGACTGTCTTGAATAGTCCTGCAGCAGAGATGAGGTCAATGAGTTCTGTGCACTCAAGTGCATTGCTGCTCAGTTCTCTTTCCAGGGCAACCCTTCTTTGATACACATACTTCCATCTGTTCACACTAGAAACAAGATGGAATGATATGTTGTCCAAAGGAGCTTCTGGAACAGCAGTTGAAGCTCTTGCTGGTGTTGGTCTTTTCTTGGGAGGAGATGTTGGGACATCTGATTCAACATCTGAATCTGATGGTGTGGCAGCTTTTCTCTTCTGGGATTGGACTTTGCTCCAGGGTTTTGTTGGACCAAAGGTAGCTTTAGCTTTGCCTTTCTTTGGACTAGCCTTCTTCTTCTCAGGGATGACAGGTTCAGCTTGCATCTTTCCTTTCCTGGACCTTAGCCTTTTGGCTATGCTGGGTTTAACAGATGCTATGATTTCTGCATCAGAGTCCTGCTCCAGGTTGACCACTAGAGGAGATTGAGCAGTTTCCTCTTCAGCTTGTTGATCAGCAGGGGTTTGATCTTCATTTGAGTCTTTAGCCTGTTCCACAGAGACTTCTTTATCACTTCCACTTGAGGCCTCTTTCTGGTCCTCAGTCTGTTCAGTATCAGCATCAGATGAACTTTCTTTCTCTTCTGCAGATGTTCCAACATTCATTGGGACATCTTGCTCTGCAGGAATATCTTCTGCAGTTTGAGCTGGTTCTTCTTGAGGTGCAGGAATGGTGTTCAAAGGAACAGAGATCCCTCTCACCACTCTTTGTTCAGAAAGAACTTGGTTGATAATCTCCTTGATGGAATCATCAACATATTTTGAAGAATTTGGGGTCCTGTTAGCAGGAGAAGGAATTCCTTTTGCTTTGCTCCGTACTTGATCTTTAGCTCTTTTTGGAGTTCTTGCCTTTGTAGTATGAGAAACACTTCCCCTGAGTTCGTCCAATGGTGTTGATTGCATTGGTACCACAGAGATGGGAGTGGCATGAACAACGTCTTCCTGGTTGAGAACTTCCTCAGTAGTTTTAGGGTTTTGAGACATTGTAGAGGGAGATGGATGAACAGCTTTAGGGTTTATGATTTCTGAAGGATTGAGAGTTAATGTGATTCGCTTGTGATGGTATGATGAGAATCTTGATAGCTTCTTATAAGTAGTTACTAAATAAGTAGCCGTTACAGTCCAAATGATTAGGAATGGAATTCCCAAGGATCTTGTCCAGACTAGCTTTTCCATCTGGAACTTATGCCATGCAATGTCATATGACATGTTGGCACATCTCATTAACTGCTAAATATCACATAAACAGATTCCAAGTTTTCCCCTTAAGTTCTCAAATTGTGTAGCATCCAATGCTTTGGTAAAGATATCAGCTAATTGCAGATCTGTAGCAACATGCTCCAATGAAATCACCTTCTCTTCTACAAGATCTCTGATGAAATGATGTCTGATATCAATATGCTTTGTCCTGCTATGTTGAATGGGATTCTTTGATATGTTGATTGCACTTAAGTTGTCACAGTACAATGTCATGACATCCTGTGGGACATTGTACTCAGTGAGCATCTTCTTCATCCAAACCAACTGAGAACAACTGTTACCTGCTGCTATATACTCAGCTTCAGCTGTAGATAATGACACACAATTCTGTTTCTTACTGAACCAAGAAATCAGATTGTTTCCTAGAAAGAAGCATCCTCCTGAAGTGCTTTTTCTGTCATCAGCACTTTCTGCCCAATCAGCATCACAGAAGCCAGTGAGAATTGGTTTGCAACCATGGAAGTACATTATGCCATAGTCACTAGTACCATTAACATATTTAAGGATTCTCTTGACTTGATTGAGATGACTGACTTTTGGATCAGCTTGATATCTTGCACAAACTCCTACTGCAAAAGCAATGTCTGGTCTGCTAGCAGTCAAGTATAACAAGCTTCCAATCATGCTTCTGTATAAGCTTTGATCTACATTCTCACCCTTTTCATCTCTAGTCAGCTTTAAATGTGTGGGGGCAGGAGTTCTCTTGTGAGCAGCATTTTCCATTCCAAATTTCTTGACTATGTTCTTGGAATACTTGCTTTGTGAGATGAACATTGAGTCTTCCATTTGCTTTATTTGCAGCCCAAGAAAGTAGGTTAATTCTCCTACTAGGCTCATTTCAAATTCAGATTCCATTTGCTTGACAAAATGTTTGACCATCCTGTCAGACATCCCACCAAAGACAATGTCATCAACATATATTTGTGCAATCATGACATTTCCTTCTTCATCTTTAATAAACAGGGTTTTATCAATCCCACCTTTTCTGTATCCTTGCTTGATAAGATATGTGGTCAGTCTTTCATACCATGCCCTTGGAGCTTGCTTCAACCCATAAAGTGCCTTCTTGAGTTTGTATACATGATTTGGACAGCTTGGATCAACAAATCCTTTAGGTTGTTCTACATATACTTCTTCATTAAGGTAGCCATTTAAAAAGGCACTTTTCACATCCATTTGAAATAGCTTGAACTTCAAGATACAAGCAATTCCCAACAGCAGTCTGATTGATTCAAGCCTTGCTACTGGTGCAAAGGTCTCATCAAAGTCTACCCCTTCAATTTGAGTGTATCCTTGAGCCACAAGTCTAGCTTTGTTCTTTGTAACAACTCCTTGTTCATTTGACTTGTTCTTATACACCCATTTTGTACCAATCACATTTATGTCATCAGGTCTAGGAACAAGATTCCACACTTCATTCCTTGTGAATTGACCTAATTCCTCTTGCATAGCACAAATCCAGTATTCATCAGTGAGAGCTTCCTTGATATTTTTAGGTTCTATTTTGGAAACAAAACAAGAACCTGAAATCACTTCTCTTGATCTAGTGCTCACACCTCTATTGGAATCACCAATTATCAAATCTTTGGGATGATCCTTCTGTATTCTGATGGAGGGAGGTTTGCTTGATTCTTCTGTCCTTGTATCATTTTGAGTGAAGTTATATTGATCAATCTTTTCTTCAGCTTCAATCTTGATATCAGCAGATGTTCCAACATCTTCTGGGACATCTGTAGGAGCATCATCAATTATCACATTTATGGATTCCATGATAACCTTGGTTCTAGAATTAAATACTCTATATGCTCTGCTGTTTATAGAGTATCCAAGGAAAATCCCTTCATCACTTTTAGGATCCATTTTTCTTCTTTGCTCCCTATCTGCCAGAATATAACAAATACTTCCAAAAACATGGAAGTACTTAACTGTGGGTTTTCTGCCCTTCCAGACTTCATATATTGTGGACAAGGTTCCTTTCCTTAAGGTAACTCTGTTATGGATGTAACAGGCAGTGTTCATAGCTTCAGCCCAAAAGTACAGAGGTAACTTTTTAGCATGGATCATAGCTCTTGCTGATTCTTGAATGGTTCTATTCTTCCTTTCAACAATCCCATTCTGTTGAGGTGTGATAGGTGAAGAATACTCATGATTGATTCCTTCTGAAGAACAGAAATCTAAGAACTTTTGATTTTCAAATTCTTTTCCATGATCACTTCTTATTCTGATCACACAGCTGGATTTTTCCCTTTGCAATCTTTGACATAATTCTTTGAATACATCAAATACATCTGACTTTTCTTTGATAAAGTTTATCCATGTATATCTTGAAAAATCATCAACCACAACATAGGCATACCTCTTACCACCAAGACTTTCAACCTGCATAGGTCCCATAAGATCCATATGTAGAAGTTTCAAAACTTTGGAAGTTGTCAGATGTTGGAGCTTTGGATGGGACATCTTGGTTTGCTTGCCTATTTGACATTCACCACATATTTTGCCATCATCAATCTTTAGTTTAGGAATACCTCTTACAGCATCCATAGATATGATCTTCTTTATGCCTCTGAAATGAAGATGACCTAGTCTTTGATGCCACAGTTTCACTTCTTCTTCTTTAGCTAGAGAGCAGGTTGAAGTGAGACTGAGATTTTGGGATTCCCACATGTAACAGTTGTCTTTAGATCTGGCTCCTTTCATGACAACTTCTTGTTCTTTGTTAGTCACTATGCATTCTGATTTGTTAAAGTTTACACTGTATCCTTGATCACATAGTTGACTTATGCTGATCAGGTTAGCAGTTAAACCTTTAACTAGCAGCACATCATCTAGTCTTGGAACATCTTGACAATCCAAGGTTCCAACTCCCTTGATTTCTCCTTTAGCTCCATCTCCAAAGGTAACATACCTGGATGAATGAGATTTTAAGTTTACTAGCAAATTCTTCAATCCAGTCATGTGTCTTGAGCATCCACTGTCAAAGTACCAGTCTTCTTTAGATGATACTCTCAGTGATGTATGTGCTATGTATGCAGTGCTTTTCTTTGACCAGATGAGTTGAGATTTCTTTTGATGCCTCTGCCCTGTGTGTTGTTCAGCTGATCTCCAAGCTTGATTGTTGATCTTGTTCTTGGGTATGTGACTTTGATTAGTCTGAGTGTCAGCTTTTGGTCTCCAAACCTTCTTGATGACCTCTGTCTTCTGTTTAGGAGGTTGCTGATTATGCAGCACTTTCTTGGTACCTTCTACTTTCTGTTTGAAAGGTTGCTGATACATCTGATTTGGATATCCATGTAGCTTATAACAGTGAGGTTTGATATGTCCAAATCTTCCACAGTGATGGCATCTCCATCTTTGATACTTCTTCTTCATTTTGTTCTTTCCAGAATGTTGAGACATCTGTTGGAACATTATGTTTGTCTTTGTGTTCTGATGTTGAAGCATCTGTTGGGACATCTTGTTTGACTGTGTAGTTTTTGAAGTAGTTTTGCTAGAGCTGGCTTCATCTATGTTATATCCTAGTCCACTTTTGTCCCCTGAATGTTTATTATTGCTGAGAATAACATCCAGTGTGTTTGAGCTGCTGTTCAACATTCTAACAGATTTGGACATATGTTCCAACTTAGAGTTGAGAAGGCTTACTTCACTTTTTAAGGTGTCAATGATCTCCTGATCATTTGCTTTGTCATCTTCTAATGTCTCATTTTGCTTCTTTAGCTTTATAACTTCACTGCATATTTCAGAGCTTCTTTTGTATAGATCTTTGAATGCTTGCTCAAGTTCTTCATAAGTATGTTCTCCACAACTGGAATCACTATCATATTCACACAGTCCAGCTAAAGCAGTAATATGCTTAGCTGATTCTTCTTCTGAATCTCCTGAGTCTTCATCAGACCAGGTCACAGAGAGTCCTTTCTTTTGTCTCTTTAAGTAGGTAGGACATTCAAACTTGATGTGTCCATATCCTTCACATTCATGACATTTGACTCCTTTATCTTGACTGGTCTTTTCAGCATACTTTAATCTTTTGTTAGCATCATAAGGTCTTCTGTTCTCAGAGTTTGTGTTTCTTCCACTAGGTTTGGATTTTCCTTCCATTCCTCTGAGAATCTGTTTGAATTGTCTTCCAAGCAAGGCAAGATTTTCTGATAAGCTTTTATCATTTGCTGATTCATCATCTTCTTCTTCATCTGTATTTGACACCAAGGCTATGCTTTTGTTCTTTTTGGCATTTGTGTCATTCATTCCCATCTCAAAAGTTTGTAGGGAACCAATGAGTTCTTCAACTTTCATAGAGCATATGTCTTGAGCTTCTTCTATTGCAGTGACTTTCATGTCAAATCTTTTTGGCAAAGATCTGAGAATCTTACTTACAAGCTTTTCATCAGTCATCTTTTCTCCCAAAGCTCCAGAAGTATTGGCTATATCCAAGATGTTCATATAGAACTCATGAATTGATTCATCTTCCTTCATTCTCAAGTTTTCAAACTTGGTGGTGAGAAGTTGAAGTCTTGACATTTTTACTTTTGATGTTCCTTCATGAGTTGTTTTGAGGGTATCCCAAACATCTTTGGCCAGCTCACAATGATGCACAAGTCTGAAAATGTTCCTATCAATGCCATTGAATAAAGCATTTAAGGCTTTTGAGTTGCCTAGTGCTGAGTCTTCTTCCTCCTTACTCCATTCTTCTTCAGGTTTCAGCACTTTTGATCCATCTTTGGTGTCTTGGATAGGGTGATCCCATCCAACATTGACTGCTCTCCATGCCCTGTTGTCAAGTGACCTTAAGAATGCAATCATTCTTGGCTTCCAGTAGTCATAATTAGATCCATCCAGTATAGGTGGTCTATTTACTGACCCTAAATCTCTGTCCATGTTACAGAATTTGTATTCCCTAGATCTCACCCAGTATAAACAGGCAGGGTGCCTGCTCTGATGCCAATTGAAATTCTGTGATCAGGTATGAGATGTCCTAAGAGATGTCCCAACACTTGATAGGACACTTGACAGATTTAACCAAAACTTAAATAGCAAGAAAAGTAAACAACACAGAAGTTTGTTAACCCAGTTCAGTGTATAACCACACTTACATCTGGAGGCTACCAAGCCAGGAGGAAATCCACTATTAGTATTATTAATTCTAGACTTAAACCACCCTGTTTAATCTATCACTTAATAACTACCCAATGCAATTTCTACCTAAGACACACCTTAGATAAGAGTACCCTACTCACTCCCCCTCAATCACACAGTGATCAAGTTCACAAGTTTACTGAAATTGAAGACATCCTTCAAACAATACAGCTTGATCTTACTTCAAAGTTTCAATCAAGTCACAAATGCACTTTTGCTTAAAAGCTCATAAAGTGGTACAATTAAAAACACCTGCTATTAAAAACACTAGACACCCTATTTAGTCTTCTGAAATTCGTACTCAATTCTATGAGTTTCTGTTGCTTAAATAGGTATCTGAATTTTGGGCTTTCTGTAGAATGATCCAGCCCTAATGTGCAGCAGCTGTCACCTTGAATTTAGGGTTTGTTACCTCCTATATTCTAGGTGATTTAGGTCTTCTGTTTTAATCTGAATCTTCAATATAAAACACCCTACAGATGCGCCTTGTTCTGTTTTTATCCATCATTAATTAATTCCAGATACTTCTCCTTAAATATCTCTGATCAGTTAATCAATAATTAATTCTGGTAGCAGGTCTGAGATGTCTCAACATCTGTTGGGACATCCTGAAAAACTGAACTTAAGTTATTTACACAATGTCCCAACATCTGGTAGGACATCCTGAAATAAGTTCATATACTCTGTTTGATAATGTCCCAACATCTGATAGGACATTCTGAACTGAATTTAACATTTCTTGTTTGGTCAAAAATTCTGCCAATTCTTAAACATCTACAGATCATATCGTGGAATAATGTTACCATAGCCCGTTGATAGGTTGCACCAGCGTTCTTCAGTCCGAACGACATCACCTTATAATAGAACGTGCCCCAAGGTGTGATGAAAGTTGTCTTCTCCATGTCTTCGGGTGACATCTTGATCTGATTGTATCCTGAAAATCCGTCCATGAAGGAGAACACCGAGAACTGAGCCGTATTATCCACCAATACATCAATGTGAGGTAAAGGGAAGTCATCTTTCGGGCTGGCTCTGTTCAGATCCCGGTAGTCTACGCACATTCTCACTTTGCCGTCTTTTTTAGGCACAGGTACAATATTAGCAACCCACGGCGGATAGCTAGTCACAGCAAGGAATCCGGCGTCCCACTGCTTTTGTACCTCTTCCTTTATCTTCATTGCCATATCCGGGCGAGTACGGCGCAGCTTCTGTTTTACTGGCGGGCAGTCCTCTTTTAAAGGCAGCTTGTGCATGACGATATCGGTGTCCAACCCTGGCATATCCTGGTAAGACCAAGCAAACACATCTGCATACTCCCGAAGCAAATCAATCAGTTGTTCTTTCACTGAGTCTTGTAGGCAGGCCCCGATCTTGACCTCTTTCACGTCTTCTTCTGAACTAAGATTAACCGTTTCAACCTCCTCCTGATGAGGAGTGATAACCTTCTCCTCTTGCCTTAACAACCTGGCTAGCTCTTCAGGAAGCTCATAATCTTCTTCAACCCCTTCATCAACTTGATTGATTGGATTGTCAAAGTCATACGATGTCATAGCAGTGTTGTTGTCGGTGCAGTCTGAATGGCACTCTCTGCAAGGGTTTAGATTGTTCATTTTAGTGATTAATTTTAATCTTTGTTTGGAAAAAAGTGAAATAAAGTTATCATTTTGAAAACATTTCCATTTTATTTTTGTACAAAAAGAAAAATGAAAAACAGTGATCAGAAAAGAAATAGACTCATTTGCAAAAGATGTTCGATATTCATTGATTGATCTGTTTGCACAAAATTACAAGATGGCCCGATTACAAAATGAGTCTTGTCATCTTGGGCAAGATGCAAGACTTGATGCATGCTTAAAAAATACAGGAAATAATAATTACTCTGCAGGAGTAACCCTTATAATTTCCTGGGAAGACCAGTTTGAGATATGGCTCCCCGGGATCCTTGGACATATCCAGCTCTCCAGGTTGCGCTCATCTTCCGACTCATCTTCCAAGTTGTTTGCTGCATCTGGGGTGAGCATCCCCCCACTGATAAAACTGGGCTTCTTAGCAGCCTCTGATTGATCTTGTTGAGTTGGTTTGTAACCCAACCCAAATCGGTCCTCTTTCTTCTCCACGGGCAGCAACTTGCCCCAGCCCTGGGCATTCCCCTCTTCAACAACCTTCCTGGCTTGCTGGTAAGATGTCATGGAGGTCCCAAGTACAGCAGATGCTTCATTAATGTTCAGAGCTTCAAGTCCCTGGCTCATGGTCTCATGGATCTCTCCATCCATCTCACTGTATTTGTATGTAGCCAGGTGGCTAACAAAAATATCTTCTTCACCACAAATGGTGATGATCTGGCCCTCCCACTCGAATTTTAAATTCTGGTGAAGGGTAGACGTAACTGCGCCAGCGGCATGGATCCAAGGTCTACCCAACAAACAGTTGTAGGCCGACTGAATGTCCATCACATAGAAGGTAATTTTAAAAGTCTGCGGGCCGATCATCACGGGCAGATCAATCTCACCTAGCACTGATCTCTTAGAGCCATCAAATGCTCTCACCACCAGATTACTTGGACGCAGTGCCAAGCCATCATACTCCAACTTCACCAAGGCTTTCTTTGGCAAAACATTGAGTGAAGACCCAGTGTCTACCAGTACATGTGATAGAACAACACCCTTGCATTCCAGGGTGATGTGTAAAGCCTTATTATGGTTACAACCCTCATTCGTTAAATCAGCATTGGTAAAACCCAATCCATGGCTGGTATTGACATTCTCTACCACGGTCTCCAGCTGATTAACGGTGATCTCCTCTGGCACATACGCTGCGTGCAAGACTTTTAGTAACGCATTCCGGTGAGCTTCGGAACACATCAGCAGGGATAGAATGGAGATTTTTGAGGGATTTTGGTGAAGCTGATCCACCACCTTGTAATCACTCCTCTTTATAATTCTCATAAACTCGTCTACATCTTGTTCAAAAGATGTCTTCTGTGTTTCTTTGAGAATGGGTTCTTCAGCTATTACACTCTTTCCCTTTGCTTTGGCAGCAGCTTCTGCTTCGGCATTAGGTCTTTGTGTTTGCGAGGCAAAGAGGCGTTCGCTTCTGGTGAAGCCTCCGCCTCCCCCGACATTATCAATCTGTGGAGAAGAGGTTGAAGAGTCAAGAGTGATTTTCTCCCCATTGCAGTACAGGTCAGAGCCATAATGCCAAGGGATGGCATTAGTGCTTTCATATGGAACGGGCCCAGGTACTGTGATGGTAACCAGACTGACTGCAGCAGAGGAGGGTGTTGAAATAGCGTGTGGATCGTAGTAGATGGTAACTGGTCACCTGGCAGGAGATGCCATTGTTTGTTGAAAATTATTGTCCGGAGGAATACTTGACGGATCATAATAGATAGTGACTGCTGAGATATTTGCTGGTGTTGTAGAAGATCTTGCTGGATAAATGGCTGTTGATTTTGTAGAAGATTCTGAGTAAAGGGGTGTTGATGTTGTAGAAGGGATGTTTGTTGATACTTGGTTTGTTGAGGTGATATTTGAAGCATTTGTTGATGAAACTGAAGAATTGTTTGGAATAATTGTTGTTGCAGTTGTAGGAGACTCGGGAACTGTTGTCATAGAGATTGCTGGATTTGAAGGTGTTGATGTTGTGATTTGAAGTAGGCCACTCTGGATGAGACCATCTATGCCGCTTCTCAAGTTATCACATCCATTTACCGAAATGTTGCAATAACCGCACCCGATCTCACACCCAGGGAATATCTGGCATTCTAGGAGTTGAGCTTTAATCTCTACCAGGGGTGTCCGGATCTGCCCAACACTGGTTATCAAGAAAGATGGTTTATCTTCCTCAATAACATTGATTCTAGGTCCTCCGTGGTTGGGCATGGGGTTCTTGTTAACATTTGGCGGGGGTGCAAAGTTTAGAGCTTTAGAATCTACCAAGTCCTGTACTTTCATTTGTAGGGCCCTACATTTCTCTGTACTGTGGCCAGGTGCATTGGAGTGAAAGGCACATCTGGCGTTGGCGTCATAATTTCTTGGCAGACTGGAAGGATCTGGTGGTGCCAACGTCCTTAACTCAACCAAGTTGAGCTTCAGGAGCTGTGGCAATAAAGCGGCATAAGGCATAGGGATTGGATCAATCACCCTATTGGCCTGAGATGGTCTCTGTTGAAATGGTCTTTGTTGATTGTTGCTGTTGTTGTTGTAGTTTCTCTGAGGCATGTAAACACCCAAAATTTGCCCTCACCCATTCACACCATGGCTTGTGATCTTTTCATATGCATAGATCCAATCATGGCATCTCATACCACATTTTTGATTCATTGTATTGGTTCAAAGTCATCTGCATCTAGGGTTTGTGATCTGAGCAATCCAGGAGCTTCTTGAGCCATTCCAAAGGTCATCAATCACTTCAAAGGGGTCCATATATGTTCAAGCATCATATTATATCCTCTCAAAGTCAAGAATGTCAAAAAATCACTAGAACTGAGAATGGCATGGAGGCAGAGCCAGGTTTGACTACACAGTTGACCTAGAATTAGGTTTTGGTTTCAGAGGCCATAACCCCAAATTTTTTGGTCATTCTTGTTTCTATTGGTCTCTATATGGTATAGGGAGTATGCATATCAATTTTCATGAAGAAATTCATTGGGGAAGTCATCTGATCAAGAGTTGACTTTTCAAGCAAGTCAGTGCAAAATCAGGGCATCTGAGGCCCCCAATGACCCAACCAAGGGGTGTTATTCATCACTTTGATTGTATATGATCTTTATTTAATCATAGAAGAAGTTGGAAGTTCACAAAATTGAAGAATTTCAAGTCTTTTGCAAAGTTGACTTTTTGGGAAAGTTGACTTTTTAATGAAATTGCCATTTTGGGAAACCTTTTCAACCCTTGCTTTTTGATTCAAAAATGCTTCAAATGGAAAAACTTTGGTCATGAAAGTTGTAGAATGGATCATTCCCTTTTCAAAAAGTACAAGAATATGACCTAATTCATTTTGGATCAAAAGTTATGGTTTGTCAAAGTTGGCAAAAATCACAAAATTTCAAAGTTTCTACCAAAGAGGCAAAGTTGCAAATTCACTTGTCAAGGCAAATTGAGTCACCAAATGGACTTCTAAACTTCACAACATGATCATACAAGACCTAAAATTCAGAATGGGCCAAGAATCACACATTTTTATGGCTTATGGAGCAAGATATCTCATAAGAATCAAAAGTGAACCAACTTGCAAAACTCATCATAAGTTACAATCCACTTGCTTGCTGACTTGCTGATCAATCCTAGGGTTCTCCCCACATCATGTTGTGCAGGACACACCTTTTGTCCTTGGCTAGAAAGTAGCCCATGCTTCTCTTACACAACTTTGACATTTTGGCAACTTGAGCCATACCTATCACAAAAGCACACATCACTTCATCTGACCTATCACAATTGTTTATGCAAATCAAAAGCAAGCCAAAACATACAAAACACAAGCCTGAAGCACTCTCTAACTCAGCATTCTCATTTTCAAACCATCTTGCAAAAGCATTCAAAACTGATTGCACAAGCCACAAACATACAAACTAACTTCATAAATCAACTCAACACACCTTCCTGGTCACAAAGCACCCATCACCATTGCCTGAAACTCAAAGAATCAAAAACACGATCACCACCTGACATTGAACAGAACTTCTGCCATCTCTTAAACCTGCCATTGCAAACTTCAAACAAGCCTTGAAAGCTTCTCAGGAGGTCCAAGGGAGCTGATTGCAAGCAAGAAACCAGCCAGAAAGCACCAGAAACCAAAGCTTCAGTTCAGGTAGCCATCTTGAACTTTTTTTTTCAGAAGCTTCATTTTAAGTTCTTAAAAGCATCTATGCACTCCTCTGATCATGAATATGTGTTTACTTTTGAAAATGGTTGAGAAACCAGCATGTATGGACTGTCTGAAATTTTTTGCCCTAAGAATGTTTTGATTCGATCTGGCTATTTAATGAATGAAAAATGATGTTTGATTGAGGGGTTTGATTCGTTTTTGAGTGGGGATAAGTTCTGGGCAGTTAGATTTCGTTTTCATTGCGTGTAGAGAGAGATTGAGAAATGAGCTCGCCGGAGAAGACGACCGGAACAGTGTTCCGGTCGCCTGAAAATCATTAGGGCATAATTAATTAGGGCTAATCATAATTATGTGAATTTGAATCTCAGCCCTTGGATGTGGCGCCAAGTCTACTCCCGCGCGTGTGAGTTCAAACCCTGGCCATTGATTATGTTGACTTTTCCTTTTTTCAGATTTAATTCATTTTATTTTTCATTTAAATGCATTTGTTTTCTCCAATTTATTTAAAATAGCAAAACAATTTTAAAAATTCTGAAAATTTTTGTATAAACTTTTATTAATTTTCAGAAACCAAAAACATTTTTATTTTTATTTTTTGCATAAAAAATTATTTTTAAATCATTTAAAAGTTTATTTTTAATTGATTAATGAGAATTAATTAATTAAAAATACTTTTAGGTATTTAAAAATCACCAAAAAATTCATGAAACATTTAAAATCATTTAGAAACATTGTCCAACTCTCAAACCAAATTTCTTTTTTGATCTTGATGCATTTTGACAATTTTCCATGGAATTAATTCAATTTCAAAGCATTATTTTGATCCAATGTTCAAAAATTCATTTCTGCCTAACCATTGAGAGTTGGACTTTGATTCTTTTTGCATTATGTCTTGCATATCGTGTAGTTTGTAGGATTAAATTGGCATGATTTAATCTTGCATTTTCATTTTGTTTGACATTTTTCTTGTTAAGGTACCCTAAAACCCTAGAAATCTTAGAAAATTCATAACTTTCACTAGGTTTAGAATTGGATCCCCTCCTTTGGGCAGTGAGTTTGTATAGGGTTAGGGTTCCTTTGAATGCATTTTCAATTTTTTATCTTGATGTTTGCTTATGGTTTTGGTTTTTGTTTGATGCATTGATCATAAACCCTAATTTGGGCTTCCTTTTGCATTCATCTTGCATTTGCTTGCATACCATGACTTGCCATAGCATTTTGTGCATCCATGTGATTCATTAGACATCTTAAGACATGTTAGAAGTATGTTTGATCATTTCATCTTGCATTTTCCACTTTGTATGTCATTTGCATTTCATAACTTTTCATGTATGTTCATGGGTCCAAACATGCTTATCTTGCATTCATTTGTTCATGTGATCATCCTCATGCCTTGCTTCATGTTTGTATCATCTCATAGCATCATTATCATCTCATATATGCTTCTGGTTTTGATTTGCATCATGTCATTTCATCTCATCTTGCATTGCATTGCATTTCCTTCACTAACTTTTCAGGTGGTAAGCAACTTGGAGAAGTGAATTTGCCTTCACTTCTCATAATTTCTTTTCATCTCCTTTATGCATCCTTGCTGCATTTTTTTATGTGTTTGAGATTGAGCTTGCTCTTTCTTCTTCATCTTACTTTCTTTCCTCAAGTGACTTGTCTTCTTAAATGAAGCAAGTTACTTTGCTTCTCTTTGCTCCTTTCATCTGCTTCCTGGTGGTTTCTATGAAGATTTCTCTTGTAAACCTCACAAACCCTAGGAACAACCAAGCATGACAATAATTAGGGTTTTGATTAGTCCCCCATTTAGCTTTACCTTTGTGTCATCATTGAGTCTTCTCTTCTCATCTCACAATCAGGGACTAAACCCTAAAGGCTTTAAGACTTTGTGATTAAGCTTATGCCTGCATCCTTCTATTAGGATGGAGTGTATAACTTTAATCCTAAGTGTTAAACCCTTAATGTGTTTAACTCCTTTAATCAATCCACATAATAATCATCAAGACATCACACTTGTAACTTGGGCCTTGCATTAGGGTTCTAATTCTTCCTTAATTGGTCAAGAAGGACTAACCCTAGTGTTAATGGACAAGTCCCCCTCAAGTTGTCTTACAAACCCAAAAAAAAAACACTTCTTCATCATACCATTAATTAAAATCCATCTAATAAAGGTTTTGTTTTGTCATGAGTTTAATCCCTAATCATGGATTAAGTTGAGGAGCATTCCTCAGCTTAAGCATTCTCATCTATTATCCTTCTATTAGGATGGTGTAATGAGTCTGTTTAATCTTTGATTATGGCTTAATCTCATTACTTAACACTAAACAAAAACAACAAAAACATCTAAGTAATCACAAGTAGGTTAATGATCTTAATCCTACATCAGGGTGATTAAGTGTGAGATGCTGACTTCACACTCAAGGTATTCTCATTACCCCTAATCAGAGGGAGGATGTGATGAGTTTACTAACCCATTGGTTTAGGCTTAAGCTCATTTTCTTATGACAAACTTCCAAAAGCAATAAAATTGAAAACACAAAAACAAACAATAATCATCTCCTATGGGATTCTTTTCTCATCTCATTCACTCATGAACGAGAACTTGCTTCTTCCGTCTAATGCAAGACAGTTTGCACCTGAGCCAGACAAGTCATACACTTGAGCATAGACAAGTAGGCAGTTCACAAGTCAATTTATCTTTCAGTCTCTTTGGGTCGAACTATGGTGTTCTGACTTCCTCATTGCACGAGAGGATACGTAGGCATAACTTAACAGTTATCGAACAAATGTCTCTGTATATTCCCCCTCTTTCCAGCCTTATCCTTTAAGCCTCATGATCTTGAGTATCTTATTCTTGTTCTTACACTGACACTGTACATTTATACACTTCACACTTCTTTACACTGACACCTGTACATCCTTTTCCAGCCATCTTATACACAAATTGCACTGACACTACCCCTTTAATACACAAATCTTTTAAGCGTGGATCCCGTCGAGTACGACGGACAATCTAGGTGCTAATACCTTCCCAGGTTTTAACCAACCCCCTTTCTCAGTCTCTCTGGTTCGCAACCGTCTTATCCATCTTTTTCCCAGGTTTATGCAGCATTACCTTTCCTCCGGGATAAAAATGCCTAGCTGGCGACTCTTTTCATTCCCTGTGAGTTCACTCCTGTGTGTTCTCATATCCTCTTTTCGCCGACCGTTCGCGTCTGTACCATATTTGAGCCCATTCTCATTTATCGGGAGCGACAGCTTGGCGACTCTGCTGGGGAACCTTATACTACAACCAGGGCTTGTGGTTCTTTTTGTGGGTTCCTCCTAGCGCTTGTTTGATTTGTGTTTACTGGGGTGTTATGTGCTATTTGTGTTTGTATATTTGTTTTATTTATTGCTTTATGTACAGTTGTTTTACTGCTTTCTTTACAGCTTTACATATATCATATTGTCATACTGTGCTGGCTGGAACTGGTTTTGTTGCTTTGGTGGGTGGGGTGCTATTGAGAGTTAAGGTCCTATACCTGGGACCTGATTGACACCTAGGCTAGAGTGGTTCATGTTCTTTCCCATTCCATTTCAGTCTGGTGCGGGAATATGAAACACAGTTCAGATATGGGTTTCTTCTTGAGAACTCTGTGCTACAGATTTCCTGTAGTGCTAGGGCTATCTGGGAAGCCTGCTAAGTCTGGATGACCTTTACTATGACCTTCAGAAACTGAGGTGAATTAGAGGAGGATCTTTTATGGTTATTGTAAACACTGTACCTCTGGGTTAGAAGTGTTTACACTTCTCATAACTGATCCAAGTCTGAGGATCCTTGTTTTAGAACATCACCTGTGAGGGGGTTGGGCTGTTTATAGGTTTGCAGGTACCCTTGACCTCAGCATACCCTGTTACTTTGTTTTGATTAAGAGTACTCTATTTTGGAACAGTTCTTGTGATTTTAACCTTGGACATGTGACTCTTTATTTGAGTCCCCCACCTTGGTTACTGGACTTATGAACCTCCATCTGGATTTCTTGAACATACATGGACTTATATCAGAGCACTTGATCAGATCCAGCTTGATCACAAACCCTTGCATATCATTTGCATACATCACCATTGCATCATTTTAACTTTTGCTTATTTGTTTTTCAGGGTATCCATACTATATTTTGGCTTGGTTTTGACCCCTTCATCAGCATAGACCTATCTTCATCAGTATTTACTTCAGCTATCAGCTACCTGCTTCAGTCACCTGCACCACCAGTCTCAGCCTGTCAGTGGCCCATCTTCAGTGTTATTCTCAGCATCTGTCTCAGCTCTTCTTCAGCAACATGGCACCCAAGAAGAGCAATATCTCCTACCATTTCTTTGAACCTGAGTTAGCTAGCATCAGGAAGATCCAGGCCCTCATTACTCCAGACCATATACCACTATTCAGAGAACATTATGGAGGCATACTTGATGTGGTTATGGATTTGGACCCTTCCCAGAGGAGCTTGATTCATACTTGCCTGCAGTTCTATGATCCCCCTCTGAGGTGCTTCACCTTTCAGGATTTTCAGTTGGGACCTTTATTAGAGGAGTATTCATCATTGGTTGGTGTACCTATCAGGGGTGGAATCCCCTTCAACCCTGAGCTGGCTTTCCCAAGTAATGAAGAAATAGCAAAGGCACTATATCTAGAACCCTCTCTGATTGGATAGAACATGACTACCAAGGCCAGAATCTCTGGTCTACACTTGGATTTCTTGACTTTCAGGCCATCCTGAAGGCCTCCTTGGGGGAGTGGAAGGCAGTCTGTGCATTATTGGCCCTTAGCATATATGGGGTCATATTATTTGCAGATGAGCCTAAGTTTATTAGCAAGAATGCAATCCATCTTTTCATCCTGAGGAACCCAGTGCCCACCTTACTGGGAGATTTCTACTACTCTGTTCACCAAAGGAATGAAAAGCAAAGAGGAAGATTGGTGAGGTGTTGTGCTCCCCTGTTCCATACCTGGCTGCTCAAGCACTTGCCCAAAACTGATGCATTCTTGAATCCTCATCAGCAAAAGAATTGGGCTAGAAGACTCATTGCTTTGACCTCAGCTGACATCAGGTGGTGCACTCAGAGCACCAAAGGCAGAGACATCATTACTAGTTGTGGGCAGTTCCCCAATGTACCCCTGATAGGAGTAAAGGGTTGCATCAACTACAACCCTCTGCTATTCAAAAGACAGCTGGGCTATGCATTGATCCACTCTCCTAGAGCACAAGACTTGGCTGAGACCCTTTATTGTGAGATTAAGCCTAATCTGGCTATTGTCAGGCAAGCATCCTGGGCTTGGGACAATGTCCAGACCAAAGGGGTGGCTATTCTAGGAAGATGCAACAATGTGGCTTCAGCTCAGTACTATGAGTGGTCTCATACCAGAGCTCAAATTTCTGGGATGCCCTTCACCATTGAGGATGCACCGGGGCCATCCACAGCACCACCTCCTGCCACTGTCAGCTTAGAAGAGTTTGAAAAGTTGAAAGAGAGGAATGAGAATCTGACTCAGGCCCTACAGAAGACCCTCTGGGAGAGGAGTGATGGTCGGCTGGACATTGAGAGGTTAGAAAAGCTAAAAGTGGAGCATCTAGCCAGGATTGAGAAGTCAGAGGACTACATTAAGAAGTCAAGGGCTGGAGAGCAGATCTTGAAGAATGCCTGCAAGGAGGCTCAGTTCCAGAAGGCCAGGACTGATTTGTATCTGAAAGAGAGTCAAGCTAGGTGGGTCAGGATCACCGAAGCTCGTACTCAGGAAGATAAGCGGACTCAGGACAAAATTGAGCAGTTGGAGGCTAGTGCAAAAGAGCAACAAGAAGCCCTGCTAGCAGCCCAGAGAGAGATCTCAGAGTTGAAGATTAGAGCTGGTGTGAAGAGGTCAAAGGACCAGAGTCGACACAAGAAGCTAACCACTGCTATCACCACCAGGAATCTTCTCATCAGGAAACTCACAGAGCATCCAGCTGACCCTGTGACTGAAGCACTTCTAAAAGAAGTTCAGGAGGATGAGTTTGGTCTTAGTGTCTGACTTTTGCTTGTTGTTGCTTTCATTTCGTGTACTTTTCTTTATGTTGTATTTTGACCCCTCAGGGGCATGTATTGTAAAAAACAAACTATGTATCATTCACTTTTTTGTAATATATTCATTAATTTGTTTCATTTGAATCTCTCTCTCCTAAGCAACATCAAACAGCATCTTCCTCGGGGTCTGGAAAGGTCAAAACCAAATGCCAAGCCGGATACCTTGGAAACAAATAAGCATACTGCATTGCATGCTAACCTTTTGTTTTGTTTTGTAGGTTTTATTTTGTTGTGTTCCTAACTCTGTTGTGGTTCAGGAACTATTGCTCGACGTCGGGTGTTCCCACTCAACCGTCCACACAGATATCCCACCCGCAACAACCTTCCGGGCATACAAATGGACCAAGTACAGCAGGACCTTACAGAGGTCAGGACTCAAATGGCCAACGAGAGACTGGAAATGAGGAATCAGATGACCCAGTTTATGGAGGTGATGAATGGATTGGCACAGATCCAGGAGAGATTAAGGGCCTTAGTAGAAAGGCAGACCCAGGAGGAACCCCATATAGGGACTGGGGGGACAAGCAATAATGAGAGGGTTCAGCCTCATGTTAATCCTCCAGTCTATGGACCCCACCTTCATCCAGAGATCAACATCCCTGTTAATGTGCAAGGGACTGCCACTGCGGGCAGAGTACTACAAGAAGACCCCCAGGAAGATCAGTTCACTGTGATGGGAGCTGGGGATGAAGCCTATGACAGAAGGCTAGATGAGATTGCTGAAAAATTAAGGTCCCTGGAGTCTCAAAACTCCTTGGGTTTTGATGTTATGGACATGGGCTTAGTGGACGGGGTCAGGATTCCCCATAAGTTTAAACCTCCGTGCTTTGAGAAGTACAACGGAACCTCCTGTCCACGGACCCACTTGCAATCCTTTCTGGGGAGGCTGAAGGCATATACCATGGACGAAAAGCTATGGATGTTTTATTTTGAAGATAGCTTGACAGGAGCTTCAAGGGAATGGTACTCTCACTTGACTAGAGCAACCATCAGATGCTGGAAGGACCTGGCTGAGGCCTTCATTAGACAATACCAGTACAACTTGGATATGGCTCCTAATAGGACCCTCCTGATGGGAATGTCACAATCATCCAGAGAAAGCTTCCGGGAGTACGCCCAGAGGTGGAGACAGCTTGCTGCTGCTGTCCAACCACCCATGTCAGAGAGGGAGATGGCTGATATGTTTATGAACACCCTCCAAGGGACATACATTGATAGGCTAGCTGCCTTTTCTTCTACCAGCTTTGCAGATGTAGTCATAGCTGGAGAAAGAATTGAGAGCCTATTAAAGATGGGCAAAATTTCTGACAACGGTGCCAGCTCATCCAGCAACACAAGGAAGCCTTTTGTGGGCCCAAGAAGAACTGGTGAGACTAATGCTATCAATACCAGCAGGGGCAGACCCCAGTATGCTCATAGGTCTGTGGCAGCTGTCACCATTCCCGCTCCAATTCATCCACAACCAGCTTATCAACCACAGCAACAACCCCATTACCAGCAACAAACTCAGTATCCTCCTCAGAGAAACTACAACAACACCAGCAACAACAATCAGCAAAGACCGTATCAACAGAGACCATCTCAGGCCAATAGGGTGATCGATCCGATCCCTGTGCCTTATGCCACATTATTGCCACAACTCCTAAAACTCAACCTGGTTGAGCTAAGGACATTGGCACCTCCAGATCCTGCCAGTCTGCCCAGAAATTATGACGCCAGCGCCAGATGTGCTTTTCACTCAAATGCACCTGGCCACAGTACAGAAAAGTGCAGAGCCTTACACATGAAAGTACAGGATCTAGTGGATTCCAAAGCTCTAAACTTTGCACCGCCACCAAATGTTAACAAGAACCCTATGCCAAACCACGGTGGACCCAGAATCAATGCTATTGAAGAAGACAAGCCGTCTTACTTGATAACCAGTGTGGGGCAGATTCGGACACCCTTGGTAGAGATTAAAGCTCAACTTCTTGAATGTCAAATGTTCCCCGGATGTGAGCTAGGGTGTGCTTATTGCAACATTTCAGTGAATGGATGTGATAACTTGAGAGATGGCATAGATGGTCTCCTCCAGAGTGGTCTGCTTCAAATCACAACATCAATACCTACCAATCCAGCAATATCTTTAGCAACAATTCCCGAGTCTTCTACAACTGCAACAACAATTGTTCCAAACAACTCTTCAGTTTCATCAACAAATGTTTCATCTGTTACTTCAACGGACCAAATATCAACAAACATACCTTCTACAACTTCAGCACCCCTTCATTCAGAATCTCCTACAACATCAACACCCATCCATTCAACAGTGTCTCCTACAACATCAACAGCAAACAATGAAAGTGTCTCAACAGTTACAATTTATTATGATCCCGCAAATGATTCTGCCTACCACTCACAAAATGCCACTCCTATCAGGGCACAAGTCACAATATACTATGATCCACAGACTATCACAGTCCCTTCTGCAGCTGCTATCAGTCCAGTCACTATCACAGTGCCTGGGCCAGTACCTTATGAAAGCAGTAATGCTATCCCTTGGCATTACGGCTCAGATCTATACTGCGAAGGACAGAAAATTACTCTAGAATCATCAACTTCTTCACCACAGGTAGACAATGTGGGGGGAGGCGGAGGCTTCACTCGAAGCGGACGTCTCTTCGCCCCGCAAATTCCAAAACCCATTGCTGAAGCAGAAGTTGTTGCCAAAGCAAAAGGGAAGAGCATGGTGCAAGAAGAACAAATTGCTAAAGAAGCTTTGAAAACCCCTTTAGATCAAGAGGTTGATGAATTCATGAGAATCATCAAGAAAAGTGATTACAAGATAGTGGACCAGCTTCACCAGACGCCTTCCAAGATCTCTATTCTATCATTGCTAATGTGCTCCGAGGCTCATCGGAACGCACTATTAAAAGTCTTGCACGCAGCTTATGTGCCAGAGGAGATTACCGTCAATCAGTTGGAGGCTGTGGTTGGAAATGTTAACGCTAGTAATGGACTGGGATTTACCAACACTGATTTGACGACGGAAGGCCGCAACCACAACAAGGCTTTGCACATTACCATGGAGTGTAAGGGTGCAGTTCTTTCTCATGTACTGGTAGACACAGGGTCATCCCTCAATGTCTTACCTAAAAAAGCCCTTGTGAAGCTGGAGTATGAAGGATTGGCATTACGCCCCAGTAACTTGGTAGTGAGAGCCTTTGACGGCTCTAAGAGATCAATTCTGGGAGAAATTGAGTTGCCTATAACGATTGGCCCACAAACTTTCAAAACGACCTTCTACGTGATGGACATTCAGCCGGCCTACAGCTGTTTGTTGGGTAGACCTTGGATTCATGCCGCTGGCGCAGTTACGTCTACCCTTCACCAGAAGTTAAAATTCGAGTGGGAGGGCCAAGTCGTTACTATTTGTGGAGAGGAAGATATTTTTGTTAGCCATCTGGCTACATACAAATACATTGAGATGGATGGGGAGATCCACGAAACTATGAGTCAAGGGTTTGAGGCCTTGAAGATAAATGAAACATCTGTTGTACCTGGAACCTCAATGACATCTTATCAGCAAGCCCGGAAGGTTGTTGAAGAAGGGACTGCCCAAGGCTGGGGCAAGTTGCTGCCCGTAGAGAAGAAGGAGGATAGATTTGGGTTGGGTTACAAACCAACTCAACAAGATCAAGCGGAGGCTGCTAAAGAGCCCAATTTTGTCAGTGGGGGGATGCTCGCCCCAGATGCCGTCAACAATTTGGAAGATGAGTCGGAAGATGAGCGTAACCTGGAGAGCTGGATACGTCCAAGGATCCCGGGGAGCCGTATCTCAAACTGGTCTTCCCAGGAAATTATAAGAGTTACTCCTGCAGAGTAATTATTATTTCCTGTATATTTTAAGCATGCATCAAGTCTTGCATCTTGCCCAAGATGACAAGACTCATTTTGTAATCGGGCCATCTGTAATTTTGTGCAACAAGATTAATCAATGAAATATCAGACATCTTTTGCAAATGAGTCTTTTTCTTTTCTGCTCACTGTTTTTCCATTTTTCTTTTTGTACAAAAATAAAATGGAAATGTTTTCAAAATGACAACTTTATTTCACTTTTATAAACAAGATTAAAATCAATCACTAAAATGAACCAACTGAACCCTTGCAGAGAGTGCCTTCCAGACCGCACCGACAACAGCACGGCTATGACTTCGTATGACTTTGACAATCCAATCAATCAAGCTGGTGAAGGGGTTGAAGAAGAGTATGAGCTTCCTGAAGAGCTAGCCAGATTGTTGAGACAAGAGGAAAAGGTTATTACTCCTCATCAGGAGGAGGTTGAAACGATTAATCTTGGTACAGATGAAGATGTGAAAGAAGTTAAAATCGGGGCCTGCCTACAAGACTCAGTGAAGAAACAACTGATTGACCTGCTTCAGGAATATGTGGATGTGTTTGCTTGGTCTTATCAAGATATGCCAGGGTTGGACACCGATATCGTCATGCACAAGCTGCCTTTAAGAGAAGACTGCCCTCCGGTAAAGCAAAAATTGCGCCGTACTCGCCCAGACCTGGCAATGAAGATCAAAGAAGAGGTACAAAAGCAGTGGGACGCCGGGTTCCTTGCTGTAACTAGCTATCCGCCGTGGGTTGCTAACATAGTACCTGTGCCTAAGAAAGACGGCAAGGTGAGAATGTGTGTTGACTACCGGGATCTGAATAGAGCCAGCCCGAAAGATGACTTCCCATTACCTCACATTGATGTATTGGTTGATAATACGGCTCAGTTCTCGGTATTCTCCTTCATGGACGGATTTTCAGGATATAATCAGATTAAGATGTCACCTGAAGACATGGAGAAGACAACCTCCATCACACCCTGGGGCACGTTCTGTTACAAGGTGATGCCATTCGGACTGAAGAATGCTGGTGCCACGTATCAATGGGCTATGGTAACATTATTCCACGATATGATCCATAAAGAAATCGAGTGTTATGTGGATGACATGATTGCCAAGTCCCTCACGGAAGAAGACCACCTGGTGAATCTGCTGAAGTTATTCAAGCGCCTGAGGAAGTACCAACTGAAGTTGAACCCCAACAAGTGCACATTCGGGGTGCGATCTGGTAAGCTGCTGGGCTTTATTGTAAGCGAGAAAGGGATTGAAGTTGACCCTAATAAAGTCAAATCCATTCAAGAAATGCCTGCACCAAAGTCAGAAAAAGAAGTCCGAGGGTTCTTAGGACGCTTAAACTACATTTCAAGGTTCATATCTCACCTTACAGCAACTTGCGAGCCCTTGTTCAAGCTGTTAAGAAAAGAACAGACGGTCAGGTGGAATGAAGACTGCCAGAGGGCTTTTGACAAGATCAAGGAGTATTTACAAAAACCTCCAATCCTTATGCCTCCAGTTGAAGGAAGACCTCTGATAATGTACTTGAACGTATTAGAAGAGTCAATGGGGTGTGTGCTGGGCCAGCATGACGAGTCTGGTCGAAAAGAGTATGCAATATACTACCTGAGCAAAAAGTTTACCGACTGTGAACAACGTTATTCACTGCTCGAGAAAACTTGTTGTGCTTTAGCGTGGGCTGCTCGCCGACTGAGACAGTATATGTTGACCCACACTACTTTGTTGATCTCAAAGATGGATCCAGTTAAGTACATTTTTGAGAAGCCAGCTCTTACCGGACGGGTTGCAAGATGGCAAATGATCCTCACAGAATATGACATCCAGTACACATCTCAGAAAGCCATCAAGGGCAGTGTATTGTCTGAATATCTTGCTGAGCAACCTATTGATGATTACCAGCCTATGAGATTTGACTTCCCTGATGAAGACATCATGTTCATAAAAGCAAAAGATCATGAAGAGCCTATTCACACTGAAGGGCCTGACCCAGAAGAAGAATGGACTATGATGTTTGACGGGGCTGTTAATATGAATGGTCGTGGTGTTGGCGCAGTACTCATTACACCTAAGGGAGTTCACATGCCTTTCTCGGAAAAACTCACTTTCAACTGCACTAACAACGAAGCTGAATACGAAGCTTGCATTATGGGTCTTGAGGAAGCCATTGACCTCAGGATCAAAACATTGACTGTATTCGGAGATTCAGCTCTGGTAGTTAATCAAACCAACGGCAAATGGTACACACACCAGGATCATCTGATACCTTACAAGGATTATACAAGGAGTTTATTGACTTTCTTTACAACAGTCAAGCTTGAGTATATCCCTCGGGACGAGAATCAGTTTGCAGATGCTCTGGCCACCATTTCATCCATGATCAAAGTTCAAGCTGCCAACTTTGTACCTCGGATTTCAGTGTCCAGACTTGACAGACCAACATATGTATTCGCAGCAGATGTTGTCAAAGATGATAAGCCTTGGTTCCATGACATTAAGTGCTTCTTGGAGGATCAAACATACCCACCTGGGGCATCTTCCAATGATAAGAAGACATTAAGAAGGCTTGCTGGTAGTTTCTTCCTGAACACTGATGGTTCTTTGTACAAGAGAAACTTTGATATGGTGCTCCTCAGATGCGTTGATAGAACAGAAGCAGACTTGTTAATGCATGAAGTGCACGAAGGATCCTTTGGTACCCATGCTGGAGGACATGCCATGGCTAAAATGTTGTTAAGATCAGGTTATTACTGGATCACAATGGATGCCGACTGTTGTGCCTACGCCAGAAAATGCCATAAATGCCAGATTTATGCGGATAAGGTGCATGTGCCTCCCAATCCTTTGAATGTGATGTCTTCACCCTGGCCCTTTGCTATGTGGGGCATTGACATGATTGGCAAGATTGAGCCAACTGCTTCCAATGGCCACAGATTCATCTTGGTTGCCATTGACTATTTCACCAAGTGGGTCGAAGCAGCTTCCTATGCAAATGTTACCAGGCAAGTGGTAGCCCGATTTCTGAAGAGAGATATCATATGTCGGTACGGAGTTCCCGAGCGGATCATTACTGATAACGGTTCCAACTTAAACAACAAAATGATGGCAGAACTGTGCCGGGACTTCAAGATCCAACACCACAATTCTTCTCCTTACAGGCCAAAGATGAACGGCGCTGTTGAGGCAGCTAATAAGAATATCAAGAAGATTGTGCAGAAGATGGTAGTCAAATATAAAGACTGGCATGAGATGCTACCATTCGCCTTGCATGGGTACCGCACGTCAATCAGAACATCTACTGGGGCAACACCGTATCAGCTTGTGTATGGTATGGAAGCAGTCCTGCCTGTTGAAGTTGAATTACCCTCCCTGCGAGTACTGATGGATGTTAAGTTGAACGAAGCAGAATGGGTCCGGTCCCGATACGAACAACTGAGTCTGATTGAAGAGAAAAGATTGGCTGCAATCTGTCATGGGCAGTTGTATCAGAAAAGAATGAAGAGAGCCTTCGATCAGAAAGTCAGGCACCGAGAGTACCAAGTAGGGGATCTTGTGCTGAAAAGAATCCTCCCTCCGCATACAGACCACAGGGGCAAGTGGACTCCGAACTATGAAGGACCCTTTGTAGTAAAGAAAGTTTTCTCGGGTGGAGCACTGATGCTCAGTACTATGGATGGTGAAGACTTCCCGTCCCCCGTGAATTCAGATACAGTTAAAAAATACTTCGCATAAAATGACCCGCTGGACATAAAAACAGAATGTAAGTCCAGGCAAAAACAGAATAAAAGACTTGGGCAAAAATAAGGGAAATAAATAAAAAAATGTACACCCGCTGAGTTGAAAATCCGCATTGGACAACTCAGGCAAAAATGGGTATCCCGATGGATTGAAAACCCGAAAGGGCGATCCAGGAAAAATGAGGGAATAAGCGAACAACTGCATTCTGAATTCGTCTGTATCGCCTACAACCTGGTAAACCTCGAAAGGATCAAGCTTCTTTCAGAATCAGCCTTCTTCAGAAAGCAGGACGAGAAGAACGTCAAATGTTATACGAGTCGTAGCAAAAGGGAAGCTCCTTGAAGCGTCGTCAACATTGCCAGCATTTTGTTTCTCAATTTGTAACAATCTCCTCATTTCAGGGGATATGTTTCTTTGACTGAATCTTGCCAATTCAGGGCACATGAATTAATAAAAGCAGATTTTCAGTCATGTTCCGTCTTGAACATTTTATTTGCAAAGAATGTCTGATGTCTTAAAAAAAACTGATTGCATGAATACAGATGCTTATCTTCAAAATAAAAACTACGTGCTTGCAGGAAATATACTTATTCCCGGGAGTGTCTAACTCCTATGACGGAATCCGGTAAGGGATACCTCGGGATTACTTGTGTGTTTCTCTGTCTTTGCAGGATTGCAGGTATTCAAAAGCGCAACATGGGGTATGAAAGCTTCACCCCAGCAAGCTGGAAAATCAATATTCACTCAGTCTTAGCACCTGAAGTGTTTTCTCCCCAGCTGAGTTGCCATTTGTTACTTCCCCCAGCCGAGGTGCCAATCATTCTTCCTCAGCCAAGTACAAAAGCCAGGGAACCACTTCCCCACAGAGTGTCAGCCTCTATTCAGAAGAGCAACGCATGAAGAAATCACAACAGAGCGACGAGAGCTTCTACAAACCCCAGCTGGGTCCTTTATTACCAGGATGGGTCTATCAATGACCTATTTCCCCAAGCAGATACATCTTGTCAGATCTACCAATGATTTCATCCCCAGCTGGGATGTCCACTTCAAACAGATCGACCAGAGATCTTCACAGCAACGGGATCCGAATCTCGGTTTGGTACCTTTGCATAATCATGGCATTCGCATCATATTCACCCCGCAAAGCGTAGCATTCCGTCTAATACGGAGCATTACGGCAAAAATCAAACATATTGCATAATCATAAGCCATGTTTTGAATCAAACACTTGGGAATAATAACAATCCATCAACATACAGAATACCCCCAGATTCCCCAACAGAGAGCAAAGAGATAAAGTAGTTGCCTTACACCCACAAACATCAGTATATACTCCTTGTGGCACCCGTCCGTGTCACATCCCCAGCAGAAAGCCAAAGCGTCCCCTTTGCACTCGCAGATACTTGTATATACAGTTCCTTGACACTCGTCCGTGTCACCTTCCCTAGCACAGTAACCTAACACTTTATATATCAGATACTTGTTTATACTATACTCTTCACCTTTTGACACCCGTCCGTGTCACTCACTCCAGCAAGTTAAACACTCATCTATACACCACTCATACTTATTTTACTTATACAGATACTCGTCTGTATCTTGTATACACCATTTATATCCCCGCAGATTCAACACTAGTCCTTGTTCTTTGTTAACTAGTTGATACTCGTCCGTATCATCATCTCAGAACATGTGTCAAGTGTTTGTTTCTACCTGATACTCGTCTGTATCATAGTCTTAAGGATGCTCGTCCGCATCTTTAATCCATACACTGTGTCAAACACTTTTGTCTTCTTGAATTAAGACACTCGTCTGTGTCTACTATTCCCCAGAAGAGTCCCCTCAGATTCAACACTCGTCCGTGTTCTCTGTTAACCAGTTGATACTCGTCCGTATCGTCTCTGAGCACGTGTCAGTATTTGTTTCTACTTGATACTCGCCTGTATCGTAGTCTTAAGGATGCTCGTCCGCATCTTTAACCTATATACAAACATCTAAACACTTATACCTTTTATTCCTTGGATATAAACACTCGTCCGTGTTTACTATTCCCCAATAAATCGCCAACAAAGCAAAATTTCTTTTCTATCTGACATTCGTCCTATGTCATGATAAACCTTGAGAGCAGCCGTCCCCTGCTAGGTGATCGTCCTTCACCTCTTGATGACCGTCCCTCATCATGCTCATCCGATGGCCGTCCCCATCGTTGATCTTTTATCCGACATTCGTCCTATGTCGTGATATTTTTAGCAGCCGTCCCCTGCTAAGGTGATCGTCCTTCACCTTTTGATGATCGTCCTTCATCATTTTATCCGATGGCCGTCCCCATCGTTGATCTTGTTATCTGACGTTCGTCCTACGTCATGATAAACCATTGAGAGCAGCCGTCCCCTGCTAGGTGATCGTCCTTCACCTCTTGATGACCGTCCCTCATCATGCTCGTCCGATGGTCGTCCCCATCGTTGACCTTTTATCCGGCATTCGTCCTATGTCGCGATATTTTCGGCAACCGTACCCTGCCAGGTGATCGTCCTTCACCTTTGATGACCGTCCCTCATCATTATTTCATTTATTCTTTAACCCGATGGCCGTCCCCGTCGTGGTCCCTTTTCCTTTTCCTGATGATCGTCCTTTATCAGTTTAGCCCGATGGCCGTCCCCATCGTTGTTTACATTACTTTATGAACTTGATGGCCGTCCCCATCATTTTTCATTAATCCCCAGAGAATTTTATAGCTTTACTTGATGGCTGTCCCCATCATGATACCTTTTATCCCCAGCATGTCGGCTGTCCCCGTCATTGCTTTATTTCCCGCACTTTTCCCAGCATGTCGGCCGTCCCCGTCATTGCTCTTTACCCGGCAGTCGTCCTCTGCTCGACGGTCGTCCTCCGTCTCCCATACTTTACAATATACTTTATTTTCTTTTACAATCTATATCCCTTTTCTTCTTCATTCTGTAAGTGCAAATTCTGGACTGTCTTTGGTATTCAACCACAAGTTATCTTGTTTGCCTGTTAAGCCGTTGCTTACATCCTGCACAGCTAACTCATGTTTGAATAGGGGCAGCTGTAAACACCCCAAATTTTCCCTCACCCATTCACACCATGGCTTGTGATCTTTTCATATGCATAGATCCAATCATGGCCTCTCATACCACATTTTTTATTCATTGTATTGGTTCAAAGTCATATGCATCTAGGGTTTGTGATCTGAGCAATCCAGGAGCTTCTTGAGCCATTCCAAAGGTCATCAATCACTTCAAAGGGGTCCATATATGTTCAAGCATAATATTATATCCTCTCAAAGTCAAGAATGTCAAAAAATCACAAGAACTGAGAATGGCATGGAGGCAGAGCCAGGTTTGACTGCACAGTTGACCTAGAATTAGGGTTTTGGTTTCAGAGGCCATAACCCCAAATTTTTTGGTCATTCTTGTTTCTATTGGTCTCTATATGGTATAGGTAGTATGCATATCAATTTTCATGAAGAAATTCATTGGGGAAGTCATCTGATCAAGAGTTGACTTTTCAAGCAAGTCAGTGCAAAATCAGGGCATCTGAGGCCCCCAATGACCCAACCAAGGGGTGTTCTTCATCACTTTGATTGTATATGATCTTTATTTGATCATAGAAGAAGTTGGAAGTTCACAAAATTGAAGAATTTCAAGTCTTTTGCAAAGTTGACTTTTTGGGAAAGTTGACTTTTTAATGAAATTGCCATTTTGGGAAACCTTTTCAACCCTTGCTTTTTGATTCAAAAATGCTTCAAATGGAAAAACTTTGGTCATGAAAGTTGTAGAATGTATCATTCCCTTTTCAAAAAGTACAAGAACATGACCTAATTCATTTTGGATCAAAAGTTATGGTTTGTCAAAGTTGGCAAAAATCACAAAATTTCAAAGTTTCTACCAAAGAGGCAAAGTTGCAAATTCACTTGTCAAGGCAAATTGAGTCACCAAATAGACTTCTAAACTTCACAACATGATCATACAAGACCTAAAATTCAGAATGGGCCAAGAATCACACATTTTTATGGCTTATGGAGCAAGATATCTCATAAGAATCAAAAGTGAACCAACTTGCAAAACTCATCATAAGTTACAATCCACTTGCTTGCTGACTTGCTGATCAATCCTAGGGTTCTCCCCACATCATGCTGCGCAGGACACACCTTTTGTCCTTGGCTAGAAAGTAGCCCATGCTTCTCTTACACAACTTTGACATTTTGGCAACTTGAGCCATACTTATCACAAAAGCACACATCACTTCATCTGACCTATCACAATTGTTTATGCAAATCAAAAGCAAGCCAAAGCATACAAAACACAAGTCTGAAGCACTCTCTAACTCAGCATTCTCATTTTCACACCATCTTGCAAAAGCATTTGAAACTGATTGCATAAGCCACAAACATACAAACTAACTTCACAAATCAACTCAACACACCTTCCTGGTCACAAAGCACCCATCACCATTGCCTGAAACTCAAAGAATCAAAAACACGATCACCACCTGCCATTGAACAGAACTTCTGCCATCTCTTAAACCAGCCATTGCAAATTAACTGCAATAAACAAAAATAAATACAAGCACAAACAAGCACATAACACCCCAGTAAACACAAATCAAACAAGCGCTAGGAGGAACCCACAAAAAGAACCAGAAGCCCTGTTTGCAATATAAGGGTCCCCAGCAGAGTCGCCAAGCTGTCGCTCCCGAAGATTTGCATCCCGGTACAAGCGCGAACGGTCGGCGAAAAGAACAGTGAGAACACACAGCCGTGAACTCACTGGAGATGAATAGAGTCGCCAGCTAGGCATTTTTATCCCGGAGGAAAGGCAATGCTGCATAGACCTAGAAAAAGATGGACAAGACGGTTTGCGAACCAGAGAGACTGAGAAAGGGGGTTGGTTACAACCTGGGAAGGTATTAGCACCCAGATTGTCCGTCGTACTCGACGGGATCCACGCTTAAAAGATTTGTGTTTTAAAGGGGTAGTGTCAGTGCAATTTGTGTATAAAATAGCTGGAAAAGAATGTACAGGTGTCAGTGTAAAGGAAGTGTGAAGTGTGATATATATACAGTGTCAGTGTGAGACCAGGAATGAAATGCTCATGATAATGAGGCTAAGAGAATAAAGCTGGAAAGAGGGGGAATATACAGAGACTTTTGTTCGATAACTGTTAAGTTATGCCTACGTATCCTCTCGTGCAATGAGGAAGTCAGAACACCGTAGTTCGACCCAAAGAGACTGAAAGATGAATTGACCTGATGAACTGCTTGCTTGTCAATGCTCAAGTGTATGACCTGTCTGGCTCAGGTGCTGACTGTCTTGCATTAGACGGAAGAAGCAAGTTCTCGGTTGTGAATGAAGGTGATGAGAAAAGAATCCCGGAGGAGACGATTATTGTTTGTTTTTGTGTTTTCAGTCTTTTATTGTTTTTGGATTTTGTCATAAGATAATGAGCTTAAGCCTAAACCAATGGATTTAGTAAACTCATCACATCTTCCCTCTGATTAGGGGTAATGAGAATACTTTAAGTGTGAAGTCGGATTCTCACACTTAATCACCTATGGTGCAGGATTAAGATCATTAACCTACTTGTGATTATTTAGATGTTTTTGTGATTTTGTTTAGTGTTGAGTAATGAGGTTAAGCCATAATCAAGGATTAAACAGGCCCATTACACCATCCTAAAAGAAGGATAATAGATGAGAATGTTTAAGTTGAGAAAGACTCCTCAACTTAATCCATGATTAGGGATTAAACCCATGACAAAACAAACCTTTATTAAGTGGATTTTATTTAATGGTATGATGATGAAGTGTTTTTTATGATTTGTAAGACAACTTGAGGGGGACTTGTCCATTAACACTAGGGTTAGTCCTTCTTAACCACTTAAGGAAGAATTAGAACCCTAATGCAAGGCCCAAGTTACAAGTGTGGTGTCTTGATACTTATTAAGTGGATTGATTAAGAGATTTAAACACATAAAGGGTTTAATACTTAGGATTAAAGTTATACACTCCATCCTAAGAGAAGGATGCAGGCATAACCCTAAGCACAAAGTCTTAAAGCCTTTAGGGTTTAGTCCCTGGTTATGAGATGAGAAGAGGAGACTCAAAGAGACACAAAGGTGAAACTATGGGGGGACTAATCAAAACCCTAATTCATTGCCATGCTTGGTTGATCCTAAGGTTTGTGAGGTTTGCAAGAACAATCTTCAAAGGAACCACCAGGAAACAGATGAAAGGATCAAGAGAAGCAAAGTGACTTGCTTCATTCAAGAAGTCAAGTCACTTGAAGAAAGAAAGTGGGAGAAACAAGAATGAGCAAGCTCAAACTCAAACACAAATATAAATGCAGCAATGTATGCAAGGGAGATGAAAAGAAAAGTTATGAGAAGTGAAGGCAAATTCACTTCTCAAGTTTACTTACCACCTGAAATGTTAGAAAGAAAAGCAATGCAATGCTAAATGAAATGAAATGACATGATGCTAAACAAAACCAGAAGCATGTTGATGATGATAATGATGTTGTGAGGTGCTGCAAACATGAGGCAAGGCATGGAGATGTTCATACAAGATCATGGATGCAAATGATGCAAGCTAAGGAGCATGAATGAACATGAAAAGTTATGAATCATACAAGACAAATGACATGGCAAATATGCAATGCAATGATCAAAGGTGCTTCATACATGTCTTAAGATGTCAAATGAATCACAAGAATGCACAAAATGCAAAGACAAGTCATGTTATGCAAGAGAATGCAAGAAGGATGCAAAAGAAAGCCCAAATTAGGGTTCATGGATCAAACATCAAACACAAACCAAAAACAGAAGCAAAACCCTAAAGTAAAAATGGAAAATGGTACCCAAAGAAACCCTAGACCCATAACAAGCCACTGCCCAAAGGGGAACTCTCAACTCTCAACCAATCTTGAGTTATGAATTTTCTAAGTTATTAGGGTTTTTTAGGGTTCTTAACAAAACAAATGCCCAACAATTTGAAAATGCAAGAACAAATCATGGCCTTTTTATCCTAGGAACTACATGCTAAACACAAAACAATGCAAGAAGAATCAATGTCTCAACCTTCTCCAATAGGCAGAAATGATTTTTTGAACTTATGATCAAAATAATGCACAAAATATGATTTAATTCAATGAAAAATTCTCAAAATGCATCAAGATCAAAAAAGAAATTTGGTTTGAAGGTTGGACAATGTTTCTAAATGTCTTAGAACATTTCATGAATTTTTTTGTAATTTTTAAATACCTAAAAGTATTTTTAATTAATTAATTCCCATTAATCAATTAAAAATAATCTTTTAAATATTTAAAAATACTTTTTAGTGCTAAAAAATAAAAATAAAAATATTTTTGGGCTCTGAAATTAAATAATAACTTGTATAAAAAATTTCAGAATTTTTAAAGTATTTTTGCTATTTTAAATAAAATATAGAAAACAAATGTAAAAGAAATGAATTAATATTAATAAAAATGAAAAGTAATTCAATCCAAAGGCTGAGATTTGAATCTGGGAAAAGGGGCTTGACCGCGCGCGTTTTTAAACGGCCAGGATGGAGTCTGATTCAATTACCTTAATTAATCTTAATTAATTTAAATAAAAAAGAATTAGGGCTAAGTGAATCAATCTGGGCCGTGCACAACTTAAGCTAATCACCATCCTAAGGCTGTGAACGCATCTGGCAAATTAATTAGGGTTTAGAGTTAATGACTCTCAGGTGACCGGAGGGAAGCTCCGGTGGGTTGAAAACCCTAGATCATGATTCAGGCCACCATTCTCCAAATTAAAAGCAGGGAAATGATCCTCTACCCAAACCCCACTCAAATCACCTTTCAAACTAAATTTATCATGCTTAAACAAGAAGAATCGAAACCAACAAGATTCACGGGCAAAGTTTCAGAGCTTCAGTAAATCCTCATTTTTCACTCATTTCCAATTCTAAACACATCATTATGATCAGCAAGACATGTACTTTTGATTTGTAACAAAAGAAACAAGCTTTGAGAAAGAAGTTTCATGGCCATACCTGAGGTGACAACTCCTGTTTCTGGGCTTTCAGAGCAATTTCTTGATGCAAGCTAGCTCCAATGACTCCCCTGGTGTCAATGGCAGGTTTGAAATGGGCTCTAGCAAGCTATTTCATGAGTTACCAAACTGATATAGCAGAGGATGAACTTGGTGTACAGGCTGTATTAAGTCAATGTGATGGGTGGTTTGGACTCCTCTGAGTGTTTCTGATTTGTTGGTGAAGAAAGATGAAGTGTTTGATGGCTGTATAGTGAGATTCGAAGAGAACTGGTTTGGAAGGTGGGAAATGGTGGAGCTCAGGTCAGGCTTGTTTCAGGCTTGAGCTTTGGTGGTTTGAGGCCTATGGAGTGTGTTGAGTTGGATGATGAAGAAAGTTTGAGTGTTTCTTGGCTGTGGAGGCAGATTCGAAAGTTTTTGCAATGTGGAAGGTTTTTGTGAATGTGTGTCATGTGATAGTTTCAGCCTTGCCTCCCTTATGTTTTGGCCAGCATTTGGATAGTATAAACAATTGCAAGTGGCTGGGAGATGTGACATGTCCTGCTGTGATTGGGATGTCTACTTTTGCATAAAGTCCACCTTTTGTGTAAGTGAGGCATGGCTCAAAGTCTAGGCAAGTACAAGGTTGGTTCTGGTGCAGCATGGTGAGAGAGAGGTCTAGCAAAGCTCAGCACTCAAGGCTGCAAGTTGGTGAGAGGTGATCATGAGTTTTTGCAACTTGTTGCTTTTTGAACTTTCATGAGAAAAGTCAAGTTACATGAACTATAACCATGGGCATTCTTGGTTCAATTCTGATTTTATGACTTAGAGACATGTTTGTGTGTTGGTTTGGAATGGATTAGAGGCTGCAAAATGCATTGATCCATGATTTTGCAAAATTCTCACTTAGGGCATGCCTTGAAAATAAGTGATTTTAGCCAACTTTGCATTGCCATAACTTTTAATCCATGAAGAGTTTGATCATGTTCTTGTACTTTTTGAAAAGGGAAAGATGAGATCTACAACTTTCATGACCAAAGTTTTTCCATTTGAAGCCTTTTTGGATCAAGAATCAAGGCTTGAAAAATGACCTAAAATGATGCATTCTTGAAAAGTCAACTATGCCCAAAAAGTCAACATTTGCAAAAAACCCTAAATTCTTGATTTCTATGAACTTCAATCTTCTTCCATGATCAAATAAAGACCATATACACTCAAAATGATGAAGATCACCCATTGGTTGGGTCATTGGGGGCCTCAGATGCCCTGATTTTACACTGACTTGTCTAAAAAGTCAACCCTTGATCAGATGACTTCCCCATGGAATTTCTTCATGAAAATTGATATGCATACTCCCTATACCATATAGAGATCAATGAAAACAAGAATGACCAAAAAATTTGGAGTTATGGCCTCTGAAACCAAAACCCTAATTTTCAGTCAACTGTGCAGTTCAAACTGGCTCTGCATCCACTCAAACCCTAGTTCTTGTGATTCCTCTGCATTTTTGACTTTGAGGAGGTGAAATATGATATAAGAACACACATGGACCCCTTTGGGTTGATTGATGTCCTTTGGAATGGCTCAAGATGCCCTGAGGTTGCTCAGATCACAAACCCTAGGTGCAGATGCCTTAGAAACTATCCAGTGAATCAAAAAAATGAGATGTGAGATGACATGATTGTGTTTATGCATATGAGATGATTTACAAGCCATGGTGTGAATGAGTGAGGGCAAATTTGGGGTGTTTACAGCTGCCCCTATTCAAACATGAGTTAGCTGTGCAGGTTGTAAGCGACGGCTTAACAGGCAAACAAGATAACTTGTGGTTGAATACCAAAGACAGTCCAAAATTTGCACTCACAGAGATGAAGAAGAAAAGGGATATAGATTGTAAAGGCAAAATAAAGTGTATTGTAAAGTGTGGGCGACGGAGGACAACCGTCGAGCAGAGGACGACTGCTGGGTAAAGAGAGATGACGGGGACGGCCGACATGCTGGTGAAGTGCAGGAAATAAAGCGATGACGGGGACGGCCGACATGCTGGGGATAAAAAGGTAAAGCTAAGACGGGGACGGCCGACTAGCTGGGGAAAAACAAGAAATTATGATGGGGACGGCCATCAAGATAAAGTTATAAAATTCTCTGAGGATTAATGAAACGTGACGGGGACGGCCATCAAGTTCATAAAGGTAAAGTAACCAACGATGGGGACGGCCATCGGGTTTTTTTTTTAAAAAAAAGGAAAAGGGACCACGACGGGGACGGCCATCGGGTTAAAGAATGAATGAAAAAAACAGATGATGGGGTACGGCCATCAAAGGTGAAGGAAGATCACCTAGCAGGGGACGGCTGCTCTGTTGGGTATAAAAATGATGGGGACGGCCATCAAAGGTGGAGGACGACCACCTGGCAGGGTACGGCTGCCGAAAATATCAACGATGGGGACGGCCATCGGATAGAAAAGGTCAACGATGGGGACGGCCATCGGACGAGCAAGATGGAGGACGACCATCAAGGAGTGGAGGACGACCACTCAGCAGGGGACGGCTGCTCTCGAGGTTTGTCATGACATAGGACGAATGTCAGATAACCAAAATCAACAATGGGGACGGCCATTGGATAAAGTTGATGAAGGACGATCATCAAGAGGTGGAGGACGACCACCTAGCAGGGGACGGCTGCTAAAAACAACGATGGGGACGGCCATCGAATGAGCATGATGGAGGACGATCATCAAGGAGTGGAGGACGACCACTCAGCAGGGTACGGCTGCTCTCAAAGGTATCATAACACAGGACGAGTGTTAGAAAAGAAAATTTGTTGGTGATCTACTGGGGATAATGTAAACACGGACGAGCGTTTACATCCAAGAAACAAAAGGTATAAGTGTTTGGTATTGTGTATAGATTAAAGATGCGGACGAGCATCCTTAAGACTATGATACGGACGAGTATCACGTAGAAACAAACTGACACATGTTCAGAGATGATGACACGGACGAGTATCAACTGGTTAACAAAGAACACGGACGAGTGTTGCATCCGAAAGAATTCTTCTGGGGAATAATAGACACGGACGAGTATCAACTGGTTAACAAAGAACACGGACGAGTGTCGAATCTGTGGGGATACGAGCGATGGTATATACAAGATACGGACGAGTATATGTATATACCTACCATGAGTAGTGAGTATTGTATTGTATAGATGACTGTTTTAACTGCTGGGGAGAGTGACACGGACGAGTGTCAAGAGAGAAAATGTGTAATATTAACAAGTATCTAGGCGACTGCGCTGGGGATATGACACGGACGGGTGTCAAAAAGGGTGTATATACAAGTATATGTGAGTGCAAAGAGGATGTCTTTGGCTTTCTGCTGGGATATGACACGGACGGGTGCCAGAATATATCTGTAATGAGGGTGATTTGTTTGTAAAGGGTGTTCAGGCGACTTTACTGGGGAAAGATGACACGGACGGGTGCCAAAAGGTGTATATACGGGTGTTTGTGATTGTGGGGCAACTGCTTTCGCTGGGACTCTGATGGGGATTCTTGGGGAAAGTAATCTGTATTCACAAGCGTTCGATTCACAACATGAATTATGATTATGCTATGCATTTGATTTTTGCCGTAATGCTCCGTATTAGACGGAATGCTACGCTCTGGGGGGTGAATATGATGCGGATGCCATGATTATGCGAAGGGGCACAGATCCGGGATTCGGATCCCGTTGCTGTGAAAATCTCTGGTCGATCTGCTTGAAATGGACATCCCAGCTGGGTATGAGATCACTGGTAGATCCAATGATGTATCTGCTCGGGGATATATGTCACTGGTTGACATAATCTTGAAAATACGGGACCCAGCTGGGGTTTGTAGAAGCTTTCTGTACTCTGTTGTGACTTCTCCGCGCGTTGCTCTTCTGAATAAAGGCTTGAAGCTCTGTGGGGAGATGATTCCCTGATTTCTGTATTCTGTTGAGGAAGAATGGCAACTCGGCTGGGGAATTGAGAGGCAACTCAGCTGGGGAGAGCAACAAGAGGCAACTCAGCTGGGGATAGAGCATCTTGGATGCTGATATCTTTTGTTGATTAGCCAGCTTGCTGGGGAAAGCAATGGGGAGCAACTCAGCTGGGGATAGAGCATCTTGGATGCTGAGATTGAGTGTATGCTGATTTGGCAGCTCCGCTGGGGAAATGGGCACCTTCGATGCTGTATGTTGAAGATAGACCGAGTTGATAATGATTTGCCAGCTTGCTAAGACGTAACTTGCATGCTCCAGGTTGCATTCTGGATACCTGCAATCCTGCAAAGGTAAGGAAACGTACAAAAGGTCCCGAGGTATCCCTTACTGGATTCCGTCATAGGAGTTAAGTACTTTCGAGAATAATCCCATTCCCTGTAAGCATGTGTTTTGTTTTCTTTATATTTTTTAGAGAAAGGCATCTGTACTGATGCAATTGTATTTTTAGAGATATCAGACAACTCTTTGCAAAACATAAATGTAAAAACGAGACATGACTGAGAATCTGATTTTATTAATTCATGTGCCCTGAATTGGCAAGATACAGTCAAAGAAACATATCTCCTGAAATGAGAAGATTGTTACAAATTGAGAAATAAAGTGCTGGCGGTGTTGACGACGCTTTCAAGGAGCTTCCTCTTCTGCTATGACTCGTATGACAATGACGTTCTTCTCGTCTTGCTTTCTGGAGAGAGTTGATTCTGATTGAAGCTTGATCCTTTGGAAGCTTACCAAGTTGTAGGTGATACAGACGAATTCAGGATGCAGTTGTTCGCTTATTCCCTTGTTTTGCATGGATCGCCCTTTCGGGTTTTCAATCCATCGGGATACCCATTTTTGCCTGAGCTGTCCAATGCGGCTTTTCAACTCAGCGGGTGTACATTTTTTTGTTTATTTTCCCTTACTTTTGCCCGAGTCTTTTATTCTGTTTTTGACTCGCCGGGATGCCCTATTTTTGCCTGGACTTACATTCTGTTTTTATGTCCAGCGGGTCATTTTATGCGAAGTATTTTTTAACTGCATCTGAATTCACAGGGGACGGGAAATCTTCACCATCCATGGTGCTGAGCATCAGTGCTCCACCAGAGAAAACTTTCTTTACAACAAATGGTCCTTCATAATTTGGAGTCCATTTTCCCCTGTAGTCTGTATGAGGAGGGAGGATTCTTTTCAACACAAGATCCCCTACTTGGTACTCTCGGTGCCTGACTTTCTGATCGAAGGCCTTCTTCATTCTCTTCTGATATAGTTGTCCATGGCAGATTGCAGCCAATCTCTTCTCTTCGATCAGACTCAGTTGTTCGTATCGGGACCGAACCCATTCTGCTTCACTCAGTTTAACATCCTTCAATACCCGTAGAGAGGGTAATTCAACTTCAACAGGTAGGACTGCTTCCATACCATATACAAGTTGGTACGGTGTTGCCCCAGTGGACGTTCTGATTGACGTGCGGTACCCATGCAAAGCAAATGGTAGCATTTCGTGCCAGTCTTTGTAGGTGATTACCATCTTCTGCACAATCTTCTTGATATTCTTATTCGCTGCCTCAACAGCGCCATTCATCTTTGGCCTGTAAGGAGAAGAATTGTGATGTTGGATCTTGAAGTCCCGGCACAGCTCTGCCATCATTTTGTTGTTCAAGTTGGAACCATTATCAGTAATGATTCGCTCGGGCACTCCATACCGACAGATGATATCTCTCTTCAGAAATCGGGCTACCACTTGTCTTGTAACATTGGCGTAGGAGGCTGCTTCAACCCACTTGGTGAAATAATCAATGGCGACCAGGATGAATCTGTGACCATTCGAAGCAGTTGGCTCAATCTTGCCAATCATATCAATGCCCCACATAGCAAAGGGCCATGGTGAAGACATGATATTCAAAGGATTGGGAGGCACATGCACCTTATCTGCGTAGATCTGGCACTTATGGCATTTTCTGGCGTAAGCACAACAGTCTGCATCCATTGTGATCCAGTAATAGCCTGATCTTAACAACTTTTTAGCCATGGCATGCCCTCCTGCATGGGTACCAAAAGATCCTTCGTGCACTTCATGCATCAACAAATCTGCTTCCGTCTTGTCAACACATCTGAGGAGTACCATGTCAAAGTTCCTCTTGTATAAAGACCCATCAGCGTTCAGAAAGAAACTACCAGCAAGCCTTCTCAAAGTCTTCTTATCATTGGAAGATGCCCCAGGTGGGTATGTTTGATCCTCCAAGAAGCACTTAATGTCATGGAACCAAGGCTTGTCATCTTTTACAACATCTGCTGCAAATACATATGCTGGTCTATCAAGTCTAGGCACTGAAATCTGGGGTACAAAGTTAGCCGTTTGAACTTTGATCATGGATGAAATGGTAGCAAGAGCATCTGCAAACTGATTCTCGTCCCGAGGGATATACTCAAGCTTGACTGTTGTGAAGAAAGTCAATAACCTCCTTGTATAATCCCTGTAAGGTATCAGATGATCCTGGTGTGTGTACCATTTTCCGTTGGTTTGATTGACTACCAAGGCTGAATCCCCGAATACGGTCAATGTCTTGATCCTGAGGTCAATGGCTTCCTCAAGACCCATAATGCAAGCTTCGTATTCAGCTTCGTTGTTAGTGCAGTTGAAAGTGAGTTTTGCCGAGAAAGGCATGTGAACTCCTTTGGGTGAAATGAGTACTGCACCAACACCACGGCCATTCATGTTAACAGCCCCATCAAACATCATAGTCCATTCTTCTTCTGGGTCAGGCCCTTCGGTGTGAATAGGCTCTTCGTGATCTTTCGCTTTAATGAACATGATGTCTTCATCAGGGAAGTCAAACCTCATTGGCTGGTAGTCATCAATGGGTTGCTCAGCAAGATATTCAGATAGTACACTGCCCTTGATGGCTTTCTGAGATGTGTACTGTATGTCGTATTCCGTGAGAATCATCTGCCATCTTGCAACCCGTCCGGTAAGAGCTGGCTTCTCGAAAATGTACTTAACTGGATCCATTTTTGAGATTAATAAAGTAGTGTGGGTCAACATATACTGTCTCAGTCGGCGAGCAGCCCACGCTAAAGCACAGCAAGTTTTCTCGAGCAATGAATAACGCTGTTCACAGTCGGTAAACTTTTTGCTTAGGTAGTATATTGCATACTCTTTTCGACCAGACTCGTCATGCTGGCCCAGCACACACCCCATTGACTCTTCTAATACTGTCAAGTACATAATCAGAGGTCTTCCTTCAACTGGCGGCATGAGGATTGGAGGTTCTTGCAGATACTCCTTGATCTTGTCAAAAGCCTTCTGGCAGTCTTCGTTCCACCTGACCGTTTGTTCCTTTCTTAACAGCTTGAACAAGGGTTCGCAGGTTGCTGTGAGGTGAGATATGAACCGTGAGATGTAGTTCAATCGACCTAAGAACCCTCGAACTTCTTTCTCAGTTTTAGGTGCAGGCATTTCTTGAATAGCTTTGACTTTATCAGGGTCAACTTCAATCCATTTCCCGCTTACAATAAAGCCCAGCAGCTTACCGGATCGCACCCCGAATGTGCATTTGTTGGGGTTCAGCTTCAATTGGTATTTCCTCAGACGCTTGAATAACTTGAGCAGATTTACCAGGTGATCTTCCTCTGTAAGGGACTTGGCGATCATATCATCCACATAACATTCTATTTCCTTGTGGATCATATCATGGAATAATGTCACCATAGCCCGTTGATATGTGGCACCAGCATTCTTCAGTCCGAATGGCATCACTTTGTAACAGAACGTGCCCCAAGGTGTAATGAATGTTGTCTTCTCCATGTCTTCAGGTGACATCTTGATCTGATTATATCCTGAAAATCCATCCATGAAGGAGAATACCGAGAACTGAGCCGTGTTATCCACCAATACGTCAATGTGAGGTAATGGGAAGTCATCTTTCGGGCTGGCTCTGTTCAGATCCCGGTAGTCAACACACATTCTTACTTTTCCGTCCTTCTTAGGCACAGGTACTATATTAGCCACCCACGGCGGGTAGCTAGTTACAGCAAGGAACCCGGCGTCCCATTGCTTTTGTACCTCTTCTTTGATTTTCATAGCCATGTCTGGGCGAGTTCGGCGCAGCTTCTGTTTGACTGGAGGGCATTCTTCCCTCAGAGGCAGCTTGTGCACAACAATGTCGGTATCCAACCCTGGCATATCTTGATACGACCAAGCAAACACATCAACATACTCTTGAAGCAGATCTATCAGCTGTCTCTTCACTGAGTCTTGCAGGCAGGCCCCGATTTTAACTTCTTTCACGTCTTCCTCCGTACCAAGATTAATCACTTCAATCTCCTCCTGATGAGGAGTAATGACCTTTTCCTCTTGTCTCAACAACCTGGCTAGCTCTTCAGGAAGCTCATATTCTTCATCAACCCCTTCATCAGCTTGATTGATTGGATTGTCAAAGTCATACGATGTCATAGCCGTACTGTTGTCGGTGCTGTCAGGAAGGCACTCTCTGCAAGGGTTAAGTTGGTTCATTTCAGTGATTGATTTTAATCTTGCTTTAGAAAAAAGTGAAATGAAGTTATCATTTTGAAAACACCGCCATTTATTTTTGTACAAAAAGAAAAATGGAAAAACAGTGAGCATAAAAGAAAAGGACTCGTTTGCAAAAAGATGTCTGATATTTCATTAATTTAATCTTGTTTGCACAAAAGTACAGATGGCCCTGATTACAAAATGAGTCTTGTCATCTTGGGCAAGATGCAAGACTTTGATGCATGCTTATAAAAATACAGGAAATAATAATTACTCTGCATGAGTAACTCTTATAATTTCCTGGGAAGACCAGTTCGAGACACTGCTCCCCGGGATCTTTGGACGAATCCAATTCTCCAGATTGCGCTCCTCTTCCAGCTCGTCTTCCAAACAGTTGATAGCATCGGGGGTAAGCATCCCCCCACTGACAAAACCAGGCTCTGCAGCAGCCTTTGCTTGATGTTGAGTTGGTCTGTAACCCAACCCAAATTTGTCCTTCTTCTCCTCCACAGCTAAGACCTTGCCCCAGCCTAGGGCAGTTCCTTCTTCAACAACCTTTCGGGCTTGTTGGTAAGATGACATGGAGATACCAGATACAGCAGATGCTTCATTCACATTCAAAGCTTCAAACCCCTGGCTCATTGTTTCATGGATCTCCCCATCCATCTCAATGTATTTATAAGTAGCCAGATGGCTAACAAAGATATCCTCTTCCCCACAGATTGTGACAACTTGGCCTTCCCACTCAAATTTTAACTTTTGGTGAAGGGTAGACGTTATTGCGCCGGCGGCGTGAATCCAGGGTCTACCTAACAAACAGCTGTAGGCGGGCTGAATGTCCATCACATAAAAGATAGTTTTAAAGGTCTGTGGGCCAATTGTCACAGGCAGCTCAATCTCTCCCAGAACCGATCTCTTAGAACCATCAAAGGCTCTTACCACCAGGTTGCTGGGTCTCAATGCCAATCCATCATGTTCGAGCTTCACCAAAGCCTTCTTTGGTAAGACATTCAGGGAAGAACCTGTGTCCACCAGCACATGAGAAAGGACAGCTCCTTTGCATTCCAGGGTTATGTGCAAGGCTTTGTTGTGGTTGCGGCCATCCGCTGTCAAGTCAGAATTGGTAAACCCTAGCCCATTGCTAGCAGTAACATTTCCAACCACGGTTTCCAATTGGTTGACAGTAATCTCCTCAGGCACGTAAGCTGCGTGCAGGACTTTAAGTAGTGCATTCCGATGGGCTTCGGAGCACATAAGCAGTGAGAGGATGGAGATTTTGGATGGCGTCTGGTGAAGCTGATCCACAATTTTATAATCACTCCTTTTGATGATCCGCATAAACTCATCAACTTCCTGGTCAAATGGAGTTTTCAGGGCTTCTTTGGCAGCTGGATCTTCCTGCACCGGGCCTTTTCCTTTTGCCTTGGCAGCAGCTTCTGCTTCGGCAGTAGGTTTTTGAACTTGTGAAGCAAAGAGACGTCCGCTTCGAGTGAAGCCTCTGCCTCCCCCCACATTATCTACTTGTGGTGCAGGTGTTGATGTTTCAAGAGTGATTCTTTTTCCTTCGCAGTATACGTCAGAGCCATAGTGCCAAGGGATGGCCCTATTGCTTTCATATGGTACTGGTCCAGGCACCGTGACAGTGACTGGACTGATTGCTGCTGCTGAAGGGACTGTAATTGTTTGTGGATCATAAAAGATTGTAACTGGTGTTCTGGTGGGAGCAGCACCTTCTGAATGGTAGGCGGAATTATTCTCAGGATCGTAGAATATGGTAACAGTGGAGACATCTTCATGATTGATTGCTGGCGTTGTAGGAGGTACTGTTGGAAGGACTGTTGTTGTTATTGTTGATGGAGATTCGAGATGGAATGAAGCTGAAGTTGTAGCAGGAGGAACTGTTGAAAACTGATCATTTGGAAGGACAGGTGGAGTACTTGTTGATGGTGCTGATGAATTGTCGGGAACAATAGTTGCTGTATTTGTAGGAGGGTCTGAAACCGTTGTTGATGAAGTTGCCGGATTTGTCGGAAATGATGTAGTGATCTGTAGCAAGCCACTCTGAATAAGGCTGTCAATGCCATTTCTCAGGTCCTCACACCCATTCCATGAAATATTGCAATAGGGGCATCCTAGTTCACACCCCGGAAATATTTGGTTTTCACGGAGTTGAGCTTTGATTTCCACCAACGGTGTCCTGATCTGATCCACACTGGTTATTAAATAAGACGGTTGGTCTTCTTCAATAGCATTAATTCGGGGACCACCATGGTTTGGCATTGGGTTTTTATTGACATTGGGCGGAGGTGCAAAGTTCAGAGCCTTGGAGTCTACCAAGTCTTGTACCTTCATATGCAGAGCCCTGCATTTTTCTGTACTGTGACCAGGTGCGTTTGAATGAAAAGCACACCTAGCATTGGAGTCATAGTTTCTTGGTAGACTGTTGGGATCCGGAGGTGCCAACGTTCTTAGCTCAACTAGGTTGAGTTTCAGAAGTTGTGGCAGCAAGGCAGCATACGGCATTGGGATCGGGTCGATCACTCGGTTAGCTTGGGATGGCCTTTATTGGAATGGCCTTTGTTGATTGTTGTTGTTGGAGTTGTTGTTGAAGTTCCTTGGAGGATACTGATTCTGCTGATACTGGGGTTGTTGTTGGAAGTTTTGTTGAGGAGGTTGATAGACTGGCTGAGGATGAGCTGGAGCAGGGATAGTGACTGCTGCTATTGTCCTCTGAGCATATTGGGGCCTACCCCTGTTGGTGTGAATGGCATTGGTCTCGCCAGTTCTTCTCGGGCCTGCAAAAGGCTTTCTTGTACTACTGGACGAGCTTGCACCATTGTCTGAGATCTTTCCCATTTTTAACAGGCTTTCAATTCTCTCCCCAGCTATGACAACATCTGCGAAGCTGGTGGAAGAGAAAGCAGCCAACCTGTCAATATACGTTCCCTGAAGAGTATTCATAAACATGTCTGCCATTTCTCTCTCAGACATTGGTGGTTGAACGGCAGCAGCCAGTTGCCTCCACCTTTGGGCATACTCTCGGAAACTCTCCCTCGAAGACTGTGACATTCCCATTAGGAGGGTCCTGTTGGGTGCCATATCTAGATTATACTGATACTGTCTGATGAAGGCTTCTTCCAGGTCCTTCCAGCATCTTATAGTTGCTCTTGTCAGATGGGAATACCATTCCCTTGATGCTCCAGTCAAGCTATCTTCAAAATAGAACATCCACAATTTCTCATCCATTGTATAGGCCTTCAGCCTTCCCAGAAATGATTGCAAATGAGTTCGGGGGCATGAAGTCCCATTATACTTTTCGAAACATGGAGGCTTGAACTTGTGGGGGATCCTGACCCCTTCTACCAAACCCATGTCCATGACGTCGAACCCCAAAGAATTTTGAGACTCCAGTGATCTCAATTTCTCAGCTATCTCTTCCAATCGCCTATCATATGTTTCCTCTCCGGCACCCATTACTGTATACTGGTCCTCCTGAGGATCTTCCTGAAGTACTCTGGCTGCAGTGGCTGTTCCTTGAACATTTGCAGGAATGTTAATCTCAGGATGTAGATGTGGGCCAAACACAGGAGGGTTAACATCGGGTTGCACCCTTTCATTGTTACTTGTGCCTGCAGTCCCCACATGGGGCTCATCTTGATTCCTCCCTTCTACCAAAGTTCTGAGCCTCTCCTGGCTTTGAGCTAAGTTGTTCATTACTTCCATGAACTGGGTTATTTGGGTTCTCATCTCCAACCTTTCGTTGGCCATCTGGTTTCTGACCTCCGTAAGGTCCTGCTGCATCTGATCCATCTGGATTCCCGGAAGGTTGTTTCTAGTTGGGTACCTGTGAGGCCTGTTGAGAGGAAATACCCGGCGGCGAGCAATAATTCCTGAGGTTCACAACAGAGGTTAGTAACAACAAAACAAAAACCTACAAAACAAACAAAAGGGTTAGTATGCAATGCAGTTATGCTTATTTGCTCTCAAGGCATCCGGTTTGGTCTTCAGTTTTGATCCTTCCAGACCCTCGAAGATGATGCTGTTGAAGTTGCTTTTGATGTGAACCCAGATAGATACCAACACAAATATATTACAAAGGTGAAATAATTCAATTTGTTCATTTTACAACACAAACCCTCAAAGGGGCCAAAATACATCACAAAAAAAAAAAAAAAAAAAAAGCAAAAGTACATGGAAAAGGAACAACAACAAGCAAATGATCAAACTCCAAGGCCAAACTCATCCTCACGAACTTCCTTGAGAAGCGCTTCGGTCACAGGATCAGCCGGATGCTCCGTGAGACTTCTGATGAGAAGGTTTCTTGTTGCAACAGCTGCAGTCAACTTCTTGTTTTGACTTTGGTCTTTAGACCTCTTCACTCCTGCTTTGATTTTCAGCTCTGATATCTCCTCCTGGGCTGCTGCCAGGGCTTTTTCCATCTGCTCCATCTTGTCCTGAACTCTCTTGTCTTCTAGAGTACGGGCCTCAGTGATCCGGACCCACCTGGCCTGACTCTCTTTCAAATACAAGTCTGTTCTTGCTCTTTGGAACTGGGCTTCTTTACAAGCATTCTTCAGAATCTGTTCACCAGCTTTAGACTTGTTGATATAATCTCCAGACTTCTCAATCTTAGTCAAGTGTTCCACTCTTAACATCTCCAACCTCTCAATCTCCCTCACACCTTCACTCCTCTCTCTGAGGGTCTTCTGCAAGGCTTGAGTTAACTTCTCATTTATTTCCTTCAAGCTCTCAAACTCCTCCAAACTGATAGTGGCAGGGGGTGGTGCTGAAGATGACTCAGGCATGTCTTCTATGGTGAAGGGCATTCCAGAGAATTGGGCCCTAGCATGGGACCACTCATAATATTGGACTGATGCCACATTATTGCACTTCCCCAGAATGGTGATTCCCTTGGTTTGAACATGATCCCAGGCCCAGGCAGCCTGCCTAACAACAGTCAAACTAATCTTGTTCTCACAGTAGAGGGTCTCCACCAAATCTTGTTCCCTAGGAGTATGAACCAGTGCATAGCCTAATTGCCTCCTGAACAGTAGAGGGTTGTAATTGATACTTCCCTTAACTCCTATTAAGGGCACATTGGGAAAGTGCCCACAGCTGGTGATCATATCTCTGCCCTTGGTGCTCTGAGTACACCATCTGATATCTGCTGAAGTTAGGACAGTGAGTCTCTTAGCCCAGTTGCTTTGCTGATGAGGATTTAGAAATGCATCTGTCCTGGGTAGATGCCTGAGAAGCCAAGCATGGAATAATGGAGCACAAATCCTCACTAATCTTCCCCTCTGCTTCTCATTTCTCTGATGGACTGAGTAATAGAGATCACCCAGTAAAGTTGGCACAGGGTTCTTCAGGATGAACAAGTGGATTGCATTCTTGCTGATGAATCGAGGCTCATCTGCAAACAGCACAATCCCATACACACTTAAGGCCAACAGAGCACAAACAGCTTTCCACTCCCCCAAGGAGGCCTTCAGACTAGCTTGAGAAATCAGGAAGTCCAGATGAAAACCAGGGATCCCAGCCTTAGAGGTCATATGCTGTTCAATCAAAACGGGCTCCAGGTGCAAAGCTTTTGCTATCTCTCCATTGTTGGGAAAGACCATTTCAGGGTTGAAAGGGATTTCCCTCTTGATAGGCAAACCAACCAAAGATGAGTATTCTTCCAGAAGAGGCCCCAACTGAAAGTCTTGAAAGGTGAAACATCTCAATGGGGGATCATAGAACTGAATGCAGGTGTGGATGAGGCTCCTCTGTGAAGGGTCCAGATCCATAACCATGTCAAGTATATCCCCACAATTCTCCCTGAACAAGGGTATGTGATCTGGAGTGATCAGGGTTTGGATCCTCCTGATGTCTGATAAGTCTGGTTGGAAGAAATGATAGGTGATGTTGCTTTTCTTTGGAGCCATGATGCTGAAGACTGAATAGAGTAAGTGCTGATGAAGATGCTGAAAGAATGAGCCACTGATTGGCTGGTGCTAGTAACTGAAGTATATGGCTGACAAACTGATGCAAGTGCTGGTGGAGATAGGTCAATGATGCAGATGGGGTCAAAACCAAAACCAGATGAAAGATGGATACCCTGAAACACAAATAAGCACATGTTAATATGATGCAATGGGCATGTATGCAAATGAAATGCAAGGGTTTGTGACTGAGCTGGATCTGATTAACTGCCTTGGTGTAGATCCATGTGTGTTCAAGAATTCCAGATGGAGGTCTATAAATCCAGTAACCAAGGTGGAGGGACTCAAATAAAGAGCCACAAGTCCTGGGTTTAAGAATCACAAGAACTATCCAACATGGAGCATTCTTAACAAAGTCAAAGTAACAGGGTATTCTGAGGTCAAGGTACCTGCAAACCTGTAAACAGCCCAACCCCCTCACAGGTGGTGATCTAGAACAAGGATCCTCAGACTTGGATCAGTTATGAGAAGTGTAAACACTTCTAACCCGGAGGTACAGTGTTTACAATAACCATAACAATTCCTCCTCTAATTCACCTCAGTTTCTGAAGGTCAATACTAAAAGGTCATCCAGACTTAGCAGGCTTCCCAGATAGCCCTAGCATTGCAGGAAATCTGCAACACAGAGTTCTCAAGAAGAAACCCATATCTGAACCGTGTTTCATATTCCCGCACCAGACCGAAATGGAATGGGAAAGAATATGATTCACTCTAGCCTAGGTGTCACTCAGGTCCCAGGTATAGGACCTTAACTCTCAATGGAACACCCACCCACCAAAACAAAAACCAAATCCAGCCAGCAACAATGACAGTATGATATAAATAAATGCAATAAAGAAAGCAGTAAAGTAACTGTACATAAAGCAATAAACAAAAATAAATACAAGCACAAACAAGCACATAACACCCCAGTAAACACAAATCAAACAAGCGCTAGGAGGAACCCACAAAAAGAACCAGAAGCCCTGTTTGCAATATAAGGGTCCCCAGCAGAGTCGCCAAGCTGTCGCTCCCGAAGATTTGCATCCCGGTACAAGCGCGAACGGTCGGCGAAAAGAACAGTGAGAACACACAGCCGTGAACTCACTGGAGATGAATAGAGTCGCCAGCTAGGCATTTTTATCCCGGAGGAAAGGCAATGCTGCATAGACCTAGAAAAAGATGGACAAGACGGTTTGCGAACCAGAGAGACTGAGAAAGGGGGTTGGTTACAACCTGGGAAGGTATTAGCACCCAGATTGTCCGTCGTACTCGACGGGATCCACGCTTAAAAGATTTGTGTTTTAAAGGGGTAGTGTCAGTGCAATTTGTGTATAAAATAGCTGGAAAAGAATGTACAGGTGTCAGTGTAAAGGAAGTGTGAAGTGTGATATATATACAGTGTCAGTGTGAGACCAGGAATGAAATGCTCATGATAATGAGGCTAAGAGAATAAAGCTGGAAAGAGGGGGAATATACAGAGACTTTTGTTCGATAACTGTTAAGTTATGCCTACGTATCCTCTCGTGCAATGAGGAAGTCAGAACACCGTAGTTCGACCCAAAGAGACTGAAAGATGAATTGACCTGATGAACTGCTTGCTTGTCAATGCTCAAGTGTATGACCTGTCTGGCTCAGGTGCTGACTGTCTTGCATTAGACGGAAGAAGCAAGTTCTCGGTTGTGAATGAAGGTGATGAGAAAAGAATCCCGGAGGAGACGATTATTGTTTGTTTTTGTGTTTTCAGTCTTTTATTGTTTTTGGATTTTGTCATAAGATAATGAGCTTAAGCCTAAACCAATGGATTTAGTAAACTCATCACATCTTCCCTCTGATTAGGGGTAATGAGAATACTTTAAGTGTGAAGTCGGATTCTCACACTTAATCACCTATGGTGCAGGATTAAGATCATTAACCTACTTGTGATTATTTAGATGTTTTTGTGATTTTGTTTAGTGTTGAGTAATGAGGTTAAGCCATAATCAAGGATTAAACAGGCCCATTACACCATCCTAAAAGAAGGATAATAGATGAGAATGTTTAAGTTGAGAAAGACTCCTCAACTTAATCCATGATTAGGGATTAAACCCATGACAAAACAAACCTTTATTAAGTGGATTTTATTTAATGGTATGATGATGAAGTGTTTTTTATGATTTGTAAGACAACTTGAGGGGGACTTGTCCATTAACACTAGGGTTAGTCCTTCTTAACCACTTAAGGAAGAATTAGAACCCTAATGCAAGGCCCAAGTTACAAGTGTGGTGTCTTGATACTTATTAAGTGGATTGATTAAGAGATTTAAACACATAAAGGGTTTAATACTTAGGATTAAAGTTATACACTCCATCCTAAGAGAAGGATGCAGGCATAACCCTAAGCACAAAGTCTTAAAGCCTTTAGGGTTTAGTCCCTGGTTATGAGATGAGAAGAGGAGACTCAAAGAGACACAAAGGTGAAACTATGGGGGGACTAATCAAAACCCTAATTCATTGCCATGCTTGGTTGATCCTAAGGTTTGTGAGGTTTGCAAGAACAATCTTCAAAGGAACCACCAGGAAACAGATGAAAGGATCAAGAGAAGCAAAGTGACTTGCTTCATTCAAGAAGTCAAGTCACTTGAAGAAAGAAAGTGGGAGAAACAAGAATGAGCAAGCTCAAACTCAAACACAAATATAAATGCAGCAATGTATGCAAGGGAGATGAAAAGAAAAGTTATGAGAAGTGAAGGCAAATTCACTTCTCAAGTTTACTTACCACCTGAAATGTTAGAAAGAAAAGCAATGCAATGCTAAATGAAATGAAATGACATGATGCTAAACAAAACCAGAAGCATGTTGATGATGATAATGATGTTGTGAGGTGCTGCAAACATGAGGCAAGGCATGGAGATGTTCATACAAGATCATGGATGCAAATGATGCAAGCTAAGGAGCATGAATGAACATGAAAAGTTATGAATCATACAAGACAAATGACATGGCAAATATGCAATGCAATGATCAAAGGTGCTTCATACATGTCTTAAGATGTCAAATGAATCACAAGAATGCACAAAATGCAAAGACAAGTCATGTTATGCAAGAGAATGCAAGAAGGATGCAAAAGAAAGCCCAAATTAGGGTTCATGGATCAAACATCAAACACAAACCAAAAACAGAAGCAAAACCCTAAAGTAAAAATGGAAAATGGTACCCAAAGAAACCCTAGACCCATAACAAGCCACTGCCCAAAGGGGAACTCTCAACTCTCAACCAATCTTGAGTTATGAATTTTCTAAGTTATTAGGGTTTTTTAGGGTTCTTAACAAAACAAATGCCCAACAATTTGAAAATGCAAGAACAAATCATGGCCTTTTTATCCTAGGAACTACATGCTAAACACAAAACAATGCAAGAAGAATCAATGTCTCAACCTTCTCCAATAGGCAGAAATGATTTTTTGAACTTATGATCAAAATAATGCACAAAATATGATTTAATTCAATGAAAAATTCTCAAAATGCATCAAGATCAAAAAAGAAATTTGGTTTGAAGGTTGGACAATGTTTCTAAATGTCTTAGAACATTTCATGAATTTTTTTGTAATTTTTAAATACCTAAAAGTATTTTTAATTAATTAATTCCCATTAATCAATTAAAAATAATCTTTTAAATATTTAAAAATACTTTTTAGTGCTAAAAAATAAAAATAAAAATATTTTTGGGCTCTGAAATTAAATAATAACTTGTATAAAAAATTTCAGAATTTTTAAAGTATTTTTGCTATTTTAAATAAAATATAGAAAACAAATGTAAAAGAAATGAATTAATATTAATAAAAATGAAAAGTAATTCAATCCAAAGGCTGAGATTTGAATCTGGGAAAAGGGGCTTGACCGCGCGCGTTTTTAAACGGCCAGGATGGAGTCTGATTCAATTACCTTAATTAATCTTAATTAATTTAAATAAAAAAGAATTAGGGCTAAGTGAATCAATCTGGGCCGTGCACAACTTAAGCTAATCACCATCCTAAGGCTGTGAACGCATCTGGCAAATTAATTAGGGTTTAGAGTTAATGACTCTCAGGTGACCGGAGGGAAGCTCCGGTCATCTTCTCCGGCGGGTTGAAAACCCTAGATCATGATTCAGGCCACCATTCTCCAAATTAAAAGCAGGGAAATGATCCTCTACCCAAACCCCACTCAAATCACCTTTCAAACTAAATTTATCATGCTTAAACAAGAAGAATCGAAACCAACAAGATTCACGGGCAAAGTTTCAGAGCTTCAGTAAATCCTCATTTTTCACTCATTTCCAATTCTAAACACATCATTATGATCAGCAAGACATGTACTTTTGATTTGTAACAAAAGAAACAAGCTTTGAGAAAGAAGTTTCATGGCCATACCTGAGGTGACAACTCCTGTTTCTGGGCTTTCAGAGCAATTTCTTGATGCAAGCTAGCTCCAATGACTCCCCTGGTGTCAATGGCAGGTTTGAAATGGGCTCTAGCAAGCTATTTCATGAGTTACCAAACTGATATAGCAGAGGATGAACTTGGTGTACAGGTTGTATTAAGTCAATGTGATGGGTGGTTTGGACTCCTCTGAGTGTTTCTGATTTGTTGGTGAAGAAAGATGAAGTGTTTGATGGCTGTATAGTGAGATTCGAAGAGAACTGGTTTGGAAGGTGGGAAATGGTGGAGCTCAGGTCAGGCTTGTTTCAGGCTTGAGCTTTGGTGGTTTGAGGCCTATGGAGTGTGTTGAGTTGGATGATGAAGAAAGTTTGAGTGTTTCTTGGCTGTGGAGGCAGATTCGAAAGTTTTTGCAATGTGGAAGGTTTTTGTGAATGTGTGTCATGTGATAGTTTCAGCCTTGCCTCCCTTATGTTTTGGCCAGCATTTGGATAGTATAAACAATTGCAAGTGGCTGGGAGATGTGACATGTCCTGCTGTGATTGGGATGTCTACTTTTGCATAAAGTCCACCTTTTGTGTAAGTGAGGCATGGCTCAAAGTCTAGGCAAGTACAAGGTTGGTTCTGGTGCAGCATGGTGAGAGAGAGGTCTAGCAAAGCTCAGCACTCAAGGCTGCAAGTTGGTGAGAGGTGATCATGAGTTTTTGCAACTTGTTGCTTTTTGAACTTTCATGAGAAAAGTCAAGTTACATGAACTATAACCATGGGCATTCTTGGTTCAATTCTGATTTTATGACTTAGAGACATGTTTGTGTGTTGGTTTGGAATGGATTAGAGGCTGCAAAATGCATTGATCCATGATTTTGCAAAATTCTCACTTAGGGCATGCCTTGAAAATAAGTGATTTTAGCCAACTTTGCATTGCCATAACTTTTAATCCATGAAGAGTTTGATCATGTTCTTGTACTTTTTGAAAAGGGAAAGATGAGATCTACAACTTTCATGACCAAAGTTTTTCCATTTGAAGCCTTTTTGGATCAAGAATCAAGGCTTGAAAAATGACCTAAAATGATGCATTCTTGAAAAGTCAACTATGCCCAAAAAGTCAACATTTGCAAAAAACCCTAAATTCTTGATTTCTATGAACTTCAATCTTCTTCCATGATCAAATAAAGACCATATACACTCAAAATGATGAAGATCACCCATTGGTTGGGTCATTGGGGGCCTCAGATGCCCTGATTTTACACTGACTTGTCTAAAAAGTCAACCCTTGATCAGATGACTTCCCCATGGAATTTCTTCATGAAAATTGATATGCATACTCCCTATACCATATAGAGATCAATGAAAACAAGAATGACCAAAAAATTTGGAGTTATGGCCTCTGAAACCAAAACCCTAATTTTCAGTCAACTGTGCAGTTCAAACTGGCTCTGCATCCACTCAAACCCTAGTTCTTGTGATTCCTCTGCATTTTTGACTTTGAGGAGGTGAAATATGATATAAGAACACACATGGACCCCTTTGGGTTGATTGATGTCCTTTGGAATGGCTCAAGATGCCCTGAGGTTGCTCAGATCACAAACCCTAGGTGCAGATGCCTTAGAAACTATCCAGTGAATCAAAAAAATGAGATGTGAGATGACATGATTGTGTTTATGCATATGAGATGATTTACAAGCCATGGTGTGAATGAGTGAGGGCAAATTTGGGGTGTTTACAGAGTGGGGATAAGTTCTGGGCAGTTAGATTTCGTTTTCATTGCGTGTAGAGAGAGATTGAGAAATGAGCTCGCCGGAGAAGACGACTGGAACAGTGTTCCGGTCGCCTGAAAGTCATTAGGGCATAATTAATTAGGGCTAATCATAATTATGTGAATTTGAATCTCAACCCTTGGATGTGGCGCCAAGTCTACTCCCGCGCGTGTGAGTTCAAACCCTGGCCATTGATTATGTTGACTTTTCCTTTTTTCAGATTTAATTCATTTTATTTTTCATTTAAATGCATTTGTTTTCTCCAATTTATTTAAAATAGCAAAACAATTTTAAAAATTCTGAAAATTTTTGTATAAACTTTTATTAATTTTCAGAAACCAAAAACATTTTTATTTTTATTTTTTGCATAAAAAATTATTTTTAAATCATTTAAAAGTTTATTTTTAATTGATTAATTAGAATTAATTAATTAAAAATACTTTTAGGTATTTAAAAATCACCAAAAAATTCATGAAACATTTAAAATCATTTAGAAACATTGTCCAACTCTCAAACCAAATTTCTTTTTTGATCTTGATGCATTTTGACAATTTTCCATGGAATTAATTCAATTTCAAAGCATTATTTTGATCCAATGTTCAAAAATTCATTTCTGCCTAACCATTGAGAGTTGGACTTTGATTCTTTTTGCATTATGTCTTGCATATCGTGTAGTTTGTAGGATTAAATTGGCATGATTTAATCTTGCATTTTCATTTTGTTTGACATTTTTCTTGTTAAGGTACCCTAAAACCCTAGAAATCTTAGAAAATTCATAACTTTCACTAGGTTTAGAATTGGATCCCCTCCTTTGGGCAGTGAGTTTGTATAGGGTTAGGGTTCCTTTGAATGCATTTTCAATTTTTTATCTTGATGTTTGCTTCTGGTTTTGGTTTTTGTTTGATGCATTGATCATAAACCCTAATTTGGGCTTCCTTTTGCATTCATCTTGCATTTGCTTGCATACCATGACTTGCCATAGCATTTTGTGCATCCATGTGATTAATTAGACATCTTAAGACATGTTAGAAGTATGTTTGATCATTGCATCTTGCATTTTCCACTTTGTATGTCATTTGCATTTCATAACTTTTCATGTATGTTCATGGGTCCAAACATGCTTGTCATGCATTCATTTGTTCATGTGATCATCCTCATGCCTTGCTTCATGTTTGTATCATCTCATGTCATTTCATCTCATCTTGCATTGCATTGCATTTCCTTCACTAACTTTTCAGGTGGTAAGCAACTTGGAGAAGTGAATTTGCCTTCACTTCTCATAATTTCTTTTCATCTCCTTTATGCATCCTTGCTGCATTTTGTTATGTGTTTGAGATTGAGCTTGCTCTTTCTTCTTCATCTTACTTTCTTTCCTCAAGTGACTTGTCTTCTTAAATGAAGCAAGTTACTTTGCTTCTCTTTGCTCCTTTCATCTGCTTCCTGGTGGTTTCTCTGAAGATTTCTCTTGTAAACCTCACAAACCCTAGGAACAACCAAGCATGACAATAATTAGGGTTTTGATTAGTCCCCCATTTAGATTTACCTTTGTGTCATCATTGAGTCTTCTCTTCTCATCTCACAATCAGGGACTAAACCCTAAAGGCTTTAAGACTTTGTGATTAAGCTTATGCATGCATCCTTCTATTAGGATGGAGTGTATAACTTTAATCCTAAGTGTTAAACCCTTAATGTGTTTAACTCCTTTAATCAATCCACATAATAATCATCAAGACATCACACTTGTAACTTGGGCCTTGCATTAGGGTTCTAATTCTTCCTTAATTGGTCAAGAAGGATTAACCCTAGTGTTAATGGACAAGTCCCCCTCAAGTTGTCTTACAAACCCAAAAAAAAAACACTTCTTCATCATACCATTAATTAAAATCCATCTAATAAAGGTTTTGTTTTGTCATGAGTTTAATCCCTAATCATGGATTAAGTTGAGGAGCATTCCTCAGCTTAAGCATTCTCATCTATTATCCTTCTATTAGGATGGTGTAATGAGTCTGTTTAATCTTTGATTATGGCTTAATCTCATTACTTAACACTAAACAAAAACAACAAAAACATCTAAGTAATCACAAGTAGGTTAATGATCTTAATGCTACATCAGGGTGATTAAGTGTGAGATGCTGACTTCACACTCAAGGTATTCTCATTACCCCTAATCAGAGGGAGGATGTGATGAGTTTACTAACCCATTGGTTTAGGCTTAAGCTCATTTTCTTATGAAAAACTTCCAAAAGCAATAAAATTGAAAACACAAAAACAAACAATAATCATCTCCTACGGGATTCTTTTCTCATCTCATTCACTCATGAACGAGAACTTGCTTCTTCCGTCTAATGCAAGACAGTTTGCACCTGAGCCAGACAGGTCATACACTTGAGCATAGACAAGTAGGCAGTTCACAAGTCAATTTATCTTTCAGTCTCTTTGGGTCGAACTACGGTGTTCTGACTTCCTCATTGCACGAGAGGATACGTAGGCATAACTTAACAGTTATCGAACAAAAGTCTCTGTATATTCCCCCTCTTTCCAGCCTTATCCTTTAAGCCTCATGATCTTGAGTATCTTATTCTTGTTCTTACACTGACACTGTACATTTATACACTTCACACTTCTTTACACTGACACCTGTACATCCTTTTCCAGCCATCTTATACACAAATTGCACTGACACTACCCCTTTAATACACAAATCTTTTAAGCGTGGATCCCGTCGAGTACGACGGACAATCTGGGTGTTAATACCTTCCCAGGTTGTAACCAACCCCCTTTCTCAGTCTCTCTGGTTCGCAACCGTCTTATCCATCTTTTTCCCAGGTTTATGCAGCATTACCTTTCCTCCGGGATAAAAATGCCTAGCTGACGACTCTTTTCATTCCCTGTGAGTTCACTCCTGTGTGTTCTCATATCCTCTTTTCACCGACCGTTCGCGTTTGTACCATATTTGAGCCCATTCTCATTTATCGAGAGCGACAAGGCAGATACTGAGTTTGTTGCTGGTAATGGGGTTGTTGTTGTGGTTGATATGCTGGTTGCTGAGGAATTGGAGCGGGAATAGTGACAGCTGCTACTGACCTATGAACATACTGTGGTCTTCCCCTGTTGGCCTGAATAGCATTAGTCTCACCGGTTCTTCTTGGACCTACAAAAGGTTTTCTGGGGTTGCTGGACGAGCTCGCACCATTGTCAGAAATTTTGCCCATCTTTAACAGGCTTTCAATCCTTTCTCCAGCTATGACTACATCAGCGAAGCTGGTGGAAGAAAAGGAAGCTAGCCTGTCGATGTATGTTCCTTGGAGGGTGTTCATAAACATGTCGGCCATTTCCCTTTCCGACATGGGTGGCTGGACAGCAGCAGTAAGCTGTCTCCACCTCTGGGCGTATTCCCGGAAGCTTTCCCTAGATGACTGAGACATTCCCATCAGGAGGGTCCTGTTAGGAGCCATGTCCAAGTTGTACTGGTATTGTCTGATGAAGTCCTCAGCTAGGTCCTTCCAGCATCTGATGGTTGTTCTAGTCAAGTGAGAGTACCATTCCCTTGAAGCTTCAGTTAAACTATCTTCAAAATAAAACATCCATAGCTTTTTATCCATGGTATATGCCTTCAGCCTCCCCAGAAAGGATTGCAAGTGGGTTCGTGGGCAGGAAGTCCCGTTGTACTTCTCGAAGCACGGAGGTTTGAATTTGTGGGGAATCCTTACTCCGTCCACTAGACCCATGTCCATAACATCAAAGCCCAGGGAATTCTGAGACTCCAGGGATCTCAATTTCTCAGCAATTTCATCTAGCCTTCTGTCATAGGCTTCATCCCCAGCTCCCATCATAGTGAATTGATCTTCTTGGGGGTCTTCTTGTAATACTCTTCCCGCAGTAGCATTCCCTTGCACATTAGCAGGGATGTTGATTTCTGGATGAAGGTGGGGCCCGTACACAGGTGGATTAACATGAGGCTGAACCCTCTCATTATTCCTTGTTCCTCCAGTCCCTAAATGGGGTTCCTCTTGGGTCTGCCTTTCTACTAATGACCTCAATCTCTCTTGGCTCTGTGCCAATCCATTCATCACCTCCATAAACTGGGTCATCTGATTTCTCATCTCCAGTCTCTCATTGGCCATTTGGGTCCTGACCTCTGTAAGGTCCTGCTGTACTTGGTCCATTTGTATACCCGGAAGGTTGTTGCGAGTGGGATATCTGTGCGGACGATTGAGAGGGAACACCCGTCGTCGAGCAATAGTTCCTGAATCACAATAGAGTTAGTAACAAAATAAAACAAAAACCTACAAAACAAAGCAAAAGTTAGTATGCAATGCAGTATGCTTATTTGTTTCCAAGGTATCCGACTTGGCATTTGGTTTTGACCTTTCCAGACCCCTGAGGAAGATGCTTTTGATGTTGCTTGGGAGAAAGAGATTCGAATGAAACAAGCTAATGAATATATTACAAATGGTTAATCATACATAGTTTGTTTTTTACAATACATGCCCTCTGAGGGGTCAAAATACAACATAAGAAAGAAAAGTACATGAAATTGAAAGCAACAACAAGCAAAAGTCAGACACCAAGACCAAACTCATCTTCTCTAACTTCCTTCAGAAGTGCTTCAGTTACAGGGTCAGCTGGATGCTCTGTGAGGTTCCTGATAAGAAGATTCCTGGTGGCAATTGCAGTGGTTAGCTTCTTGTGTCTGCCCTGGTCCTTTGACCTCTTCACACCATCCCTAAGCTTCAATTCTGAGATTTCCTTCTGGGCTGCTAGCAGGGCTTCCTGTTGCTCCTTTGCATTAGCCTCCAACTGCTCAATCTTGTCCTGAGTTCTCTTATCCACCTGAGTGCGAGCTTCAGTGATTCTGACCCACCTAGCTTGGCTTTCTTTCAGATAGAGATCAGTCCTAGCTTTCTGGAACTGGGCCTCTTTACAGGCATTCTTCAAAATCTGCTCTCCTGCCCTTGACTTCTTGATGTAGTCCTCTGACTTTTCAATCCTGGCTAGATGCTCCACTTTAAGCTTTTCTAACCTTTCAATGTCCAGACGACCATCACTCCTCTCCCAGGGGGTTCTCTTCAGGGCTTCAGACAAATTCTCATTCCTCTCTTTTAGCTTCTCAAACTCTTCCAGGCTGACAGTGGCTGGAGGTGGTGCTGTGGATGGTCCAGGTGCATCCTCAATGGTGAAGGGCATCCCAGAAATCTGAGCCCTGGCATGAGACCACTCATAATACTGAGCTGAGGCCACATTATTGCATCTCCCAAGAATGGCCATCCCTTTGGTCTGGACATTGTCCCAAGCCCAGGATGCTTGCCTGACAATAGCCAGATTAGGCTTAATCTCATAATAAAGGGTCTCAGCCAGATCTTGCACTCTAGGAGGGTGGACCAATGCATAGCCCAGTTGTCTTTTGAATAGCAGAGGGTTGTAGTTGATACAACCCTTCACTCCTATCAGAGGTACATTGGGGAACTGCCCACAACTAGTAATGATGTCCCTGCCCTTGGTGCTCTGGGTGCACCACCTGATGTCATCTGGGGTCAAAGCAACAAGTCTCCTAGCCCAATTCTTCTGTTGGTGAGGATTCAAGAAGGCATCAGTCTTGGGCAGGTGTTTGAGTAGCCAGGTATGGAATAGGGGAGCACAACATCTTACCAACCTTCCCCTTTGCTTTTCATTCCTTTGATGAATAGAATAGTAGAAATCTCCCAGTAAGGTGGGTACTGGGTTCCTCAGAATGAAAAGGTGAATGGCATTCTTGCTAATAAACTTAGGCTCATCTGCAAATAATATAACCCCATATATGCTGAGGGCTAATAATGCACAGACTGCCTTCCATTCTCCCAAGGAGGCCTTCAGAGTAGCTTGAGAGGTCAAGAAATCCAAGTGCAAACCAGAGATTCCAGCCTTTGCTGTCATGTTCTGCTCAATCAGAATGGGTTCCAGATACATTGCCTTTGCCACCTCTTCATTACTGGGAAAAGCCATCTCAGGGTTGAAGGGGACACCACCCCTGACAGGTACACCAATCAGTGATGAATACTCTTCCAACAAGGGTCCCAACTGAAAATTCTGGAAAGTGAAGCACCTCAGAGGAGGATCATAGAACTGTAGGCAAGTGTGAATCAAGCTCCTCTGAGAAGGGTCCAAATCCATAACCACATCAAGGATGCCTCCATAATGTTCTCTGAATAGTGGTATATGGTCTGGAGTAATAAGGGCCTGGACCTTCCTGATGCTAGCCAGCTCAGGCTCAAAGAAATGATATGAGATGTTGCTCTTCTTGGGTGCCATGTCTGCTGATGAAGAGCTGAGACAGATGCTGATGATGGAGACTAACACTGGAGATGGGCCACTGACAGGCTGACACTGGTGATGCAGGTGACTGAAGCAGGTAGCTGATGAAGGTAGCTGAAGCAGATAGCTGGTGAACAAGGGCCTATGCAGATGAAGGGGTCAAAACCAAGCCAAATACAATATGGATACCCTGAAAAAACAAATAAGCAAATGTTAAATGATGCAATTATGATGTATGCAAATGATATGCAAGGGTTTGTGATCAAGCTGGATCTGATTACTGCCTTGATATAAGTCCATGTATGTCTAAGAAGTCCAGATGGAGGTTCATAAGTCCAGTAACCAAGGTGGGGGACTCAAATAAAGAGTCACATGTCCAGGGTTAAATCACAAGAACTGTCCAAAGTGGAGTACTCTTAATCAAACAAAGTAACAGGGTATGCTGAGGTCAAGGGTACCTGCAAACTTGTAAACAGCCCAACCCCCTCACAGGTGATGTTCTAAAACAAGGATCCTCAGACTTGGATCAGTTATGAGAAGTGTAAACACTTCTAACCCGGAGGTACAGTGTTTACAATAACCATAAAAGATCCTCCTCTAATTTACCTCAGTTTCTGAAGGTCATAGTAAAGGTCATCCAGACTTAGCAGGCTTCCCAGATAGCCCTAGAACTACAGGAAATCTATAGCACAGAGTTCTCAAGAAGAAACCCATATCTGAACCGTGTTTCATATTCCCGCACCAGACCGAAATGGAATGGGAAAGAACATGAACCACTCTAGCCTAGGTGTCACTCAGGTCCCAGGTATAGGACCTTATCTCTCAATGAAACCCCACCCACCAAAGCAACAAAACCAGATCCAGCCAAAGCAGTATGACAGTATGATATATATGAAGCTGTAAAGAAAGCAAATAAATAACTGTACATAAAGCAGTAAATAAAGCAAATATAAAAACACCATTAGCACATAACACCCCAGTAAACACAAATCAAACAAGCGCTAGGAGGAACCCACAAAAAGAACCAGAAGCCCTGGTTACAGTATAAGGGTCCCCAGCAGAGTCGCCAAGTTGTCGCTCCCGATAAATGAGAATGACTCAAATAAAGGTACAGACGCGAACGGTCGGCGAAAGGATGAAATGAGAACACACAGGAGTGAACTCAAGAGAGAGAAAAGAGTCTCCAGCTAGGCATTTTTATCCCGGAGGAAAGGTAATGCTGCATAGACCTAAGAGAAGATGGATAAGACGGTTGCGAAACCAGAGAGACTGAGAAAGGGGGTTGGTTACAACCTGGGAAGGTATTAGCACCCAGATTGTCTGCCGTACTCGACGGGATCCACGCTTAAAAGATTTGTGTTTTAAAGGGGTAGTGTCAGTGCAATTTGTGTATCAAAGCTGGAAAGAATGCAAGTGTCAGTGCTAAAAGAAAGGTGAAGTGTCAGTGTAAGAAATGAATGAAGCTCAAGATTATGAGACTAAAAGAATGATATTAGAAATAGGGGAAATATACAGAGACTTTTGTTCGATAACCGTTAAGTTATGCCTACGTATCCTCTCGTGCAATGAGGAAGTTAGAACACCGTAGTTCGACCCAAAGAGACTAAAAAAAGAATTGACTTGTGAACTGCTTACTTGCCTATGCTCAAGTGTATGACCTGTCTGGCTCAGGTGCAAACTGTCTTGCATTAGACGGAAGAAGCAAGTTCTCGGTTGTGAGTGAATGAGATGAGAAAAGAATCCCGGAGGAGACGGTTATTGTTTGTTTTTGTGTTTTCAATCTTTTATTGCTTTTGAAAGTTTGTCATAGATTAATGAGCTTAAGCCTAAACCAATGGGTTAGTAAACTCATCACATCTTCCCTCTGATTAGGGGTAATGAGAATACCTTAAGTGTGAAGTCAGCTTCTCACACTTAATCACCCTGATGTAGGATTAAGATCATTGACCTACTTGTGATTATTTAGATGTTTTAGGTGTTTTTGTTTAGTGTTAAGTAATGAGATTAAGCCATAATCAGGGATTAAACAGACTCATTACACCATCCTAATAGAAGGATAATAGATGAGAATGTTTAAGCTGAGGAAAGCTCCTCAACTTAATCCATGATTAGGGATTAACCTCATGACAAAACAAAGCCTTTATTAAAGGGATTTTAGTTAATAGTGAGATTAAGAAGTGGATTTTATGGTTTGTAAGACAGCTTGAGGGGGGACTTGTCCATTAACACTAGGGTTAGTCCTTCTTAACCAGTTAAGGAAGAATTAGAACCCTAATGCAAGGCCCAAGTTACAAGCTTGATGTCTTAGTGATTATTAGATGGATTTATTAAAGGATTTTAAACACATTAAGGATTTAACACTTAGGATTAAAGTTATACACTCCATCCTAATAGAAGGATGCAGGCATAAGCTTAATCACAAAGCCTTAAAGCCTTTAGGGTTTAGTCCCTGATTATGAGATGAGAAGAGAAGACTCAATGAGACACAAAGGTAAAAGCTAAATGGGGGGACTAACAAACCCTAATTATTTTCATTCTTGGTTGGTCCTAGGGTTTGTGAGGTTTACAAGAAAGATCTTCAGAGAAACCACCAGGAAGCAGATGAAAGGAGCAAAGAGAAGCAAAGTAACTTGCTTCATTTAAGAAGACAAGTCATTTGAAGAAAGAAAGTAAGATGAAGAAGAAAGAGAAAGCTCAAACTCAAACACAAGACAAAATGCAGCAATGATGCATTAGGGGGATGAAAAGAGATTGTGAGAAGTGAAGGCAAATTCACTTCTCAAGGTTACTTACCACCTGAAAAGTTAGTGAAAGGAATGCAATGCAATGCAAAATGAGATGAAATGGGATGATGCAAACCAAAACCAGAAGCATGAGTGTTATGTTAATGATGCTAAGAGATGATGCAAACATGAGACAAGGCATGAGAATGATCATACAAACATATGGATGCAAGAGAAACATGTTTAGAACCATGAATATACATGAAAAGTTATGAAATGCAAATGACATACAACATGGCAAATGAAAGATGCAATGATCAAACATGATTCTAATATGTCCTAAGATGCATTATGAATCAAATAGATGCACAAAATGTCATGGGAAGTCATGGTATGCAAGCAAATGTAAGATGGATGCAGATGAAAGCCCAAATTAGGGTTCATGATCAATGCACAAAACAAAAACCAAAACCAGAAGCAAACATCATGATAAAAAAATTGAAAATGCACTCAAAGAAACCCTAAACCTATTCAAACTCACTGCCTAAAGGAGGGGTTCTAACTCTTAACCTAATGAGGGTTATGAATTTTCTAAGATTGCTAGGGTTTTGAGGTACCTTGTCAAGAAATATGTCAAACAAATAGGAAATGCAAGATCAATTCATGCCAATTTAATCCTATAAACTACATGCTAAACAAGATGCAATGCAAAAAGAATCAAAGTCCAACTCTTAAAGGCTAGGCAGAAATGAATTTTTGAATATTGGATCAAAATAATGCCTTGAAATGAAATTAATTCCATGGAAAATTGTCAAAAGACATCAAGATCAAAAAAGAAATTTGGTTTGAGAGTTGGACAATGTTTCTAAATGATTTTAAATGTTTCATGAATTTTTTTGTGATTTTTAAATACCTAAAAGCATTTTTAATTAATTTATTCTCATTAATTAATTAAAAATAAACTTTTAAATGATTTAAAAATATGCAAAAAATAAGAATAAAAATGTTTTTGGTTTCTGAAAATTAATTGAACCTTTGACAAAAAATTTCAGAATTTTTAAAGATGTTTTACTATTTTTAATAAAATGTAGAAAACAAATGAAATAAAAAGAAAATAAAATGAATTTAATGAGAAGTATGTTGATCCAGTGGCTGAGGTTTAAACAAGGAACGCGCGCATTGACTGGCGCTAGATCTAAGGGTTGAGATTCAAACTGGCCAGATTAATTTATAAACTCAATTAAAAGGATTAATGACGTGGATTAGGGTTTAATGAAAGCATCCTGGCCATTGGAACGCGCGGGAGTCAACAAAAGTCAGCCAGATCAAAGGCCCACGTTCAAACTTCATTTAATTACACAGATTAACCCTAAACACTTTCAGGTGGCCGGAGAAGACTTCCGGTCGTCTTCTCCGGCGAGACTCTCACCTGAAAGTTGCTAACTTTCTCAAAACGCCATGAAAATGAAATCTAATTGCCCAGAATCCATCCCCATTCAAAACTGAATCAAAACCCCCAAACAAAAATCATTTTTTCATCATCAATCATGCAAATCGAAGCAAAACATATTTAGGGCAGAAAAGTTTCAGAGCAATCATACATCCTGGTTTCTCAACCATTTTCAAAAACAATCATATCCCCATGACCAGGGGAGCACATAGAATCATTTAAGAACTTAAAATGGAGTTTCTGGAAAAAAGTTTGAGATGGCTACCTGAGATGGAAACTCCTGGTCCTGAGCTTTCTGGCCTTTCCTTTGCTGCAAGCCCACTCCTTTGAACCCTCTGATGATGAAATGAGGCTTAGAAAGCTTTGAGGATGGCTGGTTTGAGAGATGGCAGAAGTTCTGTTCAAGGGAGGGTGGTGATCGTGTTTTTGTTTCAGTGATTTTCAGGCTATGGTGATGGGTGGTTTTTGATCAGTGAAGCATGCTGAGTTTGTTTGTGAAGTTTGTTTATGTGTTTGCAGCTTGTGGAGAGTGTTTCGAATGCTTTTGCAAGTTGGAGCAAAAAATGATAACTATGGCTTGTGTGTGTTTCAGCTTGAAGTGAGTGGTGTGTTATGTTGGGTTTGGTCCATGTATCAAAAGGTGATAGGTCAGAAAGTTGTTGGTGGCCTATGGTGATTGGTATGGGTCTTTGGCCAAAATGTCAACTTGATTTGTACTTGAGGTATGGGCAATGGTACAACTTGCTTTTTGGCTTGCTTTGGCTCAGCTTGAATCAAGGAATGCTATGGAAAAAAGTCTAGAGGCAATGCAGCAAGTGGTTTGTAACTTGTGATAGGTTTTGCAAGTTGGTTCATGTTTGCCCCCTTTGATATTTCTTGCTCCATAAGTCATAAAAATGAGTGATCCTTTGATGCAATCTGACTTTTAGGTATTGGTACATGCTTGTATGAAGATTAGAAGTCCATTTGATAGCACAATTTGCCTTGACAAGTGATTTTGCAACTTTGCCTCTTTGGTAGAAAACTTCAAATTTTGTGATTTTAGCCAACTTTGACAAGCCATAACTTTTGATCCAAAATGAATTAGGTCAACTTCTTGTACTTTTTGAAAAGGGAATGATCCATTCTACAACTTTCATGACCAAAGTTTTTCCATTTGAAGCATTTTTGAATCAAAAAGCAAGGGTTGAAAAAGTTTCCCAAAATGGCAATTTTCAATATAAGTCAACTTTCCCAAAAAGTCAACTTTGCAAATGACTTGAAATTCTCCAATTTTGTGAACTTCTAACATCTTCTATGATCAAATAAATATCATACATAATCAAAATGATGATGAACACCCTTTGGTTGGGTCATTGGGGGTCCTAGATGCCCTGATTTTTCACTGACTTGCTCAGAAAGTCAACTCTTGATCAGATGACTTCCCCATTGAATTTCTTCATGAAAAATGATATGCATGCTCCCTATACCATATAGAGACCAATAGAAACAAGAATGACCAAAAAAATTGGAGTTATGGCCTCTGAAACCAAAACCCTAATTCTAGGTCATCTGTGCAGTTAAACCTGGCTCTGCTTCCATGCCATTCTCAGTTCTTGTGATTCTTTGACATTCTTGACTTTGAGGAGATATAACATGATGCTTGAACATACATGGACCCCTTTGAAGTGATTTATGACCTTTGGAGTGGCTCAAGAAGCTCTTAGATTGCTCAGATCACCAACCCTAGATGCAGATGACTTTGAAACAATGCAGTGAATCAAAAATGTGGTATGAGATGCTATGATTGGATTAATGCATATGAAATGATCACAAGCCATGGTGTGAATGGGTGAGGGAAAATTTGGGGTGTTTACAAGGTGCAAAATTCAAAGCTTTGGAATCAATCAGATCTTGGACTTTCATGTGCAAGGCCCTACATTTCTCTGTTGAATGGCCAGGTGCATTGGAGTGAAAAGCACATATGGCATTGAAATCATAATTCCTTGGAAGATTCAGAGGATCTGGTGGAGCCAAAGTTCACAATTCAATCAGGTTGAGCTTCAATAACTGTGGAATTAGAACTGCATAGGGCATCGGGATGGGATCGATAACCCTGTTGATTTGTGAAGTCCTTTGCTGGAACGGACATTGTTGTTGGTTGTTGTTGTTATAAAATCTATGTTGTTGCGGGAACTGTTATTGTTGTGGGAAGTGTTGTTGTTGAGGTGTTGGAGTAGGAATGGTGACAGCGGCTACTGATCTTTGAATGTATTGGGGCCTACCTCTGCCCATATGTACTGAGTTAGTTTCACTTGTCCTACGAGGTCCTGAGAAAGGTTTCCTGGCATTGCTAGAACTAGCACCGTTGTCAGAGATCTTACCCATCTTCAATAAGCTTTCAATTCTCTCACCAGCTATAACTACATCAGCGAAGCTGGTAGAAGTGAATGCAGCAAGCCGGTCAATGTAGGTTCCTTGTAGGGTGTTCATAAACATATCAGCCATTTCCCTTTCATACATAGGTGGCTGGACAGTAGCAACAAGTTGTCTCCATCTTTAGGCATATTCACGAAAACTTTCTCTTGAAGATTGAGACATACCCATCAAGAGGGTCCTATTGGGGGCCATATCCAGGTTATACTGATATTGGCGTATAAAGGCCTCAGCTAAGTCTTTCCAGTTTCTGACTGTTGCTCTGGATAGGTGAGAATACCACTCCCTTGATGCCCCGGTTAAACTGTCTTCAAAATAGAACATCCACAGTTTTTCATCCATGGTATAAGCTTTCAATCTCCCCAGAAAAGATTGAAGATGGGTACGAGGAAAGGAGGTACCGTTATACATTTCAAAGCATGGAGGTTTGAATTTATGAGGAATCCTGACTCCTTCTACTAAACTCATATCCATCACATCAAATCCCAAAGAGTTCTGGGATTCCAGGGACCTCAGCTTCTCTAATATCTCGTCCAGACGATGATCATAAACTTCATCAGCCCCAACACCTAACACTGTATACTGCTCGTCCTGAGGACCTTCCTGTAGAACATGATCTCCAGTGTTTCTCTGGGTATTTCCAATAACATATACTTCAGGGTTGATGTGGGGCCCAAACTCTGGTGGATTTGTTTGCGGCTGATCGCGCACGTTGTTACTAGTACCTCCAGTGCCTGCATGGTTATCTTCTAGAGTTTGCCGCTCGACTCACTCCCTTAATCTTTCTTGGGTATGTGCCAGCCCAGTCATCACAACCATGAATTGATTCATCCGAGTCCTCACTTCTGTCCTCACATCAGTCATCTGAGTCCTCACATCTGTCAGTTCCTGTTGTAGCTGATCCATTTGCAGACTCGGAAGGTTCTTACGGGTCGGATATTTGTTGATGCGATTGACAGGAAAGACCCTCATGTGAGCAATATTTCCTGAAACAAGCAGCAAAGTGAGAAAACAACAACAAAACACCTGCAAAACAAATGAGGATGAGGTTAGCATGCAATGCAGTATGTCTATTTGTCTTCAGAGGGTATCCTGGTTTGGTTCTTTGGTTTTGGCCTTCCAGACCTCTGGGAATGATGAAGATGCTGAAGCAAACGAAGTCCAAGAGAAAAACCAGGTAACACATAAACCATAACATTACAAAATTCCAAAATACATAGTTTTATGATTACAACAAGTTCCCATGGTGGGTCATAATACAATCAAGTCAAGAATACAAACAAAATCACCATGGAGAATTAAAGTACAACCAAAATAAAATACAAGCAAAAGAGAAATCAAACATCCAGCCCAAATTCATCATCCTTGACTTCTTTCAGGAGAGCATCAGTCACTGGTCCAACTGGATGCTCTGTGATGGTCCTGATGAGAAGGTTTTTGGTTGCAATGGCATTTGTCATCTTCTGGTACTTGTCTTGTTCTTTTGATCTCTTCAACCCCGCCCGGAGTTTCAGCTCAGAGATTTCCTTTTGTGCTGCTAACAGGGCTTCCTGGCTCTTCTTCTTATTGGCTTCCAGCTGTTCTATCCTAGCTTGTGTCTTCTGATCTTCTTCAAAGCGAGCTTCAGTTATTATGATCCATCTAGCCTGACTCTCTTCTAGATAGTGCTCAGCTCTGGATTTCTGAATCTTGGCTTCTTTGCAAGCATTCTTCAATACCAGTTCTCCCGCTCGGGCTTTTCTGATGAAGTCCTCTGTCTTTTCTATCTTAGTCACATGCTCGATATGGAGCTTCTCTAACCTCTCATTGTCTAGATGACTATTATTCCTTTCCCAGACGGTCCTCTTCAGAGCTTCAGAAAGTTGGGCATTCCTCTCTTTCAGCTTCTCAAATTCCTCCAGGCTCTTTGTGGCTATGGGCTCTACTACTGATGGCCCTGGAACATCTTCCAGGGTGAATGGCATGCGAGTAATCTGTCCTCTGATGCGTGACCATTCAATGTATTGATTTGAAGCTATGTTGTTGCATTTCCCCAAAATAGCAGTCCCTTTAGTCTGTATATTATCCCAAGCCCAGGATGCTTGTCGGACAATGGCATGATTGTTGTGAAAGGCACGGTAAAGAGATTCTGCTAAGTCCTGCTCCCTTGGTGGATGTATCAAAGCATACCCCAACTGTCGTCTGAATAGAAAAGGATTGTAATTGATGCAACCCTTCACTCCAATAAGAGGTACATTAGGATATTGTCCACAGCTTGCAATTATGTCCCTGCCCTTGGTGTTCTGAGTACACCATTTGATGTCTTCTAAAGTAAGGGAAATCATCCTCTTAGCCCAGTTCCTTGACTGATGTGGGTTCAAGAAAGCTTTCGTCTTTGGCATGTGTCTCATCAACCAACTGTAGAAGGGAGGTGCACAACATCTCACTAGTCTCCCTCTCTGCTTCTCATTTCTCTGATGAACTGAGTAGTAGAAATCCCCTAGCAAGGTGGGAACTGGATTCTTAAGCATAAAGATGTGGATGGAATTCTTACTTACAAGCTTAGGATCGTTTGAAAACAAGATGATACCATATATACTAAGAGCTAGGATAGCACATACAGTCTCCCAATTCCCTATTGCAGCTTGCTTTGTAGCCTGAGTGATCAAGAAATCTAGATGAAGGCCTGGGATTCTAGCCTTAGTAGTTAGGTGCTCATCAATAGTAGCTACCTCCAGATGTAGTGTCTTAGCTATGTCTTCATTTTTTGGAGGGTTCATTTCAGGGTTGAAAGGGATTCCTCTTCTAATAGGGACACCCAATAACATAGAATTTTCTTCTAGCAAAGGACCAATCTGAAAATCTGGGAAAGTGAAGCAACAGAGAGGAGGGTCATAGAACTGAAGACAGATGTGAATCATGCTCCTCTGTGGTGTGTCCAAGTCCATGATCATGTCCAGGATCCCACCATAATGTTCTCTGAATAAAGGAACATGACCAGAGGTGATAAGAGCCTGTATCTGCCTGATGCCTGCCAGGGGATACTCAAAGAAATGGTAAGTGATGTTGCTCTTCCTGGATGAGTCCATACTGACAATGGGTGCTGATGAAGATAACCGAAGAAGATAAGTGATTCAGATAGCTGATGCAGATAGCTGAAGAAGACAGTTGAAGAAGTGTTGGAGAAGATATATGAGCAGAAGAACGGTCAAAACCAAACCAATAGGAAGTGGATACCCTGTAAAACAAATAGACAAAATGTTAAATGGTGCAGTATGATGTATGCTGAATGATATGTGAGGGTTTGTGTTCAGGTGTTGGAGTGTCAGTTGCTCTTAGTAGGGTCCATGAGTGTTCAGAATTCCAGATGAAGGTCGGAGAACCAGTAACCAGGTGGGGGACTTAAATAAAGAGTCACTTGTCCAGGGTTTCAAAGGATCAGTCCAAAATAGTGTAACCTTAAAAAAAATCCAGTAACAGGGTATGATGAGGTCAAGGGTTCCTGCAAACTTGTAAACAATCTAACCCACTCACAGGTATTGCTCTAGAACAAGGATCCTCAGATTCAGATCTATTATGAGAAGTGTAAACACTTTTAACCCGGAGGTACAGTGTTTACCCTAATAATAAAGGATCCTTCTCTAATTCACCTCAGATGTTGAAGGTCATCTAAAAAGGTCATTCATACTTAGCAGGCTTCCCAGATAGCCCTAGCACTACAGGAAATCTGTAGCACAGAGTTCTCAAAAAGAAACCCATGTCTGAACCGTGTTTTCATATTCCCGCACCAGACCGAAATGGAATGGGAAATAATATGAAGCCACTCTAATTTTATGTTTGTCACTTAGGCCTTTGTGTTAGACCTTTCTCACTGGAAAACCCCTCCCACCAAAGCAAACCAGAAAATCCAGCACATGATATGATAATAATAAATGAAATGCATAAAACAGTAAATGAAAGCGATAAAGTAAATGCAGTAAATAAAGTTGTACAGAAAGAAAGAAATAAAGCAAAAAAAAAGTACACATAGCATATAACACCCCTAGTAAACAAAATCAAACAAGCGCTAGGAGAAACCCACAAGAGAACCAGAAGCCCTGGTTGCAAAAGTTTTCCCCAGCAGAGTCGCCAAGCTGTCGCTCCCCGGACTTTCGTCCCGGTGCAGACGTGAATGGTCGACGATGTTGGAGGTTGAGGTTGAATAGAGTCGCCAACTAGGAATTTTTATCCCGAAGGAAAGGTAATGCTGCATAAACCTGGAAGGGTATGGATAAGACGGTTGCGAACCAGAGAAACTGAGAAAGGGGGTTGGTTATGACCTGGGAAGGTATTAGCACCCAGATCGTCTGTCGTACTCGACGGGATCCACGCTTACTTGATTGTGTTTAAAAGGGGTAGTGTATGTGTTGACTGTGTATGAAAAGCTAGGAAGGAATGTACAGAGTGTCAGTGCAAAAGGAAAGTGAATACTCAAAACTAGGGCTAAGGAAAGAGAAACTAGGAGGAGGAGGGGGGAAGACAAAGAGACTTTTGTTCGATAACTGTTAAGTTATGCCTACGTATCCTCTCGTGCAATGAGGAAGTCAGAAGACCGTAGTTCGACTCAAAGAGACTGGATGATTTTGGTGTGAACTGCTTGATTGTCTATGCTCAAGTGTATGACTCGTCTGGCTCGAGTGCTAACTGTCTTGCATTAGACAGAAGAAACGAGTTCTCGTTTTCAGAGTGAGTGTGATGAGAAAAGAATCCCGGAGGAGATTTTTATTGTTTGTTTTTGTGTTTTCAATTTGTTATTGTTTTTGGTGTTTTGTATAGGGAAATGAGCTTAAGCCTAAATCAAAGGTTGGTAAACTCATTATATCCTCCCTGATTAGGGATAATGAGCCTACTTAAGTATGGGATGAAGATCCCAACTTAATCACCATGATGATATAGGATTAAGATCATTAACCTACTTTGGCAATTATTAAGTATTTTTGGGTTTTGTTTAGTGTTAAGTAATGAGTTTAATCTCTAATCAGGGATTAGTGAACTCATTACACCATCCTAAGAAAAGGATGATAGATGAGAACACTTAAGCTGAGGAAGACTCCTCAACTTAATCCATGGTTAGGGATTAAATTCATTAGATAACAAGCCTTTATTAGGTGGATTTTAATTAAAGGTGGGATTAAGAAATGAGTTTTATGTTTGTAAAACTAGCTTAAGGGGGACTTGTCCATTAAGCACTGGGGTTAGTCCCTATTAACCATAAGGAAGAGATGTAACCCTAATATAAGGCCCAAGTTATAAGCTTAAGTCTTAATAGTTATTAGGTGTTTTGATTAAGAGGTGTAAACAAATTAAAGGTTTAACACTAAGAATTAAAGTTATACACTCCATCCTAAGATAAGGATACAAGCATAACCCTAATTCCAAGTCCTAAAGCTTTAAGTGTTTAGCCTTGATTATGAGATGAGAAGAAAGACTCAAGGAGTCTCAAAGGTAAAAGACTAGGGGAGACTATGTACAACCCTAAAGTTATCATGCTTGGTTGTTTCTATGCTTTGTGAGGCTTAAAGAGAAGAATCTTCAGGAGGCCACCAAGGAAGAGAAGCATAAGAAAAGAGAAGAGAAAGGAGAATAGGTTACTTACTTCCTGTAGAAGATAAGTAACCTAAGAGAAAGAGAAAAGAGCAAGAGAGCATAAGTGAAGCAAGTTCAATTCAAAGACAAATAGAAGATGCAAATGAAAAGATAGGAAGAGGTAGGATGTGAAGGCAAATCCGCATCCCAAACAACTTACCATAAGCCCCTAAAATGTTAGTGTGAATGCATAAGAAAAGAATTGAAATGAAATGTAACAAGTAATGATGCAATGACCAAGAAGAGAAGAAATCATGCAATGTAAATGTGTCATGAGATGATGCAAAGTCATGTGAGATGCTTATGAATGATCATACAAAGGATGAGATGCAAGACAAACATGTAAGGAGCTTAGAAACACATGGATAAACATGAAATGTAATGAATGCAAAGCATACCAAATGAATGAAGAAATGATCAAGCAATGTTCAAACATGTTCTAAGATGTCTAAATGGCATACAAGAGCATGGAATGTCATGGCAAGTTCATATGATTGAGATATGCAAAGATGAATGCAAATGAACATGAGAAATTAGGGTTTTATGAATGTATGAGATGCACATGATCAAAACAGAAGCATACATCATGATAAAAATTTGAAAATGAACTCAAACAAACCCTAAACACACTCAAGATCACTTCCCAAAGATGGAGGTCAGAAGCTAAACCTAAAGGAAGTTATGAATTTCCTAAGTTAGTTAGGGTTTTTGGGTACTTCTTCGTGAAAAATGTCAAACAATTTGAAAATGCAATGAAAAATTATGAGTTAAATAACCTAGATACTAGAGGCAAAGTATGAAACAATGCAAAAAGAACCAAATGCAAACTCACCATGGTTGATCAGAAATAATTTTTGAAAGTTAGGGTTAGAAAAATGTGAATTTTAGAAACCCTAATTCAAAGTAAATTGTGAAAACATGATCAAACCTAAAAAGAAATTTGTGTGATGGGTTTGTAAATTGTTCTAAATGTATGAGAATGCTTCATGATTTTTTTTAGATACCTAAATATATTTTTAATTAATTAAAATCAATTAATTAGTTAAATAAAACATTTAAATGATTTAAAAATACATTTTTAATTCAAAAATTAAAAATTAAAATATTTTTGAGTTTTGAAAAATATTTGAAATGAAAATGCAGAAAATGGTGATTTTAGAAATGTTTTCGATATTTTAAATAAATGCAAGAAATAAAATGTGAAAAATAAAAAGAAAAATGAAAATTAATGCAAATGAGTGGTTCATATATTAAAGTTGCGTGGATGAGAGGCTGAGATTGGAAGTCACCTTGACCTGGGGTAGGGTGATCTAATGGTCCAGATTCAAAACAATGCTTGGCGCGTGATCCTAAGGTCATAGATTAATCTGACTAATTAAACTTAATTAAATTAATTAATTAGGGATTAGGGTTAAGTGAAGCAATCTGGGCCGTCCACACACGCGGTAAACATGAGATCCAAGGGATGAAATTCAAAATGGCTAATTAAATGGGATTAGGGAAAACTAATCTTAGGCGACCGGAGGTAAGCTCCGATCGTCTTCTCCGGCTACACCATCACCTGAACTCAATCCCTAGGCCACCCCAAGCTCTCTAAAGCTCAGGAATCACTCATTAGACAACCCTAAACAAGAATCAGGCCATGAAATCCATTTACATTGCATCAAACTCATGAATCGAACAAGAACAAGTTTAGGTCAAAAATTTCAGAGCAAGCATACAACCTTATTTCTCAACCATTTTCAAAAGTAAAGACATCATGATCATCAGGAGAGCACATAGAATCAATTTATAACTTAAAATGAGGGTTCTGGAAAAATGATTTGATATGACTACCTGAGATGAAGCTTTCCAAACTTGAGTTTTCTAACCTCTTCCTTTGTGCAAATCACCTCCAATGATCACCCTGATACTTCTGAAAGGCTTGAATGCAGTTTAAATGGCTTGGTTTGTGTGTTTCAGTTCTGATAGTGCAGGAATCGTGTTTTAGTTATAGGGTTTTTCAGGCCATTCCAATGTGTGCTTTGTGATCCTTGTGATATGTATGATTGAATAGTGAAGAGAGTTTGGAGTTAGAGTGGCTGTGCAGTGTGATTCGAAGAGATGAAGGTTTTTTGAGGTTTTTGTGATTCTGAATGTGTGTGATGTTTCAAGCTTGTGTGTTGTGTGAGATGAGGTTCTTGATGTTCACATAAGTCATTGTGATTGGTTCAGAGAGTTGGTGTGGCACAACTTAATTGGTATGGTCTCATTTGTAAAAAAAGTCAAAGAAAGTGTACAATAAGCATGGCACGGGTCAGAGGGGATCCAAAGGGTGGATCTGCTTCAGCTAGCATTGTGGAGAGCCATTGGATTGATTTTGATGAGCTGCAACACTTGATTCATGAGATTGTATAGCTTTTGCATTTTTTCCTCTTTGAAATTTTTGTGAAAATGATCCATGGAAACTTGTAATCCAAGGCATAATTTTGGTCGAAACATGTTGCATTATGTTGTTATGGAATGTAGAAGTCAATTATAGGTCCTTAGAATGCTTAGAACTTGATTTTGCAAAAATCCCTCTTTGGCACATTCTTGAAAATTATAAGATTTTTTCCAACTTTGAAACATCATATCTTGAGTTCTAGGATGAATCAAGAGGAGTTATTGTACTTTTTGAAAATGGGAAGATCCAATCTACAACTTTCATGTTTGAATATTTTTCATTTGAAACCTTTTTTATCAAGAAAGAGGAGGTTGAAAATCTTTCCCAAACTTGAAAGTTTTCATTACAAGTCATGTCCAAAAATGGAAAGTTTGCAAATGGCTTAAAATTCTTCAATCTTGTGAACTTCTAATCACTTCTAAGATCAAATAAAGATCATAGAACCTCAAAATGATGAAGATGGCCCTTTGGTACCATTGGTGGGGGCCTCAAATGCCCTGATTTTGACTTTTCTTGCACAACAAGTTATCAATTGATCAGATGACTTCCATAATGAATTTCTTCATAGAATTTGATACACATGCTCCTTATAACATATTAAGACCAATGGAATCAATAATGACCAAAAAATTGAGATTAAGGGCCTCAAACCCAAAACCCTAATTTTAGGTCATCTGTGTAGAAAACCCTAACCTGCCTGGACCTCTGTGCAATCCTCTGAGACTTTGTGACTTCAAAACAATCTTGGAGATATAAAATGATCATAGAACCCTCATGGACCCTCTTGGCATGCTCCATGGCCTTTGAGATGGCGCAGATCACTTCTTTGGATTCTCCTGATCACAAACCCTAATTGTGCAACTTATGCAGTGAAACAAATATGCAATGTGAGATGATATGCTTATGCAAATGCAATATGAAAGATCATAAGCCATGGTGTGAGGAAAAGTGAGGGAAAATTTGGGGTGTTTACAAAGGGGCACAACCAGAAGCCTTTAAGTAATGGTTGTTGTATTGTTCTTGGACGAAGCTTTTAAGCATGTCCAAGATGACTTGTAGGTCAAGAAACCGTGACAGGTTCTGTAACAGCAGAAGACAGATGCAACGTGGGTTGTGAAGTATGTGAGTAAGGTCTTTCATATCAGAGATTAGGAACCAAAGTTATAAACGGGGGGGGGGGGGGGGGGGGGGGTTACCTTTGTGATAATACTACGATATAGTGAAGTATTTGTCCTGGATTGGTATCCCCCAAATGTAGGTTTGTTAACACTGAACTGGTCAACAATTTTATTTGTTCTTATTATTCTGCAATTTATAGGTTTTTGTATGCATGTTCTTGACTGTGATTTCCCAACATGTTGTCTTGACATTTGTTGGTATTTGTGTTGCACTACTTCAAAACAATAACTGTGTAATTCTCTTGTTTACTAAAAGTCTAGTAATCATGGTCTTAATATTAAGATAGGACATTGGACTATATGCATAACCATAATTTCAATTGGTATCAGAGCAGGCATATTGGTCTGTTTTCTGGATGAGATCCATGTAATACTTTCTAGTGATTAAACATAAGGATTTATTTTCTAAAGGGTTCTGCAACAACAAACATGAGGAGTGGCTAATTCTCTTGGATTGTGTCCTGAAAGATGTCTTGACATCTTGTCTAGGGAAAGTTGAAGTTCTTGTTTAGTGATTTCGCTGCATATATTTTTATTGAAGAATTCCAGTAGTATGGGATACTGGAGTATTGATTGGAGAAAGCTTATAGTTGTCCTTACTTGGTTCTGTTATTGTAGATGTCAATCGGTTTGAAGGCGCATAGCATTCCAAAGTCGGGAGCAGAGGGATGTTATTGTGATGATTGAATCTTATGTGACTTGGTATGCGATTGAGTTGCGTCATCATGTATGTTGATGTCAGTCTGGATAGAAGAGGTAAGATGAATTATCAAACTCATACTCTAAATGCTTGATGAGTTCTTGTTGGCTAAGTTGTTGAATACACTTAATATGATGATCAAGTCCAATCAAGGAAATTTAGCCGTATTCTGGAGTCTGCAAGTTATTCTTCAGACTAGGAGGTGCTTTCTTGGAAGCATGGAAGTGAAGACAGTGGAGGTGATTTATTTTCACCATCCATAAACAGCGTGCAAGGAAGAACTCATACCTCTTAACCTTAAGGATGAGTTCACACAGATAAAGTAATTAGGATTCATTCACAGAGAATCTTAAAAGCTTAAGTCAAGGGGGAAACCTTGATATCTTAACAACTTGCACAACAACAGAAGAAGACATCATGAAGAGGAAGATCTATGTGATATTCAGAATATGTTGGAATCAGACAAGGGTTGTCACAACAATGATTAAAGATCAATTGCTTAGTGCAGATTTGATCATCATTGTGATTCAAGATTGAGGATGTTATATTAGATGTTCTAGCATCTCTTCATCAGAGGTTTGAAGAATCATGGGAGGGGTTCTACATTCGCTCAGAAGTCTCTTAGGCTTTTGACCTAGGATTATTGGCTTCGCATCTTTTCCTGGAAAGTATTGAGACTTGTCCAGACGATGATGCATTATTTTTAAAGATGGAGATGGAAGACTATGAAGAAATCATAATCTTTATAACTAATAGGATTGGTTTATTTCTGATCCAGGTACTTTATGGTATTCCAGAATGCTTATCATGAAGTTCAAATAGGTGGCATATCAGCAACTTCGTGAAGATGACTCTACTCAAAGAAAGGTGGCATCCTTGATACAGCTATGGGGGTTAGTTTCTAACTAGTACTTCTGAAGATTCAAATAGTGGAAACTTTGAAGTCTTTAGAGAAGCACCAACATGTATTCATCAATGTGTGAGATTGTTTGGAATAACTGCAAAATCAACAAAATGAAGGTTTCTTACTCAAACTTGGTTGGTGAATCAATTCTATGAGAGGATGGGACTATTGTTTTATAATGGAGGAAGTTCTTTCAAGGGGCAGAAGAAGGAGTTGATTTCAACAACAAGATATCGAATCACAATGTTTTGACATCTAGTTTCAACATCAGAATCTCAGTTGGTGGAGTAGCACATCAACTTAAGATAGGGTGATCCATAGGGATGAACAAGGATGCTTCAAAAAGATCGTTCTCATGGTAGTTTGCGGGAGCTGTAGGAAGGAGAAAATGTTACATTAACCATGGATTAGGGACTCTAAGTGTGTATTGATATTGATCAAGTGGATACATGTAACTTGAAAAAACAAGTTGAGTTGGTAGATCATGATATCTTTGTGAGAGTTATGACATACGTGAAGAAGACAACATGTGGCAATTAACTTTTTCATACAAGGATTCACGAAGGAGGTGATCAAACTGCGGCATTTAGTTGATCTCAGAAGTGGATTCGAAGAATCAAGATAATTAGCAGGTGGTAGTTGGTTAGTCTTGAGGATTATCTTGGAACAAGTTACTCTTGTGCAAAAGGGAGATAAGTTGAAGACTCAAGGAGATGTTTTTCTTCTTGAAGGTGGTTGAAAGTTTATTTCTCTCTTTCTGGAGTTCTTATTCAAGCTGGTGGCGCAGTGTTGATTGAAGGTTCTTTAGTTCTTTGGATTACTATGTTATAGTAAGTCCATTTGGTGGAACATATCAAGAATTTTGTCTTGATGTGTGGAAGATATTCTAACTTGGTGTTGTGACATTATCTAGGTTGGATATCCTTGGTTAAGGATGATTGTGCTCTGGTTTTGGGAGCTTATTACTTACATAATTTCCTAAGGAGCGTCTACATAGTCATATGGGAGAATGATGAAGTAGAAGGTCTACCTTTGATGGAGAATGTAGATAAGACTAAAGCATATCATGTATTGATTGCTTGGAAATCTGCATGTGGATAATCAATAACTGGTCAGGAATATTCCAGATTATCATACGGAAAAATGATAGGAATGGCTTCCTTTGAAAGAGTTGGGTGATTGTCTAATTTTTAAAATCTTGTGGAAGGACTTTGTCTAGTAAGTCAGGCTTTTCTATAAAGCATGTGTCCAATATCTGACACTGATGGAAGGAAAACAAACTGATTTTGATGTTGTTCCAACATTTTGTTACTATGAGGATGGCGATCTTTATGTGCCTCACGGATAGCATGATGGTTTTCATGTGTGAGTAACTTCTATTTCTTGTCAGAAGGGATAATGGTGCCAAAATGAATGTGTTTCAGTAGGTGGCTGACAGAGAGTGTTGCTCTTGAAGACATTGAAGATGCGTCTTATGTTTTCCATTCATTCATATGCAGGTACTTGGGGGAGCACAAATTGTCTTAGATAGGGGGAGTTGCCTCTTGATTTAAGGATCTTCAACACCAAGCTTGTGGTGAGTAACAAGCAGATTATTCCATCCAGGAGGGATGAAGATGTCAAGTGTTATGTCTTGGCATTATATTGTTGCAAGTTGGGGGAGACTTGACAATACAAAATATATGACTCTTGTTGGATGCTTTAAGAATCATTGATCAGTTTGAGAGAATTTATTTTTCTCTGCAGATTCCTATGAAGATAATCTGAATATGTCAAATCAGCAGAAGGACCAGTAAAGCAAAAATATTATCTGACATGATGTCAGGATATTATCTTGGAACATGTTTTCATGTAACTGGTTTTCCTTGGACGGTGCTCTTAAAAGAAGAAACAATCAACAATCTTGGTCGGTGCGTTATTAATGGAGTTATTGGCTCTTTAAATTGACCAGCGTTTTGATCGATGGTTCGCTAATTTCAAAGAATATTGCTCACTATAAATTGGATTGTTGTGACACTTATTGGTCTCATATTTCCCTTATTTCAAGTGAAGTACTCAATGGCATTTTTCAAAAATATCATTCTAGAATATCAACCATTATAATTTATCATCATTGCAAGCACCAAACTATCAGACTTTTCATCTTCAACCTCATCTATAAATAGACAGTTTTACATTTCTTCATAATATATTCTTAGTAACAATTAGTTCTACAAATTAGAATGCTAACCAAAACATCACTAATGAGGTCACAAATGAACAACGTCAACGACTAAATGAGGAGGTCGAACCATTTGGATCATTGGCTGTCAATGATACGTTAAGGGTGAGGAAGGCCAAGAAGAAGAAAAAAAAAGCAGAGAAGGACTTATTTTTATGATTCTGATGAGGCTAGTGAGGAGATAGTCCTATATTATGAAGATGCATTTGTTTCTATGGGCTCGGACATTTGATAAATATATGTAATATATAATTATCAATGCACTATTCTTTCCTGGAATTTTAATGAACTTTTCTTTTGAATATACTCATCTCTTTCACGTTTTTTTAAATGAAGTTTTAAGTTTTTCGGGTAATAACACTAAAAAAATGAAATAATAAGATGAATTTGAATTTTAATGAAGTTTTGATCAAACTATTGTCTTTCACTTAAACATAGAAAAACAAAGATAAATTTTGTGTTTTGAGGTTAAAGTCCCCGTACCACTAAAAAATGAAATAAAATATATGTTTAATATGTAAGAATATGGGGAAAATGTAGTTGTTGAGAATCGATGCTCGTTACACATCATGTATTACAATGGTTTTTAAGACAATCGTCATTAAATTTGGCATTAGAAACCAACTGCAAAAAATTTAACCTATTACAGCGGTGTATATGAATCTGTTGTAAACTTAGTGCTATTGTTTGCACATTTTGTAGTAGTGTGATGAAGTTTTTAGATGAAGGTTTAGCTCAAAGATTAGTAAGCTTTAATGAAAAGCTTACTAAATTTAAAAAATGGAAGAAGAACTTTATTATGGATTTGGGAGAGGATTGACAGAAATTTTAGAAAGATGAATTTGGCTATCAAAAGCTTGTTGAAAGCTCCTGGTGTTTGACAGAATTTTGGTAAAACCTATTAGTGAAGAAAAACTGCAGAAGTCAAAGATGTCGAAGAAGATGTCCTATCATGTTAATATGACATCCTGAGCTATTACTTCAACAAGTTTAATTCAACAACAAATCTTTTCTGGATTTGGTTCACTCCTATAAGACTGGATCAAGGAGCAAAGATGGAAAGCCCGACAAAAGAAGACTATATAAGGAGACTTAGACCTAGGGTTAAAATATCCTTTGTAACTTTTGTATAAATTGTAACTTTGTAACCTAAATACTTTGTCAAATAAGGGTTTAAGGTTTGAGAGTCGTTGGCTCTCTTAGGAGTTAGAAGTCTCCCATCAATAATATGGGATGCAGGGAGGAAGGCAGACATACAAGGGGCACAACCAGAAGCCTTTAGGTAATGGTTGTTGTATTGTTCTTGGACGAAGCTTTTAAGCTTGTCCAAGATAACTTGTAGGTCAAGAAATAATGACAGGTTCTTGAAGAAGACAAATAAATCGCAAGTTGTGGAGGATGTGAGTAAGGTCTCTCATATCAGAGTTGTAAATCGTAGAGTTTAGCTTTGGTAAATATGTTCATTAGGGTAGTGATTAGGAGTCAAAGTTGTAAACGAGGGAGTTTAACTTTGTGATAGTACTAAGATATAGTGAAGTGTTCGTCCTGGATTGGTATCCCCCAGATGTAGGTTTATTAACACTGAACTGGGTCAACAATTTTATGTGTTCTTATTATTCTATAATTTCTAGGTTTCTGTATGCATGTTCTTTACTGAGATGTCCTAACATGTTGTCTTGACATCTGTTGGTATTTGTGGTGCACTACTTTAAAACAACAATCATTGTCTTAACATTAAGATAGAACATTTGATTATCTGAATCACCAGAATTTCACTTGTGAAATGAATGAAATAAAGATTATATATATAGAGAGAGTTTAGGCTTGGAATTGAATGGTGCCTTGAAATTTGGTTTGGGTCCAAAATTAGGCTTGGTGATTGAATTTGGAGACAAAATCAAGATAAGTGGTGCACATGTGTGATTAAATGATGGAATACTCTATCAATTCTTGGAAAACTCTTAATTATATGAATTTGAATTGTTTGCAGATCAACTTTGACTTTGTTCACATGAATTTCATTCGAACTGAGGAACTGATGCTTGGTGTTCTGGATTCAAACCTCTCCTTGAAAAAAAAAATTAAAGGGAAAACAAACATTTAAAAAAAATTGATTAAAGGTTAGTAAATATACACAAATAAGCATAAATGCAAAGAAACACACAATGATATGGTGTTTGATGATCCAATAGAGCCAACTCAAAGGACAAGAGAGAATAGAAAACACCGACTATGATCTTGTTTGTATGCATGATGCAAATGATATATGTGGATCTTAAGGTTAAAAATTAGGGTATGATAGATGTCATTCTGGATCTTTCACACGAGTTTGCAGCGCTCACTTTAGCTTCATCCTAGTTAATTTTTTTCATTCACCTTCCTTACATACAAGTCAAAACCAATAGAAAGTTTACTCCCCTTAAGTTATACACATCATATTATCCTACAAACATTATGAAATAAGCTATTGAAACATACACAATGATACATAAACAACATAGTTCACTTCTTAGGTTATACATTCACTCATATTAAGTTATCTTCTCAACAAATTTTGAAACATAAACTATTGTGAAGACGAACATGTAATGTAGCCATTTCCTAAGATTTGATGCCACAAAATTAACCCGCCGAAGAAGATGAGTTCACTACATGAGTTTGGGGTTTCCATTTTTCATGTTTATGAAGAAAGGTGTTCAAAACATTAATTAGGAGCCTATAACAGAATGTTTAATTAAATAATTTAATCATAAAGCCTAAATTGTTAAAGAAATCAAGATATTAAAGTTGATATGCCAGATAAGATAAGTCATGGGTTAACAAAATAACTTTGTCATAAATCAAAAGGGGCCCTTAAGGAGATTAAACATTTATCAGAAAGGAAAAATATTGTTCAAAAGTTACAAAAGGGGCCCTTAAGGGAATTAAACATTTATCAGAAAGGAAAAACATTGTTCAAAAGTTACAAAAGGCACATCACCATTGATGGCCAACAAAAAAACAAACTTAAACTTCATGATGCTCGTCTTCCTGAGCCTCGGAGGTCGAATTTTTCATCTCTATGTCCTTCAAACCCTCTATTTCAGGGGAAGCTTCCTTCATATCCACCAATTTTCCGTCCAACACAGTCTTTAAAAAAACCATATTTGACACGTCTAGGTCAGGCATGATGCATAAAGCTTGGGCTTTGACTCTCTAAAAATATTTGTCACAAACTAAGAGCAAATTTACATGGGCATCTTGCAAATACTTCTTCAGAGTCTCATTAAGAGCCTGCGCTTGTTCTACTTCTCAAGCCAAACCTAGCACTTGGACTCAAAGGTTTCCTTTTGCTTCATTATTTCTGACAACGGTGACTCCAAGGTCTCTTTCTTCTTTTTCATCGTTAGCTCCTCTACATGGACAATATGGACTTTCAAGTCATCCTTCAACTTTGTCATGTCTTTAGTAAGAAGAATCTTTTTCTGCCCATAAGCATCATCTACTTAAAATATACCCTGAGTCATGATTGCGCATCTTATCACGTAGGTCTTGAGGTTTTTGGTCAATTGTTGAGCGCCTACAAACTTCACCTTCTCAACTTACTCAGTTGCGTTGAGATGATCATAAAGATATCTCAAACCGTCAAAATTGTTAGATCAAAACTTAAATTCAAAGGATGGTTTAGATTGGTGACTACTAACTAAATCTTGCATCAATGTAGTAATTGCCAAGCCGGTATGACTCACATCATCACTCATTAGGGTCTTCATCTTCTTTAGAGAACCCGACTTAGATTCGTTAGAAGGAGGAACAAAGGCAGACTAGGGCTCTGATGCAATGGGGGTTGTTTTGACAACATCCATTCTCTTCCTTTTGAGGGTTAGATTTTAAATACATGCCAGGTCACTTTTAGAGGCAGACTGCTATCCGCACTTTGCTCTTGCTTCAACCTTCAACTTCTTTTGTTCGAAATGCTTGAGATTTGTCAAGTTAGTTGAAATGAAAATACCAAAGTAAAGTTTAGGAACTATAAATTAATAAGGTTGTGAAAAACAATAAAGAGCACATGTAAGCATTACTCAAGAAATTAGAAATTTGTTCCAAGTCATCAACCATATGTAAGAAGTCCTAACTTTCACTACCCATAAAGGATCAAAAACGGCTAAAACACAAATTTCCAGAGCATTCAACTTATCATAGTCGAAATCGGAAAACCGACAATTGTTTGTCTGACCAATAAATTGAGAAACGGTATTTCCCATCCAACACATACATGACCTTGCGACACCTTTTTCCACTCTTCACTCAAAGAAACATGTCCTTGAAACCTTATAATTGGTAGTATAAGCTTGAAGGAAGCTTTTCCCTGGAATCTCCCTGAGGGAGACCCAACCTCCTTTTCCCGCTCCCTTCAACTCAAAGAACGAGAAAAACAAACCTAAGATAAGAGTTATATCCATTGCATCGCAAAAGATTTCAAAAGCCTTAATAAAATCACAACCATTGGGAGTCACTGAGAAGGGGATATAATTAGGATTTTGAGGAGATCAGACTCAAAATCGATAAATGGGAGACAACACTACGCCAAAAATGTTTTTTAACAGCGCATCTTAGACAGCGCTTTTAAATGAAAGCGTTGTCTTAGGTTAAAATTAAAATAAAACACGGAAAATGTTCCAAAAAAAATAATGAAAGCACTGTCTAAGGGGGGGTCTTAGACAGCGCTTTCTAAAAGCGTTGTCTAAGACCCCCCCTTAGACAGCGCTTTTAGAAAGCGCTTTTAAATATATACCTTAGTCAGCGCTTTTGATAAAGCGTTGTTTAAAGTTTTTAAATTAAAAAAAAATAAAACCAAAAGCGCTGTCTAAGGGGGGGGGTTAGAAAGCGCTTTTGGAAAGCGCTGTCTAAGGCATACCTTAGAAAGCGCTTTCCCCAAAAGCGCTGTCTAAGGTCTAATTAAAATAAAATTTCAGACTTCTATTTTCGTTCTCTGTTCTTTTGTTTTCCCTCCTGCGAAAGAAACCCTAACAACGAAACACAGTAGAAGCGAACTTGAACGTGTTTGAAGAATCAGTGAACGTGTTTGAAGAATCAGTGACTTCGTTTGATCATTTCTTGATTTCGTTCTTCGTTTGACTTCGTTCTTCATTCTTGCGGTATGTTTGGTCATTTCTTGATTTTTCGTTTCTTGAACACAGTAACTTCGTTTCAATTAGTGTATTATTCTTGTTTAAGTTGTTTTGATTCATAAAAATTGATTTTAGAAGGTACATTGTTGTTTTGATTCATAAAAACTGAGTTTAGTGTATTATCCTTTGTTTTAGTTGTTTTGATTCATAAAATCTGAGTTTAGTGTATTATTGTTGTTTAAGTTGTTTTGATTCATAAAAATTGAGTTTAGAAGGTACATTGTTGTTTTGATTCATAAAAACTGAGTTTAGTGTATTATCCTTTGTTTTAGTTGCTTTGATTCATAAGGTACATTGAGTTTAGAAGGTACATTGTTGTTGATTCATAAAAAGTGAGTTTAGTGTATTATCCTTTGTTTAAGTTGTTTTGATTCATAAGGTACATTGTTGTAGTTATTTTTGATAAGTAATAATGTTGATAATAGAAAAATGTTTATAATAGAATAATGTTTATAAGAGAAAAGTAATGGAAGAAAACGTTTGATTCTTGTAATAGAAAAAATGAAAGTGATGAGGTAATTAAAGTTGTTATGTTTGATAAGTAATAATGTTGTAATAGAAAAATGTTCTTCCTTGAAAAATGTTGTAATACAAAAATGTTTGTAATAGAAAATGTTTATAAGTATAGTTATAGGTATAGTTATAGGTATATTCTAATAGAAAATTAAAGTTAGTTATAGAAAAATTAACGTGTTATAGGTATAGTTATAGGTATATTGTAATAGAAAAAGTTTGATTCTTGTAATATAAAAAATGAAAGTGATGAGGTAATTAAAGTTGGTATATTGGCGTATCGGATACGTTATTGAAGTTTATATTAACATTGGTTATGAATACGTTTTTGAAGTTTAAAATGAATTGAACTTTAAAATTGTTAGGATATTCAAAGATACTACCTTAGTTATGTATTTTCGTCTGGATTGATTGTTTACTTTAATAAGTAGGAAAACCATGGATAAAACATGGATCTGTGCCGATCGAATGACCAAAGAGTACGAGAGTGGGGTTGCGGAATTCGTTAAGTATGTTGTTCAACACGCTGAAAACCCCAGACGAATGCATTGTCCTTACTTGCGTTGTTGTTATATTGGTAAGGTTGATGCACATGGATTGAAATCGCATTTGCTGAGGCATGGAATTGATCAAAGTTATCAGTGTTGGATATTTCATGGTGAGAATATTAACGAGAATGTTGAATCAAGTGGAAAAAGTAATACGACCTATGCTTCATACGACAAAGACACGGAAACATACGATTGTGATCGAGTTGAAGAGATTGTAGAAGCACTGGAAGAAGATCTTCATGATTGTCCTGAAATGTTTGAGAGGATGGTAAGCGATGCAGAGAAACCGTTGTACAAAGGTTGCACTAAATTCTCAAGACTTTCTGCGGTATTAAAGTTGTGCAACTTAAAGGCGGGCAATGAATGGTCGGATAAAAGTTTCACAGAGTTGTTGGCCCTTATGAGAGAAATGCTATCGGATGATAATGTTCTTCCTAATCGAACCTATGAGGCAAAAAAAATGTTGTGCTCTATTGGCATGAGCTATGATAAGATACATGCTTGTCCTAACGATTGCATTTTGTTTCGTAACGAATATGCAACGTTAACTGAGTGCCCTAAATGCGGTTTGTCTCGATATAAGAAAAAATTATCTCCCGCAAAAGTCTTATGGTATTTTCCGATAATTCCGAGATTTAGGCGCATGTTTCATAGTGAAACCGATGCAAGACATCTTACTTGGCATGCAGATGAAAGAATTATTGATGGAAAGTATCGGCATCCGGCTGATTCACCACAGTGGTCAAAGATTGATAATGATTATCCTGAGTTTGGATCAGAAGCAAGAAACCTTCGATTGGCATTATCTACTGATGGAATGAACCCACATGGTCTTCAAAGTATCTCACATACCACATGGCCTGTGATTCTTATGATTTATAACCTACCTCTGTGGCTATGTATGAAGCGTAAGTACATGATGTTATCTATGTTAATCTCTGGGCCTAAACAACCAGGGAATGACATAGACGTATACTTGACACCTCTGATCGAAGATTTAAAGATTTTGTGGGAGAACGGTGTGGAGGTTTATGATGGATATAGGAAAGAAAGTTTCAATTTGAGGGTGTTGCACCCCAAAATTTGCCCTCACAATACAAGACTTTGTGTTCTAAGAAGGTTCACAAGGTTCACAAGTTCTCTAACACTTGCATAACCTTTCATGAGGTTCATGAAGTCTACAAGTTACTTTATGAAGGTTCACAAGGTTCACAAGCTTCTCAACATTTACAAGACCTTTCATGAGGTTCATGAAGTCCATAGGTTGCTTCTTGAAGGTTCACAAGGTTCACAAGTTCCACAATGCTTTCAATACCTTTCCTGAGGTTCATGAGGTCTACAAAGCCACTTCATGAGGTTAACAAGGTTCACAAGCTTCACAATACCTCCCATGAGTATCACAAGACACTTTATGAAGATTCACAAGGTTCACAAAGTTCACAATTGGTCAAAGAAGTTGACAATTCCCTCAGACAATGCACCTCCTAAGCAGTGCATCCAAAACTAGGGTTTTGACTTTAATCAGGCTAAATGGACTTCCAATACCTAAAGTGAGTTTCATAACATCTTATATGTGTGTAAGAACCCCTATGTCAAGTTTCAAGACTTTTCTCAAAAGTTTGCTCAGTCAGATGATCAGACAAGTCAAAATCAGTTCATGCAGTTAAAAAGTCAAACTGAGGTCAACTGTGGGCAAACCAAAGTCAAACTTCATGATTTTTTGCCAACATCAAGTATATGAAGTAAAATTCATCATTTGATCAAGGGTTGATCATGATTCATCAAGGAGATTCCAGATCATCAATAATCAGGAGTTTCTAAATTAGGGTTTCCTCAGTAAAAGTCAACTGAACTTTGACCAGCCATAACTTTCACATACTTCATCACCAAGTCTCCATCCAAAGCTCATTTGAAGGAAATTTAATTCTCTACAACTTTGATGTTGAAGGTTAAGCCCAAAAATGCTTCATTTGAAAGATATGATCTAAGACATTATAGGTCATTTCAAAAGTCAACAAAAAGTCAACAACTTCAAAAGGGCATAACTTGAGATTGGTAAATGATATGGACCTGAAACCAATGGGGTTGTTTATAGGACTCTTCAAGCTTTCCAAAAAGTCCAAGAACACCCTCATACCTTTAAAATTGAGGGAGATGTGCCCTTGCAAAGTTGGGAAATTTTGTGATGGTTTATGTTGAAAATGGAGGCTTAGAAGTAATTCTTTCCAAATGGGCTTGCTAAATTGTGACCCAATCCATCTCATAACATTGTGCACGACCCAATTGACCAAAATTCAGCATTTTTATTATTTTATATTTATTTATTATTGATTTAATTCATAAAAATCATTTTAAATAAATATAAAATATGAAAATCTATTTTTGAGTGAAGATTGAGGTTCTAGAAATTCTTAATGGATGATTGAGGTTTAAAGAGAAGGAAATAATGTGATTGATCCAAAGATAGCAAGTCATAATACACAAATATTTGACTTTTAACACTTGATCAATTTCAATCTTTTTAGATCAAAGTTTCCACATGACTAATCAATGTTTTGACCTAGAATGATCCACATATATATACATAACACAAACCCTAGCCTCATTCACGAATTGGCAGCCTTGTAGTGTAAGTTCAAATTCTCAAAAATCCTTGGAAAACTCATATTCGGTTTTCAAATTGCAGGGCTTTTAAAGGTAAAATAAGGATGTAGCAAGCTTCCTTGGACTTCACTGACGCATTATCATTACTCATATGCATCCATACCATGCTCTAATGCCCTACCCGAACTCACTTTATGCTTGAAAAATTTCTTTTCGATTCCATTAATGTGTTATGTTTCAATGACTTTTGCTTACATAATCGTGTTTGTTGATGATCATAGATGAAATCTGGACAGTTTGGTGGAGTTTTATAGCCTGAAGCATGATTCACCATTTTTAGGGTTTATAGCTTCGATTAGGGTTTTGTAATCCAGCCCATATAAATGGATTCTAAGAACGTGGAGTGATTGAAAAACTCATTAGAAACTTAATGGACTGATTAATTTTGTGAAACCATGCTGTTTTGCCATTGTTTGGTTTTCGTAGGTTTTTGCTGGGAATGTTTTTCGCAGGAAAATTTGCAAATATTTTCGTAGGAAAATTTGCAGCTCAGGAGGTTGAAGATGAGGTCTCCCGCGCGTTCAAGGAATTCAAATTTTATTAATATATTTTATATTGTTTTGTTGTTTCGTTAGCACACACATGCGTGTGTCCTGGTGGTAAGTTCTGCCTGTGTATGTTGCAAGGTGCTTGGTTCGATTCCTGGCCAAGTGCATTTGTTTTGTTTTATTTTTCAGGGTAAAAGGAGGCTTAATATATTATGATTCAAGGCCATTCAGTTAACAGATTGGCTCTTCCAGCCGGGTGGTAACGCGCGCATTCTTGTATACATAAGGTCCTGGGTTCAATCCTCCCCCAGGCCTTTTTGTTCTTTTATTTTTTCTGGAATTTTCAAGATCAAGCACAAAACCAACTGTTCTCTTCTTTCTCACATCTGTGCGCGTGGTGGCTTGGTGGAAGGTGTTTTGGCTGGTAAACATAAGGACAGGGGATCAAAACCTAGCCAAGGTAAGTTCTAAATTTTTGTCACTTCTTTTTCTTCTATTTTCCTAATTAATAATGTTTTTTTTGTTTATTATAAAAATCTAATTTTCTAAATAACCTTATATTATCTTCTTGGTGTTCTAAAAAAATATATTACAATTTATTTTCTCAAAAAATATAAAAAAAAATGTTTGTTTTATTTTGTAAATATATATTTATATTATGTATATAAGCTTGTAAATAAATTCGATAATTAGGATTAGATTAATTCCATAAACCCTAATTATAAAACCCTAATTTTTCAACCCTAAAACTATTTTCAAAAATAAAACCTAATCCTATTTTTCTAAATAGTTTTATTCCCTAATTGTTAATATAATTATAATGTAAATTTATTTATTCTCATATTGTAAATATAATTATAAATTATTTTTCTCATATCAAATATAAATATATTTCATGCTATTAAAAATTTAATTTTGCAAATAAAAATAATTGTTTGATCATATCTCTTTTTCTTTTTAATATAATTGTTCATATGAAAATTTATTAATTTCTTATAATTTTGAAAAAATTTGTTTATTGTTACTAACTAAATTATTATGTATTATTATATTATATTTTTATTTTGTTTATTCTAATTATTCTTATTATTATTTTACTAACCATATTATTTTGCTTTATTAATTTTATATTATTATTAATTTTTATTATTCACTAACCTCTCTTATATTATTATTATTTATCACTAACCCTTTATTATTTATTTTCTATTGCTTATTTATATCTTATTTATTTTGCTATTTAATTATTTTGCTTATTATTTATTTTGCTTACTGTTATAATTATGTAACTGTTTCCGGATGTAATTTTGTAAATATTATTATTTTTGTTATGGTTAGTAATTAGGGAGTGCTAATATGTATGTTATTTAAAATGAATTTAGATCATGTTAATATAAGATAATTAAAACAAACACTCACACACACGTAAGTCGATTTTAATCGCCGTCTCACTTCCTAAGGTTATCCCTCAAGTTGCCTACGAATAATGGTCAAGTGGGGTGTATAAAGCAAGTCCCTTAAAAATAGAAAATCATCAAAGTCCCTTATGGTTGCCTTTACGAATCGAGTCCCTTTCGAAAAATGATGATAGTCCCTCCTTTATGCTTATTACACCCCACAGTTGCCTTCACAAAACAGAATGTCCCTCACATGTCCCTTAACATCCAAGGTAATGACTACCTACTCTTTAATAGTAGGGATAGTCTTACCAATGAAAGGATAAAGAACAAGAAAGACTTAAAACTTTAGGGTAGGTTCCTCTTATGTACTTGCTCACTTCAAAATTTTTCAAACTTTTCCACAATTTCAAAAAAATTTTCAAGTTTTTACACATCCATACATGGATTATTATTAACTATACTGAAAATTTTTCTTATTCACACACTACACTTTCAAAAAAACAATTTAAAGTGAGCTAAGTAACTAAGAGCCCATGGATAACCATGGATGTAAAGGGTGCTAACACCTTCCCTTTACATAACCTACCCCCCGGACCCAAAAATATCTCTTAAGGTCTTTCCTGTTCTTTTATACCCTTTCCTTATGGATAAAATAAAAGTCGGTGGCGACTCTTGCTATCCGCAACATTGTTTAAAGTCAGTTCTCCCACCGTGTTACAGAACTGGCGACTCTGCTGGGGATCTATTTAAGAGGGGTACCCTTAGGAATTAAGATCACTTTGAATTGTTTGCCTTGTTTGTTTTATATTACTTGTAGGGTGCTCTTATGTGTGAAAGGTCCTAACCCGGATCTAGTGTACCTTAGGTAAATGGCAATAGACCAAGGAAACTGTACGACGTATATCGATACGGTTGATCTGGTGGCCATAGTTAGTGCGACTTCTTGGTTGGTGCTTATATTCCTTAAGTCAAGTTGAGGATAATATTGAGGCTGCCATATGTTGTCAATGCACTAACTAACTTTTAGAACCCTAGTTAACTCATCTTGGCCTTTAGAAAGTAGTGAGATAACCGGCTTTGGTGCAGACTGAAGTTGGTTGATACTCGATACTACGCTCATTGAGATCTTAAACTTGGAGGGTTTTGGTTGGCAAGTAAGTTGCCTTCTGATCAACCACCCTTGTGAAAGATCAATGATATTGAGATCCCTTAGAACCTGGTTACTTTTGTAGGACAGGATGAACCATCTAACTTCAGGGGAGGGTACTTACCTTTGAACCTCATGCAAGCCTTTAAACCTAGGGCTATTGTGTGACTTGTTTGTGTGTGCCACATGTTTGTGATTGAGCATAACATCATGACATCATCATGCATCATAAGCACATCATTCTCCCTAACCATTTCAAGGACCAAGGGATTTATCTTTGTTCTTTGTTGCAGGTCATGGCTTCAGCTCGTAGAAACACCATCAGGATCAACTTTGTGGGGATACCTCCCAAGCTTAAAGAGTTGGTTTCTCAAGTGTCTGATCATTCCCGGTTCATCAAGAGACATGGTCACCTATTGGATCTAGTCACTTCAGGGTTCAGTGAAGACATGATGAGTGTCCTGTTTCAGTTCTTTGATCCTAAGCACCATTGCTTCACATTCCCCGACTATCAGCTGGTTCCAACCATGGAGGAGTTCTCTAAGCTTCTGGGTATACCTATTCTTGATCAAAGACCCTTCACAGGCTTGGAGAAAGAACTTAAACCAGAGGTTATTGCCGCAGCTCTACATCTGAAGAAGTCTGACATTGTTCTAGAAACGAGAAGTGGAGTCAAGGGTATTCTTGCCAAGGTATTAATGGATAAAGCTCAAGTGTTCTTGAAGGCCATGAGCTATGATGCTTTTGAGGAGATCTTAGCCTTGCTGATATACGGCTTAGTATTGTTCCCCAATCCAGATCAGTTCATAGATGTTCATGCCATCAACATTTTCCTGAGTCACAATCCAGTGCCTACATTGCTTGGAGACATCCTGCATTCTCTTCACACTCGTACTACAAGGGCAAGAGGAACTTTGATGTGCTGCATACCTTTGCTTTCTAGGTGGTTTATTTCTCACCTTCCTCGCTCAGTAATGAAGAATGAGCAAGGGTTCAGATGGTCCAAGAGGATCATGTCACTATCTCACTCAGATATCCATTGGTGCTCCAGATCTATGGAGAATGTCACCATCATTGACCGTTGTGGGGAGTTTCCTAATGTGCCACTTCTAGGCATAAGAGGGGGCATCACCTACAACCCCTCTCTAGCTTTACGACAGTTTGGTTACGCCCGAAGTGATGGTCCACATGACATGTTGATTCAGGGCATTGTGTTTGATTACGACAACGATCTTCAGGGTTACCGTCAGAGATTCATACGAGCTTGGGGAAAAGTAAACAGGGTTGACAGCAAGACACTGGAGCCTAAGTACACTATTCCTATGGAGGCTTATCTCAGATGGGTACGATCTCGTGCTCAGACACTCATGATGCCATATCCTGCCATCCTACCAGTTACCATGGAACCTGTTGCTGAAGGGGACACAGTTTATACCATCCTTCACCCAGACATGCCTACTGATACGGAAGACTTGCAGAGATCCTGGATCTAGTTGAAGGAGCAAAGGGATACTTTCGAGGCTCATTACAAAGCAAGCCAAGCAAGAATCCTAGAGCTAACAAAGCAACTTCACGAGGAACGAAACCTCAACTCATACCTCAACACAAAGAGGAAACGTCCATGGGAGACTTAAAACCCCATCTTTTGTACTTATTTCATTTCCATTTTTGTAAGCCTAAAAGACAAAACAAGTTATTACTAATAAAAAGTTACTTTCTTGTTTGTTTAAGCAAATTTAAATTTTGCGGTCCTTGAAAACATTGCATATGCATTCACATATCATATCATTGCATCACAGGTTTATAATTGTACACAGGTTTCTCATCTTCTCGCTGTTTATTTCAGCAATGGCTCTTGAACAATCAGTTAAGGATCTTCAGGTACAGAATGCACAGTTCCAAGAGCTGATCTTGAACCTGTCCAAGGGGAAAGATGATTTGAAGGCACTGCTGGCCAAGAAGACTAAGAAGACTAGAAGGTCTGCTGGGCTGCTCAACATGGGAAGAAGGTTCAAGGGTCCTGTCAAGACCAAGGAACAAATTGATTACTATGAATCTGAGGAGTCTGAGAAAGAGGGAGGCAGTCTCCACAACACTATGGGGGACTCTGATTCTGAGGCTAATTACTATCATGAGCCTAATGAAGACAAATTTAAAAGGCTGGTGGATAGGATGGATGTTATGGAATTACAGAAATCATCTGGGCTGGATTTTGAGGATTTGAGTCTGATATCTGGGGTTGTGATACCCATTGGTTTCAAAGTTCCTACCTTTGTGGTTTATGATGGGGTCTCTTGTCCCAAGCTGCACTTGAGGTCTTATGTCAGAAGGATTCAACCTCACACTGCTGACAAGAAGTTGTGGATCCACTTTTTCCAAGAGAGCTTATCTGGAGCTCAGTTGGAGTGGTATTATTAGTTGGAGAGTGTTAACATCAGAGACTGGAATGATCTTGCTGAAGCTTTCTATAAGCAGTACCAGTATAATGCTGACTTAGCCCCCACTCGCATGCAGCTTCAGAGCATGTCTATGGGTGCCAAAGAAAGTTTTAAAGAGTATGCCCAAAAATGGAGAGATTTAGCTGGAAGAGTTCAACCCCCTTTGACTGACAGGGAATTGGTTGATATGTTCATGTGTACGCTGAATGGTCCGTTTTACAGTCATCTCATTGGAAGCTCATCATCTGGCTTCACTGAGTTGATCATGACAGGAGAGCGGGTAGAGAATGGTATCAAGAATGGTAAGATCCAAGTGGGCACTTCTTCATCAGGTGCTGCAAAGAAGCCTCCCACTGGGAAGAAAGAATCCAATGCTGTTTATGGTCAAACTGATCGTAACAGAAGACATCAGTCTGTTAGTGCAGTTCATATTTCAAATCAACCTCCTGCAACAACAGAGCAGCCACAGGGCAACCAACAGAGGGCTAGAAGACAGTTCACGAAGATCAACATGTCAATGGCTCAGGCATTGCAACACTTGTTGAAGGCTGAACTTATTACCCTGAGGGAGGCTCCTCAGAATCCCAATGTTACCTCTCCAAAGTACAATCCTAATGCACGATGTGCATATCATTCAAATTGTCCAGGACATGATACTAATAACTGCTGGGTCTTGAAGAACAAAATTCAAGATATGATTGATGCTGGAGAAATTGAGTTTGATCCACCCAATGTGATTACAGCACCACTGCCAAATCACGAGAAGACTATCAATGCCATTGATGAAGACATTGAGGAAGATCTGCATGTCTATTCAGTTATGGAGTTGAGCACACCATTGTCTGTTATCAAAAAGAGGTTAGTACAAGCTGGGATCTTTCCAGGTTGTCGTGAAGATTGTCTGTATTGTACCTATAAGCCGGATAGTTGCTTCATTTTGAGAGATGGCATTCAGCGTCTCATGGATAAGTATACTATAGTGTTTGAAAGAAGACCAGCATCTGTAGAAGATATGGTGGATCATCTGACTCGGGGTAAGAAGATTGAAGAGGTTGACATGGTTGACAAAGTACCGATAAGAATCACTTCAAAGAAGCCCATCAAAATCTCTCATCAGGGTCCAATCAAGATTACTGCTGAAGGTCCTGTGAAAGTTGTTGCTGAAGCCAGAGTGGCTCCTTTGATCATTACCACTCCTGGTCCTATTCCTTATACATCTGACAAAGCTGTGCCTTGGCACTATGGGTCTGATGTTTACATCCATGGTGTCAAGCAGGAGCCTTTACCTGATATGCCTGCTGACATTGATAATATTGCTGGATCTAGCAAGATCACTCGTAGTGGAAGAGTCTTCTCTCCTCCAGTTGCTTCTAAGAGTGCAGTTACTCCTACTACTACTACCACCACTGATGCTCGGGGCAAAGGTCCTGTTATTGAGCCTGTATCTACTGATGTGCCAGCTGCTGATGATCTCTCTAAGCAGATGGAAGAAGTATTGAAAATCATTCGCAAGAGTGATTATGACATTGTGGATCAGTTGGGGCATACTCCCTCAAAGATTTCTATGTTGTCTTTGTTGCTGTGTTCTGAGGCTCATGCCAAGTCCTTGATCAAGTTTCTGAAATCTGCTCATGTGCCCAGTGCAATTTCTGTAGACCAATTTGAAAACTGTGTTGCTCACCTGACCTATGATAACGGGTTAGGATTCTCTGATGCTGATTTGACCCCTGCCAAGAGGGATCATAACAGGGCCTTGCATATTTCAATTGAATGCAGGGGCACTACCCTGTCACATGTACTGATAGACAATGGTTCCTCTCTGAATGTGTTGCCCAAAGAAGTCCTGAATAAGCTGAGTCCTGAGGATACTGTGTTGAAGCCCAGTAATATTGTGGTAAAGGCTTTTGATGGTTCTAGAAGAGTAGTGCATGGGGAAATTGATCTTCCAATCAAAGTTGGTTCTCAGGTGTTTACTGCTACATTTTATGTGATGGATATTCGTCCTTCATATTCTTGTCTGCTTGGTCGTCCCTGGATCCATGGGGCAGGTGCTGTGACCTCTACATTGCACCAAAAGCTGAGATATCCGGTGAATGGAAAAGTTGTTACTGTCTTTGGAGAGGAAGAATACTTTGTCAGCCATGTAAACACTTTCAAGTATCTGGAAGTGGAAGGTGAATATATTGAGACTCCGTGTCAGTCATTTGAAGTGGTTCCCTGGGTTAATGATTATGTAGCTCCTCCTGCTGTGAAGAAAGTTCCTGTGGTCATCAGGAAATCTCCAACAATGGCAATGGCCTCCCTCAATGATGCTAGAGCTGTGGTGGACGAAGGTGGTTGTACTATTTGGGGTCAGCTTCCTGATATTCCATACAAGTCTGACAAGTTTGGTTTGGGTTTCACTGCAGAGTCCCAGAAGGCTGTTCGTCGTGCTCGTGCTGCTCGTATCACCAATCAAGGGGTTATCAATGCTGTGGGAGATCAAGATGAAGACTGCAATCTGGATGCTTGGATTTTTCCTACTGTGGGTGCTGGACTCAATAATTGGAAAGCTGAAGATGTTATCCCTATCTCCTTTAGTCAGGAGTAAATACTATTACTGTATTATGTTTTTTAAGTTTGTAATTTCTTGAACAATGAAACTTTCAAGCCATGTGCCTTACCCGGGGCACAATGGTGTGCTTGTTACGGGCTGTCATTTCATTTGCATACTTCATTCAATAAAATCAGTGGACGTTTCGTTTTAGTAAATATTGTGTTCCTTGTCTTTCTTTTCTTTATTTTTGCTTTATCAGCTATGTGTTCTTACACACACCCACATCACTAAATGCAGATCCTCATCCACTCTGGATCCTGTTGATAACAGTTCTACTATTGCCAATTACAATTTCGAGAATCCGATCTATCAAACTGAAGACGGAAATGAGGACGATTGTGAAATACCTGTAGAGCTTGCTAGGTTGTTACAACAAGAAGAGAAAGCTATACAGCCACATGAAGAGCCAGTCGAGGTTGTGAATCTGGGAACTGAAGAAAACAGAAAAGAGGTCAAGGTAGGGGCTGATTTAGAGGACAGTGTCAAGAGCAGGTTGATTCAGATGTTACGTGACTATGTGGAGATCTTTGCTTGGTCTTATGAAGATATGCCAGGATTGGATACAGACATTGTGGTTCACCGTTTACCAGTGAAAGAAGATTGTCGTCCAAAGAAGCAGAAGGTTCGTCGTATGCGTCCTGAAATGTCAGAAAAGATCAAGGCAGAGGTAATGAAACAGTTCAATGCAGGGTTCTTAGCAGTGACGTCTTATCCTCAGTGGGTTGCAAATGTGGTACCGGTTCCTAAGAAAGATGGTAAGGTACGTATGTGTGTGGACTACAGAGATTTGAACAAGGCTAGCCCCAAAGATGACTTTCCACTTCCTCATATTAATATTCTGGTAGACAACACTGCTCAGCATAAGGTATTCTCTTTTATGGATGGTTTCTCTGGTTACAATCAAATCAAGATGGCACCTGAAGATATGGAGAAGACAACATTTGTGACACAGTGGGGCACCTTTTGCTATAAGGTGATGCCATTTGGTTTGAAGAATGCAGGGGCAACATATCAGCGTGCTATGGTGGCTTTGTTTCATGATATGATTCATCATGAGATAGAGGTATATGTGGATGATATGATAGCCAGATCTCAGAATGAAGAGCAACATCTTGATCATCTGCACAAGTTGTTTGAGAGGTTGAAGAAATACAAGTTAAGGTTGAACCCAAACAAGTGTACTTTTGGAGTTAGATCTGGAAAGCTCCTGGGTTTCATTGTTAGTGGAAAAGGTATTGAAGTGGATCCTGCAAAAGTGAAAGCTATACGAGAAATGCCAGCTCCCCGTACTGAGAAGGAGGTTAGAGGTTTCTTGGGACGATTGAACTACATTGCAAGATTTATTTCCCAGTTAACTACCATCTGTGAGCCAATCTTCAAGTTGTTGAAGAAAGATCAGGTGATGGAATGGAATGATGAGTGCCAGACTGCCTTTGATGAAATTAAGAGATATCTGCTGGAACCACCAATTTTGATGCCACCAGTTGATGGAAGACCCTTGATTATGTACTTAACAGTGTTAGACAACTCAATGGGGTGTGTATTGGGGCAACATGACGAGTCTGGTCGAAAAGAGCAGGCAATATACTACCTTAGCAAAAAGTTTACCGACTGTGAAACAAGATACTCACTGCTCGAGAAAACTTGCTGCGCTTTGGCATGGGCTGCTCGCCGACTAAGACAGTATATGTTGACCCATACTACCTTATTGATTTCGAAGATGGATCCAATCAAGTACATATTTGAGAAACCTGCTCTCTCCGGAAGAATTGCAAGATGGCAAATGATCTTGACAGAATATGATATACAGTATACTACTCAAAAGGCCATTAAGGGAAGTGTTGTTGCTGATCATCTGGCTCATCAGGCAGTGGATGATTATCAGTCAATGAATTTTGAGTTCCCTGATGAAGACATTATGACTGTTACCAAAGAACCTGGACAATATGACGGACCTGATCAAGGATCCCGATGGACTATGGTTTTTGATGGTGCCTCTAATGCACATGGTAATGGTGTTGGTGTTGTGATTAGTTCCCCTGAAGGTTGTCATACCCCGATTACTGCCAGACTTTGTTTCTATTGTACCAATAACATAGCTGAGTATGAGGCATGTATCATGGGTATTAAAGTTGCTATTGATATGAAGATTCAGTTCCTTGATGTGTATGGAGATTCAGCCCTGGTAGTGAGTCAGATTAAAGGAGATTGGGATACCAAGCATGATAATCTCATTCCTTACAGAGAACATGTGTTGTCTCTGATCCCACATTTCAAAGAGATTACCTTTGGACATATTCCACGAAGAGATAATCAGTTGGCAGATGCATTGGCCACTATGGCATCTATGTTTGAGATCAGTTGGGATGATGAAGCTCCCAAGATTACCATTGATAGATTTGAGAAGCCTGCATACTGCAATGAGATTGATACAGAAGGGGCAGAGGAGAAGCCTTGGTTCTATGAAGTGAAAAGATATCTTGAAGCTCAGGAGTTTCCTGAAGGGGCATCTGTCAAAGATAGAAAGTTTCTGAGGAGGTTTTCTGCCAAGTTCTTTTTGAGTAATGGGATTCTGTACAAGCGCAATCATGATTCAACTATGCTTCGTTGTGTGGACAAGAAGGAAGCAACTGAGATTATGGAAGAGATGCATGATGGGACCTTTGGCACTCATTCTAGTGGTCATACCATGGCAAAGAAGATATTGAGAGCAGGTTACTATTGGTCTACCATGGAAGCTGATTGCTATCAACACTCCAGAACTTGTCACAAATGTCAAATCTATGCTGATAAAGTACATGTACCTCCATCACCATTGAATGTGTTGACTGCTCCTTGGCCTTTTGCCATGTGGGGCATTGACATGATTGGAGAGATTAAGCCTACTGCTTCTAATGGGCATCGTTTCATCCTGGTCGCTATTGATTATTTCACGAAGTGGGTGGAGGCAGCTTCATATGCATCTGTGACTAAGAATGTTGTGGCTCGATTCATTAAGAATAATCTCATATGTAGGTATGGCATCCCCGAAAGGATTATCACTGACAATGGCTCTAATTTGAACAACACTATGATTACTGATCTCTGCACGCAGTTCAAGATTAAGCATCACAACTCTTCTCCGTATCGTCCAAAGATGAATGGGGCAGTTGAAGCTGCTAATAAGAACATTAAGAAGATTGTACAGAAGATGACTGTTACTTACAAGGATTGGCATGAGATGCTACCATTTGCTCTTCATGGTTATCGTACCACAATACGTACTTCAACAGGGGCAACCCCATTCTCCTTAGTCTATGGTATGGAAGCAGTTCTGCCCATTGAAGTTCAGATCCCCTCCTTGAGAATTATGAAGGATGCAGGCTTGGATGAAGATGAGTGGATTCAGACTCGACTGGACCAGATAAATTTGATTGATGAGAAGAGGTTAGCAGCAGTTTGTCATGGCCAGATGTACCAGAAGCGAATGATCAAAGCTTTTAACAAGAAGGTTAAGCCAAAGGTATATCAGGCTGGTGATTTGGTAATCAAGCGTATCATATTACCACAGGGTGATCCTAGGGGCAAGTGGACTCCAACATATGAAGGTCCATTTGTAGTCAAGACTGTGTTCTCAGGAGGTGCCATGATACTGACTACAATGGATGGTGAGGACTTTCCACAGCCTGTAAACGCAGACATAGTTAAAAAATACTACGCATAAAAAGAGACCCGCTAGGTTGACAGGCCTAGGCAAAAATAAGGGCGTCCCGGCAAACCAAAAGGGTTTGGGCAAAAATTAGGGATATATATAAAAAGATGTACACCCGGCAAGTCGAAAACCTGAAAAGGCGGATTGGGCAAAAAAGGGTATCCCGGTGGATTGAAAACCTGAAAGGGCAATCCAGGCAAAAGTTAGGGATTAAAGCGTATGACTATGTCTCGTTTAGATCACTCATGAAACTGCAACCAGTTGTACTACTTATTCAAGCTCGAACAGATAAAGCTCAATTCAATCGTTTCCGTCTCAACAGCAAGAAGATGAGATACTTGAGTGGCAATAGTAGAATTGAAACTCAATAGGACTGTTTCCCACATAGCTGATTCTTTTTGTAAAACTTTATGGCAAAATCCTCTTACTAGGGTTTATGTCTCCTTGTACAAACTTACTCGTGTATGGGTCACTTTTTGATATAAATAAATTCCATCTTTTGAATCCAGATTTACTTTTACCCTATTTACATAAGCGAAACGTCCATTGGTTGTGTTTGAATGTATGTATGCTTTTGAATATGATTGATGTTTACCAGAAATGCATGTATGCTTTTAATATGATTGATGTTTACCAGAAATGCATGAAAATGCAGTAATAGTATTTACTAAGGACGAACGAGGGAAGGATTTCAACGAAGCTTCGCCAGTTCACCTCTAACAAAACAGTTACAAAACCCTCAGTAGGACGGATCCATCTTCATAAAGTCTCATCTCCCCTGGAATTTATATCCATCTCTTTTATCCTCATACGGATGTACGGGAAATTACTTTCCAATAAGGGTACGACGAACGAAGACGGGATGTTATACTTATCCTACTATCAAACGAAGACGAAGGTTATATATACCTTACCATCCCCAACAACGAGAGGTTATATCTATACCTTACTATCCCCAACAACGGGAGGTTATATCTATACCTTACTATCCCCAGCAGACAGAGGGTTATATATTCTTCAACAACGAATCGGGATTTATTTTCCCTGGCCAGCAGTTGTTATATGAAGATATCCAGACGCTTCCGGCAGTATCATATCATACATACATCATTTACATCATACCATAGCATATATATCCATAGACATATAGTACATTACCTAAGTGCATCATATCCTACATACATACATAAAGCATAAACTAATATTATTATACAGAATGCTACCTTGTTTTCAGGTTAATTATCCAACAAACAAACTTATGATCTTTGGGACTGCTTTATTGTAACCTCAGGGTTACTTTATCCTCCTGATGAGTTTCTTATTACTTTGGGACTGCTTTATTGTAACCTCAGGGTTACTTTATCCTCCTGATAACTTCTCATGACTTCAAGACTGCTTTAGAGCTATTGATTGCTCTATCCTCCTGAAATCACATTATTATTTCAAGACTGCTTTAGAGCTATTGATTGCTCTATCCTCCTGAAATCACATTATTATTTCAAGACTGCTTTAGAGCTATTGATTGCTCTATCCTCCTGGAATCATATTATTATTTCAAGACTGCTTTAGAGTTATCATAGCTCTATCCTCCTGAAATCATTACTTCAAGACTGCTTTAGAGTTATCATTATTGATTGCTCTATCCTCCTGAAGACATATCACATTATTATTTCAAGACTGCTTTAGAGCTATTGATTGCTCTATCCTCCTGAAATCACATTATTATTTCAAGACTGCTTTAGAGCTATTGATTGCTCTATCCTCCTGGAATCATATTATTATTTCAAGACTGCTTTAGAGTTATCATGGCTCTATCCTCCTGAAATCATTACTTCAAGACTGATTTAGAGTTATCATTATTGATTGCTCTATCCTCCTGAAGACATATCACATTATTATTTCAAGACTGCTTTAGAGCTATTGATTGCTCTATCCTCCTGAATCACATTATTATTTCAAGACTGCTTTGGAGTTATCATTATTGATTGCTCTATCCTCCTGAAATCATATTATTTCTTCAAGACTGCTTTAGGGTTGTCATTATTGACTGCTCTATCCTCATGAAGACATGTTGTTACATCAGTATTACTCCAGACCCCTAACAACTCTCATTATACTGCTGAAGAACTTTCCCCTAGTGGCATCTTTAAGCCCACTCAATCATGTTCAACCAACCATCAATATCACTCTAGGCACTGGTGAGTGCAAATTTTTGGGCTTTGGTGTTCAATCCCCTTCAACCTTCTAGGTTACGACTGGCAAATATACCAATCTAACCCCTCAGGTTTCAGAAAATTGAACAGGGGCAGCTGTTGCACCCCAAAATTTGCCCTCACAATACAAGACTTTGTGTTCTAAGAAGGTTCACAAGGTTCACAAGTTCTCCAACACTTGCATAACCTTTCATGAGGTTCATGAAGTCTACAAGTTACTTTATGAAGGTTCACAAGGTTCACAAGCTTCTCAACATTTACAAGACCTTTCATGAGGTTCATGAAGTCCATAGGTTGCTTCTTGAAGGTTCACAAGGTTCACAAGTTCCACAATGCTTTCAATACCTTTCCTGAGGTTCATGAGGTCTACAAAGCCACTTCATGAGGTTAACAAGGTTCACAAGCTTCACAATACCTCCCATGAGTATCACAAGACACTTTATGAAGATTCACAAGGTTCACAAAGTTCACAATTGGTCAAAGAAGTTGACAATTCCCTCAGACAATGCACCTCCTAAGCAGTGCATCCAAAACTAGGGTTTTGACTTTAATCAGGCTAAATGGACTTCCAATACCTCAAGTGAGTTTCATAACATCTTATATGTGTGTAAGAACCCCTATGTCAAGTTTCAAGACTTTTCTCAAAAGTTTGCTCAGTCAGATGATCAAACAAGTCAAAATCAGTTCATGCAGTTAAAAAGTCAAACTGAGGTCAACTGTGGGCAAACCAAAGTCAAACTTCATGATTTTTTGCCAACATCAAGTATATGAAGTAAAATTCATCATTTGATCAAGGGTTGATCATGATTCATCAAGGAGATTCCAGATCATCAATAATCAGGAGTTTCTAAATTAGGGTTTCCTCAGTAAAAGTCAACTGAACTTTGACCAGCCATAACTTTCACATACTTCATCACCAAGTCTCCATCCAAAGCTCATTTGAAGGAAATTGAATTCTCTACAACTTTGATGTTGAAGGTTAAGCCCAAAAATGCTTCATTTGAAAGATATGATCTAAGACATTATAGGTCATTTCAAAAGTCAACAAAAAGTCAACAACTTCAAAAGGGCATAACTTGAGATTGGTAAATGATATGGACCTGAAACCAATGGGGTTGTTTAGAGGACTCTTCAAGCTTTCCAATAAGTCCAAGAACACCCTCATACCTTTAAAATTTAGGGAGATGTGCCCTTGCAAAGTTGGGAAATTTTGTGATGGTTTATGTTGAAAATGGAGGCTTAGAAGTAATTCTTTCCAAATGGGCTTGCTAAATTGTGACCCAATCCATCTCATAACATTGTGCACGACCCAATTGACCAAAATTCAGCATTTTTATTATTTTATATTTATTTATTATTGATTTAATTCATAAAAATCATTTTAAATAAATATAAAATATGAAAATCTATTTTTGAGTGAAGATTGAGGTTCTAGAAATTCTTAATGGATGATTGAGGTTTAAAGAGAAGGAAATAATGTGATTGATCCAAAGATAGCAAGTCATAATACACAAATATTTGACTTTTAACACTTGATCAATTTCAATCTTTTTAGATCAAAGTTTCCACATGACTAATCAATGTTTTGACCTAGAATGATCCACATATATATACATAACACAAACCCTAGCCTCATTCACGAATTGGAAGCCTTGTAGTGTAAGTTCAAATTCTCAAAAATCCTTGGAAAACTCATATTCGGTTTTCAAATTGCAGGGCTTTTAAAGGTAAAATAAGGATGTAGCAAGCTTCCTTGGACTTCACTGAAGCATTATCATTACTCATATGCATCCATACCATGCTCTAATGCCCTACCCGAACTCACTTTATGCTTGAAAAATTTCTTTTCGATTCCATTAATGTGTTATGTTTCAATGACTTTTGCTTACATAATCGTGTTTGTTGATGATCATAGATGAAATCTGGACAGTTTGGTGGAGTTTTATAGCCTGAAGCATGATTCACCATTTTTAGGGTTTATAGCTTCGATTAGGGTTTTGTAATCCAGCCCATATAAATGGATTCTAAGAACGTGGAGTGATTGAAAAACTCATTAGAAACTTAATGGACTGATTAATTTTGTGAAACCATGCTGTTTTGCCATTGTTTGGTTTTCGTAGGTTTTTGCTGGGAATGTTTTTCGCAGGAAAATTTGCAAATATTTTCGTAGGAAAATTTGCAGCTCAGGAGGTTGAAGATGAGGTCTCCCGCGCGTTCAAGGAATTCAAATTTTATTAATATATTTTATATTGTTTTGTTGTTTCGTTAGCACACACATGCGTGTGTCCTGGTGGTAAGCTCTGCCTGTGTATGTTGCAAGGTGCTTGGTTCGATTCCTGGCCAATGCATTTGTTTTGTTTTATTTTTCAGGGTAAAAGGAGGCTTAATATATTATGATTCAAGGCCATTCAGTTAACAGATTGGCTCTTCCAGCCGGGTGGTAACGCGCGCATTCTTGTATACATAAGGTCCTGGGTTCAATCCTCCCCCAGGCCTTTTTGTTCTTTTATTTTTTCTGGAATTTTCAAGATCAAGCACAAAACCAACTGTTCTCTTCTTTCTCACATCTGTGCGCGTGGTGGCTTGGTGGAAGGTGTTTTGGCTGGTAAACATAAGGACAGGGGATCAAAACCTAGCCAAGGTAAGTTCTAAATTTTTGTCACTTCTTTTTCTTCTATTTTCCTAATTAATAATGTTTTTTTTGTTTATTATAAAAATCTAATTTTCTAAATAACCTTATATTATCTTCTTGGTGTTCTAAAAAAATATATTACAATTTATTTTCTCAAAAAATATAAAAAAAAATGTTTGTTTTATTTTGTAAATATATATTTATATTATGTATATAAGCTTGTAAATAAATTCGATAATTAGGATTAGATTAATTCCATAAACCCTAATTATAAAACCCTAATTTTTCAACCCTAAAACTATTTTCAAAAATAAAACCTAATCCTATTTTTCTAAATAGTTTTATTCCCTAATTGTTAATATAATTATAATGTAAATTTATTTATTCTCATATTGTAAATATAATTATAAATTATTTTTCTCATATCAAATATAAATATATTTCATGCTATTAAAAATTTAATTTTGCAAATAAAAATAATTGTTTGATCATATCTCTTTTTCTTTTTAATATAATTGTTCATATGAAAATTTATTAATTTCTTATAATTTTGAAAAAATTTGTTTATTGTTACTAACTAAATTATTATGTATTATTATATTATATTTTTATTTTGTTTATTCTAATTATTCTTATTATTATTTTACTAACCATATTATTTTGCTTTATTAATTTTATATTATTATTAATTTTTATTATTCACTAACCTCTCTTATATTATTATTATTTATCACTAACCCTTTATTATTTATTTTCTATTGCTTATTTATATCTTATTTATTTTGCTATTTAATTATTTTGCTTATTATTTATTTTGCTTACTGTTATAATTATGTAACTGTTTCCGGATGTAATTTTGTAAATATTATTATTTTTGTTATGGTTAGTAATTAGGGAGTGCTAATATGTATGTTATTTAAAATGAATTTAGATCATGTTAATATAAGATAATTAAAACAAACACTCACACACACGTAAGTCGATTTTAATCGCCGTCTCACTTCCTAAGGTTATCCCTCAAGTTGCCTACGAATAATGGTCAAGTGGGGTGTATAAAGCAAGTCCCTTAAAAATAGAAAATCATCAAAGTCCCTTATGGTTGCCTTTACGAATCGAGTCCCTTTCGAAAAATGATGATAGTCCCTCCTTTATGCTTATTACACCCCACAGTTGCCTTCACAAAACAGAATGTCCCTCACATGTCCCTTAACATCCAAGGTAATGACTACCTACTCTTTAATAGTAGGGATAGTCTTACCAATGAAAGGATAAAGAACAAGAAAGACTTAAAACTTTAGGGTAGGTTCCTCTTATGTACTTGCTCACTTCAAAAATTTTCAAACTTTTCCACAATTTCAAACAAATTTTCAAGTTTTTACACATCCATACATGGATTATTATTAACTATACTGAAAATTTTTCTTATTCACACACTACACTTTCAAAAAAACAATTTAAAGTGAGCTAAGTAACTAAGAGCCCATGGATAACCATGGATGTAAAGGGTGCTAACACCTTCCCTTTACATAACCTACCCCCCGGACCCAAAAATATCTCTTAAGGTCTTTCCTGTTCTTTTATACCCTTTCCTTATGGATAAAATAAAAGTCGGTGGCGACTCTTGCTATCCGCAACATTGTTTAAAGTCAGTTCTCCCACCGTGTTACAGAGGGCGATGTTGTTTGGCACAGTTAATGATTTTCCAGCATACGGGAATCTATCTGGGTATAGCATTAAAGGTCAACGTGCGTGTCCTGTTTGTGAAGACGGAACCGATACGATTCGATTGGAACTTTGCCAGAAGAATGTGTTTCTCGGTCATCGTAGATTCTTACATTCTAAACATCACTACCGTGGGTGGAGAAAAGCATTCAATGGAGACACCGAACATCGTAGAGCTCCACCCGCATTGTCAGGTGAACAAGTTTTTGAAAAGGTGAAAGATGTGCGTACTGAGTTTGGCAAGCCTTTTGCACATAATATTGTGAAAGGTGGGTGGAAGAAAAGGTCGATATTTTTTGAATTGCCATATTGGAATTCTTTGTACGTGAGACATTTTCTCAATGTTATGCATATTGAAAAAAAACGTATTTGAAAGTGTTATCGGTACATTACTCAATATAAAAGGCAAGTCTAAGGATGGCCTTAAAGCAAGGGAGGACATGTTAAAAATGGGAATGAGAACTGAATTAGCACCCGTGAAGAAAGGAAGACGAACATATCTACCACCTGCTGCTTTTACTTTATCTAGAAAGGAGAAAAAAAAAATTGTGTAAGTCTCTGAGTGAAGTTAAGGTTCCAGAAGGATACTCATCTGATATCAGAAGACTTGTTTCTATGAAAGACCTCAAGTTGAAGAATTTAAAGACACATGATTGCCATGTTATGGAACATTTTCTACCGATAGGTATACGTTCTATTTTGCCAGAAAAAGTAAGAAGTGCCATAACTAAATTGTGTTTTTTCTTTAGGTCAATTTGTAGTAAGGTGATCGATCCCGAGATCTTACCAACACTACAAAAAGAGATTGTAATTACCTTGTGTGAGCTTGAAATGTATTTTCCTCCGTCTTTTTTTGACATAATGGTTCATTTAGTTGTTCATCTTGTGAAAGAGACACAGTTGTGTGGACCAGCTTATATGAGATGGATGTACCCTGCTGAACGGTATATGAAAATATTAAAAGGGTACGTGAAATCCCGAAGTCGACCAGAGGGTTGTATTGTTGAACGATACATTGTTGAAGAAGCTGTTGAGTTTTGTACTGAATATTTGTCTAACGTTCAATCGATTGGACTCCCCAGAGCTCAGATTTTCGACAAAATGGAAGGTAAAAAATTAATTGGGAATAAAATTGTTACAATATCAAGGGATGAACGGGATCAAGTTCATTTGTATGTTCTGCACAATAATAATGAGGTTGAGCCATATGTTAAAATGCACAAGGATGTACTCCAAAGGTTAAATCCGAACAGAAATGAAAATTGGATAGTTATAGAGCACAATCAAAGTTTCATACAATGGTTGAAGGATCATATTTATTTGAAGCGCTCTTCAGATCCTTCTTCGGTAACAGAAAGGTTGAGATGTTTGGCATATGGTCCAAGTTTGCATGTGTTTTCTCATAGCGCATATTCAATTAATGGATACACATTTTATACCAAAGAACAAGATGATAAGAGTACTATGCAAAATAGTGGTGTCACCGTGCTAGCTGAAGCAATGCATATATCAAGTATGAAAGACTTAAACCCCAAATATGCAAATTTGTCATATTTTGGAGTTATTGAGCACATTTGGGTGTTTGATTACGAGAAGTTTCAGATTCCCATCTTTGGTTGCAAGTGGGTGAATAGTAGTGGCATACGAATGGATAAGTCTGGATTTTTGCAAGTTGATCTTACTAGGGTGGGGTACAAAGATGAACCTTTTATTCTAGCATCTCAAGCTAAACAAGTGTTCTATGTGAATGACCCGAAGAGTACAAAATGGTCTATAGTGCTTTTCTCTAACAAAGTGACTGATGATAGCGGTATCGATCAATGTGATATTGATGTTGAGAATGAGTCATGCATTAGACGGAATGAGTTGAATAGAAATGATGAAGTTGAGGATCTTATATCGGATGAGTCATATATAAGAAACAATCATAATGAGGGAATTTGGATCAATTCATCTGTACGTATTGCTAAGAAACAAGTGATTAATATTCCAACAAAGAAAAGAAAGAGATGTTAGTGACTTAGGTAAATTATGCATGGTTTCTTTATTTTATTTTTTTCAATTGCTTTGATTATAAGTTATATCTGATAATGCATGATTTCATTATATTTTTGTTTTCAATTGCTTTGATTATAAGTTATATCTGATAATGCATGATTTCTTTATTTTTTTGTTTTCAATTGCTTTGATTATAAGTTATATCTGATAATGCATGATTTCGTTATATTTTTGTTTTCAATTGCTTTGATTATAAGTTATATCTGATAATGCATGATTTCTTTATTTTTTTGTTTTCAATTGCTTTGATTATAAGTTATATTTGATATTTGATGGTTTCCTTGGTTTATTACAGGTTAGACATGGCTGATGACCAACATGAGGAAGTTAGTAAAAAAGTATCCGCGGAAGAAGAAATTCGAAGAGGCATCACAGTAATGAGAAGGGTGGTCCAAGGAAGATCTCGAGGCATCATACTACAGAAAAAACGTATTAATTATATTTTTACGAATAACATAGTTAACATTTCAAATTTCTTCAATTGTTAAAAGTCACCGAAAGTTAATCAAATTTCATCTATATTTAGTGTTATTCATATTCAATCTATTTATAGTTTAGATGATTTTTTTTTCTCTCTTTTATACTCTTCATAAAAACTGTATATATTTTGTTACTTAGGAAATTCATTTACTTTTTGTTTTTATATTCTCTATCATAGTAATCAAAACTGAATCAAACAACTATTTCAACCGATCAAATCAAAAATTGAAATTTAAACATTCACTATGAATTTAAAAACCGATATGCATCAGAATTGGAATTTAAATCAAAAAATTAATCAAACACAAATTAAAAACTAAAAGACTGATCGGACCGAATTTTGTATTTAATTTATTAAAAAGACTAAAAGACTAAAAAAAACTAAAAAAATCTATGAAGTATTAATTATTATGAAATTATAAACAATTTTTTTATATTATTTGAAAATGACAAGATAATTATTCTTATAGGTTATAAATTTTATGTAATTATTTATTTATTTATTTGTAATCGATTTTAACAAAGTTCAATTTGATCTAACCTTAAAACCTCACTCATAGATACAGTGATTCGATGTCCTATATCCGTTTTAATTACCATATTTTCTATGCTTATTCTAAATAGAAACTGCATTCAATAAAAGCAAAAACAACCTCATGCTACAGTATTGTATATATAGAAGTTAGGATTAATGGTAACACAACTTTTTATATTCCGGACAAATTAATTCTAATGATTCCATACATATTAGGAAAAATATGTATTAATTAAAATTCAGAATATTTAAATAACGGTAGACTAATGGCAAATACGGTTACGATATACAAGCTATAAAATTAGGAAAAATATGGATAGTATATACAAGCTATAAAATTAGGAAAAATATGGATAGTATTTGCAACACCAAAGTTATATACATATATATATATATATATATATATATATATATATATATATATATATATATATATATATATATATATATATATATATATATATATATATATATATATATATATATATATATATAACTTTGGTGTTGCAAATACTATCCATAATTATTTAAATTATTTTTATTGATGAATGGATATCCATCGATTAAAAAGATCTAAATGGATGGATTTTATTTTAAATAGATGGATTGGATTAAATTTTTTTTAAAGAAATTTTAATGGATTGTTAATGTATTAATGGATTGTTTTGATCCATCCATTAACAATCAAATACATATCCATCCAATCTATCAATTTTGCCACCCCTACATACATATATATCATCTTAAGGTTTTGTTTGAATATGTAGTGTCTCTCACTTATTTGGGTGAATCTTTAATCTTTAGGCGAGTGTTTGATACAATGTAAATATATAGGCTTAAATGCACTTTTGGTCCTCCTATTTTGATATATTTTAAAATTCAGTCGCCCATTTTAAAAATCAGTTTTTTGGTCCATGAACTTTACATCACTTGATTTAGTTGGTCCCACTTCACTTTTGATGACGTGACATTGATGATTGAGATACAAATTTATTTTTTAATGACATGGTATTGCTGACTAGGATTATTTATTATTTAATTATATAATTAATAGATAATTTTAATAGTGTTTATCTAAAATTTAATGGCTTAAATGCACTTTTGGTCCTCCTATTTTAATTTTTTTTTTAATTTAGTCCCCCCATTTTAAAAAACAGTTTTTTGGTCCTGAACTTTACATCACTTGAGATTTATTATTTTAATTAATTGGTAATTTTAATAGTGTTTATCTAAAACTTAATTAATTAATGTCTTTTAGAAATTAAATAATTTATTTTTTCTAAAATGGTTTAGGTTTCAAGTCCATCTCAGTTTAACACTAGCTCAATACACAAATTTATAATTGGTAGTCTTAATGAGTTATATAAACACTAAATATTTTTGTTAAAAAATCATTGTGGGACTTTAATGGGAAACAAAACTCATCTACATCGGTAACTTTTGATTCTTCTTTTTGAGACTACAATGGAGGCTACCTTATTTATCCAGAACCAAAATAACATTTTGCAACCACTCGCAACACCAAATTTAAAAAGAAATCACTTTAAGACCATAGCCAAATATTTCATACATCACACATAATATCAGATGTAGCAATAGATGTATAAATATCAATCTTCTGCGTTACTTTTTCTTGTTCAAACAAAATATTTTAATTGTACCATTGTTTTCTAGTTCCATATATTATAAAGTTTTACTAATAAACCATGTACTCCTGTTTGAGAGATTAACTTAGAAAAAAGAGAATAACTTAGAAAAAGATTACACACTAGATAGAATACAAAGGAAAGTGTAAAAAGGCTTTCTCTATAACGAAAAAGACTTTTTAACCTAACACTTATCCACAAATATTGATTACACAATTGAGAGTGAGAGGTTGCAAACTTGAAAATACAAAGCAAATAGTATCAATTACTTGATCTTCTTTCCATTGACACTCAATTAGCATTGCTACTCCTGAATGATCTAAGAGTTTTAGCAGCACCTGCTCTTAAATGAATTGATGGTAGAACACTGCAATGGCTCCCCCGATAAATGGTCTAACCCAAAATATCCATCTTGAATGTTATTTTGGTTCTGGATAAATAAGGTAGCCTCTATTGTAGTCTCAAAAAGAAGAAGCAAAAATTACCGGTATAGTGTGGATTTTGTTTCCTATTAAAGTCCCACATTGATTTTTTAACAAAAATGTTTAGTGTTTATATAGTTCATTAAGAGAGCCAATTGTAAACTTGTATATTGGGTTAGTGTAAAAATGAGATGGACTTGGAAACCCAATTTCTTTTAGAAAACATTTAATTATTTAATTTCTAAAAAACATTAATTAATTAAGTTTTAGATAAACACTATTAAAATTATCATTTAATTATATAATCTATAATATAAGAACTCTAATGGTTGAGTAAATCACTCATTAGCCCTACTAATACAAGCCTCCACCTCTGCAAATCAAGGGCATTTTCTGTCCAAAACCAACTAAATGTAACCATATCTGTGTTAGTTGAATGTTAACTACTGGTTTCATGCCATAATGCACTACCATGCAGCAATGTTAGTCCTATCTCAACCACAAAGTCAACCAAAAAGCCCCATGTAAACCAAGTTGCACACTCAAAATTTCCATTACCAATGCATCATTCACATCAGTTGTACTACCTAATATACACTCACAGCTGGTTTTCATACAATACCTTTCACCAACCATCCATAACCTACAGAGCCATATCAGTTCGGGAGGCAAAACAAAAACTGCATACAAACCTTCAAAATGGCAAGACCCTTTGCATCTGTTATGGAATTGAATGATGGGAAGGAGTTGTGGAAAATAGTTGTTCGAGTGCATCATAAATGGACTATGGTTGCGAAATCAAAAGAACATTTTGAAATGTTTGTGGTTGATAAAGAGGTGCGTCATAATCCATTTTTATTGTATTGATAGTTGTTTCCTCTTAAGACAAACATTTTTTTTATTATCTATATAGATGTTGGTGGTTTAATGTATTTTGAAATGTAATACGTTTATGTATTTTGAATGTTTGAAGATTCTGCAAATGCACGAGTATCATCTAATATTCATTTATGGTGTTGCCAACCATGATACATTATTTAGTAAACAGAGCTAATAACTTTTTATCCATTAACTGGTTTAATATCCTTGATACTGTTTTTAGTTGTTAGTTTTATCATGTCTTTGTCCATTCAACCTGAGTTAGTAGTCCCTTATACATTGAGTTTGTACACTAACAGTTGAATCATCCTGCAGGGTAATGATATCCATGAAAGGGTTCCAACCATTATGAAGCAGGCCTTTGATTCTATCTTAATTGTCGACAACACGTACATAAATTCGTGATGGTATTTACCGGTGGAACTTCAGTGTGTGACAAGAACAAGCACAACATTCTCCCAAGGTTCTGAAGTTTACACCCTTTGCGGATATCATTTGTGGAAAGTGGAAGAGGGACGTTTTGCTGGGTCAGTTTTCTAAACACAACCTCTTTTCTTATTTTTTGACTTCAATTATGTTCATTTGTAACAATTATAAGGGGATTGAAATGATTCCATTCACAGATGTCATCGGTATGGTCACGGACATTAGCTATAGCCAACTTCATAGTGGAAGCAAGAAGCAGCAGATTAATTTGGTTCTTAAAGATCTGGGGTAATTTTCTTGTTTCCTGGTTATTAACCCTTCATATTAGTAGATAATTGAATATTCAATAATTCATTTTCGTATCATTATTCTATAGGAACAACACTATCAATTGTACTTTGTGGGAGGGATATGATATCCAATTCGGTGAATACTTTAACAACAGGAAGGACACCACATTGCCCACCATTGTTATCTTACAATTTTCTCGGGTCAAAGAGGAAGGTATATATGTTGCTCATTTCTTATTATCCCTGTGTTGTGATTTCACTAATTCATCATATCGCTTATCTACTTTCCCTCCATTTCAGGAAAATATCCTTTATGTGTTTCCAATACATTTAATGTGACTAAACTGCACATCAACGATGAAATGCGTGAGATTAGATATTTCCTCAATAGGTTGGATGTTTATCCATTTCATTTAGTTGGGCCTTTTTTTCATCAATATTGATGTATGCACTTACTGTATTAACTAAATTCCAATATTTCTTTACAACCATAGCATCCGACACATGGTTGGGTTTCAGGGTTACTCTCATACTATGACAACACAATCAACAAATTGGTCTCAATCTTCTGGGAGTTCACATCTAACATCATATGACAGGTTCATGTACAATGTTGTTGTATTACCATGGGGGCAGATAGTTCAGCTAAATGAGGTTAATAAATGAGTTTTCTTCATCCCTACCTATGGAATTATTGTATATTCATTACTTAACATGATATGTTTGTTTAATCACATTGGTTTTCCACAGATCACTCAATGTGTAACCATTTCAAAAATTGAAATGCTCAATACATCCCAAGGAGGATGTTATTATCAGGTCTGTCATGAATGTCCAAGGGTGGCAAAAGGAAACATTCCTCCTTTTATTTGTGTTGTTGGCCATAACACTGAGTGTGAGTTATACATGTCCTGTTTATACTATGTTATCATCTCAAATGTTTTATATAATGTGATAAACTAGTTGTCATGGGAAGGTTCATATCTATCTTGATGTTTTCTATATTAACATCTACTCCTTTCATGTTTAGGTATAAGATTCTGGTAGAAGTTGTTAGTCAGGGGTGTAGAGCAACGTTTGTCCTATGGGACCGTGAATGTTCAGAATTGTTGGACATTTATGCGGATCAACTGCGAACAAACATGCTTAACGTAATGAAACTATATTCTCCAATTCATATCGTAATTGTTGGTATATTCATGTTAATCCATTATATGTCACTTTATTTCTTTTCTATTAGGCTGGTGTGACCGACCCACTCGAATACCCTTTGGCACTGATGCTTTGGTTGGTCTGAACCTTGCCTTCAAAGTTAAGTAGCAAAAGGATTATAAGAATGCATCTGTGGTCTCCATTTTTCGTGATCCAACAGTCATCAAACAACTTCAATTATCAATATCACTGGAACCGGTAAAAATAATTTGTATATTCTACAAAATTGAAGTTTTATAAATGTTATATCATAATATGTTTATTGTCATATGATTCAAATTAGCTAAAACCAATATCTCCAAGAAAATATTCCATGTTGTAGGTATATAAACATGACCTTGACTATTGATTTCCCTTATATACAAATCCAATTAAACATGACTTGATGAGTTTACTTATGTTTCGCTATATGATTTATGTAACTGCAGATTGTTGAAAGCGTTTTCGAAGCTGTTCCAACCGGGGAATGGGAATTAGTTGTTGTAACTAAAACATTTTAATCCTTCTGTCATGGTCTAATTGTCAATTTCCTTATGTGGACTTCATGTTATTCTCTGATGTCATTTTGTATCTTTTCTAGGAACTTGATGTCACTTCTAATCTTAATCCTGATCCGATAACACCTACGACGCAATCAAAGAGGGTTGTAACAGCTAATTCAGATGCATGTATACCATCCAATGATGAAGATTTTCAAAATTCATCTACCAAACTAAAAAAAGATAATCAAGTTGATGAAGTAGAATGGAATTACCTATGGAATGTCTTCGTTTAATATATGTGCTCGAGTTTATAATGTCAATTTCTGTCACTTTTGTTCAGACAAATACCTGGCTTCCATTATTTGTTTTGTAATGCAGAACCTATATGCTTTTTTATGTCTTTTTGTAATATCTAAACAATGTTATTTTGTTGCTCCAATGGTTATGATAATTTATGAACAAGACCCAATCGTAATTTCCACCTATTTTTCCCATTCTGTTTTGTTACCAGATATTTATAATATTTACATCAATATATAATTCTGCCCTGCATTCACAATGTTCGGCCCTTTGGAATTTCAATGGAATTTCCAAAATATCCTATAAACCTAGTATCTCTACTTACAACTTTGGACCACCAATGTTTATTTAACATTTTCTCATATCCTACAACACCAAACGCATACTAAAAAGCAGCTTTTCAACCTTTATTCCTGGTTTCCCCGTACAGACATCAATCTTGGGTTGTGTATTACCTACCTTCTGACATTGGTTTGTGTGCTTCCTACATTGTTGCCTAATTCATGATGCACACATTGCTTAATATGATTGTCTTTTTGTGCTCAAGTGGAACCTATAACATCATTTCCTGTATTTTAGATTGCAGTTTTATATTATCTATTGTTGTACCTTCAACCTTTGGACACACTTTTCCATCCTTGTACAGGCTGTTTTGCAAAAAATAACATTTGTCAATTCCCACACTTTTTTATGTTCATCCTCACTATTCATATTTTCAACCATAAAGTTGAAAGAGAAACTAAATGGATTATAAATAGAATTTTGTTATGACTTTTAAGTTGACTTTTTCCTGTTTTTTCAAAACATTCTATGTTTGACTCATTTTCTATGAAATCCGAACAACACTCTTTGCAAATCTAATTCCATTTTGATATCCTCATATTTCCATTACTTTTTGGAGCATTGGTACAGAAATGTGATGAAGTTGTTATGATGTTATGTTTTTTTTTAACAATGCTCATCCTAATATAAGAATTCAGAATTTCATATTTTATCAATGGATGAGGGAAACAAATTCAACAAAGTTGTTGCTACAAGGATAGCCAGAAGAAAAAGAAAACTACATCTTCTACACTCACAAAAAGCAACACACTCATAACAACAAGGAGAATGATGGTTCGCATAAACAACCTTCAGCATATAACACGCCTACCACGACTTCTGGAAGTAGACTACGAACACCTCTAACTACAGACATTACAAATATACTATGTACTGAATCTTTTGATCATCATCGTTTTGACCAGCATATGTCTAAGAGGCCACGATTTCCAGTTCCGGCCCCGGTTAATCTTATACAACAATTCAACGCCGTTACGCAATGTAGACAAAAACGTCTCCATGAAGGACATTTCATCCCCCAGCCTGTTTGTTCTTCTGCAAATCCCAACACCCTGCATAATGTTAGACTTGCACCTCAAGCTCATGTTATGGAGGACACAGACCACTCCGAAAACGATGTTGGGGAGGATGCTTTTGACTATAGCTCTAGTGATGATGAAGCCACACAATCTGCCACATTACAAAGTTCTTATTCTCATAGTATACTTCAGTTTCCATCAATTTACTCTTCCATTTTTTTCATGTTTCTTGATCTTTAATTTAATGTTTCTGTAATTGAATGCATGTTTTATTAATGTATGATGCATTTTTCTTACAGCTTATTTTGACATTGGTGATCCAATGTGGGAATGCCATCATTGTGGTGCCTTTATGTGGTATCACTATAAGACGGATAAAATAAGACACACAACACAGGCTAAGTTCATCCTCTGCTGCAAGGGAGGAAAAGTTGTGATTCCACTACTTAAAACTCCACCACCTCAATTGCAAAAACTTCTATTTGATAAGGACTGTCATCAGGCTAAGGCTTTTCAATCTAACATTCGCACCTATAACGCAATGTTCTCTTTCACATCTCCTGGGATGAAATTCGATACATCCAACACAACGGGTGGCAGGGGTCCACCTACACTTAGGCTTCATGGGCAGACGTTCCATCGAATTGGTACCTTGCTTCCTGAAGTGGGTCAGAGGCCTAAATATGCACAATTGTATATCCACGACACTGACAATGAAATCACAAACTGGATCGGGTATTTTAGGTTTGGTTACATACATTTTTGCATTTTGATTAAGTTTGTCACCTCAACCGTTGGTTTATTTATTAACTTTCATTTGTTTACTATTCATATCCAATGACAATAAATCCATAGACAGTGACATTGTAATAACCCTTAAATTCATGTTGGATGAATACAACCCTCATGTAAGAGATTTTCGCATGGCCAGATACATGTTGGCAACAAACAACGTGCATGATTTAAAACTGAGACTCATATCTGAACGATCCATTGAAGGTCGGATCTATAATTGCCCAACAGTCTTAGAAGTAGCCGCTTTAATAGTTGGTGATATAGATTTGGCACCCAAAAGAGACATTATAGTTCAATATTCCGATGGACACTTACAACGAATTGATGAATTCCATCTGGCGTATTTAGCGTATCAATACCCTTTTCTCTTTCCTTATGGTGAGGATGGATATAGGCCTAACATACTCCACCGGTTTATACACCAAAAGGTCGTAAAAAGCAAAATCGCCAAACCATCAAAGATTGGCTTTGCTTTCGATTGCACACCAGAAGTGGTGAGGCAAAATCCTTACTTAGTTCTAGGAGACTCTTTCAAAAAAATTTGGTTGATGAATACGCAATGATGGAGATGGAAAATCTCAACTGGATTCGAAAAAATCAGACTAAATTGCATGTCGGTAAGTATACAAAACTAAATCAGGCTCGGGGAATTTCTCAACAACACCAGCACAACAAAGTGGGGAGAAGAGTTGTTTTTCCGTCATCTTATGTTGGAGGAAAACGCTACATGGATCAGCTATACTCCGATGGTATGGCAATCTCAAGTGCTTTGGGTTTCCCAGATTTATTTATTATATTTACGTGCAACCCCAAGTGGCCTGAGATTACTAGACTTCTTTAAAAGGATAACTTAAAACCACACGACAGACCTGCTATCATTTCCAAAGTATTCAAGATAAAGTTTGATGAACTAATGAGAGACCTTACCAAACGTCATGTACTGGGATAAGTCTTGGCATGTGAGTCCTCTAACATGGTTGACCTACAATTACACTCTATTATTTTTATCTAACTAAATAATGTTATTTTTGTTTTGTAGATATATACACAATAGATTTTCAAAGAAAAGGACTACCATATGCACATATTCTACTTTTCTTGCATCCTAACAGTAAGTATCCCACACCACCGGACATTGACAACATCATTTCTGCAGAAATACCTGATCCCCTTCTTCATCCAAAACTATACCAATTGGTCAAATCACACATGATGCATGGACCTTGTGGTTTTTCCAGAATGAGTTCATCGTGCATGAAAAACAACAGGTGTTCCAAGTTTTTCCCAAAAAAATACAATGAACAAACGGTTGTTGACAACGAAGTATATCCCGTATACAAGAGAAGTTCAAAAACACATTCGATTGTCAAATCAGGAATTACACTGGATAATAGGAATGTGGTCCCTTATAACACATGCTTGCTTCTTAAATTTGAAGCTCACATCAACATGGAGTGGTGTAACCAAAGCACTTTCATCAAATACCTTTTAAAATATATCCACAAGGGATACGACAAAATCACTGATACGGTAGTACCGATTGCTAAGTCTTTTTCAGGAGGCCAAAACATTGTTGATGAAATCAAGGAATGCCTTGATTGTAGGTATGTTTCCCCGAGTGAGGCGTCGTGGAGATTATTTTCCTATAAATTCATGGGAGGAAACCTGCAGTAGAATGCATGGTTTACCATTTGGTTGGTGAGGAACCACTATACTATACTGATTTTGAAAGAATGGAAAATGTTTTGGAGAAAGCCAGTGTAACGGAATCAATGTTCACTTCATGGTTAATTGCAAATCAAACTTTTCCTAAGGCACAAAATCTAACTTACGGCCAGTTTGTTTCCAAATTTGTCTATTTCAAAAGAAAAAGGGCATGGAAGCAACGACAAAAGGGTTATACCATTAGCCGTTTGATTTGGGTTCCTCCTACAATAGACGAACTTTATTATCTCAGGATGATGCTCACAGTTGTTAAGGGACCTAAGAATTACGAGGACATTCGAAGTGTCGGAGGAAAGCAGTATGACTCTTTTCAGGAAGCATGCTTTGCCATGTGTTTCCTTGATGATGACCGCGAATACATTGGAGCCATTAAAGATGCAAGTCAATAGGGATCCAGACATTTCCGTAGGAAGTTATTCGTTGTTATGCTTATTTCGGGAGCTATTAACAGACCTGCACATGTTTGGAATGAAACTTGGTCCTTATTATGTGATGGCATTTTGCATAGGGAGAGACAGGTTGCAAATAACAAAGGTAATGACTTCAAAATGAAGATTATGCAGCGTGTCTGAAATTTCCACTTAACTTTACAAGTATAATGAAACTTCTGATAGTACTTACGATGAATATATTGTTTCCCATCATGCAAAACTGGTATTGCAAGACACTAATCTCAAGAATTTAACATTGATTGAAATAAAATATTTACTTCAATTCAACCGAAGGAGCCTTACACAGTTCAAAACAATGTCGTTTACTGATGGTTATGCTATACAGCAGCTGGGAAACCGCCTTATCTACGACGAAAGATCTTACGACACTACTTTGATGAAGAATGAGTTCAATTCACTTTTCGTAGCACTCACAGGTTTCTTAAAATTTTTTGAAACTTCTTTTATGTATATTATTGTTTCTGTTTATTTGTATGCCTGATGTTTTTCATTATTTGTTAGATGAACATCACGTTATCTATGACAAAATAATGTTTGTGGTTTCAAAACAAAAAGGAGGTGTCTTTTTTCTTCATGGGTATGGTGGTACGGGGAAAACCTATATCTGGAAAACATTTTCCACTTTATTGAGATCAAAACACGATATAGTTTTGATTGTTGCTTCCAGTGGAATTGCTTCTCTTTTATTGCCTGGTGGTAGGACGTCACATTCGAAGTTTAAAATACTTGTTCCAACATTTGAAAATTCAACCTGTAGGATTGATTATGACGATGAATACGACGAACTGCTACGACAAACAAAGCTAATCATATGGGATGAGGCACCTATGTCTAGAAAATTTTCAATTGAAGCACTCGATAAAACTTTGCGCAATATCATGAGTAAGCATGTGATTTCTGATGTCATATTCGGAGGGGAGGTGGTTGTGTTCGGGGGAGATTTCTGACAGATTTTGCCGGTAACTCCAAGAGGGACTAGATCTGACACTGTCCATTCTACAATAAATGCATCTTACATATGGAATTCATGTGAGGTATTGACATTAACTCGGAATATGCGACTCAAGGGTTATGCTACTGACGTAGATTCCATTGAGATATTTGAATTTTCCGATTGGCTGTTAAAATTAGGTGAGGGTAGGCTATGCGAGCCGAATGATGGGTATGCTGATATTGAAATTCCACATGATTTACTTATTACAAGCTTCGATAATCCCATCGTAGAAATTGTGGAAAGCACGTATCCGTCTCTCTTGCAGAATTATACTTCTTACGAGTACTTGAAATCCCGCGCCACTCTAGCATCGACCCTTGACACGGTTGATAAAATCAATAATCATATTCTTGATATGATGCCTGGTAAATATCATAAATATGTTTTATCGGTTTTTAATTTAACCTTGCATTAATTGTTTACGGGTGGATAAACAATACGATTTAATATGTCTAATGTATTGTTTAATTCCTTATGTTCTGTATAGGCGAATCAAGCGATTTCTATAGTTCTAACTCTGTGGATTGATATTAAATACATGATAATGGCATTCTCGAAGTTCTTAGTCATGAGTTTCTTAGTTCTCTAAAGACCTATGTGATGCCAAACCATCACATTAAATTGAAGATTGGAACTCCGATCATGCTAATGAGGAACATTGATCAAGCTGAGGGATTGTGCAATGGTACAAGGCTTATTGTTAAAAGAATGGATAACCATGTACTTGAGGCTCAGGTTATGGGTGGGAAAGGTCATGGAAAATTCATTTACATTCCAAGAATGGATATGTCTCCTTCACGATCTCCTTGGCCTTTCAAACTAAGCAGAAGACAATTCCCAATTATTGTATCTTATGCCATGACAATCAACAAGTCCCAGGGTCAATCATTGAATTGGGTTGGATTATACATTCCAAAGGATGTATTCACCCATGGAAAAATCTACGTGGCTATCTCGAGGGTAACCAGCAAAAAGGGTATCAAGATCCTTATACACGACGATGACAACAAACAAAAGTCTTACACCGCTAACGTCATTTATAAGGAAATTTTGCCAATGTTTAGTAGTAATTTTACGTCCATTTTTGTTTGCACATTTTACGTGCGTGTGCCATGCTCAATGAGTTTTGAATAATTGGGAATGTTCATATTCTTTCGTCTCTTACGAAACATGAGAATATCTTTATTCATTACTTTCATTACAAATGTGTGTGGACATGGATTGTGTATTTGTGTACTATTTCCCATACCCCTACATATGATAGAATTTTTCTTAATGCAAAAACATGTCTACTGCTATGTTTTTACATACCAATCAATTATGTATATAACTAACCATGCAGATCCCATAACATTTATTTCATGTGTCTTGGGTGCTGATGTATACTATAGATCACTTTGCCTATCATTATTTTCAGTTTTATACGCCATGTATTTAAAACTCTAGAACATCCAAACTATACATGCTTAAAAGTATATGACAAAACAACATAACATAACTTACAAATGCAACAAAATAACTGTGATATTCAACATAAGAGGCTAGATCAAGCTAGAAAAACATTCTTAACATTGTTTACTATTCAGCCACCACCATGTATAAGGCATCCTACTACCATACTTAAAGTACTGATATTGTTTCAATATGGTTACCATTTAAAAAAAATAACACACACATCCTAAAAACCTTAATTACGACTTCCTAAAACTACTTATGTTGATAGAATTTCCCTCCTTCGCAAAACACTAACATAAACCCGATTTGCAGGTATTGTTATACGGAATCTTAACTTGTTTCCCCTTGCTAGTCTCCTATGCTTTGTGTATTCCTACCATTCGCATCCCATGAACTTTTCAAATACAATTTTCTTCCTGTCTCGCCTTGCATAGTGAATCTTCGCCATGTAGCTCCTGCGGTTGCCCCAGTCTACTAGCTCAATTGATTTCTGGTTCAATCCAATTATGTTTCTCGTCACATGCATTGGAAAGTGCCGCATTTTTTCACCACATAATTTATAAGCACATTATTATATAGATTTATATATTCTGAAAAAGTGTTGTTACCATATATTAAAGTATTACAAACTTACCATCACATTGTTTGTAATTTTGTAACCGAAATGAACATCCCTTTCCCATTCGTATTCATCATCCGACTCCTCTTCCTCTTCAGAATCAACACCTCCTTCATTGTGATCAGCAACATTGTGTAACACGGTGGGAGAACTGACTTTAGTTATGTTGCGGATAGCAAGAGTCGCCACCGACTTTTATTTTATCCAAAGGAAAGGCATAAAAGAACAGGAAAGACCTTTTAAAAGATTTTTGGGTCCGGGGGGTAGGTTATGTAAAGGGAAGGTCTTAGCACCCTTTACATCCATGGTTATCCATGGGCTCTTAGTTACTTAGCTCACTTTGAATTGTTTTTGAAAATGTGAAGTGTGTGAATTGAAATTTTCATAAGAGTTTAATAATGATCCATGTACGGATGCGTAAAAAACTTGTGTTTGAAAATTGTTTGAAATTGTGAAAGGTTTGAAAAGTTTTTGAATAGTGAGCAAGTAACTATGAGAAACCTACCCTAAAGTTTAAGTCTTTCTGTTCTTAAATCCTTTAAACGGTAAGACTATCCCTATTATTAAGGAATAGGTAGTCATTACCTTGGATGTGAGGGACAAATGAAGGGTCATCTGTTAGGTAGGCAACTGTGGGGTGTATTAAGCAATTTTGGAGGGACAGTCATCTTTATTCGAAAGGGACAAGATCATTACGAAGGCAACATTCGAAAGGGACTTGATCTTTTATTGTTTAAGGGACTAGATGACTTTATTTTTGAGGGACTTTTTGCTTTATACACCCTACTTGACCTTTTAATTAGGCAACAATGAGAGGTAACCCTAGAAAGTGAGATGGCGATCCAAGATCGACTTACGTGTGTGAGTGTACAATTTAATATTTATCTTTTGAATTAATGATCTAAATTAATTTTAAATAACATACATGTTTACACTCCCTATTTTTACTGACCATGGCATAAAATAAATAATTTAAGCATTTAAAAAAAAATTACATCCAGGAGCAATTACATAATAATAAAAGCAATTTAAAATAATAGCAAAATAAATAAATAAGCAATAAGCAAAATAAATAAGCAATTATAATTAGGGTTAGTGAAAATAATAATACTAATAATTTAAAAAAATAAATAGGGTTAGTAATAATCATTTAAACATAATTAATAATAATAACAAGCAAAAATATTGAAAGATCAAATTTTTATATGAACAATTATTTAAGATTAATAAGAAAAATATGAACAATTGTATTAATTATAAAATTTTAAGTTATTTATAAATCATATAGAAAAAAAATTAATTATAAACATATTATTATAATTACAAAATTAAATTAGTATAGATTTAATTATTTCTAAACATATATTTTAAAAGTTATTTATATACAAAATTTAGATTATAAACAAACTATAGAAATATGTACAAAATTAAAGTAAATAATAAAATAGAATTAAATTTTAGGGTTTTAATAAAAATATCAAGATTAGAGATTTTCTTAAGAAAATAAATTAGGGTTTATAACTTAATATACAATATCAATAATATTAATTTAATAAATACATACCTATTATAATTTAAGTACATAATAATAAAAAAAACTAATTTTTAGAATTTAAAAAATAATTTTTTTTTAGAATTTAGAAAATATAAGATATACATATGTGTTATTTTTGAATTATTTAGATATATATGTATATACAAGATTATCTCTAATTAATAATAAAATAATCAAAACAAATTAAACAAAATAAAAAGTTGGAACTTACCTGGCTGGGAATTGAACCCAGGACATTCTGATTGCAAATACCCAGGCCAACAACACACACCACCAGGCCAGCATGCGCAGGCAGTACAAGGATAGGTTGAATTGGTTTTATGCACTAATCCTGAAAAATCACAAAAAAGAAGAAAAACCAAAAGGCCTGGGGGGAATCGAACCCAGGACCTTGCAAGCAATACACAAACACATTACCATTCCTGCTGGGTGAGCGCATCTGATAATATAGGCATTACCAATCATTATATTTTAAGTTTAACAATTAAAAGGAAACAAATAAGAAAAACGCTGCAGCCAGGATTCGAACCCCTGCCCTTTAACAATACACACGCTGGCTTCACCACTGGGACAAGTTGTACGCTTGTGAAATAAAACAGAAATCAAATCATAATATTTTAAAACCACAATTTAAATCTGGAATTTCGCGCGCAGGCCACCATCTTCTTCCTCCAGCCCTACGAATTTTCCTGCGTTTTCATTTACGAATTTACTTGCGATTTTCAAACTGCAGCAATACCTATGAAATTCAAACACCAACAAAACAACAAAATTTCATGAAATTGAGAACACCATTGAGTTCCTTACAACATTTGCAATCGTCCTGTGTCTTTAGAATTTATTTATGTTTGTCAAATGCTAAAACCCTAAATGGGGGCCGAAACCCTAAAAATGGTGAAACTCATCTCAGGCATCCAAACTTCAATCAATTTGTCCAGATACAATCTAAAGCTCATCACAAACCAATAAATAACATCAAAATTCATTAGTATTGCTTAAATATGAGAAATCGAAAACCAAAATATCAAGAACAAGATGCATTCGGTTTATGCCATATGAATAGTTTTGGATGCAAATGAGGGCTGGGATTGATTACTGGATGTCCAAAGAATCATTCTATGTCTTTGAATTACCTTCAAATGCCTTGTTTGATGGAAACCGAATGTGAGTTTTTGAGAGGTTTTTTGGTTTATGAAACTTACTCTTGGGAGGCAGAAAATTCGTCCCTTTGGCATTGTGTTATGTTTGTGTATATGTAGTGAGCTGAATTAGGTCAAAATAACATGGATTTATGGGCCTTGTCTTGATTACTTGATCATGAAGTTTTCTCCTTTCAAATATTGAAAAATATCTTATCTAACCCTTCCAAATTAGGCTAGCACGAATTTGTGTGATATCAATCAACTTTGAATGGTTTTTAAGACTTTCTAGAAGAAGAATCACTTTTAAATATTCAATTTTCATATTTTATTTAGATTTAATTTGATTTTTAATGAATAAAATTCAAATAAATACTAAATAAAAAATAAAAATCATGAAAATGATTGGATTGGGTCGTGCATGAGATTATGGTATGGATTGAGTCATCATATGGCAAGCCCATTTGGAAGAAATTGGTTTTAGACCTCCATCTTCTTCATAAACCAACCAAAAATTTCCCAACTTTGCAAGGACACACATCCTTCAATTTTAATGCTATGAGGGTGTTCTTGGACATTTTGGAAATCTTGAAGAGTCCTCTAACCAACCCCACTGGTTTCATATCCATATCACTTACCATTCTCAAGTTATGCCCTTTTGAAGTTGTTGACTCTTTGTTGACTTTCAAAAGGACCTATAATGTCTTAGCTCATACCTTTCAAATGAAGCATTTTTGGGCTTGGCTTGTGAGACACAAAGTTGTAGAGAATTAAATTTCCTTCAAAATGAGCTTTGGATGGAGACTTGGTGATGAAGCATGTGAAAGTTATGGCTGGTCAAAGTTCAGTTGACTTTTACTGAGGAAACCCTAATTTAGAAACTCCTGATTCTTGATGATCTGAAATATCCTTGATGAATCATGATCAACCCTTGATCAAATGATGAATTTTACTTCGTATACTTGATGTTGGCAAAAAATCATGAAGTTTGACTTTGGTTTGACCACAGTTTGACTTTTTAACTGCTTTGACTGGTTTTGACTTATCTGATCATTTGACTAAGCAAACTTTTGAGAAAAGTCTTGAAACTTGTCATGGGGGTTCTTAAACACATATAAGATGTTATGACGCTCACTTGAAGTCTTGGAAGCTCATTTAGCCTGATTAAAGTCAAAACACTAGTTTTGGATGCACTGCTTAGGAGGTGCATTGTTTGAGGGAATTGTCAACTCTTCTGACCAATTGTGAACTTTGTGAACCCTGTTAACCATCATAAAATGTCTTGTGAACCTCATGGGAGGTCTTGTGAACCTTGTGAACCTCATAAAGTATCTTGTAGACTTCATGAACCTCATGAAAGGTTTTGTAAGCATTGTGAATCTTGTGAACCTTGTGAACCTCATAAAGTGACTTGTAGACTTCATGAACCTCATGAAAGGTCTTGTAAGTATTGTGAATCTTGTGAACCTTGTGAACCTTCTTAGCACACAAAGTCTTGTATTGTGAGGGCAAATTTTGGGGTGCAACACATTGTAAGCAAGAGGGGCAACCCGTTCCAGTCTTACAGGTTCGGCCTCTGGCATGTTTGTATCTGCACCCTGTTCTTTTTCTTCATATTCCTTTCCGACACTAACGCCACCCCTATATTTCATTACAAATTAACACTTAATTTCCCAACATTAAGAGTTTAACACACGCACTCAAGACTACAACATTTTTAACCAATTTTATACTTATGTCAGGCTTATTTGTAAACCAATCAATACAATTTTATATACCTCATTGTTACATTATGAAAACTATGTACCTGTTTCTGTCTAATTCACCATGGCCTTCCACAACTCCACCACCCGCTTCGTATACTCCAAACACCTCTGCAAGATCATCAACAAATGTTACCTTTTTCATTCCTTCCGCTTGATTTAAGTCTTCACTTCCCTTGCCAGCATTCTCTTTCATCTGCCATTTCTTTTCATCCAGGTCTTCCTTCATTTTCATGTACAACTCTAGGTTTCTATATAAAATACATCAAAATTTATGTTTTCTAATCACTCATATCATTTTTAGATTTGTTAATCACCCCGAAAACAAAATAATTATGGCACACATAATACAATATCTGACATACGATAACAATATCACACAATGGCAGAAAACCCACATGAACACAACTATATATATACCAAATAACATATTTTATCCTATGTCAAATATTCATACCTTTGTTGTCTCTTTCTAATTTCCTCCCGTCTTTTTGTTTCTTCCACGATCTTTTCAGATTCTACAGTCTCCCTATTCACACACGTACAATAAAGGCACAAATGTTTACCCCAATCACAGTAAAGTTTCAATATATTTAATGGCCCTAACACATTTCAAATAGTGTTTTTCATCCAATGTCAAACATTTACATGACCTACAAATTGTATGAAATTACGATTACCTAGCTGAGTCGTTCCCATTGTTTACGTAGTTTTCGCCGTCTTCATGTGTCAGGTCCACAACTCTGACCTCCGATGAGACTCCCTTGCCTTTGGGTGTGTTCATCTTGCTTCTAGAGGCTTCGGTAATCAACATGCATATTTTCGCTTCAATTTCCTCTTCCTTTGTGATATGAGGCCTACAAATAAGGTGCGTTGGAGGGATGACAAGGTATCTACGTAATTAGAAAAGCAGTACTAAAACAACATGAAAACCGTAAACGCTTACCTCATAGACAAATTCTTTTCACCACCTTTGTCCATGTTTTCGATCATTTTTTCTCAATAGTCCAAAGCTTTTACTTCCCTATTTTTCATGTTAAAATGACTCCATGTTTCCATTACATATATCACTTCCCAAAGCAAGTTACATTTACTTCTTTAAGTTTCACACACGTTACCTACTTGAAACACTACCACGTAACATTTGTTTTTACTTTTTCATTAACGTTTTTAAGTTAACAATATATAATATTAAATATTAACCTTGGACCATTTCTGAAATCTAATTCAATCTTACATGGCATTACAAATTTTGGGCTTCATTTATACAACCCATTATAGAAAATTACTTCTGATGGCCCATCGATCAATTTGTTAGGCCCATCACTTCTCAAGCGGCGGAATTGTCTCTTTCATATTTACCGTCTCTTTCACATTTACCTCTGATCTCTACGACCAACCAAAACACGAGTGGTAGCAACTTAGGTTTTATTGACGTTATCATGTCCGCCTCAAACAATCAACATGTTGACTTCAGGTACAACTTTAATTTCGTTTTTATTTTCCTTCTGAATCTGCTACATTGATGAAGATGATTGAATTTAATCGATTTCATTTTCCATTTCCTTTACAAAAGATGAAAAACTAACTTGATGTGTGTATTCAACACTCTGTTGGATTTATTAATTCAGCGTCACCCTTAGGGATTCGATGGGCTTAACATCCCAACCCATGGTGCTTAATAGGCGCAGCCCCTTGAGGGCTTTATACTATAAGGAAATAAAGTTGCGCCTTCACTAACAGCAATTGCTTTTAGTGCAGTGGTAAGCGCTTGATCCTACAAGTGGTATCAGAGCAAGGTCATGGGTTCGAATCCCCCCGGCTGACACTGGGGGGGGGAGATTGTTGGATTTATTAATTCAGCGTCACCCTTAGGGATTCGATGGGCTTAACATCCCAACCCATGGCGCTTAATAGGCGCAGCCCCTTGAGGGCTCTATACTATAAGGAAATAAAGTTGCGCCTTCACTAACAGCAATTGCTTTTAGTGCAGTGGTAAGCGCTTGATCCTACACACTCCTAAATTGTGGTTCCACTATTATTACATTGAACCCTGTATACTTAGTTTTCTGTAAACTTCTCCATTGATAATCAATGTTAGACATACTAAGTGTTGAAGTAAAACTCCGTAATTTAGCGTTTCATACTCATCTTAGGGTTTAACGACATTGTTTTTACGTTGATGAAGATGATTAATTTAATTCATTTTATTTTCCATTTCCTTTACAAAAGATGAAAACCTAACTTGACGTGTGTATTCAACACCCCTAAATAGTGGTTCTGCTATTATTACATTGAACCATGTATACTTAGTTTTCTGTAAACTTCTCCATTGATAATGAATGTTAGACATACTAAGTGTTAAATTAAAACTCCGTATTTTAGCGTTTCATACTCATCTTAGGGTTTAACAACATTTTTTTTACTAACGATTTTGGTTCATTTATATAATTCGTATACAAAATCCGGTGACATGTATTGGTCTGTGTTTTAAAATTTCTCAATCGTGCTTCCGCATATCAGTATGAAATGCATAAGCATACTTCTGTAATGATAATGAATATTGCAGATACTTAATATTTTCTTCAAACTTTGTATGTTAGCATTTCATACATTTCATACGGTTTACTGGTCGTATGCTTCTTAACAGCGCCCAACGAAGAGACGGGGAGACAAAACGTCGCGACAATCTTATTTTGCTAAACTACTGTAAGTCATAGGAAACTAAGGAACTCAACCGAGGAAAACGTAACGTCATGTTGTCACCATCTTCTGATTGCTACAACAGACAAGGACATTCTTCGACTACACTGCCCATTAAATTCCCAAGGTATACCCATTCAGATATTTAGAACTCTTATTTCTTCCTCCTATCAATTTGTATCTATTACTAACATGTAACAACTTATCTTCCATTAATTTTGTTTTGTGCTATTACATAGTACCGATGAAGCTGGATCATCAAGGATGCAACTGCTGTTAGAAACAAAGACAAAAATATGGTTGTTGATGTGACTCCAGAACTCAATCATTTGGTCCCAACGGCTGAAACTCGCAACAAGGTAAGGGTTCCTCTTAAGAAATGGAACAAGACCAACACTTTTAGGAGTGGCAGCCCTGGTGGATGTTCCCACGTCATTTTATCGTCTGATAGTGAAGGTATTCTATTATCTCACATTTTTTTGTATGCCATTTCTTCTGTACCGTCCTGATTACTACAATATTTGTTATATTAGTTTTTATTTGAATGATTCGTAATTGCATTACTCTGTCAATGTTTTAGTTCTGATGAGGATTCCTGTGTTTCACGAATTAAAGATGGTATAACATATTATGTTTGGAAATGCAACATAAGAAATGGAAAGAAGTCAAGATCAAATCTTCTTGTGAGTGTTATGCTTTTACATTATATGTAATATGCCTTTCGGTTTATTTTACCAATCTGAATGGTTACCTGTTTTGTCTTCATTTTTTTATAGCAAATCCCACAAAGGTTGATTAGGGACTGCCAACAATTTGGAAAAAAGGCCTTAGAGTTGGTTGATGCTGACAACGGCCAGGAATATGAGTGTGAGGCGCATCGTTATAGTAGCAAATACTCCTCTCAAAATTTTATAGGAAGAAGTTAGTATCAGTTTACCATAAACAAGCGTATCACAAAAAGGGATTACATTGCTTTTATTGTATGACATCATGACACATATATCATTATTGTCAAGCTACTTAACCGTTAGTACATGGACTAGGTCATTTTCCATGTGGCTTTATTTTGGAAGAACATAACATTATTAACTTATTGTATGGTTAAACATCTCTCTTTGTTTTGGATTCCTATTTTGTATGATATGGTAACTTCCTGATCTATTATGGTGAATTTCAAAGTACAATGAAACATTAGTTTTTGTATTTGTAATCTGTCTGTTTAATTTATGGTTTTTTGTTTCAAAGTACAACCAATTTCTTATGACCTGTCAATTATGGTTATTATCTAAGTTATTCTACCAATTTTGTATAACCTATATTACACTTTTTAATTTTCTTATTATATTTCCACTACTCATTTTTTCTTCTCCATTTCATGTATCTCAAAATTTTAATTTGTTATTCTTTCAAAATTATTACATTATAAGATTACCATATTTGTTTATTTCTACATGTAAAATTATTTCTATCATTATTTTTTTCCGATTAATAATCATTGCGCGTCCCGACCAGTACCCGTGTGAAGGCACGGGTATCCCCACTAGTTAAATATAAAATAATAAAATGTGATATTGATGTTGAGAATGAGTCATGCATTAGACGAAATGAGTTGAATATAAATCAAGATGAGGATCTTATAGCGGATGAGTCATATATCAGAAATGATCATAACGAGGAAATTTGGATCAATTCATCCGTCCGCATTGCTAAGAAACAAGTAATTAATATTCCAACAAAAAAAGAGATGTTAGTGAAAGAGGTAAATTATATTTGATATCATTGGCTTCTTTATTTTTCATTTTCAATTGTTTTCATTCTAATTTAAATGTGTAACTTTGTAACTATTATATTGTATTTTTTTTAATTGAATTACAATCTTTGTGTTGTTTCAGGACCTATGTAGATTTGAATCAATGCTTTGGTTGGATGTAAAAGTAGTATAAGTAATGATTTGTAATATGTTTGAATTGATACATTTGTAGCAAAATTAGTATAAGTAATATGTACATTTGTAAATATATATGTTTGAATTGCCAATCCATTTGGATATATAATTTTGGTGCATAAATTGGTACATTTAAATAGGTCAAATTGGATTGTTTTGAATATCCAAATTGTGATATCTTTCTGGGGAAAAAATTGGTTCAAAAACAGGTCAAAATTCTGGTTGAAAAATCTGGTATAAATTGTGGTTTTAAAAAAATTATATAAAAATTTTCGTATACCTTAGACAGCGCTTTAAATAAAAAAAAACGTTGTCTAAGGTATACCTAAAAATGTCCAAAGAGTGCCGTCTAATGGTGGTCTTAGACAGCGCTTTTACCAGAAGCGTTGTCTAAGATATAACTTAAAATATCAAAAAGCTTTGTCTAATGATATCATAGACAGCGCTTTTCAGATTTAAAAGAGCGTTGTCTAAACCTTTAGCAGCGCATGTTTAGACAGCGCTTTAAAGCGCTGTCTAAGACCAAATAAAGCGTTGTCTAAGGTCTTATTTGGTATAGTAAACTTAGAGAAAAAAAAGATGAATTCTAAGTAAATTTATGATATCAAATAACACGGTTAATTTTTATTTATTTTTTTAAATTCCAATTTTCAATCTAATCGGTGAAATTGATTAGTCTTATTTTTGTTGCATTGTCTACAAAGCTTGAATTTATTGCTACTTGTATCAAAAAAAAAAATTTTTGGACGATATTCTTACATACGAAATTGGAGTTTGATTTATTTCTTCTTTATTTGTTGACAAAAAACATACTTATTTGTGATTCCATTGTTTTATTAATTTTAATTATTTTTGAAGTCTTTTGTATAAGAATTTTTTATACTATTTTACTATTTTGATTCCCAACACACATGCATTGCACATATTCATAAAGAAAAGAGTCTGAAGTAAAAAAATCAATTTTAAAATTCATTAGAAGTAAAATTATTGTCTTAATTACATGCTTTAGACTTTGATCCAATAAGCCATTTTATTAAATTCGCATAATAAAGTGTATAAAGACAAATCTATGACGTGTTTAGTACATTAAATTCGCATAATAAAATGGTACAACTTTTTTTCCTAAATATAATTAGTCAGTACGACTAATTATTTCAATTCGACAAAAATTTACCAATAACCAGTTATTTTATTTCTTATAAGAAATAAAAGAGTTGTTCGTAATAAAAAAAGATGCATTGCCTATTATTGAGAAGAAGAAAATCATAACTCCATTAAATAAATAAATATGTTGCAAGTTTTGAAAACAATATTTGATTAATAAAATAAAAATACCTATATTAATAAACATCATCATAGAAAGAGTGGATCCTAAAGTTTTTTTTTACACTAAGGGACGAGAGTAATAGTTGTTGTCTAGTAAATTAGACCCATTTAAAATGATAATGAATTCTTTTAAGTTTCAGTTTCTTTCAAACAGATTTCTTTCTAAATATTTAAGTTTCAGTTACTTCAAGAGACAAAGATTGTACAGTTCTCAGCTTTAACGGTGTTTGAATTATGTGGAGGCACAAATGTAGATTGGACTTTCAAACTCTCTTTTGGAAGTTCTGGTGGTTTGTAAATGCTTTGGAATCAAAATTCTTTTTCTTCTAGTTTTAGTTTTAGCGGAGAATGTTTTGTAGGTATGTACGGTTTTTTGAAGAATTCTTTGATTTATATGGTTAACGTTTATTCTTCTTGTTTTCTTGCTAAAAAGAGATGTTAATAGAGGGAATTTGAGGCTTGTAAGAGGAGATTTCTGGTTGGGGAGTGGATTTTGGGGGGTGATTTTAATGCCGTGAGATTCGAGTCGGAGAGGAAAGGTTGTGGGCATTGGGTGAATAGGAGGGAGATGGATGATTTTAATGGTTTCATTGAGAAGATGGAGTTGTGTGATCTCTCGCCTATTGGTAGAAATTTCACTTGTTTTAGTATGGATGAAAGAGCCATGAGTCGCTTGGATAGATTTTTACTCACAAAGGATTTGATGGAAGAGTGGAAAGTGGAAGGGCAGGCGGTGGGGTGCAGAGACATCTCAGATCATTGTCCTATTTGGATCAAATGTGGTTCTCTAAATTGGGGACCGAAACCGTTAAAAAAATTTAATTGTTAGACTAAGCATGAAGATTTCTTGGTTTTTGCGGAGACTTCTTGGAAAAATGCTCACTTTAGGGGAAAGGCGTTATTTTCTTTTAAAGAGAAATCGAAAATTTTGAGAGGTTGTTTATGTGTATGGAATGTTGAGGTTTTTGGATTCTTGAATCTTGAGACAAAGTCGGTTATTAATGAGTTGAATGATTTAGATCTTTTGTCATCGGAAGTGGATTCGGTGATTGGAGAGGATCTAGTGGCTAAGAGGGTTTTATCCTCTTCTAGAGTGTGGAACTCTTTGCGTTACAAGGAGAGTGTTCTTTGTCAAAAAAACAAGGTGCTCGTGGCTAGCGGAAGGTGATGTGAATTCCAAATTTTTCCACAAATCCATCAACTTTCACCTTAGGAGAAACTCTTTATTGGGTTTGAATACTTCAAATGGATGGATCGATAGGGTGTATTCGGTGAAGGATGCAATTAGATCTCACTTTGAGAAGAGGTTTATGGAAAATTTGGCTTCTCATCCTTTTTTAGATAGACTTTATTTTAAGCTTCTTTCGGTTGAGGATTCCACTTCCTTGGAGACTCCGTTCTCCGAGGAGGAAGTTAAAGAGGTCATTTGGAGTTGTGATGGTGATAAGAGTTCGGGTCTGGATGGTTTTTCTATGAATTTTTACAAAGTGTATTGGGCTTTCTTGAAATTGGAGGTTTTGGAGTTCGTTAATGAGTTTCACTCCTTTTCTATTTTGCCTAAAGCGGTCACCGCTTCTTTCTTGGCCTTGATTCCAAAAATTGGCAATCCTATCTCTTAAGATGACTATATAACAATTTGTCTCATTGGCATGTATAGGATTTTGGCTAAGTTACTTGTTAATAAATTGAGGTTGGTGGTGGAAAAACTTGTGTCGGATTGCCAATCCGCTTTCATTCCCAATAGGAACATGTTGGATGATGTACTTGTTGTGAATGAGTTATTGGATTATGCTAAGAGATTTAAGAAGAGTTGTATGGTGGTGAAAGTTGATTTTGAGAAGGCATACGATTGGGTGTCTTGGGATTTTCTTAGATATTTGTTACGAAGAATGGGGTTTGGTGTTAAATGGAGAAGTTGGATTGAAGCTTTGGTTTTCAATAGTTCAATGTCCATTCTTGTTAATGGTAATTTGACCTGATATTTTTCGGTTTCTAAAGGCTTACGGAAGGGGGATTCACTCTCGCCTTTTCTTTTCTTATTGGTAGAAGAGGTAGCAGAGGGTTTGGCGGGGATGGTTAGGGAGGCTTCCTCCTTGGTAGAGTTTAAGGGTTTTCACTTTAATAAGCAGACTCACTTTGAGATTCTCCAATTTGCGGATGACACTATTTTTATTAGTAAAGATTCTTGGAATAATCTTTGGGTGTGGAAGGCTATTATTTGCAGTTTTGAACTTGTTTCTGATTTGTAGGTTAATTTAAATAAGAGTAAACTTATTGGTGTTAATTTATCTTCGGATTTTACTTAAGCGGCTTCCTTTTTCCTTTGTTGTGAAATTATATCATATTCTTTCTTGTTACTTGGTATTCCGGTTGGAATTAATCCTAGGAGGTGTGATGTTTGGTAGCCTATTGTTTTAAAGCTCAGAAGAAGACTTGGAGGATGGCATAATAGGCATCTCTCTTTTTGAGGAAGGGTAGTGCTTTTGAATTCAGTCTTATCAGATTTACCGATTTCTTCTTCTCTTTTTACAAGGGTCCTAAAGCAATAATTAAGGAGATTATCATGCTTCAGAGATCTTTTTGGTGGGTGGTGAAGAAGAGAAGAAGAAGGTGAATTGGATTAGCTGGGATAATGTTTTTCGTTCGAAGAAGGATGGTGGACTTGGTGTGAAACATTGTTGGAAATTCAATCTTGTTCTCCTTAGAAAATGGGAGTGGCGAATTTTGAATGATGAGAACTCTTTATGGACTAACCTTCTTTCTTGTAGGTACGATGATATAAAAAAGGCCATGCTTAATCCTCCACTTTTCAGCTTAAAGAGCAGAGTATCTCTTTGGTGGATGGATCTTTGCACAATTGGTAGTGGAAACTTGGGTGATTATTCATCTTGGTTCTCTTCGTTGATTTCTTTCAAGTTAGACTCATGTCTTTTTTTTTGGAATTTTGGAATGATTGTTGGTTTGGTTCTACTCCTTTTAGTTCGACTTTTCTGGATCTTTATCTATTGGTGAATTATTGTCATATTAAAGAGGCGGATATGGGAGTTTGGTTTGGTGATCGTTAGAGTTTGGTTTGTGTTTCCCTAGTTCGACTAGGCCTCTCTCGCTAACATGGCCCAATCTCATGTGCCATAATTTTGTCTTCGAAAATAGTTTCGTGGATGCAACATTTGTCGAACCACTTACAACTTCAGCCTCAAGGGTATACAAGCCTTGTTTCTTCACGCCTCACAAGATTTCCTTCGACCCCTTCATGACTCTTAGGATACCTTTCTTTCCTTGAAAGACATATCCCTTCTTGTCGAATTCACCAAGAGAAGTCAAATTTCTCTTCAAGTCAGGTACATACCTAACTTCAGTCAATAGTCTTATTGACTCATCATGGAGCTTGAATCTCACAGATCCAATACCTGCAATTTTGCAAGCTTTGTTGTTTCCCAACATTACTGATCCACCATCTTGATCACATAATTCCTCGAATAAGTCTTTATTTGGATTCATGTGCCAAGTGCAACCTGAATCCATAATCCACTATTTTCTTGAGTCGCCGCTCGAAACCACAAGAACATCAGATGAGTCTAAATCATCTTGAATAATGGCAGCATTACCATTATTATTAGCTGCATGATCTTTCAGGCATTCAGGGCACACCTTTCGAATATGACCCTCCTTCTTACAATGATAGCATCGAACACCAGATGCTTCACCACTATAAGACTTCTGCAGACTTTTGCCATTCTTCTTGTTGAACTTACAATCCTTTCGAGAATTTCGCCTTAACGGCCAAACCATCACCAACCATCGAAGGTTTATGCTCCTTTCATTCGTTCAAGTCCTTAAAGTATAAGGCAGATTGAACATCTTCAAAAGTCAGCGACTCTCTTCCATACAAGAGGGTTTCTTTGAAGTGGGCATGTGTTCTGGGAAAAGCGCATAATAGCAATAGCGTTTGATCTTCATCATCGATCTTCACATCAATATTTTGAAGATCAAGAATCATCTTGTTGAACATATCCAACTGCTCAGCCAACGCTTTGTCTTCACTCATCTTGAATGAATACAAGGCTTGCTTCAGGTAGAATCGATTCACCAACAATTTGGTTATGTATAAACCTTCAAGTTTCAACCGTAACCCTGACGACGACGTCTCCTTTGTTACATGTCGAAGAACCTTATTACCAAGGCTCAACAATATTGCGTTGTGTGCTTTCTCAATCATGGCCATTTTTTCAACGGTCGTCAACGCAACATTCATGGTCGTCTCTCCCTTCAATGATTCCAAACATCCCTGCTGAACAAGGAGGGCTTTCATCTTCAAGCGCCACAGACCGAAGTCGTTCACACCGGTGAATTTTCCAATCTCATACTTTGTTGAAGGCATCTTCTCCATGTTCACCGCACCAGTTTGTTGTGAATTGGATACCTTAGAAACAAAGTATAATAGGTTTCTTTATGATCAAGAAATACACATGGGTTAGGGTTTAGGTTAACCAAGGATAAAAGGATTGGTTATAAACTGTTATTCTTTCGTTTCTCTTAAAATAAGATTACAAGTATACAAGAATAACAAATAACCTCTCTCACTTTTGAATTAGGGTTTTATCTTCCTATTTTCCCTTATGAAAAATATGAGAGACTAGTATGCTATTTATAATAAAACTAACATACTAACCTAATGGGCTTTTTAACAATTACCCATTACAAGCTAAATTAGGGTATAAGCTAACTTAAACAATTGGATCCATGACACAAGGCCTAATTAAACAATAACATGGAAGCAGACTTTGATGACATGCTATTCGTACTAGGGTTTGTTCCAATATTCCACATAAACAAATCTTCAAAGAAACGTTAAATCCAATAATAGAATCTCCTCAACAATCACAAATCTCCAAATATCAGATTTAGTTCCACATGAAAATGGAGTTAGAATGAGGTAGAAGATGCAAGAAATCATTTGCATGCACCCAAGAAATATTAAAAAAAAACCTTTTGAAAATTGAGATAACAAGTGAGCTGAGAGTTTTCAAATCAATGATGGAAGTGTATATTTTTCTATTAATGTGATAGGTTATGAGCGAAAAAAGTATTTTATATGTGTTGGAGATCTACCAAGAGGCCATCGCAGGTATCGAGTTTGAGAAGTTTCTAGAAGCCATTAAATTTGAAATGGATTCTGTCGCTCCCGATAAATGAAGCTAGGTCAAATAGGGTACAGGCGCGAACGGTCGGCGAGAGGGACAATGAGAACACACAGCAGTGAACTCACTGGAAATGAATAGAGTCGCCAGCTAGGCATTTTTATCCCGGAGGAAAGGTAATGCTGCATAGACCTAGAAAGACATGGATAAGACGGTTGCGAACCAGAGAGACTGAGAAAGGGGGTTGGTTACAACCTGGGAAGGTATTAGCACCCAGATTGTCCGTCGTACTCGACGGGATCCACGCTTAAAAGATTTGTGTTTTAAAGGGGTAGTGTCAGTGCAATTTGTGTATAAAATAGCTGGAAAAGGATGTACAGGTGTCAGTGTAAAAGAAGTGATGTGTGATATATACAGTGTCAGTGTGAGATCAGGAATGAAATGAATTGCTCAAGATCATGAGGCTCAAAGAATATAGCTGGAAAGAGGGGGAATGTACAGAGACTTTTGTTCGATAACCGTTAAGTTATGCCTACGTATCCTCTCGTGCAATGAGGAAGTCAGAACACCGTAGTTCGACCCAAAGAGACTGAAAGATCAGTTGACTTGTGAACTGCTTACTGGCCTATGCTCAAGTGTATGATCTGTCTGGCACAGATGCAAACTGTCTTGCATTAGACGGAAGAAGCAAGTTCTCGTTTATGAGTGAATGTGATGAGAAAAGAATCCCGAAGGAAACGATTATTGTTTGTTTTTTTGTGTTTTCAGTCTTTTATTGCTTTTGGAGATTTGTCATAAGTTAATGAGCTTAAGCCTAAACCAATGGATTTAGTAAACTCATCACATCTTCCCTCTGATTAGGGGTAATGAGAATACCTTAAGTGTGAAGTCAGCATCTCACACTTAATCACCTTTGATGCAGGGTTAAGATCATTAACCTACTTGTGATTATTTAGATGTTTTTGTTGTTTTGTTTAGTGTTAAGTAATGAGGTTAATTCATAATCAAGGATTAAACAGACTCATTACACCATCCTAATAGAAGGATAATAGATGAGAATGTTTAAGCTGAGGAAAGCTCCTCAACTTAATCCATGATTAGGGATTAAACCCATGACAAAACAAGCCTTTGATTAAGTGGATTTTATTTAGTGGTATGATGATGAAGTGATTTTTATGATTTGTAAGACAACTTGAGGGGGACTTGTCCATTAACACTAGGGTTAGTCCTTCTTAACCAATTAAGGAAGAATTAGAACCCTAATGCAAGGCCCAAGTTACAAGTGTGATGTCTTGATGATTATTAAGTGGATTTATTAAGAGATTTAAACACATGAAGGGTTTAACACTTAGGATTAAAGTTATACACTCCATCCTAATAGAAGGATGCAGGCATAAGCTTAATCACAAAGCCTTAAAGCCTTTAGGGTTTAATCCCTGATTATGAGATGAGAAGAGAAGACTCAAGAGAGACACAAAGGTAAAACAAAGGGGGAAGACTAATCAAAACCCTAATCATTGTCATGCTTGGTTGTTCCTAAGGTTTGTGAGGTTTACAAGAACAATCTTCAATGGAACCACCAGGAAGCAGATGAACAGGATCAAGAGAAGCAAAGTGACTTGCTTCATTCAAGAAGTCAAGTCACTTGAAGAAAGGAGGTGGGAGGAACAAGAATAAGCAAGCTCAATCTCAAACATATATAAAATGCAGCAATGGATGCAAGAGAGATGAAAAGAAAAGTTATGAGAAGTGAAGGCAAATTCACTTCTCAAATTCACTTACCACCTGAAAAGTTAGAAAAGAAATGCAATGCAAAGCAAAATGGGGTGAAATGGTATGATGAGAAACAAAACCAGAAGCATTTTCATGATGCTAATGATGCTATGAGATGCTACAAACATGAGACAAGGCATGGAGATGATCATACATGCTTATGAATGCAAATGATGCAAGCTAAGAAGCATGAACATACATGAAAAGTTATGAAGTGCACATGACATACAACATGGCAAATACATGATGCAATGATCAGACATGCTTTCAATATGTCTTATGATGTCAAATGAATCAAATGGATGCTTGAAATGTCATGGCAAGTCATGTTATGCAAGAGAATGCAAGAGGGATGCAAATGAAAGCCCAAATTAGGGTTTATGAACCAAACATCAAACAAAAGTCAAAATCAGAAGCAAACCCTAGGATAAAAAATTGAAAATACCACACAAAGGACCCCTAACCCTATACTAATTCACTGCCCATAGGAGAGGTCTCAACCCTTAACCAATTTCAAGTTATGGTTTTTACAAGTTTCTAGGGTTTTTAGGGTTTCCAAACAAAAGAAATGTCAAACAATTTGAAAATGAGGGATCAAATCATGGCCATTTAATCTCAAAAACTACATGCTAAACACAATGCAATGCAAGAAGAATCAATGTCCAACTCTTCATGGATAGGCAGAAATGATTTTTTGAACTTAGGATCAAAATAATGCATAAAAATGATTTTAAATCAATGAAAAATTATCAAAATGCATCAAGATCAAAAAAGAAATTTGGTTTGAAGGTTAGACAATGTTTCTAAATGTCTTAGAACATTTCATGAATTTTTTGGTGATTTTTAAATACCCAAAAGGATTTTTAATAAATTAATTCTCATTAATCAATTAAAAATAATCTTTTAAATATTTAAAAATACTTTTTTAATGATAAAAATAAAAATGAAAATATTTTTGTGTCTTAAAAATTAATAAAACTCTTAAGAAAAAGTTTCATAATTTTTAGACAAATTTTACTATTTTAAATAAATTATACAAATAAAATGAAAAAGAAATGAAAATAAAATTGGAAAAAAAGAAAGTAAACAGAAGGAATGGCTGAGATTCACTCCAAGTTTGAAAGTGTTGACTGGCGCGCAGATCCAAGGGCCAGGATTGGTTCTGAGTTAATTAATTTAATTACAATTAATTAAAACTAATAAAATGAATTAGGGCTAATCAAGTGGATCTGGGCCTTCTATTCGCGCGGCAAGTCAAACAAGTCAAGCCATCCAACGCACGAAATTCAAATGGAATTAATTACTGTAATTAGGGCTAATCAAACTCAGGTGACCGGAGGGGAGCTCCGGTCATCTTCCCCGGCGACCCCAAAACCCTAAAACATGATTCAGGCAACCATTTCACAAATTAAACACATCTAAGTGATCCTCTAACATCCTAGGACACGAATCCACCCTCAAACAACATTTAAACACCATGAATCAAGCGAATCGAAGGAAACAAAATCCACGGGCAAAATTTCAGAGGGATCATACAAACTCATTTCTCACTTATTTTTGATTCTGAAACCATCCCCATGACCAGCAAGACATGAGCAATCATATTATAACTTAAAATGCAAGCTTTGGGAGAAAGTGTTCATGTTCATACCTGAGCTGGAAAGCTTCAAAACTGAGCTTCCAGAGCTTCCTTTGCGTGCAAATGGATCCCTTTGACTCCCCTGATGCTAATGGAAGGCTTGAAATGAGCTTAGACAAGCTGCCTTGAGCAATCCAGTTCTGGTGTAGCAGAAAATGCAGTTTGTGTATAGGCTGTTTCAGATCAATGTGAAGGGTGGTTTTGGTTCCTTTTGAGGTGTTTGATCTGTTGGTGAAAGAAGTTTGGATGTTTGATGGCTGTGGAAGGTGATTCGAAGAAAAATGCAGGCTGAGGTGAAAAATGGTAATGAGATGTTCTTGCTCAAATCAGGCCTGAATCTTGTTGGTTTCTACTCAATGAGGCAAGGTGAGATGATTAGAGGAATTTGTTTTAGTGTTTGAGAGCTGTGGAAACAAATTCGAAGAACTTTGCAAAATGGGGTGAGTTTGTATATGTGATGCTATGATGTGTTTCAGCCTTGCCTTCTATATGAAATGGCCTGCATTTGGATAGTATAAAATAATCCCATAGGTCAGATGATGTGACCTGGCCTTTATTGATTGGTAAGTTCACTTTTGCAAAAAAGTCCACTTTGTGTAAGGAAGGCATGGCTTGAGCTCTAGCTTGGTACAAGAGGCATGGGCTGCGCAGCAAGATGATGTGAGAGGCTAGCATGGTTCAGCATCCAATGTAGCAAGTGGTAGGAGGAGTGATCATGAGTTTTGCAAGTTGCTTCAACTTTGGTTCACATGTGATTTTCTCATTCCATAAGCCATGAAACATGAGAATTCTTGGTTCAATTCTGACTTTTAGGTCACATAGAATGTTTTTGTCATGATTTGATGTCAACTAGAGGTTACAAACAGCCTTGGTTCATGATTTTGCAAATTTCTCATTTGGTGCACATCTTGAAAATAAGTGATTTTTGGCAACTTTGTCACACCATAACTTTTGATCCAAGAAGAATTAGATCATGTTCTTGTACTTTTTGAAAAGGGAAAGATGTATTCTACAACTTTCATGACCAAAGTTTTTCCATTTGAAGCTTCTTTGGATAAAAAATCAAGGCTTGAAAAATGACCTAAAATGACATATTCTTGAAAAGTCAACCATGCCCTAAAAAGTCAACTTTGCCAAAACTTGTGATTCTTGATTTTTGTGAACTTCAACCTTCTTCCATGATCAAATAAAGATCATATACACTCAAAATGATGAAGATCACCCATTGGTTGGGTCATTGGGGGCCTCAGATGCCCTGATTTTGCACTGACTTGTCTGAAAAGTCAACTCTTGATCAGATGACTTCCCCATGGAATTTCTTCATGAAAATTGATGTGCATACTCCCTATACCATATAGAGACCAATGGAAATCAGAATGACCAAAAAAATTTGGGGTTATGGCCTCTGAAACCAAAACCCTAATTTTAGGTCAACTGTGCAGTCAAACTTGGCTCTGCATCCATACCAAACCCAGTTCTTGTGATTCTTTTGCATTTTTGACTTTGTGGGGATGTAATATGATGCTTGAACACACATCGACCCCTTTGAAGTGATTAGTGGCCTTTGGAGTGGCTCAAGAAGCTCTTGGATTGCTCAGATCACAAACCCTAGGTGCAGATGACTTAGAAACTATGCAGTGGATCAAAAATGAGATGTGAGATGATATGATTGTGTTTATGCATATGAAATGATCACAAGACATGGTGTGAATGGGTGAGGGCAAATTTGGGGTGTTTACAGATTCCATGTACACAAATCAAGTTTGGACCTTTGTAGAGCCTCATGTAGGAGTTAATCTTATAGCATGCATGTGGGTCTTAGAAAATAAGACTGACAATGGATAAAATAAATTTTCTAGTATTTTGTGCTACAATGTTATTAAGTGCATTTGTATTAGTCTTAAAAGCAGCAGCATCATGTCGATCAACCGTTAATGTCGTACTGTTACTCCCAGCTTGTTTAAGTTTCAAATCAATACCTTGTTGATTATTAGTACTCACATTCGTGAAGAATCATAATCATATGCATGAAACTAAAAAAAGAAAAGCATGAAACATGGTTCCTTAAACCATGGTAAAATTATCCAATATAAAACAAGTTATGTTGGAATTTGATAGAGGAAATTCTAAGTTACAAGTTAGTAGTTCACATACATGATGGATCATCAGAAAATCAGAACATATTTTGTAATAACTCTGACAGGAGAACAAGTCGAACCCGACCTCGTGAACAGTGATAGGAAGGAATATGAGCAATCATAATGGGTGGTTACAAAATATCTCCATTAGAGTTACAAGAATTAAGGAAAATTTCATAATTATATAGGGCGGTAGACATTATCCAAATTCATCTTAATGAGGTGTATGAAGAAACATTCTTTTAAGGATCATTTATAGGTGAAAGAGTATAAAAGGAGACTTCTTCCACCCATGAGAAAAGGACAACGAATACATCCTAACTAATAGTTGTTGTTAGGTAAATTAAATACATTGTCAAATCACAATGAATTCTTTTAAATTTGGGTGTTAACCAAACACACTCCTTTCTTATGATTTGATCGAAGAATAAAACCATTAATATTTAGAACATTTTTCAAAAAAGAAATCGGTCAAAAATAATAAATCATATCCAAATAAAAAAAACTTAACCAAGAAAATGAAGAACATGATAAAGTTTTTTTCCAGATATAGATATTTAGAAAATGATAAATATCAAATTTGAAGAAATAAATATTTTTATAATGAATAAATTTGTAGATGTTAAGAATTGGCAGAATTTTTGACAAACAAGAATAAGTGAACTTAGTTCAGGATGTCACACCAGATGTTGTGACATTGACAAATAAAGTAAGAGTTAATGAACTTAGTTCAAGACATCAGGATGTCACACCAGATGTTGTAACATCGTAAACCTGCTACCTGACTTAAATGATGCATAACAGAAGTGAGTAAATTCAGGAGAATTTATTTGGAATTAATTGTAAAGAGATAAGCAATCCAAGGCGCATCTTTAGGGAGCTTAGTTATCTGGTTTCAGTGTAACAGAATAACTAACTCACCTTGATTCAAGGAGATAACAAACTAACTAACCCTAATTCAAGGTGATGATTGTGGGATTTATCAAGGTCTGGATAATTTGCAAAAAGCCCACAAACCAAGCATCTATTTAAGGAACTGAAACTCTTAGAAAAGAGCACGAATTTTAGAAGACTGTAAAGGGTGTTTGTGAAGTATAGCAGGATTTAATTGTTTGTCACTTTATGAGCTTTTAAGCAAAAAGTGAATTGTGTCTTGATTGAAACTTTTAAGTAAGATCAAGCTGTTGTGTTTGAAGTGTGACTTCAATTTTATTAATCATTGTAAGAGATCACTGTGTTATTGAGGGGGAGTGAGTAGGTACTCATATCTAAGTTGAGTCTTAGGTAGAAATTGACTTGGGTAGATATTAAGTGAAGGATTAAACTGGTTGGTTTAACTCCATAATTAATATTACTTATATTGGATTTCCTTCCTGGCTTGGTAGCCCCCAGATGTAAGTATGGAGATACATTGAACTGGGTTAACAATTTCCTGTGTTATTTAATTTACCAGCTCATTAAGTTTTGTTTAAGATTTCAAGTGTTTAAACATCTGGTTCGACATCACGTACCTGACCCCAGAATTTCAATTGGCATCAGAGCAGGCACCCTGCCTGTATAACTGGGTGAGATCTAGGGACTGCAAATTTTGGGAACATGGACAGAGATGTAGGATCTGTGAATCGACCACCTATCTTGGATGGATCCAACTATGATTACTGGAAGCCAAGAATGGTAGCATTCTTGAAATCTCTTGATAGTAGGGCTTGGAAAGCAGTTAACAAAGGATGGGAGCACCCTGTCCAAGACAATAAGGATGGGGCAAAAGTGATGAAGCCTGAAGAAGAGTGGAGCAAGGAGGAAGAAGATTCAGCACTTGGAAATTCCAAAGCCTTAAATGCCTTATTCAATGGCATTGACAGGAACATATTTAGGCTTGTGCATCACTGTGAGATGGCCAAGGATGTTTGGGACACTCTCAAAACTACTCATGAAGGAACATCAAAGGTGAAGATGACAAGACTTCAACTTCTCACCACCAAGTTTGAAAACTTGAGGATGAAGGAAGATGAGACCATTCATGAGTTTTACATGAACATCCTGGAAATTGCTAATACTTCTGGTGCCTTGGGAGAGAGGATGAGTGATGAAAAGTTGGTAAGGAAGATTCTCAGATCACTGCCAAAAAGATTTGACATGAAGGTTACTGCCATAGAAGAAGCTCAGGACATCAGCACAATGAAGGTTGAGGAGCTCATTGGTTCCCTTCAAACCTTTGAGATGGGAATGAATGATACAATTGTGAAGAAAAACAAAAGCATAGCCCTGGTCTCAAACACTGATAAAGAAAAAGAAAGTCATGAAGCAGACTCTGAGGACAACCTATCAGAAACAATTGCTATGCTTGGAAGACAATTCAACAAAATTCTCAAAAGAATGGAAAACAGGCCCAGACCAAGTGGAAGAAACGCAACCTCTGAGAATAAAAGACCTTATGACTCTAATAGAAGGTCAAACTATGATGAGAAGACTAACCAAGGAAAAGGAATCCAATGTCATGGATGTGAAGGGTATGGACACATCAGAAGTGAATGCCCAACCTACCTAAAGAAGCAAAAGAAAGGTCTCTCTGTGTCCTGGTCAGATGAAGACTCAGGTTGTGAGTCAGAAGAAGAATCTGCAAAGCACATCACTGCTCTAGCTGGAGTATGTGAAACTGAAGGGGGATCCAGTGATGAGGATCTGACATTTGAAGAGCTTGAAGCATCTTACAGGATGCTGTGTAAAAGGAGCACTGAAGTATGCATGGAAAATATACAGCAGAAGAAGCAGATTGAGGAATTAAAGGCTGAAAAGGCAAGTCATCTAGAGATCATTGACACCTTGAAAAGTGAAGTCAGCCTACTCAACTCCAAAATGGAGCATATGTCCAAATCTGTCAGAATGTTGAACAGTAGCCCAAACACACTGGATGTCATTCTCAACAACAACAAGCACTCAGGGGGATAGGACTGGGCTGGGATTTAGTAAAGCTCAAAACTTTGAGGCTAGCACCAGCCAAACAACTCCAAATCCCATGAAGTCAACTAAGATGTTCAAGCAGATGTCTCAACATCATGACAAACACATGATGAAAAAGAAATATCAAAGATGGAGATGCCATCACTGTGGAAGGTTTGGTCACATCAATCCTTATTGCTACAAGCTGCATGGATACCCCAATCAGAGTTCCCAGCACCCTCTTAAGCAGAAGACAGAGGTCACCAAGAAAATCTGGATACCTAAAGCTAGTTTGTATGTTGATCAAAGCTACCAGTACATGCCTAAGAACAAGGTCAACAGGCAGCCATGGAACTCTAGAGATGGACACTACCCAGAACAGATGCATCAAAGGAAACCTCACAACAGGCACAAATGGTCCAAGAAGGTTTTTCCCTCTATAGCTCATACATCTCTCAGAGTATCTGCTAAGGAAGACTGGTATTTTGATAGTGGCTGCTCAAGGCACATGACTAGACTGAAGAATCTGCTGGTAGACTTAAAGTCACACTCATCCAGATATGTAACCTCTGGAGATGGAGCAAAGGGGGAAATCAAGGGAGTTGGGACCCTGGACTGCTCAGGTGTACCAAGTCTAGATGATGTGTTGTTGGTAAAAGGATTAACTGCTAACTTGATCAGCATAAGTCAGTTATGTGACCAAGGTTACAATGTCAACTTCACCAAAACTGAGTGCATAGTCTCTGATAAAGAACAGAAAGTTGTCATGAGAGGAGCCAGATCAAAAGACAACTGCTATATGTGGGAACCCCAAGATTTCAGCCTCACATCTACTTGTTCATTAGCCAAAGAAGAAGAAGTGAAGCTGTGGCATCAAAGAATGGGTCATCTCCATCTCAGAGGAATAAAGAAGATCATATCTATGGAGGCTGTAAGAGGAATCCCAAGACTTAAGATTGATGAAAGTAAAGTTTGTGGTGAATGTCAAATAGGCAAGCAAACCAAGATGTCACATCCAAAGCTTCAACATCTGACAACTTCAAAAGTCTTGGAATTATTGCACATGGATCTTATGGGACCAATGCAAGTAGAGAGTCTTGGTGGAAAAAGATATGCTTATGTGGTTGTTGATGACTTCTCAAGATATACCTGGATAAGCTTCATCAAAGAAAAGTATGATGTGTTTGATGTATTTAAAGATTTGTGCCATAGAATCCAAAGAGAAAAAGCAAGCTGTGTGGTCAGAATAAGAAGTGATCATGGAAAGGAGTTTGAGAATCAAAAATTCTCAGATTTCTGTTCTTCAGAAGGAATCAACCATGAGTATTCTTCTCCCATCACCCCTCAACAGAATGGGATTGTAGAAAGGAAAAACAGAACTATTCAGGAGTCAGCTAGAGCCATGATTCATGCTAAAAAGTTACCCCTGTACTTTTGGGCTGAAGCTATGAACACAGCATGCTACATCCACAATAGAGTCACACTAAGAAAGAGAACTTTATCCACCATCTATGAAGTCTGGAAGGGTAGAAAACCTATAGTCAAGTACTTTCATGTGTTTGGAAGTAAGTGCTACATTTTGGATGATAGGGATCAAAGAAGGAAGATGAAACCTAAGAGTGATGAAGGGATATTTCTTGGATACTCTATAAATAGCAAAGCTTACAGAGTATTTAACTCCAGAACCAAGGTTATAATGGAGTCAATAAATATGATTATTGATGATGCCTATAAAGATGTTGCTGATGATGTTGGAACATCTGCTGACAATCAAACTGAAGTTAAAACAGAAAGTGATAATCTTGACTTCACTTTAACTGAGGCAAGGTCAGAGCAATCCAACAAACCTCCCTCCATCAGAATCCAGAAAGATCATCCTAAAGAACTGATAATTGGTGATCCCAACAAAGGTGTCATCACTAGATCAAGAGAGGTGATCTCAGGCTCCTGCTTTGTTTCAAAGATAAAACCTAAGAACATCAAGGAAGCTCTGAATGATGAATACTGGATCTCTGCTATGCAGGAAGAATTAGGCTAGTTTACAAGGAATGAAGTATGGGATCTTGTTCCTAGGCCTGATGACATTAATGTGATTGGCATTAAGTGGGTGTACAAAAACAAGTCTAATGAGCAAGGAGTAGTTACAAAAATCAAGGCTAGGCTTGTAGCTCAAGGATATACACAAATTGAGGGGATAGACTTTGATGAAACCTTTGCACCAGTAGCAAGGCTTGAATCAATCAGACTACTCCTAGGAATTGCTTGTATCCTAAAGTTCAAACTATTTCAGATGGATGTTAAAAGTTCCTTTCTAAATGGGTACCTTAATGAGGAAGTATATGTGGAGCAACCTAAGGGATTTGTTGATCCAAGCTGTCCAGATCATGTATATAAGCTGAGGAAAGCTCTGTATGGTCTAAAGAAAGCTCCCAGAGCATGGTATGAAAGACTGACCACCTTTCTCATTAAACATGGATACAGAAAAGGAGGAATAAACAAAACCCTGTTTGTAAAGGATGAAGAGGGAAAAGTTATGATTGCTCAGATATATGTGGATGACATAGTGTTTGGTGGGATGTCAGATAGGATGGTTAAACATTTTGTTACTCAAATGGAGTCTGAGTTTGAAATGAGTCTAGTGGGAGAACTAACCTACTTCCTTGGACTGCAAATCAAACAAATGGAGGACTCCATGTTCATATCCCAAAGCAAGTATGCAAAGAACACTGTCAAGAAGTTTGGGATGGACAATGCAAGTCACAAGAGAACACCTGCCCCCACTCATTTAAAACTGACAAAGGATGACAAAGGTGAAAGTGTGGACCAAAGCTTGTACAGAAGCATGATTGGAAGCCTACTATATCTTACAGCTAGCAGACCAGATATAGCTTTTGCAGTAGGTGTGTGTGCAAGGTATCAAGCTGAGCCAAAAGTGAGTCATCTAAACCAGGTTAAGAGGATCTTGAAATATGTAAATGGTACATGTGACTATGGCATAATGTACTCTCATGGTTGTGAACCAATTCTCACTGGATTTTGTGATGCTGACTGGGCTGGAAGTGCTGATGATAGAAAAAGTACATCAGGAGGATGCTTCTTTCTAGGGAACAATTTAATTTCTTGGTTCAGTAAGAAACACAATTGTGTGTCCCTATCCACTGCTGAAGCTGAATATATTGCAGCTGGTAGCAGTTGTTCACAGCTGGTATGGATGAAACAAATGCTCACAGAATACAATGTCCCACAAGATGTCATGACATTGTACTGTGACAATTTAAGTGCTATTAACATCTCAAAAAAATCCTATCCAACACAGCAGAACTAAGCACATAGATATCAGACATCACTTCATCAGAGACCTTGTGGAAGAGAAGGTGATCACATTAGAGCATGTAGTCACAGAGCTGCAATTAGCTGACATATTTACTAAGGCTTTGGATGATACCCAATTTGAAAACCTAAGGGGTAAATTGGGAATCTGCATATGTGAAATATAGCAGTTACGGAGAAGTGCCAGCATGTCTCATGACATCGTGTGGCATGATCACCAGATGGCAGCACCAGTCTGGCCACTAACTGTTTGTATTCCAATCTTAAAAATTCCACTAGCAACGGATTCTATATATGTACAAGCGTGCTCTCAACTTCTCATATTCCCACTATTTCCACTAAACGTTTTGCATGCTACAGCTGAATCTCTAAGCTCATCAAAATCTATCAAACCCTTGCACATTTCCACTACAATCGAAGAAATGTCTCATCATCAGAACCCTAACTCCATTGATGAGGGTCTCAATCAAGAAGATGTAGTGCATGCAACTCCAATTTATATAGTACAAATGGATGCCACTCCTATAGATGAGATCAGAGGAAGCATTCCTATTGCTCAAAAACCCAGGACTCCTCATGCAAGAAGAGCTAAGGAGCCAGTTTTCAGAAAAAGCAAGGGAACTCTTGAACAAAGAGTTGTGCCTGGACGCATCCATCAAACAGCTTGTAAACAGGATCCTTGCTGAACAAAGAGTTGTGCATGGGGTGTCTGTTCCCCTGAACAGTATGCCTGCTCCACAAGAAGAACCAAGCAACCAGGCTGAAGAGGACATACCTGCTCAATAGGATGTCCCAAGGAATGTTGAAGCATTTGAGGGCCAGGACAAAGCCTCAACTGATAATGATCCAGCTACTGATGATAAAGATACTGATGATCAAGCCCCCAATGATCAAGCTGCTGAGAAAGAGGCTTCCCAACCTCCACCAGTTGAAAATCTGGATGATGAATCTGACACAGAGATCATAGCCTCTGTTAATCCTAGCATAGCCAAAAGGCTTAGGGCTAGGAAGGAGAAGAAGCCAGCTGCACATGCAACTCCTGAGAAGAAACAGTCAACTCCCAAAAAGGACAAGGTCAAAGTTGCCTTTGGACCTACTAAGCAATGGAGCAAGGTAAGCACCCAGAAGAGGAAGGCTCCAACTCCAACTGACTCTGATGTTGAGGAGGATGTCCTACAATCCCAACCCAGGAAGAAGCCAGCACCTCATAGGACTACCTCTATTGTTCCTGAAGCACCTCTGGACAATATGTTCTTCCACCATGTATCCAGTGTAAGCAAGTGGAAGTATGTCTATCAAAGAAGGGTGGCTTTGGAAAGAGAGCTGGGTAGCAATGCTTTGGAGTGCACTGAGGTAATAGATTTAATCTCCAATGCTGGCTTATTCAAAATTGTTTCCAATTTTTCTCCCTGTTATGAACTGCTGGTCAAAGAGTTCATAGTTAATCTGCAAGAGGGGTGTGCTGATGGGAAATTTGAGGATTTCATGAAGGTATATGTGAGTGGGAGATGTGTTGATTTTTCTCCCAGGGTTATAAATCAGTACCTGGGGAGAGAATCTGATGGGCCAAATGAACTGGGCAAAACTGACAACCAAGTCTGTAAGATCATCACAGCCAACCAGGTCAAATCATGGCCAGTCAAAGGCAAACTATCTGTCAGCTTGCTAACAAGAAAGTATGTTATGCTGCATAGAATTGGAACTATCAACTGGGTCCCCACCAACCACACTTCATCAATAGCTACTGGGCTAGGAAGATTTATTTGTGCTGTAGGCACCCAAACCAAGTTGGACTATGGGGCTTATATCTTTGATCAAACACTAAAGCATGCAGGAACCTCAGCAACCAAACTTCCAATAGCTTTTCCCTCACTGCTTTGTGGAATCATTCTCAACCAATATCCAGGCATCCTTACTGATAAGGATTCTATCTGTAAGAGGGAGAGTCCACTGTCCTTTCACTACAAACTGTTTCTGAGCCATCATGTTGTAGATGTTGAAGCTCCAAGTGGGACATCTGCTGGGACATCTGCTGTTAAGACTCCCATATCAAAGGCAGCCCTGATTGCAGAGCTCAAGACTACCTACAAAGAGCTAGATGAAAGGAAGAAGAATCTTGAGGACATAATTCAAAGGCTGGAGCTGGAAGAGGTTGCTAAGAATGTTGATGAATCTGATGCTGAGTCTGAGGATGCAGAAGATACTGAATATAGTGAGTCTGAGTGAAGCTGTGTGTGGTGGAAAGTGTACTGCCTGTTCTGCATTGTAATTTTGCTTTGTAATTTTGAATGTTTTTTTCTCTCTGCTTATGTAATGTTTGGCCCCAATTTCTGTCTAACAAGGGGAGAAGTTATGAACAATGCTGATGTTAATTTCTGTCTTCTGAACTAAGTTATTTTTGAATGTTGATTGGTATATCAAAGTCTGTTGAACAAGTCATAGCAGTATACATACAAGTTTGAGGTGGAGAAAATTATTAGCTCTCACATGATTCAACAGAAAAGAACTCTGCTGCTCTCTGATAAAACTCTGCTGCTCTCTGATAAAACCAAAAGATTGTGTTAGCCAAAAATTAGCCAAAGGGGGAGTTTGTAGATGTTAAGAATTGGAAGAATTTTTGACAAACAAGAATAAGTGAACTTAGTTCAGGATGTCACACCAGATGTTGTGACATTGACAAACAAAGTAAAAGTTAATGAACTTAGTTCAAGACATCAGGATGTCACACCAGATGTTGTGACATCGTAAACCTGCTACCTGACATAAATGATGCATAACAGAAGTGAGTAAATTTAGGAGAATTTATCTGGAATTAATTGTAAAGAGATAAGCAATCCAAGGCGCATCTTTAGGGAGCTTAGTTATCTGGTTTCAGTGTAACAGAATAACTAACTCACCTTGATTCAAGGAGATAACAAACTAACTAACCCTAATTCAAGGTGATGATTGTGGGATTTATCAAGGTCTGGATAATTTGCAAAAAGCCCACAAACCAAGCATCTATTTAAGGAACTGAAACTCTCAGAAAAGAGAACGAATTTTAGAATACTGTAAAGGGTGTTTGTGAAGTATAGCAGGTTTTAATTGTTTGTCACTTTATGAGCTTTTAAGCAAAAAGTGAATTGTGTCTTGATTGAAACTTATAAGTAAGATCAAGCTGTTGTGTTTGAAGTGTGACTTCAATTTTATTAATCATTGTAAAAGATCACTGTGTGATTGAGGGGGAGTGAGTAGGTACTCATATCTAAGTTGAGTCTTAGGTAGAAATTGCCTTGGGTAGATATTAAGTGAAGGATTAAACTGGTTGGTTTAACTCCATAATTAATATTACTTATATTGGATTTCCTTCCTGGCTTGGTAGCCCCCAGATGTAAGTATGGAGATACACTGAACTGGGTTAACAATTTCCTGTGTTATTTAATTTACCAGCTCATTAAGTTTTGTTTAAGATTTCAAGTGTTTAAACATCTGGTTCGACATCACGTACCTGACCCCAGAATTTCAAAATCGTTTTCAATGTATTTAACAAACCAATTTCTAACATATAATTTTAAAATTAAATTTTATTTTAATTTTGTTTAATAATATTTATTATTGAGAAACAAGTGTAAGTTATATGGAAAAACAAATGTGAGTTCTAAGTCCTATATTGTTTAGAAAATTGGAGGTTGAATATTTTACAAGTAAGAGGGTCCATACACATATCACCTTAAGGTTTTGAGTGAATATATAATGTCTCTCTCACTTATTTAGGTGTATCTTTGACCCTGAGGTACATGTTTGATACAATGTAAATTCTCCCCCTCTTTACGAGATAAAAGGGTCTCTCAATGGTGGAGCTTATTTTTTAGGGAGAGTGTGTTTTAGGTGAATATGAGAATGATTTCTCCCCATGATGACACCAATATATATATATATATATATATATATATATATATATATATATATATATATATATATATATATATATATATATATATATATATATATATATATATATATATATATATATATATATATATATATATATATATATATCAAATAACAATGAAAAAAAATGAGTTTGATTTCTACTCTTTTTTTAATTTCTCTCCTATTGTGTAACATAGAAAGAAGAATATGAATTCTATGTAAATTTATGATGCCAAAAGTGTAATGCCCCGATTCGATATTTCCCTAATTTGTTGAGTCTTTTATTTCATTTGAGTGATAATTATCTTATTTGTAAAATTGGCATGATAATATGATATGTTAATGTGGTATGCTGGTATGATATGTGATTTTACCGTTTTGGGAATTTTCGGGTAAAATTAGATAAGAGGGTATTTTAGACATTTGTTAATTAGTGATAAATTAGATTTAAGATAGAATTATATTTTGTGAGAAAAATGATATTTAGTGGAAAAAGGGAAGAAAAATGAGTTAAGTGTAGAAATAGTTAGTAAGAGAGAAAGAATAGAAAATAGAAAGAAAAGAATATAAGTTGTGAGAAGGAGAATAGAAAGGAAATAGAAGAGAAATAAAGGAAGAGAAGAGAAAAGAGGAGAAAAAGAGGGAAAAGCTTGGATTCTTCAAGATTGCTCCTAGGAATTGAAATAATCGGGTAAGGGTGATAAACATTGTTATTTTAATCTTGTATATGATTATGTATGTATGTGAATGATTGGGTTTTCATTTTGATAAAATTTAGAGAAGATGAATAGTTAGGGTTTTCATGAGATTGTGAGAAAATGGTAGATTAATCAGTTAGAAGTTGATATAATCGAAGTATGATGGTAGATATATGTTATTGATTCGGACTATTGGAGTTTTGCTGGGGTTTTGAGTGTTTGGGATTGGCTGTCATGCAGCTGAAAATTCTGGAATTCACTGTTGTCGCTCAGCAAGTTGTCCTCGCTCAGCGAGAGTTCCAGGGATTTCCTCGCTCAGCGAGCGAGAAGGCGCTCAGCGAGCCTGTAGGTTTTTTAGGGGTTTTGCATTTTGTTTTGTAACTTGAGTTTCGGTTATCCGTTTTAGGCGTTTTTTATATCGATTCGAAGCTAGAAATGAGTAGAAACTAATGATGCTAAGAAAAGTAATTTTTAGCCGACTTTCACCCGAATTTTCCGATAAAACGTAAATGAGTTAATTAGGGAAATGTGGGTTTAATGTGATGTTGTGGTCGTTTGGTAAATGAATACATTGCCTGATTTGAATGTCAATGTATGTTAATCGAATGAGTTGAGTGCAAAATTATGTTATGAAAAATGTGTGCATTTTCAAGAATGTTGTGTGTCATATTGCATGTGAAGCATAATGTATGCATTCTTGTGTTGTGAGATTCCTTGTGAATCCATTGTAGCATCGTGTGCTCTTGTGGAGTGTGAGCGATGACTACAACATGATCGTGTGCCCATGTGAGGTGTGAGCGATCAGATTATGTGCCCGTGTGGGGTGTGAGCAATCCATAAACATTGTGTGCCTGTGTGGGGTGTGAGCAATGGGTGATTTATTCACATTGATTGTGTGCCCGTGTGGGGTGTGAGCAATCGGATTGTGTGCCTGTGTGGGGTGTGAGCAATTCATAAACATTGTGTGCCCATGTGGGGTGTGAGCAATGGGTGAACATCGTATGCCCGACGGGGAGTTACTTTAGGTAACGAGCGATGGTTCCAATTAGTTCCTGAGTGAACTTGATGATGATTGAGTCGGTACCGCATTTGCATCTGCATAGAGTCGTGTGACGGTCTCTATGATTTGCATTTATCATCTAAATTATAAAATGATGAATAAACATGAATATATATATATATATATATATATATATATATATATATATATATATGTTTATATGGAGATGAAAGTATGTATTGATAAAAGCATGCTTGTTTATATATATATGGATGTGTGAATATATGTATGTATATATATATATATATATATATATATATATATATATATGTGTGTGTGTGTGTGTGTGTGTGTGTGTATGTGTGTGTGTGTGTGTGTGTGTGTGTGTACATTGTGATGTATATGAGTGAATCGTGCATAATGGATGTGCTAGTGTGAATATATATATATATATATATATATATATATATATAAGTATACATTGTGATGTATATAGGTGATGAGAAGTGATTGTGGTGAGAATATGTTTTATGTGTATTTTATATATTGAGATATATAATTATATGCAATTTTATTATGATAATGTTTCTAACCCTTCTGTTGTTTTATGATGCTCTATGAGGCATTATAGAGTAGGTTGCTGGAGGTCTTTTGTGAAGCTTGTCTTCATCTTTTTGGTCGGTCGGCTTTGATATGTAGCACGGGTAGCTAGGGTCGGCAATGATGCCATTTATGATACCTTTTGTATATGTATTTCGGTGATGAATGTTTTATGTAAACATGAAATGTTTGGTGAATCAAACTTGTGGATATATTTATGATAAGTATATAAGTTTGAAATTGTTATGTTTGTTTCCGCTGTTATTTGAATTTATTGAATACGGGTGTAAGGATGAAAACCTTATGTTGCAAGCTACCCCGTTTGTTGCATATCTTTTATGGGCATGTGTTGTATATTTTAATTTCAAGTATAATGTGGCATGTCCCTTTTATACCATGTTGCAAATATACTCTGATGGAATTTTTATCATGTGCCTAAATGATTTAATTGTTTATTTGGGGGTATAGAAAGAGGGTGTTATATTAAGTGTTATGAAAGGATATGCTTTCGGGATCATAGTTTTCTCCTTGATAGCAATCAAATATCACAAGTCGCATATTATTCATAATAATATTTTTTGGTGAGATTATATTTACCAATAAATACCGGTTGAAATGAATACAATAACTCTTCTAGCATTTTTTGGTGGAATGCTACTGGGAGCCTCCTTAATAGTCTTGAAATCAACAACACCTTGTTGATCAACCGTTAATCTCATCTTGTTACTCTCAGCTTGCCTGAGTTTCAAATCAATGCCTTGTAGATTACTCACATTTGTACTCACAGACACATTCATGAAGAAGCATGAAACTAGGAAAAAGAAATGCATAATACTTGGTTCTTGGAACCATGGTAAAATGCTCTAGTTACAAGCTAGTTGACTTTCTGCTCGGAAGTTGTTGTTGCCTGATCCGGATGTTTCGAATTTTTTAAATTACTTTTGTTGAGTGTAGTTTGTTCTAGTGTTGAGTGTAATTTGTTCTAGTGTTGTTGTTCTAGTGCTGAGTGTAATCAGTGTAGTTTTGTTTCAATCTCTGCATGTTTGTACTTTGGTATGTTTCTATTTTAAAAAAAGCTAGTAATTTACATAAATTTGGAAACAAAATGAAAGTTTATGTTTCAATTAGTTTTGGTTTAAACAGATGGAAAGACAAACAAATCTATAAAAGATTGGTATGTGAGCACAAAACATGATCTTTCATATAAAGAATAAATTCATTAAACTCGTGATATCAATCCCTTAGGATTTAAACCAGAAAAAAAATATTATTTTGAGAAGCATGTTTCTGGGTTCGCTTCTTTAAGTTTCTTTTCGGTTTTCATCCATTCCTGCTCAGGTTGTGGGGCAGTTACTGAATCATCACTCTTGTTTTTGGCTTAAACTCCTAGCCTTAGGGCTAGGGGATTTGGAAGCAGGCGGTGGTTTATGTTTTTGCACCATGAGACCTTGGAAGACCTTGAATGGGTGGACAGTGATTACTCGGACAAAAATCGTAGAATCTGGTTAAGTGGGATAATTTCCCATTTGGAGGCGCAATGAACAATGGTAAGAAGGAAAAACTTTGTGTCGGTAATGTGGATGCAATCGTCATTTATCCAAGGAGGAATAAACAAGGTAAGTTATTCGGTTTCGCTAGGTTCAGGGATGTGTTAGCTCCTAGTTTTGACACCTAGTTGACTTTTGGAAGCATTGACTTTAGTATCATTTTCTTGGAAGAAAGGAAAAGGCTTCGACTAAATAAAATCTGAAGAAGCATGAGTCGAAGACGCAAGGAATATAAGGACGTGGACTTAGAATATTTTCTAAGTATAAAGAATTAGCTTCAATCGAATATACTTAGAGTGGCAAATGTGTAGCAGTTGAGATCAATATTGGAAGGGAAGTTATGTTTCTTTCAAATTTGAATAATAAAAGTGGCGCATATTGGAAGTCCAAGAACATGCAAAGTGCCAAGTGGCATATTTTTAGGAGTAAACTGCAGATAGCAGTTACTTTTTACTAGTATAAATAAAGTAGTTCTAGTGTTATAATTGCATATGAATTATATTGTACAAGTTACTCCATAAACACTCAAAGTACCTATGCATAGAGAAACAAGTGAAGGCGAGAATGTACGTGATGAGATCACCACCTTATTTCATATCAATGCAATTTATGTTCAAGATTTTATTTTAAAGTCCTTTTACCTTGCATTCTCTTTACTTTTGAGCAAGTTTATTATTCAGTCTTTTATTGCCTTTTTTACTTGCTTTCTCTACGTTTCATTGCAATTTACACTTTCACTACACTTTACTTTCGACTTCAATTGTTTTGAGTCTTGTATTGTTTTATTTTCTCTTTTTACCAAAAACACTTCATAAAGTCTGCCAAAGAGTTTATGATATTATTCCTGACAAACCAATTAAAACCTATTTATAGCACATGTCCTAGGATCAATCTGGTTATTCCTGTGAGTGACTGCGAACATTGAGTTGTTTTTAGAGGATCAACAGTTGTTTATAATTTTTAGGGTAAAGAAATTGGCACACCCAGTGGGACAATGCTATAAGTAACCAATTTTTGGACGTTTTATTAACATCCTTCAAAATAACAAACTTTAAGAAGTTTACTACTTCCTTTTCTTAGTATGTTTGATTGATCAAAGTATGGTGTAATCTTTTGTTGCATGCATTTGAGAAGTGGAAAGGTAGCCACAACAGACGAATACATACCAAAGAAAAGAAATACGAGAAAAATGGCATATATTCAAGGGAACACAAGTACTTCAAATCCCCATACGACGGGGTCGAATCCTCAACCAAGCAGTTTGAGTGCTCAAAGCGCCAACATCAGTCCATAAGATATTTCTAGGAGTGATCTGGTGCCTCTCCCAAACCCTTCAATGGGAGGATCAACAACATCATCCATGGTTTCGGAACTGGTCTCTTCGATGGAAGGAACATGAGGAATGGTATATAAACCTTATACTCATCTAGTGTTGAAATACATTAGAGCAAATCTTCAAACTCCCCCACCAAATGCAACAATGTTTAGGTCTTCCCCCTAGGGTTTTCATAAATTTTGCCTAGGAACCCAGCCTATGGCATGCCAACATTGGTGATGCAAACCCTACGCAATGCGCCTGCGGTATTTTTCAGAAAATGTATTTTCTTTGCCCTTGCAGGAATCAGGATCTTGAGTAAACATGGGTTGAAATAGTCAAACCATAAGGTCGGGATATTCCTTTCAGAGTCCTGGCTTGATAAATGAATTTGCAAACTATTTGAGACAACAAATGGAGGAAAACAATATGCAAATGTTACAAACTTTGTATCAAAGTATGAGGGGAGTCTTTCAACCGTTGATTCAAAGTACCACTCAAACTTATCAACAATTAGCATCCCAAATGACTTGAATAGAAGAATTCATGGGAGTACCCACCGCTCTTCGACACCCTACTAGACAATATATGACAGAAAATCATGCTGTTGAATTCAGGGAGAATGTCAACCAGGAGAACCCATAACGTCAAGGGATAGTCGAACCACCCAGGGTCAAACCTCCAAGGAATAAAATTCTTGTTCTTAAAGTAGAAGAACCAAGGGTAATAATGGTGAATATGAACCAAAATGCAGATAATGTGGTTCAGCAGGTTCAACATAATAATATGGTAGCAGAGAATAATCTTGCAACCATTGTCGAAAGGATAATGGCGTAAAATGAGATGAATACATGTTTCGCCAGACCAAACTTTACTTCGCCCATAATAGACTACATACCTTTGACTGAATTACCTCCTAGGACAAAGGTCTCAAAGTTCTCCAAGTTCTCAAGTGATATAACTGAATCCACCGTCGAACATGTGGCATGGTACCTGATCGAAGTTAGGGAGATTGCAAACGATGAGAGTCTAAGGATTAAATACTTCCCTAGTTCTCTTACTAAAAATTCCTTTACATGGTTTACTACGTTACCATCTGGTTCGATTTGTAATGGGACTCAATTGGAACATTTATTCCATGAGCAGTTTTACATGGGTTAGATTAAAATAAGTTTGAAAGAATTGACTAATGTTAAGAGAAAGTTTAATGAACCAATTGATGTTTATTTGAATAGGTTTCGTCTACTCAAGGCTAGATGTTTCACACAAGTGCCTGAGAGTTAACTTGTTGAAATGGCAGTTGGTGGCCTAGATTACTATATTAGGAAAAAGATGGACACTCAATAATCGAGAGATATGGCCTAATTGGTTGATAGAGTTTGGCAAGTAGAATGTCTAAGAGAAAAAAAGGCTAGGGAAAATAAAAATAAAAGAATAGCCTACGTTGGATTTCATGAGGGGGTCGAAGAATATGACGAACCTATAGATTTCGAAGAAAGAGAAATAGACCTTGCTAAACTGAAGAAGGTCCCCTTATTCCTGTAAAATGTTAGTTTCATCGAATGGAAAAAACCTTGTCGAAACTGAAAAGAATGATAGGTTTCCAAAGAAAACATACACTTTCAACATTACTAAATGTGACGAAATATTTTATTTGTTAGTTAAGGATGGGCAAATATTAGTTCCTCCAGGTGCTAAAGTGTCGCCTTTAAAACTTCTCAATGTTTTCTTTTCTGGGATTCGGTGCAGAATGCAATTCAGGAAGGGAGACTCAAGTTTGGTGAGAAGCCCAAAAACCAAATGAATATCGAATCAGACCTTCTTCAAGTTGAAGAAGCCAATTTTACTGAACTTAGTGAGGTCAACATGCTCAAAGTAGCTTAGGATTCTGATAAAAATGTGAGGCAACATCCACACTGATGAAGTTATGGGTCGAAATATTGTCCAAAGCAAAGTGTAAACACCCCAAATTTTCCCTCAATAATTTCACACCATGTCTTGTGATCTTTCATATTTGCATTAGTATAAGCATACCATCTCATATGGCATTTTTGCTTCACTGCATTAGTTCAAGTTCATTTGCATCTAGGGTTTGTGATCTGAACAATCCAAGGATCTATCTGAGCCACTCCAAAGGCTTCCAATCGTTCCAAGAGGGTCCATGTATGTTCAATCATCATATTACATCCCTCAAAGATCAAGGAAGTCAAGAAATCACAAGAACTGACAAGGCATGGAAGCTGAGCTAGGGTTTCACTACACAGATGACCTGAAATTAGGGTTTTGGTTTCAGAGGCCATAACTCCAAATTTTTTGGTCATTCTTGTTTCTAATAGTCTTAATATGTTATAAGGATCATGTGTACCAAGTTTGATGAAGAAATTCATTGTGGAAGTCATTTGTTCACTGGGTAACTTCTTGAGCAAGTCAGAGCAAAATCAGGGCATCTGAGGCCCCCACCAATGGAACCAAAGTGGATTTTCCATCAAATTGAAGTTATATGATCTTTATTTGATCATTGAAGTGCTTGTAAGTTCACAAAATTGAAGAAAAGTGAGCTAAACCAAAAGTTGCCAAAAATGGAAATGACTTGTAATGTAAACTTTCCATTTTTGGGAAAGTATTTCAACCTCCTCTTTCTCAACCAAAAATGCTTCAAATGAAAAATTGTTGGTCATAAGAGTTGTAGATTGGATCATTCCATTTTCAAAAAGTAAGAGAACAAGTTCTAATTCATTATGGAACTCAAGTTATGATCTTGCAAAGTTGGCAAAAATCCTATAATTTTCAAGAATACACCAAAGAGGATTTTTTGCAAAACCACTTGCCAAGTCATTTTGTGACTTCTAATACACTTCTATGCATCATACCAACATAGTGCATTGCCTAAAAATCAGAATTGGCCCAAGAATCATCTCATTTCATGCCTTGAACTTCAAGAAATCACAAAGGGGCCAAACTTCATGAAAATTGCAAAATGACACAAAACCTTTCACAAACTTGCTGAATCACCACAAAATGCATTCCATGGCTCTCCTTGATCTCTGCTGAGCCAAGACAAGCCAAAAAGCCAGCTGCAAGAGAGCCCATACCTCAAGTACAAGTTTTGTTGACTTTGTGCAAAAGAGCCCATACCAATCACCATAGGCCACAACCACTTCTCTGACCTATCAAGACTTATTATGTGGATCAAACATAGCTCATAACACACCACACACAAGCCTAACACTTCAGATTGCTCAAGCTCTCAAAAATCACCCCATTTGCAAAAACTTTCGAAACATACAGCACACACACTCAAACTTAAAGCTTCCTTCACCAAACAACTCAGCATCAAAAGAGGATCATTTCCCACCCTTCATTACAACCAAAAAGTCTCTCTACACAAAACACGATTTCTGGCCAGCAAGAGTTCAAGCTCTCATTTCAGCCATTACAAACTCCTTCCAAGCATCAAAGCTTCATCAGAGGGACCATTGGAGTGTTTTTGTACAAGAGAGGAGGCCCAAAAGTTCTAAACTGAGAAAGCTCAAGCTCAGGTAACCTCTTCAAGCTTTTTTCAAGAAATGTAATTTTAGGTTATAGAAATGTTCCTTATGTTGTGTTGATCATGCTGATGTTTTTATTTTTGAAAATGGCTGCGAAATGAGCATGTAATGAGCTTCTGAAACTTTTCCAGTTTTTGAGTTTTGATTCATATCTTGTTCTTGAGCCATGAGAAATTTGTTTTGAGGGTAGATTTGAGTTTAGGAAGGTGAGAGGAGTTGATCTGGAGCTGTAGAGCTCCAAAAATGACCTAGGGAAGATTTTGTTCTTGAGGATTCGCCGGAGAAGACGACCGGAACCACTGTTCCGGCCGTCTGAGGTTTGTTTGCCCTAATTAGGGTTAGCTGAGTAATTAGTGTGAGTTTGAATCTTGGCCATTAGATCTTAGGGTTAGCGCGTTTTTGGATGGATCAGATTAGTTCATTAATGTTAATTCATAATTAATTAAATTAATTAAAATTAATTAGCCAGATTTGATCTGGACCCTTAGATCACGCACGCAGTCAATAACTTTCCCCTAGGTTTGAATCCCGTCCATCAGATCAACATACTTTCATTTATTTTCATTTTTATTTCATTTTTAACCATTTTTCTTGCATAATTAATTTAAAATACTTAGAAAATCCCAAAAATATTTTTCTTCTGCATTTTTAATTCAAATATTTTTCTCCACTCAAAAACATTTTTATTTTTATTTTTTGCATTAAAAAACAATTTTTAAAAATATTTAAATGTTTATTTTAATTAATTAATGGAAATTAATTAATTAAAATACCATTTAGGTTTCTAAAAATCCCAAAAAAAATCACATTGCATCTTAGGACATTTAGAAACATTGTCAAACCATTCATACAAATTTCTTTTTGGTTTTGAATCAACTTTGACATTTTTCTTGAATTTAGGGTTCATAAAAATCCCATTTTTTGAACCCTAACTTCAAGAATTCTTTTCTGCCTAACCATGAATGGTTTGACATTGGTTCTTTTTGCATTGATCTTAATATAGCATGTAGTATCTAGCATATTTTTGTCACAAATTTATCTTGCATTTTCAAATTGATTTGCATTTTCCCTTTTGAGGTACCCTAAAACCCTAGCAAACTTAGAAAATTCACAACTTTCTTTAGGATAAGAGTTAGACCTCCTCCTTAGGGGTGTGATATCATATGGGGTTAGGGTTCCTTTGAGTTCATTTGCAATTTTTATATTATTATTTGCTTCTGTTTTTGACTTTTGCATCTCATGTTGCTTTAAAACCCTAATTTCTCATGTTCATTTGCATTCATCTTGCATATGCTTCCATACATGAACTTGCCATGACATTTCTTGCATTCACATAACATCTAAGACATCATAGGCACATTAGAATCATGCTTGATCATTTCTTCATCCATTTTCCATGATATGAATTCATTTCATTCCATGAACTTTCATGTGTTTTCATACTTCAAAACATGCATCCTTTGCATTCCATCTCTTGTATGAACATTCATAACACTTGACATGTCTTTGCATCATCTCATAACAAAATTTGCATCATTAATATGCTTCTGGTATTGGTTTGCATCTTTGCATACATTTCATTTTCATTTTCATTTCATTCCTTTCTTTGTGCTAACATTTCAGGTGGTAAGTACATTGAGAAGTGAATTTGCCTTCACTTCTCATTTCTCTTCTCATTCTTATTATGCATTCTTGCTGCATTTTTCTTTGCTTTAGAGTGAGCTTGCTCATTCATGATCATTCTTCACTTTCTTTCTTCAAGTAACTTATCTTCTTCAGTGAAGTAAGTTAACTTGTTTCTTCTGCTTCTCATCCTTTCATCTGCTTCTTCCATTGGTGGCTTCTCTGAATATCTCTTTTAAGCCTCATAAACCATAGGAACATCCAAGCATGACAATAATTAGGGTTTTTGATTAGTCCCCCTTAGCTTTTACCTTTGTGTCTTCTTTGTGTCTCTCTTCTCATCTCATAATCAGAGACTAAACCTTCAAGGTTTTAAGACTTTGTGATTAGGGTTATGCCTGCATCCTTCTCTTAGGATGGAGTGTATAAATTTAATCCTAAGTGTTAAACCCTTAATGTGTTTAAACATCTTAATCAATCCATCTTAATAATCACTAAGACAAAAGCTTGTAACTTGGTCCTTGCATTAGGGTTCTAATTCTTCCTTTATTGGTTAAGAAGGACTAACCCTAGTGTTAATGTACAAGTCCCCCTCAAGTTATCTTACAAACCATAAAGTTCACTTCTTAATCTTACCATTAATTGAAATCCACTTTAATAAAGGCTTGTTTTGTCATGAGGTTAATCCCTAATCATGGATTAAGTTGAGGTATCTTCCTCAGCTTAAGTGTGCTCATCTATTATCCTTCTATTAGGATGGTGTAATGGGTCCATTAAATCCTTGATTATGGCTTAAACTCATTACTTAACACTAAACAAAAAAACGCAAAAACATCTAAATAATCACAAGTAGGTTAATGATCTTAATCCTACATCATCATGGTAATTAAGTGTGAGGTGTTTATCTCATACTTAAGGTATTCTCATTATCCCTAATCAAAGGGAGGATATGATGAGTTTACTAACCCTTGATGTAGGCTTAAGCTCATTAACTTATGACAAACACAAAAAGCAATAAAAGACTGAAAACATCAAAAACAAATAGTAATCGTTTCTTTCAGGATTCTTTTCTCATCATCTTCACTCACAAGCGAGAACTTGCTTCTTCCGTCTAATGCAAGACAGTTAGCACTCGAGCCAGACGATTCATACCTCGAGCATAGACAAGCAAGCAGTTCACCAGTCAATTTATCTTTCAGTCTCTTTAAATCGAACTACGGTGTTCTGACTTCCTCATTGCATGAGAGGATACGTAGGCATAACTTAACTGTTATTGAACAAAAGTCTCTGTCTCTTCCAGCATTATTCTTTTAAGTCTCAGTTCCTGAGCAATTCACCCTTTTACACTGACACTTGTATATTCATTCTCAGCTTTTGCACACAGATAACACATACACTACCCCTTTAAACATAATCTTTTAAGCGTGGATCTCGTCGAGTACGACGGACAATCTGGGTGCTAATACCTTCCCAGGTTGTAACCAACCCCCTTTCTCAGTTTCTCTGGTTCGCAACCGTCTTATCCATCTTTTTCTAGGTTTACGCAGCATTACCTTTCCTTCGGGATAAAAATGCCTAGCTGGCGACTCTATTCATCTTCACTTCATTTCCTCTTTTTGCCGACCGTTCGCGTCTGTACCTTATCTGACTTCTGTGTCTCTTAGCGGGAGCGACAGCTTGGCGACTCTGCTGGGGAACCTTATACTGCAACCTGGGCTTCTAGTTCTTTTTGTGGGTTCCTCCTAGCGCTTGTTTGATTTGTGTTTACGGGGGTGTTATGTGTTACTTGTGTTTATTTATTTGCTTTATTTATTTCTTTATGTATAACTTTATTTATTGCTTTCTTATACAGTTTTTGTTATGCATTTCTTACTGTCATTATCATGTGTTGGCTCTTGTCTGTTTTGGTGGGTGGGGGTTTCATTGAGTGATTAAGGTCCTATACTTGGGACCTGAGTGACACATAGGCTAGAGTGGCTTCATATTCTTTCCCATTCCATTTCAGTCTAGTGCGGGAATATGAAACACGGTTCAGACATGGGTTTCTTCTTGAGAACTATGTGCTACAGATTTCCTGTAGTACCAGGGCTATCTGGGAAGCCTGCTAAGTCTGGATGACCTTTTTATGACCTTCAGCATCTGAGGTGAATTAGAGGAGGATCCTTTATGGTTATTTTAAACATTGTACCTCCGGGTTAGAAGTGTTTACACTTCTCATAACTGATCCAAGTCTGAGGATCCTTGTTCTAGAACATTACATGTGAGGGGGTTGGGTTGTTTACAGGTTTGCAGGAACCCTTGACCTCATCATACCCTTTGTTACTAGAGTTGTTAAGGTTGTATTATTTGGACAGTTCTTGTGATTACCCTGGACTTGTGACACTTTATTTGAGTCCTCCACCTGGTTACTGGATTTCTAAGCCTCCATCCAGACTTTTGAACATACATGGACTTTTACCAAGGCAGATAAACAGATCCAGCACTTGATCACAAACCCTTTGCATATCATTTGCATACATCATTTTTGCATCATTTAACATTTGTTTATTTGTTTTACAGGGTATCCATCTTTTATCTTTGGTTTGGTTTTGACCCTTTCTGCTGCTTAGACTCCTTCAGTTATCTTCTTCAGCATCTCCATCAGTTTGTCAGTGGTTCTTCTCCAGCCATTTTCATCAGAGACTCACCTCCAGCATCTCATTCAGTGATCTTTATCAGCAGTTGCTCTCAGCTTCTTCATCAGCATCCATCATCAGCATGGACACTTCTAGAAAGAGCAACATCACTTACCACTTTTTTTAGCCCACCCTGACTGGCATCAGGCAAATCCAGTCCCTCATTACACCTGACCATATCCCACTATTCAGAGAGCATTATGGAGGCATATTGGACATGGTCATGGATCTTGATGCATCTCAGAGGAGCATGATCCATACTTGCTTGCAGTTCTATGATCCTCCACTCAGATGTTTCACATTCCCTGATTTCCAAATGGGACCTTTGCTAGAAGAATTCTCCATGTTGTTAGGAGTTCCTATCAGGAGAGGGATTCCTTTCAATCCTGAGATGGTTGCTCCCAGAAATGACGACATAGCCAGGGCATTGCATTTGGAGCCTGCCCTCATTGATCAGAACATGACAACCAAGGCTGGGGTTCCAGGCCTTCACCTAGACTTCTTGATCTCCCAGGCTACCCTGAAGGCTGCAGTAGGGGAATGGAAAGCTGTCTGTGCACTTTTAGTCCTCAGTATATATGGGGTTATTTTGTTTGCAGATGAGCCAAAGTTTGTGATCAAGAATGCCATTCACTTGTTCTTATTGAGGAAACCAGTTCCTACCTTGCTTGGTGACTTCTACTACTCAGTAGATCAGAGGATGTAGAAGCAAAGAGGAAGACTAGTCAGATGTTGTGCTCCTCTCTATTACTCCTGGCTGCTAAGACACTTGCCAAAGTCAGATACCTTCATGAACCCTCATCAGCAGAAGAATTAGGCTAAGAGGTTCATTGCCTTGACATCAGATGACATCAGATGGTGTACTCAGAGCACCAAAGGCAAGGACATCATTACTAGCTGTAGGAAATATCCTAATGTGCCTTTTATAGGAGTGAAAGGTTGCATCAACTACAACCCTTTGCTGTTTAAAAGACAATTAGGGTATGCTCTAGTTCATCCTCCCAGAGGACAAGATTTGGCTGAAACTTTTTACTGTGAAATCCAACCCAACTCTGTTGTTGTCAGGCAAGCTGCCTGGGCTTGGGATAACATTTAGACCAAGGGAAAAACCATCCTTGGCAAGTGCAACAACATTGCTTCAGCACAGTATTCTGAATGATCCCGTACCAGAGCTCAGATCACCCGGATGCCATTCACTTCAGAAGATGCACCTGGGCCTTCTACAGTGCAACCTGCAGCTACTGTTAGTTTGGAAGAGTTTGAAAAGCTTAAAGAGAGGAATACTCGGCTAGCTGAAGCCTTGAAGAAGACTCTCTGGGAGAGAAATGACAGCCGTCTGGATAATGAGAGATTGGAAAGGCTCAGGGTTGAGCATTTGACCAAGATTGAGAAGACGGATGACTACATCAGGAAGGCAAGAGCAGGGGAGTTAGTATTGAAGAATGCTTGCAAGGAAGCAAAGACTCAGAAGGCTAGGGCAGAGCATTATCTGGAAGAGAGCCAGGCTAGGTGGATCAGGATCACTGAAGCCCGTGCACAAGAAGATCAAAGGACTCAGGCTAAGATAGAACAGTTGGAGGCTAGTGAGAAGAAGCATCAGGAGGCTTTATTGACAGCTCAGAGGGAGATATCTGAATTGAAACTCCGGGCGGGGTTAAAGAGGTCAAAGGATTAGGACAAGCATAAGAAGTTGACCAGTGCCATTGCTACCAGGAACCTCCTCATCAGGACTATCACAGAACACCCAGTAGGTCCAGTGACTGAGGCCCTCCTGAAGGAAGTCAGGGAGGATGACTTTGGATTGGATGTTTTATTTCCCTGCACTTGTACTTTTCTTTTGTTGTACTTTTAATTTTGTTGTTGTATTTTGACCCACCATGGGAATGTTATTGTAATAAAACTATGTATTTTCACTCTTTGTAATATATGTGCTTTGTATTATTTTTTGGTGGGCTTTACTCTCCACAACATCATCAGCATTTCCTCGAGGTCTGGAAAGGTCAAAACCAAAAAAAACCAAACTGGATACCCTTGGAAGACAAATAAGCATGCTGCATTGCATACTAACATTTTCTTTTGTTTTGTAGGTTCTTGTTTATTATTGTTTCTCACTTTGTTGTGGTTTCAGGAAACATTGCTCAAAGAAAAGTGTTCCCTGTCAACAGAATACACCGGTACCTGGCGAGAAACAACCTTCCAGGAATTCAGATGGATCAAGTTCAACAAGACTTGAATGAAGTAAGAACCCAAATGTCAAATGAGAGGGTTGAGATGAGGAATTAGATTACCCAATTCATGACTGTAATGACTAGCTTAGCTCAGAGCCAGGAAAGACTGAGGGGGTTGGTTGAAAGGCAAACTCCTGAAGAACACCATCCAGGTACTGGAGGTACCAGTAACAACGATCACGGGCAGCCTCGCACTGAGCCACCAGAGTTTGGGCCTCATCTAAACCCGGAAGTTAATGTCATAAGGAATACTCAGGGTAACACTGCTGGAGGTAGGATCTTGCAAGAGGATCCTCAAGAAGAGTAGTTTACAGTTGTTGGAGTTGGGGACGAAGTTTACGACCGTAGGCTGGATAAAATTGCAGAGAAGCTGAGGTCTCTTGAATCCCAAAATTCCCTAGGCTTTGATGTAATGGACATGGGACTGGTGGAAGGGGTGAGAATTCCTCACAAATTCAAACCCCCGTGTTTTGAAAGGTATAATGGCCCATCCTGCCCACGCACCCACCTTCAATCATTCTTGGGAAGGTTAAAAGCTTACACCATGGACGAAAAGCTGTGGATGTTTTACTTCGAGGATAGTCTAACTGGGGAATCCCGAGAATGGTACTCCCACCTGACCAGAGCCACAGTAAGAAACTGGAAAGACTTGGTTGAAGCTTTCATCCGTCAGTATCAGTATAACTTGGACATGGCTCCAAACAGAACCCTTCTAATGGGAATGTCTCAATCCTCCCGTGAAAGCTTCAGGGAATATGCCCAAAGGTGGAGGCAACTTGCTGCTGATGTTCAACCCCCTATGTCTGAAAGGGAGATAGCAGACATGTTCATGAACACTCTTCAAGGAACATATATTGACAGATTGGCTGCATTCTCTTCTACCAGCTTTGCTGATGTAGTGATAGTCGGGGAAAGAATAGAGAGCCTATTGAAGATGGGGAAGATCTCCGATAACGGTGCCAGTTCAAGCAGTACAAGAAAACCATTTGCCGGGTCCCGTAGATCTGGTGAGACCAACTCTATGCACATGGGAAGAGGGAGACCCCAATACTTGCCCAGAATAGTTGCTTCTATTACTATCCCTGCTCCACCTCGTCAGTATGTTCAACCACCACAACAGTTTCCACAACAACAACAATTTCCACAACAAATATCATACAACAATAACAACAACAATCAACAACAACGCCCGTTTCAACAGCGACCATCTCAGGTCAACCGGGTGATTGACCCTATTCCTATGCCATATGCCACCCTACTGCCACAACTCCTAAAGCTCAATCTGGTTGAGTTGAGGACATTGACTCCACCTGATCCTCAAAACCTTCTAAGGAACTATGATGCCAATGCTAGGTGTGCTTTTCACTCTAATGCATCTGGTCATTCTACAGAAAAATGCAGAGCCCTGCATATGAAGGTTCAGGATCTGGTAGATTCAAAAGCCCTAAACTTTGCACCTCCTCCAAATGTGATGAAAAATCCTATGCCAAGCCATAGTGGGCCAAGGATTAATGATGTAGAGGATGGATCACCCATGAGTTTAATAGAAGACATTGCATATATTCAAACACCTCTGGCAGAGGTTAAAGCCCAGCTTTTAAAGTGCCAAGTGTTTCCAGGTTGTGAGGCCTGTTGTGAATCATGCAAATTTTCTGAGAATGGGTGTGACAGCTTGAGGAAAGGCATCAATGACCTGATTAACAAAGGAATTCTACAAATTACAACCACAGCTTCTACAACACCAACAACCCTTTTGTCAACAAGTGAATCTCCTACAAATACAGCAACCATCTTTTCTACTGATCCTTCTACAACTGCAACAACCATTGTTCCAACTGATTCGGCTACAACTTCAGCAATCATTCCATCTGTCACTTCAACACAAAGCAATTCATTTGCACCAGCTACTACAAATTCAACAAGCAACAATGATGTTTCCACTGTCACAATCTATTATGACCCGACAGCGGTCCCGAGTTCCAACAACTTTCAACCTCAACAACAGTCTCAACAAAGCTTCAATTCAGCTTCACCTACATCCACCAGAGGTCCTGTAAAAATATTTTATGATCCACAGACCATTGTAGTCCCAGCAACTGCAGCAGTAAGCCCAGTCACTATCACGGTGCCCGGGCCGATACCATATGAAAAAGACAGTGTTATACCATGGCATTATGGTGCTGATCTATATTGCAATGGAGAGAAAGTCCTTCTTGATTCTCCAGTTCTCACTCCCCAAGTGGACAATGTTGGGGGAGGTGGAGGCTTCACCCGAAGTGGACGTCTCTTCGCATCACAAGTCCCTAGAACCAGTTCAGAGGCAGAAGCTGCTACCAGAGCAAAAGGGAAGAGTGTGATACTGGAAGAATCTGCACCGAAAGAAACTCAGAAGTCATCCTTCGATCAAGACGTAGATGATTTCATGAGGATTATTAAGAGAAGTGACTATAAAGTTGTGGACCAGCTCCAGCAGACTCCTTCAAAGATCTCGATCCTATCATTATTGTTGTGTTCCGAAGCCCATCGGGATGCACTACTCAAGGTTCTGCACGCTGCCTACGTGCCAGAAGAGATCACTGTAAATCATCTGGAAATAGTGGTATCAAATGTCAATACTAGCCATGGGCTAGGTTTCACTGATGCTGATTTGACAACAGAAGGACGTCTCCACAACAAAGCCTTGCACATAACCCTGGAGTGCAAAGGAGCTGTCTTATCTCATGTGCTTGTAGACACTGGGTCCTCACTCAATGTCTTACCCAAGAAAGCCCTTGTCAAGCTAGAGTATGATAGGATAGCTCTCCGGCCAAGTAACCTTGTAGTCAGGGCTTTTGATGGCTCCAAAAGATCTGTTCTGGGAGAGGTGGAGTTGCCAGTGATGATCGGTCCACAAGTCTTCAAAACCATTTTCTATGTGATGGACATACAGCCGGCATACAGTTGTTTGCTAGGTCGACCCTGGATTCACGCCGCAGGCGCAGTAACGTCGACCCTTCACCAGAAACTGAAGTACGAATGGGAAGGCCAGATTATCACCATCTGTGGTAAGGAAGACATATTTGTTAGCCATTTGGCTACTTACATATATATTGAGATGGATGGTGAAATCCATGAGACAATGAGCCAAGGGTTTGAGGCCCTGAATGTCAATGAGGCTACTGAAGTATTTGCTGCATCCCAGGAAGACAGGATGGGTACTTCAATCATCTCTTATCAGCAAGCCCGGAAAGTTGTTGAAGAAGGTACTACTCAAGGTTGGGGTAAGTTGCTGCCAGTAGAAAAGAAGGAAGATAGGTTCGGTTTGGGTTATAGACCATTCTGACAAGATCAATCAGAGGCTGCCAAAGAGCCCAAATTTGTCAGTGGGGGATGCTCACCCCGGATGCTGTGAACAATCTGGAAGACGAGGAAGAAAGCGACCGCAACCTGGAGAACTGGATACGTCCAAGGATCCCAGGGAACCAAGTCTCTAACTGGTCTTCCCAGGAAATTATAAGGGTTACTCCTGCAAAGTAATTATTATTTCCTGTCTTTTTAGCATGCATCAAGCCCTGCATCTTGCCCAAGGTGTCAAGACTCATTTTGTAATAGGGTCATATTGTAATTTTGTGCAAATGATTAATCAATGAATATCGGACATCTTTTGCAAACGAGTCTCTTTTTCTCTCACTGTCTTTTCATTTTTCACTTTTGTACAAAACAATAAAATGGCAATGTTTTCAAAATAAATAACTTCATTTTCACTTTTTCTAAACAAGATTAAAATTGATCAATAAAACGAACCAATCTCAACCCTTGCAGAGATTATCCTCCAGATTGCACCGACAACAGCACTGCTATGACCTTGTATGACTTCGACAATCCAATTAATCAAGCTGATGAAGGGGTTGAAGAAGACTATGAGTTACCTGAAGAGTTAGCCAGGTTATTGAGGCAAGAAGAGAAAGTGATCACTCCTCATCAGGAGGAGGTTGAAACAGTTAATCTTGGTACCAAAGAAGACTTGAAAGAAGTGAAGATTGGGTCCAGTCTGCAAGATTCAGTGAAGGAACAACTCATTGACATGCTTCGAGAGTACGTTGACGTCTTTGCTTGGTCCTATCAAGACATGTCAGGTCTCGATACTGACATTGTTATGCACAAGTTGGCTTTGAAAGAAGATTTTCCTCCAATGAAACAGAAGCTACGCCGTACTCGTCCAGATATGGCCATGAAGATTAAAGAGGAGGTACAAAAATAGTGGGACGCCGGTTTCCTTGCTGTCACTAGTTACCCGCCGTGGGTTGCTAATATTGTACCAGTGCCTAAGAAGGATGGCAAAGTATGAATGTGTGTGGATTACCGGGATCTGAACAGAGCTAGCCCGAAGGATGACTTCCCACTACCTCACATTGATGTATTGGTCGACAACATAACTCAGTTCTCGGTATTTTCCTTCATGGATGGATTTTCCGGGTATAATCAGATTAGAATGTCACCCGAAGATATGGAGAAGACTACCTTCATCACACCTTGGGGCACTTTTTGTTACAAGGTAATGCCTTTTGGACTGAAGAATGTCGGTGCCAATTATCAACGGGCTATAGTAACGTTATTCCATGACATGATCCACAAAGAAATTGAATGCTACGTGGATGACATGATTTCCAAGTCCCACACTGAAGAAGATCATCTGGTAAATCTGCTGAAGTTGTTCAAGCGTCTGAGAAAGTATCAGCTGAAGCTAAACCTCAACAAAGGCACATTCGGGGTACGTTCCGGTAAACTGCTGGGATTCATTGTAAGTGAAAAGGGAATTAAAGTTGACCCTGATAAAGTCAAAGCCATTCAAGAGATTCCTGCACCTAGGACTGAAAAAGAAGTTCGGGGGTTCTTAGGTAGATTGAACTACATATCAAGGTTCATATCTCACCTCACTACGACCTGTGAGCCCCTGTTCAAATTGTTAAGAAAGGAACAAACAGTCCGTTGGAACGAAGATTGTCAGAAGGCTTTTGACAAAATCAAGGAGTACTTACAAGAACCTCCAATCCTTATGCCTCCAGTTGAAGGAAGACCTCTAATAATGTACCTGACTGTATTAGAAGGATCAATGGGGTGTGTGTTGGGCCAGCATGACGAGTCTGGTCGAAAAGAGTATGCAATATACTACCTAAGCAAAAAGTTTACCGACTGTGAACAACGTTATTCATTGCTCGAGAAAACTTGGCGTGCTTTAGCGTGGGCTGCTCGCCGACTAAGACAGTATATGTTGACTCACACTACCTTATTGATTTCAAAAATGGATCCAGTCAAGTACATATTTGAGAAGCCAACACTTACCAGAAGGGTTGCAAGATGGCAAATGATTCTGACAGAATATGACATTCAGTACACATCTCAAAAGGCCATCAAAGGTAGTGTAATGTCTGACTATCTAGCTGAGCAACCCATTGATGATTACCAACCAATGAGATTTGACTTCCCTGATGAAGACATCATGTTCCTAAAAGCAAAAGATCATGAAGAGCATATTCACACTGAAGGGCCTGACCCAGAAGAAGAGTGGACAATGATGTTTGATGGGGCTGTCAATATGAATGGACGTGGAGTTGGTGTAGTGCCCATTACACCTAAAGGAGTTCATATGCCTTTCTCGGCAAAACTCACCTTTGCATGCACTAACAACGAAGCTGAATATGAAGCCTGTATCATGGGACTTGAAGAAGCCATTGACCTCAGGATCAAGATTTTAACTGTATTCGGGGATTCAGCTTTGGTAATCAATCAGACCAATGGCAAATGGTACACTCACCAAGAGCATCTAATTCCATATTGTGACTATACGAGGAGATTATTGACTTTCTTTACAACAGTCAAACTTGAGTACATCCCTCGAGACGAAAATCAGTTCGCAGATGCTTTGGCTACCATTTCCTCCATGATCAAGGTTCAGACTGCCAATCATGTGCCTCGGATCTCGATATCCAGACTAGACCGACCAGCATACGTATTCTCTGTGGACATTGCTAAAGATGACAAGCCTAGGTTCCATAATATCAAATGTTTCTTAGAGGATCAAACATACCCACCTAGGGCATCATCCAATGATAAGAAGACATTGAGAAGGCTGGCTAGTAGTTTCTTCCTTAATGTTGATGGTTCGTTATACAAGAGAAACTTTGACATGGTTCTTCTCAGATGTGTTGATAAGAAAGAAGCAGACTTGCTGATGCACGAGGTGCATGAAGGATCTTTCGGTACCCATGCTAGAGGACATGCAATGACTAAGAAATTATTAAGATCAAGTTACTACTGGATCACAATGGATGCAGATTGTTATGCTTATGCCAGGAAGTGCCATAAATGCCAGATTTATGCAGACAAAGTGCATGTGCCTCCGAATCCTTTGAATGTGATGTCTTCACCTTGGCCCTTTGCTATGTGGGGAATTGACATGATTGGAAAGATCGAACCGACTGCTTCAAATGGCCACAAATTCATCCTGGTAGCCATTGACTATTTCACCAAATGGGTTGGAGCAGCTTCGTATGCAAATGTCACCAGACAAGTGGTAGCCAGATTTCTAAAAAGAGACATCATCTGTCGATATGGAGTACCCGAGCGAATCATTAATGATAATGGTTCCAATTTGAACAACAAAATTATGGCAGAACTGTGCCGGGACTTCAAAATCCAACATCACAACTCTTCTCCTTACATGCCAAAGATGAATGGCGTTGTTGAGGCAGCTAACAAAAACATCAAGAAGATTGTGCAAAAGATGGTGATTACTTAGAAAGACTGGCATGAAATGCTACCATTTGCCTTGCATGGGTATCGTACCTCAATCAGAACATCCACTGGGGCAACAGCGTATCAACTTGTGTATGGTATGGAGGCAGTCCTACCTGTTGAAGTTGAATTACCCTCCCTACGGGTACTTATGGATGTAAAGTTGGATGAAGCAGAATGGGTCTGTTCTCGGTATAATCAACTAAGTCTGATCGAAGAAAAGAGATTAGCTGCAATCTGTAATGGGCAGTTATATCAGAAGAGAATGAAGAAAGCCTTCGATCAGAAAGTCAGGCTTCGGGAATACCAAGTGGGAGATCTTGTGCTAAAAATACTTCTTCCTCCTCATACAGACCACAGGGGCAAGTGGACTCCAAACTACGACGGTCCGTTCATAGTAAAGAAAATTTTCTCTGGTGGAGCACTGATGCTCACTACTATGGATGGTGAAGATTTCTTATCCCCTGTGAATTCAGATGCAGTTAAAAAATACTTCGCATAAAAATACCCGCTGGACATAAAAACAGAATGTAAGTCCAGGCAAAAATAGGGCGTCCCGGCGAGTCAAAAACAGAATAAAAGACTCGGGCAAAAATAAGGGAAAAAATAAAAAAATGTACACTCGCTGAGTTGAAAAGCCGCATTGGACAGCTCAGGCAAAAATGGGTATCCCGGTGGATTGAAAACCCGAAAGGGCGATCCACGCAAAATCAGGGAATAAGCGAACAACTGCACTCTGAATTCGTCTGTATCACGTACAACATGGCAAGCTTCGAAAGGATAAAGCATTGGTCAGAATCAACCTTCTTCAGAAAGCAAGATGAGAAGAACGTCAAGGTCATACGAGTCATAGCAAAGGAAGCTCAATGGAGCGTCATCAACATTGCCAGCACCTTTACTTTTCTCAATTTGTAACAATCTCCTCATTTCAGGGGATCTGTTTCTTTGACTGTATTTGCCAATTCAGGGCACCCAGATTAATAAAATCAAAGTTTTCAGTCATAATTCGTCTTGTACATTTTTGTTTCGTTTGCAAAATGTCCAGTATCCATGATATAATATTTGCATAGAACAAATGAGGCCATTATTAATAAATGCTTACAGGAAATGTATTTACTTTCAGGAATATCTAACTCCTATGACGGAATCCGATAAGGGATACCTCGGGATACTTGTGCGTTTCTTTTTCTTAACAGGATTACAGGTATTCAATACGCAGCATGGGGCATGCCAAGTATCACTTCCCCAACACATCTTCTCCAAGCAGCATCTGGAATACTTTTTCCCCAACATAGTTGTCAAAGCCTCCTCATCCCCATCCGGGATCATCACAAACGTTTCTAGGAAGATCTTTCAGTGATCTTTCCTCTCCCAAACAGAGTTCCAGGTCTCCCAAAGACAGGGGAACCATCTCCCCACAGAGTTCCAGCCTCTACCCAGAAGAGCAATGCCTGAAGTTCTTACACAACAAAGTGACGGAAGCTTCTTCATCCCCAGCGGGGGTATCTCCTTACCGGATAGATCTATCAGTGATCTAGTCCCCCAAGCAGAACCATATGTTTTATCAAGATCTACCAATGATCTCATCCCCAGCTGGGATATTCTTCCAAGCAGATCAGCCAGAGATCTTCACCGCAGCGGGATCTGAATCCCAGATCGGTTTCTTTTGCATAATCATAGCATTCGCATCATCTTTCCCCACAAAGCGTAACATTCCGTTTAACACGAAGTATTACGGAAAAAATCAAACATATTGCCTGATCACAAGTCAGGTTTTGAACCAGTTGCCTGTAAATACCAAGTACCTTATCAGCGATATACAAAATACGTCCATGGCACATAAAAGCCAAAGCGTCCCCTTTGCACCCTCAAATACAGATATTTATCCATAACATGTCCTTCTCGACACTCGTCCGTGTCATCTCAATCTCCCTAACACAGATACATGTTCATATATACACTCTTTCGACACTCGTTCGTGTCATATCATCCCCTGAAGATATAAGCCACAAAAAGCCTCTGTGATTACAAATATCTACACACTCTCTTGACACCCGTCCATGTCACCACTCCCCAGCAGGGTTGCCTAAACACTTTTTGCAAACCAAACACTTGTTTATATTGCGCTCTCATTGACACTCGTCCGTGTCATCCTATCCCCACAGGTCACCAGATTACCTTTTACAGTTTTAAGTTCATAACTTATACATTTTCTCTTATGACACCCGTCCGTGTCATACTCTTCCCCAGCAAGTTGAACACTCGTCAGTGTCTTGCTCATACTTCACTATACTTATACAGATACTCATCTGTATCTTGTATATACACTTATTCCCCACAGATTCGACACTCGTTCGTGTTCTTTGTTAACCAGTTGGTACTCGTCCGTACCATCATCTCTAAACATGTGTCAGCGTTTGTTTCTACCGATACTCGTCTGTATCATAGTCTTAAGGATGCTCGTTCGCATCTTTAATCTATACACAGCGTCAAAACCCTTATACCTTTTATTTCTTAAGTGTAAGCACTCGTCCGTGTTTACCATTCCCCAGCGAAACAACTTTTCTTCTATCCGACATTCGTCCTATGTCGTGATACTTTCGGCAGCCGTACCCTGCCAGGTGATCGTCCTTCACCTTTGGATGATCGTCCCTCATCCCTTCCCCTAGCGGAGCCTCCATTATTGGAACCCCTTTCTATCCGAAATTCGTCCTATGTCGTGATTTTTTTAGCAGCCGTACCCTGCTAGGTGATCGTCCTTCACCTTTTTGATGATCATCCTTCATCATTTTATCCGATGTCCGTCCCCATCGTTAATCTTGTTATCTGACATTTGTCCTATGTCATGATAAACCCTGAGAGCATCCGTATCCTTCTAGGTGATCGTCCTTCACCTCTTGATGATCGTCCTTCATCATGCTTATCCGATGGCCATCCCCATCGTCAACCTTTTCTTTTTCTATCCAACATTCATCCTATGTCGTGATAAAGAGCAGTCGTCCCCTGCTAGGTGATCGTCCTTCACCTTTGATGATTGTCCCTCATCATTATTTCATTTATTCTTTGAACCGATGGCCGTCCCCATCATTGTTTACCTTACTTTGCAAAACTGATGGTCGTCCCCATCATTGACTTTACCTTTAATCCCCAGAGAACCTTGTTACTTTGCTTGATGGCTGTCCCCATCATGATCTCTTTGTTTCCCTAGCATGTCGGTCGTCCCCATCATTGCTTTATCCCCAGCAGTCGTCCTCTGCTCGATGGTCGTCCTCCATCGCCCTCCTTTTTGATAATCATACTTTATTTTCTTTTACAATTTATATCCCTTTTCTTCTTCTCCCCAGTGAGTGCAAATTTCGGACTGTCTTTGGTATTCAACCACAAGTTATCTTGTTTGTCTGTTAAGCCAGGCGCTGACATCCTGCACAGCTAACTCATGCTTGAATAGGGGCAGCTGTAAACACCCCAAATTTTCCCTCACTAATTTCACACCATGGCTTGTGATCTTTCATATTTGCATTAGTATAAGCATACCATCTCATGGCATTTTTGCTTCATTGCATTAGTTCAAGTTCATCTGCATCTAGGGTTTGTGATCTGAGCAATCCAATGATCTATCTGAGCCACTCCAAAGGCTTCCAATCGTTCCAAGAGGGTCCATGTATGTTCAATCATCATATTACATCCCTCAAAGATCAAGGAATTCAAGAAATCACAAGAACTGGCAAGGCATGGTGTCTCACCTCGAAAAATACGACCTTGCGATAAAAGAAAATACCGCGGATAAAAATTAAAACAACAGAGTCGCCACCTATCGCACCTTGAAAAATACGACCTCGCGATAAAAGATACCGCGGATAAAAAAATAAACAACAGAGTCGCCACCGAACTTATTTTATTCCAATTAAGGAAAGGGAAAATATCAAGAAACCCTTTTTTGAAAAATGGATAGAACAAGGTCTTTGAAACCAGATTCTAGGTTCGGGAGTCGATTACGTAAGAAGAAGGTATTAGCACCCCTTACGTCCGTTGTACTCAACGGGAGCCTCTTAGTTTAACTTGCAATCTAATGTTGACTTATGCTTGTTGTTTTCTTCAAATAATAAAATAATAAATGCGAACGATTCTAATATAAGGCTAATAGGGAAAATGGGTTATTTTGTTCCTAGGGGGCTCGACAAGGAGTAAGATTTGTGTGCCTACGTATTCCCTTGTGCAATGGGAAAGTCAGAGCTTCGTAGTTCGTGGTACTAAGGTTTGTCGGTTTGTCTTTATGAACAGTTATTTAAACCGCATTCTACTGCTAAGCGTTGGCTTGTCTGCTCGCGATAGGAGGCTGAAGCGCTAGCTTGTTTGTGAGATAGAAAGGATTTAGATAATGTTTGCTTAAAAAAAAGTTTGATTCGATTGGTGTTTTTAAGAATGAAAGGGTAAATAAACTGCGTCCTGAGGGGCGGGCCTCAGGAGAGTTTATTCGAGAATTCGAGGAATGCGAGACTCCAGAATTCAGTTCTTTCATTATTATGTATTACATATTTTAAATTACGGAAAGTCGAATGAACCGCATCCCGCGGGGCGAGCCTCGGGAGTGTTCGTTCAAGAATTCGAGGAATGCGAGACTCCAGAATTCAGTTATTCCGTTACTTTGAAAATAATTGAACGTCGAGTTCGGAAAAGTTGATGGCGAGGCATAATGCGCTCGACTTACATTAATTTGCAATTCGATTAAAGCAATAAATTACGAGAAAAATAAATGAGTGGATTAAATTGAATTGTAGAACTTAAGTTGCAATAAAGTTATAAATAAATAATTAAATTAAATTAATAATAAATTTAGTAATACATTGAATAATCAAAATAATATGATAAAATAAAAAAATTAAATTAAATTTGTTTTGTTGTAATTAAATAATATAATAAATTAAATAATAGGCCTCATATTAATTAAATTCTCCAATTAAAAATATTGGAGATAATTTAATTTGGTTTATATCATTGGCCCTAAGATAATCAACTAGAAAGAAAATATATTAAGCTAAAGTAATTTAACACCTATTTTACTAAAAGAAAAAAAAAACTTAAGATCTCATAAATTAATTAAATGAAGTATCATTTAGATTGGAATCAAATCATAGTAAAACAAAATCCAACCTTATGGGCCAATAACAAAGTCCATAGTTGGGCAAACAATGCCCCTTGGGCTTGCGCTGATCCACGTGAGATCTTAAGAAAAAGAGTTTCTAAGATGAAAACCCTGGCGGCATGAGCAACAAGCCAACAATCAATTAAATGCATTAAATCCAAAATATATATATTAAAAGACTAAATAAATGCACCAAGACCTAAATCAAATGAATTAAAAAAAATCTTAAAAACCGCATAAATAAAAAAAAGAAAATTAGTAAATATCATGCCTTAAACGAATAACCTACCATGTTATTACTGAAAGAAGATAATAAACAAAATCTAAATCAAAAAGACTCAGCACCACAACCTTTCAAAGTAAAAAACAAAAGAACTCATGACCACATGTAAACACCCCAAATTTGCCCTCACCCATTCACACCATGGCTTGTGATCATTTCATATACATAAGTTCAATCATAGCATCTCATATCACATTTTTAATACATTGCATTGGTTCAAAGTCATCTGCACCTAGGGTTTGTGATTTGAGCAATCCAAGAGCTTCTTGAGCCACTCCAAAGGCCATCAATCACTTCAAAGGGATACATGTATGTTCAAGCATCATATTATATCTACTCAAAGTCAAGAATGTCAAAGAATCACAAGAACTGAAAATGGCATGGAAGCAGAGCCAGGTTTGACTGCACAGATGACCTAGAATTAGGGTTTTGGTTTCAAAGGCCATAACTCCAAGTTTTTTGGTCATTCTTGTTTCTATTGGTCTCTATATGGTATAGGGAGCATGCATATCAAATTTCATGAAGAAATTCCATGGGGAAGTCATCTGATCAAGAGTTGACTTTTCAAACAAGTCAGTGTAAAATCAGGGCATTTGAGGCCCCCAATGACCCAACCAAAGGGTGTTCTTCATCATTTTGATTGTGTATGATCTTTATTTGATCATGGAAGATGTTGGAAGTTCACAAAATTGAAGAATTTCAAGTCATTTGCAAAGTTGACTTTTTGGGAAAGTTTGACTTTTAATGAAATTGCCATTTTAGGAAACTTTTTCAACCCTTGCTTTTTGATTCAAAAAGGCTTCAAATGAAAAAAAATTGGTCATGAAAGTTGTAGAATGGATCATTCCCTTTTCAAAAAGTACAAGAACATGACCTAACTCATTTTGGATCAAAAGTTATGGCTTGTCAAAGTTGGCTAAAATCACAAAATTTGAAGTTTTCTACCAAAGAGACATTTTGCAAAATGGTTTGTTCAAGTGTTCTAAAGGCCTAAAATTTGTATCATTTCTTCACAACATGATCATATAACACCCAAAATTCAGAATGGGCCAAAGAACTTTGCACTTTGATGCATTGAAACTCAAGAAATCTCAAAGGAACCAAGCTTGAACCAACTTGCAAAACTCATCATAAGTTACAAACCACTTGCTGCATTGCCTCTAAACCTTTTTCACAGCATTCCTTGATTCAAGCTGAGCAAAAGCAAGCCAAAAATCAAGTTGTACCATAGCCCATACCTCAAGTACACATCAAGTTGACATTTTGGCCAAAGACCCATACCAATCACCATAGGCCACCAACAACTTTCTGACCTATCCCCTTTTGATACATGGACAAAACCCAGCCTAACACATCACACAACACACACTGATCTTGCCCACAAGCCTTAGTTATCATTTTTGCTCCAACTTGCATTTTCATTCGAAACACTCAGCACAGCTAGCAAGCACAAAAACCAACTTCACAAATCAACTCAGCATGCTTCACTGATCAAAAACCACCCATCACCATAGCCTAAGACTCCCTGAATCAGAAATACGATTTCCATCCCACCTTGAACAGAACTTCTGCCATCTCTCAAACCATCCATTATAAACTTCAAACAAGCATTGAAAGCTTCTCAGGGGGTCCAGTGGAGTTGATTGAAGGCAAGAAACCAGCCAGAAAGTACCAGAAACCAAAGCTTCAGTTCAGGTAGCCATCTCAAACTTTTTTTCCAGAAACTCCATTTTGAGTTCTTAAATGCTTCTATGCACTCCCCTGATCATGGGGATATGATTATTTTTGAAAATGGTTGAGAAACCAGGATGTATGATTGCTCTGAAACTTTTTTGCCCTAGGAATGTTTTGCTTCGATTTGGCTGATTGATGAATGAAAAATGATGTTTGTGTGGGGGTTTTGATTTAGTTTCGAATGGGGATGATTTCTGGGCTGTTAGTTTTCATTTTTATGAAGTTTTGAGGATTTTAGCAACTTTCAGGTGAGGGTCTTGCCGGAGAAGACGACCGGAAGTCTTCTCCGGCCACCTAAAAGTGATTAGGGTTTAATCATGTAATTAAATGCAGTTTGAATTTGGTGCGTAGGATAGGCTGACTTAGTCAATTCCCGCGCGTGTTCAATGGCCCAGATCTTCCACTTAGCCCTAATCTCAATTAATTAAATTAATTAATTCATTTTAGCCAGTTTGAATGACAGCCCTTGGATCTGGCGCGCAGTCTTTCCCTCCTTCCTGAGTTTGAATCCTGGCCACTGGATGCGCATACTTTTCATTTTATTTCATTTTTATTTCATTTAATTTCATTTGTTTTGTTCAATTTATTAAAAATAGTAAAACATTTCCAAAAATTCTGAAAATTTTTATCCAAGCTTTTAATAATTTTCAGAAGCCAAAAACATTTTCATTTTTATTTTTTGCATTAAAAAATATTTTTAAATCATTTAAAAGATTATTTTTAATTAATTAATGAGAATCAATTAATTAAAAATACTTTTAGGTATTTAAAAATCACCAAAAAATTCATGAAACCTTTAAAATCATTTAGAAACATTGTCCAACCCTCAAACCAAATTTCTTTTTTGATCTTGATGTCTTTTGACAATTTTCCATGGAATTAATCCCATTTCAAAGCATTATTTTGATCCAATCTTTGAAAATTCATTTCTGCCTGGTCTTTAAGAGTTGGACTTTGATTCTTTTTGCATTGTATCTTGCATATCATGTAGTTTATAGGATTAAATTGGCATGATTTGATCTTGCATTTTCAATTTGTTTAGCATTTTTCTTGACAAGGTACCCTAAAACCCTAGAAATCTTAGGAAATTCATAACTTTTACTAGGTTAAGAATTGGATCCCCTCCTTTGGGCAGTGAGTTGGTGTAGGTTTAGGGTTCCCTTTGATGCATTTTAAATTTTTTATCTTGATGTTTGCTTCTGGTTTTGGTTTTTGTTTTGTGCATTGATCATAAACCCTAATTTGGGCTTCCTTTTGCTTTCATCTTGCATTTGCTTGCATACCATGACTTGCCATGACATTTTGTGCATCCATTTGATTCATTAGACATCTTAAGACATCTTAGAATCATGTTTGATCATTGCATCATCCATTTGCCATGTTGTATGTCATTTGCATTCCATAACTTTTCATGTATGTTCATGATCCTAAGCATGCTTCTCTTGCATCCACATGTTTGTATGATCATCCCCATGTTTTGTTTCATGTTTGCACCATCTCATAGCATAATTATCATCTCATATATGCTTCTGGTTTTGGTTTGCATCATCCCATTTCATCTCATTTTGCATTGCATTGCATTCCTTTCACTAACTTTTCAGGTGGTAAGTAACTTTGAGAAGTGAATTTGCCTTCACTTCTCACAATTTCTTTTCATCTCTCTTATGCATCATTGCTGCATTTTGTCTTGTGTTTGAGATCGAGCTTGCTCTTTCTTCTTATTCTTACCTTCTTTCTTCAAGTGACTTGTCTTCTTAAATGAAGCAAGTTACTTTGCTTCCTTTGCTCCTTTCATCTGCTTCCTGGTGGTTCCTCTGAAGATTTATCTTGGTAACCTCACAAACCTTAGGAACAACCAAGCATGACAATAATTAGGGTTTTTATTATTCCCCCCACTTAGATTTTACCTTTGTGTCTCATTGAGTCTTCTCCTCTCATCTCATAATCAGGGACTAAACCCTAAAGGCTTTAAGGCTTTGTGATTAAGCTTATGCCTGCATCCTTCTATTAGGATGGAGTGTATAACTCTAATCCTAAGTGTTAAACCCTTAATGTGTTTAAATCCTCTAATCAATTCACATAATAATCATCAAGACATCACACTTGTAACTTGGGCCTTGCATTAGGGTTCTAATTCTTCCTTGATTGGTTAAGAAGGACTAACCCTGGTGTTAATGGACAAGTCCCCCTCAAGTTGTCTTACAAACCATAAAAATCATTTCTTCATCATACCATTAACTAAAATCCACTCAATAAAGGCTTTGTTCTGTCATGAGTTTAATCCCTAATCATGGATTAAGTTGAGTAGCTTTCCTCAGCTTAAACATTCTCATCTATTATCCTTCTATTAGGATGGTGTAATGAGTCTGTTCAATCCCTGATTAAGGCTTAATCTCATTACTCAACACTAAACAAAAACAATAAAAACATCTAAATAAATGCAAGTAGGTTAATGATCTTAATCCTACATCAAAAGGTGATTAAGTGTGAGATGCTGACTTCACACTTAAGGTATTCTCATTACCCCTAATCAGAGGGAAGATGTGATGAGTTTACTGAATCCATTAGTTTAAGCTTAAGCTCATTAACTTATGACAAACTTTCAAAAGCAATAAAAGACTGAAAATTCAAGAAACAAACAATAATCGTCTCCTCCGGGATTCTTTTCTCATCTCATTCACTCATAAACGAGAACTTGCTTCTTCCGTCTAATGCAAGACAGTCTGCACCTGAGCCAGACAGGTCATACACTTGAGCATAGACAAGTAAGCAGTTCACAAGTTAATTTATCTTTCAGTCTCTTTGGGTCGAACTACGGTGTTCTGACTTCCTCATTGCACGAGAGGATACGTAGGCATAACTTAACAGTTATCGAACAAAAGCCTCTGTATATTCCCCCTCCTTCCAGCATCATTCTTTAAGCCTCATTATCATGAGCATTTCATTCTTGTTCTTACACTGACACTTCACTTATACACTTCACTTTTCCTTTTACACTGACACTTGCATTCTTTCCAGCTTTTATACACAGATTGCACTGACACTACCCCTTTAAAACACAAATCTTTTAAGCGTGGATCCCGTCGAGTACGGCGGATAATCTGGGTGCTAATACCTTCCCAGGTTGTAACCAACCCCCTTTCTCAGTCTCTCTGGTTCGCAACCGTCTTATCCATATCTTTCTAGGTTTATGCAGCATTACCTTTCCTCCGGGATAAAAATGCCTAGCTGGAGACTCTTGTCTTTCTGAGTTCACTCCTGTGTGTTCTCATCCCCCTTTCGCCGACCGTTCGCGTCTGTACCTCATTTGAGCCCAGCCTCATCTTTTGGGAGCGACAGCTTGGCGACTCTGCTGGGGATATCTTATACTGTAACCAGGGCTTCTGGTTCTTTTTGTGGGTTCCTCCTAGCGCTTGTTTGATTTGTGTTTACTGGGGTGTTATGTGCTATCTGTGTTTGTATATTTGTTTTGTTTATTGCTTTATGTACAGTTGTTTTATTGCTTTCTTTACAGCTTTATATACATCATACTGTCATACTGTTCTGGCTGGATCTGGTTTTGTTGCTTTGGTGGGTGGGGTTCTATTGAGAGTTGAGGTCCTATACCTGGGACTTGAGTGACACATAGGCTAGAGTGGTTCATGTTCTTTCCCATTCCATTTCGGTCTGGTGCGGGAATATGAAACACGGTTCAGATATGGGTTTCTTCTTGAGAACTCTGTGCTACAGATTTCCTGTAGTGCTAGGGCTATCTGGGAAGCCTGCTAAGTCTGAATGACCTTTAGTATTGACCTTCAGAAACTGAGGTGAATTATAGGAGGATCTTTTATGGTTATTGTAAACAATGTACCTCCGGGTTGGAAGTGTTTACACTTCTCATAACTGATCCAAGTCTGAGGATCCTTGTTTTAGAACACCACCTGTGAGGGGGTTGGGCTGTTTACAGGTTTGCAGGTACCCTTGACCCCAGCATACCCTGTTACTTTGTTTTGATTAAGAGTACTCCATTTTGGAACAGTTCTTGTGATTTTTAACCCTTGACATGTGACTCTTTATTTGAGTCCCCCACCTTGGTTACTGGACTTATGAACCTCCATCTGGATTTCTTGAACATACATGGACTTATATCAAAGCAGCAATCAGATCCAGCTTGATCACAAACTCTTGCATATCATTTGCATACATCATCATTGCATCATTTAACATTTGCTTATTTGTTTTTCAGGGTATCCATACTATATTTTTGGCTTGGTTTTGACCCCTTCATCTGCATAGACCTATCTTCATTAGTATCTGCTTCAGCTATCCTCATCAGCTACCTGCTTCAGTCACCTGTATCACCAGTCTCAGCCTGTCAGTGGCCCTTCTTCTAGTATCAGTCATCATCAGTATCTGTTTCAGCTTTTCTTCAGCAATATGGCACCCAAGAAGAGCAACATCTCCTACCATTTCTTTGAGCATGAGCTGGCTGGCATCAGGAAGGTCCAGGCCCTGATTACTCCAGACCATATACCACTATTCAGAGAACATTATGGAGGCATCCTTGATGTGGTTATGGATTTGGACCCTTCCCAGAGGAGCTTGATTCATACTTGCCTGCAGTTCTATGATCCCCCTCTGAGGTGTTTCACCTTCCAGGATTTTCAGTTGGGACCTTTGTTGGAAGAATATTCATCACTGATTGGTGTACCTATCAGGGGTGGAGTCCCCTTCAATCCTGAGATGGCCTTTCCTAGTAATGAAGAGGTGGCAAGGGCATTGTATCTGGAACCAGTTCTGATTGAGCAGAACATGAAAGCAAAGGCTGGAATCTCTGGTCTACACTTGGATTTCTTGACCTCTCAGGCTACTCTGAAAGCCTCCTTGGGAGAATGGAAGGCAGTCTGTGCATTATTAGCCCTTAGCATATATGGGGCTATATTATTTGCAGATGAGCCTAAGTTTATTAGCAAGAATGCAATCCATCTTTTCATTCTGAGGGACCCAGTGCCCACCTTACTGGGAGATTTCTACTACTCTGTTCACCAAAGGAATGAAAAGCAAAGAGGAAGGTTGGTGAGATGTTGTGCTCCCCTGTTCCATACCTGGCTGCTCAAACACTTGCCCAAGACTGATGCATTCTTGAATCCTCACCAGCAAAAGAATTGGGCTAGAAGACTCATTGCTTTAACCTCAGCTGACATCAGGTGGTGCACTCAGAGCACCAAAGGCAGAGACATCATTACTAGTTGTGGACAGTTCCCCAATGTACCCCTGATACGAGTAAAGGGTTGCATCAACTACAACCCTCTGTTATTCAAAAGACAATTGGGCTATGCATTGGTCCACCCTCCTAGAGCACAAGGTCTAGCTGAGACCCTTTATTGTGAGATCAAGCTTAATTTGGCTATTGTCAGGCAAGCATCCTGGGCTTGGGACAATGTCCAGACCAAAGGGATGGCTATTCTTGGGAGATGCAACAATGTGGCCTCAGCTCAGTACTATGAGTGGTCTCATGCCAGGGCTCAAATTTCTGGAATGCCCTTTACTATTGAGGATGCACCTGGGCCATCCACAGCACCACCACCAGCCACTGTCAGCTTGGAAGAGTTTGAGAAGCTAAAAGAGAGGAATGAGAATTTGACTCAAGCTCTGCAGAAGACCCTCTGGGAGAGGAGTGATGGTCGTCTGGACATTGAGAGGTTAGAAAAGCTAAAGGTGGAGCATCTAGCCAGGATTGAGAAGTCTGAAGACTACATCAAGAAGTCAAGGGCAGGAGAGCAGATTTTGAAGAATGCCTGTAAGGAAGCTCAGTTTCAGAAGGCCAGGACTGATCTCTATCTAAAAGAGAGTCAAGCTAGGTGGATCAGGATCACTGAAGCTCGCACTCAGGAAGATAAGAGGACTCAGGACAAGATTGAGCAGTTAGAGGCTAATGCAAAGGAGCAGCAGGAAGCCCTGCTAGCAGCCCAGAGGGAGATCTCAGAGTTGAAGATTAGGGCTGGTGTGAAGAGGTCAAAAGACCAGGGCAGACACAAGAAGCTAACTACAGCTATTGCCACCAGGAATCTTCTCATCAGGAATCTCACAGAGCATCCAGCTGACCCTGTGACTGAAGCACTTCTGAAGGAAGTTCAGGAGGATGAGTTTGGCCTCGATGTCTGACTTTTGCTTGTTGTTGATTTCATTTCATGTACTTTTCTTTTTCTTATGTTGTATTTTGACCCCTCAGAGGGCATGTATTGTAAAAAACAAACTATGTATCATTCACTTTTTTGTAATATATTCATTAGTTTCATTTGAATCTCTCTCTCCTAAGCAACATCAAACAGCATCTTCCTCGGGGTCTGGAAAGGTCAAAACCAAACGCCAAGCCGGATACCTTGGAAACAAATAAGCATACTGCATTGCATACTAACCTTTGTTTTGTTTTGTAGGTTTTGTTTTGTTTTTGTTACTAACTCTGTTGTGGTTCAGGAACTATTGCTCGGCGTCGGGTGTTCCCACTCAACCGTCCACACAGATATCCTACCCGCAACAACCTTCCGGGTATACAGATGGACCAGGTACAACAGGACCTTACAGAGGTCAGGACTCAAATGGCTAATGAGAGACTGGAAATGAGAAATCAGATGACCCAGTTTATGGAGGTGATGAATGGTTGGCACAGAGCCAGGAGAGATTAAGGGCACTAGTAGAAAGGCAGACCCAGGAGGAACCCCATCTAGGGACTGGGGGAACAAGCAACAATGAGAGGGTTCAGCTCATGTCAACCCACTTGTGTATGGGCCTCACCTTCATCCAGAAATCAATATCCATGCTAATGTGCAAGGGAATGCTACTACAGGCAGGGTACTACAAGAAGACCCCCAGGAAGATCAGTTCACTGTGATGGGAGCTGGGGATGAAGCCTATGACAGAAGGCTAGATGAAATTGTTGAAAAATTAAGGTCCCTGGAGTCTCAAAACTCCTTGGGCTTTGATGTTATGGACATGGGCTTAGTGGACGGGGTAAGGATTCCCCCCAAGTTTAAACCTCCGTGCTTTGAGAAGTACAACGGAACTTCTTGTCCCCGAACCCATTTACAATCCTTTATGGGGAGGCTGAAGGCATATACCATGGATGAAAAGCTATGGATGTTTTATTTTGAAGATAGCTTAATAGGAGCTTCAAGGGAATGGTACTCTCATTTAACCAGAGCAACCATCAGATGCTGGAAGGACCTGGCTGAGGCCTTCATTAGACAATACCAGTACAACTTGGATATGGCTCCCAACAGAACCCTCCTGATGGGAATGTCTCAATCATCCAGGGAAAGCTTCCGGGAGTACGCCCAGAGGTGGAGACAGCTTGCTGCTGCTGTCCAACCACCCATGTCGGAAAGGGAGATGGCCGACATGTTTATGAACACCCTCCAAGGGACATACATTGATAGGCTAGTTGCTTTTTCTTCCACCAGCTTCGCGGATGTAGTCATAGCTGGAGAAAGAATTGAGAGCCTACTCAAGATGGGTAAGATTTCCGACAATGGTGCGAGCTCGTCCAGCAACCCAAGAAAGCCTTTTGTGGGCCCAAGAAGAACCGGTGAGACTAATGCTATTCAGGCCAGCAGGGACAGACCCCAGTATGTTCATAGGTCAGTGGCAGCTGTCACCATTCCCGCTCCAATTCATCCACAACCAGCATACCAACCTCAGCAACAACTCCATTACCAGCAACAAGCTCAGTATCCACCTCAGAGAAATTATAACAACAACAACACCAGCAACAACAATCAGCAAAGACCGTTCCAACAGAAACCATCTCAGGCCAATAGGGTGATTGATCCGATTCCCATGCCTTATGCCGCATTGTTGCCACAACTCCTGAAACTCAACCTGGTTGAGCTAAGGACATTGGCACCTCCAGATCCTACCAGTTTTCCCAGAAATTATGACGCCAGCGCCAGATGTGCTTTTCATTCCAACGCACCTGGCCACGGTACAGAAAAGTGCAGGGCTTTGCACATGAAAGTGCAAGATCTAGTGGATTCCAAAGCTCTAAACTTTGCACCCCCACCAAATGTCAGTAAGAACCCTATGCCCAACCACGGTGGACCCAGAATCAATGCTATTGAAGTAGATAAGACGTCTTACTTGATAACCAGTGTGGGGCAGATTCGGACACCCTTGGTAGAGATTAAAGCTCAACTCCTTGAATGTCAAATGTTCCCCGGGTGTGAGCTAGGATGTGCTTATTGCAACATTTCGGTAAATGGGTGTGATAACTTGAGAAGTGGCATAGATGGTCTCATCCAGAGTGGCCTGCTTCAAATCACAACATCAATACCTTCAAATCTGGCAACCTCTCTAACAACAGTTCCCGAGTCTCCTACAACTGCAACAACAGTTATTCCAAACAATTCTTCAGTTTCATCAACAAATGCTTCGTTTGTCACTTCAACGGACCAAATATCAACAAACATATCTTCTACAACTTCAGCACCCCTTCATTCAGAATCTCCTACAACAGCAACATCCATCCAGTCAACAGTGTCTCCTACAACATCAACAGCAAATAATGAAAGTATCTCAACGGTTACGATTTATTATGATCCAGCAAATGATTCTGCCTACAACTCACAAAATGCCACTCCTATTAGAGCACCAGTCACAATATACTATGATCCACACACTGTCATGGTCCCTTCTGCAGCTGCTATCAGTCCAGTCACTATCACAGTGCCTGGGCCAGTTCCTTATGAAAGCAATAATGCCATCCCTTGGCATTACGGCTCCGATCTATACTGCGAAGGACAGAAAATCACTTTGGAATCATCAACTTCTTCACCACAAATAGACAATGTGGGGGGAGGCGGAGGCTTCACTCGAAGCGGACGTCTCTTTGCCCCGCAAATTCCAAAACCCATTGCTGAAGCAGAAGCTGCTGCCAAAGCAAAAGGGAAGAGTATGGTGCAAGAAGAACAAGTTGCTAAAGAAGCTTTAAAGACCCCTTTTGATCAAGAGGTTGATGAGTTCATGAGAATCATCAAGAAAAGTGATTACAAGATAGTAGACCAGCTTCACCAGACACCTTCCAAAATCTCCATTCTATCATTGCTAATGTGCTCCGAGGCTCATCGGCACGCACTACTAAAAGTCTTGCACGCAGCTTATGTGCCAGAGGAGATTACCGTCAATCAGTTAGAAGTCGTAGTTGGAAACGTCAACGCTGGTCATGGACTAGGATTTACCAACACTGATTTGACGACGGAAGGCCGCAACCACAACAAGGCTTTGCACATTACCTTGGAGTGTAAAGGTGCAGTTCTTTCTCATGTACTGGTGGACACAGGGTCATCCCTCAATGTCCTACCTAAGAAAGCCCTTGTGAAGTTGGAGTACGAAGGATTGGCATTACGTCCCAGCAACTTGGTAGTGAGAGCCTTTGACGGTTCTAAGAGATCAGTTCTGGGAGAAATTGAGTTGCCTATAGTGATTGGCCCACAGACTTTCAAAACGACCTTCTTTGTGATGGATATACAGCCTGCCTACAGCTGTCTATTGGGTAGACCATGGATACACGCCGCTGGCGCCGTGACATCAACCCTTCACCAGAAGTTAAAATTCGAGTGGGAGGGCCAAGTCGTTACTATTTGTGGTGAGGAATATATCTTTGTTAGCCATCTGCCTACATACAAATACATTGAGATGGATGGGGAGATCCACGAAACTATGAGTCAAGGGTTTGAGGCCTTGAACATAAATGAAGCATCCGCTGTACCTGGAACCTCAATGACATCTTATCAGCAAGCCCGGAAGGTTGTTGAAGAAGGGACTGCCCAAGGCTGGGGCAAGTTGTTGCCTGTAGAGAAGAAGGAGGATAGATTTGGGTTGGGTTACAAACCAACTCAACAAGATCAAGCAGAGGCTGCTAAGAAGCCCAATTTTGTCAGTGGGGGATGCTCACCCCCGATGCAGTAAACAACTTGGAAGATGAGTCGGAAGATGAGCGCAACCTGGAGAGCTGGATACGTCCAAGGATCCCAGGGAGTCGTATCTCAAACTGGTCTTCCCAGGAAATTATAAGGGTTACTCCTGCAGAGTAATTATTATTTCTTGTATATTTTAAGCATGCATCAAGTCTTGCATCTTGCCCAAGATGACAAGACTCATTTTGTAATCGGGCAATCTGTAATTTTGTGCAAATAGATCAATCAATGATAATCAGACATCTTTTGCAAATGAGTCTTTTTCTTTTCCGCTCACTGTTTTTCCATTTTTCTTTTTGTACAAAAAATAAATGGCAATGTTTTCAAAATGACAACTTCATTTCACTCTTTCTAAACAAGATTAAAATCAATCACTAAAATGAACAAATCTGAACCCTTGTAGAGAGTGCCTTTCAGACCGCACCGACAACAGCACGGCTATGACTTCGTATGACTTTGACCATCCAATCAATCAAGCTGATGAAGGGGTTGAAGAAGAGTATGAGCTTCCTGAAGAGCTAGCCAGGCTGTTGAGACAAGAGGAAAAGGTTATCACTCCTCATCAGGAGGAGATTGAAACGGTTAATCTTGGTACAGATGAATATGTGAAAGAAGTTAAAATTGGGGCCTGCTTACAAGACTCAGTGAAGAGACAACTGATTGACCTACTTCAGGAATATGTGGATGTGTTTGCTTGGTCTTATCAAGATATGCCAGGGTTGGATACCGATATCGTTATGCACAAGCTGCCTTTAAGAGAAGACTGCCCACCAGTTAAACAGAAGCTACGCCGTACTCGCCCAGACATGGCAATGAAGATAAAAGAAGAGGTACAAAAGCAGTGGGACGCCGGATTCCTTGTTGTGACTAGCTATCCGCCGTGGGTTGCTAATATTGTACCTGTGCCTAAGAAAGACGGCAAAGTGAGAATGTGTGTTGACTACCGGGATCTGAACAGAGCCAGCCCGAAAGATGATTTCCCATTACCTCACATCGATGTATTGGTTGATAACACGGCTCAGTTCTCGGTATTCTCCTTCATGGACGGATTTTCAGGATACAATCAGATCAAGATGTCACCTGAAGACATGGAGAAGACAACTTTCATCACACCCTGGGGCACGTTCTGTTACAAGGTGATGCCATTCGGACTGAAGAATGCTGGTGCAACTTATCAACGGGCTATGGTAACATTATTCCACGATATGATCCATAAAGAAATCGAGTGTTATGTGGATGACATGATTGCCAAGTCCCTCACGGAAGAAGACCACCTGGTGAATCTGCTGAAGTTATTCAAGCGTCTGAGGAAGTACCAACTCAAGCTAAACCCCAACAAGTGCACATTCAGGGTGAGATCTGGTAAGCTGTTGGGTTTTATAGTAAGCGAGAAAGGGATTGAAGTTGACCCTGATAAAGTCAAAGCCATTCAAGAAATGCCTGCACCAAAGTCAGAAAAAGAAGTCTGGGGGTTCTTAGGACGGTTGAACTACATTTCAAGGTTCATATCTCACCTTACTGCAACCTGTGAACCCTTGTTCAAGCTGTTAAGAAAAGAACAAACGGTCAGGTGGAACGAAGACTGCCAGAGGGCCTTTGACAAAATCAAGGAATACTTACAAGAGCCTCTGATCCTTATGCCTCCAGTTGAAGGAAGACCTCTAATAATGTACTTGACAGTATTAGAAGAGTCAATGGGGTGTGTGCTGGGCCAGCATGACGAGTCTGGTCGAAAAGAGTATATAATTTACTACCTAAGCAAAAAGTTTACCGACTGTGAACAACATTATTCACTGCTCGAGAAAACTTGCTGTGCTTTAGCGTGGGCTGCTCGCCGACTAAGGCAGTATATGTTGACCCACACCACTTTATTGATTTCAAAGATGGACCCAGTTAAGTACATTTTTGAGAAGCCAGCGCTTACCGGACGGGTTGCAAGATGGCAAATGATCCTCACAGAATATGACATCCAGTATACATCTCAGAAAGCCATCAAAGGCAGTGTATTGTCTGAATATCTTGCTGAGCAACCTATTGATGATTACCAGCCTATGAGATTTGACTTCCCTGATGAAGACATCATGTTCATAAAAGCAAAAGATCATGAAGAGCCTATTCACACTGAAGGGCCTGACCCGGAAGAAGAATGGACTATGATGTTTGATGGGGCTGTTAATATGAATGGTCGTGGTGTTGGTGTAGTACTCATTACACCGAAGGGAGTTCACATGCCTTTCTCGGCAAAACTCACCTTTAACTGCACTAACAACGAAGCTGAATACGAAGCTTGCATTATGGGTCTTGAGGAAGCCATTGACCTCAGGATCAAGACTTTGACTGTATTCGGAGATTCAGCTCTGGTAGTTAATCAAACCAACGGCAAATGGTACACACACCAGGATCATCTGATACCTTACAGGGATTATACAAGGAGGTTATTGACTTTCTTCACCACAGTCAAGCTTGAGTATATCCCTCGGGACGAGAATCAGTTTGCAGATGCTCTGGCTACCATTTCCTCCATGATCAAAGTTCAAGCTGCCAACTGTGTACCTCAGATTTCAGTATCCAGACTTGACAGACCAGCATATGTGTTCGCAGCAGATATTGTCAAAGATGATAAGCCTTGGTTCCATGACATTAAGTGCTTCTTGGAGGATCAAACATACCCACCTGGGGCATCTTCCAATGATAAGAAGACTTTGAGAAGGCTTGCTGGTAGTTTCTTTCTGAACACTGATGGTTCCCTGTATAAGAGAAACTTTGATATGGTACTCCTCAGATGCGTTGACAGAACAGAAGCAGATTTGTTGATGCATGAAGTGCACGAAGGATCCTTTGGTACCCATGCAGGAGGGCATGCCATGGCCAAGAAATTGCTAAGATCAGGCTATTACTGGATCACAATGGATGCAGACTGTTGTGCCTACGCCAGAAAATGCCAAAAATGCCAGATTTATGCGGACAAGGTGCATGTGCCTCCCAATCCTTTGAATGTGATGTCTTCACCTTGGCCCTTTGCTATGTGGGGCATTGACATGATTGGCAAGATTGAGCCGACTGCTTCAAACGGCCACAGATTCATCCTAGTTGACATTGACTATTTCACCAAGTGGGTCGAAGCAGCTTCCTATGCAAACGTTACAAGACAAGTGGTAGCCAGATTTCTGAAGAGGGATATCATCTGTCGGTATGGAGTTCCCGAGCGAATCATTACTGATAATGGTTCCAACTTAAACAATAAAATGATGGCAGAGCTATGCCGGGACTTTAAGATCCAACACCACAATTCTTCTCCTTACAGGCCAAAGATGAATGGCGCTGTTGAGGCAGCTAATAAGAATATCAAGAAGATTGTGCAGAAGATGGTAGTTACATACAAAGACTGGCATGAGATGTTACCGTTTGCCTTGCATGGGTACCGCACGTCAATAAGAACATCCACTGGGGCAACACCGTATCAGCTTGTATATGGCATGGAGGCGGTCCTACCTGTTGAAGTTGAATTGCCTTCCTTACGGGTACTGATGGATGTTAAGCTGAACGAAGCAGAATGGGTCCGATCCCGGTACGAACAACTGAGTCTGATTGAAGAGAAAAGATTGGCTGCAATCTGTCATGGGCAGTTGTATCAAAAAAGAATGAAGAGAGCCTTCGATCAGAAAGTCAGGCACCGAGAGTACCAAATAGGAAATCCCGTGCTGAAGAGAATCCTCCCTCCTCATACAGACCACAGGGGCAAGTGGACTCCAAATTATGAAGGTCCGTTTGTAGTAAAGAAAGTTTTCTCCGGTGGAGCACTGATGCTCAGCACTATGGATGGTGAAGACTTCCCGTCCCCTGTGAATTCAGATGCAGTTAAAAAATACTTCGCATAAAAAATGACCCGCTGGACATAAAAACAGAATGTAAGTCCAGGAAAAAATAGGGCATTCTGGCAAGTTAAAAACAGAATAAAAGACTTGGGCAAAAATAAGGGAAATAAATTAAAAAAATGTGTACACCCGTTGAGTTGAAAAGCCGCATGGGACAACTCAGGAAAGAATGGGTATCCCGATGGATTGAAAACCCGGAAGGGCGATCCATGCAAAATAAGGGAATAAGCGAACAACTGCATTCTGAATTCGTCTGTAACACTTACAACTTGGTAAGCTTCGAAAGGATCAAGCTTCACTCAGAATCAGCCTTCTTCAGAAAGCAAGACGAGAAGAACGTCAAAAATCATACGAGTCATAGCGAAAGGGAAGCTCCTTGAAGCGTCGTCAACATTGCCAGCATTTTGTTTCTCAATTTGTAACAATCTCCTCATTTCAGGGGATTTGTTTCTTTGACTGTATCTTGCCAATTCAAGGCACATGAATTAATAAAATCAGATTTTCAGTCATGTCTCGTCTCGTACATTTTATTTTCATTTGCAAAATGTCTGATGTCTTTAGAGATGCTGATTGCATAAACACAGATGTTTCCTTTCTAAAAGAATGCGTGCTTGCAGGAAATATGTTTACTCCCGGGAGTGTTTGGACTCCTATGATGGAATCTGGTAAGAGATACCTCGGGATTACTTGTACGTTTTTATCTTTGCAGGATTGCGGGTTTTCAAAGCGCAACATGGGGCATGAAAGCTTCATCCCAGCAAGCTGACGAATCAGCACTCACTCAAGTCTTAGCACCCAAAGTGCTTTCTCCCCAGCCGAGTTACCATTTACTATTCCTCCACAGTCAGGTGTAAGGCCGGGAAACCATCTCCCCACAGAGCTTCAGCCTTTGTCCAGAAGCGCGACGCACGAAGGGATCACAACAGAGTAAAGAAAGCTTATACAAACCCCAGCCGGGTCTTTTGTTTACTGGAAAAGGTCTATCATTTGACCCATTTCCCCAAGCAGAATCATCTCATCAGATCTACCAATGATCTCATCCCCAGCTGGGATGTCCGTTTCAAACAGATCAACCGGAAATCTCCATAGCGACGGGATCCGAATCCCGGATTGGTATCCTTGCATAAACATAGCATCCACATCATATTTTTACCACAGAGTGTAGCATTCCGTCTAACACGGAGCATTACGGCAAAAATCAAACATATTGCATAATCATAAGCCATGTTCTGAATCAAATACTTGTGGATAATAACAGTCCATCAACAATATACAGAATGTGCACCAAATTCCCCAGCAGAGAGCCCAAACATTTCGCTCACAAAACAAATACCTCCTTGTGGCACCCGTCCGTGTCATATCCCTAACAGAAAGCCAAAGCATCCTCTTTGCACTCACATGTACATATATATACAAATCCTTGACATCCGTCCGTGTCACTTTCCCCAGCACAGTAACCTAAACACTTTGTTAAGCATATATTTGTTTATATTACACTTTTCTCTCCTGACACTCGTCTGTGTCACTCTCCCCAGCAAGTTGAACACTCATCTATACACCACTCATACTTATTTTACTTATATAGATACTCGTCTGTATCTTGTATACACCATTTATAACCCCGCAGATTCGACACTCGTCCATGTTCTCTGTTAACCAGTTGGTACTCGTCCGTACCATCATCTCAGAACATGCGTCAAGCGTTTGTTTCTACCTGATACTCGTCTGTATCATAGTCTTAAGGATGCTCGTCCGCATCTTTGATCCATACACTGTGTCAAACACTTTTGTCTTCATGAATATAGACACTCGTCTGTGTCTAATATTCCCCAGAAGAGTCCCCTCAGATTCAACACTCATCCGTGTTCTCTGTTAACCAGTTGATACTTGTCCGTATCATCATCTCTGAACACGTGTCAGTATTTGTTTCTACTCGATACTCGTCCGTATCGTAGTCTTAAGGATGCTTGTCCGCATCTTTAATCTATACATAAGCGTCAAAACACTTATACCCGTTATTTCTTGGATATAAACACTCGTTCGTGTTTACTATTCCCCAGTATGTCGCCAGCGAAACAAAACTTCTTTTCTATCTGACACTCGTCCTGTGTCACGCTTAACCTTGAGAGCAGCCGTACCCTGCTAGGTGATCGTCCTTCACCTCTTGATGATCGTCCTTCATCATGCTCATCCGATGGCCGTCCCCATCGTTGATCTTTCCTATCCGACATTCGTCCTATGTCGTGATATTTGGCAGTCGTCCCCTGCTAGGTGATCGTCCTTCACCTTTTGATGATCGTCCTTCATCATTTTATCCGATGGTCGTCCCCATCGTTGATATTGTTATCTGACATTCGTCCTATGTCATGATAAACCCTGAGAGCAGCCGTCCCCTGCTGGGTGATCGTCCTTCACCTCTTGATGATCGTCCTTCATCATGCTCATCTGATGGCCGTCCCCATCGTTGATCTTTTATCCGGCATTCGTCCTATGTCGCGATATTTTCGGCAGCCGTACCCTGCCAGGTGATCGTCCTTCACCTTTGATGATCGTCCCTCATCATTATTTCATTTATTCTTTAACCCGATGGCCGTCCCCGTCGTGGTCCCCTTTCTTTTTCCTGGTGATCGTCCTTCATCAGTTTTAGCCCGATGGCCGTCCCCATCGTTGGTTACTTTACTTTATGAACTTGATGGCTGTCCCCGTCATTTTTCGTTAATCCCCAGAGAATCTTATAGCTTTACTTGATGGCCGTCCCCATCATATTCCATTTTATCCCCAGCATGTCGGTCGTCCCCGTCATTGCTTTATTTCCCGCACTTTTCCCAGCGTGTCGGCCGTCCCTGTCATTGCTCATTTCCCCAGCAGTCGTCCTCTGCTCGACGGTCGTCCTCCGTCACCCATACTTTATAATATACTTTATTTTCCTTTACAATATATATCCCTTTTCTTCTTCATTCTGTGAGTGCAAATTTTGGACTGTCTTTGGTATTCAACCACAAGTTATCTTGTTTGCCTGTTAAGTCGTCGCTTACATCCTGCACAGCTAACTCATGTTTGAATAGGGGCAGTTGTAAACACCCCAAATTTGCCCTCACCCATTCACACCATGGCTTGTGATCATTTCATATACATAAGTTCAATCATAGCATCTCATATCACATTTTTAATACATTGCATTGGTTCAAAGTCATCTGCACCTAGGGTTTGTGATTTGAGCAATCCAAGAGCTTCTTGAGCCACTCCAAAGGCCATCAATCACTTCAAAGGGATACATGTATGTTCAAGCATCATATTATATCCACTCAAAGTCAAGAATGTCAAAGAATCACAAGAACTGAAAATGGCATGGAAGCAGAGCCAGGTTTGACTGCACAGATGACCTAGAATTAGGGTTTTGGTTTCAAAGGCCATAACTCCAAGTTTTTTGGTCATTCTTGTTTCTATTGGTCTCTATATGGTATAGGGAGCATGCATATCAAATTTCATGAAGAAATTCCATGGGGAAGTCATCTGATCAAGAGTTGACTTTTCAAACAAGTCAGTGTAAAATCAGGGCATTTGAGGCCCCCAATGACCCAACCAAAGGGTGTTCTTCATCATTTTGATTATGTATGATCTTTATTTGATCATGGAAGATGTTGGAAGTTCACAAAATTGAAGAATTTCAAGTCATTTGCAAAGTTGACTTTTTGGGAAAGTTTAACTTTTAATGAAATTGTCATTTTAGGAAACTTTTTCAACCCTTGCTTTTTGATTCAAAAAGGCTTCAAATGAAAAAACTTTGGTCATGAAAGTTGTAGAATGGATCATTCCCTTTTTCAAAAAGTACAAGAACATGACCTAACTCATTTTGGATCAAATGTTATGGCTTGTCAAAGTTGGCTAAAATCACAAAATTTGAAGTTTTCTACCAAAGAGACATTTTGCAAAATGGTTTGTTCAAGTGTTCTAAAGGCCTCAAATGTGTATCATTTCTTCACAACATGATCATATAACACCCAAAATTCAGAATGGGCCAAAGAACTTTGCACTTTGATGCATTGAAACTCAAGAAATCTCAAAGGAACCAAGCTTGAACCAACTTGCAAAACTCATCATAAGTTACAAACCACTTGCTGCATTGCCTCTAAACCTTTTTCACAGCATTCCTTGATTCAAGCTGAGCAAAAGCAAGCCAAAAATCAAGTTGTACCATAGCCCATACCTCAAGTACACATCAAGTTGACATTTTGGCCAAAGACCCATACCAATCACCATAGGCCACCAACAACTTTCTGACCTATCCCCTTTTGATACATGGACAAAACCCAGCCTAACACATCACACAACACACACTGATCTTGCCCACAAGCCTTAGTTATCATTTTTGCTCCAACTTGCATTTTCATTCGAAACACTCAGCACAGCTAGCAAGCACAAAAACCAACTTCACAAATCAACTCAGCATGCTTCACTGATCAAAAACCACCCATCACCATAGCCTAAGACTCCCTGAATCAGAAATACGATTTCCATCCCACCTTGAACAGAACTTCTGCCATCTCTCAAACCATCCATTATAAACTTCAAACAAGCATTGAAAGCTTCTCAGGGGGTCCAGTGGAGTTGATTGAAGGCAAGAAACCAGCCAGAAAGTACCAGAAACCAAAGCTTCAGTTCAGGTAGCCATCTCAAACTTTTTTTCCAGAAACTCCATTTTGAGTTCTTAAATGCTTCTATGCACTCCCCTGATCATGGGGATATGATTATTTTTGAAAATGGTTGAGAAACCAGGATGTATGATTGCTCTGAAACTTTTTTGCCCTAGGAATGTTTTGCTTCGATTTGGCTGATTGATGAATGAAAAATGATGTTTGTGTGGGGGTTTTGATTTAGTTTCGAATGGGGATGATTTCTGGGCTGTTAGTTTTCATTTTTATGAAGTTTTAAGGATTTTAGCAACTTTCAGGTGAGGGTCTTGCCGGAGAAGACGACCGGAAGTCTTCTCCGGCCACCTGAAAGTGATTAGGGTTTAATCATGTAATTAAATGCAGTTTGAATTTGGTGCGTAGGATAGGCTGACTTAGCCAATTCTCGCGCGTGTTCAATGGCCCAGATCTTCCACTTAGCCCTAATCTCAATTAATTAAATTAATTAATTCATTTTATCCAGTTTGAATGACAGCCCTTGGATCTGGCGTGCAGTCTTTCTCTCCTTCCTGAGTTTGAATCCTGGCCACTGGATGCGCATACTTTTCATTTTATTTCATTTTTATTTCATTTAATTTCATTTGTTTTGTTCAATTTATTAAAAATAGTAAAACATTTCCAAAAATTCTGAAAATTTTTATCCAAGCTTTTAATAATTTTCAGAAACCAAAAACCTTTTCATTTTTATTTTTTGCATTAAAAAATATTTTTAAATCATTTAAAAGATTATTTTTAATTAATTAATGAGAATCAATTAATTAAAAATACTTTTAGGTATTTAAAAATCACCAAAAAATTCATGAAACCTTTAAAATCATTTAGAAACATTGTCCAACCCTCAAACCAAATTTCTTTTTTGATCTTGATGTCTTTTGACAATTTTCCATGGAATTAATCCCATTTCAAAGCATTATTTTGATCCAATCTTTGAAAATTCATTTCTGCCTGGTCTTTAAGAGTTGGACTTTGATTCTTTTTGCATTGTATCTTGCATATCATGTAGTTTATAGGATTAAATTGGCATGATTTGATCTTGAATTTTCAATTTGTTTAGCATTTTTCTTGACAAGGTACCCTAAAACCCTAGAAATCTTAGGAAATTCATAACTTTTACTAGGTTAAGAATTGGATCCCCTCCTTTGGGCAGTGAGTTGGTGTAGGTTTAGGGTTCCCTTTGATGCATTTTCAATTTTTTATCTTGATGTTTGCTTCTGGTTTTGGTTTTTGTTTTGTGCATTGATCATAAACCCTAATTTGGGCTTCCTTTTGCTTTCATCTTGCATTTGCTTGCATACCATGACTTGCCATGACATTTTGTGCATCCATTTGATTCATTAGACATCTTAAGACATCTTAGAATCATGTTTGATCATTGCATCATCCATTTGCCATGTTGTATGTCATTTGCATTCCATAACTTTTCATGTATGTTCATGATCCTAAGCATGCTTCTCTTGCATCCACATGTTTGTATGATCATCCCCATGTTTTGTTTCATGTTTGCACCATCTCATAGCATCATTATCATCTCATATATGCTTCTGGTTTTGGTTTGCATCATCCCATTTCATCTCATTTTGCATTGCATTGCATTCCTTTCACTAACTTTTCAGGTGGTAAGTAACTTTGAGAAGTGAATTTGCCTTCACTTCTCACAATTTCTTTTCATCTCTCTTATGCATCATTGCTGCATTTTGTCTTGTGTTTGAGATTGAGCTTGCTCTTTCTTCTTCTTCTTACCTTCTTTCTTCAAGTGACTTGTCTTCTTAAATGAAGCAAGTTACTTTGCTTCCTTTGCTCCTTTCATCTGCTTCCTGGTGGTTCCTCTGAAGATTTCTCTTGGTAACCTCACAAACCTTAGGAACAACCAAGCATGACAATAATTAGGGTTTTGATTAGTCCCCGCACTTAGATTTTACCTTTGTGTCTCATTGAGTCTTCTCCTCTCATATCATAATCAGGGACTAAACCCTAAAGGCTTTAAGGCTTTGTGATTAAGCTTATGCCTGCATCCTTATATTAGGATGGAGTGTATAACTCTAATCCTAAGTGTTAAACCCTTAATGTGTTTAAATCCCCTAATCAATTCACATAATAATCATCAAGACATCACACTTGTAACTTGGGCCTTGCATTAGGGTTCTAATTCTTCCTTGATTGGTTAAGAAGGACTAACCCTAGTGTTAATGGACAAGTCCCCCTCAAGTTGTCTTACAAACCATAAAAATCATTTCTTCATCATACCATTAACTAAAATCCACTCAATAAAGGCTTTGTTCTGTCATGAGTTTAATCCCTAATCATGGATTAAGTTGAGGAGCTTTCCTCAGCTTAAACATTCTCATCTATTATCCTTCTATTAGGATGGTGTAATGAGTCTGTTCAATCCCTGATTAAGGCTTAATCTCATTACTCAACACTAAACAAAAACAACAAAAACATCTAAATAAATGCAAGTAGGTTAATGATCTTAATCCTACATCAAAAGGTGATTAAGTGTGAGATGTTGACTTCACACTTAAGGTATTCTCATTACCCCTAATCAGAGGGAAGATGTGATGAGTTTACTAAATCCATTGGTTTAGGCTTAAGCTCATTAACTTATGACAAACTTTCAAAAGCAATAAAAGACTGAAAATTCAAGAAACAAACAATAATCGTCTCCTCCGGGATTCTTTTCTCATCTCATTCACTCATAAACGAGAACTTGCTTCTTCCGTCTAATGCAAGACAGTCTGCACCTGAGCCAGACAGGTCATACACTTGAGCATAGACAAGTAAGAAGTTCACAAGTCAATTTATCTTTCAGTCTCTTTGGGTCGAACTACGGTGTTCTGACTTCCTCATTGCACGAGAGGATACGTAGGCATAACTTAACAGTTATCGAACAAAAGCCTCTGTATATTCCCCCTCCTTCCAGCATCATTCTTTAAGCCTCATTATCATGAGCATTTCATTCTTGTTCTTACACTGACACTTCACTTATACACTTCACTTTTCCTTTTACACTGACACTTGCATTCTTTCCAGCTTTTATACACAGATTGCACTGACACTACCCCTTTAAAACACATATCTTTTAAGCGTGGATCCCGTCGAGTATGGCGGATAATCTGGGTGCTAATACCTTCCCAGGTTGTAACCAACCCCCTTTCTCAGTCTCTCTGGTTCGCAACTGTCTTATCCATATCTTTCTAGGTTTATGCAGCATTACCTTTCCTCCGGGATAAAAATGCCTAGCTGGCGACTCTTGTCTTTCTGAGTTCACTCCTGTGTGTTCTCATCCCCCTTTAGCCGACCGTTCGCGTCTGTACCTCATTTGAGCCCAGCCTCATCTTTTGGGAGCGACACCACACATCAATCACGTGACCGCTTCTCATGCCCGTCTCTCTCGACTTGCACTCGCCGTCCCTCAAGCCTTTTTCTCTGCTCTCAATCGATTCAGATCTCTCTGTCTCTCTGTTTATGGCTTGGTTTCAGCTTCTACACAAAGCGATTTCGGTTGGTGAGGGTCGCTGGCATGAAGGGTGAGCTGTGGCGGTGATGATGGTTTGCCGGTCGTTTTTCGGATCTCTCATACTTGTTTTCGCGACGGCGGTTAACGGTTTTGGAATGGTTTGAATGTTGGCCAGCACGGTTCGAAGGTGATGTTTTTGTGACGGCCGACTGGGTTTACGGTGAAGGGCCAATTCAGTTTGCGGTCCACGATGGGTTGCGCGTGGTTGTTTGATTTTTGCGGTTTGTGTTTGGTCTTGGTGAAAACGGCTGCGGTTTTACGGTGAAGGGGGTTTTGATTGGTTTTCTGCGGTGGTTCTATGGAGGGTAGGCCGATGGTGGCTTCGGACCGTTACGACGGTAATGATGGTGTTATGTTGGTAACGAACGTTTGGCTGTTGGTTGGCGGTTTTGCTTTCACGATTTGAGGAGGTGAGGATGAAGAGTGATGCTTTGTGGGTAATGACTTCTGAACAAAAAGTGAAGAATTGATGCGTTTTTTTTGCTGTTGCGTCAATCCCCCCTTTTAATGTTAATGTACAGTTGTTTTATAATGGAGTCCAGAGGATAAGTTAGACAATTGATAATTGTTTTACAGACTATGAATTTGTTGAGAAAATTATTCGTTTTGTGAGTGAAAGATGTACGATCATGTGAGCTGGAAAAAAAACGAGTGAATGCGTTATTTGTCGGTAGTGCGTTGGATGTGTACTGGGTGTTGGGAGTTGAAAGAATAAAGAAAGAAGAAAAACGTTGCTGGCTGCATTTACATGTATATCATGTGCACCAATCTCACACTAAAGCGATTTACTAAAATAAATTAAACTATAACAATAATCAAACAAATTAAACTATAACAATAATCAAAATAGTTATAACAGTAATTAAAAATAATAATGATAATAAAAAAAATATTAATAACAATAATAATTATAAAAATGATAGAATGGATAAAAGGTAAATATTTAGGAAATTAAGTTAAAAGAAAAAATAAAAAATAAAGATTTTATTTTTTTATAGAATTTTTACGAAAGAAAGTGAAATGGGATTTGAAATAAAAAGCGAAGGCGATACTCAGACAAATACAACGCCCCGACCTCAGCATTGCACTCTTATTCTATTTTTCAAGTTTGCTGATGATATATGTAAAAAAATAAAAATAATAAGTATAATAATAATAATAATAATAGAAATAATAAAAAGTGAATAATAATAATAATAATAAAAAGTTAATGGTAATAATAATAGTGAAAAATTGTTTAGCAATGGAAAATTAAAATAGAGATGGTTATAGTAATAATAATAATAAAAAGAAAATGAAGCATGCTAACAATAATATAAGTAATAATAGAAATAATAGAAAATGAAAATACTAAGAATAACAATAATATTAAAAGGTATTAATGATAACAATAAGAAATAGTTTTTTTTTTTAATTTTTTGAATAATGACTAAATAAATAAAATATTCATGATAATATTAAAGATAAAAGAAGATATGAATTTTTAATTTTAAAGAGAAATAAACGCATTGTTTTTTTTTTTGACTTTTCGAATATCACAGAAAAATAAAATGATACATATTTTGAATTTTTTTTTGAAATAATGTTTTAGACAGAAAATAAAATGATGCGGGTAGGACAAATTTGGGGTATGACAGATGCCCCTATCGAATTGACTTAGACAGAGTAAGATGAACTGGCTCGCGTTCAATCTTTCAAGGTATAAGATAATTAGATACTAACATACTCCAAATTTGTCCGACAAAGAAAGAAATTGTGAAAATAGCAAATGACTAAAATTGGAAATAACGGGTGACACAGCAAGAAACAAATGACAAAATAAATCACTTATCACCAGAGGATTATACGACGATTGACTGAAAATAAAATCACTTATCAACAGAGGATGATAAGGCCACTGACTGAAAATAAAATCAACTTATCACCAGAGGATGATAAGTCAACTGACTAAAAATAAAATCACTTGTCACCAGAGGATGATAAGGCGAAAGACAGAAAAATAAAGAATCACTATCAACAGAGGATGATAGGCGAAAGACAGAAAAATAAAGAATCACTATCAACAGAGGATGATAGGCGAAAGACAGAAAAATAAAGAATCACTATCAATAGAGGATGATAGGCGAAAGACAAAAAAATAAAGAATCACTATCAATAGAGGATGATAGTCGAACGACAGAAAAATAAAGATCACTATCAACAGAGGATGATAGGCGAAAGACAGAAAAATAAAGAATCACTATCAATAGAGGATGATAGGCGAAAGACAAAAAAATAAAGAATCACTATCAACAGAGGATGATAGGCGAAAGACAGAAAAATAAAGAATCACTATCAACAGAGGATGATAGGCGGACTGGTTGAGAAATACTGGTAAAATAAACTAAAATTGCTTGGGGAGCAAAGGGTTAAAGGGAGAAATATCCAACGGGGTACGACCACTGGAACTTTGCCAAGGAGGTGCCTGGAATCTTCGATTGATATGATCCTGACTTCCATTGGGGAAAGGACTGGAAACTTGTGTTGATCCTGGATCCTGAATTATGCAACTATGCTTGACTATTTTTGAAATGGTATTCCATAATGATGGAGATACGATGCAAGTGTTTATGCATCGAGATGCAATTGAAAAGTTAGGAATATGAAAGTCTGATTTGCATAGGATGCACATGTTGTAAATGATGCATAATGACATTGAGGATGCATAATGATGCATATGAGTGATTGAAAGGTGCCAGCTTGGTGGACTTTTGGTCTGGTAGTTGCTAATAATGATTGGACTTTGGGTGGGTGGAGGGCTTGATTCCCTGACACTCGATCTTCGACGATGCATTGTCAGAAGGTGAATCTGTATGCTCCAAGTTTGGTTATCCGCTGGTGAGCGAAGCGACTTAATTGACACATGAAGACTGATTTTGCTTTGAATGATTGCCAATGTCTAGCAAGGACTGCTTGTTCAGCTGGGGAATAGAGATAGGAAGATTTTCTCCTTGTTTGCTTACCCCTTCCTGTAGGGTATTTGAAAAATTCTAGTTGGGAAGCTTTGAGAATGACCAAGACATGATATGCCCCATTGTCTGGATTTGGTAGGTGTCTGCCCCTGATTGAGCCTTTGAAGGTGATCTTGCCCCTGATTGAGCAGTTTGAATATGATTTGCCCCTAATTGGGTTTTCGAGAATAATTTTGCCCCTGATTAATGGATTTTGAGATAAATTGCCCCTGATTGGGCTATTGAAGATGCTTTGTCCCTAATTGGACTGTTGAGGTAGTCTTGATTCATGTTGGCACCAATGAAGTTCAAATTTCTCTTTTGATTGCCCCTTGTTAGGATTGCACTGATGTCAAGCACTGAATTGCATTTAAATTGTTCATACACAAATGGTAATGTTAATGTAAAGTTCATGTAAGTTTTGAAAAAGTCAATTTATTTGAATGTTGTGAAAGTGTGACGAATGGACCATTGGTCCAACCGTGGTGCTGATTTAGAAAGTGCGTAAAAAGATGCAGCAAGAATAATGTGCAGTCGAGATTGAAGATTAGCAAATATATGGGAGTCAATTTACGCAACCTTGTTGGTAGCATGCTTTCAGAATAAACCGCGCCTCAATTAGGACTTTCTAGGGTTGTAACATGGTCTGGTTAATGGTTTGAGAAACAAAGGATACAAGGCTCAAAGTTTGATTTGTACCCACCCCTTCTTCATGATGTTCTCCAATCCTACGTTCAGTTAAATCTATACATGCATCTGTATTGACTTTGCAAGAGTGAAGATGAAGCTTTAAAGTTCGCTTGGAAGTGGCAGTCATCTTATTTTGTTGGTGACCTTTTGATTCTTGATTTGGTGGTCATATATTTTTTTTTTGCTGAGGATTTGAGCTCCTCTTTTGATTTCTTTTTTTCGACTAAGTCTCCCTTTGGGTGCTCAACTTAGTGGTGTTTGTGTTTTTTTTTGTTTTTTTTTTTTTGTATTTTGTTAAATATTGTGACTGCCAAGTCATTTATTGATGGTCCTCTGACGAGATGTCTCATCTTGCGATTTGAAGGTGTAGTCAGGTTAACTGAACAAACTACCTTGCCCCAGGTTAAGTGTAAGGGTTGTATCCGAAGGAAACTCCTACTTCTAGGCTCGAAGTGGTTGACTAGGGATTAACTCCTTATATCTCCAGTGTTTGGGGATTTGAACAAATGCATGTACATCATTGACGAGGTTTTATCCGAAAGCATACCGCAACAGTTATGGGTATTTCATTTTCATCATCCTCCCTCAAATATTTGCTAAAGTGAAGTGAGGAAATATTTTTGTGATTTTTGCGATAAATGATAAATAATGAGCGAATGCGAATAGATTGATTCAAAACATGCATAAACATAACATTAACATAACCAAGTACAGATAACAATGTTCAGAGCAAATAGTACTTAAACAAACATTACAAAATAACAGAAATGCGGAAATCATAAATGGCGATGGCTGCCTTGATTTGAGGAATTGAACTTCTCTTGATTGAATACTTCAAAGTTGGACTAAAGCGATTTACTAAAATAAATTAAACTATAACAATAATCAAACAAATTAAACTATAACAATAATCAAAATAGTTATAACAGTAATTAAAAATAATAATGATAATAAAAAAAATATTAATAACAATAATAATTATAAAAATGATAGAATGGATAAAAGGTAAATATTTAGGAAATTAAGTTAAAAGAAAAAATAAAAAAATAAAGATTTTATTTTTTTTACAGAATTTTTACGAAAGAAAGTGAAATGGGATTTGAAATAAAAAGCGAAGGCGATACTCAGACAAATACAACGACCCGACCTCAGCATTGCACTCTTATTCTATTTTTCAAGTTTGCTGATGATATATGTAAAAAATAAAAATAATAAGTATAATAATAATAATAATAGAAATAATAAAAAGTGAATAATAATAATAATAAAAAAAAAGTTAATGGTAATAATAATAGTGAAAAATTGTTTAGCAATGGAAAATTAAAATAGAGATGGTTATAGTAATAATAATAATAAAAAGAAAATGAAACATGCTAACAATAATATAAGTAATAATAGAAATAATAGAAAATGAAAATACTAATAACAACAATAATATTAAAAGGTATTAATGATAACAATAAGAAATAGTTTTTTTTTTTAAAATTTTTTGAAAAATGACTAAATAAATAAAATATTCATGATAATATTAAAGATAAAAGAAGATATGAATTTTTAATTTTAAAGAGAAATAAACGCATTGTTTTTTTTTTACTTTTCGAATATCACACAGAAAAATAAAATGGTACATATTTTGAATTATTTTTTTGAAATAATGTTTTAGACAGAAAATAAAATGATGCGGGTAGGACAAATTTGGGGTATGACACATGGAAGCTGAGTTAGGGTTTCACTACACAAATGACCTGAAATTAGGGTTTTGGTTTCAGAGGCCATAACTCCAATTTTTTTGGTAATTCTTGTTTCTAATAGTCTCAATATGTTATAAGGATCATGTGTACCAAGTTTGATGAAGAAATTCAATGTGGAAGTCATTTGTTCACTGGGTAACTTCTTGAGCAAGTCAAAGCAAAATCAGGGCATCTGAGGCCCCCACCAATGGAACCAAAGTGGATTTTTCATCAAATTGAAGTTATATGATCTTTATCTGATCATTGAAGTGCTTGGAAGTTCACAAAATTGAAGAAAAGTGAGCTAAACCAAAAGTTGCCAAAAATGGAAATGACTTGTAATTTAACTTTCCATTTTGGGAAAGTATTTCAACCTCCTCTTTCTCAACCAAAAATATTTCAAATGAAAAATTGTTGGTCATAAAAGTTGTATATTGGATCATTCCCTTTTCAAAAAGTACAAGAACAAGTTCTAATTCATTATGGAACTCAAGTTATGATCTTGCAAAGTTGGCAAAAATCCTATAATTTTCAAGAATACACCAAAGAGGATTTTTTGCAAAACCACTTGCCAAGTCATTTTGTGACTTCTAATACACTTCTATGCATCATACCAACACAGTGCATTGCCTAAAAATCAGAATTGGCCCAAGAATCATCTCATTTCATGCCTTGAACTTCAAGAAATCACAAAGGGGTCAAACTTCATGAAAATTGCAAAATGACACAAAATCTTTCACAAACTTGTTGAATCACCACAAAATGCATTCCATGGCTCTCCTTGATCTCTGCTGAGCCAGGAAAAGCCAAAAAGCCAGCTGCAAGAGAGCCCATACCTCAAGTACAAGTTTTGTTGACTTTGTGCAAAAGAGCCCATACCAATCACCATAGGCCACAACCACTTCTCTGACCTATCAAGACTTATTATGTGGATCAAACACAGCTCATAACACACCACACACAAGCCTAACACTTCAGATTTCTCAAGCTCTCAAAAATCACCCCATTTGCAAAAACGTTCGAAACATACAACACACACACTCAAACTTAAAACTTCCTTCACCAAACAACTCAGCATCACAAGAGGATCATTTCCTACCCTTCATTACAACCAAAAAGCCTCTCTACACAAAACACGATTTCTAGCCAGCAAGAGTTCAAGCTCTCATTTCAGCCATTACAAACTCCTTCCAAGCATCTAAGATTCATCAGAGGGACCATTGGAGTGTTTTTGCACAAGAGAGGAGGCCCAAAAGTTCCAAACTGAGAAAGCTCAAGCTCAGGTAACCTCTTCAAGCTTTTTTTCCAGAAATGTAATTTTAGGTTATAGAAATGTTCCTTATGTTGTGCTGATCATGCTGATGTTTTTATTTTTGAAAATGGCTGCGAAATGAGCATGTACTGAGCTTCTGAAACTTTTCCAGTTTTTGAGTTTTGATTCGTATCTTGTTCTTGAGCCATGAGAAATTTGTTTTGAGGGTAGATTTGAGTTTAGGAAGGTGAGAGGAGTTGATCTGGAGCTTTAGAGCTCCAAAAATGACCTAGGGAAGATTTTGTTCTTGAGGGTTCGCCGGAGAAGACGACCGGAACCACTGTTCCGACCGTTTGAGGTTTGTTTGCCCTAATTAGGGTTAGCTGAGTAATTAGTGTGAGTTTGAATCTTGGCCATTAGATCTTAGGGTTAGCGCGTTTTTGGATGGATCATATTAGTTCATTAATGTTAATTCATAATTAATTAAATTAATTAAAATTAATTAGCCAGATTTGATCTGGACCCTAAGATCATGCGCGCAGTCAACAACTTTCCCCTAGGTTTGAATCTTGTCCATCAGATCAGCATACTTTCATTTATTTTCATTTTTATTTCATTTTTAACCATTTATTTGCATAATTAATTTAAAATAGTTAGAAAATCCCAAAAATCCCAAAACAATTCACATTGCATCTTAGGACATTTAAAAACATTGTCAAACCATTCATACAAATTTCTTTTTGGTTTTGAATCAACTTTGACATTTTTCTTGAATTTAGGGTTCATAAAAATCCCATTTTTTGAACCCTAACTTCAAGAATTCTTTTCTGCCTAACCATGAATGGTTTGACATTGGTTATTTTTGCATTGATCTTCATATATCATGTAGTATCTAGCATATTTTTTTCACAAATTTATCTTGCATTTTCAAATTGATTTGCATTTTCCCTTTTGAGGTACCCTAAAACCCTAGCAAACTTAGAAAATTCACAACTTTCTTTAGGATAAGAGTTAGACCTCCTCCTTTGAGGTGTGATATCATATGGGGTTAGGGTTCCTTTGAGATCATTTGCAATTTTTTATCTTATGATTTGCTTCTTTTTTTGACTTTTGCATCTCATGTTTCTTTAAAACCCTAATTTATCATGTTCATTTGCATTCATCTTGCATATGCTTCCATACATGAACTTGCCATGACATTTCTTGCATTCACATAACATCTAAGACATCATAGGACACATTAGAATCATGCTTGATCATTTCTTCATCCATTTGCCATGATATGCACTCATTTCATTCCATGAACTTTCATGTGTTTTCATACTTCAAAACATGCATCCTTTGCATTCCATCTCTTGTATGAACATTTATAACACTTGACATGTCTTTGCATCATCTCATAACACCATTTTCATCATTAATATTCTTCTGGTCTTGGTTTTCATCTTTGCATACATTTCATTTTCATTTCATTCCTTTCTTTGTGCTAACATTTCAGGTGGTAAGTACATTGAGAAGTGAATTTGCCTTCACTTCTCATTTCTCTTCTCATTCTTCTTATGAATTCTTGCTGCATTTTTCTTTGCTTTAGAGTGAGCTTTCTCATTCATGATCATTCTTCACTTTCTTTCTTCAAGTAACTTATCTTCTTCAGTGAAGTAAGTTAACTTGTTTCTTCTGCTTCTCCTTCTTTCATCTGCTTCTTCCATTGGTGGCTTCTCTGAAGATCTCTTTTAAGCCTCATAAACCATAGGAATATCCAAGCATGACAATAATTAGGGTTTTTGATTAGTCTCCCTTAGCTTTTACCTTTGTGTCTTCTTTGTGTCTCTCTTCTCATCTCATAATCAGAGACTAAACCTTTAAGGTTTTAAGACAATGTGATTAGGGTTATGCCTGCATCCTTCTCTTAGGATGGAGTGTATAACTTTAATCCTAAGTGTTAAACCCTTAATGTGTTTAAACCTCTTAATTAATCCATCTTAATAATCACTAAGATAATAGCTTGTAACTTGGGCCTTGCATTAGGGTTCTAATTCTTCCTTTATTGGTTAAGAAGGACTAACCCTAGTGTTAATGGACAAGTCCCCCTCATGTTGTCTTACAAACCATAAAATTCACTTATTAATCTTACCATTAATTGAAATCCACTTTAATAAAGGCTTGTTTTGTCATGAGGTTAATCCATAATCATGGATTAAGTTGAGGTATCTTCCTCAGCTTAAGTGTGCTCATCTATTATCCTTCTATTAGGATAGTGTAATGGGTCCATTAAATCCTTGATTATGGCTTAAACTCATTACTTAACACTAAACAAAAACACCAAAAACATCTAAATAATCACAAGTAGGTTAATGATCTTAATCCTACATCATCATGGTAATTAAGTGTGAGGTGTTTATCTCATACTTAAGGTATTCTCATTATCCCTAATCAAAGGGAGGATATGATGAGTTTACTAACCCTTGATGTAGGCTTAAGCTCATTAACTTATGACAAACATAAAAATCAATAAAAGACTGAAAACATCAAAAACAAACAGTAATTGTCTCCTTCGGGATTCTTTTCTCATCATCTTCACTCACAAGCGAGAACTTGCTTCTTCCGTCTAATGCAAGACAGTTAGCACTCGAGCCAGACGAGTCATACACTTGAGCATAGACAAGCAAGCAGTTCACCAGTCAATTTATCTTTCAGTGTCTTTGAGTCGAACTACGGTGTTCTGACTTCCTCATTGCACGAGAGGATACGTAGGCATAACTTAACTGTTATCAAACAAAAGTCTCTGTCTCTTCCCCCCTCTTCCAGCATTATTCTTTTAAGTCTCAGTTCCTGAGAAATTCACCCTTTTACACTGACACTTGTATATTCATTCTCAGCTTTTACACACAGATAGCACATAAACTCCCCCTTTAAACATAATCTTTTAAGCGTGGATCCCGTCGAGTACGATGGACAATCTGGGTGCTAATACCTTCCCAGGTTGTAACCAACCCCCTTTCTCAGTTTCTCTGGTTCGCAATCGTCTTATCCATCTTTTTCTAGGTTTACGCAGCATTACCTTTCCTTCGGGATAAAAATGCCTAGCTGGCGACTCTATTCATCTTCACTTCATTTCCTCTTTTCGCCGACCGTTCGCGTCTGTACCCTATCTGACTTCTGTGTTTCTTAGCGGGAGCGACACAAAGTCATTGAAGAATTCATCGATGATGTTGTGTTTTACAGCTTCACTGAAGAAATGGATGGCTTTCAGATGGAGCACTTTATCTGCATAACTGTTGAGTACTACTTTAAGACATCACCTGATGTCGAAAAGTTTGGTATGGGGACAACTATCAAAACTAATGAGGATGTTCAAGGGTCGAATCTCCAGCTAGGGACTAAGGAGACTATTGATGGTTTCTTTAGGATGGACAAGGTTACTAAAGGCCTTGACAATGACTTTTCCAAGAAAAATTTGAAGGATGAGGTCAATGTAAACCTGGTCAAAATCAAGAATGAACAGGTCAATAACTGTTGATGACTTAGGCCGTCAAGAGGAATACAACAAGGTGGCATATCCTAAGGAGGAAAAGACTATTGTTGAATTCTTGCATAGGTTCCAAAGAAAAAACTATGAAGCGATGATGTGCCATAGGCTTAATTCCATCTTTGACAAAAAGGTTTCCCACAACATTCATGGGGTGAGAGAAGCCAAAGCAAACCAAGAGCGAAGAAACGCTCAAAAGTCGAGGGGTTTCGACCCAAGGAGAACTTCTCAAGGACAACACATTGTTAAAAATCCCCAGGTTCCTAGAGCAAGGAAACCTACTTTCAAGCCTAGTGGTGAAGTACCCAAAGATAAATGGGTCAAACTTGTCGATGCCAAAGGAAATGGGAAGTCAAAGTGGACCAACTTCGATGTGGAGAGAGGTTCTTCGATGGATTATAGGAAGGAGTGAGAATCCTATGTCAAGGTCACAATAATGAAGGCAATAAAGGATAAGGAAGGCGCAAATGGAAGCCTTAATGAAAGATCAAGTTCAATCTAGCACCAACATGCTAGCAGGTAATGTTGGAGGTTATGAAGACAAGACAACTAACAAAGTGCCTGTGGGGCGATTCGTACTTTTGCAATTCACAATTAGATATAGCATTGGAGCACTATGGTGTTAAATACAAAGTGGCATCACCATACCATTCGCAATCAAATGGTCAAGCCGAGGTATCCAATAGAGATAAAGAAAATCTTGGAGAAGTCGGTGTCTATTTACAAAAATGATTGGTCTCTAAAGTTTGATGAAGCTTTGTGGGAGATTCGTACCGCTTACAAAGCTCCAATTGGCATGACACCGTAATTCATGGAACTAGGGGAAAATCAAAGAAGGTAGCTCGCAAAGATCTAACAATCTAATGCCTACGTATCCTCATTGACAAATGAAGAATCAAAACGTCCAAAGCTCGTGGGATTACGGGTGAGGAAAACGAAGGTTAACCGGCAAGGAATGAGACCCTTGTGCCTACGTATTCTCAATAGGAATGAGAAATCATAGTGTTCGTAGCTCGTGGAACCACCTAACCGTGGGTTTATTGTATTTAGCGGACGACGTGAAAGTTTGTGTCCTAGTAGTTAAACATTGCTTCTATGCTCGCGCATGAGAGACTTAATCATGTGTTTGTTTGCAGTTAAATGGATGCAATAGGATCACATTCTAGCAGTTAAACACTATTTGTATGCTCGCACATGGAAGATTTAACATTTTGTTTGTTTGGGTAAAGTGGGAGGCTTAAATGTTGTTTGTAATAAGGTAGAAGGATAGCAACATGTCGTTTTTGTTAATGTTTTAGGATTTGAGCCTACGAGGCAAGATGTCACATTTTATTTGTGAAGATTGATTTTAGGGAAGAAATGAGTCCTCAGATAGGAAACATGCAGGTAGTACCCAATTCTTTACCTCAAAAGATTTTTTTGGAAAGTGTGTGACAAATATATTTGTGTCTTCATATTGAAAGACGAGTAGCAACACCGCACGCTCTACAGTTAGCATTCCAATACTCGGAGGGGAAGAAGTCTGCATTTAATCCTTACAAAGAGGATTTGCACTCGTTTTACTAAGATGTTCTTACTTTGGACAGGTGAGCGTTTAGACAGTGAAACCTAAAGGTAATGTCACAATGCTTGAGATAGGATAAAAACTTTGTCTAACCGCTCCATAATTGTTCCAAGTTTATTTAGGAAAAAAGTTTGAAGAATCACTTAGTACAAATACCAAGGTTTTTAATAAAGAAGAATGAAATGATGATGAAGGAGGTGGAATGAATTGAAAGGGTGATGGATCAACTTATAAGGTTTGTACATAAGAGACATGTTTGGTTAAGTGGTATGAAATGGATGTTGATAAAGGAATGAGAGGGAAACTCTATAGGTAAACACTAAGGTTCATTTTGTTTATTTTGAAAAGAGTTAGACGTTGGATCTAACATTGACTTTTATCTTTGTTTTAATATTGTTTTCTAAGCGCTTCATTTTTATCTTTTGTTAACAAGCAAATAAAAGACAATAAACCTAAACTATTACATTTTAAAGGGGAGAGGGAACATTTTTCGCACAATGGGGGATGACATAAAAATAAATGGAATTAAAAGGTAAAGGATAAGATAGAGATATGAACTAAGTTCTAGGTTATGATCCAAGGCCTCCACGTGATACCTCACAAGAAACCAATTGATTAGAAATGAGATGAGATAATGAATGAATAATATGTACAAGATGAATTAAGGTTGAATTTGAGAAGGGTAAAACATATCATAATAGTATCTCACCAATGCAAAACTTTCTCGCGTCCAGTTTGGTGGATCCATCATAACATCGATAACAAATTTCTCAAAATCAATAACCTATATACAATATAAAGATCCATGTTAGATATAGAATCAAGACTAACACTCTATTTACTCCTAATCATTGAAATAAGTGTTTAATATAAAGTGTTACTTAATGCCAAATAGGGTAGTGGTACCTTTTGTTGGCAATCAAGACAATACTGGTATTTATGCTAGAGAAAGTCCATTGAATGACAAACAAAGCAAGCTCAAACCTTTATTGCATAAAATACAAAATCCTCTTAGGTCTATCATACAATCGGTTTTTTCTCCAATGGTATCGATGAATGATGAAGGTTCACACTTGTGCAATTCACAATTAGATATAGCCTTGGAGCACTATGGTGTTAACTACAAAGTGGCATCACCATACCATCCACAATCAAATGGTCAAGCTGAGGTATCCAATAGAGATAAAGAAAATCTTGGAGAAGTCGGTGTCTATTTCAAGAAATGATTGGTCTCTATAGTTTGATGAAGCTCTATGGAAGATTTGTACCGCTTACAAAGCTCCAATTGGCCTTATACTGTTTCCAATGGTTTATGGTAAAGTTTTCCATCTTCTGGAAGAATTGGAACACAAAGCATTTTAGGCATTGAAATTTTCGAGCTTCGATCCTAAGCTATCCATAGAAAAGAGGAATTTGGAATTGCATGATGTCGCTACACAAAGAAAGCAGGGAGTCACCATCAAACTTTATTTATTCCAAAGGGAAGGAGAAACATAGAGAAAACACCAAGAGTTAGGATAAGATGGTCTCACAACCAAAAGATGTGTTCATAAGATGATTACGCAATGTAAAGGTATTAGCACCCCCTTACATCATTTGTACTCGAACTGAACCATTTTTTTGTCTTATAAGTAAGGATGTTGTTAAGGATATATGCCTCATGAATGATTTCTGGCGGGAAAAAGTATTTTAGAAGAAGAGTGCTCTCCAAGAATTAGGGCCCTCATATCTACGTACACCCATGGTTAATAGGAAATTCAGAGCCTCATAGTTCACGGAACTAAAGATGACGAGGAAAGAAGGATGTAGAAGGAGGTTGCTCGCAAAGATCTCACAACCTAATGCATATGCATCTTCATTCACGAATAAAGAATCAGAGTGTCCGTAATTCATGGAACTAGGGGAAAATCGAAGAAGGTAGCTCGCAAAGATCTAACAATCTAATGCCTATGTATCCTCATTGACAAATGAAGAATCAAAACTTCCAAAGCTCGTGGGATTACGGGTGAGGAAAAAGAAGGTTAATCGGTAAGGAATGAGACCCTTGTGCCTATGTATTCTCAACAGGAATGAGAAATCATAGTGTTCGTAGCTCGTGGAACCACCTGACCTTGGGTTTATTGTATTTAGCGGGCGACGTGAAAGTTTGTGTCCTAGTAGTTAAACATTACTTCTATGCTCGCGCATGAGAGACTTAATCGTGTGTTTATTTGCAGTTAAATGGATGCAATTGGATCACATTCTAGCAGTTAAACACTATTTGTATGATCGCACATGGAAGATTTAACGTTTTGTTTGTTTGGGTAAAGTGGGAGGCTTAAATGTTGTTTGTAATAAGGTAGAAGGATACCAACATGTGGTTTTTGTAAATGTTTTAGGATTTGATCCTATGAGGCAAGATGTCACATTTTATTTGTGAAGATTGATTTTAGGGAAGAAATGAGTCCTCGGATAAGAAACCATGCAGGTAGTACCCAATTCTTTACCTCAAAATATTTTTTTGGAAAGTGTGTGACAAATATAGTTGTGTCTTCATATTGAAAGACGAGTAGCAAGACGGCACGCTCTACAGTTAGCATTCCAATACTCGGAGGGGAAGAAGTCTGCATTTAATCCTTACAAAGAGGATTTGCACTCGTTTTACTAAGATGTTCTTACTTTCGACAGGTGAGCGTTTAGACAGTGAAACCTAAAGGTAATGTCACAACGCTCGAGATAGGATAAAACCTTTGTCTAACCGCTCCATAATTGTTCCAAGTTTATTTAGGAAAAAAGTTTGAAGAATCACTTAGTACAAATTGTTAATCCTATTATTTTATGATTGGCATTATGTTTGGTAAAACTAATATGGCTGGAAAATGTTGAATAAGAAGTTCCATATGTTAAATTAACATGGTATAGATTCTGGAAGAACATGTCAAACATGATGTCCTGACATGGTGGCACAGATAAATGTGGTTATAATAATTGGCAGATACTGAAGAAGATGTTGAAACATCTGCAAATGTCATGAAAAAATTACTGTCATATGTTACAGACAGATGTCAAAGAAGATGTTGAAACATCTGCAAATGTCATGATAGAATTACTGTCATATGTTACAGACAATTGGCAAAGAAGATGTTGAAACATCTGCAAATGTCATGACAGAATTACTGACATATGTTACAGACAGATGTCAAAGAAAATGTTGAAACATCTGCAACTGTCATGACAACATTACTGTCATATGTTACAGACAGATGTCAAAGAAAATGTTGAAACATCTGCAACTGTCATGACAACATTACTGTCATGTGTTACAGACAGATGTCAAAGAAAATGTTGAAACATCTGCAACTGTCATGACAACATTACTGTCATGTGTTACAGATAGATATCAAACAAGAAGTGTTGAACTTAGTTCAGGATGTCACACCAAATGTTGTGACATTGTCAAACAGAGTAACAGTTAATGAACTTAAGTCAAGATATCAGGATGTCACACCAGATGTTGTGACATTGTCAAACAGAGTAACACTTAAGTCAAGACATCAGGATGTCACACCAGATGTTGGGACATCGTAAACCTGCTACCAGACTTAAATGATGCGCAACAGAACTGAGTAAATTTAGGGGAATTTATCTGGAATTAATTGGAAAGAGATAAGCAATACAAGGCGCATCTTTAGGGAGATTAGTTATCTGAATTCAGTATAACAGAATAACTAACTCACCTTGAATCAAGGAGGTAACAAACTAACTAACCCTAATTCAAGGTGATGACAATGGGATTTATCAGATCTGAATTATGCAGAATATTCTACAAAATATTCTGATATCACAGGTGGAATTATTTTTTAAAGATGCAGAATATTCTGGAGATATTATGCAATCATATGTGGCGCTGATTTAAAGGGTTCTGATTTAGAAGATCTTAAAGACTCAATTTAAATTGAAGACAAATATTGAAAAATATAGAGTTTCTATATTTAGAGATATTTTAGGAGTTTTTAGATTTGAAGATCTTTTGGTATATTTGTAGCAGATTTTTTCTGCATATTTGTAGCAGCTATTGTTGTGATTGTTTAGGCCCAAATCTAGTTGGGAATAGGTTATAAAAGAAACCCTGTAACCTAGTTTAGAATTAACCCAATCAACCGAAAATGTAAACATTATTAGGGTTGTGTTCTTGTGACAGCCGTGCGTAACAAGGAACCCTATTGTGGCTGTTTCACATGTGATTCTCGAAGCTTGTAAGCAAGAGAAGTATTGTACTTAATTGAAGCTGCTAAGCAAGATTAAGTTGTTGTTATGGAAGTATGGATTCTATTTATGAATTGTTGTATAGGTATGAAGTCGTCAATATCAGCAACTGAGAGTTGAGAACTGTGAGACATCACTGAGGTGATTGGAAGTGAGGATGAGTTTCTCATATTTAGGAGTTCCTAAGTAGAAGTTGCATTGGTAGTGATTAAGTGAGAATACTGTAAACTATAGGTGTTTGCTGAGAAGTCTTTGAATTGATACTACATAGTGGATTTCCTTCCTGGCTTGGTAACCCCCAGAGTAGATTGATTTGATCGAACTGGGTTAACAATTCTGCTGTGTTCTTTATATCTTTTTTGTTTTATGCAGTACCTGAACTGAATGTCCTATCAGATGTCACAACATCCTGAAGCATGTTTGACTCTGATATATCAGAATTATTTAAGTACTGATATGTATGCCTTACCATGTTTATAAGTAACAAATAAGATGTCTCAACATCATATTCGACATCTGAGTCTGATATACCAGAATTTCACAAATACCAAGGTTTTTAATAAAGAAGAATGAAATGATGATGAAGGAGGTGGAATGAATTGAAAGGGTGATGGATCAACTTATAAGGTGTGTACATAAGAGACATGTTTGGTTAAGTGGTATGAAATGGATGTTGATAAAGGAATGAGAGGGAAACTCAAATGTTATAGGTAAACACTAAGGTTCATTTTGTTTATTTTGAAAAGAGTTAGACGTTGGATCTAACATTGACTTTTATCTTTGTTTTAATATTGTTTTCTAAGCGCTTCATTTTTATCTTTTGTTAACAAGCAAATAAAAGACAATAAACCTAAACTATTACATTTTAAATGGGAGAGGGAACATTTTTCGCACAATGGGGGATGACATAAAAATAAATGGAATTAAAAGGTAAAGGATAAGAGAGAGATATGAACTAAGTTCTAGGTTATGATCCAAGGCCTCCACGTGATACCTCACAAGAAACAAATTGATTAGAAATGAGATGAGATAATGAATGAATAATATGTACAAGATGAATTAAGGTTGAATTTGAGAAGGGTTAGACATATCATAATAGTATCTCACCAATGCAAAACTTTCTCGCGTCCAGTTTGGTGGATCCATCATAACATAGATAACAAATTTCTCAAAATCAATAACTTATATACAATATAAAGATCCATGTTAGATATAGACTCAAGACTAACACTCTATTTACTCCTAATCATTGAAATAGTGTTTAATATAAAGTGTTAGTTAATGCCAAATAGGGTAGTGGTACCTTTTGTTGGCAATCAAGACAATATTGGTATTTATGCTAGAGAAAGTCCATTGAATGACAAACAAAGCAAGCTCCAACCTTTATTGCATAAAATACAAAATCCTCTTAGGTCTATCATACAATCGGTTTTTTCTCCAATGGTATCGATTAATGATGAAGGTTCACACTTGTGCAATTCACAATTAGATATAGCCTTGGAGCACTATGGTGTTAAATACAAAGTGGCATCACCATACCATCCACAATCAAATGGTCAAGCTGAGGTATCCAATAGAGATAAAGAAAATCTTGGTAAAGTCGGTGTCTATTTCAAGAAATGATTGGTCTCTATAGTTTGATGAAGCTCTATGGAAGATTTGTACCGCTTACAAAGCTCAAATTAGCCTTATACTGTTTCCGATGGTTTATGGTAAAGTTTGCCATCTTCTGGAAGAATTGGAACACAAAGCATTTTGGGCATTGAAATTTTCGAGCTTTGATCCTAAGTTATCCATAGACAAGAGGAATTTGGAATTGCATGATGTCGCTACACAAAGAAGGCAGGGAGTCACCATCTAACTTTATTTATTCCAAAGGGAAGGAGAAACATCGAGAAAACACCAAGAGTTAGGATAAGATGGTCTCACAACCAAAAGATATGTTCATAAGCTGATTACGCAATGTAAAGGTATTAGCACCCCCTTACATCATTTGTACTCGAACTGAACCATTTTTTTTTGTCTTATAAGTAAGGATGTTGTTAAGGATATATGCCTCATGAATGATTTCTGACGGGAAAAAGTATTTTAGAAGAAGAGTTCTCTCCAAGAATTAGGGCCCTCGTACCTACGTACACCCATGGTTAATAGGAAATTCAGAGCCTCGTAGTTCACGGAACTAAAGATGACGAGGAAAGAAAGATGTAGAAGGAGGTTGCTCGCAAAGATCTCACAACCTAATGCATATGCATCTTCATTCACGAATAAAGAATCAGAGTGTCCGTAATTCATGGAACTAGGGGAAAATCGAAGAAGGTAGCTCGCAAAGATCTAACAATCTAATGCCTACGTATCCTCATTGACAAATGAAGAATCAAAACGTCCAAAGCTCGTGGGATTACGGGTGAGGAAAAAGAAGGTTAATCGGTAAGGAATGAGACCCTTGTGCCTACGTATTCTTAACAGGAATGAGAAATCATAGTGTTCGTAGCTCGTGGAACCACCTGACCGTGGTTTTATTGTATTTAGCGGACGACGTGAAAGTTTGTGTCCTAGTAGTTAAACATTGCTTCTATGCTCGCGCATGAGAGACTTAATCGTGTGTTTGTTTGCAGTTAAATGGATGCAATTGGATCACATTCTAGCAGTTAAACACTATTTGTATGCTCACACATGGAAGATTTAATGTTTTGTTTGTTTGGGTAAAGTGGGAGGCTTAAATGTTGTTTGTATTAAGGTAGAAGGATAGCAACATGTTGTTTTTGTTAATGTTTTAGGATTTGAGCCTACGAGGCAAGATGTCACATTTTAGTTGTGAAGATGTATTTTAGGGAAGAAATGAGTCCTCGGATAAGAAACCATGCAGGTAGTACCCAATTCTTTACCTCAAAAGATTTTTTTGGAAAGTGTGTGACAAATATAGTTGTGTCTTCATATTGAAAGACGAGTAGCAAGACCGCACGCTCTACAGTTAGCACTCCAATACTCGGAGGGGAAGAAGTCTGCATTTAATCCTTACAAAGAGGATTTGCACTCGTTTTACTAAGATGTTCTTACTTTGGACAGGTGAGCGTTTAGGCAGTGAAACCTAAAGGTAATGTCACAACGCTCGAGATAGATAAAACCTTTGTTTAACCGCTCCATAATTGTTCCAAGTTTATTTTGGAAAAAAGTTTGAAGAATCACTTAGTACAAATACCAAGGTTTTTAATAAAGAAGAATGAAATGATGATGAAGGAGGTGGAATGAATTGAAAGGGTGATGGATCAACTTATAAGGTGTGTACATATGAGACATGTTTGGTTAAGTGGTATGAAATGGATGTTGATAAAGGAATGAGAGGGAAACTCTAATGTTATAGGTAAACACTAAGGTTCATTTTGTTTATTTTGAAAAGAGTTAGACGTTGGATCTAACATTGACTTTTATCTTTGTTTTAATATTGTTTTCTAAGCGCTTCATTTTTATCTTTTGTTAACAAGCAAATAAAAGACAATAAACCTAAACTATTACATTTTAAATGGGAGTGGGAACATTTTTCGCACAATGGGGGATGACATAAAAATAAATGGAATTAAAAGGTAAAGGATAAGAGAGAGATATAAACTAAGTTCTAGGTTATGATCCAATGCCTCCACGTGATACCTCACAAGAAACAAATTAATTAGAAATGAGATGAGATAATGAATGAATAATATGTACAAGATGAATTAAGATTTAAATTGAAAAGGGTTAGAAATATCATTCTAGTATCTCACCAATGCAAAGCTCTCTCACGTCCAGTTTGGCGGGTCCATCATAACATAGATAACTGATTTTTCAAAATCAGCAACCGATATACAATATAAAAACTCATGTTAGATATAGACTCAATACTAACACTCTATTTACTCCTAATCATGGAAATAAGTGTTTAATATAAAATGTTAGTTAATGCTAAATAGAGTAGTAGTACCTTTTGTTGGCAATCAAGACAATATTGGTATTTATGCCAGAGAAAGTCCATTTAATGACAAAGAAATCAAGATCCAACATTTATTGCATAAAATACAAAATCCTCTTAGGTCTATCATACAATCGATTTTTTCTCCAATGGTATCGATTAATGATGAAGGTTCACACTTGTGCAATTCACAATTAAATATAGCCTTGGAGCACTATGGTGTTAAATACAAAGTGGCATCACCATACCATCCACAATCAAATGGTCAAGCAGAGGTATCCAATAGAGATAAAGAAAATCTTGGAGAAGTCGGTGTCTATTTCAAGAAATGATTGGTCTCTTTAGTTTGATGAAGCTCTATGGAAGATTCGCACCGCTTACAAAGCTCCAATTGGCCTTATACTGTTTCCGATGGTTTATGGTAAAGTTTTCCATCTTCTGGAAGAATTGGAACACAAAGCATTTTGGGCATTGAAATTTTCGAGCTTCGATCCTAAGTTATCCATAGAAAAGAGGAATTTCGAATTGCATGATGTCGGTACACAAAGAAGGCAGGGAGTCTCCATCAAACTTTATTTATTCCAAAGGGAAGGAGAAACATCGAGAAAACACCAAGAGTTAGGATAAGATGGTCTCACAACCAAAAGATATGTTCATAAGCTGATTACGCAATGTAAACGTATTAGTACCCCCTTACATCATTTGTACTCAAACTGAACCATTTTTTTTTGTCTTATAAGTAAGGGTGTTGTTAAGGATATATGCCTCATGAATGATTTCTGACGGGAAAAAGTATTTTAGAAGAAGAGTGCTCTCCAAGAATTAGGGCCCTCGTACCTACGTACACCCATGGTTAATAGGAAATTCAGAGCCTCGTAGTTCACGGAACTAAAGATTACGAGGAAAGAAGGATGTAAAAGGAGGTTGCTCGCAAAGATCTCACAACCTAATGCATATGCATCTTCATTCACGAATAAAGAATCAGAGTGTCCGTAATTCATGGAACTAGGGGAAAATCGAAGAAGGTAGCTCACAAAGATCTAACAATCTAATGCCTACGTATCCTCATTGACAAATGAAGAATCAAAACGTCCAAAGCTCGTGGGATTACGGGTGAGGAAAAAGAAGGTTAATCGGTAAGGAATGAGACCCTTGTGCTAATTATTCTCAACAGGAATGAGAAATCATAGTGTTCGTAGCTCGTGGAACCACCTGACCGTGTATTTATTGTATTTAGTGGACGACGTGAAAGTTTGTGTCCTAGTAGTTAAACATATCTTCTATGCTCGCGCATGAGAGACTTAATCGTGTGTTTGTTTGCAGTTAAATGGATGCAATTGGATCACATTCTAGCAGTTAAACACTATTTGTATGCTCACACATGGAAGATTTAACGTTTTGTTTGTTCGGGTAAAGTGGGAGGCTTAAATGTTGTTTGTAATAAGGTAGAAGGATAGCAACATGTCGTTTTTGTAAATGTTTTAGGATTTGAGCCTACGAGGCAAGATGTCACATTTTATTTGTGAAGATTGATTTTAGGGAAGAAATGAGTCCTCGGATAAGAAACCATGCAGGTAGTACCCAATTCTTTACCTCAAAAGATTTTTTTGGAAAGTGTGACAAATATAGTTGTGTCTTCATATTGAAAGACGAGTAGCAAGACCGCACGCTCTACAGTTAGCATTCCAATACTCGGAGGGGAAGAAGTCTGCATTTAATCCTTACAAAGAGGATTTGCACTCGTTTTACTAAGATGTTCTTACTTTGGACAGGTGAGCGTTTAGACAGTGAAACCTAAAGGTAATGTCACAACGCTCGAGATAGGATAAAACCTTTGTCTAACCGCTCCATAATTGTTCCAAGTTTATTTAGGAAAAAAGTTTGAAGAATCACTTAGTACAAATACCAAGGTTTTTAATAAAGAAGAATGAAATGATGATGAAGGAGGTGGAATGAATTGAAAGGGTGATGGATCAACTTATAAGGTGTGTACATAAGAGACATGTTTGGTTAAGTGGTATGAAATGGATGTTGATAAAGGAATGAGAGGGAAACTCTAATGTTATAGGTAAACACTAAGGTTCATTTTGTTTATTTTGAAAAGAGTTAGACGTTGGATCTAACATTGACTTTTATCTTTGTTTTAATATTGTTTTCTAAGCGCTTCATTTTTATCTTTTGTTAACAAGCAAATAAAAGACAATAAACCTAAACTATTACATTTTAAATGGGAGAGGGAACATTTTTCGCACAATGGGGGATGACATAAAAATAAATGGAATTAAAAGGTAAAGGATAAGAGAGAGATATGAACTAAGTTCTAGGTTATGATCCAAGGCCTCCACGTGATACCTCACAAGAAATAAATTGATTAGAAATGAGATGAGATAATGAATGAATAATATGTACAAGATGAATTAAGATTGAAATTGAAAAGGGTTAGAAATATCATTCTAGTATCTCACCAATGCAAAGCTTTCTCACGTCCAGTTTGGCGGGTCCATCATAACATAGATAACTGATTTCTCAAAATCAGCAACCCATATACAATATAAATACCCATGTTAGATATAGACTTAATACTAACACTCTATTTACTCCTAATCATGGAAATAAGTGTTTAATATAAAATGTTAGTTAATGCTAAATAGAGTAGTAGTACCTTTTGTTGGCAATCAAGACAATATTGGTATTTATGCTAGAGAAAGTCCATTGAATGACAAAGAAATCAAGCTCCAACCTTTATTGCATAAAATACAAAATCCTCTTAGGTCTATCATACAATCGATTTTTTCTCAATGGTATCGATTAATGATGAAGGTTCACACTTGTGCAATTCACAATTAAATATAGCCTTGGAGCACTATGGTGTTAAATACAAAGTGGCATCACCATACCATCCACAATCAAATGGTCAAGCTGAGGTATCCAATAGAGATAAAGAAAATCTTGGAGAAGTCGGTGTCTATTTCAAGAAATGATTGGTCTCTATAGTTTGATGAAGCTCTATGGAAGATTCGTACCGCTTACAAAGCTCCAATTGGCCTTATACTGTTTCCGATGGTTTATGGTAAAGTTTGCCATCTTCTGGAAGAATTGGAACACAAAGCATTTTGGGCATTGAAATTTTCGAGCTTTTAAGTTATCCATAGACAAGAGGAATTTGGAATTGCATAATGTCGCTACACAAAGAAGGCAGGGAGTCACCATCTAACTTTATTTATTCCAAAGGGAAGGAGAAACATCGAGAAAACACCAAGAGTTAGGATAAGATGGTCTCACAACCAAAAGATATGTTCATAAGCTGATTACACAATGTAAAGGTATTAGCACCCCCTTACATCATTTGTACTCGAACTGAACCATTTTTTTTTTGTCTTATAAGTAAGGATGCTGTTAAGGATATATGCCTCATGAATGATTTCTGACGGGAAAAAGTATTTTAGAAGAAGAGTGCTCTCCAAGAATTAGGGCCCTCGTACCTACGTACACCCATGGTTAATAGGAAATTCAAAGCCTCGTAGTTCACGGAACTAAAGATGACGAGGAAAGAAGGATGTAGAAGGAGGTTGCTCGCAAAGATCTCACAACATAATGCATATGCATCTTCATTCACGAATAAAGAATCAGAGTGTCTGTAATTCATGGAACTAGGGGAAAATCGAAGAAGGTAGCTCGCAAAGATCTAAAAATCTAATGCCTACGTATCCTCATTGACAAATGAAGAATCAAAACGCCCAAAGCTCGTGGGATTACGGGTGAGGAAAAAGAAGGTTAATCGGTAAGGAATGAGACCCTTGTGCTAAGTATTCTCAACAGGAATGAAAAATCATAGTGTTCGTAGCTCGTGGAACCACCTGACCGTGGGTTTATTGTATTTAGCGGACGACGTGAAAGTTTGTGTCCTAGTAGTTAAACATTGCTTCTATGCTCGCGCATGAGAGACTTAATCGTGTGTTTGTTTGCAGTTAAATGGATGCAATTAGATCACATTCTAGCAGTTAAACACTATTTGTATGCTCACACATGGAAGATTTAATGTTTTGTTTGTTTGGGTAAAGTGGGAGGCTTAAATGTTGTTTGAATTAAGGTAGAAGAATAGCAACATGTCGTTTTTGTTAATGTTTTAGGATTTGAGCCTACGAGGCAAGATGTCACATTTTATTTGTGAAGATTGATTTTAGGGAAGAAATGAGTCCTCGGATAAGAAACCATGCAGGTAGTACCCAATTCTTTACCTCAAAAGATTTTTTTGGAAAGTGTGACAAATATAGTTGTGTCTTCATATTGAAAGACGAGTAGCAAGACCGCACGCTCTACAGTTAGCATTCCAATACTCGGAGGGGAAGAAGTCTGCATTTAATCCTTACAAAGAGGATTTGCACTCGTTTTACTAAGATGTTCTTACTTTGGACAGGTGAGCGTTTAGACAGTGAAACCTAAAGGTAATGTCACAACGCTCGAGATAGGATAAAACCTTTGTCTAACCGCTCCATAATTGTTCCATGTTTATTTAGGAAAAAAGTTTGAAGAATCACTTAGTACAAATACCAAGATTTTTAATAAAGAAGAATGAAATGATGATGAAGGAGGTGGAATGAATTGAAAGGGTGATGGATCAACTTATAAGGTGTGTACATAAGAGACATGTTTGGTTAAGTGGTATGAAATGGATGTTGATAAAGGAATGAGAGGGAAACTCTAATGTTATAGGTAAACACTAAGGTTCATTTTGTTTATTTTGAAAAGAGTTAGACGTTGGATCTAACATTGACTTTTATCTTTGTTTTAATATTGTTTTCTAAGCGCTTCATTTTTATCTTTTGTTAACAAGCAAATAAAAGACAATAAACCTAAACTATTACATTTTAAATGGGAGAGGGAACATTTTTCGCACAATGGGGGATGACATAAAAATAAATGGAATTAAAAGGTAAAGGATAAGAGAGAGATATGAACTAAGTTCTAGGTTATGATCCAAGGCCTCCAAGTGATACCTCACAAGAAACAAATTAATTAGAAATGAGATGAGATAATGAATGAATAATATGTACAAGATGAATTAAGATTTAAATTGAAAAGGGTTAGAAATATCATTCTAGTATCTCACCAATGCAAAGCTCTCTCACGTCCAGTTTGGCGGGTCCATCATAACATAGATAACTGATTTCTCAAAATCAGCAACCTATATACAATATAAATACCCATGTTAGATATAGACTCAATACTAACACTCTATTTACTCCTAATCATGGAAATAAGTGTTTAATATAAAATGTTAGTTTATGCTAAATAGAAGTATAAAGGACTACAATTCATCCAATCGAAGTAAGTCCCTTATAATTCATTGATTCGTACGTATGTAATATACACAGTAAGTCCCCTATAATTTTTCATCCAATCGAAGTATAAAGGACTACAATTCATTGTTAATCGGTGTACTATATATCAATAATAATTAATTTTAAAATTTATTTGTTAGTTATATTATTTTTGTCATTTTAGAAGTTGTTCATGTATGAAACGATTCTTAAAGGATCCTTACAAACATATGTTTTCAATCCTAAAGGAAGAACCCTTCAGAACAATGTATTTGAACTCTCTAGAATATGACTTTTTTGAAATGATAGTAGACAAATTTTATTTTCATGTTTTCATACAGAGTTCATGCAGAGTTTCATGTTTTCAAGAATTAATCTAAAAACATGAGATGTTACAAATCAATTTTAAGATGTTCCAATTACCTCTAGCACCAGCATTATTTATCAACACATCTATATGCCCAAAAGCTTCCCATGCCTTCTGCATGCACCACACTTCTCTATTTCTCTATGTTGGAGCATTCGGCTGCGACATCAAGCTCTATGGCAACAGCACAGAAGTATTTTGATTCATGTGACAGTTGATTGATTTCGTCGCATACGGACTGAAATCGGTGTATCCGACGAGCTGCCAAGATGAGGCGACAGCCCGCTGGAGCAAGATTAAGGCGTAAGAAGTGCCGGTAACAAGAACAATTGTGTTGTTCAAAACCCCACCTTCAAAACAAATAAACAAACCAAAATACACAATCATTACAATGAAAAACCAAAAAAAATTATTGAAGGAAGAAACATTGTGATGCATACAGACATACCCTTTTTCGGAAAGATTCAAGAAATGAGTAAATTTCTGAAAGGATTAAACTTTTTGTCAGGAAGAAACATTGTGATGCATACTGTTGAAAACAATACTCCAGAACCAAGAGTTGAGTGATAATAGCGCGTAGAAATGCCACAAACCAACATACTCATAATATGTCTTCTTCCCGTCTTTAAGAGGCAGTGTATAGTACAAAAGAATAAAAAAAGATACCCAGCCATGAAAATGCATTGCAAGATTGAAATTGATACTGAAACCAAAATTTAAATCAAAATTGAAACTAGGAGATTTAGTGAGCACCAAATAGAAGCTAAAATTGAAATCGAAATTGAAAATGAAACTAGTAAATTAGCAAATTGAAATCAAAATCAAAATCAAAATTGAAATTGAAAATAGTAAATTAGCAAGATCAAACATGCATCCAAAAGTAAATAAAGGAAAACCAATCAAGAAAAGACATTTAGGATTTCTAACTATATCTATATATGAAATAAGTTCAATTCATGTATTTTATGTGCTTTCTCAACTCGTTTTTTGTATCAAATGGGAAAACTTCACACATTGTTCTAAGGCTAAAACTGACAAGAAAATAATAAAATGTGTATACCATGAAAGGCTCGACAAAGAAAAACAATTCACTCAATTCTAAAGTCATAACAAAAAAAATATACAATTAACAGATTATCAGAGATAGAGAGAGATAAGTGAGTGAAATCTTACCTCATTGGGAAAGAAACTAGAATACATGGCATTCCACATGGAAGGATGTTGTTCAGTTACAACCAGCTTTTTCAAAGATGGTTTGCCAATAACTTAATTGGGATTGGTCTCCATCTGCAGATAAATCATTTGGCTAACCACTCCATAATTCCATAATTGTTCCAAGTTTATTTAGGAAATTTTTATTAAGAATCACTTGGTACAAATACCAAATTTTTTTACTAAAGAAGAATGAAATGATGATGAAGGAGATGGAATGAATTGAAAGGGTGATGGATCAACTTATGAGGTGTGTACATAAGAGACGTGCTTGGTTAAGTGGTATGAAATGGATGTAGATAGAGGAATGAGAGGGAAACTCTAAGGTTATATGGTAAAAACTAATCTATAAATCTCTACAGATGTAACTTTAAGTTAACAAACAAGTAAAATAAAATTGACTTGTGTATAACAGTCCGATTTATGAATTTTGATTAGTTAGATATATAAATTGTCAATAGATAGAGAACAAAAGGAAGAATATTTGGAAGACAAAAAGGTTGAATAAATTAATACTCAATCCTTAGTCTTTCATGTATATATAAAGTATTCCTCCATTTTATGAAATGTGATGCAATAAAACAAAGAGCACAGTATGTTCTGCAAAGTTTACCCATGACATACCTTTGCCTCTAATAATGATATCTTGGAGAGGAGTCGATCACTCTCCTTCTCCAGTGACTTTATACTTCTTGCTTCATTGTATTATCTTTATCATTGTGCAATTTATCATGAAAAAACTCACTGTAATCTAGAAATGTCAATCTGAGAAAAGTCAAAGTTGGTTGAACTGTCTAATACAGCTACTGATGATGATATATCATGATGAGGCTGTTTAATGGCAAGTACTCTGCAGTTGAAATTGTTGTGGGAATGGGCCATTGTAAATCTGTAATTATAAAAACACTGCTTTCAGTTTATTCATTTGGAGTCTGATTAATTATGACACAAAATAATACAATGAGTATGTGTCGAATCCGATTGAAATTGTTGTGTAAGTATTTTGTGGAGCCACCACATCATCCAAATACTACTTCAATTCAATCACGTTTAACTATGAAATTCTTAGACTACCGAACAGAAAATACATCTTGTTGATATAAATAGTACTACCGAAGAGAAAATTTAATATTATATTTAATTTTCTTAATTTTGAGAAGAAACAATCTTATTTACATAGTTAGAAGATAGTGATTTGCAAACGCAAGATACATAGTTGCTTCTTTACTGAAAAGTTGATACCAAAAATATTTGGCATGTTCTGGCACCATTTATTGAAAGCACATGCAAATGCCAAATCTTTTGGTAACCAAATTTTCTACCTCACTGGCACAAACCTTTTTAATTAATGCACCCAAAACAATAAATCTCAAAAAAGTATAAAATCCATTTCTAATTTTGTGTTAAAAGAAGTGAATACTATATTTTTTTTCATCTTTGTCATTTCAATTCTCTGATAAAATACCGCAGGAACAATAAATTGAAAAATTATTGATGGTTTGTGTATTTTTGTAATTGTGCAAGTTGTAGAAGTTGACCTCTAAGGTTCTAACCAAAACCTAACCATTCTCTTCTACACAAACTCATAGAGAAAGAACATTGAATTTCATGTTCACATGATTGATATTTGTAACTGAATGGTCATGTAATAATAGTGATCTCAAAATTAATATGAACATGACTTACTTGTAAAGAAAACTATGATCATGGAGTCCAAGAACAAGCATAGAAGCACCAATCTCTCTAACAGTAGCAGCAATCTTTGTTCCTTCTTGGTCTCCTTCTGTCACAATAATCTCAACCTTTGTCTGCAACACAATCCTAACATTATATATCCTTGGTTAATTTTAACATAAAAACATCAAAAACAAAGAAATACATATCAACATTCACAACATGACAACTTATACACATACATTTGGATAATTGTTGCAAATATCTTGAAATGAAAGTGCTAACCGAAATCCGTTGAGACGAACAAGACGACCTCTACTTCTACTTCTACCTTTTGATCTTGTGTTAGAATTGGAATTATAAACATGAAGAAGTGTGATTATGTCACCGTATCTAATGATGTTTAATAGAGCCCATTTCAGAGCTGTTCTAGCTGCTTCTACTTTAGACAAGTGAGTTTTTAGACAATGAGACCTAAAGGTAATGTCACAACGTTCGAGATAGGATAAAACCTTTGGCTAACCACTCCATAATTCCATAATTGTTCCAAGTTTATTTAGGAAATTTTTATTAAGAATCACTTGGTACAAATACCAAATTTTTTGACTAAAGAAGAATGAAATGATGATGAAGGAGATGGAATGAATTGAAAGGGTGATGGATCAACTTATGAGGTGTGTAAATAAGAGACGTGCTTGGTTAAGTGGTATGAAATGGATGTAGATAGAGGAATGAGAGGGAAACTCTAAGGTTATATGGTAAAAACTAATCTATAAATCTCTACAGATGTAACTTTAAGTTAACAAACAAGTAAAATAAAATTGACTTGTGTATAACAGTCCGATTTATGAATTTTGATTAGTTAGATATATAATTTGTCAATAGATAGAGAACAAAAGGAAGAATATTTGGAAGACAAAAAGGTTGAATAAATTAATACTCAATCCTTAGTTTTTCATGTATATATAAAGTATTCCTCCATTTTATGAAATGTGATGCAATAAAACAAAGAGCACAGTATGTTCTGCAAAGTTTACCCATGACATACCTTTGCCTCTAATAATGATATCTTGGAGAGGAGTCGATCACTCTCCTTCTCCAGTGACTTTATACTTCTTGCTTCATTGCATTATCTTTATCATTGTGCAATTTATCATGTTGGAGATTATTAACCACTCTCAGCTTTCTAGTTCTTTAATATACTCATCTTTCTTCACAAGAGATGATTTAACAACTTCCTAAATGGATCAACCAAAAAATAAGCAAGAAACAGTTAGATATCACATGCAATGTTTTCCATGGCGTAGAGTCAAAATCTTGCCATACAAGATGCTTTGCGGCGCAATTATAGCGGATTATGGCGGAAAACCCCATAAAAATTGTCGATATTTACCATTACGGCAAGCTCGAAAACCATCACATATATCCGCCAATACTCTGCAAAGTGCTTAGGGATGATAAGTTAAATCTGAATGAGATTAGCACTACTTGATTCATCTCCAGCTTCACCATTCTTCAATTTGGCAGGAATTCTAATTTGTTTCTGCAAAAAAATAAACATGATTGAAAGCACGTACTGAAATTAACAGCAAACAAATGACTCTACTACACAATCATTATCAATACTACTATCACTATCATGCAACAACATTTTAGCATTATCACAAATATAGGAGATACTAAATCAGAATAGAGAATAAGTCTTTGTAAGCAATCAATTTATGTTGCCTGTACTTAAAAGAAGAAGCTAAAAGACCAATGCTGAAGGAAACCTCATATTAGTATCACCCAACACGTTTGATTTAGTAATTCATTGCTGAAGTGAGTTGCAATGAAAATATACATGCATCTTGTCACATCCTGAGTTGACAAAGATCAATAGAGAAGAAATTTCAAAGTGTCATAAGGTCTTTCCTTGGAATTATGGGCCGACGTAAGCCCTATAGGCTAAACACCTCTTAACAAAGGTCTGTCCAATCTCAGACATGTGTCAGTGTCTGACACCGGAACATGTGATTACGTTCAATTTATTCATTTTTTTAAAAATTATTATCATTGTGATTTGTAAGTGTCGTGTCCATGCTAGTGTTTCATAGAACATAAGTCTATTCTAGACGTGAAATTTAAGTTATCTCCTCCTCCTAGCATCTAAATCCTTTTCGTGATATATCATAGATTCAGAAACTGCCAAACTCCTTCCTACCTTAAGCCTAACTATATTCCTTATGACTTCTATTTTCATTGGGGGCTCCTGATCACTGAACACCATTAACTAGAAGCAGCAGACTTATCCTTTAATTAATACAACAGAAATGGATGATATCATGCACATGAACGAATGCAAAATATAAAAGTTAGCTTTTCTCGATTGACACGTTTAAGTTGTGTTGTTTCTAAACCCATAAAAGGAAACATTTCTTGATTATTATGAGAACAACATTTATTTTGTTCATTACAAACTTGGAGTTGGAATAACAGAGGCAAAAAAGTAATATTTATCCTGATTGGATTTTTGTCACATACAGCTAAAAAGAACCGCAACAATCAAATAGCAAAACACACGAGACATGTGAGATAACATAAGTTTGACCAACCTTCTAATTAAACAGTGAAATGAGCGGGAAGTTGCTGAATTATAAAACTGAATCCCATCCAAGTCCACCTCTTGTTTAAGTGCTTAATTATCTGTCACTCTTGAAACGTGACCCATCTGTAACTTTTTCTCCTAAAACCCATTCATTAATTTAATTTAAAAATACTTAACAAATCAACGACTAGTAATATCACCAAAAATAACATGTCACATGCAAATAACACATTCCAAAGAAAAAACAAATAGCACTATCAATATCAATAAACAATTCCTGCAGATTTATCGCTTAAGATAAAACGTACACTTGGGTTAGGAACTAGCTTGGCCCCCAACGGGAAAGATCATGATGAGCTGTTCTATATAACCTGTTCATTAGCTTTAGGAGTGAGGCCCCCAAAATACACCCGCCTAGCATGTCGTGTAGCCTGTATGTTGTACAACAAAAAGGGCTCAATTAGAGAAAGCAAAGTAATGCTAAAAGGGAATAAGTTAACATCATCTCTCATAAATTCCTCTGTGACCTGTTGTGTCATAGCCTGAACTGGCAAGATTGCTGCAACTTCACAAGATTTGGGAATTAAAAAAAAAAATACCTGACTTGTAGCCATGGTAAACATATTTGGGAACATTCCAGGAGTTGCAGGACTTGCCCCGGTAATCTGACCTGCAAGTGCAACAAAAGCATTTCACATCTAAGAAAAAAACTCATACCTCTCATCTTTTGCAATCCCATTACACTATTTACGATGTATATCAACTGACTCTTGCTAAAGCCAGGAGTTTAAGCATAAATTTACTTTATCATTGTATTATATTTTTTATTATGTATTATATTTCTATCAAAAAGATTTAACAATACTATAATTTGTAAGTAAACATTAGGGATAATATTCGTATGTTTACCAAAGTAGGTAATAGTTTCCCGGTTGAAGACGAACAAGACCCACCAAAAATATGTGCATTGATTCCTCCTTGGACATAAAAGCTACACACGTCGGCTCACGCCCATTGTCAGCACATTGAGGCTAGTAGTCCAACATTGCTTTCTTAGAACATAGGACAACACATTCTACAAAACAAACAAATACCAAACACAACAAAAAACCAAATTATATCACTAGGGAAAAACAAAGACAAAATTACACACCAAGGAAACCAGGATTTAAGAATTATATACCAAGTAGTGACTGAAACTTATCTTACCAAGTAAACACCGTGTAATTTGATAAGAATTATCCATACTAGGATCAACAAGAACAACAAAGGGAAGAAAGAAGTTAAGATTAAAAATGTTTGTAATATACACAGGAGGAAAATGTACCTGCAACAACAGAAGCACTGGCCAACATTGCAGAAGCAGAAGCAGGGGGGTCATGTTAAAACCACTAGACCTTTTGCTGTAAGTAAAACAAGTTAGTTTTGCTACAATGAATGTTACTTTTCATGCAGAGGAAAGTGTATGAATAAAAGATGAATAATTCAAAGTTAACTTAAGAGCATCTAACACAAATTTAAAATATTATAAATGGAAGACCCGACATATGCATTATATGTTAGGGCACGCATTAATCAACAATATAATTTTATAACTTTCCCTCTAAGCTTCCAACCCTTGCAATTATCTTATGTTTTATCATGGATATATACACTAAAAAAATATTAGGTTTTCATACCTGCTACTTATAGCTTATAGCAAGGTTGTTATAAGGTTCATATAATTCAATGGTTAGGCTTAGTGTAGCTTTATAATATATAGCTTATAGCAAGGTTGTTATAAGGTTCATATAATTCAATGGTTAGGCTTAGTGTAGCTTTATAATATGAAGCAGTAGTAGTCACCATGCTCCTGCATCACCAATTTCAACCAAGAAAATTCAAATTCTCTCTCATAACCTACAAACTACTACCATTAGCATGAAGATAAAAGGATCACATACCATTCATAGTAAAAAAAAAACAAGTTGAGTAAATACAAGTAAATAGATACAGAGATGTCAGCATTAGGGTGTTTATTTGTTTTGTGACTGTTAAACTTCGATAATTATACTACACTTTAGTTTGATTACATAATGGTTTAGGATAATTATAAAATAAATACTAATTGACTGATCAATTTTGAAAATCAAGATCACAACATAAGAAATATGTAACTACCTGAGAAGACCGGTGAGAGAGTGTGTCCGTCTCTGTAAATGGTTTATTGGATGGGAATGCCTTTGGGATCTCCGATCAAAGCGTTAGATGGTATACCGTTTCTTTCATTGTAAAATATCCTATAGTTTGATTACATATTGATTAGTTTAGGATGAGTATATAAAATATGCATAAATTGATTGATCAATTTTGAAAATCAATCTCATCAAAGAAGAAAGATGTAACTACCTGACATTGAGGGCAATTAAATGGAGCATAAGTGTCTCTGTAAATGGTCTGCTGGGGGAATGCCTCTGGGATCTCCGATCAACGCGTTAGACGGGATACCGTTTCAACGCTACTTAAAATCATGCAACAAACACATCAAAACTACAAGAGAGCACGTATTGTGCTCTAAACTGAAAACTACAAAAACATTTATAATGCATTAAAACACAAATAAAATGATAAATCTACTACCTTAAAACAACATATTAGGTTGTACAATAACTCACAAAATGTGGATTATCACACCTCAAACTTGAATCATTACCTGTCCTCAGGTGATGCGACAAATAACAACACAAATACTACACCAACCAACAACCACCCTTACTATCAATCTTAACTCATAACTAACTTGGAATCACAGGTGTATTTATTAGCATATGCAGTGTATCCTAAGAAGAACTCTTATTCCATATTTTAAGCCAACTCAAATTTTTTAAAAGGCTATCTACTTTTCTGACTACCAGAGGCATGGCAGGGATTATCAGAAACAAAATAAGGTGCATTGCTCAGCTATCAAGACCTTATTTCCAACATAATCACAGTCAAATTAACTTCATTCTAAGAGGTAAATTAAAACTATTGTATAGAAATGAAAAATGAATAAAAATTGAAAAGTAGTAATAAGTAAATCTTAATAATATCTAAACTAATTAGGAAGAATATGAACCTAATTTGATTATTTATCATGTTATACAAATTCAATTAGCATATGCAGTGTATCCTATGTGCTAAGTCTTTAAACATCAGTGTGAGCCTCCCCAAACTAAATCCTACGAAGAACTCTTCTTCCATATTTTAAGGCAAAATTTTTAAAAGACTATTTACTTTTCCAACACCCCCCCTCAAGTTGGTGCATAGATATCTGTCATGCCCAACTTGTCTATCAAATGCTCAAAAGTAGGTCTTGCCAAACTTTTGGTTAGGATATCTGCAGTTTGCTGACTTGAAGTCACGAAGGGTAGACATATGATTCCAGCATCTAACTTCTCCTTTATGAAGTGTCGATCAATCTCGATATGTTTGGTTCTGTCATGTTGAACTGGATTATGAGCTATGTTAATAGCAACTTTACTGTCGGAGTACAATTTCAATGGAAGCTCAATTTTCATCTTAAGTTCTTCAAGGACTCTAAGGATCCATAATCCTTCACAAATACCTTGAGACATAGCTCTAAACTCGGCTTCTGCACTACTCCTTGCTACAACTCCTTGTTTCTTACTCCTCCATGTCACAAGATTACCCCAAACATAAGTACAATATCCAGAGGTTGATCTTCTATCTGTAACAGAACCTGCCCAATCAGCATTGGTGAAGATAGACACATTTCTTTCCGCAGTCTTCTTAAAAAATAATCCTTTTCCAGGATTTCCCTTCAAATATCTTAGTATCCTATAAACTGCCTCAAGATGTTCCTCAAAAGGAGAATGCATAAACTGACTTACTACACTAACAGAGAAAGCAATATCAGGTCGGGTGTGTGACAAATAAATTAGTTTCCCAACCAATCTCTGATATCTTCCAGTATCAACAGGAACATTACCTTCTCCCCAAAGTTTAGCATTAGGATCCATAGGGGTATCTGCAGGACGGCATCCACTCATTCCTGTTTCTTTCAACAAGTCTAGAATGTATTTCTGCTGTGAAACCACAATACCATTCTTTGACCGAGCGACCTCCATACCTAGAAAATATCTCATGAATCCCAGATCCTTGATTTCAAAGTCTACAGCCAATTTTTCTTTTACTCTTGTCATTTCCATTGTATCGTCTCCAGTAAGGACAATATCATCAACATAAACAATCAGGACAGCAACTTTTCCATCATGGGAGAACTTTGTGAATAAGGTGTGGTCAGCCTGTCCTTGGATGTACCCTTGTTTCTTCATGGACTGAGTGAATTTTTCAAACCAAGCTCTAGGAGACTGCTTTAATCCATACAAAGACTTATTCAGTTTGCACACATTTGCTCCAAATTTTTTTTCAAAACCAGGAGGAATGTCCATATATACTTCTTCTTCTAGATCGCCATTAAGAAAGGCATTCTTAACATCTAACTGATGTAGGGGCCAATCCAGGTTAGCAGCAAGGGACAAAAGAATTCTAACAGTATTCAATTTTGCAACAGGAGCAAATGTTTCTGAATAATCTATACCATAGGTCTGAGTAAAGCCTTTAGCCACCAAACGAGCCTTGTACCTTTCAATTGTTCCATCTGAATTGTACTTCACAGTAAAGACCCATTTGCACCCAACTGTCTTTTTTCCATCTGGTAGTGACATAACACTCCAAGTTTTGTTCTTTTCAAGGGCTTTCATCTCCTCAAGCACAACTTCCCTCCACTTTGGAATTTCTAGAGCAACCTGTAAACTTTTTGGAATTTCTACACTAGACAATTTTGATGTGAAAGCAGACATAGATGAAGACAAATTTGAATATGATATAAAATTGGACATGGGATGTTTAGTGCAAGATCTGACAGGTTTTCTAATGGCAACAGGATCATCTATATCAGGATACAAAATACGACTCTCAGAAATAGAGATAGACTTACCTTTCCGTTTGTTAGGAGGTTGATCATCCCCCGGTTCAGATTCCTGGCAGTGTTGAGATGTGGACTCATCCCTTCCTTTATGGTGCTTTTTCACAAAAACCTTTCCTTTCCAAGTCCTGTTTCCTAATTCAAATCTATTTTCTTGAAGAGATTCATTATATTGTGGCATTTCAATTAGATCATCATTATTATTATTTTTAGGATTCTCATTGTCTTCTACAAGAGAAAATGTAGGCTCAGATTCACAAGATTCCTTACTCATAACAGGAATAAGATCAGATAAAGAATCATGGCCATTTTCTGTTGGTGCAAGTGTAAAAATCTCAGAATTTTGTGATACTGGCAAAGATAAGTTATTTAAAAAACTCATGTCCTCAATTTGAAACGAATCTTCGTTTATCTCCCCCCCTTGAAGATGAGTGTCATCAAAAAAAGGTTTATTTTCAAAGAATGTAACATCCATAGTGACAAACATTTTCTTATTTTTTGGATCAAAACATTTATACCCTTTTTGGGTTGGGGAGTATCCAACAAAGACGCATTTTATAGCCCGTGGCTCAAGTTTTCCAACATTTTTATGCTCATGAACAAAGGCTGTGCAACCAAAGATTTTTAAAGTCAAATCAGATAAAACACGAGTACTAGGAAAACAATCTTTGAAGACATTAATTGGAGTTTGAAAATTGAGAATTTTGGAGGGCATTCTATTAATTAAATATGCAGCTGTTAAAACAGCTTCTCCCCACAAATAATTTGGAACTTTATTTGAAAAAAGTAGAGCTCTAGCAACCTCTAGTAAATGTCTGTTTTTCCTTTCGGCCACTCCATTTTGTTGAGGAGTATTAGGACATGAACTTTGATGTACAATTCCATTTTATAGAAAAAAATCATCAAGAATAGTATTAAAATATTCTTTGCCATTATCACTTCTAAAGACTTTGATATTTGTTTGAAATTGGTTTTGCACCATTAAAACAAAATTCTTTACAACCTGACAAACATCTGATTTCCCCTTTAACAAGTACACCCAACATACTCTTGTGTGGTCATCTATAAACGTGATAAACCATTTTTTGAGAGAGAGTGTACTTGTTCGGTTAGGGCCCCAAACATCACTATGAATAATAGAAAACGGTTTTGATGGTTTATAAGGTTGCATTGAAAATTGGGAACGATGATGTTTTGCAAACTCACATGCTTCACATTTAAACGAAGAAAAATTCTTATTGTGAAATAACTTAGGAAACAAGTGTTTTAAGTAACGAAAACTATGATGACTTAACCTTAAATGCCATAACATAATGTTGTCATCTTTATTATTCAAAATAGAAAAAGACTCAAAGCAGGAACTTATTGTTTTTGAAGGTTGTTGTGATGCAGATCCAATGTCAAGGTAATAGAGTCCTCCATTCTCCTTAGCACTGCCAATCATCTTCCCCGAGTTCAAATCCTGAAAGACACAGTGAGATCGGAAAAAATTAGTTTGACAATTTATATCTTGGGCTAATTTGCTTACGGAGATTAAATTACACGATAAGTTTGGAACATGAAGGACATTTTTAAGAGTTAACATTGGAGACAACACAACTGACCCTTTACCTGCAATGGCTGAAAAAGAGCCATCTGCAATTTTTATTTTTTGATTACCTGCACATGGACTATATGAAGAGAACAAAGTAGATTCACCTGTCATGTGATCTGAGGCACCAGAATCTACTATCCAAGTATGACTGGGACTGACACTAAGAAATGCAGAATTACCTTTTGTTGCTATAGAGCAAGAAAGGGTTGGAGACTCGAGAAGTTTGTACAGTCTGTCTAGTTGTTCCGTAGTGAGTGGAAGTTGAGTTTGAGAGGATTGCTGCCCTTGATCAGAATTACTCGCCTGAAATGCACGACCCCCTTTCTTCTTCCAGTTAGGAGGTTTGCCTTTGAGCTTCCAACAAGTTTCACGTGTATGTCATTCGCGCTTGCAGTGATCACACCAAGGAACTTTGTCTGACCTTCTTCCCTCGTCAAGGTTCCTAGTAACCAGAGCCGAGCCTTCAGATTCAGAGCTTCGTGGTGTCTTACTCATCATAATTCCTTGTCGTGCCTCCTCCCTTCTTATTTCTGCAAAAGTTTCACGCAGAGTTGGCAATGGTACTTTTCCTAAAACTCTACCTCTTACCTCATCAAGGTCTTTATTGAGTCCAGCGAGAAACATGAATACACGATCATTTTCTTGCCTCTTGAGAAACAGAACACTATCTTCTGTACACCTCCAATTGTCATCATAACATAGATCCAACTCTTGCCATAGTGTCAACAGCTCATTGTAATACGCAGTTACACTCTTATCACCTTGTTTAGCATGCCATAATTTTGATTTCAGACCAAAAATTTGGGAGGAGTTTTGAACATCAGAGTATGTCTCCTTAACAGCTTCCCACACATCCTTTGCAGAAGGTAAAAACATGTAAGGCTTACCTATTCCAGTTTCCATAGAGCTTACCAGCCACGCAATAATCAAGGAGTTTTCAGACTTCCATTGTTTGTAACGAGGATCTCCTATTGCCGGTTCAGTTACTGCTCCTGTTAAGAAACCAAGTTTCCCTTTGCTATCCAATACCAACCGAACGGTTTGAGCCCATTCATTATAGTTATTCCCATTCATTTTAGGGATATTGACCTTGAGGGAGTATGAAGAACCCTCTTGATCATTACCGCCTGTGTTGGAATAACTATCACCAAAAACAACGTTGTTCCCGTTTTCATTGTTGTCGCCATTACTGCCAAAAACAATATTGTTATTGTTTTCATTGTTTGTGACCACCGATGAATCCTCTCATACTCCATCTCCGCGGCCATCGCCGTTTCCGCGGCCACCACCGTTTCCGCGGCCACCTCTGTTTCCGCGGCCGACACCGGACTCATGTTGTTCGCCTTGGTTGGATCCGGTGTAGGCTTGTGATGGGAAAGGCCACTGGTTGTTGTTATTCACCATAGGAAGGAAAACGGGTATGTGGAATGGGTCGGGTAATAAAGCGGGTCGAACAGAAAACTTTACAGGAAACCCTAACCCAGTGCTCTCGATACCATATTAGAAGAAAATAGGTAAAACCTGTTGTGATTTTATTCCTCAGCCTCAGGCTGGTTTATATAGAAGAGTTATAATGATTACAATAATATTCTCCTTAATGGAGAATAAAGAGAAATAATGACAAATAAAGGCAATATTAAAAACAATAATAAAACCGGTAAATAATATATTTTCCAACAACAGGGATTATCAGAAACAAAATCAGGTGCATTGCTCAGCTATCAAAACCTTATTTCAAACATAATCACAGTCCAATTAACTTCATTCTAAGAGGTATATTAAACTATTGTATAGGCATGAAAAATGAAAAAAAGAAAGTGAAAAGTAGTAATAAGTAAATCTTAAAAATATCTAAACCAAATAGGAAGAATATGAACCTAATTTGATTATAAGGTTAATAGGTCTGGTGTATAGAAACAACTTACATCATTCGGTTTGCCCCATGTATCTTGAACTAGTTGTTTGGCATACTCGGGATCATCAGTAATAACAACATTGTAGAACAAGGTCCCAGATTTCACCTGCCATGTTAAGAAGGTTGCTTGTCAGAGATTGGATAAAAAAATACTCAAATGAAAGTAAGTAAAGCAAAAACATAATGAACACTTTGAATACCACAATTCAACACCAACATACTTCAACTTGAAAACATATAGTCTTGGGTCATCCTTGAAGTCTTGTAAATAAATATATTCAAATGTTAAGAATACTTTTAATGCAAGAATGAAACTAAACCTTGGTTATCAATCAATGGTGTCTTCCACTTTTCACTGTAGTTAGGGTTCTAAATTTGCTGCAGAAAGGTAAAACACATGGGTTAGTAAGCAAATTCATCTCTAAACATACTATAATATTGCGTTAATCAACGGGTCCACAAAAACCTTTGGTATTCATGGTCCCTTGTACTCTGGGTTTGCAATGGTAGGTGTAGTCCACTCACCATCTTCCTCAGCATCCCAGTCTTTAGACTACGATAAAAATTAGTCTAATCAGTAACCATGACATAATGAGAGACAAATAAACACAGCAATAAGGAACAACAAACCTTTTTGGCATCAGGGTCTGCAATCTCTTTAGGGATGTCATCGTATCCCTCTAGTTTCTCTTGGGATCAAGAATAAATTCTTTATCATCTCAATCTTCTGAATGCAAGTATATCGAATACAATTAGAAGTTATGAATACATGACACAATTAAACTATTAGAGTAGGCGTTGCTTCATAGTAAAAAAAAAAACAAGGTGAGTATGAATATAATGGTTCAAAAGCATAAAAATGATCAACCTGCAAGAACATGTTTTCACCAAAGAGATTAACATCCATTCAGCATTATAGAGTAAAGCCAATAGGTCTGATGTATAAAAACAACTTACATCCTTCTGTTTGCCCCATGTTTCTTTAGCTAGTTGTTTGGCATACTCGGAATCATCAGTAATAACAACAAAGTTAAACAAGGTACCAAATTTCACATGCCATATTAAGAGATTGGTTAAAAAAGGCTCAAAAGAAAGTAAGTAAAGCAAAAATATAATGAACATTTTACCTGCCACAATTTTATACCAACATACTTCAACTTGAAAACAAATAGGTCTGGGTCATCCTTGAAATCTTAAATAAATATATTTCAAATGTTAAGTATTCCCCATAACAATTAAATGAAATATATTATTGTTAATGCAAGGATGAAACTAAACCTGTGTTGTCAATCAATGGTGCCTTCCACTTTCCATTGTAGTTAGGGTTCTTAATTTTCTGCAGAAAGGTAAAACACATGGGTTGGTAAGAAAATCCATTTGTAAACATACTAGAATATAGCGTCAATCAACGGGAACACACAAACCTTTGGCTTCCATGGTCCCTTATACTCTGGGTTGACAATGGTAGGTGCAGGCCACTCACCATCTTTCTCATCATCTCAGTCTTTAGACTACGATAAAATTAGTCTAATCAGTAATCAAGACATAATGAAAGACAAATAAACATAGCAATAGGAAACAACAAACCTTTTTGGCATCAAGGTATGCAATCTCTGTAGGGATGTCATCGTATCCCTCAGGTTTCTCTCGAGATCAGGAATAAACTCTTTATCATCTCAATCTTCTGGATGCAAGTATATATAATTCGATTAGAAGTTATGAATACATGACATAATTAAGCTATTAGAATAGGTGGAAAAGGTACCTTCTTGGCCTCAGGATCCTTAATTTTCTTTGCAGGAAGAAGATTCCAATCAGTGGAGACTACCAATTTGTTACTCAACATTATCGATCAGGATATTGTAGGTTGTATCTGGACATATGATGAAGGTGTAAAATTGTGTAAGTTGGTCAGTCTCACATGGAACATCCTTCTTTGAACATGAGACACAACATCAGTATCCGCATTAGTAAATCGATCAATTCGTTAAACTGATAATACATCTAAATTCAATACAAGAAAATGTATAATCTATAAAGATAAAATAGAGCATAGAATAGGACTCGCTGCTGAGTAGAATCAAATAAAAATCAATTCATGTGTGTATTATCATCTTGAAAGGCAACAGGTATTACTCAGGGGCTTACTGATGACTCCAAGACCTTCAGTAAAACGCTCCTTGATAACATCTACCAACAGTCAAAATATGACATAAGTGTTAAAAAAAATACTTGGCTTACCAGAGATAGAAAAATCTTCGTCGCGGTATCTCATTCACCACTTCATTTAACTTCATAGATAGTGTATTATCATATTGTTGCACTACAAACTGATCAAACAAAATATTCACTTAGGATAAACTTTTCAAGAAAAACACATGAAAAATAATATTAAGAGAATCTTGCAATAACTATGGTATATTAAAAAAAAATCATCTCATATGAATTCTTTTAAAAGCTCTTTCATTTAAAAATTAATTCCGTATTAGTTAGAAACAATTTTTCGTAATGTTTAAAATGAAATTATATTTGAAATTACTTAGATTTCAAAATGATGATATAGTCTAATATAATGTTTAAAATAAAATTTAATAAGGTTTAACCTCTACTATCATCTCTTAATTTTAGCATGATAATAAAGTCTTTTTTATTATCAGTCCCTAGAGAAATTGGACCAAGTTGAACTCTTAGATATAATAGAAAATGAATTATACCTTATTCACATCGGTACTAAAACAAAACCCCGAAGAGGACCAAAAGTCTCTAAAAGCACCCTGATTTGTGTTTCTGTAAAATCAATTTGAGTTTGCAATGAAAATATCAGAACGATTTAAAAGAATTTGAATAGAAAAATTAGGAGAAAGAGCATTTGATGACAACCCAAAATATCTTATTCTGCAAAATTGGGAATGTTGATGAACTACCGCAACATTATGCCAGAGCTCCACGCAATTTCTTTGTTATTATAGCTGTTTGAAAATAGATACAGAGATGTCAACAATAGGGTGTTTATTTGTTTTGTGACTGTTAAACTTCGATAATTATAATACACTTTAGTTTGATTACATAATGATTTAGGATAATTATAAAATAAATACTATTTGACCGATCAATTTTGAAAATCAAGATCACAAAATAAGAAATATGTAACTACCTGAGAAGACCGGTTAGAGAAGTGTGACCGTCTCTGTAAATGGTTTATTGGATGAGAATGCCTTTGGGATCTCCGATCAAAGCGTTAGATGGTATACCGTTTCTTTCATTGTAAAATATCCTATAGTTTGATTACATATTGATTAGTTTAGGATGAGTATATAAAATATGCATAAATTGATTGATCAATTTTGAAAATCAATCTCATCAAAGAAGAAAGATGTAACTACCTGACATTGAGGGCAATTAAATGGAGCATAAGTGTCTCTGTAAATGGTCTGCTGGGGGAATGCCTTTAGGATTTCCGATCAACGCGTTAGACGGGATACCGTTTCAACGCTACTTAAAATCAAGCAACAAACACATCAAAACTACAAGAGAGCACCTATTGTGCTCTAAACTGAAAACTACAAAAACATTTATAATGCATTAAAACACAAATAAAATGATAAATCTACTAGCTTAAAACAACATATTAGGTTGTACAATAACTCACAAAATGTGGATTATCACACCTCAAACTTGAATCATTACCTGTCCTCAGGTGATGCGACAAATAACAACACAAATACTACACCAACCACCCTTACTATCAATCTTAACTCATAACTAACTTGGAATCTCAGGTGTATTTATTAGCATATGCAGTGTATCCTATGTGTAAGTCTTTAAACAGCACTGTGAGTCTCCCCAACCTAAATCCTACGAAGAACTCTTATTCCATATTTTAAGGCAACTTAAATTTTTTAAAAGGCTATCTACTTTTCTGACTACCAGAGGCACGGCAGGGATTATCAGAAACAAAATAAGGTGCATTGCTCAGCTATCAAGACCTTATTTCCAACATAATCCCAGTCAAATTAACTTCATTCTAAGAGGTATATTAAAACTATTGTATAGAAATGAAAAATGAATAAAAAGTGACAAGTAGTAATAAGTAAATCTTAACAATATCTAAACCAAATAGGAAGAATATGAACCTAATTTGATTATTTATCATGTTATACAAATTCTATTAGCATATGTAGTGTATCCTATGTGCTAAGTCTTTAAACAGCAGTGTGAGCCTCCCCAAACTAAATCCTACCAAGAACTCTTGTTCCATATTTTAAGGCAAATTTTTTAAAAGGTTATCTACTTTTCTGACTACCAGAGGCACGACAGGGATTATCAGAAATAAAATCAGGTGCATTGCTCAGCTATCAAGACCTTATTTCCAACATAATCACAGTCCAATTAACTTCATTCTAAGAGGTATATTAAAACTATTGTATAGGCATGAAAAATGAAAAAAAGAAAGTGAAAAGTAGTAATAAGTAAATCTTAAAAATACTAAACCAAATAGGAAGAATATGAACCTAATTTGATTATTTATCATGTTATACAAATTCAATTAGATTTGTGGGATTTCTTATAAGATAATGGCTTTGTAAAGATATTGTTTTGTTATCTTTGTTGGGTTTTGATTTGTTGTTGTTGTTTGTTGGTTTTGTTAGAAAGTGATATTAAATGTCAACGTCAAGGGTACCGTAATGACACGAAATCACAAAATGCGATAAAAAATTCTCACCTTATGCACACCAATCTAAATCATTCTATTATAACTCGACTTATTTCTTTTGTCACGGGGTTCTGGTGCATAAGTTTGGTAACCCATTTTGTTTACCCAATCGCAGTTGCGGGGGATCGGACCGTAGCCCGCCCTACCAAGTTCAGCACCAGACACCTCTGAACCAACTGACAACGGGTTATTTTATTATATATTTTTTGTAGGTTTCACAACCTTTGTCACGGGGTTCTGGTGCATAAGTTTGGTAACCCTTTTTTTTTTTACCCTATCGCAGTTGCGGGGGATCGTACCGTAGTCCGCCCTACCAAGTTCAGCACCAGACACCTCTGAACCAACTGACAATGGGTTATTTTATTATATATTTTTTTGTAGGTTTCACAATCTTTGTCACGGGGTTCTGGTGCATAAATTTGGTAACCCCTTTTGTTTACCCAATCGCAGTTGCGGGGGATCGGACCGTAGCCCGCCCTACCAAGTTCAGCACCAGACACCTCTGAACCAACTGACAACGGGTTATTTTATTATATATTTTTTATAGAATGATTCAGATTGGTGTGCATAAGGTGGGAATTTTTTATCGCATTTAGTGATTTCGTGTCATTACGGAACTCTTGGTGTTGACATTTAATACCTCTTTCTAACAAAACCAACATACAACAACAACAAACCAAAACCCAACAAAGATAACAAACCTACATCTTTAAAAAGTCACTATCTTTAAGAAATCCCACAAATCTAATTGAATTTGTATAACATGATTCTTCAGCTAGTTGTTTGGCATACTCGGGATTATCAGTAATCACAACATTGTCGAACAAGGTATCAGATTTCACTTGCCATGATAAAAAAAGGTTCAAATGAAAGTGAGTAAAGCAAAAACTTATTAAACATTTTACATACCACGATTCAATACCAACATACTTCAACTTGATGACATATAGGGCTGGTTTATCCTTGAAGTCTGGTAAATAATTATATATTTCAAATTTTAAGAATATTGTAAATGCAAGGAAGAAACTAAACCTGGGTTATCAATCAATGGTGCATTCCATTCTCACTGTAATTGGTGTTCTTAATTTCCTGCAGAAATGTAGAACGCATAGGTTAGTAAGCAAATCCATTTCTAAACATACTGGAATATAGGATAAATAAACTGATCCACACAAACATTTGGCTCTCAAGGTCCCTTATACTCCTGGTTGGCAATGGTAAGTGTTTTCCACTCATCATATTCCTTATAATCCCAGTCTTCAGGCTACAATAAAAATTAGTCTAATCAATAACCAAGACATAATGAGAGACAAATAAACACAATAATAGGAAACAACAAACCTTTTTGGCATCAGGGTCTGCAATCTCTTTAGGGATGTCATCGTATCCCTCGGGTTTCACTCTGGATCAGGAATAAACTCTTTATCATCTCAATCTTCTGGATGCAAGTATATAGAATACAATTAGAAATTATGAATACACGGCACGATTAGGTTATTAGAGTAGGTGGAAAACATACCTTTTTAACCTAAGGATAATTAATTTTCTTTGCAGGAAGAAGATTCCAATCAGTGAAGACTATCAGTTTGCTTCTCCACCTTATCGATCAGGTTACTGTAGGCTACATCTGGACGGATGATGACGATGTAAACATGTGTAAGTTGGCCAGTCTCATTGTAGAAAGATATGGCATCTGCATAATTCCCCTAGAAATAAACAAGATAGACAACAATAGAAATTTATCAACTTTTTCTCTAAGCTTTCAACCATTGCAATTATCTTATGTTTTATCATAGATATATACACCAAAAATGTACTAGGTTTTCATACCTGCTACTTATAGATAATAGAAAGGTTATTATAAGGTGCAGATAATCCAATGGTTACGCTTAGTGTAGCCTTATAATATGAAGCAGCATTCACCATGTTCCTGCATCACCGATTTCAACCAAGAAAATTCAATTTCTCTCGCATAACCCACAAACTACTAACATTAGCATGAAGATAGAAGGATCACATATCATTCCAGGTACAAATTTCCAAGATTTTTCAACGCACGTGGATGATTGGGCAGTAATGAAAGCCATTGCTTCATAGTAACAAAATAACAAGTTGAGTATGAATATAATAGCTCGAAAGTATAAAATGATCAGGCAGCAAGAACATGTTTTCACCAAAGAGATTAATATTCATTCAGTATTAAAGAGTAAGGTCAATAGGTCTGGTGTATAGAAACAACTTACATCCTTCGGTTTGCCACATATTTCTTCAGCTAGTTGTTTGGCATACTCGAGATCGTCAGTAATAACAACATTGTCGAACAAGGTACCAGATTTCACCTGCCATGTTAAGAAGTTGCTCGTCATAGATTGGATAAAAAAGTTTCAAATGAAAGTAAGTAAAGCAAAAACATAATAAACGTTTTACCTTCCACAATTCTACCAACATACTTCAACTTGACAACATATAGGTCTTGGTCATCCTTGAAGTCTGGTAAATAATATATAATTCAAATTTTAAGAATACTGTAAATGCAAGGATGAAACTAAACCTGGGTTATCAATCAATGGTGCATTCCACTTTCCACTGTAGTTAGTGTTTTTAATTTGCTGCAGAAGGGTAGAACGCATGGGTTAGTAAGCAAATTCATCTCTAAACATACTGGAATATAGCGTAAATAAACGGGTCCTCACAAACATTTGGCTTCCATGGTCCCTTATACTCTGGGTTGACAATGGTAAGGGCAGACAACTCATCATATTCCTTATCATCCCAGTCTTCAGACTACAATAAAAATTAGTTTATTCAGTAACTAAGACATAATGAGAGACAAATAAACACAACAATAGGAAACAACAAACCTTTTTGGCAACAGGGTCTGCAATCTCTTTAGGGATGTTATCGTATCCCTCTAAAACTCAAACTTAAGGTCTCGGCATAATAAGTACTCAAATTGATCTGCATACTTAGGGGGCTTAGGGTAGTCAAAACGGTACCAATTTTATTGAATCTTTCCCGAGTTTTCCTAACAACCGATATACTCTTTAAGTATCGTGTCATGCATAAAAAAAATATTTTTGCTTATAAAAAAAACATGAGAGGAAGCTACATCTTGTAAATAAATAATATAATATGATGTGATATTGAATTGAATTAGATACCATAATATATTCATCAGGTCATCAACATCTTTTACAAGCATGATAGTTGCTGCACCAGTTGGCCCGTAAAATTCATTCCACTATAATCTTCACTTGATGTTGATGCACCATAATCTTGTCTTAATGTTGAAGCACCAACATCTCCTCTTAATGTTGATGCACCGACATCTCCCGAAAATCCATGTTCAGTTGATGTTGATTCAGTAGTTTGTTCAAAAATCCATTTGCACTTGTTGCACCACTGAATTGAAGGATATAAGTAAACTGCAAATAAGATATAAAACTCTAGAGTTAACATATTATAGTCAAAACTTTATAATACAAGATTTCAATTAGCCACGATTTATATATTGCCAAAACTATTCTCAAGATTTCTTAACATAGATAAGAAAGTAAGATCCAAGTGATAGTATTGAACTAAGTTAAAACTGAATAATCACAATTAGAAAGTAGATATTAAACCGCGATAGGTATAGAATTGGTTTTAATATGTTGTCTTGTTCTAACCTAGCATTGATTATCTCTGGAATATATAAATTATATTAACAAAAAAGTAAAATTAACATAAACTTTAAAATAGTATAGGAATTGATGTATACTTGGAAGCTTCTTTAGCCTTCGCTTAACACTTTCTCTAACAAGCAGTTAGATAAAAAATTCTGCAATATATATGAATAAAATAAATCAATTAAAAATTTGAAAACACAATGGTACCTAAAATAGTAAAACCAAAAGAATTAGGGCTCGTTTGAATCACTTTTGATTTTTAGTTTTAAAAAAATATTTTACAAATCAGTTTTAAGAAGGTGATTTTTAAAAGAAAATGAAATAAAAATTTGTTTGGTAATAAATTTTTTAAAATCTGTTTTTAAAATTAGGAAATGGAAAGTTTATTTGGTAATCTAGTTTTTTAAAACTATTTTTTTAAAATTAAACAAAAATGCTTATTTGATAATTAAAATTTTTTGAAATATAATTTATTATATTAAGTAATAAATAATAAAATACCGATGATATATTTTGTGGGAATATAAAAATCAAGCTAATATATATTTATCTACAAATTAATTAAGTACATTAATTATAATAATAGTATAAGAAATAAATATATTTAGTTATATTATACTGAATTGAATATAATTGAAATGACCTTTAGTTATATTATATAAAAAGGCTTATTTGAAAATATATATATATATATATATATATATATATATATATATATATATATATATATATATATATATATATATATATATATATATATATATATATATATATATATATTAAAAAACCAACATATATGATTATATTGAATGTAATATAACTAAAATGACCTTTAATTATATTATAAATAATGAATAAATAAGTTAAAAATAATTATATATTAATATGAATAAACATTTTATATTTTATCAATAATTATAATATTTAAAAAGAACAATTAAAAAAATTAATACATAATTATCTTCTTACAGGAATTACAAAGCAAAAATGGGTGGTGTATGTGTATACATCAAACTATATAGTGGCAAGTTAGTGTTGAGATTGAAGAAATAAGATAAAGTAAAAAAGTATGATTAATTACCATTCTGCCATTAATGAAAACAATGAGTTTTTCGTGTGTTTTATAAAAAAACTCATTTGGCAGTAAAAATCAAAATTGAAAACAAAAACATATTTAAACTGTTTTAGTTTTTTAGATTTGAAAACTGAAAATTTGAAACCAGTTTCTAAACACTGTTTTAGAAAACAATTCTATCAAACAGGTTTTTTAATTTTTAATTTTTGAAAATCAAAAAACAGTTTTCAAAAAGTGTTTCAAACATGCTCTTAGTCTCTGCTATAAACTATGCTAATTAACAGTAAAAGCAGTTTAAAATCTTTGAACATGAGACACAATCAGTATCTGCAATAATAAATCACATACTACAGAGCAAAGCAGTTTGTTAAAATTTGCCTACACTATAGTGTCGCTAGAACCGCTATTTGATGATACCGATGGTAATGTAGTTTCAACTAATTGTCTGCATATTTTGCATGAGTTCAAATTCATAACACTTTTGTCATCTTACCAGATAAAAGATCCAAGTTAAAGCTTACCTTCTTTATACTGATGAAGTCTTGGTCCTAACTTTGAGTGCAGGATCTGCATGACCAATGGCAATTGCAAGATAGTCATATGGAACCCGACGACTGTCCGCAATCAAAACTTCAGTTTGTGTCACATTGACAGCACTGGACGTAACAAGGTCGCCTTCTGTGAAATACTCTCTATAGTTTATCGATGTCCTTTCTGCAAAGGAAGGCTCCACCATTGCCCTCAAACTTGCCCATGAAATCTCAAAATATTCCTTCGCGGATTCAATTGCACTCAACCATGAGAAGCTAGCTATAAATCAATCATAAATGTTGTGTTGTAAAACACCACTTCAATAATAATCAACATAATAAAAAAGCTATGTTTAGATAAACAACTTAAAAAAGCAATAGAAAATCGATCAATTAGTTAACCTAATGATACATCAATTAGTTAACCTAATGATACAGCTAAAATTGAAATCGAAATTGAAAATGAAACTAGTAAATTAGCAAATTGAAATCAAAATCGAAATAAAAATTGAAATTGAAAATAGTAAATTAGCAAGATCAAACATGCATCCAAAAGTAAATAAAGGCAAACCAATCAAGAAAAGACATTTAGGTTTTCTAACTATATCTATATATGAAATAAGTTCAATTCATGTATTTTATGTGCTTTCTCAACTTCGTTTTTTTGTATCAAATGGGAAAACTTCACACATTGTTCTAAGGCTAAAACTGACAAGAAAATAATAAAATGTGTATACCATGAAAGGCTCAACAAAGAAAAGCAATTCACTCAATTCTAAAGTCGTAACAAAAAAAATATACAATTAATAGATTATCAGAGATAGAGAGAGATAAGTGAGTGAAATCTTACCTCATTAGGAAAGAAACTAGATTACATGGCATTCCACATGGAAGGATGTTGTTCAGTTACAACCAGCTTTTTCAAAGATGGTTTGCCAATAACTTAATTGGCATTGGTCTCCATCTGCAGATAATGTGAACCCACATTTATTACCAATTTACCATGACATATTATGAAGAATTCCAACCTAATTTTTCACAATATTAACAGCTTTCAACGAAAAGCTAGGAGTAGTTAATCTACTAGTGAATCCAAAAAGGCCAAACCAAAATATCATTAATCCCATTTAAAATTTTGCTCTATAGCTATAGTCTTTGACTCACAAATGTATTAATCTGGAATATAAACAAAATGTATTTGAAATAATCTAATTTTATGTTTTATTTTTAAATTTGAAGGTAGTAAAGCTCAATTATATACCTTCAAATTCCGTCCAGAATGCAGGTTGTAAGGGGCAATCTGAAACTGACGATACCCTCTGTTTTCTTTGGGTTCATATCCTGGAGTTGCTATGTATAAATTGAGGTCAAGATTGTGACTGCCACCATTGTTAATGATAAATTAAAATCCCTATTTAAATTGAACAAATATTGATACTATACTAGTTCCTTGAATGAGTTAAGGTAAACTAGTCATGGTCAAATATGCCAAAAAAAAAGACATTGCTATGAAATTCTACCTTCATTGATAGCTTCAGGTTTGATCTCACTTTCATATCGACTTGGCTCAAAGTATATCACAACCTCTCTTCCATTACACTTGATAACTGTCTTGTCATAAGCTCTGGTTTTCACAAAATCAAAATGAAAGATTTGTTAAATGATATGGTTAAACACAATTTGACACATATGCTCACATGGGCCAACCGTCCAAAAACCTCAACAATGGAGCACTTAAATACTCCAAACTCTCCAACATAGAAATAGGTAATTAATAGATGTTTTCATCTCATTCCTCTAACATTGCAATAAGAAACTCAGTATGTAACAATTCATAAATCATAAGATTAATAGTAGTAGATAGCATTGAAAAAGAGGTGTCAAGTGTGCATAAAAATAGATTACCTAACCACATAAAAGTAAACACAATGATCACCAACGGAGTACTATTTATTCATTCAAAAGCATTAGCCTAGTGCCACTACCTAAGACTGTTACTTATTATTTCTTCTTAGCTCTCTTTCACTCTAGCTCCTTCAAGAAATCTTCATTGTCAACCAACACCTACATAAAAAATAATAATCATATGTTCTTGTTATCATCTCAATCTTCTTGATGCAAGTATATAAAATACAATTAGAAGTTATGAATACACGACACGATTAAACTATTAAAGTAGGTGGAAAACATACCTTTTTAAACTCAGGATCATTAATTTTCTTTGCAGGAAGAAGATTCCAATCAATGAAGACTAGCAGTTTGCTTCTCCACCTTATCAATCAGGTTACTGTAGGTATCATCTGGACGGATGATGAAGGTGTAAACATATGTAAGTTGGTCAGTCTCGTTGTAGAAAGATATGGAATCTGCATAATTCCCCTAAGATATTGCCCTAGAAATAAACAAGATAGACATCAATAGAATTTTATCAACTTTTTCTCTAAGCTTCAAACCCTTGCAATTATCTTATGTTTTATCATAGATATATACACCAAAAAAGTATTAGTTTTTCATACCTGCTACTTATAGATAATAGCAATGTTATTATAAGGTGCAGATAATCCAGTGGTTACTCTTAGTGTAGCCTTATAATATGAAGCAGCATTCACCATGTTCCTGCATCACCGATTTCAACTAAGAAAATTCAATTTCTCTCGCATAACCCACAAACTACTAACATTAGCATGAAGATAGAAGGATCACATATTATTCCAGGTACAAATTTCCAAGATTTGTCAACGTATGTGGATGATTGGGCCGTAATGAAAGGCATTGCTTCATAGTAACAAAAAAACAAGATGACTATGAATATAATGGCTCGAAAGCATAAAATGATCAGGCAGCAAGAACATGTTTTCGTCAAAGAGATTAATATTCATTCAGTATTATAGAGTAATGTCAATAGGTCTGGTGTATAGAAACAACTTACATCCTTCGGTTTGCCCCATGTTTCTTCAGCTAATTGTTTGGCATACTCTGGATCATCAGTAATAACAACATTGTCGAACAAAGTACCAGATTTCACCTGCCATGTTAAGAAGTTGCTCGTCAGAGATTGGATAAAAAAGGTTCAAATGAAAGTAAGTAAAGCAAAAACATAATAAACATTTTACCTTCCACAATTCTACCAACATACTTCAACTTGACAACATATAGGCATGGGTCATCATTGAAGTCTGGTAAATAATATATAATTCAAATGTTAAGAATACTGTAAATGAAAGGATGAAACTAAACATGGGTTATCAATCAATGGTGCATTCAACTTTCCACTGTAGTTAGTGTTCTTAATTTGCTGCAGAAAGGTAGAACGCATGGGTTAGTATGCAAATTCATCTCTAAACATACTGGAATATAGCGTAAATAAACGGGTCCACACAAACATTTGGCTTCCATAGTCTCTTATACTCTGGGTTGGCAATGGTAAGGGCAGACCACTCATTTCCTTATCATCCAATCTTCAGACTACAATAAAAATTAGTCTATTCAGTAACCAAAACATAATGAGAGACAAATAAACACAGTAATAGGAAACAACAAACCTTTTTGGCATCAGTGTTTGCAATCTCTTTAGGGATATCATCGATTACCTCAGGTTTCTATCGGTATCAGGTATAAACTCTTTATCATCTCAATCTTCTGGATGCAGGTATATATAATACAATTAGGAGTGATGAATACATGACACAATTAAGTTATTATAATAGGTGGAAAAGATACCTTCAAGGCCTGAGGATCCTTAATTTTCTTTGCAGGAAGAAGATTACAATCAGTGGAGACTACCAGTTTGCTTCTCCACCATATAGATCAGGATACTGTAGGCTGCACCTGGACGAATGATGAAAGTGTAAACATTTGTAAATTGGTCAGTCTATTGTAGCAAGATATGGCATCTGCATAATTCCCCTACGATATTGTCCCAGAAATAAACATGATAGGCAACAATATAATTTTATCAACATTTTCTCAAAGCTTCCAACCATTGCAATTATCTAATGCTTTATCATGGATATATACACTAAAAATTTACTAGGTTTTCATACCTATTACTTATAGATTATAGCAAGGTTGTTATAAGGTGCAGATAATCGAGTGGTTATGCATTGTGTAGCTTTAGTATATGAATGAGCCTTCACCATGTTCCTGTATCACCGATTTCAACCAAGAAAATTCAATTTCTCTCGCATAACCCACAAACTACTATCATTAGCATGAAGATAGAAGGATCACATATCATTTAAGCTATAAATTTTCCAAGATTTGTCAACGCTTCTGGGTGGTTGGACCGTAATGAAAGGCATTGCTTCATAGTAACAAAAAAACAAGTTGAGTATGAATATAATAGCTCGAAAGCATAAAATGATCAGCCGAACATATTTTCACCAAAGAGATTAACATCCATTCAGTATTATAGAGTAAGGTCGATAGGTCTGGTGTATAGAAACAACTTACGTCCTTCGGTCTGCCACATGTTTCTTCAGCTAGTTGTTTGGCATACACGGGATCATCAGTAAAAACAACATTGTCGAACAAGGTACCAGATTTCACCTGCTATGTTAAGAAGTTACTTGTTAAAGATTAGATACAAAAGGTTCACCTGAAAGTGAGTAACGCAAACACATATTAAACAACTTACATGCCACAATTCAATACCAACATACTTCAACTTGACGACATATAGGTCTGGGTCATCCTTGAAGTCTGGTAAATAAATATATATTTCAAATGTTAAGAATACTGTAAATGTAAGAATGAAACTAAACTTGGGTTATCAATCAATGGTGCATTCCACTCTACATTGTAGTTAGTGTTCTTAATTTGCTGCAGAAAGGTAGAACACATGGGTTAGTAAGCAAATCCATCTCTAAACATACTGGAATACAGCGTAAATAAACTGGTTCACACAAACATTTGGCTCCCGTGATCCCTTATACTCTGGGTTGACAATGGTAAGTGCAGTCCACTCATCATATTCTTCATCATCCCAGTCTTCAGGCTACGATAAAAATTAGTCTAATCAGTAACCAAGACATAATAAGAGACAAATAAACACATTAATAGGTAATAAACCTTTTTGGCATCAGGGTCCTTAATTTTCTTTGCAGGAAGAAGATTCCAATCAGTGGAGACTACCAGTTTGCTTCTCCACCTTATCGATCAGGATATTGAAGATTGTATCTGGACGGATGATGAAGGTGTAAACATGTGTAAGTTGGTGAGTCTCATTGTAGCAAGATATGGCATCTGCATAATTCCCCTACAATATTGTCCAAGAAATAAATAAGATAAGCAGCAATATAATTTTCTCAACATTTTCTCAAAGCTTCCAACCCTTGTAATATCTTATGTTTTATCATGGATATATACACCAAAAGAGTACTAGGTTTTCATACCTGCTACTTATAGATTATAGCAAGGTTGTTATAAGGTGCAGATAATCTAGTGAATATGCTTGGTGTAACTTTATAATATGAAGAAGCATTCACCATGTTCCTGCATCACCGATTTCAACCAAGAAAATCAATTTCTCTCGCATAACTCACAAACTACTACCATTAGCATGAAGATAGAATGATCACATACCATTCCATGTATATTATTTCAAATATTGGTCAACGCTTCTAGATGGTTGGGCCGTAATGAAAGGCATTGCTTCATAGTAACAAAACAACAAGTTGAGTAAGAATATAATGGCTCGAGAGCATAAAATGATCAGCCTGCAAGAATATGTTTTCACCAAAGAGATTAACATTCATTAAACATTATACAGTAAGGTTAATAGGTCTGGTGTATAGAAACAACTTACATCATTCGGTTTGCCCCATGTATCTTGAACTAGTTGTTTGGCATACTCGGGATCATCAATAATAACAACATTGTAGAACAAGGTCCCAAATTTCACCTGCCATGTTAAGAAGGTTGCTTGTCAGAGATTGGATAAAAAAATGCTCAAATGAAAGTAAGTAAAGCAAAAACATAATGAACACTTTGAATACCACAATTCAACACCAACATACTTCAACTTGAAAACATATAGTCTTGGGTCATCCTTGAAGTCTTGTAAATAAATATATTCAAATGTTAAGAATACTTTTAATGCAAGAATGAAACTAAACCTTGGTTATCAATCAATGGTGTCTTCCACTTTTCACTGTAGTTAGGGTTCTAAATTTGCTGCAGAAAGGTAAAACACATGGGTTAGTAAGCAAATTCATCTCTAAACATACTATAATATTGCGTTAATCAACGGGTCCACAAAAACCTTTGGTATTCATGGTCCCTTGTACTCTAGGTTTGCAATGGTAGGTGTCCACTCACCATCTTCCTCAGCATCCCAGTCTTTAGACTACGATAAAAATTAGTCTAATCAGTAACCATGACATAATGAGAGACAAATAAACACAGCAATAAGGAACAACAAACCTTTTTGGCATCAGGGTCTGCAATCTCTTTAGGGATGTCATCGTATCCCTCTAGTTTCTCTTGGGATCAAGAATAAATTCTTTATCATCTCAATCTTCTGAATGCAAGTATATCGAATACAATTAGAAGTTATGAATACATGACACAATTAAACTATTAGAGTAGGCGTTGCTTCATAGTAAAAAAAAAACAAGGTGAGTATGAATATAATGGTTCAAAAGCATAAAAATGATCAACCTGCAAGAACATGTTTTCACCAAAGAGATTAACATCCATTCAGCATTATAGAGTAAAGCCAATAGGTCTGATGTATAAAAACAACTTACATCCTTCTGTTTGCCCCATGTTTCTTTAGCTAGTTGTTTGGCATACTCGGAATCATCAGTAATAACAACAAAGTTAAACAAGGTACCAAATTTCACATGCCATATTAAGAGATTGGTTAAAAAAGGCTCAAAAGAAAGTAAGTAAAGCAAAAATATAATGAACATTTTACCTGCCACAATTTTATACCAACATACTTCAACTTGAAAACAAATAGGTCTGGGTCATCCTTGAAATCTTAAATAAATATATTTCAAATGTTAAGTATTCCCCATAACAATTAAATGAAATATATTATTGTTAATGCAAGGATGAAACTAAACCTGTGTTGTCAATCAATGGTGCCTTCCACTTTCCATTGTAGTTAGGGTTCTTAATTTTCTGCAGAAAGGTAAAACACATGGGTTGGTAAGAAAATCCATTTGTAAACATACTAGAATATAGCGTCAATCAACGGGAACACACAAACCTTTGGCTTCCATGGTCCCTTATACTCTGGGTTGACAATGGTAGGTGCAGGCCACTCACCATCTTTCTCATCATCTCAGTCTTTAGACTACGATAAAATTAGTCTAATCAGTAATCAAGACATAATGAAAGACAAATAAACATAGCAATAGGAAACAACAAACCTTTTTGGCATCAAGGTATGCAATCTCTGTAGGGATGTCATCGTATCCCTCAGGTTTCTCTCGAGATCAGGAATAAACTCTTTATCATCTCAATCTTCTGGATGCAAGTATATATAATTCGATTAGAAGTTATGAATACATGACATAATTAAGCTATTAGAATAGGTGGAAAAGGTACCTTCTTGGCCTCAGGATCCTTAATTTTCTTTGCAGGAAGAAGATTCCAATCAGTGGAGACTACCAATTTGTTACTCAACATTATCGATCAGGATATTGTAGGTTGTATCTGGACATATGATGAAGGTGTAAAATTGTGTAAGTTGGTCAGTCTCACATGGAACATCCTTCTTTGAACATGAGACACAACATCAGTATCCGCATTAGTAAATCGATCAATTCGTTAAACTGATAATACATCTAAATTCAATACAAGAAAATGTATAATCTATAAAGATAAAATAGAGCATAGAATAGGACTCGCTGCTGAGTAGAATCAAATAAAAATCAATTCATGTGTGTATTATCATCTTGAAAGGCAACAGGTATTACTCAGGGGCTTACTGATGACTCCAAGACCTTCAGTAAAACGCTCCTTGATAACATCTACCAACAGTCAAAATATGACATAAGTGTTAAAAAAAATACTTGGCTTACCAGAGATAGAAAAATCTTCGTCGCGGTATCTCATTCACCACTTCATTTAACTTCATAGATAGTGTATTATCATATTGTTGCACTACAAACTGATCAAACAAAATATTCACTTAGGATAAACTTTTCAAGAAAAACACATGAAAAATAATATTAAGAGAATCTTGCAATAACTATGGTATATTAAAAAAAAATCATCTCATATGAATTCTTTTAAAAGCTCTTTCATTTAAAAATTAATTTCGTATTAGTTAGAAACAATTTTTCGTAATGTTTAAAATGAAATTATATTTGAAATTACTTAGATTTCAAAATGATGATATAGTCTAATATAATGTTTAAAATAAAATTTAATAAGGTTTAACCTCTACTATCATCTCTTAATTTTAGCATGATAATAAAGTCTTTTTTATTATCAGTCCCTAGAGAAATTGGACCAAGTTGAACTCTTAGATATAATAGAAAATGAATTATACCTTATTCACATCGGTACTAAAACAAAACCCCGAAGAGGACCAAAAGTCTCTAAAAGCACCCTGATTTGTGTTTCTGTAAAATCAATTTGAGTTTGCAATGAAAATATCAGAACGATTTAAAAGAATTTGAATAGAAAAATCAGGAGAAAGAGCATTTGATGACAACCCAAAATATCTTATTCTGCAAAATTGGGAATGTTGATGAACTACCGCAACATTATGCCAGAGCTCCACGCAATTTCTTTGTTATTATAGCTGTTTGAAAATAGATACAGAGATGTCAACAATAGGGTGTTTATTTGTTTTGTGACTGTTAAACTTCGATAATTATACTACACTTTAGTTTGATTACATAATGATTTAGGATAATTATAAAATAAATACTATTTGACCGATCAATTTTGAAAATCAAGATCACAAAATAAGAAATATGTAACTACCTGAGAAGACCGGTTAGAGAAGTGTGACCGTCACTGTAAATGGTTTATTGGATGAGAATGCCTTTGGGATCTCCGATCAAAGCGTTAGATGGTATACCGTTTCTTTCATTGTAAAATATCCTATAGTTTGATTACATATTGATTAGTTTAGGATGAGTATATAAAATATGCATAAATTGATTGATCAATTTTGAAAATCAATCTCATCAAAGAAGAAAGATGTAACTACCTGACATTGAGGGCAATTAAATGGAGCATAAGTGTCTCTGTAAATGGTCTGCTGGGGGAATGCCTTTAGGATTTCCGATCAACGCGTTAGACGGGATACCGTTTCAACTCTACTTAAAATCAAGCAACAAACACATCAAAACTACAAGAGAGCACCTATTGTGCTCTAAACTGAAAACTACAAAAACATTTATAATGCATTAAAACACAAATAAAATGATAAATCTACTAGCTTAAAACAACATATTAGGTTGTACAATAACTCACAAAATGTGGATTATCACACCTCAAACTTGAATCATTACCTGTCCTCAGGTGATGCGACAAATAACAACACAAATACTACACCAACCACCCTTACTATCAATCTTAACTCATAACTAACTTGGAATCTCAGGTGTATTTATTAGCATATGCAGTGTATCCTATGTGTAAGTCTTTAAACAGCACTGTGAGTCTCCCCAACCTAAATCCTACGAAGAACTCTTATTCCATATTTTAAGGCAACTTAAATTTTTTAAAAGGCTATCTACTTTTCTGACTACCAGAGGCACGGCAGGGATTATCAGAAACAAAATAAGGTGCATTGCTCAGCTATCAAGACCTTATTTCCAACATAATCCCAGTCAAATTAACTTCATTCTAAGAGGTATATTAAAACTATTGTATAGAAATGAAAAATGAATAAAAAGTGACAAGTAGTAATAAGTAAATCTTAACAATATCTAAACCAAATAGGAAGAATATGAACCTAATTTGATTATTTATCATGTTATACAAATTCTATTAGCATATGTAGTGTATCCTATGTGCTAAGTCTTTAAACAGCAGTGTGAGCCTCCCCAAACTAAATCCTACCAAGAACTCTTGTTCCATATTTTAAGGCAAATTTTTTAAAAGGTTATCTACTTTTCTGACTACCAGAGGCACGACAGGGATTATCAGAAATAAAATCAGGTGCATTGCTCAGCTATCAAGACCTTATTTCCAACATAATCACAGTCCAATTAACTTCATTCTAAGAGGTATATTAAAACTATTGTATAGGCATGAAAAATGAAAAAAAGAAAGTGAAAAGTAGTAATAAGTAAATCTTAAAAATACTAAACCAAATAGGAAGAATATGAACCTAATTTGATTATTTATCATGTTATACAAATTCAATTAGATTTGTGGGATTTCTTATAAGATAATGGCTTTGTAAAGATATTGTTTTGTTATCTTTGTTGGGTTTTGATTTGTTGTTGTTGTTTGTTGGTTTTGTTAGAAAGTGATATTAAATGTCAACGTCAAGGGTACCGTAATGACACGAAATCACAAAATGCGATAAAAAATTCTCACCTTATGCACACCAATCTAAATCATTCTATTATAACTCGACTTATTTCTTTTGTCACGGGGTTCTGGTGCATAAGTTTGGTAACCCATTTTGTTTACCCAATCGCAGTTGCGGGGGATCGGACCGTAGCCCGCCCTACCAAGTTCAGCACCAGACACCTCTGAACCAACTGACAACGGGTTATTTTATTATATATTTTTTGTAGGTTTCACAACCTTTGTCACGGGGTTCTGGTGCATAAGTTTGGTAACCCTTTTTTTTTTACCCTATCGCAGTTGCGGGGGATCGTACCGTAGTCCGCCCTACCAAGTTCAGCACCAGACACCTCTGAACCAACTGACAATGGGTTATTTTATTATATATTTTTTTGTAGGTTTCACAATCTTTGTCACGGGGTTCTGGTGCATAAATTTGGTAACCCCTTTTGTTTACCCAATCGTAGTTGCGGGGGATCGGACCGTAGCCCGCCCTACCAAGTTCAGCACCAGACACCTCTGAACCAACTGACAACGGGTTATTTTATTATATATTTTTTATAGAATGATTCAGATTGGTGTGCATAAGGTGGGAATTTTTTATCGCATTTAGTGATTTCGTGTCATTACGGAACTCTTGGTGTTGACATTTAATACCTCTTTCTAACAAAACCAACATACAACAACAACAAACCAAAACCCAACAAAGATAACAAACCTACATCTTTAAAAAGTCACTATCTTATAAGAAATCCCACAAATCTAATTGAATTTGTATAACATGATTCTTCAGCTAGTTGTTTGGCATACTCGGGATTATCAGTAATCACAACATTGTCGAACAAGGTATCAGATTTCACTTGCCATGATAAAAAAAGGTTCAAATGAAAGTGAGTAAAGCAAAAACTTATTAAACATTTTACATACCACGATTCAATACCAACATACTTCAACTTGACGACATATAGGGCTGGTTTATCCTTGAAGTCTGGTAAATAATTATATATTTCAAATTTTAAGAATATTGTAAATGCAAGGAAGAAACTAAACCTGGGTTATCAATCAATGGTGCATTCCACTCTCACTGTAATTGGTGTTCTTAATTTCCTGCAGAAATGTAGAACGCATAGGTTAGTAAGCAAATCCATTTCTAAACATACTGGAATATAGGATAAATAAACTGATCCACACAAACATTTGGCTCTCAAGGTCCCTTATACTCCTGGTTGGCAATGGTAAGTGTTTTCCACTCATCATATTCCTTATAATCCCAGTCTTCAGGCTACAATAAAAATTATTCTAATCAATAACCAAGACATAATGAGAGACAAATAAACACAATAATAGGAAACAACAAACCTTTTTGGCATCAGGGTCTGCAATCTCTTTAGGGATGTCATCGTATCCCTCGGGTTTCACTCTGGATCAGGAATAAACTCTTTATCATCTCAATCTTCTGGATGAAAGTATATAGAATACAATTAGAAATTATGAATACACGGCACGATTAGGTTATTAGAGTAGGTGGAAAACATACCTTTTTAACCTAAGGATAATTAATTTTCTTTGCAGGAAGAAGATTCCAATCAGTGGAGACTATCGGTTTGCTTCTCCACCTTATCGATCAGGTTACTGTAGGCTACATCTGGACGGATGATGACGATGTAAACATGTGTAAGTTGGCAAGTCTCATTGTAGAAAGATATGGCATCTGCATAATTTCCCTAGAAATAAACAAGATAGACAACAATAGAAATTTATCAACTTTTTCTCTAAGCTTTCAACCATTGCAATTATCTTATGTTTTATCATAGATATATACACCAAAAAAGTACTAGGTTTTCATACCTGCTACTTATAGATAATAGAAAGGTTATTATAAGGTGCAGATAATCCAATGGTTACGCTTAGTGTAGCCTTATAATATGAAGCAGCATTCACCATGTTCCTGCATCACCGATTTCAACCAAGAAAATTCAATTTCTCTCGCATAACCCACAAACTACTAACATTAGCATGAAGATAGAAGGATCACATATCATTCCAGGTACAAATTTCCAAGATTTTTCAACGCACGTGGATGATTGGGCAGTAATGAAAGCCATTGCTTCATAGTAACAAAATAACAAGTTGAGTATGAATATAATAGCTCGAAAGTATAAAATGATCAGGCAGCAAGAACATGTTTTCACCAAAGAGATTAATATTCATTCAGTATTAAAGAGTAAGGTCAATAGGTCTGGTGTATAGAAACAACTTACATCCTTCGGTTTGCCACATATTTCTTCAGCTAGTTGTTTGGCATACTCGAGATCGTCAGTAATAACAACATTGTCGAACAAGGTACCAGATTTCACCTGCCATGTTAAGAAGTTGCTCGTCATAGATTGGATAAAAAAGTTTCAAATGAAAGTAAGTAAAGCAAAAACATAATAAACGTTTTACCTTCCACAATTCTACAAACATACTTCAACTTGACAACATATAGGTCTTGGTCATCCTTGAAGTCTGGTAAATAATATATAATTCAAATTTTAAGAATACTGTAAATGCAAGGATGAAACTAAACCTGGGTTATCAATCAATGGTGCATTCCACTTTCCACTGTAGTTAGTGTTTTTAATTTGCTGCAGAAAGGTAGAACGCATGGGTTAGTAAGCAAATTCATCTCTAAACATACTGGAATATAGCGTAAATAAACGGGTCCTCACAAACATTTGGCTTCCATGGTCCCTTATACTCTGGGTTGACAATGGTAAGGGCAGACAACTCATCATATTCCTTATCATCCCAGTCTTCAGACTACAATAAAAATTAGTTTATTCAGTAACTAAGACATAATGAGAGACAAATAAACACAGCAATAGGAAACAACAAACCTTTTTGGCAACAGGGTCTGCAATCTCTTTAGGGATGTTATCGTATCCCTCTAAAACTCAAACTTAAGGTCTCGGCATAATAAGTACTCAAATTGATCTGCATACTTAGGGGGCTTAGGGTAGTCAAAACGGTACCAATTTTATTGAATCTTTCCCGAGTTTTCCTAACAACCGATATACTCTTTAAGTATCGTGTCATGCATAAAAAAAATATTTTTGCTTATAAAAAAAACATGAGAGGAAGCTACATCTTGTAAATAAATAATATAATATGATGTGATATTGAATTGAATTAGATACCATAATATATTCATCAGGTCATCAACATCTTTTACAAGCATGATAGTTGCTGCACCAGTTGGCCCGTAAAATTCATTCCACTATAATCTTCACTTGATGTTGATGCACCATAATCTTGTCTTAATGTTGAAGCACCAACATCTCCTCTTGATGTTGATGCACCGACATCTCCCGAAAATCCATGTTCAGTTGATGTTGATTCAGTAGTTTGTTCAAAAATCCATTTGCACTTGTTGCACTACTGAATTGAAGGATATAAGTAAACTGCAAATAAGATATAAAACTCTAGAGTTAACATATTATAGTCAAAACTTTATAATACAAGATTTCAATTAGCCACGATTTATATATTGCCAAAACTATTCTCAAGATTTCTTAACATAGATAAGAAAGTAAGATCTAAGTGATAGTATTGAACTAAGTTAAAACTGAATAATCACAATTAGAAAGTAGATATTAAACCGCGATAGGTATAGAATTGGTTTTAATATGTTGTCTTGTTCTAACCTAGCATTGATTATCTCTGGAATATATAAATTATATTAACAAAAAAGTAAAATTAACATAAACTTTAAAATAGTATAGGAATTGATGTATACTTGGAAGCTTCTTTAGCCTTTGCTTAACACTTTCTATAACAAGCAGTTAGATAAAAAATTCTGCAATATATATGAATAAAATAAATCAATTAAAAATTTGAAAACACAATAGTACCTAAAATAGTAAAACCAAAAGAATTAGGGCTCGTTTGAATCACTTTTGATTTTTAGTTTTAAAAAAATATTTTACAAATCAGTTTTAAGAAGGTGATTTTTAAAAGAAAATGAAATAAAAATTTGTTTGGTAATAAATTTTTTAAAATCTGTTTTTAAAATTAGGAAATGGAAAGTTTATTTGGTAATCTAGTTTTTTAAAACTATTTTTTTAAAATTAAACAAAAATGCTTATTTGATAATTAAAATTTTTTGAAATATAATTTATTATATTAAGTAATAAATAATAAAATACCGATGATATATTTTGTGGGAATATAAAAATCAAGCTAATATATATTTATCTACAAATTAATTAAGTACATTAATTATAATAATAGTATAAGAAATAAATATATTTAGTTATATTATACTGAATTGAATATAATTGAAATGACCTTTAGTTATATTATATAAAAAGGCTTATTTGAAAATATATATATATATATATATATATATATATATATATATATATATATATATATATATATATATATATATATATATATATATATATATATATATATATATATTAAAAAACCAACATATATGATTATATTGAATGTAATATAACTGAAATGACCTTTAATTATATTATAAATAATGAATAAATAAGTTAAAAATAATTATATATTAATATGAATAAACATTTTATATTTTATCAATAATTATAATATTTAAAAAGAACAATTAAAAAAATTAATACATAATTATCTTGTTACAGGAATTACAAAGCAAAAATGGGTGGTGTATGTGTATACATCAAACTATATAGTGGCAAGTTAGTGTTGAGATTGAAGAAATAAGATAAAGTAAAAAAAGTATGATTAATTACCATCCTGTCATTAATGAAAACAATGAGTTTTTCGTGTGTTTTATAAAAAAACTCATTTGGCAGTAAAAAGCAAAATTGAAAACAAAAACATATTTAAACTGTTTTAGTTTTTTAGATTTGAAAACTGAAAATTTGAAACCAGTTTCTAAAAACTGTTTTAGAAAACAATTCTATCAAACAGGTTTTTTAATTTTTAATTTTTGAAAATCAAAAAACAGTTTTCAAAAAGTGTTTCAAACATGCTCTTAGTCTCTGCTATAAACTATGCTAATTAACAGTAAAAGCAGTTTAAAATCTTTGAACATGAGACACAATCAGTATCTGCAATAATAAATCACATACTACAGAGCAAAGCAGTTTGTTAAAATTTGCCTACACTATAGTGTCGCTAGAACCGCTATTTGATGATACCGATGGTAATGTAGTTTCAACTAATTGTCTGCATATTTTGCATGAGTTCAAATTCATAACACTTTTGTCATATTACCAGATAAAAGATCCAAGTTAAAGCTTACCTTCTTTATACTGATGAAGTCTCGGTCCTAACTTTGAGTGCAGGATCTGCATGACCAATGGCAATTGCAAGATAGTCATATGGAACCCGACGACTGTCCGCAATCAAAACTTCAGTTTGTGTCACATTGACAGCACTGGACGTAACAAGGTCGCCTTCTGTGAAATACTCTCTATAGTTTATCGATGTCCTTTCTGCAAAGGAAGGCTCCACCATTGCCCTCAAACTTGCCCATGAAATCTCAAAATATTCCTTCGCGGATTCAATTGCACTCAACCATGAGAAACTAGCTATAAATCAATCATAAATGTTGTGTTGTAAAACACCACTTCAATAATAATCAACATAATAAAAAAGCTATGTGAGTCCTACATACCACCTAATATAGTCTCATCATCATCAATATGCAGCTTCACTTGATCCACCCTAACCTATTCACCAATCTGCAACCTCACTTGACCCTACACCTATAACACAATCCTAGAACTATGGTCAGATTAGTTGAATTAGCTAACTCATTTTGTTACTTTCACCGCAAGTTGCAGGCAGAGTGTATAAATACCACTTTATAGGCTGTTCCATTTGAGATCATTTAATGAAATCAATCCTTGATCTCATTTCTTTCTCAACTAATATCATAAGATTTTTTCACCAAAAAAAAAATCATAAGATTTTCCCATTTGAGTCTATGAACTTTTAGGAATTTGGATTGTATCACTCTTTAAACCCAAATCCAGAAATTGTTCACCTACTTTTAAGTTGTGGTTTTGCCTACCTTACTTATGAATTAACATTGTGAAAACTGCAAATAAGACATAAAACTCTAGAGTTAACTATTATCGTAAAAACTTTATAGTACAAGATTTCAATTAACCGTGATTTATATATTGCCAAAATTATTCTTAAGATTCTTAACATAGATAAGAAAGTACGATCTAAGTGACAGTATTGAACTAAGTTAAAATTGAAAAATCACAATTACAAAATAGATATTAAACTATCGATAATCACAATTACAAAATAGATATTAAACTGCGATAGGTATAGAATTGGTTTTAATATGTTGTATTATTCTAACGTAGCATTGATTATCTCTAAAATATGGAAGTTTTAATATGTTGAAGGCAGACAAATCCTAAGATGAACTCACATTTCCTAGACAACATCACCTAAGTCTAAAACAATCCTTAAAAAAAACTTAACCTCCTTCATATATGATCATTTAATATAACAATTTAACCTCCATATATGAAGCAGGTAACAAAACAAGATCCAAGGACATATAATATATTTATTAGGATACCATAATATATGATCATATAATATAACAGTTTAACCTGTACTGCATTGACTTTGTATAATTTGCTTTCTATACAAAAGTGAATAAAATAAACAAATTTTTTAATGAGACTTATATTTCCTTTATACTATGTTGGCTAAAGTTCTCTAAATGTACCCAAATATAACTTTTTGAACGTGAGAGGCCTTGGCTGCTTCAAATATTGTCTCTCTATCTAAATCACCCTAAACATAATTTTCTCGGAACCTAATCGTATTAACTAACATCATTTCCAATTTATAATTGTTAAGGGATCCTTAAAGATACTCCTCAACACATCCAACCTGTTACAAATACTATTAACAGAACTTTATATATCAATATCATAAAAAACAAATACTAACTCTTCATGACATATACTCCAAACGATTCTAACCTTCTTCACGTCTATTACGACACTCACCGTATCAAGAAAGATTTTGCAACTAGACCTCCCACATATCTCAGGGAACCCCCCATTTCTAGAAGGATCCTTATGGACACTTTATGCTTTGGAAGGGTTGATTCGTACGTATGTAATATACACAGTAAGTCCCCTATAATTTTTCATCCAATCGAAGTACAAAAGACTACAATTCATTGTTAATCGGTGTACTATATATCAATTATAATTAATTTTAAAATTTATTTGTTAGTTATATTATTTTTGTCATTTTAGAAGTTGTTCATGTATGAAATGATTCTTAAAGGATCCTTACAGACACATGTTTTCAATCCTAAAGGAAGAACCCTTCAGAACAATGTATTTGAACTCTCTAGAATATGACTTTTTTGAAATGATAGTAGACAAATTTTATTTTCATGTTTTCATACAGAGTTTTATGTTTTCAAGAATTAATCTAAAAACATGAGATGTTACAAATCAATTTTAAGATGTTCCAATTACCTCTAGCACCAGCATTATTTATCAACACATCTATATGCCCAAAAGCTTCCCATGCCTTCTGCACGCACCACACTTCTCTATTTCTCTATGTTGGAGCATTCGGCTGCGACATCAAGCTCTATGGAAACAGCACAGAAGTTTTTTGATTCATGTGACAGTTGATTGATTTCGTCGCATACTGACTGAAATCGGTGTATCCGACGAGCTGCCAAGATGAGGCAACAGCCCGCTGGAGCAAGATCAAGGCGTAAGAAGTGCCGGTAACAAGAACAATTGTGTTGTTCAAAACCCCACCTTCAAAACAAATAAACAAACCAAAATACACAATCATTACAATGAAAAAACCAAAAAAAATTATTGAAGGAAGAAACATTGTGATGCATACAGACATACCCTTTTTCGGAAAGATTCAAGAAATGAGTAAATTTCTGAAAGGATTAAACTTTTTGTCAGGAAGAAACATTGTGATGCATACTGTTGAAAACAATACTCCAGAACCAAGAGTTGAGTGATAATAGCGCGTAGAAATGCCACAAACCAACATACTCATAATACGCCTTCTTCCCGTCTTTAAGAGGCAGTGTATAGTACAAAAGAATAAAAAAAGATACCCAGCCATGAAAATACATTGCAAGATTGAATTTGATACAGAAACCAAAATTTAAGTCAAAATTGAAACTAGGAGATTTAGTGAGCACCAAATAGAAGCTAAAATTGAAATCGAAATTGAAAATGAAACTAGTAAATTAGCAAATTGAAATCAAAATCGAAATCAAAATTGAAATTGAAAATAGTAAATTAGCAAGATCAAACATGCATCCAAAAGTAAATAAAGGCAAACCAATCAAGAAAAGACATTTAGGTTTTCTAACTATATCTATATATGAAATAAGTTCAATTCATGTATTTTATGTGCTTTCTCAACTTCGTTTTTTGTATCAAATGGGAAAACTTCACACATTGTTCTAAGGCTAAAACTGACAAGAAAATAATAAAATGTGTATACCATGAAAGGCTCAACAAAGAAAAGCAATTCACTCAATTCTAAAGTCGTAACAAAAAAAATATACAATTAACAGATTATCAGAGATAAAGAGAGATAAGTGAGTGAAATCTTACCTCATTAGGAAAGAAACTAGAATACATGGCATTCCACATGGAAGGATGTTGTTCAGTTACAACCAGCTTTTTCAAAGATGGTTTGCCAATAACTTAATTGGCATTGGTCTCCATCTGCGGATAATGTGAACCCACATTTATTACCAATTTACCATGACATATTATGAAGAATTCCAACCTAATTTTTCACAATATTAACAGCTTTCAACGAAAAGCTAGGAGTAGTTAATCTACTAGTGAATCCAAAAAGGCCAAACCAAAATATCATTAATCCCATATAAAATTTTGCTCTATAGCTATAGTCTTTGACTCACAAATGTATTAATCTGGAATATAAACAAAAAATGTATTTGAAATAATCTAATTTTATGTTTTATATTTAAATTTGAAGGTAGTAAAGCTCAATTATATACCTTCAAATTCCGTCCAGAATGCAGGTTGTAAGGGGCAATCTGAAACTGACGATACCCTTTGTTTTCTTTGGGTTCATATCCTGGAGTTGCTATGTCTAAATTGAGGTCAAGATTGTGACTGCCACCATTGTTAATGATAAATTAAAATCCCTATTTAAATTGAACAAATATTGATACTATACTAGTTCCTTGAATGAGTTAAGGTAAACTAGTCATGGTCAAATATGCCAAAAAAAAAGACATTGCTACGAAATTCTACCTTCATTGATAGCTTCAGGTTTGATCTCACTTTCATATCGACTTGGCTCAAAGTATATCACAACCTCTCTTCCATTACACTTGATAACTGTCTTGTCATAAGCTCTGGTTTTCACAAAATCAAAATGAAAGATTTGTTAAATGATATGGTTAAACACAATTTGACACATATAGCTGATTGGATTTTTGTCACATACAGCTAAAAAGAACCGCAACAATCAAATAGCAGAACACACGAGACATGTGAGATAACATAAGTTTGACCAACCTTCTAATTAAACAGTGAAATGAGCGGGAAGTTGCTGAATTATAAAACTGAATCCCATCCAAGTCCACCTCTTGTTTAAGTGCTTAATTATCTGTCACTCTTGAAACGTGACCCATCTGTAACTTTTTCTCCTAAAACCCATTCGTTAATTTAATTTAAAAATACTTAACAAATCAACGACTAGTAATATCACCAAAAATAACATGTCACATGCAAATAACACATTCCAAAGAAAAAACAAATAGCACTATCAATATCAATAAACAATTCCTGCAGATTTATCGCTTAAGATAAAACGTACACTTGGGTTAGGAACTAGCTTGTCCCCCAACGGGAAAGATCATGATGAGCTGTTCTATATAACCTGTTCATTAGCTTTAGGAGTGAGGCCCCCAAAATACACCCGCCTAGCATGTCGTGTAGCCTGTATGTTGTACAACAAAAAGGGCTCAATTAGAGAAAGCAAAGTAATGCTAAAAGGGAATAAGTTAACATCATCTCTCATAAATTCCTCTGTGACCTGTTGTGTCATAGCCTGAACTGGCAAGACAGGGAGAGTATTAAATTGCTGCAACTTCACAAAATTTGGGAATTAAAAAAAAAATACCTGACTTGTAGCCATGGTAAACATATTTGGGAACATTCCAGGAGTTGCAGGACTTGCCCCGGTAATCTGACCTGCAAGTGCAACAAAAGCATTTCACATCTAAGAAAAAAACTCATACCTCTCATCTTTTGCAATCCCATTACACTATTTACGATGTATATCAACTGACTCCTGCTAAAGCCAGGAGTTTAAGCATAAATTTACTTTATCATTGTATTATATTTTTTATTATGTATTATATTTCTATCAAAAAGATTTAACAATACTATAATTTGTAAGTAAACATTAGGGATAATATTCGTATGTTTACCAAAGTAGGTAATAGTTTCCGGTTGAAGACGAACAAGACCCACCAAAAATATGTGCATTGATTCCTCCTTGGACATAAAAGCTACAAACGTCGGCTCACGCCCATTGTCAGCACATTGAGGCTAGTAGCCCAACATTGCTTTCTTAGAACATAGGACAACACATTCTACAAAACAAACAAATACCAAACACAACAAAAAACCAAATTATATCACTAGGGAAAAACAAAGACAAAATTACACACCAAGGAAACCAGGATTCAAGAATTATATACCAAGTAGTGACTGAAACTTATCTTACCAAGTAAACACCGTGTAATTTGATAAGAATTATCCATACTAGGATCAACAAGAACAACAAAGGGAAGAAAGAAGTTAAGATTAAAAATGTTTGTAATATACACAGGAGGAAAATGTACCTGCAACAACAGAAGCATTGGCCAACATTGCAGAAGCAGAAGCAGGGGGGTCATGTTAAAATCTTGAGAGCAACTCTGTGATTTGAAAATTGCTGAATGCAGGTGATGACATTGGCGAAACAAGACTCGGTGTCAATAGGGACACGTTCAAGATCTTTGTAGAAGCGTAATAGGAATTCCCCTTGATTTGTTGATATTTATAAAACAAGTTCTCATTCTTAATAAGAATTTGTAAGCCTGATCAAGTGTATCTAGGCAAAAGCAGTATCCAACTGATCTTTTAAAACCTAATTATGAGAAAATGGTGAAATTGCAAACATTTAGGTCCCTGTTGTGGTGGTCAACAAGACAATAATTAATCTAAAAACATGAGATGTTACAAATCAATTTTAAGATGTTTCAATTACCTCTAACACCAACATTATTTATCAACACATCTATATGCCCAAAAGCTTCCCATGCCTTATGCACGCACCGCACTTCTCTATTTCTCTATGTCGGAGCATTCGGCTGCGACATCAAGCTCTATGGCAACGGCACAAAAGTTTTTTGATTCATGTGATTGTTGATTGATTTCGTCGCATACTGACTGAAATCGGTCTATCCGACGAGCTGCCAAGATGAGGCGACATTTCTTGATTATTATGAGAACAACAACATTCATTTTGTTCATTACAAACTTGGAGTTGGAATAACCAGAGGCAAAAAAGTAATATTTATCCTGATTGGATTTTTGTCACATACAGCTAAAAAGAACCGCAACAATCAAATAGCAGAACACACCAGACATGTGAGATAACATAAGTTTGACCAACCTTCTAATTAAACAGCTAAAAAGAACCGCTACAGTTTTTTGCTATCAACAGATGCCGATACTGAAACCAAGGTTATTCACCATTTTCATGTTAAAGAACAAATTATGGTTAATCACTATCGACCGAAATTGTAAAAATCATTACACAACCACAACGTGACTGTTATTTAAAAGCTTGATAGTGTAATCCAGATTAGAAATTAATAAACAAATGTGTAACCTATTAACCTAGCTAAAGTTGATATCAAGAAAAAGAAAGAACAGACCTGGCGATGTTGGGATGGTTCAAATCTTTGAGGATAGAGGCATGACTCAAAATGAAGGATGGAATACCTTTGTTGATCTGGTGTTGAGGAATAGTGAAAATCTTGAGAGCCACTCTGTGATATGAAAATTGCTGAATGCAGGTGATGACATTGGCGAAACAAGACTCGGTGTCAAGATCTTTGTAGAAGCCTAATAGGAATTCGAATTCCCCTTGATTTGTTGATAGCTTCGGTCTGCATTGCATTTGCATCAGGCAAGAAAATGAATCAGAGAATTTCATTAGGAAGAAAGAAATGCAAGAACGAAGAATCAAAGGGAAAATTGGAACTCACAGATATATGAAACAAATTCAAAAGGTATACAGAAAACTAGTTTAGGCTTCAAGAACTTCGTATAATTTAACTTTTCGACTAACCTTTTCATAAAACTTGATGTCGCGTTCTAAATCACCAACGTGAAGCATGATATGAGGCGACAGCAAGATCAACGTGAAGCATGATTGTGTTGTTCAAAACCCCACCTTCAAAACAAATAAACAAACCAAAATACAGGATCATTACAATGAAAAACCAAAAAAAATCTTGACTGAAGAAACATTGTGATGCATAGGAAAGAAAAGAAAACCATAAAGAAGACGAAGAAGAAAAAGAGTGAGATAGGAAACGATCCAGTGTGATGAAAATGCATGCAGTTTCGAAATTTCTACCCAAGAGTCGTCGAAATTTCTAATTTGTGTGTGATTATTGTTGATCATGTTTCTTTAAATATCTATTTTCTTTTTAATCTCACACAAACATAAGAAAATTACTATTTTTAAGTATTTGATTTTTATTTTAAAAAAGTAATAATTAAGAAAAAGGTCATGTTAACGAAGGTGTAGCCGTGTTGGAGCATTTTTAAGAATTTTAAATAAATAAAATATTTCTTAAATAAATTAATTGTTTTCATTTTCAATACATTAAATATAAATATATTTAAAAATCTAATGTTAACGTTAACATGTGTTCCGAGGGAATGCGCGCATTTTATTTTTTAAAACTTAAAATATTATTTTATTATTTAAATGAGACAATTATTTTAATCTCTAAGTATTTCAAAAAAAAAAATATCTTTTAAACTCTTAAATAGTAACACTTGGACACTGGTTGGTTAGCATTTTTTTTTTAAATCAATAATTTTGATTAATAATTAATTTTAATTAATAATTAATTTTGATTAATATTTATAGTAGTATAATAAAAATCAATAAAAAAATTATTTTTAAGTATATTTTAATTACTATGAATTCAATATTGATTGAATTTTGGTCAAAACTTAAAATCTTGAACTCTTACTTACGTGCTCAATGTTCTCTAAGTATTTCAAAATATATATCTTTTAAACTCTTAAATAGTAATACTTGAACACTGGTTAGCATTCTTTTTAAAATCAATAATTTTGATTAATAATTAATTTTAATTAATAATTAATTTTGATAAATATTTATAGTGGTATAATAAAAATCAATAAAAAAATTATTTTTTAAGTATTTTATATGCCTATATTATAATTAGTATGAATTCAATATTGATTGAATTTTGGTCAAAATTTAAAATCTTGAACTCTTATTTACTTGCTCAATGTTTTATCTGATTTAAATGCATTAATATATAGTTTCTCCGTACATTTTTAATATTTTGTCAAAGAATCTTAATAATTTTGTGAGAAAGATGAATGCAATTAGATTATAAAAAGAAAATGATATTAAAATAAAAATATAACAAATTTCATAAAGTATAATAATATAAATTTGAAATTTAATATTATTAAGGCTAAAATACAATTTTGTTCCCGTGTTTTACCAAACTCTTGAAAATAGTCCTCCTGTTTACTTTTTAAATATTATTGGTCCCCCTAACCCACTTATCACCAAAAGCACATTGATGTGTCAATTTTTTTTATGTGGTTTTGTTCCTATGTAATATTTTTATAATAAATATTTTTATAAAATGAGACTTAAATTTAACTATATTTTAGTATTTACTAAATCTAATCAATTGTGAAATACCACCTACGAACGAAGAAGAACAAAGAACACGAAGAAGAACGAAGAGAACACGAAGAAGAACAAAGAACATGAAGCACTGCAAGAAGGTCGAAGAACCACTATGTATGCTTTGCGTTGTTTATCTTATTGATTGTTGTTCCCTGACTTCAAATCTCTAATTGCGAACGAATACAAATACTAAACCTTAACCATCATGTTTATTCTGAAACAACTTTGGAATGTCAATCTCTAACTTCAAATCTAAACCCTCACCTTGGACAAAGGAAGATCTCAAATTTTGTTCAAGGTGTGTATATTCAAAAGTAGAATGAAAAACATATGTTTTGCAAACTATAATTTCTGCCATGTAATTTCTGTTGTTGCTGGTTCTTTTTGTTTCGGTGTGGGCCAGCTAAGATAAATGCAGTTAAACTTAAAATTAATCATGGAGTGAGTTTACTTCATTATCCTTGTAAGCTATATGTAGATGGAAATGTGGATGAACTAAATTGGAAATGAGATATTGATTTGATGTCTTATATGGAGATTTTCGAAGTGATTAAGTCACTGGATTGATTTGACACAATTAAGTTATTATAGTAGGTGGAAAAGATACCTTCAAGGCCTCAGGATCCTTAATTTTCTTTGCAGGAAGAAGATTACAATCAGTGGAGACTACCAGTTTGCTTCTCCACCATATCGATCAGGATATTATAGGTTGAACCTGGACGGATGATGAAGGTGTAAACATTTGTAAGTTGGTCAGTCTCATTGTAGCAAGATATAGCATCTGCATAATTCCCCTACGATGTTGTCCAAGAAATAAACATGATAAGCATCAATATAGTTTTATCAACTTTTTCTCTAAGCTTCCAACCCTTGTAATTATATTATGCTTTATCATCGATATATACACTAAAAAAGTACTAGGTTTTCATACTTACTAATTATAGATTATAGCAAGGTTGTTATAAGGTGCGGATAATCCAGTGGTTACGCTTAGTGTAGCTTTTGAATATGAAGCAGCCTTCACCACGTTCCTGCATCACCGATTTCAACCAAGAAAATTCAATTTCTCTCGCATAACCCAAAAAATATTATCATTAGCATGAAGATAGAAGGATCACATATCATTCCACGTATAAATTTCCAAGATTTGTCAATGCTTCTGGATGGTTGGGCTGTAATGAAAGGCATTGCTTCATAGTAACAAAAAAAAAGTTGAGTATGAACATAATAGATCGAAAGCATAAAATAATCAGCCTGCAAGAACATGTTTTCACCAAAGAGATTAACATTCATTCAGCATTATATAGTAAGGTCAATAGTCGGGTGTATTGAAACAACTTACATCTTTCGGTTTGCCCCATGTTTCTTCAGCTAGTTGTTTGGCATACTCGGGATCATCAGTAATAACATCATTGTCGAACAAGGTACCAGATTTCACCTGCCATGTTAAGAAGTTACTTTTCAAAGATTAGATACAAAAGGTTCAACTGAAAGTAAGTAAAGCAAACACATATTAAACAACTTACATGCCACAATTCAATACCAACATACTTCAACTTGACGACATATAGGTTTGGGTCATCCTTGAAGTCTGGTAAATAAATATATATTTCAAATGTTAAGAATATTGTCAATGATACAAACGAATATCAGACGATGATCTAAGAAACGCATATGAGCGCTTCAGGCGATGATACAGACGAATATCAGCCACTGATATATACGAATACTAGAAACCCAACACAGACGAGCATTTGGAGTAGCAATACAGACGAGTACCAGAGATCCAACACAGACGAGCATTTGGAGTAGCAATACAGACGAGTACCAGAGTGCTTATCAAATCAACACATATGGACATAAGCTAACACAGACGAGTGTGAGGGATAATACAGACAAGCATCCAAACAATGCAAACGAGCTTCAAACAGATAACAAACACAGACGAGTGTCGAGCAACAAACAAATATCAAACACAGACGAGTGTTGGGAAATGTAGACGAGCAACAAGCAAATATCAAACACAGATGAGTGTTGGGAAATGCAGACGAGAAACAAGCGAAGTGCCCTGATTGGCAGTAAAAATCTCAATTTTGAAGGTGAGAACAAGGTCAAGATACTTTGACATTTGACTCTAGTTAAGGGAATGAACACCTGTCTGTGTCCTCACATTAGCCAAAAATAAATTGACGACTTCTCTGGGGAATATTTCAATGATGGGAGTGAATCCCAAACATGAACTTTGTGGGGAAATCAGGCGTTCAGCTACCTGCTGGGAATACTTCACTTGTGGAAAGATAATTCGCTTGGGGATGAAAGCTCTTCAATTAGCCTTTGAGTTATGCTGGGGATTCCACCTGCTCTAACTTAGTTGGGGAACATTCTCTGCTTGGAGAGATATGACACCATCTTGCAACAACAATATACACACATGTGCCCTGGGGACTTGCATGGTATGATCTGATCATCCATTGTCACCCGACACTCAAAGATAGTTTTAAATGTTTCCCTACAATGTCATTTTTTTAAGAAAAATCACCATGTTTCAAATGCAATGTTCTTTTTGCCAAAAATTCAGGACATTTTTGTAAACAAAATAAACAAAACACAACACAGCTTTTGACTGAATATTCATTTATTGAGGGGCCTCTGAACAGGCAAAGTTTTACCTTAGGAAGCAACTACCTGAAAAGAGGTAGCTTCCATAAAATTGAGAAAAGAAACTATCTTAATGGAAATGTACACGACATTCCAATGAGTTTCCATGACGTGTGTGATTGAGGTGAAAATGCAACTTTGCATGAAAAGTGTGATTGTGTAATCCATGCGTGCAAAGCATCTCCCATGTGCACATTCTGATCACATTTCATCCACTATCCGCCCTTGGATTAATCTTGGCCATTGGATGTAAGTGAATCATGTTTTCCTCATGATTTTGCAAAAATGCATTTTGAGAAATATTCTTCATTCAATCCACGGGTTGCTTGATTTCTTTGGGCAAAATTGCTTATCATGACTTATATTAAAGGATTATTATCATAATTGGTCCATACAATTCCTTGAAAATGAATTTCATACCAATTTGCAAAGTGGTGGAAACTTGGAAAAGTGGTAAAACCCTAAAATTAACCAATCTTCCAATGGCTATATCTTGAGTTCTACACATGCTATGAACAAGTTCTTGTACTTTTTGGAAATGGGAGACAATTTCCTACAACTTTTATGTTCAAAGAATTTCCATTTGAAGTCATTTTTGTCATAAAAGAATGCTTTGAAGATTAGGGCAAAAGTTACTAAATTTGGAAAGTTAGTTACATGCCTTATTTCCAAAAATAGAAAGCCTTGCAAAAACCCTAGATTCTTAACTTTTGACTTTTCCAAACCCCTTATATGACCTTAAGAACATCCATTGGCTTGAAAAATAGGATTGGAACCCTTGCATTGTCACAGTTGACTTTTCAAATAATCAGTTTGACCAATTTCTTCTTATGCAAGCAACTGATGAATTGACTGCCCTCCTCAATGATTTTTCTCACCAAATTTCATCCATAGTATTCACATATTATATGGATGACATTCCCACATGAAATGGCCAAAGTCACAAAGGATCCTTGCTTGAAAATGAAACCCTAATTTGAAGTCCATTTGTGTAAGAGATTGTTCCTTCTTTGATCCTCTAATGATCTTCAAACCTTCTGGGTTCTTGCAAAGTATCTTGAGATTGTATATGACCTAGAGACACTTCATAGGAATTGGACAAGGTCACTTGAATTCTTGCTTTGACTTTTAGATCTTTAAATGCACCAATGATTGATCATATGCCCAATGCTAGTACATGAGAATGATATGCTTCATCTTTCTATGCAAAAATGCTAAGGAAATGTCATGCTTATGATGATTATGATATGATGATGATGCTAGAAAGAAGAGGGAAAATTTGGGGTGTTACACTCTGCTCATAAATGCTTAGCAATATCTGATAATACTTTGTCTTCGAGTTCTTCAGAGACTTCAGCATCAGAAGTTGGTTCCATTTGTGCAATGTTGACTTGTTCTTCTTCATAATCTTCTTCTTCTGAATCCAAGTCATCCCAAGTAGACATGAGTCATTTCTTGTCTTTAACAAAGTTCTTTTTATGCCTTATGTATTTCTTAAGTGTAGGACATTCATTCTTGTAATGATCTGGCTCTTTACACTCATAGCAGATAACCGCTTTTCCAGAACTCGACTTCTTCTGCCCAGATGTTGAGTCAAAATGACCAGTAGTCTTTCTAGCTCCTTTGAACTTTCCTTGACCATTTTTTCTCTTCTTCCAAAGTCTATTGACCCATCTAGAAATTAATGAAAGTTCATCATCTTCTGAGTCTTCATAAGAATCTTATGATTTCCTCAGCTTGATAAGCCCTTGACTTTTCAGAGTTGCATTTCAAAGAAATTGGCTTTCCTTTCCTTTTAAGGTTCATCTCCCTCAAGCTCTATCTCATTACTTCTTAAAGAACTAACAAGTTCTTCAAGACTTATATTGTTCATATTTTTAAATAGCTTTAAGGCAAATACCATAGGCCTCCACTTCTTAGGAAGGCTTATGATGATCTTTTTGACATGAGTAACAGTTGAGTATCCTTTGTCTAGAACCTTGAATCTCGTGACTAGCTTTAGGGCAAACACCTTTGTCTTTTTAACTTGAGTGTTTCCTTCACGAGTGTTTCTTATAGAATCAAAAATGGACTTGGGAGTATCTTTTTTTTTGTTATCTTCTCATACTCAATATAAGAGATAACATCGAGAAGTATAGTTCTTGCCTTGTGATGATTCTTATAATATTTATTTTGTTGACCAGTCATATCACTTCTTGATACTTTTTCTCTTGTAACATTAACAAGGTGACTGTAGCCATCAACAATAAGATCCCAAAGATCTACATTATAACAGAGAAAGAAACTTTCAATTCTATATTTCCAATAGTCAAACTTATCACCATCAAAGACGCGTGGTTTGGAACTTTAATGATCTTTCTCTATTATAATAGAGGCGACAACCATTGTTTCTCACACGCATTGGATTTGTACTGAACATGGTTAAGTGTTTGATAAACTTTTATCACAATCAGAACCGGATCTATGATGCCAATTGAAGGTGAAAAAAACACAATAAAATGGGGGGGTGAATTTGGGTTTTAAAAAACAAAAGCTTTTTACTCAACCAATAAAAATCACCTCTAGTAAACAACAAAGAAAATAACACTTTGATTTTTATACTAGCTCACTTGAAAAACTCAAAGTTAATCCAGTCCACCCACCAGTGTGGTTTTGCCTTATACCTAAGGACTTAATCCACTATAATCAACTGATTATAATTGCACTAGTATCCGCTGGTGACTAACAAACCATAAAGACAAACAATTTATGTCTTCTCAAGGATACTGACCTAACTGGTCCCTTTAGGAACTATAAACAAAAGTTTGAATAAGAGTTGTGTTTATAAGGATTGCTTATACATAAACTAATATAAACAAGTTAAAAACACAATACACTTAAAGAAACAATCTGCACAAAAATTATATTTTTGCATAGACAACAATCTTTTAAAATTATTCGCATCAATTCTTCAACTCTATATATAACCAGTAGAAAAATAGATTCGTTGAAGGGAAAATTTAGTATTCTTCATGATGAGCTAGCGACTTGAGCAATAGTTTAATATCGGGGGGGACAACAATCGTATTATACCAATTCCCTCACTCCGTGAAATTCGCATAGTGGAAGTAATATTTGATTTGTACCATGTACTAATTTTTTTCATGAATAAACTTGTTCTTATCTTCTATTCTTCAGTGGCTTTTGGATACAAAGTTATTTGAAGCACGAGTTAGAAGAGTTTATTTTTCTTGAGTTCAAAAACTTCAATCATCAATCAGAAGCTTGATCACATCAATATCTGACTTGATATTCTTCAGAGTCTTCAATAACTTTTAGCGTTAAAACTTCGAAACCTTAAGCAGTCTTCAAAAGAGAATTGATCAGAGTCACACGTCAGAAGAAAAAGCCAAGATAACGTTGCAACAACAACATATAATTTTCTCATAAGCTTCTCATTTGTGAGTTTGAGCAAAAGCGATTTAGATCAATATATTTAGAAACTTGTAACATTTCATGTTCAAGAGTCAGAATCAAAGATGTTTGCTAAAGATACACAATAACAAACTGTTAGGATACCAAAATTGTTCTCACACAAATACTGACTTGTTATCATCAAAACTTAGAGATATAGATGTAGAAACAAATCTTGTTCTAACAACATGAAGTTCCTAGCCATACATTCATGCAAGAAGGCAATGATGTTGATGAAGGCAATGATGACAATGTCTCTCAAACATAAGAACCAACAAAAGCATCTGATTTTGATGAAGGAAATGATATCGACTTAGATGAACTAGAAACTCCACAAGGAAGTGAAAAAGAATGTGGTGAACAAAAGTATCCCAAATTTAGAATGCGTGATAAGGGTGAGGTGTTGAGGCTTGAGCTTGGAATGACATTTGCGACAAAGCGGTTTGTTAGAGATGTTGAAAAGACATATGCAACGGAGAGGAAAAAAACTTGAAATTCAAGAAAAATGATAGTAAAATAATAGTCGTCAAGTGTGATAAAGAATGTCCTTTTCATTTAAGATTTAGTACTAGGGTAGCCAACCAATTTTGGCAGTTGGTGAGCCTGACCGATGATCATACTTGTCACAGGACTGCCAAAAATAGACAAGCTAAAACTTAGTGGTTAGCTAAGAGGTTTATACCGGTCCTTAGACATACACCTAAAATGAGACCAAAAGGATTGATTGCATAGTCACTTGAGAAGAGGGGTGTGAAGCTCTCAATAACTCGAGCATATAGGGCCAAAACAAAAGCATTGGCGCTAATTCAAGGGGCTGGGACTGAAAAATATTATAACTTCAGGAATTATGTTGAGGAATTGAAGAGATCTAATCCTAATATTACAATGATCATTAAGTGACGTGTGCCCAAAATTGGACATGTTTTCGAGCAAATATATGTATGTCTAGAGGCGTGCAAAGTTGCATTCTCATATACTTGCATGCCTCTAATTTATCTACTCCATAAATTGTCTACTGCAGAATTATGTACATTGTCTGCTATATATAAGGTTATTGTAATTCTGTTAATTGACTACTACTATACTGTTATATATTTGTTAATTGACTACTGCTATACTACTATATATCTGTTAATTGACTACTATTATACATATATACTATTATACTACACATATAGTCATTTTGACTACTACTATACTGCTATATATTATGTTATTGTTATTTTGTTAATTGACTGCTATAATTTGGTTATAATTTTGAGAAGGGATTTTTTAGAAGGAATATGTTATAATTTAATTGACTTCTATAATTTTGTTATATTTTATTGTTGTAATTTTGTTAATTGATTGTTATTGTAATTCGGCTCGTCATCTGCTATAATTTTGAGAAGGGATTTTTACAGACAGTTATAATGTTACAGACTACTATATATTTATCTACTAGTATATATTTATCTACTTATAGTCATGTTATACATTTGTGATTATCTACAAAAAAAGTTTTATGGCAACATACTCATACATTGTTCTCCCGTCTAATGGTCAAAGACTTTGGCCAAAAGCTCAAGGGGATCCAATTAATCCATCAGTGATGAGACGAGCTTCGGGTAGATCGAAGAAGAAGATAAATAAAGTTAATGATGAACTAAGTTCAAGCAATGTATTACCAAGACAATCGACAACTGTAAAATGTAAGAGTTGTGGGAATTTCGGGCACAATTCGAGAACATGCAAAAGAAAAACAACGACGGACCGACAATTGCCCAAAGGAGGTAACAAGGCAAAAAAGAAAAAGAAAGGTCCGACAAAAGAAACACCAACCGTGTTGACACGAGGATCACAAGCGCCACAAACACAAGACTATGTAGTAGTTTATATCACATATACTATGTAGTATTGTAGTGTAAGAGGCTATCATTTTTTAAAGAGGTTTACAACTTTAATGTGTAACCTTTAATGTAATATGTTATAACCTTGTAAGATGCATTACTTTTTGGATGGAAGAGCTTAATGTATAATCCTTTTTAGGATAAAGAACTTTTAATACTAAACAAATCTTATTATGTCAAAGTGATAATATAACCTTATTATGTTAGTGATAATATAACCTTGCAACAAATCTTATTATGTCAAAGTATCAATGTATTACATTATGGATTGCATTGTCAAAGTGACAAAATTGCTTAACCTTATAACATAACCAATGTATTGCATTATGGACTGCATTTTCAAAGTAACATAACTAAAGTAACAATGTACATAACCTATGGATTTCATTATGAAACCAAAGTAACAATCTACAAAACTTATGGATTGCATTATGAAAGAACCTTACAATAACCTTAGTAAGCAATAACATTAGTAAGCAATAACCCTAGTACAATAAACCTACAATAATCTTACAAAAGTAAACTCAACCTTGTAATAATGACATTTAAACCTACACAAGTTCTTTTGTGATCAATATGATGATAAAAATCCAAGATATAATCAACAACATAACCAACTATTTATTCTTCTTCTTCATGTCATCATCATTCTTCTTGGTTTAACTATCTTTCTTCTTGAACTCAGTAACCTTCTTCAAAAGCGAATTAATCACTTCCTTCGACCGTTCCGGAATCTTATCATCGTACCAATCATAAAAAGAACAATATTTCATTCCTTGTAGCTGAATGAAACTGATGAGAAAGTGGAATTAAGCAAGCAATTACCCAAAAATGTCTGAATTTAGAAGACAAATAAAACTAAAAATTAGGGTTTTATACTCACCTTAAATAACCCACAACCATAGAACCTGCTACATGGATTCTCAAATGTCCATGCAGTAGCAAGTGGTGAATCCAACCCAGAATAGCATTGAATCCTTCTCCTCCTAGAATGAGATGAAGAACTTTAAATTTCCACAGACTCATTGCCCATTACACCATACACAAATTAGGGTAACGATTATGAACATGAAGATGATATGATGGTGAAAGGAAGACTATGGACGAAGACCAGATGATGGTGAAAGGAAGATAATGGCAACAAATACTATGAACATGAAAACGAGATGAAGCTGAACACGAAGACTATGAAAATGAACACCTATATTTCCTTTTTTAAATAGACATTCAAAAATAACATATTTTTTAATTTGTTTTTTAATTAAATAATGACAGGGCAACAAATTAAATCCACCTGTAACCACTAAACAACCACATATTAAAAAAAATTGACACATCAACATGTTTTTGGTAATAAGTGGGCTAGGGGAACAAAAATTGTTTACAAAATAAACAGAGGGACTATTTTTGTTAGTTTGGCAAAATAGGGGGACCAAAATTATATTTTAGCCTATTATTAATTATGTTTTAATAAATAATAATATTTAAATTGATATTTAATGCATTCTAAATTTAAAAAGAATACTAAAGAGGTGGTGAGGAAGAAAATGGTGAAGTTGTTGGAAGTTAACATGATTTATCCAATTTTGGATAGTGCGTGGATGAGTCTTGTACAAGTGGTACCAAAAAAATGTAGGATGACTGTGATTACAAATAAAAATAATGAATTGATTCCAACTAGAACCGTAATGGGGTGAAAAAAACTAATTTTTTTTAACTTTGAAATAGAAGAAATTCTTGGGACAAAACAATTATTTTAAATACAAAACCAAAATTAATATGAAAAGATGTTCATTATTGAAAAAAGCAATGTTATGATTTATTTTAAAGCAAGTACTAGTACTAGTAGTAATATTTTAGTCCTTGAATGTGTTGAATAGATTAAATAATGATTAGTTTCAAAAGAGGATATATAGGCAGTTCGGCACTTTAAAATAAAAAATTTTTGAAAATATATTTCTGAAAATTTTCTAAAAATGCTTTTTCAAAGTTTAAATTGTTGTCCCTATGCCTGTTTGACATCGCATTTAGAGTCATGTTAAAGGAAAAAATATTAATTGTATTTAGGGGATAGGTAAACAAAAATCAAAGATAAAAATAGGGAAAAAATATTATATACCTATTTTTAAAAATTAGAACACGCTTCAAAATTGTTTAAAAGAATCCTATATACATCTTATTAGCAATTTGAAATAAACATTTTAAAAAATGAAAACAAAATATATCTACAACCAGAAATTCCCTCTATATTTCTCTTCTCTGTTTTCTGCAGGAGAGGATCCAAATGGGTCCAACAGTTATGAATCCTTTGTGGAGGATTCAACTGTCTCCAATCATGCAACATTCTGCATGAACCTACCACCAACCCTTATACAGGGACGTGCTCTAGTTCTGACAGTGTAAAAATTGAACTTCATATCTCCAACACTTAAATTCCTTTTTCTTTCAGATTATCTCAAACTTTGTTTCTTTTCAGGATCTCCTTTCTAAGTTTGCTTGTTGCAGATAAGTGTAGCAACCCCCTTTTCAGGCTTCAATCATCAAGTGAAGCTAATTGTTGATCCATTTCATCCCCGAGACCCTATGATTAGAGTATCATACAAATGGACATGCATACAAGGCACGTTATCGGCAGCTGAATTGTGATGCTAACATTCTGAATTAGTTGAAGTATATGTCAGTTCAATCTGGGATGCAGTCCTTTCTACAGCCAGCCACCAGTCCTCATCGCCATCATCAATTACCTCCTGCTTTAAACATTTTATGGAACTGATATTTAGTGTTGTATACATGTGAACAATTAAGATAAATAAAACACCTTCAGCACAGTCATGCTCAAAGATAATTTACTTCTACAGAGCTAATAAACAATTTGCTCACTAAAATAGCAACTTATCTTGCTTCAAACACTTATAAAAAAACACTGAAATTGTCAGCACATACAAACTACTTAATGTGTCAACTTTACATAACCAACCTGTCAAAATCAGTTTACTAGCTGATACGACACTTCCCCTTCATGTAAGAAGTTTATGTCACACTATTAGTATATTAACTCCTCCAAATTTATAACGACCAATCACAACTCATCCATACTGAAGCTTATTTAGATATAACCGAGTTGCAGAATCAACATGAAAGACACAAACCACTCAATAGCATGTTCTTTAAACTCCCTCCGTCCCAAATTATAAGATGTTTTGGACATTTCACACGAATTAAAAGACGTAATTAATTTTGTATGGGAAAGAGAAATTATGTATAACTTTACAATATTGTCCTTCATTTATTAGCATGAAAGAGAAGTTTAAAGAATTGGAAGAATAAATAGTAATTGAAATTCTGTGATCAGGTATGAGATGTCCTAAGAGATGTCCCAACACTTGACAGATTTAACCAAAACTTAAATAGCAAGAAAAGTAAACAACACAGAAGTTTGTTAACCCAGTTCAGTGTATAACCACACTTACATCTGGAGGCTACCAAGCCAGGAGGAAATCCACTATAAGTAATATTAATTCTAGACTTAAACCTCTCTGTTTAATCTATCACTTAATAACTACCCAATGCAATTTCTACCTAAGTCACAACTTAGATAAGAGTACCCTACTCACTCCCCCTCAATCACACAGTGATCAAGTTTACAAGTTTAATAAAATTGAAGACAATCTTCAAACAAAACAGCTTGATCTTACTTCACAGTTTCAATCAAGTCACAAATGCACTTATGCTTAAAAGCTCATCAAGTGGTACAATTTAAAAACACCTGCTATTAAAAACACTAGACACCCTATTTGGTCTTCTGAAATTCGTACTCAATTCTATGAGTTTCTGTTGCTTAAATAGGTATCTGTAATTTGGGTTTTCTGTAGGATGATCCAGCCCTAATGCACATGCAGCTTCCACCTTGAATTTAGGGTTTGTTACTTCCTAGATTCTAGGTGATTTAGGTCTTCTGTTTTAATCTGAATCTTCAATATAAAACTCCCTACAGATGCGCCTTGTTCTGTTTTTATCCATCATTAATTAATTCCAGATAACTCTCCTTAAATATCTCTGATTAGTTAGTCAATAATTAATTCTGGTAGCAGGTTTGAGATGTCTCAACATCTGTTGGGACATCCTGAAAGACTGAACTTAAGTCATTGATACAATGTCCCAACATCTGGTAAGACATCCTGAAATAAGTTCACATACTCTGTTTGATAATGTCCCAACATTTGATAGGACATTCTGAACTGAATTCAATAATTCTTGTTGGTCAAAAATTCTGCCAATTCAAGACATCTACAGTAATAAATGATAGAGTATATTGAAAGAAAGAAAAAAATCATTAATGTTGCATTGTAATTGTAAGGTGGCTTATAATTTGGGACAAATTTTTTTGCCAAAGTGACTTATAATTTGGGATAGAGGGAGTACATTAAGGGATTATACCAATGGATTCATGGCCCAAATACATAAAATCAGGAAGTAAGCAATTACACTAATGCATAAATTAATTTAACCAGTGGCTCTCCCAAAAAGAAAAGCAACATCACAATGAGTAAAATACTTTTCTTTTGTTTTCTAGATATTTTAAAAGAAAGTCCCTGCAGGTTTTGAAATCTAAGTAAGCAAAACCTACTGTATTTGAGAAGACACTTCTCCTGCTGTGTAAATGATGTCTAAAGAAAGGAGACAGGGCTTCAGTCGTATTGTTTAAACAAGATAATGAGGGTGCCTAATGAGAATTTTTATGTAAATGGTAGCATTGGAAAGCTAACTGAAGACGAACAAACCTTGGTGTTTAACTCTGTTGCATTTTGCTTACTCTCCACATCCTCAGCTACTTTTATGGCATCTAGCCACCAAGAATCATTGGAGTTGTCCTCAACAGTGTCTTCATATTGTAGAAAATTGGGTTTGTTGTTAACATCTGGCTGATGTCCCCGCTTATCATCTACTGGCTGTTTATCATTTGACATCCCAGATGAACCAACAACTGAAGCATTGGAGAACAAGTGAATTGGAATTGGTCGCGAAGAAGATCGGAAACCTGTTCCCATTAATTAATGAACATGATAAAAGAGGGTTAAGAATGGCAAATTGAACGGTTTTCAAAGAGTTCACTGTAAATATATTAACCTCTGCAGTCAGGATCATAACATTTCTGATAGTACACTACCCTTTTTAGGTCAACAACGAACATCACTGAACCAGACAATCACCAAATGTATTAAAATGTTGCAATTAGATAAAAAAGAACATAGTAAATGAAAGACAAGGTGGGACCACATTTCTTACTGCAGTTCACCTTATTAAATCTACAAATTACAATCATAATCATAATACAAGGAATATCTATTCACAAAGCCAATAACTCGTTCAAGAGTGGAGATTCTTCAACATTCATATGTGGACAAAAAGTAGTTCCAGGAGAAAAATAAGTACATACAAAAAAAAAGCACAAATGGGAGATTACCATTATTGCTTTTATGTTGTCGGCCAATTCGCTCGCAGTATCTATTTTTTGTCATGCTGTAGACCAGCAGTCCAAATTCAGAGAATAAATACCAACTATGAATTTTTCCTATAGATTCAGTAAATTAACAGTCAGTAGAACTAAACTGAAGTCTCAAGCAAGCTTGCTATAAAAACATGCTACAACAAACCTGGTATATTCCCAACAGAGGCAACAGATAATATAAATTCATCCACATATGGGAATGGTGACTTTCCCATGAAGTATGTTCTTGAAACATCACTTGTGCAAGTATTTAATGTAAGTTCTGGATGAATTTGGACATAGTTTCCAAGATTACAATTCGACTGTCAAAGTCAAATAAGCAGAAATTATTAATTATGGCAATTTAAACTTCTACGAGGCTATGATTAATTGATCAACAGATCAGTATTCAAAACCAAGGTACCAAACTAAGTTTGATATATGCTAAACCCTATGTATAGAAATCTCAGTACAAACTTGACATGATAACACCTGGTATTATTTTAAGAAAATATATTTTATAATGTTGAAGAATATGACAACCTTTCAAATAAAATTGAGAAGAAATAAATTAGATGCAATGGAAGTTTATAATTTTTATGCCCAAAACAACCTCTGTATCAAAATGCAGAGTCTTCACGCAATCTAAGTCTGGTTTGCAGACCAGAAGTTTTCCACAATCAACGTCCATGTTGCAGATCAAGGAAGCCATGAACATGTCTTCTTCACTCTGTCACTTGAACACCAAAACAGAAAAATAACAAGTGGCAATCAAAATTGTATCAAGCCATTTAAAGACAGAATGTAGTCAAAATAAATAAATAAAGCAGTTTGCTCATGGTAATGCACATATCGTTGGCTTTCTTTAAATATAATAGGATAATACAACTTCGACAGGAAATTTTAGATTCTTAGGTCAAGAACTGACAAAAATACATACTATAATCCTCTTTACATGACAAAGAAAAAGCATCAAATGGTTGACTGATTCTTCCATAGTATCTCAACAAATATAACTTTTATTATTCCCCATTCTTGATCTTCAGGTTCAGTCCTATTTATTATATGCAGAGTAGCCTACAAGACTGAAACTAGTCTATTCCAATTGACAAATTATTTTACTTTTTTCTAGGGGGAAAATTGTTTCGTGTTGAAACTATTTTGGTGGTATAGTTTGAAATATTTATTTTAGGTAAGAAAATGCCATACCAAGTTCTTGCACTTAAATCTCTCTGTTGGCAAAAGAATTGAACTTTTTCCTGCCTTTGAAGATAGATGAAGACGGAAACAACGATTCCGAGTATATACAGCAGTATCCACAAAAAGTTGGCAAGCAGATTCATTGGTGTCTTTTGCTACAAACAACTTTTCATAACTATTATCTTCCCCCTTTGCATCTAGAATTCTTGAGCATACCTGTTAATATAATCAGTAGTTGATACTTCCACCAAAGAAATACTACAGAGAAGGTTGTGTTATCAGCTAGTATAACTAACATTTTCGTAAGTAACTTCCCTTTGAAGCATTGATAAATACTGAATGAAAAACATTTATAAAATGACTCATTATGAGTGTTAACTGTGAAAAGAAAATGATAGAAAATTATACAGATAAATGAAATACTTCTTTTAATCGTGATAATAGAAGAATCTCTACTGAAATATTGATTATCTCATTGACATGATAAGAAATAAAAGCAAGAAAACAACTCTTAGATAGCACTTCCCTGGAACTAACACGTGTCATAACTCATAATGGCACACCACATTCAGAATCTCCTTTTCCTCTCACCCACTCACACACACACACACACTCACAATAATTACCCCTTTCCGATTCGATAGGTTTCCTTTATTCTCTCCCATTTCTACAATTAAGCCCCCTCCTATTCCTCTTTACCACATCTCCCTTTCTTCTTTTTATGAAATCTTTCAAGGCCTCAGCTCATGACGAATTAGGTCTACTAGTCGACCTATTGTAAATTTCTGATGTAGATTCTAATCAGAAAGAGAAAGATGAATGGTAATAGATTCTCTAGAATTGATAGGAAATCATCCCAATCCAAATTTTATCTCTAGTTTTGATGAACAAAGATGAGTATACTTGAACTTACTTCTGAAACAAATGCACCTGCATGGGAGTTATCCTTAAAAGCAGCCTTTGGTATGCGTATTATTAGATGACGAGAAAACTTATCTACAAGTACAATAATAAGAAATGATAAGGATAATTATATATGTGAAAATATTAGAATCAAATAATTTATTATAATTTTTTAGTGCCAAGTCAAATATAAAATGTTTTTAAGAGCAGTGAAGAAAACTATGCAGAAGAGCTTAGAAAATGCTGATGGTGCAATTGGTTCACAATGGTTAAGCCCCTTAACACTACGCACAAGGACAAAGGATTGAATTCTTCTGTCACTGAGAACGGACAGGCTCTAGAGAACGACGAAAATTGCTTGTGTTGTATGCAATCCATACAAATCAGTAGAATACATAAAGGCAGCTGAAGCATTTCACGGTCAACGAGATAAGACATGCAACTTTTATAGGACCAATGAAAAAGATAACTGCCATCAATTATAGAACCGATGCACACGGATTCCCATGTGCTAATCAATACTTCTTAAAACCAAACTGTCGAGGCTAGTTTATGCAGATTAACTATAAATTCTTCCCTAAATTACATTTAAGAAACAATAAATGGAAGAAAAAATGAAATGAAGATGGAACCAAGATTTCATGACATCGGCTATTTGAAGAAAAAGGCATATAACTAAGCAGAAAAATCATATACCCTATAGTTTTCAAAGCTGCATTTTACAACAAATGGAATAGACAGGAAAAAAAGCCATACCTTCAGTTGAAGAATCAAGTTCTACTATCCAATCACGCTCTCCATGGATTTCATACTTGTCATGTAAGGCTTCTAGAACTACTGATATCAAAAGATCAACCATTTCGTCTCCATTCTTTCCTATGTTGACTTTTCTATTAAACTCTAAATCAAAGTAAAGGTGGCATGGTAAACCCTGGGAGCAAAGAAACTTTTAAGACTGGAATAAACACACATATGGCACCCAAACTGATCACACCTTACAATGTAATTAGTAACTACAATATAAGTTTTCCCATGAAATCGGTGACATTAAACAAAAAATCATTACCTCTTGAATCACTTCATAATGATGACGGAATTTGGAAGGCATGTTTTTGTACCTGAGAGTACAGCACTAAGCAATATGAATATATAGAAAGAAGAATCTTAGTGATAATTAATTAGTAGAAATAGTGAATCACATGACATCAAAAATTATACGAAGGAGACCTTCGCCAGAATTCTGCATATGTAGACACAAGGAACCTTCTCTGGCCATTAAAGTGATCTTGGTAACTAAAGAGATGAACATCTTCTTGTCCTTTGGCAAATTTTACTGCTTCATCCTGCTTTGGGAATGTAAACCAAACTTCCTTCCTAGACAAAAATAAGCATTGGATTCAAGTCATAATCTGATACATTAAGTGACAATAAATAAACAGTTGAAAAAAGTAAAGGGTAGAAACCAGCTTCCAAAAAACACCTTAAGTTCAGTTTATTTTGCTGAGAGAGATCAATACGTATCTCATGCAACAATCGCCATAAACTGGTTGGTTTTTTTGGAGGCACGCCACGAGGAGAACCATAGAATACAACTGGAGAGATCTGCTTCCTACTACTACAGCTTTTGGTTTTAGCTATTGCTGATTTAAGCTGAAATGCAAGGAAATTTAGTTTTGACAAATAAAATATAAGCCTAGTAGGCATTGATAATAGTACAAGAGGGTGTAGTGTAGTATCATATAAGACTATAAGTAAAAAACAACTAAGAAATATGCAATTAAATAATATGACACAAGATACAACAAATACAATTCTTACAGGATTTGAAGAGAAATAGTAGTCAGAAATAAAGCAACAATTTTGGGAGAGTTTATGAAAATTGAAACAACTTATGAGTTATGACATGTCATCTTTCTTCAGCTTATTTCCATAAAGATATATATAAAGAAACAAATATGCAATTAAACCAGAAGAAAGAATTAAAAAAAGAAACAATACATATAACTCTAGTTAAGAATAAAGCAGCAATTTGACCATAAAAATTTTAACTTGTTAGATTGACTATGGGCCTATAGATAGGCTTATTCAAACGACATAAAAACTTGCGAGACTATTTGGAAGACTCGATGGAAACTGCTTATCACATGTCTATAAACATTTTTTCAACTAATTTCTACAACCTCTTTAGGATAATATTAATAACTTATATGATAAATGTTGCTATAAGCGATTAACTAAGTTTCTTTTTTCCTTTTTTAGATTTCAAGGAGGGATACTAAATTTTAGTGTGATCCATTTTGCTTTCAATTTTAAGCTTCATTTAAACTATATTATATGAAGGGTATGTTTGAATTGATGGAATGTGATAGAATGGAATGTGTTGAGAAATGTGGTTAGGCCTAACTCAACCCTACAAAACCGGCTTTTAGAGTAAGGATTGCCTCTACTTATTATAAGCACATGTTCAGGCTATATATTGTCCGACGTGGGACTCTTAACATAATAAAATGGAGTGGTATAACCAGATTCCATTGCTTGAATTTGCAAATAATAAATGGAATGGAGCAAAATAGAAAATTAAGGAATCCATTACATCCTATTCCATCTAATCCTTCAATTTTCATTCCCCCAGTTTTGGGTGTATGCAATGGAATGAACCAATTTGCTCTGTTCCATTACGTCAAATTATAAAAAATAAACAAACAATGGAATAAAATTTCTGTTACATTCCATCATGTTCTATTCCACTTCATTTGTTCTAGTCCATCAATTCAAACAATCCAAACATAGCCTAAAAGATTGCCCTTTTTTACCCAATGAAACATTGCTAATCGACTTAATGAAAACTTTACTTAAATTACTTAGAGAATAATTAATCAATCAATGGATCCATAATAAAAAGGACAGAAACAATTTAGTAACAGAAGCAACTACATTACTTTCTCTATAGAAGATTCGACATTTGTGGTTTTGATGCATGATAAGGGAGTTTTGGCTTCTTCTCCAATCGATTCTGGATTTGAAGATTCTGATACAACCTCATTCTTGGAAACTTCCTTCTCCGGCTGCCTTTTCCTTCGTTTTCTTTCAATCAAAGCAGAAGCTGAAATAACAACGTAGTTAATTTCATAATCAGCAATACGAATAAAGATTATTTGCCATTTCGAAAATGAAAATTGAAAGACTTACGAGGAGGTGATAAACCGCACTTGAAGCATGCGAACAAACGATCAACGTCGTTTGTGTTGTTGTTGTTTGTGGTTGATGATGACATTAGGGTCTTTTTTTCCTTTTCGTTCTGTTTTGTGTGTGAAGTTGAGGATTTGGATTTTCTGATTCTGGGATTTTTTCACGTTTGCGATAGGGGCGGGAATTTGAATTTCGGTGAGGGGTAGAATGGTCGTATAGAAAGATGTGACCACCATGGGACAATCAATGTGAACCGTAGATGTAAATTCGGAAACTTTTAATCTCACCATCTGATAACGGCTACTCTCTTATTAATCTAGTCTATGAGAAGAAGGGTTATTCGTGTAAATTAATTTCACACCATCAATCAATAACTATTATGCTTTTCATTAATTCTGTTTGGTTTTTTTTTTTTTTATGTTGTAATTTAGAAAAATCAATATATAAACTCTAGTAAAATAAAATTGCTTAATATTTTGTAAATATTAGTTTACAAAATTGGTTAATATTAACCAATTTATTGTACTATTTAATTTTTTTAATTTTGAAAATTCATGTATCAAATTAGTATAAATTAATGTCTTAATTTGGTTAGTATTATATATTTTATTGATTAACTAAACAGTAAAATTGTTTAAGTAGTGAAGTTGGTTAATAAACTATAAATAAAATATTTGGTTAATAATATATATTTTGTGGTTAATATAATAAAAAAATTGGTTAATAACAAATCTTATATTTATTCTTATAAAATTAATTTAAAAATAATATTTTATATTTAAATTTTTTTATAAATATTTATTTTATTTGAAAAAACATATGAAATAATGTTTGATGCAAGTATTGATATAGAAAATGTGTAGAAATAACATTACTCTTAGACCCGTTAGAAGATTGCATATTTTTAAAAATATAAAATAAATTAAAATGTGTTAGTTTTTTATTATCCGTGACCAATGTTGTTTTTCTAGTACAAGAATTAATTACACTCTCATCGACTATATGGCAACATAACTCAAAGTTTTTTTTTTGAATGTTTTTTTTTATAAATGGTATTCCAACTTCTTTATTTTCATTCATTGATATTTAATGTTTTAATTTTAATAAAATTATTAGTATGCATCCGCTTTGAATTTCAATAGGATAAAATGGGGGAAATAGCAAGAATAATTGTTCTAACTTGTTCCTTCTCTAGTATCTCTAGATGAGTTGATCAAGGTGGATTTCTCAGAACATCATATATCATATAAGGATGGGACAACATGAAAAAACCATTGAATATAGTCATGTGTAGCACTCCAATTGCTAAGAACTATGGTACTTTGTGCATCATTCAGTACTGGATGATCAAGGTAATCATCAAACGTAGCATCCATATCTCAATGTATCATATTGGGAGGAGCAGAAATAGAGGGGTCTTTGGGAATAAATTGTATGTAGTCGAACTTCCGCATGACGCACTCAGGTAGATGAGAATACGCCAGACGTGAACCCGAAGCCAACCATTCCAAGTATAAGAATATGTCGTCAAAAGGATGTGTCTCACGGTGATCGACGTACGTATGAAATTGTATATCATATGCTACCAAGCATTCAAGATACACTAAGTATGGCTTCATCGCTTGGTTCCCTCTGAGTGGGGCGAATGCAGAAGCACATGGCATATCTTCAATGTAGGTCGGAACACATGACCAACCATATATGTGTGGGAAGTGTTGAAGGATTCAAACCTGAAAATGGAAGATATGATTTATTAGTAATAATGTTGCAAAAGTGTTATGAAAAATGACTCACAGACATTAAAAGATGCATAAATATTATTGGCAAAATTGTGATGATGTTTCTTACATGTTTCGTCTTCCACATACATCCTCCAGCTAACTTAAACTACAAGTAGACCAAATAAGTGGCCTCTCGGCTGTACTTATGGATCAACTCCAAGTCATTGAAGTATCATAGATAAATCACATCCACATAAGTGGCATTCTTGTCCAGAAAAAATAGACGTGCCATCCAAATATAACAAGTTTAGAGCGTATGGTTTATGTTGTGCAACCTGTTCGTCATCACCCGCAACCTACTCTATCGCATGTAATTGATGTGTATACAACCTCTTAAGGAATCGAAACCTAGCATGATCCCTTCGAGTGACTTCTAACTCTTTGATGGTGTCTCCCAGATTAGCTCATATACAGTCAACCATCATCTATAGTGCATCATCTTTATTGATTTTGTCATGATCTAACATTTTCCCTTTGATTAGAATATGAAACATGCGTGAGACATCGTCTAGTGTGATTGATATCTCACCATGTGTAAGATGAAATGATGACGTCTCCGAGTGGCATCTCTCTATAAACACGCATAGCATACCATGGTTAATCGTAACATAATCGATCTTGCACAAGTTTCTCAACACAAATAGTCGCAACAAATCCTAAAACCACTGCTCATTAGGCTACTGCAGACCCATATTCTTTCGGCCATGATTGAAGAATTTTAAAGCCTCACGGTCCTGCAGAAAAATAAATCATCGTCAGAAACTTCAAATATTATAACAAACATGATTTAAAAGAATGAATCCAACTAAACTTTACCTATTCGTCTCAAACATGTCTAGCAGTATGGTTTGGGTAGAAAGGCAACAATGACAATTCTAATAGGCCTCTTCCAAACTCCTCGGTTGTCCAGGGTACCTCTTTTGCTTGGGGTGCCTACTGAGCATGTGGGTCCTCCGGTGCCTCAGATACCTCTTGTGTCTTGGGTGTCTGAATAGGTGAAACATGTCTCATACGGGAAGACACAGACAAAGATGTATGAGTTGGTGACACCCATCTCGTACGAGAAAACGAAGGCGGGGATGCATGATCCCTGGAAACTGACGCATCCTTATTAATCGGGTAAGAAACAACATGTGTCTACAATGGTTAAGTTTTTTCCATCTGAACTAATGCATGTTGTACAATTATATTGTGCCTTAATTTTTCTTGCCTATCAGCCATAATGTTTGTAGGTAGATTGTTCTGATGTAGTTCGAACAGATCTTCTTGGCCTTCAGTGTGGGGCAACAACAATAATTGTAGTAGAGAGGGTGGTGTACCTGCAAGGTACTCCGACGCTCAAGTATGTTTCAATGGGAGAGTGAAAGCAAAGCAAAAAGCGTTTCGATAAAAGTGTATAATTGAATTTGATACCTGACCATCCAAAGGGGGAGGTATTTATAAGAGTCCATGTGGCCGAAATACGTGGGTGCGTGGTCCACGACCTGGTCCAACTGCCTCTGTGAGTTTCGGAGGGGGAGTTGGTTGCGTGAACTGCCAAGAGCATGAGGGGGGAAATCCCCAACGGCTATAACTCCAACGACAATGTCCTTTCCAACGGTCATATTGCTTCAGATTGCTTATTAGGATTTTGCCCATATCTTGACTAGATTGGGCCTTGTCCAGCTGTAGGGCATCTTCCATTCTATTTCAGAACAGGAGCCCTCCAAGTCGGTGCGCTTGTCTAATGGGTAGTGACTTAAGCTAACATAAGTTGTCGAGGAGGAAAGGTTGTTGTGGCTGACATGCTACTAGTGATTAGCTCGCGGAGAAGTGTGTGCGTGGAAGTCAGTTATCTTCGGGGATAAGGTTGTTTCAAGGAGCATTTTTTACGTCGAGCATGTAAGTTCTGTATTTTTAGGATTGACATTAATTTTATAAAACAAATATAGCAGCAATAAAATGTATAGGATCTTGCAAAATAAGAACATGTTAAGCAAGGAAGTCCTTTTGTGCGCCTAAACATGTTGTGTTGAAGTGTTTCAACATCTGGAAAAACACGTCGAAGAAGATGTCAAGACAATTCATTCGACATCATGAACTGACAAAAGTGGATTGAAGATTCTGTTATGATTTAACAGAAACAAAATATTCAGAGGATATAAAGCAATATAATGTGGCGCTGATTTAAAGATCTTGAAGATTCAAATTTATATTGAATATAAATAACAAATATTTAATAAATATAGACTTTCTATATTTAGAAATATTTTAGGAAGTTGTTATTTTTGAAGATCTTTTTGTAGCAGATTTTTCCGCATTGTTGTAGTAGCTGCTATGCTGCGTTTTTAGGCTCAAAATCCAGTTGGGATTAGGTTATAAAAAGAAACCTTGTAAACTAGGTTTAGTGACCAACCAAAAGATGTAAAAGTCATATCATTAGGGTTGAGTTCTTGGAGCAGCCATGCACAACTAGTTTCAGACTTTGTGGTTGTTTTTATTTGTAGTCCTCAAAGCTTTTAAGCAAAAGGTATTTTGTACTTGACTGAAGATGTGAAGCAAGGTTAAGTTATTGTCATGGAAGTGTGTCTTCTGACTTTGAATTGTCAAGTTTATCACTGAGGTGATTGTGAGAAAGTGAGATGGGGTTCTCATACTTAGGAGTTCCTAAGTAGAAGTTGCACTGGTAGTGATTAAGTGAAAAGACTGTAAATTGTAGGTGTTTGCTGAGAAGTCTTTGAATTGATACTACCTAGTGGATTTCCTTCATGGCTTGGTAGCCCCCAAAGTAGATGAGTTTGCATCGAATTGGGTTAACAATTCTAATGTGTTCTTTACAGCTTTTCTGTTTTATACTTTATGTAGTATTCTTGTTGAATGTCAAACCAGATGTCTAAACATCTAGTAGGATAGTTGGAATCTGGTATATCATAATTTGTATGATGTTTTTGTGTGTACCTTGTCATGTTTATCAGTAACATATCAGATGTCTCAACATAGTATTCGATATATGAGGTTGTCATACCAGAATTTCAATTGGTATCAGAGCAGGCATCCTAGTCTGTTTCTAGATGAGATCCAATGGGGATACTTTCTGGTTCATGGTCAGGGTAGAAGTTTCTTCTGAAAAGCTGTTTGTTGTATGAATGGTCCATAGAAGTGGATGATAGACTATTTTGTTGTTACATTATAGTGGTAAGCTGATGTTGTAGCAGGTTTGATTTATTTACAAACCTAATGTTTTTGGTGTCACCTGGAGAATAGTTCTAGGGCTAATTTGTGACACTGGAAGTTCCCGAGGAGTTTGTATCTGCTGCTTATCTATCTGATAACTCCTGATGTTAAGAGATCTGAAGATTGTTTTTAGCGGACCTATCTCTAATATGTAGATCTCTTGGTGTGTTCCTTGGAATGATGTCATATCTCAAGATAGGACATCACATCAGAATTGAGCATAATTTTGTTGTCTAAAGAATTGGTTGAACATATGCTTTATGTGCTGAACTAATGTGGTTGAATCACATATGTTTGGAACCTACTCCTGATTTGGAAGAGGAGGCATCTAGGAGGTGTATCTGAGAAGTTCATAGCCCTGGAACTTATCTTAGGTGTGTGAGTTGATCAAGGAGTGATCAACTTGTTATGTTCTCCTGAGGACAGTTTATTTCTGGTCCTTGCTACAGGAGTGAAGTACCTGAACTTCAAGGAGTATTACCCTTAAGAGACTCTTTATACATGAAAGTCAAGTTATGGGGATGTATCAACTTGTGTAGTTGATTGTTGTGGATATAGCTACATCTAAGATTATTATATTGAGTGTGAAGACATCTCAAGTCAGACAATCTAAATTTTGAGTCTGAAGGAGAGGTCTATTGAGATAGTTTTGTTGCTTCATATGTGTGTTAGCCTGAAAGCTTGATCAACTACCTATGGATGATTCCTTTGTGTTCCTTTGTTTGTGTATGTATATATTACTATGGAGGGTGCCTTCAAAGCCATAGTAATTTGTGAAGTCTGTTATGACTGAGACTGATATCTGAAAGAATGTTAGAACATCATCTCAGAAAATGCCAGATGCCTGCAGAAGAAGAAGTCAGTCTACATGTCATACCTTGTGTGAGAAGGTAATCTTATCTGACTTATAGTAAATACCTTGATGACAGACTTGGTATTTGTCTATTGTTGGTGTGATGTATATGATTAAAGGTGGATACTTTGACGGAGACTTAGTATTTATCTGAATAGTATGCATATCTGTAGTCTGAACATTATGGTTTAGAAAGTGTGTTGAGAATTTGGGGCTCACCTTCAAAAGGAGCCTGGGTTGCTATTGTTAGAAGGAGTTAAGAGTGTTATCTGTAGTTGCTTGGTGCAGATTGTTGTTGGGGCTGATCATAATGACTTTTATGCAGAATCATGAAAGGGTCATGTATCATCTCAGAGATGAAGATGATTGACTGTGTAGACATCATGCTTTTAATGACCACTTGGTATGGTCTACTTCTGGTTCAGGTGCAGATTATAATGTTTATCATAAAATTGAATATATAACATTACCAGGAATTTGTGAAGTTTGCTTTACTCAAGGAAAGGTGTCTTCCTTAGTATGGCCATGAGGTATAGTTCTTAACTATTCCTTCTGAAGTTTCAGACAGTGGTAGGTTTGAAGACTTTGGAGAAATATTGGCAGATTCCCATCAATGTGATATTGGTAGGAATTACTGGAAAATCAACAGAATGGAGGTTGTTTACTTAAACTTGGTTGGTGAATCAAGTCCATGAGAGCATGGAACTCTTGTTTTGTTAATGGGTGAGGTTCTTTCAAGTGGCAGAGGAAGGAGCTGAATTCAACAGCTGGGTGTGGAATGATAATGTTCAAGCATCTAATTCAACATCAGAATCTCAGTTGGTGTAGTAACACATCAATTAAAGATAGGATGATTTACAAAAATAAGTAGATCAAAATATTTTTGCGAGAATTCTGACAAACGTGAAGAAGAAAATTTATGGCAGTTGGATTTTTCATATAAGGGTTCCTAAATGAGGTGATCAAATTGTGGTAATTGGTTGATCTCTTTAGTGGATTCGAAGAATTAAGATAATCAGGGTGTGGCAGCTGGTTGGTCTTGAGGAATGTCTTGGAACAAGTTTCTCTTAGGCAGAAGAGTGATGAGTTGAATACTCAAAGAGATTTGTTCTTCTTGAAGGTGGATGAGAGTTTATCTCTCTTCCTGGATGTTTGATTCAAGTTGGTGGCACAGTATTGTTGAAGGTATCCAGTTCTTGGATTACTATGCTATAGTAAGTCCAGTTGGTGGAGCATATCAAGAATCATGGTGATGGGGTCTTGGTGTATGGAATATGTTCTAACTAGTGTTAGGACATTATCTGGGGTGACTGTCTACATTGTATCTATTTTGAGCCCACCTAATCATATGGGAGAATGATGAAGTAGATGATATGTCTTGGAAGAAGAATGTAGAGAAGACTAAAGTAGATCATGTATTGATTGCTTGGAAGTATGAATGTGGATATTCATAAATTGATTCTAATGTCAGAATTAGTTTGGATGAATATTGTCTAAAGTGTATGGCCAAAAGACTGTGAAGGTAATGAAGGCTTATTGTTATGACCTGCTTGCCAGAAGGTGTTCAACATTTGTTGCTTGGGATAACAACAAACCAAGAAGGGATCATATGTGTTTTTTGTACAAGTAATGATTGTGTTCAATTGTGGATTGAACAAAGAGTGAGTTCTTAAATACATGAAGATGCGTCTTATTGTAACACGGTGGGAGAACTGACTTTAGTTATGTTGCGGATAGCAAGAGTCGCCACCGACTTTTATTTTATCCAAAGGAAAGGCATAAAAGAACAGGAAAGACCTTTTAAAAGATTTTTGGGTCCGGGGGGTAGGTTATGTAAAGGGAAGGTGTTAGCACCCTTTACATCCATGGTTATCCATGGGCTCTTAGTTACTTAGCTCACTTTGAATTGTTTTTTTGAAAATGTGAAGTGTGTGAATAGAAATTTTCATAAGAGTTAATAATGATCCATGTACGGATGCGTAAAAACTTGTGTTTGAAAATTTGTTTGAAATCTGTGAAGTGTTTGAAAAGTTTTGAATGAAGTGAGCAAGCAACTATGAGGTACCTACCCTAAAGTTTAAGTCTTTATGTTCTTTATCCTTTAAGTGGTAAGACTAGCCCTATTATTAAGGAATAGGTAGTCATTACCTTGGATGTAAGGGACATATGAGGGACATCTGTTTAATGAAGGCAACTGTGGGGTGTATTAAGCACTTAGGAGGGACTGTCATCATTATTCGAAAAGGGACTTGATCTTTAAAGGCAACCATTAAGGGACTTGATGACTTTATTTTGAGGGACTTGCTTTATACACCCTACTTGACCTTTTTGAATAGGCAACAATAAGAGGCAACCCTAGAAAGTGAGATGGCGATTAAAAATCAACTTACGTGTGTGAGTGTTTAATTTTATTTATCTTTAATTAAAATGATCTAAATTCGATTTTAAATATAAATACATGTTTGCACTCCCTAAATTACTAACCATAGCATAAAAATTAAATAAATTAAATATTACAAAAATTTACACCAAGGAGCAATTACAATAATTATAATAAACAATTAAAATAAATAGCAAATAAATATAAATAATAAGCAAAAATAAATAAATAGGCAATAATAAATATAATAGGGGTTAGTAATAAAAATAATTAAATAAGGTTAATGAAATAATACTAATAAATATAATAATAAAAAGATCAATTTTTATATGAACAATCATTATTTTAAGATTAATAAGAAAATATAAACAATTATATACTAATTATTATAAAATTTTAAATTATGTACCAATTATAAAAATTAGGTTAATTATAAACATATTATGATAACAAATTATATTTACAATTTTTTAAATTATTTTTAAGCATATCCTAAAAATTATTTACATACAAGAATTAAATCATAAACAAATTATGTCATATTATTATATTAACAAAATTAAATTAAGAATTTTAATTTTAAGCATATTTATACAAGATTTAAATTATAGACAAATCATAGAAATATATACATGATTGAAGTTTATAAATAATAAAATAGAATTAAAGTTTAGGTAAAAGAAAATTAGGGTTTGTGAAAATTAGGTTTTAAAAATATTTAGGGTTTATATACTTTTTTAAAAATAAATTAGGATTAATTAAATTATTATACAAAATTTTATAATATTAATGATTTACAAAAAAATAAATAATTTTCCTATAAGATTAAAATTAAAAAGAATGAATTCTAAAATAATATAAACATCCTATTTATTTTATTATTTGAATTTGTTTAAATAGAAAATTAATTAAATAACAAAAATCAGAAAAAGAATGAAAAAAAATCAAAACCTGCTTGGGCTGGGATTTGAACCCAGTCCCTAAGCTTTCATCCTCCAGGGCCAGCAATCCAACCACTGGGCCATGCGCGCGCTGGCGTTAGCATTCTACCTCCATTTGGTTTTGTTCTCTTCCTGGAAAAAACATGAAAAAAAGCAAAGCAAAGAAACACAAAAAGGCCTGGGGGGGATTCGAACCCAGGACCTTTACGCAATTCACAAACACACTTACCATTCCAGCCGGGAGGGCGCATCTGTTAGTTAATCCACAATAATTCATTATATATTAAGTTTGATAGTTAACTGAAAAAAAAATAAGAAAAGATTGGTGAATCCAGGATTCGAACCAAAGACCTTCAGGTATAACACAAACACTCCTTACCACTGGGCCAACACAGCTGTTGTGAAACAAATCATAAACAATTACATAAAATATTATATCACATATTTAAAATATGGAATTCGTGCCAGGGCTTCGTCTTCCTCCTTGGTACCTGCGTTTTTTTGCTGCGATTTTATCTATGAAGCTTCCTGCAAATTTTCAAAACCCTAAACCTGTGTTTTTCGAATCATCATACAAATCACCATGACAATCAAAATTAATGGCCCAGATCAATTATACAGAGTTCATACATCATAGCCATGGTTTTAGAATTGATTTCTAGGTCTCAAATGTGTGGTTCCCGTTTTGAACCTTTAAACCCTAACAATGGCAGTCTTCAATACAGTCCATAATAATACAATTAACCTATGCAAAAAGCTTCCAAACATCACCACAAACACAAATATATGATTAGTTTTCAGTATTAACACACGAATTAATCAAATCGAAAAATTTCAAAACATGGAAAAGATGCATTCGGCTTGTGCGATTTAGGTCATGAAGATGCAATGTTATGATCCAAAATCACTCTATGAACATCCAGGAATAAGTTGCAACCTTCAAATTGCCTTGAAAGTGGCTGTAACTTGGAATCCGAATTTGAAATTTAGTGACTTTTTTGAAGATGTGAACTTACTCTTTGAGGCAAGGAATCCGTGGCTTTGTGATGGCAATGAGTTGAGCACTTATAGGAGAGTGAATTAGGTCAAAAAGATTGATTGTTTGTGTGGAAAAATTGATATGAAAAGATTCAAAATGATCATGCTTTTAAAATCCAATATTCTTGTATGAAGGCTTGCTATTTTTGGACAAATCTTATGATTTCATTCCTCTTCAACTCCAATCAACATTTAAGACTTTCTAGAAGCTTAATCTCCATCAAATATTACATTTTCATATTTTATTTTTATTTAAAATGATTTTTAATGAATTAAATCAAAATAAATAAAAATAAAATAATAAAAATTCTGATTTTTAATGGTTTGGGTCGTGCATGAAGTCAATGTATGGATTGGGTCATCATTTGGCAAGCCCATTTGGAAGAAATTGGTTTTAGACCTCCTTTTTCATCATAAACCAACTCAAAATTTCCCAACTTTGCAAGGGCACATATCCTTCAATTTTAATGCTATGAGGATGTTCTTGGACATTTTGGAAAGCTTGAAGAGTCCTCTAACCAACCCCACTGGTTTCATGTCCATACCATTTACCAATCTCAAGTTATGTCCTTTTGAAGTTGTTGACTTTTTGTTGACTTTCAAAAGGACCTATAATGTCTTAGCTCATACCTTCTAAATGAAGCATTTTTGGGCTTGGCTTGTGAGACACAAAGTTGTAGAGAACTCAATTTCCTTCAAAATGAGCTTTGAGTGGAGACTTGGTGATGAAGTATGTGAAAGTTATGGCTGGTCAAAGTTCAGTTGACTTTTACTGAGGAAACCCTAATTTAGAAACTCCTGATTCTTGATGATCTGGAATCTCCTTGATGAATCATGATCAACCCTTGATCAAATGATGAATTTTACTTCATATACTTGATGTTGGCAAAAAATCATGAAGTTTGACTTTGGTTTGACCACAGTTGACCTCAGTTTGACTTTTTAACTGTATTGACTGATTTTGACTTATCTGATCATCTGACTGAGCAAACTTCTGAGAAAAGTCTTGAAACTTGTCATGGGGTTTCTTACACACATATAAGATGTTATGAAGCTTACTTGAAGTCTTGGAAGTCCATTTATCCTGATTAAAGTCAAAACCCTAGTTTTGGATGCACTGCTTAGGAGGTGCATTGTCTGAGGGAATTGTCAACTCTTCTGACCAATTGTGGACTTTGTGAACCTTGTGAACCTTGTGAACCTCATAAAGTGACTTGTAGACTTCATGAACCTCATGAAAGGTCATGTAAACATTGTGAATCTTGTGAACCTTGTGAACCTTCAAGAAGTGACTTGTAGACTTCATGAACCTCATGAAAGGTCTTGTAAATGTTTGTGAACCTTGTGAACCTTCATAAAGTGGCTTGTAGACTTCATGAACCTCATGAAAGGTTTTGAAAGCATTGTGGAACTTGTGAACCTTGTGAACCTTCTTAGAACACAAAGTCTTGTATTGTGAGGGCAAATTTTGGGGTGCAACAGCTGCCCCTGTTCAATTTTCTGAAACCTGAGGGGTTAGATTGGTATGTTTGCCAGTCGTGACCTGGAAGGTTGAAGGGGATTGAACACAAAAGCCCAAAAATTTGCACTCACCAGTGCATAAAGTGGTATAAATGGCTAGTTGAATATGACTGAGTGGGCTTAAAGATGCCACTTGGAGGAAAATTCTTCAGATACATGTTTGGGAAGATAAAGCAGTCCAAAATATGGAGGTATAATGATAGCTGTCAGGAGGATGGAGCAGTCCTGAGGTAATGATATAATTTCAGGAGGATGAAGCAATCCTGAAGTAAAGAAGCTGTCAGGAGGATAAAGCAATCCTGAGGTAATGATATGATTTCAGGAGGATGAAGCAATCCTGAAGTAAAGAAGCTGTCAGGAGGATAAAGCAATCCTGAGGTATTGATAATATGCTTTCAGGAGGATGAAGCAATCCTGATGTAATAAAAGCTTTCAGGAGGATGAAGCGGTCCTGATGTAATAAAAGCTGTCAGGAGGATAAAGCAATCCTGAGGTAGTAATAAGCTGTCAGGAGGATAAAGCAATCCTGAGGTAGCAATGTGATTTCAGGAGGATAAAGCAATCCTGATGTAATAGGAATTTTCAGGAGGATAGAGCAATCCTGATGTAATAGGAATTTTCAGGAGGATAGAGCAATCCTGAAGTAATGATGATAGCTATTAGGAGGATGAAGCAGTCCTGGTGTAGTAATATGTTCCCAAGAGGATGAAGCAGTCTTGAGAGATGATAAGTCTTCAGGAGGATAAAGCATTCCTGATGTAATAGGAGTTTTCAGGAGGATAAAGCAGTCCTGATGGATGATATGCTTTCAGGGGGATAAAGCAATCCTGATAATCATAAGTTTGTTTGCTGGATAATTAACCTGAAAACAAGGTAGCATTTGTATAATAATATTAGTTTATGCATTATGTATGCATGTATGATATGATGTACTTAAGTAATGTATTATGTATTATGTATCTATGGATATGTATGCTATGGTATGATGTAAATGATGTATGTATGATATGACACTGCCTGAAGCGTCTGGATATCTTCATATAACAACTGCTGGCCAGGGAAAATAAATCCCGATTCGTTGCTGAAGAATATGAGGAACTCGTTCCCGTCTTGTTTGATAATATATTATACATAACCTTCCGTCTGCTGGGAATAATAAGGTATATGTAACCTCCCGTATGCTGGGGATAGTAAGGTATATATGACCTCCCGTCTGCTGGGGGATGGCAAGGTATATATAACCTCCCGTCTTCGTTCAATAGTAGGGTAGATATCCCGTCTTCGTTCGTCGTACCTTCATTGGAAAGTAAATTCCCAAATATCCGTATGAGGATAAAAGAGATGGATATAAATTCCAGGGGAGATGAGACTTTATGAAGATGGATTTGTCCTACTGAGGGTTTTGTGATTGTCTTGTAAAGATGAACCGGCGAAGCTTCGTTGAAATCCTTCTCTCGTTCGTCCTTAGTAAATACTATTACTGCATTTTTATGCATTTCTGGTAAACATCAATCATATTAAAAGCATACATGCATTTTTGGTAAACATCAATCATATTCAAAAGCATACATACATTCAAACACAACCAATGGACGTTTCGTTTATGTAAATAGGGTAAAAGTAAATCTGGATTCAAAAGATGGAATTTATTTATATCAAAAAGTGACCCATACACGGGCAAGTTTGTACAAGGAGACATAAACCCTAGTAAGAGGATTTTGTCATAAACAAAGAAAATCAGCTATGTGGGAAACAATCCTATTGAGTTTCAATTCTACTATTGCCATTATCTTCGAGTATCTCATCTTCTGCTGTTGAGACGGAAACGATTGAATCGAGCTTTATCTGTTCGAACTTGAGTAAGTAACACAACTGGTTGCAGTTTCATGGGTGATCCAAACGAGACATAGTCATACGCTTTAATCCCTAACTTTTGCCTGGATTGCCCTTTCAGGTTTTCAATCCACCGGGATACCCTTTTTTGCCCAAGCCGCCTTTTCAGGTTTTCGACTTGCCGGGTGTACATCTTTTTATATATATCCCTAATTTTTGCCCAAACCCTTTTGGTTTGCCGGGATGCCCTTATTTTTTGCCTAGGCCTGTCAACCTAGCGGGTCTCTTTTCATGCGTAGTATTTTTTAACTATGTCTGCGTTTACAGGCTGTGGGAAGTCTTCACCATCCATTGTAGTGAGTATCATGGCACCTCCTGAAAACACTGTCTTGACTACAAATGGTCCTTCATATGTAGGAGTCCATTTGCCCCTAGGATCACCCTGTGGTAATATGATACGCTTGATTACCAAGTCACCAGCCTGATATACCTTTGGCTTAACCTTCTTGTTAAAAGCTTTGATCATTCGTTTTTGGTACATCTGGCCATGACAAACTGCTGCTAGCCTCTTCTCATCAATCAAATTTATCTGGTCAAGCCGAGTCTGAATCCACTCATCTTCATCCAAGCCTGCATCCTTCATAATTCTTAAGGAGGGAATCTGAACTTCAATGGGCAAAACTGCTTCCATACCGTAGACTAAGGAGAATGGGGTTGCCCCTGTTGAAGTACGTATCGTAGTACGATAACCATGAAGAGCAAATGGTAACATCTCATGCCAATCCTTATAAGTAACAGTCATCTTCTGTACAATCTTCTTAATGTTCTTATTAGCAGCTTCAACTGCCCCATTCATCTTTGGACGATACGGAGAAGAGTTGTGATGCTTAATCTTGAACTGCGTGCAGAGATCAGTAATCATAGAGTTGTTCAGATTAGAGCCATTGTCAGTGATAATCCTTTCAGGGATGCCATACCTACATATGAGATTATTCTTAATGAATCGAGCCACCACATTCTTGGTAACAGATGCAAATGAAGTTGCCTCCACCCACTTCGTGAAATAATCAATAGCAACCAGGATGAAACGATGCCCATTAGAAGCAGTAGGCTTGATCTCACCAATCATATCAATGCCCCACATGGCAAAGGGCCAAGGAGCAGTCAACACATTCAATGGTTATGGAGGTACATGGACTTTATCAGCATAAATTTGACATTTGTGACAAGTTTTGGAGTGTTGATAGCAATCAGCTTCCATGGTAGACCAATAGTAACCTGCTCTTAAAATCTTCTTTGCCATAGTATGACCACTAGAATGAGTGCCAAAGATCCCATCATGCATATCTTCCATAATCTCAATTGCTTCCTTCTTATCCACACAACGAAGCAAAGTTGAATCATGATTGCGCTTGTACAAAATGCCATTACTCAAAAAGAACTTAGCAGAAAACCTTCTCAGGAACTTCCTATCTTTTACAGATGCCCCTTCAGGGAACTCCTGAGCTTCAAGATATCTTTTCACTTCATAGAACCAAGGCTTCTCCTCTGCCCCTTCAGTGTCAATCTCATTGCAGTATGCAGGCTTCTCAAATCTATCAATAGTAATCTTGGGAGCTTCATCATCCCAGCTGATCTCAAACATGGATGCCATGGTAGCTAATGCATCTGCCAACTGATTCTCTCTTCGTGGAATATGTCCAAAGGTAATCTCTTTGAAATGTGGGATCAAAGACAACACATGCTCTCTGTAAGGAATGAGATTATCATGCTTGGTATCCCAATCTCCTTTAATCTGACTTACTACCAGGGCTGAATCTCCATACACATCAAGGAACTGAATCTTCATATCAATAGCAGCTTTAATACCCAGGATACATGCCTCATACTCAACCATGTTATTAGTACAATAGAAACAAAGTCTGGCAGTAATCGGGGTATGACAACCTTCAGGGGAACTAATCACAACACCAACACCATTACCAAGTGCATTTGAGGCACCATCAAAAACCATAGTCCATCGGGATCCTTGTTCAGGTCCGTCATATTGTCCAGGTTCTTTGGTAATAATCATAATGTCTTCATCGGGGAACTCAAAACTCATTGACTGGTAATCATCCACTGCTTGATGAGCCAGATGATCAGCAACAACACTTCCTTTAATGGCCTTCTTAGTAGTGTTCTGTATGTCATATTCTGTCAAGATCATTTGCCATCTTGCAATTCTTCCGGAGAGAGCAGGTTTCTCAAATATGTACTTGATTGGATCCATCTTTGAAATCAACAAGGTAGTATGGGTCAACATATACTGTCTTAGTCGGCGAGCAGCCCATGCCAAAGCCCTGCAAGTTTTCTCGAGCAGTGAGTATCTTATTTCACAGTCGGTAAACTTTTTGCTAAGGTAGTATATTGCCTGCTCTTTTCGACCAGACTCGTCATGTTGCCCCAAGACACACCCCATTGAGTTGTCTAATACTGTTAAGTACATAATCAAGGGTCTTCCATCAACTGGTGGCATCAAAATTGGAGGTTCTAGCAGGTATCTCTTGATTTCATCAAAGGCAGTCTGACACTCATCATTCCATTCCATCACCTGATCTTTCTTCAACAACTTGAAGATTGGCTCACAGATGGTAGTTAACTGGGAAATAAATCTTGCAATGTAATTCAATCGTCCCAAGAAACCTCTAACCTCTTTCTCAGTACGGGGAGCTGGCATCTCTCGTATAGCTTTCACTTTTGCAGGATCCACTTCAATACCTTTTCCGCTAACAATAAAACCCAGGAGCTTACCAGATCTAACTCCAAAAGTACATTTGTTTGGGTTCAATCTCAACTTGTATTTCTTCAACCTCTCAAACAACTTGTGCAGATGATCAAGATGTTGCTCTTCATTCTGGGATCTGGCTATCATATCATCCACATATACCTCTATCTCATGATGAATCATATCATGAAACAAAGCCACCATAGCACGCTGATATGTTTCCCCTGCATTCTTCAAACCAAATGGCATCACTTTATAGCAAAAGGTGCCCCACTGTGTAACAAATGTTGTCTTCTCCATGTCTTCAGGAGCTATCTTGATTTGATTATAACCAGAGAAACCATCCATAAAAGAGAATACCTTATGCTGAGCAGTGTTGTCTACCAGAATATCAATATGAGGAAGTGGAAAGTCATCTTTGGGGCTAGCTTTGTTCAAATCTCTGTAGTCTACACACATACGTACCTTACCATCTTTCTTAGGAACTGGTACCACATTTGCAACCCACTGAGGATAAGAAGTCACTGCTAAGAACCCTGCATTGAACTGTTTCATTACCTCTGCCTTGATCTTTTCTGACATTTCAGGACGCATACGACGAACCTTCTGCTTCTTTGGACGACAATCTTCTTTCACTGGCAAACGGTGAACCACAATGTCTGTATCCAACCCTGGCATATCTTCATAAGACCAAGCAAAGATCTCCACATAGTCACGTAACATCTGAATCAATCTGCTCTTGACACTGTCCTCTAAATCAGCCCCTATCTTGACCTCTTTCCTATTTTCTTCAGTTCCCAGATTCACAACTTCGACTGGCTCTTCATGTGGCTGTATAGCTTTCTCTTCTTGTTGTAACAACCTAGCAAGCTCTACAGGTATTTCACAATCGTCCTCATTTCCGTCTTCAGTTTGATAGATCGGATTCTCGAAATTATAATTGGCAATAGTAGAACTGTTATCAACAGGATCCAGAGTGGATGAGGATCTGCATTTTAGTGATGTGGGTGTGTGTAAGAACACAATGCTGATAAAACAAAAATAAAAGAAAAGAAAGACAAGAAACACAATATTTACGAAAACGAAACGTCCACTGATTTTATTGAATGAAGTATGCAAATGAAATGACAGCCCGTAACAAGCACACCATTGTGCCCCGGGTAAGGCACATGGCTTGAAAGTTTTATTGTTCAAGAAATTACAAACTTAAAAAGCAACAACACAGTAATAGTATTTACTCCTGACTAAAGGAGATAGGGATAACATCTTCAGCTTTCCAATTATTGAGTCCAGCACCCACAGTAGGAAAAATCCAAGCATCCAAGTTGTAGTCTTCCTCAAAGTCTCCCACAGCGTTGATCTGATCTTTCATAACCCCTTGATCGGTGATACGAACAGCACGAGTACGACGAACAGCCTTCTGGGACTCTGCAGTGAAACCCAAACCAAACTTGTCAGACTTGTATGGAATATCAGGAAGCTGACCCCAAATAGTACAACCACTTTCATCTACCACAACCCTAGCATCATTGAGGGAGGCCATTGCCATTGTTGGAGGTTTTCTGGTGACCACGGGAACTTTCTTCGCAACAGGAGGAGCTACATAGTCATTAACAACCCAGGGAACCACTTCAAATGTCTGACACGGAGTTTCAATGTATTCACCTTCCATTTCCAGATACTTGAAAGTGTTTACATGGCTGACAAAGTATTCTTCTTCTCCATAGACAGTAACAACCTTTCCATCCACCGGATATCTCAACTTTTGGTGTAATGTAGAGGTTACAGCACCTGCCCCATGGATCCAGGGACGACCAAGCAGACAAGAGTACGAAGGACGAATATCCATCACAAAAAATGTAGCAGTAAAAACCTGGGAGCCAACTTTGATTGGAAGATCAATTTCCCCATGTACTACTCTTCTAGAACCATCAAAAGCTTTCACCACAATACTACTGGGCTTCAGCACAACATCTTCAGGGCTCAACTTATTTAGGACTTCCTTGGGCAACACATTCAAAGAGGAACCATTGTCTATCAGCACATGTGACAGGGTAGTGCCCCTGCATTCAATTGAAATATGCAAGGCCCTGTTATGATCCCTCTTGGCAGGGGTCAAATCAGCATCGGAAAACCCTAACCCATTATCATAGGTCAGGTGGGCAACACAATTCTCGAACTGGTCAACAGAAATAGCATTGGGTACATGAGCTGTCTTCAGAAACTTGATCAAGGACTTGGCATGAGCCTCAGAACACAACAACAAGGACAACATAGAAATCTTTGAGGGAGTATGCCCCAATTGATCAACAATATCATAATCACTCTTGCGAATGATTTTCAATACTTCTTCCATCTGCTTAGAGAGATCATCAGCAGCTGGCACATCAGTAAATACAGGCTCAATAACAGGACCTTTGCCCCGAACATCAGTGGTGGAAGTAGCAGCAGGAGTAACTGCGTTCTTAGAAGTAACTGGAGGAGAGAAGACTCTTCCACTACGTGTGATCTTGCTAGATCCAGCAATATTGTCAACATCAACAGGCACATCAGCTAAGGGTTCTTGCTTAACACCATGGATGTAAACATCAGACCCATAGTGCCAAGGCACAACTTTGTCAGACGTATACAGAATAGGACCAGGAGTAGTAATAACCATAGGAGCCACTCTGGCTTCAGCAACAACTTTCACAGGGCCTTCAGCAGTAATCTTGATTGGACCCTGATGAGTGATTTTAATAGGTCTCTTTGAAGTGATTCTTACCGGTACTTTGTCAACCATATCAACCTCTTCAATCTTCCTACCTTGAGTCAGATGATCCACCATACTTTCTACAGACGACGGAGTCCTCTCAAACACTATAGTATACTTATCCATGAGACGTTGAATTCCATCTCTCAATATGAAGCAACTATCCGGTTTATAGGTACAATACAAACAATCTTCACGACAACCTGGAAAGATCCCAGCTTGTACTAACCTCTTTTTGATAACAGACAATGGTGTGGTCAACTCCATAACTGAATAGACATGTAGATCTTCATCAATGGCATTGACAGTCTTCTCGTGATTTGGCATTGGAGCAGTAATCACATTTGGAGTACCCGGAGGGTCAAACTCAATCTCTCCAGCCTCAATCATATCTTGAATTTTGTTCTTCAAGACCCAGCAGTTATTAGTATCATGACCCTGACAGTTTGAATGATACGCACACCGTGCATTGGGATTGTACCTGGGTGAGGTAACATTAGGATTCTGAGGAGCCTCTTTCAAAGTAATAAGTTCAGCTTTCAACAAATGTTGCAATGCCTGAGCCAGTGACATGTTGATCTTCGTGAACTGCCTTCTAGCCCTCTGTTGGTTGCCCTGTGGCTGCTCCGTTGTTGCAGGGGTTGGATTTGAAATATGAACTGCACTAACAGACTGATGCCTTCTATTACGATCAGGCTGACCATAAACAGCATTGGATTCTTTCTTCCCAGTGGGAGGCTTCTTTGCAGCACCTGAGGAAGAAGTACCCACTTGGATCTTACCATTCTTTATACCATTTTCTACTCGCTCCCCTGTCATGATCAACTCAGTGAAGCCAGATGATGAGCTTCCAATGAGATGACTATAAAACGGACCATTCAGCGTACACATGAACATATCAACCAATTCCCTGTCAGTCAAAGGGGGTTGAACTCTTCCAGCTAAATCTCTCCACTTCTGAGAATACTCTTTAAAACTTTCTTTGGCACCCATAGACATGCTCTGAAGCTGCATGCGAGTGGGGGCTAAGTCAGCATTGTATTGATACTGCTTATAGAAAGCTTCAGCAAGATCATTCCAGTCTCTGATGTTGACACTCTCCAATTGATAATACCACTCCAACTGAGCTCCAGATAAGCTCTCTTGAAAAAAATGGATCCACAATTTCTTATCAGCAGTGTGAGGTTGAATTCTTCTGACATAAGACCTCAGATGCAGCTTGGGACAAGAGACCCCATCATAAATAACAAAGGTAGGAACCTTGAAACCAATGGGTATAACAACCCCAGATATCAGACTCAAATCCTCAAAATCCAGCCCGGATGATTTCTGCAACTCCATGGCATCCATTCTATCCACCAGCATCTTGAATTTGTCTTCATTAGGCTCATGGTAGTAATTAGCCTCAGAATCAGAGTCCCCCATAGTATTGTGGAGACTGCCTCCCTCTTTCTCAGATTCCTCAGATTCATAGTCTTCAACCTGCTCTTTGGTCTTGACAGGACCTTTGAACCTTCTTCCCATGTTGAGCAGGCCACCTGACCTTCTAGTCTTCTTAGTCTTCTTGGCCAGCAGTGTCTTCAATTCATCCTGCCCCTTGGATAGGTTCAGGATCAGCTCTTGGAACTGTGCATTTTGTTCCTGGAGATCCTTAACTGATTGTTCAAGAGCCATTGCTGAAATAAACAGCGAGAAGATGAGAAACCCGTGCACAATTATAAACCTGTGATGCAGTGAAATGATATGTGAATGTATATGCAATGTTTTCAAGGACCGCATGATTTAAATTTGCTTAAACAAACAAGAAGGTAAACTTTTATTAGTAATAAATTTGTTTTTCCTTTTAGGCTTACAAAAAATGAAATGAAATAAGTACAAAAGATGGGGTTTTAAGTCTCCCATGGACGTTTCCTCTTTGTATTGAGGTATGAGTTAAGGTTCCGTTCCTCGTGAAGTTGCTTTGTTAGTTCCAGGATTCTTTCTTGGCTTGCTTTGTAATGAGCCTCGAAAGTATCCCTTTGCTCCTTCAGTTGGATCCATGATCTCTGCAAGTCTTCCATATCAGTAGGCATGTCTGGGTGAAGGATGGTATAAGCAGTGTCTCCTTCAGCAACAGGTTCCATGGTAACTGGTAGGACGGCAGGATATGGCATCATGAGAGTCTGAGCACGAGATCGCACCCATCTGAGATAAGCTTCCATAGGAATAGTGTACTTAGGCTCCAGTGTCTTGCTGTCAACCCTGTTTACTTTTCCCCAAGCTCGTATGAATCTCTGACGGTAACCTTGAAGATCGTTATCGTAATCAAACACAATGCCTTGAATCAACATGTCATGTGGACCATCGCTCCGAGCGTAACCAAACTGTCGTAAAGCTAGAGAGGGGTTGTAAGTGATGCCTCCTCTTATGCCTAGAAGTGGCACATTAGGAAACTCCCCACAACGGTCAATAATGGTGACATTCTCCATAGATCTGGAGCACCAATGGATATCTGAGTGAGAAAGTGACATGATCCTCTTGGACCATCTGAACCCTTGCTCATTCTTCATTATTGAGCGAGGAAGGTGAGAAATAAACCACCTAGAAAGCAAAGGTATGCAACACATCAAAGTTCCTCTGGCCCTTGTAGTACGGGTGTGAAGAGAATGCAGGATATCCCCAAGCAATGTAGGCACTGGATTGTGACTCAGGAAAATGTTGATGGCATGAACATCTATGAACTGATCAGGATTGGGGAACAATACTAAGCCATAAATCAGCAAGGCTAAGATATCCTCAAAAGCATCATAGCTCATAGCTTTCAAGAACACTTGAGCCTTCTCTATCAACACCTTAGCAAGAATACCCTTAACTTCACTTCTCGTTTCTAGAACAATGTCTGACTTCTTCAGATGTAGAGCTGCAGCAATAACCTCAGGTTTAGGCTCTTTCTCCAAACCTGTGAAGGGTCTTTGGTCAAGAACAGGTATACCCAGAAGTTTAGAGAACTCCTCCATGGTTGGAACCAACTGATAGTCAGGGAATGTAAAGCAATGGTGCTTAGGGTCAAAGAACTGAAACAGGACACTCATCATGTCTTCATTGAACCCTGAAGTGACTAGATCCAATAGGTGACCATGTCTCTTGATAAACTGGGAATGATCAGACACTTGAGAAACCAACTCTTTAAGCTTAGCAGGTATGCCCACAAAGTTGATCCTGATGGTGTTTCTACGAGCTGAAGCCATGACCTGCAACAAAGAACAAAGATAAATCCTTTGGTCCTTGAAATGGTTAGTGAAAATGCTATGCTTATGATGCATGATGATGTCATGATGTTATGTTCAATCACAAACATGTGGCACACACAAACAAGTCACACCATAACCCTAGGTTTAAAGGCTTGCATGAGGTTCAAAGGTAAGTACCCTCCCCTGAAGTTAGATGGTTCATCCTGTCCTACAAAAGTAACCAGGTTCTAAAGGATCTCAATATCATTGATACTTCACAAGGGTGGTGGATCAGAAGGCAACTTATTTGCAAACCAAAACCGTCCAAGTTTAAGATCTCAATGAGTGTAGTATCGAGTGTCAACCAACTTCAGTCTGCACCAAAGCCGGTTACCTCACTACTTTCTAAAGGCCAAGATGAGTTAACTAGGGTTCTAAAAGTTAGTTAGTGCATTGACAACATATGGCAGCCTCATATTATCCTCAACTTGACTTAAGGAACATAAGCACCAACCAAGAAGTCGCACTAACTATGGCCACCAGATCAACCGTATCGATATACGTCGTACAGTTTCCTTGGTCTATTGCCATTTACCTAAGGTACACTAGATCCGGGTTAGGACCTTTCACACATAAGAGCACCCCAACAAGTAATATAAAGCAAACAAGGCAAACAATTTAAAGTGATCTTAATTCCTAAGGGTACCCCTCTTTAATTTAAGTCCCCAGCAGAGTCGCCAGTTCTGTAACACGGTGGGAGAACTGACTTTAGTTATGTTGCGGATAGCAAGAGTCGCCACCGACTTTTATTTTATCCAAAGGAAAGGCATAAAAGAACAGGAAAGACCTTTTAAAAGATTTTTGGGTCCGGGGGTAGGTTATGTAAAGGGAAGGTGTTAGCACCCTTTACATCCATGGTTATCCATGGGCTCTTAGTTACTTAGCTCACTTTGAATTGTTTTTTTGAAAATGTGAAGTGTGTGAATAGAAATTTTCATAAGAGTTAATAATGATCCATGTACGGATGCGTAAAAACTTGTGTTTGAAAATTTGTTTGAAATCTGTGAAGTGTTTGAAAAGTTTTGAATGAAGTGAGCAAGCAACTATGAGGTACCTACCCTAAAGTTTAAGTCTTTCTGTTCTTTATCCTTTAAGTGGTAAGACTAGCCCTATTATTAAGGAATAGGTAGTCATTACCTTGGATGTAAGGGACATATGAGGGACATCTGTTTAATGAAGGCAACTGTGGGGTGTATTAAGCACTTAGGAGGGACTGTCATCATTATTCGAAAAGGGACTTGATCTTTAAAGGCAACCATTAAGGGACTTGATGACTTTATTTTGAGGGACTTGCTTTATACACCCTACTTGACCTTTTTGAATAGGCAACAATAAGAGGCAACCCTAGAAAGTGAGATGGCGATTAAAAATCGACTTACGTGTGTGAGTGTTTAATTTTATTTATCTTTAATTAAAATGATCTAAATTCGATTTTAAATATAAATACATGTTTGCACTCCCTAAATTACTAACCATAGCATAAAAATTAAATAAATTAAATATTACGAAAATTTACACCAAGGAGCAATTACAATAATTATAATAAACAATTAAAATAAATAGCAAATAAATATAAATAATAAGCAAAAATAAATAAATAGGCAATAATAAATATAATAGGGGTTAGTAATAAAAATAATTAAATAAGGTTAATGAAATAATACTAATAAATATAATAATAAAAAGATCAATTTTTATATGAACAATCATTATTTTAAGATTAATAAGAAAATATAAACAATTATATACTAATTATTATAAAATTTTAAATTATGTACCAATTATAAAAATTAGGTTAATTATAAACATATTATGATAACAAATTATATTTACAATTTTTTAAATTATTTTTAAGCATATCCTAAAAATTATTTACATACAAGAATTAAATCATAAACAAATTATGTCATATTATTATATTAACAAAATTAAATTAAGAATTTTAATTTTAAGCATATTTATACAAGATTTAAATTATAGACAAATCATAGAAATATATACATGATTGAAGTTTATAAATAATAAAATAGAATTAAAGTTTAGGTAAAAGAAAATTAGGGTTTGTGAAAATTAGGTTTTAAAAATATTTAGGGTTTATATACTTTTTTAAAAATAAATTAGGATTAATTAAATTATTATACAAAATTTTATAATATTAATGATTTACAAAAAAATAAATAATTTTCCTATAAGATTAAAATTAAAAAGAATGAATTCTAAAATAATATAAACATCCTATTTATTTTATTATTTGAATTTGTTTAAATAGAAAATTAATTAAATAACAAAAATCAGAAAAAGAATGAAAAAAAATCAAAACCTGCTTGGGCTGGGATTTGAACCCAGTCCCTAAGCTTTCATCCTTCAGGGCCAGCAATCCAACCACTGGGCCATGCGCGCGCTGGCGTTAGCATTCTACCTCCATTTGGTTTTGTTCTCTTCCTGGAAAAAACATGAAAAAAAGCAAAGCAAAGAAACACAAAAAGGCCTGGGGGGGATTCGAACCCAGGACCTTTACGCAATTCACAAACACACTTACCATTCCAGCCGGGAGGGCGCATCTGTTAGTTAATCCACAATAATTCATTATATATTAAGTTTGATAGTTAACTGAAAAAAAATAAGAAAAGATTGGTGAATCCAGGATTCGAACCAAAGACCTTCAGGTATAACACAAACACTCCTTACCACTGGGCCAACACAGCTATTGTGAAACAAATCATAAACAATTACATAAAATATTATATCACATATTTAAAATATGGAATTCGCGCCAGGGCTTCGTCTTCCTCCTTGGTACCTGCGTTTTTTTGCTGCGATTTTATCTATGAAGCTTCCTGCAAATTTTCAAAACCCTAAACCTGTGTTTTTCGAATCATCATACAAATCACCATGACAATCAAAATTAATGGCCCAGATCAATTATACAGAGTTCATACATCACAGCCATGGTTTTAGAATTGATTTCTAGGTCTCAAATGTGTGGTTCCCGTTTTGAACCTTTAAACCCTAACAATGGCAGTCTTCAATACAGTCCATAATAATACAATTAACCTATGCAAAAAGCTTCCAAACATCACCACAAACACAAATATATGATTAGTTTTCAGTATTAACACACGAATTAATCAAATCGAAAAATTTCAAAACATGGAAAAGATGCATTCGGCTTGTGCGATTTAGGTCATGAAGATGCAATGTTATGATCCAAAATCACTCTATGAACATCCAGGAATAAGTTGCAACCTTCAAATTGCCTTGAAAGTGGCTGTAACTTGGAATCTGAATTTGAAATTTAGTGACTTTTTTGAAGATGTGAACTTACTCTTTGAGGCAAGGAATCCGTGGCTTTGTGATGGCAATGAGTTGAGCACTTATAGGAGAGTGAATTAGGTCAAAAAGATTGATTGTTTGTGTGGAAAAATTGATATGAAAAGATTCAAAATGATCATGCTTTTAAAATCCAATATTCTTGTATGAAGGCTTGCTATTTTTGGACAAATCTTATGATTTCATTCCTCTTCAATTCCAATCAACATTTAAGACTTTCTAGAAGCTTAATCTCCATCAAATATTACATTTTCATATTTTATTTTTATTTAAAATGATTTTTAATGAATTAAATCAAAATAAATAAAAATAAAATAATAAAAATTCTGATTTTTAATGGTTTGGGTCGTGCATGAAGTCAATGTATGGATTGGGTCATCATTTGGCAAGCCCATTTGGAAGAAATTGGTTTTAGACCTCCTTTTTCATCATAAACCAACTCAAAATTTCCCAACTTTGCAAGGGCACATATCCTTCAATTTTAATGCTATGAGGATGTTCTTGGACATTTTGGAAAGCTTGAAGAGTCCTCTAACCAACCCCACTGGTTTCATGTCCATACCATTTACCAATCTCAAGTTATGTCCTTTTGAAGTTGTTGACTTTTTGTTGACTTTCAAAAGGACCTATAATGTCTTAGCTCATACCTTCCAAATGAAGCATTTTTGGGCTTGGCTTGTGAGACACAAAGTTGTAGAGAACTCAATTTCCTTCAAAATGAGCTTTGAGTGGAGACTTGGTGATGAAGTATGTGAAAGTTATGGCTGGTCAAAGTTCAGTTGACTTTTACTGAGGAAACCCTAATTTAGAAACTCCTGATTCTTGATGATCTGGAATCTCCTTGATGAATCATGATCAACCCTTGATAAAATGATGAATTTTACTTCATATACTTGATGTTGGCAAAAAATCATGAAGTTTGACTTTGGTTTGACCACAGTTGACCTCAGTTTGACTTTTTAACTGTATTGACTGATTTTGACTTATCTGATCATCTGACTGAGCAAACTTCTGAGAAAAGTCTTGAAACTTGTCATGGGGTTTCTTACACACATATAAGATGTTATGAAGCTTACTTGAAGTCTTGTAAGTCCATTTAGCCTGATTAAAGTCAAAACCCTAGTTTTGGATGCACTGCTTAGGAGGTGCATTGTCTGAGGGAATTGTCAACTCTTCTGACCAATTGTGGACTTTGTGAACCTTGTGAACCATCATAAAATGTCTTGTGAACCTTATGGGAGGTATTGTGAACCTTGTGAACCTTGTGAACCTCATAAAGTGACTTGTAGACTTCATGAACCTCATGAAAGGTCATGTAAACATTGTGAATCTTGTGAACCTTGTGAACCTTCAAGAAGTGACTTGTAGACTTCATGAACCTCATGAAAGGTCTTGTAAATGTTTGTGAACCTTGTGAACCTTCATAAAGTGGCTTGTAGACTTCATGAACCTCATGAAAGGTTTTGAAAGCATTGTGGAACTTGTGAACCTTATGAACCTTCTTAGAACACAAAGTCTTGTATTGTGAGGGCAAATTTTGGGGTGCAACACTTATGTTTTCCATTCATCAAAGTGCAAAGAAACATGTCTTATCCTTAATAGGGGAGAGTGTTACATTCTTGTGCAACTGGATTTATGCAGTTAATGGGGAGTAATACCTTAACAAGGTTATGTGATGTCACACAACATGTTGTAACATGTTCTACTAAGTATTGAAAATTGTTTTCAGGTTGATCTATATTACTTAGTTGTGTGTGTTTGCCCTTGTGATCTGAATAAGGAGTGTCTTGTGTGTCCAAAAGGTTGTATGAGATAAATATATTATCTACATATTAATTTGGATCCTGAAGGGGTTATGAACCATGTTGTAGTGTTGCTTGCAGACAGTATGTGGTTGGATGTCAGAACATGTTTCAGAACATGTATATGTTGAGCCTAGCTAGGATTGTGTGTGGATGATGCTGGAAGTAGGGTGTGAATCACGTGCTTAATCAAGACAGATATTCAAAGTTTGTTTTGGCCAGTTTTCTTTTTGTGGTGTAGAAGCTTTTGCGCCTAAAATAATGGGCCTTGACCAAGAACGCATTTGTTTTCAAGGCACTATCGTTACTTTCAAGGTTATTTCTTGCTATTTATAGGGAGAAATCCTCCTCCTGCTACCCGTGTGTGTTCTCATCTTTCTTTTCCTTCTGATGGGTTCTTTTGTTTCTGGGTGAGTAATGCGTGGGTTTGGTGTTGTGAGGGTTGTATTTGCCAATTTTTGGCTAAAAATGGGGAGAACATGGTTGATTAGATGGTGTGCTTAGAGTTGGTGGTCCAATGGCTATGTCAAATGTGTTCTTGTGTGGTGGCTGCTAGGATGTCAAGATGGATGTTGAATGTTAGTCTTTGTGACTTGTGTCCTGAGTTATGAACACAATTGTGACTTGTGTTTTGAGTTACATAAGGGAATGGGAGATTGTTCTTTTATGCCACCATTGGTCTCCTTGATGGAGAATGTTCAGCAGTCTGGGAGGAATGTTTCTGGGGAACCTGAATGGAAAGGGGTAGTAATGGATTGGTTTGGCCAAAAGTTCAGGATTTTCTACTCCTTGTCCACTGCTGCTATTTCCACTAAAAGAAAAGGTAGGATGTTGAGGAAGATGTCAAGCAACATGATAAGGAAAAGGTTGTTGTTATTTTTTTAGTTTTTGTTGTTGTTTTATGTGTTGTAATTTTATTATTTGTTTTAGTAAAAATTTGCCAAAGGGGAGATTGTAAGTTATGTATTTTTAGGATTTGCATTAATTTTGTAAAACAAATATAACATCAATAAAATGTATATGATCTTGCAAAATAAGAATAGGTTAAGAAAAGGAGTCCTTTTGTGCGTCTAAACATGTTGTGTTGAAGTGTTTCAACATCTGGAATAACATGTCGTAGAAGATGTCAAGACAGTTCATTCGACATCATAAATTGACAAATGTGGATTGAATATTTTGTTATGATTTAACAAAAACAGAATATTCAGGGATATGAAGCAATCCAATGTGGCGCTGATTTAAAGATCTTGAAGATTAAAATTTATATTGAAGACAAATAACAAATATTGAATAAATATAGACTTTCTATATTTAGAAATATTTTAGGAAGTTGTTATTTTTGAAAATCTTTTTGTAGCAGATTTTTCTGCATTATTGTAGCAGCTGCTATGCTGCATGTTGTACCCAAAATTTTCCCACCCACAATCAAAGCAATGTGTCCCAAGAGTTCTCTCAAGGTTCACAAAGTTCACAATGGGTCAAATGGATTGAAGGTTTCATCAGACAAAGCCTCATCTTGAACAATGGAAACAAAACTAGGGTTTTGAGTTTCACTAAGCTAAATGGACTTCTAAGGCCTCAAGTGAGCTTCATAAAATCCCACATGTCTTCAAGAATCCCCATGTCAAGTTTCAGGGCTTTCCCAATAAGTTTGGCCAGTCAGATGATCAGATATTCGAAAATCAGTCAGGTTGGTTAAAAAGTCAAACTAAGGTCAATTGTGGTCAAATTAAAGTCAAACTTCAAGATTTTTTGCCAACATCAAGATTATGAAGTAAAATTCATCATTTAATCAAGGGTTGATCGTGATTCATCAAGGAAATTTCAGATCATCAAAAATCAGGAGTTTCTAAATTAGGGTTTTCATAAGAAAAGTCAACTGAACTTTGACCAACCATAACTTTCACATACTTCATCAAAAATTTCCCATACAAATATCATTTTGAAGGAAATTGAATTCTCTACAACTTTGTGTCTCACAAGCCAATCCTAAAAATGCTTCATTTGGAAGGTATGAGCTAAGACATTATAGGTCATTTCAAAAGTCAACAAAAAGTCAACTTTTCCCAAAGAGCATAATTTGAAAATGGTAAACGATATGGACATGAGATAAAAGAGGTTTTTTAGAGGACTCTCTAAACTTTATAAAAAGTCCAAGATCACTCTCATAGCCTTAAAATTGAGGGGGTTGTGCCTTGTCAAAGTTGGGAAAATTTCAAGGGGTGTATGAAGTAAGTAAGCTCTAAACTATAAAAAATTTCAAATGGGCCCATCAAATTGCATCCCAATCTCAAAGTTAAGACTTTTCACGACCCAATAATCAATCCATCTGATTTTAATAATTTATTTTTTATTTATTTGGATTTTTATTGTTAAAATTCAATTTAAATAAAAATAAAATATAAAAAGTCAATTTTTATATCAAATATTTGTTCTAGAAGCAAATATATTGCATTTAAAGTGATTGGGGATGATCAAAATTCGTACAGGGCTTGATTGTTAAGAAAATATTTGATTTTTTGACAAAATTGGAAGTGAGATTTTTTCAATATCAAGCAATCAAATTTCACAAACACAAGGCCCAATTTCTAACCTAATTTCACTCACCTCATATATACAAACAAAAACAACACAAAAGGGGGCATTGGCAGGCCAAGAAACACACGATTCAACTTCAAAATTCTTTCAAAAAAACCAAATTCGGTTTTCAAGCTAGTGGCTTCTTCCAAGCAATTTTAAGGTTGTTTTAGGTTCTTTGACACTCATAGAACAAATACCAATCACTTGCTTCATCAAAAACTCATCCATATGCATAAACCGAGTTTCAATTTTTTTTCGTTTGTCAATTCTGATTATTCGCACGTTATCAATGAAATTTAACCTTGTATTATCGTTTGTGATGATCCATAGGTGGTTTCTGGGCATGTTTCTTGGAGATCCATGGTCCAATGCATGAATTGCCATGTTTAGGGTTCTAAGAATCCCGAATTGGGGATTCGTTTAAAAGCTTATTTTAAACCAAATTAATGATGTATTCAGACTTATTGGACTACCTTTGACTGATTTGGGTCATTAAAGTGGATTTATTATGTGTATTATTTATGTTCAAGCATGCAGGACCTATAACGACGCAAAAGAATCGTCACTACAAGTTATAGTGACAAACGACTGTCACTATAACCTAACTAGACGGACCAGCGAAGAAGAAGGCCCTACACGCGAAATCTAATTTCAAATTTTGGTTTTATTTTATTATATATTATTTACGTTATAATTCACAAAAGATGCAGTGGCTCAGCTGGTGAGATAGACGCGCATGGGAACCCTTTGGCCTATGTTGGATTCCCAGGTCTGGCATTATTTTTTTTAACTTTGTTCAATTTTACAGGTTTCTTATATATTTAGCTTTGGCCATTGGATTTACAAACTGCATGCGCAACGCAGTTGGCCACACACGTCCCTGGTAATGGGGAGGTCCTGGGTTCAAATTCAAGCCTCCCTCATTCCTTTTTTATGCTTTTGTTTTCTGTTTTATTTTATAATATTCTTGATTTCTTTGTTTATTTTCTTAAAAGAAAATTAATTAACCAATAATAATCTTTTAAAAAAAAACAGTAATTTTATAAGTAACCAAATTTTATTTTCTTACTTATTAAACTTATAGTTTTTCTTAATAATTCTTTTAATTAATCTTTAAATAATTTTGTACATAACTAATATTTACTATTCTTGTAAATTAATTAAAATTTAACCATTAATTGCAATTCTTGTAAATATTTCTCAAAAAAATAAGAATAATTTTATTTTCCTTTAATGTAAAATATATTTTTTATTATTTAATTTGTAAATTAACAATAATTAGTAATTATGTCTTATTTTCTTAAAATTTAAATTTTATTTGAAAATCCTAATATTGATTTCTAATCCTATTTTTCTAAAGTTAATCATAATTTCTCAATTAAAACCTAATTCTCAACTTAATTTATTTTCCATTTTTTATATTTATTTTGCTCTTAGTTAATTCATTTAATTATTATGCTTTGATTTATTTTAAATTATTAGAAAAAATGTATAGGTTTATGTATGTTGTAATTTATTTTCGCTCTATTATTTTGTATCTGCTCAAAGCCATGTAATAGCGTAGGTTTTATATTTCCACATTTAATTTAATTTATTTAATTGCTTGGTTAGTAAATAGGGAGTTAAACTTTAATTGTAATTAATCGGACTTAGAAAGCAGTTAAAGGAAGTGTAATAGCTGATCATTTGGCTCATCAAGCAGTGGATGATTATCAGTCTATGAATTTTGAGTTTCCGGATGAGGATATTATGATTATTACTAAAGAACCTAGACAATATGAAAGACCTGAACAAGGATCCCGATGAACTATGGTTTCTGATGGAGCTTTTAATGAGCTTTGTAATGGTGTTGGTGTTGTGATTATCTCTCTTAAAGGTTGTTATACACTGATTACTGCAAGACTTTGTTTTTATTGTACCAATAATATGGCTGAGTATGAAGCGTGCATAATGGGTATCAAGGTTGCCATTGAGATGAAGATTCAGTTTTTGAATGTGTATGGGGATTCAGCCCTGGTAGTTAGTCAAGTTAAAGGAGATTGGGACACCAATCATCCTAATCTCATCCCTTACAGAGAGCATGTGTTATCTTTGATCCCGTACTTTGAAGAGATCACTTTCGGACATATTCCACGAGAAGAGAATCAGTTGGCATATGCATTAGCCACCATGGCATCTATGTTTGAAATCAGTTAGGATGATGAAGCTCCCATAATTACTATTGATCGATTTGATAAACCTGCATACTGCAATGAGGTGGGTACTGAAGGAGTAGAGGAAAATCCTTGGTTCTATGAAGTAAAAATGTATCTTGAGGCTCGAGAGTTCCCTGAAGGGGAATCTAACAATGATAAGAAGTTTTTGAGGAGATTTTCTGCTTAGTTTTTCCTAAGTAGTGGAATTTTGTACAAGCGCAATCATGATTCAACTTTGCTTCGCTGTGTGGATAAGAAAGAAGCAACATAGATTGTGGAGGACATGCATGATGGAATTTTTGGTACTCATTCTAGTGAACATACTATGGCTAAGAAGATATTGAGAGCAGGTTACTATTGGTCTACCATGGAAGCTGATTGCTATCAACATTCCAAAACTTGTCACAAATGCCAGATTTATGCTGATAAGGTTCATGTGCCTCCAGTTCGATTGAATATTCTGACTGCTCCTTGGCCTTTTGCCATGTAGGGCATTGATATGATTGGTGAGATCAAACCTATAGCTTCCAATGGACATCGTTTCATCCTTGTTGCTATTGATTACTTCACAAAGTGGGTAGAGGCAGCTTCATTTGCTTATGTTACCAAGAATGTTGTGGCTCGATTCATCAAGTATAATCTCATATGTAGGTATGGCATCCCTGAAAGGAATATCACAGATAACGAAACCAATTTGAACAATACTATGATTATTGACCTCTGCATGCAATTCAAGATTAAGCATCACAATTCTTCTCCATATCGACCAAAGATGAATGGCACAGTGGAAGCCGCCAACAAGAATATTAAGAAGATCTTGCAAAAGATGACAGTTACGTATAAGGATTGGCATGAGATGTTAACATTTGCTCTTCATGGTTATCGTACCACAATACGTACTTCAACAGGGGCAACCCCATTCTCCCTTGTCTATGGTATGGAAGCAACTCTACCTATCAAAGTTCAGATTCCCTCTTTGAGAATTATGAAGGATGCAGGCTTAGATGAAGATGAATGGATTCAGACTCGACTTGATCAGATAAACTTGATTGATGAGAAAAGGTTAGCAGTTATTTGTCATGGTCAGATGTACCAGAAACGTATGATCAAAGCATTCAATAAGAAAGTTAAGCAACAAGTATATAAGGCTGGTGATTTGGTGATCAATCATATCATATTACCACAGGGTGATCACAGAGGCAAATGGACCCCCACCTATGAAGGGCCATTTGTTGTTAAGAGAGTATTTTCTAGAGGTGCCATGATGCTTACCACTATGGATGGCGAAGATTTCCCACAGCCTGTGAATGCAGACATAGTTAAAAAATACTACGCATAAAAAGAGACCCGCTAGGTTGATTGGCCTAGGCAAAAATAAGGGCATCCCGGCGAACCAAAAGGGTTCGGGCAAAAATTAGGGATATATATATATAATGTACACCCAGCAAGTCGAAAACCTGGAAAGGCGGCTTGGGCAAAAAAGGGTATCCTGATGGATTGAAAACCTGAAAAGGCAATCCAGACAAAAGTTAGGGATTAAAGCATGTGAATACGTCTCGTAGGATCATCCATGTAACCTCTACTAGTTGTGTTATCTATGTCAAGTTCAATAGATACAAATCAGTCCAATCGTTTCTTTTCCGACAGTTGAAGATGAGATACTTGAAGATAATGGCAATAGCGGAGTTGAAACTCAATAGGATTATTTACACATAGCTATTTTTCCTTGTTTTCTGTAAAAATTTCTTCGACGAATTCCTCTTACTAGGATTTCCGTCTCCGTGTTAAAACTCGCCTGTTTATAGGCCACTTTCTAAATAAATAAAATTCCAATTTTCAAATTCAGGTTTACTTTTCCCCTTTTACTAAAGTGAGAAATGTCTGTTGATTATGTTTGAATGTGTATATGCTTTTGAATATGATTGATGTTTACCATAAATGCATAAAATACAATAATAGCATTTACTAAGAACGAACGGAGGTAGGAATTCAACGAATCTTCGCCGATTCATCCCCACAGTGTAATCTTTACGGATATTCTTACGGAATACTTCAAGTAATATCTTGTACTTCCAACTCTACGAAGTCTTCAAGCAGTTTCATATCCTCCGAAGAACTGATACTTAACCGAATAGGTCTCCCGGATCTATGTCCATCTCTTTTATCCTCAGTCAGGATATTCAAGAACTTAATCCTTCAATAAGAAGTACGACAAGCGAAAACGGGATGTTCTAAGTACGATATTCCTAAACAAGACGAGAATGAAGTCTTCATATTCCTCAACAACGAATTGGGATTTATTTTTCCCAGCCAGCAGTTGCTCTACGAAGCTAGTCATGCGCTTCAACTATATAATTCATACATACATCACACCATATCATATCATATCATATCTGTAATACCTCAAAATTTGCCCTCTCATTTCCTCAACATTTTGCATAGCATTTTGCATATATGGATTCATAAAATAACCAAAACATTGCATCATATATAGCATAGTCGAGGCATGGGTATGTGATTAGTGATCGGAGCAACCGAAAGTTTTGAAGAGGCTACCGAAGGGCCACAAAGCCTCTCAACCTTGTGCAAAGGGTTCATAATATCCCACAAGATCTTCACTTGAAGCCACAAGTCATGGAAAGTTTTGGTTTGATTGAAGGAGGCAAGCAGTGCAATACTTCTTGAGGGAAAAGAGCCGAATTAGGGTTTCATTTCTACGGGGTTTCCGCATAAATTCTTGAGTCGAAGTGGATTTCTTGGACTTATATATGATGTCAAGTGCCTAGGGTTCAAATCTCATCCACAAATTCATTTTGGAAGGGATTCGACTGGCCGGACGACGGAAAATCGGAGAATCGGAGAAACGGCAACCGAGCTAGGTAAAAAGGGATCGACTCCGGACTTTTAAGATCGAAATCATGAAATTAGGGTTACAATTATCCTATGGTTCATATTTGGTCAAGAAACGATGGAGGAATCATGAAAAAAATCAAAGAAAAATCATTTGAAAGTTAGTTGGTTTTGCATTTCCCTCCACCTTTCCTTCCACTTTCTTTCCACACTTCCTTTCATTCTTTCCATCTCATTTTTCCACTTCAATTCCACTCCATTTCCCTTGGAAACTTCCACCACCTTCCACCATGTTCTAGAGTGTTCCAAGGAATATTCCAAGGAATATTCCAAGGAATATTCCAAGGAATATTCCCTTTTCCAACCCTAACCCTAACTAACTTCCAAACCTAATTTTGGATCCCAAACCTAATTTTTGGGCCCCAAACCCAAACCTAGCTCCAAGCCTAAGCCCTATTTAAGTCATTTTCATCCAAACCAAGAGGGTTCCCACCATTTTTTTCTAATTTCACTCTTTGAGAAGCACTTTTTCTCTCTCACTTTTCCTCTCCCTTTCACCATAGCTTTTTCACATAAGCTCTTCAAGTTTCACATTGAAACTTGAAGATCTTGAAGCTTAAGCCTCAACCTCCATTAATTGTGGATCATAGAAGAAGAAGCTACTGAATTTTGTGAAGATTATCGACTTATCGGAAGCACACGAAGATTCAAGCTCAAGAACGCATTTATTTTGCGGTTTTCGGTTTTCGGTTTTCTCTTCGATTCAAGCTTCGATACTTGCGACAATCACCGAAGCACTTCTCCGCTTCGTAGGTTGGTGATCTTAATCACTTCTTCTTTAAGTTATTCTCTTCATCTCGCCACTTTTGGCATTCTTTAATTGCTTTTTTTTCGTTTTGTTTAAAATCAATTCCGTTTCAATTATGTTTGCTTGTGATTTGTTGATTTTTGTTGATTTAGAAGTTAAAGTGTTGATGGCTATAGGTGCTAGCATGTGTAAATAAGCTCAAAATAAGTAGAAATTAGTGTTAGCATGTTCCTAGGTATGTTAGGGATCATTAGAAGCAAGATTGTGGCCAAAAGCACTTATTTCAAAAGCATTTTTCACTTTTTGTTCAGGGTTAACCGGTTAACGCATATGGTTAACCGGTTAACGCATGCGTTTTTTGGCCAAAATGCTGATTTTTTTGCCCGTTAACGGGTTAACCTATATGGTTAATCGATTAACGCTGTCCATTTTTGGATTTTTAGCCTATTTTCTTGCTCAATCTTGCTTCCTAGTGCCTCTAATGTTCATACATGTTTAGGTATTGATTTTAGGGAATTTTTGGGTCCATTTCCAGTAGCTAGTCTCCCCATTTCGAGTCGTTTCGACACGATTCCGTTTATGTTGCGTTTTATGCGTTTTTGTGCTTCTTTGTGCATAGCTTAAATTCTTGCATGTTGTTACCATGTTTGTGCATTGTTTGACACATAATAATCATGTTGCATTCTGTTTTACATGTTGGCATTGCATTAAATCACTTTTGCATTTCCATTATATCAAGATATGTTGCATTTCACATAATCATGTATGTAGGTGCATTTGGTTGCATTTGGTTGCATACTTTATCATGTCATATGCATCAATTTAATTCTGAATTTTGCATTGAGTTTAGTATGTTTGTTGAGCAATCATGTTGCATGTTCATAATCAAAGATCATCATGTTCATATGCATGTTTAGGTGCTACTTTGTGCATTTACTTGTTGCATAATTCATGAGATGCATGTTTGCATAATCATTCAATAATGTTCATGTTCTTGCATTGGTATATGTTGATTTAAGTTCAAATACATGTTCATGATGAGATTAGTGATTTTTGCATTGAGTTTGTGCATTAAAAAATAAAAATAAGCAATTCTGGATTTTGCATTTCATAGCTGTTGTTTTGTATAAGTGCTGTAAAATGTGTGCTGTTTGTTATATGTGCATGCTGCATTTGACCTTTTGCACCTACTTTTTCATGATTGCATGCTGGCTGTAAGAAGTTGGTGGGTGTTAGGCTTAGTTTCATGGCTGTTTGTGTATTAGGGGCTGTAATAGGTGCTGTTTTTTTGTCCTAGTTTTTCTAGCTCTTTAGGATTAAAATAGAGTCTAGTTTAGGTCTAAGGTGCTTTAGAATTTAATTATGATTTAACTAATGTGTGTTTGCCTTATTCTTTTTAATAAAAATGTGCATTAACACTTGTTTTGTAGTGGGGAAGATTGAGGTAAGTTCACTTCACTTTATCCTTTATTTTTTATGCATTTTTTTTTATGCATTTTAATTCATTTTTCCTTCCATATTTGTGTTTGGTAGGATTCCCCATTGTTAGGACCAACTTATCTTCCTTAGGAAGTAAGTTGCATCTTTTTTTTTTTTTTTTTTTTTTTTTTCCTTTTCTTTTCCTTTTTCTCATTAGGATTAGAAAACCTCATTAACCATAGGATCTCCCTTTTGTAAATACAATTAACTTAGGGTTGTGTCTTAGTTCCCCTTAGTTTTTGTCCCTTTTTGCAATTTGAGTCACTCTCTTCTTATCTTCAAACAAAATCCAAAAAAACATTTAATAAATAAATGGAAGGATTCCTTGTGTATAGCCTTATTCCATGAAACACTTGCATTCATTCCATCTTGGAGTGGTGTAAGCTTGTTTATCATGATGCACAAGTCTCATCAAGGAATTGTTCACAAAGAAAAACTTAAAAGACACTTCTTCACAAAAGCAACAAAAACACTTAATAAAGTTCAACAAGCCAGTGAACTTAAACCCTAATCCTAGGAAACCAGTCTTGGATAAATTCTCCTTGCTGGGTATGCTTGTTCTATTATTCCATCTTGGAATGTAGAGTCAAGTGTACATTCCATGGAAAAGAGTTTGAATTCACTTCCTTGTGCCAAATTCATACAAAGCTCATAAAAGACAAAAACAAACAATAACCGACTATCCTGCGGGAACTTCTCTTCTCATCTCATTCACTCTCAACGCGAACTCGCGACGACTTGTCTCGCATGCAAGACGGTAAACGCACTCGTACCAGACGAGCCTGCAACACCTGAGCATAGACACACGCAGTTCCAGCTGTAAAAAACACAAACAAATAGTTCCCGCCTAGGTTAGGCGAACTACGTCGACTCTGATCCTCATTATCCCGATGAGGTACGTAGGCAGCGGGGTAGGGCCCGTTCGAGCACATTCTTTATTTTCCCTACATTTTCCCCTTTTTATTCTCATTCTCTTATTTCAGTTTTTTTTCTCATTTCCATTCCATTCCAGTTATCGGTTTTATTCAGCAGCAACTTTATTTCTCACCCTTTGAAACAAGCAAGCAAGCGTGGATCCCGTCGGGTACGACGGACGATCTGGGGTGCTAATACCTTCCCAGGTCGTAACCGACTCCCGAACTCAGATCTTTGGTTCGCAAGGCCTCGTCCTTTTCCTTCTTCCTCAGGTTTGTGCAACATTACCTTTCCCATTCATTCGGGATAAAAATGTCTGGCTGGCGACTCTAACCTTTCCGCGCCACTTTCGCGTTTGTACTAGGATGAAAATCCCGGGAGCGACAGCTGGCGACTCTGCTGGGGACTAACCTGATTCTTCCGGTTTCCCTTGTAGAGTCAATCCTAGCGCCTGTTTGGTTTTGTTCTTTGGGTGTTTATATGTTTGTTGCTGTGTGTTTTAGTTTAGCTTTATTGTTTTCATTTACAACTTTACTTTATCGCATTTATTTATCGCTTTCAGTATTTTATTTTCCATGCATCATATTATACTGGACTGTCTGGCTGTGCTGGTTTTCATTTTTTCTGTGGGTGGGAGTTACTGCGAGATAAGCCAATTACCCGGCTTGAGTGCACCCTAGGACTTAGAGTGGTTCCACTTTGGCTTCATGGCATCTTGCTATGTTGGTAGTAGTGAGTTCCACACCTTGACTTGCGACCTTCTCGGGAATGTATTAATACCGGAATCTTTCTGGGTTGATGCGCTACCTTGATAGTTATGTGCAGTCAGGGGACCGATCATTGAGAACCTTTGTGGAAACATCCCTCTCCAGTGATGACAGTGGCAGACCACATTTGTTGGCAAACCCACTCGCATCCGAGGGCCCACTGGGAACTCGCATAGGATGGCCTGGTTCTCTCATAGGAATTCAGTTAAAGCAAACTGATCGTATGACGATAGTATTGTACCCTTCGGGATGAATGTACTATTGTTTCTCGACTCAGTGCTTGAAGCTGGAGACTTGTGAGGGATGCTTGTTCTTTCCGGACTCAACTGAGACCTCCCTGAGTAGTACATAATGCCAAATCGATTCCCTGATTTGGTCATGAGCCATTTCTCGGAAATGGTGAACGTATTATTGCTATTCGGCCTCGAGAGTCCGTGATGTTGACCCGAGTAGCACACCCGAGAGATTGGGAAGGGTTTACAGGTTTGCAGGAACCCTGGTACCTTCAGCATACCCACTTTGCCTTTGGTTCAGTTTTGTGATCTGGACTTCTGTTCTTAAGTTATGGACCCCGGATCAGAGGGATGATTATTGTGATATCTGGATTTTGAGACTGTGCACCGACACCTGATCATATGATTGGCACATCACAGACACTTCACTGATCACATGCCTTGTCTTGCATAAGCATCATATCATCATTAATCATTTTGTGTTCTTTTTATTCCCAGGGTTCATTGCTTCCTAGGTCCTGGTCATATTTTCTACTTTAGCATGGAGATTCCGAGGAAGAGAAATGTTCATTATACTTTCCCGCAGCCAGAGACAGAGAGTGTTCAGGGTTTGATTAGCTTGATGGGTGACCGAGTCCTTGATGATTTCAGGAGAGAGTATGGCAAGATACTGAATTACGTGAGCAAGCCCACAGTCGACCAGAGGGATAGCTTGCATTCTTTGTTGCAGTTCTATGATCCACAGCTGAGGGTTTTTGTTTTTCCTGATTATATTCTGGCACCTACATTGGAGGAGATTTCTAGCATGCTGAATGTTCCTGTTAAGGAGGGTGTACCTTACTATGTTTCGGAGAGGATCCCATCTCATGAGGATATCACTATTGCCTGTCATTTGAGTATGCCTAGACTCAAGGTGGGATTAGAGGCTGGCCAAAGTAAAGGAATCCCTTTGGACTTTCTTGTTGCAGAGGCACGTGTTATGGCATCGGAAAAGAAGTGGGCAGATTTCAAAGCACTGTCGGCTATGGTAGTATATGGAGTCAGTTTGTTTCCCGGAGAGAAAGGACTAATTAACATGGAGGCCATTACCATCTTCGTCAAGGGAAATCCTGTTCCTACATTGCTAGCTGACTTTTATTATGGAGTTCACCACAGAAATGAAAAGAGGAAGGGGTTTGTAAATTGTTGTGCTCCCATATTCGCTGATTGGTTTGTAAGGCAACTCCCTAAATCAGGACCCTTTCAGGATTTGAAACAATCTTGGAAGTGGTCCAAAAGATTAATGGGCTTAACCTCAGCTGACATTGCTTGGGGATGCAACAGAGATTTGGTGGGCAAAGAAATGTTGGTTAGTTGCGGTAGCTTTCCAAATGTGCCTTTGATGGGAAGGAAAGGTGGGATTAGCTACAATCCTATCTTGTCCAGGAAACAGTTCGGCTATCCTTTAAGAGACGTACCTTTGATCGACGATGCAAATGAGTCCTTATATTTTCCAGCAGAGGGAAACTCCAAAATGAGCATCCTGGCATCCCAAGCTTGGGAAATTAGGGTGATGAAAGGAAAGAAAGAATTTGGAAGAGTAGATCCTAATACCTATGACCCTTTTGCCAGCTGGTTGGAGGATCGTGTGAAGACTCACCTTCTACCATTTTCTAGAGAGACGCCTCTTTACCCTAAGGAGATAGCACCAAGAGCTACGGTACCTTTGGAGGAATATCAGAAGTTAGAGGCTTTGGTTAAGCAACTGAGGGTTGAAAATCAAGAGGCTCTTAATTCTTGTCAGACACTAATGATCCAGAACCGTCGATTGAAAGATAGAGCTGTGCAAGCCGAGGGAATAGTCCGTCTCAAGCAGAAGGACTTTGAAGATAGAGAGCTCTATTTCCGAAAGAAAGGTTTAGCTGAGACTCATATGACGGCCCAGCGCCGAAGAGAGAAGAAGGATCTTAGTGAAGCCAATGAAGCTGTTACTTTATGGCAGGAGAAATGGGACGAGAATCTGAAGAAACAAAAAGAGTTGAACGCCAAGCATAAACAGGAAGTCAAAAGTCTTCAGGATTCTTTAGATGGGCAGAAAGAACTTCTCAGGAAAGCTTATTATCAAGAGGAGGATCGTATCCGGCGCGTAACAGAAAGCCAGCAGGCACTGAAGGAAGCTCGAAAGGAGATTGAAGACTTGAAGTTGAAAGCTGAGGTGAAAAGGTCGAAGGCCGAGTCGAGTCAAAGCAAGGAGAATGAAGCAGCATTTCTACAGCAGATCGAGGAGTTACATGCTTCTTCTGATACGAGGGACCTCCTCATTCAGAAGCTCATCCAGGAGCCCGGTCATCCAGATGTGGTTCAGCTGTTCCAGAGCGTCAAATGCCTTGGCTGGAGATTGAAAGATATAGAGTTCCCTAGTGTTTAATTTCATAGTGATGTACTTGGATTACCCACAGGCTTGTTGTGGGATTCCTTATATGTGATGTACTTTTGTTATTGTGATTGGCACCCTTCGGGGACTCTGTATTTTCAAACTCCAGTTTATATGATTGAGCTGTTCCGGATTTCTTGTTGTTATTTGCACCGACACGGGGTAATGAGCACCGGTTCTTCACAGCCGTCATTATGTCTGAATATCATTTGGGTCTTCTTCCCAATTCTTATCTTCTTAATGCCAGGACCGGACACAGTAAGATACTCGGGAATAAAAGGAACACATTGCATTGCATACGCATCATTTGCATTTTGTCTTTGTCTTTGCAGGTTTTTCTTCGGGATGTTTAATTTATCTGTGTTCACCAGGCAAAGATTGCGAGGGCCGCCAAGACCCGGTACATTCGACAAAATATTCCTCATCGGTACGCGACCCGCAGTAATCAAAGAACAGCAATGGACGCCATGCAGACAGAACTCAACGATGTCCGTACCAAGATGGCAGAATTTGTGACTCTGATGCAGGGGATGGCCCAGGGGCAGCAGGAGCTGAGAAATGCAATTCAAGGGTTAACTCCTCCTAACACTAATGCTCAGGAAACTACTTCCGGCGGACTAGGGGCTCCTCCCAATACCAACAACGGTACAGGTGGACCTCATGTTCCAGATCCAGCTATGGCTACGTATGTTCCTGTGCAGGACAGGCAGGAAGACCAATTCCAGTACTTCAACAATGATATGGGTTTCGGCGGTGACGGGAATCTCAACGACTTCTTGGTGCTTGCAGAGAAGGTCAAGGCCTTGGAATGCAAAGACACTTTGGGGATTGACGTGTCAGATATGGGTTTAGTACCTGGGGTGGTCATTCCACACAAGTTCAGGCCACCAGCATTTGATAAATATAACGGCAACTCTTGCCCGAAAACTCACCTACAGGCTTTCTACAGGAAGATTGCGGCTCACACGCGAGACGAGAAACTATGGATGTACTATTTCCAAGATAGCCTTTCTGGAGGATCCTTGGAGTGGTACATGAAGTTGGAAAGAAGTTCTATCAGAAGCTGGAAGGATTTGGGAGAGGCCTTCCTCAGACAATATCAATACAACATTGACATGGCACCTAGCCGTACTCAGCTCCAAAGCTTGACACAGAGGAGCTCGGAGAGCTTCAAAGACTATGCACAGAGGTGGCGTGAGGTGGCCGCCCGAGTGCAACCACCGTTACTGGAAAGAGAGATGGTCGATCTTTTCCTGAATACCCTCCCAGGGCATTTCATGGAAAGGTTGGCTGGTTGTTCCTCAAGTGGCTTCTCGGATATTATCTTGACTGGAGAAAGAATCGAAAGCTGGCTCAAACAGGGGAAGATTCAAAATGGAAGCGCTTCAGTATCTGGCATCAAGAAACCCTTTGTGAAAAGGAGGGAAGGAGAAACAGGAGCAGTATACGCGCAGAGAGGAATGATGCACCAAGGATATTATCAGCAAGTGGCCCCCGTCACTATTTCAACTCCTCCAGTTCAACAACGGATTCAGCCTCCGCAGCCGCAACGCTCACAGGGGTATCAGCCAAGACCCCCTCGTCCGTACTACCCTCAGAAGCCGAGGGATAGACATTTTGAAGCTCCACCAATGTCTTACTCCCAACTGTTGAAGAATCTCCTGCAGCTTCAAATGATTCAGCTCCGTACCTTGCAACCTCCGAGGCCAGGCCAAATTCCTGAAGGTTATGATTCGAATGCTAGATGCGAGTTTCATTCTGGAGCTCCCGGCCATAGTACTGAGAATTGCAAAGCATTGAAGCATGTTGTTCAGGACTTGTTGGATTCCAAAGCGATCAATTTCGCTCCCTCTCCTAATGTGCTGGAAAATCCCATGCCTCCTCATAGGGGCACGGTTGGTGCAATTGGTGAAGGGGAGAAATTGAATTTGGTGGATAATGTAGACGACTTGCAAACTTCATTGGTTGCCATCAAGGTTTGCTTGTTGAAGAAAGGCATTTTCCCCGGATGCAAGGATGATTGTTCAGAATGCACAAAAGTTACCAACGGTTGTAAACGATTGAGGGCCGGAATTCAAGGTATGATTGATGAAGGAGTGCTGCAATTTGACAAGATTGTGAAAGAAAGTGAAGTATCTACAGTGACTATCTTTTATGATCCATCCCAAGTTCCCTCGCGTGCCAGAGCGGCACCAATAACTATTACTACTGCTGGACCCATAATGTACCAAAGTGACAAAGCAGTTCCTTGGCATTACGGTGGTGAAGTGTATTACAATGGCCAGAGGCAAGAATTGGCCACGACTAATATAACCCCAGCTCAAGTAGAGAATGTTGGAGTAGGGGGTTTTACTCGGAGTGGAAGATTGTTTGCGCCTGAAGCATTGAGAAACGATGTGATACCACCTAGAGATACTGCCGAAGCCCAAGCAAGAGCCAGAGGGAAGCAACCTGTAGCTGCCAATGATCCAACTCCATCAGCTGATCCAGATCTCACCTTTGACAAAGAAGCCGAAGAATTCTTGAGGATCATCAAGAAGAGTGACTATAAGATTGTAGATCATTTGCAGCAGACGCCATCAAAGATCTCCATCTTATCATTACTCATGTGCTCGGATTCTCACAGGAAGGCCCTTTTGAATATTCTGAACAAGGCATACGTGCCTCAGGATATTTCTGTGAACCAGCTAGAAACGGTGGTGTCCAGCGTTAACGCCAGTCATGGATTGGGTTTCACGGACTTGGACTTAACTTCTGATGGGCGTGCTCACAATCGGGCATTGCATATTTCTCTGGAATGCAAGGGTGCAGTGCTCTCCCATGTGCTGGTGGATACTGGTTCATCTCTGAATGTCTTGCCTAAGAAGGCATTGATGAAGCTAGACTATGATGGAGTGGTGCTAAGGCCCAGTGATTTAGTAGTCCGAGCATTTGATGGATCAAGAAGATCGGTATTTGGAGAGGTGGAATTACCCATCAAGGTGGGTCCACAAGTCTTCAATACCACGTTTTACGTGATGGATATCCAGTCGGCATATAGTTGTTTACTTGGAAGGCCCTGGATACACTCGGCAGGAGCGGTTTCTTCTACACTTCATCAAAAATTAAAGTTTGTCTGGGAAGGTCAAGTTGTGACAGTTAGCGGGGAAGAAGATATTTTCGTTAGTCATCTCGCCTCATTCAAATATGTGGAGATGGATGGCGAAATAGTCGAGACCCCTTGTCAAGCTTTTGAGCCCTTGTCTGAGCAAGCATCTGCAGTAGCAACTTCTCCTGAAGAACCGAAGAAGGTAGTTTCCATAGCTTCCTATAAACAAGCGCGTGAATTGGTAGAATCCGGGATCCGGGAAGGCTGGGGCAGCCCGGTAGAAGTGTCGGAGAAGAAAGACATGTTCGGGATTGGCTATCACCCTGGAAGATCTCCGTCTGAATCAAGTACAGAAGGTTGTCAGAGCCCAGTTACTTTCACAAGTGCGGGAATGGTAAACTACGAGAACATCAGTGCTGTGCAGGATGAAGCTGTTGATAGTGACTGTGACTTGGATGAATGGATTAGGCCTGCCGTCCCAGGAGCTCAACTTAACGACTGGACGTCGGAAAGGCTCATTTCAGTAACATCTTTTGAAGAGTAATGATTTTTTGTTTCTGTTTTCCTGTATTAAAGCACTATGTCCTGCCCGGGGCATAGTGGCTCTTTGTAAGGGTTCATTTGTTCATTAACACAATCATTAATAAACTTGACGTTTCACATTCATTCATGTTGTTCTCTGTCTTTCGTTTTTACTTTTGTTTTTCAAAAAGAAAGAAAAGTTTTAAAATGGCATTGTTTCTCATTTTCTCAAGTTGTTGCTAAAGCCTTGCATGAATCATCATTCATGCAGGTGCTCGTCACCGGATCTTATCAATGACGACCCTGTTATGGCTAAGTATGACTTCGACAATCCAATTTATCAAGCCGATGAGGAAGGGGAAGAGGATTGTGATTTACCCGAAGAATTGGCCAGACTGCTCAAACAGGAGGAGAAGATGATTCAGCCGCACGAGGAAGATGTGGAAGTGATAAACCTGGGTACTGAAGAAGACAAGAAAGAAGTCAAGATCGGAGCTGCATTAGAAGAATCTGTCAAGACTCATTTGATGGCTATGCTTCAAGAATACGTTGACGTCTTCGCATGGTCCTACCAGGATATGCCGGGTTTAGACACTGATATCGTGGTGCACAAGCTACCTCTCAGAGAAGGTTGTCCTCCGGTAAAGCAGAAGTTGAGGCGTACACGTCCAGACATGGCAATTAAAATAAAAGAAGAAGTGCAAAAACAGTTTGATGCTGGTTTCTTGGCCGTGACTAGTTATCCTCCATGGGTTGCTAATATTGTGCCGGTTCCTAAAAAAGATGGCAAAGTCAGAATGTGTGTGGATTACAGGGATTTGAATAGGGCCAGCCCCAAAGATGATTTCCCTCTACCTCACATAGATGTACTTGTCGATAATACTGCTCAGTTTTCCGTGTTCTCTTTCATGGACGGATTCTCAGGCTATAATCAAATCAAGATGGCTCCCGAGGATATGGAAAAGACAACTTTCATTACTCCTTGGGGCACCTTTTGTTACAAGGTCATGCCGTTTGGTTTAAAGAATGCAGGAGCTACCTACCAACGGGCAATGGTGACGTTGTTTCACGACATGATCCATCATGAAATTGAGGTTTATGTTGATGACATGATAGCAAAGTCCCAGACGGAAGAAGAACACTTAGTCAACCTAGCAAAACTATTTGACAGGCTTCGAAAGTTCAGACTGAGGTTAAATCCGAATAAATGCACCTTCGGGGTTCGTTCTGGCAAGTTGCTCGGCTTCATTGTTAGTGAACGAGGAATTGAGGTCGATCCGGCCAAAGTGAAAGCAATCCAGGAAATGCCTGAGCCAAAGACTGAAAAGCAAGTGCGTGGTTTCTTGGGGAGATTAAACTACATTGCACGGTTTATTTCTCACCTGACGGCCACATGCGAGCCCATCTTCAAGCTTCTGAGGAAGAATCAGGCCATTGAATGGAATGAAGACTGTCAGCGAGCCTTTGATCGAATCAAAGAATACTTGTTGGAACCACCAATTCTTATGCCTCCAGTGCCAGGGAGACCTCTGATTATGTATCTCACTGTGCTGGAAGGATCGATGGGATGTGTGCTGGGTCAGCAGGACGAGTCTGGTCGAAAAGAGCATGCCATTTATTACCTTAGCAAAAAGTTTACCGATTGTGAGACACGATACTCACTACTCGAGAAAACTTGCTGCGCTTTGGCATGGGCTGCTCGCCGACTGAGACAGTACATGCTGACTCACACTACTCTCCTAATTTCCAAGATGGATCCTGTAAAATACATCTTTGAGAAGCCGGCTTTGACAGGAAGAGTGGCCCGTTGGCAAATGATACTCACGGAGTATGACATACAATACACTTCACAAAAAGCAATCAAGGGGAGTGTGTTGTCAGAATACTTGGCCCAGCAGCCGATTGATGATTATCAACCCATGAGGTTTGAGTTTCCGGATGAGGACATCATGTTCCTCAAGTCGAAAGACCATGAAGAACCACTTCCGGAGGAGGGGCCTGACCTTGAATCCAGATGGAAGTTGATGTTTGACGGAGCTGTAAACATGAATGGGAGTGGAGTAGGTGCTGTTATTATCTCACCAGAAGGAGTCCACACACCTCTTGCTGCTCGGTTGACCTTCGAGTGTACTAACAACGAGGCCGAGTATGAAGCTTGCATCATGGGGATCGAAGAGGCAATAGACCTGCGAGTCAAGAACCTTGAGATCTTCGGAGATTCTGCTTTGGTAGTAAATCAAGTCAATGGCAAATGGCTAGTTCATCAAGCTCGTTTGATTCCTTACCGAGATTACGTCAGGAGGCTGTTAACCTTCTTTACCAAAGTAAAGCTGAGCTATGTTCCTAGGGACGAAAACCAGTTCGCCGATGCTCTTGCAACTTTATCATCCATGATTAAAGTATGCCAAGAGAATTTCGTGCCACGAATTTCGATCTCTCGTCTTGAAAGACCGGCTTATGTCTTCGCTGTGGGTGATGGGGAAGATGACAAGCCTTGGTACCACGACATCAAACAATTCCTGAAAGCTCAAGAATACCCGGCTGGGGCATCCAGTAAAGATAAGAAAGCTCTTAGAAGACTGGCGGGAGGATTCTTCTTGAATCAGGATGGTGTGTTGTACAAACGGAACTTTGACATGGTGCTGCTCAGATGTGTGGACAGACGCGGGGCAGACATGTTAATGCAGGAGGTTCACGAAGGCTCCTTTGGTATCCATGCTGGAGGACATGCCATGGCCAAGAAGTTATTGAGATCGGGATACTATTGGATTACCATGGAATCCGATTGTTGCAAATATTCTCGTAAATGCCATAAGTGTCAAATTTATGCCGACAAGGTCCATGTGCCTCCGAATCCTTTGAGTGTCATGTCTTCACCGTGGCCATTCGCTATGTGGGGCATCGATATGATTGGAAAGATTGAGCCAACAGCTTCTAATGGGCATCGCTTCATTCTAGTTGCTATTGATTATTTCACGAAGTGGGTCGAAGCTGCTTCCTATGCTAATGTCACCAAACAAGTGGTCGCTCGATTTATTAAACGGGACATCATCTGCCGGTATGGAGTCCCTGAAAGGATCATTACTGATAATGGTTCTAATCTCAACAACAAGATGATGGCTGACTTGTGTCGAGACTTCAAAATAGAACATCACAACTCTTCTCCATACCGGCCGAAGATGAATGGCGCCGTCGAGGCGGCTAATAAAAATATCAAGAAGATTGTTCAAAAGATGGTTGTGACGTACAAAGACTGGCACGAGATGTTACCATTCGCGTTGCATGGGTATAGAACATCAGTACGCACTTCAACTGGGGCAACTCCATTCTCATTGGTGTATGGTATGGAGGCAGTCTTACCAATCGAAGTGGAAATCCCTTCCTTGAGGCTGATGATGGACATCAAGCTAGATGAAGCTGAATGGCTCCGATCCAGATATAATCAATTGAGCCTCATTGAAGAGAAGCGTCTAGCAGCTGTATGCCATGGACAGTTGTATCAGCGACGAATGAAGCAAGCTTTTGACAAGAAGGTGCGACCCCAGAGGTACATGCCAGGAGACTTAGTGCTGAAAAGGATTCTTCCTCCTCTCAACGATCACAGGGGCAAGTGGACACCCAATTATGAAGGACCGTTCGTGGTTAAAAGGGTTTTCTCAGGCGGAGCCTTAATGCTGACAACCATGGACGGAGAAGACTTTCCATCCCCTGTCAACGCAGATGCAGTAAGAAAATACTTCGTGTAAAAAAGGACCCGCTGGATAAAAACAGAATGATAATCCAGGCAAAAATGGGCATCCCGGCGAGCCAAAAACAGAATAAAAGGCTCGGGCAAAAGTTAGGGAAATATCGAAAAAATGTACACCCGCTGAGTTGAAAAGCCACATCGGACAACTCAGGCAAAAAAGGGTATCCCGGTGGATTGAAAACCTGAAAGGGCGATCCACGCAAAAGAGGGATTAACACGAACGACTGCGATCTGCGAGATCCATGACCTACTTACAGTTGAGGCTATCCTAAGGTTGAAGATCAGTTCACTTACTTTTTCTCAAGAGGCAAGAGAGCGGAACGTCTTGAAGATATACGAGTCATAACGGGGTTGAAACTTGATGAGATTCATTTTTCACATTGCCAATAGGGTAGTTTGTTTTTCTTTTAGTTGTTCCCTCATTCCAGGGAACCGCTTCCTTTGTATTGCCTATTCAGGGCCACCTGTCAAAATCAATAAAAATTCAACTTCAGTCAATTGACCATTTCAGTTTTTTTTGTTTTTTAATTTTTCATCTAGCATTGATTGATTGTGAAAACGTCTAGCAAATGGTAACTTGCATTGTGTTATGAACATTTGAATGCTTTTCTAACTCGTGCAGGAGAATAGAAACATTTAATTCAACTCTGAAAGGGTGCTGAGATACCTAGATAATGATTCATGCTATGATCCTGGGGGCAAGCAGGTCCCAAACTAATTCTCTATGTTGCAGGTATTATCGATTGTGTTCATGCAGGTACAGGTACTGGTGTTGCTAACAGAGCTAAAAGATCACTATCCAGGATGGGCATTCCCTTTTGTTTGAGCAGAAACAAATGTCTCCTAGGGTGTCTCCAATCATCCCCAGCCATGTGCAAATGGAAAGTTCACCTTGCCAGACAGCAGGGAGTGGGTGCAATTCCCAAGCAGAAGTCTCCGTGCAGACAGGGGCAATTCTTAACAGTGTAAAGAGTATTTTGCCTCCCCAGCAGTTGCTTCCTCAGCAGTGTCATGCCTTGGGTTCCCAGGAAGTCCTCACTTCCCCATCAGAGTTCAAGAAGGGTCCACCTCCAGCAGGGTCTTGGCGCTCCAATCTCAAAGTCCAATTTATTTTTGGCAGTGGCGGCTATTCAGAGCCAGTGAATTATTAACAACTTTCCCCGCAGAGTTATTTCCTCCTCGTCAGGATGGGCCAGATCAATGCAGTGATCATCGCTCCTCCCCAGTGAAGTCGCCAAGTTATATGGAATTACCTGCAGTCTCCTTATCAGGAGATCTTCTTTGCATTGTCATTCGCATAATCATCATTGCGTCTGCATCTTCCAAAGCGTAGCATTTCCATCATCATGGAGCATTACGCCATAAATTCAAACATATGCATGCCAGCATGGGCCAGTTTTGAGGTATATTATGTACGACTTATAACATCTTCTCAACCTGGAGTACTCCGCACAGAGGATACCAATATCATTTTTCAGACATCCTTGTCTTTTTCAAGTCAATGTTCGTCATTTCTCCGCGTCTTGTTTGGTACAACAGTCGCGTCGCAGGTTCTCGTTTTGTACAACGGTCCTGTTTGCTTGGGCTCTCTTTTATGTACAATGATCCCGTTCCATCTTGTCCTATTTTCTTTGTTTGGTTACCGCCTGCGGCCGGTATACCTTTGCGTCTCCATTCGAGGATGGTTTCGTGTTAGATCCGAGGATCTTTTGATTTGTCATTCGAGGATGGCATTTCTTTTCTTCAAGTCCTTCTGCGGTTGGTCTTGTTGTTGTGGCTATTATTCGAGGATAGTAGTTCACTTTTTGAGCTTATTGATCGAGGTCAGTTTGTCTCTTTTGCAAAGTCTGTCTGAGGTCAGCTTTGTGTTTGGTTATCAGTCGAGGCTGGTATACCTTTGCGTCTCCATTCGAGGATGGTTTCGTGTTAGATCCGAGGATCTTTTGATTTGTCATTCGAGGATGGCATTTCTTTTCTTCAAGTCCTTCTGCGGTTGGTCTTGTTGTTGTGGCTATTATTCGAGGATAGTAGTTCACATTTTGAGCTTATTGATCGAGGTCAGTTTGTCTCTTTTGCAAAGTCTGTCTGAGGTCAGCTTTGTGTTTGGTTATCAGTCGAGGCTGGTATACCTTTGCGTCTCCATTCGAGGATGGTTTCGTGTTAGATCCGAGGATCTTTTGATTTGTCATTCGAGGATGGCATTTCTTTTATTCAAGTCCTTCTGCGGTTGGTCTTGTTTTTGTTTTGTGTGGCTATTATTCGAGGATAGCAGTTCACTTTTTGAGCTTATTGATCGAGGTCAGTTTGTCTCTTTTGCAAAGTCTGTCTGAGGTCAGCTTTGTGTTTGGTTATCAGTCGAGGCTGGTATACCTTTGCGTCTCCATTCGAGGATGGTTTCGTGTTAGATCCGAGGATCTTTTGATTTGTCATTCGAGGATGGCATTTCTTTTCTTCAAGTCCTTCTGCGGTTGGTCTTGTTGTTGTGGCTATTATTCGAGGATAGTAGTTCACTTTTTGAGCTTATTGATCGAGGTCAGTTTGTCTCTTTTGCAAAGTCTGTCTGAGGTCAGCTTTGTGTTTGGTTATCAGTCGAGGCTGGTATACCTTTGCGTCTCCATTCGAGGATGGTTTCGTGTTAGATCCGAGGATCTTTTGATTTGTCATTCGAGGATGGCATTTCTTTTCTTCAAGTCCTTCTGCGGTTGGTCTTGTTGTTGTGGCTATTATTCGAGGATAGTAGTTCACATTTTGAGCTTATTGATCGAGGTCAGTTTGTCTCTTTTGCAAAGTCTGTCTGAGGTCAGCTTTGTGTTTGGTTATCAGTCGAGGCTGGTATACCTTTGCGTCTCCATTCGAGGATGGTTTCGTGTTAGATCCGAGGATCTTTTGATTTGTCATTCGAGGATGGCATTTCTTTTATTCAAGTCCTTCTGCGGTTGGTCTTGTTTTTGTTTTGTGTGGCTATTATTCGAGGATAGCAGTTCACTTTTTGAGCTTATTGATCGAGGTCAGTTTGTCTCTTTTGCAAAGTCTTTCTGAGGTCAGCTTTGTGTTTGGTTACCGCCTGCGGCCGGTATACCTTTGCGTCTCCATTCGAGGATGGTTTCGTGTTAGATCCGAGGATCTTTTGGATTGTCATTCGAGGATGGCATTCTTTTCTTCAAGTCCTTCTGCGGTTGGTCTTGTTTTTGTTTTGTGTGGCTATTATTCGAGGATAGCAGTTCACTTTTTGAGCTTATTGATCGAGGTCAGTTTGTCTCTTTTGCAAAGTCTGTCCGAGGTCAGTCTTTGTTGTTGATGGTTATCGCCTGTGGCCGGTATACCATTGTGTTTCTATTCAAGGAGGGTTTTAGTACTGGATCCGAGGATCCCTCATGAGTTGTCATTCGAGGATGACATTCTTCCCAGCATATCTCCGCCTGGCTCTTTCCCTGTTACCTATTCAGAGGTCAAAACAAAAAATATATAAATAAATAAATGGGCGGGTGGCATTCCTGTTATCCCGAGTTCAAATTTTCAGGTTTTATTCGAGTATTCAATCACTCCATACCTTGAACGTCTAAAAGCTGTTGCAATTATCCGTTCAGGTCTGCAGTTGATTGAATAGGGGCAGCTGTAATACCTCAAAATTTGCCCTCTCATTTCCTCAACATTTTGCATAGCATTTTGCATATATGGATTCATAAAATAACCAAAACATTGCATCATATATAGCATAGTCGAGGCATGGGTATGTGATTAGTGATCGGAGCAACCGAAAGTTTTGAAGAGGCTACCGAAGGGCCACAAAGCCTCTCAACCTTGTGCAAAGGGTTCATAATATCCCACAAGATCTTCACTTGAAGCCACAAGTCATGGAAAGTTTTGGTTTGATTGAAGGAGGCAAGCAGTGCAATACTTCTTGAGGGAAAAGAGCCGAATTAGGGTTTCATTTCTACGGGGTTTCCGCATAAATTCTTGAGTCGAAGTGGATTTCTTGGACTTATATATGATGTCAAGTGCCTAGGGTTCAAATCTCATCCACAAATTCATTTTGGAAGGGATTCGACTGGCCGGACGACGGAAAATCGGAGAATCGGAGAAACGGCAACCGAGCTAGGTAAAAAGGGATCGACTCCGGACTTTTAAGATCGAAATCATGAAATTAGGGTTACAATTATCCTATGGTTCATATTTGGTCAAGAAACGATGGAGGAATCATGAAAAAAATCAAAGAAAAATCATTTGAAAGTTAGTTGGTTTTGCATTTCCCTCCACCTTTCCTTCCACTTTCTTTCCACACTTCCTTTCATTCTTTCCATCTCATTTTTCCACTTCAATTCCACTCCATTTCCCTTGGAAACTTCCACCACCTTCCACCATGTTCTAGAGTGTTCCAAGGAATATTCCAAGGAATATTCCAAGGAATATTCCAAGGAATATTCCCTTTTCCAACCCTAACCCTAACTAACTTCCAAACCTAATTTTGGATCCCAAACCTAATTTTTGGGCCCCAAACCCAAACCTAGCTCCAAGCCTAAGCCCTATTTAAGTCATTTTCATCCAAACCAAGAGGGTTCCCACCATTTTTTTCTAATTTCACTCTTTGAGAAGCACTTTTTCTCTCTCACTTTTCCTCTCCCTTTCACCATAGCTTTTTCACATAAGCTCTTCAAGTTTCACATTGAAACTTGAAGATCTTGAAGCTTAAGCCTCAACCTCCATTAATTGTGGATCATAGAAGAAGAAGCTACTGAATTTTGTGAAGATTATCGACTTATCGGAAGCACACGAAGATTCAAGCTCAAGAACGCATTTATTTTGCGGTTTTCGGTTTTCGGTTTTCTCTTCGATTCAAGCTTCGATACTTGCGACAATCACCGAAGCACTTCTCCGCTTCGTAGGTTGGTGATCTTAATCACTTCTTCTTTAAGTTATTCTCTTCATCTCGCCACTTTTGGCATTCTTTAATTGCTTTTTTTTCGTTTTGTTTAAAATCAATTCCGTTTCAATTATGTTTGCTTGTGATTTGTTGATTTTTGTTGATTTAGAAGTTAAAGTGTTGATGGCTATAGGTGCTAGCATGTGTAAATAAGCTCAAAATAAGTAGAAATTAGTGTTAGCATGTTCCTAGGTATGTTAGGGATCATTAGAAGCAAGATTGTGGCCAAAAGCACTTATTTCAAAAGCATTTTTCACTTTTTGTTCAGGGTTAACCGGTTAACGCATATGGTTAACCGGTTAACGCATGCGTTTTTTGGCCAAAATGCTGATTTTTTTGCCCGTTAACGGGTTAACCTATATGGTTAATCGATTAACGCTGTCCATTTTTGGATTTTTAGCCTATTTTCTTGCTCAATCTTGCTTCCTAGTGCCTCTAATGTTCATACATGTTTAGGTATTGATTTTAGGGAATTTTTGGGTCCATTTCCAGTAGCTAGTCTCCCCATTTCGAGTCGTTTCGACACGATTCCGTTTATGTTGCGTTTTATGCGTTTTTGTGCTTCTTTGTGCATAGCTTAAATTCTTGCATGTTGTTACCATGTTTGTGCATTGTTTGACACATAATAATCATGTTGCATTCTGTTTTACATGTTGGCATTGCATTAAATCACTTTTGCATTTCCATTATATCAAGATATGTTGCATTTCACATAATCATGTATGTAGGTGCATTTGGTTGCATTTGGTTGCATACTTTATCATGTCATATGCATCAATTTAATTCTGAATTTTGCATTGAGTTTAGTATGTTTGTTGAGCAATCATGTTGCATGTTCATAATCAAAGATCATCATGTTCATATGCATGTTTAGGTGCTACTTTGTGCATTTACTTGTTGCATAATTCATGAGATGCATGTTTGCATAATCATTCAATAATGTTCATGTTCTTGCATTGGTATATGTTGATTTAAGTTCAAATACATGTTCATGATGAGATTAGTGATTTTTGCATTGAGTTTGTGCATTAAAAAATAAAAATAAGCAATTCTGGATTTTGCATTTCATAGCTGTTGTTTTGTATAAGTGCTGTAAAATGTGTGCTGTTTGTTATATGTGCATGCTGCATTTGACCTTTTGCACCTACTTTTTCATGATTGCATGCTGGCTGTAAGAAGTTGGTGGGTGTTAGGCTTAGTTTCATGGCTGTTTGTGTATTAGGGGCTGTAATAGGTGCTGTTTTTTTGTCCTAGTTTTTCTAGCTCTTTAGGATTAAAATAGAGTCTAGTTTAGGTCTAAGGTGCTTTAGAATTTAATTATGATTTAACTAATGTGTGTTTGCCTTATTCTTTTTAATAAAAATGTGCATTAACACTTGTTTTGTAGTGGGGAAGATTGAGGTAAGTTCACTTCACTTTATCCTTTATTTTTTATGCATTTTTTTTTATGCATTTTAATTCATTTTTCCTTCCATATTTGTGTTTGGTAGGATTCCCCATTGTTAGGACCAACTTATCTTCCTTAGGAAGTAAGTTGCATCTTTTTTTTTTTTTTTTTTTTTTTTTCCTTTTCTTTTCCTTTTTCTCATTAGGATTAGAAAACCTCATTAACCATAGGATCTCCCTTTTGTAAATACAATTAACTTAGGGTTGTGTCTTAGTTCCCCTTAGTTTTTGTCCCTTTTTGCAATTTGAGTCACTCTCTTCTTATCTTCAAACAAAATCCAAAAAAACATTTAATAAATAAATGGAAGGATTCCTTGTGTATAGCCTTATTCCATGAAACACTTGCATTCATTCCATCTTGGAGTGGTGTAAGCTTGTTTATCATGATGCACAAGTCTCATCAAGGAATTGTTCACAAAGAAAAACTTAAAAGACACTTCTTCACAAAAGCAACAAAAACACTTAATAAAGTTCAACAAGCCAGTGAACTTAAACCCTAATCCTAGGAAACCAGTCTTGGATAAATTCTCCTTGCTGGGTATGCTTGTTCTATTATTCCATCTTGGAATGTAGAGTCAAGTGTACATTCCATGGAAAAGAGTTTGAATTCACTTCCTTGTGCCAAATTCATACAAAGCTCATAAAAGACAAAAACAAACAATAACCGACTATCCTGCGGGAACTTCTCTTCTCATCTCATTCACTCTCAACGCGAACTCGCGACGACTTGTCTCGCATGCAAGACGGTAAACGCACTCGTACCAGACGAGCCTGCAACACCTGAGCATAGACACACGCAGTTCCAGCTGTAAAAAACACAAACAAATAGTTCCCGCCTAGGTTAGGCGAACTACGTCGACTCTGATCCTCATTATCCCGATGAGGTACGTAGGCAGCGGGGTAGGGCCCGTTCGAGCACATTCTTTATTTTCCCTACATTTTCCCCTTTTTATTCTCATTCTCTTATTTCAGTTTTTTTTCTCATTTCCATTCCATTCCAGTTATCGGTTTTATTCAGCAGCAACTTTATTTCTCACCCTTTGAAACAAGCAAGCAAGCGTGGATCCCGTCGGGTACGACGGACGATCTGGGGTGCTAATACCTTCCCAGGTCGTAACCGACTCCCGAACTCAGATCTTTGGTTCGCAAGGCCTCGTCCTTTTCCTTCTTCCTCAGGTTTGTGCAACATTACCTTTCCCATTCATTCGGGATAAAAATGTCTGGCTGGCGACTCTAACCTTTCCGCGCCACTTTCGCGTTTGTACTAGGATGAAAATCCCGGGAGCGACAATATCATATCATACGCATACAACATTATCATGAAAATATTATTTTGCAAAGTGTATATACCTCATGATATTTGCATAGAACTAACCTTGTTTTTCAGGTTAATTCTCCAGCAGACAAACGTCATCAACAACTTATACCTCAGGCTGCTTTATCCTCCCGAAAGTTATATCATCTTACCTCGGGATGCTTTATCCCCCCGAAAGCTATATCATCTTACCTTGGGTTATTTTATATTCCCAAAATCTATATCATCTTACCTTGGGTTGTTTCGTCTTCCCAAAAGCTATGCCATCTTACCATGGGTTGTTCTGTCTTCCCAAAAGCTATATCATCTTAACTTGGGTTGTTTTGTCTTCCCAAAAGCTATATCATCATACCTCGGGTTGCTTTATCCTCCCTAAAGCTATATTATCACACCTTGGGTTGTTTTATCTTCCCAAAAGCTATATCTTCATACTCTGGACTACTTTATTCTCCAAGAAGTATATTTGAAAAAACTTTTCTCTGAATGGCATCTTTAAGCCCATTCAAGCAATACAATCTCTTCTCTGAATGGCATATTTAAGCCCGTTCAACCAATACAATATTTTCTCCGAATGACATATTTAAGTACATTCAAGAAATACAACCAACCAACAGTATCATTCTACGCACCAGCGAGTGAAAATTTTTGGGCTTTTATGTTCAATCCCCTTCAACCTTCCAGTCATGAATGGCGTGCATGCCAATCTAACTTCTCAGGTTTCAGAAAATTGAATAGGGGAAGATGTTGTACCCCAAAATTTTCCCTCCCACAATCAAATAAATATGTCCCAAGAGTTCTCTCAAGGTTCACAAGGTTCACAAAGTTCACCATGGGTCAAATGGATTGAAGGTTTCATCAGACAAAGCCTCATCCTGAACAATGGAAACAAAACTAGGGTTTTGAGTTTCTCTAAGCTAAATGGACTTCTAAGGCCTAATGTGAGATTCATAACATCCCAAATGTCTTCAAGAATCCCCATGTCATGTTTCAGGGCTTTCCCAATAAGTTTGACCAGTCAGATGATCAGATATTCAAAAATCAGTCAGGTTGGTTAAAAAGTCAAACTAAGGTCAACTGTGATCAAATTAAAGTCAAACTTCAAGCTTTTTTTTCCAACATAAATATTATGAATTAAAATTCATCATTTGATCAATGGTTGATCATGATTCATCAAGGAAATTTCAGATCATCAAGAATCAGGAGTTTCTAAATTAGGGTTTTCATAGGAAAAGTCAATTGAACTTTGACAAGCCATAAATTTCACATAATTCATCAAAAATTTCCCATCCAAAGATCATTTTGAAGGAAATTGAATTCTCTACAACTTTGTGTCTCGCAAGCCAAGTCTAAAAATGCTTCATTTGGAAGGTATGAGCTAAGAGATTATAGGTCATTTCAAAAGTCAACAAAAAGTCAACTTTTCCAAAAGAGCATAATTTGAAAATGATAAAAGATATGGACTTGAGACAAAAGAGGTTTGTTAGAGGACTCTCTAAGATTTCTAAGAAGTCCAATATCACTCTCATAGCCTTAAAATTGAGGGAGTTGTGCCTTGTCAAAGTTGGGAAAATTTCAAGGGGTGTATGAAGCAAATAAGGTCTAAACTTCAAAAAACATCAAATGGACCCATCAAATTGCAACCCAATCTCAAAGTTAAGACTTTGCACGACCCAATAATCAATCCATCTGATTTTTATAATTATTTATTTGGATTTTTATTGTTAAAATTCAATTTAAATAAACATAAAATATAAAAAGTCAATTTTTAGATCAAATATTTATTCTAGAAGCAAATATATTGCATTTAAAGTGATTGGGGATGATCAAAATTCGTACAAGGCTTGATTGGTAAGAATTTTTTTGATTTTTTGACAAAATTGGAAGTGAGATTTCTTCAATATCAAGCAATCAAATTTCACAAACACAAGGCCCAATTTCTAACCTAATTTCACTCACCTCATATATACAAACAAAAACAACACAAGAGGGGGCATTGGCAGGCCAAGAAACACACGATTCAACTTCAAAATTCTTTAAAAAAAACCAAATTCGATTTTCAAACTAGTTGCTTCTTCCAAGCAATTTTAAGGTCGCTTTAGGTTCTTTGACACTCATAGAACAAATACCAATTGATTGCTTCATCAAAAACTCATCCATATGCATAAACCGAGTTTCAATTTTTTTTTTCGTTTTTCAATTCTGATTATTCGCACGTTATCAATGAAATCTAACCTTGTATTGTCGTTTGTGATGATCCATAGGTGGTTTTTGGGCATGTTTCTTGGAGTTTCATGGTCCAATGCGTGAATTGCCATGTTTAGGGTTCTAAGAATCCCGAATTGGGGATTCGCTTAAAAGCTTATTTTAAACCAAATTAATGATGTATTCAGACTTATTGGACTGCCTTTGACTGATCTGGGTCATTAAACTGGATTTATTATGTGTATTTTTTATGTTCAAGCATGCAGGACCTATAGTGACGCAAAAGAATCGTCACTACAAGTTATAGTGACGAATGACTGTCACTATAACCTAACTAGACGGACCAGCGAAGAAGAAGGCCCTAGGCGCGAAATCTAATTTTAAATTTTGGTTTTATTTTATTATATATTATTTACGTTATAATTCACAAAAGATGCAGTGGCTCAGCTGGTGAGATAGACGCGCATGGGAACCCTTTGGCATGGGTTCGATTCCTAGGTTTGACATTATTTTTTTTAACTTTGTTCAATTTTACAGGTTTCTTATATATTTAGCTTTGGCCATTGGATTTACAAACTGCATGCGCAACGCAGTTGGCCACACACGTCCCTGGTAATGGGGAGGTCCTGGGTTCAAATCCAGGTCTCCCCCATTCCTTTTTTATGCTTTTGTTTTCTGTTTTATTTTATTATATTCTTGAATTCTTTGTTTATTTTCTTAAAAGAAAATTAATTAACCAATAATAATCTTTTAAAAAAAAACAGTAATTTTATAAGTAACCAAATTTTTTTTTACTTATTAAACTTATAGTTTTTCTTAATAATTCTTTTAATTAATCTTTTAATAATTATGTACATAACTAATATTTACTATTCTTGTAAATTAATTAAAATTTAACCATTAATTGCAATTCTTGTAAATATTTCTCAAAAAAATAAGAATAATTTTATTTTCGTTTAATGTAAAATATTTTTTTATTATTTAATTTCTAAATTAACAATAATTAGTAATTAGGTCTTATTTTCTTAAAATTTAAATTTTATTTGAAAATCCTAATATTGATTTCTAATCCTATTTTTCTAAAGTTAACCCTAATATCTCAATTAATACCTAATTCTCAACTTAATTTATTTTCCATTTTTTTATATTTATTTTGATTTTAGTTAATTCATTTAATTATTATGCTTTGATTTATTTTAAATTATTAGATAAAATGTATAAGTTTATGTATGTTGTAATTTATTTTTCGCTCGATTATTTTGTAATTGCTCAAAGCCATGTAATAGCGTAGGTTTTATATTTCCGCATTTAATTTAATTTATTTAATTGCTTGGTTAGTAAATAGGGAGTTAAACTTTAATTGTAATTAATCGGACTTAGATAATTTAAATAAAAAGAGTAAATATCTGAAATAAATATTCACACACGTAAGTCGATCTATGATCGTTGTCTGCATCTCCTAGGGTATTCCTCTTAAAGTTGCCTTTTAAACGGTCAAGTCCCTCGAAAGTGGGGTGTTTTAAGCAAAACCCTACAATTTAAATCATCTTGTCCCTCCCAAATTCTAAAAAGATCAAGTCCCTACGAGGTTGCCTACGATAAATGATCTTGTCCCTTCGGTTTAAAAGATGATAGTCCCTCCCAATTACTAAAGACACCCTACAGTTGCCTTCATTGACCATATGATGATCCTACACCCGTCCCTTAATAAAATCCAAGGTAATGATTACTTATTCCTTAATAATAGGGATAGTCTTACCCTTGAAAGGACATATAAGAACATGAATGACTTCGTCTAGGGTAGGTACCTCATAGTTACTTGCTCGCTCTTAAATAAGAAAATACTTTTCACACCTCACTATTTTCAAACATTTTCAAACAAGGCTTTGTATACATCCATACGAGGATCATTACAAAGTACTTAGAAAATTTTCTAATCACACGCTTCACTTCTTCAAAACAAACTAAGTGAACTAAGTAACTAAGAGCCCATGGATAACCATGGATATAAAGGGTGCTAACACCTTCCCTTTATATAACCTACCCCCCGAACCCAAGTCTTTTAAAACGGTCTTTCCTGTACTTTTATGTCCTTTCCTTATGGATAAAATAAAAGTCGGTGGCGACTCTTGCTATCCGCAACATTTATAGAAAGTCAGTTCTCCCACTGTGTTACACTGCGTTTTTAGGCTCAAAATCTAGTTGGGATTAGGTTATAAAAAGAAACCTTGTAACCTAGGTTTAGTAACCAACCAAAAGATGTAAAATTCATATCATTAGGGTTGAGTTCTTGGAGCAGCCGTGCACAACTAGTTTCAAACTCTGTGGCTATTTTTATTCGTATTTCTCGAAGCTTTTAAGAAAAAGGGATTGTGTACTTGACTGAAGTTGTGAAGAAAGGTTAAGGTATTATCATGAAAGTGTGTCTTATGACTTTTAATTGTTAAGTTTATCACTAAGGTGATTGTGAGGGAGTGAGATGGGGTTCTCATACTTAGGAGTTCCTAAGTAGAAGTTGCATTGGTATTGATTAAGTGAAAAGGCTGTAAATTGTAGGTGTTTGCTGAGAAGTCTTTGAATTGATACTACATAGTGGATTTCCTTCCTGGCTTGGTAGCCCCCAGAGTAGATGAGTTTGCATTGAACTAGGTTAACAATTGTGATGTGTTATTTACAACTTTTTTGTTTTATACTTTATGTAGTATTCTTGCTGAATGTCAAACTAGATGTCTAAACATCCTGTAGGATACTTGGAATCTGGTATATCATAATTTTTATGATGTTGTTGTGTATACCTTGCCATGTTTATTGAAAACAAATCAGATGATTCAACATAGTATTCGACATTTGAGTATGTCATACCAAAATTTCAATTGGTATCAGAGCATGCATCCTAGTTTGTTTCTGGATGAGATCCAAGGGGGATACTTTCTGGTTCATGGTCAAGGTAGAAGTTTCTTCTGAAAAGTTGTTTGTTCTGTGAATGGTCCCTAGAAGTGGAGGATGGATTATTCTGTTGTTGCAGCATGGTGGTGAGTTATTGTTGTAGTAGGTTTGATTTATTTTCAAACCTATTGTTTTTGGTGTCACCTGGAGAATAATGCTAGGACTAATTTGTGACACTTGAAGTTCCTGAGGAGTTTGTATCCGCTGCTTATCTATCTGATAACTTCTGATGTTAAGAGATCTGAATATTGTTTTTAGCAGACCTATCTCTAGTCTATATATCTCTTGGTGTGTTCCTTGGAATGATGTTATATCTCAAGATAGGACATCACATCAAAATTGAGCATAATTCTATTGTCTAAAGGATTGGTTCAACAAATGCTTTGGGTGTTGAACTAATGTGGTTGAATCACATGTGTTTGGAAACTACTCCTGATTTGGAAAAGGAGGCATTTGGGAGGTGTATCTGAGAAGTTCCTAGCCCTAGAACTTATCTTATATGGTTGAATCACCGTCTTTTTTCTCTGCAACTTCTACCTTCACCGGAATTTCCTTCGTCGTCATCCCATCTCCTTCCTTATCCCTACAACTTCATCGTCTTCAATGGATTTAATAAAAGTAATGTTTTAAGTGGTGAGCCATTGCGTGCGTTTTACTTATGTAATCATGAGAATACTTAATTAAAAAGAATTAAGTAGAGTGAGGAAAAAGACCACAAATCAATAGTAAGACCTAATATTGTAACTAGGAATGTGATGTAGAATCTAAATGGATATGCTCGTATATTCAATTGCCTAGTGTTCATCTTTGTCGAGTAATTGTTTAGTGGAGAATAAGACGTTATATGGGACATGTGTTGACTTTTGTTCTTCTTGTGACAAGGTGTATGTGGCCTTGAAATATTTTCATACAATTTTATTATCTTTGGTGTTACATATGTGAATGGAACCTACTGGTAGAGACTTGTGATGGTTAACAATTTATGTTAAGTGACGGTTCGTAAGGTTGGCTTGTCCCTTAGAATCTGAATCCATTTGAGATTATGTTTGTGTATGATCACTGTAATGCCCATATATAAAAGACATAATTTAAAGCATATTTTCCATATATAAAATTAAGTTTGGTATTGAAATACAACAAGTTCTTAGCAACACATTGTATAAATATAGCCACTAAAACATAAGGTACTAATACAAAAAGGCTATAAATAATACAAGATATTCACAAAAATAAAAGTCTAAGAACTAGATCCGAAGATCTCAAAAGTCCACAACGGAAGAAGTCATCAAACAAGCAAAGAAAATCAAATCGCCTTATCTTTACCCTTTGCGGAACCTGAAGTACCTGAAATAACAACATCAACATGGGGTGAGATAAAACATCTCAGTGAGTTCCCTATCTTAGAGTTCTCTCAGCTCTATAAAGGTCGAAACTAGTCACTACTCAAGTCGGGGAAAACTTTGACTTCGAGTTCACATAAATTAGAGACATCTAAATAACACAACGGAGCACACACGAGGTGCTTGGAGGCATCTTTCCCCTCCCATCCATAGCCGTAGAAAATGAGCACGGGTCACTCGATCCTCAATGCATAGATAACTTTCCCCGCCCAGCCACACAAGGACGAGCACGGGTCACGGTACCTTATCACAAAGTAACTTTTCCCGCCCAGCCACACAAGGACGAGCACGGGTCACGGTACCTTATCACAAAGTAACTTTTCCCGCCCAGCCACACAAGGACGAGTACGGTTCACTCATTACTTATCCTAATGGATACTTTCCCCGCCCAGCCACACCAGGACGAGCACGGGTCACGGTCATCCATTAAGGGGTTCGATTACACGGATTAATTATATCGCAAGGAAGTAAACTTCCAACTTCTCACAACTACCTAGCCCGAAGACACTATTCGAGTGTCGACGCCTAAGTATTATCAAGTCTCTAAAATAATTCCGAAACCACCTAGGGTAACTTAGCTACCTCACAGTTTTCACCTTTTTATTACCTTTGGCTCACAATTCCCTAACTTAACATTTTTACGGTATAATCTAAAAGTTGGGAAAAAGTCGGGTAAAAATAATATTTTTCAGCATCACGTGAAAGTACATAATTTTAACTTTCCAACAAAATAAAGAATGCTTAAATCGGATAACCGAGTAAAAAGTTATGAATTTTCAAAGTTTGGAAATAAAACATTTTCCTTCATACTTATAGTGTTAACCGGTTAGCGCATGGGGTTAACCGGTTAACCAAACCAGAAAAACAATCCCAGTAGTGCATTATTAGACACTTTAACTGGATAACGCATATGGTTAACCGGTTAACCGAAGACAGAATGCAGAAAAATGCGTATTTTTAATGACAGTAGCACCCAAATTCCATTTAAATCATTTGCAAACATCAAAACAACATTTCAACAAGGTTCTTACACCTAGAGGCAACATACCAAATTCCATCTAAATTAAGGGGTATTACATCCTCCCCCCTTAAATAGAAATTCGTCCTTGAATTTAAAAGATTACCTGAACTAGTGAGGATATGATTCCCGCATCTTCGATTCTAATTCCCACGTAGCATCTCCCGGATGCGTCTCATCCCATTGAACATTCACAAGTGGTACCTCTTTGTTCCTTAACACCTTGGTTTCTCTCCCAACAATACGGCTCGGTTGGGGTTCAAATGTCAAATCTGCTTCTATCTCGATAGAATCCGGCAGAATAGGCTGAAGAGGACCGGGAACGAACCTACGAAGTTGGGATACATGGAAAACATCATGCATTTCAGATCGAGAGGGTGATAAGGCCAATCTATAAGCAACTTCACCAATCCTTTCTAAGATCTAATATGATCCTATGTATCTCGGACTTAACTTGCACGACTTAAACGGTCCTTTCAATCTCAACCTCGGAGTGACTTTCAAATACACATGATCACCTTCATCAAATTCCAAAGGTCTCATTTGATTGTCAGCATAACTCCTCTGATGATCTTGGGCTTGCTTAATCTTTTCTTGAATCATCTGAATCTTTTTCGTGGTTTCTTGAATAACTCTGGGTCCCAAAATTCTATCTTCACCCACTTCCGACCAACATAATGGAGTTCTACACTTTCTTCCATACAAAGCCTCATACGGAGCCATTCTGATGCTCGCATGGTAACTATTATTGTTAGAGAATTATATCAATGGAAAAAGTTCTTTCCAATTTCCTTTACTTTCCAAAACATATGCCCTTAACATATCTTCCATCGTTTGAATCGTACGCTCCGTCTGACCATCCGTTTGAGGATGATTAGAAGTACTCAAACGCAAATTCGTACCCATGTCTTGTTGGAACACCTTCCAAAACCTCGAAGTGAACTTCGAATCTCTATCCGACACAATACTAGACGGGACACCATGCAATCTCACAATTTCAGCAATAAACAACCTCGCAAGATGACTTGCCTTGTACGTAGTCTTAACGGCTAAGAAATGTGCAGATTTCGTTAATCGTTGCACAATCACCCAACAGAGTCATAACCACCGTGAGTACTCGGTAAACCCACTGCAAAGTCCATAGAGATACTATCCCACTTCCAAATTGGGATGTACAAAGGTTTTAACAAACCGCCCGTTCTTTGGTGCTCAATCTTCACTTGTTAACACACTTCACATTCAGACATAAATACTGCAATGTCCTTCTTCATTCCGGACCACCAATACTCTTTCTTCAAGTCTTGATACATCTTCGAAGAACTCAGATGTATCGTAAAAGAACCTTTATGGGCTTCTGTCACTCCCGATAAATGGGAACTGGCCCAGATAAAGGTACAGACGCGAACGGTCGGCGAGAGGAGGGTGTGAGAACACACAGGAGTGAACTCACAGGGAATGAATAGAGTCGCCAGCTAGGCATTTTTATCCCGGAGGAAAGGCAATGCTGCATAAACCTAGAAAGAAATGGATAAGACGGTTGCGAACCAGAGAGACTGAGAAAGGGGGTTGGTTACAACCTGGGAAGGTATTAGCACCCAGATTGTCCGTCGTACTCGACGGGATCCACGCTTAAAAGATTTGTGTTTCAAAGGGGTAGTGTCAGTGCAATCTGTGTATCAAAGCTGGAAAAGAAAGCTAGTGTCAGTGTAAAAAGAATGTGAGGTGTGTAAATGTACAGTGTCAGTGTAAGAACATGAATAAGATGCTCAAGATCATGAGGCTTAAAGAATAATGCTAGAAGGAGGGGGGATATACAAAGACTTTTGTTCGATAACTGTTAAGTTATGCCTACGTATCCTCTCGTGCAATGAGGAAGTCAGAACACCGTAGTTCGACCCAAAGAGACTGAAAGATGAATTGACTTGTGAACTGCTTACTTGTCTATGCTCAAGTGTATGACCTGTCTGGCTCAGGTGCTAACTGTCTTGCATTAGACGGAAGAAGCGAGTTCTCGTTTGTGAGTGAAGGTGATGAGAAAAGAATCCCGGAGGAGACGATTATTGTTTGTTTTTGAGTTTTCAATCTTTTATTGCCTTTGAAAGTTTGTCATAAGTTAATGAGCTTAAGCCTAAACCAGTGGGTTAGTAAACTCATCACAGCATCCCTCTGATTAGGGGTAATGAGAGTACCTTAAGTGTGAAGTCAGCTTCTCACACTTAATCACCATGGTGTAGGATTAAGATCATTAACCTACTTGTGATTATTTAGATGTTTTTGGTGTTTTTGTTTAGTGTTGAGTAATGAGGTTAAGCCATAATCAGGGATTAAACAGACTCATTACACCATCCTAATAGAAGGATGATAGATGAGAATGTTTAAGCTGAGGAAAGCTCCTCAACTTAATCCATGATTAGGGATTAACTTCATGACAAAACAAAGCCTTTATTAAGTGGATTTTAACTAATGATAAGATGATGAAGTGATTTTTTAGAGTTTGTAAGACAACTTGAGGGGGACTTGTCCATTAACACTAGGGTTAGTCCTTCTTAACCAATTAAGGAAGAATTAGAACCCTAATGCAAGGCCCAAGTTACAAGCTTGATGTCTTGATGATTATTAGATGGATTAATTAAAGGATTTAAACACATTAAGGGTTTAACACTTAGGATTAAAGTTATACACTCCATCCTAATAGAAGGATGCAGGTATAAGCTTAATCACAAAGCCTTAAAGCCTTTAGGGTTTAGTCCCTGATTATGAGGTGAGAAAAAGAAGACTCAATGAGACACAAAGGTAAAATCTAAATGGGGGGGACTAATCAAAACCCTAATTATTGTCATGCTTGGTTGTTCCTAAGGTTTGTTAGGTTTTCAAGAAGAATCTTCAATGGAACCACCAGGAAGCAGATGAAAGGATCAGGAGAAGCAAAGTGACTTGCTTCATTCAAGAAGTCAAGTCACTTGAAGAAAGAAAGTAAGAAGAAGAAGAATGAGCAAGCTCAATCTCAAACACATATCAAAATGCAGCAATGGATGCAAGAGAGAGATGAAAAGAAAATGTGAGAAGTGAAGGCAAATCCACTTCTCAAAGTTACTTGCCACCTGAAAAGTTAATAAAGGAGTGCAATGCAATGTCAAATGGGATGAAAAAGGCATGATGAAAATCAAAACCAGAAGCACATTCATGATGATAATGATGCTATGATATGATGCAAACATGAAACAACACAAGAGGATGATCATACAAGCTCATGGATGCAGGTGAAGCAAGTTAAGACACATGAACATACATGAAAAGTTATGAGATGCACATGGCATACAACATGGCAAATGCAAGATGCAATGATCAAACATGCTTTCAATATGTCTTAAGATGTCAAGTGAAACAAATGGATGCATAAAATGCTATGGCAAGTCATGTTGTGCAAGCAAATGCAAGATGTATGCATATGGAAGCCCAAATTAGGGTTTATGATCAAAGCATCAAACACAAACCAAAATCAGAAGCAAACATCAATACAAAAAATTGAAAATGCACTCAAAGGACCCCTAATCCTATACTAACCCACTGCCCAAAGGAGAGGTTCCAACTCCTAACCAAGTTCAAGATATGATTTTCCTAAGTTTTCTAGGGTTTTAGGGTTTTTTAACAAGAAAAATACCAAACAAATGGAAAATGTAAGATCAATTCATGCCAAATTAATCTCACAGACTACATGATATGCATAACACAATGCAAAAAGAATCAAAGTCCAACTCTTTAGGGTTAGGCAGAAATGATTTTTGGAAGCTTGGATCAAAATAATGCATAAAAATGATTTTAATTCCATGAAAAATTCTCAAAATGCATCAAGATCAAAAAAGAAATTTGGTTTGAGGGTTGGACAATGTTTCTAAATGTTTTTAAAGGTTTCATGAATTTTTTGGTGATTTTTAAATACCTAAAAGTATTTTTAATTAATTAATTCTCATTAATTAATTAAAAAGAAACTTTTAAATATTTAAAAATACTTTTTTAATGCTAAAAATAAAAATAAAAATATTTTTGTGCTTTAAAAATTAATGAAACTCTTGACAAAAAATCTCATAATTTTTAAATGGTTTTTGCTATTTTTAATAAATTGGACAAATTAAATGAATAAAAAATAAAATAAAATTGAAATAAAGAAAAGTATGCTGAATGAGAGGCCAGGATTGAAACTGGATTTAGAACGTTTGACTGGGCGCGCATCTGGACGGTCCAAGTTCAAACCAGCCTAATTCTAATTAATTAAATATTAATCCATAATTAAGAATTAATGAAGTGATCCAGGCCCTCCATACACGCGCGGGAAACAAAATCCAGTGGCTCACATTTAAACTTGGTGCCCTAACCCTAATTATCAGCTAATCACTCTCAGGTCACCGGAGACGAGCTCCGGTCGTCTTCTCCGGTGACCTCCCTCCCTGAGAATCTCAAAATCATTCCCTAGGTCAAATCAAACCCCCCAAATCTCCAGAAATGATCCCCAAGTCCCCTAGAACAAGAATCCAGCATCAAACCTCATTTATTTCTACTCAAGAACATGATACGAATCAAACATCAAAAATGGCAGAAATTTCAGAAACACCATACAACCTCATTTCTTAATCTTTTTCGAAAATAACAAGTTCAGTGAACTCAGGGAAGCATGCTTAATCGTTTTGTAACATAAAATAGAGGTCCTGGGAAAATTAATTCGAATGGCTACCTGAGATGGAGCTTTCACTCTTTGAGCTTCCTGGCTGTTTCCTTGGTGCAAAAAGCTTCTAATGACCTTTCTGAGGAGTTTGTAGTGCTTGGACAACTTTGAATGTGGCTGGTTTGGGAGTTTGCACTCCAACTGGTCAGAAATCGTATCTGGCTTGTGGTGTGTTCTTGGTTGTTTTGATGGGTGGTTTTGGGTCAGTGGATGATTCAGAAGTGAATGGTGGTGTTTGTTTGAAGATTGAGTGATTGAGTTGGGAGATTCGAAAGCTTTTGCAAGAGGGAGAGATTTTGTGAATGGTGTGTTGTGTTGTCTTTCAGCCTTGCCTCTTGTTGTGTTTAACTTGCATTTGATCCACATAAACAAATCTCATTGGTCAGATGACATGACATGTGCTTTATTGATTGGTATGGTGCTTTTTGCAAATTGTCAACTTTGTGTAAGGAGGGCATGGGCTACTTTGCTAGCTTGGTACAAAGGGCTTGTCTTGCGCAGCATGAGGTGAGGAGAGGGCTAGGGTGGTTCAGCAACCAAGGCAGCAAGTGGATGAGATGTTATCATTGGTTTTGCAACTTGCTTGCTTTTAGTTCTCATGAAAAAATCTTGCCTCACAAGCCATGAAACATGTGATCCCTTTGGTTCAATCTGAACTTTAAGACTTGTGTGATGTTTGTATAAGGATTAGACATCAATTAGGAGTCACAAATTGCCTTGGTACAAGTTTTTGCAAGTTTCTCATTTGGTGCATAACTTGAAATTTAGTGATTTTAGCCAACTTTGATGAACCATAACTTTTGATCCAAAATGAATTAGGTCATGTTCTTGTACTTTTTGAAAAGGGAAAGATCTATTCTACAACTTTCATGACCAAAGTTTTTTCATTTGAAGCATTTTTGGATCAAAAAGTAAGGATTGAAAAATTGCCTAAAATGACAAATTCCTTAAAAGTCAAACTTGCCTTAAAAAGTCAACTTTGCAAAAACTTGTAATCCTTGAATTTTGTGAACTTCAAACTTCTTCCATGATCAAATAAAGATCATACACACTCAAAATGATGAAGATCACCCCTTGGTTGGGTCATTGGGGGCCTCAGATGCCCTGATTTTGCACTGACTTGTCTGAAAAGTCAACTCTTGATCAGATGACTTCCCCATGGAATTTCTTCATGAAAATTGATATGCATACTCCCTATACCATATAGAGACCAATAGAAACAAGAATGACCAATAAATTTGGGGTTATGGCCTCTGAAACCAAAACCCTAATTCTAGGTCATCTGTGCAGTCAAGCCTGGCTCTGCTTCCATACCATTTTCAGTTCTTGTGATTCTTTGACATTTTTGACTTTGAGAGGATGTAATATGATATAAGAACACACATGGACCCCTTTGAAGTGATTTATGACCTTTGGAGTGGCTCAAGTGGCTCTTGGATTGCTCAGATCACAAACCCTAGATGCAGATGACTTAGAACCAATGCAAAGACTCAAAATTGTGGTATGAGATGCTATGATTGAGTTTATGCATATGAAAATGATCACAAGCCATGGTGTGAAAGGGTGAGGGCAAATTTGGGGTGTTTACAGCTGCCCCTATTCAAACATGAGTTAGCTGTGCAGGATGTAAGCGACGGCTTAACAGGCAAACAAGATAACTTGTGGTTGAATACCAAAGACAGTCTGAAATTTGCACTCACAGAATGAAGAAGAAAAGGGATATAGATTGTAAAAGGAAATAGAGTATAGTATAAGGTATGGGCGACGGAGGACGACCGTCGAGCAGAGGACGACTGCTGGGGAATGAGCAATGACGGAGACGGCCGACATGCTGGGGATAAAAGATACCATGATGGGGACGGCCATCAAGTAAAGCTGTAAGATTCTCTGGGGATTAACGAAACATGACGGGGACGGCCATCAAGTTCATAAAGTAATGTAACCAACGATGGGGACGGCCATCGGGCTAAAAAAGAAAAGGGACCACGACGGGGACGGCCATCGGGTTAAAAAGAAAAGGGACCACGACGGGGACGGCCATCGGGTTAAAGAATAAATGAAATAAACAGATGATGAGGTACGATCATCAAAGGTGAAGGACGATCACCTAGCAGGGGACGGCTGCTCTGTTGGGTTAAGATGAGGGACGGTCATCTTAGGTGGAGGACGACCACCTGGCAGGGTACGGCTGCCGAAAATATCGCGACATAGGACGAATGCCGGATAAAAGGTCAACGATGGGGACGGCCATCGGACGAGCATGATGGAGGACGACCATCAAGAGGTGGAGGACGACCACCTAGCAGGGGACGGCTGCTCTCGAGGTTTATCGTGACATAGGACGAATGTCAGATAACCAAAATCAACAATGGGGACGGCCATTGGATAAAATGATGAAGGACGATCATCAAAAGGTGGAGGACGACCACCTAGCAGGGGACGGCTGCTAAATATCAATGATGGGGACGGGCGTCGGATGAGCATGATGGAGGACGACCATCAAGAGGTGGAGGACGACCACCTAGCAGGGTACGGCTGCTCTCAGGGTTTATCATGACACAGGACGAGTGTCAGATAAAAGGAAAAAAATGCTTTGTTGGTGATTTACTGGAGAATAGTAAACACGGACGAGTGTTTATATCCAAAAAGGTATAAGTGTTTTGACGTTTGTGTATAGATTAAAGATGCGGACGAGCATCCTTAAGACTATGATACGGACGAGTATCAGGTAGAAACAAATGCTGACACGTGTTCAGAGATGATGATACTGACGAGTATCAACTGGTTAACAAAGAACACGGACGAGTGTTGAATCTGAAGGGGCTCTTCTGGGGAATAGTAGACATAGACGAGTGTCTATATTCAAGGAGACGTAAGTGTTTGACTCAGTGTATGGATTAAGGATGCGGACGAGCATCCTTAAGACTATGATACGGACGAGTATCAGGTAGAAACAAACGCTTGACACATGTTCTGAGATGATGATACGGACGAGTATCAACTGGTTAACAAAGAACAAGGACTAGTGTCGAATCTGCGGGGATATAAATAGTGTATACAAGATACGGACGAGTATCTGTATAAGTATGATTAGTATGAGTGGTGTATAGATGAGTGTTTAACTCGCTGGGGAGAGTGACACGGACAAGTGTCAAAAGGAGCAAAGTAGTATAAACAAGTATCTGATATACAAAGTATTTAGGTTACTGTGTTGGGAAGATGACATGGAAGAATGTCAAGGAAATGTATATATATAAGTACATGTGAGTGCAAAGAGAATGTCTTTGGCTTTTTGCTGGGGATGTGACACGGACGGGTGTCGAAGGGAGTATATACTGGTGTTTGTGAATGTGAGGCAACTGCTTTTGCTGGGGACTCTGGGGGGAAAGTTTTCTGTATACTGATGGATTTTTATTATTCACGAGAGTTCGATTCAAAACATGGCTTATGATTATGCTATATGTTTGATTTTTGCCGTAATGCTCCGTTTTAGACGGAATGCTACGCTTTGTGGGGTGGTTACGATGCGAATGCCATGATTATGCAAAGATACCAAACCGGGATTCGGATCCCGTTGCGGCGAAGATCTCTGGCCGATCTGCTCAAAATGGACATCCCAGCTGGGGATGAGATCACTTGGTAGATCTGATGAAACGTATCTGTTTGGGGGGATAAGTCATTGATTGACATATCCTTGTAATAAGGGACCCAACTGGGGTTTGCAGAAGCTTTCTTCACTCTGTTGTGATTCCTTCATGCGTTGCTCTTCTGGATAGAGGCTGAAACTCTGTGGGGAGAATGATTCCCTGTCTTTTGTGCTTAGCTGAGAACGAATGGCACTTCGGCTGGGAGGAATAATAAATGGTAACTCAGCTGGGGAGAAAGCACTTCGGGTGCTAAGACTGAGTGAGTGTTGATTTGCCAGCTTGCTGGGGTGAAGTTTTCATGCCCCGAGTTGCGTTTTGGGTACCTGCAATCCTGCAAAAATAGAGAAACGCACAAGTGATCCCGAGGTATCCTCTGCTGGATTCCGTCATAGGAGTTAGACACTTTTGAGAGCAAATACATTTTCCTGCAAGCACGTGTTTTTTGAAGATAAGCATCTGTACTTATGCAATCGGTTTTTTAGAGACATCAGACATTTTTTGCAAATAAAAATGTACAAGACGAAACATGACTGAAAAATCTGATTTTATTAATTCAAACGCCCTGAATTGGCAAGATACAGTCAAAGAAACATATCTCCCAAAATGAGGAGACTGTTACAAATTGAGAAACAAAGTGCTGGCGATGTTGACGACGCTTTCGAAGGAGCTTCCTCTCTTGTTATGACCCGTATGACCGTTGACGCTCTTCTCGTCTTGCTTTCTGAAGAAGGCTGATTCTGACGGAAGCTTGATCCTTTCGAAGCTCACCAAGTTGTAGGTGACACAGACGAATTCAGAGTGCAGTTGTTCGCTTATTCCCTTTTTTTGCATGGATCGCCCTTTCGGGTTTTCAATCCATCGGGATACCCATTTTTGCCTGAGTTGTCCAATGCGGCTTTTCAACTCAGCGGGTGTACATTTTTTATTTTTCCCTTATTTTTGCCTGAGTCTTTTATTCTGTTTTTGACTCGCCGGGATGCCCTATTTTTGCCTGGACTTACATTCTGTTTTTGTGTCCAGCGGGTCATTTTTATGCGAAGTATTTTTTAACTGCATCTGAATTCACAGGGGACGGGAAATCTTCACCATCCATGGTGCTGAGCATCAGTGCTCCACCAGAGAAAACTTTCTTCACCACGAATGGTCCTTCATAATTCGGAGTCCATTTGCCCCTGTGGTCTGTATGAGGAGGGAGGATTCTTTTCAGCACAAGATCTCCTACTAGGTACCCTTGGTGCCTGACTTTCTGATCGAAGGCCCTCTTCATTCTTTTCTGATATAGCTGCCCATGGCAGATTGCAGCCAATCTTTTCTCTTCGATCAGACTCAGTTGTTCATATCGGGACCGAACCCATTCTGCTTCGTTCAGCTTAACATCCATCAGTGTTCGTAGAGAAGGTAATTCAACTTCGACAGGTAGGACTGCCTCCATACCATACACTAGTTGATACGGCGTTGCCCCAGTGGATGTTCTGATTGACGTGCGGTACCCATGCAAGGCAAATGGTAACATTTCATGCTAATCCTTGTAAGTGACTACCATCTTCTGCACAATCTTCTTGATATTCTTGTTAGCGGCCTCAACAGCGCCGTTCATCTTTGGCCTGTAAGGAGAAGAATTGTGATGTTGGATCTTGAAGTCCCGGCATAACTCAGCCATCATTTTGTTGTTTAGATTGGAACCATTATCAGTAATGATTCGCTCGGGAACTCCGTATCGACAGATAATATCTCTCTTCAGAAATCTGGCTACCACTTGCCTTGTGACATTTGCATAGGAAGCTGCTTCAACCCACTTGGTGAAATAGTCAATGGCGACCAGGATGAATCTGTGGCCATTTGAAGCAGTTGGCTCAATCTTGCCAATCATATCAATGCCCCACATAGCAAAGGGCCATGGTGAAGACATTATGTTCAAAGGATTGGGCGGCACATGCACCTTGTCTGCATAAATCTGGCATTTATGGCATTTTCTGACGTAAGCACAACAGTCGGCATCCATTGTGATCCAATAATAGCCCGATCTTAGCAATTTCTTAGCCATGGCATGCCCTCCTGCATGGGTACCAAAGGATCCTTCGTGCACCTCGTGCATTAACAAATCTGCTTCTGTTTTATCAACGCACCTGAGGAGTACCATATCAAAGTTTCTTTTGTACAGGGAACCATCAGTGTTCAGGAAGAAACTACCAGCAAGCCTTCTCAAAGTCTTCTTATCATTGGAAGATGCCCCAGGTGGGTATGTTTGATCCTCCAAGAAACACTTAATGTCATGGAACCAAGGCTTATCATCTTTGACAACATCTGCTGCGAACACATATGCTGGTCTGTCAAGTCTGGACACTGAAATCTGAGGTACAAAGTTGGCAGTCTGAACTTTGATCATAGATGAAATGGTAGCCAGAGCATCTGCAAACTGATTCTCGTCCCGAGGGATATACTCAAGCTTGACTGTTGTGAAGAAAGTCAATAACCTCCTTGTATAATCCCTGTAAGGTATCAGATGATCCTGGTGCGTGTACCATTTGCCGTTGGTTTGATTGACTACCAGAGCTGAATCTCCGAATACAGTCAATGTCTTGATCCTGAGGTCAATGGCTTCCTCAAGACCCATAATGCAAGCTTCGTATTCAGCTTCGTTGTTAGTGCAGTTGAAAGTGAGTTTTGCCGAGAAAGGCATGTGAACTCCCTTAGGTGTAATAAGTACTGCACCAACACCACAACCGTTCATGTTAACAGCCCCATCAAACATCATAGTCCATTCTTCTTCCGGGTCAGGCCCTTCAGTATGAACAGGCTCTTCACGATCTTTTGCTTTTATGAACATGATGTCTTCATCAGGGAAGTCAAATCTCATAGGCTGGTAATCATCAATAGGTTGCTCAGCAAGATATTCAGACAATACACTGCCCTTGATGGCTTTCTGAGAGGTGTACTGAATGTCATATTCTGTGAGAATCATTTGCCATATTGCAACCCGTCCGGTAAGAGCTGGCTTCTCAAATATGTACTTAACCGGGTCCATCTTTGAGATTAATAAGGTGGTGTGGGTTAACATATACTGTCTCAGTCGGCGAGCAGCCCACGCTAAAGCACATCAAGTTTTCTCGAGCAGTGAATAACGTTGCTCACAGTCGGTAAACTTTTTGTCAGGTAGTATATTGCATACTCTTTTCGACCAGACTCGTCATGCTGGCCCAACACACACCCCGTCGACTCTTCTAATACAGTCAAATACATGATTAGAGGTCTTCCTTCAACTGGAGGCATAAGGATTGGAGGCTCTTGTAAGTATTCCTTGATCTTGTCAAAAGCCCTCTGACAGTCTTCGTTCCACCTGACTGTTTGTTCCTTTCTCAACAATTTGAACAGAGGCTCACAGGTTGCTGTAAGGTGAGATATGAACCGTGAAATGTAGTTCAATCGACCTAAGAAACCTCAGACTTCTTTCTCAGTCTTCGGTGCAGGCATATCTTGAATAGCTTTGACTTTATCAGGGTCCACTTCAATCCCTTTCTCGCTTACAATAAATCCCAGCAGCTTACCAGATCGCACCCCGAATGTGCACTTGTTGGGGTTCAACTTCAATTGATACTTCCTCAGACGCTTGAATAGCTTCAGCAGATTTACCAGGTGATCTTCTTCAGTAAGGGACTTGGCGATCATGTCATCCACATAACATTCTATTTCTTTATGAATCATATCGTGGAATAATGTCACCATAGCCCGCTGATATGTTGCACCCGCATTCTTCAGTCCGAATGGCATCACCTTGTAACAGAACGTGCCCCAAGGTGTGATGAAGGTTGTCTTCTCCATGTCTTCAGGTGACATTTTAATCTGATTGTATCCTGAAAATCCGTCCATGAAGGAGAATACCGAGAACTGAGCCGTGTTATCCACCAATACATCAATGTGAGGTAATGGGAAGTCATCTTTCGGGCTGGCTCTGTTCAGATCCCGGTAGTCAACACACATTCTTACTTTGCCGTCTTTCTTAGGCACAGGTACTATATTAGCAACCCACGGCGGATAGCTAGTTACAGCAAGGAACCCGGTGTCCCACTGCTTTTGTACCTCTTCCTTGATCTTCATTGCCATGTCTGGGCGAGTACGGCGCAGTTTCTGTTTAACCGGTGGGCATTCTTCCCTTAAAGGCAGCTTGTGCACAACAATATCGGTGTCCAACCCTAGCATGTCTTGATAAGACCAAGCAAACACGTCCACATATTCTTGAAGCAGATCCATCAGTTGTCTCTTCACTGAGTCTTGCAGGCAGGCCCCGATTTTAACCTCTTTCACGTCTTCATCTGTACCAAGATTAACCGTTTCGACCTCCTCCTGATGAGGAGTGATAACTTTCTCCTCTTGTCTCAACAACCTGGCTAGCTCTTCAGGAAGCTCATATTCTTCTTCAACCCCTTCATCAGCTTGATTGATTGGATTGTCAAAGTCATACGAAGTCATAGCCGTGCTGTTGTCGGTGCTGTCTGGAAGGCACTCTCTGCAAGGGTTCAGTTTGTTCATTTTAGTGATTGATTTTAAATCTTATTTAGAAAAGTGAAATAAAGTTGTCATTTTGAAAACATCGCCATTTATTTTTTGTACAAAAAGAAAAATGGGAAAACAGTGAGCGGACAAGAAAAAGACTCATTTGCAAAAAGATGTCTGATATTTCATTGATTAATCTTGTTGCACAAAAAGTACAGATGGCCCGATTACAAAATGAGTCTTGTCATCTTGGGCAAGATGCAAGACTTTGATGCATGCTATAAAAATACAGGAAATAATAATTACTCTGCATGAGTAACTCCTATAATTTCTTGGGAAGACCAGTTTGAGATACTGCTCCCCGGGATCTTTGGACGTATCCAATTCTCCAGATTGCGCTCTTCTTCCAACTCGTCTTCCAGATTGTTGATAGCATCAGGGGTGAGCATCCCCCCACTGACAAAACCGGGCTTCTCAGCAGCCTCCGCTTGATTTTGTTGAGTTGGTCTGTAACCCAACCCAAATTTATCTTCTTTCTTCTCCACATGCAACAACTTGCCCCAGCCTTGAGCGTTTCCTTCTTCCACCACCTTCCGGGCTTGTTGGTAAGATGTCATAGAGGTCCCAAGCACAACAGAGGTTTCATTAACATTCAGGGCCTCGAACCCTTGACTCATTGTCTCATGAATCTCCCCGTCCATCTCAATGTACTTATAAGTAGCCAGATGGCTAACAAATATATCCTCCTCTCCACAGATAGTAACGACTTGACCTTCCCACTCAAATTTTAACTTCTGGTGAAGGGTAGACGTTACTGCGCCAGCGGCATGAATCCATGGTCTACCCAACAAACAGCTGTAGGCAGGCTGAATGTCCATCACGTAGAAGGTCGTTTTGAAAGTTTGTGGGCCAATCGTTATAGGCAACTCAATTTCTCCCAGAACCGATCTCTTAGAACCATCAAAGGCTCTTACTACCAGGTTGCTGGGGCGTAATGCCAATCCTTCATATTCCAGCTTCACAAGAGCCTTTTTGGGTAAGACATTGAGGGACGACCCTGTGTCTACCAGCACATGGGAAAGGACTGCACCTTTACATTCCATGGTAATGTGCAAGGCCTTGTTATGATTGCGGCCTTCCGAAGTCAAATCAGTGTTAGTGAATCCTAGTCCATTACTAGCATTAACATTTCCAACAACAGCTTCCAACTGATTGACGGTGATCTCTTCTGGCACATAAGCTGCGTGCAAGACTTTGAGTAGTGCGTTCCGATGGGCTTCGGAGCACAGAAGCAATGATAGAATGGAGATCTTGGAAGGCGTCTGGTGAAGCTGGTCCACTATTTTGTAATCACTTTTCTTGATAATTCTCATGAACTCATCAACTTCTTGATCAAAAGGTGTTTTTAAAGCTTCTCTAACAACCTGCTCTTCTTGCACCATGCTCTTCCCTTTTGCCTTGGCAGTAGCTTCTGCTTCGGCAGTGGGTCTTTGAATTTGTGGGGCGAAAAGACGTCCGCTTCGAGTAAAGCCTCCGCCTCCCCCCACATTGTCTATTTGTGGTGCAGAAGTTGATGATTCAAAAGTGATCTTTTGTCCTTCGCAGTATAAATCGGAGCCGTAATGCCAAGGGATGGCATTACTGCTTTCATAAGGTACTGGCCCAGGCACTGTGACGGTGACTGGACTGATGGCAGCTGCGGAAGGAACCGAGATAGTCTGCGGATCATAATATATTGTGACTGGTGCTCTGGTAGGAGTGGCACTTTGTGAGTTGTAGGCAGAGTCATTTTCAGGATCATAATAAATCGTAACTGTTGAGACATCTTCATGGTTTGCTGCTGATGTTGTAGGAGACATTGTTGGAAGAATGGACATTGTTGTTGTAGGAGATTCAAAATGAAGTGGTGCTGAAGTTGTAGAAGGGATGTTTGCTGATATCTGGTCAGTTGAAATGACAGATGAAGCATTTGTTGATGAGGCTGAAGAGTTGTTTGGAACAATGGCTGTTGCAGTTGTAGGAGGTTCTGGAACCGTAGTTAAGGAGATTGCTGGATTTGTTGGAATTGATGTTGTAATTTGAAGTAGGCCACTCCGGATGAGACCATCTATGCCATCCCTCAAGTTATCACAACCATTCACTGAAATGTTGCAGTAAGCACACCCCAGCTCGCATCCCGGGAACATTTGACATTCAAGGAGTTGAGCTTTAATCTCCACCAAGGGCGTCCAAATCTGACCCACATTGGTTAATAAATAAGACGGCTTGTCTTCTTCAATAGCATTGATTCTGGGACCTCCGTGGTGTGGCATAGGGTTTTTGTTAACATTTGGTGGTGGTGCAAAGTTCAGAGCTTTGGAGTCTACCAAGTCTTGTACCTTCATGTGCAAGGCTCTGCACTTCTCTGTACTATGGCCAGGTGCATTTGAATGAAAAGCACATCTGGCGCTGGCGTCATAATTTCTGGGCAGACTGTTAGGATCCGGAGGTGCCAACGTCCTTAGCTCAACTAGGTTGAGTTTCAGGAGTTGTGGCAGTAATGTTGCATAGGGCATAGGGATCGGATCGATCACCCTGTTGGCCTGAGAGGGCCTCTGTTGGAATGGTCTCTGCTGATTATTGTTGTTGGCGTTGCTGTTGTTGTAATTTCTCGGAGGATACTGAGTTTGTTGCTGGTACTGAGGTTGTTGCTGATAATTTTGTTGCGGTGGTTGATAAGCTGGTTGTGGATGAGCTGGAGCGGGAATGGTGACTGCTGCCACAGATCTATGAACATACTGGGGTCTGCCCCTGCTGGTGTGGATAGCATTGGTTTCACCAGTTCTTCTTGGGCCTACAAAAGGCTTTCTTGGGTTACTGGATGAGCTGGCACCGTTGTCAGAAATTTTGCCCATTTTTAACAAGCTCTCAATTCTCTCCTCGGCTATGACTACATCTGCAAAGCTGGTAGATGAGAAGGCAGCTAGCCTGTCAATGTATGTTCCTTGGAGGGTGTTCATAAACATATCCGCCATCTCCCTCTCTGACATAGGTGGCTAGACAGCAGCAGCCAATTGCCTCCATCTCTCGGCATACTCTCGGAAGCTTTCTCTAGATGACTGTGACATTCCCATTAGGAGGGTCCTGTTGGGTGCCATATCTAAGTTGTACTGATACTGTCTGATAAAGGCCTCTGCCAGGTGTAACACGGTGGGAGAACTGACTTTTAGTTAAATGTTGCGGATAACAAGAGTCGCCACCGACTTTTATTTTATCCATAAGGAAAGGGTATAAAAGAACAGGAAAGACCTTAAGAGAATATTTTGGGTCCGGGGGGTAGGTTATGTAAAGGGAAGGTGTTAGCACCCTTTACATCCATGGTTATCCATGGGCTCTTAGTTACTTAGCTCACTTTTGAATTGTTTTTGAAAGTGTAGTGTGTGAATAGAAAAATTTTCAGAATAGTTGATAATGATCCATGTATGGATGCGTAAAAACTTATTTTTTTGAAAATTTGTTTGAAATTTGTTAAGTGTGAAAAGTTTTTGAAGTGAGCAAGTACATAAGAGGAACCTACCCTAATGTTTTAAGTCTTTCTTATTCTTTATCCTTTCATTGGTAAGACTATCCCTACTATTAAGGAGTAGGTAGTCATTACCTTGGATGTAAGGGACATGAGAGGGACATCTGTTTGTATGGAGGCAACTGTGGGGTATATTAAGCATACTGGAGGGACTATCATCGTTATTCGAAAAGACTCGATTCGTAAAGGCAACCACGAGGGACTTGATGATTTTTTCTTTTTAAAGGGACTTGCTTTATACACCCCACTTGACCTTATTATTTAGGCAACTTGAGGGATAACCTTAGAAAGTGAGACGGCGATTAAAATCGACTTACGTGTGTGAGTGTTTAATTTAATTATCTTATGATTAAAGTGATCTAAGTTAATTTTTATATAACATACATGTTTTTCACTCCCTAATTACTAATCATAGCAACAATTAAATATTTAAAATATTTACAAAATTACACCAAGGAAGCAGTTACATAATTATAAGCAAAATAAAATAAATAGCAAAAATATAAATATATAGTAAAATAAATATAATAAGCAAAAATAGTGAACAAGTAAATAAAATTGGGGTTAGTGATAAATAATAATATTAAATAATAAGCATAAAGTTAGTAATAATAAGATAATAGAGGTTATTAAAATATAATTATAAGAACAAAATTAGGATAATAAACAAAAAAAAGTTAGATTATAAACAATTATTTAATAATATGAAAGAATATAGACAATTAAATGATTATGATAATATACAAATTATTAATTTATTTTTAGATATATTTTAATTACAAGATTTAATTTTTAATAGCATGAAATATATTTATATCTTATATGAGAAAAATAATTTATAATTATATTTACAACATTTACATGAATCATACTAAATAAATAAATAAATATACATTATAATTATATTAATAATTAGAAAATAAAATTATTTAGAAAAAAATAGAATTAGGTTTTATTTTAGAAAATATTTTAGGGTTTGTTTTAAAAAAAAAAAAAAATTAGGGTTTATTTAGATACAAAGTTATTTTAACTAATATATACCTATATATTATAATTACATAAAATAATAAAATAAATATTTGAATTAATTAAAAAAAAACAAGAAAGTTTAGAATTTTCAGAGAACAAGATATTATTTTGAATTTTGAATATATATGATTTTTATTAATAATATAAAACAAATAAGCTAATTAATTAAAGAAAATAGGAAAAAAAAAATGATGAAAAATTTAGAACTTACCTTGGCTGGGTTTGAACCCAGGTCTTCAAGCCTGCCAGTACAAAAACTTTCCACTAGACCAACCATGCGTTGGTGACAATGAATGAGCTTCAATTGGTTTTATTTCATGCCTTGAAAAATCCAGAAAAAATGATGAAAACAAAAAGGCCTGGGATGGGAATCGTACCCAGGACCTCATGTATACAAGCATGCGCGCATTACCACCTGGCTGGAAGAGCCCATCTGATTATTGAATGGCAAGAAACTATAATATATTCAATCTTCTTTTATCCTGAAAAATAGAACAAAAAATATGGTACAAGCCAGATTCGAACTCATGCCATCATCCAACAAGCCTGCAAGCCTTACCACTGAGACACACACGCGCGTGTGATAACAAAATAACAAAACAACATAAAATAAGTTAACATAATTTGAATTTCTGAGCGCGCGGGAAGCAGTCTTCTTCAACCTCCAGAGCTGCGAATTTTCTTATGAAAATACCTACAAATTTTCCTGCGAAAAAACCATTCCCAGCAAAACCTACAAACATCAATAAGCAACAAAACCGTACAATTTTACAAAATTAGGCATGGCATTATAATCCAGACATTCATACGATCAAGCCTATGTTGTTAGAATCCATTTAAGTTTCTTAAATCCAAAATCCCTAAACCTAGGTCCAAACCCTAATAATGGCATCTCATGAATTAGGTACGGGTTCTTTGATTTTCCTGTCCAGAAACGAGCTACACAACATTATAAACAACATTAGGCAAGCAAAATCCATTTAAATGCAGTGAATTGATGTAATCGAAAAAATATTTTCAAGCATGAACAAAGCTTCGGGTTCATCATTATGGCATGCTTTAGATGAATGTGAGTGATGGTTTTGCTTCCATGATGTCCAAGGAACACGTCTATGAGCTTATTTTACCTTGAAACCTCTTGGATGATGGAATCCGAATTGGTGTTTTTGCTTGAAATTTTTGAAGTGAAAACCTACCTTTGAAGCTGCTGGATTCGTGACTCAATGTTAGGTTTGTGTTTAGTATATATATGTGAGTGAATTAGGTTAAGAAAACTCATTGGTTGTGTGGAGATTTGATCCAAAAAAGATTGAAAAAGATCATGGTGTAAAAGTCAAATATTTGTTCATGAAGACTTGCTATTCTTGGATCAATCTCATGATTCCTTTCTCTTTCAAATTCAATCAACATTTATGAAATTCTAGAAGCTCAATCTTCACCCAAAAATAGATTTTCATATTTTATATTTATTTAAAATGATTTTTATGAATTAAATCAATAATAAATAAAAATAAAATAATAAAAATTCTGAATTTTGGTCAATTGGGTCGTGCATGATGTTATGATGTGGATTGGATCACAATTTAGCAAGCCCATTTGGAAGGAATTGGTTCTAGACCCCCATTTTCAATATAAACCATCACAAAATTTCCCAACTTTGCAAGAGCATATCTCCCTCAATTTTAAAGGTATGAGGGTGTTCTTGGACTTTTTGGAAAGCTTGAAGAGTCCTCTAAACAACCCCATTTGTTTCAGGTCCATATCATTTACCAATCTCAAGTTATGCCCTTTTGAAGTTGTTGACTTTTTGTTGACTTTTGAAATGACCTATAATGTCTTAGCTCATATCTTCCAAATGAAGCATTTTTGGGATTAACTTGCAACATCAAAGTTGTAGAGAATTCAATTTTCTTCAAAATGAGCTTTGGATGGAGACTTGGTGATGAAGTATGTGAAAGTTATGGCTGGTCAAAGTTCAGTTGACTTTTACTAAGGAAACCCTAATTTAGAAACTCCTGATTATTGATGATCTGGAATCTCCTTGATGAATCATGATCAACCCTTGATCAAATGATGAATTTTACTTCATATACTTGATGTTGGCAAAAAATCATGAAGTTTGACTTTGGTTTGACCACAGTTGACCTCAGTTTGACTTTTTAACTGCACTGACTGATTTTGACTTATCTGATCATCTGACTGAGCAAACTTTTGAGAAAAGTCTTGAAACTTGTCATGGGGGTTCTTATACACATATAAGATGTTATGAAGCTCACTTGAGGTATTGGAAGTCCATTTAGCCTGATTAAAGTCAAAACCCTAGTTTTGGATGCACTGCTTAGGAGGTGCATTGTCTGAGGGAATTGTCAACTCTTCTGACCCATTGTGAACTTTGTGAACCTTGTGAACCATCATAAAATGTCTTGTGAACCTCATGGGAGGTATTGTGAAGCTTGTGAACCTTGTGAACCTCATAAAGTGACTTTGTAGACCTTATGAACCTCAGGAAAGCTTTGTAATCATTGTGAATCTTGTGAACCTTGTGAACCTTCATAAAGTAACTTGTAGACTTCATGAACCTCATGAAAGGTCTTGAAAGCATTGGGAAACTTGTGAACCTTGTGAACCTTCATAAAGTGACTTGTAGACTTCATGAACCTCATGAAAGGTCTTGTAAACATTGTGAATCTTGTGAACCTTGTGAACCTTCAAGAAGTAACTTATGGACTTCATGAACCTCATGAAAGGTCTTGTAAATGTTGAGAAGCTTGTGAATCTTGTGAACCTTCAAGAAGTGACTTGTAGACTTCATGAACCTCATGAAAGGTTTTGTAAATGTTGAGAAGCTTGTGAACCTTGTGAACCTTCAAGAAGTGACTTGTAGACTTCATGAACCTCATGAAAGGTTATATAAGCATTGAGAAACTTGTGAACCTTCTTAGCACACAAAGTCTTGTATTGTGAGGGCAAATTTTGGGGTGCAACACCAGGTCCTTCCAGCATCTAATGGTTGCTCTGGTCAGATGAGAGTACCATTCCCTCGAAGCTCCAGTTAAGCTATCCTCAAAATAAAACATCCATAGCTTTTCGTCCATGGTATAGGCCTTCAGTCTCCCCAGAAAGGATTGTAAATGGGTCCGAGGGCAGGAAGTCCCGTTGTACTTTTCAAAACAAGGAGGCTTAAACTTATGGGGAATCCTGACCCCGTCTACCAAGCCCATGTCCATAACATCAAAACCCAAAGAGTTTTGAGATTCTAAGGACCTTAATTTCTCAGCTATCTCATCCAGCCTTCTGTCATAGGCTTCCTCCCCAGCTCCCATCACTGTGAACTGATCTTCCTGGGGGTCTTCTTGCAACACCCTGCCTGCAGTGGCAGTCCCTTGAACATTTGCAGGAATGTTGATCTCTGGATGTTGGTGGGGTCCAAATACTGGGGGATTAACATGAGGTTGGACTCTCTCATTGTTGCTTGTCCCAGCAGTCCCTGGATGATGGTCTTCCTGGTTCCTCCCCTCTACCAGTGCTCTCAACCTCTCCTGGCTTTGAGCCATATTGTTCATCACTTCCATAAATTGTGTCATCTGATTCCTCATTTCCAACCTCTCGTTGGTCATTTGATTCCTGACCTCTGTAAGGTCCTGCTGCATGTGGTCCATCTGTATGCCCGGAAGATTGTTGCGGGTGGGATATCTGTGTGGACGGTTGAGTGGAAACCCTCGACGTCGAGCAATAGTTCCTGAAGTCACAACAGAGTTAGTAACAATAAAGCAAAACCTACAAAACAAAACAAAAGGTTAGTATGCAATGCAGTGTGTCTATTTGTTTCCAAGGTATCCGGCTTGGTACTTGGTTTTGACCTTTCCAGACCCCTTGAAGAAGATGCTTGTGATGTTGCTTGAAGAATTCAGATGAAACAAACCAACACATATATTACAAAAAGGTAAATAATACATAGTTTGTTTTTTACAATACATGCCCTCTGAGGGGTCAAAAGTACAATCATAAAGAAAAGTACACAAAATGAAAGCAACAACAAGCAAAAGTCAAACACCAAGACCAAACTCATCTTCCTGAACTTCCTTGAGAAGTGCTTCAGTCACAGGGCCAACTGGAAGCTCTGTAAGATTCCTGATAAGGAGATTCCTTGTAGCAATAGCTGCAGTTAACTTCTTGTGCTGACTTTGGTCCTTTGACCTCTTTACACCAGCTCTGATCTTCAACTCTGAGATTTCCCTCTGGGCTGCTGCCAGGGCTTCCTGTTGCTCTTTTGCACTAGCTTCCAGCTGCTCAATCTTATCCTGAGTTCTTTTGTCCTCTTGAGTACGGGCTTCGGTGATCCTGACCCACCTAGCCTGACTCTCCTTCAGGTATAAATCAGTCCTGGCCTTCTGGAACTGAGCTTCCTTGCAGGCATTCTTCAAGATCTGTTCTCCAGCCCTAGACTTCTTAATGTACTCTTCTGACTTCTCAATTCTAGCCAGATGTTCCACTTTCAACTTTTCTAGCCTCCCAATATCCATCCTACCATCACTCCTCTCCCAGAGGGTCTTCTGTAAAGCCTGAGTCAACTTCTCATTTCTCTCTTTCAATTTCTCAAACTCCTCTAAGCTGACAGTTGCTGGAGGTGGTGTTGTGGAAGGTCCAGGCATATCTTCAATAGTGAAGGGCATTCCAGCAATTTGAGCTCTGGCACGAGACCACTCATAGTACTGGGCTGAGGCCACATTATTGCATCTCCCAAGAATGGTTACCCCCTTAGTCTGCACATTGTCCCAGGCCCAGGCTGCCTGCCTGACAACAGCCAGATTAGGCTTGATTTCACAATAAAGGGTCTCAGTCAGATCCTGCGCCCTAGGAGGATGGACTAATGCGTAGCCCAGTTGTCTTTTGAATAGCAGAGGGTTGTAATTGATGCAACCCTTCACTCCAATCAGAGGCACATTGGGAAATTGCCCACAACTTGTAATGATGTCTCTGCCCTTAGTACTCTGAGTACACCATCTGATATCATCTGAGGTTAGAGCAACAAGCCTTCTAGCCCAGTTCTTCGGCTGGTGGGGGTTCAAGAATGCATCAGTCTTTGGCAAGTGCCTGAGCAGCCAGGTATGGAACAAAGGAGCACAGCATCTCACTAATCTTCCCCTTTGCTTTTCATTCCTTTGATGAACAGAGTAGTAAAGATCTCCCAGTAAGGTGGGCACTGGGTTTCTCAGGATGAAAAGATGGATTGCACTCTTGCTAACAAACCTAGGCTCATCTGCAAAAAGTATGACCCCATATATGCTAAGGGCCAACAGAGCACAGACTGCTTTCCACTCCCCCAGGGATGCCTTCAAACTAACCTGAGAAGTCAAGAAATCCAGATGAAAGCCAGAGATTCCAGCTTTAGATGTCAAATTCTGCCCAATCAGAACTGGTTCCAGATGTAATGCTTTTGCTATCTCCTCATTACTTGGGAAAGCCATCTCAGGGTTGAAGGGGATTCCACCCCTGATGGGTACACCAACCAATGATGAATATTCCTCCAACAAGGGTCCCAACTGAAAATTCTGAAATGTGAAGCACCTCAGAGGGGGATCATAGAACTGTAGGCAAGTATGTATCAAGCTCCTCTGTGAAGGGTCCAAATCCATAACCACATCAAGGATTCCTCCATAATGTTCTCTAAAGAGTGGTGTCGCTCCCGACAAGTGACACCGGGTCAGATGAAGGTACAGACGCGAACGGTCGGCGAAGGGAACAGTGAGAACACACAGCCGTGAACTCACTGGAGATGAATAGAGTCGCCAGCTAGGCATTTTTATCCCGGAGGAAAGGCAATGCTGCATAGACCTAGAAAGATACGGATAAGACGGTTTGCGAACCAGAGAGACTGAGAAAGGGGGTTGGTTACAACCTGGGAAGGTATTAGCACCCAGATTGTCCGCCGTACTCGACGGGATCCACGCTTGAAAGATTTGTGTTTTAAAGAGGTAGTGTCAGTGCAATCTGTGTATAAAATGGCTGGAAAGAATGTACAGGTGTCAGTGTAAAGTGTATAAGTGATGCGGAGTATGAAAGTGTCAGTGTAAGAATGAGAATGAATTGCTCATGACCATGAGGTTTAAAGAATGAAGCTAGAAAGAGGGGGAATGTACAGAGACTTTTGTTCGATAACTGTTAAGTTATGCCTACGTATCCTCTCGTGCAATGAGGAAGTCAGAACACCGTAGTTCGACCCAAAGAGACTGAAAGGTGAATTGACTTGTGAACTGCTTACTTGCCTATGCTCAAGTGTATGATCTGTCTGGCACAGATGCAAACTGTCTTGCATTAGACGGAAGAAGCAAGTTCTCGGCTGTGAGTGAATGAGATGAGAAAAGAATCCCGGAGGAGACGATTATTGTTTGTTTTTGAGTTTTCAGTCTTTTATTTCTTTTTTGGATTTTTGTCATAAGATAATGAGCTTAAGCCTAAACCAATGGGTTAGTAAACTCATCACATCTTCCCTCTGTTTAGGGGTAATGAGAATACCTTAAGTGTGAAGTCAGATTCTCACACTTAATCACCTTTGGTGTAGGATTAAGATCATTAACCTACTTGTGATTATTTAGATGTTTTTGGTGTTTTTGTTTAGTGTTGAGTAATGAGGTTAAGCCATAATCAAGGATTAAACAGACTCATTACACCATCCTAAAAGAAGGATAATAGATGAGAATGTTTAAGTTGAGAAAAGCTCCTCAACTTAATCCATGATTAGGGATTAAACCCATGACAAAACAAGCCTTTATTAAGTGGATTTTAGATTAATGATATGATGATGAAGTGAATTTTATGATTTGTAAGACAACTTGAGAGGGACTTGTCCATTAACACTAGGGTTAGTCCTTCTTAACCACTTAAGGAAGAATTAGAACCCTAATGCAAGGCCCAAGTTACAAGTGTGATGTCTTGATACTTATTAAGTGAATTGATTAAGAGATTTAAACACATAAAGGGTTCAAGACTTAGGATTAAAGTTATACACTCCATCCTAAGAGAAGGATGCAGGCATAAACTTAATCATAAAGTCTTAAAGCCTTTAGGGTTTAGTCCCTGATTATGAGGTGAGAAGAGGAGACTCAAAGAGAGACACAAAGGTAAAACTATGGGGGAACTAATCAAAACCCTAATTCATTGTCATGCTTGGTTGGTCCTAAGGTTTGTGAGGTTTGCAAGAACAATCTTCAGAGGAGCCACCAGGAAGCAGATGAACAAGATTAAGAGAAGCAAAGTGACTTGCTTCATTCAAGAAGTCAAGTCACTTGAAGAAAGAAAGTGGGAAGAAGAAGAATGAGCAAGCTCAAACTCAAACACAAATAAGAATGCAGCAATGGATGCAAGAGAGATGAAAAGGAAAGTTATGAGAAGTGAAGGCAAATCCACTTCTCAAGTTACTTACCACCTGAAATGTTAGAAAGAAATGCAATGTAATGCAAGATGAGATGAAATGATATGATGCAAAGCAAAACCAGAAGCATGTTGATGATGATTATGATGTTATGAAGTGCTGCAAACATGAGGCAAGACAATGGAGATGTTCATACAAGGTTATGAATGCAAATGATGCAAGTTAAGGAGCATGAACAAACATGAAATGTTATGAAGCATACAAGACAAATGACATGGCAAGTATGAGATGCAATGATCAATGATGCTTCCTACATGTCTTGATATGTCAAATGAATCACAAGAATGCACAAAATGCAAAGACAAGTCATGTTATGCAAGAGAATGCAAGAAGGATGCAAATGAAAGCCCAAATTAGGGTTCATGGATCAAACATCAAACACAAACCAAAAACAGAAGCAAAACCCTAAAGTAAAAATGGAAAATGATACCCAAGGAAACCCTAGACCTATAATGAACCACTGCCCAAAGGGGAGCTCTCAACTCTCAATCAAACTCAAGATATGAATTTTCTAAGTTATTAGGGTTTTTTAGGGTTCTTAACAAAACAAATGCCAAACAATTTGAAAATGCAAGAACAATTCATGGCCTTTTTACCCTAGAAACTACATGCCAAACACAAGACAAAGCAAAAAGAATCAATGTCTCAACCTTCACCAATAGGCAGAAATGAATTTTTGAACTTATGATCAAAATAATGCACAAAATATGATTTAATTCAATGAAAAATTCTTAAAATGCATCAAGATCAAAAAAGAAATTTGGTTTGAAGGTTGGACAATGTTTCTAAATGTCTTAGAACATTTCATGAATTTTTTTGTAATTTTTAAATACCTAAAAGTATTTTTAATTAATTAATTCTCATTAACCAATTAAAAATAATCTTTTAAATATTTAAAAATACTTTTTTAATGATGAAAAATAAAATAAAAATGTTTTTGTGTCATAAAAATTATTGAAACTCATGAGAAAAAGTTTCATAATTTTTAAGACATTTTTGCTATTTTTAAATAATTATGCAAAACAAAAGACAAATAAAGAAAATAAATGAATTAAATCTGATTTAATGAAAAGTATTTAAATCCTAGGGTCCAGATTTGAAACTGCCTGCGCGCGAATTGACTCCCCGCCACATCTCACGGTCCAAATTCAAACTTGCTAATTAATGCTTAAAACCCTAACCCTGCCGTTAATTACAATCAGGCGACCGGAACAGTGTTCCGGTCGTCTTCTCCGGCCATCCCCAAAATCAATCTCTCTCCCTAGGCCATTTTAGAAGCTCTAACTCTCCAGAAATCATCTACTAACTACCCTAAGCATGAATCCAGCATCAAATCACATTTAAACTCACACACAAACAAGAATCGAAGCCATGAAATTTTTAGGTCAAACTTTCAGAACAGCATTACATACTCATTTCTGGCTTATTTTCAAAAGTAAAGAGATCCCAATGATCAGTGTAACATACACAACAAGATTTTAACAAGAGAAATGAGTTCTGGGAAAAAAGTTCATGGTGTCACCTGAGATGGAGCCCTTGATTCAGGAGCTCTTTGGATGATTCTTTGGCTCAGTCTGGTCCCAATGGTCCACCTTTGAAGCTTTGGATGCTTAGCTGGAGTTTAAACAACCTCCTGAGTGAGTTTGCAGCAGCTCTGACCAAGGGAGGATGAAAATCGTATTTGAGATATAGGGTGTTTCAGGCCAAAACAAAGGGTGGTTTCTGGTCAGTGAGGTGAGTGGAGATTGTTGGTGGAGTTTGTTTAAGTGTTCATGGCTTGTGGAGAGAGATTCGATAGAAAATGCAGGCTGAGGTGAAGAATGGCAATGGGGTATTCTTGCTTAGATCAAGCCTGGCTCTTGGTGCTTTCTACTCAATGGATCATGGTGATTTCAAGTATGGAAATGGTTGGGATGTTTTGTGGCTGGGCAGAAGGATTCGAAGCAAAATGCAACTTGGTAGGTTTTTGTGTATGTGATGAATGAATGTGTTTCAGCCTTGCCTTTTCATATGTTTAGCTTGCAAACTGTCCACATATTTCTCTCTCATTGGTCAGTTGACAAGACATGCCCTTTATTGATTGGTAAGGCAACTTTTGCAAAAAGTCCACTTCTTGTAAGAGAGGGCATGGGCTAAACTCTAGCTAAGTACAATGAGCATGGGGCTGCGCAGCATGATGTGTGTATGGAGCTAGTTTGGTTCAGCAGCCAAGAAATCAAGTGGGTGAGATGTGATGATAGTTTTTGCAAGTTGCTTGCTTTATGGTTCACATGTGAAGATCTTGTTCCAAAAGTCATGAAACATGAGCAATGCCTAATTCATTCTGAATTTTGTGACTTGGAGAATGTTTATGTGAAGGTTTGATACCAATTAGAAGTTACAAAATGCATTGGTTCAAGGTTTTGCAAAATTTCCATTTGGTGCATAACTTGAATTTTAGTGATTTTTGCCAACTTTGCCACACCATAACTTTTGATCCAAGAAGAGTTTGATCATGTTCTTGTACTTTTTGGAAAGGGAAAGATGAGATCTACAACTTTCATGACCAAAGTTTTTCCATTTGGAGCCTTTTTGGATCAAGAATCAAGGCTTGAAAAATGACATAAAATGATGCATTCTTGAAAAGTCAACTATGCCCAAAAAGTCAACATTTGCAAAAACCCTAAATTCTTGATTTTCATGAACTTCAATCTTCTTCCATGATCAAATAAAGATCATACACACTCAAAATGATGAAGATCACCCATTGGTTGGGTCATTGGGGGCCTTAGATGCCCTGATTTTGCACTGACTTGTCTGAAAAGTCAACTCTTGATCAGATGACTTCCCCATGGAATTTCTTCATGAACATTGATATGCATACTCCCTATACCATATAGAGATCAATGGAAACAAGAATGACCAAAAAATTTGGAGTTATGGCCTCTGAAACCAAAACCCTAATTTTCAGTCAACTGTGTATTTTAACCTGGCTCTGCATCACCTCAAACCCTAGCTCTTGTGATTCCTCTGCATTTTTGACTTTGAGGAGATGGAATATGATATAAGAACACACATGGATCCCTTTGAGTTGATTGGTGGCCTTTGGGAGTGGCTCGAGTGGCTCTAGGATTGCTCAGATCACAAACCCTAGGTGCAAATGACTTAGAAACTATCCAGTGAATCAAAAATGAAATGTGAGATGATATGATTGTGTTTATGCATATGAGATGATCACAAGCCATGGTGTGAATGGGTGAGGGCAAATTTGGGGTGTTTACAGCTGCCCCTATTCAAACATGAGTTAACTGTGCAGGTTGTAAGCGACGGCTTAACAGGCAAACAAGATAACTTATGGTTGAATACCAAAGACAGTCCAAAATTTGCACTCACAGCAATGAAGAAGAAAAGGGATATATATTGTAAATGAAAAAACAAAGTATATCGTAAAGTATGGGCGACGGAGGACGACCGTCGAGCAGAGGACGACTGCTGGGTAAGGTGGTATGTGAAGCAAAGCGATGACGGGGACGGCCGACATGCTGGTAAAGTGTATAAAGTAATGACGGGGACGGCCGACATGCTGGGGATAAAAGGTAAAGCTAAGACGGGGACGGCCGACTAGCTGGGGAAAATAAAATATCATGATGGGGACGGCCATCATGATAAAGCTGCAAAATTCTGAGGATTAATGAAACATGACGGGGACGGCCATCAAGTTCATAAAGGTCAAGTAACCAACGATGGGGACGGCCATCGGGCTAAAAAGGAAAAGGGACCACGACGGGGACGGCCATCGGGTTAAAGAATAAATGAAATAAACAGATGATGGGGTACGGCCATCAAAGGTGAAGGACGATCACCTAGCAGGGGACGGCTGCTCTGTTGGGTATAAGAGAAATATGATGGGGACGGCCATCAAAGGTGGAGGACGACCACCTGGCAGGGTACGGCTGCCGAAAATATCAACGATGGGGACGGCCATCGGATAGAAAAGGATAACGATGGGGACGGCCATCGGACGAGCAAGATGGAGGACGACCATCAAGAAGTGGAGGACGACCACTCAGCAGGGGACGGCTGCTCTCGAGGTTTGTCATGACATAGGACGAATGTCAGATAACCAAAATCAACAATGGGGACGGCCATCGGATAGAAAAGGTCAACGATGGGGACGGCCATCGGACGAGCAAGATGGAGGACGACCATCAAGAAGTGGAGGACGACCACTCAGCAGGGGACGGCTGCTCTCGAGGTTTGTCATAACACAGGACGAGTGTTAGATAACCAAAATCAACAATGGGGACGGCCATTGGATAAAGTGATGAAGGACGATCATCAAAAGGTGGAGGACGACCACCTAGCAGGGGACGGCTGCTAAAATCAACGATGGGGACGGCCATCGGATGAGCATGATGGAGGACGACCATCAAGAAGTGGAGGACGACCACTCAGCAGGGTACGACTGCTCTCAAAGGTATCATAGCACAGGACGAGTGTTAGATAAAAGAAACTTCGTTGGTGATCTACTGGGGAGGTAGTAAACACGGACGAGCGTTTACATCCAAGAAACAAAAGGTATAAGTGTTTGGTATTGTGTATAGATTAAAGATGCGGGCGAGCATCCTTAAGACTATGATACGGACGAGTATCATGCAGAAACAAACTGACATATGTTCAAAGATGACGATACGGACGGGTATCAACTGGTTAACAAGGAACACGGACGAGTGTTGCATCTGAAAGGACTCTTCTGGGGAAAAGTAGATATGGACGAGTATCTATATCCAGGAAGACATAAGTGTTTGACACGGTGTATGGATTAAAGATGCGGACGAGCATCCCTAAGACTAGGATACGGACGAGTATCATGTAGAAACAAACGCTAGACGCAATGTTCTGAGATGATGGTACGGACGAGTACCAACTGGTTAACAAAGAACAAGGACTACTGTCGAATCTGTGGGGATATGAGTGATGATGTATACAAGATACGGACGAGTACCTGTATAAGCGTACCATGAGTAGTGAGTATTGTATTGTATAGATGAGTGTTTATCTGCTGGGGAGAGTGACACGGACGGGTGCCAAGAGAGAAAAGTATAATATTAACAAGTATGAGTCGATAAAGGTGTAAGCGACTGCGCTGGGGATACGACACGGACGGGTGTCAAAAGGGTGTATATAGGTATATGTGAGTGCAAAGAGGATGTCTTTGGCTTTCTGCTGGGATATGACACGGACGGGTGTCAGGGCGTGTCTGTAGTACGGGTGATTTTGTTTGTAGAGTGTACCCAGGCGACCTGTGGGGAAAGATGACACGGACGGGTGCCAAAAAGTGTATACACTGGTGTTTGTGATTGGGAGGCAACTGCTTTTGCTGGGGCTCTGATGGGGACTCTGGGGAAAGTAATCTGTGTTCTGATGAATGGTCACTAGTCACAAGCGTTCAATTCACAACATGACTTATGATTATGCTATGCATTTGATTTTTGCCGTAATGCTCCGTATTAGACGGAATGCTACGCTTTGAGGGTATAATATGATGCGAATGCTATGATTATGCAAAAGGGCGCAGATCCGGGATTCGGATCCCGTTGCTGCGAAAATCTCTGGATGATCTGCTTCAAATGAACGTCCCAGCTGGGGATGAGATCATTGGTAAACCTAATGATGTATCTGTTTGGGGATATAGGTCACTGGTTGACATAATCTTGAAAATACGGGACCCAGCTGGGGTTTGTGGAAGCTTTCTGTACTCTGTTGTGATCTCTTCATGCGTTGCTCTTCTGGATAGAGGCTGGAACTCTGTGGGGAGATGATTTCCTGATTTCTGTATTCTGTTGAGGAAGAATGGCCACTCGGCTGGGGAATTGAGAGGCAACTCAGCTGGGGAGAGCAACAAGAGGCAACTCGGCTGGGGATATTGCATCCTGTTTGCTGATTCGGCAACTTTGCTGGGGAAGGCAATGGGGAGCTACTCAGCTGGGGAAAGAGCATTTCAGATGCTGAGATTGAGTGTATGCTGATTCGGCAGCTCCGCTGGGGAAATGGGCACCTTCTAGTGCCATGTGGAAGATAGACCGAGTTGATAATGATTCGCCTACTTGCTGAGACGTAACCTGCATGCCCCTGGTGGCGTTCTGGATACCTGCAATCCTGCAAAGATAATGGAACGTACAAAAGGTCCCGAGGTATCCCTTACCGAATTCCGTCATAGGAGATAAATACTTTCGAGAGTAATCACATTCCCTGTAAGCATGTGTTTTCATCTTTAGAGAAATGCATCTGTACTTATGCAATTGTATTTTTAGAGATGTCAGACGACTCTTTGCAAAATGTAAGTGTAAAAAACGAAACATGACTGAAAATCTGATTTTATTAATTCATGTGCCCTGAATTGGCAAAGATACAGTCAAAGAAACATATCTCCTGAAATGAGGGGATTGTCACAAATTGAGAAATAAAGTGCTGGCGGTGTTGACGACGCTTTGAGGAGCTTCCCCTCCTGCTATGACCCGTATGACAATGACGTTCTTCTCGTCTTGCTTTCTGGAGAGAGTTGATTCTGATTGAAGCTTGATCCTTTGGAAGCTTACCAAGTTGTAGGTGATGCAGACGAACTCAGAATGCAGTTGTTCGCTTATTCCCTTATTTTGCATGGATCGCCCTTTCGGGTTTTCAATCCATCGGGATACCCATTTTTGCCTGAGCTGTCCAATGCGGCTTTTCAACTCAGCGGGTGTACATTTTTTTGTTTATTTTCCCTTACTTTTGCCCGAGTCTTTTATTCTGTTTTTGACTCGCCGGGATGCCCTATTTTTGCCTGGACTTACATTCTGTTTTTATGTCCAGCGGGTCATTTTATGCGAAGTATTTTTTAACTGCATCTGAATTCACAGGGGATGGTAAATCTTCACCATCCATGGTGCTGAGCATCAGTGCTCCACCAGAGAAAACTTTCTTTACAACAAATGGTCCTTCATAATTTGGAGTCCATTTGCCCCTGTGGTCTGTATGAGGAGGGAGGATTCTTTTCAGCACAAGATCTCCCACTTGGTACTCTCGGTGCCTGACTTTCTGATCGAAGGCTTTCTTCATTCTTTTCTGATATAGCTGCCCATGACAGATTGCAGCCAATCTTTTCTCTTCGATCAGACTCAGTTGCTCGTATCGGGACCGAACCCATTCTGCTTCGCTTAGTTTAACATCCATTAATACCCGTAACGAGGGTAATTCAACTCCAACAGGTAGGACCGCTTCCATACCATACACAAGCTGATACGGTGTTGCCCCAGTGGACGTTCTGATTGATGTGCGATACCCATGCAAGGCAAATGGTAGCATTTCATGCCAGTCTTTGTATGTGACTACCATCTTTTGCACAATCTTCTTGATATTCTTATTTGCTGCCTCAACAGCGCCGTTCATCTTTGGCCTGTAAGGAGAAGAATTGTGATGTTGGATTTTGAAGTCCCGGCACAGCTCTGCCATCATTTTGTTGTTTAAGTTGGAACCATTATCAGTAATGATTCGCTCGGGCACTCCATACCGACAGATGATATCTCTCTTCAGAAATCTGGCTACCACTTGTCTTGTAACATTTGCATATGAGGCTGCTTCAACCCACTTGGTAAAATAGTCAATAGCGACCAGGATGAATCTGTGACCGTTTGAAGCAGTTGGCTCAATCTTGCCAATCATATCAATGCCCCACATAGCAAAGGGCCATGGTGAAGACATGATGTTCAAAGGATTAGGGGGCACATGCACCTTGTCTGCGTAGATCTGGCATTTATGGCATTTCCTGGCGTAGGTACAACAGTCTGCATCCATTGTGATCCAATAATAGCCTGATCTTAACAATTTCTTAGCCATGGCATGCCCTCCTGCATGGGTACCAAAAGATCCTTCGTGCACTTCATGCATCAACAGGTCTGCTTCTGTTTTGTCAACACATCTGAGGAGTACCATGTCAAAGTTCCTCTTGTATAAAGACCCATCAGTGTTCAGGAAGAAACTACCAGCAAGCCTTCTCAAGGTCTTCTTATCATTGGAAGATGCCCCAGGTGGGTATGTCTGATCCTCCAAGAAGCACTTAATGTCATGGAACCAAGGCTTATCATCTTTTACAACATCTGCTGCAAATACATATGCTGGTCTATCAAGTCTCGATACTGAAATCTGAGGTACAAAGTTAGCCGCCTGAACTTTGATCATAGATGAAATGGTAGCAAGAGCATCTGCAAATTGATTCTCGTCCCGGGGGATATACTCAAGCTTGACTGTTGTGAAGAAAGTCAGTAACCTTCTTGTATAATCCCTGTAAGGTATCAGATGATCCTGGTGGGTGTACCATTTCCCGTTGGTTTGATTGACTACCAAAGCCGAATCTCCGAATACGGTCAATGTTTTGATCCTGAGGTCAATGGCTTCCTCAAGACCCATAATGCAAGCTTCGTATTCAGCTTCGTTGTTAGTGCAGTTGAAAGTGAGTTTTGCCGAGAAAGGCATGTGAACTCCTTTTGGTGTAATGAGTACTGCACCAACACCACGGCCATTCATGTTAACAGCCCCGTCAAACATCATAGTCCATTCTTCCTCCGGGTCAGGCCCTTCGGTGTGAATAGGCTCCTCGTGATCTTTCGCCTTAATGAACATGATGTCTTCATCAGGGAAGTCAAACCTCATTGGCTGGTAATCATCAATGGGTTGCTCAGCAAGATATTCAGATAGTACACTGCCCTTGATGGCTTTCTGAGATGTGTACTGTATGTCGTATTCTGTGAGAATCATCTGCCATCTTGCAACCCGTCCGGTGAGAGCTGGCTTCTCGAAAATGTACTTAACCGGATCCATCTTGGATATCAACAAGGTAGTGTGGGTCAACATATACTGCCTTAGTCGGCGAGCAGCCCACGCTAAAGCACAGCAAGTTTTCTCGAGCAGTGAATAACGCTGTTCACAGTCGGTAAACTTTTTGCTTAGGTAGTATATTGCATACTCTTTTCGACCAGACTCGTCATGCTGGCCCAGCACACACCCCATCGACTCTTCTAATACCGTCAAGTACATAATCAGAGGTCTTCCTTCGACTGGAGGCATGAGGATTGGAGGTTCTTGTAGATACTCCTTGATCTTGTCAAAAGCCTTCTGGCAATCTTCGTTCCACCTGACCGTTTGTTCTCTTCTTAACAGCTTGAACAAGGGTTCACAGGTTGCTGTAAGGTGAGATATGAACCTTGAAATGTAGTTCAATCGACCTAAGAACCCTCGAACTTCTTTCTCAGTTTTAGGTGCAGGCATCTCTTGGATGGCTTTGACTTTATCAGGGTCCACTTCAATCCCTTTCTCGCTTACAATAAAGCCTAGCAGCTTACCGGATCGCACCCCGAATGTGCATTTGTTGGGGTTCAGCTTCAATTGGTATTTCCTCAGACGCTTGAATAATTTGAGCAGATTTACCAAATGGTCTTCTTCTGTAAGGGACTTGGCGATCATATCATCCACATAACACTCGATTTCCTTGTGGATCATATCATGGAATAATGTCACCATAGCCCGTTGGTATGTTGCACCAGCATTCTTCAGTCCGAATGGCATCACTTTGTAACAGAACGTGCCCCAAGGTGTGATGAATGTTGTCTTCTCCATGTCTTCAGGTGACATCTTGATCTGATTATATCCTGAAAATCCATCCATGAAGGAGAATACCGAGAACTGAGCCGTGTTATCCACCAATACGTCAATGTGAGGTAATGGGAAGTCATCTTTCGGGCTAGCTCTGTTCAGATCCCGGTAGTCAACACACATTCTTACTTTGCCATCTTTCTTAGGCACAGGTACTATGTTAGCAACCCACGGCGGATAGCTAGTCACAGCAAGGAACCCGGCGTCCCATTGCTTTTGTACCTCTTCCTTGATTTTCATAGCCATGTCTGGGCGAGTTCGGCGCAACTTCTGTTTAACTGGCGGGCATTCTTCCCTCAAAGGCAGCTTGTGCATAACTATATCGGTATCCAACCCTGGCATATCTTGATACGACCAAGCAAACACATCAACATACTCTTGAAGCAGATCTATCAGCTGTCTCTTCACTGAGTCTTGCAGGCAGGCCCCGATTTTTACTTCTTTCACGTTTTCTTCCGCACCAAGATTAATCACTTCAATCTCCTCCTGATGAGGAGTAATAACCTTTTCCTCCTGTCTCAACAACCTGGCTAGCTCTTCAGGAAGCTCATACTCTTCATCAACCCCTTCATCAGCTTGATTGATTGGATTGTCAAAGTCATACGATGTCATAGCCGTGCTGTTGTCGGTGCTGTCTGGAAGGCACACTCTGCAAGGGTTAAGTTGGTTCATTTTAGTGATTGATTTTAATCTTGCTTTAGAAAAAGTGAAATGAAGTTATCATTTTGAAAACACCGCCATTTATTTTTGTACAAAAAGAAAAATGGAAAAACAGTGAGCAGAAAAGAAAAAGACTCGTTTGCAAAAAGACGTCTGATATTTCATTAATTTAATCTTGTTTGCACAAAAGTACAGATGGCCCTGGTTACAAAATGAGTCTTGTCATCTTAGGCAAGATGCAAGACTTGGATGCATGCTATATAAAAATACAGGAAATAATAATTACTCTGCTCGAGTAACACTTATAATTTCCTGGGAAGACCAGTTTGAGACACTGCTCCCCGGGATCTTCGGACGAATCCAATTCTCCAGATTGCGCTCCTCTTCCAGCTCGTCTTCCAGACAGTTGATAGCATCGGGGGTGAGCATCCCCCCACTGACAAAACCTGGCTCTGCAGCAGCCTTTGCTTGATGTTGAGTTGGTTTGTAACCCAACCCAAACTTGTCCTTCTTCTCCTCCACAGCTAAAACCTTGCCCCAGCCTTGGGCAGTTCCTTCTTCAACAACCTTCCGGGCTTGTTGGTAAGATGACATTGGAGTACCAGATACAGCAGATGCTTCATTGACATTCAAGGCTTCGAAACCTTGGCTCATTGTTTCATGGATCTCTCCATCCATCTCAATGTATTTATAAGTAGCCAGATGGCTAACAAAAATGTCCTCCTCTCCACAGATTGTGACAACTTGGCCTTCCCACTCAAATTTTAACTTTTGGTGAAGGGTAGACGTTATTGCGCCGGCGGCGTGAATCCAGGGTCTACCCAACAAACAGCTGTAGGCGGGCTGAATGTCCATCACATAAAAGATAGTTTTAAAAGTCTGTGGGCCAATTGTCACAGGCAGCTCAATCTCTCCCAGAACCGATCTCTTAGAACCATCAAAGGCTCTTACTACCAGGTTGCTGGGTCTCAATGCCAATCCATCATATTCAAGCTTCACCAGAGCCTTCTTTGGTAAGACATTCAGGGAAGAACCTGTGTCCACCAGCACATGAGAAAGGACAGCTCCTTTGCATTCCAGGGTTATGTGCAAGGCTTTGTTGTGATTGCGGCCATCCGCTGTCAAGTCAGAATTGGTAAACCCTAGCCCATTGCTAGCAGTAACATTTCCAACCACGGTTTCCAATTGGTTGACAGTAATCTCCTCAGGCACGTAAGCTGCGTGCAGGACTCTAAGTAGTGCATTCCGATGGGCTTCGGAGCACATAAGCAGTGAGAGGATGGAGATTTTGGATGGCGTCTGGTGAAGTTGATCCACAATTTTATAATCACTCTTTTTGATGATCCGCATGAACTCATCAACTTCCTGATCAAATGGAGTCTTCAGGGCTTCTTTGGCAGCTGGATCTTCCTGCACCGGGCCTTTACCCTTCGCCTTGGCAGCAGCTTCTGCTTCGGCAGTAGGTCTTTGAACTTGTGAAGCGAAGAGATGTCCGCTTCGAGTGAAGCCTCCGCCTCCCCCCACATTATCTACTTGTGGTGCAGGTGTTGATGTTTCCAGAGTGATTCTTTTTCCTTCGCAGTACACGTCAGAGCCATAGTGCCAGGGGATGGCCTTATTGCTTTCATATGGTACTGGTCCAGGCATCGTGATAGTGACTGGACTGATTGCTGCTGCTGAAGGGGCTGTTATTGTTTGTGGATCATAAAAGATTGTAACTGGTGCTCTGGTGGGAGCAGCACCTTCCGAATGGTAGGCAGAATTACTTTCAGGATCGTAGAATATGGTAACAGTGGAGACATCTTCATGATTGATTGCTGGAGTTGTAGGAGGTTCTGTTGGAAGGACTGTTGTTGTTGCTGATGGAGAGTCGAAATGGAATGAAGCTGAAGTTGTAGCAGGAGAAACTGTTGAAAACTGATCATTTGGAAGGACAGGTGAAGTACTTGTTGATGGTGCTGATGAATTGTCGGGAACAATAGTTGCTGTAGTTGTAGGAGGATCTGAAACCGTTGTTGATGAAGTTGCCGGATTTGTCGGAAATGATGTAGTGATCTGTAGCAAGCCACTCTGAATAAGGCTGTCAATGCCATTCCTCAAATCTTCACACCCATTCCATGAAATATTGCAGTATGGACATCCTAGTTCACACCCCGGAAATATATTGTTTTCACGGAGTTGAGCTTTGATTTCCACCAATGGTGTCCTGATCTGATCCACACTTGTTATTAAATAAGACGGTTGGTCTTCTTCAATAGCGTTAATTCGGGGACCACCATGGTTTGGCATTGGGTTTTTATTGACATTGGGCGGAGGTGCAAAATTCAGAGCCTTGGAGTCTACCAAGTCTTGTACCTTCATATGCAGAGCCCTGCATTTTTCTGTACTGTGACCAGGTGCGTTGGAATGAAAAGCACACCTAGCATTGGAGTCATAGTTTCTTGGTAGACTGTTGGGATCCGGAGGTGCCAACGTTCTTAGCTCAACTAGGTTGAGTTTCAGAAGTTGTGGCAGCAAAGCAGCATACGGCATTGGGATCGGGTCAATCACTCGGTTAGCTTGAGATGGCCTCTGTTGGAATGGCCTTTGTTGACTATTGTTGTTAGAGTTGTTGTTGAAGTTCCTTGGAGGATACTGATTCTGCTGATACTGAGGTTGTTGTTGGAAGTTTTGTTGAGGAGGTTGATAGACTGGCTGAGGATGAGCTGGAGTGGGGATAGTGACTGCTGCTATTGTCCTCTGAGCATATTGGGGCCTACCCCTGTTGGTGTGAATGGCATTGGTCTCGCCAGTTCTTCTCGAGCCTGCAAAAGGCTTTCTTGTACCACTGGACGAGCTTGCACCGTTGTCTGAGATCTTTCCCGTTTTTAACAGGCTTTCAATTCTCTCCCAAGCTATAACAACATCCGCAAAGCTAGTGGAAGAGAAAGCAGCTAACCTGTCAATATAGGTTCCCTGAAGAGTGTTCATAAACATGTCTGCCATTTCTCTCTCAGACATTGGTGGTTGAACGGCAGCAGCCAATTGCCTCCATCTTTGAGCATATTCTCTGAAGCTCTCCCTCGAAGACTGTGACATTCCCATTAGGAGGGTCCTGTTGGGTGCCATATCTAGATTATACTGATACTGTCTGATGAAGGCCTCTGCCAGGTCCTTCCAGCATCTAATAGTTGCCCTTGTCAAATGGGAATACCATTCCCTCGATGCTCCAGTCAAGCTATCTTCAAAATAGAACATCCACAGTTTCTCATCCATTGTATAGGCCTTCAGCCTTCCCAGAAATGATTGCAAATGGGTCCGGGGGCATGAAGTCCCATTATACTTTTCGAAACATGGAGGCTTGAACTTGTGGGGAATCCTGACCCCTTCTACTAAGCCCATGTCCATGACGTCGAACCCCAAAGAGTTTTGAGATTCCAGTGATCTCAACTTCTCAGCTATTTCTTCCAATCGTCTATCATAAGTTTCCTCTCCGGCACCCATTACTGTATACTGGTCCTCCTGAGGGTCTTCCTGAAGTACTCTGGCTGCAGTGGCTGTCCCTTGAATGTTGACTGGGATGTTAGCCTCTGGATGGAGATGTGGGCCAAACACAGGGGGGGTAACATGTGGTTGCACCCTTTCATTATTACTGGTGCCTGCAGTTCCTACATGAGGCTCCTCTTGATTTTGCCTCTCCACCATGGCCCTCAGTCTCTCCTGGCTCTGAGCCATGTTGTTCATAACTTCCATGAACTGCGTCATCTGCGTTCTCATCTCTAACCTTTCGTTTGCCATCTGGTTTCTGACCTCCGTAAGGTCTTGCTGCATCTGATCCATCTGAATTCCCGGAAGGTTGTTTCTAGTTGGATACCTGTGTGGCCTGTTGAGAGGAAAAACCCGGCGGCGAGCAATAATTCCTGAACATCACAACAGAGGTTAGCAACAACAAAATAAAAACCTACAAAACAAACAAAAGGGTTAGCATGCAATGCAGTTATGCTTATTTGTTCTCAAGGTATCCGGTTTGGCCTTCAGTTTTGACCCTTCCAGACCCTTGAAGATGATGCTGTTGAAGTTGCTTTTGATGTGAACCCCAACACAAATATATTACAATTTGTTCATTTTACAACACAAACCCTCAAAGGGGTCAAAATACATCACAAAAAAGAAAAAGTACATGGAAAAGGAACAACAACAAGCAAATGATCAAACTCCAAGGCCAAACTCATCCTCACGAACTTCCTTGAGAAGTGCTTCGGTCACAGGATCAGCCGGATGCTCCGTGAGACTTCTGATGAGAAGGTTTCTTGTTGCAACAGCTGCAGTCAATTTCTTGCTCTGACTTTGGTCCTTAGACCTCTTCAATCCTGCTTTGATTTTCAGCTCTGATATTTCCTCCTGGGCTGCTGCCAGGGCTTTTTCCATCTGCTCCATCTTGTCTTGAGCTCTCTTGTCTTCTAGAGTACGGGCCTCAGTGATCCGGACCCACCTGGCCTGGCTCTCTTTCAAATACAAGTCTGTTCTTGCTCTCTGGAACTGGGCTTCTTTACAAGCATTCTTCAGAATCTGCTCACCAGCTTTAGACTTGTTGATATACTCCCCAGACTTCTCAATCTTAGTCGAGTGTTCCACCCTCAATTTCTCCAATCTCTCAATCTCCCTTACACCTTCACTCCTCTCTCTGAGGGTCTTCTGCAAGGCTTGGGTTAACTTCTCATTCCTTTCCTTCAAACTCTCAAACTCCTCCAAACTGATAGTGGCAGGGGGTGGTGCTGAAGATGACTCAGGCATGTCTTCTATGGTGAAGGGCATTCCGGAGAATCGGGCCCTAGCATGGGACCACTCATAATATTGGACTGATGCCACATTATTGCACTTCCCCAGAATGGTGATTCCCTTGGTTTGAACATGATCCCAGGCCCAGGCAGCCTGCCTAACAACAGTCAAACTAATCTTGTTCTCACAGTAGAGGGTCTCCACCAAATCTTGTTCCCTAGGAGTATGAACCAGTGCATAGCCCAATTGTCTCCTGAACAGCAGAGGGTTGTAGTTGATACTTCCCTTAACTCCTATCAAAGGCACATTGGGAAAGTGCCCACAGCTGGTGATCATATCTCTGCCCTTGGTGCTCTGAGTACACCATCTGATATCTGCTGAAGTTAGGACAGTGAGTCTCTTAGCCCAGTTGCTTTGCTGATGAGGATTGAGAAATGCATCTGTCCTGGGCAGATGCCTGAGAAGCCAATCATGAAATAATGGAGCACAAATCCTTACTAACCTTCCCCTCTGCTTCTCATTTCTCTGATGGACTGAGTAATAGAGATCACCCAGTAAAGTTGGCACTGGGTTCTTCAGGATGAACAAATGGATTGCATTCTTGCTGATGAATCGAGGCTCGTCTGCAAACAACACAATTCCATACACACTTAAGGCCAACAGAGCACAAACAGCTTTCCACTCCCCCAGGGAGGCTTTCAAACTAGCTTGAGAAATCAGGAAGTCCAGATGAAATCCAGGGATCCCAGCTTTAGAGGTCAAGTGCTGTTCAATCAAAACAGGCTCCAGATACAAAGCTTTTGCTATCTCTCCATTGCTAGGAAAGACCATTTCAGGGTTGAATGGGATTTCTCTTTTGATAGGCAAACCAACCAAATATGAGTATTCTTCTAAAAGAGGACTCAACTGAAAGTCTTGAAAGGTGAAACATCTCAATGTGGGATCATAAAACTGAATGCAGGTGTGGATGAGGCTCCTCTGAGAAGGGTCCAGATCCATAACCATGTCCAGTATATCTCCATAACTCTCCCTGAACAAGGGTATGTGATCTGGAGTGATCAGGGTTTGGATCCTCCTGATGTCTGACAAGTCTGGTTGGAAGAAATGATAGGTGATGTTGCTTTTCTTTGGAGCCATGATGCTGAAGACTGAGTAGAGTGCTGATGAAGATGCTGAGAGAATGAGCCACTGATTGGCTGGTGCAAGTAACTGAAGTATATGGCTGACAAGCTGAAGCAAGTGCTGGTGGAGACAGGTCAATGATGCAGATGGGGTCAAAACCAAAACCAGAGATGGGAGTGGATACCCTGAAACACAAATAAGCACATGTTAATATGATGCAATGAGTATGTATGCAAATGAAATGCAAGGGTTTGTGACTGAGCTGGATCTGATTAACTGCTTTAGTATAGATCCATGTGTGTTCAAGAATTCCAGATGGAGGTCTAAAAATCCAGTAACCAGGGTGGGGGACTCAAATAAAGAGCCACATGTCCAGGGTTCAGAATCACAAGAACTATCCAACATGGAGCATTCTTAACAAAGTCAAAGTAACAGGGTATTCTGAGGTCAAGGTACCTGCAAACCTGTAAACAGCCCAACCCCCTCACAGGTGGTGATCTAGAACAAGGATCCTCAGACTTGGATCAGTTATGAGAAGTGTAAACACTTCTAACCCGGAGGTACAGTGTTTACAATAACCATAAAAAATCCTCCTCTAATTCACCTCAGTTTCTGAAGGTCAATACTAAAAGGTCATCCAGACTTAGCAGGCTTCCCAGATAGCCCTAGCATTGCAGGAAATCTGCAACACAGAGTTCTCAAGAAGAAACCCATATCTGAACCGTGTTTCATATTCCCGCACCAGACCGAAATGGAATGGGAAAGAATATGATTCACTCTAGCCTAGGTGTCACTCAGGTCCCAGGTATAGGACCTTAACTCTCAATGAAACACCCACCCACCAAAGAAAAACCAGATCCAGCCAGCACAATATGACAGTATGAAAAATATAAAGCTATAAAGAAAGCAATAAATCAACTGTACATAAAGCAATAAACAAAATACAAATATACAAACACAAATAAGCACATAACACCCCAGTAAACACAAATCAAACAAGCGCTAGGAGGAACCCACAAAAAGAACCAGAAGCCCTGGTTGCAGTATAAGGGTCCCCAGCAGAGTCGCCAAGCTGTCGCTCCCGACAAGTGACACCGGGTCAGATGAAGGTACAGACGCGAACGGTCGGCGAAGGGAACAGTGAGAACACACAGCCGTGAACTCACTGGAGATGAATAGAGTCGCCAGCTAGGCATTTTTATCCCGGAGGAAAGGCAATGCTGCATAGACCTAGAAAGATACGGATAAGACGGTTTGCGAACCAGAGAGACTGAGAAAGGGGGTTGGTTACAACCTGGGAAGGTATTAGCACCCAGATTGTCCGCCGTACTCGACGGGATCCACGCTTGAAAGATTTGTGTTTTAAAGAGGTAGTGTCAGTGCAATCTGTGTATAAAATGGCTGGAAAGAATGTACAGGTGTCAGTGTAAAGTGTATAAGTGATGCGGAGTATGAAAGTGTCAGTGTAAGAATGAGAATGAATTGCTCATGACCATGAGGTTTAAAGAATGAAGCTAGAAAGAGGGGGAATGTACAGAGACTTTTGTTCGATAACTGTTAAGTTATGCCTACGTATCCTCTCGTGCAATGAGGAAGTCAGAACACCGTAGTTCGACCCAAAGAGACTGAAAGGTGAATTGACTTGTGAACTGCTTACTTGCCTATGCTCAAGTGTATGATCTGTCTGGCACAGATGCAAACTGTCTTGCATTAGACGGAAGAAGCAAGTTCTCGGCTGTGAGTGAATGAGATGAGAAAAGAATCCCGGAGGAGACGATTATTGTTTGTTTTTGAGTTTTCAGTCTTTTATTTCTTTTTTGGATTTTTGTCATAAGATAATGAGCTTAAGCCTAAACCAATGGGTTAGTAAACTCATCACATCTTCCCTCTGTTTAGGGGTAATGAGAATACCTTAAGTGTGAAGTCAGATTCTCACACTTAATCACCTTTGGTGTAGGATTAAGATCATTAACCTACTTGTGATTATTTAGATGTTTTTGGTGTTTTTGTTTAGTGTTGAGTAATGAGGTTAAGCCATAATCAAGGATTAAACAGACTCATTACACCATCCTAAAAGAAGGATAATAGATGAGAATGTTTAAGTTGAGAAAAGCTCCTCAACTTAATCCATGATTAGGGATTAAACCCATGACAAAACAAGCCTTTATTAAGTGGATTTTAGATTAATGATATGATGATGAAGTGAATTTTATGATTTGTAAGACAACTTGAGAGGGACTTGTCCATTAACACTAGGGTTAGTCCTTCTTAACCACTTAAGGAAGAATTAGAACCCTAATGCAAGGCCCAAGTTACAAGTGTGATGTCTTGATACTTATTAAGTGAATTGATTAAGAGATTTAAACACATAAAGGGTTCAAGACTTAGGATTAAAGTTATACACTCCATCCTAAGAGAAGGATGCAGGCATAAACTTAATCATAAAGTCTTAAAGCCTTTAGGGTTTAGTCCCTGATTATGAGGTGAGAAGAGGAGACTCAAAGAGAGACACAAAGGTAAAACTATGGGGGAACTAATCAAAACCCTAATTCATTGTCATGCTTGGTTGGTCCTAAGGTTTGTGAGGTTTGCAAGAACAATCTTCAGAGGAGCCACCAGGAAGCAGATGAACAAGATTAAGAGAAGCAAAGTGACTTGCTTCATTCAAGAAGTCAAGTCACTTGAAGAAAGAAAGTGGGAAGAAGAAGAATGAGCAAGCTCAAACTCAAACACAAATAAGAATGCAGCAATGGATGCAAGAGAGATGAAAAGGAAAGTTATGAGAAGTGAAGGCAAATCCACTTCTCAAGTTACTTACCACCTGAAATGTTAGAAAGAAATGCAATGTAATGCAAGATGAGATGAAATGATATGATGCAAAGCAAAACCAGAAGCATGTTGATGATGATTATGATGTTATGAAGTGCTGCAAACATGAGGCAAGACAATGGAGATGTTCATACAAGGTTATGAATGCAAATGATGCAAGTTAAGGAGCATGAACAAACATGAAATGTTATGAAGCATACAAGACAAATGACATGGCAAGTATGAGATGCAATGATCAATGATGCTTCCTACATGTCTTGATATGTCAAATGAATCACAAGAATGCACAAAATGCAAAGACAAGTCATGTTATGCAAGAGAATGCAAGAAGGATGCAAATGAAAGCCCAAATTAGGGTTCATGGATCAAACATCAAACACAAACCAAAAACAGAAGCAAAACCCTAAAGTAAAAATGGAAAATGATACCCAAGGAAACCCTAGACCTATAATGAACCACTGCCCAAAGGGGAGCTCTCAACTCTCAATCAAACTCAAGATATGAATTTTCTAAGTTATTAGGGTTTTTTAGGGTTCTTAACAAAACAAATGCCAAACAATTTGAAAATGCAAGAACAATTCATGGCCTTTTTACCCTAGAAACTACATGCCAAACACAAGACAAAGCAAAAAGAATCAATGTCTCAACCTTCACCAATAGGCAGAAATGAATTTTTGAACTTATGATCAAAATAATGCACAAAATATGATTTAATTCAATGAAAAATTCTTAAAATGCATCAAGATCAAAAAAGAAATTTGGTTTGAAGGTTGGACAATGTTTCTAAATGTCTTAGAACATTTCATGAATTTTTTTGTAATTTTTAAATACCTAAAAGTATTTTTAATTAATTAATTCTCATTAACCAATTAAAAATAATCTTTTAAATATTTAAAAATACTTTTTTAATGATGAAAAATAAAATAAAAATGTTTTTGTGTCATAAAAATTATTGAAACTCATGAGAAAAAGTTTCATAATTTTTAAGACATTTTTGCTATTTTTAAATAATTATGCAAAACAAAAGACAAATAAAGAAAATAAATGAATTAAATCTGATTTAATGAAAAGTATTTAAATCCTAGGGTCCAGATTTGAAACTGCCTGCGCGCGAATTGACTCCCCGCCACATCTCACGGTCCAAATTCAAACTTGCTAATTAATGCTTAAAACCCTAACCCTGCCGTTAATTACAATCAGGCGACCGGAACAGTGTTCCGGTCGTCTTCTCCGGCCATCCCCAAAATCAATCTCTCTCCCTAGGCCATTTTAGAAGCTCTAACTCTCCAGAAATCATCTACTAACTACCCTAAGCATGAATCCAGCATCAAATCACATTTAAACTCACACACAAACAAGAATCGAAGCCATGAAATTTTTAGGTCAAACTTTCAGAACAGCATTACATACTCATTTCTGGCTTATTTTCAAAAGTAAAGAGATCCCAATGATCAGTGTAACATACACAACAAGATTTTAACAAGAGAAATGAGTTCTGGGAAAAAAGTTCATGGTGTCACCTGAGATGGAGCCCTTGATTCAGGAGCTCTTTGGATGATTCTTTGGCTCAGTCTGGTCCCAATGGTCCACCTTTGAAGCTTTGGATGCTTAGCTGGAGTTTAAACAACCTCCTGAGTGAGTTTGCAGCAGCTCTGACCAAGGGAGGATGAAAATCGTATTTGAGATATAGGGTGTTTCAGGCCAAAACAAAGGGTGGTTTCTGGTCAGTGAGGTGAGTGGAGATTGTTGGTGGAGTTTGTTTAAGTGTTCATGGCTTGTGGAGAGAGATTCGATAGAAAATGCAGGCTGAGGTGAAGAATGGCAATGGGGTATTCTTGCTTAGATCAAGCCTGGCTCTTGGTGCTTTCTACTCAATGGATCATGGTGATTTCAAGTATGGAAATGGTTGGGATGTTTTGTGGCTGGGCAGAAGGATTCGAAGCAAAATGCAACTTGGTAGGTTTTTGTGTATGTGATGAATGAATGTGTTTCAGCCTTGCCTTTTCATATGTTTAGCTTGCAAACTGTCCACATATTTCTCTCTCATTGGTCAGTTGACAAGACATGCCCTTTATTGATTGGTAAGGCAACTTTTGCAAAAAGTCCACTTCTTGTAAGAGAGGGCATGGGCTAAACTCTAGCTAAGTACAATGAGCATGGGGCTGCGCAGCATGATGTGTGTATGGAGCTAGTTTGGTTCAGCAGCCAAGAAATCAAGTGGGTGAGATGTGATGATAGTTTTTGCAAGTTGCTTGCTTTATGGTTCACATGTGAAGATCTTGTTCCAAAAGTCATGAAACATGAGCAATGCCTAATTCATTCTGAATTTTGTGACTTGGAGAATGTTTATGTGAAGGTTTGATACCAATTAGAAGTTACAAAATGCATTGGTTCAAGGTTTTGCAAAATTTCCATTTGGTGCATAACTTGAATTTTAGTGATTTTTGCCAACTTTGCCACACCATAACTTTTGATCCAAGAAGAGTTTGATCATGTTCTTGTACTTTTTGGAAAGGGAAAGATGAGATCTACAACTTTCATGACCAAAGTTTTTCCATTTGGAGCCTTTTTGGATCAAGAATCAAGGCTTGAAAAATGACATAAAATGATGCATTCTTGAAAAGTCAACTATGCCCAAAAAGTCAACATTTGCAAAAACCCTAAATTCTTGATTTTCATGAACTTCAATCTTCTTCCATGATCAAATAAAGATCATACACACTCAAAATGATGAAGATCACCCATTGGTTGGGTCATTGGGGGCCTTAGATGCCCTGATTTTGCACTGACTTGTCTGAAAAGTCAACTCTTGATCAGATGACTTCCCCATGGAATTTCTTCATGAAAATTGATATGCATACTCCCTATACCATATAGAGATCAATGGAAACAAGAATGACCAAAAAATTTGGAGTTATGGCCTCTGAAACCAAAACCCTAATTTTCAGTCAACTGTGTATTTTAACCTGGCTCTGCATCACCTCAAACCCTAGCTCTTGTGATTCCTCTGCATTTTTGACTTTGAGGAGATGGAATATGATATAAGAACACACATGGATCCCTTTGAGTTGATTGGTGGCCTTTGGGAGTGGCTCGAGTGGCTCTAGGATTGCTCAGATCACAAACCCTAGGTGCAAATGACTTAGAAACTATCCAGTGAATCAAAAATGAAATGTGAGATGATATGATTGTGTTTATGCATATGAGATGATCACAAGCCATGGTGTGAATGGGTGAGGGCAAATTTGGGGTGTTTACAAGTGGTATATGGTCTGGAGTAATCAGGGTCTGAATCCTCCTGATGCTAGCTAGCTCAGGCTCAAAGAAGTGATAAGAAATGTTACTTTTCTTAGGTGCCATGCTGCTGAAGAATAGGTGTTGATGATGATGACTGAGGACAACACTGAAGATGGGCCACTGATGGGCTGAGACTGAGGATGCAAGTGACTGAAGTAAGTGGCTGATAGCTGAAGCAAGTGCTGATGAAGATAGGTCTAAGCTGAAGAAGGGGTCAAAACCAAGCCAAAATGATAGGATGGATACCCTGAAAAACAAATAAACACATGTTAGAATGATGCAATGAGGATGTATGCAAATGATATGCAAAGGGTTTGTGACTGAGCTGGATCTGATCAAGTGCTCTGATATAGGTCCACATGTGTTCAAGAAATCCAGATGGAGGTTTATAAGTCCAGTGACCAAGGTGGGGGACTCAAATAAAGAGTCACATGTCCAGGGTTTAGAATCACAAGAACTGTCCCAACATGGAGTACTCTTAAACAAAACAAAGTAACAGGGTATGCTGAGGTCAAGGGTACCTGCAAACCTGTAAACAGCCCAACCCCCTCACAGGTGATGTTCTAAAACAAGAATCCTCAGACTTGGATCAGTTATGAGAAGTGTAAACACTTCTAACCCGGAGGTACAGTGTTTACAATAACCATAAACGTTCCTCCTCTAATTCACCTCAGTTTTTGAAGGTCAATACTAAAGGTCATCCAGACTTAGCAGGCTTCCCAGATAGCCCTAGTATTGCAGGAAATCTGCAACACAGAGTTCTCAAGAAGAAACCCATATCTTAACCGTGTTTCATATTCCCGCACCAGACCGAGATGGAATGGGAAAGAATATGAACCACTCTAGCCTAGGTGTCACTCAGGTCCCAGGTATAGGACCTCAACTCTCAGTAGAAGCCCACCCATCAAAGCAAAACCAGATCCAGCCAGACAGCATGACAATATGATATATGCAAAACTATAAAGAAAGCAATAAAGTAACTGTACATAAAGCAAAAATAAACAAGTACACAAACACAAATGGCACATAACACCCCAGTAAACACAAATCAAACAAGCGCTAGGAGGAACCCACAAAAAGAACCAGAAGCCCTGGTTACAGTATAAGGGTCCCCAGCAGAGTCGCCAAGCTGTCGCTCCCGATAAATGGGAACTGGCCCAGATAAAGGTACAGACGCGAACGGTCGGCGAGAGGAGGGTGTGAGAACACACAGGAGTGAACTCACAGGGAATGAATAGAGTCGCCAGCTAGGCATTTTTATCCCGGAGGAAAGGCAATGCTGCATAAACCTAGAAAGAAATGGATAAGACGGTTGCGAACCAGAGAGACTGAAAAAGGGGGTTGGTTACAACCTGGGAAGGTATTAGCACCCAGATTGTCCGTCGTACTCGACGGGATCCACGCTTAAAAGATTTGTGTTTCAAAGGGGTAGTGTCAGTGCAATCTGTGTATCAAAGCTGGAAAAGAAAGCTAGTGTCAGTGTAAAAAGAATGTGAGGTGTGTAAATGTACAGTGTCAGTGTAAGAACAGGAATAAGATGCTCAAGATCATGAGGCTTAAAGAATAATGCTAGAAGGAGGGGGGATATACAAAGACTTTTGTTCGATAACTGTTAAGTTATGCCTACGTATCCTCTCGTGCAATGAGGAAGTCAGAACACCGTAGTTCGACCCAAAGAGACTGAAAGATGAATTGACTTGTGAACTGCTTACTTGTCTATGCTCAAGTGTATGACCTGTCTGGCTCAGGTGCTAACTGTCTTGCATTAGACGGAAGAAGCGAGTTCTCGTTTGTGAGTGAAGGTGATGAGAAAAGAATCCCGGAGGAGACGATTATTGTTTGTTTTTGAGTTTTCAATCTTTTATTGCCTTTGAAAGTTTGTCATAAGTTAATGAGCTTAAGCCTAAACCAGTGGGTTAGTAAACTCATCACAACATCCCTCTGATTAGGGGTAATGAGAGTACCTTAAGTGTGAAGTCAGCTTCTCACACTTAATCACCATGGTGTAGGATTAAGATCATTAACCTACTTGTGATTATTTAGATGTTTTTGGTGTTTTTGTTTAGTGTTGAGTAATGAGGTTAAGCCATAATCAGGGATTAAACAGACTCATTACACCATCCTAATAGAAGGATGATAGATGAGAATGTTTAAGCTGAGGAAAGCTCCTCAACTTAATCCATGATTAGGGATTAACTTCATGACAAAACAAAGCCTTTATTAAGTGGATTTTAACTAATGATAAGATGATGAAGTGATTTTTTAGAGTTTGTAAGACAACTTGAGGGGGACTTGTCCATTAACACTAGGGTTAGTCCTTCTTAACCAATTAAGGAAGAATTAGAACCCTAATGCAAGGCCCAAGTTACAAGCTTGATGTCTTGATGATTATTAGATGGATTAATTAAAGGATTTAAACACATTAAGGGTTTAACACTTAGGATTAAAGTTATACACTCCATCCTAATAGAAGGATGCAGGTATAAGCTTAATCACAAAGCCTTAAAGCCTTTAGGGTTTAGTCCCTGATTATGAGGTGAGAAAAAGAAGACTCAATGAGACACAAAGGTAAAATCTAAATGGGGGGGACTAATCAAAACCCTAATTATTGTCATGCTTGGTTGTTCCTAAGGTTTGTGAGGTTTGCAAGAATAATCTTCAATGGAACCACCAGGAAGCAGATGAAAGGATCAGGAGAAGCAAAGTGACTTGCTTCATTCAAGAAGTCAAGTCACTTGAAGAAAGAAAGTAAGAAGAAGAAGAATGAGCAAGCTCAATCTCAAACACATATCAAAATGCAGCAATGGATGCAAGAGAGAGATGAAAAGAAAATGTGAGAAGTGAAGGCAAATCCACTTCTCAAAGTTACTTGCCACCTGAAAAGTTAATAAAGGAGTGCAATGCAATGTCAAATGGGATGAAAAAGGCATGATGAAAATCAAAACCAGAAGCACATTCATGATGATAATGATGCTATGATATGATGCAAACATGAAACAACACAAGGGGATGATCATACAAGCTCATGGATGCAGGTGAAGCAAGTTAAGACACATGAACATACATGAAAAGTTATGAGATGCACATGGCATACAACATGGCAAATGCAAGATGCAATGATCAAACATGCTTTCAATATGTCTTAAGATGTCAAGTGAAACAAATGGATGCATAAAATGCTATGGCAAGTCATGTTGTGCAAGCAAATGCAAGATGTATGCATATGGAAGCCAAAATTAGGGTTTATGATCAAAGCATCAAACACAAACCAAAATCAGAAGCAAACATCAATACAAAAAATTGAAAATGCACTCAAAGGACCCCTAATCCTATACTAACCCACTGCCCAAAGGAGAGGTTCCAACTCCTAACCAAGTTCAAGATATGATTTTCCTAAGTTTTCTAGGGTTTTAGGGTTTTTTAACAAGAAAAATACCAAACAAATGGAAAATGTAAGATCAATTCATGCCAAATTAATCTCACAGACTACATGATATGCATAACACAATGCAAAAAGAATCAAAGTCCAACTCTTTAGGGTTAGGCAGAAATGATTTTTGGAAGCTTGGATCAAAATAATGCATAAAAATGATTTTAATTCCATGAAAAATTCTCAAAATGCATCAAGATCAAAAAATAAATTTGGTTTGAGGGTTGGACAATGTTTCTAAATGTTTTTAAAGGTTTCATGAATTTTTTGGTGATTTTTAAATACCTAAAAGTATTTTTAATTAATTAATTCTCATTAATTAATTAAAAAGAAACTTTTAAATATTTAAAAATACTTTTTTAATGCTAAAAATAAAAATAAAAATATTTTTGTGCTTTAAAAATTAATGAAACTCTTGACAAAAAATCTTATAATTTTTAAATGGTTTTTGCTATTTTTAATAAATTGGACAAATTAAATGAATAAAAAATAAAATAAAATTGAAATAAAGAAAAGTATGCTGAATGAGAGGCCAGGATTGAAACTGGATTTAGAACGTTTGACTGGGCGCGCATCTGGACGGCCCAAGTTCAAACCAGCCTAATTCTAATTAATTAAATATTAATCCATAATTAAGAATTAATGAAGTGATCCAGGCCCTCCATACACGCGCGGGAAACAAAATCCAGTGGCTCACATTTAAACTTGGTGCCCTAACCCTAATTATCAGCTAATCACTCTCAGGTCACCGGAGACGAGCTCCGGTCGTCTTCTCCGGTGACCTCCCTCCCTGAGAATCTCAAAATCATTCCCTAGGTCAAATCAAACCCCCCAAATCTCCAGAAATGATCCCCAAGTCCCCTAGAACAAGAATCCAGCATCAAACCTCATTTATTTCTACTCAAGAACATGATACGAATCAAACATCAAAAATGGCAGAAATTTCAGAAACACCATACAACCTCATTTCTTAATCTTTTTCGAAAATAACAAGTTCAGTGAACTCAGGGAAGCATGCTTAATCGTTTTGTAACATAAAATAGAGGTCCTGGGAAAATTAATTCGAATGGCTACCTGAGATGGAGCTTTCACTCTTTGAGCTTCCTGGCTGTTTCCTTGGTGCAAAAAGCTTCTAATGACCTTCCTGAGGAGTTTGCAGTGCTTAGACAACTTTGAATGTGGCTGGTTTGGGAGTTTGCACTCCAAGTGGTCAGAAATCGTATCTGGCTTGTGGTGTGTTCTTGGTTGTTTTGATGGGTGGTTTTGGGTCAGTGGATGATTCAGAAGTGAATGGTGGTGTTTGTTTGAAGATTGAGTGATTGAGTTGGGAGATTCGAAAGCTTTTGCAAGAGGGAGAGATTTTGTGAATGGTGTGTTGTGTTGTCTTTCAGCCTTGCCTCTTGTTGTGTTTAACTTGCATTTGATCCACATAAACAAATCTCATTGGTCAGATGACATGACATGTGCTTTATTGATTGGTATGGTGCTTTTTGCAAATTGTCAACTTTGTGTAAGGAGGGCATGGGCTACTTTGCTAGCTTGGTACAAAGGGCTTGTCTTGCGCAGCATGAGGTGAGGAGAGGGCTAGGGTGGTTCAGCAACCAAGGCAGCAAGTGGATGAGATGTTATCATTGGTTTTGCAACTTGCTTGCTTTTAGTTCTCATGAAAAAATCTTGCCTCACAAGCAATGAAACATGTGATCCCTTTGGTTCAATCTGAACTTTAAGACTTGTGTGATGTTTGTATAAGGATTAGACATCAATTAGGAGTCACAAATTGCCTTGGTACAAGTTTTTGCAAGTTTCTCATTTGGTGCATAACTTGAAATTTAGTGATTTTAGCCAACTTTGATGAACCATAACTTTTGATCCAAAATGAATTAGGTCATGTTCTTGTACTTTTTGAAAAGGGAAAGATCTATTCTACAACTTTCATGACCAAAGTTTTTTCATTTGAAGCATTTTTGGATCAAAAAGTAAGGATTGAAAAATTGCCTAAAATGACAAATTCCTTAAAAGTCAAACTTGCCTTAAAAAGTCAACTTTGCAAAAACTTGTAATCCTTGAATTTTGTGAACTTCAAACTTCTTCCATGATCAAATAAAGATCATACACACTCAAAATGATGAAGATCACCCCTTGGTTGGGTCATTGGGGGCCTCAGATGCCCTGATTTTGCACTGACTTGTCTGAAAAGTCAACTCTTGATCAGATGACTTCCCCATGGAATTTCTTCATGAAAATTGATATGCATACTCCCTATACCATATAGAGACCAATAGAAACAAGAATGACCAAAAAATTTGGGGATATGGCCTCTGAAACCAAAACCCTAATTCTAGGTCATCTGTGCAGTCAAGCCTGACTCTGCTTCCATACCATTTTCAGTTCTTGTGATTCTTTGACATTTTTGACTTTGAGAGGATGTAATATGATATAAGAACACACATGGACCCCTTTGAAGTGATTTATGACCTTTGGAGTGGCTCAAGTGGCTCTTGGATTGCTCAGATCACAAACCCTAGATGCAGATGACTTAGAACCAATGCAAAGACTCAAAATTGTGGTATGAGATGCTATGATTGAGTTTATGCATATGAAAATGATCACAAGCCATGGTGTGAAAGGGTGAGGGCAAATTTGGGGTGTTTACAGCTTCCTCCAAAATCTTTCTCTTCAACACACCATCATTCAGAATGCAAATTCTTTGGTTGAATAGGATAATCCCATCCACCGCTCTTACAAAACCCGGTTGGAGTAACAACTCTTGCAAATTATCATCTAGAACTTGTGCTTGTTGAATCTCATTCCTCAAGGTAGAATTGATATTCAAATTTCCCATAATTACACCATTCAGAGTCCAAACAAACTGAAGATTAAGGTCTCAGAACTTTTCCAACAGTGCATATTCCAACACCATCAACTCGGCACTATGAATCACTTTTCTACTCAAAGCATCCGCCACTTTATTCGCTTTTCCTGGATGGTACTTCAATTCAAGGTCATAATCCTTCAAATACTCCATCCATCTTCTCTGTCTCATATTTAATTCCTTATGATCAAATAGGTACTTCAAACTCTTATGATCACTGAACATCTCAAAACGCACACCATACATATAGTGTTGCCACACCTTCAAAGTAAACACCATGGCTGCTAGTTCCAAATCATGAGTTGGGTAATTCTTCTCATGGACTCTCAACTGTCTAGAATCATAAGCTACAACTTGGACTTCCTACATAAGAACACCTCCTAATCCCATGTTAAAAGCATCGCAAAACACTTCGTAAGATTTGTTAGGATCAGGAATGATCAAAATTGGAGCAGTTGTCAATTTCTCCTTCAACCACACGAAACTTTGCTCACAACTAGAATCCCATTCGTAAGAGAAATCCTTTCTAGTAAGCTTAGTCAATGGTAACGACATTTGAGAAAACCCTTTAATAAACCTTCTATAGTAACCTGCCAAACCTAAGACACTTCTCACTTCTGAAACATTCTTCGGCCTTTCCCAATTAATCACGGCTTCAATCTTTGACGGATCCACTGCTACACCTCCCTAAGATATAACATGTCTAAGAAACTTAACTTCTGACATCTAAAACTCACACTTGCTAAACTTGGCAAAACGTTGCTTCTCTTGCAGTACCGATAGAACAATCCTCAAGTGTTCTTCGTGCTCTTGTGGAGTACGAGAATAAATAAGAATGCCAACGATAAAGATCACCATAAACTGATCCAAATAATCTTGAAATATCTGATTCATGTAATCCATAAAAACAACTAGAGCATGCGTCACACCGAAAGGCATTACTAAGAATTCATAATGGCCATAACGGGTTCTGAACACAGTCTTTGGAACATCATAACTTTTCACACGAATCTGGTGATTGCCCAACCTCAGATTAATCTTCGAGAACACACAGGCTCCTTTCAATTGATCCAGGAGATCTTCTATCCTCAACAAGGGATATTTATTCCTTATAGTAATCTTGTTCAACTTACGATAATCGATGCACAACCGCATACCACCATCTTTCTTCTTTACCAACAAAACAGGAGCTCCCCAATGTGACACATTGGGTCTTACAAAATGCTTTGCCATAAATTCCTCTAATTGATCCTTCAATTATTTTAACTCGAGCGGTGCCATCCGATAAGGGGAAACAGATATAGGAGCCGTTCCCGGTATCAGGTCAACTGAGAATTCAACTTCCCTCACTGGAGGTAAGGAAGTGACATCCTCTGGGAAGTGTAACACGGTGGGAGAACTGACTTTAGTTATGTTGCGGATAGCAAGAGTCGCCACCGACTTTTATTTTATCCAAAGGAAAGGCATAAAAGAACAGGAAAGACCTTTTAAAAGATTTTTGGGTCCGGGGGTAGGTTATGTAAAGGGAAGGTATTAGCACCCTTTACATCCATGGTTATCCATGGGCTCTTAGTTACTTAGCTCACTTTGAATTGTTTTTGAAAACGTGAAGTGTGTGAATAGAAATTTTCATAAGAGTTTAATAATGATCCATGTACGGATGCGTAAAAAACTTGTGTTTGAAAATTGTTTGAAATTGTGAAGTGTTTTTGAAATTTTTGAGTAGTGAGCAAGTAACTATGAGAAACCTACCCTAAAGTTTAAGTCTTTCTGTTCTTTATCCTTTAAATGGTAAGACTATCCCTATTATTAAGGAATAGATAGTCATTACCTTGGATGTGAGGGACAAGTAAGGGACATCTGTTTAATGAAGGCAACTGTAGGGTGTATTAAGTATTTTTAGAGGGACTGTCATCATTATTCGAAAGGGACAAGATCTTTATGAAAGGCAACCATTAAGGGACTTGATCTTTGATTATGAAGGGACTAGATGACTTTTCTTTTAAGGGACTTTTGCTTTATACACCCTACTTAACCTTGTGATTAGGCAACAATGAGGAGTAACCCTAGAAAGTGAGATGGCGATCAAAGATCGACTTACGTGTGCGAGTGTTCAATTTAATATTTATCTTATAATTTAAATGGTCTAAATTAATTTTAAATATACATACATGTTACACTCCCTATTTTTACTAACCATAGCATAAAAATATAAATAATTTAAATATTACAAAAAAAATTACATCCAGGAGCAATTACAAAAATAATAAAAGCAATTTAGAATAATAAGCAAAATAATAAATAAGCAAGAATAAATAATAATTATAATAGGGGTTAGTGAAAATAATAATAACAATCACAATTTAAAAATAAAAGGGGTTAGTAAAAAAAAATCATAAGACCATAATTAAAAATAATAAGCAAAAAATAATATAATAATTAAAAGATTGGATTTTAATATAAACAATTATTTAAATAAAAAATATGAACAATTAAATAATCATTATAAAATTTTGAATTATAAATTATAAAAATTAGATTAATTTTAAACATGTTATGAAAATAAAATTATAATTATAAAATTATTTTAACAATTTTAATTATTCCTAAGCATACATTAACAATTATTTAAATGCAAAAATTAAGAATATAAACAATTTAGGTCATATGTACATATTATAAAAAAAAATAGGATTAATTATGATTATATCTAAAAAAAAATTAAATATATACATAATTAAAAATGTTCATACAATTATATTTATAAATTTAAGGATTATAATAAAATTTTATTTACTAATTAAAATTATAAGCAAGAATTAAGGTTTTTTAATTGTTTAGAAAAAAATAAATTAGGGTTTTGTAAAAATAATTAGGGTTTAATAGTTTATAAAATTGAATTAGGATTTTTAAAATATTATGATTAAATTAGAGTTTTGTAAAAATAAATTAAACTTTATATACAACAAAATATAAATCTAATTATTATTATATACATGTTTTTTTTAATTTTTAATGTATAATTATAAAACTAAGTTTAGAATTAGAAAACATTTACATATTATTTTTTTCATAAAATTATCTAAACATGCTAAACATGATTATAATATAATTAACAAAACAATGAAATAATAAAAAAAATTGAAACTTACCTGGCTGGGTATTGAACCCAGGATGCCTTGCTTGACAACACCCATACCATACCACCAGGCCAGCGCGCGCAGGTGAAAGGAAAGGGCCTCAAATTGGTTTTGTGCACTTAAACCTAAAAATCAGAAAAAAAAAGAAAACAAGCAAAAGGCCTGGGGGATTCGAACCCAAGACCTTCATAGTAAACATACATACACATTACCATCCCAGCTAGGTGAGCGCGTCTGATAGTATAGTGGTAACAATATATAATATATAAAGCTTCCTGGTTAACCTGAAAAATAAGAAAAATTTGTACAAAGCCAGGATTCGAACCAGTGCCCTCAAGTAACACACACACTGGCTTTACCACTGGGACAAGCGTTTTCTTGTGAAATAATAACAGAAATAAATCATAATATTTTAAAACAATAATTTAAATATGAATTTCGCGCGCAGCTGGTCATCTTCCTCCTTGGATTACCTGCGAAAATAGCTAGGGATTTTGCTACGCGTTTTCCTGCGAGTTTCAAAATACAGAAACCTACGAATTTGAATATGCATCAAAACAGTAAAATTTCTTAATAATGATTAGAGTTTCATGATCCCCAAGGTCCATAGAGTTGTCCTATGCTCTTAGAATTTATTTATATTAGGGTTAGATCAAAGCCCCAAATCCATGGCCGAAACCCTAGCAATGGTGGCTTCCTATTCCTGCATCGAAAATCAAATTACTTTGTCCAGAATCATTCACAAGCTCAATACAAACATGAATCCAGCCTCAAAATCAATTTATATTACATGTATGTATGAAAACGAAAAAAAGATAAATGTCTCAATGTTTGAATTCGGTTTGAGTGATTCATGATGCTTTTGATGCAAATAAGAGTTGGGATCGCATCTGGGATGTTCAAGGAGTGTTGCTATGTTCTCAAATTACCTTCAAATGCCCTGTTTGATTGAAACCGAATTTGAGTTTGTGAAGGATTTTTTGGTTTGCAAACTTACTCTTGGGGAGGCTGGAAATCGTGGCTTGTGCTAGGGTTGTGTTAAGTACTTATAGGATGATCAATTGAGGCTGAAAAATTAGGTCATTGTGTAGAAGATTTGATCCAAAAAGATTCACAATGATAAGCCTTTAAAATTCAAATATTTTTGTATAAACACCTTCTATTTTAGGCAAATCAACATGATCTTCTTTCCCCTTCAATTCCAATCATATTTATGATTTTCTAGAAGCTTAATCCAATTTAAATCTTAGACTTTTATATTTTATTTTTATTTAAAATGATTTTTAATGAATTAAATCAAAATAAATAAAAATAAAATAATAAAAAAACTTATTTTTATTGACTTGGGTCGTGCATGAAGTCATAGTGTGGATTGGGTCATCATATGGCAAGCCCATTTGGAAGAAATTGGTTTTAGACCTCCATTTTCTTCATAAACCAACCAAAAATTTCCCAACTTTGTAAAGGCACATATCCTTCAATTTTAATGCTATGAGGGTGTTCTTGGACATTTTGGAAAGCTTGAAGAGTGCTCTAACCAACCCCACTGGTTTCATGTCCATATCATTTACCAATATCATGTTATGCCCTTTTGAAGTTGTTGACTTTTTGTTGACTTTCAAAAGGACCTATAATGTCTTAGCTCATACCTTCCAAATGAAGCATTTTTGGGCTTGGCTTGTGAGACACAAAGTTGTAGAGAATTCAATTTCCTTCAAAATGAGCTTTGTATGGAGACTTGGTGATGAATCATGTGAAAGTTATGGCTGGTCAAAGTTCAGTTGACTTTTACTGAGAAAACCCTAATTTAGAAACTCCTGATTCTTGATGATCTGAAATCTCCTTAATGAATCATGATCAACCCTTGATCAAATGATGAATTTTACTTCATATGCTTGATGTTTGCAAAAAAATCATGAAGTTTGACTTTGGTTTGACCACAGTTGACCTCAGTTTGACTTTTTAACTACTTTGACTGATTTTAACCTATCTGATCATCTGACTGAGCAAATCTTTTGGGAAAGTCTTGAAACTTGACATGGGGACTCTTAAACACATATAGGATGCTATGAAGCTCACTTGAAGTCTTGGAAGTCCATTTAGCCTGATGAAAGTCAAAACCCTAGTTTAAGATGCATTGCTTAGGAGGATGCATTGTCTGAGGGAATTGTCAAACTTTCTGAATAATTGTGAATCTTGTGAACCTTATGAACCTCATATAAGATGTTATGAAGCTCACTTGAAGTCTTGGAAGTTCATTTAGCCTGATTAAAGTCAAAACCCTAGTTTTGGATGCACTGCTTAGGAGGTGCATTGTCTGAGGGAATTGTCAACTCTTCTGACCAATTGTGAACTTTGTGAACCTTGTGAACCATCATAAAATGTCTTGTGAACCTCATGGGAGGTATTGTGAACCTTGTGAACCTTGTGAACCTCATAAAGTATCTTGTAGACTTCATGAACCTCATGAAAGGTCTTGTAAGCATTGTGAATCTTGTGAACCTTCTTAGCACACAAAGTCTTGTATTGTGAGGGCAAATTTTGGGGTGCAACAGCTGCCCCTGTTCAATTTTCTGAAACCTGTGGGGTTAGATTGGTATATTTGCCAGTCGTGACCTGGAAGGTTGAAGGGGATTGAACACAAAAGCCCAAAAATTTGCACTCACCAGTGCATTGAGTGATACGGGTGACTAGTTGAATATGCTTGAGTGGGCTTAAAGATGCCACTTGGAGAAAAGTTCTTCAGATACATTTCTTGGAGGATAAAGCAGTCCAAAATATGGAGGTATAATGATAGCTTTCAGGAGGATAGAGCAGTCCTGAGGTAATAATATGCTTTCAGGAGGATAAAGCAGTCCTGAGAGATTGATAACTTTCAGGAGGATGAAGCAATCCTGAGAGATTGATAATATGCTTTCAGGAGGATAAAGCAATCCTGGGGAATGATAACTTTTCAGGAGGATGAAGCAGTCCTGAGGTAATAATATGATTTCAGGAGGATAAAGCAATCCTGAGGTACAAGAAGCTGTCAGGAGGATAAAGCAGTCCTGAGGTAATAATATGATTTCAGGAGGATAGAGCAGTCCTGAGGTAATAATATGCTTTCAGGAGGATAAAGCAGTCCTGAGAGATTGATAACTTTCAGGAGGATGAAGCAATCCTGAGAGATTGATAATATGCTTTCAGGAGGATAAAGCAATCCTGAGGAATGATAACTTTTCAGGAGGATGAAGCAGTCCTGAGGTAATAATATGATTTCAGGAGGATAAAGCAATCCTGAGGTACAAGAAGCTGTCAGGAGGATAAAGCAGTCCTGAGGTAATAATAATCTTTCAGGAGGATGGAGCAATCCTGAGGTAGTGATGAGCTATCAGGAGGATGAAGCAATCCTGAGGTAATAGTATGCTTTCAGGAGGATAAAGCAGCCCTGAGGTAATAATATGATTTCAGGAGGATAAAGCAATCCTGAGGTGCAATAAGCTGTCAGGAGGATAAAGCAGTCCTGATGAGATAATAAGCTTTCAGGAGGATGAAGCAATCCTGATAATCATAAGTCTGTTTGCTGGAGAATTAACCTGAAAACAAGGTAGCATTCTGTATGATAGTATTAGCTTATGCATTATGTATGCATGTATGATATGATGCACTTAAGTAATGTATTATGTATCTATGGATATGTATGCTATGGTATGATGTAAATGATGTATGTATGATATGATACTGCCGGAAGCGTCTGGATATCTTCATATGACAACTGCTGGCCAGGGAAAATAAATCCCGATTCGTTGCTGAAGAATATGAGGAACTTGATCCCGTCTTGTTTGATAAGAAGGTATACATAACCTCCTGTCTGCTGGGGATAGCAAGGCATATAACCTCCCGTCTTCTAGGGATAGCAAGGCATATAACCTCCCGTCTGCTGGGGATAGCAAAGTATCTATAACCTCCGTCTTCGTTTGGTAGTACTCTTATTGGAAGTAAATTCCCGAATATCCGTATGAGGATAAAAGAGATGGATATAAATTCCAGGGGAAATGTGACTTTATGAAGATTGGACTTGTCCTACTGAGGGTTTTGTAGCTGTTTTGTGGAGATGAACCGGCGAAGCTTCGTTGAAATCCTTCCCTGTTCGTCCTTAGTAAATATATTACTGCATTTTCATGCATTTCTGGTAAACATCAATCATATTCAAAAGCATACATACATTCAAACACAACCAATGGACGTTTCGCTTATGTAAATAGGGTAAAAGTAAATATGGATTCAGAGGGAAAAGTAAAGCTGAACTTGAGAACATAATCATTTCAACTTCGAGAGTGTATAACCAATTGGATTTAGAGCTCCTGAAATCCATAACTTTCCTGAATACCTTCCCAGAAATCTTCGTAGCTGGATCTGAAGACATGATACTGACACCATCTGATACTACTGGCATAGACAACTAATTTCCACCATGGCTTTTGCTGAGAATCCAATATCAAGGTAACACAATGAGAGGAATGTGTTTTCAATTTGTGATGGACCATATACTCTCCGGATACTAAATTTGAAAAGAAAGCATTGCCCCTTGGTTGGGGATGAATTGTCCCATAATGGAAGTATCTGTAATGAGCTACCTCAAGAGAAACAAGCAGAATGCCCCATAAGCATATGCCCTTGGCATTGTGAACTCTGTAATGTCACCTTTGGTAATTCAACTGTATGAGGAAAAATGCCCCTGGCATTATGAACTTTGTAATGTTACCCTTGGCACTTCAGATAGATGAGGAGATTTGCCTCTGGCTGCTTAAACATAATTGAATCTTGTCCTGAGTGCCCCAAATGAGTTAAGAAGTATCATGGCTTGCCCCCTTTGATTAGGAGATAATGACTATGCCCCTTTGTATATATGGACTTTGATCCAGGAAGCAACTTTGTTCATCGCAAGGACTTTGATTCATTGAACATTCATCATGTAAGTTTCTCTGTTTATCAAACATTCAAGTATATGTAAACAGATATATTCAAAAATGCAATGCTTATGTCTGTCTTGAAGTTTTGAAACAAGTTATTTTAGAAATTTTTTTTTTTTTTTTGAAAACTGTGATATTAACTCAAGTTTTATAATAAGCCCTAAAGGAGTCAGGATACCTTTTTGTAGCAGTACGCTTTCGAACTAACCATGCTTCAGTTAGGACTTTTAAAGGGTTATAACGTGGCCTGGTTCATGGTTTAAGAAACAAAGGATATAGGCTCAAATTTTATTTGTACCCAACCCAATCTACATGATGTTCTTCAGTCCTATGCTCAGTTAACTTATGCATTGAGGCTCAAATGAGTTTGGAATTGTAACACTGACTTTTGTGATGGTTCAGAAACCCAAAATTTATTTGAATATTCAGTCACCTTTCTTTGTTGAGGATTCATAGTGACCTCTTTTTTTTTCTTTTTGACTTTATTATCCCTTCCTTTTGCCTGAACTGCTTATTTCAAGGTTACAGTCAGCGGGATGTCTTAATCTTTTACTAAGTCTCCTTCATAGGTTTTGACTTAGTAGGACTGTTCTTTTGCTGGATATTGAACGTCAGGTTTCATGATTACAGAGAATCATCATTAGTTGTGTACAACACAAATAATTGGCATTTTTGAGTTAACCGAGTAACTACCCTGCCCCGGGTTATGAATAAGGGTTTTGATTTGTGCGAGAATAAAAACTCCTACCTCATAGGCTCAAAAGGGTTGAATAGGGATTAACTTCCTTATATCTCCACTGTTTAGGAATTGAAACAATGCCTGTACATCGTCAGCATAGTCTGTTCAAAAGCATACTGCCTAATATTATGGTATTGTTTTCGTCATCCTCCCTCTACAGGCTTATAGCTTTATCAGGAGTTAAATATCACAGGATAAAAATAAGAAGCATAATTCAAAATATAGTGGAACGAATGGATTAATTCAAGACAAACATATGCAATGCATTAATGAAAACAAAAGTTTAACATAATAGTAAGTGTTCAAACAAATAAAAGAAATTACAAATGAAAATTCAAATGTTGTCCCATCCAGTTGGCTGAATGTCCTCAATTGCAATCTGTGAACTTTGAGGAGCAGTATACTTCACCATGAAATCAAATTTACCACTTGGGTGTCCCAAGGTGCCCCATATCTCAACAGGAATAGGTAAGCTTCCTTTCTTGCTACCTTGGGCAACTTGTCTTGCAGCTTCGGTGTTTGATGGACGATAGTAGAACTCAACTTGACCTTCTGGAGTAACCTCTAGGATTCCTTCGTCAATTAGATCTTGAATCTTTTTCTTCAATGTCCAACAACTATTAGTATCATGTCCAGGACAGTTGGAGTGATACCCACACCTTGCCTTGGGATTATAGCTGTCGCTCCCGGGATTTTCATCCTAGTACAAACGCGAAAGTGGCGCGGAAAGGTTAGAGTCGCCAGCCATACATTTTTATCCCGAATGAATGGGAAAGGTAATGTTGCACAAACCTGAGGAAGAAGGAAAGGACAAGGTCCTGCGAACCAAAGATCTGAGTTCGGGAGTCGGTTACGAATTGAGAAGGTATTAGCACCCCAATCCGTCCGCCGTACCCGACGGGATCCACGCTTGCTTGCTTGTTTCAAAGGGTGAGAAATAATATGCTGCTGAACAAATGAACTGCTAACTGGAAACTGGAATGAAATGAGAAAGGAACTGAAATAAGAAAATGAAAGGAAAGAGGGGGAAATGTAGGGAAAATAAAGAATGTGCTCGAACGGGCCCTACCCCGCTGCCTACGTACCTCACTGGGATAATGAGGATCAGAGTCGACGTAGTTCGCCTAACCTAGGCGAGAACTATTTGTTTGTGTGTTTTTTACAGCTGGAACTGCGTATGTCTATGCTCAGGCGTTGCAGGCTCGTCTGGTACGAGTGCGTTTACCGTCTTGCATGTGTGACAAGTCGTTGCGAGTTCGCGTTGTGAGTGAATGAGATGAGAAAAGAAGTTCCCGCAGGATAGTCGCTTGTTATTTGTTTTTGTCTTTTATGAGAAGTGTTTTGAATTTGTTTGTGAACTGTCTTGTACTAAGACCTATCAATCGCGGGAAGTATTTACACCTCGCCCCGAAACAGGACGCGTATAAACACTCCGCAACAAAGTCTCGTGTCGTACAAGATTGTTCGGTTTTTATTAAGTGTTTTATTGCTTTTCTTTTGAGAAGAGAAAGAAAGACTCAAGTTGATAAAAGGACAAAATCTAAGGGACTAAGACTCAATCCTAATTTTGTTTATTTATTTACAAGTGATCCTATGGTTTGTGAGGTTTCTAAGCCTAATGAGAAACTAGAAACTACTAGAATTCAACTTACTTCTTAATGAAGTTAAGTTGATTCTAAGAACAATGGGGAAGCCTATACAAGTTGTAAGATCAAGAAATAAGGCAAAAACAATAAAATTGGATATAAGGAATAAAATTCTAGAAATGCAATTAAAGGCATGAACTAAAAAAAGTCCTATTTTATTTATTCTAGTTCTAATGACAATGAAACTTCAACCTACATTCTAAATCAAAGTCAAGCCTAATATCCATTCTACAAATTCAATTTAAACTAATCTAAACCTATATTAAATTCCAAGACCAAATTTAAACTAAACCATATTTTTTGTACTTTATTTTTTAATGGCCTAAACTAATGGGAATTACACATAACTAATCCTAATAACTAATATTCTAAAAAATATCTAAACTTCTGGAAAAATTATGAAAATTAAACTATAGAGACCTAATACTATCTATAATATTGTATTAAAAGGGATTCTAAAAAATCATATTTTTTCTATGCCTAAAAATTATTTGTTTTCAGCTAAGAACTAACCACTAATTTCTAAGGATTACACCATTAAAACCTAAGATAAAAGGTCCTAAAAAATCCACTAAAAATATCCTAAGCACTATTATGAGTCCTCTAATTACAGAAAAAAGAATGGCTCAAAAATCCTACTGGAAGTTGCCAAAATAAAATGAATAAAATTCAGCACAATTAAATGGAATCCAAATAAAGCTAATTAAAAGAAAAATCAGAATTAAATCGAAAAATAACCAAAATTCAGAAAACAAAAGAACCAAAAATTTCTAATTAGACTTATCAACCTACTGGAATTTTTATAGAATTTTCTCATGCTTTTTCCTATTTTTTATAGATTTGTTTCTAACCTATACAAAAATTTAAAAAAGAAAAGAAAATGGAGCATTAAAGTGGCGAATCGAGATTACTTACTTGAATGACGTGCCGATTCTTCACATAAAAGAAATCCGAAAAAACCTTAAGCAAGGCCTTGTAGTCTCCTATGAGCAAAATAAATGCCCATCTTCCATAATCATTTTGTGAAGCTTTTCCATACTCGAGATCGATTCATATCGATCAAAAAAACTCATGAACAATTTAATCCAAATTAATTCTAAACCATAATTAAAATTATCAACAAAATTTTAATCAAATATTAACAAGAAAATAGATTAAGATATTAATCCATGAAAATTAATTAACAAATTTTTTACAAAGACAATTAATTAAAAATCCATGTAGAAATTTCTAGATAAGCAAATAAGAACACAGGGGGTGCGGAATGAAACAAAGACTTTGTGAATAAAAACTTTCGAAGGCCCAAACCCATGTTAATCCGCAGGGATGGTAGCGTGTAGTAGTATGGGGGGTGCTGATAGTAGAATGGCTAGGCCTGGCCCAAAGTATTTTCAAGAGATCCCTGGGGTGTGGCGAGGAAACAAAGTGTTCAGATAGCATTTCCATGGGCTGAACAACAAGGCTCGATCCATATAGGAAACCCTAAATGCTTGTGAGATAAAAAGAACAAGAAACCTTCTTCTTTATCTCAGATGCGCCGCCGGTAACACCTTATTGACAACCGGCCATCAATGGCCTCCCTCCCCAAGAATTCCGCCGTCAAACTCAAAACCCCTCTGTCGAGACTTTTGCTTCATCGCCTTCCGACTCCGCTTTCTCCTTATCACTGATAGCCCTCGAACCTCTTCCTCAATTCTTTGCCGTAGCCGGATTCGTCAACAACGATGACAGTGCAACCTAAAAGGTTTTGATTTCACAGTCTCGTCCATCATCATCTCTCCACTGTCTAAAGCTTCTACTCCTTCCTCCTTTAGCGTCGACTCCTATTACCATCGTGGATTCGTCACCGTCGCGAAATCGGATTGCGAGAACATCAGACGACAATTGCGAACGGAAATAATCACTTAAAGGTGAAGTTCCGCCATGTATGATTCGTAAACTTGCTCGTCTTGATTCACTCCGTGACTTATTCTTCTCCGCGATCTTGGATTATCTCTGACATTGTTTCGTTGTTGTTACTGTGATGAACAGTCCCACAATCATGCGATCACTAATGAGGATGGTAAGATGAGTTTCGGATTTTCAGGGTTTCTTGCATAAAGTTGGACAATGAAAGCTTGATAAAGTGGATTCTGCCGATTTCGGTTTTCGAAGATTGATGGGGACGGTGCATATGCAGGGTCGAAGTTAAAGATGAAAATGAGGGTTCTGAATTTGTCGCGGTACCTGCATAACTTCTTGTTGTGTTGATGTGAATCTTGGTTTTACGGATTATCATCGCATGAGCTCCTGAAGTTGTTCGCATTGATTTTTGCAGGTTGAAGATCTTGATGCAGACTTGAAAGATCCTTGAAGATGCTGGTTGAATATTGATTGAGAGAGATTGATGAAGAAGTGGATTGAAGAATTGGTGATGACGATGATGCCGTGGATTGAAGAATCGGGAATACAAAAGCAACAGCCAAATGTCGGTAAGACCGAATCTCTTCTTCTGTTCCGACTTTGATCATTGTTAAGACGGATTCGGTTCCGCTCTTTGTTCTGTTTCTACTTGAGCTCATTATTTTCTGTACTGATTCGTTGCTTTTGCAAGGTTCATTCTTGGAGCAGATTATTCAAAAGGTTTGTTACGGTTTCTGCAGATTTTGTGATACAGAGAGAAGAGCTGAGGATTAAAGGTGCAAACTTTCGATGTAGAATCGTTGATGGAGGATTCTGGCCATTGTAGGGTTGTGAAGAAAGATTGGAAGAAGATTTCGTGAAGATGGTTTGGTATGAGAAGAAAATGAAGATTGGAATGTGAATATGAAAAAAAAAGAAGAAGATTCAGAGTTGGTGAAGATCCATGAAGGTGCAAAAAATGGAAAGTTGATGAAAGGGATGAAGATGAAGATGAAGATTGAAAAGGATGGTGAAGAGAAAGAAGAGAAGAAAAAATGGTGGAAGAAATTGGAATGGTGAAGAAGAGCTGAAAGTTGGTGATGCTTCTGATTTATAGCTGCTTGGGGATGGATGAAGCTTCTGGAAGATAAGTTGTTATTTTCAGTTAGAAGTTAGTTTTTTGATTCTGATTTCTGTTATGAGTTTTGGTGGATTCGGTTGTGAACTGATTTTCTTCTGCTAACTGATCTCTTTTCTCTTTTTTTCAATCGAATTAAATGATGACCTTTTGTCCTGCTCATGTGAATTTTAGCTTTTTCCTTTATCTGAATTATTCTTATTGATGCGTTACTGAATCGTGAAATGTGAAATTACAGGGTCATTGGACCGTTGCTGAGGCAATTTCGACGTCAATGTCGTCGAAGCTAGGCTGTTTGTCCTTGGATGACTCTGAATCAAGCTGAGTTGTGGCAGTGGATTTGGAGGTTCATATTGTTTCTGTCGAAGGTTTTCGTGAATTTTTCTGAAGGAAAATTGAAGAAGCTTGTGTAGGTTCTCCTGGAGATTAATTAATAGATTTTGGCTCTCATTTCTCCTTTTTATTTCCTGTCTGAAATTTCTGTTATAACTTGTCACTGAATCTTTTTGTTTTGCATCGCTATCCTGGGCCCCCTTTGTGATATTCTTTTTTTGTGTAATTATTTCCATAGCTTCTCCACTAGTGTAACTCTGTTAGCATTCTCTTTTTTTTTTGTTATGGCAAATGTAACCAACTTCCCTTTTTTTTTTGAAATGAACCATAGTGTCCACATGTATTATTTCGGATTATTTTGGCAATGATCTCAAGTGGAATAAGCTTGAATTTAAACAAGGGTCTTTGGTCACAATGAATATAAGGTTTGAAACAGCTCTCACATAAGTATAGTAACATGGCTAAACAAATGATCACATTCACTTAATAACAAAAGTGGCAGCACTACAACTTTACGGGAAAAGCTGCAGGAGCTATATATTATATTTTTTTTAATCAATTTCATGAACTAGTGATGCCTAATGAATGGTCTTTGGATGATTTCAGCCAATGTACTTGTCTTGAAAAAAATTAGACTTGTAACACTAATATTACAAGCATGATGAGTCTAAATCTTGAAAAAACGAATAATTATAAAAGGGCCTTATCATTTTTTGCAATCACATGGGCCACCCTTCTTTTATGAATGAACTAAGAACAATGGCTTAGAACATGATCTAGGACCCGACTAACAAATGGGGGTTGGTTTAAGAAGAAAAATTTTAATTGGGTATTGACATGGTTTTGATGGGTTTAACGACAACAAAAAGTGGCTATTGGGTTATCTGGGCCTGGGCCTAGAATATGTATAGAAAAAGAAGAATAAAAGGTTTTACATGAAAAAAGGGATAAAGACAATGGTTAAGATTTAGACTTGAAAAGAACGTTCGAATGGGTTTATAGTAACTCTTGAACGAACAATAGTGACACTTTGATGCCTTCCAAATAAACCATGATCACGCGCCTTCCGCCCTTAACACGAACCCCCACTCCTGATCCAATACCACTTCTTATAGACTGTGATGTTAATACCTCAAACCCTGCTTCTTAAATCATTGGCGCAACCTAGGGTGCCAAGAAGAGGAGAATAGACTAATGAAACCTCTGGATAAGGAAGAACCTTGGAACTTGACGAATGCCATAACCAAAAATATGACTTCGATGATGTGAACTCAAACTTTGTCTCATCTCAAATATAATGGCCAGACAAATCACCCACTAATATGAGAATCCCAATCACAAGGAAACGCTTCGACCTTATGCCTCAGGGACCAATGAAATGCATGATTGTGAATGATAGGGCCTAACGGAAGATGCAAATGAATGCAAAGCGGTAAGCCAGTTAAGGTAAAAAGAATGAGGGCAAATTTTGAGGTATTACAGCTGCCCCTATTCAATCATCTGCAGACCTGAACGAATAATTGCAACAACTTTTAGACGTTCAAGGTATGGAGTGATTGAATACTCGAATAAAACCTGAAAATTTGCACACTGAGGGCAACAGAAATGCCAACTGCCCATTTATTTATTTATATCTTTTTTGTTTTTGACCTCTGAATAGGTAACGGGGATAGAACCAGGTGGAATAGAATCAATGCAATCACTGCGACTGCTGAACAAACCGAAACCACAAGGAGGGTGCCTGTTGGCGAAACAGGACTTAACGCAACATCAACCGATTTGCGACTCAAATAAGATCAACCGATCTAACACGGAGATGGTATCAACCGATCCACCCCGGAAAGCGAGAATGTAATATCCTCCGATTTACAACTCGAAGAGAAATGACATCAACCGATTCATGACTCAAATAAGATCAACCGAACTAACATGGAGATGGTATCAACCGATCCATAACCAAGAAAACGAGAATGTAATATCATCCGATTTACCGCTCGAAGAGAAATGACATCAACCGATTCATGACTCAAATAAGATCAACCGATCTAACTAGGAAATGGTATCAACCGATCCACCCCGGAAAGCGAGAATGTAATGTCATCCGATTTACAACTCGAAGAGAAATGACATCAACCGATTCATGACTCAAATAAGATCAACCGATCTAACATGGAGATGGTATCAACCGATCCATAACCAAGAAAACGAGAATGTAATATCATCCGATTTACCGCTCGAAGAGAAATGACATCAACCGATTCATGACTCAAATAAGATCAACCGATCTAACTAGGAAATGGTATCAACCGATCCACCCCGGAAAGCGAGAATGTAATATCATCCGATTTACAACTCGAAGAGAAATGACATCAACCGATTCATGACTCAAATAAGATCAACCGATCTAACATGGAGATGGTATCAACCGATCCATAACCAAGAAAACGAGAATGTAATATCATCCGATTTACAACCCGAAGAGAAATGATATCAACCGATTCATAACTCAAATAAGATCAACCGATCTAACTAGGAAATGGTATCAACCGATCCATTATCTTCGCACTGAGACAAGACCATTGTACTTAAATGGAGACTCGAAAGGAACGGGATCGTTGTACTTAAACGAGAGCCTAAGACGCGACCGTTGTACTGAAACGGAGACACGAGGAAATGAGATTGTTGTACTGAAACAATACTCAAAGACGAGACCATTGTACTTAAATGGAAACTCGAAAGGAACGGGATCGTTGTACTTAAACGAGGGCCCAAGCAAACAGGATCATTGTACTTAAATGATAACCTGAGACGCGACCGTTGTACTGAAACGGAGATGCGAAAAAATGAGACTGTTGTACGAAAACAAGACTCAAAGGCGAGACCATTGTACTTAAATGGAGACTTGAAAGGAACGGGATCGTTGTACTTAAACGAGAGCCCAAGACGTGACCGTTGTACTGAAACGGAGACGCGAACAAATGAGACTGTTGTACTGAAACAAGACTCAAAGACGAGACCATTGTACTTAAATGGAGACTCGAAAGGAACGGGATCGTTGTACTTAAACGAGAGCCCAAGACGCGACCGTTGTAATGAAACGGAGACGCGAACAAATGAGACTGTTGTACTGAAACAAGACTCAAAGACGAGACCATTGTACTTAAATGGAGACTCGAAAGGAACGGGATCGTTGTACTTAAACGAGAGCCCAAGACGCGACCGTTGTACTGAAACGGAGACGCGAAAAGAAATGAGACTGTTGTACTGAAACAAGACTCAACGACGAGACCATTGTACTTAAATGGAGACTAGGAAGGAACGGGATCGTTGTACTTAAACGAGAGCCCAAGACGCGACCGTTGTACTGAAACGGAGACGCGAACAAATGAGACTGTTGTACTGAAACAAGACTCAACCGGGGATAACAACAAGACGTGGTAGAAGTAACCACCCTGGGAAATGAAGTTGCATTCTGTGGGGAACACTTCAATCTGATTGGAGATGTAACGGATCTTATGTAATATGCCTCAAAACTGGCCCATGCTGGTATGCATATGTTTGGATTTATGGCGTAATGCTCCATGACGATGGAAATGCTACGCTTTGGAGAATGCAAATGTAATGATGATTATGCGTATGCAAATGCAAAGAGATCTCCTGATAAGGAGACTGCAGGCATCCTAGAGAACTTGGCTGGGGAGAAACGATGATCACTGCATTGATTTGGTTCATCCTGACGAGGAGGAAACAACTCTGCGGGGGAAGCTATTAATAACTCACCGGTTCTGAACAACCGCCATTGCCAAAAATAAATTGGAATTTGAGATTGGAGTGCCAAGATCCTGCTGGATATGGACTCTTCTTGAACTCCGGTGGGGAAGTGAGGACCCCCTGGCTTGGCTGAGAGCCAAATGCATGATACTGCTGAAGAAGCAACTGCTGGGGAGGCAAAACACTCCTTATACTGCTGAGAATTGCCCCTGTCTGAAGGGAAACTTCTGCTCGGGGATGGCACCAACCTTCTGCTGCCTTGCTGGGGGAAGATTTCAACTTCTAACTCTACTGGGGGATGATGGAGGATGTCAATGATAAAGCTTCATGCTGAAGATAAAAGCTCAAGCTGCCACTTACTGGGGATAAGAGATAAATCCTCTCATGTTGGGAATGAGAGATGTAAGGCGTCTCATGCTAGTGATGAGAGATGATGATACCCTTCTTCTCAAGAAGTACCCTTCCATGAGACTTGCTAAGGAATTTTGATCAATGAAGCTTGCTGATGAAATAACTCTTGAAGTACTGTGCTGACAATGGCTTTGCCCCTAGCCCCGGGTTGATAGGTTGTCAACTAATCATGAGTGAACAATGGTTCTTTGCAATTTTCAACTCGCCTCAGATTAAGGTCCGTCAGAAGTAAATGTCTCAAGAGAATTTTACAAAAAACATGGCATATGAAATGCCTCAGTGTCTTCAAACTCTTGGAGAGATTCGTTGGATCTCGAAATAACTGCCCCATACTGCGTGGTCTGTGCAAGAATTTTCCTCGCGAGGATTCATGAAAAACCTCATATCACTGTGAGATAGTGTGTCCTAGTATTTCGAACCTTGGGATAGGCGCTTCTGACTTACCGTCTCCGGGAGAGAGTACTTCTCATGCTCTTGGGGTGGCCCGCCCCAGTATGAGCCTTGAAGTGATCACCTATGAGTGACTGTGTTTTAAAGAAAACACCCATACCAATTGTTCTCTGAGAGATTGGATCTCGAAGTGATTGCCCCAGTTTGGCTGAAATTTGAAGAGACTGCTCGACGTGATTGCCCCGGATTAGTTGGCTCTTTGAGAGATTTGAATCTCGAAGTGATTGCCCCAGCTTGGCTGAATTTTGAAGAGATTGCTCGACATGATTGCCCCAGATTAATTGGCTCTTGCTATGACTGTTGGGAAAGTCCCTACTCAATGGAGTTTTCTTGAAAAGTACACCTCGACAGATTGTCCTTCGGAAGTTTCAGACCTCTCAACTTGGCAAGATTAAGCTTTTGGACTGAGATTCCATACATGGACTTTTATGATGCCAAACAAATGTATGCAAGCAGAAAATGTTTATTTTTTAGAATGAAAATTCTAATGCAACACACATGTTAATCTTGGAGTTTTACTGTAAAAAGATGTCACAAACCTTTGTGAGCAAATCACTGGTTAAGATACGACATTAATTTTTTTTGAATAATAGAAAGCATGCACATGCAACACCAACAAAGATCTTTCAACACCACTCATAGGAGTCAGGAACGCGATATCGTGGTAGTACGCTCTCAAAAATAACCCTGTTTCAGTTAGGACTTTTGAGGGTTGTATCGTGGCCTGGTTCACGGTTATAGAAACAAAAGATATAAGCTCGAAGTTTATTTGTGCCCACCCATCTTCGTGATGTTCTCCATTCCTATGTTCAGCTAGCTTTCACAAGCGCTCACCTCTCAAAAAGGGTTTTGTGGTGGTTGAGGAACCAATTACACTAACGGTGTAAGCACCAAACAGGTTATTGTTGGGAGTCAGTCACCCCTTAGTCTTTCGTGTCCGTGCCACACGACTTTGTTCTTGTTTGAGGATCTTTCTTGTGTAATCCTTTTCGTTTTTCACTTTTGCATTCTTTTTCTTATCCCTAACTTTTGCCTGGACTGATTCTTGTGAATCTTTGATTGTGAAGTCCAGCGGAATGCCCTATTTTTTGCCTAAGTCGCTTGTTTTCAAGTTTCGACTTAGCGGGCTTTTTCATTCATTTTTTTTTCATTCTTCTTTTTTGAACAAATCGTGTGACACTGTTTGTCTTGATTGCTTTGAAAGGGTCGTGACTGCCTCATTCTCTGGTCAATGAGTAATAACCAATGTGGTTTCCGGTCGTTGGACTCCTTGATTGGGATAACCATTGCGGTTCCTGGTCATTGGACCTCTTGATTTGGTACCACGAAAGGAAATGGATCCTCAGATGTGCACTCCTTTTTGAAATTTGAACGATCGGTCCAACTAGCTGACACCTACCCTGCCCCTGGGTTAATTGCGAGGGTTTTTTTTTCATGCAAAAAGAAACTCCTACTTCAAGGCTCAAATGGGTTGGCGAGGGTCTATCTCCCTTATATCTCCGGTGTTTAGGACTTGAAACAATGCCTGTACATCGTCAACAAGGTCTTTCTCAAAAGCACACAGTTAGAGATTTTTGCGTTTTCATTTCGTCGTCCTCCCTGATAGAGTTTAATCACAACAGTTGGTATTGCAATGCACATACACAAAATCATGAGTGAATACGAATGGATTACTTCAAGAGAAACATGTGCATTTTATTATGGTTATCATTCAAAAACAAATAAGTTTCATGCATGCATACAAATGTTTAAACAAACAATATAAACTACAAATGAAAATGCAGTAAAGAAGCTGAACATTGGCATCATTGAGGAGACTTGACTCCGTCTGGACTTATTGCTTCCGGAGACTTTCAGCAGTCAGTAGTCTGGATGTTTACTCAATCAAATTCGCGACCTTGTTTTTACCTTTTCCTCTGAAAGACTTGCAATCTTCAATTAAAAGGCCAAGTGCCCCAGAATGGTAATCATACTTTGCATTGAAACCCCAAAGGAAGCTTTGTCGGAGACGATCCTGATGCAGTTAGCTCAACCACTCCAAATTTGCGTAAATGAGGAAACTTATTGCACGTACGTCATCAGAATATAATCAAACTTCTTCTCAAGTGGTTTTGGCCTTTACCCTTATGCTCTGCCCGCTGGACTCTCTTGGGAAGCTGAAATTGGATGCCGACAAATGACGTCTGGAGGGAAGAGGTTGATAAATGAAGTTGATAAATAAAGTTGCTCGGAAAGATCTTGCACGATCTCCTGCCTACGTATCTCCATTGAACAATGGAGAATCAGAGCAGCGTAGTTCCCCTCAATAGGGATGAAAATAGCTTTGTTCATAATTTCCATAACCAATCTCATCTGAGTCTTCATCTGGTTGACTTCCTGTTTCAGCAGTTTCTGGTTTTGAAATAAAGCTTATACCTCTGCCCTAAATGGCCTCAGCTGGGTCTTCCTTCGATTACCTCCGCCCGGAGTTGCTTCAAATATATACCTTGATGATTGTGATTCGAGTTGTCCATTCTGATGAGAAATCAAGTCAGGAAAAGAATTTGTCTCTGAACACCTGTCAAGAATGCAAAGATGTATGCAAATGCCATGTTCAATTATTTCTGAGGAATCTATCTGCTTTGATTCAAGCTTTGACACAGAAAAAGTCCAATGGCATGATTCAGATATGTGATCCTCGGAAATAACTGAACATGTGTGCAGAAATGCTATGATGTCATGTATGCAACAGGCATGTGATCAATGGTCTAATGTTGGTGCCGGTGTTGAGCAATGAGTCAAGTGTCTGAATAGAACCAAAATAGCAGCACCATCTCTGTACAGAACCCCATAACTGAGAACCCAATAACTGAGAACCCAATAACTGTAGAACTGGATCACATAATAGAATAGTCACTGATGGTGTTGAAGTTGAACAACGAGCCAAGTGTCTGTGGAGAGTCATAATAACAGTCACAATATCAGGGTCACCATGGTAATCAAAGTAACAATCTCTCTGAATAGAAATCCCGGATCTCAGAATCAAAGAACCATATAGCACCAGATAATATCATAAAACAACACTGGCAAAGCGGGTATGTTGAAGTTTAGGGTTCCTGCAAACCTGTAAACCCCTCCCAATCTCACGGGTGTGCTACTCGGGTCAACATCACGGACTCTCAAAGCCGAATAGCAATAATACGTTTACCATTTCCGAGAAATGGCTCATGACCAAATCATGGAATCGGTTTGGCATTATGTACTACTCAGGGAGGTCTCAGTTGAGTCCGGAAAAACAAGCATCCCTCACAAGTTTCCAGCTTCAAGCACTGAGTCGAGAAACAATAGTACATTCATCCCGAAGGGTACAATACTATAGTCATACGATTAGTTTGCTTTAACTGAATTCCTATGAGAGAACCAGGCCATCCTATGCGAGTTCCCAATGGACCCTCGGATGCGAGTGGGTTTGCCAACAAATGTGGTCTGCCACTGTCATCACTGGAGAGGGTTGTTTCCATTAAGGTTCTCAATGATCGGTCCCCAGCTGCACATAACTATCAAGGTTGTACCCTGAAGTGAGGTAATCCCCACACAGAATAGTTCCAAGACGGTCGCAATCTGGGTGTGGAACACATCGCCACCCATCATGGTGAGATACCATAAGAGTACAATGTCTGTCCACGCTAATCCTATGGTGCACTCAAGCCGGGTATTTGGCTTACCTCACAGTAACTCCCAACCCACAGAAAAAATGAAAACCAGCACAGCCAGACAGTCCAGTATAATATGATGTATGGAAAATAAAATACTGAAAGCGGTAAATAAATGCGATAAAGTAAAGCTGTAAAGTAAAAACTGTAAATGAAAACAGTAAAACTAAACAAAAGCACACAACAACAAACAAATAAACACCCAAAGAAACAAAACCAAACAGGCGCTAGGATTGACTCTACAAGGGAAACCGGAAGAATCAGGTTAGTCCCCAGCAGAGTCGCCAGCTGTCGCTCCCGGGATTTTTATCCTAGTACAAACGCGAAAGTGGCGCGGAAAGGTTAGAGTCGCCAGCCAGACATTTTTATCCCGAATGAATGGGAAAGGTAATGTTTCACAAACCTGAGGAAGAAGGAAAGGACAAGGTCCTGCAAACCAAAGATCTGAGTTCGGGAGTCGGTTACAAATTGAGAAGGTATTAGCACCCCAATCCGTCCGCCGTACCCGACGGGATCCACGCTTGCTTGCTTGTTTCAAAGGGTGAGAAATAATATGCTGCTGAACAAATGAACTGCTAACTGGAAACTGGAATGAAATGAGAAAGGAACTGAAATAAGAAAATGAAAGGAAAGAGGGGGAAATGTAGGGAAAATAAAGAATGTGCTCGAACGGGCCCTACCCCGCTGCCTACGTACCTCACTGGGATAATGAGGATCAGAGTCGACGTAGTTCGCCTAACCTAGGCGGGAACTATTTGTTTGTGTGTTTTTTACAGCTGGAACTGCGTATGTCTATGCTCAGGCGTTGCAGGCTCGTCTGGTACGAGTGCGTTTACCGTCTTGCATGTGTGACAAGTCGTCGCGAGATCGCGTTGTGAGTGAATGAGATGAGAAAAGAAGTTCCCGTAGGATAGTCGCTTGTTATTTGTTTTTGTCTTTTATGAGAAGTGTTTTGAATTTGTTTGTGAACTGTCTTGTACTAAGACCTATCAATCGCGGGAAGTATTTACACCTCGCCCCGAAACAGGACGCGTATAAACACTCCGCAACAAAGTCTCGTGTCGTACAAGATTGTTCGGTTTTTATTAAGTGTTTTATTGCTTTTCTTTTGAGAAGAGAAATAAAGACTCAAGTTGATAAAAGGACAAAATCTAAGGGACTAAGACTCAATCCTAATTTTGTTTATTTATTTACAAGTGATCCTATGGTTTGTGAGGTTTCTAAGCCTAATGAGAAACTAGAAACTACTAGAATTCAACTTACTTCTTAATGAAGTTAAGTTGATTCTAAGAACAATGGGGAAGCCTATACAAGTTGTAAGATCAAGAAATAAGGCAAAAACAATAAAATTGGATATAAGGAATAAAATTCTAGAAATGCAATTAAAGGCATGAACTAAAAAAAGTCCTATTTTATTTATTTTAGTTCTAATGACAATGAAACTTCAACCTACATTCTAAATCAAAGTCAAGCCTAATATCCATTCTACAAATTCAATTTAAACTAATCTAAACCTATATTAAATTCCAAGACCAAATTTAAACTAAACCATATTTTTTGTACTTTATTTTTTAATGGCCTAAACTAATGGGAATTACACATAACTAATCCTAAGAACTAATATTCTAAAAAATATCTAAACTTCTGGAAAAATTATGAAAATTAAACTATAGAGACCTAATACTATCTATAATATTGTATTAAAAGGGATTCTAAAAAATCATATTTTTTCTATGCCTAAAAATTATTTGTTTTCAGCTAAGAACTAACCACTAATTTCTAAGGATTACACCATTAAAACCTAAGATAAAAGGTCCTAAAAAATCCACTAAAAATATCCTAAGCACTATTATGAGTCCTCTAATTACAGAAAAAAGAATGGCTCAAAAATCCTACTGGAAGTTGCCAAAATAAAATGAATAAAATTCAGCACAATTAAATGAAATCCAAATAAAGCTAATTAAAAGAAAAATCATAATTAAATCGAAAAATAACCAAAATTCAGAAAACAAAAGTACCAAAAATTTATAATTAGACTTATTAACCTACTGGAATTTTTATAGAATTTTCTCATGCTTTTTCCTATTTTTTATAGATTTGTTTCTAACCTATACAAAAAATTTTAAAAAAAAGAAAATGGTGCATTAAAGTGGCGAATCGAGATTACTTACTTGAATGACGTGCCGATTCTTCACATAAAAGAAATCCGAAAAAACCTTAAGCAAGGCCTTGTAGTCTCCTATGAGCAAAATAAATGCCCATCTTCCATAATCATTTTGTGAAGCTTTTCCATACTCGAAATCGATTCATATCGATCAAAAAAACTCATGAACAATTTAATCCAAATTAATTCTAAACCATAATTAAAATTATCAACAAAATTTTAATCAAATATTAACAAGAAAATAGATTAAGATATTAATCCATGAAAATTAATTAACAAAAGAAAATTAACAAATTTTTTACAAAGACAATTAATTAAAAATCCATGTAGAAATTTCTAGATAAGCAAATAAGAACACAGGGGGTGCGGAATGAAACAAAGATTTTGTGAATAAAAACTTTCCAAGGCCCAAACCCATGTTAATCCGCAGGGATGGTAGCGTGTAGTAGTATGGGGGGTGCTGATAGTAGAATGGCTAGGCCTGGCCCAAAGTATTTTCAAGAGATCCCTGGGGTGTGGCGAGGAAACAAAGTGTTCAGATAGCATTTCCATGGGCTGAACAACAAGGCCCGATCCATATAGGAAACCCTAAATGCTTGTGAGATAAAAAGAACAAGAAACCTTCTTCTTCATCTCAGATGCGCCGCCGGTAACACCTTATTGACAACCGGCCATCAATGGCCTCCCTCCCCAAGAATTCCGCCGTCAAACTCAAAACCCCTCTGTCGAGACTTTTGCTTCATCGCCTTCCGACTCCGCTTTCTCCTTATCACTGATAGCCCTCAAACCTCTTCCTCAATTCTTTTCCGTAGCCGGATTCGTCAACAACGATGACAGTGCAACCTAAAAGGTTTTGATTTCACAGTCTCGTCCATCATCATCTCTCCACTGTCTAAAGCTTCTACTCCTTCCTCCTTTAGCGTCGACTCCTATTACCATCGTGGATTCGTCACCGTCGCGAAATCGGATTGCGAGAACATCAGACGACAGTTGCGAACGGAAATAATCACTTAAAGGTGAAGTTCGGCCATGTATGATTCGTAAACTTGCTCGTCTTGATTCACTCCGTGACTTATTCTTCTCCGCGATCTTGGATTATCTCTGACATTGTTTCGTTGTTGTTACTGTGATGAACAGTCCCACAATCATGCGATCACTAATGAGGATGGTAAGATGAGTTTCGGATTTTCAGGGTTTCTTGCATAAAGTTGGACAATGAAAGCTTGATAAAGCGGATTCTGCCGATTTCGGTTTTCGAAGATTGATGGGGACGGTGCATATGCAGGGTCGAAGTTAAAGATGAAAATGAGGGTTCTGAATTTGTCGCGGTACCTGCATAACTTCTTGTTGTGTTGATGTGAATCTTGGTTTTACGGATTATCATCGCATGAGCTCCTGAAGTTGTTCGCATTGATTTTTGCAGGTTGAAGATATTGATGCAGACTTGAAAGATCCTTGAAGATGCTGGTTGAATATTGATTGAGAGAGATTGATGAAGAAGTGGATTGAAGAATTGGTGATGACGACGATGCCGTGGATTGAAGAATCGGGAATACAAAAGCAACAGCCAAATGCCGGTAAGACCGAATCTCTTCTTCTGTTCCGACTTTGATCATTGTTAAGACGGATTCGGTTCCGCTCTTTGTTCTGTTTCTGCTTGAGCTCATTATTTTCTGTACTGATTCGTTGCTTTTGCAGGGTTCATTCTTGGAGCAGATTATTCAAAAGGTTTGTTACGGTTTCTGCAGATTTTGTGATACAGAGAGAAGAGCTGAGGATTAAAGGTGCAAACTTTCGATGTAGAATCGTTGATGGAGGATTCTGGCCATTGTAGGGTTGTGAAGAAAGATTGGAAGAAGATTTCGTGAAGATGGTTTGGTATGAGAAGAAAATGAAGATTGGAATGTGAATATGAAAAAAAAAGAAGAAGATTCAGAGTTGGTGAAGATCCATGAAGGTGCAAAAAATGGAAAGTTGATGAAAGGGATGAAGATGAAGATGAAGATTGAAAAGGATGGTGAAGAGAAAGAAGAGAAGAAAAAATGGTGGAAGAAATTGGAATGGTGAAGAAGAGCTGAAAGTTGGTGATGCTTCTGATTTATAGCTGCTTGGGGATGGATGAAGCTTCTGGAAGATAAGTTGTTATTTTCAGTTAGAAGTTAGTTTTTTGATTCTGATTTCTGTTATGAGTTTTGGTGGATTCGGTTGTGAACTGATTTTCTTCTGCTAACTGATCTCTTTTCTCTTTTTTTCAATCGAATTAAACGATGACCTTTTGTCCTGCTCATGTGAATTTTAGCTTTTTCCTTTATCTGAATTATTCTTATTGATGCGTTACTGAATCGTGAAATGTGAAATTACAGGGTCATTGGACCGTTGCTGAGGCAATTTCGACGTCAATGTCGTCGAAGCTAGGCTGTTTGTCCTTGGATGACTCTGAATCAAGCTGAGTTGTGGCAGTGGATTTGGAGGTTCATATTGTTTCTGTCGAAGGTTTTCGTGAATTTTTCTGAAGGAAAATTGAAGAAGCTTGTGTAGGTTCTCCTGGAGATTAATTAATAGATTTTGGCTCTCATTTCTCCTTTTTATTTCCTGTCTGAAATTTTTGTTATAACTTGTCACTGAATCTTTTTGTTTTGCATCGCTATCCTGGGCCCCCTTTGTGATATTCTTTTTTTGTGTAATTATTTCCATAGCTTCTCCACTAGTGTAACTCTGTTAGCATTCTCTTTTTTTTTTGTTATGGCAAATGTAACCAACTTCCCTTTTTTTTTTGAAATGAACCATAGTGTCCACATGTATTATTTCGGATTATTTTGGCAATGATCTCAAGTGGAATAAGCTTGAATTTAAACAAGGGTCTTTGGTCACAATGAATATAAGGTTTGAAACAGCTCTCACATAAGTATAGTAACATGGCTAAACAAATGATCACATTCACTTAATAACAAAAGTGGCAGCACTACAACTTTACGGGAAAAGCTGCAGGAGCTATATATTATATTTTTTTTAATCAATTTCATGAACTAGTGATGCCTAATGAATGGTCTTTGGATGATTTCAGCCAATGTACTTGTCTTGAAAAAAATTAGACTTGTAACACTAATATTACAAGCATGATGAGTCTAAATCTTGAAAAAACGAATAATTATAAAAGGGCCTTATCATTTTTTGCAATCACATGGGCCACCCTTCTTTTATGAATGAACTAAGAACAATGGCTTAGAACATGATCTAGGACCCGACTAACAAATGGGGGTTGGTTTAAGAAGAAAAATTTTAATTGGGTATTGACATGGTTTTGATGGGTTTAACGACAACAAAAAGTGGCTATTGGGTTATCTGGGCCTGGGCCTAGAATATGTATAGAAAAAGAAGAATAAAAGGTTTTACATGAAAAAAGGGATAAAGACAATGGTTAAGATTTAGACTTGAAAAGAACGTTCGAATGGGTTTATAGTAACTCTTGAACGAACAATAGTGACACTTTGATGCCTTCCAAATAAACCATGATCACGCGCCTTCCGCCCTTAACACGAACCCCCACTCCTGATCCAATACCACTTCTTATAGACTGTGATGTTAATACCTCAAACCCTGCTTCTTAAATCATTGGCGCAGCCTAGGGTGCCAAGAAGAGGAGAATAGACTAATGAAACCTCTGGATAAGGAAGAACCTTGGAACTTGACGAATGCCATAACCAAGAATATGACTTCGATGATGTGAACTCAAACTTTGTCTCATCTCAAATATAATGGCCAGACAAATCACCCACTAATATGAGAATCCCAATCACAAGGAAACGCTTCGACCTTATGCCTCAGGGACCAATGAAATGCATGATTGTGAATGATAGGGCCTAACGGAAGATGCAAATGAATGCAAAGCGGTAAGCCAGTTAAGGTAAAAAGAATGAGGGAAAATTTTGAGGTATTACAATAGCGAGGAGAGGAAGTTTTAGGATTTTGAGGAGGACTTTTCAAAGAAATTAGTTCCATCTCCAACAAGCACTGCAGAACTTGTGACATTGGAGTGCTGAACTTGATAAACTGCCTTCTATATTTCTTGTGTTGAGGTGGATTAACCTTATCAGGTCTTTCTTCTTCAACTGAAGAACAATCAATGGCAACCTGTTTCTTACCTTCTTTTATCCTCATCCTCCTTTCAACCAAATCAGCTTGTTTTAATGGAGGTTCACTGACAATTAGATCCCTGACTCTATTACTTTGAAGTTTGTGGACAAGGGTTCTTAGCTCTTCTTGCCCCTGAACTAAACTTTGGATAAGAGCCACCTGGCCATTCATCTGGATCCGCATTCCTGTCATCTCAGCTTGTAGTTGTTTTAGCTGATCATCCTTGTTGTCCTCAGGATTCTTCTTCTTAGCCAGCAGTGTCTTCAATTCATCCTGCTCCTTAACTGTTTGTTCAAGAGCCATTACTGAAATAAACAGCGAGAAGATGAGAAACCTGTGTACAAATATAAACCTGTGATGCAATGAAATGATATGTGGATGCATATGCAATGTTTTCAAGGACCGCAGGATTTAAATTTGCTTAGACAAACATGAAAGTACACTTTTATTAGTAATAAATTTGTTTTGCCTCTTGGGCTTACAAAAAATGAAATGAAATAAGTACAAAAGATGGGGTTTTAAGTCTCCCATGGACGTTTCCTCTTTGTGTTGAGGTATGAGTTGAGATTCCGCTCCTCGTGAAGTTGCTTTGTTAGTTCCAGGATTCTTTCTTGGCTTGCTTTGTAATGAGCCTCGAAAGTATCCCTTTGTTCCTTCAACTGGATCCAGGATCTCTGTAAGTCTTCCATGTCAGTAGGCATGTCTGGGTGAAGGATGGTATAAGCAGTGTCTCCTTCAGCAACAGGTTCCATGGTAACTGGCAGGATAGCAGGATATGGCATCATGAGAGTCTGAGCACGAGATCGCACCCATCTGAGATAAGCCTCCATAGGAATAGTGTACTTAGGCTCCAGTGTCTTGCTGTCAATCCTGTTTACTTTTCCCCAGGCTCGTATGAATCTCTGACGGTAACCTTGAAGATCGTTGTCGTAATCAAACACAATGCCCTGAATCAACATGTCATGTGGACCATCACTCCGAGCGTAACCAAACTGTCGTAAAGCTAAAGAGGGGTTGTAGGTGATGCCTCCTCTTATGCCTAGAAGTGGCACATTAGGAAACTCCCCACAACGGTCAATGATAGTGACATTCTCCATAGATCTGGAGCACCAATGGATGTCTGAATGAGAAAGTGACATGATCCTCTTGGACCACCTGAACCCTTGCTCATTCTTCATTACTGAGCGAGGAAGGTGAGAAATAAACCACCTAGAGAGCAAAGGTATGCAGCACATCAAAGTTCCTCTTGCCCTTATAGTACGGGTATGAAGAGAGTGCAGAATGTCTCCAAGCAATGTAGGCACTGGATTGTGACTCAGGAATATGTTGATGGCATGAACATCTATGAACTGATCTGGATTGGGGAACAATACTAAGCCATATATCAACAAGGCTAAGATCTCCTCAAAAGCATCATAGCTCATGGCCTTCAAGAACAACTGGGCTTTCTCTATCAACACCTTGGCAAGAATACCCTTGACTCCGCTTCTCGTTTCTAGAACAATGTCAGACTTCTTCAGATGTAAAGCTGCAGCAATAACTTCAGGTTTAAGCTCCTTCTCCAGGCCTGTGAAGGGTCTTTGATCAAGAACAGGTATACCCAGAAGTTTAGAGAACTCTTCCATTGTAGGAACCAGCTGGTAGTCAGGGAATGTAAAGCAATGGTGCTTAGGGTCAAAGAACTGGAACAGGACACTCATCATGTCTTCATTGAACCCTGAAGTGACTAGATCCAGTAGGTGACCATGTCTCTTGATGAACTGGGAATGATCAGACACTTGAGAAACCAACTCTTTAAGCTTAGCAGGTATGCCCACAAAGTTGATCCTGATGGTGTTTCTACGAGCAGAAGCCATGACCTGCAACAAAGAACAAAGATAAATCCTTTGGTCCTTGAAATGGTTAGTGAAAATGCTATGCTTATGATGCATGATGATGTCATGATGTTATGCTCAATCACAAACATCTGGCACACACAAACAAGTCACACAATAGCCCTAGGTTTAAAGGCTTGCATGAGGTTCAAAGGTAAGTACCCTCCCCTGAAGTTAGATGGTTCATCCTGTCCTACAAAAGTAACCAGGTTCTAAGGGATCTCAAAATCATTGATCCTTCACAAGGGTGGTTGTTCAGTAGGCAACTTACTTGCCAACCAAAACCCTCCAAGTTTAGAATCTCAATGAGCGTAGTATCGAGTGTCAACCAACTTCAGTCTGCACCAAAGCCGGTTACCTCACTACTTTCTAAAGGCCAAGATGGGATAACTAGGGTTCTAAAAGTTAGTTAGTGCATTGACAACATATGGCAGCCTCATATTATCCTCAACTTGACTTAAGGAACATAAGCACCAACCAAGAAGTCACACTAACTATGGCCACCAGATCAACCATATCGATATACGTCGTACAGTTTCCTTGGTCTATTGCCATTTACCTAAGGTACACTAGATCCGGGTTAGGATCTTTCACACATAAGAGCCCAACAAGATAATATAAAGCAAACAAGGCAAACAATTTAAAGTGATCTAATTCCTAAGGGTACCCCTCTTTTATTAAATCCCCAGCAGAGTCGCCAGTTCTGTAACACGGTGGGAGAACTGACTTTAGTTATGTTGCGGATAGCAAGAGTCGCCACCGACTTTTATTTTATCCAAAGGAAAGGCATAAAAGAACAGGAAAGACCTTTTAAAAGATTTTTGGGTCCGGGGGGTAGGTTATGTAAAGGGAAGGTATTAGCACCCTTTACATCCATGGTTATCCATGGGCTCTTAGTTACTTAGCTCACTTTGAGTTGTTTTTGAAAACGTGAAGTGTGTGAATAGAAATTTTCATAAGAGTTTAATAATGATCCATGTACGGATGCGTAAAAAACTTGTGTTTGAAAATTGTTTGAAATTGTGAAGTGTTTTTGAAATTTTTGAATAGTGAGCAAGTAACTATGAGAAACCTACCCTAAAGTTTAAGTCTTTCTGTTCTTTATCCTTTAAATGGTAAGACTATCCCTATTATTAAGGAATAGGTAGTCATTACCTTGGATGTGAGGGACAAGTAAGGGACATCTGTTTAATGAAGGCAACTGTAGGGTGTATTAAGTATTTTTGGAGGGACTGTCATCATTATTCGAAAGAGACAAGATCTTTATGAAAGGCAACCATTAAGGGACTTGATCTTTGATTATGAAGGGACTAGATGACTTTTCTTTTAAGGGACTTTTGCTTTATACACCCTACTTAACCTTGTGATTAGGCAACAATGAGGAGTAACCCTAGAAAGTGAGATGGCGATCAAAGATCGACTTACGTGTGTGAGTGTTCAATTTAATATTTATCTTATAATTTAAATGGTCTAAATTAATTTTAAATATACATACATGTTACACTCCCTATTTTTACTAACCATAGCATAAAAATATAAATAATTTAAATATTACAAAAAAAATTACATCCAGGAGCAATTACAAAAATAATAAAAGCAATTTAGAATAATAAGCAAAATAATAAATAAGCAAGAATAAATAATAATTATAATAGGGGTTAGTGAAAATAATAATAACAATCACAATTTAAAAATAAAAGGGGTTAGTAAAAAAAAATCATAAGACCATAATTAAAAATAATAAGCAAAAAATAATATAATAATTAAAAGATTGGATTTTAATATAAACAATTATTTAAATAAAAAATATGAACAATTAAATAATCATTATAAAATTTTGAATTATAAATTATAAAAATTAGATTAATTTTAAACATGTTATGAAAATAAAATTATAATTATAAAATTATTTTAACAATTTTAATTATTCCTAAGCATACATTAACAATTATTTAAATGCAAAAATTAAGAATATAAACAATTTAGGTCATATGTACATATTATAAAAAAAATAGGATTAATTATGATTATATCTAAAAAAAAATTAAATATATACATAATTAAAAATGTTCATACAATTATATTTATAAATTTAAGGATTATAATAAAATTTTATTTACTAATTAAAATTATAAGCAAGAATTAAGGTTTTTTAATTGTTTAGAAAAAAATAAATTAGGGTTTTGTAAAAATAATTAGGGTTTAATAGTTTATAAAATTGAATTAGGATTTTAAAAATATTATGATTAAATTAGAGTTTTGTAAAAATAAATTAAACTTTATATACAACAAAATATAAATCTAATTATTATTATATACATGTTTTTTTTTTATAATTTTTAATGTATAATTATAAAACTAAGTTTAGAATTAGAAAACATTTACATATTATTTTTTTTCATAAAATTATCTAAACATGCTAAACATGATTATAATATAATTAACAAAACAATGAAATAATAAAAAAAATTGAAACTTACCTGGCTGGGTATTGAACCCAGGATGCCTTGCTTGACAACACCCATGCCATACCACCAGGCCAGCGCGCGCAGGTGAAAGGAAAGGGCCTCAAATTGGTTTTGTGCACTTAAACCTAAAAATCAGAAAAAAAAGAAAACAAGCAAAAGGCCTGGGGGATTCGAACCCAGGACCTTCATAGTAAACATACATACACATTACCATCCCAGCTAGGTGAGCGCGTCTGATAGTATAGTGGTAACAATATATAATATATGAAGCTTCCTGGTTAACCTGAAAAATAAGAAAAATTTGTACAAAGCCAGGATTCGAACCAGTGCCCTCAAGTAACACACACACTGGCTTTACCACTGGGACAAGCGTTTGCTTGTGAAATAATAACAGAAAGAAATCATAATATTTTAAAACAATAATTTAAATATGAATTTCGCGCGCAGCTGGTCATCTTCCTCCTTGGATTACCTGCGAAAATAGCTAGGGATTTTGCTACGCGTTTTCCTGCGAGTTTCAAAATACAGAAACCTACGAATTTGAATATGCATCAAAACAGTAAAATTTCTTAATAATGATTAGAGTTTCATGATCCCCAAGGTCCATAGATTTGTCCTATGCTCTTAGAATTTATTTATATTAGGGTTAGATCAAAGCCCCAAATCCATGGCCGAAACCCTAGCAATGGTGGCTTCCTATTCCTGCATCGAAAATCAAATTACTTTGTCCAGAATCATTCACAAGCTCAATACAAACATGAATCCAGCATCAAAATCAATTTATATTACATGTATGTATGAAAAAGAAAAAAAGATAAATGTCTCAATGTTTGAATTCGGTTTGAGTGATTCATGATGCTTTTGATGCAAATAAGAGTTGGGATCGCATCTGGGATGTTCAAGGAGTGTTGCTATGTTCTCAAATTACCTTCAAATGCCCTGTTTGATTGAAACCGAATTTGAGTTTGTGAAGGATTTTTTGGTTTGCAAACTTACTCTTGGGGAGGCTGGAAATCGTGGCTTGTGCTAGGGTTGTGTTAAGTACTTATAGGATGATCAATTGAGGCTGAAAAATTAGGTCATTGTGTAGAAGATTTGATCCAAAAAGATTCACAATGATAAGCCTTTAAAATTCAAATATTTTTGTATAAACACCTTCTATTTTAGGCAAATCAACATGATCTTCTTTCCCCTTCAATTCCAATCATATTTATGATTTTCTAGAAGCTTAATCCAATTTAAATCTTAGACTTTTATATTTTATTTTTATTTAAAATGATTTTTAATGAATTAAATCAAAATAAATCAAAATAAAATAATAAAAAATCTGATTTTTATTGACTTGGGTCGTGCATGAAGTCATAGTGTGGATTGGGTCATCATATGGCAAGCCCATTTGGAAGAAATTGGTTTTAGACCTCCATTTTCTTCATAAACCAACCAAAAATTTCCCAACTTTGCAAAGGCACATATCCTTCAATTTTAATGCTATGAGGGTGTTCTTGGACATTTTGGAAAGCTTGAAGAGTGCTCTAACCAACCCCACTGGTTTCATGTCCATATCATTTACCAATCTCAAGTTATGCCCTTTTGAAGTTGTTGACTTTTTGTTGACTTTCAAAAGGACCTATAATGTCTTAGCTCATACCTTCCAAATGAAGCATTTTTGGGCTTGGCTTGTGAGACACAAAGTTGTAGAGAATTCAATTTCCTTCAAAATGAGCTTTGGATGGAGACTTGGTGATGAAGCATGTGAAAGTTATGGCTGGTCAAAGTTCAGTTGACTTTTACTAAGAAAACCCTAATTTAGAAACTCCTGATTCTTGATGATCTGAAATCTCCTTAATGAATCATGATCAACCCTTGATCAAATGATGAATTTTACTTCATATGCTTGATGTTGGCAAAAAAATCATGAAGTTTGACTTTGGTTTGACCACAGTTGACCTCAGTTTGACTTTTTAACTGCTTTGACTGATTTTGACTTATCTGATCATCTGACTGAGCAAACTTTTGAGAAAAGTCTTGAAACTTGTCATGAGGGTTCTTACACACATATAAGATGTTATGAAGCTCACTTGAATTCTTGGAAGTTCATTTAGCCTGATTAAAGTCAAAACCCTAGTTTTGGATGCACTGCTTAGGAGGTGCATTGTCTGAGGGAATTGTAAACTCTTTTGACCAATTGTGAACTTTGTGAACCTTGTGAACCATCATAAAATGTCTTGTGAACCTCATGGGAGGTATTGTGAACCTTGTGAACCTTGTGAACCTCATAAAGTATCTTGTAGACTTCATGAACCTCATGAAAGGTCTTGTAAGCATTGTGAATCTTGTGAACCTTGTGAACCTTCTTAGCACACAAAGTCTTGTATTGTGAGGGCAAATTTTGGGGTGCAACAGGAAGACATCAGGAAATTCACAAACTATCGAAATATTCAAAACTTGCTGACCATTACTCTCCTCTTTAGTAAGGACAAGAAAAACAAACTTCTCTTGATCAAACATAAAATTTACCATTCCAACCGTACCTTCTAAGATCGTTGTCAACATATCTTTCAGAGGCGCTTCAACGGATGGAATAAGGATCAACTTCTCTTCACATCAAATAAACACATAATTGGCAGAAAACAGTCCATTCCCAGGATAACATCAACTTTCTTAAGAGGCAGACAAATGAGATCAATCTGAAAACTCTACCATCCACGGACACGGTACAATTCTCACACCTAAGGGGTGTCTCAACGGTTTCATCCATATCGGTAATAACCACCATCGGAGGAGACAAAGGAAATACTCTCAACCCAAGTCGCTTCACACAACTAGTAGATACAAAAGAATGCGTATCCCCATAATCAAATAAAACAAGACAAAGATGATCATTAACAAGACATGAAGCCGCAATGAGAGAGGTGTCGACTTTGGTCTTTCTAGCATCCATAGTGTAAACTCTCGCTTGAACTTGATTCTCTGGCTTGGTACAATCCCTTGACATATGGCTTACTCCATCACAATTGTAACACCTTAATCCTCCACCATGACACTTACCAAAATGACGCTTGCTACATAACTTACACGTTGGTGGAGTGTTAGGTCCGACACTTTGAACTTGTTTCCCTTTGAAGGGTTGAGGCATTGGCCTAAAAGGTTGGCTAGCTCTTCCTTGGTCACTTGCTTTGGTTTTCACTTTCTTCAAACTATGTTCGGCGACATAATTGAACAAGCATCCATTACTCCTGAAATTATGTCATACTGCATCGTCTATGGAGAAGATTGTCTCCAGAGGATTTTACAGAAGACATGGCGTCCAGAATTGCCCCAGTGTCTTCAAACTCTCGCGGAAATCATCAGATCTTGAGATAACTGCCCCAGATTGAGCCTTGAAACGAATCTTGCCCCACACCAGAGAGAAAACAGAAACCATGCGGTATGAAGATGCAATGCAAATGATGCAAGATGTAAATGTACGCTAAGGATATGAATATGCAAGCTACGGGAGCTAAAACAAGGATGATTAGGCGTAAGGCCAGGTGGATAGAGATTTTTGGTATAATTTTCTTTTTGTTGCCAAGCAATTGGACTTTGAAGGTGAACTACCAGACGAGAACTGGTTTATTGAAGGTAGGCCAACAGACGAGAACTGATGGGCAAAGAATAAGTCGTCAGACGAGAACTGACTCCTTAGGTTCATCGTCAAACGAGAATTGACTCTGAAAAATGACTACCAGACGGGAACTGGCGTTCAAACGGGCTAAATGAAAAGGTGACCAGACGAGAACTGGTTAAAAGATTCGCCTACCAGACGAGAACTGGTTAAAAGATTTGCCTACCAGACGAGAACTGGTATTTGAAGTTGGTTTGCCAGACGAGAACTGGACTTTGGGTTTGTCTGCCAGATGAGGACCAGACTTTGAAAAGGTTTGCCAGATGAGAACTGGACTTTGGGATGGTTGATAAGTTGGGGTTACGAGGCCCTGTATGAGATCTGATGTTGTGGGGGGAATGCCCTATGCAACTGATGATGCGTATGCTCTACATGCTCGAGCAAAGCGACATGATAACGTATGCAAATGATTTATGCAATGCTTATGAAAAGCTAGAAAAATTCCCAAGGATGGGAAGAAAGGTCTTATGACAAGGTTTCTGGTGTTGAGAAGGGTGACAAAGGCGAGGGTGGGTAGCATGATTTACCAATACTCGTCTTGAACTCGAATATCACTGATATAACTTGCTCTGTGTAGCTAAAGTTGCCCCTGGTAGGTGAGTCTCTGAACAGACTGCCTCTGATTATCCAATTCCTGACATGGCAGACTTGGATGTCCTCTCGAGGGAGTTGCACTTAGTGAGATCTGGAAGCGTCTTGCCCCGGTATGAGCGTGGAAGAGACTTGACTCATTCTGACTGAAGATTGGAAGAATATATCCTTGGTAAGCCGAAAATCCGGGTGTCTTGCCCCTGCTTGGCAGATTCAACCCTGATCACCTGACTTTGAATGATGTTCCTCAATCAACTGATGCTTGGGAACTTGCTTTAGACTGACTGATTCCTGGGTCGACAAAGCGACTGGATAACATGCCCCTGATTCATAGGCCAACAAGATGCTCTTGAGTCTGGCTATCATTGTTGAATGATCAAATTCTCCTCTGATTGCTCTTTGTAGGAACTTCCCTGGTGTCACAGACTGACTTGCAACTAAACTGTTCATTTACAAATGGTAATTTTAATGCAGTGCACATGCAAGTTTTGAAAATTTATTTATTTGAATGTTGTGACAGTGTGTGACGAATGGACGATTAGTCCAAACGTAGTGCTGAGTTAGCAAATCGTTAGGAGTCAGCTTACGCAACCTTGTTGTAGTATGCTTTCAGAATTGACCCTGATTCAATTAGGACTTTCAAGGGTTATAACGTGGTCTGGTTCATGGTTTTTTTAGAAAGAAAGATTTATAGCTCAAAGTTTTATCTGTGCCCACCCATTCTCCTTGATGTTCTCCAGTCCTATGCTCAACTAATTTTTCCTAAGCGCTCGCCTCTCGAAAGAATTTTGTGATGGTTGAGGAACCAATGACGTTGACGGATTAGGCACCAATGAGGTTTCTTGGAGTAACAGTCACCCCTTCGTCTTTATGTCTGGTCACACGACTTTGTTCTGATGAAATTTTCCTTTTTATTTTTACTCCCTATTTTTTGCCTGGACTGATTCTTTCTGCATGTTTTTTATTTATTTTGAAGTCCATCGGGATGCCCTAACTTTTGCCTAAGTCATATGTTTTCATATATATATATTTTTTTCGACTTAGCGGGCTTTATTTCTTTTTTTTTTCCTTTTGATTTTTTTTTGAACAAATCGTGTGACACTGGCTTGTCATGACTTGCTGAAAGGGTTGTGACTGCCTCATTCCTTTGTTGGTGAGGGATAACCATTGTGGTTTCACATCTCTTGACCTCTTGAGGTGTACTGAAGAAAAGGTAATGGATCCTCGGATGCACACTCCTTAGGAAATTTGAACGCTCAGTCAAATTAACTGATGACTACCCTGCCCCGGGTTAAATGTGAGGGTTTTTTCCGTTTAGAAAAGAAACTCCTACTTCAAGGCTCAAATGGGTTGACGAAGGTCTATCTCCCTTATATCTCCGGTGTTCGGGAATTGAAACAATGCCTATACATCGTCAGCAGGTTCTACTCTGAAAGCATACCTTCAACAATTATGGGTATTCAGTTGTCATCATCCTCCCTCAAACCTGCTAAACAATAGTGAAATAAATGGGAGGTAAATGGATGCAATTTTTTTTTCTTTTTTTTCAATGCAAGTAAAGAAAAATGAGCGAATGCGACATAATTGATTCAAAAAGTGCAAGATCACTACATTAACATTACCATTCAAAACAAAAATGCTTAAAAGACAAGTAGCTGCTAACAGGAAAGAAACTACAATGCAAATGATAAAAGGATACAATGATCTCCAGCTCTGATGACATTTTGCTGTCTGAGACACTGAAATCATGAGACGCTCCTCTGAAGTCTTTGAACTCAATCAGGTGAGAGGTTGACGTGCACAACCAAGCTTCCTTCTGGAAAGGATATGTAGCCCTTGTCGATCAACTGTTGTACCTTGGCTTGAAAAGCTTTACAATCTTCAGTTGAATGCCCCATTGATCCACCATGATACCCACACTGCTCATGAGGATTGTACCCTGGAGGGTACGGCTCTGGAAACGGCTTGAGAAGCTTAGGAAACACCAAAGAGCTCTGAATTAGATATGGCAAAATTTCACTGTATGCCATGGGAACTGGATGAAGAGGAGCATTCCTTCTTTCCAAATTATTGCGAGGCCTATGCTGGCTTTGAAGTTGATTCCGCGATTTTCAACCCTGAGCTTGCAGATTTGGACGAGGAGGAGTCCAGGGTTTCTGATACGGTGCTCTGAGCATTTCCGAATGCCCATAAAAGTAACCAGACCTAGGAACGGATGATCTCTGAGAAGATGTTGGTCTAGAATATTCGATATTGGCCATGACTGCACTGGTGTCATACCATTCTTCCTCTTGGGAGCTAACAACAGACTCATCTTCACTAGCTGGGATATTCGAAGAGTACTGGATCTTCCCACTTTTGAGTAGGCTCTCGATGCGTACTCCAACTTTTATCAAATCAGAGAAGCTTGATGTCCAAATGCTACTCATTATTTCCAAGTACGGACCTTGCAACATGCCCACGAACAAGTCCACTAATTCTCTGTCTGAAAGTGGTGGTTGCACTTGGGCTGCCAATTCTCTCCACCGTTGTGCATATTCTCTGAAAGATTCACCAGTTCTCTGAGATAGGTTCTGCAAATGCATGCGACTGGGCGCCATGTCCATATTGTACTGGTATTGCTTTACGAAAGCTCTGGATAAATCATTCCAAGATCGGATATGACTGCTTTCCAAATCCATGTACCAACTTAAAGATGCCCCACTTAAACTGTCCTGAAAACAGTGAATCATCAGCTTATCATTGCGGGCGTAAGAAGTCATTTTTCTACAGAACATCACCAAATGACGCTTTGGGCAACTGACACCAGTGTATTTCTCGAACTTCGGAGTCTTGAAATCTAGAGGTATGACAAGACCAGGTACCAAACACAGGTTTAGAGCATCAAAACCAAAGGCATCAGGATCCGCTAAAGCTTTGAGTTGCTCGTCCAACACACGAAATCTTTCAGCAGTATCAATAGTTGGTGGATCCTTGGTTTTCACATGAGGGATTGCCCCTTGGAAATCTGGCATAGGGAAGGCAAAACTCTGATAATCCATAGAACCAGAAGAAGATGAAGGTCCACCTCGAACAACAGATGGTTCAGGTACACTCTGATTCACGATCAGGGTTTGCGCAGGCTGAGCTTGAGCAAGATTGTTCACTTGTGGAAGATCCTCATCAGGAGAAAGACCATACAGAGGATTGGTCACCAAAGTGAAACCAGGTGGAAACTCAACATTCTGACGGTTGCTCTCTGACATAGCTACTGATGGCTTTCAAACTGACCCTTCTTAACTCTTGACACTGCTCAGCCTAGCTTCAAACAAACTTTGTCGTCTTCTAACTGTTACCACTTGTTCAAACTGAGTACCGGGAAATCAGCTGGCTGGCCATGGACAAAAGAGGAGGGATGAGCTCTCTGGAAGAAGGAAATGCAATGCAGATGCAAATGCAAAATGCAATATGATGATGCAAAAGATGCAAAGACATGGGATCAACAGCTGGAAACTGTCTGGAATCTGGAATAGTGAGCCAATGATCGAGTGTCTGTAACCACAAGATCTCTGTATAATAACCAAAATAGTAGCCGAGAACCAAAGGTCAAGAACTTCAGGATCATAGTGACCGGATCGAAACATAAGACTGCACTGGTAATGAGGGTATGCTGAGGTCATGGTTCCTGCAAACCTGTAAACCCCTCCCAATCTCACTGGTAGGCTCCGGGTCAGACATCACGAACTCTCAAAGCCGAATAGCAATAATACTTTTACCATTTCCGAGAAATGGCTCATGACCAAATCAGGGAATCAGTTTAGCATTATATACTACGCAGGGAGGCCTCAGCTGAGTCCGGGAAAAACAAGCATCCATTATAAGTCCCCAGCTTCGAGCGCTGAAATCGAGAAACAATAGTACATTCAGCCCGGGGGATACATTACTACTATCATACGACCAGATGCTTTGACTGAGTTCCTATAAGAGAACCAGGCCATCCTATGCGAGTCCCCAGTGGACCCTCGGGTGCGAATGGGTTTGCCACAAAATGTGGTCTGCCACTGCCACCACTGGAGAGGGTTGTTTCCACAAAGGTTCTCAATGATCGGTCCCCAGATGCACATAACTATCAAGGTCCTATCCCGAAGTGGAGGAAATCCCCACACAAGATATTTCCAAGACGGTCGCAATCTGGGCGTGAAACACATCGCCACTCATCATGTCACATGTGAGTACAATATGTCCACTCTAATCCTAGGGTGCACTCAAGCCGGGTACTTGGCTTATCTCTCAGGAACAGTATCACCCGAGCCCACCAAACAGAAAACCAGTCCAGACAGTCCAGTAATAATATGATGCAAAAAATAAATACTAATTGTAAATAAAGCTGTAAATAAAGTTGTAAATAAACAACAATAATATACAACAAGCCACAGCAAACAAACATCACCCAATGAAACAGAAACACACAAGCGCTAGGAGAGACTCACAGGGGAACCAGAGATCTCTGGTGTGCAATTCCCCAGCAGAGTCGCCAGCTGTCGCTCCCCGGATTTCCATCCTGGTACAAACGCGAAAGTGGCGCGGAAAAAGAATAGAGTCGCCAGCCAGACATTTTTATCCCGAAGAAAGGGAATGGTAATGCTGCACAAACCAGAAGAAAGAAAGAGGAAGGACACGGGTCCTGCGAACCAAAGAGACTGAGTTCGGGAGTCGGTTACGACCTGGGAAGGTATTAGCACCCAGATCGTCCGCCGTACCCGACGGGATCCACGCTTGCAAAGATAACTATTTCAAAGGGTGAGGGTATGGAAACTGCAGCAAAGAAATGAAAATGAAAAGAAACTGGAACTGGAAAAGAAAATGAGAAAAGCAATGAAGGGAAAAAATGTAGGGAAAATAAAGATTGTGCTCGAACGGGCCCTACCCCGCTGCCTACGTACCTCATCAAGATAATGAGGATCAGAGACGCCGTAGTTCCCCTAACTAGGGGTACTAAAAGGAAATTGCTTGTGAATTAAGGCTTGAACTGCCTATGTCAATGCTCAGGTGTTGCAGGCTCAGACGACGAGTGCGTTACCGTCTTGCAAAATGACAAGTAGGAGCAAGTTCGCGTACGGAGCGAAGGAGATGAGAAAAGAATTCCCGAAGGAAAGACGCTTATTGTTTGTTTGTGTTTTTTAGAAGCTTTTTAGGAGTGAAGTTTGCATAGGTAAGTGTACCTAAGTCTTACTCAATGGAATGTGTACATCTCACATCATCCCGAAATGGAATGCGCAAGAGGCACACCTATCTATGGAGGAAATCCCCAAAGCTAGTCCCACAAGTGAAGGCTTAAGCACACTGACCTATTACCATTATTAAGTGTTTTTGTGGTTTTTTGGTTAAGAAGTGTTTTTTTAGCTTTTTCTTTGTGAGGTACTCATGCTAAGACCTATCCACCACGAGTGATGACTCACACCTCGCCCCGAAACGGAACGCGTGCAAGCATCTCATAGCAAAGTCTCATGTCACATGAAAGTACTCAACCTTTATTAAATGAATTAGAATTAAGTTTGAAGATGAGAAGAGAGAGCACCAAAAGGATCTCAAAGGAAAAATTCTAAAGGGGGACTAAAATAATCCTAAGTGTTAACATGCATGGATGTCCTAAGGGTTAGTGAAGTTTCTATCCTAATGAAGGAGAAGAAAAGAAGAAGATGAAATGAGAAGCACCATGGTGGCCTAAACACACCTCAAGCAAGACAAGAATAGAAGAAGATGAGGAATGGATGAATTAGAAATACGATAAGAAGATGAGAATGCAAAATGGAGATAAGATGAATAATGAATAAAATAAGGAGATGAGAATGCGAAATGGAGATAAGATGAATAATGCACAAACAGAGCCTACACCAGTAGGACTTCCAGATGCAGCAGCGTGCAATAAGTAAAATTGGGCCCCAGCGTTACCTAACGGAGAAGGTTCGTTGCCTCTTCAATGCGCGCACAAAAACTCAGGAAATAATGTCAAGTCCAGAACAGATTCATAAGCCAAACTCAATTGTCCACTGTCAGGATATTTGACAAGCATCCAACATCCAAGGCAAATCGACACAGAAAACCAGAATTAACACCAAGAATAAGTCTAAATAAAATCAAGTGCTAAACGCAATTTACATCATCTCATTAGTCCAAACAGGATTATGAAAACGATTTGTCACAGGGTCGTCATCAAGCAATATCCACAATCGTCGAAATTGAACAATCGACCTACAAAATATCACACAAACTAGAACCAAGATTAAGCACAATTCTATTAAACCCGAATTAATTAGTGGAAACTAAAAAATTAACTAAATTAGGGTTAACAATAACAAATTAAACTAAATTCTAATAACTTCTAAATTAAGAACACAAAAATATTAATTAATAAAACTATTATTTAAACTAAATCAAAAGGTTAACAAAATTATATTAAAACTATTAATCAAAAATTAACAAAGTTCTAAATTAAATAAAAAATAGTAATTAAATAAAGAAAAAGAACAATAACAAGGGAAGGGGGAGGAATCCGCTGGAACCAAGTAGTGCAGGAAAAACTGATGGGCTTTAGGCCCAACTGCAACAACAAGGGGACGGGGCTCGCAGGGATTCAAGGGTGATTGGGAATCTCTGTTGACCTAACACAGCAACACATTCAACCATAAAATAATGAAGAAAGAGAAAATGAAACGGTAACAAAAACGAAATCAAAAGCCATCGCTCTCTTCATCTTAGCTCATTGCTTCCGTCTCACACAAAAAGTCACCGGTCTCCTCTCTCAAATCAACGACGATGAATCTCACCGCGTCGGACACTCCTTCAACGACGAACAACCCGCGGCGGCTCCGTCTTTCTTCCATCGATCTATCGGCGAGATGGACAGAGGCTTCCTCGCCGTCGAGTTCTCTCTGAGTCTGATTTCACTGTTTGACGTCAAACCTCCACCGCCATCCGGATCATTGTGATCTTCGATTCGCTACGGTTTTCATTCTTCTGCTTCTTCTACTTTCTTATTCTGTGTTGTGATTTGTGTTGATGTTTGAAAGCTCAGATTTGTGTTGATGTTTGAAGTTATGAAGAGTTGAAGAGTTGTTTGGTGGTTGCTGGGTTTATGAGTTTGGAAGGGGTTGTGTTGAAGGTGAGTGAAGTTTTACGGTGGTGAGTTAGAAGTTGAGGAATGGTGGTTGAGAGGTTTGCTGTTGTGATTTGGATGGAGATTTATAGAGGTTGGTTGCAGGTTCTGTTTGAGAAAGAATGAGGGATTTGTGACTGTGTTTGCGAAAATTTGAAGGTGAGGATGCGGTTTTGTTGTTGCTGCTTCTTTGAAGAAGGAGAGTCGTTGTTGATGAAGTGTGAGACGGAGGTTTCTGCGGTTTTTGTCGGTTGGGAGAGTATGAAGAATGGAAGCTGATGGAGTTGATGGTGTACGTGAAGGTTGTGAAGGGATTGCGATGGGTTCGTGTTGAAGGTGGTTTGAGAATGGTGGTAGGGTTTGTGGTTTGTTGTTAGGGTTGAAGAGAGTGAGGTTCTGCAGATTCATGAATGTAGTGGTATGGTGAGGCATAGCTCGGTGCAGGGATTTCGCTGTTGTTGTGAGATGTTACCGGAAGAATATGACGTGTTTGAAAAGAAAAATTGTTATTTGTTTTCTCCTTCGTGTGTGTAGCCTGAATCTTTAGAAGAATGGAAAAGTTCTTGATTGAAAAAAAAATTGTGTCCCTTTTGTCATGCTGTATGGTAGTCAAAAAATCAGGAATGCTTTCTTTGCAGGTTATACATTTTTGTAATGTCGTGTGTAGTACGTGATGTGCGGAATTGAAATGTGAGTGGAATTGGTGGAAAAATGAGTGGGTTGTGATTCCATTTCTTGTGTGCGTGCCTCGTGAATACGGAATGTGAGAGCTGTTAAAGTATTGTGTGGGCAAAGTATTATGGTGAATAAGTGTGGTGAAGGCATTGTAATTGATTGATGGTGGGGTCAAGGAGGAGTGGAATCACGTGAAACAAATTGGTGATGGCAATTGGTAGTATGCATTGGTGGTAATTTTTGTGATGGTGTGGGGTCGGATTGTACTCTCTAATAGCAACTTATTCTCTCTTTTTTTACTTTCTTTGTATAATTTTGCAGCAATATGTATGTAGAGTGGTTAGGAAAATGTTAAGTGGATTTAAAATGAAATTGGTCAAAGAAAATGGGTTATGAAAAGTGTTTAATTAGATAATGTGAAATATAAAATAATGGTCAAAAGATGTGAATTATGGAAATGGATAAACGGTTAAAAATGCTTAATGGGAATCGAGAAATGGTAATTGATTTATGGACATTAATATTGATATGAAGATGGAAATGGTTTAACTAGATGGATAGTTTATATCAAACAGAAATGCGGACAAATGAGTTAAAAAGAAATTTGGATATGTGAATTAAATCAACTATTGGTCAATGGAATTAATAAATGGATTAACTGATGTGAAATAAAAGAAATGGATAACGGATGTTTAAATGGATATGGATATGAAAGAAAAGTTATTTAGATAATGAAATGGTTTGTGAAACTTGTATGAATGACAATGAACGGATGAACAGGAAATCTGACCCACAACTTCTAATGAAACACAACTTGATAGTCTAATGAATTTTACCACACAACTTGACCTTGCATTCTCATTGCCTGATAAATAAACCAACGCCACAAGTATCTTGAACATGAAGAAATATCCTGAAGGTTTTGACAAAAATTATGTCAAACATCCATCTGAAATGGATAATGAATGAACAACCTTCCTTGAACCAAAATCAGAGCTTTTGAGATATCGAGAAAGAAGAAAATAGCCAGAGACGCTGAGAAAAGAAATAGCCTGGTAGCTTGATGAAGAAGAGAATAGTCTGACGATGGGTCATGGGCATAGTGAATGATTCTTGCAGACGTAAAATCCTTGAAAATCAATAAACTAGGGAAATAAACCCTAATTCCTCAGAAGACGATCCCGTGTCTTATGCACATGCAAATGGTATGCAAAAATGCGTATGAATGCAAAACGAAGAGCCAGAAAACCAGAGGGCAAATTTAGGGTGTCTACAGCTGCCCCTATTCAATCAACTGTTGATCTGAAAAGGATGAAAGCAATGGTTATCGGACGTTCGAGATAAACAGTGATTGAATACCAAAAGGACCCCGAGATTTGCACTTTGACGAAGAATGCAACACTGGGAAATAAACCCAACCAGATGACGCTCTGGGGACACGAAAGGGAGGAAAAACAGACGAGCTTCTTCCAAGTTGAAACTGATATCTGGAATAAGAACATGTTGACAGACGAGTCTTCGAATGACCTGTGACGCCAGGTGCAGAGAGCGGACGAGCCCTTACGAATCTTCAAAGTAACCTGAGATAGACGAATCTCCTTCACTAATCCTTACGCAGATAAGTGGAATAAGACGGACGAGTCTTCTTCGGATAACCCTTACGCAGGTTCCAGAAATGCATATAAGTCTGTGGGATAGACATGCAACTAGGATAGACGAATTCTCTTCAAGAATCCTTACGCAGATAAGTGGAATAAGACGGATGAGTCTTCTTCGGGTAACCCTTACGCAGGTTCCGGGAATGGTTTTGACGTTTTGATCCCACCGTCAGGATTTTCAACCTCTTCAATGCGGACGAGCATTGGAATGATCATCAAAGAAACACGGACGAGTGTCATAAGTCGACGATACGGACGAGTACCAGACGATGATCCGAGAAACACGGACGGGTGCTCCTGATATTGATACGGACGAGTATCAGCTTATTCCAGACGATCTTCAAAAGAAAATACCAAACACGGACGAGTGTCGGGGCGTGCAGACGGGCACTAGATAAGTAATAGGCACGGACGAGTGTCGAAGGATGCGGACGAGCAATCTTCAAAGGAGTAACAAGCACGTACGAGTGCTAAGAGATGCGGTCGAGCATCAAATAAAGATGCGAGTACGGATGAGTACTGGCGACTTCCTTGGGGATATGCCTCAAATAAAGAGGAATCGAAAAATGCACGGACGAGTGCTGCAGGGATGCGGACGAGCACCAAATGAAGATGCGCGCACAGACGAGTACAGGTAACTTCACTGGGGAAAAAACTTCAAAGAACTAATAAGCACGGACGAGTGCCGAGAGCTGCGGACGGTCATCAAATGAAGATGCTAGCACGGACGAGTGCTGGGGGAATACCTCAAATAAAGAGGAATCTGCTGAGGAAAAGGCGCGGACGAGTGCTGAAAGAGGATGAGCATCAAATAAAGATGCGAGCACAGACGAGTGCTAGTAGATATAGACTCTACTGGGGAAAGTGTACAAACAAGTGCCACAAGGTGCTAATTCTTCTGGAGACTGCGGATGAGCAAACTGAATCATCAGATAAGTGTCTAAGAGTGCGAACGAACACCGAATAAGCATCAACACAGACAAGGGCTGATTATGTTGGGGAAGTAGACAATTTCACTCTGGCTGGGGAATGAAGTCCTGGCGACCTGTGGGAGAAGATTCCGGCAACCTGCTGGGGACTCAAAACTTTTAACTCTGATGAGAACGAAGTGCTGGCAACCTGATGCTTGCTGGAGAGGCTTTCACTGGAAGAAAGACGACTCTGCGTAGGGTATACTTCGTTCAACTGCTTTGAACATCTGCTGAGGAAATGGAAATGGATAAACGGTTAAAAATGCTTAATGGGAATCGAGAAATGGTAATTGATTTATGGACATTAATATTGATATGAAGATGGAAATGGTTTAACTAGATGGATAGTTTATATCAAACAGAAATGCGGACAAATGAGTTAAAAAGAAATTTGGATATGTGAATTAAATCAACTATTGGTCAATGGAATTAATAAATGGATTAACTGATGTGAAATAAAAGAAATGGATAACGGATGTTTAAATGGATATGGATATGAAAGAAAAGTTATTTAGATAATGAAATGGTTTGTGAAACTTGTATGAATGACAATGAACGGATGAACAGGAAATCTGACCCACAACTTCTAATGAAACACAACTTGATAGTCTAATGAATTTTACCACACAACTTGACCTTGCATTCTCATTGCCTGATAAATAAACCAACGCCACAAGTATCTTGAACATGAAGAAATATCCTGAAGGTTTTGACAAAAATTATGTCAAACATCCATCTGAAATGGATAATGAATGAACAACCTTCCTTGAACCAAAATCAGAGCTTTTGAGATATTGAGAAAGAAGAAAATAGCCAGAGACGCTGAGAAAAGAAATAGCCTGGTAACTTGATGAAGAAGAGAATAGTCTGACGATGGGTCATGGGCATAGTGAATGATTCTTGCAGACGTAAAATCCTTGAAAATCAATAAACTAGGGAAATAAACCCTAATTCCTCAGAAGACGATCCCGTGTCTTATGCACATGCAAATGGTATGCAAAAATGCGTATGAATGCAAAACGAAGAGCCAGAAAACCAGAGGGCAAATTTAGGGTGTCTACACTTGGAAGCATCTTTCCCCGCCCAGCCATAGCCGTAGCAGACGAGCACGGTCGCTCGATCCTTAACGCATAGATAACTTTCCCCGCCCAGCCACACAAGGACGAGCACGGGTCATGGTACCTTACCATAAAGTAACTTTCCCCGCCCAACCACACAAAGACGAGCACGTGTCACTCATTACTTATCCTAATGGATACTTTCTCCGCCCATCCACACCAGGACGAGTACGGGTCACAGTCATCCATTAAGGGTTTCGATTCCATGGATTAATCATATCGCAAGGAAGTAAACTTCCAACTTCTCACAACTACCTAGCCCGAAGACACTATTCAAGTATTGACACCTAAGTATTATCAAGTCCCAAAAATAATTCTGAAACCACCTATGGTAACTTAGCTACCTCACAGTTTTCACCTTTTTATTACCTTTGGCTCACAATTCCCTAACTTGACATTTTTACGGTATAATAGAAAAGTAGGGCAAAAGTCGGGTAAAAATAATATTTTTTGGCATCACGTGAAAGTACATAATTTTAGCTTTCCAACGGTATAAAGAATGCTTAAATTAGATAACCGAGTAAAAAGTTATGAATTTTCAAAGTTTGGAAATAAAACATTTCCTCCATACTTACAGTGTTAATCGGTTAACGCCTGAGGTTAATCGGTTAATCAAACCAGAAAAACAATCCCAATAGCGCAATATTAGACGCGTTAACCAGTTAATGCATATGGTTAACTGGTTAACCAAAGACAAAATGCAGAAAAATGCATATATTTAATGACAGTAGCACCCAAATTCCATTTAAATCATTTGCAAACATCAAAACAACATTTCAACAAGGTTCCTACACCTAGAGGCATTATACTCAAGCATCTATATCAATTTCTAACTGTTTAATTCACCGATTCTAGAATTTTTCCATAAAATTCCCTAAATTCATAAACCCTAAAACTCTATCAAAACCAAAAGAAAACGTTTCTAGCTATGAACCCACCTCTAGAAAGATGGTTGGAGAAGATTGAATGATGAATGGATGGTGGAAGCAACAAGATCAAGAGCTCTCCTATTCTTCTTCAAGATTTTCTCTTCTTCTTCCTTCTCTCCCTTTTACTCTTCTTCTTCTTTCTCTATTTCTATTTCTAGAAAAACAAAGAAATAAGACTTTATGTCTTAAAGGAAAACATAACTTTTCCTACCGACGGGTCCAAATAAAGGGTATCCAAAAATGTCTCTTAATCCGATATTTTATAAAACCTCTGAGTCATATAATATTAATTAATTAAATAAAATCCCGTTGATTACTCTATTTATTTCCGTTAAAATTTCTTAGAGTAATCGGGAATAATATTAATATCAATTAATATTATTCAGAGAATTAAATAAATTACGGGGTATTACAATCATGTAATCGGAACAGTTTCCCTTGAGACTTGTCGTTTAATGAGCTTAAAGCTCCTCTTGAATGTACGCATGATTACTTGGCAGGTTTGATTCTTGTGTTTAGTACGAATGGAACCTACGGGTAGAGACTTGTGATGGTTAATAGGCCATGTGACGATTCATAAGGTTAACATGCCTAGAATCCGAATCCATTTTGTATGTCAAGTAAATTACAAGGATCTTTTACTCGTATCAACTTTTAGACATAGAAGAGGACGGGAATAAGGGATGCCTAGGTGAGATTGTGAACTCAGGTCTTGTCCCTTCCCTTTGACTTGAGTTACGATGGATTAGAACCTTGTAAAGCCGAGATAATCCATAAGATAGGGAACTCACTAAGATTCTTATCTCACCCCAGTATCGTTGTAATTTTTCAGGTATTCTTATCTCACCCCATTATTTTTCCTTTACAATGAAGAATATTGTACATTAATCTTAGATTTTTATTATTTTGGTTGATTTCCATGCCTTGTACCAAAGTTTTTTTTTTAAGTTTTAGTAATGATCAAGTATGTGAATTATGCCATTAGGCACTTATGATGGCGTCAGTACCAAATAAACACTTGTTTGATATTATTCTAGGTATATATATTATACAAGGTGTTACACTTCTAAGCCGCATTCACCATAGGACCTCAACAAAATCCTATGATTATTTTTACACTGACCAGAAGTACATGATGTACAACATTTCTGTAGATGTTTAAGAATTGGCAGAATTTTTGACCAAACAAGAAATGTTAAATTCAGTTCAGAATGTCCTATCAGATGTTGGGACATTAGCAAACAGAGTATGTGAACTTGGTTCAGGATGTCCTACCAGATGTTGGGACATTGTATAAATGACTAAGTTCAGTTTTGTCAGGATGTCCCAACAGATGTTGAGACATCTCAGACCTGCTACCAGAATTAATTATTGATTAACAGATCAGAGATATTTAAGGAGAATTATCTGGAATTAATTAATGCTGGATAAAACAGACCAAGGCGCATCTGTAGGGAGGTTTTAAATTGAAGATTCAGATTAAAACAGAAGACCTAATGCACCTAGAATATAGGAGGTAACAAACCCTAAATTCAAGGTGACAGCTGCTGCACATTAGGGCTGGATCATTCTACAGAAAGCCCAAAATTCAGAACCTATTTAAACAACAGAAAATCATAGAATTTAGCACGAATTTCAGAAGACTAAATAGGGTGTCCAGTGTTTTAATAGCAGGTTGCTTTTATGTACCACTTTATGAGCTTTTAAGCAAAAGTGCATTTGTGACTTGATTGAAACTGTGAAGTAAAATCAAGCTGTTATTGTTTGAAGGATGTCTTCAATTTCTGTAAACTTGTAAACTTGATCACTGGGTGATTGAGGGGGAGTGAGTAGGGTACTCTTATCTAAGTGAGTCTTAGGTAGAAATTGCATTGGGTAAGTATTAAGTGATAGATTAAACAGGGTGGTTTAAGTCTAGAATTAATATTACTAATAGTGGATTTCCTCCTGGCTTGGTAGCCTCCAGATGTAGGTGTGGTTATACACTGAACTGGGTTAACAAACTTCTGTGTTGTTTATTTTTTCCTGCTGTTTAAGTTTTTGGTTAAATTTGTCAAATGTCCTATTAAGTGTTGGAACATCTCTTAGGACATCTCATTACAGAATTTCAATTGGTATCAGAGCAGGCACCCTGCCTGTTTATACTGGGTGAGATCTAGGGAAAACAAATTCTGTAACATGGACAGAGATATAGGGTCAGTAAATAGACCACCTATACTGGATGGTTCTAATTATGACTACTGGAAGCCAAGAATGATTGCATTCTTAAAGTCACTTGACAATAGGGCATGGAGAGCAGTAATTGTTGGATGGAAACATCCTGTTAAAGACACCAAAGATGGATCAACAGTTCTGAAACCTGAAGAAGAATGGAGTAAAGAGGAAGAAGATTCAGAACTAGGCAACTCAAAAGCCCTAAATGCTTTATTCAATGGCATTGATAGAAATATTTTCAGATTGGTGCATCATTGTGAGCTGGCCAAAGATGTGTGGGATACCCTCAAGACAACTCATGAAGGAACATCAAAAGTAAAAATGTCAAGACTTCAACTTCTCACCACCAAGTTTGAAAACTTGAGAATGAAGGAAGATGAATCAATTCATGAGTTCTACATGAACATCTTGGATATAGCCAATACTTCTGGAGCCTTGGGAGAAAAGATGACTGATGAAAAGCTTGTAAGGAAGATTCTCAGATCTTTGCCAAAAAGATTTGACATGAAAGTCACAGCAATAGAAGAGGCACAAGACATATGCTCCATGAAAGCTGAAGAACTCATTGGTTCCCTTCAAACTTTTGAGATGGGAATGAATGACACACATGCTAAAAAGAACAAAAGCATTGCCTTGGTTTCAAATGCAGATGAAGAAGAAGATGATGAACCAGCAAATGATAAAAGCTTATCAGAAAACCTTGCATTGATTGGAAGACAATTCAAACAGATTCTCAGAGGAATGGAAGGAAAATCCAAACCTAGTGGAAGAAACACAAACTCTGAGAACAGAAGATCTTATGATGCTAACAAAAAGGTAAAGTATGCTGAAAAGACCAGTCAAGATAAAGGAGTCAAATGCCATGAATGTGAAGGATATGGACATATCAAGTTTGAATGTCCTACCTACTTAAAAAGGCAAAAGAAAGGACTCTCTGTGACCTGGTCTGATGAAGACTCAGGAGATTCAGAAGAAGAATCAGCTAAACACATTGCTGCTTTAGCTGGACTGTGTGAATATGACAGTGATTCCAGCTGTGAAGAGCTTACTTATGCAGATCTTGAGCAAGCCTTCAAGGATCTGTACAAGAGAAGTACTGAAGCATGCAGTGAGGTCATAAAGCTAAAGAAGCAGAATGAAGTACTAGAAGAAGAAAAAGCAAGTGATCAAGTAATCATTGATACCTTAAAAAGTGAAGTAACTCTTCTCAATTCTAAGCTGGAACATATGTCCAAATCTGTTAGAATGATGAACAGCAGCTCAAATACACTGGATGCTATTCTCTGCAATAATAAACATTCAGGGGACAAAAGTGGACTGGGATATAACAGAGATGAAGCCAGCTCCAGCAAAGCTACTTCAAAAATTACACAGTCAAACAAGATGTCCCAACAGATGCTTCAACATCAGAACACAAAGACTAACTTAATGTTCCAACAGATGTCTCAACATTCTGGAAAGAACAAAATGAAGAAGAAGTATCAAAGATGGAGATGCCATCACTGTGGAAGATTTGGGCATATCAAACCTCACTGTTATAAGCTACATGGATATCCAAATCAGATGTATCAGCAACCTTCCAAACAGAAAGTAGAAGGTATCAACAAGGTGCTGCATAGACATCAAAGAGATCAGCAACCTCCTAAGCAGAAGACAGAGGTCATCAAGAAGGTTTGGAGACCAAAAGCTGACATTCAGACTGATCAAAGCCACATACTCAAGAACCAGATCAACAATCAAGCTTGGAAATCAACTGAACAACACACAGGGCAGAGGCATCAAAAGAAATCTCAACTCATTTGGTCAAAGAAAAGTACTGCATATATAGCACATACATCACTAAGAGTATCAGCTAAAGAAGACTGGTACTTTGACAGTGGATGTTCAAGGCACATGACTGGATTGAAGAACCTTCTAGTGAACTTAAAATCACATTCATCCAGGTATGTAACTTTTGGAGATGGAGCTAAAGGAGAAATCAAAGGAGTTGGAACCTTGAACTGTCAAGATGTTCCAAGACTAGATGATGTGCTGCTTGTTAAAGGTTTAACTGCTAACCTGATCAGCATAAGTCAACTATGTGATCAAGGATACAGTGTAAACTTTACCAAATCTGAATGCATAGTGACTAACAAAGAACAAGAGGTTGTCATGAAAGGAGCCAGATCTAAAGACAACTGTTACATGTGGGAATCCCAAAATCTCAGTCTCACTTCAACCTGCACTCTAGCTAAAGAAGAAGAAGTGAAACTGTGGCATCAAAGACTAGGTCATCTTCATTTCAGAGGCATAAAGAAGATCATATCTATGGATGCTGTAAGAGGTATTCCTAAATTGAAGATTGATGATGGAAAAATATGTGGTGAATGTCAAATAGGCAAGCAAACCAAGATGTCCCATCCAAAGCTCCAACATCTGACAACTTCCAAAGTTTTGGAACTTCTTCATATGGATCTTATGGGACCTATGCAAGTTGGAAGTCTTGGTGGTAAGAGGTATGCCTATGTTGTGGTTGATGATTTTTCAAGATATACATGGATAAACTTCATCAAAGAAAAGTCAGATGTATTTGATGTATTCAAAGAATTATGTCAAAGATTGCAAAGGGAAAAATCCAGCTGTGTGATCAGAATAAGAAGTGATCATGGAAAAGAATTTGAGAATCAAAAGTTCTTAGATTTCTGTTCTTCAGAAGGAATCAACCATGAGTATTCTTCACCTATCACTCCTCAACAGAATGGGATTGTTGAAAGGAAGAATAGAACCATTCAAGAATCAGCAAGAGCTATGATCCATGCTAAGAAGTTACCTATGTATTTCTGGGCTGAAGCTATGAACACTGCCTGCTACATCCATAACAGAGTTACCTTGAGAAAAGGAACCCTGACCACAATATATGAAGTCTGGAAGGGCAGAAAACCCACTGTGAAGTACTTTCATGTGTTTGGAAGTAAATGCTATATTCTGGCAGATAGGGAGCAAAGGAGAAAAATGGATCCTAAAAGTGATGAAGGAATTTTCCTTGGATACTCTATAAACAGCAGAGCATATAGAGTATTTAACTACAGAACAAATGTTATCATGGAGTCCATAAATGTGATAATTGATGATGCTCCTACAGATGTCCCAGAAGATGTTGGAACATCTGCTGATATCAAGATTGAAGCTGAAGAAAAGAATGATCAATATAACTTCACTCAAAATGATACAAAGTCAGAAGATTCAAGCAAACCTCCCTCCATCAGAATACAGAAGGATCATCCCAAAGATTTAATAATTGGTGATCCCAACAGAGGTGTGAGCACTAGATCAAGAGAAGTGATTTCAGGTTCTTGTTTTGTGTCCAAAATAGAACCTAAAAACATCAAGGAAGCTCTCACTGATGAATACTGGATTTGTGCTATGCAAGAGGAATTAGGTCAATTCACAAGGAATGAAGTGTGGAATCTTGTTCCTAGACCTAATGACATAAATGTGATTGGTACAAAATGGGTGTACAAGAACAAGTCAAATGAACAAGGAATTGTTACAAAGAACAAAGCTAGACTTGTGGCTCAAGGATACACTCAAATTGAAGGGGTAGACTTTGATGAAACCTTTGCACCAGTAGCAAGGCTTGAATCAATAAGACTACTGTTGGGAATTGCTTGTATCTTAAAGTTCAAGCTATTTCAAATGGATGTGAAAAGTGCCTTTCTTAATGGTTATCTTAATGAAGAGGTATATGTAGAACAGCCTAAAGGATTTGTTGATCCAAGCTGTCCAAATCATGTATACAAACTCAAGAAAGCACTTTATGGTCTGAAGCAAGCTCCAAGGGCATGGTATGAAAGACTTACCACATTTCTTATTAAGCAAGGATACAGAAAAGGTGGGATTGATAAAACCCTGTTTGTTAAAGATGAAGAAGGAAATGTCATGATTGCACAAATATATGTTGATGACATTGTGTTTGGTGGGATGTCTGATAAGATGGTCAAACATTTTGTCAAGCAGATGGAAGCTGAATTTGAAATGAGTCTAGTAGGTGAGTTAACCTATTTTCTTGGTCTGCAAGTTAAGCAAATGGAAGACTCAATGTTCATCTCACAAAGCAAGTACTCCAAGAACATAGTGAAGAAATTTGGAATGGAAAATGCTTCTCATAAAAGAACTCCTGCTCCTACACATTTAAAGCTGACTAAAGATGAAAAGGGTGAGAAGGTAGATCAAAGTTTATATAGAAGCATGATTGGAAGCTTGTTATACTTGACTGCTAGCAGACCAGACATTGCATTTGCAGTAGGAGTTTGTGCAAGATATCAAGCTGATCCAAAAGTCAGTCATCTCAATCAAGTCAAGAGAATCCTTAAATATGTTAATGGTACATGTGACTATGGCATAATGTACTTTCATGGATGCAAACCAATTCTCACTGGCTTCTGTGATGCTGATTGGGCAGGAAGTGCTGATGACAGAAAAAACACTTCAGGAGGATGCTTCTTTCTAGGAAACAATCTGATTTCTTGGTTCAGTAAGAAACAGAATTGTGTGTCATTATCTACAGCTGAAGCTGAGTATATAGCAGCAGGTAGCAGTTGTTCTCAGTTGGTTTGGATGAAGCATATGCTCACTGAGTACAATGTCCCACAGGATGTCATGACATTGTACTGTGACAACTTAAGTGCAATCAACATATCTAAAAATCCTATCCAACACAGCAGGACAAAGCATATTGATATCAGACATCATTTCATCAGAGATCTTGTAGAAGAAAAGGTGATTTCATTGGAGCATGTAGCTACAGATCTGCAGTTAGCTGATATCTTTACCAAGGCATTGGATGCTGCACAATTTGAGAACTTAAGGGGCAAACTTGGAATCTGTTTATGTGATATCTAGCAGTTAATGAGATGTGCCAACATGTCATATGACATTGCATGGCATAAGTTCCAGATGGCAAAGCTAGTCTGGACTAGATCCTTGGGAATTTCATTCCTAATCATTTGGACTGTAACGGCTACTTATTTAGTATTTCCTTATAAGCAGCTATCAAGAGTCTCATCACATCATCACAAGCGAATCACATTGACTAGTAATCCTTCAGAAATCTTAAACCCTAAAGCTGCACATTCATCTTCCTCAACAATGTCTCAAAACCCTAAAACAGCTGAAGAAGTTCTCAACCAGGAAGACGTGGTTCATGCCATTCCTATTTCTATGGTGCCAATGCAATCAACACCATTAGACGAGCTCAAGGGAAATGCCTCTCACACTAAGAAGGCAAGAACACCAAAAAGAGGTAAAGATAAAATCAGAAGCAAAGCTAAAGAAATTCCTTCACATGTTAAATACTCCAAATATGTTGATGACTCCATCAAGGAGATTGTCAATCAAGTTTTCTCTGAACAAAGAGTAGTGAAAGGAATCTCTGTTCCCTTGAACACCATTCCTGCACCTCAAGAAGAACCTGCTCAAGATACAAAGAACAATGCTGCAGAACAAGATGTCCCAACGGATGTTGGAACATATGCAGATGAGAAAGCAAACTCATCTGATGCTGATACTGAACAGACTGAGGACAAGAAAGAGGTCTTAAGTGAAAGTGACAAAGAAGTTTCTATGGAACAGGCTAAAGACTCAAATGAAGATCAATCTTCTACTGATCAACAAGCTGATGAGGAGACTGCTCAATCCCCTCCAATAGTCAATCTGGAACAGGATTCTGATGCAGAGATCATATCATCTGTGAAACCCAGCATTGCTAAAAGACTAAGGTCCAGGAAAGGAAAGATACAAGATGAACCTGTCATTCCTGAGAAAAAGAAGGCTAGTCCAAAGAAAGGCAAGGCTAAAGCCACTTTTGGTCCAGCAAAACCATGGAGCAAGGTTCAAACCCAGAAGAGAAAAGCTGCAACACCATCAGATTCAGATGTTGGATCAGATGTCCCAACATCTCCTCCCAAGAAGAAACCAGCACCAGCTAGAACTTCAACTGTTGTTCCAGAAGCTCCATTGGACAACATATCCTTCCATCATGTTTCCAGTGTTAACAGATGGAAATATGTGTACCAAAGAAGGGTTGCTTTGGAAAGAGAACTAAGCAGCAATGCACTTGAGTGCACAGAACTCATTGACCTAATCTCTGCTGCAGGATTATTCAAGACAGTCTCAGAGTTCTCTCCCTGCTATGAACTTCTTGTTAAAGAGTTCATTGTGAATCTTCAGGAGGATTGCTCAAATGGTAAGTCCTCAGAGTTCAAAAAGGTATTTGTAAGAGGTAAGTGTGTTGAGTTCTCTCCCCAAATCATTAATCAGTATCTAGGAAGGGACACAGATGGACCCAATGAGCTAGGGAAAACAGATAATCAAATCTGTAAGGTGATCACTGCAAATCAGGTCAAAGCTTGGCCTGTGAAGGGAAAGCTCTCTGTGAGCATGCTTACTAGAAAGTATGCCATGCTTAACAGGATTGGAACTGCAAACTGGGTGCCTACCAACCACACTTCATCAATCTCAACTGGTCTGGCCAGATTCATCTTTGCTGTGGGGACTCAAACCAAGATGGATTATGGAGCATATATTTTTGACCAGACTATGAAGCATGCCATCTCTACTGCCACAAAGCTGCCAATAGCTTTTCCATCATTGCTGTGTGGTATTGTTCTAAGTCAATACCCTGGAATTTTAACAGAGAAGGACATTGTCTGCAAGAGAGAGAGCCCTCTGGCTTTTCACTACAAGTTATTTCTCAGTCACCATGCTGCAGATGTTGAAACACCTGCTGGGACATCTGCTGGTACCTCTACTGTTAAGAATCCAATCTCCAAGAAGGCCTTAATTGCTGAACTCAAAAGCACCTGCAAAGAGCTTGAAGCTAGAAAGCAGAAGCTTGAAGAAATAATTAAGAGGTTGGAAAGTGAAGAAGATCAGACAGCTGCATCTGATAAAGACAGTGAAGCTGACAGTGAAGCTGATAAAGATGAAGACACTGAGGTGGAGGAAGCTACTGAGAGTGATAAATCTGAGTGATCTTTGTATGTGAGGCATTTGTAATGACATCAATGATTTGTAATTCTGGATAATAGTTCTTTGGCCCCTAATTTTGTGCCTACCAAGGGGGAGAACAACATCAAATGTAAGTGCTGTTTAAATGAATGAAATCTGTTTGTTTGCTTCTGAACTGAATAAGTCTTTCTGATGGAACAAGACTGGATAAAGACAGGACACATATATGTTTGAGGGGGAGTAATCTCAAATAAAATTCAACAGAAAAGTAATGATATACTCTGATAAAAAGAACTTCTGCTGCACTCTGAAAACCAGAAAAGATGTTAGCCAAAAATTAGCCAAAGGGGGAGTTTGTAGATGTTTAAGAATTGGCAGAATTTTTGACCAAACAAGAAATGTTAAATTCAGTTCAGAATGTCCTATCAGATGTTGGGACATTAGCAAACAGAGTATGTGAACTTGGTTCAGGATGTCCTACCAGATGTTGGGACATTGTATAAATGACTAAGTTCAGTTTTGTCAGGATGTCCCAACAGATGTTGAGACATCTCAGACCTGCTACCAGAATTAATTATTGATTAACAGATCAGAGATATTTAAGGAGAATTATCTGGAATTAATTAATGCTGGATAAAACAGACCAAGGCGCATCTGTAGGGAGGTTTTAAATTGAAGATTCAGATTAAAACAGAAGACCTAATGCACCTAGAATATAGGAGGTAACAAACCCTAAATTCAAGGTGACAGCTGCTGCACATTAGGGCTGGATCATTCTACAGAAAGCCCAAAATTCAGAACCTATTTAAACAACAGAAAATCATAGAATTTAGCACGAATTTCAGAAGACTAAATAGGGTGTCCAGTGTTTTAATAGCAGGTTGCTTTTATGTACCACTTTATGAGCTTTTAAGCAAAAGTGCATTTGTGACTTGATTGAAACTGTGAAGTAAAATCAAGCTGTTATTGTTTGAAGGATGTCTTCAATTTCTGTAAACTTGTAAACTTGATCACTGGGTGATTGAGGGGGAGTGAGTAGGGTACTCTTATCTAAGTGAGTCTTAGGTAGAAATTGCATTGGGTAAGTATTAAGTGATAGATTAAACAGGGTGGTTTAAGTCTAGAATTAATATTACTAATAGTGGATTTCCTCCTGGCTTGGTAGCCTCCAGATGTAGGTGTGGTTATACACTGAACTGGGTTAACAAACTTCTGTGTTGTTTATTTTTTCCTGCTGTTTAAGTTTTTGGTTAAATTTGTCAAATGTCCTATTAAGTGTTGGAACATCTCTTAGGACATCTCATTACAGAATTTCAATTTCAACTAGAGATAAGATGAATTTGTCCTTCATACTCTTCAGGTATTTGATGGAACTGATCAAAGAAACTAGAGATGGTGCTCTAAAACCTAGAAAATGAATACCTCTAGGAAGGTTAATTTGTGATATCCTTTTTGAAAGAAAATTAGTTCAAACACTAATGGACGTAAGTTTTACCAAATAGGTGGAATATGAAGTTGGAAATTCCTTCAATGGAAGGAATATGAAGAACATGTCCCTGATTACAACTGTCATTAACCCTTCAGAACTTATGGATAAGAAGAATGTCAGCTCAGAAGAGTTCTTATTTATGACTAACCCTTATTTAATAAGGTAAACCCTTAGGAGGTTCTGGAATAAAACATTCTTAATTTCTTGGAAACTGGTTCAACTCCAGCATTCTTTTCATTTGAGAGTTGGAAGATTCAACACCTGATGTTTATTCCTTGAAAAAGGAAGAGGGATCTTAAATATGTTGGAAAGCGACCCTCTAGAACAAGTCAGCCCGCAACTAAGATTTCCAGAGCTTATGACATCTTGAATGATACTATGTGATATGGAGAAGCTGTCAGTTCTGAGAACTTCAGGCATGTTGAAGCTGCTACTCCTCAGACCAGGCCTAATGGTAAGTCCCCTCTGACTGAGACTTTGTTTCATTCTTCTCATTCTGCTTTCACTACTTCATCAACTTCTTCTCAACCATCTTCCATTCAAACTCCAACTCCCACTTGCATTCCTTTTGGAACCATAACAACTCCCATATCAAAATAACCATCAATATCTATTATAATAACCACTCCAATACCCATTGTTTATGTTACTATTCCAATATAAATTCCAAAAATATCTGAATCAACCATTACTGCTACCGTCCCAACAATTTTTGAAACAATAATAATTGCTGCCCAAGTAACCATATCAACTAAACCATCATAAATTACACCAACTATTGATCAACCAACTAAACATCCCACTATAACACTTGAACAACTAATTAAACTAACACCACCACCAACTGAACCAATTCCCATTGAAACTCAACCAACTATTCCAGATAGCTCATCATTTAATACAATCAACACTACCCTATCTTTAATTCATTTCCCAACACCAGAAGCTCGTGCCTTTCCAGAAGACACCCCAACTCCACCATCTCCACCCCCTCAACTAAACCAAGTTGATGAACCTGTCATTGACACTTTCTAGGAACGACTCAGAAATAATGAAACACCAACTTATGACTATTCTTACCAATCCATTCATGTATCCTCTGACACTAAAAAATAAACTGAACCTGAACTCAAACCCATCCTTGACCCTGAGGGAATTGATGTTCTAGTTAGGAAGTTTGAGGAAGAAGTGAATGTCCATATTCACTCTTTGATGGAGGAATGCACTGAGTGCACTAAGTGCATGGTCTGACTTCAGAAGGTGGATGAACTCCCGTTATTGGGATATGAAAGAGCTCAACTATTAGGTTGTTGAGAAGAGGTTCCATGACAAGCTGGTTGGAGTTATTGAGCCACTTGTAGAGTTCTTTACTCTGAATCTTTTCGTGAACCAAGACTATTGTGGAAGCTGAAGACTCTGACTCTGATCCTTCTTTGGTGCAGAAGACTCTTCAAGAGTTAAATACTGAGAATCAAGTTGTTTGATCACGTCTGGACAAGAAATATGAAATGTTCAAGGAAAATGCTGAAACTAACACCAAGATTGAAGTCATGCTTCAAGCCATTCTATCAAGACCGCCACCCCCACCTTAGAAAGCCATTTTTTTTAAAACTTATTGCTTTTAATTATGTACCTTTTAAATTTTGAATGAATGAAGTTTCTATTATTTTCTTTACTTTGCCCATTTTCTTTATTTTTTTATTGATGTCAAAGGGGGAGAAGAGTGGAATTTGATTTTGATATACTTATTTTCCTTATTACAACCAAACATTTTGACTATGAGTTTTCTGATTTTGAGTTTTCTAATTTCTGACTTTGATAACTGATCTAGGAACTCTGAACAAGTTCACCATTTATTAACATTTTGTTCAAACAAGTTAACTAGGCTATTCAGAAGCTAAGAACTTTATCTAGAAGACGTTAACCAGGTTCATTTGAGTTAACCAAACATGTATTTGAAGAATTGTGATGTTAACCAGACTTTCTAATACTTGAAACCAAGTCATTTCTAAATACTTTTTCAACCAGGTATATTAATTCTTTCATGCTTATTAAGATATTTTATTAAGATTATTTTAAGTCTTACAAACTTCACTCTGATACCTTTATGTTATTAAACCATGTAAAAATTGTTCACCAAAATATATGGTTTTGTCATCATAAAAAAGGGAGATTGTTTGAACAAGATTTGGTTATACATTTGGTCTTATGTTTTGATGATAACAATACATAGTATTTTAGAGAACAATTTTGTATCCTAGTAATTTACTCAGTGTGTATGGAGGAGAGAAGAAAAAAAAAATGACCCATAATATCCACCATTTATTTTAAAATCTAATGGATCAAATTCATTCTCATGTTCTAACATAAAAATAACATTCTCATAGGATACGTCTCATATATATATATATATATATATATATATATATATATATATATATATATATATATATATATATATATATATATATATATATATATATATATATATATATATATATATATATATATATATATATATATATATATATATATATATATATATATATATATATATATATATATATATATATATTGGAGGAGATCATTTGACACTGGTGTCAAAATATTAACTTTGACACCAAATCCTACCCTTTTATTATTATTCATTCAATGGCTAAAATAAATTCGCTTAAAAGACTCATATGTTTGTTTTAAGTGAATATATCTTAACTTTTAAATTAATAATAATAAAGGGGTAGAATTTGATGTCAAAGATAATATTTTGACACTGATGTCAAATAATCCCCTCCCATATATAAGAATAGCATCAAATGACACAAAGGTATCAAAGTTTAATTTGACATCAAATTTCAATCATTAAAATGATTGATCAAACGATTATGTTAATAACCTATTTTGTAGTGAAAAAAATCAAACATGTATTTTTTTTATTGGCAAAATAGCACTAGAAGTCCTTTAAATTATTTTAAAGTACCAAATAAGTCCTTTAAGTTTTTTTTGTTGTTGTAACAATCAAGTCCTTTAAGTTATTTTAAATTAATAAGTTAGTCCCTTAAGTTTTTTTTTTGTAACGATTTGATCATTTTTTTTAAATCTCCGTTACAATAAATTGCAAACTCATATACCATTTGAACTGGTTTTTCGCGCTGATCACGAATATGTAATTAGTTTTGCGTTCGATTGTGTATTTTGGGTCAGATCGACTATTTTTCATTATGTATTTCGTCATTTTTACCTGATTCTCATGAACCATAATTTGTTTGATAAATTTGATTGCATATTTGTGATCAGCGCGAAAAACCAGTTTAAATGATATATGAGTTTGTAACGGAGATTTAAAAAAAAGACCAAATCGTTACAAAATAAACTTAAAGGACTAAATTGTTAATTTAAAGTAACTTAAAGGACCCAACCGTTACAAAAAAAAAATTAAAGGACCTAAGTGGCATTGTTAAATAACTTAAAGGACTAAACCATGTATTTTGCCTTTTTTTTATTCCATTTAATTTGACCGTTTGATCAATAATTTTAACGGTTGAGATTTGATGTCAAATTAAACTTTGTCACCTTGGTGTCATTTGATCTTATCCCATATATATATATATATATATATATATATATATATATATATATATATATATATATATATATATATATATATATATATATATATATATATGTATGTATGTATGTATGTATGTATGTATGTATGTATGTATGTATGTATGTATATATATATATATATATATATATATATATATATATATATATATATATATATATATATATATATATATATGAGATATGATCAATTGACACCAAAATGTCGTGATACTAAATTCTACCCTTTTATTATCATCAATTTAATGGCGAAGATAAATTCTCTTAAAAAACTCATATGTTAGTTTTAAGTAAATTTATCTTAGCCATTGAATTTATAAGAATAAAGATATAGAATTTGGTATCATGACACTTTGGTGTCAATTGATCTCATCCTTGGATATATTTGTAATGATGAGTTATATAATGATGAGTTATATGAGAATCAACAAAGTGTATAGTTAAACTAAAACGATGAGAGAGAAACTCCAACTTCTCTCTAGAAGTTCAAGTGAATCTCTTCTTTCTTACTGAGTGGTCTTCTTAGTTTGTTTTCGGTTCTTCTCTTTGTTTTGGGGTCCTATTAGAATTTTCGGCTTAAATTCCTAGTTTTCGAGTTTAGGGGCCTTGGTAATTTGGTAGTGACTTCTGGAACAGGGTAGTGAATAAAGTTGTTTATTCATCGGTTCTTGTTTTTCTGGGTTTCATTGTTTAGGTTTTTGTCTCTTCTTAGCATCTCAGTAAGATGGAATAGCAGAAGGTTGGAAGAAAGGGTTCAATAGGAAAAAGAGGGAGATTTTTGGTTTGGAAGGAAAACAAAGATAAGGGAGCGGCGTTGGGGGAACCTACATCATCTTTTTTTTGTCTAAGTTCCCCGAGTTCGTGAATGCTAAGGACCTTTTTTATGTTTTCTTGGTGTATGGAGTCATCTATGAAGTTTTCAATTCAGCAAGAAGAGATAAAAGGGGTAGAAGATTTAGTTTTGCAAAGTTCCATAAATTCCACGATGCTCGAATTTTGGCTATCAAGCTTGATAGCATTATTCTGGGAGGAAAAAAGATATTTGTGAATATTCCAAGGTTCAATGCTGAGGTCAAGCACCATTATACGACTAGAGAGAAACAGAATGCTAGGGAAGCTCACATGAAGGATTTCAGGAGTATTAATATTCAATCAAATATGGGAGAACATATGTTAACATGGTGGGGAATTCAGAGAATATGGCCAAAGAAAGGAGTACAAGGGAAGTTAATCTTCTTAAGTTGGAGGTTGATAATATTATTTTGGAGAGATTCCAAAAGATGATAGTGGGAGAGGTGCTTCAAGATGGTAATGCATATGATATTCAGACTAAGCTAAATGAAGAAGGTTTCTTTAATATAAAGGTTATTCCCTTAGGCATGATGAAATGCTTGTTGGAAGATAGATCGAGAGTTAACACTGAAGAATTCATTTCAGAAGCAAAAGATTGGTTGGACATCTAGTTCAAGGATATCGTACTTAGTCTCAGTTGGAGGTAGATAATAAAAGATTTGTGTGGGTGAAATGTTACGGTATACCGTGTTTTGCTTGGCATGATATTATTTTTAGTCAAATTGTATCAAGCGTGGGTTCATTTGTGAAATGTGATGAGAAGACAAGGAATATGGATAGCTTCGAATTTTCTAGATTGAAGATTAAATCAAACTTTGAAGCTATTTTGAATATCAGGTTTGAGGTAGAAATTAATAATATTGTGTATCCCTTAGTACTGGTAAAAGATTTCTCCTGTGGGCGTCATTACTTTCTACCTGAAGAGGAAGATGAGGTGGTAAATTCAGATGATTATGAGTCATTGGAGCCTTCAGGTGAAGAGGGTGTGTGGGATAGTAATGCAGAAGAATATTTTGAGGCTTCTAGTATACCTAAGAAGGACTCGGTAGATAGATATTTGAGTCGTAAAGTTGTTTTATCATATGAAGTTTGTTTGAATTCAAATAAGTTTTCAATGGTGGGTAATAATCTTGAACCTAGTGTAGCGGTAAAATCATGAGTGTAAGTTATTAGCTAACTTAACTCAAGGTAAACAGAGTCGCCACCGCGCTTTTATTTTATTCCAAATAGAAAAGGAAAAAGAGCGAATAAAATCCTAATGAATCTAAAAGCAAAATGCTAAAAGAATCAAACAGAGAATGGGTAAGGGGATATGTTACAATTCGGGAAGGTTTTACGCACCCAAAATGTCTGTGGTACTCCACGGGAGCCCTTTGAAATATTTATTGCTTTTTTGGTTTGAAAATGGTTTGTTTGAAAGAGATTGAAGAGATGAGAAGAAAAATGTTTTTTAATATTTTTGTGTTTGAAGAGACAATTGTCTCATGCCTACGTACCCACAAAGTGCAATGCGAGATCAAAACCTCGTAGTTCGTGGCACAAAATGTGAAAAGAAACAATGTGTTGAATTGATTTTAACATGTAAAGATAAGTCGTCATTCTTTAGCGAATAATTCCGCTAGAAAGAATGAATCGTATCAAAACATAAAAATGGAAAGTGCACGAGGGCACGAAAACAATTGAATGAGTTTGAAATTCTTAAAGTGTTTTGAAAAGAAAGTTTCGATATGCTTATGTGGTTTAGCATTTATTAAGAAATGGAATGAAACGGTAAAACCGCTTGACCTAAGTCAAGGTTTGATTGTGAAAACATTTTGAAGTTTGAAAATAAAAAAGGTTTTGAAAATAGGAAGGAGATTTGAAAATTTAAGAAGTGGGAAGAGATGAAGTGACTATCCTAAGACTTGAAAGTAAAAGTTAAGGGAAGAACAACCAAACCGTATAGTGAACATTCTTCGAAACAATAGGACTTACATCTTCATAAGCAAATTAACTAAATCGGCTAAGGTCTCCAATCCATAATAGCTCAAGAAAAGGAATGATCCTAGAATCTAAGTCCAATTTCCAAGTCCAATGCTAAGGATAGTAACCATAGTCCAAAGTTGAAGTCACAAGTCTTTTAGATGTTTATTCCTTTATTAATGTTTTTGTGTCCAAATGGACAAAAGAAAAATCACAAGCATAACAATATAAACATAAACAATATGATGAATGATATAATATAATAAAAGCATAATAAAAGAGAGAAGGAGCGAGAGATTGAAATAAAGAGGATAAGGTACGAGAATGAATTAAAATGTTAGTATATTAATAGTATAATAATATTTACATAACAATGGTATGATGAACTTAATCAAACACAACCAAAATTAGTTAACCAAAATCGAAAGGCAACCAGATCCAATTGGATCTTATTCCGAATTCGGGACAAATTTAGGTCTATGTTAAGCAATCGCCGAGTAATTTACGAAGTAATTACCCTACAAATGAGGCCGGCCACCACCAATTAATGTGGAAAATATTTGTGCTAATACATGTTAGAGAAATGATATAATGGATCATTCTCCGAAAACATATCGCACGACAAGAAAAGGCGGTAACGGTCTAATCTTAATCGAAATTTCTCATTGAATTATCGAACGCAATCTATCACGATTCCAAAGTTTGGAGAATGATCCAAATGATCATTCATCCATAGATTTGAAATAATGAAGATTAAACATCTTCGAAAACCAATAATCGTCGAATCGGAGATCTCATCGACCAAAAATAAAAGGAGATGAATAAGAAAAATGGATCTAAAAATAGAATCCATAAAACAAACCAATTAAAATGTTTTTAAATATTTTTTTCAAAATTCTTTCAATTAAAAAAAAAAGAAGAATAGAAAAATAAAATAAAATAACAAAGGGGGGATGGCGCTGAGATTAGGAGTATGAGAAGTAAAATTAAATGGTCCATAGGCACAAAGGCCCAAACAACTTAAATCAGATTTTTTATAAAATAATAAGAAATAAAAAATCGAAATGAAATAAAAAAAAGGGAACAAAGTGAACACGGACTCTTCTTCTTCTATGCGTGAAAACAGGGAACGACTTCTTCACCTTCTCCTTCAAACAGAAACGACAACAAATAATCACACACAAAAAAACATTCAAAGACTTCTTCACCTTGTAAAATTTCTGCTGCTTCTTCTCACTCTCAAAACGAACCGTTTGATCCATCCTTCTCTCTCTCTCTCTCTCTCTCTCTCTCGCCGATCTCACGTTTCTTCCTTTTCTTTCTGATCACAAATCCGAATTATTCTTGTTGATGAGGTGAGTTATTGAAATGAGAAATTGAAGGTGTCAAAGTGTTTATGGAAGAGGATTGAAGGTAAATTGATGATTGAAGGTTTGTGTTCAATGGTGGATTGAAAATGATATTTGTTTTTTTTTTGAGATTTGTCTATGAAATTGAAGCTTGATTCTGATATTTTTTTGCATGGTGTTTAGAGGCTATTCAAGCTTCCTGAATTGAAGAAAAGAGAGTGTTATTTATAGAGGGATTGGAAGAAATTTGAACGAAATTTTGGATTGCCGTTTTGAGTCTAGTTTTCTGCGTTTCAGGTATCATGAAGAAAGCGTGATGACTTGAGTGTGTGAAGTCCACTATGCAATGCGTTTAGAGGCTAGCAACTGCGTTTTGGCTTGCGTTTTGGTGCTTGTGCAGTGTGATGCTCCTGCGTTTTGGACGTTGTTTGGCTTCGTGTGAAGTTCTGCATTTTGTTCGTAGCATCCGTGCGTTTGACGTTTTTCGGGTTGCGTTTTGAGTGCGTGCGGCTTGCGTTTCATGCTTACCGTTTTTGCTTCAGTTGTAGTGCGTGAGACTTGTGCGAAGTTGCATTTGATTCCTCTTTGCATTGCCTTTTGTGTGACTCGGCGTTGCGTTTCAACCCCTGCGTTTTATTCACATTCCAGCTGCGTTTTGATGTGATATGAGGAGCTTGGCTTGTTGCTTGATGATGTAAACTGGCTGAAGTTGTGCGATGATGGTTCAAGTGCAGCTCGCGTGATCTCGGCTGTGAGTGTATTGGAGGCGGCTTGTGTATATGTTTGCTTGTAAAGCTGAAGAAGTATGTACGGCGTGAGCTGAATTTGGGAAATGTTGGAAAAAGTAGAAGCTGAGAGTACATGGTTGTAAGCTGAGAAACAAAGGGTGACGTGATGAAGCTTCAAGTGGCTTCATTGTTCTTTTTTTTTTACTTATTTGTGGTAAAGAAAATACAAAATGGACCAATGGGCTTAAATAAGAGATGGTCTCAAAATAAGTGGTATTTTTTTGGGGTTAAAAAAAAGGTGGTAGATGTAGAAATTTCTAAAAAAAATAATAATGGAAATATGAATTAGAAGTGGATTTTGGTGTGAAACTTTAAATTGGAATATAAGAAAAATAATGCTTTAATGGGTGTAAAAAATGGAGATTGAAAATAATTGGGTAATAAAAAAAAGTTAATGAATAAAATTTGGAAAATTGAATTGGATGTGAAATAATAGAAATGGTTTAAAAAATGGGAGTGGTTTAATCGAAAAATGGATGATGGATGAAATCTGGATTTTAAGCCCATAGCCAACTCTTGATTTTTTTTCACAAGCCACTTAATTATATGAACACAACCAACACAAAATCACTGAACAACTCGCAACTGAAGCATGACCATCTAAATCGTTTAAAACCTGTCCTGATGATTTGAATTCATGCTGAGGAAAATAAATCCACAGATGAACTGATGATGAACACTGATAAACCTGAAGACTCAAACCGAACTTCACACGCAACACTGCTCGATAAACTGATTACTTTTTGCATACAAGACATCTTGACCTTTGAGAAATAGCCACTGGCACACATGACTTGCAGTTGAAACAATCTTTTGAAAATTTGACCAAGATTAGGTCAAACGTCCATCTGAATCGAATCATAATTGAATAACCACGTCTGTATTGGAATTACTGCCTTGCCTTTGAAAACCTGCACACAGAGAAGAAGACGCAAACTGCGACATATTTTTGGTATTTTGGTTAGAAGTTAGTAAATATAAACAAATAAAAGGGAAGTAAACACAGTGATCCTCTACAAGGCAAAAACGTGCAACTGAAAAGGACAAACGAACTAGTACGTGATCTTGTTTGTATGTAAGATGCAGATGTTGCGAAAAATCTTAGGGTCAAAAATTAGGGTAAACACATCTAACCCATATTAATTTAAAGCTTGGGGTTACTTTGATGGCAGGAGGAGAGAGTAACAAAGAAAGTCAGTTTGATATGGACGAATCAATCAATTTTTCTGTTGGTTTTAGGCCATCCTTGGTCAATGAAGAGGATTGTATTAAGGATTTTTTGGATAAGTCTTTTAATGGTGAAATTATTGTGGATCTTGGATGTACGGATCCAATTTTCGGACCCTCTAGAGGGATTATTGGGCCATCGGTTTGGGCCAGATCCAAAAAGAAAAAACTTATTCATGAGGTTTACAATTGTGTCAAGATACCATACTCTCCTTCATATTTTTCTAACCTACTTCATGCTGTTGCGAATGGAAAATTTAAGATTTATGAGGTGGATGAGAAAAGAGACAAGGAGCGAGAGATTGAAATAAAGAGGATAAGGTGCAAGAATGAATTAAAATGTTAGTATATTAATAGTATAAAAATATTTACATAACAATGGTATGATGAACTTAATTAAATACAACCAAAATGAGATAACCAAAATCGTAAGGCAACCGGATCCAATTGGATCTTATTCTGAATTCGGGACAAATTTAGGTCTATGTTAAGCAATCGCCGAGTAATTTACGAAGTAATTATCCTACAAATGAGGCCGGCCACCACCAATTAAGGTGGAAAATATTTGTGCTAATACATGTTAGAGAAATGATATAATGGATCATTCTCCGAAAACATATCGCACGAAAAGAAAAGGCGGTAACGGTCTAATCTTAATCGAGATTTCTCATTGAATTATCAAACGTAATCTATCACGATTCCAAAGTATGGAGAATGATCCAAATGATCATTCATCCATATATTTGAAATAATGAAGATTAAACATCTTCGAAAACCAATAATCGTCGAATCAGAGATCTCATCGACCAAAAATAAAAGGAGATGAATAAGAAAAATGGATCTAAACATAGAATCCATAAAACAAACCAATTAAAATGTTTTTAAATATTTTTTTCAAAATTCTTTCAATTAAAAAAAAAGAAGAATAGAAAAATAAAATAAAATAACAAAGGGGGGATGGCGCTGAGATTAGGAGTATGAGAAGTAAAATTAAATGGTCCATAGGCACAAAGGCCCAAACAACTTAAATCAGATTTTTTATAAAATAATAAGAAATAAAAAATCGAAATGAAATAAAAAAAAGGGAACAAAGTGAACACGGACTCTTCTTCTTCTATGCGTGAAAACAGGGAACGACTTCTTCACCTTCTCCTTCAAACAGAAACGACAACAAATAATCACACACAAAAAAACATTCAAAGACTTCTTCACCTTGTAAAATTTCTGCTGCTTCTTCTCACTCTCAAAACGAACCGTTCGATCCATCCCCCCCCCCTCTCTCTCTCTCTCTCTCTCTCTCTCTCTCGCCGATCTCACGTTTCTTCCTTTTCTTTCTGATCACAAATCCGAATTATTCTTGTTGATGAGGTGAGTTATTGAAATGAGAAATTGAAGGTGTCAAAGTGTTTATGGAAGAGGATTGAAGGTAAATTGATGATTGAAGGTTTGTGTTCAATGGTGGATTGAAAATAAAATTTGGATTTTTTTGAGATTTGTCTCTGAAATTGAAGCTTGATTCTGATTTTTATTTGCAGGGTGTTTAGAGGCTATTCAAGCTTCCTGAATTGAAGAAAAGAGAGTTTTATTTATAGAGGGATTGGAAGAAATTTGAACGAAATTTTGGATTGCCGTTGAGTCTAGTTTTCTACGTTTCAGGTATCATGAAGAAAGCGTGATGACTTGAGTGTGTGCAGTCCGCGATGCAATGTGTTTAGAGGCTAGTAGCTGCGTTTTGGCATGCGTTTTGGTGCTTGTGCAGCGTGATGCTCCTGCGTTTTGGACGTAGTTTGGCTTCGTATGAAGTTCTGCATTTTGTTCGTAGCATTTGTGCGTTTGACGTTTTGTGGGTTGCGTTTTGAGTGCGTGCGGCTTGCTTTTCATGCTTACCGTTTTTGCTTCAGTTGTAGTGCGTGAGACTTGTACTAAGTTGTGTTTGATTCCTCTTTGCGTTGCGTTTTGTGTGACTCGGCGTTGCGTTTCAACCCCTGCATTTTATTCTCATTCCAGCTGCGTTTTGATGTGATATGAGGAGCTTGGCTTGTTGCTTGATGATGTAAACTGGCTGAAGTTGTGCGATGATGGTTCAAGTGCAACTCGTGTGATCTCGGCTATGAGTGTATTGGAGACGGCTTGTGTATATGTTGGCTTGTAAAGCTGAAGAAGTATGTACGGCGTGAGCTGAATTTGGGAAAGGTTGGAAAATATAGAAGCTGAAAGAAAATGGTTGTAAGCTGGGAAACAAAGGGTCACGTGATGAAGCTTCAAGTGGATTCATTGTTCTTTTTTTTTATACTTATTTGTGGTAAAGAAAATACAAAATGGACCAATGGGCTTAAATAAGAGATGGACTCAAAATAAGTGGTATTTTTTTGGGGTTAAAAAAAAGGTGGTAGATGTAGAAATTTCTAAAAAAAATAATAATGGAAATATGAATTAGAAGTGGATTTTGGTGTGAAACTTTAAATTGGAATATAAGAAAAATAATGCTTTAATGGGTGTAAAAAATGGAGATTGAAAATAATTGGGTAATAAAAAAAAGTTAATGAATAAAATTTGGAAAATTGAATTGGATGTGAAATAATAGAAATGGTTTAAAAAATGGGAGTGGTTTAATCGAAAAATGGATGATGGATGAAATCTTGATTTTAAGCCCATAGCCAACTCTTGATTTTTTTTCACAAGCCACTTGATTATATGAACACAGCCAACACGGAATCACTGAACAACTCGCAACTGAAGCATGACCATCTGAATCGTTTGAAACCTGTCCTGATGATTTGAATTCATGTTGAGGAAAATAAATCCACAGATGAACTGATGATGAACACTGATAAACCTGAAGACTCAAACCGAACTTCACACGCAACACTGCTCGATAAACTGATTACTTTTTGCATACAACACAACTTGAACTTTGAGAAATAGCCTTTGACAGACATGACTTGCAGTTGAAACAATATTTTGATAATTTGACCAAGATTAGGTCAAAAGTCCATCTGAATTGAATCATAATTGAACAACCACGTCTGTGTTGGAATTACTGCCTTTCCTTTGAAAACCTGCACACAGAGAAGAAGAAGCAAACTGCGACATATTTTTCGTATTTTGGTTAGAAGTTAGTAAATATAAACAAATAAAAGGAAAGTAAACATAGTGATCCCCTGCGGGGCAAAAACCTGCAACTGAAAAGGACAAACGAACCAGTACGTGATCTTGTTTGTATGCAAGATGCAGATGTTATGAAAAATCTTAGGGTCAAAAATTAGGGTATGACAGATGCCCCTATTTAAGTTTCTTCAATCCAGAGATAATGAAGATTGAAATCTTCGTTTCGACAAGATGGAAGATACTTAAATATCAAAAACCCAAATTTTTGATCCTAAGATGCCAAAAAATGGAATGGAGTGAAATGAAACAAACGATATGAAATGATATGAAGATGATATGATAATGATACGAAAATGTTATGAAAGCACATGAAATGCATATGAAATGTTATGAGACGATATGAAATGTGGAGAAATCCGTGAGGAACAAAACGACACATGAAAAAGAATAAACGCTGGGGGTAAGGAGAATGAAACTCTGACGGGGAAAAACAACATGCTAGAGACCATAACATGGCTCAGCTGAGGCGAAAATGTCCAAGAATGACAATTGGATAGAAAGGATGACAACATCCAAGAATGGCATTGAATGAAGTGAGAAAAAGTCCCAAAAAAGTACATCAGAAGCATCCAAGGATGGCATTACTGACTTTATAAGGGATATCCGAGAATGGCAATCGGAAAAAGGTAGTCACAATATCTGAGAATAGCAATCAGATAAAAAATGATTAACATTCAGGAACAGAACTGAATGAGATGGAAAAAAAATTGGAAAGTACATCAAATTAATGATAACTCCAACATGGAAATCCGAGAATGGCAATCAGAAGGAAAATGATCACAACATCCGAGAATAGCAATCAGATAAAATGCGAATCACACCATTCAGGAACAGAACTGAATGAAATGGGAAAAAAGTATGGGACATTACATCAAATTAATGATGACTCCAACATGGAAATCCGAGAATGGAAATCGGAAGGAAAATGATCACAACATCCGAGAATAGCAATCAGATAAAATGTGAGTCACAACATTCAGGAACAGAACTGAATAAGATGGGAAAAAGGTCTGGGACAGTACATCAAATCAATGATGACTTCACTATGGACATCCGAGAATAGCAATCGGAAGGAAAGAGGTGTAATAATATGAGAAGAACAACAAGTAGGTGAAGAAAAGGTTCTGGAGAGGCAAAGATAAATGCCAAGTAAGTTGGACTTTGATCACAAGGTAAGATGTTGAAAACAACAGGACCTCGAGAAATGCATAATGAGGACTAACACACTAAAAAATGCAAACGTTTTCGAAAATGTGGAATAACACACCCAAGAATATAATACAAGGGAAAATGCTTGACAACCAGTTTAGACTCTTAGAGGAGTGGAAATCAACAAGTTTATACTCTTTTGGGGAGTGGAAAGATGGAAGACTGATTCCTCAACACAAAGATTATTGTCATTCTGCTCGGAGATTAGAGGTGCTACCGTTCTTGAACATATCTTTGTCACACCAGTAAACTGTACCAAGTTGAAAATCTTTTGAGAGAAGTCATGAAAAGATGCTTGGAGATTCTTGAAGAAGATTGCCCCAAGTTCAATGACTGGTGAAGGTAAACTGATAATGGATTCAGTTCATGACTACTGCCGGAGAAAATTAATCAAATCTTTGAGATAATTATTGAGAAGAATAAACTGATCATGGCTTCAGTTCTTGAAATGAATGTTGAGAAGATAGACCCAGTATGAATCTTGCAGAGAATCTTCTGACCAACCAAATTTGAGAATAACTTGCACTGAGCAACAACTCTTGAACCATAGGATTTGAGAAGGACTTTCCCCTAATAAGATTCCAGACCAAGTTTCTCAACTGTTTGAAAATTCCTTGCTGAGGAATCTTTGTTTGTAAATAAAAAGTGTTTGTACAAACCTGGTAATTTTAATGCAAAGTTCATGCAAAATTTTGAAATCAAGAATCATTTTTGGAATGAAATTTATTGATGTAAAGTAAATGAAAACATTGCCAAAATACGGAGGTTGAGACAACATGAAAGATAAAGCAAAGGTAAGAAACAAATTATTGGTATCAGACTTGGGAGTCAGTTTACGTAACCTCAATGTAGTATGCTTTTCAAAAGAAACCTGGATTCAATTAGGACTTTTGAAGGTTGTATTATCTGGTTCACGGTTTATGAAACAAAGGATATAAGCTCAAAGTTTATCTATACCCAACCCATCTTTGTGATGAACTCCAGTCCTACATTCAATTAATTCAGCCTATGCATTCAAGTTCCAAGACATTTGGAATTGCACAGATGAAGATGGCTCATAAGCCAAGAGATTTTGAGATAGCAGTCACATCTTCCTTTTGTTATTTCTGGTGACGACTTTGGTCCACTCATCTTATGTTTGCTGAGGATTTTGATGACCTCTTGACAAATCTTTCTTCTTATTATCCCTAACTTTTGCCTGAACTGTGTCATTTCAACTTACAGCCAGCGGGATGCCCCAGTTTTTTGCCTAAGTCTCCTTCATAGGTTTTGACTTAGCGGGCTTTGATTTTTTTCAATATCATTTTTTTTGAAAGATAATGACTGCATGGCTTAATGATTACAATGAACCATCATTGGCTTCTGAATTGAGAAACATCTTCAACACTTCTTTGATGAGTGTGAAGGAAAGCTTGAGATTGCAACCTTTATTGAAAGACATCTTGAATGATTCTCTTGTACTTGAAGGCACATTTGAATTAATTGAGAACTACCCATCCCCGGGTTAAAATTGCGGGTTTTTTCGAATAGAAAGAAACTCCAACTTCAAGGCTCAAAGGGGTTGACAAGGGATTAACTTCCTTATTTCTCCAGTGTTTAGGATCCGAAACAATGCATGTATATCATCAGCCAAGTCTCTATTGAAAGCATACCAACAACAATTACGGGTATCTCGTTTTCATCATCCTCCCTCCAATCATTATGAAAGCTTGAGAAAAGAAAAATGAACTTGAAATATAAAGTATAAAGATGCAAATAATAAATGAAATTGAATCAAAACAAAGCAATGCTCATTTCATTAAAATCAACATGAAAGTACAAATAGAGTTTAAAAGCAAACAAGTCAATACAATTGAAGAAAATTGCAAACATAAAGAAACAATGGCCTAGTGATCCATCTGCAACAAGGATGAGCTGTCCCATCGGATATTATGGCCTTGAAGATAATCTGACAATTGAAGTCTTCTGAAGATTCATTTCTCATGATTCGGAAAAGGATTGTTGACAACATTAGGATTTGTATCCTCAAAAGTGATCATCCCATTTCTGACAAGCTCTTTCACTTTAGCCTTCAATGAAAAACAATGTTCTAAGTCATGACCAGTTCCACCTTGATGAAAATCACAGTGAAGATATTTTCTATAACCATCCGGAAGAGGATTTGGAATAGGAGGTGCAGGCCTAGTAGTAATCCAACCATTCTGGACCAAGTAAGGATACAACTCAGCATAAGTCATCGGAATAGGATCAAAATTTGGCCTGCCCCTAGCATTACGATTCTGGTTCTGGCCAACATTCCTTTGAATAGATGGACCATTGATCATCGAAGCAACTGCAGTAGGTTATGATTGTTCATGGTGTTGTTGTCTGCGACGAGTTATCCCAACAACACTTGCTTCACCAGCAAAACTTTGACTTGAGGCATGACAATCCTCTGAGATTGAGTTTCCCTAGTGATCAAAGCCTGTAGCATCTCCATGATCTGACTCACATTGCTTTTCAGCTCATCAAGGTCTTCCCTAACTTTCTTGTTGTATTGGGCTTGATTTTCCATTCTCAATCTGATAGCAACTCTAGTTCCGTATCTGTGAAGAGGAAACAACTTGACGGATCAACAGAAAACTGAAGAAGGAAACAACCGGGATGAGTTCCCACACAACTCGAATGAACGTAAGAATATGCGAGAATGCAATGATATGCAATGTTCACTTCCATTTTCAGAAAACACAACTCGATTATTGCAAACATGGTCAACATCAAGAATACGATCATGAAAAGAATCTTGACAAAAAGGAATATTTACTTTTTCCAATATTTGCAATAATCGGAATTGTTTTCCTTGAAAAATGGTTGTGATGATGATCGTGATGACTATGTAGATGCAACAACCACAAACAAGATCACGCAAAGCACACAGGTTCAATGGTTCGAATCACGAGCATGGAGTCAAGGGATAAGAACCACCAACCCACAAAGGCATGTACTAAGGTTTGTCTTCATTGTACCTGCGGAAAACCAAAAGGGTGCTAACAGAGGTTCCCGGAGTTAACATCCATCTTTAGAATTTTATCGGTACGTTAGATAACTACTTAACCGATAACATTCTTAAAATAGACCTCGTCCGAGTGTAGTATCGCATGACAACCACCTTAGGTTTACACCCGGATAGTTTCCACACTACGTTCCTAAATTGGCTTGGATGGGTTAAGGGTTCTACGGTCCTCAGCATGATCAGCTCAAGGTCGGAAAATAATGCCACGTATGATTACTCATCATGACATTGATAATCCAAGAGATTCTAACCGAGTGTAAATTATCGAATTCATATAGCTTTGGACTACTCCATCGCTTATTGCTTTGAATATTGCCGTCCTATCATAAGTTCAACTCAGATCCGGGTTAGAATCTGTCTCACTCACAGAGGATCACCAAAACCGAAACAGAACAAACAAATAACAAACAAATCAAACCAAAGCTGTAAATAAATCAAAGTAGGCCGAATCCACTTAGAGATTGACTCCCCAGTAGAGTCGCCACTTTTCTGTAGCGGTAAAATCATGAGTGTGGGTTATTAGCTAACTTAACTCAAGGTAAACAGAGTCGCCACCGCGCTTTTATTTTATTCCAAGTGGAAAAGGGAAAAAGAGCGAATAAAATCCTAATGAATCTAAAAGCAAAAAGCTAAAAGAATCGAACAGAGAATGGGTAAGGGGATAGGTTACAAATCGGGAAGGTTTTACGCACCCAAAATGTCTGTGGTACTCCACGGGAGCCCTTTGAAATATTTATTGCTTTTTTAGTTTGAAAATGGTTTGTTTGAAAGAGATTGAAGAGATGAGAAGAGAAATGTTTTTTAATATTTTTGTGTTTGAAGAGACAATTGTCTCATGCCTACGTACCCACAAAGTGCAATGTGAGATTAAAACCTCGTAGTTCGTGGCACAAAATGTGAAAAGAAACAATGTGTTGAATTGATTTTAACATGTAAAGATAAGTCGTCATTCTTTATCGAATAATTCCGCTAGAAAGAATGAATCATATCTAAACATAAAAATGGAAAGTGCACGAGGGCACGAAAACATTTGAATGAGTTTGAATTTTTTAAAGTGTTTTGAAAAGAAAGTTTCGATATGCTTATGTGGTTTAGCATTTATTAAGAAATGGAATGAAACGGTAAAACCGCTTGACCTAAGTCAAGGTTTGATTGTGAAAACATTTTGAAGTTTGAAAACAAAGAAGGTTTTGAAAATAGGAAGGAGATTTGAAAATTTAAGAAGTGGGAAGAGATGAAGTGATTATCCTAAGACTTGAAAGTAAACGTTAAGGGAAGAACAACCAAATCGTATAGTGAACATTCTTCGAAATAATAGGACTTCCATCTTCATAATCAAATTAACCAAACCGGCTAAGGTCTCCAATCTATAATAGCTCAAGCAAAGGAATGATCCTAGAATCTAAGTCCAAATTCTAAGTCCAATGCTAAGGATAGTAACCATAGTCCAAACTTGAAGTCACAAGTCTTTTAGATGTTTATTCCTTTATTAATGTTTTTGTGTCCAAATGGACAAAAGAAAAATCACAAGCATAACAATATAAACATAAACAATATGATGAATGATATAGTATAATAAAAGCATAATAAAAGAGACAAGGAGCGAGAGATTGAAATAAAGAGGATAAGGTGCAAGAATGAATTAAAATGTTAGTATATTAATAGTATAAAAATATTTACATAACAATGGTATGATGAACTTAATTAAATACAACCAAAATGAGATAACCAAAATCGTAAGGCAACCGGATCCAATTGGATCTTATTCTGAATTCGGGACAAATTTAGGTCTATGTTAAGCAATCGCCGAGTAATTTACGAAGTAATTATCCTACAAATGAGGCCGGCCACCACCAATTAAGGTGGAAAATATTTGTGCTAATACATGTTAGAGAAATGATATAATGGATCATTCTCCGAAAACATATCGCACGAAAAGAAAAGGCGGTAACGGTCTAATCTTAATCGAGATTTCTCATTGAATTATCAAACGCAATCTATCACGATTCCAAAGTATGGAGAATGATCCAAATGATCATTCATCCATATATTTGAAATAATGAAGATTAAACATCTTCGAAAACCAATAATCGTCGAATCAGAGATCTCATCGACCAAAAATAAAAGGAGATGAATAAGAAAAATGGATCTAAACATAGAATCCATAAAACAAACCAATTAAAATGTTTTTAAATATTTTTTTCAAAATTCTTTCAATTAAAAAAAAAGAAGAATAGAAAAATAAAATAAAATAACAAAGGGGGGATGGCGCTGAGATTAGGAGTATGAGAAGTAAAATTAAATGGTCCATAGGCACAAAGGCCCAAACAACTTAAATCAGATTTTTTATAAAATAATAAGAAATAAAAAATCGAAATGAAATAAAAAAAAGGGAACAAAGTGAACACGGACTCTTCTTCTTCTATGCGTGAAAACAGGGAACGACTTCTTCACCTTCTCCTTCAAACAGAAACGACAACAAATAATCACACACAAAAAAACATTCAAAGACTTCTTCACCTTGTAAAATTTCTGCTGCTTCTTCTCACTCTCAAAACGTACCGTTCGATCCATCCCTCTCTCTCTCTCTCTCTCGCCGATCTCACGTTTCTTCCTTTTCTTTCTGATCACAAATCCGAATTATTCTTGTTGATGAGGTGAGTTATTGAAATGAGAAATTGAAGGTGTCAAAGTGTTTATGGAAGAGGATTGAAGGTAAATTGATGATTGAAGGTTTGTGTTCAATGGTGGATTGAAAATGATATTTGTTTTTTTTTTGAGATTTGTCTATGAAATTGAAGCTTGATTCTGATATTTTTTTGCATGGTGTTTAGAGGCTATTCAAGCTTCCTGAATTGAAGAAAAGAGAGTGTTATTTATAGAGGGATTGGAAGAAATTTGAACGAAATTTTGGATTGCCGTTTTGAGTCTAGTTTTCTGCGTTTCAGGTATCATGAAGAAAGCGTGATGACTTGAGTGTGTGAAGTCCACTATGCAATGCGTTTAGAGGCTAGCAACTGCGTTTTGGCTTGCGTTTTGGTGCTTGTGCAGCGTGATGCTCCTGCGTTTTGGACGTTGTTTGGCTTCGTGTGAAGTTCTGAATTTTGTTCGTAGCATCCGTGCGTTTGACGTTTTTCGGGTTGCGTTTTGAGTGCGTGCGGCTTGCGTTTCATGCTTACCGTTTTTGCTTCAGTTGTAGTGCGTGAGACTTGTGCGAAGTTGCATTTGATTCCTCTTTGCATTGCCTTTTGTGTGACTCGGCGTTGCGTTTCAACCCCTGCGTTTTATTCACATTCCAGCTGCGTTTTGATGTGATATGAGGAGCTTGGCTTGTTGCTTGATGATGTAAACTGGCTGAAGTTGTGCGATGATGGTTCAAGTGCAGCTCGCGTGATCTCGGCTGTGAGTGTATTGGAGGCGGCTTGTGTATATGTTTGCTTGTAAAGCTGAAGAAGTATGTACGGCGTGAGCTGAATTTGGGAAATGTTGGAAAAAGTAGAAGCTGAGAGTACATGGTTGTAAGCTGAGAAACAAAGGGTGACGTGATGAAGCTTCAAGTGGCTTCATTGTTCTTTTTTTTTTACTTATTTGTGGTAAAGAAAATACAAAATGGACCAATGGGCTTAAATAAGAGATGGTCTCAAAATAAGTGGTATTTTTTGGGGTTAAAAAAAAGGTGGTAGATGTAGAAATTTCTAAAAAAAATAATAATGGAAATATGAATTAGAAGTGGATTTTGGTGTGAAACTTTAAATTGGAATATAAGAAAAATAATGCTTTAATGGGTGTAAAAAATGGAGATTGAAAATAATTGGGTAATAAAAAAAAGTTAATGAATAAAATTTGGAAAATTGAATTGGATGTGAAATAATAGAAATGGTTTAAAAAATGGGAGTGGTTTAATCGAAAAATGGATGATGGATGAAATCTGGATTTTAAGCCCATAGCCAACTCTTGATTTTTTTTCACAAGCCACTTAATTATATGAACACAACCAACACAAAATCACTGAACAACTCGCAACTGAAGCATGACCATCTAAATCGTTTAAAACCTGTCCTGATGATTTGAATTCATGCTGAGGAAAATAAATCCACAGATGAACTGATGATGAACACTGATAAACCTGAAGACTCAAACCGAACTTCACACGCAACACTGCTCGATAAACTGATTACTTTTTGCATACAAGACATCTTGACCTTTGAGAAATAGCCACTGGCACACATGACTTGCAGTTGAAACAATCTTTTGAAAATTTGACCAAGATTAGGTCAAACGTCCATCTGAATCGAATCATAATTGAATAACCACGTATGTATTGGAATTACTGCCTTGCCTTTGAAAACCTGCACACAGAGAAGAAGACGCAAACTGCGACATATTTTTGGTATTTTGGTTAGAAGTTAGTAAATATAAACAAATAAAAGGGAAGTAAACACAGTGATCCTCTACAAGGCAAAAACTTGCAACTGAAAAGGACAAACGAACTAGTACGTGATCTTGTTTGTATGTAAGATGCAGATGTTGCGAAAAATCTTAGGGTCAAAAATTAGGGTAAACACATCTAACCCATATTAATTTAAAGCTTGGGGTTACTTTGATGGCAGGAGGAGAGAGTAACAAAGAAAGTCAGTTTGATATGGACGAATCAATCAATTTTTCTGTTGGTTTTAGGCCATCCTTGGTCAATGAAGAGGATTGTATTAAGGATTTTTTGGATAAGTCTTTTAATGGTGAAATTATTGTGGATCTTGGATGTACGGATCCAATTTTCGGACCCTCTAGAGGGATTATTGGGCCATCGGTTTGGGCCAGATCCAAAAAGAAAAAACTTATTCATGAGGTTTACAATTGTGTCAAGATACCATACTCTCCTTCATATTTTTCTAACCTACTTCATGCTGTTGCGAATGGAAAATTTAAGATTTATGAGGTGGATGAGAATAGAATAACTGTAAACAGAAGATCAGACAGGCCTTCTCCTCATAAGCCTAATATCTCGTTACGATGTTGTGCGTCTATCACTAACACTGATATGGTTAGAGGAAATTCAAGGCGCAAGAGAATTTTGAATGAAGTTCCATCCAAGGTGAGGAAATTTCTGAAGAAGTTGGGCATTGAAGGTGATATCGAAGATGATGAGTTTGATGAGCTTATTTAGAAGATGGATAAGGTTGATAAAAAAGCTAGAAGTGGGAAGAAGATTGTAGCTACTAGTGTTCAATGAATATTGTTTCATTCAATGTTCGAGGATGTTGTAGTAGCCTTAAGAGAAGGAGGATTTCATAAATTCTTTGTAGAAAGAAATCTGATGTGTGTCAGTTAGAAGAAACAAAAATTGTTGAGATGAATGAGAAATTGGTTCACAGTTTGTGGAAGTCTCAGGATGTGGAATGGTCAGCTTTGAACTCAAAAGGTATATCAGGTGGTATTCTTATTATGTGGAATATTAAATCCATAGTTGTTTGCTCTAGTTTTCGTGGAAAAGAATTTATGGGGATTCAATGTGTATGGAAAAACCATCTTTGGAAAGTGTTAAATGTGTACTCTCCTTGTGGAATAATCCATAAGAGGAGGCTTTGGTGTGATTTGTTAGAGGCGAAAAGAAGGTATCAAGGTGTTGGTTGGATCGTCGGCGGAGATTTTAACGCTATTAAAAAGGTGAGGAGAGGAGAGGCATCAATGGTTCAAATCATAGAGAAATGAAGGAGTTTAGCTCATTTTTAGATGAATTTAACTTGGTAGATCTTCTTGCTATTGGTAGTCGGTTCACGTGATATAATTCTAATGGCAAGTGTCGAAGTAGGTTGGACAGATTTCTGGTGAGTGATGTTGTCATTTCCACTCTGTGTTTGAAGAGTCAATTTGTGGGTGATAGGGATGTTTCAGATCACTGACCTGTATGGTTGAAGTCTAATAATGTGAAATGGGATCCTAATCCTTTTAGGACATTTAACTGTTGGTTTGATCATAAGGAATTCTTACCATTTGTCAAGTTATGTTAGGAGTCTTATATTTTCACAGGTTCCAGTTGCAATATTCTCCATTGTAAACACCCCAAATTTTCCCTCACCCATTCACACCATGGCTTATGATCATTTCATATGCATAAACACAATCATATCACCTCATATCTCATTTTTAATTCACTGCATAGAGGGTTTGTGATCTGAGCAATCCAAGAGCTTCCTGAGCCACTCCAAAGGCCACCAATCACTTCAAAGGGATCCATGTGTGTTCAAGTATCATATTGAATCCTCTCAAAGTCAAGAATGGCAAAGAATCACAAGAACTGGGATTGGTGTGGATGCAGAGCCAAGTTTGACTACACAGTTGACCTAGAATTAGGGTTTTGGTTTCAGAGGCCATAAATCCAAATTTTTTGGTCATTCTTATTTCCATTGGTCTCTATATGGTATAGAGAGTATGCATATCAATTTTCATGAAGAAATTCCATGGGGAAGTCATCTGGTCAAGAGTTGACTTTTCAGACAAGTCAGTACAAAATCAGGGCATCTGAGGCCCCCAATGACCCAACCAATGGGTGATCTTCATCATTTTGAGTGTATATGATCTTTATTTGATCATGGAAGAAGGTTGAAGTTCACACAAATCAAGAATTTGGAGTTTTTGCAAATGTTGACTTTTTGGGCATAGTTGACTTTTCAAGAATGTGTCATTTTAGGTCATTTTTCAAGCCTTGATTCTTGATCCAAAAATGCTTCAAATGGGAAAACTTTGGTCATGAAAGTTGTAGATCACATTTTTCCCTTTTCAAAAAGTACAAGAACATGATCAAATTCTTCTTGGATCAAAAGTTATGGTGTGGCAAAGTTGGCTAAAATCATTGATTTTCAAGACATGCCTCAAATGTGAATTTTGCAAAATCATGAACCAAGGCTTTTTGTAACCTCTAGTTCACTTCAAACCAATGTACAAACATCACCTAAGTCCTAAAAGTCAGAATTGAACCAAGAATTCTCATGTTTTATGGCTTATGGAATGAGAAAATCACATGTGAACCAAAGAGCAACAACTTGCAAAACTCATGATCACTCCTCCTACCACTTGCAACATTGGATGCTGAGCTTTGCTAGCCCTTCCCCTCACCATGCTGCGCCAGCCCTAGCCCTTGTACCAAGCCTAGCACCAAGCCATACCTTTCCTTACAAAAAGTTGACTTTTGGCAAAAGCAAACATCCCAATCACAGCAGGCCATGTCACATCCTCTGGCCAATTGGGATTGTTTATACTTTCCATTTGCTAGCCAAACATAATACCAAGCCAAGCTGAAATACACCATAGCATCACATACACAAACACACCTCATTTTGCAAAACTCTTCGAATCTGTCTCCACAGGCCTCAAACACTAAAACTAATTCCACAAACCAACTCACCTTGCTTCATTGAGTAGAAACCAACAAGATTCAAGCCTGAAACCAGCATGAACTGAGCTTCACCATTTCTCATCCTCAAAACCAGAACTCTTCTAATCCCTTTATCCAACCATCAAACACACCATTTTTCTTCACCAACAAGTCAAGCACACCTAAAAGAGCAAGAATCCACCATTGGAGTGGCCTGAAACCTCCCTATTCCTGACTGTGTTATCTGCTACACCAGAAGTATTCCTCTCAAATCAGCCATCCACAAGAGCTTTGAGGTATCCCATTGAGCTCAGGAGAGTCAAAGAGGTCCATTTGCACACAAAGAAGGCCCTGGAAGCTCAATATTGAAGCTTTCCAGCTCAGGTATGAACATGAACACTTTCTCCCAAAGCTTGCATTTTAAGTTATAATATGATTGCTCATGTCTTGCTGGTCATGGGGATGCTTTTAGAATCAAAAATAAGTGAGAAATGAGTTTGTATGATCCTTCTGAAATTTTGCCCGTGGATTTTGTTTCTTTCGATTCGTTTGATTCATGGTGTTTAAATGATGTTTGAGCATATATTCGTGTCCTAGGATGTTAGAGGATCACTTAGGTGTGCTTAATTTGTGGAATAGGTGCCTGAATCATGTTTTAGGGTTTTTGGGGTGCCGGAGAAGATGACCGGAGCTTCTCTCCGGTCACCTGAATGTGGTTAGCCCTAATCTCAGGTCATTAAGTGTGTTTGAATATTGGGCGTTGGATTGGGTTGACCGGTTGACTTCGCGCGCATGTGAAGGGCCCAGATTCATTTGATTAGCCCTAATTCATTTTATTAGTTTAATTAATTCATAATTAAGTTAATTAACTCAGATGCAATCCTGGCCACTAGATCTGGCGCCAGTCAACGCATTCAAACCCAGATTCAATCCCTGCCTTCCATTCGTTTGACTTTTCATTTATTTTAATTTAATTTCATTTCTTTTTATTTTACTTGTGCAATTTATTAAAAATAGTAAAACTTGTCTAAAAATTATGAAATTTTTTATCCTGAATTTCATTAGTTTTTATGACACAAAAATATTTTTATTTTCATTTTTAGCATTAAAAAAGTATTTTTAAATATTTAAAAGATTATTTTTAATTGATTAATGAGAATTAATTTATTAAAAATACTTTTAGGTACTTAAAAATCACAAAAAAATTCATGAAATGTTCTAAGACATTTAGAAACATTGTCCAACCTTCAAACCAAATTTATTTTTTGATCTTGATGCATTTTGAGAATTTTTCATTGAATTAAAATCATTTTTGTGCATTATTTTGATCCAAAGTTCAAAAAATCATTTCTGCCTATCCATGAAGAGTTGGACATTGATTCTTTTTGTATTGCATTGTGTTTAGCATGTAGTTTTTGAGATTAAATTGCCATGATTTGATCTTGCATTTTCAAATTGTTTGACATTTCTTTTGTTTAGGAACCCTAAAACCCTAAAAACTTGCAAAAATCATAACTTAAGATTGGTTAAGAGTTGAGACCTCTCCTTTGGGCATTGGTTTAGTATAGGATTAGGGGTCCTTTGTGTGGAATTTTCCATTTTTTATCTTAGGGTTTGCTTCTGTTTTTGGTTTTTGTTTGTTGCATCAATCATGAACCCTAATTTGGGCTTTCATTTGCATCCCTCTTGCATTCTCTTGCATAACATGACTTGCCATGACATTTCAAGCATCCATATGATTCATTTGACATCATAAGACATGTTGAAGGCATGTTTGATCATTGCATCATGTGTTTGCCATTTTGTTTGCATTGTGCACTTCATAACTTTTCATGTGTGTTCATGGTTCCTAACTTGTTTCATTTGCATTCATGAACTTGTATGATCATTTCCATGTGCTGCCTCATGTTTTTAGCATCTCATAACATCATTAGCATCATGTAAATGCTTCTGGTTTTGTCTCTCATCATGTCATTGCATCTCATTTTGCATTGCATTGCATTTCTTTTCTAACCTTTTCAGGTGGTAAGTGATGTTGAGAAGTGAATTTGCCTTCACTTCTCATAACTTTTCTTTTCATCTCTCTTGCATCCATTGCTGCATTTTTATTGGTGTTTGAGTTTGAGCTTGCTCATTCTTCTTCTTCCCACTTTCTTCCTTCAATTGACTTGTCTTCTTAAATGAAGCAAGTTACTTTGATTCTCTTTGCTCCTTTCATCTGCTTCCTGGTGGTTCCTCTGAAGATTTCTCTTGTAAACCTCACAAACTTTAGGAACAACCAAGCATGACAACGATTAAGGTTTTGACTAGTCTCCCCACTTAGTTTTACCTTTGTGTCTCTTTTGAGTCTTCTCTTCTCATCTCATAATCAGGGACTAAACCCTAAAGGCTTTAAGGCTTTGTGATTAAGCTTATGCCTGTATCCTTCTATTAGGACGGAGTGTATAACTTTAATCCTAAGTGTTAAACCCTTAATGTGTTTAAATCTCTTAATCAATTCACTTAATAAGTATCAAGACATTACACTTGTAACTTGGGCCTTGCATTAGGGTTCTAATTCTTCCTTAACTGGTTAAGAAGGACTAACCCTAGTGTTAATGGACAAGTCCCCCTCAAGTTGTCTTACAAATCATAAAACCCACTTCATCATCATATCATTAACTAAAATCCATCTAATCAAAGGCTTGTTTTGTCATGAGCTTAATCCCTAATCATGGATTAAGTTGAGGAGCTTTCCTCAGCTTAAACATTCTCATCTATTATCCTTCTATTAGGATGGTGTAATGAGTCTGTTTAATCCTTGATTATGGCTTAACCTCATTACTAAACACTAAACAAAAACAACAAAAACATCTAAATAATCATAAGTAGGTTAATGATCCTAATCCTACACCAAAGGTGATTAAGTGTGAGAATCTGACTTCACACTTAAGGTATTCTCATTACCCCTAAACAGAGGGAAAATGTGGTGAGTTTACTAAATCCATTGGTTTAGACTTAAGCTCATTAACTTATGACAAACTTTCAAAAGCAATAAAAGACTGAAAACACAAAAACAAACAATAATCGTCTCCTTCGGGATTCTTTTCTCATCACCTTCACTCATAACCGAGAACTTGCTTCTTCCGTCTAATGCAAGACAGTTAGCACCTGAGCCAGACAGGTCATACACTTGAGCATAGACAAGTAAGCAGTTCATCAGTCAATTCATCTTTCAGTCTCTTTGGGTCGAACTACGGTGTTCTGACTTCCTCATTGCACGAGAGGATACGTAGGCATAACTTAACAGTTATCGAACAAAAGTCTCTGTATATTCCCCCTCCTTTCAGCATTATTCTTTAAGCCTCATGATCTTGAGCATCTTATTCCTGTTCTTACACTGACACTGTATATATCACACTTCACTTCTTTTACACTGACACCTGTACATTCTTCTCCAGCTCTTTCATACACAAATTGCACTGACACTACCCCTTTAAAGCACAAATCTCTTAAGCGTGGATCCCGTCGAGTACGACGGACAATCTGGGTGCTAATACCTTCCCAGGTTGTAACCAACCCCCTTTCTCAGTCTCTCTGGTTCGCAAACCGTCTTATCCATCTCTTTCTAGGTCTATGCAGCATTGCCTTTCCTCCGGGATAAAAATGCCTAGCTGGCGACTCTATTCATCTCCAGTGAGTTCACGGCTGTGTGTTCTCATTGTTCTTTTCGCCGACCGTTCGCGCTTGTACCGGGATGCAAATCTTTGGGAGCGACATCCATCTGAAGTTCAAGGCTCTTAAACAAGATTTAAAGTTTTGGAATGTTAACACTTTTGGATGGATTGACCTTAAGGTAGATGAAAATGTGGATCTAATCAATAATTTGGAGTTGAACTCAAATTTGATGGGAGGCAGTCAAGATGAAGAAACAGTCAAAAAGAGATTGTCAATTCAAGAAGAAATATGGAAGAATTTGAGATTGAAAGAAAGTATGATTGTTCAGAAATTAAGAGTGAAATGGCTTCAAGATGGTGATCTGAACACTCAATTTTTTCATGCATCTTTGAAGATGAGGACAAGGAGTAATTTTATATTAGAAGTGAAGGTGGGAGATTCTCTAGTGGAGGATCCCGAGGCTGTGAAAAATGAGGCAATGAAGTTCTTTGAAAACATATTTCAACGGTCTATTTTACCTAGAGTTAGTTGTAGCGATGATGGTTTTTCTTGTTTGGGTGAAGATGATAGGTTGTTGTTAGAAGCTGATTTTGGTCCATAAGAGGTTCAAGAGGCACTATTTAGCTGCGATGGTAACAAATGTCTAGGGGTAGACGAATTCAATTTTAAATTCATCAAAAACTGTTGGGATATTATTGGACTAGATTTCACAGACTATGTTCTAGAATTCTTTGATGCATGTGTTTTACCAAAGATGTTTGCATCTTCCTTTATATCATTGGTTCAAAAGTTAGACAATCCACAATGCTTTGAGGAGTTTAGGCCTATATGTTTGATTAGTAGTGTCCTCAAAACAATTTCGAAAATGCTTGCTTGTAACACTGTTGGTTGGTTGTATTGCTTGAATGGGCTTAAAGATGCCATTCAGAGAAAAAGTTCTTCAGATATACTTTTTGGAGGATAAAGTTGTCAAAAGAGTAGATTAATGTAATCTTGGGGGATGTAACAACCCAAGAGGTTGTTTGGTGTGGTCTTGGAGGATAGAGTAGTCCAAGATGTTGATATACGTACTCCTGGAGGATAGATCAATCCAAGATATTGTGAGATAGCCCTTGGGGGGATATAGCAGCCCAAGGTATTGGTATATGTACTCTTGGAGGATTTAGCAGTCCAAGATCATCCTAGGGGATTTATAGCAGCCCAAGATATTGATATACGTACTCCTAGAGGATAGAGCAGTCCAAGATATTGTAAGATAGCCCTTGGGGGGATATAGAAACCCAAGGTATTGGTATACGTACTCCTGGAGGATTTAGCAGTCCAAGATTATCCTGGGGGTTTATAGCAACCCAAGATATTGATATACATACTCCTGGAGGATAGAGCAGTCCAAAATATTGTAAGTTAGCCCTTGGGGGGATATAGCAGCCCAAGGTATTGGTATATGTATTCCTGGAGGATTGAGCAATCCAAGATTATCCTGGGGGATTTATAGCAGCCCAAGATATTGATATACGTACTCCTGGAGGATAGAGAAGTCCAAGATATTGTAAGATAGCCCTTGGGGGGAATATAGCAGCCCAAGGTATTGGTATATGTATTCTTGGAGGATTGAGCAATCCAAGATTATCCTGGGGGGTTTATAGCAGCCCAAGATATTGATATACGTACTCCTGGAGGATAGAGCAGTCCAAGATATTGTAAGATAGCCCTTGGGGGGGATATAACAGCCCAAGGTATTGGTATATGTATTCTTGGAGGATTGAGCAATCCAAGATTATCCTGGGGGGTTTATAGTAGCCCAAGATATTATGAGATAACCCTTGGGGGGATAATGTAGCCCAAGGTATTGGTATATGTATTCCTGGAGGATTTAGCAATCCAAAATTATCCTGGAGGGTTTATAGCAGCCCAAGATATTGGTATACGTACTCCTAAATGATTTAGCAGTCCAAGATTATCCTGGGGGTTTATAGCAGCCCGAGATATTGATATACGTACTCCTGGAGGATAGAGCAGTCCACGATATTGTAAGTTAGCCCTTGGGGGATATAGCAGCCCAAGGTATTGGTATACGTACTCCTGGGGGATTTAGCAGTCCAAGATCATCTTGGGGGATTTAAAGCAGCCCAAGATATCGATATACGTATTCCTGGAGGATAGAGCAGTCTAAGATATTATTTGAAGTAACCCTCAGGGGGATATAGAAACCCAAGAATAAGTTGTTGATGATGTTCGCCTGCTAGGGAATTAACCTAAAAAACAAGGTTAGTTCTATGCACATATCATGATGTATATAACACTTTGCAAGATGATATCTCATGAAAATGTTATATGCATATGATATGATGCAAATGATGTATGTATGAATTATGTAGTTGAAGCGTATAAGTAGCTTCGTAGAACAATTGCTGACTAGGGAAAATAAATCCTGATTCGTTGCTGAGGAATTTGAAGACTTTGTTCCCGCCTTGTTTTGGAATATTGTACTTAGAATCTCCCGTTTTTGTTCGTCGTACTGTAACACGGTGGGAGAACTCACTTTAGTTATGTTGCGGATAGCAAGAGTCGCCACCGACTTTTATTTTATCCAAAGGAAAGGCATAAAAGAACAGGAAAGACCTTTTAAAAGATTTTTGGGTCCGGGGGGTAGGTTATGTAAAGGGAAGGTGTTAGCACCCTTTACATCCATGGTTATCCATGGGCTCTTAGTTACTTAGCTCACTTTAAAATGTTTTTGAAATGTGAAGTGTGTGAATAGAAATTTTCTTAAGATTTTTATAATGATCCATGTACGGATGCGTAAAAAACCTTTGTTTTGAAAATTGTTTGAAATGTGTGAAGTATTTGAAATGCTTTTGAAAAGTGAGCAAGTATCTAAGAGGAACCTACCCTAAGTTTAAGTCTTTTCTGTTCTTGAATCCTTTAAATGGTAAGACTATCCCTATTATTAAGGAATAGGTAGTCATTACCTTGGATGTGAGGGACAAGTGAAGGGTCATCTGTTATTTAGGCAACTGTGGGGTGTATAAGCAATTCGAAGGGACTTATCATCTTTATTCGAAAGGGACAAGATCATTACGAAGGCAATATTCGAAGGGACTTGATCTTTTTTCTATTTAAGGGACTAGATTATGTGAAATGAGGGACTTTTGCTTTATACACCCTACTTGACCTTTTTTGTTTTAGGCAACATGAGAGGTATCCTTATGGAAGTGAGATGGCGATCAAAGATCGACTTACGTGTGTGCGTGTACAATTTTAATATTTATCTTTAAATTTAATGAGCTAAATTAATTTTAAACACACAAACATGTTACACTCCCTATTTTACTAACCATAGCATAAAATAAATATTAAATATTACTGATCGTACCTGGAGATCAGGATCCGATACGGCTGGACTCGAGAGTGGGTGGAAACGGTCGTCGAGGAGAAAAAGGGGTGTACCTGCAACACACTCCGATGCCAAAGTAAGTATCCGAGCAACAGTGAGCAAGTACTAGTGTTAGGGTTGAGAATTGAATACCTGACCCTCTCAGATGAGAGAGTTTTTATAGAGGACCAGCTAGAAGATTATTGGTTCGTTTTGTGAGGTGCGGATTGAGGAGTCCGTGAAGATAGGAAACGGTCAATACTAGCCGTTAGAGGGTCTCTCCATGATCGGATCATTAGTGGTCGACTAAGGGACCACTTTTCCTGACTATGCCCGTTCAGTCGAGCAAGGTGAATGGGTCAGTCTTTTTGGCCCAATAAGAGGAATTGGGCCGGGTCGGAACAGGAGCCCCCCAAGTCATTGCTCGTACTGTCGGGCAGTGACTTAAAAGCAATACTGTGCTCGGCTGGGTATGATGTCATGGTCGAGGATCTTCGCTGTCGGTGGTTCGGGCAAAGAATACGTTGCCCGGTAGAGGAATGTGAAACGAAAAGCTGGAATATCTGGATATTCGCGCCTATTAATGATTTGACGGCTAGTCTAGGGGCTAGCGCATAGGGGTCACGCGCGCGCACGTGTCCTTTTTCCTATAAATAGGATTTTCAGGGCCCATTTTGACCTTTTCGTTTCATCTTCTCTCTCAACACTTTGCCCGTTCAACCGCCGTTGCCTCAGCCGTCGACCACCGTCATTTCTTGCCGACCACCCTTCGCAGAAGCTTATTTTCTACTAAAATGTCTTCCCAGGCTCAAGGTACCGTTCTTTTCTTCTCTCTTAAGTGTATATAGCAAGATTTTCGTAGAATGCATGCGGTTTAGGGTGATTCCACCGGTAGTTTTAGGATTTAGAATTAGAAACCCTTAAAGTTCTTGCCACCGTAACTGGTCGGCCACGAACCCTATCTTTAGGGTCGACACAGACCTTGGTCGACTTAGGCTTTAGATTTTTTGATAGATTTGTTATCTGTACTGTTGGGCGTCAGCTGTTGCCACGAGCAACGGTTAGCCAGGGCTACAGCTCGGAACATAGTTTCTGAACTGAGGCGCGCCCTTTCACTTGTTGAGCGGTGGAAGGGTGGATTTGATATTCTTAATCGAATTCACTGATGCCTTTCCTCTGCTTTTCAGGTGATAACTTGCTCGAGGACCCGCTGGTTGTGCTTTCTGAGGATACGTCCTCGGAGAGTACGGAATCGTCTGCGTCCATACCCTCAGGCTCGGGAGGCTCTTCTGACAGTTCGAGCACAAGTACCACGGGGCAGTCGACAGAATCGCCTCAGTGTCCTACCCGGTCAAGGGTCTCGCCCGAAGAATGGGTGGTTGAAGACTTGCTGGACAAAGTGTCTTCTTTCTCGAGGCCTCGGTCGGAGCCGCTGCCAATTGTTGGGAATCCCGCTGACTGGGTCGTGACCTGCCCGGGAGACGACGACCGCATCTTCTCAGACTTTCGTGGCCGAGCGTTTTCTATGTATGAGTACGCCACTTCGGTCTTGGGAGTCACGCTGCCCTTCAGCGATTTTGTGAGCGCTGTGCTCGGACATCTTTGCATAGCCCCTTCTCAGTTGCATCCGAACTCATATGCCTTCCTCAGGGCGTTTGAGATGACGTGCTCTTTCTTGGGCGTTGGGGCCACGCTCCCTCTCTTCTTTCGCCTCTTTTCCCTACAACGCCAAGTCGGGCGAGGGACCGATCGGAAGGGGTTCGTGTCTTTCAAACAACGGACCAAGATTTTCAAGGCCCACTCGGAGTCTATCCGGGCTTTCAAGACCGATTACTTCTTAATAAAACCTGCGAGTGATGCGGCCGTGAGAGCTATGAGTTTTCTTGGAATTGATACTGATGAAAACGACGAGCCCAGATTGGACGACCAAGGGGAAGTGATTCCGAGGAGGTTGTGGATGTTCCCTTTCTCTTGGAGTTACGTGCATTATGAGCGGCCAGTGGGGGAATTCGTTCAGGTGGGGGACACCCTGAACGATGATGATGCGGCCAGCTTCGAAGCTTTTAGGAAGTTGATAGCTTCTTTTACTCCGACTCCTCTATTGGACGGGGAAGGCAAAGTTATGGTCGATCAGGATGGGGGAGAAGCATTGGAGCGTCCCCTGATCAATGTTACTGATCTGCTGGCCTGTAATAACGGGCAGGAGATAGCTGATTTTTTTGGTATCTGTTTGCTTATGCTCGTTAAGTTTTTTATTTGATTTTGTTGCTCGTAGCTAATCTTGGTTTTGTTCCTCTTTTCAGGTTCTTTGACTAATCCTCTGGACAAAATCCATGAGCGGCTAGTCCAGCAGCAGCGAAAACGGTCGAGGGTCGTGCAGACCAGGTTGACCGAGGCAAGTGGTTCAGGCTCGGGCCCACTGGTTCAGGGCTCTCCGGGGGCTTCCACCGGTTCTTTAATGAAGAAACATAAAGCGGCGGCCACTGTGGATCTGACGGCCGGCGCTCCCCCAAAGCCAAGGCATGGGATACCCCCGTGTTTCGTCGTTCGGAACTTTTTCGAGGGGAACACAATGGATGTGGACCGGGCGGATTCTTTATTCCTGGAGGGGATGGATCGCCCTGCTCGGCGGCTCTCATTGGCCCAGGACGCGAGCGCGGTGATGCGGGTCCTGACTATGGCCTGGATGACGGCTGAAGGGTCTCCTATGCTGGAGCGGGAGAACAGCAAGCTCAAAGAGCAACTGGCTGCTTCTGAGGCCAAGCTGACGGCGTCCACCGAGGAGGTGAAAAGGGTTACCACAGAGTCTGCTGAGCGAGCAACGATAATCGCCAAATTAGAGGTCGACAAGAGAAAGTTGCTCGAGCAGAACAAAAAGTTAAAAGATGCCTTTTGCCCTAAAGAGGATGAAGACGAGGACACTAAACATTTGATTACGAGGGCTCATTTCCTCGCTCGGATCGACCAGGATATGGAAGATCTGAACGCGTCTACTGAGTTCAGTTTTCAAAATGCGGTGGACCAAGTGAAAGCTCTCCACCCTGACCTCGCTTTGGATGTTGATCGAATGAACTATCTTTATAAGGTGGTGGACGGTCAGATCGTGGTGCCTGCGGACTTGGTGGTGGCCGATTCTCAGCCGGGGACGATGGTCCAGCCTGATCAGCCAGAGGAGCAGCCGGGCCATGGGGAAGCTCGTGTGGAGGAAGATCGCCCAGCAGATGAAGATAATTAATTTGTGGCCTGTGCGCCTTGTATTTTATAATGTATCTTGTTTTGGGGGGCGTGGCCCCCTTTATCTGTAATTCTGAACAAGTCGGCCCTTTGGTGCCGCATTTATTTTAAATGTTAAGTGCCTGACCTTGGAGGTCGGTTGCGTATATTGTTTGCTCGCAACTATTCGTCCGTCGGAGGACATAATTTGTTATTATTTTTACTAAGTGTTTGACGCTCGTATTTGCATCAATTAGAAGTGATTGGATAGACACGGGGGGTATGGACGACCTGTTGGTTAGGGGAACCAATCAGTCTTGGAGGGTTGTATCCTCGATCGGTGCCCGGGTCAAGGTAATGGCCCGGGCTCCACGGCGTGAACGTCCCATCGCGAGCTGGGGTTTTACCTGGTCGTGGTACTTAGGCGACGTCGGACTCGTTCGAGTATCCGTTCGTGCGACAAGTTTTTCTTTTGCTCGAAAAGAGATCTTGCTTTATTTGTGATATTTAGACTGACGTGCTCGTACCTAGGCACGCAATTGGTCTCTCTTTCTCTTCCCCTGGGAGTTGAGCAAGGTGACTGGCTTAACTATAATATTGTTTAAGTTTCTCGGCGTTCCACGGCCGAGCGAGTTCTTCCCCGTGTAGATTTTCTAGGTAATAGGCGCCGTTCTCGGTTTTTGCTCGAACACGATATGGGCCTTCCCAGTTGGGTGTTAGTTTTCCCTCGCGGGGATCTCTGTGGTTTCTCTTAAGGACGAGGCTGCCTACTTCGAACGTCCGCCTGATGACCTTGGAATCGTACCGAGCGGCTATCTTTTGTTTGAGAGTGGTTTCTCGAAGGGCGGCTTCCGATCGAATTTCTTCGACCATGTCGAGCTCGTCTCTTAAAGCTTCATTATTGACATCTTGTTCCATGGGGAATTCTGTGCGTCTTGAACGGACATGCATTTCTATTGGAATTACTGCTTCGGTCCCATACGCTAATCGAAACGGGGACTCTCCGGTCGTTGAGTGGGGAGTGGTCCTATATGCCCACAACACGCTATGTAGTTCCTCGACCCAGTGTTTCTTATGCTCGTCTAACCTTCGTTTCAGACCTCTCAGGATCACCCTGTTTGCGGCCTCGGCTTGCCCGTTAGTTTGGGGGTGCTCGACCGACGCGAAATGTTGTTTTGTTCCTATTGACGCGACGAACTCTTTGAAATGTTTATCCGTGAATTGAGTTCCGTTGTCGGTCACAATAGCAAGGGGCACTCCAAACCGGGCGAGGGTGTTTCTTTTGAAGAATCGAAGTATATTGAGTGCAGTAATTTTGGCAAGGGCCTCGGCTTCTATCCATTTGGTGAAATAGTCGACGCCTACAATTAAGTATTTGTTCTGACCAGACCCAACGACGAAGGGTCCTAGAATGTCCATTCCCCACCATGCGAACGGCCAAGGTGATGATAACGATTTTAGCTTGGACGGGGGTGCTACGTGCACGTCTCCATGTCGTTGGCATTTATCGCATCTTTTTACATGCTCCTTTGCGTCGTGCTGCAGGGTGGGCCAGTAGTATCCTGCTCTCAGAATCTTTCGAGCTAACGAACGTCCGCCCGGGTGTTGCGCATTGATTCCCTCGTGGACTTCCCTTAGAACGTGCGGAATGTTTTCTTCTTCTACGCACCTGAGGAGGGGTGTGGAGAATCCTCGACGATACATGCGTCCGCCTACTAAAGAATACGAGCACGCCCTCCGTCGTACGGTACTAGCCTCCTTCGGGTCGGTTGGTAATTCTCCTTTAGTTAGGTAGTTGAATACCGGGGTCATCCAACAACTCGTATCGCCCACTAGGTTAATGTGTGTGCAGGGTGATGAATGCCCGATACTTGGTTGGGGGAGCAGTTTTTGTATGACGGACTTGTTGTTTCCTTTCCTTTTAGTGCTCGCCAGCTTGGATAGGATATCTGCGCGGGCGTTGCTTTCCCGGGGAACGTGTTTGATTTCCACACTCTTAAACTGCTTTATTTCGTCTTTTACGAGGGCTAGATATTCGGCCATGCTGTCACTCCTGGCCTGGAAATCTCCACGGACTTGGCTCGCGACCAATTGAGAGTCTGTGCAAATTGTGATCTCTTCTGCTTCTAGGTCGTTCGCGAGCCGTATGCCTGCTAAGAAAGCTTCGTATTCCGCCTGGTTGTTAGAAGTAGGGAAAGATAGAGTCAAAGATACTTCGATGACGTTCCCTTCCTCGTTCTCCAGAATGATACCGGCCCCACTGCCCGTCGAGCCAGATGCACCGTCTACGAAAATAACCCACTTAGACGAAGCTTGCGTGTCTTGCTCGGTGAAGGTAAGTTCAGCCACGAAGTCGGCCAGTGCTTGCGCTTTGAGGGCTTGTCTTCCTTCGAATTTGATATCGAATTCAGACAGTTCTAGTGACCATTTTAACATTCGGCCGGCCATGTCTGGTCGACCGAGCAACTGTCTTATGGGTTGATCGGTCCTTACGATGATGGTGTGAGCCAGGAAGTAGTGGCGTAGTCTTCTAGCCGCGAGAAGGAGGGCCAATGCGACCTTTTCTATCTGAAGGTACCGAACTTCTGGACCGTGGAGAGCTTTGCTCGTGAAATACACGGGCTTTTTCCCTTCGGGTCGTTCGCGCACAAGGGCCGCGCTTACTGCTTCGTTGGCGACCGCGAGGTAGAGATATAGAGTTTCCCCTTCCTCTGGTCTGGATAAGACTGGAGGTTCACTTAAAGCCCTTTTCAGGTGGGATAGTGCTAACTCGCACTCTGCTGTCCATTCGAACGTCGCTTCTTTACGGAGCAGTTTGTAAAAGGGGAGGGCGTGTTGAGCAGATTTTGCTACGAATCGGGCAAGGGAAGTGATGACCCCGTTTAGTGATTGTATAGACTTCTTTGACGTGGGAGTTGGGAACATCGCGAACGCTCGACACCTATCGGGATTAGCCTCAATGCCTCGTTCGGTTAAATAGAATCCGAGGAATTTTCCCGCTCGGACACCAAAGGTGCATTTCTCAGGGTTGAAACGCATTTTGCACTTTCGTGCTTGGTCGAAGACTTTTCGTAAATGGGACGCGTGGTCCGTCTCCTGTTGAGATTTGACGATCATGCCGTCCATGTATACTTCGAGCATGTCCCCGATTTCGGCTCGGAATACTTTATTCATCATGCGCTGGTACGTTGCTCCTGCGTTTTTTAGACCGAAAGGCATAACGTTGTAAAAATAATTGCCCGACTCGGTCATGAAGGCCGTGTATTTTTTGTCGGACACGGCCATGGGTATTTGATTGTAACCCGAGTATGCGTCCATGAAGGATAATAATTTGTATCCGGACGAATTGTCGACCAATTTGTCGATGTTAGGTAAAGGGTATGCATCTTTCGGGCATGCCCGATTGAGATCGGTATAATCAACGCACATTCTCCATTTTCCATTAGATTTTTTGACGAGTACAACATTTGAGAGCCAGGTTGTGTACCTGGCCTCAGTTACAAATTTTGCCTCTAGGAGGTCTTTAACGGCAGATTCGGCAGCTTCAGTCTTCTCGCTCGACTGTTTTCTCCTGCGTTGAGCGATCGCTTTACACGTTGGGTCGATAGAGAGGTGATGACAAGCTGTTTCGGGGTCGAGCCCTGGCATTTCTGCGGCGCTCCATGCGAACAAATCTGCGTTCCCTTTGAGGCAAGCTTCCAATTGTCGCTTCACTAACTCGGGCAGGTGTGCTCCAATCTTGACGCACCGGGCAGGATCTTCTCCCAAAGGAACTAGCTCGAAGTCTCCGTCCGGTATTGGTTGGGTTAAGGCCTCTGCTGGTCTCTGGACGCTCTCGCTATTGTTTGAAAACCTGCAGTCTAAGTCGATTGAATCGACTTGAGGGAAGGCCTTGGGCACATCTGGTGGATCCAGTGTCGGGGAAACTGGTTGGTACGATATTGAGCTGAGGCCTTTTGATGCTGCTTCGAAACATCTGCGGGCAGCGTCGACATCTCCGTGCAATGTGGCAACTCTGCCCGAAGTAGTATAGTACTTCATCTTTAAGTGAACGGTGGATGACACGGCTATCAACTCGGCCAGAGTTGGTCGTCCTAATATGCATTGGTATAACGACGGGCAATCCACGACAAGAAATTGGACTCTAACTGTCCTGGCTGTTTCGCCTGCCCCGAAAGTGACAAACAGGTCAACATAACCCCATGGTCGGGATACTGCTCCGTTGAAACCTTGCAGGTCGGATCCGACGTATGGAGTCAGATGTGTTTCATTCAGTTGGAGCGTTGAAAACAGTTGGGAGTACATGATGTCACATGAACTTCCTTGGTCTACCAATATCCTCCTTACGTCGAAGTTCGCCATGCGTGCTCGGATGAGTAAAGGGATGCTGGCGTTTGGTGCTCCTCCCAGGAGCTCTTCCCGATAGAATGCGAGGGGTACGGAACCTTCCCTCGGAGGATCTAAGGTGGCGCTTTGCGCGGGCCCTTTGGCGATCAGTTGGTCGAATTTTCTCTTCACAGAACCGACCGTGATTTTATTGAATCCTCCTCCTGATATGACCATCGCCGAAGGGAAAGCTTCCCATGGACTGTGAGAGGAAAGGTATCCTGTGCTCTTGGTGTGATCTGGTAAGAAGAAGTCTTCCGGGCGGTAAATGCTCAGGGCGACCTGCATGTTAGCGTCCGCGGGGATGGGCACGACCTCTTCGATTTTCTGGGTTTCTTGCGTGTCCTGCCGAGGATTTTCTCTGGACTTTGTGAACTGCTTCAGATGCCCGTCTTTGATGAGGATTTCGATCGCGTCCTTGAGGTGGATGCAATCCTCTGTGTTGTGCCCGTGACTCTTGTGGAATCTGCAGTACTTCGTTTTATCTGTGCCGGGCTTGGTAGGTTGTTGCCTCGGAAAACGTACTCCTGCTTGTTTGAATTCCGAATTGGCGCACTCAGACAAGATTTTCTCCCTGGAGGCTAGGAGAGGAGTGTATTCGTGGAACCGACCGATAGGTCCTCGGTGCTCCCGCGGTTCACGGGAGCGATCATCCTTTCTTTTGTCTCCTCCCCGACGAGATGTCGAGGGCTCTTCAGCTCGATGCGGTTTGGCGTCTTCCCGACGTCGGGCGTCTCTTACTGAACTGGCCGCTTGCTTTTCTTCATATTGAATGTAAGCTTGGGCTTTTAGCAGGAACGCGTCGAGGGTCGCCGGGGTCTCAATACCGACCGCCCGATGAAAATCGGTCGAGGGACGTAACCCTCGTTCAAGCAGATACTTTTTCATGTCGTCGGTCATGGATACTTGAACCGCCTCTTTATTGAATCTTTCGATGTAGGTTCGTAAAGGCTCGTCCCTCCCTTGGATTATTGCTTCGAGCGAAGCCTCTGTCTTAGGATGTCGTCTTGACGCAGTAAAATGCCTAGAGAACGTGCGCCCAAGCTGTTTCCACGACGTGATGGATTCGGCCTCAAGGCTCTTGTACCATGTCATTGCCCCTTTCCTCAGTGTCGTGGGAAAGAGCCGACATTTAATTGCTCCTCGAACACCTCGATAGTCGAGCAGGGCATCGATGTTCTCGATGTGTTCGTCTGGGTCGGTAGTCCCGTCGTACGAACCTAAAGGAGGAGGTTTCTCCAGGCCTCTCGGGAGTTTGGCCGCCATAATCTCAGAAGATAAGGGGCCCCGAGCGTCTTCGTCGTCACTGGAAGCAAGTGATGACCTGTGATCACGTTTCTTTGTTCCTCGAGGGGAAGCGGATCTTGATCTGCTCCTTCTTGATTTTCTTTTAGGAGAGGGTCGTGGAGATGACCGACGAAAACGTTTGTTGCCTGTTGATTCGTCGGTGTTTCCTCTCCTTTTCTTCGGAGGAGACGGAGTGTGCTCCCCTTGGGGTTTCTTGGAAGAATGAGGTCGACGAGAGTTATCTTCAAGTCGGGCGATCTTTTCACCATGAGCGAGGAGTAACAAGTTTGTTTGGTTTAGGATTTCGGCCAGCGCTGCGAAATAGGATCCCGAAGGAACAAGAGTTTCCGGGCGACTCTCCAAGGGTTGATCACGATCGGGTGAAGGCGATGCTGCCTTCCCTTCTGGTTGGTCGTGCGTGGTATCATCATGTAGGGGGGGTTGGACATTGCTCTCCTGTTGTGTGAGGATCATGCCATTATTCGATCGGTTCTCCTGGTTGTCCCGAGCAGCCATGGATCTTGTTAAAACTTTTGTTCTTTGAGGATCTTGAAAGAAGAACGGGGAAGTTGGATTTCCCACAGACGGCGCCACCTGATCGTAACTGGAGATCAGGATCCGATACGGCTGGACACGAGAGTGGGCGGAAACGGTCGTCGAGGAGAAAAAGGGGTGTACCTGCAACACACTCCGATGCCAAAGTAAGTATCTGAGCAACAGTGAGCAAGTACTAGTGTTAGGGTTGAGAATTGAATACCTGACCCTCTCAGATGAGAGAGTTTTTATAGAGGACCAGCTAGAAGATTATTGGTTCGTTTTGTGAGGTGCGGATCGAGGAGTCCGTGAAGATAGGAAACGGTCAATACTAGCCGTTAGAGGGTCTCTCCATGATCGGATCATTAGTGGTCGACTAAGGGACCACTTTTCCTGACTATGCCCGTTCAGTCGAGCAAGGTGAATGGGCCAGTCTTTTTGGCCCAATAAGAGGAATTGGGCCGGGTCGGAACAATTACTATTACAATATTACATAAAGGAAGCAATTACATAATAATAATAATTAAAGCAAATTAAATAAATAAGCAAAATAATAAATAATAATAATAATTGGGTTAGTAAAAAAATAATAATAATAATACAAAGTTAAATGGGGTTAGTAATAATAATAATAATAAATCACAATATAAATGAGGTTAGTAATAATAAAATATCATATAAACATAATTAATAATGTAAACAAAAATATTAGCATAATAATCAAAAGATCAATTTTTTATATGAACAATTATTTTTTAAGATTAATAAGAAAATATAAACAATTATACTAATTATCATAAAGTTTTAAATTATTTAAAAATTATAAAAATTAGGTTAATTACAAACATGTTATAAAAACAAATTATATTTACAAAAATTAAATTAACAAGTTTTAATTATTTTTAAGCATATATTGAAAATTATTTATATATAAGAATCAAGTTATAAACAAATTATATAATATATATACATGATTAAATAATAAATTAAAAATTAAAAATTATAATAGAATTAAATGTTAAATAGAAGAAAATTAGGGTTTGTGAAAATTATTAGGATTTATTAGGGTTTTTACAAAATATTTTAGGTTTTAGAAAATTAGGGTTAATTAATACACTATATGAAATTATTCAATAAATTTTTTTAATAATATTTAAATTAAAACAAATATGAATTCTAAGTTGTAAAAAAAAATAAAACTATTAACATTTTAATTTATGATTTAAACTTATTTAACTATATTATAAATAAAATAAGAGAAACAAAATAAATTAAAAAAAAACTAACCTGAGCTGGGATTTGAACCCAGCCCCTCTGCTTTCAAAACTCCAGCCAACCAAGCTAACCACTGGGCCATGCGCGTGTAGGCGTTAAGGAAGGAGCAGCATCAGGTTTTGTTTCTTCTCCTGTAAATAATCATAGCAAAAATAAAAACAACATAAAAGGGCCTGGGGGGATTCGAACCCAGGTCCCTTACACAACACACAAGCATTCTTTCCATCCAGCCGGGAGGGCGCTACTGATAGTACAATCACCATAATGCATAATATATTAAACCTGTTAATTAAATGGAAAAAACAAGAAAAAGTGGTTGAGCCCAGGAATCAAACCAAGGCCCTCAAGCAATACGCGCGCGTTCAAAACCAACCGAGCTGCATGCTCATTATGATATACGTATGAAACAAATTTGTTTTAACCCTTGTGTCAAATTCAAATAGGGTTTTCGCGCGCAGCTGATCTTCTCCTACCTCTGGACCTGCGCAATTTGCTGTGAATTTTCCTACGATGGTTCCTGCGAATTTTCCCCTGTCTACAACCTGCGAATCTCATATAGCAAGCAAACGATACGATTTCATGAAATTAAGCATATCAATGAATTCCTTAAGGTTCACACAGTCTATTCACGTTTTTTAAATTCATTTATAGTTGGTTTCTTGGATAACCCTAATTTAGCAACCGAAACCCTAACAATGGCAGGTTCGGTTATAAGCTATGCTTCTTCATGAAAATGTCCAGAATCCATCTACCAGTCATGATTAACACAAATCAAACAACAAAATTAGTTAATATTAGCTAAATAACCTTAGTCGAAAAATTTGAATTCAAAGACAAGAGAGATTCGGTTTATGCAATGTGAGATGTTTTGGATGCAAATAAGCATTGAGAATGATTCAATGATGTCCAATAAACATGTCTCAACCTTCAAATTGGCTTGAAAGAGCTTGAATTATCAAATCCGAATTTGAAATTTAGTGACTTTTTTGAATATGTGAACTTACTCTTGGAGGCCAGAAAATCGTCTCTTGTGCAAGGAGTTATGTTGTATACTTATAGTACAATAGAATTAGGTCAAAAGATTTGATTGTTGTATGAAGTTTTTGATTGAAAAAGATTGAAAAAGATTAGAACTTAAAATTCAAATATTTGTGAATTCAACCTTTCTATTTCAAGCCAATCTTCATAATTCTTATATCAATTTGATCCAAATCATCTTTATGACTTTCTAGAAACAATATCCCATTTAAATATTTGACTTTTCTATTTTATTTTAATTTAAAATGATTTTAGATGAATAAAATTAAAATAAATAAAATAAAATAATAAAAAATCTGAATATTTGAGGGTTGGGTCGTGCATGAGGTATTTGTATGGATTGGATCATCATATGGCAAGCCCATTTAGAGAAATTTGGTTTTAAACCTCCATTTTCTTCATAAATCAACCAAAAATTTCCCAACTTTGCAAGGGCACACATCCTTCATTTTTAATGCTATGAGGGTGTTCTTGGACATTTTGGAAAGCTTGAAGAGTCCTCTAACCAACCCCATTTGTTTCATGTCCATATCATTTACCATTCTCAAGTTATGCCCTTTTGAAGTTGTTGACTTTTTGTTGACTTTCAAAAGGACCTATAATGTCTTAGCTCATACCTTCTAAATGAAGCATTTTTGGGCTTGGCTTGTGAGACACAAAGTTGTAGAGAATTCAATTTCCTTCAAAATGAGCTTTGGATGGGAAAAATGTGATGAAGCATGTGAAAGTTATGGCTGGTCAAAGTTCAGTTGACTTTTCCTGAGGAAACCCTAATTTAGAAACCTCTGATTCTTGATGATCTGAAATATCCTTGATGAATCATGATCAACCCTTGATAAAATGATGAATTTTACTTCATATACTTGATGTTGGAAAAAAATCATGAAGTTTGACTTTGGTTTGACCATAGTTGACCTCAGTTTGACTTTTTAACTGCTTTGACTGATTTTGACTTATCTGATCATCTGACTGAGCAAACCTTTGAGAAAAGTCTTGAAACTTGTCATGGGGATTCTTAAACACATATAAGATGTTATGAAGCTCACTTGAAGTCTTGGAAATCCATTTAGCCTGATTAAAGTCAAAAACCCTAGTTTTGGATGCCCTGCTTAGGAGGATGCATTGTCTGAGGGAATTGTCAAATCTTCTGACTATTTGTGAACTTTGTGAACCTTGTGAACCTCATAAGATGTCTTGTGAATCTTGTGAACCTCATGGGAGGTCTTGTGAACCTTGTGAACCTCATGGTAGGTCTTGTGAACCTTGTGAACCTCATGGGAGGTCTTGTGAACCTTGTGAACCTCATAAAGTGTCTTGTAAACTTCATGAACCTCATGAAAGGTCTTGTGAACCTTGTGAACCTTCTTAGCACACAAAGTCTTGTATTGTGAGGGAAAAGTTTGGGGTGCAACAGCTTCCCCTGTTCAATTTTTTGAAACCTGAGGGGTTAGATTGGTATATGTGCCAGTCGTGACCTGGAAGGTTGAAGGGGATTGAACACAAAAGCCCAAAAATTTGCACTCACCGGTGCGTAGAGTGATACTGATGACTTATTGTAGATGCTTGAGTGGGCTTAAAGATGCCAATTGGATAAAAGTTCTTCAAAGTATGTCTCTTGGAGGATAAAGCAGTCCAAGATATAAAGATATAATGATAGCTTTCAGGAGGATAAAAAACGTCCTGAGGTAATGATATGCTTTCAGGAGGATAAACAATGTCCTGAGGTAATGATATGCTTTCAGGAGGATAAACAACGTCCTGAGGTAATGATGATAGCTTTCAGGAAGATAAACAACGTCCTGAGGTAATGATATGCTTTCAGGAGGATAAACAACGTCCTGAGGTAATGATATGATTTCAGGAGGATAAACAACGTCCTGAGGTATAAGTATAACTTTTGGGAGGATAAACAACGGCCCAATAGTCATGATATGCTTTCAGGAGGATAAACACCATCCTGAGGAAATGGTAACCTTTGGGAAGATAAACAACGGCCCAAGGTCATGATAGCTTTCAGGAAGATAAACAACGTCCCGAGGAAATGATATGCTTTCAGAAGGATAAACAACGTTCTGAGGTATAATGATGTAACCTTTGGGAAGATAAACAATGGCCCAAGGTCATGATATGCTTTCAGGAAGATAAACAACGTCCTGATAGTCACAATTTGTTGATGAAATTTGTCTGCTGGAGAATTAACCTGAAAAACAAGATTATAACATTCTGTATGATAATATTAGTTTATGCATTATGTATGCATGTATGATATGATGCACCTAAGTAATGTATTATGTATTTTATGGATATGTATGTTATGGTATGATGTAAATGATGTATGTACGCATCATGCAGCCTGAAGCGTCTGGATATCTTCGTATAACAACTGCTGGCCAGGGAAAATAAATCCCGATTCGTTGCTGGAGGATACGAGGAACTCGTTCCCGTCTTGTTTGATAATATAGTATATATAACCTCCCGTCTTCGTTCGATAGTAAGGTGTTCATAACCTCCCATCTTCGTTCGATAGTAAGGTATACATAACCTCCCGTCTTCGTTTGTCGTACTCCTATTGGAAAAATAAATTCCCGCATATCCGTATGAGGATAAAAGAGATGGATATAAATTCCAGGGGAGATGTGACTTGAAGTACTTATGAAGATGGATTTGCCCTACTGAGGATTTGTAGCTGTCTTGTAGGGATGAACCGGTGAAGCTTCGTTGAAATCCTTCCCTCGTTCGTCCTTAGTAAATACTATTACTGCATTTTCATGCATTTCTGGTAAACATCAATCATATTAAGCATACATGCATTTCTGGTAAACATAAATCATATTCAAAAGCATACATACATTCAAACACAATCAATGGACGTTTCACTTATGTAAATAGGGTAAAAGTAAATTAGGACTCAAAGATGGAATTTTATTTATATCAAAAGGTGACCTATACATAGGTTGGTTTGTACAAGGAGACAGAAATCCTAGTAAGAGGAATTTGTCATAAGATTTTTTACAAAACAAAGAAAATCAGCTATGTGGGAAATAATCCTATTGAGTTTCAATTCTACTATTGCCATTATCTTCAAGTATCTCATCTTCTACTGTCGAGACGGAAACAATTGAATTGAGCTTTATCTGTTCAAGCTTGATCAAGTAGTACAACTGGTTGTAGTTTCATGGGTGATCCAAACGAGACATAGTCATACGCTTTAATCCCTAACTTTTGCCTGGATTGCCCTTTTAGGTTTTCAATCCAACGGGATACCCTTTTTTGCCCAAGCCGCCTTTTCAGGTTTTCGACTTGCCGGGTGTACATCCTTTTATATATATATCCCTAATTTTTGCCCAAACCCTTTTGGTTTGCCGGGATGCCCTTATTTTTGCCTAGGCCACTCAACCTAGCAGGTCTCTTTTTATGCATAGTATTTTTTAACTATGTCTGCGTTTACAGGCTGTTGGAAGTCTTCACCATCCATAGTGGTAAGTATCATGGCACCTCTTGAGAAAACTGTTTTGACTATAAATGGTCCTTCATATGTAGGAGTCCACTTGCCCCTAGGATCACCCTGTGCTTGATTACCAAGTCACCAGCCTGATATACCTTTGGCTTAACCTTTTTGTTAAAAGCTTTAATCATTCGTTTCTGGTACATCTGGCTGTGACAAACTGTTGCTAGCCTCTTCTCATCAATCAAATTTATCTGGTCAAGTCGAGTCTGAATCCACTCATCTTCATCCAAGCCTGCATCCTTCATAATTCTTAAGGAAGGAATCTGAACTTCAATGGGCAGAACTGCTTCCATACCATAGACTAAGGAGAATGGGGTTGCCCCTATTGAAGTACGTATTGTAGTACGATAACCATGAAGAGCAAATGGTAACATCTCATGCCAATACTTGTAAGTAACAGTCATCTTCTGTATAATCTTCTTGATATTCTTGTTAGCAGCTTCAACTTCCCCATTCATCTTCGGACGATACGAAGAAGAGTTGTGATGCTTAATCTTGAACTGCGTGCAGAGATCAGTAATCATAGTGTTGTTCAGATTAGAGCCATTGTCAGTAATAATCCTTTCAGGGATGCCATACCTACATATGAGATTATTCTTGATGAATCGAGCCACAACATTCTTAGTAACAGATGCAAATGAAGCTGCCTCTACCCACTTAGTGAAGTAATCAATAGCAACCAGGATGAAACGATGCCCATTAGAAGCAGTAGGTTTGATCTCACCAATCATATCAATGCCCCACATGGCAAAGGGCCAAGGAGAAGTCAACACATTCAATGGTGATGGAGGTACATGTACTTTATCAGCATAGATTTGACACTTATGACATGTTCTTGAATGTTGATAGCAGTCAGCTTCCATGGTAGACCAATAGTAACCTGCTCTCAATATCTTCTTTGCCATAGTATGACCACTAAAATGAGTGCCAAAGATCCCATCATGCATATCTTCCATAATATCTGTTGCTTCCTTCTTATCCACACAACGAAGCAAAGTTGAATCATGATTGCGCTTGTACAAAATACCATTACTCAAAAAGAACTTAGCAGAAAACCTTCTCAGAAACTTCCTATCTTTGACAGATTCCCCTTCAGGGAACTCCTGAGCTTCAAGGTATCTTTTCACCTCATGGAACCAAGGCTTTTCTTCTGCTTCTTCAGTGCCAATCTCATTGCAGTATGCAGGCTTCTCAAATCTTTCAATAGTAATCTTGGGAGCTTCATCATCCCAACTGATCTCAAACATGGATGCCATGGTGGCCAAGGCATCTGCCAATTGATTCTCTCTTCGTGGAATATGTCCAAAGGTAATCTCTTTGAAATGTGGGATCAAAGACAACACATGCTCTCTGTAAGGAATGAGGTTATCATGCTTGGTATCCCAATCTCCTTTAATCTGACTTACTACCAAGGCTGAATCTCTATACACATCAAGGAACTGAATCTTCATATCAATAGCAGCTTTAATACCCAGGATACATGCCTCATACTCAGCCATATTATTAGTACAATAGAAACAAAGTCTGGCAGTAATCGGGGTATGACAACCTTCAGGGGAACTGATCACAACACCAACACCATTACCAAGTGCATTGGAAGCACCATCAAAAACCATAGTCCATCGGGATCCTTGTTCAGGTCCGTCATATTGTCCAGGTTCTTTGGTAATAATCATAATGTCTTCATCGGGGAACTCAAAACTCATTGACTGATAATCATCCACTGCTTGATGAGCCAAATGATCAGCCACAACACATCCTTTAATGGCCTTCTGAGTAGTATACTGTATATCATATTCTGTCAAGATCATTTGCCATCTTGCAATTCTTCCGGAGAGAGCAGGTTTCTCAAATATGTACTTGATTGGATCCATCTTCGAAATCAACAAGGTAGTATGGGTTAACATATACTGTCTTAGTCGACGAGCAGCCCATGTCAAAGCGCAGCAAGTTTTCTCGAGCAGTGAGTATCTTGTTTCACAGTCGGTAAACTTTTTGCTAAGGTAGTATATTGCCTGCTCTTTTCGACCAGACTCGTCATGTTTCCCCAACACACACCCCATTGAGTTGTCTAACACTGTTAAGTACATAATCAAGGGTCTTCCATCAACTGGTGGCATCAAAATTGGAGGTTCTAGCAGATACTTCTTGATTTCATCAAAGGCAGTTTGGCACTCATCATTCCATTCCATCACCTGGTCTTTCTTCAACAACTTGAAGATTGGCTCACAGGTAGCAGTCAATTGGGAAATAAATCTTGCAATGTAATTCAATCGTCCCAAGAAACCTCTAACTTCCTTCTCAGTACGGGGAGCTGGCATCTCTCGTATAGCTTTCACTTTCGCAGGATCCACTTCAATACCTTTTCCACTGACAATGAAACCCAGGAGTTTACCAGATCTAACTCTAAAAGTACACTTGTTTGGGTTCAATCTCAACTTGTATTTCTTCAATCTCTCAAACAACTTATGCAGATGATCAAGATGTTGCTCTTCATTCTATGACCTGGCTATCATATCATCTACATATACCTCTATCTCATGATGAATCATATCGTGAAACAAAGCCACCATAGCATGCTGATATGTTGCCCCTGCATTCTTCAAACCAAATGGCATCACCTTATAGCAAAAGGTGCCCCACTGTGTAACAAATGTTGTCTTCTCCATATCTTCAGGTGCCATCTTAATCTGATTATAACCAGAGAAACCATCCATAAAAGAGAATACCTTATGCTGAGCAGTATTGTCTACCAGAACATCAATATGAGGAAGTGGAAAGTCATCTTTGGGGCTGGCCTTGTTCAAATCCCTATAGTCTACACACATACGTACCTTACCATCTTTCTTAGGTACCGGCACCACATTTGCAACCCATTGAGGATAAGAAGTCACAGCTAAGAACCCTGCATTGAACTGTTTCATTACCTCTGCTTTGATCTTCTCTGACATTTCAGGACGCATACGACGAACCTTCTGCTTCTTTGGACGACAATCTTCTTTCACTGGTAAACGGTGAACTACAATGTCTGTATCCAACCCTGGCATATCTTCATAAGACCAAGCAAAGATCTCCACATAGTCATGTAACATCTGAATCAATCTGCTCTTGACACTATCCTCTAATTCAGCCCCTATCTTGACTTCTTTCCTGTTTTCTTCAGTTCCCAGATTCACAACTTCAACTGGCTCTTCATGTGGCTGTATAGCTTTCTCTTCTTGTTGTAACAACCTAGCAAGCTCTACATGTACTTCACAATCATCCTCATTTCTGTCTTCAGCTTGATAGATCGGATTCTCGAAATTATAATTGGCAATAGTAGAACTGTTATCAACAGGATCCATAGTGGATGAGGATCTGCATTTTAGTGATGTGGGTGTGTGTAAGAACACATAGCTGATAAAACAAAAATAAAAGAAAAGAAAGACAAGGAACACAATATTTACGAAAACGAAACGTCCACTGATTTTTATTGAATGAAGTATGCAAATGAAATGACATCCCGTAACAAGCACACCATTGTGCCCCGGGCAAGGCACAAGGCTTGAAAGTTTAATTGTTCAAGAAATTACAAACTTAAAAGTAACAACACAGTAATAGTATTTACTCCTGACTAAAGGAGATAGGAATAACATCTTCAGCTTTCCAGTTGTTGAGCCCAGCACCCACAGTAGGAAAAATCCAAGCATCTAAGTTGTAGTCCTCATCATAGTCACCCACAACATTGATCTGGTCCTTCACAATCCCCTGATTGGTGATACGAACAGCACGAGCACGACGAACAGCCTTCTGGGACTCTGTAGTGAAACCCAAACCAAATTTGTCAGACTTGTACGGAATATCAGGAAGCTGACCCCAAATAGTACAACCACCTTCCTCTACTACAGCTCTAGCATCTTTGAGGGAGGCCATTGTAGGAGGTACTCTGGTGACCACAGGAACTTTCTTGACAACAGGAGGAGCTTCATAATCATTAACAATCCAAGGAACCACTTCAAATGTCTGACACGGAGTTTCAACGTATTCACCTTCCACTTCAAGATACTTAAAGGTGTTCACATGGCTAACAACATATCCTTCCTCTCCATAGACAGTAACAACCTTTCCTTCTACTGGATACCTCAGCTTCTGATGTAATGTAGAGGTTACAACACCTGCCCCATGGATCCAGGGACGCCCAAGCAAACAAGAATACGACGGGCGAATATCCATGACATAAAAGGTAGCATTGAAAACCTGAGAACCAACTTTGATTGGGAGATCAATTTCTCCATGCACTACTCTTCTCGAGCCATCAAAAGCCTTCACCACTATATTACTGGGCTTCAACACAACATCTTCAGGACTAAGCTTATTCAGGACTTCTTTGGGCAACACATTCAAAGAGGAACCATTGTCTATCAATACATGTGACAGGGTAGTGCCCCTGCATTCAATTGAGATATGCAGAGCCCTGTTATGATCCCTCTTGGCAGGAGTCAAATCAGCATCGGAGAAACCTAACCCATTATCATAGGTCAAGTGTGCAACACAATTTTCAAACTGGTCAACAGAAATTTCATTTGGTACATGAGCAGTTTTCAGAAACTTGATCAAGGCCTTGGCATGAGCCTCAGAGCACAACAATAAAGACAGCATAGAAATCTTGGAGGGAGTATGCCCCAATTGATCAACAATGTCATAATCACTCTTGCGAATGATTTTCAATACTTCTTCCATCTGCTTAGAAAGATCATCAGCAGCTGGCACATCAGTTGGTATAGGTTCAATAACAGGACCTTTGCCCCGAGCATCAGTGGTGGAGGTAGCAGCTGGAGTAACTGCATTCTTGGAGGTAACTGGAGGAGAGAAAACTCTTCCGCTTCGTGTGATCTTACTAGATCCAGCAATATTATCAACATCAACAGGCATATCAGCTAAGGGTTCCTGCTTAACACCATGGACATAAACATCAGACCCATAATGCCAAGGCACAACTTTATCGGAAGTATACGGAATAGGACCAGGAGTGATAATGACCATAGGAGCCACTCTAGCTTCAGCAACAATATTCACAGGGCCTTCAGCAGTAATCTTAATTGGACCCTTATGAGTGATTTTGACAGGTCCCTTGGAAGTAATCCTTACCGGCACTTTATCAACCATATCCACCTCTTCAATATTCGCACGCTGAGTTATATGATCAACCATACTCTCTACGGAAGGTGGAGTCCTCTCAAACACTATGGTATATTTATCCATGAGACGTTGAATTCCATCTCTCAACCTCCAGCAACTATCCGGCTTATAGGTACAATATAGACAATCTTCACGACAACCTGGAAAGAACCCAGCTTGTACTAGCTTCTTCTTGATAACAGACAATGGTGTAGTCAGATCTGCAACTGAGGAAATATGTGAATCTTCATCAATGGCATTGACAGTCTTCTCATGATTTGGCATGGGAGCAGTAATCACATTTGGAGTACCCGGAGGGTCAAACTCAATCTCTCCAGCCTCAATCATATCTTGAATTTTGTTCTTCAGTACCCAGCAACTATTGGTATCATGTCCCTGACAGTTCGAATGATATGCACATCGTGCATTAGGATTGTACCTGGGAGAGGTAACATTAGGATTCTGAGGAGCATCTTTCAGAGTGATAAGTTCAGCCTTCAACAAGTGTTGCAATGCTTGGGCCATTGACATGTTGATCTTAGTGAACTGCCTTCTAGCCCTCTGTTGATTTCCCTGTGGCTGCTCTGGTGTTGTAGGAGTTAGATTTGAGATATGAACTGCACTCACAGACTGATGCCTTCTATTACGATCAGGTTGACCATAAACAGCATTTGACTCTTTCTTCCCACTGGGAGGCTTCTTTGCAGCACCTGATGAAGAAGTGTTGCACCCCAAAATTTGCCCTCACAATACAAGACTTTGTGTGCTAAGAAGGTTCACAAGGTTCACAAGATTCACAACACTTACAAGACCTTTCATGAGGTTCATGAAGTCTACAAGATACTTTATGAGGTTCACAAGGTTCACAAGATTCACAATGCCTACAAGACCTTTCATGAGGTTCATGAAGTCTACAAGATACTTTATGAAGTTCACAAGATTCATAATGCTTACAAGACCTTTCATGAGGTTCATGAAGTCTACAAGATACTTTATGAGGTTGACAAGGTTCACAAGGTTCACAATACCTCCCATGAGGTTCACAAGACATCTTATGATGGTTCACAAGGTTCACAAAGTTCACAACTGGTCAGAAGAGTTGACAATTCCCTCAGACAATACACCTCATAAGCAGTGCATCCTAAGCTAGGGTTTTGACTTTAATCAGGCTAAATGAACTTCCAAGACTTCAAGTGAGCTTCATAGCATCTTATATGTGTGTAAGAACCCCCATGACAAGTTTCAAGACTTTTCTCAGAAGTTTGCTCAGTCAGATGATCAGATAAGTCAAAATCAGTCAAAGTAGTTAAAAAGTCAAACTGAGGTCAACTGTGGTCAAACCAAAGTCAAACTTCATGATTTTTTGCCAACATCAAGTATATGAAGTAAAATTCATCATTTGATCAAGGGTTGATCATGATTCATCAAGGAGATTTCAGATCATCAAGAATCTGGAGTTTCTAAATTAGGGTTTCCTCAGTAAAAGTCAACTGAACTTTGACCAGCCATAACTTTCACATGATTCATCACCAAGTTTCCATCCAAAGCTCATTTTTAAGGAAATTGAATTCTCTACAACTTTGTGTCTCACAAGCCAAGCCCAAAAATGCTTCATTTGGAAGGTATGAGCTAAGACATTATAGGTCCTTTTGAAAGTCAACAAAAAGTCAACAACTTCAAAAGGGCATAACTTGAGATTGGTAAATGATATGGACATGAAACCAGTGGGGTTGGTTAGAGGACTCTTCAAGCTTTCCAAAATGTCCAAGAACACCCTCATAGCATTAAAATTGAAGGATGTGTGCCCTTGCAAAGTTGGGAAATTTTTGAGTGGTGTATGAGGAAAATAGGGTCTTAAAATTAAATTCTTCCAAATGGGCTTGCAATCTTGTGATCCAAACTTCACCATAACACCAAGCACGACCCAACCCATATAATTTCTGATTTTTTTATTTTATTTAATATTTATTTGAATTTTATTCATTTAAATACATATTAAATCAAAATAAGATAAAAAAATCAATATTTAAGTGTGATTCTTCTTCTAGAAAATCATAAAAGACATTTAACATGAATCCACACTATCCAAATTCGTGCTCACTCTTTGAAGCATGAAGAGATTTGATTTTTTTCCAAAATTGGAAAGGGATTTCTTCATCACTAAGGTATCCATAAAGCCCAAAGAGAGAGTCTATTTTTTGACCTAATTTACATCACTACATATAGACAAACTTATTACAAGCAAAGGGACGAAAAATTGAGCCTCCAAAGGTAAGAAAAATTTTTCAAAATTCATCCTAAGAACACCAATTCGGTTTGATACCTAGAGCTGCTTTCAAGACAAACCAAAGGTTGCAACTTGTTCCTGGGAGTTCATAGAATGATTCTGGATCATAACCTTGTTCAGTCATGCCTTAATTCGCATAAACCGAATGCATCTTCTTCATGTTCTAAGTTTTTTCGATTTGAATAATTTATGCATTGATATTGAAAACTAACCATGGATTTATGTTTGTTGTGATGTTTAGAAACTTTCTGGATAAGTTAATTCAGTTATCATGGACTGTATTGAAATTTGCCATTGCTAGGGTTTGGAGCTTCAAATCGGGAACCAAGCATTCAAGGCCTTAAAACAAATTCTAAAAACATGGCTATGACATATAATCCTTGTATATTTGATCTGGGTTATTAATTTGAATTAATATTGATGTTTGTATGATGTTCACAAAAACGTAGGTTTCTGGTTTTGAAAATTCGCAGGTGAACGTGTAGGAAAAATCGTAAATATTTTCGCAGGTAAAATGAAGAAGATGAAGTCTGCTGGCGCGAAAACCATATTTGAAATTGATGCAAGGATTAAAAGAAATTTGTTCCATATGTATATCACAATGAGCATGTAGCTCAGTTGGTTTTGGACGCGCGCGTAAGGGCTTAATACATGGGTTCGATTCCTGGGTTGTGTATAATTTTTGCCAATATTCATCATTATTTCCAGGTTTAAAATATAATGGCCATTACCCATCCCATATCATATGCGCGCGCATAGCCCAGTGGCTGGCTTGTTGGTCTGGAGGGAGTAAAGCCTAGGGCCTGGGTTCGAATCCCAGCCCCAGGTAAGTTTTTTATCACTTTCTTTTATTTCATTTAATTTGCTTATATTTTGATTTAATTAATTTAATGAACAAATATTAAAATTAAAAAATGGTTACTATTATTTTCTTGTATATAATTTAACAAAAACTTATATTCTAAATTCCAAATTTTTATTAGTAAAATTATTTAAATTAATATTATATATTTTTGTATAAATAATTTAATTATGTTTTAAATACTTAACCCTAAACATATTTTTATAAAACCTAATTATTTTCATAATTGTAAATATTAATTTATTTGTTCATAATTTTTGTCTATATTTTAATTATGTAATAAATCCTAATGTATTTTTCTAAATAATCAAACCCTAATTTTCTTTTACCAAAAATTTAATTCTATTTTATTATCTATAAACTTTAATCATGTACATATTTCTATGATTTAAATCTTGTATATAAATATGCTTAAAATTAAAATTCTGAATTTAATTTTGTTAATATAATAATATGACATAATTTGTTTATAATTTAATTCTTGTATGTAAATAATTTTTAATATATGCTTAAAAATAATTCAAATCTGTTAATTTAATTTATTATCATAATATGTTTATAATTAACCTAACTTTTATACTTTGTGCATAATTTAAAACTTTATGATAATTAGTATATAATTGTTTATATTTTATTCTTAATCTTAAAAAAATAATTGTTCATATAAAAAATTGATCTTTTAATATTTTTGATTATATTATGTTTATGTGATATTTATGTTATTATTACTAACCACTTTTAACTTTATATTATTTTTTTATTATTATTTTTCTACTAACCCAATTATTATTATTATTTATTTTTGCTTATTATATTTAATTTGCTTTAATTATTGTTATGTAATTGTTCCTGGATGTAATAGTTAGTAATAATGTTTATTGTTCATATTTTATGCTATGGTTAGTAAATAGGGAGTGTAAACATACTTGTAATATAAAATCAATTTAGATCACAAATTTAAAGATAAATATTAAAATTGCACACTCACACACGTAAGTCGATCTTTGATCGCCATCTCACTTTCTAGGGTTACCTCTCATTGTTGCCTAATCAAAAAGGTCAAGTAGGGTGTATAAAGCAAAAAGTCCCTCAAAGTAAAGTCATCTAGTCCCTTCATAATCAAAGATCAAGTCCCTCAAATGGTTGCCTTCATAAAGATCTTGTCCCTTTCGAATAATGATGACAGTCCCTCCAAAAAAAATGCTTAATACACCCTACAGTTGCCTTCATTAAACAGATGTCCCTTTATATGTCCCTCACATCCAAGGTAATGACTACCTATTCCTTAATAATAGGGATAGTCTTACCATCTAAAGGATAAAGAACAGAAAGACTTAAACTTTAGGGTAGGTTCCTCATAGTTACTTGCTCACTATTCAAAAACTTTTCAAACACTTCACAAATTTCAAACAATTTTCAAACACAAGTTTTTTTACGCATCCGTACATGGATCATTATCAAACTCTTATGAAAATTTCTATTCACACACTTCACATTTTCCAAAACATTTTAAAGTGAGCTAAGTAACTAAGAGCCCATGGATAACCATGGATGCAAAGGGTGCTAACACCTTCCCTTTACATAACCTACCCCCCGGACCCAAAAATCTTTTAAAAGGTCTTTCCTGTTCTTTTATGCCTTTCCTTTGGATAAAATAAAAGTCGGTGGCGACTCTTTCTATCCGCAACATAACTAAAGTCAGTTCTCCCACCGTGTTACAGAACTGGCGACTCTGCTGGGGACTTAATATTAAAGAGGGGTACCCTTAGGAATTAGATCACTTAAATTGTTTGCCTTGTTTGCTTTATATTACTTGTTGGGCTCTTATGTGTGAAAGATCCAAACCCGGATCTAGTAAACCTTAGGTAAATGGCAATAGACCAAGGAAACTGTACGGCGTATACCGATATGGTTGATCTGGTGGCCATAGTTAGTGTGACTTCTTGGTTGGTGCTTATGTTCCTTAAGTCAAGTTGAGGATAATATGAGGCTGCCATATGTTGTCAATACACTAACTAACTTTTAGAACCCTAGTTATCCCATCTTGGCCTTTAGAAAGTAGTGAGATAACCGGCTTTGGTGAAGACTGAAGTTGGTTGATACTCGATGCTACACTCATTGAGATTCTAAACTTGGAGGGTTTTGGTTGGCAAGTAAGTTGCCTACTGAACAACCACGCTTGTGAAGGATCAATGATATTGAGATCCCTTAGAACCTGGTTACTTTATAGGACAGGATGAACCAACTAACTTCAGGGGAGGGTACTTACCTTTGAACCTCATGCAAGCCTTTAAACCTAAGGCTATTGTGTGACTTGTTTGTGTGTGCCACATGTTTGTGATTGAGCATAACATCATGACATCATCATGCATCATAAGCATAGCATTTTCCCTAACCATTTCAAGGACCAATGGATTTATCTTTGTTCTTTGTTGCAGGTCATGGCTACTGCTCGTAGAAACACCATCAGGATCAACTTTGTGGGCATACCTGCTAAGCTTAAAGAGTTGGTTTCTCAAGTGTCTGATCATTCCCAGTTCATCAAGAGACATGGCCACCTATTGGATCTAGTCATCTCAGGGTTCAATGAAGACATGATGAGTGTCCTGTTTCAGTTCTTTGATCCTAAGCACCATTGCTTCACATTCCCCGACTATCAGCTGGTTCCAACCATGGAAGAGTTCTCTAAACTTCTGGGCATACCTGTTCTTGATCAGAAACCATTCACCGGCTTGGAGAAAGAACCTAAACCTGAGGTTATTGTTGCAGCTCTACATCTGAAGAAGTCTGATATTGTTCTAGAAACGAGAAGTGGAGTCAAGGGTGTTCTAGCCAAGGTGTTGATAGAGAAGGCTCAAATGTTCTTGAAGGCCATGAGCTATGATGCTTTTGAGGAGATCTTAGCCTTGCTAATTATGGCTTAGTATTGTTCCCCAATCCAGATCAGTTCATAGATGTGCATGCCATCAACATATTCCTGAGTCATAATCCAGTGCCTACATTGCTTGGAGACATCTTGCATTCTCTTCATACCCGTACTACAAGGGCAAGAGGAACTTTGATGTGCTGCATACCTTTGCTATCTAGGTGGTTTATTTCTCACCTTCCTCGCTCAGTGATGAAGAATGAGCAAGGGTTCAGATGGTCCAAGAGGATCATGTCACTTTCTCACTCAGATATCCATTGGTGCTCCAGATCTATGGAGAACGTTACTATCGTTGACCGTTGTGGGGAGTTTCCTAATGTGCCACTTCTAGGCATAAGAGGAGGCATCACCTACAACCCTTCACTAGCTTTACGACAATTTGGTTACGCTCGGAGTGATGGTCCTCATGACATGTTGATTCAGGGCATTGTGTTGACTATGACAACGATCTTCAGGGTTACCGTCAGAGATTCATACGAGCCTGGGGAAAAGTAAACAGGGTTGATAGCAAGACACTGGAGCCTAAGTACACTATTCCTATGGAAGCTTATCTCAGATGGGTACGATCTCGTGGTCAGACTCTCATGATGCCATATCCTACTATCCTGCCAGTTACCATGGAACCTGTTGCTGAAGGAGATACTTCTTATACCATCCTTCACCCAGACATGCCTACTGACATGGAAGATTTACAGAGATCCTGGATCCAATTGAAGGAGCAAAGGGATACTTTCGAGGCTCATTACAAAGCAAGCCAAGAAAGAATCCTGGAACTAACAAAGCAACTTCACGAGGAACGGAATCTCAACTCATACCTCAACACAAAGAGGAAACGTCCATGGGAGACTTAAAACCCCATCTCTTGTATTTATGTCATTTCATTTTCTGTAAGCCCAAGAGGCAAAACAAATTTATTACTAATAAAAGTTTACCTTCTTGTTGGTTTAAGCAAATTTAAGTCCTGCGGTCCTTGAAAACATTGCATATACATTCACATATCATATCATTGCATCACAGGTTTATTATGCACAGGTTTCTTATCTTCTCGCTGTTTATTTCAGCAATGGCTCTTGAACAAACAGTTAAAGATCTCCAGGCTCAGAATGCCCGATTCCAAGAGTTGATTCTGAACTTGTCCAAGGGACAAGATGAGTTGAAGACACTGCTGGCTAAGAAGAAGAGTCCTGAGGACAACAAGGATGGTCAGTTGGAACAATTGCAAGCTGAGATAACAGAAATGAGAACCCAGATGAATGACCAGGTGGCTCTTATTCAAAGTTTAGCTCAGGGGCAAGAAGAGCTGAGAACCTTTGTCCACAAACTTCAAAGTAATGGAGTCAGGAATCTAATTGTCAGTCAACCTCCGTTAAAACAAGCTGATTTGGTTGAAAGGAAGATGAGGATAAAAGAAGGTAAGAAACAGGTTGCCATTGATTGTTCTTCAGTTGAAGAAGAAAGACCTGATAAGGTTAATCCGCCTCAACACAAGAAATATAGAAGGCAGTTTATCAAGTTCAGCACTCCATGTCACAAGTTCTGCAATGCTTGTTGGAGATGGAACTAATTTCTTTGAAAAGTTCTCCTCAAAATCCTAAAACTTCCTCTCCTCGCTATAATCCCAAGGCAAGGTGTGGGTATCACTCCAACTGTCCTGGACATGATACTAATAGTTGTTGGACATTAAAGAAAAAGATCCAAGACCTGATTGACGAAGGAATCCTAGAGGTTACTCCAGAAGGTCAAGTTGAGTTCTTCTATCGTCCATCAAGCATCAAAGTTTCCAGATAACTGGAGTGACGGGTTTAGAGGAAGAGGCTTTGAGAATATTTGAATGTTCATTTGTAATTTCTTTTGTTTGTTTAAACACTTACTATTATGTTAAACTTTTGTTTTCATTAATGCATTGCATATGTTTGTCTTGAATTAATCCATTCGTTTCACTATATTTTGAACTATGCTTCATATTTCTATTTTGTGATATTTAACTCCTGATAAAGCTATAAGCCTATAGAGGGAGGATGACGAAAAAAATACCATAATATTAGGCAGTATGCTTTTGAACAGACTATGCTGACGATGTACAGGCATTGTTTCAATTCCTAAACAGTGGAGATATAAGGAAGTTAATCCCTAGTCAACCCTTTTGAGCCTATGAAGTAGGAGTTTTTATTCTCGCACAAATTAAAACCCTTATTCATAACCTGGGGTAGGGTAGTTACTCGGTTAACTCAAATATGCCAATTATCTGTGTTGTACACAACTAATGATGGTTCTCTGTAATCATTAAACCTGACAGTCAATATTTAGAGAAAAAAAAAGCTCACTAAGTCAAAACCTATGAAGGAGACTTAATAAAAAATTAAGACATCTCGCTGACTGTAACCTTGAAATAAACAGTTCAGGCAAAAAGAAGGGATAACAAAGTCAAAAGAAAAAAAAGAGAGGTTACTATGAATCCTCAACAAAGAAAGATGACTGGATGTTCAAATAAATTTTTGGTGGCTGAACCATCATAAATGTCAGTGTTACAATACCAAACTTCTTTGGAACTTCAATGCATAAGTTAACTGAGTATAGGACTGAAGAACATCATGGAGAATGGGTTGGGTACAAATAAATTTGAGCCTTTATCCTTTGTTTCTTAAACCATGAACCAGGCCACGTTACAACCCTTTAAAAGTCCTAACTGAAGCATGGTTAGTTCGAAAGCGTACTGCTACAAAAAGGTATCCTGACTCCTTTAGGGCTTGTTTTAAAAATTGAGTTAACATCACAGTTTTCTAAAAAAAAAAAAAGTTTTAAAATAATTCCTTTTAAAAATAAAATAAAAAAATACAAAAAAACTTCAAGACAGACATAAGCATTGCATTTTTGAATACATTTGTTTGCATATACCTGAGTGTTTGATAAACAGAGAAACTTACAGGATGAATGTTCAAAGTCCTTCTGATAAACAAAGTTGTTTCCTGGATCAAAGTCCATGTATACAAAGGGGCATAGTCATTATCTCCCAATCAAGGGGGCAGACCGTGATACTTCCTAACTCATTTGGGGCAATCAGGACAAGATTCAACTATGTTTAAGCAGCCAGAGGCAGATCTCCTCATCTATCTGAAGTGCCAAGGGTAACAGTACAAAGTTCATAATGCCAGGGGCATAGTCACTGTTTCCCAGTCAAGAGGCATACCAAGTTACTGTTCAATTCATTTGGGGCAAGTAGGTCCAGATTCAACCGTGCTTAATAGCCAGGGGAATTTTTCCTCATACAGTTGAATTACCAAAGGTGACATTACAGAGTTCACAATACCAGGGGCATATGCTTATGGGGCATTTTGTTTGTTTCTCTTGAGGTAGCTCATTTCAGATACTTCCATTATGGGACAATTCATCATCAACCAAAGGGGCAATGCTTTCTTTTCAAATCTAGTATCCGGAGCATATATGGTCCATCACAATTTGAAGACACATTCCTCTCATTATGTTACCTTGATATTGGATTCTCAGCAGAAGCCATGGTGGAAATTGATTGTCTACGCCAGTAGTATCAGATGGCGTCAGTATCATGTCTTCAGATCCAGCTATGAAGATTTCTAGGAAGGTATTCAGGAAAGTTATGGATTTCAGGAACTCCAAATACAATTGGTTATACACTCTTGAAGTTAAAACGGTTCTGTTTTCAAGTTCAGCTTTACTTTTCCCTCTGAATCCAGATTTACTTTTACCCTATTTACATAAGCGAAACGTCCATTGGTTGTGTTTGAATGTATTATGCTTTTGAATATGATTGATGTTTACCAGAAATGCACGAAAATGCAGTAATAGTATTTACTAAAGACGAACGAGGGAAGGATTTCAACGAAGCTTCGCCGGTTCATCTTTACAAGACAGTTACAAATACCTCAGTAGGACAAATCCATCTTCATAAAGTCACATCTCCCCTGGAATTTATATCCATCTCTTTTATCCTCATACGGGTATTCGGGAATTTACTTTCCAATAAGAGTGCGACGAACGAGGACGGGATGTTATATCTACCTTACTATCCCCAGCAGACAAGAGGTTATGTATACCTTATCATCAAACAAGACGGGAACGAGTTCCTCATACTCTTCAGCAACAAATCAGGATTTATTTTCCCTGGCCAGCAGTTATTATACAAAGATATCCAGACGTTTCGGGCATCATCGTGTCATACATACATCATTTACATCATACCATAACATACATATCCATAGATACATAATACATTACTCAAGTGCATCATATTATACATGCATACATAATACATAAACTAATATTATCATATAGAATGCTACCTTGTTTTCAGGTTAATTCTCCAGCAGACAAACTTCATCAAACAACTTGTGGCTATCAGGATTGCTTTATCCTCCTGAAAGCATATTATTATCCCCTCAGGACTGCTTTATCCTCCTGAAAGCATATCATTTCCTCAGGATTGCTTTATCCTCCTGAAGGCATATCATCACTTTGGGCCGTGGTTTATCTTCTTAAAGGTTATCATCACCTCAGGATTGCTTTATCCTCCTGAAAGTATATCACTACCTCAGGATTGCTTTATCCTCCTGAAAGCATACTATTACCTCAGGATTGCTTCATCCTCCTGATAGCTCATCACCACCTCAGGATTGCTTCATCCTCCTGAAAGCTTATTATTACATCAGGACTGCTTTATCCTCCTGACAGCTTCTTGTACCTCAGGATTGCTTTATCCTCCTGAAATCATATTATTACCTAAGGACTGCTTCATCCTCCTGATAGCTATCATCATTACCTCAGGATTTCTTCATCCTCCTGAAAGCATATTATCAATATCTCAGGACTGCTTTATCCTCCTGAAAGCATACTATTACCTCAGGACTGCTTTATCCTCCTGACAACTTATTATTACCTCAGGACTGCTTTATCCTCCTGAAAGTTATCATCACTACATCAGGACTGCTTCATCCTCCTGAAAGCATATCACTACATCAGGACTGCTTTATCCTCCTAAAAGCTTATTATCTCTTCAGGACTACTTTATCCTCCTGAAAGCCTATCATCCCTCAGGAATGCTTTATCCTCCTGAAAGTTTATTATTCCTTCAGGATTGCTTTATCCTCCTGAAAGCTTATCACTGTATCAGGATTGCTTTATCCTCCTGAAAACTATCATCATTACCTCAGGGTTGCTTTATCCTCCTGAAAGCTATCATTATTACTACCGCAGGACTGCTTTATCCTCCTGACAGCTTATTATTACCTCAGGAATGCTTTATCCTCCTGATAGTTTCTTATCCCTCAGGAATGCTTTATCCTCCTGAAATTATGTTATTACCTCAGGACTGCTTCATCCTCCTAAAAGCTTATTATTCCTTCAGGATTGCTTTATCCTCCTGAAAACTTATCACTGTCTCAGGGTTGCTTTATCCTCCTGAAAACTATCCTCATTACCTCAGGGTTGCTTTATCCTCCTGAAAGCATATCATCCATCAGGACTGCTTTATCCTCCTGAAAGTCTATCATCCCTCAGGAATGCTTTATCCTCCTGAAATGTATATGAAGAACTTTTCTCCAAGTGGCATCTTTAAGCCCACTCAAGCATATTCAACTAGTCACCTGTATCACTCTATGCACTGGTGAGTGCAAATTTTTGGGCTTTTGTGTTCAATCCCCTTCAACCTTCCAAGTTACGACTGGCAAACATACCAATCTAACCCCTCAGGTTTCAGAAAATTGAACAGGGGCAGTTGTTGCACCCCAAAATTTGCCCTCACAATACAAGACTTTGTGTACTAAGAAGGTTCACAAGGTTCACAAGATTCACAACACTTACAAGACCTTTCATGAGGTTCATGAAGTCTACAAGATACTTTATGAGGTTCACAAGGTTCACAAGATTCACAATGCCTACAAGACCTTTCATGAGGTTCATGAAGTCTACAAGATACTTTATGAAGTTCACAAGGTTCACAAGATTCATAATTCTTACAAGACCTTTCATGAGGTTCATGAAGTCTACAAGATAATTTATGAGGTTCACAAGGTTCACAAGGTTCACAATACCTCCCATGAGGTTCACAAGACATCTTATGATGGTTCACAAGGTTCACAAAGTTCACAACTGGTCAGAAGAGTTGACAATTCCCTCAGACAATACACCTCATAAGCAGTGCATCCTAAGCTAGGGTTTTGACTTTAATCAGGCTAAATGAACTTCCAAGACTTCAAGTGAGCTTCATAGCATCTTATATGTGTGTAAGAACCCCCATGACAAGTTTCAAGACTTTTCTCAGAAGTTTGCTCAGTCAGATGATCAGATAAGTCAAAATCAGTCAAAGTAGTTAAAAAGTCAAACTGAGGTCAACTGTGGTCAAACCAAAGTCAAACTTCATGATTTTTTGCCAACATCAAGTATATGAAGTAAAATTCATCATTTGATCAAGGGTTGATCATGATTCATCAAGGAGATTTCAGATCATCAAGAATCAGGAGTTTCTAAATTAGGGTTTCCTCAGTAAAAGTCAACTGAACTTTGACCAGCCATAACTTTCACATGCTTCATCACCAAGTTTCCATCCAAAGCTCATTTTGAAGGAAATTGAATTCTCTACAACTTTGTGTCTCACAAGCCAAGCCCAAAAATGCTTCATTTGGAAGGTATGAGCTAAGACATTATAGGTCCTTTTGAAAGTCAACAAAAAGTCAACAACTTCAAAAGGGCATAACTTGAGATTGGTAAATGATATGGACATGAAACCAGTGGGGTTGGTTAGAGGACTCTTCAAGCTTTCCAAAATGTCCAAGAACACCCTCATATCATTAAAATTGAAGGATGTGTGCCCTTGCAAAGTTGGGAAATTTTTGAGTGGTGTATGAGGAAAATAGGGTCTTAAAATTAAATTCTTCCAAATGGGCTTGCAATCTTGTGATCCAAACTTCACCATAACACCAAGCACGACCCAACCCATATAATTTCTGATTTTTTTTATTTTATTTAATATTTATTTGAATTTTATTCATTTAAGTACATATTAAATCAAAATAAGATCAAAAAAATCAATATTTAAGTGTGATTCTTCTTCTGGAAAATCATAAAAGACATTTAACATGAATCCACACTATCCAAATTCGTGCTCACTCTTTGAAGCATGAAGAGATTTGATTTTTGGCCAAAATTGGAAAGGGATTTCTTCATCACTAAGGTATCCATAAAGCCCAAAGAGAGAATCTATTTTTTGACCTAATTTACATCACTACATATAGACAAACTTATTACAAGCAAAGGGACGAAAAATTGAGCCTCCAAAGGTAAGAACAAATTTTCAAAATTCATCCTAAGCACACCAATTCGGTTTGATACCTAGAGCTGCTTTCAAGACAAACCAAAGGTTGCAACTTGTTCCTGGGAGTTCATAGAATGATTCTGGATCATAACCTTGTTCAATCATGCCTTAACTCGCATAAACCGAATGCATCTTCTTCATGTTCTAAGTTTTTTCGATTTGAATAATTTATGCATTGATATTGAAAACTAACCATGGATTTATGTTTGTTGTGATGTTTAGAAACTTTCTGGATAAGTTAATTCAGTTATCATGGACTGTATTGAAATTTGCCATTGCTAGGGTTTGGAGCTTCAAATCGGGAACCAAGCATTCAAGGCCTTAAAACAAATTCTAAAAACATGGCTATGACATATAATCCTTGTATATTTGATCTGGGTTATTAATTTGAATTAATATTGATGTTTGTATGATGTTCACAAAAACGTAGGTTTCTGGTTTTGAAAATTCGCAGGTGAACGTGTAGGAAAAATCGTAAATATTTTCGCAGGTAAAATGAAGAAGATGAAGTCTGCTGGCGCGAAAACCATATTTGAAATTGATGCAAGGATTAAAAGAAATTTGTTCCATATGTATATCACAATGAGCATGTAGCTCAGTTGGTTTTGGACGCGCGCGTAAGGGCTTAATACATGGGTTCAATTCCTGGGTTGTGTATAATTTTTGCCAATATTCATCATTATTTCCAGGTTTAAAATATAATGGCCATTACCCATCCCATATCATATGCGCGCGCATAGCCCAGTGGCTGGCTTGTTGGTCTGGAGGGAGTAAAGCCTAGGGCCTGGGTTTGAATCCCAGCCCCAGGTAAGTTTTTTATCACTTTCTTTTATTTCATTTAATTTGCTTATATTTTGATTTAATTAATTTAATGAACACATATTAAAATTAAAAAATGGTTACTATTATTTTCTTGTATATAATTTAACAAAAACTTATATTCTAAATTCCAAATTTTTATTAGTAAAATTATTTAAATTAATATTATATATTTTTGTATAAATAATTTAATTATGTTTTAAATACTTAACCCTAAACATATTTTTATAAAACCTAATTATTTTCATAATTGTAAATATTAATTTATTTGTTCATAATTTTTGTCTATATTTTAATTATGTAATAAATCCTAATGTATTTTTCTAAATAATCAAACCCTAATTTTCTTTTACCAAAAATTTAATTCTATTTTATTATCTATAAACTTTAATCATGTACATATTTCTATGATTTAAATCTTGTATATAAATATGCTTAAAATTAAAATTCTGAATTTAATTTTGTTAATATAATAATATGACATAATTTGTTTATAATTTAATTCTTGTATGTAAATAATTTTTAATATATGCTTAAAAATAATTCAAATCTGTTAATTTAATTTATTATCATAATATGTTTATAATTAACCTAACTTTAATAATTTGTGCATAATTTAAAACTTTATGATAATTAGTATATAATTGTTTATATTTTATTCTTAATCTTAAAAAAATAATTGTTCATATAAAAAATTGATCTTTTAATATTTTTGCTTATATTATGTTTATGTGATATTTATGTTATTATTACTAACTACTTTTAACTTTATGTTATTTTTTTATTATTATTTTTCTACTAACCCAATTATTATTATTATTATTATTTATTTTTGCTTATTATATTTAATTTGCTTTAATTATTATTATGTAATTGTTCCTGGATGTAATAGTTAGTAATAATGTTTATTGTTCATATTTTATGCTATGGTTAGTAAATAGGGAGTGTAAACATACTTGTAATATAAAATCAATTTAGATCACAAATTTAAAGATAAATATTAAAATTGCACACTCACACACGTAAGTCGATCTTTGATCGCCATCTCACTTTCTAGGGTTACCTCTCATTGTTGCCTAATCAAAAAGGTCAAGTAGGGTGTATAAAGCAAAAAGTCCCTCAAAGTAAAGTCATTTAGTCCCTTCATAATCAAAGATCAAGTCCCTCAAATGGTTGCCTTCATAAAGATCTTGTCCCTTTCGAATAATGATGACAGTCCCTCCAAAAAAATGCTTAATACACCCTACAGTTGCCTTCATTAAACAGATGTCCCTTTATATGTCCCTCACATCCAAGGTAATGACTACCTATTCCTTAATAATAGGGATAATCTTACCATCTAAAGGATAAAGAACAGAAAGACTTAAACTTTAGGGTAGGTTCCTCATAGTTACTTGCTCACTATTCAAAAACTTTTCAAACACTTCACAAATTTCAAACAATTTTCAAACACAAGTTTTTTTACGCATCCGTACATGGATCATTATCAAACTCTTATGAAAATTTCTATTCACACACTTCACATTTTCCAAAAAATTTTAAAGTGAGCTAAGTAACTAAGAGCCCATGGATAACCATGGATGTAAAGGGTGCTAACACCTTCCCTTTACATAACCTACCCCCCGGACCCAAAAATCTTTTAAAAGGTCTTTCCTGTTCTTTTATGCCTTTCCTTTGGATAAAATAAAAGTTGGTGGCGACTCTTGCTATCCGCAACATAACTAAAGTCAGTTCTCCCACCGTGTTACAAGAAGCACCCACTTGAATCTTGCCACTCCTGATACCACTTTCTACACGCTCTCCTGTCATTATCAACTCAGTGAATCTAGATGATGAGCTTCCAATGAGATGACTATAGAAAGGACCATTCAACGTACACATGAACATATCAACTAACTCCCTGTCAGTTAGAGGTGGTTGCACTCTTCCAGCCAAATCTCTCCACTTCTGAGCATACTCCTTGAAGCTCTCTTTAGCACCCATAAACATGCTCTGAAGTTGCATGCGAGTAGGAGCTAAATCAGCATTGTATTGATACTGCTTATAGAAGGCTTCAGCAAGATCATTCCAATCCCGGATGTTGACACTTTCCAACTGGTAGTACCATTCCAATTGAGCTCCAGATAAGCTCTCTTGGAAGAAATGGATCCACAACTTTTTGTCAGCAGTATGGGGTTGGATTCTCCTGACATAAGATCTCAGATACAGCTTGGGAAAGAGAGACACCATCATAAACAACAAAAGTAGGAACCTTGAAACCAATGGGTATAACCACCCCAAATATCAAACTCAGATCTTCAAAATCCAGCCCAGAAGACTTTTGCAACTCCATAGCATCCATTCTATCCACCAGCATTTTGAGCTTGTCCTCATTAGGCTCATGATAGTAGTTAGCTTCAGAATCAGAGTCCCCCATAGTGTTGTGGAGACTGCCTCCCTCTTTCTCAGACTCTCCAGACTCATAATCTTCAACCTGTTCTTTGGTCTTGACAGGACCTCTGAACCTTCTTCCCATGTTGATCAGGCCACCTGACCTTCTAGTCTTCTTAGTCTTCTTGGCCAGCAGTGTCTTCAATTCATCTTGCCCCTTGGACAAGTTCAGGATCAGCTCTTGGAACTGTGCATTCTGTGCCTGGAGATCCTTAACTGTTTGTTCAAGAGCCATTGCTGAAATAAACAGCGAGAAGATGAGAAACCTGTGCACAATAAACCTGTGATGCAATGATATGATATGTAAATGTATATGCAATGTTTTCAAGGACCGCAGGATTTAAATTTGCTTAAACAAACAAGAAGGTAAACTTTTATTAGTAATAAATTTGTTTTGCCTCTTGGGCTTACAAAAAATGAAATAAATACAAAAGATGGGGTTTTAAGTCTCCCATGGACGTTTCCTCTTTGTGTTGAGGTATGAGTTGAGATTCCGTTCCTCGTGAAGTTGCTTTGTTAGTTCCAGGATTCTTTCTTGGCTTGCTTTGTAATGAGCCTCGAAAGTATCCCTTTGCTCCTTCAATTGGACCCAAGATCTCTGCAAGTCTTCCATGTCAGTAGGCATGTCTGGGTGAAGGATGGTATAAGCAGTATCTCCTTCAGCAACAGGTTCCATGGTAACTGGCAGGATAACAGGATATGGCATCATGAGAGTCTGAGCACGAGATCGCACCTATCTGAGATAAGCTTCCATAGGAATAGTGTACTTAGGCTCTAGAGTCTTGCTGTCAACCTTGTTCACTTTTCCCCATGCTCGTATGAATCTCTGACGGTAACCTTGAAGATCGTTGTCGTAGTCAAACACAATACCCTGAATCAACATGTCATGAGGACCATCACTCCGAGCGTAACTAAATTGTCGTAAAGCTAGAGAAGGGTTGTAGGTAATGCCTCCTCTTATGCCTAGAAGTGGCACATTAGGAAACTCCCCACAACGGTCAATGATAGTGACATTCTCCATAGATCTGGAGCACCAATGGATATCTGAATGCGAGAGTGACATGATCCTCTTGGACCACCTGAACCCTTGTTCATTCTTCATCACTGATCGAGGAAGGTGAGAAATAAACCACCTAGATAGCAAAGGTATGCAACACATCAAAGTTCCTCGTGCCCTTGTAGTACGGGTATGAAGAGAATGTAAGATGTCTCCAAGCAATGTAGGCACTGGATTGTGACTCAGGAATATGTTGATGGCATGAACGTCTATGAACTGATCTGGATTGGGGAACAATACTAAGCCATAAATCAGCAAGGCTAAGATCTCCTCAAAAGCATCATAACTCATAGCGTTCAAGAACACTTGAGCCTTCTCTATCAACACCTTAGCAAGAATACCCTTAACTCCGCTTCTCGTTTCTAGAACAATGTCAGACTTCTTCAGATGTAGAGCTGCAGCAATAACCTCAGGTTTAGGCTCATTTTCCAAGCCTGTGAATGGTTTCTGATCAAGTACAGGTATACCCAGAAGTTTAGAGAACTCTTCCATGGTTGGAACCAGCTGGTAGTCGGGGAATGTGAAGCAATGGTGCTTGGGATCAAAGAACTGAAACAAAACACTCATCATATCTTCATTGAACCCTGAAGTGACTAGATCCAATAGGTGACCATGTCTCTTGATGAACTGGGAGCTTTCAGTCACTTGAGAAACCAACTCCTTAAGCTTAGGAGGTATGCCTACAAAGTTGATCCTGATAGTGTTTCTACGAGCAATAGCCATGACCTGCAACAAAGAACAAAGATAAATCCTTTGGTCCTTGAAATGGTTAGTGAAAATGCTATGCTTATGATGCATGATGATGTCACGATGTTATGCTCAATCACAAACATGTGGCACACACAAACAAGTCACACCATAGCCCTAGGTTTAAAGGCTTGCATGAGTTTCAAAGGTAAGTACCCTCCCCTGAAGTTTAAATGGTTCATCCTGTCCTACAAAAGTAACCAGGTTCTAAGGGATCTCAATATCATTGATCCTTCACAAGGGTGGTTGTTCAGTAGGCAACTTACTTGCCAACCAAAACCCTCCAAGTTTAGAATCTCAATGAGCGTAGTATCGAGTATCAACCAACTTCATTCTTCACCAAAGCCGGTTATCTCACTACTTTCTAAAGGCCAAGATGAGATAACTAGGGTTCTAAAAGTTAGTTAGTGTATTGACAACGTATGGCAACCTCATATTATCCTCAACTTGACTTAAGGAACATAAGCACCAACCAAGAAGTCACACTAACTATGGCCACCAGATCAACCATATCGGTATACGCCGTACAGTTTCCTTGGTCTATTGCCATTTACCTAAGGTACACTAGATCCAGGTTAGGATCTTTCACACAAAAGAGCACCCCAACAGATAAGTATAAAGCAAACAAGGCAAACAATTTTAAAGTGAACTAATTCCTAAGGGTACCCCTCTTTTATTAAATCCCCAGCAGAGTCGCCAGTTCAGTAACACGGTGGGAGAACTGACTTTAGTTATGTTGCGGATAGCAAGAGTCGCCACCGACTTTTATTTTATCCAAAGGAAAGGCATAAAAGAACAGGAAAGACCTTTTAAAAGATTTTTGGGTCCGGGGGGTAGGTTATGTAAAGGGAAGGTGTTAGCACCCTTTACATCCATGGTTATCCATGGGCTCTTAGTTACTTAGCTCACTTTAAAATGTTTTTGAAATGTGAAGTGTGTGAATAGAAATTTTCTTAAGAGTTTTATAATGATCCATGTACGGATGCGTAAAAAACCTTTGTTTTGAAAATTGTTTGAAATGTGTGAAGTATTTGAAATGCTTTTGAAAAGTGAGCAAGTATCTAAGAGGAACCTACCCTAAGTTTAAGTCTTTTCTGTTCTTGAATCCTTTAAATGGTAAACTATCCCTATTATTAAGGAATAGGTAGTCATTACCTTGGATGTGAGGGACAAGTGAAGGGTCATCTGTTATTTAGGCAACTGTGGGGTGTATAAGCAATTCGAAGGGACTTATCATCTTTATTCGAAAGGGACAAGATCATTACGAAGGCAACATTCGAAGGGACTTGATCTTTTTTCTATTTAAGGGACTAGATTATGTGAAATGAGGGACTTTTGCTTTATACACCCTACTTGACCTTTTTGTTTTAGGCAACATGAGAGGTATCCTTATGGAAGTGAGATGGCGATCAAAGATCGACTTACGTGTGTGCGTGTACAATTTTAATATTTATCTTTAAATTTAATGAGCTAAATTAATTTTAAACATACAAACATGTTACACTCCCTATTTTACTAACCATAGCATAAAATAAATATTAAATATTACTATTACAATATTACATAAAGGAAGCAATTACATAATAATAATAATTAAAGCAAATTAAATAAATAAGCAAAATAATAAATAATAATAATAATTGGGTTAATAAAAAAATAATAATAATAATACAAAGTTAAATGGGGTTAGTAATAATAATAATAATAAATCACAATATAAATGAGGTTAGCAATAATAAAATATCATATAAACATAATTAATAATGTAAACAAAAATATTAGCATAATAATCAAAAGATCAATTTTTTATATGAACAATTATTTTTTAAGATTAATAAGAAAATATAAACAATTATACTAATTATCATAAAGTTTTAAATTATTTACAAATTATAAAAATTAGGTTAATTACAAACATGTTATAAAAACAAATTATATTTACAAAAATTAAATTAACAAGTTTTAATTATTTTTAAGCATATATTGAAAATTATTTATATATAAGAATCAAGTTATAAACAAATTATATAATATATATACATGATTAAATAATAAATTAAAAATTAAAAATTATAATAGAATTAAATGTTAAATAGAAGAAAATTAGGGTTTGTGAAAATTATTAGGATTTATTAGGGTTTTTACAAAATATTTTAGGTTTTAGAAAATTAGGGTTAATTAATACACTATATGAAATTATTCAATAAATTTTTTTAATAATATTTAAATTAAAACAAATATGAATTCTAAGTTGTAAAAAAAAATAAAACTATTAACATTTTAATTTATGATTTAAACTTATTTAACTATATTATAAATAAAATAAGAGAAACAAAATAAATTAAAAAAAAACTAACCTGAGCTGGGATTTGAACCCAGCCCCTCTGCTTTCACAAACTCCAGCCAACCAAGCTAACCACTGGGCCATGCGCGTGTAGGCGTTAAGGAAGGAGCAGCATCAGGTTTTGTTTCTTCTCCTGTAAATAATCATAGCAAAAATAAAAACAACATAAAAGGGCCTGGGGGGATTCGAACCCAGGTCCCTTACACAACACACAAGCATTCTTTCCATCCAGCCGGGAGGGCGCTACTGATAGTACAATCACCATAATGCATAATATATTAAACCTGTTAATTAAATGGAAAAAACAAGAAAAAGTGGTTGAGCCCAGGAATCGAACCAAGGCCCTCAAGCAATACGCGCGCGTTCAAAACCAACCGAGCTGCATGCTCATTATGATATACGTATGAAACAAATTTGTTTTAACCCTTGTGTCAAATTCAAATAGGGTTTTCGCGCGCAGCTGATCTTCTCCTACCTCTGGACCTGCGCAATTTGCTGTGAATTTTCCTACGATGGTTCCTGCGAATTTTCCCCTGTCTACAACCTGCGAATCTCATATAGCAAGCAAACGATACGATTTCATGAAATTAAGCATATCAATGAATTCCTTAAGGTTCACACAGTCTATTCACGTTTTTTAAATTCATTTATAGTTGGTTTCTTGGATAACCCTAATTTAGCAACCGAAACCCTAACAATGGCAGGTTCGGTTATAAGCTATGCTTCTTCATGAAAATGTCCAGAATCCATCTACCAGTCATGATTAACACAAATCAAACAACAAAATTAGTTAATATTAGCTAAATAACCAAAGTCGAAAAATTTGAATTCAAAGACAAGAGAGATTCGGTTTATGCAATGTGAGATGTTTTGGATGCAAATAAGCATTGAGAATGATTCAATGATGTCCAATAAACATGTCTCAACCTTCAAATTGGCTTGAAAGAGCTTGAATTATCAAATCCGAATTTGAAATTTAGTGACTTTTTTGAATATGTGAACTTACTCTTGGAGGCCAGAAAATCGTCTCTTGTGCAAGGAGTTATGTTGTATACTTATAGTACAATAGAATTAGGTCAAAAGATTTGATTGTTGTATGAAGTTTTTGATTGAAAAAGATTGAAAAAGACTAGAACTTAAAATTCAAATATTTTTGAATTCAACCTTTCTATTTCAAGCCAATCTTCATAATTCTTATATCAATTTGATCCAAATCATCTTTATGACTTTCTAGAAACAATATCCCATTTAAATATTTGACTTTTCTATTTTATTTTAATTTAAAATGATTTTAGATGAATAAAATCAAAATAAATAAAATAAAATAATAAAAAATCTGAATATTTGAGGGTTGGGTCGTGCATGAGGTATTTGTATGGATTGGATCATCATATGGCAAGCCCATTTAGAGAAATTTGGTTTTAAACCTCCATTTTCTTCATAAATCAACCAAAACTTTCCCAACTTTGCAAGGGCATACATCCTTCATTTTTAATGCTATGAGGGTGTTCTTGGACATTTTGGAAAGCTTGAAGAGTCCTCTAACCAACCCCATTGGTTTCATGTCCATATCATTTACCATTCTCAAGTTATGCCCTTTTGAAGTTGTTGACTTTTTGTTGACTTTCAAAAGGACCTATAATGTCTTAGCTCATACCTTCTAAATGAAGCATTTTTGGGCTTGGCTTGTGATACACAAAGTTGTAGAGAATTCAATTTACTTCAAAATGAGCTTTGTATGGGAAAAATGTGATGAAGCATGTGAAAGTTATGGATGGTCAAAGTTCAATTGACTTTTCCTGAGGAAACCCTAATTTAGAAACCTCTGATTCTTGATGATCTGAAATATCGTTGATGAATCATGATCAAACCTTGATCAAATGATGAATTTTACTTCATATACTTGATGTTGGCAAAAAATCATGAAGTTTGACTTTGGTTTGACCATAGTTGACCTCAGTTTGACTTTTTAACTGCTTTGACTGATTTTGACTTATCTGATCATCTGACTGAGCAAACCTTTGAGAAAAGTCTTGAAACTTGTCATGGGGATTCTTAAACACATATAAGATGTTATGAAGCTCACTTGAAGTTTTGGAAATCCATTTAGCCTGATTAAAGTCAAAAACCCTAGTTTTGGATGCCCTGCTTAGGAGGATGCATTGTCTGAGGGAATTGTCAAATCTTTTGACTATTTGTGAACTTTGTGAACCTTGTGAACCTCATAAGATGTATTGTGAATCTTGTGAACCTCATGGGAGGTCTTGTGAACCTTGTGAACCTCATGGTAGGTCTTGTGAACCTTGTGAACCTCATGGGAGGTCTTGTGAACCTTGTGAACCTCATAAAGTGTCTTGTAAACTTCATGAACCTCATGAAAGGTCTTGTGAACCTTGTGAACCTTCTTAGCACACAAAGTCTTGTATTGTGAGGGAAAATTTTGGGGTGCAACACGTACTTCTTATTGAAGGATTAAATTACTGAATATCCTGACTGAGGATAAAAGAGACGTACATTGCTCAGGGAGACTTATTCGGTCAAGTATCAATTCTTTCGTAGGATATCAGACTTGAAAGAAATCTAATTGAAGGTTTCGTAGATTTGGAAGTACAAGGGGCTACTTGGAATGTTTCGTTAGAATATATCCGTGAAGATTACTCTGTGGGGATGAACCGACGAAGATTCGTTAGATTCCTATCTCCGATCGTCCTTGGTAAATACTATTATTGTATTTTATGCATTTCTGGTAAACATCAATCATATTTAAAAGCATATATGCATTCAAACGTAATCAACAGACGTTTTTGCTTAAATAAAAAAGGGAAAAGTAAACCTGAATTCGGAAATAGGATTATATCAATTTTGAAGGTGTAGACTCATTCAAAGTAACCAATGGATTTAGGACTTTTGAGATTCTCGACTTCCCAGAGTAATTCTCTAGGAATTATCATGATTGAATATAAAGACATGATATTGAGACGGCAAAATACCCAAATTAGTCCCTTAACTCTACCTCTGGGTCCAATTTGGTCCCTTATTTTTAAAAAGTTTCAAAGTGATCCTTTAATTGTTCAAAAAGGACCACGTTAGTCCTTTCCGTCCAATTTTCCCAAACGGCGTTAATTTTTTACAGGGTGGCAACTGATGTGGCATTTGGTGCTGATGTGGCATTTGGTTATATGGCACGTTATTTGTGTTTACCACACAATGATTTGGATTTATTATAAAATTATTTCTCTTTCACTGTCATCTTCTTCATTTCCACATTCTCTCTACTGGATTGTAGATTCAAACAAAAAAACCTAATTTTCCTAGAAAATAAATTCCTCTGAAACCTAAACGCCTCATTCCAAACCTTTGTTGCTCGCTTCACCTCAGGGTCCAATTTGGTAGAGTTGGTGCAATTGCTGCTGTCTACTCGGCTGCGATCTTGGAGTATCTGACTGCTGAAGTATTGGAACTGGCTGGGAATGCTAGCAAGGTTAAAAGGATTACTCCGAGACATTTACAGCTTGCGATCCGAGGGGATGAAGAATTGGATACTCTGATAAAGGGGACTATTGCTGGAGGAGGTGTGATTCCTCATATTCACAAATCTCTTATCAATAAATCTTCCAAGGAGTAGATTATGGCTGCAGAATAGAAAATTTATGTCACTACTAAGTACTAATTATGGATTTGTTGTTGGGTACAAGAACCTTGAAATAATGGTTAAGAATGTTGTTGATTGTGTATAAACCTGATGTTGTTTCTCAATTTTATTAATATGGTACTAATTTCAATTAGGGATTATGTAGTTTATGTTTCAATTATTGGGATTACTAGTTTGTGGTTTCATGTGCTGGAAAATTACAGTACCTGTTAAGAATTGAAAGTTCTGGTTTGGGCTCCACTTGGTCTCTCAGTATCATAACAGATGTGTGATTATTGCATCCTCTGCACATTTAAAATAGAAAACACTTTCTCCTAGAGGAAGCAAGAATTTTTCTTTATTTTCGACTTTATGAACTGTCTTTATTACACTTTAAAGCTTAAACCGTCTGTGGGGTGGTCCTATACTTTTATAACATCACGATAAACAAGACATGTCTGTAGGGTCTAATACGAATGTTGTTTTGTAGCAAAGAAAAGATTGGTCCAGATTTGATGCTCTCAAATGTTTGGTTTTCATCTGATATTAGTTTTCTCACTGCAGTAAATTTAGATTATGTTCTTTTGATTGTTGTGTGAGTTACAACGCAAATCTTATGCAATATATCTCTGATGTAAGAACTGTGTATTTCAAAATGACTGGTATGAGACTGTTATGCAGCATAAAATTGTGCAGTGATGTTATACAAATTACTAACAACATAGTGATTTCAGAATTTTGCTGTACACATCCAAAAGCTAAGAAAACGGAATGGAAATGTCAATTCTGATTTTGTTAGAAAACGAAATCACAGTTTAAGATAATTTCAAGAACAAAACACAGTTAGGATCTGGAATTACATTTCAGATTTTATGCATTTCATTAACACAATCAACAAACCTGTCAAATAAATACATTCCCAAGAACAATAGCTAGTTCGAGCACCAATCCATGACAAAGTTGGACTCAACAAACAAAAACTTCCCCTAAACTAGACCTACCACTTGTACACCAGAAAGCAGAATAAGATTCCTAAAATCTAAACTCTAAAAACAGTAACGAATCACAAAAGCTCGGTAAGAGAATTTCATCAAATTCCAACAGCTACCACCTAATGTTAATGCACAACTACTTAAAATCCCCTTCGTTTAGATGGTAGATATCTTAGGTACATCGACAGGAAACTGGTCAATTTCATCGATCCAAGGGTTTTTCTCCTTAGCAGGGTTGATGGTCCTGAGAGCCTTCCACACTGCACTGTTACACTTGAATCCTGAACCAAATGCTATTTGCCATGTTCTATCTCCCTTCTTAATCCTCCCTTTGGCTTCTGTGTAAGCAAGTTCATACCAAAGTGAACTGCTAGATGTGTTTCCGAAACGATATAGTGTCATCCTCGATGGCTCCATATGCCAAGGAGGTAGCTGCAAGTTTTTCTCCACTTCATCCAAAACAGCTCTGCCCCCGGCATGGATGCAAAAATGTTCAAAAGCTAGCTTGAAATCTGGAATATAAGGCCATAAGATCTTTAGACAAATTAACACCAATCTTGCCATTGACATCTTCTTCTTGAGTTACACAGCCAAAGCACTTGTCATCAGAAGCCTTGTTAGTACGAACAGTAGTGATCAATTGGTATTTCGATCTTCTTTTGTCCGAGCTTTTGTTGGAAAGCAGAACTGCAGCTCCTCCCATACGAAACAAACAATTAGAAACAAGCTTCGACCGTTCGTTTCCAAAGTACCAATTCAACGTGATATTCTCCATGCTAATAACCAATGCATACGAATTAGGATTGCTCTGTAGAAGATCTTTAGCAAGATCAATTGAGATCAGTCCCGCACTACATCCCATCCCACCAAGGTTGTAACTCTTCACGTTCCCTCTAAGCTTGTAATGATTGACAACCATTACAGATAGCGACGGAGTTGGGTTGAACAAGCTACAATTCACAATCACAATTCCTATATCTTTAGGCTTCACCGAGGTCTTACCGAATAGCTCATCAATAGCACCAAACATCACAGTTTCAGCTTCTTTCCTAGCTTCCTTCATTGAAGGGTTAGGAGGAAAGTTAAGGACAACCTCAGGAAGGTAAGTGGATTCCCCGAGTCCGGACCTCTCAAGAATCTTCCTCTGAAATTCGAGATTCTCCTCCGTAAAAGTACTAATCAATATAGACTGATCCATAAATTTCCTTTTTGTGCACTTCCGCAATTCTTCTGGCTTATAACATGAGAAATCAACAAGGTACACCAGTTTCGGATGAGTCAAAAAGTAGAGTGTGGATAGAAAAACAAGTAGAGTTGAGCAAAATATGACAGATAACAAATTGTATTGTAGATTCTCCCAAATATCATAAAGATCTTGGATTGAAAAAGTGGATAACTCAGCAGCAATTAACATCACAAGTGGTGAAAGAATAAGGTACATTCCATGAGTGATTAGATAGTGATAGCCAAGTTTAACATACTTTAATTTAACCGATTTCTTGAAATCAGGTAGGTTCCTAGATGAATGTGGCGGCATCAAGGGTGCACCTGGTCTTGCATCAGTCATTTTTTCCCTGTTCAAAAGTTGAATCAAACTACTTTAGTTAGAGATTTTCCATAAATTCCCTCCAAAAGACCCTTTTTCAGTAAGAGCTTCTACTAAAGTAAATTCAAAATAATAATCAATAAAAATGCTTGCTTTTTTTAATCTATATGCTCTAACATAAAAATCAGGTGAAAATTGTTGTAGATGGAATGAGGCGTTTAGGTTTCAGAGGAATTTATTTTCTAGGAAAATTAGGTTTTTTTTGTTTGAATCTACAATCCAGTAGAGAGAATGTGGAAATGAAGAAGATGACAGTGAAAGAGAAATAATTTTATAATAAAGCCAAATCATTGTGTGGTAAACACAAATAAATGTGAAGTGGTGTAATGGTTTGATATACTTTGTAGTAACCAAGTGAACCTGAGTTCGAAACCTTGCTTCCACAAATGTTTAGATTTTTTATGGGAATTTTTGCCAAATCACGTGCCATATAACCAAATGCCACATCAGCACCAAATGCCACATCAGTTGCCACCCTGTAAAAAATTAACGCCGTTTGGGAAAATTGGACGGAAAGTACTAACGTGGTCCTTTTTGAACAATTAAAGGATCACTTTGAAACTTTTTAAAAATAAGGGACCAAATTGGACCCAGAGGTAGAGTTAAGGGACTAATTTGGGTATTTTGCCTATTGAGACCATATGATACTACTGGCGTAGACAGTTAATTTCCACAATGGCTTCTGCTGAGAATCCAATATCAAGGCAATATAATGAGAGGAACGTGCTTTCAGACTGTGGTGGACCATATACGCTTCGGGTATTAGATTTGGAAAGAGAGTGTTACCCCTTAGTTGAGGATGATTTGTACCAAAATGGAAGTATCTGAAAGGAGCTACCTCAAGAGAAATAAGCAGAATGCCCCACAATAATATGCCATTGGCATCGTGAACTCTGTAATGTTACCTTTGGTTATTCAGATAGATGAGGAGACATGTCCCTGGCTACTTAAGCATAGTAGAATCTTGACCTGATTGCGCCAAATGAATTGGACAGTAACATGGCACGCCCCCTTGAGTGGAAGATAGTGATAATGCCCCCTTGTATACATTGGCTTTGATCCAAGAAGCAACTTTTCCTGTAAGGAGGAATTTGATTCATTGACTGTTCATTGTGTAAGCTTCTCTGTTGTCAAACACTTAGTTATATGCAAATAATGATATTCAAAATGCAACGCTTATGTCTGTCTTGAAATTTTTGAAAAAGATTTATTTTAGCACAACAATGTTTATAAAATTATGATATTTACTCAAGATTTATAATAATCCCTAAAGGAGTCAGGATACATTTTTGTAGCAGTATGCTTTCGAACTAACCATGATTCCGTTAAGACTTTTAAGGGTTGTAACGTGGCCTGGTTCACGGTTTAAGAAACAAAGGATATAGGCTCAAATTTATTTGTACCCAACCTATTCTTCGTGAAGTTCTCCAGTCCTATGTTCGGTTAACTTATGCATTGAGGTTCCAAAAGAGTTTGGAATTGTAACATTGACAAAAGTTTATTTGAAAAACCAGTCATTTTTTTCCGTCTAGGATTTGTAGTGACCACTTTTTTCTTTTTACTTTGTTATCCCTTCATTTTTCCTGAACTGTTCGTTTCAAGATTACAATCAGCGGGATGTCTCAATTTTATTAAGCCTCCTTCATAGGTTTTAACATAGTTAGCTTTTCTTTTGCTAAATATTGTCTGTCAGACTTAATGATTACAGGGAACCATCATTAGTTGTGCACAAAAGGACAACTGGAATAATTGAGTTAACCGAGGAACTACCCTGCCCTAGGTTATGGTTAAGGGTTTTAATTTGTGTGAGAATAAAAACTCATACTTCATAGGCTCAAAAGGGTTGACTAGGGATTAACTTCCTTATATCTCCACTGTTTAGGGATTGAAACAATGCTTGTACATCGTCAGCATAGCTGTTCAAAAGCATATTGCATAAGATTATGGTATTGTTTTCGTCATCCTCCTTCTAAATATTTACAGCTTTATCAAGAGTTAAATATCATAAAATATAAGTGGGGAGTATAGTTTTAAATATAGTGAAACGAATATTAATTCAAGACAAACATACACAATGCATTAATGTGAAAACAAAGTCTAACATAATAGTAAATGCTTGGACAAACAAAGAAATTACAACTGAATAAATAAAATGATGTCCTTTCCAGTTGGATGAATGTCTTCGAGTGCAATCTGTGAACTTTCAGGAGCAGTATATTTCACCATGAAATCAAATTTGCCACTTGGTTGTCCCAAGGTGTCCCATAATTCAACAGGAATAGGTGGGCTTTCTTTCTTGCTACCTCGGGCAATTTGTCTTGCAACTTCGATATTTGATGGACGACAGGAGAATTCAATTTGATCTTCTGCCGTAACCTCGAGGATTCCTTCGTTAATAAGGTCTTGAATCTTATTCCTCAATGCCCAACAATTATTAGTGTCATGTCCAGGATAATTAGAGTGATATACACACCTTGCATTGGGATTATAGTGAGGGGAGGAAGTATTGGGCTTTCGAGGAGAATCTTCCAAGGAAATTAGCTCTATCTCCAACAAGCATTGCAAAATTTGTGACATTAGCATGCTGAATTGAATGAATTGTCTTCTACATTCTTTGTGTCGAGGTGGATTAACCTTACAAGACCTTCTTTCTTCAATTGAAGAACTATCAGTAGTAACATGTCTTTTTCCTTCTCTTATCCTTATCTTCCTTTTAACAAAGTCAACTTGTTTCATCGGAGGTTGACTAATGATTTGATTTCCGACTCTATTATCTTGAAGTTTATTGACAAAGATTCTCATCTCTTCTTGCCCTTGGACTAAGCACTGGATAAGAGCCACATGTCCATTCATCTGGATTCTCATCTCTGCCATCTCAGCTTGCAGTTGTTCCAACTGATCATCCTCGTTGCCTCCAGGATTCTTCTTTTTCATGTCCTTAGAGAGGAGTGCTTTCAACTCTTATTTCCCATTGGACAAACTCAGAATCACCTCTTGAAACTGAGCATTCTGAGCTTGAAGATCTTTGACAGATTGTTCGAGAGCCATTTCTGCTGAAATAAATAGCGAGAAGATGAGAAACCTGTTGTGAAAACCTGTTATGAAATGATATGATATGTAGATGCATATGTAAAGTTTTCAAGGACCGCAAAATTTAAATTTGTTAAAACAAACAAAAATAAAACTCTTATTAGTAGGCTTGAAATAATATTACCCCTTGGGCTTACAAATTAAAATAAACAAAATTTATAAAGAAAATAAAACATGTGGGAATTAAGTCTCCCATGGACGCTTCCTCTTTGTGTTGAGGTAGGTGTTGAGATTCCGCTCTTCATGAAGTTGCTTTGTCATCTCCATCATTCTTTCTTGGCTAATCCTGAATTGGGTTTCAAAGGTATCTCTTTGCTCATTCAGTTGGATCCAGGACTTTTGCAGCTCTTCCAAATCAGTGGGCATATCTGGATGAAGGATGGTATAGGGAACATATCCTTCAACAACAAGCTCCATGGTAACCGGTAGAATAGCAGGATATGGCATCATAAGAGTCTAAGCATGAGACCGCACCCATCTGAGGTAAGGTTCCATGGGAATGGAGTACTTTGGTTCCGGAGTCTTGCTATTAACCTTGTTCACTTTACTCCAAACTCGTATAAACCTTCAATGGTAACCTTGAAGATCATTGTCGTAATCAAACACAATACCTTGAATAAGCATATCATGAGGACCATTACTCCGAGCATAACCAAACTGACGTAGAGCTAAAGAAGTGTTGTAAGTAATGCCCCCTCTTATGCCAAGGAATGGCACATTAGGGAACTCTCCACAACGGTCAATGATAGTAATGTTTTCCATAGACCGGGAACACCAGTGAATATCTGAATGAGAAAGTGACATTATCCTCTTAGACCACCTCAACCCTTGTTCATTCTTCATCACAGATCGAGGAAGGTGATAAATAAACCACCTAGATAGTAGATGTATGCAACACATCAGAGTTCCTCTCGCTTTCATAGTACGAGTGTGAAAAGAGTGTAAGATATCTCCAAGCAAGGTAGGCAATGGATTGTGAGTCAGAAATATGTTGATGGCGTGTACATCTATGAACTGGTCTGGATTAGAGAATAATACCAACCCATAAATCAGCAAAGTTAGGATCTCCTCAAAAGCATCGTAACTCATAACATCCAAGAACACCTGAGCTTTCTCTATCAATACTCTAGCAAGGATACCCTTAACTCTACTTCTTGTTTCTAGGACAATGTCTGATTTCTTCAAATGTAGGGCTACATCAATGACTTCAGGCTTAGGCTCCTTCTTTAAGCCTGTGAAGGGTTTCTGATCAAGGATAGGTACCCCAAGTATCTTGGATAATTCTTCCATTGTAGGCACCAACTGATAATCGGGGAATGTGAAACAATGATGTTTAGGATCAAATAACTGGAATATGACACTCATCATATCTTCATCAAACCCTGAGGTAACCAAGTCAAGTAGATAACCATGCTTCTTGATGAACTGAGAGCTTTTAGGAAGTTTTGAGACCAAATCCTTAAGCTTGCGAGGTATCCCTACAAAGTTGATCCGGATAGTGTTCCTACGAGTGGAAGCCATAACCTGCAACAAAGAACAAAGATAAATCCTTTGGTCCTTGAAATGGTTAGTGAAAATGATATGTTTATGATGTCATGATGTTATGATGTTATGTTCAATCACAAACATGTGGCATACACAAACAAGTCACATAATAGTCCTAGGTTTAAAGGCTTGCATGAGGTTTAAAGGAAAGTACCCTCCCCCTGAAGTTTAGTTGGTTCATCCTGTCCTACAAAAGTAACCGGGTTCTAAGGGATCTCAATATCATTGATCCTTCCCAAGGGTTTTTGTTCAGTAGGCAACTTACTTGCCAACAAAAACCCCCCCAAGATTAGGATCTCAATGAGCGTAGCATCGAGTATCAACCAACTTTAGACTTCTCCAAATTCGGCTATCTCACTACTTTCTAAAGGCCGAGATGGGTCAATCAAGGTTCTAAAGGATAGTTAGTGTTAATGACAACGTATGTGATAACGAGAAAAAGTATCGTTTTATTACTATGTTTCAATGCCGTTTTATCGCACTTTTATTGTTTTAACACCCGATTCCTCGAGTTTTCTTTGTCATTTTGCAAGTATATCAATTATAGAGCTAAATCATAAGCCACAAGTGAAATGAGAAAAAACAACCATGAAAAGAAGAAGAAGAGAGGAATTCTGCATAATCTGCATTTTTTGTAATTGTCACGACCGTCATCTAGGAGTCACGACCGTGACACGCTAAAAGGAGCAGTCACGATCGTCACCAGTCCCTCACGACCGTGACGCGCGTAATACAAGGGTAACGAACGTGACACCCTTGTCACGAACGTGACAAGGGGAAAATAGGTTAACTTGCTGAGAGTAAGGAAAGTGTAATAGGTTAGGTCGAGACCACGAGAGTGTGAGATTTTAACCAGATAGCTAAAGTTAGGCATTTAATTTAAACACAACGAGAGCGCTTTAAAATTAATTAGACTTATTAAGTTTCCAAAAATTATTTCTAAACACTTATGGGCTAGCGAGAGCAGGCATAGGGCTTTAGGGGTAAGATCTGAGATAAGACCACGAGAGTGTGAGTTAAAGATATTTAAACTGATAACCTCTACAGAATAGATTAAGTGAACCATCCTTATAAGCCTATATTAGATTGACCCGCCTAAGTTAGCATAATTACATACCGACCGCCTTATTATCATTTTATTAAACTAAAATTTAATTCCTGTCTTTAATCTTTAAAAACAACCAAAAATCGTGACAACCATTCACCTTAGCTAAACTAGTAAACCCTCTAGCACTAAGTAATCATAAAGTCCCTGTGGGATCGATAATCTTAAATATTACTTCGATAGGCTGTGCGCTTGCAGTTAAGATACCGCTAGACACATATTAGAGTACGTCTTTAGCCCATCAAGTTTTTGGCGCCGTTGCCGGGGACCTTAATTTAGTTACTAGTGCACTTTAGAGTAGCATTGTCTAGACTAAGGTAACAACTATTTTCTTTTCTTAATCTAATCTCCCGAGTGTATGCCAAGTACTCGCTCTCAAGGCGAAGACTTGCAACCTCTAATCCCAGAATCGGAACGCTTCTTACACGTAAGAAGTCGGATATTCGATTATGAACAAAATTACAACATTCCAGATCTTCAAATAGACCCACCTAAACCAGTCGGAACATCAAAGGACGCAGAGATGGCTGAAGAACCGAATCATCCTCTCAAATATTACGCTAGTCCTTCGCAAGCTGAACCGCATTCCAGCATTGCCGCACCGGCTATCAACCGAAACGATTTCGAACTGAAACCTTCGCTGATATCAGCCGTGCAACAAAATCAATTCGCCGAAAATCCTACCGAGGATCCGAATCTTCATCTTTCGATATTTGTGCACTACGCAGATACCGTAAAAGCCAATGAAGTTACCCAAGAAGCTATTAGACTACGTCTTTTTCCTTTTTCACTTCGAGACAGAGTGAGAGCCTGGCTTCAATCTCTACCCTCGAATTCAGTAACTACGTGGGAGGAACTAAAGAGAGTTTTCTTGACAAGATATTTCCCACCTAGCAAGACAGCTATGCTAAGAGCTCAAATCAACGGATTTAAGCAAAAGGAAAACGAATCACTTTTCGAAGCTTGGGAACGCTATAAAGATATGCTGAGACTTTGTCCACATCACGGATTAGTAGAATGGATGGTCATCCATACCTTCTACAATGGACTCTTGTACAACACAAGAATGACAATTGACGCTGCCGCAGGCGGTGCACTAATGGACAAAGAATATAACGATGCTTATGCACTTATCGAGAGTATGGCTCAAAACCATTACCAATGGGGAAGCGAGAGAGTCGCAACTAAGAAACCAACAAAAGGAGGTATGTACGAAGTAAGTAGTATGGACCAAGTCAATGCAAAATTTGACCAACTAAACCAAAAGATCGACAACTTGGCCATAACACCAACAGCCACCGTGGCTGCGGTAACACCTAACTGTGAGTTATGTGGAGTTCCAGGACATGATGTCCCTGATTGTCAACTATTAACAGGAATTCCCACATATCAAGTGAATTATGCTCAAGGAAACCCGTACTCAAACACATACAACCCAGGTTGGAAGAATCATCCGAACTTCTCCTATAAGAACAACAATGCTTTATACGCACCAGGTCAAGCACCAACTACAACACCAGGATATCAAAAGACTGCTCCTAATGTCCCTAGAAAATCGAACCATGAGTTGATGATGGAGAACTTCATAGCTAACCAATCTCAAACAAACAAGGACTTCTTGAACCAAAACATACACACTAGTGAGCAGATTAAGCAATTAGTGAGAAAGGTAGATGCATTAGCTACACATAACAAAATGCTTGAAACTCAAATTTCACAAGTAGCTCAACAACAAGCACCTACCGCTGCACCAGCTGGAGTATTTCCTGGACAACCTCAACCTAATCCGAAAGGACAGGCCAATGCTGTGATATTAAGAAGTGGCAAGGAACTTGACGGACCTACCTATCCAAGACTTGATAATCCAGCCATGTACCAAAAACCGGATAAACCGACTGAAATGGTGAATGAACCAGAAGAAAAGGAAGATAATAATCAAGAGGCAGTGGAGAAAGAAAAGCCTTATGTGCCTCCACCACCCTATAAACCACAAATTCCGTACCCTCAGAGATTAACCAATTCCAAGACGGTGGGCCAGTTTAAGAAATTTGTTGAACTTCTGAAACAATTGAATATTACTATTCCATTTACAGAAGCTATCACTCAAATGCCCTCGTACGCTAAGTTTTTAAAAGAAATCTTATCCAATAAGAAAAAGATAGAGGATAACGGAACCGTTACACTTACTACTGAGTGTAGCGCAATAATTCAGAATAATATGCCTCCTAAGCTAAAAGATCCAGGAAGTTTCTCTATATCCTTGTGTAATAGGAAAATTCGTCATTAACAAAGCTCTATGCGATTTAGGAGCCAGTATCAGTGTTATGCCCTTAACGATTTTCAAAAGGCTAGACATGGGAGACCTAAGACCAACTAAAATGTTTGTTCAACTAGCCGATCGCTCTATTAAATATCCTGTAGGCATACTAGAAAACGTCCCAGTACGTATAGGACAATTCTATATTCCTACTGATTTCATAATCATGGACATCTCCGAAGACTCCACTACACCTATCATACTAGGAAGACCATTCTTAGCTACCGCCGGAGCTATAATAGACGTAAAGAAAGGAAAGCTAACCTTTGAAGTAGGTGAAGAGAAAGTTGAATTTATTTTAACACAATTCTTACAATCACCAGCTATAGAGGATACATGCTATCTATTGGACGTAATTGACGAATGTGTAAGAAAAATGGAAATGAAAGAAACTACCTATTCAGAAATTATGAAAATTCAAATCCCCCAGATTTTCGAAGATGACAATTGGCGTGAACCATATTAGGATGATAGTCTAAGCGAAAGTTTAGCACTTACACCGGATCCCATGCCAAGTAAGAATAAACCTACATTAGGGTTTAAAACTTTACCTAAGAACCTAAGATACGAATTCTTAGACACTGAATGTACAAGACCAGTTATAATCAATTCCAGTTTAGGAACAATTGAAACAAAGAAACTTTTAGATGTCTTAAAGAAATATCCAACTGCATTAGGATATAACATATCTGATCTCAAAGGAATATGCCCTTCAATCTGTATGCATCGTATTCTGCTAGAAGAAGATTGCAAAACCTCCAGAGAATCTCAAAGAAGAATTAACCCAATCCTTAGCACTGTAGTAAAGGAAGAAGTTAAGAAACTACTAGATGCTGGAATAATATATCCAATCTCTGATAGTAAATGGGTTAGTCCAGTACATGTAGTACCAAAGAAAGGAGGTATCACTGTTGTGAAAAACGCTAAAGGCGAATCGATATCACAAAGAGTAGTGACAGGACATAGAGTGTGCATCGATTATCGTAAACTAAACAAAGCCACTCGAAAAGATCATTTCCCGCTACCTTTTATAGATCAAATGTTAGAACGATTAGCCAAGCATTCATATTTCTGTTATCTTGATGGTTACTCAGGATTTTTCCAAATCCCTATCCATCCAGATGATCAAGAGAAGACTACATTCACATGCCCTTATGGAACGTTCGCTTATAGACGAATGCCCTTTGGATTATGCAACGCTCCTGCAACCTTTCAAAGATGTATGATGTCAATCTTCGCAGATTTCATAGACAACATCATGGAAGTGTTCATGGACGACTTCTCTGTATGCGGGCAAAGTTTTGAAGGATGTCTATCAAATTTAGAAATGGTGTTAGAAAGATGTGTAAAAGTAAACCTCGTACTTAACTGGGAGAAATGTCATTTTATGGTCAGAGAAGGAATCGTACTAGGACACGTTATATCTGACAAGGGAATTGAAGTTGATAAAGCTAAGATAGAAGTCATAAAAGATCTTCAACCCCCTAAAACTGTTCGAGAAATACGAAGCTTTTTAGGACACGCCGGTTTCTAGCGACGATTCATCAAAGATTTCTCGAAAATCACTAAACCTCTTACCGGTTTATTAATGAAAGACGCTGAGTTCATATTCAATGAAGATTGTCTTAAAGCCTTCGAAACTCTAAAAACAGCCCTCATCACCGCACCAATCATGCAACCCCCTGACTGGAGATTACCTTTCGAAATCATGTGCGATGCGAGTGACTATGCTGTAGGCGCAGTTCTAGGCCAGAGGAAGGACAAGAAACTTCATGCGATTTACTACGCCAGTAGAACCTTAGATTCTGCTCAGATGAACTACGCCACTACTGAAAAAGAATTGTTAGCAGTTGTCTTTGCGCTTGACAAATTCCGTTCTTACCTAGTGGGAGCGAAAATAATCGTTTACACAGACCACGCTGCTATCAGATATCTATTAACTAAGAAAGATGCTAAACCAAGACTCTTGAGATGGATTTTACTCTTACAAGAGTTTGATCTTGAAATAAAAGATAAGAAAGGTACTAAAAACGTCGTAGCGGACCATTTATCTAGAATAAAAGGTATTAAACCCAAACAAGTGCCGATTAACGATGATTTTCCGTATGAACAGCTGATAGCACAAATAGGAAGCGACCCAGTCCAGTTAGACATAGATGAACCAGAACCCGTGGAAACAATCCAAACAACTGTAGGACTGTCATGGTACGCTGACATTGTCAACTACCTAGCTGCAGGAGCTCTTCCACCTGACTTAACCTATCAGCAGAAAAAGAAATTCTTTCACAATCTCAAACATTACTATTGGGATGAACCATTATTGTTCAAAAGAGGACCCGATGGAATCTTTCGTCGATGTATTCCCGAAGTGGAAATAGAAGATGTCATTACTCATTGCCATTCATCTCCTTATGGTGGGCATGCAAGCACTTCCAAGACTTGTGCAAAAATCTTACAAGCCGGCCTATTCTGGCTTAATTTATGGAAAGATGTCCACATCGCTGCTATAAATTGCGATCGGTGTCAACGCACCGGTAATATTTCAAGAAGAGATGAAATGCCTCAAAAAGGAATATTAGAAGTAGAAGTCTTTGACGTCTGGGGAATAGATTTCACGGGACCATTCCCATAATCTTTCGGTAATAATTACATACTCGTAGCTGTTGATTACGTTTCAAAGTGGATTGAGGCTATAGCTTCTCCTACAAATGACACACGAGTAGTAATCAAGCTTTTCAAGAATATAATCTTTCCAAGATTTGGTGTGCCTAGACTTGTCATAAGTGACGGTGGCTCGCACTTCATTTCAAAAATCTTTGACAAATTACTATCTAAGTATGGAGTCAGACACCGTGTAGCAACACCATATCACCCACAAACAAGTGGACAAGTCGAAGTCTCGAACAGAGAAATTAAACAAATCTTAGAAAAGACTGTCGCCATATCTCGGAAAGATTGTTCATCTAAACTTAATGAAGCTTTATGGGCTTATAGGACAGCTTACAAGACACCCATAAGAACTACACCTTTCAAATTAGTATATGGAAAGTCTTGTCATCTCCCAGTATAACTAGAACACAAAGCATATTGGGCGATCAAAACTCTCAATATAAACTATAATGCTGCAGGAGAAAAGCGAATCCTCGATATTAACGAATTAGAAGAGTTAAGGTTAGATGCTTATGAGAATGCTAAGATATATAAAGAAAGAACTAAGCGATGGCACGATAAACGCCTATCTAGGAAAGAATTTAGTGTGGGAGACGTTGTACTCCTCTTTAATTCAAGACTTAGGCTCTTTCCTGGAAAACTAAAATCTAGATGGTCAGGACCCTTTGAAATAACTAGAGTGTTCCCGAGCGGAGCAATAGAAATTAAGGGTAGGAATAGTGAACCGTTCACAGTAAACGGACAACGAGTTAAACATTACCATAAAGTTGAAAATAGAGATTATGCAAATAGTCTAAGGCTTTTAGAGTTGTCCACTAATTTCCCTGATTAATCTACACCTAAGCATTACGTCAGGCTTATGACGATAAAAACAGCGCTTAGTGGGAGGCAACCCATTTAATCATTTTATCATTTTGTCATTTATCATTTTATCATTTATCGTTCTATTGTTTTGTCATTTTATTGTTTTATTGTTTTATTTCATTATAATTATTATTGCTTTTATTTATGCATTTATTTTCTTATTTTCCTTATTTTAATTTTTAAATCACTTTTACAGATTTTCTAAAGTCTTTTCCACTTTCCTTCTCCCCCTGATTTGTTTCCTCCATATTTACACTAACTATGGCTAACCAACCGAGAAACATTATCGAAACCAAATTTAGAGGTAGGAACCAAAGAATGAAATTTGAAGAGTTATCACAGAGACCAATGGATTTGACTCTGTACCCGGATGATCTGACTATGGAAACCTTAGGTATACATGATAGCATCCTATACTTGTTTAACCAACTTGGATGGGAGAATGCACTGATAAAACAAAAGTTTGTGACTTACCGCGAGCTCACCCTTGAGTTCCTAAGCTCTTTAATTTACTTACCGAGCGCGGTTTTGGATTCAGGAAAGGATTTATCAGTTTCCGAATGTTCGGAATAGAATATGACTTTAACCATAGAGAACTAGCTGACTTATTAGGATTCCCTAGTGGACCCTTTGCTTTTACTACCACACAGGTAGAATTGATGGACATTGAGCTGGACTTCTTTTGGGGAACCTTAACCGGAAATTACCATCCTGAGCCAAATAACATGAACAATGATGAGATACATAACCCTGCTATCCGCTATTTCCATAAGATCCTTGCCCACACCTTCTTTGGAAAAGAAGAGAACCTTACTGGAGTATCTAAAGATGAGATATTCATTATGTCATGTCTGACTAATGGACAGCTAGTTAATGGTGTGCCTTTCATGATGCAAACCTTCACCCGAATCCAAGAAGAACCTGATCTACCCATATTAGTAGGAGGTCTTGTCACCATGATTGCTGATGCCTTAGGACTTAGATACCAACTACACAGGTGCAACCGTTTAGGTACCATCCGTCCTATGAATCTGAACTTTTGCTTTAACCGCCATATCATAAGAAATTTAGGACAACCACCTTACGAGTACCTAATCAGGAATGAAGTAGTAACCCTGTTCACACTACCAAACTATGCTAGAGTCAGTGTTCATAATAAAGATAATTGGCTTTATGAGCTTACCCCTCCTGACTATACATCCACTCCCGAAACACCTCAATCTTACAAGATAAGGGATGATATAATGACCGATGTAGAAAGTGACCCTGAGACACCTCCTGGTTACCATGACATTGCACACACTGATGAAGTGATTGAAACCCCTGAAGTAAATCAAGTAGAATATGCTGACAACTTGAAGAAAATTATGAATACTCTTGAAGTTTACCAAGCCGATATTAATACTGTTAAAGATGAGATTAAAAGCATGCGATTGGACGTTATAGGTTTAACTGACATAACGTGTGAGCAATTCTACCACCTAAACTCCGCAATTGAAGATTTGAAGAAGCACTTTTGAAAATGCTGTAGTGATCTAACTTATTTTACTTCTTGTTTTTGTTCCTAGTTAGTTTTCACACTTCGCAAACATTTTCGTACCTTATTTTTATTAATGTAATTTCCCTTCAATTATATCAAAAGCAAAGCACTTCTAGTTTTACCATTTTACAATTTAATCAATTTCTATAATTTCTATTAGTTACTGTTATATTTAAATTGATTAATATTTTTATTTCTCGTGTGATGAAATTTGCTCTAATTTATGTTGATCAAATAATATATATTGTTTGTGTTGGAAATAAAATGAGAAGTGATAATAAAAAGAAAATTTGTATTGAACGTGTGAGATAATGCATTTTGTGAAGAAAATATTATAAGAGTTTTTAATCCCTCACGGTAGTCATCATCCTCTCACGATCGTGACAAGCTAATTAGCGCGTCATGACCGTCACTCACTCATCACGACCGTGACGACCCCTGTTATACGAATTCTAAGAAACAGAATCGTTCTTCTTCGCAGGAACCTCTTTTCCACTTCCACAAAAATTTAGAAACCCCCCATTATCTCCTCACTATCCCGTAACCTCCCATTACCCTAAATAAATTCCATTAACCTCTCCATTATTTCTAAACCTCTCACATTCACTTCTTTCACTATAATCAGAACCAATTTCTTCACATTGTTCATTTTTCTCACAAAACTCAAAACCTCTCATCTCTCATTCCCGTACCTTGCATGCAATGGAAGAAACTCAATTTAGAGATGGTGAACATGGAGAAAATCAAAGACAAAGGTTCATCAGGTTTCAGAACCGTGGCGTCCAACCCACTCGGTATGTCGACACTGACTGCTTGAGGGAGTTGGGACTGCTCAACGACGTGAAGCTCCTGCTTAGGAAGGTTGGTTTGTGGCACTTGTGCAGTCAACTACAGCCGACATTCGAACTCCTCACACTGGAATTTCTGAGTTTGTTTCAATATATTACACCTCCCAGTTCACAAAGTCAACTCACCGGCATTGCTAAGTTCAGAATGTTCGGCCGAGAGTTCGAAGTTACACAAACAAGGATCGCCGAACTGTTAGGTTTCGATCACGGCGACGATGCTCATCTCCGCGTGCCGGACAACTTCAGTGAAACCGCTTTCACCTTATGGAACGACATCACCAACACACGTGCTACTGCCTTTCAGAGCCTGAATGCTACCCATATCCATAACTCGGCGATCGGATACTTTCATCGCATCATCTGCAATACCATTTTTGCAAGAGAGAGCAATCACAAGCTTAACTCCAAGGAGCTCCTGTTCTTGCACTGCGCCTTAAATGACGAGCGCATCAATGCTGCCCCATTCCTGTTGTCCCATATCCAGTCCGTAGCGCAAAGAGATGCAACCCCCTTCTACATAGGCGGGATTGTCACCACCCTCGCCATTCAGCTGGAGCTTGGTGACTTGATTATCCAATTGCCTCGCAGAGCCGCAGAGTTGCTAACAAAGAATTCTTGCAGGTCCGCCCACTTGATTTCTCAGAGAGAGGATGGCAGGTTCAGCCCTGTTATCTAAGGCACTATTTATCACCACATCACCTTGCCGTGCCGTGACCGCATCGATCCGTCCAACCGAGCCAACTGGCTATTTGCTTTACCGGATGCTGCCGGCCATGTCCCCATTATTGATGAGCAGGCCGATCCACCAGTGGACGAGATACAAGACACCATGGATGCAGCTGAGCCTGTACAGGACATTCCTGAGTCCTCCACCCGACAGCCACCTGCACAAGAATTCACACTTGAAGACGTCCTCCGTGTGATTCATCAGCAGAACCAGATGAATGCCGCACTTGAGCGAAGGCAAAAAGAGCAACATGATGCACTACTTTTAGCTGTTGCCGCTAACCAGAGGACGACTGATGAGAAGCTCGGAGAGATCTTTAGCGAGCTAGAGGCTTTGCGAATTGATATCACTGCTTTCACCGGCACCAGTTCTGATCCTGAAGCGACTCCGACCAGACGCTCCCGCACCAGAAGCCGAGGTCGTGGTCATCAGCAGCCTTAGTTTATGTTTATGTTTTTGTTTTTCCATTTCCGTTGTTTGTATTGTATTTTACCCGCTATTATATCACAACATTGAGGACAATGTCTGATATAGTGTGGGAGAGATACCTTTCTTTTTTCCGCATTTCCCATTCCGCACTTTCCATTCCATTGTATTTCCCTTTCGTATTTTAATGAAACAAAGTAATATTTGTGCTATTTCTTTAGTTTCGAATTTTCCCCGTTTATTTAGCCATACCGAAATTTTTTTTAATTTTATCTTCGCATTACCTGACTTACCTATGAAATCATAGCTAGGAAGCTGAGAACGATTCAACAAGATCAATACAGTCTTGACACCTTAGACTTCCTACTTAAGCATTCCGTTTCGATAATTGTTACGACTACACCTTAAGTTTCAGTTCAAAAGTAACCCCTAGTAGTTTATACTAGCAGTCAGCACCGTCTGAACACAAACCACGTGGGGAGCCGATGAACATAAGTGTTTGATGCCTAAATCTATAATGATCCTTCATATCTCGATGCCAATAAAAAGAAATTGCACCAAAGTACACGGTCACATATAAGAAACGAGAAATATGAGAAGGAGTCCATTGCGGGTTGGTTCAGAGGTACCTGGTTCTGAACTTGGTAGGGCGCGCTACGGCTCGATCCCCCACAACCTCCAAATCGGATAATATATGTAGGGTTGCCACATTCGTGTACCAGACCCCGTGCTTATAAAGGATCAAAGTCACTAACCGGCTACTCCACTATGTGCGTGCTAAGGCAAAGGGCTTAATGTGATTGCGCTAGAATGAAACCGGGTGAAATAAGATCGAAAGACTCTAGGTGGAATCGTAATGCAATTACCGAATGTTTCGTTTAACAGGAAGTCGACGACTTAGCTTGTTGCTTGTGTCATTAGTGTATCGTTAGTGTTTATTCTAGTACCGGTTTATCTAGCAAAACGATTCCTCGTATGGTTTGTTATGTGTATGCGTCGATGAAAACCTGTCCGATCATTTTTCAACCGACTATTTGCTTGAGGACAAGCAAAGGTTTAAGTTTGGGGAAGTTTGATAACGAGAAAAAGTATCGTTTTATTACTATGTTTCAATGCCGTTTTATCGCACTTTTATCGTTTTAACACCCGATTCCTCGAGTTTTCTTTGTCATTTTGCAGGTATATCAATTATAGAGCTAAATCATAAGCCACAAGTGAAATGAGCAAAAACAACCATGAAAAGAAGAAGAAGAGAGGAATTCTGCATAATCTGCATTTTTTGTAATTGTCACGACCGTCATCTAGGAGTCACGACCGTGACACGCTAAAAGGAGCAGTCACGATCGTCACCAGTCCCTCACGACCGTGACGCGCGTAATACAAGGATAACGAACGTGACACCCTTGTCACGAACGTGACAAGGGGAAAATAGGTTAACTTGCTGAGAATTGGTCATGTACGTGTGCTACGTGAAGTCAATATTTTCCTATCCTTCCGCAGACCCAGTAACTCAACTTTTCCTGGATTCTCTCAGCAACTACGAAGCCCAAGGCATTATTCCAACTGCCAAGCCCAAATATTGTTTCCTATAAATAACTTAGTTTCAAAGATCAAATTACAGAGTTTTATTTTAATTTTTCTTGCGGAAGCTCTGCCGTATTTCCATTGCACCCTAGTTCATTTATTTTTCCAGCATTTGTTCTGTTCTTGCTTTAGTTTTTTATATCCCAACCCAATCAAATAACAATTTCCAACATTAGGAAATTGTTATCATTTAATTTCTTTCAAAGCCTTCAACATTTCTTTTTGTAATTTTATTTCCGATTCCGGTCCGTACTCCGAGCTTGCCAGATTGTGGAAGAAGGAGTCTAACATTATATTTGTTATTCAGGTTTTTAATTAATTCGCATTTATATTAATGTTAAGAATTTATTTTTATTTCTTTATTATGCATATTTTATTTTGTATTCCTCTGTTTCTGCATCTGTCTGGTACAACAATCATGAGTAGCTAAACACTTTAGGCGGTATGTAATTAAAATCAACTGAATCGGTAAAATCAATTCTAGGCTTAAAATAATTAAGAACTTAAAATTCTGGCTGTGACTTTTTATAATAAAATCAATCTTTTTGTTACGAGAGTAAGGAAAGTGTAATAGGTTAGGTCGAGACCACGAGAGTGTGAGATTTTAACCAGATTGCTAAAGTTAGGCATTTAATTTAAACACAGCGAGAGCGCTTTAAAATTAATTAGACTTATTAAGTTTCCAAAAATTATTTCTAAACACTTATGGGCTAGCGAGAGCAGGCATAGGGCTTTAGGGGTAAGATCTGAGATAAGACCACGAGAGTGTGAGTTAAAGATATTTAAACTGATAACCTCTACAGAATATATTAAGTGAACCATCCTTATAAGCCTAGATTAGATTGACCCGCCTAAGTTAGCATAATTACATACCGACCGCCTTATTATCATTTTATTAAACTAAAATTTAATTCCTGTCTTTAATCTTTAAAAACAACCAAAAATCGTGACAACCATTCACCTTAGCTAAACTAGTAAACCCTCTAGCACTAAGTAATCATAAAGTCCCTGTGGGATCGATAATCTTAAATATTACTTCGATAGGCTGTGCGCTTGCAGTTAAGATACCGTTAGACACATATTAGAGTACGTCTTTAGCCCATCAGTATGGCAGCCCCATATTATCCTCAACTTACTTAAGGAACATAAGCTCCAACCAAGAAGTCACACTAACTATGGCCACCAGATCCACCATATCGGTATACGCCGTACATTTTCCTTGGTCTATTTCCATTTACATAGGGTACACTAGATCCGAGTTAGGATCTTTCACACATAAGTCCAACAGATAAATATAAAGCAAACAAGTCAAACATTAAGTGGTCCTAATTCCTAAGGTAACCCCTCTTTAAGTACTCCCCAGCAGAGTCGCCAGTTTTGTAACACGGTGGGAGAACTGACTTTCTATTTATGTTGCGGATAGCAAGAGTCGCCACCGACTTTTTATTTTATCCATATGGAAAGGGCATAAAAGAACAGGAAAGACCTATTTTTAAAGACTTGAGTTCGAGGGGTATGTTATATAAAGGGAAGGTGTTAGTTGTAGTTACAGAGATAACCTAAGAGGGGGGTGAATTAGGTTATATGAAATTTTCGCGGTTATTTATCGTGGATGGATTTTTCTCTTGTAAGTGTTTAAGAAAAGAAAGTGGTAATGCGGAAAGTAAAAGACATAAGCAATTATCCTGGTTTCCTTCACAATCCGAAGGTACATCCACTCCCCTTTCCAAACCGAAAGATATTTCCACTATAGTTTCAGATTGTACAACCTATCGCACTAAAACCGGTGAGGCCTACTTTCTAACAACTATACATCAACAATGTGCAAGAACAATCCTCTTTCAAGCATTAACCCTTACGTCCAACAATCATGGATCGTAAGTCGATACAAGAATTAATCTTTGAATGAATTGTAGAAATGTTGAAGTCTTGTAATATCAAGCAATGTTGATCTTCTCCTTTTATATTTCTCACTCACAAACAATGAATATTAGTGTTCACTAAAGTGTATGAAAAGGATGAACAATATGAACACTTTGAAATATTTGAAAATATTCAAAAAGAGTGACTTTGATTGTTTAAAGATTTTATGAAAGATTGTTAGGAGGTGGTTTAAAAAATCTGCACAAAATAGTTTAAATATGATATAAGATACCTATTAGAAAAGGTACAAAATGTGAAAAGATATCTCATTTCATTTTGATAAAGTATAAGAAAAAATTCAAAATTTGAATAAAACAATTTCTGGATTTTGAACAGTGGTAACCGGTTACTACCCCATGGGTAACCGATTACTTGCTGTAACGCAGAAAATATTTTTCAGAAAAAAGTTGAAGTAACCAGTTACTACCTACAAGGTAACCGGTTACTTGATCAGAAAACAGAAAAATTGTTTTAGTTTTAAGATCAGTAACAAGGCATGCACGATGATTAATTTTAGACAATAATAAGTGTGAGTGCATCCTTAGTTGAACACTTAATAGACATTATTGGTTCATGAGAAATAAGATATACCTTCCAATGCGAAACTTTGTCTTTATGAACTCTTTTTGAATGGAGCTTTGAACGATCCTTTTTGCTTGCTTTCAAGACTTGATAAATTTGTTGTTATCATCAAAATATGATTTGAGAGGCTTGCTTCTACATTAGCACCCTTTATATCCATGGTTATCCATGGGCTCTTAGTTACTTAGCTCACTTATTCGTTTGAAAAAGGAAAGTGTAATGTGTGTTTAGCAATTTGTCTAAGTACTTTGTAATGATCCTCGTATGGATGTATAGAAAGCCTTGTTTTTGAAGATGTTTGAAAAGAGTGAGGTGTGAAAAGTATTTTTGAAATGTGAGAAAGTAACTAAGAGGTACCTACCCTAGACTAACTTTCATGTTCTTTTATTTTCTTTCAAGGGTAAGATTGTCCCTACTATTAAAGAGTAGGTAGTCATTACCTTGGATTTTGTTAAGGGACGGGCGTAGGGTCATCGCATGGTCAATGAAGGCAACTGGAGGGGTGTCTTTAGCAACCTGGGAGGGACTATCATCTTTTACCGAAGGGACAAGATCATTATCATAGGCAACCTCGTAGGGATTTGATCTTTTAAATTTGGGAGGGACTAGATGATTTATTTATAGAGGGACTTTGCTTAAGACACCCCATTTTCGAGGGACTTGACCATATATCTTTTTAAGGCAACTGAGAAGGGTACCCTAGGAGGTGCAGACGGCGGTCGTATATAGATCGACTTACATGTGTGGGTGATTTTATTAAGATATTTAATCTTTTTAATTAAGTTATCTAAGTCCGTATTAATTTTCAATTACATTTTGCACTCCCTATTATTACTAAGCATAAATAAATAAAAGGCATAAAATAAAAAGAAATAGAAAAATAGATACCCTACGCTATTACATCGCTTTGGGACAAATACATAATAATTGGGCAGAAACATAAAGTACATAATAATAATAACTTATACAATTTCTAAGTCGTTAAATAAAATAAACAAAAGTAAAATAAAATTAAGGTTTAGAATAAATTAGGGTTAGAAGTAAATAAATTAGGGTTATAATTTTAATTAAGAAAATCAGGGTTCAAGAATAGAATTTACTAAAAATTTTAATCTAATTATTTATCATTATTAATTAATTCACAAAAATAGAAAAATTAAAAGATATACAAAAATATGATTATTATTGTTATAAGCTAATTAAGAAAATAAAGTTATCAATTAATTTACAAATTAATTATTTACAAGAAAATATTATCATCATTTTTTAAAAAAAATAATTGAGAATTTATTATTGATTTTATTAAGAAAATAGTTTAGTTAATTAATTTACAAGCTTAAAAAAAATTGTGTAAGAAAAACTATTATAAAACAATAATTAGTAGAAATATATATTTTTTAGTAAAATATTTTAGGATTAATCTAATAATTAATATTTAGTTGATTTTAATATATATATATATATATATATATATATATATATATATATATATATATATATATATATATATTAAGAAAAATTAACTTGAAATAGTAACAATAAAGGAAATAAGAAAGAAAAGAGGAGAATATGTAAAAATAAAGGGACATGGGATTCGAACCCAGACCCTTGTACCTCTCAAGCCAACACCTCTGCGAACGGAGCCACACGCGCGTGGTGTCTTTTATCTAAAACAAACGCATTATAAGAAAAATAAATATTTGAATTTTTCAAAACCGCGCGAGGTCGTCTTCTTCCTCCTGATGATAGACTTTGGCAATGGTTTTCGTGAAGAAGCTAGCGACGGTTTTTTTCCGTTGCTATAGACCTGGAAATTTCAATCATGAGAGATACACACAATTAGTTCAAATAAATCATGCAAATCAACTGCAATTGAGCCATACGATCCAAAGGTCTCATCATCATATCTTTAAATCACCCTCAATTGGAAGTTCCTAAATTCAAACATCAAACCCTAAGTATGGTGAAACCTTATTCCTGCATCAAAACTTAAATTAAATTATCCAGAAACATTCCAAGCATCAATATAAACAATATTATACCATTGAAATCGAGTGGGAATACATCAATAATAGAAATCAAAAAATTGGAAAAACAAGATAAAAGTGCAATCGGTAAATGTGATTTATGGCTTTGTGAATGTTGATGATGATTGAATTGTGATCAGTGAACTTAAAGGAAGCTAATGCAACCTTTAATTTGCTTTGATACTGCCTCTAACTGCAAAATCGAATGCCTCATTTTCCTTGATTTTTTTGAGTTAGAATCCTATGTTCTTGACCTGCAAATTCTTCCTCTTGCAATGCTTTATGTTCATGTATATATAGAGATATAATTAGGTCAGAAACATGGGCCTTTGTTGTGTGGATTTACATTACTTGAGTGTGAAGAAACAATCAACCATAAATGCTTCAAAAATCACATAAATCCTTGATATTTTGGTTGTACACGAATTTGGATCTCTTCAATCAACTTTAAATGTTGTAAAAATCATTCTAGAACCAAGATTTGATTTATTATTTGATTTTTCATATCTTATTTTCATTAAAATTGAATTTTAATAAATAAAATAAAAAATAATAAAAAATAAAATATAAAAATCAGAATAAATGGTCATTGGGTCGTGCATGACTTTATATTTGATATTGGGTTGCAATTTTATGGGCCCATATGGAAAAGTTGAAGTTAAGGCCTTTTTTGCTTCATACCCCATTTGAAAATTTCCAAACTTTGACAAGGCACAACTCCCTCAATTTTAAGGCTATGAAAGTGTTCTTGGACTTTATAGAAATATTAGAGTGTCCTATAACCAACCTTTTTGGTCCCATGTCCATATCTTTTACCATTTTTAAATTATGAGCTTTGGAAAAAGTTGACTTTTTGTTGACTTTCAAAAGGACCTATAATGTTTTAGCTCATACCTTCCAAATGAAGCACTTTTAGGCTTGGCTTGTAAGACACAAAGTTGTAGAGAATTAAATTTCCTTCAAAATGGACTTTGTATGGGAAATTTTTGATGAAGTATGTGAAAGTTATGGCTGATCAAAATTCAGTTGACTTTTACTGTGGAAACCCTAATTTAGAAACTTCTTGATTCTTGATGATCTGAGATTTCCTTAATGAATCATGATCAACCCTTGATCAAATGATAAATTTTACCTTATAATATTGATGTTGACAAAAAATCTTGAAGTTTGACTTTAAGTTGACTACAGTTGACCTCCGTTGACTTTTTTGCCAAGTTAACTGATTTTTGGATATCTAAGCTTCTGATTGGTCAAACTTATTGGGAAAGCTCTGAAACTTGACATTAGGATTCTTTAGGGTATGTCGGATGTTATGAAGCCCACTTGAGGCCTTGGAAGTCCATTTAGCTTGGATAAATTCAAAACCCTAGTTTTAGATCCATTGTTCAGGAGGAGGCTTTGTCTGATGAAACCTTCAATCCTTTTGACCAATTGTGAACCTTGTGAACCTTGTGGCTATTGAGAGAACTCTTGAGACATATTTATTTGATTGTGGGAGGACAAATTTTGGGGTACAACACTGTGATTTATTGGTTAGCAAGATAGGTAAAGGGGATGGTACTGTGTTTTGGCATTCGAAGTGGATCAGGGAAGGATCTTTGAAATTCAGGTTTCCAGGTTTATATCAGTTATGCATGATAAAATCTGGAGCTGTTTCTGATATGGGCGTGTGGGAAGACGGGGCATGGAGCTGGAAGATTCGGAAAGCTCTTTCCGAACTTGGTAGCAGCATCCTGGAAGCATAATTAAATGCTTGCTGCAATTTTTGGATCTATCTTTTTTAAGGAAGGAAGTGAAGGACGAATGAGAGTGACATTTAGAAGATTCGTTATAATATTAAGTGAAATCTCTTTATTCAGTTTTGAATTCTTTCGTTGCTCCTCCTGTATTGGATTTAAATACTGTGGATTTTATGCATATATATTGGAAGTCTTCAGTACCTTTGAAAGTGCAAGTTTTCTGTTGGAGGTTGGTGCTTGACCGTCTGCCTACGAGGAAGAATCTTGCGGATAGATATATACTGGAAAACGTACACGATAAGGTGTGTATATTTTTCTTTCAAGAGGAGGAGGATTCTAATCATTTATTCTTTAAGTGTGCTAAATCCTTGTTGATTTGGAGTCACATTTGTGATTGGGTGGGTATTAGAAGAATATCAGACACTAGTTGTTGTCTTCATGTTAATTCGTGGTTCTCTATTCTTCAAGGTCGAGGTAAGATAGATTTGATCAATTTTATTTGGTACATCACTTGTTGGAATATATGGCGGGCAAGAAATAATATTTTGTTCAATAATGCAATTTGCAATATCGAAGAGATTGTTTATGCTATCATTGTTTCATCATGGAATTGATTAATTTTAGGAAGATCTCATTGTAATAAATGTAGTTTATATGAATGATTTAAGTTTCCTTTTGGTTTCTTGTAATCGGATAGACTTTTGTTTGTTGGATATCTTTGGTTGAGATTTTCTTAATCTCTTTTATTGAATTTGCTTATAAAAAAAAAGAGTTAATGAATTAAAATTAATGAAGCATAAAATCAATAAGTAAACATAAAGGAAAAATATTACTAAGAAAAATCTTGTTTTATTAATTATTATTAATTGTATTTATTAATCATAATTAGAATAATCAATTTATATCAAATATTAGCATCATAATCCACTGTCAAATTGACAAATGAATACTATAAAACTATACGTAAAGTCAAACATGAAAACATACAAAAATAATAAGAAAAAAAACACAAAAAATGATTCACTACTCCTCTTTCTTGTTGATGCTTCTTTTTCTTGTATATGTTTCTTCCTCCAATTCAGTTTCGAAGGAAATTGTTGAAGTAGATGTTATTTGCCAAAAAGCCTCCAATCCTTCATATTGTTCAAACATTCTCAATTCAAAACCTGGAGGATCAAAAAATGTAACTCACAGATTACATAATTGATGCGCTTATTGATAATTCTACCAATACTGATAGACTAATAACTAAATTGATTTATCAAACTTATAATGATACTCAAGTAAACTTTTATAGCAAATGTAAATCAGATTTTATTAGTTATGATGGTGTGACCGTTAAGCTTATATATGCATCGAAAGATTTGACTCAAGGACAGTATCCAACCACGGTGAAAGATATTGATGATGTTATGAAAAACATTCTTGAATGTATTGATAGTGCTTCAAATTCTAGCAAAATACTTAAATCATGGATAATTTATTTTTTATCTTTAGAACAAATTATATATATATATATATATATATATATATATATATATATATATATATATATATATATATATATATATATATATATATATATATATATATATATATATTGGTAGCTAAGAGATTCAAATTTTAAAACGGTTATTAGTATCACTATATATATATATATATATATATATATATATATATATATATATATATATATATATATATATATATATATATATATATATATATATATATATATATATATATATATTGGTAGCTAAGAGATTCAAATTTTAAAACGGTTGTTAGTATCACATATTATTAATAATAGTTTTTGTTTTCCATAATCTTTTATAAAATTAAAATGATGAAATTGGATTAGATTCTTAAGGAAGATCACATTTTGAAGTGTTTGTATATAAACTACTACTACTACTATCTACAAATTGGGGTCCTAAATCGTTTAAAGTCTTAATCTTGTTAGTTCGAACATACTGGTTTTATGGCTTTTATTAAAAAGGAGTGACAAGAATGTTGGAACAAGAATGTGGAAACATCATGGTTTTATGGTTCGAATATCCTGGTTTTATGGCTTTTGTTAAAAAGGAGTCTTATCTATCATATAAGAAAAGAATGTGTTTATTAAAAGTCTAAATTACCCTTTTGCTTAATTAATGATGCCACTTGGCTAATTCCACCCTCCAACTAATTGACACTTGACAAGTTAATTTAAATTTTATTATTAAATACAATTAATTATTTATTGGACAAAAAAATCATAAATAGGGTAATATTTGGTCTGCAATTATAAGAAAGTGCAAACTCCCACTCTTACGAACCTCTCAAAACCTCCTCTCCCACCAGCACCTCCAACACAAACCGCCATCAATGTGTTTTTAATCATCTATGCCATCAATGTGTTTTTATCTTTTCTCGTTCTTCATTTGTTTCCTCTTTTCTCCATATGCTTCAAATATTACCGTTTTTCGTTTCGAATTTTTTGAACCGTTATTATTTTTCTGCAGAAACGGATTTTGGAAACGAGAGAAGATTAAGGATTCGAGTAGGAGGAGCGGGCAATTGGATGAGCTCACAGAGATATATATTGTGGTAGCGACAACGCGTTTCTGGCGGTGAGCGCGGTGGTCAGAACCGTTAATTGTGTTGAAGACAAGGAGGACAATTCTTCTGCATTTAAGGTTGTATGAATTATTATTACTATAGTTAAAATTCTCAAATTGTAAATTTTTGCTTTGCCATTGATTTTTTTTAATTATTTGGTTATTATTAAATTTGAGAAATTTGTTAGAATGCTTTAGAGACAAAGCAAAAGTCTGTATTGAAATTTTAAATTTTCTGAGGTGAATAATTTAGTAAAAGGAAACATTTGTTTTTAGATATTATAGTCTTATTCTTGCCTTAACTAGAAGTTGTCTTTAATCTGTAATGTTAAATTTTGTTTCCCGACACTTATTGCAAGCATTCCCATGCCATGGCCTTTATATGAATGTTTTCATCATCAACTAAATATAAACATTTTTTATGCACATATGCAGACGAGGATATTCCGATCTATACGGAAGTGTTTCGGTCCTGATTAGGTGGTATCATTTGTTGCATAGACTTGGGCACTGTTTTCACACTCACTAATCATGGTCTGATTGATGGAAAGACTGATTTCATTGCTTTTATTTCTTGAATTATCATTAATAATGTCAAGGGGTTCTTGGAGAAGACGACACCGGTGAAGAATCACCTTGGTTAGCGCTTTGTTTGTTCATGAGAAGATATCAATTAACATTGTTTGATTGATTTCCACATATGTGAACCAAGAGGGGGAAGCAAGGATAATTCCACTAATAACTACCTGCTGAGTGGGCTAACTTTGTTGTATTTTTTATCATCATTTTCATATCTATTGAGTTTTTATATTGGCTATACTTAATAGACATTGTGCTTGCTTCCCTCTCTTTATATAGCCAATATAGTTGTTTAACATAATAATCATATTGTGGGGATGATAAAAACCTTGGTGTTTCACACTGGAAAAGCACCCCGTGGAGATCGAACATCGAGGTTTATGCATGACTATAGGCTTGAAGATAATGACCTGTCTGACAAAGGGATTGTTCAGGTAATCATTTGTTTCTAAATTGTTTTCTATGGTTAAATATAATATTATGAGCCTTATTAGGGAGAGGGATATGTATAAGTCAGTTTTGAATTGGTGAATGTGTAGCAGTTTTGTAGTTTTGCCTGTGAATTTGAATGTGAATATACAGTTTAGTTTTGATACTATTGGCATCTGTTTTCTTCTTTCAATAATCATTGATTACAATTTATTTCAGTTTTTATTGATTTAGTTCTTATCACTATAAAGTGCAATTCTTACTTCAGAATTGTTGAATTCTTAAAATGGAATTATGTGACTTCATGTTGATTCATTTTTGTGTTTTTTTGTTTGTTTGATTTAGGAAAGAAAGGAGGGTGGACTGCATTGACACTGGGATTAAATAATTGTGAGTATTTGTTTATTTGTTTCTATTATGTATTTGACTATGCTTTAATGTATATACTATGCACAAATATGATAAGCTGATGTTAGTGTTGAGAGAGCTCTTCAAGAAAGTGACAATGATATAAATGCTTCCATCAAGATCTGTATATAGCATTTAATAATGCTCACAAGTGTAAGTTTATTGTAAGTATATATTTTAATTATGATCACAAATGACAATGATCTAGATGTTGTAAGTTTGTTGTGTTAACAATGATTAATTTATATTTGCAGGGAGAAAAAAGAAGAAGTTAAGTTTCAACTTAGACTGGGCCAAAGCAAGCCTATTTTTAATGCATTCAAAATCTATTGGTACCATTTGTTGTTGGTTGTTGCATTCTGTTTGTTATATTATAGATTTACGGTTTTGTATATCATGTTACTCTATTGTCTTATTGTTAATATACTGACTTACTAAACTTAATTATTCTTTGTTTCATGTGTTGAAAAACTAAACTAGCGGACCACAGTTTTTTTTCCCATGGATTAAGCAATTGATCTTCTGCAATTTGCTTCTTCTTCGTTTCTGAATTGTTATTGTTGTGAGTTATTGTGGAATTGATGATGGATGGATATTGTAGTTGGATCTACTAATTGTTAGTTGAAAAATGTCTAAAACCATGTCATGTGTTGTTGTTTTCAAGTATTGTTTGATAATGTTTATGTGAAATTCTGTGGCAGGAGGTTGATGGTGTAATAATGTTAGATCATGCGTCTATTGCAAGACAACAAGGCATAGATCATCGAATTTCAGAGAGAAGGAGATACCTTTTACGAGAATAACGAGAAATAATGCTCAATAGAATCTAGGTTTTTCATTCAACTGATTACGCTTTAAGAGGATTTGCTTAGTTGTTGGACTCATATTGCATATTTTTTTTATATGTGATAGTGAAGAACTGCAATTAAGAAGACAACACATTTGGTTGGCTACAATCGAAGAGTAATGTCAAAGGTAATGTTGTTCATAAACCCATTCGTGCGTTCACGTTGCTTCTTAAATAATCTTTATTTGGATTATTTTGGGTACTCAAGACAAAAGAATTTAGTATGGGTAGCTTTTTCTGAAAATTGTTTTTACATTGTAAAACAAAAAAAATTGGTGGAATGATGTGATTGCTGTTCTTCTGGTGTGTATCCAATGGTGTGATACAGAGTAATAATGCAATGCGATATTTTGGATTTCAGATAGAGTATTTCCTCTTTTAAGGTATCACAATCTTATACTACATTATTATAAAATCAATTTAATATTATAAAATTAATTTAATACATTTCATAAATAAAATATCTTATAAATTTAAATAAATATTATAAATATATTTTTATAAATGATTTCTAAACAAAAATAATATTTAAAAAGATAAAAACGCATCGACAATCGATGTTCACGGGTATCCAGACCAAAATCTGTACGGACATACATTTTTTTGTATAATTAAAAAAATAATCTATGAATCCAAACACGGATAAAATATATTTATTTATGTTACTATATTGAATAGATATCAAAACAAAATTAAGAAGTGGCGATTTCCGGTCAACTGCTTCTTCTCCGGTGAAGCGGCTGACTTAGTGTTTAAGAAGTGGTTAGAGAGAGTGGATTGAATCTGTTTGGTTTAAACTCCTTACTCTAGGGTAAGGGACCTTTGGATTTGAATTTCTCTTGAATAATTGTGTCTATGGGTCGAGGATGAGGGCGACCAAAGAAGAAGGTACCATCTCCATCGATCATAGCCACTCTCTTTCAAAATAGTAGCATCAATAATGATTCTGTGCGAGGATCTAACAGGGGCACTGAATCCAACTCTATAGAGTTATGATGGGAGTCGAGATAACCAAGAGGATGTAGACGTTGTAACTCCGAATGTGATTGTTCTGGAGGTTGTAAGTGAGGGTAATGTGAAAAAAATGGTAGCAACAACGAATGAACCCACCCCTAAGTAGCGGGTAGATGTAATTAGTGGGAATCGTAATTCGGCTAATGGAGCACCCATTTCTTTTTCTCCCCCAAAGATAGTGGATGGAGTTATGGAGGTAGACATAGAGGAAGTAGACATTGAAGCTTATGTAAGATTCTGGGATGCTTCGCTTATTATGTATGTTATTGGTAGGGACCTAAGCAGGAATGTTGTGAAGCAGTATATAACTAAGTACTGGAACTTTGTGAAACTGCCTGACTTGTTCTTTCATGAAGAGGGATATTTCATCATGAGATTCAATTCTAACAAGGACAAGGAACTAGTTATTATGAGAGGCCCATACATGATTCAAAATATGCCTATGGTCTTGAGAGATTGGACAACTAATATTGATTTCAAAAGAGATATGCTAAGGACACTTCCTGTGTGGATCAAACTGCCCAACCTACCTCTCCAATTATGGGGATCTAAAAGCTTGGGGAAAATTGGGAGTGTGTTAGGGGTCCCAATGTTCACTGATGAGTGCACTGCCAATAAGCTTAGAGTATCATATGCTAGGATACTAGTAGAGATGGACATCACACAAAAGCAACCATATTTCATCATGATTAAGGATAGTGAATGACTTAAAAGAAAGCAGGTTGTGGAATATGAGTGGAAACCTTTGTTTTGTGAGAGCTGTCAGAAGGTAGGTCATCAGTGTAAGACTAAGATGAAGAAACAATGGCAACCAAAGGTTCCTAAGGTGCTTGAAAATCCTGAGACCTCAGAGTTAGTAAAAGAGAATAAAACTATTCCAACTATTGAAGTTATTCAGCCAGATAAAGGGTGTCGCTCCTGGGATTTTCATCCTAGTACAAACGCGAAAGTGGCGCGGAAAAGGTAGAGTCGTCAGCCAGGCATTTTTAACCCGAAAGAACGGGAAAGTTAATGTTGCACAAACCCGAGGAAGAAGGAAATGACGAGGCCTTGTGAACCAAAGATCTGGGGTCTGGAAATCGGTTACAAACTGGGAAGGTATTAGCACCCCAGATTGTCCGTCGTACCCGGCGAGATCCACGCTTGTTTTTCTGTTTCAAAGGGTGAGAAATAAAATGTTGCTGAACAAAACCGCTAACTGGAATGGAAACTGAAATGAGAAAGGGGACATGAAAAAAGAGATCGAAAAGAAGGTGGGAAATGTAGGGAAAATAAAGAATGTTCTCGAACGGGCCCTACCCCGGTGCCTACGTACCTCATCAGGAAAATGAGGATCAGAGTCGACGTAGTTCGCCTAACTAAGGTGGGAACTTTGCTTGTGTTTTTTAGGATGACGTTGCTGTAGATTCAGAGTGCGCCTAAGAGGGGGGGTGGATTAGGTCTTATAAAATTTTCTCGATTATTTTCTTGATGGATGGATTTTTCTCTTTTACTTGTGTACGATAAGAAAGCGGTAAAGCAAGGAATAAAAGAAACACATCAATTTATCCTGGTTCCCTTCACAGTCCGAAGGTACATCCAGTCCCCTTTCCAACACGAAAGAGATTTTCCACTATAGTTTTTAGATCATACAACCTATCGCACCATCAACCGGTGAGGCCTACTTTCTAAACAACTATACAATAACTAGTGTGCAAGAACAATCCTCTTGCAAGCATTAACCCTTGTGTCCAATAATCCTAGATCACAAGTTACAATTTGAAAACTTCTATAAATCTTTGTTTTTGAGAGTAATACAATGTATAGTATCAATACAAGATTGATCTTCTCCTTTGATCAAAATCCATTTCTCAATCTCAATGCAAGTGTTCAACTTATGAGTATGAAATGTTATGAACAATATGAACACTTTGAAATATTTGAAAATATTTGAATTAGAGTGAATTTGATTGAGTGATAATTTTATGAAAATTCTTGGAGGTGTTTTGTATTTTAAAAAATTCAGAATATATAATAGTCAAAACACCTATTCAAAAAGGTATGAAAAAGTATGAAAAAAAATATTTGAAAAGGTATAACATTAAGAAATATTTGAAATTGAAAAGAAACAATTTTTCAAAAATCATTCAGTGTTAACCGGTTAACCAAATGGGGTAACCGGTTAACGCTGTAACGTTAACTGAGTTTTTCAAAAAATTTGAACCGTTAACCGATTAACCCATTTGGTTAACCGATTAACACTGTAAAAACACAGAAAAATACTTAAGTATTAAGTGTTAAACCAGTTCCAATTTATTTCCAAATATGCCTATGCAATGTATTATCATTGAAATTCTGTGATCAGGTATGAGATGTCGAATGAGATGTTTAAACACTTGACAACTTAACCAAAACTTAAAGTGCAGGAAAATTAAACAACACAGTAATTTGTTAACCCAGTTCAGTGTATAACCACACTTACATCTGGAGGCTACCAAGCCAGGAGGAAATCCACTATAAGTAATATTAATTCTAGACTTAAACCACCCAGTTTAATCTTTCACTTAATATCTACCCAATGCAATTTCTACCTAAGACACAACTTAGATATGAGTACCAACTCACTCCCCCTCAATCACACAGTGATCTTGTTTACAAGTTTAATAAAATTGAAGTCATACTTCAAACAAAACAGCTTGATCTTACTTCACAGTTTTAATCAAGACACAAATGCACTTTTGCTTAAAAGCTCATAAAGTGGTACAATAAAAACAATCTCATATTAAAACACAAAACACTCTATTTGGTCTTCTTAAATTCGTACACAATTCTGAGAGTTTCTGTTGCTTAAATAGGTGTATGGATTTTGGGCTTTCTGTAGGTTTATCCAATCCTGAAATGCATGCAGCTTCCACCTTGAATTAGGGTTTGTTACTTCCTAGATTCTAGGTGATTCAGTTCTTCTGATTATGCTGAAGTCTCATAACAACACTCCCTACAGATGCGCCTTATTCTGTTTTGTCCATCCATAATTAATTCCAGATAACTTTTCTTAATTTACTCAGTTCTGTTAGTCATTAATTAATTCTGGTAGCAGGTCTGAGATGTCACAACATCTGTTGGGACATCCTGAAAAACTGAACTTAGATCATTAACTGATACAATGTTACAACATTTGATGTGGTCCTATAAACTGAACTTATATCATTAACTGATGCAATGTCCCAACATCTGGTGTGACATTCTGAATTAAGTTCATTTACTTATACTCTGTTTGATAATGTCCCAACATCTGATAGGACATCCTGAACTAAATTCAACATTTCTTGTTGGTCAAAAATTCTGCCAATTCTAAACATCTACAAACTCCCCCTTTGGCTAATTTTTGGCTAACATATTTTTCTGGTTATCAGAGTGCAACAAAAGTTCTTTTATCAGAGAATAGCAGTTCTTTTCTGTTGAGTCATGTGTGAGTTTACTCCCCCTCAAACATACATGTATTCAGTCTTGTTGCAACAGAAATTTTCATTAACATCACAGATTTAGTTCAGAAGCAAACAAAAGTTTTTCATTAATAACTAAACAGCATCATACATTGTTGTTGTTGTTCTCCCCCTTGTTAGACATAAATTTGGGGCCAAAGTTACTAACAAATTACAATGCAGAAGCTGTCATTACATTTTCCTCACATACAGGTTTCACTCAGACTCCTCATAATCAGTTTCTTCCTCTTCCTCAGTCTCCTCATCAGAAGCAGCATTTTTCTGAGCACTTTCTTCACTCTCCAGCCTTTGGATAATCTCCTCAAGCTTCTGCTTCCTTGCATCCAGTTCTTTGCAAGTGATCTTCAGCTCAGCAATCAAGGCAGCTTTGGAGATTGGAGACTTTGCCTTTGAAGGACCAGCAGATGTCCCAGAGGGAGCTTCAACATCAGTTGCATGATGACTCAAGAACAGCTTGTAGTGGAAGGCCATAAGGCTTTCTCTTTTGCAAATGGAGTCCTTCTCAGTGAGGATACCTGGATATTGACTAAGCATAATTCCACACAACAGGGAAGGGAAGGCAATTGGCAGCTTTGTTGCAGATGATCCAGCATGCTTCAATGTCTGATCAAAGATATAAGCTCCAAAATCCAGCTTTGTTTGGGTGCCCACAACATATATGAACCTGCCCAAACCAGTTGCTATTGAGGAGGTATGATTGGTGGGGACCCAGTTTGCAGTGCCAATCCTATGCAGCATGGCATACTTCCTTGTCAGCATGCTAACAGATAGCTTCCCTTTGACTGGCCAAGTCTTGACCTGATTAGCAGTGATAACCTTGCAAACCTGGTTATCAGTCTTCCCTAACTCATTTGGACCATCAGATTCTCTTCCAAGGTAGTGGTTGATAACCATTGGAGAGAATTCCACACACCTCCCTCTTACATAAACCTTTCTGAAGTCAGCAGACTTACCATCAACACAATCTTCTTGGAGGTTGACTATGAATTCCTTGACTAGCAGCTCATAGCAAGGAGAGAAATTTGATACAGTTTTAAATAGGCCAGCAGAAGAAATGAGATCAATTACCTCAGTGCGCTCAAGTGCATTACTGCTCAGCTCTCTTTCAATGGCTACCCTTCTTTGATAGACAAACTTCCATCTGTTCACACTTGACACATGATGAAAAGAAATGTTGTCCAGAGGAGCTTCTGGAACAGCAGTTGATGACCTTGAAGGTGCTGGTTTCTTCTTTGGTGGGGATGTTGGGACATCCTCTTCAACATCTGAATCTGGAGGAGTGACAACTTTCCTCTTTTGTGTTTGCACCTTGCTCCATTATTTTGTAGGACCAAAGACAACTTTAGCTTTGTCCTTCTTTGGTGTAGCTTGCTTCTTCTCAGGAGTTGCATGTCCTGCATTCTTCTTTTCCTTCCTGGTTCTAAGCCTTTTGGCTATGCTAGGGTTGACAGAAGCAATGATTTCTGTATCAGAATCATGCTCTATGTTCACAATAGGAGGAGGTTGAGCAGTCTCCTCTTCAGCAGGTGGTTCAACAGAGATTTGATCTTCAGTGGAGGCCTTGTGCTGGTCCTCAGATATTTCTTCATCACTATCAGTGGAGGCCTTTTTCTGGTCCTCAGATGTTTCATCAGCAGCATCAGATGAGGCCTTTTGCTGGTCCTCAGATGTTTCAACATCTATTGGGACATCCTGTTGAGCAGGAGTGTCCTTTTCAGCCTGAGTTTGTTGATCTTCTTGTGGAGTTGGCATGGTGTTCAGAGGGATAGATATTCCACTTACCACTCTTTGCTCAGATAAGATCCTGTTTAACAGCTCCTTTATGGAATCATCCACATATGCAGAAGCATTTGGAGTGGTGTTTGATGGTGAAGGCATGCCTTTGGCCTTGCTGAATACAGGATCCTTTGTCCTTTTAGGGGTTCTTGGTTTTTGAGCAAGAGGAACACTTCCTCTGATTTCGTCCATTGGAGTTGAATCCATGGGTACCACAGAGATGGGGGTTGCATGCACCACATCTTCCTTGTTGAGGATTTCTTCAGAAATGTTAGGGTTTTGGTGATGAGCCATTTTAGAATGTGGTGAAGAAAGAGATTGAGATTGGCTGATTTTGATGAGTTCTGAACAAGCAGTTAGAGAATGCAATTCGTTTTGAGAGAATGATGAGAAGATAGATAGCTGAGAGCAAGCTGATATTTTTATAAGTAGCCGTTACTTTGAGAATTTTTAGGAGTGGAATACCCAGAGTCCTTGACCAGACTGATGCTGCCATCTGGTGATCATGCCACACGATGTCAAATGACATGTTGGCACATCTTCATAACTGTTATATTTCACATAAACAGATTCCCAATTTACCCCTTAGGTTTTCAAATTGGGTAGCATCCAAGGCTTTAGTAAATATATCAGCTAACTGCAGATTTGTAGCTACATGTTCCAATGAAATCACTTTTTCTTCTACAAGATCTCTGATGAAATGGTGCCTGATATCAATATGCTTGGTCCTGCTATGTTGGATAGGATTCTTTGATATGTTAATAGCACTTAAGTTGTCACAATACAATGTCATGACATCTTGTGGGACATTGTACTCAGTGAGCATTTGCTTCATCCAAACCAACTATGAACAACTGCTTCCAGCTGCTATATATTCAGCTTCAGCAGTAGATAAGGATACACAATTTTGTTTCTTACTGAACCAAGAAATCAAATTGTTTCCTAGAAAGAAGCATCCTCCTGAAGTGCTTTTTCTGTCATCAGCACTTCCAGCCCAATCAGCATCACAGAAGCCAGTGAGAATTGGTTTGCATCCATGAAAGTACATTATGCCATAGTCACAAGTACCATTAACATATTTCAGAATTCTCTTGACTTGGTTAAGATGACTAACTTTTGGATCAGCTTGATATCTTGCACATACACCTACTGCAAATGCTATGTCTGGTCTGCTAGCAGTCAGATATAACAAGCTTCCAATCATACTTCTGTATAGGCTTTGATCTACATTCTCACCTTTGTCATCTTTAGTTAGCTTTAAATGTGTGGGGGCAGGAGTTCTCTTATGAGTAGCACTGTCCATCCCAAATTTCTTGACTATGTTCTTAGCATACTTGCTTTGGGAAATGAACATGGAGTCCTCCATTTGCTTTATTTGCAGTCCAAGAAAGTAGGTTAATTCTCCTACTAGGCTCATTTCAAATTCAGATTCCATCTGATTGACAAAATGTTTAACCATCCTGTCTGACATCCCACCAAAGACAATGTCATCTACATATATTTGAGCAATCATGACATTTCCTTCTTCATCTTTAACAAACAAAGTTTTGTCAATTCCACCTTTCCTGTACCATTGCTTGATAAGAAAAGTAGTCAGCCTTTCATACCATGCTCTTGGAGCTTGCTTCAAACCATAAAGAGCCTTCTTTAGTTTGTATACATGATTTGGACAGCTTGGATCAACAAATCCTTTAGGCTGTTCTACATATACCTCTTCATTAAGATATCCATTTAGAAAGGCACTTTTCACATCCATTTGAAATAGCTTGAAATTCAAGATACAAGCAATTCCTAAAAGTAGTCTGATTGATTCAAGCCTTGCTACTGGTGCAAAGGTTTCATCAAAGTCTACTCCTTCAATTTGTGTGTATCCTTGAGCTACAAGTCTAGCTTTGTTCTTTGTAACAACTCCTTATTCATTTGACTTGTTCTTATACACCCATTTAGTACCAATCACATTTATGTCATCAGGTCTAGGAACAAGATTCCACACTTCATTCCTTGTGAATTGACCTAATTCCTCTTGCATAGCACAAATCCAATATTCATCAGTAAGAGCTTCCTTGATGTTTTTAGGTTCTATTTTTGAAACAAAGCAGGAACCTGAAATCACTTCTCTTGATCTAGTGCTTACACCTCTGTTGGGATCACCAATTATCAAATCTTTGGGATGATCCTTCTGGATTCTGATGGAGGGAGGTTTGCTGGATTGTTCTGTCCTTGCATCAGTTTGAGTGAAGTCAGAATGATCACTCTTTTCTTCAGCTTCAGTTTGGCTGTCAGCAGATGTTCCAACATCTTCTGTAACATCTGTAGGAGCATCATCAATTATCACATTTATGGACTCCATGATAACTTTGGTTCTAGAGTTGAATACTATATATGCTCTGCTGTTTATAGAGTATCCAAGAAAAATCCCTTCATCACTTTTAGGATCCATTTTTCTTCTTTGCTCCCTATCAGCCAGAATATAACAATTACTTCCAAACACATGGAAGTACTTAACTGTGGGTTTTCTGCCCTTCCAGACTTCATAGACTGTGGTTAAAGTTCCTTTCCTTAGAGTGACTCTATTATGGATGTAACAAGCTGTGTTCATAGCTTCAGCCCAGAAGTACAAAGGTAACTTTTTAGCATGGATCATAGCTCTTGCTGATTCTTGAATAGTTCTATTCTTTCTTTCAACAATACCATTCTGTTGAGGAGTGATTGGTGAAGAGTATTCATGATTTATTCCTTTTGAAGAACAGAAATCTAAGAATTTTTGATTCTCAAACTCCTTTCCATGGTCACTTCTTATTCTGACCACACAACTGGCTTTTTCTCTTTGTATTCTTTGGCATAAATCTTTGAATACATCAAATACATCAGACTTCTCTTTGATAAAATTTATCCATGTATAACTTGAGAAGTCATCAACCACCACATAGGCATACCTCTTACCACCAAGGCTCTCAACCTGCATAGGTCCCATAAGATCCATATGCAATAATTCCAAAACTTTGGAAGTTGTCAGATGTTGAAGCTTTGGATGGGACATCTTGGTTTGTTTGCCTATTTGACATTCACCACATCTTTTGCCATCATCAATCTTCAGTTTAGGAATACCTCTCACAGCTTCCATAGATATGATTTTCTTTATGCCTCTGAAATGAAGATGACCTAGTCTTTGGTGCCATAGTTTCACTTCTTCTTCTTTAGCTAAAGAGCAAGTTGAAGTGAGACTGAAGTCTTGAGGTTCCCACATGTAACAGTTGTCTTTAGATCTGGCTCCTCTCATGACAATCTTTTGTTCTTTGTTAGACACTATGCATTCAGTTTTGGTAAAGTTTACACTGTATCCTTGATCACATAATTGACTTATGCTGATTAGGTTAGCAGTTAAACCTTTTACCAGCAGCACATCATCTAGTCTTGGTACATCTGGATAGTCCAAGGTCCCAAATCCCTTGATTTCCCCTTTAGCTCCATCTCCAAAGGTTACATATCTGGATGAATATGACTTTAAGTCTACTAGAAGATTCTTCAATCCAGTCATGTGTCTTGAACATCCACTGTCAAAGTACCAATCTTCTTTAGCTGATACTCTAAGTGATGTATGAGCTATATATGCAACACCTTTCTTTGACCATTTGTGTTGAGATTTCTTTTGATACCTCTGCCCTGTGCATTGTTCATCAGTAGAGCTCCAAGGTTGTTTGTTGATCTTGTTCTTGGGCATGTAGCTTTGATCAGCATGAAGACTAGCTTTTGGTCTCCATATCTTCTTGATGACCTCTGTCTTCTGCTTAGGGGGTTGCTGATCTCTTTGATGTTTATGCAGCACTTTCTTGGTAACTTCTATCTTCTGCTTAAGAGGTTGCTGATACATCTGATTTGGATATCCATGCAACTTGTAGCAATGAGGTTTGATATGTCCAAATCTTCCACAATGATGACATCTCCATATTTGATACTTCTTCTTCATTATGTTCTTTTCAGGATGTTGAGACATCTGTTGGAACATTATTTTTGACTTTGTGTTCTTTTCATGATGTTGAAGCATCTGTTGGGACATCTTGTTTGACTGTATGGACTTTGAAGTAGTTTTGCTAGAGCTAGCTTCAACCTTATGAACTTTGTTAAATCCCAGTCCACTTTTATCCCCTGAATGCTTATTGTTGTTGAGAATATCATCCAGTGTGCTTGAGCTACTGTTCAACATTCTAACAGATTTGGACATATGTTCCAACTTGGAGTTGAGAAGACTTACTTCATTTTTCAAGGTGTCAATGATCTCTAGATCACTTGCTTTTTCATCCTTTAGTGCCTTAATCTGCTTCTTTAGCTTTATACTCTCCCTGCATATTTCAGTGCTTCTTTTGAATATTTCTCTGTATGATTGCTCAAGTTCTTCAAAAGTAAGCTCCCCATCACTGGATTCACTTTCAGATTCACATAATCCAGCTAGAGCAGTGATATGCTTAGCTGATTCTTCTTCTGAATCACCTCCTGAGTCTTCATCAGACCAGGTTACAGAGAGACCTTTCTTTTGCCTTTTTAAATAGGTAGGACATTCATTCCTGATGTGTCCATATCCTTCACATCCATGGCATTTAATTCCTTTTTCTTGACTGGTCTTTTCATCATAATTTGACCTTCTATTAGCATCATAAGGTCTTTTGTTTTCAGAAGAATTTGTGTATCTTCCACTTGGTCTGGACCTGTCTTCCATCCTTCTGAGAATCATTTTGAACTGTCTTTCAAGCATAGCAATGTTTTCTGATAAGCTTTCATCAGTTTCTGATTCATCATTTTCTTCTTCTTTATCACTATTTGACATCAAGGCTATGCTTTTGTTCTTCTTTACAATTGTGTCATTCATTCCCATCTCAAATGTTTGAAGGGAACCAATGAGCTCTTCAACTTTCATTGTGCATATGTCTTGAGCTTCTTCTATTGCTGTGACTTTCATGTCAAATCTTTTTGGCAAAGATCTGAGGATCTTTCTTACAAGCTTTTCATCAGTCATCTTTTCTCCCAAGGCTCCAGAAGTATTGGCTATTTCTAAGATGTTCATGTAGAATTCATGAATTGTCTCATCTTCCTTCATTCTCAAGTTTTCAAACTTGGTGGTGAGAAGTTGAAGTCTTGACATCTTTACCTTTGATGTTCCTTCATGAGTTTTTTTGAGAGTGTCCCAAACATCTTTGGCCAGCTCACAGTGATGCACAAGTCTAAAGATATTCCTATCAATGCCATTGAATAAAGCATTTAAGGCCTTGGAGTTGCCAAGTGCTGAATCTTCTTCCTCCTTACTCCATTCTTCTTCAGGTTTCAACACTTTTGCTCCATCTTTGGTGTCTTGGACAGGATGTTCCCATCCATTGTTGACTGCTTTCCAGGCCCTATTGTCAAGTGATCTTAAGAATGCAATCATTCTTGGCTTCCAGTAGTCATAATTAGATCCATCCAGTATAGGTGGTCTATTTACTGATCCTATATCTCTGTCCATGTTTCCAGAATTTGTATTCCCTAGATCTCACCCAGTATAAACAGGCAGGGTGCCTGCTCTAATGCCAATTGAAATTCTGTGATCAGGTATGAGATGTCGAATGAGATGTTTAAACACTTGACAACTTAACCAAAACTTAAAGTGCAGGAAAATTAAACAACACAGTAATTTGTTAACCCAGTTCAGTGTATAACCACACTTACATCTGGAGGCTACCAAGCCAAGAGGAAATCCACTATAAGTAATATTAATTCTAGACTTAAACCACCCAGTTTAATCTTTCACTTAATATCTACCCAATGCAATTTCTACCTAAGACACAACTTAGATATGAGTACCAACTCACTCCCCCTCAATCACACAGTGATCTTGTTTACAAGTTTAATAAAATTGAAGTCATACTTCAAACAAAACAGCTTGATCTTACTTCACAGTTTTAATCAAGACACAAATGCACTTTTGCTTAAAAGCTCATAAAGTGGTACAATAAAAACAACCTGCTATTAAAACACAAAACACTCTATTTGGTCTTCTTAAATTCGTACACAATTCTGAGAGTTTCTGTTGCTTAAATAGGTGTATGGATTTTGGGCTTTCTGTAGGTTTATCCAATCCTGAAACGCATGCAGCTTCCACCTTGAATTAGGGTTTATTACTTCCTAGATTCTAGGTGATTCAGTTCTTCTGATTATGCTGAAGTCTCATAACAACACTCCCTACAGATGCGCCTTATTCTGTTTTGTCCATCCATAATTAATTCCAGATAACTTTCCTTAATTTACTCAGTTCTGTTAGTCATTAATTAATTCTGGTAGCAGGTCCGAGATGTCACAACATCTGTTGGGACATCCTGAAAAACTGAACTTAGATCATTAACTGATACAATGTCACAACATTTGATGTGACATCCTGTAAACTGAACTTATATCATTAACTGATGCAATGTCCCAACATCTGGTGTGACATTCTGAATTAAGTTCATTTACTTATACTCTGTTTGATAATGTCCCAACATCTGATAGGACATCCTGAACTAAATTCAACATTTCTTGTTGGTCAAAAATTCTGCCAATTCTAAACATCTACAATCATGATAAACTATTTTGAACACTTGTATATCAATCAAGGAAGTGAGTTATGATATACCTATGCTTGTGTCCAAGTCTTGAAACAAAATACGAGCATTTGCACATAAACTTGATCCGCACAAAAACAATTCATGATGATGCGTAACCTTGATCTTGATCCCTTTTGAAAGCTTGATTTTTGCAATACGGAATGAGCTTGAATATTGTTGACTTCATCAAAACCTTGAGATTGAAGTATGCTTCTACATTCTCCCCCTTTTTGATGATGACAACCAAAAGAATTTTGCGCGATAGCTTTGATCAATGTTTCATTCTAGGCTTGCTTCTCCCCCTATGTCCAGCAACTCCCCCTATCTTAACAGAGGCACAAATTCTGCACAAGGAGATATTAGGCACCAAGCTCTTCTCCCCCTTTGTCATTAGCAAAAAGGAAGGAGCTTTCAAACAATAAGAAGTAGTATCGACATATATGTAAGCATTCATTCAATTAACAAGCAATCAAGTAAGGCATATAACACACATTCATACTAAAAACTAGAATTGATTAAGCACACAAGGTGCGGCATGAAGTTCATAAAAACGGAAACAAGCAAGAGTGCGATAAACCAAAAGTGCCTAAACAACCTTAGGAATTACAACATAATTCTTAAAAATAATTAAACAAAAGAAAACAACAAGACAAGCATGATCATTCATCCTCCGACATTCCATCACTTTCATTTTCACCGTCTTCACTACCGGCTTCACTTTCATCATCCTCTTCGGCTTGGTTGCGAGAATCGGTTACTAGATTCCGAAGGTTTTTGATAGCTCGTTGGGTTTCACGGTGGTTTGTCATGATGGTGGTGTATAGGAATTCATTGATTATGCCACCTTCAGGAATAGGAAAGGATGGTGTGGAGGAGCCATCGACATATTCATATGAACCATCATTGCGTTGAACAATTATGGTATTCTTCACTATGGTAATCTCATTAATATCATTTTCTGTAGTCTTAATGGCAATGAATGGTTCCCTACCAATCTCCAAGTCGGTTTGCTCAATGATCTGAGAGATAAGTCGAGCATATGGAAGTCTTGTCTTGAGTGAAAGTTGTTGCTTCAAATGATATATCATTGTGAGCATCCAATTAACCTTCACATTTTTCTTGATCGCGAACATAACTTGCATCTCTAAATCATTAATCTGAGAGTGGTTTGAATCCTTGGGCAGCAGCACATAACAGATGATATAATGTAGCATTCGGTCGTCGACCGTCAAATTCTTTGCATAACATAAAACCCTTGAAGTGCACTGTCCCGATGTGACAACATTCTTCGGAAAACGACAAATTGAGTAATAGTACTCCATTTTATCATAACCGGACCAAATGTCATCTGTGTGGTTCACACCTTTGCGGAGAAACACACCGGAAAAGGGAATTTTCAGTGACGCGGCAAGAGCCCCTAAATCCTCCTTAATTTCACAGTTTCTAACAAGAGTATGCAACTTATTTTTCCCATGTCTATCCATGTTGAGTGAAAAGTTATGCATGAAAGATTGGACCAAATCCGGGTAAACTTTCTCATTGTCAGCAACAAAGTCACTCATGCCTTGAGACTCTAGTAATGCAGGAAACTTAAAAGTTGGAGGTTTGAAGGATTTCAGAAGAACATATTTACCCTTAAGCAATGGTCTGACTCTGACTTTGAAATCTAGTCTCCTCTTCTTGGTGGATTCCATTGATGTTTCTGCAACTGAAGCAGCTTTTGACACTGAGGCAGGTTCCTTTCCTTTCCTTTGGGGTGCCATGAACAAATGATGGAGTTAGGGTTTGGAAGAGATGATATTTTCGGATTTGTTGTGAGGTGAGTGGAATGAGGTTTGTAGAGGGTTTATAAAGACTAAGAGATAATGGGTTCTTAATGGGGGTTTGATTTGTTGAAGGTTGGAAGTTGGAAGAAGATGATAAATAGTGTTTATTGTAGTCAATAGATGAAGAGTCAAAGCTTATGAATGTGGAAGAGAAACATGCAATGAACTAAAATGATGTACAATAAAGACATACATAAAGCAAAAAGAATAAAATAAAATAAAATTTTTAAAACAAAAACACATACTGAACACGTGTTGGGAATCTAAAATTTGGATGTGTTAACCGGTTAACCGATTCCGTTAACCGGCTAACGGGCAAAATTTTTCAATTTTTCAAAAAATCCAGCAGCATTTTATAGAGAAAATAGGAAATATTTTTCATAATTTTTTTTACAAAGTGTTAGCACATGACCTAATGCAACTTTTGATCAAAAAATATTTTAAAAACGATACTCTTCGGTTAACCGAAAGAGTGAAAGATCAAAAACGGAGAAAAGTGAGTGCTAGCATTTTGTAACAAAAAGTGAACAAAAAAACATATATTAAGAAACTAACACATATAACAAGCAATTTTTAAGATAAAGTTAGATGTCACCTTCATTAAGAATACCAAGTTCTCGTCGAATCTTGAAGAATTGTTCCTTAGCTAACGGTTTAGTGAAAATGTCGGCGAGTTGATTGTGTGTATCCACGAAAGTAACGTCTACATCTCCGTTAAGTTCGTGATCTCGAAGGAAGTGATGCCATATATATATGTGCTTTGTTCTTGAATGCATGAACATGTTCTTTGTGATATTGATGGCACTTGTGTTGTCGCATCGGAGAGGAAAGCAACAAGGATCTACACCAAAATCAAGGAGTTGTTGCTTAAGCCACAAGATTTGTGCACAAAAACTTCCTGCTGCAATGTACTCCGCTTCGGCCGTGCTAAGTACAACGCATTCTTGCTTCTTACATGCCCACGACACTAGTGCATTCCTGAGAATGTGACAAGTACCACTCGTACTTTGTCTATCGGTCTTACATCCTGCATAATCAGCGTCAGAATAACCAATTAAAGAACATGTGCTACCTTTTGGATACTGTCGCTCCCGAGGATTTGCATCCAGGTACAAGCGCGAACGGTCGGCGAAGGGAACAATGAGAACACACGGCCATGAACTCACTGGAGATGAAAAGAGTCGCCAGCTAGGCATTTTTATCCCGGAGGAAAGGCAATGCTGCATAGGCCTGGAAAAAGATGGATAAGACGGTCGCGAACCAGAGAGACTGAGAAAGGGGGTTGGTTACAACCTGGGAAGGTATTAGCACCCAGATTGTCCGTCGTACTCGACGGGATCCACGCTTAAAAGATTTGTGTTTTAAAGGGGTAGTGTCAGTGCAATCTGTGTATGAAATAGCTGGAAAGAGATGTACAGGTGTCAGTGTAAAGAAGTGAAGTGTAAATGATGTGTCAGTGTGAGAACAAGAATGAAATGCTCAAGACTATGAGGCTTAAGAATGAAGCTGGAAAGAGGGGGGATGTACAGAGACTTTTGTTCGATAACCGTTAAGTTATGCCTACGTATCCTCTCGTGCAATGAGGAAGTCAGAACACCGTAGTTCGACCCAAAGAGACTGAAAGATGAATTGACTTGTGAACTGCTTGCTTGCCTATGCTCAAGCGTGTGACCTGTCTGGCTCAGGTGCTTACTGTCTTGCATTAGACGGAAGAAGCGAGTTCTCGGTTGTGAGTGAATGAGATGAGAAAAGAATCCCGGAGGAGACGATTATTGTTTGTTTTTTGAGTTTTCAGTCTTTTATTTCTTTTTGGAGTTTGTCATAAGATAATGAGCTTAAGCCTAAACCAATGGATTTAGCAAACTCATCACATCTTCCCTCTGATTAGGGGTAATGAGAGTACCTTAAGTGTGAAGTCAGATTCTCACACTTAATCACCTTTGGTGTAGGATTAAGATCATTAACCTACTTGTGATTATTTAGATGTTTTTGTTGTTTTTGTTTAGTGTTGAGTAATGAGGTTAAGCCATAATCAAGGATTAAACAGACTCATTACACCATCCTAAAAGAAGGATAATAGATGAGAATGTTTAAGCTGAGGAAGACTCCTCAACTTAATCCATGATTAGGGATTAAACCCATGACAAAACAAGTCTTTATTAAGTGGATTTTATTTAGATTAATGGTATGATGATGAAGTGTTTTTTATGATTTGTAAGACAACTTGAGGGGGACTTGTCCATTAACACTAGGGTTAGTCCTTCTTAACCAATTAAGGAAGAATTAGAACCCTAATGCAAGGCCCAAGTTACAAGTGATGTCTTGATGATTATTAGATGAATTGATTAAGAGATTTAAACACCTTAAGGGTTCAAGACTTAGGATTAAAGTTATACACTCCATCCTAAGAGAAGGATACAGGCATAAGCTTAATCACAAAGTCTTAAAGCCTTTAGGGTTTAGTCCCTGATTATGAGGTGAGAAGAGGAGACTCAAAGAGAGACACAAAGGTAAAACTAAGAGGGGATACTAATCAAAACCCTAATTCCATTGTCATGCTTGGTTGATCCTAAGGTTTGTGAGGTTTCCAAGAACAATCTTAAGAGGAGCCACCAGGAAGCAGATGAATAAGATCAAGAGAAGCAAAGTGACTTGCTTCATTCAAGAAGTCAAGTCACTTGAAGAAAGAAAGTGGGAAGAAGAAGAATGAGCAAGCTCAATCTCAAACACAAATAGAAATGCAGCAATGGATACAAGAGGGATGAAAAGAAAAGGTATGAGAAGTGAAGGCAAATCCACTTCTCAAGTTTACTTACCACCTGAAATGTTAGAAAGAAATGCAATGCAATGCAAGATGAGATGAAATGATATGATGCAAAGCAAGACCAGAAGCATGTTGATGATGATTATGATGTTATGAGGTGCTGCAAACATGAGGCAAGACAATGGGGATGATCATACAAGCTTATGAATGCAAATGATGCAAGTTAAGGAGTATGAACAAACATGAAATGTTATGAAGCATACAAGACAAATGACATGGCAAAAATGCAATGCAATGATCAAACATGTTTCCTATATGTCTTAGGATGTCAAATGAATCATAAGAATGCACAAAATGCAAAGACAAGTCATGTTATGCAAGGAAATGCAAGAAGGATGCAAAAGAAAGCCCAAATTAGGGTTCATGGATCAAACATCAAACAAAAACCAAAAACAGAAGCAAACCTCATGATAAAAAATGGAAAATGGCACCCAAAGAAACCCTAGGCCTATGATGAACCACTGCCCAAAGGGGAGCTCTCAACTCTCAACCAAACTCAAGATATGAATTTTCTAAGTTATTAGGGTTTTTTAGGGTTCTTAACAAAAGAAATGCCAAACAATTTGAAAATGCAAGAACAATTCATGGCCTTTTTATCCTTGAAAATACATGCTAAACACAAAACAATGCAAGAAGAATCAATGTCTCAACCTTCTCCAATAGGCAGAAATGATTTTTTGAACTTATGATCAAAATAATGCACAAAATATGATTTAATTCAATGAAAAATTCTTAAAATGCATCAAGATCAAAAAAGAAATTTGGTTTGAAGGTTGGACAATGTTTCTAAATGCCTTATAACATTTCATGAATTTTTTTGTAATTTTTAAATACCTAAAAGTATTTTTAATTAATTAATTCTCATTAATCAATTAAAAATAATCTTTTAAATATTTAAAAATACCTTTTTAATGATAAAAAATAAAATAAAAATATTTTTGTGTCATAAAAATTAATAAAACCTTAAGGAAAAAGTTTCATAATTTTTAAGATTTTTTTGCTATTTTAAAATAATTATGCAAAACAAATGAAAAAGAAATGAATTAAAATGAATTAAAATAAAAGTCAAACAAATGGAAGGATGAGATTGATCCTGGTTTTAAACATGTTGACTGCGCGCGTGATCTGAGGGTGGAGATTCAAGCTGGCCAGATTAATTATAAACTTAATTAATTAAGGTAATGACGTGGATTAGGGTTAAGTGAAGCAATCCAGGCCATTGAATGCACGCGGGAATTGACCAAGTCAGCTCATCCAACGCTCAGGATTCAAACTCTCATTAATGACTGGATTAAGCCCTAATCACTCTCAGGCTGCCGGAGAAGACTTCCGGTCGTCTTCTCCGGCCAGCTCCTCACCTGAAAACTCACCAACTCCCTCAAAACGCAATGAAAATGAAAACTAAGCACATAGAAATGAACCCCATGATCTCCTGAATCAAAACCCTAACCCCAAACAAATTTATTCTTCATCAATCGCATGAATCGAAGGCAAACATTTTTAGGGCAAACCAGTTTCAGAGTCAAATTAAATGTTCAAATCACAACCATTTCAAAAACTAAAAGCACCAGGATGATCAGGACAACACAAAGAACAAGTTTGTAACAAGAAAAACAACTTCTGGAAAAAATAAATTTCAGGCTACCTGAGATTCGAAGCTTTCAGTTTAGGAACTTTCTGGCCACCTCTCTTTGTGCAAGCTGCTCCACTTGGTCCCCAGAAGATGTTTGAATGCTCAAATGGAGTTTAAGTTGGCTTGATGATGAGTTTCGAAAGCTCCTGCTTCAGTTCAGTCAAGAATGGCAATGGAGATTCTGGCACTTTCAGGTCATGGTGAGTGAAGGTTTGAGGTCCTGATGATGAATGGAGAAGGTTTGTGGTGTTTGTTTGTGTGTTTGTGAGCTAGGATGAGAGTTTCGAATGAAACTGCAAAATGGAGTGAGAAATGGCTATGGAGTAATCTGGCTGTTTCAGGCTTGTGCTTTGGGTGGTTTCTACTCAATGATACATGGTGAGTTGGATGGAGGAAAAGGTTTTTGTGTTTGCAAGCTGTGGAGAGAAATTCGAAAGCTTATGCAAAATGGAAGGTTTTTGTGAATGTGTTGAATGTATGTGTTTCAGCCTTGCTTGCCCTTATGTTTTGCTTGCAAATTGTCCACATAACTCTCTCTCATTGGTCAGTTGATTTGACATGTGCTTTATGGATAGGTGAGGCAACTTTTGCAATTTGTCAACTCTTGTGTAAGAGAAAGTATGGTGAGGTGCTAGCTTGGTACAAGGCATGGGCTATGCGCAGCAAGATGAGGGGGAAATGTCAGCTTGGTCCAGCATCCAAGGCTGCAAGTGGTAGGGAGTGAAATGAGTGTTTTGCAACTTGTGGCAACTTTGGTTCACATGTGATAAAGTCTTGTTACACAAACCAAACCATGAGCAAACTTGATCCAATTCTGATTTTTAGGACTTAGAGAATGTTTGTGTAATGGTTTGAAATGAATTAGAGGTCACATGATGCATTGGTTCAAGGTTTTGCAAAATTTCCATTTGAAGCATGCCTTAGAAATTAATGATTTTTGCCAACTTTGCATTGCTATAACTTTTGATCCAAGAAGAGTTTGATCATGTTCTTGTACTTTTTGAAAAGGGAAAGATGAGATCTACAACTTTCATGACCAAAGTTTTTCCATTTGAAGCCTTTTTGGACCAAGAATCAAAGCTTGAAACTTGACCTAAAATGATGCATTCTTGAAAAGTCAACTATGCCCAAAAAGTCAACCTTTGCAAAAACCCTAAATTCTTGATTTTCATGAACTTCAACCTTCTTCCATGATCAAATAAAGATCATATACACTCAAAATGATGAAGATCACCCATTGGTTGGGTCATTGGGGGCCTCAGATGCCCTGATTTTGCACTGACTTGTCTAGGAAGTCAACTCTTGATCAGATGACTTCCCCATGGAATTTCTTCATGAAAATTGATATGTATACTCCCTATACCATATAGAGATCAATGAAAACAAGAATGACCAAAAAATTTGGAGTTATGGCCTCTGAAACCAAAACCCTAATTTTCAGTCAACTGTGCAGTTCAACCTGGCTCTGCATCCACTCAAACCCTAGCTCTTGTGATTCCTCTGCAATTTTGACTTTGAGGAGATAGAATATGATATAAAAACACACATGGACCACCTTGAATTGATTGGTGGCCTTTGGAATGGCTCAAGAGGCTCTGAGGTTGCTCAGATCACAAACCCTAGGTGCAGATGCCTTGAAAGCTATGCAGTGAATCAAAAATGGGATATGAGATGATATGATTGTGTTTATGCATATGAGGATGATCACAAGCCATGGTGTGAATGGGTGAGGGCAAATTTGGGGTGTTTACAGCTGCCCCTATTCAAACATGAGTTAGCTGTGCAGGGTGTAAGCGACGGCTTAACAGGCAAACAAGATAACTTGTGGTTGAATACCAAAGACAGTCCAAAATTTGCACTCACAAAATGAAGAAGAAAAGGGATATAGATTGTAAAGGAAAAGAAAGGTATATTGTAAAGTATGGGCGACGGAGGACGACCGTCGAGCAGAGGACGACTGCTGGGTAAAGAGCGATGACGGGGACGGCCGACATGCTGGGGAGAGTGTATAAAAATAAAGCAATGACGGGGAAGACCGACATGCTGGGAAAGTGCTGAAAATAAAGCAATGACGGGGACGGCCGACATGCTGGGGAAAAACGGTAAAACCAAGACGGGGACGGCCGACTGGCTGGGGAAAAACAAGTAAAGCTAAGACGGGGACGGCCGACTAGCTGGGGAAAAACAAGTAAAGCTAAGACGGGGACGGCCGACTAGCTGGGGAAAATAGGATATTATGATGGGGACGGCCATCAAGATAAAGCTGCAAAGTTCTCTGGGGATTAATGAAACATGACGGGGACGGCCATCAAGTTCATAAAGATCAAGTAACCAACGATGGGGACGGCCATCGGGCTAAAAAGGAAAAGGGACCACGACGGGGACGGCCATCGGGTTAAAGAATGAATGAAATAAACAGATGATGGGGTACGACCATCAAAGGTGAAGGACGATCACCTAGCAGGGGACGGCTGCTCTGTTGGGTATAAAAGAAATATGATGGGGACGGCCATCAAAGGTGGAGGACGACCACCTAGCAGGGTACGGCTGCCGAAAATATCAACGATGGGGACGGCCATCGGATAGAAAAGGTCAACGATGGGGACGGCCATCGGATGAGCATGATGGAGGACGACCATCAAGAAGTGGAGGAAGACCACTCAGCAGGGGACGGCTGCTCTCGAGGTTTGTCATGACATAGGACGAATGTCAGATAACCAAAATCAACAATGGGGACGGCCATTGGATAAAGTGATGAAGGACGATCATCAAAAGGTGGAGGACGACCACCTAGCAGGGGACGGCTGCTAAAAATCAACGATGGGGACGGCCATCGGATGAGCATGATGGAGGACGACCATCAAGAAGTGGAGGACGACCACTCAGCAGGGTACGGCTGCTCTCAGAGGTATCATAACACAGGACGAGTGTTAGATAAAAAGGAAATTTGTTTTGTTGGCGATCTACTGGGGAGATAGTAAACACGGACGAGCGTTTACATCCAAGAAACAAAAGGGTATAAGTGTTTGGTATCGTGTATAGATTAAAGATGCGGACGAGCATCCTTAAGACTATGATACGGACGAGTATCATGTAGGAACAAACTGACACATGTTCAGAGATGATGATACGGACGAGTATCAACTGGTTAACAAAGAACACGGACGAGTGTTGCATCCGAAGGGACTCTTCTGGGGAATAATAGACACGGACGAGTATCTATATTCAAGAAGACATAGGTGTTTGACACGGTGTATGGATTAAAGATGCGGACGAGCATCCTTAAGACTATGATACGGACGAGTATCATGTAGAAACAAACACTAGACGCAATGTTCTGAGATGATGGTACGGACGAGTACCAACTGGTTAACAAAGAACAAGGACTGCTGTCTAATCTGTGGGGATATAAGTAGTGATGTATACGGGATACGGACGGGTATCTGTATAAGAGCGAGTGGTGTATAGATGAGTGTTTATCTGCTGGGGAGAGTGACACGGACGAGTGTCAAAAGGAGAAGAGTATAATATTAACAAGTGTGTGGGTTGACGAAAGTGTACGCGACTGCGCTGGGGATATGACACGGACGGGTGTCAAAAAGGGTGTATATACAAGTATATGTGAGTGCAAAGAGGATGTCTCTGGCTTTCTGCTGGTGATTTGACACGGACGGGCGTCAGGAAGTATCTGTAATACAGGTGATCTTGTTTGTAAAGATGTGTTCAAGCGACTTTACTGGGGAAAGATGACACGGACGGGTGCCAAAAGGAGTATATACTGGTGTTTGTGATTTGTGAGGCAACTGCTTTTGCCGGGGACTCTGGTGGGGATTTTTGTATATCATGATGATGAACGGTTTATTATTCACAAGTGTTAATTCATAACATGGCTTATGATTATGCTATGCGTTTGATTTTTGCCGTAATGCTCCGTATTAGACGGAATGCTACGCTCTGGGGGATAGTATGATGCAAATGCCATGATTATGCAAAGAGGCGAAGATTCGGGACTCGGATCCCGTTGCTGCGAAGATCTCTGGTCGATCTGCTTGAAATGGACCTCCCAGCTGGGGATGAGATCACTGGTAGATCTAATGATGTATCTGCTCGGGGATATATGTCACTGGTTGACATATCCTTGTAATACGGGACCCAGCTGGGGTTTGTAGAAGCTTTCTTCACTCTGTTGTGATCTCTTCATGCGTTGCTCTTCTGGATAGAGGCTGGAACTCTGTGGGGAGATAATTCCCTGACTTCTGCATTCTGCTGAGGAAGAATGGTTGGTGCTTCAACTGGGGAATGCTGTTGGTAACTCAGCCGGGGAGAGCAATGGGAAGCAACTCAGCTGGGGATAGCAATGAGAGGCAACTCGGCTGGGGATAGGGCATTTCAGATGCTGAGATTGAGTGTATGTTGATTTGGCAACTTTGCTGGGGAAGTGGGCACCTCCCAGTGCCATGTGAGTTGATAATGATTCGCCAACTTGCTGAGATGTAACCTGCATGCCCCAGGTTGCGTTCTGGATACCTGCAGTCCTGCAAAGGTAAGGAAACGTACAAAAGGTCCCGAGGTATCCCTTACCGGATTCCGTCATAGGAGTTAAGTACTTTCGAGAATAATCAGATTCCCTGTAAGCATGTGTTTTTATTTTTAGAGAAAGGCATCTGTACTTATGCAATTGTATTTTTAGAGATATCAGACGACTCTTTGCAAAACATAAATGTAAAAGACGAAACATGACTGAAAATCTGATTTTATTAATTCATGTGCCCTGAATTGGCAAGATACAGTCAAGGAAACATATCTCCTGAAATGAGGAGATTGTTACAAATTGAGAAATAAAGTGCTGGCGGTGTTGACGACGCTTTCAAGGAGCTTCCTTTTCTGCTATGACTCGTATGACAATGACGTTCTTCTCGTCTTGCTTTCTGGAGAGAGTTGATTCTGATTGAAGCTTGATCCTTTGGAAGCTTACCAAGTTGCAGGTGATACAGACGAACTCAGAATGCAGTTGTTCGCTTATTCCCTTATTTTGCATGGATCGCCCTTTCGGGTTTTCAATCCATCGGGATACCCATTTTTGCCTGAGTTGTCCAATGCGGCTTTTCAACTCAGCGGGTGTACATTTTTTTATTCATTTTCCCTTACTTTTGCCCGAGTCTTTTATTCTGTTTTTGACTCGCCGGGATGCCCTATTTTTGCCTGGACTTACATTCTGTTTTTATGTCCAGCGGGTCATTTTATGCGAAGTATTTTTTAACTGCATCTGAATTCACAGGGGATGGGAAATCTTCACCATCCATGGTGCTGAGCATCAGTGCTCCACCAGAGAAAACTTTCTTTACAACAAATGGTCCTTCATAATTTGGAGTCCATTTGCCCCTGTAGTCTGTATGAGGAGGGAGAATTCTTTTCAGCACAAGATCTCCTACTTGGTACTCTCGGTGCCTGACTTTTTGATCGAAGGCCTTCTTCATTCTCTTCTGATATAACTGCCCATGACAGATTGCAGCCAATCTCTTCTCTTCGATCAGACTCAGTTGTTCGTATCGGGACCGAACCCATTCTGCTTCACTCAGTTTAACATCCATTAATACCCGTAACGAGGGTAATTCAACTTCAACAGGTAGGACTGCTTCCATACCATATACAAGCTGATACGGTGTTGCCCCAGTGGATGTTCTGATTGATGTGCGGTACCCATGCAAGGCAAACGGTAGCATTTCATGCCAGTCTTTGTAGGTGATTACCATCTTCTGCACAATCTTCTTGATATTCTTGTTAGCTGCCTCAACAGCGCCATTCATCTTTGGCCTGTAAGGAGAAGAATTGTGATGTTGGATCTTGAAGTCCCGGCACAGCTCTGCCATCATTTTGTTGTTCAAGTTGGAACCATTATCAGTAATGATTCGCTCGGGAACTCCGTATCGACAGATGATATCTCTTTTCAGAAATCTGGCTACCACTTGTCTTGTAACATTTGCATATGAGGCTGCTTCAACCCACTTGGTGAAATAGTCGATGGCGACTAGGATGAATCTGTGGCCGTTTGAAGCAGTCGGCTCAATCTTGCCAATCATGTCAATACCCCACATAGCAAAGGGCCATGGTGAAGACATGATGTTCAAAGGATTGGGAGGCACATGCACCTTGTCTGCGTAAATCTGGCATTTATGACATTTCCTGGCATAGGCACAACAGTCTGCATCCATTGTGATCCAGTAATAGCCTGATCTTAACAACTTTTTAGCCATGGCATGCCCTCCAGCATGGGTAGCAAAAGATCCTTCGTGCACTTCATGCATCAACAAATCTGCTTCCGTCTTGTCAACACATCTGAGGAGTACCATGTCAAAGTTCCTCTTGTATAAAGACCCATCAGCGTTCAGAAAGAAACTACCAGCAAGCCTTCTCAAAGTCTTCTTATCATTGGAAGATGCCCCAGGTAGGTATGTTTGATCCTCCAAGAAGCACTTAATATCATGGAACCAAGGCTTATCATCTTTCACAACATCCGCTGCAAATACATATGCTGGTCTATCAAGTCTAGACACTGAAATCTGGGGTACAAAGTTAGCCGTTTGAACTTTGATCATGGATGAAATGGTAGCAAGAGCATCTGCAAACTGATTCTCGTCTCGAGGGATATACTCAAGCTTGACTGTTGTGAAGAAAGTCAATAACCTCCTTGTATAATCCCTGTAAGGTATCAGATGATCCTGGTGGGTGTACCATTTTCCGTTGGTTTGATTGACTACCAAAGCTGAATCTCCGAATACGGTCAATGTCTTGATTCTGAGGTCAATGGCTTCCTCAAGACCCATAATGCAAGCTTCGTATTCAGCTTCGTTGTTAGTGCAGTTGAAAGTGAGTTTTGCCGAGAAAGGCATGTGAACTCCTTTGGGTGTAATGAGTACTGCACCAACACCACGGCCATTCATGTTAACAGCCCCGTCAAACATCATAGTCCATTCTTCTTCCGGGTCGGGCCCTTCAGTGTGAACAGGCTCTTCATGATCTTTTGCTTTAATGAACATGATGTCTTCATCAGGGAAGTCAAACCTCATAGGCTGGTAGTCATCAATGGGTTGCTCAGCAAGATATTCAGATAGTACACTGCCTTTGATGGCTTTCTGAGATGTGTACTGTATGTCGTATTCTGTGAGAATCATCTGCCATCTTGCAACCCGTCCGGTAAGGGCTGGCTTCTCAAAAATGTACTTAACGGGGTCCATCTTTGAGATTAATAAGGTAGTGTGGGTCAACATATACTGCCTTAGTCGGCGAGCAGCCCACGCTAAAGCACAGCAAGTTTTCTCGAGCAGTGAATAACGTTGTTCACAGTCGGTAAACTTTTTGCTTAGGTAGTATATTGCATACTCTTTTCGACCAGACTCGTCATGCTGGCCCAGCACACACCCCATCGACTCTTCTAATACTGTCAAGTACATTATCAGGGGTCTTCCTTCAACTGGAGGCATAAGGATTGGAGGTTCTTGCAGATATTCCTTGATCTTGTCAAAAGCCTTCTGGCAATCTTCGTTCCACCTGACCGTTTGCTCCTTTCTTAACAGCTTGAACAAGGGTTCACAGGTTGCTGTAAGGTGAGATATGAACCTTGAAATGTAGTTCAATCGACCTAAGAAACCTCGAACTTCTTTCTCAGTTTTCGGTGCAGGCATTTCTTGAATAGCTTTGACTTTATCAGGGTCAACTTCAATCCCTTTCTCGCTTACAATAAAGCCCAGCAGCTTACCGGATCGCACCCCGAATGTGCATTTGTTGGGGTTCAGCTTCAATTGGTACTTCCTCAGACGCTTGAACAACTTCAGCAGATTCACCAGGTGATCTTCCTCTGTAAGGGACTTGGCGATCATATCATCCACATAACACTCGATTTCCTTATGGATCATATCGTGGAATAATGTCACCATAGCCCGTTGATATGTGGCACCAGCATTCTTCAGTCCGAATGGCATCACTTTGTAACAGAACGTGCCCCAAGGTGTGATGAATGTTGTCTTCTCCATGTCTTCAGGTGACATCTTGATCTGATTATATCCTGAAAATCCGTCCATGAAGGAGAATACCGAGAACTGAGCCGTGTTATCCACCAATACATCAATGTGAGGTAATGGGAAGTCATCCTTCGGGCTGGCTCTGTTCAGATCCCGGTAATCAACACACATTCTAACTTTGCCGTCCTTCTTAGGCACAGGTACTATATTAGCAACCCACGGCGGGTAGCTAGTCACAGCAAGGAACCCGGCGTCCCATTGCTTTTGTACCTCTTCCTTGATTTTCATAGCCATGTCTGGGCGAGTCCGGCGCAGTTTCTGTTTAACTGGTGGGCATTCTTCCCTCAAAGGCAGCTTATGCACAACAATGTCGGTATCCAATCCTGGCATATCTTGATATGACCAAGCAAACACATCAACATACTCTTGAAGCAGATCTATCAGTTGTCTCTTCACTGAGTCTTGCAGGCAGGCCCCGATTTTAACCTCTTTCACGTCTTCGTCAGTACCAAGATTAATCACTTCAACCTCCTCCTGGTGAGGGGTAATGACCTTTTCCTCTTGTCTCAACAACCTGGCTAGCTCTTCAGGAAGCTCATATTCTTCATCAACCCCTTCATCAGCTTGATTGATCGGATTGTCAAAGTCATACGATGTCATAGCCGTGCTGTTGTCGGTGCAGTCTGGAAGGCACTCTCTGCAAGGGTTGAGTTTGTTCATTTTAGTGATTGATTTTAATCTTGCTTTTAGAAAAAAGTGAAATGAAGTTATCATTTTGAAAACACCGCCATTTATTTTTGTACAAAAAAGAAAAATGGAAAAACAGTGAACGAAAAGAAAAAGACTCGTTTGCAAAAAGATGTCTGATATTTCATTAATTTAATCTTGTTTGCACAAAAGTACAGATGGCCCTGATTACAAAATGAGTCTTGTCATCTTGGGCAAGATGCAAGACTTTGATGCATGCTATAAAAATACAGGAAATAATAATTACTCTGCTTGAGTAACCCTTATAATTTCCTGGGAAGACCAGTTCGAGACACTGCTCCCCGGGATCTTCGGACGAATCCAATTCTCCAGATTGCGCTCCTCTTCCAGCTCGTCTTCCAGACAGTTGATAGCATCGGGGGTGAGCATTCCCCCACTGACAAAACCTGGCTCTGCAGTAGCCTTTGCTTGATGTTGAGTTGGTTTGTAACCCAACCCAAATTTGTCCTTCTTCTCCTCCACAGCTAAGACCTTGCCCCAGCCTAGGGCAGTTCCTTCTTCAACAACCTTCCGGGCTTGTTGGTATGATGACATTGGGGTACCAGATACAGCAGATGCTTCATTCACATTCAAAGCTTCAAACCCCTGGCTCATTGTTTCATGGATCTCTCCATCCATTTCAATGTACTTATAGGTTGCCAGGTGGCTGACAAAAATGTCCTCCTCTCCACAGATTGTGACAACTTGGCCTTCCCACTCAAATTTTAACTTTTGGTGAAGGGTAGACGTTATTGCGCCGGCGGCGTGAATCCAGGGTCTACCCAACAAACAGCTGTAGGCGGGCTGAATGTCCATCACATAAAAGATAGTTTTAAAAGTCTGTGGGCCAATTGTCACGGGCAGCTCAATCTCTCCCAGAACCGATCTCTTTGAGCCATCGAAGGCTCGTACTACCAGGTTGCTGGGTCTCAATGCCAATCCATCATATTCAAGCTTCACCAGAGCCTTCTTCGGCAAGACATTCAGGGATGAACCTGTGTCTACCAGCACATGAGAAAGGACAGCTCCTTTGCATTCCATGGTTATGTGCAAGGCTTTGTTGTGGTTGCGGCCATCCGCTGTCAAGTCAGTATTGGTGAACCCTAGCCCATTGCTAGCAGTAACATTTCCAACCACGGTTTCCAATTGGTTGACAGTAATCTCCTCAGGCACGTAAGCTGCGTGCAGGACTTTAAGTAGTGCATTCCGATGAGCTTCGGAGCACATAAGCAGTGAGAGGATAGAGATTTTGGATGGCGTCTGGTGAAGCTGATCCACAATTTTATAATCACTCTTTTTGATGATTCGCATAAACTCATCAACTTCCTGATCAAATGGAGTTTTCAAGGCTTCTTTAACAATTTGATCTTCCTGCACAGGGCCCTTTCCTTTTGCCTTCGCAGCAGCTTCTGCTTCGGCAGTAGGTCTTTGAACTTGTGAGGCAAAGAGACGTCCGCTTCGAGTGAAGCCTCCGCCTCCCCCCACATTATCTACTTGTGGTGCAGGTGTTGATGTTTCCAGAGTGATTCTTTTTCCTTCGCAATACAAGTCAGAGCCATAGTGCCAGGGGATGGCCCTATTGCTTTCATATGGTACTGGTCCAGGCACCGTGACAGTGACCGGACTGATTGCTGCTGCTAAAGGGACTGTTATTGTTTGTGGATCATAAAAGATTGTAACTGGTGCTCTGGTGGGAGCAGCACCTTCTGAATGGTAGGCGGAATTATTTTCAGGATCATAGAATATGGTAACAGTAGAGACATCTTCATGATTGATTGCTGGTGTTGTAGGAGGTACTGTTGGAAGGACTGTTGTTGTTGTTGATGGAGATTCGAAATGGAATGAAGCTGAAGTTGTAGCAGGAGAAACTGTTGAAAACTGATCAATTGGAAGGACAGGTGAAGTACTTGCTGATGGTGCTGATGAATTGTCGGGAACAATAGTTGCTGCATTTGTAGGAGGGTCTGAAACCGTTGTTGATGAAGTTGCCGGATTTGTTGGGAATGATGTAGTGATCTGTAGCAGGCCACTCTGAATAAGGCTGTCAATGCCATTCCTCAAGTCCTCACACCCATTCCATGAGATATTGCAGTAGGGACACCCTAGTTCACATCCCGGAAATATTTGGTTTTCACGGAGTTGAGCTTTGATTTCCACCAACGGTGTCCTGATCTGATCCACACTGGTTATTAAATAAGACGGTTGGTCTTCTTCAATAGCGTTAATTCGGGGACCACCATGGTTTGGCATAGGGTTTTTATTGACATTGGGCGGAGGTGCAAAATTCAGAGCCTTGGAGTCTACCAAGTCTTGTACCTTCATATGCAGAGCCCTGCATTTTTCTGTACTGTGACCAGGTGTGTTCGAGTGAAAAGCACACCTAGCATTGGAGTCATAGTTCCTTGGTAGACTGTTGGGATCCGGAGGTGCCAACGTTCTTAGCTCAACCAGGTTGAGTTTCAGAAGTTGTGGCAGCAAGGCAGCATACGGCATTGGGATCGGGTCGATCACCCTGTTAGCTTGAGATGGCCTCTGTTGGAATGGCCTTTGTTGATTGTTGTTGTTGGAGTTGTTGTTGAAGTTCCTTGGAGGATACTGATTCTGCTGATACTGAGGTTGTTGTTGGAAGTTTTGTTGCGGAGGTTGATAGACTGGCTGAGGATGTGCTGGAGCAGGGATAGTGACTGCTGCTATTGACCTCTGAGCATATTGGGGCCTACCCCTGTTGGTGTGGATGGCGTTGGTCTCGCCAGTTCTTCTCGGGCCTGCAAAAGGCTTTCTTGTACTGCTGGACGAACTGGCACCATTATCAGAGATCTTACCCATTTTCAACAGGCTTTCGATTCTTTCCCCAGCTATGACAACATCTGCGAAGCTGGTGGAAGAGAAAGCAGCCAACCTGTCAATATACGTTCCCTGAAGAGTGTTCATAAACATGTCTGCCATTTCTCTCTCAGACATTGGTGGTTGAACAGCAGCAGCCAGTTGCCTCCACCTTTGAGCATATTCTCTGAAGCTCTCTGTCGCTCCCGACAAGTGACACCGGGGTCAGATGAAGGTACAGACGCGAACGGTCGGCGAGAGGGACAATGAGAATACACAGCCGTGAACTCACTGGAGATGAAAAGAGTCGCCAGCTAGGCATTTTTATCCCGGAGGAAAGGTAATGCTGCATAGACCTAGAAAGATACGGATAAGACGGTTTGCGAACCAGAGAGACTGAGAAAGGGGGTCGGTTACAACCTGGGAAGGTATTAGCACCCAGATTGTCCGTCGTACTCGACGGGATCCACGCTTAAAAGATTTGTGTTTTAAAGGGGTAGTGTCAGTGCAATCTGTGTATAAATGAGCTGGAAAGGAATGTACAGGTGTCAGTGTAAAATAAATGTGATATGTGTAAATGTACAGTGTCAGTGTAAGAATAAGAGTGGAATGCTCATGACTACGAGGCTAAAAGAATGAAGCTGGAAAGAGGGGGAATGTACAGAGACTTTTGTTCGATAACTGTTAAGTTATGCCTACGTATCCTCTCGTGCAATGAGGAAGTCAGAACACCGTAGTTCGACCCAAAGAGACTGAAAGATGAATTGACTTGTGAACTGCTTGCTTGTCAATGCTCAAGTGTATAACCTGTCTGGCTCAGGTGCAAACTGTCTTGCATTAGACGGAAGAAGCAAGTTCTCGCTTATGAGTGAATGAGATGAGACAAGAATCCCGGAGGAGACGATTATTGTTTGTTTTTGTGTTTTCAGTCTTTTATTGCTTTTGAAAGTTTGTCATAAATTAATGAGCTTAAGCCTAAACCAATGGATTTAGTAAACTCATCACATCTTCCCTCTGATTAGGGGTAATGAGAGTACCTTAAGTGTGAAGTCAGATTCTCACACTTAATCACCATTTGATGTAGGATTAAGATCATTATCTTACTTGTGATTATTTAGATGTTTTTGGTGTTTTTGTTTAGTGTTGAGTAACGAGGTTAAGCCATAATCAAGGATTAAACAGACTCATTACACCATCCTAAAAGAAGGATAATAGATGAGAATGTTTAAGTTGAGAAAAACTCCTCAACTTAATCCATGATTAGGGATTAAATCCATGACAAAACAAGCCTTTGATTAAGTGAATTTTATTGATGATAGGATGATGAAGTGAGTTTTATTGTTTGTAAGACAACTTGAGGGGGACTTGTCCATTAACACTAGGGTTAGTCCTTCTTAACCAATTAAGGAAGAATTAGAACCCTAATGCAAGGCCCAAGTTACAAGTGTGATGTCTTGATACTTATTAAGTGAATTGATTAAGAGATTTAAACACCTTAAGGGTTTAATGCTTAGGATTAAAGTTATACACTCCATCCTAAGAGAAGGATGCAGGCATAAGCTTAATCACAAAGTCTTAAAGCCTTTAGGGTTTAGTCCCTGATTATGAGATGAGGAGTGAGACACAAAGGATGACACAAAGGTGAAAACTATGAGGGGAGACTAATCAAAACCCTAATTCATTATCATGCTTGGTTGATCCTAAGGCTTGTGAGGTTTTCAAGAATAATCTTCAAAGAGAACCACCAGGAAGCAAATGAACAGGATCAAGAGAAGCAAAGTGACTTGATTCATTCAAGAAGTCAAGTCACTTGAAGAAAGAAAGTGGGAGAAGCAAGAATGAGCAAGCTCAAACCCAAGCACAAATAGAAATGCAGCAATGGTTGCAAGAGAGATGAAAAGAAAAGTTATGAGAAGTGAAGGCAAGTTCACTTCCCAGTTTTACTTACCACCTGAAATGTTAGAAAGAAATGCAATGCAATGCAAGATGAGATGAAATGGGATGGTGCCAAACAAAACCAGAAGCATGAACATGATGCTAATGATGTTATGAGATGCTACAAACATGAGGCAGCATGTGGAGATGCTCATACAAGGTTATGAATGCAAATGATGCAAGTTAAGGAGCATGAACAAGCATGAAAAGTTATGAATCATACAAGACAAATGACATGGCAAATATGTAATGCAATGATCAATGATGCTTTCTACATGTCTTAAGATGTCAAATGAATCATAAGCATGCACAAAATGCAAAGACAAGTCATGTTATGCAAGTGAATTCAATAAGGATGCAAGAGGAAGCCCAAATTAGGGTTTATGGATCAAACACCAAACACAAACCAAAAACAGAAGCAAAACCCTAAAGTAAAAATGGAAAATGGTACCCAAAGAAACCCTAGACCTATAATAAACCACTGCCCAAAGGGAGGCTCTCAACTCTCAACCAATCTTGAGTTATGATTTTTGCAAGTTATTAGGGTTTTTTAGGGTTCTTAACAAAACAAATGCCAAACAATTTGAAAATGTAAGAACAATTCATGGCCTTTTTATCCTTGAAAATACATGTTAAACACAAGACAAAGCAAAAAGAATCAATGTCACAACCTTCACCAATAGGCAGAAATGAATTTTCAAACATGTGACCAAAATAATGCATGAAAAATGATTTAATTCAATGAAAAATTCTTAAAATGCATCAAGATCAAAAAAGAAATTTGGTTTGAAGGTTGGACAATGTTTCTAAATGTCTTAGAACATTTCATGAATTTTTTTGTAATTTTTAAACACCTAAAAGTATTTTTAATTAATTAATTCTCATTAATCAATTAAAAATAATCTTTTAAATATTCAAAAATACTTTTTTAATGATAAAAAATAAAATGAAAGTATTTTTGGGTCTTAAAAATTATTAAAACTTTAAAGAAAAAGTTTCATAATTTTTAAGTCATTTTTGCTATTTTTAATAAATTATGCAAGTTATTTAAAAAGAAAATGAATTAAAATTGAATAAATGAAGAAGTCAACAGAATGGAAGGCTGAGATTGAAGCTGGGGAAGGGACCATTGACCGCGCGCCAAATCCAGTGGTCATAATTCAAACCTGACTAATTGAATTAATTAACCTAATTAATTAAGATTAGGGTTTAATGGTGAATCTGGGCCATCCACACGCGCGCGTAGTCAACAGAGTCAAAGGATCCTACGCTCCAGATTCAAACTGCACTAATTACAGGGATTATGCCCTAAACATTTTCAGGCGGCCGGAGAAGACCTCCGGTCGTCTTCTCCGGTGGGTTGTCCACCTGAAAATCTTCAAACCTCCTCAAAACGCATCAAAAATGAAAACTAAACACACCAAAATGAACCCCATGATCCCCTGAATCAAAACCCCATCATAAACAACATTTATTTTTCCCCAGAAGCATGAATCGAAACAAACAAATTTTAGGGCACGCAAGTTTCAGAGATCAATTACATGTTCAAATCACAGCCATTTTCAAAACCAATGGTACCAGAATGATCAGTGAAACAAATAGAACAAGTTTGTAACAAGAAAAATCATTTCTGGAAAAATAAATTTCAGGCTACCTGAGATTTGAAGCTTTCCACTTGAGGACTTTCTGGCCACCTTTCTTTGTGCAAACCACTCCACTTGATCCCCCAAAGATGCTTGAATGCTCAAAATGAGTTTGTGTTGGCTGGAGAAGGAGATTCGAATGGAACTGCTTCAAGCTCAGTCAACAATGGCTATGGTGATTCTGGAGGATTCAGGCCATGGTGGATGATGGTTTGAGGTCCAGAGGATGTGTAGAGAAGCTTTGCAAGGTTTGTTTGGTTGTTTGTGGCTTATGGAAGGAGATTCGAATGAATCTGCAGAATGAGAGTGAAGAATGGTAATGGAGTTTTCAGGATGTTTCAGGCTTGTGCTTTGGATGGTTTCTTGTCTATGAAGTGAGGTGAGATGAATGGTGAAGAGAGTTTTTAGTGTTTGCTTGCTGTGTGAAGGAAATCGAAAGCTTATGCAGTTGGGAGTGTTTTTGTCAATGTGATGAATGTGTGTGTTTCAGTCTTGGCTTCTCATATCTTTTGCTTGCAAGTTGTACACATAAACAAATCTGATTGGTTTTGTGATGTGACCTGGCCTGCTATGATAGGTAAGTTTGCTTTTGCATAAAAGGTCAACTTTGTGTAAGATAGGGCATGGGCAAGGTCTAGGCAAGTACAAGGCATGGCTGGCGCAGCAAAGGTGAGGGAGAGAGGCTGGCTTGACTCAAGGATCAATGCAGCTAGTTGGTGGGAAGATCATGAGTGTTTTGCAACTTGGTTAGCTTATGTTTCACATGTGATCTTTTGCATAACCAAACATGAAACCATAGGCAAACTTGGTTCAAATCTGATTTTTAGGACCTAGAGAATGCTTACATGCTGGTTTGGAGTGGATTAGAGGTCACAATAGGCATTAGTTCAAGTTTTTGCAAAGTTTCCCTTTGGTGCCTAACTTGAAAAACAATGATTTTTGCCAACTTTGCATTGCCATAACTTTTGATCCAAGAAGAGTTTGATCATGTTCTTGTACTTTTTGAAAAGGGAAAGATGAGATCTACAACTTTCATGACCAAAGTTTTTCCATTTGAAGCCTTTTTGGACCAAGAATCAAAGCTTGAAAATTGACCTAAAATGATGCATTCTTGAAAAGTCAACTATGCCCAAAAAGTCAACCTTTGCAAAAACCCTAAATTCTTGATTTTTATGAACTTCAACCTTCTTCCATGATCAAATAAAGATCATATACACTCAAAATGATGAAGATCACCCATTGGTTGGGTCATTGGGGGCCTCAGATGCCCTGATTTTGCACTGACTTGTCTGGAAAGTCAACTCTTGATCAGATGACTTCCCCATGGAATTTCTTCATGAAAATTGATATGCATACTCCCTATACCATATAGAGATCAATGGAAACAAGAATGACCAAAAAATTTGGAGTTATGGCCTCTGAAACCAAAACCCTAATTTTCAGTCAGCTGTGCAGTCAAGCCTGGCTCTGCATCCACTCAAACCCTAATTCTTGTGATTCCTCTGCATTTTTGACTTTGAGGAGATGGAATATGATGTAAGAACACACATGGACCCCTTTGAGTTGATTGGTGGCCTTTGGAATAGCTCAAGATGCTTTGGGATTGCTCAGATCACAAACCCTAGGTGCAGATGCCTTAGAAGCTATGCAGTGAATCAAAAAATGAGATGTGAGATGACATGATTGTATTTATGCATATGAGGATGATCACAAGCCATGGTGTGAATGGGTGAGGGCAAATTTGGGGTGTTTACAGCTGCCCCTATTCAAACATGAGTTAGCTGTGCAGGTTGTAAGCGACGGCTTAACAGGCGAACAAGATAACTTGTGGTTGAATACCAAAAGACAGTCCAAAATTTGCACTCACAGAATGAAAAAGAAAAGGGATGTAGATTGTAAAGGCAAAATAAAGTATATTGTAAAGTGTAGGCGACGGAGGACGACCGTCGAGCAGAGGAAGACTGCTGGGTAAAGTGGTATGTGAAGCAAAGCGATGACGGGGACGGCCGACATGCTGGGAAAGTGCTGAAAATAAAGCAATGACGGGGACGGCCGACATGCTGGGGATAAACGGTAAAACCAAGACGGGGACGGCCGACTGGCTGGGGATAAACGGTAAAACCAAGACGGGGACGGCCGACTGGCTGGGGAAAAACAAGTAAGGCTAAGACGGGGACGGCCGACTAGCCGGGGAAAATCAAATTATGATGGGGACGGCCATCCAGATAAAGTAAGGTTCTCTGGGAATTAATGAAACATGACGGGGACGGCCATCAAGTTCACAAGGCAAAGTAACCATCGATGGGGACGGCCATCGGGCTAAAAAGGAAAAAGTGACCACGACGGGGACGGCCATCGGGTTAAAGAATAAATGAAATAAACAGATGATGGGGTACGGCCATCAAAGGTGAAGGACGATCACCTAGCAGGGGACGGCTGCTCTGTTGGGGAATAAAAGAAATATGATGGGGACGGCCATCAAAGGTGGAGGACGACCACCTGGCAGGGTACGGCTGCCGAAAATATCAACGATGGGGACGGCCATCGGATAGAAAAGGTCAACGATGGGGACGGCCATCGGACGAGCAAGATGGAGGACGACCATCAAGAAGTGGAGGACGACCACTCAGCAGGGGACGGCTGCTCTCGAGGTTTATCATAACACAGGACGAGTGTTAGATAACCAAAATCAACAATGGGGACAGCCATTGGATAAAGTGATGAAGGACGATCATCAAAAGGTGGAGGACGACCACCTAGCAGGGGACGGCTGCTAAAAACAACGATGGGGACGGCCATCGGATGAGCATGATGGAGGACGACCATCAAGAAGTGGAGGACGACCACTCAGCAGGGTACGGCTGCTCTCAAAGGTATCATAACACAGGACGAGTGTTAGATAAAAAGAAAAAATTGTTGGCAACCCACTGGGGAGATAGTAAGCACGGACGAGCGTTTACATCCAAGAAACAAAAGGTATAAGTGTTTGGTATTGTGTATAGATTAACAATGCGGACGAGCATCCTTAAGACTATGATACGGACGAGTATCATGTAGAAACAAGTACTGACACATGTTCAGAGATGATGATACGGACGAGTATCAACGGGTTAACAACGAACACGGACGAGTGTTGAATCTGAAAGGACTCTTCTGGGGAATAGCAGACACGGATGAGTATCTATATTCAAGAAGACATGAGTGTTTGACACGGTGTATGGATTAAAGATGCGGACGAGCATCCTTAAGACTATGATACGGACGAGTATCATGTAGAAACAAACATTAGACGCAATGTTCTGAGATGATGGTACGGACGAGTACCAACTGGCTAACAAAGAACAAGGACTACTGCCGAATCTGCGGGGATATGAGTGATGATGTATACAAGATACGGACGAGTATCTGTATAAGCGTACCATGAGTAGTGAGTATTGTATTGATAGATGAGTGTTTTAACTGCTGGGGAGAGTGACACGGACGAGTGTCAAGAGAAAAGTGTAATATGAACAAGTATCTGCTATACAAAGTCTAGGCGACTGCGCTGGGGATATGACACGGACGGGTGTCAAAAAGGGTGTATATACAAGTATATGAGAGTGCAAAGGGGATGTCTTTGGCTTTCTGCTGGGACATGACACGGACGGGTGTCAGGACGTGTCTGTAGTACGGGTGATTTGTTTGTAAAGGGTGTTCGGGCGACTTTACTGGGGAAAGATGACACGGACGGGTGCCAAAAGGTGTATATACGGGTGTTTGTGATTTGTGAGGCAGCTGCTCTTGCTGAGATTCTGGTGGGGACTCCTGGGGAAAGTAATCTGTATTCTGATGAATGGTTACTAGTCACAAGCGTTCAATTCACAACATGACTTATGATTATGCTATGCATTTGATTTTTGCCGTAATGCTCCGTATTAGACGGAATGCTACGCTTTGGGGGGTGAATATGATGCGGATGCCATGATTATGCAAAAGGGCACGGATCCGGGGTTCGGATCCCGTTGCCGCGAAGATCTCTGGTCGATCTGCTTGAAGTGGACGTCCCAGCTGGAGGTGAGATCATTGGTAGATCTAATGATGTATCTGCTTGGGGATATATGTCACCGGTTGACATATCCTTGTAAATGAGAGACCCAGCTGGGGTTTTATAGAAGCTTTCCTCGCTCTGTTGTGATCTCCGTGCGTTGCTCTTCTGAATAAAGGCTTGAAGCTCTGTGGGGAGATGATTCCCTGATTTCTGCATTCTGTTGAGGAAGAATGGCAACTCGGCTGGGGAATTGTGAGAGGCAACTCAGCTGGGGAATTGTGAGAGGCAACTCAGCTGGGGAGAGCAATAAGAGGCAACTCAGCTGGGGAAGCAATGGGGAGCCACTCAGCTGGGGATAGAGCATTTCGGATGCTGAGATTGAGTGCATGCTGATTTGGCAGCTCCGCTGGGGAAGTGGGCACCTTCCAGTGCCACGTGGAAGATAGACCGAGTTGATAATGATTCGCCTACTTGCTAAGACGTAACTTGCATGCCCCAGGTTGCGTTCTGGATACCTGCAATCCTGCAAAGGTAAGGGAACGTACAAAAGGTCCCGAGGTATCCCTCACTGGATTCCGTCATAGGAGTCAAGTACTTTCGAGAATAATCACATTCCCTGTAAGCATGTGTTTTTTTAGAGAAAGGCATCTGTACTTATGCAATTGTATTTTTAGAGATATCAGACGACTCTTTGCAAAACATAAATGTAAAAACGAGACATGACTGAAAAATCTGATTTTATTAATTCATGTGCCCTGAATTGGCAAGATACAGTCAAAGAAACATATCTCCTGAAATGAGGAGTTTGTTACAAATTGAGAAATAAAGTGCTGGCGGTGTTGACGATGCTTTCAAGGAGCTTCCTCTTCTGCTATGACTCGTATGACAATGACGTTCTTCTCGTCTTGCTTTCTGGAGAGAGTTGATTCTGATTGAAGCTTGATCCTTCGGAAGCTCATCAAGTTGTAGGTGATACAGACGAATTCAGAATGCAATTGTTCGCTTATTCCCTTGTTTTGCATGGATCGCCCTTTCGGGTTTTCAATCCATCGGGATACCCATTTTTGCCTGAGTTGTCCAATGCGGCTTTTCAACTCAGCGGGTGTACATTTTTGTTTATTTTCCCTTATTTTTGCCCGAGTCTTTTATTCTGTTTTTTTTTTTTTTTTTTGACTCGCCGGGATGCCCTATTTTTGCCTGGACTTACATTCTGTTTTTATGTCCAGCGGGTCATTTTATGCGAAGTATTTTTTAACTGCATCTGAATTCACAGGGGATGGGAAATCTTCACCATCCATGGTGCTGAGCATCAGTGCTCCACCAGAGAAAACTTTCTTTACAACAAATGGTCCTTCATAGTTTGGAGTCCATTTGCCCCTGTGGTCTGTATGAGGAGGGAGGATTCTTTTCAGCACAAGATCTCCCACTTGGTACTCTCGGTGCCTGACTTTCTGATCGAAGGCTCTCTTCATTCTTTTCTGATATAACTGCCCATGACAGATTGCAGCCAATCTTTTCTCTTCGACCAGACTCAGTTGTTCGTATCGGGACCGAACCCATTCTGCTTCACTCAGTTTAACATCCATCAATACCCGTAAGGAGGGTAATTCAACTTCAACAGGCAGGACTGCTTCCATACCATATACAAGCTGATACGGTGTTGCCCCAGTGGATGTTCTGATTGATGTGCGGTACCCATGCAAGGCAAATGGTAGCATTTCGTGCCAGTCTTTGTATGTGACTACCATCTTCTGCACAATCTTCTTGATATTCTTATTTGCCGCCTCAACAGCGCCGTTCATCTTTGGCCTGTAAGGAGAAGAATTGTGATGTTGGATCTTGAAGTCCCGGCACAGCTCTGCCATCATTCTGTTGTTTAAATTGGAACCATTATCAGTAATGATCCGCTCGGGCACTCCATACCGACAGATGATGTCTCTCTTCAGGAATCGGGCTACCACTTGTCTTGTAACGTTTGCATATGAGGCTGCTTCGACCCACTTGGTAAAATAGTCAATGGCGACCAGGATGAATCTGTGACCATTTGAAGCAGTTGGCTCAATCTTGCCAATCATATCAATGCCCCACATGGCAAAGGGCCATGGTGAAGACATGATGTTCAAAGGATTGGGAGGCACATGCACCTTGTCTGCATAAATCTGGCATTTATGACATTTTCTGGCGTAAGCACAATAGTCTGCATCCATTGTGATCCAGTAATAGCCTGATCTTAGCAATTTCTTAGCCATTGCATGTCCTCCAGCATGGGTACCAAAAGATCCTTCGTGCACTTCATGCATCAGCAAATCTGCTTCCGTCTTGTCAACACATCTGAGGAGTACCATGTCAAAGTTCCTCTTGTATAAAGACCCATCAGCATTCAGAAAGAAACTACCAGCAAGCCTTCTCATAGTCTTCTTATCATTGGAAGATGCCCCAGGCGGGTATGTTTGATCCTCCAAGAAGCACTTAATGTCGTGGAACCAAGGCTTATCATCTTTTGCAACATCCGCTGCAAATACATATGCTGGTCTATCAAGTCTAGACACTGAAATCTGAGGTACAAAGTTAGCAGCTTGAACTTTGATCATGGATGAAATGGTAGCAAGAGCATCCGCAAACTGATTCTCGTCTCGAGGGATATACTCAAGCTTGACTGTTGTGAAGAAAGTCAGCAACCTTCTCGTATAATCCCTGTAAGGTATCAGATGATCTTGGTGGGTGTACCATTTTCCGTTGGTTTGATTAACTACCAAAGCTGAATCTCCGAATACGGTCAATGTCTTGATCCTGAGGTCAATGGCTTCCTCAAGACCCATAATGCAAGCTTCGTATTCAGCTTCGTTGTTAGTGCAGTTGAAAGTGAGTTTTGCCGAGAAAGGCATGTGAACTCCTTTAGGTGTAATGAGTACTGCACCAACACCACGGCCATTCATGTTAACAGCCCCGTCAAACATCATAGTCCATTCTTCCTCCGGGTCGGGCCCTTCAGTGTGAATAGGCTCTTCGTGATCTTTTGCTTTAATGAACATGATGTCTTCATCAGGGAAGTCAAACCTCATAGGCTGGTAGTCATCAATGGGTTGCTCAGCAAGATATTCAGATAGTACACTGCCTTTGATGGCTTTCTGAGATGTGTACTGTATGTCGTATTCTGTGAGAATCATCTGCCATCTTGCAACCCGTCCGGTAAGAGCTGGCTTCTCAAATATGTACTTAACTGGGTCCATCTTTGAGATCAACAAGGTAGTGTGGGTCAGCATATACTGTCTCAGTCGGTGAGCAGCCCACGCTAAAGCACAGCAAGTTTTCTCGAGCAGTGAATAACGCTGTTCACAGTCGGTAAACTTTTTGCTTAGGTAGTATATTGCATACTCTTTTCGACCAGACTCGTCATGCTGGCCCAACACACACCCTATCGACTCTTCTAATACTGTCAAGTACATAATTAGAGGTCTTCCTTCAACTGGCGGCATGAGGATTGGAGGTTCTTGTAAATACTCCTTGATCTTGTCAAAAGCCTTCTGGCAATCTTCGTTCCACCTGACCGTTTTTTCTTTTCTTAACAGCTTGAACAAGGGTTCACAGGTTGCCGTGAGGTGAGATATGAACCGTGAAATGTAGTTCAATCGACCTAAGAAACCTCGAACTTCTTTCTCAGTTTTCGGCGCAGGCATTTCTTGAATAGCCTTGACTTTATCAGGGTCAACCTCAATCCCTTTCTCGCTTACAATAAAGCCCAACAATTTACCGGATCGCACCCCGAATGTGCATTTGTTGGGGTTCAGCTTTAGTTGGTACTTCCTCAGACGCTTGAACAACTTCAGCAGATTCACCAGGTGATCTTCCTCTGTAAGGGACTTGGCGATCATATCATCCACATAACATTCTATTTCCTTGTGGATCATATCGTGGAACAATGTCACCATAGCCCGCTGATAGGTTGCACCAGCATTCTTCAACCCGAATGGCATCACTTTGTAACAGAACGTGCCCCAAGGTGTAATGAATGTTGTCTTCTCCATGTCTTCAGGTGACATCTTGATCTGATTATACCCTGAAAATCCATCCATGAAGGAGAATACCGAGAACTGAGCCGTGTTATCCACCAATACATCAATGTGAGGTAATGGGAAGTCATCCTTCGGGCTGGCTCTATTCAGATCCCGGTAGTCAACACACATTCTTACTTTGCCGTCCTTCTTAGGCACAGGTACTATGTTAGCAACCCACGGCGGATAGCTAGTCACAGCAAGGAACCCGGCGTCCCATTGCTTTTGTACCTCTTCCTTGATTTTCATAGCCATGTCTGGGCGAGTTCGGCGCAGCTTCTGTTTGACCGGCGGGCATTCTTCCCTCAAAGGCAGCTTGTGCACAACTATATCGGTGTCCAACCCTGGCATGTCTTGATACGACCAAGCAAACACATCAACATACTCTTGAAGCAGATCTATCAGCTGTCTCTTCACTGAGTCTTGCAGGCCGGCCCCGATTTTAACCTCTTTCACGTCTTCCTCCGTACCAAGATTGATCACTTCAACCTCCTCCTGGTGAGGGGTAATAACCTTTTCCTCTTGCCTTAACAACCTGGCTAGCTCTTCAGGAAGCTCATATTCTTCATCAACCCCTTCATCAGCTTGATTGATTGGATTGTCAAAGTCATACGATGTCATAGCCGTGCTGTTGTCGGTGCAGTCTGGAAGGCACTCTCTGCAAGGGTTAAGTTCGTTCATTTTAGTGATTGATTTTATTCTTGCTTTAGAAAAAAGTGAAATGAAGTTATCATTTTGAAAACACCGCCATTTATTTTTTGTACAAAAAGAGAAATGGAAAAACAGTGAGCAGAAAAGAAAAAGACTTGTTTGCAAAAAGATTGTCTGATATTTCATTAATTTAATCTTGTTTGCACAAAAGTACAGATGGCCCTGGTTACAAAATGAGTCTTGTCATCTTGGGCAAGATGCAAGACTTGGATGCATGCTATATAAAAATACAGGAAATAATAATTACTCTGCTCGAGTAACACTTATAATTTCCTGGGAAGACCAGTTCGAGACACTGCTCCCCGGGATCTTCGGACGAATCCAATTCTCCAGATTGCGCTCCTCTTCCAGCTCGTCTTCCAAACAGTTGATAGCATCGGGGGTGAGCATCCCCCCACTGACAAAACCTGGCTCCGCAGCAGCTTTTGCTTGATGTTGAGTTGGTCTGTAACCCAACCCAAACTTGTCCTTCTTCTCCTCCACAGCCAAGACCTTGCCCCAGCCTAGGGCAGTTCCTTCTTCAACAACCTTCCGGGCTTGTTGGTAAGATGACATTGAAGTACCAGATACCGCAGATGCTTCATTCACATTCAACGCTTCAAACCCCTGGCTCATTGTTTCATGGATCTCTCCATCCATTTCAATGTACTTGTAGGTTGCCAGGTGGCTGACAAAAATGTCCTCCTCTCCACAGATTGTGACAACTTGGCCTTCCCACTCAAATTTTAACTTTTGGTGAAGGGTAGACGTTATTGCGCCGGCGGCGTGAATCCAGGGTCTACCCAACAAACAGCTGTAGGCGGGCTGAATGTCCATCACATAAAAGATAGTTTTAAAGGTCTGTGGGCCAATTGTCACAGGCAGCTCAATCTCTCCCAGAACCGATCTCTTAGAACCATCAAAGGCTCTTACTACCAGGTTGCTGGGTCTCAATGCCAGTCCATCATATTCAAGCTTCACCAGAGCTTTCTTTGGTAAGACATTCAGGGAAGAACCTGTGTCTACCAGCACATGAGAAAGGACAGCTCCTTTGCATTCCAGGGTTATGTGCAAGGCTTTGTTGTGGTTGCGGCCATATGCTGTCAAGTCAGAATTGGTAAACCCTAGCCCATTGCTAGCAGTAACATTACCAACCACGGTTTCCAATTGGTTGACAGTAATCTCCTCAGGCACGTAAGCTGCGTGCAGGACTTTAAGTAGTGCATTCCGATGGGCTTCGGAGCACATAAGCAGTGAGAGGATAGAGATTTTGGATGGCGTCTGGTGAAGCTGATCCACAATTTTATAATCACTCTTTTTGATGATTCGCATAAACTCATCAACTTCCTGATCAAATGGAGTCTTCAGGGCTTCTTTGGCAGCTGGATCTTCCTGCACCGGGCCTTTACCCTTTGCCTTGGCAGCAGCTTCTGCTTCGGCAGTAGGTCTTTGAACTTGTGAAGCAAAGAGACGTCCGCTTCGAGTGAAGCCTCCGCCTCCCCCCACATTATCTACCTGTGGTGCCGGTGCTGATGTTTCAAGAGTGATTCTTTTTCCTTCACAGTATACGTCAGAGCCATAGTGCCAAGGGATGGCCCTATTGCTTTCATATGGTACTGGTCTAGGCACCGTGACAGTGACTGGACTGATTGCTGCTGCTGAAGGGACTGTTATTGTTTGTGGATCATAAAAGATTGTAACTGGTGCTCTGGCAGGAGCAGCACCTTCTGAATGGTAGGCGGAATTATTTTCAGGATCGTAGAATATGGTAACAGTGGAGACATCTTCGTGATTGATTGCTGGTGTTGTAGGTGGTTCTGTTGGAAGGACTGTTGTTGTTGCTGATGGAAAGTCGAAATGGAATGAAGCTGAAGTTGTAGCAGGAGAAACTGTTGAAAACTGATCATTTGGGAGAACTGATGAAGTACTTGTTGATGTTGCTGGTGAATTGTCGGGAACAATAGTTGTTGCATTTGTAGGAGGGTCTGAAACCGTTGTTGATGAAGTTACCGGATTTGTCGGAAATGATGTAGTGATCTGCAGCAGGCCATTCTGAATAAGGCTGTCAATGCCATTCCTCAAATCTTCACACCCATTCCATGAAATATTGCAGTATGGACATCCTAGTTCACACCCCGGAAATATATTGTTTTCACGGAGTTGAGCTTTGATTTCCACCAATGGTGTCCTGATCTGATCCACACTAGTTATCAAATAAGACGGTTGGTCTTCTTCAATAGCATTAATTCGGGGACCACCATGGTTTGGCATAGGGTTTTTATTGACATTGGGAGGAGGTGCAAAATTCAGAGCCTTGGAGTCTACCAAGTCTTGTACCTTCATATGCAGAGCTCTGCATTTTTCTGTACTGTGACCAGGTGCGTTGGAATGAAAAGCACACCTAGCATTGGAGTCATAGTTCCTTGGCAGACTGTTGGGATCCGGAGGTGCCAACGTTCTTAGCTCAACCAGGTTGAGTTTCAGAAGTTGTGGCAGCAAAGCAGCATATGGCATTGGGATCGGATCGATCACTCGGTTAGCTTGGGATGGCCTTTGTTGAAATGGCCTCTGTTGATTGTTGTTGTTGGAGTTGTTGTTGTTGTAGTTTCTTGGAGGATACTGATTCTGCTGATACTGGGGTTGTTGTTGGAAGTTTTGTTGAGGAGGTTGATAGACTGGCTGTGGATGAGCTGGAGCAGGGTTAGTAACTGCTGCTATTGACCTCTGAACATATTGGGGCCTACCCCTGTTGGTGTGGATGGCATTGGTCTCACCAGTTCTTCTCGGGCCTGCAAAAGGCTTTCTTGTACCACTGGACGAGCTTGCACCGTTGTCTGAGATCTTACCCATTTTTAACAGGCTTTCAATTCTCTCCCCAGCTATAACAACATCCGCAAAGCTAGTGGAAGAGAAAGCAGCTAACCTGTCAATATAGGTTCCCTGAAGAGTGTTCATAAACATGTCTGCCATTTCACTTTCAGACATTGGTGGTTGAACGGCAGCAGCCAATTGCCTCCATCTTTGAGCATATTCTCTGAAGCTCTCCCTTGAAGACTGTGACATTCCCATTAGGAGGGTCCTGTTGGGTGCCATATCTAGATTATACTGATACTGTCTGATGAAGGCCTCTGCCAGGTCCTTCCAGCATCTAATAGTTGCCCTTGTCAGATGGGAATACCATTCCCTCGATGCTCCAGTCAAGCTATCTTCAAAATAGAACATCCACAATTTCTCATCCATTGTATAGGCCTTCAGCCTTCCCAGAAATGATTGCAAATGAGTTCGGGGGCATGAAGTCCCATTATACTTCTCGAAACATGGAGGCTTGAACTTGTGGGGGATCCTGACCCCTTCTACCAAAACCATGTCCATAACGTCGAAACCCAAAGAATTTTGAGATTCTAAGGACCTCAACTTCTCAGCTATCTCTTCCAATCGTCTATCATATGTTTCCTCTCCGGCACCCATTACTGTATACTGGTCCTCCTGAGGATCTTCTTGAAGTACTCTGGCTGCGGTGGCTGTTCCTTGAACATTTGCAGGGATGTTAACCTCAGGATGTAGATGTGGACCAAACACAGGGGGGTAACATGTGGTTGCACCCTTTCATTATTACTGGTGCCTGCAGTTCCTACATGGGGCTCCTCTTGATTTTGCCTCTCCACCATGGCCCTCAGTCTCTCCTGGCTCTGAGCCATGTTGTTCATAACTTCCATGAACTGCGTCATCTGCGTTCTCATCTCTAACCTTTCATTTGCCATCTGGTTTCTGACCTCCGTAAGGTCTTGTTGCATCTGATCCATCTGAATTCCCGGAAGGTTGTTTCTAGTTGGGTACCTGTGAGGCCTGTTGAGAGGAAATACCCGGCGGCGAGCAATAATTCCTGAGCATCACAACAGAGGTTAGCAACAACAAAATAAAAACCTACAAAACAAACAAAAGGGTTAGCATGCAATGCAGTTATGCTTATTTGTTCTCAAGGTATCCGGTTTGGCCTTCAGTTTTGACCCTTCCAGACCCTTGAAGATGATGCTGTTGAAGTTGCTTTTGATGTGAACCCAGATAGAAACCAACACAAATATATTACAAAGGTGAAATAATACAATTTGTTCGTTTTACAACACAAACCCTCAAAGGGGCCAAAATACATCACAAAAGCAAAAGTACAAGGAAAAGGAACAACAACAAGCAAATGATCAAACTCCAAGGCCAAACTCATCCTCACGAACTTCCTTGAGAAGTGCTTCGGTCACAGGATCAGCCGGACGCTCCGTGAGACTTCTGATGAGAAGGTTTCTTGTTGCAACAGCTGCAGTCAATTTCCTGCTCTGACTTTGGTCCTTAGACCTCTTCAATCCTGCTTTGATTTTCAGCTCTGATATTTCCTCCTGGGCTGCTGCCAGGGCTTTTTCCATCTGCTCCATCTTGTCCTGAACTCTCTTGTCTTCTAGAGTACGGGCCTCAGTGATCCGGACCCACCTGGCCTGACTCTCTTTCAAATACAAGTCTGTTCTTGCTCTTTGGAACTGAGCTTCTTTACAAGCATTCTTCAGAATCTGCTCACCAGCTTTGGACTTGTTGATATAATCTCCAGACTTCTCAATTTTAGTCAAGTGTTCCACTCTCAATTTCTCCAATCTCTCAATCTCCCTCACACCTTCACTCCTCTCCCGGAGGGTCTTCTGCAAGGCTTGAGTTAACTTCTCATTTCTTTCCTTCAGGCTTTCAAACTCCTCCAAACTGATAGTGGCAGGGGGTGGTGCTGAAGATGACTCAGGCATGTCTTCTATGGTAAAGGGCATTCCAGAGAATTGGGCCCTAGCATGGGACCACTCATAATATTGGACTGATGCCACATTATTGCACTTCCCCAGAATGGTGATTCCCTTAGTCTGAACATGATCCCAGGCCCAGGCAGCCTGCCTAACAGCAGTCAAACTAATCTTGTTCTCACAGTAGAGGGTCTCCACCAAATCTTGTTCCCTAGGAGTATGAACCAGTGCATAGCCTAATTGCCTTCTGAACAGCAGAGGGTTGTAGTTGATACTTCCCTTAACTCCTATCAAAGGCACATTGGGAAAGTGCCCACAGCTGGTGATCATGTCTCTGCCCTTGGTGCTCTGAGTACACCATCTGATATCTGCTGAAGTGAGAGTAGTGAGTCTCTTAGCCCAGTTGCTTTGCTGATGAGGATTGAGAAATGCATCTGTCCTGGGTAGATGCCTGAGAAGCCAAGCATGAAATAATGGAGCACAAATCCTCACTAACCTTCCCCTCTGCTTCTCATTTCTCTGATGGACTGAGTAATAGAGATCACCCAGTAAAGTTGGCACAGGGTTCTTCAGGATGAACAAGTGGATTGCATTCTTGCTGATGAATCGAGGCTCATCTGCAAACAACACAATTCCATATACACTTAAGTCCAATAGAGCACAAACAGCTTTCCACTCCCCCAAGGAGGCCTTCAAACTAGCCTGAGAAATCAGGAAGTCCAGATGAAATCCAGGGATCCCAGCTTTAGAGGTCAAGTGTTGTTCAATCAATACAAGTTCCAGGTGCAAAGCTTTTGCTATCTCTCCATTGCTAGGAAAGACCATTTCAGGGTTGAAAGGGATTTCTCTTTTGATGGGCAAGCCAACCAAATATGAGTATTCTTCCAAAAGAGGACCCAACTGAAAGTCTTGAAAGGTGAAACATCTTAATGGAGGATCATAAAACTGAATGCAGGTGTGGATGAGGCTTCTCTGAGAAGGGTCCAGATCCATAACCATGTCCAGTATATCTCCATAGCTTTCCCTGAACAAGGGTATGTGATCTGGAGTGATCAGGGTTTGGATCCTCCTGATGTCTGACAAGTCTGGTTGGAAGAAATGATAGGTGATGTTGCTTTTCTTTGGAGCCATGATGCTGAAGACTGAGTAGAGTGCTGATGAAGATGCTGATTGGCTGGTGCAAGTAACTGAAGTATGGCTGACAAGCTGAAGCAAATGCTGGTGGAGATAGGTCAATATAGCAGATGGGGTCAAAACCAAAACCAGATGAGAATGGATACCCTGAAACACAAATAAGCACATGTTAATATGATGCAATGAGTATGTATGCAAGATGAAATGCAAGGGTTTGTGACTGAGCTGGATCTGATTAACTGCCTTGGTATAGATCCATGTGTGTTCAAGAATTCCAGAGGGAGGCCTAAAAAATCCAGTAACCAGGGTGGGGGACTCAAATAAAGAGCCACATGTCCAGGGTTTTAGAATCACAAGAACTGTCCTACATGGAGTACTCTTAACAAAGTCAAAGTAACAGGGTATTCTGAGGTCAAGGTACCTGCAAACCTGTAAACAGCCCAACCCCCTCACAGGTAGTGATCTAGAACAAGGATCCTCAGACTTGGATCAGTTATGAGAAGTGTAAACGCTTCTAACCCGGAGGTACAGTGTTTACAATAACCATAACAATTCCTCCTCTAATTCACCTCAGTTTCTGAAGGTCAGTACTAAAAGGTCATCCAGACTTAGCAGGCTTCCCAGATAGCCCTAGCATTGCAGGAAATCTGCAACACAGAGTTCTCAAGAAGAAACCCATATCTGAACCGTGTTTCATATTCCCGCACCAGACCGAAATGGAATGGGAAAGAATATGATTCACTCTATCCTAAGTGTCACTCAGGTCCCAGGTATAGGACCTTAACTCTCAATGGAACACCCACCCACCAAAGAAAAACCAGATCCAGCCAGCACAGTATGACAGTATGAAAAATATAAAGCTATAAAGAAAGCAATAAATCAACTGTACATAAAGCAAGAATAAAGCAAATATACAAACACAAATAGCATATAACACCCCAGTAAACACAAATCAAACAAGCGCTAGGAGGAACCCACAAAAAGAACCAGAAGCCCTGGTTGCAGTACAAGGATCCCCAGCAGAGTCGCCAAGCTGTCGCTCCCGACAAGTGACACCGGGGTCAGATGAAGGTACAGACGCGAACGGTCGGCGAGAGGGACAATGAGAATACACAGCCGTGAACTCACTGGAGATGAAAAGAGTCGCCAGCTAGGCATTTTTATCCCGGAGGAAAGGTAATGCTGCATAGACCTAGAAAGATACGGATAAGACGGTTTGCGAACCAGAGAGACTGAGAAAGGGGGTCGGTTACAACCTGGGAAGGTATTAGCACCCAGATTGTCCGTCGTACTCGACGGGATCCACGCTTAAAAGATTTGTGTTTTAAAGGGGTAGTGTCAGTGCAATCTGTGTATAAATGAGCTGGAAAGGAATGTACAGGTGTCAGTGTAAAAGAAATGTGATATGTGTAAATGTACAGTGTCAGTGTAAGAATAAGAGTGGAATGCTCATGACTACGAGGCTAAAAGAATGAAGCTGGAAAGAGGGGGAATGTACAGAGACTTTTGTTCGATAACTGTTAAGTTATGCCTACGTATCCTCTCGTGCAATGAGGAAGTCAGAACACCGTAGTTCGACCCAAAGAGACTGAAAGATGAATTGACTTGTGAACTGCTTGCTTGTCAATGCTCAAGTGTATAACCTGTCTGGCTCAGGTGCAAACTGTCTTGCATTAGACGGAAGAAGCAAGTTCTCGCTTATGAGTGAATGAGATGAGACAAGAATCCCGGAGGAGACGATTATTGTTTGTTTTTGTGTTTTCAGTCTTTTATTGCTTTTGAAAGTTTGTCATAAATTAATGAGCTTAAGCCTAAACCAATGGATTTAGTAAACTCATCACATCTTCCCTCTGATTAGGGGTAATGAGAGTACCTTAAGTGTGAAGTCAGATTCTCACACTTAATCACCATTTGATGTAGGATTAAGATCATTATCTTACTTGTGATTATTTAGATGTTTTTGGTGTTTTTGTTTAGTGTTGAGTAACGAGGTTAAGCCATAATCAAGGATTAAACAGACTCATTACACCATCCTAAAAGAAGGATAATAGATGAGAATGTTTAAGTTGAGAAAAACTCCTCAACTTAATCCATGATTAGGGATTAAATCCATGACAAAACAAGCCTTTGATTAAGTGAATTTTATTGATGATAGATTGATGAAGTGAGTTTTATTGTTTGTAAGACAACTTGAGGGGGACTTGTCCATTAACACTAGGGTTAGTCCTTCTTAACCAATTAAGGAAGAATTAGAACCCTAATGCAAGGCCCAAGTTACAAGTGTGATGTCTTGATACTTATTAAGTGAATTGATTAAGAGATTTAAACACCTTAAGGGTTTAATGCTTAGGATTAAAGTTATACACTCCATCCTAAGAGAAGGATGCAGGCATAAGCTTAATCACAAAGTCTTAAAGCCTTTAGGGTTTAGTCCCTGATTATGAGATGAGGAGTGAGACACAAAGGATGACACAAAGGTGAAAACTATGAGGGGAGACTAATCAAAACCCTAATTCATTATCATGCTTGGTTGATCCTAAGGCTTGTGAGGTTTTCAAGAATAATCTTCAAAGAGAACCACCAGGAAGCAAATGAACAGGATCAAGAGAAGCAAAGTGACTTGCTTCATTCAAGAAGTCAAGTCACTTGAAGAAAGAAAGTGGGAGAAGCAAGAATGAGCAAGCTCAAACCCAAGCACAAATAGAAATGCAGCAATGGTTGCAAGAGAGATGAAAAGAAAAGTTATGAGAAGTGAAGGCAAGTTCACTTCCCAGTTTTACTTACCACCTGAAATGTTAGAAAGAAATGCAATGCAATGCAAGATGAGATGAAATGGGATGGTGCCAAACAAAACCAGAAGCATGAACATGATGCTAATGATGTTATGAGATGCTACAAACATGAGGCAGCATGTGGAGATGCTCATACAAGGTTATGAATGCAAATGATGCAAGTTAAGGAGCATGAACAAGCATGAAAAGTTATGAATCATACAAGACAAATGACATGGCAAATATGTAATGCAATGATCAATGATGCTTTCTACATGTCTTAAGATGTCAAATGAATCATAAGCATGCACAAAATGCAAAGACAAGTCATGTTATGCAAGTGAATTCAATAAGGATGCAAGAGGAAGCCCAAATTAGGGTTTATGGATCAAACACCAAACACAAACCAAAAACAGAAGCAAAACCCTAAAGTAAAAATGGAAAATGGTAACCAAAGAAACCCTAGACCTATAATAAACCACTGCCCAAAGGGAGGCTCTCAACTCTCAACCAATCTTGAGTTATGATTTTTGCAAGTTATTAGGGTTTTTTAGGGTTCTTAACAAAACAAATGCCAAACAATTTGAAAATGTAAGAACAATTCATGGCCTTTTTATCCTTGAAAATACATGTTAAACACAAGACAAAGCAAAAAGAATCAATGTCACAACCTTCACCAATAGGCAGAAATGAATTTTCAAACATGTGACCAAAATAATGCATGAAAAATGATTTAATTCAATGAAAAATTCTTAAAATGCATCAAGATCAAAAAAGAAATTTGGTTTGAAGGTTGGAAAATGTTTCTAAATGTCTTAGAACATTTCATGAATTTTTTTGTAATTTTTAAACACCTAAAAGTATTTTTAATTAATTAATTCTCATTAATCAATTAAAAATAATCTTTTAAATATTCAAAAATACTTTTTTAATGATAAAAAATAAAATGAAAGTATTTTTGGGTCTTAAAAATTATTAAAACTTTAAAGAAAAAGTTTCATAATTTTTAAGTCATTTTTGCTATTTTTAATAAATTATGCAAGTTATTTAAAAAGAAAATGAATTAAAATTGAATAAATGAAGAAGTCAACAGAATGGAAGGCTGAGATTGAAGCTGGGGAAGGGACCATTGACCGCGCGCCAAATCCAGTGGTCATAATTCAAACCTGACTAATTGAATTAATTAACCTAATTAATTAAGATTAGGGTTTAATGGTGAATCTGGGCCATCCACACGCGCGCGTAGTCAACAGAGTCAAAGGATCCTACGCTCCAGATTCAAACTGCACTAATTACAGGGATTATGCCCTAAACATTTTCAGGCGGCCGGAGAAGACCTCCGGTCGTCTTCTCCGGTGGGTTGTCCACCTGAAAATCTTCAAACCTCCTCAAAACGCATCAAAAATGAAAACTAAACACACCAAAATGAACCCCATGATCCCCTGAATCAAAACCCCATCATAAACAACATTTATTTTTCCCCAGAAGCATGAATCGAAACAAACAAATTTTAGGGCACGCAAGTTTCAGAGATCAATTACATGTTCAAATCACAACCATTTTCAAAACCAATGGTACCAGAATGATCAGTGAAACAAATAGAACAAGTTTGTAACAAGAAAAATCATTTCTGGAAAAATAAATTTCAGGCTACCTGAGATTTGAAGCTTTCCACTTGAGGACTTTCTGGCCACCTTTCTTTGTGCAAACCACTCCACTTGATCCCCCAAAGATGCTTGAATGCTCAAAATGAGTTTGTGTTGGCTGGAGAAGGAGATTCGAATGGAACTGCTTCAAGCTCAGTCAACAATGGCTATGGTGATTCTGGAGGATTCAGGCCATGGTGGATGATGGTTTGAGGTCCAGAGGATGTGTAGAGAAGCTTTGCAAGGTTTGTTTGGTTGTTTGTGGCTTATGGAAGGAGATTCGAATGAATCTGCAGAATGAGAGTGAAGAATGGTAATGGAGTTTTCAGGCTGTTTCAGGCTTGTGCTTTGGATGGTTTCTTGTCTATGAAGTGAGGTGAGATGAATGGTGAAGAGAGTTTTTAGTGTTTGCTTGCTGTGTGAAGGAAATCGAAAGCTTATGCAGTTGGGAGTGTTTTTGTCAATGTGATGAATGTGTGTGTTTCAGTCTTGGCTTCTCATATCTTTTGCTTGCAAGTTGTACACATAAACAAATCTGATTGGTTTTGTGATGTGACCTGGCCTGCTATGATAGGTAAGTTTGCTTTTGCATAAAAGGTCAACTTTGTGTAAGATAGGGCATGGGCAAGGTCTAGGCAAGTACAAGGCATGGCTGGCGCAGCAAAGGTGAGGGAGAGAGGCTGGCTTGACTCAAGGATCAATGCAGCAAGTTGGTGGGAAGATCATGAGTGTTTTGCAACTTGGTTAGCTTATGTTTCACATGTGATCTTTTGCATAACCAAACATGAAACCATAGGCAAACTTGGTTCAAATCTGATTTTTAGGACCTAGAGAATGCTTACATGCTGGTTTGGAGTGGATTAGAGGTCACAATAGGCATTAGTTCAAGTTTTTGCAAAGTTTCCCTTTGGTGCCTAACTTGAAAAACAATGATTTTTGCCAACTTTGCATTGCCATAACTTTTGATCCAAGAAGAGTTTGATCATGTTCTTGTACTTTTTGAAAAGGGAAAGATGAGATCTACAACTTTCATGACCAAAGTTTTTCCATTTGAAGCCTTTTTGGACCAAGAATCAAAGCTTGAAAATTGACCTAAAATGATGCATTCTTGAAAAGTCAACTATGCCCAAAAAGTCAACATTTGCAAAAACCCTAAATTCTTGATTTTTATGAACTTCAACCTTCTTCCATGATCAAATAAAGATCATATACACTCAAAATGATGAAGATCACCCATTGGTTGGGTCATTGGGGGCCTCAGATGCCCTGATTTTGCACTGACTTGTCTGGAAAGTCAACTCTTGATCAGATGACTTCCCCATGGAATTTCTTCATGAAAATTGATATGCATACTCCCTATACCATATAGAGATCAATGGAAACAAGAATGACCAAAAAATTTGGAGTTATGGCCTCTGAAACCAAAACCCTAATTTTCAGTCAGCTGTGCAGTCAAGCCTGGCTCTGCATCCACTCAAACCCTAATTCTTGTGATTCCTCTGCATTTTTGACTTTGAGGAGATGGAATATGATGTAAGAACACACATGGACCCCTTTGAGTTGATTGGTGGCCTTTGGAATAGCTCAAGATGCTTTGGGATTGCTCAGATCACAAACCCTAGGTGCAGATGCCTTAGAAGCTATGCAGTGAATCAAAAAATGAGATGTGAGATGACATGATTGTATTTATGCATATGAGGATGATCACAAGCCATGGTGTGAATGGGTAAGGGCAAATTTGGGGTGTTTACACTCTCCCTCGAAGACTGCGACATTCCCATTAGGAGGGTCCTGTTGGGTGCCATATCTAGATTATACTGATACTGTCTGATGAAGGCCTCTGCCAGGTCCTTCCAGCATCTAATTGTTGCTCTTGTCAGATGGGAATACCATTCCCTTGATGCTCCAGTCAAGCTGTCTTCAAAGTAGAACATCCAGAGCTTCTCATCCATCGTATAGGCCTTCAGCCTTCCCAGAAATGATTGCAAATGAGTCCGGGGGCATGAAGTCCCATTATACTTTTCGAAACAAGGAGGCTTGAACTTATGGGGGATCCTGACCCCGTCTACCAGCCCCATGTCCATGACGTCGAAACCCAAAGAATTTTGAGATTCTAAGGACCTCAACTTCTCAGCTATCTCTTCCAATCGTCTATCATATGTTTCCTCTCCAGCACCCATCACTGTATACTGGTCCTCCTGAGGATCTTCTTGAAGTACTCTGGCTGCTGTGGCTGTCCCTTGAATGTTGACTGGGATGTTGGCCTCTGGATGGAGATGGGGTCCAAAAACTGGGGGATTGACATGAGGTTGGACCCTCTCGTTGTTACTTGTGCCAGCAGTTCCCACATGGGGCTCCTCTTGATTCCTTCCTTCTACCAAAACTCTGAGCCTCTCCTGGCTTTGAGCTAAATTGTTCATCACTTCCATGAATTGTGTTATCTGAGTTCTCACCTCCAACCTTTCGTTGGCCATCTGGTTTCTGACCTCCGTAAGGTCTTGCTGCATCTGATCCATCTGAATTCCCGGAAGGTTGTTTCTAGTTGGATACCTGTGAGGCCTGTTGAGAGGAAATACCCGGCGGCGAGCAATAATTCCTGAGATTCACAACAGAGGTTAGCAACAACAAAACAAAAACCTACAAAACAAACAAAAGGGTTAGCATGCAATGCAGTTATGCTTATTTGCTATCAAGGTATCCGGTTTGGCCTTCAGTTTTGACCCTTCCAGACCTTTGAAGATGCTGCTGTTGAAGTTGCTTTTGATGTGAACCAACACAAATATATTACAAAGGTGAAATAATACAATTTGTTCATTTTTACAACACAAGCCCTCAAAGGGGTCAAAATACATCACAAAAAGCAAAAGTACATGGAATAGGAATAACAACAAGCAAATGATCAAACTCCAAGGCCAAACTCATCCTCACGAACTTCCTTGAGAAGTGCTTCGGTCACAGGATCAGCCGGATGCTCCGTAAGATTTCTGATGAGAAGGTTTCTTGTTGCAACAGCTGCAGTCAACTTCCTGCTCTGACTTTGGTCCTTAGACCTCTTTACTCCTGCTTTGATTTTCAGCTCTGATATTTCCTCCTGGGCTGCTGCCAGGGCTTTTTCCATCTGCTCCATCTTGTCCTGAACTCTCTTGTCTTCTAGAGTACGGGCCTCAGTGATCCGGACCCACCTGGCCTGACTTTCTTTCAAATACAAGTCTGTTCTTGCTCTTTGGAACTGGGCTTCTTTACAAGCATTCTTCAGAATCTGCTCACCAGCTTTAGACTTGTTGATATACTCCCCAGACTTCTCAATCTTAGTCAAGTGTTCCACTTTCAATTTCTCCAATCTCTCAATCTCCCTCACACCTTCACTCCTCTCCCGGAGGGTCTTCTGCAAGGCTTGGGTTAACTTCTCATTTCTTTCCTTCAAGCTTTCAAACTCCTCCAGATTGATAGTGACAGGGGGTGGTGCTGAAGATGACTCAGGCATGTCTTCTATGGTGAAGGGCAATCCAGAGAATTGGGCCCTAGCATGGGACCACTCATAATATTGGACTGATGCCACATTATTGCACTTCCCCAGAATGGTGATTCCCTTAGTTTGAACATGATCCCAGGCCCAGGCAGCCTGCCTAACAACAGCCAAACTAATCTTGTTCTCACAGTAGAGGGTCTCAACCAAGTCTTGCTCCCTGGGAGTATGGACCAGTGCATAGCCCAATTGCCTCCTGAACAGCAGAGGGTTGTAGTTGATACTTCCCTTAACTCCTATTAAAGGCACATTGGGAAAGTGCCCACAGCTGGTGATTATATCTTTGCCCTTGGTGCTTTGAGTACACCATCTGATGTCTGCTGAAGTGAGAGTAGTGAGCCTCTTAGCCCAGTTGCTTTGCTGATGAGGATTTAGGAATGCATCTGTCCTGGGTAGATGCCTGAGAAGCCAAGCATGAAATAATGGTGCACAAATCCTCACTAATCTTCCCCTCTGCTTCTCATTTCTCTGATGTACTGAGTAATAGAGATCACCCAGTAAAGTTGGCACAGGGTTCTTCAGGATGAACAAGTGGATTGCATTCTTGCTAATGAATCGAGGCTCATCTGCAAACAACACAATTCCATATACACTTAAGGCCAACAGAGCACAAACAGCTTTCCACTCCCCCAAAGAGGCCTTCAGACTAGCTTGAGAAATCAGGAAGTCCAGATGAAATCCAGGGATCCCAGCTTTAGAGGTCATGTGCTGCTCAATCAAAATAGGCTCCAGGTGCAAAGCTTTTGCCACCTCTCCATTGCTGGGAAAGACCATTTCAGGGTTGAAAGGGATTTCCCTCTTGATAGGCAAACCAATCAAAGATGAGTATTCTTCTAATAGGGGACCCAACTGAAAGTCTTGAAAGGTGAAACATCTCAATGGAGGATCATAAAACTGAATGCAGGTGTGGATGAGGCTCCTCTGTGAAGGGTCCAGATCCATAACCATGTCCAGTATATCTCCATAACTCTCCCTGAACAAGGGTATGTGATCTGGAGTGATCAGGGTTTGGATCCTCCTGACGTCTGACAAATCTGGTTGGAAGAAATGATAAGTGATGTTGCTTTTCTTTGGAGCCATGATGCTGAGGACTGAGTAGGATAAGTGCTGATGAAGATGCTGAGGAGTGGGCCACTGGCTGGCTAGTGCAAGTAACTGAAGTATATGGCTGACAGGCTGAAGCAAGTGCTGGTGGAGATAGGTCAATATAGCAGATGGGGTCAAAACCAAAACCAGATGAATATGGATACCCTGAAACACAAATAAGCACATGTTAATATGATGCAATGAGTATGTATGCAAATGATATGCAAGGGTTTGTGACTGAGCTGGATCTGATTAACTGCCTTGGTATAGATCCATGTGTGTTCAAGAAATCCAGGTGGAGGTCTAAAAATCCAGTAACCAGGGTGGGGGACTCAAATAAAGAGCCACAAGTCCAGGGTTTAGAATCACAAGAACTATCCAACATGGAGCATTCTTAACAAAGTCAAAGTAACAGGGTATTCTGAGGTCAAGGTACCTGCAAACCTGTAAACAGCCCAACCCCCCTCACAGGTGATGATCTAGAACAAGGATCCTCAGACTTGGATCAGTTATGAGAAGTGTAAACACTTCTAACCCGGAGGTACAGTGTTTACAATAACCATAACAATTCCTCCTCTAATTCACCTCAGTTTCTGAAGGTCAGTACTAAAAGGTCATCCAGACTTAGCAGGCTTCCCAGATAGCCCTAGCATTGCAGGAAATCTGCAACACAGAGTTCTCAAGAAGAAACCCATATCTGAACCGTGTTTCATATTCCCGCACCAGACCGAGATGGAATGGGAAAGAATATGATTCACTCTAGCCTAGGTGTCACTCAGGTCCCAGGTATAGGACCTTAACTCTCAATGAAACACCCACCCACCAAGACAAGAAACCAGATCCAGCCAGCAGCAATGACAGTATGATATATATAAAGGCAATAAAGAAAGCAGTAAAGTAACTGTACATAAAGCAATAAACAAAAATAAATACAAGCACAAATAAGCACATAACACCCCCGTAAACACAAATCAATCAAGCGCTAGGAGGAACCCACAAAAAGAACCAGAAGCCCTGGTTGCAGTATAAGGGTCCCCAGCAGAGTCGCCAAGCTGTCGCTCCCGAGGATTTGCATCCAGGTACAAGCGCGAACGGTCGGCGAAGGGAACAATGAGAACACACAGCCGTGAACTCACTGGAGATGAAAAGAGTCGCCAGCTAGGCATTTTTATCCCGGAGGAAAGGCAATGCTGCATAGGCCTGGAAAAAGATGGATAAGACGGTCGCGAACCAGAGAGACTGAGAAAGGGGGTTGGTTACAACCTGGGAAGGTATTAGCACCCAGATTGTCCGTCGTACTCGACGGGATCCACGCTTAAAAGATTTGTGTTTTAAAGGGGTAGTGTCAGTGCAATCTGTGTATGAAATAGCTGGAAAGAGATGTACAGGTGTCAGTGTAAAGAAGTGAAGTGTAAATGATGTGTCAGTGTGAGAACAAGAATGAAATGCTCAAGACTATGAGGCTTAAGAATGAAGCTGGAAAGAGGGGGGATGTACAGAGACTTTTGTTCGATAACCGTTAAGTTATGCCTACGTATCCTCTCGTGCAATGAGGAAGTCAGAACACCGTAGTTCGACCCAAAGAGACTGAAAGATGAATTGACTTGTGAACTGCTTGCTTGCCTATGCTCAAGTGTGTGACCTGTCTGGCTCAGGTGCTTACTGTCTTGCATTAGACGGAAGAAGCGAGTTCTCGGTTGTGAGTGAATGAGATGAGAAAAGAATCCCGGAGGAGACGATTATTGTTTGTTTTTTGAGTTTTCAGTCTTTTATTTCTTTTTGGAGTTTGTCATAAGATAATGAGCTTAAGCCTAAACCAATGGATTTAGCAAACTCATCACATCTTCCCTCTGATTAGGGGTAATGAGAGTACCTTAAGTGTGAAGTCAGATTCTCACACTTAATCACCTTTGGTGTAGGATTAAGATCATTAACCTACTTGTGATTATTTAGATGTTTTTGTTGTTTTTGTTTAGTGTTGAGTAATGAGGTTAAGCCATAATCAAGGATTAAACAGACTCATTACACCATCCTAAAAGAAGGATAATAGATGAGAATGTTTAAGCTGAGGAAGACTCCTCAACTTAATCCATGATTAGGGATTAAACCCATGACAAAACAAGCCTTTATTAAGTGGATTTTATTTAGATTAATGGTATGATGATGAAGTGTTTTTTATGATTTGTAAGACAACTTGAGGGGGACTTGTCCATTAACACTAGGGTTAGTCCTTCTTAACCAATTAAGGAAGAATTAGAACCCTAATGCAAGGCCCAAGTTACAAGTGATGTCTTGATGATTATTAGATGAATTGATTAAGAGATTTAAACACCTTAAGGGTTCAAGACTTAGGATTAAAGTTATACACTCCATCCTAAGAGAAGGATACAGGCATAAGCTTAATCACAAAGTCTTAAAGCCTTTAGGGTTTAGTCCCTGATTATGAGGTGAGAAGAGGAGACTCAAAGAGAGACACAAAGGTAAAACTAAGAGGGGATACTAATCAAAACCCTAATTCCATTGTCATGCTTGGTTGATCCTAAGGTTTGTGAGGTTTCCAAGAACAATCTTCAGAGGAGCCACCAGGAAGCAGATGAATAAGATCAAGAGAAGCAAAGTGACTTGCTTCATTCAAGAAGTCAAGTCACTTGAAGAAAGAAAGTGGGAAGAAGAAGAATGAGCAAGCTCAATCTCAAACACAAATAGAAATGCAGCAATGGATACAAGAGGGATGAAAAGAAAAGGTATGAGAAGTGAAGGCAAATCCACTTCTCAAGTTTACTTACCACCTGAAATGTTAGAAAGAAATGCAATGCAATGCAAGATGAGATGAAATGATATGATGCAAAGCAAGACCAGAAGCATGTTGATGATGATTATGATGTTATGAGGTGCTGCAAACATGAGGCAAGACAATGGGGATGATCATACAAGCTTATGAATGCAAATGATGCAAGTTAAGGAGTATGAACAAACATGAAATGTTATGAAGCATACAAGACAAATGACATGGCAAAAATGCAATGCAATGATCAAACATGTTTCCTATATGTCTTAGGATGTCAAATGAATCATAAGAATGCACAAAATGCAAAGACAAGTCATGTTATGCAAGGAAATGCAAGAAGGATGCAAAAGAAAGCCCAAATTAGGGTTCATGGATCAAACATCAAACAAAAACCAAAAACAGAAGCAAACCTCATGATAAAAAATGGAAAATGGCACCCAAAGAAACCCTAGGCCTATGATGAACCACTGCCCAAAGGGGAGCTCTCAACTCTCAACCAAACTCAAGATATGAATTTTCTAAGTTATTAGGGTTTTTTAGGGTTCTTAACAAAAGAAATGCCAAACAATTTGAAAATGCAAGAACAATTCATGGCCTTTTTATCCTTGAAAATACATGCTAAACACAAAACAATGCAAGAAGAATCAATGTCTCAACCTTCTCCAATAGGCAGAAATGATTTTTTGAACTTATGATCAAAATAATGCACAAAATATGATTTAATTCAATGAAAAATTCTTAAAATGCATCAAGATCAAAAAAGAAATTTGGTTTGAAGGTTGGACAATGTTTCTAAATGCCTTAGAACATTTCATGAATTTTTTTGTAATTTTTAAATACCTAAAAGTATTTTTAATTAATTAATTCTCATTAATCAATTAAAAATAATCTTTTAAATATTTAAAAATACCTTTTTAATGATAAAAAATAAAATAAAAATATTTTTGTGTCATAAAAATTAATAAAACCTTAAGGAAAAAGTTTCATAATTTTTAAGATTTTTTTGCTATTTTAAAATAATTATGCAAAACAAATGAAAAAGAAATGAATTAAAATGAATTAAAATAAAAGTCAAACAAATGGAAGGATGAGATTGATCCTGGTTTTAAACATGTTGACTGCGCGCGTGATCTGAGGGTGGAGATTCAAGCTGGCCAGATTAATTATAAACTTAATTAATTAAGGTAATGACGTGGATTAGGGTTAAGTGAAGCAATCCAGGCCATTGAATGCACGCGGGAATTGACCAAGTCAGCTCATCCAACGCTCAGGATTCAAACTCTCATTAATGACTGGATTAAGCCCTAATCACTCTCAGGCTGCCGGAGAAGACTTCCGGTCGTCTTCTCCGGCCAGCTCCTCACCTGAAAACTCACCAACTCCCTCAAAACGCAATGAAAATGAAAACTAAGCACATAAAAATGAACCCCATGATCTCCTGAATCAAAACCCTAACCCCAAACAAATTTATTCTTCATCAATCGCATGAATCGAAGGCAAACATTTTTAGGGCAAACCAGTTTCAGAGTCAAATTAAATGTTCAAATCACAACCATTTCAAAAACTAAAAGCACCAGGATGATCAGGACAACACAAAGAACAAGTTTGTAACAAGAAAAACAACTTCTGGAAAAAATAAATTTCAGGCTACCTGAGATTCGAAGCTTTCAGTTTAGGAACTTTCTGGCCACCTCTCTTTGTGCAAGCTGCTCCACTTGGTCCCCAGAAGATGTTTGAATGCTCAAATGGAGTTTAAGTTGGCTTGATGATGAGTTTCGAAAGCTCCTGCTTCAGTTCAGTCAAGAATGGCAATGGAGATTCTGGCACTTTCAGGTCATGGTGAGTGAAGGTTTGAGGTCCTGATGATGAATGGAGAAGGTTTGTGGTGTTTGTTTGTGTGTTTGTGAGCTAGGATGAGAGTTTCGAATGAAACTGCAAAATGGAGTGAGAAATGGCTATGGAGTAATCTGGCTGTTTCAGGCTTGTGCTTTGGGTGGTTTCTACTCAATGATACATGGTGAGTTGGATGGAGGAAAAGGTTTTTGTGTTTGCAAGCTGTGGAGAGAAATTCGAAAGCTTATGCAAAATGGAAGGTTTTTGTGAATGTGTTGAATGTATGTGTTTCAGCCTTGCTTGCCCTTATGTTTTGCTTGCAAATTGTCCACATAACTCTCTCTCATTGGTCAGTTGATTTGACATGTGCTTTATGGATAGGTGAGGCAACTTTTGCAATTTGTCAACTCTTGTGTAAGAGAAAGTATGGTGAGGTGCTAGCTTGGTACAAGGCATGGGCTATGCGCAGCAAGATGAGGGGGAAATGTCAGCATGGTCCAGCATCCAAGGCTGCAAGTGGTAGGGAGTGAAATGAGTGTTTTGCAACTTGTGGCAACTTTGGTTCACATGTGATAAAGTCTTGTTACACAAACCAAACCATGAGCAAACTTGATCCAATTCTGATTTTTAGGACTTAGAGAATGTTTGTGTAATGGTTTGAAATGAATTAGAGGTCACATGATGCATTGGTTCAAGGTTTTGCAAAATTTCCATTTGAAGCATGCCTTAGAAATTAATGATTTTTGCCAACTTTGCATTGCTATAACTTTTGATCCAAGAAGAGTTTGATCATGTTCTTGTACTTTTTGAAAAGGGAAAGATGAGATCTACAACTTTCATGACCAAAGTTTTTCCATTTGAAGCCTTTTTGGACCAAGAATCAAAGCTTGAAACTTGACCTAAAATGATGCATTCTTGAAAAGTCAACTATGCCCAAAAAGTCAACCTTTGCAAAAACCCTAAATTCTTGATTTTCATGAACTTCAACCTTCTTCCATGATCAAATAAAGATCATATACACTCAAAATTATGAAGATCACCCATTGGTTGGGTCATTGGGGGCCTCAGATGCCCTGATTTTGCACTGACTTGTCTAGGAAGTCAACTCTTGATCAGATGACTTCCCCATGGAATTTCTTCATGAAAATTGATATGTATACTCCCTATACCATATAGAGATCAATGAAAACAAGAATGACCAAAAAATTTGGAGTTATGGCCTCTGAAACCAAAACCCTAATTTTCAGTCAACTGTGCAGTTCAACCTGGCTCTGCATCCACTCAAACCCTAGCTCTTGTGATTCCTCTGCAATTTTGACTTTGAGGAGATAGAATATGATATAAGAACACACATGAACCACCTTGAATTGATTGGTGGCCTTTGGAATGGCTCAAGAGGCTCTGAGGTTGCTCAGATCACAAACCCTAGGTGCAGATGCCTTGAAAGCTATGCAGTGAATCAAAAATGGGATATGAGATGATATGATTGTGTTTATGCATATGAGGATGATCACAAGCCATGGTGTGAATGGGTGAGGGCAAATTTGGGGTGTTTACAGATACCATAGTCCGACATTCGTTGTTCCTTTGAGATACTTCATAATCCTTTTTACGGCGGTGAGATGCGATTCCTTCGGATTTGCTTGAAAGCGTGCACACAGACATACACTAAACATAATGTCAGGATGACTTGCCGTCAAATATAATAATGAACCGATCATACCTCGATACTTTGTGATATCAATTGAAATGCCGAATTCATCTTGATCAACGTACGTTCCGGATCCCATAGGAGTGGACATCACCTTGCAACTATCCATATCGAATCTTTTTAATAGTTCCTTGCAATACTTGGATTGGTTGATGAAGATGCCATCCTTTTTTTGCTTGATTTGTAGTCCAAGAAAATAGTTCATTTTTCCCATCATGGACATTTCGAATTCTACTTGCATCATAAGTGAAAATTCTTTGCAAAAGTCTTTGTTTGTTGAACTGAAGATGATGTCGTCGACATAGACTTGAACTAATAACGTGTTACCTTTGAACTTCTTTATGAACAACGTCTTATCAACCTTTCCTTTTGTAAAACCCTTCTCACATAGGAAGTTGCTAAGGCGATCATACCATGCTCTTGGTGCTTGATTTAAGCCATAAAGAGCCTTCTTCAACTTGTAGACATGAGAGGGATTCTTGAAGTCTTCAAAACCCGGAGGTTGTTTGACATAGACTTCTTCATTTATGTAGTCATTCAGGAAAGTGCTTTTGACATCCATCTGGTACAACTGAAAATTCATTGAACAAGCGTAAGCAAGTAATAATCTAATTGCTTCTAACCTTGCTACCGGAGCGAACATTTCATCAAAGTCGATTCCTTCTTCTTGGTTGTAGCCTTGTGCGACTAATCTTGCTTTGTTACGAACTATGATCCCATTCTCTTCAAGTTTGTTCTTAAACACCCATCTCGTTCCTATGATGTGCTTGTTGTTCGGTCTTGGTACAAGACTCCAAACTTGATTCCTTTCGAATTGGTTGAGTTCTTCTTGCATCGCTACTATCCATTGATCATCGCCTAAGGCTTCATCGATTTTGGTTGGTTCAATTTGAGACACAAAAGCCATGTTGATATAAGCATCCTTGAGATTTAGTCGAGTTGCAACACCTTGGCTAATATCACCAATAACTTTATCTATCGGGTGATCTCTATGAGTTCTCCATTCTTTCGGAAGATCTTGATGTTCTTCAATGATTGGCGAGTCATCTTCTTGTGGTATTGTTTGATCCTTTGATATCTCATTTTATTGTTGTGGCATATCAACTATATTATCATCATCATCCACAATAATATTATCCTCTTTCGAGGGGTTAGTCTCATCAAACGAAACATGAATAGATTCTTCAATAGTAAGTGTTCGTTTATTGAAAATTCTAAAAGCTCTACTAGAGAGGGAATAACCAAGGAATATACCTTCGTCGGACTTCTCATCAAACTTACCGAGATTGTCCTTGTCGTTGTTGAGAACGAAACATTTGCATCCGAAAATGTGAAAGAATGATATGTTTGGTTTCCTACCCTTGAACAACTCACAGTCTGAAGGTACATCCAGTCCCCTTTTCAACACGAAAGAGATTTTCCACTATAGTTTTTAGATCGTACAACCTATCGCACCATCAACTGGTGAGGGCTACTTTCTAAACAACTATACAATAACTAGTGTGCTAGAACAATCCTCTTGCAAGCACTAACCCTTGTGTCCAACAATCTTGGATCACAAGTCACAATAGAAAACTTCTATAAATATTTGTTTTTGAGAGTAATACAATGTATGGTATCAATACAAGATTGATCTTCTCCTTTGATCAAAATCCACTTCTCAATCTCAATGCAAGTGTTCAACTTATGAGTATGAAATGTTATGAACAATATGAACACTTTGAAATATTTGAAAATATTTGAATTAGAGTGAATTTGATTGAGTGATAATTTTATGAAAATTCTTGGTGGTGTTTTGTATTTTAAAAATTCAGAATATATAATAGTCAAAACACCTATTAAAAAAGGTATGAAAAAGTATGAAAATAAATATTTGAAAAGGTATAACATTAAGAAATATTTGAAATTGAAAAGAAACAATTTTTCAAAAATCATTCAGTGTTTACCGGTTAACCAAATGGGGTAACCGGTTAACGATATAACGTTAACTGAGTTTTTCAAATTTTTTGAACCGTTAACCGGTTAACCCATTTGGTTAACCGGTTAACACTGTAAAAACACAGAAAAATACTTATGTTTTAAGTGTTAAACCAGTTCCAATTTATTTCCAAATATGCCTATGCAATGTATTATCATGATAAACTATTTTGAACACTTGCATATCAATCAAGGAAGTGAGTTATGATATACATATGCTTGTGTCCAAGTCTTGAAACAAAATACGAGCATTTGCACATAAACTTGATCCGCACGAAAACGATTCATGATGATGCATAGCCTTGATCTCGATCCCTTTTGAAAGCTTTACTTTTTGCAATACGGAATGAGCTTGAATATTGTTGACTTCATCAAAACCTTGAGATTGAAGTATGCTTCTACAGTTGCCATAACTCTAACTCAGGTGTTACCAACTCTGACTCGAGGGTGTTTACCATATCGTTGTTTGAACTGTCGAGATAAGTCGTTATCGTCCGCAAAGAGTTGGAGATGAGAAGAGAAGACGCGATGTCTTTGTTGATTGTCTTTTATGAGAAGTGTTTTGAGTTTATTGTTTGTGAACATTCTCATACTAAGACTTATCTATCGTGGTAGATAACTTACACCTCGCCCCGAGACGGGACGTGTATAAGCACTCCGCAATAAAGTCTCATGGCATATGAGAAAGCTCAAGCTTTATTAGATGTTTTGTTGTTTATCTTTTAAGGAATGAGAGAGAGACTCAAATCGGAAAAGGGAAAAAATCTAAGGGGGACTAAGACCAACCCTAAGTTATTTATTTAGTACCTAAGGGAGATCCTAGTAGTTAGTGCGTTTTGTAACCCTAATGAGAAAAGGAAAAGAAAAAGAGAGGATTAGAATGTAAATTACTTCCTAAGGAAGGTAAGTTAATTCTAACAAAGGGGAGAGCCTAACAAGCACAAGCATAGTGTAAAACAAATGCAAATTGAAGGTATAAGAAATAAAAGGATAAGGTAAAAGAAACATACCTCAACCTCCCTACAAAATAAGGGTTAGTGGTACACATTTAATGAAAAGGAAAGGGATAAACACATACCAAACAATTCCTAAAGAAACTAGGACCTATACTTGACTTTATTCTAAGCCTAAAGATACTAAAAGCTATGCTAAGCTAAAATCAAACAACTATTTACAGCTCTTAAATGCACAAACAACTAATGAAGGCAACACATAATACACACAACATACTACAACTATCAAACAACATAAAAATGGGTATAAAAAGTATGAACATACAACAAACAACACACTTTTAACAGCTATTGCATCTAATCACATCTATAAAAAAGTAAGGCAAATTTGACTTATTTTCAATTGTGCATACACAAGTGACCATTCATGAACATATATCATTTCAACATTAAATAAAATCAATGAGCATTAGATTGGCATAGATTTAAAAGAATTTGAACATATTTAAGAATTTATTTAAAGAATATTCACAAAGTGGCACAAATGAGTACTTTTCATGATAAAAACGTATTGGCAAACAAGCACAAAGTGAACATGCATACATTGCAATCAAGCAACCAAATAAAATATATATCATGGCATACAAAATTCAGAATTAAGCATTATCATGGAAGTGTGGCAATTAAGCAAACAAGAATGCGTGAACTCTTTCATTTTTAAGCAATAACATAACATGCAATTATGTTCTCCTATGGCCAAAACTTGCATTGATCACAAACACAATTCAAAACATGATTTTAGATCATTATTAGCATGCAAAGGAAAAGGTTCAAACATGTCATCAACTTCACAATTCATTAAGAGTACACGATTAACATTTAAGCACATAAACCGGAAACTAACGAAACTCATGTCGAAAGCTACATAAAATCCAGAATCTTGCACCAAAAGTAAGCCTAATAATTCTCAAAAATCATGATATACAAGTCCACAAATGTTAGAGAAGCAATGACAGCCAAACATGCATGCAAACAAACAATATTCACAAATTTCTACAGCGTTAACCGGTTAACCAATTGGTTAACCTGTTAACGGACTGCAAAAATGGGCAAACAATGCAGATAACAGACGTGTTAACCGGTTAACCAAATGGTTAATCGGTTAACACTGAACAGAAAGGAAAAAACAGCTTAGAAAAAGTACTTCTATCCTACCAACTTATTTCCGAAAGTTCTTATGATTAACCTATTAATTGAACACGAATTATAAGTCTAAAAAACAACATTTAGCAATCAAGAAACGCATAAGCACATCACAATTTTCTAGCTTAATGATTAATCTACTAAAAAATAATATACACAAAAACAGTAATGCGGAGAATGCCATTGGGCGAGATGAAGAGAAATAACTTAAATCAAGCGGATTTAGATCACCAACGTAGATAACAGATGTGTTAACCGGTTAACCAAATGGTTAACCGGTTAACACTGAACAGAAAGGAAAAAACAACTTAAAATAACACTTTTATCCTACTAACTTATTTCCGAAAGTTCCTATGATTAACCCTATCAATTGAACACAAATTCTAAGCCTAAAAATCAACTTTAGCAATCAAGAAACGCATAAGAACATCACAATTTTCTAGCTTAATGATTAATCTACTAAAAAACAATATACACAAAAATGGTAATGCGGAGAATGCCGTTAGGCGAGATGAAGAGAAATAACTTAAATCAAGAAGCGGATTTAGATCACTAACCTACGGAGCGGAGAATTTCTTCATTGAGTGTTGCGATGAGTCGATCGGAATGCAAATGGAGAAGAAAACCGGTGATCCGCGAACGCGCAAAATAAATGCGATTGATGATGCTTCTTGATGAACACTTGATTAATCCATTACAATGAGCTCAAAACCAATCCAAAAACAGAATCGCTTCTTCAAATAAGCTCCACAATTGATGATGGATCAAGGTTCAACTTCAAGTTCTTCAAATTCCAATGAAGAATTTGAAGAACTTCTATAAAGAAGCTTTGGTGAGAGGTGGAAAAGTGAGAGAGAAATGAGAGATTGAAGATGAAAATGGTGAGAATGAGATTAGAAAATTGGAAAAGTGAAGTGGAACCTTTTGCTTTGGGATGAATTAGGCTTATATAGAGTGTAGGCTTGGCATGAGGTTTGGTTTTGGAGGTTGCTTAGGAGTTAGGTTAGGTTTGGAGTTAGGGTTGAAGTTAGTTAGGATTCTAGAGAGTTCTAGAGTGTTCCTTGGAATATTCCTTAGAATATTCCTTGGAATATTCCTTGGAAGGTTGTAGAAGACTCTAGAATGTGGTAGAGTAATCCAAGGGAAAAGGAAATGTGAAGTGTGTGGAACAAGGCAAAGGAAAGGAAAAGAAAAAGTGGAGGGAAATGGTGAAAGCAACCAAAACTTGAAGTTTTTATTCAAATTTCGCCCCCGTTAACCGGTTAACCAATGCGTTAACCGGTTAACAGTAAAATATGTGAATTCTTCCCTTTTTTGGTTGGTTAGCTTGGAAGTGGTTTGGATTATTTTTGGGATATTATTTTTCTCTTGAACTCCAATGTTTGGCAAGCCTCGATCGACCACATGCCTCATGCGCATGCAAAGGATGATGATTTATTTATTATTTTTTTCGAATGCGATGCAATGATATGCAGAATGATGCGGAAATGAAGCGCAAGCTGCTTGAGGTGGATAATAAATAAGAGTGAAAATTTTGGGGTGGTACAGCTGCCCATATTCAATCACTGTAGACTTGAATGAATGATAGCAGTTGCTTTCAGACATTTGAAGTATGCAGGGATTAAATACTAGAAACAACCAGAAAATTTGCACTCTGTGACAGAAGAAGAGGGAAATAAACCCAACCATCTCAACTCTGTTTGGGGAGAATCTTGATGTGAAGGATAGTAAGCCTGTGAATGCCTTGGAACACGCTACGGGTGAACCTTTGATATAGTTTGAAAAATTGATGACGTGCCACACAACGGGTGGACTTTTAATACTTTGCCATCCGGAGGATGGACCTTTGCCAATCTGCGGTTGGACTTCAAGATACTTTGCCACGACGCGGGTGGTCTTCTAAATATTTTGCCACACTGCGGGGGACTTTAATTTCTGCCATACTATGGGGCCATTCACTTGCTACGGGAGACTTTTGTTTCACCATGCTACGGGGGTCATTTGCTCGCTACGGGAGACTTCAATTTCTGCCACACTACGGGGTCTGCTGCTCGCTACGAGAGACTTCTGCTCACTACGAGATACTTTTGATTTCTGCCACACTACGAGGGCGCACTGCTCAGCTACGGGAGCTCTGAAAATTTTCCACGCTACAGGGGCACATTGCTCAGCTACGGGAGACTTTTGCTCTCTACGGGAGACTTCAATTTCTGCCACACTACGGGGGCTGCAACTTGCTACGGGAGACTTCTTCTCACTACGAGAGACTTTTGATTTCTGCCACACTACAGGGGACTTCTGCTCACTACGAGAGACTTCAATTTCTGCCACACTACTGGAGCTGCTGCTCGCTACGGGAAACTTCTGCTCACTACGGGAGACTTCAATTTCTGCTAAACTACGGGGGGAATTCTACTCACTACGGGATACTTTTTTCTCGCTACGGGAGACTTTTGCTCGCTATGGGAGACTTTTGCTCGCTACGGGAGACTTCAATATTTTGCCACACTACGGGGGCCATTCGCTCGCTACGGGAGAATTTTGCTCGCTACGGGAGACTTTTGCTCGCTACGGGAGACTTCAATATTTTACCACACTACGGGGGTCATTCGCTCGCTACGGGAGATTTTTTCTCACTACGTGAGACTTTAATTTCTGCCACACTACGGGGGTTGTTGCTCGCTACGGGAGACTTCTTGCTTACTAAGGTAGACTTTTGCTCACTACGGGAGACTTTGAAAATTTGCCACACTACGGGGGCACATTGCTCAACTACGGGAGCCTCTGAAAATTCGCCACCCTGAGGACGGACTTTCGGCAATTTGCGGTTGGACTTTAAGAATTTGCCACCAAATGGATGGACTTTCGCCAATCTACGGTTGAACTTTGGATACGTTTCCACGCTGCGGGTGGACTTTGGAAATTTTCCACCCAGTGGATGGACTTTGGCCAGTCTACGGCTAGACTTTGGAAATTTGCCACCTAGTGGATGGACTTTGGCCAATCTACGGCTGGACTTTGGAAAGATATCAAACTTAGATTATGCTGGGTATGCATATGTTGAACTGCATGACATGATGCCCCGTGACACTAGGGGATAGGTACAAAGGGAATTCTTGACACAGATGTAACAAATCCTTGCTGACTTTGTGGGGAATGCAGATGATTGCCGATATCTCTACTGGAGAATAGTGTGACTAGTTGTCGTACCCCGAAAAATACGACATTACGCGATCCAAAAAGACGGAGTCACGCGCCGGACAGACTGAAGAGTCGCCACCTAATTCTATTTATTCCCGAAGAGGGAAAGGGAAGATATAGATACAACCCAGGAAGAGAGAGATAAGGACAAAGGTCAACGGAACCATTGCCTGGGTTCGGGAGTCGGTTATGAAGGGGGAAGGTATTAGCAACCCCTACATCCATCGTACTCGATGGGAACCATCTAAGTTATCACGCGTGAAAGGATGTCTATGCTTAAACGAATTGCTTGCTAGAGGGAAGTGAGTTGAATTATAAGTTAGATTGATCCTAGGTGCTCGGCAAGGATTGAGATCCTTGTGCCTAAGTACTCCCGTGTGCAATGGGAAAGTCAGAGCCTCGTAGTTCGGCCTACTAAGGGTAATGGTTGTTTGATTTTATTACCTTTCTTCGATGAAAGGGTTTAGGAGTTGAAATGCACTAAAGACTATGGATAGTTTATCTCGCCCAACAAGACGAGCGTCTTGCGTCGAAATAATCGGAGCGAGTAACGAAAGCTCGTTATCCTCCTTTCTACCGCTTAAGGCTCGTGGCATACAAATCTTCTCGCATTTATTAAAGTGTTTTATTTCCTAAGACCGCTTGACGTTGGATCAAGGGTTTGGATCTAAAAAGAATCGTTTTGGTTTTTGAGGTTAAAAGGGTAAATGCAAGTGGAGGTTTATTTTATAGTTTGTTAGCAAGGTAAGAAGCGCTCGGCTCGCAAGGTAAGGTGGATCCTAATAAACGAAACAAAAACTGGAAAATAAAGTGTAAGTGTGCAAGTGCAATCGCTTGGCGTTGGACCAAGGATTCAGAATTAAATAAAATACGAAAAATAAAGTGCGTACAAAGTAATGGGAGAGGGATACAAAATAAATACAGGGGATTGCGAGAAATAAAGAGGTTTCGTTGTAATTCGCCCAAGAGAAAGCGTGTGTGCAGTGTTTTTGAACGGTTCGAAGGTGTTCGGCCTTTTAATCGGGAAACAACTATTCGAAGGCGTTGGACCTTTTTGATTGAAAACAACTATTCGAAGGCGTTGGACCTTTCTGGGACGCGTCGAAATTTAGTTCGTGAACTACCTTAGAATCGATTCAAAATTGGAATCATTCTATGAGGAGTCGAAACGTAATTTTTAAATGCGATAATAAATGAATAAATTAAATTGAATTGCTTGAATAAAATAATAAATTAAATGATTAAATAAATCAAATGATATTAAGAATAATAAATAAATTAAATTGATTTCAATGTTTATTTACCGAAATAATAAAAATAAATAATAAAAAAACTAATTACAAGGAGGGTCTCATATTGACCGAATATCACCGATTTAACGAAATTGGGCGAAAAAACGGCCTTTTATTATGTCATTGGCCCAAATAATGAATAGATCAATGATAATAGATTTAAACAAGTTGATTAATAATTGTTAAAAATAAAATATAATAAAAGAATGATCTCATAGCAATTTTGATAACGTCGGATTGAAACTGAATATCGAAAAATGCGCATTTATATCATAGACCAACAAAAGGGAAAATACAATTAAAGATCGAAAAGAAAAATGCGTAAAAATAAAATAAAATGTATGACTTAAACAAAATTCAATTAAATTATACTATCAAAAGTTAGTTGTAATTAAAATAGTAAAAGAACATTAATAATTAAATTAATAATAATAGTAATAATAGTAATAATAATAATAATAATAATAATAATAATAATAATAATAATAATAATAATATGGAAAAATAAAATTACAAAATTTATTATTTTAAAAAAAAAAAACAGAAAGAATGGTTTGTGTGTTTCTACTGTGTGAGAAAAGAGATAAAAAAAAAGGCTTTGTGGACTGGTTTGAGTATATTGTATGGGCCTTATCATTAAAATTATCCCATAAATCTAACCTAATCTAATTAATCCTTAAAGAAAAATAATAAAAAAAAAACAAAGTAAAGAAAAGAAAAGGGAAATATACATCAATATTGTATATGCGTGTAACGGTGATGGTCAGGATTCACAGTCTAAGCCCAAGTCAAATTAGGGTTTTTTATTAACAACCTAAATTAAACTAAACATGCACATCATAGTAAACAAAAAAGAAGAAAATAATAATAAATAAATACAAAAGAAAACAGAAGATAAAAGCAAGTGACCTTGACTCTCTGTGTCTCCGTTCTCACTTCTCACCGTCAAACTCTCTCACTCAATCGCGATTCGCGAACCTCGCGATGGTCCCGGCCGAAATCGCTCTTGGAGCCCTCTCTCTCGTCCTTCTCACTTCTCGCTTTTCCGCGGTGGATTTCAGATTTTATGCTTTTGGAGGTCTCACGGCAATTGAGAGGTTTCAGTGAGGCTCTCGCGGTGCGATTCGTCTCAGGTTCGATCAGATTTTCTGCTCGCGGCGGAGTGGTGGCGATTTGATGTTTTTCGGCTTCTCCGGTTCGCGTTTCGCCCAAAGCGTTCGCAGATCTCTCCCTGTTTCACTGATTTTGTTCGGTTTTGATTCGTGAAGGGGTTTCACAAGTTTCGCTGGATTTGTAGCTTGCGTTTGTGGTGGAAACAGAGGAATTAGGTTCTCGGCGGTTCGATTGATATGTGGGTTGCGTTCGTCGATTTGGTTGCTGTTTCTGGGTTTGAGTGCGGTGAAACAGTGGCCGGTTTTGCGGTTAACGGTAGGTTGGCAGCTTCATGAGGTTTGGTGATGGGTTGAGCTGTGGTTGAGCGGTTTGCGTCGCGGTGGGTTTGCGTTTTAGTGGATGAAGGTTTTGTTGCTGGGTTTGGCTCACATTTATGAAAGTGACGGTGGCTTTGACGAGGCTGGTTGTTGGTTCCGATGGTTTTTTGGTCGAAAATTGTGAGGCTTTCACGATTTGCTTATAAAAATGCAGTGGTGTATTTTCTGGTTTTTTGTTGTTTCAGAGTCTGTTTGTGGTTTTGAAAAGAAAAAATGAATGGTGTTGTTATTATGGTGTGAGATTGTGAGAGGTATGGTTGGATGAACGTTCTGTATTATTGAAGAAGGAAATATGATTTTGTGCAGGTGAAGTGAAATTTGAGGCTTGGTTATTTGATTTTTCAGCAGACTTCTTTTTGGTTTATTGTAAACTTGGTTTTGGAATGGTTTCTTTTTGCAGGGTTTATAAGAGTTTTCCAAGCCTATTTTGCAAGCATGATTACTGTTGGTTTTATAGAAAGGAAATTTGAGGATTTGAGGAATCTTTTGCCAGGTTGTAAAAATCAAGATTTGAAAAGTTTGTTATACATTTTGGAAAGAGTTGTTGTGCTGAGGTAGTGTACTATTGTTGTTGAGTAGTGGAGACGAAATTGAGGTGTGAAGAAGAGTGGGGTGCCTTGCGTGATATCCAAAAAGAAAAAAAAAACTTGTTGTCTTTTGTCATTTGTGAATTTGGCTGAAATAGAAGACTTGGGTAACCATATTTATAATACTAATAATAATAATAATAATAATAATAGAAATAATAGTAACGAATAATAAAAGAAATAATAATATTAATAATAGAAAAATAAAAATAATAATATTAATGAACTGTAAAAAATGATAGATAAGAAAAGTAAATAATAATAATAGAAAAAGAAATAATAAATTAGTAACAATAAAAAAAACCATGATAAGATGAAATTTTTTTTGTCAATTTTTAAATGATGATGGGCTTAGGAAAATAAAATAAATGGGCTTAGAAGAAGAGAGAAAGAAGACTTTGATATCAATACTAACAATAGATTTTTAATAATTTTTTGAATCTGAACTAAATAACATAAAATAAAAAAGAATTTAAATTTTTAAAGCGAATTTTGGGATTTTTGGTAATTGATTTTTCTTATAAAAATATAAAAAAAAAATTGAATGTGGATGAAAATTAGATAATGGACAGAAACGGGTATATATATAAAATAAAAATAATAATAAGCGACATATTTATTTGATTTTTTCGAGTATTCAGACAGCAAAATAAAATGGTAGATACCCCCTTTTTTTGATTTTTTGACTAATGATTTAATAAATAAAATAACAAAGGTAGGACAAATTTGGGATATGACAGTTGCCCATATCGAATTGGCTTAGACCGAGTAAAATGAACTAGCTCGCGTTCAATCTTTCAAGGTATAAGATAATTAGATATTAACAGACTCCAAATTTGTCCGGTCCAAGAAAGAAAATGCGAAAATAGCAGATGGTTAATATTGGAAATGATGGGTGACACAGCAAGAACAAATTGACAAAATAAATCACTTATCACCAGAGGATGATAAGGCAAATAACTGAAAATCAAACCTCTTATCAACATAGGATGATAAGGCAACTGACTGAAAATAAAATCGCTATCGCCAAAAGGATGATAAAGCGACCCCGACACCAAAAGGATGCTGAGTAACAGAAAAATTAAATAAAATCGCTATCAACAAAAGGATGATAAAGCAACCCCAACATCAAAAGGATGCTGAGTAACAGAAAATTAAATAAAATCGTTATCACCAAAAGGATGATAAAGCGACCCTAACATCAAAAGGATGCTGAGTAACAGAAAAATTAAATAAAATCGCTATCAACAAAAGGATGATAAAGCGACCCCAACATCAAAAGGATGCTGAGTAACAGAAAATTAAATAAAATCGCTATCAACAAAAGGATGATAAAGCGACCCTAACGTCAAAAGGATGCTGAGTAATAGAAAATTAAATAAAATCGTTATCACCAAAAGGATGATAAAGCGACCCCAACATCAAAAGGATGCTGAGTAACAGAAAAATAAATAATCGCTATCACCAAAAGGATGATAAAGCGATCCCGACACCAAAAGGATGACGAGCAACAAAAAAATAAATAATCGTTATCACCAAAAGGATGATAAAGCGATCCCGACACCAAAAGGATGACGAGCAACAGAAAATTAAATAATCTGGAAGAGAAATATCCACCGGAGACGTCCACTGAATAACACCTAGGAATATCTTTGGAATCTTCGGTTGGCCCTGGACCCTGACCTCCGCTGGGGAAAGGCCTGGAACCTTGGGTTGATCCTGGATCCTAAATTATGCAACTATGCTTGACTATTTTGAAATGGTATTCCATAGGGATGGAGATACGATGCAAGTGTTTATGCACTGAGATGTAAGTTGAAACTGTTGGGGAAAATAAAAAGGTCTGTTTTATATTTAGATAGGCATATGATGCACATGCTGTAAATGATTGATGTGAATGATGCTCAATGATGCGTATGATTGATGATGAAAGGTTCCAGCTTGGTGGATTTTTGGTTTGGTAGTTGCCAATAACGATTGGACTTTGGGTGGATGGGGGCTTGATTCCCCGACACTCGATCTTTGACGATGCATGATCAGAAGATGGATCTGAAAGCTCCAAGTTTGGTTATCTGCTGGTGAGCGAAGCGACTTAATTGACACATGAAGACTGATTTTGCTTTGAACGATTTCCAACGTCTAGCAAGAACTGCTTGCTTAGCTGGGGAGAAGAGATAGGGAGATTTGCTCCTGTATCTGGATTTGGTAGACGTCTGCCCCTGGTTGAGCTGTTTGAAGATGATTTGCCCCTGATTGAGCTGTTGGAAGATAGATTGCCCCTGATTAGGTCACTGGAGATGATTTTTCCCCTGATTGGACTGTTGAAGTAGTCTTGATTTATTTTGGTACCAATGAAGTTCAAATTTCTCTTTTGATTTCCCCTTGTTGGGATTGCACTGATATCAAGCACTGAATTGCAATTAAATTATTCATACACAAATGGTAGGGTTAATGCAACGTTCATGCGAGTTTTGAAAAAGTCAATTTATTTGAATGCTGTGAAAGTGTGACGAATGGACCGTTAGTCCAAACGAGGTGCTGATTTAGAAAGTGTGTGAAAGATGCAGCAAGAATAATGTGCAATCGAGATTTGAAAATTAGCAAATATATGGGTGTCAATTTACGCAACCTTGTTGGTAGCATGCTTTCAGAATAAACCGCGCCTCAATTAGGTCTTTTGAGGGTTGTAACGTGGTATAGTCAATGGTTCGAGAAACAAAGGATATAAGGCTCAAAGTTTGATTTGTACCCATCCCTTCTTCGTATTGTTCTCCAGTCCTATGTTCAGTTAATTTCTACACATGCATTTGTTTTGACTTTGCAAGAGTGAATATGAATCTTTAAAGTTCGCTTGAAAATGGCAGTCAGCTTATTTTGCTAGTGACCCTTTGATTTTTTATTTATTTGGTGGTCACTGATATTTGTTTTGCTTTTGCTGAGGATTTGAGTTCCTCTTTTGATTTTTTTTTCAACTAAGTCTCCCTTCGGGTGCTCAACTTAGCAGTTTTTCTTTTTTCTATTTTTTTTGTATTTTGTCGAATGTTGTGACTGCCAAGTCATTTGTTGATGGTCCTCTGACGGGATATCTCATATTGCGATTTGAAGGTGTAGTCAGGTTAACTGAACAACTACCCTGCCCCGGGTTAAATGTAAGGGTCGTATCTGAAAGAAACTCCTACTTCTAGGCTCGAAGTGGTTGACTAGGGATTAACTCCTTATATCTCCAGTGTTTGGGGATTTGAAAGAATGCATGTACATCATTGACAAGATTTTATCTGAAAGCATACCGCAACAGTTATGGGTATTTCGTTTTCATCATCCTCCCTCAAATATTTGCTAAAGTGAAGTGAGGAAATATTTTTGTGATTTTTGTGATAAATGATAAATAATGAGCGAATGCGAATAGATTAATTCAAAACATGCATAAACATAACATTAACATAACCAAGAACAGATAACAATGTTCAGAGCAAATAGTACTTTAACAAACATTACAAAACAACAGGAATGCGTAAATAATAAATGGCGATGGCTGCCTTGATTTGAGGAATTGGACTTCTCTTGATTGAATGCTTCAAAGTTGGTGACTACTCAGCTCGATTTTCAACAAACCCTTCAAATGTCTTCACTTGTTGGCCCAGTGCGGCGGAAATGGATTGTTCTGGACATTTGGATTTCTCGGGGTGAAGGTGAGATCCTTAGAGTCGATCAGATCTTGAATCTTGTGCTTGAACGATTTGCAGTTCTCGATTGCGTGACCTGGAGCACCCTTGTGATATTCACAGCGAGCATTGGCATCATAGTCTCGCGCGGTACCAGTTTGTGGTGGCAAATCTTTTAAAACAAGAGTTCCCTTTGCCATCAGCTGATTAACGATTTCAGAATGTGTCATAGGCAAGGGATCAAAGGTTCTTTCAGGCCTTCTTTGCTGATATGGTGGACGCTGTTGAGGAGCATATTGTTGTTGTTGACCAAGTCGTTGTGGATGGGCCGGTTGCTGGTACGGATTGGGCGCATACCGTGCAGCTGCAATCATAGGATGTGGACGTGGTTGATAAGCCATCTGAGGCGGAAATGGCGCTTGAATGACCTGCTGATAAGGCATTGGAGGAATTGGCTGATATGACATAGGAGCATATTGCGCTGCAGCAACATAGGGGTACTGATAGTAGGGAACTGGTGCAGGTGCACTCTGTTGAAAATTCCCATTTGAGGCAGAAATGGCATTTGTGTCGCCCTTTTTATACCCGTTGAAAGGTTTCTTGGCATTGTTTTGGCTGCTAGAACCTCCTTGGATCTTTCCACTCTTCAAACCTTGCTCGATTCTTTCTCCTACCATCACCATGTCTGAAAATCCAGAAGATACGCTGCTGATCAGCTTCTCGTAGTATTGCCCCTGTAGGGTACCCATGAAGATATCGATTAATTCACGGTCAACCAATGGCGGATGCACTCTGGCGGCTAGCTCCCTCCAGCATTGGGCGTACTCCTTAAATGATTCATTTTCCTTTTGAGTCATACTCTGAAGTTGAGTACGATTAGGAGCAAGGTCAGTGTTGTACTTGTACTGCTTTTTGAATGCATCAGATAGATCAAGCCAAGTACGAACATTGTTGCACTCGAGTTGCATGTACCATTCTAGAGACGCTCTAGACAGGCTGTCTTGGAAGCAATGGATCATGAGCTTATCATCTTTGGCATGAGCGGCCATCTTTCTACAGTACATCCTCAAGTGAAGCTCAGGAAAGCTGAGGCCTTTGTATTTCTCGAATTCTGGCAGTTTGAACTTAGCAGGGATCACAACATCTGGAACTAAGCACATGTTTGAGGCACTCAGAGAAGTTGAGTTGTGTCCTTCCATGATTCAGAGTTTTTCAGCTAACTCGCGACACATATTCATAGCTTCAGACTCTTGAACGACATGAGGATTGGAGATTGGAACAGCAGTACGCATCTCATACTCAACTTGATGATCCTCTTCAGCATGAGAAAACTGTACTTGAGTTGGAATAGGTTGAGCTTGAGGAATGACACCAACAGTGACACCAAAAGCAGGTATTGGTTGGGAAGTGACCTCTTCAATAGCAGGAGTGAAACCTGGAGGCAATCCGTAGACCAAAGGATTTGGAACTGGAACTGAAGGCATTGCTCGTGAGGTAGATCCTTGCACTTGAGCATTGTTCATTGCGGCAGCAGCTTCGCGACGTTCTTCCATTCTTGCCAAAGCTTGCAAAGTCTCGTAAATCTGGTCAATCTTACTCTTGACCGAGTCAATCTCTTCCCTCATAGCAGCTTGTTCTTCTTGAATCACGTCCATCAGTCTTCTAGTGTTGGCTCTAGTTAGATACGGTCGTCTAGCTCGATACGAGCGTCGGGAAACCAACTTGATTTACTGAAGATGGAGGAGCATGAAATAAGTTTTTGGCTCTTGAAATGAAATGCAAGATGAACAAATAATGCAAATGGAATGATATGCAATGTCCGAATCCAGGATCACAAGATCAAGGTCTCACGAGTCCAAGGTACAGATGGAGGATACTCTGATCAGGAACTCACTGGGTAGACTCTAAGGTTTAGGGATCCCAAAGTTATCAACTCATATGGCTGTTCATCACACGCTCCATAAGCATGACGGTTGATTGACTCCGCCATATGAATCTATTTTGGGTGAGATCTTCGCATCGACAACCCACGAGATCAAATTTTCTCGGGAGCCCATACTATGCGATCATCGACACAAGGTTTAAAACAAAGTCCTGGAGTTATGGAACTTTCTCAACTGTTTGAAGCACGTGTCAATTTCATACATTCTTGACAGTCAATCAACTCCATTGAGTAAGTGTATTCCAAGTAAGGTTTTCATATCGAGCCACGCGAGAGCGAACCCTGGTGCCCAATATTACGCAACCATCAACCGATGTTTTAACCAAAAGGTTCTAAAGGTCCTCAGAGTTGATGATCCTAATGAAAGCAACTGAGCACACACGTCAAGGACTTGACGGTTGTCAGTATTCCATTAAAATCTACTCCAAGTGAGGTTTTCGTATCGACAACCCACGAGAGTGGTTCTCTCGGGAGCCCATACTACACAACCTCGCTAACTTAAGTTTATACTCGCAAGCCCGGGTATAGAGCTTTTCCCTCAAGTTTCTTTTGCAAAGTATAGATCCAAAATATAGTACCAAGGAGCCACAAGATATATGAAATGGAATGCGATAAAGAAAGCGATAAAAATAAACAAACAAGGCATAAAAGAAAACATCCAAACAAAGCGCAAAAACCTAGATTAGGCTTGACTCGCATAGGGGTGAACCAATCCCCAGCAGAGTCGCCAGCTGTTGTACCCCGAAAAATACGACCTTACGCGATCCGAAAAGACGGAGTCACGCGCCGGACAGACTGAAGAGTCGCCACCTAATTCTATTTATTCCCGAAGAGGGAAAGGGAAGATATAGCTACAACCCGGGAAGAGAGAGATAAGGAAAAAGGTCAACGGAACCATTGCCTGGGTTCGGGAGTCGGTTATGCAGGGGGAAGGTATTAGCACCCCCTACATCCATCGTACTCGATGGGAACCATCTAAGTTATCACGCGTGAAAGGATGTCTATGCTTAAACAAATTGCTTGCTAGAGGGAAGTGAGTTGAATTATAAGTTAGATTGATCCTAGGTGCTCGGCAATGATTGAGATCCTCGTACCTACGTACTCCCGTGTGCAATGGGAAAGTCAGAGCCTCGTAGTTCGGCCTACTAAGGGTAATGGTTGTTTGATTTTATTACCTTTCTTCGATGAAAGGGTTTAGGAGTTGAAATTGTAAACACCCCAAATTTTCCCTCACCCATTCACACCATGGCTTGTGATTCTTTTCATTTGCATAAGTTCAATCATATCATCTCATATTGCATTTTTGCTTCACTGCATTGGTTCTAAGGCATCTGCATCTAGGGTTTGTGATCTAAGCAATCCATGAGCCATTTGAGCCACTCCAAAGGTCACTAATCACTTCAAAGGGGTCCATGTATGTTCAAACATCATATCATATCCTCACCAAGTCAAGGAAGTCAAAGAATCACAAGAACTGAGAAAGGCATGGAAGCAGAGCCAGGCTTAACTACATAGATGACTTAAAATTAGGGTTTTGGATTCAGAGGCCATAACTCCAATTTTTTTGGTCATTCTTGTTTCTATTGGTCTCTATATGTTATGAGGATCATGCATATCAATTTTCATGAAGAAATTCAATGGGGAAGACATCTGATCAAGAGATGACTTCTTGAACAAGTCAGTGCAAAATCAGGGCATCTGAGGCCCCCAATGACCCAACCAAAGGGGTTTCTCCATCATTTTGAATGTGTATGATCTTTATTTGATCATAGAAGATGTTAGAAGTTCACAAAATTGGAAAATTTCAAGTCATTTGCAAAGTTTCCTTTTTGGGAAAGTGACTTGTAATGTAAACTTGCTATTTTGGGAAAGTTTTCAACCTCCTCAAATTAATTCAAAAATGCTTCAAATGAGAAAACTTTGGTCATGAAAGTTGTATAATGGATCATTCCCTTTTCAAAAAGTACAAGAACTCATTCTAATTCATTTTGGATCAAAAGTTATGGCTTGTCAAATTTGGACAAAATCACATAATTTCAAGTTTTACACCAAAGAGGGAAAGTTGCAAAACCTCATGCCAAGGAAAAGTGTGACTTCAAATGGACTTCTATGCATTACACAAACATGAACCATGACCTAAAAATCAGAATGCACCAAAGAATCTCCAAGTTTCTTGACTTGTACATTAAGAATTTCCGAAAGGGCCAAAAGATCACAAAATTGCAAAACCACACATAAACTCTAATCCACTTGCAAATTGGCCTCAAATTCATTTCCATGGTCAACCTTGATTCAAGCTGCAACAGACATGCATTTGTTCTAGCCCTAAAACAGCCCATACCTTATAGTACACCTAAACTTGACTTTTTGCAAAAGGGGCCATACCAATCAAGTTGTGCCACCAACAACTCTCTGCCCTATCACAGCTTGATATGTGGACTAAAAGAGACTCAAAACATACAACAAGCCAGCCTGAATACACAACATTGCCATAGTTCCCAAAAACTCTCCCCCTTGCATTTTCATTCGAAACTCAGCACTCAAGTCTCAAACATCAAAACAAACTTCATAGAACCATTCACCATGATCCTCTGATCATTTCCCAATCCTCATTTGACCCTAAAACCACCCCAAGCAGAAACACGATTTTTCACCCCTTCTGAACAGAACTTCATCAATCTCTTAAACCAGCCATAAGAAATTCCAAACAAGCATTGCAAACTTCTCAGGGGGTCCATTAAAGGCATCTTGGACCAAAGAAGCAGCCAGAAAGCTTCAAAGATCAAAGCTCCAGTTCAGGTGAGCTCAAGAACATTTTTTCTAGAAACTTGTTTTTAAGTTCCTAAATGAATCTATGTGATGTGCTGATCATGCTGATATGTTTATTTTTGCAAATGGTTAAGTATTGAGTATGTATGAAGCTTCTGAAATTTTTTGACCTAAAAACGTTTTGATTCGATTCAACTTTGATACGTGAAATAAATGTGTTTTGGTTGATGATTCTTGTTGTATGATGTATGGGGTTGGATTCTAGGCAGAAAGATTAAGTTTTAGAAGCTTGGGGAGAGAGATAGCAAAATCTCAGGGGAGGTGTGGCCGGAGAAGATGACCGAAGGTCATTTCCGGCCACCTGAAGGTCATTAGTGCATTAATTGTGGTTAGGGCTCAGTTTGAATGTGAGCCATGGATCTGTTTGACTTGGGTTGACTCGCGCGCAAATGAATGGACCAGATCTTTCATTAAAACCCTAATCATGTTTTATTAATTTAATTAATTAGGTTTAATTTAATTTAGTCAGTTTGAATCTGGACCAATGGATCTGGCGCCAGTCAATTCCCTCCAAATTCGTTTAAACCTCAGTCTCAGGATCTGTTGACTTCTCCCTAATTTCTTTTTTATTTCATTTATTTTATATTTAACTTCTACGAATTATTAAAAATAGCAAAAAACATTTTAAAATTCTGAATTTTTTTGTCAAGCATTTCATTAATTTTCAGAACCCAAAAATATTTTTATTTTTATTTTTTTCATTAAAAATTATTTTCAAATCATTTAAATGTTTATTTTTAATTAGTTAATGAAAATTAATTAATTAAAAATGCATTTAGGTATTTAAAAATCACCAAAAAATTCACATTGCATTTCAAAACATTTAGAAACATTATCAAACTCTCAAAACAAATTTCTTTTTGGTTCTTGATGCATTTTGACAATTTTCATTGGAATTAAATTCTTTTAAAGGCAATATTTTTGTTCAAACTTGGAAAAATCCATTCTGCCTAACCATTGAGAGTTTGATGATGGTTCTTCTTGCATTTCATCCTTCATAGCATGTAGTTTATAGGATAAAATTGGTTTGAATTTATCTTCCATTTTCAATTTGTTTAGCATTTTTCATTGTGAAGTACCTTGAAACCCTAGTTGACTTAGAAAATTCATAACATTCACTAGGTTAGGAGTTAGGTCCCCTCCCTTGGGCAGTGAACTTGTGTAGTGTTAGGGTACCTTTGATCTCATTTTCAATTTTTTATCTTGTCATTTGCTTCTGGTTTTGAATATTTGCATTGCATGTTGTATGTAAACCCTAATTTGTGCCTTCCTTTGCATCCACCTCTCATTTGCTTGCATTTAAGAACTTGTCATGACATTTTGTGCATCCACATGATTCATAAGACATCTTAGGACATATTATAATCATGTTTGATCATTGCATCTTTCATTTGCCATATTATATGTCCATTCCATTTCTTAAACTTTCATGAACTTCCATGGTTCAAGGCATGCCTCATTTGCATCCTTATGCTTGTATGATCATTCTCATCTCTTGACATGTGTTTGCATCATCTCTTAGCATCATTAACATCATGTTTATGCTTCTGACTTTGGTTTATATCATGACATTTCATCTCATTCTCATTGCATTTCATTCCTTTTGCTAACTTTTCAGGTGGTAAGTTGTCTTGAGAAGTGAATTTGCCTTCACTTCTCACAATCTCTTCTCATATCTCTTGCATCATTGCTGCATTTTATCTTGTGTATTGGAGTGGGTTTTGCTCATTCATGTTCATCTTTTGCTTTCTTCCTTCAAGCAACTTGTCTTCTTAAGTGAAGCAAGTTGTCTTGCTTCTTTCTGTTTCTTTCTCCTTTCATCTGCTTCTCTCCTTGGTGGCTCTTTGAAGATTCTTTCTCTCTTAAGCCTCACAAACCCTAGGATCCCTAAGTATGATAACAATTAGGGTTTGATTAGTCTCCCATTTAGCTTTTACCTTTTTGTCATCTTTGGGTCTTCTCTTCTCATCTCATAATCAAGGACTAAACCCTAAAGGTTTTAAGGCTTTGTGATCAAGCTTATGCCTGCATCCTTCTATTAGGATGGAGTGTATAACTTTGATCCTAAGTTTTAAATCCTTAATGTGTTTAAATCCTTTAATCATTTCACTCAATAATCACTAAGACATCAAGCTTGAAACTTGGGCCTTGCATTAGGGTTCTAATTCTTCCTTAATTGGTTAAGAAGGACTAACCCTAGTGTTAATGGACAAGTCCCCCTCAAGTTGTCTTACAAACCATAAAATTCATTTCTTAATCCTTATCATTAACTAAAATCCACTTTAATAAAGTCTTTGTTTTGTCATGAGGTTAATCCCTAATCATGGATTAAGTTGAGGAGCCTTCCTCAGCTTAAATGTTCTCATCTATTATCCTTCTATTAGGATGGTGTAATGGGTCCATTAAATCCTTGATTATGGCTTAAACTCATTACTTAACACTAAACAAAAACCACAAAAACATCTAAATAAATGCAAGTAGGTTAATGATCTTAATCCTACATCATGGTGACTAAATGTGAGGTGTTTACTTCATACTTAAGGTATTCTCATTACCCCTAATCAGAGGGAGGATGTGATGAGCTTACTAACCCTTGGTTTATGGCTTAAGCTCATTTTCTTATGACAAAATAAAAAAAAAGCAATAAAAGATTGAAAATACACAAACAAACAATAATCGTCTCCTCCGGGATTCTTTTCTCATCATCTTCACTCACAAACGAGAACTTGCTTCTTCCGTCTAATGCAAGACAGTTTGCACCTAAGCCAGACAGGTCATACACTTGAGCATAGACAAGTAAGCAGTTCACAAGTCAATTTACCTTTCAGTCCCTTTGAGTCGAACTACGGTGTTCTGACTTCCTCATTGCACGAGAGGATACGTAGGCATAACTTAACAGTTATCGAACAAAAGTCTCTGTATATTCCCCCTCCTTCCAGCATCATTCTTTAAGCCTCATAGTCTTGAGCTTCCCATTCTTTCTTACACTGACACTTCTCTTATACACTTCACACTTCTTTTACACTGACACTTGCATTCTTTCCAGCTTTGATGCACAAATTGCACTGACACTACCCCTTTAAAACACCAATCTTTTAAGCGTGGATCCCATCGAGTACGACGAACAATCTGGGTGCTAATACCTTCCCAGGTTGTAACCAACCCCCTTTCTCAGTTTCTCTGGTTCGCAACCGTCTTATCCATCTCTTCCTAGGTCTATGCAGCATTACCTTTCCTCCGGGATAAAAATGCCTAGCTGGCGACTCTTTTCTCTTGAGTTCACCCTTGTGTGTCCTCTCCCCTTTCGCCGACCGTTCGCGTCTGTACCCCATTTGACCTAGCCTCATTTGGTGGGAGCGACAGCTTGGCGACTCTGCTGGGGACCCTTATACTGTAACCAGGGCTTCTGGTTCTTTTTGTGGGTTCCTCCTAGCGCTTGTTTGATTTGTGTTTACTGGGGTGTTATGTGCTAATTGTGCTTATATATGTGCTTTATTTATTGCTTTATGTACAGCTTTATTTATTGCTTTCCTTTACAGTTTTTCATATTTCATACTGTCATTATCATTGCTGGATCTGGTTTCTGTTTTGGTGGGTGGGGTTCTATTGAGAGTTTGAGGTCCTATACCTGGGACCTGAGTGACACCTAGGCTAGAGTGGTTCATGTTCTTTCCCATTCCATTTCGGTCTGGTGCGGGAATATGAAACACGGTTCAGATGTGGGTTTCTTCTTGAGAGCTCTGTGCTACATATTTCCTGTAGTTCTAGGGCTATCTGGGAAGCCTGCTAAGTCTGGATGACCTTTATTATGACCTTCAGAAACTGAGGTGAATTAGAGGAGGATCTTTTATGGTTATTGTAAACACTGTACCTCTGGGTTAGAAGTGTTTACACTTCCCATAACTGATCCAAGTCTGGGGATCCTTGTTCTAGAACACCACCTGTGAGAGGGTTGGGCTGTTTACAGGTTTGCAGGTACCCTTGGCCACACCATACCCTGTCACTATTTTTAAGAGTAGATCATTTTGGACAGTTCTTGTGATTAACCTGGGACATGTGACTCTTTATTTGAGTCCCCCACCTTGGTTACTGGATTTCTGAACCTCCATCTGGACTTCTTGAACATACATGGACTTATATCAAGACAGATAATCAGATCCAGCTTGATCACAAACCCTTGCATATCATTTGCATACATTATCATTGCACCATTTGACATTTGTTTATTTGTCTTTCAGGGTATCCACATTATATCTGGTTTGGTTTTGACCCCTTCTTTTGCACAGACCTCAGCTTCAGCTATCTTCATCAGTTGTCTGCTTCAGCTGTTCTCATCATCACCAGCATCAGCCTATCAGTGGCTCATCTCCAGTATCAGTCTTGATCTTCATCAGTAGCTATCTTCATCCTCTTCAGCAGCATTCATGGCTACTCCCAGGAAGAGCAACATGTCCTACCATTTCTTTGAGCCTGTGTTGACTGGTATCAGGCAGGTCCAGTCACTTATCACCCCTGACCACATCCCATTATTCAGAGAGCATTATGGAGGTATCCTGGATATGGTTATGGACTTTGACCCTTCTCAGAGGAGCATGATCCACACATGCTTGCAGTTTTATGACCCTCCTTTGAGATGCTTCACATTTTCAGACTTTCAGCTAGGACCTCTGTTGGAGGAGTTTTCATCATTGATTGGAGTACCTGTCAGGGGTGGGATCCCCTTCAACCCAGAAATGACTTCTCCCAGCAATGGAGAAGTAGCAAAAGCACTGTACCTGGAGCCTGCCTTAATTGAGCATAGCATGACATCAAAAGCAGGGATCCCTGGTTTGCACTTGGATTTCTTGATTTCTCAGGCCATCCTGAAGGCCTCCTTGGGAGAATGGAGGGTAGTTTGTGCATTGTTAGCCCTCAGCGTATACGGGGTTATACTGTTTGCAGATGAGCCCAAATTTATCAGCAAGAATGCCATCCATCTGTTTCTTCTGAAGAACCCAGTACCCACACTGTTGGGAGACTTTTACTATTCCATCCATCAGAGGAATGAGAAACAAAGGGGGAAGTTAGTGAGATGTTGTGCTCCCCTGTTTCACACTTGGCTGCTCAGACACCTGCCTAAGTCAGATGCATTTCTGAATCCTCACCAACAGAAGAATTGGGCTAAAAGACTCATTGCTTTGACTTCAGATGACATCAGATGGTACACCCAGAGCACCAAAGGCAAGGACATTATCACTAGCTGTGGGCAGTACCCAAATGTACCTCTGATAGGGGTAAAAGGTTGCATCAACTACAACCCTTTGTTGTTCAAGAGACAACTGGGCTATGCTTTGGTTCACCCTCCCAGAGTGCAAGATTTAGCTGAGACCCTGTATTGTGAGATAAAGCCTAATCTAGCTGTTGTCAGACAAGCATCCTGGGCTTGGGACAACATCCAGACAAAGGGGATGGCTATTCTTGGAAGGTGCAATAATGTTGCTTCAGCTCAGTACTATGACTGGTCTCATGCTAGAGCTCAGATTACTGGAATGCCTTTCACCATTGAGGATATACCAGGACCATCTACAGCTCAGCCAGCAGCAACTGTCAGCTTGGAAGAATTTGAGAAACTGAAGGAAAGGAATGAGAATCTGTCTCAAGCTCTGAAGAAGACTCTTTGGGAAAGGAGTGATGGTCGTCTGGACATTGAGAGGTTGGAGAAGCTTAGGGTGGAGCATCTGGCCAAGATTGAGAAAACAGAGGACTACATCAGAAAAGCAAGAGCTGGGGAGCAAATATTAAAGAATGCCTGTAAAGAGGCCAAGCTTCAGAAGGCTAGGACTGAGCTCTATCTGCAGGAGAGTCAGGCTAGGTGGGTCAGGATCACTGAAGCCCGGATACAAGAAGATAAGAGAACTCAAGCCAAGATTGAGCAGCTGGAGGCCAATGAAAAGAAGCAACAGGAAGCTTTGCTGGCAGCCCAGAAGGAGATTTCAGAGTTGAAGCTTAGGACTGGATTGAAGAGATCAAAGGACCAGGACAGGCACAAGAACCTGACCACTGCCATTGCCACTAGAAACCTCCTCATCAGGACTATTACAGAGCATCCAGCTGGTCCAGTGACTGAGGCACTTCTGAAGGAGGTTAAGGAAGATGAGTTTGGATTGGATGTTTGACTTCTTTGCTTGTTGTTCATTTCCATTTGATGTACTTTTCTTTTTGTTGTATTTTGACCCTCCAGGGGCATATGTTGTAAAACAAACTATGTATGATTCACCATTTGTAATACATTTTAGTTTGTTTCCATTGTGGGGTTTCTTTTTCTCAACAACACCAAAGCATCTTCCTCGAGGTCGGGAAAGGTCAAAACCAAGAACCAAGCCGGATACCTTGGGAAACAAATAAGCATACTGCATTGCATACTAACTTTTGTTTTTTTTTGTAGGATTTGTTATTATTTTGTTTGTTTCTAACTCTGTTGTGGCTCAGGAAATATTGCTCGCAGAAGAGTGTTCCCTGTCAACCGTACGCACCGGTACCCTACTCGCAACAACCTTCCTGGTATCCAAATGGAACAAGTACAGCAGGACCTGACTAAGGTCAGAACTCAGATGGCTAATGAAAGAGTGGAGATGAGGAACCAAATGGCTCAATTCATGACTGTGATGACTGGCTTGGCCCAGAGTCAAGAAAGGTTAAGGGCATTGGTGGAAAGGCAAACTCCCGAGGAACCTCATCCTGGGACTGGAGGAACTAGTAATAATGAGGGAGGTCAGCCTCATGCTAACCCACCAGTATTTGGACCTCATATAGATCCAGAAGTCAACATCCCAAGGAATGTACAGGGCAACACTGCTACAGGCAAGATCTTGCAAGAAGATCCTCAGGAAGAGCAGTTTACTGTAATGGGAGTTGGAGACGAAGTTTATGATAGGAGGTTTGATGAAATTGATGAGAAGTTGAGATCTTTGGAGTCTCAAAACTCCTTGGGCTTCAATGTAATGGATATGGGGTTAGTAGACGGGGTGAGAATTCCCCACAAATTCAAACCCCTGTGCTTTGAGAAATACAATGGAACCTCTTGTCCACGAACTCACCTGCAGTCTTTTCTGGGAAGACTTAAAGCATATACCATGGATGAGAAGCTGTGGATGTTCTACTTTGAAGACAGCTTAACTGGAGCTTCAAGAGAGTGGTATTCACACTTGACCAGAGCTACTATCAGATGCTGGAAGGACTTAGCTGAAGCCTTCATCATACAATATCAATATAACCTGGACATGGCTCTTAACAGGACCCTTCTGATGGGAATTTCTCAATCTTCCAGGGAAAGCTTCAGAGAATATGCCCAGAGGTGGAGACAGCTTGCTGCTGCTGTTCAACCACCCATGTCGGAAAGAGAAATGGCCGATATGTTCATGAATACTTTGCAAGGAACATATATTGATAGGCTGGCTGCCTTTTCTTCCACCAGTTTTGCTGACGTAGTTATAGTCGGTGAAAGAATTGAAATTCTATTAAAAATGGGCAAGATTTCTGATAATGGTGCAAGTTCGTCCAGTAATCCCAGGAAGCCTTTTGTGGGACCTCGAAGGACCGGTGAGACAAATGCCATTCATGCCAGCAGGGGCAGACCTCAGTATGTTCACAGATCAGTAGCAGCTGTCACTATTCCAGCTCCAATTCCTCAGCAATCAGCATATCAACAACAACAACCGCATTATCAACAGCAAGTCCAGTATCCGCCACAGAGAGCCTACAACAATAGCAACAACAATCAACAACAACGACCCTTTCAACAAAGACCATCACAGGAAAACAGGTTGATTGACCCTATCCCTATGCCTTATGCTGCTTATTGCCACAACTCCTGAAGCTCAAGTTGGTTGAGTTAAGGATATTAGCACCACCAGATCCCTCCAATCTTCCAAGGAATTATGATGTCAACGCCAGATGTGCTTTCCATTCCAATGCACCTGGCCACAATACGGAAAAATGCAGGGCCTTGCAAATGAAAGTCCAAGATCTGGTGGATTCTAAAGCCCTCAACTTTGCACCCCCTCCAAATGTCAACAAGAATCCTATGCCTAATCATGGCGGGCCGAGGGTTCATGCCATTGAGGAAGACAAACCATCTACTTTGATCACCAGTGTTGCACAATTTCGAACACCTCTGGTCGAAATTAAAGCTCAGCTTCTAGAGTGCCAGGTGTTCCCCGGGTGTGAGCTCGGTTGTGGGTATTGCAACATTGCGGTCAACGGGTGTGATAATTTGAGAAGCGGCATAGATGGTCTTATCAAGGATGGTATCCTTCAGATCTCAACAACGGCGCCTACAAACCCAGCAATTCCTTTGACAACAATTCTTGATTCTTCTACAATAGCAGCAACAATCATTTCTACTGATTCATCAATATCATCAGCAATGGCTCCGTCCATCACTTCAAAAAGTCAAATTTCAACAACCATTTCTTCTACAACATCAGCGTCCACTCTTTTAGCAGAATCTTCTACAACGCCAACAGAAATTAATGAAGATGTCTCAGCAGTCACAATCTACTACGATCCATCAAATGTTCCTCCCAGCAACAAACAGTGGCACCTCCTACCAGGTCACCAGTCATAATTTACTACGATCCACACACCATTACAGTACCCTCCTCTGCAGCAGTCAGTCCAGTTGCTATCACAGTGCCTGGACCCGTGCCTTATGAAAGCAGTAATGCCATACCTTGGAATTATGGCTCTGATCTCTACTGCAACGGGGAGAAAATCACTTTGGATTCATCAACCTCTTCTCCATAAATTGATAATGTTGGGGGAGGCGGAGGCTTCACCAGAAGCGGACGCCTTTTCGCCTCACAAACTCAAAGACCCAATGCCGAAGCAGAAGATGCTGCCAAAGAAAAAGGAAAGAGTGTGGTACCTGAAGAGCCAATTGTCAAGGAAACTCAGAAGAAATCTTTTGAACAGGATGTAGACGAGTTTATGAGAATCATAAAGAGAAGTGATTACAAGGTGGTGGATCAGCTTCACCAAACTCCCTCAAAAATCTCCATATTATCCCTGTTGATGTGTTCTGAAGCTCACAGGAATGCATTATTGAAAGTCCTGCACGCAGCATACGTGCCAGAGGAGATTACCGTTAATCAGCTAGAAACTGTGGTGGCAAATGTCAACACCAGTCATGGACTGGGTTTTACCAATGCTGACTTAACAACTGAGGGACGTAACCACAACAAGGCTTTACATATCACCCTGGAGTGCAAGGGTGCTGTTCTATCTCATGTACTGGTGGACACCGGGTCGTCACTCAATGTTCTACTAAAGAAAGCCTTAGTGAAGCTGGAGTATGATGGCTTGGCACTGCGTCCAAGTAATTTGGTGGTGAGGGCATTTGATGGCTCTAAAAGATCATTGCTTGGGGAGATTGATCTGCCTGTGATGATTGGCCCACAGACTTTTAAAACTACCTTCTATGTGATGGACATTCAGCCGGCCTACAGCTGTTTGTTGGGTAGACCCTGGATCCATGCCGCTGGCTGTAGCACCCTAATTTTTGCCCTAAGATTGTTTCGCATATCATCTGCATTTTGCATATCAAACAAGATCGCACAGATTCCGAGTTTCTCCTCAGATGTGGGTCTATGCTCCGCAGGGGATCACCATTATTTTTATTCCTTTATTTTTGTTTATTTACTGATTTCTAACCAAAAGTACAAAAAAAATATGTCGCAATGTTTTTCTTCTTCTCTGTGTTGCAGGTTTGTAAAGATGAGACAGTAATTTCGTTCAGATGCGTTTGTTCAGTCACAATTATATTTCAAGTGGATGTTTGACCTAATCTGGTCAAACTATTAAAAGATTGTGTTGACTGCCAGTTGTGTGTGCCAGTAATTCATTCATCAGGCAATGCGTTTTCAAAGTATAAGTTGGATTGTGTGACAGTTGTTTCTTGTGCAAAGTTTGGCTTGTTCATCAATTATCAGGCAGTTGTTCTGTGCGAAGTTTGGTGTAAATCTCTGGTGTTTTATCAGTTCATCGTTCCATCAATTCATCAACGATTCATCTGAAGATTTATTTTCCTCAGTTTTGGTTTCGAATTATCAGGCTTGAATCAGACAGTTTTCGGATGACAGTTGTGGCTCGAGTTGCGAATTATTTGGTTTGTTCAGTTGGCTTTGTGATTGGCTATATTCATTTTATCAAAGGCTTGTGCAAGAAAATCGAGATTTGGTTGTGGGCTTGAAAACTAAATTCTACACATTTATCCGTTCCATCCATTATCATTCGATCCTTAAACCATCACTCCTTTTATCCATTTCTATTTTATTTTCCATTTTTTTGACCGACTATTCATATTGAAGTCACTTTTCTTTCGAATATCCATATTCATTTCCCAATTTTTACCAATCATTCATTACCCATTTTTTAATTAATTTTTTAATCCATCCCGATCATTTTATTCGTTATATTTTCATTCTCCATCTCGTTTAATCCATTTTCTTATCATTTCTTTTTTTTATCATCTCCAATTAATTCATTTTTTTTATATTCTTAATTCATTAATAAACACACTTTTGTTTTCTTTAAGCCCTTTTGTTTTTAGGATCCAAATTAATAATAAGTAAAAAAAATAAATAATAAATTTTTTTTGATTAAGCCAATGTTTTGTTATGTTATTTTTGATCTACAAAAAGGCCCACCCAACACTCTTGCCCATGTTGCACCTCAAGATTTCATCCGCACCACACACCAACTCTGGCCCACAAACTCGTAAGCGTACAAGCCAATACCAGCCGCACGCCCTTCCGTATCAACTCCCAGCCACGCCCTCAATCTTGTCCAGCCACAAGCAAAACAAGCCTGCATTTTTCCAAGCCAAACAACAACAAAGAAAACAGCCGTACGGCCTCACACATCCTGCAGCTTCCCAAGCTTCTCATCCGCAAGCCCAATAAGCCCCAAGCCACAGCATCCCACACCATCAAGCCTTGTTCAAGCAAACTTGCCAAGCCTCCAGCTACAAAACTCAAGCCGAAGCTAATACTATACTTGCCGTCACACATCTCACGAGCACAAATTCACACGCACGCGTTCGTCACGCCCAGTACCTGAAAACAAATTAATCAAAACGCAACAGAACTTAAGGCAAAACGCAAATGAAAATGAAATCAAAAAACTCAGATTCGAAAAACGGAAAGAAGTGAACACGAGAATCTCACCAACACACCGAAACGCAAATAATTCCTTTCAAAACGGCATGAACTCAAATCAATTTCTTCTATTTAAACAGAGCTAGTCTCCTTCTAAATCCAAGCTTTAACAGCCTCTCAAATCCCTGGCCAAATTAATTCCCAAATGAGAAAATCCCTAACTCATTTCTCAATCCACCTCCAAATTCTTTGAATCCTCAAATCCATTTCTCCCTAAACCAAAACCGATTGAAAGAGAGAGATTGAAATTGCGAGAGATTGAGAAGAAGAAAGAATAGCCCGCGGAGAGAGAGGAATCCGAAAGTGAGAGAACAAAGGAAGAGATCGCGAGAGAGAGAGAAGTGGTTTTGTGCGGTTGTTTCGTCTGAGAAGGTGAGGAGTTGGATTTTCGAGCTTGGATTTCCGCCGTATGCCTTTGTTTTCGTCCATTGAAATTGTTCTGTTTGTTTGTAGTTAACCGTAAGAAGAAGGAGAAGACTAGGTCTTCTATTTTTTTTTTTTAATATTTTTTTATAGTTAATTTAATTTTAAGAAAATAGAAATGTAGTAGTTTTGGGGCCTTGGGCCGTTGATGCATTGCTGTTTGTACCCATCCTGCGATCCATTTCCCCCTCCCACTTCTTACTTTCCTTTTCTTTTGTTTTATTTCTTTAGTTTTTTTAATAATAAACTTTTATTTCATTTTTGTTAGGATAAAGGATTTTAGTAAATTCTATTTTAGAAAAATATTTTTTAGATATCATATGTTTAGAAACATTTTTTTAAAAAAGGTTTTTTTAAAAGAGATGTTTAGTAAAGTTTTTTTAGAGAGATTTTTAGAATGATTTTTGAAAATGATTTAAAAAATATTTTCAATTCTTTTATGGATCTATTCTTGGATCCATTATTCTTCATCTCTTTTTTAATTTTGGTCAATGACAATCTTCCGATTCGAGATTGTTGATTTCCGATTAAGTTTAATCTTCATTATTTCAAATCTATGGATGAATGATCATTTGGATCATTCTCCATACTTTGAGATTGTGATAGGTTGCTTTTCGAGAAAACTCAACGATAATCTCGATTAAGATTAGACCTTCCTTCTTCTTTTAGTGTGGCATGTTTTCGGAGAACGATCCATTATATCGTTTCTCTAACATGTATTAACACAAATATTTTCCACTTTAATTAGTGGTGGACGGCCTCATTTGTAGGGTAATTACTTCGTAAATTACTCGGCGATTGCTTAACATAGACCTAAAGTTGTCCCAATTCGATTAAAGATCCACTTGGATCCGTTTGCCTCGGTTTTATTTTCATTGTTGTGGTTGTGCTTGATTAAGTTCATCATACCACCTTATATTGTATATAATATTATAATGTGAATATAATTGTTTACATTTAATCTCTTGCACTTTATTCTTTTATTTTAATCTCTTGCTCCTTTATCTCCTTATTATATTTTGCCATATTATATCATATATCATTGTTTATATTCATATTATGCTTGTATATATTCATATTGTGCTTGCTTTTTATTTTTTGTCCATTTGAATATTAAAACACTTAATAAAGGATTAAACTCTAAAAAAAAACTTGTTACTTCTAACTTTGGACTCATGGTTACTATCCCAAACTTCTTGGAAATTGGACTTAGATCTTCTAGGATTCCCTTTGCTCAAGTTGGAGTGGTTAAGAACTTTGGCCTCAAATGATGTCATTAACCTTTGAAGATGGAAGTCCGAATTTTGAAGATTTGTACATATTGGTCTTGGTAATTTCTTTCCTTAACTTTTAATTCAAGCATTAGGATTAGTCTCTTCATCTCCTCCCCATTCTTTAATTTTCAAAACTTCTTCCTTTTTCAAAACCTTCTTATTTCTTAAACTTCAAACAATTTCATAAACAAACCTTGATTTCGATCAAGCGATTTTTAACCCTTTCCTTTTATTTTCTTAATCAAATATTAAGCCATGTAAATATATTAAAACCATTTTTGTACATACTTTAAAAAAAATACAAATCCATTCAAATGTTTTTTGTGCCTTGTGCACCTTTTTTCATTTTCCATATGTTTAGATATGATTCATCCCTTTTAGCGGAATTATTCGCTAAGGGATGACGACTTATCTTTACATCTTAAAATCCACTCAACCCACTTATTCTTTTCAAACTTTGTACCACGAACTACGGGGTTTTGATCTCGCATTGCACGTTGTGGGTACGTAGGCATAAGGCTTTAAAACCTTATCAAACACAAAATTATTAAAAAAATTTCTTCTTCTCATCTCTTCCATCATTTTAAACAAACCAATTTCAGACCAAAAGTGATAAGTATTTCAAAGGGCTCCCGTGGAGTACCACGGATGAGTCGGGTGCCTAAAACCTTCCCGGTTCATAACCAATCCCCTTACCCAATCTCTGTTTATTTCTTTTAGCCTTTGCTTTTAGAATCCTAGGTTTTTATCCGTTCTTTTACCTTTTTCCATTCGGAAATAAAGAAAAGCGCGGTGGCGACTCTGTGTCAATCGAGTTAAGTTAATCAATAGCTTACACTCACGATTTTACCGCTACAGAAAAGTGGCGACTCTGCTGGGGAGTAATCTCTAAGCGGATTTAGCCTACTTTGATTTATTTATTGTTTTGGTTTGAATTGTTTGTTATTTGTTTGTTCCGTTTTGGTTTTTGGTGATCCTCTGTGTGAGATAGATTCTAACCCGGATCTGAGTGACACTTATGATAGGACGGCGATATTCGAAGCGATATGCGATGGAGTAGTCCAAAGCAATATCAATTTGATAATCTCCACTCGGTTAGGTTCTCTTGGACTATCAATGTCATGACGAGTAATCGTACGTGGCATTATTTTCCGACTTTGAGCTGATCATACTGAGGACCTTAGAACCCTTAACCCATCTAAGCCAATTTAGGAACGTAGTGCGGAAGTCGTCTGGATGTAAATCTAAGGCGGTTGTCACGCGATACTACACTCGGACGAGGTCTATTTTAAGGATGTTATCGGTTGGGGAGTAATCCAACGTACCGATAAAATTCTAAAGATGGCTGATAACTCCGGGCACCTCTGTTAGCACCCTTTTGGTTTCTTGCAGGTACAATGAAGACAAAACCTTAGTACTTACCTGTGTGGGTTGGTTCTGTTACCTTGACTTCATGCTCGTGACTCGGAACCTAAGCCCGTGTGCCTTGTGTGATCTTGTTTGTGGTTGTTGCATACATGCCATCATAACATTCATGAGCATTATCCGTAAGATTTCAAAGGACTTATAAGAAACTTTTGCAAATTTCAGATGTCCATGGCTATGACTTTCGAAAGGAGGAATACAAAGAAGTATACTTTCAAGAGTCCTAATATTGTAGAGTTAAGGAAGCTAGGAGCTTTGGTTGCTGATACCCAAGAGTTCCGAAAATGTCATGGAAAGCTGTTGCACATGTTGGATCTTGATGTACCTGAGGGGATTCTCCCTACTTTGGCTCAGTTTTATGACCCGTTGCACCATTGTTTTACCTTTCCAGACTATCAGCTTGTACCTACTCTGGAGGAATATTCTCATTGGTTAGGTTTGCCCATTCTGGACAAGGAGATTCTTTTCACTGGTTTAGAGAAGGAGCTTACTGTCAAGGTTATTGCTAAAGCATTGTTTCTTAAGGAATCCGAGCTTAATGGGAAGTTTCTCCCAAAAGGGAGTGTCCGTGGTATTAATGCCAAGTTTTTGATGGGAAAGGCTTCCACCTCACTTGCTTTGGGTCATAGAGATACATTTGAGGCTATACTTGTTTTGCTTATCTACGGGATTGTTTTGTTTCAAAATTTGGATGGCATTGTGGATGAGAATGCTATTCAAATCTTCTTGAAGAAGAACCCGATTCCTACCTTGCTTGGAGACATGTACCATGCCTTTCACTATAGGACTTCTAAAGGCGACGGAGAGATTGTTTGTTGTGCTCCTCTTCTTTATAGGTGGTTTATTTCGCACCTACCGAAGTCAGATGTTTTCAAGGATAACAGAGAGAATCGAAGATGGTCTCAGAGGTTGATGTCGCTTTCTCATAAGGACATGACGTGGTATAGCTCTTATTATGACACCGGAGTTCTCATTGATAGTTGTGGAGAATTTCCCAATGTACCTCTTCTTGGTACACGTGGGGGAATTAGCTACAACCCTATTTTGGCTAGACGACAGTTTGGTTATTGTTTGAAGGATGTTCCAAACAATCTTGCTTTATCCCGTTTCTTCTTTCTTAATGGTGATGATCATATAGAGATGAAGAAAAGGATTGCTCATTCTTGGCATGCTGTTCATAGGAAAGAGAGAGGTCAATTGGGTAAACAACATCTTCCTCCTTCCGATTGTTATATTCAGTGGGTTCAATCTAGAGCTTCCAAGCTCAAGATGCCTTATCCACCTGAGGAGCCTATGTTTCCCATATTGCCTTTGTCTGCTTTTCTACCTCCCGTTGATGAGAAGTTGGTTCTTCAAGAAGAGTTAGAGAAGATGAAGAAAGAAAAGGAAGAATGGTTACTTGAGAGGACTACTATGCAGGAGCAGCTTAAGGAGAAGGATGATCTTATTGAGCTACTTGAGCGGCGTGTTATGAAGAGGCCGAGAGAGGATTTATTTTCCTCTAGTACTTCAGCTACTATTCCTCCTACTTCCGGTGCTTGGAAGGCCATTGTCGATAAGTTGGTGAAGGATAAGGAAGATATGGAAGAGCGATACAAGTATGAGATCAAGAGGATTCGCATGAAGTATCAGCCAGGATTCGGGACTTCTTCGGATATGATTCCTTAGGCCTAGTTTACTCTTTCTCTTATGTATTAGGATTATTGATGTTTTGTACTTCATTTGTAATCCTCACTTTGATATTAATGAGAATGAGTTTTTCAGTATTTCAAAAAGTGTTTCTTTATGAATATTGCAAGTTAACTTATAATCCTTTGAAATCTTTGCATTTGCATATACATAGCATGCATCATATTCGCATTTGTCTTGCTTTTTGAGTGTTCTCCAGGGTTCTTATTGTTGTTTCTTGGTCTTCATTCAGTGATCCTGTCAAGCTGACTCATCGTTTCGATACTCGAGCTAATCGAAGAAGAGTGATGGATACTTTGCAACAAGAGAATCGCGAGCTGCGCGAAGAGGTTACTTATTTGAGGGAAAGCTTGGAGAGAGTGACTGCTATGATGGAAAATTTGATGGCTGCTCAGAATCAGCCGCCTCCTAGTCCTCCTGCTCAGAATACTGTCATCTCAGAGGTTGTTACCGCATCCATTCCTGTGGAGACTGTTATTTCTCCTCACCATCGTATACCTGTTAGCACGCCCTGGGGCAGGCCTGTTGACTTTTTTCCTGCTGGATATCGTCCTCCTCATCGTCCGGAGACTGCTGCATTTAATGCTATCCCACAGCCAGTGTGGACTACTCTTCCTCCAATTGTGACTGCTGTATCGCCTGTAGTGCGCAATATTCCGCATCAGGATGAGATGATTTACCATGCTGAGCCCAATGAAGGTGCTGGAGTTGCTGAAAGACTTGATGACTTCCAGGGACGATTTGTTGAGATCCAGAGGGAGATGAGAGCTTTGAAACACAAAGATTTATTTGGAAAAGATGCTTATGACCTTTGTCTGGTCCCGAATGTTAAAGTTCCTTACAAATTCAAGCTGCCTGAGTTTGAGAAGTACAAAGGCAATACTTGTCCATTGAGCCATCTGACGATGTATGCAAGAAAGATGTCGACTCAGACTGATAATGATAAGCTGCTGATTCACTATTTCCAGGACAGTTTAACTGGGGCACCTATGAGGTGGTATATGAATCTGGATAATAGTCAAATCAAGACCTTCAATGATTTGGGAGAAGCTTTTGTGAAGCAGTATAAGTACAATGTTGATATGGCGCCTGATAGAGATCAACTCCGTGCTATGTCCCAGAAGGACAAAGAGACTTTTAAAGAATATGCACAGAGATGGAGAGAGCTGGCAGCTCAGATTGTTCCTCCGTTAGAAGAAAAAGAAATGACGAAGATCTTCTTGAAGACGTTGGGTTCTTTTTATTACGAGAGAATGATAGCAAGTGCTCCTTCTGACTTCACTGAGATGGTGAGCATGGGTATGCGTTTAGAAGAAGGTGTCCGTGAGGGACGGTTGACTCAAGAGAACAGTAATAGTTCAAGTTCTAGAAGGTTCAACTTCGGGAAAAAGAAAGAAAATGAGACTAATGCAGTATCCCGAGAAAGTTATAGAAGACCTCACAATCGTATGAATCACCATTCACAGCATGTGGCTTCTGTTACACCAATGATTAACATGGCTCCAACTGTGCCAGCTGTTCCAAAGTTCCAACCTCGTTATCAGCAACCTTCTGTGCAACAAGGTGGTAATCAACAAGCTCGGGCTAAGCCCAGTTTTGATCCTATTCCTGTGCTGTATGCAAACTTGCTTCCGTCTTTAATTGCAAAGAATCTTGTGCAGACTCGTCCTCCACCTCCAGTTCCAGAAACTATTCCATGGTGGTATAAGCCAGAAGCCCGATGTGCTTTTCATCAGGGTGCCCCGGGGCATGATGTTGAGAACTGTTATCCTTTGAAGTTTGAAGTACAGAAATTGATGAGGAACAATGTTCTGTATTTTAATGATGTTAATCCTAATATACAGAAGGATCCGTTGCCGAAGCATGGTAATGCGTTTGTGAATATGGTTGCTGGTTGTCCAGGGTTGTTCAAAATCTATGAAGTCAGTCATATCCGAAGATCTTTGGTGGAAATGCATGCTTTCCTGAGTGAATATCACGATATCGATCATGACTATGCTGGATGTTGTATCTGTTCGGTGAATCCGCGTGGTTGTGTGATTGTGAAAAGAGATATCCAGAAGATGATGGACGATAAGCTGATCGAAGTAACAGCGAAGAGAGATGAATACGAGAATGAAGTAAATGTCATTATGCCCCAGTTCAATCTTCCTTAAAGGGTTGCTCCTGAGAGAATGGTGTTTTCTTTTGATAGTCGCCAGACTGCTGTTACTCCATTGGTGATCAATGTACCTGGTCCGATGCCATATGAGTCTGACAAAGCTGTTCCGTACAGGTATAATGCTACGATGATAGAAAATGGTAGGGAAGTTCCTCTTCCTACTCCAAAATCTGTAGTTAGCATTGCTGATGTGACGAAAGTTACCCGAAGCGGTAGATTGTATGCTTCAGACCCCCCGAGGAGAGTTGAAGATACCAGTGCGAGCAAGCAGATTATGGATGTTGTCATCCAATCGAGCCAATCTGGTAATAATGATGATGAAGTGTTAAAGCTGATAAAGAAGAGTGAGTATAACATTTCTGAGCAGTTATTGCAGACTCCCTCAAAGATATCAGTGTTGTCTCTGTTGATGAGTTCTGAGGCTCATAGGCAGTCATTGCAGAAGATTCTGGATCAAGCCTATGTGGACCATGATGTGACGGTTGATCAATTCGATAGTATTGTGGCGAATATCACTTCATGCAACAATTTGAGCTTCTGTGATGAGGACTTGCCTGAAGAAGGAAGAAATCATAACTTGGCTCTGCACATCTCGGTGAATTGTCAAGAAGATGCTTTATCTAAGGTGTTGGTTGATACTGGCTCGTCTCTGAATGTTATGCCAAAATCGACTTTGTCAAAGCTCGCATTTCAGGGTGCTCCCATGAGGCACAGTGGGATTATAGTGAAGGCGTTTGACGGGTCAAAGAAGACAGTGATTGGAGAGGTGGATCTTCCCATTCTTATTGGACCATTTATATTCAAGATTACTTTTCAAGTAATGGATATACGTCCCGCATATAGTTGTCTCCTCGGAAGACCATGGATCCACGAAGCTGGAGCTGTAACATCCACTCTTCATCAGAAGCTGAAGTTTGTAAGAGAAGGTAAATTGGTGACCATTGAAGGTGAGAGGGCGATGCTTGTGAGTAATCTGTCTTCTTTTTCTTATATCGATGCCGAGGAAGAGGTGGGAACGTCGTTTCAAGCTCTTTCTGTTGTGAATAGTGTTGTTAAGAAGAATGCCATGCCCATGTCCTCTTTCAAAGATGCTCTGCGAGTGATTGAAGCTGGTCAATCTGATGGTTGGGGGCAAATTATTGATGCTGTCGACAACAAGGAGGGTTTCGGTATCGGCTTTGCGCCAGGTGCAGTTGTCAAAGATCCCAAGACTATTCAAGAAGGCTTCAGAAGCGCTGGATTTATCAACGATCATTCTGCTGCTGCTATCATTGATGATGATGATGATGAAGATGAAGAAATGCAAGACTTTGTTACACACGGAAAGATTTGCCAGAACTGGATCGCTGTTGATGTTCCTTTTATCGTTCATTCTTCAAAGTAATTGTTTTTATTTTCTTTCAAAAATCCTTTCACTCTGCCCAAGGTGAAAGTGATGCTTGTCGGGCTTTGTTTCAAATTTGATCATCATCAATAAAATGTTATTTTGTTATTTCCATATGTGTTTTTCATTTTTGCTTTATTCTGAAAAAATGGTAACATAAAAAACCCTAAAAATAATAATGATTGTGTATCTGCATATTGTTTGCACTTTTGCTCATCTTCTAAAATAAAAATAAAATCATTGTGCAGATTGACTGATAAACCCATTGAAAACAATGATCCTATGCCCTCTCCCAACTTTGAATTCCCTGTGTTTGAAGCTGAGGAAGAGGATGATGAAGAGATTCCAGATGAAATTTCTCGGTTGCTTGAGCACGAGGAAAAGATTATTCAGCCTCATGGAGAGTCAATAGAGATGGTCAACTTGGGTTCTGAAGATGAAAAGAAAGAAGTCAAAGTTGGAGCATTGCTGGATCCTGATGTTAAGAAGAGGATTATAGAGCTTCTCAGAGAATATGTTGATGTATTTGCTTGGTCTTATCAAGACATGCCAGGTCTTGATACTAATATTGTGGAGCATAGATTGTCGTTGAAGCCTGAATGTCCGCCTGTAAAGCAGAAGCTCAGAAGAACTCATCCAGACATGGCATTAAAAATCAAAAGAGGAGGTTCAAAAGCAGATTGATGCAGGTTTCCTTGTGACGTCAATTGATCCTGAATGGGTGGCCAATATTGTTCCAGTTCCGAAGAAAGATGGAAAAGTCCGAATGTGCGTAGATTACAGAGATTTGAACAAAGCTAGTCCGAAAGATGATTTTCCATTGCCACATATTGATATGCTGGTAGATAATACGGCTAAGTTTGATGTGTTCTCTTTTATGGACGGATTTTCCGGTTACAATCAAATAAAGATGGCACCCGAAGATATGGAAAAGACCACATTTATTACACCATGGGGAACATTCTGCTACAGAGTGATGCCCTTTGGATTGAGGAATGCTGGTGCAACGTATCAAAGAGCTATGACTACACTTTTCCATGATATGATGCATAAGGAAATCGAAGTATATGTTGATGATATGATCGCCAAGTCGAAGACTGAAGAGGATCATGTTGAGCATTTGCTGAAGTTGTTTCAAAGATTGAGAAAGTATAAGCTTCGTCTGAATCCGAACAAGTGCACATTTGGTGTACGTTCTGGAAAGTTGCTAGGTTTCATTGTCAGCCAAAGAGGTATTGAAGTTGATCCTGATAAAGTGAAAGCTATTCAGGAAATGCCTGCTCCAAGAACCGAAAAGCAAGTCAGAGGATTCTTGGGCCGATTGAATTATATTTCGAGGTTTATCTCTCACATGACTGCCACATGTGCTCCGATTTTCAAGTTGCTTCGGAAAGATAAAGGTTGTGTTTGGACAGATGATTGCCAGAAGGCGTTTGAAAGTATTAAAGAATATCTGCTTGAACCTCCTATTTTGTCTCCTCCGGTGGAAGGTAGACCGATGATCATGTACTTGACCGTGTTGGAAGATTCCATGGGTTGTGTTCTTGGTCAGCAAGATGAAACTGGAAGAAAAGAGCATGCAATTTACTACTTGAGTAAGAAATTCACTAATTGTGAGTCTCGGTATTCAATGCTTGAAAAAACTTGTTGTGCCTTAGCTTGGGCTGCAAAGCGTCTTCGCCAGTATATGCTGAATCATACGACTTGGTTGATCTCTAAAATGGATCCAAATCAAGTATATCTTTGAAAAGCCTGCTTTAACTGGGAGGATTGCTCGTTGGCAAATGTTATTGTCAGAATATGATATCGAGTACCGAACTCAAAAAGCTATAAAAAGTAGTATCTTGGCTGACTATTTGGCACATCAACCGATTGATGATTACCAACCTGTCAAGTTGGATTTTCCAGATGAAGATGTGATGTTCCTGAAAGTGAAAGATAATGATGAACCTTTGATTGAGGAAGGGCCGGAGCCTGGATCTCGATGGGGTTTAGTTTTTGATGGTGCTGTGAATGCACGTGGAAGAGGAATTGGGGCAATGATCATTACTCCCGATGGTTCACATATTCCTTTTGCCGCAAGATTGACTTTTCCTTGTACCAACAATGAAGCTGAGTATGAAGCCTGCATTATGGGTCTTGAAGAAGCTGTTGATTTGAGGATTAAACATCTTGATGTATATGGAGATTCTGCATTGGTGATTAATCAGATTCAGGGCACGTGGGTAACTCATCAACCTCACTTGATCCCATATAGAGATTATGCCAGGAAGATATAAACTTTCTTCACCAAAGTTGAATTTCATTATATCCCTCGTGATGAGAATCAAATGGCTGATGCTTTAGCAACCATAGCTTCCATGATAAAAGTGCACCAGTGGAATGATGTTCCTATGATCAGTGTGAATCGACTTGAAAGACCAGCTCATGTGTTTGCAGTTGAAGAAGTCCATGATGACAAGCCTTGGTATCACGATATTAAATGTTTTCTCCAGAGTCAGGAATACCCGCTTGGGGCATCTGGTAAAGATAAGAGAACTTTGAGGAGATTGGCAGGCAATTTCTTCTTGAATGGAAATGTGCTTTACAAGAGAAATTTTGACATGGTCTTGCTCAGATGCGTGGATAGACATGAAGCAGACATGTTGATGAAAGAAATTCATGAAGGATCCTTTGGCACTCATGCCAATGGGCATGCAATGGCTAAAAAGATGTTGAGGGCAGGTTACTATTGGCTGACAATGGAATCTGATTGTTGTAAATATGTGAAAAAGTGCCATAAGTGTCAAGTGTATGCTGATAAGATTCATGTGCCACCAGCTTATCTCAATGTGATTTCTTCCCCATGGCCTTTCTCTATGTGGGGAATTGATATGATTGGCATGATTGAACCCAAGGCTTCGAATGGACATCGTTTTATTCTCGTGGCAATTGATTACTTCACCAAGTGGGTTGAAGCAGCATCGTATGCTAATGTGACCAAGCAAGTTGTGGTTCGGTTTATCAAGAATAATCTTATCTGCAGATATGGTGTTCCGAATAGAATCATTACTGATAATGGTTCGAACTTGAACAATAAGATGATGAAAGAGCTTTGTGAAGATTTCAAGATTCAACACCATAATTCCTCTCCTTATAGACCGAAGATGAATGGGGCTGTTGAAGCTGCGAATAAGAATATTAAGAAGATCATTCAGAAGATGGTTGTGACATACAAGGACTGGCATGAGATGCTCCCTTTTGCTTTGCATGGGTATCGTACATCTGTCCGCACTTCAACAGGGGCAACCCCTTTCTCACTTGTTTATGGTATGGAAGCAGTGCTCCCCGTCGAAGTTGAGATCCCATCAATGAGAGTTCTGATGGAAGCCAAGTTGACTGAGGCTGAATGGTGTCAGAGTAGATTTGACCAGTTGAATTTGATTGAAGAAAAGAGATTTAAAGCTTTGTGTCATGGTCGGTTGTACCAGCAAAGAATGAAGAAAGCTTTTGATAAGAAGGTCAAACCTCGCGTATTCAGAGAAGGCGACCTCGTGCTCAAAAAGATTCAGTCTTTCCTTAAAGATTCTCGGGGCAAGTGGACTCCGAACTATGATGGACCATATGTTGTTAAGAAAGCCTTCTCTGGCGGTTCATTAATTCTTGCAACTATGGATGGTGAGGAGATCACTCGTCCTGTGAATGCGGATGCAGTCAAGAAATACTTCGCCTAAAAAATAAAAGAACAGCTCGCTAAGTTGAAAACCCGAAAGGGCGGCTTAGGCAAAAATGAGCGTCTCGGTGGATTGAAAACCCGAAAGGGCGGTCCAGGCAAAAATTAGAGACAAAAACAGAAATAATTATCCTGGTAGATTGAAAACCCGAAAGGGCAATCTAGGCAAAAGTTAGGGATCATGGCAAGTAACTGCGTCGACAGACTGAATCGCTTGTAGCAACCGAGGATTTCAGATTCTTGTTCCTCAGAAGAATTATTCATCAAAGATTCCTATTCACTCATCCTTGACTGAAGTTTCGGACATAGCGGAGTTCAAAGTTGATAGGGAGAATAGTGATCATTGTATCTCAATGTAGCCCTTTTCCATGTATTTACCATTTTTCAAACTTGTAATGATCCATGGAGTCATGCCATTTGCTGACTACCATTCTATCAATGAATTTGAGCTTTTATCCAATTGTTTGCAATTCTTTATATTGTTTCTGTTTACAAAATTTCAATTTATTGTTGATGATGATTTTTGAAACAAATTTAATAAATTTTAGTTTTTGAAGATTTTAAAAAAAAAAAAAAACATTTTTTCTTTTGATGTCTGAACAAATAAAGGATGTCGATGATGATTCCAAGAATGGTAAAGTCTGGATGTGTGTAACTTGTCTCTCCCAAAGCAGGGTTTAATTCGGTTGTGTCCATGTGAAGTTCTTGGATAGTCTTGATCAGATTGATGTTAAAGATGTTTTGTTCCCCAACCATGTTGTTGAATGGAGGCTGTATGTATTCCCCAGAAGAGTTGTTGGAAGGGATGTTCAGAATCCCTAGCTGAGTGTTGATCTTTTCCTCAGCAAGTTATCTTTGAACTGAGAAGTATTGGGAATCCCCAGTTGAGCTCATGTTACTCAGCCTGAATTATTTGCATCCTTGAATATAGGAGTATTGATATGGCAGTCAGTTTAGAGGTTTTCTTTTACCCTATGTTGGGTACTGATTTAAAATCCCTCGTAACTGTGCTTTGGCTATGATGTTGACTTCTTATAATCCTCATATGGATCCCCAGTAGGTCTGCATGTGTTGATTTCCAGCAGTTTCCTATGTGATTTTTATCAAGTCTGGCCCTCTATCCCCAAGTGGAGCAGGAGTCGTATGACGGTTATTCCTCGTGAAGTTTGATTGTTTCCATCCTCAGCAGTTTATTGCAGATTATTACCTTTACCTCAGCAGGATGATATTCCTAGCAGATGTTGTTTGAGCCTTGTAGTAGGATTGTATTCCTTTGGTGGCTTGTGATATTCCCCTGCAGATTTCAAGATTGAATCTCCAACTATTTCCCTGCATTGTTACTTTGGGATTAGCCGAGTATCCGGTTGTTGTGGTGTTTATGTCACCTGTTTCTTATCTTTATGTCTGTTTTGTCAGCATATTCATAAGCATATTCATACGCATAAGCATAGCATTGTTTGCTTGCATTCTGGCGTTTATCTTTGTTATCTGCTCTTTGGTGTGGATTTTCCCCACAGAGTGTGTGTGTCGTATTCCTCTCAAGTTTAGAGTGTCGACCATTAAGCAGAAAGTGTTAATCCTTTCTAATTCCCCACTGAGTTTGTTTCTCGTGGATGATGCTGATTTAGTTTCCTCCCCAGTTTATTATCTGGATGGATTGTCCCCAGTTGAGATATTTCCTCCTCGGGATGAGTCTTGTTTGACCGTTTCTTTCCAATTCGTTCTTGGATTGAACTTTGGTCCTCCTTTTGTGGATATTTTTGCTTTGGAATTAAGCTATCACTGTTTGATAGTGGGCAACATTTTCTCCAGCTTGTGTATATTTGCTCTGAATTTAGCTATCAGTAATCGATAGTGGATAATATTACCAAATTGATCAAGTCCTTTTACTTGAGCTCCTACCCAGTAAATCAGGTAGTCGAGAATTGTTTTACCCAGTAAATCCGGTAGCCAATATTTTTCTTCTTACCCAGTAAAAAGGTAGTAGAAGCTGTTCCACTTTGATTGAGTTCCTACCCAGTAAATCAGGTAGTGGATCATACTCCTATCCAGTAAATCGATAGTCGAGTCATTTATATTCTCTACCCAGTAAATCAGGTAGTTGAAAATTCTTCTTACCCAGTAAAAAGGTAATCGAGGTTATTCCTCCGTATTTCGCTCCTATCCAGTAAATCGATAGTTGAGTCATTTGTTTTCTCCTGCCCAGTAAATCAGGTAGTTGAAAGTTTTGCTGCTCAGTAAAAAGTAGTGAAGGCTATTCCTCCGAATTTTGCTCCTATCCAGTAAATTGATAGTCGAGTCTGTTATATTTCCTACCCAGTAAACAGGTAGTTGATGTTTTCTTATCCAACTCAGTATTTCTCCATTCTTGGATTACAAATATTCTGTTTGTTTGATGTTCCTGGCAGGGTGTTTATTTCCCTGGTTGAATGTTGTTCTTGATTATATCATATCTTTCCCAAGTGGAGTCTTTTATCCAGTGATTTATTTTCCTGGTAACTCTTTGTTTGTCTGTTGTTTCCCCAGCGGGATTTTCCTCTGTGTCCCCAAGTTTGTGCTTTTCTCTGGTGGTCATTATTTTCCCCACAGAGATCTTGGGTTTGCATATCATATTCATATCATATCATTTGTTCTCTTAGGACAAAAATTGGGTTTTCTGTATTTAAGTCTCTCCCATCTTGTAGAGACGAAGATGTCAATCTTCATATCTCCGGATTGAAGAAACTTAAATAGGGGCAGCTGTAGCACCCTAATTTTTGCCCTAAGATTGTTTCGCATATCATCTGCATTTTGCATATCAAACAAGATCGCACAGATTCCGAGTTTCTCCTCAGATGTGGGTCTATGCTCCGCAGGGGATCACCATTATTTTTATTCCTTTATTTTTGTTTATTTACTGATTTCTAACCAAAAGTACAAAAAAAATATGTCGCAATGTTTTTCTTCTTCTCTGTGTTGCAGGTTTGTAAAGATGAGACAGTAATTTCGTTCAGATGCGTTTGTTCAGTCACAATTATATTTCAAGTGGATGTTTGACCTAATCTGGTCAAACTATTAAAAGATTGTGTTGACTGCCAGTTGTGTGTGCCAGTAATTCATTCATCAGGCAATGCGTTTTCAAAGTATAAGTTGGATTGTGTGACAGTTGTTTCTTGTGCAAAGTTTGGCTTGTTCATCAATTATCAGGCAGTTGTTCTGTGCGAAGTTTGGTGTAAATCTCTGGTGTTTTATCAGTTCATCGTTCCATCAATTCATCAACGATTCATCTGAAGATTTATTTTCCTCAGTTTTGGTTTCGAATTATCAGGCTTGAATCAGACAGTTTTCGGATGACAGTTGTGGCTCGAGTTGCGAATTATTTGGTTTGTTCAGTTGGCTTTGTGATTGGCTATATTCATTTTATCAAAGGCTTGTGCAAGAAAATCGAGATTTGGTTGTGGGCTTGAAAACTAAATTCTACACATTTATCCGTTCCATCCATTATCATTCGATCCTTAAACCATCACTCCTTTTATCCATTTCTATTTTATTTTCCATTTTTTTTACCGACTATTCATATTGAAGTCACTTTTCTTTCGAATATCCATATTCATTTCCCAATTTTTACCAATCATTCATTACCCATTTTTTAATTAATTTTTTAATCCATCCCGATCATTTTATTCGTTATATTTTCATTCTCCATCTCGTTTAATCCATTTTCTTATCATTTCTTTTTTTTATCATCTCCAATTAATTCATTTTTTTTATATTCTTAATTCATTAATAAACACACTTTTGTTTTCTTTAAGCCCTTTTGTTTTTAGGATCCAAATTAATAATAAGTAAAAAAAAAATAAATAATAAATTTTTTTTGATTAAGCCAATGTTTTGTTATGTTATTTTTGATCTACAAAAAGGCCCACCCAACACTCTTGCCCATGTTGCACCTCAAGATTTCATCCGCACCACACACCAACTCTGGCCCACAAACTCGTAAGCGTACAAGCCAATACCAGCCGCACGCCCTTCCGTATCAACTCCCAGCCACGCCCTCAATCTTGTCCAGCGACAAGCAAAACAAGCCTGCATTTTTCCAAGCCAAACAACAACAAAAAAACAGCCGTACGGCCTCACACATCCTGCAGCTTCCCAAGCTTCTCATCCGCAAGCCCAATAAGCCCCAAGCCACAGCATCCCACACCATCAAGCCTTGTTCAAGCAAACTTGCCAAGCCTCCAGCTACAAAACTCAAGCCGAAGCTAATACTATACTTGCCGTCACACATCTCACGAGCACAAATTCACACGCACGCGTTCGTCACGCCCAGTACCTGAAAACAAATTAATCAAAACGCAACAGAACTTAAGGCAAAACGCAAATGAAAATGAAATCAAAAAACTCAGATTCGAAAAACGGAAAGAAGTGAACACGAGAATCTCACCAACACACCGAAACGCAAATAATTCCTTTCAAAACGGCATGAACTCAAATCAATTTCTTCTATTTAAACAGAGCTAGTCTCCTTCTAAATCCAAGCTTTAACAGCCTCTCAAATCCCTGGCCAAATTAATTCCCAAATGAGAAAATCCCTAACTCATTTCTCAATCCACCTCCAAATTCTTTGAATCCTCAAATCCATTTCTCCCTAAACCAAAACCGATTGAAAGAGAGAGATTGAAATTGCGAGAGATTGAGAAGAAGAAAGAATAGCTCGCGGAGAGAGAGGAATCCGAAAGTGAGAGAACAAAGGAAGAGATCGCGAGAGAGAGAGAAGTGGTTTTGTGCGGTTGTTTCGTCTGAGAAGGTGAGGAGTTGGATTTTCGAGCTTGGATTTCCGCCGTATGCCTTTGTTTTCGTCCATTGAAATTGTTCTGTTTGTTTGTAGTTAACCGTAAGAAGAAGGAGAAGACTAGGTCTTCTATTTTTTTTTTTAATATTTTTTTATAGTTAATTTAATTTTAAGAAAATAGAAATGTAGTAGTTTTGGGGCCTTGGGCCGTTGATGCATTGCTGTTTGTACCCATCCTGCGATCCATTTCCCCCTCCCACTTCTTACTTTCCTTTTCTTTTGTTTTATTTCTTTAGTTTTTTTAATAATAAACTTTTATTTCATTTTTGTTAGGATAAAGGATTTTAGTAAATTCTATTTTAGAAAAATATTTTTTAGATATCATATGTTTAGAAACATTTTTTTAAAAAAGGTTTTTTTAAAAGAGATGTTTAGTAAAGTTTTTTTAGAGAGATTTTTAGAATGATTTTTGAAAATGATTTAAAAAATATTTTCAATTCTTTTATGGATCTATTCTTGGATCCATTATTCTTCATCTCTTTTTTAATTTTGGTCAATGACAATCTTCCGATTCGAGATTGTTGATTTCCGATTAAGTTTAATCTTCATTATTTCAAATCTATGGATGAATGATCATTTGGATCATTCTCCATACTTTGAGATTGTGATAGGTTGCTTTTCGAGAAAACTCAACGATAATCTCGATTAAGATTAGACCTTCCTTCTTCTTTTAGTGTGGCATGTTTTCGGAGAACGATCCATTATATCGTTTCTCTAACATGTATTAACACAAATATTTTCCACTTTAATTAGTGGTGGCCGGCCTCATTTGTAGGGTAATTACTTCGTAAATTACTCGGCGATTGCTTAACATAGACCTAAAGTTGTCCCAATTCGATTAAAGATCCACTTGGATCCGTTTGCCTCGGTTTTATTTTCATTGTTGTGGTTGTGCTTCATTAAGTTCATCATACCACCTTATATTGTATATAATATTATAATGTGAATATAATTGTTTACATTTAATCTCTTGCACTTTATTCTTTTATTTTAATCTCTTGCTCCTTTATCTCCTTATTATATTTTGCCATATTATATCATATATCATTGTTTATATTCATATTATGCTTGTATATATTCATATTGTGCTTGCTTTTTATTTTTTGTCCATTTGAATATTAAAACACTTAATAAAGGATTAAACTCTAAAAAAAAACTTGTTACTTCTAACTTTGGACTCATGGTTACTATCCCAAACTTCTTGGAAATTGGACTTAGATCTTCTAGGATTCCCTTTGCTCAAGTTGGAGTGGTTAAGAACTTTGGCCTCAAATGATGTCATTAACCTTTGAAGATGGAAGTCCGAATTTTGAAGATTTGTACATATTGGTCTTGGTAATTTCTTTCCTTAACTTTTAATTCAAGCATTAGGATTAGTCTCTTCATCTCCTCCCCATTCTTTAATTTTCAAAACTTCTTCCTTTTTCAAAACCTTCTTATTTCTTAAACTTCAAACAATTTCATAAACAAACCTTGATTTCGATCAAGCGATTTTTAACCCTTTCCTTTTATTTTCTTAATCAAATATTAAGCCATGTAAATATATTAAAACCATTTTTGTACATACTTTAAAAAAAATACAAATCCATTCAAATGTTTTTTGTGCCTTGTGCACCTTTTTTCATTTTCCATATGTTTAGATATGATTCATCCCTTTTAGCGGAATTATTCGCTAAGGGATGACGACTTATCTTTACATCTTAAAATCCACTCAACCCACTTATTCTTTTCAAACTTTGTACCACGAACTACGGGGTTTTGATCTCGCATTGCACGTTGTGGGTACGTAGGCATAAGGCTTTAAAACCTTATCAAACACAAAATTATTAAAAAATTTTCTTCTTCTCATCTCTTCCATCATTTTAAACAAACCAATTTCAGACCAAAAGTGATAAGTATTTCAAAGGGCTCCCGTGGAGTACCACGGATGAGTCGGGTGCCTAAAACCTTCCCGGTTCATAACCAATCCCCTTACCCAATCTCTGTTTATTTCTTTTAGCCTTTGCTTTTAGAATCCTAGGTTTTTATCCGTTCTTTTACCTTTTTCCATTCGGAAATAAAGAAAAGCGCGGTGGCGACTCTGTGTCAATCGAGTTAAGTTAATCAATAGCTTACACTCACGATTTTACCGCTACACTGGCACTGTTACGTCTACCCTTCACCAGAAGCTGAAATTCGAGTGGGAAGGCCAGATCATCACCATCTATGGGGAAGAAGACATCTTTGTTAGCCATCTGGCTACGTATAAGTACATAGAGATGGATGGAGAAATCCATGAAACCATGAGCCAGGGGTTTGAGGCCCTGAACATTAATGAAGCATCTGCTGTACTGGGAACTTCCATGACGTCTTATCAGCAAGCCCGGAAGGTTGTTGAAGAAGGTACTGCCCAAGGCTGGGGCAAGCTGCTGCCAGTGGAAAAGAAGGAAGACAGATTTGGGTTGGGTTACAAACCAACTCCACAAGATCAATCAGAGGCTGCCACAGAGCCCAATTTTGTCAGTGGAGGGATGCTCACCCCGGATGCTGTAAACAATTTGGAAGACGAGGAGGAAAGCGACCGCAACCTGGAGAGCTGGATACGTCCAAGGATCCCGGGGAGCCAAGTCCTTAACTGGTCTTCCCAGGAAATTATAAGGGTTACTCCTGCAGAGTAATTATTATTTCCTGTATTTTAAAGCATGCATCAAGTCTTGCATCTTGCCCAAGATGACAAGACTCATTTTGTAATCGGGCCATCTTGTAATTTTGTGCAAATGGATTAATCAATGAATATCAGACATCTTTTGCAAATGAGTCTTTCTCTTTTCCGCTCACTGTTTTTTTTTCATTTTTTCTTTTTGTACAAAAATAAAATGGCAATGTTTTTCAAAATGATAACTTCATTTCACCTTTTATAAATAAGATAAAATTGATCACTAAAATAAACCAATCTAAACCCTTGCAGAGAGTGCCTTTCAGACTGCACCGACAACAACACTGCTATGACTTTGTATGACTTTGACAATCCGATCAATCAAGCCGATGAAGGGGTTGAAGAAGATTATGAGCTACCTGAAGAACTAGCCAGGTTGTTAAGGCAAGAGGAGAAGGTTATCACTCCCTTCAGGAGGAGATTGAAACGGTTAATCTTGGTACGGAAGAAGACGTGAAAGAAGTTAAGATCGGGGCCTGCCTACAAGATTCAATAAAAGAGCAACTGATTGATATGCTTCGGGAGTATGTGGATGTATTTGCTTGGTCTTATCAGGATATGCCAGGGTTGGACACCAATATTGTTATGCATAAGCTGCCTTTGAAAGAAGACTGCCCACCAGTGAAACAGAAGCTGCGCCGTACTCGCCCAGATATGGCAATGAAGATAAAAGAAGAGGTACAAAAGCAGTGGGACGCCGATTTCCTTGCTGTGACTAGCTATCCGCCGTGGGTTGCTAATATTGTACCTGTACCTAAGAAAGATGGCAAGGTGAGGATGTGTGTGGATTACCGGGATCTGAACAGAGCCAGCCCGAAAGATGACTTCCCCTTACCTCACATTGATGTATTGGTTGACAATACGGCTCAGTTCTCGGTGTTCTCCTTCATGGATGGATTTTCAGGATACAATCAGATCAAAATGTCGCCTGAAGACATGGAGAAGACAAATTTCATCACACCCTGGGGCACATTCTGTTATAAGGTGATGCCGTTCGGACTGAAGAATGCTGGTGCAACTTATCAACGGGCTATGGTAACATTATTCCATGACATGATCCACAAAGAAATTGAATGTTATGTGGATGACATGATTGCCAAGTCCCTCACAGAAGAAGACCACCTGGTAAATCTGTTGAAGCTATTCAAGCGTCTGAGGAAGTATCAATTGAAGTTAAACCCCAATAAATGCACATTTGGGGTGCGATCTGGTAAACTGCTGGGATTTATTGTAAGTGAGAAAGGGATTGAAGTTGACCCTGACAAAGTAAAAGCCATTCAAGAAATTCCTGCACCAAAGACAGAAAAAGAAGTTCGGGGTTTCTTAGGTAGATTGAACTACATTTCAAGGTTCATATCTCACCTTACAGCAACTTGTGAACCTTTGTTCAAGCTGCTAAGAAAAGAACAAACGGTCAGGTGGAATGAAGACTGCCAGAGGGCTTTTGACAAAATCAAGGAATACTTACAAGAGCCTCCAATCCTTATGCCTCCAGTTGAAGGAAGACCTTTGATCATGTACTTGACAGTATTAGAAGAGTCAATGGGGTGTGTGCTAGGCCAGCATGACGAGTCTGGTCGAAAAGAGTATGCAATATACTACCTAAGCAAAAAGTTTACCGACTGTGAACAACGTTATTCACTGCTCGAGAAAACTTGCTGTGCTTTAGCGTGGGCTGCTCGCCGACTGAGACAGTATATGTTGACCCACACCACATTATTGATCTCCAAGATGGATCCAGTTAAGTACGTTTTTGAGAAGCCAGCACTTACCGGACGGGTTGCAAGATGGCAAATGATCCTCACAGAATATGACATTCAGTACACATCTCAAAAAGCCATCAAGGGCAGTGTATTGTCTGATTATCTTGCTGAGCAACCTATTGATGATTACCAGCCTATGAGATTTGACTTCCCCGATGAAGACATCATGTTCATAAAAGCAAAAGATCATGAAGAGCCTGTTCACACTGAAGGGCCTGACCCGGAAGAAGAATGGACTATGATGTTTGATGGGGCTGTCAATATGAATGGTCGTGGTGTTGGTGCAGTACTCTTTACACCTAAAGGAGTTCACATGCCTTTCTCGGTGAAACTCACCTTTAACTGCACTAACAACGAAGCTGAATACGAAGCTTGTATTATGGGTCTTGAGGAGGCCATTGACCTCAGGATCAAGACTTTGACCGTGTTCGGAGATTCAGCTCTGGTAATCAATCAAACCAACGGCAAATACCAAGATCATCTGATACCTTATCGGGATTATACAAGAAGGTTATTGACTTTCTTCACAACGGTCAAGCTTGAGTATATCCCGCGAGACGAAAATCAGTTTGCAGACGCTCTGGCTACCATTTCATCCATGATCAAGGTTCAAGCTGCCAACTTCGTGCCTCGGATTTCAGTATCCAGACTTGACAGACCAGCATATGTATTCTCAGCAGATATTGTCAAAGATGATAAGCCTTGGTTCCACGACATTAAACGCTTCTTGGAGGATTAAACATACCCGCCTGGGGCATCTTCCAATGATAATAAGACATTAAGAAGGCTAGATGGTAGTTTCTTCCTGAATACTGACGGTTCCTTGTACAAGAGGAACTTTGATATGGTACTCCTCAGGTGCGTTGATAGGACAAAAGCCGACTTGTTAATGCACGAAGTGCACGAAGGATCCTTTGGCACCCATGCTGGAGGACATGCTATGGCTAAAAAGTTGCTAAGATCAGGCTATTTCTGGATCACAATGGATGCAGACTGTTGTGCCTATGCCAGAAAATGCCATAAATGCCAGATTTATGCGGATAAAGTGCATGTGCCTCCAAATCCCCTGAATGTGATGTCTTCACCCTGGCCCTTTGCCATGTGGGGCATTGATATGATTGACAAGATTGAACCGACTGCTTCAAATGGCCACAGATTCATCCTGGTAGCCATTGACTATTTTACCAAGTGGGTTGAAGGAGCTTCTTATGCAAATGTTACAAGACAAGTGGTAGCCCGATTTCTGAAGAGAGACATCATCTGTCGGTATGGAGTGCCCGAGCGAATCATTACTGATAATGGTTCCAAATTAAACAACAAAATGATGGCAGAACTGTGCCGGGACTTCAAGATCCAACACCACAATTCTTCTCCTTACAGGCCAAAGATGGATGGCGCTGTTGAGGCAGCTAACAAGAATATCAAGAAGATTGTACAGAAGATGGTGGTTACCTATAAAGACTGGCATGAAATGCTACCATTTGCCTTGCATGGGTACCGTACATCAATCAGAACATCCACTGGGGCAACACCGTATCAACTTGTGTATGGTATGGAGGCAGTCCTTCCTGTTGAAGTTGAATTACCCTCCTTGCGGGTATTGATGGATGTCAAGCTAAATGAAGCAGAATGGGTCCAATCCCGATACGAACAACTGAGTCTGATTGAAGAAAAGAGATTGGCTGCAATTTGTCATGGGCAGCTGTATCAAAAAAGAATGAAGAAAGCCTTCGATCAGAAAGTCAGGCTCCGAGAGTACCAAGTAGGAGATCTTGTGCTGAAAAGACTCCTCCCTCCTCATACAGACCACAGGGGCAAGTGGACTCCGAACTACGATGGCTCGTTCATAGTAAAGAAAGTTTTCTATGGTGGAGCACTGATGCTCAGTACTATGGATGGTGAAGACTTCCTGTCCCCTGTGAATTCAGATGCAGTTAAAAAATACTTCGCATAAAATGACCCGCTGGACATAAAAACAGAATGTGAGTCCAGGCAAAAATAGGGCATCCCGGCGAGTCAAAAACAGAATAAAAGACTCGGGCAAAAATAAGGGAAAATAAATGAAAAATATGCACCTGCTGAGTTGAAAAGCCACATTGGACAGCTCAGGCAAAAATGGGTATCCCGGTGGATTGAAAACCCGAAAGGGCGATCCACGCAAAATAAGGGAATAAGCGAACAACTGCATTCTGAATTCATCTGTATCTCTAGCAACACGGTAAGCTCCGAAAAGTCCGAGCGTCGGTCAGAATCAGCCTCCTTCAAAAGCAAGATGAGAAGAACGACAAAAGTCATACGAGTCATAGCAAAAGGGAAAGCTCCTTGAAGCGTCATCAACATTGCCACTGCCTTTTTGCTTCTCAATTTGTAACGATTTCCTCATTTTAGGGGATCTGTTTCTTTGACTGTATCTTGCCAATTCAGGGCACACAAATTAATAAAATCAGATTTTTCAGTCATATCTTGCCTCGTACATTTTATTTTTTCATTTGCAAAATGTCCGATGTCCTTGAGATATTGATTGCATAAATACAGATGCTTCCTTTCTAAAAATACGTGTTTACAGGAAATATATTTGCTCCCGGGAGTGTCTAAACTCCTATGATGGAATCCAGTAAGGGATACCTCGGGAAACTTGTACGTTTCTTTGTCATACAGGATTGCAGGTGTTCAAAGCACAACATGGGGCATGAAAGCTTCTCCCCGGTAGGCTGCCAAATCATTATATCCTCGGCACACCTTCCAGACAGCACCAGAGATGCTTTCTCCCCATCAGAGTTTCCAGGCATCACTCTTCCAACATTTCCTTCAAAGCATGTACCAGAGGGTGCTCATATCCCCCAGCTGAGTTGTCAAGTATCATCCACGGCGGGATCTCCACAGAAATCTCTAGGAGGATCTTTCAATGATCTTTCTTCCCCAGCCGAGTGCTAGACAGGGAATCAGCCCCCGCAGAGTTTCGACTTATATCCAGAAGAGCAATGCCCGAAGACCTCGCAACAGAGTGACGAAAGCTTCTACAAGACCCCAGCTGGGTCCCTCATTATCAAGATAGGTTTATCAAATGACCTACTTCCCATGCAGAGTCTTGTATGACGGATCTACCAATGATCTCATCCCTAGCTGGGACATCCACTTCAAGCAGATCAGCCAGGGATCTCTACAGCAACGGGATCCGAATCCCGGATCGGTATCTTTGCATGATCATAGCATTCACATCATATTTTCCCCCAGAGCATAGCATTCCGTCCAAATACGGGGAATTACGGCAAGAATCAAACATATTGCATAATCATAAGCCATGTGTCGAACTGAACACTTGTAAATACTGATGTTCCATCATCAATATACCAAATACCTCTCAAACTCCCCGACAGAATACAGTTACACACTCCTTTTGGCACTTGTCTGTGTCATATCACCAGTAGAAAGCCAAAGCATCCCCTTTGCACTCACAACACATGTGTACATATATCTACACTTTCTCTTTTGACACTCGTCCGTGTCAGCTCCCTCAACATAGTTACCTAAACACCTTGTAAATTAAATACTTGTTTATAATACACTTTTTCCGACACCCGTCCGTGTCTTGCTCTCCCCAACAAGTTGAACACTCATATGTGTCCCACTCATTTTTACTCATACAAATACTCGTCCGTATCTTGTATACACCACTTAAATCCCCTCAGATTCGACACTCGTCCGTGTTCTTTGTTAACCAGTTGATACTCGTCCGTATCATCATCTCTGAACATGCGTTAAGCGTTTGTTTCTACTGATACTCGTCCGTATCATAGTCTTAAGGATGCTCGTCCGCATCTTTAATCTATACACAGTGTCAAACACTTATACCTTCATCTCTTGAATTTAGACACTCGTCTATGTCTACCCTTCCCCAGAAGAGTCCCCAACAAAACTTGTTAAACTATTTTCTTTCTATCTGACATTCGTCCTATGTCATGATACCTTTTCGGCAGTCGTACCCTGCTAGGTGATCGTCCTTCACCTTTTTGGATAATCGTCCTTCATCACTCCCAGAGGAGTCTCTATTCATTAGAACCCCTTCATATCCGACATTCGTCCTATGTCGTGATATTTTCAGCAGCCGTCCCCTGCTAGGTGATCGTCCTTCACCTCTTGATGATCGTCCTTCATCATTCTATCCGATGGTCGTCCCCATCGTTGACCTTGTTATCTGGCATTCGTCCTATGTCATGATAAACCCTGAGAGCAGCCGTACCCTGCTAGGTGATCTTCCTTCACCTCTTGATGATCGTCCTTCATCATGCTTGTCCGATGGCCGTCCCCATCGTTGACCTTTTTTATCCGGCATTTGTCCTATGTCGTGATACTTTTTGGCAACCGCACCTTGCCAGGTGATCGTCCTTCACCTTGGATGACCGTCCCTCATCCTCATCCCCAACAGAGTAGTCGTCCCCTGCTAGGTGATCGTCCTTCACCTTTAATGACCGTACCTCATCATTTACTTCATTTATGCCATGAGCTTAATGGTCATCCCCATCATTTACCTATGATCCCCAGAGAGTCTTGTAGCTTTACCTGATGGCCGTCCCCATCATAACCTCTTATATCCCCAGCCTGTCGGCCGTCCCCGTCATTGCTTTATTTCCCGCATTTTCCCCAGCATGTCGGTCGTCCCCGTCATTGCTTCATCCCCAGCAGTCGTCCTCTGCTCGATGGTCATCCTCCGTCACTTTATAATCATACTTTATTTCCTTTTACAATCTATATCCCTTTTCTTCTTCATTCTATGAGTGCAAATTTTGGACTGTCTTTGGTATTCAACCACAAGTTATCTTGTTCGAATGATAAGCCGTCGCTTACATCCTGCACAGCTAACTCATGCTTGAATAGGGGCAGCTGTAAACACTCCAAATTTCCCTCACCCATTCACACCATGGCTTGTGATTCTTTTCATTTTCATAAGTTCAATCATATCATCTCATATTGCATTTTTGCTTCACTGCATTGGTTCTAAGGCATCTGCATCTAGGGTTTGTGATCTGAGCAATCCATGAACCATTTGAGCCACTCCAAAGGTCACTAATCACTTCAAAGGGGTCCATGTATATTCAAACATCATATCATATCCTCACCAAGTCAAGGAAGTCAAAGAATCACAAGAACTGAGAAAGGCATGGAAGCATAGCCAGGCTTAACTGCACAGATGACTTAAAATTAGGGTTTTGGATTCAGAGGCCATAACTCCAAATTTTTTGGTCATTCTTGTTTCTATTGGTCTCTATATGTTATGAGGATCATGCATATCAATTTTCATGAAGAAATTCAATGGGGAAGACATCTGATCAAGAGATGACTTCTTGAACAAGTCAGTGCAAAATCAAGGCATCTGAGGCCCCCAATGACCCAACCAAAGAGATTTCTCCATCATTTTGAATGCGTATGATCTTTATTTTATCATAGAAGATGTTAGAAGTTCACAAAATTGGAAAATTTCAAGTCATTTGCAAAGTTGCCTTTTTGGGAAAGTGACTTGTAATGTAAACTTGCTATTTTGGGAAAGTTTTCAACCTCCTCAAATTAATTCAAAAATGCTTCAAATGAGAAAACTTTGGTCATGAAAGTTGTAGAATGGATCATTCCCTTTTCAAAAAGTACAAGAACTCATTCTAATTCATTTTGGATCAAAAGTTATGGCTTGTCAAATTTGGACAAAATCACATAATTTCAAGTTTTACACCAAAGAGGGAAAGTTGCAAAACCTCATGCCAAGGCAAAGTGTGACTTCAAATGGACTTCTATGCATTACACAAACATGAACCATGACCTAAAAATCAGAATGCACCAAAGAATCTCCAAGTTTCTTGACTTGTACATTAAGAATTTCCAAAAGGGCCAAAAGATCACAAAATTTCAAAACCACACATAAACTCTAATCCACTTGCAAATTGGCCTCAAATTCATTTCCATGGTCAGCCTTGATTCAAGCTGCAACAGACATGCTTTTGTTCTAGCCCTAAAACAGCCCATACCTTATAGTACACCTAGACTTGACTTTTTGCAAAAGGGGTCATACCAATCAAGCTGTGCCACCAACAACTCTCTGCCCTATCACAGCTTGATATGTGGACTAAAAGAGACTCAAAACATACAACAAGCCAGCCTGAATACACAGCATTTCCATAGTTCCCAAAAACTCTCCCCCTTGCATTTTCATTCGAAACTCAGCACTCAAGTCTCAAACATCAAAACAAACTTCATAGAAACATTCACCATGATCCTCTGATCATTTCCCAATCCTCATTTGACCCTAAAACCACCCCAAGCAGAAACACGATTTTTCACCCCTTCTGAACATAACTTCATCAATCTCTTAAACCAGCCATAAGAAATTCCAAACAAGCATTGCAAACTTCTCAGGGGGTCCATTAAAGGCATCTTGGACCAAAGAAGCAGCCAGAAAGCTTCAAAGATCAAAGCTCCAGTTCAGGTGAGCTCAAGAACATTTTTTCCAGAAACTTGTTTTTAAGTTCCTAAATGAATCTATGTGATGTGCTGATCATGCTGATATGTTTATTTTTGCAATTGGTTAAGTATTGAGTATGTATGAAGCTTCTGAAATTTTTTGACCTAAAAACGTTTTGATTCGATTCAACTTTGATACGTGAAATAAATGTGTTTTGGTTGATGATTCTTGTTGTATGATGTATGGGGTTGGATTCTGGGCAGAAAGATTAAGTTTTAGAAGCTTGGGGAGAGAGATAGCAAAATCTCAGGGGAGGTGTGGCCGGAGAAGATGACCGGAGGTCATTTCCGGCCACCTGAAGGTCATTAGTGCATTAATTGTGGTTAGGGCTCAGTTTGAATGTGAGCCATGGATCTGTTTGACTTGGGTTGACTCGCGCGCAAATGAATGGACCAGATCTTTCATTAAAACCCTAATCATGTTTTATTAATTTAATTAATTAGGTTTAATTTAATTTAGTCAGTTTGAATCTGGACCAATGGATCTGGCGCCAGTCAATTCCCTCCAAATTCGTTTAAACCTCAGCCTCAGGATCTGTTGACTTCTCCCTAATTTCTTTTTTATTTCATTTATTTTATATTTAACTTCTACGAATTATTAAAAATAGCAAAAAACATTTTAAAATTCTGAATTTTTTTGTCAAGCATTTCATTAATTTTCAGAACCCAAAAATATTTTTATTTTTATTTTTTGCATTAAAAATTATTTTCAAATCATTTAAATGTTTATTTTTAATTAGTTAATGAAAATTAATTAATTAAAAATGCATTTAGGTATTTAAAAATCACCAAAAAATTCACATTGCATTTCAAAACATTTAGAAACATTATCAAACTCTCAAAACAAATTTCTTTTTGGTTCTTGATGCATTTTGACAATTTTCATTGGAATTAAATTCTTTTATAGGCAATATTTTTGTTCAAACTTGGAAAAATCCATTCTGCCTAACCATTGAGAGTTTGATGATGGTTCTTCTTGCATTGCATCCTTCATAGCATGTTGTTTATAGGATAAAATTGGTTTGAATTTATCTTCCATTTTCAATTTGTTTAGCATTTTTCATTGTGAAGTACCTTGAAACCCTAGTTGACTTAGAAAATTCATAACTTTCACTAGGTTAGGAGTTAGGTCCCCTCCCTTGGGCAGTGAACTTGTGTAGGGTTAGGGTACCTTTGATCTCATTTTCAATTTTTTATCTTGTCATTTGCTTCTGGTTTTGAATTTTTGCATTGCATGTTGTATGTAAACCCTAATTTGTGCCTTCCTTTGCATCCACCTCTCATTTGCTTGCATTTAAGAACTTGTCATGACATTTTGTGCATCCACATGATTCATAAGACATCTTAGGACATATTAGAATCATGTTTGATCATTGCATCTTTCATTTGCCATGTTATATGTCCATTCCATTTCTTAAACTTTCATGAACTTCCATGGTTCAAGGCATGCCTCATTTGCATCCTTATGCTTGTATGATCATTCTCATCTCTTGACATGTGTTTGCATCATATCTTAGCATCATTAACATCATGTTTATGCTTCTGGCTTTGGTTTATATCATGACATTTCATCTCATTCTCATTGCATTTCATTTCTTTTGCTAACTTTTCAGGTGGTAAGTTGTCTTGAGAAGTGAATTTTCCTTCACTTCTCACAATCTCTTCTCATCTCTCTTGCATCATTGCTGCATTTTATCTTGTGTATTAGAGTGGGTTTTGCTCATTCATGTTCATCTTTTGCTTTCTTCCTTCAAGCAACTTGTCTTCTTAAGTGAAGCAAGTTGTCTTGCTTCTTTCTGTTTCTTTCTCCTTTCATCTGCTTCTCTCCTTGGTGGATCTTTGAAGATTCTTTCTCTCTTAAGCCTCACAAACCCTAGGATCCCCAAGTATGATAACAATTGGGTTTGATTAGTCCCCCATTTAGCTTTTACCTTTGTGTCATCTTTGGGTCTTCTCTTCTCATCTCATAATCAAGGACTAAACCCTAAAGGTTTTAAGGCTTTGTGATCAAGCTTATGCCTGCATCCTTCTATTAGGATGGAGTGTATAACTTTGATCCTAAGTGTTAAATCCTTAATGTGTTTAAATCCTTTAATCATTTCACTCAATAATCACTAAGACATCAAGCTTGAAACTTGGGCCTTGCATTAGGGTTCTAATTCTTCCTTAATTGGTTAAGAAGGACTAACCCTAGTGTTAATGGACAAGTCCCCCTCAAGTTGTATTACAAACCATAAAATTCATTTCTTAATCCTTATCATTAACTAAAATCCACTTTAATAAAGGCTTTGTTTTGTCATGAGGTTAATCCCTAATCATGGATTAAGTTGAGGAGCCTTCCTCAGCTTAAATGTTCTCATCTATTATCATTCTATTAGGATGGTGTAATGGGTCCATTAAATCCTTGATTATGGCTTAAACTCATTACTTAACACTAAACAAAAACCACAAAAACATCTAAATAAATGCAAGTAGGTTAATGATCTTAATCCTACATCATGGTGACTAAATGTGAGGTGTTTACTTCATACTTAAGGTATTCTTATTACCCCTAATCAGAGGGAGGATGTGATGAGCTTACTAACCCTTGGTTTAGGCTTAAGCTCATTTTCTTAGGACAAAATAAAAAAAAAGCAATAAAAGATTGAAAATACACAAACAAACAATAATCGTCTCCTCCGGGATTCTTTTCTCATCATCTTCACTCACAAACGAGAACTTGCTTCTTCCGTCTAATGCAAGACAGTTTGCACCTGAGCCAGGCAGGTCATACACTTAAGCATAGACAAGTAAGCAGTTCACAAGTCAATTTACCTTTCAGTCCCTTTGAGTCAAACTACGGTGTTCTGACTTCCTCATTGCACGAGAGGATACGTAGGCATAACTTAACAGTTATCGAAAAAAAGTCTCTGTATATTCCCCCTCCTTCCAGCATCATTCTTTAAGCCTCATAGTCTTGAGCTTCTCATTCTTTCTTACACTGACACTTCTCTTATACACTTCACACTTCTTTTACACTGACACTTGCATTCTTTCCAGCTTTGATGCACAAATTGCACTGACACTACCCCTTTAAAACACCAATCTTTTAAGCGTGGATCCCGTCGAGTACGACGGACAATCTGGGTGCTAATACCTTCCCAAGTTGTAACCAACCCCCTTTCTCAGTTTCTCTGGTTCGCAACCGTCTTATCCATCTCTTCCTAGGTCTATGCAGCATTACCTTTCCTCCGGGATAAAAATGCCTAGCTGGCGACTCTTTTCTCTTGAGTTCACCCTTGTGTGTCCTCTCCCCTTTCGCCGACCGTTCGCATCTGTACCCCATTTGACCTAGCCTCATTTGGTGGGAGCGACAGCTTGGCGACTCTGCTGGGGACCCTTATACTGTAACCAGGGCTTCTGGTTCTTTTTGTGGGTTCCTCCTAGCGCTTGTTTGATTTGTGTTTACTGGGGTGTTATGTGCTAATTGTGCTTATATATGTGCTTTATTTATTGCTTTATGTACAGCTTTATTTATTGCTTTCCTTTACAGTTTTTCATATTTCATACTGTCATTATCATTGCTGGATCTGGTTTCTGTTTTGGCGGTCCTATACCTGGGACCTGAGTGACCCACACCACTTTATTGATCTCCAAGATGGATCCAGTTAAGTACATTTTTGAGCAGCCAACACTTACCGGACGGGTTGCAAGATGGATCACACTGAAGGGCCTGACCCGGAAGAAGAATGGACTATGATGTTTGATGGGGCTGTCAATATGAATGGTCGTGGTGTTGGTGCAGTACTCATTACACCTAAAGGAGTTCACATGCCTTTCTCGGCGAAACTCACCTTTAACTGCACTAACAACGAAGCTGAATACGAAGCTTGTATTATGGGTCTTGAGGAGGCCATTGACCTCAGGATCAAGACTTTGACCGTGTTCGGAGATTCAGCTCTGGTAATCAATCAAACCAACGGCAAATGGTACACCCACCAAGATCATCTGATACCTTATCGGGATTATACAAGAAGGTTATTGACTTTCTTCACAACGGTCAAGCTTGAGTATATCCCGCGAGACGAAAATCAGTTTGCAGACGCTCTGGCTACCATTTCATCCATGATCAAGGTTCAAGCTGCCAACTTCGTGCCTCGGATTTCAGTATCCAGACTTGATAGACCAGCATATGTATTCTCAGCAGATATTGTCAAAGATGATAAGCCTTGGTTCCACGACATTAAACGCTTCTTGGAGGATCAAACATACCCGCCTGGGGCATCTTCCAATGATAAGAAGACATTAAGAAGGCTAGCTGGTAGTTTATTCCTGAATACTCACGGTTCCTTGTACAAGAGGAACTTTGATATGGTACTCCTCAGGTGCGTTGATAGGACAGAAGCCGACTTGTTAATGCACGAAGTGCACGAAGGATCCTTTGGCACCCATGCTGGAGGACATGCTATGGCTAAAAAGTTGCTAAGATCAGGCTATTTCTGGATCACAATGGATGCAGACTATTGTGCCTATGCCAGAAAATGCCATAAATGCCAGATTTATGCGGATAAAGTGCATGTGCCTCCAAATCCCCTGAATGTGATGTCTTCACCCTGGCCCTTTGCCATGTGGGGCATTGATATGATTGGCAAGATTGAACCGACTGCTTCAAATGGCCACAGATTCATCATGGTAGCCATTGACTATTTTACCAAGTGGGTTGAAACAGCTTCTTATGCAAATGTTACAAGACAAGTGGTAGCCCGATTTCTGAAGAGAGACATCATCTGCCGGTATGGAGTGCCCGAGAGAATCATTACTGATAATGGTTCCAAATTAAACAACAAAATGATGGCAGAACTGTGTCGGGACTTCAAGATCCAACACCACAATTCTTCTCCTTACAGGCCAAAGATGAATGGCGCTGTTGAGGCAGCTAATAAGAATATCAAGAAGATTGTACAAAAGATGGTGGTAACCTATAAAGACTGGCATGAAATGCTACCATTTGCCTTGCATGGGTACCGTACATCAATCAGAACATCCACTGGGGCAACACCGTATCAACTTGTGTATGGTATGGAGGCAGTCCTACCTGTTGAAGTTAAATTACCCTCCTTGCGGGTATTGATGGATGTCAAGCTAAATGAAGCAAAATGGGTCCAATCCCGATACGAACAACTGAGTCTGATTGAAGAAAAGAGATTGGCTGCAATTTGTCATGGGCAGCTGTATCAAAAAAGAATGAAGAAAGCCTTCGATCAGAAAGTCAGGCTCCGAGAGTACCAAGTAGGAGATCTTGTGCTGAAAAGACTCCTCCCTCCTCATACAGACCACAGGGGCAAGTGGACTCCGAACTACGATGGCCCGTTCATAGTAAAGAAAGTTTTCTCTGGTGGAGCACTGATGCTCAGTACTATGGATGGTGAAGACTTCCTGTCCCCTGTGAATTCAGATGCAGTTAAAAAATACTTCGCATAAAATGACCCGCTGGACATAAAAACAGAATGTGAGTCCAGGCAAAAATAGGGCATCCTGGCGAGTCAAAAACAAAATAAAAGACTCGGGCAAAAATAAGGGAAAATAAATGAAAAATATGCACCTGCTAAGTTGAAAAGCCACATTGGACAGCTCAGGCAAAAATGGGTATCCCGGTGGAATGAAAACCCGAAAGGGCGATCCACGCAAAATAAGGGAATAAGCGAACAACTGCATTCTGAATTCATCTGTATCACTTGCAACACGGTAAGCTCCGAAAAGTCCGAGCGTCGGTCAGAATCAGCCTCCTTCAAAAGCAAGATGAGAAGAACGACAAAAGTCATACGAGTCATAGCAAAAGGGAAAGCTCCTTGAAGCGTCATCAACATTGCCACTGTCTTTTTGCTTCTCAATTTGTAACGATTTCCTCATTTCAGGGGATCTGTTTCTTTGACTGTATCTTGCCAATTCACGGCACACAAATTAATAAAATCAGATTTTTCAGTCATATCTTGCCTCGTACATTTTATTTTTTCATTTGCAAAATGTCCGATGTCCTTGAGATATTGATTGCATAAATACAGATGCTTCCTTTCTAAAAATATGTGCTTACAGGAAATATATTTGCTCCCGGGAGTGTCTAAACTCCTATGATGGAATCCAGTAAGGGATACCTCGGGAAACTTGTACGTTTCTTTGTCATACAGGATTGCAGGTGTTCAAAGCACAGCATGGGGCATGAAAGCTTCTCCCCAGTAGGCTGCCAAATCATTATATCCTCGGCACACCTTCCAGACAGCACCAGAGATGCTTTCTCCCCATCAGAGTTGCCAGGCATCACTCTTCCAATATTTCCTTCAGAGCATGTACCAGAGGGTGCTCATATCCCCCAGCTGAGTTGTCAAGTATCATCCACGGCGGGATCTCCACAGAAATCTCTAGGAGGATCTTTCAGTGATCTTTCTTCCCCAGTCGAGTGCTAGACAGGGAATCAGTCCCCACAGAGTTTCGACTTATATCCAGAAGAGCAATGCCCGAAGACCTCGCAATAGAGTGACGAAAGCTTCTACAAGACCCCAGCTGGGTCCCTCATTATCAAGATAGGTTTATCAAATGACCTACTTCCCATGCAGAGTCTTGTATGACGGATCTACCAATGATCTCATCCCCAGCTGGGACATCCACTTCAAGCATATCAGCCAGGGATCTCTATAGCAACGGGATCCGAATCCCGGATCGGTATCTTTGCATGATCATAACATTCGCATCATATTTTCCCCCAGAGCATAGCATTCCGTCAAAATATGGAGCATTACGGCAAAAATCAAACATATTGCATAATCATAAGCCATGTGTCGAACTGAACACTTGTAAATACTGATGTTCCATCAGCAATATACCAAATACCTCTCAAACTCCCCGGCAGAATACAGTTACACAGTCCTTTTGGCACTCGTCTGTGTCATATCCCCAGTAGAAAGCCAAAGCATCCCCTTTGCACTCACAACACATGTGTACATATATCTACACTTTCTCTTTTGACACTCGTCCGTGTCACCTCCCCCAACATAGTTACCTAAACACCTTGTAAATCAAATACTTGTTTATAATACACTTTTTCCGACACCCGTTCGTGTCTTGCTCTCCCCAACAAGTTGAACACTCATATGTGTTCCACTCATTTTTACTCATACAAATACTCGTCCGTATCTTGTATACACCACTTAAATCCCCTCAGATTCGACACTCGTCCGTGTTCTTTGTTAACCAGTTGATACTCGTCTGTATCATCATCTCTGAACATGCGTCAAGCGTTTGTTTCTACTGATACTCATCCGTATCATAGTCTTAAGGATGCTCGTCCGCATCTTTAATCTATACACAGTGTCAAACACTTATACCTTCATCTCTTGAATTTAGACACTCGTCTGTGTCTACCCTTCCCCAGAAGAGTCCCCAACAAAACTTGTTAAACTATTTTCTTTCTATCTGACATTCGTCCTATGTCATGATACCTTTTCGGCAGCCGTACCCTGCTAGGTGATCGTCCTTCACCTTTTTGGATAATCGTCCTTCATCACTCCCAGAGGAGTCTCTATTCATTAGAAACCCTTCCTATCCGACATTCGTCCTATGTCGTGATATTTTCAGCAGCCGTCCCCTGCTAGGTGATCGTCCTTCACCTCTTGATGATTGTCCTTCATCATTCTATCCGATGGTCGTCCCCATCGTTGACCTTGTTATCTGGCCTTCATCCTATGTCATGATAAACCCTGAGAGCAGTCGTACCCTGCTAGGTGATCGTCCTTCACCTCTTGATGATCGTCCTTCATCATACTTGTATGATGGCCGTCCCCATCGTTGACCTTTTTTATCCGGCATTCGTCCTATGTCGTGATACTTTTTGGCAACCGCACCTTGCCAGGTGATCGTCCTTCACCTTGGATGACTGTCCCTAATCCTCATCCCCAACAGAGTAGCCGTCCCCTGCTAGGTTATCGTCCTTCACCTTTAATGACCGTACCTCATCATTTACTTCATTTATGCCTTGAGCTTAATGGTCGTCCCCATCATTTACCTATAATCCCCAGAGAGTCTTATAGCTTTACCTGATGGCCCACGTTGGTTTAACTGATTAAAGATATCCCTGTAAGGCATGGGGACCAGATCAATGTGCCTTCTTGGCCTAGGCTGTCTTTGCACCGGACCAATTCGTCTATATTATTGATTGGGCTATTGTGCAGGAGCCTGCTGACATTTTTGTTGTTGTGGAGCTTGTGGTTGATACGGAGCTGGCGCAACATTAGCTACATGTCCATAAGGCATGTTATACGGTAAGTTAGCCCTTCCTCTCATGATAGCATTGGCCTCTCCTTCCCTTTTATTTTGGAAATTAGAAAAAGGTTTCTTGTCAGTATTTGCAGAAGTAGCTGCTCCTTTGCCTTTTTTCAGCTGGCTCTCGATTCTTTCCCCTACGGACACGATTTCAGAGAAACTAGGAAAAATAGCTCCCATCATTCTGTCCATATACTTGTCCTCCAGCGTATTTAGGAACATGTCAGTTAACTCTTTAGGAAGCAATGGCGGCTGAACTCGTGCAGCGAGTCCTCTCCACCGTTGCGCATATTCTTTGAACGATTCATTGCTACGTTGTGTCATGTCTTGCAATTGAGTACGATTAGGTGCAAGATCAACATTGTATTGATAATGTTCAAGGAATGCACGGGAGAGGTCATTCCACGTTTTGATTCGGCCTCTTTCCAACTGGACGTACCACTCCAAAGATGCCCCGGACAGGCTGTCCTGGAAGCAATGAATCAGGAGCTGGTCGTTCCTAGCATATAGAGCAATCTTTCTGCAGTAGGCCCGAAGATGGGTGTGAGGACAACTGTTCCCTTTATATTTATTGGGAAAGTCCGGAGCCTTGAAATTATGCAGGATTACTAGTCCTGGCACTAGACACATTTCCTCAGCATCTATACCTGGAATGGTGTTGATATCCATCGCCTTAAGCTTTTCCTCCATTGAGCGCAATCTTTCTGCTACTGGATCCAGAAGAGTTTCGGTGCGGTGAACCGGTGGATCCGCATAAAAGACATCAGACTTTTCATCCATGTCCTTAAACGACCCATGGTGAACAGCTAAAGATGGTACATTGGGTGGATTCACCCCAGCAAGAACGAAGTTATCTTTGGCCGTCCCCGAATTGCCGGCTTGCCTAGTGAGTTTCTCTGCTTCTTCCTCCCTCTTAGCCATAGTGATGACCTCAAGGATTTGGTCCAGCTTTCCCTTGAGTGAGTCAATATCAGCCCTCATGGCGTTCTGCTCTTCTTGGATTTGCTCCAACGTCATTTTGTAAATTTTTCTGGTCTCGTACCTTCGTTGGAAAATCCGGAAAGTCAGCTTTTCTGGAGAGGGAAGGTAAAGTGTATGAGTTTGTGTTTTTATTTGGTTGTAAAGATGAGCGTATGAATGCATATGTTTGATTATAAAGCTCTCAGTCATCTTATCGATTTATTACCAGAGATATTTAACGTATTTATCATTGCAAATAAGACAAGATTTAAAATCCAAAAGCAACAATTTTCATTCATCTAAATCAAACAAGTACATTAGAGATTCCACGAGTTTTCATATTACAACGCAAAAGATAACAACAACTTTCTTGAACATAAACTATGGTGCAACCCTGAAAACGACCCCTTGAGCTTTGCGGACTACCACTAGATTTGTGGTGAGCTCCTTGATGGTTCTCTTGCAAACTTTCACACACCTGTAGACTTCTTCAGGCGTGTTTTCTGGGCACATGACACGATCTTTATCTTCAAGCTTCTCAGGAAGGTCTTGACTTGCCAGGTTCAACATGCTAGCCAGGTTTACAAACTTCTGCTTCCACTCTTCATACAAACCTTGGAGATTTGCAATTACCACATCTCTTCTGCTTATGGATTCTTCAACATCTTGACACTTGTTCATCCACCGGATGCAAGTATCCTCCAGGTCTTGATAAGCTTTCTGAGATCTCAGGTAATCAATTTGTTCCACAGCTTGCTCATTTTGAAATTTCTTACGGTCGTACTTTCGCTGACAACTGTCCTTTTCCAACTTTTCTGCTGCTAGCTTATCCTCTTCTCTCTTGAGAGAATCCTCTAAGCTCTTGATCTTTGCTTCTAAAGTGATTCTATCATCCTTCTTGTTCTTAAGACACACCTCTATGTCCTTCTGTAAATTGATGATTCGAACTTCAGCCCTTCTTAATTGGTCGTTACGATGATCCAGATCCATGTTGGCGCCATAAAGAGCACCCAAGCATTTTTCTCTCTTATCTTCCTCTATTCTACATCTTTTATTACTGCTTTCCACTCTTTCCGTAATCTTTTTACTTTTCTCCTCCCATACTTCTTGTTTTCCTTTGGTTCGAAGGAGTTCGATCCGCATGCGTTCGTTCTCCAATTCTAAACCTTTGATCCTTTTGTTGAGCTCATCTATGTCTTCAGGTAGCAACGGTGTTTTCTCAGGAAGGGGTGGGAAAGCTATTGGATCGAGGAAGAATGGAATCTTAACGATGCGAGCTCTTTCTTTTACCCACAAGACATAAGGTTCCTTCACAGCGATATTCTTGCGGACACTAGGATCACTTGTAACGATCTTCTTCCAAGCCGCCTTGAATTTCTTCAACTCTTCTTTAGATGGGTTATCAACAACAAAAGGTACCAAATGCCTTTCTTCAGGAGGAGCCTCCATAGGGAGCCCAAGTTGTCTCTTAAGCAGCACCGGGTTGTAATTTATGCAACCATGATTTCCTATCAGAGGGACATTAAGGAAACTTCCACATCTAAGCACAATACCCCCAATCTTCCAATCCCTTGAGTACCATGTGATGTCATTAGCCCTGAGCGAAGCAAATCTGTGAGGCCACGACAAATTCCTAGACACAAAGTAACCCTCCTTAGGCATGTGCATTTTCATCCACATGTGTAGCAACGGAGCGCAGCAAAGGAATACACCTCCTCTCTTTGTATGCCGGGTATGGAAAGTATGATAAAAATCTGCCAATAAGAACAGAACTGGATTTCCTGTCATGAAAATCTCTATAGCAGCACGGTCAACAAACTTATCTGACTTTGGGAACAACACAATTCCATACACAAGAAGAGCTAGGATGGCTCCGCAGGAGGACCAGTTTCCTTTTCCAGCACATTGCCAAGCTTGTTTTTCCAAGAACAGTCTCGTGAATCCTTCCTTGTCTGACTTGTTGTCCACTAACAAACTTGCAGGAAGTCCCAACACAGTAGCCAACTTAGTCATAGTGACTTCTTCTTCTAGCCTTGGGAATGGATTGCGGTCTCTAATGCGAAGGCCCACAAGCAACTCGAATTCTTCCAAAGTAGGAGCAATCTGGAAGTCTGGGAAAGTGAAGCACTGTAGCTGAATGTCGTAATACTGAACAAGAGCACTAAGAGCATCAATATTAGCTGTCTCATCCAGTATACTCAGGATTCTTCCGAAGCGAGCCTGAAAGTTGTTGTGTTTGATAGGAGTGATCTTAGCTCTCAAGGCCAGTAGCGAGTCAACCTTTGGTTCCAAGAACTTGAAATTGTACGTTCTTTTCTTGGAAATTTGATTCATCTTGATTGCTTTGACAAATACTTCAAATCTGCAATAAATATAAGTAACTGAGAGCTATGTATCATTTTTATGAATGAATGTATGCAACAATGAACGAGTAAACCCAAAATGCAATGTTCCAGAAACAACTAGCACTGATGGAAGATACTTTGATCACTCTCCTCACAAGGACCTCACTGGGTGACCTCTACAGTTTTAGGGATCCCAAAGTTAATAACTCATATGGATGTTCATTACACGCGCCATTAACATGACGGTTAATTGACTCCACCATATGAATTTCGTTTGGGTGAGATCTTCGTATCGAGTCACACAAGAGAGAAATCTCCTGGTACCCCATACTACGTGATCGTCGACACGAGGTTTAAAACAAAGTCCTGGAGTTATGGAACTTTCTCAAATGTTTGATGCACGTGTCAATTTTATATATTCTTGACAGTCAATCAACTCCATTAAGTAAGTCTATTCCAAGTGAGGTTTTCGTATCGAGCCACACGAGGGCGAACCTTGGTGCCCTAATACTACGCAACCATCAACCGATGTTTTAACCAAAAGGTTCTAAAGGTCCTCAGAGTCGACGACTTTAATGAAAACAACTGAGCACACAGGCCAAGAGCTTGACGGTTGTCAGTATTTCCATTAAAATCTACTCCGAGTGAGGTTTTCGTATCGATAACCCACGAGAGAGGTTCCCTTGGGAGCCCATACTACACAACCTCCCTAACTTATGTTTACACTCATAGACCCGGGTATAGAGCCTTTCCCTCAAGTTGTTTTGATCAAAGTATCAATCAGGTACAAAAGATCCACAATAAGGATATAAAATGTAAAGTAATAAAGAAAGCGATAAACAAGTAACACATAAGCAAACATCCAAACAAGCGTGGAAACCTAGACTAGGCTCGACTTGCATAGGGGTGAACCAGTCCCCAGCAGAGTCGCCAGCTGTCGTACCTCGAAAAATACGATCCCTCGTGAACGCGGTCGCGGCTGGGCTGACTTGAGAGTTGCCACCTAATTTTATTTATTCCCGAAGAGGGAAATGGTAAATATAGATAAAACCACCAAGAAGGGATAAAACAAGGTCATCGCAAACCATTGTCGGGGTTCGGAAGTCGGTTATGTAGGAGGAAGGTATTAGCACCTCCTACATCCATCGTACTCGATGGGAACCATCTAGGTTGTTACGCGCGAAGGGATGTCTATACTTATGATTACTTGTTGAACTAAAGGGTTTATTGATCCTATGGGCTCGGCAAGGATTGAGATCCTCGTGCCTACGTATTCCCTTGTGCAATGGGAAAGTCAGAGCTTCGTAGTTCGGCCTGATATGGGTATTGGTGTTCGTTTTTATTACCTTTCTTCGATGAAAGGATTTAGGAGTCCATTTGCACTAAAGACTATGGATAGTTTATTTCGTCTAACAAGACGAATGTCTTGCGCCGAAATAATCAGAGCGAGTAACGAGAGCTCATTATCCTCCTTTCTATCGCTTAAGGCTCGTGGTGTGCAATTTTCCTCGTATTTATTGAAGTGTTTTGTTTCCTAAGACCGCTTGATGTTGGATCAAGGGTTTGGATCTAAGAAGTAACATTTCGGTTTTTTTGAAGTTTAAGGTGAATGCAAATGGAAGTTTATTTGTTGGTTTTGTTAGCGAGGCACAATGTGCTCGACTCGCAAAGTTGAGGAAATAAGCTAAAGACTAGCTATGGAAAACAAGCGCAATGCGTTGATTCGTTAAGTTAGAAAATGTTGCTAAAAGTGTAAGGTGCAAAGTTCGTGCAGATGGCGATCGAGGAACGATCGACTTACGTGTGTGTATGAAGTGAAGTGCATACAGATGTTTATTTGGCGTTGGACCAAAGATTTCGTTTATCTTTGAAACGATTAATCTTAATCTGCGTTCGTTTTTTTACTTAGCAATTTATCGTCAAAAATGCAAAAGTAAATCACGCAAGTAAGCATTATATCAAGTCACAAGCAAAGAAGGATCGAGCATACACAAATATTCATCACACACATAAAATCGAATAATGGAGAAAAGTTAATTAATTAAATAGAAATATTTAATTAGATTAACTATCAAATTAATTAATCTAATTGAACAAAAACTATTTAATTAATCTATGATTTTTTGTTTTTGGATAAGGAGAAACTAAATAATTAATTTAAACAAGATTATTTAATTAAATTAATTAGAAAACTGATTAATTTGGTTAAATAAAATTGTTTAGAACTTAATTATATTTTTTTTGTTTTGATTTTTGTAAAGGAAAAACAGAATAAATAAATAAAAAGAAGCTAATAGGCCTGATTTGAAGAAAACAGAGATGTTCATTAACCAGCTAAAAACGCAGGCCCAAAGGTAACTCTAGGGTAGATCTGAACCGTCAGATCTAGAAATAAAATAAAATAAAAATTTCCATCCAATGGTCACAAACAAACCAAATGTATTAGATGAGCAATGAATTAAAAAAAAAGCAGACCTAGCTAGGATGCATCATCGGTCACCATTATCATCGGAACCCGCAAACATAACAACCAATTACAGATGTCTCTTGGGCAGTGCAACATTAGGCTTGGGGAAAGGATGAAACAATTAATTAATGACTTAAAAAAAATGGTGAAGATTCTCAAAGTTTTTTATAAAAATAAAACTCGAAGAAAAAAACAAAACAGCCTCCTCACTTCTTCAATATTCTTCATCTCAGCTCAGTTTAAGTCATTTAGACAACAAACCTTCATCGCCTCACCAAACTCACATAAACGCAAATACAAATCTCAAATGGTGAAAACCCTAATCCCATTTCCAATACCTTCACATCTCAATACTCAGCTTCTATTTTCTCAAAAAGAAGAAGAACGAAGCTTCATCGTATTTTCATCGATTGTACGAATCAAATGCCAAACGCAATATCAAGAACACAACAAAGGAAAGCAATTAATCATCATCCGCAAGTATCAAACACGTTATATTCAAGGGCGCAAAGGGAAGAAGAGAACTACCAAATCGTGAACGATGAATATGAGGTAAGCAGGTGTGACTTTCTCGAGTTCAATCTCTTGTCTCACGTCTCCATTGCTCTGTTGTCCTTCGTGTATGATTGAGGGCTTTAGCTCTTCAACCTCTGATTTCCAATGCGAAAATCAGAGATGAGTAAAGTGTGCTTGAGCTTTAGTATTAGGGTTATTGGTGATAATTTTAGCAGAGTTTCAGTAGTTGATTTTTCGTCCTCCCTTTTCAGGTTGTGCGAGTGGCTCTTTATAAGGGAATGTGGAGCTTGGTACGTGTGGGTGAGAGAGAATTGTGTGAGGTTTGCAGGAATTCTCATTTGGTACGTGAGAGAAGATTCTCATATCATGCCGTTGTGAGTGGTATCACCAATTTCTTACGCTCAGGTATTTTGTGGGACCTCAATAGTGACTCATTCTTTGGTTTTTTGTTTGTAGTGTTCTTCTAGAAAGAGGGTGAGGTCCTATTGATTTCTGATTTGCAATTATTACCGCTTGTAAAACATGAAATTTACTGCTATGAAAGCCTTTATTTTGGTCTGCTATGAATTGTTGTTGTGATAAAACCTGAGCTTTTGATAGAGAACCTCATTTTTTAACTGATACAGTCTCCCTGTTTTAAATAAATTCAAACCATAAATCATTTTTGATTACTTGCTCCTTTGGTCTTTATGTTTTGACTTTTGTTCTAACTTGCACATTGATTCAATTTGTTCTTCTTGTAATTGGTCAAATTAATCATTTTGATGTTGTTGGTTCTCTCGATTGGTGCAGGAACCTGTCATGATAAGGCTGAAGCAAACTTAGCACTGCAAAGGCCAAAAACCTGTCATGAAGTAGCTGTTTGAAGCGTGTGAAGTGAGAACCTTGCAACTTTGGCATGATGAAGGTAACGGATAAGTTAATGGTCTTCTTGAGGTGGTATTGACCTGTTTTTCTTGTTGTTGCAACATGTTCTTGAGTGTAAATGTGGCTCGAAAATTGGCTTGGTGAAAGTTTTCTTGGAATATCAACTGGCTGAAGTTGGGAACCAGGGTTGTTTGCAACTTGATGAAGAGTTTTGAAATGGCTTAGCAATGATATTGGGAGTAAATATGGGAATGGTATGAATTTGATTTGATGTTGTACCATCCTTTTAAATTTCTCTGTTTGTAAGCATGCTTGGAAACTATGGTTCCACTGAATTTTTCCTTGAATTTGTAGTGATGATAGTCCTGCAATTCACTTGCTTTGTTTCATTCCCTGTTTTGTATGACACAAGGTTTGCTCGAGGGAGGAGATTCCCGGCAGTTAGATCATAGAGTCATGGAGTGAGGGATTTGAAGGTATCTTTCATCCTTGTTTCAAATTGAATCTATTCAACACCAAATATTCAAACTCAAATTTCCTTACACATTCGTTACAATAATGTCCATATGTGAATTATGTATGGTAGGTTGATGGTCTTGGAATTGAAGATTCAGTGATGAGCAGGATTAGGAAACTTGACCTATGAAGCTTGCATCGATGCAACACTTGGAGAAGCTGGAGATTGCTGAAGGAAATTCTCGGACAACATATGTCTTGATGTTGTCAACCTCAATTACTTGAGGATAATCAAATCGGAACTACAAAGGAAACGACACGATAATGAGGGTAAGTAATTGCTGAAGTTTATTGTGAGTGTTATTGGATGATCCTGATACAAGCAGCTGTTTGACCTTGGTAACTCTATTGATCATTTTCATCATGCTGCATCTATTCATTTTGTTGTTCTTGCAAGTTTGCAGATTGGGCCATCTGATGAGGTTTCTTTCGTGCAGGTCTGGAAAAGTGGTAGTATAGTTTGTGAGATAGGCACAATGAAGCTTTTGTCTGGCTTTTGTTAATTTTGACGGAAACAACTCAATTTTCTTTTGGTTGGGGCTCACTGATGAAGACAACCAGCTACTGCATAGATGAAGGCATGGAGCGTTGCTGGTTGCTGGTTGCTGGAGTAGGTCCTCGAGCTCTTGCTGGCATGTGAGGGCCAATGCCACATATTTTCGTCAATTGTGTAAGAATCTCGTCACAGCCCCCAATGCAACCCAAATGGTTGCCATTGTAGCTTGGTGGTATTTCCAACTTCCGAAACTTGAATTGAATTAAGAAAACAGGATCAGGAGTGCAATTGTTGCAAGTATTGGTGGTCACAACCGCTTCTGATATTGATCCAGGGAGCCAGACAACATTTCTACACTAAGGATAAACCAAGCATCCAACCATGAATTTTCCATCCACTGTGTCGGTTAGTTTCCGGATGTTAGGCATTCCTAGAGCATCAATTCTGTGAAGGACAATCATTAGAAGAGTGCCCTGTTTCTTGACAGCGCAAACAAACTAACTGCCTTGAGTTAGTATGATGGGCGTTGGTGGTAGGATACTCTTGGAGTGAGATCACCCTGATTAGTATAGGCTTGTACTGATCTGCTTCTTTCAAATTTGTACCTATTGATGTTTGTATAGCCTTTTTCGGCCAGTTACCAACGGTCTCCTACAGGCCAAAATAAACAAATTTTCCATGTATTTATGTTTAAATTCAGCTGTTGTTTTGATCATGAACACAAGGGTTGTAATTCTACTGTGTGTTAATTGGATTGCAACTCAGCATCATGGCTTTATTGCTATCGCATATGAAAATCAGTCTCCGTACAAATTGGTCTCACAAATTGATCTCACAATTTCTTCAACTATGACTTGAAACAAATTGTAATTTCCAAACACATCTTGAACCAAATCCGAACGCGGCTTGACACTTCTACCTATGACTTGAAATTGAATACTATTGACTAAAAAAAATGACATTGGCTAATTTGATCCCAAGGCTTAAACCCAAATGTAAATGATAGTTAGAAACAAACTCAAAATATTATTTGAAAATGAGCGGAGTTTAGAAAATGAGTGATTATAACTTGAGTTACAAACGCCATTGATTCCAACACATCTTGAGTTTTCAAGAACAAACGCATGGGGTAATAGACTCAATGAATTAATCAAACAATAATGATAATGGATTAGCCAACCATTTATGGATTGAGTGTAAGGAGAACATTGAATGTCAAAGAAACATAGTCAAAGACATATTCAACAAAAGGACCAATTTTATTCTTGCAACCTATACTCTTTAACTTCCAAAAGAGTGATAATTCATAGACAAACTTTGCCTACACATTAACCTTTTCCATTTGAGCTCTTTGTATGAATGAGCCAATGAGTTCAGCTTTCCATCATGTCTTTCAAGCTTCATACCATCTTAAACATCTTCAACTTTTCAAAGGGACAACACCCATTTTCAACCAATAACCATGTATGATCAATTTTTACACAATTTTCATTTTACCTTAGCACCAACAAGAACTTCATGATTTGAATATCATGGTCAGAGAACAAATGATGATTTAAAGCAACATTTTCACCAATTTACCAAATATCATGAGAATTCGAAAAAGTGGGACAAATTTGGGGTATAACAGCTTTCACAAGTGTTCACCTATAAAAAATGGTTTTGTGATGGTTGAGGAACCAATAACACTAACGGTTCAAGCACCAATCAGGTTTTTGTTAGGAGTTAGTCACCCCTATTGTCTCTTGTGCCTGTATCACTGTAGACAGGGATTTTCGATGCCATCGAATCAGAATCCAAAACAGCATTTCGATCAGGGAATAAAATGTGTTCAGGGGTTTAAGTTCGACTAAAGAAATGTGAAGGACATCTTCGACGTCTTCGACAAAGATAGGAAGTGAAGATTTTTCGACAACTTCAATGAGGTTAGTTAAAAATGGCAAAGGGTGGTCTTCGACAGCTTTGAGGGGACGTGTTGTTTCGACGCAGGTGCTGAAGTTTGACATTCGAAGATGAAAGATGTTTGCAGAAAGGACACGTGGATGAATTTGATAGAAAATGATATGTCGAAGGCCAAGTGTTACAATTTTAGGATTTGTCCGTTAGGGGCAGTTATTTAGTTATGTATAAATAGAGCGAGTCTTGTTAGATTTGTGTGTGTGTGATATTGTGTACAAATTCCTGTTTAAAATTACTCAAAGTACCTGTGTTAGAGAAAAGAGTTTGATTTCTGGAAAAATGTACGTGTGAAACACCATTTTACTTCATTTTAATACAATTTCATGTTATTTAACATTTCTACATTTTTTATGATTCCTGCAATTTATGAGTTCTTTACTTTTGTCAACCTTTATCTTCTTTTACCACTTATCCTTTTACATCCCCAGAATTTACTTAGTTCACGTTTTCGCCAAGAAACCTTACTTTTGTTCTCCGTTTTCGTTGAATCATATAAACATAATAAAAACCATAGTAAGAGTAAAACAACACAAGTTAGTTAAATCATCATTTTCGACAAAAGCACTTATGTCCTAGGATTTGTATGGTTGATCCTACAAGTAAACTGATCTAACATTAGATTAGAAACCAATGGTTGTTCGACGGAAAAAACACCAGCGAACAAATTGGCATGCCCAGTGGGACATTAGTGCGTAAAAGATATCATAACGGCTCTTAGTCAAAAAGGTCTTAATTCGTTGCATGATTCTAAGAAGCGGTAAGTTAGCTGTAACCGACGTAGAAAGGCCTAAACGAACAAGAATAAGAAGAATGGTGAATCCTCCACACATTCAAAATGAAAATACTACGGTGCTTACCCCTACTCCTTCGACTGGAGGAAATACAGGGTCAGTTTCTGTATCAGAAGCCAAACCCTCTTCGTCAGGGTCAACACATGCGTTTGCAGTATCTCAAAGTGCGCCTAGTTTTTCTTCCATGGGACCCCAAATGTCCATGGGAATGCCTCCCCCTATAGGGAATGTTCATAGGCCCTTTTCGACGAACTTTTCAATGCCCTTGTTTGGTAAGGAACAACCTTATGGGATGCCTACCACCATTATGGCAAGTCTACAAAATGCATCTTCAGTCTATTCTGACTCCTTATTGAATAGGTCATCACCATTGCAAGGATTATGATCTGGTGGAAACATGGGAAGAATAAATCAATTCCCACCAAGATTTCAAAATTATTCGCCAGCAATCACCACAAACTCGGCAAACGACATTAGGCAACAAATGGATGACAGCAATCATGAAATAGTTCATATGTTAACACAACAAAGGGGAGAAGTGTTTAATCCTTTGATACGAAACACGACCCAAACTAACCAATTGCTGGCAGAACAAATGACGCGTATTGTCAATTTCTTCGGCGTACCCCAAACATAGCCCAGAGAGCAAACAGTTCTAGATCCTAGGGCACCAGTCGAAGAGGAATATACCATAAACAAGAGGCTAGTAGAAATCCCCCAAGTCAACATTAGAAACCAAGAGGAAGTAGTCGAACAACCTCAAGTAGAACTTCCTGCCCAGCCAGAGCCTAGGAGAATTCTGGTCCAAATGGGTCAAGACGCTGATCATGTTGTGCAGCAGATGCGCTATAATAATATGCCTGTCGAAAATAAACTAGCAGCCATTGTCGAAATAATAATGGCACAAAATGGGGTAAATATAGGATTGCAAAGGCCCAACTATGTGTCCCCATTGTCTGAGTACATTCTACAACAAGAATTACCCCCAAGGTGGAAAGTTCCAAATATTTGAGAGATATGTCGCAATTAGCAGATAGGGTGAGACAAGTCGAAAAACTAAAGGTTGAGAAATTCAGAGTAAATAGAAACAAAAGAGAAAGAATGGCTTATGTAGGGATGCGCCAAGAAGACGAAAATGATGTAGATAATGTAGACGAACCATCCTGTTTCGACGAACAATAAATTGACTTAGCAGAATTAAAACAGGGACCACCATATTCTTGTAGAATGCTAGTTCCGTCGAACGGAAAAAATCCAGTAGAGCCCGAAAAGAATGATAAGTTCCTGAAAATAACTTATACGTTGGACGTCACCAAGTGTGACAAAATTTTCGACAAATTAGTCGAAGATGGTCAGATGATAGTTCCACCAGGCACTAAAGTGCCTCCCATGGAACAGCAGAAAAAGAGAGGTTTTTGTAAGTACCATGGTTTTTTGGGTCATAAAACGTCTCAATATCTCCTTTTCAGGGACCTAGTGTAGAATGCTATCCATGACGGAAGACTGAAATTCAGTGACAAGCAAAAGCAACAAATGAAAATTGACTCAAATCCCATGCAGACTGTCGACGCCCACTACACTGAGCCATCAATCATTAACATGGTGGAAGTGGAAGATAATTTTGAGTATGGATTCAAAATGGTAGGAGCTATTGAAGGCTTCGATACCAATGTCAGCATGGTGGAGATTACTGAAGATCTCGCAAACAGCAACAAAGTCATTGAATGGCAGAATGTCAAGCGCAAGTTTGAAAGTGAATCAACTGGTTCCAGTGAGAAGGCCACTGAGGGACACGACGACCTAGCCCGGATTGGAGGCACTGAAGATCTTGACAAAGCTAAGGCTGGCGAAGTCACTAAGGATTCTGCTCCAGCAAAAGTGGAGGCCACTGAAGGTCCCATCAACATGTTTAGAGTGAAAGCCCCTGAAGGCCACAACAAACCAAGCAACGACAAAGGCACTGAGGACTCTATCGAAAAAGATTAGGGGATTACTGACAACCTTAATATAACACAAAACCAAGAAATTTCTGGCAACCTGAATGATGCTGAAAAGGAGATTGGTGAAAGCTTCATTAACAATGATGGGGTGGACGAAAGTATTGTCATGCCGAAAGCAAAGGTTGACGAAAGGCCTGAGAAACCAACCACCTATGGAATCCTGCGAAGAATAATGGAGGATCCTGAGGGAAGTCAAGTCAAAAACCGTTGCCCAAAAGCCTGTGAAGGAGCACCTCCAACTGATGGGGACAACTCAATAGAAGAAATGGGTTAGGCTGAGAGGAAGTTGATTGAAAAAATGGACAAGCTGAAGATCACTAGTGGTAAATCAAATAGTATCAACATGGTCGAAACATCTCAAAAGAACCCAACATTAGCTCCGAAGGAACGACTTCGAGAAGAATATTAGAGGTTGGCATATCCCAAGGAAGAAGAAAGTATGATTGATTTTATGAAAAGGTACCAAAGGAAGAAAGATGAGGTAATGTCGTGTCCACACTACAACGCTATTTTCAACAAGAAAGCAACAGACAATTTGGAGGTGATAGAATATTCCAAAAGAAAAGCTAACTAGGGGCAAGACCAGACCCAGAGGTAGAAATATATGATCCAAGAAGAAGGGAGTGTCACCAGTCAGGAATTGGAGGTCGAGGCTACCATTCGTATAAACCAATAAACAAAGGCGTCGATGATAGGTGGATACAACCCATAAGGGATGCTCAAGGGCGAAAGGAATGGGGCAGCTTCAACATTCAGAGAGGTTCTTCATTAGCACAAGGAATGGGAGTTGAGAAGCATAAACCATGGGTTTACCCTTCAGAAAACTACAAAGGAAAAAACCCTATGACTAAGTCTCAGTGGAGAAGATTCCAGAGGAAAAAGAGGGTCGAAAAGGAAGCTATGGAGAAAGGAATGACTAAGAAATATACTGCCGAAAAAAGGTGATGTTGCACCCACTCAAAATGCCCAGGAGGTAGAGAAGAAAGAGATTTTAGACAACAAAGCCCCAAGTACAAGTACATAGTAAACAAAGCCAAAAGAGGAAGTTCAAGGTGATGAAGAATGACTGACGACTTCGCGTCTGGTTCTGAAGCCTATTTCGACGTAGTGTGTAATGTTGTCTCAGTGTTTCCCAGGGATTCTGACAGGGTAATGCAGATGGAAGACGAAGACGATGGTGTCGAGGAAGAACAAATGGCTCACAAGCATGTATGCTACTACATCATGAACAATGGCTGTGTGGAGAAGCAGAATGCGTTCTTCGAAAGACCAGATGACTCGCTAAAAGGAAATTTGAAGCCCTTGTTTAAAAAGGGGAAGATTGAGAATGTTTGAGTAAACAAAATACTAGTGGACGGAGGGGCAGCAGTAAACTTAATGCCCCATTTCATGTTGAGAAAGATTGGTAAAAATGACTCTGATGCCAAACCACACGATATGGTATTGTCGAATTACGAAGGAAAGATAGGCACTACCATGGGAGTGATCCAGGTGGATTTAACAGTTGGTACAATAACAAGACCAACATTGTTTTGTGTAATAGCGTCAAAAGTAAACTATAACATCCTCTTAGGGAGGGAATGGATACATGGAGTGGGAGCTGTGCCTTCATCGATGCAATATAGGATTGCTATTTGGAGACTAGATGGCATAATGGAGAATATAGAGGCAGACCAAAGTTATTTCATGACCGATGTCAATCACGTCGACCGCCTCAGTTTCGATAGAAATTTGGCTCACATTCTCCCATGTAGTCCACCCAATTTCAACCTAAAAAAGACTGACAATGCATATTGCTCCATGTACCTCCACCCTACGTATGGCTTCCAGTGGGATAAAGAAGTGGTGGACGAGTCGAATTACATATGAGGAATCGCCCACATACAACCCACTAGGTGGGGAAGCGAATTTGTAGATGATGACTGAAGCATCTTGTAAACACCCCAAATTTGCCCTCACCCATTCACACCATGGCTTGTGATCTTTTCATATGCATGAATTCAATCATGGCATCTCATACCACATTTTTGATTCACTGCATTGCTTCTAAGTCATCTACATCTAGGGTTTGTGATCTGAGCAATCCAAGAGCTATTTGAGCCACTCCAAAGGTCATCAATCACTTCAAAGGGGTCCATGTATGTTAAAGCATCATGTTATATCCTCACAAAGTCAAATAAGTCAAAAAATCACAAGAACTAAGAAAGGCATGGAAGCAGAGCCAGGATTAACTGCACAGATGACCTAGAATTAGGGTTTTGGTTTCAAAGGCCATAACTCCAAAATTTTTTGTCATTATTGTTTCTATTGGTCTCTATATGGTATAAGGATCATGCATATCAACTTTCATGAAGAATTCCATGGGGAAGGCATCTAATTAAGAGTTGACTTCTTGAGCAAGTCAGTGTAAAATCAGGGCATCTGAGGCCCCCAATGACCCAACCAAAGGGTGTTCTTCATCATTTTGAATGTGTATGATCTTTATTTGATCATAGAAGATGTTATAAGTTCACAAAATTGAAGAATTTCAAGCCATTTGCAAAGTTGCCTTTTTGGGAAAATGACTTGTAATGGAAAATTGCTATTTTGGGAAAGTTTTTCAACCCTTTCTAATTGATTCAAAAATGCCTCAAATGAGAAAACTTTGGTCATGAAAGTTATAGAATGGATCATTCCCTTTTCAAAAAGTACAATAACTCATTCTAATTCATTTTGGATCAAAAGTTATGGCCTTGCAAAGTTGGATAAAATCATTGAAATTTCACTTTTGCACAAAATGGAAAACTTGCAAATTCTCATGGCCAGCCTTTATGTGACTTCAATGTGACCTCTAACCATCATACAAATACAATGCATGACCTAAAAATCAGTTTGGCCTAAGGGATTTCCCATTTCTATGCCTTGATTTTCAAGTAACCATAAGCCATTCTTCATGAAAGTGCAAAGAGGGATTTCTTGCAAAATCATTCTCAAAGGGATTGTATGATCTCTAGCTGGTTTCAAGACATTGCCATAACCTCATGAGGCATCTCACACCAAAAATTCAGCAAGACTTATCACATGTACATGGCCAAAAATCATGAAATGTAACAAGTTGTCAAGTTGCAAAAACCCTTCCAACTTATGATCCAAATGCTGCAGTCCTTCATGAATCATCCAAGGGCCATCCTTGACTCAAGCTGAGGCAGGACAAGCCCTAAGATTGCCTCTGACCCGAGCCATGCTTAGAGTACACAAACCTTGACTTTCTTGCATTTTGCCCATACCAATCCTACAGTGCCACCACCAACTCTCTGCCCAACCAGAGTATGATATGTGGACATGAAGCAACCCAAAAACACACCACACACAAGCCATAAACTCCCACATTGCAGCACACACAAAAATCTGTCAAAACCTTTCCCTCTTCGAAGCACTCAACACAGCCATCAAACTTCAATAATTCCTTTACCAATCAACCACACACAACCCATAGAACAAATCCCACCCCTCACAATGGTCTGAAACACAACACACAAGAACCTCATTTCCTGCCATATCAGAACTGAACCTCTCAGATTAGCCACTTTCAACCCCATTCAAGCATTCCATTAGCCTCAGGAGGTTCAAAGGAGACCATTTGCACAAGAGGGAGGCTCTGAAAGCTCACTTTCGAAGGTCTCCAGCTCAGGTATAACCTAATAACTTTTTTCTCAAAACTTCATTTTCTTGTTACAAAATGAATCTACATGTTGCACTGATCATCTAGATGTGTTTAGAATTGAAAATAAGCAAGAAATGACCATTTCATGTTGTTCTGAAAGTTTGCCCGTGTTTTATATTTTCCTTCGATTCAGGCTTGTGAGTGAAAATAAATGGATTTGAGATGAGGGGTTAGGTTTAGATTGATGAGAGGTTTGTTTTGGTGGAGGAAATTTCATGTTTAGTGACCTGTAGAAGATTCTAGGGTTTATGTTCGCCGGAGAAGATGACCGGAACCACTGTTCCGGTCACCTGAAAATCATTAGCCCTAATTGTGTCATTAATGGGAGTTTGAATTTGGGTCGTAGATGAGGTAGACTGGGGTTGACTCCCGCGCGTGTGTGTGGCCAGGATCTTGCCATTAAACCCTAATCCCTGATTAATTAATTAAATCCAGTTTAATTAATTATAAAACTTAATTTAGCCAGGTTTGAATATGGGCCTTTGGATCTGGCGCGCAGTCAACCAGTCCAAACCCAGATTCAATCCCATCCTTCCATTGCGTTTACTTTTATTAAATTCAGTTTTAATTCTTTTTTTTCTCATTTGTTTTATACATTTTATTTAAAATAGCAAAAATTATTTAAAAATTATGAAAAATTTTGTCAAACATTTCATTAATTTTTAAAACCCAAAAATATTTTTATTTTTTATTTTTTGCATTAAAAATCATTTTTAAATCATTTAAATGTTTATTTTTAATTAATTAATGAAAATTAATTATTTAAAAATACATTTGGGTATTTAAAAATCACCAAAAAATTCACATTGCATTTAGGAACATTTAGAAACATTATCAAACCCTCAAATCAAATTTCTTTCTTGATCTTGATGCATTTTGATCATTTTCATTGGAATTAATTTCACTTTTAGGCAATATTTTGGTTCAACCTTTGAAAAATCCTTTCTGCCTAACCATTGAGAGTTTGATGATGGTTCTTCTTGCATTGCATTCTTCATAGCATGTAGTTTATAGGATAAAATTGGTTTGGTTTGATCTTCCATTTTCAATTTGTTTTGCATTTTTCTTGATAAGGTGCCTTAAAACCCTAGCAATCTTAGGAAATTCATAACTTTCACTAGGTTAAGAGTTGGATCCCCTCCTTTGGGCAGTGAGCTTGTATAGGTTTAGGGTATCTTTGATTGCATTTTAAAATTTTTATCATGTCATTTGCTTCTGGTTTTGGATTTTTGCTTTGCATGATGCATGTAACCCTAATTTGTGCCTTCCTTGCATCCATTTTTCATTTGCTTGCATCCAATAACTTGCCATGACATTTTGTGCATCCACATGATTCTTAATACATCTTAGGACATATTAGAATCATGCTTGATCATTGTATCTTTCATTTTCCATGTTATATGTCCATTGCATTTCATAACTTTTCATGTACATTCATGGTTCAATGCATGCCTCATTTGCATCCTTATGCTTGTTTGATCATTCTCATGCCTTGCCTCATGTTTGTATCATCTCTTAGCATCATTAACTTCATGTTCTTGCTTCTGGTTTTGGTTTGCATCATGACATTGCATCTCATTTACATTGCATTTCATTTCTTTTGCTAACTTTTCAGGTGGTAAGTTGTTTTGAGAAGTGGATTTGCCTTCACTTCTCACAATCTCTTCTCATCTCCCTTGCATCATTGATGCATTTTATCTTGTGTATTGGATTGAGCTTGCTCATTCATGTTCATCTTACTTTCTTTCTTCAAGCAACTTGCCTTCTTAAGTGAAGCAAGTTGTTTTGCTTCTCCTTGTTCCTTGCTCCTTTCATCTTGTTCCTCCTTGGTGGCTCTTTGAAGATCTTTCTCTCTTAAGCCTTATTAACCCTAGGAATGACCAAGCATGATAATAATTAGGGTTTGATTAGTCCCCCCATTTAGTTTTGCCTTTGTGTCATCTTTGAGTCTTCTTTTCTCACCTCATAATCAGGGACTAAACCCTAAAGGTTTTAAGGCTTTGTGGTTAAGCTTATGCCTGCATCCTTCTATTAGGATGGAGTGTATAAATTTAATCCTAAGTGTTAAACCCTTAATGTGTTTAAATCCTTTAATCAATCCACTTAATAATCATCAAGACATCAAGCTTGTAACTTGGGCCTTGCATTAGGGTTCTAATTCTTCCTTAAATGGTTAAGAAGGACTAACCCTAGTGTTAATGGACAAGTCCCCCTCAAGTTGTCTTACAAACCATAAAAATCACTTCTTAATCTTACCACTAACTAAAATCCATCTAATAAAGGCTTCGTTTTGTCATGAGGTTAATCCCTAATCATGGATTAAGTTGAGGAGTCTTTCTCAGCTTAAATGTTCTCATCTATTATCCTTCTATTAGGATGGTGTAATGAGTCCATTAAATCCTTGATTATGGCTTAAACTCGTTACTTAACACTAAACAAAAAACAACAAAAACATCTAAATAATCACAAGTAGGTTAATGATCTTAATCCTACATCATGGTGATTAAGTGTGAGATGCTTACTTCATACTTAAGGTATTCTCGTTACCCCTAATCAGAGGGAGGATGTGATGAGTTTACTAACCCATTGGTTTAGGCTTAAGCTCATTAACTTATGACAAACTTCAAAAAGCAATAAAAGACTGAAAACACAAAAAAAAAAACAATAATCGTCTCCTTCGGGATTCTTTTCTCATCACCTTCATTCACAAACGAGAAATTGCTTCTTCCGTCTAATGCAAGACAGTTTGCACCTGAGCCAGACAGGTCATACAATTGAGCATAGACAAGCAAGTTGTTCACAAGTCAATTTATCTTTCAGTCTCTTTGGGTCGAACTACAGTGTTCTGACTTCCTCATTGCACGAGAGGATACGTAGGCATAACTTAACTGTTATCGAACAAAAGTCTCTGTATATTCTCCCTCTTTCCAGCCTATTCTTTAAGCCTCATATTCTTGAGCTCCTTATTCCTGTTCTCACACTGACACATCTCTTATACACTTCACATTTCTTTTACACTGACACTTGCATTCTTTCCAGCTTTGATACACAAATAGCACTGACACTACCCCTTTAAAACACAAATATTTTAAGCGTGGATCCCGTCGAGTACGGCGGACAATCTGGGTGCTAATACCTTCCCAGGTTGTAACCAACCCCCTTTCTCAGTCTCTTTGGTTCGCAACCGTCTTATCCATATCTTTTCTTAGGTTTATGCATCATTACCTTTCCTTCGGGATAAAAATGCCTAGCTGGCGACTCTATTCATTCCTTCCCTTTTGTCGACCGTTCGCGTCTGTACCCCTTCTGACCTAGGTGTCATTTTGGTGGGAGCGACAGCTTGGCGACTCTGCTGGGGACCCTTATACTGTAACCAGGGCTTCTGGTTCTTTTGTGGGTTCCTCCTAGCGCTTGTTTGATTTGTGTTTACTGGGGTGTTATATGCTAATTGTTTTTATATATTTGCTTTATTTACTGCTTTATGTACAATTATTTATTGCTTTCTTTACAGCTTTATACATCATACTGTCATACTGTCATTGCTGGATCTGTTCTTCTGTCTTGGTGGGTGGGGGTTCTACTGAGAGTTTAAGGTCCTATACCTGGGACCTGAGTGACACCTAGGCTAGAGTGGTTCATGTTCTTTCCCATTCCATTTCGGTCTGGTGCGGGAATATGAAACACGGTTCAGATGTGGGTTTCTTCTTGAGAACTCTGTGCTACAGATTTCCTGTAGTGCTAGGGCTATCTGGGAAGCCTGCTAAGTCTGGATGACCTTTATTATGACCTTCAGAAACTGAGGTGAATTAGAGGAGGATCTTTTATGGTTATTGTAAACACTGTGCCTCCGGGTTAGAAGTGTTTACACTTCTCATAACTGATCCAAGTCTGAGGATCCTTGTTTTAGAACACCACCTGTGAGGGGGTTGGGCTGTTTACAGGTTTGCAGGTACCATTGGCCACATCATACCCTGTTACTATTTGGTTTAAGAGTACCTCACTTTGGACAGTTCTTGTGATTTAACCCTGGACATGTGACTCTTTATTTGAGTCCCCCACCTTGGTTATTGGATTTCTGAACCTCCATCTGGACTTCTTGAACATACATGGACTTATATCAAGACAGTTAATCAGATTCGGCTTGATCACAAACCCTTGCATATCATTTGCATACATCATCATTGCATCATTTAACATTTGTTTATTTGTTTTTCAGGGTATCCACTTTACATCTGGCTTGGTTTTGACCCCTTCATCTGCAGAGACCTCTGTTTCATCAGTTATCTGCTTCAGCTATCTTCATCAGTTGCCTGCTTCAGCTACTTTCATCACCAGCCTCAGCCTATCAGTGGCTCATCTCCAGTATCAGTCTTCATCATCAGCACTTGTCTTCAGCTCTTCATCAGCAGTCATGGCACCCAAGAAGAGCAACATTTCATACCATTTCTTTGAGCCTGTGCTGACTGGTATCAGGCAGGTCCAAGCACTTATCACTCCAGACCACATCCCATTATTCAGAGAGCATTATGGAGGCATCCTTGATATGGTTATGGACCTGGACCCTTCTCAGAGGAGTATGATCCACACCTGCCTACAGTTTTATGACCCTCCTTTGAGATGTTTCACTTTCCAGAACTTTCAGTTAGGACCTCTGCTGGAGGAGTTCTCATCATTGATTGGAGTTCCTGTCAGGGGTGGTGTCCCCTTCAACCCAGAGATGATTTCTCCCAGCAATGGAGAAGTGGAAAAGGCACTGTACCTAGAGCCTATATTGATTGAGCAGAACATGATAACAAAGGCTGGGATCCCTGGTTTGCACTTAGACTTTCTGACTTCTCAGGCCATCCTGAAGGCCTCCTTGGGAGAATGGAGGGCAGTTTGTGCATTGTTAGCCCTCAGTATATATGGGGTTATACTATTTGCAGATGAGCCCAAGTTTATCAGCAAGAATGCCATTCATCTTTTCCTTCTGAGGAACCCAGTACCCACCTTGCTGGGAGATTTCTATTATTCTGTCCATCAGAGGAATGAGAAGCAGAGAGGAAAGTTGGTGAGATGATGTACTCCTCTATTTTACACCTGGCTGCTCAAACACTTACCTAAGACTGATGCCTTCCTGAATCCTCACCAACAGAAGAATTGGGCTAAGAGACTTATTGCTTTGACTTCAGATGACATCAGATGGTGCACCCAGAGGACCAAGGGCAAGGACATAATCACTAGCTGTGGGCAGTACCCCAATGTACCTCTAGTAGGAGTGAAGGGTTGCATCAACTACAATCCTTTGTTGTTTAAGAGACAATTGGGCTATGCTTTGGTCCACCCTCCTAGAGTGCAAGATTTAGCTGAAACCCTGTATTGTGAGATAAAGCCTAATCTAGTTGTTGTCAGACAAGCATCCTGGGCTTGGGACAGCATCCAGACCAAAGGGATGACCATTCTTGGGAGGTGCAATAATGTGGCTTCAGCTCAGTACTATGAATGGTCTCATGCTAGAGCTCAGATTTATGGGATGCCCTTCACCATTGAGGATATACCTGGACCCTCCACAGTACAGCCAGCAGCCACTGTCAGCCTAGAAGACCCTCTGGGAGAGGAGTGATGGTCGTCTAGACATTGAGAGGTTGGAGAAGCTTAAAGTGGAGCATCTAGCCAGGATTGAGAGAGCAGAGGACTATATCAAGAAATCAAGAGCTGGGGAGCAAATATTGAAGAATGCCTGTAAGGAGGCCAAACTTCAGAAGGCTAGGACTGATCTCTATCTGCAAGAAAGTCAAGCTAGGTGGGTCAGGATCACTGAAGCTCGTACTCAAGAAGATAAGAGAACTCAAGCCAGGATTGAGCAGTTATAGGCCAATGAAAAGAAACAACAGGAAGCTTTGCTGGCAGCCCAGAAGGAGATTTCAGAGTTGAGGCTTAGGGCTGGACTGAAAAGGTCAAAGGACCAAGACAGGACCAAGAAGCTGACCACTGCTATTGCCACCAGAAACCTTCTTATCAGGACTATTACAGAGCATCCGGCTGGTCCTGTAACTGAAGCACTTTTGAAGGAGGTTAAGGAGGATGAGTTTGGACTAGATGTTTGACTTCTTTGCTTGTTGTTCATTTCCATTTCATGTACTTTTCTTTTATGTTGTATTTTGACCCCTCAGGGGCATGTGTTGTAAAAAACAAACTATGTATGATCCACCATTTGTAATATATGTTAGTTTGTTTCCATTGTGGGGTTTCCTTTTTTCTCGACAACATCAAAACATCTTCCTCGGGGTCTGGAAAGGTCAAAACCAAGAGCCAAGCCGGATACCTTGGAAAGCAAATAAGCATACTGCATTGCATGCTAACTTTTATTTTGTTTTGTAGGTTTTTGTCTTTATTTGTTTCTAACTCTGTTGTGGTTCAGGAATTATTGCTCGCCGCCGGGTGTTCCCTCTCAACCGTCCGCACCGGTATCCTACTCGCAACAACCTTCCTGGTATCCAAATGGATCAAGTACAGCAGGACCTAACAGAGGTCAGAACTCAGATGGCTAACGAAAGAGTGGAGATGAGGAACCAAATGGCCCAATTCATGACTGTAATGACTAACTTGGCCCAAAGTCAAGAGAGGTTAAGGGCATTGGTAGAAAGGAAAAACCCCGAGGAACCTCATCCTGGGACTGGAGGAACAAGTAATAATGAGGGAGGTCAGCCTCATGTTAATCCACCTGTGTTTGGACCTCATCTAGATCCGTAAGTCAACATCCCAAGGAATGTACCGGGCAATACTGCTGCAGGCAGGATCTTGCAAGAAGATCCTCAAGAGGAGCAGTTTACTGTAATGGGAGCTGGGGATGAAGTCTATGATAGGAGGTTTGATGAAATTGCTGAGAAGTTGAGATCTCTGGAATCTCAAAATTCCTTAGGCTTCGATGTAATGGATATGGGGTTAGTGGATGGGGTAAGGATTCCCCACAAGTTTAAACCCCCGTGCTTCGAGAAGTACAATGGAACTTCCTATCCACGAACTCACTTACAGTCCTTCCTGGGAAGACTTAAAGCATATACCATGGATGAAAAGCTGTGGATGTTCTATTTTGAAGACAGCTTGACTGGAGCTTCAAGAGAGTGGTACTCACACTTGACCAGAGCTACTGTCAGATGCTGGAAGGACTTAGCTAAAGCCTTCATCAGACAGTACCAATACAATCTAGACATGGCTCCTAACAGGACCCTCCTGATGGGGATGTCTCAATCCTCTAGGGAAAGCTTCAGGGAATATGCCCAAAGGTGGAGACAGCTTGCTGCTGCTGTCCAGCCACCCATGTCGGAAAGAGAGATGGCCGACATGTTCATGAATACTCTGCAAGGAACATATATTAATAGGCTAGCTTCCATTTCTTCCACCAGTTTCGCTGACGTGGTCATAGCTGGGGAAAGGATTGAAAGCCTTTTGAGGATGGGTAAGATTTCTGATAATGGTGCAAGTTCGTCCAGTAATCCCAGGAAGCCTTTTGTGGGACCTCGAAGAACCGGTGAGACAAATGCCATTTATGCCAACAGGGGCAGACCTCAGCATGTTCATAGATCAGTGGCAGCTGTCACTATTCCAGGTCTGGTTCCTCAACAACCGACATATCAACCACAACAACAACCACATTATCAACAACAAGTTCAATATCCGCCACAGAGAGCATACAACAACAACAGCAATCAACAGCAAAGACCTTTTCAGCAAATACCGTCACAGGAAAATAGGGTGATTGACCCTATCCCTATTGTTGCACCCCAAAATTTGCCCTCACAATACAAGACTTTGTGTGCTAAGAAGTTCACAAGGTTCACAAGACCTCTCATGAGGTTCATGAAGTTTACAAGACACCTTATGAGGTTCACAAGGTTCACAAGACACCTTATGAGGTTCACAAGGTTCACAAGACATCTCATGAGGTTCATGAAGTTTAAAATACACCTTATGAGGTTCACAAGGTTCACAAGACACCTTTTGAGGTTCACAAGGTTCACAAGACATCTCATGAGGTTCATGAAGTTTACAAGACACCTTATGAGGTTCACAAGGTTCACAAGACACCTTATGAGGTTCACAAGGTTCACAAGACATCTCATGAGGTTCATGAAGTTTACAATACATCTTATGAGGTTCACAAGGTTCACAAAGTTCACAATTAGTCAGAAGATTTGACAATTCACTCAGACAATGCATCCTCCTAAGCAGTGCATCCAAAACTAGGGTTTTGACTTTAATCAGATTAAATGGACTTTCAATACTTCAAGTGAGCTTCATAACATCTTATATGTGTCTAAGAATCCCCATGACAAATTTCAGAACTTTTCTCAAAGGTTTGCTCAGTCAAATGATCAGATAAGTCAAAATCAGTCAAAGTAGTTAAAAAGTCAAACTGAGGTCAACTGTGGTCAAACCAAAGTCAAACTTCATGATTTTTTTCCAACATCAATTATATGAAGTAAAATTAATCATTTGATCAAGGGTTGATCATGATTCATTAAGGATATTTCAGATCATCAAGAATCAGGAGTTTCTAAATTAGGGTTTCTTCAGGAAAAGTCAACTGAACTTTGACCAGCCATAACTTTCACATGCTTCATCACATTTTTTCCATCCAAAGCTCATTTTGAAGGAAATTGAATTCTCTACAACTTTGTGTCTCACAAGCCAAGCCCAAAAATGCTTCATTTGGAAGGTATGAGCTAAGACATTATAGGTCCTTTTAAAAGTCAACAAAAAGTCAACAACTTCAAAAGGGCATAACTTGAGAATGGTAAATGATATGGACATGAAACCAATGGGGTTGGTTAGAGGATATGTCCAAGAATACCCTCATATCATTAAAATTGAAGGATGTATGCCCTTGCAAAGTTGGGAAATTTTTGGGTGGTTTATGAAGAAAATAGGGTCTTAAAACCAAATTTTTCCAAATGGGCTGAACTTTTTGTGACCCAAAGTGTTCCATGACATCATGCACGAAATTTATTTGATATTTTCATTATTTTATTTTATTTATTTTATTTATTATAATTTTTTATATTAAAAATCATTTTAAATTTAAATAAAATATTAAATATGAAAATTTAAAATATATTTTGGTTCTAGAAGGTCATTAACATGAATTGGATTGAATTGATACACAATTGATGATGATTGGCTTGAAATAGAAAGGTCTTATTCAAAAATATATGAAATTTAAGTTCTAATCTTTTTCAATCTCCAAGAATCAAAAAGTCCATACAATGATCAAATCTTTTGACCTAGTTTCACTCTACTATAAGTATACAAGCTATCACAATGCATAGGCCACGAATTTCACAGCCTCAAGAGTAAGTTTGCATATTAAAAAAACTCACCAAAACTCAAATTCGGATTTCACAATACAGGTTCTTTCAAGACAATTTGAAGGTTGAAACATGTTCTATGGTCATCATTGAACCTATTCTAATCATTGAAAGCATCAAAAACATGACATAGTGCATAACCCGAATTCAACTTTTCATGTCTTGATGATTTTTTCGTTTTCTCATATTTGTGTATTATAAATAAGATTTTATCATTGTTTCATGTTTGTATTGAGTTGTTGATTGTTTCTGGATGGTTTAATTGGAGTTTCACTACAGGTTTAAGGAGTTGCCATGGCTAGGGTTTCGGCCAAGCAATTAGGGTTTCACACTAAACCTAATATAAATGAATTTGGAAAACATAGGATGATTGTGTAAGCTCTGGGGATCACAATGCCCTAATTAATTGAAGGAAATTGTACCGTTTGCTTGCTTGTTGAATTTCGCAGGTCATGTAGGTGTTTGAAATCGCAGGAAATTTCATATGGAAATTCGCAGCAAAAAACGCAAGGCTAGAGGAGGAAGACAAAGTTCTTGGCGCCATCTGGAAGATTCAAAATTGAGTTTAATATATTTAGAATTGTTTGTTGTTTTGTTTCAACTGATGCAGGTTAGCCCAGTGGCAAGGAACGCGTGCGTTATGCTTGAAGGTCCTTGGTTCGAATCCTGGGCGCAGCAATTTTTTCTTATTTTTCATTTAATCATATGACTTAATATATTAATGATTGTATTGGTTATACAATCAGTTGCGCCCTCCCGGCTGGATGGTTAACAACAAAACCAAATGGAGTGTCCTCCATATCACTGGCGCGCGCGCAGCCTAGTGGTTGGTTTGCTGGTCTTGGAGGCTGCATTGTCCAGGGACTGGGTTCAAATCCCAGCCCAGGTAAGTTTTTGTTTTCATTCTTTTTTCTGTTTTCTTATTTAATTAATTTATATTATAGTTAAATAAATTTAAATAATAGAAAAAGTAGAATGTTTGTATTATTATTACAATTTAGAACTCATCTTTTTAATTTAAATCTTATTAGAAAAATTATTTATTTTTTGTAAATTATTAATATTGTATAATTTTATATAGTTATTAATTAATCCTAATTTATTATTCTAAAAAACATATAAACCCTAAATATTTTTATAAAACCTAATTATTTTTTATAAACCATAATTGTAAATATTAATTTATTTTTTAATTATAATTTTCAATTTATTTACTTATAAATCTTAATTATGTACATATTTTTATAATTTATTCATAGTTATTATTTAATATAATTCTTGCATGTAAATAATTTTAGATTATGCTTAAAATAATTAAAACTCTTAATTTAATTTTGTAAATATAATTCATTTTCATAATATGTTTATAATTAACTTTATTTTTATAATATGTTTATAATTTAAAAACTTTATAATAATTAGGATATAATTGTTTATGTTTTCTTCTTAATCTTAAAAAATAATTGTTTATAAAAAAATTGAACTTTTAATCATTATGCTAATATTCTTGTTTATTTTATTATTAATTCTACTTATTTTCATATGATATTTACTTTTATTACTAACCCCATTTATATATATATTGTGATTTATTATTATTATTATTACTAACCCAATTATTTATTATTACTTATTTTGCTTATTTATTTAATTTGTTTTAATTATTATTATTATGTAATTGTCTCCTTTATGTAATATTTTAGTAGTAATTTTTATTATTTATTTTAAACGCTATGGTTAGTAAAATAGGGAGTGAAACGTATTTGTATTTAAAATTGATTTAGATCATTAACTTAAGAGATAAATATTTAAAATTGTACACTCACACACGTAAGTCGATCCTGGATCGCCATCTCACTTCTTAAGGGTTACCTCTCATGTTGCCTAAATAAAAGGTCAAGTAAGGTGTATAAAGCAAAGTCCCTTCTCTCATTAACATCATCTTGTCCCTTTAAAGAATTATAAGATCAAATCCCGTCATGGTTGCCTTCGTAAATGATTTTGTCCCTTTCGAATAAAGATGATAAGTCCCTTCGAATTGCTAAATACACCTTACAGTTGCCTAATCACAGATGTCCCTTCACTTGTCCCTCATACATCCAAGGTAATGACTACCTATTCCTTAATAATAGGGATAGTCTTACCACTTAAAGGATATTCAAGAACAGTAAAGATTTAATCATTAGGGTAGGTTCCTTTTAGATACTTGCTCACTTTCCAAAAACATTTCAAACACTTCAAACAATTTTCAAAAACAAAGGTTTTATATACATCCGTACATGGATCATTATAAAATACTTAAGAAAATTTCTATTCACACACTTCACATTTCAAAAACATTTTAAAGTGAGCTAAGTAACTAAGAGCCCATGGATAACCATGGATGTAAAGGGTGCTAACACCTTCCCTTTACATAACTTACCCCCCGGACCCAAAAATCTTTTAAAAGGTCTTTCCTGTTCTTTTATGCCTTTCCTTTGGATAAAATAAAAGTCGGTGGCGACTCTTGCTATCCACAACATTTAACTAAAGTCAGTTCTCCCACCGTGTTACAGAACTGGCGACTCTGCTGGGGATTTAATAAAAGAGGGGTACCCTTAGGAATTAGATCACTTTAAAATATTTTGCCTTGTTTGCTTTATACTTATCTGTTGGGTGCTCTTATGTGTGAAAGATCCTAACCCGGATCTAGTGTACCTTAGGTAAATGGCAATAGACCAAGGAAACTGTACGGCGTATACCGATATGGTTGATCTGGTGGCCATAGTTAGTGTGATTTCTTGGTTGGTGCTTATGTTCCTTAAGTCAAGTTGAGGATAATATGAGGCTGCCATATGTTGTCAATACACTAACTGACTTTTAGAACCCTAGTTATCCCATCTTGGCCTTTAGAAAGTAGTGAGATAGCCGGCTTTGGTGAAGACTGAAGTTGGTTGATACTCGATACTACACTCATTGAGATCCTAAACTTGGAGGGTTTTGGTTGGCAAGTAAGTTGCCTACTGAACAACCACCCTTGTGAAGGATTAATGATATTAAGATCCCTTAGAACCTGGTTACTTTATAGGACAGGATGAACCAACTAAACTTCAGGGGAGGGTATTTACCTTTAAACCTCATGCAAGCCTCTAAACCTAAGGCTATTGTGTGACTTGTTTGTGTGTGCCACATGTTTGTGATTGAGCATAACATCATAGCATCATCATGCATCATAAGCATAGCATTTTCACTAACCATTTCAAGGACCTAAGGATTTATCTTTGTTCTTTGTTGTAGGTCATGGCTTCTGCTCGTAGGAATACTATCCGGATCAACTTTGTAGGCATACCTCCTAAGCTTAAGGAGTTGGTTTCTCAAGTGTCTGAAAACTCCCGGTTCATCAAGAGACATGGTCACCTATTGGATCTGGTCATTTCAGGGTTCAATGAAGACATGATGAGTGTTCTGTTTCAGTTCTTTGATCCTAAGCACCATTGCTTCACATTCCCTGACTATCAGCTAGTTCCTACAATGGAAGAGTTCTCTAAACTTCTGGGTATACCTGTTCTTGATAAAAGACCCTTCAAAGGCTCGGAAAAAGAGCCTAAATCTGAGGTTATTGCTGCAGCTCTACATCTGAAGAAGTCTGACATTGTTCTAGAAACGAGAAGCGGAGTTAAGGGTATTCTTGCTAAGGTATTAATGGATAAAGCTCAAGTGTTCTTGAAGGCTATGAGCTATGATGCTTTTGAGGAGATCTTAGCCTTGTTGATTTATGGCTTAGTGTTGTTCCCCAATCCTGATCAGTTCATAGACGTGCATGCCATCAACATATTCCTGAGTCACAATCCAGTGCCTACATTGCTTGGAGACATTCTACACTCTCTTCATACTCGTACTACAAAGGCACGAGGAACTTTGATGTGTTGCATACCTTTGTTATCTAGGTGGTTTATTTCTCACCTTCCTCGCTCAGTGACGAAGAATGAACAAGGGTTCAGGTGGTCCAAAAGGATCATGTCACTCTCTCATTCAGATATCCATTGGTGCTCCAGATCTATGGAGAACGTCACTATCATTGACCGTTGTGGGGAGTTTCCTAATGTGCCACTTCTAGGCATAAGAGGAGGCATTACTTACAACCATTCTTTAGCTTTACGACAGTTTGGTTACGCTCGGAGTGATGGTCCTCATGACATGTTGATTCAGGGTATTGTGTTTGACTACGACAACGATCTGCAAGGTTGCCGTCAAAGGTTCATACGAGCATGGAGAAAAGTGAACAAGGTTGACAGCAAGACTCTGGAGCCCAAGTACACTATTCCTATGGAAGCTTACCTCAGATGGGTGTGATCTCGTGCTCAGACTCTTATGATGCCATATCCTGTTATCCTACCAGTTACCATGGAACCTGTTGCTGAAGGAGATACTTCTTATACCATCCTTCACCCAGACATGCCTACTGACATGGAAGACTTACAGAGATCTTGGGTCCAGTTGAAGGAGCAAAGGGATACTTTCGAGGCTCATTACAAAGCAAGCCAAGAAAGAATCCTGGAACTAACAAAGCAACTTCACGAGGAACGAAATCTCAACTCATACCTCAACACAAAGAGGAAGCGTCCATGGGAGACTTAAAACCCCATCTTTTGTATTTATTGCATTTCATTTTCTGTAAGCCCAAAAGGAAAAACAAATTTATTACTAATAAAAGTTTACCTTCTTGTTTGTTTAAACAAATTTAAATCCTGCGGTCCTTGAAAACATTGCATACGCATTAATACATCATATCATTGCATCACAGGTTTATTGTGCACATGTTTCTCATCTTCTCGCTGTTTATTTCAGCAATGGCTCTTGAACAAACAGTTAAAGATCTCCAGGCACAAAATGCACAGTTCCAAGAGCTGATCCTGAACTTGTCCAAGGGGAAGAATGAATTGAAGACACTGCTAGCCAAGAAGACTAAGAAGACTAGAAGGTCAGGTGGCCTGATCAACATGGGAAGAAGGTTCAGAGGTCCTGTCAAGACCAAAGAACAGGTTGAAGACTATGAGTCTGAGAAAGAGGGAGGAAGTCTCCACAACACTATGGGGGACTCTGATTCTGAAGCTAACTACTATCATGAGCTTAATGAAGATAAGTTCAAGATGCTGGTAGATAGAATGGATGCTATGGAATTGCAAAAATCTTCTGGGCTGGATTTTGAAGACCTGAGTTTGATATCTGGGGTAGTTATACCCATTGGTTTCAAGGTTCCTACTTTCGTAGTTTATGATGGTGTTTCTTGTCCCAAGCTGCATCTGAGGTCCTATGTCCGGAGAATCCAACCCCATACTGCTGATAAGAAGTTGTGGATCCATTTCTTCCAAGAGAGCTTATCTGGAGCTCAATTGGAATGGTACTATCAGTTGGAGAGTGTCAACATCCGTGATTGGAATGATCTTGCTGAAGCCTTCTATAAGCAATATCAATACAATGCTGATTTAGCCCCTACTCGCATGCAACTACAAAGCATGTCTATGGGTGCCAAGGAGAGCTTCAAGGAGTATGCTCAGAAGTGGAGAGATTTGGCTGGAAGAGTACAACCCCCTTTAACTGACAGGGAGTTGGTTGATATGTTCATGTGTACGTTGAATGGTCCTTTTTACAGTCATCTCATTGGAAGCTCATCATCTGGCTTCACTGAGTTGATAATGACTGGAGAACGCGTAGAAAGTGGTATAAGGAGTGGCAAGATTCAAGTGGGTGTTTCTTCATCAGGTGCTGCAAAGAAGCCTCCTAGTGGGAAGAAAGAGTCAAATGTTGTTTATGGTCAACCTGATCGTAATAGGAGGCATCAGTCTGTGAGTGCAGTTCATATTTCCAATCCAACTCTTGCAACAACAGAGCCACCACAGGGAAATCAACAGAGGGTTAGAAGGCATTTCACTAAGATCAACATGTCAATGGCCCAAGCCTTGCAACACTTGTTGAAGGCTGAACTTATCACCCTGAAAGATCCTCCTCAGAATCCTAATGTTACCTCTCCCAGGTATAATCCTAATGCACGATGTGCATATCATTAGAATTGTCAGGGACATGATACCAATAGTTGCTGGGTATTGAAGAACAAAATTCAAGATATGATTGATGCTGGGGAGATTGAGTTTGACCCTCCGGGTACTCCAAATGTGATCACTGCTCCCATGCCAAATCATGAGAAGACTGTCAATGCCATTGATGAAGATTCACATATTTCCTCAATTGCAGATTTGACTACACCATTGTCTGTCATTAAGAAGAAGCTAGTACAAGCTGGGTTCTTTCCAGGTTGTCGTGAAGATTGTTTATATTGTACCTATAAGCCGGATAGCTGCTGGAGATTGAGGGATGGAATTCAACGTCTCATGAATAACTATACCATAGTGTTTGAGAGGACTCCACCTTCTGTAGAGAGTATGGTTGATCATATAACTAAGCGTGCGAAGGTTGAAGAGGTGGATATGGTTGATAAAGTGCCGGTGAGGATTACTTCCAAGGGTCCTGTCAAAATCACTCATAAGGGTCCAATTAAGATTACTGCTGAAGGTTCTGTGAAGATTGTTGCTGAAGCTAGAGTGGCTCCTATGATCATTACCACTCTCGGTCCTATTCCGTATACTTCTGATAAAGCTGTGCCTTGGCATTATGGGTCTGATGTTTATATCCATGGTGTTAAGCAGGAACCCTTAGCTGATATGCCTGTTGATGTAGATAACATTGCTGGATCTAGTAAGATCACACGAAGCGGAAGAGTTTTCTCTCCTCCAGTTACCTCCAAGAATGCAGTTACTCCAGCTGCTACCTCCACCACTGATGCTCGGGGCAAAGGTCCTGTTATTGAACCTATACCAACTGATGTGCCAGCTGCTGACGATCTTTCTAAGCAGATGGAAGAAGTATTGAAAATCATTCGCAAGAGTGATTATGACATTGTTGATCAATTGGGGCATACTCCCTCCAAGATTTCTATGCTGTCTTTATTGTTGTGCTCTGAGGCTCATGCCAAGGCCCTGATTAAATTTCTGAAGACTGCTCATGTACCAAATGAAATTTCTGTTGACCAGTTTGAAAATGGTGTTGCACACTTGACCTATGATAATGGGTTATGTTTCTCCGATGTTGATTTGACTCCGGCCAAGAGGGATCATAATAGGGCTCTACATATCTCTATTGAATGCAGGGGCACTACCCTGTCACATGTGCTAATAGACAATGGTTCCTCGCTGAATGTGTTTCCCAAAGAAGTCCTGAATAAGCTTAGTCCTGAAGATGTTGTGCTAAAGCCCAGTAATATAGTGGTGAAAGCTTTTGATGGCTCGAGAAGAGTGGTGCATGGAGAAATTGATCTCCCAATCAAAGTAGGTTCTCAGGTCTTCAATGTTACCTTTTATGTCATGGATATTCGTCCGTCGTATTCTTGTTTGCTTGGGCGTCCCTGGATCCATGGGGCAGGTGCTGTAACCTCCACTTTACATCAGAAGCTGAGATATCCAGTAGAAGGGAAGGTTGTTACTGTCTACAGAGAGGAAGGGTATATGATTAGCCATGTGAACACCTTTAAGTATCTTGAAGTGGAAGGTGAATACGTTGAAACTCCGTGTCAGACATTTGAAGTGGTTCCTTGGATTGTTAATGATTATGAAGCTCCTCCTGTTGTCAAGAAAGTTCCCGTGGTCACCAGAGTACCTCCAACAATGGCCTCCCTTAAAGATGCTAGAGCTGTGGTGGATGAAGGTGGTTGTACTATTTGGGGTCAGCTTCCTGATATTCCGTACAAGTCTGACAAATTTGGTTTGGGTTTCACTGCAGAGTCCCAGAAGGCTGTTCGTCGTGCTCGTGCTGTTCGTATCACCAATCAGGGGATTATGAAGAATCAAATCAATGTTGTGGGTGACTATGATGAAGACTACAACTTGGATGCTTGGATTTTTCCTACTGTGGGTGCTGGGCTCAACAACTGGAAAGTTGAAGATGTTATTCCTATCTCCTTTAGTCAGGAGTAAATACTATTACTGTATTGTTACTTTTAAGTTTGTAATTTCTTGAACAATTAAACTTTCAAGCCTTGTGCCTTACCCGGGGCACAATGGTATGCTTGTTACGGGATGTCATTTCATTTGCATACTTCATTCAATAAAAATCAGTGGACGTTTCGTTTTCGTAAATATTGTGTTCCTTGGCTTTCTTTTCTTTTATTTTTGATTTATCAGCTATGTGTTCTTACACACACCCACATCACTAAAATACAGATCCTCATCCACTCTGGATCCTGTTGATAACAGTTCTACTATTGCCAATTATAATTTCGAGAATCCGATCTACCAAGCTGAAGACGGAAATGAGGACGATTGTGAAGTACCTGTAGAGCTTGCTAGGTTGTTACAACAAGAAGAGAAAGCTATACAGCCACATGAAGAGCCAATCGAAGTTGTGAATCTGGGAACTGAAGAAAATAGGAAAGAGGTCAAGATAGGGGCTGAATTAGAGGATAGTGTCAAGAGCAGATTGATTCAGATGTTACGTGACTATGTGGAGATCTTTGCTTGGTCCTACGAAGATATGCCAGGGTTGGATACAGACATTGTGGTTCACCGTTTACCAGTAAAAGAAGATTGTCGTCCAAAGAAGAAGAAGGTTCGTCGCATGCGTCCTGAAATGTCAGAGAAGATTAAGGCAGAGGTAATGAAACAGTTTGATGCAGGGTTCTTAGCTGTGACTTCTTATCCTCAGTGGGTTGCAAATGTGGTACCGGTACCTAAGAATGATGGTAAGGTACGTATGTGTGTAGACTACAGGGATTTGAACAAAGCCAGCCCCAAAGATGACTTTCCACTGCCTCATATTGATGTTCTGGTAGACAACACTGCTCAGCATAAGGTATTCTCTTTTATGGATGGTTTCTCTGGTTACAATCAGATCAAGATGTCACCTGAAGATATGGAGAAGACAACATTTGTTACACAGTGGGGCACTTTTTGTTATAAAGTGATGCCATTTGGTTTGAAGAATGCTGGGGCAACATATCAGCGTGCTATGGTGGCTTTGTTTCACGATATGATTCATCATGAGATAGAGGTATATGTGGATGATATGATAGCCAGGTCCCAGAATGAAGAGCAACATCTTGATCATCTGCATAAGTTGTTTGAGAGGTTGAAGAAATACAAGCTAAGATTGAACCCAAACAAGTGTACTTTTGGAGTTAGATCTGGTAAGCTCCTGGGTTTCATTGTTAGTGGAAAAGGTATTGAAGTAGATCCTGCAAAAGTGAAAGCTATACGAGAGATGCCAGCTCCCCGTACTGAGAAGGAAGTTAGAGGTTTCTTGGGACGATTGAATTATATTGCAAGATTTATTTCCCAATTGACTGCTACCTGTGAGCCAATCTTCAAGTTGTTAAAGAAAGATCAGGTAATGGAGTGGAATGATGAGTGCCAGACTGCCTTTGATGAAATCAAGAAGTATCTGCTAGAACCTCCCATTTTGATGCCACCAGTTGATGGAAGACCCTTGATTATGTACTTAACAGTATTAGACAACTCAATGGGGTGTGTGTTGGGGCAACATGACGAGTCTGGTCGAAAAGAGCAGGCAATATACTACCTTAGCAAAAAGTTTACCGACTGTGAAACAAGATACTCACTGCTCGAGAAAACTTGTTGCGCTTTGGCATGGGCTGCTCGCTGACTAAGACAGTATATGTTGACCCATACTACCTTGTTGATTTCGAAGATGGACCCAATCAAGTACATATTTGAGAAACCTGCTCTCTCCGGAAGAATTGCAAGATGGAAAATGATCTTAACAGAATATGATATACAGTATACTACTCAGAAGGCCATTAAAGGAAGTGTTGTAGCTGATCATTTGGCTCATCAAGCAGTGGATGATTACCAGTCAATGAGTTTTGAGTTCCCTGATGAAGACATTATGATTATTACCAAAGAACCTGGACAATATGACGGACCTGAACAAGGATCCCGATGGACTATGGTTTTTGATGGAGCTTCTAATGCACTTGGTAATGGTGTTGGTGTTGTGATCAGTTCCCCTAAAGGTTTTCATACCCCGATTACTGCCAGACTTTGTTTCTATTGTACCAATAACATGGCTGAGTATGAGGCATGTATCCTGGGTATCAAAGCTGCCATTGATATGAAGATTCAGTTCCTAGACGTGTATGGAGATTCAGCCCTGGTAGTAAGTCAGATTAAAGGAGATTGGGATACCAAGCATGATAATCTCATTCCTTATAGAGAACATGTGTTGTCTTTGATCCCACATTTTAAAGAGATTACCTTTGGACATATTCCACGAAGAGAGAATCAGTTGGCAGATGCATTAGCCACCATGGCATCCATGTTTGAGATCAGCTGGGATGATGAAGCTCCCAAAATTACTATTGATAGATTTGAGAAGCCTGCATACTGCAATGAGATTGACACTGAAGAAACAGAGGAGAAGCCTTGGTTCTATGAAGTAAAAAGATATCTTGAAACTCAGGAATTCCCTGAAGGGGCATCTGTCAAAGATAGGAAGTTTCTGAGAAGGTTTTCTGCTAAGTTCTTCTTGAGTAATGGAATTTTGTACAAGCGCAATCATGATTCAACTTTGCTTCGGTGTGTGGATAAGAAGGAAGCAACAAAGATTATGGAAGATATGCATGATGGGATCTTTGGTACTCATTCTAGTTGTCATACCATGGCAAAGAAGATTTTGAGAGCAGGTTACTATTGGTCTACCATGGAAGCTGACTGCTATCAACATTCCAGAACATGCCACAAATGTCAAATCTATGCTGATAAAGTCCATATACCTCCATCACCATTGAATGTGTTGACTGCTCCTTGGCCTTTTGCCATGTGGGGCATTGATATGATTGGTGAGATCAAACCTACTGCTTCTAATGGGCATCGTTTCATCCTGGTTGCTATTGATTACTTTACGAAGTGGGTAGAGGCAGCATCATTTGCATCTGTTACCAAGAATGTGGTGGCTCGATTCATTAAGAATAATCTCATATGTAGGTATGGCATCCCTGAAAGGATTATTACTGACAATGGCTCTAATCTGAACAACACTATGATTACTGATCTCTACACGCAATTCAAGATTAAGCATCACAACTCTTCTCCGTATCGTCCGAAGATGAATGAGGCAGTTGAAGCCGCTAACAAGAATATCAAGAAGATTATACAGAAGATGACTGTTACTTATAAGGATTGGCATGAGATGTTACCATTTTCTCTTCATGGTTATCGTACTACAATACGCACTTCAATAGGGGCAACCCCATTCTCCTTAGTCTATGGTATGGAAGCAGTTTTGCCCATTGAAGTTCAGATTCCCTCCTTAAGATTTATGAAGGATGCAGGCTTGGATGAAGATGAGTGGATTCAGACTCGACTTGACCAGATAAATTTGATTGATGAGAAGAGGCTAGCAGCAGTTTGTCATGGCCAGATGTACCAGAAACGGATGATCAAAGCTTTTAACAAGAAGGTTAAGCCAAAGGTATATCAGGCTGGTGACTTGGTAATCAAGCGTATCATATTACCACAGGGTGATCCCAGGGGCAAGTGGACTCCTACATATGAAGGACCATTTGTAGTCAAGACAGTATTCTCAGGAGGTGCCATGATACTTACTACTATGGATGGTGAAGACTTCCCACAGCCTGTAAACGCAGACATAGTTAAAAAATACTACGCATAAAAAGAGACCCGCTAGGTTGACTGGCCTAGGCAAAAATAAGGGCATCCCGGCGAACCAAAAGGGTTCGGGCAAAAATTAGGGATATATATAAAAAAAAATGTACACCCGGCAAGTCGAAAACCTGAAAAGGCTGCTTGGGCAAAAAAGGGTATCCCGGTGGATTGAAAACCTGAAAGGGCAATCCAGGCAAAAGTTAGGGATTAAAGCGTATGACTATGTCTCGTTTGGATCACCCATGAAACTACAACCAGTTGTGTTACTTACTCAAGTTTGAACAGATAAAGCTCAATCCAATCATCTCCGTCTCGACAGCAGAAGATGAGATACTTGAAGATAATGGCAATAGTAGAATTGAAATTCAATAGGGTTATTTCCCACATAGCTGATTTTCTTTATTTTGTAAAATTTTTATGACAAATTCCTCTTACTAGGATTTCTGTCTCCTTGTACAAACTTACCTATGTATAGGTCACTTGGTGATATAAATAAAATTCCATCTTTGAATCCAGATTTACTTTTACCCTATTTACATAAGCGAAACGTCCATTGGTTGTGTTTGAATGTATGTATGCTTTTGAATATGATTGATGTTTACCAGAAATGCATAGATGCTTAATATGATTGATGTTTACCAGAAATGAATGAAAATGCAATAATAGTATTTACTAAGGACGAACGAGGGAAGGATTTCAACGAAGCTTCACCAGTTCATCTCTACAAGACAGCTACAAATCCCCAGTAGGACAAATCCATCTTCATAAACACTTCGAGTCACATCTCCCCTGGAATTTATATCCATCTCTTTTATCCTCATACGGATAGTCGGGAATGTATTCTTTCAATAGGAGTACGACGAACGAAGATGGGAGGTTATGTATACCCTACTATCAAACGAAGACAGGAGGTTATGTATACCCTACTATCAAATGAAGACGGGAGGTTATGGATACCTTACTATCGAACGAAGACAGGATGTTATATACTATATTATCAAACAAGACGAGAACGAGTTCCTCATATTCTCCAGCAACAAATCGGGATTTATTTTCCTGGCCATCAGTTGTTATACGAAGATATCCAGACGCCTCAGGCTGCATGATGCATACATACATCATTTACATCATATCATACATATCCATAAATACATAATACATTACTTAAGTGCATCATACATATCCATAAATACATAATACATTACTTAAGTGCATCATATTATACATACATACATAATGCATAAACTAATATTATCATACAGAATGTTATAATCTTGTTTTTCAGATTAATTCTCCAGCAGACAAACTTCATCAACAACTTATGACTATTGGGGCCGTTGTTTATCCTCCCAAAAGTTATCATTATACCTCAGGACGTTGTTTATCCTCCTAAAAGCTTCTTATACCCCAGGACGTTGTTTATCCTCCTGAAAGCTTCTTATACCTCAGGACGTTGTTTATCCTCCTGAAAGCAATCATGACCTTGGGCTGTTGTTTATCCTCCCAAAGGTTATGTTTATACCTCAGGACGTTGTTTATCCTCCTGAAAGCTATCATGACTATTGGGCCGTTGTTTATCCTCCCAAAAGTTATCATCATACCTCAGGACGTTGTTTATCCTCCTGAAAGCTATCATTACTATTGGGCCGTTGTTTATCCTCCCAAAAGTTATACTTATACCTAAGGACGTTGTTTATCCTCCTGAAGGTTATACCTTTACCTTGGGCCGTTGTTTATCTTCCCAAAGGTTATCTCACTATGTTGGGACGTTGTTTATCTTCCCAAAAAGCTATATCTTCATATTTTGGACTATCTTCCAAGAGACATATTTGAAGAACTTTTCTCCAATTGGCATCTTTAAGCCCACTCAAGCATATACAACTAGTCATCAGTATCCCTCTACGCACCGGTGAGTGCAAATTTTTGGGCTTTTGTGTTCAATTCCCTTCAACCTTCCAGGTCACGACTGACACATATACCAATCTAACCCCTCAGGTTTCAGAAAATTGAACAGGGGCAGCTGTTGCACCCCAAAATTTGCCCTCACAATACAAGACTTTGTGTGCTAAGAGGTTCACAAGGTTCACAAGACCTCTCATGAGGTTCATGAAGTTTACAAGACACCTTATGAGGTTCACAAGGTTCACAAGACACCTTATGAGGTTCACAAGGTTCACAAGACATCTCATGAGGTTCATGAAGTTTACAAGATACCTTATGAGGTTCACAAGGTTCACAAGACACCTTATGAGGTTCACAAGGTTCACAAGACATCTCATGAGGTTCATGAAGTTTACAAGACACCTTATGAGGTTCACAAGGTTCACAAGACACCTTATGAGGTTCACAAGGTTCACAAGACATCTCATGAGGTTCATGAAGTTTACAAGACATCTTATGAGGTTCACAAGGTTCACAAAGTTCACAATTAGTCAGAAGATTTGACAATTCCCTCAGACAATGCATCCTCCTAAGCAGTGCATCCAAAACTAGGGTTTTGACTTTAATCAGATTAAATGGACTTTCAATACTTCAAGTGAGCTTCATAACATCTTATATGTGTCTAAGAATCCCCATGACAAATTTCAGAACTTTTCTCAAAGGTTTGCTTAGTCAAATGATCAGATAAGTCAAAATCAGTCAAAGCAGTTAAAAAGTCAAACTGAGGTCAACTGTGGTCAAACCAAAGTCAAACTTCATGATTTTTTTCCAACATCAATTATATGAAGTAAAATTCATCATTTGATCAAGGGTTGATCATGATTCATTTAGGATATTTCAGATCATCAAGAATCAGGAGTTTCTAAATTAGGGTTTCTTCAGGAAAAGTCAACTGAACTTTGACCAGCCATAACTTTCACATACTTCATCACATTTTTTCCATCCAAAGCTCATTTTGAAGGAAATTGAATTCTCTACAACTTTTTGTCTCACAAGCCAAGCCCAAAAATGCTTCATTTGGAAGGTATGAGCTAAGACATTATAGGTCCTTTTAAAAGTCAACAAAAAGTCAACAACTTCAAAAGGGCATAACTTGAGAATGGTAAATGATATGGACATGAAACCAATGGGGTTGGTTAGAGGACTATTCAAGCTTTCCAAAATGTCCAAGAATACCCTCATATCATTAAAATTTAAGGATGTATGCCCTTGCAAATTTGGGAAATTTTGGGTGGTTTATGAAGAAAATAAGGTCTTAAAACCAAATTTTTCCAAATGGGCTGAACTTTTTGTGACCCAAAGTGTTCCATGACACCATGCATGAAATTTATTTGATATTTTCATTATTTTATTTTATTTATTTTATTTATTATGATTTTTTATATTAAAAATCATTTTAAATTTAAATAAAATATCAAATATGAAAATTTAAAATATATTTTGGTTCTAGAAGGTCATTAACATGAATTGGATTGAATTGATACACAATTGATGATGATTGGCTTGAAATAGAAAGGTCTTATTCAAAAATATATGAAATTTAAGTTCTAATCTTTTTCAATCTCCAAGAATCAAAAAGTCCATACAATGATCAAATCTTTTGACCTAGTTTCACTCTACTATAAGTATACAAGCTATCACAATGCATAGGCCACGAATTTCACAGCCTCAAGAGTAAGTTTGCATATTCAAAAAACTCACCAAAACTCAAATTCGGATTTCACAATTCAGGCTCTTTCAAGACAATTTGAAGGTTGAGACATGTTCTATGGTCATCATTGAACCTATTCTAATCATTGAAAGCATAAAAAACATGACATAGTGCATAACCCGAATTCAACTTTTCATGTCTTGATGATTTTTTCGTTTTCTCATATTTGTGTATTATAAATAAGATTTGATCATTGTTTCATGTTTATATTGAGTTGTTGATTGTTTCTGGATGGTTTAATTGGAGTTTCACTACAGGTTTAAGGAGTTGCCATGGCTAGGGTTTCGGCCAAGCAATTAGGGTTTCACACTAAACCTAATATAAATGAATTTGGAAAACATAGGATGATTGTGTAAGCTCTGAGGATCACAATGCCCTAATTAATTGAAGGAAATTGTACCGTTTGCTTGCTTGTTGAATTTCGCAGGTCCTGTAGGTGTTTGAAATCGCAGGAAATTTCATAGGGAAATTCGCAGCAAAAAACGCAAGGCTAGAGGAGGAAGACGAAGTTCTTGGCGCCATCTGGAAGATTCAAAATTGAGTTTAATATTTTTAGAATTGTTTGTTGTTTTGTTTCAACTGATGCAGGTTAGCCCAGTGGCAAGGAACGCGTGCGTTATGCTTGAAGGTCCTTGGTTCGAATCCTGGGCGCAACAATTTTTTCTTATTTTTTATTTAATCATATGACTTAATATATTATTGATTGTATTGGTTATACAATCAGTTGCGCCCTCCCGGCTGGATGGTTAACAACAAAACCAAATGGAATGTCCTCCATATCACTGGCGCGCGCGCAGCCCAGTGGTTGGTTTGCTGGTCTTGGAGGCTGCATTGTCCAGGGACTGGGTTCAAATCCCAGCCCAGGTAAGTTTTTGTTTTCATTCTTTTTTCTGTTTTCTTATTTAATTAATTTATATTATAGTTAAATAAATTTAAATAATAGAAAAAGTAGAATGTTTATATTATTATTACAATTTAGAACTCATCTTTTTAATTTAAATCTTATTAGAAAAATTATTTATTTTTTTGTAAATTATTAATATTGTATAATTTTATATAGTTATTAATTAATCCTAGTTTATTATTCTAAAAAACATATAAACCCTAAATATTTTTATAAAACCTAATTATTTTTTATAAACCTTAATTGTAAATATTAATTTATTTGTTAATTATAATTTTCAATTTATTTACTTATAAATCTTAATTATGTACATATTTTTATAATTTATTCATAGTTATTATTTAATATAATTCTTGCATGTAAATAATTTTAGATTATGCTTAAAATAATTAAAACTCTTAATTTAATTTTGTAAATATAATTCATTTTCATAATATGTTTATAATTAACTTTATTTTTATAATATGTTTATAATTTAAAAACTTTATAATAATTAGGATATAATTGTTTATGTTTTCTTCTTAATCTTAAAAAATAATTGTTTATAAAAAAATTGAACTTTTAATCATTATGCTAATATTCTTGTTTATTTTATTATTAATTCTACTTATTTTCATATGATATTTACTTTTATTACTAACCCCATTTATATATATATTGTGATTTATTATTATTATTATGACTAACCCAATTATTTATTATTACTTATTTTGCTTATTTATTTAATTTGTTTTAATTATTATTATGTAATTGTCTCCTTTATGTAATATTTTAGTAGTAATTTTTATTATTTATTTTAAACGCTATGGTTAGTAAAATAGGGAGTGAAACGTATTTGTATTTAAAATTGATTTAGATCATTAACTTAAAAATATTTAAAATTGTACACTCACACACGGAAGTCGATCCTGGATCGCCATCTCACTTCTTAAGGGTTACCTCTCATGTTGCCTAAATAAAAGGTCAAGTAAGGTGTATAAAGCAAAGTCCCTTCTCTCATTAACATCATCTTGTCCCTTTAAAGAATTATAAGATCAAATCCCGTCATGGTTGCCTTCGTAAATGATCTTGTCCCTTTCGAATAAAGATGATAAGTCCCTTCGAATTGCTAAATACACCTTACAGTTGCCTAATCACAGATGTCCCTTCACTTGTCCCTCATACATCCAAGGTAATGACTACCTATTCCTTAATAATAGGGATAGTCTTACCACTTAAAGGATATTCAAGAACAGTAAAGATTTAATCATTAGGGTAGGTTCCTTTTAGATACTTGCTCACTTTCCAAAAACATTTCAAACACTTCATACACTTCAAACAATTTTCAAAAACAAAGGTTTTATATACATCCGTACATGGATCATTATAAAATACTTAAGAAAATTTCTATTCACACACTTCACATTTCAAAAACATTTTAAAGTGAGCTAAGTAACTAAGAGCCCATGGATAACCATGGATGTAAAGGGTGCTAACACCTTCCCTTTACATAACTTACCCCCCGGACCCAAAAATCTTTTAAAAGGTCTTTCCTGTTCTTTTATGCCTTTCCTTTGGATAAAATAAAAGTCGGTGGCGACTCTTGCTATCCGCAACATTTAACCAAAGTCAGTTCTCCCACCGTGTTACACCTATGCCTTATGCTGCCTTATTGCCACAACTCCTGAAACTCAACTTGGTTGAATTAAGGACATTGGCACCACCAGATCCCTCCAATCTTCCAAGAAATTATGATGTCAACGCCAGATGTGCTTTCCACTCCAATGCACCTGGTCACAATACCGAGAAATGCAGGGCTTTGCAAATGAAAGTCCAAGATCTGGTGGATTCCAAAGCCCTCAACTTCGCACCCCCTCCAAATGTCAACAAGAATCCCATGCCCAATCATGGAGGGCCAAGAATTAATGTCATTGAGGAAGACAAGCCATCTTTCTTGATAACCAGTGTTGGGCAGATTCGAACACCTCTGGTCGAAATTAAAGCTCATCTCCTAGAGTACCAGATGTTCCCCGGGTGTGAGCTCGGTTGTGGGTATTGCAACATTATAGTCAACGGGTGTGATAATTTAAGAAGCGGCATAGATGGTCTTATCAAGGATGGTATACTTCAGATCTCAACAACGGCGCCTACAAATCCAGCGATTCCTTTGACAACAATTCCTGATTCTCCTACAACTGCAGCAACAATCATTCCGACCGATTCACCAATATCATCAACAATGGCTCCACCCATCACTTCAACAAATCAAATGTCAACAACCCTTTCTTCTACAACATCAGCATCCATTTATTCAGCAGAATCTTCTACAACATCAGCAGAAATTAATGAAGACATCTCAGCAGTCACCATCTACTATGATCCATCAGATGTTCCTCCAAACAACAACTTTCAACAACAAACAGTGGCACCTCCTGCCAGGTCACCGGTCACCATTTACTACGATCCGCACACCATTACAGTACCCTCCTCTGCTGCAGTCAGTCCAGTTACTATCACGGTGCCTGGACCCCTTCCATATGAAAGCAGCAATGCCATACCTTGGCATTATGGCTCTGACCTCTACTGCAACGAGGAGAAAATCACTCTGGATTCTTCAACCTCTTCTCCACAAATTGATAATGTTGGGGGAGGCGGAGGCTTCACCAGAAGCGGACGCCTTTTTTCCTCACAAGTATAAAGACCTAATGCTGAAGCAGAAGCTGCTGCTAAAGCAAAAGGAAAGAGTGTGGTATTTGAAGAGCCGGCTGCCAAAGAAACTCAGAAGACGTCTTTTGAACAAGATGTAGACGAGTTTATGAGAATCATAAAGAGAAGTGATTACAAGGTGGTGGATCAGCTTCACCAAACTCCCTCAAAGATCTCCATATTATCCCTGTTGATGTGTTCTGAAGCTCACAGGAATGCATTATTGAAAGTCCTGCATGCAGCATACGTGCCAGAGGAGATCACTGTTAATCAGCTAGAAACTGTGGTAGCAAATGTCAACACCAGCCATGGACTGGGCTTTACCAATACTGACTTAACAATTGAGGGACGTAACCACAACAAGGCTTTACACATCACCCTAGAGTGCAAGGGTGCTGTTTTATCTCATGTACTGGTGGACACTGGGTCGTCACTCAATGTTCTACCAAAGAAAGCCTTAGTGAAGCTGGAGTATGATGGCTTGGCATTGCGTCCGAGTAATTTGGTGGTGAGAGCATTCGATAGCTCTAAGAGATCAGTGTTTGGGGAGATTGATCTGCCTGTGATGATTGGCCCGCAGACCTTCAAAATTACCTTCTATGTGATGGACATTCAGCCGGCATACAGCTGTTTGTTGGGTAGACCCTGGATCCATGCCGCTGGCGCTGTTACGTCTACCCTTCACCGGAAGCTGAAATTCGAGTGGGAAGGCCAGATCATCACCATCTGTGGTGAAGAGGACATCTTTGTTAGCCATCTGGCTACGTACAAGTATATAGAAATGGATGGAGAAATCCATGAAACCATGAGCCAGGGGTTTGAGGCCCTGAACATTAATGAAGCATCTGCTGTACTGGGAACTTCCATGATGTCTTATCAGCAAGCCAGGAAGGTTGTTGAAGAGGGTACTGCCCAAGGCTGGGGGAAGCTGCTGCCCGTGGAAAAGAAAGAGGACAGATTTGGGTTGGGTTACAGACCAACTCAACAAGATCAATTAGAGGCTGCCAAGAAGCCCAATTTTGTCAGCGGGGGAATGCTCACCCCGGATGCAGTGAACAACTTGGAAGACGAGGAGGAAAGCGACCGCAACCTGGAGAGCTGGATACGTCCAAGGATCCCGGGGAGCCAAGTCCTTAACTGGTCTTCCCAGGAAATTATAAGGGTTACTCCTGCAGAGTAATTATTATTTCCTGTATTTTAAGCATGCATCAAGTCTTGCGTCTTGCCCAAGATGACAAGACTCATTTTGTAATCGGGCCATCTTGTAATTTTGTGCAAACAGATCAATCAATGAATATCGGACATCTTTTGCAAATGAGTCTTTTCTTTTTCCGCTCACTGTTTTTGATTTTTCTTTTTGTACAAAAATAAAATGGCAATGTTTTCAAAATGATAACTTCATTTCACTTTTTTCTAAAACAAGATTAAAATCGATCACTAAAATGAACGATCTAAACCCTTGCAGAGAGTGCCTTTCAGACTGCACCGAAACAACACAGCTATGACTTCGTATGACTTTGACAATCCAATCAATCAAGCTGATGAAGGAGTTGAAGAAGATTACGAGCTACCTGAAGAGCTATCCAGGTTGTTAAGGCAAGAGGAGAAGGTTATCACTCCTCATCAGGAGGAGGTCGAAACGGTAATCTTGGTACGAAAGAAGATGTGAAAGAAGTTAAGATCGGGGCCTGCTTACAAGATTCAGTAAAAGAGCAATTGATTGACATGCTTCGAGAGTATGTGGATGTGTTTGCTTGGTTTTATCAGGATATGCTTGGGTTGGACACCGACATTGTCATGCACAAGCTGCCTTTAAAAGAAGACTGCCCCCCAGTAAAACAGAAGTTGCGCCGTACTCGCCCAGATATGGCAATGAAGATTAAAGAAGAGGTGCAAAAGCAGTGGGACGCCGGTTTCCTTGCTGTGACTAGCTATCCGCCGTGGGTTGCTAATATTGTACCTGTGCCTAAGAAAGACGGCAAGGTGAGGATGTGTGTGGATTACCGGGATCTGAACAGAGCCAGCCCGAAAGATGATTTCCCTTTACCTCAAATTGATGTATTGGTTGATAATACGGCTCAGTTCTCGGTGTTCTCCTTCATGGATGGATTTTCAGGATACAATCAGATCAAGATGTCACCTGAAGACATGGAGAAGACAACTTTCATCACACCCTAGGGCACATTCTGTTACAAGGTGATGCCATTTGGACTGAAGAATGCTGGTGCAACTTATCAACGGGCTATGGTAACATTATTCCATGACATGATCCATAAAGAAATTGAATGTTATGTGGATGACATGATTGCCAAGTCCCTCACAGAAGAAGGCCACCTGGTAAATCTGCTGAAGCTATTCAAGCGTCTGAGAAAGTACCAACTGAAGCTGAACCCCAACAAGTGCACATTTGGGGTGCGATCCGGTAAACTGCTGGGATTTATTGTAAGTGAGAAAGGGATTGAAGTTGACCCTGATAAAGTAAAAGCTATTCAAGAAATGCCTGCACCGAAGACTGAAAAAGAAGTTCGGGGGTTCTTAGGAAGATTGAACTACATTTCACGGTTCATATCTCACCTTACAGCAACTTGTGAACCTTTGTTCAAACTGTTAAGAAAAGAACAAACGGTCAGGTGGAACGAAGACTGCCAGAGGGTTTTTGACAAAATCAAGGAATACTTACAAGAGCCTCTAATCCTTATGCCTCCAGTTGAAGGAAGACCTCTAATAATGTACTTGACAGTATTAGAAGAGTCAATGGGGTGTCTGCTGGGCCAGCATGACGAGTCTGGTCAAAAAGAGTATGCAATTTACTACCTAAGCAAAACGTTTACCGACTGTGAACAACGTTATTCACTGCTCGAGAAAACTTGTTGTGCTTTAGCGTGGGCTGCTCGCCGACTAAGGCAGTATATGTTGACCCACACTACTTTATTGATCTCAAATATGGATCCAGTTAAGTACATTTTTGAGAAGCCAACACTTACCGGACGGGTTGCAAGATGGCAAATGATCCTCACAGAATATGACATCCAGTACACATCCCAAAAGGCCATCAAAGGCAGTGTATTGTCTGATTATCTTGCTGAGCAACCCATTGATGATTACCAGCCTATGAGATTTGACTTCCCTGATGAAGACATCATGTTCATAAAAGCGAAAGATCATGAAGAGCCTGTTCACACTGAAGGGCCTGACCCAGAAGAAGAATGGATTATGATGTTTGATGGGGCTGTTAATATGAATGGTCGTGGTATTGGTGCAGTACTCATTACACCTAAGGGAGTTCACATGCCTTTCTCGGCAAAACTCACCTTCAACTGCACTAACAACGAAGCTGAATACGAAGCTTGTATTATGGGTCTTGAGGAAGCCATTGACCTCAGGATCAAGACTTTGACTATGTTCGAAGATTCAGCTATAATAGTTAATCAAACCAACGGCAAATGGTACACCCACCAAGATCATCTGATACCTTACCGGTATTATACAAGAAGGTTATTGACTTTCTTCACAACAGTCAAGCTTGAGTATATCCCTCGAGATCAGAATCAGTTTGCAGATGCTCTGGCTACCATTTCTTCCATGATCAAAGTTCAAGCTGCCAACTTTGTGCCTCGGATTTCAGTGTCCAGACTTGACAGACCAGCATATGTGTTCTCAGCAGATGTTGTCAAAAATGATAAGCCCTGGTTCCATGACATTAAGTGCTTCTTTGAGGATCAAACATACCCACCTGGGGCATCTTCCAATGACAAGAAGACACTAAGAAGGCTAGCTGGTAGTTTCTTTCTGAATACTGACGGCTCCTTGTACAAGAGAAACTTTGATATGGTACTACTCAGATGCGTTGATAAGACAGAAGCAGACCTGTTAATGCACGAGGTGCACAAAGGATCCTTTGGTACCCATGCTGAAGGGCATGCAATGGCTAAAAAGTTGCTAAGATCAGGCTATTACTGGATCACAATGGATGCGGATTGTTGTGCTTATGCCAGAAAATGTCATAAATGCCAGATTTATGCGGATAAAGTGCACGTACCTCCCAATCCTTTGAATGTGATGTCTTCACCCTGGCCCATTGCCATGTGGGGGATTGATATGATTGGCAAGATTGAACCGACTGCTTCAAACGGTCACAGATTCATCCTGGTTGCTATTGACTATTTTACCAAGTGGGTTGAAGCGGCTTCCTATGCAAATGTTACAAGACAAGTGGTAGCCCGATTTTTGAAGAGAGATATCATTTGTCGGTATGGAGTTCCCGAGCGAATCATTACTGATAATGGTTCCAGTTTAAACAAAAAAATGATGGTAGAACTGTGCCGGAACTTCAAGATCCAACACCACAATTCTTCTCCTTACAGGCCAAAGATGAATGGCGCTGTAGAGGAAGCTAACAAGAATATCAAGAAGATTGTGCAGAAGATGGTAGTTACCTACAAAGACTTGCATGAAATGCTACCATTTGCCTTGCATGGGTACCGTACGTCAATCAGAACATCCACTGGGGCAACACCGTATCAGCTTGTGTATGGTATGGAGGCAGTCCTACCGGTGGAAGTTGAATTACCCTCCCTGCGGGTACTAATGGATGTTAAGATGAATGAAGCAGAATGGGTCCGGTCCCGATACGAACAACTGAATCTGATCGAAGAGAAGAGATTGGCTGCAATTTGTCATGGGCAGCTATATCCGAAAAGAATGAAGAAAGCCTTCGATCAGAAAGTCAGGCTCCGAGAGTACCAAGTAGGAGATCTTGTGCTGAAAAGACTCCTCCCTCCTCATACAGACCACAGGGGCAAGTGGACTCCGAACTATGAAGGACCATTCGTAGTAAAGAAAGTTTTCTCTGGTGGAGCACTCATGCTCAGTACTATGGATGGTGAAGACTTCCTGTCCCCTGTGAATTCAGATGCAGTTAAAAAATACTTCGCATAAAAATGACCCGCTCGACATAAAAACAGAATGTAAGTCCAGGAAAAAATAGGGCATCCCGGCGAGTCAAAAACAGAATAAAAGACTCGGGCAAAAATAAGGGAAAATAAACAAAAAAATGTACACCCGCTGAGTTGAAAAGCCGTATTGGACAACTCAGGCAAAAATGGGTATCCCGGTGGATTGAAAACCCGAAAGGGCGATCCACGCAAAATAAGGGAATAAGCGAACAGCTACACTCTGAATTCATCTGTATCACTTACAACATGGTAAACTCTAAAAGGGTCAAGCATCGGTCAGAATCAGCCTCTTTCAAAAGTGAGATGAGAAGAACGTCAAAAGTCATACAAGTCATAGCAAAAGGGAAGCCCCTCGAAGCATCATCAACATTTCCAACACCTTTTTGTTTCTCAATTTTTGTAACAATCTCCTCATTTCAGGGGATCCGTTTCTTTGACTGTATCTTGCCAATTCAGGGCACACGAATTAATAAAATCAGATTTTCAGTCATGTTTCGTCTCGTACATTTGATTTTCATTTGCAAAAACGTCCGATGTCTTTAAGATATTGATTGCATAAATACAGATGCTTCTCTTCTAAAAAATACGTGCTTGTAGGAAATATACTTACTCCCGGGAGTGTCTAAACTCCTATGATGGAATCCGGTAGGGGATACCTCGGGATTACTTGTGCGTTTCTCTGTCTTTTCAGGATTGCAGGTATTCAAAGCACAACATGGGGCATGAAAGCTTCACCCCTGCAAGCTGGCAAATCATTATCTACTCAGTCTATCTCCCAATTAGTACCAGAGGTGTTTTCTCCCCAGCTGAGTTGTCAAGTATCATCCTCAGCAGGATCCCCACAGAAATCTCTAAAAAGATCTTCCAGTGATCTTTCTTCTTCCCCAGCCAAGTGCTAGACAGGGAACCATCACCCCACATAGTTTCAGCCTCTATCCAGAAGAGCAACGCCTGAAGATGTCACAACAGAGTGACGAAAGCTTCTACAAACCCTAGCTGGGTCCCTCATTACCAGGATAGGTCTATCAGTGACCTACTTCCCCATGCAGAGTCGGATGTGTCAGATCTACCAATGATCTCATCCCCAGCTGGGATATTTACTTCAAGCAGATCAGCCAGGGATCTCCACGGCAACGGGATCCGAATCCCGGATCGGTATCTTTGCATAATCATAGCATTCGCATCATATCCTCCCCACAGAGCGTAGCATTCCGTCTAATACGGAGCATTACGACAAAAATCAAACATATTGCATAATCACAAGCCATGTGTCGAACTGAACGCTTGTAAATACTGACAATCCATCAACGGTATACAGAAAACTCCCCAGATTCCCCGGCAGAGAGCCAAGGCACTTTTCCTAAAGATACAGATACTTCCTGACACCCGTCCGTGTCATATCCCCAATAGAAAGCCAAAGCGTCCCCTTTGCACTCACAAATACATATATATACAATTCCTTGACACTCGTCCGTGTCACCCTTCCCCAGCATGGCTACACAACTTCCTTGGTACACATACACTTGTTTATATTACACTTTTCTCTTTTTGACACTCGTCCGTGTCACTCTCCCCAGCAAGTTAAAACACTCGTCTGTACACCACTCATACTTGTTACTCCTGTTTTACTCATACAGATACTCGTCCGTATCTTGTATACACCACTTATATCCCCTCAGATTCGACACTCGTCCGTGTTTTTTGTTAACCAGTTGGTACTCGTCTGTATCATCATCTCTGAACATGCGTCATCATTTGTTTCTACTGATATTCGTCCGTATCATGATCTTAAGGATGCTCGTTCGCATCTTTAATCCATACACAATGTCAGATACTTTTACCTCTTTTTAGAGTTTAGACACTCGTCTGTGTCTATTACTCCCCAGAAGAGTCCCCGCAGAATCAATACTCGTCCGTGTTCTTTGTTAACTAGTTGATACTCGTCCGTATCATCATCTCCGAACATGTGTCAGCATTTGTTTCTACCTGATGCCCGTCCATATCATAAGGATGCTCGTCCGTATCTTTAGCCTATACACAGTACCCAAACACTTATACCTCTCTTTTTCTTGGATGTAGACACTCGTCCGTGTTTACTTTTCCCCAGCGAAGTCCCCAACAAAACTTGTTAAACTATTTCCTTTCTATCTGACATTCGTCCTATGTCATGATACCTTTTGGCAGCTGTACCCTGCCAGGTGATCGCCCTTCACCTTTTTGATGATCGTCCTTCATCACCCCCAGTGGAGTTTCTATTTGTTAGAACCCCTTCGTATCCGACATTCGTCCTATGTCGTGATATTCTCCGCAGTCGTCCCCTGCTAGGTGATCGTCCTTCACCTCCTGATGATCGTCCTTCATCATTTTATCCGATGGCAATCCCCATCGTTGATCTTGTTATCTGACATTCGTCCTATGTCATGATAAACCCTGAGAGCAGCCGTACCCTGCTAGGTGATCGTCCTTCACCTCTTGATGATCTTCCTTCATCATGCTTATCCGATGGCCGTCCCCATCGTCGACCTTTTTTATCCGGCATTCGTCCTATGTCGTGATACTTTTTGGCAATCATACCTTGCCAGGTGATCGTCCTTCACCTTAGATGACCGTCCCTCATCTTATTCCCAACAGAGCAGCCGTCCCCTGCTAGGTGATCGTCCTTCACCTTTGATGACCATACCTCATCATTGTATTTCATTTACCTATAATCCCCATAGAATCTTATAGCTTTACCTGATGGCCGTCCCCATCACGATCTCTCATATCCCCAGCTTGTCGGCCGTCCCCGTCATTGCTTTATTTCCCACATCTTCCCCAGCATGTCGGTCGTCCCAGTCATTGCTTCATCCCCAGCAGTCGTCCTCTGCTCGACGGTCGTCCTCCGTCGCCCGCACTTTACAATTATACTTTATTTTTCTTTTACAATCTATATCCCTTTTCTTCTTCATTCTGTGAGTGCAAATTTTGGACTGTCTTTGGTATTCAACCACAAGTTATCTTGTTTACCTGATAAGCCGTCGCTTACATCCTGCACAGCTAACTCATGTTTGAATAGGGGCAGCTGTAAACATCCCAAATTTGCCCTCACCCATTCACACCATGCCTTGTGATCTTTTCATATGCATGAATTCAATCATGGCATCTCATACCACATTTTTTATTCACTGCATTGCTTCTAAGTCATCTGCATCTAAGGTTTGTGATCTGAGCAATCCATGAGCTATTTGAGCCACTCCAAAGGTCATCAATCACTTCAAAGGGTTCCATGTATGTTCAAGCATCATGTTATATCCTCACAAAGTCAAAGAAGTCAAAAAATCACAAGAACTAAGAAAGGCATGGAAGCAGAGCAAGGATTAACTGCACAGATGACCTAGAATTAGGGTTTTGGTTTCAAAGGCTATAACTCCAAATTTTTTGGTCATTCTTGTTTCTATTGGTCTCTATATGGTATAAGGGTCATGCATATCAACTTTCATGAAGAAATTCCATGGGGAAGGCATCTAATCAAGAGTTGACTTCTTGAGCAAGTCAGTGTAAAATCAGGGCATCTGAGGCCCCCAATGACCCAACCAAAGGGTGTTCTTCATCATTTTGAATGTGTATGATCTTTATTTAATCATAGAAGATGTTATAAGTTCACAAAATTGAAGAATTTCAAGCCATTTGCAAAGTTGCCTTTTTGGGAAAATGACTTGTAATGGAAAATTGCTATTTTGGGAAAGTTTTTCAACCCTTTCTAATTGATTCAAAAATGCCTCAAATGAGAAAACTTTGGTCATGAAAGTTATAGAATGGATCATTTCCTTTTCAAAAAGTACAAGAACTCATTCTAATTCATTTTGGATCAAAAGTTATGGCCTTGCAAAGTTGGATAAAATCATTGAAATTTCACTTTTGCACAAAATGGAAAACTTGCAAATTCTCATGGCCAGCCTTTATGTGACTTCAATGTGACCTCTAACCATCATACAAATACAATGCATGACCTAAAAATCAGTTTGGCCCAAGGGATTTCCCATTTCTATGCCTTGATTTTCATGTAACCATAAGCCATTCTTCATGAAAGTGCAAAGAGGGATTTCTTGCAAAATCATTCTCAAAGGGATTGTATGATCTCTAGCTGGTTTCAAGACATTGCCATAACCTCATGAGGCATCTCACACCAAAAATTCAACAAGACTTATCACATGTACATGGCCAAAAATCATGAAATGTAACAAGTTGTCAAGTTGCAAAAACCCTTCCAACTTATGATCCAAATGCTGCAGTCCTTCATGAATCATCCAAGGGCCATCCTTGACTCAAGCTGAGGCAGGACAAGCCCTAAGATTGCCTCTGACCCGAGCCATGCTTAAAGTACACAAACCTTGACTTTCTTGCATTTTGCCCATACCAATCCCACAGTGCCACCACCAACTCTCTGCCCAACCAGAGTATGATATGTGGACATGAAGCAACCCAAAAACACACCACACACAAGCCATAAACTCCCACATTGTAGCACACACAAAAATCTGTCAAAACCTTTCCCTCTTCGAAGCACTCAACACAGCCATCAAACTTCAATAATTCCTTCACCAATCAACCACACACAACCCATAGAACAAATCCCACCCCTCATAATGGTCTGAAACACAACACACAAGAACCTCATTTCCTGCCATATCAGAACTGAACCTCTCAGATTAGCCACTTTCAACCCCATTCAAGCATTCCATTAGCCTCAGGAGGTTCAAAGGAGACCATTTGCACAAGAGGGAGGCTCTGAAAGCTCACTTTCGAAGGTCTCCAGCTCAGGTATAACCTAAGAACTTTTTTCTCAGAACTTCATTTTCTTGTTACAAAATGAATCTACATGTTGCACTGATCATCTAGATGTGTTTAGAATTGAAAATAAGCAAGAAATGACCATTTCATGTTGTTTTGAAAGTTTGCCCGTGTTTTATATTTTCCTTCGATTCAGGCTTGTGAGTGAAAATAAATGGATTTGAGATGAGGGGTTAGGTTTAGATTGATGAGAGGTTTGTTTTGGTGGAGGAAATTTCATGTTTAGTGACCTGTAGAAGATTCTAGGGTTTATGCTCGCCGGAGAAGATGATCGGAACCACTGTTCCGGTCACCTGAAAATCATTAGCCCTAATTGTGTCATTAATGGGAGTTTGAATTTGGGCCGTAGATGAGGTAGACTGGGGTTGACTCCCGCGCGTGTGTGTGGCCAGGATCTTGCCATTAAACCCTAATCCCTGATTAATTAATTAAATCCATTTTAATTAATTATAAAACTTAATTTAGCCAGGTTTGAATATGGGCCTTTGGATCTGGCGCGCAGTCAAACAGTCCAAACCCAGATTCAATCCCATCCTTCCATTGCGTTTACTTTTATTAAATTCAGTTTTAATTCTTTTTTTTCTCATTTGTTTTATACATTTTATTTAAAATAGAAAAAATCATTTAAAAATTATGAAAATTTTTGTCAAACATTTCATTAATTTTTAAAACCCAAAAATATTTTTATTTTTTATTTTTTGTATTAAAAATCATTTTTAAATCATTTAAATGTTTATTTTTAATTAATTAATGAAAATTAATTAATTAAAAATACATTTGGGTATTTAAAAATCACCAAAAAATTCACATTGCATTTAGAAACATTATCAAACCCTCAAACCAAATTTCTTTTTTGATCTTGATGCATTTTGATCATTTTCATTGGAATTAATTTCACTTTTAGGCAATATTTTGGTTCAACCTTTGAAACATCCTTTCTGCCTAACCATTGAGAGTTTGATGATGGTTCTTCTTGCATTGCATTATTCATAGCATTTAGTTTATAGGATAAAATTGGTTTGGTTTGATCTTCCATTTTCAATTTGTTTTGCATTTTTCTTGATAAGGTGCCTTAAAACCCTAGCAATCTTAGGAAATTCATAACTTTTACTAGGTTAAGAGTTGGATCCCCTCCTTTGGGCAGTGAGCTTGTATATTTTTAGGGTATCTTTGATTGCATTTTCAAATTTTTATCATGTCATTTGCTTCTGGTTTTGGATTTTTGCTTTGCATGATGCATGTAACCCTAATTTGTGCCTTCCTTGCATCCATTTTTCATTTGCTTGCATCCAATGACTTTCCATGACATTTTGTGCATCCACATGATTCATAATACATCTTAGGACATATTAGAATCATGCTTGATCATTGCATCTTTCATTTGCCATGTTATATGTCCATTGCATTTCATAACTTTTCATGTACATTCATGGTTCAATGCATGCCTCATTTGCATCCTTATGCTTGTTTGATCATTCTCATGCCTTGCCTCATGTTTGTATCATCTCTTAGAATCATTAAATTCATGTTCTTGCTTCTGGTTTTGTTTTGCATCATGACATTGCATCTCATTTGCATTGCATTTCATTTCTTTTGCTAACTTTTCAGGTGGTAAGTTATTTTGAGAAGTGGATTTGCCTTCACTTCTCACAATCTCTTCTCATCTCCCTTGCATCATTGCTGCATTTTATCTTGTGTATTGGATTGAGCTTGCTCATTCATGTTCATCTTACTTTCTTTCTTCAAGAAACTTGCCTTCTTAAGTGAAGCAAGTTGTTTTTCTTCTCCTTGTTCCTTGCTCCTTTCATCTTGTTCCTCCTTGGTGGCTCTTTGAAGATCTTTCTCTCTTAAGCCTCATTAACCCTATGAATGACCAAGCATGATAATAATTAGGGTTTGATTAGTCCCCCCATTTAGTTTTGCCTTTGTGTCATCTTTGAGTCTTCTTTTCTCACCTCATAATCAGGGACTAAACCCTAAAGGTTTTAAGGCTTTGTGGTTAAGCTTATGCCTGCATCCTTCTATTAGGATGGAGTGTATAACTTTAATCCTAAGTGTTAAACCCTTAATGTGTTTAAATCCTTTAATCAATCCACTTAATAATCATCAAGACATCAAGCTTGTAACTTGGGCCTTGCATTAGGGTTCTAATTCTTCCTTAAATGGTTAAGAAGGACTAACCCTAGTGTTAATGAACAAGTCCCCCTCAAGTTGTCTTACAAACCATAAAAATCACTTCTTAATCTTACCACTAACTAAAATCCATCTAATAAAGGCTTCGTTTTGTCATGAGGTTAATCCCTAATCATGGATTAAGTTGAGGAGTCTTTCTCAGCTTAAATGTTCTCATCTATTATCCTTCTATTAGGATAGTGTAATGAGTCCATTAAATCCTTGATTATGGCTTAAACTCATTACTTAACACTAAACAAAAAACAACAAAAACATCTAAATAATCACAAGTAGGTTAATGATCTTAATCCTACATCATGGTGATTAAGTGTGAGGTGCTTACTTCATACTTAAGGTATTCTCATTACCCCTAATCAGAGGGAGGATGTGATGAGTTTACTAACCCATTGGTTTAGGCTTAAGCTCATTAACTTATGACAAACTTCAAAAAGCAATAAAAGACTGAAAACACACACAAAAAAAACAATAATTGTCTCCTTCGGGATTCTTTTCTCATCACCTTCATTCACAAACGAGAACTTGCTTCTTCCGTCTAATGCAAGACAGTTTGCACCTGAGCCAGACAGGTCATACACTTGAGCATAGACAATCAAGCTGTTCACAAGTCAATTTATCTTTCAGTCTCTTTGGGTCGAACTATGTTGTTCTGACTTCCTCATTGCACAAGAGGATACGTAGGCATAACTTAACTGTTATCGAACAAAAGTCTCTGTATATTCTCCCTCTTTCCAGCCTATTCTTTAAGCCTCATATTCTTGAGCTCCTTATTCCTGTTCTCACACTGACACATCTCTTATACACTTCACATTTCTTTTACACTGACACTTGCATTCTTTCCAGCTTTGTTACACAAATAGCACTGACACTACCCGTTTAAAACACAAATCTTTTAAGCGTGGATCCCATCGAGTACGGAGGACAATCTGGGTGCTAATACCTTCCCAGGTTGTAACCAACCCCCTTTCTCAGTCTCTTTGGTTCGCAACCGTCTTATCCATATCTTTTCTTAGGTTTATGCAGCATTACCTTTCCTTCGGGATAAAAATGCCTAGCTGGCGACTCTATTCATTCCTTCCCTTTCACCGACCGTTCGCGTCTGTACCCCTTCTGACCTAGGTGTCATTTTGGTGGGAGCGACACATCTTTGTTAGAAAAAATTACGGCTTACATAGCCAAAAATAAACTCAAAATGGCACTTGAAGCCAAAGTGAAATTCATAGCTGTCGAAGCCAGTCAAAGCGAGTCCAACCAACAAAGTCTAGAAATAGACATTAAAGAAAATACTAAGGAAATCCCAGATGGAGAATGGAAAAATCAAAAGCTCGACGCCATTTATGATGACGAACCTCTAGGATTCGAATAAGAGCCAATGATGACCAACATGAAGATGGTGGCTCATGACCCATTGGAGGAAATATACTTGGGACAGGGGGCAAAAAAAAGGCCAACTTACATAAGCGCCAAGATGGACCCTCAGTTCACAATCGAAATAGTCCAGTTGTTGCGCAATTACAAAGACTGCTTTATATGGGACTATGATGAAATGCCTGGTTTAGACAGAAGTGTGGTCGAATTAAGATTGCCTATACTAGAAGGAAAGAAGCCAGTGAAGCAAGCCCAAGGCATTTCGCACCTGAGGTTCTGTCGAAAATAAAAGAGGAGGTCGAAAGACTTCTGAAATGCAAATTCACTCGCATAGTAAGGTATGCAGATTGGATTGCAAACATAGTTCATGTAATAAAGAAAAATGAAAAACTTAGGGTATGTATTAATTTTTGAGACTTAAATTCAGCTATACCTAAAGATGAATACCCTGTGGCAGTAGCAGAAATGCTTGTAGATTCGGCAGCAGGCCATGAGTATTTAAGCATGCTAGACGGATACTCTGGTTATAACCAAATCTTTATCGCCGAAGAAGATGTTCCTAAGACAGCTTTTCGTTGTCCTGGAGCGATAGGGACTTACGAATGGGTAATGATGCCTTTCGGACTAAAACATGTTGGGGCAACTTACCAATGTGCTATGAATTCAAATTTTCATGATTACATTGAAACTTTCATGCAGATTTATATTGATGATATTGTGGTTAAGTCCGTTTCAGGAAAACGTCATATAGATCATCTTCGACAATCCTTTGAAAGGATGAGGAAGTTTGGTTTGAAAATGAATCCCCTAAAATGTGTTTTCGGTGTGCAGGCGGGTGATTTTTTAGGTTTTGTAGTTCACAAGAAGGGGATCGAAATCCATGAAAACAAAGCCAAAGCCATAATGGAAGAGAAAGCGCCATCAACAAAAAGGAGTTGCAGTCTCTACTGGGGAAAATTAACTTTCTAAGAAGGTTCATCTCCAATCTTAGTGGAAAGACACAAGCCTTTTCACCATTACTTCGACTAAATAAGGAAGACTTCACTTGGGGGAAGGAACATCAAGTTGCTTTCACCTGATCAAGAAATATCTCTCTAGCCCTCCAATCTTGATCCCTCCTTGTAGAAGAAGAAGCATGAGATTATACATTTCGGCATCAGATAAAACATTGTGGAGCATGCTATGTCAAGAAGATGAGAATGTCGTCGAAAGAGCCATCTACTACCTTTGCAGAGTACTGAATGACGCTGAAACTAGATATAGTGTTATAGAAACGTTATGTCTATGTGTATATTTTTCTTGTATGAAATTAAAACACTATTTTAAACATGTTGATGTGTATATATATATATATATATATATATATATATATATATATATCTTCCCATTTCGACGTAATAAAATATATGTTATCAAAATCTATTTTGCATAGTAGAATTGGGAAATGGGCTTTAGCATTAAGAGAATATTCCCTAAAATATTTGCCTTTAAAGGTTGTTAAGGGACAAGTGGTCGCTGACTTCATAGTAGACCATTCTATAAATGAAAATGAGTTAGACTATGTCGAAATGGAACCTTGGAAGTTAGATTTTGATGGTTCCAGCCACAGAAATGGAACTGGAGTCGGATTACTAATTATTTATCCTAATAAAATTCCAACAAAATTCAAGTACAAAGTTGAAGGCTCATGTTCAAGTAATGAGGTAGAATACGAAGCCCTGATTGCAGGACTTGAAATCTTGTTAAAATTGGGGGAAACAAGAGTCGAAATAATGGGCGATTCTGAATTAGTAGTAAAACAGTTGACTAAAGAATATAAATATGTAAAAGAGAATTTGATTATGTACTTCGTCATAGCCAACATACTTATTTAAAGATTCGACAATGTGGACATTAAACACATACCCAAGATGGAGAATCAAGAGGCGAATGACCTTGCCCAAATAGCATCTGGTTATAAGGTGTCGAAAGAAAACCTAGAGAGGGCTATTGAAGTTAGAGGAAAAGTGGTGTCCACCAAATTGTCTCCATTAGATTTGGAAACAATAAAGTTAGGGTATGGTGACAAAGAAAACTTAGAAATTTTCAACATAGACGACTCAAGAGTTGGGGATTGGAGAAAACCTATCAAGGAGTATCTGCAGGACCCAAATACGAGGGTCGAAAGAAAAGTCAAGTACAGAGCTTTAAGCTATGTACTCTTTGCAAATGAGCTCTTCAAGAAAACCTCATAAGGGGTTTTATTAAAATGCTTAGGCGAAGAAGAGGCATATTTGGCTTTGTCAAACATACATAATGGAACCAGTGGTGTACATCAAGCAGAACATAAAATGAAGTGGTTGCTATTTCGACAGGGAATGTACTAGCCAACAATGATGAAGGACTGTATCGATTTCTCCAAAGGGTGTCAAGAATGACAATTGCATGCAGGCATACCACACATTCCTGAAAGTGAATTTAATTCGATAGTGAAGCCTTGGCCATTTAGGGTTGGGCTTTAGACCTAATTGGTGAAATTCGACCAGCTTCTTCAAAAGGACAAAAATACATTCTTGTTGGAATAAATTATTATACTAAATGGATCGAAGCAGTAACTTTGGTAAATGTAGACCAGGAAATAATCCTCGAATTTATTCGACGACATATAATCTACAGGTTTGGAATTCCAGAAACAATAACCACAGATCAGGGATCAGTGTTTACTGGAAAGAACATGCAAGCATTTGCAAAATAAGTAGGATTCAAACTCGTTACTTCGACACCTTACTACGTCCAGGAAAATGGACAAGTTGAAGCATGTAATAAAGTGTTAATCAACTTGATTAAAAAGCATGTGGGTGAAAAACCTAATAATTGGCATAAGACTTTATATCAAGTTTTATGGGCTTGTCGAACGTATCCCAAAGAGGCTACGAATTCAACCCCATTTAGGCTGACTTATGGTCATGATTCAGTCTTGCTAGTCAAAATTTATTTACAGTCGACTCGAATCCAGAGGCATTTTGAAATTTCGTCAGATGTATATTGGAATATGATGATGGACGCATTGGTTGATTTTGACAAAGAAAGATTACATGTGTTGGATTTGTTAAAAAGGCAAAAAGAAAGAATTGAAAAATTATATAATAAAAAGGTAAAGCATAAAATTCTTCTTGTTGGGGATCTAGTTTGGAAGGTAATTCTTCCCATGGTTCGAAAAGATAGAGCGTTGGGAAAGTGGTCCCCTAAGTGGGAAGGACCTTTCCAAATTTTGAAATGTTTTTCGAACAACACATATGAAGTCGGAGAAATAGGGAAAGACAAAAGGATATTCAAAATAAATGGAAAGTACTTAAAAAGGTATAAACCAATATTGCAAGAAGTAAAAATAACCAAAGATTAAAATTGCATATAAGGGAAAATAATGTACTTTGCCAAATAAAGGGCAGTAGATTCATTACAAATAGTTTATTGGCGAATTAACTAGTACATAAAAAGGTATCCCTATTACAATTGAATTTTTTCAAAAGAATTCTTCAATTCATCAAACTTCTACTTTTGAATTTGGAGTCGACGCTCACTAAAGCTCTTGTTGGTCGAAAGGGTCTCAATTTCTTGAGTAAGTAGTTGAGCCCTCTCAGCATGATGAACCCCCACCTCTAGCTCTTCATCGATCTCTTTCTGATTAGGCTTCTAAAGAGTCTATTTGCGCTTCTTCTCCTGAGAGATTTTCTTTTGAAGTTCAGCCATCTCCTCCTCCCATTTCTGAATGTTGGCATCACATTCAACAATCTCTTTAGCATAAGCCTCAAATATCTTCTGCAGCTCTGTGATTTTGTTGGTCGAAATAGTTGTAGCATCTCATTCAGCAAGTTGGGTTTCAGATTTTTTGGAGATTTTGTTTGCAAAATCCTTAAGATGATTCAAATCAACACTCACCATGTCAACCAGGGTGGTAAGGTCCATCATGAGGCAGCTCACTTCAGCATGAGACCCCAAGACATCGACTTGTTTTAGGATCTTTTTCAAGTCGAAGCAGGAAGTTGAATTTGCATCTAAAACCTTGAACAAGTCCACGTCAAGGATTTTTGCCTTGATCTCAGCCAGGATAGCTTCAAGAGAATGGGCATTGGAAGTGACTCCTGAAGTAGTCGAAGTGCTTTGAGAAGAGTCTTGGAAGTTGAAGTGGGCACTGAGTATAACTTTGAGGTACTCCAAGGGTTTCTGCACTTTGACATTCTCAATCTCTTCACGAGAAAGAGTTGTCGAACTAGTTGACCCTCCTTTCTGTGAATCAGGATTTGGTTGGCTTGGTTGCCCTTGGTGTGACCCAACATTTTCTTCCTTTGACTTTTCATCATCACCACCAGTTACTCCTTCTTTGATATTACCACCTTCGACCTTAGCATCAGCCTTCAGGTCTTCATCATGCTGATGAGAATTTGTATTTAGAGAAGGAGAAGGAGAAAGAGAGTGGTCGTCAGAGTATTGAGGAGAATCACGCGATGGTGGTTCTTCCGCCTCTGGTTCCTTTGTCAGATGTTTAGGAGAAGAAGGTGTTGGACTGACACTTTGATGTGTTGGAACATCTTGTTCTGTTCCCTTCTTTTCTAGAATGTTGTCAAAATTAACCTACAAATAGCCCAAAAATCAGAAAAGAGAAAATATATTAAGAAGAGAAAGGTTAAATAGTTGAACAAGGATTTACTTGAGGAATCTCAATGTGAAAACCGGAATTCCCACTTTCTGCGTCCTTTATTTGCACATTTGCAACTGGACTTGGCGGAGGAGTTTCTTTCACTACTTTTGCTTTGTACTTTGGAGTAGGAGCTTTTGCAGGTTTCTTTCTTTTTTGGAGTTAACTTGGTTCTAGTGATTCATCACCAGATTCTTCATTAAGCACCTTTTCTTCTGACTGTTTTCTTTTGGGCGTAGGTGGTGGTTTACGACTTACCTGGACATGGTAATAAAATATAATTTAGTTTTGAAAAGTGAAAAGGGAGGATGATCTAAGAAAGAAATATTTGTACCTTAGTCGAAGGTTTCTTAGTGACAATGGGTGGATCTTCTTCCATCACATCAGTAGTGCTTTTGACAGCAATCCTTTTGGGTTGGACTTTGGTAGCTGAAGAACACAAAATGAAGTCATGAATAAAAAGAAAAAGAGACAAGTTCATAATATCGAAATAAGGAAAATGTTGTCAATTAAAACACCTTCAAGAATGGGAGTTTCCACATGAACATGTTCTATTCCAATATGAAGGTGTCCTTTGTAATCATCCAAAATGAACTTAGTGGGAACCACTCACTCAACAGGTTTTTTGGATTGTTGACGAAGGATTTTCAAAGAATCCCCACAAACAAACCAATCTGGAAATGGAGGGCTCAACGCCACCCCAAAGTCAGCAGAAGGAAGAGAGGGAAACCTTGGTGGATAAAGATTGAAAGCTATCTCATATCGTTGTTTTGGTCGAACATATGAAGGAAATTTCAATTTATCCAGCCTCTCTTTCAACTTATGCTTTAAAGTCACTGTTGCATCGCTTATGGTTCGACTAAGTCACTGTTGAATATGTTGTCCTTTACCTTTTTTCGTCCGTTCCTGCACAAGAGTAAATGCATTGGTCAGGTGAGTTGTGAATGCTTTTACATCATAGAATTTGGTGTGGTAATACTCCCTCCACCAAACATCAAATTCATGTGTGCAAAGAAAATAATATCGGAAAACCACTGGTAGATATCAATAGAACCATCAAAATATTTCTTCGCCATTTGGAGTCTTTGTTCCTCAGAATGGTAGGAGTTGTAAAAAAGGATGGAACATTTCTTCAAAAAGATGGGTTTTGGTTTCGGTTGGACCAATCCAAATTGTCTAGCAACTAGGTTGGGTTGGTAAATGATTAAAGAAATTTTGGTCTTTGTCATGTTATGGTGGGAGAGAAGGAGACTAGGGACAAGGAAGGCTTCCCAAACATCGAGGAATTTTTGTTCAGCCTCTTCCATCTCAAAGGGAGGTTGTGTGGTGAACCATTCAGGACCAACTGTTCTATGGGAAAATGGTGCCATTGAAGGAGTGAAGTTATACCTCTTGGCGAACATCATGACGTAACTCGTGAAAGCCTGTCGAAGACTGAGCCCTTCATCAGATGGCGTCAGTTGTGCTAACCTGGGCCATTTGACGGCTCTATCTTTCACTTCTTCTTCATTCACCACGTTCTTAACAGGGATATAATTTTCGAAAGTTGCATTAAGCCACAATTGTAATAGCCAAAGGGGTCCTGAAATGCTATGTTTCCCTTTGTCAGTGGCAATTTTCAGGAAATCTACGCTTTCGCTTAAGGACTCGTACAGGTTCGCCAGGATCATTTCGCCTAAGCATAATCTGATCCCTTCTTCGAGTTGATTAGCTATGGTGACAAATTTTTTCGCCACTTGTAAAGAACGGGAGAAGAAGACATACTTCGACAACCATAGAGTTAAGAAGGTTATATGCTCTTCTTTAGACACTTAATCAGTTCGTCTTATCATGATAGTGGTTGATAAAGACAGAGTAAGAGGCTTTGCTGGTGTCGAAATTAATGGAGTCCTGGTTTTGAAGAGTTGGGTCGAAGTTCCATCCTAGAGGGTTGAGTCCACATATTGCTGCTAGGTAGAATAGGGTTGGTGTGACCATTCCCCAAGGAAGGTGAAAATTGTTTTAGGTGTTATCCCAGAAAAAGAGAGAAGCTAAAATCATGTTGGGACAATATCTAGGACATACTTTCAAAATTTGGATTAAGTCAAAGATTCCCATTTCTCTCCAAAAGGGTTCTTTAACCTTTTCAATCTTTGCTAACCAAGCAAGATAGTCGGAGGGATCTTTCGACATGGGACTTGTTCTAAAGATCCTAGCATTATTTAGATGAAGCAAAATCACACCTTCATCAGTGGTCAAATTTGAACCCTCAGTTGGTTCCTCAGTCTGTTTAGGTTTCACCCCAGCTCCTATAGGTTTTAGACATTGATATGAAGGGAAATATTCTTTTAACTTATCTGGGTTAAGGTATGGATTAGGGAGTTATCCAAAGATAGAATGAAAACTACCAGAAACCAGTATAGGAATTAGTACCTGAGACATGTAAATGCTATATTTTTCCTTTTCATTGGGAGGCTTTGGAATGCATTGTTGGTTTCCAATGATGTTAGGTCAATTCAGCCTGTGTGCATATGGAAGTGTAGTGGAGCTTTTAGTCTTCTTGCTGTTGGAAGATTTCTTAGAGGCCATTGTTTTCTAAAGTGAATTTTCTTTGCATCTTAGAGGGATGAAGTTCTTTGCTTTGAAAACGAGAAGATTGTGTAAAAAGGTTTTGAAGAGAGACATGGTTCAGTTTTTATAGACAAAAATATTGAAATAATTAAGTTTTATTTAAATCATGGGCCACATGGCAAACTTATTTCATAAAGAAAGTAGGTTGATGGCAGTTGAAAAATCATGATTTCCTAGCCTGAGGTAGTGGAGTAATTGTCAGGAACATGGGCTGAGTTGACGTTTTGAGAAAAGATATGATGATGAAGATTTCTGGGGATTTGGAGTATCTAACCTTGGAAATGATGAAAATGAAAAGTTGACATGGCATCAAAGCAATTCTCGATAACAAATTACGTTTCTCCAGAATAGTCGAAAAGACCTTTGCTGGGGGGCAACTTGTAGACAGGGATTTTCGACGCCATGGAATCAGAATCCAAAATATAATTTCGATAAGGGAATAAAATGTGTTAAGGGGTTTAAGTTCGACTAAAGAAATGTGAAGGACATTTTCGACGTCTTCCATAAAGATAGGAAGTGAAGATGTTTCAACAACTTCAATGAGGTTAGTTAAAAATGGAAAAGGGTGGTATTTGACGAGTTCGACAGCTTTGAGGGGACGTGTTGTTTCGACGCAGGTGCTGAAGTTTGAAATTCAAAGATGAAAGACGTTTGCAGAAAGGACACGTGGAAGCATTTGATAGAAAAGGACATGCCCGAAGGCCAAGTGTTACAATTTTATGATTTGTCCGTTAGGGGCAGTTATTTAGTTATGTATAAATAGAGAAAGTCTTGTTAGATTTGTGTGTGTGCGATATTGTGTACAAATTCCTATTTAAAATTACTCAAAGTACCCGTGTGAGAGAAAATAATTTAATTTCTGGAAAAATGTACGTGTGAAACACGATTTTACTTTAGTTTATTACAATTTCATGTTATTTAACATTTCTGTATTTTTTATGATTCATGCAATTTACGAGTTCTTTACTTTTGCCAACCTTTATCTTCTTTTACCATTTATCCTTTTACATCCCCAGAGTTTACATAGTTCACGTTTTCGCCAAGAAACCTTACTTTTGTTCTCCGTTTTCGTAGAATCATATAAACATAATAAAAACCTTAGTTAGAGTAAAACAACACAAGATGGTTAAATCATCATTTTCGACTAAAGCACTTATGTCCTAGAATTTGTATGGTTAATCTTGCAAGTGAATTGGTCTAACATTAGATTAGAAACCAACGGTTGTTCGATGGAAAAAACACCAGCGAACAATCACACGACTTTGCTCTTGTTTATGGATCTTTCTTGTGTAATCCTCTTTGCATTTTGCTTTTGCGTTCTCTTGTTGTTTATCCCTAACTTTTGCCTGGACTAATTCTTGTGAGTCTTTGATTGGAGTCCAGCGGGATGTCCTAACTTTTTCCTAAGTTGCTTGTTTTCAAGTTTCGACTTAGCGGGCTTTTTGATATCTTTTTTTATTCTTTCCCTTTTTTTTGAACAAATCGTGCGACACTAGATGTCTTGATTGCTTCGAAAGGGTCGTGATTTTGTCACTTTTCAGTTGATGAGGGATAACCATTGTAGTTTCTGGTCTTTGGACCTCTTGATGTGCTTTAATGAAAGGTAATGGATCCTCTGATTCACACTCCTTTTGAAATATGAACACTCGGTCAAACTAACTGACGTCTACCCTGCCTTTGGGTTAAATGCAAGGGTTTTTTCATGCGAAAAGAAAACTCCTACTTCAAGGCTCAAAGGTGTTGGCGTGAGGCTATCTTTTTTATATCTCTAGAAATTGGGATTTGAAACAATGCATGTACATCGTCAACAAGGTCTTATTCAAGAACACACAATTAGAGATTTTTGCATTTTCATTTTATCATCCTCCCTCATAGAGTTTATGCATAACAATTAGTATTGCAATGCACATACACAAAATCATAAATGAATAAGAATGGATTACTTCAAGAAAAACAAGCGCGTTTTAGTATGATTAACATTCAAAAACAAATAAGTTTCATGCATGCATTCAAATGTTTAAACAAACAAAAGAAACTACAAATGAAGATGCAGTAAAGAAGCTGAACATTGTCGTCATTGAGGAAACTTAACTCTGTCTGGACTTATTGCTTCTAAAGATGCCCTTGCAAACTGGAAGGTCAATTTGATGAGGAGATTCCAATGTATGGGCAGACTTTCTGGCATGATGACCTTTGAGTCGATTAAATTTTGCACCTTGTGCTTGAACACATCTCAATTTTCAATTGTATACCTAAATGCCCCTGAGTGGTGCTTGAATCTAACATTCACATCGTGATTTCCATTATTGAGGAGGACTGACTCCGTTTGGACTTATTGCTCTCGGAGACTTTCAGTGGTCGATAGTCTAGATGTTCATTCTATTACTTGTTTGGTGCCATATTCCAACATTTTCCTGGAATGAACACAAGAATCTTGGAGTCAATCAAATTCGTGACCTTGTCTTTATCTTTGCCTATGAAAGAATTGCAATCTTAAATTAAATGGCCAGGTGCCCCAGAATGGTAGTCATACTTGGCATTGAAACCCTAAAGGAAGTTTTATCGGAGATGACTCTGATGCGACTATCTCAACTTGTTAAAATTTGAGAAAATGAGGAAACCTGTTGCGCGTACGACCTCAGAATAGGATCAAACTTCTTCTCAAGTTGTTTTGGTTTTTTCCCTTATGTTCCTCCCCTAGGACTCTCTTGGGAAGCTGAGGTTGGGTGCTGGCAAACGACTTCTTAAGGGATGAGGTTGATAAATAAAGTTAATAAATAAGGTTGCTCGCAAAGATCTCACGTGAGGCTCATCCTTAACACCGCATTCAGGATTTCCATAGCCAGGCTCATATGAGTTTTCATCTGGTTGACTTCGTCTTTCAGTAGTTTTTGACTCGAAAATAAAGGTTGCACCTCTGCCTTGAATTGTCCCAGCTGGATCTTCATTCAGTTACCTCCTCCCGGAGTTATTCCAAATCCATACCTTGATGATTGTGATTCCAATTGGCCATTCTGAAGAGAAACCAATCCAGGTTAAATGTATATGTACAAGATCTTTGCAAAACACAGAAAATATAAAGCAAGGAGTCCTTTGTGTGCGCCTAAACATGTTGTGTTGAAATGTTTCAACATCTGGAACAACATGTCGAAGAAGATGTAAAGAAAATTCATTCGACCTCATGAACTGCTGAAGATGGATTGAAGTTTCTGTTTTGGTTTCAACAGAAACAGTTTATTTGAAGATTTAAATCAATCCAATGGCGCTGATTGTATAAGATCTTGCAGACTCAATTTAAATTAAAGACAAATATTGAAAAATAGAGAGTTTCTATATTTAGAGATATTTTAGGAGTCTTTAGATTTAAAGAACTTTTTGTATTTGTAAGCAGATTCTTCTGTATTATTTGTAGCAGTTATTGTTGTGATTGTTTAGGCCCAAATCCAGTTGGGAATAGGTTATAAAAGAAACCTTGTAACCTAGTTTAGAAACAACCAACCAACGACAATATAAACATCATTAAGGTTATGTTCTTGTGGTAGCCGTGCGCAACACAGAACCCTGTTGTGGCTGTTTCACTTGTGATTCTCGAAGCTTTTAAGCAAGAGAAGTGTTGTAACTAACTAAAGCTGCTAAGCAAGGTTAAGTTGTTTAAAATGGAAGTGTTGCTTTTGTTTGTGGTTTGTTGTATAGGTTTGAAGCCGTCAATATCAGCAACTGACTGTTAAGGACTGTGAGATATCACTGAGGTGATTGGAAGTGAGTATTAGTTTCTCATATTTAGGAGTTCCTAAGTAGAAGTTGCACAAGTAGTAATTAAGTGAGAAGACTGTAAACTGTAGGTGTTTGCTGAGAAGTCTTTAAATTGTTACTACATAGTGGATTTCCTTCCTGGCTTGGTAGCCCCTAGAGTAGATTGATTTGATCGAACTGGGTTAACAATTCTGTTGTGTTCTTTATAGCTTTTCTGTTTTCTGTTATTATGCAGTACCTGAACTTAATGTCATATCAGATGTCACAACATCTTGAAGAATGTTTGAATCTGATTTATCATAATTTTAAATGTGTTGTTGTGTATGTCTTACCATGTTTAACTAACAGATAAGATGTCTCAACATCATATTCGACATCTGAGTCTGTCATACCAAAATTTCAATTGGTATCAGAGCAGGCATCCTAGTTTGTTTCTGGATGAGATCCAAGGGGGATATTTTCTGGTACATGGTCAAGGTAGAAGGGTTCTACTAAAAAGCTATTTAGATGTGTTAATGGACCCTAGAAGTGGAGGATGGATTATTATGTTGTTGTAGCATGGGGTTCATGCTGCTACTGTGATAGGTTTGATTTATTTTCAAATCTATGGCTACTGGTGTCACCTGGAGATAATTGTTAGGGCTAATTTGTGACACTTGAAGCTATTAAATATTTTGTTATCCACTCATTATCTATATGATAACTCATTTGTGTGAGAAGGATTCTCTATTTGCTTCTGTCAAACTGTGCTAATGATACTTGAAGACTCTTTTTCAAGTCCACTCAAAGCACTATGAAGAGAAGTGGTTGTTTGGATATCTGAAGACTTATATTAACAGACGTATCTTCTGTCTTTAGATCTCTATGTGATCCTTGGAATGATGTCTTATCCCATGGTAGAAAATAACATCAGAATTAGGCATGATTCTGTTGTCCAAGGAATGACTATATAGATGCTTGAGTGCTAAACTACTGTGTTTATTTCACAAGTATTTGGAACTACTCCTGATCTGGAAGAGGAGGCATCTATATGGTGTGTCTAAGGAGGTTATAGCCCTAGAACTTCTCTTAGATATGTGTGTAATCAAGGAGTGATCAACATGTGTTTTCTCATGAGGACATTTTAGTTCTGGTCCTTGCTGCAGGAGTGAAGTACCTGAGCTTCAAGGAGTATTATTTCAAAGAGACTCCTTGCACATGAAGGTCAAGTTGTGTCAACTGGTGAAGTTGATTGATGTGGATATAGCTGATCAGTAGCTATATTGTGTGTGAAGACATCTCAATTCAGTATGATTCTGGATCTGAAGGAGAAGTCTGTTGGAGTGTCCCAGCTGCTTATGTATGTGTTTTGGAAGCCTAATAAACTGCTAATGGTTGATTCCCTTGTGCCCCTGCACATGTTTGTTGTGGAGGTTTGTGTAATTGATACCGATGTCTGAACAAATGTTAGAACATTTTCTCAAAAAGTGTTAGTTGTCTGCCTTGTGTGAGAAGGTAATCTTATCTGACCATTAGCAAATATCTTGACAAGAGACTTGGTATTTGTCTATTATTTTATGATGCATAAAGGTGGATACTTGGATGGTAGACTTAGTATTTATCTAAGGAGTATGCATATCTGCAGTTTAAATATTATGGTTCATAAAGTGTTCTGAGTAACTAATCCTCATTCTTCAGAAAGGGCTTTGGTTGTTCATGAAAGGGGGAGTTAAGTAGTGCCATCTATGTTGTTTTGGTGCAAGAGTGCAGACTCGTTTTGGTGGATGCAGCTGGAATTTTGTTCTTCCCTTGACAAGAAGGTGTTTATAATCATGAAGTTATTATTGATAAATCATCAGACTTTGTGAAGATTTCTTTACTCAGGGAGAAATGTCATCCTTGGTATTGCTGCAAGGTGTAGTTCTGAACTGTTCCTTCCGAAGATTCAGACGTTGGCAGGTTTGAAGACTTTGGAGAAACATTGGAAGTTTCTCATAAATATGTGTTATTGGTAGGAATTTATGCAAATTCAACAGGATGGAGGTTATCTACTCAAACTTGGTAAATAAGTCAAGTCTATGAGAGCATGGAACTCTTGTTCTGTAAAGGAAGGAGGTTCTTTCAAGTGGCAGAAGAAGGAGTTGAATTTAACAGTTGGATGTAGACTAATAATGTTCAAACATCTAGTTCAGCATCAGAATCTAATTGGTGATGTGGCACATCAATTTAAGATAGAATGATTTACAGGGATTGAATGCTTCATAAGGCATGTTATCTTGACAACTTAATGAAGATCAACTTTATTGATCAGGATATCTTTGGAAGATTTTTGTTGAACATGAAGAAGACAAGTGTGGCAATTGGCTTTTTCATATGATGATTCATTAAGTAGGTGATCAAAATGTGGCAATTGGTTGATCTCTATATTGGGTTCGAAGAATCAAGATAATCAGAGTGTGGCAGCTGCTTGTTCTTGAGGATTTCCTTGGAACAAATTGCTCTTGGGCAGAAGTGTGATGAGTTGAAGACTCAAGGAGAACTGTTCTTCTTGAAGGTCATTTTCTGGATTTTTGATTCAAGCTAGTGGCACAGTGAAGATGAAGATTTTTAGTTCTTGGATTACTATGATATAGTAAGTCCAGTTGGTGGAACACATCTAGGATCATGATGATAAGGTCTTGGTGTGTGGAAAATGTTCTCACTATGTGTTAGAGAAGATCGTGAGGTGGCAGTGCCGGGGTTGCCTTGCGAGGGCCCCGGGCTGTTACAAAAAGCTACTAGCTCAAGTGGTAGTGGGAATGGATTGAGCATGTACTTGAACCCCAGGGTACAGGGTTCGATTCCCACGGAAGGCAAAAACTCTACTAGTGAGGGGAGTAGAGAAGATCATGAGGTGGCAGTGCCGGGATTGCCTTGCGAGGGGCCCGGGCTGTTACAGTTTCTATTCTTAGCGTACCTAATCATAAGGGAGAATAATGAAGTAGATGATCTGTACTGGAAGAAACATGTAGAAGAAACTGAAGTAGATCAGGTATTGATTGCTTGGAAGTTTGTTTATGGATATTATTTCTAATTTCAAAATTAATTTACATGTGGTGTTGTCTGGATTGTATGGCCAAAGTACTGTAAATATATTATGTTGGGCAAATGTTGTGTGAAGAACCTATGTGCAGAAGATGTTCAGCTTGTGTAGTCTGTGGTAATTATAAACCATGAAGGGGTTAGGTATGATTTAGTACAATAAGTGAATGTGTTCAATTAGGAATTGAATAGAGGGTGAGCTCTTGAAGACATGAAGATGCATCTTATGTTTTCCTTTCATCATAGCACAAAGAAGCATGGAGTATCCTAGACATGGGGAGTATGTTACAATTATGTGCAACTGATTTTGTGGAGTTAAGGGGGAGTAATACCTTAACCAGGATCTGTGATGTTACACAACATGTTGTGACATGTGATACTTGTCGCTCCCACTAAAATGACACCCAAGGTCAGAAGGGGTACAAACACGAACGGTCGGCGAAAGGAGAAGGAAAGAACCAGAGAAACTGAGAAAGGGGGTTGGTTACAACCTGGGAAGGTATTAGCATCCAGATTGTCCGTCGTACTCGACGGGATCCACGCTTAAAAGATTTGTGTTTTAAAGGGGTAGTGTCAGTGCAATTTGTGTATCAAAGCTGGAAAGAATGCAAGTGTCAGTGTAAAAGAAATGTGAAGGGTATAAGAGAAGTGTCAGTGTAAGAATAGGAGTATGAAGCTCAAGACTATGAGGCTAAAAGAATAAAGCTGGAAAAAGGGGGATATACAAAGACATTTGTTCGATAACTGTTAAGTTATGCCTACGTATCCTCTCGTGCAATGAGGAAGTCAGAACACCGTAGTTCGACCCAAAGAGACTGAAAGATAAATTGACTTGTGAACTGCTTGCTTGTCTATGCTCAAGTGTATGACCTGTCTGGCTCAGGTGCAAACTGTCTTGCATTAGACGGGAGAAGCAAGTTCTCGTTTATGAGTGAATGAGATCAGAAAAGAATCCCGAAGGAGACGATTATTGTTTGTTTTTGAGTTTTCAATCTTTTATTGCTTTTGGAAATTTGTCATAAGAAAATGAGCTTAAGCCTAAACCAATGGATTTAGTAAACTCATCACATCCTCCCTCTGATTAGGGGTAATGAGAATACTTTAAGTGTGAAGTCAGCATCTCACACTTAGACACCATGATGTAGGATTAAGATCATTAACCTACTTGTGATTATTTAGATGTTTTTGTTGTTTTTTTGTTTAGTGTTAAGTAATGAGTTTAAGCCATAATCAAGGATTTAATGGACCCATTACACCATCCTAATAGAAGGATAATAGATGAGAACATTTAAGCTGAGGAAAGCTCCTCAACTTAATCCATGATTAGGGATTAACCTCATGACAAAACAAAGCCTTTATTAAGTGGATTTTAGTTAATGGTAAGATGAAGAAATGATTTTTATGGTTTGTAAGGCAACTTGAGGGGGACTTGTCCATTAACACTAGGGTTAGTCCTTCTTAACCAGTTGAGGAAGAATTAGAACCCTAATGCAAGGCCCAAGTTACAAGCTTGATGTCTTGGTGATTATTAGATGAATTGATTAAAGGATTTAAACACATTAAGGGTTTAACACTTAGGATTAAAGTTATACACTCCATCCTAATAGAAGGATGCAGGCATAAGCTTAATCACAAAGCCTTAAAGCCTTTAGGGTTTAGTCCCTGATTATGAGGTGAGGAGAGAAGACTCAAAGATGACACAAAGGCAAAATTAAATGGGGGACTAATCAAAACCCTAATTGTTATCATGCTTGGTTATTCCTAGGGTTAATGAGGTTTGCAAGAAGATCTCCAGAGAAACCACCAGGAAGGAAGCAGATGAAAGGAGCAAAGAGAAGCAAAACAACTTGCTTCAATTAAGAAGACAAGTTGCTTGAAGGAAGAAAGTAAGATGAACATGAATGATCAAGCTCACTCTAATACACATACAAAATGCAGCAAAGAAAGTATGAAAGAGATGAAAAGAGATTGTGAGAAGTGAAGGCAAATTCACTTCTCAAACAACTTACCACCTGAAAAGTTAGTAAAGGAAATGCAATGCAATACAAATGGGATGAAATGCCATGATGTAAACAGAAAACAGAAGCATAAACATGATGTTAATGATGCTAAGAGATGATGCAAATACATGACAAGAGATGAGAGTGATCAAACAAGCACAAGGATGCAAATGAAGCATGCTTTGAACCATGGAAGTTCATGAATGTTTATGAAATGATATGAATGCATAACATGGAAAATGCAAGATGCAATGATCAAACATGATTCTAATATGTCCTAAGATGTATTATGAATCAAAAGAATGCATAAAATGTCATGGCAAGTGAATGGATGCAAGCAAATGGAAGATGGATGCAAAGGAAGGCACAAATTAGGGTTTACATACAACATGCATCACAAAAATCCAAAACCAAAAGCAAATGACTTGATAAAAATTTGAAAATGTAATCAAAGATACCCTAAACCTATACAAACTCACTGCCCAAAGGAGGGGATCCAAATCCTAACCTAATGAAAGTTATGAATTTCCTAAGATTGCTAGGGTTTTAAGGTACCTCAACAAGAAAAAATGCTAATCAAATTGAAAATGCAAGATCAATTCAAACCAAATTTATCCTATAAACTACATGCTATGCAAGATGCAATGCCAAAAGAATCATCATCCAACTCTCAATGGTTAGGCAGTAGTGAATTTTTGAAGTTTGAAACAAAATATTGCCTAAAAATGAAATTAAATCCAATGAAAATGATCAAAAGGCATCAAGAACAAAAACGAAATTTGGTTTGAGGGTTGGACAATGTTTCTAAATGTTTTTAAATGCTATGTGAATTTTTTTTGTGATTTTTAAATACCTAAATGTATTTTTAATTAATTAATTTTCATTAACTAATTAAAAATAAACATTTAAATGATTTAAAAATAATTTTTTATGCAAAAAATAAAAATAAAAATATTTTTGTGTTCTGAAAATTCATGAAACCCTTGACAAAAATTTTCATAATTTTTCAATGATTTTAGCTATTTTAAAATAAATGTGAAAGATAAAACAATTTAAATACAAATAAAAATAAAAGAAAATGAAAGTATGCAAGGGGGAGGGCCAGGATTTGATATGGGCTTGGACTGGTTGACTGCGCGCCAGATCCAAGGGCCCAGATTTAAATCTGGCTAATTTGTTTTATGAATTAATTAAACAGGATTTTAATTAATTAATCAAGGGTTAGGGTTTTAATGACGAATCCAGGCCACACGTTCACGCGGGAGTCAACTAAAGTCAGCCAGATCAAGGGTCCAAATTCAAACTTTTCCCTAAACGCGTTTAATGACCTAATGACTCTCAGGTGGCCGGAAATGACCTCCGGTCATCTTCTCCGGCCACCTCCTTCCCTGAAAATTGCAAACTCACTCCCTAGGTCTCTAAAACTTGATTTCTCTGCCCAGAATCCATCCCCACACATCATATAACAAGAATCATCAAACAAAACGCATTTATTTTTCGTATCAAAGCTGAATCGAATCAAAAGGTTTTTAGGTCAAAAAATTTCAGAAGCTTCATACATACTCAATACTTAACCATTTGCAAAACTAAACATATCAGCATGATCAGCACATCACATAGATTCATTTAAGAACTTAAAAATGCATATCTGAAAAAAAAAAGTTCTTGAGCTCACCTGAAATGGAGCGTTCAATCCAGGAACTTTCTGCTTGCTTCTCTGCTTCAAAATGGCTTCAATGATCCTCCTGATGAAGCTTTGGAGCTTGGTTGAAGTTTAAAATGGTTGGTTTGGTGGTTTGATGAAGTTCTGTTCAGTGAAGGAGAGAAATCGTGTTTTGATTTCAGGGAGTTTCAGGGCAAGGTGAAGGGTCAGGGATGATCAGTGAGACATGCTGAGATGTTCTATGGAGTTTGTTTTTATGTTTGATGCTTGTGTGATGTGTTTCGAATGAAAATGCATAAGAGGGCAAAGCTTGGTGCTATGGCTTGGGGAGAGTTTCAGGCTTGTGTGTGTGGTGTGTTGTGATGCATTTGGTCCACTTATCACTCTTGGATAGGTCAGAGGAGTTGGTCTGGCCTAGCTTGATTGGTATGGGTCTTTATGCAAAAAGTCAAGTTTTGTGTAAGAGAGGTATGGGTCAATAGTAGGCCAAGGACAATAGGGGTGTCCTGCGCAGCAAGGAATGAGGAGAGCCATGGGATCAGTCTTGAAGCCAATTAACAAGTGGATTAGGGTTTGTATGATGTTTTGCAACTTTGTTCAATTTTGGCCCTTTTGAAGTTTCTTGATCCACAAGTCATGAAAATGGGCAAACCTTTGGTGCATTCTGAATCTTAGGCCTTGGTTTATGTTTGTACAAAGATTAGAAGTTCATTTGAAAGCACAATTTGTCTTGGCAAGGGATTTTGCAACTTTGCCTCTTTGGTACATAACTTGAAATTATGTGATTTTTCTTAACTTTAGCAAGCCATAACTTTTGATCCAAAATGAATTAGAATGAGTTCTTGTACTTTTTGAAAAGGGAATGATCCATTCTACAACTTTCATGAACAAGGTTTTCTCATTTGAAGCATTTTTGAATCAAAAAGAAAGGTTTGAAAAAGTTTCCCAGAATGGCAAGTTTCCATTACAAGTCATTTTCCCAAAAAGGCAACTTTGCAAATGGCTTGAAATTCTTCAATTTTGTGAACTTCTAACATCTTCTATGATCAAATAAAGATCATACACATTCAAAATGATGGAGAACACCCTTTGGTTGGGTCATTGGGGGCCTCAGATGCCCTGATTTTACACTGACTTGCTCAAGAAGTCAACTCTTGATTAGATGCCTTCCCCATGGAATTTCTTCATGAAAATTGATATGCATGATCCTTATAACATATAGAGACCAATAGAAACAAGAATGACCAAAGAAATTTGGATTTATGGCCTCTGAAACCAAAACCCTAATTCTAGGTCATCTGTGCAGTTAAACCTGGCTCTGCTTCCATGCCTTTCTCAGTTCTTGTGATTTTTTGACTTTCTTGACTTTTAGAGGATGTAATATGATACTTGAACACACATGGACCCATTTGAAGTGATTGATGACCTTTGGAGTAGCTCAAATGGTTCTTGGATTGCTCAGATCACAAACCCTAGATGCAGATGACTTAGAATCAATGCAGTGAATCAAAAATGCAATATGAGATGCTATGGTTGAACCTATGCATATGAAGTGATCACAAGCCATGGTGTGAATGGGTGAGGGCAAAGTTGGGGTGTTTACAGCTGCCCCTATTCAAGCATGAGTTAGCTGTGTAGAATGTAAGCAACGGCTTAACAGGCAAACAAGATAACTTTGGTTGAATACCAAAGACAGTCCAAAATTTGCACTCACATAATGAAGAAGAAAAGGGATATAGATTGTAAAAGAAAATAAAGTATATTATAAAGTGCGGGCGACGGAGGACGACCGTCGAGCAGAGGACGACTGCTGGGGAAAGAGCAATGACGGGGACGACCGACATGCTGGGGATATAAGAGATCATGATGGAGACGGCCATCAAGACTTTCTGGGGATTATAGGTAAATGAAATAAATGATGAGGAGCGGTCATCAAAGGTGAAGGGCGATCACCTAGCAGGGGACGGCCACTCTGTTGGGGATAAGATGAGGGACGGTCATCTAAGGTGAAGGACGATCACCTAGCAGGGGACGGCTGCTAAAACGTATCACGACATAGGACGAATGCCGGATAAAAGGTCGACGATGGGGACGGCCATCGGATAAGCATGATGAAGGACGATCATCAAGAGGTGAAGGACGATCACCTAGCAGGGTACGGCTGCTCTCAGGGCTTATCATGACATAGGAAGAATGTCAGATAGCAAGGTCAACGACGGGGACGACCATCGGATAAAATGATGAAGGACGATCATCAAAGGGTGAGGGACGATCACCTAGCAGGGGACGGCTGCTCTGTATCACGACATAGGACGAATGCCGGATAGAAAAGGGTTCCAATAATGGAGACTCCGCTGGGGATAGGATGAGGGACGGTCATCCAAAGGTGAAGAACGATCACCTGGCAGGGTACGGCTGCCGAATCTGAGGGGATTTAAGTGGTGTATACAAGATACGGACGAGTATCTGTATGAGTGAAACAAGTATGAGCGGGACACGGACGAGTGTCTATCTTGCTGGGGAGAGGATGACACGGACGAGTGTCAGAGAAAGTGTATTATAAACAAATATATGATTTACAAGGTGTTTAGGTAACTATGCTGGGGAAGGTGACACGGACGGGTGTCAGGGAATTGTATATATATATGTATCTGTGAGTGCGAAGAGGATGCTTTGGCTTTCTACTGGGGATATGACCCGGACGGGTGCCAGGAAGTATCTGTTTCTTTAGGGAAAGTGCCTTGGCTCTCTGCCGGGGAATCTGGGGAGTTCTTTGTATATCACTGACGGATTGTCAGTATTCACAAGTGTTTGATTCAGAACATGGCTTATGATTATGCAATATGTTTGATTTTTCCGTAATGCTCCGTATTAGACGGAATGCTACGCTCTGTGGGGAAAATATGATGCGAATGCTATGATTATGCAAAGATAACGACCCGGGATTCGGATCCCATTGCTGCGAAGATCTCTGGTTGATCTGCTTGAAATGGACATCCCAGCTGGGGATGAGATCATTGGTAGATCTGACATATGAGACTCTGCTTGGGGATATAGGCCACTGATAGACCTATTTTGGCAATGAGGGACCCAGCTGGGGTTTGTAGAAGTTTTCGTCACTCTGTTGTGAGATCTTCAGGTATTGCTCTTCTGGATAGGAGTTGAAACTTTGTGGAGAGATGGTTCCCTGGCTTTTGTACTCGGCTGAGGAGGAAAAATAAATGGCAACTCAGCTGGGGAGAAAGCACCTCCGGTGTTCAGACTGAATAGATAATGATTTGCCAGCTTGCTGGGATGAAGCTTTCATGCCCCATGCTGTGCTTCGAATACCTGCAATCCTGAAAACATAGAGAAGCGCACAAGTAATCCCGAGGTATCCCTTACCGGATTCCATCATAGGAGTTTAGACACCCCCGGGAGTAAGTATATTTCCTGCAAGCTCGTATTTTTTAGAAGAGAAACATCTGTATTTATGCAATCAGTATCTTAAAGACATCGGACATTCTTGCAAATGAAAATAAAATGTACGAGACGAAGCATGACTGAAAATTTGATTTTATTAATTCGTGTGCCCTGAATCGGCGAGATACAGTCAAAGAAACAAATCCCCTAAAATGAGGAGATTGTTACAAATTGAGAAACAAAAGGTATTGGCAATGTTTGACGCTTCAAGGAGCTTCCCTTTTGCTATGACTCGTATGACATTTGACGTTCTTCTTATCCTGCTTTCTGAAGAGGGTTGATTCTGAACGAAACTTGAACCCTTCGAAGCTTACCAAGTTGTAAGTGATACAGACGAATTCAGAATGCAGTTGTTCGCTTATTCCCTTATTTTGCATGAATCGCCCTCTCGGGTTTTCAATCCATCGGGATACCCATTTTTGCCTGAGTTGTCCAATGCGGGTTTTCAACTCAGCGGGTGTACATTTTTTATTTATTTCCCTTATTTTTGCCCGAGTCTTTTATTCTGTTTTTGACTCGCCGGGATGCCCTATTTTTCCTGGACTTTCATTCTGTTTTTATGTCCAGCGGGTCATTTTTATGCGAAGTATTTTTTAACTGCATCTGAATTCACAGGGGACGGGAAGTCTTCACCATCCATAGTACTGAGCATGAGTGCTCCACCGGAGAAAACTTTCTTTACTACGAATGGTCCTTCATAATTCGGAGTCCACTTGCCTCTGTGGTCTGTATGAGGAGGGAGGAGTCTTTTCAGCACAAGATCTCCTACTTGGTATTCTCGGAGCTTGACTTTCTGATCGAAGGCTTTCTTCATTCTTTTCTGATACAGCTGCCCATGACAGATTGCAGCTAATCTCTTCTCTTCAATCAGACTCAGTTGCTCGTATCGGGACCGGACCCATTCTGCTTCGTTCAACTTAACATCCATTAACACCCGCAATGAGGGTAGTTCAACTTCAACAGGTAGGACTGCCTCCATACCGTAAGCAAGCTGATACGGTGTTGCCCCAGTGGATGTTCTGATTGACGTACGGTACCCATGCAAGGCAAATGGTAGCATTTCATGCCAGTCTTTGTAGGTAACTACCATCTTTTGCACAATTTTCTTGATATTCTTATTAGCTTCCTCAACAGCGCCGTTCATCTTTGGCCTATAAGGAGAAGAATTGTGGTGTTGGATCTTGAAGTCCTGGCATAGCTCTGCCATCATTTTATTGTTTAAGTTAGAACCATTATCAGTAATGATTCGCTCGGGCACTCCATACCGACAGATGATATCTCTCTTCAGAAATCGGGCTACCACTTGCCTTGTAACATTTGCATAGGAAGCTGCTTCAACCCACTTGGTAAAATAGTCAATGGCAACCAGGATGAATCTGTGGCCATTTTAAGCGGTCGATTCAATCTTTGCAATCATATCAATGCCCCACATGGCAAAGGGCCAGGGTGAAGACATTACATTCAACGGATTGGGAGGCACATGCACCTTATCCACATATATCTGGAATTTATGGCATTTCCTGGCATAAGCACAACAGTCTGCGTCTATTGTGATCCAGTAATAGCCTGATCTTAGAAACTTTTTAGCCATTGCATGCCCTCCTGCATGGGTACCAAAGGATCCTTCGTGCACTTCGTGCATTAACAAGCCCGCTTCTGTCTTATCAACGCATCTGAGGAGTACCATATCAAAGTTTCTCTTGTACAGGGAACCGTCAGTATTCAGAAAGAAACTACCAGCTAGCCTTCTTAATGTCTTATTATCATTGGAAGATGCCCCAGGTGGGTATGTTTGATCCTCCAAGAAGCACTTAATGTCATGGAACCAAGGCTTATCATCTTTGACAGCGTCCGCTGCAAATACATATGCTGGTCTGTCAAGTATGGATACTGAAATCTGAGGCACAAAGTTGGCAGCTTGAACTTTGATCATTGATGAAATGGTATCCAGAGCATCTACAAACTGATTCTCATCTCGAGGGATATACTCAAGCTTGACTGTTGTGAAGAAAGTCAATAACCTCCTTGTATAATCCCTGTAAGGTATCAGATGATCTTTGTGTGTGTACCACTTGCCGTTGGTTTGATTAATTACCAGAGCTGAATCTCCGAACACAGTCAAAGTCTTGATCCTGAGGTCAATGGCTTCCTCAAGACCCATAATACAAGCTTCGTATTCAGCTTCGTTGTTAGTGCAGTTGTGTAGGCTCATAATTTCGACATGTTGAAATTTGGAGTCTGAAGTCATTTCTCTTAGTGGGAAGATGATCAGCAGAGAAGAATAAGGAAAGTGAAGATATTCAAGAAATGTTGACAAGGTTAAAAGCTCAAATGTTTCGACAGAAGGATAAGTAATGTTCTGGCAAGACAAGTTTGGAAAATTGTTTATAGCTGGGCCTTTGACAAGATGACTGTATCTTTCGACACTTCGATAGAGAAGAGTTGTTGGACAGAAGCATTATTTGGCAGATTTTGAAAGGGTTTTCTTCTTTGAGACTTCGACAGATTGAAGAGGTGTAATGTTTCGTCACCAAAAGAAAAGAGTTTAAAATTTAAAAGTTGCAACCTTTGATAGTTGGACACATGGGAGTTTCAGAGAAGGAGATTGCATGCAGGCTGACACTTGTCATTTAATTATGATTTTTCCGTTCTAGGCAGTTACTGTGTTTGTATATAAATAGAATAGTTTGTGTTTAGAATGTGTGTGTGAAAACTTATAAAAAATTCCTGTAAATACTCTAAGTACCCAGTGTGAGAGAAAATGAGTCTGATATTTGGAACCATGTACGTTTGAACACCAATTTGCTTTCAAGTTATTTAAATTATCAGTTTATTTCATCAAGTTTATTTTACCTTCAGTTTTATTTACTTTTCTGCAAAGCTTTATCATTTCGCCATTTTTTCTTACTTTTGTTTAAACTTGAACTTTATTTTACTTTCAAAATCAAAGCATTTAAAACTTTGACATTATTAACAAAACAAGCCACAAATCATTCACAACACTAAGAGTGTTTTCGACAAACAATTGCACATGTGTCCTAGGACTTGTTTGGTTGGTCCTGCAAGTAACCCAGTTTTCTGAGAAATTGGTTAACCAGAGGTTGTTCGTCAAAAATCACTGCGAACAAATTGGCACGCCCAGTGGGACCCACATTTCTGTTGGCAAATGGTGCCATAGAGGGAGTGAACTTATAACGTTTGGCGAACATCATTATGTAACTGGTGAATGCTTGTCGAATACTTATGTTTTCATCAGTAGGTGTTAGTTGGACTAACCTAGGCCATTCGACGCGCCTGTCTTTCACCTCTTCTTCGTCAACTGGCATTTTGATAGGGATGCTGGCTTCGAAGGTTGCGTTCAGCCATAATTGTAAGAGCCAGAAGGGACCTGTGAGACTGATGGTTCCTTTGTCCTTGAGGGTCTTTAAGTTACTCACACTTTCACTCAGAGATTCATAGAGATTTGCCAGAAGTAATTCACTTAGGCAAAATGCAACTCCATTATGAAGTTGATTAGCCATGATGATATAGCTTCTGGCAACCTGGAGTGACCTAGTGCAGAAGACGAATTTGACTAACCACAGAGTAAGAAAAGCAATATGCTCTCTGTCAGATACTTCCTCATTGTCTTCGCCTTGGTGATGAGCAATAAAAACAGAATATCCAGCGTGTTTGGTGTCGAACCCTATGGGATCTTTATTTAGGTGTTCAGAGTTGAAACTTTCTCCTAAAGGACTGAGGCCAGTGATGGCTGCTATGTCGAAAAGGGTAGGAGTAACCATACCACAGGGTAGATGGAAGGTGTTGTAGGTACTATCCCAGAAATACAAAGAGGCCAGCAGCATGTTCTGACAATAGCGTGGACCTTCCTTCGACAGTTGGATCAGGTCGTAAATGCCAGTTTTCTTCCAGAATTTCTCTTTGACCCTTTCGACTCTAGTGAGCCAAGCTAAGTAGTCTGAAGGATCTTTTGTTAGGGGAGGGCTCCTAAAAATCCTAGTTTGATTCAAATAAGACAAATCTATTTCTGTCGAAGCTATGGGAATTTCAGGTTTCTTAGATGTTGTTTCGACAGACCTAGGGTTCTTACTAGCAGCTATTGGCTTGGAGGCAGAGTAGCAAGGATAAAAATATTTTAAGCGATTTGGGTCAGCATTAGGATCAAAGATGGGACCTAGCATGGCATGGTGAACTCCAGAAACTGAGATAGGGATCATTACCTGGGATCTGTAGATACTTGCTTTCTCCCTCTCATTTGGGGGTTCTGGGATGTATTATTGTTGCTGCACTTGCATGGGTCCAGATAGTGTATGAGCAGGAGGAAGGTCAGCAGTTTTCTTTGTCTTCTTGGTACTACGGTCAACAACAGTTTTTGGAGGCGCATTGGTATGAGAAGATGAAGAGCTGGAGGAGCAGAGAGCTTTAAAAGGGGTTTAATGGAGTTTTCTGCGTTAGGGGGGAGAAGAGTTTGAGAGCGTAAAAAGAAGAAAGGTTTTGGAAGTTGGTATTTATAGAAGGTGGTAAGATATAAAAAATAATAAAAAAGAAAAAAGAAAAGACTTTTCAGTTTAGGTAGTGGGGGACATGCGTTTGATCCAATGGTGTTCATTAAGGGTGACGGTTGGTAGGGAGCCATGATTTAAGCTAGGATGTAGGGTTATGGAAGGTTGTGTAAACGTGGGCTAGACGTGACGTTTTTTCAGAAAGTGGAAATCATGGTGTTTTCTTGGGACTCAACAAAGTCACTTTATAATTAATGAGACTGACATAATGACAGAAGTCACTTCGACAGCAAAAGATATTTCTCCAGAATTAGTCGAAAACATCTTTGCTGGGGGGCAATTTGTTGGCTCATAATTTCGACATGTTGAAATTTGGAGTCTGAAGTCATTTCTGTTAGTGGGAAGATGATCAGCAGTGAAGAATAAGGAAAGTGAAGATATTCAAGAAATGTTGACAAGGTTAAAAGCTCAAATGTTTCGACAGAAGGATAAGTAATGTTCTGGCAAGACAAGTTTGGAAAATTGTTTATAGCTGGGCCTTTGACAAGATGACTGTATCTTTCGAAACTTCGACAGCGAAGAGTTGTTGGACAGAAGCATTATTTGGCAGATTTTGAAAGGGTTTTCTTCTTTGAGACTTCGACAGATTGAAGAGGTGTAATGTTTCGTCACCAAAAGAAAAGAGTTTAAAATTTAAAAGTTACAACCTTTGACAGTTGGACACATGGGAGTTTCAGAGAAGGAGATTGCATGCAGGCTGACACTTGTCATTTAATTATGATTTTCCGTTCTAGGCAGTTACTGTGTTTGTATATAAATAGAATAGTATGTGTTTAGAATGTGTGTGTGAAAACTTATAAAAAATTCCTGTAAATACTCTAAGTACCCAGTGTGAGAGAAAATGAGTCTGATATTTGGAACCATGTACGTTTGAACACCAATTTGCTTTCAAGTTATTTAAATTATCAGTTTATTTCATCAAGTTTATTTTACCTTCAGTTTTATTTACTTTTCTGCAAAGCTTTATCATTTCGCCATTGTTTCTTACTTTTGTTTAAACTTGAACTTTATTTTACTTTCAAAATCAAAGCATTTAACACTTTGACATTATTAACAAAACAAGCCACAAATCATTCACAACACTAAGAGTGTTTTCGACAAACAATTGCACATGTGTCCTAGGACTTGTTTGGTTTGTCATGCAAGTAACCCAGTTTTCTGAGAAATTGGTTAACCAGAGGTTGTTCGTCAAAAATCACTACAAACAAGTTGAAAGTGAGTTTTGCCGAGAAAGGCATGTGAACTCCCTTGGGTGTAATGAGTACTGCACCAACACCACGACCATTCATATTGACAGCCCCATCAAACATCATAGTCCATTCTTCCTCCGGGTCAGGCCCTTTAGTGTGATTAGGCTCTTCATGATCTTTTGCTTTTATGAACATGATGTCCTCATCAGGGAAGTCAAATCTCATAGGCTGGTAATCGTCAATAGGTTGCTCAGCAAGATAATCAGACAATACACTGCCCTTGATGGCTTTCTGAGATGTGTACTGAATGTCATATTCCGTGAGGATCATTTGCCATCTTGCAACCCGTCCGGTAAGTGCTGGCTTCTCAAAAATGTACTTAACTGGGTCCATCTTTGATATCAATAAAGTAGTGTGGGTCAACATATACTGCCTCAGTCGGCGAGCAGCCCACGCTAAAGCACAGCAAGTTTTCTCGAGCAGTGAATAACATTGTTCACAGTCGGTAAACTTTTTGCTTAGGTAGTATATTGCATACTCTTTTCGACCAGACTCGTCATGCTGGCCCAGCACACACACCATTGACTCTTCTAATACTGTCAAGTACATTATCAGAGGTCTTCCTTCAACTGGAGGCATAAGGATTGGAGGCTCTTGTAAGTATTCCTTGATCTTGTCAAAAGCCCTCTGGCAGTCTTCATTCCACCTGACCGTTTGTTCTTTTCTTAACAGGTTGAACAAAGGCTCACAGGTTGCTGTAAGGTGAGATATGAACCGTGAAATGTAGTTCAATCTACCTAGAAACCCCCGAACCTCTTTTTCAGTCTTCGGTGCAGGCATTTCTTGAATGGCTTTAACTTTATCAGGGTCAACTTCAATCCCTTTTTCACTTACAATAAATCCCAGCAGCTTACAGGATCGCACCCCAAATGTGCATTTGTTGGGGTTTAACTTCAATTGGTACTTCCTCAGACGCTTGAATAGCTTCAACAAATTCACCAGGTGATCTTCTTCCGTGAGGGACTTGGCAATCATGTCATCCACATAACATTCAATTTCTTTATGTATCATGTCATGGAATAATATTACCATAGCCCGTTGATAAGTGGCACCAACATTCTTCAGTCCGAATGGCATCACCTTATAACAGAACGTGCCCCAGGGTGTGATGAAAGTTGTCTTCTCCATGTCTTCAGGTGACATCTTGATCTGATTGTACCCTGAAAATCCATCCATGAAGGAGAACACCGAGAACTGAGCCGTGTTATCAACCAATACATCAATGTGAGGTAATGGGAAATCATCCTTTGGGCTGGCTCTGTTCAGATCCCGGTAGTCCACACACATTCTCACCTTGCCATCTTTCTTAGGCACAGGTACAATATTAGCAACCCACGGCGGATAGCTAGTCACAGCAAGGAACCCGGCGTCCCACTGCTTTTGTACCTCTTCTTTTATCTTCATTGCCATATCTGGGCGAGTACGGCGCAATTTCTGTTTTACTGGTGAGCAGTCTTCCTTTAAAGGCAGCTTGTGCATGACAATATCGGTGTCCAACCCTGGCATATCCTGATAAAACCAAGCAAACACATCCACATACTCCCGAAGCATATCAATCAGTTGTTCCTTTACCGAATCTTGTAAGCAGGCTCCGATCTTAACCTCTTTCACATCTTCTTCCGTACCAAGATTAACCGTTTTGACCTCCTCCTGATGAGGAGTAATAACCTTCTCCTCTTGCCTTAACAACCTGGCTAGCTCTTCAGGAAGCTCATAATCTTCTTCAACCCCTTCGTCAGCTTGATTGATTGGATTGTCAAAGTCATACGAAGTCATAGCAGTGTTGTTGTCGGTGCAGTCTGAAAGGCACTCTCTGCAAGGGTTTAGATTGTTCATTTTAGTGATCAATTTTAATCTTGTTTAGAAAAAGGTGAAACAAAGTTGTCATTTTGGAAAACATTGCCATTTTATTTTTGTACAAAAAGAAAAATGAAAAACAATGAGAGGAAAAGAAAAAGACTCATTTGAAAAAGATGTCCGATATTCATTGATTGATCTGTTTTGCACAAAATTACAAGATGGCCCGATTACAAAATGAGTCTTGTCATCTTGGGCAAGATGCAAGACTTGATGCATGCTTAAAAATACAGGAAATAATAATTACTCTGCAGGAGTAACCCTTATAATTTCCTGGGAAGACCAGTTAAGGACTTGGCTCCCCAGGATCCTTGGACGTATCCAGCTCTCCAGGTTGCGGTCGCTTTCATCCTCGTCTTCCAAGTTGTTCACAACATCCGGGGTGAGCATTCCCCCGCTGACAAAAATGGGCTTCTTGGCAGCCTCTGTTTGATCTTGTTGAGTTGTTCTGTAACCCAACCCAAATCTGTCCTCCTTCTTCTCCACGGGCAGCAGCTTGCCCCAGCCTTGGGCAGTCCCCTCTTCAACAACCTTCCTGGCTTGCTGATAAGATGTCATGGAGGTTCCCAGTACAGCAGACGCTTCATTAATGTTTAGGGCCTCAAACCCCTGGCTCATAGTTTCATGGATTTCTCCATCCATCTCAATGTACTTGTACGTAGCCAGATGGCTAACAAAGACATCTTCTTCACCACAGATGGTGATGATCTGGCCTTCCCACTCGAATTTCAGCTTCTGGTGAAGGGTAGACGTAACAGCGCCAGCGACATGGATCCAAGGTCTACCCAACAAACAGCTGTAGGCCGACTGAATGTCCATCACATAGAAGGTAATTTTAAAGGTCTGCAGGCCAATCATCACAGGCAAATCAATCTCCCCTAACACTGATCTTTTAGAGCCATCAAACGCTCTCACCACCAAATTACTTGGACGCAATGCCAAGCCATCGTACTCCAGCTTCACCAAAGCTTTCTTCGGTAGAACATTGAGTGAAGACCCAGTGTCCACCAGTACATGGTGTCGCTCCCACTAAATGAAGCTAAGTCAAATAGGGTACAGACGCGAACGGTCGGCGAGGGGAACAGTGAGAACACACAGCCGTGAACTCACTGGAGATGAAAAGAGTCGCCAGCTAGGCATTTTTATCCCGGAGGAAAGGCAATGCTGCATAGGCCTAGAAAAGGATGGATAAGACGGTTGCGAACCAGAGAGACTGAGAAAGGGGGTTGGTTACAACCTGGGAAGGTATTAGCACCCAGATTGTCCGTCGTACTCGACGGGATCCACGCTTAAAGATTTGTGTTATAAAGGGGTAGTGTCAGTGCAATCTGTGTGTAGAAGAGCTGGAAAAAGATGTACAGGTGTCAGTGTATGAGAAGTGAAGTGTGATATATATACAGTGTCAGTGTGAGATCAGGAATGAAATGCTCATGATAATGAGGCTAAAAGAAATGAGCTGGAAGGAGGGGGGATATACAGAGACTTTTGTTCGATAACTGTTAAGTTATGCCTACGTATCCTCTCGTGCAATGAGGAAGTCAGAACACCGTAGTTCGACCCAAAGAGACTGAAAGGTGAATTGACTGGTGAACTGCTTGCTTGTCTATTCTCAAGTGTATGACATGTCTGGCTCAGGTGCTAACTGTCTTGCATTAGACGGAAGAAGCGAGTTCTCGTTTGTGAATGAGTGTGATGAGAAAAGAATCCCGGAGGAGACGATTATTGTTTGTTTTTTTGTTTTCAGTCTTTTATTTCTTTTTGGATTTTTGTCATAAGAAAATGAGCTTAAGTCTAAACCAATGGATTTAGTAAACTCATCACATCTTTCCTCTGATTAGGGGTAATGAGAATACCTTAAGTGTGAAGTCAGATTCTCACACTTAATCACCTTTGGTGTAGGATTAAGATCATCAACCTACTTGTGATTATTTAGATGTTTTTGTGATTTTGTTTAGTGTTGAGTAATGAGGTTAAGCCATAATCAAAGATTAAACAGACTCATTACACCATCCTAAAAGAAGGATAATAGATGAGAATGTTTAAGCTGAGGAAGACTCCTCAACTTAATCCATGATTAGGGATTAATCCCATGACAAAACAAGCCTTTATTAAGTGGATTTTATTTAATGGTATGATGATGAAGTGAATTTTATTGTTTGTAAGACAACTTGAGGGGGACTTGTCCATTAACACTAGGGTTAGTCCTTCTTAACCACTTAAGGAAGAATTAGAACCCTAATGCAAGGCCCAAGTTACAAGTGTAATATCTTGATATTTATTAGATGAATTGATTAAGAGATTTAAACACCTTAAGGGTTTAATACTTAGGATTAAAGTTATACACTCCATCCTAAGAGAAGGATGCAGGCATAAGCTTAATCACAAAGTCTTAAAGCCTTTAGGGTTTAGTCCCTGATTATGAGGTGAGAAGAGAGGACTCAAAGAGAAACACAAAGGTAAAACTAAAAGGGGATACTAATCAAAACCCTAATTCATTATCATGCTTGGTTGGTCCTAAGGTTTGTGAGGTTTTCAATAACAATCTTCAAAGGAGCCACCTGGAAGCAGATGAACAGGATCAAGAGAAGCAAAGTGACTTGCTTCATTCAAGAAGTCAAGTCACTTGAAGAAAGAAAGTGGGAAGAAGAAGAATGAGAAAGCTCAAACTCAAACACAAATAAGAATGCAGCAATGGATGCAAGAGAGATGAAAAGAAAAGTTATGAGAAGTGAAGGCAAATTCACTTCTCAAGTTTACTTACCACCTGAAATGTTAGAAGGAAATGCAATGTAATGCAAGATGAGATGAAATGATATGATGCAAAGCAAGACCAGAAGCATGTTGATGATGATTATGATGTTATGAGGTGCTGCAAACATGAGGTAAGACAATGGAGATGTTCATACAAGGTTATGAATGCAAATGATGCAAGCTAAGGAGCATGAACAAACATGAAAAGTTATGAATCATACAAGACAAATGACATGGCAAATATGCAATGCAATGATCAAAGATGCTTTCTAAATGTCTTAAGATGTTAAATGAATCATAAGCATGCACAAAATGCAATGACAAGTCAAGTTATGCAAGGAAATGTAAGAAGGATGCAAATGAAAGCCCAAACTAGGGTTTATGGATCAAACATTAAACACAAACCAAAAACAGAAGCAAAACCCTAAAGTAAAAATGGAAAATGGTACCCAAAGAAACCCTAGACCTATAATAAACCACTGCCCAAAGGGGGGCTCTCAACTCTCAACCAAACTCATGATATGAATTTCTAAGTTATTAGGGTTTTTTAGGGTTCTTGACAAAACAAATGCCAAACAATTTGAAAATGTAAGAACAATTCATGACCTTTTTATCTTTGAAAATACATGTTAAACACAAGACAAAGCAAAAAGAATCAATGTCTCAACCTTCACCAATTGACAGAAATGAATTTTTGAATCCATGATCAAAATAATGCATAAAAAATGATTTAATTCAATGAAAAATTCTTAAGATGCATCAAGATCAAAAAAGAAATTTGGTTTGAAGGTTGGACAATGTTTCTAAATGTCTTAGAACATTTCATGAATTTTTTTGTAATTTTTAAATACCTAAAAGTATTTTTAATTAATTAATTCTCATTAATCAATTAAAAATAATCTTTTAAATATTTAAAAATACTTTTTTAATGATGAAAAATAAAATAAAAATATTTTTGGGTCTTAAAAATTATTAAAACTTTAAAGAAAAAGTTTCATAATTTTTAAGACATTTTTGCTATTTTAAATTAAATATGCAAGTTAAATGAAAAGAAATGAATTAAAAATTAAAATAAAAGAAAGTAATCAGAAGGAGAGGCTGGGATTCAATCTAAGTTTGAAAGGGTTGACCAGCGCGCATCTGGACGGCTGGGATTGCACCTGATTATATTAATTTAATTATGAATTAATTAATCTAAACAAATGGATTAGGGCAAAGCAAGAGGATCTGGGCCCTTCACATGCGCGCGAAGTCAACTGGGTCAACCAATCTGACGCCCCACATTCAAATGGCACTTAATGACCTGAGGTTAGGGTTAAACACATTCAGGTGACCGGAGAGAAGCTCCGGTCATCTTCCCCGGCACCTCAAAAACCCTAAAACATGATTCAGGCACCTATTTCACAAATTAAACACACCTAAGTGATCCTCTAACAACCTAGGTCATGAATCCACCCTCAAATGACATTTAAACCCCAAGAATCATGCAAATCGAAGAAAATAAAATCCACGGGCAAAATTTCAGAGGGATCATACAAACTCACTTCTCCCTTATTTTTGATTCTGAAACCAACCCCATGACCAGCAAGACATGAATAATCATATTATAACTTAAAATGCAAGCTTTGGGAGAAAGTGTTCATGTTCATACCTGAGCTGGAAAGCTTCAAAGCTGAGCTTCCAGAGCCTCCTTTGTGTGCAAATGGACTCCCTTGTATCCCCTGATGCTAATGGAAGGCTTCAAAGCTCTTGTGGATGGCTGATTTGTGAGAACCAGTTCTGGTGTAGCAGGAAATGAGCTTTGTGTACAGGCTGTTTCAGTTCAAAGTAAAGGGTGGTTTTGACTCCTTGTGGTATGCTTGACTTGTTGGTGAAGAAAGATGAGGTGTTTGATGGCTGGATAGTGAGGTTCGAAGAGAACTGGTTTGGAAGGTGAAAAATGGTGAAGCTCAGGTCAGGCTTGTTTCAGGCTTGAGCTTTGGTGGTTTGAGGTCTATGAAGTGTGTTGAGATGATGGGTGGAGATGGTTTTTGTGTTTCTTGGCTGTGGAGGCAGATTCGATAGAAAATGCAATGTGTGATGATTTTGTGAATGCTGTGTTCTTGTATGTTTCAGCCTTGCCTCCCTTATGTTTTGGCCAGCATTTGGATAGTATAAACAATTGCAAGTGGCTGGGAGATGTGACATGTCCTGCTGTGATTGGGATGTCTACTTTTGCATAAAGTCCACCTTTTGTGTAAGTGAGGCATGGCTCCAAGTCTAGGCAAGTACAAGGTTGGTTCTGGTGCAGCATGGTGAGAGAGAGGTCTAGCAAAGCTCAGTACTCAAGGCTGCAAGTTGGTGGGAGGTGATCATGAGTTTTTGCAACTTGTTGCTTTTTGAACTTTCATGAGAAAAGTCAAGTTACATGAACTATAACCATGGGCATTCTTGTTCAATTCTGATTTTATGACTTAGAGACATGTTTGTGTGTTGGTTTGAAATGAATTAGAGGTCACATGATGCATTGGTTCAAGGTTTTGCAAAATTTCCATTTGGTGCATAACTTGAATTTTAGTGATTTTTGCCAACTTTAACAAACCATAACTTTTGATCCAAGATGAATTTGATCATGTTCTTGTACTTTTTGAAAAGGGAAAGATGAGATCTACAACTTTCATGACCAAAGTTTTTCCATTTGAAGCATTTTTGGATCATGAATCAAGGCTTGAAAAATGACCTAAAATGATGCATTCTTGAAAAGTCAACTATGCCCAAAAAGTCAACATTTGCAAAAACCCTAGACTCTTGATTTCTATGAACTTCAATCTTCTTCCATGATCAAATAAAGACCATATACACTCAAAATGATGAAGATCACCCATTGGTTGGGTCATTGGGGGCCTCAGATGCCCTGATTTTGCACTGACTTGTCTGAAAAGTCAACCCTTGATCAGATGACTTCCCCATGGAATTTCTTCATGAAAATTGATATGTATACTCCCTATACTATATAGAGATCAATGGAAACAAGAATGACCAAAAAAAATGGGGTTATGGCCTCTGAAACCAAAACCCTAATTTTCAGTCAACTGTGCAGTTCAACCTGGCTCTGCATCACCTCAAACCCTAGTTCTTGTGATCCCTCTGCATTTTTGGCTTTGAGGAGATGAAATATGACATAAGAACACACATGGACCCCTTTGAGTTGATTGGTTGCCTTTGGAATGGCTCAAGATGCTTTGGGATTGCTCAGATCACAAACCCTAGGTGCAGATGACTTAGAAACTATCCAGTGAATCAAAAATGAAATGTGAGATGACATGATTGTGTTTATGCATATGATATGATCCCAAGCCATGGTGTGAATGGGTGAGGGCAAATTTGGGGTGTTTACAGCTGCCCCTATTCAAACATGAGTTAGCTGTGCAGGTTGTAAGCGATGGCTTAACAGGCCAAACAAGATAACTTGTGGTTGAATACCAAAGTCAGTCCAAAATTTGCACTCACAGAAATGAAGAAGAAAAGGGATATAGATTGTAAAGGCAAAACAAAGTATATTGTAAAGTGTAGGCGACGGAGGACGACCGTCGAGCAGAGGACGGCTGCTGGGTAAGGTGGTATGTGAAGCAAAGCGATGACGGGGACGGCTGACATGCTGGTAAAGTGCATAAAGCAATGACGGGGACGGCCGACATGCTGGGGATAAAAAGTAAAGCTAAGACGGGGACGGCCGACTAGCTGGGGAAAATATCATGATGGGGACGGCCATCAAGATAAAGCTGCAAAATTCTGCGGATTAATGAAACATGACGGGGACGGCCATCAAGTTCATAAAGGTAAAGTAACCAACGATGGGGACGGCCATCGGGCTAAAAAGGAAAAGGGACCACGACGGGGACGGCCATCGGGTTAAAGAATAAATGAAATAAACAGATGATGGGGTACGGCCATCAAAGGTGAAGGACGATCACCTAGCAGGGGACGGCTGCTCTGTTGGGTACAAAAGAAATATGATGGGGACGGCCATCAAAGGTGGAGGACGACCACCTGGCAGGGTACGGCTGCCGAAAATATCAACGATGGGGACGGCCATCGGATAGAAAAGGTCAACGATGGGGACGGCCATCGGACGAGCAAGATGGAGGACGACCATCAAGAAGTGGAGGACGACCACTCAGCAGGGGACGGCTGCTCTCGAGGTTTATCATAACACAGGACGAGTGTTAGATAACCAAAATCAACAATGGGGACGGCCATTGGATAAAGTGATGAAGGACGATCATCAAAAAGGTGGAGGACGACCACCTAGCAGGGGACGACTGCTAAAATCAACGATGGGGACGGCCATCGGATGAGCATGATGGAGGACGACCATCAAGAAGTGGAGGACGACCACTCAGCAGGGTACGGCTGCTCTCAAAGGTATCATAACACAGGACGAGTGTTAGATAAAAAGAAAATTTGTTGGCAATCTACTAGGGAGATAGTAAACACGGACGAGCGCTTACATCCAAGAAATAAAAGGTATAAGTGTTTGGTATTGTGTATAGATTAAAGATGCGGACGAGCATCCTTAAGACTATGATACGGACGAGCATCATGTAGAAACAAACACTAGCCGCCATGTTCTGAGATGGTGGTACGGACGAGTACCAACTGGTCAACTAAGAACAAGGACTACTGCCGAATCTGTGGGATTATGAGTGATGATGTATACAAGATACGGACAAGTATCTGTGTAAGCGTACCATGAGTAGTGAGTATTGTATTGATGAGTGTTTATCTGCTGGGGAGAGTGACACGGACGAGTGTCAAAAGAGAAGAGTATAATATTAACAAGTGTATGGGTGATAAAGGTAAGCGACTGCACTGGGGATATGACACGGACGGGTGTCAAGAAAAGTGTGTACGTATAGGTATATGTGAGTGCAAAGAGGATGTCTTTGGCTTTTTGCTGGTGATTTGACACGGACGGGTGTCAGGATGTATCTGTAGTACGGGTGATCTTGTTTGTAAGGAGTGTTCAGGCGACCTTACTGGGGAAAGATGACACGGACGGGTGCCAAAAGGTGTATACTGGTGTTTGTGATTTGTGAGGCAGCTGCTTTTGCTGGGACTCTGATGGGGACTCTTGGGGAAAGTAATCTGTATTCTGATGAATGGTTACTAATCACAAGCGTTCAATTCACAACGTGACTTATGATTATGCTATGCATTTGATTTTTGCCGTAATGCTCCGTATTAGACGGAATGCTACGCTCTGGGGGGGGTGAATAAGATGCGGATGCCATGATTATGCAAAGGGGCACAGATCCGGGACTCGGATCCCACTGCTGCGAAGATCTCTGGATGATCTGCTTGAAATGGACATCCCAGCTGGGTATGAGATCACTGGTAGATCTAGTGATGTATCTGTTTTGCTTGGGGATATAGGTCACTGGTTGACATATCCTTATAATATGGGACCCAGCTGGGGTTTGTAGAAGCTTTCTTCATCCTGTTGTGATCTCTTTGTGCGTTGCTCTTCTGAATAGAGGCTTGAAGCTCTGTGGGGAGGTGATTCCCTGATTTCTGCATCCTGTTGAGGAAGATTGGCAACTCGGCTGGGGAATTGAGAGGCAACTCAGCTGGGGAGAGCAATGAGAGGCAACTCAGCTGGGGATATAGCATTTCCGATGCTGAGATTGAGTGCATTGTTGATTTGGCAACTTTGCTGGGGAAGTGGGAAGCAACTCAGCTGGGGAATTGCGAGAGGCAACTCAGCTGGGGAAATGGGCACCTCCCAGTGCCATGTGAGTTGATAATGATTCTCCAGTTTGCTGAGACGTAACTTGCATGCCCCAGGTTGCGTTCTGGATACCTGTAATCCTGCAAAGGTAAGGAAACGTACAAAAGGTCCCGAGGTATCCCTTACCGGATTCCGTCATAGGAGTTAAGTACTTTCGAGAATAATCAGATTCCCTGTAAGCATGTGTTTTTATTTTAGAGAGAGGCATCTGTACTTATGCAATTGTATTTTAGAGATATCAGACGACTCTTTGCGAAACATAAATGTGAAAACGAAACATGACTGAAAAAATCTGATTTTATTAATTCATGTGCCCTGAACTGGCAAGATACAGTCAAAGAAACATATCTCCTGAAATGAGGAGATTGTTACAAATTGAGAAATAAAGTGCTGGCGGTGTTGACGACGCTTTAAGGAGCTTCCTCTCCTGCTATGACTCGTATGACAATGACGTTCTTCTCGTCTTGCTTTCTGGAGAGAGTTGATTCTGATTGACGCTTGATCCTTTGGAAGCTTACCAAGTTGTAGGTGATACAGACGAATTCAGAATGCAGTTGTTCGCTTATTCCCTTGTTTTGCATGGATCGCCCTTTCGGGTTTTCAATCCATCGGGATACCCATTTTTGCCTGAGCTGTCCAATGCGGCTTTTCAACTCAGCGGGTGTACATTTTTTTGTTTATTTTCCCTTACTTTTGCCCGAGTCTTTTATTCTGTTTTTGACTCGCCGGGATGCCCTATTTTTGCCTGGACTTACATTCTGTTTTTATGTCCAGCGGGTCATTTTATGCGAAGTATTTTTTAACTGCATCTGAATTCACAGGGGACGGGAAATCTTCACCATCCATGGTGCTGAGCATCAGTGCTCCACCAGAGAAAACTTTCTTTACAACAAATGGTCCTTCATAATTCGGAGTCCATTTGCCCCTGTGGTCTGTATGAGGAGGGAGGATTCTTTTCAGCACAAGATCCCCCACTTGGTACTCTCGGTGCCTGACTTTCTGATCGAAGGCTTTCTTCATTCTCTTCTGATATAACTGCCCATGGCAGATCGCAGCCAATCTTTTCTCTTCGATCAGACTCAGTTGCGCGTATCGGGACCGAACCCATTCTGCTTCACTCAGTTTAACATCCATCAATACCCGTAAGGAGGGTAATTCAACTTCAACAGGTAGGACTGCTTCCATACCATACACAAGCTGATAAGGTGTTGCCCCAGTGGACGTCCTGATTGACGTGCGGTACCCATGCAAGGCAAATGGTAGCATTTCGTGCCAGTCTTTGTAGGTGATTACCATCTTCTGCACAATCTTCTTGATATTCTTGTTAGCTGCCTCAACAGCGCCGTTCATCTTTGGCCTGTAAGGAGAAGAATTGTGATGTTGAATCTTGAAGTCCCGGCATAGTTCTGCCATCATTTTGTTGTTTAAATTGGAACCATTATCAGTAATGATTCGCTCAGGCACTCCATACCGACAGATGATGTCTCTCTTCAGGAATCGGGCTACCACTTGCCTAGTAACATTTGCATAGGAGGCTGCTTCAACCCACTTGGTGAAATAGTCGATGGCGACCAGGATGAATCTGTGGCCGTTTGAAGCAGTTGGCTCAATCTTGCCAATCATATCAATGCCCCACATAGCAAAGGGCCAGGGTGAAGACATGACGTTCAAAGGATTGGGAGGCACATGCACCTTATCTGCATAGATCTGGCATTTGTGACATTTTTTGGCGTAAGCACAACAGTCTGCATCCATTGTGATCCAATAATAGCCTGATCTTAACAACTTTTTAGCCATGGCATGCCCTCCTGCATGGGTACCAAAAGATCCTTCGTGCACTTCATGCATCAGCAAATCTGCTTCCGTCTTGTCAACACATCTGAGGAGTACCATGTCAAAGTTCCTCTTGTATAAAGACCCATCAGCATTCAGGAAGAAACTACCAGCAAGCCTTCTCAAAGTCTTCTTATCATTGGAAAATGCCCCAGGTGGGTATGTTTGATCCTCCAAGAAGCACTTAATGTCGTGGAACCAAGGCTTATCATCTTTTACAACATCTGCTGCAAATACATATGCTGGTCTATCAAGTCTAGACACTGAAATCTGAGGTACAAAGTTAGCAGCTTGAACTTTGATCATGGACGAAATAGTAGCAAGAGCATCTGCAAACTGATTCTCGTCTCGAGGGATATACTCAAGCTTGACTGTTGTAAAGAAAGTTAATAACCTCCTTGTATAATCCCTGTAAGGTATCAGATGATCTTGGTGGGTGTACCATTTCCCGTTGGTTTGATTGACTACCAAAGCTGAATCTCCGAATACGGTCAATGTCTTGATCCTGAGGTCAATGGCTTCCTCAAGACCCATGATGCAAGCTTCGTATTCAGCTTCGTTGTTAGTGCAGTTGAAAGTGAGTTTTGCCGAGAAAGGCATGTGAACTCCTTTGGGTGTGATGAGTACTGCACCAACACCGCGACCATTCATGTTAACAGCCCCGTCAAACATCATAGTCCATTCTTCTTCCGGGTCAGGCCCTTCAGTGTGAATAGGCTCTTCATGATCTTTTGCTTTAATGAACATGATGTCTTCATCAGGGAAGTCAAATCTCATAGGCTGGTAGTCATCAATGGGTTGCTCAGCAAGATATTCAGATAGTACACTGCCCTTGATGGCTTTCTGAGATGTGTACTGTATGTCGTATTCTGTGAGAATCATCTGCCATCTTGCAACCCGTCCGGTAAGAGCTGGCTTCTCGAAAATGTACTTAACTGGATCCATTTTTGAGATTAATAAGGTGGTGTGGGTCAACATATACTGTCTCAGTCGGCGAGCAGCCCACGCTAAAGCACAGCAAGTTTTCTCGAGCAGTGAATAACGCTGTTCACAGTCGGTAAACTTTTTGCTTAGGTAGTATATTGCATACTCTTTTCGACCAGACTCGTCATGCTGGCCCAGCACACACCCCATTGACTCTTCTAATACTGTCAAGTACATAATCAGAGGTCTTCCTTCGACTGGAGGCATAAGGATTGGGGGTTCCTGCAGATATTCCTTGATCTTGTCAAAAGCCTTTTGGCAATCTTCGTTCCACCTGACCGTCTGTTCCTTTCTTAATAGCTTGAACAAGGGTTCACAGGTTGCTGTGAGGTGAGATATGAACCGTGAGATGTAGTTCAATCGACCTAAGAACCCTCGAACTTCTTTCTCAGTTTTTGGTGCAGGCATCTCTTGGATGGCTTTGACTTTATCTGGGTCAACTTCAATCCCTTTCTTGCTTACAATAAAACCCAGCAGCTTACCGGATCGCACCCCGAATGTGCATTTGTTGGGGTTCAGCTTCAATTGGTATTTCCTCAGACGCTTGAATAATTTGAGCAGATTCACCAGATGATCTTCCTCTGTAAGGGACTTGGCGATCATATCATCCACATAACATTCTATTTCTTTGTGGATCATATCGTGGAACAATGTCACCATAGCCCGTTGATATGTTGCACCAGCATTCTTCAGTCCGAATGGCATCACTTTGTAACAGAACGTGCCCCAAGGTGTAATGAATGTTGTCTTCTCCATGTCTTCAGGTGACATCTTGATCTGATTATATCCTGAAAATCCATCCATGAAGGAGAATACCGAGAACTGAGCCGTGTTATCCACCAATACGTCAATGTGAGGTAATGGGAAGTCATCTTTCGGGCTGGCTCTGTTCAGGTCCCGGTAGTCAACACACATTCTTACTTTGCCATCTTTCTTAGGCACAGGTACTATGTTAGCAACCCACGGCGGGTAGCTAGTTACAGCAAGGAACCCGGCGTCCCATTGCTTTTGTACCTCTTCTTTGATTTTCATAGCCATGTCTGGGCGAGTTCGGCGCAGCTTCTGTTTCACTGGTGGGCATTCTTCCCTCAGAGGCAGCTTGTGCACAACAATGTCGGTGTCCAACCCTGGCATATCTTGATACGACCAAGCAAACACATCAACATACTCTTGAAGCAGATCTATCAGCTGTCTCTTCACTGAGTCTTGCAGGCAGGCCCCGATTTTAACTTCTTTCACATTTTCTTCCGTACCAAGATTGATCACTTCAATCTCCTCCTGGTGAGGAGTAATAACCTTTTCCTCCTGTCTCAACAACCTGGCTAGCTCTTCAGGAAGTTCATATTCTTCATCAACCCCTTCATCAGCTTGATTGATCGGATTGTCAAAGTCATACGATGTCGTAGCCGTGCTGTTGTCGGTGCAGTCTGGAAGGCACTCTCTGCAAGGGTTAAGTTCGTTCATTTTAGTGATTGATTTTAATCTTGCTTTAGAAAGAAGTGAAATGAAGTTATCATTTTGAAAACACCGCCATTTATTTTTGTACAAAAAGAAAAATGGAAAAACAGTGAGCATAAAAGAAAAAGACTCGTTTGCAAAAAGACGTCTGATATTTCATTAATTTAATCTTGTTTGCACAAAAGTACAGATGGCCCTGGTTACAAAATGAGTCTTGTCATCTTGGGCAAGATGCAAGACTTGGATGCATGCTATATAAAAATACAGGAAATAATAATTACTCTGCTCGAGTAACACTTATAATTTCCTGGGAAGACCAGTTCGAGATACTGCTCCCCGGGATCTTCGGACGAATCCAATTCTCCAGATTGCGCTCCTCTTCCAGCTCGTCTTCCAAACAGTTGATAGCATCAGGGGTAAGCATCCCCCCACTGACAAAACCAGGCTCTCCAGCAGCCTTTGCTTGATGTTGAGTTGGTCTGTAACCCAACCCAAACTTGTCCTTCTTCTCTTCCACAGCTAAGACCTTGCCCCAGCCTTGGGCAGTTCCTTCTTCAACAACCTTCCGGGCTTGTTGGTAAGATGACATGGAGATACCAGATACAGCAGATGCTTCATTGACATTCAAGGCCTCAAAACCTTGGCTCATTGTTTCATGGATCTCTCCATCCATCTCAATGTATTTATAAGTAGCCAGATGGCTAACAAAAATGTCCTCCTCTCCACAGATTGTGACAACTTGGCCTTCCCACTCAAATTTTAACTTTTGGTGAAGGGTAGACGTTATTGCGCCAGCGGCGTGAATCCAGGGTCTACCCAACAAACAGCTGTAGGCGGGCTGAATGTCCATCACATAAAAGATAGTTTTAAAGGTCTGTGGGCCAATTGTCACAGGCAGCTCAATCTCTCCCAGAACCGATCTCTTAGAGCCATCAAAGGCTCGTACCACCAGGTGGCTGGGTCTCAATGCCAATCCATCATATTCAAGCTTCACCAGAGCCTTCTTTGGTAAGACATTCAGGGAAGAACCTGTGTCCACCAGCACATGAGAAAGGACAGCTCCTTTGCATTCCAGGGTTATGTGCAAGGCTTTGTTGTGATTGCGGCCATCCACTGTCAAGTCAGAATTGGTAAACCCTAGCCCGTTGCTAGCAGTAACATTTCCAACCACGGTTTCCAACTGGTTGACAGTAATCTCCTCAGGCACGTAAGCTGCGTGCAGGACTTTAAGTAGTGCATTCCGATGGGCTTCGGAGCACATAAGCAGTGAGAGGATAGAGATTTTGGATGGCGTCTGGTGAAGTTGATCCACAATTTTATAATCACTCTTTTTGATGATCCGCATAAACTCATCAACTTCCTGATCAAATGGAGTCTTCAGGGCTTCTTTGGCAGCTGGATCTTCCTGCACCGGGCCTTTACCCTTTGCCTTGGCAGCAGCTTCCGCTTCGGCTGTAGGTCTTTGAACTTGTGAAGCGAAGAGACGTCCGCTTCGAGTGAAGCCTCCGCCTCCCCCCACATTATCTACTTGTGGTGCAGGTGTTGATGTTTCAAGAGTGATTCTTTTTCCTTCGCAGTATATGTCGGAGCCATAGTGCCAAGGGATGGCCCTATTGCTTTCATATGGTACTGGTCCAGGCACCGTGACAGTGACTGGACTGATTGCTGCTGCTGAAGGGACTGTAATTGTTTGTGGATCATAAAAGATTGTAACTGGTGCTCTGGCGGGAGCAGCACCTTCTGAATGGTAAGCGGAATTATTTTCAGGATCGTAGAATATGGTGACGGTAGAGACATCTTCATGATTGATTGCTGGTGTTGTAGGAGACTCTGTTGGAAGGACTGTTGTTGTTGTTGATGGAGAGTCGAAATGGAATGGAGCTGAAGTTGTAGCAGGAGAAACTGTTGAAAACTGATCATTTGGGAGGACAGGTGAAGTACTTGTTGATGCTGCTGATGAATTGTCGGGAACAATAGTTGTTGCATTTGTAGGAGGGTCTGAAACCGTTGTTGATGAAGTTGCCGGATTTGCTGGGAATGATGTAGTGATCTGTAGCAGGCCACTCTGAATAAGGCTGTTAATGCCATTCCTCAAATCTTCACACCCATTCCATGAAACATTGCAATAGGGGCACCCTAGTTCACACCCCGGAAATATATTGTTTTCACGGAGCTGAGCTTTGATTTCCACCAATGGTGTCCGGATCTGATCCACACTAGTTATCAAATAAGACGGTTGGTCTTCTTCAATAGCATTAATTCGGGGACCACCATGGTTTGGCATAGGGTTTTTATTGACATTGGGCGGAGGTGCAAAATTCAGAGCCTTGGAGTCTACCAAGTCTTGCACCTTCATATGCAGAGCTCTGCATTTTTCTGTACTGTGACCAGGTGCGTTGGAATGAAAAGCACACCTAGCATTGGAGTCATAGTTCCTTGGTAGACTGTTGGGATTCGGAGGTGCCAACGTTCTTAGCTCAACTAGGTTGAGTTTCAGAAGTTGTGGCAGCAAGGCAGCATATGGCATTGGGATCGGGTAGATCACTCTGTTAGCTTGAGATGGCCTCTGTTGGAATGGCCTCTGTTGATTGTTGTTGTTGGAGTTGTTGTTGAAGTTCCTTGGAGGATACTGATTCTGATGATACTGGGGTTGTTGTTGGAAGTTTTGTTGAGGAGGTTGATAGACTGGCTGTGGATGAACTGGAGCAGGAATGGTGACTGCTGCTATTGATCTCTGAGCATATTGGGGCCTACCCCTGTTGGTGTGAATGGCATTGGTCTCGCCAGTTCTTCTCGGGCCTGCAAAAGGCTTTCTTGTACCACTGGACGAGCTTGCACCATTGTCGGAAATCTTACCCATTTTCAACAGGCTTTCAATTCTCTCCCCAGCTATAACAACATCCGCAAAGCTAGTGGAAGAGAAAGCAGCTAACCTGTCAATATAGGTTCCCTGAAGAGTGTTCATAAACATGTCTGTCATTTCTCTCTCAGACATTGGTGGTTGAACGGCAGCAGCCAATTGCCTCCATCTTTGAGCATATTCTCTGAAGCTCTCCCTCGAAGACTGTGACATTCCCATTAGGAGGGTCCTGTTGGGTGCCATATCTAGATTATACTGATACTGTCTGATGAAGGCTTCTGCCAGGTCCTTCCAGCATCTTATAGTTGCTCTTGTCAGATGGGAATACCACTCCCTTGATGCTCCAGTCAAGCTATCTTCAAAATAGAACATCCACAATTTCTCATCCATTGTATAGGCCTTCAGCCTTCCTAGAAATGATTGCAAATGAGTCCGGGGGCATGAAGTCCCATTATACTTTTCGAAGCATGGAGGCTTGAACTTGTGGGGAATCCTGACCCCTTCTACTAAACCCATGTCCATGACGTCGAACCCCAAAGAGTTCTGAGACTCCAGTGATCTCAACTTCTCAGCTATTTCTTCCAACCGTCTATCATATGTTTCCTCTCCGGCACCCATTACTGTATACTGGTCCTCCTGAGGATCTTCTTGAAGTACTCTGGCTGCGGTGGCTGTTCCTTGAACATTTGCAGGGATGTTAACCTCAGGATGTAGATGTGGACCAAACACAGGGGGGGTAACATGTGGTTGCACCCTTTCATTATTACTGGTGCCTGCAGTTCCTACATGAGGCTCCTCTTGATTTTGCCTCTCCACCATGGTCCTCAGTCTCTCCTGGCTCTGAGCCATGTTGTTCATAACTTCCATGAACTGCGTCATCTGCGTTCTCATCTCTAACCTTTCATTTGCCATCTGGTTTCTGACCTCCGTAAGGTCCTGTTGCATCTGATCCATCTGAATTCCCGGAAGGTTGTTTCTAGTTGGGTACCTGTGAGGCCTGTTGAGAGGAAATACCCGGCGGCGAGCAATAATTCCTGAACATCACAACAGAGGTTAGCAACAACAAAACAAAAACCTACAAAACAAACAAAAGGGTTAGCATGCAATGCAGTTATGCTTATTTGTTCTCAAGGTATCCGGTTTGGCCTTCAGTTTTGACCCTTCCAGACCCTTGAAGATGATGCTGCTGAAGTTGCTTTTGATGTGAACCCCAACACAAATATATTACAAAGGTGAAATAATACAATTTGTTCATTTTACAACACAAACCCTCAAAGGGGCCAAAATACATCACAAAAAGCAAAAGTATATGGAAAAGGAACAACAACAAGCAAATGATCAAACTCCAAGGCCAAACTCATCCTCACGAACTTCCTTGAGAAGTGCTTCGGTCACAGGATCAGCCGGATGCTCCGTGAGACTTCTAATGAGAAGGTTTCTTGTTGCAACTGCTGTAGTCAACTTCTTATTCTGATTTTGGTCCTTTGACCTCTTCAATCCTGCTTTGATTTTCAGCTCTGATATCTCCTCCTGGGCTGCTGCCAGGGCTTTTTCTATCTGCTCCATCTTGTTCTGAACTCTCTTGTCTTCTAGAGTACGGGCCTCAGTGATTCGGACCCATCTGGCCTGACTCTCCTTCAAATACAGGTCTGTTCTTGCTCTTTGGAACTGGGCTTCTTTACAAGCATTCTTCAGAATCTGCTCACCAGCTTTAGACTTGTTAATATAATCTCCAGACTTCTCAATCTTGGTCAAGTGTTCCACTCTCAATTTCTCCAATCTCTCAATCTCCCTCACACCTTTACTCCTCTCTCTGAGGGTCTTCTGCAAGGCTTGAGTTAACTTCTCATTTCTTTCCTTCAAGCTTTCAAACTCTTCCAAACTGATAGTGGCAGGGGGTGGTGCTGAAGATGACTCAGGCATGTCTTCTATGGTGAAGGGCATTCCAGAGAATTGGGCCCTAGCATGGGACCACTCATAATATTGGACGGAGGCCACATTATTGCACTTCCCCAGAATGGTGATTCCCTTGGTTTGAACATGATCCCAGGCCCAAGCAGCCTGCCTAACAACAGCCAAACTAATCTTGTTCTCACAGTAGAGAGTCTCCACCAAGTCTTGTTCCCTAGGAGTATGAACCAGTGCATAGCCTAATTGCCTCCTGAACAGCAGAGGGTTGTAGTTGATACTTCCCTTAACTCCTATCAAAGGCACATTGGGAAAGTGCCCACAGCTGGTGATCATGTCTCTGCCCTTGGTGCTCTGAGTACACCATCTGATATCTGCTGAAGTGAGAGTAGTGAGCCTCTTAGCCCAGTTGCTTTGCTGATGAGGGTTTAGAAATGCATCTGTCCTGGGTAGATGCCTGAGAAGCCAAGCATGAAATAATGGAGCACAAATCCTCACTAACCTTCCCCTCTGCTTCTCATTTCTCTGATGGACTGAGTAATAGAGATCACCCAGTAAAGTTGGCACAGGGTTCTTCAGGATGAACAAATGGATTGCATTCTTGCTGATGAATCGAGGCTCATCTGCAAACAACACAATTCCATACACACTTAAGGCCAACAGAGCACAAACAGCTTTCCACTCTCCCAGGGAGGCTTTCAAACTAGCTTGAGAAATCAGGAAGTCCAGATGAAATCCAGGGATCCCAGCTTTAGAGGTCAAGTGTTGTTCAATCAATACAGGTTCCAGGTGCAAAGCTTTTGCTATCTCTCCATTGCTAGGAAAGACCATTTCAGGGTTGAATGGGATTTCTCTTTTGATAGGCAAACCAACCAAATATGAGTATTCTTCCAAAAGAGGACCCAACTGAAAGTCTTGAAAGGTGAAACATCTCAATGGAGGATCATAAAACTGAATGCAGGTGTGGATGAGGCTTCTCTGAGATGGGTCCAGATCCATGACCATGTCCAGTGTATCTCCATAACTCTCCCTGAACAAGGGTATGTGCTCTGGAGTGATCAGGGTTTGGATCCTCCTGATGTCTGATAAGTCTGGCTGGAAGAAATGATAGGTGATGTTGCTTTTCTTTAGAGCCATGATGCTGAAGACTGAGTAGAATAAGTGCTGATGAAGATGCTGAGAGAAAGAGCCACTGATTGGCTAGTGCAAGTAACTGAAGTATAGCTGACAAACTGAAGCAAGTGCTGGTGGAGACAGGTCAATATAACAGATGGGGTCAAAACCAAAACCAGAGATGAAGGTGGATACCCTGAAACACAAATAAGCACATGTTAATATGATGCAATGAGTATGTATGCAAATGAAATGCAAGGGTCTGTGACTGAGCTGGATCTGATTAACTGCCTTGGTATAGATCCATGTGTGTTCAAGAATTTCAGACGGAGGTCTATAAATCCAGTAACCAAGGTGGGGGACTCAAATAAAGAGCCACAAGTCCAGGGTTTTAGAATCACAAGAACTGTCCAACATGGAGTATTCTTAACAAAGTCAAAGTAACAGGGTATTCTGAGGTCAAGGTACCTGCAAACCTGTAAACAACCCAACCCCCTCACAGGTGGTGATCTAGAACAAGGATCCTCAGACTTGGATCAGTTATGAGAAGTGTAAACACTTCTAACCCGGAGGTACAGTGTTTACAATAACCATAACAATTCCTCCTCTAATTCACCTCAGTCTCTGAAGGTCAATACTAAAAGGTCATCCAGACTTAGCAGGCTTCCCAGATAGCCCTAGCATTGCAGGAAATCTGCAACACAGAGTTCTCAAGAAGAAACCCATATCTGAACCGTGTTTCATATTCCCGCACCAGACCGAAATGGAATGGGAAAGAATATGATTCACTCTAGCCTAGGTGTCACTCAGGTCCCAGGTATAGGACCTTAACTCTCAATGGAACACCCACCCACCAAAGAAAAACCAGATCCAGCCAGACAGCATGACAGTATGATATATGAAAAGCAGTAAAGAAAACAGTAAAACAACTGTACATAAAGCAATAAACAAGAATAAATACAAGCACAAACGAGCACATAACACCCCAGTAAACACAAATCAAACAAGCGCTAGGAGGAACCCACAAAAAGAACCAGAAGCCCTGGTTGCAATATAAGGTTCCCCAGCAGAGTCGCCAAGCTGTCGCTCCCACTAAATGAAGCTAAGTCAAATAGGGTACAGACGCGAACGGTCGGCGAGGGGAACAGTGAGAACACACAGCCGTGAACTCACTGGAGATGAAAAGAGTCGCCAGCTAGGCATTTTTATCCCGGAGGAAAGGCAATGCTGCATAGGCCTAGAAAAGGATGGATAAGACGGTTGCGAACCAGAGAGACTGAGAAAGGGGGTTGGTTACAACCTGGGAAGGTATTAGCACCCAGATTGTCCGTCGTACTCGACGGGATCCACGCTTAAAGATTTGTGTTATAAAGGGGTAGTGTCAGTGCAATCTGTGTGTAGAAGAGCTGGAAAAAGATGTACAGGTGTCAGTGTATGAGAAGTGAAGTGTGATATATATACAGTGTCAGTGTGAGATCAGGAATGAAATGCTCATGATAATGAGGCTAAAAGAAATGAGCTGGAAGGAGGGGGGATATACAGAGACTTTTGTTCGATAACTGTTAAGTTATGCCTACGTATCCTCTCGTGCAATGAGGAAGTCAGAACACCGTAGTTCGACCCAAAGAGACTGAAAGGTGAATTGACTGGTGAACTGCTTGCTTGTCTATGCTCAAGTGTATGACCTGTCTGGCTCAGGTGCTAACTGTCTTGCATTAGACGGAAGAAGCGAGTTCTCGTTTGTGAATGAGTGTGATGAGAAAAGAATCCCGGAGGAGACGATTATTGTTTGTTTTTTTGTTTTCAGTCTTTTATTTCTTTTTGGATTTTTGTCATAAGAAAATGAGCTTAAGTCTAAACCAATGGATTTAGTAAACTCATCACATCTTTCCTCTGATTAGGGGTAATGAGAATACCTTAAGTGTGAAGTCAGATTCTCACACTTAATCACCTTTGGTGTAGGATTAAGATCATCAACCTACTTGTGATTATTTAGATGTTTTTGTGATTTTGTTTAGTGTTGAGTAATGAGGTTAAGCCATAATCAAAGATTAAACAGACTCATTACACCATCCTAAAAGAAGGATAATAGATGAGAATGTTTAAGCTGAGGAAGACTCCTCAACTTAATCCATGATTAGGGATTAATCCCATGACAAAACAAGCCTTTATTAAGTGGATTTTATTTAATGGTATGATGATGAAGTGAATTTTATTGTTTGTAAGACAACTTGAGGGGGACTTGTCCATTAACACTAGGGTTAGTCCTTCTTAACCACTTAAGGAAGAATTAGAACCCTAATGCAAGGCCCAAGTTACAAGTGTAATATCTTGATATTTATTAGATGAATTGATTAAGAGATTTAAACACCTTAAGGGTTTAATACTTAGGATTAAAGTTATACACTCCATCCTAAGAGAAGGATGCAGGCATAAGCTTAATCACAAAGTCTTAAAGCCTTTAGGGTTTAGTCCCTGATTATGAGGTGAGAAGAGAGGACTCAAAGAGAAACACAAAGGTAAAACTAAAAGGGGATACTAATCAAAACCCTAATTCATTATCATGCTTGGTTGGTCCTAAGGTTTGTGAGGTTTTCAATAACAATCTTCAAAGGAGCCACCTGGAAGCAGATGAACAGGATCAAGAGAAGCAAAGTGACTTGCTTCATTCAAGAAGTCAAGTCACTTGAAGAAAGAAAGTGGGAAGAAGAAGAATGAGCAAGCTCAAACTCAAACACAAATAAGAATGCAACAATGGATGCAAGAGAGATGAAAAGAAAAGTTATGAGAAGTGAAGGCAAATCCACTTCTCAAGTTTACTTACCACCTGAAATGTTTGAAGGAAATGCAATGTAATGCAAGATAAGATGAAATGATATGATGAAAAGCAAGACCAGAAGCATGTTGATGATGATTATGATGTTATGAGGTGCTGCAAACATGAGGTAAGACAATGGAGATGTTCATACAAGGTTATGAATGCAAATGATGCAAGCTAAGGAGCATGAACAAACATGAAAAGTTATGAATCATACAAGACAAATGACATGGCAAATATGCAATGCAATGATCAAAGATGCTTTCTAAATGTCTTAAGATGTTAAATGAATCATAAGCATGCACAAAATGCAATGACAAGTCAAGTTATGCAAGGAAATGTAAGAAGGATGCAAATGAAAGCCCAAACTAGGGTTTATGGATCAAACATTAAACACAAACCAAAAACAGAAGCAAAACCCTAAAGTAAAAATGGAAAATGGTACCCAAAGAAACCCTAGACCTATAATAAACCACTGCCCAAAGGGGGGCTCTCAACTCTCAACCAAACTCATGATATGAATTTCTAAGTTATTAGGGGTTTTTAGGGTTCTTGACAAAACAAATGCCAAACAATTTGAAAATGTAAGAACAATTCATGACCTTTTTATCTTTGAAAATACATGTTAAACACAAGACAAAGCAAAAAGAATCAATGTCTCAACCTTCACCAATTGACAGAAATGAATTTTTGAATCCATGATCAAAATAATGCATAAAAAAATGATTTAATTCAATGAAAAATTCTTAAGATGCATCAAGATCAAAAAAGAAATTTGGTTTGAAGGTTGGACAATGTTTCTAAATGTCTTAGAACATTTCATGAATTTTTTTGTAATTTTTAAATACCTAAAAGTATTTTTAATTAATTAATTCTCATTAATCAATTAAAAATAATCTTTTAAATATTTAAAAATACTTTTTTAATGATGAAAAATAAAATAAAAATATTTTTGGGTCTTAAAAATTATTAAAACTTTAAAGAAAAAGTTTCATAATTTTTAAGACATTTTTGCTATTTTAAATTAAATATGCAAGTTAAATGAAAAGAAATGAATTAAAAATTAAAATAAAAGAAAGTAATCAGAAGGAGAGGCTGGGATTCAATCTAAGTTTGAAAGGGTTGACCAACGCGCATCTGGATGGCTGGGATTGCACCTGATTATATTAATTTAATTATGAATTAATTAATCTAAACAAATGGATTAGGGCAAAGCAAGAGGATCTGGGCCCTTCACATGCGCGCGAAGTCAACTGGGTCAACCAATCTGACGCCCCACATTCAAATGGCACTTAATGACCTGAGGTTAGGGTTAAACACATTCAGGTGACCGGAGAGAAGCTCCGGTCATCTTCCCCGGCACCTCAAAAACCCTAAAACATGATTCAGGCACCTATTTCACAAATTAAACACACCTAAGTGATCCTCTAACAACCTAGGTCATGAATCCACCCTCAAATGACATTTAAACCCCAAGAATCATGCAAATCGAAGAAAATAAAATCCACGGGCAAAATTTCAGAGGGATCATACAAACTCACTTCTCCCTTATTTTTGATTCTGAAACCAACCCCATGACCAGCAAGACATGAATAATCATATTATAACTTAAAATGCAAGCTTTGGGAGAAAGTGTTCATGTTCATACCTGAGCTGGAAAGCTTCAAAGCTGAGCTTCCAGAGCCTCCTTTGTGTGCAAATGGACTCCCTTGTATCCCCTGATGCTAATGGAAGGCTTCAAAGCTCTTGTGGATGGCTGATTTGTGAGAACCAGTTCTGGTGTAGCAGGAAATGAGCTTTGTGTACAGGCTGTTTCAGTTCAAAGTAAAGGGTGGTTTTGACTCCTTGTGGTATGCTTGACTTGTTGGTGAAGAAAGATGAGGTGTTTGATGGCTGGATAGTGAGGTTCGAAGAGAACTGGTTTGGAAGGTGAAAAATGGTGAAGCTCAGGTCAGGCTTGTTTCAGGCTTGAGCTTTGGTGGTTTGAGGTCTATGAAGTGTGTTGAGATGATGGGTGGAGATGGTTTTTGTGTTTCTTGGCTGTGGAGGCAGATTCGATAGAAAATGCAATGTGTGATGATTTTGTGAATGCTGTGTTCTTGTATGTTTCAGCCTTGCCTCCCTTATGTTTTGGCCAGCATTTGGATAGTATAAACAATTGCAAGTGGCTGGGAGATGTGACATGTCCTGCTGTGATTGGGATGTCTACTTTTGCATAAAGTCCACCTTTTGTGTAAGTGAGGCATGGCTCCAAGTCTAGGCAAGTACAAGGTTGGTTCTGGTGCAGCATGGTGAGAGAGAGGTCTAGCAAAGCTCAGTACTCAAGGCTGCAAGTTGGTGGGAGGTGATCATGAGTTTTTGCAACTTGTTGCTTTTTGAACTTTCATGAGAAAAGTCAAGTTACATGAACTATAACCATGGGCATTCTTGTTCAATTCTGATTTTATGACTTAGAGACATGTTTGTGTGTTGGTTTGAAATGAATTAGAGGTCACATGATGCATTGGTTCAAGGTTTTGCAAAATTTCCATTTGGTGCATAACTTGAATTTTAGTGATTTTTGCCAACTTTAACAAACCATAACTTTTGATCCAAGATGAATTTGATCATGTTCTTGTACTTTTTGAAAAGGGAAAGATGAGATCTACAACTTTCATGACCAAAGTTTTTCCATTTGAAGCATTTTTGGATCATGAATCAAGGCTTGAAAAATGACCTAAAATGATGCATTCTTGAAAAGTCAACTATGCCCAAAAAGTCAACATTTGCAAAAACCCTAGACTCTTGATTTCTATGAACTTCAATCTTCTTCCATGATCAAATAAAGACCATATACACTCAAAATGATGAAGATCACCCATTGGTTGGGTCATTGGGGGCCTCAGATGCCCTGATTTTGCACTGACTTGTCTGAAAAGTCAACCCTTGATCAGATGACTTCCCCATGGAATTTCTTCATGAAAATTGATATGTATACTCCCTATACTATATAGAGATCAATGGAAACAAGAATGACCAAAAAAAATGGGGTTATGGCCTCTGAAACCAAAACCCTAATTTTCAGTCAACTGTGCAGTTCAACCTGGCTCTGCATCACCTCAAACCCTAGTTCTTGTGATCCCTCTGCATTTTTGGCTTTGAGGAGATGAAATATGACATAAGAACACACATGGACCCCTTTGAGTTGATTGGTTGCCTTTGGAATGGCTCAAGATGCTTTGGGATTGCTCAGATCACAAACCCTAGGTGCAGATGACTTAGAAACTATCCAGTGAATCAAAAATGAAATGTGAGATGACATGATTGTGTTTATGCATATGAGATGATCCCAAGCCATGGTGTGAATGGGTGAGGGCAAATTTGGGGTGTTTACACATGGGATAGAACAGCACCCTTGCATTCTAGAGTGATGTGTAAAGCCTTGTTGTGGTTACGTGCCTCAGTTGTTAAGTCAGCATTGGTAAAACCCAGTCCATGACTGGTATTGACATTTGCTACCACGGTTTCTAGCTGATTAACAGTGATCTCCTCTGGCACGTATGCTGCGTGCAAGACTTTCAGTAATGCATTCCTGTGAGCTTCAGAACACATCAATAGAGATAATATGGAGATTTTTGAGGGAGTTTGGTGAAGCTGATCCACCACCTTGTAATCACTTCTCTTTATAATTCTCATAAACTCGTATACATCTTGTTCAAAAGACGTCTTCTGAGTTTCCTTGATAATCGGTTCTTCATATATCACACTCTTTCCCTTTGCTTTGGCAGCAGCTTCTGCTTCGGCATTAGGTCTTTGCAATTGTGAGGCAAAAAGGCGTCCGCTTCTGGTGAAGCCTCCGCCTCCCCCAACATTATCAATCTATGGAGAAGAGGTTGAAGAATCCAAAGTGATTTTCTCCCCGTTGCAGTAAAGGTCAGAGCCATAATGCCAAGGTATGGCATTGCTGCTTTCGTATGGAACTGGTCCAGGCACCGTGATGGTAACTGGACTGACTGCTGCAGAGGAGGGTACTGAAATGGTGTGCAGATCGTAGTAAATGTTGACTGGTGACCTGGCAGGAGGTGCCACTGCTTGTTGTTGAAAGTTGTTGTTTGGAGGAACACTTGACGGATCATAGTAGATAGTGACTGCTGAGATATCTCTATTAACTTCTGTTGGTGTTGTAGAAGACTCTATTGAATAAATGGATGCTGATGTTGTAGAAGAAATGGTTGTTGACATTTGATTTGTTGAAGTGATGGATGAAGCCATTGTTGATGATATTGATGAATTGGTCAGAATGATTGTTGTTGCAGTTGTAGAAGAATCAGGAATCGTTGTCAAAGGAATTGCTGGATTTGTAGGCGCCGTTGTTGAGATATGAAGTATACCACTTTTGATAAGACCATCTATGCCGCTTCTCAAGTTATCACACCCATTGACCGAAATGTTGCAATACCCACAACCGAGCTCACACCCGGGGAACATCTGGCATTCTAAGAGCTGAGCTTTAATTTCGACCAGAGGTGTCCGAATCTGTCCAACACTGGTGATTAAGAAAGATGGCTTGTCTTCCTCAATGGAATTAATTCTTGGTCCTCCATGATTGGGCATGGGATTCTTGGTGACACTTGGAGGGGGTGCAAAGTTGAGGGCTTTGGAATCCACCAGGTCTTGTACTTTCATTTGCAAGGCCCTACACTTCTCAGTATTGTGGCCAGGTGCATTGGAGTGGAAAGCACATCTGGCGTTGACGTCATAATTTCTTGGCAGATTAGAGGGATCTAGTGGTGCTAATGTCCTTAATTCAACCAAGTTGAGTTTCAGGAGTTGTGGCAATAAGGCATCATAAGGCATAGGGATAGGGTCAATTACCCTATTTGCCTGTGATGGTCTTTGCTGAAAGGGTCTTTGCTGTTGATTGTTGTTATTGTTGTTGTAGGTCCTCTGTGGTGGATACTGAACTTGCTGTTGATAATATGGTTGTTGTTGAGGTTGATATGATGGTTGCTGAGGAATCGGAGCTGGAATAGTGACAACTGCTACTGATCTGTGGACATACTGAGGTCTGCCCCTGCCGGCATGAATAGCATTTGTCTCACCGGTTCTTCTAGGTCCCACAAAAGGCTTCCTGGAGTTACTAGACGAACTTGCACCATTATCAGAAATCTTGCCCATTTTCAGAAGGCTCTCAATTCTTTCTCCAGCTATAACTACATCAGCGAAGCTGGTGGAAGAAAAGGCAGCTAGCCTATCAATATATGTTCCTTGCAGCGTATTCATAAACATGTCGGCCATTTCCCTTTCCGACATGGGTGGCTGGACAGCAGCAGCAAGCTGTCTCCACCTCTGGGCATATTCCCTGAAGCTTTCTCTGGAGGACTGAGACATTCCCATCAAAAGGGTCCTGTTAGGAGCCATGTCCAGATTGTATTGGTACTGCCTGATGAAGGCTTCAGCTAGGTCTTTCCAGCATCTGATAGTAGCTCTGGTCAAGTGTGAATACCACTCCCTTGAAGCCCCAGTCAAACTGTCTTCAAAGTAAAACATCCACAGTTTTTCATCCATGGTGTATGCCTTAAGTCTCCCCAGAAAGGACTGTAAGTGAGTTCGTGGACAGGAGGTTCCATTGTATTTCTCGAAGCACGGGGGTTTGAACTTGTGGGGAATTCTTACCCCGTCTACTAACCCCATATCCATGACATCAAAACCCAGGGAATTTTGAGACTCCAGAGATCTCAACTTTTCAGCAATTTCATCAAACCTCCTATCATAGACTTCATCCCCAGCTCCCATTATAGTAAACTGCTCTTCTTGAGGATCTTCTTGCAAGATCCTGCCTGCAGTAGTATTTCCTTGTACATTACCCGGGATGTTGACTTCCGGGTGTAGATGAGGCCCATATACTGGTGGGTTAACATGAGGCTGACCCCTTTCATTGTTACTTGTTCCTCCAGTTCCCAGATGGGGTTTTTCCGGGGTTTGTCTTTCTACCAATGCCCTCAACCTTTCTTGACTTTGGGCCAAGCCATTCATTACTTCCATGAATTGGGTCATTTGGTTTCTCATCTCCAGCCTTTCATTAGCCATCTGGGTTCTGACCTCTGTCAGATCTTGCTGTACTTGATCCATTTGAATACCAGGAAGATTGTTGCGAGTAGGATACCTGTGCGGACGGTTGAGAGGGAACACCCGACGGCGAGCAATAATTCCTGAACCACAACAGAGTTAGAAAAATAAAATAATGACAAAGCCTACAAAACAAAGCAAAAGTCAGTATGCAATGCAGTATGCTTATTTGCTTTCCAAGGTATCCGGCTTGGCTCTTGGTTTTGACCTTTCTAGACCCTGAGGAAGATGCTTTGATGTTGCTTGAGAGGAAGAAAACTTAATGAAACAAACTAAAATATATTACAAATGGTGAATAATACATAGCCTATTTTTTTTTTACAACACATGCCCCTGAAGGGTCAAAATACAACACAAAAGAAAAGTACATGAAATGGAAATAACAACAAGCAAAGAAGTCAAACATCTAATCCAAACTCATCCTCCTTAACCTCCTTCAAAAGTGCTTCAGTTACAGGACCAGCCGGATGCTCTGTAATGTTTCTGATAAGAAGGTTTCTGGTGGCGATAGCAGTGGTCAGCTTCTTGTGCCTGTCTTGGTCCTTTGACCTCTTCACACCAGCCCTAATCTTCAATTCTGAAATCTCCTTCTGGGCTGCTAGCAGAGCCTCTTATTGTTTCTTTTCATTGGCCTCCAATCGCTCAATCCTGGCTTGAGTTCTCTTATCTTCTTGAGTACGAGCTTCAGTGATCCTGACCCACCTAGCTTGACTTTCTTTCAGATGGAGATCAGTCCTAGCCTTCTGAAACTGGGCCTCTTTACAGGCATTCTTCAAAATTTGCTCCCCAGCTCTTGATTTCTTGATGTAGTCCTCTGCTTTCTCAATCTTGGCTAGATGCTCTACCTTAAGCTTCTCCAACCTCTCAATGTCTAGACGACCATCACTCCTCTCCCAGAGGGTCCTCTTCAGAGCTTGAGACAGATTCTCATTTCTTTCCTTCAATTTCTCAAATTCTTCCAGGCTGACAGTGGCTGGAGGTGGTACTGTGGATGGTCCAGGTGCATCCTCAATGGTGAAGGGCATCCCAGAAATCTGAGCCCTAGCATGAGACCATTCATAATACTGAGCTGAAGCCACATTATTGCATCTCCCAAGAATGGCCATCCCTTTGGTCTGGATGTTGTCCCAAGCCCAAGATGCTTGTCTGACAACAGCTAGATTAGGCTTTATCTCACAATACAGGGTTTCAGCCAAGTCTTGCACTCTAGGAGGGTGAACCAAAGCATAGCCCAATTGCCTCTTAAACAGCAAAGGATTGTAGTTGATGCAACCATTTACTCCTACTAGAGGCACATTGGGGTACTGCCCACAACTAGTGATTATGTCTCTGCCTTTGGTGCTCTGGGTGCACCATCTGATGTCATCTGAAGTCAAAGCAATAAGTCTCTTAGCCCAATTCTTCTGTTGGTGAGGATTCAGGAAGGCATCAGTCCTGGGTAAGTGTTTGAGCAGCCAGGTATGAAATAGAGGAGCACAGCACCTCACCAACTTCCCTCTCTGCTTCTCATTCCTTTGGTGAACAGAATAATAGAAATCTCCCAGCAAGGTGGGTACTGGGTTCCTCAGAAGGAAAAGATGAATGGCATTCTTGCTGATAAACTTGGGCTCATCTGCAAATAATATCACCCCATATATACTGAGGGCCAACAATGCACAAATTGCCCTCCATTCTCCCAAAGAGGCCTTCAGGATGGCCTGAGAAGTCAGAAAGTCTAGGTGTAAACCAGGGATCCCAACCTTTGTTGTCATGTTTTGCTCAATCAAAATAGGCTCCAGGTACAGTGCTTTTGCCACTTCTCCATTGCTGGGAGAAGTCATCTCAGGGTTGAAGGGGACACCACCCCTGACAGGTACTCCAATCAGTGATGAGAATTCCTCCAGCAGAGGCCCCAACTGAAAGTTCTGGAAAGTGAAGCATCTAAAAGGAGGGTCATAGAACTGTAGGCAGGTGAGGATCAAACTCCTCTGAGAAGGGTCTAGGTCCATAACCATATCAAGGATGCCTCCATAATTCTCTCTGAATAATGGGATGTGGTCTGGAGTGATAAGTGCCTGGACCTGCCTGATGCTAGTCAGCACAGGCTCAAAGAAATGATATGAAATGTTGCTCTTCTTGGGTGCCATGACTGCTGATGAAGAGCTGGAAACAAGTGTTGATGATGAAGACTGATACTGGAGATGAGCCACTGATAGGCTGAAGCTGGTGATGAAGGCAACTGAAGCAAGCAGCTGATGAAGATAGCTGAAGCAGATAACTGATGGACAGAGGTCTATGCAGATGAAGGGGTCAAAACCAAGCCAGATGTAATGTGGATACCCTGAAAAACAAATAAACAAATGTTAAAATGATGCAATGATGAGTATGAAAATGATATGCAAGGGTTTGTGATCAAGCTGGATCTGATTACTGCCTTGATATAAGTCCATGTATGTTCAGGAAGTCCAGATGGAGGTTCAAAAGTCCAGTAACCAAGGTGGGGGACTCAAATAAAGAGTCACATGTCCAGGGTTAAATCACAAGAACTGTCCAAAGTGGAGTACTCTTAAACAAAATCAGTAACAAGGTATGATGTGGCCAAGGGTATCTGCAAACCTGTAAACAGCCTAACCCCCTCACAGGTGGTGTTCTAAAACAAGGATCCTCAGACTTGGATCAATTATGAGAAGTGTAAACACTTCTAACCCGGAGGTACAGTGTTTACAATAACCATAAAGGATCCTCCTCTAATTCACCTCAGTTTCTGAAGGTCATAGTAAAGGTCATCCAGACTTAGCAGGCTTCCCAGATAGCCCTAGCACTACAGGAAAGCTGTAGCACAGAGTTCTCAAGAAGAAACCCACATCTGAACCGTGTTTCATATTCCCGCACCAGACCGAAATGGAATAGGAAAGAACATGAACCACTCTAGCCTAGGTGTCACTCAGGTCCCAGGTATAGGACCTTAAACTCTCAATAGAACCCCACCCACCAAAGCAAAAAACAGATCCAGCCAGATGACAATATGACAATATGATATATAAAGCTGTAAAGAAAGCAATAAATAACTGTACATAAAGCAGTAAATAAAGCAAATATACAAACACAAATAGCACATAACACCCCAGTAAACACAAATCAAACAAGCGCTAGGAGGAACCCACAAAAAGAACCAGAAGCCCTAATTACAGCATAAGGTTCCCCAGCAGAGTCGCCAAGCTGTCGCTCCCACCAAAATGACACCCAAGGTCAGAAGGGGTACAGACGCGAACGGTCGTCGAAAGGAGAAGGAAAGAATAGAGTCGCCAGCTAGGCATTTTTATCCCGGAGGAAAGGTAATGCTGCATAGACCTAGAAAGATATGGACAAGACGGTTGCGAACCAGAGAAACTGAGAAAGTGGGTTGGTTACAACCTGGGAAGGTATTAGCACCCAGATTGTCCGTCGTACTCGACGGGATCCACGATTAAAAGATTTGTGTTTTAAAGGGGTAGTGTCAGTGCAATTTGTGTATCAAAGCTGGAAAGAATGCAAGTGTCAGTGTAAAAGAAGTGTGAAGGGTATAAGAGAAGTGTTAGTGTAAGAACAGGAGTATGAAGCTCAAGACTATGAGGCTAAAAGAATAAAGCTGGAAAAAGGGGGATATACAAAGACTTTTGTTCGATAACTGTTAAGTTATGCCTACGTATCCTCTCGTGCAATGAGGAAGTCAGAACACCGTAGTTCGACCCAAAGAGACTGAAAGATAAATTGACTTGTGAACTGCTTGCTTGTCTATGCTCAAGTGTATGACCTGTCTGGCTCAGGTGCAAACTGTCTTGCATTAGACGGGAGAAGCAAGTTCTCGTTTATGAGTGAATGAGATCAGAAAAGAATCCCTAAGGAGACGATTATTGTTTGTTTTTGAGTTTTCAATCTTTTATTGCTTTTGGAAATTTGTCATAAGAAAATGAGCTTAAGCCTAAACCAATGGATTTAGTAAACTCATCACATCCTCCCTCTGATTAGGGGTAATGAGAATACTTTAAGTGTGAAGTCAGCATCTCACACTTAGACACCATGATGTAGGATTAAGATCATTAACCTACTTGTGATTATTTAGATGTTTTTGTTGTTTTTTTGTTTAGCGTTAAGTAATGAGTTTAAGCCATAATCAAGGATTTAATGGACCCATTACACCATCCTAATAGAAGGATAATAGATGAGAACATTTAAGCTGAGGAAAGCTCCTCAACTTAATCCATGATTAGGGATTAACCTCATGACAAAACAAAGCCTTTATTAAGTGGATTTTGGTTAATGGTAAGATGAAGAAATGATTTTTAAGGTTTTTAAGGCAACTTGAGGGGGACTTGTCCATTAACACTAGGGTTAGTCCTTCTTAACCAGTTGAGGAAGAATTAGAACCCTAATGCAAGGCCCAAGTTACAAGCTTAATGACATTGTGATTATTAGATGAATTGATTAAAGTATTTAAACACATTAAGGGTTTAACATTTAGGATTAAAGTTATACACTCCATCCTAATAGAAGGATGCAGGCATAAGCTTAATCACAAAGCCTTAAAGCCTTTAGGGTTTAGTCCCTGATTATGAGGTGAGGAGAGAAGACTCAAAGATGACACAAAGGCAAAACTAAATGGGGGACTAATCAAAACCCTAATTGTTATCATGCTTGGTTATTCCTAGGGTTAATGAGGTTTGCAAGAAGATCTCCAGAGAAACCACCAGGAAGGAAGCAGATGAAAGGAGCAAAGAGAAGCAAAACAACTTGCTTCAATTAAGAAGACAAGTTGCTTGAAGGAAGAAAGTAAGATGAACATGAATGAGCAAGCTCACTCTAATACACATACAAAATGCAGCAAAGAAAGTATGAAAGAGATGAAAAGAGATTGTGAGAAGTGAAGGCAAATTCACTTCTCAAACAACTTACCACCTGAAAAGTTAGTAAAGGAAATGCAATGCAATACAAATGGGATGAAATGCCATGATGTAAACCAAAAACAGAATCATAAACATGATGTTAATGATGCTAAGAGATGATGCAAATACATGACAAGAGATGAGAGTGATCAAACAAGCACAAGGATGCAAATGAAGCATGCTTTGAACCATGGAAGTTCATGAATGTTTATGAAATGATATGAATGCATAACATGGAAAATGCAAGATGCAATGATCAAACATGATTCTAATATGTCCTAAGATGTATTATGAGTCAAAAGAATGCACAAAATGTCATGGAAAGTGAATGGATGCAAGCAAATGGAAGATGGATGCAAAGGAAGGCACAAATTAGGGTTTACATACAACATGCATCACAAAAATCCAAAACCAGAAGCAAATGACTTGATAAAAATTTGAAAATGTAATCAAAGATACCCTAAACCTATACAAATTCACTGCCCAAAGGAGGGGATCCAAATCCTAACCTAATGAAAGTTATGAATTTCCTAAGATTGCTAGGGTTTTAAGGTACCTCAACAAGAAAAAATGCTAAACAAATTGAAAATGCAAGATCAATTCAAACCAAATTTATTCTATAAACTACATGCTATGCAAGATGCAATGCCAAAAGAATCATCATCCAACTCTCAATGGTTAGGCAGTAGTGAATTTTTGAAGTTTGAAACAAAATATTGCCTAAAAATGAAATTAAATCCAATGAAAATGATCAAAAGGCATCAAGAACAAAAACGAAATTTGGTTTGAGGGTTGGACAATGTTTCTAAATGTTTTTAAATGCTATGTGAATTTTTTTGTGATTTTTAAATACCTAAATGTATTTTTAATTAATTAATTTTCATTAACTAATTAAAAATAAACATTTAAATGATTTAAAAATAATTTTTTATGCAAAAAATAAAAATAAAAATATTTTTGTGTTCTGAAAATTCATGAAACCCTTGACAAAAATTTTCATAATTTTTCAATGATTTTAGCTATTTTAAAATAAATGTGAAAGATAAAACAATTTAAATACAAATAAAAATAAAAGAAAATGAAAGTATGCAAGGGGGAGGGCCAAGATTTGATCTGGGCTTGGACTGGTTGACTGCGCGCCAGATCCAAGGGCCCAGATTCAAATCTGGCTAATTTGTTTTATGAATTAATTAAACATGATTTTAATTAATTAATCAAGGGTTAGGGTTTTAATGACGAATCCAAGCCACACGTTCACGCGGGAGTCAACTAAAGTCAGCCAGATCAAGGGTCCAAATTCAAACTTTTCCCTAAACGCGTTTAATGACCTAATGACTCTCAGGTGGCCGGAAATGACCTTCGGTCATCTTCTCCGGCCACCTCCTTCCCTGAAAATTGCAAACTCACTCCCTAGGTCTCTAAAACTTGATTTCTCTGCCCAGAATCCATCCCCACACATCATATAACAAGAATCATCAAACAAAACACATTTATTTTTCGTATCAAAGCTGAATCGAATCAAAAGGTTTTTAGGTCAAAAAATTTCAGAAGCTTCATACATACTCAATACTTAACCATTTGCAAAACTAAACATATCAGCATGATCAGCACATCACATAGATTCATTTAAGAACTTAAAAATGCATTTCTGAAAAAAAAAAGTTCTTGAGCTCACCTGAAATGGAGCTTTCAATCCAGGAACTTTCTGCTTGCTTCTCTGCTTCAAAATGGCTTCAATGATCCTCCTGATGAAGCTTTGGAGCTTGGTTGAAGTTTAAAATGGTTGGTTTGGTGGTTTGATGAAGTTCTGTTCAGTGAAGGAGAGAAATCGTGTTTTGATTTCAGGGAGTTTCAGGGCAAGGTGAAGGGTCAGGGATGATCAGTGAGACATGCTGAGATGTTCTATGGAGTTTGTTTTTATGTTTGATGCTTGTGTGATGTGTTTCGAATGAAAATGCATAAGAGGGCAAAGCTTGGTGCTATGGCTTAGGGAGAGTTTCAGGCTTGTGTGTGTGGTGTGTTTTGATGCATTTGGTCCACTTATCACTCTTGGATAGGTCAGAGGAGTTGGTCTGGCCTAGCTTGATTGGTATGGGTCTTTATGCAAAAAGTCAAGTTTTGTGTAAGAGAGGTATGGGTCAATAGTAGGCCAAGGACAATAGGGGTGTCCTGCGCAGCAAGGAATGAGGAGAGCCATGGGATCAGTCTTGAAGCCAATTAACAAGTGGATTAGGGTTTGTATGATGTTTTGCAACTTTGTTCAATTTTGGCCCTTTTGAAGTTTCTTGATCCACAAGTCATGAAAATGGGCAAACCTTTGGTGCATTCTGAATCTTAGGCCTTGGTTTATGTTTGTACAAAGATTAGAAGTTCATTTGAAAGCACAATTTGTCTTGGCAAGGGATTTTGCAACTTTGCCTCTTTGGTACATAACTTGAAATTATGTGATTTTTCTTAACTTTAGCAAGCCATAACTTTTGATCCAAAATGAATTAGAATGAGTTCTTATACTTTTTGAAAAGGGAATGATCCATTCTACAACTTTCATGAACAAAGTTTTCTCATTTGAAGCATTTTTGAATCAAAAAGAAAGGTTTGAAAAAGTTTCCCAGAATGGCAAGTTTCCATTACAAGTCATTTTCCCAAAAAGGCAACTTTGCAAATGGCTTGAAATTATTCAATTTTGTGAACTTCTAACATCTTCTATGATCAAATAAAGATCATACACATTCAAAATGATGGATAACGCCCTTTGGTTGGGTCATTGGGGGCCTCAGATGCCCTTATTTTACACTGACTTGCTCAAGAAGTCAACTCTTGATTAGATGCCTTCCCCATGGAATTTCTTCATGAAAATTGATATGAATGATCCTTATAACATATAGAGACCAATAGAAACAAGAATGACCAAAGAAATTTGGAGTTATGGCCTCTGAAACCAAAACCCTAATTCTAGGTCATCTGTGCAGTTAAACCTGGCTCTGCTTCCATGCCTTTCTCAGTTCTTGTGATTTTTTGAATTTCTTGACTTTGAGAGGATGTAATATGATACTTGAACACACATGGACCCCTTTGAAGTGATTGATGACCTTTGGAGTAGCTCAAATGGTTCTTGGATTGCTCAGATCACAAACCCTAGATGCAGATGACTTAGAATCAATGCAGTGAATCAAAAATGCAATATGAGATGCTATGGTTGAACCTATGCATATGAAGAGATCACAAGCCATGGTGTGAATGGGTGAGGGCAAAGTTGGGGTGTTTACAATACTAAGTATATTTTTCCTGATTTATTTTTATTACTTAGTGTTTGTGGTGTGTATGTCCTTATGATCCAGATAAGGAGTGTCTTAGGAGTCCAGAAGGCTATATTGTGTAAAGCTTCTCTTTGCAGTTTACTTTGGATTCTAAAGGTATTGTGAATCATATTGTTGCACTGCTAGCAGACAATATATGGTTCAATGTCAGAACATGTCTCAAGACATGTGTGTATTGTTCTCTTTTTGAGTATGTTTGGACGGCGCTGGCAGAAAATGTGAAACATGGGGTTTTCTTACGTGTTTGTTATTGGGCCGTTTGTTTTGGGAGAACTAGTCAGCTGGTCAAGATCAATTTTTGTTCCAAATTTAATGGTGCATAAGTTTTTACTGCTATCATAAAGATCTTGGACCAAGAACGCTTCTTTTTCAAGGATAGGTCGTTACTTTCAATGCCTTGGTTCCTTATTTATAGAAGCGTATTTCCTCCTCCTCTAGAATGTGTGTTTTCTTGTTATCATCTTTTCTTCTAATGGGGTTATTTAGAGTTTGGATGAATAATTTATAGGTATGATGTTATGAGGGCTATGTTTGCCAAGTTTTGGCTAAAAAGGGGGAGAAAGAGTGTGTACAGATGTTATACTCAGAGTTGTTGTAACATCAACTGCATTTGTTTTTTGTGGAAGTTATCAGGATGTCAAGGTGGATGTTGTATGCTAGTCTTTGTGACTTGTGTCCTGAGTTGTTGAACACAATTTTGACTTGTGTTCTGAGTTATATAAGGGAAGGAAAAATTGTTCTCTTATGTAACCATTAACCTTCTTGATGGAAGATGTTCAGCAACCTGTGAAGGAAACTTCTCAGAATATGAAAAGAAAGGAAGTAGTAATGGATTAGTTCGGTTAAGAGTTCATAAATTTCTACTTCTTATATTATTGTTGTTGTTTCCATAGGAAGAAGAGTAGCTGCAACTTTTCCACTGAAATAATAGGTGACTGTTGTTTGTTTTTGTGAATCTGCTGAGGATGACAAACAACATGTCCTGATATAATGGAGAGTTTGCTGATTACCTATTTCTTGCTGCTATTGTATGTTTGTAATATATGTATTATTCTTTTTATATATTTTTTTTAGCCAAAATTTGCCAAAGGGGGGAGATTGTAAGTTCTGTTATTGACATGAATTTTGTAAAACAAATGTAGCAGTATTATATATGTACAAGATCTTTGCAAAACACAGAAAATATAAAGCAATGAGTCCTTTGTATGCGCCTAAACATGTTGTTTTGAAATGATTCAACATCTGGAATAACATGTCAAAGAAGATGTCAAGACAGTTCATTCGACATCACGAACTACTAAAGATGGATTGAAGTTTCTGTTTTGGTTTCAACAAAAACAGTTTATTTGAAGATTTAAATCAATCCAATGGCGCTAATTATAGAAGATCTTGAAGACTCAATTTAAATTGAAGACAAATATTGAAAAATATAGAGTTTCTATATTTAGAGATATTTTAGGAGTTTTTAGATTTAAAGATCTTTTTGTATTTGTAACCAGATTTTTCTGAATTATTTATAGTAGCTATTGTTGTGATTGTTTAGGCCCAAATCTAGTTGGGAATAGGTTATAAAAGAAACCTTGTAACCTAGTTTCAAAACAACCAACCAATGACAATGTAAACATCATTAGGGTCGTGTTCTTGTGGATGCCGTGTGCAACAAGGAACCCTATTGTGGCTGTTTCACTTGTGATTCTCGAAGATTTTAGGCAAGAGAAGTTTTGTACTTAACTGAAGCTACTAAGAAACGTTAAGTTGTTTGTAATGGAAGTGTTGCTTCTGTTTGTAGATTGTTGTATACGTTTGAAGCCGTCAATATCAACAATTGACTAAGTGAGGATGAGTTTCTCATATTTAGGATTTCCTAACTAGAAGTTACACAAGTAGTGATTAAGTGAGAAGACTGTAAACTGTAGGTGTTTGCTGAGAAGTCTTTGAATCGATACTACATAATGGATTTCCTTCTTGGCTTGGTAGCCCCCAGAGTAGATTGACTTGATCGAACTGGATTAACAATTTTGTTATGTTCTTTATTTGCAGTACCTGAACTTAATGTCATATCAGATGTCACAAAATCCTGAAGAATGTTTGAATCTGATTTATCATAATTTTAAATGTGCTGCTGTGTATGCCTTACCATGTTTAAGTAACAGATAAGATGTCTCAACATCATATTCGACATATGAGTCTGTCATACCAAAATTTCAATAATAATTTGTCTTAGAACACCTGTCATGAATGCAAGGATGTATGCAAATTCCATGTGGTTATTTTCCAGAACTCTGTCTGCTTTGATTCACATTTTGATACACAAGAAATCCAACTGCATGATTCAAATATGGGATCCTCGGCAATAACTGAACATGTGTGCTTAAATGCTATGATGTCATGTATGCAATTGGCATGTGATTAGTGGTCAACTATTGGTGTTGATAATTGGTTTAACGAGTGACCGTTAGATGAGTAATGAACTCATCAGTAAGAGTTATAACAAAAGGATGGCATAAAAACCCTTCAGGAGTATGGCTGCCATGGTACTCTGAACTCTAGATAGGTGCTTCCGATTGTCTTTCATCGAGAAAGAATGAATTCTCGTGCTATTGGGCTGGCCTGCCCCAATACAAGTCTTTGAAATATTTTTGCCCTTGACTGAATCTCAAAGTAATTGCCCTAGATTGGCTGAATTTTGAAGAGATTGCTCGATATAACTGCCCCGGATTGGCTGGCTCTTACCACAATTAGTTGGGAAAGTCTTTGCTCAATGATGTTTCCTAGAAAAGTGCACCTCGACAGGATTGTCTTTCAGAAGTTTCAGACTTCTCAACTTGGCAAGATTAAGCTTCTAGACTGAGGTTCCATATGTGAACTTCTACGATGTCAAACAAATGTATGCAAGCATAAAATGTTTATTCTGAGAATGATTATTCTAATGCCACACACATGTTAATCTTGAAGTCTTACTGAAAAAGATGTCGCAGAACTTTGTGAGCGAATCACTGGTTAAGATTCGACATTGTTTTTTGAATAAATGAAAGCATGCACATGCAATACTAAAAAAGGACTTTTATCACAACTCATAAGAGTCAGGAATGTGGTCTCGCGGTAGTACGCTCTCAAAATAACCTTGTTTCAATTAGGACTTTTGAGTGTTGTATCATGGCTTGGTTCACGATAATAGAAACAAAGGATATAAGCTCGAAGTTTATTTGTGCCCACCCTTCTTAGTGATGTCCTCCATTCATATGTTCCACTAGCTTTCAAAAGCACTCACCTTTCAAAAAGGGTTTTGTGATGGTTGAGGAACCATTGTTGCTAATAGTTCAAGTACCAATCAGGTTGTAGTTAGGAGTCAGTCACCCCTCTGGTCTTTTGTGTCTGTGCCACACAACTTTGTTCTTGTTTAAGGATCTTTCTTGTGTAATCCTTTTTGTCTTTTGCTTTTGTGTTCTTTTACTTATCCCTAACCTTTTCCTAGACTGATTCTTGTGAATCTTGGATTGTGAAGTCTAGCGGGATGCCCTAATCTTTGCCTAAGTCGTTTATTTTCAAGTTTCGACTTTGTGGGCTTTTCATTTCTTTTTTTTTACTCTTTTTTTTAAACAAATCATGTGACACTATTTGTCTTGATTGCTTTGCGAGGTTTGTGACTGCCTCCTTCTTTGGTCGATGAAGGATAACCAGTGTGGCTTTTGATCTTTGAATCTCTTGATTCGGATGACCATTGTGGTTTCCGGACTTCGGACCTCTTGATTGGGATAATGGAATGTAATGGATCCTCAAATACACTCCTTTATGAAAGTCTGAATGCTCGGTCCAACTAGCTAACACCTACCCTGCCCCTGGGTTACATGTGAGGGTTTTTTCATGCAAAAATAAACTCCTACTTCAAGGCTCAAACGGGTTAGCGAGGGTCTATCTCCCTTATATCTCTGTTGTTTAGGGATTTGAAACAATGCATGTATATCGTCAACAGGGTCTTACTCAAGAGCACACAATTTAAAGATTTTTTGTATTTTTGTTTCGTCATTCTCCCTCATAGAGTTTAAACACGACAGTTTGTATTGCAATGCACACATACAAAGCTATAAGTGAAAAATGAATTACTTCAAGAAAAACATGTGAGTTTTATTATAGCTAACATTCAAAAGCACACCCCTAACGCTAGGGTTTAAGGAGAACAAGAGTGAATTTTATATTATATTTATGTTTTTCTTAATAGGAAAAAATATATATTAAAGATACAAAAGAGGTATCCAATCCATATATGATGAGAGGGTGGTGTGGATTAGAGCTTATGGCATTCCATGTCATGGGTGGAATGTTGATCTATTTGAGTGCATTGGTAACAAACTGGGAACATATATTTGTTCTGATGATAATTCCTTCAAAGGTGTGGCCATGGATGTAGCAAGAATAATGTTGAGGGTAGCATCTGGTTTTATCATTCCGGAGAAGTTGGTTGTGGAGATTGATGATCTCAGCTACACCTTGTGTATTAGGGAAGACACGTATGGACCAGTCAGGTTACCAGCGTCAAGACCGAAATCGTTAAACAAAGGTTCATCATCTTCTTCGGAGGAAGGTTGGTGGAATGAGACTGATCTTGAAGAAGTAGAGGCGGATATAAATGAAGGAATCCCTAATCAAGTCTCGGAGGTTGAGGGAGATGATCATAATATTGTAGGAACGGCGACGGAAGGAGGTAACACGGCAAAATTCTTGGCCATTTCTATGGAGGGTGGAGGAGCAGATAAAGTAGTTGAGGGTGGGGTCAGAGTAGCTAATAGTCTAGCAGGTAATAGGGGGAGCTAAATGTCTTGCTTCCAAAAACTATGCAAGCAAGACATTTAATGCTGAGGAATCCATTTCTTCTTTCTCGAATACGGATGGTTAGGTGGCCTTTAAGGACCATCATGCTATTCAATGTAAAGCGGCATACCCTTTAAATAAGAGGAGTACTTTAGCGCTGATTAACAGTTGGGACAAAGGGGCGGATTTTCTGAAACATAAAAAGTTAAAATACAAGAGATTGGGGGGTCTAGGGGCCCACGGGAAAAAAAAGAATGGTGTAGCAAGAGGCAGGAGATAACTTGGATTTCAATGTTGGGAGTAAGTTATGGGAGGCTATTTCTAACTTGGGAATTGTGGCTGAGGATGCAAAAAAAGTTATATTAAGAGGTTAAAAGATACATAATTTCTTGATATTAACAGAAAGTTGAATGGGAAGGCGGAAACAAATGGATTGAGATGATTATTGGTAGTCTTAATATAAGAGGAGGTGGTAGCTTAGTGAAGAGGAAGAGAATAAGCAATCTTATCATAAAAGGAAAGGCGGACATGTTCCTCATCCAGGAAACTAAACTTGAAAATATGTCAGAGAAAGTTGTTAGGAGTTTTTGGGCGAAGGAAGACATTGATTGGTCCTATTCGGCATTGTCTGGTTCTTCAGGCGGTCTTCTTATTTTGTAGAATAAGGGGAGTTGCGACGTATTGAGTAGCTTTAAGGGAGAAGGTTATGTGGGGGTGAAGGCGATGTGGAGAGATGAGGTTTTTTACATAGTAAATGTTTACTCTTCTTGCACCATGTTTAAGAAGAGAATTCTTTGGGGTAGGCTCTTGGAATTGAAATCTAGATTTTCAGATGGGGAGTGGTGCATCTGAGGGGATTTCAATGCAATTGTCAGGGATTGCAAAAGGAAGCGGAGTGTTGATTGGAGTCGTAAATCGGAGATGAAGGAGTTTTCCGAGTTTATCTTCGAAATTGATTTAGTTGATGTAGCTTGCAAAGGGAAGAAATTCACTTGGTATAACGGAGAGGGGTCTTCCATGAGTCGGATAGATCGGTTCGTGATTTCGGAAGGAGCCATTTCGAAATGGGGAGTTGTGGGCCAACTTATTGGTGATAGGGATGTCTCGGATCATTGTCCGGTTTGGTTGGTAGCGGACGAATGGGATTGGGGTCCAAAACCTTTCATGGTCAACAATGAGTGGTTTAAGGATAAAAATTTCCTAATTTTCATTGAGAAGGAATGGAAGACGCTAAGGATTGAGGGGAGGAGCGATTACATTTTTAAAGAAAAGCTTAGACTTTTAAAAACTAGCTTAAGAAAGTGGAACAAGGAAGTGTTTAGGAAGATTGATTTGGAGATCGAAGATTATGTTGAGGAGATAAATGTCGGAGACATTAGGGCCGAATTGGATGGTGGAACGATATCGATGGGCGAGAGAGAGAACCGCTTAAAGACTAATGGTAGGTTTTGGTTGAACCTTAGAATCAAAGAGAATATTCTTATTCAAAAGACGAGATTGAAATGGCTTAAGGAAAGGGATAACAATAGTAGATATTTCCATAGTGTGTTGAAGGAAAGACGGAGGCGTAACAAGATTAGTTTCATCAATTCTAATAGAGGTTTATTGGAGTCCGTGGAGGATGTTAAGGAGGAGGTGAGAAATCATTTCGCTATCAAGTTTAAGGAGGCAAACTTTGCGAGACCAATTCTTGAAGGGATGGATTTTAAATCTCTTACGCAAGCGGATAAGATGATGCTTGATAGTCCTTTCTCGGAGGAGGGAATTAAAGAAGTCGTGTAGGGTTGTGATGGATCTAAAAGTCCGGGACCGGATGGGTATACCTTCTTTTTCATCAAAAAGTGTTGGTTTTTCCTTAAGGAGGACTTCCTTAGGTGCTTTAAAGATTTCCACAAGGATACCACTCTTTCCAAATCTATCATATCTACCTTTCTCACTTTGATTCCAATGATCGAAGTCCCATTGGGTCTTGATGATTATAGGACTATTTTTTTAGTAGGATGTGTTTACTAGGGTTTAGCAAAACTTTTGTCCCGGGTCGCCAATTTTTGGATGGAATATTAGTAGCCAACGAGTTGGTAGATTACGCCACAAAGAATAATAAGGTTGTCACTTTGTTTAAAGTGGACTTTGAGAAGGCATATGACAAGGTGTCTAGGAATTTTCTTAGATCCATGATGATTAAGATGGGTTTTAGTAAGAAGTGGATAGGGTGGATGAAGGCTCTCATTTTCAATAGTAAGATGTCTGTGTTGGTCAACGGTAGTCCTACTAAAGAGTTTGTTGTAGAGAGAGGCTTGAGGCAAGGGGATCCGTTATCTCCCTTCCTTTTTGTTTTGATGGCGGAGGGTCTTGCTATGTTGGTTAAGAAATCAGTGGAATTAGGAGAGTTTGCAGGAGTTGATGTCAATAAAAAATGCTTCCTGGATGTTCTCCAATTCGCGGACGACACTTATTGTTCGGGGATGGTAGTTGGAAACATCTATGGGCCATAAAAACCGTTCTTAGAGGCTTTGAACTTGTTTCGGGTTTAGGAATCAATTTCCACAAGAGTAAGTTGATTGGGATTAACACCACCAATTACTTTCTTGAGGCGACATCAACTTTCTTGGCTTGTAGGATGGAGTCGAAAGAGTTTTCTTTCCTAGGCATCCCTATAGGGTCTAATCCTCGTAGAATTTCAACTTGGGCTCCGTTAATTTCTAAATTGAAGAAGAAGTTAAGTAGTTGGCATGGTCGTTTTCTTAGCATGGGAGGAAGAACCATTCTTTTAAGATCGGTCCTAGGGAGCCTTCCAATATTTTTCCTATCTTTTTACAAGATACCAAAGAAGGTTACGGCGGGGATTAATAAAATCTATAGCAGATTCATTTAGGGGAGTACGACGGTAAAGAGGAAAATTCATTGGTCAAGGTGGGATTCCCTATGTTTGTCGTATGACAAAGGAGGTTTAAATTTCAAGAATATAGAATTCTTCAACTTTAGCCTTCTTAGCAAGTGGAGATGGAGGATCTTCGAAGGCTCGGAGGACCTTTGGTTTCAAATGTTGATAGCTAGATACGGGAATATTTGTATGCTAGTGGCGGGAAGTGTCAACCCGAAGTCTCGATGGAGTTCCTTTTCAGATTGGTGGAAGGATATTTTAAATATTTCTAGGAAAGTGGAAGATGATATTCTTATGGATAACTGTAAATTTCAAGTAGGGAATGGCTTTCATACACCTTTTTGGAGTAGTATTTGGAGAGGAGATAGGAGGTTGAAGGATATATTCCCCGATTTGTTCATTTTGTCGAAGCTAAAAGATATTTCGGTAGCGGCGATGGGAGGAAGGAGTGAGGGTAGATGGACTTGGAACGATTTTGGAATTTCTAATGTTTGTTCGTTTTTTGCAGGTTCATATACAAATTTGATGAGGTTGAGTTCTAACATTATTCTTGATTCATCCCTATACCCAAGGGCGGCTGATAATGGTGGTACTGATTATGTGCTGGCAGAATTAAATTTGTTTATTCAGCATAGTCACTGGGCGCATCTTTCTAGCTTCACACAAGCCGCGGGAGAGCAGGATGTATTAACAAGGTCTGATGTTATGCTGTCTGCTACTGGTGGAAGGAAAGATGCGATGCTGGAAAACAGTAGTTATGTGTCTACGCGTTGATTGGTTCGTGAGGACGCAACTGCCAGCATCAGTCCCTTTCGTGAGGATGCATCTGCCAGCATAAGCCCCTTAGCGCCTGCGGTAACGGTTTCTTTGCAGGAGTTACAGCGTCAATTGATAGGCCTTATGGTTGTGTTGTCGGATTTCTCGCCGGTTGCTGGAACTGAAGATACAGTCAGTTGGCTTCTGGAAGGGGACACTAAATTCTCGGTCAAATCTTTTTACCGTAAGGGCTTTGCTTACCATATTCCGGTAGGACCTCCGGAAAATTTTCATGAGGTTTTTCATTTTTTGTGGAAATCAAAGGCACCTATGAATATTAAGGTATTCAGTTGGAGGTGCTTAGGCAACAAACTCCCTACAAAAGATCAACTTCTTCACAGAGGTATCATACAATCTCCTTCCGATATTAAGTGTGTATTTTGCAATTCTTACGTGGAGTCTCTCAATCACTTGTTTTTGAGTTGTATGGTTTCGAAAGTGGGTCGGTTCGAAGTGGTAAATTGGGTAGGCGGCTCTTTTGAAGGAGTTTCAAGTTGCAAAGAAGATTTCTTCTTGGTGTGGCATTATTTTTGCAAGTCGAACTACTTTGCGGAGGCTAGACAAGATTTTGTGTGGTTGGCATACTGTTGGGTCATTTGGTCTGTTAGAAACGATATTATATTTAGGAATTTTAAATGGAATATCGTATATATTATTTGGAGGATTAAATTCTTATTGTGGAGGTGGTTGCTCATTGGTGAAAATTCCTATACCAAATGCACTTTATATGATTTCAACAAAAACCCTTTGTTGTATTTGATATAGGAGCATTTGGCGGAGAAATTTTTTCTCTTTTTGTCTGAGCTTAGTCTCGCTACTGTTGTACCGTTTCAAGTTGTTTTGGCTCTGTTATCAATATACTTCTTGCTTAAAAAAAAAAAAACCTATCGATCAAAGAATGCCAAACCTTACAAAAATTTTGACGGGTGATTGTACCAATAATATTAATTACAGTTGTATTTCTTCCTATTTTTCTTCATATTACTATCATACAACACTTATAGACTATTCTTTTTTCGAAATGAAACATAACAATATGTTTGGGAACACAGAGACATGTTTAAAATTATTCTTGGTTTCATACCAAGGTTAAGGAAACACTCTTTTGTATTTTCTTCATAGCAAAACTAAACAAAAGAACTACAATAAAATCTATTCATTCCATTCATAGCAAATCTGAACCTGTAGACCTAGAATCAGACATGGTCCTGATTGTTTTATAGACCAATAGCAAGAACTACATTTCTCACTATCTCTCATTTGTTTGTATATATCAAACCAACGAAAATCATCATTCCATTCAAAGGAGCAGTAGAATAATGTATTTCCAAAAAAGCTACGTCCAAATGTCCAACTATAACTCTCACCATGACCAAGAACATGAACTCCCAAATCATCGTCTCCAGATTTACAATGAACGCTTAAGTCTCCACCATGTTTCAAAGAGTTAAAGATAACGACATAATCTCCATGAACATTGTGAATGGATAAAATCATCAACATACATAGAGAAATAAGTTTTTTAATCGAAAAAGACATTGCACTTTTAACTAATATTCTGATGTATGTAACTTACAATAATTTTTAAATGAGAAACATATATTTATAAGAAACTTTTGGAGAACAAAACGAATGTAAAACCCAAATTAAATGTATTAGTATATTTGATACATTGAATTTAATTTAATATTATACAGAGAACATATTCAATTCAAAGAGACTAATAAAGATAATTATAAAAATAGTCAAGACATTCAAATATATTGATTAATATTCTTTATTTAATTTTGACTAGACTAATGGTGACTAAAGAAATTAATTTAAAAAATTCAAAGAGAATAAGTTTTTGTTTAAAATTCCAAAATATTAATGTTTTTTCCTTAGTTTTTTCATTACTAGTTTGCAAAATCAATGTCAATTTAATTAATGATAAACTAAATATAGTGTAAATTAAATTTTGTCTTTGGCACAAATAGTGTTTTATGTCCATGAAAATTTTATAATTTTATTTATGATCGATATTTGGTTTTCTTATTTTAAAATTTTGAAGAGGTGCCTTTGTTGACGTGGCAGCTAAGAACAAAGCTAACAATGAATTTAATGATAAAAATCTTGATATTTTAATTTTCAAAATTCCAAACTAATTAATTAACAAGGAAGAATAGAAATTGTAAAGGGTAAAATTAGTGTGTTAAATAAAATCTAACACATATAGTTATTTAGAGTTTTCAGAGTAATTGTGTAATGAGTTTCATAAATTATAAAAGTTTTATAAAAGATTTTCAAGAGAAATTGAATGTGTAGTTAATTTGCGAACATCCTTTATTTCTGCCCACTAGATATATTATTGAGGGGTAAAAGATTTTATATATTCAGTGTAGAAGATATTATTTATTTAGCTTAAAACTTAATTTTTATTGATTTTGGAGACCATCAAGTTAAATAAAGAATTCAAAATATAAAAAATATTATATATTTAGTGTATTGAATACACATAATAATCTTTGAAAAAAATAATTATTCATGTGTCGAAGTATTTTGTTTATAGAAATAAAGAAGCGTTGAAATTATGTGAGTATCAAAATGTCGAAATGTCAAAATAGTGTATCTCGATAGAAATTTTGACTAAGGTCTAATTTTGTAGTGTTAGCAGAATTAAGTATTTTGAGCCTTGTTTGAGGAGTAAGTAAACCTAAAATCTATAAATATGGAGTAATTTCTATTATTGTATAAGAATTTGCAGTTGCAAAGAATAAAAGTTTAGAGTTTTGAAAGTAGTGAGAAGCTTTGCAGAAAATATTCTCTTTGTCTCCTATTTTGTATAAACCCTAATTTTCTTTCTTCTCAAATTTCATCTTTCTTTCTTATTCCATTAACAATTGTGCAACAAAAATAATCTTGCAATCAATGTTGGTTGATTCACTCGAGTGAAGAGTGAAGAGAAAGGGAGCAATTAATCATAAAGATTAATTCTTGTTCATCAAGATTTGGTTCAGAATTTATCAAGTATAGGTGAAACTCTTGAACGAGAATCAAGTGTATTTCTAATATCTGGTATCTAGAGCACTGTCTGAGTGATTTGTGGGAAGTAAAACACGATGGCTATGAATCATCTGAAAGAGCAAATTTCGACGAGTCTCCCAATTTTGAAGGGTCATAATTATGAGAATTGATGTAAATAGATGAAGATTGTTTTCTGTTGTCAAGTCTTTGGGATCTTGTGAAAGAGGGAGTGACGCTTCTTATAGAAAATGCAACGAATGAAAAAAAAGGTTGCACACAAAGAATTGAAGAAGAAATATTATAAAGTTCTCCTTATTATCCATTAATGTGTGATCTAGATAATTTTGAAAAGGTAAGTCATGTAGAATCGTCAAAAGAAGCGTGTGAGATCTTGAAGAAATCATTTGGGGTGCAGAGAAGGTGAGGTTACAAACTCACAAAAGAACGTATGAATTGCTTCAGATGGAAGACAATGAAAATATAACATATTTTTCACTAGGGTTACAAAAATGGTGAAACAAATCAAGGTATGTGGAGAAGTGTTGACATTTAGATCAGTTGTTGAAAAGATATTGAGGTAACTTTCTCCAAAGTTCGACCATGTGGTAGTAGCCATAGAAGAATCAAATTATTTGTCAACATTGACAAAGGATGAATTTCAAGGGAAACTTGAATCTCATGAAACAAAGAATGGATGAAAGAGCTGCAAGCAAGTTGAAAGGCGGTATGGATTTTAGAGGCGCAATCACCAAGAAAAGAAAGACAAATGGAAGTGGTTCGACAACAAAAGTATAGGGGGTTACAAAACTTTGAATGGTCGAAATAAACAAGAAGGGGGTTGGTCAAATTAGAGAAGGTCCTCATACCAAAGCAACCAAAGAGGTGGTGGTCGAAAACCTAACAAAAGTCACATTCAGTGTTTCAATTGTCAGAAGTATGGTCACTATTCTAGTCACTGTCTAGAAAAACAAAAGCACCAAGATAATGATACAAAGTTTGCAAAGCATGAAGAAGAAGAAGAATAAAAAGAGATGTTATTGATGTTCATAACAAGAGATGAAGAAATATTCAAGGACTAATAGTACTTTGACTCAGGATGCTCATCACACATGACTGGTAGGAAGGATCGGTTTGTAAACATAAAACCCTTAATAAAGAAAATTATGAAATTTTGTATATGACAATACTCTAGCAATTGATGGTATTGATGATGTTATGATTATGAGAAAAGATGGCAAGAGGTCATTAAGTTCAAATGTATTGTACATATCAAGCATTAAGAGTAATTTTCTCAGTATAAGGCTGTTGGTCGAAAAGAACTACAAATTTTTGATCAAAAACAAGATGATGAGAGTTCTCGACTCAGGAGGAAGATTAATCTTGAAAGCTCACATGTCTAAAAATAGAACCTTCTTGATTGAACTTAATGTGATGGAGCACAATTCCCTTGCAACTACAACTACCAGGGATGAATTGATATGGCACTATTGTTTACTGTGAAATTTGGTAAACAACTGAAAGATTTCTCTCAAAGTGTAAAAGAAAGATAACTTGCAAAGGACTTTAAATCGAAATACTGATAAAGAACGTAAAGTAAACTTAACAAATGAAAGTAAAATTTAATGAAAAACTTGATGAAATGCATTGCATAAGAATGGTGTTATACAATGTAAATTTTTCTAACACTCGTTTCTCTTGACACTTGATACTTTGAGTAAGATAGAGTTTCTGTACACAATTGAACACACACAATCCTAACGCTAGAACTGACTATTTATAATAATTCAAATAACCGCTATTAACGACCTTCAAACGAAAATAAGACAAGTGGTACTCTTCATGTTTTTAATCCTTGATTGCGTGCCACATGTCCCTTTCAGAAATGGATAAGAACAAAATATTCCTTTCTTTATTTGAATTTCAAACTTCTATTCGAAGTACCCTCAGTAGTACTGCATCGTTTGACAAATTCGATTGATCAAAATACTCTTAAGTCCAAAAAAAGTGTTTTTCCTTTGCACATGCAAGGATGTATTCTACTAAATTCTTCTAGACACAGTTTTAGTCGAAGTCTTTCAATTTCTTCATTCCAATATGGGCATCGAATTTGGGAGCTAACAAATTGCCCCAAAAAAATGCTCTTTTCGACAACACTGAAGTTTTTTTTATAACACCATTTGATTCCTTCCTTTGATTTGATGCAACTTTGACAATACTTTGTTATTCCCACCTTCTCACAACTGTTCAGTTTTTCTCAGCCACTCTTATGACTTCATGGTCATATTGGCATTGTTGAAACGTCTCCTCAAAGCGCACAAAAGCACTAGCCATTATCACGCCTCCTAGAGTATAAGAGATAGTGAGGTATAGGTAGTAACTGCCACCGTCCCATATCCTGATCCCAATGAGACATATGTCCGACTAAATATCAGCCATTAAATGTTGATTAGTGACCTGTTAAGCTTCCCATCTTTATAAATATTTTCCCTCTGAAAAATTTACCTTTTTCATACTCACAAAACACTCTTTGCGATTTCAACATTCTTTAAACTCTTTAACCTTCAAAAGAACAAACTAAACCTAGTTTTTTCTGTGAAGTCTCATGTGAGTTGGCATTAATTTTGGTAAAATAAACTGTTTGAAGATGTTGTACAATATGTCCTATGTTAATTATTATGGAGATGTCATACAATATGTTCTAGCTTTGTTATTAAACATCTTGGTCTGTTAACTGATAAATGTTAATATATTCTGTTATGAGTATTATAATATTTCAGGTTATTGGATAATTATCCTATATGTCACTTAGATTATGGAATCGGGAGGATTCTCAGAAGTGCTCAAGACTGCACAAGGGTTCCTAAATTTGTGGAGACATTTTAGGAAACTTGTGATTGAAGGAATCACTTTTTGAAGGAATATTCTTCAGGTTTCATAGATGATACTTACTGCAGATTGGAAACCCAAGTCCAGTCCTATTAGGATTTTAAATAGGATGGACTTAACCTAGATTTTGTAACGAAAATAAGGATTGTTATTTTCGTTGTTATATGGTTTTAGCTATTGTGAGCCTCTCTTGTATTCCATTAAATACTTGTTAAGGACTATGTGTTTATTGAGTTGTAAATTTGTTTTTTTCATGGTGGAGTTTGACTTTAACTATATTGCATAGTGAAGGTCCTGGATTGGTATCCCCAAGAGTAGGCTGTTAAAACGAATTGGGTAAACATTTTCTGTGTGTGCTTTACTTTCTGTATCATTACTATATTTGTTGTTCTATCTCTTATCTTACTAGGCAGAGATCAAGTGCTCTAACATCTTGTTAGGACATCTTCAAGTATCTGCTATACGAAAATTTCAATTGGTATAAGAGCAAGCATCATGTTATGCATTTGGGTGAGATTCAGGGACGATACTTTCTGGTGCGATGGACAAGGATGATAATCCACAAAATAAGCCTCTTGTTCTGGATGGAACCAACTATGATCTGTGGAAGGTTCAAATGATCACATATCTGAAGATTGTCCTAAGGTTTAGAAAGTTGTTTCAAGAGGATGAGATCCTCTTAAGGCTAAAGATAACTCGTGAAAAGAGACTAAGGTCGTAAAACCAGAGGCCGACTGGGATGAAGAAGATAACAAAATTTTTGTTGGAAACTCCAAAGCCTTGAATGCTATTTTTAGTTGTGTTGATAAAAGAATTTTCATACTAATTAATAATTGCACTACCACTAAAGAATCATGGGAAATACTAAGAAAGTCCTATGAAGGAAATTCTAAGGTCAAGGCCTCAAGACTTCACTTTCTCACCACCAAGTTTGAAAACATGAGGATGAATGAAGATGAAAGTGTTCATGAACTTTATATAAATCTCATGGACATTTCAAACTCATCAAGTGATCTTGGAGAAGAGATATCTGATGCAGAGATGGTAAAAAAGATCCTGAGATCAATACCTAATAAATTTGAGATCATGGCTACAACCATTGAAGAGGCACACGACATTGATACAATGCAGGTGGATGAACTCATAAGCTCTCTTCAAAATTATGAACTGGTCATGAATCAAAGAGTTGATGAGAAAGAGAAAAGTGACAAGAAGAAGAGTGTTGGATTGGTTTCAAATCATAATGAAGGTGAGGTCAAAACAAATGAAGAGTTAACTAAAACTATTGGTATGCTGGGAAAACATTACAATGATCTGTTGCAAAAAGTAGATGAAAAGTCAAGGACAAATGCCAATTCTTTGGCATATGACCATAAAAGAAGAAATTTTAAGAGAATACCTCAATATAGAGAACGTGACTTCCAAGGAAGAGAGCTTTAATACAGAAAACGTGAGTTCCAAGGAAAAAAGTCTCAAAACAGAGAATGAGAGTTACAAGGAAGAGAGTTGAGATGATTTGAATGTAATGGAGTTGGATACACCAAACCTTAGTGTCCCACATACCTAAAAAAGAGAGAAAAAGAGGTTGATGGCTATATGGTCAGAAGAAGACTCATCTAGTGAATAGGGACATGATGTTGCTCTCACTGGAGCATATGACTCTGATGTGAATTTTGATGTTGAGAGTCTCAACTTTAATGAGTTGGTTGCATCCTAGAAAAGGACGCGTATCAGACATAATAAGCTATGTCAAGTTGAAGAATATCAATGTTGTTTGATCAATAGTCTCGATGAAGAGAGGGAGATACATATTGAGGTAATATCTGACCTCAAGGAAGAAGTGGCTATCCAACTCTAAACTCAACAGTATGATCAAAAGAGTCAAGATGTTGAACAGTGGTTTAAGCTCACTTGATGAGATACTGCAATATGGAAGACATGTAGGTGACAACTGGGGACTTGGTTATACTGATCATCTCAAGAAGAAAGCTGAAAACTCATCTACTGGAACACAAAAGAAGAGACAAAACAGAAGAAGACTAAGTCAGATGTCAGAACATTACCAAGGAAATCAGCAGAAGGAAGCAAAGAAAAAGTACAAGAATTGGAGATGTCATCATTGTGGTAAGCTAGGACACATAAAACCCTACTTCTATGAATTAATTGGATTTACTAATTCTTAATTTAAGAAAAAGGAAACAAATGCTCGAGGAAAGAAAAGTTGGGTTAGCAAAAATGAAAGTACGACATACATAACACACACCTTTCTAAGGGCTTCTGCTAAAGAAGACTGGTATTTTGACAGTGGATGTTCGAGACATATGACGGATGAGAAGAAATTTCTTGTGGATATCAAACCACAATCTACATGTCACGTCACCTTTGGTGATGGATCCAGAGGTCAAGTAAAAGGCATTGGAACACTTGATTTGTTGGTCAGCCAAAACTTGACAAGGTGATGTTTGTACAAGGATTAATTGCTAACATAATTAGTATAAGCCAACTATGTGATCATGGATACAAGGTTGACTTTAATATGGATGAATGTGTAATGCCCTATTTATTTAATTAATTATTTAATAAATATATTCATATTATTGGTGTTGATCTGTGTTGATTGTCGAAATTGTGTTATGTTGAGTTGCTATGTGGGTTTTAGTCTAATTAATTTAATTAAGTTGATTTAAGTTGTGTTACAATTAGTCGAATTCAATTAAGTTGATTAAGTCACATAAATAATGTTGGAATGATACTAGTATTTTTAATGGGCTTATATGTGAATAAAAGTAGTAAAGAGTGAGGGTGCAGAAATTAGGCCCAAATGGGAATTATTAAACAAATAAAATTATAAGTTGGATTATAAGAAAAATAGATTACCAGTCAAAGAAAAACAAGAAGTTTAGAGAGAACATGGAAGTTACAAAGTTGTAGAAAGAGGAATAAGGGTTTTGACAGAGAATATGTAGAAGCTGTAAGAGCGAGAATCCAATCGGAGAGTGCCTTTAATCCAAGGTAATGGTGGGGTTCTAACTCTATAATAAGATAATTGATGAATGAAAGGTGGGGTTAGTTATAGAAATGGTTTTTTGTGTGTGTTGATTTGTTGTGGTTGAATACCTAAATTGGTTGATGTGGTTGAATTAGTCGTAATTTCATTAATCGGTGTTGTTTATGTATGGTTTTGTTATGTTGTTGTTGCACTGTGATGGTATGAGAATTGACACTGAAGGTTGGAAGAATTAGTTGATGTTGTCAGATTAGTCGTAGGATAATGAATTTATGTTGTTTGAGTAGGATTAACAATGGTGTTGTTGTACGAGTTGATTTGGAATTGTTGCGAAGGAAAAATCTGGACAAAATGAGAAAACAGAGAGAACTGAGAAGAGAAACGTAGGAAATTCACGTTGGGACAACCGTCCCTTGATGGTGACGAATGTCACCTAGATGAATTTCACGATCGTCTGGCCTTGTACGGACCGTCATGCTTTTTGGTTGAGACAACCTTCTGGCTTTATACCAAACGTCACCCCTCTTGTTTGTGACGAGGGCCTTTTCCCTTATGTTTTGGATGACCTTTGTTCCAGTAACATAATTAAGCTTGAAGATCATGTTAAGAGTTGAAGTAGAAGTAGTAATTATTTAAGTGGATAATCATTATAAGTGTATAAGTAGTAGTAGTGATAATAAGTATGCAACAAATAGTATATTTTGTCTAGCAGAGTGTTTTGTTTGACAGAAAATTAATTGGTAGCAGTAGTAGTAATTAACATGTAGCAGACATGATATAGTAGTAGCAGTGAGGTCACATTTTAGTAGCATTAATAGTGATAAAATAGAAGGATAATAGTAAAACAGGGTTGGTAATAGCAAACAGAGTAGTGAACTAGCAGAAGAACAATTAGCCGATTTTGGTAGTATGGTCCAAATATTTTCGAGGAACGTTTGTGATAAAAGTTGGTTGGTATAAAGTAGGATATAAGTTGTTGGGATATCGTCATAATTAAGTTATGAAGTTGTTGGTATGAAAGTTGTTAATTTGTAGGCCTATGGCCAATGTTGATTTGTTGTTATTGATATGTTGTAGGCTTATGGTCAGTGTTGACTTGTAGTTATTGTTAATTTGTAGGCCTATGCTCAATATTAATTTGTTGTTGTTGATAAGTTGTAGGCCTATGGCCAATGTTGACTTGTAGTTGTTATTAATTTATAGGCCTATGGCCAATGTTAATTTGTTATTGTTGATAAGTTTTAGGCCTATGGCTAGTGTTGACTTGTTCTTGTTGTTAAGTTGTAGGCCTATGGAAAATGTTGATTTGTTGTTGTTACTAAGTTGTGATAGTATGTTGTTGTGTGGTTATATAACTATTGTTGGGGTTATTCTGATAATTATGTCGTTGCATACATAACATATCAAGTTGGAGTTGATGCTTGATAAGTTGGCCTGGATTGGAAAATTAAGTTGAAGGCTTTTGCCAGGTTGATGCCTATATTAATTGGCAGATTTCTAAGTTGGGAGTTTTTCTCCAATGGTACCACATGCATGTGCATTTTTTCAAGTCACAATCCACGTTGCATAAATTTGTTTTTATGTTGTTGTTTGATGTTGATTGTAAAGTTATGAAATGGTGATCTAATAATATGATCTAATATGTTATTTATCATATATCCGATTATATAGTTCGATATTTCACCCTTCCTATTTGAATGTTTCCCTCTGTTGGTAACGTGCAGGTAATCCAGAGTAGAGTTGCCTACCTTTGTTAGTTCGAGTCAGTGTCGTCGCTATGATACGTAACACTCGGGAGTTGAACGCTTGTTGCTTTAATGTTGTTTTTATTCCATTGCTGAATTTGTAAGTTGAACTCGAAAGATTACTTATATTTTGAAAGTTGTTTTAAGTTGAATAAAAATGTTGTGTCTTTAAAGTTGAATATTGTGAATCCGCTGCTTAGTAAGAAAGTTGTTTTATTTTAAAGACTAATTGTAGTTGTTATTTGTCACCTGATGTTTTAAGTGTTATGTATCTGTTTATATGCGATAAATGGCGTTGTTTTAAGGTATGAATGTGACATTCCATTTGTTTGTTGGAAATTTTGTAACTCTGATTTTATTAAATTTGTTGGGTAGAAATGGGGTGTTACACTAGTAGTATTAGAACACGTCAGACCGTCCGACCAAGTTGTCTATGTTTTTTAGTCCTTAGTACGCGACATGTGTGTGAAACACCGTCGATACTTACTTATTAGTTTTCTAACCGTTTGTCCCTAGGAGTTGGTTTGAAACAAGTGGGGGAGAAGTTTTCTTCTCACAGATGTTTGTGGTATGTGAAGTTGGTTCAAGAGGGTATTGATTGCAAGAGTGCAAGTATTGTCAGAACTGTGTTGTTTTGAATCGACGAGAGTATGGACTCATTATTTTATTCGTCGGTCAAGTTTGAGATGTTTTTGAAGGAGGACAAGTCAGTAGGGTTGATTTTTGCTTCTCGGGGAAGAGAGAGCCATGTGACGAATAATGATATGCAAGTAGAGTATAGCTCTGGAGGTCTCTTGGAGATGATTGTGACTTGCCTCCCGTGTAACACCCTTCTAACACCACGAAATAAAACACAACAATCACTTAATTAATCAGAGTGCTTCTCCGAAAGGTGCCACATTTTCCTCATAAAACATCTTAACATTTATCACACCGTCAAATGGGTTTTTTAAAACATTTAGAATGTTCATTTTCTTTCATGAATCAATAATCAACAATACTATGTAGTGGATTTATAACTTCATAAAACTTATTTCTTTTCATCAAAATACCAAGACCTTAGGTCAATGTTAACAATCATCAATAAATACAACTAACTTCTATTAACTTAAGAAAATCATCATAACAGAAAATATATTGTTCACTCAAGCGAGACCCACCTGATGTTACATCTATCAGAGCAAGACACCATATTACTAAATAAGCGACGCATAAACGATACTTCCAACTACGTCCAAGCACCAAGATATTCTTATGTATCTGCAGGATGGCATAATAGAACATCACCAAAGGAAGGCAGGGTGAGTAATCATAAATCAATATAATCGACATATCGTAAAGATAATCATGCAACATACATCAATAGAAATACAACATAAATCATCACCCATCACATCATAAAAACTCAACAAACATCTATCAACACATATGCATCATGATATGTCACCAAGAATGAAATGCAATTCTCCGAATATGCATGTGGTACCGAAACATCCTCATGGATGGACACTAGGTTATCAACCCTCTGCTAGAGAGCACATCATGAACATTATAATCACTTCAACACCCCAATCCACACAATGGGTTTGAAGCCTAAATCATCACAGGTTTTCCATGAATGCAACGATGCAACAACATCAACATAATCGTCATAATCAACAATTGCATTAGCATTCATGTAAATATTTAATCATGCTCTTCATAAGACATCTATACATCAATCATGTAATCCATCAACATATACTCATCGTCACTCAACAATCATAAACATCATAAGGTAGCACCATAACACAATTTCACACTCAATCATCATAATTCATCTTATTAACATGTTTGTCAATTAGCAAATATAAACATCAATTATTCACAACTTCTATTTACTCTGTCATATCATTATTTAACCTTCAACACATAATTAACATCACAAAGTCGTTAGCAATTTATTATCATTGTTTATTTACCAGAATCGACTACAAACAACCTTATCGCATTACCTACACCTCTACATCAATATAACTAATTCCTACACATCATTTTTACCATTCCTAGTCATAGGACATCACCATTATCCCATTTAGAACAAGATTCATCATCTATAGCAGCATGTCTTTAGTTCAATATACAATGACTCACCTTCAAACATCAGTTCATATTATTTAAATTATTTCTAGAAACATGAGACTATTTTCAAATGAAAGTACATTTTCTTAGCTTTGCATAGCTTTGAACAACGCACAAATCAGACACTCAAATCTCAAGATATGAATTTTCAAAGTTTTGGAACAAAACTTCCAGGAGCCGCTCGTTGGGACCTTGCTTAACGAGCTACTCGCTAACTACGAACTTGTCAGAGGTTCCTGCGATGGCAACACTTTTCCCCTTCGATTCTATATAACCTATATCTATCACACATACATCAATAACAACAATCACTACACATCAATTCATCATTGTTCATCATTCATAATCTCATTAACCCTAGGTTTTCTCCCAAAACCCCAAATCTCCCCATTACCTAAACTCTACGTCAAAATATATTGAAAAGCAATACTCCTCATACCTTAGAGTGAAGCTTTTCTGCGTTCTTCATCAACAATCTTCGGACATTTCTTCAAGCCTTCGCTCGTCTTTATCGTTCTTCATACCTCTTCTCTCCTCTTTTTCCAAAAGCGATTGAAACTGATCGTATTCCAAACCTCAATTCCCTTTTTGTCAAAATTTCCCCTAGGACCCTAAATACTCTTTTCCAACTTTGCCCTCAACTTATTCTCCACAACTACCAACCTATCCTCGAGACCTCTTCTTCTCTTATTTTAATTAAATAATAATAATTTGAATAATTTAAAATAATTATTCCTACTATTTATTATTCACTAAAATAATTCAAATAATCACTTCATTAATGTAACAACGGTTATCTAACACCAATTAATCGACAACAACAAGCTACACAATTAAATTACAAAATCAGGGTGTTACAGCTCTCCCCCACTTAAGGAATTTTCGTCCTCGAAAATTGTACGAAGAAAACAGAGTTGGGTCCAACTTCCTCATCTTATCTTAATGTTCTCAAGTCCAATACACAAGCCGTAAACAATTTAATCCTAATTACTTCTCTACCTCTGACCATTCATCAACAAATGATTAACAGAATTCATCCTCAGCTTAACACCCAAATCATCTTGATAATTCTTCCAAAATCTATACATAAACCATGAATCTCTATCTGACGCAATCATCGACGGTATCCCATGCAACTTCACAATTTCTTCAATCTCCATTTCCATTGTAACACCCCAAAATTTCCCTCTCATTTTCATGTCATATAGAATAGCATATAACATACATATCCTAGCATCTTTGCATAGAAAGATGAAGCAAAACATCCATGGGTAGAAGCATAGGGCAAGTGATCAATGATTTCTCAATTTATGATTCTTTAAAGCCAATATAAGAGCCAAGTGGTCTTGCAATAAGTCTACAAGGGATCCTCATATCTTACACAAGCTCAAACTTCTCCTCAGAGCCCCTGAAGGGGTTTGGTTCACCATGAATCTCATCATTGCATTTCTTCCTACACAAAGAACCCTAATTAGGATTTTGTCTCAAGGAAATCTATCCTCATAGATTTGACCAATTCTTGTGGTCAAAGGCTTACATATGTTATACAAGGCCTAGGGATGAAATTTGGCTCAAAGATTCACCGAGAAAGTCAGGCAATGGCTCAGTTACTTGTACTTGAAGAAAAAAGTCAATTGTCTAGAAGAAAAGTCAACCATGAGATTTTTAGGGTTCCAATCATGTTCATCAACTTCATGGACCTTGATTTGGTCAAGGAATATCATGAATGATCTCAAATTTCAAGAATCAAGGGTTTGCAAAAGTTACTAAAAATGGAATTTGTCAAGTTGAGAAGTTTCTATTTTTGGAAATTTATGCCCCAACCTTCAAATCATTCTTTCATGACCAAGGAAGCTTCAAAGTATTTTTCCATGAACATCAAAGTTGTAGATCTTGATTTTACCTTTCCAAAAAGTACAAGATCATCTTCATATCTTTTCTAGAACTCAAGATATGATTTTTGGATGTTTGAGTTCATTTTTAGAGGTTCTGTGCATATTTGGCAACTTGTCATTGGTCCATTCTTTTCTCTTCATATTTTATGGCAAAAGTTTATTATATTATTTTTTTCCTACACTTTTTTTAGTGAGCCCATTGTTTTTTTATGTGACCCAAAAAAAAGAAAGCACATGCATCATATATTATTTTGTTATTTTTAGTGGAATATTTTGAGAAAATGGTACAAAATGTGCATTTGATATGAATGGAAAAGGAGTCACCACACGCTCTCACTATTGCACAAAAAGAAGTCATGCCTTTAATTACATACACTCACAAGTTTGACACCAATATGGAAATAAGATCACATGTGAATTTCATATCATGCAGTCTCACCATCATGCGATTAAAACTCAGCTTGAGTTCATCATAACTATCATCAATCCTATCATCCAATACAACATCAAGACATGTGATCTCCACCACAATATCATGAACCTCATCACATATGAACAAATTGAAGAAAAGCTGCGTGTATTTGCTCTAATTTTCAAAATGGATTGCACCAAAAACACCACAAAGTGGATCACACACCTACATTATGAGATATAAAAAGCCTTCCACAAAAATTGCAAGAGGGATAGCTTCTCATTTTACATACTATCCTACACACATTTCTCTGATTCTCAAGAAAATTCAACTCTGAAACTTCTCACCACAACTATCATTACATAAATCTAACTGCATTCTCCTTGATATCACCTTGTTCATATCATCATCACCTTGTTTCATAGCTGAAGAACACCATAGAAGAAGTTGAAGCTCAAACACACATTCAAATTTCTCTCATTTTGCATCCAAACCAAGTTTCTAAGCCTTTATTTGGCCAAAACACAAGCTCAAGAACACTCAAAGATCTCTGGTTTTCTTTAGATCTTCAAGAGAATCTTCATTTCAGGTTTTACATCACACTTTGTTTGCTTCATATTTGTCCTAATAATGTTTGTTCTGCCTTAATTTTGCTTGATACAAACTTCTGGATGTGTATAGAATATGATGGATGTTTAGATCTTTGATTTTTCAGTTTTCAAGTGTAACCTTCTTGCCTTCGAATCTCTGTATATGGTGTGTTTTAGTGAAAATTGATTGTGGATTTGAGATCTCTGATTCATGAGCTTCATTTTGGTGTGTTAATTTTGAGTTTCTGGAAATATTTTGTGTGCTCCTACCAGCATGTGGCCAGAGAATACGACCAGAGTCTTCTCCGGCCAGTGACTTTGCTTGATGTTCATGTTATAGGTTTTGTTTCTCAGTTTATATTAGAGCCGTCTGATTCGTTTCATCCCGTGGCTAATATTTGGACAATGTCGCTCCCGAAGATTTGCATCCCGGTACAAGCGCGAACGGTCGGTGAAAAGAGAGAATGAAATGAAGATGAATAGAGTCGCCAGCTAGGCATTTTTATCCCGAAGGAAAGGTAATGCTGCATAAACCTAGAAAAAGATGGATAAGACGGTTGCAAAAAGAAGAATTTGAGAAAGGGGGTTGGTTACAACCTGGGAAGGTATTAGCACCCAGATTTTCCGTCGTACTCGACGGGATACACGATTACAAGATTGTGTTTAAATGGGTAGTGTATGTGTTATCTGTGTGCAAAAGCTAGAAATGAATATACAAGTGTCAGTGCAAAAGGGAAGTGAAATGCTCAGAAATGAGGCGTAAAAGAGAATGCTGAAAGAGGGGGAAGACACAAAGACTTTTGTTCGATAACTGTTAAGTTATGCCTACGTATCCTCTCGTGCAATGAGGAAGTCAGAACACCGTAGTTCGACTCAAAGAGACTGGAAGATAAATTGACTGTGAACTGCTTACTTGCCTATGCTCAAGTATATGACTCGTCTGGCTCGAGTGCTAACTATCTTGCATTAGACGGAAGAAGCAAGTTCTCACTTATGAATGAGTGTGATGAGAAAAGAATCCCGAAGGAGACGATTATTGTTTGTTTTTGTGTTTTCAGTTTCGTTATTGTTTTTGGTGTTTTTGCATAAATTAATGAGCTTAAGCCTATATCAAGGGGCTTGTAAACTTATTATATCCTCCCTGATTAGGGATAATGAGGATACTTAAGTATGAGATAAGAATCTCAACTTAACTATCATGATGATGTAGGATTAAGATCATTAACCTACTTGTGATTATTTAGATGTTTTTTGGTTTTTGTTTAGTGTTAAGTAATGAGTTTAATCTCTAATCACAGATTAGTGAACTCATTACACCATCCTAATAGAAGGATAATAGATGAGAACACTTAAGCTGAGGAAGATACCTCAACTTAATCCATGGTTAGGGATTAAATTCATTATATAACAAAAACTTTATTAAAGTGGATTTTAATTAGAGGATGAGATTAAGAAGTGGATTTTATGATTTGTAAGACAACTTGAGGAGGACTTGTCCATTAAACACTAGGGTTAGTCCTTCTTAACCATAAAGGAAGAATTAGAACCCTAATGTAAGGACCAAGTTACAAGATGAAGTCTTAGTGATTATTAGGATGAATTGATTAAGAGGTTTAAACAAATTAAAGGTTTAACACTTAGGACTAAAGTTATACACTCCATCCTAATAGAACGATATAGGCATAACCCTAATTCCAAAGTCCTAAAACTTTTAAGAGTTTAGTCTCTGACTATGAAGATGAGAAGAGAGACACAAGGAGACTCAAAGGTAAAAATCTAGGGGGGACTAATCACAACCCTAATTATTATCATGCTTGGATGTTCCTATGGTTTTTAAGGCTTGAGAAATATCTTCAAGGAAGCCACCAATGGAAGAAGCAGAAGAAAGGAGGGAGAAGCAGAAGAATAAGTTACTTACTTCATTGAAGAAGATAAGTAACTTAAAGAAAGAAAGTGAGAAAGAATGAACACAAGTGAACAGGTTCACTTCAAAGAAACTAGCAAGATGCATATGAAATAGATAAAGAGAAATGAGAAGTGAAGGCAAATCCACTTCTCAAAATAACTTACCACCTGAAAATGTTAGCATGGATGCATAAAGTTCAAGGCATACGGAAATGAAATGAAATGAGATGAGATGAAATGAAATGACCAAAGTAAGAAGTATTTATGCAATGTTAATGTCATGTGAGATGATGCAAAGGCATACAAAGTGCATATGAATGATCATACAAAGATGAGATGTTATGTAAGCATGCTTTGAAGTTTGAAAACACATGAAAGTTAATGAAATGAATTGAATGCAAACCATGGCAAATGAATGAAGAAATGATCAAGCATGATTCTAACATTCCTAAGATGCCTAAGATGACATATGAATGCAAGGAATGTCATGGCAAGTTCATGTATGGATGCATATGCAAGATGAATGCAAATGAACACATAAAATTAGGGTTTTATGGACAAGAAAGATGTACATGAACAAAACAGAAGCATATCACATGATAAAAATTTGAAACCAAGCTCAAACAAACCCTAATCCCATAATAGGTCACACCCCAAAGGAGAAGGTCAGAAGCCTTACCACTCAAAAGTTATGAATTTCCTAAGTTTTTAGGGTTTTTTGGGTGATTCTCAAAGAAAAATGCAAATCAATTTAAAAATGTAAAATTAATTCATGAGATAAATGACCTATAAACTACATGCTATGCACAAAACAATGCAAAAATATTCATCTTAAAACCCTTCTTAGTTAGGCAGAAAAGATTTTTTCAAGCTAGGGTTCAAAAATATGATTTAAATGACCCTTTATTCAAAGAAAATTCTCAAGTTATGATCAAACCTAAAAAGAAATTTGTGTGAAGAGTTTGGAAATGTTTTTAAATGCAAAGGGATGATTCATGATTTTTTTGGTGATTTTTAGAAACCTAAATGTATTTTTAATTAATTAAAAGACTTTAATTAATTAAAAATAACATTTAAATATTTTAAAAAATACTTTTTATATGCAAAAAATAAAATAAAAATCATTTTCTGATTAAGAAAAATATTTGAAACAAAAATGCAAAAGGAAATATTTTTTTGAATGATTTTAGCTATTTTAAATAAAATGAGAAAGAAAAATACAAAGAAAATGAAATGAAAATAAAATAAAATAAAGGGGAAGTATGCAGATCCATGGGCTGATATTTGAACTGGGGAATTGGGGGTTGACTAGCGTGTAATCCAAGGGCTGAGGTTCCATCTGGCTAATTTTAATTAATTAATTTAAATAATCAGGATTAGGGTTAAATGGGTCAATCCTGGCCATTCATACACGTGGCAAAACAAATCCTACGACCATTATTCAAACTGATCATTAATTACAGGATTATGGTTTAATGACCCTCAGGTGACCGGAACAGTGTTCCGGTCATCTTCTCCGGCAGCACCTTCATGCTATCTCACTCCCTAGGCTACCCCAACCCCTCTAAAGCTCCAGAATCAACCCCTAACCCCCCTAAGAAAGAATCATCCATCAAAACACATTTATCATGCCTCAAAAACAAGATTTTAATCAAATCATAAAACTGAACAAAACTTTCAGACATTCAATACATGCTTAATACTCAACCATTTTCAAAACAAATTACATCAGGATGATCAGTGAAGCATGAAGATTCATTTAGAAACTTAAAATGCAAGTTCTGGAAAAAAAGTTCTTGAGGTTACCTGAGATTGAGCTTTAAGTTCTTGAGCTTTCTGGACCTTTCTTTGGTGCAAACCAACCCCAATGAGCTTCCTGAGAATGCTTTGATGCTTGGAGTGAGTTTATTTGGCCTCCTTTTGAAGTTCAGTTTTGAGGGATGAAAAATCTTATTTTGTGTGTGATGTGTTTCAGGCCATTTTGATGGTTGAGATTTGTTCCTTAGGAGATGCTGAGTTGAATGGTGAACAAAGTTTGAAGTTTTTGTGGTTGTATGATGAAATTAGAAGAGGGGAAGTGTTATGGAGGATTTTGTGATGTTGAGTCTATGAGTGCTTGCAGGCTTGTGTGTTCTATCAAATGAGGTCCTTAGGGTTCACATAAGTCATTGTGATTGGTCAGAGAGTGGGTGGTGGCACAGCTTGATTGGTATGGTGTATTTTGAAAAAAGTCAAAGAATGTGTACCACACGCATGGCACGGGTCAGAGAAAATCTTATGGCTTGTCCTGCCTCAGCTAGCATTGTGGAGAGCCCTTGGATTGATTTTGATGAGCTGTAACACTTGATGCAAGAGTTTGAAGTGGTTTTGCAATTTTCCCTTTTTGGAAATTTTGTGAAGAATAGGCATGAAATCTTGTGATCCAAGGCACAAATTTGATCAAGCAATGTTGCATTGTCATGTTATGAAGTGTTTGTGCACATTAGAGGTCACTTAGAAGCTTGAAATGCCAATATGCAAAAATCTCTCCTTGACATGAAACTTGAAATTATGTGATTTTTGCCAACTTTGAAAGGCCATATCTTGAGTTCTAGGATGAATCAAGACATGTTCTAGTACTTTTTGAAAAGGGGAAGACCTAATCTACAACTTTCATGTCCAAGAATTTTTCATTTGAAGCATTTTTGGTCATGAAAGAGGAGGTTGAAAATCTTTCCCAAAATGGAAAGTTTCCATTACAAGTCATTTCCAAAAATGGCAAGTTTGCAATTTGCTCAAAGTTCTTCAATATTGTGAACTTCCAACCACTTATAAGATCAAATAAAGATCGTAGAACTTTAATTTGATGAAAATGATCCCTTGGTACCCTTGTTGGGGGCCTCAGATGCCCTGATTTTGATTTAACTTGCTCAAGAAGTTACCTAATGATCAGATGACTTCCACAATGAATTTCTTCATCAAACTTGGTACACATGATCCTTATAACATATTAAGAACATTAGAAACAAGAATGACCAAAAAAATTGGAGTTAAGGCCTCTGAAACCAAAACCCTTATTTTGGTCATCTATGCAGTGAAAACCCTAGCTCTGCTTCCATGCCTTTGCCAATATTTGTGATCCCTTGACTTTCATGAACTTTGGGGAGCATAATATGATTATAGAACACACATGGACCCTCTTGGAAAGCTTCAAGACCATTGGGATGGCTCATATTGATTCTTGGATTGCTCAGATCACAAACCCTAGATGCAGATGAAATGTAGTGAAACAAATATGCAATATGAGATGTAATGCTTATGTTAAAACAAAAATGAAGGATCACAAGCCATGGTGTGAGAAAAAGTGAGGGCAAATTTGGGGTGTTTACAGCTACCCCTATTCAAGCATGAGTTAGCTGTGCAGGATGTAAGCGCCTGGCTTAACAGACAAACAAGATAACTTGTGGTTGAATACCAAAGACAGTCCGAAATTTGCACTCGCTGGGAATAAGAAGAAAAGGGATATAAATTGTAAAAGATAGTATAGTATGAATATCAAATGAGAGAGATGGAGGACGACCATTGAGCAGAGGACGACTGCTGGGGATAAGTTAAGCAATGACGGGGACGGCCGATAAGCTGGGGAAATAAAGAGACCACGACGGGGACGGCCATCGGGTAATAAAATAAAACCCTCTGGGGATCAAAGGAAATGAGGGAAACACTGACAGGGATGGCCATCAGGTTTGGAAAGTAAAGTAAACAACAATGGGGACGGTCATCGGGTTAAAGAATAAATGGAATAATGATGAGGGACAATCATCAAAGGTGAAGGACGATCACCTAGCAGGGGACGACTGCTGAAAATATCACGACATAGGACGAATGTCGGATAGAAAAGATCGACGATAGGGAAGGCCATCGAGTAAGCATGATGAAGGACGATCATCAAGAGGTGAAGGACGATCACCTAGCAGGGTACGACTGCTCCTGGGGATTATCATGACATAGGACGAATGTCGGATAACAAGATCAACAATGGGGACGACCATCGGATAAATGATGAGGGACGGTCATCAAAAGGTGAAGGACGATCACCTAGCAGGGCACGGCTGCTTTTTATCACGAAATAAGACGAATCCTGGATAGAAAGTTCCAACAATGGGGATTCCACTAGGGAAGGGGATGAGGGACGGTCATCCAAAGGTGAAGGACGATCACCTGGCAGGGGACGACTGCCGAAAGTATCACGACATAAGACGAATGTCGGATAGAAGGAAGTTATTCTATTGGTGACTTACTGGGGAACGGTAAACACAGACGAGTGCTTACACTCAAGAATAAAAAGGTATAAGTGATTGACGATGTATATAGATTAAATATGCGGACGGGCATCCTTAGGACCATGATACGGACGAGTATCGGTAGAAACAAACGCTGACGCGTGTTCAAAGATGATGATATGGACGAGTACCAACTGGTTAACAAAGAACACAGTCGAGTGTCGAATCTGTTGAGGAGTGATATAAGATACGAACGAGTATCAAAGACTTCTGTATAAGTATTAGTGAGTATTGATTTGTTAATGAAGTATGAGCGAGACACGGACGAGTGTTCAACTTGCTGGGGAATGTATGACACGGACGAGTGTCAAGTATGTATAAGTATAAACAGGCATTTGTGTTGAGGATGCAAAGAGAGATACTTTGGCTTTCTGTGGGGAATAATACGACACGGACGAGTGTCGAAAAGAGTACATGTGAACAGGAATTTGTGTTAGAGAGTACAAAGGGGACGCTTTGGCTTTTATTTGCAAGGGATGTAGGTTTTATATTCATTGCTGATGAAATACTGATGGTATTTGAATGTGACTGGCTCGAACCTGGGTTGTGATCATGCAAATGTTTGATTTTTTCAGTAATGCTCCGTATTGGACAGAATGCTACACTTATTTTGTGAATATGATGCAAATGCTATGATTATGCAAAAGAGAAATCGATTCGGGATTCGGATCCTGCTGAAGACAAGATCTCTGGCTGATCTGATTGGAGGGATATCCCAGCTGAGGGAGATCATTGGTAGATCTGTTAAGAGATATAGCTCTGCTTGGGGAAATACATCATTGATAGATCTATCCCGTAAGGAGAACTCAGCTGGGGAGAAGGAAGCTTTCGTCACTTTGTTGTGTAAGAGTTTCAGGCATTGCTCTCCTGGGGAGAGACTGGAGATTCTGTGGGGAGATCGACTGGGGATGCTCCTGTTGAGTAGACTTGTGCTGGGGATGATGAGGCTTTGATAACTTCTCTGGGGAAAAGAATTTCAGATACTGCTTGAGGAGGAGGTATGTTGGGGAAGTGATGCATGGCATGCCCCATGTTGCGTATTAAATACCCGCAATCTGTTAAGACAAAAGAAATGCGCAAGTATCCTGAGCTATCCCTTACCGGATTTCGTCATAGGAGTTAGGCTTTCCTGAAAGTAATATATTTCCTGCAAGCATTTATTAAAAAAACGGCTCATTTGTTTTATGCAAGTATTATATCATGAATATTGGACATTTTGCAAACGAAACAAAAATGTACAACAACGAAGTGTGACTGAAAATTCTGATTTTATTAATTTGGGTGCCCTGAATTGGCAAATACAATCAAAGAAACAAATCCCATGGAATGAGGAGATTGCTACAAATTGAAAAAAGATAGTTGTGTTGGCAATGTTGACGACGCTCCGGTGAGCTTTCTTTGCTATGACCTGTATGATCTTGACGTTCTTCTAATCTTGCTTTCTGAAGAAGGCTGATTTTGACTGATGTTTTATCCTTTCGAAGCTTGTCGTGTTGTGAGTGATACAGACGAATTCAGAATGCAGTTGTTCGCTTATTCCCTGATTTTGCGTGGATTGCCCTTTCGGGTTTTCAATCCACCGGGATACCCATTTTTTCCTGAGCTGTCCAATGCGGCTTTTCAACTCAGTGGGTGTACATTTTTGTTTCAATTTTTCCCTTATTTTTTCCCGAGTCTTTTATTTTGTTTTTTTGACTCGCCGGGATGCCCTATTTTTGCATGGACATACATTCTGTTTTCATGTCCAACGGGTCATTTTATGCGAAGTATTTTTTAACTGCATCTGAATTCACAGGGTATAAGAAATCTTCACCATCCATAGTAGTGAGCATTAGTGCTCCACCAGAGAAAACCTTCATTACTATAAATGGACCATCGTAGTTTGGAGTCCATTTGCCCCTGTGGTCTGTATGAGGAGGAAGGAGTCTTTTCAGCACAAGATCTCCTACTTGGTATTCCCGAAGCCTGACTTTCTGATCGGAGGCTTTCTTCATCCTTTTCTGATACAACTGCCCATGACAGACAATAACTAATCTCTTTTCTTCGATCAGATTTAGTTGATTGTACCGAGACCGGACCCATTCAGCTTCATCTAGCTTTACATCCATCATTACCCGTAAGGAGGGTAGCTCAACTTCAACAGGTAGGACAACTTCCATACCAAGTTGATAAGGTGTTGCCCCAGTAGATGTTCTGATTGAGGTTCGATACCCATGCAAGGGAAATGGTAGCATTTCATGTCAATCTTTATAAGTAACCACCATCTTTTGCACAATATTCTTGATGTTCTTGTTAGCTGCCTCAACAACGCCGTTCATCTTTGGCCTGTATGGAGAGGAATTGTGATGTTTGATTTTGAAGTCCCGACACAGTTCTGCCATCATTTTGTTGTTCAAATTGGAACCATTATCAGTAATGATTCGCTCAGGTACTCCATATCGACAGATGATGTCCCTTTTCAGGAATCTATCTACCACTTGTCTAGTGACGTTTGCATACGAAGCTGCTTCAACCCATTTTGTGAAGTAATCAATGGCTACCAGGATGAATCTGTGGCCATTTGAAGCAGTCGGTTCGATCTTTCCAATCATGTCAATACCCCACATGGCAAAGGGCCAAGGTGAAGACATCACGTTCAAAGGATTTGGAGGCACATGTACTTTGTCTGCGTAGATCTGGCATTTGTGGCATTTTCTGGCATAGGCACAACAGTCAGCATCCATTGTGATCCAGTAGTAACCTGATCTTAATAATTTCTTAGCCATTGCATGTCCTCCAGCATGGGTACCGAAATATCCTTCATGCATCTCGTGCATCAGCAAGCCTACTTCTTTCTTATCAACACATCTGAGAAGAACCATGTCAAAGTTTCGCTTGTATAATGAACCATCAGCATTAAGGAAGAAACTACCGACCAACCTTCTTAATGTCTTCTTATCATTGGATGATGCCCCGGGTGGGTATGTTTGGTCCTCCAAGAAGAATTTGATTTCATGGAACCAAGGCTTGTCATCTTTAACAATGTCCATGGAGAATACGTATGCCGGTCGGTCTAGTTTGGATACCAAAATCCGAGGCACGTAATTGGCAGTTTGAACCTTGATCATGGAGGAAAGGGTAGCTAGAGCATCTGCGAACTGATTTTCGTCTCGAGGGATGTACTCAAGTTTGACTGTTGTGAAGAAAGTCAATAGTCTCATCGTGTAATCACGGTACGGAATCAGATGCTCTTGGTGAGTGTACCATTTTCCGTTGGTCTGATTGATTACCAAAGCTGAATCCCCGAATACAGTTAATGTTTTGATCCTGAGGTCAATGGCTTCCTCAAGACCCATGATACATGTTTCATATTCTGCTTTGTTGTTAGTGCAGGCAAAAGTGAGTTTTGCTGAGAAAGGCATATGAACCCCTTTAGGTGTAATGAGCACTGCACCAACTCCACGACCATTCATATTGATAGCCCCATCAAACATCATTGTTCATTCTTCTTCGAGGTCAGTCCCTTCAGTATGAACAGGCTCTTCATGATCTTTTGCTTTTAAGTACATGATGTCTTCATCTGGGAAATCAAATCTCATGGGCTGGTAATCATCAATGGGTTGCTCAGCTAGATAGTCAGACAGTACATTTCCCTTGATGGCCTTTTGAAATGTGTACTGAATGTCATACTCTGTCAGAATCATTTTCCATATTGCAACCCTTCTGGTAAGTGCTGGCTTCTTAAATATGTGCTTGACGAGATCCATCTTTGAGATCAACAAGGTAGTGTGAGTCAGCATATACTGTCTCAGTCGGCGAGCAGCCCACGCTAAAGCACATCAAGTTTTCTCGAGTAGTGAATAACGTTGTTCACAGTCGGTAAACTTTTTGCTTAGGTAGTATATTGCATACTCTTTTCGACCAGACTCATCATGCTGGCCCAACACACACCCCATTGATCCTTCTAATACTGTCAGGTACATTATCATAGGTCTTCCTTCAACTGGAGGCATAAGAATCGATGGTTCTTGCAGGTACTCCTTGATCTTGGCAAAAGCCTTATGATAATCTTCATTCCATCTGGCCGTTTGTTCCTTTCTTAACAATTTGAATAAGGGTTCACAGGTTGTAGTAAGATGAGATATGAACCTTGATATGTAGTTCAATCTACCTTGGAACCCTCGAACTTCCTTTTCAGTCCTAGGTGCAGGCATCTCCTGAATGGCCTTGAGTTTATCAGGATCAACTTCAATTCCTTTTTCACTTACGATGAATCCCAACAGTTTACCGGACCGTACCCCGAATGTGCATTTGTTGGGGTTTAGCTTCAACTGATACTTTCTCAGACGTTTGAACAACTTTAGCAGATTCACCAGATGGTCTTCTTCAGTAAGGGACTTGGCAATCATGTCATCCACGTAGCATTCAATTTCTTTGTGGATCATGTCATGGAATAATGTCACCATAGATAAGTCGCACCGGCATTTTTCAGTCCAAAAGGCATTACCTTGTAACAAAATGTGCCCCAAGGTGTGATGAATGTAGTTTTCTCCTTGTCTTCGGGTGACATTCTGATCTGATTATACCCAGAAAATCCATCCATGAAGGAAAATACCGAGAATTGAGTTGTGTTGTCAACCAATACATCAATGTGAGGTAATGGGAAATCATCCTTCGGGCTAGCTCTGTTCAGATCCCGGTAATCCACACACATACGTACTTTGCCACCCTTCTTAGGCACAAGTACAATGTTAGCGACCCACGGCGGGTAACTAGTCACAACAAGGAAACCGGCGTACCACTGTTTTTGTACTTCTTCCTTAATCTTCATGGCCATATCTGGACGAGTACGGCATAGCTTCTGTTTCACTGGAGGACAATCTTCTTTCAAAGGCAGATTGTGCATAACAATGTCCGTATCTAGACCTAGCATGTCTTGATAGGACCAAGCAAAGACGTCGAAGTATTCTCGAAGCATGTCAATGAGCTGTTCTTTTACTGAAGCCTGCAGACTGGCCCCAATCTTCACTTCTTTCAAATCTTCTTCGGTACCAAGATTAACTGTTTCAACCTCCTCCTGATGAGGAGTAATCACTTTCTCTTCTTGCCTCAACAACCTGGCTAACTCTTCGGGTAACTCATAGTCTTCTTCAACCCCTTCATCAGCTTGATTAATTAGATTGTCGAAGTCACACATGGTCATAGCAGTGTTGTTGTTGGTGCAATCTGGAGGATAATCTCTGCAAGGGTTGAGATTTGTTCGTTTTAGTGATCAATTTTAATCTTGTTTAGAAAAGTGTAAATGACGTTATTTATTTTGAAAACATTGCCATTTTATTGTTTTGTACAAAAGTGAAAAATGAAAAAACAGTGAGCGAAAAAGAGACTTGTTTGCAAAAGATGTCTGATATTCATTGATAATTCATTTGCACAAAATTACAATATGGCCCTATTACAAAATGAGTCCTGACACCTTGGGCAAGATGCAGGACTTGATGCATGCTGAAAAAAGCAGGAAATAATAATTACTCTACAGGAGTAACCCTTATAATTTCCTGGGAAGACCAGTTAAGGGCTTGATGACCCGAGATCCTTGGACGTATCCAGCTTTCCAGGTTGAGGTTGCTTTCCGCCTCGTCTTCCAGGTTGTTAACAACATCTGGGGTGAGCATCCCCCCACTGATGAACTTGGGCTCCTTAGCAGCCTCTGATTGATCTTGTCGGAATGGTTTGTAACCCAAACCGAATCTGTTCTCCTTCTTCTCCATTGGCAGCAGCTTGCCCCAGCCTTGGGCATTTCCATCTTCAACAACCTTCTGGGCTTGCTGATAGGAGACAATTGAAGTACCCATCCTATCCTCCTGGGATGCAGCAAATACTTCAGTCGTCGCCTCATTGACGTTCAAAGCTTCGAACCCCTGGCTCATAGTTTCATGGATTTCACCATCCATCTCAATGTATTTGTATGTAGCCAGATGGCTAACGAAGATGTCCTCTTCACCACAAATGGTGATAATCTGTCCTTCCCACTCATATTTCAATTTCTGGTGAAGGGTCGACGTAACTGTGCCAGCAACGTGAATCCATGGTCGACCCAACAAATAACTGTAGGCCGGATGAATGTCCATCACATAGAAAGTAGTCTGAAAGACCTGCGGACCGATTATCACAGGCAACTCCACCTCTCCAAGAACAGACCTCTTGGAGCCATCAAAAGCTCTGACCACGAGATTACTTGGTCGGAGAGCTATTCCATCATATTCGTGCTTGACAAGAGCTTTCTTCGGCAAGACATTGAGTGAAGACCCAATGTCTACAAGAACTTGAGAGATTACAGCCCCTTTTCACTCCAGGGTGATGTGCAAAGCTTTGTTGTGGTGACGTTCTTCTGTTGTCAAATCATCATTGGTGAAACCTAGCCCATGGCTAGTATTAACATTAGACACTACTCTCTCAAGCTGATTCAATGTGATCTCTTCTGGCACGTAGGCAGCGCGCAGAACTTTGAGTAGTGCATCCCGATGAACTTCAGAACACAACAGCAGGGATAAGTTGGAGATCTTAGAAGGAGTCTGGTGGAGCTGATCCACAACCTTGTAGTCACTTCTTTTAATTATCCTCATAAATTCATCCACATCCTGATCAAAGGATGCTTTATGAGTCTCTTTTGGCACAGGTTCTTCAGGTGCCACACTTTTCCCTTTGGCTTTGGCAACAACCTCTGCCCCAGTGTTGGTTCTTGGAGCTTGTGACGCGAAGAGGCGTCCGCTTCGGGTGAAGCCTCCTCCTTGTAAACACCCCAAATTTGCCCTCACCCTTTCACACCATGGCTTGTGATCTTTTCATTTGCATAAGTTCAATCATATCATCTCATATTGCATTTATGCTTCACTGCATTGATTCAAAGTCATCTGCATCTAGGGTCTGTGATCTGAGCAATCCAAGGGCCACTTGAGCCACTTCAAAGGTCATCAATCACTTCAAAGGGGTCCATGTATGTTCAAGCATCATATTACATCCTCTCAAGGCCAAAGAAACCCAAGAATCACAAGAACTGAGAAGGGCATGGAAGCAGAGCCAGGTTTAACTGCACAGATGACCTAGAATTAGGGTTTTGGTTTCAAAGGCTATAACTCCAAATTTTTTTGTCATTCTTGTTTCTATTGGTCTCTATATGGTATAGGGATCATGCATATCAATTTTCATGAAGAAATTCCATGGGGAAGGCATCTAATCAAGAGTTGACTTCTTGAGCAAGTCAGTGTAAAATCAGGGCATCTGAGGCCCCCAATGACCCAACCAAAGGGTATTCTTCATCATTTTGAATGTGTATGATCTTTATTTGATCATAGAAGATGATGGAAGTTCACAAAATTGAAGAATTTCAAGCCATTTGCAAAGTTGCCTTTTTGGGAAAATGACTTGTAATGGAAACTTGCCATTTTGGGAAACGTTTTCAACCCTTGCTTTTTGATTCAAAAATGCTTCAAATGAGAAAACTTTGGTCATGAAAGTTGTAGAATGGATCATTCCCTTTTCAAAAAGTACAAGAACTCATTCTAATTCATTTTGGATCAAAAGTTATGGCTTGTCAAAGTTGGGAAAAATCACATAATTTCAAGTTTTCTACCAAAGAGGCAAAGTTGCAAAACCACTTGCCAAGACAAATTGTGCTTTCAAATGAACTTCTAATCTTTGTACAAACATAAACCAAGGTCTAAGATTCAGAATGCACCAAAGGTTTGCCCATTTCCATGACTTGTGGATCAAGAAACTTCAAAAGGGCCAAAGTTGGATAAAGTTGCAAAACATCATACAAACCCTAATCCACTTGCTAATTGGCTTCAAAACTGATTCCATGGCCCTCCTCATTTCTTGCTGCGCAGGACACCCCTATCGTCCTTGGCCTACTATTGACCCATACCTCTCTTACACAAAACTTGAATTTTTGCATAAAGACCCATACCAATCACAATAGGGCACAACCACTCCACAGACCTATCATAAGTTGATATGTGGATCAAACCCAAGCCATAGCACACAACAACACAAGCTGAAACCAGAGATTGCCATAGTTATCAAAAATCCTCCAACTTGCAAAACCTTTCGAATCTCTCAGCTCACTCAACCAATCTTCAAACAAACTTCACCATTGATCTCAAGATGACTCACTGACCACAAACCAACCATTGAAACAACCAAAAACCTCACATAAACCAAACACGATTTTTGACCAGTTGGCTTGCAATCTCCCAAATCAGCCAAAAGAAATTCCTTCCAAGCATCAAAACTTCATCAGGAGTTCAAGGGGAGTGGTTTGCACAAAGAGAGGAGGTTTGAAAGTCCAGAACTGAGAAAGCTCAAGCTCAGGTACCTCCTTGAAACATTTTTCCAGAACTCTTATTTTTTGTTTCAAAATGATTAAGCATGCTTCACTGATCACACTGAACTTGGAATTATTGAAAATGGTTGAGAAATGAGACTGTATTGCTTGTCTGAAATTTTTTCCATATTTATGTTCTTCTTCGAATCATGGGATTGAGTGAGAAGAAATGAGTTTTGAGGGTGGATTCAGGTTCAGGGAGATGAGGGGAGTTGATCTGGAGCTTTAGAGCTCCAGAAATAACCTAGAAGTGAGGTTTTGATTTTGCTCAGGGGAGGTGTGGCCGGAGAAGACGACCGGAGGTCTTTTCTGGCCACCTGAAAGTCATTAGGGCTTTAAATGCGTTTAGGGTTCAGTTTGAATGTGGACCATAGATTAGGCTGACTTTGGTTGACTCCCGCGTGTTTGAATGGCCAGGATGGCTTCACTTAGCCCTAATCCACGTCATTAGTTAATTAATTAGGTTTTTTAAATTAATCCTCTCAGTTTGAATTTCAGCCACAAGATCTGGCGCCAGTCAACTCCCACACGTCCCATTTAAATCTCAGCCACTGGATCTGTTGACTTCTCATTAAAATTCATTTTAATTTCATTTTTCTTGCATTTTTTTCTCATTTTATTAAAAATAGTAAAACAAATCACAAAAATCTCATTTTTTGCATGCTGACTTAGAATATTTTTCTCATTTCAAAAATATTTTTATTTTTATTTTTTGCATTAAAAATTATTTTTAAATCATTTAAATGTTTATTTTTAATTAGTTAATGACAATTAATTAATTAAAAATACATTTAGGTATTTAAAAATCATCAAAAAATTCACATAGCATTTAGAAACATTTAGAAACATTGTCCAACTCTCAAACCAAATTTCTTTTTTGATCTTGATGACTTTTGATCATTTTCATTGGATTTAATTTCATTTCAAGGCAATATGTTGTTTCAAACTTCAAAAATTTATTTCTGCCTAACCATTGAGAGTTGGATGATGATTCTTTTGGCATTGCATCTTGCATAGCATGTAGTTTATATGATAAATTTGATTTGAATTGATCTTGAATTTTCAATTTGTTTAGCTATTTTTCTTGACAAGGTACCTTAAAACCCTAGCAACCTTAGGAAATTCATAACTTTCACTAGGTTAAGAGTTGGATCCCCTCCTTTGGGCAGAGAGTTTGTATAGGTTTAGGGTATCTTTGATCCCATTTTCAAATTTTTATCATGACTTTTGCTTCTGATTTTGAATTTTGCTTTGTATGTTGATCATAAACCCTAATTTATGTCTTCCTTTGCATCCATTTCTCATTTGCTTGCATACCATGACTTGCCATGACATTTTGTGCATTCATTTGATTAATAATATATCTTAGGACATATTAGAATCATGTTTGATCATTGCATCTTTCATTTGCTATGTTGTATGCCTATTGCATTTCATAAACTTTTCATGTACTTCAATGGTTCAATACATGCCTCATTTGCATCCTTATGCTTGCTTCATCATTCTCATGCCTTGTCTCATATTTACATCATCTCTTAGCATCATTCACTTCATGATCTTGCTCCTGGTTTTGGTTTCCCTCATTGCATTCCATCTCATTTGCATTGCATTTCATTTCTTATGCTAACATTTCAGGTGGTAAGTTGTTTGAGAAGTGAATTTGCCTTCACTTCTCACATTCTCTTCTCATCTCTTTCATAATTCATTTGCTGCATTTTGTATGTGTATGTGATTGAGCTTGCTCATTCTTTTTCATCTTACCTTCTTTCTTCAAGCAACTTGTCTTCTTAAGTGAAGCAAGTTGTCTTGCTTCTCTTTGCTTCTTCCTCCTTTCACCTGCTCCTCTCCTTGGTGGTTCTTTGAAGATCTTTCTCTTTTAAGCCTCACAAACCCTAGGACCTCCAAGCATGATAACAATTAGGGTTTTGATTAGTCCCCCATTTAACTTTTGCCTTTGTGTCATCTTTGAGTCTTCTCCTCTCATCTCATAATCAAGGACTAAACCCTAAAGGCTTTAAGGCTTTGTGATTAAGCTTATGCATGCATCCTTCTATTAGGATGGAGTGTATAAATTTAATCCTAAGTGTTAAACCCTTAATGTGTTTAAATCCTTTAATTAATCCACTTAACAATCATCAAGACATCAAACTTGTAACTTGGGCCTTGCATTAGGGTTCTAATTCTTCCTTAATTGGTAAAGAAGGACTAACCCTAGTGTTAATGGACAAGTCCTCCTCAAGTTGTCTTACAAACCATAAAAATCATTTCTTCATCTTACCATTAACTAAAATCCACTTTAATAAAGGCTTTTTTTTTGTCATGAGGTTAATCCCTAATCATGGATTAAGTTGAGGTATCTTCCTCAGCTTAAATGTTCTCATCTATTATCCTTCTATTAGGATGGTGTAATGGGTCCATTAAATCCTTGATTATGGCTTAAACTCATTACTTAACACTAAACAAAAGCCACAAAAACATCTAAATAAATGCAAGTAGGTTAATGATCTTAATCCTATATCATGGTGATTAAGTGTGAGGTGCTTACTTCACACTTAAGGTATTCTCATTACCCCTAATCAGAGGGAGGATGTGATGAGTTTACTAATCCTTGGTTTAGGCTTATGCTCATTATCTTATGACAAACTTCAAAAAGCAATAAAAGATTGAAAACACAAAAACAAACAATAATCGTCTCCTCCGGGATTCTTTTCTCACCTCATTCACTCATAAACGAGAACTCGCTTCTTCCATCTAATGCAAGATAGTTTGCACCTGAGCCAGACAGGTCATACACTTGAGCATAGACAAGTAAGCATTTCACAAGTCAATTCTTCTTTCAGTCTCTTTGGGTCGAACTACGGTGTTCTGACTTCCTCATTGCACGGGAGGATACGTAGGCATAACTCCACAGTTAACGAACAAAAGTCTCTGTATATTCCCCCTCTTTCTAGCCTTATTCTTTAAGCCTCATGGTCATGAGCATTTCATTCTTGTTCTTACACTGACACTTCTCTTATACACTTCACACTTCTTTTACACTGACACTTGTACATTCTTTTTTTCAGCTTTTGCACACAAATTGCACTGACACTACCCCTTTAAAACACAAATCTTTTAAGCATGGATCCCGTCGAGTACGGCAGACAATCTGGGTGCTAATACCTTCCCAGGTTGTAACCAACCCCCTTTCTCAGTCTCTCTGGTTCGCAACCGTCTTATCCATATCTTTTCCCAGGTCTATGCAGCATTACCTTTCCTTCGGGATAAAAATGCCTAGCTGGCGACTCTATTCATTCATTCTCTTCTCTTTCACCGACCGTTCGCGTCTGTACCCCTTCTGACCTGAGGTGTCATTTGGTGGGAGTGACAGCTTGGCGACTCTGCTGGGGACCCTTATACTGTAACCAGGGCTTCTGGTTCTTTTTGTGGGTTCCTCCTAGCGCTTGTTTGATTTGTGTTTACTGGGGAGTTATGTGCTAATTGTGTTTATATAGTTGCTTTATTTATTGCTTTATGTACAATTATTTATTGCTTTCTTTACGGCTTTATATATCATACTGTCATACTGTCATCTGGCTGGATCTGGTTTTTTTTGTTTTGGTGGGTGGGGTTCATAGAGAGTTTAAGGTCCTATACCTGGGACCTGAGTGACACCTAGGCTAGAGTGGTTCATGTTCTTTCCCATTCCATTTCGGTCTGGTGCGGGAATATGAAACACGGTTCAGATGTGGGTTTCTTCTTGAGAACTCTGTGCTACAGATTTCCTGTAGTGCTAGGGCTATCTGGGAAGCCTGCTAAGTCTGGATGAACTTTATTATGACCTTCAGAAACTGAGGTGAATTAGAGGAGGATCTTATATGGTTATTGTAAACATTGTACCTCCGGGTTAAAAGTGTTTACACTTCTCATAACTGATCCAAGTCCGAGGATCCTTGTTTTAGAACACTACCTGTGAGGGGGTTGGGCTGTTTACAGGTTTGCAGGAACCCTTGGCCACATCATACCCTGATACCTGTTTTGTTTAAGAATGCTTCACTTTGGGTAGTTCTTGTGATTTAACCCTGGACATGTGACTCTTTATTTGAGTCCCCCACCTTGGTTACTGGATTTCTGAACCTCCATCTGGGCTTCTTAAAACATACATGGGCTTATATCAAGACAGTAATCAGATCCAGCTTGATCACAAACCCTTGCATATCATTTGCATACTCATCATTAGCATCATTTAACATTTGTTTATTTGTTTTTTCAGGGTATCCACATTACCTCTGGCTTGGTTTTGACCCCTTCATCTGCATAGACCTCTGTTTCATCAGCTATCTACTTCAGCTACCTTCATCAGTTGCCTGCTTCAGCTACCTCCATCATCATCCTCAGCCTATCAGTGGCTCATCTCCAGTATCAGCTTTCATCATCAGCATCTGTTCTCAGCTCTTCATCAACAGTCATGGCACCCAAGAAGAGCAACATTTCATATCATTTCTTTGAGCCTGTGCTGGCTGGCATCAGGCAGGTCCAGGCACTTATCACTCGAGACCACATCCCATTATTCAGAGAGCATTATGGAGGCATCCTTGGTATGGTTATGGACTTAGACCCTTCTCAGAGGAGTTTGATCCACACTTGCCTACAGTTTTATGACCCTCCTTTGAGATGCTTCACTTTCCAGAACTTTCAGCTGGGACCTTTGCTGGAGGAGTTCTCATCATTGATTGGAGTACCTGTTAGGGGTGGGATTCCCTTCAACCCAGAGATGACTTCTCCCAGCAATAGAGAAGTGGCAAAAGCACTGCACCTGGAACCTAGTGTGATTGAGCAGAACATGACCACAAAAGCTGGAATCCCTGGTTTGCACCTAGACTTTCTGACTTCTCAGGCTATCCTGAAGGCCTCCTTGGGAGAATGGAAGGCAGTTTGTGCATTGTTAGCCCTCAGTATATATGGGGTTATACTTTTTGCAGATGAGCCCAAGTTTATCAGCAAGAATGCCATTCATCTTTTCCTTTTGAGGAATCCAGTACCTACATTGCTGGGGGATTTCTATTATTCTGTCCACCAGAGGAATGAGAAGCAGAGAGGGAAGTTGGTGAGATGCTGTGCTCCTCTATTTCACACTTGACTGCTTAAACACTTACCCAGGACTGATGCCTTCCTGAACCCTCACCAACAGAAAAATTGGGCTAAGAGACTCATTGCTCTGACTTCAGATGGTGCACCCAGAGCACCAAGGGTAGGGACATAATCACTAGCTGTGGGCAGTACCCCAATGTACCTCTAGTGGGAGTAAAGGGTTGCATCAACTACAATCCTTTGCTGTTTAAGAGACAATTGGGCTATGCTTTGGTTCACCCTCTTAGAGTGCAAGACTTGGCTGAAACCCTGTATTGTGAGATAAAGCCTAATCTAACTGTTGTCAGACAAGCATCCTGGGCTTGGGACAACATCCAGACCAAAGGGATGGCCATTCTTGGGAGATGCAATAATGTGGCCTCAGCTCAGTATTATGAATGGTCTCATGCTAGGGCTCAGATTTCTGGGATGCCCTTCACCATTGAAGATGCCCCTGGACCATCCACAGTACCACCTCCAGCCACTGTCATCCTAGAAGAATTTGAGAAGCTAAAGGAGAGGAATGAGAATCTGTCTCAAGCTCTAAAGAAGACCCTCTGGGAGAGGAGTGATGGTCGTCTAGACATTGAGAGGTTGGAGAAGCTTAAAAGGGAGCATCTGGCTAAGATTGAGAAAGCAGAGGACTACATCAAGAAATCAAGAGCTGGAGAGCAAATATTGAAGAATGCCTGTAAAGAGGCCCAGTTTCAGAAGGCTAGGACTGATCTTTATCTAGAGGAAAGTCAAGCTAGGTGGGTCAGGATCACTGAAGCTCGCACTCAAGAAGATAAGAGAACTCAAGCCAGGATTGAGCAGTTAGAGGCCAATGAAAAGAAGCAACAGGAAGCTTTGCTGGCAGCCCATAAGGAAATTTCAAAATTGAAGCTTAGGGCTGGTGTGAAGAGGTCAAAGGACCAAGACAGACACAAGAATCTGACCACTGCTATTGCCACCAGAAACCTTCTTATCAGGAACATCACAGAGCATCCGGCTGGTCCTGTAACTGAAGCACTTTTGAAGGAAGTTAAGGAGGATGAGTTTGGACTCGATGTTTGACTTCTTTGCTTGTTGTTATTTCCATTTGATGTACTTTTCTTTTTATGTTGTATTTTTGACCCTTCAGGGGCATATGTTGTAAAACAGACTATGTATTATTCACCATTTTGTAATGAATGTGTTAGTTTGTCTCACTGAGTTTTTCTTCCCCTCAAGCAACATCAAAGTATATTCCTCAGGGTTTGGAAAGGTCAAAACCAAGAGCCAAGCCGGATACCTTGGGAAACAAATAAGCATACTGCATTGCATACTGACCTTTGTTTTGTTTTGTAGGTTTTTGTTTTTTTGTTACTAACTCTGTTGTGGTTCAGGAATTATTGCTCGCCGTCGGGTGTTCCCTCTCAACCGACCGCACCGGTATCCTACTCGCAACAATCTTCCTGGTATCCAAATGGATCAAGTACAGCAAGATCTGACAGAGGTCAGAACTCAGATGGCTAATGAAAGGTTGGAGATGAGAAACCAAATGACCCAATTCATGGAAGTAATGAATGGCTTAGCCCAAAGTCAAGAAAGGTTGAGGGCCTTGGTAGAAAGACAAACCCCGGAAGAACCTCCTCTGGGAACTGGAGGAACAAGTAACAATGAAAGGGGTCAGCCTCATGTTAATCCACCAGTATATGGGCCTCATCTGCATCCGGAAGTCAACATCCCGGGTAATGTGCAAGGAAATACTACTGGAGGAAGGATCCTACAGGAAGACCCCCAGGAAGAGCAGTTTACTGTAATGGGAGCTGGGGATGAAGTTTATGATAGAAGGTTTGATGAAATTGCTGAGAAGTTGAGATCTCTGGAGTCTCAAAATTCCCTAGGCTTTGATGTCATGGATATGGGGTTAGTGGACGGGGTAAGGATTCCCCACAAGTTTAAACCCCCGTGCTTTGAGAAGTACAATGGGACTTCCTGTCCACGAACTCACCTACAGTCTTTTTTGGGGAGACTTAAAGCATACACCATGGATGAGAAACTGTGGATGTTTTACTTTGAAGATAGCTTGACTGGAGCTTCAAGGGAGTGGTATTCACACTTGACCAGGGCTACCATCAGATGCTGGAAGGACCTAGCTGAAGCCTTCATCAGGCAGTACCAATACAATCTGGACATGGCTCCTAACAGAACCCTTCTGATGGGAATGTCTCAATCCTCCAGAGAAAGCTTCAGGGAATATGCCCAGAGGTGGAAACAGCTTGCTGCTGCTGTCCAGCCACCTATGTCGGAAAGAGAAATGGCCGACATGTTTATGAATACCCTGCAAGGAACATATATTGATAGGCTAGCTGCCTTTTCTTCCACCAGTTTCGCTGACGTAGTCATAGCTGGAGAAAGAATTGAAAGCCTTCTAAAGATGGGTAAGATTTCTGATAATGGTGCAAGTTCGTCAAGTAATCCCAGGAAGCCTTTTGTGGGACCTAGAAGAACCGGTGAGACAAATGCCATTCATACCGGCAGGGGCAGACCTCAGTATGCCCACAGATCAGTAGCAGCTGTCACTATTCCAACTCCGATTCCTCAACAAGCAACATATCAACCACAACAACAACCACATTATCAGCAACAAGTTCAGTATCCGCCACAGAGGACTTACAACAACAACATCAATCAACAGCAAAGACCCTTTCAGCAAAGACCGTCACAGGAAAATAGGGTGATTGATCCAATCCCTGTGCCTTATGCTGCCTTATTGCCACAACTCCTGAAACTCAACTTGGTTGAATTAAGGACATTGGCACCACCAGATCCCTCCAATCTTCCAAGAAATTACGATGTCAACGCCAGGTGTGCTTTTCATTCTAATGCGCCTGGCCACAATACTGAGAAATGCAGAGCTTTACAAATGAAGGTACAAGATCTGGTGGATTCTAAAGCCCTCAACTTTGCACCCCCTCCAAGTGTCACCAAGAATACCATGCCCAATCATGGAGGGCCAAGAATTAATGCCATTGAGGAAGACCAGCTGTAAACACCCCAAATTTGCCCTCACCCATTCACACCATGGCTTGTGATCATTTCATATGCATAAACTCAATCATACCATCTCATATTACATTTTTTATTCACTGCATAGATTCAAAGTCATCTGCACCTAGGGTTTGTGATCTGAGCAATCCAAGAGTCTCTTGAGCCACTCCAAAGGTCATCAATCACTTCAAAGGGGTCCATATGTGTTCAAGTATCATATTACATCCTCTCAAAGTCAAGGATGCCAAAGAATCACAAGAACTGGGATTGGTATGGATGCAGAGCCAAGTTTGACTGCACAGTTGACCTAAAATTAGGGTTTTGGTTTCAGAGGCCATAACCCCAAATTTTTTTGGTCATTCTTGTTTCCATTGGTCTCTATATCGTATGGGGAGTATGCATATCAATTTTTATGAAGAAATTCCATGGGGAAGTCATCTGATCAAGAGTTGACTTTCTGGACAAGTCAGTGCAAAATCAGGGCATCTGAGGCCCCCAATGACCCAACCAAGGGGGAGATCTTCATCATTTTGAGTGTATATGATCTTTATTTGATCATGGAAGAAGGTTGAAGTTCACAAAATTCAATAATTACAAGTTTTTGCAAAGTTGACTTTTTAGGGCATGGTTGACTTTTCAAGAATATGTCATTTTATGCCACTTTTCAAGCCTTGATTTTTGATCCAAAAATGCTTCAAATGGAAAAACTTTGGTCATGAAAGTTGTAGAACACATTTTTCCCTTTTCAAAAAGTACAAGAACATGATCTAATTCTTCTTTGATCAAAAGTTATGGTGTGACAAAGTTGGCAAAAATCACTAATTTTCAAGACATGCCTCAAATGAGAAATTTGCAAAATCATGAACCAAGGCAAATTGTAACTTCTAGTTGACATCAAACCATTGCACAAACATTCTATGTGACCTAAAAATCAGATTTGGACTAAGGTTTCTCATGTTACATGGTTTGTATAACAAGACATTTTCATGAAGTTTCAAAAGCAAGCAAGTTGCAAAACCACTCATCACACTTCACCCACTTGCTGCATTGGCCTTTGAACCAGCCATAGCCTCTCACCTCATCTTGCTGCGCAGCCCATGCCTCTTGTACCAAGCTAGAACTCAAGCCATGCCTCTCTTACAACAAAGTGGACTTTTTGCAAAAGTAAACATCCCAATCACAGCAGGCCAGGTCACATCATCTGACCAATATGAGTCTTTTATGCAAAGCAAAGGCTAGCCATTTCAGACATCAAGCCAGCCTGAAGCAAGCTCTAGCACAGCATACACAAACTCCCTCCATTTTGCATTTCTCTTCGAATTTATCTCCACAGCTCACAAACACAAAAGCCAAGTCCATTGATCAAATCACCATGCTTCATTGACCCCAAACCAACAAGACCCAGGCCTGAAACAAGCCATAACATCACTTCTCCATTTTCACTCCATAAAGCAAAAGCCTTCGAATCTGTTTCCACAAGCCATAAACACTCAAACAGATTCCACACATCAACTCACCTTGCTTCACTGACCAGAAACCAACCATTGTTTTGGCCTGAGACCCTCCATATCACAAACACGATTTTCACACTCCCTTGGTCAGAGCTTCTGCAAACTCACTCAGGAGGCTGTTTAAACTCCAACCAAGTATCCAAAGCTTCAAAGGGGGATCATTGGGACCTGTTTGAGCCAAAGAACTAGCCAGAAAGTGCCAGAGATCAGAGCTCCAGTTCAGGTGAGCTTCATGAACATTTTTTCCAGGAGCTTGTTTTTAAGTTCTTAATTGGTTCTCTATGTTCCGCTGATCATGATGATATGTTTGGTTTCGAAAATCATTGAGTTTTGAGCATGTATGATGTTCCTGAATTTTTTTGACCTAAACCCCTTTTGCTTCGATTCAGCTTTGTTGTGTAAAATAAATTTGTTTTGGCTGTGGATTCTTGTCCTATGATGTGTGGGGATGATTTCTGGGCAAGAAAATTAGGTTTTAGTGAGCTAGGGTGAGAGTTAGCATTTTTCAGGGAGGGTGCTGGCCGGAGAAGACGACCGGAAGTCTTCTCCGGCAGCCTGAAAGTCATTAACTGCTAATTAGGGTTAGGGCACCAGGTTTGAATGTGAGCCAATGGATTGTGTTTCCCGCGCGTGATTGGAGGGCCTGGATCATTTCATTAAGATTTAATTATGGATTAATAATTAATTAATTAGAATTAGGGAGGTTTGAATCTGGGCCGTCCAGATGCGCGCCCAGTCAAACCCTTTGAACCCAGAACGAATCTCAACCTCTCCTTCTGATTACTTCCATTTATTTCAATTTTTATTTCATTTCTTTTCATTTAATTTGTCCAATTTATTTAAAATAGCAAAACTTGTTTAAAAATTATGAAACTTTTTCTCAAGAGTTTTATTAATTTTTAAGACACAAAAGTATTTTTATTTTCATTTTTTAGCATTAAAAAAGTATTTTTAAATATTTAAAAGTTTATTTTTAATTGATTAATGGAAATTAATTCATTAAAAATACTTTTAGGTATTTAAAAATCACCAAAAAATTCATGAAATGTTCTAAGACATTTAAAAACATTGTCCAACCTTCAAACCAAATTTCTTTTTGGATCTTGATGCATTTTGAGAATTTTTCATTGAATTAAAATCATTTTTGTGCATTATTTTGATCCAAAGTTCAAAAAATCATTTCTGCCTATTCATGAAGAGTTGGACATTGATTCTTCTTGCATTGCATTGTGTTTAGCATTTAGTTTTTAAGATTAAATGGCCATGATTTGATCTTTCATTTTCAATTTGTTTGGCATTTCTTTTGTTTATGAACCCTGAAAACCCTAGAATCTTGTAAAAACCATAACTTGAAATTGGTAAGGAGTTGAGACCTCTCCTTTGGGCATTGGTTTAGTATAGGATTAGGGGTTCTTTGAGTGGCATTTTCAATTTTTTATCTTAGGGTTTGCTTCTGATTTTGATTTTTGTTTGATGTGTGATTCATAAACCCTAATTTGGGCTTCCATTTGCATCCATCTTGCATTCTCTTGCATAACATGACTTGCCATGACATTTCAAGCATCCATTTGATTCATTTGACATCATAAGACAAATTGAAAGCTTGTTTGATCATTGCATCATGTATTTGCCATGTTGTATGCCATATGTACTTCATACCTTTTCATATATGTCTATGCTTCTTACCTTGCTTCATTTGCATTCATGAACTTGTATGATCATCTCCATGTGTTGTTACATGTTTGCAGCATCTCATAGCATCATTTTCATCTCATATGTGCTTCTGGTTTTGGGTTTGCATCATGTCATTCCATCCCATTTTGCATTGCATTGCATTCCCTTTCTAATCATTCAGGTGGTAAGTGATTCTGAGAAGTGGATTTGCCTTCACTTCTCATACTTTCTTCTCATCTTTCTCTTGCATCCATGCTGCATTTTTATATGTGTTTGAGATTGAGCTTTCTCATTCTTCTTCTTCCCACTTTCTTTCTCCAAGTGACTTGACTTCTTGAATGAAGCAAGTTGCTTTGCTTCTCTTGATCCTTTCATCTGCTTCCTGGTGGTTCCTTTGAAGATTGTTCTTGTAAACCTCACAAACCTTAGGAGCAACCAAGCATGACAATGATTAGGGTTTTGATTAGTCTCCCCTCTTAGTTTTACCTTTGTGTCTCTTTTGAGTCTCCTCTTCTCACCTCATAATCAGGGACTAAACCCTAAAGGCTTTAAGGCTTTGTGATTAAGCTTATGCCTGCATCCTTCTATTAGGATGGAGTGTATAACTTTGATCCTAAGTGTTAAACCCTTAATGTGTTTAACTCCTTTAATCAATTCACTTAATAATCATCAAGACATCACACTTGTAACTTGGGCCTTGCATTAGGGTTCTAATTCTTCCTTAATTGGTTAAGAAGGACTAACCCTAGTGTTAATGGACAAGTCCCCCTCAAGTTGTCTTACAAATCATAAAAATCACTTCATCATCATACCATTAAATAAAATCCACTTAATCAAAGGCTTGTTTTGTCATGAGTTTAATCCCTAATCATGGATTAAGTTGAGGAGCTTTCCTCAGCTTAAACATTCTCATCTATTATCCTTCTATTAGGATGGTGTAATGAGTCTGTTTAATCCCTGATTATGGCTTAACCTCATTACTTAACACTAAACAAAAACAACAAAAACATCTAAATAATCACAAGTAGGTTAATGATCTTAACCCTACATCAAAGGTAATTAAGTGTGAAAATCTGATTTCACACTTAAGGTATTCTCATTACCCCTAATCAGAGGGAAGATGTGATGAGTTTACTAAACCCATTGGTTTAGGCTTAAGCTTATCAACTTATGACAAACTTTCAAAAACAATAAAAGACTGAAAACTCAAAAAACAAACAATAATCGTCTCCTCCAGGTTTCTTTCCTCATCTCATTCACTCACAACCGAGAACTTGCTTCTTCCGTCTAATGCAAGACAGTTTGCATCTGTGCCAGACAGATCATACACTTGAGCATATGCAAGTAAGCAGTTCACAAGTCAATTCATCTTTCAGTCTCTCTGGGTCGAACTACGGTGTTCTGACTTCCTCATTGCACGAGAGGATACGTAGGCATAACTTAACAGTTATCGAACAAAAGTCTCTGTATATTCCCCCTCTTTCCAGCATCTTTCTTTTAGCCTCATTATCATGAGCAATTCATTCTCATTCTTACACTGACACATCATTATACACTTCACTTCTTTTACACTGACACCTGTACATTTTCTTCCAGCTCTTTATACACAGATTGCACTGACACTACCCCTTTAAAACACAAATCTTTTAAGCGTGGATCCCGTCGAGTACGGCGGACAATCTGGGTGCTAATACCTTCCCAGCTTGTAACCAACCCCCTTTCTCAGTCTCTCTGGTTCGCAACCGTTTTATCCATCTCTTTCTAGGCCTATGCAGCATTGCCTTTCCTCCGGGATAAAAATGCCTAGCTGGCGACTCTATTCATCTCCAGTGAGTTCACGGCTGTGTGTTCTCATTGTCCCTCTCGCCGACCGTTCGCGTCTGTACCTTTATTTTGGGTCAGTCCCATTTATCGGGAGCGACAACTTGGCGACTCTGCTGGGGAATGCCTTATATTGTAACCAGGGCTTCTGGTTCTTTTTGTGGGTTCCTCCTAGCGCTTGATTGATTTGTGTTTATTGGGGGTGTTATGTGCTATTTGTGTTTGTATATTTGCTTTATTTACTGCTTTCTGTACAGCTTTATTTATTGTTTTCTTTACAATTTTTCATATATCATACTGTCATACTGCTGGCTGGATCTGGTTTTGCTTTGGTGGGTGGGTGTTTCATTGAGAGTTAAGGTCCTATACCTGGGACCTGAGTGACACCTAGGCTAGAGTGAATCATATTCTTTCCCATTCCATTTCGGTCTGGTGCGGGAATGTGAAACACGGTTCAGATATGGGTTTCTTCTTGAGAACTCTGTGTTGCAGATTTCCTGCAATGCTAGGGCTATCTGGGAAGCCTGCTAAGTCTGGATGACCTTTTAGTATTGACCTTCAGAAACTGAGGTGAATTAGAGGAGGAACTTTTATGGTTATTGTAAACACTGTACCTCCGGGTTAGAAGTGTTTACACTTCTCATAACTGATCCAAATCTGAGGATCCTTGTTTTAGAACACCACCTGTGAGGGGGTTGGGCTGTTTACAGGTTTGCAGGTACCTTGACCTCAGAATACCCTGTTACTTTGATTTGATTAAGAATGCTCCATGTTGGGACAGTTCTTGTGATTCTAAAACCTTGGACATGTGGCTCTTTATTTGAGCCCCCCACCTTGGTTACTGGACTTATAGACCTCCATCTGGATTTCTTGCACACATGGACTTATATCAGAGCATTTGATCAGATCCAGCTCAGTCACAAACCCTTGCATATCATTTGCATACTTAATCATTGCATCATATTGACATTTGCTTATTTGTGTTTCAGGGTATCCATCTTCATTTGGTTTTGGTTTTGACCCCATCTTCAGTATTGACCTATCTCCATCAGCACTTGCTTCAGCTATCAGATATCTACTTCAGCCAATCAGTGGCCCATTCTTCAATATCATCCTCAGCATTTGTCTCTACTCAGTCTCAACATCATGGCACCTAAAAAGAGCAACATCACCTACCACTTCTTCCAACCAGAGTTAGCAGATATCAGGAGGATTCAGACCCTGATCACTCCAGATCATATACCACTGTTCAGGGAACACCATGGAGATATACTTGATATGGTTATGGATCTGGACCCCTCACAGAGAAGCCTGATCCACACTTGCCTTCAGTTTTATGATCCCCCATTGAGATGTTTCACTTTTCAGGACTTTCAGATGGGCCCTCTATTGGAAGAATACTCATCATTAGTTGGTATACCTATCAGGGGTGGAGTCCCTTTCAATCCTGAGATGGTCTTTCCTGGTAATGAAGAGGTAGCAAAGGCATTGCATCTGGAACCAGTCCTGATTGGGCAGCATATGACTTCTAAGGCTGGAATCCCTGGCCTACATCTGGATTTCTTGATCTCTCAAGCCACCCTGAAAGCTTCTTTAGGAGAATGGAAAGCAGTTTGTGCTTTGTTGGCCCTAAGTATATATGGGATTGTGTTATTTGCAGATGAGCCTCGATTCATTAGTAAGAGTGCAATTCATCTGTTCATTCTGAAGAACCCAGTACCAACTTTATTGGGGGATCTCTACTATTCAGTGCATCAGAGGAATGAAAAACAGAGGGGAAGATTAGTGAGGTGCTGTGCTCCATTGTTCCATACTTGGCTTCTCAGGCATCTACCCAGGACAGATGTGTTTTTGAATCCTCATCAGCAGAAAAACTGGGCTGGAAGACTTACTACTCTAACTTCAGCTGATATCAGGTGGTGCACTCAAAGCACAAAAGGCAGGGATATCATCACCAGCTGTGGGCATTTTCCCAATGTTCCCCTAATAGGAGTTAAGGGTAGTATTAATTACAACCCTCTGCTGTTCAAAAGACAACTGGGCTATGCACTGGTCCACACTCCTAAGGCACATGATTTGGTTGAGACTCTTTATTGTGAGAACAAGATTAATCTGGCTATTGTTAGGCAGGCAGCCTGGGCCTGGGACAATGTGCAGACTAAGGGGGTAACCATCCTTGGGAAGTGCAACAATGTGGCATCAGCACAATACTATGATTGGTCCCATGCCAGGGCTCAATTCTCTGGGATGCCCTTTACTATAGAAGATATGCCTGGACCTTCCACAACACCACCTCCAGCAACTGTCAGCTTAGAGGAGTTTGAGAAGTTGAAAGAGAGAAATGAGAAGCTGACTCAAGCTTTGCAGATGACCCTCTATGAGAGGAGGGATGGAAGATTGGATATTTAAAGGTTGGAAAAGTTGAAGAAAGAGCACTTGGCTAGAATTGAGAAGTCTGAAGATTACATTAAGAAGTCTAGGGCTGGAGAACAAATTCTGAAGAATGCTTGCAAAGAAGCTCAGTTCCAGAAAGCCAGGACAGACTTGTATCTGAAGGAGAGTCAGGCTAGGTGGGTCAGGATCACCGAGGCTCGTACTCTGGAGGACAAGAGGGTCCAAGACAAGATAGAGCAGATGGAAGCTAGTGCAAAAGAGCAGCAAGAAGCCCTGGCAGCAGCCCAGAGGGAGATATCAGAGCTAAAGATCAGAGCTGGAGTGAAGAGGTCAAAGGACCAAGGTCAACACAAGAAGCTAACTGCAGCTGTTACTACCCGGAACCTCCTTATCAGGAATCTCACGGAGCGTCCAGCTGATCCTGTGACCGAAGCACTTCTCAAGGAAGTTCGGGAGGATGAGTTTGGTCTTGATGTTTGACCATTTGCTTGTTGTTGTTGTCATTCCATGTATTTTGATTTCTTATTTTCTTGTAATGTATTTTGACCCCTCAGAGGGCTTGTATTTGTAAACAAACTATGTTCCAATTGCCTTTTGTAATATATGTATTTAGTTTGTTCCATCCGAGTTTACTTCGAAAGCAACATCAACAGCATCTTCAAGGGTCTGGAAGGGTCAAAACTGAATGCCGAGCCGGATACCTTGAAAACAAATAAGCATACTGCATTGCATGCTAACCCTTTGTTTGTTTTGTAGGTTTTTGTTTTGTTGTTGCTAACTCTGTTGTGATGTTCAGGAATTATTGCTCGACGACGAGGGTTTCCACTCAACCGTCCGCACCGATATCCAACCCGTAACAATCTTCCGGGCATACAGATGGATCAGATGCAGCAGGACCTTACTGAGGTCAGGAACCAAATGACCAACGAAAGGTTGGAAATGAGGAACCAAATGACACAGTTTATGGAAGTAATGAACAACATGGCTCAAAGCCAGGAGAGGCTTAGGGCACTGGTAGAAGGGAGAAATCAGGAAGATCATCAGCCAGGGACTGCTGGGACTAGCAACAATGAAAGAGTCCAACCTCATGTCAATCCCCCAGTTTTTGGACCCCACCTCCATCCAGAGGCCAACATCCCTGTCAATATACAAGGAACTGCTACAGCAGGGAGGGTACTGCAAGAAGACCCTCAAGAAGACCAGTTCACAGTAATGGGAGCCGGGGAAGAAGCTTATGATAGAAGGTTGGATGAGATAGCTGAGAAGTTAAGATCCTTAGAGTCTCAAAACTCTTTGGGTTTTGATGTTATGGATATGGGCTTGGTAGACGGGGTCAGGATTCCCCACAAGTTTAAGCCACCATGTTTTGAAAAGTATAATGGGACTTCCTGTCCCCGAACCCATCTACAATCTTTCCTCGGGAGGCTCAAAGCCTATACCATGGACGAGAAGCTTTGGATGTTCTATTTTGAGGATAGCTTGACTGGAGCTTCGAGGGAATGGTATTCCCATCTGACAAGAGAAACTATTAGATGCTGGAAGGACCTGGCAGAGGCCTTCATCAGACAGTATCAGTATAATCTGGATATGGCACCCAACAGGACCCTCCTAATGGGAATGTCACAGTCATCTAGAGAGAGCTTCCGAGAGTATGCTCAAAGATGGAGACAGCTTGCTGCTGCTGTCCAGCCACCTATGTCAGAAAGGGAAATGGCTGATATGTTCATGAACACCCTTCAGGGGACTTACATTGATAGGCTAGCTGCCTTCTCATCTACCAGCTTTGCAGATGTAGTCATAGCCGGGGAGAGAATTGAAAGCCTATTGAAGATGGGTAAGATCTCAGACAACGGTGCGAGCTCATCCAGTAATGCAAGAAAGCCTTTTGCAGGCCCAAGAAGGACTGGTGAGACTAATGCCATCCACACCAACAGGGGCAGGCCCCAATATGTTCATAGATCTGTGGCAGCAGTCACCATCCCCGCTCCAGCTCATCCACAACCAGCTTATCAACCCCCGCAGCAAAACTATCAGCAACAACCTCAGTACCATCAACAAAATCAGTATCCTCCAAGAAATTACAACAATAGCAACACCAACAACAATAATCAGCAAAGGCCATTCCAGCAGAGGCCATCTCAAGCCAACAGGGTGATCGATCCGATCCCTATGCCATATGCTACATTGCTGCCACAACTCCTGAAACTCAACCTAGTTGAGCTAAGGACGTTGGCACCTCCAGATCCCAACAGTCTACCCAGGAATTACGACTCCAACGCCAGATGTGCCTTCCATTCAAACGCACCTGGCCATAGTACAGAAAAGTGCAGAGCCTTGCACATGAAGGTACAAGACCTGGTAGAATCAAAAGCTCTGAATTTCGCACCACCACCCAATGTCAACAAAAACCCCATGCCAAACCACGGTGGTCCCAGAATCAACGCTATTGAAGAAGACAAGCCGTCTTATTTAATAACCAGTGTGGGTCAGATCCGGACACCGTTGGTAGAAATTAAGGCTCAGCTCCTCGAATGTCACATGTTCCCGGGGTGCGAGTTAGGGTGTGCTTACTGCAATATTTCAGTAAATGGGTGCGATAACCTGAGGAATGGCATAGATGGTCTTATTCAAAGTGGCCAACTCCAGATCACCAAATCATTTCCAACAAATCCAGCAATCTCATCAGCAGCAATTCATGTATCTCCTACAACTGCAGCAACCATTGTTCCTGACAATTCTTCGGCTTCATCAACAAGTACTTCATCTGTCTTCTCAACTGATCAACTATCAACAAATGTTCCTGCTACAACTTCAGCATCACTCCATTTTGAGTCTCCTGCAACAACAACATCCATTCTTCCAACAATGTCTCCTACAACTCCAGCAACAAATCATGAAGATGTCTCTACTGTCACAATATTTTATGATCCTGAAAACAACTCTGCCTACAACTCAGAAAGTGCTGCTCCCATTAGAGCACCAATCACAATTTATTACGATCCACAAACTATCACAGTTCCTTCTGCAGCTGTCATTAGTCCAGTCACCGTCACAGTGCCTGGACCAGTGCCTTATGAAAGCAGTAGGGCCATCCCTTGGCACTACGGCTCTGACGTATACTGCGAGGGACAAAGAATCACTCTTGATACATCAACACCTGCACCACAAATAGACAATGTGGGAGGAGGCGGAGGCTTCACTCGAAGCGGACGTCTCTTTGCTCCACAAATGCAAAGACCCACTGCCGAAGCAGAAGCTGCTGCCAAGGCAAAAGGAAAGAGCCCGGTGCAGGAAGATCAAGCTGTTAAGGAAGCTTTGAAAACACCATTCGATCAAGAGGTTGATGAGTTTATGAGAATCATCAAAAAGAGTGATTACAAAATAGTGGATCAGCTTCACCAGACGCCATCCAAGATCTCTATCCTCTCACTGCTTATGTGCTCCGAAGCCCATCGGAATGCACTACTCAAAGTCTTGCACGCAGCTTACGTGCCTGAAGAGATCACTGTCAATCAATTGGAAACCGTGGTTGGAAATGTTACTGCTAGAAATGGGCTAGGGTTCACCAATACTGACTTGACAACGGATGGCCGCAACCATAACAAAGCCTTGCACATCACCATGGAATGTAAAGGCGCAGTCCTTTCCCATGTGCTGGTAGACACAGGATCATCCCTTAATGTCTTACCAAAGAAGGCCCTGGTGAAGCTAGAGTATGAAGGATTAGCATTGCGACCCAGTAACCTGGTAGTAAGAGCCTTTGATGGTTCTAAGAGATCGGTTCTGGGAGAGATTGAGCTACCTGTGACAATTGGCCCACAGACCTTTAAAACTATCTTCTATGTGATGGACATTCAGCCTGCCTACAGCTGTTTGTTGGGTAGACCTTGGATTCACGCCGCTGGCGCAGTAACGTCTACCCTTCACCAGAAGTTAAAATTTGAGTGGGAAGGCCAAGTTGTTACTATCTGTGGGGAGGAGGATATATTTGTTAGCCATCTGGCTACTTATAAGTATATTTAGATGGATGGAGAGATCCACGAAACAATGAGCCAAGGATTTGAGGCCTTGAATGTTAATGAAGCATCTGCTGTATCTGGGATCTCCATGTCATCTTACCAACAAGCCCGGAAGGTTGTTGAGGAAGGAACTGCCCAAGGCTGGGGCAAGGTTTTAGCTGTGGAGGAGAAGAAGGACAAATTTGGGTTGGGTTACAGACCAACTCAACAGAATCAAGCAAAGGCTGCTGAAAAGCCCGGTTTTGTCAGTGGGGGGATGCTCACCCCTGATGCTATCAACAATTTGGAAGACGAGCTGGAAGAGGAGCGCAATCTGGAGAATTGGATTCGTCCAAAGATCCCGGGGAGCAGTATCTCAAACTGGTCTTCCCAGGAAATTATAAGAGTTACTCATGCAGAGTAATTATTATTTCCTGTATTTTTATAGCATGCATCAAAGTCTTGCATCTTGCCCAAGATGACAAGACTCATTTTGTAATCGGGCCATCTGTACTTTTTGTGCAAACAAGATTAAATCAATGAAATATCAGACATCTTTTTGCAAACGAGTCTTTTTACTTTTCCGTTCACTATTTTTCCATTTTTCTTTTTTGTACAAAAGATAAATGGCGATGTTTTCAAAATGATAACTTTATTTCACTTTTTAAACAAGATTAAAATCAATCACTAAAATAAACAAACTGAACCCTTGCAGAGAGTGCCTTCCAGACAGCACCGACAACAACACGGCTATGACTTCGTGTGACTTTGACAATCCGATCAACCAAGCTGATGAAGGGGTTGAAGAAGAATATGAGCTTCCTGAAGAGCTAGCCAGGTTGTTGAGACAAGAGGAAAAGGTTATTACTCCTCACCAGGAGGAGGTTGAAGTGATTAATCTTGGTACAGATGAAGACGTGAAAGAGGTTAAAATCGGGGCCTGCCTGCAAGACTCAGTGAAGAGACAACTGATTGATCTGCTTCAAGAATATGTGGATGTGTTTGCTTGGTCGTATCAAGATATGCCAGGGTTGGACACCGACATTGTTGTGCACAAGCTGCCTTTGAGGGAAGAATGCCCACCGGTCAAACAGAAACTGCGCCGTACTCGCCCGGACATGGCTATGAAAATCAAGGAAGAGGTACAAAAGCAATGAGACGCCGGGTTCCTTGCTGTGACTAGCTATCCACCGTGGGTTGCTAATATTGTGCCTGTGCCTAAGAAAGACGGCAAAGTAAGAATGTGTGTTGACTATCGGGATCTGAACAGAGCCAGCCCGAAAGATGACTTCCCATTACCTCACATTGATGTATTGGTGGATAACACGGCTCAGTTCTCGGTATTCTCCTTCATGGACGGATTTTCAGGATACAATCAGATCAAAATGTCACCTGAAGACATGGAGAAGACAACATTCATTACGCCTTGGGGCACGTTCTGTTACAAAGTGATGCCATTCGGACTGAAGAATGCTGGTGCAACATATCAACGGGCTATGGTAACGTTATTCCACGATATGATCCATAGGGAAATCGAGTGTTATGTGGATGACATGATTGCCAAGTCCCTTACAGAGGAAGACCACCTGGTGAATCTCCTGAAGCTATTCAAACGTCTGAGGAAGTACCAATTGAAGCTGAACCCCAACAAATGCACATTCGGGGTGCGATCGGGTAAGCTGCTGGGTTTTATTGTAAGTGAGAAAGGGATTGAAGTTGACCCTGATAAAGTCAAAGCCATCCAAGAGATGCCTGCACCGAAAACAGAGAAAGAAGTTCGAGGGTTCTTAGGTCGATTGAACTACATTTCGCGGTTCATATCACACCTTACAGCAACTTGTGAACCCTTGTTCAAACTGTTAAGAAAAGAACAAACGGTCAGGTGGAACGAAGACTGCCAAAGGGCTTTTGACAAGATCAAAGAATACTTACAAGAGCCTCCAATCCTTATGCCTCCAGTTGAAGGAAGACCTCTGATAATGTACTTGACAGTATTAGAAGAATCGATGGGGTGTGTGCTGGGCCAACATGACGAGTCTGGTCGAAAAGAGTATGCAATATACTACCTAAGCAAAAAGTTTACCGACTGTGAACAACGTTATTCACTGCTCGAGAAAACTTGCTGTGCTTTAGCGTGGGCTGCTCGCCGACTGAGACAGTATATGTTGACCCACACTACTTTGTTGATATCAAAAATGGACCCAGTCAAGTACATTTTTGAGAAGCCAGCTCTTACCGGACGGGTTGCAAGATGGCAGATGATCCTTACAGAGTATGACATCCAATACACATCCCAGAAGGCCATCAAAGGCAGTGTATTGTCTGAATATCTTGCTGAGCAACCCATTGATGACTACCAGCCTATGATATTTGACTTCCCTGATGAAGACATCATGTTCATTAAAGCAAAAGATCATGAAGAGCCTATTCACACTGAAGGGCCGGACCCGGAAGAAGGATGGACTATGATGTTTGATGGGGCTGTTAACATGAATGGTCGTGGTGTTGGTGCAGTACTCATTACACCTAAAGGAGTTCACATGCCTTTCTCGGCAAAACTCACTTTCAATTGCACTAACAACGAAGCTGAATACGAAGCTTGCATTATGGGTCTTGAGGAAGCCATCGACCTCAGGATCAAGACATTGACTGTATTCGGAGATTCAGCTCTGGTAGTTAATCAAACCAACGGAAAATGGTACACTCACCAGGATCATCTGATACCTTACAGGGATTATACAAGGAGGTTGTTGACTTTCTTCACAACAGTCAAGCTTGAGTATATCCCTCGGGACGAGAATCAGTTTGCAGATGCTCTTGCTACCATTTCATCCATGATCAAAGTTCAAGCTGCCAACTTTGTACCTCAGATTTCAGTATCCAGACTTGATAGACCAGCATATGTATTTGCAGCAGATGTTGTCAAAGATGATAAGCCTTGGTTCCATGACATTAAGTGCTTCTTGGAGGATCAAACATACCCACCTGGGGCATCTTCCAATGATAAGAAGACTTTGAGAAGGCTTGCTGGTAGTTTCTTTCTGAACACTGATGGGTCTTTATACAAAAGGAACTTTGATATGGTACTCCTCAGATGTGTTGACGAGACGGAAGCAGATTTGTTGATGCATGAAGTGCACGAAGGGTCTTTTGGTACCCATGCTGGAGGGCATGCCATGGCCAAGAAGTTGCTAAGATCAGGTTATTACTGGATCACAATGGATGCAGACTGTTGTGCCTACGCCAGAAAATGCCACAAATGCCAGATCTATGCGGATAAGGTGCATGTGCCTCCCAATCCTTTGAACATCATGTCTTCACCCTGGCCTTTTGCCATGTGGGGCATTGATATGATTGGCAAGATTGAACCGACTGCTTCAAACGGCCACAGATTCATCCTGGTTGCCATTGACTATTTCACCAAGTGGGTCGAAGCAGCCTCATATGCAAACGTTACAAGACAAGTGGTAGCCAGATTTCTTAAGAGAGATATCATCTGTCGATATGGAGTTCCCGAGCGAATCATTACTGATAATGGTTCCAATTTAAACAACAAAATGATGGCAGAGCTGTGCCGGGACTTCAAGATCCAACATCATAATTCTTCTCCTTACAGGCCAAAGATGAATGGCGCTGTTGAGGCAGCAAATAAAAATATCAAGAAGATTGTGCAGAAGATGGTAGTCACTTACAAAGACTGGCATGAAATGCTACCATTTGCCTTGCATGGGTACCGCACGTCAATCAGAACATCCACTGGGGCAACACCGTATCAGCTTGTGTATGGTATGGAAGCCGTCCTACCGGTTGAAGTTGAATTACCCTCTTTACGAGTATTGATGGATGTTAAACTGAGTGAAGCAGAATGGGTTCGGGCCCGATTCGAACAACTGAGTCTGATTGAAGAGAAAAGATTGGCTGCAATCTGTCATGGGCAGTTATATCAGAAGAGAATGAAGAAAGCCTTCGATCAGAAAGTTAGGCACCGAGAGTACCAAGTAGGAGATCTTGTGTTGAAAAGAATCCTCCCTCCTCATACAGACCACAGGGGCAAATGGACTCCAAATTATGAAGGACCATTCGTGGTAAAGAAAGTTTTTTCCGGGGGAGCACTAATGCTCAGCACCATGGATGGTGAAGACTTCCCATCCCCTGTGAATTCAGATGCAGTTAAAAAATACTTCGCATAAAAATGACCCGCTGGACATAAAAACAGAATGTAAGTCCAGGCAAAAATAGGGCATCCCGGCGAGTCAAAAACAGAACGAAAGACTCGGGCAAAAATAAGGGAAATAAATAAAAAAATGTACACCCGCTGAGTTGAAAAGCCGCATTGGATAGCTCAGGCAAAAATGGGTATCCCGATGGATTGAAAACCCGAAAGGGCGATCCATGCAAAATAAGGGAATAAGCGAACAACTGCATTCTGAATTTGTCTGTATCACCAACAACTTGGTAAGCTTCCAGAAGATCAAGTTTCTTTCAGAATCAGCCTTTTTTCAGAAAGCAAGACGAGAAGAACGTCAAAAGTCATACGAGTCATAACAAGAGGGGAAGCTCCTTTGAAAGCGTCGTCAACATCGCCAGCACTTTGTTTCTCAATTTGTAACAGTCTCTTCATTCCAGGAGATATGTTTCTTTGACTGTATCTTGCCAATTCAGGGCACATGAATTAATAAAATCAGATTTTCAGTCATGTTTCGTTTTGTACGTTTTTATTTGCAAAGAATGTCTGATGTCTCTTAAAAACTAATTGCATAAGTACAGATGCTCTTCTCTAAGAAAATAAAGACACATGCTTGCAGGGAATATACTTACTCTCGAAAATGTTTAACTCCTATGACGGAATCCAGTAAAGGATACCTCGGGACCATTTGTACGTTTCCTTATCTTTGTAGGATTGCAGGTATCCAGAACGCAACTTGGGGCATGCAAGTTACATCCCAGCAAGCTGGCAAATCAACAAATAATCTCAGCATCCGAAGTGCTATATCCCCAGCCGTAGTACCAATCATTCTTCCTTAGCAGAATGCAGAGATCCAGGGAACCATCTCCCCACAGAATCCCCAGCCTCTATCCAGAAGAGCAACGCATGAAGGAGTCACAACAGAGTACAAAAGGCTTCTACAAACCCCAGCTGGGTCCTATATTACAAGGATATGTCAATCAATGACCTATATCCCCAAGCAGATACATCTCTCCAGATCTACCAATGATCACATCCCCAGCTGGGATGCCCACTTCAAGCAGATCAACCAGAGATCTTCACAGCAACGGGATCCGAATCCCGGATCTGTACCCTCGCATAATCATAGCATTCGCATCACATTCACCCACAAAGCGTAGCATTCCGTCTAACGCGGAGCATTACGGCAAAAATCGAATACATAGCATAATCATAAGTCATGTTGTGAATCGAACACTTGTGAATAATAAACCATTCATCGGAATGCAGAATGCAATACACAAAAATCACCACCAGAATCCCCCAGCAAAAGCAGTTGCCTCACAATTCACAAACACCAGTATATACTCCTTTGGACACCCGTCCGTGTCATCTATCCCCAGCGCAGTCGCTTACACTTTTACAACCCATATACTTGTTGATATTATACTTTTCTCCTTTTGACACTCGTCTGTGTCACTTCCCCCAGCAGTTAAAGCACTCATCTATGCAATACTCATACTCACTACTCATGTTACACTTATACATATACTCGTCCGTATCTTGTATATACTGTTCATATCCCCGCAGATTCAACAATAGTCCTTGTTCTTTGTTAACCAGTTGGTACTCGTCCGTACCATCATCTCAGAACCTGCGTCTAATGTTTGTTTCTACATGATGCTCGTTCGTATCATAGTCTTAGGGATGCTCATCCGCATCTTTAATCCATACACCGTGTCAAACACTTGTGTCTTCTTGAATATAGGTACTCGTCTGTGTCTACTGTTCCCCAGAAGAATTATTTCAGATTCAACACTCGTCCGTGTTCGTTGTTAACCCGTTGATACTCGTCCGTATCATCATCTCTGGACATGCGTCAGTATTTGTTTCTACCCGATACTCTTCCGTATCGTAGTCTTAAGGATGCTCGTCCGCATCTTTAATCTATACACAAACATACCAAACACTTATACCTTTTGTTTCTTGGATGTAAACACTCGTCCGTGTCTACTATATCCCCAGTAGATAGCCAACAAAGCAATTTTCCTTTTTTATCTGACACTCGTCCTGTGTCTTGATAAACCTTGAGAGCAGCCGTACCCTGCTAGGTGGTCGTCCTCCACCTCTTGATGGTCGTCCTCCATCATGCTCATCCGATGGCCGTCCCCATCGTTAATATTTAGCAGCCGTCCCCTGCTAGGTGGTCGTCCTCCACCTCTTGATGATCGTCCTTCATCATTTTATCCAATGGCCGTCCCCATTGTTGATTTTTGGTTATCTGACACTCGTCCTGTGTCATGAGAAACCTCGAGAGCAGCCGTCCCCTGCTAGGTGGTCGTCCTCCACCTCTTGATGGTCGTCCTCCATCATGCTCGTCCGATGGCCGTCCCCATCGTTGACCCTTTATCCGGCATTCGTCCTATGTCGCGATACTTTTCGGCAGCCGTACCCTGCCAGGTGGTCGTCCTCCACCTTAGATGACCGTCCCTCATCTTAACCCAACAGAGCAGCCGTCCCCTGCTAGGTGATCGTCCTTCACCTTTGATGACCGTACCTCATCATCTGTTTATTTCATTTATTCTTTAACCCGATGGCCGTCCCCGTCGTGGTCCCTTTCCTTTTTAGCCCGATGGCCGTCCCCATCGTTGGTTACTTCGCTTTATGAACTTGATGGCCGTCCCCGTCATGTTTCATTCAATCCCCAGAGAATCTTACAACTTTATCTTGATGGCCGTCCCCATCATAATTTCTTTTTTTCCAGCTAGTCGGCCGTCCCCGTCTTGGCTTTTACCTTTTATCCCCAGCATGTCGGCCGTCCCCGTCATCGCTTTGCTTCATACATTTTCCCCGGCATGTCGGCCGTCCCCGTCATTGCTCTTTACACAGCAGTCGTCCTCTGCACGACGGTCGCCCTCCGTCACCTACACTTTACAATATACTTTATTTTCCTTTTCAATCTATATCCCTTTTCTTCTTCAATCTGTGAGTGCAAATTTCGGACTGTCTTTGGTATTCAACCACAAGTTATCTTGTTTGCCTGTTAAGCCGTCGCTTACATCCTGCACAGCTAACTCATGTTTGAATAGGGGCAGCTGTAAACACCCCAAATTTTCCCTCACCCATTCACACCATGGCTTGTGATCATTTCATATGCATAAACTCAATCATACCATCTCATATTACATTTTTTATTCACTGCATAGATTCAAAGTCATCTGCACCTAGGGTTTGTGATCTGAGCAATCCAAGAGTCTCTTGAGCCACTCCAAAGGTCATCAATCACTTCAAAGGGGTCCATATGTGTTCAAGTATCATATTACATCCTCTCAAAGTCAAGGATGCCAAAGAATCACAAGAACTGGGATTGGTATGGATGCAGAGCCAAGTTTGACTGCACAGTTGACCTAAAATTAGGGTTTTGGTTTCAGAGGCCATAACCCCAAATTTTTTTGGTCATTCTTGTTTCCATTGGTCTCTATATGGTATGGGGAGTATGCATATCAATTTTTATGAAGAAATTCCATGGGGAAGTCATCTGATCAAGAGTTGACTTTCTGGACAAGTCAGTGCAAAATCAGGGCATCTGAGGCCCCCAATGACCCAACCAAGGGGGAGATCTTCATCATTTTGAGTGTATATGATCTTTATTTGATCATGGAAGAAGGTTGAAGTTCACAAAATTCAAGAATTACAAGTTTTTGCAAAGTTGACTTTTTAGGGCATGGTTGACTTTTCAAGAATATGTCATTTTATGCCACTTTTCAAGCCTTGATTTTTGATCCAAAAATGCTTCAAATGGAAAAAATTTGGTCATGAAAGTTGTAGAACACATTTTTCCCTTTTCAAAAAGTACAAGAACATGATCTAATTCTTCTTTGATCAAAAGTTATGGTGTGACAAAGTTGGCAAAAATCACTAATTTTCAAGACATGCCTCAAATGAGAAATTTGCAAAATCATGAACCAAGGCAAATTGTAACTTCTAGTTGACATCAAACCATTGCACAAACATTCTATGTGACCTAAAAATCAGATTTGGACCAAGGTTTCTCATGTTACATGGTTTGTATAACAAGACATTTTCATGAAGTTTCAAAAGCAAGCAAGTTGCAAAACCACTCATCACACTTCACCCACTTGCTGCATTGGCCTTTGAACCAGCCATAGCCTCTCACCTCATCTTGCTGCGCAGCCCATGCCTCTTGTACCAAGCTAGAACTCAAGCCATGCCTCTCTTACAACAAAGTGGACTTTTTGCAAAAGTAAACATCCCAATCACAGCAGGCCAGGTCACATCATCTGACCAATAGGAGTCTTTTATGCAAAGCAAAGGCTAGCCATTTCAGACATCAAGCCAGCCTGAAGCAAGCTCTAGCACAGCATACACAAACTCCCTCCATTTTGCATTTCTCTTCGAATTTGTCTCCACAGCTCACAAAAACAAAAGCCAAGTCCATTGATCAAATCACCATGCTTCATTGACCCCAAACCAACAAGACCCAGGCCTGAAACAAGCCATAGCATCACTTCTCCATTTTCACTCCATAAAGCAAAAGCCTTCGAATCTGTTTCCACAAGCCATAAACACTCAAACAGATTCCACACATCAACTCACCTTGCTTCACTGACCAGAAACCAACCATTGTTTTGGCCTGAGACCCTCCATATCACAAACACGATTTTCACACTCCCTTGGTCAGAGCTTCTGCAAACTCACTCAGGAGGCTGTTTAAACTCCAACCAAGTATCCAAAGCTTCAAAGGGGGATCATTGGGACCTGTTTGAGCCAAAGAACTAGCCAGAAAGTGCCAGAGATCAGAGCTCCAGTTCAGGTGAGCTTCATGAACATTTTTTCCAGGAGCTTGTTTTTAAGTTCTTAATTGGTTCTCTATGTTCCGCTGATCATGATGATATGTTTGGTTTCGAAAATCATTGAGTTTTGAGCATGTATGATGTTCCTGAATTTTTTTGACCTAAACCCCTTTTGCTTCGATTCAGCTTTGTTGTGTAAAATAAATTTGTTTTGGCTGTGGATTCTTGTCCTATGATGTGTGGGGATGATTTCTGGGCAAGAAAATTAGGTTTTAGTGAGCTAGGGTGAGAGTTAGCATTTTTCAGGGAGGGTGCTGGCCGGAGAAGACGACCGGAAGTCTTCTCCGGCAGCCTGAAAGTCATTAACTGCTAATTAGGGTTAGGGCACCAGGTTTGAATGTGAGCCAATGGATTGTGTTTCCCGCGCGTGATTGGAGGGCCTGGATCATTTCATTAAGATTTAATTATGGATTAATAATTAATTAATTAGAATTAGGGAGGTTTGAATCTGGGCCGTCCAGATGCGCGCCCAGTCAAACCCTTTGAACCCAGAACGAATCTCAACCTCTCCTTCTGATTACTTCCATTTATTTCAATTTTTATTTCATTTCTTTTCATTTAATTTGTCCAATTTATTTAAAATAGCAAAACTTGTTTAAAAATTATGAAACTTTTTCTCAAGAGTTTTATTAATTTTTAAGACACAAAAATATTTTTATTTTCATTTTTTAGCATTAAAAAAGTATTTTTAAATATTTAAAAGTTTATTTTTAATTGATTAATGGAAATTAATTCATTAAAAATACTTTTAGGTATTTAAAAATCACCAAAAAATTCATGAAATGTTCTAAGACATTTAAAAACATTGTCCAATCTTCAAACCAAATTTCTTTTTGGATCTTGATGCATTTTGAGAATTTTTCATTGAATTAAAATCATTTTTGTGCATTATTTTGATCCAAAGTTCAAAAAATCATTTCTGCCTATTCATGAAGAGTTGGACATTGATTCTTCTTGCATTGCATTGTGTTTAGCATGTAGTTTTTAAGATTAAATGGCCATGATTTGATCTTTCATTTTCAATTTGTTTGGCATTTCTTTTGTTTATGAACCCTGAAAACCCTAGAATCTTGTAAAAACCATAACTTGAAATTGGTAAGGAGTTGAGACCTCTCCTTTGGGCATTGGTTTAGTATAGGATTAGGGGTTCTTTGAGTGGCATTTTCAATTTTTTATCTTAGGGTTTGCTTCTGATTTTGATTTTTGTTTGATGTGTGATTCATAAACCCTAATTTGGGCTTCCATTTGCATCCATCTTGCATTCTCTTGCATAACATGACTTGCCATGACATTTCAAGCATCCATTTGATTCATTTGACATCATAAGACAAATTGAAAGCTTGTTTGATCATTGCATCATGTATTTGCCATGTTGTATGCCATATGTACTTCATACCTTTTCATATATGTCTATGCTTCTTACCTTGCTTCATTTGCATTCATGAACTTGTATGATCATCTCCATGTGTTGTTACATGTTTGCATCATCTCATATCATCATTGTCATCTCATATGTGCTTCTGGTTTTGGGTTTGCATCATGTCATTCCATCCCATTTTGCATTGCATTGCATTCCCTTTCTAATCTTTCAGGTGGTAAGTGATTCTGAGAAGTGGATTTGCCTTCACTTCTCATACTTTCTTCTCATCTCTCTCTTGCATCCATGCTGCATTTTTATATGTGTTTGAGATTGAGCTTGCTCATTCTTCTTCTTCCCACTTTCTTTCTCCAAGTGACTTGACTTCTTGAATGAAGCAAGTTGCTTTGTTTCTCTTGATCCTTTCATCTGCTTCCTGGTGGTTCCTTTGAAGATTGTTCTTGTAAACCTCACAAACCTTAGGAGAAACCAAGCATGACAATGATTAGGGTTTTGATTAGTCTCCCCTCTTAGTTTTACCTTTGTGTCTCTTTTGAGTCTCCTCTTCTCACCTCATAATCAGGGACTAAACCCTAAAGGCTTTAAGGCTTTGTGATTAAGCTTATGCCTGCATCCTTCTATTAGGATGGAGTGTATAACTTTGATCCTAAGTGTTAAACCCTTAATGTGTTTAACTCCTTTAATCAATTCACTTAATAATCATCAAGACATCACACTTGTAACTTGGGCCTTGCATTAGGGTTCTAATTCTTCCTTAATTGGTTAAGAAGGACTAACCCTAGTGTTAATGGACAAGTCCCCCTCAAGTTGTCTTACAAATCATAAAAATCACTTCATCATCATACCATTAAATAAAATCCACTTAATCAAAGGCTTGTTTTGTCATGAGTTTAATCCCTAATCATGGATTAAGTTGAGGAGCTTTCCTCAGCTTAAACATTCTCATCTATTATCCTTCTATTAGGATGGTGTAATGAGTCTGTTTAATCCCTGATTATGGCTTAACCTCATTACTTAACACTAAACAAAAACAACAAAAACATCTAAATAATCACAAGTAGGTTAATGATCTTAACCCTACATCAAAGGTAATTAAGTGTGAGAATCTGACTTCACACTTAAGGTATTCTCATTACCCCTAATCAGAGGGAAGATGTGATGAGTTTACTAAACCCATTGGTTTAGGCTTAAGCTTATCAACTTATGACAAACTTTCAAAAACAATAAAAGACTAAAAACTCAAAAAACAAACAATAATCGTCTCCTCCAGGTTTCTTTCCTCATCTCATTCACTCACAACCGAGAACTTGCTTCTTCCGTCTAATGCAAGACAATTTGCATCTGTGCCAGACAGATCATACACTTGAGCATAGGCAAGTAAGCAGTTCACAAGTCAATTCATCTTTCAGTCTCTCTGGGTCGAACTACGGTGTTCTGACTTCCTCATTGCACGAGAGGATACGTAGGCATAACTTAACAGTTATCGAACAAAAGTCTTTGTATATTCCCTCTCTTTCCAGCATCTTTCTTTTAGCCTCATTATCATGAGCAATTCATTCTCATTCTTACACTGACACATCATTATACACTTCACTTCTTTTACACTGGCACCTGTACATTTTCTTCCAGCTCTTTATACACAGATTGCACTGACACTACCCCTTTAAAACACAAATCTTTTAAGCGTGGATCCCGTCGAGTACGGCGGACAATCTGGGTGCTAATACCTTCCCAGGTTGTAACCAACCCCCTTTCTCAGTCTCTCTGGTTCGCAACCGTCTTATCCATCTCTTTCTAGGCCTATGCAGCATTGCCTTTCCTCCGGGATAAAAATGCCTAGCTGGCGACTCTATTCATCTCCAGTGAGTTCACGGCTGTGTGTTCTCATTGTCCCTCTCGCCAACCGTTCGCGTCTGTACCTTTATTTTGGGTCAGTCCCATTTATCGGGAGCGACACCAGCCATCTTTCTTAATCACCAGTGTTGGACAGATTCGGACACCTCTGGTCGAGATTAAAGCCCAGTTTCTAGAATGCCAGATGTTCCCCGGGTGTGAGCTCGGTTGTGGTTATTGTAACATTTCGGTCAACGGGTGTGATAATTTGAGAAGCGACATAGATGGTCTTATCAAAAGTGGTATACTTCAGATCACAACAACAGTGCCTACAGATCCAGCAATCCCTTTGACAACAATTCCTGACTCTTCTACAACTGCAACAACAATCATTCCGACCAATTCATCATGTACTTGACAGTATTAGAAGAGTCGATGGGGTGTGTGTTGCACCAACACCATCTGGCATTCTAGGAGCTGGGCTTTAATCTCGACCAGTCGGTAAACTTTTTGCTTAGGTAGTAAATTGCATACTCTTTTCGACCAGACTCATCATGCTGGCTCAACACACACCCCATCGACTCTTCTAATACTGTCAAGTACATGATTATGGGTCATGGAACCAAGGCTTATCATCTTTGGCAACATCTGCTGCAAATACATATGCTGGTCTGTCAAGTCTGGACACTGAAATCCGAGGTACAAAGTTGGCATCTTGAAATTTGATCATGGATGAAATGGTGGCAAGAGCATCTGCAAATTGATTCTCGTCCCGAGGGATATACTCAAGCTTGACTGTTGTAAAGAAAGTCAACAACCTTCTTGTATAATCCCTGTAAGGTATCAGATGATCTTGGTGTGTGTACCATTTGCCGTTGGTTTGATTGATCACTAGAGCCGAATCTCCGAATACTGTCAAAGTCTTGATCCTGAGGTCAATGGCCTCCTAGTGAATAATGACAGTATGATATGTATAAAGCTATAAAGAAAGCAATAAAATAACTGTACATAAAGCAGTAAATAAAGCAAATATACAAACATAATTAGCACATAACACCCCAGTAAACACAAATCAAACAAGCGCTAGGAGGAACCCACAAAACAAACAAGCGCTAGGAGGAAGAATGGACTATGATGTTTGATGGGGCTGTTAATATGAATGGTCGTGGTGTTGGTGCAGTACTCATTACACCTAAAGGAGTTCACATGCCTTTCTCGGCAAAACTCACCTTTAACTGCACTAACAACGAAGCTGAATACGAAGCTTGTATTATGGGTCTTGAGGAAGCCATTGACCTCAGGATCAAGACTTTGACTGTGTTCGGAGATTCAGCTTTGGTAATCAATCAAACCAACGGCAAATGGTACACACACCACGACCATCTGATACCCTACAGGGATTATACAAGGAGGTTATTGACTTTCTTCACAACAGTCAAGCTTGAGTATATCCCTCGGGACGAGAATCAATTTGCAGATGCTCTTGCCACCATTTCATCCATGATCAAAGTTCAAGTTGCCAACTTTGTACCTCGGATTTTAGTATCCAGACTTAACAGACCAGCATATGTGTTCTCGGCAGATATTGTTAAAGATGATAAGCCTTGGTTCCATGATATCAAATGCTTCTTGGAGGATCAAATGTACCCACTTGGGGCATCTTCCAATGATAAGAAGACATTAAGAAGGCTTGCTGGTAGTTTCTTCTTGAATACTGATGGTTCCCTTTACAAGAGAAACTTTGATATGGTACTTCTCAGATGCGTTGATAAAGCAGAAGCAGGCTTGTTGATGCATGAGGTGCACGAAGGATCCTTTGGTACCCATGCAGGAGGGCATGCCATGGCCAAAAAGTTGCTAAGGTCAGGCTATTATTGGATCACAATGGATGCCGACTGTTGTGCCTATGCCAGAAAGTGCCATAAATGCCAGATTTATGCGGGTAAAGTGCATGTGCCTCCGAATCCTTTGAATGTGATGTCTTCACCCTGGCCCTTTGCCATGTGGGGCATTGATATGATTGGCAAGATTGAGCCGACTGCTTCAAACGGCCACAGATCCATCCTGGTTGCTATTGACTATTTTACCAAGTGGGTTGAAGCAGCTTCCTATGCAAATGTTACAAGGCAGGGGGTAGCCCGATTTCTGAAAAGAGACATCATCTGTCGGTATGGAGTTCCCGAGCGAATCATTACTGATAATGGTTCCAATTTAAACAACAAGATGATGGCAGAACTGTGCCGGGACTTCAAGATCCAACAACACAATTCTTCTCCTTACAGGCCAAAGATGAATGGCGTTGTTGAGGCACCTAATAAGAATATCAAGAAGATTGTGCAAAAGATGGTGGTCACCTACAAAGACTGGCATGAAATGCTACCATTTGCCTTGCATGGGTACCGTACGTCAATCAGAACATCCACTGGGGCAACACCGTATCAGCTTGTTTACGGTATGGAGGCAGTCCTACCTGTTGAAGTCGAATTACCCTCCCTGCGGGTACTGATGGATGTTAAACTGAATGAAGCAGAGTGGGTCCGATCCCGATACTAACAACTGAGTCTGATCGAAGAGAAGAGATTGGCTGCAATCTGTCATGGGCAGTTATATCATAAAAGAATGAAGAAAGCCTTCGATCAGAAAGTCAGGCTCCGAGAGTACCAAGTAGGAGATCTTGTGTTGAAAAGACTCCTCCCTCCTCATACAGACCACAGGGGCAAGTGGACTCCGAATTATGAAGGACCATTCTTAGTGAAGAAAGTTTTCTCCGGTGGAGCACTCATGCTCAGTACTATGGATGGTGAAGACTTCTCGTCCCCTGTGAATTCAGATGCAGTTAAAAAATACTTCGCGTAAAAATGACCCGCTGGACATAAAAACAGAATGTAAGTCCAGGCAAAAATAGGGCATCCCGACGAGTCAAAAACCAGAATAAAAGACTCGGGCAAAAATAAGGGAAAATATATAAATGTACACCCGCTGAGTTGAAAAGCCGCATCGGAAAACTCAGGCAAAAAATGGGTATTCCGGTGGATTGAAAACCCGAAAGGGCGATCCATGCAAAATAAGGGAATAAGCGAACAACTGCATTCTGAATTCGTCTGTATCACTTGCAACATGGTAAGCCTCCGAAAGGTTCAAGTGCCGGTCAGAATTAGCCTTCTTCAGAAAGCAAGACGAGGAGAACGTCAAATGTCATACGAGTCATAGCAAAGGGAAGCTTCTTAAAGCGTCATCAACATTTCCGATACCTTTTATTTCTCAATTTGTAACAATCTCCTCATTTTAGGGGATTTGTTTCCTTGACTGTACCTTGCCGATTTAGGGCACATGAATTAATAAAATCATATTTTCAGTCATGTTTCGTCCCGTACATTTTATTTTCATTTGCAAGAATGTCCGATGTCTTTAAGATACTTATTGCACAAATACAAATGCCTCTCTTCTAAAAAATGCATGCTCACAGGAAGTATATTTACTCCTAGGAGTGCCTAAAACTCTTATGATGGAATCTGGTAAAGGATACCTCGGGATTACTTGTGCGTTTCTCTGACTTTTCAGGATTGCAGGTATTCAAAGCACAACAAGGGGCATGGAAGCTTCATCCCAGCAAGTTGGCAAACACTTATCTACTCAGTCCTAGCACCGGAGGTGTTCTCTCCCCAGCTGAGTTGCAAAGCCAGGAAACCACCTCCCCACAGATTTCCAGCCTCTATCCAGAAGAGCAACGTCTGAAGATCTCACAACAGAGTGAAGAAAGCTTCTACAAACCCCAACTGGGTGCCTCATTACTGAAATAGGTCTATCAGTGGCCTATATCCCCAAGCAGATTTCCATATGTCAGATCTACCAATGATCTCATCCCCAGCTGGGATGTCCACTTCAAGCAGATCAACCAGAAATCTTCGCAGCAACGGGATCCGAATCCCGGATCGTGTCTTTGCATAATCATGGCATTCACATCATATTCTCCCCACAAGGCGTAGCATTCCGTCTAATACGGAGCATTACGGCAAAAATCAAACATATTGCATAATCATAAGCCATGTTCTGAATCAAACACTTGTGAATAGTGACAATTTATCAAAAATATACAGAGGAATTCCCCCAGATTCCCCGGCAGAAAGCCAAGGCATTTTCCTTACACTCACTAATACAGATACAGGCTCCTTTTGGCACTCGTCCGTGTCATCATTCCCCAGTAAAGTCGCCCGAGCATTCTTTACAAACAGGCCATTTATATTACAGATACTTCTTGACACTCGTCCGTGTCATATCCCCAGTAGAAAGCCAAAGCGTCCTCTTTGCACTCACAGATACTTATACGCAACTTCCTTGGAAAACCGTATACTTGTCTATATTACACTTTCCTCTTTTGACACTCGCCCGTGTCACTCTCCCCAGCAAGTTAAACATTCGTCTGTACACCACTCAAGCTCATCACCTTTTACTCATACAGATACTCGTCCGTATCTTGTATATATCACTTATATCCCCTCAGATTCGACACTCGTCCGTGTTCTTTGTTAACCAATTGATACTCGTCCGTATCATCATCTCATAACATGCGTCAAGCGTTTGTTTCTACCTGATACTCGTCCGTATCATAGTCTTAAGGATGCTCGTCCGCATCTTTAATCCATACACGTGTCAAACACTTATGTCTTCTCGAATTTAGACACTCGTCTGTGTCTACTATTCCCCAAAAGAGTCCCTTCAGATCCGACACTCGTCCGTGTTCTTTGTTAACCAGTTGGTACTCGTCTGTATCATCATCTCAAAACATGCGTCAAGCGTTTGTTTCTACCCGATACTCGTCCGTATCGTAGTCTTAAAGATTGCTCGTCCGCATCTTTAATCGATACACCATACCTGAACACTTATACCTCTCATTCCTTGGGTATAAACACTCGTCCGTGTTTGCTATCTGACATTCGTCCTATGTCAGGATACTTTCGGCAGCCGTACCCTGCCAGGTGATCGTCCTTCACCTTTGGATGACCGTCCCTCATCCTTTCCCCAGCGGAGTCTCCATTATTGGAACCCTTTTCTATCTGGCATTCGTCCTATGTCGTGATTTTTAGCAGCCGTCCCCTGCTAGGTGATCGTCCTTCACCCTTTGATGATCGTCCTTCATCATTTTTATCCGATGACCGTCCCCATCGTTGATCTTGTTATCTGACATTCGTCCTATGTCATGATACCTTTGAGCAGTCGTACCCTGCTAGGTGATCGTCCTTCATCTTTTGATGATCGTCCTTCATCATGCTTATCCGATGGCCGTACCCATCGTCGACCTCCTTTTATCCGGCATTCGCCCTATGTCATGATAAACCCCCAGAGCAGCCGTACCCTGCTAGGTGATCGTCCTTCACCTCTTGATGATCGTCCTTCATCATGCTTATCCGATGGCCGTACCCATCATCGACCTCCTTTTATCTGACATTCGTCCTATGTCGCGATGCTTTTAGCAACCGTACCTTGCCCGGTGATCGTCCTTCACCTTAGATGACCGTCCCTCATCTTATCCCCATCAGAGCAGCCGTCCCCTGCTAGGTGATCGTCCTTCACCTTTGATGACCATACCTCATCATTTATTTTTACCTCTAATCCCCAGAGAACCTTATAGTTTTACTTGATGGCCGTCCCCATCATAATCTTATATGTCCCCAGCATGTCGGCCGTCCCCGTCACCGCTTTATCCCCAGCAGTCGTCCTCTGCCCGACGGTCGTCTTCCGTCGCCCGCACTTTATAAACATACTTTATTTTCTTTTACAATCTATATCCCTTTTCTTCTTCATTCTGTGAGTGCAAATTTTGGACTGTCTTTGGTATTCAACCACAAGTTATCTTGTTTGCCTGTTAAGCCGTTGCTTACATCCTGCACAGCTAACTCATGCTTGAATAGGGGCAGCTGTAAACACCCCAAATTTGCCCTCACCCATTCACACCATGGCTTGTGATCTCTTCACATGCATAAGTTCAATCATGGCACCTCCAATTGCATTTTTTGATTCACTGCATTGATTCTAATTTTTCTGCATCTAGGGTTTGTGATCTGAGCAATCCAAGAGCCTCTTGAGCCACTTCAAAGGTCATCAATCACTTCAAAGGGGTCCATGTATGTTCAAGCATCATATTGTATCCTCACAAAATCAAGAATGCCAAAGAATCACAAGAACTGAGAATGGCATGGAAGCAGAGCCAGGTTTAACTGCACAGATGACCTAGAATTAGGGTTTTGGTTTCAAAGGCCATAACTCCAAATTTTTTGGTAATTATTGTTTCCATTAGTCTCTATATGATATAGGGATCATGCATATCAATTTTCATGAAGAAATTCCATGGGGAAGGCATCTAACCAAGAGTTGACTTCTTGAGCAAGTCAGTGTAAAATTTGGGCATCTGAGGCCCCCAATGACCCAACCAAAGGGTGTTCTTCATCATTTTGGATGTGTATGATCTTTATTTGATCATAGAAGATGTTAGAAGTTCACAAAATTGAAGAATTTCAAGCCATTTTCAAAGTTGCCTTTTTGGGAAAATGACTTGTAATGGAAACTTGCCATTTTGGGAAACTTTTTCAACCCTTGCTTTTTGATTCAAAAATGCTTCAAATGAGAAAACTTTGGTCATGAAAGTTGTAGAATGGATCATTCCGTTTTCAAAAAGTACAAGAACTCATTCTAATTCATTTTGGATCAAAAGTTATGGCTTGTCAAAGTTGGGAAAAATCATATAATTTCAAGTTTTCTACCAAAGAGGCAAAGTTGCAAAATCCCTTGCCAAGACAAATTGAAACCTCAAAGTGACTTCTAAACTTTACACAAACATAAATCAAGGCCTAAAATTCAGAATGCACCAAGAGTTTGTCCATTTTCATGACTTATGGATCAAGAAACTTCAAAAGGGCCAAAGTTGATTAAAGTTGCAAAACATCATTCAAACCCTAATCCATTTGCTGGCTGGCTTCAAAACTGATCCCATGGCCCTCCTCATTTCTTGCTGCGCAGGACACCCCTCTTGTCCTTGGCTAACTATTGGCCCATACCTCTCTTACACAAAGCTTGACCTTTTTGCAAAAGACCCAAACCAAGCACAATAGGGCACAACCACTCCACAGACCTATCCATGAGTGATAAGTGGACCAAAGGCAAGCCATAACACCACACAACTCATGCTGAAACACACTCTAAGCCATAGTTATCAAAAATCCTCCAACTTGCAAAACCATTCGAATCTCTCAGCTCACTCAACCATTCTTCAAACCAACTTCACCATTGATCTCAGCATGTCTCACTAATCATCCCTGACCCTTCACATTGCCCTGAAACCCCCTGAAATCAAAACACGATTTCCTCCCTTCACTGAACAGAACTTGCTCAATCTCACAAACCAGCCATTCTAAACTCCAACCAAGCTTTGCAAACTTCTCAGGGGGATCATTGGAGGAGATTGAAAGCAAAGAACTGGCCAGAGTGTTGCAAACTGAGAAAGCTCAAGCTCAGGTACCTCATGAACTTTTTTTTTCCAGAAACGCATTCTTAAGTTCTTAAATGAATCTATGTGATGTGCTGATCATGCTGATATGTTTAGTTTTGCAAATGGTTAAGTATTGAGTATGTATGAAGTTTCTGAAATTTTTTGACCTAAACCCCTTTTGATTCGATTCAGCTTTGATACGAAAAATAATTGAGTTTTGTTTGTTGATTCTTGTTATATGATGTATGGGGATCATTTCTGGGCAGAGAAATCAAGCTTTAGTGACCTAAGGAGTGAGTTAGCAATTTTTAGGGAAGGAAGTGGCCGGAGAAGATGACCGGAGGTCATTTCCGGCCACCTGAAAATCATTAGTGCATTAATGAGGATTAGGGTTTAGTTTGAATATAGGCCGCGGATTGGGTTGACTGGGGTTGACTTGCGCGCAAACGTGTGGCTAGGATGCATCATTAAAACCCTAACCTTGTTTAATTAATTAAAATCCTGTTTAATTAATTCATAAACCAATTTAGCCAGATTTGAATCTGGGCCCTTGGATCTGGCGCGCAGTCAACCAGTCCAAGCCCAGATCAAATCACCCTGTTGATCTGAGATGGCCGCTGTTGAAAAGGGCGTTGTTGTTGATTGTTGTTATTGTTGTTGTAGGATCTCTATTGAGGGAACTGTGGCTGTTGAGGAAAGTGTTGTGGTTGTTGAGTATACTGAGGAGGTGGAGTTGGGATAGTGACGGCAGCAACTGATCTATTCAGATATTGGGGTCTTCGTCTTCCCATATGTACAAAATTTGTTTCACCAGATCTGCGGGGCCCAGCAAATGGCTTCCTTGTACTGCTTGAACTGGCACCGTTGTTGGAAATCTTTCCCATCTTCAGTAAGCTCTCAATTCTTTCCCCAGCTATCACCACGTCTGCAAAGCTGGTAGAAGAAAATGCAGCCAATCTGTCAATATAGGTACCTTGGAGAGTATTCATGAACATATATGCCATCTCCCTTTCTGACATCGGGGGTTGAACGGCAGCAGCTAGTTGCCTCCACCTTTGGGCATATTCTCTAAAGCTTTCACGGGAAGATTGTGACATTCCCATTAGAAGTGTTCTGTTTGGAGCCATGTCCAGATTATACTGATATTGACGAATGAAAGCTTCTGCCAAGTCTTTCCAATTTCTAACTGTGGCCCTGGTCAAATGAAAATACCACTCTCGGGATGCCCCTGTCAAGCTATCCTCAAAGTAAAACATCCACAACTTCTCATCCATGGTGTATGCTTTCAATCTCTCTAGGAAAGACTGAAGATGGGTACGTGGGCAGGATGTGCCATTGTATCTTTCAAAACAAGGAGGTTTGAACTTATGAGGAATTCTAACCCCCTCCACCAATCCCATATCCATGACATCAAAACCCAGAGAGTTTTAGGATTCGAGAGACCTTAGCTTTTCTGAAATTTCATCCAACCAACGATCGTAAACTTCGTCTCCAGCCCCAACCACAGTAAACTGTTCTTCTTGAGGGTCTTCCTGCAAAGCCCTTCCTCCAGTGTTACCTTGGGTGTTTCTTATAGCATTGATGTCTGGGTTCAGGTGTGGTCCAAACTCTGGGGGATCAGTACGAGGTTGTACGTGATCGTTGTTACTGGTACCCCCTGTACCTGGATGGTTTTCTTCGGGAGTTTGCCGCTCGACTAACTCTCTCATTATCTCGTGGCTTTGAGCCAATTTTCAGTCATCACTGTCATAAATTGATTCATTTGGGCCCTCATCTCTGTCCTCTCATTGGCCATTTGGGCTCTCACTTCAGTCAAGTCTTGTTGAACCTGATCCATTTGTAATCCCGGAAGGTTGTTTCTTGTCGGATACCGTTGCACTCTATTGACAGGGAACACTCTTCTATGAGCAATGTTTCCTGAAACCACAACAAAGTGAGAAACAACAACAAAACAAAAACCTACAAAACAAAGAGAAAATGTTAGTATGCAATGCATGATGTCTATTTGCCTTCCAAGGGTATCCAGTTTGGTTCTTTGGTTTTGACCTTTCCAGACCTCGAGGAAATGCTGATGTTGAAGAAAGATTAAGCCCATAAAAATAATACAAACCATATATTACAAAAATGTGAAGATACATAGTTTGATTACAATAAAGTCCCCATGGTGGGTCAAAATACATCAACAGAATCAAAAGTACAAACAAAAGGAAATGCAAGTACAAGGAAATCAAACATCCAATCCAAAGCCATCCTCTCTGACTTCCTTCAGGAGAGCCTCGGTTACTGGACCTACTGGGTGCTCTGTGATGGTCCTGATAAGAAGGTTCCTGGTAGCAATGGCACTGGTCAACTTCTTATGCTTATCCTGGTCCTTTGATCTATTTATCCCCGCCCGTAGTATCAACTCAGAGATCTCCTTTTGTGCTGCTAACAAAGCCACCTGATTCTTCTTCTCACTAGCCTCAAGTTGCTCTATCCTAGCTTGGGTTCTCTGATCTTCTTGTGCATCAGCCTCAGTGATCCTGATCCACCTAGCCTGGCTCTCCTCTAAGTAATGCTCAGCCCTGGCCTTCTGAGTCTTAGCTTCCTTGCAAGCATTCTTCAGCACTAACTCTCCTGCTCTAGCCTTTCTGATGTAGTCATCCGTCTTCTCAATCTTGGTCAAGTGCTCAATCCGGAGCTTCTCTAACCTTTCATTATCTAGACGGCTGTCATTCCTCACTCAGAGGGTCTTCTTCAAGGCTTCAGAGAGCTGGGCATTCCTTTCCTTCAGCTTCTCAAACTCTTCTAAACTGACAGTAGTTGCAGGCTCCATTGCTGATGGCCCAGGTATATCCTCTAAGGTGAATGGCATCCGGGTGATCTGTCCCCTGACACGACACCAATCAAGATACTGAGCTGAAGCTATATTGTTGCACTTCCCAAGGATAGCTGTCCCCTTAGTCTGAATGTTTTCCCAAGCCCAGGAAGCTTTTCTTACAATGGCAAGGTTGTGTTGTATGTCACAATAGAGGGTCTCTGTTAAATCTTGCCCTCTTGGGGGATGTACCAAGGCATACCCTAATTTCCTCTTGAAAATAAAATGGTTATAGTTGATCCAACCTCTTACTCCAATCAAGGGTACATTGGGATATTGCCCACAGTTAGTAATGATATCCTTGCCCTTGGTGCTCTGAGTACACCATCTGATGTCTTCTGATGTAAGGGCAATCAATCTCTTAGCCCAGTTCCTTGGCTGATGAGGATTCAGGAAAGTGTCTGACTTTGGCAAGTGCCTTAACAACCAACAGTAGAAGAGGGGTGCACAACATCTGACCAATCTTCCCATTTGCTTCTCATTCCTTTGATGCACTGAGTAGTAAAATCCTCCAAGCAAGGTAGGAACTGGATTCCTCAATAAGAAAAGGTGAATAGAACTCTTGCTTACAAACTTTGGCTCATCTGCAAACAAGATAACTCAATATATGCTGAGGGCTAGGAGAGCACAAACAGCTTCCCACTTCCTTGCTGCAGCATGCAGGGTGGCCTGGGAGATCAAGAAGTCCAAGTGAAGGCCTGGAACCCCAGCCTTGGTGGTCATGCTCTGGTCAATGAGGGTAGGCTTCAAGTGCAATGCCTTAGCTATATCTTCATTATTGGGAGCAACCATCTCAGGGTTGAAAGGAATCCCTCTCCTGATGGGGACACCTAACAACATGGAAAATTCTTCTAGCAAAGGTCCCAACTGAAAGTCAGGGAATGTGAAACATCTGAGAGTAGGATCATAAAATTGCAAGCAAGTGTGGATCATGCTCCTCTGGGATGCATTAAGGTCCATGATCATGTCCAAACTGCCTCCATAATGTTCCATCAATAAAGGGACATGATCAGGAGTGATGAGAGACTGGATCTTTCTAATGCCTGTCAGAGTAGGCTCAAAGAAAAGTGAGGAGAAGCCCTGATGGAGGTAACTACTGAAAACTGATGAAGATAACTGGAAAGGGTTCTGAAGAAGGGTCTCTGATGAAGACAACTGGAGAAGAGTCTCTGATGAAGACAAACTGATGAAGGTGCTGGTGCAGATAACTGAGGAAGCCTGTGCAGCAGAATAGGTCAAAACCAAACCAAAGATAAGACGTGGATACCCTGTAAAACAAATAGACAAATGTTAAATGATACAAAATGAAGTATGCAGGATGATATGCAAAGGGTTTGTGATCAAGTGCTGGATTTGTTATCTGCCTTGATAGGGTCCATGTGTGTTCATAAGTCTGGATGGAGGCTTAGAAAACCAGTAACCATGTGGAGGACTCAAATAAAGAGCCACAAGTCCAGGGTTTCACAAGAACTGTCCAAAATAATACAACCTTAACAAATCCAGTAACAAGTTATGATGAGGCCAATGGTTCCTGCAAACCTGTAAACATCCCAACCCCTCACATGTATTGTTCTAGAACAATGATCCTCGGACTTGGATCAGTTATGAGAAGTGTAAACACTTCTAACCCGGAGGTACAATGTTTACAATAACCATAAAGGATCCTCCTTTAATTCACCTCAAATGCTGAAGGTCATAAACGGTCATCCAGACTTAGAAGGCTTCCCAGATAGCCCTAGTACTACATGAAATTCGTAGCACAGAGTTCTCAAGAAGAAACCCATGTCTGAACCGTGTTTCATATTCCCGCACCAGATCAAAATGGAATGGGAAAGAATATGAAGCCACTCTATCCTATGTGTCACTCAGGCTCCCGGTATGGAACCTCAATCATTCCAAAATCCCTCCCACCAAGGAAACTACAGATCCAACACAAAGGATGATAACAGTATGAAATGCATAAAACTGTAAATGAAAGCAATAAATAAAGCTGTACAGAAAGCAGTAAATAAAGCAATAAATAAATAAGCACAAGTAGCACATAACACCCCCGTAAACACAAATCAAACAAGCGCTAGGAGGAACCCACAAAATTAACCAGAAGCCCTGGCAGCCAAGTTCCCCAGTAGAGTCGCCAAGCTGCCGCTCCCGAAGATTTGTATCCCGGTACAAGTGTGAACGGTCAGCAAAAAGAGAGAATGAAATGAAGATGAATAGAGTCGCCAGCTAGGCATTTTTATCCCGAAGGAAAGCTAATGCTCCATAAACCTAGAAAAAGATGGATAAGACGGTTGCGAACCAGAGAAACTGAGAAAGGGGGTTGGTTACAACCTGGGAAGGTATTAGCACCCATATTGTCCGTCGTACTCGACGAGATCCACGCTTAAAAGATTGTGTTTAAAGGGGTATTGTGTGTGCTATCTGTGTGCAAAAGCTGGAAATGAATATACAAGTGTCAGTGCAAAAGGGAAGTGAAATGCTCAGAAATGAGGCCTAAAAGAGAATGCTGAAAGAGGGGGAAGACACAGAGACTTTTGTTCGATAACTGTTAAGTTATGCATACGTATCCTCTCGTGCAATGAAGAAGTCAGAACACCGTAGTTCGACTCAAAGAGACTGGAAGATAAATTGACTGTGAACTGCTTACTTGCCTATGCTCAAGTGTATGACTCGTCTGGCTCGAGTGCTAACTGTCTTGCATTAGACGGAAGAAGCAAGTTCTCGCTTATGAATGAGTGTGATGAGAAAAGAATCCCGAAGGAGACAATTATTGTTTGTTTTTGTGTTTTTCAGTTTTGTTATTGTTTTTGGTGTTTTTGCATAAATTAATGAGCTTAAGCCTATATCAAGGGGCTTGTAAACTCATTATATCCTCCCTGATTAGGGATAATGAGGATACTTAAGTATGAGATAAGCATCTCAACTTAACTACCATGATGATGTAGTATTAAGATCATTAACCTACTTGTGATTATTTAGATGTTTTTGGGTTTTTGTTTAGTGTTAAGTAATGAGTTTAATCTCTAATCACATATTAGTGAACTCATTACACCATCCTAATAGAAGGATAATAGATGAGAACACTTAAGCTAAGGAAGATACCTCAACTTAATCCATGGTTAGGGATTAAATTCATTATATAACAAAACCTTTATTAAAGAGGATTTTAATTAGAGGATGAGATTAAGAAGTGGATTTTATTATTTGTAAGACAACTTGAGGAGGACTTGTCTATTAAACACTATGGTTAGTCCTTCTTAACCATAAAGGAAGAATTAGAACCCTAATGTAAGGCCCAAGTTACAAGATGAAGTCTTAGTGATTATTAGGATAAATTTATTAAGAGGTTTAAACAAATTAACGGCTTAAAACTTAGGATTAAAGTTATACACTCCATCCTAATATAAGGTTACAGGCATAACCCTAATTCCAAAGTCCTAAAACTTTTAAGAGTTTAGTCTCTGACTATGAAGATGAGAAGAGAGACACAAGGACACTCAAAGGTAAAAATATAGGGGGGACTAATCACAACCCTAATTATTATCATGCTTGGATGTTCCTATGGTTTGTAAGGCTTGAGAAAGATCTTCAAGGAAGCCACCAATGGAAGAAGCAGAAGAAAGGAGGGAGAAGCAGAAGAATAAGTTACTTACTTCATTGAAGAAGATAAGTAACTTAAAGAAACAAAGTGAGAAACAATGAACACAAGTGAACAAGTTCACTTCAAAGAAACCAGCAAGATGCATATGAAAGAGATAAATAGAAATGATAAGTGAAGGCAAATCCACTTCTCAAAATAACTTACCACCTGAAAATGTTAGCATGGATGCATAAAGTTCAAGGCATAAGGAAATGAAATGAAATGAGATGAGATGAAATGACCAAAGTCAGAAGTGTTTATGCAATGTTAATGTCATGTGAGATGATGCAAAGGCATATAAAGTGCATATGAATGATCATACAAAGATGAGATGTTATGTAAGCATGCTTTGAAGTTTGAAAACACATGAAAGTTAATGAAATGAAATGATTGCAAACCATGTAAAATGAATGAAGAAATGATCAAGCATGATTCTAACATGTCCTAAGATGCCTAAGATGACATATTAATGCAAGGAATGTCATGGCAAGTTCATGTATGGATGCATATGCAAGATGAATGCAAATGAACACATAAAATTAGGGTTTTTATGGACAAGCAAGATGTACATGAACAAAACAGAAGCATATGGCATGATAAAAATTTGAAACCAAGCTCAAACAAACCCTAATACCATACTAGGTCACACCCCAAAGGATAAGGTCAGAAGCCTTACCACTCAAAAGTTATGAATTTCCTAAGTTTCTAGGGTTTTTTGGGTGATTCTCAAAGAAAAATGCAAATCAATTCAAAAATGCAAGATAAAATTCATGAGATAAATGACCTATAAACTACATTCTATGCACAAAACAATTCAAAAATAATCATCTTCAAACTCTTCATGGTTAGGCAGAAAAGATATTTTCAAGTTAGGGTTCAAAAATATGATTTAAATGACCCTTTATTCAAAGAAAATTCTCAAGTTATGATCAAACCTAAAAAGAAATTTGTGTGAAGAGTTTGAAAATGTTTCTAAATGCAAAGGGATGATTCATGATTTTTTTTGGTGATTTTTAGAAACCTAAATATATTTTTAATTAATTAAAAGACTTTAATTAATTAAAAATAACATTTAAATATTTAAAAAAATACTTTTTATATGCAAAAAATAAAATAAAAATCATTTTCTGATTAAGAAAAATATTGTAAACAAAAATGCAAAAGGAAAGATTTTTTTGAATGATTTAGCTATTTTAAATAAAATGAGAAAGAAAAATACAAAGAAAATGAAATGAAAATAAAATAAAGGGGAAGTATGCATATCCAAGGGCTGATATTTGAACTGAGGAATTGGGGGTTGACTAGCGCGTAATCCAAGGGCTTAGGTTCCATCTGGCTAATTTTAATTAATTAATTTAAATAATCAGGATTAGGGTTAAGTGGGTCAATCCTGGCCATTCATACACGCGGCAAAACAAATCCTACAACCATTATTCAAACTGATCATTAATTACAGGATTAGGATTTAATGACCCTCAGGTGACCGGAACAGTGTTCCGGTCATCTTCTTCGGCAACACCTTCATGCTATCTCACTCCCTAGGCTACCCCAACCCCTCTAAAGCTCCAGAATCAACCCACTAACCCCCCTAAGCAAGAATCATCCATCAAAACACATTTATCATGCCTCAAAAACAAGATTCTAATCAAATCGTAAAACTGAACAAAACTTTCAGACATTCAATACATGCTTAATAATCAACCATTTTCAAAACAAATTACATCAGGATGATCAATGAAGCATGAAGATTCATTTAGAAACTTAAAATACAAGTTCTGGAAAAAAAGTTCTTGAGGTTACCTGAGATTGAGCTTTCAGTTCTTGAGCTTTCTGGACCTTTCTTTGGTGCAAACCAACCCCAATGAGCTTCCTGAGAATGCTTTGATGCTTGGAGTGAGTTTATTTGGCCTCCTTTTGAAGTTCAGTTTTGAGGGATAAAAAATCGTATTTTGTGTGTGATGTGTTTCAGGCCATTTTGATGGTTGGGATTTGGTCCTTAGGTGATGTTGAGTTGAATGGTGAAGAAAGTTTGAAGTTTTTGTGGTTGTATGATGAGATTAGAAGAAGGGAAGTTTTATGGAGGATTTTGTGATTCTGAGTCTATGAGTGCTTGCAGGCTTGTGTGTTCTATCAAATGAGGTCCTTAGGGTTCACATAAATCATTGTGATTGGTCAGAGAGTGGGTGGTGGCACAGCTTGATTGGTATGGTGTATTTTGAAAAAAAAGTCAAAGAATGTGTACCACACGCATGGCACGGGTCAGAGGAAATCTTATGGCTTGTCCTGCCTCAGCTAGCATTGTGGAGAGCCCTTGGATTGATTTTGATGAGCTGTAACACTTGATGCAAGAGTTTGAAGTGGTTTTGCAATTTTCCCTCTTTGGAAATTTTGTGAAGATTAGGCATGAAATCTTGTGATCCAAGGCACAAATTTGATCAAGCAATGTTGCATTGTCATGTTATGAAGTTTTTGTGCACATTAGAGGTCACTTAGAAGCTTGAAATGCCAATATGCAAAAATCCCTCCTTGACATGAAACTTGAAATTATGTGATTGTTGCCAACTTTTAAAGGCCATATCTTGAGTTCTAGGATGAATCAAGACATGTTCTAGTACTTTTTGAAAAGGGGAAGACCTAATCTACAACTTTCATGTCCAAGAATTTTCATTTGAAGCATTTTTGGTAATGAAAGAGGAGGTTGAAAATCTTTCCCAAAATGGAAAGTTTCCATTACAAGTCATTTCCAAAAATGGCAAGTTTGCAATTTGCTCAAAATTCTTCAATCTTGTGAACTTCCAACCACTTATAAGATCAAATAAAGATCGTAGAACTTCAATTTGATGAAAATGATCCTTTGGTACCCTTGTTGGGGGCCTCAGATGCCCTGATTTTGACTTAACTTGCTCAAGAAGTTACACAATGATCTGATGACTTCCACAATGAATTTCTTCATCAAACTTGGTACACATGATCCTTATAACATATTAAGAACATTAGAAACAAGAATGACCAAAAAAATTGGAGTTAAGGCCTCTGAAACCAAAACCCTTATTTTGGTCATCTGTGCAGTGAAAACCCTAGCTCTGCTTCCATGCCTTTGCCAATCTTTGTGATCCCTTGACTTTCATGAACTTTGGGGAGCATAATATGATTATAGAACACACATGGACCCTCTTGGAAAGCTTCAAGACCATTGGGATGCCTCATATTGCTTCTTGGATTGCTCAGATTACAAACCCTAGATGCAGATGAAATGCAGTGAAACAAATATGCAATATGAGATGTAATGCTTATGTTAAACCAAAAATGAAGGATCACAAGCCATGGTGTGAGAAAACATGAGGGCAAATTTGGGGTGTTTACAGACAACACATTAATGAAGCGCAAGCTTCTCACGTGCGTTATGATCTTGTGTTTGTGTGTTCCCTTTTTAATCACAACCTTTGGATCTGTTTACCATAGTGTGACTAAACCTAGGATGTTGAATGCGCATACTTCTATTTTGGTTGACTTGATGCATAGCCCTTAGATTTGAGTACTTTGTGGAGACTTGTTCTGGAACGTAGAATTAGCTTACCTTGGTTTTGGTTGACTTCTTATAAAGCGCATGGGCCTATTTGTTATTCACACCCCCAGTTGTTGGGCTTTCCTCATTTTGAACTGATTTGGGTTGTTATTCTCACCCCTTTCCCTTTTTAATTCATTTTATTTTCTTATTTTTATTCAGTTCCATTTTTAATTTTTAAAATTAGTTCTAGGCTTTTAAAAATTCCCAAAAAATTCACCATTGACCTTTAGAATTTTAAATAATTTTTTCAAATTTTATTTTAATTTTTTATTTCATTTTAGCCTTCTGAATTAATTTTCTCATTATTTTCTTTTGCATTTCCTTCTTCCATGTATAACTTGGCTTGTTGATTTTCTATCTTGAGATCCATAAAAGCTTTGAACCTGATTCTTTTTGCATTGTGTTAACATGTTAAGGTGCATTAAAATATTTTTGAATAATTTTGTAGGTCTTGTTTGGTTGAGTTTTGAGGTATTGCTTTGAACTTAAGTTTATGAAACCCTAAATTGCTTTGCTTGATTGTTTGGATGCCTTATGTTCTGAATTTTTTCTTGGGACTTTTGCATGTTGATCACCCATGATTGAGGTCCACTGGGACTTGTTTGCATAATTTTTGAAGTGTGTTTGATAATTCTTTGCTGTATGAACCCTTGCTTGCCCTATTTTGTGAAAGTTTTTATCTTAGCTTGCTTGCTTGCATTAGGAGGAACTTATGCCATCATATTAAGATCTGACATTGCATCTTGACATCATCTTGTCGCTCCCACCAAATGAAGCTAGGTCAAATGGGGTACAGACGCGAACGGTCGGCGAGAGAAGGGTGTGAGGACACACAGGCGTGAACTCACAGGGAATGAGAAGAGTCGCCAGCTAGGCATTTTTATCCCGGAGGAAAGGTAATGCTGCATAAACCTAGGAAAAGATATGGATAAGACGGTTGCGAACCAGAGAGACTGAGAAAGGGGGTTGGTTACAACCTGGGAAGGTATTAGCACCCAGATTGTCCGTCGTACTCGACGGGATCCACGCTTAAAAGATTTGTGTTTAAAGGGGTAGTGTTAGTGCAATTTGTGTATAAAGAGAGCTGGAAAAGGTGCACAGGTGTCAGTGTAAAAGAAGTGCAAAGTGTAATATATACAGTGTCAGTGTAAGGGCAGGAGTGAAATGCTCAAGATCATGAGGCTTAAAGAATAATGTTAGAAGGAGGGGGAATATACAGAGACTTTTGTTCGATAACTGTTAAGTTATTCCTACGTATCCTCTCGTGCAATGAGGAAGTCAGAACACCGTAGTTCGACCCAAAGAGACTGAAAGATGAATTGACTTGTGAACTGCTTACTTGCCTATGCTCAAGTGTATGATTTGTCTGGCACAGATGCAAACTGTCTTGCATTAGACGGAAAAAGCAAGTTCTCGTATATGAGTGAATGAGATGAGAAAAGAATCCCGGAGGAGACGATTATTGCTTGTTTTTGTGTTTTCAGTCTTTTATTTCTTTTTGAATTTTGTCATCAGTTAATGAACTTAAGCCTAAACCAATGGATTTAGTAAACTCATCACATCTTCCCTCTGATTAGGGGTAATGAGAATACCTTAAGTGTGAAGTCAGCTTCTCACACTTAATCACCTTTGATATAGGGTTAAGATCATTAACCTACTTGTGATTATTTAGATGTTTTTGTTGTTTTTGTTTAGTGTTAAGTAATGAGATTAAGCCATAATCAAGGATTAAACAGACTCATTACACCATCCTAATAGAAGGATAATAGATGAGAGTGTTTAAGCTGAGGAAAGCTCCTCAACTTAATCCATGATTAGGGATTAAACTCATGACAAAACAAAGCCTTTATTAAGTGGATTTTAGTTAATGATAAGATGAAGAAGTGAGTTTTATGGTTAGTAAGACAACTCGAGGGGGACTTGTCCATTAACACTAGGGTTAGTCTTTCTTAACCAATTAAGGAAGAATTAGAACCCTAATGCAAGGCCCAAGTTACAAGCTTGATGTCTTGATGATTATTAGATGAGTTAGTTAAAGGATTTAAACACATTAAGGGTTTAACACTTAGGATTAAAGTTATACACTCCATCCTAATAGAAGGATGCAGGCATAAGCTTAATCACAAAGCCTTAAAGCCTTTAGGGTTTAGTCCTTGATTATGAGGTGAGAAGAGAAGACTCAATGAGACACAAAGGTAAAAACTAATTGGGGGACTAATCAAAACCCTAATCATTGTCATGCTTGGTTGTTCCTAAGGTTTGTGAGGCTTACAAGAAAGATCTTCAGAGGAACCACCAGGAAGCAGATGAAAGGAGCAAAGGAAGCAAAGTAACTTGCTTCATTTAAGAAGACAAGTCACTTGAAGGAAAGAAAGTAAGAAGAAGAAGAAAGAGCAAGCTCAATCTCAAACACAAAACAAAATGCAGCAAGGATGCATAAGGGAGATGAAAAGAAATTGTGAGAAGTGAAGGCAAATTCACTTCTCAAAGTAACTTACCACCTGAAAAGTTAATGAAAGAAATGCAATGCAATGCAAAATGAGATGAAATGACATGATGCAAACCAAAACCAGAAGCATGAGTGTGATTTTAATGATGCTATGGGATGATACAAACATGAAACAAGGCATGAGAATGATCATACAAACATATGGATGCAAATGAAGCATGCATAGAACCATGAACATACATGAAAAGTTATGAAATGCAAATGACATACAACATGGCAAATGAAAGATGCAATGATCAAACATGTTTCTAATATGTCTTAAGATGTCTAATGGATCAAATGGATGCACAAAATGCTATGGCAAGTCATGGTATGTAAGCAAATGCAAGATGAATGCAAGAGGAAGCCCCAAATTAGGGTTTATGATCAATGCACAAAACAAAAACAAAAACCAGAAGCAAACATCATGATAAAAAATTGAAAATTCATTCAAAGGAACCCTAACCCTACATAAACTCACTGCCCAAAGGAGGGGTTCTAACTCTTAACCTAATGAAAGTTATGAATTTCCTAAGATTTCTAGGGTTTTAGGGTACCTTGACAAGAAAAATGTCAAACAAATGGAAAATGCAAGATCAATTCATGCCAATTTAATCCTACAAACTACATGATATGCAAGACACAATGCAAAAAGAATCAAAGTCCAACTCTCAAAGACTAGGCAGAAATGAATTTTTGAACATGGGATCAAAATAATGCTTTGAAATGAAATTAATTCCATGAGAAATTGTCAAAATGCATCAAGATCAAAAAATAAATTTGGTTTGAGGGTTGGACAATGTTTCTAAATGATTTTAAAGGTTTCATGAATTTTTTGGTGATTTTTAAATACCTAAAAGTATTTTTAATTAATTAATTCTCATTAATTAATTAAAAATAAACTTTTAAATGATTTAAAAATATTTTTTAATGTAAAAAATAAAAATAAAAATGTTTTTGGTTTCTGAAAATTAATACAAGCTTGCATAAAAAATTTCAGAATTTTTAAAATTGTTTTACTATTTTAAAATAAATGGACAAAATAAATGAAATAAAATGCAAAATAAAATGAATTAAACTGAAAAATGAGAAAGTATGCAAGATCAAAGGCCAGAATTCAAAACCACACGCGCGCGAATTGACTTGGCGCCACATCCAAGGGCTGAAATTCAAATTTCCCTAATTAATGTCATTAACCCTAATCCTGCCCTAATCACTTTCAGGCGACCGGAACACTGTTCCGGTCGTCTTCTCCGGCTAGCTCGAATCCCTAACTCCCTCTACACGCAAAAAAAATGAAATCTAACTGCCCAGAATTCATCCCCACTCAAAACCGAATCAAACCCCTCAATCCAACATCATTTTTCATTCATTAATCAGCCAAATCGAATCAAAACATTCTTAGGGCAAAAAGTTTCAGAGCATTCATACATCCTGGTTTCTCAACCATTTTCAAAAGTAAACACATATTCATGATCAGGGGAGTGCATAGAAGCTTTTAAGAACTTAAAATGGAGTTTCTGGAAAAAAAGTTTGAGATGGCTACCTGAACTGAAGCTTTGGTTTCTGGTACTTTCTGGCTGGTTTCTTGCTCGCAATCAACTCCACTGGACCCCTTTGAGAAGCTTTCAATGCTTGTTTGAAGTTTATAATGGATGGTTTAAGAGATGGCAGAAGTTCTGTTCAATGGCAGGTGGTGATCGTGTTTTTGATTCTTTGAGTTTCAGGCTATGGTGAGGGGTGGTTTGTGATCAGGGAAGTGTGTTGAGTTGATTTGTGAAGTTGTTTTTTGTGTTTGAGGCTTGTGCAAGCAGTTTCGAAAGCTTTTGCAAAATGGTGTGGAAATGAGAATGCTGTGTTGGAGAGTGTTTCAGGCCTATGTTTTTGTATGCTTTGGCTTGCTTTTTGTTTTCATAAACAATTGTGATAGGTCAGATGAGGTGATGTGTGCTTTATTGATTGGTATGGCTCAAGTTGCCAAAATGTCAAAGTTGTGTAAGGGAGGCATGGGCTACTTGCTAGCCAAGGAAAAAAGGTGTGTCCTGCGCAGCAAGATGTGTGGAGAACCCTTGGATTGTTTCTGATGTCAGCCAGCAAGTGGATTCACACTTGAGTGAGTTTTTGCAACTTGCCTTACTTTTGCTTCTTATGAGATTTCTTGCTCCATAAGCCATAAAAATGAGAGATCTTTTGGTGCAATCTGACTTTTAGGTCTTGGTACATGCTTGTATGGAGATTAGAAGTGTATTTGATAGCTCAATTTGCCTTGACAAGTGAATTTGCAACTTTGCCTCTTTGGTAGAAAACTTCAAATTTTGTGATTTTTGCCAACTTTGACAAGCCATAACTTTTGATCCAAAATGAATTAGGTCATGTTATTGTACTTTTTGAAAAGGGAATGATCCATTCTACAACTTTCATGACCAAAGTTTTTCCATTTGAAGCATTTTTGAATCAAAAAGTAAAGGTTGAAAAAGTTTCCTAAAATGGCAATTTCATTAAAAAGTCAACTTTCCCAAAAAGTCAACTTTGCAAAAGACTTGAAATTATTCAATTTTGTGAACTTATAACATCTTCTATGATCAAATAGAGATCATACACAATCAAAATGATGAAGAACACCCTTTGGTTGGGTCATTGAGGGCCTCAGATGCCCTGATTTTACACTGACTTGCTTGAAAAGTCAACTCTTGATCAGATGACTTCCCCATGGAATTTCTTCATGAAAATTGATATGCATACTCCCTATACCATATAGAGACCAATAGAAACAAGAATGACCAAAAAATTTGGAGTTATGGCCTTTGAAACCAAAACCCTAATTCTAGGTCATCTATGCAGTCAAACATGGCTCTGCTTCCATGCCATTCTCAGTTCTTGTGATTCTTTGACATTTTTGACTTTGAGGGGATATAATATGATGCTTGAACATACATGGACCCCTTTGAAGTGATTGATGACCTTTGGAGTGGCTCAAGAAGCTCTTGGATTGCTCAGATCACAAACCCTAGATGCAGATGACTTTGAACCAATGCAATGAATAAAAAATGTGATATGAGATGATTTGATAAAGTTTATGCACATGAAATGATCACAAGCCATGATGTGAATGGGTGAGGGAAAATTTGGGGTGTTTACAGCTGCCCCTATTCAAACATGAGTTAGCTGTGCAGGATGTAAGCAGTGGCTTAACAGGCAAACAAGATAACTTGTGGTTGAATACCAAAGACAGTCCAAAATTTGCACTCACAGAATAAAGAAGAAAAGGGATATAGATTGTAAAAGAAAATAAAGTATATTATAAAGTGTGGGCGACGGAGGACGACCGTCGAGCAGAGGACGACTGCTGGGTAAAGAGCAATGATGGGGACGACCGACATGCTGGGGATAAGAGGGATCATGATGGGGACGGCCATCAAGTAAAGCTATAAGGTTCTCTGCGGATTAATGAAAAATGATGGGGACGGCCATCAAGTTCATAAAGTGATGTAAGCAAACGATGGGGACGGCCATCGGGCTAAGCTGATGAAGGAAGATCATTAGAAAAAGGAAAAGGGACCACGACGGGGACGGCCATTGGGTTAAAGAATAAATGAAATGGTGATGAGGGACGGTCATCAAAGGTGAAGGACGATCACCTGGTAGGGTACGGCTGCCGAAAATATCGCGACATAGGACGAATGCCGGATAAAAGGTCAACGATGGGGACGGCCATCGGACGAGCATGATGAGGGACAGTCATCAGGAGGTGAAGGATGATCACCTAGCAGGGGACGGCTGCTCTCAAGGTTTATCATGACGTATGACGAACGCCAGATATCAAGATCAACGATGGGGACGACCATCGGATAAAATGATGAAGGACGATCATCAAAAATGTGAAGGACGATCACCTAGCAGGGGACGGCTGCTAAATATCACGACACAGGACGAGTGTCGGATAGAAAAGATCAACGATGGGGACGGCCATCGGATAAAATGATGAAGGACGATCATCAAGAGGTGAAGGACGATCACCTAGCAGGGTACGACTGCTCTCGGGGTTTATCATGACATATGACGAATGTCAGATAGAAAAAGAAAATTTGTTTCGCTGGCGATTTACTGGGTAATGGTAAACACGGACGAGTGTTTACATCCAAGAAATAAAAGTATAAGGGTTTAGATGTTTGTGTATAGATTAAAGATGCGGACGAGCATCCTTAAGACTACGATACGGATGAGCATCGAGTAGAAACAAATACTGACACGTGTTCAGAGATGATGATACGGACGAGTATCAACTGGTTAACAGAGAACACGGATGAGTGTTGAATCTGAGGGGACTCTTCTGGGGAATAGTAGACACAGACGAGTGTCTAATTCAAGAAGACAAAAGTGTTTGACACAGTGTATGGATTAAAGATGCGGACAAGCATCCTTAAGACTATGATACGGACGAGTATCAGGTAGAAACAAACGCTTGACGCATGCTTTGAGATGATGGTACAGACGAGTACCAACTGGTCAACAACGAACACGGACGAGTGTCGAATCTGTGGGGATATAAATGGTATATACAAGATACGGACGAGTACCTGTATAAGAGTAACATGAGTAGTGAGTATGAGTGATGTATAGATGAGTGTTTAACCTGCTGGAGTGAGTGACACGGACGAGTGTCAAAAGGTGAAGAGTATAGTATAAACAAATATCTGATATACAAAGTGTTTATGTTGCTGTGCTAGGGAAAGTGACATGGACGGATGTCAAGGAAATGTAAGTATCTGTGAGTGCAAAAGGGGACGCTTTGGCTTTCTGCTGGGGATATGACACGGACGGGTGTCACGAGGAGTATATACTGGTGTTTGGGAGTGTAAGGCAACTGTTTTAGCTTTAGCTCTCCGCTGGGGAATCTGGGGGGTATTCTGTATGTTGATGGATTGTCACTATTCATAAGTGTTTGATTCAGAACATGGCTTGTGATTATGCAATATGTTTGATTTTTGCCGTAATGCTCCGTGTTAGACGGAATGCTACGCTTTGTGGGGTGAATATGATGCGAATGCTATGATTATGCAAAGATACCGGTCCGGGATTCGGATCCCGTTGCTGTGAGGATCTTCGGTCGATCTGTTTGAAGTGGACATCCCAGCTGGGGATGAGATCATTGGTAGATCTGATGAGATGTATCTGCTTGGGGAGATAGGTCACTGATAGACCCATCCTTGGTAATGAGGGACTCAGCTGGGGTTTGTAGAAGCTTTCGTCGCTCTGTTGTGATTCCTTCATGCGTTGCTCTTCTGAATAGAGGCTGAAACTCTGTGGGGAAGTGGTTCCCTGACTTTTGTACTTGGCTGAGGAAGAATGATTGGCAACTCGGCTGGGAGAAGCAACAAGTGGCAACTCAGCTGGGGAGAAAACACTTTGAGTGCTAAGACTGAGTGAGTGTTGATTTGCCAGCTTGCTGGGATGAAGCTTACATGCCCCATGTTGCGCTTTGAGTACTTGCAATCCTGAAAAGACAGAGAAACGCACAAGTGATCCCGAGGTATCTGTAAACGCCCCAAATTTGCCCTCACCCATTCACACCATGGCTTGTGATCATTTCATATGCATAAACACAATCATACCATCTCATATCACATTTTTGATTCACTGCATAGGCTTTAAGTCATCTGCATCTAGGGTTTGTGATCTGAGAAATCCAAGGGCTTCTTGAGCCACTCCAAAGATCATCAATCACTTCAAAGGGGTCCATGTGTGTTATTATATCATATTATATCCTCTCAAAGTCAAAAATGCTAAAGAATCACAAGAACTGGGATGGGTATGGAAGCAGAGCCAGGTTTAACTACACAGATGACCTGAAATTAGGGTTTTGGTTTCAGAGGCCATAACTTCAAAATTTTTTGTCATTCTTGTTTCTATTGGTCTCTATATGGTATAGGGAGTATGCATATCAATTTTCATGAAGAAATTCCATGGGGAAGTCATCTGTTTAAGAGTTGACTTTCTGGACAAGTCAGTGCAAAATCAGGGCATCTGAGGCCCCCAATGACCCAACCAAGGGGTGATCTTCATCATTTTGAGTGTATATGATCTTTATTTGATCATGGAAGAAGGTTTAAGTTCACAAAATTCAAGGACTACAAGTTTTTGCAAAGTTGACTTTTTAGGGCATGGTTGACTTTTAAGGAATATGTCATTTTATGCCACTTTTCAAGCCTTGCTTTTTGATCCAAAAATGTTTCAAATGGAAAAACTTTGGTCATGAAAGTTGTAGATTAGATCTTTCCCTTTTCAAAAAGTACAAGAACATGACCTAATTCTTTTTGGATCAAAAGTTATGGTGTGTCAAAGTTGGCAAAAATCACTAATTTTCAAGATATGCCTCAAATGAGAAACTTGCAAAAACTTTGTACCAAGGCATTTGTGACTTCTAGTTCATGTCTAACCAATGTACAAACATCACACAAGTCCTAAAAATCATATTTGGACCAAAAGATCACATGTTCATGGTTGGCAAAGCAAGAGATTTTCATGAAGTTTCAAAAATGATCAAGTTGCAAAACCACTCATCACACTTCACCCACTTGCTGCATTGGCCATTGAACCAGCCCTAGCCTTTCCCCTCACCATGCTGCGCCAGCCCACACACTTGTACTAGCCTAGAACACCACCCATGCTTCTCTTACACAAGAGTGGACTTTTTGCAAAAGGTAGCATACCTATCACAGCAGGCCAAGTCACATCCTCTGACCATTTGGAATTGTTTATACTATCCATTTGCAAGCTAAACATAACATCAAGCCAGCCTGAAGCAAGCCCTAAGACAGCATTCACAAAAACACTCCATCAAGCATTTCTCTTAGAATCTCTCTACACAACACACAAACACAAAAACCAATTCCACTGATCAATTCACCTTGCTTCATTGAGCCAAAACCAGCAAGACTTAGGCCTGAACCAAGCAAGAACACCATTTCTCCATTTTCACTCCCAAGAGCAAAACCATTCGAAACTCATTCCACAGGCCATAAACACTCAAACAAACTCCACAAACCTTCTCCACTCATCATCCTGATCACAAAGAACCCTTCACCATTGCCAGAAACAGCCTGAATCATAAACACGATTCACACCTGAGCTTGGAAAGAACTTGTTCAATCTTTCAAACCAGCCAACCTAAACTCCTTCCAAGCATTCAAGGATCATCAGGGGACCAAGTAGAGTGGATTGCATCAAAGGGAGAGGGCAGAAAGTTGCTGGATTGAAAGCTTCGAAACTCAGGTAGCTCAAGAACATTTTTTCCAGAAATCATTTTTTAAGTTCTTAAGTTGTTGTTCATGCTTCCCTGATCATAAATATGTCTTTAGTTTTGAAAATGGTGGAGAGATGAGAGTTTAATCAGTCTCTGAAACTTTTTGCCCTAGATTTTGTTTGTTTCGATTCAGCCATTCCTGGAAAAATAAATTTGTTTTGATTGAGGGTTTTGATTCGTGAGTGAGTGGGGATCATTTCTGTTCAATTAGATTTCATTTTTGTAACGTGTAGAAGGAGTTAGCACTTTGTCTCGCCGGAGAAGATGACCGGAACCACTGTTCCGGTCATCAGAAAGTAATTAGGGTTTGATTAATTAGGGCTAAGTGTAATTAAGCCAGTTTGAACATAGGCCGTCCAGATGCGCGCCTAGTCAACTCCCGCGCATGTGACTTTGAATCCAGGCCATCAGATCTGTTGACTTCTCATTAATTCAGTTTAAATTCATTTTTATTTTCATTTAATTCATTTGTTTTGTACAATTTATTTAAAATAGCAAAATTGTTTTAAAAATTATGAAACTTTTTCTCAAGAGTTTCATTAATTTTTAAAACACAAAAATATTTTTATTTTCATTTTTAGCATTTAAAAAGTATTTTAAAATATTTAAAAGATTATTTTTAATTGATTAATGAAAATTAATTTATTAAAAATACTTTTAGGTATTTAAAAATAACCAAAAAATTCATGAAATGTTCTAAGACATTTAGAAACATTGTCCAACCTTCAAACCAAATTTATTTTTTGATCTTGATGCATTTTGAGAATTTTTCATTGAATAAAAATCATTTTTATGCATTAATTTGATCCAAAGTTCAAAAAATCATTTCTGCCTATCCATGAAGAGTTGGACATTGATTCTTTTTGCTTTGCATTGTGTTTAGCATGTAGTTTGTGAGATTAAATGGCCATGATTTGATCTTTCATTTTCATTTTGTTTGACATTTCTTTTGTTTGGAAACCCTAAAACCCTAGAAATCTTAAGAAAACCATAACTTGAACTTGGTTAGGAGTTGAAGCTTCTCCTTTGGGCATTAGGTTAGTATAGGATTAGGGGTCCTTTGAGTGGCATTTTCAATTTTTTATCTTAGGGTTTGCTTCTGATTTTGATTTTTGTTTGATGTATGGTTCATAAACCCTAATTTGGGCTTCCATATGCATCCATCTTGCATTCTCTTGCATAACATGACTTTCCATGACATTTCAAGCATCCATTTGATTCATTTGACATCATAAGACATATTGAAAGCATGTTTGATCATTGCATCATGTATTTGCCTTATTGTATGCCATGTGCACTTCATAACTTTTCATGTATGTCCATGCTTCCTAACTTGCTTCATTTGCATCCATAAACTTGTATGATCATTTCCATGTGTTGCCTCATGTTTGTAGCATCTCATAGCATCATTAGCATCATGTAATTGCTTCTGGTTTTGCTTCTAATCATGTCATCTCATCCCATTTTGCATTGCATTGCATTTCTCTTCTAACCTTTCAGGTGGTAAGTGGCTTTGAGAAGTGAATTTTCCTTCACTTCTCATAACTTTTCTTTTCATCTCTCTTGCATCCATGCTGCATTTCTATATGTGATTGAGATTGAGCTTGCTCATCCCTCTTCTTCATACTTTCTTTCTTCAAGTGACTTGACTTCTTGAATGAAGCAAGTTGCTTTGCTTTTCTTGATCCTTTCATCTGCTTCCTGGTGGTTCCATTGAAGACTTCTTCTTGCAAACCTCACAAACCTTAGGAACAACCAAGCATGACAATGATTAGGGTTTTGATTATTCCCCCCACTTAGTTTTACCTTTGTGTCTCATTGAGTCTTCTCTTTTCATCTCATAATCAGGGACTAAACCCTAAAGGCTTTAAGGCTTTGTGATTAAGCTTATGCCTGCATCCTTCTATTAGGATGGAGTGTATAACTTTAATCCTAAGTGTTAAACCCTTCATGTGTTTAAATCTCTTAAATCAATTCACTTAATAATCATCAAGACATCACACTTGTAACTTGGGCCTTGCATTAGGGTTCTAATTCTTCCTTAACTGGTTAAGAAGGACTAACCCTAGTGTTAATGGACAAGTCCCCCTCAAGTTGTCTTACAAATCATAAAAATCACTTCATCATCATACCATTAAATAAAATCCACTTAATCAAAGGCTTGTTATGTCATGAGTTTAATCCCTAATCATGGATAAGTTGAGGAGCTTTCCCCAGCTTAAACATTCTCATCTATTATCCTTCTATTAGGATGGTGTAATGAGTCTGTTTAATCCATGATTATGGCTTAATCTCATTGCTCAACACTAAACAAAAACCACAAAAACATCTGAATAATCACAAGTAGGTTAATGATCTTAATCCTACATCAAAGGTGATTAAGTGTGAGAATCTGACCTCACACTTAAGGTATTCTCATTACCCCTAATTAGAGGGAGGATGTGATGAGTTTACTAAATCCATTGGTTTAGGCTTAAGCTCATTAACTTATGACAAACTTTCAAAAGCAATAAAAGACTGAAAATACAAAAAACACACAATAATCGTCTCCTTCGGGATTCTTTTCTCATCTCATTCACTCATAAACGAGAACTTACTTCTTCCGTCTAATGCAAGACAGTTTGCATCTGTGCCAGACAGATCATACACTTGAGCATAGACAAGCAAGTAGTTCACAGGTCAATTCACCTTTCAGTCTCTTTGGGTCGAACTACGGTGTTCTGACTTCCTCATTGCACGAGAGGATACGTAGGCATAACTTAACAGTTATCGAACAAAAGTCTTTGTATATCCCCCCTCTTTCCAGCATTATCTTCTTAGCCTCATAATCTTGAGCATCTTATTCTTGTCCTTACACTGACACTTCTCTTATACATTTATACACCTCACATTCTTTTACACTGACACCTGTACATTCTTTTCCAGCTCATTTATACACAGATTGCACTGACACTACCCCTTTAAAACACAAATCTTTTAAGCGTGGATCCCGTCGAGTACGACGGACAATCTGGGTGCTAATACCTTCCCAGGTTGTAACCAACCCCCTTTCTCAGTCTCTCTGGTTCGCAACCGTCTTATCCATCTTTTCTAGGTCTATGCAGCATTGCCTTTCCTCCGGGATAAAAATGCCTAGCTGGCGACTCTATTCATCTCCAGTGAGTTCACGGCTGTGTGTTCTCATTGTCCCTCTCGCCGACCGTTCGCGTCTGTACCTTTATTTGGGCCAGTCCCATTTTATCGGGAGCGACAGCTTGGCGACTCTGCTGGGGACCCTTATACTGCAACCAGGGCTTCTGGTTCTTTTTGTGGGTTCCTCCTAGCGCTTGATTGGTTTGTGTTTACTGGGGTGTTATGTGCTTATTTGTGCTTGTATATTTATTTTTGTTTATTGCTTTATGTACAGTTGTTTACTGCTTTCTTTATAGCTTTGCATTATATCATATTGTCATACTGTGCTGCTGGCTGGATCTGTTTGTTTGCTTTGGTGGGTGGGTGTTCCATTGAGAGTTAAGGTCCTATACCTGGGACCTGAGTGACACCTAGGCTAGAGTGAATCATATTCTTTCCCATTCCATCTCGGTCTGGTGCAGGAATATGAAACACGGTTCAAATATGGGTTTCTTCTTGAGAACTCTGTGTTGCAGATTTCCTGCAATGCTAGGGCTATCTGGGAAGCCTGCTAAGTCTGGATGACCTTTTAGTATTGACCTTCAGAAACTGAGGTGAATTAGAGGAGGAACTTTTATGGTTATTGTAAACACTGTACCTCCGGGTTAGAAGTGTTTACACTTCTCATAATTGATCCAAGTCTGAGGATCCTTGTTTTAGGACATCACCTGTGAGAGGGTTGGGCTGTTTACAGGTTTGCAGGTACCTTGACCTCAGAATACCCTGTTACTTTGATTTGATTAAGAATACTCCATGTTGGAACAGTTCTTGTGATTCTAAACCCTGGACATGTGGCTCTTTATTTGAGTCCCCCACCTTGGTTACTGGACTTATAGACCTCCATCTGGATTTCTTACACACATGGACTTATATCAGAGCATTTGATCAGATCCAGCTCAGTCACAAACCCTTGCATATCATTTGCATACATAATCATTGCATCATATTGACATTTGTTTATTTGTGTTTCAGGGTATCCATCTTCATTTGGTTTTGGTTTTGACCCCATCTTCAGTATTGACCTATCCTCATCAGCACCTGCTTCAGCTATTAGCTATCTACTTCAGTCACCTGCACCAGCCAATCAGTGGCCCCTTTTCTTCAGTATCATCATCAGCAACACTTGTCTCTACTTAGTCTCAACATCATGGCACCTAAAAAGAGCAACATCACCTACCACTTCTTCCAACCAGAGTTAGCTGACATCAGGAGGATTCAGACCCTGATCACTCCAGACCATATACCACTGTTCAGGGAACACCATGGAGATATACTTGATATGGTTATGGATTTGGACCCCTCACAGAGAAGCCTGATCCACACTTGCCTTCAGTTTTATGATCCCCCACTGAGATGTTTCACTTTTCAGGACTTTCAGTTGGGCCCTTTATTGGAAGAGTACTCCTCATTAGTGGGTATACCTATCAGGGGTGGAGTCCCTTTCAACCCTGAGATGGTCTTTCCTGGTAATGAAGAGGTAGCAAAGGCATTGCATCTGGAACCAGTCCTGATTGGGCAGCATATGACTTCTAAAGCTGGAATCCCAGGCCTGCATCTGGATTTCTTGATCTCTCAAGCTACCCTGAAAGCTTCTTTAGGAAAGTGGAAAGCAGTCTGTGCTTTGCTGGCCTTGAGCATATATGGGATCATATTATTTGCAGATGAGCCTCGATTCATTAGTAAGAATGCAATCCATCTGTTCATTCTAAGGAACCCAGTGCCAACTTTATTGGGTGATCTCTACTATTCAGTGCATCAGAGGAATGAAAAACAAAGGGGAAGATTAGTAAGATGCTGTGCTCCTTTGTTCCATACTTGGCTTCTCAGGCATTTACCCAGGACAGATGCATTTTTGAACCCTCATCAGCAGAAAAACTGGGCTGGAAGACTTACTACTCTAACTTCAGCTGATATCAGGTGGTGCACTCAAAGCACAAAAGGCAGGGATATCATCACCAGCTGTGGGCATTTTCCCAATGTGCCCCTAATAGGAGTTAAGGGTAGTATTAATTACAACCCTCTGCTGTTCAGAAGACAACTGGGCTATGCACTGGTCCACACTCCTAAGGCACAGGACTTGGTTGAGACTCTTTATTGTGAGAACAAGATTAATCTGGCTATTGTTAGGCAGGCAGCCTGAGCCTGGGACAATGTGCAGACTAAAGGGGTGACCATCCTGGGGAAGTGTAACAATGTGGCATCAGCACAATACTATGATTGGTCCCATGCCAGGGCTCAATTCTCTGGGATGCCCTTTACTATAGAAGATATGCCTGGGCCTTCCACAACACCACCTCCAGCAACTGTCAGCTTAGAGGAGTTTGAGAAGTTGAAAGAGAGAAATGAGAAGTTGACTCAAGCTCTACAGAAGACCCTCTGAGAGAGGAGTGATGGTAGGTTGGATATTGAGAGGTTGAAGAAGTTGAAAGTGGAGCATCTGGCTAGAATTGAGAAGTCTGAAGATTACATTAAGAAGTCTAGGGCTGGAGAGCAGATCTTGAAGAATGCCTGCAAGGAAGCTCAGTTCCAGAAAGCCAGGACAGATTTGTACCTAAAGGAGAGTCAGGCTAGGTGGGTCAGGATCACCGAGGCTCGTACTCTGGAGGACAAGAGGGTCCAAGACAAGATAGAGCAGATGGAAGCTAGTGCAAAAGAGCAACAAGAAGCCCTGGCAGCAGCCCAGAGGGAGATATCAGAGCTGAAGATCAGAGCTGGAGTGAAGAGGTCAAAGGACCAAAGTCAGCACAAGAAGCTAACTGCAGCTGTTACTACCCGGAACCTCCTTATCAGGAATCTCACGGAGCGTCCAGCTGATCCTGTGACCGAAGCACTTCTCAAGGAAGTTCGGGAGGATGAGTTTGGTCTTGGTGTTTGACCATTTGTTTGTTGTTGCTTTCATTCCATGTACTTTTATTTTGACCCCTCAGAGGGCTTGTATTTGTAAACAAACTATGTACCATTTGCCTTTTGTAATATATGTATTAGTTTGTTCCATCCGAGTTTACTTCGAAAGCAACATCAACAGCATCTTCAAGGGTCTGGAAGGGTCAAAACTGAACGCCAAGCCGGATACCTTGAAAACAAATAAGCATACTGCATTGCATGCTAACCCTTTGTTTGTTTTGTAGGTTTTTGTTTTGTTGTTGCTAACTCTGTTGTGATGTTCAGGAATTATTTCTCGACGACGAGGGTTTCCACTCAACCGACCACACAGGTACCCCACCCGCAGTAACCTTCCGGGCATACAGATGGATCAGATGCAGCAGGACCTTACCGAGGTCAGGAACCAAATGACCAACGAGAGGATGGAAATGAGGAACCAAATGACACAATTTATGGAGGTAACGAACAACATGGCCCAAAGCCAGGAGAGGCTCAGAGCACTAGTGGAAGGGAGAAATCAAGAAGATCATCAGCCAGGGACTGCTGGGACTAGTAACAATGAAAGAGTCCAACCTCATGTCAATCCCCCAGTCTTTGGACCCCACCTCCATCCAGAGGCCAACATCCCTGTCAATATACAAGGGACTGCCACAGCAGGGAGGGTGCTGCAAGAAGACCCCCAAGAAGACTAGTTCACAGTAATGGGAGCCGGGGAAGAAGCTTATGATAGAAGGTTGGATGAGATAGCTGAGAAATTAAGATCCTTAGAGTCTCAAAACTCTTTGGGTTTTGATGTTATGGATATGGGCTTGGTAGACGGGGTCAGGATTCCCCACAAGTTTAAGCCACCATGCTTTGAGAAGTATAATGGGACTTCCTGTCCACGAACCCATCTACAATCTTTTCTCGGGAGGCTAAAAGCCTATACCATGGACGAGAAGCTATGGATGTTCTATTTTGAGGATAGCTTGACTGGAGCTTCGAGGGAATGATATTCCCATCTGACAAGAGCAACTATTAGATGCTGGAAGGACCTGGCAGAGGCCTTCATCAGACAGTATCGGTATAATCTGGATATGGCACCCAACAGGACCCTCCTAATGGGAATGTCACAGTCATCTAGAGAGAGCTTCCGAGAGTATGCTCAAAGATGGAGACAGCTTGCTGCTGCTGTCCAGCCACCTATGTCAGAAAGGGAGATGGCTGATATGTTCATGAACACCCTTCAGGGGACTTACATTGATAGGCTAGCTGCCTTCTCATCTACCAGCTTTGCAGATGTAGTCATAGCCGGGGAGAGAATTGAAAGCCTATTGAAGATGGGTAAGATCTCAGACAACGGTGCAAGCTCATCCAGTAATGCAAGAAAGCCTTTTACAGGCCCAAGAAGGACTGGTGAGACCAATGCCATCCACACCAACAGGGGCAGGGCCCAATATGTTCATAGATCTGTGGCAGCAATCACCATTCCCGCTCCAGCTCATCCACAACCAGCCTATCAACCTCCGCAACAAAACTATCAGCAACAACCTCAGTACCATCAACAAAATCAGTATCCTCCGAGGAATTACAACAACAGCAACACCAACAACAATAACCAGCAAAGGCCATTCCAGCAGAGGCCATCTCAAGCTAACAGGGTGATCGATCCGATCCCTATGCCATATGCTACATTGCTGCCACAACTCCTGAAACTCAACCTAGTTGAGCTAAGGACATTGGCCCCTCCAGATCCCAACAGTCTACCCAGGAATTATGACTCCAATGCTACGTGTGCTTTTCATTCGAATGCACCTGGCCATAGTACAGAAAAGTGCAGAGCCTTGCACATGAAGGTACAAGACCTGGTAGACTCAAAAGCTCTGAATTTCGCACCACCACCCAATGTCAACAAAAATCCTATGCCGCACCACGGTGGTCCCAGAATCAATGCAATTGAAGAAGACAAGCCGTCCTATTTAATAACCAGTGTAAGTCAGATTCGGACGCCGTTGGTAGAGATTAAGGCTCAGCTCCTCGAATGTCAAATGTTCCCGGGGTGTGAGTTAGGGTGTGCTTACTGCAATATTTCAGTAAATGGGTGCGATAACCTGAGGAATGGCATAGATGGTCTTATTCAGAGTGGCCAGCTTCAGATCACCACATCATTTCCAACAAACCCAGCAATCTCATCAGCAACAATTCCGATATCTCCTACAACTGCAGCAACCATTGTACCTGACAATTCTTCGGCTTCATCAACAAGTACTTCATCTATCATCTCAACTGATCAGCTATCAACAAATTTTTCTTCTACAACTTCAGCACCACTCCAATTTGAACCTCCTACAACAACAACGTCCATCCTTCTGACAATGTCTCCTACAACACCAGCAACAAACTCTGGAGACGTCTCAACTGTCACAATATTTTATGATCCTGAAAACAACTCTTCCTACAACTCAGAAAGTGCTGCTCCCATCAGAGCACCAGTCACGATTTATTATGACCCACAAACTATCACAGTCCCTTCTGCAGCAGTCATCAGTCCAGTCACTGTCATAATGCCTGGACCGGTACCTTATGAAAGCAATAGGGCCATCCCTTGGCACTACGGCTCTGACATATACTGCGAAGGACAAAGAATCACTCTTGATACCTCAACACCTGCACCACAGATAGATAATGTGGGAGGAGGCGGAGGCTTCACTCGAAGCGGACGTCTCTTTGCTCCACAAATTCAAAGACCCACTGCCGAAGCAGAAGCTGCTGCCAAGGCAAAAGGAAAAAGCCTGGTGCAGGAAGATCAAGCTGTTAAGGAAGCTTTGAAAACACCGTTCGATCAAGAAGTTGATGAGTTTATGAGAATCATCAAAAAGAGTGATTACAAAATAGTGGATCAGCTTCACCAGACGCCATCTAAGATCTCTATCCTCTCACTGCTTATGTGCTCCGAAGCCCATCGGAATGCACTACTCAAAGTCTTGCACGCAGCTTACGTGCCTGAAGAGATCACTGTCAATCAGTTGGAAACCGTGGTTGGAAATGTTACTGCTAGTAATGGGCTAGGGTTCACCAATACTGACTTGACAACGGAAGGCCGCAACCATAACAAGGCCTTGCACATCACCATGGAATGTAAAGGTGCAGTCCTTTCCCATGTGCTGGTAGACACAGGATCATCCCTTAATGTCTTACCAAAGAAGGCCCTGGTGAAGCTAGAGTATGAAGGATTAGCATTGCGTCCCAGTAACCTGGTAGTAAGAGCCTTTGATGGTTCTAAGAGATCGGTTCTGGGAGAGATTGAGCTACCTGTGACAATTGGCCCACAAACCTTTAAAACGATCTTCTATGTGATGGATATTCAGCCTGCCTACAGCTGTTTGTTGGGTAGGCCATGGATTCACGCCGCTGGCGCAGTAACGTCTACCCTTCACCAGAAGTTAAAATTTGAGTGGGAAGGCCAAGTTGTTACTATCTGTGGGGAGGAGGATATATTTGTTAGCCACCTGGCTACTTATAAGTATATTGAGATGGATGGGGAGATCCATGAAACAATGAGCCAAGGGTTCGAGGCCTTGAATGTTAATGAAGCATCTGCTGTATCTGGGATCTCCATGTCATCTTATCAATAAGCCCGGAAGGTTGTTGAGGAAGGAACTGCCCAAGGCTGGGGCAAGGTTTTATCTGTGGAGGAGAAGAAAGACAAATTTGGGTTGGGTTACAGACCAACTCAACAACATCAAGCAGAGGCTGCTGAGAAGCCCGGTTTTGTCAGTGGGGGGATGCTCACCCCTGATGCTATCAACAATTTGGAAGACGAGCTGGAAGAGGAGCGTAATCTGGAGAATTGGATTCGTCCAAAGATCCCGGGGAGCAGTATCTCAAACTGGTCTTCCCAGGAAATTATAAGAGTTACTCAAGCAGAGTAATTATTATTTCCTGTATTTTTTATAGCATGCATCAAAGTCTTGCATCTTGCCCAAGATGACAAGACTCATTTTGTAATCGGGCCATCTGTACTTTTTGTGCAAACAAGATTAATTAATGAAATATCAGACATCTTTTTGCAAACGAGTCCTTTTCTTTTCCGCTCACTGTTTTTCCCATTTTTCTTTTTGTACAAAAAATAAATGGCGATGTTTTCAAAATGATAACTTTATTTCACTTTTCTAAACAAGATTAAAATCAATCACTAAAATGAACAAACTGAACCCTTGCAGAGAGTGCCTTCCTGACAGCACCAACAACAGCGCAGCTATGACTTCGTATGACTTTGACAATCCGATCAATCAAGCTGATGAAGGGGTTGAAGAAGAATATGAGCTTCCTGAAGAGCTAGCCAGGTTGTTAAGATAAGAGGAAAAGGTTATTACTCCTCACCAGGAGGAGGTTGAAGTGATTAATCTTGGTACAGATGAAGACGTGAAAGAGGTTAAAATCGGGGCCTGCCTGCAAGACTCAGTGAAGAGACGACTGATTGATCTGCTTCAAGAATATGTGGATGTGTTTGCTTGGTCGTATCAAGATATGCCAGGATTGGACACCGACATTGTTGTGCACAAGCTGCCTTTGAGGGAAGAATGCCCACCGGTCAAACAGAAGTTGCGCCGTACTCGCCCAGACATGGCTATGAAAATCAAGGAAGAGGTACAAAAGCAGTGGGATGCTGGGTTCCTTGCTGTGACTAGTTATCCGCCGTGGGTTGCTAATATAGTACCTGTGCCTAAGAAAGACGGCAAAGTAAGAATGTGTGTTGACTATCGGGATCTGAACAGAGCTAGCCCGAAAGATGACTTCCCATTACCTCACATTGATGTATTGGTGGATAACACGGCTCAGTTCTCGGTATTCTCCTTCATGGACGGATTTTCAGGATACAATCAGATTAAGATGTCACTTGAAGACATGGAGAAGACAACCTTCATTACACCTTGGGGCACGTTCTGTTACAAGGTAATGCCATTTGGACTGAAGAATGCTGGTTCAACATATCAACGGGCTATGGTGACATTATTCCATGATATGATCCATAAAGAAATAGAATGTTATGTGGATGACATGATCGCCAAGTCCCTTACTGAAGAAGACCACCTGGTGAATCTGCTGAAGTTGTTCAAGCGTCTGAGGAAGTACCAACTGAAGCTGAACCCCAATAAGTGCACATTCGGGGTGCGATCGGGTAAGCTGCTGGGTTTTATTGTGAGTGAGAAAGGGATTGAAGTTGACCCTGATAAAGTCAAAGCTATTCAAGAGATGCCTGCACCAAAAACAGAGAAAGAAGTTCGAGGGTTCCTAGGTAGATTGAACTACATCTCGCGGTTCATATCTCACCTTACGGCAACCTGTGAACCCTTGTTCAAGCTGTTAAGAAAAGAACAGACGGTCAGGTGGAATGAAGACTGCCAGAAGGCTTTTGACAAGATCAAAGAGTACTTACAAGAGCCTCTAATCCTTATGCCTCCAGTTGAAGGAAGACCTCTGATAATGTACCTGACAGTATTAGAAGAGTCGATGGGGTGTGTGCTGGGCCAGCATGACGAGTCTGGTCGAAAAGAGTATGCAATATACTACCTAAGCAAAAAGTTTACCGACTGTGAACAACGTTATTCACTGCTCGAGAAAACTTGTTGTGCTTTAGCGTGGGCTGCTCGCCGACTGAGACAGTATATGTTGACCTACACTACCTTATTAATATCAAAAATGGACCCAGTCAAGTACATTTTCGAGAAGCCAGCTCTTACCGGACGGGTTGCAAGATGGCAGATGATCCTCACAGAATATGACATCCAGTACACTTCTCAGAAAGCCATCAAGGGCAGTGTACTATCTGAATATCTTGCTGAGCAACCTATTGATGATTACCAGCCTATGAGATTTGACTTCCCTGATGAAGACATCATGTTCATTAAAACAAAAGATCATGAAGAGCCTGTTCACACTGAAGGGCCTGACCCGGAAGAAGAATGGACTATGATGTTTGATGGGGCTGTTAACATGAATGGTCGTGGTGTTGGTGCAGTACTCATTACACCTAAAGGAGTTCACATGCCTTTCTCGGAAAAACTCACTTTCAACTGTACTAACAACGAAGCTGAATACGAAGCTTGCATTATGGGTCTTGAGGAAGCCATTGACCTCAGGATCAAGATATTGACTGTATTCGGAGATTCAGCTCTGGTAGTTAATCAAACCAACGGAAAATGGTACACCCACCAGGATCATCTGATACCTTACAGGGATTATACAAGAAGGTTATTGACTTTCTTCACAACAGTCAAGCTTGAGTATATCCCTCGTGACGAGAATCAGTTTGCAGATGCTCTGGCTACCATTTCATCCATGATCAAAGTTCAGGCTGCCAACTTTGTACCTCAGATTTCAGTGTCCAGACTTGATAGACCAGCATATGTGTTCGCCTCAGATGTTGTCAAAGATGATAAGCCTTGGTTCCATGACATTAAATGCTTCTTGGAGGATCAAACATACCCACTTGGGGCATCTTCCAATGATAAGAAGACTTTGAGAAGGCTTGCTGGTAGTTTCTTTCTGAACACTGATGGGTCTTTATAAAAAAGGAACTTTGATATGGTACTCCTCAGATGCGTTGACAAGACGGAAGCAGATTTGTTGATGCATGAAGTGCACGAAGGATCTTTTGGTACCCATGCCGGAGGGCATGCCATGGCTAAGAAGTTGTTAAGATCAGGATATTACTGGATCACAATGGATGCAGACTGTTGTGCTTATGCCAGGAAATGCCACAAATGCCAGATTTATGCGGATAAGGTGCATGTGCCTCCCAATCCTTTGAACATAATGTCTTCACCGTGGCCCTTTGCTATGTGGGGCATTGATATGATTGGCAAGATTGAGCCAACTGCTTCAAATGGCCACAGATTCATCTTGGTCGCCATTGATTATTTCACCAAGTGGGTTGAAGCAGCCTCATATGCAAACGTTACAAGACAAGTGGTAGCCAGATTTCTGAAGAGAGATATCATCTGTCGATATGGAGTTCCCGAGCGAATCATTACTGATAATGGTTCCAACTTAAACAACAAAATGATGGCTGAGTTATGCCGGGACTTCAAGATCCAACACCACAATTCTTCTCCTTACAGGCCAAAGATGAATGGCGCTGTTGAGGCAGCTAACAAAAATATCAAGAAGATTGTGCAGAAGATGGTAGTCACTTACAAAGACTGGCATGAGATGCTGCCATTTGCCTTGCATGGGTACCGCACGTCAATCAGAACATCCACTGGGGAAACACCGTATCAGCTTGTGTATGGTATGGAAGCAGTCCTACCTGTTGAAGTTGAATTACCCTCTCTGCGAGTACTAATGGATGTCAAACTGAGTGAAGCAGAATGGGTTCGGGCCCGATACGAACAACTGAGTCTGATCGAAGAGAAAAGATTGGCTGCAATCTGTCATGGGCAGTTATATCAGAAGAGAATGAAGAAAGCCTTCGATCAGAAAGTCAGGCATCGAGGGTACCAAGTAGGAGATCTTGTGCTGAAAAGAATTCTCCCTCCTCATACAGACCACAGGGGCAAATGGACTCCAAACTATGAGGGACCATTCGTGGTGAAGAAAGTTTTCTCTGGTGGAGCACTGATGCTCAGCACCATGGATGGTGAAGATTTCCCGTCCCCTGTGAATTCAGATGCAGTTAAAAAATACTTCGCATAAAAAATGACCCGCTGGACACAAAAACAGAATGTAAGTCCAGGCAAAAATAGGGCATCCCGGCGAGTCAAAAACAGAATGAAAGACTCGGGCAAAAATAAGGGAAAATAAACAAAAAATGTACACCCGCTGAGTTGAAAAGCCGCATTGGACAGCTCAGGCAAAAATGGGTATCCCGATGGATTGAAAACCCAAAAGGGCGATCCATGCAAAACAAGGGAATAAGCGAACAACTGCATTCTGAATTCGTCTGTATTATCCGCAACTTGGTAAGCTTCGAAAGGATCAAGCTTCAATCAGAATCAGTTTTCTTCAGAAAGCAGGACGAGAAGAACGTCAAAAGTCATACGAATCATAGCAGAAGAGGAAGCTCCGCTGAAAGCGTCATCAACATCGCCAGCTCTTTGTTTCTCAATTTGTAACAGTCTCTTCATTTCAGGAGATGTGTTTCCTTGACTGTATCTTGCCAATCCAGGGCATTTGAATTAATAAAATCAGATTTTTCAGTCATGTTTCGTCTTGCACATTTATTTGCAAAGAATGTCTGGTGTCTCTAAAACTAATTGCATGAGTACAGATGCTTTTCTCTAAAAAATAATAAAAACACATGCTGGCAGGGAATATACTTACTCTCGAAAGTGCTTAACTCCTATGACGGAATCCAGTAAAGGATACCTCGGGACCATTTGTGCGTTTCCTTATCTTTGCAGGATTGCAGGTATCCAGAACGCAACTTGGGGCATGCAAGTTACATTCCGGAAAGCTGGCAAATCAACACTCACTCTTGGCACCAGAGGTGTTTCCTCCCCAGCTGAGTTGCCAACAACTTTCCCCAGCCGGTTGCCACTTGTCAATTTCCCCAGCCGTAGTACCGATCATTCTTCCTCAGAAGAATACAAAGTCAGGGAATCATCTCCCCACAGAGTTTCAGCCTCTATTCAGAAGAGCAACGCATGAAGGAGCCACAACAGAGTACATAAGACTTCTACAAACCCCAGCTGGGTCTTATATTCCAAGGATATGTCAATCAGTGACCTACATCCCCAAGCAGATACATCTCGCCAGATCTACCAATGATCTCATCCCCAACTGGGATGTCCGTTTCGACAGATCGACCAGAGATCTTCACAGCAACGGGATCCGAATCCCGGATCTGTACCTTTTTCATAATCATGACATTTGCATCATATTCACCCGCAAAGCGTAGCATCCCGTTTAATACGGAGCATTACGGAAAAAATCAAACACATAGCATAATCATAAGCCATGTTGAGAATCGAATACTTGTGAATAATAACCATTCATCAACAATGTACAAAAATCCCCACCAGGGTCCCCAGCAAAAGCAGTTGCCTCACAAATCACAAACGCCAGTATATATTCCTTGACACCCGTCCGTGTCATTTCCCCAGCGCAGTCGCCTACAACCCATATACTTGTTGATATTATTATACTTTTCTCTCTTGACACTCGTCCGTGTCACCCTCCCCAGCGGATAAACACTCATCTATACAATACTCATACTCACTACTCATGTTACTCTTATACAGATACTCGTCTGTATTTTGTATATACTATTTATATCCCCACAGATTCAACATTAGTCCTTGTTCTTTGTTAACCAGTTGGTACTCGTCCGTACCATCATCTCAGAATATGCGTCAAGTGTTTGTTTCTACATGATACTCGTCCGTATCATAGCCTTAAGGATGCTCGTCCGCATCTTTAATCCATACACCGTGTCAAACACTTATGTCTTCTTGAATATAGACACTCGTCTGTGTTTACTATTCCCCAGAAGAATCCTCAGATTCAACACTCGTCCGTGTTCTCTGTTAACCCGTTGATACTCGTCCGTATCATCATCTCTGAACACGTGTCAGTATTTGTTTCTACCCGATACTCGTCCGTATCGTAGTCTTAAGGATGCTCGTCCGCATCTTTAATCTATACACAACATCTAAACACTTATACTTTCCTTTCTTGGTTGTAAACACTCGTCCGTGTTTACTATTCCCCAGTAGATCGCCAACAAAGCAAATCTTCCTTTTTATCTGGCACTCGTCCTGTGTCATGAGAAACCTCGAGAGCAGCCGTACCCTGCTAGGTGGTCGTCCTCCACCTCTTGATGGTCGTCCTCCATCATGCTCATCCGATGGCCGTCCCCATCGTTGATATTTAGCAGCCGTCCCCTGCTAGGTGGTCGTCCTCCACCTTTTTGATGATCGTCCTTCATCACTTTATCCAATGGCCGTCCCCATTGTTGATTTTTGGTTATCTGGCACTCGTCCTGTGTCATGAGAAACCTCGAGAGCAGCCGTGCCCTGCTAGGTGGTCGTCCTCCACCTCTTGATGGTCGTCCTCCATCATGCTCGTCCGATGGCCGTCCCCATCGTTGACCCTTTTATCCGGCATTCGTCATATGTCGCGATATTTTTGGCAGCCGTACCCTGCCCGGTGGTCGTCCTCCACCTTAGATGACCGTCCCTCATCTTAACCCCAACAGAGCAGCCGTCCCCTGCTAGGTGATCGTCCTTCACCTTTGATGACCGTACCTCATCATCTGTTTATTTCATTTATTCTTTAACCCGATGGCCGTCCCCGTCGTGGTCCCTTTTCTTTTTAGCCCGATGGCCGTCCTCATCGTCGGTTACCTTGCTTTATGAACTTGATGGCCGTCCCCGTCATGTTTCATTAACTCCCAGAGAATCTTACAACTTTATCTTGATGGCCGTCCCCATCATAATCTTACTTTTCCAGCTAGTCGGCCGTCCCCGTCTTAGCTTTACCTTTTACCCCTAGCATGTCGGCCGTCCCCGTCATTGCTTTGTTTCCCACACTTTTCCCAGCATGTCGGCCGTCCCCGTCATTGCTATTTACCCATCAGTCGTCCTCTGCTCAACGGTCGTCCTCCGTCGCCCACACTTTACAATATACCTTATTTTCCTTTACAATCTATATCCCTTTTCTTCTTCATTCTGTGAGTGCAAATTTTGGACTGTCTTTGGTATTCAACCACAAGTTATCTTGTTCGCCTGTTAAGCCGTCGCTTACGACCTGCACAGCTAACTCGTGTTTGAATAGGGGCAGCTGTAAACACCCCAAATTTGCCCTCACCCATTCACACCATGGCTTGTGATCATTTCATATGCATAAACACAATCATACCATCTCATATCACATTTTTGATTCACTGCATAGGCTTTAAGTCATCTGCATCTAGGGTTTGTGATCTGAGCAATCCAAGGGCTTCTTGAGCCACTCCAAAGATCATCAATCACTTCAAAGGGGTCCATGTGTGTTATTATATCATATTATATCCTCTCAAAGTCAAAAATGCTAAAGAATCACAAGAACTGGGATGGGTATGGAAGCAGAGCCAGGTTTAACTACACAGATGACCTGAAATTAGGGTTTTGGTTTCAGAGGCCATAACTTCAAAATTTTTGGTCATTCTTGTTTCTATTGGTCTCTATATGGTATAGGGAGTATGCATATCAATTTTCATGAAGAAATTCCATGGGGAAGTCATCTGTTTAAGAGTTGACTTTCTGGACAAGTCAGTGCAAAATCAGGGCATCTGAGGCCCCCAATGACCCAACCAAGGGGTGATATTCATCATTTTGAGTGTATATGATCTTTATTTGATCATGGAAGAAGGTTGAAGTTCACAAAATTCAAGGACTACAAGTTTTTGCAAAGTTGACTTTTTAGGGCATGGTTGACTTTTAAGGAATATGTCATTTTATGCCACTTTTCAAGCCTTGCTTTTTGATCCAAAAATGTTTCAAATGGAAAAACTTTGGTCATGAAAGTTGTAGATTAGATCTTTCCCTTTTCAAAAAGAACAAGAACATGACCTAATTCTTTTTGGATCAAAAGTTATGGTGTGTCAAAGTTGGCAAAAATCACTAATTTTCAAGATATGCCTCAAATGAGAAACTTGCAAAAACTTTGTACCAAGGCATTTGTGACTTCTAGTTCATGTCTAACCAATGTACAAACATCACACAAGTCCTAAAAATCAGATTTGGACCAAAATATCACATGTTCATGGTTGGCAAAGCAAGAGATTTTCATGAAGTTTCAAAAATGATCAAGTTGCAAAACCACTCATCACACTTCACCCACTTGCTGCATTGGCCATTGAACCAGCCCTAGCCTTTCCCCTTACCATGCTGCGCCAGCCCACACACTTGTACTAGCCTAGAACACCACCCATTCTTCTCTTACACAAGAGTGGACTTTTTGCAAAAGGTAGCATACCTATCACAGCAGGCCAAGTCACATCCTCTGACCATTTGGAATTGTTTATACTATCCATTTGCAAGCTAAACATAACATCAAGCCAGCCTGAAGCAAGCCCTAAGACAGCATTCACAAAAACACTCCATCAAGCATTTCTCTTAGAATCTCTCTACACAACACACAAACACAAAAACCAATTCCACTGATCAACTCACCTTGCTTCATTGAGCCAAAACCAGCAAGACTTAGGCCTGGACCAAGCAAGAACACCATTTATCCATTTTCACTCCCAAGAGAAAAACCATTCGAAACTCATTCCACAGGCCATAAACACTCAAACAAACTCCACAAACCTTCTCCACTCATCATCCTGATCACAAAGAACCCTTCACCATTGCCAGAAACAGCCTGAATCATAAACACGATTCACACCTGAGCTTGAACAAAACTTGTTCAATCTTTCAAACCAGCCAACCTAAACTCCTTCCAAGCATTCAAGGATCATCAGGGGACCAAGTAGAGTGGATTGCATCAAAGGGAGAGGGCAGAAAGTTGCTGGATTGAAAGCTTCGAAACTCAGGTAGCTCAAGAACATTTTTTCCAGAAATCATTTTTTAAGTTCTTAAGTTGTTGTTCATGCTTCCCTGATCATAAATATGTCTTTAGTTTTGAAAATGGTGGAGAGATGAGAGTTTAATCAGTCTCTGAAACTTTTTGCCCTAGATTTTGTTTGTTTCGATTCAGCCATTCTTGGAAAAATAAATTTGTTTTGATTGAGGGTTTTGATTCGTGAGTGAGTGGGGATCATTTCTGTTCAATTAGATTTCATTTTTGTAACGTGTAGAAGGAGTTAGCACTTTGTCTCGCTGGAGAAGATGACCGGAACCACTGTTCCGGTCATCAGAAAGTAATTAGGGTTTGATTAATTAGGGCTAAGTGTAATTAAGCCAGTTTGAACGTAGGCCGTCCAGATGCGCGCCTAGTCAACTCCCGCGCATGTGACTTTGAATCCAGGCCATCAGATCGGTTGACTTCTCATTAATTCAGTTTAAATTCATTTTTATTTTCATTTAATTCATTTGTTTTGTACAATTTATTTAAAACAGCAAAATTGTTTTAAAAATTATGAAACTTTTTCTCAAGAGTTTCATTAATTTTTAAAACACAAAAATATTTTTATTTTCATTTTTAGCATTTAAAAAGTATTTTAAAATATTTAAAAGATTATTTTTAATTGATTAATGAAAATTAATTTATTAAAAATACTTTTAGGTATTTAAAAATAACCAAAAAATTCATGAAATGTTCTAAGACATTTAGAAACATTGTCCAACCTTCAAACCAAATTTATTTTTTGATCTTGATGCATTTTGAGAATTTTTCATTGAATAAAAATCATTTTTATGCATTAATTTGATCCAAAGTTCAAAAAATCATTTCTGCCTATCCATGAAGAGTTGGACATTGATTCTTTTTGCTTTGCATTGTGTTTAGAATGTAGTTTGTGAGATTAAATGGCCATGATTTGATCTTTCATTTTCATTTTGTTTGACATTTCTTTTGTTTGGAAACCCTAAAACCCTAGAAATCTTAAGAAAACCATAACTTGAACTTGGTTAGGAGTTGAAGCTTCTCCTTTGGGCATTAGGTTAGTATAGGATTAGGGGTCCTTTGAGTGGAATTTTCAATTTTTTATCTTAGGGTTTGCTTCTGATTTTGATTTTTGTTTGATGTATGGTTCATAAACCCTAATTTGGGCTTCCATATGCATCCATCTTGCATTCTCTTGCATAACATGACTTTCCATGACATTTCAAGCATCCATTTGATTCATTTGACATCATAAGACATATTGAAAGCATGTTTGATCATTGCATCATGTATTTGCCTTATTGTATGCCATGTGCACTTCATAACTTTTCATGTATGTCCATGCTTCCTAACTTGCTTCATTTGCATCCATAAACTTGTATGATCATTTCCATGTGTTGCCTCATGTTTGTAGCATCTCATAGCATCATTAGCATCATGTAATTGCTTCTGGTTTTGCTTCTAATCATGTCATCTCATCCCATTTTGCATTGCATTGCATTTCTCTTCTAACCTTTCAGGTGGTAAGTGGCTTTGAGAAGTGAATTTGCCTTCACTTCTCATAACTTTTCTTTTCATCTCTCTTGCATCCATGCTGCATTTCTATATGTGATTGAGATTGAGCTTGCTCATCCCTCTTCTTCTTACTTTCTTTCTTCAAGTGACTTGACTTCTTGAATGAAGCAAGTTGCTTTGCTTTTCTTGATCCTTTCATCTGCTTCCTGGTGGTTCCATTGAAGACTTCTTCTTGCAAACCTCACAAACCTTAGGAACAACCAAGCATGACAATGATTAGGGTTTTGATTATTCCCCCCACTTAGTTTTACCTTTGTGTCTCATTGAGTCTTCTCTTCTCATCTCATAATCAGGGACTAAACCCTAAAGGCTTTAAGGCTTTGTGATTAAGCTTATGCCTGCATCCTTCTATTAGGATGGAGTGTATAACTTTAATCCTAAGTGTTAAACCCTTCATGTGTTTAAATCTCTTAAATCAATTCACTTAATAATCATCAAGACATCACACTTGTAACTTGGGCCTTGCATTAGGGTTCTAATTCTTCCTTAACTGGTTAAGAAGGACTAACCCTAGTGTTAATGGACAAGTCCCCCTCAAGTTGTCTTACAAATCATAAAAATCACTTCATCATCATACCATTAAATAAAATCCACTTAATCAAAGGCTTGTTATGTCATGAGTTTAATCCCTAATCATGGATAAGTTGAGGAGCTTTCCTCAGCTTAAACATTCTCATCTATTATCCTTCTATTAGGATGGTGTAATGAGTCTGTTTAATCCATGATTATGGCTTAATCTCATTGCTCAACACTAAACAAAAACCACAAAAACATCTGAATAATCACAAGTAGGTTAATGATCTTAATCCTACATCAAAGGTGATTAAGTGTGAGAATCTGACCTCATACTTAAGGTATTCTCATTACCCCTAATTAGAGGGAGGATGTGATGAGTTTACTAAATCCATTGGTTTAGGCTTAAGCTCATTAACTTATGACAAACTTTCAAAAGCAATAAAAGACTGAAAATACAAAAAACACACAATAATCGTCTCCTTCGGGATTCTTTTCTCATCTCATTCACTCATAAACGAGAACTTACTTCTTCCGTCTAATGCAAGACAGTTTGCATCTGTGCCAGACAGATCATACACTTGAGCATAGACAAGCAAGTAGTTCACAGGTCAATTCACCTTTCAGTCTCTTTGGGTCGAACTACGGTGTTCTGACTTCCTCATTGCACAAGAGGATACGTAGGCATAACTTAACAGTTATCGAACAAAATTCTCTGTATATCCCCCTCTTTCCAGCATTATCTTCTTAGCCTCATAATCTTGAGCATCTTATTCTTGTCCTTACACTGACACTTCTCTTATACATTTATACACCTCACATTCTTTTACACTGACACCTGTACATTCTTTTCTAGCTCATTTATACACAGATTGCACTGACACTACCCCTTTAAAACACAAATCTTTTAAGCGTGGATCCCGTCGAGTACGACGGACAATCTGGGTGCTAATACCTTCCCAGGTTGTAACCAACCCCCTTTCTCAGTCTCTCTGGTTCGCAACCGTCTTATCCATCTTTTCTAGGTCTATGCAGCATTGCCTTTCCTCCGGGATAAAAATGCCTAGCTGGCGACTCTATTCATCTCCAGTGAGTTCACGGCTGTGTGTTCTCATTGTCTCTCTCGCCGACCGTTCGCGTCTGTACCTTTATTTGGGCCAGTCCCATTTTATCGGGAGCGACAGTATCCCTTACCGGATTTCGTCATAGGAGTTAGGCACTCCTGAGAGTAAGTATATTTCCTGCAAGCACGTAGTTTTTATTTTTGAGGATAAGCATCTGTATTCACGCAATCAGTTTTTTAAAGACACCAGACATTCTTTGCAAATAAAAATGAAGTGTACGAGGCGAAACTTGACTGAAAATCTGATTTTATTAATTCATGTGCCCTGAATTGGCAAGATACAGTCAAAGAAACAAATCTCCTAAAATGAGGAGATTGTTACAAATTGAGAAACAAAATGCTGGCAATGTTGACGACGCTTCAAGGAGCTTCCCCTTTGCTATGACTTGTATGACATTTGACGTTCTTCTCGTCTTGCTTTCTGAAGAAGGCTGATTCTGATAGAAGCTTGATCCTTTCGAATTTTACCAAGTTGTAGGTGATACGGACGAATTCAGAATGCAGTTGTTCGCTTATTCCCTTATTTTGCATGGATCGCCCTTTCGGGTTTTCAATCCATCGGGATACCCATTTTTGCCTGAGTTGTCCAATGCGGCTTTTCAACTCAGCGGGTGTACATTTTTTTTGTTCATTTTCCCTTATTTTTGCCCGAGTCTTTTATTCTGTTTTTGACTCGCCGGGATGCCCTATTTTTGCCTGGACTTACATTCTGTTTTTGTGTCCAGCGGGTCATTTTATGCGAAGTATTTTTTAACTGCATCTGAATTCACAGGGGACGGGAAGTCTTCACCATCCATAGTGCTGAGCATCAGTGCTCCACCAGAGAAAACTTTATATACTACAAATGGTCCTTCATAGTTCGGAGTCCACTTGCCCCTGTGGTCTGTATGCGGAGGGAGGATTCTTTTCAGCACAAGATCTCCTACTTGGTACTCTCGGTGCCTGACTTTCTGATCGAAGGCTTTCTTCATTATTTTCTGATACAACTGCCCATGACAGATTGCAGCCAATCTCTTCTCTTCAATCAGACTCAGTTGTTCGTATCGGGACCGGACCCATTCTGCTTCGTTCAGCTTAACATCCATCAGTACCCGTAAGGAGGGTAATTCAACTTCAACTGGTAGGACTGCCTCCATACCATACACAAGCTGATACGGTGTTGCCCCAGTGGACGTTCTGATTGACGTGCGGTACCCATGCAAGGCAAACGGTAGCATTTCATTCCAGTCTTTGTAGGTGACTACCATCTTCTGCACAATCTTCTTGATATTCTTATTAGCTGCCTCAACAGCGCCATTCATCTTTGGCCTGTAAGGAGAAGAATTGTGGTGTTGGATCTTGAAGTCCCGGCATAGCTCTGCCATCATTTTGTTGTTTAAGTTGGAACCATTGTCAGTAATGATTCGTTCGGGAATTCCGTATCGACAGATGATATCCCTCTTCAGGAATCTGGCTACCACTTGCCTAGTAACATTTGCATATGAAGCTGCTTCGACCCACTTGGTGAAATAGTCAATGGCAACCAGGATGAATCTGTGGCCATTTGAAGCAGTCGGCTCAATCTTGCCAATCATATCAATGCCCCACATAGCAAAGGGCCAAGGCGAAGACATCACATTCAAAGGATTGGGAGGCACATGCACCTTATCCGCATAAATCTGGCATTTATGGCATTTTCTAGCGTAGGCACAACAGTCGGTATCCATGGTGATCCAGTAATAACCTGATCTTAGCAATTTCTTAGCCATCGCATGTCCTCCAGCATGGGTACCAAAGGATCCTTCGTGCACTTCATGCATTAAAAAGTCTGCTTCTGTTCTGTCAACGCATCTGAGGAGTACCATATCAAAGTTTCTCTTGTACAGGGAACCATCAGTGTTCAGAAAGAAACTACCAGCAAGCCTTCTTAGTGTCTTCTTATCATTGGAAGATGCCCCAGGTGGGTATGTTTGATCCTCCAAGAAGCACTTAATGTCATGGAACCAAGGCTTATCATCTCTGACAACATCTGCTGCGAACACATATGCTGGTCCATCAAGTCTGGATACTGAAATTTGAGGTACAAAGTTGGCAGCTTGAACTTTGATCATGGATGAAATGGTAGCCAGAGCATCTGCAAACTGATTCTCGTCCCGAGGGATATACTCAAGCTTGACTGTTGTAAAGAAAGTCAATAACCTCCTTGTATAATCCCTGTAAGGTATCAGATGATCTTGGTGTGTGTACCATTTGCCGTTGGTTTGATTAACTACCAAAGCTGAATCCCCGAATACAGTCAATGTCTTGATCCTGAGGTCAATGGCTTCCTCAAGACCCATGATGCAAGCTTCGTATTCAGCTTCGTTGTTAGTGCAGTTAAAGGTGAGTTTTGCCAAGAAAGGCATGTGAACTCCTTTAGGTGTAATGAGTACTGCACCAACACCACGACCATTCATATTAACAGCCCCATCAAACATCATAGTCCATTCTTCTTCCGGGTCAGGCCCTTCAGTGCGAATAGGCTCTTCATGATCTTTTGCTTTTATGAACATGATGTCTTCATCAGGGAAGTCAAATCTCATAGGCTGGTAATCATCAATGGGTTGCTCAGCAAGATATTCAGACAATACACTATCCTTGATGGCTTTCTGAGATGTGTACTGGATGTCATATTCTGTGAGGATCATTTGCCATCTTGCAACCCGTCCGGTAAGCGCTGGCTTCTCAAAAATATACTTGACTGGGTCCATTTTTGAGATCAATAAAGTGGTGTGGGTCAACATATATTGTCTTAGTCGGCGAGCAGCCCACGCTAAAGCACAACAAGTTTTCTCGAGCAGTGAATAACGTTGTTCACAGTCGGTAAACTTTTTGCTTAGGTAGTAAATTGCATACTCTTTTCGACCAGACTCGTCATGCTGGCCCAACACACACCCCATTGACTCTTCTAATACTGTCAAGTACATGATTAGAGGTCTTCCTTCAACTGGAGGCATAAGGATTGGAGGCTCTTGTAAGTATTCCTTTATCTTGTCAAAAGCCTTTTGGCAGTCTTCGTTCCACCTGACCGTTTGTTCTTTTCTTAGCAGTTTGAACAAAGGTTCACAGGTTGCTGTAAGGTGAGATATGAACCGTGAAATGTAGTTCAATCGACCTAAGAAACCTCGAACTTCTTTTTCTGTCTTCGGTGCAGGCATTTCTTGAATGGCTTTGACTTTATCAGGGTCAACTTCAATCCCCTTCTCGCTTACAATGAATCCCAGCAACTTACCAGATCGCACCCCGAATGTGCATTTGTTGGGGTTCAACTTCAGTTGGTACTTCCTCAGACGTTTGAAAAGCTTCAGAAGATTCACCAGGTGATCTTCTTCAGTGAGGGACTTGGCAATCATGTCATCCACATAACATTCGATTTCTTTATGGATCATATCGTGGAATAATGTCACCATAGCCCGTTGATATGTTGCACCGGCATTCTTCAGTCCGAATGGCATCACCTTGTAACAGAATGTGCCCCAGGGTGTGATGAAAGTAGTCTTCTCCATGTCTTCAGGCGACATCTTAATCTGATTGTATCCTGAAAATCCGTCCATGAAGGAGAATACTGAGAACTGAGCCGTGTTATCCACCAATACATCGATGTGAGGTAATGGGATATCATCTTTCGGGCTGGCTCTGTTCAGATCCCGGTAGTCAACACACATTCTTACTTTGCCGTCCTTCTTAGGCACAGGTACTATATTAGCAACCCACGGTGGGTAGCTAGTTACAGCAAGGAACCCGACGTCCCACTGCTTTTGTACCTCTTCTTTGATTTTCATTGCCATGTCAGGACGAGTACGGCGCAATTTCTGTTTAACCGGCGGGCAATCTTCTCTTAGAGGCAGCTTGTGCATAACAATGTCGGTGTCCAATCCTGGCATATCTTGATAAGACCAAGCAAACACATCCACATATTCCTGAAGCAGGTCAATCAGTTGTCTCTTCACTGAGTCTTGTAAACAGGCCCCGATTTTAACTTCTTTCACGTCTTCATCTGTACCAAGATTAATCGTTTCGACCTCCTCCTGATGAGGGGTGATAACCTTTTCCTCTTGTCTCAACAACCTGGCTAGCTCTTCAGGAAGCTCATACTCTTCTTTAACCCATTCATCAGCTTGATTGATTGGATTGTCAAAGTCATACGAAGTCATAGCCGTACTGTTGTCGGTGCGGTCTGGAAGGCACTCTCTGCAAGGGTTCAATTTGTTCATTTTAGTGATTGATTTTAATCTTGTTTAAAAAGAGTGAAATGAAGTTAACATTTTGAAAACACTGCCATTTATTTTTTGTAGAAAAAGAAAAATGGAAAAACAGTGAGCGGAAAAGAAAAAGACTCATTTGAAAAAGATGTCTGATATTTCATTGATTAATCTTGTTGCACAAAATTACAGATGGCCCGATTACAAAATGAGTCTTGTCATCTTGGGCAAGATGCAATACTTGATGCATGCTTAAAATATACAGGAAATAATAATTACTCTGCAGGAGTAACTCTTATAATTTCCTGGGAAGACCAGTTTGAGATACTGCTCCCCGGGATCTTTGGATGTATCCAACTCTCCAGGTTGCGGTCGCTTTCATCCTCGTCTTCCAAGTTGTTCACGGCATCTGGGGCGAGCATCCCCCCACTGACAAAATTGGGCTTCTTAGCAGCCTCTGCTTGATCTTGTTGAGTTGGTTTGTAACCCAACCCAAATCTATCCTCCTTCTTCTCTATGGGAAGCAACTTGCTCCAGCCTTGGGCAGTCCGTTCTTCAACAACCTTTCGGGCTTGCTGATAAGATGTAATTGAGGTTCCAGGAACCGCGGATGCTTCATTTATGTTCAAAGCCTCAAACCCTTGACTCATAGTTTCGTGGATCTCCCCATCCATCTCAATGTATTTGTATGTAGCCAGATGGCTAACAAATATATCTTCCTCTCCACAGATAGTAACGACTTGGCCCTCCCACTCGAATTTTAACTTCTGGTGAAGGGTTGACGTCACGGCGCCAGCGGCGTGAATCCAAGGTCTACCCAACAAACAGCTGTAGGCCGGCTGAATGTCCATCACGTAGAAGGTCGTTTTGAAAGTTTGTGGGCCAATCGTTATAGGCAACTCAATTTCTCCCAGAACTGATCTCTTAGAACCGTCGAAGGCTCTCACTACCAAGTTACTGGGGCGTAATGCCAATCCTTCATACTCCAGCTTCACAAGGGCTTTTTTAGGTAGGACATTGAGGGATGACCCTGTGTCTACCAGTACATGGGAAAGAACTGCACCCTTACACTCCAAGGTAATGTGCAAAGCCTTGTTGTGATTGCGGCCTTCCGTAGTCAAATCAGTGTTGGTAAATCCTAGTCCATGACTAGCATTGACATTTCCAACTACAGCTTCCAACTGATTGACGGTAATCTCCTCCGGCACATAAGCTGCGTGCAAGACTTTTAGTAGTGCGTTCCGATAAGCCTCGGAGCACATTAGCAACGATAAAATGGAGATCTTGGAAGGTGTCTGGTGAAGCTGGTCCACTATCTTGTAATCACTTTTCTTGATGATTCTCATGAATTCATCAACCTCTTGATCAAAAGGGGTTTTCAAAACTTCTTTAGCAACTTGATCTTCTTGCACCATGCTCTTCCCTTTTGCCTTGGCAGCAGCTTCTGCTTCAGCACTGGGTCTTGGAATTTGCGGGGCAAAGAGACGTACGCTTCGAGTGAAGCCTCCGCCTCCCCCCACATTGTCTATTTGTGGTGAAGAAGTTGATGATTCCAAAGTGATTTTTTGTCCTTCGTAGTATAGATCGGAGCCGTAATGCCAAGGGATGGCATTACTGCTTTCATAAGGTACTGGCCCAGGCACTGTGATAGTGACTGGACTGATAGCAGCTGCAGAAGGGACCATGATAGTATGTGGATCATAGTATATTGTGTCTGGTGCTCTGATAGGAGTGGCATTTTGTGAGTTGTAGGCAGAATCATTTGCAGGATCATAATAAATTGTAACCGTTGAGACATTTTCATTGTTTGCTGTTGATGTTGTAGGAGACACTGTTGACTGGATGGGTGTTGCTATTGTAGGAGGTTCTGAATGAAGGGGTGCTGAAGTTGTAGAATGGGTGTTTGTTGATATTTGGTCCGTTGAAGTAACAAATGAAGCATTTGTTGATGAGATTGAAGAGTTGTTTGGAACAATTGTTGTTGCAGTTGTAGAAGACTCGGGAATTGTTGTTAAGGAGATTGCCGAATTGGTAGGTATTGATGTTGTGATTTGAAGCAGGCCACTCTGGATGAGACTATCTATGCCATCTCTCAAGTTATCACACCCATTCACTAAAATGTTGCAATAAGCACATCCTAGCTCACATCCCGGGAACATTTGACATTCAAGGAGTTGAGCTTTAATCTCTACCAAGGGTGTCCGAATCTGCCCCACACTGGTTATCAAGTAAGACGGCTTATCTTCCTCAATAGCATTGATTCTGGGTCCTCCGTGGTTTGGCATAGGATTCTTATTTACATTTGGTGGAGGTGCAAAGTTTAGAGCTTTGGAATCCACTAGATCCTGTACTTTCATGTGCAAAGCTCTACACTTTTCTGTACTGTGGCCAGGTGCATTTGAGTGAAAAGCACATATGGCGTTGGCGTCATAATTTCTGGGTAGACTGGCAGGATCTGGAGGTGCCAATGTCCTTAGCTCAACCAGGTTGAGTTTCAGGAGTTGTGGAAATAATGTGGCATAAGGCATAGGGATCGGATCAATCACCCTATTGGCCTGAGATGGTCTCTGTTGAAACGGTCTTTGCTGATTGTTGTTGCTGGTGTTGTTGTTGTTATAATTTCTCTGAGGTGGATACTGAGTTTGTTGCTGGTATTGGGGTTGTTGTTATGGTTGATATACTGGTTGTGGATGAACTGGAGCGGGAATGGTGACAGCTGCCACAGACCTATGAACATATTGGGGTCTGCCCCTGCTGGTATGGATAGCATTAGTCTCACCAGTTCTTCTTGGGCCCACAAAAGGCTTTCTTGGGTTGCTGGACGAGCTTGCACCGTTGTCAGAAATTTTGCCCATCTTTAATAGGCTCTCAAATCTTTCTCCGGCTATAACCACATCAGCGAAGCTGGTAGAAGAAAAGGCGACTAGCCTGTCAATGTATGTTCCTTGAAGGGTGTTCATAAACATGTCGGCCATCTCCCTCTCCGACATGGGTGGCTGGACAGCAGCAGCAAGCTGTCTCCACCTCTGGGCGTACTCCCGGAAGCTTTCTCTGGATGATTGTGACATTCCCATCAGGAGGGTTCTGTTGGGAGCCATGTCCAAGTTATACTGGTATTGTCTAATGAAGGCCTCAGCCAAGTCCTTCCAGCATCTGATGGTTGCTCTAGTCAAATGAGAGTACCATTCCCTTGAAGCTCCTGTTAAGCTATCCTCAAAATAAAACATCCATAGCTTTTCATCCATGGTATATGCCTTCAGCCTCCCCAGGAAGGATTGTAAGTGGGTTCGCGGACAGGAAGTTCCGTTGTACTCCTCAAAGCACGACGGTTTAAACTTGTGGGGAATCCTGACCCCGTCCACTAAGCCCATGTCCATGACATCAAAACCCAAGGAGTTTTGAGACTCCAAGGACCTTAATTTTTCAGCAATTTCATCTAGCCTTCTGTCATAGGCTTCATCCCCAGCTCCCATCACTGTGAACTGATCTTCCTGGGGGTCTTCTTGCAGTACCCTACCTGTAGTAGCATTCCCTTGTACATTAGCAGGGATGTTGATCTCTGGATGAAGGTGGGGTCCAAATACCGGTGGGTTGATATGAGGCTGAACCCTCTCATTGTTGCTTGTCCCACCAGTCCCTAGATGGGGGTCTTCCTGAGTCTGCCTCTCTACCAAGGCTCTTAATCTCTCTTGGCTCTGAGCCAATCCATTCATCACCTCCATAAACTGGGTCATCTGATTCCTCATTTCCAGTCTCTCATTGGCCATTTGAGTCCTGACCTCTGTAAGGTCCTGTTGTACCTGGTCCATCTGTATACCCGGAAGGTTGTTGCGGGTGGGATATCTGTGTGGACGGTTGAGTGGGAACACCCGTCGTCGAGCAATAGTTCCTGAACCACAACAGAGTTAGTAACAAAAACAAAACAAAACCTACAAAACAAAACCAAAGGTTAGTATGCAATGCAGTATGCTTATTTGTATCCAAGGTATCCGGCTTGGCACTTGGTTTTGACCTTTCCAGACCCTTGAGGAAGATGCTTTTGATGTTGCTTAAAAGAACTCAGATAAAACAAACTAATGAATATATTACAAAAAGTGAATGATACATAGTTTGTTTTTTACAATACATGCCCTCTGAGGGGCCAAATTACAACATAAAAAGGAAAAGTACAATGAAATGAAAGCAACAACAAGCAAAAGTCAGACACCAAGACCAAACTCATCCTCCTGAACTTCCTTTAGAAGTGCTTCAGTCACAGGGTCAGCTGGACGCTTCGTGAGGTTCCTGATGAGAAGATTCCTGGTAGCAACAGCTGCAGTTAGCTTCTTGTGTCGACTCTGGTCCTTTGACCTCTTCACACCAGCTCTAATTTTTAACTCCGAGATCTCTCTCTGGGCTGCTAGCAGGGCTTCCTGTTGCTCTTTTGCATTAGCCTCCAACTGCTCAATCTTATCCTGAGTCCTCTTATCTTCCTGAGTACGAGCTTCGGTGATCCTGACCCACCTAGCTTGACTCTCCCTCAGATATAAATCAGTCCTGGCCTTCTGGAACTGAGCCTCCTTGCAGGCATTCTTCAGGATCTGCTCTCCATCCCTTGACTTCTTAATGTAGTCCTCTGACTTCTCAATCCTAGCTAGATGCTCCACTTTTAGCTTTTCTAACCTTTCAATGTCCAGCCGACCATCACTCCTCTCCCAGAGGGTCTTCTGTAGAGCCTGAGTCAAATTCTCATTCCTCTCTTTCAATTTCACAAACTCCTCTAAGCTGACAGTGGCAGGAGGTGGTGTTGTGGATGGCCCAGGTGCATCCTCAATGGTGAAGGGCATCCCAGAAATTTGAGCCCTGGCATGAGACCACTCATAGTACTGAGCTGAGGCCACATTGTTGCATTTTCCCAGAATGGCCATTCCCTTGGTCTGGACATTGTCCCAAGCCCAGGATGCTTGCCTGACAATAGCCAGATTAGGCTTAATCTCACAATAAAGGGTCTCAGCCAAATCTTGTGCTCTAGGAGAGTGGACCAATGCATAGCCCAATTGTCTTTTGAATAGCAGAGGGTTGTAGTTGATGCAACCCTTCACTCCTATCAAAGGTACATTGGGGAATTGCCCACAACTAGTAATGATGTCCCTGCCCTTGGTGCTCTGAGTGCACCACCTGATATTAGCTAAGGTCAAAGCAGTGAGTCTTCTAGCCCAATTCTTTTGCTGGTGAGGATTTAAGAATGCATCAGTCTTGGGCAAGTGTTTGAGCAGCCAAGTATGGAACAGGGGAGCACAGCACCTCACCAACCTTCCTCTCTGCTTTTCATTCCTTTGGTGAACAGAGTAGTAGAAATCTCCCAGTAAGGTGGGTACTGGGTTCCTCAGAATGAAAAGGTGAATGGCACTCTTGCTAACAAACTTAGGCTCATCTGCAAATAATATGACCCCATATATGCTAAGGGCCAATAATGCACAGACTGCCTTCCATTCTCCCAAAGAGGCCTTCAGGATGGCCTGAGAAGTCAAGAAATCCAAATGTAGACCAGAGACTCCAGCCTTGGTAGTCATGTTCTGCCCAATCAAACAAGGTTCCAGATACAATGCCTTTGCCACTTCTTCATTACTTGGAAAAGCCATCTCAGGGTTGAAGGGGATTCCACCCCTGACAGGTACACCAACCAATGATGAATACTCCTCTAATAAAGGCCCCAACTGAAAATCCTGAAATGTGAAGCACCTCAGAGGAGGATCATAGAACTGCAGGCAAGTATGAATCAAGCTCCTCTGGGAAGGGTCCAAATCCATAACCACATCAAGGATGCCTCCATAATGTTCTCTGAATAGTGGTATATGGTCTGGAGTAATCAGGGCCTGGATCTTCCTGATGCCAGCTAACTCAGGCTCAAAGAAATGATAGGAGATGTTGCTCTTTTTGGGTGCCATGTTGCTGAAGAAGAGCTGAGACAGATGCTGAGAATAATACTGAAGATGGGCCACTGACAGGCTGAGACTGGTGGTGCAAGTGACTGAAGCAGGTAGCTGAAGCAGATACTGATGAAGATAGGTCTATGCAGATGAAGGGGTCAAAACCAAGCCAAAATATATGATGCGGATACCCTGAAAAACAAATAAGCAAATGTTAAATGATGCAATGATGATGTATGCAAATGATATGCAAGGGTTTGTGATCAAGCGCTCCATGTATGTTCAAGAAATCCAGATGGAGGTTCATAAGTCCAGTAACCAAGGTGGGGGACTCAAATAAAGAGTCACATGTCCAGGGTTAAAATCACAAGAACTGTCCCAAAATGGAGTACTCTTAATCAAAACAAAGTAATAGGGTATGCTGAGGTCAAGGGTACCTGCAAACCTGTAAACAGCCCAACCCCCTCACAGGTGGTGTTCTAAAACAAGGATCCTCAGACTTGGATCAGTTATGAGAAGTGTAAACATTTCTAACCCGGAGGTACAGTGTTTACAATAACCATAAAAGTTCCTCCTCTAATTCACCTCAGTTTCTGAAGGTCATAAAAAGGTCATCCAGACTTAGCAGGCTTCCCAGATAGCCCTAACACTACAGGAAATCTGTAGCACAGAGTTCTCAAGAAGAAACCCATATTTGAACCGTGTTTCATATTCCCGCACCAGACCGAAATGGAATGGGAAAGAACATGAACCACTCTAGCCTAGGTGTCACTCAGGTCCCAGGTATAGGACCTTAACTCTCAAAAGAACCCCACCCACCAAGGCAACAAAACCAGATCCAGCCAGAACAGTAATATGACAGTATGATATATGTAAAGCTGTAAAGAAAGCAGTAAAACAACTGTACATAAAGCAAAAATAAAAACAAATATACAAACACAGATAGCACATAACACCCCAGTAAACACAAATCAATCAAGCGCTAGGAGGAACCCACAAAAAGAACCAGAAGCCCTGGTTACAGTACAAGGGTCCCCAGCAGAGTCGCCAAGCTGTCGCTCCCACCAAATGAAGCTAGGTCAAATGGGGTACAGACGCGAACGGTCGGCGAGAGAAGGGTGTGAGGATACACAGGCGTGAACTCACAGGGAATGAGAAGAGTCGCCAGCTAGGCATTTTTATCCCGGAGGAAAGGTAATGCTGCATAAACCTAGGAAAAGATATGGATAAGACGATTGCGAACCAGAGAGACTGAGAAAGGGGGTTGGTTACAACCTGGGAAGGTATTAGCACCCAGATTGTCCGTCGTACTCGACGGGATCCACGCTTAAAAGATTTGTGTTTAAAGGGGTAGTGTCAGTGCAATTCGTGTATAAAGAGAGCTGGAAAAGGTGCACAGGTGTCAGTGTAAAAGTAGTGCAAAGTGTAATATATACAGTGTCAGTGTAAGGGCAGGAGTGAAATGCTCAAGATCATGAGGCTTAAAGAATGATGTTAGAAGGAGGGGGAATATACAGAGACTTTTGTTCGATAACTGTTAAGTTATGCCTACGTATCCTCTCGTGCAATGAGGAAGTCAGAACACCGTAGTTCGACCCAAAGAGACTGAAAGATGAATTGACTTGTGAACTGCTTACTTGCCTATGCTCAAGTGTATGATCTGTCTGGCACAGATGCAAACTGTCTTGCATTAGACGGAAGAAGCAAGTTCTCGTTTATGAGTGAATGAGATGAGAAAAGAATCCCGGAGGAGACGATTATTGCTTGTTTTTGTGTTTTCAGAATTTTATTTCTTTTTGAATTTTGTCATCAGTTAATGAGCTTAAGCCTAAACCAATGGATTTAGTAAACTCATCACATCTTCCCTCTGATTAGGGGTAATGAGAATACCTTAAGTGTGAAGTCAGCTACTCACACTTAATCACCTTTGATATAGGGTTAAGATCATTAACCTACTTGTGATTATTTAGATGTTTTTGTTGTTTTTTTTTAGTGTTAAGTAATGAGATTAAGCCATAATCAAGGATTAAACAGACTCATTACACCATCCTAATAGAAGGATAATAGATGAGAGTGTTTAAGCTGAGGAAAGCTCCTCAACTTAATCCATGATTAGGGATTAAACTCATGACAAAACAAAGCCTTTATTAAGTGGATTTTAGTTAATGATAAGATGAAGAAGTGAGTTTTATGGTTAGTAAGACAACTCGAGGGGGACTTGTCCATTAACACTAGGGTTAGTCTTTCTTAACCAATTAAGGAAGAATTAGAACCCTAATGCAAGGCCCAAGTTACAAGCTTGATGTCTTGATGATTATTAGATGAGTTAGTTAAAGGATTTAAACACATTAAGGGTTTAACACTTAGGATTAAAGTTATACACTCCATCCTAATAGAAGGATGCAGGCATAGGCTTAATCACAAAGCCTTAAAGCCTTTATGGTTTAGTCCTTGATTATGAGGTGAGAAGAGAAGACTCAATGAGACACAAAGGTAAAAACTAAGTGGGGGACTAATCAAAACCCTAATCATTGTCATGCTTGGTTGTTCCTAAGGTTTGTGAGGCTTACAAGAAAGATCTTCAGAGGAACCACCAGGAAGCAGATGAAAGGAGCAAAGGAAGCAAAGTAACTTGCTTCATTTAAGAAGACAAGTCACTTGAAGGAAAGAAAGTAAGAAGAAGAAGAAAGTGCAAGCTCAATCTCAAACACAAAACAAAATGCAGCAAGGATGCATAAGGGAGATGAAAAGAAATTGTGAGAAGTGAAGGCAAATTCACTTCTCAAAGTAACTTACCACCTGAAAAGTTAATGAAAGAAATGCAATGCAATGCAAAATGAGATGAAATGACATGATGCAAACCAAAACCAGAAGCATGAGTGTGATGTTAATGATGCTATGGGATGATACAAACATGAAACAAGGCATGAGAATGATCATACAAACATATGGATGCAAATGAAGCATGCATAGAACCATGAACATACATGAAAAGTTATGAAATGCAAATGACATACAACATGGAAAATTAAAGATGCAATGATCAAACATGTTTCTAATATGTCTTAAGATGTCTAATGGATCAAATGGATGCACAAAATGCTATGGCAAGTCATGGTATGTAAGCAAATGCAAGATGAATGCAAGAGGAAGCCCCAAATTAGGGTTTATGATCAATGCACAAAACAAAAACCAAAACCAGAAGCAAACATCATGATAAAAAATTGAAAATGCATTCAAAGGAACCCTAACCCTACACAAAATCACTGCCCAAAGGAGGGGTTCTAACTCTTAACCTAATGAAAGTTATGAATTTCCTAAGATTTCTAGGGTTTTAGGGTACCTTGACAAGAAAAATGTCAAACAAATGGAAAATGCAAGATCAATTAATGCCAATTTAATCCTACAAACTACATGATATGCAAGACACAATGCAAAAAGAATCAAAGTCCAACTCTCAAAGACTAGGAAGAAATGAATTTTTGAACATGGGATCAAAATAATGCTTTGAAATGAAATTAATTCCATGAGAAATTGTCAAAATGCATCAAGATCAAAAAAGAAATTTGGTTTGAGCGTTGGACAATGTTTCTAAATGATTTTAAAGGTTTCATGAATTTTTTGGTGATTTTTAAATACCTAAAAGTATTTTTAATTAATTAATTCTCATTAATTAATTAAAAATAAACTTTTAAATGATTTAAAAATATTTTTTAATGCAAAAAATAAAAATAAAAATGTTTTTGGTTTCTGAAAATTAATACAAGCTTGCATAAAAAATTTCAGAACTTTTAAAATTGTTTTACTATTTTAAAATAAATGGACAAAACAAATGAAATAAAATGCAAAATAAAATGAATTAAACTAAAAAATGAGAAAGTATGTAAGATCAAAGGCCAGAATTCAAAACCACACGCGCGCGAATTGACTTGGCGCCACATCCAAGGGCTGAAATTCAAATTTCCCTAATTAATGTCATTAACCCTAATCCTGCCCTAATCACTTTCAGGCGACCGGAACACTGTTCCGGTCGTCTTCTCCGGCTAGCTCAAATCCCTAACTCCCTCTACACGCAACAAAAATGAAATCTAACTGCCCAAAATTCATCCCCACTCAAAACCGAATCAAACCCCTCAATCAAACATCATTTTTCATTCATTAATCAGCCAAATCGAATCAAAACATTCTTAGGGCAAAAAGTTTTAGAGCATTCATACATCCTGGTTTCTCAACCATTTTCAAAAGTAAACACATATTCATGATCAGGGGAGTGCATAGAAGCTTTTAAGAACTTAAAATGGAGTTTCTGGAAAAAAGTTTGAGATGGCTACCTGAACTGAAACTTTGGTTTCTGGTACTTTCTGGCTGGTTTCTTGCTCGCAATCAACTCCACTGGACCCCTTTGAGAAGCTTTCAATGCTTGTTTGAAGTTTATAATGGATGGTTTTAGAGATGGCAGAAGTTCTGTTCAATGGCAGGTGGTGATCGTGTTTTTGATTCTTTGAGTTTCAGGCTATGGTGAGGGGTGGTTTGTGATCGGGGAAGTGTGTTGAGTTGATTTGTGAAGTTGTTTTTTGTGTTTGAGGCTTGTGCAAGCAGTTTCGAAAGCTTTTGCAAAATGGTGTGGAAATGAGAATGCTGTGTTGGAGAGTGTTTCAGGCCTGTGTTTTTGTATGCTTTGGCTTGCTTTTTGTTTTCATAAACAATTGTGATAGGTCAGATGAGGTGATGTGTGCTTTATTAATTGGTATGGCTCAAGTTGCCAAAATGTCAAAGTTGTGTAAGAGAGGCATGGGCTACTTGCTAGCCAAGGACAAAAGGTGTGTCCTGCGCAGCAAGATGTGTGGAGAACCCTTGGATTGTTTCTGATGTCTGCCAGCAAGTGGATTCACACTTGAGTGAGTTTTTGCAACTTGCCTTACTTTTGCTTCTTATGAGATTTCTTGCTGCATAAGCCATAAAAATGAGAGATCTTTTGGTGCAATCTGACTTTTAGGTCTTGGTACATGCTTGTATGGAGATTAGAAGTGTATTTGATAGCTCAATTTGCCTTGACAAGTGAATTTGCAACTTTGCCTCTTTGGTAGAAAACTTCAAATGTTGTGATTTTTGCCAACTTTGACAAGCCATAACTTTTGATCCAAAATGAATTAGGTCATGTTCTTGTACTTTTTGAAAAGGGAATGATCCATTCTACAACTTTCATGACCAAAGTTTTTCCATTTGAAGCATTTTTTAATCAAAAAGTAAAGGTTGAAAAAGTTTCCTAAAATGGCAATTTCATTAAAAAGTCAACTTTCCCAAAAAGTCAACTTTGTAAAAGACTTGAAATTCTTCAATTTTGTGAACTTCTAACATCTTCTATGATCAAATAGAGATCATACACAATAAAAATGATGAAGAACACCCTTTGGTTGGGTCATTGAGGGCCTCAGATGCCCTGATTTTACACTGACTTGCTTGAAAAGTCAACTCTTGATCAGATGACTTCCCCATGGAATTTCTTCATTAAAATTGATATGCATACTCCCTATACCATATAGAGACCAATATAAACAAGAATGACCAAAAAATTTGGAGTTATGGCCTTTGAAACCAAAACCATAATTCTAGGTCATCTGTGCAGTCAAACCTGGCTCTGCTTCCATGCCATTCTCAGTTCTTGTGATTCTTTGACATTTTTGACTTTTAGGGGATATAATATGATGCTTGAACATACATGGACCCCTTTGAAGTGATTGATGACCTTTGGAGTGGCTCAAGAAGCTCTTGGATTGCTCAGATCACAAACCCTAGATGCAGATGACTTTGAACCAATGCAATGAATCAAAAATGTGATATGAGATGATATGATTAAGTTTATGCACATGAAATGATCACAAGCCATGATGTGAATGGGTGAGGGAAAATTTGGGGTGTTTACACATCTTAGGCATCCATAGGACTTGTATGAAGCATAAGCTTGCTTGTTAACTTGCATTGATGATTATTTTCCAAGCATGAACCCTATATGAGCTAATTTCACCTCATCTCTTCTTCTAACTTCATTATGTGCCATCCATGTTCAAATGTGAATACTTGTGCATTTTATATGCATTTTAACATGTTGATATACCTCTGACTTTGGTTCATACTCATCTCACCTCATGATTGTATACTTGTCTCATCTAATTAAGTTCATGAACACATGTTTTCATCTTCATCTCACTTCATCCTCATTCCATCTCCCATGCTTCCATAACATAACTCATGACTTGTATGACATTTCTTTGACCTCATGTAGTATTTTTAAAGAGGTTTATCTTCTGACTTTGACCTAAGTGGTTTTGTTTTGATTTGTTTGCCTTACTTGATCACTTCTTTCCATCTCACTCCTTCTTTGGTGCATTGTTGGATGTTTGTGGAACTTGTCTCACTTATTTTTGCTTGAGTTTGCATTACTAACTTTATGGGTCATTTTGTGACTTATAGGTTCTTCTTGTGTGAGTTTTAGAGCTTAGAACTTTGTTCTTTCATGTCTCGTGCTTGTTTGAACTTCATTTGCCTTTATGTGAATACTTCTAACTTTTCAGGGGCTTTCGTAAGTTTGAGAGGTGTGGATGATGCTTCCACATCTCAACTTCTTATTTCATATATTTTTAAGTCTTCTTACTTGTTCTTGTGATGTGCCTAGGCCATCTATGCTCAACCTTTATTCTTCCCCTCTTAGAATCAACTTATCTTCTTTTGAGAAGCAAGTTGTCTTCTAACTTCTCTTTTCTCTTTTCTTCTTCTTCTTTTCTTCTTCTTTCCTTCTTCTTCATTAGGATAGAACTCAAACCACACTAACTTAGGAATCCCATGCATGATAACACTTAGGATTATTAGTCCCCCATTAGTCTTTTACCTTTGAGATCCTTTTGGTGCTCTCTCTTTCTCATCTTCAAACAAAAACTAAAAAGTACTTAATAATGGTTGAGATAACACGTATTTGAGGGAAGCTAATCAAACCATCACCTTATGGCGGGAGAAATGGGATCAGAGTCAGAAGGAGCATAAAGAGAAATAAGAGAATTATCAACTGCAGTTAGGGTATTAGAAGGAAGAGCTGGAGCTAGCCTATCAGAAGCATAGGGAGAAGTATCAACAATTGGAGATAAGTCTAAAGGCATTAGAAGAAGCACATAAAGAGATAACAGATCTTAAGTTGCTTGCAGAAACCAAGAAGGCTAGTTTTAAGCAAGGGCCTAGTGGTGAGGGGAATGCAGATGTCTTTATGTGTCGCTCCCGCTAAGTGACACAAGGTCAGATAGGGTACAGACGCGAACGGTCGGCGAGAGGAGAGATGAAGGTGAAGTGAAAAGAGTCGCCAGCTAGGCATTTTTATCCCGAAGGAAAGGTAATGCTGCATAAACCTAAGAAAGATATGGATAAGACGGTCGTGAACCAGAGAAACTGAGAAAGGGCGTTGGTTACAACCTGGGAAGGTATTAGCACCCAGATTGTCTGTCGTACTCGACGGGATCCACGCTTGAAAGATTGTGTTTAAAGGGGGTAGTGTCTGTGTTGTCTATGTGCAAAAGCTGGAAAAGAATGTACAGGTGTCAGTGCAAGAAAGTGAAGTGAAATGCTCAAGGATGAGGCTTAAAAGAATAATGCTGGAAGAGGGGGAAAGACATAGAGACTTTTGTTCGATAACTGTTAAGTTATGCCTACGTATCCTCTCGTGCAATGAGGAAGTCAGAACACCGTAGTTCGACTCATAGAGACTGAAAGATAAATTGACTGATGAACTGCTTGCTTGTCTATGATCAAGTGTATGACCTGTCTGGCTCAGGTGCTAACTGTCTTGCATTAGACGGAAGAAGCAAGTTCTCGTTTGTGAGTGAAGATGATGAGAAAAGAATCCTGAAGGAGACGATTATTGCTTTGTTTTTGTGTTTTCAATCTTTTATTGCTTTTTTGCGTTTGTCATAAGTTAATGAGCTTAAGTCTAAACCAAGGGTTAGTAAACTCATCATATCCTCCCTCTGATTAGGGATAATGAGAATACCTTAAGTATGAGATAAACATCTCAAACTTAATTACCAACTGATTTAGGATTAAGATCATTAACCTACTTGTGATTATTTAGATGTTTTTGAGTTTTTGTTTAGTGTTAAGTAATGAGTTTAAGCCATAATCAAGGATTAGTGAACCCATTACACCATCCTAATAGAAGGATAATAGATGAGAGCACTTAAGCTGAGGGAGATACCTCAACTTAATCCATGATTAGGGATTAACCTCATGAAAAAACAAACCTTTATTAAAGTGGATTTTAATTAAGGATGAGATTAAGAAGTGGATTTTATAGTTTGTAAGACAACTTGAGGAGAACTTGTCCATTAACACTAGGGTTAGTCCTTCTTAACCAATGAAGGAAGAATTAGAACCCTAATGCAAGGCCCAAGTTACAAGCTATTGTCTTAGTGATTATTAAGATGGATTGATTAAGAGGTTTAAACAAACTAAGGGTTTAACACTTAGGATTAAAGTTATACACTACATCCTAAGAGAAGGATGCAGGCATAGCCCTAATCACAAAGTCTTAAAACCTTAAAGGTTTAGTCTCTGATTATGAGATGAGAAGAGAGACACAAAAGAAGACACAAAGGTAAAAACTAAATGGGGACTAATCAAAACCCTAATTATTTTCATGCTTGGGTGTTCCTATGGTTTGTAAGGCTTGCAAGAGATCTTCAAAGAAGCCACCAATGGAAGAATCAGATGAAAGGAGGAGAAGCAGAAGAAACAAGTTAACTTACTTCATTGAAGAAGATAAGTTACTTGAAGAAAGAAAGTGAATGATGAACATGAATGAGCAAGCTCAATCTAAGGAAAATGAAAATTCAGCAAGGATGCATAAGAAGAATGAGAAGAGAAATGAGAAGAGAAATGAGAAGTGAAGGCAAATTCACTTCTCAAATTACTTACCACCTGAAAATGTTAGCATAAAGAAATGAAATGAAATGAAAATGAAGAAAATGCTAAGATGAAAACCAAAACAAGAAGCATAAACATGATGTAAATGATGCTAAGAGATGATGCAAAGACATGTCAAGTGTTATGGATGTTCATACAAGAGATGAGAATGCAAATGAAACAAGTAGGAAGCATGAAAGCACATGAAAGTTCATGGAATGAGATGAATGCATATCATGGAAAATGGATGAAGAAATGATCAAGCATGATTCTAAAGTGTCCTAATATGTCTTAGATGTCATGTGAATGCATGAAATGTCATGTCAAGTTCATGTATGGAAGCATATGCAAGATGTATGCAAATGAACATGAGAAATTAGGGTTTTATGACAACATGAGATGCAAAAGTCAAAAATAGAAGAAAAACATAAGATAAAAAATTGAAAATAAACTCAAAGGAACCCTAACCCCATATGATATCACACCCCAAAGAAAGTTGTGATTTTTCTAATTTATCTAGGGTTTTAAGGTACCTTAAGGGGAAAAATGCAAATCAAATAAAAAATGCAAGATAAATTTGTGACAAAAATATGCTAGATACTACATGTTATATGAAGATCAATGCAGAAAGAACCAATGTCAAACCATTCATGGTTAGGCAGAAAAGAATTCTTGAAGTTAGGGTTCAAAAATGGGATTCTATGAACCCTAAATTCAAAGAAAAATGTCAAAATTGATTCAAAACCAAAAATAAATTTGTATGAATGGTTTGACAATGTTTCTAAATGTCCTAAGATGCAATGTGATTTTTTTTGGAATTTTCAGAAACCTAAATGGTATTTTAATTAATTAAAATAAACATTTAAATATTTTTAAAATGGTTTTTTAATGCAAAAAATAAAAATAAATATTTTTTTTGGATGAAGAAAAATATTTGAATTGAAAATGCAGAAGGAAAATTATTTTTGGAAATTTTTAGGTATTTTAAATAAATTATGCAAAACAAATAGGGAGAAAATAAAATTAAATGAATTAAAATGAAAAGTAAGCTGATCCAAAGGCCAGAATTCAAACTCAAGGGGGGAGGGTTGACTGGCGCGTGAATGGGTGGCTAAGATCCACTCTGATTAAATTATCCTAATTAAACCTAATTAAATTAATTAATTAAAGGATTAATGACTAATGAAGCATCTGGGCCGTCCACACGCGCGGGAAACATGATCTAATGGCCCAGATTTAAACTGACCTAATTAATCAGAAATTATGCCCTAATGACCTTCCGGCGGCCGGAGAAGACCTCCGGCCAGACTCCCTCCTTGAACCTCTCAAAACCCCACAAAAACTCACCACAAGCTCCAGAAATGATCCTTAACTATCAGTAAACTCAAATCCAGCAACAAAAACAATTAATCATGCGTGAATGAAGAGAATCGAAGAAGAACAAAAATTAGGATCGAAGTTTCAGAGGTTCAGTTCATGCTTGTTTCTTGCTCATTTTCGAAAATAAACACATCCCCATGATCAGGGCAACATATGGAACACTATTTTAACAAGAAAACAAGGTTCTGGAAAAATGTTCATCATGTTACCTGAGGTTGAGCTTTCAAATTCTGGGCTTTCTGGCTTCCTCCTTCGTGCAAGTCAGCTTCAATGAACCCCCTGAGGCTAATGGAATGCTTCAAAAGCTTTGATGATGGCTGGATTGAAGGTTTCAGTTCTAGTGTAGCAGAAAATGAGGTTTGTGTTTATGATGTTTCAGGCAATTCCAATGGTTGGTTTGTATTCTATGGATGATTTCTGAATGGATTGTGAAAGAATTTCTGAAGTTTGATGGATGGTTTGAGAGAATCGAAGAAGGGAAGGTTTTTGCAAGTTTTGTGTAATCTGATGGTATGTGTGTTCTGAGCTTGTGTGATGCTTGGTTTTTGATCCTTATGCAATCCCTAAACTATTGGAATGAGTCAGAGGATTTGATATGCACTATGGGAATGGTATGGAGCAATTGGCAAAAAAGTCAATAGTTGTTGTACATCAAGCATGGGCCATGGCAAAAGCTGTTTTAGGGTTGCTCTGAGTTCAACTATCTTCAAGGATAGCCATGTGTCGCTCCCGACAAGTGACACCGGGGTCAGATGAAGGTACAGACGCGAACGGTCGGCGAGAGGGACAATGAGAACACACAGCCGTGAACTCACTGGAGATGAAAAGAGTCGCCAGCTAGGCATTTTTATCCCGGAGGAAAGGCAATGCTGCATAAGCTTAGAAAGAGATGGATAAGATGGTTGCGAACCAGAGAGACTGAGAAAGGGGGTTGGTTACAACCTGGGAAGGTATTAGCACCCAGATTGTCCGCCGTACTCGGCGGGATCCACGCTTAAAGATTTGTGTTATAAAGGGGTAGTGTCAGTGCAATCTGTGTATGAAATAGCTGGAAGAGATGTACAGGTGTCAGTGTAAAAGAGAGTGAAGTGTATAAATGTATAGTGTCAGTGTGAGATCAGGAATGAAATGCTCATGACCATGAGGCTCAAAGAATAATGCTGGAAGGAGGGGGAATATACAGAGACTTTTGTTCGATAACCGTTAAGTTATGCCTACGTATCCTCTCGTGCAATGAGGAAGTCAGAACACCGTAGTTCGACCCAAAGAGACTGATAGATGAATTGATTTGTGAACTGCTTGCTTGTCTATGCTCAAGTGTGTGACCTGTCTGGCTCAGGTGCTAACTGTCTTGCATTAGACGGAAGAAGCAAGTTCTCGTTTATGAGTGAGGGTGATAAGAAAAGAATCCCGGAGGAGGCGATTATTGTTTGTTTTTGTATTTTCAGTCTTTTATTGCTTTTTGAAGATTTGTCATAAGATAATGAGCTTAAGTCTAAACCAATGGATTTAGTAAACTCATCACATCTTCCCTCTGATTAGGGGTAATGAGAATACCTTAAGTGTGAAGTCAGATTCTCACACTTAATCACCTTTGGTGTAGGATTAAGATCATTAACCTACTTGTGATTATTTAGATGTTTTTGTGGTTTTTGTTTAGTGTTGAGTAATGAGGTTAAGCCATAATCAGGGATTAAACAGACTCATTACACCATCCTAAAAGAAGGATAATAGATGAGAATGTTTAAGCTGAGGAAGACTCCTCAACTTAATCCATGATTAGGGATTAAACCCATGACAAAACAAGCCTTTATTAAGTGGATTTTATTTAGATTAATGGTATGATGATGAAGTGTTTTTTATGATTTGTAAGACAACTTGAGGGGGACTTGTCCATTAACACTAGGGTTAGTCCTTCTTAACCACTTAAGGAAGAATTAGAACCCTAATGCAAGGCCCAAGTTACAAGTGTGATGTCTTGATGATTATTAAGTGGATTAATTAAGAGATTTAAACACATTAAGGGTTTGACACTTAGGATTAAAGTTATACACTCCATCCTAAAAGAAGGATGCAGGCATAAGCTCAATCACAAAGTCTCAAAGCCTTTAGAGTTTAGTCCCTGATTATGAGATGAGAAAAGAGGACTCAAAGAGAGACACAAAGGTAAAAGCTAAGAGGGGAGACTAATCAAAACCCTAATCATTGTCATGCTTGGTTGATCCTAAGGTTTGTGAGGTTTTCAAGAGAAATCTTCAGAGGAACCACCAGGAAACAGATGAACAGGATCAAGAGAAGCAAAGCAACTTGCTTCATTCAAGAAGTCAAGTCACTTGAAGAAAGAAAATGGGAAGGAGAAGAATGAGCAAGCTCAAACTCAAACACACATAAAAATGCAGCAATGGATGCAAGAGAGATGAAAAGAAAAGTTATGAGAAGTGAAGGCAAATTCACTTCCCAATTTCACTTACCACCTGAAATGTTAGAAAGAAATGCAATGCAATGCAAGATGAGATGAAATGGCATGATGCTAAGCAAAACCAGAAGCATGTTGATGATGATTATGATGTTATGAGGTGCTGCAAACATGAGGCAAGACAATGGGGATGTTCATACAAGATCATGAATGCAAATGATGCAAGCTAAGGAGCATGAACAAACATGAAAAGTTATGAAACATACAAGACAAATGACATGGCAAATATGAGATGCAATGATCAAAGATGCTTCCTACATGTCTTAAGATGTCAAATGAATCACAAGAATGCACAAAATGCAAAGACAAGTCATGTTATGCAAAAGAATGCAAGGAGGATGCAAGAGAAAGCCCAAATTAGGGTTCATGAATCAAACATCAAACACAAACCAAAAACAGAAGCAAACCTCATGATAAAAAATGGAAAATGGCACCCAAAGAAACCCTAGGCCTATGATGAACCACTGCCCAAAGGGGAGCTCTCAACTCTCAACCAATCTCAAGATATGAATTTCCTAAGTTATTAGGGTTTTTTAGGGTTCTTAACAAAACAAATGCCAAACAATTTGAAAATGCAAGAACAATTCATGGCCTTTTTATCCTAGGAACTACATGCAAAACAAAAGACAATGCAAGAAGAATCAATGTCTCAACCTTCTCCAATAGGCAAAAATGAATTTTCAAACATGTGATCAAAATAATGCATAAAAAATGATTTAATTCAATGAAAAATTCTTAAAATGCATCAAGATCAAAAAAGAAATTTGGTTTGAAGGTTGGACAATGTTTCTAAATGTCTTAGAACATTTCATGAATTTTTTTGTAATTTTTAAATACCTAAAAGTATTTTTAATTAATTAATTCCCATTAATCAATTAAAAATAATCTTTTAAATATTTAAAAATACTTTTTTTAATGATAAAAATAAAATAAAAAATATTTTTGGGTCTTGAAAATTAATAAAACTTTAAAGAAAAAGTTTCATAATTTTTAAGAATTTTTAACTATTTTAAATTAAATATGCAAGACAAATGAAAAAGAAATGGATTAAATTAAATAAAATAAAAGTAATCAGGATGGATGGATGAGATTGGCTCTGAGTTTGAATTCATTGACTGCGCGCGTGATCTTGTGGCCAGGATTGACTCTGATTAAATTATTTAATTATGGATTAATTAAGTTAACACGTGGATTAGGGCATAAGTAAGCTGATCTGGGCCATCCAAAAGAGAGGGAAGTCAACTGGTCAATGGCTATCTACGGCTCACATTCAAACTGAAGTTAATTACACAATTAGGGCACAAATTACTTTCAGGTGGCCGGAGAAGACTTCCGGTCGTCTTCTCCGGCCAGCTCTCACCTGAAAAATCTCCAAACCTCTCAAAACGTACCAAAAATGAAAACCAAGAACATGGAAATGATCCTTACCCTCTCACGAACCAAACCCCTCTCTCAAAACAAATTTATATTTCCTAAATCAACTGAATCGAAGAGAAAAAGTTCTAGGTCACGCAAGCTTCAGAAACAAATTAAATGCTCAAATCACAACCATTTTCAAAACCAATGGTACCAGAATGATCAGGACAACACAAAGAACAAGTTTGTAACAAGAAAAACAACTTCTGGAAAAATAAATTTCAGGCTACCTGAGATTCGAAGCTTTCAGTTTAGGAACTTTCTGGCCACCTCTCTTTGTGCAAGCTGCTCTACTTGGTCCCCAGAAGATGTTTGAATGCTCAAATGGAGTTTAAGTTGGCTTGATGATGAGTTTCGAAAGCTCCTGCTTCAGTTCAGTCAAAAATGGCAATGGAGATTCTGGCACTTTCAGGTCATGGTGAATGAAGGTTTGAGGTCCTGATGATGAATGGAGAAGGTTTGTGGTGTTTGTTTGTGTGTTTGTGAGCTAGGATGAGAGTTTCGAATGAAACTGCAAAATGGAGTGAGAAATGGCTATGGAGTAATCTGGCTGTTTCAGGCTTGTGTTCTTGGTGTTTTGTGATCTATGAGGCAGGGTGAGTTGAATGGAGGAAAAGGTTTGAGTGTTTGCAGGCTGTATAGAGAAATTCGAGAGCTTATGCAAAATGGAAGGTTTTTGTGTATGTGGTGAATGAGGATGCTTCAGCCTTGCTCCTTCTTATGTTTTGCTTGCAAATTGTCCACATGACTCTCTCTCATTGGTCAGTTGATTTGACATGTGCTTTATGGATAGGTGAGGCAACTTTTGCAATTTGTCAACTCTTGTGTAAGAGAAAGTATGGTGAGGTGCTAGCTTGGTACAAGGCATGGGCTATGCGCAGCAAGATGAGGGGGAAATGTCAGCTTGGTCCAGCATTCAAGGCAGCAAGTTGGTGAAGCATGATCATGAGTTTTGCAACTTGGTTACTTTATGGATTTTCATGAAAAATGCCTTGTTACATGAACTAAACCATGAGCAAACTTGATCCAATTCTGATTTTTAGGACTTAGAGAATGTTTGTGTAATGGTTTGAAATGAATTAGAGGTCACATGATGCATTGGTTCAAGGTTTTGCAAAATTTCCATTTGAAGCATGCCTTAGAAATTAATGATTTTAGCCAACTTTGCATTGCCATAACTTTTGATCCAAGAAGAATTTGATCATGTTCTTGTACTTTTTGAAAAGGGAAAGATGAGATCTTCAACTTTCATGACCAAAGTTTTTCCATTTGGAGCCTTTTTGGACCAAGAATCAAAGCTTGAAAATTGACCTAAAATGATGCATTCTTGAAAAGTCAACTATGCCCAAAAAGTCAACATTTGCAAAAACCCTAAATTCTTGATTTTTATGAACTTCAATCTTCTTCCATGATCAAATAAATATCATATACACTCAAAATGATGAAGATCACCCATTGGTTGGGTCATTGGGGGCCTCAGATGCCCTGATTTTGCACTGACTTGTCTGAAAAGTCAACTCTTGATCAGATGACTTCCCCATGGAATTTCTTCATGAAAATTGATATGCATACTCCTTATACCATATAGAGATCAATGGAAACAAGAATGACCAAAAAATTTGGAGTTATGGCCTCTGAAACCAAAACCCTAATTTTCAGTCAACTGTGCAGTTCATCCTGGCTCTGCATCCACTCAAACCCTAGTTCTTGTGATTCCTCTGCATTTTTGACTTTGAGGAGATGAAATATGATATAAGAACACACATGGACCCCTTTGAGTTGATTGGTGGCCTTTGGAAGGGCTCAAGATGCTTTGGGATTGCTCAGATCACAAACCCTAGGTGCAGATGCCTTGAAAGCTATGCAGTGGATAAAAAATGAGATGTGAGATGATATGTTTGTGTTTATGCATATGAGATGATCACAAGCCATGGTGTGAATGGGTGAGGGCAAATTTGGGGTGTTTACAGCTGCCCCTATTCAAACATGAGTTAGCTGTGCAGGTTGTAAGCGACGGCTTAACAGGCCAAACAAGATAACTTGTGGTTGAATACCAAAGACAGTCCAAAATTTGCACTCACAGAATGAAGAAGAAAAGGGATATAGATTGTAAAGGCAAAATAAAGTATATTGTAAAGTGTGGACGACGGAGGACGACCGTCGAGCAGAGGAAGACTGCTGGGTAAAGTGGTATGTGAAGCAAAGCGATGACGGGGACGGCCGACATGCTGGGGAAAAACAAGTAAAGCTAAGACGGGGACGGCCGACTAGCTGGGGAAAATAGGATATTATGATGGGGACGTCCATCAAGATAAAGTTGCAAAGTTCTCTGGGGATTAATGAAACATGACGGGGACGGCCATCAAGTTCATAAAGGTCAAGTAACCAACGATGGGGACGGCCATCGGGCTAAAAAGGAAAAGGGACCACGACGGGGACGGCCATCGGGTTAAAGAATAAATGAAATAAACAGATGATGGGGTACGGCCATCAAAGGTGAAGGACGATCACCTAGCAGGGGACGGCTGCTCTGTTGGGAATAAAAGAAATATGATGGGGACGGCCATCAAAGGTAGAGGACGACCACCTGGCAGGGTACGGCTGCCGAAAATATCAACGATGGGGACGGCCATCGGATAGATAAGGTCAACGATGGGGACGGCCATCGGACGAGCAAGATGGAGGACGACCATCAAGAAGTGGAGGACGACCACTCAGCAGGGGACGGCTGCTCTCGAGGTTTGTCATAACACAGGACGAGTGTCAGATAACCAAAAATCAACAATGGGGACGGCCATTGGATAAAGTTGATGAAGGACGATCATCAAAAGGTGGAGGACGACCACCTAGCAGGGGACGGCTGCTAAAATCAACGATGGGGACGGCCATCGGATGAGCATGATGGAGGACGACCATCAAGAAATGGAGGACGACCACTCAGCAGGGTACGGCTGCTCTCAAAGGTATCATAACACAGGACGAGTGTTAGATAAAAAAGAAAACTTGTTGATGATCTACTGGGGATAACGTAAACACGGACGAGCGTTTACATCCAAGAAACAAAAGGTACAAGTGTTTGGTATTGTGTATAGATTAAAGATGCGGACGAGCATCCTTAAGACTATGATACGGACGAGTATCATGTAGAAACAAACTGACACATGTTCAGAGATGATGATACGGACGAGTATCAACTGGTTAACAAAGAACACGGACGAGTGTTGCATCTGAAAGAATTCTTCTGGGGAATAATAGACACAGGCGAGTATCTATATTCAAGAAGACACAAGTGTTTGACACGGTGTATGGATTAAAGATGCGGACGAGCATCCTTAAGACTATGATACGGACGAGTATCGTGTAGAAACAAACACTAGACGCAATGTTCTGAGATGATGGTACGGACAAGTACCAACTGGTTAACAAAGAACAAGGACTACTGTCGGATCTGCGGGGATATGAGTGATGATGTATACAAGATACGGACGAGTATTTGTATAAGTGTACCACGAGTAGTGAGTATCGTATTGTATAGATGAGTGTGTATCTGCTGGGGAGAGTGACACGGACGAGTGTCAAGAGAGAAAAGTATAATATTAACAAGTATATGGGTTGATGAAAGTGACTGCGCTGGGGATATGACACGGACGGGTGTCAAGAAAGTGTATATATAGGTATATGTGAGTGCAAAGAGGACGTCTTTGGCTTTCTGCTGGTAATATGACACGGACGGGTGTCAGGAAGTATCTGTAGTACGGGTAATTTGTTTGTAAAGAGTGCTCAGGCGACTTTACTGGGGAAGGATGACACGGACGGGTGTCAAAATGAGTATATACTGGTGTTTGCGATTTGAGAGGGCAACTGCTTTTGCTGGGACTCTGGTGGGAATTTTTCTGCTCTATGTTGATGAACTGTCATTATTCACAAGTATTCACTTCACAACATGACTTATGATTATGCTATGTATTTGATTTTTGCCGTAATGCTCCGTATTAGACGGAATGCTACGCTCTGAGGGTATAATATGATGCGAATGCTATGATTATGCAAAGAGGCACAGATCCGGGATTCGGATCCCGTTGCCGCGAAGATCTCCGGTTGATCTGCTTGAAGTGAACATCCCAGCTGGGGATGAGATCATTGGTAGATCTAATGATGTATCTGTTTGGGGATATAGGTCACTGATTGACATATCCTTATAATACGGGACCCAGCTGGGGTTTGTAGAAGCTTTCTCCCTCTCTGTTGTGACTTCTTCGTGCGTTGCTCTTCTGAATAGAGGCTGAAGATTCTGTGGGGAGATGATTCCCTGATTTCTGCATCCTGTTGAGGAAGGATGGTTGGCACTACAGCTGGGGAATGCTGTTGATAACTCAGCTGGGGAGAGTAATGAGAGGCAACTCGGCTGGCGAGAAAACATCCTGAGTGTTAAACCTGTTAGTTGATTTGGCAACTTTGCTGGGGGAAGCAATGGGGAGCAACTCAGCTGGGGATAGAGCATCTCGGATGCTGAGATTGAGTGTATGCTGATTTGGCAGCTCCGCTGGGGAAATGGGCACCTTCTAGGGCCATGTGGAAGATAGACCGAGTTGATAATGATTCGCCTACTTGCTGAAACGTAACTTGCATGCCCCAGGTTGCGTTCTGGATATCTGCAATCCTGCAAAGATAATGGAACGTACAAAAGGTCCCGAGGTATCCCTTACTGGATTCCGTCATAGGAGTCAAGCACTCTCAAGAGTAAGTATATTCCCTGTAAACATGTGTTTTTTTTCTTTTATTTTTAGAGAAAGGCATCTGTACTTATGCAATTGTATTTTTAGAGATATCAGACAACTCTTTGCAAAACATAAATGTAAAAACGAAACATGACCGAAAATCTGATTTTATTAATTCATGTGCCCTGAATTGGCAAGATACAGTCAAGGAAACATATCTCCTGAAATGAGGAGATTGTTACAAATTGAGAAACAAAATGCTGGCGATGCTGACGACGCTTTCAAGGAGCTTCCTCTTCTGCTATGACTCGTATGACAATGACGTTCTTCTCGTCTTGCTTTCTGGAGAGAGTTGATTCTGATTGAAGCTTGATCCTTTGAAGCTTACCAAGTTGTAGGTGATACAGACGAATTCAGAGTGCAGTTGTTCGCTTATTCCCTTATTTTGCATGGATCGCCCTTTCGGGTTTTCAATCCATCGGGATACCCATTTTTGCCTGAGCTGTCCAATGCGGCTTTTCAACTCAGCGGGTGTACATTTTTTTATTCATTTATTTCCCTTATTTTTGCCCGAGTCTTTTATTCTGTTTTTGACTCGCCGGGATGCCCTATTTTTGCCTGGACTTACATTCTGTTTTTATGTCCAGCGGGTCATTTTATGCGAAGTATTTTTTAACTGCATCTGAATTCACAGGGGATGGGAAGTCTTCACCATCCATGGTGCTGAGCATCAGTGCTCCACCAGAGAAAACTTTCTTTACAACGAATGGTCCTTCATAATTTGGAGTCCATTTGCCCCTGTGGTCTGTATGAGGAGGGAGGATTCTTTTCAGCACAAGATCTCCTACTTGGTACTCTCGGTGCCTGACTTTCTGATCGAAGGCCTTCTTCATTCTCTTCTGATATAACTGCCCATGACAGATTGCAGCCAATCTTTTCTCTTCGATCAGACTCAGTTGCTCGAATCGGGACCGAACCCATTCTGCTTCACTCAGTTTAACGTCCATTAACACCCGTAACGAGGGTAGTTCAACTTCAACAGGTAGGACTGCTTCCATACCATACACAAGCTGATACGGTGTTGCCCCAGTGGATGTTCTGATTGATGTGCGGTACCCATGCAAGGCAAACGGTAGCATTTCATGCCAGTCTTTGTAGGTGACTACCATCTTCTGCACAATCTTCTTAATATTCTTATTTGCTGCCTCAACAGCGCCATTCATCTTTGGCCTGTAAGGAGAAGAATTGTGATGTTGGATCTTGAAGTCCCGACATAATTCAGCCATCATCTTGTTATTTAGATTGGAACCATTATCAGTAATGATTCGCTCGGGCACTCCATACCGACAGATGATATCTCTCTTCAGAAATCTGGCTACCACTTGCCTTGTGACGTTTGCATATGAGGCTGCTTCAACCCACTTGGTAAAATAGTCAATGGCGACCAGGATGAATCGGTGGCCGTTCGAAGCAGTTGGCTCAATCTTGCCAATCATGTCAATGCCCCACATGGCAAAGGGCCAAGGTGAAGACATGATGTTCAAAGGATTGGGAGGCACATGCACCTTATCTGCGTAGATCTGGCATTTATGGCATTTTCTGGCGTAAGCACAACAGTCTGCATCCATTGTGATCCAGTAATAGCCTGATCTTAGCAATTTCTTAGCCATGGCATGCCCTCCTGCATGGGTACCAAAAGATCCTTCGTGCACTTCATGCATCAACAAATCTGCTTCCGTCTTGTCAACACATCTGAGGAGTACCATGTCAAAGTTCCTCTTGTATAAAGACCCATCAGTGTTCAGAAAGAAACTACCAGCAAGCCTTCTTAAAGTCTTCTTATCATTGGAAGATGCCCCAGGTGGGTATGTCTGATCCTCCAAGAAGCACTTAATGTCATGGAACCAAGGCTTATTATCTTTGACGACGTCTGCTGAGAACACATATGCTGGTCTATCAAGTCTCGACACTGAGATCTGAGGTACAAAGTTAGCAGCTTGAACTTTGATCATGGACGAAATGGTAGCCAAGGCATCTGCGAACTGATTCTCGTCCCGAGGGATATACTCAAGCTTGACTGTTGTGAAGAAAGTCAATAACCTTCTCGTATAATCCCTGTAAGGTATTAGATGATCTTGGTGGGTGTACCATTTTCCGTTGGTTTGATTGACTACCAAAGCTGAATCTCCGAATACGGTCAATGTTTTGATCCTGAGGTCAATGGCTTCCTCAAGACCCATAATGCAAGCTTCGTATTCAGCTTCGTTGTTAGTGCAGTTGAAAGTGAGTTTTGCCGAGAAAGGCATGTGAACTCCTTTGGGTGTAATGAGTACTGCACCAACACCACGGCCATTCATGTTAACAGCCCCATCAAACATCATAGTCCATTCTTCCTCCGGGTCAGGCCCTTCGGTGTGAATAGGCTCCTCGTGATCTTTTGCTTTAATGAACATGATGTCTTCATCAGGGAAGTCAAACCTCATTGGCTGGTAGTCATTAATAGGTTGCTCAGCAAGATATTCAGATAGTACACTGCCCTTGATGGCTTTCTGAGATGTGTACTGTATGTCGTATTCTGTGAGAATCATTTGCCATCTTGCAACCCGTCCAGTAAGAGCTGGCTTCTCGAAAATGTACTTAACTGGATCCATTTTTGAGATCAATAAGGTAGTGTGGGTCAACATATACTGCCTCAGTCGGCGAGCAGCCCACGCTAAAGCACAACAAGTTTTCTCGAGCAGTGAATAACGCTGTTCACAGTCGGTAAACTTTTTGCTTAGGTAGTATATTGCATACTCTTTTCGACCAGACTCGTCATGCTGGCCCAGCACACACCCCATTGACTCTTCTAGCACTGTCAAGTACATAATCAGAGGTCTTCCTTCGACTGGCGGCATGAGGATTGGAGGTTCTTGCAGATATTCCTTGATCTTGTCAAAAGCCTTCTGGCAATCTTCGTTCCACCTGACCGTTTGTTCCTTTCTTAACAGCTTGAACAAGGGCTCGCAGGTTGCTGTAAGGTGAGATATGAACCGTGAGATGTAGTTCAATCGACCTAAGAACCCTCGAACTTCTTTCTCTGTTTTAGGTGCAGGCATTTCTTGTATAGCCTTGACTTTATCAGGGTCAACCTCAATCCCCTTCTCGCTTACAATAAAGCCCAGCAGCTTACCAGATCTCACCCCGAATGTGCATTTGTTGGGGTTCAACTTTAGTTGGTACTTCCTCAGACGCTTGAACAACTTCAGCAGATTCACCAGGTGATCTTCCTCTGTAAGGGACTTAGCGATCATGTCATCCACATAACATTCTATTTCCTTGTGGATCATATCATGGAATAATGTCACCATAGCCCGTTGATATGTTGCACCAGCATTCTTCAGTCCGAATGGCATCACTTTGTAACAGAACGTGCCCCAGGGTGTGATGAATGTTGTCTTCTCCATGTCTTCAGGTGACATCTTGATCTGATTATATCCTGAAAATCCATCCATGAAGGAGAATACCGAGAACTGAGCCGTGTTATCCACCAATACATCAATGTGAGGTAATGGGAAGTCATCCTTCGGGCTGGCTCTGTTCAGATCCCGGTAGTCAACACACATTCTTACTTTGCCATCTTTCTTAGGCACAGGTACTATATTAGCAACCCACGGCGGATAGCTAGTTACAGCAAGGAACCCGGCGTCCCATTGCTTTTGTACCTCTTCCTTGATTTTCATAGCCATGTCTGGGCGAGTTCGGCGCAACTTCTGTTTGACTGGTGGGCATTCTTCCCTCAAAGGCAGCTTATGCACAACAATGTCGGTATCCAACCCTGGCATATCTTGATACGACCAAGCAAACACATCAACATACTCTTGAAGCAGATCTATCAGTTGTCTCTTCACTGAGTCTTGCAGGCAGGCCCCGATTTTAACTTCTTTCACGTCTTCATCTGTACCAAGATTAATCACTTCAATCTCCTCCTGATGAGGAGCAATAACCTTTTCCTCCTGTCTCAACAACCTGGCTAGCTCTTCAGGAAGCTCATATTCTTCATCAACCCCTTCATCAGCTTGATTGATCGGATTGTCAAAGTCATACGATGTCATAGCCGTGCTGTTGTCGGTGCTGTCAGGAAGGCACTCTCTGCAAGGGTTAAGTTTGTTCATTTTAGTGATTGATTTTAATCTTGCTTTAGAAAAAGTGAAATGAAGTTATCATTTTGAAAACACCGCCATTTATTTTTGTACAAAAAGAAAAATGGAAAAACAGTGAGCAGAAAAGAAAAAGGACTCGTTTGCAAAAAGATGTCTGATATTTCATTAATTTGATCTTGTTTGCACAAAAGTACAGATGGCCCTGATTACAAAATGAGTCTTGTCATCTTGGGCAAGATGCAAGACTTTGATGCATGCTTATAAAAAAAATACAGGAAATAATAATTACTCTGATTGAGTAACGCTTATAATTTCCTGGGAAGACCAGTTCGAGACACTGCTCCCCGGGATCTTCGGACGAATCCAATTCTCCAGATTGCGCTCCTCTTCCAGCTCGTCTTCCAGACAGTTGATAGCATCAGGGGTAAGCATTCCCCCACTGACAAAACCTGGCTCTGCAGCAGCCTTCGCTTGATGTTGAGTTGGTCTGTAACCCAACCCAAATTTGTCCTTCTTCTCCTCCACAGCCAAGACCTTGCCCCAGCCTAGGGCAGTTCCTTCTTCAACAACCTTCCGGGCTTGTTGGTAAGACGACATTGGAGTACCAGATACAGCAGACGCTTCATTGACATTCAAAGCTTCAAACCCCTGGCTCATTGTTTCATGGATCTCCCCATCCATTTCAATGTACTTGTAGGTTGCCAGGTGGCTGACAAAAATGTCCTCCTCTCCACAAATTGTGACAACTTGGCCTTCCCACTAAAATTTTAACTTTTGGTGAAGGGTAGACGTTATTGCGCCGGCGGCGTGAATCCAGGGTCTACCCAACAAACAGCTGTAGGCGGGCTGAATGTCCATCACATAAAAGATAGTTTTAAAAGTCTGTGGGCCAATTGTCACTGGCAGCTCAATCTCTCCCAGAACCGATCTCTTCGAACCATCAAAGGCTCTTACCACCAGGTTGCTGGGTCTCAATGCCAATCCATCATATTCTAACTTCACCAGAGCCTTCTTTGGTAAGACATTCAGGGAAGAACCTGTGTCCACCAGCACATGAGAAAGGACAGCTCCTTTGCATTCCATGGTTATGTGCAAGGCTTTGTTGTGGTTGCGGCCATCCGCTGTCAAGTCAGAATTGGTAAACCCTAGCCCATTGCTAGCAGTAACATTACCAACCACGGTTTCCAATTGGTTGACAGTAATCTCTTCAGGCACGTAAGCTGCGTGCAGGACTTTAAGTAGTGCATTCCGATGGGCTTCGGAGCACACAAGCAGTGAGAGGATAGAGATTTTGGATGGCGTCTGGTGAAGTTGATCCACAATTTTGTAGTCACTCTTTTTGATGATCCGCATAAACTCATCAACTTCCTGATCAAATGGAGTTTTCAGGGTTTCTTTGGCAGCTGAATCTTCCTGCACCGGGCCTTTTCCTTTTGCCTTGGCAGCAGCTTCTGCTTCGGCAGTAGGTTTTTGCATTGGTGGAGCAAAGAGACGTCCGCTTCGAGTGAAGCCTCCGCCTCCCCCCACATTGTCAATTTGTGGTGCAGGTGCTGATGTTTCCAGAGTGATTCTTTTTCCTTCGCAGTATACGTCAGAGCCATAGTGCCAAGGGATGGCCCTATTGCTTTCATATGGTACTGGTCCAGGCACCGTGACAGTGACTGGACTGATTGCTGCTGCTGAAGGGACTGTAATTGTTTGTGGATCATAAAAGATTGTAACTGGTGCTCTGGTGGGAGCAGCACCTTCTGAATGGTAGGCGGAATTATTCTCAGGATCGTAGAATATGGTAACAGTGGAGACATCTTCATGATTGATTGCTGGTGTTGTAGGAGGTACTGTTGGAAGGACTGTTGTTGTTGTTGATGGAGAGTCGAAATGGAATGAAGCTGAAGTTGTAGCAGGAGAAACTGTTGAAAACTGATCATTTGGGAGAACTGATGAAGTACTTGTTGATGTTGCTTGTGAATTGCCGGGAACAATAGTTGTTGCGTTTGTAGGAGGATCTGAAACCGTTGTTGATGAAGTTGTCGGATTTGCCGGAAATGATGTAGTGATCTGTAGCAAGCCACTCTGAATAAGGCTGTCAATGCCATTCCTCAGGTCCTCACACCCGTTCCATGAAATATTGCAGTAGGGACACCCTAGTTCACACCCCGGAAATATCTGGTTTTCGCGGAGTTGAGCCTTGATTTCCACCAATGGTGTCCTGATCTGATCCACACTAGTTATTAAATAAGACGGTTGGTCTTCTTCAATAGCGTTAATTCGGGGACCACCATGGTTTGGCATTGGGTTTTTATTGACATTGGGAGGAGGTGCAAAATTCAGAGCCTTGGAGTCTACCAAGTCTTGTACCTTCATATGCAGAGCCCTGCATTTTTCTGTACTGTGACCAGGTGCGTTGGAATGAAAAGCACACCTAGCATTGGAGTCATAGTTCCTTGGTAGACTGTTGGGATCCGGAGGTGCCAACGTTCTTAGCTCAACTAGGTTGAGTTTCAGAAGTTGTGGCAGCAAGGCAGCATACGGCATTGGGATCGGGTCGATCACTCGGTTAGCTTGGGATGGCCTCTGTTGGAAGGGCCTCTGTTGATTGTTGTTGTTGGTGTTGTTGCTGTTGTAGTTCCTTGGAGGATACTGATTTTGCTGATACTGGGGTTGTTGTTGGAAGTTTTGTTGAGGAGGTTGATAGACTGGCTGAGGATGAGCTGGAACAGGGATGGTGACTGCTGCTATTGACCTTTGAACATATTGGGGCCTACCCCTGTTGGTGTGAATGGCATTGGTCTCGCCAGCTCTTTTCGGGCCTGCAAAAGGCTTTCTTGTACTACTGGACGAGCTTGCACCGTTGTCTGAGATCTTTCCCATCTTTAACAGGCTTTCAATTCTCTCCCCAGCTATAACAACATCCGCAAAGCTAGTGGAAGAGAAAGCAGCTAACCTGTCAATATAGGTTCCCTGAAGAGTGTTCATAAACATGTCTGCCATTTCTCTCTCAGACATTGGTGGTTGAACGGCAGCGGCCAATTGCCTCCATCTTTGGGCATATTCTCGGAAACTCTCCCTTGACGACTGTGACATTCCCATCAGGAGAGTCCTATTGGGTGCCATATCTAGATTATACTGATACTGTCTGATGAAGGCTTCTGCCAGGTCCTTCCAGCATCTCATAGTTGCCCTTGTCAAATGGGAATACCACTCCCTTGATGCTCCAGTCAAGCTGTCTTCAAAATAGAACATCCACAATTTCTCATCCATTGTATAGGCCTTCAGCCTCCCCAGAAATGATTGTAGATGAGTCCGGGGGCATGAAGTCCCATTGTACTTTTCGAAACAAGGAGGTTTGAACTTATGGGGGATCCTGACCCCGTCTACCAATCCCATGTCCATGACGTCGAAACCCAAAGAATTTTGAGATTCTAAGGACCTCAACTTCTCAGCTATTTCTTCCAACCGTCTATCATATGTTTCCTCTCCGGCACCCATTACTGTATACTGGTCCTCCTGAGGATCTTCTTGAAGTACTCTGGCTGCAGTGGCTGTTCCTTGAACATTTGCAGGAATGTTAATCTCAGGATGTAGATGTGGGCCAAACACAGGAGGGTTAACATGGGGTTGTACCCGTTCATTGTTACTTGTGCCAGCAGTCCCCACATGGGGTTCCTCTTGATTCCTCCCTTCTACCAAAGTTCTGAGCCTCTCCTGGCTTTGAGCTAAGTTATTCATCACTTCCATGAATTGTGTTATCTGAGTTCTCATCTCCAACCTTTCGTTGGCCATCTGGTTTCTGACCTCCGTAAGGTCTTGCTGCATCTGATCCATCTGAATTCCCGGAAGGTTGTTTCTAGTTGGGTACCTGTGTGGCCTGTTGAGAGGAAATACCCGGCGGCGAGCAATAATTCCTGAACATCACAACAGAGGTTAGCAACAACAAAACAAAAACCTACAAAACAAACAAAAGGGTTAGCATGCAATGCAGTTATGCTTATTTGTTCTCAAGGTATCCGGTTTGGCCTTCAGTTTTGACCCTTCCAGACCCTCGAAGATGCTGCTGTTGAAATTGCTTTTGATGTGAACCCAGATAGAAACCAACACAGATATATTACAAAGGTGAAATAATACAATTTGTTCATTTTACAACACCGGCCCTCAAAGGGGTCAAAATACATCACAAAAAGCAAAAGTACATGAAAAGGAACAACAACAAGCAAATGATCAAACTCCAAGGCCAAACTCATCCTCACGAACTTCCTTGAGAAGTGCTTCGGTCACAGGATCAGCCGGATGCTCCATGAGATTCCTGATGAGAAGGTTTCTTGTTGTAACAGCTGCAGTCAACTTCTTGTTCTGACTTTGGTCCTTAGACCTCTTCACTCCAGCTCTGATTTCTAGCTCTGATATTTCCTTCTGGGCTGCTGCCAGGGCTTTTTCCATCTGCTCCATCTTGTCCTGAACTCTCTTGTCTTCTAGAGTACGGGCCTCAGTGATCCGGACCCACCTGGCCTGACTCTCTTTCAAATACGAGTCTGTTCTTGCTCTCTGAAACTGGGCTTCTTTACAAGCATTCTTCAGAATCTGTTCACCAGCTTTGGATTTGTTGATATAATCTCCAGACTTCTCAATCTTGGTCAAGTGTTCCACCCTCAACTTCTCCAATCTTTCAATCTCCCTCACACCTTCACTCCTCTCCCGGAGGGTCTTCTGCAAGGCCTGAGTTAACTTCTCATTTCTTTCCTTCAATCTTTTAAACTCCTCCAAACTGAAAGTGGCAGGGGGTGGTGCTGAAGATGACTCAGGCATGTCTTCTATGGTGAAGGGCATTCCAGAGAATTGGGCCCTGGCATGGGACCACTCATAATATTGGACTGATGCCACATTATTGCACTTTCCCAGAATGGTGATTCCCTTGGTTTGAACATGATCCCAGGCCCAGGCAGCCTGCCTAACAGTTGCCAGACTAATCTTGTTCTCACAGTAGAGGGTCTCAACCAAATCCTGTACCCTAGGAGCATGGACCAGTGCATAGCCCAATTGTCTCCTGAACAGCAGAGGGTTGTAGTTGATACTTCCCTTAACTCCTATCAAAGGCACATTGGGAAAGTGCCCACAGCTGGTGATCATATCTCTGCCCTTGGTGCTTTGAGTACACCATCTGATATCTGCTGAAGTGAGAGTAGTGAGCCTCTTAGCCCAGTTGCTTTGCTGATGAGGGTTTAGAAATGCATCTGTCCTGGGTAGATGCTTGAGAAGCCAAGCATGGAATAATGGAGCACAAATCCTCACTAATCTTCCCCTCTGCTTCTCATTTCTTTGATGTACTGAGTAGTAGAGATCACCCAGTAAAGTTGGCACTGGGTTCTTCAGGATGAACAAATGGATTGCATTTTTGCTAATGAATCGAGGCTCATCTGCAAACAATACAATTCCATACACACTTAAGGCCAACAGAGCACAAACAGCTTTCCACTCCCCCAGGGAGGCCTTCAAACTAGCTTGAGAAATCAGGAAGTCCAGATGAAATCCAGGGATCCCAGCTTTAGAGGTCATGTGCTGTTCAATCAAAACAGGCTCTAGGTGCAAAGCTTTTGCTATCTCTCCATTGCTGGGAAAGACCATTTCAGGGTTGAAAGGGATTTCCTTCTTGATAGGCAAACCAATCAAAGATGAGTATTCTTCTAAAAGAGGCCCCAACTGAAAGTCTTGAAAGGTGAAACATCTCAATGGGGGGTCATAAAACTGAATGCAGGTGTGGATGAGGCTCCTCTGGGATGGGTCCAGATCCATGACCAAGTCAAGTATATCCCCATAATGCTCCCTGAACAAGGGTATGTGATCTGGAGTGATCAGGGTTTGGATCCTCCTGATGTCTGACAAGTCTGGTTGGAAGAAATGATAAGTGATGTTACTTTTCTTTGGAGCCATGATGCTGAGGACTGAGTAGGATAAGTGCTGATGAAGATGCTGAGGAGTGGGCCACTGGCTGGCTAGTGCAAGTATCTGAAGTATATGGCTGACAAACTGAAGCAAGTGCTGGTGGAGATAGGTCAGAACTAAAGATGGGGTCAAAACCAAAACCAGATGAAAATGGATACCCTGAAACACAAATAAGCACATGTTAATATGATGCAATGAGTATGTATGCAAATGATATGCAGGGGTTTGTGACTGAGCTGGATCTGATTAACTGCCTTGGTATAGATCCATGTGTGTTCAAGAATTCCAGTTGGAGGTCTATAAATCCAGTAACCAGGGTGGGGGACTCAAATAAAGAGCCGCATGTCCAGGGTTTTAGAATCACAAGAACTATCCAACATGGAGCATTCTTAACAAAGTCAAAGTAACAGGGTATTCTGAGGTCAAGGTACCTGCAAACCTGTAAACAGCCCAACCCCCTCACAGGTGATGATCTAGAACAAGGATCCTCAGACTTGGATCAGTTATGAGAAGTGTAAACACTTCTAACCCGGAGGTACAGTGTTTACAATAACCATAACAATTCCTCCTCTAATTCACCTCAGTTTCTGAAGGTCAATACTAAAAGGTCATCCAGACTTAGCAGGCTTCCCAGATAGCCCTAGCATTGCAGGAAATCTGCAACACAGAGTTCTCAAGAAGAAACCCATATCTGAACCGTGTTTCATATTCCCGCACCAGACCGAAATGGAATGGGAAAGAATATGATTCACTCTAGCCTAGGTGTCACTCAGGTCCCAGGTATAGGACCTTAACTCTCAATGAATCACCCACCCACCAAAGCAAACAACAGATCCAGCCAGCAACAATGACAGTATGATATATACAAATGCAATAAAGAAAGCATTAAAGTAACTGTACATAAGGCAATAAACAAAAATAAATACAAGCACAAACAAGCACATAACACCCCAGTAAACACAAATCAATCAAGCGCTAGGAGGAACCCACAAAAAGAACCAGAAGCCCTGGTTGCAGTATAAGGATCCCCAGCAGAGTCGCCAAGCTGTCGCTCCCGACAAGTGACACCGGGGTCAGATGAAGGTACAGACGCGAACGGTCGGCGAGAGGGACAATGAGAACACACAGCCGTGAACTCACTGGAGATGAAAAGAGTCGCCAGCTAGGCATTTTTATCCCGGAGGAAAGGCAATGCTGCATAAGCCTAGAAAGAGATGGATAAGATGGTTGCGAACCAGAGAGACTGAGAAAGGGGGTTGGTTACAACCTGGGAAGGTATTAGCACCCAGATTGTCCGCCGTACTCGGCGGGATCCACGCTTAAAGATTTGTGTTATAAAGGGGTAGTGTCAGTGCAATCTGTGTATGAAATAGCTGGAAGAGATGTACAGGTGTCAGTGTAAAAGAGAGTGAAGTGTATAAATGTATAGTGTCAGTGTGAGATCAGGAATGAAATGCTCATGACCATGAGGCTCAAAGAATAATGCTGGAAGGAGGGGGAATATACAGAGACTTTTGTTCGATAACCGTTAAGTTATGCCTACGTATCCTCTCGTGCAATGAGGAAGTCAGAACACCGTAGTTCGACCCAAAGAGACTGATAGATGAATTGATTTGTGAACTGCTTGCTTGTCTATGCTCAAGTGTGTGACCTGTCTGGCTCAGGTGCTAACTGTCTTGCATTAGACGGAAGAAGCAAGTTCTCGTTTATGAGTGAGGGTGATGAGAAAAGAATCCCGGAGGAGGCGATTATTGTTTGTTTTTGTATTTTCAGTCTTTTATTGCTTTTTGAAGATTTGTCATAAGATAATGAGCTTAAGTCTAAACCAATGGATTTAGTAAACTCATCACATCTTCCCTCTGATTAGGGGTAATGAGAATACCTTAAGTGTGAAGTCAGATTCTCACACTTAATCACCTTTGGTGTAGGATTAAGATCATTAACCTACTTGTGATTATTTAGATGTTTTTGTGGTTTTTGTTTAGTGTTGAGTAATGAGGTTAAGCCATAATCAGGGATTAAACAGACTCATTACACCATCCTAAAAGAAGGATAATAGATGAGAATGTTTAAGCTGAGGAAGACTCCTCAACTTAATCCATGATTAGGGATTAAACCCATGACAAAACAAGCCTTTATTAAGTGGATTTTATTTAGATTAATGGTATGATGATGAAGTGTTTTTTATGATTTGTAAGACAACTTGAGGGGGACTTGTCCATTAACACTAGGGTTAGTCCTTCTTAACCACTTAAGGAAGAATTAGAACCCTAATGCAAGGCCCAAGTTACAAGTGTGATGTCTTGATGATTATTAAGTGGATTAATTAAGAGATTTAAACACATTAAGGGTTTGACACTTAGGATTAAAGTTATACACTCCATCCTAAAAGAAGGATGCAGGCATAAGCTCAATCACAAAGTCTCAAAGCCTTTAGGGTTTAGTCCCTGATTATGAGATGAGAAAAGAGGACTCAAAGAGAGACACAAAGGTAAAAGCTAAGAGGGGAGACTAATCAAAACCCTAATCATTGTCATGCTTGGTTGATCCTAAGGTTTGTGAGGTTTTCCAGAGAAATCTTCAGAGGAACCACCAGGAAACAGATGAACAGGATCAAGAGAAGCAAAGCAACTTGCTTCATTCAAGAAGTCAAGTCACTTGAAGAAAGAAAATGGGAAGGAGAAGAATGAGCAAGCTCAAACTCAAACACACATAAAAATGCAGCAATGGATGCAAGAGAGATGAAAAGAAAAGTTATGAGAAGTGAAGGCAAATTCACTTCCCAATTTCACTTACCACCTGAAATGTTAGAAAGAAATGCAATGCAATGCAAGATGAGATGAAATGGCATGATGCTAAGCAAAACCAGAAGCATGTTGATGATGATTATGATGTTATGAGGTGCTGCAAACATGAGGCAAGACAATGGGGATGTTCATACAAGATCATGAATGCAAATGATGCAAGCTAAGGAGCATGAACAAACATGAAAAGTTATGAAACATACAAGACAAATGACATGGCAAATATGAGATGCAATGATCAAAGATGCTTCCTACATGTCTTAAGATGTCAAATGAATCACAAGAATGCACAAAATGCAAAGACAAGTCATGTTATGCAAAAGAATGCAAGGAGGATGCAAGAGAAAGCCCAAATTAGGGTTCATGAATCAAACATCAAACACAAACCAAAAACAGAAGCAAACCTCATGATAAAAAATGGAAAATGGCACCCAAAGAAACCCTAGGCCTATGATGAACCACTGCCCAAAGGGGAGCTCTCAACTCTCAACCAATCTCAAGATATGAATTTCCTAAGTTATTAGGGTTTTTTAGGGTTCTTAACAAAACAAATGCCAAACAATTTGAAAATGCAAGAACAATTCATGGCCTTTTTATCCTAGGAACTACATGCAAAACAAAAGACAATGCAAGAAGAATCAATGTCTCAACCTTCTCCAATAGGCAGAAATGAATTTTCAAACATGTGATCAAAATAATGCATAAAAAATGATTTAATTCAATGAAAAATTCTTAAAATGCATCAAGATCAAAAAAGAAATTTGGTTTGAAGGTTGGACAATGTTTCTAAATGTCTTAGAACATTTCATGAATTTTTTTGTAATTTTTAAATACCTAAAAGTATTTTTAATTAATTAATTCCCATTAATCAATTAAAAATAATCTTTTAAATATTTAAAAATACTTTTTTTAATGATAAAAATAAAATAAAAAATATTTTTGGGTCTTGAAAATTAATAAAACTTTAAAGAAAAAGTTTCATAATTTTTAAGAATTTTTAACTATTTTAAATTAAATATGCAAGACAAATGAAAAAGAAATGGATTAAATTAAATAAAATAAAAGTAATCAGGATGGATGGATGAGATTGGCTCTGAGTTTGAATTCATTGACTGCGCGCGTGATCTTGTGGCCAGGATTGACTCTGATTAAATTATTTAATTATGGATTAATTAAGTTAACACATGGATTAGGGCATAAGTAAGCTGATCTGGGCCATCCAAAAGAGAGGGAAGTCAACTGGTCAATGGCTATCTACGGCTCACATTCAAACTGAAGTTAATTACACAATTAGGGCACAAATTACTTTCAGGTGGCCGGAGAAGACTTCCGGTCGTCTTCTCCGGCCAGCTCTCACCTGAAAAATCTCCAAACCTCTCAAAACGTACCAAAAATGAAAACCAAGAACATGGAAATGATCCTTACCCTCTCACGAACCAAACCCCTCTCTCAAAACAAATTTATATTTCCTAAATCAACTGAATCGAAGAGAAAAAGTTCTAGGTCACGCAAGCTTCAGAAACAAATTAAATGCTCAAATCACAACCATTTTCAAAACCAATGGTACCAGAATGATCAGGACAACACAAAGAACAAGTTTGTAACAAGAAAAACAACTTCTGGAAAAATAAATTTCAGGCTACCTGAGATTCGAAGCTTTCAGTTTAGGAACTTTCTGGCCACCTCTCTTTGTGCAAGCTGCTCTACTTGGTCCCCAGAAGATGTTTGAATGCTCAAATGGAGTTTAAGTTGGCTTGATGATGAGTTTCGAAAGCTCCTGCTTCAGTTCAGTCAAAAATGGCAATGGAGATTCTGGCACTTTCAGGTCATGGTGAATGAAGGTTTGAGGTCCTGATGATGAATGGAGAAGGTTTGTGGTGTTTGTTTGTGTGTTTGTGAGCTAGGATGAGAGTTTCGAATGAAACTGCAAAATGGAGTGAGAAATGGCTATGGAGTAATCTGGCTGTTTCAGGCTTGTGTTCTTGGTGTTTTGTGATCTATGAGGCAGGGTGAGTTGAATGGAGGAAAAGGTTTGAGTGTTTGCAGGCTGTATAGAGAAATTCGAGAGCTTATGCAAAATGGAAGGTTTTTGTGTATGTGGTGAATGAGGATGCTTCAGCCTTGCTCCTTCTTATGTTTTGCTTGCAAATTGTCCACATGACTCTCTCTCATTGGTCAGTTGATTTGACATGTGCTTTATGGATAGGTGAGGCAACTTTTGCAATTTGTCAACTCTTGTGTAAGAGAAAGTATGGTGAGGTGCTAGCTTGGTACAAGGCATGGGCTATGCGCAGCAAGATGAGGGGGAAATGTCAGCTTGGTCCAGCATTCAAGGCAGCAAGTTGGTGAAGCATGATCATGAGTTTTGCAACTTGGTTACTTTATGGATTTTCATGAAAAATGCCTTGTTACATGAACTAAACCATGAGCAAACTTGATCCAATTCTGATTTTTAGGACTTAGAGAATGTTTGTGTAATGGTTTGAAATGAATTAGAGGTCACATGATGCATTGGTTCAAGGTTTTGCAAAATTTCCATTTGAAGCATGCCTTAGAAATTAATAATTTTAGCCAACTTTGCATTGCCATAACTTTTGATCCAAGAAGAATTTGATCATGTTCTTGTACTTTTTGAAAAGGGAAAGATGAGATCTTCAACTTTCATGACCAAAGTTTTTCCATTTGGAGCCTTTTTGGACCAAGAATCAAAGCTTGAAAATTGACCTAAAATGATGCATTCTTGAAAAGTCAACTATGCCCAAAAAGTCAACATTTGCAAAAACCCTAAATTCTTGATTTTTATGAACTTAAATATTCTTCCATGATCAAATAAAGATCATATACACTCAAAATGATGAAGATCACCCATTGGTTGGGTCATTGGGGGCCTCAGATGCCCTGATTTTGCACTGACTTGTCTGAAAAGTCAACTCTTGATCAGATGACTTCCCCATGGAATTTCTTCATGAAAATTGATATGCATACTCCTTATACCATATAGAGATCAATGGAAACAAGAATGACCAAAAAATTTGGAGTTATGGCCTCTGAAACCAAAACCCTAATTTTCAGTCAACTGTGCAGTTCATCCTGGCTCTGCATCCACTCAAACCCTAGTTCTTGTGATTCCTCTGCATTTTTGACTTTGAGGAGATGAAATATGATATAAGAACACACATGGACCCCTTTGAGTTGATTGGTGGCCTTTGGAATGGCTCAAGATGCTTTGGGATTGCTCAGATCACAAACCCTAGGTGCAGATGCCTTGAAAGCTATGCAGTGGATAAAAAATGAGATGTGAGATGATATGTTTGTGTTTATGCATATGAGATGATCACAAGCCATGGTGTGAATGGGTGAGGGAAAATTTGGGGTGTTTACACCATGGGATGATTTAGAGTGATCAGAAGTGAATGGATGGTGAGATGGCACATGTTTTGCATTTTCACAACTTGTTGCACTTTGAGATATTTGGTCATGGAAATATCTTATTCAATGCTGAATTTGGTCATGAAGTGTTACATGATGTTGCTGTGATGCTTTGAGACAATTTAGAAGTCATACCAATCCTTAGAAATAATTTTTGCAAGAATCCCTCTTTTGAGAATTTTGTGAAAAATGGCTTATGGAAACTTGTGATCTAAGGCATGATTTTGGGCTTGCAATGTTGCATTGTCATGTAATGAAGTTCAGAAGTGAATTAGAGGTCACTTGAATGCTTGAAATGTGAAATTGCAAAAAATCCTCTTTGGCATGAAAGTGAAAATTATGTGATTTTTGCCAACTTTTCCAAGCCATAACTTGAGTTCCATAATGAATTAGAACTTGTTCTTGTACCTTTTGAAAAGGGAATGATCCAATCTACAACTTTCATGACCAACAATTTTTCATTTGAAGCATTTTTTGTTGAGAAAGAGGAGGTTGAAATACTTTCACAAAATGGAAAGTTTACATTACAAGTCATTTCCATTTTTGGCAACTTTTGGTTTAGCTCACTTTTCTTCAATTTTGTGAACTCCTAAGCACTTCAATGACCAAATAAAGATCATATAACTTCAATTTGATAAAAATACCACTTTGGTTCCATTGTTGGGGGCCTCAAATGCCCTGATTTTGCTCTGACTTGCTCAAGAAGTTACCCAATGAACAAATGACTTCCCCAATGAATTTCTTCATCAAACTTGGTATAAATGATCCTTATAACATATTGACACCATTAGAAACGAGAATGACCAAAATATTTGGAGTTATGGCCTCTAAAACCAAAACCCTAATTTCAGGTCATCTGTGCAGTAAAACTTTAGCTCTGCTTCCATGCTTTGTCAATTCTTGTGATTTCTTGACTTCCTTGATCTTTGAGGGATGTAAAATGATGATTGAACATACATGGACCCTCTTGGAATGATTGGAGACCTTTGGAGTGGCTCAGATGGATCCTTGGATTGCTCAAATCACAAACCCTAGATGCAGATGAATTTGAACTAATGCAGTGCAACAAAATGCAATATGAGATGGTATGCTTAAACTAATTCAAAGATGAAAGATCACAAGCCATGGTGTGAACTTAGTGAGGGAAAATTTGGGGTGTTTACAGCTGCCCCTATTCAAGCATGAGTTAGTTGTGCAGGATGTAAGCGACGGGCTTAACAGACAAACAAGATAACTTATGGTTGAATACCAAAGACAGTCGAAAATTTGCACTCACTGGGGAGAAGAAGAAAAGGGATATAAATTGTAAAAGAAAGTATAGTATGATTATAAAATGCGGGCGATGGAGGACGACCATCGAGTAGAGGACAACTGCTGGAGGATAAATCAATGACGGGGACGGCCGACATGCTGGGGAAATAAAGAGATCATGATGGGGACGACCATCAGGTAAGGAGATAAGACTCTCTGTGGATTAAAGTAAACAATGATGGGGACGGCCATCAAGTTTGCAAAGTAAGGTAAACAACGATGGGGATGACCATTGGTTTAAAGAATAAATGAAATAATGATGAGGGACGGTCATCAAAGGTGAAGGACGATCACCTAGCAGGGGACGGATGCTCTTTATCACGACATAGGACGAATGTCAGAAAGAAAAAGGTCGACGATGGGGACAGCCATTGGATAAAATGATGAAGGACAATCATCAAGAGGTGAAGGACGATCACCTAGCAGGGTACGGCTAAACTCGGGGTTTATCATGACATAGGACGAATGTCAGGTAACAAGATCAACGATGGGGACGGCCATCGAATAAAATGATGAAGGATGATCATCAAAAAGGTGAAGGACGATCACCTAGCAGGGGACGACTGCTAAATATCACGACATAGGACGAATTTCGGATAGAAGAAAAATGTTCTGCTGGGGACTTACTGGGGAATAGTAAACACGGACGAGTGTTTACATCCAAGAAATAAAAGGTATAAGTGTTTGATAACGTGTATAGATTAAAGATGTGGATGAGCTCCCTTAAGATCATGATACAGACGAGTATCGGTAGAAACAAACGTTGACGCATGTTCAGAGATGATAGTACGGACTGGTACCAACTAGTTAACAAAGAACACGAACGAGTGTCGAATTTGTGGGGAATAAGTGTATACAAGATACGGACGGGTATTTGTATAAGTAAAAACAAGTATTGTGAAGTATGAGCAAGACACGGACGAGTGTTCAACTTGCTGGGGAATAAGTATGACACGGACGGGTGTCATAATAGAAAGTGTATAAGTTACGAGTGTAAAAGTTGTTCTAGCAACTTGTGGGGATAGGATGACACAGACGGGTGTCGAAAAGGAATGTATTATAAACAAGTGTTTGGTTTGCGACAAGTGTTTGGGCAACCATACTGGGGAGCGGTGACACGGACGGGTGTCAAGAGAGTGTATATAGGTTTCCGTATTCAAAGAGGATGTTTATGGCTTATCTGTGGGGGATAAAATGACACAGACGAGCGTCGAAAGAGGTATATATGAACATGTATTTGTGTTGGATAGTGCAAAGGGGACGCCTTGGCTTTCTGTGGGGAGATGTATTTTGTATATTGCTGATGAGGTATTGTTGGTATTTGTAGGTGACTGGCTCGAACCTGACTTGTGATCATGAAAATGTTTGATTTTTTCTGTAATGCTCCGTATTAGACAGAATGCTACGCTTTGTGGGAAAAATGATGTGAATGCTATGATTATGCAAAAGAAACCGGTCTGGGATTCGGATCCCGCTGCCGTGAAGATCTCTGGATGATCTACTTGGAAGGATATCCCAGCTGGGGAAGAGATCATTGGTAGATCTGATAAGATATGGTTCTGCTCGGGGGAACTAGTCACTGATAGATCTATCTGGTAAGGAGATATCCCAGCTGGGGATGAAGAAGCTTTCGTCACTTCGTTGTGTGAGAACTTCAGGCATTGCTCTTCTAGGGAGAGGCTGGAACTCTGTAGGGAGATGGTTCCTTTGTCTTTGGGAGACCTGGCACTCTGCTTGGGGAAGGAAAGATCACTGAACGATCTTCCTTGAGATTTATGTGAGGATCCCGGCTGGGGATGAGGAGGCTTTGACAACTCTGTTGGGAGAAAAACATTTCAGATGCTGCTTGGAGAAGATGTGTTGGGGAAGGGATGCTGGCATGCCCCGTGTTTGAATACCTACAACCTGTTAAGACAAAGAAGCGCACAAGTGTCTCGAGGTATCCCTTACCGGATTCCGTCATATGAGTTAGATATTCCTGAGAGTAAGTACATTTCCTGCGAGCATTTAATTAGAAAGGCACACCTGTTTTATGCAAATATTATACCATGGATACTGGACATTTTGCAAACGAGATAAAAATTTACAAGACGAGGTGTGACTGAAAACTCTGATTTTATTAATCTGGGTGCCCTAAATTGGCAAATACAGTCGAAGAAACAAATCCCCTGAATGAGGAGATTGTTAGAAATTGAAAAACAAAAGTGCTGGCAATGTTGGCGACGCTCCGGTGAGCTTCCTTTGCTATGACCCGTATGACCCTAACATTCTTATCTTCTTGCTTTCTGAAGATGGTTGATTATAACCGATGCTTTATCCTTTCGAAGCTTGCCATGTTGTAAGTGATACAGACGAATACAGAATGCAGTTGTTCGCTTATTCCCTGATTTTTCGTCGATCGCCCTTTCGGGTTTTCAATCCACCGGGATACCCCTTTTTGCCTGAGCTGTCCAATGCGGCTTTTCAACTCAGCGGGTGTACATTTTTTTTCAATTTTCCCTTATTTTTGCCCGAGTCTTTTATTTTGTTTTTGACTCGCCGGGATGCCCTATTTTTTCCTGGACTTACATTCTGTTTTTATGTCCAGCGGGTCATTTTATGCGAAGTATTTTTTAACTGCATTTGAATTCACTAGGGATAAGAAATCTTCACCATCCATAGTAGTGAGCATCAGTGCTCCACCAGAGAAAACTTTCTTTACTATGAATGGACCATCGTATTTTGGAGTCCCCTGTGGTCTGTATGAGGAGGAATGAGTCTTTTCAGCACAAGATCTCCTACTTGGTATTCCCGAAGTCTGACTTTCTGATATAACTGCCCATGACAGATTGCAGCTAATCTCTTTTCTTCGATCAGATTCAATTGATTGTATCGAGAACGGACCCATTCTGCTTCGTTCATCTTGACATCCATTAGTACCTGTAAGGAGGGTAATTCAACTTCCACAGGTAGGACTGCCTCCATACCATACACAAGCTGATACGGTGTTGCCCCAATAGATGTTCTGATTGAGGTACGATACCCATGCAAGGCAAATGGTAGCATCTCATGCCAGTCTTTGTAAGTAACCACCATCTTTTGCACAATCTTCTTGATGTTTTTGTTAGCTGCCTCAACGGCGCCATTCATCTTTGGCCTGTAAGGAGAAGAGTTGTGATGTTGGATTTTGAAGTCCCGGCACAATTCTGCCATCATTTTGTTGTTCAAATTAGAACCATTATCAGTAATGATTCGCTCGGGTACTCCATATTGACAGATGATGTCTCTTTTCAGGAATCTGGCTACCACTTGTCTGGTGACGTTAGCATACAAAGCTGCTTCAACCCATTTGGTGAAGTAATCAATGGCTACCATGATGAATCTGTGGCCATTTGAAGCAGTCGGTTCAATCTTTCTAATCATGTCAATGCCCCACATGGCAAACGGCCAAGGTGATGATATCACGTTTAAAGGATTCGGAGGCACATGCACTTTGTCTGCATAAATCTGGCATTTGTGGCACTTTCTGGCATAGGCACAACAGTCTGCATCCATTGTGATCCAGTAGTACCCTGATCGTAACAACTTTTTAGCCATTGCATGCCCTCCGGCATGGGTACCGAAAGATCCTTCATGCACCTCGTGCATCAGCAAGTCTGCTTCTTTCTTATCAACACATCTGAGAAGCACCATGTCAAAGTTTCTCTTGTATAATGAACCATCAGCATTCAGGAAGAAACTACCAGCCAGCCTTCTCAACGTCTTCTTATCATTGGATGATGCCCCAGGTGGGTATGTTTGATTCTCTAAGAAGCGTTTGATATTATGGAACCAAGGCTTGTCATCTTTAGCAATGTCCACAGAGAATACGTACGCTGGTCGGTCTAGTCTGGATACAGAAATCCGAGGCACAAAATTTGCAATTTGAACCTTAATCATGGAGGAAATGGTAGCCAAGGCATCCGCGAACTGATTTTCGTCTCAAGGGATGTACTCAAGTTTGACTGTTTTGAAATAAGTCAATAATCTCCTCGTGTAGTCTCGGTATGGAATCAGATGCTCTTGGTGAGTGTACCATTTCCCGTTGGTCTAATTGATTACCAAAGCTGATTCTCCGAATACAGTTAAAGTCTTGATCCTGAGGTCAATGGCTTCCTCAAGACCCATGATACAGGCTTCGTATTCAGCTTTGTTGTTAGTGCATGTAAAGGTGAGTTTCACCGAGAAAGGCATATGAACCCCTTTAGGTGTAATAAGCACTGCACCAACTCCACGACCATTCATGTTAACAGCCCCATCAAACATCATTGTCCACTCTTCTTCTGGGTCAGGCCCTTCAGTGTGAACAGGCTCTTCATGATCTTTTTATTTCAGGAACATGATGTCTTCATCAGGGAAGTCAAGTCTCATTGGATGGTAATCATCAATGGGTTGCTCAGCCAGATAGTCAGACAGTACACTGCCTTTGATGGCTTTTTGGGATGTTTACTGAATGTCATATTCTGTCAGAATCATTTGCCATCTTGCATCCCTTCCGGTAAGTGATGGCTTCTCAAATATATACTTGACTGGATCCATCTTTGAGATCAACAAGGTAGTGTGAGTCAACATATACTATCTTAGTCGGCGAGCAGCCCACGCTAAAGCACAACAAGTTTTCTCGAGCAGTGAATAACGTTGTTCACAGTCGGTAAACGTTTTGCTTAGGTAGTATATTGCATACTCTTTTCGACCAGACTCGTCATGCTGGCCCAACACACACCCCATTGACCCTTCTAATACTGTCAGGTACATTATTAGAGGTCTTCTTTCAACTGGAAGCATAAGAATTGAAGGTTCTTGTAGGTACTCCTTGATTTTGTCAAAGGCCTTTTGACAATCTTCGTGTTAGAACAATTATGGTTCTGAACATCCAAGTGTTTTGATGATAACAAAGCTTTTCATATTAGAAGTTCTAATAAATATATTTACTCTTGTGTAGAAAACAATCTTATTTAAGTAAACCATACGAGCTAAGAAGATCCATTATAGAAGATACTCTCAAAGGAGAATCCAGTATTTAATTACATATTTATTGGCTGCGCATCTCTTGTTTACTATCTCTGATCTCCGCTTAGAAGATGCTGGTATCCTTATTAAAGACGTTAATTAAAGATTATTTTAATTAATTAACAAAGACAAGTATCTCCACTTATGGAAGGAATTTATGATATTAAAGTATATCCTAATTTGATTCAAGATGTCTCCAACGGCTACTTTCTCAAGAACTATATAAAGGACTCCATTTGAAGAAATCAGTAACGCAATACAACGTATCTCATATTATTCACGCAAATCAATTAAATCATATTGTGCTTATTATTGTAACTTTCACTTAGTGATACTTGCTTATCTAGAAGCATTCTAAGTTACGTCTTTATTATATTTCTGTAATAGTTATTCTATTCCTTGAGTGACTAAGTTTAGTCAGAAGACTCAAGAGGACATTGACTATAGGTCTTTGTGTGTATTCTTATTGAATAGTGGATTAAGACCTCATTAGAGGCAAAATCACCTTGGCGGGTGGACTGGACGTAGTTTGAGTTCAAACGAACCAGGATAAATTAAACGTGTCATTAGAAGTTAATTTTAATTATTCCAGAAAAACCCAATTCCAACCCCCCCTTCCTTGTGTTTTGCGCACCTTCAATTGGCATCAGAGCGCTAGGTTCTGAGTATTACACTTAACCGTGTCAGTAAAAGATCCAGAAGATAAACACATGGCAGAAACTGGAATTAACAACAATGACTATCAGAATGACAAGATCAATGCTAAACCTCCAATGTTCAATGGTGACAATTTTGACTACTGGAAGGATGTTTTGGAGAGTTTCTTTCTAGCTCTAGATGGAGATCTCTGGGACATGGTGACACATGGATACATTCATCCTGTTGGAGAAGATGGTCAGAAGATTGAAAGAAAAAATATGACAGTTCAACAGAAGAAGGAATTCAGAAATCATCACAAAGCTAGGACCATACTTCTAAGTGCCATATCTTACACAGAATATGAGAAGATCACAAACAGGGATTCAGCTAAACACATGTTTGATTCTCTAAGGGTGACACATGAAGGGAACTCTCAAGTCAAGGAGACCAAAGCTCTAGCTCTCATCCAGAAGTATGAAGCTTTCAAGATGGAAGAAGATGAAACCATTGAAAAAATGTTTTCAAGGTTCCAAATCCTGGTAGCTGGACTAAAAGTTCTGGACAAAGGCTACTCAACAGCAGATCATGTGAAGAAAATCATCAGAAGTTTACCAAAAGCTTGGAGGCCCATGGTCACTGCTTTAAAGTTATCAAAAAATCTGAATGAAATTTCCTTAGAAGAACTGATCAGCTCCTTGAGAAGTCATGAGATTGAGTTAGAAGAAGATGAACCCCAGAAGAAAGGTAAGTCTGTAGCTCTTAAATCTAACAAACATATTTCTAAAGCTTTACAGGCAGAAGAAGAAGAAAGCTCTGGATGTTCATCAGAAGAAGATGAATTATCTCTCCTATCAAGAAGAGTTCAACAACTCTGGAAGCATCGTCAGAAGAAGTTCAGAAATACCAGACGAACAAATAATTATTCTGAATCAACATCTGGTCACAAGAAACCCAGAAGCAAAGAAGTTGTGTGCTACGAATGCAAAGAACCAGGACACTATAAAAGTGAATGTCCAAAACTTCAGAAAGAAAAACCCAGAAACAAATTCAGCAGAGAAAAGAAAAAGAGTCTCATGGCAACATGGGATGATTCTGAATCATCTGAAGCAGAATCAGATTCTGAAGATGAACAAGCTAATATTGCATTAATGGCAAACATACCAGAAGATGATCACTCATCAGAATCAGAGTTAGAATCAGATTCAGAAGAGGTATTTTCTAAATTTTCTAGACCTCAGTTAGAAGCTAGCCTCTCAGAAATTCTTGAGAAATATCAGAAGCTTCAATTCAAATACAAAGACATTAAACAAAGTCTAGTATCTGAATTAGAAGAAGTTAGAAAACTAAAAACAGAAAACTCTGAGCTGAAAGAAAACCTCTTTGAATGTAAAAACTCTTTTGAGAAACTTAAAGCTCAGAAGAAATCTGAATTAGAAGATCTAATCAATTCTGAAAATATCATAAAACAATATGATTATAGCTTTCAACAATTTCTCACTAAAAGCTTAGATAGAAGTAAGATTGCTTCTATGATCTATGGTGTTAGCAGAAATGAAAGAAGAGGCATAGGCTATGTGAAAAATAAAGAAACTCTGAAGCTAAAAAATATTGATGACATTGTCATAAATACTGATACTCCTCTAAGTTCTCATTTCACCTATGGTCATAATCATGATCTTATATACACTAGTGAGTCATCTTGTTCTACAAGTTCTGATTTAAAACCTAAAATAAATCAGAAGTTTGTAAAAACTAACAAACAAGGACCCAGAAGAATATGGGTACCCAAGGATAAAATAGTGTATGTTGCAGATGTCTTTAACAGCAAAACTGAAACACCAATCATGGTACCTGGACTCTGGATGCTCACGTCACATGACGGGAAGAAAGCATATGTTCCAAAGTCTTGAATTAAAAGATGGAGTCCACGTAGGTTTTGGAGGCAATCAAAAAGGAAGAATAATTGGCTCCGGAACTATTGGTAATGGAAATCTTCCCTCTATCTCTAATGTTCTACTTGTAGAAGGATTAATGCATAATTTATTATCCATAAGTCAATTAAGTGATAATGGCTATGACATAATCTTCAATCAAAAGTTCTGTAAAGCTGTTAGTCAGAAAGATGGAACAATCCTCTTTAGTGGAAAGAGAAAGAACAACATTTATAAAATAAAGCTCTCAGAATTAAAAATTCAAAATGTAAAATGTCTAATGTCTGTGGAAACTGAGCAATGGGTCTGGCACAGAAGATTGGGACATGTTAATATGAGAAGATTATCTCAACTTAACAAACTCAATCTATTCAGAGGACTTCCAAATTTGAAGTTCAACTCAGAAGCTCTGTGTGAAGCATGTCAGAAAGGAAAATTTTCAAAAACTGGTTTTAAAGCTAAAAATGTTGTATCTTCCTCTAGACCATTAGAACTTTTGCACATTGACTTGTTTGGACCAGTGAAAACTGCTTCTGTCAATGGCAAAAAGTATGGATTGGTGATCGTAGATGACTTCAGCAGATGGACATGGGTAAAGTTTCTTAGACACAAGGATGAGTCAATTGCTGTATTTTCTAACTTCTACAAACAAGTTCAAAATGAAAAAGAATCAAAAATCATTAAAGTCAGAAGTGATCATGGTGGAGAATTTGAAAATAAACAATTAGAATCATTTTTTAATGAAAATGGCATCTCTCATGATTTTTCTTGTCCTAGAACTCCACAACAAAATGGGGTTGTAGAACGTAAAAATAGAACTTTACAAGAGATGGCCAGAACCATGATAAATGAGACTAATATGGCTAAACATTTTTGGGCAGAAGCAGTAAATACAGCATGCTATATTCAGAATAGAATCTCTATAAGACCTATTCTTGAAAAGACTCCTTATGAATTATGGAAGAACAGAAAGCCCAACATTTCTTATTTCCATCCTTTTGGATGTATTTGTTTTATGTTAAATACTCTTGATACTCTGAATAAATTTGATTCTAAGGCACAAAAGTGTTATATGTTAGGATACTCTGAACGTTCTAAGGGATATAGAGTATACAATATAGAAACACGCATTGTGATAGAATCTATTCATGTCAGATTTGATGATAAGCTTGGTTCTGAAAAACCAAAGCAGAATGAATTTTCTGCAGATATAGAAGTAGAAATCTCTACAAACAGAACTTCTAAAGATCAATCCTCTAAAGTTCAAAACAATAAAATTTCTCCAACAACATATGAAGAACCCATCCAGAAGAAGCTATCCAGAAGCAATATTAATCACCCAGAAGATAAAATCTTGGGGAAGAAAGATGAACCAATCAGAACAAAATCTTCATTCAAAAACTCTGAAGAGACGTTAATGGGACTTGTCTCTCTGATTGAACCATCTTCTGTGGAAGAAGCTCTCTCAGAAAATGATTGGATTCTGGCTATGCAAGAAGAACTAAATCAATTCACCAGAAATGATGTGTGGGATCTAGTTCCTAGGCCCAGAGGATTCAACATCATTGGCACCAAATGGGTATTTAGAAACAAGCTAAATGAGCAAGGAGAAGTTGTCAGAAATAAAGCAAGACTAGTTGCACAAGGTTATAGTCAACAAGAAGGAATTGACTATACAGAAACCTATGCACCAGTCGCCAGGTTAGAATCAATCAGACTTCTAATATCATTTGTTGTAAATCATAATATGATTCTATATCAAATGGATGTCAAAAGTGCATTTTTAAATGGTTATATTGATGAAGAAGTGTATGTACACCAACCCCCTGGTTTTGAAAATACAAAATTTCCAGAACATGTTTACAAACTCAAAAAATCATTATATGGTTTAAAACAAGCTCCCAGAGCTTGGTATGAAAGACTAAGTAATTTTCTTCTGGAAAATAAGTTCATCAGAGGGAAGGTGGATACAACTCTTTTCAGTAAAAACATTAAAAATGATCTTCTGATATGTCAAATTTATGTAGATGATATAATTTTTGGTTCTACTAAAAGTGCCTTGGGAAAGGAATTTGCTAAATCTATGCAGGCAGAATTTGAAATGAGCATGATGGGAGAATTAAAGTTCTTTCTGGGAATTCAAATAAATCAAACATCAGAAGGAACATATATCCATCAAAGCAAATATGTAAAAGAACTTCTGAAGAAATTTGACTTATCAGAAAGCACAATATCCAAAACTCCTATGCATCCTACTTGTATCCTGGAAAAAGAAGAGGTAAGTAAGAAAGTAGATCAGAAGCTCTAAAGAGGTATGATTAGGTCTCTTCTCTATCTAACTGCTTCTAGACCAGATATTCTATACAGTGTATGTTTATGTGCTAGATTCCAATCAGATCCTAGAGAAACTCACTTAACAGCAGTTAACAGAATCTTTAGATATCTGAAAGGTACTACTAATCTTGGTCTGTATTACAGAAGATCAGAAGAGTATAAACTTGTAGGATATTGTGACGCTGATTTTGCTGGAGACAGAACAGAAAGAAAAAGTACTTCTGGAAGTTGTCAATTTCTAGAAGACAATCTAATCTCTTGGTCTAGCAAAAGACAGCCAACCATAGCATTATCAACTGCAGAAGCTGAATACATTGCAGCAGCTGGATGCAGTACTCAGATGCTCTGGATGAAAAATCAGCTTGAGGATTTCAATATCTATGAGAGTAACATTCCAATCCTCTGTGACAATACTTCTGCTATTTGTCTCTCTAAAAATCCAATTTTACATTCTAGAGCTAAACACATAGAAGTTAAACATCACTTCATTAGGGACTATACTCAGAAGGGAATTTTAATGTTAAAATTTATAGACACAAATCACCAATGGGTTGATATTTTTACAAAACCCCTTTCTGAAGATAGATTTAATTTCATACTAACTAACCTTAGCATGAAATTATGTCCAGAATGAAAATGCTTTAATTATATGTTTTTATCATCTAGAAGTTCTGATATTTATCTTCTATATGATTATCTCAGAAGATGCTATGCTCTAATTGTTTCATTCTTAGAACTTCTGTTCAAAGGATTAACTTGCAGATCTTCAAATCAACAATTGTCAACAAGGCTCTAATGATTTCCATCAGAATTAAAACAAGTGTCCAAACTCTAAATAATGACAGAACATGCCTTGGTAACTGTTCTCTCAGAAGGACAACTGTTGAGATTCTGGAATCTGATATGGCTAGGTTTGACACCAAAAAGGCAAGAAAATCTCTTGGGTAACTGTTCCAGAATCGTTTACGCATTACCCCATGTCAGCGCATTTAATGCTTTTAATCATTATGTTTTTAAACTTAAATTTTCCCACAAATTTCTCAACTAATTAAATGCTTTATTTTTCTATATATGTCAAGTGTCTCTCTCACTTTCAAATTTTACCCGTATCTTACTCTTACTGAATTTTCTCACTCTTCTTCTTGCTTCTTCTCAAATTTTTTTAAAACCCTAAACCCTCAAATTTCATCTTAGTAACTAATGGCTTCATCATCTCAACGCAAAGATTTTTCTGATGTGTACTATGTTGAGCCCACAAAGACTCTCTCAACTCCTACTGAAAAATTGGAAGTACTGTGTGAGTTATTTGTGGATTTCGAAAGCTTAAAGGAAAATGGTTTTGATCTCCTCCCGCATGTTGAAGCTCAGGGCTGGGAAAAGTATTTTGACAGATTAATGGGACCAGTCTTTCCCAAACTGGTTAAAGAATTCTGGGTTTATGCATCATCAAATGACGCACAGATTACCTCTTATGTGCTTGGTAAAAAGGTGGTTATCTCTGAAGACCATCTTGCTAAACTTCTTGAAGCTAATGGAAATGGTATCAAATGCAGTGATATGGACAAAGCGTCTGATACTGCTGTAATAGCAAAGGAAATTTTTACCTCTGGAAAACCCTCCAACAAAATCAAAGACTTGAAGACTCCTCTCCGTATTTGGGCAAAAATTATTCTTGGGACAATCTGTCACAGGAAACCTACAAATTCTCCAGATTACATCAACCTGGACCAACAATTTCTTCTCTACTTCATTTCCAAAAAGAAGAAAATCAACCTTGCACACACTCTCTTCCTGAATCTTAGAGTCAGTGTGAAGGAAACCAGAGATGGTGAGAAGACCAAAAGGGACTGGATTCCTTTTGGACGTATTATTTCTGATATACTCTGCCAAAACAAGCTGGTAGATTTCCTAGCAGAGTTAAAAACAAACTGAACTTTTAGAAACAGATGTTGGCAAACCTCTGAATGCTAAGAACCTGAAAAAGATGAAGTTCATTACATCTATTCAGCAAGAACTTGTTCTTCATTCTAGAGAAGTAATCAGCACCAGAAGGATCCCATTGGAAGACTTCCCTCTCTTTTCCTCTGATACACCTGCAGATGTTGTAATCAACTATCTGGATATCTGCAAGCGTCAAGGTATGGAACCTCAATTCAAGCCAATAGAACTCAAACAGAAAGCTCTAGACGTTGCCTCTATAAGACTAAAGAAGAGAAAGACTGCTGAAGAACCTTCTCAGAAGATGCCAAAATCATCTAGAACATCAGGTAAATCTTCTGCTTCTAACTCTGATTTCATTTCTGTAGTAGAAGCAGTAAATGTAGAAGTGTCTGAACTACCTTCTAGCACCTTACCTTCTAGCCAACCATCTTCTGCTGATATTCCCTCTGAACAAATTCCTGATTCTGAACCACCTCAAAATGTTATGCCCATTCAAACTGAAATTCCTGCAACTTCTGCAGTAGCATCCATCCTCTCATCATTATATCCACCAGAAACTGAAACCCATCAACCACAAAATATTTCTGATTTTGACATACCCATTGATAATACTCCACTATCTGATATTGATCGCTCCCCAACAACTGAAACTCAAACTGCTTTGCAAGATGCTCTAGATCTTGATCTTGAACATTTTCAAGACTCAGATTCTGTCCCACTTCCATCTCCTGAACATCCACCCAGACTATCTCCTACTAGAGAAAGCTCACTTTCCTCTTATATGTCTACACCACCAAACTCACCTACTATCATAAACATTCTTGATACTCCAGAAGGAACTGAAAATGAAAATCCTCTCAGAACATCTATTGACTTTGAAGCCCTACAAAAACTGTCCTCCGTGTCAAACAAAAGAGCAATACCCATACCAAAACCAAAATCAACTAGAACAGACATTTCTGCGTTACTTCTAGCTTTTGAAACAGGATTGAAATTAAAGTTAGAGGATCTGAAGTCTACATGCTCAGAGCTTATAGATCCAGCTGCATCTGATTTTCTGTGGGCTACCCTCAGAAAGTTGTTTAATGCTGAGTCCAAAAGACTTAAGGACATCTGCTATGATGTTGCTCATCAGAACTTCTGTGAGTACCTTCAAGCAGTAGTCTCAAATGTTGAACAGGCTAAACCTCTTCTGCTGGATAACAAGCCCTGGACAGAGTCAGAACCTCTGGATGAACTCTCAGCACTTCAAATGGTCTTGGTATCTTCTGTAGAAGAAAATGCTGATGGATCTGATACTCAAGCTGCTCCAGAAACTGAAGAACCTCTGGCTACAAATTTTGTTCTGCAAACTCTACAAGAACTGAAGAAGGAAAATCAGCTGGTGAAAGAACGTCTGGATAAGCAAGAAGAAACCACTGCTGAAATGAAGACATTACTTAGCAAGCAAGTGGAATCTTCATCAGACATCAAATCTTTGTTGGAAACCTTAGTCACTAAGATGAACTCTTAATTTTTTGGCTTATCTTCTGCATTAGCTGTTTTGCTGTTTTATCCTCTGCTTCTGCATAACTCTTTGAACTTCTGCTGGTTTTTTTGTTTGTTGCTTATATTTTTTAATCTATTGGTTAAGTTTTAATTTTTCTTCTTGCTGTGAATCTTTTTGATTATGACAAAAAGGGGGAGAAACGTAAATGATTCTGATCCATAGCAGTTTACCATAATCTGCCTCTTACATATAAGTCTAACAAAACTATTTGACTTGTTATCATGAAAAGAAACAGGTCAAGTAATCAACTCAGGGGGAGCTAAGAATAATGGAACATCTGAAAGAATTTTTCTTCTAATCAAAGGGAGTTCACTTAAATTCATTAAACTCTATTCTCTTTATTTAAAATGTTTTGTCATCATCAAAAAGGGGGAGATTGTTAGAACAATTATGGTTCTGAACCTCCAAGTGTTTTGATGATAACAAAGCTTTTCATATTAGAAGTTCTAATAAATATATTTACTCTTGTGTAGAAAACAATCTTATTTAAGTAAACCGTACGAGCTAAGAAGATCCATTATAGAAGATACTCTCAAAGGAGAATCCAGTATTTAATTACATATTTATTGGCTGCGCATCTCTTGTTTACTATCTCTGATCTCCGCTTAGAAGATGCTGGTATCCTTATTAAAGACGTTAATTAAAGATTATTTTAATTAATGAACAAAGACAAGTATCTCCACTTATGGGAGGAATTTATGATATTAAAGTATATCCTAATTTGATTCAAGATGTCTCCAACGGCTACTTTCTCAAGAACTATATAAAGGACTCCATTTGAAGAAATCAGTAACGCAATACAACGTATCTCATATTATTCACGCAAATCAATTAAATCATATTGTGCTTATTATTGTAACTTTCACTTAGTGATACTTGCTTATCTAGAAACATTCTAAGTTACGTCTTTATTATATTTATGTAATAGTTATTCTATTCCTTGAGTGACTAAGTTTAGTCAGAAGACTCAAGAGGACATTGACTATAGGTCTTTGTGTGTATTCTTATTGAATAGTGGATTAAGACCTCAGTAGAGGCAAAATCACCTTGGCGGGTGGACTGGACGTAGTTTGAGTTCAAACGAACCAGGATAAATTAAACGTGTCATTAGAAGTTAATTTTAATTATTCCAGAAAAACCCAATTCCAACCCCCCCTTCCTTGTGTTTTGCGCACCTTCACTTCGTTCCACCTGACCGTTTGTTCCTTTCTTAGTAGTTTGAACATGGGTTCACAGGTTGCGGTAAGGTGAGATATGAACCTTGATATGTAGTTCAATCTACCTAAGAAACCCCGAACTTCCTTTTCAGTCCTAGGTGCAGGCATCTCCTGAATGGCGTTGACTTTGTCAGGATCAACTTCAATTCCTTTTTCACTTACAATGAACCCCAGCAGCTTACCGGAACGCATCCCGAATGTGCATTTGTTGGGGTTTAACTTCAGCTGATACTTTCTCAGACGCTTGAACAACTTTAGCAGATTTACTAGATGGTCTTCTTCAGTGAGGGACTTGGCAATCATGTCATACACGTAACATTCAATTTCTTTGTGGTTCATGTCGTGGAATAATGTTACCATAGCCCGTTGATAGGTAGCATCGGCATTCTTCAATCCAAAAGGCATTACCTTGTAACAGAAAGTGCCCCAAGGTGTGATGAAGGTAGTCTTCTCCATGTCTTCGGGTGACATTCTAATCTGATTATACCCTGAAAATCCATCCATGAAGGAGAATACCGAGAACTGAGATGTGTTGTCGACCAATACATCAATGTGAGGTAATGGGAAGTCATCCTTCGGGCTAGCACTGTTTAGATCCCGGTAATCCACACACATCCGTACTTTGCCATCCTTCTTAGGCACTGGTACAATATTAACGACCCACGGCGGGTAACTAGTTACAATAAGGAAACCGGCGTCCCACTATTTTTGTACTTCTTCCTTTATCTTCATTGCCATATCTGGACGAGTACGGTGCAACTTCTGTTTCACTGGAGGACAATCTTCTTTCAAAGGCAGCTTGTGCATAACAATGTCAGTATCCAGACCTGGCATGTCTTGATAGGACCAAGCAAAGACGTCAACGTACTCTCGAAGCATGTCAATAAGTTGTTCTTTTACTGAATCTTGCAGACTAGCCCTGATCTTCACTTCTTTCATGTCCTCTTCGGTACCAAGATTAACCGTTTCAACCTCCTCCTGATGAGGGGTGATCACTTTCTCTTCCTGCTTCAACAACCTGGCTAACTCTTCAGGTAACTCATAGTCTTCTTCAACCCCTTCATCAGCTTGATTAATCGGATTGTCGAAGTCATACAAGGTCATAGCAGTGTTGTTATCGGTGCAATCTGGAGGATAATCTCTGCAAGGGTTGAGATTGGTTCGTTTTAGTGATCAGTTTTAATCTTGTTTAGAAAAAGTGAAAATGAAGTTATTTATTTTGAAAACATTGCCATTTTATTGTTTTGTACAAAAGTGAAAAAATGAAAAGATAGTGAGCGAAAAAGATACTCGTTTGCAAAAGATATCCGATATTCATTGATTAATCCATTTGCACAAAATTACAATACGACCCTATTATAAAATGAGTCCTGACACCTTGAGCAAGATGCAGGACTAGATGCATGCTAAAAAGACAAGAAATAATAATTACTCTACAGGAGTGACCCTTATAATTTCCTGGGAAGACTAGTTAAGGACTTGGCTCCCCGGGATCCTTGGACGTATCCAGCTCTCCAGGTTGCGGTCGCTTTCCTCCTCGTCTTCCAGATTGTTAACAGCATCCGGGGTGAGCATCCCCCCGCTGACAAATTTGGGCTCCTTGGCAGCCTCTGATCGATCTTGTCGGAATGGTCTGTAACCCAAACCGAATCTATCTTCCTTCTTTTCCACTGGCAGCAGCTTGCCCCAGCCTTGAACAATACCTTCTTCAACAACCTTTCGGGCTTGCTGATAAGAGATGATCGAAGTACCCATCCTGTCTTCCTGAGATGCAGCCAAAACTCTAGTAGCCTCATTAACATTCAGGGCCTCAAACCCTTGGCTCATTGTCTCATGGATTTCACCATCCATCTCAATATACTTGTACGTAGCCAGATGGCTAACAAATATGTCTTCCTCACCACATATGGTGATAATTTGTCCTTCCCATTCGTACTTCTGTTTCTGGTGAAGGGTCGACGTTACTGCGCCTGCGGCATAAATCCATGGTCGACCTAGCAAACAGCTGTAAGCAGGCTGTATGTCCATCACATAGAAAATAGTCTTGAAGACTTGTGGACCGATTATCACTGGCAGCTCCACTTCTCCCACAACAGATCTTTTAGAGCCATCAAAAGCCCGAACCACAAGATTACTTGGCCGGAGAGCTATCCCGTCATATTCTAGCTTGACAAGGGCTTTCTTGGGTAAGACATTGAGTGAGGACCCAGTGTCTACAAGCACATGAGATAAGACAGCTCCTTTACACTCCAAGGTTATATGCAAAGCTTTGTTGTGGAGACGTCCTTCTGAAGTTAAATCAGCATCGGTAAAACCTAGCCCATGGCTAGTATTGACATTTGATACCATTGTTTCCAGCTGATTTACAGTGATCTCTTCTGGCACGTAGGCAGCATGCAGAACTTTGAGTAGTGCATCCCGATGAGGTTCAGAACACAGCATCAGAGATAAGATTGATATCTTCGAAGGAGTCTGGTGGAGCTGGTCCACGACTTTATAGTCACTTCTCTTAATAATTCTCATAAACTCATCCACATCTTGATCGAAGGATTACTTATGAGTTTCTTTTGGTGCAGATTCTTATGGTATCACACTATTCCCCTTGGCTCTGGTAGTAGCCTCTGCTTCAGTGTTGGTTCTAGGGACTTGTGAAGCGAAGAGACGTCCGCTTCGGGTGAAGCCTCCGCCTCCCCCAATATTGTCCACTTGGGGAGTGAGAACTGGAGAATCAAGAAGGACTTTCTCTCCGTTGCAGTATCAATCAACACCATAATGCCATGGTATAGCACTGTCTTTTTCATATGTTATTGGCCCGGGCACCGTGATAGTGACTGGGCTTACTGCAGCTGTTGTTGGGACTACAATGGTTTGTGGACCATAGAAGATTGTTACAGGACCTCTGGTGGGTGTTGGTGAAGGTGAATTGAAGCTTTGTTGAGACTGTTGAAAATTGTTGGCACTTGGGACCGTTGTCGGGTCATCATAAATTGTGACAGTGGAAACATCATTGTTGGTTGTTGAAGTTGTAGTAGCCGGTGCAAATGAATTATTGTGTGTTGAAGTGACAGATGGAATGATTGCTGAAGTTGTAGCTGAATCATTTGGAACAATGGTTGTTGCAGTTGTAGAAGAAACACTTGGAAAGATGGTTGTTGTATTTGTAGAAGATTCAAAAAGTGTTGTTGGTGTTGTAGAAGATTTACTTGACAAAAGGGTTGTTAGTGTTGTAGAAGTTGTGGTTGTAATTTGCAGAATTCCTTCCTTAATCAAATTATTGATGCCTTCCCTCAAGCTGGCACACCTATTCTCAGAAAGTTTGCATGATTCGCAACAGGCCTCACAACCTGGAAACACTTGGTACTTTAAAAGCTGGGCCTTAACCTCTGCTAGAGTTGTTTGAATACATGCAATGTCTTCTATTAAAATCGTGGGTGAACCATCCTCTACAACATTAATCCTTGGCCCACTGTGGCTTGGCATATGATTCTTCATTACATTGGGAGGAGGTGCAATGTTCAGGGCTTTTGAATCTACCAGATCCTAAACCTTCATATGCAAAGCTCTGCATTTTTCCGTAGAGTGGCCAGGTGCGTTAGAGTGAAAAGCACACCTAGCATTGACATCATAGTTCCTAGGAAGGTTTTGAGGATAAGGTGGAGCCAATGTCCTCAACTCAACAAGATTGAGGTTTAGGAGTTGTGGCAGCAGGGTAGCATATGGCATAGGAATGGGGTCAATCACCCGGTTGACCTAAGATGGTCTTTGTTGAAACGGGCGTTGTTGATTGTTGTTGTTGGATGATCTCTGTTGAGGAAACTGTTGTTGTGGCGGAAAGTGTTGTAGTTGTTGAGCATACTGAGGAGGTGGAGTAGGGATAGTAACAACAGCAACTGTTCTGGGCAAGTATTGGGGTCTCCCTCTTCCCATGTGCACAAAGTTTGTCTCACCAGATCTACGGAGCCCAGCAAATGGTTTTCTTGTACTGCTGGAACTGGCACCGTTATCGGAGATCTTTCCCATTTTCAACAGGCTCTCTATTCTTTCCCCAGCTATCACCACATCTGCAAAGCTGGTGGAAGAGAATGCAGCCAATCTGTCAATGTATGTTACTTGAAGAGTATTCATGAACATGTCTTCCATTTCTCTCTCAGACATAGGAGGTTGAACTGCAGCATCAAGTTGCCTCCACCTTTGGGCATATTCCCTGAAGCTTTCATGGGAAGATTGAGACATCCCCATTAAAAGAGTCTTGTTTGGAGCCATGTCCAAGTTGTATTGATACTGCCGGATAAAAGCTTCAGCCAAGTCCTTCCAACTTCTTACTGTGGCTCTAGTCAAATGGGAATACCATTCTCGGGATGCCCCTGTTAGACTATCCTCGAAGTAAAACATCCATAGCTTTTCGTCCATGGTGTATGCTTTTAGTCTTACCAAGAATGATTGAAGGTGGGTGCGTGGGAAGAATATGCCATTATACCTTTCAAAACACGGGGGTTTGAACTTGTGAGGAATTCTCACCCCTTCCACTGAAGGTGCGAAAAACACAAGGAAGGGGGGTTGGAATTGGGTTTTCTTTAACAATTAAAAATAACTTCTAATGACACGTTTAATTTATCCTGGTTCGTTTGAACTCAAACTACGTCCAGTCCACCCGTCAAGGTGATTTTGCCTCTACTGAGGTCTTAATCCACTATTCAATAAGAATACACACAAAGACCTATAGTCAATGTCCTCTTGAGTCTTTTGACTAAACTTAGTCACTCAAGGAATAGAATAACTATTACAAATATAATAAAGAAGTAACTTAGAATGCTTCTAGATAAGCAAGGATCACTAAGTGAAAGTTACAATAATAAGCACAAGATGATTCAATTGATTCGCGTGAATATGATGATATGTGTTGCTGAATTCTTCAAATGAAGTCCTTTATATAGTACTGAAGAATGTAGCCGTTGGAGACATCTTGAATTAAATTAGGATAGACTTTAATACCATAAATTCCTTCCATAAGCAGAGATACTTGTCTTTGTTCATTAATTAAAATATCCTTTAATTAATGTCTTTAATAAGGATACCAGTATCTTCTAAGCGGAGATCAGAGATAATAAATAAAAGATGCACAGCCAATAAATATGTTATTTAATGCTGGATTCTTCTTTGAGAGTATCTTCTAAATGTATCTTGTAAGCGCGTACGGTTTACTTAAATGAATTTGTCTTCTACACAAGAGTAAATATATTCATTAGAACTTCTAATATAAAAAGCTTTGTTATCATCAAAACACTTAGAGGTTCAGAACCATAATTGTTCTAACAATCTCCCCCTTTTTGATGATGACAAAACATTTAAATAAAGAGAATAGAGTTTAATAAAATTAAGTGAACTCCCTTTGATTAGAAGAAAAAAATTCTTTCAGATGTTCCATGATTCTTAGCTCCCCCTGAGTTGATTACTTGACTTGTTTCTTTTCATGATAACAACTCAAATAGTTTTATTAGAATTATATGTAAGAGGCAAATTATGGTAAACTGCTATGGATCAGAATCATTTACGTTACTCCCCCTTTTTGTCATAATCAAAAAGAATCAGAGCAAATTAAAAAGATAAAAAGTAACCAATATATTAAAATTATAAGCAAAAACAAAACCAGTAGAAGTTTAAAGAGTTATGCAGTAGCAGAAGATAAAACAAGGGAACAGCTAAGGTAGAAGATAAGCAAAAAAAATTTAGGAGTTCATCTTAGTAACTAAGGTCTCCAACAAAGATTTGATTTCTGATGATGATTCCACCTGCTTTCCAAGCAATGCCTTCATTTCAGCAGTGGTTTCATCTTGCTTATCCAGACGTTCTTTCACCAGCTGATTCTCCTTCTTCAGCTCTTGTAGAGTTTGCAGAACAAAATCTGTAGCCAGAGGTTCTTCAACTTCTGGAGCACCTTGAGTCTCAGGTTCATCAACATTCTCTTCTACAGAAGATACCAAGACCATTTGAAGTGCTGAGAGTTCATCCAGAGGTTCTGACTCTGTCCAAGGCTTGTTATCCAGCAGAAGAGGTTTAGCTTGTTCAACATTAGAAACGACTGCTTGAAGGTACTCACAAAAGTTCTGGTGAGCAACATCATAGCAGATGTCCTTAAGTCTTTTGGACTCAGCATTAAACCACTTTCTGAGGGTAGCCCACAGAAAATCAGAAGCAGCTGGATCTGTAAGCTCTGAGCAAGCAGACTTCAGATCCTCTAACTTTAATTTCAAGCCTGTTTCAAAAGCAAGAAGTAAAGCAGAAATGTCTGTTCTAGTTGGTTTTGGTTTTGGTATGGGTATTGCTCTTTTGTTTGATACGGAGGACAGTTTTTGTAGGGCTTCAAAATCAACAGATGTTCTGAGAGGATTTTCATTTTCAGTTTCTTCTGGAGTATCAGGAATGTTTATGACAGTAGGTGAGTTTGGTGGTGTAGATATATAAGAGGATAGTGAGCTTTCTCTTATGGGAGATAGTCTAGTTGTATGTTCAGGAGATGGAAGTTGGACAGATTCTGAGTCTTGAAAATGTTCAAGATCAAGATCTAGAGCATCTTGCAAAGAAGTTTGTGTTTCAGTTGTTGGAGAGCGATAAATGTCAGATAGTGGGGTATTATCAATGGGTATGTCAAAATCAGAAATAGTTTGTTGTTGATGGGTTTCAGTTTCTGGTGGATATAATGATGAGAGGATGGATGCGACAACATCAGTTGCAGGTATTTCAGTTTGAATGGGATTATCAGAATGAGTTGGTTCAGAGGTAGGGATTTGTGCAGAAGAAATATCAACAGAGGATAGTTGGCTAGAAGGTAAGGTGCTAGAAGGTAGTTCAGACACTTCTACATTTACTGCTTCTACTACAGAAATGAATTCAGAGTTAGAGGCAGAAGATTTACCTGATGTTCTAGATGATTTTGGCATCTTCTGAGAAGGTCCTTCAGCAGTCTTTCTCTTCTTGAGTCTTACAGAGGCAGCGTCTGGAGCTTTCTGTTTGAGTTGAGTAAGCTTGAACTGAGGTTCCATACCTTGTTGCTTGCAGATATCCAGGTAGTTGACTACAACATATGCAGGTGTGTCAGAGGAGAAGAGAGGAAAGTCTTCCAATGGGATCCTTCTGGTGATGATTACTTCTCTTGATTGAAGAACAGGTTCTTGCTGAATAGAAGTAATGAACTTCATCTTTTTCAAGTTCTTTGCATTCAGAGGTTTGCCAACATCTGTTTCTAGAAGTTCAGTTTGCTTCAACTCTGCTAGAAAGTCTACCAGCTTGTTTTGGCAGAGTATATCAGAAATAATACGCCCAAAAGGAATCCAATCCCTTTTGGTCTTTTCACCATCTCTGGTTTCTTTCACACTGACTCTAAGATTCTGGAAGAGAGTGTGTGCAAGGTTGATTTTCTTTTTTTTGGCAATGAAGTAGAGAAGAAATTGTTGGTCCAGGTTGATGTAATCTGGAGAGTTGGTAGGTTTCCTGTGACAGATTGTCCCAAGAATGATTTTTGCCCAAATACGGAGAGGAGTCTTCAAGTCTTTGATTTTGTTGGAGGGTTTTCCAGAGGTAAAAATTTCCTTTGCTATCACAGCAGTATCGGACGCTTTGTCCATGTCACTGCACTTGATGCCATTTCCATCAGCTTCAAGAAGTTTAGCAAGATGGTCTTCAGAAATAACCACCTTTTTACCAAGCACGTAAGAGGTAACCTGTGCGTCGTTTGATGATGCATAGACCCAGAATTCTTTGACCAGTTTTGGAAAGACTGGTCCCATTAATCGGTCAAAATACTTTTCCCAGCCCTGAGCTTCAACATACGGGAGGAGATCAAAACCATTTTCCTTTAAACTTTCGAAATCCACAAATAACTCACACAGGACTTCCAATTTGTCAGTAGGAGTTGAGAGAGTCTTTGTGGGATCAACATAGTACACATCAGAAAAATCTTTGCGTTGATGAGAAGATGAAGCCATTAGTTACTAAGATGATATTTGAAGGTTTAGGGTTTTTGAAAAAGGTTTAGAGAAGACACAAGAGTGAGGTTAAGAAAATTCAGTAAGAGTAAAATACGGGTAAAAGATGAAAGTGAGAGAGACACTTAACATATATAGAAAAATAAAGCATTTAATTAGTTGAGAAATTAGTGGGAAAATTTAAGTTTAAAAACATAATGATTAAAAGCATTAAATGCGCTGACATAGGGTAAGGCGTAAACGATTCTGGAACAGTTACCCAAGAGATTTTTGCCTTTTTGGTGTCAAGTTTAGCCGTATCAGATTCTAGAATATCAACAGTTGTCCTTCTGTAGAGAACAGTTACCAAAGCATGTTCTGTTACTTTTTAGAATTTGGACACTTGTTTTAATTTTGTTGGAAATCCTTAAAGCCTTGTTGACACTTGTTGATTTGAAGATCTGCATGTTAATCCTTTGAACAGAAGTTCTAAGAATGAAACAGTTAAAGCATAGTATCTTCTGAGATAACCATATAGAGGATAAATATCAGAACTTCTAAGTGATAAAGACATATAAGTAAAGCATTTTCATTCTGGACATAATTTCATGCTAAGGTTAGTTAGTATGAAATTAAATCTATCTTCAGGAAGGGGTTTTGTAAAAATATCAGCCCATTGGTGATTTGTGTCTATAAATTTTAACATTAAAATTCCCTTCTGAGTATAGTCCCTAATGAAATGATGTTTAACTTCTATGTGTTTAGCTCTAGAATGTAAAATTGGATTTTTAGAGAGACAAATAGCAGAAGTATTGTCACAGAGGATGGGAATGTTACTCTCATAGATATTGAAGTCCTCAAGCTGATTTTTCATCCAGAGCATTTGAGTACTGCATCTAGCTGCTGCAATGTATTCAGCTTCTGCAGTTGATAATGCTATGGTTGACTGTCTTTTGCTAGACCAAGAGACTAGATTGTCTCCCAGAAATTGACAACTTCCGGAGGTACTTTTTCTTTCTGTTCTGTCTCCAGCAAAATCAGCGTCACAATATCCTACAAGTTTATACTCTTCTGATCTTCTGTAGTACAGACCAAGATTAGTAGTACCTTTCAGATATCTAAAGATTCTCACAACTGCTGTTAAGTGAGTTTCTCTAGGATCTGATTGGAATCTAGCACATAAACATACACTGTATAGAATATCTGGTCTAGAAGCAGTTAGATAGAGAAGAGATCCAATCATACCTCTGTAGAGCTTCTGATCTACTTTCTTACTTACCTCTTCTTTCTCCAAAATACAAGTAGGATGCATAGGAGTTTTAGATATAGTGCTTTCTGATAAATCAAATTTCTTCAGAAGTTCTTTTACATATTTGCTTTGATGGATATATGTTCCTTCTGATGTTTGATTTATTTGAATTCCCAGAAAGAACTTTAGTTCTCCCATCATGCTCATTTCAAATTCTGCCTGCATAGATTTAGCAAATTCCTTTCCCAAGGCACTCTTAGTAGAACCAAAAATTATATCATCTACATAAATTTGACATATCAGAAGATCATTTTTAATGTTTTTACTGAAAAGAGTTGTATCCACTTTCCCTCTGATGAACTTATTTTCCAGAAGAAAATTACTTAGTCTTTCATACCAAGCTCTGGGAGCTTGTTTTAAACCATATAATGATTTTTTGAGTTTGAAAACATGTTCTGGAAATTTTGTATTTTCAAAACCAGGGGGTTGGTGTACATACACTTCTTCATCAATATAACCATTTAAAAATGCACTTTTGACATCCATTTGATATAGAATCATATTATGATTTACAACAAATGATATTAGAAGTCTGATTGATTCTAACCTGGCGACTGGTGCATAGGTTTCTGTATAGTCAATTCCTTCTTGTTGACTATAACCTTGTGCAACCAGTCTTGCTTTGTTTCTGACAACTTCTCCTTGCTCATTTAGCTTGTTTCTGAATACCCACTTGGTGCCAATGATGTTGAATCCTCTGGGCCTAGGAACTAGATCCCACACATTATTTCTGGTGAATTGATTTAGTTCTTCTTGCATAGCCAGAATCCAATCATTTTCTGAGAGAGCTTCTTCTACGGAAGTTGGTTCAATCAGAGAAACAAGTCCCATTAAAGTCTCTTCAGAGTTTTTGAATGAAGATCTTGTTCTGATTGGTTCATCTTTCTTTCCCAAGATTTTATCTTCTGGGTGATTAATATTGCTTCTGGATAGCTTCTTCTGGATGGGTTCTTCAGATGTTGTTGGAGAAATTGTATTGTTTTGATCTTTAGATGATTGATCTTTAGAAGTTCTGTTTGTAGAGATTTCTACTTCTATATCTGCAGAAAATTCATTCTGCTTTGGTTTTTCAGAACCAAGCTTATCATCAAATTTGACATGAATAGATTCTACCACAATGCGTGTTTCTGTATTATATACTCTGTATCCCTTAGAACGTTCAGAGTATCCTAACATATAACACTTTTGTGCCTTAGAATCAAATTTATTCAGAGTATCAAGAGTATTTAAGATAAAACAAATACATCCAAAAGGATGGAAGTATGAAATGTTGGGCTTTCTGTTCTTCCACAATTCATAAGGAGTCTTTTCAAGAATAGGTCTTATAGAGATTCTATTCTGAATATAGCATGCTGTATTTACTGCTTCTGCCCAAAAATGTTTAGCCATATTAGTCTCATTTATCATGGTTCTGGCCATCTCTTGTAAAGTTCTATTTTTACGTTCTACAACCCCATTTTGTTGTGGAGTTCTAGGACAAGAAAAATCATGAGAGATGCCATTTTCATTAAAAAATGATTCTAATTGTTTATTTTCAAATTCTCCACCATGATCACTTCTGACTTTAATGATTTTAGATTCTTTTTCATTTTGAACTTGTTTGCAGAAGTTAGAAAATACAGCAATTGACTCATCCTTGTGTCTAAGAAACTTTACCCATGTCCATCTGCTGAAGTCATCTACGATCACTAATCCATACTTTTTGCCACTGACAGGAGCAGTTTTCACTGGTCCAAACAAGTCAATGTGCAGAAGTTCTAATGGTCTAGAGGAAGATACAACATTTTTAGCTTTAAAACCAGTTTTTGAAAATTTGCCTTTCTGACATGCTTCACATAGAGCTTCTGAGTTGAACTTCAAATTTGGAAGTCCTCTGACTAGATTGAGTTTGTTAAGTTGAGATAATCTTCTCATATTAACATGTCCCAATCTTCTGTGCCAGACCCATTGCTCAGTTTCCACAGACATTAGACATTTTACATTTTGAATTTTTAATTCTGAAAGCTTTATTTTATAAATGTTGTTCTTTCTCTTTCCACTAAAAAGGATTGTTCCATCTTTCTGACTAACAGCTTTACAGAACTTTTGATTAAAGATTATGTCATAGCCATTATCACTTAATTGACTTATGGATAATAATTTATGCATTAATCCTTCTACAAGTAGAACATTAGAGATAGAGGGAAGATTTCCATTACCAATAGTTCCAGAGCCAATTATTCTTCCTTTTTGATTGCCTCCAAAACCTACGTGGCCTCCATCTTTTAATTCAAGACTTTGGAACATATGCTTTCTTCCCGTCATGTGACGTGAGCATCCAGAGTCCAGGTACCATGATTGGTGTTTCAGTTTTGCTGTTAAAGACATCTGCAACATACACAATTTTATCCTTGGGTACCCATATTCTTCTGGGTCCTTGTTTGTTAGTTTTTACAAACTTCTGATTCATTTTAGGTTTTAAATCAGAACTTGTAGGACAAGATGACTCACTAGTGTATATAAGATCATGATTATGACCATAGGTGAAATGAGAACTTAGAGGAGTATTAGTATTTATGACAATGTCATCAATATTTTTTAGCTTCAGAGTTTCTTTATTTTTTACATAGCCTATGCCTCTTCTTTCATTTCTGCTAACACCATAGATCATAGAAGCAATCTTACTTCTATCTAAGCTTTTAGTAAGAAATTGTTGAAAGCTATAATCATATTGTTTTATGATATTATCAGAATTGATTAGATCTTCTAATTCAGATTTCTTCTGAGCTTTAAGTTTCTCAAAAGAGTTTTTACATTCAAAGAGGTTTTCTTTCAGCTCAGAATTTTCTGTTTTTAGTTTTCTAACTTCTTCTAATTCAGATACTAGACTTTGTTTAATGTCTTTGTATTTGAATTGAAGCTTCTGATATTTTTCAAGAATTTCTGAGAGGCTAGCTTCTAACTGAGGTCTAGAAAATTTAGAAAATACCTCTTCTGAATCTGATTCTAACTCTGATTCTGATGAGTGATCATCTTCTGGTATGTTTGCCATTAATGCAATATTAGCTTGTTCATCTTCAGAATCTGACTCTGCTTCAGATGATTCAGAATCATCCCATGTTGCCATGAGACTCTTTTCCTTTTCTCTGCTGAATTTGTTTCTGGGTTTTTCTTTCTGAAGTTTTGGACATTCACTTTTATAGTGTCCTGGTTCATTGCATTCGTAGCACACAACTTCTTTGCTTTTGGGTTTCTTGTGACCAGATGTTGATTCAGAATAATTATTTGTTCTTCTGGTATTTCTGAACTTCTTCTGACGATGCTTCCAGAGTTGTTGAACTCTTCTGGATAGGAGAGATAATTCATCTTCTTCTGATGAGCATCCAGAGCTTTCTTCTTCTTCTGCCTGTAAAGCTTTAGAAACATGTTTGTTAGATTTAAGAGCTACAGACTTACCTTTCTTCTGGGGTTCATCTTCTTCTAACTCAATCTCATGACTTCTCAAGGAGCTGATCAGTTCTTCTAAGGAAATTTCATTCAGATTTTTTGATAACTTTAAAGCAGTGACCATGGGCCTCCAAGCTTTTGGTAAACTTCTGATGATTTTCTTCACATGATCTGCTGTTGAGTTGCCTTTGTCCAGAACTTTTAGTCCAGCTACCAGGATTTGGAACCTTGAAAACATTTTTTCAATGGTTTCATCTTCTTCCATCTTGAAAGCTTCATACTTCTGGATGAGAGCTAGAGCTTTAGTCTCCTTGACTTGAGAGTTGCCTTCATGTGTCATCCTCAGAGAATCAAACATGTGTTTAGCTGAATCCCTGTTTGTGATCTTCTCATATTCTGTGTAAGAGATGGCACTTAGAAGTATGGTCCTAGCTTTGTGATGATTTCTGAATTCCTTCTTCTGTTGAGCTGTCATATTTTTTCTTTCAATCTTCTGACCATCTGCTCCAACAGGATGAATGTATCCATCTGTCACCATGTCCCAGAGATCTCCATCTAGAGCTAGAAAGAAACTCTCCAGAACATCCTTCCAGTAGTCAAAATTGTCACCATTGAATATTGGAGGTTTAGCATTGATCTTGTCATTCTGATAGTCATTGTTGTTAATTCCAGTTTCCGCCATGTGTTTAACTTCTGGATCTTTTACTGACACGGTTAAGTGTAATACTCAGAACCTAGCGCTCTGATGCCAATTGAAGGTGCGAAAAACACAAGGAAGGGGGGTTGGAATTGGGTTTTCTTTAACAATTAAAAATAACTTCTAATGACACGTTTAATTTATCCTGGTTCGTTTGAACTCAAACTACGTCCAGTCCACCTACCAAGGTGATTTTGCCTCTACTGAGGTCTTAATCCACTATTCAATAAGAATACACACAAAGACCTATAGTCAATGTCCTCTTGAGTCTTCTGACTAAACTTAGTCACTCAAGGAATAGAATAACTATTACAAATATAATAAAGAAGTAACTTAGAATGCTTCTAGATAAGCAAGGATCACTAAGTCAAAGTTACAATAATAAGCACAAGATGATTCAATTGATTCGCGTGAATATGATGATATGTGTTGCTGAATTCTTCAAATGAAGTCCTTTATATAGTACTGAAGAATGTAGCCGTTGGAGACATCTTGAATTAAATTAGTATAGACTTTAATACCATAAATTCCTTCCATAAGCAGAGATACTTGTCTTTGTTCATTAATTAAAATATCCTTTAATTAATGTCTTTAATAAGGATACCAGCATCTTCTAAGCGGAGATCAGAGATAATAAATAAAAGATGCGCAACCAATAAATATGTTATTTAATGCTGGATTCTTCTTTGAGAGTATCTTCTAAATGTATCTTGTAAGCGCGTACGGTTTACTTAAATGAATTTGTCTTCTACACAAGAGTAAATATATTCATTAGAACTTCTAATATAAAAAGCTTTGTTATCATCAAAACACTTAGAGGTTCAGAACCATAATTGTTCTAACATCCACCAGTCCCATGTCCATTACATCAAATCCTAGGGAATTCTGGGATTCAAGAGACCATAGCTTCTCTGCAATTTCATCCAGCCTATGGTCATAAACTTCGTCCCCAGCCCCAACAACTATAAACTGTTCTTCTTGAGGATCCTCTTTTAAGATCCTACCTCCAGCAGTGTTACCCTGAGTATTCCTTATGGAATTAACTTCTGGGTTTAGATGAGGCCCAAACTCTGGTGGATCAGAGCGAGGCTGCACATGATCATTGTTACTGGTACCTCCTGTACTTCGATGGTGTTCTTCAGGAGTTTGTCTCTCCACTAATTCCCTCATTCTTTCCTGGCTTTGAGCCAGGCGAGTCATTACAGTTATGAATTGGGTCATCTGATTCCTCATCTCAACCCTCTCATTAGCCATTTGGGTCCTTACTTCATTCAAGTCTTGCTGAACTTGATCCATCTGGAGTCCCGGAAGGTTGTTTCGCGTTGGGTACCGGTGTATTCTGTTGACAGGGAACACTCTTCTGCGAGCAATGTTTCCTGAAACCACAACAAAGTGAGAAACAACAATAAAACAAAAACCTACAAAAAAAAAATGTTAGTATGCAATGCAATATGCTTATTTGTCTTCCAAGGGTATCCGGTTTGGTTCTTTGGTTTTGACCTTTCCAGACCTCGAGGAAATGCTGATGATGTTGAGAGATTAAGCCCACCATAAATAATAAAACTGATATATTACAAAGGATGAAATACATAGTTTGATTACAAATAACATTCCCATGGTGGGTCAAAATACAACAAAAGAAAAGTACAACAAAAGAAAAGTACAAGCAAAAGAATCAAACATCTAATCCAAAGTCATCCTCTCTGACTTCCTTCCGGAGGGCCTCAGTCACTGGACCTACGAGATGCTCTGTAATAGTCCTGATGAGGAGGTTCTTGGTAGCAATGGCATTGGTCAACTTCTTATGCTTATCCTGATCCTTTGACCTTTTCAACCCTGCCTGAAGTTTCAATTCAGATATCTCTCTCTGAGCTGCTAACAAAGCCTCCTGATGCTTCTTCTCACCAGCCTCCAACTGTTCTATCTTAGCCCGAGTCCTTTGATTTTCTTGCACACGGGCTTCAGTGATCCTGATCCACCTAGCCTGGCTTTCCTCCAGATAATGCTCTGCCCTAGCCTTCTGAGTCTTTGCCTCTTTGCAAGCATTCTTCAGTACTAACTCTCTTGCCCTTGCCTTCCTGATGTAGTCATCTGTCTTCTCAATCTTGTTCAAGTGCTCAATTCTGAGCCTTTCTAATCTCTCATTATCCAGACAACTGTCATTTCTCTCCCAAAGAGTCTTCTTCAAGGATTCAGCTAGTTGAGTGTTCCTCTCTTTCAGCTTTTCAAACTCTTCCAGGCTGACAGTAGCTGCAGGTTGTACTGTAGAAGGTCCAGGTACATCCTTCGGGGTAAATGGCATCTGGGTGATCTGAGCTCTGGTACGGGACCAATCAGAATATTGTGCTGAAGCAACGTTGTTGCACTTGCCAAGGATGGTTGTCCCCTTAGTTTGGATGTTGTCCTAAGCCCAGGTAGCTTTCCTGACAACAACAGAGTTGGGTTGAATTTCACAGTAGAGGGTCTCAGCCAAATCTTGTCCTCTGGGAGGATGAACCAAAGCATATCCCAATTGTCTCTTAAATAGTAAAGGGTTGTAGTTGATGCAACCCTTCACTCCTATCAAAGGCACATTAGGATACTGCCCACAACTAGTAATGATGTCCTTGCCCTTGGTGCTCTGAGTGCACCATCTGATGTCATCTGATGTCAAGGAAATAAACCTCTTAGCCCAATTCTTCTGCTGATGAGGGTTCAAGAAGGTATCTGATTTGGGCATGTGTCTTAGAAGCCAAGAGTAGTAAAGGGGAGCACATCATCTGACCAGCCTTCCTCTTTGCTTTTCATTCCTCTGGTGAACTGAGTAGTAGAAGTCTCCTAGCAATGTAGGAACTGGGTTCCTCAATAAGAATAGGTGAATGGCATTCTTGCTCACAAACTTTGGCTCATTTGCAAACAAGATAACCCCATATATACTGAGGGCTAAAAGTGCACAGACAGCCTTCCATTCCCCTATTGCATCATGCAGGGTAGCCTGGGAAATCAAGAAGTCTAGGTGGAGGCCTGGAACTCCAGCCTTGGTTGTCATGTTCTGATCAATGAGGGCAGGCTCCAAATGCAATGCCCTGGCTATGTCTTCATTTCTGGGAGCAACCATCTCCGGGTTGAAAGGAATCCCTCTCCTGATAGGAACTCCTAACAACATGGAAAATTCTTCTAGCAAAGGTCCCAACTGGAAATCAGGGAATGTGAAGCATCTAAGTGGAGGATCATAAAACTGCAAGCAAGTATGGATCATGCTCCTCTGAGATGCATCTAAGTCCATGACCATGTCCAAAATGCCTCCATAATGCTCTTTGAACAATGGGATATGATCAGGGGTAATGAGGGACTGGACCTGCCTGATGCCAGTCAGGGTGGGCTCAAAGAAGTGGTAAGTGATGTTGCTCTTTCTTGAAGTGTCCATGGATGCTGGTGAAAAGGCTGAGAGCAACTGCTGATGAAGATCACTGACTGAGATGTTGGAGGTGGGTCTCTGATAAAGATAGCTGGAGAAGGAAATCACTGACAAACTGATGAAGGTGCTGGAGAAGATAGCTGAAGCAGTCTGAGTAGTAGAAGGGGTCAAAACCAAACCAAAGGTGAAATGGTGGATACCCTATAAAACAAATAAGCAAATGTTAAATGATGCAAAAATGATGTATGCAAATGATATGCAAAGGGTTTATGATCAAGTGTTGGATCTGTTTATTTGCCTTGGTAAAAGTCCATGTATGTTCATAAGTCCGAATGGAGGCTTAGAAATCCAGTAACCAGGTGGGGGACTCAAATAAAGAGTCACAAGTCCGGGGTAATCACAAGAACTGTCCAAAGTGATGCATTCTTAAAAAAAACTAGTAACAGTGTATGATGAGGCCAAGGGTTCCTGCAAACTTGCAAATATCCGAACCCCCTCACATGTAATGTTCTAGGACAAGGATCCTCAGACTTGGATCAATTATGAGAAGTGTAAACACTTCTAACCCGGAGGTACAATGTTTACAATAACCATAAAAGATCCTCCTCTAATTCACCTCAGATGCTGAAGGTCATAAAAAGGTCATCCAGACTTAGCAGGCTTCCCATATAGCCCTAGTACTACAGGAAATCTGTAGCACAGAGTTCTCAAGAAGAAACCCATGTCTGAACCGTGTTTCATATTCCCACACCAAACCTAAATGGAATGGGAAAGAATATGAAGCCACTCTAGCCTATGTGTCACTCAAGTCCCAGGTGTAGGACCTTAAACTCTTAATGAAACCCCACCCACCAAGACAAACAAGAGATCCAGCATAATGATAATGACAATATGAAAATGCATAAAACTGTAAATGAAAGCAAAACATAAAGTTGTACATAAGGAAATAAATAAATCAAATAAATAAACACAAGTAACACATAACACCCCCGTAAACACAAATCAAACAAGCGCTAGGAGGAACCCACGAAAAGAACCAGAAGCCCTGGTTGCAATATAAGTTCCCCAACAAAGTCGCCAAGCTGCCGCTCCCGCTAAGTGACAAAAGGTCAGATAGGGTACAGACGCGAACGGTCGGCGAGAGGAGAGATGAAGGTGAAGTGAAAAGAGTCGCCAGCTAGGCATTTATATCCCGATGGAAAGGTAATGCTGCATAAACCTAATAAAGATATGTATAAGACGGTCGCGAACCAGAGAAACTGAGAAAGGGGGTTGGTTACAACCTGGGAAGGTATTAGCACCCAGATTGTTCGTCGTACTCGACGGGATCCACGCTTGAAAGATTGTGTTTACAGGGGGTAGTGTCTGTGTTATCTGTGTGTAAAAGATGGAAAAGAATGTACAGGTGTCAGTGCAAGAAAGTGAAGTGAAATGCTCAGGGATGAGGCTTAAAAGAATAATGCTGGAAGAGGGGGAAAGACACAGAGACTTTTGTTCGATAACTGTTAAGTTATGCCTACGTATCCTTGTCGCTCCCACCTGATGACACACTGGGCCAAGAAGGGTACAGACGCGAACGGTCGGAGAAAGGAGAGGAGAACACACAAGGGTGAACTCAGAAGAAAAAGAGTCGCCAGCTAGACATTTTTATCCCGAAGGAAAGGTAATGCTGAATAAACCTAAGAAAAGGATAGATAAGACGGTCGCGAACCAGAGAAACTGAGAAAGGGGGTTGGTTACAACCTGGGAAGGTATTAGCACCCAGATTGTGTGTCGTACTCGACGGGATCTACGCTTAGAAGATTTGTGTTTAAAAGGGGTAGTGTCAGTGCAATCTGTGTATCAAAGCTGGAAAGAATGCAAGTGTCAGTGTAAAAGAAATGTGAAGTGCATAAGAGAAGTGTCAGTGTTAGAACAAAAGTGAAATGCTCAAGACTATGAGGCTCAAAGAATAATGCTGGAAGGAGGGGGAATATACAGAGACTTTTGTTTGATAACAGTTAAGTTATGCCTACGTATCCTCTTGTGCAATGAGGAAGTCAGAACACCGTAGTTCAACTCAAAGAGACTGAAAGATAAATTGACTTGTGAACTGCTTACTTGTCTATGCTCAAGTGTATGACCTGTCTGGCTCAGGTGCAAACTGTCTTGCATTAGACGGAAGAAGCGAGCTCTCGTTTGTGAGTGATTGAGGTGAGAAAAGAATCCCGGAGGAGACGATTATTGTTTGTTTTTTGTGTTTTCAATCTTTTATTGCTTTTTTGTGTTTGTCATAAGAGAATGAGCTTAAGCCTAAACCAAGGGTTAGTAAACTCATCACATCCTCCCTCTGATTAGGGGTAATGAGAATACCTTAAGTATGAAGTAAGCACCTCACATTTAATCACGATGATATAAGATTAAGATCATTAACCTACTTGTATTTATTTATATGTTTTTGGGTTTTTTGATTAGTGTTAAGTAATGAGTTTAAGCCATAATCAAGGATTTAATGGACTCATTACACCATCCTAATAGAAGGATAATAGATGAGAACATTTAAGCTGAGGAAGGCTCCTCAACTTAATCCATGATTAGGGATTAACCTCATGACCTAAAAAAACCTTTATTAAATTGGATTTTTGTTAATGGTAAGATTAAGAAGTGGATTTTATTGTTTGTAAGACAAACTTAAGGGGGACTTGTCCATTAACACTAGGGTTAGTCCTTCTTAACCATTTAAGGAAGAATTAGAACCCTAATGCAAGGCCCAAGTTACAAGCTTGATGTCTTAGTGATTATTAGATGGATTAATTAAAGGATTTAAACACATTAAGGGTTTAACACTTAGGATTAAAGTTATACACTCCATCCTAATAGAAGGATGCAGACATAAGCTTAATCACAGAGCCTTAAAACCTTTAAGGTTTAATCCTTGATTATGAGATGAGAAGAGAAGACTCAAAGATGACACAAAGGCAAAACTAAATGGGGGACTAATCAAACCCTAATTGTGATCATGCTTGGTTGTTCCTAGGGTTTATTAGGATTGCAAAAGATCTCCAGGAGAGAAGCCACCAGGAAAGAAACAGATGAAAGGAGGAGGAGCAGCAAGAAGCAAGACAACTTGCTTCACTTAAGAAGACAAGTTACTTGGAGAAAGAAAGAGGAGAAGGAGAATGAATGAGCAAGATCACTCTAATACAAAGATAAAATGCAACAATGATGCAAGAGAGAGATGAGAAGAGATTGTGAGAAGTGAAGGCAAATTCACTTCTCAAAACAACTTACCACCTGAAAAAGTTAGCAAAAGAAATGAAATGCAATGAAAATGAGATGAAATGCCATGATGCAAGACAAAGTCAGAAGCATGAACATGATGTTAATGATGCTAAGAGATGATGCAAACACATGTCAAGAGTTGTGGATGATCATACAAGGATGAGGATGCAAATGAAGCATGCTTTGAACCATAAAGTTCATGAAAGTTTATGAAAGGATATGAATGTATAAAATGGCAAATGAAAGATGCAATGATCAAACATGATTCTAATATGTCCTAAGATGTCTTATATGTCATGTTGATGCATAAAATGTCATGGCAAGTTCTTGAATGCAAGCATATGAGAGATGGATGCAAATAAGGGCGAGAATTAGGGTTTTCATTCAATATGCAATGCAAAATTCAAAATCAGAAGCAAATGACATGATAAAAAAAATGAAAATGGGATCAAAGGAACCCTAACCCTACACAAGTTCACTGCCCAAAGGAGGGGACCTAAGTCTTAACCTAATGGAAGTTATGATTTTCTCAAGTCAACTAGGGTTTCAAGGCACTTCAAAAGGAAAAATGCACATTAAATTGAAAATGAAAGATAAATTCAAATTAATTTTACCCTAGAAACTACATGATATGAAGGATTCAATGCAAGAAGAACCATCATCAAACTCTTCATGGTTAGGCAGAATGAAGTTTTCTAAGTTAGGACCAAAATATTGACTTTTAAAGACTTTAATTCCAATGAAAAATGTCAAAATACATCAAGGACCAAAAAGAAATTTGTTTTGAGAGTTTGATAATGTTTCTAAATGTTTTAAAATGCAATGTGAATTTTTTTGGTGATTTTAAAATACCTAAATGCATTTTTAATTAATTAATTTTCATTAACTAATTAAAAATAAACATTTAAATGATTTAAAAATAATTTTTGATGCAAAAAAATAAAAAATAAAAATATTTTGGGGTTCTGAAAATTAATAAAAGATTTGATAAAAAAATTCAGAATTTTTTAATGCATTTTACTATTTTTAATAAAATGAACAAGTTAAATGAAAAGGAAATGAAATAAAAATTTAAATAAAAGAAAGTAATCAGATCCAAGAGCCAGGATTTGAACTGGGATGGGCAGGGTTGACTGCGCGCGCTGACCAACGGCTAGGATTCACTCTAGCTTAATTAACTTAATTATAATTAATTAAATTAATAAAATCAGGTTAGGGTTTAATGACTTAATTTGGGCCGCTCAAAAATTAAGCTAATCCAAATCCAATGGCTACGAACGCATCTGGCAAACTAATTAGGGTTAGGGCTTAATGACTTTCAGGTGACCGGAGGGAAGCTCCGGTCATCTTCTCCGGCGGTTCAAAAACCCTAAAACATTCTACTGGAAACCCCTCATCAAATTGATCACACAAAAATGATCCTCTATCCAAACCCCATTCAAATCAACCCTCAAACATCATTTATAACTCAAGAACAAAGGGAATCAAATCAAACAAATTTCACGGGTGAAATTTCAGAGAGCCACAAAATAGTCATTTCTTCACCATTTTTAATTCTAAAGATATCAGCATGACCAGCATAACATGTAATTTCATTTTGTAACAAAAAAAACAAGCTCTAGAAAGTTTGATGTTTGAAGCTACCTGAGGTGATGAAATGCAAATGTGTGCTTCCAGAGCCCCCCCTTCAAGCAAAGAGTCTCCTCTGATCCTCCTGAAGTTAGTGGAATGCTTCAAAACCCTTGATGTTGGCTAGTTTGAAAGTCACAGCTTTGGTGTAGCAGAAATGGAGGTCTGTGTATGTGATGTTTTTGGCTGCTTTGAGGGTTGATTCTTGTTCAGTGGATGATTTGTGATTTGTTGGTGAAAGAAAAATGGAAGTTTGATGACTGTGTGAAGAGTTTCGAAGAGATGAAGGTTTTGGCCAGTTTTTGTGAATCTGCTCGTGTGTGTTCTTGTGGCTCATATCCAGCTTGCTTTATGATCCATAGCACATCCCTAAACTATTGGAAGAGGTCTAAGGAAGTGACATGTACTGTGGGAATGGTATGGGGTGATTGGCCAAAAAGTCAAGAATTGTGTACTATAGGTATGGGCCATGGCAGAGGAAATCTAAAGGGTGTATCTGCCTCAGCTGAGTTTGAGGATGACCCTTGGATGGTTTATGATGGACTGCAACACTTGGATTGCAAGATAGCATGTGTTTTGCCAATTTCCAACTTTGTGCATCTTGTGATTTTTGGCCATGGACATGAGACATCTCTTGGGCAATATGCAGCAACATGAGCCATATGAAGTTGCTAGAATGATTTGAAATCAATTAGTGTTCAATTCAAGCATAAAAAGTTCCTTTTGCAAAGATTCAATTTTGAAGTTTTCATGAGAAAATGTCTTATGTAACTTGTAATCCAAGGCATGAAAGTGGGAAATTCTTGGGCAAATCTGAATTATGAGTCATGAATTATGTTTGTGTGGTGATTAGAAGCTGGTTTGAAGTCACATTTGGCTTTGACATGAGGTTTTGCAACTTTCCTCCTTTGGCACAAAAGTGAAAAATTAATGATTTTGTCCAACTTTGCAAGGCCATAACTTTTGATCCAAAATGAATTAAAATGAGTTCTTGTACTTTTTGAAAATGGGAGGATCCAATCTACAACTTTCATGACCAAAGATTTTTCATTTGAAGCATTTTTGAATCAAAAAGAGGAGGTTGAAAAACTTTTCCAAAATGACAAGTTTACATTATAAGTCACTTTACCAAAAAGGCAACTTTGCAAATGGCTTGAAATTCTTCAATTTTGTGAACTTCTAACATCTTCTATGATCAAATAAAGATCATACACTTTCAAAATGATGGAGAAACCCCTTTGGTTGGGTCATTGGGGGCCTCAGATGCGTTGATTTTGCACTAACTTACTCAAGAAGTCATCTTGTGATCAGATGCCTTCCCCATTGAATTTCTTCATGAGAATTGATATGCATGATCCTCATATCATATAGAGACCAATAGAAACAAGAATGACCAAAAAAAATTATAGTTATGGCCTCTGAAACCAAAACCCTAATTTTAGGTCATCTGTGCAGTTAAACCTGGCTCTGCTTCCATGCCTTTCTCAGTTCTTGTGATTCTTTGACTTCCTTGACCCTGTAAGGATATAATATGATGATTGACATATATGGACCCTCTTGAGAAGATTGATGACCTTTGGAGTGGCTCAAATGGCTCAGGGATGGCTCAGATCATAAACCCTAGATGCAGATGACTTTGAATCAATGTAGTGAAGCAAACATGCAATATAAGATGATATGATTGAACTTATGCAAATGAAAAGATCATAAGCCATGGTGAAATGAGTGAGGGCAAATTTGGGGTGTTTACAGCTGCCCCTATTCAAACATGAGTTAGCTGTGCAGGATGTAAGCAACGGCTTGACAGGCGAACAAGATAACTTGTGGTTGAATACCAAAGACAGTCCAAAATTTGCGCTCACTGAATGAAGAAGAAAAGGGATATAGATTGTAAAAGGAATTAAAGCATGATTATAAAGTGCGGGCGACGGAGGACGATTGTCGAGCAGAGGACGACTGTTGGGGATAAAGCAATGACGGGGACGGCCGACATGCTGGGGAAACGGGGGGATCATGAAGGGGACGGCCATCAAGTAAAGAAATAAGACTCTCTGGGGATTAAAAGGTAAATGATGGGGACGGCCATCGGGTTGAAGAAATAAATGATGAGGAACGGTCATCAAAGGTGAAGGACAATCACCTAGCAGGGGACGGCTGCTCTACTGGGGATAAGATGAGGGACGATCATCTAAGGTGAAGGACGGTCACCTGGCAAGGTACAGTTGCCAACAATATCACGACATAGGACGAATGCCGGATAGAAAAGTTCGACGATGGGGACGGCCATCGGATAAGCATGATGAAGGACGATCATCAAGAGGTGAAGGACGATCACCTAGCAGGGGACGGCTGCTCCGGGGTTTTATCATGACATAGGACGAATGTCAGATAATAGAATCAACGATGGGGACGGCCATCGGATAAAATGATGAAGGACGATCATCAAAAGGGTGAAGGACGATCACCTAGCAGGGGACGACTGCTAAAAATATCACGACATATGACGAATGTCGGATAGGAAGGGGTTCTAATGAATAGAGATTCCGCTGGGGGATGATGAAGGACGATCATCAAAAAGGTGAAGGACGACCACCTGGCAGGGTATGGCTGCCGAAAGGTATCATGACATAGGACGAATGTCAGATAAAAAGGAAATAGTTTATCATGATTTACCGGGAATTCTTCTGGGGAACGGTAGACACAGACGTGTGTTTAATCTCATGAAGGCATAAGTGTTTGACATGGTGTATAGATTAAAGATGCGGATGAGCATCCTTAAGACTATGGTACGGACGAGTATCAGTAGAAACAAACGCTTGACGTATGTTCCGAGATGATGATACGGACGAGTATCAACTGGTTAACAAAGAACACAGACGAGTGTCGAATCTGAGGGGATTTAAGTGGTATATACAAGATACAGACGAGTATCGGTATGAGTGAAAAGTGATGAGTGAGACATAGACGAGTGTTCAACTTGCTAGGGGGAGCACGGCACGGACGGGTGTCGGAAGAAGTGTATTATAAACAAGTATTTGATTTACAATCAGTGTTTAGGTAATTATGCTGGGGGAGGTGACACGGACGGGCGTCAGGGAAGTGTGTAGATATATGTAAACATGCGTTTGTGAGTGCAAAGGGGATGCTTTGGCTTTCTGCCGGGGATATGACACAGACGAGTGTCAAGAAGCATCTATAATGTATAAGTACCTGTTTGCTCGGGCGATTTTACTGGGGAATGATGACACGGACGAGTGCCAAAAGGAGCATGTTTCTGTATTTGTGAGTGTAAAGGAAATGCTTTAGTATTCTGCCGGGGAGTTTGAGAGGTATTTAACGTCGGTATTTACGGGTGTTCGGTTCGACACATGGCTTATGATTTATGCAATATGTTTGATTTTTTCCGTAATTCTCCGTATTAGACAAAATGCTACGCTCTGTGGGGAAATATGATGCGAATGCTATGATTCTGCAAAGATACCGATCCGGGATTCGGATCCCGTTGCAGAGAAGATCCCTGGCTGATCTGCTTGAAGTGGATATCCCCGGTTGATCTGCTTGAAGTGGGTATCCCAGCCGGGGATGGGATCATTGGTAGATCTTGATATATATGACTCTGCATGGGGAAGTAGGTCACTGGTTGACCTAACTTTGGTGATGATGAGCCCAGTTGGGGTCTGCGGGAGCTTTCGTCACTCTGTTGTGAGATCTCAGGCATTGCTCTTCTGGATAGAGACTGAAACTCTGCGGGGAGATAGTTCCCTGTCTTTGCACTTGGCTAAGGAGGAATGGTGACTGGCAACTCAGGTGGGGAGAAAGCAGCCCTGGCTTTGTTTGGAATATGTGCTGCGGAAACGGTGATTTGACAGCTTGCTGAGGAGGAACTTTCATGCCCCATGCTGTGCTTTGGATACCTGCAATCCTATCATGACAAAGAAACGTACAAGTATCCCGAGGTATCCCTTACTGGATTCCGTCATAGGAGTTTAGACACTCCCGGGAGTAAGTAATAAATTTCCTGTAAGCATGTAGTTTAGAAAAGACACATCTGTACTTATGCAATCAATATTTTAAGGACATCGGACATTTTGCAAATGAAAATAAAATGTACGAGACGAAATATGACTGAAAATATGATTTTATTAATTTGTGTGCCCTGAATTGGCAAGATACAGTCAAAGAAACGAATCCCCTGAAATGAGGAGATCGTTACAAATTGAGAGACAAAAAGATGCTGGCAATGTTGATGATGCTTCAAGGAGCTTCCCTTGGGCTATGACTCGTATGACATTGACGTTCTTCTCATCCTGCTTTCTGAAGAAGGCTGATTCTGACCGAAGCTCGAACCCTTCGAAGCTTGCCATGTTGTAAGTGATACAGATGAATTCAGAATGCAGTTGTTCGCTTATTCCCTTATTTTGCGTGGATCTCCCTTTCGGGTTTTCAATCCACCGGGATACCCATTTTTGCCTGAGTTGTCCAAGGCGGCTTTTCAACTCAGCGGGTGTACATTTCTTTATTTATTTTCCCTTATTTTTGCCCGAGTCTTTTATTCTGTTTTTGACTCGCCAGGATGCCCTATTATTTCCTGGACTTACATTCTGTTTTTATGTCCAGCGGGTCATTTTTACGCGAAGTATATTTTAATTACATCTGAATTCACAGGGGACAGGAAGTCTTCACCATCCATAGTACTGAGCATCAGTGCTCCACCGGAGAAAACTTTCTTTACTATGAATGGGCCATCATAATTTGGAGTCCACTTGCCCCTGTGGTCTGTATAAGGAGGGAGGAGTCTTTTCAGCACAAGATATCCTACTTGATATTCTCGAAGCCTGACTTTCTGATCGAAGGCTTTCTTCATTCTTTTCTGATACAGCTGCCCATGACAAATTGCAGCCAATCTCTTTTCTTCGATCAGACTTAGTTGTTCGTATCGGGATCGGACCCATTCTGCTTCGTTCAGTTTAACATCCATCACTACCCGTAAGGAGGGTAACTCAACTTCAACAGGTTGGACTGCCTCCATACCATACACAAGCTGATACTGTGTTACCCCAGTAGATGTTCTGATTGATGTACGGTACCCATGCAAGGCAAATGGTAGCATTTCATATTAGTCTTTGTAGGTGACCACCATCTTCTGTATAATCTTCTTGATATTATTGTTAGCTGCCTCCACAGCGCCATTCATCTTTGGCCTGTAAGGAGAAGAATTGTGGTGTTGGATCTTGAAGTCCCGACACAGTTCTGCCATCATTTTGTTGTTCAAGTTGGAACCATTATCAGTAATGATTCGCTCGGGCACTCCATACCGACAGATGATGTCTTTCCTCAGAAATCGGGCTACCACTTGTCTGGTGACATTTGCATAAGAAGCTGCTTCAACCCACTTGGTGAAATAGTCAATGGCTACCAGAATGAATCTGTGACCATTTGAAGCAGTCGGTTCAATCTTGCCAATCATATCAATTCCCCACATAGCAAAGGGCCAGGGTGAAGACATCACATTCAAAGGATTGGGAGGCACATGTAATTTATCCGCATAAATCTGGAATTTATGGCATTTCCTAGCATAAGCACAACAGTCTGCATCCATTGTGATCCAGTAGTAGCCTGATCTTAACAACTTTTTAGCCATTGCATGCCCTCCAGCATGGGTACCAAAGGATCCTTCGTGCACTTCGTGCATCAACAAGTCTGCTTCTGCCCTATCAACGCATCTGAGAAGTACCATATCAAAGTTTCTCTTATACAGGGAACCATCAGTATTCAGGAAGAAACTACCAGCTAGCCTTCTTAATGTCTTCTTATCATTGGAAGATGCCCCAGGTGGGTATGTTTGATCCTCCAAGAAGCATTTGATATCATGGAACCAAGGCTTATCATCTTTAACAACATCTGCTGAGAACACATATGCTGGTCTGTCAAGTTTGGACACTGCAATTTGAGGCACAAAGTTGGCAGCTTGAACTTTGATCATGGATGAAATGGTAGCCAGAGCATCTGCAAACTGATTTTCATCTCGAGGGATATACTCAAGCTTGACCGTCGTGAAGAAAGTCAACAACCTTCTTGTATAATCCCGATAAGGTATCAGATGATCTTGGTGCGTGTACCATTTGCCGTTTGTTTGATTGATTACCAGAGCTGAATCTCCGAATACTGTCAAAGTCTTGATCCTGAGGTCAATGGATTCCTCAAGACCCATAATACAAGCTTCATATTCAACTTCGTTCTTAGTGCAGTTAAAAGTGAGTTTTGCCGAGAAAGGCATGTGAACTCCCTTAGGTGTAATGAGTACTGCACCAACACCACGACCATTCATATTAACAGCCCCATCAAACATCATAGTCCATTCTTCTTCCGGGTCAGGCCCTTCAGTGTGAATAGGCTCTTCATGATCTTTCGCTTTTATGAACATGATGTCTTCATCAGGGAAGTCAAATCTCATAGGCTGGTAATCATTAATGGGTTGCTTAGCGAGATAATCAGACAATACACTGCCTTTGATGGCCTTTTGGGATGTGTACTGAATGTCGTATTCTATGAGGATCATTTGCCATCTTGCAACCCGCCCGGTAAGTGCTGGCTTCTCAAAAATGTACTTAACTGGATCCATCTTGGATATCAACAAAGTGGTGTGGGTCAACATATACTGCCTTAGTCGGCGAGCAGCCCACGCTAAAGCACAATAAGTTTTCTCGAGCAGTGAATAACGTTGTTCACAGTCGGTAAACTTTTTGCTTAGGTAGTAAATTGCATACTCGTTTCGACCAGACTCGTCATGCTGGCCCAGCACACACCCCATTGACTCTTCTAATACTGTCAAGTACATGATTAAAGGTCTTCCTTCAACTGGAGGCATAAGGATCGGAGGCTCTTGTAAGTATTCCTTGATTTTGTCAAAAGCCCTCTGGCAGTCTTCATTCCACCTGACCATTTGTTCTTTTCTTAACAGCTTGAACAAAGGCTCACAGGTTGCTGTAAGGTGAGATATGAACCTTGAAATGTAGTTCAATCTACCTAGAAACCCCCAAACTTCTTTTTCAGTTTTCGGTGCAGGAATTTCTTGAATGACTTTGACTTTATCAGGGTCAACTTCAATCCCTTTCTCACTTATAATAAATCCCAGCAGCTTACTAGATCGCACCCCGAATGTGCATTTGTTGGGGTTTAGCTTCAATTGGTATTTCCTCAAACGCTTGAATAACTTCAACAGATTTACCAGGTGGTCTTCTTCTGTGAGGGACTTGGCAATCATGTCATCCCCATAACATTCAATTTCTTTATGGATCATGTCATGTAATAATGTTACCATAGCCCGTTGATAAGTGGCACCAACATTCTTCAGTCCGAATGGCATCACCTTATAACAAAATGTGCCCCAGGGTGTGATGAAAGTTGTCTTCTCCATGTCTTCAGGTGACATTTTGATCTGATTATATCCTGAAAATCCATCCATGAAGGAGAACACCGAGAACTGAGCCGTATTATCAACCAATACATCAATGTGAGGTAAAAGGAAGTCATCTTTCGGGCTGGCTCTGTTCAGATCCCGGTAGTCCACACACATCCTCACCTTGCTATCTTTCTTAGGCACAGGTACAATATTAGCAACCCACGGCGGATAGCTAGTCACAACAAGGAAACCGGCGTCCCACTGCTTTTGTACCTCTTCTTTTATCTTCATTGCCATATCTGGGCGAGTACGGCGCAACTTCTGTTTTACTGGTGGGCAGTCTTCTTTCAGAGGTAGCTTGTGCATGACAATGTCGGTGTCCAACCCTGGCATATCCTGATAAGACCAAGCAAAAACATCCACATACTCCCGAAGCATGTCAATAAGTTGCTCTTTTACTGAATCTTGCAGACAGGCCCCGATCTTGACTTCCTTCAAGTCTTCTTCTGTACCAAGATTAACCGTTTCGACCTCCTCCTGATGAAGAGTGATAACCTTCTCCTCTTGCCTCAACAACCTAGCTAGCTCTTCAAGTAGCTCATAATCTTCTTCAACCCCTTCATCAGCTTGATTTATTGGATTGTCAAAGTCATACGAAGTCATAGCAGTGTTGTTGTCGGTGCAGTCTGGGGGGCACTTTCTGCAAGGGTTGAGATTGGTTTATTTTAGTGATCAGTTTTATCTTATTTAGAAAAAGTGAAAAATGAAGTTATCTTATTCTGAAAAACATTGCCATTTTATTTTTGTACAAAAAGAAAAATGAAAAACAGTGAGCGGAAAAGAAAAGACTCATTTGCAAAAGATGTCCTGATATTCATTAATTGATCTTTGCACAAAATACAAAATGGCCCGATTACAAAATGAGTCTTGACATCTTGGGCAAGATGCAAGACTTGATGCATGCTTTAAAATACAGGAAATAATAATTACTCTGCAGGAGTAACTCTTATAATTTCCTGGGAAGACCAGTTAAGGACTTGGCTCCCCGGGATCCTTGGACGTATCCAACTCTCCAGGTTGCGGTCGCTTTCCTCCTCGTCTTCCAAATTGTTCACAGCATCCGGGGTGAGCATTCCCCCGCTGACAAACTTGGGCTCCTTTGCAGCCTCTGATTGATCTTGTTGAGTTGGTGTGTAACCCAACCCAAATCGGTCTTCTTTCTTTTCCACGGGCAGCAGCTTGCCCCAGCCTTGGGCGGTACCTTTCTCAACAACCTTCCGGGCTTGCTGATATGAAGTGATTGAAGTTCCCAGTACAATAGATGCTTCATTAATATTCAAGGCCTCAAACCCTTGGCTCATGGTTTCATGGATCTCCCCGTCCATTTCTATGTACTTATACGTAGCCAGCTGGCTAACAAAGATGTCCTCCTCCCCACAGATGGTGATGATCTGGCCTTCCCAGTCGAATTTTAACTTTTGGTGAAGGGTAGACGTAACAGCCCCAGCGGCGTGGATCCAGGGTCTACCAAACAGACAGCTGTAGGCCGGCTGAATGTCCATCACAAAGAAGGTGGTTTTGAAGGTCTGCGGGCCAATCATCACAGGCAGATCAATCTCTCCAAGCACTGATCTTTTAGAGCCATCAAACGCTCTCACCACCAAATTACTCAGACGCAATGCCAAGCCATCATACTCCAGCTTCACTAAGGCTTTCTTTGGTAGAACATTGAGTGATGACCCAGTGTCTACCAGTACATGAGACAGAACAGCACCCTTGCATTCCAAGGTGATATGCAAAGCCTTATTATGGTTGCGTCCCTCTGTTGTTAAGTCAGCATTGGTAAAGCCCAGTCCATGGCTGATCTTGACATTTGCAACCACAGTTTCTAGCTGATTAACGATAATCTCCTCTGGCACGTATGCCGCGTGCAGGACTTTCAACAGTGCGTTCCTATGAGCTTCAGAACACATCAACAGTGATAATATGGAGATTTTGGAGGGCGTTTGGTGAAGCTGGTCCACCACCTTGTAATCACTCCTTTTTATGATTCTCATGAACTCGTCTACATCTTGTTCAAAAGATGTCTTCTGAGTTTCCTCGGCAGCTGGCTCTTCAGATACCACACTCTTTCCTTTTGCTTTGGCAGCAGCTTCTGCTTCAACATTAGGTTTTTGTGTTTGTGAGGCAAAAAGGCGTCCGCTTCTGGTGAAGCCTCCGCCTCCCCCAACATTATCAATTTGTGGAGAAGAGGTTTATGAATCCAGAGTGATTTTATCCCCGTTGCAGTAGAGATCGGAGCCATAATGCCAAGGTATGGCATTACTGCTTTCATAAAGAACTGGTCCAGGCACCGTAATGGTGATCGGATTGATCGCTGCGGAGGAGGGTACTGTTACGGTGTGCGGATCGTAGTAAATTTTGACTAGTGATCTGGAAGGAGGTGCCATGGTTTGTTGTTAGAAATTGCTGCTGGGAGGAACATTTGATGGATCATAGTAGATCGTAACTGCTGAGACATCTTCATTAATTTTTGCTGGCGTTGTAGAAGATTCTGCTAATAAAATGGATGCTGATGTTGTAGAAGAAATGGTTGTTGAATTTTGACTTGTTGAAGTGATGGACGGAGTAACTGTTGATGATATTGATGAATCGGTAGGAATGATTGTTGCTGCTGTTGTAGAAGAATCGGGAATTGTTGTTAAAGGAATTGTTGGATTTGTAGGCGCCGTTGTTGAGATCTGAAGGATACCATCATTAATAAGACCATCTATGCCGCTTCTCAACTTCTCAGACCCGTTGACTGCAATGTTGCAATACCCACAACCGAGCTCACACCCGGGGAACACTTGGCACTCTAGAAGCTGAGCTTTAATTTCGACCAAAGGTGTTCGAATTTGTGCAACACTGGTGATCAAGGTAGATGGTTTGTCTTCCTCAATGGCATTAATCCCATGCCCGCCATGATTAGGCATAGGATTTCTGTTGACATTCGGAGGAGGTGCAAAGTTGAGGGCTTTAGAATCCACCAGATCTTGGACTTTCATTTGTAAGGCCTTGCATTTTTCAGTATTGTGACCAAGTGCATTGGAGTGGAAAGCACACCTGGCGTTGAAATCATAATTCTTTGGGAGATTGAGGGGATCTGTGGTGCCAACGTCCTTAACTCAACCAAGTTAAGCTTCAGGAGTTGTGGCAATAAGGCATCATAAGGCATAGGGATAGGGTCAATCACCCTGTTTGCCTGTGATGGTCTTTGTTGAAAGGGTCGCTGTTGTTGATTGCTATTGCTGTTGTTGTAGGTTCTCTGTTGCGGGTACTGAACTTGCTGTTGATACTGTGGTTGTTGCTGAGGATATGCTGATTGTTGAGGAATCGGAGTTGGAATGGTAACTGCTGCTACTGATCTGTGAACATACTGAGGTCTGCCCCTGCTTGCATGAATGGAATTGGTCTCACCGGTCCTTCGGGGTCCCACAAAAGGCTTCCTGGGATTACTGGATGAACTTGCACCACTATCAGAAATTTTGCCCATTTTTAAAAGGCTTTCAATCCTTTCCCCAGCTATAACTACGTCAGCAAAACTGGTAGAAGAAAAGGCAGCCAGTCTATCAATATATGTTCCTTGCAAAGTATTCATGAACATGTCAGCCATCTCCCTTTCTGACATGGGTGGTTGGACAGCAGCAGCAAGCTGTCTCCACCTTTGGGTATATTCTCTGAAGCTTTCTCTGGAAGACTGAGACATTCCCATCAGAAGGGTCCTGTTAGGAGCCATGTCCAGATTGTATTGGTATTGCCTGATGAAGGCTTCAGCTAAGTCCTTCCAGCATCTAATGGTAGCTCTGGTTAAGTGCGAATACCACTCCCTTGAAGCCCCTGTCAGACTGTCTTCAAAGTAGAACATCCACAGCTTCTCATCCATAGTATAAGCTTTAAGTCTTCCCAGGAAAGACTGCAGGTGAGTTCGTGGACAAGAGGTACCATTGTATTTCTCAACGCAAGGGGGTTTGAATTTGTGGGGAATTCTTACCCCATCCACTAGTCCCATATCCATTACATCGAAGCCCAAGGAATTCTGGGACTCCAAAGATCTCAACTTCTCAGCAATTTCATCTAACCTCCTATCATAGACTTCGTCTCCAGCTCCCATAACAGTAAACTACTCCTCTTGGGGATCCTCTTGCAAGATTCTCCCCCCAGCAGTATTTCCTTGCGCATTTCTCGGGATATTGACTTCCGGATCTAGATGAGGTCCAAATACGGGTGGATTAACATGGGGCTGGCACCGCTCATTATTACTAGTTCCTCCAGTTCCAAGATGAGGTTCCTCGGGAGTTTGTCTTTCCACCAATTCCCTTAACCTTTCTTGACTCTGGGCCAAGCCAGTCATTACAGCCATGAATTGAGTCATTTGGTTCCTCATCTCCACTCTTTCATTAGCCATCTGAGTTCTGACCTCAGTCAGGTCCTGCTGTACTTGCTCCATTTGGATACCAGGAAGGTTGTTGCGAGTAGGGTACCAGTGCGTGCGGTTGACAGGGAACACTCGGCGACGAGCAATGTTTCCTGGTATCAGAGCAGAGTTAGAAACAAATAATAACAAAACCTACAAAACAAAACAAGGTTAGTATGCAATGCAATATGCTTATTTTTTTTCCAAGGTATCCGGCTTGGTTCTTGGTTTTGACCTTTCCAGACCTCGGGGAAGGTGCTTGATGTTGTTGAGAAAAGAAACTCAATGAGAGAAAACTAATATATTACAAATAATGAACAATACATAGTTTGTTTTACAACACATGCCCCTGGAAGGTCAAAATACAAAAAGATAAAAGTACACCAAATGGAAATGAACAACAAGCAAAGAAGTCAAACATTCAGTCCAACTTATTCTCCTTGACCTCCTTCAGAAGTGCCTCAGTCACTGGACCAGCTGGGTGCTCTGTAATGGTCCTAATGAGGAGGTTCCTGGTGGCAATGGCAGCGGTCAGCTTCTTGTGCCTGTCCTGGTCCTTTGATCTCTTCAATCCAGCTCTGAGCTTTAACTCTGAAATCTCCCTTTGGGCTGCCAACAAAGCTTCCTGCTGCTTCTTTTCACTGGCCTCTAACTGTTCAATCTTGGCTTGAATTCTCTGATCTTCTTGTGTCCGGGCTTCAGTGATCCTGACCCACCTAGCCTGACTCTCTTGCAGATAGAGCTCAGTCCTATCCTTCTGAATTTTGGCCTCTTTACAGGCATTCTTCAATATTTGCTCCCCAACTCTTGCTTTCCTGATGTAGTCCTCTGTCTTCTCAATTTTGGCAAGATTCTCCACCCTAAGCTTTTCCAACCTCTCAATGTCCAAACGACCATCACTCATTTCCCAAAGGGTCTTCTTCAGAGCTTGAGACAAATTCTCATTTCTCTCCTTGAGCTTCTCAAATTCTTCCAGGCTGACAGTGGCTGCTGGCTGTACTGTAGATGGTCCAGGTATATCCTCAATGGTGAAAGGCATTCCAGTAATTTGAGTTCTAGTACGGGACCAGTCATAGTACTGAGCTGAAGCAACATTATTACACCTTCCAAGAATAGCCATCCCTTTTGTCTGGATGTTGTCCCAAGCCCAAGATGCTTGTCTAACAACAGCTGAATCAGGTTTTACTTCACAATACAGGGTCTCAGCTAAATCTTGCACTCTAGGAGGGTGAACCAAAGCATAGCCCAGTTGTCTCTTAAGCAACAAAGGATTGTAGTTAATGCAACCCTTTACTCCTATCAGAGGTACATTTGGGTATTGCCCACAGCTGGCGACAATGTCCTTGCCTTTGGTGCTTTGGGTGCACCATCTAATATCATCTGAAGTCAAAGCAATGAGCCTCTTGGCCCAATTCTTCTGTTGGTGAGGGTTCAAGAAGACATCTGATCTAGGTAGGTGTTTGAGCAGCCAGGTGTGAAACAAAGGAGCACAACATCTCACCAACTTCCCCCTTTGTTTCTCATTCCTCTGATGGATGGAGTAATAGAAATCTCCCAGCAATGTGGGTACTGGGTTCCTTAGAAGGAAAAGATGAATTACATTCTTGCTGACAAATTTGGGCTCATCTGCAAACAGTATAACCCCATATATGCTGAGGGCTAACAGTGCACAAACTGCCCTCCATTCTCCCAAAGAGGCCTTCAGGATGGCCTGAGAAATCAAGAAGTCCAAGTGAAAACCAGGGATCCCAACCTTTGTTGTCATGCTTTGCTCAATCAAGGCAGGCTCCAGATACAGTGCTTTTGCTACTTCTCCATTGCTGGGAGCTGGCATTTCTGGGTTGAAGGGGATTCCACTCTTGATAGGTACTCCAGTCAATGAAGAAAACTCTTCCAGCAAAGGCCCTAGCTGAAAGTCTGAAAAGGTGAAACATCTCAAGGGAGGATCATAAAACTGCAAGCATGTTTGGATCATGCTCCTCTGAGAAGGGTCAAGGTCCATAACCATATCCAGGATACCTCTATAGTGCTCTCTAAACAATGGGATGTGGTCAGGGGTGATAAGTGACTGGACTTGCCTGATGCCAGCCAACACAGGCTTAAAGAAATGGTAGGATATGTTGCTCTTCCTGGGAGTAGTCATGAATGTTGTTGAAGATGATGAAGATAGGTGCTGATGAAGATCAAGACTGATACTGGAGATGAGCCACTGATAGGCTGATGCTGGTGATGATGAGAATAGCTGAAGCAGATAACTGATGAAGAAGAGGTCTATGCAGAAGAAGGGGTCAAAACCAAACCAGATATAATGTGGATACCCTGAAAAACAAATAAACAAATGTTAAATGATGCAAATGATGAGTATGCAAATGATATGCAAGGATTTGTGATCAAGCTGGATCTGATTATCTGTCTTGATATAAAGTCCATGCATGTTCAAGAAGTCCAGATGGAGGTTCAGAAATCCAGTAACCAAGGTGGGGGACTCAAATAAAGAGCCACATGTCCAGGGTTAAATCACAAGAACTGTCCAAAATGAGGTACTCTTAAACCAAATAGTAACAGGGTATGATGTGGCCAAGGGTACCTGCAAACCTGCAAACAGCCCAACCCCCTCACAGGTAGTGTTCTAAAACAAGGATCCTCAGACTTGGATCAGTTATGAGAAGTGTAAACACTTCTAACTCGGAGGTACAGTGTTTACAATAACCATAAAAGATCCTCCTCTAATTCACCTCAGTTTCTGAAGGTCATAATAAAGGTCATCCAGACTTAGCAGGCTTCCCAGATAACCCTAGCACTACAGGAAATCTGTAGCACAGAGTTCTCAAGAAGAAACCCACATCTGAACCGTGTTTCATATTCCCGCACCAGACTGAAATGGAATGGGAAAGAACATGAACCACTCTAGCCTAGGTGTCACTCAGGTCCCAGGTATAGGACCTCAAACTCTCAATGGAACCCCCACCCACCAAAACAGAAACCAAATCAAGCAATGATAATGATAGTATGAAATATGTAAAACTGTAAAGAAAAACAATAAATAAAACTGTACATAAAGCAATAAATAAAGCAAATATATAAACACAATTAGCACATAACACCCCAGTAAACACAAATCAAACAAGCGCTAGGAGGAACCCACAAAAAGAACCAGAAGCCCTGGTTACAGTATAAGGATCCCCAGCAGAGTCGCCAAGCTGTCGCTCCCACCTGATGACACACAGGGCCAAGAGGGGTACAGACGCGAACGGTCGGCGAAAGGAGAGGAGAACACACAAGGGTGAACTCAGAAGAAAAAGAGTCTCCAGCTAGGCATTTTTATCCCGAAGGAAAGGTAATGCTGCATAAACCTAAGAAAAGGATAGATAAGACGGTCGCGAACCATAGAAACTGAGAAAGGAGGTTGGTTACAACCTGGGAAGGTATTAGCACCCAGATTGTGCGTCGTACTCGACGGGATCCACGCTTAGAAGATTTGTGTTTAAAAGGGGTAATGTCAGTGCAATCTGTGTATCAAACCTTGAAAGAATGCAAGTGTCAGTGTAAAAGAAATGTGAAGTGCATAAGAGAAGTGTCAGTGTTAGAACAAAAGTGAAATGCTCAAGACTATGAGGCTCAAAGAATAATGCTAGAAGGAGGGGGAATATACAGAGACTTTTGTTCGATAACAGTTAAGTTATGCCTATGTATCCTCTCGTGAAATGAGGAAGTCAGAACACCATAGTTCGACTCAAAGAGACTGAAAGATAAATTGACTTGTGAACTGCTTACTTGTCTATGCTCAAGTGTATGACCTGTCTGGCTCAGGTGCAAACTGTCTTGCATTAGACGGAAGAAGCGAGCTCTCGTTTGTGAGTGAATGAGGTGAGAAAAGAATCCCGGAGGAGACGATTATTGTTTGTTTTTTGTGTTTTCAATCTTTTATTGCTTTTTTGTGTTTGTCATAAGATATTGAGCTTAAGCCTAAACCAAGGGTTAGTAAACTCATCACATCCTCCCTCTGATTAGGGGTAATGAGAATACCTTAAGTATGAAGTAATCACCTCACATTTAATCACCATGATATAGGATTAAGATCATTAACCTACTTGTATTTATTTAGATGTTTTTGGGTTTTTTGTTTAGTGTTAAGTAATGAGTTTAAGCCATAATCAAGGATTTAATGGACTCATTACACCATCCTAATAGAAGGATAATAGATGAGAACATTTAAGCTGAGGAAGGCTCCTCAACTTAATCCATGATTAGGGATTAACCTCATAACCTAACAAAACCTTTATTAAAGTGGATTTTAGTTAATTGTAAGATTAAGAAGTGGATTTTATTGTTTGTAAGACAAACTTGAGGGGGACTTGTCCATTAACACTAGGGTTAGTCCTTCTTAACCATTTAAGGAAGAATTAGAACCCTAATGCAAGGCCCAAGTTACAAGCTTGATGTCTTAGTGATTATTAGATGGATTAATTAAAGGATTTAAACACATTAAGGGTTTAACACTTAGGATTAAAGTTATACACTCCATCCTAATAGAAGGATGCAGACATAAGCTTAATCACAGAGCCTTAAAACCTTTAAGGTTTAGTCCTTGATTATGAGATGAGAAGAGAAGACTCAAAGATGACACAAAGGCAAAACTAAATGGGGGACTAATCAAACCCTAATTGTGATAATGCTTTGTTGTTCCTAGGGTTTATTAGGCTTGCAAAAGATCTCCAGGAGAGAAGCCACCAGGAAAGAAACAGATGAAAGGAGGAGGAGCAGCAAGAAGCAAGACAACTTGCTTCACTTAAGAAGACAAGTTTCTTGGAGAAAGAAAGAGGAGAAGGAGCGTGAATGAGCAAGCTCACTCTAATACAAAGATAAAATGCAGCAATGATGCAAGAGAGAGATGAGAAGAGATTGTGAGAAGTGAAGGCAAATTCACTTCTCAAAACAACTTACCACCTGAAAAGTTAGCAAAAAAAATGAAATGCAATGAAAATGAGATGAAATGCCATGATGCAAGACAAAGTTAGAAGCATGAACATGATGTTAATGATGCTAAGAGATGATGCAAACACATGTCAAGAGTTGTGGATGATCATACAAGGATGAGGATGCAAATGAAGCATGCTTTGAACCATAAAGTTCATGAAAGTTTATGAAAGGATATGAATGTATAACATGGAAAATGAAAGTTGCAATGATCAAACATGATTCTAATATGTCCTAAGATGTCTTATATGTCATGTTGATGCATAAAATGTCATGGCAAGTTCTTGAATGCAAGCATATGAGAGATGGATGCAAATAAGGGCGAGAATTAGGGTTTTCATACAATATGCAATGCAAAATTCAAAATCAGAAGCAAATGACATGATAAAAAAATGAAAATGGGATCAAAGGAACCCTAACCCTACACAAGTTCACTGCCCAAAGGAGGGGACCTAAGTCTTAACCTAATGGAAGTTATGATTTTCTCAAGTCAACTAGGGTTTCAAGGCACTTCAAAAGGAAAAATGCACATTAAATTGAAAATGAAAGATAAATTCAAACTAATTTTACCCTAAAAACCACATGATATGAAGGATGCAATGCAAGAAGAACCATCATCAAACTCTTCATGGTTAGGCAGAATAAATTTTTCTAAGTTAGGACCAAAATATTGACTTTTAAAGACTTTAATTCCAATGAAAAATGTCAAAATACATCAAGGACCAAAAAGAAATTTGTTTTGAGAGTTTGATAATGTTTCTAAATGTTTTAAAATGCAATGTGAATTTTTTTGGTGATTTTTAAATACCTAAATGCATTTTTAATTAATTAATTTTCATTAACTAATTAAAAATAAATATTTAAATGATTTAAAAAATATTTTTGATGCAAAAAAATAAAAAATAAAAATATCTTTGGGTTCTGAAAATTAATAAAAGATTTGATAAAAAAATTCAGAATTTTTTAATGCATTTTACTATTTTTAATAAAATGAACAAGTTAAATGAAAAGAAAATGAAATAAAAATTTAAATAAAAGAAAGTAATCAGATCCAAGAGCCAGGATTTGAACTGGGATGGGCAGGGTTGACTGCGCGCGCTGACCAACGGCTGGGATTCACTCTAGCTTAATTAACTTAATTATAATTAATTAAATTAATAAAATCAGGTTAGGGTTTAATGACTTAATCTGGGCCGCTCAAAAATTAAGCTAATCCAAATCCAATGGCTACGAACGCATATGGCAAACTAATTAGGGTTAGGGCTTAATGACTTTCAGGTGACCGGAGGGAAGCTCCGGTCATCTTCTCCGGCGGGTCAAAAACCCTAAAACGTTCTACAGACCACCCCTCATCAAATTGATCACACAAAAATGATCCTCTATCCAAACCCCATTCAAATCAACCCTCAAACATCATTTATAACTCAAGAACAAAGGGAATCGAATCAAACAAATTTCACGGGTGAAATTTCAGAGAGCCACAAAATAGTCATTTCTTCACCATTTTTAATTCTAAAGATATCAGCATGACCAGCATAACATGTACTTTCATTTTGTAACAAAAAAAAACAATCTCTGAAAAGTTTGATGTTTGAAGCTACCTGAGGTGATGAACTGCAAATGTGTGCTTCCAGACCCCCCCCCCTTCAAGCAAAGAGTCTCCTCTGATCCTCCTGAAGTTAGTGGAATGCTTCAAAACCCTTGATGTTGGCTAGTTTGAAAGTCCCAGCTCTGGTGTAGCAGAAATGGAGGTCTGTGTATGTGATGTTTTTGGCTGCTTTGAGGGTTGATTCTTGTTCAGTGGATGATTTGTGATTTGTTGGTGAAAGAAAAATGGAAGTTTGATGGCTGTGTGAAGAGTTTCGAAGAGATGAAGGTTTTGGCCAGTTTTTGTGAATCTGCTCGTGTGTGTTCTTGTGGCTCATGTCCAGCTTGCTTTATGATCCATAGCACATCCCTAAACTATTGGAAGAGGTCTGAGGAAGTGACATGTACTGTGGGAATGGTATGAGATGATTGGCCAAAAAGTCAAGAATTGTGTACTATAGGTATGGGCCATGGCAGAGGAAATCTAAAGGGTGTATCTGCGTCAGCTGAGTTTGAGGATGACCCTTGGATGGTTTATGATGGACTGCAACACTTGGATTGCAAGATAGCATGTGTTTTGCCAATTTCCAACTTTATGCATCTTGTGATTTTTGGCCATGGACATGTGACATCTCTTGGGCAATATGCAGCAACATGAGCCATATGAAGTTTCTAGAATTATTTGAAATCAATTAGTGTTCAATTCAAGCATAAAAAGTTCCTTTTGCAAAGATTCAATTTTGAAGTTTTCATGAGAAAATGTCTTATGTAACTTGTAATCCAAGGCATGAAAGTGGGAAATTCTTGGGCAAATCTGAATTATGAGTCATGAATTATGTTTGTGTGATAATTAGAAGCTGGTTTGAAGTCACATTTGGCTTTGGCATGAGGTTTTGCAACTTTCCTCCTTTGGCACAAAAGTGAAAAATTAATGATTTTGTCCAACTTTGCAAGGCCATAACTTTTGATCCAAAATGAATTAGAATGAGTTCTTGTACTTTTTGAAAATGGGAGGATCCAATCTACAACTTTCTTGACCAAATATTTTTCATTTGAAGCATTTTTGAATCAAAAAGAGGAGGTTGAAAAACTTTCCCAAAATGGCAAGTTTACATTATAAGTCACTTTCCCAAAAAGGCAACTTTGCAAATGGCTTGAAATTCTTCAATTTTGTGAACTTCTAACATCTTCTATGATCAAATAAAGATCATACACTTTCAAAAGGATGGAGAAACCCCTTTGGTTGGGTCATTGGGGGCCTCAGATGCCCTGATTTTGCACTAACTTGCTCAAGAAGTCATCTTGTGATCAGATGCCTTCCCCATTGAATTTCTTCATGAGAATTGATATGCATGATCCTCATATCATATAGAGACCAATAGAAACAAGAATGACCAAAAAAAATTGGAGTTATGGCCTCTGAAACCAAAACCCTAATTTTAGGTCATCTATGCAGTTAAACCTGGCTCTGCTTCCATGCCTTTCTCAGTTCTTGTGATTCTTTGACTTCCTTGACCCTGTGAGAATATAATATGATGCTTGAACATATATGGACCCTCTTGAGAAGATTGATGACCTTTGGAGTGGCTCAAATGGCTCAGGGATGGCTCAGATCATAAACCCTAGATGCAGATGACTTTGAATCAATGTAGTGAAGCAAACATGCAATATAAGATGATATGATTGAACTTATGCAAATTAAAAGATCATAAGCCATGGTGAAATGAGTGAGGGCAAATTTGGGGTGTTTACAATCCTCTCATGCAATGAGGAAGTCAGAACACCGTAGTTCGACTGAAAGAGACTGAAAGATAAATTGACTGATGAACTGCTTGCTTGTCTATGCTTAAGTGTATGACCTGTCTGGCTCAGGTGCTAAATGTCTTGTATTAGACGGAAGAAGCAAGTTCTCGTTTGTGAGTGAAGATGATGAGAAAAGAATCCCGAAGGAGACGATTATTGCTTTGTTTTTGTGTTTTCAATCTTTTATTGCTTTTTTGTGTTTGTCATAAGTTAATGAGCTTAAGTCTAAACCAAGGGTTAGTAAACTCATCATATCCTCTCTCTGATTAGGGATAATGAGAATACCTTAAGTATGAGATAAACATCTCAAACTTAATTACCAATTGATGTAGGATTAAGATCATTAACCTACTTGTGATTATTTATATGTTTTTGAGTTTTTGTTTAGTGTTAAGTAATGAGTTTAAGCCATAATCAAGGATTAGTGAACCCATTACACCATCTTAATAGAATGATAATAGATGAGAGCACTTAAGCTGAGGGAGATTCCTCAACTTAATCCATGATTAGGGATTAATCTCATGACAAAACAAACCTTTATTAAAGTGGATTTTAATTAAGGATGAGATTAAGAAGTGAATTTTATGGTTTGTAAGACAACTTGAGGAGGACTTGTCCATTAACACTAGGGTTAGTCCTTCTTAACTAATGAAGGAAGAATTAGAACCCTAATGCAAGGCCCAAGTTACAAGATATTGTCTTAGTGACTATTAAGATGTATTTATTAAGAGGTTTAAACAAATTAAGGGTTTAACACTTAGGATTAAAGTTATACACTCCATCCTAAGAGAAGGATGCAGGCATAACCCTAATCACAAAGTCTTAAAACCTTAAAGGTTTAGTCTCTGATTATGAGATGAGAAGAGAGACTCAAAAGAAGACACAAAGGTAAAAACTAAAGGGGGACTTATCAAAACCCTAATTATTGTCATGCTTGGGTGTTCCTAGGGTTTGTAAGGCTTGCAAGAGATCTTCAAAGAAGCCACCAATGGAAGAAGCAGATGATAGGAGGAGAAGCAGAAGAAACAAGTTAACTTACTTCATTGAAGAAGATAAGTTACTTGAAGAAAGAAAGTGAATGATGAACATGAATGAGCAAGCTCACTCTAAGTCAAATGAAAATGCAGCAAGGATGCATAAGAAGAATGAGAAGAGAAATTAGAAGTGAAGCCAAATTCACTTCTCAAATTACTTACCACCTGAAAATGTTAGCATAAAGGAATGAAATGAAATGAAAATGAAGCAAATGCAATGATGAAAACCAAAACCAGAAGCATAAACATGATGTAAATGATGCTAAGAGATGATGCAAAGACATGTCAAGTGTTATGGATGTTCATACAAGAGATGAGAATGCAAATGAAATAAGTAGGAAGCATGAAAGAACATGAAAGTTCATGGAATGAGATGAATGCATATCATGGAAAATGGATGAAGAAATGATCAAGCATGATTCTAAAGTGTCCTAAGATGTCTTAGATGTCATGTGAATGCATGAAATGTCATGGCAAGTTCATGTATGGAAGCATATGCAAGATGTATGCAAATGAACATGATAAATTAGGGTTTTATGACAATATAAGATGCAAAAGTCAAAAACAGAAGCAAAACATAAGATAAAAAATTGCAAATGGACTCAAAGGAACCCTAACCCCATATGATATCACACCCCAAAGGAGAAGTTCTAACTCTTAACCTAAAGAAAGTTGTGATTTTTCTAAGTTATCTAGGGTTTTAAGGTACCTTAAGGAGAAAAATGCAAATCAAATAAAAAATGCAAGATAAATTTGTGACAAAAATATGCTAGATACTACATGCTATATGAATATCAATGCAAAAAGAACCAATTTCAAACCATTCATGGTTAGGCAGAAAAGAATTCTTGAAGTTAGGGTTCAAAAATGGGATTTTATGAACCCTAAATTCAATTAAAAATGTCAAACTTTATTCAAAACCAAAAAGAAATTTGTATGAATGGTTTGAAAATGTTTCTAAATGTCCTAAGATGCAATGTGAATTGTTTTGGAATTTTCAGAAACCTAAATGGTATTTTAATTAATTAATTTCCATTAATTAATTAAAATAAACATTTAAATATTTTTAAAATGGTTTTTTAATGCAAAAAATAAAAATAAAATTGTTTTTAGATGAAGAAAAATATTTGAATTGAAAATGCAGAAGGAAAATATTTTTTGGAAATTTTTAGGTATTTTAAATAAATTATGCAAAACAAATAGGGAGAAAATAAAATTATATGAATTAAAATGAAAATTAAGCTGATCCAAAGGCCAGGATTCAAACTCAAGGGGGGGGGGAGGGTTGACTGACGCGTGAATGGGTGGCTAAGATCCACTCTGATTAAATTATCCTAATTAAACCTAATTAAATTAATTAATTAAATGATTAATGACTAATGAAGCATCTGGGCCGTCCACACGCGCGGGAAACATGATCTAATGGCCCAGTTTTAAACTAACCTAATTAATCAGAAATTATGCCCTAATGACCTTCCGACGGCCGGAGAAGACCTCCGGTCATCTTCTCCGGCCAGACTCCCTCCCTGAACCTCTCAAAACCCCACAAAAAACTCACCATAAGCTCCAGAAATGATCCTTAACTATCAACAAATTCAAATCCAGCAACAAAAACAATTAATCATGCGTGAATGAAGAGAATCGAAGAAGAACAAAAATTAGGTCAAAGTTTCAGAGGTTCAGTTCATGCTTGTTTCTTGCTCATTTTCGAAAATAAACACATCCCCATGATCAGGGCAACATATAGAACAATATTTTAACAAGAAAACAAGGTTCTGGAAAAAAATGTTCATCATGTTACCTGTGGTTGAGCTTTCAAATTTTGGGCTTTCTGTCCTCCTCCTTCGTGCAAGTCAGCTTCAATGAACCCCCATGAGGCTAATGGAATGCTTCAAAAGCTTTGATGATGGTTGGATTGAAGGTTCCAGTTCTGGTGTAGCAGAAAATGAGGTTCGTGTTTATGATGTTTCAGGACATTCCAATGGTTGGTTTGTATTCTATGGATGATTTCTGAATGAATGGTGAAAGAATTTCTGAAGTTTGATGGATGGTTTGAGAGAATCGAAGAAGGGAAGGTTTTTGCAAGTTTTGTGTAATTTGATGGTATGTGTGTTCTGAGCTTGTGTGATGCTTGGGTTTTTTATCCTTATGCAATCCCTAAACTATTGGAATGAGTCAGAGGATTTGATATGCACTGTGGGAATGGTATGGAGCAATTGGCCAAAAAGTCAATAATTGGTGTACTTTAAGCATGGGCCATGGCAGAAGTTGTTTTAGGGTTGCTCTGAGTTCAGCTGTCTTCAAGGATAGCCATGGGATAATTTAGAATGATCAGAAGTGAATGGATGGTGAGATGGCACATGTTTTGCATTTTCACAACTTGTTGCACTTTGATATATTTGGTCATGGGAATGTCTCATTCAATGCTGAATTTTGGTCATGAAGTGTTACATGATGTTGATGTGATGCTTTGAGACAATTTAGAAGTCATACCAATCCTTAGAAATCATTTTTGCAAGAATCCCTCTTTTAAGAATTTTGTGAAAAATGGCTTATGGAAACTTGTGATCCAAGGCATGATTTTGGGCTTGCAATGTTTCATTGTCATGTAATGAAGTTCAGAAGTGAATTAGAGGTCACTTGAATGCTTGAAATGTGAAATTGCAAAAAATCCTCTTTGGCATGAAAGTGAAAATTATGTGATTTTTGCCAACTTTGCCAAGCCATAACTTGAGTTCCATAATGAATTAGAACTTGTTCTTGTACTTTTTGAAAAGGGAATGATCCAATCTACAACTTTCATGACCAAAAATTTTTCATTTGAAGCATTTTTTGTTGAGAAAGAGGAGGTTGAAATACTTTCCCAAAATGGAAAGTTTACATTACAAGTCATTTCCATTTTTGGCAACTTTTGGTTTAGCTCACTTTTCTTCAATTTTGTGAACTTCTAAGCACTTCAATGACCAAATAAAGATTATATAACTTCAATTTGATGAAAATACCACTTTGGTTCCATTGTTGGGGGCCTCAAATGCCCTAATTTTGCTCTAACTTGCTCAAGAAGTTACCCAATGAACAGATGACTTCCCCAATGAATTTCTTCGTCAAACTTGGTATACATGATTCTTATAACATATAGAGACCATTAGAAACAAGAATGACCAAAAAATTTGGAGTTTTTGCCTCTGAAACCAAAACCCTAATTTCAGGTCATCTGTGCAGTAAAACTCTAGCTCTGCTTCCATGATTTGTCAGTTCTTGTGATTTCTTGACTTCCTTGATCTTTGAGGGATGTAAAATGATGATTGAACATACATGGACCCTCTTGGAATGATTGGATACCTTTGGAGTGGCTCAGATGGATCCTTGGATTGGTCAAATCACAAACCCTAGATGCAGATGAATTTGAACTAATGTAGTGCAACAAAATGCAATATGAGATGGTATGCTTAAACTAATGCAAAGATGAAAGATCACAAGCCATGGTGTGAACTTAGTGAGGGCAAATTTTGGGTGTTTATATTATGCAACAGATTAGTGAACTGAACGCATCGTTTGAGCACATAGACTTGCTGATCAGGAAGTTAATTGAAGTTCCCACCCATCCAGATGTGGTCAGGTTGTTTGAAGTTTTCCAGCACCTCAATTTGTATTTGAAGGACGTACAATTTCCTAGGACTTAGATTTTTTATTATATGTGTTGTATCCGGATTACCTACAGGCCTGTTGTAGGAATCTCTTTTTATCTTTGTGTTATTTTATGCATTTTAAGACTTGTAACCCTTCGGGGAATTTTGTTTACTGTTTCCTTGTAGGATGGTTTATGTTAATATAGTCTTTTTTTTCCAGTTTTTATCCTTGTATGCACTGACACTGAGTTACTCCAGCTAACTGAATCTGAGTACCAGACAAAGGTTTCTTCTCAAAAGTCGGGGTCCAAAAGCCATATGGATTTTTTTATTGACTACTGGAACTAGGGCATAAGTGGCCTTGAGAATGAAACACAAAATATTCACATAGAATGCATATCACCTTTTGTCTGTTTTGCCGGTACAAATTCTAGGTTTCTAATGTCTCTTCAATTTTCAAGCACTATTGCTGCTAGACGGATTCATCGTTACCCGACTAAGGAAAAGAGAGAGAGAACAATGGATCAGATGCAAGCTGATCTTGCTGAAATAAGGACGAGTGTAACAGACCGGGACCCCCACAAAGAAATCCTGACACTGCCACCTCATGATCTTTTCTACCCCCTCTATAGTAGAGTTTTTTCCTTCTGTGGGAATTGAACCCTGTACCCCGGGGTTCAAGTACATGTTCAATCCATTCCCACTACCAATTGAGCTACTAGCTCAAGTGGTAGTGGGAATGGATTGAACATGTACTTAAACCCCAGGGTAAAGGGTTCGATTCCCACGGAAGGCAAAAACTCTACTAGAGAGGGGGGTAGAGAAGATAATGAAGTGGCAGTGCCGAGATTGCCTTGTGGGGGGCCGGGCTGTTACAAAAAAAAAGCGCCTTTTTTTTGTAATAGTCCGGGACCCTCGCAAGGCAATCCTAGCAGTGCCACCTCACGATCTTCTCTACACCCCTCTCTAGTAGAGTTTTTTCCTTCTATGGGAATCGATCCCTATACCCTGGGGTTCAAGTACATATTCAATCTATTCCCACTACCAAATGAGCTTATTTAATTCGATTAATCAATTCTCATTCCTGGAAGGAAACTGTAACAACCCGAGCCCCCTCAAGGCATTCCCGACACTGCCACCTCACAATCTTCTCTACCCTCTTCTCTAGTAGAGTTTTTTCCTTCTGTGGGAACCGAAACCTGTACCCTGGGGTTCAAGTACATGTTCAATCTATTCTCACCACCACTTGAGCTACTAGCTTAAGTGGTAGTGAGAATGGATTGAATATGTACTTGAATCTCAAGGTACATGGCTCGATTCCCACATACGGAAATAATTCTACTAGAGAGGGGGGAGGGGGGTAGAGAAGATCGTGAGGTGGTAGTGTCGAGATTTCCTTGTGGGTGGCAAGGACTGTTACATAAAAATGGGCCTTTTTTGTAACAGCCCAGGCCCCCCACAAGGAAATTCCGACACTGCCACCTCACAATCTTCTCTACCCCCTCTCTAGTAGAGTTTTTTTTCCTTCCGTGGGAATCGAACCCTGTACCCTGGGGTTCAAGTACATGTTCATTCCATTCCCACTACTAATTGAGCTACTAGCTCAATTGGTAGTGGGAATGGAATGAACATGTACTTGAACCCCAGGGTACATGGTTCGATTCCCACGAAAGACAAAAACTCTACTACAGAGGGGGTAGAGAAGTTCGTGAGGTGGCAATTTCGGGATTGCCTTGTGGAGGGCCCGGGATTTTACAATGAGGATGGACCAGTACAGGACCTTAATGACTGGTATGAACCAGAATCAAGAAAGGCTTCGAGAGATGGTCGAGAGGACCCATATCGCTCAAGAAGTTAACAAAGTTGTCAGAGTGTAAACACCCCAAATTTTCCCTCACCCATTCACACCATGTCTTGTGATCATTTCATATGCATAAACACAATCATATCATCTCACATCTCATTTTTGATTCACTGCATAGATTCAAAGTCATCTGCATCTAGGGTTTGTGATCTGAGCAATCCAAGAGCTTCTTAAGCCACTCCAAAGGTCAACAATCACTTCAAAGGGGTCCATGTGTGTTCAAGCATCATATTATATCCTCTCAAAGTCAAAAATGCCAAAGAATCACAAGAACTGGGATTGGTATGGATGCAGAGCCAGGTTTGACTGCACAGTTGACCCAAAATTAGGGTTTTGGTTTCAGAGGCCATAACCCCAATTTTTTTGGTCATTCTTGTTTCCATTGGTCTCTATATGGTATAGGGAGTATGCATATCAATTTTCATGAAGAAATTCCATGGGGAAGTCATCTGATCAAGAGTTGACTTTCTGGACAAGTCAGTGCAAAATCAGGGCATCTGAGGCCCCCAATGACCCAACCAAGGGGTGATCTTCATCATTTTGAGTGTATATGATCTTTATTTGATCATGGAAGAAGGTTGAAGTTCACAAAAATCAATAATTTGAAGTTTTTGCAAAGTTGACTTTTTTGGGCATAGTTGACGTTTAAAGAATATGTCATTTTAGGTCATTTTTTCAAGCCTTGATTTTTGATCCAAGAATGCTTCAAATGGAAAAACTTTGGTCATGAAAGTTGTAGAATACATTTTTCCCTTTTCAAAAAGTACAAGAACATGATCTAATTCTTCTTGGATCAAAAGTTATGGTGTGACAAAGTTGGCAAAAATCACTAATTTTCAAGTTATGCCCTAATTGGAAAATTTGCAAAATCATGTATCAAGGCCATTTGTAACTTCTAGTTCACATCAAACCATGACACAAACATTCCATGTGACCTAAAAGTCAGATTTGAACCAAGAATTCTCATGTTTTATGGCTTGTGGAATGAGAAAGTCACATGTGAACCAAAGATGAACAAGTTGCAAAACTCATGATCACACTTCCTACCACTTGCTACATTGGATGCTGAACCTTGCTAGCCCTTCCCCTCACCTTTGCTGCGCCAGCCCCATGCTTGTACTAGCCTAGAACCAAGCCCATGCCTCTCTTACAAAAAAGTTGACTTTTGGAAAAAGCAAACATCCCAATCACAGCAGGCCAGGTCACATCATCTGGCCAATTGGGATTGTTTATACCATCCATTTGCAAGCTAAACATATCAAGAGGCCAAGCTGAAACACATTACAACAACACATACACAAAACTCACCCCATTTGCATTTCTCTTCGAATCTGCCTGCACAACTCACAAACACTCAAACAAATTCCACTACTCAACTCACCATGCCTCATTGAGCAGAAACCAACAAGAAACAAGCCTGAATCAAACAAGAACACCTCATTACCATTTTTGACCTCAGCCTGCATTTTTCTTCGAATCACCTTCCACAGCCATCAAACATCCAAACTCTTTTCACCAACAGATCAAACACCTCAAAAGGAACCAAAACCACCCTTCACATTGATCTGAAACAGCCTATACACAAACTGCATTTTTCTGCTACACCAGAACTGGATTGCTCAAGGCAGCTTGTCTAAGCTCATTTCAAACCTTCCATTAGCATCAGGGGAGTCAAAGGAGTCCATTTGCACGCAAAGGAAGCTCTGGAAGCTCAGTATTGAAGCTTTCCAGCTCAGGTATGAACATGAACATTTTCTTCCAAAGCTTGCATTTTAAGTTATAATCTGGTTGCTTATGCTTTGCTGGTCATGGGGATGCTTTCAGAATCAAAAATAAGTGAGAAATGAGTTTGTATGATCCCTCTGAAATTTTGCCCGTGGATTTTGTTTCTTTCGATTCGTTTGATTCATGTTGTTTAAATGATGTTTGAAGGTGGATTCGTGTCTTAGGATGTTAGAGGATCACTTAGATGTGTTTAATTTGTGGAATAGATGCCTGAATCATGCTTTAGGGTTTTGATACCGCCGGAGAAGATGACCGGAGCTTCTCTCCGGTCACCTGAATGTGCTTTGCCCTAATCTCAGGTCATTAGTGCCATTTGAATGTGGGGCGTTAGATTGGTTGACCCTGTGGACTTCCCGCGCGCATGAAGGGCTCAGATCCTTTTGCTTTGCCCTAATCCACTTTAATTAATTAAATAAATCATAATTAGGTTAATTAAATCAGAACCAACCAGGGCCCTTGGATTCGCGCGCCAGTCAACTATCCCAAACCCAGTTCAAATCTCCACCATTGGATCTGCTTACTTTCTTTTATTTCATTTTTTATTTCATTTCTTTTCATTTTATTTGCACAATTTATTTAAAATAGTAAAAATTGTTTAAAAATTATGAAATTTTTTATCCTGGGTTTCATTAATTTCTTAAACACAAAAAATATTTTTATTTTCATTTTTGCATTTAAAAAATATTTTAAAATATTTAAAAGATTATTTTTAGTTGATTAATGAAAATTAATTTATTAAAAATACTTTTAGGTATTTAAAAATCACCAAAAAATTCATGAAGTGTTCTAAGACATTTAGAAACATTGTCCAACCTTCAAACCAAATTTCTTTTTTGATCTTGATTCTTTTTGAGAATTTTTCATTGAATTAAAATCATTTTTGTGCATTAATTTGATCCAAAGTTCAAAAAATCATTTCTGCCTATTCATGAAGAGTTGGACATTGATTCTTCTTGCATTGCATTGTGTTTAGCATGTAGTTTTTGAGATTAAATGGTCATGTTTTGATTCCTCATTTTCAATTTGTTTGACATTTCTTTTGTTTGGAAACCCTAAAAACCCTAATAACTTGCAAAATTCATATCTTGAGTTAGGTTAGGAGTTGAGACTTCTCCTTTTGGCATTGTTTTAGTATAGGATTGGGGATCCTTTGAGTGGCATTTTCCATTTTTTATCTTAGGGTTTGCTTCTGTTTTTGGTTTTTGTTTGATGTATGGTTCATAAACCCTAATTTGAGCTTTCATCTGCATCCCTCTTGCATTCTCTTGCATAACATGACTTGCCATGACATTTCAAGCATCCATTTGATTCATTTAACATCATAAGACATATGGAAAGCATGTTTGATCATTGCATCATGTATTTGCCATGTTGTTTGCCTTGTGCACTTCATAACTTTTCATGTATGTTCATGCTCCTTAACTTGCTTCATTTGCATTCATGAACTTGTATGATCATTTCCATATGCTGCCTCATGTTTGTAGCATCTCATAGTATCATTAGCATCATGTAAATGCTTCTGGTTTTGTTTCTCATCATGTCATTTCACCCCATTTTGCATTGCATTGCATTTCTTTTCTAACTTTTCAGGTGGTAAGTGAACTTGAGAAGTGAATTTGCCTTCACTTCTCATAACTTTTCTTTTCATCTCTCTTGCATCCATTGCTGCATTTTTGTTTGTGTATGAGGGTGAGCTTGCTCATTCTTCTTCCCCCCACTTTCTTTCTCCAAGTGACTTGACTTCTTGAATGAAGCAAGTCACTTTGCTTCTCTTGATCCTTTCATCTGCTTCCTGGTGGTTCCATTGAAGATTGTTCTTGTTTAACCTCACAAACCTAAGGAATAACCAAGCATGACAATGATTAGGGTTTTGATTAGTCTCCCCTCTTAGTTTTACCTTTATGTTTCTTTTGAGTCTCCTCTTCTCACCTCATAATCAGGGACTAAACCCTAAAGGCTTTAAGGCTTTGTGATTAAGTTTATGCCTGCATCCTTCTATTAGGATGGAGTGAATAACTTTAATCATAAGTGTTAAACCCTTAATGTGTTTAAATCTCTTAATCAATCCACTTAATAATCATCAAGACATCACACTTGTAACTTGGGCCTTGCATTAGGGTTCTAATTCTTCCTTAACTGGTTAAGAAGGACTAACCCTAGTGTTAATGGACAAGTCCCCCTCAAGTGGTCTTACAAATCATAAAATTCACTTCATCATCATACCATTAAATAAAATCCATCTAATAAAGGCTTGTTTTGTCATGAGTTTAATCCCTAATCATGGATTAAGTTGAGGAGCTCTCCTCAGCTTAAACATTCTCATCTATTATCCTTCTATTAGGATGGTGTAATGAGTCTGTTTAATCCCTGATTATGGCTTAACCTCATTACTCAACACTAAACAAAAACACCAAAAACATCTAAATAATCACAAGTAGGTTAATGATCTTGATCCTACATCAAAGGTGATTAAGTGTGAGAATCTGACTTCACACTCGAGGTATTCTCATTACCCCTAATCAGAGGGAAGATGTGATGAGTTTACTAATCCATTGGTTTAGGCTTAAGCTCATTAACTTATGACAAACTTTTCAAAAGCAATAAAAGACTGAAAACTCAAAAACAAACAATAATCGTCTCCTTCGGGATTCTTTTCTCATCTCATTCACTCACAACCGAGAACTTGCTTCTTCCGTCTAATGCAAGACAGTTTGCATCTGTTCCAGACAGATCATGCACTTGAGCATAGGCAAGTAAGCAATTCACAAGTCAATTCATCTTTCAGTCTCTTTGGGTCGAACTACGATGTTCTGACTTCCTCATTGCACGAGAGGATACGTAGGCATAACTTAACAGTTATCGAACAAAAGTTTCTGTATATTCCCCCTCTTTCCAGCATTATTCTTTTAACCTCATGATCTTGAGTATCTTATTCCTGTTCTTACACTGACACTGTACATTTACACACTTCACACTTCTTTTGCACTGACACTTGCATTCTTTTCCAGCTTTGATACACAAATTGCATTGACACTACCCCCTTAAAACACAAATCTTTTAAGCGTGGATCCCGTCGAGTACGACGGACAATCTGGGTGCTAATACCTTCCCAGGTTGTAACCAACCCCCTTTCTCAGTCTCTCTGGTTCGCAAACCGTCTTATCCGTATCTTTCTAGGTCTATGCAGCATTACCTTTCCTTCGGAATAAAAATGCCTAGCTGGCGACTCTATTCATCTCCAGTGAGTTCACTGCTGTGTGTTCTCATTGTCCCTCTCGCCGACCGTTCGCGTCTGTACCCTATTTGACCCGGCTTCATTTAGTGGGAGCGACAGCTTGGCGACTCTGCTGGGGAAATCTTATACTGTAACCAGGGCTTCTGGTTCTGTTTGTGGGTTCCTCCTAGCGCTTGTTTGATTTGTGTTTACTGGGGTGTTATGTGCTTATTTGTGTTTGTATACTTGTATTTATTTTTGCTTTATGTACAATTGTTTACTGCTTTCTTTATAGCTTTGCATTATATCATATTGTCATACTGTGCTGCTGGCTGGATCTGGTTTTTGTTTTGGTGGGTGGGTGATTCATTGAGAGTTAAGGTCCTATACCTGGGACCTGAGTGACACCTAGGCTAGAGTGAATCATATTCTTTCCCATTCCATTTCGGTCTGGTGCGGGAATATGAAACACGGTTCAGATGTGGGTTTCTTCTTGAGAACTCTGTGTTGCAGATTTCCTGCAATGCTAGGGCTATCTGGGAAGCCTGCTAAGTCTGGATGACCTTTTAGTGTTGACCTTCAGAAACTGAGGTGAATTAGAGGAGGAACTGTTATGGTTATTGTAAACACTGTACCTCCGGGTTAGAAGTGTTTACACTTCTCATAACTGATCCAAGTCTGAGGATCCTTGTTCTAGAACACCACCTGTGAGGGGGTTGGGCTGTTTACAGGTTTGCAGGTACCTTGACCTCAGAATACCCTGTTACTTTGATGTGATTAATAATACTCCATGTTGGAACAGTTCTTGTGATTCTAAACCCTGGACATGTGGCTCTTTATTTGAGTCCCCCACCTTGGTTACTGGACTTATAGACTTCCATCTGGATTTCTTACACACATGGACTTATATCAGAGCACTTGATTAGATCCAGCTCAGTCACAAACCCTTTGCATATCATTTGCATACATAATCATTGCATCATATTGACATTTGCTTATTTGTGTTTCAGGGTGTCCATCTTCATTTGGTTTTGGTTTTGACCCCATCTTCAGTATTGACCTATCTTCATCAGCACTTGCTTCAGCTATCAGCTATCTACTCCAGCCAATCAGTGGCCCATTCTTCGGTATCATCATCAGCACTTGTCTCTACTCAGTCTCAACATCATGGCACCTAAAAAGAGCAACATCACCTACCACTTCTTCCAGCCAGATTTAGCTGACATCAGGAGGATTCAGACCCTGATCACTCCAGACCATATACCACTGTTCAGGGAACACCATGGAGATATACTTGATATGGTTATGGATCTGGACCCTTCACAGAGAAGCCTGATCCACACTTGCCTTCAGTTTTATGATCCCCCACTGAGATGTTTCACTTTTCAGGACTTTCAGTTGGGCCCATTGTTGGAAGAATACTCATCATTAGTTGGCATACCTATCAGGGGTGGAGTCCCTTTCAACCCTGAGATGGTCTTTCCTAGTAATGAAGAGGTAGCTAAGGCATTACATCTGGAACCAGTCTTGATTGGGCAACATATGACTTCTAAGGCTGGAATCCCCGGCCTGCATCTGGATTTCTTGATCTCTCAAGCTACCCTGAAAGCTTCTTTAGGAGAGTGGAAAGCAGTCTGTGCTTTGTTGGCCTTGAGTATATATGGGATTGTATTATTTGCAGATGAGCCTCGATTCATTAGTAAGAATGCAATCCATCTGTTCATTCTAAGGAACCCAGTACCAACTTTATTGGGTGATCTCTACTATTCAGTGCATCAGAGGAATGAAAAACAAAGGGGAAGATTAGTGAGGTGTTGTGCTCCATTGTTCCATACTTGGCTTCTCAGGCATCTACCCAGGACAGATGCATTCTTAAACCCTCATCAGCAGAAAAACTGGGCTGGAAGACTTACTACTCTTACTTCAGCTGATATCAGGTGGTGCACTCAAAGCACGAAAGGCAGAGATATAATCACCAGCTGTGGGCATTTTCCCAATGTGCCCCTGATAGGAGTTAAGGGTAGTATTAATTACAACCCTCTGCTGTTTAAAAGACAACTGGGCTATGCACTGGTCCACACCCCTAAGGCATAGGATTTGGTTGAGACTCTTTACTGTGAGAACAAGATTAAGCTAGCTATTGTTAGGCAGGCAGCCTGGGCCTGGGACAATGTGCAGACCAAGGGGGTAACCATCTTGGGAAAGTGCAACAATGTGGCATCAGCCCAATACTATGATTGGTCCTATGCTAGGGCTCAATTCTCTGGGATGCCCTTTACTATTGAAGATATGCCTGGGCCTTCCACAACACCACCCCCAGCAACTGTCAGCTTAGAGGAGTTTGAAAAGTTGAAAGAGAGAAATGAGAAGCTGACTCAAGCTTTGCAGAAGACCCTCTATGAGAGGAGGGATGGAAGACTGGATATTGAAAGGTTGGAAAAGTTGAATAAAGAGCACTTGGCTAGAATTGAGAAGTCTGAAGATTACATTAAGAAGTCTAGGGCTGGAGAGCAAATCCTGAAGAATGCTTGCAAAGAAGCTCAGTTCCAGAAAACCAGGACAGACTTGTATCTGAAGGAGAGTCAGGCTAGGTGGGTCAGGATCACCGAGGCTCGTACTCTGGAGGACAAGAGGGTCCAAGACAAGATGGAGCAGATGGAAGCTAGTGCAAAAGAGCAACAAGAAGCCCTGGCAGCAGCCCAGAGGGAGATATCAGAGCTAAAGATCAGAGCTGGAGTGAAGAGGTCTAAAGACCAAGGTCAACACAAGAAGCTAACAACAGCTATTACTACCCGGAACCTCCTTATCAGGAACCTTACGGAGCGTCCAGCTGATCCTGTGACCGAAGCACTTCTCAAGGAAGTTCGGGAGGATGAGTTTGGGCTTAGTGTTTGACCTTTTGTTTGTTGTTACTTCCATTCCATGTACTTTTATTTTCTTGTAATGTATTTTGACCCCTTAGAGGGCTTATGTTGTAAAAGAACAAGTTGTATTATTTTACTTTCTGTTATATATTTGTGTTGGTTTGCTCCATCTGAGTTTTCTTCCAGCAACTTCAACAGTATCTTCAAGGGTCTGGAAGGGTCAAAACTGAATGCCAAGCCGGATACCTTGAAAGCAAATAAGCATACTGCATTGCATGCTAACCCTTTGTTTGTTTTGTAGGTATTTGTTTTTATTGTTGCTAACTCTGTTGTGATGTTCAGGAATTATTGCTCGACGACGAGGGTTCCCACTCAACAGACCACACAGGTACCCCACCCGTAACAATCTTCCGGGCATCCAGATGGATCAGATGCAGCAGGACCTTACTGAGGTCAGGAACCAAATGACCAACGAAAGGTTGGAAATGCGGAACCAAATGACACAGTTTATGGAAGTAATGAACAACATGGCTCAAAGCCAGGAGAGGCTCAGGGCACTGGTAGAGGGGAGAAATCAGGAAGATAATCAGCCAGGGACTGTTGGGACTAGCAACAATGAAAGAGTCCAGCCTCATGTCAATCCCCCAGTCTTTGGACCCCATCTCCATCCAGAGGCTAACATCCCTGTCAATATACAAGGAACTGCCACAGCAGGGAGGGTACTGCAAGAAGACCCTCAAGAAGACCAGTTCACAGTAATGGGAGCTGGGGAAGAAGCTTATGATAGAAGGTTGGAAGAGATAGCTGAGAAATTAAGATCCTTAGAATCTCAAAACTCTTTGGGTTTTGATGTTATGGATATGGGCTTGGTAGACGGGGTCAGGATTCCCCACAAGTTTAAGCCTCCATGCTTTGAAAAGTATAATGGGACTTCCTGTCCCCGAACCCATCTGCAATCTTTTCTCGGAAGGCTAAAGGCATATACCATGGACGAGAAGCTGTGGATGTTCTATTTCGAAGATAGCTTGACTGGAGCTTCGAGGGAGTGGTATTCCCATCTGACAAGAGCAACAATTAGATGCTGGAAGGACCTGGCAGAGGCCTTCATCAGACAGTATCAGTATAATCTGGACATGGCACCCAACAGGACTCTCCTAATGGGAATGTCACAGTCATCTAGAGAGAGCTTCAGAGAATATGCTCAAAGGTGGAGACAACTTGCTGCTGCTGTCCAGCCACCTATGTCTAAAAGAGAGATGGCTGATATGTTCATGAACACCCTTCAGGGAACTTACATTGATAGGCTAGCTGCCTTCTCATCTACCAGCTTTGCAGATGTAGTCATAGCCGGGGAGAGAATTGAAAGCCTATTGAAGATGGGTAAGATCTCAGACAATGGTGCAAGCTCATCCAGTAATGCAAGAAAGCCTTTTGCAGGCCCAAGAAGGACTGGTGAGACCAATGCCATCCACACCAACAGGGGCAGGCCCCAATATGTTCATAGATCAGTGGCAGCAGTCACCATCCCTGCTCCGGCTCATTCACCACCAGCCTATCAACCTCCTCAGCAAAACTATCAGCAACAACCTCAGTACCATCAGCAAAATCAGTATCCTCCAAGAAATTACAACAACAGCAACACTAACAACAATAACCAGCAAAGGCCGTTCCAACAGAGGCCATCTCAAGCTAACAGGGTGATCGATCTGATCCCTATGCCATATGCTACATTGCTGCCACAGCTCCTGAAACTCAACCTGGTTGAGCTAAGGACGTTGGCACCTCCAGATCCCAACAGTCTACCCAGGAATTACGACTCCAATGCTAGGTGTGCCTTTCATTCGAACGCACCTGGCCATAGTACGAAAAAGTGCAGAGCCTTGCACATGAAGGTACAAGACCTGGTAGACTCGAAAGCTCTGAATTTCGCACCACCACCCAATGTCAACAAAAATCCTATGCCAAACCATGGTGGTCCCAGGATCAACGCTATTGAAGAAGACAAGCCGTCTTATTTAATAACAGGTGTGGGCCAGATCAGGACACCGTTGGTAGAGATCAAAGCTCAGCTCTTGGAATGTCAGATGTTCCCAGGGTGTGAGTTAGGGTGTGCTTACTGCAATATCTCAGTAAATGGGTGCGATAACCTGAGGAATGGCATAGATGGTCTTATTCGGAGTGGCCAACTTCAGATCACTACATCATTTCCAACAAACCCAGCAATCTCATCAGCAACGGTTTCAGAACCTCCTACAACTGCAGCAACCATTGTTCCTGACAATTCTTCGGTTTCATCAACAAGTACTTCATCCATCATCTCAACTGATCAGTTATCAACAATTTTTCCTGCTACAACTTCAGCTTCATTCCATTTTGAATCTCCTACAACAACAACATCCATCCTTCCGACAATGTCTCCTACAACTCCAGCAACAAATCATGAAGATGTCTCAACTGTCACAATATTTTACTATCCTGAAAACAACTCTGCCTACAATTCAGAAGGTGCTGCTCCCATCAGAGCACCAGTTACAATTTATTATGATCCGCAAACTATCACAGTCCCTTCAGCAGCTGCAATCAGTCCAGTCACTGTCACGGTGCCTGGACCAGTACCATATGAAAGCAATAGGGCCATCCCTTGGCACTATGGTTCTGACGTGTACTGCGAGGGACAAAGAATCACTCTTGATACATCAACACCTGCACCACAAATAGATAATGTGGGAGGAGGCGGAGGCTTCACTCGAAGCGGACGTCTCTTTGCTCCACAAATTCAGAGACCCACTGCCGAAGCAGAAGCTGCTGCCAAGGCAAAAGGAAAAAGCCTGGTGCAGGAAGATCAAGCTGTTAAGGAAGCTTTGAAAACACCATTCGATCAAGAAGTTGATGAGTTTATGAGAATCATCAAAAAGAGTGATTATAAAATAGTGGATCAGCTTCACCAGACGCCGTCCAAGATCTCTATCCTCTCACTGCTTATGTGCTCCGAAGCCCATCGGAATGCACTACTCAAAGTCTTGCACGCAGCTTACGTGCCTGAAGAGATCACCGTCAATCAGTTGGAAACCGTGGTTGGAAATGTTACTGCTAGCAATGGGCTAGGGTTCACCAATACTGACTTGACAACGGATGGCCGCAACCATAACAAGGCCCTGCACATCACCATGGAATGCAAAGGTGCAGTCCTCTCCCATGTGCTGGTAGACACAGGGTCATCCCTTAATGTCTTGCCAAAGAAGGCCCTGGTGAAGCTTGAATATGAAGGATTAGCATTGCGACCCAGTAATCTGGTAGTAAGAGCCTTTGATGGTTCTAAGAGATCGGTTCTGGGAGAGATTGAGCTACCTGTGACAATTGGCCCACAGACCTTTAAAACTATCTTCTATGTGATGGACATTCAGCCTGCCTACAGCTGTTTGTTGGGTAGACCTTGGATTCACGCCGCTGGCGCAGTAACGTCTACCCTTCACCAGAAGTTAAAATTTGAGTGGGAAGGCCAAGTTGTTACTATCTGTGGGGAGGAGGATATATTTGTCAGCCATCTGGCTACTTATAAGTACATTGAGATGGATGGGGAGATCCATGAAACAATGAGCCAAGGATTTGAGGCCTTGAACGTGAATGAAGCATCTGCTGTATCTGGAATCTCCATGTCATCTTATCAACAAGCCCGGAAGGTTGTTGAGGAAGGAACTGCCCAAGGCTGGGGCAAGGTTTTAGCTGTGGAGGAGAAGAAGGACAAATTTGGGTTGGGTTACAGACCAACCCAACAACATCAAGCAAAGGCTGCTGAGAAGCCCGGTTTTGTCAGTGGGGGGATGCTCACCCCTGATGCTATCAACAATTTGGAAGACGAGCTGGAAGAGGAGCGCAATCTGGAGAATTGGATTCGTCCAAAGATCCCGGGGAGCAGTATCTCAAACTGGTCTTCCCAGGAAATTATAAGAGTTACTCAAGCAGAGTAATTATTATTTCCTGTATTTTTATAGCATGCATCAAAGTCTTGCATCTTGCCCAAGATGACAAGACTCATTTTGTAATCGGGCCATCTGTACTTTTTGTGCAAACAAGATTAATTAATGAAATATCAGACATCTTTTTGCAAACGAGTCTTTTTCTTTTCCGCTCACTGTTTTTCCATTTTTCTTTTTGTACAAAAAATAAATGGCGATGTTTTCAAAATGATAACTTTATTTCACTTTTCTAAGCAAGATTAAAATCAATCACTAAAATGAACAAACTGAACCCTTGCAGAGAGTGCCTTCCAGACAGCACCGACAACAGCACGGCTATGACTTCGTATGACTTCGACAATCCGATCAATCAAGCTGATGAAGGGGTTGAAGAAGAATATGAGCTTCCTGAAGAGCTAGCCAGGTTGTTGAGACAAGAGGAAAAAGTTATTACTCCTCACCAGGAGGAGGTTGAAGTGATTAATCTTGGTACAGATAAAGATGTGAAAGAGGTTAAAATCGGGGCCTGCCTGCAAGACTCAGTGAAGAGATAATTGATTGATCTGCTTCAAGAGTATGTGGACGTGTTTGCTTGGTCTTATCAGGATATGCCAGGGTTGGACACCGACATTGTTGTGCACAAGCTACCTTTGAGAGAAGAGTGCCCACCGGTCAAACAGAAGTTGCGCCGCACTCGCCCGGACATGGCTATGAAAATCAAGGAAGAGGTACAAAAGCAATGGGACGCCGGGTTCCTTGCTGTAACTAGCTATCCGCCGTGGGTTGCTAATATAGTACCTGTGCCTAAGAAAGATGGTAAGGTAAGGATGTGTGTTGACTACCGGGATCTGAACAGAGCCATCCCAAAAGATGACTTCCCATTACCTCACATTGATGTATTGGTGGATAACACGGCTCAGTTCTCGGTATTCTCCTTCATGGACGGATTTTCAGGATATAATCAGATCAAGATGTCACCTGAAGACATGGAGAAGACAACATTCATTACACCTTGGGGCACGTTCTGTTACAAAGTGATGCCATTCGGGCTAAAGAATGCTGGTGCAACATATCAACGGGCTATGGTGACATTATTCCACGATATGATCCATAAGGAAATAGAATGTTATGTGGATGACATGATTGCCAAGTCCCTTACAGAGGAAGATCACCTGGTAAATCTGCTGAAGTTGTTCAAGCGTCTGAGGAAGTACCAACTGAAGCTGAACCCCAACAAATGCACATTCGGGGTGCGATCCGGCAAGCTGCTGGGATTTATTGTAAGTGAAAAAGGGATTGAAGTTGACCCTGATAAAGTCAAAGCTATTCAAGAGATGCCTGCACCGAAAACAGAGAAAGAAGTTCGAGGGTTCTTAGGTCGATTGAACTACATTTCACGGTTCATATCTCACCTTACAGCAACCTGTGAACCTTTGTTCAAACTGTTAAGAAAAGAACAGACGGTCAGGTGGAACGAAGACTGCCAAAGGGCTTTTGACAAGATCAAAGAATATCTGCAAGAGCCTCCAATCCTTATGCCTCCAGTTGAAGGAAGACCTCTGATAATGTACTTGACAGTATTAGAAGAGTCGATGGGGTGTGTGTTGGGCCAGCATGACGAGTCTGGTCGAAAAGAGTATGCAATATACTACCTAAGCAAAAAGTTTACCGACTGTGAACAACGTTATTCACTGCTCGAGAAAACTTGCTGTGCTTTAGCGTGGGCTGCTCGCCGACTGAGACAGTATATGTTGACCCACACTACCTTATTAATCTCCAAAATGGACCCAGTTAAGTACATTTTCGAGAAGCCAGCTCTTACCGGACGGGTTGCAAGATGGCAAATGATCCTCACAGAGTACGACATCCAGTACACCTCTCAGAAAGCCATCAAGGGCAGTGTACTATCTGAATACCTTGCTGAGCAACCCATTGATGACTACCAGCCTATGAGATTTGACTTCCCTGATGAGGACATCATGTTCATAAAATCAAAAGATCATGAAGAGCCTATTCACACTGAAGGGCCTGACCCGGAGGAAGAATGGACTATGATGTTTGATGGGGCTGTTAACATGAATGGTCGTGGTGTTGGTGCAGTACTCATTACGCCTAAAGGAGTTCACATGCCTTTCTCGGCAAAGCTCACCTTTAACTGCACTAACAACGAAGCTGAATACGAAGCTTGTATTATGGGTCTTGAGGAAGCCATTGACCTCAGGATTAAAACATTGACTGTATTCGGAGATTCAACTCTGGTAGTTAATCAAACCAACGGGAAATGGTACACCCACCAGGATCATCTGATACCTTACAGGGATTATACAAGGAGGTTATTGACTTTCTTCACAACAGTCAAGCTTGAGTATATCCCTCGGGACGAGAATCAGTTTGCAGATGCTCTTGCTACCATTTCATCCATGATCAAAGTTCAAGCTGCCAACTTTGTACCTCAGATTTCAGTGTCCAGGCTTGATAGACCAGCATATGTGTTCACAGCAGATGTTGTCAAAGATAATAAGCCTTGGTTCCATGACATTAAATGCTTCTTGGAGGACCAAACATACCCACCTGGGGCATCTTCCAATGATAAGAAGACTTTAAGAAGGCTTGCTGGTAGTTTCTTTTTGAACACTGATGGGTCTTTATACAAAAGGAACTTTGATATGGTACTCCTCAGATGTGTTGACAAGACGGAAGCAGATTTGTTGATGCATGAAGTGCACGAAGGATCCTTTGGTACCCATGCCGGAGGGCATGCCATGGCTAAGAAGTTGTTAAGATCAGGCTATTACTGGATCACAATGGATGCAGACTGTTGTGCTTACGCCAGAAAATGCCATAAATGCCAGATCTATGCAGATAAAGTACATGTACCTCCCAATCCTTTGAACATCATGTCGTCACCATGGCCCTTTGCCATGTGGGGCATTGACATGATTGGAAAGATTGAGCCAACTGCTTCGAACGGCCACAGATTCATCCTGGTTGCCATTGACTATTTCACCAAGTGGGTTGAAGCGGCCTCATATGCAAATGTTACAAGGCAAGTGGTAGCCCGATTCCTGAAGAGAGATATCATCTGTCGATATGGAGTTCCCGAGCGGATCATTACTGATAATGGTTCCAATCTAAACAACAAAATGATGGCTGAGTTATGCCGGGACTTCAAAATCCAACATCACAATTCTTCTCCTTACAGGCCAAAGATGAATGGCGCTGTTGAGGCAGCTAACAAGAATATCAAGAAGATTGTGCAGAAGATGGTAGTTACCTATAAAGACTGGCATGAAATGCTCCCGTTTGCCTTGCATGGGTACCGCACATCAATCAGAACATCCACTGGGGCAACACCGTATCAACTTGTGTATGGTATGGAAGCAGTCCTACCGGTTGAAGTTGAATTACCCTCTCTACGAGTATTGATGGATGTCAAGCTGAACGAAGCAGAATGGGTTAGGTCCCGATACGAACAACTGAGTCTGATCGAAGAGAAAAGATTGGCTGCAATCTGTCATGGGCAGTTATATCAGAAGAGAATGAAGAAAGCCTTCGATCAAAAAGTCAGGCACCGAGAGTACCAAGTAGGAGATCTTGTGCTGAAAAGAATCCTCCCTCCTCATACAGACCACAGGGGCAAATGGACTCCGAATTACGAAGGACCATTCGTGGTAAAGAAAGTTTTCTCTGGTGGAGCACTGATGCTCAGCACCATGGATGATGAAGATTTCCCGTCCCCTGTGAATTCAGATGCAGTTAAAAAATACTTCGCATAAAATGACCCGCTGGACATAAAAACAGAATGTAAGTCCAGGCAAAAATAGGGCATCCCGGCGAGTCAAAAACAGAATAAAAGACTCGGGCAAAAATAAGGGAAATAAACAAAAAAAATGTGTACACCCGCTGAGTTGAAAAGCCACATCGGACAACTCAGGCAAAAATGGGTATCCCGATGGATTGAAAACCCGAAAGGGCGATCCATGCAAAATAAGGGAATAAGCGAACAACTGCATTCTGAATTCGTCTGTATCATCCGCAACTTGGTAAGCCTCCGAAGGATCAAGCCTCTTTCAGAATCAACCCTCTTCAGAAAGCAAGACGAGAAGAACGTCAAAAGTCATACGAGTCATAGCAAGGGGGAAGTTCCTTCAAAGCGTCATCAACATTGCCAGCATTTTGTTTCTCAATTTGTAACAATCTCCTCATTTCAGGGGATTCATTTCCTTGACTGTATCTTGCCAATTCAGGGCACATGAATTAATAAAATCAGATTTTTCAGTCATGTTTCGTCTTGTACATTTTTATTTGCAAAGAATGTCTGATGTCTCTAAATAACTGGTTGCATAAGTACAGATGTTTTTCTTCGAAAATAGAAACACATGCTTGCAGGGAATATACTTACTCTCGAAAGTGCTTAACTCCTATGACGGAATCCAGTGAAGGATACCTCGGGACCATTTGTGCGTTTCCTTATCTTTGCAGGATTGCAGGTATCCAGAACGCAACTTGGGGCATGCAAGTTACATCCCAACGAGCTGGTAAATCAACAAATAATCTCAGCATCCGAAGTGCTCTCTCCCCAGCTGAGTTACCAAAAACATTCCCCAGCCGTAGTACCAATCATTCTTCCTCAGCAGAATGCAGAAGTCAGGGAATCACCTCCCCACAGAATCCTCAGCCTCTATTCAGGAGAGCAACGCGTGAAGAAGTCACAACAGAGTACAAAAGGCTTCTACAAACCCCAGCTGGGTCCTATATTACAAGGATATGTCAATCAGTGACCTATATCCCCAAGCAAGCAGATGCATCTCATCTATCAATGATCTCAACCCCAGCTGGGATGTCCACTTCAAACAGATCAGCCAGAAATCTTCGCAGCAACGGGATCCAAATCCCGGATCTGTATCTTTTGCATAATCATGGCATTTGCATCATATTCACCTACAAGGCGTAGCATTCCGTCTAATGCGGAGCAATACGGCAAAAATCAAACATATAGCATAATCATAAGCCATGTTGTGAATCAGACGCTTGTGGATAATGACCGTTCATCAACAATATACAAAAATCCTCACCAGGGTCCCCAGCAAAAGCAGTTTCCTCACAAATCACAAACACCGGTATATACTCCCTTTTGACACCCGTCCGTGTCATCATTCCCCAGTAAAGTCGCCCGAGCATCCTTTACAAACAATACCGCCCGTACTACAGATACTTCCTGACACCCGTCCGTGTCATATCCCCAGCAGAAAGCCAAAGACATCCTCTTTGCACTCACTTACTTGTATATACACTTTCTTGACACCCGTCCGTGTCATTTCCCCAGCGCAGCCGCTTACACTTTTACAACCCATATACTTGTTGATATTATACTCTTCTCCTTTTGACACTCGTCCGTGTCACCTTCCCCAGCAGATAAACACTCATCTATGTATACTCATACTACTCATACTTGTATAGATACTCGTCCGTATCTTGTATACACCATTTATATCCCCGCAGATTCGGCATTGGTTCGTGTTCTTTGTTAACCAGTTGGTACTCGTCCGTACCATCATCTCAGAATATGCGTCAAGTGTTTGTTTCTACCTGGTGCTCGTCCGTATCATAGTCTTAAGGATGCTCGTCCGCATCCATACACTGCGTCAGACACTTGTGTCTTCTTGAATATAGATACTCGCCTGTGTCTACTGTTCCCCAGAAGAATTCTTTCAGATTCAACACTCGTCCGTGTTCGTTGTTAACCCGTTGATACTCGTCCGCATCATCATCTCTGAACATGTGTCGGTTTGTTTCTACCCGATACTCGTCCGTATCGTAGTCTTAAGGATGCTCGTCCGCATCTTTAATATATACACAAACATCTAAACACTTATACTTTCCTTTCTTGGTTGTAGACACTCGTCCGTGTTTACTATATCCCCAGTAGATCACCAACAAAGCAAATTTTCCTTTTTATCTGACATTCGTCCTGTGTCATGATAAACCCTGAGAGCAGCCGTACCCTGCTAGGTGGTCGTCCTCCACCTCTTGATGGTCGTCCTCTATCATGCTCATCCGATGGCCGTCCCCATCGTTGATTTTTAGCAGCCGTCCCCTGCTAGGTGGTCGTCCTCCACCTTTTTGATGATCGTCCTTCATCACTTTATCCAATGGCCGTCCCCATTGTTGATTTTGGTTATCTGGCACTCGTCCTGTGTCATGAGAAACCCCGAGAGCAACCGTCCCCTGCTAGGTGGTCGTCCTCCACCTCTTGATGGTCGTCCTCTATCATGCTCATCCGATGGCTGTCCCCATCGTTGATTTTTAGCAGCCGTCCCCTGCTAGGTGTCGTCCTCCACCTTTTTGATGATCGTCCTTCATCACTTTATCCAATGGCCGTCCCCATTGTTGATTTTGGTTATCTGGCACTCGTCCTGTGTCATGAGAAACCCCGAGAGCAGCCGTCCCCTGCTAGGTGGTCGTCCTCCACCTCTTGATGGTCGTCCTCCATCATGCTCGTCCGATGGCCGTCCCCATCGTTGACCCTTTTATCCGGCATTCGTCCTATGTCGCGATATTTTCGGCAGCCGTACCCTGCTAGGTGATCGTCCTTCACCTTTGATGACCGTACCTCATCATCTGTTTATTTCATTTATTCTTTAACCTGATGGCCGTCCCCGTCGTGGTCCCTTTTCTTCTTAGCCCGATGGCCGTCCCCATCGTTGGTCACTTTGCTTTATGAACTTGATGGCCGTCCCCGTCATGTTTCATTAATTCCCAGAGAATCTTACAGCTTTATCTTGATGGCCGTCCCCATCATAATTTCTTAGTTTTCCCAGCTAGTCGACCGTCCCCGTCTTGGCTTTACCTTTTATCCCCAGCATGTCGGTCGTCCCCGTCATTGCTTATTTACCCAGCAGTCGTCCTCTGCTCGACGGTCATCCTCCGTCGCCTACACTTTACAATATACTTCATTTTTCCTTTACGATCTATATCCCTTTTCTTCTTCATTCTGTGAGTGCAAATTTTGGACTGTCTTTGGTATTCAACCACAAGTTATCTTGTTTGCCTGTTAAGCCGTCGCTTACATCCTGCACAGCTAACTCATGTTTGAATAGGGGCAGCTGTAAACACCCCAAATTTGCCCTCACCCATTCACACCATGTCTTGTGATCATTTCATATGCATAAACACAATCATATCATCTCACATCTCATTTTTGATTCACTGCATAGATTCAAAGTCATCTGCATCTAGGGTTTGTGATCTGAGCAATCCAAGAGCTTCTTAAGCCACTCCAAAGGTCAACAATCACTTCAAAGGGGTCCATGTGTGTTCAAGCATCATATTATATCCTCTCAAAGTCAAAAATGCCAAAGAATCACAAGAACTGGGATTGGTATGGATGCAGAGCCAGGTTTGACTGCACAGTTGACCCAAAATTAGGGTTTTGGTTTCAGAGGCCATAACCCCAATTTTTTTGGTCATTCTTGTTTCCATTGGTCTCTATATGGTATAGGGAGTATGCATATCAATTTTCATGAAGAAATTCCATGGGGAAGTCATCTGATCAAGAGTTGACTTTCTGGACAAGTCAGTGCAAAATCAGGGCATCTGAGGCCCCCAATGACCCAACCAAGGGGTGATCTTCATCATTTTGAGTGTATATGATCTTTATTTGATCATGGAAGAAGGTTGAAGTTCACAAAAATCAAGAATTTGAAGTTTTTGCAAAGTTGACTTTTTTGGGCATAGTTGACTTTTAAAGAATATGTCATTTTAGGTCATTTTTTCAAGCCTTGATTTTTGATCCAAGAATGCTTCAAATGGAAAAACTTTGGTCATGAAAGTTGTAGAATACATTTTTCCCTTTTCAAAAAGTACAAGAACATGATCTAATTCTTCTTGGATCAAAAGTTATGGTGTGACAAAGTTGGCAAAAATCACTAATTTTCAAGTTATGCCCTAATTGGAAAATTTGCAAAATCATGTATCAAGGCCATTTGTAACTTCTAGTTCACATCAAACCATGACACAAACATTCCATGTGACCTAAAAGTCAGATTTGAACCAAGAATTCTCATGTTTTATGGCTTGTGGAATGAGAAAGTCACATGTGAACCAAAGATGAACAAGTTGCAAAACTCATGATCACACTTCCTACCACTTGCTACATTGGATGCTGAACCTTGCTAGCCCTTCCCCTCACCTTTGCTGCGCCAGCCCCATGCTTGTACTAGCCTAGAACCAAGCCCATGCCTCTCTTACAAAAAAGTTGACTTTTGGAAAAAGCAAACATCCCAATCACAGCAGGCCAGGTCACATCATCTGGCCAATTGGGATTGTTTATACCATCCATTTGCAAGCTAAACATATCAAGAGGCCAAGCTGAAACACATTACAACAACACATACACAAAACTCACCCCATTTGCATTTCTCTTCGAATCTGCCTGCACAACTCACAAACACTCAAACAAAATCCACTACTCAACTCACCATGCCTCATTGAGCAGAAACCAACAAGAAACAAGCCTGAATCAAACAAGAACACCTCATTACCATTTTTCACCTCAGCCTGCATTTTTCTTCGAATCACCTTCCACAGCCATCAAACATCCAAACTCTTTTCACCAACAGATCAAACACCTCAAAAGGAACCAAAACCACCCTTCACATTGATCTGAAACAGCCTATACACAAACTGCATTTTTCTGCTACACCAGAACTGGATTGCTCAAGGCAGCTTGTCTAAGCTCATTTCAAACCTTCCATTAGCATCAGGGGAGTCAAAGGAGTCCATTTGCACGCAAAGGAAGCTCTGGAAGCTCAGTATTGAAGCTTTCCAGCTCAGGTATGAACATGAACATTTTCTTCCAAAGCTTGCATTTTAAGTTATAATCTGGTTGCTTATGCTTTGCTGGTCATGGGGATGCTTTCAGAATCAAAAATAAGTGAGAAATGAGTTTGTATGATCCCTCTGAAATTTTGCCCGTGGATTTTGTTTCTTTCGATTCGTTTGATTCATGTTGTTTAAATGATGTTTGAAGGTGGATTCGTGTCTTAGGATGTTAGAGGATCACTTAGATGTGTTTAATTTGTGGAATAGATGCTTGAATCATGCTTTAGGGTTTTGATACCGCCGGAGAAGATGACCGGAGCTTCTCTCCGGTCACCTGAATGTGCTTTGCCCTAATCTCAGGTCATTAGTGCCATTTGAATGTGGGGCGTTAGATTGGTTGACCCTGTGGACTTCCCGCGCGCATGAAGGGCTCAGATCCTTTTGCTTTGCCCTAATCCACTTTAATTAATTAAATAAATCATAATTAGGTTAATTAAATCAGAACCAACCAGGGCCCTTGGATTCGCGCGCCAGTCAACTATCCCAAACCCAGTTCAAATCTCCACCATTGGATCTGCTTACTTTCTTTTATTTCATTTTTTATTTCATTTCTTTTCATTTTATTTGCACAATTTATTTAAAATAGTAAAAATTGTTTAAAAATTATGAAATTTTTTATCCTGGGTTTCATTAATTTCTTAAACACAAAAAATATTTTTATTTTCATTTTTGCATTTAAAAAATATTTTAAAATATTTAAAAGATTATTTTTAGTTGATTAATGAAAATTAATTTATTAAAAATACTTTTAGGTATTTAAAAATCACCAAAAAATTCATGAAGTGTTCTAAGACATTTAGAAACATTGTCCAACCTTCAAACCAAATTTCTTTTTTGATCTTGATGCTTTTTGAGAATTTTTCATTGAATTAAAATCATTTTTGTGCATTAATTTGATCCAAAGTTCAAAAAATCATTTCTGCCTATTCATGAAGAGTTGGACATTGATTCTTATTGCATTGCATTGTGTTTAGCATGTAGTTTTTGAGATTAAATGGTCATGTTTTGATTCCTCATTTTCAATTTGTTTGACATTTCTTTTGTTTGGAAACCCTAAAAACCCTAATAAGTTGCAAAATTCATATCTTGAGTTAGGTTAGGAGTTGAGACTTCTCCTTTTGGCATTGTTTTAGTATAGGATTGGGGATCCTTTGAGTGGCATTTTCCATTTTTTATCTTAGGGTTTGCTTCTGTTTTTGGTTTTTGTTTGATGTATGGTTCATAAACCCTAATTTGAGCTTTCATCTGCATCCCTCTTGCATTCTCTTGCATAACATGACTTGCCATGACATTTCAAGCATCCATTTGATTCATTTAACATCATAAGACATATGGAAAGCATGTTTGATCATTGCATCATGTATTTTCCATGTTGTTTGCCTTGTGCACTTCATAACTTTTCATGTATGTTCATGCTCCTTAACTTGCTTCATTTGCATTCATGAACTTGTATGATCATTTCCATATGCTGCCTCATGTTTGTAGCATCTCATAGTATCATTAGCATCATGTAAATGCTTCTGGTTTTGTTTCTCATCATGTCATTTCACCCCATTTTGCATTGCATTGCATTTCTTTTCTAACTTTTCAGGTGGTAAGTGAACTTGAGAAGTGAATTTGCCTTCACTTCTCATAACTTTTCTTTTCATCTCTCTTGCATCCATTGCTGCATTTTTGTTTGTGTATGAGGGTGAGCTTGCTCATTCTTCTTCCCCCCACTTTCTTTCTCCAAGTGACTTGACTTCTTGAATGAAGCAAGTCACTTTGCTTCTCTTGATCCTTTCATCTGCTTCCTGGTGGTTCCATTGAAGATTGTTCTTGTTTAACCTCACAAACCTAAGGAATAACCAAGCATGACAATGATTAGGGTTTTGATTAGTCTCCCCTCTTAGTTTTACCTTTATGTCTCTTTTGAGTCTCCTCTTCTCACCTCATAATCAGGGACTAAACCCTAAAGGCTTTAAGGCTTTGTGATTAAGTTTATGCCTGCATCCTTCTATTAGGATGGAGTGAATAACTTTAATCCTAAGTGTTAAACCCTTAATGTGTTTAAATCTCTTAATCAATCCACTTAATAATCATCAAGACATCACACTTGTAACTTGGGCCTTGCATTAGGGTTCTAATTCTTCCTTAACTGGTTAAGAAGGACTAACCCTAGTGTTAATGGACAAGTCCCCCTCAAGTGGTCTTACAAATCATAAAATTCACTTCATCATCATACCATTAAATAAAATCCATCTAATAAAGGCTTGTTTTGTCATGAGTTTAATCCCTAATCATGGATTAAGTTGAGGAGCTCTCCTCAGCTTAAACATTCTCATCTATTATCCTTCTATTAGGATGGTGTAATGAGTCTGTTTAATCCCTGATTATGGCTTAACCTCATTACTCAACACTAAACAAAAACACCAAAAACATCTAAATAATCACAAGTAGGTTAATGATCTTGATCCTACATCAAAGGTGATTAAGTGTGAGAATCTGACTTCACACTCGAGGTATTCTCATTACCCCTAATCAGAGGGAAGATGTGATGAGTTTACTAATCCATTGGTTTAGGCTTAAGCTCATTAACTTATGACAAACTTTTCAAAAGCAATAAAAGACTGAAAACTCAAAAACAAACAATAATCGTCTCCTTCGGGATTCTTTTCTCATCTCATTCACTCACAACCGAGAACTTGCTTCTTCCGTCTAATGCAAGACAGTTTGCATCTGTTCCAGGCAGATCATGCACTTGAGCATAGGCAAGTAAGCAATTCACAAGTCAATTCATCTTTCAGTCTCTTTGGGTCGAACTACGATGTTCTGACTTCCTCATTGCACGAGAGGATACGTAGGCATAACTTAACAGTTATCGAACAAAAGTTTCTGTATATTCCCCCTCTTTCCAGCATTATTCTTTTAACCTCATGATCTTGAGTATCTTATTCCTGTTCTTACACTGACACTGTACATTTACACACTTCACACTTCTTTTGCACTGACACTTGCATTCTTTTCCAGCTTTGATACACAAATTGCACTGACACTACCCCCTTAAAACACAAATCTTTTAAGCGTGAATCCCGTCGAGTACGACGGACAATCTGGGTGCTAATACCTTCCCAGGTTGTAACCAACCCCCTTTCTCAGTCTCTCTGGTTCGCAAATCGTCTTATCCGTATCTTTCTAGGTCTATGCAGCATTACCTTTCCTTCGGAATAAAAATGCCTAGCTGGCGACTCTATTCATCTCCAGTGATTTCACTGCTGTGTGTTCTCATTGTCCCTCTCGCCGACCGTTCGCGTCTGTACCCTATTTGACCCGGCTTCATTTAGTGGGAGCGACAGCTTGGCGACTCTGCTGGGGAAATCTTATACTGTAACCAGGGCTTCTGGTTCTGTTTGTGGGTTCCTCCTAGCGCTTGTTTGATTTGTGTTTACTGGGGTGTTATGTGCTTATTTGTGTTTGTATACTTGTATTTATTTTTGCTTTATGTACAGTTGTTTACTGCTTTCTTTATAGCTTTGCATTATATCATATTGTCATACTGTGCTGCTGGCTGGATCTGGTTTTTGTTTTGGTGGGTGGGTGATTCATTGAGAGTTAAGGTCCTATACCTGGGACCTGAGTGACACCTAGGCTAGAGTGAATCATATTCTTTCCCATTCCATTTCGGTCTGGTGGGGGAATATGAAACACGGTTCAGATGTGGGTTTCTTCTTGAGAACTCTGTGTTGCAGATTTCCTGCAATGCTAGGGCTATCTGGGAAGCCTGCTATGTCTGGATGACCTTTTAGTATTGACCTTCAGAAACTGAGGTGAATTAGAGGAGGAACTATTATGGTTATTGTAAACACTGTACCTCCGGGTTAGAAGTGTTTACACTTCTCATAACTGATCCAAGTCTGAGGATCCTTGTTCTAGAACACCACCTGTGAGGGGGTTGGGCTGTTTACAGGTTTGCAGGTACCTTGACCTCAGAATACCCTGTTACTTTGATGTGATTAAGAATACTCCATGTTGGAACAGTTCTTGTGAATCCAAACCCTGGACATGTGGCTTTTTATTTGAGTCCCCCACCTTGGTTACTGGACTTATAGACTTCCATCTGGATTTCTTACACACATGGACTTATATCAGAGCACTTGATCAGATCCAGCTCAGTCACAAACCCTTTGCATATCATTTGCATACATAATCATTGCATCATATTGACATTTGCTTATTTGTGTTTCAGGGTGTCCATCTTCATTTGGTTTTGGTTTTGACCCCATCTTCAGTATTGACCTATCTTCATCAGCACTTGCTTCAGCTATCAGCTATCTACTCCAGCCAATCAGTGGCCCATTCTTCGGTATCATCATCAGCACTTGTCTCTACTCAGTCTCAACATCATGGCACCTAAAAAGAGCAACATCACCTACCACTTCTTCCAGCCAGATTTAGCTGACATCAGGAGGATTCAGACCCTGATCACTCCAGACCATATACCACTGTTCAGGGAACACCATGGAGATATACTTGATATGGTTATGGATCTGGACCCTTCACAGAGAAGCCTGATCCACACTTGCCTTCAGTTTTATGATCCCCCACTGAGATGTTTCACTTTTCAGGACTTTCAGTTGGGCCCATTGTTGGAAGAATACTCATCATTAGTTGGCATACCTATCAGGGGTGGAGTCCCTTTCAACCCTGAGATGGTCTTTCCTAGTAATGAAGAGGTAGCTAAGGCATTACATCTGGAACCAGTCTTGATTGGGCAACATATGACTTCTAAGGCTGGAATCCCCGGCCTGCATCTGGATTTCTTGATCTCTCAAGCTACCCTGAAAGCTTCTTTAGGAGAGTGGAAAGCAGTCTGTGCTTTGTTGGCCTTGAGTATATATGGGATTGTATTATTTGCAGATGAGCCTCGATTCATTAGTAAGAATGCAATCCATCTGTTCATTCTAAGGAACCCAGTACCAACTTTATTGGGTGATCTCTACTATTCAGTGCATCAGAGGAATGAAAAACAAAGGGGAAGATTAGTGAGGTGTTGTGCTCCATTGTTCCATACTTGGCTTCTCAGGCATCTACCCAGGACAGATGCATTCTTAAACCCTCATCAGCAGAAAAACTGGGCTGGAAGACTTACTACTCTTACTTCAGCTGATATCAGGTGGTGCACTCAAAGCACGAAAGGCAGAGATATCATCACCAGCTGTGGGCATTTTCCCAATGTGCCCCTGATAGGAGTTAAGGGTAGTATTAATTACAACCCTCTGCTGTTTAAAAGACAACTGGGCTATGCACTGGTCCACACCCCTAAGGCACAGGATTTGGTTGAGACTCTTTACTGTGAGAACAAGATTAAGCTAGCTATTGTTAGGCAGGCAGCCTGGGCCTGAGACAATGTGCAGACCAAGGGGGTAACCATCTTGGGAAAGTGCAACAATGTGGCATCAGCCCAATACTATGATTGGTCCTATGCTAGGGCTCAATTCTCTGGGATGCCCTTTACTATTGAAGATATGCCTGGGCCTTCCACAACACCACCCCCAGCAACTGTCAGCTTAGAGGAGTTTGAAAAGTTGAAAGAGATAAATGAGAAGCTGACTCAAGCTTTGCAGAAGACCCTCTATGAGAGGAGGGATGGAAGACTGGATATTGAAAGGTTGGAAAAGTTGAAGAAAGAGCACTTGGCTAGAATTGAGAAGTCTGAAGATTACATTAAGAAGTCTAGGGCTGGAGAGCAAATCCTGAAGAATGCTTGCAAAGAAGCTCAGTTCCAGAAAACCAGGACAGACTTGTATCTGAAGGAGAGTCAGGCTAGGTGGGTCAGGATCACCGAGGCTCGTACTCTGGAGGACAAGAGGGTCCAAGACAAGATGGAGCAGATGGAAGCTAGTGCAAAAGAGCAACAAGAAGCCCTGGCAGCAGCCCAGAGGGAGATATCAGAGCTAAAGATCAGAGCTGTAGTGAAGAGGTCTAAAGACCAAGGTCAACACAAGAAGCTAACAACAGCTGTTACTACCCGGAACCTCCTTATCAGGAACCTTACGGAGCGTCCAGCTGATCCTGTGACCGAAGCACTTCTCAAGGAAGTTCGGGAGGATGAGTTTGGGCTTAGTGTTTGACCTTTTGTTTGTTGTTACTTCCATTCCATGTACTTTTATTTTCTTGTAATGTATTTTGACCCCTTAGAGGGCTTATGTTGTAAAAGAACAAGTTGTATTATTTTACTTTCTGTAATATATTTGTGTTGGTTTGCTCCATCTGAGTTTTCTTCCAGCAACTTCAACAGTATCTTCAAGGGTCTGGAAGGGTCAAAACTGAATGCCAAGCCGGATACCTTGAAAGCAAATAAGCATACTGCATTGCATGCTAACCCTTTGTTTGTTTTGTAGGTATTTGTTTTTATTGTTGCTAACTCTGTTGTGATGTTCAGGAATTATTGCTCGACGACGAGGGTTCCCACTCAACAGACCACACAGGTACCCCACCCGTAACAATCTTCCGGGCATCCAGATGGATCAGATGCAGCAGGACCTTACTGAGGTCAGGAACCAAATGACCAACGAAAGGTTGGAAATGCGGAACCAAATGACACAGTTTATGGAAGTAATGAACAACATGGCTCAAAGCCAGGAGAGGCTCAGGGCACTGGTAGAGGGGAGAAATCAGGAAGATCATCAGCCAGGGACTGCTGGGACTAGCAACAATGAAAGAGTCCAGCGTCATGTCAATCCCCCAATCTTTGGACCCCATCTCCATCCAGAGGCTAACATCCCTGTCAATATACAAGGAACTGCCACAGCAGGGAGGGTACTGCAAGAAGACCCTCAAGAAGACCAGTTCACAGTCATGGGAGCTGGGGAAGAAGCTTATGATAGAAGGTTGGAAGAGATAGCTGAGAAATTAAGATCCTTAGAGTCTCAAAACTCTTTGGGTTTTGATGTTATGGATATGGGCTTGGTAGACGGGGTCAGGATTCCCCACAAGTTTAAGCCTCCATGCTTTGAAAAGTATAATGGGACTTCCTGTCCCCGAACCCATCTGCAATCTTTTCTCGGAAGGCTAAAGGCCTATACCATGGACGAGAAGCTGTGGATGTTCTATTTCGAAGATAGCTTGACTGGAGCTTCGAGGGAGTGGTATTCCCATCTGACAAGAGCAACAATTAGATGCTGGAAGGACCTGGCAGAGGCCTTCATCAGACAGTATCAGTATAATCTGGACATGGCACCCAACAGGAATCTCCTAATGGGAATGTCACAGTCATCTAGAGAGAGCTTCAGAGAATATGCTCAAAGGTGGAGACAGCTTGCTGCTGCTGTCCAGCCACCTATGTCTGAAAGAGAGATGGCTGATATGTTCATGAACACCCTTCAGGGAACTTACATTGATAGGCTAGCTGCCTTCTCATCTACCAGCTTTGCAGATGTAGTCATAGCCGGAGAGAGAATTGAAAGCCTATTGAAGATGGGTAAGATCTCAGACAATGTTGCAAGCTCATCCAGTAATGCAAGAAAGCCTTTTGCAGGCCCAAGAAGGACTGGTGAGACCAATGCCATCCACACCAACAGGGGCAGGCCCCAATATGTTCATAGATCAGTGGCAGCAGTCACCATCCCTGCTCCGGCTCATTCACCACCAGCCTATCAACCTCCTCAGCAAAACTATCAGCAACAACCTCAGTACCATCAGCAAAATCAGTATCCTCCAAGAAATTACAACAACAGCAACACTAACAACAATAACCAGCAAAGGCCGTTCCAACAGAGGCCATCTCAAGCTAACAGGGTGATCGATCCGATCCCTATGCCATATGCTACATTGCTGCCACAGCTCCTGAAACTCAACCTGGTTGAGCTAAGGACGTTGGCACCTCCAGATCCCAACAGTCTACCCAGGAATTACGACTCCAATGCTAGGTGTGCCTTTCATTCGAACGCACCTGGCCATAGTACGGAAAAGTGCAGAGCCTTGCACATGAAGGTACAAGACCTGGTAGACTCGAAAGCTCTGAATTTCGCACCACCACCCAATGTCAACAAAAATCCTATGCCAAACCATGGTGGTCCCAGGATCAACGCTATTGAAGAAGACAAGCCGTCTTATTTAATAACAGGTGTGGGCCAGATCAGGACACCGTTGGTAGAGATCAAAGCTCAGCTCTTGGAATGTCAGATGTTCCCAGGGTGTGAGTTAGGGTGTGCTTACTGCAATATCTCAGTAAATGGGTGCGATAACCTGAGGAATGGCATAGATGGTCTTATTCGGAGTAGCCAACTTCAGATCACTACATCATTTCCAACAAACCCAGCAATCTCATCAGCAACGGTTTCAGAACCTCCTACAACTGCAGCAACCATTGTTCCTGACAATTCTTCGGTTTCATCAACAAGTACTTCATCCATCATCTCAACTGATCAGTTATCAACAATTTTTCCTGCTACAACTTCAGCTTCATTCCATTTTGAATCTCCTACAACAACAACATCCATCCTTCCGACAATGTCTCCTACAACTCCAGCAACAAATCATGAAGATGTCTCAACTGTCACAATATTTTACTATCCTGAAAACAACTTTGCCTACAATTCAGAAGGTGCTGCTCCCATCAGAGCACCAGTTACAATTTATTATGATCCGCAAACTATCACAGTCCCTTCAGCAGCTGCAATCAGTCCAGTCACTGTCACGGTGCCTGGACCAGTACCATATGAAAGCAATAGGGCCATCCCTTGGCACTATGGTTCTGACATGTACTGCGAGGGACAAAGAATCACTCTTGATACATCAACACCTGCACCACAAATAGATAATGTGGGAGGAGGCGGAGGCTTCACTCGAAGCGGACGTCTCTTTGCTCCACAAATTCAGAGACCCACTGCCGAAGCAGAAGCTGCTGCCAAGGCAAAAGGAAAAAGCCCGGTGCAGGAAGATCAAGCTGTTAAGGAAGCTTTGAAAACACCATTCGATCAAGAAGTTGATGAGTTTATGAGAATCATCAAAAAGAGTGATTATAAAATAGTGGATCAGCTTCACCAGACGCCGTCCAAGATCTCTATCCTCTCACTGCTTATGTGCTCCGAAGCCCATCGGAATGCACTACTCAAATTCTTGCACGCAGCTTACGTGCCTGAAGAGATCACCGTCAATCAGTTGGAAACCGTGGTTGGAAATGTTACTGCTAGCAATGGGCTAGGGTTCACTAATACTGACTTGACAACGGATGGCCGCAACCATAACAAGTCCCTGCACATCACCATGGAATGCAAAGGTGCAGTCCTCTCCCATGTGCTGGTAGACACAGGGTCATCCCTTAATGTCTTGCCAAAGAAGGCCCTGGTGAAGCTTGAATATGAAGGATTAGCATTGCGACCCAGTAATCTGGTAGTAAGAGCCTTTGATGGTTCTAAGAGATCGGTTCTGGGAGAGATTGAGCTACCTGTGACAATTGGCCCACAGACCTTTAAAACTATCTTCTATGTGATGGACATTCAGCCTGCCTACAGCTGTTTGTTGGGTAGACCTTGGATTCACGCCGCTGGCGCAGTAACGTCTACCCTTCACCAGAAGTTAAAATTTGAGTGGGAAGGCCAAGTTGTTACTATCTGTGGGGAGGAGGATATATTTGTCAGCCATCTGGCTACTTATAAGTACATTGAGATGGATGGGGAGATCCATGAAACAATGAGCCAAGGATTTGAGGCCTTGAACGTGAATGAAGCATTTGCTGTATCTGGAATCTCCATGTCATCTTATCAACAAGCCCGGAAGGTTGTTGAGGAAGGAACTACCCAAGGCTGGGGCAAGGTTTTAGCTGTGGAGGAGAAGAAGGACAAATTTGGGTTGGGTTACAGACCAACCCAACAACATCAAGCAAAGGCTGCTGAGAAGCCCGGTTTTGTCAGTGGGGGGATGCTCACCCCTAATGCTATCAACAATTTGGAAGACGAGCTGGAAGAGGAGCGCAATCTGGAGAATTGGATTCGTCCAAAGATCCCGGGGAGCAGTATCTCAAACTGGTCTTCCCAGGAAATTATAAGAGTTACTCAAGCAGAGTAATTATTATTTCCTGTATTTTTATAGCATGCATCAAAGTCTTGCATCTTGCCCAAGATGACAAGACTCATTTTGTAATCGGGCCATCTGTACTTTTTGTGCAAACAAGATTAATTAATGAAATATCAGACATCTTTTTGCAAACGAGTCTTTTTCTTTTCCGCTCACTGTTTTTCCATTTTTCTTTTTGTACAAAAAATAAATGGCGATGTTTTCAAAATGATAACTTTATTTCACTTTTCTAAGCAAGATTAAAATCAATCACTAAAATGAACAAACTGAACCCTTGCAGAGAGTGCCTTCCAGATAGCACCGATAACAACACGGCTATGACTTCGTATGACTTCGACAATCCGATCAATCAAGCTGATGAAGGGGTTGAAGAAGAATATGAGCTTCCTGAAGAGCTAGCCAGGTTGTTGAGACAAGAGGAAAAAGTTATTACTCCTCACCAGGAGGAGGTTGAAGTGATTAATCTTGGTACAGATAAAGACGTGAAAGAGGTTAAAATCGGGGCCTGCCTGCAAGACTCAGTGAAGAGACAATTGATTGATCTGCTTCAAGAGTATGTGGACGTGTTTGCTTGGTCTTATCAGGATATGCCAGGGTTGGACACCGACATTGTTGTGCACAAGCTACCTTTGAGAGAAGAGTGCCCACCGGTCAAACAGAAGTTGCGCCGCACTCGCCCGGACATGGCTATGAAAATCAAGGAATAGGTACAAAAGCAATGGGACGCCGGGTTCCTTGCTGTAACTAGCTATCCGCCGTGGGTTGCTAATATAGTACCTGTGCCTAAGAAAGATGGTAAGGTAAGGATGTGTGTTGACTACCGGGATCTGAACAGAGCCAGCCCAAAAGATGACTACCCATTACCTCACATTGATGTATTGGTGGATAACACGGCTCAGTTCTCGGTATTCTCCTTCATGGACGGATTTTCAGGATATAATCAGATCAAGATGTCACCTGAAGACATGGAGAAGACAACATTCATTACACCTTGGGGCACGTTCTGTTACAAAGTGATGCCATTCGGGCTAAAGAATGCTAGTGCAACATATCAATGGGCTATGGTGACATTATTCCACGATATGATCCATAAGGAAATAGAATGTTATGTGGATGACATGATTGCCAAGTCCCTTACAGAGGAAGATCACCTGGTAAATCTGCTGAAGTTGTTCAAGCGTCTGAGGAAGTACCAACTGAAGCTGAACCCCAACAAATGCACATTCGGGGTGCGATCCGGCAAGCTGCTGGGATTTATTGTAAGTGAAAAAGGGATTGAAGTTGACCCTGATAAAGTCAAAGTTATTCAAGAGATGCCTGCACCGAAAACAGAGAAAGAAGTTCGAGGGTTCTTAGGTCGATTGAACTACATTTCACGGTTCATATCTCACCTTACAGCAACCTGTGAACCTTTGTTCAAACTGTTAAGAAAAGAACAGACGGTCAGGTGGAACGAAGACTGCCAAAGGGCTTTTGACAAGATCAAATAATATCTGCAAGAGCCTCCAATCCTTATGCCTCCAGTTGAAGGAAGACCTCTGATAATGTACTTGACAGTATTAGAAGAGTCGATGGGGTGTGTGTTGGGCCAGCATGACGAGTCTGGTCGAAAAGAGTATGCAATATACTACCTAAGCAAAAAGTTTACCGACTGTGAACAACGTTATTCACTGCTCGAGAAAACTTGCTGTGCTTTAGCGTGGGCTGCTCGCCGACTGAGACAGTATATGTTGACCCACACTACCTTATTAATCTCCAAAATGGACCCAGTTAAGTACATTTTCGAGAAGCCAGCTCTTACCGGACGGGTTGCAAGATGGCAAATGATCCTCACAGAGTACGACATCCAGTACACCTCTCAGAAAGCCATCAAGGGCAGTGTACTATCTGAATACCTTGCTGAGCAACCCATTGATGACTACCAGCCTATGAGATTTGACTTCCCTGATGAGGACATCATGTTCATAAAATCAAAAGATCATGAAGAGCCTATTCACACTGAAGGGCCTGACCCGGAGGAAGAATGGACTATGATGTTTGATGGGGCTGTTAACATGAATGGTCGTGGTGTTGGTGCAGTACTCATTACGCCTAAAGGAGTTCACATGCCTTTCTCGGCAAAGCTCACCTTTAACTGCACTAACAACGAAGCTGAATACGAAGCTTGTATTATGGGTCTTGAGGAAGCCATTGACCTCAGGATTAAAACATTGACCGTATTCGGAGATTCAGCTCTGGTAGTTAATCAAACCAACGGGAAATGGTACACCCACCAGGATCATCTGATACCTTACAGGGATTATACAAGGAGGTTATTGACTTTCTTCACAACAGTCAAGCTTGAGTATATCCCTCGGGACGAGAATCAGTTTGCAGATGCTCTTGCTACCATTTCATCCATGATCAAAGTTCAAGCTGCCAACTTTGTACCTCAGATTTCAGTGTCCAGGCTTGATAGACCAGCATATGTGTTCGCAGCAGATGTTGTCAAAGATAATAAGCCTTGGTTCCATGACATTAAATCCTCTTGGAGGACCAAACATACCCACCTGGGGCATCTTCCAATGATAAGAAGACTTTAAGAAGGCTTGCTGGTAGTTTCTTTTTGAACACTGATGGGTCTTTATACAAAAGGAACTTTGATATGGTACTCCTCAGATGTGTTGACAAGACGGAAGCAGATTTGTTGATGCATGAAGTGCACGAAGGATCCTTTGGTACCAATGCCGGAGGGCATGCCATGGCTAAGAAGTTGTTAAGATCAGGCTATTACTGGATCACAATGGATGCAGACTGTTGTGCTTACGCCAAAAAATGCCATAAATGCCAGATCTATGCAGATAATGTACATGTACCTCCCAATCCTTTGAACATCATGTCGTCACCATGGCCCTTTGCCATGTGGGGCATTGACATGATTGGCAAGATTGAGCCAACTGCTTCGAACGGCCACAGATTCATCCTGGTTGCCATTGACTATTTCACCAAGTGGGTTGAAGCGGCCTCATATGCAAATGTTACAAGGCAAGTGGTAGCCCGATTCCTGAAGAGAGATATCATCTGTCGATATGGAGTTCCCGAGCGGATCATTACTGATAATGGTTCCAATCTAAACAACAAAATGATGGCTGAGTTATGCCGGGACTTCAAAATCCAACATCACAATTCTTCTCCTTACAGGCCAAAGATGAATGGCGCTGTTGAGGCAGCTAACAAGAATATCAAGAAGATTGTGCAGAAGATGGTAGTTACCTATAAAGACTGGCATGAAATGCTCCCGTTTGCCTTGCATGGGTACCGCACATCAATCAGAACATCCACTGGGGCAACACCGTATCAACTTGTGTATGGTATGGAAGCAATCCTACCGGTTGAAGTTGAATTACCCTCTCTACGAGTATTGATGGATGTCAAGCTGAACGAAGCAGAATGGGTTAGGTCCCGATACGAACAACTGAGTCTGATCGAAGAGAAAAGATTGGCTGCAATCTGTCATGGGCAGTTATATCAGAAGAGAATGAAGAAAGCCTTCGATCAAAAAGTCAGGCACCGAGAGTACCAAGTAGGAGATCTTGTGCTGAAAAGAATCCTCCCTCCTCATACAGACCACAGGGGCAAATGGACTCCGAATTACGAAGGACCATTCGTGGTAAAGAAAGTTTTCTCTGGTGGAGCACTGATGCTCAGCACCATGGATGGTGAAGATTTCCCGTCCCCTGTGAATTCAGATGCAGTTAAAAAATACTTCGCATAAAATGACCCGCTGGACATAAAAACAGAATGTAAGTCCAGGCAAAAATAGGGCATCCCGGCGAGTCAAAAACAGAATAAAAGACTCGGGCAAAAATAAGGGAAATAAACAAAAAAAATGTGTACACCCGCTGAGTTGAAAAGCCACATCGGACAACTCAGGCAAAAATGGGTATCCCGATGGATTGAAAACCCGAAAGGGCGATCCATGCAAAATAAGGGAATAAGCGAACAACTGCATTCTGAATTCGTCTGTATCATCCGCAACTTGGTAAGCCTCCGAAGGATCAAGCCTCTTTCAGAATCAACCCTCTTCAGAAAGCAAGACGAGAAGAACGTCAAAAGTCATACGAGTCATAGCAAGGGGGAAGTTCCTTCAAAGCGTCATCAACATTGCCAGCATTTTGTTTCTCAATTTGTAACAATCTCCTCATTTCAGGGGATTCGTTTCCTTGACTGTATCTTGCCAATTCAGGGCACATTAATAAAATCAGATTTTTCAGTCATGTTTCGTCTTGTACATTTTTATTTGCAAAGAATGTCTGATGTCTCTAAATAACTGGTTGCATAAGTACAGATGTTTTTCTTCGAAAATAGAAACACATGCTTGCAGGGAATATACTTACTCTCGAAAGTGCTTAACTCCTATGACGGAATCCAGTGAAGGATACCTCGGGACCATTTGTGCGTTTCCTTATCTTTGCAGGATTGCAGGTATCCAGAACGCAACTTGGGGCATGCAAGTTACATCCCAACGAGCTGGTAAATCAACAAATAATCTCAGCATCCGAAGTGCTCTCTCCCCAGCTGAGTTACCAACAACATTCCCCAGCCGTAGTACCAATCATTCTTCCTCAGCAGAATGCAGAAGTCAGGGAATCACCTCCCCACAGAATCCTCAGCCTCTATTCAGGAGAGCAACGCGTGAAGAAGTCACAACAGAGTACAGAAGGCTTCTACAAACCCCAGCTGGGTCCTATATTACAAGGATATGTCAATCAGTGACCTATATCCCCAAGCAAGCAGATGCATCTCATCTATCAATGATCTCAGCCCCAGCTGGGATGTCCACTTCAAACAGATCAGCCAGAAATCTTCGCAGCAATGGGATCCAAATCCCGGATCTGTATCTTTTGCATAATCATGGCATTTGCATCATATTCACCTACAAGGCGTAGCATTCCGTCTAATGCGGAGCATTACGGAAAAAATCAAACATATAGCATAATCATAAGCCATGTTGTGAATCAGACGCTTGTGGATAATGACCGTTCATCAACAATATACAAAAATCCTCACCAGGGTCCCCAGCAAAAGCAGTTGCCTCACAAATCACAAACACCAGTATATACTCCCTTTTGACACCCGTCCGTGTCATCATTCCCCAGTAAAGTCGCCCGAGCATCCTTTACAAACAATACCGCCCGTACTACAGATACTTCCTGACACCCGTCCGTGTCATATCCCCAGCAGAAAGCCAAAGACATTCTCTTTGCACTCACTTACTTGTATATACACTTTCTTGACACCCGTCCGTGTTATTTCCCCAGCGCAACCGCTTACACTTTTACAACCCATATACTTGTTGATATTATACTCTTCTCCTTTTGACACTCGTCCGTGTCACCTTCCCCAGCAGATAAACACTCATCTATGTATACTCATACTACTCATACTTGTATAGATACTCGTCCGTATCTTGTATACACCATTTATATCCCCGCAGATTCGGCATTGGTTCGTGTTCTTTGTTAACCAGTTGGTACTCGCCCGTACCATCATCTCAGAATATGCGTCAAGTGTTTGTTTCTACCTGGTGCTCGTCCGTATCATAGTCTTAAGGATGCTCGTCCGCATCCATACACTGCGTCAGACACTTGTGTCTTCTTGAATATAGATACTCGCCTGTGTCTACTGTTCCCCAGAAGAATTCTTTCAGATTCAACACTCGTCCGTGTTCGTTGTTAACCCGTTGATACTCGTCCGTATCATCATCTCTGAACATGTGTCGGTTTGTTTCTACCCGATACTCGTCCGTATCGTAGTCTTAAGGATGCTCGTCCGCATCTTTAATATATACACAAACATCTAAACACTTATACTTTCCTTTCTTGGTTGTAGACACTCGTTCGTGTTTACCATATCCCCAGTAGATCACCAACAAAGCAAATTTTCCTTTTTATCTGACACTCGTCCTGTGTCATGATAAACCCCGAGAGCAGCCGTACCCTGCTAGGTGGTCGTCCTCCACCTCTTGATGGTCGTCCTCTATCATGCTCATCCGATGGCCGTCCCCATCGTTGATTTTTAGCAGCCGTCCCCTGCTAGGTGGTCGTCCTCCACCTTTTTGATGATCGTCCTTCATCACTTTATCCAATGGCCGTCCCCATTGTTGATTTTGGTTATCTGGCACTCGTCCTGTGTCATGAGAAACCCCGAGAGCAGCCGTCCCCTGCTAGGTGGTCGTCCTCCACCTCTTGATGGTCGTCCTCCATCATGCTCGTCCGATGGCCGTCCCCATCGTTGACCCTTTTATCCGGCATTCGTCCTATGTCGCGATATTTTCGGCAGCCGTACCCTGCTAGGTGATCGTCCTTCACCTTTGATGACCGTACCTCATCATCTGTTTATTTCATTTATTCTTTAACCCGATGGCCGTCCCCGTCGTGGTCCCTTTTCTTCTTAGCCCGATGGCCGTCCCCATCGTTGGTCACTTTGCTTTATGAACTTGATGGCCGTCCCCGTCATGTTTCATTAATTCCCAGAGAATCTTACAGCTTTATCTTGATGGCCGTCCCCATCATAATTTCTTAGTTTTCCCAGCTAGTCGACCGTCCCCGTCTTGGCTTTACCTTTTATCCCCAGCATGTCGGCCGTCCCCGTCATTGCTTATTTACCCAGCAGTCGTCCTCTGCTCGACGGTCATCCTCCGTCGCCTACACTTTACAATATACTTCATTTTTCCTTTACGATCTATATCCCTTTTCTTCTTCATTCTGTGAGTGCAAATTTTGGACTGTCTTTGGTATTCAACCACAAGTTATCTTGTTTGCCTGTTAAGCCGTCGCTTACATCCTGCACAGCTAACTCATGTTTGAATAGGGGCAGCTGTAAACACCCCAAATTTGCCCTCACCCATTCACACCATGTCTTGTGATCATTTTATATGCATAAACACAATCATATCATCTCACATCTCATTTTTGATTCACTGCATAGATTCAAAGTCATCTGCATCTAGGGTTTGTGATCTGAGCAATCCAAGAGCTTCTTAAGCCACTCCAAAGGTCAACAATCACTTCAAAGGGGTCCATGTGTGTTCAAGCATCATATTATATCCTCTCAAAGTCAAAAATGCCAAAGAATCACAAGAACTGGGATTGGTATGGATGCAGAGCCAGGTTTGACTGCACAGTTGACCCAAAATTAGGGTTTTGGTTTCAGAGGCCATAACACCAATTTTTTTGGTCATTCTTGTTTCCATTGGTCTCTATATGGTATAGGGAGTATGCATATCAATTTTCATGAAGAAATTCCATGGGGAAGTCATCTGATCAAGAGTTGACTTTCTGGACAAGTCAGTGCAAAATCAGGGCATCTGAGGCCCCCAATGACCCAACCAAGGGGTGATCTTCATCATTTTGAGTGTATATGATCTTTATTTGATCATGGAAGAAGGTTGATGTTCACAAAAATCAAGAATTTGAAGTTTTTGCAAAGTTGACTTTTTTGGGCATAGTTGACTTTTAAAAATATGTCATTTTAGGTCATTTTTTCAAGCCTTGATTTTTGATCCAAGAATGCTTCAAATGGAAAAACTTTGGTCATGAAAGTTGTAGAATACATTTTTCCCTTTTTAAAAAGTACAAGAACATGATCTAATTCTTCTTGGATCAAAAGTTATGGTGTGACAAAGTTGGCAAAAATCACTAATTTTCAAGTTATGCCCTAATTGGAAAATTTGCAAAATCATGTATCAAGGCCATTTGTAACTTCTAGTTCACATCAAACCATGACACAAACATTCCATGTGACCTAAAAGTCAGATTTGAACCAAGAATTCTCATGTTTTATGGCTTGTGGAATGAGAAAGTCACATGTGAACCAAAGATGAACAAGTTGCAAAACTCATGATCACACTTCCTACCACTTGCTACATTGGATGCTGAACCTTTCTAGCCCTTCCCCTCACCTTTGCTGCGCCAGCCCCATGCTTGTACTAGCCTAGAACCAAGCCCATGCCTCTCTTACAAAAAAGTTGACTTTTGGCAAAAGCAAACATCCCAATCACAGCAGGCCAGGTCACATCATCTGGCCAATTGGGATTGTTTATACCATCCATTTGCAAGCTAAACATATCAAGAGGCCAAGCTGAAACACATTACAACAACACATACACAAAACTCACCCCATTTGCATTTCTCTTCGAATCTGCCTGCACAACTCACAAACACTCAAACAAATTCCACTACTCAACTCACCATGCCTCATTGAGCAGAAACCAACAAGAAACAAGCCTGAATCAAACAAGAACACCTCATTACCATTTTTCACCTCAGCCTGCATTTTTCTTCGAATCACCTTCCACAGCCATCAAACATCCAAACTCTTTTCACCAACAGATCAAACACCTCAAAAGGAACCAAAACCACCCTTCACATTGATCTGAAACAACCTATACACAAACTGCATTTTTCTGCTACACCAGAACTGGATTGCTCAAGGCAGCTTGTCTAAGCTCATTTCAAACCTTCCATTAGCATCAGGGGAGTCAAAGGAGTCCATTTGCACGCAAAGGAAGCTCTGGAAGCTCAGTATTGAAGCTTTCCAGCTCAGGTATGAACATGAACATTTTCTTCCAAAGCTTGCATTTTAAGTTATAATCTGGTTGCTTATGCTTTGCTGGTCATGGGGATGTTTTCAGAATCAAAAATAAGTGAGAAATGAGTTTGTATGATCCCTCTGAAATTTTGCCCGTGGATTTTGTTTCTTTCGATTCGTTTGATTCATGTTGTTTAAATGATGTTTGAAGGTGGATTCGTGTCTTAGGATGTTAGAGGATCACTTAGATGTGTTTAATTTGTGGAATAGATGCCTGAATCATGCTTTAGGGTTTTGATACCGCCGGAGAAGATGACCGGAGCTTCTCTCCGGTCACCTGAATGTGCTTTGCCCTAATCTCAGGTCATTAGTGCCATTTGAATGTGGGGCGTTAGATTGGTTGACCCTGTGGACTTCCCGCGCGCATGAAGGGCTCAGATCCTTTTGCTTTGCCCTAATCCACTTTAATTAATTAAATAAATCATAATTAGGTTAATTAAATCAGAACCAACCAGGGCCCTTGGATTCGCGCGCCAGTCAACTATCCCAAACCCAGTTCAAATCTCCACCATTGGATCTGCTTACTTTCTTTTATTTCATTTTTTATTTCATTTCTTTTCATTTTATTTGCACAATTTATTTAAAATAGTAAAAATTGTTTAAAAATTATGAAATTTTTTATCCTGGGTTTCATTAATTTCTTAAACACAAAAAATATTTTTATTTTCATTTTTGCATTTAAAAAATATTTTAAAATATTTAAAAGATTATTTTTAGTTGATTAATGAAAATTAATTTATTAAAAATACTTTTAGGTATTTAAAAATCACCAAAAAATTCATGAAGTGTTCTAAGACATTTAGAAACATTGTCCAACCTTCAAACCAAATTTCATTTTTGATCTTGATGCTTTTTGAGAATTTTTCATTGAATTAAAATCATTTTTGTGCATTAATTTGATCCAAAGTTCAAAAAATCATTTCTGCCTATTCATGAAGAGTTGGACATTGATTCTTCTTGCATTGCATTGTGTTTAGCATGTAGTTTTTGAGATTAAATGGTCATGTTTTGATTCCTCATTTTCAATTTGTTTGACATTTCTTTTGTTTGGAAACCCTAAAAACCCTAATAACTTGCAAAATTCATATCTTGAGTTAGGTTAGGAGTTGAGACTTCTCCTTTGGGCATTGTTTTAATATAGGATTGGGGATCCTTTGAGTGGCATTTTCCATTTTTTATCTTAGGGTTTGCTTCTGTTTTTGGTTTTTGTTTGATGTATGGTTCATAAACCCTAATTTGAGCTTTCATCTGCATCCCTCTTGCATTCTCTTGCATAACATGACTTGCCATGACATTTCAAGCATCCATTTGATTCATTTAACATCATAAGACATATGGAAAGCATGTTTGATCATTGCATCGTGTATTTGCCATGTTGTTTGCCTTGTGCACTTCATAACTTTTCATGTATGTTCATGCTCCTTAACTTGCTTCATTTGCATTCATGAACTTGTATGATCATTTCCATATGCTGCCTCATGTTTGTAGCATCTCATAGTATCATTAGCATCATGTAAATGCTTCTGGTTTTGTTTCTCATCATGTCATTTCACCCCATTTTGCATTGCATTGCATTTCTTTTCTAACTTTTCAGGTGGTAAGTGAACTTGAGAAGTGAATTTGCCTTCACTTCTCATAACTTTTCTTTTCATCTCTCTTGCATCCATTGCTGCATTTTTGTTTGTGTATGAGGGTGAGCTTGCTCATTCTTCTTCCCCCCACTTTCTTTCTCCAAGTGACTTGACTTCTTGAATGAAGCAAGTCACTTTGCTTCTCTTGATCCTTTCATCTGCTTCCTGGTGGTTCCATTGAAGATTGTTCTTGTTTAACCTCACAAACCTAAGGAATAACCAAGCATGACAATGATTAGGGTTTTGATTAGTCTCCCCTCTTAGTTTTACCTTTATGTCTCTTTTGAGTCTCCTCTTCTCACCTCATAATCAGGGACTAAACCCTAAAGGCTTTAAGGCTTTGTGATTAAGTTTATGCCTGCATCCTTGTATTAGGATGGAGTGAATAACTTTAATCCTAAGTGTTAAACCCTTAATGTGTTTAAATCTCTTAATCAATCCACTTAATAATCATCAAGACATCACACTTGTAACTTGGGCCTTGCATTAGGGTTCTAATTCTTCCTTAACTGGTTAAGAAGGACTAACCCTAGTGTTAATGGACAAGTCCCCCTCAAGTGGTCTTACAAATCATAAAATTCACTTCATCATCATACCATTAAATAAAATCCATCTAATAAAGGCTTGTTTTGTCATGAGTTTAATCCCTAATCATGGATTAAGTTGAGGAGCTCTCCTCAGCTTAAACATTCTCATCTATTATCCTTCTATTAGGATGGTGTAATGAGTCTGTTTAATCCCTGATTATGGCTTAACCTCATTACTCAACACTAAACAAAAACACCAAAAACATCTAAATAATCACAAGTAGGTTAATGATCTTGATCCTACATCAAAGGTGATTAAGTGTGAGAATCTGACTTCACACTCGAGGTATTCTCATTACCCCTAATCAGAGGGAAGATGTGATGAGTTTACTAATCCATTGGTTTAGGCTTAAGCTCATTAACTTATGACAAACTTTTCAAAAGCAATAAAAGACTGAAAACTCAAAAACAAACAATAATCGTCTCCTTCGGGATTCTTTTCTTATCTCATTCACTCACAACCGAGAACTTGCTTCTTCCGTCTAATGCAAGACAGTTTGCATCTGTTCCAGACAGATCATGCACTTGAGCATAGGCAAGTAAGCAATTCACAAGTCAATTCATCTTTCAGTCTCTTTGGGTCGAACTACGATGTTCTGACTTCCTCATTGCACGAGAGGATACGTAGGGATAACTTAACAATTATCGAACAAAAGTTTCTGTATATTCCCCCTCTTTCCAGCATTATTCTTTTAACCTCATGATCTTGAGTATCTTATTCCTGTTCTTACACTGACACTGTACATTTACACACTTCACACTTCTTTTGCACTGACACTTGCATTCTTTTCCAGCTTTGATACACAAATTGCACTGACACTACCCCCTTAAAACACAAATCTTTTAAGCGTGGATCCCGTCGAGTACGACGGACAATCTGGGTGCTAATACCTTCCCAGGTTGTAACCAACCCCCTTTCTCAGTCTCTCTGGTTCGCAAACCGTCTTATCCGTATCTTTCTAGGTCTATGCAGCATTACCTTTCCTTCGGAATAAAAATGCCTAGTTGGCGACTCTATTCATCTCCAGTGAGTTCACTGCTGTGTGTTCTCATTGTCCCTCTCGCCGACCGTTCGCGTCTGTACCCTATTTGACCCGGCTTCATTTAGTGGGAGCGACACAGAGGTACAAGTGCCCATGGCGATACTGGTGGTACTCTGGAAGGTATTCCTGTTGTTAATACTGGTGGTCCAAGTGGGGATCAAGCTCGTAACGCTTATATGGAAGAGAAGGAGGATCAATTCACTATTTTGGAAGAGGTAGATGGTCAGAATGCTGAGGTAAACCATCGCTTTGACGAGATGGATGAAAAGATTTATTCTATAGAATCTAAAAACACATTGGGTTTTGATGTAGCTGATCTAGGCTTGGTTCCTAGAGTCAGAATTCCTTACAAGTTCAAGCCTCCTACTTTTGATAAATGAAATGGTTCCACATGTCCCAAGACTCACCTTCAGGCATATGTGGGAAGGATTGCAGCCTACAAAGATGATGAAAAACTCTGGATGTATTACTTCCAGGATAGCCTCACTGAGGCGTCCCAGGAGTGGTACATGAAGTTAAGTCGCACATCTGTCAGAAACTGGAAAGAGCTTGCTGAGGCTTTTGTTAAGAAATACCAGTATAACATGGACATGGCTCCCAATCGCACACAATTTCAGAGTATGTCACAAATGTCTAAAGAGAGCTTTAAGGAGTATGCTCAATAGTGGCGTCAACTTGTTGTCAGGTTTCAACCTCCACTATTGGACCATGAGATGGAAAATATATTTATGGGAACGTTGCAGGGAGTTTTCATTGATCGTTTAGCTTTGTGTTATGCTACAAAGTTCACTGATCTGGTGATTGCTAGTGAGGTAGTAGAGAATTTTCTGAAGCTTGGTAAAATTAAAGATGCAAGTGGAAGTAGATCATCTAGAGCGAGGAAGCAGTTTGTTGGTCCCCAAAGGATGAGAAAGGGGGAAAATGTTGTTTATGGCAGAAGAAGAGGTCGTGGTCGTCCCAATTATTATGCTCAAGTGGAAGTTGTCAATATACCTGCAGAGCCGACTCCAAAGCAACAACAACAACAACGTCCACAAGAGAATAATTCACAGAGACTCTATCAACGACATCAGCCTCGACCAACAGGGCATGTTATTGATCCCATTCCTATGACTTATACGACTCTGTTACAAAGTTTGTTGGAGCTAAACATGGTGCAACTTAGGACACTGGCGCCACCAGAAGGTAATCCACCACCAGGGTATGATGCAAATGCTTGTTGTGCGTTTCATTCGGGTGCAAATGAAGGTTTAGGACTTGCTCGATTCCAAGGCTATAAATTTTTCCTCACCTCCAAACGTCACTAATAGTCCTATTCCAAACCACAATGGTGGCTCAAGGGTGAATGTCGTAGAAGATAGAGAATAATTGAACTTGATTACTGATGTTAATGATTTTCAGACACCATTGATGGTTATGAAAATTCGTCTATTGAAGGGGCAGGTGTTCCCTGGTTGTGGCGATGACTGTGAAGACTGCTTGAGTTGTGATAATGGTTGTGACAATTTGAGAGCAGGAATTTAAAGCTTAATAGACGAAAACACATTTCAATCCGATCGGGTGAACAACAAAAGTGACAATGTTTCTATAATAACAATATACTTTATGCCTGCTGACATTCTGGTGCCGCCCAGGCCGGAGCCTGTCACCATCTATGTACCTCAAGAGGCGAGTCCTGTAACAATCCCTGTTCTTGGTCCTTTACCTTATAACAATGAAAATATTTTTCTGTGGCATTACGGTGCAGACGTGTATATGCAAGGGTAGAGGATTAAAGAGAGGCCTCAAGTAGAGATTGGTTCCAGCATTGATAATGTGGGAGGTGTCATAGGATTTACCCATAGTGGAAGGCTCTTTGCTCCACAAACTCTAAGGAACAATACTGAAGCCGAGATTGTAGCTCGTGCGAAAGGTAAGAAAGTGGAAACTGAGGAGGTGGTGACTCCTGACACGGAACAGAGTACTTTCGAAAAGGAGATGGAAGAATTCATACGCATTATAAAGAAGAGTGATTACAAGGTAGTGGAACAGCTGAATCAGACTCCATCGAAGATTTCGATCTTATCTTTGCCGATGTGCTCCCAAGCGCATAGAGAGGCGTTGCTGAAGGTCTTACAAATGTCCTATGTTCCCCAGGAGATTACAGTGAATTAGTTGGAGGTCGTTGTTGTTAACGTGAATTCCAGCCTTGGGCTGGGTTTTACTGATAGAGATTTGACTTCTGAGGGATATAATCACAACAAAGCCTTACACATCACTATGGAGTGTAAGAGGGCCATGCTGCCATATGTGTTGGTGGATACCGGGTCATCGCTGAATGTGTTACCAAGAAAGCTTTGATGAAGCTAGATGTTGAAGGGATTATCCTTAGGCCTAATGATTTCGTTGTGCGAGTGTTGGATGGTTCTAAAAGATCAATTTTTGAGGAGGTTGAGCTACCTGTGAAGATTTGGTCACAAATTTTCAAGAGTATATTCTATGTGATGGACATACAACCCGCCTATAGTTGTCTTCTTAGCAGGCCCTGGATTCATGTTGCTGGAGCAGTTACATCCATGTTTCACCAAAAGTTGAAATATGTGGTGAATGGGTAGGTTGTCATAGTTTGCAGTGAAGAGGATATTTTTGTGAGCCCCCTTTCAATGTTTAAGTATGTGGAGATGGACAGAGAAATCCACGAAACGCTTTGCCAGGCCTTCGAGACAATGAGCATTCATGAAATTTCTCCCAGTTCAAGGGGCAAGAGCAATGAAAATGTGGGAACCTCCATATCCTCATACAGGCAAGCTTTGGAGGTGGTTCAATATGGTAATGCTCAGGGTTGGGGCAAAGTTGTGGAGGTAGACAAGAAGGAGGATAAGTTCAGGATCGAGTATCATCCACATCAATCAGAGGTGTCCAAGGGCAAGGGGTAAATAAGCTTCTTGAGCGGGGCGTTATTGATCCAAATCAAGTTTGTGTTGCTACGGGAGATGATGTTGACATTGACTACGACCTAGACAACTGGGTGTATCCATATGTCCCCAAAGAGGAACTCAAGAACTGGTTTACGGAAGAGATTGTCCAAGTTACTCTCCAAACAGAATAGTTTTTCTTGTTTTCCTTATTTCATTTGCATGTCAAATCCTACACTCTGCCCAAGGTGTACGGATCCATTTGTAGGGCCACCTTGCATTATTTGCAATTTTAATTTACCATGAATAAAGGACATTTTTCACTTAAAGTTGTGTTCACTTTCTTTCATTTTTAAACTTTTTCACAAGAAACAATAAAATGGCAATGTTTTATTTTGTTTTTCTTCTTTTCATAAAACTGAACTCTAAAATAAGCACATCACTTGTGTAGACTTGATCACCTAGATTTTATTGATAACGATTCTGCTATGACTGAGTATGACTTTGATAATCCTATCTACCAAGTTAATGAAGGGGTTGAAGAAGATTGTGAACTCCCCGAATAGTTAGTTAGGTTGTTGAGAACAGAGGAAATGGTTATTCAGCCTCATCAGAAGGAGATTGAAGTTATCAACCTTGGGTCCAAGGACGTGAAGAATGAAATCAAGATTAGGGCTAGTCTGTAGCCCAGTGTAAAAGAGGAACTGATTGGTATGCTATGTGAGTATGTCAATATCTTTTCTTGGTTGTATCAAGATATTCCAGGGATAGATACCGACATTGTGGTGCACATGCTGCCATTAAGAGAGGATTGTCCTCTAGTTAAATAGAAGCTTTGAAGAACTCATCCTGATATGGCCATGAAGATCAAAAAGGAAGTTCAGAAGCAGTGGAACATCAGGTTCCTTGCCGTAACTAGTTATCCACCTTGGGTAGCAAATATTGTACTAGTTCAAAAGAAGGACGGAAAGGTCCAGATGTGCGTTGATTACCGAGACCTTAACAGAGTAAGTCTGAAGGATGACTTTCCATGACCTCACTGTCATACACCAAATTTGTCCTACCTATACACTATTCTTATTTTCGTTTAGCCATTATTCGAAAAATCCAAAAAATAGGTCATTTGTTTTCCGAATTCTGGGTTTGTGCAAAAAGTCAGGGTTTCGTTCAGGATTGTCAAGTTTGTGTGCAGTTTTCGGTGTTGTGTGTGTGATGGTAAAATTGGTGGTTATTTATTACATTTTGATTTCGTATCAATTTCTCCTAATTTTCCACTATTTTTCATTTTTTATTATTTTTATCATTATTATTTATTTTTATCATTTTATTATTATTTTCCATTTAATTTTTCTATTTATATATTGTTTCTATTTTTATAATATTTTCCATTTTTATTTTTCTATTTTTATGTTGTTTCTATTTTTATATTGTTTTTCATTTTTTATTCTTCATTATTGTTATTTCCATTTTTTATTATCTTTATTATTATTCTCACTATTATTATTCTCACCATTATTATTATTATTATTATTATTATTATCTTGTTGTTTTATTATTATTATTATTATTAACACACGTAGCAATATTATCTCAATTTTCAAGCCACCTGACTCATTCTAAAATACCAATTCATCTAAGCATTATCACGTTACCACCACTTTTTTTTCACATCAAAATCATAATATGGACCCCATTGTAATTTTCATTTTCCGTCACCACTCAGCAGAAACATACAACAACAAACGAATCTCCCACCTTCATCACCACTGCAAACAAACTCACGCACTACCATACGATTCTATTACAAAATTCCACTCGCATCAATTCATTCATAGCTCATATTATTCCTCACAAAATCTCCATTTCACCCTCATGATTCCATTATAAATAAGTCACCAGTCTCACTGTAAATTCAAGTTTGGACAACCACCAAAATGCTGCAAAAAAATCATTCTAAAAAGCAAACTTCAGAGTAAGCAAAAGAATTTCAAACCCAGAATAATCACCCATCTTCATATTCTCAAAAAATATGCAGTGCTCTGAACCTTGACAAACCCGTTCAATACACCTAAACTACAAACTCAAAACAAACCATTCTTCATACAATAAAACCTCTCACAATCTCACTACAAACTCAAACCCTTTTCTTCTTCTTTAACTCATCCTTTAACCCATTTTTCACAAATATGTAAAACCAAATCACATAAATCTTTTCACCTGCAATCTCTCTTTGACATAAAAAAACATCCTACAATAACAAACCACAAAACCACCTTAAAAAAAAACAGAGTTGAATCCAAGATGAAAACAGAGAGACGTATCTGAGAGAACAAAAAGCAAAAAAACGAATCACAAACCTTCAGATCTGAAACCACCGAACCCAACCATCAAACCGACCCGAAACCACCAAAACCCACCATCCCTTTTCAAACCGTGAAAATCGTAACAAATCTGAAGCCGCCGTGGACAGATCACAAACACCCACATCGACACCTTCATCACTGAAAACCAACCAAACTGAAACAGAACAGAGTTATTCAAAACCCTTTGAATGCAAATCCGAGTCGAGAGGGAGAAGTCGTGAGATTGCTTATGCTTGAGGTTGTTTATTTTTTCCAGAACCGTGTTTTGAGGTAGATTGGAACTCGTGTAGATTGGAACTCGTGTTGTTGTTTTTTTTACTGAAACCCTGTTTTTATTTTTCTTTTCGTTTATATGATGATGATGTTGATAAATTATTTTATTTTATTGTCTCCCAAATGAGTCTTTTACCATGTGGAGAATGGGCTCGGTCCAAGGAGTCTGTGTTATCTCACTATCGACACACATCTCAGCGTCTATGGAACCCCTCATCTCTTTTATTTTGTTTTAAATTCTCTTTTGAATATGTGTATATATATTTTTTCTTTTCTAATTTTCTATTTACTTTTATGATGATTATTATTGTTAGATTTCTATAAATCTATTATTGTTCATCTCTTGTTTTTCTCTAATGGAATTTTATTTTTATTTATTTTTATTATTTTTTATTCTTGTTTATAGGGCCGATGATATATTAAACGGTCAAATTGTGTCCTATTTCATTAAATCATAAAGTTTGATCAATATGAGGCCATTCAGTTTAGTTTAGTTTATTTAATTATTTTATTTTCGATTTATGGTCGATGAACATCTAGATCTTGAGATTCGTCGCGAGCCGACTCGACATCTCGATTAAATGATGAGACCTATTTATTTTCCATTTTATTTCAATTTAATTTAATTTAATTTATTTTATTTTATGCATTTCAATACATAAATCGATGCTCGACTCCTCATAGAACGATTCTAACACTGGATCGGTTATAAGGTAGTTAAAGAGCTACATTTCGACGCCTCCGATTAATTTAAGCTCCAACGGCTCCGAATAGTTTAGGACACTACACACACGCTTCCTCTTGGGAAAAATACAACGAACCCTTTTATTTCATGCAATACCGTGTAATTTATTTTGTACCCTTATCCCATTTCATGTACGCACTTTTACTTTTCCGCTATATTTATCATTTCGATCGCTAGGAGCACCCTTAGGGACTAGTTTAGATTTTTCTTAGTTCGCGAACCCTTGGTCCAACACCAAGTGGTTTCACTCGCACATTTCATTTGGTTATGGTTTCATATTACTAGGAACACCCCTATGGACTAGGAATCAGATCCACCTAACCAATCAAATAATTAACCTCCATTTGCATTCTCCCGTAAGTCAAGTGCTTCGTGCATCGCCATCTAACCTCAAACTCAACACATACTCAAATATATTTTCATAATCAAATAACGAAAGACCTGAATTCTGGAGTCTAGTATTCCTTGAATTATTGAATGAATGCTCCTGAAACACTAATCAAGTCAAACATCTTTCCTTAAACAAACATTGTTTAAATCCCTTCTATAACGCAAACAAGCTAGCGCTTCAGCCTCCTATAGCGAGTAGACAAGCCAACGCTTAGCATTTAGAGAGTGGTTTAAATAATCATTCATTAAAAAACACCAACGAACCGTAGTACCACGAACTAAAAAACTCTGACTTTCCTATTGCACGAGGGAATACATAGGCACGGGATCTTAATCCTTGCCGAGCACCCTAGGAACAAAACCACCTTTTTCCTCGTAACCTTATATTATAATCGTTCACATTCACATTTACATTATTCGAAGAAAACATAAAGCATAAGTCCACATTTATTCGCAAATTAAACTATGAGGTTCCCATTGAGTACAACGGACGTAAGGGGTGCTAATACCTCCCCCTTACGGAATCGACTCCCGAACCTAGAATTTGGTTTCAAAGACCATGTTCTATCCATTTTCGAAAGGTTTCTCGATATTTTCATTTTCCTTAATTGGAATAAAATAAGTTCGATGGCGACTATGTTCGAACATTTTTTCCACCGTCTTTTATCGCGAGGTACTACATATCAAATAACGAAAGAAATGAGTTCTGGAGTCTAGCATTCCATGAACTCTTGAATAAATATGTCGCTCTTGGGATTTTCATCCTACTATAAACGCGAAAGTGGCACGGAAAAGGTTGAGTCGCCAGCCAGGCATTTTTATCCCGAATGAATGGGAAAGGTAATGCTACACAAACCTAAGAGAAAAGGAAAGGACTAGGTCCTACGAACCAAAGAACTGGGTTCGGAAGTCGATTACGAACTGGGAAGGTATTAGCACCCCAGACCATCCACCGTACCCGACGGGATCCATGCTTGTTAATATGTTCCAACGGGTGAGAAATAAGTTGATGACGTATAAAAGAACTGTTAAATGGAACTGGAATGAAAAAGGTGTAAACACCCCAAATTTTCCCTCACTTTTTCTCACACCATGGTTTGTGATCATTCATTTTTGCATTAGCACGAGCCTTACATCTCATATTGCATATTTGTTTCATCTGCATAGTCCCATTTCCATCTGCATCTAGGGTTTGTGATCTGAGCAATCCAAGAATCAATCTGAGCCATCCCAATGGTCTTGAAGCTTTCCAAGGGGGTCCATGTGTGTTCTATAATCATATTATTCTCCCCAAAGTTCATGAAAGTCAAGGGATCACAAAATTGGCAAAGGCATGGAAGCAGAGCTAGGGTTTCCTACACAGATGACCAAAATTAGGGTTTTGGTTTCAGAGGCCTTAACTCCAATTTTTTTGGTCATTCTTGTTTCTAATGTTCTTAATATGTTATAAGGATCATGTGTACCAAATCTAATGAAGAAATTCACTGTGGAAGTCATATGATCATTGGGTAACTTCTTGAGCAAGTAAAGTCAAAATCAGGGCATCTGAGGCCCCCAACAAGGGTACCAAAGGTCATCATCATCATTTTGAGTCTCTATGATCTTTATTTGATTTTAGAAGTGTTTGGAAGTTCACAAAGTTGAAGAATTTTGGGCCAAATGCAAACTTGCTATTTTTGGAAATGACTTGTAATGGAAACTTTCCATTTTGGGAAAGATTTTCAACCTATTCTTTCATGACCAAAAATGCTTCAAATGAAAAATTCTTGGACATGAAAGTTGTAGATTAGGTCTTTCCCTTTTCAAAAAGTACTAGAACATGTCTTGATTCATCCTAGAACTCAAGATATGGCCTTTCAAAGTTGGCAAAAATCCTATAATTTTCAAGTTCATGCCAAAGAGGGAATTTTGCAATTTCACTTGCCAAGCCTTTTCATGACCTCTAATCAACTTCTATGCATCATAACATGTCAAAGAAACTTCCAAAGATCAGAATTGGCCCAAGTTTGCATGGTTTTCATGACTTGATCTTTAAGAAATCTCAAAAGGGCCAAAACACATAAACTTTGCAAAATGCCTTGGATCCTTTCATGCACTTGTGCCAGCTGCATCAAACCAATTCTATGGCTCTCCATGAATCTTGCTGAGGCCAGACACCCCAAAAAGCCAGCTCTGCCATGGCCCATGCCTAAGGTACAAGAACTTTTGACTTTTTGCAAATTTCCCATACCAATCAAGCTGAGCCACAACAACTCTTCTGACCAATCAAGACTTCACATACATGCCTCATGGACCTCATTTCATATGATCTTGGAGCCTGAAACACCACACAAGTCAGATTGCACAAAATTCACCAAAACCTTCATCTCTTTGATTCTCTCAACACAAGCTACAAACCTCAAAAATAACTTCACCAATCATCTCAACACCACTCATAGAACACAAAGCAACCCTCAAAATGGCCTGAAACCTCCTAAATCAAAAACACGATTCCTCCTTCATAAGAATTGAACCTTCAAAACTAAGCCATACAAGCCTCATTCAAGCATTTCAGAAGCTTTAGGGAGTTCATTGGGGTGGTTTAGCATCAAGGAGAAGTCCAGAAAGCTCAGATTGAGAAAGCTTCACATCAGGTATCATCAAGAACAATTTTCCAGAAACCTTCTTTTAAGTTCTTAAATGATTCTACATGCTTCCCTGATCATGCTGATGTCTTTACTTTTGAAAATGATTGAGAAATGAGTGTGTATGCTTGCTTTGAAACTTTGTCCGTGAAACGTGTTCTTGTTTGATTCTCTTGATTCATGAAAAATAAATGGTTTTTGTTGTTGGATTACTGTTTAGGGTTGTTAGTTGAGTGATTCTGGAAAGTTTGATGCGTTTTCATGACGTATTGAGAGAGATTGAGTGAGGTGCCTACCGGAGAAGATGACCGGGGCTAGCTCCGGTCACCTGAGAATCATTAGGGTTCTTAATTAGGGTTTAGGGGTCAGTTTGAATGTGGGTCGTAGGATTTGGATTTCACGCGTGGATGAAGGGCTCAGATACTTTGTTATAACCCTAATCAGTTAATTAGTTTTAATTAATTATGATTAATTTTAAAAAATGCCAGATTGAATCCTAGCCACAAAAACGCGCGCCAGTCAATTCCATCTCTTTTTTATTCAAATCTGGACCATTGGATGTGCTGACTTCCATTTAATTTCATTTTTATTTCATTTTTCTTTATTTCGTTTGCATAATTTATTTAAAATAGTTAAAAACATCACAAAAATGTAATCTTTTGCATTTCTGATCCAAATATTTTTCTCAATCCAAAAATGATATGTATTTTATTTTTTGCATTTAAAAAGTATTTTTAAAATATATAAATGTTATTTTAATTAATTAATGGATTTTAATTAATTAAAAATACATTTAGGTTTCTAAGAATCACCAAAAACATCATGGACCATTCCAATACATTTAGAAACATTTTCAAACTCATCATACAAATTTCTTTTTAGGTTTGATCATAATTTCACAATTTTCTTTGAATTAGGGTTTTTTAAAATCACATTTTCTAACCCTATTTGAAAAATTCATTTCTGCCTAACCATGAAGAGTTTGAACTTGATTATTTTTGCATTGTTTCACATATTGCATGTAGTTTCTAGGTTATTTTTCTCATGAATTTATCTTGCATTTTCAATTTGATTTTCATTTTCCTGTAAGAATCACCCAAAAAACCCTAGCAAACTTAGAAAATTCATAACATTCAATAGGATTAGCTTCTGACCTTCTCCTTTGGGGTTTGACCTTGTATGAGTTTAGGGTTTGATTGAGCTTGATTTCAATTTTTTATCATGATATATGTTTCTGTTTTGGTTATTTGCATCTCATACATTTATAAAACCCTAATTTCTCATGTTCATTTGCAATCATCTTTGCATATCATCATCACATAAACTTGCCATGACATTTCAAGAATTTGTATGACATATTAGACATCTTAAGACATTCTTGAAAATTGTCTGATCATTTCTTCACTCATTTGCCATGTGTTGCATTCATTACATTTCATAAACATCCATGTGTTTTCAAACTTCTAAACATGCTTTCATTGCATCTCATCCTTGTATGAACATTCATATGCATATTGTATGACTATGCATCATCTCATATTCCATTTGCATTGCATAATCACTTCTGACTTTGGTCTTTGCATCTCATTTCATCTCATTTCAATTCATTTCTTTATGCTTTATGTCTTATGCATTCATACTAACATTTTCAGGATCTTTTGGTAAGTTATTTGGGAGGTGGATTTGCCTTCACCTCCCACCTCTTCTTATCTCATTCATATGCACTTTGACATGTCTTTGAAGTGAACTTGTTCACTTATGTTCCATCCTTCTTTCTTTCTTTCTTTAAGTTACTTATCTTCTTCAGGAAGTAAGTAACTTGTTCTTCTCCCTCATTCTCTTTTCATCTGCTTCTTCTATTGGTGGCCTTGAAGATCTTTTCTCTTAAGACTAAAAAACCATAGGATATTCAAGCATGATAACTTTTAGGGTTGTGTATAGTCCCCCTCCTAGATTTTTACCTTTGAGTCTCCTTGAGTCTCTCTTCTCATCTCAATAATCAGAGACTAAACTCTTAATGTTTTAGGACTTTGGAATTAGGGTTATGCCTGCATCCTTCTCTTAGGATGGAGTGTATAACTTTAATCCAAAGTGTTAAACCTTTAATTTGTTTAAACCTCTTAATCAAATCACATTAATAATATCCAAGACTTTATCTTGTAACTTGGGCCTTACATTAGGATTATATCTCTTTCTTATGGTTAAGAGGGACTGACCCTAGTGTTTAATGGACAAGTCCCCCTCAAGTTGTCTTACAAACTTAAAATCCATTTCTTAATTTCATCCTTAATTAAAATCCACTTAATAAAGGCTTGTTATATAATGAATTTAATCCCTAACCATGGATTAAGTTGAGGTATCTTCCTCAGCTTAAGTGTTCTCATCTATTATCCTTCTATTAGGATGGTGTAATGAGTTCACTAATCTGTGATTAGAGATTAAACTCATTAATTAACACTAAACAAAAACCCAAAAACATCTAATTAATCACAAGTAGGTTAATGACCTTAATCCAACATCATCATGGTAATTAAGTTGAGATTCCTATCTCATAATTAAGTAGGCTCATTATCCCTAATCAGTGAGGATATAATGAGTTTACAAACCCTTGATTTAGACTTAAGCTCATTATCCTATGCAAAACACCAAAAACAATAAAAATTTGAAAACACAAAAACAAACAATAATCGTCTCCTCCGGGACTCTTTTCTAATCACACTCATTCATAAACGAGAACTTGCTTCTTCCGTCTAATGCAAGGCAGTTAGCACACGATCCAGACGATTCATACACTTGAGCATAGACAAGAAAGCAGTTCACAGTCAATTTATTTCCAGTCTCTTTGAGTCGAACTATGGTGTTCTGACTTCCTCATAGCACGAGAGGATACGTAGGCATAACTTAACAGTTATCGAACAAAAGTCTTTGTGTCATCCCCCTCTTCCAACATTCTTTTCTAAGTTTCAGCTCCTGAGCATTCACCCTTTTGCACTGACACTTGTACATCCATTCTTTAGCTTTTGCACACAAATAGCACATGCACTTACCCCTTTAAACATAATCTTGTAAGCGTGGATCCCGTCGAGTACGACGGAGAATCTGGGTGCTAATACCTTCCCAGGTTGTAACCAACCACCTTTCTCAGTTTCTTTGGTTCGCAACCGTCTTATCCATCTCTTTCCAGGTTTATGCAGCATTACCTTTCCTTCGGGATAAAAATGCCTAGCTAGCGACTTTATTCAATTCATTTTCATTTTCTCTTTTCGCCGACCGTTCGCGTTTGCACCGGGATGCAAATCTTTGGGAGCGACAAGAGGTAACTGGAAAAAGAGAACGAAAAGAAAGGGGGAAAATGTATGGAAAATAAAAAAGTGTGCTCGAACGGGCCCTACCCAGGTACCTACGTACCTCATTGGGAAAATGAGGATCAGAGTCGACGTAGTTCGCCTAACTAAGGCGGGAACTTGGTTTGTGTTTTTTTTATGAATTGAACTACTTATGCCTATGCTTAGGTGTTGCAGACTCGTCTGGTACGAGTGTGTTACGGTCTTGCAAAGAGACATGTCGTAGCAAGTTCATGTTGTGAGTAAATGAGATGAGAAGATAATAACCGCAGGAAAAGAAGTGTGGTGTTTGTTAATTGTCTTTTAAAGAAGTGTTTTGCTTTTGTTATTTGTGAAACATTCTTATGCTAAAACTTGTTCATCATGATAGATGCCTCACACCTCTGCCTGAAATGGGACGTGTGCAAGTACCCCATGGAAAAGTCTCCTGGAGCACGAGAAAACTCGAACTTTATTAGTTGTTTTGTTGTTTTTCTTTGAGATGAGAACGAGGACTCAAGTTGAGAAAAGAAAAAAACTAGGGGAACTAAGACTCACCCTAAATTTTATTGCATAGGAGAACCTGTGGTTTATGTGGTCTTCTAATCCTAATGAATAAGAAAAGAAGAGCGAACTAGAAAGCAACTTACTTCTCTAAAGAATTTAAGTTGTTCCTAAAGAGGGGTTAACATGAATTTGTACAAGAGAAAGCCTAAAGGGCTAAGACAATCACAATGTGAAAGTATAAAGAAGATGAGGTAATAAGTTGTATAAACAAGGCTTACCTCAACCTCCCAACAAAACAAGGGTTAGTAAAAGAAGGCTAAAGCAAAAAAAAGAAAGAGGTAAACAAGTACCAAACAATTCCTAATACAACTATGACCTAACTAGACTCAATTCTAAGTCTAAGGACCATAAAAAACTAAACGAAGCCTAAAGTCAGCAGCTATTACAACTTCTTATTGCACAAATAGCTACTAAAGGCAACTAGCAGTGCACACAACCTATTACAACCACCAAACAACATGAAAATAGGTGTAAAATGACCAAAATAGAATAATGTAGCATGTTTTTACAGCTTTTGTTTCCAAATGCAGCGATGAAAACATGGCAGATTTTCAATTGTTTTTTGAATGCAAAGACGAGTTTCAATGAAAACAATGAGATGAAAAGATCATGCAATTTAATGCAACAACATGAAATGGATATCGACAATGGAATGCAACATATGAACACACAACAATGGATGCGAATTGTATGGTTTTAAACAATATACAATTTTTCTCCAATTCGTGCGCAATTGACCTAAACATGAATGGATCGCAAATGTGATGAAAAACAGAACCGTGAACACTTATTATCATACTATGGATGATGCTAAATCATGAAAACAATGATCACAACAAGCTATGAACATATATGCAACATTTATGTCAAAAATCGGAACCTAACGAGAAGCATGTCGAAAGTTATCGAAACTACACACACCTACTCTAAATCAGCTCCTAAAAACTTCCTAAAATCATGTCCTAAAGATCCAAGATGATTGTAAGGGGAATGGATATAAAAAATGCAAGAAAATTCAAGAATTTATCATTCTGGTTCAGTGGTAACCGGTTACTACCTATGCAGTAATTAGTTACCAGTTCAAAAAATGGATTTTTTGCCAAATTAACACAGGTAACCGGTTACTACCTGCGTGGTAACTGGTTACTCTGCAACCAGAATAAAAAATTTCTGCATTTTCAAGCAAAAACCAGTAGCAACTTATCCAAATAAGCTCTAATCTAAGGCCTATCAACCTAGCATGAAAATCACACCTAAATGCAACATTCTAACATCTATTAACATTATAATCACACCACAATTCTAGCTCTTATGATCAAAGTATCAAAAACCAAGAAAAAGGCGAAGAAGGAACGAGGCGAGATGAAGATAAATAAGTTAAAACAAAAAGTGATTTCAGATTCACCAACCTACAAAGCGGAGGCTTGCTTTGGTGATTGTTGCGATGTTGATCAATACACGAATGAAGAGAATAACAGAGATCCGAAGCTTCGATCCGTGAATGCACAAAATAAATGCGATGGGTGAGGATTATCCAAAGCGCTTCTGAATGGTGAAATAAACACCGCAACCGTGGTAGTTCCTTCAATTATCCGCTGAATCAGTGAAGATGATGAAGGTTTAGCTTCCGATTCTTCAAGTTTCAATGCAAAACTTGAAGAATCTTGATGATGAAGCTTTGCTGTGAGTTTGGAAAATGGAGAAAATTGAGAGAATTAAGACTGTGAAAATGGTGAAGCTTGTAAAAATTTGGCTTCAACCCCTTTTTGGCTTGATGGGCAAGGTTTATATAAGAGGTAACTTGGGAGTTAGGTCTAGGTTTGGCACGAGGCTTGGGTCCTAAGCTAAGGGTTGGTCGAGAATATTCCTAGAATATTCCATGGCATATTCTTGGAATATTCCTTGGCATATTCTAAGAATATTCCCTTAGAAGAATGTGGAATGTTCTAGAATTGGGTGGAAACACAAAGAAAAATGGAAAATGGAAAGTGGAGAGAAGCAACCAACTGAATTTTGAATTTTTGAAAATCTGGACGAAGTAACCAGTTACTACCAATGAGGTAACCAATTACTAGTGCAAAATCTGGCCTTTTTCCTTCAAATTTCAACAGGTAACCGGTTACTTCAACAAAAATTTGAATTTTTCTATTTTTGGTTGGAAACCTTGGATATCTAGTCTTGGTCATATTTTCTGAGATTATCTTCCTTCCGGGACCCAATAGTCACCAAATAACCCTTGATCACATGCCCCGCGCCTCGACCAATGATGTATGCTCTCTATGTTGTTTTTATTATGCAATGTATGGATGGTTATGCAGGATTGCAAGGAAATGAAGCATAAGCTCTCAGAAACGGTGATAAATAAGAGGGAAAATTTTGGGGTGTTACAGAATGCTTCTGAGGCTCACTCCATGGGATGTGATTCATTCGCCCTTTCGATCCTAAAATACTAATCAAGATCAAACATCTTTCTCTAACATGAACATTGTTTAAATCCCTTCTATCTCGCAAACAAGCTAGCGCTTCAGTCTCCTATCGCGAGTAGACAGGCCAACACTTAGCATTTAGAGAGCGGTTTAAACAATCGTTCATTAAAAAACACCAACCAACCATAGTACCGCGAACTACGAAACTCTGACTTTCCTATTGCACGAGGGAATATGTAGGCACGAGGATCTCAATCCTTACCGAGCACCTTAGGAATAAAACCACCTATTTCCTCGTAACCTTAGATTAAAATCGTTCACATTTACTTTACTTTATTAGAAGAAAACAGAAATAATGAGTCAACGTTCAATTGCAAATGAAACTAAGTGGTTCTCGTTGAGTACAACAGACGTATGAGGTGCTAATACCTTACCCTTACAGAATCGAGTCCCGAACCTAGAATCTGGTTTCAAAGACCATGTTCTATCCATTATTTTCAAAAGGTTTCTCGATATTTTCCTTTTGCTTAATTGGAATAAAATAAGTTCGATGGTGACTCTGTTCGAACGAACATTTTTCTGCGGTCTTTTATCGCGAGGTCGTATTTTTTGAGGTGCAACAGCTGGCGACTCTGCTGGGGACCAGAGAGAGTCAAGCCTAACTTAGTTAACTTTGCGATTAATTTTGAATTTGCTTATCTGTTTTCCTCATGTTTTTTATTTATGCTTGTTTATTTGCTCTCTTTTATTTTATATGATCATTATTGTACTTGCTTGTTGGATCCTGGGATGACATCACAAGTAAAGCTCTACACATGAGCTTTGGAAAAAGAAGCGGGAACACCTAAGTTAGAATTGGAAGTTATTAGTGTTAGTCTCCAAGGACTCGCTCCTTGCAAACCTAGCATGAAAGCTCCCCCCGAGAGTAGACCTATTCGTAGATCTTGTTGTAACACAGCTAGCCTGTCGCATGACTTGATTCATGAAGGGTCTGTGACTTGGGGATCCACTTTTAGAACTAGTTTCTATGTTGGTAGTTGTGTAGTGTTAGTCTCCGAGGACCCGCTCCTCGTGTGCCTAGCATGATAACTCCACTCGAGGTAGACCTTATCATTATTATCATCATAATACAGCTAGCTTGTGGCAGGACGTTACTACGATTACTGGATCAGATTTAACATGACCATGTCACCGCAAGTGGCCCATCAATAAATGCTTTTGAAGGGGTTGTCAAAGACCAAGCTGAGAAGTCTCCAACTCTGAAGAAGTTAGTCAATCTAGAGAAGTTCATTCCTCAAATCAAGGAAATCATTGCCATTTATCATTTTCGCATTATTGTTATTTTGTATTGTTTGTTTAAGTACTATTTGCTATGAACATTGTTATTCGTATTTGGTTTTGTTAATGTTATGTTTATGCATATTTTGAATTAGTCTATTCGCATTCGCTCATCATTTATCATTTATCACAAAAATCACAAAAATATTTCCTCACTTCACTTTAGCAAAGATTTGAGGGAGGATGATGAAAACTAAATACCCATAATTATTATGGTATGCTTTCGGATAAGACCTCGTCAATGATGTACATGCATTTTTTTCAAATCCCCAAACACTGGAGAGATAAGAAGTTAATCCCTAGTCAACCACTTCGAGCCTAGAAGTAGGAGTTTCTTTTGGATACAAACCCTTACACTTAACCCGGGGCAGGGTAGTGTTTAGTTAACCTAACTACATCTCCAAATCGCAAGATGAGACATCCCGTTGGAGGACCATCAACAAAGGACTTGGCAGTCACGCCATTCAACGAATTCAAAAAGGAAAACCGCTAAGTCAAGCACCCAAAGGGAGACTTAACCGGAAAAAAAGAGAGAAGAAAATTCAAAGAAAACACTAAGTTTAGCACCTAAAGGAGACTTAGTCAACAAAAAATGAACAAAGCAAGATGAGGAGCTTAAATCCTCAGCAAAAGCAAAACAAAGATCATGTGACCATCATCAAGAATCAAAGGGTCACCGACATCCAACCAAAGCAAAATAAGATGACTTCCACTTCCAAGCGAACCTTGAAGCTTCATCTTCACCTTACAAAGTCAAATCTCTTTTGAAAGACGAACATGTTAAATGAACGTAGGACTGGAGAACATTACGAAGAAGGGGTGGCTACAAATCAAACATTGAGCCTTATAACTTTGTTTCATAAACCATGAACCATACAACATTACAACCCTCAAAACCTCCTAATTGAGGCACGATTTATTCTGAAATCATGTTGTAACACCCTTCTACTCCATCACAGATTAAGCAATTTAAATCAATTATCAGAGTAAACATTCATTAAAAGGGCATCACATTTACTTCTTAAAATCAAAGGTCAAAAAATCACATAGAGTCCTGTCTTGTAACACGGGTTCATAAATTCATAAATAACATCATTAATTCTTTTCTCAATAAATATGCAGCGGAAAAAAACCAATAAGTCATAATATCTTCTTTATAAAGCAAAACTCCTGAATTATCTCAAACATCATTTTATCAAAATACTTAAAACAAAACTTAACATCTTAATCTAATTAAAACACAATCATTCAAGCGAAACCCATCCCGATGTTACTAGACACAGAGCATGACTCCACTTCTAACTAACTCGACGACTCACTATCTTCGAGCTAAGCACGCACCGAGCTAACCTTGATTATTTGCAGGATGACATAATATACCATCACCAGAAGGTAGGAAGGGTGAGTAAATTCACATTCCATAATATAATATAAAAATAAGAACTTAAAACAAAACAACAACAAAAATTCATTTACAGTTCATTTAAACATATCATCATCATCATCAAGTCATAGAAATATTCATCATACCCATTTAATACACATTATCTAATACATCTCATCATTCCACAAAACATCAATGCACTCATGTTATGTCATTAAAAATGAAATACAACCTCTTACTAATGCATGTGGTACCGAAACATCCTCATGTGATGGACACTGGGCCATTAACTCTCTCCAAAGGGAGCACATCATAAACATCATATCATTTCAATGCACATAATGGGATTGAAGCTACCAATGGACCGAAGTCCCCTCATAAATTCAATGCCATGAATGCAAGACGCTATATACATACATCATCCTCAAAACATCATAAAATTGCATCCACATTCATTATTAACAATCATTCCTTATACTCACTTATAACATCATATACATACTCATGGGACATCATACATCACACTCATCCTACATCACATCTCTACATCATGAAATCATACATCATAACTCAAAAAACATCAAACGATTCATCATACATCACTTAATTACTAACTCTACTTATATAACCTCCAAGACACATCATGTGGCGACTCTACAACATCATGGCAACCTAGGACATACTACCTTAAAAAAAAATTAAAAAAAAATGTTTTTCCAAGTTTTTCAGGGCTCGCTAAACGCCAAACTCACTGACTTTTCTCGCAAAGCGAGCTTCGCGACTCTGCAGAATTTTTCTGCGATTTCAGCCTTCTCCGTGTGCGACAAAACCCCTCCAAAACCCACAATTCAACAACATTACACCAGAAAAACTCATTAACATCAACAATCATCATCCCAACATCATTTACTTCATATACATCATTGTATTCATCTAATTCCTCATGAAATCATCATCAACAACACAAAATCATAAAAATCAAAACCTTATTCCCTAACTACACCACAAAACCCCCAATTCCATTCCTGCATTATATTATCAAAAGGAAAATACTATCTATACCTTAATTTCCGTAAGCTTCGATAAACTCTTCGAAATTTCTCTCTAACCTTCAAGCCCTAGCTTCTATTCCTCTTCAGAGCTCTTTTCCCCAAAAGTGCGATCGTTACAAATGATCGTTCTTTCTAACTTTTCCCTATTTTGTTACTCTTGCCCCTAGGACCTCTTTTAGTCTCTCCCCACAAAACCCTTACTTATCCTCAACCAAAAGACCACAATGCCCTCATCCTCTAATTCCTTTTATTTTATTTAATTAAATCTCAAATAATAAACTAAACCCCATATACTTAGTTATTCTAATTATTATTAAAATAATAAGCTACCCTCAAACTTCACAAAACATCAATAAACATCACAAACATCATAATTCACAAGAAAACTCATCAACATAATTAAATTGACTTTGGGGTTTTACAACTCTCCCCCACTCAAGAATTTTCGTCCCCGAGTATGTACCTGAAGCAAACAACATCGGATACGACTCTTTCGTCTGATCCTCTCATTCCCAAGTCCAACTATCACCAGCTGGTCCACCCCACAATACCTTCACTAAGGAAATCTCTTTATCTCTTAATCGCTTCATTTCTCTGCCATCTATTTGCACTGGCGAAACCTCTACAGTCAAATTATCTCTTACTCGAACATCATCCATCTGAATCACATGCGATGGATCTGCAATATACTTCCTCAACTATGACACATGAAACACATTATGCAAATTCACAAGTGACGGTGGTAATGAAATCCGATATGCCACGTCTCCGACCCTTTGCGAAATATGATACGGTCCAATAAAACACAGAGTGAGCTTCCTGGACTTCGGAGCTCACCTGACACCAGTCACTGGAGTAAACCTTAAGAACACATGATCTCCTTCTTGAAATTCAAGTGCTTTCCTCATCTTATCATGATAACTCTTTTGACGACTCTGAGAAGTCTTCATTCTCTCCTGAATCATCTTAATCTTTTCCATTGTCTTTTGCACAATCTCAGGTCTAAGCACAACACTCTCGCCTAATTCGTACCAACACAATGGAGTCCTACACCGCCTCCCATACAATGCTTCATACGGAGCTATACCAATGCTCTCATGAAAAGTATTGTTATAAGTAAACTCATTCAACGGAAAATGACTATCCCACACACCTCCATGATCCAACACACAAGCCGTCAGCAAATCCTCTAAAGATTGGATAGTCCGTTCTGTTTGACCGTCCGTCTGTGAATGATAAGCATAACTCATCCTCAACTTGGTTCCCAAAGCATTTTGCAAACTCTTCCAAAATCTTGAGGTAAACCACAAATATCTATCTGACACGATACTCGACGATATCCCATGCAACTTCACAATCTCATCAATATACATTTCTGCTAGCTTCGACATGGAATGATTAATCTTCATCGGCAAGAAATGCGCCGACTTAGTTAATTGATCATTAATTACCCAAATGGAATCATTTCCCTTCACCGTCTTCAGTAAACCTGTTACAAAATCCATAGAAATACTATCTCATTTCCATTCAGGAATACTCAATGGTTACATCATACCTAAAGGCTTTTGATGTTCAGTTTTCGATTTCTGGCAAACCAAACACACATACACAAACTCTACAACATCCTTCTTCATACCCAGCCACCAAAACAGCTTTTGCAAGTCATGATACATCTTAGTCGCACCAAGATGAATACTCAACCTACTTCGGTGCCCTTCCTCTAGAATACTCTTCTTCAGTTCTAGAATATCAGGATCACACATGATCTCGAAACTCATCATGCCATTCTCATCAATACGGAACTCTCCCCCGTTACCTTGGTTAATCAAAGTCATCTGATTAACCAACTTCAAGTCTGATTGTTGTCCTAAACGGATCTCTTCCACAATATCATTAGTCAATTTCAGCATACCCAGCTTCACACTTTCAGATGTAGGTTCACAATACAAAATCATATCTCTGAACTACTCAATCATCTCAAGTTCTTTACCCATCATCATCGACATGTGCAAAATCTTCCTACATAAAGCATCTGCAACCACATTAGCCTTACTAGGGTGGTAACTTAAATCAGAATCAAAATCCTTCAACATCTCTAACCATCTCCTTTTCCTCGTGTTTAGTTCCTTCTAATCAAACAAGTATTTCAAACTCTTATGATCTCTGAACACCTCAAACCTCGATCCAAACAGATAGTGCCACCAAATCTTTAACACAAAAACCACAGCCTCTAACTCGAAGTTATGGGCAGGATAGTTCCTCTCATGAACACGTAACTGTATTGAAGCGTAGGAAAATACTTGAGCATTCTGCATCAAAACACCACCAAGACCATCTTCGAAGCATCACAATACACTACAAAAGATTCATTCGGATTTGGTAAAATTAAAACTGGGGCAGTAGTCAACCTGTCACACCCTAAACTTTGACCGGACTTTTTCATTTTTTTCATTCGACGTATCATTATCACAGTATTGATAGTCAGTCATTCCTGCAATTTTTCATTAAAACAGTTCATTAATCACACCTTTTACCTTTTCAAATGTCATCTTTTATTCAGAATTCGTTTCTATTTTAAATTAGAATGTTTGTCTACATTTTAATTACTTTAATCTACGTTTTAGAATTTTGATTCAATTAGAATATTTTGTCTCATTTTTGTAATTTATTTATCATTTTATTTTTTAGTTAGATATCTACTTTAGATTTTCTTTAGAATTTAATTTAGTTCAATTTTATTTTTTAATCTAATTCTCAAATTAATTTATTTAAAAAAAGGGATTTAATTGGTTTAATTTCTTTTTATTTTATTTATTATTTTAGTTTAAATAATTCAATTTAATTCGATTGTAATTTATTTTAGATTTAATTAACTTTTAAGATTTAATTCTTTTTCAATTAGATTTTTTAATTGGTTATTTTTTTAGTTTATTCTAATTTAAATTTAGTTTTTAATTTATCTATATAAAATAACTTATCTAACTAGTAATTAGATTTAGTTTGATCCAAATATTTTGTGACTCCGTAGAATTTCTCCATCAGTCAACCATTCAACTCACATGCCTCTTAATTTATACACACAAACAAAATTCCTGCTACAACCTGCTCCACCAGTATCACAATAACAAAGCCTTGACCAAAGCTTATACAAAAACGGAACAACATTAGCTTACAACATGAAAAGTAAACTCTGTTGCTACCAACAACAAGACAAATAATCTGTACTTCAAAACTTAATGAAGAAGTTTGGTTTTCTATGAAAAAAAGAAAAGAAAAAACTACCCTGGGACTCAAAAAAAAAACCACGAGCTTTTTCTTTTTGAAAAGACAACCACCTTGCAACCATTTTTCTCCATTATTCTTCAACTTTGTTCCATACAACAATGAAAACCTTGCACCAATCTTAAACCTCTGTTTCAATAAAATAGCCCACCACACAAACCCTGTAACGAATCTTCTTTCAAAAAAATCTCAAATAAACCCTTTCATCATAACCACCACCTCTTCTTCATCCCTCAATCCACCCTTCTTCCTCAAATCCAAATACTAAAAAGCAATCGCTCACCTCAACAACAGATCCACTCTAAGTCCCAATCCCGATGAACTCAGAGCTGCTGAACTAAGGATGTTTCACAAACATTATGCAGGAAAGTTTTGGATTTCCACTTAACTCGTTTGAATGTCATTCGAGTAGATGGTTTTTTTTATCTGACCGAGTCATCAAACTGATTCTTCAATATCCAAGCAACAACTCAAAGATGCCAATATAACGCAGCAACAAGTTTCTTGCTAGAAAACAACTCATCAACGACCACGTCATCACCATCTCACAACGAAACAATGAAAGCAATAACTCTTCCACTATTATGAGCTTCAAAACCTGCAGCTCCGACACTTCCAACAACCTCTGATACAGTTCTCGGTTTGAAGCAAGTCGCGTGTCTCTCAAGTTCAACTCAACATTCAGTTCGACATTGCGTCGACTTTTAGTTTCATCCATACGAACAAGCAACAACTCCATCACAAATTTTTCCTTATCCTTTCAAACCTCACATCACCTCCAGATCTTCCACCACCTCATAACCCTCCTCATCAGTACCTTACAAACCTTCATACACCTCTAAACCACCATCACCATCACCTTGAGATCTTTCACCACCTCATAAACCTCGCAACACCCTTAACACCTATCAACCAAAAACACCAAACCACCATCGAAACACAACCCAGATCCTCACTTCCCCACACTCACAAAGGCAAAACCGTGAACCTAACCATTCAACCAACCACAAGACCGAGCCAAAATCAAAAACCAAAACGGCGAAAAACAGATAAGAGTGAGATGAAAAGTGTCTGAGAGTAAAATAAAATCTGAACAACCCAAACCGCAAAACAAATCGCAAAACTGACGCGTATAACCACCCTCACCAAAACCGTTCACCTTCACTGCAAAAAAAATGTCGCCGAGTTGACGCGATCTGTTTCGAAGGGAAAGAGAAGGCCACGAAGAAAAAAGAGGATATCGCTGAGAGAGATTCGCCTGAGAGAGGGATGCTGAGACAATGATGGTGATGCGGCGACGACTACCAAGGGAGAAGAGGATCGTGTTTTCTGTGTGTTGTATCATTCAAACCCTTTTTTATTTTACTTTCATTATATTGATTGTCTTTTTATTTTTTTTCAACTGTTATTTATTTATTTTATTTTATTTATTTTAATTTGTTATTTTAACCTTTTTTTTAAGATCTGGTGGTTGTTATTGATGGGCCTTCGAAGTCCGTTTGATTTCTTGCTGTATATACCCGCAAATCGCATGCCTCACCTCATTATTTAGAATTTATTAGTATTTATTTTATCTTAGTTAATTTTTCAACAATTATTATGGCTTTCTTGCTTTGTTTAGATTAATTTTGTTGGCTCTTGATTGGTTGATTTTCTCAATATTTTGTTTATTATGTGGTTTAAATATTTGATTAGTTTTTAATAATTGTTGTTTATTGCTTGTTAATATTTGACTAAGAGTTTTTGTTTGATTGTCCATTAGAAGTTGTTGATGTTGGTTGATTAGTAATTTTGATAAGTGTTGATTGATTTTTGATGTTAAGTGAATTCTTCGGCTGAATTTTAACTATTTTAGTTGATTAAATGCTATTCTTGATTTTAACTATTGATATTTGATTTTAGTTGAGTTTTGATTGTTGATCTTAGTTGAATCTTGAGTAAAGTTTGATATCAAGCGCTAAAGCATTGATTGGATTATCGATGAAGCTTCTGACAAGTATTCTTGATTTGTTTGGAACATATTGAAGAGGCAATGAACATTCTCTGTTAGTGAGATATTAAACACTTGAGGACTAATTGAGCTGACCGTCAGAAGCTTCAACAAATATACCCAAGCTTTTTTGTGCGTATTTGGTTGTGGGTCCTGAATGTTAATTGGTAATATTGAGCGTTTGAGCCATACTGGATAGATCGTGTGAAGTTTCTTCTTGATACGTATTCTTGAGATTCTTTGTGTGTGCATTGAAGAGGCGACAGTCCGTCTCCGTTAGGTACCACCGAAACTCGTTTTACCTCTTTCACACTTCATTTCTAATCTTGATGTCGTAGTTACTCTTGTATGATTTATTTCTCGCATTTACGACTATATTTTGTCAATTAAAAAATGAATGCTCGCATCCTAAGAATAGTCATTTCAAAAAAATTATTAAGTTTCGGTCCAACGCGAAGTATAACAATTCATATGCCTACGCTCCGCACACACGTAAGTCAGTCACTAAGTGATTGCCATCTGCATGATCTTTATCGCGTCTTAATTTATGAACAAGGAACTGAACTTCAGAATCTAGCATTCTGCGGGTTCTTTAATGAACCACTCTTGAGGCTAGCCTTCGAGTTGTGTTTCATTTACTCCTTCGTTTCTAAAATATTAAACCCTAAATCATTTTAAAACAAATACCAAAAAATCAAACAAAACACGATACTTAATACACATAATTAATTAACGTAAGAACTAAACTCAGGAATCTAACATTCCTCAGGTTTTTGAATTGAATTACTCTTGAGGCTAGCCTTCGAGTTGTAACTCATTCGCTCTTTCGTTTTCAAAACATAAATCTTAAATTAAAATCGTGAAAGAACTAAACTCAGGAATCTAGCATTCCTCGGGTTTTTGAATTGAATTATTCTTGAGGCTAGCCCTCGAGTTGTACTTCGTTCTCCCTTTCATTCTAAGAGAATACAACTTAAAACTTACCAACAAACGCAAATAATTTTACAATTAATCAACGAATAACTGAACTCTGGAGTCCAGCACTCCACGGGTCCTTGAATGACATCACTCATGGGCTAGCCCCGTGCGTTGTGGTCCATTCGCCTTTCATTTTAAAACACCTTAACAAAGGTCAAACACCTTTTCTTTAAACGAACATTGTTTAAATCTTTCTATCTCGCAAAAAAGCTAGAGCTTCATCCTCCACCGCGAGTATAAGCCAACGCTTATCAGTAGAATGCACGAACTACGAAGCTTTGACTTTCCCATTGCACAAGGGAATACGTAGGCACAGGGATTTTAATCCTTCGCGAGCACCCTAATAAAAAACTTTAATCTTTCCCCTGTAATAACAATAATTTAAAACTTTCTTTTCCTTTAAACAAACATAATTAACAAACATTTAGAAGACAAAGACTTAGATCAAAATTTAATCGCATAGTTAACTAAGAGGTTCCCGTTGAGTACAACGGATGTGAGGGGTGTTAATACCTTCCCCTTGCGTAGCCGACTCCCGAACATAGAATTTGGTTTCATAAACCATTTCTTATCCTTCCTTTAGGTTGTATCTATATCTCCCTTTTCTTTAGTTAGAATAAATAGAATTAGGTGGCAACTTTGTTGTTTTCTTTCCGCGTCCATCGCGAGGATCGTATTTTTCGAGGTACGACACAACCTCTTCTTCAACTCTACAAAACGCTTCTCACAAGCAACATCCCATACATAAGCTTGACCCTTTCAAGTCAATTGCGTTAAAGTTAAAGCCAACTTAGAAAAACCCTCTATTAACTTGCGGTAATAACTGGCCAACCCAATAAAACTTCTGACCTCGATAGAAGACTTTGGAGTATCCCAATTCAATACATCATCAATCTTCGAAGGATCCACTGAAGTCCCACCACTAGAAATCACATGGCCAAGGAAAATTACTTCCTTCAACCAGAACTCACACTTAGACAATATAGCATAAAGTTTTCTCTCTCTCAACATCTGTAATACAATTCTCAAATGTCCCTCATGTTCTTCTTCTGTCCTTGAATAAATAAGAATATCATCAATAAAAACTACCACAAACTTATCCAAATACTCATGAAAATTCCGATTCATATACTCCATGAATACACCAGGTGCATTAGATACACCAAAAGCCATCACATTATATTCATAGTGACCATATCTCGTCTGGAAAGTTGTCTTCAGAATATCATCTGCTTTAACTCGAATCTGATAATAGCCCGACCTCAAATCAATCTTGCTAAAAAATCAAGCTCCCACCAACTGATCCCTCAAATCATCAATCATAGGAAGTGGATACTTATTCTTAATAGTCACCTTATTCAACTTTCGAATGTAACGCCCCAAAAATATGATGGTGTAAGATGTGGTTATGACGAATGAGGTGTAATTTGATGAATTAATTGATTATCTGGAAATATTTTACTAATGATAATAGAATAATATTATTTGGATTATTGTAATTATTATTATTTAAAATAAAATGGAGAATGATTAAGGATATAATGATATTTTTGGGATGGATAAGTGGGGGTAAAATCGGATTAATGTATTGAGGTCCAAGAGGGTAAGGGAGGAAAACATAAAATCGATTTTGGGAAGGAATTTGGGAACGATCGTATTTTTGAGAAACCGCTTTGAGGAACGAAGGAAGAAAGGCGAGGACTCGGAGGTTTCTCGTAAACCTCGAGAAAAAAAGGAATTTAGAGTTCAACATATAAGGTATGGGGAGTATTACTTTTCATTATAATTGATATACAGTGTAGATTATATATGTGAATGATTTTAGATTTTAGGGTTTATGAGAAACCATGGTGAAATTGACGAATCCTGTGTTGTATAAGAGGTTGTTGTTTGACGATATTATTGCAATGAAATTGTTGCCATTGTAAGGGTGTTTAATCTTGATTATTATATTTGATTAGGATCTGATTAGTTAATTGTCGCAGAAATTTTGGACGAGGAGAAAAGTGTATGAAGATGTTGGTCAGAAATTGAGATCGTATAAGTCTGTGATTAATTTGGAAAATTTGTGTGAAATTAGAATTTAATCAGTCAAATTGGTCTCGTGATATTTCATTCCAGAAAAGGGTGGTTTGTGCCACCCATTCCCTTTAACAGAAGTGGTTTGCGCCAACTGAGTGTTAATAAACAAGAAAACTAATTGAAAAACTAGTTACAAAATATTTGTGAGGATTAATTAATTAATTAAAATACTGGTTACATGATAATATTTGTGAGGATTAATTAAAATATTAGTTATATAATATATGTGAAAATTAATTAAATTAGTGATGATGAGATGTATTAAGGTGAATATGTTACTTTTAGATATAATAGATTAATGGGGCGAAATGTGGCTAGTGCCACAATACAAAGTGGCAGGCGCCACTTGGTGTAAGATGGTGTTTCATTATATTAAAATTTTCTAATTAGTGTGATGAGGAATATGTGGCTGGCACCACACCTTATAGTGGCATGCGCCACTTTTATGTTTCATGTGGCAGGTTCCACTTAAAATAGTGGCTTGCGCCACTTTTGCTTAAGGAAGGGTGGCACAATAGTTTTGGGGTGGCCAATGCCACTCCCTCATGGCCTGAGCCACCCAACAATTTTGGGATTTCTCCAGTTTCAATATTTTCGGTCCAACTTTTAAATTTATAATTTTTGCTTATGAAAACCTGAAGTTCTTTAAATTAAAATAAAGAAGCCGGATACAGAATAATAGGGAACAAAACATTTGCCCAATTTCTATAAATTAAATTAACGAAGTTTAAGAACAGTAGTTAATGCTTTGGTGAATTTTTTCTGGCCAAAATAAATGATGCAAGTTTCTACTGTCTATGATGTTGAATTAGTGCTTTATGTTGCTGCGATTTCGTGAAGCTATGAAAAATTGTGAAATACATGTGGTATAAAATTGTCATGTGTTGTTTGTATTATGAATGGTATTGTGTTGATTGTGATGCAATGTCTAAATTATATGTATAATATTATATGATAAATGTGAGTTATACCTGTCAAACCGTGAGTCATCCATATATGTTGTTTGAGGTATTAAGAGAATGTCGTAATGAAATATATTCTGAGTAAATAATATGAAGTAATAGAAGTATTTGTCCAAATTTCGTCGTGACTTGACTGACGAAATTATAGACCGAATTAAGTGTGTTTTATTATATAAATTATGATGATGATGTTTTGAAAATAAATTGTTTAGTGTTGATATGATGATTTTGATAAATTATTTTGTGTTGTCTATAACGGGTGTTTGTATGAGGTATGTGAAAAGATTATGATAATGAAAATGTTTATGATGATTATGACGTTTAAGATGTTCTTATTAGATACATGATGATATCTTGATGAATGATGATGCGTTTTGACTAGCCGTGGTCGATTTAATTGTTGTTACGTATCATGCATTCATAACATTGTTTAAGACGAATATTCCAGTGACGATTTACAGGATGAAGATCCAGTGAAGAATTGTAGGACGATAATGTCCAGTGACGGCCTTAATCCCATGGTGTGGATTAAGTGAGATTTGTGATGTGCTCTGGTTCCAAGCGTGAACCGATCCTATTGGTGGGGTTCTTTGGAGATAACGATGACTAAGTCATCAGTGATGTTTTTCGGTACCACATGCATGAGTCCATATGATGTTTCATTTGCATTATTTGAGGAATTATCTGATGTTTGATGATAAGTAAGATATATGATTAATTATTAGAGTATGACGATTTATGATGAATATGATAATTGTTGTCGTTTGAGTGTGAAGTATGATCTTTATGTTGTTTCTGATTTAATTATTATACACATGATATCTATTTCTTATATATTGTATAATGATCCGCGATTACTCACCCTGCCTGTTTGAATGTTACATTAGTGGTATCAGAGCAGGTCGGCCTGTCCGGCTAATGTTGTCCAATGTCGTTGATTTCCTTTGTTCGCAACATGTGTGTGAAACACTGTTAGTACTAATTGCTAGTATCTATTTGTTGTCTACAGGGTTGGTTTGGAAATAAGTGGGGGGAGAGGCGTGTTCCCGGAATTTTATTGGTACAAAGGGGTTGGTTAGAGTTGCTCTTGGTTGCGAGAGTGAAAGGTTATAGAAGCGACGTTGTTGTGGGCAGGCGAGAGTTTGGACTCCTGAATTCATATCGGTCGGGTTTGAGAAGTGCTTATATTCTAGATGGGAATTGTTTGAGAAGGAAGATTTATTTCGATGGAAATGATAAGTTGGCAGATCAAGTCGGTAGATTATTTCACATTGAGTATAGTTGAATTAAGTCGAGTAATTTTTTAAGTTGGAGGTAGAGCAAGATTCTTGGTAGAGCTTGGAAGTAAGGATGAGAGACATGGAACTTATGTTCATTAATCTAAAATTTTTGATTTTTGTAATTTCGGAGCAGCTGTCTGTAAAAGAGGCATAACGTTTTAACCGTGATACTAATTGAGGCGATTCTGGACTTTTTGGAAAGCTTACGAAATTCCCTACAGTTTGTATATAACATTTACATTCAGGAGGTTTGTGATGAGGGAGATACGTGTTTTTTAATAATTGGGTCTGCTGCTGATTTTGGAAAATTATGCATACATGAATTGCTGATTAGTCTCATTGCAAGGAGGATAACTTTTCACTCATAAGTCGGGTTCAAGCGATTCTTGAAGTTCTGGAATCTGCACAAAATTCTCTTCATGTTGAAATATAATTTTGTGATTTAGAGGTCTTTATTGGAGAAGGTAATTGTGTTCGAAGTGGGGCGTTTATTGTAGGAAATTTTAGGAAGATGAAAATGTTGAAAAAGAATAAGATGTTGGTATAAGTGGGAATGAAAAAGTAATCGGAGAATGCATAAATATGCAATTTATGTCGAATGAGGATGATTAAAGTGCCGATGTTAGATGATAGTAATGTTGAGAGGAAGACGGATGTTTGAATTGTGTTGTTAAGAATTGTAACGTTGGATGAAAGTCGTAATTGGAAGAGACCGGATTTGAATTATGCTTAATGTTGTAGTGACTCCGGGGTTGGAAGAATATTTAGAGTTGTGTTATACAAGGAGCATGTGTAACACAGTGGGAGAACTGACTTGGGCGTTTTTGTTTCCAAAAACTATGTTGCGGATAGCAAGAGTCGCCACCGACTATTTTATCCAATAAGGAAAAGGAATAAAAGAACATGAAATACCTTTAAAAATGATTTGAGTTCGGGGGGGTAGGTTATATAAAGGGAAGGTGTTAGCACCCTTTATATCCATGGTTATCCATGGGTTGTTAATTACTTAGCTCACTTTACTTTTGTTTAAAAATGGTGGAGGTGTATTTAGAAAAATATTTCGAAAGTAGTTTGAAAGTATTTTAGAAAAGGTGGGTGTAAAGAGCATTTTTTTTAAAGAGTGAGCAAGTATTTAAGAGCTACCTACCCTAAGTTGGTCTTTCTTGTTATTTATTTCCTTTAAGGGATAAGACTATCCTTATTATTAGTGAGTAAGTAGTATTTACATTGGATGTTATAAGGGACGGGCGTAAGGTCATCGTATGGTCATAGAAGGAAACCTATAGGGGTGTCTTAGTAATTTGAAGGGAATATCATCATTTTATTAGGGTCATCGAGGGACAAGATCATTTATTCGTAGGCAACTTCGAAGGGACTATGATCTTTTAATCTTGAAGGGACTATGATGATTTATCTGAAGGGACATTTACTAAGACACCCCCATGTTCGAGGGACTTGACCATATTTTGTAAAGTAACCAATAGGGGAAACCCTAGGAGGTGCAAATGGCGATCGTAAAACGATCAACTTACGTATGTGAATATTAGTTTCAGTTATTTATCTTGTAATTAATGGGCTAAGTCCAATTTATTCATCATACAATCTTTGAACTCCGTAAATTATTAACCACGCAGTTATTTGCAGATATTTAAAAGTGGAAATTAAAGTCCTACGCTATTACATTAGGGGAGGGGTATATTTGTCTTATAGGGGGGATTGCTGAAATTAAAATGCGGAAAATTAAACCTAAGCTATTACATAAGAGAAGCAGTTACATAATCAAAAGCGAGAAATTAACTTACATAAAAATGTTACCTATAAAATTTTATAATAAAATAAATAAGACGAATAAAATTAAATTAATAAAAAAAGAAATTGTTTTATGAAGAAATTAGGATTTTGAAAAAAAATAGTTTCTAAAAAACCAGGGTTTGATTAGGGTTAGTAAAAAAAATTAGAGTTTGATTGAATTAATTTAAACCTAATTAACTAAATAAATTGACAATTTTAATTGAAGAAAAAAAACCTAATAAATTAAATTATTTATGAAAATAATGATGAGAGAAAAATATTGAGAATTATTATAAAATTGTTTTTTTAAAGAAAAATATTAGAAGGAATTAGTTTAACGGTTAATGGTTAATTAAATTAGTTATTGTTAATTAAAAAATAATAATTAAGAAAAGAAACTAAGAAAATAATAGAAAAAGGTCAGGTTATGAAAAAATGTTGGAGGCAAGGTATGAACCCACACCCTATGTCTCACAACTTTCTCTCTTAACCACTGGGCTACCCGCACACATGTGTTAGAAGTATAAGACGAATAAATTATAAAAACATGACTAATATTCAAATTTCATAAGCACGCACGATCTTCATCTTCAAACTCCAAACCTGAGTTTTTGCTACGAATTGGCTATGAATTAGCTACGAAATTTTCGTAGCTAAGAACCTGCGTATTTCAAACATTCAAGAATACGTGCGATTAGTCCAAAATAATTATACAAATCAATTGCCCAGAAGCTGTAGAGTTCAAATATGTCCTCAAATGTCCTTGAAAACGCCTAAATTGGGAAGTCCTAACTTCAAGCTATAAACCCTAGCCATGGTGATTTACGCATCCTGCAATGAAACTCCAAATAAATGGTCCAGTAAGCATCCATACTTCAGAACAAACACAAATCCATGGTCAAATACAATTTATATTAGGTATATATAAGAAATCGAAAAATAAAAAACAAGAAGAAAATTGATTCGGTTTATGCATTTAGCATGAATTTGATGATGGTGATGATGGGAGAATGTTCAGAATGTCTCAAGGGATTGATTTCGACCTTCAAAAAGCTTGGATAATGCTTGGATCAATGAAACCGAATTTGAAATTTGTGTGAAACTTTGGAGTATGAAAGTGGTCCTCTTGCTCTGAATTTTTCGTCCCTTGCATTATGTTCTAGTCATGTGCTTATAGATGATATAATTAGGTCAAAATTTGGGCTTTTTTAGGATGGATTTTGAATTGCTTGGAGGTCAAGAAACCATGTTTCCAATTTTGTCATAAATCATATAAAATCACCCTTTTTTAGTCTTACACGAAATTGGATGTGATCAATCAATATAATCATCAAATATTTGATCCCAAAATAATTTTGGAATCAAATATTTGATTTTTTATGATTTATTTCAATTAAAATTGAATTTAAATGATTAAAATTCAATATAATATAAACTAAATAGTAAAAATCATAAAATATGATCAATGGGTCGTGGATGGTCTCATGTTTGGGTTTGGATTGAAATATTATGGGCCCATTTGAAGAAAACTTGAGTTTTGGTCTTTTTTGCTTCATACACCTCCTCAAAATTTCTCAACTTCAACAATGCATAAGTCCCTCAATTTTTATCCCATAAAGGTGTTCTAGTACTTTTTAGAAATATTAGAGTGTCGTTTTACTTCTCCCTTTGGTCCCATGTCCATTTCGTCTTCTATTTTTAAGTTATGAGCTTTTGAACAAGTTGACTTTTTGTTGACTTTTAAAAGGACCTGTAATGTCTTGGCTCATAAATCTTAAATGAAACATTTTTGGCCTTGGCTTGTGAGACACAAAGTTGTAGAGAATTGAATTTCCTTAAAAATGAGATTTGGATGGGAAATGTTTGATAAAGTATGTGAAAGTTATGGCTGGTCAAAGTACAGTTGACTTTTCCTACACAAAACCCTAATTTAGTAACTCCTGATTCTTGATGATTCTGAGGTTTCCTTGATGAATCACGACCAACCCTTGATAAAATGATTAATTTAACCTCATAATCTTGATGTTGACCAAAAATCTTGAAGTTTGACTTTGTGTTGACCACAGTTGACATTTTGACCATGTTAACTGATTTTTGATGTCTTGAGTATCTGACTGACCAAACTTGTAGGGAAAGTCTTGAAACTTGACATGAGGATTATTTGAAGTATGTGGGATGTCATGAAGTCCACTTAAGGCTTTAGAAGTCCAATTTTCCTTGAGAAACTCAAAACCCTAGTTTCAGATCCATTGCATAGGAGGAGGCTTTGTCTGATGAAACCTGAAATCCTTTTGAGCAATTGTGAATCTTGTGACTATTAGGAGACCTTTTGAGATACATTATATTGAATATGGGAGGGATAATTTTGCGGTACAATAGCATGTATGATGGATTGTGTATTGAATTTTGGAATTTTGGTGTAATCAACGAAGTCAGAGGTAAGGAAACTAAGAACACGTTGATAAGTCGTAGAGAGTCGACAGGGATTTACGCTTACAGACTATGGGTACAAGTTGAAGTATGGTATTATGTTGGGTAATGATGATTTATGTCACTGTTATGATTGTCGAATATCTATTGACAAATTGAGTAACTGATCACCCTTAATCTATTTTTGAATAGTAGACGGAATCATAATTGATGGATAGATGTACCATGCCAACTAATATAGTGTATACGTCGAATTGGTCGAATTCAGGCCGAGCACTTGAGCATTGTTTGAATTGTCGGTGAAGAATAGCATATGAGAATGTTAGCCAGATTTAAGAGGGATAGTATGAAGTTGTGTTTGGGATAAATAGTGTTCTGGAAATTCCTATTAAACTCTGGATAATGAAAATATTGTTTTGATGATGAATTGAGTAGCATGAAGCTTGGAGTTTTCTTGAGATGATTCAAGGTTAAAGTATATGGACATGTAAAACCATGATTGGCAAGAATGTCGGATAGAGTTAAGTTGAAAGTGTTATACGAAGGGAAATTATAAATTGGTTAATTAAAGCTTGCTTTTGATTAGATCAAGGATAATTGCTTTGATTCATTGATTCGGATAAGCATTTATGAAAGGTTGTGTTAGTTTGAGTAAGAATCGAGGATTCGATACGTTGGATTAGTTGGAAGCAAAGAATATGAGTTATCTTGTGCAAATTGTTGCATCTATGTACCTTATATTGTTATAATGATGTTGTGTGTTTAAGATGATTTTTGAAGGACGTGTTATTATAAGATAGTAAGGATGTAGTTACGTTGAGGATAATTGGAAATTTTCACGCAGTATATAAATATTTTCCAAAAATTTGGAAGTTGTCGCGGTTGTATTTATGTTGAACGTTCAGAGGTGTTGTCTTATGAATCTAATTTGGAAGTATTCGGTAATTACAAGAGTAGAATACCTGTTAGAACGAAATTTCGAAGAGTTAAGTCGAAAGTGTTGTTGAAGTGTCGGTTTTAGTTATTGAGGAAGTCGGAAATAAACTCGGTAGACATGGTACCTTGCACGTAATTAGAGTGCGCAGCGAATGCATGGTGTCGTCAGTTGTTCTTAAGTGAATAACAATGATGTTAAGAGTTGATTGCTTTGATGTTAGGTTTAAATTGTGTGTTTCTATGTTGTTGCATTCTAATTCTTTAATCCTTGAATCCTTGAATTCTTTAATCCAGAGAGTGGTATTCACACTTGTCAAGGGCTACTGTCAGGAACTGGAAAGACTTAGCTGAGGCCTTCATACGCCAGTATCAATACAACCTGGATATGGCACCTAATAGGACCCTCTTGATGGGTATGTCTCAGTCTTCGAGAGAAAGCTTTCGTGAATACGCTCAAAGGTGGAGACAACTCACTGCTGCTGTCCAGCCACCTGTGTCTGGAAGGGAAATGGCTGATATGTTTATGAATACTTTGCAAGGGACCTACATTGATAGACTTGTTGCCTTCTCTTCTACCAGTTTTGTTGATGCGGTTTTAGCAGGCGAGAGAATCCAAAGCCTATTAAATATGGGTAATATTTCTGATAATGGTGCTAGCTCCAGCAATGCAAAGTAACCATTCTCAGGACCTCGAAGGACAGGGGAGACCAATGCAGTACATGTTAATAGAGGTAGACCCTAGTACTTGCAAAGATCAGTAACTGCAGTCACCATCCCTACTCCAGCACCTCAATAACAACAATTCCCACAACAGCAACAAAGATCTTACAACAACAATAACTAACAACAACGTCCTTTCCAACAAATACCTTCTCAGATTAATAGGGTGATCGATGCCATCCCGATGACCTATGCAGTCTTACTCCCGCAGCTATTAAAGCTTAACCTGAATGAACTGAGAACTTTGGCTCCACCAGATCCTCTGAATCTTCCAAGGAATTATGATGTTAACGCCAGATGTGCTTTTCACTCCAATGCACCTGGTCATTCAACATAGAAGTGTAGGGCCCTACACATGAAAGTCCAAGATTTGATAGACTCCAAGGCTTTGAATTTTGCACCTCCACCAAATGTCACAAGGAATCTAATACCAAATCATGGTGAGCCAAAGATCAATGCCATTGGGGAGGACCAACCAGCAATTTTGATTGATGACATTGCAAGTATTCAAACACCACTGGCCAAAGTAAAAGCTCAGCTATTGAAGTTCCAAGTGTTTCCGGGTTGTAAGTCCCGTTGTGATGCTTGCAAAGTTTCTACCAATGGTTGTGCAAATCTGAAGAATGGTATTAGCAGTCTTATCAAAGAAGGCATCCTGCAAATCACATCAACAGTTCCATCTTCTACAACTGCAACAAAAATCTCTTCTACAACACCAGCAAACGTTATCTCAACAAAATCTTCTACAACGCCAGCAAAAGTAATTTCAACGGAAACTGCTACAACAACAACAAACACCAGTGACGACATCTCAACGGTTACCATCTATTATGAACCAACAACCATCCATGTTCCGGATTCTCTCAACAACAAATTTCAACAACACCCTCCTCAACATCAACAACTTCCTGCACTAGCACTATCTTCGATCAGACCTCCTGTCACCATCTACTATGATCCACAGACTATCACAACTCCTTCTTCTGCTGCAATTAGTCCGGTGACCATCACAGTGCCTGGACCAATTCCTTATGATAACAACAATGTCGTGCCTTGGCATTATGGTTCAGATCTTTACTGCCGCGGAAGGAAGATCACTCTTGACTCCTCAACATCTGCCTCACAAATTGACAATGTCGGGGGAGGCGGAGGCTTCACCCGGAGCGGACGTCTCTTCACTCATAGTTTCCCAGGGTTAATGCTGAAGCAGAAACTACTGCCAAAGTAAAAGGCAAAAGCATGGTGCCAGAGGAACCAACTGCAAAAGAAACTCAGAAGATGCCCTTTGATCAGGATGTGGAAGAGTTCATGAGGATTATCAAAAGAAGTGATTACAAAGTGGTAGATCAACTCCATCAAACACCCTCCAAGATTTCCATACTATCTTTGCTCATGCGTTTTCAGGCTCACCGAAATGCAGTACTCAAGTTCCTGCACGCAGCTTATGTGCCGAAAGAAATCACGGTCAATCAGTTAGAAACGGTGGTCGCAAATGTCAATACTAGTCATGGACTAGGTTTCACCAATGCTGACTTGACTACGGAGGGGCGTAACCACAACAAGGCTTTACATATCACTTTGGAATGTAAAGGTGTTGTACTTTCTCATGTCCTGGTTGATACCGGATCATCACTCAATGTGTTGCCAAAGCAAGCTTTAGTCAAGCTGGAGTATGATGGTCTTGCACTCCATCCGAGCAACCTAGTTGTCAGAGCTTTTGATGGTTCTAAGAGATCGGTTCTCGGAGAAATTGAGTTGCCCGTGGTGATTGGCCCACAAGTTTTCAAAACTACCTTCTATGTGATTGACATACAGCCTGCCTACAGCTGTTTGTTGGGTCGACCCTGGATCCATGCCGCTGGCGCGGTAACGTCTACCCTTCACCAAAAGTTAAAATATGAGTGGGAAGGCAAAATTATCACCATCTGTGGAGAAGAAGACATATTTGTCAGTCACTTGGCTACATACAAGTACATAGAAATGGATGGGGAGATCAATGAAACCATGAGCCAAGGTTTCAAAGCTTTGAACATTAACGAAGCTACAACTGAGGTGTTCGCTGCATCCCAAAAGGAAAGGATGGGCACCTCAATTTCCTCCTACAAACAAGCTCGGAAGGTTGTGGAAAAAGGGAATGCCCAAGGATGGGGTAAGCTGCTGAAGGTTCAAATGAAAGAAGACAAATTTGATTTGGATTACAGACCATCCCGACAAGTTCCAGAGGAGGCTGATGAAGCTCCCAAGTTCATAAGTGGGGGAATGTTGACCCCGAATACTGTCAACACTTTGGAAGACGAGGCTGAGAGTGAATACAACCTGGAAAATTGGATCCGTCCAAGAGTCTCGGGCCAACAAGTCCTCAATTGGTCTTCCCAGGAAATTATAAGGGTTACTGCTGCAGAGTAATTATTATTTCCTGTTTTAAACATGCATCAAAGTCCTGCATCTTGCCCAAGATGTCGGGACTCATTTTGTAATAGGGCCATATGTATTTTGTGAAAATTGAATATTAATGAACAATGGACATCATTTTGCAAACAATCCTTTTTGCTCATTGTCTTTTCATTTTTGTTATTTTCACACAAAACAATAAATGTAAATGTTTTCTTAATAATAACTTCATTCACTTTTCCTAAATAATATAAAATCAATCACTAAAATGAGCCAAATCTCAACCCTTGCAGAGATAGCCCTCCAGATTGCACCGACAACGACACTGTTATGACCTCTTTTGACTTTGTCAATCCGATTAATCAAGTAGATGAAGGGGTTGAAGAAGACTACGATTTACCTGAAGAGTTAGTTAGGTTATTGAGACAAGAGGAAAAGGTGATTGCTCCTCATCAGGAGGAGGTTGAGACTATTAATCTTGGTACTGAGGAAGACGTGAAAGAAGTGAAGATTGGAGCCAGTCTGCAAGCTCCAGTAAAAGAACAACTTATCAGTATGCTGCAAGAATATGTCGATGTGTTCGCTTGGTCCTATTAAGATATGCCAGGTTTGGATACAAATATTGTCATACACAAGCTGCCATTGAAGGAGGATTGTCCTCCAGTTAAACAAAAGTTGCGCCGTACTCGCCCAGACATGGCCATGAAAATCAAAGAGGAAGTACTAAAGCAGTGGGACGCCGGTTTTTTCGCTGTAACTAGTTACCCGCCTTGGGTTGCTAACATTGTACCCTTACTCAAGAAGGATGGCAAGGTGCGTATGTGTGTTGATTACCGGGATCTGAATAGAGCAAGCCCGAAAGATGACTTCCCATTACCGCACATTGATGTATTGGTAGACAACACAACTCAGTTCTCGGTATTTTCCTTCATGGACGGATTTTTTTGGATACAATCAGATCAAGATGTCACCCGAAGACATGGAAAAGACAACCTTCATCACACCATGGGGCATGTTCTTCTACAAAGTAATGTCGTTTGGTTTGAAGAATGCCAGTGCAACATATCAATAGGCTGTGTAACATTATTCCACGATATGATCCATAAAGAAATCGAGTGCTACGTGGATGACATGATTTCCAAGTCCCTCATAGAAGAAAACCATTTGGTAAACCTGTTGAAATTGTTCAAGTGTCTGAGGAAGTATCAGTTAAGGTTGAACCCCAACAAATGCACATTCAGGTATGTTCTGGTAAGCTGCTGGGTTTTATTGTAAGCGGAAAAGGAATTGAGGTTGATCCCGACAAAGTCAAAGCAATTCAGAAAATGCCTGCACCTAAGACTGAGAAAGAAGTTCAAGAGTTCTTAGGTAGATTGAACTACATTTCAAGGTTCATATCTCATCTCACTGCAACCTGCGAGCCCTTGTTCAAACTGCTAAGAAAGGAACAAACAGTCAGGTGGAATGATGATTGTCAAAGAGCTTTTGACAAGATCAAAGAGTATTTGCAAGAACCTCCAATTCTCATGCCTCCAGTTGAAGGAAGACCTCTAATAATGTACCTGACAGTATTAGATAAATCAATGGGTTGTGTGTTGGGCCAACATGACGAGTCTGGTCGAAAAGAGTATGTAATATAGTACCTAAGCAAAAAGTTTAATGATTGTGAACAACGTTATTCACTGCTCGAGGAAACTTGATGTGCTTTAGCGTGGGCTGCTCGCTGACTAAGACAATATATTTTGACTCATACTACCTTGTTGATCTCAAAGATGGACCCAGTCAAGTACATATTTGAGAAGCCAACACTTACCGGAAGGGTTGCAAGGTGGAAAATGATTCTGACAGAATATGATATTCAGCACACCTCTCAAAAAGCCATCAATGGCAGTGTATTGTCTAACTATCTGGCTGGGCAACCCATTGATGATTACTAGCCTATGAGATTTGATTTCCCCGATGTAGACATCATGTTCTTAAAATCAAAAGATTGTGAAGAGCCTACTCCCACTGAAGGACCGGATCCAGAAGAAACATGGACTATGATGTTCGATGGGGCAGTTAATTGCAACGGTCGTGGGTTTGGTGCAGTGCTTATTACACCCAAAGGATTCCATATGCCTTTCTCAGCAAGGCTCACCTTTGCCTGCACTAACAACGAAGCAGAGTATGAAGCTTGTATCATGGGTCTTGAGGAGGCCATTGATCTCAGGATTAAAACCTTGAATGTATTCAGAGATTCAGCTTTGGTCATCAACCAAACTAATGGCAAATGGTATACTCATCAAGAGCATTTGGTTCCCTACCGTGACTATACGAGGAGATTGTTGACTTTCTTCACAACAGTCAAGCTTGAATACATCCCTCGAGATGAGAATCAGTTTGCAGACGCCTTGGCTACTATTTCATCTATGATCAAAGTAAAGACTGCTAACTATGTACCTCGGATTTTAATATCCAGACTAGATCGACCGATATATGTATTCTCTGTGGACATTGTCATTGACAACAAACCTTGGTTCCACGACATCAAATGCTTCTTGGAGACTCAGACATACCCACCTGGGGCATCGTCTAATGATAAGAAGACATTAAGAAGGTTAGTCGGCAGTTTCTTCCTCAATGCTGATGGCTCCTTATACAAGCGGAACTTTGACATGGTCTTGCTCAGATGTGTTGACAAGAAGGAGGCATACCTACTAATGCATGAAATACATGAAGGTTCTTTCGGTACCCATGCCGGAGGACATGCAATGGCAAAGAAACTGTTAAGATCAGGTTACTACTGGATCACAATGGATGCAAACTGTTGTGCCTATGCCAGAAAATGTCATAAATTCCAGATCTACGCAGACAAAGTGCATGTGCCTCCCAATCCTTTGAATATATTGTCTTCACCCTGGCCCTTCGCCATGTAGGGCATTAATATGATTTGAAAGATCGAGCCAACTACTTCAAATGGTCACAGATTCATCCTGGTAGCCATTGATTACTTCACCAAATGGGTTGAAGCAGCTTCGTATGCAAATGTCACCAAGCAAGTGGTAGCCCGATTTCTGAGAAGGGATATCATCTATCGATATGGAGTTCCCGAGCGAATCATTACTGATAATGGTTCAAACCTTAACAACAAGATGATGGCAGAACTGTGCCGAGACTTCAAAATTCAACATCACAAATCTTCTCCTTACAGGCCAAAGATGAATGGCACTGTTGAGGCGGCTAACAAGAACATTAAGAAGATTGTGCAAAAGATGGTAGTCACATACAAAGACTGGCATGAAATGTTACCATTCGCCTTGCATGGGTACCGAACTTCCATCAGGACATCTACCGGGGCAACGCCTTATTAGCATGTGTATGGTATGGAGGCAGTCCTACCTGTTGAAGTTGAATTACCCTCCTTGCGGGTAATGATGGATGTAAAACTGGACGAAGCAGAATGGGTCCGATCTCATTATAACCAACTGAGCCTGATTGAAGAAAAGAGATTAGCAGCTATCTGTCATGGTCAGTTATATCAGAAGTGGATGAAGAAAGCATTCGATCAAAAAGTCAGACCTCGGGAATATCAAGTTGGAGAGCTTGTACTGAAAAGAATCCTTCCTCCTCATACAGACCACATGAATGGTGAAGACTTCCCGTCTCCTGTGAATTAAGATGTAGTTAAAAATACTTCGCATAAATGACCTGCTGGACATAAAAACAGAATGTAAGTCCAGGAAAAAATATGGCATCTCGGCGAGTCAAAAACAAAATAAAAGACTCGGGAATAAATAAGGGAAAATTGAAAAAAATGTACACCCGCTGAGTTGAAAAGCCACATCGGACAGCTCAGGCAAAAAAAAGGTATCACAGTGGATTGAAAACCCGAAAGGACGATCCACGCAAAATCAGGGAATAAGCGAACAACTGCATTCTGAATTCGTCTGTATCACTCACATAACATGGCAAGCTTAGAAAGGACAAAAGCGTCGATCAGAATCAACTTTCTTCAGAAAGCAAGATAAGAAGAGTGCTCAAAGTCATATAGGTCATAACAAAAGGAAGATTGGAGCATCAACTTTAACATTGTCGAATAGGACTTTTACTTTCTCAATTTTGCAGCAATCTCCTCATTTCAGGGATTAGCTTCTTCACTATACTCGCCTATTCAGGTTACACGAATCAATAAAGTCAAATATTCAGTCACATTTTGTTTTGTACCTTTTTGTTTTGTTTGTAAAATGTCCAAAGTTTGTAATACAACATTTGCATGAAAACATATAATCCATTCTCAATAAATGCTTGCAGGAAATATGTGCTCTTAAGCGGACCTAACTACTATGACGGAATCCGGTTGAGGATGCCTCAGGGCACTCGTACGTTTCCTTTGTTTGACAGGTTGCTGGTACTCAAGGCAGACAACCTTTCACAGCATGGGGCATATCAGGAACCATATCCCCAGCCAAGCCGGCAGTCACCTCATCATAATGACTACTTGACAAAAGTATTCCCCCACGAAGCTTTTTATCCCCTCAGAGTATCCCCACAAAGCTGATCCTCCAACAGATTACTTCCCAGAAGTTCTCTCCTCCCCAGAAAGGATCTCCAAAGCAATGCCTTAATCACTTTTCCCCAGCGAGTGGCGAGATATTCTCATCCTCAACACTGGCTCCCCACAGTGATCCGTTCTCCCAGCAGATGTCTGATTTCGGATCTCGTTTCTCTCATTTGCATAATCATAACATTCACATCATTTCCCCAAACAGAGCGTAGCATCCCGTCTAATACGGAGCATTACGGCAAAAATCAAACATTTGCATGATCATAAGCCAGGTTCAAGCCAGTCACCTACAAATACCAAAATCAGTCCTCCAGCAATACGCATAAAACAACTCGTCCCCTGTAGATAAAATCCAAAATATCCTTTTGCACTCTCAATACAAATACTTGTACATACTTGTCGCTCCCCCGAAAAGACACTAGGTCCCCAAGGTACAGGCGCGAACGGTCGGCGAAAAGAGAGATGAAAGTGAAGTGAAAAGAGCCGCCAGCTAGGCATTTTTATCCCGAAGGAAAGGTAATGTTAGAAAAAAATGGATAAGACGGTTGCAAACCAGAGAAACTGAGAAAGGGGGTTGGTTACAACATGGGAAGGTATTAGCACCCATATTGTGTTTAAAGGGGGGAAGTGTATGTGTTATCTGTGTGCAAAAAAGCTGGAAAAGAAGTATACAAGTTTCAGTGCAGATGGTGAATTGCTCAGGGACTGAGGCTTTGAAAAGAATGCTGAAAGAGGGGGATGACAAAGAGACTTTTGTTCGATAACAGTTAAGTTATGCCTATGTATCCTCTCGTGCAATGAGGAAGTCAGAACACCGTAATTCGACTCAAAGAGACTGAAAATGAAATTGATTGTGAACTGCTTGCTTGCCTATGCTCAAGTGCATGACTCGTCTGGCTCGAGTGCTAACTGTCTTGCATTAGACGAAAGAAGAAAGTTCTCATTTGTGAATGAGTGTGATGAGAAAAAATCCCGTAGGAGACGATTATTGTTTGTTTTTGTGTTTTCAGTTTTGTTATTGTTTTTGGTGTTTTTCATAAGTAAATGAGCTTAAGCTTAAATCAAGGGTTTGTACAATCATTATATCCTCCCTGAATAGGGATAATGAGTCTGCTTAAGTATGAGATAAGCATCTCAACTTAATTACCATGATGATGTAGGATTAAGATCATTAACCTACTTGTGATTATTTAGATGTTTTTGGGTTTTTGTTTAGTGTTAAGTAATGAGTTTAATCTCTAATCACAAATTAGTGAACTCATTACACCATCCTAATAGAAGGATAATAGATGAGAACACTTAAGCTGAGGAAGATACCTCAACTTAATCCATGGTTAGGGATTAAATTCATTAGATGACAAGCCTTTATTAAATGGATTTTAATTAAGGGATGAGATTAAGAAGTGGATTTTATGGTTTGTAAGACAACTTGAGGGGGACTTGTCCATTAAACACTAGGGTTAGTCCCTCTTAACCATGAGGAAGAGTTAGAACCCTAATGTAGGGCCCAAGTTACAAGATAAAGTCTTAGTGATTATTAATGTGATTTGATTAAGAGGTTTAAACAAATTAAAGGTTTAACACTTAGGATTAAATTTATACACTCCATCCTAAGAGAAGGATGCAGTCATAACCCTAATTCCAAAGTCCAAAAACTTTAAGAGTTTAGTCTCTGATTATTGAGATGAGAAGAGAGACTCAAGGGACTCAAAGGTAAAAAGCTAAGGGGGACTAATCACAACCCTAATTATTATCATGCTTGGATATCATATGGTTTATGAGGCTTAAGAAAGATCTTCAAGAAAGCCACCAATGGAAGAAACGGATGAAAGGAGGAGGAAGCAGAAGAATGAGTTACTTACTTCCTAAGAAGATAAGTAACTTAAAGGAAGAAAATGAGAGAGATAGAACATAAGTGAATTAGATTCACTTAAAGGAAAAACAAGATGCAATTGAATGAGATAAGAAGAAGTGAGAGGTGAAGGCAAATCCACCGCCCAAAATAACTTACCAAAACCTGAAAGTGTTAGCATGAATGCATAAGATATAAGGCATGAAGAAATGAATTGAAATGAGATGAATTGAGATGAAAAGACCAAAGTCAGAAGTTATTATGCTATGTAAATGTCATGTAAGATGATGCTATTTCATAAAAAGTGCATATGAATGATCATACAAGGATGCGATGTTATGAAAGCATGCTTAGAAAGTTTGAAAACACATGAAAGTTCATGAAATGAAATGAATGCTAAACATGGAAAATGAATGAAGAAATGATCAAGCAAGGTTTTAACATGTCTTAAGATGTCTAAGGTGATATATGAATGCCTGAAATGTCATGGCAAGTTCATGTAATGATGCATATGCAAGGTGAATGTAAATGAACATGAGAAATTAGGGTTTTATGGACATGTGAGATGCAAATGACTAAAACAGAAGCAATCAACATGATAAAAATCTGAAATCAAGCTTAAACAACACCTAATCCCATATTAGGTCACACCCCAAAGGAGAAGGTCAAAAGCCTAACCTATCAAAAGTTATGATTTTCCTAATTTTTCTAGGGTTTTTGGGTGATTCAAAAGGAAAAATGCAAATCAAATTGAAAATGCAAGATAAATTCATGAGGAAAATGACCTATAAACTACATGCAATATGTAACACAATGCAAAAAGAATCAAGTTCAAACTCTTCTTGGTTAGGCATAAATGATTTTTTAAAGTTAGGGTTTAAAAATGTGATTTTTATGACCCTTAATTCAAAGAAAATTGGAAAACTATGATCAAACCAAAAATGAAATTTGTGTGAAGAGTTTGAAAATGTTTCTAAATGCATTGGAATGATTCATGATTTTTTTTGTGAGTTTTAGAAACCTAAATGTATTTTTAATTAATTAAAATACTTTAATTAATTAAAAATATCATTTAAATAATTTTAAAATACTTTTTTAATGCAAAAAATAAAATAAAAATTATTTTTGGATTGAGAAAAATATTTAAAGTCAGAATGCAAAGTTTCATATTTTTGTGATCATTTTTGATATTTTAAAATAATTGTGCAAAAGAAATGAAAATAAATGAAATAAAAATGAACAAAATGGGAAGTCAACTTGAAATTCTGTGATCAGGTATGAGATGTCCTAAGAGATGTCCCAACACTTGATAGGACACTTGACAAATTTAACCAAAACTTAAATAGCAAGAAAAGTAAACAACACAGAAGTTTGTTAACCCAGTTCAGTGTATAACCACACTTACATCTGGAGGCTACCAAGCCAGGAGGAAATCCACTATTAGTATTATTAATTCTATACTTAAACCACCCTGTTTAATCTATCACTTAATAACTACCCAATGCAATTTCTACCTAAGACACACCTTAGATAAGAGTACCCTACTCACTCCCCCTCAATCACACAGTGATCAAGTTTACAAGTTTACTGAAATTGAAGACATTCTTCAAACAATACAGCTTGATCTTACTTCACAGTTTCAATCAAGTTACAAATGCACTTTTGCTTAAAAGCTCATAAAGTGGTACAATTTAAAACACCTGCTATTAAAAACACTAGACACCCTATTTGGTCTTCTGAAATTCGTACTCAATTCTATGAGTTTCTGTTGCTTAAATAGGTATCTGAATTTTGGGCTTTCTGTAGAATGATCCAGCCCTAATGTGCAGCATCTTTCACCTTGAATTTAGGGTTTGTTACCTCCTAGATTCTAGGTGATTTAGGTCTTCTGTTTTAATCTGAATCTTCAATATAAAACTCCCTACAGATGCGCCTTGTTCTGTTTTTATCCATCATTAATTAATTCCAGATAATTCTCCTTAAATATCTCTGATCAGTTAATCAATAATTAATTCTGGTAGCAGGTCTGAGATGTCTCAACATCTGTTGGGACATCCTGAAAAACTGAACTTAAGTTATTTACACAATGTCCCAACATCTGGTAGGACATCCTGAAATAAGTTCACATACTCTGTTTGATAATGTCCCAACATCTGATAGGACATTCTGAACTGAATTTAACATTTCTTGTTTGGTCAAAAATTCTGCCAATTCTTAAACATCTACAAACTCCCCCTTTGGCTAATTTTTGGCTAACATCTTTTCTGGTTTTCAGAGTGCAGCAGAAGTTCTTTTTATCAGAGTACAACATTACTTTTCTGTTGATTCTTATTTGAGATTACTCCCCCTCAAACATATATGTATCCAATTTTGTTGCAACAAAAAAACACTATTCAGTTCAGTAGCAAACAAACAGATTTTTTCATTCATTCTTAAACAGCAATTACAATTTGATGTTGTTCTCCCCCTTGGTAGACACAAAATTAGGGGCCAAAGGCACTATTACAATTACATTGCTGTCATTACATTTGCCTCACATACATTGATCACTCAGATTCATCACTCTCAGTTTCTTCCTCCACTTCAGTTTCTTTTTCAGCTTCACTTTCTTCATCAGCTTCACTGTCTTCATCAGATGCAGCATTCTGCTCTTCCTCACTTTCCAACCTTTTAATGATTTCCTCAAGCTTCTGCTTTCTAGCTTCAAGCTCTTTGCAGGTGCTTTTGAGTTCAGCAATTAAATCCTTCTTGGATATTGGATTCTTAGCAGTTGAGGGACCAGCAGATGTCCCAGAAGGTGCTTCAACATTTGCAGCATGGTGACTGAGGAATAATTTGTAGTGAAAAGCCAGGGGGCTCTCTCTCTTGCAGACTGTGTCCTTCTCATTTAAAATCCCAGGGTATTGACTTAGAACAATACCACACAGCAATGATGGAAAAGCTATTGGCAGCTTTGTTGCAGAAGAGATGGCATGCTTCATAGTTTGATCATAAATATAAGCTCCATAATCCATCTTGGTTTGAGTTCCCACAGCATAGATGAATCTGGCTAGACCAGTTGAGATTGAAGAAGTGTGATTGGTAGGCACCCAGTTAGCAGTTCTAATCCTGTTCAGCATGGCATACTTTCTGGTAAGCATGCTCACAGAGAGCTTTCCTTTCACAGGCCAAGCCTTGACCTGATTTGCAGTGATCACCTTACAGATTTGATTATCTGTCTTGCCTAGCTCATTTGGTCCATCTGTTTCTCTTCCTAGGTATTGATTTATGATTTGAGGAGAGAACTCAACACACTTACCTCTCACAAACACTTTTCTGAACTCAGATGACTTACCATTTGAGCAATCCTCCTGAAGATTCACAATGAACTCTTTGACAAGAAGTTCATAGCAGGGAGAGAACTCTGAGACTGTCTTGAATAGTCCTTCAGCAGAGATGAGGTCTATCAGTTCTGTGCACTCAAGTGCATTGCTGCTTAGTTCTCTTTCCAGGGCAACCTTTCTTTGGTACACATACTTCCATCTGTTAACACTAGAGACAAGATGGAATGATATGTTGTCCAAGGGAGCTTCTAGAACAGCAGTTGAAACTCTTGCTGGAGCTGGTCTCTTCTTGGGAGGAGATGTTGGGACATCTGATTCAACATCTGAATCTGATGGTGTGACAGCTTTTCTCTTCTGGGTTTGGACTTTGCTCCATGATTTTGTTGGACCAAAGGTAGCTTTAGCTTTGCCTTTCTTTGGACTAGCCTTCTTCTTCTCAGGGATGACAGTTTCAGCTTGCATCTTTCCTTTCCTGGACCTTAGCCTTTTGGCTATGCTGGGTTTAACAGATGCTATGATTTCTGCATCAGAGTCCTGCTCCAGGTTGACCACTGGAGGGGATTGAGCAGTCTCCTCTTCAGCTTGTTGATCATCAGGGATTTGATCTTCATTTGAGTCTTTAGCCTGTTCCACAGAGACTTCTTTATCACTTTCACTTGAGGCCTTTTTCTGGTCCTCAGTCTGTTCAGTATCAGCATCAGATGAATTTTCTTTCTCATCTGCAGATGTTCCAACATTCATTGGGACATCTTGTTCTGCAGGAGTGTCTTCTGCAGTCTGAGCTGGTTCTTCTTGAGGTGCAGGCATGGTGTTCAAGGGAACTGAGATCCCACTTACTACTCTTTGTTCAAAGAGGATTTGATTGACAATCTCCTTGATGGAATCATCAACATATTTTGAGGATTTTGGGGGCATGTTGGCAGGAGAAGGAATGCCTCCTTTTGCTTTGCTGCAGACTTGATCTTTAGCTCTCTTTGGTGTTCTTGCCTTTTTAGTGTGAGAAACGCTTCCCCTGAGTTCGTCCAATGGGGTTGATTGCATTGGCACAACAGAGATTGGAGTGGCATGAACCACGTCTTCCTTGTTGAGAATTTCCTCAGTAGTTTTAGGGTTTTGAGACATTGTAGAGGAAGATGGATGAACAGCTTTAGGGTTTATGATATCTGAAGGATTGCTAGTTAATGTGATTCGCTTGTGATGGTATGATGAGAATCTTGATAGCTTCTTATAAGTAGTTACTAAATAAGTAGCCGTTATAGTCCAAATGATTAGGGATGGAATTCCCAAGGATCTTGTCCAGACTAGCTTTGCCATCTGGAACTTATGCCATGCAATGTCATATGACATGTTGGCACATCTCATTAACTGCTAAATATCACATAAACAGATTCCAAGTTTGCCCCTTAAGTTCTCAAATTGTGTAACATCCAATGCTTTGGTAAAGATATCAGCTAACTGCAGATCTGTAGCAACATGCTCCAATGAAATCACCTTTTCTTCTACAAGATCTCTGATGAAATGATGTCTGATATCAATATGCTTTGTCCTGCTATGTTGGATAGGATTCTTTGATATGTTGATTGCACTTAAATTGTCACAGTACAATGTCATGACATCCTGTGGGACATTGTACTCAGTGAGCATCTGCTTCATCCAAACCAACTGAGAACAACTGCTACCTGCTGCTATATACTCAGCTTCAGCTGTAGATAAGGATACACAATTCTGTTTCTTACTGAACCAAGAAATCAGATTGTTTCCTAGAAAGAAGCATCCTCCTGAAGTGCTTTTTCTATCATCAGCACTTCCTGCCCAGTCAGCATCACAGAAGCCAGTGAGAATTGGTTTGCAACCATGAAAGTACATTATGCCATAGTCACAAGTACCATTAACATATTTAAGGATTCTCTTGACTTGATTGAGATGACTGACTTTTGGATCAGCTTGATATCTTGCACAAACTCCTACTGCAAATGCAATGTATGGTCTGCTAGCAGTCAAGTATAACAAGCTTCCAATCATGCTTCTGTATAAGCTTTGATCTACATTCTCTCCCTTTTCATCTTTAGTTAGCTTTAAATGTGTGGGGGCAGGAGTTCTCTTGTGAGCAGCATTTTCCATTCCAAATTTCTTGACTATGTTCTTGGAATACTTGCTTTGTGAGATGAACATTGAGTCTTCCATTTGCTTTATTTGCAGACCAAGAAAGTAGGTTAATTCTCCTACTAGGCTCATTTCAAATTCAGATTCCATCTGCTTGACAAAATGTTTGACCATCTTGTCAGACATCCCACCAAAGACAATATCATCAACATATATTTGTGCAATCATGACATTTCCTTCTTCATCTTTAACAAACAGGGTTTTATCAATTCCACCTTTTCTGTATCCTTGCTTGATAAGAAATGTGGTCAGTCTTTCATACCATGCCCTTGGAGCTTGCTTCAATCCATAAAGTGCCTTCTTTAGTTTGTATACATGATTTGGACAGCTTGGATCAACAAATCCTTTAGGCTGTTCTACATATACTTCTTCATTTAGGTAGCCATTTAAAAAGGCACTTTTCACATCCATTTGAAATAGCTTGAACTTCAATATACAAGCAATTCCCAACAACAGTCTGATTGATTCAAGCCTTGCTACTGGTGCAAAGGTTTCATCAAAGTTTACCCTTTCAATTTGAGTGTATCCTTGAGCAACAAGTCTAGCTTTGTTCTTTGTAACAACTCCTTGTTCATTTGACTTGTTCTTATACACCCATTTTGTTCCAATCACATTTATGTCATCAGGCCTAGGAACAAGATTCCACACTTCATTCCTTGTGAATTGACCTAATTCCTCTTGCATAGCACAAATCCAGTATTCATCAGTGAGAGCTTCCTTGATATTTTTAGGTTCTATCTTGGAAACAAAACAAGAACCTGAAATCACTTCTCTTGATCTAGTGCTCACACCTCTGTTGGGATCACCAATAATCAAATCTTTGGGATGATCCTTCTGTATTCTGATGGAGGGAGGTTTGCTTGATTCTTCTGACCTAGTATCATTTTGAGTGAAGTTATATTGATCATTCTTTTCTTCAGCTTCAATCTTGATATCAGCAGATGTTCCAACATCTTCTGGGACATCTGTAGGAGCATCATCAATTATCACATTTATGGATTCCATGATAACCTTGGTTCTAGAATTAAATACTCTATATGCTCTGCTGTTTATAGAGTATCCAAGGAAAATCCCTTCATCACTTTTAGGATCCATTTTTCTTCTTTGCTCCCTATCTGCCAGAATATAACAAATACTTCCAAAAACATGGAAGTACTTAACTGTGGGTTTTCTACCCTTCCAGACTTCATATATTGTGGACAAAGTTCCTTTCCTTAAGGTAACTCTGTTATGGATGTAACAGGCAGTGTTCATAGCTTCAGCCCAAAAGTACAGAGGTAACTTTTTAGCATGGATCATAGCTCTTGCTGATTCTTGAATGGTTCTATTCTTCCTTTCAACAATCCCATTCTGTTGAGGTGTGATAGGTGAAGAATACTCATGATTGATTCCTTCTGAAGAACAGAAATCTAAGAACTTTTGATTCTCAAATTCTTTTCCATGATCACTTCTTATTCTGATCACACAGCTGGATTTTTCCCTTTGCAATATTTGACATAATTCTTTGAATACATCAAATACATCTGACTTTTCTTTGATGAAGTTTATCCATGTATATCTTGAAAAATCATCAACCACAACATAGGCATACCTCTTACCACCAAGACTTTCAACCTGCATAGGTCCCATAAGATCCATATGTAGAAGTTCCAAAACTTTGGAAGTTGTCAGATGTTGGAGCTTTGGATGGGACATCTTGGTTTGCTTGCCTATTTGACATTCACCACATATTTTGCCATCATCAATCTTCAGTTTAGGAATACCTCTTACAGCATCCATAGATATGATCTTCTTTATGCCTCTGAAATGAAGATGACCTAGTCTTTGATGCCACAGTTTCACTTCTTCTTCTTTAGCTAGAGAGCAGGTTGAAGTGAGACTGAGATTTTGGGATTCCCACATGTAACAGTTGTCTTTAGATCTGGCTCCTTTCATGACAACTTCTTGTTCTTTGTTAGTCACTATGCATTCTGATTTGGTAAAGTTTACACTGTATCCTTGATCACATAGTTGACTTATGCTGATCAGGTTAGCAGTTAAACCTTTAACTAGCAGCACATCATCTAGTCTTGGAACATCTTGACAATCCAAGGTTCCAACTCCCTTGATTTCTCCTTTAGCTCCATCTCCAAAGGTAACATACCTGGATGAATGTGATTTTAAGTTTACTAGCAAATTCTTCAATCCAGTCATGTGTCTTGAGCATCCACTATCAAAGTACCAGTCTTCTTTAGCTGATACTCTCAGTGATGTATGTGCTATGTATGCAGTACTTTTCTTTGACCAGATGAGTTGAGATTTCTTTTGATGCCTCTGCCCTGTGTGTTGTTCAGCTGATCTCCAAGCTTGATTGTTGATCTTGTTCTTGGGTATGTGACTTTGATTAGTCTGAGTGTCAGTTTTTGGTCTCCAAACCTTCTTGATGACCTCTGTCTTCTGCTTAGGAGATTGCTGATTATGTAGCACTTTCTTGGTACCTTCTACTTTCTGTTTGGAAGATTGCTGATACACCTGATTTGGATATCCATGTAACTTATAACAGTGAGGTTTGATATGCCCAAATCTTCCACAGTGATGGCATCTCCATCTTTGATACTTCTTCTTCATTTTGTTCTTTCCAGAATGTTTAGACATCTGTTGGAACATTATGTTTGTCTTTGTGTTCTGATGTTGAAGCATCTGTTGGGACATCTTGTTTGACTGTGTAGTTTTTGAAGTAGTTTTGCTAGAGTTGGCTTCATCTCTGTTATATCCCAGTCCACTTTTGTCCCCTGAATGTTTATTATTGCTGAGAATAACATCCAGTGTGTTTGAGCTGCTGTTCAACATTCTAACAGATTTGGACATATGTTCCAACTTAGAGTTGAGAAGGCTTACTTCACTTTTTAAGGTGTCAATGATCTCCTGATCATTTGCTTTGTCATCTTCTAATGCCTCATTCTGCTTCTTTAGCTTTATGACTTCACTGCATATTTCAGAGCTTCTTTTGTATAGATCTTTGAATGCTTGCTCAAGTTCTTCATAAGTAAGTTCTCCACAACTGGAATCACTATCATATTCACACAGTCCAGCTAAAGCAGTAATATGCTTAGCTGATTCTTCTTCTGAATCTCCTGAGTCTTCATCAGACCAGGTCACAGAGAGTCCTTTCTTTTGCCTCTTTAAGTAGGTAGGACATTCAACCTTGATGTGTCCATATCCTTCACATTCATGGCATTTGACTCCTTTATCTTGACTGGTCTTTTCAGCATACTTTAATCTTTTGTTAGCATCATAAGGTCTTCTGTTCTCAGAGCTTGTGTTTCTTCCACTAGGTTTGGATTTGCCTTCCATTCCTCTGAGAATTTGTTTGAATTGTCTTCCAAGCAAAGCAAGGTTTTCTGATAAGCTTTTATCATTTGCTGATTCATCATCTTCTTCTTCATCTGTATTTGACACCAAAGCTATGCTTTTGTTCTTTTTGACATTTGTGTCATTCATTCCCATCTCAAAAGTTTGAAGGGAACCAATGAGTTCTTCAACTTTCATGGAGCATATGTCTTGAGCTTCTTCTATTGCAGTGACTTTCATGTCAAATCTTTTTGGCAAAGATCTGAGAATCTTTCTTACAAGCTTTTCATCAGTCATCTTTTCTCCCAAAGCTCCAGAAGTATTGGCTATATCCAAGATGTTCATATAGAACTCATGAATTGATTCATCTTCCTTCATTCTCAAGTTTTCAAACTTGGTGGTGAGAAGTTGAAGTCTTGACATCTTTACTTTTGATGTTCCTTCATGAGTTGTTTTGAGAGTATCCCAAACATCTTTGGCCAGCTCACAATGATGCACAAGTCTGAAAATGTTCCTATCAATGCCATTGAACAAAGCATTTAAGGCTTTTGAGTTGCCTAGTGCTGAGTCTTCTTCCTCCTTACTCCATTCTTCTTCAGGTTTCAGCACTTTTGATCCATCTTTGGTGTCTTGGATAGGGTGATCCCATCCAACATTGACTGCTCTCCATGCCCTGTTGTCAAGTGACCTTAAGAATGCAATCATTCTTGGCTTCCAGTAGTCATAATTAGATCCATCCAGTATAGGTGGTCTATTTACTGACCCTAAATCTCTGTCCATGTTACAGAATTTGTATTCCCTAGATCTCACCCAGTATAAACAGGCAGGGTGCCTGCTCTGATGCCAATTGAAATTCTGTGATCAGGTATGAGATGTCCTAAGAGATGTCCCAACACTTGATAGGACACTTGACAAATTTAACCAAAACTTAAATAGCAAGAAAAGTAAACAACACAGAAGTTTGTTAACCCAGTTCAGTGTATAACCACACTTACATCTGGAGGCTACCAAGCCAGGAGGAAATCCACTATTAGTATTATTAATTCTAGACTTAAACCACCCTGTTTAATCTATCACTTAATAACTACCCAATGCAATTTCTACCTAAGACACACCTTAGATAAGAGTACCCTACTCACTCCCCCTCAATCACACAGTGATCAAGTTTACAAGTTTACTGAAATTGAAGACATTCTTCAAACAATACAGCTTGATCTTACTTCACAGTTTCAATCAAGTTACAAATGCACTTTTGCTTAAAAGCTCATAAAGTGGTACAATTTAAAACACCTGATATTAAAAACACTAGACACCCTATTTGGTCTTCTGAAATTCGTACTCAATTCTATGAGTTTCTGTTGCTTAAATAGGTATCTGAATTTTGGGCTTTCTGTAGAATGATCCAGCCCTAATGTGCAGCAGCTTTCACCTTGAATTTAGGGTTTGTTACCTCCTAGATTCTAGGTGATTTAGGTCTTCTGTTTTAATCTGAATCTTTAATATAAAACTCCCTACAGATGCGCCTTGTTCTGTTTTTATCCATCATTAATTAATTCCAGATAATTCTCCTTAAATATCTCTGATCAGTTAATCAATAATTAATTCTGGTAGCAGGTCTGAGATGTCTCAACATCTGTTGGGACATCCTGAAAAACTGAACTTAAGTTATTTACACAATGTCCCAACATCTGGTAGGACATCCTGAAATAAGTTCACATACTCTGTTTGATAATGTCCCAACATCTGATAGGACATTCTGAACTGAATTTAACATTTCTTGTTTGGTCAAAAATTCTGCCAATTCTTAAACATCTACACAACTGATCCAGTGGATGAGATTCAAACTGGGGAAGGAGGGAATTGACCACACGCGCATCTTAATGGCTGAGATTCAAACTGGATTAATTATCATTAATTAATTTAATAATCAGAATTAACTTAAGTGAACTAATCTTGACCGTACGCACGCTAACCTAATCAAGATCCAAGTGTGGGAAATCAATCTGGGCAACTAACCCTAATTAGGGTTTTAATGGTTTTCAGGTGACCGGAGCTAGCTCCGGTCATCTTCTCCGGCCAACCAAAATTCCAACTTCTTCCCTAGGTCGAATTAAAAGCTCTAAAGCTCCAGAAATGATATACTACCCTCCCTTAACAAGACTCCATCATCAAACAACATTTATGATTCACACAAACATGATTCGAAGCAAAACGGAAAAACATTCAAAACTTTCAAAAGTTCAATACATGCTTATTTCTCAACCATTTACGAAAATAAACATATCAGGGTGATCAGCTAATCATGTAGAATCATTTAGAAACTTTAAACAAGAGTTTTGGAAAAAACGTTCATCATGGCTACCTGAGTTGAAGGTTTGCAAATTGGAGCTTTCTGACCTCTTTCTTTGTGCGAAATGCCACCAATGATCCCTCTGATGCTTCTGGAAAGCTTGAATTGAGTTTAAATGGCCTCCTTTGTGAATTTCAGTTCTGAGGAGTGAGAAATCGTATTTGTTGTGTGATGTGTTTCAGGTCATTCTAATGGTTGGGATTTGTTCCTTGGGTGATGATGAGTTGAATGGTGAAGAAAGTTTGAAGTTTGAGTGGTTGTGCAATGAAATTCGAAGATGTGAAGGTTTCTTGAGGTTTTTGTGATTGCTGACTTGTGGGAGGTTCTGAGCTTGTGTGTTGTATGTTTTATGATCCATGATGTTTGTATAAACCAATGGGATTGCTCAGAAAGTGGGTGGTGGCACAGCTTGATTGGTATGGGCCAAGTTGCAAAAAGTCAAGGTGATGTGTACTTGAAGCATGGCACGGGTCAGAGGTTGTTTGGAGGGGTGTTTGGCCTCATCTTGGTTCATGGAGGACCATGGGATTGAATTTGATGTGCTGGAAGGCTTGGATGAAAAGTTCTCATGGATTTTGCAACTTTCCCTCTTTGGTGTTTCTTGTGATTCAAGCCTTGGAATGCTTCAATTATTGGGCCAATTTTGATCCTTTGAAGTTTTCTTGACATGTTGTAACATGTTTGAGCATATTAGAAGTCATTTAGAAGCTTGAACATGCCAAAATGCAAAATCCCTCTTTGACATGAAACTTGAAATTATGGGATTTTTTCCAACTTCGAAAGGCCGTATCTTGAGTTCTAGGATGAATAAAGACAAGTTCTTGTACTTTTTGAAAAGGTAAAGACCTAATCTACAACTTTCATGCCCAAGAATTTTTCATTTGAAGCATTTTTGGTCATGAAAGAGGAGGTTGAAAATCTTTCCCAAAATGGAAAGTTTACATTTCAAGTCATTTCCAAAAATGGCAAGTTTGTAATTGACTCAAAATTCTTCAATCTTGTGAACTTCCAACCATTTCTAAGATCAAATAAAGATCATTAAACTTCAACTTGATGAAAATGACCCTTTGGTTCCATTGTTGGGGGCCTCAGATGCCCTGATTTTGACTTAACTTGCCTAGGAAGTTACCCAGTGAACATATGACTTCCACGATGAATTTCTTCATCAAACTTGGTACACATAATCCTTATAACATATTAAGAACATTAGAAACAAGAATGACAAAAAAAATTGGAGTTGAGGCCTCTGAAACCAAAACCCTAATTTTTGTCATCTGTGCAGTGAAAACCCTAGCTCTGCTTCCATGCCTTTGCCAGTTCTTGTGATCTCTTGACTTTCATGAACTTTGAGGAGCATATCATATGATGATGGAACACACATGGACCCTCTTGAAAAGCTTTGAGACCTTTGGATGGCTCAGATGGGTTCTTGGATTGCTCAGATCACAAACCCTAGATGCAGATGAACTTGAACTATGAAGTGAAACAAAAATGCAATATGAGATGTAATGCTTAAAAAATAAAAATGAAAGATCATAAGCCATGGTGTGAGAAAACATGAGGGAAAATTTGGGGTGTTTACAATACTTATACACAATCCTTCTAATACTCGTCCGTATCCTACTTATACATAATTCTTTGATACTCGTCTGTATCTTATGCATCTCCCCGGCAGATCAACACTCGTCTGTGTTCCTTGTTCAAACAGTTGATACCCATCCGTATCATCACTTCTTAAACACACGTCATTGTTTGTTTCTATCATGTTCCTAAGGATACTCGTCTGTATCTTTAATTTATACACACTGTCGAAACATTTATACTATTTTATTTTTAGGGCTTAAACACTCGTCCGTGTTTATCTATCCCCAGAAGACGCCAACAAAACAACTTTCTATCTGACATTCGTCCTATGTCACGATAATCCTTAGCAGTCGTACCCTGCTAGGTGATCGTCCTTCACCTTTTGATGATCGTACCTCATCATTCATCCGATGGCCGTCCCAATCATTGATCTTTTTATTCGGCATTCGTTCTATGTCGCGATAATCCTCAGCAGCCGTACCCTACTAGGTGATCGTCCTTCACCTTTTAATGAACATACCTCATCATTCATCGGATGACCGTCCCCCTCGTCGATCTTTTTATCCGGCATTCGTCCTTTGTTGCGATAATCCTCAATAGTCATACCTTGCTAGGTGGTCGTCCTTCACCTTTTGATGACCGTCCCTCATTGTTTTATCCGATGGCCGTCCCCATTGTTGATCTTCCTATCCGACATTCGTCCTATGTCGTGATATGTTTTAGCAGTCGTCCCCTTCTAGGTGATTGTCCTTCACCATTTAATGACTGTCCCTCATCATTGATTTATTTATTCTTCACTCGATGGCCGTCCCCGTCGCGGTTTCTTTATTCTTCAGCCTGACAGTCGTCCCCGTTAGTGCTTTTAAATCCCCAGTAAAGTCGCCTTTCCTTACCCGATGGCCGTCCCCGTCGTAGATTATTTATTCTCCAACATGATGGTTGTCCCTGTCAGCGCGTTTCTCACCATTTTTATCCCCAACAGTTGTCCTCTACTCGATGGTCGACCTCCGTCGCTATCATTTGATATTCAGTCTAATTGTCTATTACAATTTATATCCCTTTTCTTCTTATAATAAATAGTGCAAATTTTGTACTATCTTGGTATTCAACCACAAGTTATATTGTATGTCTGTTATGCCATGCGCTTACATCCTACACCACTAACTCAAAAAAACTTTCTATCTTGTGATCCTTCATGTTGCATTGCATAAGCATGCCATCTCACACTACATAGTTATTTCACTGCATAGCTGCATAGTTAGGGTTTGTGATCAGGTGAATCTTAGAGGTGGTTTGAGCTATCTCAGAGGCCATGAAGCATGCATAGAGGGTCCATGAGTGTTCTATGATCATATTATACCTCCAAGTTTGCTTTAAAGTCACAAAATCTCAGAGGATTTCACAGCTACCCAGGCAGGCTTAGGGTCTCCTACACAGATGACCAGAAATTAGGGTTTTGGGTTTGAGGACCTTACACTTAAAAGTTTTGGCCATTCTTGATTCTATTGGTCTATATATGTTATAAGGAGCATGTGTATCAAATTTAAAGCAAAAATTCATTGTGGAAGTCATCTAATTAAATGGTAGCTTGTTGTGCAAGAAAAGTCAGAATTAGGGCATCTGAGACCACCCACAAAGGTTCCAAAGGGTCATCATCATCAATTTGAGGTCCTATGATCTTTATTTGATCTTAGGAATGCTTGGAAGTTCACAAAATTGAAGAATTTTGAGCCATTTCAAAAGTTTCCATTTTTGGACATGACTTGTAATGAAAACTTTCCATTTTAGGAAAGATTTTCAACCTCTTCTTTCTTGATCAAAAAGGTTTCAAATGAATTTTCTTCAAACATGAAAGTTGTAGATTGGATCTTCCCATTTTCAAAAAGTACAAGAACTCCTCTTGATTCATCCTAAAACTCAAGTTATCATGGATCAAAGTTGGGAAAAATCACATAATTTTCAAGTTCATGTCAAAGAGGGAAATGTGCAAATTGGACTTCTAAGCACTTGTTTGGCCTTTAATTCATGTCTACACATCATAACATTGATAAGCAACATTTCAAGGCAAGAATTCAGCCAAGAACCAAGGCATTTCATGGCCAATTGTCACAAAGTTGCCAAAATGCAAAACCACTTCAAACTTGTGATCCAAGCCATACAACTCACCACAATTTATCCAAGAGTCATCCTTGAACTCAACTGATGCAGTACAAACCAGGAAAGCATCTCTGCACCTTGTCATACCTCAAGTACACCAAACCTTGACTTTTTGCAATTTCTTCCATGTTCTTGGAATAGTGATCAGCAGCCTCTAATAACCTGCTCCATGACCTACTCAAAAATTATGGGAGTGATATAGCAACTCATTCAGCATTGAAACAAGACACACTTCAGATTGCACAAAAATTGCCTAAAACTTCATATCTTCGATTCTCACTCCTCAGCCATCAAACTCCAGAAATTATTTCACCATTCAATCACAAATCACCTAAGGAACAAATCCCACCCCTCACAATGGCCTGAAACACAACATATCAAAAACACGATTTCTGATACACCAGAACGAAACCTCTCAAAATAGCCAATATAAACGCCATCCAAGCATGCCATTAGCACTAGGGGGATCAGTGGAGGTGGTTTGCACAAAGGGAAGGCTCAGAAAGCTAACCTTTGAAAGTCTCCGGCTCAGGTATAGCTCAAGAACTTTTTTCTCAGAACCTTGATTTCTTGTTATAAAATGAATCTATGTGTTGCACTGATCATCCTGATGGGTTTAAAATTGAAAATGGTTGAGAAATAAGCATTTCATGTTGTTCTGAAAGTTTGACCTAAAAGTTTTTTGATTCGATTCTTGTTGTTCATGTGTTATAAATGTTATTTGATGATTGATTCTTGTTCCATGATGCTTGGGGAATGTTTCAGGGCAATTTTTATGGAGTTTAATGACCTAGGGAAGAAGATAGGTTTTGGGGTTGGCCGGAGAAGATGACCAGAGCACTGTCCCATTCATCTGAAAGTCATTAGGGTTAGTGAGCCCAAATTGAACCACAACCATTGGATTAAGATTAGGTTAGTGTATGAACGGTCCAGATGTGTCATTAAACCCTAATTTTAATTAATTAAGTTAATTATAATTAAATTAACTCAGAATGATCCTCAGCCCTTGGATCACGCGCGTAAGCAAAATTTAAATCTGGTCCCTTAGATCTTCATACCTCAAGTCAAGCTGACTTGAAATCTCAACCCTTTATCCACTTCCCATGCAATCCTGGCCCTTCATTTCAATTACTTTTGCATTTTTATTTTATTTCTTTCATTTTATTTCACATATTTATTTAAAATAGCAAAACATTTTATAAAATTCTGATCTTTTGCATTTTCACTTCAATTAATTTTAAAAATCCAAAAACATTTTTATTTTTATTTTTTTCATTGAAAATCCATTTTTAAATCATTTAATTGTATTATTTAATTAATTAATTCATTTTAATTAATTAAAAATGCTTTTAGGTATTTAAAAATCACCAAAAAAATTCATGAAACATTCTTACACATTTAGAACAATTTACAAACTCATCTTACAAATTTCTTTTAGAGTTTGATCATGTTTTGACAATTAACCATGAATTAGGGTTTCCAAGTTTCCTATTTTTCTAACCCTAACTTCAAAAATCCGTTTCTGATCAACCAAGATGAATTTGCACATGGTTCTTTTTGCATTCTTTAATACTTGGCATGTAGTATCTAGGGCATTTAACTCATATTTTTTCATTGCATTTTCTATTTGTTTGGCATTTTTCATGAAGAAGTACCCAAAACCCTAGCCTAACTTAGAAAAACCATAACTTGACTTTGGTATAGCTTCTTACCTCCATCTTTGGGGAGCGATCTTATGTGTGTTTAGGGGTCTTTTGGTTGCAATTTCAATTATTTATCATATGTTTTGCTTCTGTTTTGATCATATGCATCTCATACTTTCTTAAAACCCTAATTTGCCATGTTCATTTGCATTCATCTTTGCATACCTTCATCATAAGAACTTGTCATGACATCTCATGCATTTGTATGTCATCTTAGATACCTTAGGACATGTGTGAACACTGGTTGATCATTGTTTCATCCATTTGGTATGTTTTGCATCCATTACTTCTTATGTGTATTCATGTGATTTCAAGCTTCTAACATGCTTTCCTTTGCATCTCATCTCTTGTATGATCATACATAAACATTGTACATGTCTTTGCATCATTTCATAACACATTTGCATTGTGTTTGCACTTATGGTCTTGATTATTGCATCTTCATTTGCCTTATTTCCTTTTGTTTCATATCTTATGCATTCATACTAACTTTTCAGGAGCTTCAGGTAAGTTGTTTAGGATGTGGATTTTCCTCCACATCCAACTTCTTTTTATCACTCCATTTGCATATTTATTTGTATTTGAAGTGAGTTTGGCTCACTTATGCTCTCTCTTGCTCCCTTTCTTTCTCTTAGGTTACTTAACTAGTTCAGGAAGTAAGTAACCTATTCTCCTTTCTCTTCTCTTTTCATCTGTTTCTTCTTCCTTGGTAGCCATCTGAAGATCTTTTCTTAGGCCTCACAAACCATAGGAATATCCAAGTATGATAACTCTAGGGTTGTACATAGTCTTCCCTAGTTTTTACCTTTGAGTCTCCTTGAGTCTCTGCTTCTCATCTCCTAATCAAGGCTAAACAGTTAAGGTTTTAAGACTCTGAATTAGGGTTATGCCTGTATCCTTATCTTAGGATGGAGTGTATAACTTTAATACTTAGTGTTAAACCCTTAAGTTGTTTACACCTCCTAATCAAAACACCTAATATTCATTAAGACTTAAGCTTGTAACTTGGGCCTTATATTAGGGTTACATCTCTGCCTGTTGGTTCAAAGGGACTAACCTGTCGCTCCCGAAGATTTGCATCCTGGTGCAGACGCGAACGGTCAGCAAAGAGAGAAATGAAATGAAGATGAATAGAGTCACCAGCTAGGCATTTTTGTTCCGAAGGAAAGGTAATGTTGCATAAACCTAGAAAAAAGATGGATAAGATGGTTGCGAACCAGAGAAACTGAGAAAGGGGGTTGGTTACAACCTGGGAAGGTATTAGCACCCAGATTGTCCATCGTACCTGACGGGATCCACGCTTAGAAGATTGTGTTAAAAAAAAGGGTAGTGAATGTGATGTCTGTGTGCAAAAAGCTGGAAAATAATATACAAGTGTCAGTGCAAAAGGGTGAATTGCTCAGGACCTGAAGCTTAAAAGGGAATGTGAGAGAGGGGGATGACACAGAGACTTTTGTTCGATAATAGTTAAGTTATGCCTACGTATCCTCTCGTGCAATGAGGAAGTCAGAACACCGTAGTTCGACTCAAAGAGACTGAAAGATAAATTGACTGTGAACTGCTTGCTTGTCTATGCTCAAGTGTATGACTCGTCTGACTCGAGTGCTAACTGTCTTGCATTAGACGGAAGAAGCAAGTTCTCGTTTGTGAATGCGTGTGATGAGAAAAGAATCCTGGAGGAGAAGATTATTGTTTGTTTTTGTGTTTTCAGTCTTGTTATTGTTTTTGGTGTTTTTCATAAGTTAATGAGCTTAAGCCTAAATCAAGGGCTTGTAAACTCATTATATCTTCCCTGATTAGGGATAATGAGCCTACTTAAGTATGAGATAAGCATCTCAACTTAATTACCATGATGATGTAGGATTAAGATCATTAACCCACTTGTGATTAATAATATGATTTTTTTTTTGTTTAGTGTTAAGTAATGATTTTAATCTCTAATCGCAGATTAGTGGACTCATTACACCATCCTAATAGAAAGATAATAGATGAGCACACTTAAGATGAGGAAGATACCTCTACTTAATCCATGGTTAGGGATTAAATTCATTATATAACAAAGCCTTTATTAAGTGGATTTTAATTAAGGGATGAGATCAAGAAGTGGATTTTATAGTTTGTAGGACAAACTTGAGGGGGACTTGTCCATTAAACACTAGGGTTAGTCCTTCTTAACCATAAATGAAGAATTAGAACCCTAATGTAAGGCCCAAGTTACAAGATGAAGTCTTAGTGATTATTAAGATGATTTGATTAAGAGGTTTAAACAAATTAAAGGTTTAACACTTAGGATTAAAGTTATACACTCCATCCTAAGAGAAGGGTGCGGGCATAACCCTAATTCCAAAGTCCTAAAAATTTAAGAGTTTAGTCTCTGATTATGAAGATGAGAAGAGAGACTCAAGGAGACTCAAAGGTAAAAGCTAAGGGGGAATAATTACAACCCTAATTATTATCATGCTTGGATGTTCCTATGGTTTGTAAGGCTTGAGAAAGATCTTCAAGGAAGCCACCAATGGAAGAAGCAGATGAAAGGAGGATAAAGCAGAAGGATAAGTTACTTACTTCTTTGAAGAAGATAAGTAACTTAAAGAGAGAAAGTGAGAGAGATGGAACACAAGTGAAAAAGTTCACTTCAAAAACCAGCAAGATGCAAATGAAAGAGATAAAGAGAGGTGAGAAGTGAAGGCAAATCCACTTCTCAAAGTAACTTACCATCTGAAAATGTTAGCATGGATGCATAAAGCACAAAGCATAAAGAAATGAAATGAAATGAGATATAATGAGGTGAAATGACCAAAGTCAGAAGTGTTTATGCAATGTTAATGTCATATGAGATGATGCAAAGGCATGAAAAGTGTATATGAATGATCATACAAGAGTGAGATGTCATGTAAACATGCTTTGAAGTTTGAAAACACATGAAAGTTAATGAAATGAAATGAATGCAAATCATGGAAAATGAATGAAGAAATGATCAAGCATGATTCTAACATGTCCTAAGATGTCTAAAATGACATATGAATGCATGAAATGTCATGGCAAGTTCATGTAATGATGCATATGCAATGTGAATGCAAATGAACATGGGAAATTAGGGTTATATGGAAGCATGAGATGCAAATGAACAAAACAGAAACATATGACATGATAAGAAAATGAAATTAAGCTCAAACAAACCCTAATCCCATACTAGTTCACACCCCAAAGGAGAAGGTTAGAAGCCTAACCAATCACAAGTTATGAATTTCCTAAGTTTCTAGGGTTTTTTGGGTGATTCTCAAAGGAAAATGCAAATCAATTCAAAAATCCAAGATAAATCCATGAGATAAATGACCTATAAACTACATGTTATGCACAAAACAATGCAAAACGAATCATCTTCAAACTCTTCTTGGTTAGGCAGAAATTTTTTTTTTAAGTTAGGGTTCAAAAATAAGATTTTAATGACCCTTAATTCAAAGAAAATTCACAAACTATGATCAAACCTAAAAAGAAATTTGTATGAAGAGTTTGAAAATGTTTCTAAATGCAAAGGGATGATTCATGATTGTTTTGGTGATTTTTAGAAACCTAAATGTATTTTTAATTAATTAAAAGACTTTAATTAATTAAAAATAACATTTAAATATTTAAAAAATACTTTTTTAATGCAAAAATAAAAATAAAAATCATTTTCAGGTTGAGAAAATTATTTGAAACAAAAATGCAAAAGGAAATATATTTTGAAAGCTTTTTGGTATTTTAAATAAAATGAGAAAGAAAAATACAAAGAAAATGAAATAAAAATAAAATAAAGGGGAAGTACGCAGATCCAAGGGCCAGGATTCAAACTAAAGGGGGGAGGGTTGACTGGAACGTGAATGGGTGGCTGAGATTCACTCTGATTAAACTAATTAAACTTAATTAAACTAATTAATTAAAGGATTAATAACTAATGAAGCATTTGGGCCGTCCACACGCACGGGAAGTATGATCCAATGGCCCAGATTTAAACTAACCTAATTAATCAGAAATTATGCCCTAATAACCTTCAGGTGGCCGGAGAAGACCTCCGGTCATCTTCTCCGGCCAGACTCCCTCCCTGAACCTCTCAAAACCCCACAAAAACTCACCACAAGCTCTAGAAATGATCCTTAACTACCAACAAACTCAAATCCAGCAACAAAAACAATTAATCATGCGTGAATGAAGAGAATCGAAGAAGAACAAAAATTAGGTCAAAGTTTCAGAGATTCAGTTCATGCTTATTTCTTGCTTATTTTCAAAACTAAACACATCCCCATGATCAGTGCAACATATAGAACAATATTTTAACAAGAAAACAAGATTCTGGAAAAAAAGTTCTTGAGGTTACCTGAGGTTGAGCTTCCTGATTCTGGGCTTTCTGGCCTCCTCCCTTGTGAAAAACAACTTCAATGAACCCCCTGAGGATGATGTGAAGCTTAGAACAAGTTTGTATGGTTTGGTTTGAAGGTTTTGTTTCTGCTGCACCAGAAATCGTGTTTGTGTTTGGGGATGTTTCAGGCTATGGTGAAGGGTGCTTTGTATTCTATGGATGATTTTGAGATGAATGGTGAAAAAAGTTTTGATTTTTAGTGGCTGAGTGATGAGAATCGAAGAGGGAAAGTTTTATGTTGATTTTGTGTAATCTGAGTATGGGGAAGATCCAGGCTTGTGTGTTGTATCAAATGGAGTCCATAATGTTTGTATATGATGTTTTGATTGGCCAGAGAGTTGTTGGTGGCATAGTGTGATTGGTATGGTTGTTTTTGCAAAACATCAACATTGGTTGTACTATGAGCATGGGTCATGGCAGGAGTGGTTCTATGGCATGTCTTGCTTCAGCATACTTTGTGGAGGGCCCTTAGATCATTTTTATGCAGCTGGATCATTTGGATGAAGAGATACCATAGGTTTTGCAAAATTCCCTCTTTGAATTTTCTTGGATCACAAGCTATGAAATACCTCTAACCATGGGCCAATTCTGATCTTTTGAAGTCACATAGGCATGTTATGAAGTGTTTGTACACATTTGAAGTCATTAGAAAGCTTGAATATGCCAATTTGCAAAATCCCTCTTTGACATGAAACTTGAATTTTTAGGATTTTTGCCAACTTTGAAAGGCCATATATTGAGTTCTAGGATGAATCAAGACATGTTGTACTTTTTGAAAAGGGAAAGACCTAATCTACAACTTTCATGACCAAGAATTTTTAATTTGAAGCATTTTTGGTTGAGAACGAGGAGATTGAAAAACTTTCCCAAAATGGAAAGTTTCCATTACAAGTCATTTCCATTTTTGGCAAGTTTGCAAATGGCTCAAAATTCTTCAATCTTGTGAACTTCCAACAACTTCTAAGATCAAATAAAGATCATATAACTTCAATTTGATGAAAATACCCCTTTGGTTCCATTGTTGGGGGCCTCAGATGCCCTGATTTTGACTTAACTTGCTCAGGAAGTTACCCAGTGAACATATGACTTCCACAATGAATTTCTTCATAAAACTTGGTACACATGATCCTTATAACATCTTAAGAACATTATAAACAAGAATGGCCCAAAAATTTGGAGTTAAGGCCTCTGAAACCAAAACCCTAATTTTGGTCATCTGTGTAGTGAAAACCCTAGCTCTGCTTCCATGCCTTGCCAGTTCTTGTGATTTCTTGTCTTTCGTGAACTTTGAGGGATATAATATGATGGTATAACAAACATGGACACTCTTGTAAAGCTTTGAGGCCCTTGGGATGACTCAGATGGATCCTTGGATTGCTCAGATCACAAACCCTAGATGTAGATGAACTTGAACTTATGCAATGAAACAAAAATGAAATATGAGATATAATGCTTATGCTTATGAAAAAATGAAAGATCACAAGCCATGGTGTGATAAAAAATGAGGGAAAATTTGGGGTGTTTACATAACCCTAGTGTTTAATGGACAAGTCCCCCTCAAGTTTAGTCTTACAAACATAAAATCCATTTCTTAATCCCACCTTTAATTAAAATCCACTTTAATAAAGGTTTGTTATATAATGATTTTAATCCCTGACCATGGATTAAGTTGAGGTATCTTCCTCATCTTAAGTGTTCTCATCTATTATCCTTCTCTTAGGATGGTGTAATGAGTTCACTAATCCCTGATTAGAGATTAAACTCATTACTTAACACAAAACAAAATAAAAAAACACTTAATAATCACAAGTAGGTTAATGAACTTAATCCTGCATTATTAGGGTAATTAAGTTGAGATTTTCATCTCATGCTTAAGTAGAATCATTATCCCTAACCAGGGGTGATATAATGAGTTTATGACCCTTGATTAAGGCTTAAACTCGTTATCCTATGCAAAACACCAAAAACAATAAAAAACTGAAAACACAAAAATAAACAATAAACATATCCTCCGGGATTCTTTTCTCATCACATTCACTCTAAAAACGAGAACTCGGTTCTCCCGTCTAATTCAAGACAGTTAGAACTCGATCCAGACGAGTCATACACTTAAGCATAGGCAAGCAAGCAGTTCACAACAAAAACATCTAAGTCTCTTTGAGTCGAACTACAGTGTTCTGACTTCCTCATTGCACGAGAGGATACGTAGGCATAACTTAACAGTTATCGAACAAAAGTCTCTTTGTCTTCCCCCTCTCCTCCTCCCAGTTTCTCATTCCTTAGCCTCACTTTTGAGCACTTACTTTCTTTTTGCACTGACACTTTGTACATCCTTTTCTCCCTAGGTTTTTTATTCACCATTTAGCACATACACCATTTCCCTTTAAACACAATTAAGTAAGTGTGGATCCCGTCGAGTACGACAGACGATCTGGGTGCTAATACCTTCCCAGGTCGTAACCTACCCCCTTACTTAGTCTCTTTGGTTTGCAACCGTCTTATCCACCTCTTTCTTGGTTTATGCAACATTACCTTTCCTTTGGGATAAAAATGCCTAGCTGGCGACTCTATTCAACCTCAACCTCCAACATCGCCTCATTAGTTTGCGTTTGCACCGGGATGAAAATCCGGGGAGCGACAATAAGTTGGTTTATTAAAGTGTGGTTTTGATTAGAACAAGGATAATTGCTTTGATTGCATTGATTCAGATAAGCATTTATTAAAGGTTGTGTTAGTTTGAGTAAGAATTGAGGATTCGATATGTTGGATTAGTTGGAAGCAAAGAATATGAGTTATCTAATGGAAATTCTTGCATTTATGTACCTTATATTGTTATAATGATATTGTGTGTTTAAGATGATTTTCGAAGGACGTGTTATTTTAAGATAGTAAGGTTGTAGTTACGTTGAGGATAATTGGAAATTCATGCAGTATATAAATATTGTCCAAAAATTTGGAAATTGTCGCGGTTTTATTTATATTGAACGTTCGGAGGTGTTGTCTTATGAATCTAATTTGGAAGTATTTTGTAATTACAAGAGTAGAATACCTGTTATAACGAAATACAGAAGAGTTAAGTCGAAAGTGTTGTTGATGTGTCGATTTTGGTGATTGAGGAAGTTTGAAATAAACTCGGTAGACATGGTACCTTGAAAGTAATCATAGTGCGTAGTGAACTCATGGTGTAGTGCAGTTGTTCTTAAGTGAATAACAACGATGTTAATAGTTTATTACTTTGATGTTGGGTTTAAATTGTGTGTTTCTATGTTGTTGTATTCTAATTCTTCAATCTTTGAATTATTGAGTTGGATACTATCTTGTGTTGAGATGCTAGTTGTCAAGTGTATTACTTGTGTAGTATTTGTAATCGTTGTTGTCGTGATGTTAGGAGTTATGGTTTGTATTATATGTGAAGTTGTCCTTCTGAGTCGAGATTTAAATTGTCGGACGCAGTAAGTGGTTGAAGTAGTTATATCAGACGAATTTTTGAGGACGAAAATATTCTAAGAGGGGGAGAGTTGTAACGCCCCAAAAATAATTAGAATATTTATTTAATTGGTTTATAACAAATATTCAAGATTTATCGGTGAATTTGGCGAAATAGGATGGTGTAATATGTGGTTATGACGAATGAGGTGTAATTTGATGAATTAAGTGATTATCCGGAAATATTTTATTAATGATAATAGAATAATATTATTTGGATTATTGTAATTATTATTATTTAAAATAAAAAGGAGAATGATTAAGGATATAATGGTATTTTTGGGATGCATAAGTGAGAGTAAAATCAGATTAATGTATTGAGGTCCAAGAGGGTAAGGGAGGAAAAAATAAATTCAGATTTTGGGAACGAATTTGGGAACTATCGTATTTTTGAGAAACCGCTCTGAGGAACGAAGGTAGAAAGGAGAGGACTCAGAGGTTTCTTGTAAACCTCGACAAAAAAAATTAATTTAGAGTTTAACATATAAGGTATGGGGAGTATTACTTTTCATTATAATTGATATACGATGTAGATTATATATGTTAGTCATTTCAGATTTTACGCCTGATGAGAAACCATGGTGAAATTGACAAATCTTGTGTTGTACAAGAGGTTGTTGTTTGATGATATTATTACAATGAAATTGTTGCCATTGTAGGGGTGTTTAATCTTGATTATTATATTTGATTAGGATCTGATTAGTTAAGAGTCATAGAAATTTTGGAATAAGAGAAGAGTGTATGAAGATGTTGGTCAGAAATTGAGATTGTATAAGTCTGTGATAAATATGGAAAATTTGTGTTAAATTAGAATTTAATCAGTCGAATTGGTCTCGTGATGTTTCATTCCAGAAAAGGGTGGCTTGCGCCACCCATTCCCTTTAACAGAAGTGGCTTGCGCCACCTGAGTGTTAATAAACAAGAAAACTAATTGAAATACTAGTTACAAAATATTTGTGAGGATTAATTAATTAATTAAAATACTGGTTACATGATAATATTTGTGAGGATTAATTAAAATATTAGTTTTATAATATATGTGAAGATTAATTAAATTAGTGATGATGAGATGTATTAAGGTGAATATGTTACTTATAGATATAATAGATTAATGGGGTGAAATGTGGCTAGTGCCACAATACAAAGTGGCAAGCGTGACATGGTGTAAGATGGTGTTTCATTATATTAAAATTTTCTAATTAGTGTGAAGAGGAATATGTGGATGGCGCCACACTTTATAGTGGCATGTGCCACTTTTATGTTTCATGTGGTAGGTGCCACTTTTAATAGTGGCTTGCGCCACTTTTTCTTAGGGAAAGGTGGCTTGCACCACCAAGTGTAGATTTTGGGTGGCCAGGGCCACTTCCACGTGGCCTGAGCAACCCAGCAATTTTGGGATTTCGTCCAGTTTTGATATTTTTGGTCCAACTTCTGAAATTAAGATTTTTGCTTATGAAAACCCAAAGCTCTTTAAATTAAAATATAGAAGCCGAATACGAAATAATAGGGAACTGGACATTTGCCCATTTTCTATAAATTAACTTAATGAAGTTTAAGAACAGCAGTGAATGCTTTGGTGAATATTTTCTGGCCAAAATAAATGTTGCAAGTTGCTATTGTCTGTGAAGTTGAATTAGTGCTTTATGTTGCTGCTATATGTTGCTGCGATTTCGTGAAGCTATGAAAAATTCTGAAATACACATGATATAAAATTATCCTATGTTGTCTGTATAATGAATGATACTGTGTTGAGTGTGATGCAATGTCTGAATTATATGTATGATATTATGTGATAAATGTGAGTTATACCTGTCAAACCGTGAGTCAGCCGTATATGTTGTTCTAGGTATTAAGAGAATGTCGTAATGAAATATATTCTGAGTAAATAATATGAAGTAATAGAAGTATTTGTCAAAATTTCTTCATGACTTGAGTGACGAAATTATAGACCGAATTAAGTGTGTTTTATTATATAAATTGTGATGATGATGTTTTGGAAATAAATTGTTTAGTGTTGATATGATGACTTTGATAAATGATGTTGTGTTGTGTATAACGGGTGTTTGTATGATGCATGTTAAGAGATTACGATAATGAAAATGTTTATGATGATTATGATGATTAAGATGTTCTTATGAGATATATGATGATATCTTGATGAATGATGATGTGTTTTGACTAGCTGTGGTCGTATTTAATTGATGTTATGCATCCTACATTAATAGCATTGATTAGGATGAATAGTCTAGTGACAATTTGCAGGATGAAGATCCAGTGAAGAATTGTAGGAAAATAATGTACAGGGACGACCTTAATCCCATGTTGTGGATTAAGTGTGATTTGTGATGTGCTCTGGTTCCAAGCGGGAACCGATCCTATTGGTGGGGATATTTGGAGATAACGATGACTAAGTCATCAGTGATGTTTTCGGTACCGCATGCATGAGTCCATATGTTGTTTCATTTGCATTGTTCGAGGAATTATCTGATGTTTGATGATATGTGAGATATATGATTAATTATTAGAGTATGAAGGTTTATGATGAATATGATCATTGTTGTCGTTTGAGTGTGAAGTATGATCGTTATTTTGTTTCTGATTTAATTATTATACATATGATATCTATTTCTTATATATTTTATAATGATCTGTGATTACGCACCCTGCCTGTTTGAATGTTACATCGATAATCGACGCACAACCTCATACTACCATCCTTCTTCTTAACCAACAACATAGGAGCACCCCACAGAGAAACACTCGGACGAACAAATTTCTTCTCAAGAAGTTCTTCAAGTTCTTTCTTCAACTCACTCAATTCAGAAGCAGACATCCTATAAGGAGCCATCGACACTAGACTAGTACTAGGGACTAAATCCACAAAAAAACTCTGCTTCACGCTCCGGTGGTAAATCACTATTATCATCCAGAAACACATCTAGAAATTCTCGGACAATAGGTAATTCGACACCTACCTGTTCACGGTGAACTTACAATGCCGCAAACAAAGCAAACAACTAGGCTTCATCTTCTCAAAATTCATCCACTTGCTTCGCAGATAGAAACATCATCTCCTCACACTCACTAGACTCTGGAAACTCCACCGTCTTTGCATAGCAGTTGATATGCACAAAGTTAAACTCTAACCAATTCATCCCCAGAACAACATCCATATGGCGCAAAGGCAAACATACTAAATCCATCAATAAATTCTTATCATAAATGGTCAAGGGACACTTCGAACACACACGGTTAGTCGTAACTGAACCGTCATCAGGCATTTCAATCAACATATTGCCATTCATACCAGTCTAAGGTAAATTCAATCTGGTCGCACCCTCAATAAAAATAAATGAATGAGTAGCTCGAGTATCAATTATAACAACAAATTCAACATCATTAATAAAACAAGTACCTCTAATCAAGTTGTCTTTCTTTTGAGCATCTGAGCCACTCAAAGCAAACACTCTACCAGTAGTCTGAGCTGCAGTAGCAACCTTCTTCAGTTTTGGCACTGAGTACCGATATGTCCCTTTTCACCGCAGTTAAAATAAGTTGGTTCAGCACTCGTACACTCATTCTTCATATGACCTTTCTTTCCACACTTATAACATCTTATCACAGTAGCAATGCACACATCAGATTTGTGACCTGCTTCGCCACACTTATAGCATTTGAGAGGAGTAGAAACCGCTCCCCACTTGGCTTCTTCCCATCATTACCCTTCTGCTTCCCCTTATCATTTGGAGTTTCATAAGGTTTCCCTCAGAACTGTCCCTTGTCTCTTTTCTCAGTCACCTACTTATAGTGAGTAGATCTAGCTCAACTATCCTCATCATATATTCTACTCTTATCCACAAGTTCAACATACTTGCGGATCTGCTGACAACCAATTACTTGCTTGATTTCCGGTCTCAGACCATTCTCAAAATTCAAACACTTGGACAACTCAACATCATCATGGTTATAGTGAGGACAAAAATTCACCAACCTCTCGAACTTGGAATCATACTCTACAATTGTCATGTTCCCCTGCTTCAGTTCCAAGAACTCTACATATTTCTTGCCACGGGCGTCTTCAGGAAAATACTTACTCGGAAATTCTCTCCTGAACACATTCCAAGTTATCAAAACCCCACCCCCTTCCACTCTCTGATGGGTATTATCCCACCAATCCTTAGCTTCCTCATCTAGTATACGGGTGCCAAACTGCACCTTCTGAGCATCGGAGCATGCCATAGTTCTGAGAATATTCTCAATCGCCTTATGCCACTTATGAGCATTCTCCGGTTCATGAGAACCCTCAAACTTGGGCAAATTATTCCTCTGAAAAACCCCCAAAGCATGAAACTCATCTCGAACATTGTTCGGCGCCGTAGCATGAGCAAGTGCAGCTACCGCATCTGACAGCGCAGGATTCAAATTCATTCTATAAATCATCAATAATATCAAAAAAACAACTCAATCCTCAAAACACTCAAACTCAATAACCGACACGACTGACAACGACACGACACGATCGATATACCTACCTACTCTAATACCACTTATGTAACACCCTTATACCCCATCACAAATTAAGCAATTTAAATCAATTGTCAGAGTAAAAATTCATTGAAAGGGCATCACATTTACTTCTTAAAATCAAAGGTCAAAACATCACATAGAGTCTTGTCCAGTAACACGGTTTCATAAATTCATAAACAACATCATTAATTCTTTTCTCAATAAATATGCAGCTGAAAAAACCAATAAGTCATAATATCTTCTTTATAAAGCAAAACTCTTGAACTATCTCAAACATCATTTTATCAAAATACTTAAAAACAAAACTTAACATCTTAATCTAATTAAAAAAAATCATTCAAGCGAAACCCATCCCGATATTATAGGACACAGAGCATGACTCCGCTTCTAACTAACTCGACGACTCACTATCTTCGAGCTAACCTTGATTATCTGCAGGATGGCATAATAACCATCATCAGAAGGCAGAGTGAGTAAATTCACATTCCATAATATAATATAGAAATAAGAACTTAAAACAAAACAACAACAAAAACAATTCATTTATAGTTCCTTTAAACATATCATCATCATAATCATCAAGTCATAGAAATATTCATCATACCCATTTAATACACATTATCTAATACATCTCATCATTCCACAAAATATCAATGCACTCATGCTATGTCATTCAGAATGAAATGCAACGTCTTACTAATGCATGTGGTACCAAAACATCCTGATGTGATGGACACTGGGCCATCCATCCTCCCCAAAGGGAGAACATCATAAACATCATATCACTTCAATCCACACAATAGGATTGAAGCTACCAATGGACCAAAGTCCCCTCATAAATTCAATTCCATGAATGCAAGACGCAATATACATACATCATCCTCAAAACATCATAAAATTGCATCTGCATTCATTATTAACAATACTTCCTCATACTCATTTATAACATCATATACATACTCATGGGACATCATACATCACACTCATCCTACATCACATCTCTACATCATGAAATCATACATCATAACTAAAAGAACATCAAATGACTCATCATACATCACTTAATTACTAACTCTACTTATATAATCTCCAAGACACATCATGTGGCGACTCTACAACGTCATGGAAACCTAGGACATACTACCTTAAAAATAGTTTTTAAAAATAAAACATTTTTCCAAGTTTTTTAGGGCTCGCTAAGAGAGATATCACGCTCACTAAGCGCCAAACTCACTGAATTTTCTCGCAAAGTGAGTTGTAGCTCGCTAAGTGAGCTTCGCGATTCTGCATAATTTTTCTGTGATTTCAGCCTTCTCCCTCTGTGATAAAACCCCTCCAAAACCCATAATTCAACAACATTACACCAGAAAACCTCATTAACATCAACATTCATCATCACAACATCATTTACATCATATACATCATTGTATTCATCTAATTCCTCATAAAATCATCATAAACAACACAAAATCATAAAAATCAAAACCATATTCCCCAACTACACCACAAAACCCCTAATTCCATTCCCGCATTATATTATCAAAAGGAAAATACTCCCTATACCTTAATTTTCATAAGCTTTCGATAAACTCTTCGAGATTTCTCTATAACCTTCAAGCCCTACCTTCTCTTCCTCTCCAGAGCTCTTTTCCCCAAAAGCGCGATCATTACAAATGATAGTTCTTTCCAACTTTTCCCTCTTTTGTCACTCTTGCCCCTAGGACCTCTTTTAGTCTTTCCCCATAAAACCCTCACTTATCCTCAACCAAAAGACCACAATGCCCTCATCCTCTAATTCCATTTTTTTTATTTTATTAAATCTCAAATAATAAACTAAAACCCATATAATTAATTATTCTAATTATTATTAAAATAATTTGCTAATCCTCAATCTTGATAGCATATTCTTGCTGCATTTTTCACACATTTGCTAAATCTGCACCACGTTTGGACTATTGGTCCATTCGTCACACTATCATAATCATTTAAGTAATTAACTTTTTCAAAACCTGTATGAATGTTGCATTAACACTACCATTTGCGTATGAACAATTTAATTGCAAATCAGTGCTTGACATCAAAGCAATTCCAACAAGAAGCAATCAAAAGAGAAACTTGAACTTCATTCATACTAACCTGATTCAAGACTATTTCAACAACTCGATCAAGGGAAAATCACTCTCAACAGCTCAATCAGGGGAATCATCTTCAAAAGCTCAATTAGGGGCAGACGCCTACCAAATCCAGATACTGAGGCAGATCATGTCATGGTCACTCTCAAAGCTTCCCAGCCAGAATTCTTTCAAACACCCTATAGACAGGGGCAAGCAAACAAAAAAACAAATCCTCTTCTCTCTACTCCCCAACTGAACAAGTAGATATTTCTAGATGTTGGAAACCATTCAAAGCAAAAAGCAATCTTCATGCGTCAATTAATTCGCTTCGCTCATCAACAAGTGACCGAACTCGGAGCATCCAGATCCATCTTCTGACCATACATTCTCGAAGATCGAGTGTCGGGGAATCAAACCCTTCCACCCACCCAAAGTCTAATCATTATTGGCAACTACAAAAAGTCCACCATACTGGCACCTTTCATCAAATTCCAATCCCTCACATGAATCATTATGCATCATTTACATCAACATATCATATTCATCGTTATGCATCATTTATATCATACTCATTACTTTCAGTCATAAACAAATAAGAGTTTTCATATCCCTAACATTTCCACTTACAGCTTAGTGCATAAACATTTGCATCTTATTTCCATCTTTATGGAATACCATTTCAGATACAAACAAGCATACATGCATAAGTCAGGATCCAAGATCGATCAAAGATTCCAGACCTCTCCTCAGCAAATCCAGTGGGCTTTCCCCATGGAACTTTTCTCTTTAACCATTTGTTAATAAAGTTTCGATTCTCAGCTTTAATCAGTTTTTCTCCAAACAATGTTTTTACCAAGTGTTATTCAGTGGTCGTCCCCCATTGGATCATTTTCCTCAACCTTTTGTTGATCTCCCCAAGCAATTTTACTCATTATACCACTATTCCTCAACCAGTTTGTTTATCATCATTTTTGTGGTAACAATTTATTTACATTTCAGTCTACTTGTCATCCTTTTGGTGTCTGGGATCGTCATACCATTCTTTTGGGGGTAACGATTTATTTACATTTTAGTCCACCTGCCATCCTTTTGGTGTCGGGGATCTTCATACCATCCTTTTGGTGGTAACAATTATTTAAATTTCTGTCACTTGACATCCTTTTGGTATCGGGGCCGCCTTATCATCGTTTTGGTGGTAGCGATTATTTAAATTTATGTCACTCGACATCCTTTTGGTGGCAGGGTCACCTTATCATCCTTTTGGTGATAGCGATTATTTAATTTTCAGTCACTCGTCATCCTTTTGGTTTCGGGGTCGTCATACCATCCTTTTGGTGGTAACGATTTATTTAATTTTTCAGTCAACTTGTATCTTTTTGTTGTCAGCAGTCTTTGTAGTTTTAATCATCAATCTTTCACCACTCTCTTTCTTTTCAGACAAATTCAGATTCTTTTTAGTATCTTATTGACTTTTACCTAGGAAGTATGAACGCCATCCAGTTCATCTTACTCGGTTTAAGCCAATTCGATAAGTCAATTGTCATACCCCAAATTTGTCCTACCTATACACTATTTTTATTTTCGTTTAGCCATTATTAAAAAAATCCAAAAAATAGGTAATTTGTTTTCCAAATTCTGGGTTTGTGCTAAAGTCAGGGTTTCGTTCAGGTCTATCAAGTTTGTGTGCAGTTTTCAGTGTTGTGTGTGTGATGGTAAAATCAGTGGTTATTCATTACATTTCGATTTCGTATCAGTTTTTCCTTATTTTCCACTATTTTCCATTTTTTTATCATTATTATTTATTTTTATCATTTTTATTATTATTTTCCATTTAATTTTTCTATTTTTATATTGTTTCTATTTTATATTATTTCCCATTTTTATTTTTCTATTTTTATGTTGTTTCTCTTTTTATATTGTTTTTCCTTTTTTATTCTTCATTATTGTTATTACCATTTTTATTATATTTATTCTCACTATGATTATTCTCACTATTATTATTCTCACAATTATTATTATTATTATTATTATTATCATCATCTTGTTTTATTATTATTATTAACACACGTAGCAATATTATCTCAATTTTCAAGCCACCTGACTCATTCTAAAATACCAATTCATCTCGGCATTATCATGTTACCACCACTTTTTTTTTCACATCACAAACATAATATGGACCCCACTATAATTTTCATTTTCCGTCACCACTCAGCAGAAACATACAACAACAAACGAATCTCCCACCTCCATCACCACTACAAACAAACTCATGCAATACCATACGATTCTGTTACGAAATTCCACTCGCAGCAATTCATTCACAGCTCATATTATTCCTCACAAAATCTCCATTTCACCCTTATGATTCCATTATAAATAAGTCACCAGTCTCACTGTGAATTCAAGTTTGGACAACCACCAAAATGCTGCAAAAATAATCACCCATCTTCATATTCTCAAAAAATCTGTAGTGCTCTGAACCTTAACAAACCCGTTCAATACACCTTCATCATCCAAATAACTCAAAAAAACCATTCTTCATACAATAAAACCTCTCACAATCTCACTACAAACTCAAACCCTTTTCTTCTTCTTTAACTCATCCTTTAACCCATTTTTCACAAATATGTAAAACCAAATCACATAAACCTTTCCACCTGCAATCTCTCTTTGACATAAACAACATCCTTCAATAACCAACTAAAAACCACCTTCAAAAAAAAAAACAGAGTTGAATCCAAGATGAAAACAGAGAGACGGATCTGAGAGAACAAAAAGAAAAAAAACGAATCACAAACCTTCAGATCTAAAACCACCGAAGCTAACCATCAAACCGACCCGAAACCACCAAAATCCACCATCCATTTTTAAATCGTGAAAATCGTAACAAATCTGAAGCTGCCATGAACAAATCACAAACACCCACATCGTCACCTTCATCACCGAAAACCAACCAAACTGAAACAGAACGGAGAGATTCAAAATCCTTTGAACACAAATCAGAGTCGAGAGGGAGAGTTCGTGAGATCGTTTAATGCTTGAGGTTGTTTGTTTTTTTCAGAACCGTGTTTTGAGGTAGATTGGAACTCGTGTTGTTGTTTTTTTTACTGAAACCCTGTTTTTATTTTTATTTTCGTTTATATGCTGATGATGTTGATAAAATATTTTATTTCATTGTCTCCCAAATGAGTCTTTTACCATGTGGAGAATGGGCCCGGTCCATGGAGCCTGTGTTATCTCACTATCCACACACATCTCAGCGCCTATGGAACCCCTCCTCTCTTTTATTTTGTTTTAAATTCTCTTTTGAATATATATATATATATATATATATATATATATATATATATATATATATATATATATATATATTATTTTCTAATTTTCTATTTACTTTTATGATGATTATTATTGTTAGATTTTTTTAGATCTATTATTGTTCATCTCTTGTTTTTCTCTAATGGAATTTTTTTTTATTTTTTTTATTTTTTATTCTTGTTTATAGTGCCGATGATATATTAAATGGTCAAATTGTGTCTGATTCCATTAAATCAGAAAGTTTGATCAATATGAGGCCATTTAGTTTAGTTTACTTTATTTAATCGTTTTATTTTCGATTTATGGTCAATGAACATCTAGATCTTAAGATTCGTCACGAGCCTACGCGACATCTCTATTAAATGATGAGACCTCTTTATTTTTCATTTTATTTAAATTTAATTTACTTTAATTTATTTTATGCATTTTAATACATAAATCGACACTAGACTCCTCATAGAACGATTATAACATTGAATCGGTTCTAATGTAGTTAAAGAACTACATTTCGACGCCTCCGATTAATTTAAGCTCCAACGGCTCCGAATAGTTTAGGACACTACACACACGCTTTGTCTTTGGAAAAATACAATGAACCCTTTTATTTCGTGCAATCCCATGTAATTTATTTTGTACCCCTCTTCCATTTCATGTACGCACTTTTACTTTTCCGCTTTATTTTCTTTTTCCTTAATTGGAATCAAATAAGTTCGATGGCAACTCTGTTCGAACATTTTTTCCACAGTATTTTATCGCGAGGTACTACATATCAAATAACGAAAGAACTGAGTTCTGGAGTCTAGAATTCCTTGAATTATTAAATGAATTCTCCCGAGGCTCGCTCCATGGGATGTGATTCATTCGCCCTTTCGCTCATAAAACACTAATCAAGATCAAACATCTTTCTCTAAAACGAACATTGTTTAAATCCCTTTTATCTTGCAAACAAGTTAGCGCTTCAGCCTCCTATCACGAATATTCAAGCTAACACTTAGCATTTAGAGAGTGGTTTAAACAATTGTTTATTAAAAAACACCAACCAACCATAGTACCGCGAACTACGAAGCTCTGAATTTCCCATTGCACGAGGGAATACGTAGGCACGAGGATCTCAATCCTTGTCGAGCACCCCAGGAATAAAACCACCTATTTTCCCATATCCTTTGATTAGAATAGTTTGCATTTACTTTACTTTATTCAAAGAAAACAGAAAGCATGAGTCAACATTCAATCTCAAATTAAACTAAGAAGTTCCCGTTGAGTACAACGGACGTAAGGGGTGCTAATTCCTTCCCCTTACGGAATCGACTCCCGAACCTAGAATCTGGTTTCAAAGACCATGTTCTATCCATTATTTTCAAAAGGTTTCTCGATATTTCTCTTTTTCTTAATTGGAATAAAATAAGTTCGATGGTGACTCTATTCGAACGAACTTTTTTCTGAAGTCTTTTATCGCGAGGTCGTATTTTTCGAGGTACGACACTCACATTGATGTATTGGTTGACATCTCAGCTCATTTTTCAGTATTTTATTTCATGGATGGCTTCTCCAAGTATAATCAGATAAAGATGGCGCTAGAAGACATGGAGAAAACAATGTTCATTACCCTGTGGGGTACTTTCTGGTACAAGGTGATGCCTTTCGGATTGAAGAACGTCAGGGAAATGTATTAACGGGCTATGGTAACATTATTCCACGACATGATTCACAAAGAGATTGAGTGTTATGTGGATGACATGATTGCCAAGTCCCGAACTGAAGAGGAGCTTATGGTTAATCTCAAAAAGATGTTTGAGAGACTGAGGAAATTTCGTTTGAGATTGAATCCTAACAAGTGTACTTTCAGAGTGCAATCCGAGAAATTGTTGGGTTTCATTGTGAGCCAAAGAGGGATAGAGGTTGATCCTGCCAAAGTAAAAGTCATATGCCTGTACCGAAAACAAAAAAAGAGGTACGTGGCTTCCTGGTTATATTGCACTACATTGTTAGGTTCATATCTCACCTCACAGCCACTTGTGAGCCAATTTCAAGCTGGTAAGAAAAGAACACGCGGTCAGGTGGAATGATGATTGCTATAGGGCTTTCGAGAAAATAAAAGAGTATTTGCAGGAACCTTCTATTCTAATGCCTCCAGTGACAGGGAGGCCGTTCATAATGTATCTAACGGTACTTGAAGGATCCATGGGTTGTGTTATTGGTCAGCATGACGAGACAGGTAGAAAAGAGCACGCCATTTACTACATAAGCAAGAAATTCACTGATTGCGATATGAGATACTCAATGCTTGAAAAGACATGTTGTGCACTCGCATGGGCTGCTAAGCATTTGAGGAAATATATGCTCACCCATATAACTCTACTGATTAAAAAAATGGATCCTGCATAGTATATTCGTGAGAAACCAACTTTGACCGGAAAGGTTGCCCGTTGGCAGATGGTGATGACTAAATACGACATTCAATACACTTCACAAAAGGCCATCAAAGGAAGTGTTCTCTCAGATTATCTTGCACAACAACCTCTTGAGGATTATCAACCCATGCGTTTTGATTTCCCTAATGAGGACATCATGTACCTCAAAGCTAAGGACTGCGAGGAACCACTCCCGGAGGAGGGCCAGACCCTGAATCCAAATGGAGTATAATGTTTGATGGGGCCTTCAACATGAATGGGCGCGGAGTTATTGTTGTTCTTATTACTCCAGAAGGTATCTATTTTCCCTTTGCTGCTAGATTAACATTCGAGTGCACCAACAATGAAGCGGAATACAAGGCTTGTATCATGGGAATAGAGGAGGCGATTAATCTAAAGATTAAGACCCTCGAAATATTTGGAGATTAAGCTCTCGTAATTAACCAGATCACCAGCAAGTGGTATACACATTAACCTCACTTAATTGCATACCGGGATTATGCGAGAAGACTGTTGAAGTTCTTCACAACAGTAAAGCTGCATTATATACCATATGACGAGAATCAGTTTGTCGATGCGTAGGCTATACTTTCCTCAACGATCAAAGTGTTTTTCTAGAATTATGTCCCCAAGATTGACATATCAAGGCTTGATATACCAGTATATGTGTTTCATGCTGATGCAGTATCTGACAACAAGACGTGGTATCATGACATCAAGTGTTTCCAAAAGAGTAAGGAATACCCAACTAGGGCATCTTCCAATGATAAAAAAGACTTTGAGACGACTTGCTTCAAGTTTCTTCTTGAATGCAGATGGCGTGCAATATAAGAGAAACTTCGGCATGGTCTTGCTTAGATGTGTGGATAAGCAGGAAGTAGACATGTTGATGTAGGTAGTCCACGAAGGATGTTTCGGTACCCAGGCTGGAGGACATGAAATGGCAAAGAAATTACCGAGATCAGGGTATAACTGGTTAATAATGGATTAAGATTGTTGTACATACGCCCGAAAGTGCCACAAGTTCCAGATTTATGCAGACAAAGTGCATGTGCCTCCGAACCTGCTGAACATCATGTCATCTCCCTGGCCATTTTCTATGTTGGGCATTGACATGATCGGGAAGATCGAGCCTACTGCTTCAAACGACCATCATTTCATCTTGGTCGCAATTGACTATTTCACCAAATGGGTCGAAGCAGCATCTTATGCCAATGTCACCAAGCAGGTGGTGGCTAAATTTATGAAAAGAGATATTATATGCAGATACAAAGTGACCGAAAGAATTATTACTGATAATGGTTCTAATCTTAACAACAAGATGATGGATGAGTTGTGTTGGAACTTTAAAATACAACATCACAATTCTTCAGTTTACCGACCAAAGATGAATGGCACGATCGAGGTAGATAATAAGAACATCAAGAAGATTGTGTAGAAAATGGTTGTCACTTACAAAGATTGGCATGAGATGTTACCATTTTCTTTTCATGGGTACCAAATGTTAGTAAGGACGTCTACTGGGGCAACACCATTATCACTTGTGTATGGTATGGAGGTTGTCCTACCTGTTGAAGTTGAGATCCCCTCCTTGAGGGTAATGATCCCCTCCTGAATGGGTGCGCTCCCAGTATAATCAGTTGTGTTTGATTAAAGAGAAGATGCTTGAAGTTGTCTTCCATGGTCACTTGTATCAGAGACGGATGAAAAAATGCATTTGATCAAAGAGTGCATCCTCGGGAGTACCAAGTTGGTGAGCTTATGCTCAAAAGAATCCTTCCTCCTGATACAGATCACAGGGGCAAATGGACTCCAAACTATGAAGGTTCATTCGTGGTTAGGAAAGTTCTCTCAGGCGGAGCTTTGATGCTTACAACCATGGATGGTGCATATTTTTTGTCTCATGTTAATTCAGACGCAGTTAAAAAAATACTTCACATAAAGGAGACCCACTGGACAAAAGAAATAGAATAAAGAGTCCGGGAAAAAAAGGGCATCCCGGCGAGCCAAAAACAGAATAAAAGGCTCGGGCAAAAGTTAGGGATATAAAAAAAATATACACCCGGTGAAATGAAAATCCCCATTGGATAACTCAGGTGAAAAAGGGTATCCCGATGGATTGAAAACCCGAAAGGGAGGTCCATGCAAAAGAGGGAATAAGCGAATGATTGCAATCTGAGTTATCTGTACTACATCGTTGTCTTACTCAACCAGGAAATCTCTAAAGGATATGGATCAATCCAATCTTTGTCTTCAGAAATCAAGTTTAAATGGGAGTAATCTTGAAGACATACCGATCATAGTAGAATTGAAACTCAATGGAATTCCATTTAACATTTCCATTAGGATAGTTTATTTTCTCAATTTACAATGATCACCTCTTTCTAGGTGGTTGCTTCCTAATGTATCTTTGCTTATTCACAGGCCCATCAATAAAAGAATTATTCAGTCAAAAGGCTTTGTCCTTGTTTTTATTTTTACATGTTTTGTTTGCAAAAATTTCCTGAATTTTTTATAAAAGAACATTGCATTTAAATGAGGTGGTTTTATAAATAACATGCAAAAGGGGAAAACATTTAGAATTACTTTGAATGTTGAACAACATCGGATGGTTGACTCATACCATATAGTTCCCTAGGGTATATGTGTACAAACTTTGTTGTTGTAGGTTTAGAAGGCAAGGAAGATGTTACAAGGTTACATTCCCTAAGCAGGTTTCTTCTCCCCAGCGAGAGATGCCTTACAATTCTTACCTCCAGCAAAAGGGTGATCCCCAGTATCCCCAGTAGAGTTCAGATGGAATCTTCCTCAGCTGAGTCAAAGCAGGATGATTACTCCAACAGAACTTCAAGGTCAGTTGAACAATTCTCATCTCCAAGCGAAGTCATCATTGAAGCATTTCCAGCAGGCAGATGAATGCCCTTTTCCCTAGCACGCGTGTTTGACTAAGTCTCCCCAGTCAAGTCAAAAGACTGTTATTTCCCCACAGAGTTTCATGAACATGATTTGCCATCATCATTGAAGTATTCCCCACTGAAGTAACACTCGTCTGTGTTGTCCTTTTGCTTCATTCACTCGTCTGTGTCTGATGGATCTTTTGATACTCGTATGTATCATTTTTAACACTCGTTTGTGTTAACCTTTGGTCCAGTCACTCGTTTGTGTTTGATTTCAACTTAATCGGATACTTGTCCATATCACCTTTAACAATCGTCCGTGTTACCCTTTTTCCTCATTCACCCGTCTGTGTCTGAGTTGTAAATCTTTCTGATATTCGCCTGTATTAGTGCATGATACTCGTCCGTATCAACCTGAACACTTGTATGTGTTAACTTTCTTGGTCATTCACTCGTCTGTGTTTGATTTAGTACTCTTCTTAACACTCGTCTGTGTCAACCCTTTTGGTTATTCACTAGTCCGTGTTTGATAACATTGATACTCGTTTGTATCATTCTTTACCCTCGTCTGTGTTAGCTTATTTCTCATGAACTCGTTCATGTTTGATTTCCTTACCCTTTTGATACTTGTCTGTATCATTGTCTGATACTCGTCCGTATTAGTGGCCGATACTCGTCTATATTATTGCCTAGAGCACTCGTCTGTGTCTTCTAGATCGTCGTCTGATACTTGTTCGTATCATTGACTAAGGGCACTCATCTATGCTTCCTTGATGATCATCCAATACTCGTCCGTATTGAAGAGGTTTAAAATCCTGATGGTGGGATTAAACGTCAAAATTTTGCAATTCATTAGAACATATGCATTATTACCATTTACTAGGCGCACAGGATATTTGAAGAGGGCTCGTCCGTCCTAGTACCGTATATCTGCGTAAGATATACGAAGAGGGTTCTTCTATCCTAATTTGTGCATGTTTATCCCACAGATTTAAGTTCACCAAGTCCACCGTCATTGTGGCAAGCCAGTAGTCTCCTGGTATCGTACAAAAGACAGGTTCCAAGTCCACCGGTATTGTGGCAAGCGATTAGTTGCCTGGCGTCATTCAAAAGACATCCCCTGGTGTTTTGTATCATTGTCCATCCCATCAAAGTTCCCAAGAAGAGTTTTCCTTGGTCGGGTTTATATCCCTTTTCTTCTTTCGCAAAGTGCAAATTTTCTGGTGGTTTTTGGTATTCAATCACAATTCATCTTGAACATATCATTAGATGGTGTTCCCATCCTTTTTCAGATTAAGAGATGATTGAATAGGGGTAGCTGTAACACCCCAAAATTTTACCTCTCATTTTCATGTCATATAGCATAGCATAAAGCATACATATCCTAGCATCTTTGCATAGAAAGATGAAGCATAAAATCCATGGGTAGAAGCATAGGGAAAATGATCAGTGATTTCTCAATTTATGATTCTTCAAAGCCAAGATAAGAGCCAAGTGGTATTGCAATAAGTCTACAAGGGATCCTCATATCTTACACAAGCTCAAACTTCTCCTTAGATCCCTTGAAGGGGTTTGGTTCATTAGGAATCTCATTAGTGCATTTCTTCCTACATAAGGAACCCTAATTAGGGTTTTGTCTCAAGGCAAGATATCCTCATAGCTATAATACCCCGTAATTTATTTAATGCTCTAAATAATATTATTTGATATTAATATTGTTTCGGATTACTCTAATAAATTTTAACGGAATTAAATAGAGTAATCAGCAGGATTTTATTTTATTAACTAATATTAGCTAACTCAGAGGTTTTATAACAAGTTGAATTAAAAGACATTTTTGGATACTCTCTATTTAGAGCCATCGGTAGGAAAAGTTATGTTTTCCTTTAAGACATAAGTCTTATTTCTTTTGTTTTTTACAAAACTAGAAATAGAGAAAGAATGAAAAGAGAGAAAGGAAGAGAGGAAAGAAGAAGAAAAAGTATCTAAGAAGAAGAGGACTCCTAATCTTGTTGCTTCCATTCATTCATTTCAACATTCAATCTTATCCAATCTTCTTGCTAGAGGTGGGTTCATAGATAGAAACATTTACTTTTGGTTTGGTAGAGTTTTTAGAGTTTATGAGTTTTAGGTCATATTTGTGAAAAATCCTAAAATCAGTAGATTAATCGGTTAGAAATCGATAAAATTTCTTGTGTTTGTTGCCTCTAGGTATAGGAACTTATTTATATGTTGTTTTAATGATTAATGATGGTTTGAAATGAATTTGGGACTTACTGTCATGAAATTAATGTATTTGTTGCATTCTTTGTTCGGTTAACCGATTAACATACAAAGATGAGATGCAAATGGAAGCATGCTTTGAAGTTTGAAAACACATGAAGGTTAATGAAATGAAATGAATGAAAATCATGGCAAATGAATGAAGAAATGATCAAGCATGGTTCTAACATGTCCTAAGATGTCTAAAATGACATATGGATGCAAGGGATGTCATGGCAAGTTCATGTATTGATGCATATGCAAGGTGAATTCAAGTGAACATGAGAAATTAGGGTTATATGGAAGTATGAGATGCAAATGAACAAAACAGAAGCATATGACATGATAAAAATTTGAAATCAATTTCAAACAAACCCTAATACCAAATTAGGTCACACCCAAAAGGAGAAGGTCAGAAGCCTAACCAATCAAAAGTTATGATTTTCCTAAGTTTTCTAGGGTTTTTGGGTGGTTCAAAGGGAAAAATGCAAATCAAATTGAAAATGCAAGATAAATTCATGAGGAAAAAGACCTATAAACTACATGTAATATTCAAAACAAAATTTAAAAGAATCAACTTCAAACTCTTCTTGGTTATACTTTCTTAATGCAAAAAATAAAATAAAAATCATTTTGGAATGAGAAAAATATTTAAAGTCAGAATGCAAAAGAAAATATTTTTGTGATGCTTTTTGATATTTTAAATTAATTATGCAAGGAAATACAAATAAAAATGAATTAAAATGATTTAAATGGATAATATGCTGATCCTAAGGCCAAGATTCAAATTATGGTTGGAGAGAATTGACCACGCACGCATCTGGACGGCTCACATTCAAACTGAGTTTAATTATGTTTTATAATTAATTAATCTGGATTAAACTTAATGGACTAATCTGAACCACTCAATGCCTAACCCTAATCTAGATCTAAGGGCCAGGAACCAATCTGGGGATTTAATTAGGGTTTAGCCCTAATTACTCTCAGGTGGCCGGAGAAGACCTCCGGTCATCTTCTCCGACCAACCCCTCACCCGAGCTTCCTCAAATCACAACCCCAAGCCCCCAAAACCTCCAGAATTAATCAACTAACTACCCTAAACAATAATCCAGCCTCAAAAATCATTTATCAATCATCATCAACAAGATTCGAATGAAAACATCAAAACAGAAAAAATTTCAGAACATCATGAAATGCTTAAAACTCAACCATTTTTAAAAGTAAAGACATCAGCATGATCAGTGAAGCATGTGGAATCATTCTATAACATGAAAACACATTTCTGGAGAAAAACGTTCTTGATGACTACCTGAGTTGGAGCTTTGCAATTTGTACTTTCAGACCTCTCCCTTTGTGCAATCCACTCCCCTTTGACCTCCTGAAGCTATTGGCAAGATTGAATGAAGCTTAGAGTGGCTATTTTGAGTGCTTTGTTTCTGAAGTTGCAGAAATCGTATTTGTGTTTGGAGGTGTTTTAAGCTATGGTGATGGGTGGGAAATGATCCTGGGGTGATGCTGAGTTGATTGGTGGAAGAGTTTGTGATTTTTGTTGGTTGTGTTATGAAATTCGATGAAGGGAAGGTTTCTTGAGGTTTTTGTGATTCTGATGCTATGGATGGATTCAGGCCTCAATGTTGTGTGAAATGAGTTGCTTATTGTCCACATAAACAATGTTGATTAGCCAGAGAGTTGTTGTGGCACAGGCTGATTGGTATGGGAGTTTTTGTAAAAAGTCAAGATTTTGTACTTTGAGGTATGGGCATGGGTCAGAGGAGATTTCATAGGGTGTATGGCCTCAGCTGGGTTCAAGGATGGCCATGGGATTAGTTTTGATGTGCTGGATGGCTTGGATGAAGAGTTATCACATGTTTTTGCAAAATTCCCTCTTTGAAGTTTCTTGGATCATAAGTCATGGAAACCCTAAGTTCAATGCACAATTCTGATCCTTTGAGGTTTGTTTGACATATTGTGAAGTGTTTGTGTACATTTGAAGTCATTAGAATGCTTGAACATGCCAATTTGCAAAATTCCTCTTTGACATGAAACTTGAAATTATAGGATTTTTGCCATCTTTGAAAGGCCATATATTGAGTTATAGGATGAATCAAGACATGTTCTTGTACTTTTTGAAAAGGGAAAGATCTAATCTACAACTTTCATGACCAAGAATTTTTCATTTGAAGCATTTTTTGTTAAGAAAGAGGAGGTTGAAAAACTTTCCCAAAATGGAAAGTTTGCATTTCAAGTCATTTCCATTTTTGGCAAGTTTGCAATTGGCTCAAAATTATTCAATCTTGTGAACTTCCAACCTCTTCTAAGATCAAATAAAGATCATAGAACTTCAATTTGATGAAAATACCCCTTTGGTTCCATTGTTGGGGGCCTCAGATGCCCAGATTTTGACATAACTTGCTCAAGAAGTTACCCAATGAACAAATGACTTCCACAATGAATTTTTTCATCAAACTTGGTACACATGATCCTTATGACATATTGAGAACATTAGAAACAAGAATGACCCGAAAATTTGGAGTTAAGACCTCTGAAACCAAAACCCTAATTTTGGTCATCTTTGTAGTGAAACCCTAGCTCTGCTTCCATGCCTTTGCCAATTCTTGTGATTTCTTGACTTCCATGAACCTTGAGGAGTATAATATGATGATAGAACACACATGGACCCTTTTGGAAAGCTTTTGAGGCCTTTGGGATGGCTCAAATGGATTCTTGGACTGCCTAGATCACAAACCCTAAATGCAGATGAACTTGAACCTATGCAGTGAAACAAAAATGCAATATGAGGTGTAATGCTTATGTTAATGCAAACATGAAAGATCACAAGCCCTGGTGTGATATGAGTGAGGGAAAATTTGGGGTGTTTACAGCTGCCCCTATTCAAACATGAGTTAGCTGTGCAGGATGTAAGCGCCTGGCTTATCAGACAAACAAGATAACTTGTGGTTGAATACCAAAGACAGTCCGAAATTTGCACTCGCTGGATAGAAGAAGAAAAAGGATATAAATTGTAAAAGATAGTATAGCATGTTTGTCAAATGAAGGCGATGGAGGACGACAATCGAGCAGAGGAGGACTGGTGGGGATAAAGCAATGACGGGGACGGCCGACAAGCTGGGGAAATAAAGAGACCATGACGGGGACGACCTTCAGGTAAGGAGATAAGATTCTCTAGGGATTAAAGAAAAGCATTTATGGGGACGGCCATCAGGCTTTGAAAATTAAAATAAACAACGACAGGGACGGCCATCGGTTTAAAGATAAATGAAATAATGATGAGGCACGGTCATCAAAGGTGAAAGACGATCACCTAGCAGGGGACGACTGCTCTTTATCACGACATATGACGAATGTCGGATAGAAAAGGTCAACGATGGGGACGGCCATCGGATAAGCATGATGAAGGACGATCATCAAGAGGTGAAGGACGATCACCTAGAAGGGTACGACTGTTCTTGGGGTTTATCACGACATAGGACGAATGTCGGATAACAAGATCAACGATGGGGATGGCCATCAGATAGAATGATGAGGGACGGTTATCAAAAGGTGAAGGAAGATCACCTAGCAGGGGACGGCTGCTCTTTATCATGACGTAGTACGAACGCCGGATAGAAAAAGGATTCCACTAATGGGGACTCCACTGGGGAAAGGGATGAGGGACAGTCATCCAAAGGTGAAGGACGATCACCTGGCAGGGTACGGCTGCCGAAAGTATCACGACATAGGAAGAATGTCGGATAGAAGAAAGTTATCTTGTTGGTGACTTACTGAGGAATAGTAAACACGGACGGGTACTTACGCTCAAGGATAAAAGGTATAAGTGTTTGGCGTTGTGTATAGATTAAAGAAGCGGACAAACATCCTTAGGACCATGATACAGACGAGTATCGGTAGAAACAAACACTGACGCGTGTTCAGAAATGATGATACGGACGAGTACCAACTGGTTAACAAAGAACATGGACGAGTGTCAGATCTGTTGAGGAGTGGTATAAACAGGATACGGACGAGTATCAAAGACTTCTGTATAAGTATGAGTGAGTATTGGTTTGTTGGTGAAGTATGGGCAGGACACGGACGAGTGTTTGATTTGCTGGGGAATGTATGACACAGACGAGTGTCAAAGGATATGCTTTGGCTTTCTGTAGGGATAGGCTGACACAGACGGGTGTCTAAAAGAGTGCGTTACAAACAAGTATCTGTTTGTAGAAAGTATTCGGGCGACCGTGCTTGGGAAGTATGACACGGACGAGTGTAAAAAAAACATGTATACGTATTTGTATTTGAGAGTGCAAATGGGACGCTTTGGCTTATATCTACAGGGGATATGATTTTTTATATACATTGCTGATGGAATACTGATGGTAATTGCAGGTGACTGGCTCGAACCTGACTTGTGATCATGCAAATGTTTGATTTTTGCCTTAATGCTTCGTATTAAACGAAATTCTACGCTTATTTGGTGAATATGATGTTGATGCTATGATTGTGCAAAGAGAAACTGATCCGGGACTCGGATCCTGCTGGGATAAAGATCTCTGGATGATCTGCTTGAAGGGATGTCCCTGTTGGGGAAGAGATCATTGGATCTGTCAGGAGAGATAGCTCTTCTTGAGGAAATAGATCATTGGTAGATCTACCCGTAAGGAGAACTCAGCTGGGGAGAAGGAAACTTTCGTCACTTTGTTGGGTAAGAGTTTCAGGCATTGCTCTTCTGGGGAGAGGATGGAAACTCTGTGGGGAGATAGTTCTTTTAAACTGCTGAGGATGAGAGATCTGGCACTCTGGTGGGGATCCCGGTTGGGGAAGCTCCCGTTGAGTAGACTTATGCAGGGGATGAGGAGGCCTTGGAAACCTCGCTGGGGAAAAACAGTTCATATATTGCTCGAGAGATCCCGCTTAGGGAAGTAGTATGATGGGGATTTGGTGCTTGGCATGCCCCATGTTGCGCATTGAATACCTGCAACCTGCTAAGACAAAAGAAACGCACAAGTATCCCGAAATATCCCTTACCGGATTTTGTCATAGGAGTTAGGCTTTCCTGAAAGTAAATTTATTTCCTGCAAGCACTTATTAAAAACGGCTCATTTGTTTTATGAAAGTATTGTATCATGAATATTGGACATTTTGCAAACGAAATAAAAATGTACAAAACAAGGTGTGACTGAAAGCTCTGATTTTATTAATCTGGGTGCCATGAATTGGCAAATACAGTCAAAGAAACAAATCCCCTAGAATGAGGAGATTGCTATAAATTGAGAAAAGTAAAAGGGTTGTCAATGTTGACGATGCTCCAGTGAACTTCCTTTGCTATGACATGTATGACCTTGACGTTCTTCTCATCTTGCTTTCTGAAGAAGGTCGATTCTGACTGATGCTTTATCCTTTCGAAGCTTGCCATGTTGTGAGTGATACAGATGAATTCAGAATGCAATTATTCGCTTATTTCCTGATTTTGCGTGGATCGCCCTTTCGGGTTTTCAATCCACTGGGATACCCATTTTTGCCTGAGCTGTCCAATGCGGCTTTTCAACTCAGCGAGTGTACATTTTTTCAATTTCCCTTATTTTTGCCTGAGTTTTTTATTCTGTTTTTGACTCGCCGGGATGCCCTATTTTTGCCTGGACTTACATTCTGTTTTTATGTCCAGCGGGTCATTTTATGCGAAGTATTTTTTAACTGCATCTGAATTCACAGGGGATAAGAAATCTTCACCATCCATAGTAGTGAGCATCAGTGCTCCACCAGAGAAAACCTTCTTTACTATGAATGGACCATCGTAGTTTGGAGTCCACTTGCCCCTGTGGTCTGTATGAGGAGGAAGAGGTCTTTTTAGCACAAGATCTCCTACTTGGTATTCCCGAAGCCTGACTTTCTGAACGAAGGCTTTCTTCATCCTTTTCTGATATAACTGCCCAAGACAAATAGCAGCTAATCTCTTTTCTTCGATCAGATTCAGTTGATTATACCAGGACCGGACCCACTCTGCTTCTTCTAGCTTTACATCCATCAATACCCGTAAGGAGGGTAGCTCAACTTCAACAGGTAGGACAGCTTCCATACCGTACATAAGCTGATAAGGTGTTGCCCCAGTAGACGTTCTGATTGAGGTTTGATACCCATGTAAGGAAAATGGTAACATCTCATGCCAGTCTTTGTAAGTAACAACCATCTTCTGTACAATCTTCTTGATGTTTTTGTTAACTGCCTCAACAACGCCATTCATATTTGGCCTCTAAAGAGAAGAATTGTGATGTTGTATTTTGAAGTCCCGACACAGTTCTGCCATCATTTTGTTGTTCAAATTGGAACCATTATCAGTGATGATTCGCTCGGGAACTCCATATCGACAGATGATGTCTCTTTTCAGGAATCTGACTACCACTTGTCTGGTGACGTTTGCATACGAAGCTGCTTCAACCCATTTGGTGAAGTAATCAATGGCTACCAGGATGAATTTGTGGCTATTTGAAGCATTCGGTTCGATCTTTCCAATCATGTCAATGCCCCACATAGCAAAGGGCCAAGGTGAAGACATCACGTTCAAAGGATTCGGAGGCACATACACTTTGTCTACATAGATCTGGCATTTGTGGCATTTTCAGGCATAGGAACAACAATCTGCGTCCATTGAGATCCAGTAGTAACCTGGTCTTAATAACTTCTTAGCCATTGCATGTCCTCCAGCACGGGTACCGAAAGATCCTTCGTGCACCTCGTGCATCAGCAAGTCTACTTCTTTCTTATCAACACATCTGAGTAGCACCATGTCAAAGTTTCGCTTGTATAATGAACCATCAACATTAAGGAAGAAACTACCGGCCAGCCTTCTTAATGTCTTCTTATCATTGGATGATGCCCCAGGTGGGTATGTTTGATCTTCTAAGAAGCTTTTGATGTCATGGAACCAAGGCTTGTCATCTTTAGCAATGTCCACCGAGAAAACGTATGCTGGTCGGTCCAGTCTGGATACCGAAATCCGAGGTACATAATTTGCAGTTTGAACCTTGATCATGGAGGAAATGGTAGCTAAAGCATCTGCAAACTGATCTTCGTCCCGAGGGATATACTCAAGTTTGACTATTGTGAAGAAAGTCAATAATCTCCTCGTATAGTCACGATACGAAATCAGATACTCTTGGTGAGTGTACCATTTGTCGTTGGTCTGATTGATTACCAAAGCTGAATCTCCGAATACATTCAAAGTCTTGATCCTGAGGTCAATGGCTTCCTCAAGTCCCATGATACAGGCTTCATATTCAGCTTCATTGTTAGTGTAGGAAAAGGTGAGTTTTTCTGAGAAAGGCATATGAACTCCTTTAGGTGTAATGAGCACTGCCCCAACCCCACGACGATTCATATTAACAGCCCCATCAAACATCATAGTCCATTCTTCTTCTGGGTCAGTCCCTTTAGTGTGAACAGGCTCTTCATGATCTTTTGCTTTTAAGTACATGATGTCTTCATCAGGGAAGTCAAATCTCATGGGCTGGTAATCATCAATGGGTTTCTCAGCCAGATAGTCAGACAATACACTGCCCTTGATGGCCTTTTGAGATGTGTACTGAATGTCGTACTCTGTCAGAATCATTTTCCATCTTGCAACCCTTCCGGTAAGTGCTGGCTTCTCAAATATGTACTTGACGGGGTCCATTTTTGAGATTAATAAGGTAGTGTGAGTCAACATATACTGTCTTCGTCGGCGAGAAGCCCACGCTAAAGCACATCAAGTTTTCTCGAGCAGTGAATAATGTTGTTCACAGTCGGTAAAATTTTTGCTCAGGTAGTATATTGCATACTCGTTTCGACCAGACTCGTCATGCTGGCCCAGCACACACCCCATTGATCCTTCTAATACTGTCAGGTACATTATCAGAGGTCTTCCTTCAACTGGAGGCATGAGAATCGGAGGTTCTTGTAGGTACTTCGTGATCTTGTCAAAAGCCTTCTAACAATCTTTGTTCCACCTGACCGTTTGTTCCTTTCTTAACAATTTGAACAGGGGCTCACAGGTTGCAGTGGGGTGAGATATGAACCTAGATATGTAGTTCAATCTACCTAAGAAACTCCGAACTTCTTTTTCAGTCCTTGGTGCAGGCATCTCCTGAATGGCTTTGACTTTGTCGGGATCAACCTCAATTCCCTTTTCACTTACGATAAATCCCAGCAATTTACCAGAACGTACCCAGAATGTGCATTTGTTGGCATTTAACTTCAATTGATATTTCCTTAGACGCTTGAACAACTTCAACAGATTCACCAGATGGTCTTCTTCAGTAAAGGACTTGGCAATCATATCATCCACGTAGCATTCAATTTCTTTGTGGATCATATCATGGAATAATGTTACCATAGCCCGTTTATAAGTCGCACCGACATTCTTCAGTCCAAATGGCATTACCTTGTAACAAAATGTGACCCAAGGTGTGATGAAGGTTGTTTTCTCCATGTCTTCGGGTGACATCTTGATCTGATTATACCAAGAAAAACCATCCATGAAAGAAAACACCGAGAACTGAGTTGTGTTGTCAACCAATACATCAATGTGAGGTAATGGGAAATCATCCTTTGGGCTAGCTCTGTTCAGGTCCCGGTAATCTACACACATACATACTTTGCCATCCTTCTTAGGCACTGGTACAATGTTAGCGACCCACGAAGGGTAACTAGTTACAGCAAGGAAACCGGTGTCCCACTATTTTTGTACTTCTTCCTTAATCTTCATGGCCATATCTGGACGAGTACGGCGTATCTTTTGTTTTATTGGAGGGAAATCTTCTTTTAAGGGCAGCTTGTGCATAAAAATATCCGTGTCTAGACCTGGCATGTCTTGATAGGACCAAGCAAAGACGTCGACGTATTCTCAAAGCATGTTGATAAGCTGTTCTTTTACTGAAGCTTGCAGACTGGCCTCAATCTTCACTTCTTTCAAATCCTATTCGGTACCAAGATTAACTGTTTCAACCTCCTCCTGATGAGGAGTAATCACTTTCTCTTCTTGCCTCAACAACCTGGCTAACTCTTCAGGTAACTCATATTCTTCTTCAACCCCTTCATCAGCTTGATTAATTAGATTGTCGAATTCATACAAGGTCATAGCAGTGCTGTTGTCGGTGCAATTTGGAGGATAATCTCTGCAAGGGTTGAGATTTGTTCGTTTTAGTGATCAATTTTAATCTTGTTTAGAAAAAGTGAAAATGAAGTTATTATTTTGAAAACATTGCCATTTTATTGTATTGTACAAAAGTGAAAAATGAAAAGACAGTGAGCGAAAGAGAGAATTGTTTGCAAAAGATGTCCGATATTCATTGATATTCCATTTGCACAAAATTACAATATGTCCCTATTACAAAATGAGTCCTGACACCTTGGGCAAGATGCAGGACTTGATGCATGCTGGAAAAAAAGCAGGAAATAATAATTACTCTGTAGGAGTAACCCTTATAATTTCCTAAGAAGACCAGTTAAGGACTTGATGACCCGGGATTCTTTGACGTATCCAGCTCTCTAGGTTGAGGTGGCTTTCTTCCTCGTCTTCCATGTTGCTAACAGCATCTGGGGTGAACATCCCCCCACTGATGAACTTGGGCTCTTTAGCAGGCTCTGCTTGATCTTGTCGAAATGGTCTGTAACCCAAACCGAATCTTTCCTCCTTCTTCTCCACCGGTAGCAGCTTGCCCCAGCCTTGGGCATTTCCATCTTCAACAACCTTTCGGGCTTGCTGATAGGAGACAATTGAAGTACCCATCCTATCCTCCTGGGATGCATCAAATACTTCAGTTGTCGCCTCATTAACGTTCAGTGCTTCGAACCCTTGGCTCATAGTTTCATGGATTTCACCATCCATCTCAATGTATTTGTACGTAGCCAGATGGCTAACAAGGATGTCCTCTTCACCACAGATGGTGATAATCTGTCCTTCCCACTCATATTTCAATTTCTGGTGAAGGGTCGATGTAACTACGCCAGCGGCGTGAATCCATGGTCGACCCAACAAACCGTTGTAGGCTGGCTGAATGTCCATCACATAGAAACTAGTTTGAAATACTTCTGGACCGATTATCACAGGCAGCTCCACCTCTCCAAGAACAGACCTCTTGGAGCCATCAAAAGCCCTGACCACCAGATTACTTGGTCGGAGAGCTATTCCATCATATTCGAGCTTGAGAAGAGCCTTCTTTTGCAAGACATTGAGTGAAGACCTAGTGTCAACAAGAACATGAGAGAGTATAGCCCCTTTACACTCCAAAGTGATGTGTAAAGCTTTGTTGTGGTGACGTCCTTCCGTTGTCAAGTCAACATTGGTGAAACCTAGCCCATGGCTAGTATTAACATTAGACACCACTGTCTCAAGTTGATTCATTATGATCTCCTCTAGCACGTAGGCTGCGTGCAAGACTTTAAGTAGTGCATCCCGATGAGCTTCGGAACACAACAACAGGGATAAGATGGAGATCTTGGAAGGGGTCTGGTGGATCTGATCCACGGCCTTGTAGTCACTTCTTTTGATTATCCTCATAAATTCATCCACATCCTGATCAAAGGATGATTTATGAGTCTCTTTTGGTGCAGGTTCTTCAGGTGCCACACTTTTCCCTTTGGCTTTGGCGACAGCCTCTTCCTCAGTACTAGTTCTTGGAGCTTGTGACGCGAAGAGGCGTCCGCTTCGGGTGAAGCCTCCGCCTCCCCCGACATTATCCACTTGGGGGTGTGAACTGAAGAATCAAGAAGGACTCTTTCTCTGTTGCAGTAAAGGTCTTAACCATAGTTCCATGGTACAACATTCTCTTTGTCATATGGAATGGGCCCTGGCACCGTGATGGTGACTGGGCTAACTGCAGCAGAGGTTGGAACCATTATTGTTTGCGGATCATAGAAGATGGTAATAGGACTTCTGATTGATGGTGGTGGTGATTGATTGAAGCTTGATTATTGCTGAAATTGTTGCTGAGATTGTTGTTGATAATTGTTAGAATTCGGGACCGTTGTAGGGTCATAATAGATGGTGACTGTGGAGACGTCGTTGTTGGTGGTTGATGTAGTTGTAGAAGTAGATGAAATGGAACTATTGTTTGTTGAAGTGATGGAAGAGGTGATTGTTGATTTTGTAGACGAGTCTGTAGGAAAAATTGTCTTTGCGGTTGTTGGAGAAATACTTGTTGTTGACAAAGGAGTTGTTGGTGTTGTAGAAGTTGTTGTTGTTATTTGCAAATTACCTTCTTTGATCAAGCCATTGATGCCATTCCTCAAGCTTGCACACCCGTTCACGGAAACCTTGCAAGTTTCACAACAGGCCTCACAACCTGGAAACACTTGGCATTTCAAAAGTTGAGCTTTAACCTCTGCTAGAGGTGTCTGAATACTTGTAGTATCTTCAATCAAACTCTTGGGTGAGTCCTCCTCTATTGCATTTATCCTTGGCCCACCATGGCTGGGCATAGGATTCTTCGTGACATTAGGAGGTGGTGCAAAATTCAGGGCCTTTGAATCTACCAGATCCTGGACCTTCATATGTAGAGCCCTGCACTTTTCTGTGGAGTGACCAGGTGCATTAGAAGGAAAAGCACACCTGGCGTTGACATCGTAATTTCTCGGAAGGTTCTGAGGATCCGGTGGAGCCAATGTCCTTAACTCGACAAGATTAAGCTTTAGGATTTGTCGCAGCAATGTGGCATATGGCATTGGTATAGGGTCAATCACCCTGTTGATATGAGATGGCTGCTGCTGAAAAGGGTGTTATTGTTGGTTGTTGTTGTTTTTATTGTAGGATCTTTGTTGAGGAAACTGTGGCTGTTGAGGAAAATGATGTGGTTGTTAAGTATATTGAGGAGGTGGAGTAGGAATAGTGACGGCGGCAATTGATCTTGGCAGATATTGGGGTCTTCCTCTTCCCATGTGTACAAAATTTGTCTCACTGGATCTGCGGGGCCCTGCAAATGGCTTCCTTGCATTGCTGGAACTGGCACCGTTGTCAGAAATCTTTCCCATCTTCAGTAAGCTTTCAATTCTTTCCCTGACTATAACCACGTCTGCAAAGCTGGTGGAAGAAAATAGAGCCAACCTATCAATATAAGTACCTTGGAGAGTGTTCTTGAATATATCTGCCATCTCCCTTTCTGACATCGGGGGTTGAACGACAGCAACTAATTGCCTTCATCTTTGGTCGTACTCTCTAAAGCTTTCTCGGGAAGACTGTGACATTCCCATCAGAAGGGTTCTGTTTGGAGCCATGTCCAGATTATATTGATATTGACGAATGAAAGCTTCGGCCAAGTCTTTCCAATTCCTAACTGTGGCCCTGGTCAAGTGAGAGTACCATTCCCATGATGCCCCTGTCAAGCTATCCTCAAAGTAAAACATCCACAATTTCTCATCCATGGTGTAGGCTTTCAATCTCCCCAGGAAAGATTGAAGATGGGTACGTGGGCAGGATGTGCCATTGTATCTTTCAAAACAGGGAGGTTTGAACTTATGAGGAATTCTAACCCCCCCCCCCCCACTAATCCCATATCCATGACATCAAAACCCAGAGAGTTTTGGGATTCAAGAGACCTTAGCTTTTCTGCTATTTCATCCAACCGACGATCGCAAACTTCGTCTCCAGCCCCAACCACAGTAAAATGTTCTTCTTGAGGGTTCTCCTACAAAGCCCTCCCTCTAGTGTTGCCTTGGGTGTTTCTTATAGCATTGATTTCTGGGTTCAGATGAGGTCCAAACTCTGGGGGATCAGTACGAGGCTGTACGTGATCGTTGTTGCTGGTACCCCCTGTACCTATGTGGTTTTCCTTGGGAGTTTTCCGCTCGACTAACTCTCTCAGTCTCTCCTGGCTTTGAGCCAAACCAGTCATCATTGCCATAAATTGATTCATTTGGGCCCTCATCTCTGTCCTTTCATTGGCCATTTGGGTCCTTACATCAGTCAAGTCTTACTGAACCTGATCCATTTGTAATCCCAAAAGATTGTTCCTGAAATCACAACAAAGTGAGAAACAACAAAAACAAAAACCTACAAAACAAAGAAATGATGTTAGTGTGCAATGCAGGATGCCTATTTGTCTTCCAAGGGTATCCGGTTTAGTTCTTTGGTTTTGACCTTTCCAGACCTCGAGGAATGATGATATTGTAGAGAGATAAAGCCCGTGAAATAATACAAACCATATATTACAAAAATGTGAAGATACATAGTTTGATTACAACAAAATTCTCATGATGGGTTAAAATACAACAAAATCAAAAGTACAAACAAAAGGAGGTACAAATACAAAGAAATCAAACATCCAGTCCAAAATCATCTTCTCTGACTTCTTTCAGGAGAGCCTCAATCACTGGACCAACTGGGTGCTCTGTGATGGTCCTGATGAGAAGGTTCCTGGTGGCAATGGTACTGGTCAACTTCTTATGCTTATCCTGATCCTTTGATCTCTTCAACCCCGCCAGGAGTTTCAATTCAGAGATCTCCTTCTGTGCAGCTAGCAAGGCCTCCTGACTCTTCTTCTCACTAGCCTCCAGCTGCTTTATCCTAGCTCGGGTTCTCTGATCTTCTTGTGCACGAGCCTCAGTGATCATGATCCACCTATCCCGACTCTCCTCTAAGTAATGCTCAACCCTGGCCTTCTGAGTCTTAGCTTCCTTGCAAGCATTCTTCAGCCTAACTCTCCTGCTCTAGCCTTTCTGATGTAGTCAAATGTCTTCTCAATCTTAGTGAAGTTCTCAATCCGGAGATTCTCTAAACTTTCATTATCTAGACGGTTGTCATTCCTCTCCCAGTGGGTCTTCTTCAAAGCTTCAGAGAGCTGAGTATTCCTTTCCTTCAATTTCTCAAAATCCTCTAAACTAACAGTAACTGCAGGTTCCACTACTGATGGTCCAGGTACATCCTCTAAGGTAAATGGATACGGGTGATCTGTCCCCTGACACGAGACCAGTCAAGATACTGAGCTGAGGCTATGTTGTTGCACTTGCCTAGAATAGCTGTCCCCTTAGTCTAAATATTGTCCCAGACCCAGGCTGCCTGTCTGACAATGGCAAGGTTGTGTTGAATGTCACAATAGAGGGTTTCTGTCAAGTCTTGCCCTCTTGGGGGATGTACCAAGGCATACCCTAATTGCCTCTTAAAAAGCAAAGGGTTGTAGTTGATGCAACCCTTCACTTAAATCAGGGGTTCACTAGGATACTGCCCACAGCTGGTAATGATTTATTTGCCTTTGGTGCTCTGAGTGCACCATCTGATGTCTTCTGATGTAAGGGCAATCATTCTCTTAGCCCAGTTCCTTGGCTGATGAGGATTCAAGAAAGTGTCTGACTTCGGCAAGTGCCTTAACAACCAACAGTAGAAGAGGGGTGCACAACATCTGACCAATCTTCCCCTTTGCTTCTCATTCCTTTGATGCACTGAGTAGTAAGAGTCTCCAAGCAAGGTAGGGACTGGATTCCTCAACAGGAAGAGGTGGATAGCACTCTTGCTTACAAACTTTGGCTCGTCTGCAAACAAGATGACTCCATATATGCTGAGGGCCAGAAGAGCACAAACAGTGTCCCACTTCCCTGCTGCAGCATGCAGGGTGGCCTGAGTAACCAAGAAGTCCAAATGGAGGCCTGGAATTCCAGCCTTGGTGGTCATATTCTGGTTAATGAGGGTGGGCTCTAAGTGCAAAGCCTTAGCTACATCTTCATTCTTAGGAGCAACCATCTCAGGGTTGAAAGGAATTCCCCTCCTGATAGGGACACCTAACAACATGGAGAACTCCTCCATCAATGGTCCTAGCTGAAAATCTGGGAAAGTGAAACATCTGAGAGGAGGATCATAGAACTGTAGACATGTGTAGATCATGCTCCTCTAGGATGCATCCAAATCCATGATCATGTCCATAATGCCACCATAATGTTCCCTGAATAAAGGGACATGATCAGGAGTGATGAGTGCCTGCATCTGCCTGATGCCTGTCAAAGTGGGCTCAAAGAAATGGTATGTGATGTTGCTCTTCCTGGATGTGTCCATGCTGATAATGGATGCTGGTGAAGAAGACTGATGATAACTGCTGATAAAGGCAACTTAAGAAGATGCTGAAGAAGATTCTCTGATGAAGATAGCTGGTGAAGGTAGCTGGTGCAGATATCTGAAGGAATCTGAGCAGTAGAACAGGTCAAAACCAAACCAAAGATAAGATGTGGATACCCTGTAAAACAAATAGAAAAATGTTAAATGATGCGAAATGAGGTATGCAGAATGATATGCAAAGGGTTTGTGATCAAGTGTTGGATCTGTTATTTGCCTTGATAGGGTCCATGTTTGTTCATAAGTCCGGATGGAGGCTTAGAAAACCAGTAACCAAGTGGGGGACTCAAATAAAGAGTCACAAGTCCAGGGTTTCACAAGAACAGTCCAAAATGATACAACCTTAACAAAACTAGTAACAAGGTATGATGAGGCCAAGGGTTCCTGCAAACCTATAAACATCCCAACCCCCTCACATGTATTGTTCTAGAACAAGGATCCTCAGACTTGGATCAGTTATAAGAAGTGTAAACACTTCTAACCCGGAGGTACAGTGTTTACAATAACCATAAAGGATCCTCCTCTAATTCACCTCAGATGTTGAAGGTCATAAAAGGTCATCCAAACTTAGCAGGCTTCCCAGATAGCCCTAGTACTATAGGAAATCCGTAGCACAGAGTTCTCAAGAAGAAACCCATGTCTGAATCGTGTTTCATATTCCCGCACCAGACTGAAATAGAATGGGAAAGAATATGAAGCCACTTTATCCTATGTGTCACTCAGGTCCCCGGTATGGAACCTTACTCACTCAATAATCTCTCCCACCAAAGGAAACAACAGATCCAACACATATGATATGATAACAGTATGAAATGCATATAAACAGTAAAGGAAAGCAATAAATAAAGCTGTACAGAAAGCAATAAACAAAGCAATAAACAATAAGCACAAGTAGCACATAACACCCCTATAAACACAAATCAAACAAACGCTAGGAGAAACCCACAACAATAACCAAAAGCCCTGGTTGCAAGATTAGGGTCCCCAGCAGAGTCGCCAAACTGTCACTCCCGAAGATTTGCATCCCGGTACAGGCGCAAATGGTCGGCGAAAGGAGAAAATGAAAATGAAGTGAATAGAGTCGCCAGCTTGGCATTTTTATCCCGAAGGAAAGGTAATGCTGCATAAACATAGGAAAAGATGAATAAGACGGTTGTGAACCAGAGAAACTGAGAAAGGGGGTTGGTTACAACCTGGGAAAGTATTAGCACCCAGATTGTTCGTCGTACTCGACGGGATCCACACTCAAAAGATTATGTTTAAAGGGGTAGTGTATGTGCTATCTGTGTGCAAAAGCTGGAAAAGAAATGTACAAGTGTCAATGCAAAAAGGGTGAATGGTCAGGAACTGAGACTTAAAAGAGAATGCTGAAAGAGGGGGAAGACACAAAGACTTTTGTTCGATAACAATTAAGTTATGCCTACGTATCCTTGCGTGCAATGAGGAAGTCAGAACACTGTGGTTCGACTCAAAGGGACTGAAAGATAAATTGACTGTGAACTGCTTGCTTGTCTATGCTCAAGTGTATGACTCGTCTGGCTCGAGTGCTAACTGTCTGGCATTAGACGGAAGAAACAAGTTCTCGTATATGAATGAGTGTGATGAGAAAAGAATCCCGAAGGAGACGATTATTGTTTGTTTTTGTGTTTTCAGTTTTGTTATTGTTTTTGGTGTTTTGCATAAGTAAATGAGCTTAAGCCTAAATCAAGGGTTTGTAAACTCATTATATCCTCCCTGTTTAGGGATAATGAGCCTACTTAAGTATGAGATAAGCATCTCAACTTAATTACCATGATGATGTAGGATTAAGATCATTAACCCACTTGTGATTAATTAGATGTTTTTTGGATTTTTGTTTAGTGTTAAGTAATGAGTTTAATCTCTAATCACAGATTAGTGAACTCATTACACCATCCTAATAGAAGAATAATAAATGAGAACACTTAAGCTGAGGAAGATTCCTCAACTTAATCCATGGTTAGGGATTAAATTCATTTAATAACAAAAGCTTTATTAAGTGGATTTTAATTAAGGGATGAGATTAAGAAATGGATTTTATGGTTTGTAAGACAACTTGAGGGGGACTTGTCCATTAAACACTAGGGTTAGTCCTTCTTAACCATAAAGGAAGAATTAGAACCCTAATGTAAGGCCTAAGTTACAAGATAAAGTCTTGATGGTTATTAAAGTGATTTGATTAAGAGGTTTAAACAAATTAAAGGTTTAACACTTAGGATTAAAGTTATACACTCCATCCTAAGAGACGGATGCAGGCATAACCCTAATTCTAAAGTCCTAAAACTTTAAGAGTTTTGTCTCTGATTATTTGTATGAGAAGAGAGACTCAAGGAGACTCAAAGGTAAAAAGCTAATGGGGACTAATCACAACCCTAATTATTATCATGCTTGGATATCCTATGGTTTTTAAGGCTTGAGAAAGATCTTCAAGGAAGCCATCAATGGAAGAAGCAGATGAAAGGAGGAAGAAGCAGAAGAATAAGTTACTTACTTCATTGAAGAAGATAAGTAACTTAAAGAAAGAAAGTAAGAGAGATGGAACACAAGTGAACAAGTTCACTTCAAAGACATATTAAAATGCAAATGAAAGAGATAAGAAGAAGTGAGAGATGAAGGCAAATCCACCACTCAAAATGACTTACCACCTGAAAGTGTTAGCATGAATGCATAAAGTATAAATCATAAAGAAATGAAGTGAAATGAGATGATATGGGATGAAAGGACCAAAGTCATAAGTGTTTATGCAATTCAAATTTCATGTAAGATGATGCAAAGGCATATAAAATGCATATGTATGATCATACAAAGATGAGATGCAAATGGAAGCATGCTTTGAAGTTTGAAAACACATGAAAGTTAATGAAATGAAATGAATGCAAATCATGGAAAATCAATGAAGAAATGATCAAGCATGGTTCTAACATGTCCTAAGATGTCTAAGATAACATATGAATTCAAGGGATGTCATGGAAAGTTCATGTATTGATGCATATGCAAGGTGAATGCAAATGAACACACAAAATTAGGGTTTTATGGACAAGCAAGGTACAAATGAACAAAACGGAATCATATGACATGATAAAAAATTGAAACCAAGCTCAAACAAACCCTAATCCCATACTAGGTCACACCCCAAAGGAGAAGGTCAAAAGCCTAACCATTCAAAAGTTATGAATTTCCTAAGGTTCTAGTTTTTTTGGATGGTTCAAAGGGGAAAATGCAAATCAATTTGGAAATGCAATAAAAATTCATGTGAAAAATGTCCTATAAACTACATGCAATATGTAACACAATGCACAAAGAATCATCTTCAAACTCTTCTTGGATAGGCATAAATGATTTTTTTTAAAGTTAGGGTTCAAAAATATGATTTAAATGACCCTTAATTCAATGAAAATTCACAAACTATGATCAAACCTAAAAAGAAATTTGTGTGAAGAGTTTGAAAATGTTTCTAAATGCAATGAGATGATTCATGATTTTTTTGTGATTTTTAGAAACCTAAATGTATTTTTATTTAATTAAAAGACTTTAATTAATTAAAAATAACATTAAAATATTTTAAAAATACTTTTTTAATGCAAAAAATAAAATAAAAATCCTTTTTGGAATGAGAAAAATATTTAAAGTCAGAAAGCAAAAGAAAATATTTTTGTGATGCTTTTTGATATTTTAAATTAATTATGCAAGGAAATACAAATAAAAATGAATAAAAATGATTTAAATGGATTGTATGCTGATTCTAAGGCCCGGATTCAAATTGTGGTTGGAGGGAATTGACCACGCGCGTATCTGGACGGCTCACATTCAAACTGAGTTTAATTATGTTTTATAATTAATTAATCTGGAATAAACTTAATGGACTAATCTGAACCACTCAATGCCTAACCCTAATCTAGATCTAAGGGCCAGGAACCAATCTGGGGATTTAATCAGGGTTTAGCCCTAATTACTCTCAGGTGGCCGGAGAAGACCTCCGGTCATCTTCTCCGGCCAACCCATCACCCGAGCTTCCTCAAATCACAACCCCAAGCCCCCAAAACCTCCATAATTAATCAACTAACTACCCTAAACAATAATCCAGCCTCAAAAATCATTTATCATTCATCATCAACAAGATTCGAATGAAAACATCAAAACAGAAAAAATTTCAGAACATTATGAAATGCTTAAAACTCAACCATTTTTAAAAGTAAAGACATCAGCATGATCAGTGAAGCATGAAGAATCATTCTATAACATGAAAACACATTTCTGGAAAAAATGTTCTTGATGACTACCTGAGTTGGAGCTTTGCAATCTGGACTTTCAGAGCTCTCCCTTTGTGCAATCCACTCCCCTTTGACCTCCTGAAGCTATTGGCAATCTTGAATGAAGCTTAGAGTGGCTATTTTGAGTGCTTTGTTTCTGAAGTTGCAGAAATCGTATTTGTGTTTGGAGGTGTTTTAAGCTATGGTGATGGGTGGGAAATGATCCTGGGGTGATGCTGAGTTGATTGCTGTAAGAGTTTGTGATTTTTGTTGGTTGTGTTATGAAATTCGATGAAGCGAAGGTTTCTTGAGGTTTTTGTGATTCTGATGCTATGGATGGATTCAGGCCTCAATGTTGTGTGAAATGAGTTGCTTATTGTCCACATAAACAATGTTGATTGGCCAGAGATTTGTTGTGGCACAGGCTGATTGGTATGGGAGTTTTTACAAAAATTGAAGATTTTGTACTTTGAGGTATGGGCACGGGTCAGAGGAGATTTCATGGGGTGTCTGGCCTCAGCTGGGTTCAAGGAAGGCCTTGGGATTGGTTTTGATGTGCTGGATGGCTTGGATGAAGAGTTATCACATGTTGTTGCAAAATTCCCTCTTTGAAGTTTCTTGGATCATAGGTCATGGAAACCCTAAGTTCAATGCACAATTCTGATCCTTTGAGATTTGTTTAACATATTGTGAAGTGTTTGTGTACATTTGAAGTCATTATAATGCTTGAACATGCCAATTTGCCAAATCCCTCTTTGACATGAAACTTGAAATTATAGGATTTTTGCCAACTTTGAAAGGCCATATCTTGAGTTCTAGGATGAATCAAGACATGTTCTTGTACTTTTTGAAAAGGGAAAGATCTAATCTATAACTTTCATGACCAAGAATTTTTCATTTGAAGCATTTTTGGTTAAGAAAGAGGAGGTTGAAAAACTTCCCCAAAATGGAAAGTTTGCATTTCAAGTCATTTCCATTTTTGGCAAGTTTGCAATTGGCTCAAAATTATTCAATATTTTGAACTTCCAACCTCTTCTAAGATCAAATAAAGATCATAGAACTTCAATTTGATGAAAATACCCCTTTGGTTCCATTGTTGGGGGCCTCAGATGCCTTGATTTTGACTTAACTTGCTCAACAAGTTACCCAATGAACATATGACTTCCACAATGAATTTCTTCATCAAACTTGGTAAACATGATCCTTATGACATATTGAGAACATTAGAAACAATAATGACCCAAAAATCTGGAGTTAAGGCCTATGAAACCAAAACCCTAATTTTGGTCATCTGTGCAGTGAAACCCTAGCTCTGCTTCCATGCCTTTGCCAGTTCTTGTGATTTCTTGACTTCCATAGAACATACATGAACCCTCTTGGAAAGCTTTTGAGGCCTTTGGGATGGCTCGGATGGATTCTTGGATTGCCCAGATCACAAACCCTAGATGCAGATGAACTTGAACCTATGCAGTGAAACAAAAATGCAATATGAGGTGTAATGCTTATGTTAATGCAAACATGAAAGATCACAAGCCATGTTGTGATATGAGTGAGGGAAAATTTGGGGTGTTTATAATAACAAACCTTTATTAAATGGATTTTAATTAAAGGGTGATATTAAGAAGTGGATTTTATGGTTTGTAAGAGAACTTGAGGGGGGCCTGTCCATTAAACACTAGGTTAGTCCCTCTTAACCATAAGGGAGAGATAAAACCCTAATGTAAGGCCCGAGTTACAAGATAAAGTCTTAGTGATTATTAATGTGTTTTGATTAAGAGGTGTAAACAAATTAAAGGTTTAACACTAAGGATTAAAATTATACACTCCATCCTAAGATAAGGATACAGGTATAACCCTAATTCCAACGTCCTAAAGCTTTAAGAGTTTAGCCTCTAATTAAGAGATGATAAGAGAGACTCAAGGAGACTCAAAGGTAAAAATCTAGGGGAAACTATACACAACCCTAAAAATTATCATGCTTGGATATCCTTTGGTTTGTGAGGCTTAATAGAAAAGATCTTAAAGGCCACCAAGGAAGGGAAGCAGATGAAAAGAGAATAGAGGAGAGAATAAGTTACTTACTTCCTGAAGAAGATAAGTAACTTAGGAGAAACGAAAGGAGAAAGGGAAACACAAGTGAAGCAAGTTCACTCCCAATACAATTAAAGGATGCAAATGCAAAGAAAAAAAGAGGTGGGAGGTGAAGGCAAATCCACCTCCCAAATAACTTACCAAAAGTTCCTGAAATGTTAGTACAAGATGCATAAGACATAAAGCACAAAGAAATGATATGAATAAGGATGTAAAGTCCAAAAATAGAAGTGATTATTCAATGTAAATGTGTTATGAAATGATGCAAAGGAATAAACATATCAGTTATATGATCATACAAGAGAATGAGTGCAAATGAAGCATGTTAGGAGCATGAAAACACATAGAAATTCATGAAACATAATGAATGCAAGGCATGCCAAAATGAATTAACAATGATCAAGCAATGTTTCAAAGATGTCCTAAGATGTCTAAGATGATATACAAAAGAATGGAGTGGCATGACAAGTTCATAAGTTCATGATATGCAAATGAAGATGCAAAATTAGGGTTTTATGAACAAGCATGTTGCATATGGCCAAAAAAGAAGCATTCATCATGATAAAAAATTGAAATTGAACTCAAGCAAACCCTAATCACCTACAAGACCACACCCCAAAGGAGAAAGTAAGAAGCTAACCCTATGCAAAGTTATAGAATTTCTAAGTTAACTAGGGTTTTTGGGTGATTCTTAAGGGAAAATGCAAATCAAATTGAAAATGCAATGCAAAACTATGAGATAAATAACCTAGAAACTAGATGCAATATGAGAAACAATGCAAAAAGAATCAAGTTCAAACTCACCATGGTTAGGCAGAAATGAATTTTTCAAGTTAGGGTTAAAAAATGTGAAATTTAAGAACCCTAATTCAAAGAAAATTGTGAAAATTTGATCAAACCTAAAAAGAAATTTGTATGGTGAGTTTGAAAATGTTTCTAAATGCTTAAGAATGCTTCATGATTTTTTTGGTGATTTTTAGAAACCTAAATGCATATTTAATTGATTAAAATCAATTAATTAGTTAATAAAACATTTAAATATTTTAAAAATACTTTTTTAATGCAAAAATTAAAATAAAATGGCAAGTCAACTGATCTAAAGGTCCAGATTCAAACCTATGTTAACTGCACGCGCAAATGAGTGGTCAGGATGGTTTCTGGCTAATTAATTATGATTTATTTAATTAATCCAAAATTAAAGTTAATGAATTAATCTGAGCCATTCACGCATTAACCTAATCAAGATCTAAGGGACATGATTCAATCTGGGCAACTAAACCCTAATTAGGGCTAATCATTTTCAGGTGACTGGAGACAAGCTCCGGTCATCTTCTCAAGTGGACCAAAAACCCTAAAATCTTCCCTAGGCAAAATCAAGACCTCTAACTTGCCCAGAAATGATCCCCATACTTCTAGCAACTCAAATCAAACATCAAACAACATTTATCATTCATGAACAAGCTGAATCGAATCAAAACATAAATACGGGCAAAATTTCAGAAGTTCATAAAATGTTCATTCCTTCACCATTTTCAATTCTAAAAGCACCATTGTGATCCTTAGAGCATGCAGTTTCAATTTATAACAAGAAATCAAAGCTTTGAGAAAAAATGTTCTTGAGTATACCTGAGTTGGAAACCTCCAAATGTGAGCTTTCAGAACCTCCCACTTGTGCAAGTGAACTTCTTTGATCCTCCTGAAGCTATTGGGATGCTTAGAATGCTTTGAAAGTGGCTATTTTAAGTGGCTCGATTCTGATATGGAAGAAATGGAGGCTTTGGTTTATGAGGTTTCAGGCCATGGAAATGTTTGCTTTGTGTTCTATGGATTATTTCTTAATGAATGGTGAAAGAATTTCTGAGGATTGATGGATTGTTTGAGAGAATTGAAGAAGGGAAGTTTTTTGCAATTTTTGTGAAAATTGATGGTTTGGCTCCATTGGCCAAAAAGTCAAGATTGCTGTACCATAGGTATGGGCCATGGCAGAGCTGGTTTCTGTGGCTGGATAGCTTCAACATGGTTCATGAAGAGCCTTTGGATCTTCTTTATGCAGCTGGATGGCCTTGATCAAGAGTTCTCATAGTTTATGCAATTTGGCAACTTTGAAGTTTCTTGAAGTGAAAGGCATATAAACTTGTGATTTTTGGTGCAATATTGATCTAAATGTGTTGCATTATGTTGGTATGATGTTTAGAAGTTGATTAGAGGGCATGAAATGGCTTGGCAAGTGAAATTGCAAAAATCCCTCTTTGGTGCACACTTGAAAATTATAGGATTTTTGCCAACTTTGAAAGGCCATATATTGATTTCTAGGATGAATCAAGACATGTTATTGTACTTTTTGAAAATGGGAAGACATAATATACAACTTTCATGTCCAAGGATTTTTCATTTGAAGCATTTTTGGTCATGAAAGAATAGGTTGAATATCTTTCCCAAAATGGAAAGTTTCCATTACAAGTCATTTCCAAAAATAGCAAGTTTGCATTTGGCTCAAAATTCTTCAACTTCGTGAACTTATAACCACTTAAATGATCAAATAAAGATCATATAGACTCAAAATGATGATGATGACCCTTTGGTACCCTTGATGGAGGCCTCAGATGCCCTGATTTTGACCTTACATGCTCAAGAAGTTACCCAATGATCAGATGACTTCCACAGTGAATTTCTTCATAAAATTTGGTACACATGATCCTTATAAAACATTAAGACCATTAGAATCAAGAATGACCAAAAACTTTGAGATTAAGGTCTCTGAAACAAAAACCCTAATTTTGGTCATCTGTGTAGGAAAACCCTAGCTCTGCTTGGACTTCTGTGCAATCCTTTGACATTTTATGACTTCCAATCATCCTTGGAGATATAATAAGACCATAGACCCCTCATGTACCCCCTTGGTATGTTTCAAGACCATTGAGATGGCATTCTCTCCCGCGAAAAGACACCAGGTCAAATAGGGTACATACGCGAACGGTCGGCGAAAGGAGAGAATGAAATGAAGTGAATAGAGTCGCCAGCTAGGCATTTTTATCCCGAAGGAAAGGAAATGTTGCATAAACCTAATAAAAGATATGGATAAGACGGTTGCGAACCAGAGAAATTGAGAAAGGGGGTTGGTTACAACCTGGGAAGGTATTAGCACCCAGATTGTCCGTCGTAATCGACGGGATCCACGCTTAAAAGATTGTGTTTAAAGGGGTAGTGTATGTGCTATCTGTGTGCAAAAGCTAGATACAAATATACAAGTGTCAGTGCAAAAAGGTGAATTCTCAGGAACTGAGGCTTAGAAAAGTAATGCTGAAAGAGGGGGATGACAAAGAGACTTTTTTTCGATAACTGTTAAGTTATGCCTACGTATCCTCTCGTGCAATGAGGAAGTTAGAACACCGTAGTTCGACTCAAAGAGACTGCAAAGATAAATTGACTGTGAACTGCTTGCTTGCCTATGCTCAAGTGCATGACTCGTCTGGCTCGAGTGCTAACTGTCTTGCATTAGACGGAAGAAGCAAGTTCTCGCTTAGGAATGAATGTGATGAGTAAAGAATCCTGAAGGAGACGATTATTGTTTGTTTTTGGTTTTTTCAGTTTTGTTATTGTTTTTGGTGTTTTTCATAAGTTAATGAGCTTAAGCCTAAATCAAGTGTTTGTAAACTCATTATATCCTCCCTGATTAGGGATTATGAGAATACTTAAGTATGAGATAAGCATCTCAAATTAATTTCCATGATGATGTAGGATTAAGATCATTAACCTACTTGTGATTATTAAGATGTTTTTGGGTTTTTGTTTAGTGTTAAGTAATGATTTTAATCTCTAATCACAAATTAGTGGACTCATTACACCATCCTAATAGAAGGATAATAGATGAGAACACTTAAGTTGAGGAAGATACCTCAACTTAATCCATGATTAGGGACTAAATTCTTTATATAACAATCCTTTATTAAGTGGATTTTTAATTAAAGGATGAGATTAAGAAATGGATTTTATGTTTTTAAGACAACTTGAGGGGGACTTGTCCATTAAACACTAGGGTTTGTCCTTTTTAACCATAAGGAAGAATTAGAACCCTAATGTAAGGCCCAAGTTACAAGATAAAGTCTTGATTATTATTAATGTGATTTGATTAAGAGGTTTAAACAAATTAAAGGTTTAACACTTAGGATTAAAGTTATACACTCCATCCTAATAGAAGGATGCAACGATAACCCTAATCTAAAGTCCTACAACTTTAAGAGTTTAGTCTCTGATTATTGAGATTAGAAGAGAGGCTCAAGGAGACTCAAAGGTAAAAATCAAAGGGTGACTAATCACAACCCTAATTATTATCACGCTTGGACATCCTATGGTTTATGATGCTTAAGAAATATCTTCAAGGAAGCCACCAATGGAAGAAGCAGATGAAAGGAAAAGGAAGCAAGAGAATAAGTTACTTACTTCATTGAAGAAGATAAGTAACTTAAAGAAAGAAAGTGAGAGAGGTGGAACATAAGTGAATCAAATTCACTTCAAAGAAAAACAATATGCATATGAAAGAGATAAGAAGAAGTGAGAGGTGAAGGAAAACCCACCTCCCAAAATAACTTACCAAACCTGAAAAGTGTTAGCATGAATGCATAAAGTATAAAGCATAAAGAAACGAAGTGAAATGAAATGACCAAAGTCAGAAGCATTTATGCAATGTAAATGTCATGTAAGATGATGCAAAGACATACAAAATGCATATGTGTGATCATACAAAGATGAGATGCAAAGGAAGCATGCTTTGAAGTTTGAAAACACATGAAAGTTTATGAAATGAAATGAATGCTAAACATGGCAAATGGATGAAGAAATGATCAAGCATGGTTCTAACATGTCCTAAGATGTATAAGATGACATATGAATGCTAGAAATGTCATGGAAAGTTCATGTAATGATGCATATGAAAGGTGAATGCAAATGAACACACAAAATTAGGGTTTTATGGACAAGCAAGGTACAAATGAACAAAACAGAATCATATGACATGATAAAAAATTGAAACCAAGCTCAAACAAACCCTAATCCCATTCTAGGTCACACCCCAAAGGAGAAGGTCAGAAGCCTAACCATTCAAAAGTTATGAATTTCCTAAGGTTCTAGGTTTTTTTGGATGGTTCAAAGGGAAAAATGCAAATCAATTTGGAAATGCAATAAAAATTCATGTGAAAAATGTCCTATAAACTACATGCAATATGTAACACAATGCACAAAGAATCATCTTCAAACTCTTCTTGGATAGGCATAAATGGTTTTTTTAAAATTTAGGGTTCAAAAATATGATTTAAATGACCCTTAATTCAATGAAAATTCACAAACTATGATCAAACCTAAAAAAAAATTTGTGTGAAGAGTTTGAAATTTTTTCTAAATGCAATGAGATGATTCATGATTTTATTTGCGATTTTTAGAAACCTAAATGTATTTTGAATTAATTAAAAGACTTTAATTAATTAAAAATAATATTTAAATATTTTAAAAATACTTTTTATATGCAAAAAATAAAATAAAAATCCTTTTCAGGTTAAGAAAAATATTTAAAACAGAAATGCAAAGTTTATATTTTTTGAATGTGTTTTGGTATTTTAAAATAAATATGCAAAAGAAATAACAAGAAAATGAAATGAAATTAAATGAAATAAAAGGAAAGGTCAACTGATCCTAAGGCTGAGATTCAAACTTAGAGGGTGATGGTTGAATGGCGCGTGATCCAAAGGCTGGGATTTGTCCTGACTTAATTAATTTAATTAATCCTAATTAAACTAATTAAATGAGAATTAGGGTTAATGAAGCAATCTTGGCCACTCACTCACGCAGGAACCACAACATCCAAGGGCCTACATTCAAACTTAGCTAATTAAGCAGATTAGGGAAAATGACTTTCAGGTGACCGGAACAGTGTTACGGTCATCTTCTCCGGCGAGCATCTCACCCCAACTTCTTCCCTAGGCTACCCCAGACCCCCAAATTCTCCAAAAACAATCCCCAAACCATTATAAACAAGATTCAGGTCATGAAAATGATTTATCATGCATCAAAGTGGTGAATCGAAGAAAAATATTTTTAGGTCAAAAATTTCAGAGCAAGCATACATCCTGGTTTCTCAACCATTTTCAAAAATAATCATATCAGCATGCTCAGGGGAACACATAGAATCATTTAAGAACTTAAAATAGAGTTTCTGGAAAAAATGTTCTTGAGGTATACTTGAGATGAAGCTTTGCAGTTTTGAGCTTTCTGGCCTCCTCCTTTGTGCAAATCAACTTCAATGAACCCCCGGAGGCTGATGTGAAGCTTAGAACAAGTTTATGATGGCTGGTTTGAAGGTTTTGACTCTACTGCACCAAAAATCGTATTTTTGTTTGGCTGTGTTTTAAGCTATGGTGATGGGTGGGAAATGATCCTGGGGTGATGCTGAGTTGATTAGTGGAAGAGTTTGTGATTTTTGTTGGCTGGTTTTTCAGATTCGAAGAGAGGAAGGTTTTTCATGATTTTGCCAATCCTGACTTGTGGGAGGTTCTGAGCTTGTGTGTGGTGTGTTTTGGATTGCTTGAGGTTAGTATAAACAATTGTGATTGGTTCAGAGAGTTATTGTGGCTCAGCTTGATTGGTATGTGGGCTTTTGCAAAAAGTCAAGATTTTGTACTTTGAGGTATGGGCATGGTGCAGGCCTGATTTCATGGGGTGTCTGGCCTCAGCAGAGTTTGTGGATGGCCGTTGGATCAAAGGATTGTAGCTGGAAGGCTTGGATGAAGAGATGTCATGCTTTATGCAATTTTCCAACTTTGATGTTTCTTGGATCACAAGCCATGAAATGCCTCTAACCATGGGCCAATTCTGATCTTTTGAAGTTACATAGTCATGTTATGAAGTGTTTGTGCATATTAGAAGTCATTAGAATGCTTGAATATGCCAATTTTCAAAATCCCTCTTTGACATGAAACTTGAAATTTTAGGATTTTTGCCAACTTTGAAAGGCCGTATCTTGAGTTCTAGGATAAATCAAGACATGTTATTATACTTTTTAAAAAGGGAAAGACCTAATCTACAACTTTCATGACCAAGAATGTTTCATTTGAAGCATTTTTTATTAAGAAAGAGGAGGTTGAAAAACTTTCCCAAAATGGAAAGTTTCCATTACAAGTCATTTCCATTTTTGGCAAGTTTGCAAATGGCTCAAAATTCGTCAATCTTGTGAACTTATAACCTCTTCTAAGATCAAATAAAGATCATAGAACTTCAATTTGATGAAAATACCCCTTTGGTTCCATTGTTGGGGGCCTCAGATGCCCTGATTTTGACTTAACTTGCTCAAGAAGTTACCCAATGAACAGATGACTTCCACAATGAATTTTTTCATCAAATTTGGTACACATGATACTTATAATATATTAAGAACATTAGAAACAAGAATGACCCAAAACTTTGGAGTTAAGGCCTCTGAAACCAAAACCCTAATTTTGGTCATCTGTGTAGTGAAAACCCCTAGCTCTGCTTCCATGCCTTGCCAGTTCTTCTGATCTCTTGACTTCTATGAACTTTGAGGGGAATAATACGATGATAGAACACACATGGAACCTATTGGAACACTTTGAGGCCTTTGGGATGGCTCAGATGGAATTTTGGATTGCTCAGATCACAAACCCTAGATGCAGATGAACTTGAACTATGCAGATGAAACAAATATGCAATATGAGGTGGTATGCTTATGCTTATTTAAAAATGAAAGATCACAAGCCATGGTGTGATAAGAGTGAGGGAAAATTTGGGGTGTTTACAGCTGCCCCTATTCAAACATGAGTTAGCTGTGCAGGATGTAAGTGTCTGGCTTAACAGACAAACAGGATAACTTGTGGTTGAATACCAAAGACAGTCCAGAATTTGCACTCGCTGGATAGAAGAAGAAAAGGGATATAAATTGTAAAAGGTAGTATAGTATGATTATCAAATGAAGGCGATGGAGGACGACCATCGAGCAGAGGACGACTGTTGGGGATAAATTGGTAAGTAAAGCAATGACGGGGACGACCGACAAGCTGGGGTAATAAAGAGATCATGATGGGGACGACCATCAGGTAAAGAAACAAGATTCTATAGGGATTAAAGAAAAGGCAATGATGGGGATGGCCATCAAGCTTGCAAAGTAAAGTAAACAACGATAGGGACGGCCATCGGGTTAAAGAATAAATGAAATAATGATGAGGGACGGTCATCAAAGGTGAAGGTCGATCACCTAGCAGGGGACGGCTGCTCTTTATTATGACATAGGACGAATGTCAGATAGAAAAGTCAACGATGGGGACGACCATCGGATAAGCATGATGAAGGAAGATCATCAAGAGGTGAAGGACGATCACCTAGCAGGGTATGGCTGCTCTCGGGGTTTATCACGACATAGGACGAATGTCGGATAACAAGATCAACGATGGGGACGGCCATCAGATAAATGATGAGGGACGGTCATCAAGAGGTGAAGGACGATCACGTAGCAGGGGACGGCTGCTCTTTATCACGACATAAGACGAATTCCAGATGTAAACACCCCAAATTTGCCCTCACTCATTTCACCATGGCTTGTGATTCTTTTCATTTGCATAAGTTCAATCATATCATCTCATATTACATTTTTGCTTCACTGCATTGATTCAAAGTCATCTGCATCTAGGGTTTGTGATCTGAGCAATTCTTGAGCTATCTGAGCCACTCCAAAGATCTTCAATCATCTCAAGAGGGTCCATGTATGTTCAAGCTTCATATTATATCCTCCCAAGGTCAAGGAAGTCAAAGAATCACAAGAACTGGGAAATGTATAGAAGCAGAGCCAGGCTTAACTCCACAGATGACCTAAAATTAGGGTTTTGGTTTCAGAGGCCATAACTCCAAATTTTTTGGTCATTCTTGTTTCTATTGGTCTCTATATGTTATAAGGATCATACTTACCAATTTTCATGAAGAAATTCAATGGGGAAAGCATCTGATCAATAGGTGACTTCATGAGCAAGTCAGTGCAAAATCAGGGCATATGAGGCCCCCAATCACCCAACCAAAGGGTCTTCTCCATCATTTTGAATGTTTATGATCTTTATTTGATCTTAGAAGAAGTTAGAAGTTCAAAAAATTGAATAATTTCAAGCCATTTGCAAAGTTGCCATTTTGGGAAAGTGACTTATAATGCAAACTTGCCATTTTGGGAAAGTTTTTCAACCTCCTCTTTTTGATTCAAAAATGCTCCAAATGAAAAATTCTTGGTCATGAAAGTTGTAGATTGGATCCTCCCATTTTCAAAAAGTACAAGAACTTGACCTAATTCATTTTAGAACTAAAGTTATGGCCTTGCAAAGTTGGAAAAAATCACTTAATTTTCACTTTTGTGCCAAAGAGGAAACTTGCAAAAACACTTGCCAAAGCCAAATGTGACCTCTAATTAACTTCTAACCATTGCACAAACATCATACATGGTCCAAAATTCAGAATTGCCCAAGAGATTTCCCATTTTCATGCCTTGAATTACAAGTCACCATAAGGCATTTCTCATGAATCTTCAAGAATGGAATTTTTGCAAAAGGAACTTCTAATGTTTGAATTAGTTGTTAAGTGATCTCAAACATCATGACAACTTCATATGGTCCATTTGGCTGCAATTTGCCCAAGAGTTTTTAGGTTTCTTTGCCTTGATTCACAAAGATTTCCAAAGAGGGAAAAGTTGCAAGAGCCATGCTACCACTTGCCCTAGCCATTACAGCTGCACAAAAACAATCCAAGGGCCTTCCTTGATCCATGCTGAGCCCAGCCATGCCCCTAATTCTTCTCTGACCCGAGCCATACCTCAAGTACACAAAGTCATGACTTTTTGCATCTTTGCCCATGCCAATCAAACTGTGACATTACTAACCCTCTGCCCAATCAGAACCTCATATGTGGACCTCAAGGACTTGAAAGATACAGACATACAAGCCAGCATCCTCCCATAAGCAAGGATTCACAAAAAACTGTCAAGATCTTCACCTCTTCGAAACTTCTTCCACAGCCATCAAACTTTCATTTTTTCTTCACCAACAAGTCACACATCCTCCATAGAATCAAAATCAACCATTGAAATAGCCAGAAACATCACACACACCAACTGCAAAACCTGTTACACCAGAGCTGAAACTTCAAAGCCAACCACTCCCAAGGTTTTCTAAGCTTCTTTTCATCATCAGGAGGTTCAGAAAGGTGGGCTAGCATCAAAAGAAAAGCCAGAAAGCTCTGAATCAGAAGATTCAATCTCAGGTATAGCTCATGAACTTTTTTCCCAGAAGCTTGCTTTTAAGTTCTCATATGGTTCTTTGTGTTCCCCTGATCATGGGGATATGATTATTTTTGAAAATGGTAGAGAAACCACCATGTATGTAAGCTCTGAAACTTTTGCCCGTTTTTACGTTTTGGTTCGATTCGTGTTCATGATGCGAAATAAATGAGTTTTGGTTGGGGATTTAGGTTTAGGATTGTTAGAGGATCATTTCTGGGCAAGAAATTTGGGGATTAGTGGCCTGAGGGAGAAGCTAGGGTTTTTGTTCGTCGGAGAAGACGACCGGAACACTTTTTCGGCTGCCTGAAAGTGGTTATTGCCTAATCCTATAAATAAGCCAAGTTTGAATTGAGGCCTTTGGATCCTGAGTTACCCGCACGTATGGACGCCCCAGATCACCTGATTAAGCCTTAATCCTTCATTAAATTAATTATTCATATTTAATTAGCCATGACGCATCTCAGCCATTAAAAAGCGCGCTGGTCAACCCTTTTTCTTCAACTTCAAATCTGGATCATTGGATCTGTTTACTTTTTATTTAAATTAGTTTTATTTCCAATTTATTTACATTTCTTTGTCCATTTTATTTAAAATAGTAAAACACTTCTAAAAAATTTTATTTTTTGCACCATGGTTTAAAATATTTTTCTCATTCTGAAAATAATTTTTATTTTATTTTTTGCATAAACTTCGTATTTTTAAAATATTTAAATGTTTATTTTAATTAGTTAATGAGAATTAATTAATTAAAATAGTATTTAAGTTTCTAAAAATCACAAAAAAAATCACATTGCGTCTTGATACATTTAGAAACATTATCAAACTCTTCACACAAATTTCTTTTTGGTTCTTGACATATTTTGACATTTTTCTTTGGAATTAGGGTTCTTAAAAGTCAATATTTTTGTCCTAACTTAGAAAAATCCTTTCTGCCTAACCATGAGGAGTTTGATGATGGTTCTTTTTGCATTGCATTCTTCATGTCATGTAGTTTCTAGGATAAAAGTGGTTTGAATTTATCTCTCATTTTCAATTTGTTGTGTATTTTTCCTTCTGAAGTACCTTAAAACCCAAGCTAACTTGAGAAAATCATAACTTCCATTAGGTTAAGATTTAGGTCTTCTCCTTTGGGAAGTGAACTTGTGTAGGGTTAGGGTACCTTTGATCTCATTTTCAATTTTTTATCATGTCATTTGCTTCTGGTTTTGAATTTTGTATTGCATGTTATGTATAAACCCTAATTTTTGCCTTCATTTGCATCCATCTTCCATATGCTTGCATACATGAACTTGCCATGACATTTTATGCATTCACATGACTCCTAAGACATATTAGGACACCTTAGAATCATGTTTGATCATTGCATCATTCATTTTCCATGTTTTGTATCCATTGCATTTCATAAGTTTTCATGAACTTTCATGCTTCTTACTTGTCTCATTTGCATTCCCATCTCTTGTATGATCATCCACATCTCTTGTCACATGTTTGAATTATCTCTTAGTATCATTAACATCATGTTTATTCTTCTGGTTTTGGTTTGCATCATTGCATTCATTTCATGTTCATTTCATTTCATTTCTTTTTGCTAACTTTTCAGGTGGTAAGTATTTGAGAAGTGAATTTGCCTTCACTTCTCACAATCTTTTCTCATCTCTTTTGTGTATCATTTCTGAATTTTATCTTTGTATTAGAGTGAGCTTGCTCATTCATGCTCCCTCCCCTCTTTCTTTCTTCAAGCAACTTATCTTCTTAAGTGAAGTAAGTTGTCTTGCTTCTTCTGCTTCTTCCTCCTTTCATCTGCTTCTTCCTTGGTGGCTTTTCTCTTGGAGACCTTCTTGCAAGCCTTATAAAACCTAGGAACATCCAATCATGATCACAATTAGGGTTTGTTTAGTCCCCCATTTAGTTTTACCTTTGTGTCATCTTTGAGTCTTCTCTTCTCATCTCTTAATCAGGGACTAAACCTTTAAAGTTTTAAGGCTTTGTGATTAAGGTTATGCCCGCATCCTTCTATTAGGATGGAGTGTATAACTTTAATCCTAAGTGTTAAACCCTTAATGTGTTTAAATCTCTTCATCAATCCACCTAATAATCACTAAGACACCAAGCTTGTAACTTGGGCCTTGCATTAGGGTTCTAATTCTTCCTTAATTGGTTAAGAAGGACTAACCCTAGTGTTAATGGATAAGTCCTCCTCAAGTTGTCTTACAAACCTTAAAATCCATTTCTTAATATCACCATTAACTAAAATACACTTAATAAAGGCTTTGTTTTGTCATGAGGTTAATCCCTAATCATGGATTAAGTTAAGGAGCCTTCCTCAGCTTAAATGTTCTCATCTATTATCCTTCTATTAGGATAGTGTAATGGGTCCATCAAATCTTTGATTATGGCTTAAACTCATTACTTAACACTAAACAAAAAACTCCAAAAAAATCTAAATAAGTGCTAGTAGGTTAATGATATTAATCCTACATCATGGTGATTAAGTGTGAGGTGTTTACTTCACACTTAAGGTATTCTCATTACCCCTAATCAGAGGGAGGATGTGATGAGCTTACTAACCCTTGGTTTAGGCTTAAGCTCATTTTCCTATGACAAACTCCAAAAACAATAAAAGATTGAAAACATCAAAAACAAACAATAATCGTCTCCTCCGGGATTCTTTTTTCTCATCATCTTCACTCACAAACGAGAACTCGCTTCTTCCGTCTAATGCAAGACAGTTAGCACCTGAGCCAGACAGGTCATACACTTGAGCATAGACAAGTAAGCAGTTCATCAGTCAATTTATCTTTCAGTCGAACTACGGTGTTCTGACTTCCTCATTGCAAGAAAGGATACGTAGGCATAACTTAACTGTTATCGAACAAAAGTCTCTGTATATTCCCCCTCCTCTAGCCTTATTCTTTTAGCCTCATTATCTTGTGCTTTGCACTCCTGTTCCAGCACTGACACTCTCATGTTTCACTTCATTTCCTTTTACACTGACACTTGCATTCTTTTCCAGCTTTTTATACACAAATAGCACTGACACTACCCCTTTAAACACAAATCTTTCCAGCGTGGATCCCGTCGAGTACGGCGGACAATCTGGGAGCTAATACCTTCCCAGGTTGTAACCAACCCCCTTTCTCAGTTTCTCTGGTTCGCGACCGTCTTATCCATCTTTTCTTAGGTTTATGCAGCATTACCTTTCCTTCGAGATAAAAATGCCTAGCTGGCGACTCTATTCATTCCTTCTCTCTTTCGCCGACCGTTCGCGTCTGTACCCCTTCTGACCGGTTGTCATTTGGTGGGAGCGACATCTTGGCGACTCTGCTGGGGACCCTTATATTGCAACCAGGGCTTCTGGTTCTTTTTGTGGGTTCCTCCTAGCGCTTGTTTGATTTGTGTTTACTGGGGTGTTATGTGCTATGTATGTTTATTTATTTTTCTTTATTTACTGCTTTGTGTACAACTTTATTTATTGCTTTCTTTACAGTTTTACATATTTCATACTGTCATTATCATTGCTGGATCTGGTTTCTGTTTTGGTGGGTGGGGTTCCATTGAGAGTTTAAGGTCCTATACCTGGGACCTGAGTGACACCTAGGCTAGAGTGGTTCATGTTCTTTCCCATTCCATTTCGGTCTGGTGCGGGAATATGAAACATGGTTCAGATGTGGGTTTCTTCTTGAGAACTCTGTGCTACAGATTTCCTGTAGTGCTAGGGTTATCTGGGAAGCCTGCTAAGTCTGGATGACCTTTATTATGACCTCCAAAAGCTGAGGTGAATTAGAGCAGGATCTTTTATGGTTATTATAAACACTGTACCTCCGGGTTAGAAGTGTTTACACTTCTCATAACTGATCCAAGTCTGAGGATCCTTGTTTTAGAACATTACCTGTGAGGGGGTTGGGTTGTTTACAGGTTTGCAGGAACCCTTGACCACATCATACCCTGTTACTATTTTGTTTAAGAGTACCTCATTTTGGACAGTTCTTGTGATTAACCCTGGACATGTGACTCTTTATTTGAGTCCCCCACCCAGGTTACTGGATTTCTAAGTCTTCATCTGGACCTTTGAACATACATGGACTTATATCAAGACAGATAATCAGATCCAGCTTGATCACAAACCCTTGCATATCATTTGCATATATCATCATTGCATCATTTAACATTTGTTTATTTGCTTTTCAGGGTATCCATTTCACTGTATCTTGGTTTTAGTTTTGACCCCTTCTTCTGCATATACCTCTGCTTCAGTTGTCTTCATCAGTTATCTGCTTCAGTTATCTCCATCCTCACCAGCATCAGTCTGTCAGTGGCTCATTTCCAGCAACGGTCTGTGATCTTCATCAGCACCTATCTTCAGTTTCTTCAGTAGCACTTATGACTACTCCCAGGAAGAGCAACATATCCTACCATTTCTTTGAGCATGTATTTGCTGGTATCAGGCAAGTCCAGTCACTTATCACACCTGATTACATCCCATTGTTTAGAGAACACTATGGAGGAATCCTGGATATGGTTATGGACCTTGACCCTTCTCAGAGAAGCATGATCCACACATGCTTACAGTTTTATGACCCTCCTTTGAGATGCTTCACATTTCCAGACTTCCAGTTAGGGCCTCTACTGGAAGAGGTTTCTTCATTGATTGGAGTACCGATCAGAAGTGGAATCCCTTTCAACCCAGAGATGCCAGCTCCCAATAATGAAGAAATAGCGAAGGCATTATACCTGGAGCCTGCCTTGATTGAACAAAGTATGACAACAAAAGCTGGGATCCCTGGTTTGCATTTGGACTTCTTGATTTCTCAGGCCATCCTGAAGGCTTCATTGGGAGAGTGGAGGGCAGTCTGTGCATTGATAGCCCTCAGCATATATGGGGCTATACTATTTGCAGATGAGCCCAAAGTTGTCAGCAAGAATGCCATCCATTTGTTTCTTCTGCAGAACCCAGTGCCCACATTGCTAGGAGATTTTTATTACTCCATTCATCAGAGGAATGAGAAACAAAGGGGGAAGTTGGTAAGATGTTGTGCTCCTTTGTTTTACACCTGGATGCTCAAACACCTGCCTAAGTCAGATGCCTTCCTGAATCCCCACCAACAGAAGAATTGGGCCAAGAGGCTCATTGCCTTGACTTCAGATGATATTAGATGGTGCACCCAGAGCACCAAAGGCAAAGACATTATCACCAGCTGTGGGCAATACCCAAAGGTGCCTCTGATAGGAGTAAAGGGTTGCATCAACTACAATCCTTTGTTGTTTAAGAGACAATTGGGCTATGCTTTGGTTCACCCTCCCAAAGGACAAAATTTAGCTGAAACCTTGTATTGTGAAGTGAAGCCTAATTCAGCTGCTGTCAGACAAGCTTCCTGGGCTTGGGACAACATCCAGACAAAAGGGATGGCTATTCTTGGAAGATTAAATAATATTGCTTCAGCTCAATACTATGACTGGTCCCGTACTAGAGCTCAAATTATTGGGATGCCTTTTATCTTGGAAGACATACCTGGGCCATCCACAGTATAGCCTGAAGCAACAGTAAGCCTGGAAGAGTTTGAGAAATTGAAGGAAAGAAATGAGAACTTATCTCAAGCTTTAAAGAAGACTCTTTGGGAAAAGAGTGATGGTCGTCTGGACATTGAGAGATTGGAGAAGCTTAGGATAGAGCATCTTGCCAAAATTGAGAAGACAGAGGACTACATCGGGAAAGCAAGAGCTGGGGAACAAATATTGAAGAATGCTTGTAAGGAGGCCAAAATTCTGAAGGCTGTGACTGAGCTCTATTTGCAAGAGAGTCAGGCTAGGTGGGTCAGAATCACCGAGGCCCGTACACAAGAGGACCAGAAGACTCAAGCCAAGATTGAACAGCTAGAGGCCAATGAGAAGAAGCAGCAGGAAGCTTTGCTGGCAGCCTAGAAGGAGATTTCAGAGTTGAAACTTAGAGCAGGATTGAAGAGATCAAAGGACCAGGACAGGCATAAGAAACTGACCACTGCCATTGCTACCAGGAACCTCCTCATTAGGACCATTACGGAGCACCCAACTGGTCCAGTGACTGAGGCACTCTTGAAGGAGGTCAGAGAGGATGAGTTTGGACTGGATGTTTGATTGTTTGTTTGTTTTTATTTAATGTACTTTTCCTTTTATTGTATTTTGACCCTCCATGGGCATGTGTTGTAAAACAAACTATGTATTGTTCACCATTTGTAATATATTTTAGTTTGTTTCCATTTGGGCTTTTCTCTCAACAACATCAAGCATCTTCCTCGAGGTCTGGAAAGGTCAAAACCAAGAACCAAATCGGATACCTTGGAAAACAAATAAGCATACTGCATTGCATACTAACCTTTGTGTTTGTTTTTGTAGGTTTTGTTATTATTTTGTTTCTAACTTTGTTGTGATCTCAGGAAACATTGCTCGTCGCCGAGTGTTCCCTGTCAACCGCACGCACCAGTACCCGACTCGTAACAACCTTCCCGGTATTCAAATGGAACAAGTACAGCAGGATCTGACTGAGGTCAGAAATCATATGACCAATGAGAGATTGGAGATGAGAAATCAGATGTCTCAATTCATGGCAGTAATGACTGGCTTAGCCCAGAGTCAAGAAAGGTTAAGAGAGCTGGTGGAAAGACAAACTCCTGAAGAGCCTCATCTTGGAACAGGAGGAACTAGTAACAATGAACGGGGCCAGCCTCGTATTGACCCACCAGTATTTGGACCTCATCTGGATCCAGAAGTTAACATCCCGAGAAATGTGCAAGGTAATACTGCTAGGGGAGGAGTCTTGCAAGAAGATCCCCAAGAAGAACAGTTTACTGTTATGGGGGCTGGAGATGAAGTATATGACCGGAGATTGGACGAAATTGCTGAGAAATTAAGATCCTTGGAGTCTCAGAATTCTTTGGGCTGCGATGTGATGGATATGGGACTAGTAGATGGGGTGAGAATTCCCCACAAATTCAAACCCCCATGCTTCGAAAAGTACAATGGTACCTCCTGTCCTCGCACTCATCTACAGTCTTTCCTGGGAAGACTTAAAGCTTATACTATGGATGTTCTACTTTGAGGACAGTCTGACTGGAGCTTCTAGAGAGTGGTATTCACATTTGTCTAGGGCTACCATAAGATGCTGGAAGGACTTAGCTGAAGCTTTCATCAGGCAATATCAATACAACCTGGACATGGCTCCCAATAGGACTCTTCTAATGGGCATGTCTCAGTCTTCTAGAGAGAGCTTCAGGGAATATGCCCAAAGGTGGAGACAGCTTGCTGCTGCTGTCCAACCACCCATGTCAGAGAGGGAAATGGCTGACATGTTCATGAATACATTGCAAGGGACCTACATTGATAGACTGGCTTCCTTCTCCTCTACCAGTTTTGCTGATGTGGTCATAGTTGGTGAGAGGATTGAAAGCCTCTTAAAGATGGGCAAAATTTCCGACAGTGGTGCAAGTTCATCCAGTAATCCCAGAAAGCCTTTTGTGGGACCCCGGAGGGCCGGTGAAACAAATTCCATTCATGCAAGCAGGGGCAGGCCTCAGTATGTACACCGGTCAGTAGCAGCAATTACCATTCCAGCTCCGATTCCTCAACAATCAGCATATCCTTAACAACAACAACCACAGTATCAACAACAAGTTCATTATCCGCAACAGAGGACCTACAACAACAGCTATAACAACCAGCAACATTGTCCTTTTCAACAAAGACCATCCCAGGCAAACAGGGTAATTGACCCAATCCCAATGTTGTATGCTGCGCTCTTGCCACAACTCCTGAAGCTCAACCTAGTTGAGTTGAGGACATTGGCACCTCCAGATCCCACCAATATGCCAAAGAATTATGATGCAAATGCCAGGTGTGCATTTCATTCAAACACACCGGGGCATAATACTGAAAAATGCAGGGCCTTACAGATGAAAGTCCAAGATCTGGTGGACGCAAAAGCTCTCAACTTTGTACCTCCTCCGAATGTCACAAGGAATCCAATGCCTAGTCACAACGGGCCCATGATTAATGCTATTGAGGAAGGCAAACCATCCACCTTAATCACCAGTGTTGCACAAATTCGAACACCTTTGGTTGAAATCAAAGCTCAGCTTTTAAAATGCCAAGTGTTCCCCGGGTGTGAGCTCGGCTGTGGGTATTGCAATATTGCAGTCAATGGGTGTGAAAGGCTGAGAAACGGCATAGATGGTCTTATTAAGGATGGTATCCTTCAGATTACAACAACATCACCTACAACTCCAACAATCCCTTCATCAACAATCCCAGATACTCCTACAACGTCAGCAACCCTTGTTCCAACAGATTCTACTACAACTCCAACAACCGCTCAATCAATCATTTCAATGGATACAAGCTCAGTCACCATTCCTTCTACAACGACAACACCCATTGTTCCATCAATTCCTGCTACAATTTCAACCCCTTCTACAACATCAGCAACAATTGATGAAAGTGTCTCAACGGTTACAATATACTATGATCCCGCAAATGTTCCTACCAACAATTCACAACAAAATGCTACTCCTGTCAGAGCACCAGTTACCATATACTATGATTCACACACCATTGTGGTCCCCTCTGCAGCTGCTATCAGTCTGGTCACTATCACAATGCCTGGGTCAGTTCCTTACGAAAGCAATAATGCCATCCCTTGGCATTATGGCTCAGATCTATACTGCGAGGGGCAGAAAATCACTTTGGAATCATCAACTTCTTCGCCTCAGATAGACAATGTGGGGGGAGGCGGAGACTTCACTAGAAGCGGACGTCTCTTTGCCTCGCAAATTCCAAGACCCATTGTCGAAGCAGAAGTTGCTGCCAAGGCAAAAGGAAAGAGCATGGTACAAGAAGAACAAGTTGTCAAAGAAGCTTTGAAGACTCCTTCCGATCAAGAGGTTGATGAATTCATGAGAATTATAAAAAAGAGTGATTACAAGGTGGTAGACCAGCTTCACCAAACGCCTTCCAAAATCTCCATACTATCGCTGCTAATGTGCTACGAGGCTCATCGGAACGCACTATTAAAGGTCCTGCATGCAGCTTATGTGCCGGAGGAGATTACCGTCAATCAGTTAGAGGTTGTGGTTGGGAATGTCAACGCTAGTCATGGACTGGGATTTACCAACACTGATCTGACAGTGGAAGGTCACAATCACAACAAGGCTTTGCACATTACCTTGAAGTGTAAGGGTGCAGTTCTTTCTCACGTACTGGTAGACACAGGGTCATCCCTCAATGTCCTGCCTAAGAAAGCCCTTGTGAAGCTGGAATATGACGGATTGGCACTACGCCTAAGTAACTTGGTAGTGAGAGCCTTTGACGGTTCTAAAAGATCAGTTCTGGGAGAGATAGAATTACCGATAATGATTGGCCCACAGGTTTTCAAAACGACCTTCTTTGTGATGGATATACAACCTGCCTACAGTTGTCTATTGGGTAGACCATGGATACACGCCGCTGGCGCCGTGACGTCAACCCTTCACCAGAAGTTAAAATTCGAGTGGGAAGGCCAAGTCATTACTATTTGTGGGGAGGAGGATATTTTTGTTAGCCAGCTGGCTACTTTCAAATACATTGAAATGGATGGGGAGATCCATGAAACCATAAGCCAAGGGTTTGAAGCCCTTAATATTAATGAAACATCTGTTGTGCTTGGCAGCTCCATCACATCGTATCAGCAAGCCCGGAAGGTTGTTGAGGAGGGAACTGCTCAAGGCTGGGGCAAGCTGCTGCCAGTTGAGAAGAAAGAAGACCGATTCGGGTTGGGTTACAGACCAACTCGACAAGATCAACCAGAGGCTGCAAAGGAGCCCAAGTTTGTCAGTGGGGGATGCTCACCCCGGATGCTGTGAATAGCTTGGAAGATGAGTCAGAAGATGAGCGCAACCTGGAAAGCTGGATATGTCCAAGGATCCCGGGGAACCATGTCTCAAACTGGTCTTCCCAGGAAATTATAAGAGTTACTCCTGCAGAGTAATTATTATTTCCTGTGTTTTTAAAGCATGCATCAAGTCCTACATCTTGCCAAAGGTGTCAGGACTCATTTTGTAATCGGGCCATCTTGTATTTTGTGTAAAGATAAATTAATGAATATCAGGATATCTTTTGCAAATGGGTCTTTTCTTTTCCGCTCACTGTTTTTCATTTTTCATTTTTTGTACAAAAAAAAAATGGCAATGTTTTTCAAAATAAATAACTTCATTTTCACTTTTTTCTAAACAAGATAAAACTGATCACTAAAATGAACAAATCTAAACCATTGCAGAGAGTGCCCTCCAGACTGCACCGACAACAACACTGCTATGACTTCGTATGACTTTGACAATCCGATTAATCAAGTTGATGAAGGGGTTGAAGAAGATTATGAGCTACCTGAAGAGCTAGCCAGGTTGTTGAGACAAGAGGAGAAGGTTATCACTCCTCATTAGGAGGAGGTCGAAACGGTTAATCTTGGTACAGAAGAAGACTTGAAGGAAGTTAAGATCGGGGCCTGCCTACAAGATTCAGTAAAAGAACAACTGATTGACATGCTTCGGGAGTATGTGGATGTTTTTGCTTGGTCTTATCAGGATATGCCAGGATTGGACACCGACATTGTTATGCACAAGCTGCCTCTGAAAGAAGATTTTCCGCCAGTAAAACAGAAGCTGCGCCGTACTCGTCCAGATATGGACATGAAGATAAAAGAAGAGGTATAGAAACAGTGGGACGCCGGGTTCCTGGCTGTAACTAGTTACCCGTCGTGGGTCGCTAACATTGTACCTGTGCCAAAGAAAGATGGAAAAGTGAGGATGTGTGTGGATTACCGGGATCTGAATATAGCCAACCCGAAAGATGATTTCCCATTACCTCACATTGATGTATTGGTTGATAATACGGCTCAGTTCTCGGTATTCTCCTTCATGGACGGATTTTCAGGATATAACCAGATCAAGATGTCACCTGAAGACATGGAGAAGACAACTTTCGTCACACCCTGGGGCATGTTCTGTTATAAGGTGATGCCATTCGGGCTGAAGAACGCTGGTGCCACTTATCAACGGGCTATGGTAACATTATTCCATGACATGATCCATAAGGAAATTTAATGTTATGTGGATGACATGATTGCCAAGTCCCTTACAGAAGAAGACCACCTGGTAAACCTATTAAAACTATTCAAGCGTCTGAGGAAGTACCAATTGAAGCTAAACCCAACAAGTGTACATTCGGGGTGCGATCCGGTAAGCTGCTGGGATTTATTGTAAGTGAGAAGGGGATTGAAGTTGACCCTGACAAAGTCAAAGCCATTCAAGAAATGCCTGCACCAAAGACAGAAAAAGAAGTTCGGGGGGTTTCTAGGTAGATTGAACTACATTTCAAGGTTCATATCTCACCTTACAGCAACCTGTGAACCCTTATTTAAGCTGTTAAGAAAAGAACAAACGGTCAGGTGGAACGAAGACTGCCAGAAGGCTTTTGACAAAATCAAGGAATACTTACAAGAGCCTCCAATCCTTATGCCTCCAGTTGAAGGAAGACCTCTGATAATGTACTTGACAGTATTAGAAGAGTCAATGGGGTGTGTGCTGGGCCAGCATGACGAGTCTGGTCGAAAAGAGTATGCAATATACTACCTAAGCAAAAAGTTTACCGACTGTGAACAACGTTATTCACTGCTCGAGAAAACTTGATGTGCTTTAGCGTGGGCTGCTCGCCGACTAAGGCAGTATATGTTGACCCACACTACCTTATTGATCTCAAAGATGGACCCAGTCAAGTACATATTTGAGAAGCCAGCACTTACCGGACGGGTTGCAAGATGGAAAATGATTCTCACAGAGTATGATATTCAGTACACCTCTCAAAAATCCATCAAAGGCAGTGTATTGTCTGATTATCTTGCTGAGCAACCCATTGATGATTACCAGCCTATGAGATTTGATTTCCCTAATGAAGACATCATGTTCATAAAAGAAAAAGATCATGAAAAGCCCGTTTACACTGAAGGGCCTGACCCAGAAGAAGAATGGACCATGATGTTTGATGGGGCTGTTAATATGAATGGTCGTGGTATTGGTGCAGTACTCATCACACCTAAAGGAGTTCACATGCCTTTCTCGGCAAAACTCACTTTCAATTGCACTAACAACGAAGCTGAATATGAAGCCTGTATCATGGGTCTTAAGGAAGCCATTGACCTCAGGATTAAGACTTTAACTGTATTCGGAGATTCAGCTTTGGTAATCAATCAAACCAATGGAAAATGGTACACCCACCAAGATCATCTGATACCCTACAGGGATTATACAAGGAGGTTATTGAATTTCTTCACTACAGTCAAGCTTGAGTATATCCCTCGAGATGAAAATCAGTTTGCAGATGCTCTGGCTACCATTTCATCCATGATCAAAGTTCAAGCTACCAACTTTGTGCCTCGGATTTCAGTGTCCAGACTTGAGAGACCGACATATGTATTCTCAGCAGACCTTGCTAAAGATGACAAGCCTTGGTTCCATGACATCAAATGCTTCTTGGAGGATCAAACATACCCATCTGGGGCATCATCCAATGATAAGAAGACATTAAGAAGGCTGGCTGGTAGTTTCTTCCTGAATGTTGATGGTTCCTTGTACAAACGAAACTTTGATATGGTACTCCTTAGACGTGTTGATAGGGCAGAAGAAGACTTGTTGATGCACGAGGTGCACGAAGGATCTTTCGGTACCCATTCCGGAGGGCATGCTATGGCTAAAAAGTTGCTAAGATCAGTCTATTACTGGATCACAATGGATGCGGACTGTTGTGCTTATGCCAGAAAGTGTCATAAATGCCAGATCTACGCGGATAAAGTGCATGTGCCTCCAAATCCTTTGAATGTGATGTCTTCACCTTGGCGCTTTGCCATGTGGGGCATTGATATGATTGGCAAGATTGAACCGACTACTTCAAATGGCCACAGATTCATACTGGTAGCCATTGACTATTTGACCAAGTGGGTTGAAGCAGCTTCTTACGCTAGTGTCACCAGACAAGTGGTAGCCCGATTTTTGAAGAGAGATATCATCTGTCGGTATGGAGTGCCAGAGCGAATCATTACTGATAATGGTTCCAACTTGAACAACAAAATGATGGCAGAACTGTGTCGGGACTTCAAGATCCAACACCACAATTCTTCTCCTTACAGGCCAAAGATGAATGGCGTTGTGGAGGCAGCTAACAAGAACATCAAGAAGATTATGCAGAAGATGGTGGTCACCTACAAAGACTGGCATGAAATGCTACCATTTGCCTTACATGGTATCGTACGTCAATCAGAACATCCACTGGGGCAACACCGTATCAGCTTGTTTATGGTATGGAGGCAGTCCTACCTGTCGAAGTTGAATTACCCTCCTTGCGGGTATTAATGGATGTCAAACTGAATGAAGCATAATGGGTCCGATCCCGGTACGAACAACTGAATCTGATTGAAGAGAAGAGATTAGCTTCAATCTGTCATGGGCAGTTATATCAGAAGAGAATGAAGAAAGCCTTCGATCAGAAAGTCAGGCTTCGGGAATACCAAGTAGGAGATCTTGTGCTGAAAAGACTTCTTCCTCCCCATACAGACCACAGGGGCAAGTGGACTCCGAATTATGATGGTCCATTCATAGTAAAGAAAATTTTCTCTGGTGGAGCACTGATGCTCAGTACTATGGATGGTGAAGACTTCCTGTCCCCTGTGAATTCAGATGCAGTTAAAAAATACTTCGCATAAAATGACCCGCTGGACATAAAAACAGAATGTAAGTCCTGGAAAAAATAGGGCATCCCGGTGAGTCAAAAACAGAATAAAAGACTCGGGCAAAAATAAGGGAAAATAAATCAAAAAAATGTACACCCGCTGAGTTGAAAAGCCACATTGGACAACTCAAGCAAAAATGGGTATCCCGGTGGATTGAAAACCTGAAAGGGCGATCCACGCAAAATAAGGGAATAAGCGAACAACTGTATTCTGAATTCAGCTGTATCACTTACAACACGACAAACTTCGAAGGATTCAAGCATCGGTCAGAATCAGCCTTCTTCAAAAAAAAAAAAAAGCAAGATGAGAAGAACGTCAATGTCATACAAGTCATAGCAAAGGGAAGCACTGAAGCGTCGTCAACATTGCCAGCATCTTTTTGTTTCTCAATTTTGTAACAATCTCCTCATTTCAAGGGATATGTTCCTTCGACTGTACCTGCCAATTCAGGGCACGCAAATTAATAAAATCAGATTTTCAGTCACGCTTCGTCTCGTACATTCTATTTTTCATTTGCGAAAATGTCTGATGTCCTTAATATAATGATTGCATAAATACAGATGCGACTTTTCTAAAATTACATGCTTACAGGAAATATATTCGCTCCAGGAGTGTCTAAATTCCTATGATGGAATCCAGTGAGGGATACCTCGGGATACTTGTACGTTTCTTTGTCATAACAGGATTGCAGGTAGTCAAAGCACAACATGGGGCATGAAAGCTTCTCCCTAGTGAGCTGCCAAATCATTACTTACTCATCACATCTTCCCCATAACACCAGAGATGTCTCTCCCTACAGGATTTTGGAAAGATCGTTCAGTGATCTTTTCCTCCCCAACCAAGTGTTATACAGGGAACCATCTCCCCAAAAGAGTTCCAACCTCTGTCCAGGAGAGAAATGTTTGAAGATCTCACAATAAAGTGACGAAGGCTTCCACAGGCCCCAGCTGGGCTCCTCATCACCAAGAATAGGTCTATCAGTGACTTATTCCCCAAAACAGAGTCATATATATCAGATCTACCAATGATCTCACCCCCAGCTGGGATATCACTTCAAGCAGATCAGCCAGAGATCTTCACCGCAACGGGATCCGAATCCCGGATCGGTATCTTCGCATAATCATAACATTCGCATCATATTTCCCCCCAGAGCGTAGCATTCCGTCTAATACGGAGCATTACGGCAAAAATCAAACATATTGCATAGTCACAAGCCATGATTGAATCAATCCCCTGTGAATACTGACATACCATTAACAGCATGCAGGATACCACTCAAATTCCCTAGCAGAAAGCCAATGCGTCCTCTTTGCACTCACAAATACATATTAATACACTCTCCTGACACCCGTCTGTGTCACCTATCCCCAACACAGTTGCCTAAACCCTTGCTTACTATACTTTCCAGACACTCGTCCGTGTCATCCTATCCCCACAGGTCGTCAAACACCTTTTATTGCTTATAAGTTCATAACTTATGCATTCTCTCTTTTGACACTCGTCTGTGTCTTACTCATACCTTTTTACTTATATGGATACTCGTCTGTATCTTGTATATACCTATATTCCCCTCAGAGACGACATTCGTCCGTATTCTTTGATTAAGCCAGTTGATACTCGTCCGTATCATCATCTCTGAACATGCGTCATCGTTTGTTTCTACCGATACTCGTTTGTATCTTAGTTTTAAGGATGCTCGTCCGCATCTTTAATCTATACACAGCGTCAAATACTTATGCCTTTTTCTTGAAATTAGACACTCTTTTGTGTCTACCCTTCTCCAGAAGAGTCCCTAACATTATTTCCCTTTTATCTGACATTCGTCCTATGTCATGATATTTTTCGGCAGCCGTACACTGCCAGGTGATCGTCCTTCACCTTTTGATGATCGTCCTTCATCGTTCCTCCAGCGGAGTTTCCACTATTGGAACCCTCTTTTATCCGACATTCGTCCTATGTCGTGATATTTTTAGCAGCCGTCCCCTGCTAGGTGATCGTCCTTCACCCTTTTGATGACCGTTCTTCATCATTTGTATCTGATGGCTGTCCCCATCGTGGATCTTATTATCTAACATTCGTCCTATATCATGATAAACCCCGAGAGCAGCCGCACCCTGCTAGGTGATCGTCCTTCACCCCTTGATGATCGTCCTTCATCATGTTTATCCGATGGCTGTCCCCATCGTGGACCTTTTCTATCCGACATTCGTCCTATGTCATGATACTTTCGGCAACCGTACCTTGCCAGGTGATCGTCCTTCACCTTAGATGACCGTCCCTCATCTTATCCCTGACAGAGCATCCGTACCCTGCTAGGTGATCGTCCTTCACCTTTGATGGTTGTCCCCATCATAATCTCTTCATTTCCCCAGCATGTCGGTCGTCCCCGTCATTGCTTCATCCCCCAGCAGTCGTCCTCTGCTCGATGGTCGTCCTCCATCGCCCGCACTTTATAATTATATACTTTGTTTTCTTTTACAATCTATATCCCTTTTCTTCTTCTCCCCAGTGAGCGCAAATTTTGGACTGTCTTTGGTATTCAACCACAAGTTATCTTGTTTGCCTGTTAAGCCGGCGCTTACATCCTGCACAGCTAACTCATGTTTGAATAGGGGCAGCTGTAAACACCCCAAATTTTCCCTCACTCATTTCACCATGGCTTGTGATTCTTTTCATTTGCATAAGTTCAATCATATCATCTCATATTACATTTTTGCTTCACTGCATTGATTCAAAGTCATCTGCATCTAGGGTTTGTGATCTGAGCAATTCCTGAGCTATCTTAGCCACTCCAAAGATCTTCAATCATCTCAAGAGTGTCCATGTATGTTCAAGCATCATATTATATCCTCCCAAGGTCAAGGAAGTCAAAGAATCACAAGAACTGGGAAAGGTATAGAAGCAAGCCAGGCTTAACTCCACAAATGACCTAAAATTAGGGTTTTGGTTTCAGAGGCCATAACTCCAAATTTTTTGGTCATTCTTGTTTCTATTGGTCTCTATATGTTATAAGGATCATACTTACAAATTTTCATGAAGAAATTCAATGGGGAAGGCATCTGATCAATAGGTGACTTCTTGAGCAAGTCAGTGCAAAATCAGGGCATCTGAGGCCCCCAATCACCCAACCAAAGGGTCTTATCCATCATTTTGAATGTGTATGATCTTTATTTGATCTTAGAAGAAGTTAGAAGTTCACAAAATTGGAGAATTTCAAGCCATTTGCAAAGTTGTCATTTTGGGAAAGTGACTTATAATGCAAACTTACCATTTTGGGAAAGTTTTTCAACCTCCTCTTTTTGATTCAAAAATGCTCCAAATGAAACATTATTGGTCATGAAAGTTGTAGATTGGATCCTCCCATTTTCAAAAAGTACAAGAACTTGACCTAATTCATTTTAGAACTAAAGTTATGGCCTTGCAAAGTTGGAAAAAATCACTTAATTTTCACTTTTGTGCCAAAGAGGAAACTTGCAAAAACACTTGCCAAAGACAAATGTGACCTCTAATTAACTTCTAACCATTGCACAAACATCATACATGGTCCAAAATTCAGAATTGCCCAACAGATTTCCCATTTTCATGCCTTGAATTACAAGTCACCAAAAGGAACTTCTAATGTTTGAATTAGTTGTTAAGTGATCTCAAACATCATGACAACTTCATATGGTCTATTTGACTGCAATTTTCCCAAGAGTTTTTAGGTTTCTTTGCCTTGATTCACAATGATTTCCAAAGATGGAAAAGTTGCAAGAGCCATGCTACCACTTGCCCTAGCCATTACAGCTGCACAAAAACAATCCAAGGGCCTTCCTTGATCCATGCTGAGCCTAGCCATGCCCCTAATTCTTCTCTGACCCGAGCCATACCTCAAGTACACAAAGCCATGACTTTTTGCATCTTTGCCCATGCCAATCAAACTGTGACATTACCAACCCTCTGCCCAATCAGAACCTCATATGTGGACCTCAAGGACTTGAAAGATACAGACATACAAGCCAGCATCCTCCCATAAGCAAGGATTCACAAAAAACTGTCAAAATCTTCACCTCTTTGAAACTTCTTCCACTGCCATCAAACTTTCATTTTTTCTTCACCAACAAGTCACACATCCTCCATAGAATCAAAATCAACCATTGAAATAGCCAAAAACATCACACACACCAACTGCAAAACCTGCTACACCAGAGCTGAAACTTCAAAGCCAGCCACTCCCAAGGTTTTCTAAGCTTCATTTCATCATCAGGAGGTTCAGAAAGGTGGGCTAGCATCAAAAGAAAAGCCAGAAAGCTCTGAATCAGAAGATTCAATCTCAGGTATAGCTCATGAACTTTTTTCCCAGAAGCTTGTTTTTAAGTTCTCATATGGTTCTTTGTGTTCCCCTGATCATGGGAATATGATTATTTTTTAAAATGGTAAAGAAACCACCATGTATGTAAGCTCTGAAACTTTTTCCCGTTTTTACGTTTTGGTTCGATTCGTGTTCATGATGCGAAATAAATGAGTTTTGGTTGAGGATTTAGGTTTAGGATTGTTAGAGGATCATTTCTGGGCAAGAAATTTGGGGATTAGTGGTCTGAGGGAGAAGCTAGGGTTTGTGTTCGTCGGAGAAGACGACCGGAACACTGTTCTGGCCGCCTGAAAGTGGTTATGCCATAATCCTGTAATTAAGCCATGTTTGAATTGAGGCCTTTGGATCCTGAGATACCCGCGCGTATGGACGCCCCAGATCACCTGATTAAGCCCTAATCCTTCATTAAATTAATTATTCATATTTAATTAGCCACGACGCATCTCAGCCATTAAAAAGCGCGCTGGTCAACCCTTTTTCTTCAGCTTCAAATCTGGATCACTGGATCTGTTTACTTTTTATTTAAATTAGTTTTATTTCCAATTTATTTACATTTCTTTGTCCATTTTATTTAAAATAGTAAAACACTTCTAAAAACTTTTATTTTTTGCACCATGGTTTAAAATATTTTTCTCATTCTGAAAATAATTTTTATTTAATTTTTGCATAAATTTCGTATTTTTAAAATATTTAAATGTTTATTTTAATTAGTTAATGAGAATTAATTAATTAAAATAGCATTTAAGTTTCTAAAAATCACAAAAAAAAATCACATTGCGTCTTGATACATTTAGAAACATTATCAAACTCTTCACACAAATTTAGTTTTGGTTCTTGACATATTTTGACATTTTTCTTTGGAATTAGGGTTCTTAAAAGTCAATATTTTTGTCCTAACTTAGAAAAATCCTTTCTGCCTAACCATAAGGAGTTTGATGATGGTTCTTTTTGCATTGCATTCTTCATGTCATGTAGTTTCTAGGAAAAAATAGGTTTGAATTTATCTCTCATTTACAATTTGTTGTGCATTTTTACTTTTGAAGTACCTTAAAACCCAAGCTAACTTGAGAAAATCATAACTTCCATTAGGTTAAGATTTAGGTCTCCTCCTTTGGGCAGTGAACTTGTGTAGGGTTAGGGTACCTTTGATCCCATTTTCAATTTTTTATCATGTCATTTGCTTCTGGTTTTGAATTTTGTATTGCATGTTATGTATAAACCCTAATTTTTTCCTTCATTTGCATCCATCTTCCATATGCTTGCATACATGAACTTGCCATGACATTTTGTGCATTCACATGACTCCTAAGACATATTAGGACACCTTAGAATCATGTTTAATCAATGCATCATTCATTTGCCATGTTTTGTATCCATTGCATTTCATAAGTTTTCATGAACTTTCATGCTTCTTACTTGTCTCATTTGCATTCCCATATCTTGTATGGTCATCCACATCTCTTGTCACATGTTTGCATTATCTCTTAGTATCATTAACATCATGTTTATGCTTCTGGTTTTGATTTGCGTCATTGCATTCATTTCATGTTCATTTCAATTCATTTCTTTTTGCTAACTTTTCAGGTGGTAAGTATTTGAGAAGTGAATTTGCCTTCACTTCTCACAATCTCTTCTCATCTCTTTTGTGTATAATTGCTGCATTTTATCTTTGTATTATAGTGAGATTGCTCATTCATGCTCCCTCCCCTCTTTCTTTCTTCAAGCAACTTATCTTTTTAAGTGAAGTAAGTTGTCTTGCTTCTTCTGCTTCTTCCTCCTTTCATATGCTTCTTCCTTGGTGGCTTTTCTCTTGGAGACCTTCTTGCAAGCCTCATAAACCCTAGGAACATCCAAGCATGATCATAATTAGGGTTTGTTTAGTCCCCCATTTAGGTTTACCTGTGTGTCATCTTTGAGTCTTCTCTTCTCATCTCTTAATCAGGGACTAAGCCTTTAAGGTTATAAGGCTTTGTGATTAAGGTTATGCCTGCATCCTTCTATTAGGATGGAGTGTATAACTTTAATCCTAAGTGTTAAACCCTTAATGTGTTTAAATCTCTTCGTCAATCCATCTAATAATCACTAAGACACCAAGCTTGTAACTTGGGTCTTGCATTAGGGTTCTAATTCTTCCTTAATTGGTTAAGAAGGACTAACCCTAGTGTTAATGGACAAGTCCTCCTCAAGTTGTCTTACAAACCTTAAAATCCATTTCTTAATCTCACCATTAACTAAAATCCACTTAATAAAGGCTTTGTTTGGTCATGAGGTTAATCCCTAATCATGGATTAAGTTGAGGAGCCTTCCTCAGCTTAAATGTTCTCATCTATTATCCTTCTATTATGATGGTGTAATGGGTCCATCAAATCTTTGATTATGGCTTAAACTCATTACTTAACACTAAACAAAAAACTCCAAAAAAATCTAAATAAGTGCAAGTAGGTTGATGATCTTAATCCTACATCATGGTGATTAAGTGTGAGGTGTTTACTTCACACTTAAGGTATTCTCATTACCCCTAATCAGAGGGAGGATGTGATGAGCTTACTAACCCTTGGTTTAGGCTTAAGCTCATTTTCCTATGACAAACTCTAAAAACAATAAAAGATTGAAAACATCAAAAACAAACAATAATCGTCTCCTCCGGGATTCTTTTTTCTCATCATCTTCACTCACAAACGAGAACTCGCTTCTTCCGTCTAATGCAAGACAGTTAGCACCTGAGCCAGACAGGTCATACACTTGAGCATAGACAAGTAAGCAGTTCATCAGTCAATTTATCTTTCAGTCTCTTTGAGTCGAACTACGGTGTTCTGACTTCCTCATTGCACGAGAGGATACATAGGCATAACTTAACTGTTATCGAACAAAAGTCTTTGTATATTCCCCCTCCTCCAGCCTTATTCTTTTAGCCTCATTATCTTGAGCTTTGCACTCCTGTTCCAGCACTGACACTCTCATGTTTCACTTCATTTCCTTTTACACTGACACTTGCATTCTTTTCCACCTTTTTATACACAACTGCACTGACACTACCCCTTTAAACACAAATCTTTCCAGCGTGGATCCCGTCGAGTATGGCGGACAATCTGGGTGCTAATACCTTCCCAGGTTGTAACCAACCCCCTTTCTCAGTTTCTCTTGTTCGCGACCGTCTTATCCATCTTTTCTTAGGTTTATGCAGCATTACCTTTCCTTCGGGATAAAAATGCCTAGCTGGCGACTCTATTCATTCCTTCTCTCTTTCGCCGACCGTTCGCGTCTGTACCCCTTCTGACCGGGTGTCATTTGGTGGGAGCGACACCAGATAGAAAAGGGGTTCCACCAATGGGGACTCCGTTGGGAAAGGGATGAGGGACGGTAATCCAAAGGTGAAGGGTGATCACCTGGCAGGGTACGGCTGCCGAAAGTATCACGACATAGGAAGAATGTCTGATGGAAGAAAAGTTTTTATGTTGGTGACTTATTGGGGAATGGTAAACACGAACGAGTGCTTAAGCTTAAGGATAAAAGGTATAAGTGTTTGACGCTGTGTATAGATTAAAGATGCGGAAGAGCATCCTTAGGACCATGATCCAAACGAGTATCGGTAGAAACAAACGTTGACGCGTGTTTAGAGATGATGGTACGGACAAGTACCAACTGGTTAACAAAGAACACAAACGAGTGTCAGATCTGTTGAGGAGTGGTATATAAACAAGATACGGACGAGTATCAGAGACTTCTGTATAAGTGAGTGAGTATAGATTTGTTGGTGAAGTATGAGCAAGACACGTACGAGTGTTTGACTTTCCGGGGAATGTATGACAAACGAGTGTCAAATAAGTACTATATATAAACAGGCATCTGTTTCGAGAATGCAAAAAATATGCTCCGGCTTTCTGTGGGGATAGGAAGACACAGACGGGTGTCAAAAGAGTGTGTTATAAACAAGTAATTTGTTTACAGAAGGTGTTCTGGCAACCATGCTGGGGAAGGATGACACGGACGAGTGTCAAAAGAGTATGTATAGGTATCTGTATTTGAGAGTGGAAAAGGTATCCTGGCGACCTGCGGTGGATAAGACGACACAGACGAGTGTCGAAAAGAGTATGTATGAATATGAACATGCATTTGTGTTTGAGAGTGCAGAGGGGACTCTTTGGATTTTATTTGTCGGGGATGTGAGTTCTTTACATTCCTTGCCGATGAAATACTAATGGTAAATTACAGGTGACTGGCTCGAACCTGGCTTGTGATCATGCAAATGTTTGATTTTTGCCGTAATGCTCCATATTAGACGGAATGCTACGCTTATTTGGTGAATATGATGCAAATGCTATGACTATGCAAAAGAGGAACCGATCCAGGATTCGGATCCTGCTGGGACAAAGATCTTTGGCTGATCTGCTTGGAGGGATAACTCGGCTGGGGAAGAGATCCTTGGATCTGTCTAGAGATATAGCTCTGCTTGGGGAAAGAGATCATTGGTCGATCTACCCGTAGGGAGAACTCAGCTGGGGAAAAGGAAACTTTCGTCAATTTGTTGTGTAAGAGTTTCAGGCATTGCTCTTCTAGGGAGAGGATGGAAACTTTGTGGGGAGACTGTTCTTTTATCCTGCTGAGGATGAGATCTGACACTCTAGTGGGGATCTCGGCTGGGGAAGCTCCTGTTGAGTAGACTCATGCTGGGGATGAGGAGATTTTGGCAACTCCGCTGGGAAAAGCATTTCACATATTGCTCGGGAGATCCTGTTTGGGGAGGAGGTAACTTCCGGGAAGTAGCATACTAGGGATGCGATGCTTGATATGCCCCATGTTGCGTATTGAATACCTGCAACCTGTTAAGACAAAAGAAACGCACAGGTATCCCGAGGTATCCCTTACCGGATTCCGTCATAGGAGTTAGGCTTCCCTGAAAGTAAATTTATTCCTTGCAGACATTTATTAAAAACGACTCATTTGTTTTATGCAAGTACTGTATCATGAATATTGGACATTTTGCAAACGAAACAAAAATGTACAAAACGAGGTGTGACTGAAAACTCTGATTTTATTAATCTGGGTGAGAAGTATTGGCAAATACAGTCAAAGAAACAAATCCCCTAAAATGAGGGGGTTGCTATATACTGAGAAAATAAAATGTTGGCAATATGGACGACGCTCCAGTGGGCTTCCTTTGCTATGACCTGTATGACCTTTGACGTTCTTCTCATCTTGCTTTCTGAAGAAGGTTGATTATGACTGATGCCTTATCCTTTCGAAGCTTGCCGTGTTGTGAGTGATACAGATGAATTCAGAGTGCAGTTGTTCGCTTATTCCCTGATTTTGCGTGGATCGCCCTTTCGGGTTTTCAATCCACCGGGATACCCATTTTTGCCTGAGCTATCCAATGCAGCTTTTCAACTCAGCGGGTGTACATTTTTCAATTTTTCCCTTATTTTTGCCCGAGTCTTTTATTCTATTTTTGACTCGCCGGGATGCCCTATTTTTGCCTGGACTCACATTCTGTTTTTCTGTCCAGCGGGTCATTTTATGCGAAGTATTTTTTAACTGCATCTGAATTCACAGGGGATAAGAAATCTTCACCGTCCATATTAGTGAGCATCAGTGTTCCACCAGAGAAAACCTTCTTTACTATGAATGGACCATCGTAATTTGGAGTCCATTTGCCCATGTGGTCTGTATGAAGAGGAAGGAGTCTTTTCATCACAAGATCTCCTACTTGGTATTCCCGAAGCCTGACTTTCTGATCAAAGGCTTTCTTCATCCTTTTCTGATACAACTTCCCATGACAGATAGCAGCTAATCTCTTTTCTTCGATCAGATTTAGTTGATTATACCGGGACCGGACCCACTCTGCTTCGTCTAGCTTTACATCCATCAGTACCCGTAAGGAGGGTAGCTCAACTTCAACAGGTAGGACTGCCTCCATACCATACACAAGCTGATAAGGCGTTGCCCCAGTAGATGTTTTGATTGAGGTTCGATACCCATGCAAGGCAAATGGTAGCATTTCATGCCAGTCTTTGTAAGTAACCACCATCTTTTGCACAATCTTCTTGATGTTTTTGTTAGCGGCCTCAACAGTGCCATTCATCTTTTCCCTGTAAGGATAAGAGTTGTGATGCTGGATTTTGAAGTCCCGACACAGTTCTGCCATTATTTTGTTGTACAAATTGGAACCATTATCAGTAATGATGCGTTCGGGTATTCCATATCGACAGATGATGTCTCTTTTCAGAAATCTGGCTACCACTTGTCTGGTGATGTTTGCATATGAAGCTGCTTCAACCCATTTGGTGAAGTAATCAATGGCTACCAGGATGAATCTGTGGCCATTTGAAGCAGTCGGTTCGATCTTTCCAATCATGTCAATGCCCCACATGGAAAAGGGCCAAGGTGAAGACATTATGTTCAAAGGATTTGGAGGCACATGCACTTTGTCTGCGTAGATCTGGCACTTGTGGCACTTTTTGGCATAGGCACAACAGTCTGCATCCATTGTGATCCAGTAGTAACCTAATCGTAACAATTTCTTAGCCATTGCATGTCCTCCAGTATGGGTACCAAAAGATCTTTCATGCACCTCGTGCATCAACATGTCTGCTTCTTTCTTATCAACATATCTGAGAAGAACCATGTCGATGTTTCGCTTGTATAATGAACCATCAGCATTAAGGAAAAGCTACCGGCCAACCTTCTTAATGTCTTCTTATCATTGGATGATGCTCCAGATGGGTATGTTTGATCCTCTAAGAAGCATTTGATATCATGGAACCAAGGCTTGTCATCTTTAGCAATGTCCATGGAGAATACGTATGCTGGCCGGTCTAGTCTTGATACCAAAATCCGAGGCACATAATTTGCAGTTTGAACCTTGATATGAAGGAAATGGTAGCTAAAGCATCTGCGAACTAATTTTCGTCTTGAGGGATGTACTCAAGTTTGACTGTTGTGAAGAAAGTCAATAATCTCCTCGTATAGTCACGGTATGGGATCAGATGCTCTTGGTGAGTGTACCATTTGTCGTTGGTCTGATTGATTACCAATGCTGAATCTCCGAATACATTTAATGTCTTGATCTTGTGGTCAATGGCTTCCTCAAGACCCATGATACATGCTTCGTATTCTACTTCATTGTTAGTGCAGGAAAAGGTGAGTTTTGCCGAGAAAGGCATATGAACTCCTTTAGGTGTAATGAACACTGCACCAACTCCACGACCATTCATATTGACAGCCCCATCAAACATCATTGTCCAATCTTCCTCTGGGTCAGGCCCTTCAGTGTGAACAGACTCTTCATGGTCTTTTGCTTTTAGGAACATGATGTCCTCATCAGGGAAGTCAAATCTCATGGCCTGATAATCGTCAAGGGGTTGCTCAGCTAGATAGTCAGAGAGTACACTGCCTTTGATGGCCTTTTGAGATGTGTACTGAATGTCATACTCTGTCAGAATCATTTTACATCTTGCAACCCTTCCGGTAAGCGTTGGCTTCTCAAATATGTACTTGATGGGGTCTATTTTTGAGATCAACAAGGTAGTGTGAGTCAACATATACTGTCTTAGTCGGCGAGCAGCCCACGCTAAAGCACAACAAGTTTTCTCGAGCAGTGAATAACGTTGTTCACAATCGGTAAACTTCTTGCTTAGGTAGTATATTACATACTCTTTTCGACCAGACTCGTCATGCTGGCCTAACACACACCCCATTGATCCTTCTAATACTGTCAGGTACATAATCATAGGTCTTCCTTCAACTGGATGCATGAGAATTGGAGGTTCTTGCAGGTACTCCTTGATCTTGTCAAAAGCCCTTTGACAATCTTCGTTCCACCTGACCGTCTGTTCCTTTCTTAACAATTTGAACAGGGGCTCACAGGTTGTAGTTAGATGAGATATGAACCTTGATATGTAGTTCAATCTACCTAAGAACCCCCGAACTTCCTTTTCAGTCCTAGGTGCACGCATCTCCTGAATGGCTTTGACTTTGTCAGGATCAACTTCAATTCCCTTTTCACTTACGATAAATCCCAGCAACTTACCAGAACGTACCCCGAATGTGCATTTGTTGGGGTTTAGCTTCAGCTGATACTTTCTCAGATGCTTGAACAACTTCAGCAGATTTACCAGATGGTCTTCTTTAGTAAGGGACTTGGAAATCATGTCATCCAAGTAGCATTCAATTTCTTTGTGGATCATATCGTGGAATAATGTTACCATAGCCCGTTGATAAGTCGCACTGGCATTCTTCAGTCCAAAGGGCATTACCTTGTAACAAAATGTGCACCAAGGTGTGATGAAGGATGTTTTCTCCATGTCTTCGGGTGACATCTTGATCTGATTATACCCATAAAATCCATCCATGAAGGAAAATACCGAGAACTGAGATGTGTTGTCGACCAATACATCAATGTGAGGTAATGGGAAATCATCTTTCGGGCTAGCTCTGTTCAGATCCCGGTAATCCACACACATCTGTACTTTTCCATCCTTCTTCGGCACTGGTACAATATTAGCGACCCACGGCGGGTAACTAGTTACAGCAAGGAATCCAGCGTCCCACAGTTTTTGTGCTTCTTCCTTAATCTTCATGGCCATATCCGGGCGAGTGCGGCGCAACTTCTGTTTAACTGGAGGGCAATCTTCTTTCAAGGGTAGCCTGTGCATGATAATATTCGTATCTAGACCTAGCATGTCTTGATAGGACCAAGAAAAGACGTCGACGTATTCCCGAAGCATGTTGATAAGATGTTATTTTACTGGAGCTTGCAGACTGACCCCAATCTTCACTTCTTTCAAATCCTCCTCGGTACCAAGATTAAAAGTTTCAATCTCCTCCTGATGAGAAGTAATCATTTTCTCTTCTTGCCTCAACAACCTGGATAACTCTTCAGGTAACTCATAGTCTTCTTCAACCCTTTCATCAACTTGATTAATTGGATTGTCGAAGTCATACAAGGTCATGGCAGTGCTGTTGTCGGTGCAATCTGGAGGATAATCTCTGCAAGGGTTGAGATTGGTTCGTTTAAGTGATCAATTTTAATCTTGTTTAGAAAATTTTAAAAATGAAGTTATTTATTTTGAAAACATTTCCATTTTATTGTTTTGTACAAAAGTGAAAAATGAAAAGACAGTGAGCAAAAAAGAGACTTGTTTGCAAAAGATGTCTGATATTCATTGATAATCCATTTGCATAAAATTATAATATGTCCCTATTACAAAATGAGTCCTGACACCTTGGGCAAGATGCAGAACTTGATGCATGCTAAAAAAAGGAAGGAAATAATAATTACTCTGCAGGAGTAACCCTTATAATTTCCTGGGAAGACTAGTTAAGGACTAGGTGACCCGGGATCCTTGGACGTATCCAGCTCTCCAGGTTGAGGTCGCTTTCCGCCTCGTCTTCCATGTTGTTAACAGCATCTGGGGTGAGCATCCCCCCACTGATGAACTTGGGCTCTTTAGCAGCCTCTACTTGATTTTGTCGGAATGGTTTGTAACCTAAACCGAATATGTCCTCCTTCTTCTCCACCGGTAGCAGCTTACCCCAGCCTTGGGCATTTCCATCTTCAACAACCTTCCGGGCTTGTTGATAGGAGAAAATTGAAGTACCCATCTGTTGCACCCCAAAATTTGCCCTCACAATACAAGACTTTGTGTTCTAAGAAGGTTCACAAGGTTCACAAGTTTCTCAACATTTCCATAACCTTTCATGAGGCTCATAAAGTCTACAAGTTACTTTATGAAGGTTCACAAGGTTCACAAGTTCCACAATGCTTTCAATACCTTTCATGAGGTTCATGAAGTCTACAAGTTACTTCTTGAAGGTTCACAAGGTTCACAAGATTCTCAACATTTACAAGACCTTTCATGAGGTTCATAAAGTCCACAAGTTACTTTATGAAGGTTCACAAGGTTCACAAGTTTCTCAATGCTTATATAACCTTTCATGAGGTTCATGAAGTCTACAATTCACTTCTTGAAGGTTCACAAGGTTCACAAGCTTCTCAACATTTACAAGACCTTTCATGAGGTTCATGAAGTCTACAAGTCACTTCTTGAAGGTTCACAAGGTTCACAAGTTTCTCTACATTTACAAGACCTTTCATGAGGTTCATGAAGTCTACAAGTCACTTCATGAGGTTCACAAGCTTCACAATACCTCCCATGAGTATCACAAGACATTTTATGATGGTTCACAAGGTTCACAAAGTTCACAATTGGTCAAAAGAGTTGACAATTCCCCCAGACAATGCACCTCCTAAGCAGTACATCCAAAACTAGGGTTTTGACTTTAATCAGGCTAAATGGACTTCCAATACCTCAAGTGAGTTTCATAACATCTTATATGTGTGTAAGAACCCCCATGACAAGTTTCAAGACTTTTCTCAAAAGTTTGCTCAGTCAGATGATCAGATAAGTCAAAATCAGTCAATGCAGTTAAAAAGTCAAACTGAGGTCAACTGTGGTCAAACCAAAGTCAAACTTCATGATTTTTTGCCAACATCAAGTATATGAAGTAAAATTCATCATTTTATCAAGGTTTGATCATGATTCATCAAGGAGATTCCAGATCATCAATAATCAGGAGTTTCTAAATTAGGGTTTCCTCAGTAAAAGTCAACTGAACTTTGACCAGCCATAACTTTCACATACTTCATCACCAAGTCTCCATCCAAATCTCATTTTGAAGGAAATTTAATTCCCTACAACTTTTATGTTGAAAGTTAAGCCCAAAAATGCTTCATTTGAAAGATATGAGCTAGGACATTATAGGTCATTTCAAAAGTCAACAAAAAGTCAACAACTTCAAAAGGGCATAACTTGGGATTGGTAAATGATATGGACCTGAAACCAATGGGGTTGTTTAGAGGACTCTTCAAGCTTTCCAAAAAGTCCAAGAACACCCTCATACCTTTAAAATTGAGGGAGATGTGCCTTTGCAAAGTTGGGAAATTTTGTGATGGTTTATGTTGAAAATGGAGGTTTAAAATCACTTCTTTCCAAATGGGCTGCCCAAGTTGTGATCCAATCCATACCATATCACTATGCACGACCCAAACCATTTAAAATTTGATTTTTATTATTTTTATTTCTATTTATTTTGATTTAAATCATTAAAAATCATTTTAAATAAAAATAAAATATGAAAATTAAAGATTTTATTTGGATAATGCTTCTAGAAAATCTTAATTAGTGATTAGAATCAAAGAGGAATGGAATCATGTGATTGATACAAAAATAGCAAGTCATCATGAGCCAATATTTGAAATTCAAAGTTCAATCTTTTTCAATATTTTTTGGATCAAATCTTCACACAACCAATCCATATTTCTGACCTAATTCACTCACATATATATACAAAACATAAACCTAACAAGAACACACGAATCCAGCAGCTTCAAAGGTAGGTTTTCAAAACCAAAAATTCATCAAAAAAGTGGCATTCGGATTTCATCATCCAAGAGGTTTGAAGGTAAAATAAGGACATGGCTAGGATCCTTGATCATCATGGAACATAACCAGATCATTACATTGCCCCATAGCATCACACATTGATGAACCCGAATCAAATTTTACATTGAATTTCAATTTTTCGATTCTGTTCATTTGTGCATCATTAATGAATTTTGATTGATCTTTTGTGTTTGTGAGGTTCCAAGGAATGTTTCTGGACAATTGGATTGAAGAATGAGTGTATAAAACACAAACGGCCATGTTAGGGTTCATAACCTCATAATTAGGGTTTAACGTTTGAATGCATATAAATAAATTCTGGAAACGTAGAGTTGTTGTGTGAACTCTGAGGATTATGAATCACTAACCAATTTCATGAATTGATGCTGTTTCATGAGAGTTTGGATTTTCGCAGGTTTGAACAGGTAGCAAAATTCGCAGGAAAACTCCCAGCTATTTTCATAGCTAAATTCGCAGCGCTGGAGGTAGAAGATGACCTCCTCCCGCGCGTTTGAAAAATTCAAATATAAATTAAATATTTTATCTTTAATTGTTAGTTTGTTTATCACATGCGCGTGTGTGTCTCAGTGGTAAGGCTTGCAGGCTTGTTGGGTGATGGCATGGGTTCGAATCTGGCTTGTACCATTCTTTTTGTTCTATTTTTCAGGATAAAAGAAGATTGAATATATTATGTATTATGGCTATTCAGTTAGCAGATGGGCTCTTCCAGCCGGGTGGTAATGCGCGCATACTTGTATACATAAGGTCCTGGGTACGAATCCCACCCCAGGCCTTTTTGTTTCTCTATTTTCCTGGATTTTCAAGGCAAGGCACAAAACAAAGTGGATCTATTTTATTATCACCTGCGCCTGGCTGGTCTAGTGGTGAGTTTTGATGCTTGCAAATTGGATGACCTGGGTTCAAACCCAGCCAAGGTAAGTTCTCATTTTTTTGTCATTTTTTTTATTTTCTTTAGTTAATCAATTTATTTGTTTTATATTCTTAATGAATCATATATATATATATTCTAAATTCAGATTAATATTATAAAAAACTTTCTAAACTTTCTTTTATTTATTCAAAAAAAAATCATGTTCTTTATTATTTTATGTAAATCTAATATATGTATATTATTCAATAATTTTTGTATTCAAATTATCAAACCCTAAAAATATTTTAAAATAAAACCTAATCCTATTTTTTCTAAGTAATTTTATTTCTCTAATTTTTAATGTAATTATTTATGTACATTTATTTAGTATAATTCTTGTAAATTTATTTGTAAATATGATTAATTTATGAATATAATATTTAAAACTTATTTTCTCCTTATAATATGTAAATATTGTTTAATAAATAAATGTTAATATATGTTTATAATAATTAAATTTTGTAGTTATAATATATTTAAAAATGACTTAATAACTTGTAAATTAAAATAATTGTTTGTTCATATTCCTTTCTAAATATAATTGTTTATATGAAAAATTGTTAATCTTTTATTCTTATAATATTTTGATTAATTTTATTTATTATTGTTACTACTAACCATATTATTTATTTTGCTTTACTAATTTTATATTATTATTTCATTATTCACTAACCTCTTTTATTTTTATTATTACTAACTTTTTGCTTATTATTTAAATATTATTATTTATCACTAACCCATTTATTTATTGTTAAATTATTATTATTTGCTTATTATTTATTTTGCTTATTATAATTATGTTGTAATTGCTTCCTGGATGTAAATTTTATAATTATTTAATTATTTTTGCTATGGTTAGTAATTAGGGAGTGAAAAATATGTATGTTATTTAAAAAAATAAATTAGATCATTTTTAATCATAAGATAATTAAATTAAACACTCACACACGTAAGTCGATTTTAATCGCCGTCTCACTTTCTAAGGTTATCCCTCAAGTTGCCTACGAGTAAGGTCAAGTGGGGTGTATAAAGCAAGTCCCTTTCAAAAGAAAAATCATCAAGTCCCTCATGGTTGCCTTTACGAATCGAGTCCCTTCGAATAATGATGATAGTCCCTCATATATGCTTAATACACCCCCACAGTTGCCTTGATAAAACAAAATGTCCCTCACATGTCCCTTTACATCCAAGGTAATGACTACCTACTCCTTAATAGTAGGGATAGTCTTACCAAGGAAAGGATAAAGAATAAGAAAGACTTTAAACTTTAGGGTAGGTACCTCCTAGTTGCTTGCTCACTTCAAAAACTTTTCAAACTTTTCCACAATTTCAAACAAATTTTCAAAAACAAGTTTTTACACATCCGTACATGGATTATTATTAACTATACTGAAAATTTTTCTATTCACACACTACACTTTCAAAAACAATTTAAAGTGAGCTAAGTAACTAAGAGCCCATGGATAACCATGGATGTAAAGGGTGCTAACACCTTCCCTTTACATAACCTACCCCCCGGACCCAAAAATCTTTTTAAAGGTCTTTCCTGTTCTTTTATGCCTTTCCTTTGGATAAAATAAAAGTCGGTGGCGACTCTTGCTATCCACAACATAACTAAAGTCAGTTCTCCCACCGTGTTACACCATCCTATCTTCCTGGGATGCAGCAAATACTTGATTCGTCGCCTCATTGACGTTCAGTGCTTCGAACCCTTGGCTCATGGTTTCATGGATTTCACCATCCATCTCAATGTATTTGTATGTAGCCAGATGGCTAACAAAGATGTCCTCCTCACCACAGATGGTGATAATCTGTCCTTCCAACTCATATTTAATTTTCGGGTGAAGGGTCGACGTAACTGCGCCAGCGGCGTGAATCCATGGTCGACCCAACAAACAGTTGTAAGCCGGCTGAATGTCCATCACATAGAAAGTAGTCTGAAAGACCTGTGGACCGATTATCACTGGAAACTCCACCTCTCCAAGAACAGACCTCTTGGAGCCATCAAAATCCCTGACCACCAGATTGCTTGGTCTGAGAGCTATTCCATCATATTCGATCTTGACAAGAGCTTTCTTCGGAAGGACATTAACTGAGGACCCAGTGTCAACAAGAACATGAGAGAGCACAACTCCTTTATACTCTAGGGTGATGTGTAAAGCTTTGTTGTGGTGACGTCCTTCCGTTTTCAAGTCAGCATTGGTGAAACCTAGCCCATGGCTAGTATTAACATTGGACACTATTGTCTCAAGCTGATTCACTATGATCTCCTCCGGCACGTAGGCAGCGTGCAAGACTTTAAGTAGTGCATCCCGATGAGCTCTGGAACACAATAGCAGGGATAAGATGGAGATCTTCGAAGGAGTCTGGTGGAGCTAATCCACAAACTTGTAGTCACTTCTTTTAATTATCCTCATAAATTCATCCACATTCTGATCAAAGGATGATTTATGAGTCTCTTTTGGTGCAGGTTTTGAGGTGCCACACTTTTTCCTTTGGCTTTGGCAGCAGCCTCTGCCTCAGTATTAGTTCTTGGTGCTTGTGACGCGAAGAGGCGTCCGCTTCGGGTGAAGCCTCCACCTACCCCGACATTATCCACTTGGGGTGTGTGAATCGAAGAATCAAGAAGGACTTTTCCCCGTTGCAGTAAAGGTCTGCACCATAATTCCATGGTACAACGTTGTCTTTGTCATATGGAATAGGCCCTGGCACCGTGATGGTGACTGGGCTAACTGCAGTAGAGGTTGGAACCATTATTGTATGTGGATCATAGAAAATGGTGACAGGACTTCTGGTGGATGTTGATGGTGATTGATTGAAGCTTGGCTGTTGCTGAAACTGTTGCTGAGATTGTTGTTGAAAGTTGCTGGAGTTTGGGACCGTTGTAGGGTCGTAATGGATAGTGACAATGGAGATGTCGTTGTTGGTGGTTGCTGTAGTTGTAGAAGCTGGTGAGATGGAATTGTTGTTTGTTGAAGTGATGGAAGAGGTGGTTGCTGATTTTGTAGACGAGTCAGTAGTAACAATTGTCTTTGCAGTTGTAGGAGAATTATTTGTTGTTGAAAAAGGAGTTGCTGGTGTTGTAGAAGCTATTGTGGTTATTTGCAGAATACCTTCTTTGATCAAGCCATTGATGCCATTCCTCAAGCTTGCACACCCGTTCACGGAAAACTTGCAAGATTCACAACAGGCCTCACAACCTGGAAACACTTGGCATTTCAAAAGCTGAGCTTTAACTTCTGCCAGAGGTGTCTGAATACTTGTAGTATCTTCAATCAAACTCATGGGTGAGCCCTCCTCTATTGCACTTATCCTTGGCCCACCATGGCTGGGCATAGGATTCTTCATGACATTGGGAGGTGGTGCAAAATTTAGGGCCTTTCAATCTACCAGATCCTGGACCTTCATATGCAGAGCCCTACACTTTTCTGTGGAGTGACCAGGTGCATTAGAATGAAAAGCACACCTGGCGTTGACGTTGTAATTTCTCGGAAAGTTCTGAGGATCCAGTGGAGCCAATGTCCTTAACTCGACAAGATTGAGCTTTAGGAGTTATGGCAGCAATGTGGCATATGGCATTGGAATAGGGTCAATCACCCTGTTGATCTGAGATGGCCGCTGCTGAAAAGGGCGTTGTTGTTGGTTGTTGTTATTGTTGTTGTAGGATCTCTGTTGAGGAAACTGTGGATGTTGAGGAAAGTGTTGTGGTTGTTGAGTGTATTGAGAAGGTGGAGTAGGAATAGTGACGGCGGCAAATGATCTTGGCAGATAGTGGGGTCTACCTCTTCCCACATGCACAAAATTTGTTTCACCGGATCTGCGGGGCCCGACAAATGGCTTCCTTGCACTGCTTGAACTGGCACAATTGTCGGATATCTTTCCCATCTTCAGTAAGCTCTCAATTCTTTACCCGGCTATAACCACGACTGCAAAGCTGGTGGAATAAAATGCAGCCAATCTATCAATATAAGTATCCTGGAGAGTGTTGATGAACATATATGCCATCTCCCTTTCTGACATCGGGGGTTGAACGGCAGTAGCCAATTGCCTCCATCTTTGGGTGTACTCTCTAAAGCTTTCTCGGGAAGACTGTGACATTCCAATAAGAAGGGTTCTATTTGGAGCCATGTCCAGATTATACTGATATTGACGAATGAAGGCTTCAGCCAAGTCTTTCCAATTCCTAACTGTGGCCCTGGTCAAATGAGAATACCACTCTCAGGATGCCTCTGTCAAGCTATCCTCGAAGTAAAACATCCACAGTTTCTCATCCATGGTGTAGGCTTTCAATCTCCCCAGGAAAGACTGAAGATGGGTACGTGGGCAGGATGTGCCATTGTATCTTTCAAAACAAGGAGGTTTGAACTTGTGAGGAATTCTAACCCCCTCCACTAATCCCATATCCATGACATCAAAACTCAGAGAGTTCTGAGACTCCATAGACCTTAGCTTTTCTGCTATTTCATCCAACCGACGATCGTAAACTTCATCCCCAGCCCCAACCACAGTAAACTGTTCTTCCTAAGGGTCCTCCTACAAGGCCATCCCTCTAGTGATACCTTGGGTGTTTCTTATAGCATTGATTTCTGGGTTTAAATGAGGTCCAAACTCTGGGGGATCAGTACGAGGCTGTATGTGATCGTTGTTACTGGTACCCCCTGTACTTGGGTGGTTTTCCTCGAGATTTTACCGCTCGACTAACTCTCTCAGTCTCTCCTGGCTCTGAGCCAAACTAGTCATAACTGCCATAAATTGATTCATTTGGACCCTCATCTCTGTCCTTTCATTGGCCATTTGGGTCCTCACATCAGTCAAGTCTTGTTGAACCTGATCCATTTGTAATCTCGGAAGGTTGTTTCTTGTCGGATACCAGTGTTCTCTATTGATGGGGAACACTCTTCTACGAGCAATGTTTCCTGAAATCACAACAAAGTGAGAAACAACAACAAAACAAAAACCTACAAAACAAAGAAAAGATGTTAGTATGCAATGCAAGATGCCTATTTGTCTTCCAAGGGTATCCAATTTGGTTCTTTGGTTTTGACCTTTCCAGACCTCGAGGAAATGATGATGTTGAAGAGAGATAAAGCCCATGAAATAATACAAACCATATATTACAAAGAGTGAAGATACATAGTTTGATTACAATAAAGTTCCCATGGTGGGTCAAAATACAACAACAAAATCAAAAGTACAAACAAAAGGAAAGTACAAGTACAAAGAAATCAAACATCAAGCCCAAAGTCATCCTCTCTGACTTCCTTCAGGAGAGCCTCAGTCACTGGTCCTACTGGGTGCTCTGTAATGGTCCTGATGAGGAGGTTCCTGGTGGCAATGGCACTGGTCAACTTCTTGTGTTTACCATGGTCCTTTGATCTCTTCAACCCCGCTCGGAGCTTCAACTCAAAGATCTCCTTCCGTGCTGCTACCAAAGCTGCCTGATTCTTCTTCTCACTAGCCTCCAGCTGCTCTATCCTAGCTTGGGTTCTCTGATCTTCCTGTGCACGGGCCTTAGTGATCCTGATCCACCTAGCCTGACTCTCCTCTAAGTAATTCTCAGCTCTGGCCTTCTGAGTCTTAGCTTCCTTGCAAGCATTCTTCAGCACTAACTCTCTTGCTCTAGCCTTTCTGATGTAGTCATATGTCTTCTCAATCTTAGTCAAGTGCTCAATCCAGAGCTTCTATAACCTTTCATTATCCAGACAGCTGTAATTCCTCTCCCAGATGGTCTTCTTCAAAGCTTCAGAGAGCTGAGCATTCCATTCCTTCAATTTCTCAAACTCCTCTAAACTGACAGTAGTTGCAGGCTCCACTGCTGATGGTTCAGGTACATCCTCTAAGGTGAATGGCATCTGGGTGATATGTTCCCTGACACGAGACTAGTCAAGATACTGAGTTGAAGCTATATTATTGCACTTGCCAAGAATAGTTGTTCCCTTAGTCGGAATATTGTCCCAAGCCCAGACTGCCTATCTGACAATGGCAAGGTTGTGCTAGATGTCACAATAGAGGGTCTCTGTCAAATCTTGCCCTCTTGGGGGATGTACCAAAGCATACCCTAATTGCCTCTTGAAAAGCAAAGGGTTGTAGTTTATGCAACCTTTTACTCCAATTAAGGGTACATTGGGATACTGCCCACATCTAGTAATGATATCCTTGACCTTGGTGCTCTGAGTGCACCATCTGATGTCTTCTGATGTAAGGGCAATCATTCTCTTAGCCCTGTTCCTTGGCTGGTGAGGATTCAAGAAAGTGTCCGACTTCGGCAAGTGCCTTAACAACCAACAGTAGAAGAGAGGTGCACAACATCTGACTAATCTTCCCCTTTGCTTCTCATTCCTTTGGTGCACTGAGTAGTAGAAGTCTCCAAGCAAGGTAGGAACTGGGTTCCTCAATAAGAACATGTGAATAACACTCTTGCTTACAAACTTTGGCTTGTTTGCAAACAAGATAACTCCATATATCCTGAGGGCTAGAAGAGCACAAACACTTTCCCACTTCCCTGCTGCAGCATGCAGGGTGGCCTAAGTAACCAAGAAATCCAAGTGAAGGCCTGGGATTCCAGCCTTAGTGGTCATGCTCTGGTCAATGAGTGTAGGCTGCAAGTGCAAGGCCTTAGCTATATCTTCATTCTTGGGAGCAACCATCTCAGGGTTGAAAGGAATCCCTCTCCTGATAGGGACACCTAACAACATGGAGAACTCTTCCATCAATGGTCCTAGCTGAAAATCTGGGAAAGTGAAGCATCTGAGAGGAGGGTCATAGAACTGGAGACATGTGTGAATCATGCTCATCTAGGATGCATCCAGGTCCATGATCAGGTCCATAATGCCACCATAATGTTCCCTAAATAAAGGGACGTGGTCAGGAGTGATGAGAGACTACATATACCTGATGCCTGTCAAAGTGGGCTCAAAGAAGTGGTAGGTGATGTTGCTCTTCTTGGAAGTGTCCATGCTGACAATGGATGCTGGTGAAGAAAACTGAGGAGAAGCACTGATGAAGGTAACTGCTGAAAACTGATGAAGATAACTGGAGAAGATGCTGGAGAAAAAGTCTCTGATGAAGACAACTGGTGAAAAGAGCTGTAGAGAATCTCTGATGAAGATAGCTGGTGAAGGTAGCTGATGCAGATAGCTGAAGGAATCTGAGCAGTAGAATAGGTCTAAACCAAACCAAAGATAAGATGCGGATACCCTGTAAAACAAATAGACAAATGTTAAATGATGTAAAATGATATATGCATAATGATATGCAAAAGGTTTGTGATCAAGTGCTGGATCTATTATCTGCCTTGATAGGGTCCATGTGTGTTCATAAGTCCGGATGAAGGCTTAGAAAACTAGTAACCAGGTGGGGGACTCAAATAAAGAGTCACAAGTCCAGGGTTTCACAAGAACAATCCAAAATGATACAGCCTTAACAAAACTAGTAACAAGGTATGATGGGGCCAAGGGTTCCTGCAAACCTGTAAACATCCCAACCCTCTCACATGTATTGTTCTAGAACAAGGCTTCTCAGACTTGGATCAGTTATGAGAAGTGTAAACACTTCTAACCCGGAGGTACAGTATTTACAATAACCATAAAGGATCCTCCTCTAATTCACCTCAGATGTTGAAGGTTATAAAAGGTCATCCAGACTTAGCAGGCTTCCCAGATAGCCCTACTACTACAGGCAATTCGTAGCAAAGATTTCTCAAGAAGAAACCCATGTCTGAACCGTGTTTCATATTCCCGCACCAGACCGAAATGGAATGGGAAATAATATGAAGCCACTCTATCCTATGTGTCACTCAGGTCCCCGGTGTGGAACCTTACTCACTCAATAACCCTCCCACCAAAGGAAACAACAGATCCAACACAGATGATAATAACAGTATGAAATGCATAAAACTGTAAATGAAAGCAATAAATAAAGCTATACAGAAGGAAATAAATAAAGCAATAAACAAATAAGCACAAGTAGCACATAACACCCCCGTAAACACAAGTCAAACAAGCGTTAGGAGAAACCCACAAAAAGAACCAGAAGTCCTGGTTGCAAGATAAGAGTCCCCAGCAGAGTCGCCAAACTGTCGCTCCCGCGAAAAGACACCAGGTCAAATAGGGTACAAACGCGAATGGTCGGCGAAAGGAGAGAATGAAATGAAGTTAATAGAGTCGCCAGCTAGACATTTTTATCCCAAAGGAAAGGAAATGTTGCATAAACCTAAGAAAAGATATGGATAAGACGGTTGCAAACCAGAGAAATTGAGAAAGGGGGTTGGTTACAACCTGGGAAGGTATTAGCACCCAGATTGTCCGTCGTACTCGACGGGATCCACGCTTAAAATATTGTGTTTAAAGGGGTAGTGTATGTGCTATCTGTGTGCAAAAGCTGGAAAAGAATATACAAGTGTCAGTGCAAAAAGGTGAATGCTCAGGAACTGAGGCTTAGAAAAGTAATGCTGAAAGAGGGAGATGACAAAGAGAATTTTGTTCGATAACTGTTAAGTTATGCCTACGTATCCTCTCATGCAATGAGGAAGTCAGAACACCGTAGTTCAACTCAAAGAGACTGCAAAGATAAATTGATTGTGAACTGCTTGCTTGCCTATGATCAAGTGTATGACTCGTCTGGCTCGAGTGCTAACTGTCTTGCATTAGACGGAAGAAGCAAGTTCTCGCTTATGAATGAATATGATGAGAAAAGAATCCCGAAGGAGATGATTATTGTTTGTTTTTGGTGTTTTCAGTTTTGTTATTGTTTTTGGTGTTTTGCATAAGTTAATGAGCTTAAGCCTAAATCAAGGGTTTGTAAACTCATTATATCCTCCCTGATTAGGGATAATGAGAATACTTAAGTATGAGATAAACATCTCAACTTAATTGCCATGATGATGTAGGATTAAGATCATTAACCTACTTGTGATTATTAAGATGTTTTTGAGTTTTTGTTTAGTGTTAAGTAATGAGTTTAATCTCTAATCACAGATTAGTGGACTCATTACACCATCCTAATAGAAGGATAATAGATGAGAACACTTAAGCTGAGGAAGATACCTCAACTTAATCCATGATAAGGGACAAAATTCTTTATATAACAAGCCTTTATTAAGTGTATTTTTAATTAAAGGGTGAGATTAAGAAATGGATTTTATGTTTGTAAGACAACTTGAGGGGGACTTGTCCATTAAACACTAGGTTTAGTCCTTCTTAACCATAAGGAAGAATTAGAACCCTAATGTAAGGCCCAAGTTACAAGATAAAGTCTTGATGATTATTAATGTGATTTGATTAAGAGGTTTAAACAAATTAAAGGTTTAACACTTAGGATTAAAGTTATACACTCCATCCTAAGAGAATGATGCAGGCATAACCCTAATTCCAAAGTCCTAAAACTTTAAGAGTTTAGTCTCTGATTATTGAGATGAGAAGAGAGACTCAAGGAGACTCAAAGGTAAAAAGCTAAGGGGGACTAATCACAACCCTAATTATTATCATGCTTGGATATCCTATGGTTTATGAGGTTTAAGAAAGGTCTTCAAGGAAGCCACCAATGGAAGAAGCAGATGAAAGGAGAAGGAAGCAAGAGAATAAGTTACTTACTTCATTGAAGAAGATAAGTAACTTAAAGAAATAAAGTGAGAGAGGTGGAACATAAGTGAATCAAATTAACTTCAAAGACAAGCAAGATGCATATGAAAGAGATAAGAAGAAGTGAGAGGTGAAGGCAAATCCACATCCCAAAATAACTTACCAAACCTGAAAAGTGTTAGCACGAATGAATAAAGTATAAAGCATAAAGAAATGAAGTGAAATGAGATGAAATGACCAAAGTCAGAAGCATTTATGCAATGTAAATGTCATGTAAGATGATGCAAAGACATACAAAATGCATATGTGTGATCATACAAAGATGAGATGCAAAGGAAGCATGCTTTGATGTTTGAAAATACATGAAAGTTTATGAAATGAAATGAATGCTAAACATGGAAAATGGATGAAGAAATGATCAAGCATGGTTCTAACATGTCCTAAGATGTCTAAGATGACATATGAATGCAAGAAATGTCATGGCAAATTCATGTAATGATGCATATGCAAGGTGAATGCAAATGAACACACAAAATTAGGGTTTTATGGACAAGCAAGGTACAAATGAACAAAATAGAACCATATGACATGATAAAAAAATTGAAACCAAGCTCAAACAAACCCTAATCCCATACTAGGTCACACCCCAAAGGAGAAGGTCAGAAGCCTAACCAATCAAAAGTTATGAATTTCCTAAGTTTCTAGGTTTTTTTGGATGGTTCAAAGGGAAAAATGCAAATCAATTTGGAAATGCAAGATAAATTCATGTGAAAAATGTCCTATAAACTACATGCAATATGTAACATAATGAAAAAAGAATCATCTTCAAACTCTTCGTGGTTAGGCAGAAATAATTTTTTGAAAGTGTTTTGGTATTTTAAAATAAGTATGCAAAAGAAATAACAAGAAAATGAAATTAAATGAAATAAAAGGAAAGGTCAACTGATCCTAAGGCTGAGATTCAAACTCAGAGGGTGATGGTTGAATGGCGCGTGATCCAAAGGCTGGGATTTGTCCTAACTTAATTAATTTAATTAATCCTAATTAAACTAATTAAATGAGAATTAGGGTTAATGAAGTTATCCTGGCCACTCACTCACGCGGGAACCACAACATCCAAGGGCCTACATTCAAACTTAACTAATTACGCAGATTAGGGAAAATGACTTTCAGGTGACCGAAACAGTGTTCCGGTCATCTTCTCCGGCGAGCATCTGACCCCAACTTCTTCCCTAGGCTACCCCAGACCCCCAAACTCTCCAGAAACAATCCCTAAACCATTCTAAACAAGATTCAGGCCATGAAAATCATTTATCATGCATCAAAGTGGTGAATCGTAGAAAAATATTTTTAGGTCAAAAATTTCAGAGCAAGCATACATCCTGCTTTCTCAACCATTTTAAAAAATAATCATATCAGCATGCTCAGGGGAACACATAGAATCATTTAAGAACTTAAAATAGAGTTTCTGGAAAAAATGTTCTTGAGGTATACCTGAGATGAAGCTTTGCAGTTTTGAGCTTTCTGGCCTCCTCCTTTGTGCAAATCAACTTCAATGAACCCCCTGAGGATGATGTAAAGCTTAGAACAAGTTTATGATGGCTGGTTTGAAGGTTTTGACTCTGCTGCACCAGAAATCGTATTTGTGTTTGGCTGTGTTTTAAGCTATGGTGATGGGTGGGAAATGATCATGGGGTGATGTTGAGTTGATTAGTGGAAGAGTTTGTGATTTTTGTTGGCTGGTTTTTCAGATTCGAAGAGAGGAAGGTTTTTGATGATTTTGTCAATCCTGACTTGTGGGAGGTTTTGAGCTTGTGTGTGGTGTGTTTTTTGATTGCTTGAGGTTAGTATAAACAATTGTGATTGGTTCAGAGAGTTATTGTGGCTCAGCTTGATTGGTATGTGAGCTTTTGCAAAAAGTCAAGATTTTGTACTTTGAGGTATGGGCATGGTGCAGGCCTGATTTCTTGGGGTGTCTGGCCTCAGTAGAGTTTGTGGATGGCCCTTGGATTAAAGGATTGCAGCTGGAAGGCTTTGATGAAGAGATACAATTTTCCAACTTTGATGTTTCTTAGATCACAAGCCATGAAATGCCTCTAACCATGGGCTAATTATGATCTTTTTATGTTACATAGGCATGTTATGAATTGTTTGTGCATATTAGAATTCATTAGAATGCTTGAATATGCCAATTTGCAAAATCCCTCTTTGACATGAAACTTGAAATATTAGGATTTTTTCCAACTTTGAAAGGCCATATCTTGAGTTCTAGGATGAATCAAGACATGTTCTTGTACTTTTTGAAAAGGGAAAGACCTAATCTACAACTTTCATGACCAAGAATTTTTCATTTGAAGCATTTTTTATTAAGAAAGAGGAGGTTGAAAAACTTTCCCAAAATGGAAAGTTTCCATTACAAGTCATTTCCATTTTTGGCAAGTTTGCAAATGGCTCAAAATTCTTCAATCTTGTGAACTTATAACCTCTTATAAGATCAAATAAAGATCATAGAACTTCAATTTGATGAAAATACCCCTTTGGTTCCATTGTTGGGGGCCTCAGATGCCCTGATTTTGACTTAACTTGCTCAAGAAGTTACCCAATGAACAGATGACTTCCACAATGAATTTATTCATCAAACTTGGTATACATGATCCTTATAACATCTTAAGAACATTATAAACAAGAATGACCCAAAAATTTGGAGTTAAGGCCTCTGAAACCAAAACCCTAATTTTGGTCATCTGTGTAGTGAAAACCCCTAGCTCTGCTTCCATGCCTTGCCAGTTCTTGTGATCTCTTGACTTATATGAACTCTGAGGGGCATAATATGATGATATAACACACATGTACCCTCTTGGAACACTTTTAGGCCTTTGGGATTGCTCATATGGAATCTTTGGATTGCTCAGATCACAACCCTAGATGCAGATGAACTTGAACTATGCAGATGAAACAAATATGAAATATGAGGTGGTATGCTTATGCTTATGCAAAAATGAAAGATCACAAGCCATGGTGTGATATGAGTGAGGGAAAATTTGGGGTGTTTACAATGGCTCAGACCACTTCTTGAGTTCATATGATCACAAAACCCTAATTGTTCAGTCATGCAATGATTTGATGAAGTTGTTTATGCAATGTGAGATGCAATGAGATGTTTATGCAAAATGAGATCATAAGACATGGTGTGAGAAAAAATGAGGGCAAATTTGGGGTGTTTACACTCATTATCCTTAATCAGGGGTGATATAATGAGTTTACAAACCCTTGATTAAGGCTTAAGCTCATTATCTTATGCAAAACACCAAAAACAAATAAAAAACTGAAAACACAAAAGAAAAAACAATAAACGTCTCCTCCGGGATTCTTTTCTCATCACATTCACTCTGAAAACTAGAACTCGCTTCTTCCGTCTAATGCAAGACAGTTAGCACTCGAGCTAGACGAGTCATACACTTGAGCATAGACAAGCAAGCAATTCACTGCAAAATCATCCCAGTCTCTTTGAGTCGAACTACGGTGTTTTGACTTCCTCATTGCAAGAGAGGATACGTAGGCATAACTTAACAGTTATAAAAAAAAGTCTCTTTGTCTTCCCCTCTCCTCTTCCCAGTTTCTCTTTCTTTAGCCTCAGTTTTGCGCACTCACTTTATTCTTTGCACTGACACTTTGTACATCCTTTTCTCCCTAGCTTTCTTATGCACAGTTTAGCACATACACTATCCCCTTTTAAACACAATCAAGTATGCGTGTATCTCGTAGAGTACGACGGACGATCTGGGTGCTAATACCTTCCCAGGTCGTAACCTACCCCCTTACTCAGTTTCTTTGGTTCGCGACCGTCTTATCCATATCTTTCCAGGTTTATGCAGCATTACCTTTCCTCCGGGATAAAAATGCCTAGTTGGCGACTCTATTCAACCTCGACCTCCAACTTCGCCGACGGTTCGCGTTTTCACCGGGATGAAAATCCGGGGAGCGACATTAAGCTCAATTCTTAAATCAAAATAAATGTTTTGTCATCATCAAAAAGGGGGAGATTGTTAGAACAATTTTGATTCTAATCCTCTAATAGTTTTTATGATAACAATTATTCTTCTGTAATAATAGAAGTTCTAATATGTGTTGAAATTAACTTCTTTAAATATGCATTGTAGAAGTTCTTAAAAAGGAAGTTCTTAAAATGAAAGCATGTTGGAATAGAAGCAGTCTTGTGCTCGTATATAGAAGATATATGTGCTAAAGAGAATCTCTCATTTAAGACATCATTAAAGTTGCGCACTCAAAATTATGATACTCTGATTCATGCTTAGAAGATTGTGATTTTCTCATTAAAGATTAATTAAAGAAAATCTGATTGAAGGCTGGGAACAAGAATCTCTTATTTTGGAAGGATTTTATGGCATTAAATCATATCCAAATCAAGCTCTAGATGATCCCAACGACTACATTATTCAAGCAACTATATAAAGGAATCAACCTGAAGATTTGAAGCTCTGGATCCCACGATATATCTTCACACTCTTTCATACTGCTCTAAAAATATTTAAACAAATCACCCAGTGATTAAAGCTTATTAGAAGCATTATAGTTACATCATTTTTTCTTTGTAAAAGATACGTTCATTTTTCCTTGAGTGACTAGTTTAAGTCAATAGAATCAAGAAGACATTGACTGTAGGTCTTTGTGTGCATTCAAATTTGAATAGTGGATTAAGACCTCACTGATAGAGGCAAAATCACCTTGGCGGGTGGACTGGATGTAGTTTGAGTTCAAACGAACCAGGATAAATCAAAGTGTTTTTAAAAGTCATTTTTATTAGTTATTGAAACCCAATTCCAACCCCCCCTTCCTTGTGTTTTACGCTCCTTCACAACCTTGGTCCCAACCTGAGTGAAATAACTAGATGAATCACCTCTGAATACTGGAAACTCGAAATAACCAGAAAATCCTATAATCCCAAACCCTAATTTCAAATGTTTGGTTAGAGGGTGATGCACTGCTTCAATTTCTCCACCAAATCTCAACTTCCAAAAACTTGAGGGATCAAATGAAGTGATATGAGACATGAGAGATCCTTGAGGCTTGTTGGCAGACATTTGGCTCTTATCCAGTGGCTTTGAATGATAACAACTTTTCAAATCAACTAATCGCATGTATTATGCTTCCACCAATGAATGTATGCTTCATCTTTCTATGGTAGTGTAAAGTATGAAAATGATATGCTAAATGTCATGAAAATGGGAGGGCAACTTTTGGGGTGTTACAGAGTGAGTTGAGATGTGGTAAGATAAGTGAGATTAATGTTTTTGGTATTTTTGAGGAGTTTTTTTATGTTTTTGGATAGGTCTGAGGACCTAATTGTTTTTTTTTGTTTGGTGGGCTCGCAAAGATCTAACGGCCTTTTTCCTACGTACCCCCAAAAAGAGAATTGAGGGATCAGAGCATCGTAGTTAATCCTAAGGCTAAGACTAGGAGGATGGCTGATTTGTATCTTGATCAAAGCACTGGATGACGATGCTCAAATGGTTTGCTTGAATTGCATAGCTAAAGGCATAAGTTGAATCTGGTATCTTCATTTGCATAGTTGAAGAAAGTATGAATGGGTACCCTGAATTGCATAGCTCAAGGAGTACTAAATGGTTATCTTGAATTGCATAGCTCAAGAAAGGCTTAATGTTGACCTGAATTGCATAGCTTAGGAAAGCTGAATTTGGGTGGATGTCTTAGTTATAGTCCAAGTGTATGACTGTATTAAGTGATCTTATTTATAGTCCCAAGTGTATGACTGAAAATATTTGAATGATTTTCTTAGTTATAGTCCAAGATTATAACTGTATTATTTGATTGTAAAGTGTTTAACTCTTTGTGCCTTGGTTGAAGCCCAAAGTTGAAGCGAAAAGACTCAATAGAGAGAATTTGTCATCTTTAAAGAGAGAAGAGTTAATTTATATATTCCTTTATTGTATCCTCTTTGATGATTAAGAAATTTTTTATTATATTTACTTTAGTATGAGAAAATAAAGACAGTTTTAATTAAAAATTTGCAGGTTGGGTCATGTTTGTAATGATGATTAAGATATTCTTGACCAACTGATCTTATCCTTGACTCATAAAATCTCAATTTCAAGTTTTATCAAAAAACTGTTTTTGCAAAACAATTGTGACATGGTGTGTTTGACAAGGGATTTCTTCATGCTCAAGTGAGATCTCTTCATGAAGATTTTAATCATCATGTAAATATGCGAAAAAATCCTCCAAGTTTTGATGTTCTGACTGTTTTTTAACTTATACAAATTTTGTATAAGTGTTGATACATTCAACTTTTTTATTTATTTTGATCACCCTCCAACTTAAAATCCATGAAGAATTGGAGTTTGATGTAGTTTAATATTTTGTTGTATGTGATAAAATATTTCATTTGAGCTTTGGTTCACAAAAAATTGATGCTTGAATCACAAGTTATGATGCTTGGAAGTAGGGTACGTGTACACTTTTTCTCAACTTAGAAAAATTTCCAAATTTTCTAAGTTAGCCCATTTTACAAGTTATCTTTAAACTCTTGATTTTTTGTGATAAAATGCATGGATGGACCCTATATTCTTGTAGTATAGGTCATGGGGATCATTTTAGGTCCAAAAGTTAAACTTTGACTTTTTTGGTCCAGATGAAAATTACACTAGATAACCCCTGATTTTGGATTTTTTGATTGGGCATCCTCTGAGGTATTTTAAACTTGTAAACGGACTTCTAAGGTGTATGTGAGCTATTTAAAATATTCTCAATGGCATTGGCTCATGTCTGGATGAAAATTTCAACTTTGGGTTCCCCGATCAGTCAAAACCCTAATTTGGGCACTATGAAACCCTAATTTTGGGATTCTTGATCTTTGCTTCCTTTGATCTTGATTCATACTTGTAGATGGTATATTAGGGTTGTGCTGAGCTTCTTTAATGACATGTGGAGGTCTTGTATGACTTTCCCATGAAAGATTCCTCTAGAGGGCACAGTCGACTGAAAACCCTAATTTGTGACACTGAGGCCTCGGGGCTCAGATCACTGAATATTTGTGCAATCTTTGCATTATTATTCACCTTTGAGATTACTTGATACTTTTAGGATGTTTGAAAGGTTTAAAATCTTAGGAATTTATAATTGATCCTTTGCCTGAATCCTTTGAGAGACTCAAGAATCCAGATTCACTACGAAGACGTGACCTGTTAAACTTCAACACTATTTATTGATCAAATGGGGATGTGGGTATCTTAGGGTCAAAGTTTAGGGTATGACACCATGATTTTACCCACATTGACTTAGGTTATGTGTTTTACCACTGTGGCCCAATTACTCAAACAAATATGGGAAATAATTCAAAGAAAAATAAAAGAGTTGCATGTGATTGAGTCAATCACTAGCATTCAATGCAAAGAATAATGGAGTAAACAAATTGATCGCTACCTGTTATAAAGATTCACATGCCACCTAGAAAATAAAGACCTCTAAAAAGTGACGGTTGACATTGGATATTGAAGACACATCAACAATATTTAAGTCATATTGAAAACTATAAAACGAAATAAATGTCCTTGGTAAATGAAAGTTACTGAAAGAAACTAAGAATGTGTTTGGATGGGGTAATTGAAAATTTTTAAGAAATTCAAAATTCTAGGTAATTCAAATTATTCAATTAGAATCCATTCAATTTTAAATTCTATTGTTTGGATAGAGTATTAAAATGATTCATTTTAAAAAACTTGGGGCAATTTTCATAATTTTTAAAGCTTTTGGGTCAAATCTAAAATATGAAAAATAAGGACCAATTTGTAATTTTGAAAATTTGAAGGACCAATTTGTAAATTTTTAAAATTATTAGGGACTTATTTGTAATTTATAGAAATTTTGGGGGTGAATTTGAAATTTTCATAAAATATGAGGACTATTTTTCAAATTTTGAAAATTAATGATAATCAATTTAACATTCATATTATATATAGTGATGAAGCAATTTGAAATTCCTTATTTTTTGGTGTCATTTTAAATTCCTTAAATTTAACATGAATAAAATAGTCCATAAATTTACATCATTTTAACAATTTTCCATATTTTTTATCCAAACAATGAATTTTGACCAAATCATTTCAAATTCTCTCATTAAAATGCTTCATCCAAACATACCCTAAAGGTTTTTACACTTCTCTCTACGAACGTTCTTCCTTTTTAAAAACCAATTTCATTTTCTTTTCCTTTTCATTTATCAATCGCATGTTCATCAATCTCAACACACAACAACAAACTGAGATTTAAAGCATGAACAAATCCTATCACTCAGATTTAAACCCATATAAGAGTACCTTAATATATCACAAACTCAGATTTACACAAAAATGGCATATTACACAACAAATAAACAACAATCAAAGAGAAAAATCAACCCATGGAAACACAAATCAACCAACATTTCAGTCGGGTTCAAGTGTAAAGCTAAACATGGTCATGGTCGAAATGAAGGATTGTATTTCAAAGTTTCGACGAATTGCCTCTCGGAGACCCTTTGATGGAGCTTCAGTAGGTATGCTTGTATTTCTGATTTCTTCCTCTCCTACTTCTTCTCTGTGTAGTATGTTTTGTTGTGAGTTAGTATTAGGTTCACTCTAATCAGATCTTTGATGTGAGCTATGAGAGAGTTTAGTAAAGAAGCTTTAGTGTAGGTTATGGACAAAAATTAGCAGAGTATTGTTAGGGATTTTTTTTCTTTTTTTGCAGTAAAGGGATCCTCCCTTTATATAGAAGTCACAATGAAATGCTTGGACGTGCGGAAATGTATGAGATGTGTATAATCGTGTGAAAAAAAATCAAATCCGTTAGGAGGATGAGGAGCGGATTTTGTGGGATCTTGAAGAGGAGTGGAGGACGCATCAGGTGGTTACAATTCTAACTTGTAACTTTTATTTTCCTGCAATTTTCGTACATTGTATTATTTGTCTGCAATTTGAACTTTGTGATTAGTAAACTTTGCAACTTTATATAATTTGTAATTTTGATTATTGGATGAAAGTAATAAAACGGTTGTAATCCTCTGATGATAGTCAGAAACTTTGAATTTCATTTCTGTAAATTGTATGTGAATGTGTATGTCATTTTGGACTTGTGTTGCAGCCAAAAACATTATGGGGTCATGCTGCCACTTTGGAACATCATGTGCAGTGCGTGAGGGACCTGGAAGAGATTTATTTTGGAAAAGAAATATGGCAAGAAATAAGCATAAGAGGCACAATAATGAGAAGCAAGAATTTTGTCTCTTAGGTATAGGTTTCACATACTGATAGTATTATGATCCTTGTACATTTTTACTCTTTGTAACAAAAATTTCCAATTATCTTTGACTTTTTTCATTAGGTGTCTATTTTGGGTTATGTATTGCTTCATGATTGGATTTGTAATGGACTTTAGTAATAATTCATATTAAGCCCATGAAATGTTATTGGTACCCTTGAATTTGGTGGAACAACATTTGAAATCATAATCGATCATAATAGGTAAGACTCAAGACTCTTAATGAAATACCATCATGTTTTTCCATAGCAATAGCCTCGATAATGGATGGAAGCATGAACGTATGTCACTTGTATTTTGAATCCAAAACCACAACATCATTTTTGAACTTTTAAAAATCAACTTGAAAATGATGAAAGCATTGAGAATCAAATGACCCATGCCTGAAAATTAGAAGTCAAACTCAAGAAGTGAAACCAATCTTGAACTTTGATTTGGAATGAATGGGAGTCATCTTGAATTCCACAAACAATGCTATAATTTGGATTTTCAAACATAAAATAAGCTTATTCATGCATGTTCTTGCTCTTAAAACTATAAATAACTTGACAATGAAGCAAAACCAATAACCATGATGACTGTGAATGAACTCTGAGTCCTACTAACACCTACTTATACAATAAGAATAAAAAAATGAAAGTTACAAGGCACATATATTTTGATTTTTTTAGTAATGATTTATAGACGAAGAACAAATGAAGATAATGTTACAAGTTGGAAAAATTTGGTGTATGACAGATGCTCCTATCTAATTACCTTGGACCTGAGAAATGAACTTTCACAGAGATTCATTTTTAGCGTAGAAGTCAATTAGATACAAGAAGACCCCAAAACTTGTCCGATACAAAATGAAATGTGATGGGGAAATATCAGATGCATGTATGGATGGAATTTCTGGGAATTTTAGGTATATGAATGTGATTTGATATGAGAAAACAAACTTAGTGGGGATAATAGAGATGACTGAATCAAGAGAATACACTGAAAACAGTAAGGTAAGAAAACTAACTGGAGGAAAACGAGATATTTTTATGATCTGTCAAGATGACCGAGAATAATCAGGAACACTTGGGATGAAAGGGGTTAAACCCTGGAAAAGGAAGTAATGAAATATAGAAAATCATTAGATGCACAAACACCTAAAACATCTAAAAAATATTAGACGTGAAATGAGATCAACCTATGAAGATGCACCAATGGAGACATCAGAGACATTTAGGAGAGTATTGAATGAACCATGGGAAACATATCAGGTACATCTAGTAAAGCACTAAATTTATGTCGAAATAAATTTGAAGGTACATTCGAAACATTCAGAATGTATAGGAACAAGTTCATGAAGAACACCAGAATGACACACATACCTGGAAGAATATCACATAAGTGTAAAAAGGGGTTAGATCAAACTTCTCAACGAGACATTTTTGAAGAGATGCCATTTGAAGGAAATGAAATATTAACGTCAAACTTCTCAACGGGATTAACCGAAGTGATAAATTTGATAGGTAACATATTGAGCTTCTTAATGGGATTAACTGGAGAGAGAAATTAGAAGGAAATGAAGGATACACGTCAAACTTCTCAATGGGATTAACCAGAGAGAGAAATTTGGAGGAAAACACGTTGAACTTCTCAATGGGATTAACCGGAGAGAGAAATTTGCAAGAAACAGATTGAATTTCTCAATGGGATGAACCAGAGAGAGAAATTATAAGAAAACATATTGAACTTCTCAATGGGATTAACTAGAGAGATAAATTTGAAGAAAACATGTTGAACTTCTCAATGGGATTAACTGTAGAGAGAAATTTGAAGGAAATAGAAGATACATCCAAGAATGGAATTGGATGGAAGACGGAATATCAGACATATCTACTTTGGTAGGTGCCAAGTGAGTTGGACTTTGAGCACAAGGTAAGATGACAAGAACTTGGGAAATGAAAATAAGCACAAAGTTCACTTTGAACTATGCATGATATGAAATTTTGTATGATGTGAATGGTCAATGCTTGCAATGCAAATGATGAGAGCACTGGATAAAACTCATTTGGAGAGGTGTGGCTGGAACAACTGATTCTACAACACAGAGAACTTTGCCAATTCTTCCTTTGAAAGATGTCTTGAACACAACTTCTATCACACTTGTTAGAAGTATCGAGATGCTGATCGTTTTTAGGAAAACCTGATGAACTTTTCCTGGGGATCTCTTTGAAGTAGACTGCCCCAGATTAACTGATTCTTGAAGTGACTGCTTTACTGGTTGCTTGAAATTCTTGCCCTAGTGTGAGTCTTGAAATAATTTTCTCTGAATAACAGGATCTTTGATTGTGATATGTCCCTGATAGGATCATTGGTCAGGTTTCTCGACTATTTGAACTTCCATGATGATGGGTGTTTACTTGCAAATAAAATATTCTTTCAAATAATGTTAATTTTAATTCATTGCTCAAGCAATTTTCAAAACCATCATTAGAATGATATCCGTGTATAGAAAATGATTCACTACTAAGAATGCAATGTTGATTTAGACATGCAAAGTGAAAGATAATGTAAGGGTATAATACCAAAACAAATGATTAGAAAATCTCTTGGGAGTCAGCTTACGCAACCTTGTTGCGATATGCTTTCAAAACAAACCTAGCTTCAATTAGGTCATTAAATGGTTGTAACATGGTCTGGTTCAAGGTTTTCAAACAAGGGATATAAGGCTCAAAAATTTATTTTTACCCAACTCATTCTCCATGATGATCTCTAGTCCTATGCTCGACTAATTCAACATATGCATTCAAGTTCCAAGAGATTTGGAGTTGCACTGATGATGATTGCTCAAAAGCCAATGGGTTTTTAGATAGCAATCACGACTTTTTTACAACATTTTTTTGTTTTTTGCTGTGGACTTTGGGTTAACTCATCTTGTCTTTATTGAGGATTTTGGTAACCTCTTTTGATTGATATTTCTTTTGTTATCCCTATCTTTTTCCTTTACTATTTCTTTGATGTTTTCACTACACCAGGATTCCCCAATTTTTCCTAAGAAATATTTTTAGGTTTTGACTTAGTTAGCTCTTTTTTTTTGGATCTAGAAAGACAATGACTACAACTCCTTCATGGAATGGGCAATGGAAGTCCATTCTAAACCCAACTGGAAGAGGATTTGGAGGACTGAATGGCCTAATTGTGATTAGACCTTTCTGGCACAAGTAAGGGCACACCTTAGCATATTTCATAGGAATAAGATCAATTTGAGTCCTAGGCCTTGGATTGCTAAACTGATTATGACTAGCATTTCTTAGTGGAAGAGCTCTAACTATTCGAAAATTAACCATGGGAGAAATTGCAGCTACATGTGGCTCACCATACTGTTGTTGCCTACGATAAGGTCTTCTTTCAGTTGTGACAACATGTGTATCTCTCTCCTTCTTATTTTGAAAGTTCCCAAAGGAATTTCTTGCGCCATTAAAAGCTTCAGCATTTCCAATCTTGCCCTTTTTAATTCCTTCCTCTAGCAAAACCAGATGATACATTGCCTATCATCTTTTCCCATTATAGAGGTTGAAGAGTGTCCATGAATAAACCAGTCAGCTCTTTTTCTGTCAAGGGTGGTCCCACTTGAGCAGCCAACTCTCTTCAACACTGAAAGTACTCTTTGAAATATTCTTTTTCTTTCTGTGACATGTTTTGAAGTTGATGGCGGTCAAGTGCCATGTCCAGATTTTATTTGTATTATTTCAGGAATGCATCAACCATGTCTTGCCAATATTGCATACGGTTCTTCTCGAGTCCCATATACTATTTCATGGAAGCTCCACTCAAGTTGTCTTGGAAGGAAAGAATGAGAAGTTTGTCTTTTTCGGCATGGGCAACCATTTTGTGGTAGTACATCACCAAATTACTCTTCGAACAAGTGTGCCCCTTGTATTTTTCAAATTCTGGAGTTTTGAATTTGGACGGTATAACCAAGTTTGAAATTAAGCATATGTCCATCGCGGCAACATTGAAGACATCAAATCCTTCCACATCTCACATCATTTTTGTTAGAGTGAACAATATGCATAATAGGATGAGGTTCAGTGAACACCAAAGTTTGGAATACTAGATTTACTGATGAGCCAACCGTTAGAGTTGTTGGAAATGGTGGTGAGTAATTTGGTGGTAATCTAAAGTCTGACCAAGTAGTAGTTGTTGCTGAATCAGTGGAGGGTCAATAACAATATATGATACTTCATAGATCATAGTCCTCTGAGGAAGTTCTCCTCTAGCAATCAGAACTTACATCATTTCAGTGAGTTTGGTCATACTGGCCTTTAACTCATCAATTTCCATTCGAATTTATATGTTATGATGCTCTTGTTCTGCCATTCTTTTTCGTTCGTTGGCTCTAGTTCCTTATTTGTGTTAAGGAATCAGCTTGACGGGATATCAACAAATCAGAATACGAGAACGAATGAATGAGCTACTAGGATGTATGCAAAAATGAATGAAATAAAATGTTACGGTTAAAAGGATCATATTCATAGCTAATTCCGAGCTTGGTCACAATAACGGGTAAGTAACAGGTATCACAATAACAGGTAAGTAACATGTATCAACAATGTTTCAAAAAATTCTTTCAACAATCTGAACAAGCACATATTGCTAAATCTTCTCTAATGGTTTCATCGACTATTCAAATTTCCCTCTTTTGATCCTATGTTGAAAACCATGGAAACTCTTAAAAAGGACCATAGTACACCTTAACCTTAGACGCCTTCTAGGCTAACCCGTAGAATTTCGTTATATATTCTGTGTTGGGTTGATTGTTTTTTACCTTTTTGATTATGACAAAAAGGGGGAGTATTAATGAAGAAAATTATTTTGAATTCAATATCTAGTCCTTGAATCACAATCCTCGCATTCTAACCTATTATATATGCAAAATTCTCTTAGTATGTTTTATTTCAGGAATGATATTGAATATTTGGCAAGTATGAATCTCATAAGAAATGATAAATCCTCAGAATCAAACATTCATAATCAGACTATAAGAATGTAGCTAATCAGGCTCTTATGTATTAGCATTCTTTATGTTAATTGACAATCATCAAGTTCTGATAGTAACCAGGTTTTGAGATGAATGCCAGTGTTCTAGTCAGACTCTGATGAGTTGCCATAGGGAAGTATTCCTTCCTTATTGCATGTTCTGGAAACTCAAATTTTATTTTGTGAGTCTTGGGATTATGGGGTGACTCTGAACAAGCATAAATGAAATTTTGGATTATTAAATTCAAGGGGGGTGTATCTAGTAAAGGGAAGATAATTCTGAACTTATCTTTAGTCATTACCCATTTATTATCTTCATACAAAAAGGTAGAGATTATAAGAAAAAGATTTGGTTCTGATCTATATCTCTAAGTTTTAATAATAACAACAAAGTATTTGTGTGAAAGCAATTTTGATACACTAACGTTTGTTCTTCTGAAAGTTATAACAAACAGGTTCTGACTCTAATAGAGATCATATGAACATTGATTCTAATATGACGATATTCGCTTTTGCGTAAAACAAGAAAGGATGCTTCTGTATCAACTCATCAAAAAGATCTTGAGAAAACCAATGTTGTTGTTGCAATGTTTCTTGGATTCTGATTCTGACTGAGTGTGACTTTGATACGTTAGTTCTGAAGACCATGTAATACCTCGTATTTTGATTAATGCTCTGGATAAAATTAATTAAGATCAATAGGGTTCCGGTGTGCACTGATAGTATTCTACTAAAATAACTCGAGCAACCAGTGAACATAAATTGATTAGTTAATATTATCAGACACAGAGGTTGTATTAAATTAAGTGCATCAAATACATTTTTGGATATCATCAATTTTTGGACCAGTTAGGTTACTAACTGATATATATATTATCAGCATAACATTTCATTTGTTCATAAAATCCTAAAACATAAACTTTTGAGACAGAAAGAAGAGAAGTGTTAGAAGAGGAAGAAAAGAAAAAGCTTGAAGTTGGAGAACTCTTGGATCATCAAAATTACTCTTCAACATTTCATCTTAATTTCTTCATCATCTTCTTTTCTAGAGGTGGGTTCTATCTAGATACTTTTATTTTAGAGTTTTTGAGTTGTAGAGTTTTAGTTTAGAAGTGATAATCTTGCTAATCAAAATTTCCAATAGTTAAATTAATGATTAAATGCATGAGTATGACCATGATGTGTATGGAAATGATCTATAAAAATTGATAATATGTTACACTGATTTGGATTGGAATTTTTATGGTTTTTAGGTTAAAAAATACAGGTATTTTTACATGAAAATTGAACTGAGTAACTGGTTACTCATTCTGAGGTAACTAGTTACTGAAATGTGCCTTTATATCTCAAAACGCTACTGGATGTATAGTGATACACTGAGTAACAGATTACTCATTCTGAGATAACCGGTTACCAAATTGGTTTTTGAAAAATATTTCTTAAATTCATACATTTTTACTCGGGTGTCCAATTGAGGAAAATTTTATATAGATAGAAAGCTAGAATGATATTTTATCCAATGGAAGGAGAAAATATTGATTTTAATAAGGAATTTAATTAACTATGGTATTTAATCAATATTTTTGAATATGTGAATTATGGAAAACCTATTAAATAAAAGTGTAGAAGTTTAAGGTTAGTGAGGAAACCTTATTACACTATGATAGTGAGACCTAGCGATGTAGTTAGGCAATGTTATAACCTAGATAGTGATGCTCAGATGTTTGATACCTAGGTGCATATCTTAGTCGAGTAAGGGTCTACTGGTGAAATACACACTATATGGAACATGTGTGATCCTGTTGGGTGTTTTATTTATGAGAAAGACAATTGTGGCCTTAAGATTGTCGATTACAATCGTGTTTCTGTGTGACCATGTAATCAGAACTATTTCCCTTGTGACATATTGTTTCATGAACCCGGGATTCCTCTAGAATGTACACATGGTTACTTGATAGGTTTGATTACTACATATAGTACAAATGGAGACATTGTGTATAGACTTGTGATGGTCGGCATGCCATGTTAGGTGATGGTTCATAAGGGTAAATTGTCCCTTAGAACATGAATCCATTCATATGTCAAGTAAATTTCAAGGATCATGACTCGTGGCTACTTTTAGAAGTAGAAGAGGATGAGAAAAGGGGATGCCTTGTTGAGGTTCGCGATTAATAATATTGTGAGTTGATGAACTCATGAGCCTGTTTCCATATAAGTGTGAGATTTGCAAACTCAAAGTCTTAGTTTTCCCCTATTTGAGTAGGATTTTTGTAGAACCTTGTAAAGCCGAGAGAATCAATAAGATATGGAACTCACTGAGATTTGTTATCTCACCCCATGTTGTTGATTATATTTCAGGTTTTCCAGGTTCCGATAAGGGTAAGGATAAATTTGTTTTATTATCCTTACTAGTTTTGGCTTTATGGCATGGTGTGGCTTCCGCTGAGGAGTTTATATTTTGAGATCATTGTTGATCTAGCTCTTAGTATTTTATTTTGAACATCTTGTATACATTATGCCATAGTTTTTTTATTTATGTTTTCGGACATGCAATGTGTAGGAACTTTTGGTATTTTAATACCAAACTTGGATTCGTCTATAATATATATGCTTTGATGTATGTTGTTATATATGGGTGATATAGCTGGTATCAGAGCAGGTCGTATCCTCTACCTAGCCATGAAATATTATAAGTATATCCTTCCATTTCATATGTGTATTGTCGCCATTGGTATTAAAAGATATAATTATGGTATTGAGTCTGATCAACTTAATCATATCTGTATGACGTTTTTTAACATGATAGATGGATCCGGAAGCAATCGTGGTGGACCTAGACCACAACCTGCAACTAATCCTCCTGGTGGCACTGATGGTGTTCCATGCCCCCAATTTATGCAACAAATGTAGCAGCAGCAGAGTCAATTTATGGAATTGATGATGCAAAATCTTAACATATATGTTAACCCTCCAGTGGTTTCAACTGAGAATGTAGGTGGAACTCTTCGGGACTTCATTCGTATGAATCCTCCTGAATTTCATGGTGGTTTGGATCCGGTAAAGGCTCATGAGTGGGCATCTGGAATGGAGGGTATTTTTCAGATCATTCCATGTAGTGAGGAGAACAAGGCGGTGTTCGCTTCTCACTTACTTAAGGGTCCTGCTATGAGATGGTGAGAAAGTGCATCGGCCTTAATGATTATTCAGGACATCCCAAAGGAGTGGGATCAATTCAAGATTATCTTAATGGAGAAGTATTTTCTGAGTTCTTTGAAGACTCAGAAAGAGTTTGAATTCCAACAATTGAGACAAGGTAGCATGACTGTGGCAAGTTATGCTAAAAAGTTTGAGGACATGGTTGATTACTCTAGGCAGGATATGTATGCTCCGAATGAGAAATGGAAGATTGACCGATTTATTTTTGGATTGAGAGCTAGATCTCTCATAGTGTGTCACAAAGGGAGTTTACTACATATTCTGAGTTGCTAAGGAAATGTTATATGGTCGAAGGTAGTCTGAAGAGAGTTCAAGCTGAGGGATATCAGAGTAAAATGAATTAGAATGACCATGGAAGGTCAAGCCATTTGTATAGGCCCCTACCACAACCTTTCAAGGGAAAGCGATTGCATAGTCCTAGAGCCAGTTCACCTCCTATGTGTCGTACTTGTGGCAAGAACCATCCTATAAGTTATGGTGTGGATGGAATGAAATGTTATCAATGTTATAAAATGGGATATATGGAAAAATATTGCCCTCATAATAGAGGTCAAGTTCAAGGAAAGAGCACTGGTAGAGTTTACACTATAGATGCAAGGAAAGCAAAAAGTAGCAACACTCTAATTGCTGGTACATGTTTAGTTAATGGACATCCCTATTTTTTATTATTTAACTGTGCAGCAACACACTCTTTTTTGTCATTACAATGTATGAGGAAATTTGGGTTTCAAGCTATTCATTTGTATCCTCATATGGTAATTACTACCGCCATTGACGAAATGGTCGAGACACCGTTGATGTGTGAAAATTGTATTTTGTCTGTGAATTGTAGAACTTTTCAGATTGATCTTATTTGCTTACCGCTTAAGAAACTTGATGTTGTTTTGGGAACGGATTGTCTCTCTTCTAATTTGGTGTTTATCTGGTATGAAGAAAAGCTGATCATTATTCCATCTATCGAGGCTACTCCAAAGTATATGCTAACAACAATTTTAGAAAGTACAGTTGGAATGATAAATTTCTTATTTGAGAAGGAGAAATTTGTGTTGTTGGTTCTTATTAAGGAAACAGGTAGAGATCAACAAGTGCTACATATTCTTGTAGTTTGTTTGTTTCTGGATGTTTTTCCCGAGGATGTCACTTCTCTTCCTCCGGAAACAGAGGTAGATTTCTCAATTTACCCGGTACCGAGAACGACTCCTATATCTGTTTTGTTTTATCGAAGGCACCACTTAAGCTAAGAGAATAAAAAGATTAATTGGAAGAATTTATGGCCAAACATTTTGTTAGACCAAATGTTTCACCTTGGGGAGCTCCAATGTTACTAGTAAAGAAGAAGAATGGTGGGATGCATTTGTGTATTGACTGCCGTCAGTTGAACAAAGTTACCATCAAGAACAAATACCTCTTATCCAAGATAAACGACCTGTTGGATCAATTTAAAGGAGCCTGTATGTTCTCGAAGATTGATTTACGATCAGATTATCACCAGATTTGTGTGAAGAGTGTGTATGTACCAAAGACCGAATTTAGGACCCGTTATGGTCATTATGAATTCTTAGTAATGCCTTTTGGTGTATCCAACTATATGAACCGTATTTTCCAAGCCTAATTAGACCAATTCATTGTGATCTTTATAGATGATATTCTTATTTATTCTCGTACTCCACAAGAGCACGGAGAACATCTAATAATTGTTTTATCGATATTACAAGAGAAGCAAATTTTTCCTAAGTGTGAGTTTTGGATATCAGAAGTAAAATTTCTTGGTCATGTTATATCTCAAGGAGGCATGGAAGTAGACCCACAGAAAGTAGAAGCAGTAATTAATTGGGAGAGAATAAAGAATGCTTCAGAAGTTAGAAGTTTAGTGGGTTTGGTTGGTTACTATAGAAGTTTATCAAGGGATTTTCTCAGTTGGAACTACCAATGACAAAGCTTACTCAAAAGGAATTTGCTTATGAGTGGGATTCCGGTTGTGAACAAATTTTTATGAGTTTGAAGGAAATATTAGTGACTTCTCCTGTTTTGATTATTCCTGATCCCAACAAGTCGTATGAGGTTTTTTGTGATGCATCAAAGATGGGATTAAAAGGTGGTCTAATGCATGGAGGTCAGGTTGTAGCTTATGTTTCTCGTCAATTAAAAGTTCATGAGAAGAAATATCCGACTCATGATTTGGAATTAGTTGTAGTTGTGTTTACATTTAAAGTGTGATGACATTATTTGTACGGTGTACGATTTGAAATGTTTAACGACCGCAAGAGTTTGAAGTATTTATTCGATCAAAAATAGTTGAACATGCGATAGAGAAGATGGATGGATTACTTGAAGTATTATGATTTAGAACTAAAATACCATCAGGGAAAAGGAAATAAAGTAACATATGGTTTGATTCGGAATGTTGTTCATGGTGTCGAGTTAATGATGTTAGAATATGCCTTTTTGGAAAAGTTTCGAGATCTTAATATTCAATTTGTTTGGACTCCTAATGGTGTGTTAATGGTAAATTTTAATGGCAATTCTACTTTAAGAGATGAAATTCAATAAGAGTAGGTGTTGGATGGGATGTTACAAGAGATGTTACTTCAATCGGGTCTCGTGCGAGCTGTGGATATCATTATTCTATTTGATCAAAGGATTTGAGTTCTGAATGATGCAATGTTAAAAAGGAAAATTTTAGATGAAACTTATAAAGGTAATTTTACAATATATCCTGGCTCTTAGAAGATGTATCAAGACTTGAAGAAGGATTATTAGTGGTCTCGAATGAAAAGAGATATTGCAATGTATCTGTCAGAATATGTGGTGTGCCAACAAGTAATGATTGAACATCAAACACCGGGTGGTTTGTTACAACCTTTAGATATTCCAGTTTGGAAATAGGGTAGTATTTCTATTGATTTTACAGTTAAGTTACCCCATAGGTGAATATGATTCAATTTGGGTGATTGTGGACCGACTAATGAAATCTGCACATTTCTTAGTCGTAAAGTCTAATTACAAGGCAAGTCATTTTGCAAGGTTGTTTATTTCTAAAATTGTGAGACTTCATGGTATTCCTTCGAACATTGTTTTGGATAGAGATATGAAGTTTACTTCAATATTCTAGATAGCTTTTCAACAAGCTATGGGTACAAAATTAAATTTTAGTATGTCGAATCATCCTCAAATGGATGGTCAGACGGAACGGACAACACAAACTATGGAAGACATGTTAAGAGCTTGTATAATGGAAAATAGTGGACATTGGAAAGACATTTTTCCATTGATTGAGTTTTTCTATAAGAACAGTTACCATGCAAGCATCGGTATGGCTTCTTACGAGGCATTGTACAGAAGGAAATGTAGAACACCTTTGTGTTGCGAGAAAGTTGGTGAAGATAGAATTTTGGGACCCTAAATTATTAAAGAGACTACATAAAAGATTAAAATGATTCGTGAGAAAGTTAAGCAAGCTCAAGATCATCAGAAGAGTTATGCGGATAACCGTAGAAGACCTTTGGATTTTGAAGAAGGTGACCATGTGTTTTTGAAGGTTACCCCGAGATTGAGATTAAAAGGACAGTTTAAGTCACAGAAGTTGAGTCTGAGATATGTGGGACCGTGTCATATCTTAAAAAGGATTGACGAGGTAGCTTACAACCTGGCCCTACCACCCTCTATATCAAAACTGCATGATATATTTCACGTGTCTCAACTTTGGAAGTATGTTCTTGATCCTCTTTAGCCAATACTTCCAGATTCTATTAAGATTGAAACAGATTTAACATTTGAGCCACAACCGAGTCGTATCGCATAAAGAGAAACCAAAGTGTTAAGGAACAAGAAAATTCTACTTGTTAAAGTGCAGTGGGATGTGATGCATCCGGGTGATGCTACTTGGGAACTCGAAGAGGAAATGTGAGATGCTTATCCTTATCTTTTCAGATGATCTTTTAAATTCGAGGATAAATTTTTTAAGGAAGGAAGGATGTAATACCCCCGTATTTTGATTAATGCTCCGGATAAAATTAATTAAGATAAATAGGGTTCCGGTGTGGTCTGAGAGTTTTCTACTCAAATAATTAGAGAAACCGATGAACTTTAATTTATTAGTTAATATTATCTGACTCAGAGGTTTTATTAAATTAAGTGCATCAGAGATATTTTTGGATACCTCAATTTTGGGACCAGTTAGGTTACTAACTGATAGATATTATCAGCATAACATTTCATTTGTTCATAAAATCCTAAAATAGAAACTTTTGAGAGAGAAAGAAGATAGAAGTTGAAGAAGAGGAAGAAAAGAAAAAGCTTGAAGTTGGAGAACTCTTGGATCATCAAACTTCCTCTTCAACATTTCATCTTAATTTCTTCATCATCTTCTTTGCTAGAGGTGGGTTCTAACTAGATACTTTTATTTTAGAATTTTTGAGTTCTACAGTTTTAGGTTAGAAATGATAATCTTGCTAATCAAAATTTCCAAAGGTTAAATTGTTGATTAAATGCATGTCTATGACCATGATGTGTATGGAAATGATCTAGAACAATTTATAATATGTTACACTGAGTTGGATTGGAAATTTTCTATTTGTAGGTTGAAAAATGCATGTATTTTTGCTTATGACTCAGTGGTAACAGGTTACATGATTTTGGGTAACCGGTTACCCTGTTGTAAAATGTCTCATTTGCGTGAAAATTGAACTGAGTAACCAGTTACCTCAGAGTACTCATTCTGAAGTAACCAGTTATCGAAATGTGACTCTAAATATCAAAACGTTACTGGATGAACAATAATACACTGAGTAACCGGTTACTCATTCTAAGGTAATAGGTTAGTATCACTCCCACCAAATGACACCCAAGGTCAGAAGGGGTACAGACGCGAACGATCGGCGAAAAGGGATGAGAACACACAGGGGTGAACTCAGAAGACAAGAGTCGCCAGCTAGGCATTTTTATCCCGGAAGAAAGGTAATGCTGCATAGACCTAGAAAGATATGGATAAGACGGTTGCGAACCAGAGAGACTGAGAAAGGGGGTTGGTTACAACCTGGGAAGGTATTAGCACCCAGATTGTCCGTCGTACTCGACGGGATCCACGCTTAAAAGATTTGTGTTTTAAAGGGGTTGTGTCAGTGCAATTTGTGTATCAAAGCTGGAAAGAATGCAAGTGTCAGTGTAAAATAAATGGAGTGTATAATAGAAGTGTCAGTGTAAAGAAAGAGTATGAAGCTCAAGACTATGAGACTTAAAGGATAATGCTTGAAAGAGGGGGAATATACAAAGACTTTTGTTCGATAACTGTTAAGTTATGCCTACGTATCCTCTCGTGCAATGAGGAAGTCAGAACACCGTAGTTCGACCCAAAGAGACTGAAAGATAAATTGACTGATGAACTGCTTACTTGTCTATGCTCAAGTGTATGACCTGTCTGGCTCAGGTGCAAACTGTCTTGCATTAGACGGAAGAAGCACGTTCTCGCTTATGAATGAATGAGATGAGAAAAGAATCCCGGAGGAGACGATTATTGTTTTTTTTGAGTTTTCAATCTTTTATTGCTTTTGAAAGTTTGCCATAAGAAAATGAGCTTAAGCCTAAACCAATGGGTTAGTAAACTCATCACATCCTCCCTCTGATTAGGGGTAATGAGAATACCTTAAGTGTGAAGTCAGCATCTCACACTTAATCACCCTGGTGTAGGATTAAGATCCTTAACCTACTTGTGATTATTTAGATGTTTTTGTTGTTTTTGTTTAGTGTTGAGTAATGAGATTAAGCCATAATCAAGGATTTAATGGACTCATTACACCATCCTAATAGAAGGATAATAGATGAGAACATTTAAGCTGAGGAAAACTCCTCAACTTAATCCATGATTAGGGATTAACCTCATGACAAAACAAAACCTTTATTAAGTGGATTTTAGTTAATGATAAGATGAAGAAGTGATTTTTGTGGTTTGTAAGACAACTTGAGGGGGACTTGTCCATTAATACTAGGGTTAGTCCTTCTTAACCAATTAAGGAAGAATTAGAACCCTAATGCAAGGCCCAAGTTACAAGCTTATTATCTTAGTGATTATTAGATGAATTGATTAAAGGATTTAAACACATTAAGGGTTTAACACTTAGGATTAAAGTTATACACTCCATCCTAATAGAAGGATACAGGCATAACCCTAATCACAAAGCCTTAAAGCCTTTAGGGTTTAGTCCCTGATTATGAGATGAGGAGAGAAGGCTCAAAGGAGACTCAAAGGTAAAACTAAGTGGGGGACTAATCAAAACCTAATTATTGTCATACTTGGGGATCATAGGGTTTGTGAGGCTTAAGAGAGAAAGAATCTTCAAAGAACCACCAGGAGGAGCAAGAAGCAAAGAGAAGCAAAACAACTTGCTTCACTTAAGAAGACAAGTTGCTTGAAGAAAGAAAGTAAGATGAACAAGAATGAGCAAGCTCAATCCACTACACATACAAAATGCAGCAAGGGAAATATGAAAGAGATGAAAAGAGATTATGATAAGTGAAGGCAAATTCACTTCTCAAGCAACTTACCACCTGAAAAGTTAGTAAAGAAAAGAAATGCAATGCAAATGGGATGCAATGTCATGATGCAAGCCAAAACCATAAGCATATGTATGATGTCAATGATGCTAAGAGATGATACAAACACATGACAATAGATGAGAATGATCAATCAAGCATATGGATGCAAGAGAAGCATGCTTTGAACCATGAATGTTCATGAAAAGTTATGAAATGATATGAATGCATAACATGGCAAATGAAAGATGCAATGATCAAACATGATTCTAATATGTCCTAAGATGCATTATGAATCAAATGGATGCACAAAATGTCATGGCAAGTCATGGTATGCAAGCAAATGGAAGATGGATGCAAAGGAAGGCATAAATTAGGGTTTATGATCAACACACAAAGCAAAATTCAAAATTAGAAGCAAAAGTCATGATAAAAATTTGAAAATGGGATCAAAGATACCCTAAACCTATACAAACTCACTTCCCAAAGGAGGGGATCCAACTCTTAACCTAGTGAAAGTTATGAATTTCCTAAGGTTGCTAGGGTTTTAAGGTACCTTGTCAAGAAAAAATGCAAAACAAATTGAAAATGCAAGATCAAATCAAGCCAATTTTATCGTATAAACTACATGCCATACAAGATGCAATGCAAAAAGAATCATGATCCAATTCTCAAAGGTTAGACAGAAATGAATTTTTGAAGTTTGACACAAAATATTGCCTTGAAATGAAATTAAATCCAAAGAAAATTATCAAAAGGCATCAAGATCAAAAATGAAATTTGGTTTGAGAGTTGGACAATGTTTCTAAATGTTCTTAAATGCTATGTGAATTTTTTTGTGATTTTTAAATACCTAAATGTATTTTTAATTAATTAATTTTCATTAACTAATTAAAAATAATCTTTTAAATGATTTAAAAATAATTTTTAATGCAAAAAATAAAAATAAAAATATTTTTGTGTTTTGAAAAATAATGAAAACCTTGACAAAAATTTTCATAATTTTTAAACATTTTTTGCTATTTTTAATAAAATGAGGAATAGAAATGAAGTTAAATGAAATAAAAATTAAAAATAAAGGAAAGTATGCACAAGGAATGGCCAGGATTTGACCTGGGCTTGGACTGGTTGACTGCGCGCCAGATCCAAGGGCCCAGATTCAAATCTGGTTAATTTTATTTATGAATTAATTAATCAGGTTTTTGAATTAATTAAACAAGCTTAGGGTTTTAATGATGCATCCTGGCCACACGTTTGCGCGCAAGTCAACCAAAGTCAGCCTGATCTATGCTCCACATTCAAACTACAATTAATGACATGATTAGGGTTAATGAACTTCAGGTGACCGGAACAGTGGTTCCGGTCATCTTCTCCGGCGAACACAAACCCTAGATTTCGCTACAGGTCACTAAACATGCAATTTCTTCCACAAAAATGATCCTCTCCCCAATCTAAACCTAACCCCTCTTCCAAAATTCATTTATTTTCATTAACAAGCCTGAATCGAAGGAAAATACGAAACACGAGCAAACTTTCAGAACAACATGAAATGGCCATTTCTTGCTTATTTTCAATTCTAAATACATCTAGATGATCAGTGCACCATGTAGATTCATTTTGTAACAAGAAAATGAAGTTCTGAGAAAAAAGTTCTTAAGTTGTACCTGAGCTGGAGACCTTCGAAAGTGAGCTTTCAGAGCTTCCCTTTTGTGTAAATGATTTCCCCTGAACCCCCTGAGGCCAATGGAACACTTGAATGAGGCTGAAAGTGGCTAGTTTTTGTGGTTCAGTTCTGGTGTAACAGGAAATGCAGTTCTTGTGTGTTGTGTTTCAGATCATTGTAAGGGGTGGGATCTGTTCCATGGATGATTTTTGGTTGATTGGTGAAGGAAATTTTGAAGTTGGATGGTTGTGCTGTGTGTTTCGAAGAGGGAAAGGTTTTGAAAGTTTTTTGTGTATGCTGGATTGTGTGTGTTTATGGCTTGTGTATGTTATGTTTTATGATCCTTAGGTGATCCATAAACTATCCCAACAAATCTGGAGAGCAGGTGTGCACTGTGGGATTGGTATGGGATGATTGTCCAAAAAGTCAAAAATGGTGTACTTGCAGCATGGGCTATGGCAGAGATGGTTTCTTGGCCTATACTGCATCAGCTTGAGTCAAGGATGGCCCTTGGATGGTTCATGAAAGACTGCTGCATTTGGATCAGAGTTGGGAGGGTTTTTGCAACTTGACCACTTGTTACATTTCATGACTTTTGGCTATGTACATGTGAGAAATCTTGCTGAATTGTTGGTGAGGCATGCTTCATTAGGTCATGGCAAAGTCTTGAAACCAGCTAGAGGTCAAACAAACCCTTTGAGAATCAATTTGCAAGAAATCCCTCTTTGCACTTTCATGAAAAATGGCTTATGGTTATGTGAAAATCAAGGCATAGAAATGGAAAATTCTTTGGGCCAAACTGATTTTTAGACATTGGTTTATGTTTGTACAAAGATTAGAAGTCACTTTGAGGTCTCAATTTGCCTTGGCAAGTGATTTTGCAACTTTGCCTCTTTGGTAGAAAACTTCAAATTATGTGATTTTTCCCAACTTTGACAAGCCATAACTTTTGATCCAAAATGAATTAGAATGAGTTCTTGTACTTTTTGAAAAGGGAATGATCCATTCTACAAATTTCATGACCAAAGTTTTCCCATTTGAAGCATTTTTGAATCAAAAAGAAAGGGTTGAAAAAGTTTCCCAAAATGGCAAGTTTCCATTACAAGTCAATTCCCCAAAACGTCAACTTTGCAAATGGCTTGAAATTATTCAATTATGTGAACTTATAACATATTCTATGATCAAATAAAGATCATACACAATAAAAATGATGAAGAACACCCTTTGGTTGGGTCATTGGGGGCCTCAGATGCCCTGATTTTACACTGACTTGCTCAAAAAGTCAATTCTTGATTAGATGCCTTCCCCATGGAATTTCTTCATGAAAATTGATATGCATGATCCCTATACCATTTAGAGACCAATATAAACAAGAATGACCAAAAAAATTTGGAGTTATGGTCTTTGAAACCAAAACCCTAATTCTAGGTCATCTGTGCAGTTAAACCTGGCTCTGCTTCCATGCCATTCTCAGTTCTTGTGATTCTTTGGCTTTCTTGACTTTGTGAGGATAAAATATGATGCTTGAACATACATGGACCCCTTTTAAGTGATTGATGACCTTTGGAATGGCTCAAATGGCCCTTGGATGGCTCAGATCACAAACCCTAGATGCAGATGACTTAGAAGCAATGCAGTGAATCAAAAATGTGGTATGAGATGTTATGGTTGAGTTTATGCTCATGAAAAGATCACAAGCCATGGTGTGAATGGGTGAGGGAAAATTTGGGGTGTTTACAGTTAGGACTATTCGTTTTTGAAAAATATTTCTTAAATTTATAATTTTTACTCTGGTGTCCAATTGAAGCAAATTCTATATCAATGGAAAGCTGAAATAATATTCTATCGAATGGAAGTAGAAAACATTGATTTTGATGAGGAATTTAATTAATTATGGTATTTAATCGATATTTTTGAATATGTGAATTGTGGAAAACCTATTAACTACAAGTGTAGAAGTTTTGGGTTAGTGAGGAAACCTTATTACACTATGATAGTGATACCTAGCGATGTAATTAGGTAATATTTGAAACTAGATGGAGATGCTCAGAAGTTTGATACCTAGGTGTGTATCTTAGTCGAGTAAGGGTCTACTGGTGAGATAGACACTATATGGAACATGTGTGAACCCGTTGTATGTTTTATTTGTGATAAAGGCAATTGTAGGATTGAGATTGTTGAATACAATCGTGTTTCGGTGTGATCATGTAATCGAAATTGTTTCACTTGTGACATGTCGTTTCATGAACTCGGGGTTCCTTTGGAATGTACACATGGTTACTTGACAGGTGTGATTCTCGTGTATAGTATGAATGGTTCCATTGTGTAGAGACTTGTGATGGTCAGAATGTCATCTGAAGTGATGATTCGTAAGGTTAACTTATCCCTTAGAACCCGAATCCATTCGTATGTCAGGTAAATTTCAAGGATCCATGACTCGTGGCTACTTCTAGATGTAGAAGAGGACGGGAAAAATGGATGCCTTGATGAGGTTCGTGATTAATGATATTGTGAGTTGATGAACTCATGAGCATGTTTCCATATGAGTGTGAGATTTGCAAACTCAAAGTCTTAGTTTTCCCCTGACTTGAGTATGACTTTGTAGAACCTTGTAAAGGCCTGAGAATCCATAAGATAGGGAACTCACTGAGATTTGTTATCTCACCCCATGTAATTGATTATATCTCATGTGTTTCAGGTTCTAAAAAGGGTAAGGATAAAGTCTTTTGATTATCCTTACTAGTTTTGGGTTTATGACTTGGCGTGGCTTCTGCTGAGGAGTTTTTATTTTGAGATAATTGTTGATCTAGTTCTTAGTATTTTGTAAGTTTTTTATTTTTAGATTGGCATTAATTTTGTAAAACAAATATAGCAACAATGTATATGTGCAAGACATTTGCAAGACAAAGAAAACATTAAGCAAGGAATCCTTTTGTGCGCCCAAACATGTTGCGTTGAAATGTTTCAACATATGGATAAACATGTCGAAGAAGATATCAAGATAGTTCATTCGACATCATGAATTTTTGAAGATGGATTGAAGTTTCTGTTTTGGTTTCAACAGAAATAGAATATTTTTGAAGATTTAAATCAATCTAAGTGGCGCTGATTTGTAAAAGATCTTGAAGAGTCAAATTTATACTGAAGACAAAATCAAATATTGAAAAATATAGAGTATCTATATTTAGAGATATTTTAGGGAGTTGTTGATTTGAAGATCTTTTTATTTGTAGAAGATTTTTCTGCATTATTGTAGTAGTTGATATGCTACGTTTTTAGGCCCAAAATCCAGTTGGGAATAGGTTATAAAAATAAACTTTGTAAACTAGGTTTAGTAACCAACCAAATATGTAGAAGATAATATCATTAAGGTTGTGTTCTTGTGGCATCCGTGCATAATAAGGTTTAATGTTGTGGTTGTTTTGTTTGTGAGTCTTGAAGCTTTTAAGCAAGAGATGTTATGTTATTAACTGAAGTTGTGAAGCAAGGTTGAGATATTGTCATGGAAGTGTGGATTCTGTTTTGAATTATTGTGTAGGTAAAGTGCCGTCAATATCAACAATTGAATGTCAGGACTGTGAGACATCATTGAGGTGATTGGAAGTGAGGATGGGTTTCTCATATTTAGGAGTTCCTAAGTAGAAGTTGCATTGGTAGTGATTAAGTGAGAAGACTTAAAATTGTAGGTGTTTGCTGAGAAGTCTTTGAATTGATACTACATAGTGGATTTCCTACCTAGCTTGGTAGCTCCCATAGTAGATGAGTTAGCATCTAACTGAGTTAAAATTTTGAATGTGTTCTTTACAGCTTTTCTGTTTTATTTTATGCAGTGTGTGTGTTGAATGCCATATCATATGTTTAAACATACTGAAGAGTGTTTGAATCTGATATATCAAAATTTAAAGTGATGTTGTGTGTGCTTTTCCATGTTTGTATGTAACAGATAAGATGTCTCAACATCATATTAGACATTTGAGTCTGTCATACCAAAATTTCAATTGGTATCAGAGCATGCATCCTAGTCTATTTTTGGATGAGATCCAAGGGGGATACTTTCTGGTTCATGGTCAATGTAGAAGTGTTCTACTGAAAAGATTTTTGTTGTGTGAATGGTCCCTAGAAGTGTAGGATGGAATATTCTGTTGTGGTAGTATGGTGGTGTGCTACTAATGTGACAGGTTTGATTTATTTTTAAACCTATTGTTGATGGTGTCACCTGGAGATATTGTTAGGGCTAATTTGTGACACTTGAAGTTTTTGAGGAGTTTGTATCCGCTGCTTATCTAACTGATAACTCCTTATGTTTGAGAAGTTTACTCTTCTCTAGAGATATATCCTATGGTGTTGGGGATATATGTGTATCTGCATCTGTTAGTTGTGTTAATGATACTTGGAGACTTTTTTTCAAGTCCACTCAAGGCACTGTAAAGAGAAGTGGTTTTTTAGAGATCTGAAGATTGTGTTAAATAGACTTATATCTTGTCTGTAGATCTCTTTGTGTGTTCCTTGGAATGATGTCCTATCCCATGATAGAACATCACATTAGAATTAGGCATGATTCTAATGTATAAGGGGTGGCTGTATAGATGCTTGGGTGCTAAACTATTGTGGTATTATCACACATATTTGGAACCTACTCCTGATCTGGAAGAGGAGGCATCTGCATGGTGTGTCTAATAAGGTTCTGGACCTGGAACTTCTCTTAGATGTATGTGTTTATCAAGGAGTGATCAACATGTCTTGTTCTCCCGAGGACGGTTTATTTCTAGTCCTTGCTGCAGGAGTGAAGTACCTGAGCATCAAGGAGTATTATTTCAGAGAGACTCCTTGTACATGAAGGTCAAGTTGTGTCAACTGGTGGAGTTGACTGATGTGGATATAGCTGATCAATTGATATATTGTGTGTGAAGACATTTCAAATCAGACAGTTTGAATATTTAGTGTAAAGGAGAAGTCTGTTGAAGGGTTCTAGCTGTTGCATATGTCTGTGTTTTTGTCTGATCAACTATAGATGGATGATTCTCTTGTGTTCCCCTACATGTGTATGGATTACTATGATGATTATCTTCAGAACCATAATAATATGTGAAGTTGTAACTGAAACTGATGTCAGAAAGAATGTTAGAACATCATCTCAGAAAGTGTCAGATGCCTGCAGAAGAAGAAGAAGTCAGACTCATGTCCTACCTTGTGTGAAAAGGTAATCTTATTTGACTAATAGTAAATACCTTGACAGGAGACTTGGTATTTTTCTATGTGATGCATAAAGGTGGATACTTTGACGGGAGACTTTGCATTTATCTGAGAAGTATGCATATTTGTAGTCTGAATCTTATGGTTCATAAAGTGTACTGAGTAACTAATGTTCATCTTCAGAAAAAACTTTGGTTGTTCATGAAAGAGGTATTTAAGAAGTGTTATTTGTGGTATAAGGATGCAAGAATGCATATTGTTGTTTGGAATGTACAGCTGGAGTGTGTTCTTCCCATGACAAGGAAGGTGGTTAGAATCATGAAGTTATAATTGACAAAATCATCAGGACTTTGTGAAGATTGATTTACACAAGGAGAAGCGTCATCCTTGGTATAGCTGCAAGGTGTAGTTCTGAACTATCCCTTCTGAAGCTTCAGACAGTGGCAGGTTTGAAGAATTTGGAAAAACAATGGGAGTTTCTTATCAATATGTGAATTTGGTAGGAATTTATGCATAATCAACAGAATGGAGGTTGTCTACTCAAACATGGTAGATGAATCAAGTATATGAGAGCATGGAACTCTTGTTCTGTTAAGGGGGGAGATTCTTTCAAGTGGCAGAAGAAGGAGCTGAATTTAACAACTGGATGTTCAAACATCTAGTTCAACATCAGAATCTCAGTTGGTGGAGTGGCACATTAATTAAAGATAGAATGATTTACAAAAACAAGTAGATCAGAATATATCTGTGAGAATTCTGACAAACATGAAGAAGGAAAAGTGTGGCAGTTGGCTTTTTCATATGAGGATTTCTAAATGAGGTGATCAAACTGTGGCAATTGGTTGATCTCTATAGTGGATTCAAAGAATCAAGATAATCAGAGTGTGGCAACTGGTTGGTCTTGAGGATTTTCTTGGAACAAGTTGCTCTTGGGCAGAAGAGTGATGAGTTGAAGACTCTAGGAGATTTGTTCTTCTTGAAAGTGGATGAGAGTATATCTCTCTTTCTGGATTTATAATTCAAGTTGGTAGAACAATATTGGTGAAGATCTTCAGTTCTTGGATTACTATGCTATATAAAGAATCTTAGTTATGAGATCTTGGTGTTTGGAAGATGTTCTAACTGGTGTTAGGATATTATCTGGGGTGGTTGTCTACATGATTTCTATTTTTAGCCTACCTAGTTATATGGGAGAATGATGAAGTAGATGATTTGTCTGGAAGAAACATGTAGATTAGACTAAAGTAGAATAGGTATTGATTGCTTGAAAGCCTGTTTGTGGTCATTCATTCTAATGTCAGAGTTAGTTTGGATATGTTTTATCTGGATTCTCTGGCATGTGGTGTGTGAAGGTGTAGTGTTAGGACCTGTATGCTAGAAGATGTTCAGATTGTGTAGTTTGTGGTAACATCAAACCAATAAGGGATCAGGTGTGCTTTGGTACAAGAAGTGAGTGTGTTCAATTGGGAATTCAACAAAGGGTGAGCTCTTGAAGACATGAAGATGTGTCTTATGTTTTCCTTTCATCAAAGTGCAGAGAAGCATGCATTATCCTTCATAGGGGGAGTGTGTTACAATTATGTGCAACTGGTTTTGTGAAGTTAAGGGGGAGTAATACCTTAACCAGGTTCTGTGATGTTACATATCATGTTATGACATGTGCTACTAAGTATGGAATTTCACTTAATAACATTTATTACTTAGTTGTGGTGTGTATGTTCTTGTGATCCAGATGAGGAGTTTCCTAAGTGTCTAAAAGGTTATATGGTATAAAGCTTCTTTCTGTAGTTTATCTTGGATTCCTAAGGAGGTGTGAACCATACTGTTGTACTACCAGCAGATAGTATATGGTTGGATGTCTAAACATGTTTCTAAACATGTGTATTGTTTCCAATTTGGGAGTATTTGTGGACGACGCTAGCATAAAGTGTGAAACACGGGTTATTCATGCGTGTTTGTTATTGGGTCGTTTATTTTGGGAGAGTGAGTCAGTTGGTCAAGGTCTGTTTTTTTGTGATCCTCATTTAATGGTGCAGAATTGTTTGCTCCTATCATAAAGATCTTGGACCAAGAATGCATCTTTATTCAGGGATAGTTCGTTACTATCTATATCCTTGCTCCCTATTTATAGAAGCGTATTTCTCCTCCATCAGCATGTGAGTATTTTTCATCTTTTCTTCTAATGGGTTTCTTTTATGTGTGGATGAATAATACATGGGTTTGGTGCTATGAGGGTTGTATTTGACAAGTTTTGGCTAAAAAGGGGGAGAAAAAGTGTGTGCAGATGGTGTGTTTGGAGTTGTTGTCACAACAGTTACATCTATTATGTTCATGTATGGTGGATGTTAAATGCTAGTCTTTGGGACTTGTGTCCTGAGTTAAAGAACACAATTGTGACATGAGTTCTGAGTTATATAAGGGAATGTGAGGTTGTTCTCTTATGCCACCATTGGTCTTCTAGAGGGAGTATGTTCAGCAGCCTATGAAGAATGTTTCTGGGAATTTGAACAGAAAGGAAATAGAAACGGATTAGTTCGGTTAAGAGTTCAGGACGTTCTACTCCTTATTCCACTGTTATTGTTTCCACTAGATAAAGAGGTAGAAACTCATCCACTGGAAGAATAGGTGTCTGTTGTGTTTTTTAGTTGTGAATTCTTCTGAAGATGTCCAACAACATGTACTGACATAATGGAGAGTTTGTTGTTGTTTTTGTGTTTGCTGCTGTTTTATTTGATTTTTTTTTTGTAATATTTGTTTTAGCCAAACTTTTCCAAAGGGGGAGATTGTAAGTTCTGTATTTTTAGATTGGCATTAATTTTGTAAAACAAATATAGTAGCAATGTATATGTACAGGATCTTTGCAAAACAAAGAAAACATTAAGCAAGGAATCCTTTTATGCGCCCAAACATGTTGTGTTGAAATGTTTCAACATCTGGATCAATATGTCGAAGAAGATGTCAAGACAGTTCATTCGACATCATGAACTGTTGAAGATGGATTGAAGTTTCTGTTTTGGTTTCAACAGAAACATAATATTTTTTAAGATTTAAATTAATCTGAGTGGCGCTATTTGTATTAGATCTTGAAGACTCAAATTTACACTGAAGACAAAATCAAATATTGAAAAATATAGAGTTTCTATATTTAGAGATATTTTAGGGAGTTGCTGATTTAAAGATCTTTTTATTTGTAGCAGATTTTTCTGCATTATTGTAGTAGTTGCTATGCTGCATTTTTAGGCCCAAAATCCAGTTGGGAATAGGTTATAAAAAGAAACCTTGAACCTAGGTTTTGTAACCAACCAAAGATGTAGAAGATCATATCACTAGGGTTATGTTCTTGTGGCAGCCATGCACAACAAGGTTTAATGTTGTGGCTGTTTTTTTATGAGTCTCGAAGCTCTTAAGCAAGAGATGTTATGTTCTTAACTGAAGTTGTGAAGAAAGGTTGAGATATTGTCATGGAAGTGTGACTTCTGTTTTGAATTATTGTGTAGGTAAAGATCCGTCAATATCACCAACTGAATGTTGGGACTGTGAGACATCATTGAGGTAATTGGAAGTGAGGATGGATTTTTCATATTTAGGAGTTCCTAAGTAGAAGTTGCATTGGTAGTGATTAAGTGAGAAGACTGTAAACTGTAGGTGTTTGCTGAGAAATCTTTGAATTGGTACTACATAGTTGATTTCCTTCCTGGCTAAGTGGCCCTCAGAGTAGATGAGTTAGCATCGAACTGGGTTAACAATTTGAATGTGTTCTTTACAGCTTTTCTGTTTTATTTTATGCAGTATGTGTGTTGAATGTCATATCAGATGTTTAAACATCCTGAAGAATGTTTGAATCTGATATAACAAAATTTAAAAGTGTTGTCGTATGTGCCTTGCCATGTTTGTATGAAACATATAAAATTTCTCAATATCATATTCGACATCTGAGTCGGTCATACCAGAATTTCAGTATTTTATTTTCAACATGATGTATACATTATGCCATAGTTTTTAGAAATATTTTTTGGGGCATGCAATGTGTATAATATGTTGACTAGGAACTTATTGGTATTACAATACCAAACTTGGATTCATCTATAATATATATGCTTTGATGTATGTTGTTATATATGGGTGTTACAGGTCAAGTGCTAATGACTCTGATGACATGAAGTTTTGAAGAATGAAGGTTCTAAAAACCAGGTGTTGAAGACCTTAATGACTTGATGTTCTTAAGACTAAAGGTTCTGAAGACCAAGTGCTTAAAGACTATGAAGACCATTTCTATTGAACAAGTTCTGAAGTCACTGAAGAATTGAAGTTCTGAAGACCAAGGGTTTCAATGACAAGTGTTGAAGTCTGGAGACAAGGTTCTTGTGAACAAATTTTGAAGACACTGAAGACTTGAGATTTTGAAGACCGAATCATCCTATTCTCCATTCATGCTTCAATCATCTCAGAATCAAAATCCTTTAAAGATTAGAAGATAAGGATTAATGATTACGAAGGAATAGTACAATAGTACAAACACGTTTCATTCCACTAACAATTCAACTACTCAATTACCCTGATTTGGTGGTATGAAAGGACGATTGTGTGTACTATTTTTCACCCTCAGCAATGACATGCCTCAGGCCAGTTGTCATCCAACTGATCTTTTTCATAGTGCCTATAAAAGGATTATCCCATGAAGAAAAAATGCACAAAACTACACAACGCTCTAAGAGCACATACAAAGTAATAATCTCTTACAGTTGTGCATATTTTCTAAACTCTCAATTGTGTTTACCCTGCTTCTGTAGAAGCAATCTATTATAAGCAAAACCTTTTTACAAACTATTGTTTGTATTCCCTAAAGGACCGAGTGAAGTTCTGAAACTTTAGAAAGACTAGGACAATTAGTCTTAGTGGTTGTTAGTCACAACAATTGGTTGTGCATTGTAGTTAGTCACATCAGTTGGTTGTGCAGTGTTGTAAGTCATATCAGTTGGTTGTGCAGTGTTAATCACAGATTGTGTTATGCCTTGTAATCAGTTTGGTTGTATTGGATTAAGTCCTTGTTGAAGGCGAAATCACCTTGACGGGTGAACTGGAGGTAACTTGAGATTTTCAAGTCAACCAGGATATATCGTGTGTGTCTCTTTCTATTGTTTTTTTATTGGTATACTTGTTGTGTTTTCACAAAAAGCTTTCATTTTTCAAAATCCAATTCAAACTCCCTTTTTTGTGTTTTCTCACACCTTCACACGCAACTTGTGATTGGTGTTTACGACTCAATAAACATCGTTAAAAGTTATAACTCAACTAAGACAAACCTTCAACGCCAAATTAGATAAACATAGAGGTGTACACACAGATTCATACAAGAAAATAGAAATACTTTTGATCGAATTTAAACCATATTTTCACTCCAAAAGCACAACAATACCGGCCTCCTAGACCAAGGCTAGATGTTACACTCACGTGTTGGAACATCGTGTTCCACATGTTTCAACAATACATCCAAATACATTCATCTCCATAATTCATAGATCTTCTGATATTGTAGTGTGAATCTTGGATAAAAAAAATATTGAGCCACAACTGCAATAGATGTCAGACGTTCCAGCATACAATAAAATATGTCTTATTGATAAAGACTAGATGTTGTAACAAACAACATATTGAAACATCTTATTCTACATGTTACATGCATCCTAAATTATATATTTCTTTTGTAAAAATACAATTATTATCATTATTATTATTTTTATTATTATGCAACTTTTTTTCAAGGATTTATCTCAAACTCTTACCGGCAAATTCACCTATGACTTTTGCTTGTAGATTTATCATTGAATCTTACTTTATAATTTAATTATAGATTTTAATGTAAAAAATAATCATCGACATAGATTTTAATTGAAAACAAAAGCCGGTAAAAATTCATCACGAAATTGATTTCCTGTGAATTATTTTCCAAAATTCATAGAAAAATCCGCAATGAAAAATTAAATTTCTTGTAGTATCCATATATTCAACAATTCCATTTAAAAGATCTAAAATAGATAAAATATAAAATTCTCAGTACTTCCAAGTACATTATTCATTAAGATAAAATATATGCATTACATTATAATTTACTTTTTCCAAAAGTCACAAACAGCAGAACCATGAGAAAGAACCCTACACGGTCCAGATTTTAATATATACCAATTGCAAGGATCACACTCATAATGATCTCTGCTTGCTTTATATATGTCATAATAATGAAACCCCCCATTCCATTGAAAGGAACAATAAAATAGTGTGTCGCCAATAAGGCTAATATTAAATTTCCACCCAAAACTTTCACCATGATGAAGAAGATGAGCTCCCAAATCATCATCTGCAGATTTGCAGTGAACAGTTAAGTCCAGATTTTGTTCTAAGTTGTTAAGAATACTCACACGCACTCCTAAAGTAGTGTGTGGTGATAGCAATGTCAACATACATAGCAAAAATACTTTTTGAGTAAATGGAGACATTTCTCCTTTGGTTGATCTTTTGTTTGGAAGGAATAATCTTTGTCAAACAAAGTTACGATAATTGTTGAATGAAGAACATGTATTTATAGGAGGTTTTATGAAATTTTATAAAATGTTAATTTAATGTATGCATTTATTAATATATTTGATATATATTATGAAATATATTATTTTGGAGTATATAATTTTAAAAAGTCATTTGTTAAAAAGTATTAATGTCATGCTATCTGAATATGCCTACCAAATCATGCAAACAATTCCAATACTTTCTTTACCTCATTATTAATATTATTTTTGTCTTTTACAATTAAATATATATATATATATATATATATATATATATATATATATATATATATATATATATATATATAATTTTTAAAATGAATTTATAATCTTAACCTTTTTATTTGATAAGATTTTAAAGAAAATATTAAATATTTTGGCAATAACTAAACAATTTAAAAATATTTTAAAATGAAAAATTATATTTTATTTAAAATGAAATAAAGTCTAATTTGAATAAAAATAAAATAAAAGCAATATAAAACTTTAAATATTTAAATATGTTGAGAGTGTGGAACAAGTTGGTGATTAAAGGGATGGGTGATTTGAGAAGTTGCATCTTTTTAAAGATCGTCTTAAATTGTGGAACTCTCACATTTTCGGCAAGATTGACATGGAAATTGAGAAGGATGTTAATTTTTTTGAATATTTGTAATGATGTGCTTGATGATGATAGAGAATTTTTGGGGATTGTTGATTTGGAGGATAAAAGGAAGGTTTGTAACCAGGTTTGGTTGAATCTCAAGATCAAGGAAAATATGTTAATCCAAAAATCAAGACTTAAGCGGATCAATGAAGGTGATTCTAACAGTAGTTTTTTCATCGGATGATTAAAGAAAGAAGGAGACGTAATTTCATTGGTTCCTTTAATTCATCTAGAGGTAGTGTTCTTTCAGTAGAGGAGTTAAGGAGGAAGTTAGGGAACATTTCGCCTCTAAATTTGTTGAGATGAATTTTGAGAGGCCGGTTCTAGGAGGTGTCCCTTTTAAGGTACTTGAGGACTCCGATCGAAGGTTGCTTGAAGTTCCTTTTTCGGAATTTCATATTAAGGAGGTGGTTTGGGGCTGCGAGGGTTCGAAGAGTTTGAGTCAAAATGGCTATACTTTCCATTTCATAAAGAAGTGTTGGTCTTTTTTAAAGGTAGATTTTGTTAATTGCTTTAAGTTTTCCATTCGGGGACTATTTTATCAAAAGCTTTTACTTTTTCTTTCTTAATATTGGTGCATAAATCTTCTAATCCTTGGGTTTAGATGACTATAGTCTTATATGTTTAGTTGGTTGTGTTTACAAAGCTCTCTCTAATCTCTTGGCGGCTAGATTGAAGTTGGTTCTTGATTCAATCATTTATAAGAGTCAATTGCCTTTGTTCTAGGAAGACAATTACTTGATGGAGTGTTAGTGGCTAATGAGTTGGTGGATGTTTCCACGAAGGAGAAGAATGAGTGCTTACTCTATAAAGTGGACTTTGAAAAGGCTTACAACAAAATTTATTGGGGTTTCCTTAAATTTATATTAAGGAAGATGGGGTTTGGGGAGGTTTGGATGAGGTGGATGGAGATTTTAATATTTTCTAGTAAAATGTCGGTTTTTGTCAACGGTAGTCCAACTAAGGAGTTTATGGTCGAAAGAGGGTTGAGACAAGGCGATCTTCTCTCTCTCTCTCTCTCCATTTCTTTTTGTTATGGTGGTGGTAGGTTTGAGAGGGTTGGTGAAAAAGTTTGTCGAGAATAGAAATTTCAAGGGGTATAATTTTGGTGGCAATTATTTTGTAGACATCCTTCAATTTGCGGATGATGCTTTATTGATAGGTGATACTATTTGGAAGCATATTTGGGAGATTAAGGAGGTGTTGAGTGGTTTTGAGATAGTTTCGGGTTTGAGAATTAATTTTCACAAAAGTAAACTTATTGGTGTGAATATTTATTCTAATTTTTTGTATGTGGCCTCTTGTTTCCTATCTTGCAAGAAGAAAGACAATAATTTATTTTTTTGGGGATCCCCGTTGGTATTTTTACGAATAAAGCTTCTTTGTGATCGAGTTGATTTCGAAGATGAAAAAGAGGTTATTGTGTTGGAATAATCGTTTTATTAGTGTCGCTCCCGATAAGTGGGACTGGCCCAGATAAAGGTACAGACGCGAACGGTCGGCGAAAGGGACAATGAGAACACACAGCCGTGAACTCACTGGAGATGAATAGAGTCGCCAGCTAGGCATTTTTATCCCGGAGGAAAGGCAATGCTGCATAAACCTAGAAAAAGATGGATAAGACGGTTTGCGAACCAGAGAGACTGAGAAAGGGGGTTGGTTACAACCTGGGAAGGTATTAGCACCCAGATTGTCCGCCGTACTCGACGGGATCCACGCTTAAAAGATTTGTGTTTTAAAGGGGTAGTGTTAGTGCATTTTGTGTATAGAATAGCTGGAAAAGAAAGTACAGGTGTCAGTGTATGAGAAGTGAAGTGTGATAAATATACAGTGTCAGTGTAAGGATGAGAGTATGCTCAAGATCATGAAGCTAAAAGAATGATACTGGAAGGAGGGGGAATATACAAAGACTTTTGTTCGATAACCGTTAAGTTATGCCTACGTATCCTCTCGTGCAATGAGGAAGTCAGAACACCGTAGTTCGACCCAAAGAGACTGAAAGATGAATTGACTTGTGAACTGCTTACTTGTCTATGCTCAAGTGTATGACCTGTCTGGCTCAGGTGCAAACTGTCTTGCATTAGACGGAAGAAGCAAGTTCTCGTTTATGAGTGAAGATGATGAGAAAAGAATCCCGGAGGAGACGATTATTGTTTGTTTTTGTATTTTCAGTCTTTTATTGCTTGTGAAAGTTTGTCATAAGTTAATGAGCTTAAGCCTAAACCAATGGGTTAGTAAACTCATCACATCTTCCCTCTGATTAGGGGTAATGAGAGTACCTTAAGTGTGAAGTCAGCTTCTCACACTTAAACACCTTTGATGTAGGATTAAGATCATTAACCTACTTGTGATTATTTAGATGGTTTTTGGGTGTTTTTGTTTAGTGTTAAGTAATGGGATTAAGCCATAATCAGGGATTAAACAGACTCATTACACCATCCTAATAGAAGGATAATAGATGAGAATGTTTAAGCTGAGGAAAACTCCTCAACTTAATCCATGATTAGGGATTAAACTCATGACACGACAAGCCTTTGATTAAGTGGAATTTATTTAATGGTATGATGATGAAGTGTTTTTTATGATTTGTAAGACAACTTGAGGGGGACTTGTCCATTAACACTAGGGTTAGTCCTTCTTAACCAATTAAGGAAGAATTAGAACCCTAATGCAAGGCCCAAGTTACAAGTGTGATGCCTTGATGATTACTAAGTGAATTGATTAAGAGATTTAAACACATTAAGGGTTTAACACTTAGGATTAAAGTTATACACTCCATCCTAATAGAAGGATGCAGGCATAAGCTTAATCACAGAGCCTTAAAGCCTTTAGGGTCTAGTCCCCGATTGTGAGATGAGAAGAGAGGACTCAAAGAGACACAAAGGTAAAACTAAGAGGGGAGACTAATAAAAACCCTAATCATTGTTATGCTTGGTTGTTCCTAAGGTTTGTGAGGTTAACAAGAGAAATCTTCAAAGGAATCACCAGGAAGTAGATGAAAGGATCAAGAGCAGCAAAGCAACTTGCTTCATTCAAGAAGTCAAGTCACTTGAAGAAAGAAAGTGGGAGGAACAAGAATGAGCAAGCTCAATCTCAAACACAAACAAGAATGCAGCAATGGATGCAAGAGAGATGAAAAGAAAAGTTATGAGAAGTGAAGGCAAATTCACTTCCCAAAATCACTTACCACCTGAAATGTTAGAAAAGAAATGCAATGCAATGCAAAGTATGATGAAATGACATGATGGGAAACAAAACCAGAAGCATGTTGATGATGATAATGATGCTATGAGATGCTACAAACATGAGGCAACACATGGAAATGATCATACAAGTTCATGAATGCAAATGAAGCAGGCTAAGGAACATGAACAAACATGGAAAGTTATGAAGTGCACCTGGCATACAACATGGCAAATTCATGATGCAATGATCAAACATGCTTTCAATATGTCTTATGATGTCAAATGAATCAAATGGATGCTTGAAATGTCATGGCAAGTCATGTTATGCAAGAGAATGCAAGAGGGATGCAAATGAAAGCCCAAATTAGGGTTTATGAACCAAACATCAAACAAAAACCAAAAACAGAAGCAAACCCTAAGATAAAAAATGGAAAATGCCACTCAAAGGACCCCTAATCTTATACTAAACCAAAGCCCAAAGGAGAGGTCTCAACTCTTAACCAATCTCAAGTTATGATTTTTACAAGTTATTAGGGTTTTTAGGGGTTTCTAAACAAAAGAAATGTCAAACAATTGAAAAATGCAAGATCAAATCATGGCCATTTTATCTCAAAAACTACATGCTAAACACAATGCAATGCAAGAAGAATCAATGTCCAACTCCTCATGAATAGGCAGAAATGATTTTTTGAACTTTGGATCAAATTAATGCATAAAAATGATTTTTATTCAATGAGAAATTCTTAAAATGCATCAAGATCAAAAAAGAAATTTGGTTTGAAGGTTGGACAATGTTTCTAAATGTCTTAGAACATTTCATGAATTTTTTGGTGATTTTTAAATACTTAAAAGTATTTTTAATAAATTAATTTCCATTAATCAATTAAAAATAATCCTTTAAATATTTAAAAAATACTTTTTTAATGATAAAAATAAAAACAAAAATATTTTTGTGTCATAAAAATTATTAAAACTCATGAGAAAAAGTTTCATAATTTTTAGACATTTTTTACTATTTTTAATAAATTAAACAAAACAAATATGAAATAAATGAATTAAATAAAGAAAAGGGAAAAGTCAACTGGATGGAAGGCTGAGATTGATTCTGGATTCAAAAGGGTGGACTGCGCGCGCGAATGGAGGGTCTAGATTCACTCTGGGTAAATTAATTTAATTATAATTAATTAAAACTAATTAAATGGATTAGGGCATAATGATCAGATCTGAGCCATTCACACGCGCGGGAGGTCAATGGAGTCAACTGATCCTACGGTCCAAATTCAAATGACAATTAATTACAGGATTAGGGCATAATGACTTTCAGGTGGCCGGAGAAGACCTCCGGTCGTCTTCTCCGGTGGGAAGCCCACCTGAAAATCTCCAAACTCTCTCAAAACCTAACTAAAACGAAATCTAAAAGCATGGAAATGATTCCCACTCACTCACGAACTAAAACCCCCAATCAAAAAAAATTTATTCTTCCCCAAACTCATGAATCGAGCAAAACAAATTTTTAGGTCACAGAGTTTCAGAGATCAATTAAATTCTCATTTCATCACCATTTCCAAAACTAAAAGCATCAGGATACTCAGTGAAGCATGGAGAACAAGTTTAGAACATAAAAAATGATTTCTGGAAAAATATTTCTTGAGCTACCTGAGATTCGAAGCTTTCACTCCAGCAACTTTCAGGCCTCCCCTCCTTGCGAAATCCACTCCACCTGACCCCCTGGTGATGCTTGAATGCTTTGGAGAAGTTTATGCTGGCTAGATGAAGAGTTTGAACAGCTTCTGCTCAAGCTCAGTTGAAAATGGCAATGGTGATGCAGGCAGTTTCAGGCCAATGTGAGTGGTTCTTTGTGATCAGGGTGATGTTTTAAGAAGGTTTGTGGAGTTTGCTTGGATGTTTATGAACTGTGGAGTGAGTTTCGAAAGAAACTGCAAGTTGGAGTGAAAATGGAGAAGTGGTGTTCTTGCTTGATTCAGGCTTGGTTCTTTGTTGGTTTAGGCTTAATGGAATATGGTGAGATGATTAGTGAAGCTGGCTTAAGTGTTTGTGAGCTGGGCAGAGAGATTCGAAGAGAGATGCAAGAAAGGTGAGTTTTGTGTATGTGATGCCCTTGTGTGTTTCAGCCTTGCTTCTTCATATATTTTGCTTGCCAAAGGATAGTATAAAATAATCCTATAGGTCAGATGATTTGACATGGCCTTTATTGATTGGTAAGTTCACTTTTGCCAAAAGTCCACTCTTTGTGTAAGAGAGATATGGCTTGGTTCTAGGCTAGTACAAGCATGGGGCTGGCGCAGCAAGGGTGAGGGGAAGGGCTAGCAAAGCTCAGCATCCAATGTAGCAAGTGGTAGGAAGTGTGATCATGAGTTTTGCAAGTTGGCTCATTTTGGTTCACATGTGATTTTCTCATCCCATAAGCCATGAAACATGGGCATTCTTGGTTCAATTCTGACCTTTAGAGTTTATGTGATGTTTGTACATTGGTTTGAAGTGAACTAGAAGTTACAAATGGCCTTGGTTCATGATTTTGCAAAATTCACATTTGGGGCATGTCTTGAAAATCAATGATTTTAGCCAACTTTGTCACACCATAACTTTTGATCCAAGAAGAATTTGATCATGTTCTTGTACTTTTTGAAAAGGGAAAAATGTACTCTACAACTTTCATGACCAAAGTTTTTCCATTTGAAGCTTTTTTGGATTAAGAATCAAGGCTTGAAAAATGACCTAAAATGACATATTCTTGAAAAGTCAACCATGCCCTAAAAAAGTCAACTTTGCAAAAACTTCAAATTCTTGATTTTTGTGAACTTCAACCTTCTTCCATGATCAAATAAAGATCATATACACTCAAAATTATGAAGATCACCCATTGGTTGGGTCATTGGGGGCCTCAGATGCCCTGATTTTGCACTGACTTGTCCAAAAAGTCAACCCTTGATCAGATGACTTCCCCATGGAATTTCTTCATGAAAATTGATATGCATACTCCCTATACCATATAGAGACCAATGGAAACAAGAATAACCAAAAAATTTGGAGTTATGGCCTCTGAAACCAAAACCCTAATTTTAGGTCAACTGTGCAGTCAAACCTGGCTCTGCATCCATACCAATCCCAATTCTTGTGATTCTTTTGAAATCTTGACTTTGGGAGGATGTAATATGATGTAAGAACACATATGGATCCCTTTGAAGTGATTGGTTGCTTTTGGGGTGGCTCAAGAAGCTCTGGGATTGCTCAGATCACAAACCCTAGGTGCAGATGACTTTGAATCTATGCAGTGAATCAAAATTGTGATATAAGATGTTATGATTGAGTTTATGCATATGAAAAGATCATAAGCCATGGTGTGAATGGGTGAGGGCAAATTTGGGGTGTTTACAGCTGCCCCTATTCAAACATGAGTTAGCTGTGCAGGTTGTAAGCGACGGCTTAACAGGCAAACAAGATAACTTGTGGTTGAATACCAAAGACAGTCCAAAATTTGCACTCACAGAATGAAGAAGAAAAGGGATATAGATTGTAAAAGAAAAATAAAGTATATTGTAAAGTGTAGGCGACGGAGGACGACCGTCGAGCAGAGGACGACTGCTGGGTAAAGAGCAATGACGGGGACGGCCGACATGCTGGGGATAAAAGGTAAAGCTAAGACGGGGACGGCCGACTAGCTGGGAAAAATAAGATATTATGATGGGGACGTCCGTCAAGATAAAGTTGCAAGATTCTCTGGGTATCGAATGAAACATGACGGGGAAGGCCATCAAGTTTATAAAGCAAAGTAACCGACGATGGGGACGACCATCGGGCTAAAAAGAAAAAGGACCACGACGGGGACGGCCATCGGGTTAAAGAATAAATGAAATAAGCAGATGATGAGGTACGGTCATCAAAGGTGAAGGACGATCACCTAGCAGGGGACGGCTGCTCTGTTGGGGTTAAGATGAGGGACGGTCATCTAAGGTGGAGGACGACCACCTGGCAGGGTACGGCTGCCGAAAATATCGCGACATAGGACGAATGCCGGATAAAAAAGGTCAACGATGGGGACGGCCATCGGACGAGCATGATGGAGGACGACCATCAAGAGGTGGAGGACGACCACCTAGCAGGGGACGGCTGCTCTCAAGGTTTATCATGACATAGGACGAATGTCAGATAACCAAAAATCAACAATGGGGGCGGCCATTGGATAAAATGATGAAGGACGATCATCAAGAGGTGGAGGACGACCACCTAGAAGGGGACGGCTGCTAAAAAACAACGATGGGGACGGCCATCGGATGAGCATGACGGAGGACGACCATCAAGAGGTGGAGGACGACCACCTAGCAGGGTACGGCTGCTCTCAAGGTTTATCGTAACACAGGACGAGTGTCAGATAAAAAAGGAAGATTTGCTTTGTTGGCGATCTACTGGGGAATAGTAAACACGGACGAGTGTTTACATCCAAGAAATAAAAGGTATAAGTGTTTAGATGTTTGTGTATAGATTAAAGATGCAGACGAGCATCCTTAAGACTACGATACGGACGAGTATCGGGTAGAAACAAGCTGACACATGTTCAGAGATGATGATACGGACGAGTATCAACTGGTTAACAGAGAACACGGACGAGTGTTGAATCTGGAAGAACTCTTCTGGGGATAGTAGACACAGACGAGTATCTATATTCAAGAGTAAATGACACGGTGTATGGATTAAAGATGCGGACGAGCATCCTTAAGACTATGATACGGACGAGCATCATGTAGAAACAAACACTTGACGCATATTCTGAGATGATGGTACGGACGAGTACCAACTGGTTAACAAAGAACATGAACCAATGCCGAATCTGTGGGGATATAAATGGCGTATACAAGATACGGACGAGCATCTGTATAAGTGTAACATGAGTAGTGAGTATGAGTTTTGTATGGATGAGTGTTTAGCTGCTGGGGAGGGTGACACGGACGAGTGTCAAGAGAAAAGTGTAATAATATCAACAAGTATATGGGTTGTAAAAGTGTAAGCGACTGCGCTGGGGATATGACACGGACGGGTGTCAAGAAAGTGTGTATACAAGTATAGGTGAGTGCAAAGATGATGTCTTTGGCTTTCTGCTGGTGGTATGACACGGACGGGTGTCAGGAAGTTTCTGCAAAGAGTGTTCAGGCGACTTTACTGGGGAGTGATGACACGGGCGGGTGTCAAAAGGAGTGTATACTGGTGTTTGTGATTTGTGAGGCAACTGCTTTTGCTGGGGACCCTGGTGGGGATTTTTGTATATTGTTGCTGAGAAGTTATTATTCACAAGTGTTCGATTCACAACATGACTTATGATTATGCTATGTATATGATTTTTTGCCGTAATGCTCTGTATTATACGGAATGCTACGCTTTGTGGGTGAATATGATGCAAATGCTATGATTATGCAAAGAGATACAGGTCCGGGATTTGGATCCCGTTGCTGCGAAGATCCCTGGCTGATCTGTTTGAAATGAGGATCCCAGCTGGGGATGTGATCATTGGTAGATCTGATGATATGATATTTGCTTGGGGAGATAAGTCATTGATAGACCCATCTTTGGTAATGAGGGGACCCAGCTAGGGGTTTGTAGAAGCCTTCTGTACCCTGTTGTGACTTCTTCATGCGTTGCTCTCTTGAATAGAAGCTGAGGGTTCTGTGGGGAGATGATTCCCTGACTTTCATATTCTGCTGAGGAAGAAAGATTGGTACTTCGGCTGGGGAATGTTGTTGGTAACTCAGCTGGGGAGAGTAATGAGAGGCAACTCGACTGGGGAGAAAGCACCTTGAGTGCTAAGACTGTTTGTTGATTTGCCAGCTTGCTGGGATGTAACTTGCATGCCCCAAGTTGCGCTCTGGATACCTGCAATCCTGCAAAGATAAAGAAACGCACAAATGGTCCCGAGGTATCCTTTACTGGATTCCGTCATATGAGTTAAGCACTCTCGAGAGTAAGTATATTCCCTGTTAGCATGTGTTTTTATTATTATTTTTTTCAGAGGAAAGCATCTGTGCTTATGCAATCCGTTTTTTAGAGACATCAGACATTCTTTGCAAATAAAAATGTACAAGACGAAACATGACTGGAAAAAAATCTGATTTTATTAATTCAAATGCCCTGAATTGGCAAGATACAGTCAAAGGAAAAAATCTCCTGAAATGAGGGGATTGTTACAAATTGAGAAACAAAGTGCTGGCGATGTTGACGACGCTTTCAAAGGAGCTTCCTCTTTCGCTATGACTCATATGACTCTTGACATTCTTCTCGCCCTGCTTTCTGAAGAAGGCTGATTCTGATTGAAGCTTGATCCTTTCGAAGCTTACCAAGTTGCGGATAATACAGACGAATTCAGAGTGCAGTTGTTCGCTTATTCCCTTATTTTGCATGGATCGCCCTTTCGGGTTTTCAATCCATCGGGATACCCATTTTTGCCTGAGCTGTCCAATGCGGCTTTTCAACTCAGCGGGTGTACATTCTTCTATTTATTTTCCCTTATTTTTGCCCGAGTCTTTATTCTGTTTTTGACTCGCCGGGATGCCCTATTTTTGCCTGGACTTACATTCTGTTTTTGTGTCCAGCAGGTCATTTATGCGAAGTATTTTTTAACTACATCTGAATTCACAGGGGATGGGAAATCTTCACCATCCATGGTGCTGAGCATCAGTGCTCCACCAGAGAAAACTTTCTTTACCACGAATGGTCCTTCATAATTCGGAGTCCACTTGCCCTTGTGGTCTGTATGCGGAGGGAGGATTCTTTTCAGCACAAGATCTCCTACTTGGTACTCTCGGTGCCTGACTTTTTGATCGAAGGCTTTCTTCATTCTTTTCTGATATAACTGCCCATGACAGATTGCAGCCAATCTTTTCTCTTCAATCAGACTCAATTGTTCATATCGGGACCGGACCCATTCTGCTTCGTTCAGCTTAACATCCATCAACACCCGTAGAGAGGGTAATTCAACTTCAACAGGTAGGACTGCTTCCATACCATACACAAGTTGATACGGCGTTGCCCCAGTGGATGTTCTGATTGATGTGCGGTACCCATGCAAGGCAAATGGTAGCATCTCATGCCAGTCTTTGTAAGTGACTACCATCTTCTGCACAATCTTCTTGATATTTTTATTTGCTGCCTCAACAGCGCCATTCATCTTTGGCCTGTAAGGAGAAGAATTGTGGTGTTGGATCTTGAAGTCCCGGCATAACTCAGCCATCATCTTATTGTTCAAGTTGGAACCATTATCAGTAATGATTCGCTCGGGAACTCCATATCGACAGATGATATCTCTCTTCAGAAATCTGGCTACCACTTGTCTCGTAACATTTGCATATGAGGCTGCTTCAACCCACTTGGTAAAATAGTCAATGGCGACCAGGATGAATCTGTGGCCGTTCGAAGCAGTTGGCTCAATCTTGCCAATCATATCAATGCCCCACATGGCAAAGGGCCATGGTGAAGACATGATGTTCAAAGGATTGGGAGGCACATGCACCTTATCTGCGTAGATCTGACATTTATGGCATTTTCTGGCGTAAGCACAACAGTCTGCATCCATTGTGATCCAGTAATATCCCGATCTTAACAATTTCTTAGCCATAGCATGCCCTCCTGCATGGGTACCAAAAGATCCTTCGTGCACTTCATGCATCAACAAATCTGCTTCCGTCTTGTCAACACATCTGAGGAGTACCATATCAAAGTTCCTTTTGTATAAAGACCCATCAGCGTTCAGAAAGAAACTACCAGCAAGCCTTCTCAAAGTCTTCTTATCATTGGAAGATGCCCCAGGTGGGTATGTTTGATCCTCCAAGAAGCATTTAATGTCATGGAACCAAGGCTTATCATCTCTGACAACATCTGCTGCAAATACATATGCTGGTCTATCAAGTCTGGATACTGAAATCTGAGGTACAAAGCTGGCTGCTTGAACTTTGATCATAGATGAAATGGTAGCCAGAGCATCTGCAAACTGATTCTCGTCCCGAGGGATATACTCAAGCTTGACCGTTGTGAAGAAAGTCAATAATCTCCTTGTATAATCCCTGTAAGGTATCAGATGATCCTGGTGGGTGTACCATTTCCCGTTGGTTTGATTAACTACCAGAGCTGAATCTCCGAATACAGTCAATGTCTTGATCCTGAGGTCAATGGCTTCCTCAAGACCCATAATGCAAGCTTCGTATTCAGCTTCGTTGTTAGTGCAGTTGAAAGTGAGCTTTGCCGAGAAAGGCACGTGAACTCCTTTTGGTGTAATGAGTACTGCACCAACACCACGACCATTCATGTTAACAGCCCCATCAAACATCATAGTCCATTCTTCTTCCGAGTCGGGCCCTTCAGTATGAACAGGCTCTTCATGATCTTTTGATTTAATAAACATGATGTCTTCATCAGGGAAGTCAAATCGCATAGGCTGGTAGTCATCAATGGGTTGCTCAGCAAGATATTCAGATAGTACACTGCCCTTGATGGCTTTCTGAGATGTGTACTGGATGTCATATTCCGTGAGAATCATTTGCCATCTTGCAACCCGTCCGGTAAGAGCTGGCTTCTCGAAAATGTACTTGACTGGGTCCATTTTTGATATCAACAAAGTAGTGTGGGTCAACATATACTCTCTCAGTCGGCGAGCAGCCCACGCTAAAGCACAGCAAGTTTTCTCGAGCAGTGAATAACGTTGTTCACAGTCGGTAAACTTTTTGCTTAGGTAGTATATTGCATACTCTTTTCGACCAGACTCGTCATGCTGGCCCAGCACGCACCCCATTGACTCTTCTAATACTGTCAAATACATTATCAGAGGTCTTCCTTCAACTGGAGGCATAAGGATTGGAGGTTCTTGCAGATATTCTTTGATCTTGTCAAAAGCCCTTTGGCAGTCTTCATTCCATCTGACCGTCTGTTCTTTTCTTAACAGCTTGAACAAAGGTTCACAGGTTGCTGTTAGGTGAGATATGAACCGTGAAATGTAGTTCAATCGACCTAAGAACCCTCGAACTTCTTTCTCAGTTTTCGGTGCAGGCATCTCTTGAATGGCTTTGACTTTATCAGGGTCAACTTCAATCCCCTTCTCGCTTACAATAAAGCCCAGCAGCTTACCAGATCGCACCCCGAATGTGCATTTGTTGGGGTTCAGCTTTAGTTGGTACTTCCTCAGACGCTTGAACAACTTCAGCAGATTTACCAGGTGATCTTCCTCTGTAAGGGACTTGGCGATCATGTCATCCACATAACATTCTATTTCTTTATGGATCATGTCGTGGAATAATGTCACCATAGCCCGTTGATATGTGGCACCAGCATTCTTCAGTCCGAATGGCATCACTTTGTAACAGAACGTGCCCCAAGGTGTAATGAATGTCGTCTTCTCCATGTCTTCAGGTGACATCTTAATCTGATTGTATCCTGAAAATCCATCCATGAAGGAGAATACCGAGAACTGAGCTGTGTTATCCACCAATACATCAATGTGAGGTAATGGGAAGTCATCTTTCGGGCTGGCTCTGTTCAGATCCCGGTAGTCAACACACATCCTTACCTTACCATCTTTCTTAGGCACAGGCACAATATTAGCGACCCACGGCGGATAGCTAGTCACAGCAAGGAACCCGGCGTCCCATTGCTTTTGTACCTCTTCCTTGATCTTCATAGCCATGTCTGGGCGAGTACGGCGCAACTTCTGTTTGACCGGTGGGCACTCTTCTCTCAAAGGCAGCTTGTGCACAACAATGTCGGTGTCCAACCCTGGCATATCCTGATGAGACCAAGCAAACACGTCCACATATTCTTGAAGCAGATCAATTAGTTGTCTCTTCACTGAGTCTTGTAAGCAGGCCCCGATTTTAACCTCTTTCACGTCTTCATCTGTACCAAGATTAATCACTTCAACCTCCTCCTGGTGAGGAGTAATAGCTTTTTCCTCTTGTCTTAACAACCTGGCTAGCTCTTCAGGAAGCTCATATTCTTCTTCAACCCCTTCATCAGCTTGATTGATCGGATTGTCAAAGTCATACAAAGTCATAGCTGTGCTGTTGTCAGTGCTGTCTGGAAGGCACTCTCTGCAAGGGTTCAGTTTGTTCATTTTAGTGATTGGTTTTTAATCTTGCTTAGAAAAGTGAAATAAAGTTATCATTTTGAAAACACCGCCATTTATTTTTTGTACAAAAAAGAAGAATGGAAAAACAGTGGACGGAAAAGAAAAAGACTCGTTTGCAAAAAGATGTCTGATATTTCATTAATTGATCTTGTTTGCACAAAAAGTACAGATGGCCCGATTACAAAATGAGTCTTGTCATCTTGGGCAAGATGCAAGACTTTGATGCATGCTATAAAAACACAGGAAATAATAATTACTCTGCATGAGTAACTCTTATAATTTCCTGGGAAGACCAGTTTGAGATACTGCTCCCCGGGATCTTTGGACGAATCCAATTCTCCAGATTGCGCTCCTCTTCCAGCTCGTCTTCCAAATTGTTGATAGCATCAGGGGTGAGCATCCCCCACTGACAAAACCAGGCTTCTCAGCAGCCTCCACTTGATGTCGTTGAGTTGGTCTGTAACCCAACCCAAACTTGTCTTTCTTCTCCTCCACAGATAAAACCTTGCCCCAGCCTTGGGCAGTTCCTTCTTCAACAACCTTCCGGGCTTGTTGATAAGATGACATGGAGATTCCAGATACAGCAGATGCTTCGTTGACATTCAAGGCCTCAAAACCTTGGCTCATTGTTTCATGGATCTCCCCATCCATCTCAATATACTTATAAGTAGCCACATGTCTAACAAATATATCCTCCTCCCCACAGATTGTAACAACTTGGCCTTCCCACTCAAATTTTAACTTCTGGTGAAGGGTAGACGTTACTGCGCCAGCGGCGTGAATCCAAGGTCTACCCAACAAACAGCTGTAGGCAGGCTGAATGTCCATCACATAGAAGATAGTTTTAAAGGTCTGTGGGCCAATTGTCACAGGTAGCTCAATCTCTCCCAGAACCGATCTCTTAGAACCATCGAAGGCTCTTACTACCGGGTTGCTGGGTCGCAATGCTAATCCTTCATACTCTAGCTTCACCAGAGCCTTCTTTGGTAAGACATTAAGGGATGACCCCGTGTCTACCAGCACATGAGAGAGGACTGCACCTTTGCATTCCATGGTGATGTGCAAGGCTTTGTTATGGTTGCGGCCATCCGCTGTCAAGTCAGTATTGGTGAACCCTAGCCCATTGCTAGCAGTAACATTTCCAACCACGGTTTCCAATTGATTGACGGTGATCTCTTCAGGCACGTAAGCTGCGTGCAAGACTTTGAGTAGTGCATTCCGATGAGCTTCGGAGCACATAAGCAGTGAGAGGATAGAGATCTTGGATGGTGTCTGGTGAAGCTGATCCACAATTTTGTAATCACTCTTTTTGATGATTCTCATAAACTCATCAACTTCTTGATCGAACGGTGTTTTCAAAGCTTCCTTAACAGCTTGATCTTCCTGCACCGGGCTCTTTCCTTTTGCCTTAACAGCAACTTCTGCTTCGGCAGTGGGTCTTTGTATTTGTGGAGCAAAGAGACGTCCGCTTCGGGTGAAGCCTCCGCCTCCTCCCACATTATCTATTTGTGGTGCAGGTGTTGATGTATCAAGAGTGATTCTTTGTCCTTCGCAGTACACGTCAGAGCCATAGTGCCAAGGGATGGCCCTATTGCTTTCATATGGTACTGGTCCAGGCACCGTGACAGTGACTGAACTGATTGCAGCTGCTGAAGGGATTGTAATAGTTTGTGGATCGTAATAAATCGTAACTGGTGCTCTAACGGGAACAGCACTTTCTGAATTGTAGGCAGAGTTGTTTTCAGGATCATAAAATATTGTGACAGTAGAGACATCTTCATGATTCGTTGCTTGAGCTGTAGGAGACATTGTCGGAAGGATGGATGTTGTTGTTGTAGGAGATTCACAATGGAGTGAAGCTGAAGTTGTAGCAGGAAAAATTGTTGATAACTGATCAGTTGAGATGATAGAGGAAGTACTTGTTGATGAAGCCGAAGAATTGTCAGGAACAATGGTTGCTGCAGTTGTAGGAGGTTCTGAAACCGTTGTTGATGAGATTGCTGGATTTGTTGGAAATGATGTGGTGATCTGAAGTTGGCCACTCTGAATAAGGCCATCTATGCCATTCCTTAAATTATCGCACCCATTTACTGAGATATTGCAGTAAGCACACCCTAACTCGCATCCTGGGAACATCTGACATTTCAAGAGCTGAGCCTTGATTTCCACCAACGGTGTCCTGATCTGCCCCACACTGGTTATTAAATAAGACGGTCTGTCTTCTTCAATAGCGTTAATTCGGGGACCACCATGGTTTGGCATAGGATTTTTGTTGACATTGGGTGGCGGTGCAAAATTCAGAGCTTTCGAGTCTACCAGGTCTTGTACCTTCATGTGCAAGGCTCTGCACTTTTCCGTACTATGGCCAGGTGCGTTTGAATGAAAGGCACACCTAGCATTGGAGTCGTAATTCCTGGGTAGACTGTTGGGATCCGGAGGTGCCAACGTCCTTAGCTCAACTAGGTTGAGTTTCAGGAGTTGTGGCAGCAATGTAGCATATGGCATAGGGATCAGATCGATTACCCTGTTGGCTTGAGAAGGCCTCTGCTGGAATGGCCTTTGCTGGTTATTGTTGTTGGTGTTGCTGTTGTTGTAATTTCTTGGAGGATACTGATTTTGTTGATGGTACTGAGGCTGTTGTTGATAGCTTTGCTGAGGAGGTTGATAGACTGGTTGTGGATGAGCTGGAGCAGGGATGGTGACTGCTGCTACTGATCTATGAACATATTGGGGCCTACCCCTGTTGGTGTGGATGGCATTAGTCTCACCAGTCCTTCTTGGGCCTGCAAAAGGCTTTCTTGCATTACTGGATGAGCTTGCACCATTGTCTGAGATCTTCCCCATTTTCAATAGGCTTTCAATTCTCTCCCCTGCTATGACAACATCCGCAAAGCTGGTAGATGAGAAAGCAGCTAGCCTATCAATATAGGTTCCCTGAAGGGTATTCATGAACATATCAGCCATCTCCCTTTCGGACATAGGTGGCTGGACAGCAGCAGCAAGCTGTCTCCATCTTTGAGCATATTCTCTGAAGTTCTCTCTAGATGACTGTGACATTCCCATTAGGAGAGTCCTGTTGGGTGCCATATCCAGATTATACTGATACTGTCTGATGAAGGCCTCTGCCAGGTCCTTCCAGCATCTAATTGTTGCTCTTGTCAGATGGGAATACCATTCCCTCGAAGCTCCAGTCAAGCTATCCTCAAAATAGAACATCCACAATTTCTCGTCCATGGTATAAGCTTTTAATCTCCCGAGAAAAGATTGTAGATGGGTTCGAGGACAAGAAGTCCCATTATATTTTTCAAAACATGGTGGCTTAAACTTGTGGGGAATCCTAACCCCGTCTACCAAGCCCATATCCATAACGTCAAAACCCAAAGAGTTTTGAGACTCTAAGGATCTTAACTTCTCAGCTATCTCATCCAACCTTCTATCATAAGCCTCTTCTCCAGCACCCATTACTGTGAACTGGTCTTCTTGTGGGTCTTCTTGCAGTACCCTCCCTGCTGTGGCAGTCCCTTGTATATTGACAGGGATGTTGGCCTCTGGATGGAGATGGGGTCCAAAAACTGGGGGATTGACATGAGGTTGGACCCTCTCGTTGTTACTTGTGCCAGCAGTCCCTACATGGGGCTCTTCTTGATTCTGTCTTTCCACCATGGCTCTCAATCTTTCCTGGCTCTGAGCCATGTTGTTCATCACTTCCATGAACTGCGTCATCTGTGTTCTCATTTCCAATCTTTCGTTTGCCATTTGATTTCTGACCTCTGCAAGGTCCTGCTGTACCTGATCCATCTGAATTCCCGGAAGGTTGTTTCGGGTTGGATATCGGTGCGGACGATTGAGGGGAAACACCCGGCGACGAGCAATAGTTCCTGAACATCACAACAGAGTTAGCAACAACAAAACAAAAACCTGCAAAACAAACAAAGGGTTAGCATGCAATGCAGTATGCCTATTTGTTTTCAAGGTATCCGGCCTGGCATTCAGTTTTGACCCTTCCAGACCCTTGAAGATGATGCTGAAGTTGCTTGAAGGAAACTCAGGTGAATCAAACTAACATAAATATATTACAGAAAGCAATGATACATAGTTTGTTTACAAATACAAGCCCTCAGAGGGGTCAAAATACATTACAAGAAAATAAAAGTACATGGAAAGAAAGCAACAAATGGTCAAACACCAAGACCAAACTCATCCTCACGAACTTCCTTGAGAAGTGCTTCGGTCACAGGATCAGCTGGACGCTTTGTAAGATTCCGGATAAGGAGGTTCCGGGTAGCAACAGTTGTAGTCAACTTCTTGTGCTGACTTTGGTCCTTTGACCTCTTCACTCCAGCTCTGATTTTCAGCTCTGATATCTCCCTCTGGGCTGCTGTCAGGGCTTCTTGGTGCTCTTTTGCACTTGCTTCCATCTGCTCCATCTTGTCTTGGACCCTCTTGTCCTCCAGGGTACGAGCCTCGGTGATCCTGACCCACCTAGCTTGACTCTCCTTCAGGTACAAGTCTGTCCTAGCTTTCTGGAACTGGGCTTCCTTGCAAGCATTCTTCAGGATTTGTTCTCCGGCCCTAGACTTCTTAATATAATCCTCAGACTTCTCAATCTTAGCCAGATGCTCTTTCTTCAACTTTTCCAGCCTCTCAATATCCAGCCTTCCATCCCTCCTCTCATAGAGGGTCTTCTGCAAAGCTTGAGTCAACTTCTCATTTCTTTCTTTCAAGCTCTCAAATTCTTCTAAGCTGACAGTTGCTGGAGGTGGTGTTGTGGAAGGCCCAGGCATATCTTCAATAGTAAAGGGCATCCCAGAGAATTGGGCCCTGGCATGGGACCAATCATAGTATTGTGCTGATGCCACATTGTTACACTTCCCCAAGATGGTTACCCCCTTAGTCTGCACATTGTCCCAGGCCCAGGCTGCCTGCCTAACAATAGCCAGACTAATCTTGTTCTCACAATAGAGAGTCTCAGACAAGTCCTGTGCCTTAGGAGTGTGGACCAGTGCATAGCCCAGTTGTCTTTTGAACAGCAGAGGGTTGTAATTAATACTCCCCTTAACTCCTATTAGGGGCACATTGGGAAAATGCCCACAGCTGGTGATGATATCCCTGCCTTTTGTACTTTGGGTGCACCACCTGATATCACCTGAAGTGAGAGTAGTAAGCCTTCCAGCCCAGTTTTTCTGCTGATGAGGATTCAAAAATGCATCTGTCCTGGGTAAATGCCTGAGAAGCCAAGTATGGAATAATGGAGCACAACACCTCACTAGTCTTCCCCTCTGCTTTTCATTCCTCTGATGCACTGAATAGTAGAGATCCCCCAATAATGTTGGCACTGGGTTCTTCAGAATGAACAGGTGGATTGCATTCTTACTAATGAATCGAGGCTCATCTGCAAACAATACAATCCCATATATACTCAGGGCCAATAAGGTACAAACTGCTTTCCACTCCCCCAAGGAGGCCTTCAGACTAGCTTGAGAAATCAGGAAATCCAGATGCAGGCCTGGGATTCCAGCCTTAGAAGTCATATGCTGCCCAATCAGGACTGGTTCCAGGTGCAATGCTTTGGCTATCTCCTCATTACTTGGGAAAGCCATCTCAGGGTTGAAAGGGATTTCTCTCCTGATAGGTATGCCAACTAATGATGAGTATTCTTCCAATAAGGGCCCCATCTGAAAATCCTGGAAAGTGAAACATCTTAGTGGGGGATCATAAAACTGAAGGCAAGTGTGGATAAGGCTTCTCTGTGAGGGGTCCAGATCCATAACCATATCAAGTATATCTCCATGGTGTTCCCTGAACAATGGTACATGGTCTGGAGTGACCAGGGTTTGAATCCTCCTGATGTCTGCTAACTCTGGCTGGAAGAAGTGGTAGGTGATGTTGTTCTTTTTAGGTGCCATGATGTTGAGACTGAGCAGAGACAAGTACTGATGATGACACTGAAGAATGGGCCACTGATTGGCTGGTGCAAGTGACTGAAGTGTATAGCTGACAACTGAAGCAAGTGCTAATGAAGGTAGGTCAATACTGAAGATGGGGTCAAAACCAAAACCAGATGAAGATGGATACCCTGAAACACAAATAAGCAAATGTTAATATGATGCAATGATTATGTATGCAAATGATATGCAAAGGGTTTGTGACTGAGCTGGATCTGATCAAATGCTCTGATATAAGCCCACGTGTGTAAGAAATCCAGATGGGGGTCTATAAGTCCAGTAACCAAGGTGGGGGACTCAAATAAAGAGTCACAAGTCCAGGGTTATAGAATCACAAGAACTGTTCCAACATGGAGTATTCTTAATCAAATCAAAGTAACAGGGTATTCTGAGGTCAAGGTACCTGCAAACCTGTAAACAACCCAACCCCCTCACAGGTGGTGTTCTAAAACAAGGATCCTCAGACTTGGATCAGTTATGAGAAGTGTAAACACTTATAACCCGGAGGTACAGTGTTTACAATAACCATAACAATTCCTCCTCTAATTCACCTCAGTTTCTGAAGGTCAATACTAAAAGGTCATCCAGACTTAGCAGGCTTCCCAGATAGCCCTAGCATTGCAGGAAATCTGCAACACAGAGTTCTCAAGAAGAAACCCACATCTGAACCGTGTTTCATATTCCCGCACCAGACCGAAATGGAATGGGAAAGAATATGATTCACTCTAGCCTAGGTGTCACTCAGGTCCCAGGTATAGGACCTTAACTCTCAATGAATCACCCACCCACCAAAGCAAACAACAGATCCAGCCAGCAGTACAGTATGACAATATGATATAATGCAAAAGCAATAAAGAAAGTAGTAAAGCAAACTGTACATAAAGCAAAATGAGTACAAATATACAAGCACAAATAAGCACATAACACCCCAGTAAACACAAATCAAACAAGCGCTAGGAGGAACCCACAAAAAAAACCAGAAGCCCTGGTTGCAATATAAGGGTCCCCAGCAGAGTCGCCAAGCTGTCGCTCCCGATAAGTGGGACTGGCCCAGATAAAGGTACAGACGCGAACGGTCGGCGAAAGGGACAATGAGAACACACAGCCGTGAACTCACTGGAGATGAATAGAGTCGCCAGCTAGGCATTTTTATCCCGGAGGAAAGGCAATGCTGCATAAACCTAGAAAAAGATGGATAAGACGGTTTGCGAACCAGAGAGACTGAGAAAGGGGGTTGGTTACAACCTGGGAAGGTATTAGCACCCAGATTGTCCGCCGTACTCGACGGGATCCACGCTTAAAAGATTTGTGTTTTAAAGGGGTAGTGTCAGTGCATTTTGTGTATAGAATAGCTAGAAAAGAAAGTACAGGTGTCAGTGTATGAGAAGTGAAGTGTGATAAATATACAGTGTCAGTGTAAGGATGAGAGTATGCTCAAGATCATGAAGCTAAAAGAATGATACTGGAAGGAGGGGGAATATACAGAGACTTTTGTTCGATAACCGTTAAGTTATGCCTACGTATCCTCTCGTGCAATGAGGAAGTCAGAACACCGTAGTTCGACCCAAAGAGACTGAAAGATGAATTGACTTGTGAACTGCTTACTTGTCTATGCTCAAGTGTATGACCTGTCTGGCTCAGGTGCAAACTGTCTTGCATTAGATGGAAGAAGCAAGTTCTCGTTTATGAGTGAAGATGATGAGAAAAGAATCCCGGAGGAGACGATTATTGTTTGTTTTTGTATTTTCAGTCTTTTATTGCTTGTGAAAGTTTGTCATAAGTTAATGAGCTTAAGCCTAAACCAATGGGTTAGTAAACTCATCACATCTTCCCTCTGATTAGGGGTAGTGAGAGTACCTTAAGTGTGAAGTCAGCTTCTCACACTTAAACACCTTTGATGTAGGATTAAGATCATTAACCTACTTGTGATTATTTAGATGGTTTTTGGGTGTTTTTGTTTAGTGTTAAGTAATGGGATTAAGACATAATCAGGGATTAAACAGACTCATTACACCATCCTAATAGAAGGATAATAGATGAGAATGTTTAAGCTGAGGAAAACTCCTCAACTTAATCCATGATTAGGGATTAAACTCATGACACGACAAGCCTTTGATTAAGTGGATTTTATTTAATGGTATGATGATGAAGTGTTTTTTATGATTTGTAAGACAACTTGAGGGGGACTTGTCCATTAACACTAGGGTTAGTCCTTCTTAACCAATTAAGGAAGAATTAGAACCCTAATGCAAGGCCCAAGTTACAAGTGTGATGCCTTGATGATTACTAAGTGAATTGATTAAGAGATTTAAACACATTAAGGGTTTAACACTTAGGATTAAAGTTATACACTCCATCCTAATAGAAGGATGCAGGCATAAGCTTAATCACAAAGCCTTAAAGCCTTTAGGGTCTAGTCCCCGATTGTGAGATGAGAAGAGAGGACTCAAAGAGACACAAAGGTAAAACTAAGAGGGGAGACTAATCAAAACCCTAATCATTGTTATGCTTGGTTGTTCCTAAGGTTTGTGAGGTTAACAAGAGAAATCTTCAAAGGAATCACCAGGAAGTAGATGAAAGGATCATGAGCAGCAAAGCAACTTGCTTCATTCAAGAAGTCAAGTCACTTGAAGAAAGAAAGTGGGAGGAACAAGAATGAGCAAGCTCAATCTCAAACACAAACAAGAATGCAGCAATGGATGCAAGATAGATGAAAAGAAAAGTTATGAGAAGTGAAGGCAAATTCACTTCCCAAAATCACTTACCACCTGAAATGTTAGAAAAGAAATGCAATGCAATGCAAAGTATGATGAAATGACATGATGGGAAACAAAACCAGAAGCATTTTGATGATGATAATGATGCTATGAGATGCTACAAACATGAGGCAACACATGGAAATGATCATACAAGTTCATGAATGCAAATGAAGCAGGCTAAGGAACATGAACAAACATGGAAAGTTATGAAGTGCACCTGGCATACAACATGGCAAATTCATGATGCAATGATCAAACATGCTTTCAATATGTCTTATGATGTCAAATGAATCAAATGGATGCTTGAAATGTCATGGCAAGTCATGTTATGCAAGAGAATGCAAGAGGGATGCAAATGAAAGCCCAAATTAGGGTTTATGAACCAAACATCAAACAAAAACCAAAAACAGAATCAAACCCTAAGATAAAAAATGGAAAATACCACTCAAAGGACCCCTAATCTTATACTAAACCAAAGCCCAAAGGAGAGGTCTCAACTCTTAACCAATCTCAAGTTATGATTTTTACAAGTTATTAGGGTTTTTAGGGGTTTCTAAACAAAAGAAATGTCAAACAATTGAAAAATGCAAGATCAAATCATGGCCATTTTATCTCAAAAACTACATGCTAAACACAATGCAATGCAAGAAGAATCAATGTCCAACTCCTCATGAATAGGCAGAAATGATTTTTTGAACTTTGGATCAAATTAATGCATAAAAATGATTTTTATTCAATGAGAAATTCTTAAAATGCATCAAGATCAAAAAAGAAATTTGTTTTTAAGGTTGGACAATGTTTCTAAATGTCTTAGAACATTTCATGAATTTTTTGGTGATTTTTAAATACTTAAAAGTATTTTTAATAAATTAATTTCCATTAATCAATTAAAAATAATCCTTTAAATATTTAAAAAATACTTTTTTAATGATAAAAATAAAAACAAAAATATTTTTGTGTCATAAAAATTATTAAAACTCATGAGAAAAAGTTTCATAATTTTTAGACATTTTTTACTATTTTTAATAAATTAAACAAAACAAATATGAAATAAATGAATTAAATAAAGAAAAGGGAAAAGTCAACTGGATGGAAGGCTGAGATTGATTCTGGATTCAAAAGGGTGGACTGCGCGCGCGAATGGAGGGTCTAGATTCACTCTGGGTAAATTAATTTAATTATAATTAATTAAAACTAATTAAATGGATTAGGGCATAATGATCAGATCTGAGTCATTCACACGCGCGGGAGGTCAATGGAGTCAACTGATCCTACGGTCCAAATTCAAATGACAATTAATTACAGGATTAGGGCATAATGACTTTCAGGTGGCCGGAGAAGACCTCCGGTCGTCTTCTCCAGTGGGAAGCCCACCTGAAAATCTCCAAACTCTCTCAAAACCTAACTAAAACGAAATCTAAAAGCATGGAAATGATTCCCACTCACTCACGAACTAAAACCCCCAATCAAAACAAATTTATTCTTCCCCAAACTCATGAATCGAGCAAAACAAATTTTTAGGTCACAGAGTTTCAGAGATCAATTAAATTCTCATTTCATCACCATTTCCAAAACTAAAAGCATCAGGATACTCAGTGAAGCATGGAGAACAAGTTTAGAACATAAAAAATGATTTCTGGAAAAATATTTCTTGAGCTACCTGAGATTCGAAGCTTTCACTCCAGCAACTTTCAGGCCTCCCCTCCTTGCGAAATCCACTCCACCTGACCCCCTGGTGATGCTTGAATGCTTTGGAGAAGTTTATGCTGGCTAGATGAAGAGTTTGAACAGCTTCTGCTCAAGCTCAGTTGAAAATGGCAATGGTGATGCAGGCAGTTTCAGGCCAATGTGAGTGGTTCTTTGTGATCAGGGTGATGTTTTAAGAAGGTTTGTGGAGTTTGCTTGGATGTTTATGAACTGTGGAGTGAGTTTCGAAAGAAACTGCAAGTTGGAGTGAAAATGGAGAAGTGGTGTTCTTGCTTGATTCAGGCTTGGTTCTTTGTTGGTTTAGGCTTAATGGAATATGGTGAGATGATTAGTGAAGCTGGCTTAAGTGTTTGTGAGCTGGGCAGAGAGATTCTAAGAGAGATGCAAGAAAGGTGAGTTTTGTGTATGTGATGCCCTTGTGTGTTTCAGCCTTGCTTCTTCATATGTTTTGCTTGCCAAAGGATAGTATAAAATAATCCTATAGGTCAGATGATTTGACATGGCCTTTATTGATTGGTAAGTTCACTTTTGCCAAAAGTCCACTCTTTGTGTAAGAGAGGTATGGCTTAGTTCTAGGCTAGTACAAGCATGGGGCTGGCGCAGCAAGGGTGAGGGGAAGGGCTAGCAAAGCTCAGCATCCAATGTAGCAAGTGGTAGGAAGTGTGATCATGAGTTTTGCAAGTTGGCTCATTTTGGTTCACATGTGATTTTCTCATCCCATAAGCCATGAAACATGGGCATTCTTGGTTCAATTCTGACCTTTAGAGTTTATGTGATGTTTGTACATTGGTTTGAAGTGAACTAGAAGTTACAAATGGCCTTGGTTCATGATTTTGCAAAATTCACATTTGGGGCATGTCTTGAAAATCAATGATTTTAGCCAACTTTGTCACACCATAACTTTTGATCCAAGAAGAATTTGATCATGTTCTTGTACTTTTTGAAAAGGGAAAAATGTACTCTAAAACTTTCATGACCAAAGTTTTTCCATTTGAAGCTTTTTTGGATTAAGAATCAAGGCTTGAAAAATGACCTAAAATGACATATTCTTGAAAAGTCAACCATGCCCTAAAAAAGTCAACTTTGCAAAAACTTCAAATTCTTGATTTTTGTGAACTTAAACCTTCTTCCATGATCAAATAAAGATCATATACACTCAAAATGATGAAGATCACCCATTGGTTGGGTCATTGGGGGCCTCAGATGCCCTGATTTTGCACTGACTTGTCCAAAAAGTCAACCCTTGATCAGATGACTTCCCCATGGAATTTCTTCATGAAAATTGATATGCATACTCCCTATACCATATAGAGACCAATGGAAACAAGAATAACCAAAAAATTTGGAGTTATGGCCTCTGAAACCAAAACCCTAATTTTAGGTCAACTGTGCAGTCAAACCTGGCTCTGCATCCATACCAATCCCAATTCTTGTGATTATTTTGAAATCTTGACTTTGGGAGGATGTAATATGATGTAAGAACACATATGGATCCCTTTGAAGTGATTGTTTGCTTTTGGGGTGGCTCAAGAAGCTCTGGGATTGCTCAGATCACAAACCCTAGGTGCAGATGACTTTGAATCTATGCAGTGAATCAAAATTGTGATATAAGATGTTATGATTGAGTTTATGCATATGAAATGATCACAAGCCATGGTGTGAATGGGTGAGGGCAAATTTGGGGTGTTTACAATTAGTATTGGGGGGAAGATTAACTCTTTTGAAATCAGTTTTGTCTAGTCTTTCTACTTTTACACTTTCATTCTATAAAGCTCCTCTTAAGATTGTCAACATTATAGCTTCGATTCAAAGCAACTTTCTTTGGGGTGGTTAGGTGGAGAAAAGAAGGATTCATTGGGTGATTTGGAAAGAGGGATGCCTTTCGATCGATAAATGAGGGGCTTGGTTTCCGTAGGATTGATGATTTTAATGTTACTCTTCTTCACAAGTGGATGAGGATGATTTTATCGGATCCTAAATATCTTTGGGTGGAGGTATTGAAAGCTAGATACGAAGACATAAAATTGAAGGTTATTAGTTCGGATGGAGCTAAGGCTTCGGAAACCCGTATTTCATCGTGGTGGCGGGATATCTTTAATTTAGGAAAATATTTCCCGGAAGATATTTTTGTTTCTTATTGCAAATTTTCTTTGGGAAATGGTTTTTCTTCTTCCTTTTGGAACTCTTTTTTGGTTGATGATTAGTTTCTTAAAGCAATTTTTTTTGCGCTTTTTAATTTTTGTCGTCTTAAAGATGTTTCAGTGGCTTGCATGAGGGATTGGATTGATGGATAGTGGCAATGGGAGAGCTTTGGTGTGGGAGAGTTGATCGATGTTGTTGTTGGTCAACAATTGCAGGCCCTATGTGGTTTGTTGAGGGAGGTTCAACCTGCAGCACTGGGGGCAGATATGGTCTCTTGGAAGAGGGGTCCGAGGGAGGTTTCTGGGTGAGTAGTTCTAGTATTGCTTCAAGTAAGTTTCGCATCCCTTTCGGTCCGGTTAATATTTTCGACGAGGCTTTAAATTTAATTTGGAGTTTGAAAGTCCCTTTTAAAGTTAAGGTTTTCGCTTGGAGATGTTTTATTAATAGAATGCCGACAAAGGTTTCCCTTTCGGTTAGGGGCTACACCTTTCCTAATGATAATCTTGTGTGTGTTTTTTGTTGTGTTTCTCTCAAAATGGTAGATCATTTATTTTTGTTTTGTGAAGTTGCTATAATGATTTGGAAGAAGGTATTGGAGTGGATTACTTTTGTTGATAATGGCTATAATAATTTGAAAAAGAGCTTCTTGATTTGAAATTCCTTTGGTAAATGGAAGAGGTTGCGGAGAAGTAAAGAAGGTTGTGTTTGGTTAGCTACTTGGTGGTATCTTTGATTATTAAGAAATGGCATCATCTTTAGGAATGACTCTTGGAATATTTTAGATGTGGTTTGGAGCATTAAAACTTTGGTTTGAAGATGGTCTTTCATTTATCTTAAATCTCAATTGGTATGTAATTTTTTTATCGAGCATAGCCTCGTCTTTTTGTAAACAGGTTTCGAGAACCCTTAGTTCTTTTCATTAATATATCTCGCTTATAATAAAAAATTTAAAGGCAAAATAGTACATATTATTATAATACATGATTTATGGCTAGATCTCATAACACACTAAACTGTTTTAGCTTCTTTATTTTATTTTCCAATTTTATTTATGTTGTCACTTTGTTTTAGCCTTCATTTTTTTCTTCAAAGAGTAACGTTTTGTACTAAAGATTGGATGGAAATACCAGATTTTTACAAATGGCATTTTTCAATCAAATTATATATTATTATCAAATATTTTTATGTGATACCGGATATTTAGGGAAAAAAATCATTTGAATCGATTTTTTGAAATTGTTTATTACAAATTTCTGGTTTTATACTCGTAATTTAGAATTATCCAATCAAATCCTAAATTTTATTTTCATTTTTACCGATAATTTAGAAATATTCGGCATACGTAATGTGTTTTTATCGACAATTTTGAAAATGCCTATAAAATGCATATATTCATACAGGATATTTACAAATTGTTGGTAAAAAACATACATGTATGTCAAAAATTTTAAAATTGTCGATATATATGTGGCAGGATATTTCAATAAATCTGGTAGGTCAATATTTTTTTAAATTTTTGGGTTTCTTGTGTAGTGAGGAAAAGAGGCAAAAACAACAAAGTCATACCTAGATTAAGCGAAAAGTAGTTGTAAAGAGCTTTGGTGGAGGAAGCGAAGATGATGAAGACAATCATCTAGATACTAGAGCAGGTAGAGTAGTTTTCATCTCAGAGATCGTGAGGTTGAGCCAGATGTTGTCTTTCCTATTTAGAATGAGATGAAGGTTCCTGTTTTGGCCGATACGAAGGTGCGGACTTAGACTGATATAGAGGCATCTGCTCAGACTGACACATATAGGAGTTTCCTCTTAGGGTCCCCTTAACCTACCATACTCACTAGGTACTCTGATCTTGTGGTATTCAGATTATGGCAGAGGGAGGTATAAATATTTTAATTTAAGTTGTTTAATTTATTAGTAGTTAACTGAATGCAACTGATAATTTATTCTTTATTTGTTACAAGAACACGCTCTATTAATGATCCCTACTCATGGTTTTGAGTTGAATAAATTATTATTAATATTGGAATGTTGTCATTAGTGGATTATTCTCTTACCAAGCATGACGCTCCCTTGTTGTCTGCTTTTGTTAAGCGATGGAATAAGGAAACATTTTCCTTTCATCTTATATTTAGTGAGATGGCGATTACCCTAGATGATGTCTTCATCCTCTTATATCTCCCCCTTGCTAGAAACATTTACACCCCACCCCCGTCGATGAGGCAGCAGATTGCATGTATAGTTGTTGAGACATACTTGGGAATTACACCGGAGTCAGTATTTATGTAGGTTAGAGCTAACAAGGGTGCTCAATTTCGTCCCTTTTAACTCTAGAATGTGTATTAGTCACTGGTGGATCACTTTATATATGAGGTGGTAATTAGGGTATATGTGTTACATCTTGCAGGATGTATTATTTTAGTGAATAAGTCTCATGTATACATCGATGCCAGATGCATATCCCAATTTTTAAACATTGAGTCTCTCTATTAGGCATGCGATTGTGGTATCTTGATGATACTATATACTACATTTGGAGAGGTGACCCCCTTTGAGATGATACAACATACCGATTATTGGAGTCTATTTTAGGTATGAATATTTATTATATTTTATTTCTTTCCTTATTATTTATCAAATACATTTCCTACATCTAAGTTATTTTATTATACTTTATTTTACTACAATGTTGGATATAAAAGCATGTCCCTTCCATTTGTGATAGGCGCAGTCATGGTCCTATCACAAATGGCTCCCCATGGGACACCAGATGGAGCATGAGGAGTTCTCATTTAAGTAGTCTTATAGAGTATATATGAGGGATCATTTCTCTGACTATGGATGATGTCATATGGATACCATATGCAAACCATAAAGTGCATTAGGAGTTCGATGATGTTGTCTGTATTTGGGTTATTAGTGATGAGACAGTTGTGTGGTTTAATATTTACCTGAGAGGTGTTTGCGCTAGTTTGGCCATGTTAAGGGAATTCCTATACCAACTCATGTCATTCTATATAGGGAATTGATATATTTTTTAGGTCTAACATTGTGAGAAGTGCCATTGATATTAGAAAAAAATAGTAGAGGTATGTTTTCCTGGATATTGTATGTATGGTTATTTAGAGTGGTACTTAAGAGTATCACAACCTTGCATCATCCTACCTGTTCACCTTGCAGATGATGTTGGACCTTCACATGATAGAGGACATTCATATGACATGTCATTACCTCCGCCTGGTATGACTGGCCAGCAACGACTATAGATGATAGTACTTATTTCTGATAACCTCGTGAGTTTTTTAAACCTAGATGGTGAGGTATATATCAGGTTATTGTAGATAGTACACATTTCCCGTGGTGGATCAGTAGATTTATTTGTTTGATCATTATTTATTATTATTGTCACTATTAAGGGTTTGTACTGAATTATTTGTATTTTGTTGACACTTTATCTTAACATTGTATTACATGAAAATTAGCATTATAGTACTGCGAGATGAAATTAACATAACATAAATTAACATAAACATAGGCTACCATAAATTTATATAACATGAACATAACTTAAAAATTGGTTGATAATTCAAGACGTTTCAACATCTTCAGAATATTGTCATTAGATCATGCAACTATCGCATCCATATGATTGGCCATTTGTTTTGTATCAGTGAAATATGCTCCACATAACTCTTAGTTGTTCATTCGCCTTCAGCTCAAACTTACTAAACCTAATCTTCCCTATAGTATCAATCAATGGCGAGCAGTATTCGATCTTAACCACCCTATGATTATTTGGGTAGCGCAAGATATTATCTAATTTGAATTTTAGAATATTAATAAGAGTGTCCTCTGCGGTCCTTAATTCAATAGGATGATTCACTCCATTAAAGTAAGAAAATGGGAGATTCCAATATTAATACATTGCAATATGTTTTTTTTAACATCATATGGGGCATATTTATACTAGTTTTGAATCATTATGCTAGTATATTAGGTTCTTTGATGTATATTAAGGTATGTACTAGGCCAGAAAAATCGTATAAAGTGAGCCTTGTAAGCATGTATATGGCTAATCCTTGGAAGACACACTAGAAAGCCTTGAAATGGATTCTGAGATACATAAAATGATCCCTAATTAAGGTCCTGGTTTATGCTGGAGCCACGAGTAATGACAAAGTCTAAATTGAAGAATTTGTCGACTCTGACTATTCAGGATGTATGGATACCAGAAAATCTCTTTCTGGATATGATTTCACTATGTTTGGTACAAAATTAGTTAGAAAGGTTCACATTAGAAGGTTGTAATCTTATCAATAACTAAAGCTAGATACATTGCTCTTAATGAAGTTATGAAAGAAGCATTGTGTCTTGAAAGGTTTGCTAAGGACCTAAAAATTTAAGGCCAAGTTATCAGTGTTAAATGTATATTCAAAGTGATAGACATTTGTCAAAGAGTTTAACTTATCATGAGAGAACCAAGCACATTAATGTTACGATGCATTTTGTCAGAGAGAAATTGAGAAAGGAAAAGTGAAAGTCCTGAAGGTTTTGAATGAAGATAATGTTGTTGATATCTGTAAACACCCCAAATTTGCCTTCACTCTTTCTCACACCATGGCTTGTGAAATTTAATTTTTTCATTTAACATAAGCATTACATCTCATATTGCATATTTGCTTCACTGCATAGTTCAAATTCATCTGCACCTAGGGTTTGTGATCTGAGCAATCCAAGAATCCATCTGAGCCATCCCAAAGGTCTTAAAGCTTTCCAAGAGGGTCCATGTGTGTTCTATGATCATATTATGCTCCTCAAAGTTCATGAAAGTCAAGGGATCACAAGAACTGGCAAAGGCATGGAAGTAGAGCTAGGGTTTTCACTACACAGATGACCAAAAATAGGGTTTTGGTTTCAGAGGCCTTAACTCCAAATTTTTGGGTCATTCTTGTTTCTAATGGTATTAATATGTTATAAGGTTCATGTGTACCAATTTTGATGAATAAACTCATTATGGAAGGCATCTGTTTATTGGTTAACTTCCTGAGCAAGTTAAGTCAAAATCAGGGCATCTAAGGCCCCCAACAATGGAACCAAAGGGGTATTTTTTATCAATTGAAGTTAAATGATCTTTATTTGATCTTAGAAGTGGTTGGAAGTTAACAAGATTGAAGAATTTTGAGCCAATTGCAAACTTGCCATTTTTGGAAATGACTTGAAATGCAAACTTTCCATTTTGGGAAAGATTTTCAACCTCCTCTTTCATGACCAAAAATGCTTCAAATGAAAAATTCTTGGGCATGAAAGTTGTAGATTAGGTCTTTCCCTTCTTAAAAAGTATAAGAACATGTCTTGATTCATCCTAGAACTCAAGATATGGCATTTCAAAGTTGGAACAAATCACATAATTTTCAAGTTCATGCCAAAGAGGGAATTTTGCAATTTCACTTGCCAAGCATTCTAATGACCTCTAATGTGCACAAACACTTCATAACATTCCTATGCAACTTCAAAAGATCATAATTATGCATTGGAACTAGGGTTTTCATGGCTTGTGATCCAAGAAACTTCAAAGAGGGAAAGTTGCAAAATATATGCAATCTCTTCATCCAAGCCTTCCAGCACATCAAAATCAATCCCATGGCCATCCTTGAACTAAGCTGAGCCAAGACACCCCTCCAAACAACCTCTGACCCGTGCCATGCTTCAAGTACACCTCACTTTGACTTTTTGCAAAATGGCCCATACCAATCAAGTTGTGCCACCACCCATTTTCTCAGCAATCCCATTGGTTTATACAAACATCATAGACCATAAAACATACCACACACAAGCCTGAAACCTCTCATACACTCAGATTTCCAAAAACCTCAAGAAACCTTCATCTCTTCGAAATTCATAGCACAACCTTCAAAACTTCAAACTTCTTCCACCAATCAACTCAGCATCACCCCAGGATCATTTCCCACCCATCACCATAGCCTAAAACACTCTCAAACTCAAACACAATTTTTGCATACTCAGATTTGGAACTCATGATTCAGACAAAATAAACTCATTCCAAGCATCACAATAGACTCAAAGGGACCAAAGGAGGTGGATTGCACAAAAGAAGGGCCCAGAAAGTCCCATTTCAAAGAACTCCAACTCAAGTATCCTCCATGAACATTTTTTCTAGAAGCTTGTTTTCTTATTAGAATATGATTCTATATGTTGCACTGATCATGGGGATGTGTTTAGTTTTGAAAATAAGAAGAATTGAGTATGTATTGATGATCTGAAATTTTGACCTAAAAACTTGTTTGATTCGATTCAGTCATTTGATGCATGATTAATTGTTTTTGTTGATGGGTTTGAGTTTGTTGATGGTTAAAGATCATTTCTGGAGCTTGTGGTGAGTTTTTGTGGATTTTGAGATATTCAGGGAGGGAGTCTGGCCGGAGAAGATGACCAGAGGTCTTCTCCGGCCACCTGAAAGTGATTAGGGCTAATCCACGTTTAAATCCCCAGTTTGAATCTTTGCCTTTGGATTAGGATTAGGGTTAGCGTGTGTACGGTCAGGATCAGTTCACTTAAGTTAATTACGGATTAATTAATTTAATTAAAACCATTTAGTCAGTTTGAATGTGAGTCGTTGAGATACGCGCGTGGTCAATTCCCACCCTTTTTATTTGAATCTCAGCCATTGGATGCGCTGACTTCTTTTTATTCTCATTTATTTTCATTTTATTTTCATTCCTTTTGCACAATTTATTTAAAATATCAAAAAGCATTCAAAAAATATTAAACTTTGCATTATGACTTTAAATATTTTTCTCAATCCAAAAACAATTTTTATTTTATTTTTTGCATTAAAAATGTATTTTTTAAATATTTAAATGTTATTTTTAATTAATTAAAGTATTTTAATTAATTAAAAATACATTTAGGTTTCTAAAAATCACCAAAAAAATCATGAATCATTCCAATACATTTAGGTTTGATCATAGTTTGCCAATTTTCTTTGAATTAAGGGTCATAAAAATCACATTTTTAAACCCTAACTTTGAAAAATCATTTTTGTTTAACCAAGAAGAGTTTGAACTTTCTTCTTTTTGCATTGTGTTACATATTGCATGTTGTTTATAGGTCATTTTCCTCATGAATTTATCTTGCATTTTCAAATTGATTTGCATTTTTCCTTTTGAACCACCCAAAAACCCTAGAAAACTTAGGAAAATCATAACTTTTTATAGGTTAGGCTTCTGATCTTCTCCTTTGGGGTGTGACCTAGGATTAGGGTTTGTTTGAGCTTAATTTCAAATTTGTATCATGTCATATGCTTCTGTTGTATCCATTTGCATCTCATATATCCATGTAACCCTAATTTCTCATGTTAATTTGCTTTCACCTTGCATATGCATCATCACATGAACTTTCCATGACATTTCATGCATTTATATGTCATCTTAGACATCTTAGGACATGTTAGAACCTTGCTCAATCATTTCTTCACTCATTTGTCATGTTTAGCATTCATTTTATTTCATAAACTTTCATGTGTTTTCAAACTTCAAAGTATGCTTTCATATCATCTCATCCTTGTATGATCACACATATGCATATTGTATGACTTTGCATAATCCCACATGACATTTACATGGCATAAGCACTTCTGACTTTGATCATTTCATCTCATTTCACTTCATTTCTTTATGTTTTATACTTTGTGCATTCATGCTAACACTTTCAGGTTTTGGTAGGTTATTTTGGGAGGTGGACTTGCCTTCACCTCTCACTTCTTCTTATCTCATTCATATGCATCTTGTTTGTCCTTGAAGTGAATCTAATTCACTTATGTTCTATCTCTCTCACTTTCTTCCTTTAAGTTACTTATCTTCTTAGGAAGTAAGTAATTTATTCTTCTGCTTCCTCCTCCTTTCATCTGCTTCTTCCATTGGTGGCTTCCTTGAAGATATTTCTTAAGCCTCATAAACCATAGGATATCCAAGCATGATAATAATTAGGGTTGTGATTAGTCCCCCTTAGCATTTTACCTTTGGGTCTCCTTGAGTCTCTCTACTCATCTCAATAATCAGAGACTAAACTCTTAAAGTTTTAGGACTTTGGAATTAGGGTTATGCCTGCATCATTCTCTTAGGATGGAGTGTATAACTTTAATCCTAAGTGTTAAACCTTTAATTTGTTTAAACATCTTAATCAAATCACTTAATAAACATCAAGACTTTATCTTGTAACTTGGGCCTTACATTGGGGTTCTAATTCTTCCCTATGGTTAAGAAGGACTAACCCTAGTGTTTAATGGACAAGTCCCCCTCAAGTTGTCTTACAAACTTAAAATACATTTCTTAATCTCATACCTTAATTAAAATCCATTAAATAAAGGCTTGTTATATAATGAATTTAATCCCTAACCATGGATTAAGTTGAGGTATCTTCCTCAACTTAAGTGTTCTCATCTTTATCCTTCTATTAGGATGGTGTAATGAGTTTACTAATCCGTGATTAGAGATTAAACTCATTACTTAACACTAAACAAAAACCCAAAAACATCTAAATAATCACAAGTAGGTTAATGATCTTAATCCTACATCATAAAGGCAATTAGGTTGAGATGCTCATCTCATACTTAAGTAGGCTTATTATCCCTAATTAGGGAGGATATAATGAGTTTGCAAGCCCTTGATTTAGGCTTAAGCTCATTAACTTATGAAAAACACCAAAAACAATATCAAAAATGAAAACACAAAAACAAACAATAATCGTCTCCTTTGGGATTCTTTTCTCATCACACTCAATCACAAACGAGAATTTGCTTCTTCCGTCTAATGCAAGACAGTTAGCACTCGAGCCAGACGAGTCACACACTTGAGCATAGACAAGCAAGCAGTTCACAGTCAATTTTATTTCCAGTCTCTTTGAGTCGAACTGTGGTGTTCTGACTTCCTCATTGCACGAGAGGATACGTAGGCATAACTTAACAATTATCGAACAAAAGTCTCTCTGTTATCCCCCACTTTCAGCATATTTTCTAAAGCCTCAGTTCCTGAGCAATTCACTTTTTTTTGCACTGACACTTGTATATTCTTTTCCAGCTTTTGCACACAGATAGCACATACACTACCCCTTTAAAACACAATCTTGTAACATGGATCCCGTCGAGTACGACGGACAATCTGGGTGCTAATATCTTCCCAGGTTGTAACCAACCCCCTTTCTCAATCTCTCTGGTTCGAAACCGTCTTATCCATCTTTCTCTTGGTTTATGCAGCATTACCTTTCCTTCGGGATAAAAATGCCTAGCTGGCGACTCTATTCACTTCACCTTCATTTATCTTTTCGCCGATCGTTCGCGTCTGCACCGGGATTCAAATCTTCGGGAGCGACATCTTGGCGACTCTGCTGGGGATCTTATCTTATAACCAGGGCTTATGGTTCTTTTTGTGGGTTTCTCCTAGCGCTTGTTTGATTTTTGTTTACAGGGGTGTTATGTGCTACTTGTGCTTGTTGTTTATTGCTTTATTTATTGCTTTATGTACAACTTTATTTATTGCTTTCATTTACTGTTTATATGCATTTCATACTGTTATCATCATATCATTTGTGCTGGATCTCCTGTCTGTTTTGGTGGGGGGGATCATTGAGTGAGTAAGGTTCCATACCGGGGACCTGAGTGACACATAGGATAGAGTGGCTTCATATTCTTTCCCATTCCATTTCGGTCTGGTGTGGGAATATGAAACACGGTTCAGACATGGGTTTCTTCTTGAGAACTCTGTGCTACGGATTTCCTGTAGTACTAGGGCTATCTGGGAAGCCTGCTAACTCTGGATGACCTTTTTATGACCTTCAGCATCTGAGGTGAATTAGAGAAGGAACCTTTATGATTATTGTAAACAATATACCTCTGGGTTAGAAGTGTTTACACTTCTCATAACTGATCCAAGTCTGAGGATCCTTGTTCTAAAACAATACATGTGAGGGGGTTGGGATGTTTACAAGTTTGCAGGAACCCTTGGCCTCATCATACCTTGTTACTAGTTTTGTTAAGATTGCATCATTTTGGACTGTTCTTGTGAAACCCTAGACTTGTGACTCTTTATTTGAGTCCCCCACCTAGTTACTGGTTTTCTAAGCCTTCATCCGGACTTATGAACGCACATGGACCCTATCAAGGAAGATAACAGATCCATAACTTGATCACAAACCCTTTGCATATCATTCTGCATACATCATCTTGCATCATTTAAAATTTTTCTATTTGTTTTACAGGGTATCCACATCTTATCTTTGGTTTTGTTTTGACCTGTTCTACTGCTCAGATTCCTTCATCTATCTGCATCAGCCTTCTTCATTAGTTATCTTCATCAGAGATCTTCTTCAGTATCTTCTCCAGTTGTCTTCAGCAGTTTTCTCCAGTCCTTCTCCTCAATCTTCTTCACCAGCATCCTTTGTCATCATGGACCCATCCAGGAAGAGCAACATCACTTATCATTTCTTTGAGTCCACTCTGACAAGCATCAGACAGATTCAGACTCTCATCACTCCTGATCATGTCTCTTTATTCAGGGAACATTATGGTGGCATTATGGACATGATCATGGACTTGGACGCCTCCCAGAGGAGTATGATCCACACCTGTCTTCAGTTCTATGACCCTCCTCTCAGATGTTTCACTTTCCCAGATTTTCAGTTGGGACCTTTGATGGAAGAGTTCTCCATATTGTTGGGTGTCCCCATCAGGAGAGGGATTCCTTTCAACCCTGAGATGACTGCTCCCAAGAATGAAGATGTAGCTAAGGCTTTGCACTTAGAGTCCATCCTCATTGACCAGAATATGACCACCAAGGCTGGAATCTCAGGCTTTCATTTGGACTTCTTGGTTACTCAGGCCACCATTCATGCTGCAGCAGGAAAGTGGGACATTATTTGTGCTCTTCTAGCCCTTAGCATATATGGTATCAATTTGTTTGCAGACGAGCCTAAGTTTGTAAGCAAGAGTGCGATCCACCTTTTCTTGTTGAAGAACCCAGCCCCTACTTTGCTTGGAGACTTTTACTACTCAGTGCATCAACGGAATGAGAAGTAGAGGGGAAGATTAGTCAGATGTTGTGCACCTCTTTTCTATTGTTGGTTGTTGAGGCACTTTCCAAAGTCAGAAGCTTTCCTGAATCCTCATCAGTCAAGGAACTGGGCTAAGAGAATGATTGCCCTTACTTCAGAAGACATCAAATGGTGCACTCAGAGCACCAATGGCTGAGATATCATCACCATCTGTGGGCAATATCCCAATGTACCCCTGATTGGAGTGAAGGGTTGCATCAACTACAATCCTTTGTTGTTCAAAAGACAAATAGGATATGCCTTGGTACATCCACCAAGAGAGCAAGACTTGTCTGAAACCCTTTACTGTGACATTCAGCACAACCTTGCCATTGCCAGACAAGCAGCATGGGCTTGGGACAATATTCAGACAAAGGGGACTGCTATTCTTGGAAAGTGCAACAACATAGCTTCAACTCAGTATCTTGATTGGTCACGTATCAGGGGACAGATCACCCGCATGCCATTCACCCTAGAGGATGTGCCCGAACCATCAGCAGTAGAGCCTGCAGCTACAGTCAGTTTAGAGGAGTTTGAGAAGTTGAAGGAAAGGAATAATCAGCTCTCTGAAGCTTTGAAGAAGACCCTCTGGGAGAGGAATGATATTCGTCTGGACAATGAAAGGTTGGAGAAGCTCCGAATCGAGCATATGACTAAGATTGAGACGACAAATGATTACATCAGAAGGGCTAGAGCAGGGGAGTTGGTATTAAAGAATGCTTGCAAGTAAGCCAAGATTCAAAAGGCCAGAGTTGAGCACTACTTGGAGGAGAGTCAGGCTAGGTGGATTAGGATCACTGAAGCTCGTTCACAGGAAGATCAGAGGACCCAGGATAAGATAGAGCAGCTAGAAGCTAATGAAAAAAAGAATCAGGAGGCCTTGTTAGTAGCACAGAAGGAGATCTCCGAGTTGAAGCTCCGTGCGGGGTTGAAGATATCAAAGGACCAAGACAAGCATAAGAAGTTGACCAGGGCCATTTCCACCAGGAACCTTCTTATCAGGACCATCACAGAGCATCCAGTTGGCCCAGTGACTGAGGCTTTCCTGAAAGAAGTCAGAGAAGATGATTATGGATTGGATGTTTGATTTCTTTGTACTTGTACTTCATTTTGATTGTATTTGTTGATTGTATTTTGGACCCACCATGGGAACTTTGTTGTAATCAAATTATGTATCTTTACACTTTGTAATATATGGTTTGTGTTTTTATGGGCTTTATCTCTCTTCAACATCATCATTCCTCGAGGTCTAGAAGGTCAAAACCAAATAACCAAACCGGATACCCTTGGAAGATAAATAGATATCCTGCATTGCATACTAACCTCATTTCTTTGTTTTGTAGGTTTTTATTTTTGTTGTTTCTCACTTTGTTGTGGTTTCAGGAAACATTGCTCGTAGAAGAGTCTTCCCCATCAATAGAGTGCACCAGTATCCGACGAGAAACAACCTTCCGGGCTTACAAATGGACCAGGTTCAACAAGATCTGACTGACGTGAGAATCCAAATGGCCAATGAAAGGACTGAGATGAGGGCCTAAACGAACCAATTTATGGCAGTGGTGACTGGGTTGGCCCAGAGCTAAGAAAGACTGAGAGAGTTGGTTGAGCGGCAAACTCCCGAAGAAAACCACCCAGGTACAAGGGGAACCAGCAACAATGATCATGTACAACCTCGCACTGATCCCCCAGAGTTTGGACCTCATCTTAACCCGAACATCAATGCTATAAGAAATACCCAGGGCAACACTAGAGGGCGTGCCTTGCAGGAGGACCCTCAAGAAGAACAATTTACTGTGGTTGGGGCAGAAGATGAAGTCTATGATCGTCGGCTGGACGAGATAGCAGAAAAGTTGAGGTCCCTAGAGTCTCAAAACTCCCTAGGTTTTGATGTCATGGATATGGGACTAGTGGAGGGGGTTAGAATTCCTCACAAATTCAAACCTCCCTGTTTTGAAAGATACAATGGTACATCCTGCCCTCGTACCCATCTCCAATCTTTCCTGGGGAGATTGAAAGCCTACACCATGGATGAAAAACTGTGGATGTTTTATTTTGAGGATAGCTTGACAGGGGGATCCCGTGAGTGGTACTCTCATTAGAGAGTATGCTCAAAGATGGAGGCAATTAGCTGCTTCCGTTCAACCCCCGATGTTAGAAAGGGAAATGGCAGATATGTTCATGAACACTCTCCAGGGGACTTACATTGATAGGTTGGCTACTTTTTCTTCCACTAGCTTTGAAGACGTAGTCATAGCTGGGGAAAGAATTGAGAGCTTATTGAAATGGGAAAGATTTTTGATAATGGCGCCAGTTCAAGCAGTGCAAGGAAACCATTTGCAGGGCCTCGTAGATCCAGTGAAACAAAATTTGTACATATGGGCAAAGGAAGACCCCGGTATCTACCAAGATCAATTTCCGCTGTCACTATTCCTACTCCACCCCCTCAATACACTCAACAACCACAACATTTTCCTCAACAGCAATAGTTTCCTCAACAGAGGTCCTATAACAACAACAACAACAACCAACAACAACGCCCTTTCCAGCAAAGGCCATCTCAAGTCAACAGAGTGATTGACCCTATACCAATGCCATATGCCACCTTGTTGCCACAACTCCTGAAGCTTAATCTTGTCGAGTTAAGGACATTAGCTCCACCAGATCCTCATAACCTTCCGAGAAATTACGACGTCAACGCCAGGTGTGCTTTTCATTCCAATGCACCTGGTCATACCACAAAAAAGTGTAGAGCCTTGCACATGAAGGTCCAGGATCTGGTTGATTCAAAGGCCCTAAATTTTGCACCACCTCCTAATGTCATGAAGAAACCTATGCCCAGCCATGGTGGGCCCAGGATATACGCAATTGAGGAGGGCCAACCCATGAATTTAATTGAAGATACTGCAAGTATTCAAACACCTCTGGCAGAGGTTAAAGCTCAGCTTTTAAAATGCCAGGTGTTCCCAGGTTGTGAGGCTTGCTGTGAATCTTGCAAAGTTTCCGTCAATGGGTGTGCAAGCTTGAAACGTGGCATCAATGGCCTGATCAGAGAAGGTATCCTGCAAATAACAGCTTCTACAACATCAACAACAACAAATACTTATCCTACAACTACAAAGACAATTGTTCCTACAGACTCGTCTACAAAATCAGCAACCACTCTTCCATCACTTCAACAAACACTAGTTCAATCTCATCCGCTTCTACAACTACAACAAACATGACCAACGACGTCTCCACAGTCACCATATATTATGACCCTGCAACGGTCCCTGATTCCAACAATTTTCAGAACAATCTCAACAACAGTTTCAGCAACATCCCAGTTTCAGTCAATCACCACCACCATCAACCAGAAATCCTGTTACCATATTTTATGATCCACAAACAATAAGGGTTCCTACCTATGCTGTAGTCAGTCCAGTCACCATCACGGTACCTGGACCCATTCCATACGAAAAAGACAATGATGTACAATGGCATTATGGTCCAGACCTTTACTGCAACAAAGAGAGAGTCCTTCTTGATTCTTCAGTTCATACACCACAATTGGATAATGTCGGGGGAGGCGGAGGCTTCACCCGAAGCGGACGCCTCTTCGCGTCACAAGTTCCACGAGCTAATACTGAGGCAGAGGCTGCTGCCAAAGCCAAAGGTAAGAGTGTGACACCTGAAGAACCTGTACCAAAAGAGGCCCATAAATACTCCTTTGATCAAGATGTGGATGAATTTATGAGGATAATCAAAAGAAGTGACTACAAGGTTGTGGATCAGCTCCACCAAACTCCTTCTAAGATCTCCATCTTATCCTTGCTGTTGTGTTCCGAAGCTCATCGGGATGCACTACTTAACATCTTGCACGCAGCCTATGTGCCGGAGGAGATCACAATGAATCAGCTCGAGACAGTGGTGTCTAATGTTAATACTAGCCATGGGCTAGGTTTCACCAACGCTGATTTGACAACGGAAGGTCGTCACTACAACAAAGCTTTACACATCACCCTGGAGTGTAAAGGGGTTATGCTTTCACATGTTCTTGTTGACATTGGGTCTTCACTCAACATCTTGTCAAAGAAAGCCCTTGTCAAGCTTGAATATGATGGTATAGCTCTCCGACCAAGTAATCTGGTGGTTAGAGCTTTTGATGGCTCCAAGAGGTCTGTTCTTGGAGAGCTGGAGCTTCCTATGATAATCGGTCCGCAGGTCTTTTAGACTACTTTCTATGTGATGGACATTCAGCCGGCCTACAGCTGTTTGTTGGGTCGACCATGGATTCACGCTGCTGGCGCAGTTACGTCGACCCTTTACCAGAAATTGAAATATGAGTTGGGAGGGCAGATTATCACAATCTGTGGTGAAGAGGATATCTTTGTTAGTTATCTGGCTACCTACAAATACATTGAGATGGATGGTGAAATCCACGAAACCATGAGCCAAGGGTTCGAAGCACTGAACGTCAATGAGGCGACAACTGAAGTATTTGCTGCATCCCAGGAAGACAGGATGGGTACTTCAATTGTCTCCTATCAACAAGCTCAGAAGGTTGTTGAAGATGGAAATGCCCAAAGATGGGGCAAGCTGCTACCGGTGGAGAAGAAGGATCAAAATAAATAACTTCATTTTTTGAACAAGATTAAAATTGATCACTAAAACGAACAAATCTCAACCCTTGCAGAAATAATCCTCCAGATTGCACCGACAACAACACTGCTATGACCTTGTATGACTTCGACAATCCTATTAATCAAGCTGATGAAGGGGTTGAAGAAGACTATGAGTTGCCTGAAGAGTTAGCCAGGTTGTTGAGGCAAGAAGAGAAAGTGATTACTCCTCATCAGGAGGAGGTTGAAACTATTAATCTTGGTACCAAGGAGGATTTAAAAGAAGTGAAGATTGGGGCCAGTCTGCAAGCTTCAGTAAAAGAACAGCTTATCAACATGCTTCGAGAATATGTCGACGTCTTTGCTTGGTCCTATCAAGACATGCCCGGTCTAGACACGAATATTATCATGCACAAGCTACCCTTGAAAGAATATTGCCCTCCAGTGAAACAAAAGCTACGCCGTACCCATCCAGATATAGCCATGAAGATTAAGGAAGAGGTACAAAACAGTGGGATGCCGGTTTCCTTGCTGTAACTAGTTACCCGCCGTGGGTCGCTAACATTGTACCAGTGCCTAAGAAGGATGGAAAGGTACGTATGTGTGTGGATTACTGGGATCTGAACAGAGCTAGCCCGAAGGATGATTTCCCATTACCTCACATTGATTTATTGGTCGACAACATAGCTCAGTTCTCGGTATTTTCTTTCATGGATGGATTTTCTGGGTATAATCAGATCAAGATGTCACCCGAAGACATGGAGAAAACTACCTTCATCACACCTTGGGGCACATTTTGTTACAAGGTAATGCCTTTTGGACTGAAGAACGCTGGTGCCACTTATCAACGGGCTATGGTAACATTATTCCATGATATGATCCACAAAGAAATTGATTGCTATGTGGATGACATGATTGCCAAGTCCCTTACTGAAGAAGACCATCTGGTAAATCTGCTGAAGTTGTTCAAGCGTCTGAGGAGATATCAGTTGAAGTTGAATCCCAACAAATGCACATTCGGGGTACGTTTCGGTAAGTTGCTGGGATTTATCGTAAGTGAAAAGGGAATTGAAGTTGATCCTGACAAAGTCAAAGACATTTAGGAGATTCCAGCACCTAGGACTGAAAAGGAAGTTCGGGGGTTCTTGGGTAGATTGAACTACATCTCAAGGTTCATATCTCACCTTACTGCAACCTGTGAGCCCTTGTTCAAGATGTTAAGAAAGGAACAAACAATCAGGTGGAACGACGATTGTCAGAAAGCTTTTGACAAGATCAAGGTGTACCTGCAAGAACCTCCAATTCTCATGCCTCCAGTTGAAGGAAGACCTCTGATAATGTATCTGACAGTATTAGAAGGATCAATGGGGTGTGTGTTGGGCCAGCATGACGAGTCTGGTTGAAAAGAGTATGCAATATACTACCTAAGAAAAAAGTTTACCGACTGTGAACAACGTTATTCACTGCTCGAGAAAACTTGTTGTGCTTAAGTGTGGGCTGCTCGGCGACTAAGACAGTATATGCTGACTCACACCACTTTACTGATCTCAAAAATGGACCCCGTCAAATACATATCTGAGAAGCCAACACTTACCGAAAGGGTTGCAAGATGGAAAATGATTCTGACAGAGTATGACATTCAGTACACATCTTAAAAAGCCATCAAGGGCAGTGTACTGTCTGTCTATCTAGCTGAGTAACCCATTGATGATTATTAGCCCATGAGATTTAACTTCCCTGATGAAGACATCATGTTCTTAAAAGAAAACGATTATGAAGAGCCAGTTCACACTGAAGGGACTGATCCAGAAGAAGAATGGACTATGATGTTTGACGGGGCTGTCAATATGAATGGTCGTAGAGTTGGTGCAGTGCTCATTACACCTAAAGGAGTTCATATGCCTTTCTCGGTAAAACTCACCTTTGCATGCACCAACAACGAAGCAGAATACGAAGCATGTATCATGGGTCTTGAGGAAGCCATTGACCTCAGGATCAAGACATTGAATGTATTCGGAGATTATGCTTTGGTAATCAATCAGACCAACGGAAAATGGTACACTCACCAGGAGCATCTGATTTCGTACCGTGACTATACGAGGAGATTATTGACCTTCTTCACAACAGTCAAACTTGAGTACATCCCTCGAGACGAAAATTTGTTCGCAGATGCTTTAGCTACCATTTCCTCCATGATCAAGGTTCAAACTGCCAATTATGTGCCTCGGATTTTAGTATCCAGACTGGACCGACCGACATACGTATTCTCTGTGGACACTGCTAAAGATGACAAGCCTTAGTTCCATGACATCAAATGCTTCTTAGAGGATCAAACATACCCACCTAGGGCATCATCCAATGATAAGAAGACATTAAGAAGGCTGGCCGGTAGTTTCTTCCTTAATGCTGATGGCTCATTATACAAGCGAAACTTTGACATGGTTCTGCTCAGATGTGTTGACAAGAAAGAAGCATACTTGCTGATGCACGAGGTGCATGAAGGTTCTTTTGGTACCCATGCTGGAGGGCATGCAATGGCAAAGAAATTATTAAGATCAGGATATTAATGAATTACAATGGATGCAGATTGTTGTGCCTATGCCAGAAAGTACCATAAATGCCAGATCTACGCAGATAAAGTGCACGTGCCTCTAAATCCTTTGAACATAATGTCTTCACCTTGGCCCTTCGCCATGTGGGGCATTGACATGATTGGAAAGATTGAACTGACTGCTTCAAATGGCCACAGATTCATCCTGGTAGCCATTGATTACTTCACCAAATGGGTTGAAGCAGCTTCGTATGCAAACGTCACCAGACAAGTGGTAGCCAGATTTCTGAAGAGAGACATCATCTGTCGATATGGAGTTCCCGAGCGAATCATTACTGACAATGGTTCCAATTTGAACAACAAAATAATGGCAGAACTGTGTCGGTACTTTAAAATCCAACATCACAACTCTTCTCCTTATAGGCTAAAGATGAATGGCGCTGTTGAGGCAGCTAACAAAAAAATCAAGAAGATTGTGCAGAAGATGGTGGTTACTTATAAAGACTGGCATGAAATGCTACCATTTGCTTTGCATGAGTATCGAACCTCAATCAGAACATCCACTAGGGTAACACCTTATCAACTTGTGTATGGTATGGAGGCAGTCCTACCTGTTGAAGTTGAGCTTCCCTCCTTACGAGTAATGATGGATGTGAAGCTAGATGAAGCAGAATGGGTCCGGTCTCGGTACAATCAATTGATTTGATAGAAGAAAAGAGGTTAGCAGCCATCTATCATGGGCAGTTATATCAAAAGCGGATGAAGAAAGCCTTCGATCAGAAAGTCAGGCTTCGGGAATACCAAGTGGGAGACCTTGTTCTGAAAAGACTCCTTCCTCCTCATACAGACCACAGGGGCAAATGGACTCCAAACTACGATGGTCCATTCATAGTAAAGAAGGTTTTCTCTGGCGGAGCACTGATTTTCACTACTATGGATGGCGAAGATTTCTTATCCCCAGTGAATTCAGATGCAGTTAAAAAATACTTCGCATAAAATGACCCGTTGGACATAAAAACAAAATGTACGTCCAGGCAAAAATAGGTCATCCCGGCGAGTCAAAAACAGAATAAAAGACTCGGGCAAAAATAAGGGGAAAAAATGTATGTACACCCGCTGAGTTGAAAAGCCGCATCGGACAACTCAGGCAAAAATGGGTATCCCGGTGGATTGAAAACCCGAAAGGGAGATCCATGCAAAATCAGGGAATAAGCGAACAACTGCATTTTGAATTCGTCTGTATCATTCACAACATGGCAAGCTTCGAAAGGACAAAGCATCGGTCAGAATCAGCCTTCTTCAGAAAACAAGATGAGAAGAACGTCAAGGTCATACATTTCAATGCAAAGGAAGTTCACCGGAACGTCGTCGTCAACATTGCCAACACCTTTATTTTCTCAATTTACAACAATCTCCTCATTTCAGGGGATTTGTTTCTTTGATTGTATTTGCCAATTCAGGGCACCCAGATTAATAAAATCAGAGTTTTCGGTCACATATCGTTTTGTACATTTTTGTTTCGTTTGTAAAATGTCCAATATTCATGATACAATACTTGCGTAAAACAAATGAGCCATTTTTTAATAAATGCTTGCAGGAAATATATTGCTTTCAGGTAAGTCTAACTCCTATGACGGAATCTGGTTAGGGATACCTCTGGATACTTGTGCGCTTCTTTTGTCTTAATAGGTTGCAGGTATTCAGTACACAACATGGGGCATACTAAGCATTGAATCCCCAACATGCTACTTCCCAGAAGTCATTACCAAGTAGTGCCTGACAACTCTTCCACAACAAGGTGGTCAAGGAATTTCCTATTCCCCACCAGGATGCCAGATCTCTCTCATCCTCAGCAAAGTTAATGGGAATTGTCTCCCCACAAAGTTTCCATTCTCTCCCTAGAAGAGAAATGCCTGAAACTCATCCCCAACAAAGTAGCTGAAGCTTTTTTCTCCCCAGAAAAGTTCTCCTTACGGATAGATCTACCAATGATCTATTCCCTCCAAGCAGAGTACTCTTTACGGATAGATCTACCAATGATCTCTTCCCTAGCCGGGATATCCCTCCAAGCAGATCAGCCAGAGATCTTTATCCCAACAGGATCCGAGTCTCGGATCCGTTTCTCCCCTTTGCATAATCATGGTGTAACACCCCAAAATTTACCCTCTTATTTATTATCAACCTCGAGCAATTTACACTTCATTCTTGCTTCATTCTGCATATCATCGCATTTGAAAAAATAAATAAATCATTCGTCGTCCTTTGCATGAGGTGTGTGGTCGATTGAGGTTTGCCAAGCATTGGAGTTCAAGAGAAAAATAATATACCAAAAATAATCCAAACCACTTCCAAGCTAACCGACCAAAAGCGAAAAATTCACCTTTCTCTCCCTTTTCTTTCCCTTTTCCTTCCACTTTTCTTCCACACTTCCTTTCATTCTTTCCCTCTTATTTTTCCACTTCAATTCCACTCCATTTCCCTTGGAAGCTTCCATCATGTTCTACCATCTTCTAGAGTGTTCCAAGGAATATTCCAAGGAATATTCCCTTTTCCAACCCTAACCCTAACTAACTACCAAACCATAATTTTGGATCCCAAGCCTAATTTTTGGGCCCCAAACCTAATTCCATTCCCAAACCTAGCTCCAAACCTAGCCTCTATATATTCATTAATCATTTCAATCCAAAGGGTTCCCACAATTTTCCAACTTTTCACTCTTTCACAATCACTTTTTCTCTCTCACCTTTCCTCCATTTCCCCTTTCACCAAAGCTTCTTTGAATAAGCTCTTGAAGCTTAAGCCTCCAACCTCCATTAATTGTGGATTGTAGAAGAAGAAGCTAGTGATTTTTTTGAGGATTTCGGCTTATCGGAAGTGTGCGAAGGTTCAAGCATCAAGAACGCATTTATTTTGCGAATCCGCGGTTTTCTTGGTTTTCTCTTCGATCAAGCTCCGATTCTTGCAACATTCACCGAAGCACTTCTCCGCTTTGTAGGTTGGTGATCTAAATCACTTCTTCTTTAAGTTATTCTCTTCATCTCTCCATTTCGACATTCTTTAATTGCTTTTTTCGCTTTACTTGAAATCGTTTCCGTTTCGATTATGTATTGCTTGCGTTTTGTGATTTTTGTTGATTTAGAATTTAAAGTGTTGATAGCTATAGGTGCTAGCATGTGTAAATAAGCTCCAATTGAGCAGAAATTAGTGTTAGCATGTTTCTAGTAATGTTAGGGATCTTTAGAAGTGAGTTTGTGGTCAAAAGCACTTATTTCAAAGACTTTTTTCAATTCTGTTCAGCGTTAACCAGCTAACGCATTTGGTTAACCGGTTAACGCGTGCGTTTAGCCATAAATCAGTGTTGTCCAGGGTCCGTTAACCGGTTAACGCATTTGTTTAACCGTTTAAAGCTGTTGATTTTTTATTTTTTAGGTTACTTGATTGCTCAATCTTGCTTCCTAGTGCCTTTAATGTTCATACATGTTTAGGTAGTGATTTTAGGGAATTTTTGGGTCCATTTCCAGTAGCTCATTCCCCCATTTCGAGTCATTTTGACACGAGTCCGTTCATGTCGCATATTATGCATTTTTGTGTTTATTTGTGCATACCTTGATTTCTTGCATCTTGTTGCTATGTTCATGCATCATTAGATATGTAATAATCATGTTGCATTCTGTTTTTACATATTTGCATTGCATTAAATCATTTTGTATTTCTTTATGTTGATGCATGTTGCATGTTGCATAATCATGTATGTATGTGCATTTGGTTGCATTTTGTTGCATACTTGATCAAATCATTCATATCAATTCAATTCTGAATTTTGCATTGAGTTTAGCATTCTTGTTGATCTAACATGTTGCATATTCATAATCAATGTTCATCATGTTCATATGCCATGTTCATGTGCCACTTTTTGCATTACTTGTTGCATAATCAACCATGTGATGCATGTTCATGTTCTTGCTTTTATATATGATGATCCATGTTCAAATGTATGTTCATGATGGAATTGGTGCATATTCATTGAGTTTGTGCATTAAAAAATGAAAATAATCAATTCTGGATTTTGCATTTCATAGCTGTTTTTGCATATAAGTACTGTAAAATGTATGTTGTTTGTAACCTTTTACACCTACGTTTTCATGCTGCATGCTGGCTGTAAAAAGCTAATTTGTGTTATGTATTGTTTTCATAGCTGTTTGTGTATTAGAGTGCTGTAAATAGTTGCTAAATTTTTGGTTTTAGCATTTTTAGGCACCCTTAAACTTAAGATTGAGTCTAGTTTAGGTCCAAGTTGCCTTAGAATTTAATCGGTGTGAGTTTGCTTTATTATTTTTAATAAAAATGCACATTAACCTTTGTTTTGTAGAGGGGAAGATTGAGGTAAGTTTCCTTCACCTTATCATTTTCTTTTTATGCATTTATTTATGCATTTAATTCATGTTTCCTTCCATATTTCCGTTTGGTGGGATTTCCCCCCCCCCCTCCTTTGCTAGGACCAACTTGCCTTCCTTAGGAAGTAAGTTGCATCCTTTTTCTTCTTTCTTTTCCTTTTGCTCTTTAGGATTAGAAAACCCCACTAACCATTAGGATCTCCCTTTTGTATATAATAAATAACTTAGGGTTGGTCTTAGTCCCCCTTAGTTTTGTCCTTTTTCCGATTTGAGTCTTCTTCTCTCATCTTTAAACAAAATCTAAAAGACACTTAATAAAAACTGAATGTTCTTGTACGACACGAGACTTTGTTGCGGAGTTCTTATACACGTCCCGTTTCGGGGCGAGGTGTAAGTCGCTACCACGATGGATAAGTCTTAGTATGAGAATATTCACAAACAAACTCCAAAACACTTCTCATAAAAGACAATAAAAAAAAACATCGCGTCTTCTCTTCTCATCTCATAATCTTTGCGGACGAATGTGACTTGCCTCGATAGTTCAAACAGCGATACGGTAAACACCCTCGAGTCAGAGCCGGTAACACCTGAGCTAGAGCTATGGCAACGTCATCCTAAAAAACACAAACAAATAGTTCCCGCCTTTGTTAGGCGAACTACGTCGACTCTGATCCTCATTTTCCCGATGAGGTACGAAGGCAGCGGGGTAGGGCCCGTTTGAGCACATTCTTTATTTTCCCTACATTTTCCCCTTTCTTTTCATTCTCTTTTCCAATTCCATTTCTCATCCCATTCCAGTCAGCAGTTTTATTCATCAGCGGTTATTTTCTCACCCTTTGAAACAAAACAAGCAAGCGTGGATCCCGTCGGGTACGGCGGACGGTCTGGGGTTCTAATACCTTCCCAGGTCGTATCCGACTCCCGAACCCAGATCTTTGGTTCGCAGGACCTTGTCATTTCCTTCTTCCTCAGGTTTGTGCATCATTACCTTTCCCGTTCCTTCGAGATAAAAATGCCTGGTTGGCGACTCTATCTTTCCGCGCCACTTTCGCGTTTGTACTAGGATGAAAATCCCGGGAGCGACAGCTGGCGACTCTGATGGGGACCGAACCCAGAATCTCTGGTTTCCCTTGTAGAGTCAATCCTAGAGCTTGTGTGTTTTATTTCTTTGGGTGTTTATCTGTTTGCTGTTGTGCGCTTTAGTTTAGCTTTACTGTTTTCATTTACAGCTTTACTTTACAACTTTACTTTACAGCATTTATTTACTGCTTTCAGTATTTATCATGCATCATTATCACTATCTAGCTGTGCTGGTTTTCATTTTTTCTGCGGGATGAGAGTTACTGTGAGATAAGTCAAATACCCGGCTTGAGTGCACTATAGGATTAGCGTGGAAACGTTATACTCGCATGGTTACATGATGAGTGGCGATGTGTTCCACACCCAGGTTACGATCGTCTTCGGACTATCTTGTGTGGGGATTTCCTCCACTTCGGGATACGGCCTTGATGGTTATGTGCAAATGGGGACCGATCATTGAGAACCTTAGTGGAAACAACCCTCTCTAGTGATGACAGTGGCAGACCACATTTGTTGGCAAACCCACTCGCATCCGAGGGCCCACTAGGAACTCACATAAGATGGCCCGGTTCTCTCATAGGAACCCAGTCAAGGCAAACTGTTCGTATGACGATAGTATTGTACCCTTCGGGATGAATGTAGTATTGTTTCTCGATTCAGTGCTTGAAGCTGAGGACTTATGAGGGATGCTTGTTTTCCCCGTACTCAGCTGAGACCTCCCTGGTTAGTACATAATGCCAAACCGATTCCCTAATTTGGTCATGAGCCATTTCTCAGAAATGGTGAATGTATTATTGCTATCCGGCTTTGAGAGTCCGTGATGTTGACTCAGAGTAGCATACCCGTGAGATGGGAGGGGTTTACAGGTTTGCAGGAACCCTGAAACTTCCGACATACCCACTTTGCCAACATTGTTTAGTATTATGATCAGGTTCTACATTGTCCTTTGGTTTCGAAATCCGGTTTGGTGGTACTGTTATTATGACTCTTCACCAGCACATGACTGTCTTCTCAGCACCAACGTCCACTTAGTGATCATCAGACCTTCGACCACATGCCAGTGCATTGCATAACATCCTCTGCATGCTTGCATTACTAACACATGCTTACTCATTTGCAGGGTCGCATGCCGCATTCTCATGAACATATCATACGCATTTACTGCATGATTTTCATATTTTGCATTTATTACAAGTTTTTCGGACTTCCTAACTTATTCAACTTCAGGAAATATAACTCGCCAACACGTTCATCGGTATCCAACAAAAAGAAACCGAGTGAGAATGGCTGAACGAATGCAGACTGATCTCAATGAGCTCCAACAAAGGATGGATCAGTTCATGGACATGATGACCGGCATTGCTCAGAATCAAGAGCATCTCCGGTTGATGGTTGAGCAACCCCATGGGAATGCTAATGCTGGAACACCGACTGAGAATATGGATTCTAAAGCTGCCCATAACAGAGGACCAAATCTAAATGGGACTGCGGCCCGTAATGAGGACACTCAGGAAGACCAGTTCACTATACTGGATGCTGATATGGGTAATATGAATGAGGTCAACAATCGAAGGTATGAAGAGCTGGTGAAGAAGATTAAGTCCATGGAATGTCAGAATTCCCTGGGCATCGATGTAACCAATCTTGGGTTAGTGCCAGAAGTCAGAATCCCTCCTAAGTTCAAGGTGCCATCATTTGACAAGTACAACGACAACACGTGCCCTAGAACACACATTCATGCATACTTTGGAAGAATCTCGGCTCACACTGATGACAAGAAACTTTGGATGCATTTCTTCCAAGATAGTCTATCTGGAGCTTCATTGAGCTGGTACATGAAACTAAGTCGGGTCTTTATTCGATGCTGGAAAGATTTAGCTGAAGCTTTTCTCAAGCAGTATCAATACAATATTGATATGGCTCCAAACCGCACTCAGTTGCAGAACTTGTCTCAAGGACCTAAAGAAAGTTTTAAGCAGTTGTTCGCGGTGATTTCTGGCGAACAACCTCTGGTTAACCAATTTCTCAGAAAGTTGGGTTACTTGCAGGACCAACCAAACAAGTCCTGGGACACAAGTGCAATTGTTCTGTCGAACTATTCTTAGTGTTTGTGATTGGTTTATGGTTTACTTTGTTAATACTGTCAAAGTGTTAAGAACTTTGATTTTAAAAGTAAAGTAAAGTTTAAGTTTAAAATGAAATAAAGTTGAAAGTTTTAAACTAAACAAAAAGAAATGTCGAAGACTATAACTTGCATAAAAGTAAATAAAGCTTAAAAATGACATAAACTTGGTGAATAAACTAGTAATTTAAATAACTTTGAAAGATAAATGGTTTTCAAACGTACATGGTTCCAAATATCAAACTCATTTTCTCTCACACTGGGTACTTAGAGTATTTACAGGAATTTTGTATCAATTTTCACACACCTATTCTAAACACAAACTATTCTATTTATACACAAATAAAGTAACTGCCTAGAATGGAAAAATCATAAATAAATGACAAATGTCAGCCTGCATGTAACTTCCTCTCCTGAACCTTCCAGGTGTCCAACTGTCAAAGTTTACAATGTTTTGAATTTGAATTCCCTTCTTTGGTGACGAAACCTTGCACCTCTTCAAACTGTCGAAACCTTTAAAGAAGAAACAACTTCTTCAGCAACTGCCAAACACTACTTTTGTCAAAACCCTTTTCTGTCGAGACGTCGAAAAACAACCTTATTCTGTCAAATACTTAGCCACAAACAACTTTCCAAACTTATCCTGCCAGGACACTATTTGCCCTTCTGTCGAAACAATGGAGCTTTTAAGCTTGTCAACAGTTCTTGGATTTTTTTTTCCTTTCATCATTCTTCGACAGAGATGACTTCAAGCTCCAAATTTCAACCTGTCGAAATTATGAGCCTACAAATTGCCCCCCAGCAAAGATGTTTTCGACTATTCTTGGAGAAATATCTTTTGTTGTCGAAATGACCTTTGACTTCCTGTCAGTCTCATTTATTATAAAGTGACTTTGTTGAGTCCCAAGAAAACACCATGATTTCCACTTTCTAAAAACGTCATGTCTAGCCCACGTTTACACAATCTCCCATGACCCTACATTGTAGCTAAATCATGGCCTCCTACCAACCGCCACTTTTAATTTCCACCAATAGATCAAAACGCATGTTCCCACTTCTCCAACTGAAAAGTCTTTTCCTTTTCTTTTATTATTATTTATTTATTTTATCTTCTCATCTTCTATAAATACCACCTTCAACAACCTTTTCTTCTTTTTCACATCCTCAAAAACTCTTCTCTTACCCAAACGCAGAAACTCCATTACAAACCCTTTTCAAAGCTTCTTCTCCTTCAAACTTCTCATCTTCTCATATCCATGGCTCCTCCAAAGACTGTTGCTGATCGCAGTGCCAAAAAGACAAAGAAAATAGTTGATCTTCCTCCTGCTCACATACTATCTGGACCCATACAAATGCAGCAACAACAATACTTTCCAGAACCCCCAAATGAAAGGGAGAAAGCAAGCATCTACAGGTCTCAGGTAATGATTCCTATCTCAGTTTCTGGTGTTCACCATGCCATGCTAGGTCCCATTTTTGACCCCAATGCTGACCCTAACCGTTTGAAAGACTTTTATCCTTGTTACTCTAGTTCCAAACCCATAGCTGCGAATAAGAACCCTAGGCCTGTCGAAACAGCATCCAAAAAACCTGAGATTCCCATAGCTTCGACAGAAATAGATTTGTCTTATTTGAATCAAACTAGGATTTTTAGGAGTCCTCCCCTGACGAAAGACCCTTATGACTACTTAGCTTGGCTCACTAGGGTCGAAAAAGTCAAAGAGAAGTTCTGGAAGAAAACTGGCATTTATGACCTGATCCAACTGTCGAAGGAAGGCCCACGTTATTGCCAGAACATGCTGTTGGCCTCTTTGTACTTTTGGGATAGTACTTACAACACTTTCCATTTACCCTGTGGAATGGTTACCCCTACCCTATTCGACATAGCAGCCATTACTGGCCTCAGTCCTTTGGGAGAAATCTTTAACCCTGAACATTTAAACAAAGACCCCATAGGCTTCGACACAAAGCATGCTGGATACTCTGTTTTTATCACCCATCACCAAGGCGAAGACAATGAGGAAGTCTCCGACAGAGAGCACATTGCTTTCCTTACTCTGTGGTTAGCCAAATTTATCTTCTGCACTAGGTCACTTCAAGTTTCCAGAAGTTATATTATCATGGCTAATCAACTTCATAATGGAGTTACATTCTGCCTGAGTGAGCTACTTTTGGCAAACCTCTATGAATCCTTGAGTGAGAGTGTAAGTAACCTCAAAACCCTTAAGGACAAAGGCAACATTAGTCTCACAGGCCCCTTCTGGCTCCTACAATTATGGTTGAACGCAACCTTCGAAACTTTCATCCCTGTCAAAATGCCAGTTGTCGAAGAAGCAGTAAAAGAAAGGCGCGTTGAATGGCCTAGGTTAGTTCAACTAACCCCTACTGATGATAACATAAGCGTTCGACAAGCATTCACTAGTTACATCATGATGTTTGCCAAACGCTATAAGTTCACTCCTTCCATGGCACCATTTGCCAACAGACATGTGGGTCCCATATGGTTTACAAGACAACTCCCAGTGGAGAACCAGAAAGACGAAGACTCCTATATATCCATTTGGGAAGCTTTTCTTATGCCAAGGCACTTTTTCTCCCACCACAGTCTCAACAACAGTAAGGTGTCCCTCATTGTTTACCAACCCAACCTGGTGGCTAGGCAATTTGGATTAATACAGACAAAGACGAAGCCTATTTATCACAAGAAAGGCTCTATTATATTCTATAACTCATTTCAAAGCTTCGACAGAAGTTTAGAGTTATACAACAAATTCTTCGACTCATCTTTAGAAGTTTACCCCACCATCTTTCAACCAAGCTTCCTATGTACTGAAGACTTCGACGTTTGGTGGAAGGAATATTATATCAACAAATTCTTTGACGTAGCAACCTTCACTACTCTCCTGACGAACGCTTTTACTTTTGTGCAGGATAAAAAGAAAAAAGGTACAGACAAACATATCAAAGAAATTCAAAAGTTTAAAAAGTATTTTGAAACTATTTACAGGCCCAATGATCTTCGTTGAACCATAGGCGAAGCAGCAGTAACTTTAAAACAAAAGTTTACAGAAAAATTGGATAAGTTGGGGATGCCTTCATCTCTCCCACCACATGCACGATACAACTTTGCATTCACAACTTTTCCTCCAAAATTCCCTCCACTCCCTTCTGCAGAATTTGGTGTGGCTTTGAGCCCTCCATTTCCAGATTGGTTTGTGTGTGGATCTGATTTAAAACTTCTTCGCGAATCCAGCAAGAAACTTGCCGAACGTGTGGTTCCGACGAAGTATCACTTGGGTAACTTCACTGGGCACCTTCATGTTGGGATAGAACAAATTAGTGTCGAAGAACCCATTCTTGAAGGTGTCGAAGAAATTAAATTTCTCTTTTTAATCTCTAACTCCTTTTATTTTATATCAATGTTCATGCAATCTTTCTTCTTTCAGCTGTTAGAATTATCAAGAAAACTGCTGGCGAAGGAACCTCCTCCAAGACAGTCGAAAAATCTCCCACAACTGCCAAGAAGGTTTCGACAAATAGAAAACACCTTATTTATGTCTCTCAATGTTCCTTTATACTGAATATCTCTTCTTTTACTGCAGGTCACTCGTACACCAGCCAAGAAAAGGAAACAAGAAGAAAAGGAGATGAGTGTCGAAGAGTCTGAGGATGAATCTCCTGAACCTCAACCTCTGAAACGAAACAAAGGCCTGAAAATAAAAACAGTGGCATCTCAAAGATCCATAGTTCACAGACGAACTCCCCCTGCCAGTCCAACCAACAAAATTCCCTCAAGGAGTGAAAGAAGTGGGGACTCAAGTATTCATACTGAGATCCCTCAGGTATTTACTTTCGACTGACAACATTCCTAATCTTGACTGCATATATTCCTATCTCATACTTCCCTTTTATGCTCCCTTTAGGTTGTCATTGACGTCGAAGACTCTTCTGAAATCCAAGAACAAGCTATTCCTTCAGACTCTAGAAAGACTCTGGCCGAAAGGCTTCAAGAAGACGCCACTCCAGATGCAGGTGTCCATGGACCTCAAACTTTGGACGAATTCAACCTTAGTGACTCTGAATCTTCTGGCAATAATTCTCCCTTTCACCCAGACCAGGATGCACCAATTCAAGGACCAGCTGCTGCAACAGAAATTGACGAAGACACTCTTGGTCAGAATGTACAAGCTCAAGAGCCAACTGATACCCCAGAAGCTGCCAAAGAAATTGTCAAAGAAGAGGCTAATCTGTCGAACCAACCAAGAGCCAACTTGAGCCTTGGAGGAACTTCCCAAAATGTTCCTACTTCATCAGAAGTTCCTGCAGAAACCCCTTTGGGTACTGGTTCGACAAGCTTATCACACGAGGAAATTGAAAGCTTGAAAGTTAGAAAGCCTCTGGAATATTTGAAAGCTCTACTCAACTCCAGGTACAACTTCCAAGACTCTTCTCCCAGTGGTTCGACAGCTTCAGGGGCCACTTCTGACATTCAACCCATCAATGTCATCATGGATGAAATCAAAGCAAAAATCCTTGGGGTGGACCTGTTTGAGACCCTGGCTGAAAATCCTTCTGCCCAGTATGATCTGAAGAAACTCCTGAAACGGGCCAATTTGTTGGAGGCTTCGACTGAAGAGAGCCGTCTGGTGATGGACCTGATGTCATTGATCGATTCTGTAAGTGTTGATTTGATTCGTCAGAAAGAGTTTTCTCAGAACATTACAGCCAAATCTGAAGAACAAGTTTCAGAATGGAATATTGTGGCTTCTTCGACAGACAAAATTTCAGAACTGAACAAGCTTTCTGACGAATACACCAAAGCTGTTGCTGAGTGTGAAAACAACATTCAGGCTTATCAGACTCAGATTGCTGAACTTCAAAAGAAAATCATCCAAGAGAAGGAACGCCAGGCCACTCTCCAGCAGCCCAACCAAGAGGAAATCGACAGTGAACTCCAGAAGGGTCTCCAACATGCAGAATCAGCCCAACAACTTCACAGGGAGATTGACGAACTGACTGTCAGTAAGAGTCTCTGCGAGCGTCGAATTCAGCTTCAGAAGAAAAAATTCGACGAACTCAAAGCTACCTTCCTTCGACAGTAGTTTGCAATAGGAATTAGGAAATTTTATTTGTTTAAGAATTTTTTAACAATTTCATATGTAATGCTATTTCACGCCATCTGTTTGGCGAAGACAAGTTTTATTTGCAATTTCATTTTGTTCCTATTTTTATTTCCTGCAGTGTTGGTTTATACTTTTTTAAGTACTTTCCATTTATTTTCAGCACTCTTGAATCTTTTCCTATTTCTTCGACTTCATACGCACCATTTGAAAAAACTCTTAAAATTTTGAAAGGTCCTTCCCATTTAGGGGACCATTTTCCCATCAATCTATCTTTCTTCTCCATGGGCAAGATTACTTTCAAAACTAAATCATTTACTAAAAAGGCTTTGAATTTTACTTTCTTGTTGTAAAACTTTTCGACTCTTTCTTTCTGCCTTCTTATTAATTCTAAAGCATGTAACCTTTCTTCATCTAAATCAACCAACTCATCCATCATCATACTCCAATAAATTTCAGATGGAATCTCATGATGCCTTTGAATTCGTATTGACTGTAAACAAATTTCGACTGGCAATACTGCATCATGTCCGTAAGTTAATTTAAATGGGGTGGGATTAGTTGCCTCCTTAGGAGACGTTCGACAAGCCCAAAGGATTTGATCCAGAGTCTTGTGCCAATTTCTAGGTTTTTTACCCACGTGCTTCTTTATCAGGTTTATCACTACTTTGTTGGCTGCTTCGACCTGACCATTTGCTTGGGCATAATAAGGTGTCGAAGTTAGCAACTTAAAACCTGTCTCTTTTGCAAATGCCTGCATATTTCTTCCAGTAAACACAGATCCTTGATCAGTGGTTATAGTCTCTGGTATTCCAAATCTATACATTATGTGTTTCTGGATGAAGTCTATGACTGCTTCCTGGTCTACATTCGTCAATGGTATGGCTTCAATCCACTTAGTGAAGTAATCTACCCCAACTAAAATGTACTTCTGCCCTTTTGAAGAGGCGGGTCGAATCTCACCAATCAAATCCAAAGCCCAACCTCTGAATGGCCAAGGCTTTATAATGGAATGTAACTCATTTGCTGGCACATGAGGTATGCCTGCATGAATTTGACATTCTTGACAACCCTTTGCAAATTCGACACAATCTTTCAACATTGTTGGCCAATACATCCCTTGTCGAAATAGTAACCATTTCATCTTGTGCCCTGCCTGGTGTGCACCACATGCACCACTATGCACATTCGTCAAAAGCTATGTAAGCTTCAGTCTCTCCTAGGCACTTTAGTAGAACTCCCTCTGCAGTCTTTTTAAACAATTCATTTCCAAAGAGCACATAACTTATAGCTCTATACTTTATCTTTCTTTTGACTGTCTGGTTTGGATTTTGTAAGTAATCTTTGATAGGTTTTCTCCAATCTCCTACCTCTGGATTATCTATATTAAAAATCTCAAAGCTTTCTTCATCACCATATCCCAATCTTATTGTCTCCAAATCAGATGGGGACAGTCTGGTGGATAAAACTTTTCCTCTCACTTCGACAACTTTCATCAGATTTTCCTTCGACACTTTATACCCTGAAGCCAATTGAGCCAAGTCATTTGCTTCCTGATTTTCTAATCTAGGAATGTGTCTAAAGACTACACTGTCGAATCTTTTGAGGAGTCTGTTGGCTATCACAAAGTACATGATCAAATTTTCTTTGACACATTTGTACTCTTTCGTCAGTTGTTTTATCACCAACTCAGAGTCACCCATTATTTCGACCTCTGTTGCCCCTAATTCCAACAAAATTTAAAGTCCAGCAATTAAAGCTTCATATTCTGCCTCATTATTTGAGCAGAACCCTTCTATTTTGTACTTGAACTTTGTTGGAATTTTATTGGGAGAAATAATTAATACCCCAACACCTGTTCCATTTTTATGACTGGAACCGTCGAAATATAATTTCCAAGGCTCTCTTTCGACATAATTAGTCTCATCTCCAAGTATGGAGTGGTCAGCTATAAAGTCAGCAACTACTTGTCCTTTAACAGCTTTTAGAGGCGTATATTTTAAAGAAAATTCAGTCAAGGCTAAAGCCCATTTTCCAATTCGACTATGTAGAATAGATTTAGATAACATATGCTTTATTACGTCGAAATGAGAAGATATATGTACATCAATGGGTTTTATATAATGCTTTAATTTTGTACAAGAGAAATACACACACAAACATAATTTCTCTATCATACTATATCTAGTTTCAGCATCATTTAAGACTCTGCTGAGATAATAGATGGCTCTTTCGACGCCATGTTCATCTTCTTGACAAAGCATACTTCCTAATGTTCTGTCAGATGATGATATGTAAAGCCTCATGCTTCTTTTTCGACAAGGAGATATTAAGACTGGAGGATTTGCCAGATACTCCTTGATCTTGTCGAAGGCATCTTGCTATTCTTGCCCCCAAGTGAAACCCTCTTTCTTCAGTCGAAGTAGAGGTGAGAAGGCCTGAGTTTTTCCACTAAGGTTGGAGATGAACCTTCTGAGAAAGATGATTTTCCCTAGTAGAGACTGCAATTCCTTCTTTGTCGATGGCGCTTTCGCTTCCATTATGGCCTTAGCTTTGTTTTCATTAATTTCAATCCCTTTCTTGTGGACCACAAAGCCTAAGAAGTCCCCTGCCTGCACACCAAAAGCACATTTAAGAGGATTCATTTTCAAACCAAACTTCCTCATCCTTTCAAAGGACTGTCGAAGATGGTTAACATGGTCTGAGCCTGAGGTAGATTTAATCACAATATCATCTATATAAATTTGCATAAATGTTTCAATGAAATCATGAAAAATAGAATTCATGGCCCTTTGGTAAGTAGCTCCAGCATTTTTCAAACCAAAGGGCATGACTACCCACTCATATGTTCCTATTGCTCCTGGACAACGAAAAGCTGTTTTTGGAACGTCTTCTTCAGCAATGAAAATCTGGTTGTAACCAGAATAGCCATCAAGCATACTTAAATACTCATGGCCTGCTGCAGAATCTACTAGCATTTCTGCTACTGGCATAGGATATTCATCCTTAGGGGTAGCTGAGTTTAGATCTCTAAAATCAATGCATACCCTCAATTTGCCATTTTTCTTAATCACAAGAACAATATTAGCAATCCATTCGACATACCTTGTTGTACGGATGAATTTGCATTTTAGAAGCCTTTCGACTTCCTCTTTGATTTTTGACAGAATTTCAGGTGCAAAGCGTCTGGGAGTCTGCTTTATTGGCTTTTTCCCTTCCAGTATTGGCAACTTCAGTTCAACCAAATTTCTGTCTAAACCAGGCATTTCGTCATAATCCCATGCGAAGCAGTCTTTAAACTCATTCAGCAGTTGGATTATTTCGACTCTGAGTTAAGGATTCATCTTGTCACTGATGTAAGTTGGCCTTTTCTCTGCCCCCAGTCCCAAATTGATCTCCTCCAAAGGATCCTGTGCCACCATCTTCATGTTGGTTGGGGATGGATCCTTCTCAAACCCCAAAGGTTCGTCATCATATATGGCATCAAGTCTTTGACTCTGCCATTCGCCATTAGAATCTTCTTCTAAACTTTGCTTTGTATGTTGCTCCTCAATGTTTTCATGAGGATGTTGTTCTTCGACAACTTGTGTGTTGGCTTCGACAGCCATGTTTCTTACTTCGGCCTCTAGGGCCGCTTTGAGTTGTTTTTCGGCTATATAAGCCGAAATCTTTTCTAATGTTGATGCCTCAGTCATTTTCACTGAACTCACTTCCCCACCCATTTGGATTGACATGGGCAGTTCCCCAAGTGTAATTTGTCTCCCCAATTACTTCTTTATCCCACTGGAAGCCATGCGTAGGGTGGAGATACATGGAACAATAGGCGTTGTTGGAGGCTGTAAGGTCAAAACCAGCAGGGTTGCATGGTGCTATATGTGCCAAATTCTTGTCGAAGTTTCGACCGTTGACATTGTTCACATCAACTGTGAAGTAACTCTGATCTGCTTCTATGTTTTCGACAATTCCATCTGGCCTCCAGATTGCTATCCTCTGATGCATGGAGGATGGCACAACCCCAATCCCATGGATCCATTCTCTTCCCAACAGCAAGTTGTAGTTTGCCTTTGATGCTATCACCACAAACATTGTAGGCCTGGTAATGGATCCTACAGTCAAGTTCAGTTGTATTACTCCCAATGTTGTCCCTACTTTACCTTCATAGTTGGACAACACCATATTGTGAGGCTTAGTGTCGGAGTCATCTTTTCCAATCCTCTTTATCATATAATGAGGAATTAAATTTACAGCTGCTCCACCGTCTATCAGAATTTTGTTGACACCCACATTTTCTACCTTTCCTTTTATGAAAAGAGGCTTTAAGTGAGCCTTCATTGCATCATCTGGCTTTTCGAAGAAAGCATTTTGCTCTTCGACACAGACATTATTCATTATGTAGTAGCATACAGGCTTAAGTCCTATGCTATCATCTGCCATGTCATCCTCTTCGTCTTCGACTTCCATTATCCTGTCATAGTCTCTGGGCAACACAGAAACCACATTGCAGGTTACGTCGAAGGACGCATCAGACTCTGAACTGAAGTCATCTGTAACTTCTTCATCCACTGGCATTTTGCTGTTTGCTTTCTGCATTTCTGTGGTACCATTAGATCCATTCTTCTGAGGGGGATCTTCTTTTGCCAAAGGTCTCCCCTTGCCTGTGATCTGCACATACTTGCTTGATTCAGCCTCTTTCTGTCCAACCCTTTTGTGTTCTACAGTTTCTTTTTCAATTTTCTTCTGCCTTTGGAATCTTCTCCATTGGGACCTGGACATAGGATTCTTCCCTTTGTAGTTTTCAGAGACGTACTTTGGCTTTGCCTCCTTTTTTACTTCCATTGAGGGACCTCTGTTCACTTCAAAACTCTTCCATCTCTTCTGACCTTGGGCATCCCACTGGGCGTGCCAATTTGTTCGCGGTGATTTCTGGCAAACAACCTCTGGTTAACCAATTTCTCAGAAAGTTGGGTTACTTGCAGGACCAACCATACAAGTCCTGGGACACAAGTGCAATTGTTCTGTCGAACTATTCTTAGTGTTTGTGATTGGTTTATGGTTTACTTTGTTAATACTGTCAAAGTGTTAAGAACTTTGATTTTAAAAGTAAAGTAAAGTTTAAGTTTAAAATGAAATAAAGTTGAAAGTTTTAAACTAAACAAAAAGAAATGTCGAAGACTATAACTTGCAGAAAAGTAAATAAAGCTTAAAAATGACATAAACTTGGTGAATAAACTAGTAATTTAAATAACTTTGAAAGATAAATGGTGTTCAAACGTACATGGTTCCAAATATCAAACTCATTTTCTCTCACACTGGGTACTTAGAGTATTTACAGGAATTTTGTATCAATTTTCACACACCTATTCTAAACACAAACTATTCTATTTATACACAAATAAAGTAACTGCCTAGAACGGAAAAATCATAAATAAATGACAAATGTCAGCCTGCATGTAACTTCCTCTCCTGAACCTTCCAGGTGTCCAACTGTCAAAGGTTACAATGTTTTGAATTTGAATTCCCTTCTTTGGTGACGAAACCTTGCACCTCTTCAAATTGTCGAAACCTTTAAAGAAGAAACAACTTCTTCAGCAACTGCCAAACACTACTTTTGTCAAAACCCTTTTCTGTCGAGACGTCGAAAAACAACCTTATTCTGTCAAATACTTAGCCACAAACAACTTTCCAAACTTATCCTGCCAGGACACTATTTGCCCTTCTGTCGAAACAATGGAGCTTTTAAGCTTGTCAGTAGTTCTTGGATTTTTTTCCTTTCATCATTCTTCGACAGAGATGACTTCAAGCTCCAAATTTCAACCTGTCGAAATTATGAGCCTACAGCAGTATGCTCAGAGGTGGCGTGAGCTGGCCGCACAGGTTCAACCTCCATTGCTCGATCGAGAAATGGCCGATATGTTTATGGGCACCTTGCAAGGTGTTTACTTGGATCATCTGGCTGCCTGCCCGTCCATTGGTTTTTCTGATATTGTCATCGCTGGAGTAAGGATATAAAACTTTCTGAAATTGGGAAAGATTCAGGATGCAAGCAATGCTAGTTCTTCTGGTGTGAAGAAACCTTTTGGCAATGGCCAAAGACGAAGAGAAGGCGAGACCAATGTTGTGTATAGGGGTCAAGACAGAGGTCATTCTCAAGGTTATTACCAAACAGCTGCAGTGACTATTACACCATAGGTTCAACCACAACCTCAAGGTCAGCAATATCAGGCACAGAGACCAAATCAGGAAAGAACAAGGGCAAGAAACCGCAGACATGATCCCATCCCATGCCCATATGTTGTATTGCTTCCAGAGCTGCTAAAGTTGAACATGGTCGAGCTTCGTACCATGAGAGCTCCTTCTCCTGATAATCTACCTCCAAACTTTGATGCAAATGCCAGATGCGAATTCCATTCGGGTGCCCAGGGGCACAGTATTGAGAAATGTTGGGCTTTTCAAAACAAGGTACAAGACCTAATTGACTCCAAGGCGATCAATTTCGCACCTCGCCCAAATGTACTCCAGAATACAATGCCTAATCACAATGGAGCCGGTGTCACGGTTGTTTTACCAGATTGTCCACGTTAAGCTGGAATATCCAGGAAGCAAATAAAGCCAGCAATATTCAAGTACTCTCAGCAAGGGAAACTGTTTATTTGTTTTTCTTCAATGCATTGTTTTCCCTATTGAGGGGAATTACGTCGCTCTGATTCTTCATTGGTCATGGGTCAATGGAGATACGTAGAGAAGATCGTCAGGTCTTTCCAAGCAACCTTATGGGGCAACTTTACTCCCCAGCTTCACTTTTCCTTCATACGTCTCGTGTTAGTCAGAATAAATAGAAGAAGAGGTATGATTGCCATGGTTGGGTATATGGCTGCAAATTGAAGATTACAAGTCTGTGAAAGAGCTATTGATCACTCATAGTATCCAAGACTGATAGGTCCAGACGGAGTCAAGCCTCCTCAACAACGACAATATTCAGCTTCTTTACTGCATTTCCATTTGTAGTTCTTTTATTTGCAAAACATTTGTATACATGTATGAAAGTTGTTTGCTTTTGAATGTTATCAATAATAAAACTCACATGTTTTTCTTGAAGTAACTCATTCGCATTCACTTATAATTCTGTATGTGTATATTGCAATACCAATTGTCATGCATAAACTCTATGAAGGAGAATGACGAAGCAATAACACAAGAATCTCTAATTGCATGCTCTCGAATAAGACCCTGTTAACGATGTACAGGCTTTGTTTCAAATCCCTAAACACTGGAGATATAAGGGAGATAGACCCTCGCTAACCCCTTTGAGCCTTGAAGTAGGAATTTCATCTCGCATGAAAAACCCTCACATGTAACCCAGGGGCAGGGTAGATGTCATCTAGTCGGACCAAGCGTTCAGGCTTTCATAAAGGAGTGTATTTGTGGATCCATTACATTCCAGTATGCTAATCAAGAGGTCCAAAGACCAGAAACCACAATGGTTATCCGAATCAAGAGGTCCAAAGACCAGAAACCACAATGGTTATCCTTCATCGACCAAAGAATGAGGCAGTCACATCCCTCGTAAAGCAAACAAGACAAATAGTGTCACACAATTTATTCAAAAAAGAAAGAAATGAAAAGCCCACTAAGTCGAAACTTGAAAACAAGCGACTAAGGCAAAAATTAGGGCATCCTGCTGGACTTCACAATCAAAGATTCACAAGAACCAGTCCAGCTGTAACACCCTAAATTTGCCCTCTGGTTTTTCTATCTTTGTCCGCTGTTCGTTTGCATCTCATCTGCATTTCCATTAGATCATTAACATTCAGAATTCATATCATGTGCATAAGACATGGGATCAACGTCATCTGAGGAATTAGGGTTTCACATCCTATTTGCGGATTATCAGGAATTCAAGGTATTGGCTATGCAGCCGTCAATGGCATCATCTTCTTATGCTCATGTCGCTGGATTAGGGTTTATTTCCCTGAAATAGTGATCTTCAAGGATTTCACGTCTGCAAGGACTATTCACTATGTATTTGGCCCATCATCAGGCTATTCTCTTCCCCATCAAGTTACAAGGATATTTTCGTCTTCTTAGGATCTCAGGAAATTTCTTTCTCAAAAAGTTCTGGTTGTGGTTCAAGTGCAGTTGTTCATTCATGATCCAACTTAGGTGGATGATTGACCTAATCCTGGTCAAACTATCAGGATATTCCTTCAAGTACAAGTTGTTTGTGTCATTGGCTTATTTCTCATTTGTGGTGAATTTTTCGGTGGTAGCTGCTTTATTCTTAATCAATGGTTTTCGTGGAAGCGATGCAAGTTTGGTTTTGAGTTGAAAGTCGAGTTTTTGCGGTTGTGTGCATATTGGTGGTGGTCGGTCCATTCTTTAGAAGATTGGTTCATACCCATTTCTCTGTCCTTTTTTCATGTTCATTTATTCTTACCCATTACTCGAATTTTTCTTCCGTAAATCATATTCCATTATCCAATCCATTATTATCAACCATTTTCATCCATTAACCAAATAATTCACCCATAGAATAAAAAGTCATTTTCATTATTTATAACCATATCACAAAATAATTGTCAAGTCCAAATTTTAATTACATGTTCATTCTTTCTTTTTAGCTCGTTCAATTTATTTTTAGTCTAACCTTTTTGTTACTATCCAAAGCCCATTTACCAAAAATAATAAACTAAAAAAATATTGATTAAAGGAAAAGAGAGAGCTTTCTATGAAGAAAAGGAAAAGTACATAGCATTTCATCCAACCCCACGTCACAACAAATTCTCACACTTTTCTTCACACTCTTCACAAATTTCCCACCTTGCCACCTTCATTTCAACTCGGCCCCACCTGCACCACACACATTCACGCTATTCAAATCTCAAACTCTATTCAAATCTCCAGACAACAGAACCAAATCAAAATAAAAAAGAAGAAGGAGATGAAATAGAGGGATCTGTGTTGACATTTTGAATATAAGCGATCTGAATCTGAGTTGAAGAGATCCTATCGTCGGAAATCAATTGAGAGAGATGAAGGCCTTGGTTGCTCGCAGATGATACGAATAAAGCTTTTGACGATGATGTTCGGAGAGGACCACACCGACGATTTTAGGCCAAAGCTAAGAGGTCCACGGCAAATTCGATTATGCAAAGTGGAGGTCATCCTTGTTTCTTTTGACGGTGTAGAAGGTGGTCGAGGACGCTGATGGTGTTGAAGGCGGCCGACATTGTTTTCGCATTGAAGAAGGGAACTCGATCCCTGTTTCCTTTTGTTTTTTCATTCTGAGTTTTCATGTTTATTAACCCTAGTTAGTCTTCTTTTTATTTTAATTTTAATTTTTATATATCATGTTGTGGTAGTTGATGTTAACTTGGGCTTAGGCCCGTTGTTTTTTTCTTCCAGCACCCACCTCCGGCGCCAGATCCCTCCCTTGCTGTTATGGTTGTGGGCCTTTTAAGTCCATTTGTGTAGTTTTTTTTTCTTTTAGCACATCATGCAGTCAGCTGCACCCCTTTCCCAATTTTCATTCTATTTTCCTTTAGATCATTTTATTTTGTTTAATTAATATTTCTTTATTACAATTAGAATTTAATTAATCTTTATAGTTTGATTCAGGATTTTTTTAGAGTTTTGGTTATTAATATATAGTTATGGTTTTAATTCTGTTTAATTTTTGTTTATTTAAATAGAATTTTGTTGAATATTGTTCTAGTTTGTGCTTGATGTTTTGTAGACCTTTCGCTTGAGTTAGATGATGGAGGATGTAACTTGATGATCGATTATTTTGGGACTGATGAGATCTCCGGATACTATTTGCACTTAGACCTTGACTTTGCGCGGACCGATTCATGGTGTTGATTTTGGCTCCGCTTGTTGGTTGTCCTGGTTTGGATGATTACGCTTGATACTCTAATTTGTTTGGACTTGATGACTGATACCTGTACTTAGCTGTTGGACTGTCTTGCTTGTTTGGACTTCTGATAAGTATTTCTGAGATTCTCCTGCTCATATTGAAGAGGCAACGGACCTTCTCCGTTAGGTACCACTGAGGACCGATTTTACATATAGCATGCTGCTGCATCTGGAAGTCCTACTGGTGTAGGCTCTGTTTGTGCATTGTTCAATTACTTCATTTTCTTCTCATATCCTTATCTTATTTCTTTTTCTTCTCAAATTTCTTCCTCATCTTCTTTTATTCTTATCTTGCTCGGAGTGTGCTTAGGCCACCACGGTTCTTCTCTTTCTCTTCCTATCTTCTCCTCCTTCTTTAGGATAGTAAGCCTCATTAACCTAGGACCAACCTTATGCATGATAACTTTAGGATTAGTCTTCCCCACTAGATTTTACCTTTGAGATCCTTTTGGTGCTCTCTCTTCTCATCTTCAAATTTAACTTTAAGTCACTTTAATAAATGACGAATCTTCTCATGTGACACGAGACTTTGCTATGAGATACTTGCACGCGTTCCGTTTCGGGGCGAGGTGTAGGATATCCCTCGTGGTGGATAGGTCTTAGCATGAGATTACTTCACAAAGAAAAGCTAAAAAATACTTCTTAACCAGAAATCACAAAAACACTTAATAAATGCCGATAGGTCAGTGTGTCTGAGCCTTCCTCTTAGGGACTAGATTTGGGGATTTCCTCCATAGCTAGGTGTGCCTCTTGCGCATTCCATTTCGGGATGATGTAAGAAGTACACATCCTATTGAGTAAGACTTAGGTACACTTACCTATGCAAACTTCAAAGCAGAAAACTCATAAAAAACACTGGACAAACAATAAGCGTCTCTCCTTCGGGACTTCTCTTCTCATCACCTTCACTCTCATCGCATGAACTTGCTCCTACTTGTCACTTTGCAAGACGGTTACGCACTCGTCGTCCGAGCCTGCAAAACCTGAGCATTGACATAGGCAGTTCAAGCCTTAAGACACAAGCAATCTTTTCCACCCCTAGTTAGGGGAACTACGGCGACTCTGATCCTCATTGTCCAGATGAGGTACGTAGGCAGCGGGGTAGGGCCCGTTCGAGCACTCTTTTATTTTCCCTACACTTTCCCCCTTTCTTTTCTTTTCATTTCCAGTTCCGGTCTTTCTTTTTGCAGCAGTTTTCATTCCTTCACCCTTTGAAACATATTTCTTTGCAAGCGTGGATCCCGTCGGGTACGACGGACGATCTGGGGTGTTAATACCTTCCTAGGTCGTAACCGACTCCCAAACCCAGCCTCTTTGGTTTGCAGGACCCGTGTCCTTCCTTTTCTTTTCTTCTGGTTTGTGCAACATTACCATTAACGTTCCTTCGGGATAAAAATGCCTGGCTGGCGACTCTTCCTCTTTCCGCGCCACTTTCGCGTTTGTACCAGGATGGAAATCCGGGGAGCGACAGCTGGCGACTCTGCTGGGGACTTCCTAACCAGAGAATCTCTGGTTCCCTTGAGAGTCTCTCCTAGCGCTTGCGTGTTTCTGTTTCTTTGGGTTTTGATTGTTTGGTGTTGTGTGTATATTTTACTGTTGTTTATTTACATTTTTATTTACAGCTTTATTTACAGTTTTCAATATTTATTTTCATGCATCATTTAATTACTGGACTGTCTGGACTGGATTTCTTCTGTTTGGTGGGACTCGGGTGATACTATTACTGAGAGAAAAGCCAAATACCCGGCTTGAGTGCACCTTAGGATTAGCGTGGACACGTTGTACTCGCATGTGGCATGATGAGTGGCGATGTGTTTCACACCCAGACTGCGGCCGTCTTGGAAATATCTTGTGTGGGGATTTCCTCCACTTCGGGATATGACCTTGATAGTTATATGTATCTGGGGACTGATCATTGAGAACCTTTGTGGAAACAACCCTCTCCAGTGGTGACAGTGGCAGACCACATTCTGTGGCAAACCCATTCGCACCCGAGGGTCCACTGGGAATTCGCATAGGATGACCTGGTTCTCTTATAGGTACTCGGTCAAAGCATCTGGTCGTATGACAACTGTACTTTATCTTACGGGCTGAATGTACTATTGTTTCTCGATTTCAGCGCTCGAAGCTGGGGACCTATAAGGGATGCTTGTTTTCCCGGACTCAACTGAGGCCTCCCTGAGTAGTACATAATGCCAAACCGATTCCCTGATTTGGTCATGAGTGTAAACACCCCAAATTTTCCCTCACCCATTCACATCATGGATTGTGATCTTTTCATGTGCATAAGTTCAATCATAGCATCTCATACCACATTTTTTATTCACTGCATTGATTCAAAGCCATTTGCATCTAGGGTTTGTGATTTGAGCCATCCAAGAGCCATTTGAGCCACTCCAAAGGTCTTCAATTATCTCAAAGGGGTCCATGTATGTTCAAGCATCATATTATATCCTCAGAAAGTCAAGAAAATCAAAGAATCACAAGAACTGAGAAAGGCATGGAAGCAGAGCCAGGTTTAACTACACAGATGACCTAGAATTAGGGTTTTGGTTTCAGAGGCCATAACTCCAAGTTTTTTGGTCATTCTTGTTTCTATTGGTCTCTATATGTTATGAGGATCATGCATATCAATTTTCATGAAGAAATTCCATGGGGAAGGCATCTGATCACAAGATGACTTCTTGAGCAAGTCAGTGTAAAATCAGGGTATCTGAGGCCCCCAATGACCCAACCAAAGGGTGTTCTCCATCATTTTTAATGTGTATGATCTTTATTTGATCATAGAAGATGTTAGAAGTTCACAAAATTGAAGAATTTCAAGCCATTTGCAAAGTTGCCTTTTTGGGAAAGTGACTTGTAATGAAAACTTGCCATTTTGGGAAAGTTTTTCAACCTCCTCTTTTTGATTCAAAAATGCTTCAAATGAAAGAACTTTGGTCATGAAAGTTGTAGATTGAATCCTCCCATTTTCAAAAAGTACAAGAACTCATTCTAATTCATCTTGGATCAAAAGTTATGGATTGTCAAAGTTGGACAAAATCACATAATTTCATGTTTTGTACCAAAGAGGCAAAGTTGCAAAACCTCATGCCAAGGAAATATGTGACTTCAAATTGACTTCTATGCATTACACAAACATAAACCATGACCTAAAATTCAGAATGCACCAAAGAATTCCCAAGTTTCATGACTTGTGCATTAAGAAACTTCAAAAGGGTCAAAAGTTCACAAAATTGCAAAACCCCACTTAAGCTTTGATCCACTTGCTGGTATGCCTCAATCCCATTTCCATGGTCATCCTTGAATCAAGCTGCAGCAGACATGCCCTTGCTCTGGCCCTAAAACAGCCCATACCTCAAAGGACACATAGACTTGACTTTTTGCATTTTTGCCCATACCAATCAAACTGAGCCACACCAACTACTCTGACCAATCACAGCTTCACATACATGCCTCATGGATCACATTTCATATAATCTTGGAAGTTGAAACCTCCCACAAGTTAGCATCCCCCAAACTCTCCTCTTATGCATTTTGCTTCGAATCTCAATACACAGGCTTCAAACATCAAAACAAACTTCACAAAACCACTCACCATGATCCCCTGATCATTTCCCAATCCTCATTTGGCCCTGAAACCACCCCAAGAAGAAACACGATTTTCCACCCCTTCTGAATAGAACTTCATCAAACTCTTAAACCAGCCATAAGAAATTCCAACCAAGCATTGCAAGCTTCTCAGGGGGTTCATTAAAGGCATCTTGGACCAAAGAAGCAGCTAGAAAGTTCCAAAGATCAAAGCTCCAGTTCAGGTGAGCTCAAGAACAATATTTCCAGAAACTTGTTTTTAAGTTACTAAATGATTCTTTATGCTTCACTGATCATGCTGATGTGTTTTGTTTTGAAAATGGTGGAGAAATGAGTATGTATTCATGTTCTGAAATTTTTTTGACCTAGAACTGTTTTGATTCGATTCTCACTTTTGATGTGTTTTAAATGTTGTTTGTTTGTTGATTCTTAATGTATGGTGTATGGGGATCATTTCTGGGCAGAGAGATTGGATTTTAGAAGCTTGGGGAGAGAGATAGCAAAATCTCAGGGGAGGTGTGGCCGGAGAAGATGACCGGAGGTCATTTCCGGCCACCTGAAGGTCATTAGTGCATTAATTGTAATTAGGGCTCAGTTTGAATGTGAGCCATGGATCTGTTTGACTTGGGTTGACCCGCGCGCAAATGAATGGACCAGATCTTTCATTAAAACCCTAATCCTAATTTATTAAATTAATTAATCAGGTTTAATTTAATCCAGCCAGTTTGAATCTGGGCCACAGGATCTGGCGCCAGTCAACTCCCTCCAAAACCATTTGAATCTCAGCCATGGATCTTGCATACTTCTCATTATTTCATTTTTAATTCATTTATTTTGTATTTAACTTCCACGAATTATTAAAAATAGTAAAAAGCATTTGAAAATTCTGATTTTTTTGTCAAGCATTTCATTAATTTTCAGAACCCAAAAATATTTTTATTTTTATTTTTTGCATTAAAAATCATTTTTAAATCATTTAAATGTATATTTTTAATTAGTTAATGAAAATTTATTAATTAAAAATGCATTTAGGTATTTAAAAATCACCAAAAAATTCATATTGCATTTTAAAACATTTAGAAGCATTATCAAACTCTCAAACCAAATTTCTTTTTGGTTTTTGATGCATTTTAACAATTTTCATTGAAATTAAATTCATTTAAAGGCAATATTTTTGTTCAAACTTAGAGAAATTCATTCTTCCTAACCATGAAGAGTTTGATGATGGTTCTTCTTGCATTGAATCCTTCATAGCATGTAGTTTCTAGGGTAAAATTGGTTTGCATTTATCCTTCATTTTCAATTTAATGAGCATTTTTCCTTTTGAGGTGCCTTGAAACCCTAATTGACTTGAGAAATTCATAACTTGCACTAGGTTAAGAGTTAGGTCCCCCCCTTTGGGCAGTGAACTTGTGTAGATTTAGGGTTCCTTTTATCCCATTTTCAAATTTTTATCTTGTCATTTACTTCTGGTTTTGAATTTTTGCATTGCATGTTGTATGTAAACCCTAATTTGTGCCTTCCTTTGCATCCATCTCTCATTTGCCTGCATTTAAGAACTTGCCATGACATTTTGTGCATCAACATGACATATGAGACATCTTAGGACATAGTAGAATCAGGTTTGATCATTGCATCTTTCATTTTCCATGTTATATGTCCATTCCATTTCATAAACTTTCATGAATCTTTATGGTTCAAAGCATGCCTCATTTGCATCCTTATGCTTGTTTGATCACTCTCATCTCTTGTCATGTGTTTGCATCATCTCTTAGCATCATTAACATTATGTGCATGCTTCTGACTTTGGTTTGTATCATGGCAATTCATCTCATTCTCATTGCATTTCATTTCTTTTGCTAACTTTTCAGGTGGTAAGTTGTTTTGAGAAGTGAATTTGCCTTCACTTCTCACAATCTCTTATTATCCCTCTCTTGCATCATTGATGCATTTTATCTTGTCTTTGAGTGAGCTTGCTCATTCATGTTCATCTCTCACCTTCTTTCTTCAAGTAACTTGTCTTCTTAAGTGAAGCAAGTTGTCTTGCTTCTCTCTGCTTCTTTCCTGGTGGCTCTTTGAAGATTCTTTCTCTCTTAAGCCTCACAAACCCTAGGAACAACCAAGCATGATAATAATTAGTGTTTGATTAGTCCCCCATTATTTTTACCTTTGTGTCATCTTTGAGTCTTCTCTTCTCATCTCATAATCAGGGACTAAACCCTAAAGGTTTTAAGGCTTTATGATTAAGCTTATGCCTGCACCCTTCTATTAGGTCGTCCTCCATCGTTTTCATTTGATAATCATACTATAACTTCTTTTACAATTTATATCCCTTTTCTTCTTCTATCCAGCGAGTGTAAATTTCGGACTGTCTTTGGTATTCAACCACAAGTTATCTTGTTTGTCTAATAAGTCAGGCGCTTACATCCTGCACAGATAACTCATGCTTGAATAGGGGAAGATTTAAACACCCCAAATTTGCCCTCACTCTTTTTCACACCATGGCTTGTGAACTTTCATTTTTGCATTTAACATAAGCATTACATCTCATATTGCATATTTGCTTCACTGCATAGTTCAAATTCATCTGCATCTAGGGTTTGTGATCTGAGCAATCCAAGAATCCATCTGAGCCATCCCAAAGGTATTAAATCTTTACAAGAGGGTCCATGTGTGTTCTATGATCATATTATGCTCCTCAAATTTCATGAAATTCAAGGAATCACAAGAACTGGCAAAGGCATGGAAGTAAAGCTAGGGTTTTCACTACACAGATGACCAAAATTAGGGTTTTGGTTTCAGTGGCCTTAACTCCAAATTTTTGGGTCATTCTTGTTTCTAATGGTCTTAACATGTTATAAGGGTTATGTGTACCAAGTTTTATGAAGAAACTCATTGTGGAAGTCATCTGTTTACTGGGTAACTTCCTGAGCAAGTTAAGTCAAAATCAGGGCATCTGAGGCCCCCAACAATGGAACCAAAGGGGTATTTTTTATCAAATTGAAGTTCAATGATCTTTATTTGATCTTATAAGTGGTTTGAAGTTCACAAGATTGAAGAATTTTGAGCTAATTGCAAACTTGCCATTTTTGCAAATGACTTGAAATGCAAACTTTCCATTTTGGGAAAGATTTTCAACCTCCTCTTTCATGACCAAAAATGCTTCAAATGAAAAATTCTTGGGCATTAAAGTTGTAGATTAGGTCTTTCCCTTTTCAAAAAGTACAAGAACATGTCTTGATTCATTCTAGAACTCAAGATATGGCCTTTCAAAGTTGGCAAAAATCACATAATTTTCAAGTTCATGCCAAAGAGGGAATTTTGCAATTTCACTTGCCAATCATTCTAATGACCTCTAATGTGCACAAAAACTTCATAATATGCCTATTCAACTTCAAAATATCATAATTATGCATTGGACCTAGGGTTTTCATGGCTTGTGATCCAAGAAACTTCAAAGAGGGAAAGTTGCAAAATCTATGCAATCTCTTCATCCAAGCCTTCCAGCACATCAAAATCAATCCATTGGCCATCCTTGAACCATGCTGAGGCCAGATACCCCTCCAAACAACCTCTAACCCGTGCCATGCTTCAAGTACACCTCACTTTGACTTTTTGCAAAATGGCCCATACCAATCAAGTTGTGCCACCACCCACTTTCTGAGCAATCCCATTGGTTTATACAAACATCATAGACCACAAAACATACCACACACAAGCCTGAAACCTCTCATACACTCAGATTGCCAAAAACCTCAAGAAACCTTCATCTCTTTGAAACTTCTTCCATCAATCAACTCAACATCACCCCAGGATCATTCCCCACCCATCACCATAGCCTAAAACACTCTCAAACTCAAACACGATTTCTGCATACTCAGAACTGGAACTCATGATTCAGCCAAAATAAACTCATTCCAAGCATCACAATAGACTCAGGGGGACCAAAGCAGTTGGATTGCACAAAAGAAGGGCCCGGAAAGTCCCATTTCAAAGAACTCCAACTCAGGTATCCTCCATGAACATTTTTTTCAGAAGCTTGTTTTCTTGTTAAAATATGATTCTATATGTTGCAATGATCATGGGGATGTGTTTAGTTTTGAAAATAAGCAAGAATTGAGTATGTATTGATGATCTGAAATTTTGACCTAAAAACATGTTTGATTTGATTCAGTCATTTGATGCATGATTAATTGTTTTTGTTGCTGGATTTGAGTTTGTTGATGGTTAAAGATCATTTCTGGAGCTTGTGGTGAGTTTTTGTGGAGTTTTGAGAGATTCAGGGAAGCTGTCTGGCCGGAGAAAATGACCGGAGCTCTTCTCCGGCCACCTGAAAGTGATTAGGGCTAATCCACGTTTAAATCCCCAGTTTGAATCTTGGCCTTTGGATTAGGATTAGGGTTAGCATGTGTACGGTCATGATCAGTTCACCTAAGTTAATTACGGATTAATTAATTTAATAAAACCATTTAGTCAGTTTGAATGTGAGCCGTTGAGATGCGCGCGTGGTTAATTTCCACCCTTTTTATTTGAATCTCAGCCATTGGATGCGCTGCCTTCTTTTTATTCTCATTTATTTTCATTCCTTTTGCACAATTTATTTAAAATATCAAAAAGCATTCAAAAAATATGAAACTTTGCATTATGACTTTAAATATTTTTCTCAATCCAAAAACAATTTTTATTTTATTTTTTGCATAAAAAATGTATTTTTAAAATATTTAAATTTTATTTTTAATTAATTAAAGTATTTTAATTAATTAAAAATACATTTAGGTTTCTAAAAATCACCAAAAAAATCATGAATCATTCCAATACATTTAGAAACATTTTCAAACTCTTCACACAAATATATTTTTAGGTTTGATAATAGTTTTCCAATTTTCTTTGAATTAAGGGTCATAAAAATCACATTTTTAAACCCTAACTTTGAAAAATCATTTCTGTTTAACCAAGAAGAGTTTGAACTTTCTTCTTTTTGCATTGTGTTATATATTGCATATAGTTTATAGGTAATTTTCCTCATGAATTTATCTTGCATTTTCAAATTGATTTGCATTTTTCCTTTTGAACCACCCAAAAACCCTAGAAAACTTAGGAAAATCATAACTTTTGATAGGTTAGGCTTCTTACCTTCTCCTTTGGGGTGTGACCTAATATGGGATTAAGGTTTGTTTGAGCTTAATTTCAAATTTGTATCATGTCATATGCTTTTGTTTTATCCATTTGCATCTCATATATCCATGTAACCCTAATTTCTCATGTTCAATTGCTTTCACCTTGCATATGCATCATCACATGAACTTTCCATGACATTTCATGCATTCATATGTCATATTAGACATCTTAGGACATGTTAGCACCTTGATCAATCATTTCTTCACTCATTTGTCATGTTTAGCATTCATTTCATTTCATAAACTTTCATGTGTTTTCAAACTTCAAAGTATGCTTTCATATCATCTCATCCTTGTATGATCATACATATGCATATTGTATGACATTGCATCATCCCACATGACATTTGCATGGCATAAGAACTTCTGACTTTGATCATTGCATCTCATTTCACTTCATTTCTTTATGCTTTATACTTTGTGCATTCATGCTAACACTTTCAGGTTTTGGTAAGTTATTTTGGGAGGTGGATTTGCCTTCAACTCTCACTTCTTCTTATCTCATTCATATGCATCTTGTTTGTCCTTGAAGTGACTCTAATTCACTTATGTTCTATCTCTCTCACTTTCTTCCTTTAAGTTACTTATCTTCTTAGGAAGTAAGTAATTTATTATTCTGCTTCCTCCTCATTTCATCTGCTTCTTCCATTGGTGGCTTCCTTGAAGATCTTTCTTAAGCCTCATAAGCCATAGGATATCCAAGCATGATAATAATTAGGGTTGTTATTAGTCCCCCTTAGCTTTTTACCTTTGGGTCTCCTTGAGTCTCTTTTCTCATCTCAATAATCAGAGACTAAACTCTTAAAGTTTTAAGACTTTGGAATTAGGGTTATGCCTGCATCCTTCTCTTAGGATGGAGTGTATAACTTTAATCCTAAGTGTTAAACCTTTAATTTGTTTAAACCTCTTAATCAAATCACTTAATAACCATCAATACTTTATCTTGTAACTTGGGCCTTACATTAGGGTTCTAATTCTTCCTTATGGTTAAGAAGGACTAACCATAGTGTTTAATGGACAAGTCCCCCTCAAGTTATCTTACAAACTTAAAATCCATTTCTTAATCTCATTCCTTAATTAAAATCCATTAAATAAAGGCTTGTTATATAATGAATTTAATCCCTAACCATGGATTAAGTTGAGGTATCTTCCTCAGCTTAAGTGTTCTCATCTATTATCCTTCTATTAGGATGGTGTAATGAGTTCATTAATCCGTGATTAGAGATTAAACTCATTACTTAACACTAAAAAAACCCATAAACATCTAAATAATCACAAGTAGGTTAATGATCTTAATCCTACATCATCATGGCAATTAGGTTGAGATGCTCATCTCATACTTAAGTAGGCTCATTATCCCAAATCAGGGAGGACATAATGAGTTTGCAAGCCCTTGATTTAGGCTTAAGCTCATTAACTTATGCAAAACACCAAAAACAATAACAAAATTGAAAACACAAAAACAAATAATAATCGTCTCCTTTGGGATTCTTTTCTCATCACACTCATTCACAAACGAAAATTTGCTTCTTCCGTCTAATCCAAGACAGTTATCACTCGAGCCAGATGAGTCACATACTTGAGCATAGACAAGCAAGCAGTTCACAGTCAATTTTATTTCCAGTCTCTTTGAGTCGAACTACGGTGTTCTGACTTCCTCATTGCACGAGAGGATACGTAGGCATAACTTAGCAATTATCGAACAAAAGTCTCTCTCTGTTATCCCCCTCTTTCAACATATTTTCTAAAGCCTCGGTTCCTGAGTAATTCACTTTTTTTTGCACTGAAACTTGTATATTCTTTTCCATATTTTGCACATAGATAGCACATACACTACCCCTTTAAAACACAATCTTGTAAGCGTGGATCCCGTCAAGTACGACTGATAATCTGGGTGCTAATACCTTCCCAGGTTGTAACCAACCCCCTTTCTCAGTCTCTCTGGTTCGCAACCGTCTTATCCATCTTTCTCTAGGTTTATGCAGTATTACCTTTCCTTCGGGATAAAAATGCCTAGTTGAAGACTCTATTCACTTCACCTTCATTTCTCTTTTCACCGACCGTTCGCGTCTGCACCGGGATGCAAATCTTCGGGAGCGAAAATATCATAACCAAGTCAATGCTTGGAAACAAGTGCTTTCACTATATGCATATGATAATCTTGTATGTTAATAGCAACCTTGTTCCCTTGATGTTGTACAGTTTGTTTGTAGGTGGATATTTGTAGTTTTTTTGGATCAAACTCTAGTCTCGACAAGGATAGATTCATAGTTTAGCTGAAATGTGCATGTTGTAGTCTAAGTCTGGTCTAGCATGCAATAGTCGTAGAGGTGCATATTATAGTCAAAGTATGATATATCATGCAGTGACTTAAGTTATTTATGCACTAAGTTATGTATGTCATGTATAAGCGTTATCATCATACATGATATATATATATACACACATATATATACTAGCATTATATATATATATATATATATATATATATATATATGTGTGTGTGTGTGTGTGTGTGTGTGTGTGTGTGTGACATATCAGGTGAGAATGACTTTCTTATGTGAGAATGATAAGAATGAATAAAGACCATTAGATTAACATCTATGACTGAGATTAAATGAGTATTTAAGATGAAGATTGGATGATATTCACTTGTAATTTGTAAACTCTAATTGAGAAAGTGAATATAAAAATAGTTATAACTAACTATGTTTCTTCTCTCTCTCACTCTCTCTCTCTCTCTCTCTCTCTCTCTCTCTCTTCGTGAATTGAATCGGTTTCTTGTGATTGTTCAAGAAATTATCTCTATCTCATAATATTACTTCGTTTCTGGTGTGATGATTGTCACAAAAAATCTATGTTACCACAAGATGACGTTCAAGAAATAAATATATTTAATAAATCCTTATTATGTTGGTTGGTTCTGGATTTCATTGGATTGAATTTTTACATCTAGAACCGTCAAAGACAATCCTATCCTGGAGGGACAAAATTAAGATTAAGCTATCGATTAACTTATCTCAGAAAAACAAGAGTCGCCACCGAACTTTATTGTTTTCAAAGGGAATGGGAAAAGACCGAGAAAAAAAACCATAAAAATCAAAAAATATTTTCTTTATTTAAGAAAAAGAGAGACTTGGATACGGGGGTTGGTTATACAAAGGAAATGTATGAGCACCACTCACATTTGTGGTACTCCACAGGAACCACTTTCTTATCCACGTTTACAAAAGGTTATGTTATTTGTTGATTTATTTTAAAAGAAAATATATTTTATCATATTCGAGTGAAAAAACTTAACTTAATATCCACAAGTATGAGAATGAGAATTTGTATCAATCTTGATATGGATAACTTACTTGGACTATCTCACAAGTATGTCTCAACATTCAAGTGGAAAATGTCAATCATTTATAAGCATCTTGTAGAAGTATAGTGGTTTGTATCACTACAAGAATAGACTAATATCTAATTTTTGAAGAAAAGAAAAAGCTCTTCAAAAAAGTGCACAAAGGTACAAAAACGAGTTTGATGAGTTTTGTTTTTTTATAATTTTTAAGAAGAGTTTGAATATGCTTAATTTTTTTAGCATTTATTAAGAAAAAGATTTTATGGATCTCTTGACAAAATCAAGGTTTATTAAGAAAGAGGTGTAAAGTTTGAAAACAAGAAGGTTTTCTTTATTTTTGTATGGGATAAAGAATAAAGATCAAATAAAAAGAAAATGACATAAAGTAAAGTGAAAGAATTAAAGAGCAATAAAGTAAATTGCGGAAAGTAAATGGCGAGAAGATAAAGTGCAATAATATAAAAAAGTTATATGTTAGAAGTTAGTAGTTATAAGTTAGCTATCGAATGATCGATTTAACGAATTAAGACAATTTAGCTCTACGTTAAGCAATTGTAAGTGGACTTATGTAGAAGTCACACCTATCTGAGGCTGGTCAATAACAATTTATACGCTCATACTTGTTATAGAAATAACACAAAGTTATTCTCCTAAAATGTAACACTATAATTATCCATGCGTAAATTTAAATAAAATCAGAGTAGTTTAAACATTTACACACTCAAGATGTTGCCTTCCACCAGGACATGATCATACAATGAGATATGTAACACATGCCATTTTTGAAAATTATCAAAGATAATAATACGAATAACAATAATCAAATATCCAAACTTCAAATTTTATAATTAGCAGCGGAACATCAACCAATAATTATTTTTAACAATCCAGAACATAATCATGACATAATGCAATTAAAGAAATTATCCAATATGGGAGATACACATAATAGTTGTAATGGTAAAATCATGAGTGTAAGTTATTGGTTAACTTAACTCAAAGTAAAAAGTGTCGTCACCGCACTTTTATTTTATTCCAAGTCGAAAAGGAAAAAAAGAGAGAATAAATCCTAATGAATCTAAAAGCAAATAGCTAAAGAAACAAATAAATAACCGGGTAAGGGGATAGGTTACAAAATGGGAAGGTTTTACGCACCCAAAATGTTTGTGGTACTCCACGGGAACCCTTTGAAAAATTTATTGTTTTTGGTTTGAAAATGGTTTGAGAAAAGAGAGTGGAGGGATGAGAGAAGAATTAATTTTTTAATGTTTTTGTGTTTGGAGAGGTTTACCACCTCATGCCTACGTACCCATAATGTGCAATGTGAGATCAAAACCCCGTAGTTCATGGTACAAATAATGAAAAGTTAATGTGTCGAATTGATTTTAAAATGTAAAGATAAGTCGTTATTCTTTAGCGAATAATTCCGCTAAAAAGAATGAATCATATCTAAACTTTGTAAAAATGGTTAAAAGGAAAAGCGTGTAAAGGCACAAAAAGAGATTTGATGAATTTTATATTTTTTATGGTCTTTTGAAAAAGGTTTCGATATACTTATGTGGTTTAGCATTTATTAAGAAATGAAATGAAAAGAGTAAAATCCCTCGACCTAAGTCAATGTTTGATTATGAAAGCGGTTTAAAGTTTGAAGACAAAGAAGTTTTTGAAAAGAGGGAGGAGTTTTGAAAATTTAAGAAGGGGGAAGAGATGAAGAGGTTATCCTAAAAAAAAGAGATAAAGGAGGAAAGATCTAACCAAACTTGATGATGCTTCCAATTGTGAGCACAAGAGTTTCATCCTTATAAGCTAGCAAATGGCCAAATAAAGGCAAAGAAAAAACCAACTCCATGAATATCAAAGAAAAGGGAAGGTGACCTACAATCTATGTCCAAAAATCCAACTCCAATGCAAAGGATAGTAACCAATAGTCCAAGATCAAGATCACAAGTTTTTTAGAGGTTTAATCCTTTATTAATATTTTTTATGTCCAAATGGACAAAAGAAAAATCAACACAACAATATAATAACAAGAATATAAACATGATAATGGACGATAAAGCAATATAAAGCATAATAAAAATAAAAGAGATAAAGGTGCGAGAAGGAAATTTAATTGTTAGTATAGTAATAGTAATAATAATATACATAATAGTGGTATGGTGAACTTAATCATCCACTACCAAAAGAGTAACCAAGGTACTTAGTACCAAAAACCGAAAAGGCAACCGACTATGCTTAGTATCTTACACTATAGTGATTAATCAAGGTAATTAGATCCAAATTCAATGAAATTTGAAGACCCAAAGCAACTACGCATCAAATTTCACAAATCTTGGATCTTAACGCAAAAAGATCAATCACTTTGGGATTACGCGACCAACACGAGGTCCGGTCCATGAAAGTGCAAGTATCCAATTGGATTTTTATTCTGAATTCGAGACACATTTAGGTCTATGTTAAGCAATCATTGAGTAATTTACAGAGTAATTACCTTATAAATGAGGTTGGCCAACACCAATTAAGGTGAACAATATTTGTGCTAATGCATGTGAGATAAACGATATGTAAATATCCATCCGAACGCAATACCGCATGAAAATCAAGATGAATACCAAATTGAGTTTCACTTATGGTATTATTTCATCTTTAAGTTCAATCACTCATCTTGGTCGATTCATTTATGAAAATACCTCACTAATGCAAAGTACCTAAAGTGAATTAAATAATTCACTTAGAGGTAAATTTGGACTAATAAATATTAATCACTCTAATCTACACCCAAAGTCCATTGATACTAAAGAGAAATCAATCCCAAAAATGTTTCCCAAGGTAAAATTAAGAAGGAGGAAGGAGAAGAAGCAAGAGGAACCAACAACAAGTTCAAAATAAGCCAAAAATAGCTTCTAGAGAAGTGTTAATCGGTTAACCAATTGGTTAATCGGTTAATACAACAAATTTTTAAATTTTGGAGCAAAACAACACTGGTTAACCGGTTAACCATTTTTGTTCTAAAATTGGTTAACCGGTTAACACTGAATCAGTAGTAGAAAAATAGCCAAAATCCAGCATGATCCTCTTTCAAAAACACTTCCAAAAAGCATGTGATCATTAACTGAATTGGCACGAATTTTAAAGTTAAAAACTAGTGAAATCCCTGCAATCAAACAATAATTTATGAACCAAAGGATCAACAACCAAAGTAACCAAAGATCCTACATCTTGAATGTTGACGATGAAGGTAGAACCATGGAAAAAGTGAATTACCAAGAGCACTCTTCAAATTAATCCAATATCAAGCTTGATCTACTGAAATTGATGAACAAAAAGGAATATGATGAAGGTTTAACTCAAAGTTGAATAGGAATTCAAGGTAAATTCTTGATAACTTTCATAAAAAAGAGGGAAAATGAGCTTTGGTGATTTTAGGGTTTGGAAGGATATTTTGCAAGAGATTTGTTGGCTATAAAAAGCTTGAGAATTGAATTAGAAAATGCCTCTATTTAAAGAATTTAGGTATGGGAATTTGATATAACGGAAATTGCTTTGGAAATTCAAAAATTAGCTTTGGAAATTCAAATTGGAGGGAAATGTAAAAGAGTGGTGATTAGTGAGGGTTTATGGTGGGAAATGATCAAAGTGATGTAGAGAATTAAGAGGGAAATGGATCTAGAATATTCCAATGAATTCAATGGCTAAAATGTGCTGAAATTGAACAAAAAATTCAAATTTCGCACTGGTTAATCGGTTAACACATTGGTTAACCGGTTAACCAGGTCAAATTTTTAATATTTTGTTTAATTTTGATTGCTTGATTGTTTCGGCCCGATTCTATTGTGCATCGAAGAAGGCATGGAAATAAACACATGAACCTTAGAATTCCTTGAATAAATCAATTAAATCGGGAAATCCTTCATCAGATAAATTTGAATTGTTTATAGATCAACTTTGACTTTTATCTATGAAATTCATTCGAGTTGTGGGACTGCTATTTTTGGCATTTTTGACTTGGAAAATGATTAACAAAATAACACAAAAATATTTTTGGATTTTAATTAATTGTTAGTAAATATAAATACATAAAACAAATAAAAGCAAATGGTGATCCCTTGTGAGGCATAAACCTACACCTGAGAAGAACCGAGAAACGAGTGTGATCTTGTTTGTATTGCAAGATGCATATTAGATGCGGAGAAATCTTAGGACAAACATTAGGGTGTTACAGTTGTCCCTATTTAAGTTTCTTTAATCTGGAGATATGAAGATTGACATCTTCGTCTCTACAAGATGAGAGAGACTTAAATATAGAAAACCCAATTTATTTCCTAAGAGACCATGATATAATATGAATATGATATGATATGAAAACCCAAGATCTCTATGGGGAAAAACGATCGTTAGAGGAAAACAAAAGCTTGGGGACACTGAGGAAAATCCCGTTGGGGAAAGACAACAAACAACAAGAGAGTTTTCAAGGAAAATAAATCATTGGATTGTTGACTCAACAGAGAAGAGTGAGACTCCACTGAGGAAATATCAACCAAACACAATATTCAAGTCCAATAGATGGAGGAATACTGAATTGGGAAAGGGTCATCAACTACTGGTGCATTTGGTAGGATAATATGACCAACTATCGATGCATTTGGTAGGAAATAGGATCAAATACCGGTGCATTTGGTAGGAAATGAGATCAACTACAGGAGCATTTGGTAGGAAATAGTATCAACTACCGGTGCATTTGGTAGAAAATAAGATCAACTACTGGAGCATTTGGTAGGAAATGATCAAAAGGGACCGAAGCTTAATCCAAGAACAAATTAGAGAGGAACGGTCAAACAAGACTCATTATGAGGAGGAAATATCTCAATTGGGTAAAATTCCATCCAAATAATATACTGGGTAGGAAACTTAATCAAAATCATCCATGAGGAACAAACTCAGTGGTGAATTAGAAAGGATAAACACATTCTGCTTAATAGTCGACACTCTAAATTTGAGAGGAGACAACACACACTCTGTGGTGAAATCCATACCAAAGAACGGAGAACAATGATATATCAAAGAATGAAAAAAATAAAAAAAATATGATGCCATGCATAAAGCGAATGCATGAATGTGCGTATGAATATACTGACCTACTGGGCTAATCCCAAGACAACAAAGCAGGGGAATCCTGCTGGAAAATCAACTTGAAATCCTGCAGGGTAAAATCAAAAGCCATCAAAGGAATAAAATCCTACTACAAGGCTCAACTCATGCTGAGGAAGTACTGCTAGGGACTCAATCCACAAAGCAATTTTCAATAATCCATCAGAAATTCCAATCTGAGAGGGTAACACATCAGATAAACATCAACAACACCAAAGTCCTTCTCACTCTTTGGGAAAAAAGGAAATGTCCCTATTAAAATCCAATGGGGACAAATATTTTCTCAACTTTGTTAGGGGAAACAAGGTAAGGATCTATCAATGGTACAATTAAAGCATAGCCTACTGGAGCATCAAACAACAGCTCTGCATAGGGATATCACCATGCTAACGAAAAGTAATAATTTGTCGGAAATAGGAAAATGCTTCCACAATCCTTGCTAGGGACAAAGATATTCTTGTTAAGAATCAAACTCTGCGGGGAATAACCACCATACCACTCCTTCTCCTCTTGGGGAAAAGATACAAGACTTGCTGAGGATTACATAGGAACCTGCAGAAAATCATCACATGCAGACCTACTGGGGATCTGATAGAAAGACTCATGGAAGTCAATCATATATAGAAATATTTCGGACTTACTGACCCTCATGGGGATACCATAAGTTATCATCATAGCCTAGAAATAGAGTTGTGAGGGATTTTAAATCAATACTTACCACTAGGTAAAAGAAAACCTCTAAACTGATTGTTTTATCAATACTTCTGTTAGGGGATGTAACATACTAAAGCTGAAGAAATAAAGATTCGGCCAAGGATAAACATCACTTCTCAAGTTAAAGCTAATCTGCTGAGGAAGAGATCAAAACTCACCTGGGGATACTTGTGTGATAAGAATATCACTCCTAACAACTCTTTTGAGGAAAAGATAGTAACTCAAACTGGGAACAATCACACAATAACCAATTTCCACTCATTCTTGTTGTTGGGGAGTAAACTATCATTAATATCAAAATGCCAAGACTATTCATGAATTTCGTATGGAGATAACTAGATCAAACCCTGCTTTGGGAGAGGCAAGTTACACACATCAGGACTTTACCAACCCTGAAATCACTGTTGATATTCTTTCTTTATTTATATATCAAAAGAAAAATGTTTTTATAATCTTCAAAAATTCAATTTATTAAATTTCTTTCAAAAATCATTATACAAAATAAATGAAATTTTGTAAACAAAAACAACATAAAGAATTACAAACAATTGGATAAAAGCTCAAATTCATTGATATAATGGTAGTCAGCAAATGGCATGACTCCATGGATCATTACAAATTTGAAAAATGGTAAATACAAGGAAAATGGTGACATTGAGATACAATGATCATTATTCTCCCTATCAACTTTGAACTCCATTGTGTCCGAAACTTCAGTCAAGGATGAGTGAAAAAGAATCTTTGATGGGCAATTCTGCTGAGGAATAGAATTTGAAATCATTGGTTGTTTCAAGTGATCCAATCTGTCGATGTAGTTATTTTCCATGATCCCTAACTTTTGTCTAGATTTCCCTTTCGGGTTTTCAATCTACTGGGATAATTATTTTTGTTTATGTCTCTAATTTTTTTCTTGGACAACCCTTTTAGGTTTTCAATCCATCGAGACGCTCATTTTTGCCTAAGCCTCCCTTTTAGGTTTTCAACTTAGCGAGCTATTCTTTTATTTTTTTAGGCGAAGTATTTCTTGACTGCATCCGCATTCACATGACGAGTGATCTCATCATCATCCATAGTTGTAAGAATTAATGAACCTCCAGAGAAGGCTTTCTTAATAACATATGGGCCCTCATAGTTCGAAGTTCACTTGACTTGAGAATCTGTAATGAAAGATTGGATCTTTTTGAGCACGAGGTCGCCTTCTCTGAATACACGAGGTTTGCCCTTCTTGTCAAAATCTTTCTCCATTCTTTGCTGGTACAACCAACCATGACACAAAGCTGTTATTCTCATTTCCTCAATCAAATTTAACTAATCAAATCTACTCTGACACCATTTAGCCTCAGTCAACTTGGCTTCCATCAGAACTCTCATTGATGGGATCTCAACCTCAACGGGGAGTGTAACGCCCAAATATTTAATTAATTGTTTTATTAAATATTTAGTTAATTATTTGTGTTTCTTCTGTATATTTTATTTTGTGGTTGATTAAGTCGATAAGCCGGAAAAATAAGTTGGAAGCCGTAGAATTATTATTAGAAATTAATAATATAGTTGTTGTGTTAATTGGATTGGTGAGCTTAAAATCGTGTCCAAATTAGTAAAATAGGGGGTGTTATGTTTAGGCCCATCATTAATTATAATATTTCATTAGTTTAATAAAAATAAAATAAAAGTATAGAAACATAATAAAATATCAGTAGAAGAGGAAAATTAGAAAACTGGAAAAAATTGTTGCACAATCGTGAGAGAAAGAAGAGCAAAGTTGGAATCTGATTTTAGGGCAACCTTCGATCCAAAACCTAAGGTAAGGGTGGGTTTGATTCTTATAATCGGGTATGAAATTCAATATTGTGATTGGGTTTGAATTGGGTAGTTAGGTTGTAAAATTTGTACTGATATGAATGAATTGTTGACTTTTGTTGTTGTTGTTGTGAATATTTGTGTGAAAATCGATTGTCCGATTATTTAATTTTACTTATTATATTCTATCTTAATTATGTTGTTCGTTGCTGGAAAAATTACGTCGAAACTATTTCTGTAAAAGTTAAAATATTGGGGACGAAGACAGACCGGTAGAGTGGTGGCCAAATGGCTATGTGGCGGGTGCCACTTTCTTAATTGGTGAGTGCCACTTTGTATGTGGGGAATTGGAGACATCAAGTGGTGGTTTCCCCTTTTGGAGGTGGCAGGTACCACCTTGGTCCCTTAAACATGATTAAGCAAGTACATATATTAGTAAAATTAAGGCATGTGATTAAAGTAATGATTTAATTAATGGATCCTTTATGAACTAGCACTTACTAATACCAATATATTAACATGATTATATAAGTAGGTGGTTAGGTGAGATTAAAGTAATGTGATTAAAATGTAGTGGCATGATTAGTTAATTAAGGTGATATAGATGAAACAATGTTGCGCACGTCACTTTTTCTTTTTGTGGAAGCCACTTGAATTTTCTAACCAATTAGTGACATTAATTAATATAAGTCTTGGATGATTAAGTTAATGTGGTTACCCATTAGAGGTATGTGGCGCAAGCCACTATGAGATGTGGCAGGAGCCACATTCTCACTAATTCATGCACCTTAATAAATTATATTCTTGAAGGAAAATTAATTGAATATTGAATGAATATATCCTTGGAATAAGTCAATTAAACAATGTTAATTTGATTATATAATTTCATTTAGTAAATTTAAGAGGAGAATTAATCGAATTTCAAGAATTGTAGTCGTATCAGGAAAATCAAAAGTCAAAAGATGTAACATGCAGGTAATACTATGATGAAGTTTGACAGAAACTTATAAAAACCGGAACCTTAATAAAATTAGTAGAATTAGTAGCAGTAGGTGAATCCATGACATAAAGCGATTAGCAAAACGCATAAATTCTATAATCGTAATAATTTCGTAATAAGTCACAGAAAGTCAGAAACAATGTCGATTTAGTCGGTTTAGCCGAATTAGGCGAAAAACGAAGTTGGTCCGGAAATTAGCAAAATTAATCGGGGTAGGTCGGGTAAATTAAAAGTTGGTTTTTTTTACGTTGTTTTGTCGAAACTGTGTTGTATAGTCGATTTGCAGGTACAGTTAAGTTGTTGTATGTTCCGATTTACGAAATGGTTCTGAAGTTGATATGTTAGAGGCTTTTAGGCCTAAGTCGAATATAAGTTGTTTATGTCGTAAAAGTTGTTATGTTGTTCATGTTGCTATGTTGTTTGCATTGTAATGTCGTATATGTCATGTAGATTCAAATTCATTTTGTCGGAGTCGTTTCTCACACCACGGTGGCCTGGATTGGCAAATTTAAGTTGAAAGTTGAAGGCTTATGCCTTGATGCCTCGATAACCTGGCAATGATTTAAGTTAGGAGTTGTACTCCGAAATGGTACCACATGCATATTTTGTAGAGTCGCATAAAAGTCGCATTATTTTGAGTTGATGTTGTATTGTTATACTAGTTGATATTGTAAAGTGGTGAATTATGTGAAATCCTTTTCTGTGTATTGTGTTTCATATACTGCTTATAATTATCGTAACTCACCCATTATATTTCAATGTTGTCCTTATGTTGGAAACATGCAAGTAATCCAACAGAGTAGCCAGTTACCTTTAGTCAAGTCGGTGGTCAGTCGCTTTGATATGTAGCACTCGGGGGGAATGACGCGTGTCTGTTTTGTTAAATTGTTGAAATGCTGAATTTTGTTTTAATTTATGAACTTAGAATGTTTATTTATTATTTTAAAATTGTTGCCATGTTGGATAAAGATGCTACAAGTTGTATTGAATTTGCTGCGTAATGTTGTTATGAAGTTGAATTATTTGATTAAAATGAATTTGTTTTATGTTTAGTCCTGAAAAGTGGATTTTTTTTTAAAAATAACCTAGTTTCATAAAAGTATTTCCAAAATAACATAGCTTTCAAAAAAAATACCAAAGTGACATAGTTTTAACACATGGTCACCATACCATTTGGCGAACATGTAGAAAAGTTGAACCAATTCGCCATATGCATTGGCTAAAGCAAGAAATTTTACACAAATTCAACAATCCATTTGGCGAACAAGTGAAAATAACAAAGCAATTCGCCAATCCATCTGGCGAACATGTGCAATGAGAATAAAATAATTTTTTTAGTATTTTCCTAATGAGAATATTTGAATATTTGGCAGGTATAGATTCATATTGCATGAGGCGAGCATCGGTATTCATGAATACCCCCATGCTTGTAACAGAAAAGCACAACCAAAAAATGTACAAGTATCCTTTGCGGCATTTTTACAAAGACTACTATACAAATGGGCAAAAACAGCCGACCCCAATTATATGTGTTTACCTTGTTGATGTCTCGCAACAAAGGTAAATACATCATATTTATTGTGTTACCGGTACCGTTAGAAAATAAAAATGACCAAATAAAAGCATAATATAACACCTCGTCTTAATAATTTTTTCTAACTCAGTTCATTGATCGTTTAAAATTAAACTAGCATAATGGGCTCTAAGGACTCCTAAATTAATCCCTGAACCCCTGCTATGAGTATTTGCTGGCTGCTCCTCGTCAATGAGAGGGGCACCTAGCAAATCCTCTACTATACGTATTTCATGGTTGACCTTACCAAAAACAGCTTTACCAGATACACGTAAACCCAAAAGCATGTAGACATCTTCAAGTGTTACCGTGTGTAAACACCCCAAATTTGCCCTCACTAAGTTCACACCATGGCTTGTGATCTTTCATATTTTCATTAGTTTAAGCATATCATATCATATTGCGTTTTTGTTTCATCTGCATAGTTCAAATTCATCTGCATCTAGGGTTTGTGATCTAAGCAATCCAGGATCCATCTGAGCCACTCCAAAGGTATTCAATCACTCCAAGAGGGTCCATGTATGTTCAATCATCATCTCATATCCCTCAAAGATCAAGGAAGTCAAAGAATCACAAGAACTTGCAAAGCATGGAAGCAGAGCCAGGGTTTCACTACACAAATGACCTGAAATTAGGGTTTTGGTTTCAGAGGCCATAACTCCAAATTTTTTGGTCATTCTTGTTTCTAAGGGTCTCAATAGGTTATAAGGATCATGTGTACCAAGTTTGATGAGGAAATTCATTGTGGAAGTCATTTGTTCACTGGGTAACTTCTTGAGCAAGTCAGAGCAAAATCAGGGCATCTGAGGCCCCCAACAATGGAATCAAAGTGGATTTTTCATCAAATTGAAGTTATATGATCTTTATTTGATCATTGAAGTTCTTGGAAGTTCACAAATTTGAAGAAAATTGAGCTAAACCAAAAGTTGCCAAAAATGGAAATGACTTGTAATGTAAACTTTCCATTTTGGGAAAGTTTTTCAACCTCCTCTTTCTCAACCAAAAATGCTTCAAATGAAAAATTGTTGGTCATGAAAGTTGTAGAATGGATCATTCCCTTTTCAAAAAGTACAAGAACAAGTTCTAATTCAATATGGAACTCAAGTTATGGCCTTTCAAAGTTGGCAAAAAGCCTATAATTTTAAAGTATGCACCAAAGAGGGATTTTTGCAAAACCACTTGCCAATTCATTTTGTGAATTTAAACACACTTCTAAGCATTATACCAACCTTGTGCATTGTCTAAAACTCAGAATTGCCCAAAGAATTTCAAGTTTTCATGCCTTGCCCATGAAGAAATCTCAAAGGGGCCAAAACTTCATGAAATTGCAAAAGGGAACATAACCTTTCATCCACTTGCTGAATTGCCACAAAACCAGATCTATGGACCTCCTTGATCTCAGCTGCACCAAGACAAGCCAACAAGCCAGCTGCAAGAATGCCCATACCTCAAGTACACAAGTTGGTGACTTTTTGCAACTTGCCCCATACCAATCACCACAGTCCACCACCCACTCTCTAGCCTATCCAGACTCTACAAGCATGCTTCAAGGATTCATTTTTCATATGACACACAAGCCAAGAGCTCCAAGAACTTAGCATACACAAAATCACTCCAACTTGAAAAAGCTTTCGAATTTCATAACTCAGCCACTCAAACTCCAAACAAATTCCACCATTCATCTCAAAATCAACTATAGAACACAAATCAACCATTAAAACAGCCAAAAACCACCCACAACCAAAACACAATTCTGGTGCAGCAAGGCTTCATTCTCTCAAACCAACTCATTTCAGTTTGTTCTAGGCATTGCAACATCACTAGGAGGATCATTGGAGACTTTTTGCATCAAAGAGAAGGCTTGAAAGCTCAGAACCAGGAAGCTCCATCTCAGGTAACATGATGAACATTTTTTCCAGAACCCTGTTTTCTTGCTAAAATATTGTTATATATGTTGCCCTAGTCATGGGGATGTGTTTATTTTTGAAAATGAGCAAGAAACAAGCATGAACTGAACCTCTGAAACTTTGACCTAATTTTTGTTCTTCTTCGATTCTCTTCATTCAAGCATGATTAAGTGTTTTTGTTGCTGGATTTGAGTTTGTTGATAGTTAATGATCATTTCTGGAGCTTGTGGTGAGTTTTTGTGGGGTTTTGAGAAGTTCAGGGAGGGGGTCTAGCCGAAGAAGATGACCGGAGGTCTTCTCCGGCCACCTGAGTGTGATTAGGGCATAATCAGTGTAATTAGGGTTAGTTTAAATTTTAGCCGTAGGATCTTTGTTCCCCGCGCGTTTGAATGGCCTGGATTGAGTGTTTAAACCCTAATCCCATTTAATTATGATTAATTAATTATTTAATTAAAATTAGCTGAATTTGAATCTCAGCCTTTAGATGTGGCGCGTAGTCAAACTAGATTCCCCAGCTTTGAATCTAAACCATCAGATTAGCTTACTTCTGTTTTAATTCATTTTTAAATTCATATTTTCTCATTTATTTTGCATCACTTATTAAAAATTGCTAGAAAATCCCAAAAAAATATTTTCTTCTGCATTTTGCATCCAAATAATTTTCTTCACCCAAAAACATTTTTATTTTTATTTTTTGAATTTTTAAATCATTTTTAAAATATTTAAATGTTTATTTTAATTAATTAATGGAAATTAATTAATTAAAATATCATTTAAATTTCTAAAAATCCCAAAAAACTTCACATTGCATCTTAGGACATTTAGAAACATTGTCAAACCATCCATACAAATTTCTTTTTGGTTTTGAATCAATCTTGACATTTTTCTTTGAATTTAGGGTTCATAAAATCCTATTTTTGAACCCTAACTTCAAGAATTCATTTCTGCCTAACCATGAATGGTGTGACATTGATTCTATTTGCATTAATCTTAATATGACATGTAGTATCTAACATATTTTTGTCATAAATTTATCTTGCATTTTTTATTTGATTTGCATTTTTCCCCTTTAGGTACCTTAAAACCCTAGATAACTTAGAAAAATCATACCTCTCTTTAGGTTAAGAGTTAGGTCTTCTCCTTTGGGGTGTGATATCATATGGGGTTAGGGTTCATTTGGGCTCATTTGCAATTTTATATCTTATGTTTTGCTTCTGTTTTTGACTTTTGCATCTCATGTTGCATTAAAACCCTAAGTTCTCATGTTCATTTGCATACATTTTGCATATACATCCATTCATGAACTTGCCATGACATTTCTTACATCCATATGAAATATAAGACATCACAGGACACATTAGAATCATGCTTGATCATTTCTTCATCCATTTTCCATGATATGCATTCATTACATTCCATGAACTTTCATGTGCTTTCATACATCCTACATGCTTCATTTGCATTCTCATCTCTTGTATGAACATTCATAACACTTGGCATGTCTTTGAATCACCTCATAGCATCATTTGCATCATGTTTATGCTTCTGGTTTTGGTTTTCATCCTTGCATACATTTCATTTTCATCTCATTCCTTTCTTTATGCTAACCATTTCAGGTGGTAAGTACTTTGAGAAGTGGATTTGCCTTCACTTCTCATTTCTCTTCTCTTTCTTTTAAGAACCCTTGCTGCATTTCCTTTTGCTTTAGAGTGAGCTTGCTCATTCATGTTCTTTCTTCACCTTCTTATCTTCAAGTAACTTATCTTCTTCAGTGAAGTAAGTTAACTTGTTTCTTCTGATTCTCTTCCTTTCATCTGCTTCTTCCATTGGTGGCTTCTCTGAAGATCTCTTGCAAGCCTTACAAACCATAGGAACCTCCAAGCATGACAATAATTAGGGTTTTGATTAGTCCCCCTTTAGTTTTTCCCTTTGTGTCTTCTTTGTGTCTCTCTCCTCATCTCATAATCAGAGGCTAAACCTTTAAGGTTTTAAGGCTTTGTGATTAAGGTTATGCCTGCATCCTTCTCTTAGGATGGAGTGTATAACTTTAATCCTAAGTGTTAAACCCTTAATGTGTTTAAATCTCTTAATAAATCATCTTAATAATCACTAAGACTTCATCTTGTAAGTTGGGCCTTGCATTAGGGTTCTAATTCTTCCTTAATTGGTTAAGAAGGACTAACCCTAGTGTTAATGGACAAGTCCCCCTCAAGTTGTCTTACAAACCATAAAAATCACCTCTTAATCTTACCATTAACTAAAATCCACTTTAACAAAGGCTTGTTTTGTCATGAGGTTAATCCCTAATCATGGATTAAGTTGAGGTATCTTCCTCAGCTTAATTGTGCTCATCTATTATCCTTCTATTAGGATGGTGTAATGGGTCCATTAAATCCTTGATTATGGCTTAAACTCATTACTTAACACTAAACAAAAACTCAAAAAACATCTAAATAATCACAAGTAGGTTAATGATCTTAATCCTATATCATCATGGTAATTAAGTTGATATGTTTATCTCATACTTAAGGTATTCTCATTATCCCTAATCAAAGGGAGGATATGATGAGTTTACTAACCCTTGGTTTAGGCTTAAGCTCATTAACTTATGACAAACACAAAAAAACAATAAAAGATTGAAAACACAAAAACAAACAATAATCGTCTCCTCCGAGATTCTTTTCTCATCATCTTCACCCTGAAACCGAGAACTCGCTTCTTCCGTCTAATGCAAAACATTTAGCACCTGAGCCAGACAGGTCATACACTTGAGCATAGACAAGTAAGCAGTTCATCAGTCAATTTATCTTTCAGTCTCTTTGATCGAACTACGGTTTTTTGATTTCCTCATTGCACGAGAGGATACGTAGGTGTCGCTCCCACCAAATGACACCCGGTCAGAAGGGGTACAGACGCGAACGGTCGGCGAAAGGTGAAAGGATGAAAAGAGTCGCCAGCTAGGCATTTTTATCCCGAAGGAAAGGTAATACTGCATAGACCTAAGAAATGATGGATAAGACGGTCGCGAACCGGAGAAACTGAGAAAGGGGGTTGGTTACAACCTGGGAAGGTATTAGCACCCAGATTGTCCGTCGTACTCGACGGGATCCACGCTTGAAAGTTTGTGTTTAAAGGGGTAATGAATGTGTTATGTGTGTGCAAAAGCTGGAAAAGAATGTACAGGTGTCAATGCTGAAAGGTGAAGTGAAGAAAATGAGTGTCAATGTAAGGAAAAAGTGCAAAGCTCAAGATAATGAGGCTTAAAGAATAATGCTGGAAGAGGGGGGAAGAGACAGAGACTTTTGTTCGATAACTGTTAAGTTATGCCTACGTATCCTCTCGTGCAATGAGGAAGTCAGAACACCGTAGTTCGACTCAAAGAGACTGAAAAAAAGAATTGACTGATGAACTGCTTACTTGTCTATGCTCAAGTGTATGACCTGTCTGGCTCAGGTGCAAACTTTCTTGCATCAGACGGAAGAAGCGAGTTCTCGTTTGTGAGTGAAGATGATGAGAAAAGAATCCCGAAGGAGACGATTATTGTTTGTTTTTGTGTTTTTAGTCTTTTACTTCTTTTTGTGTTTGTCATAAGAAAATGAGCTTAAGCTTAAACCAAGGGTTAGTAAACTCATCACATCTTCCCTCTGATTAGGGGTAATGAGAAAACCTTAAGTATGAAGTAAACACCTCACACTTAATCACCATGATGTAGGATTAAGATCATTAACCTACTTGCCTTTATTTAGATGTTTTTGGAGTTTTTGTTTAGTGTTAAGTAATGAGTTTAAGCCATAATCAAGGATTTAATGGACTCATTACACCATCCTAATAGAAGGATAATAGATGAGAACATTTAAGCTGAGGAAGGCTCCTCAACTTAATCCATGATTAGGGATTAACCTCATGACAAAACAAAGCCTTTATTAAGGTGGATTTTAATTAATGGTAAGGTTAAGAAATGGATTTTAGGGTTTGTAATACAACTTGAGGGGGACTTGTCCATTAACACTAGGGTTAGTCCTTCTTAACCAATTAAGGAAGAATTAGAACCCTAATGCAAGGCCCAAGTTACAAGCTTGATGTCTTGGTGATTATTAGATGAATTGATTAGAGGATTTAAACACATTAAGGGTTTAACACTTAGAATCAAAGGTATACACTCCATCCTAATAGAAGGATGCAGGCATAAGCTTAATCACAAAGCCTTAAAACCTTTAGGGTTTAGTCCTTGATTATGAGATGAGAAGAGAAGAAACAAAGATGACACAAAGGTAAAACTAATGGGGGACTAATCAAACCCTAATTGTTATCATGCTTGGGTATTCCTAGGGTTTATGAGGCTTGCAAAAGATCTTCATGGGAGAAGCCACCAAGGAAGAAGCAGATGAAAGGAGGTTAAGCAGAAAGAAGCAAGACAACTTACTCCACTTAAGAAGATAAGTTGCTTGAAGAAAGAAAGTGAGAAGGAGCATGAATGAGCAAGCTCACTCTAATACACAAGTAAAATTCAGAAATGATGCATAAGAGAGATGAGAAGAGATTATGAGAAGTGAAGGCAAATTCACTTCTCAATGACTTACCACCTGAAAAGTTAGTAACAAGAAATGAAATGAAATGAAAATGAGATGAAATGCAATGATGCAAACAAAAGTCAGAAGCATAAACATGATGTTAATGATACTAAAAGATAAAGCAAACACAAGTCAAGAGTTGTGGATGATCATGCAAGGAGAAGGATGCAAATGGAGCATGTTTTGAACCATGAAAGTCCATGAAAGTCTATGATATGCAATGGAAGTATAACATGACAAATGGATGAAGAAATAACTTACCATGATTCTAACGTGTCCTAATATGTCTTAGGAGTCATATGAATGTACTAAATGCCATGGCAAGTTCATGTATGCAAGCAAATGAGAGATGAATGCAAAAGAAGGCAAAAATTAGGATTTATGTACAAGACACAAAGCAAAAATCCAAAATCAGAAGCAAATGACAAGATAAAAAATTGAAAATAGAATCAAAGGAACCCTAACCCTACACAAGTTCACTTCCCAAAGGAGGGGACCTAAATCTTAACCTAATGGGAGTTATGATTTTTTTCAAGTTGGCTAGGGTTTTAAGGCTCTTCAAAAAGAAAAATGCACATCAAATTGAAAATGAAAGATAAATTCAGACCAATTTTACCCTAGAAACTACATGATATGATGAATGCAATGCAAAAGGAACCATCATCAAACCCTTCAAGGTTAGGCAGAATGGAATTTTTTAAGTTAGGACAAAAATATTGACTTTTAAGAACTTTAATTCCAAAGAAAAATGTCAAAATATGTCAAGAACCAAAAATAAATTTGCTTGGAGAGTTTGATAATGTTTCTAAATGTATTAACATGCAATGTGAATTTTTTTGTGATTTTTAGAAACCTAAATGCTATTTTAATTAATTAATTCTCATTAACTAATTAAAATAAACACTTAAATATTTTTAAAATACGAAAATTATGCAAAAAATAAAATAAAAATTATTTTCAGAAAGAGAAAAATATTTTAAGGTATGATGCAAAAAATGGGATTTTTTAAGAGTGATTTGCTATTTTAAATAAAATGTGCAAGAAAAATGGATTAAAAAGAAAATAAAATTGAATTAAATGGGAGGTAATCAGATCCAAGAGCCAGGATTCAAAGCTGAGACGCGGGAGTTGACTACGCGCGTGATCTAGTGGCTGTAATTCAAACTGAATAAATCTCAATTAAATAATTAATTAATCCTGATTAACTTAATTAATTGGGAATTAGGGTTAAGTGGGACAATCTAAGACATTGGACGCGCGCGGGAAACGAAATCGTACGCTCTACATTCAAACTAAACCCTAATCCAAATTAAAACATTAATGACTCTCAGGTGGCCGGAAATGACCTCCGGTCATCTTCTCCGGCCACCTCTCCCCTGAGATTTTTCTAAAATACTCCCTAGGCCAAATCAAACCCTCCAAATCTGCAAAAATGATCCCCAATCCCCATAGAACAAGAATCCAACATCATATTTCATTTATTTTTCATCAACAACAAGATTCGAACAAAAACCTAAAACTGAACAAAATTTCAGAACATGCATACACACTCAAAACTCAACCATTTTTCACCATTCAAGGTTCATTGTGATCAGTGGAACACACTCTACCATTCTATAACTAAAGAAACAAGTTCTGGAAAAAAGTTTCAAGAAGATACCTGAGATGGAGCTTTGCTAATGGAGCTGTCTGGGCCTTCTGCTTGATGCAAACAACCTCCTCTGACCTCCCTTGAGCTTCCTTGATGCTTTGCTGAAGTGTTTGTGTCCTTTCTTTGAAGTTCAGTGAAGCTCAGTTCAAAAGGGAAAAAAATTGTATTTGGTGTGTGGTGGCTTTTAGGGCAAAGTAAGGGGTGGTTTGTGATCAGTGATTGATTTGAAGATGAATGGTGGAAGAATTTTTTAGCTTTGATGTTTTTGTTGAGAGTTTCGAATGAAAATGCATAAGAGGGATTTTTTGTGAACTATGGTGATGTTGTGGTTTCAGGCTTGCTCCTTGTGTGTTTTGAGTTTCATTTTGTCCACATATCAAGCTGTGATAGGTCTGTGGAGTTGGTGTGGGCTATGCTGATTGGTATGGCCTTCTTGCAAAAAAGTCAACAAAGTTGTACTTTGAGGTATGGGCTGGTTCAGGCCAAGGACAAAGGGGTGTCTGGTGCAGCTGGGATTGAGAATGTCCATGGAAATCACTTTGAGGCAAACCAGCAAGTTTGTGAAAGGTTATGGGAGGTTTTGCAAATTTGTGATCCTTTGGCCCTTTTGAGATTTCTTTATGTGCAAGTCATGAAATTTGGAAATTCTTGGGCTAACTCTGAGTTTTAGGCAATGTGTTATGTTTGTATGATGGTTAGAAGTCAATTTGAGGCCTCATTTGGTTTTGGCAAGTGTTTTTGCAAGTTTCCTCTTTGGCACAAAAGTGATAAATAAGTGATTTTGTCCAACTTTGCAAGGCCATAACTTTTGTTCTAAAGTGAATTAGAATGAGTTCTTGTACTTTTTGAAAATGGGATAATCCAATCTACAACTTTCATGACCAAGAATTTTTCATTTGAAGCATTTTTGAATCAAAAAGAGGAGGTTGAAAAACTTTCCCAAAATGGCAAGTTTACATTACAAGTCACTTTCCCAAAATGGCAACTTTGCAAATGGCTTGAAATTCTTCAATTTTGTGAACTTATAACTTCTTCTAAGATCAAATAAAGATCATACACACCCAAAATGATGGAGAAACCCCTTTGGTTGGATGATTGGGGGCCTCAGATGCCCTGATTTTGCACTGACTTGCTCAAGAAGTCATTTATTGATCAGATGCCTTCCCCATTGAATTTCTTCATGAAAATTGGTATGCATGATCCTTATATCATATAGAGACCAATAGAAACAAGAATGACCAAAAAACTTGGAGTTATGGCCTCTGAAACCAAAACCCTATATTTAGGTCATCTGTGTAGTTAAACTTGGCTCTGCTTCCATACTTTTCTCAGTTCTTGTGATTCTTTGACTTCCTTGACCTTGGGAGGATATAATATGATGATTGAACATTCATGGAACCTCTTGAGATGATTGAAGACCCTTGGAGTGGCTCAGATGGCTCAGGGATGGCTCAGATCACAAACCCTAGGTGCAGATGACTTAGAACCAATGCAGTGAAGCAAAAATGCAATATGAGATGCTATGATTGAAACTATGAAAATGAAAAGAATCACAAGCCATGGTGAAATGAGTGAGGGAAAATTTGGGGTGTTTACAGCTGCCCCAATTCAAACATGAGTTAGCTGTGCAGGATGTAAGCAACGACTTAACAGGCAAACAAGATAACTTGTGGTTGAATACCAAAGACAGTCCAAAATTTGCACTCACTGAATGAAGAAGAAAAGGGATATAGATTGTAAAAGGAAGTAAAGTATGATTATAAAGCACGGGCGACGGAGGACGACCATCGAGTAGGGGATGACTGCTGGAGTTAAAGCAATGACGGGGACGACCAACATACTAGGGAATTAATGAGATTATGATGGGGACGGTCATCACGTAAAGTAATAAGACTCTCTGGGAATTAATGGTAAATGATGGGGACGACCATCGGGTTGAAGAAATAAATGATGAGGAACGTTCATCAAAGGTGAAGGACGATCACCTAGCAGGGGACGGCTGCTCTGTTGGGGATAAGATGAGGGACGATCATCTAAGGTGAAGGACGATCACCTGGCAAGGTACGATTGCCGAAAGTATCACGACATAGGACGAATGTCGGATGAAAAGGTCGACAATGGGGACGACCATCGGATAAGCATTGATGAAGGACGATCATCAAGAGGTGAAGGACGATCACCTAGCAGGGTACGACTGCTCTCGGGGTTTTATCACAACATAGGACGAATGCCGGATAACAAGATCGACGATGGGGGTGGCCATCGGATAAAATGATGAAGGACGATCATCAAAAGGTGAAGGACGATCACCTAGCAGGGTACGACTGCTCAAATACCACGACACAAGACGAATTTCGGATAGAAAAGGGTTCCAATAGTGGAGACTCCGCTGGAGGAATGATGAAAGACGATCATCAAGAGGTGAAGGACGATCACCTGGCAGGGTACGGCTGCCGGAAGCATCATGACATGGGACGAAGGAAAGAATTTATCGGGATCTGCTGGAGACTTTTCCGGAGAAGGGTAGACACAGACGAGTGTCTAAATTCAAGAAAAAGGTATAAGTGTTTGACATTGTGTATAAATTAAAGATGCGGACGAGCATCCTTAAGACTATGATACGGACGAGTATCGGTAGAAACAACTGCTGACGCATGTTCAGAGATGATGATACGGACGAGTATCAACTGGTTAACAAAGAACACGGACGAGTGTCGAATCTGAGAAAGATAAGTGGTGTAAACAAGATACGGACGAGTATCTAAAAAAGGTAAACATGAGTGAGACACTTGCTGGGGAGAGCACGACACGGACGGGTGTCAGGGAGAAGCGTATTATAAATAAGTATTTGGTTCCCCAAAGTGTCTTTAGGCAACTATGCTGGGGAAGGTGACATGGACGGGTGTCAGGGAAGTGTATACACGTGTATCTGTCTGTAGAGAACGTTCGGGCGACTTTACTGGGGAATGATGACACGGACGAGTGCAAAAAGGAGCATGTATCTGTATTTTGTGAGTGCAAAGAAGATGCTCTGGCTTTCTGCCGGGGAGTTTGGGAAGTATTTCGTATATTCGTAAATGGAGTGCTGGCATATACAGCTGTTTGATTCAGAACATGGCTTATGATTTATGCAATATGTTTGATTTTTGCCGTAATGCTCCGTATTAGACGGAATGCTACGCTCTGGGGGAAAATATGATGTGAATTCTATGATTATGCAAAGATTCCGATCCAGGATTCGGATCCTGTTGCAGTGACGATCTCCGGCTGATCTGCTTGAAGTAATATCCCAGCTGGGGATGAGATCATTGGTAGATCTGATATATATGACTCCGCTTGGGGAAAATAGGTCACTGATAGACCTATTTTCGTAGTGAGGAGCCCATCCGGGATATGAAAGCTTTCGTCACTTTGTTGTGCAGGAAATTCAGACATTGCTCTTCTGGATAGAGACTGAAACTCTGTGGGGAGATAGTTCCATGTCTAACACTTGGCTGAGGAGGAATGATGACTGGAAACTCAGCTGGGGATAAATCATCTCTGGTGCTTATACGTATCGAGTAAATAATGATTTGGCAGCTTGCTGGGGAGAAGCTTTCATGCCCTATGTTGCACTTTGAGCACCTGCAATCATGTAATGACAAAGAAACGTACAAGTACTCCGAGGTATCCCTTACTGGATTCCATCATAGGAATTTAGACACTCCCGGGAGTAATATATTTCCTGTAAGCATGTGATTTAGAAAAGGTGCATCTGTACTTATGCAATCCATATTATGAGGACATCAGACATTTTTGCAAACGAAAATAAAATGTACGCGACAAAGTGTGACGGGAAATCTGATTTTATTAATTTATGTGCCCCTGAATGGGCAAATACAGTCAAAGAAACAGATCCCCTGAAATGAGGAGACTGTTACAAATTGAGAAACAAAAAAGATGCTGGCAATGTTGATGACGCTTCAAGGAGCTTCCCTTTTGCTATGACTCGTATGACATTGACGTTCTTCTCATCCTTCTTTTGAAGAAGGCTGGTTCTGACCGAAGCTTGAACCTTTCGAAGTTTACCATGTCGTAAGTGATACAGAAGAATTCAGAATGTAGTTGTTCGCTTATTCCCTTATTTTTCGTGGATCGCCCTTTCGGGTTTTCAATCCACCGGGATACCCATTTTTGCCTGAGTTGTCCAATGCGGCTTTTCAACTCAGCGGGTGTACACATTTTTTTTTTATTTCCCTTATTTTTGCCCGAGTCTTTTATTTTGTTTTTGACTCGCCGGGATGCCCTATTTTTGCCTGGACTTACATTCTGTTTTTATGTCCAGCGGGTCATTTTATGCGAAGTATTTTTTAACTGCATCTAAATTCATAGGGGACAGGAAGTCTTCACCATCCATTGTACTGAGCATCAGTGCTCCACCAGAAAAAACTTTCTTTACTATGAACGGACCATCATAATTCGGAGTCCATTTGCCCCTATGGTCTGTATGAGGAGGGAGGAGTCTTTTCAGCATAAGATCTCCTACTTGGTATTCTCGAAGCCTGACTTTTTGATCGAAGGCTTTCTTCATTCTCTTCTGATACAGCTGCCCATGACAGATTGCAGCTAACCTCTTTTCTTCGATCAGACTATGTTGTTCGTACCGGGATCGGACCCATTCCGCTTCATTTAGCTTAACATCCATTAGTACCCGTAAGGAGGGTAATTCAACTTCAACAGGTAGGACTGCCTCCATACCATAAACAAGCTGATACGGTGTTGCCCCAGTGGATGTTCTGATTGAAGTTTGGTATCCATGCAAGGAAAATGGTAGCATTTCATGCCAGTCTCTGTAGGTGACTACCATCTTCTGTACAATCTTCTTGATATTCTTGTTAGCCGCTGTCGCTCCCACCAAAATGAGACCTGGTCAATGGGGGTACAGACGCGAACGATCGGCGAAAGGGAAGGGAATGAATAGAGTCGCCAGCTAGGCATTTTTATCCCGAAGGAAAGGTAATGCTGCATAAACCTAGGAAAAGATGGATAAGACGGTTGCGAACCAGAGAGACTGAGAAAGGGGGTTGGTTACAACCTGGGAAGGTATTAGCACCCAGATTGTCCGCCGTACTCGACGGGATCCATGCTTAAAGGATTTGTGTTTTAAAGGGGTAGTGTCAGTGCAATCTGTGTATCAAAGCTGGAAAGAATGCAAGTGTCAGTGTAAAAGAGGTGTGAAATGTATAAGTGAAGTGTCAGTGTGAGAACAAGAATGAAATGCTCAAGACCATGAGGCTTAAAGAATAAGGCTGGAAAGAGGGGGAATATACAGAGACTTTTGTTCGATAACTGTTAAGTTATGCCTACGTATCCTCTCGTGCAATGAGGAAGTCAGAACACCGTAGTTCGACTCAAAGAGACTGAAAGATGAATTGACTGATGAACTGCTTACTTGCCTATGCTCAAGTGTATGACCTTTCTGGCTCAGGTGCAAACTGTCTTGCATTAGACGGAAGAAGCGAGTTCTCGTTTGTGAGTGAATGAGATGAGAAAAGAATCCCGGAGGAGAGGATTATTGTTTGTTTTTGTGTTTTCAATCTTTTATTTGCTTTTTGAAAGTTTGTCATAAGAAAATGAGCTTAAGAATAAACCAAGGGTTAGTAAACTCATCACATCCTCCCTTTGATTAGGAGTAATGAGAATACCTTAAGTATGAAGTAAGCACTTCACACTTAATCACCATGATGTAGGATTAAGATCATTAACCTACTTGTGATTATTTAGATGTTTTTGTTGTTTTTGTTTAGTGTTAAGTAATGAGTTTAAGCCATAATCAAGGATTTAATGGACTCATTACACCATCCTAATAGAAGGATAATAGATGAGAACATTTAAGTTGAGAAAGACTCCTCAACTTAATCCATGATTAGGGATTAACCTCATGACAAAACAAAACCTTTATTAAAGTGGATTTTAGTTAATGGTGAGATGAAGAAGTAATTTTTATGGTTTGTAAGACAACTTGAGGGGGACTTGTCCATTAACACTAGGGTTAGTCCTTCTTAACCAGTTAAGGAAGAATTAGAACCCTAATGCAAGGCCCAAGTTACAAGCTTGATGTCTTGATGGTTATTAAGTGAATTTATTAAAGGATTTAAACACATTAAGGGTTTAACACTTAGGATTAAAGTTATACACTCCATCCTAATAGAAGGATGCAAGCATAAGCTTAATCACAATGCCTTAAAGCCTTTAGGGTTTAGTCCCTGATTAGGAGGTGAGAAGAGAAGACTCAAAGATGACACAAAGGTAAAACTAAATGGGGGACTAATCAAACCCTAACTATTATCATGCTTGGAGATCCTAGGGTTTATGAGGCTTAAGAGAGAAAGATCTTCAGGGAAACCACCAGGAAGGAAGCATATGAAAGGAGGAAGAAGCAGAGAGAAGCAAGACAACTTGCTTCACTTAAGAAGTCAAGTTACTTGAAGAAAGAAAGTAAGATGAACATGAATGAGCAAGCTCAATCCAATACTCAAGATAAAATGCAGCAAAGATGCAAGAGAGATGAGAAGAGATTGTGAGAAGTGAAGGCAAATTCACTTCTCAAAACAACTTACCACCTGAAAAGTTAGCCAAAAGAAATGAAATGCAATGCAAATGAGATGCAATGTCATGATGCAAACCAAAGTCAGAAGCAATTACATGATGTTAGTGATGCTAAGAGATGATACAAATATGAGGCAAGACATGAGAATGATCAAACAAGCATAAGGATGCAAATGAAGCATGCATTGAACCATGAATGTACATGAAAAGTTATGAAATGCAATGGACATATAACATGGAAAATGAGAGATGCAATGATCAAACATGATTCTAATATGTCCTAAGATGTATTATGAATCATGTGGATGCACAAAATGTCATGGCAAGTCATTGGATGCAAGCAAATGAGAAATGGATGCAAAGGAAGGCACAAATTAGGGTTACATGCATCATGCAAAGCAAAAATCCAAAACCAGAAGCAAATGACATGATAAAAATTTGAAAATGCAATCAAAGATACCCTAAACCTATACAAGCTCACTTCCCAAAGGAGAGGATCCAACTCTTAACCTAGGGTAAGTTATGAATTTCCTAAGATTGCTAGGGTTTTGGGGTACCTCATCAAAAAAAATGCAAAACAAATTGAAAATGCAAGATCAATTCAAACCAATTTTATCCTATAAACTACATGCTATAGAGGATGCAATGCAAGAAGAATCATCATCCAACTCTCAATGGTTAGGCAGAATGAATTTTTCAAAGTTTGAACCAAAATGTTGCCTTAAAATGAATTTAATTCCAATGAAAATGATCAAAAGGCATCAAGAACAAAAAAGAAATTTGGTTTGAGAGTTGGACAATGTTTCTAAATGTCTCTAAATGCAATGTGAATTTTTTTGTGATTTTTAAATACCTAAATGCATTTTTAATTAATTAATTTTCATTAAATAATTAAAAATAAACATTTAAATGATTTAAAAATAATTTTCAGTGCAAAAAATAAAAATAAAAATATTTTTGGGTTTTAAAAATTAATGAAGTCTTTGACAAAAATTTTCATAATTTTTAAATGATTTCTGCTATTTTAAATAAAATATGTAAAACAAATAAGAAAATATGAATTAAAAATTAAATAAAACAGAAGTAAACGCAAGGGAAGGCTGAGATTGAATCTGGGAAATGATTTGTTGACTACGCGCCAGATCCTGTGGCTGGAATTTAAACTGAGTTAAACCTAATTAATTAACTTAATTAAGCACAATTAGGGCTAAGTGAAAACATCCTGGCCATCCAACACGCGCGGGAAGCCCAGATCCAACGCCCCACATTTAAACCTGGCTAACCCTAATTATCAAACCCTAATTACTTTCAGGTCACCGGAGAAGAGCTCCGGTCGTCTTCTCCGGTGACACCCTCCCTGAGAAATCTCAAACTCACTCTCCTGGTCATTTCTGGAGCTCTAAAGCTCCAGATCACTTCCTCTCACCTCCCTAAACTCATCCCTTCCCTCAAATGGAATTTATTTCTCACCATGAAACATTTTCGAAGCAAGATTCAAAAATGGCAGAAATTTCAGTCATACCATACACTCTCATTTTTCAACCATTTTCGAAAATTCAAAGTTCATTGAACTCAGGGGATCAAACTTAACCGTTTAATAACTTAAAACAAAGCTTCTGGAAAAATGAATTTCAGTGGCTACCTGAGTTGAAGCTTTCAATCCAGGAGCCTTTTTACCAGTTCCTTGCTTCCAATCACCTCTACTGACCTCCCTCAAGTGTTTGCAAAGCTTGTTTGGAGTTTATTTTGGCTGGTTTGTGAGATTGATGAAGTTCTGTTCAGAGAGGGGAAGAAATCGTGTTTGAGTTTCAGGGGCTTTCAAGGCAAGGTGAAGGGTGGTTTATGCTCTATGAAGCTTTTCTGAATGAATGGTGAAGTTGGTTTTGAGGTTTGATGATTGTGTGATCAGATTCGAAGGAAAGTGCATAAGAGGGGATTTTGTGAACTATGGCTTATGAGAGAGATCAGGCTTGTGTGTGTTATGAAAATGAACCCTTGGAGTGTGTTTGTAAGGTCTGGATTGGGCAGAGAGTGGGTGGTGGACTGTTGTGATTGGTATGGGTGTTCTTGCCAAAAAGTCAAAAGTGTTGTACTTGAGGTATGGGCAATGGTGTAGCTGGCTCATTGGCTTGTCCTGGCTCAGCTGAGATTAAGGATGTCCATGGAATTGGTTTTGAGACAATTCAGCAAGTTGAGTGAAGTTTATGTAGTGTTTTGCAATTTTCCCAAAGTTTGGCCCCTTTGGAAATTCATGAAGTTCAAGGCATCAAAATGCATAATTCTTGGGCCAATTCTGATTTTTAGAAGTCACATGAGCATGTTGTGAAGAGTTTGTGCATATTTGAAGTCTTTAGAATGCTTTATCATACCATTTTGCAAAATGCCTCTTTGGTGTAAAACATGAAATTATGTGATTTTTCCCAACTTTGACAAGCCATAACTTTTGATCCAAAATGAGTTAGAATGAGTTCTTGTACTTTTTGAAAAGGGAATGATCCATTCTACAACTTTCATGACCAAAGTTTTCTCATTTGAAGCATTCTTGAATCAATTTAAGGAGGTTGAAAAACTTTCCCAAAATGGCAAGTTTCCATTACAAGTCACTTTCCCAAAAAGGCAACTTTGCAAATGGCTTGAAATTCTTCAATTTTGTGAACTTATAACATCTTCTATGATCAAATAAAGATCATACACAATCAAAATTCTGATGAACACCCTTGGGTTGGGTCATTGGGGGCCTCAGATGCCCTAATTTTGCACTGCCTTGCCCAAGAAGTCAACTCTTGATCAGAGGCCTTCCCCATAGAATTTATTCATGAAAATTGATATGCATGATCCCTATACCATATTGAGACCAATAGAAACAAGAATGACCAAAAAATTTGGAGTTATGGCCTTTGAAACCAAAACCCTAATTCTAGGTCATCTGTGCAGTTAAACCTGGCTCTGCTTCCATGCCTTTCTCAGTCCTTGTGATTCTTTGACTTTCTTGACTTTGTGAGGATACAATATGATGCTTGAACATACATGGACCCCTTTGAAGTGATTGATGACCTTTGGAGTGGCTCAAATAGCTCTTGGATTACTCATATCACAAACCCTAGATGCAGATGACTTAAAAGCAATGCCGTGAATCAAAAATGTGGCATGAGATGCTATGGTTGAATTCATGCATATGAAAAGATCACAAGCCATGGTGTGAATGGGTGTGGGAAAATTTGGGGTGTTTACAACTGCCCCTATTCAAACATGAGTTAGCTGTGCATGATGTAAGCGACGGCTTATCAGGCAAACAAGATAACTTGTGGTTGAATACCCAAGACAGTCCAAAATTTGCACTCACAGAATGAAGAAGAAAAGGGATATAGATTGTAAAAGGGAGTAAAGTATGATTATAAAGTGCGGGCGACGGAGGACGACCGTCGAGAAGAGGACGACTGCTGGGGTGAAGCAATGACAGGGACGACCGACATGCCGGGGATATGAGAAATAAAGCAATGACGGGGACGGCCGACAAGCTGGGGATATGAGAGATAGTGATGGGGACGGCCATCAATTAAAGCTATAAGACTCTCTGGGGATTATAGGCAAATGAAATAAATGATGAGGTACGATCATCAAAGGTGAAGGACGATCACCTAGCAGGGGACGACTGCTCTGTTGGGGATAAGATGAGGGGTGGTCATCTAAGGTGAAGGACGATCACCGGGCAGGGTACGGCTGCCGAATGTACCACGACATAGGACGAATGTCGGGTAACAAGGTCGACGATGGGGACGGCCATCGGATAAGCATGATGAAGGACGATCATCAAGAGGTGAAGGACGATCACCTAGCAGGGTACGGCTGCTCTCAGGGTTTATCATGACATAGGACGAATGTCAGATAACAAGATCAACGATGGGGACGGCCATCGGATAAAATGATGAAGGACGATCATCAAGAGGTGAAGGACGATCACCTGGCAGGGGACGGCTGCTCTATTGAAAGTATCACGACATAGGACGAATGTCGGATAGAAAATGGGTTCTAATGAATAGAGACTCCACTGGGAATGATGAAGGACGGTCATCAAAAAGGTGAAGGACGATCACCTGGCAGGGTACGGCTGCCGAAAGGTATCATGACGTAGGACGAATGTCAGATAGAAGAGAAGTTTTGCTGGGGACTTCGCTGGGGAATAGTAAACACGGACAAGTGTTTACATCCAAGAAATGAAAGGTATAAGTGTTTGACACGGTGTATAGATTAAAGATGCGGACGAGCATCCTTAAGATTATGATACGGACGAGTATCAGTAGAAACAAACGCTTGACGCATGTTCAGAGATGATGATACAGACGAGTATCAACTGGTTAACGATGAACACGGACGAGTGTTGATCCTGAGGGGACTCTTTTGGGGAATAATAGACACAGACGAGTGTCTAAATTCGAAAAAGAGGTAAAAGTATCTGTCATTGTGTATGGATTAAAAATGCGGACAAGCATTCTTAAGACTACGAGTATCGGTAGAAACAAACGCTGACGCATGCTCAGAGATGATGATACGGACGAGTATCAACTGGTTAACAAATAACACGGACGAGTGTCGAATCTGAGGGAATATAAGTGGTGTATACAAGATACGGACGAGTATCTGTATGAGTAAAACAAGAGTAACAAGTACGAGTGGTGTACATACGAGTGTTTAACTTGCTGGGGAGAGTGACACGGACGAGTGTCAAAAAGAGAAAAGTGTAATATAAACAAGTGTATGTGTACCAAGGAAGTTGTGTATAAGTATCTGTGAGTGCAAAGGGGGCGCTTTGGCTTTCTACTGGGGATATGACACGGACGGGTGTCAGGAAGTATCTGTATCTTTAGGGAAAGTGCCTTGGCTCTCTGCCGGGGAATCTGGGGAATATTCTGTATATTGTTGATGGATTGTCAGTATTTACAAGTGTTCAGTTCGACACATGGCTTGTGATTATGCAATATGTTTGATTTTTTTCCGTAATGCTCCGTATTAGACGGAATGCTACGCTCTGTGGGGAAAATATGATGCGAATGCTATGATTATGCAAAGATACCGATCCGGGATTCGGATCCCATTGCTGTGGAGATCTCTGGCTGATCTGCTTGAAGGATATCCCAGCTGGGGATTAGATCATTGGTAGATTTGTCATGTATGACTCTGTATGGGGAAGTAGGTCACTGATAGACCTATCCTGGTAATGAGAGACCCAGCTGGGGTTTGTAGAAGCTTTCGTCACTCTGTTGTGAGATCTTCAGGTATTGCTTTGCTGGATAGAGTTGGAGACTCTGTGGGGAAGTAGTTCTCTGTCTAGCATTTGGCTGGGGTAGAAGAAAGATCACTGGAAGATCTTCTTAGAGATTTTTGTGGGGATCCTGCTGAGGATGATACTTGACAACTCGGCTGGGGATATGAACACCTTCTGGTGCTGCTCTGAAGGAAGTGTTGGAGAAGTGATGCCTGGCAACTCTGATGGGGAGATGGCATCTCTGGTGCTGTTTGGAAGGTGTGCTGAGGAAGCAATGATTTGGCAGCCTACTGGGGAGAAGCTTCCATGCCTCGTGTTGCGTTTTGAATGCCTGCAATCCTGAAAAGACAGAGAAACACACAAGTATCCCGAGGTACCCTTTACTGGATTCCATCATAGGAGTTTACACACTCCCGGGAGTAAACATATTTCCTGCAAGTATGTAGTTTAGGAAAGATGCATCTGTATTTATGCGATTAACAAAATAATGACATCGGACATTTTTGCAAATGAAAGAGTACGAGACAATGTGTGACTGAAAATCTGATTTTATTAATTCGTGTGCCCTGAATTGGCAAGATACAGTCAAAGAAACAAATCCCTGAAATTAGGAGATTGTTACAAATTGAGAAACAAAAGATGTTGGCAATGTTGATGACGCTTCAAAGAGCTTCCCTTTTGCTATGACTCGTATGACATTTGACGCTCTTCTCGTCTTGCTTGCTGAAGAAGGCTGATTCTGACCGACGCTCAAACCTTTCGGAACTTGTCAGATTGTAAGTGATACAGATGAATTCAGAATGAAATTGTTCGCTTATTCCCTTATTTTGCGTGGATCGCCCTTTCAGGTTTTCAATCCACCGGGATACCCATTTTTTCCTGAGTTGTCCAATGCGGCTTTTTAGCTCAGCGGGTGTACATTTTTTTATTTATTTTCCCTTATTTTTTCCCGAGTCTTTTATTCTGTTTTTGATTCGCCGGGATGCCCTATTTTTTCTTGGACTTACATTCTGTTTTTATGTCCAGCGGGTCATTTTATGCGAAGTATTTTTTAACTGCATCTGAATTCACAGGGGACAGGAAGTCTTCACCATCCATAGTACTGAGCATGAGTGCTCCACCGGAGAAAACTTTGTTTACTACGAATGGCCCTTCATAGTTCGGAGTCCACTTGCCCCTGTGGTCTGTATGAGGAGGGAGGAGTCTTTTCAGCACAAGATCTCCTACTTGGTATTCTCGGAGCCTGACTTTCTGATCGAAGGCTTTCTTCATTCTTTTCTAATACAGCTGCCCATGACAGATTGCAGCCAATCTCTTCTCTTCAATCAGACTCAGTTGTTCGTATCGGGATCGGACCCACTCTGCTTCATTCAGTTTAACATCCATTAGTACCCGCAAGGAGGGTAATTCAACTTCAACAGGTAGGACTGCTTCCATACCATACACAAGCTGATACGGTATTGCCCCGGTGGACGTTCTGATTGACGTTCGGTACCCATGCAAGGCAAATGGTAGCATTTCATGCCAGTCTTTGTAGGTAACCATCATCTTCTGCACAATCTTCTTGATATTCTTGTTAGCTGCCTCAACAGCGCCATTCATCTTTGGCCTGTAAGGAGAAGAATTGTGGTGTTGGATCTTGAAGTCCCGACACAGTTCTGCCATCATTTTGTTATTTAAGTTGGAACCATTATCGGTAATGATTCGCTCGGGCACTCCATACCGACAGATGATGTCTCTTTTCAGGAATCGGGCTACCATCTGCCTTGTAACATTTGCATAAGAAGCTGCTTCAACCCACTTGGTAAAATAGTCAATAGCAACCAGGATGAATTTGTGGCCGTTTGAAGCAGTCGGTTCAATCTTGCCAATCATATCAATGCCCCACATGGCAAAGGGCCAGGGTGAAGACATCACATTCAGAGGATTCGAAGGCACATGCACTTTATCCGCATAAATCTGGCATTTATGGCATTTTTTGGCATAGGCACAACAGTATGCATCCATTGTGATCCAGTAATAGCCCGATCTTAGCAACTTTTTAGCCATAGCATGTCCTCCTGCATGGGTACCAAAGGATCCTTCGTGCACCTCGTGCATCAACAAGTCTGCTTCTGTTCTATCAACGCATCTGAGGAGTACCATATCAAAGTTTCTCTTGTACAGAGAACCGTCAGTATTCAGGAAGAAACTACCAGCTAGCCTCCTTAATGTCTTCTTGTCATTGGAAGATGCCCCAGGTGGGTATGTTTGATCCTCCAAGAAGCATTTGATGTCGTGGAACCAAGGCTTATCATCTTTGACGACATCTGCTGAGAACACATATGCCGGTCTGTCGAGTCTGGATACTGAGATCCGAGGCACAAAGTTGGCAGCTTGAACTTTGATCATGGAAGAAATGGTAGCCAGAGCATCTGCAAACTGATTTTCATCTCGAGGGATATACTCATGCTTGACTGTTGTGAAGAAAGTCAACAACCTCCTTGTATAGTCCCGATAAGGTATCAGATGATCTTGGTGGGTGTACCATTTGTCGTTGGTTTGATTGATTACCAGAGCTGAATCCCCGAATACAGTCAAAGTCTTGATCCTGAGGTTAATGGCTTCCTCAAGACCCATAATACAAGCTTCGTATTCAGCTTCGTTGTTAGTGCAGTTAAAGGTGAGCTTTGCCGAGAAAGGCAGGTGAACCCCTTTAGGTGTACTAAGTACTGCACCAACACCACGACCATTCATATTAACAGCCCCATCAAACATCATAGTCCATTCTTCTTCTGGGTCAGGCCCTTCAGTGTGAACAGGCTCTTCATGATCTTTCGCTTTTATGAACATGATGTCTTCATCAGGGAAGTCAAATCTCATAGGCTGGTAATCATCAATAGCTTGCTCAGCAAGATAATCAGACAATACACTGCCCTTGATGGCTTTCTGAGATGTGTACTGAATGTCATATTCTGTGAGGATCATCTGCCATTTTGCAACCCGTCCGGTAAGTGCTGGCTTCTCAAAAATGTACTTAACTGGATCCATCTTTGAAATCAACAAGGTAGTGTGGGTCAACATATACTGCCTTAGTCGGCGAGCAGCCCACGCTAAAGCACAACAAGTTTTCTCGAGCAGTGAATATCGTTGTTCACAGTCGGTAAACGTTTTGCTTAGGTAGTATATTATATACTCTTTTCGGCCAGACTCGTCATGTTGGCCCAACACACACCCCATTGACTCTTCTAATATTGTCAAGTACATGATTAGAGGTCTTCCCTCAACTGGAGGCATAAGGATTTGAGGCTCTTGCAAGTACTCCTTGATTTTGTCAAAAGACCTCTGGCAGTCTTCGCTCCACCTGACCGTTTGTTCTTTTCTTAACAGCTTGAACAAAGGTTCACAGGTTGCAGTAAGGTGAGATATGAACTGTGAAATGTAGTTCAATCTACCTAGAAACCCTCGAACTTCTTTTTCAGTCTTTGGTGCAGGCATTTCTTGAATGGCTTTGACTTTATCAGGGTCAACTTCAATCCCTTTCTCGCTTACAATAAATCCCAGCAGCTTACCAGATCGTACCCCGAATGTGCACTTGTTGGGGTTTAACTTCAGTTGGTATTTCCTCAGACGCTTGAATAACTTCAGCAGATTTACCAGGTGGTCTTCTTCTGTGAGGGACTTGGCAATCATATCATCCACATAACATTCAATTTCTTTGTGGATCATGTCATGGAATAATGTTACCATAGCCCGTTGATAAGTGGCACCAGCATTCTTCAGTCCGAATGGCATCTCCTTATAACAGAATGTGCCCCAGGGTGTGATGAAAGTTGTCTTCTCCATGTCTTCAGGTGACATTTTGATTTGATTGTATCCTGAAAATCCATCCATGAAGGAGAACATCGAGAATTGAGCCGTATTGTCGACCAATACATCAATGTGAGGTAAAGGGAAGTCATCTTTCGGGCTGGCTCTGTTCAGATCCCGGTAATCCACACACATTCTCACCTTGCCATCTTTCTTAGGCACAGGTACAATATTAGCAACCCACGGCGGGTAACTAGTTACAACAAGGAAACTTGCGTCCCACTGTTTTTGTACCTCTTCTTTAATCTTCATTGCCATATCTGGGCGAGTACGGCGCAACTTCTGTTTTACTGGCAGGCAGTCTTCTTTTAAAGGCATCTTGTGCATGACAATATCGGTGTCCAACCCTGGCATATCCTGATAAGACCAAGCAAAGACATCCACATACTCCCGAAGCATGTCAATCAGTTGTTCCTTTTCTGAATCTTGTAAGTAGGCTCCGATCTTAACCTCTTTCACATCTTCTTCCGTACCAAGATTAACCGTTTCGACCTCCTCCTGATGAGGAGTGATAACCTTCTCCTCTTGCCTTAACATCCTGGCTAGCTCTTCAGGTAGCTCGTAATCTTCTTCAACCCCTTCATCAGCTTGATTGATTGGATTGTCAAAGTCATACGAAGTCATAGCTGTCTTGTTGTCGGTGCAATCTGAAAGGCACTCTCTGCAAGGGTTTATATTGGTTTATTTTAGTGATCAATTTTAATCTTGTTTAGAAAAAAGGTGAAAATGAAGTTATTTATTTTGAAAACATCGCCATTTTATTTTTGTACAAAAAGAAAAATGAAAAGACAGTGAGCGGAAAAAGAGATTCGTTTGAAAAAGATGTCCGATATTCATTGATTGATCTGTTTGCACAAAATTACAAGATGGCCCAATTACAAAATGAGTCTTGTCATCTTGGGCAAGATGCAATACTTGATGCATGCTTAAAAAATACAGGAAATAATAATTACTCTGCAGGAGTAACCCTTATAATTTCCTGGGAAGACCAGTTAAGGACTTGGCTCCCCGGGGTCCTTGGACATATCCAACTCTCCAGGTTGCGGTTGCTTTCTTCCTCGTCTTCCACATTGTTCACAGCATCCGGGGTGAGCATTCCCCCGCTGACAAAGCTGGGCTTCTTGGCAGCCTCTGATTGATCTTGTTGAGTTGGTTTGTAACCCAACCCAAATCTGTCTTCCTTCTTTTCCACGGGCAACAACTTGCCCCAGCCTTGGGCAGTACCCTCTTCAACAACCTTCCTGGCTTGCTGATAAGATGTCATGGAGGTTCCCAGTACAGCAGATGCCTCATTAATGTTCAGGGCCTCGAACCCCTGGCTCATGGTTTCATGGATTTCTCCATCCATTTCAATGTACTTATATGTAGCCAGATGGCTAACAAAGATGTCCTCTTCCCCACAGATGGTGATGATCTGGCCTTCCCACTCGAATTTCAGCTTCTGGTGAAGGGTAGACGTAACAACGCCAGCGGCATGGATCCAGGGTCTACCCAACAAATAGCTATAGGTCGGCTGAATGTCCATCACATAGAAGGTAATTTTAAAAGTCTGCGGGCCAATCATCACAGGCAAATCAATCTCCCCAAGCACTGATCTTTTAGAGCCATCGAATGCTCTCACTACCAAATTACTCGGACGCAATGCTAAGCCATCATATTCCAGCTTCACTAAGGCTTTCTTTGGTAGAACATTGAGTGATGACCCAGTGTCCACCAGCACATGAGATAGAACAACACCCTTGCATTCTAGAGTGATGTGTAAAGCCTTGTTGTGGTTACGCCCCTCAATTGTTAAGTCAGCATTGGTAAAGCCCAGTCCATGACTGGTATTGACATTTGCTACCACAGTTTCTAGTTGATTAACAATGATCTCCTCTGGCACGTATGATGCGTGCAGGACTTTCAATAATGCATTCCTGTGAGCTTCAGAACACATCAGCGGTGATAATATGGAGATCTTTGAGGGAGTTTGGTGAAGCTGATCCACCACCTTGTAATCACTTATCTTTATGATTCTCATAAACTCGTCTACATCTTGCTCAAAAGATGTCTTCTGAGTCTCTTTGACAGCCGGCTCTTCAAATACCACACTCTTTCCTTTTGCTTTGGCAGCAGCTTCTGCCTCGGCATTAGGTCTTTGCAATTGTGAGGCAAAAAGGCGTCCGCTTCTGGTGAAGCCTCCGCCTCCCCCAACATTATAAATTTGTGGAGAAGAGGTTGAAGAATCCAAAGTGATTTTCTATCCGTTGCAGTAGAGGTCAGAGCCATAATGCCAAGGTATGGCATTACTGCTTTCATAAGGAACTGGTCCAGGCACCGTGATGGTAACTGGACTGACTGCTGCAGAGGAGGGTACTGTAATGGTGTGCGGATCGTAGTAAATGGTGACTGGTGACCTGGCAGGAGGTACCACTGTTTGTTGTTGAAAGTTGTTATTTGGAGGAACATTTGATGGGTCATAGTAGATTGTGACCGCGGAGACATCTTCGTTAAGTCTTGCTGGTGTTGTAGAAGATTTTGCTGAATAAATGGATATTGATGTTGTAGAAGGAAGAGTTGTTGTCATTTGATTTGTTGAAGTGATGGACGGAGCCATTGTTGATGATATTGATGAATCGGTCGGAATGATTGTTGTTGCAGTTGTAGGGGACTCAGGAATTGTTGTCAAAGGAATTGCTGGATTTGTAGGCGCCGTTGTTGTGATTTGAAGGATACCGTCCTTGATAAGACCATCTATGCCGCTTCTCAAGTTATCACACCCGTTGACTGCAATATTGCAATACCTACAACCGAGCTCACACCCGGGGAACATCTGGCACTCTAGAAGCTGAGCTTTAATTTCAACCAGAGGTGTTCGAATCTGTCCAACACTGGTTATCAAGAAAGATGGCTTGTCTTCCTCAATGGCATTAATTCTTGGCCCTCCATGATTGGGCATGGGATTCTTGTTGACATTTGGAGGGGGTGCGAAGTTGAGGGCTTTAGAATCCACCAGATCTTGTACTTTCATTTGTAAAGCCCTGCATTTCTCAGTATTGTGGCCAGGTGCATTGGAGTGGAAAGCACATTTGGCGTTGACATCATAATTCCTTGGGAGATTGGAGGGATCTGGTGGTGCCAATGTCCTTAACTCAACCAAGTTGAGCTTCAGGAGTTGTGGCAATAAGGTGGCATAAGGCATAGGGATAGGGTCAATCACCCTGTTTGCCTGTGACGGTCTTTGCTGAAAAGGTCTTTGTTGATGATTGCTATTGTTGTTGTTGTAGGTCCTCTGTGGCGGATACTGGACTTGTTGTTGATAATGTGGTTATTGTTGTGGTCGATATGCTGGTTGTTGAGGAATCGGAGCTGGAATAGTGACAACTGCTACTGATCTGTGGACATACTGAGGTCTGCCCCTGGTGGCATGAATGGCATTTGTCTCACTGGTTCTTCTAGGTCCCACAAAAGGCTTCCTGGGATTACTGGACGAACTTGCACCATTATCAGAAATCTTACCCATCTTCAAAAGGCTTTCAATCCTTTCCCCAGCTATGACTACGTCAGCGAAACTGGTGGAAGAAAAGGCAGCTAGCCTATCAATATATATTCCTTGCAGAGTATTCATGAACATGTCGACCATTTCTCTTTCCGACATGGGTGGCTGGACAGCAGCAGCAAGTTGTCTCCACCTTTGGGCATATTCCCTGAAGCTTTCCCTAGAGGATTGAGACATTCCCATCAGAAGGGTCCTGTTAGGAGCCATGTCCAGATTGTATTGGTACTGCCTGATGAAGGCTTCAGCTAAGTCCTTCCATCATCTGATAGTAGCTCTGGTTAAGTGTGAATACCACTCCCTGGAAGCCCCAGTCAAACTGTCTTCAAAGTAAAACATCCAGAGTTTTTCATCCATGGTGTATGCCTTAAGTATCCCCAGAAAGGACTGTAAGTGAGTTCGTGGATAGGAAGTTCCATTGTACTTCTCGAAGCACGGGGGTTTAAACTTGTGGGGAATCCTTACCCCATCCACTAACCCCATATCCATTACATCGAAGCCTAAGGAATTTTGAGACTCCAGAGATCTTAACTTCTTAGCAATTTCATCAAACCTCTTATCATAGACTTCATTCCCAGCTCCCATTACAGTAAACTGCTCCTCTTGAGGATCTTCTTGCAAGATCCTTCCTGCAGCAGTATTGCCCTGTACATTCCTTGGGATGTTGGCCTCTGGATCTAGATGAGGTCCAAATACTGGTGGGTTAACATGAGGCTGACCTCCCACATTGTTGCTGGTTCCTCCAGTGCCAGGATGGGGTTCCTCGGGGTTTTGTCTTTCTACCAATGCCCTTAACCTCTCTTGACTTTGGGCCAAGTTAGTCATTACAGTCATAAATTGGGCCATTTGGTTCCTCATCTCCACTCTTTCGTTAGCCATCTGAGTTCTGACCTATGTCAGGTCCTGCTGTACTTGATCCATTTGGATACCAGGAAGATTGTTGCGAGTAGGATACCAGTGCAGACGGTTGAGAGGAAACACCCGGCGGCGAGCAATAATTCCTGAACCACAACAGAGTTAGAAACAAATAAAGAAAAAAACCTACAAAACAAAACAAAAGTTAGCATGCAATGCAATATGCTTATTTGCTTTCCAAGGTATCCGGCTTGGCTCTTGGTTTTGACCTTTCCAGACCCCGAGGAAGATGCTTTGATGTTGCTTGAGAAAAGAAACTCATTGAAACAAACTAACAAATACATTACAAATGGTGGATCATACATAGTTTGTTTTTACAACATATGCCCCTGAAGGGTCAAAATACAACATAAAAAGAAAAGTACATCAAATGGAAATAACAACAAGCAAAGAAGTCAAACATCTAGTCCAAACTCATCCTCCTTAACGTCCTTCAAAAGTGCTTCAGTTACGGGACCAGCCGGATGCTCTGTGATGTTTCTGATGAGGAGGTTTCTGGTGGCAATAGCAGTGGTCAGCTTCTTGTGCCTATCTTGGTCCTTTGACCTCTTCAAACCAGTCCTAAGCTTCAACTCTGAAATCTCCTTATGGGCTGCCAGCAAAGCTTCCTGTTGTTTCTTTTCATTGGCCTCTAACTGCTCAATCCTGGCTTGAGTTCTCTTATCTTCTTGAGTACGAGCTTCAGTGATCCTGACCCACCTAGCTTGACTTTCTTGCAGATAGAGATCAGTCCTAGCCTTCTGAAGCTTGGCCTCCTTACAGGCATTCTTCAATATTTGCTCCCCAGCTCTTGATTTCTTGATGTAGTCCTCTGCTTTCTCAATCTTGGCCAGATGTTCTACCTTAAGCTTCTCTAACCTCTCGATGTCCAGACGACCATCACTCCTCTCCCAGAGGGTCTTCTTCAGAGCTTGAGACAGATTCTCATTCCTTTCCTTCAGCTTCTCAAATTCTTCCAGGCTGACAGTGGCTGGTGGCTGTACTGTGGATGGTCCAGGTATATCCTCAATGGTGAAAGGCATCCCAGAAATCTGAGATCTAGCATGGGACCATTCATAGTACTGAGCTGAAGCCACATTATTGCACCTTCCAAGAATAGCCATCCCTTTTGTCTAGATGTTGTCCCAAGCCCAAGATGCTTGTCTGACAACAGCTAGATTAGGTTTTATCTCACAATACAGGGTTTCAGCTAAATCTTGCACTCTAGGAGGGTGGACCAAAGCATAGCCCAATTATCTCTTAAACAGCAAAGGATTGTAGTTTATGCAACCCTTCACTCCTACTAGAGGTACATTGGGGTACTGCCCACAGCTAGTGATTATGTCCTTGCCCTTGGTGCTCTGGGTGCACCATCTGATGTCATCTGAAGTCAGAGCAATAAGTCTCTTAGCCCAATTCTTCTGTTGGTGAGGATTCAGGAAGGCATCAGTCCTAGGTAAGTGTTTGAGCAGCCAGGTGTGGAATAGAGGAGCACAGCATCTCACCAACTTTCCTCTTTGCTTCTCATTCCTCTGATGAATGGAATAATAGAAATCTCCCAGCAAGGTGGGTACTAGGTTCCTCAGAAGGAAAAGATGAATGGCATTCTTGCTGATAAACTTGGGCTCATCTGCAAATAGTATAACCCCATATATACTGAGGGCTAACAATGCACAAACTGCCCTCCATTCTCCCAAGGAGGCCTTCAGGATGGCCTGAGAAGTCAGAAAGTCTAAGTGCAAACCAGGGATCCCAGCCTTTGTTGTCATGTTCTGCTCAATCAATATAGGCTCTAGGTACAGTGCCTTTGCCACTTCTCCATTGCTGGGAGAGGTCATCTCTGGGTTGAAGGGGACACCACCCCTGACAGGTACTCCAATCAATGATGAGAATTCCTCCAGCAGAGGTCCTGACTGAAAGTTCTGGAAAGTGAAGCATCTCAAAGGAGGGTCATAAAACTGTAGGCAGGTGTGGATCATACTCCTCTGAGAAGGGTCCAAGTCCATAACCATATCAAGGATGCCTCCATAATGCTCTCTGAATAATGGGATGTGGTCTGGAGTGATAAGTGCCTGGACCTCCTGCCTGATACCAGTCAACACAGGCTCAAAGAAATGGTATGAAATGTTGCTTTTCCTGGGAGGAGCCATGACTGCTGAAGATAAGTGCTGATAGGCTGATGCTGGTGATGAAGGCAACTGAAGCAGGCAGCTGATGAAGATAGCTGAAGCAGATAGCTGATGAACAGAGGTCTATGCAGATGAAGGGGTCAAAACCAAGCCAGATGTAATGTGGATACCCTGAAAAACAAATAAACAAATGTTAAAATGATGCAAATGATGAGTATGCAAATGATATGCAAGGGTTTGTGATCAAGCTGGATCTGATTAATTGTCTTGATATAAGTCCATGTATGTTCAAGAAGTCCAGATGGAGGTTCAGAAATCCAATAACCAAGGTAGGGGACTCAAATAAAGAGATCACATGTCCATGGTTAAATCACAAGAACTGTCCAAAGTGAGGTACTCTTAATCAAAACAAGTATCAGGGTATGATGTGGCCAAGGGTACCTGTAAACCTGTAAACAGCCCAACCCCCTCACAGGTGGTGTTCTAAAACAAGGATCCTCAGACTTGGATCAGTTATGAGAAGTGTAAACACTTCTAACCCGGAGGTACAGTGTTTACAATAACCATAAAAGATCCTCCTCTAATTCATATTCCTGCACCAGACCGAAATGGAATGGGAAAGAACATGAACCACTCTAGCCTAGGTGTCACTTAGGTCCCAGGTATAGGACCTTAAACTCTCAGTAGAAACCCACCCACCAAAACAAAAACCAGATCCAGCAAGATGACAGTATGACAGTATGATGTATAAAGCTGTAAAGAAAGCAATAAATAACTGTACATAAAGCAGTAAAGAAAGCAAATATATAAACACAATTAGCACATAACACCCCAGTAAACACAAATCAAACAAGCGCTAGGAGGAACCCACAAAAAGAACCAGAAGCCCTGGTTACAGTATAAGGGTCCCCAGCAGAGTCGCCAAGCTGTCGCTCCCACCGAAATGACACCTGGTCAATGGGGGTACAGACGCGAACGGTCGGCGAAAGGGAAGGGAATGAATAGAGTCGCCAGCTAGGCATTTTTTCCCCAAAGGAAAGGTAATGCTGCATAAACCTAGGAGAAGATGGATAAGACGGTTGCGAATCAGAGAGACTGAGAAAGGGGGTTGGTTACAACCTGGGAAGGTATTAGCACCCAGATTGTCTGCCGTACTCGACGGGATCCACGCTTAAAGTATTTGTGTTTTAAAGGGGTAGTGTCAGTGCAATCTGTGTATCAAAGCTGGAAAGAATGCAAGTGTCAGTGTAAAAGAGGTGTGAAATGTATAAGTGAAGTGTCAGTGTGAGAACAAGAATGAAATGCTCAAGACCATGAGGCTTACAGAATAAGGCTGGAAAGAGGGGGAATATACAGAGACTTTTATTCGATAACTGTTAAGTTATGCCTACGTATCCTCTCGTGCAATGAGGAAGTCAGAACACCGTAGTTCGACTCAAAGAGACTGAAAGATGAATTGACTGATGAACTACTTACTTGCCTATGCTCAAGTGTATGACCTGTCTGGCTCAGGTGCAAACTGTCTTGCATTAGATGGAAGAAGCGAGTTCTTGTTTGTGAGTGAATGAGATGAGAAAAGAATTCTGGAGGAGACGATTATTGTTTGTTTTTGTGTTTTCAATCTTTTATTTGCTTTTTGTATTTTTGTCATAAGAAAATGAGCTTAAGCCTAAACCAAGGGTTAGTAAACTCATCACATCCTCCCTTTGATTAGGAGTAATGAGAATACCTTAAGTATGAAGTAAGCACTTCACACTTAATCACCATGATGTAGGATTAAGATCATTAACCTACTTGTGATTATTTAGATGTTTTTGTTGTTTTTGTTTAGTGTTAAGTAATGAGTTTAAGCCATAATCAAGGATTTAATGGACTCATTACACCATCCTAATAGAAGGATAATAGATGAGAACATTTAAGTTGAGAAAGACTCCTCAACTTAATCCATGATTAGGGATTAACCTCATGACAAAACAAAACCTTTATTAAAGTGGATTTTAGTTAATGGTGAGATGAAGAAGTAATTTTTATGGTTTGTAAGACAACTTGAGGGGGACTTGTCCATTAACACTAGGGTTAGTCCTTCTTAACCAGTTAAGGAAGAATTAGAACCCTAATGCAAGGCCCAAGTTACAAGCTTGATGTCTTGATGGTTATTAAGTGAATTTATTAAAGGATTTAAACACATTAAGGGTTTAACACTTAGGATTAAAGTTATACACTCCATCCTAATAGAAGGATGCAGGCATAAGCTTAATCACAAAGCCTTAAATCCTTTAGGGTTTAGTCCCTGATTAGGAGGTGAGAAGAGAAGACTCAAAGATGACACAAAGGTAAAACTAAATGGGGGACTAATCAAACCCTAACTGTTATCATGCTTGGAGATCCTAGGGTTTATGAGGCTTAAGAGAGAAATATCTTCAGGGAAACCACCAGGAAGGAAGCAGATGAAAGGAGGAAGAAGCAGAGAGAATCAAGACAACTTGCTTCACTTAAGAAGTCAAGTTACTTGAAGAAAGAAAGTAAGATGAACATGAATGAGCAAGCTCAATCCAATACACAAGATAAAATGCACCAAAGATGCAAGAGAGATGAGAAGAGATTGTGAGAAGTGAAGGCAAATTCACTTCTCAAAACAACTTACCACCTGAAAAGTTAGCCAAAAGAAATGAAATGCAATGCAAATGAGATGAAATGTCATGATGCAAACCAAATTCAGAAGCAATTACATGATGTTAGTGATGCTAAGAGATGATACAAACATGAGGCAAGACATGAGAATGATCAAACAAGCATAAGGATGCAAATGAAGCATGCATTGAACCATGAATGTACATGAAAAGTTATGAAATGCAATGGACATATAACATGGAAAATGAGAGATGCAATGATCAAACATGATTCTAATATGTCCTAAGATGTATTATGAATCATGTGGATGCACAAAATGTCATGGCAAGTCATTGGATGCAAGCAAATGAGAAATGGATGCAAAGGAAGGCACAAATTAGGGTTACATGCATCATGCAAAGCAAAAATCCAAAACCAGAAGCAAATGACATGATAAAAATTTGAAAATGCAATCAAAGATACCCTAAACCTATACAAGCTCACTGCCCAAAGGAGAGGATCCAACTCTTAACCTAGGGTAAGTTATGAATTTCCTAAGATTGCTAGGGTTTTGGGGTACCTCATCAAAAAAAATGCAAAACAAATTGAAAATGCAAGATCAATTCAAACCAATTTTATCCTATAAACTACATGCTATAGAGGATGCAATGCAAGAAGAATCATCATCCAACTCTCAATGGTTAGGCAGAATGAATTTTTCAAAGTTTGAACCAAAATGTTGCCTTAAAATGAATTTAATTCCAATGAAAATGATCAAAAGGCATCAAGAACAAAAAAGAAATTTGGTTTGAGAGTTGGACAATGTTTCTAAATGTCTCTAAATGCAATGTGAATTTTTTTGTGATTTTTAAATACCTAAATGCATTTTTATTTAATTAATTTTCATTAAATAATTAAAAATAAACATTTAAATGATTTAAAAATAATTTTCAGTGCAAAAAATAAAAATAAAAATATTTTTGGGTTTTAAAAATTAATGAAATCTTTGACAAAAATTTTCATAATTTTTAAATGATTTATGCTATTTTAAATAAAATATGTAAATCAAATAAGAAAATATGAATTAAAAATTAAATAAAACAGAAGTAAACGCAAGGGAAGGCTGAGATTGAATCTGGGAAATGATTTGTTGACTACGCGCCAGATCCTGTGGCTGGAATTCAAACTGAGTTAAACCTAATTTATTAACTTAATTAAGCACAATTATGGCTAAGTGAAAACATCATGGCCATCCAACACGCGCGGGAAGCCCAGATCCAACGCCCCACATTTAAACCTGGCTAACCCTAATTATCAAACCCTAATTACTTTCAGGTCACCGGAGAAGAGCTTCGGTCGTCTTCTCCGGTGACACCCTCCCTGAGAAATCTCAAACTCACTCTCCTGGTCATTTCTGGAGCTCTAAAGCTCCAGATCACTTCCTCTCACCTCCCTAAACTCATCCCTGCCCTCAAATGGAATTTATTTCTCACCATGAAACATTTTCGAAGCAAGATTCAAAAATGGGAGAAATTTCAGTCAGACCATACACACTCATTTTTCAACCATTTTCGAAAATTCAAAGTTCATTGAACTCAGGGGATCAAACTTAACCGTTTAATAACTTAAAACAAAGCTTCTGGAAAAATGAATTTCAGTGGCTACCTGAGTTGAAGCTTTCAATCCAGGAGCCTTTTGACCAGTTCCTTGCTTCCAATCACCTCTACTGACCTCCCTCAAGTGTTTGCAAAGCTTGTTTGGAGTTTATTTTGGCTGGTTTGTGAGATTGATGGAGTTCTATTCAGAGAGGGGAAGAAATCGTGTTTGAGTTTCAGGGGCTTTCAAGGCAAGGTGAAGGGTGGTTTATACTCTATGAAGCTTTTCTGAATGAATGGTGAAGTTGGTTTTGAGGTTTGATGATTGTGTGATCAGATTCGAAGGAAAGTGCATAAGAGGGGAGTTTTGTGAACTATGGCTTATGAGAGAGATCAGGCTTGTGTGTGTTATGAAAATGAACCCTTGGAGTGTGTTTGTAAGGTCTGGATTGGGCAGAGAGTGGGTGGTGGACTGTTGTGATTGGTATGGGTGTTCTTGCCAAAAAGTCAAAAGTTTTGTACTTGAGGTATGGACAATGGTGTAGCTGGCTCATTGGCTTGTCCTGGCTCAGCTGAGATTAAGGATGTCCATGGAATTGGTTTTGAGACAATTCAGCAAGTTGAGTGAAGTTTATGTAGTGTTTTACAATTTTCCCAAAGTTTGGCCCCTTTGGAAATTCATGAAGTTCAAGGCATCAAAATGCATAATTCTTGGGCCAATTCTGATTTTTAGAAGTCACATGAGCATGTTGTGAAGATTTTGTGCATATTTGAAGTCTTTAGAATGCTTTATCATACCATTTTGCAAAATGCCTCTTTGGTGTAAAACATGAAATTATGTGATTTTTCCCAACTTTGACAAGCCATAACTTTTGATCCAAAATGAGTTAGAATGAGTTCTTGAACTTTTTGAAAAGGGAATGATCCATTCTACAACTTTCATGACCAAAGTTTTCTCATTTGAAGCATTTTTGAATCAATTTAAGGAGGTTGAAAAACTTTCCCAAAATGGCAAGTTTCCATTACAAGTCACTTTCCCAAAAAGGCAACTTTGCAAATGGCTTGAAATTCTTCAATTTTGTGAACTTCTAACATCTTCTATGATCAAATAAAGATCATACACAATCAAAATTATGATGAACACCCTTTGGTTGGGTCATTGGGGGCCTCAGATGCCCTGATTTTGCACTGCCTTGCCCAAGAAGTCAACTCTTGATCAGAGGCCTTCCCCATAGAATTTCTTCATGAAAATTTATATGCATGATCCCTATACCATATTAAGACCAATATAAACAAGAATGACCAAAAAATTTGGAGTTATGGCCTTTGAAACCAAAACCCTAATTCTAGGTCATCTGTGTAGTTAAACCTGGCTCTGCTTCCATGCCTTTCTCAGTCCTTGTGATTCTTTGACTTTCTTGACTTTGTGAGGATACAATATGATGATTGAACATACATGGACCCCTTTGAAATGATTGATGACCTTTGGAGTGGCTCAAATAGCTCTTGGATTACTCAGATCACAAACCCTGGATGCAGATGACTTAGAAGCAATGCAGTGAATCAAAAATGTGGTATGAGATGCTATGGTTGAATTCATGCATATGAAAAGATCACAAGCCATGGTGTGAATGGGTGAGGGAAAATTTGGGGTGTTTACAGCCGCCTCTACAACACCGTTCATCTTTGGCCTATAAGGAGAAGAATTGTGGTGTTGGATCTTGAAGTCCCGGCATAGTTCTGTCATCATTTTGTTGTTCAAGTTGGAACCGTTATCAGTAATGATTCGCTCGGGCACTCCATACCGACAGATGATATCTCTCTTCAGGAATCTGGCTACCACTTGCCTTGTAACATTTGCATAGGAAGCTGCTTCGACCCATTTGGTAAAATAATCAATGGCAACCAGAATGAATCGGTGGCCATTTGAAGTAGTTGGTTCAATCTTGCCGATCATATCAATGCCCCACATGGCAAAGGGTCAGGGTGAAGACATCACATTCAAAGGATTTGGATGCACATGCACCTTATCCGCATAAATCTGGCATTTATGGCATTTTCTGGCATAGGCACAACAGTCTGCATCCATTGTGATCTAGTAATAGCCTGATCTTAACAACTTTTTAACCATTGCATGCCCTCCAGCATGGGTACCAAAGGATCCTTCGTGCACTTCGTGCATCAACAAGTCTGCTTCCGCCTTATCAACACATCTGAGAAGTACCATATCAAAGTTTCTCTTATACAGGAAACCATCAACATTCAGGAAGAAACTACCAGCCAGCCTTCTTAATGTCTTCTTATCATTGGAAGATGCCCAAGGTGGGTATGTTTGCTCCTCCAAGAAGCATTTGATGTCATGGAACCAAGGCTTATCATCCTTAGCAATGTCTACTGAGAATACATATGCTGGTCTGTCAAGTCTGGATACTGAAATCCGAGGTACAAAGTTGGCAGCTTGAACTTTGATCATGGATGAAATGGTAGCCAAAGCATCTGAGAACAGATTTTCATCCCGAGGGATATACTCAAGTTTGACTGTTGTGAAGAAAGTAAGCAATCTCCTTGTATAATCCCGATAAGGTAACAGATGATCTTGGTGGGTGTACCATTTGTCGTTGGTTTGATTAATTACCAGAGCTGAATCTCCGAACACAGTCAAAGTCTTGATCCTGAGGTCAATGGCTTCCTCAAGACCCATAATGCAAGCTTCATATTCAGCTTCGTTGTTAGTGCAGTTAAAGGTGAGCTTTGCCGAGAAAGGCATGTGAACTCCTTTAGGTGTAATGAGTACTGCATCAACGCCACAACCATTCATATTAACAGCCCTGTCAAACATCATAGTCCATTCTTCCTCTGGGTCAGGCCCTTCGGTATGAACAGGCTCTTCATGATCTTTTGCTTTTATGAACATGATGTCTTCATTGGGAAAGTCAAATCTCATCGGCTGGTAATCGTCAATGGGTTGCTCAGCGAGATAATCAGACAATACACTGCCTTTGATGGCCTTCTGGGATGTGTATTGAATGTCATATTCTGTGAGGATCATTTTCCATCTTGAAACTCGTCCGGTAAGTGCTGGCTTCTCAAAAATGTACTTGACTAGGTCCATCTTTTAAATCAACAAAGTAGTGTGGGTCAACATGTACTGACTTAGTCGGCGAGCAGCCCACGCTAAAGCACAACAAGTTTTCTCGAGCAGTGAATAACGTTGTTCACAGTCGGTAAACTTTTTGCTTAGGTAGTATATTACATACTCTTTTCGACCAGACTCGTCATGCTGGCCAAGAACACACCCCATTGACTCTTCTAATACTATCAAGTACATGATTAGAGGTCTTCCTTCAACTGGAGGCATAAGGATGGGAGGTTCTTGTAAGTATTCCTTGATTTTGTCAAAAGCCCTCTGGCAGTCTTCGTTCCACCTGACCGTTTGTTCTTTTCTTAACAACTTGAACAAGGGTTCACAGGTTGCAGTAAGATGAGATATGAACCTTGAAATGTAGTTCAATCTACCTAGGAACCCCCGAACTTCTTTTTCAGTCTTTGGCGCAGGCATTTCTTGAATGGCTTTGACTTTATTAGGGTCAACTTCAATCCCTTTCTCACTTACGATAAATCCCAGCAGCTTTCTGGATCGCACCCCGAATGTGCATTTATTGGGGTTTGTAGATGTTTAAGAATTGGCAGAATTTTTGACCAAACAAGAAATGCTAAATTCAGTTCAGAATGTCCTATCAGATGTTGGGACATTATCAAACAGAGTATGTGAATTTATTTCAGGATGTCTCATCAGATGTTGGGACATTGTGTGAATAAATTAAGTTCAGTTTTTCAGGATGTCCCAACAGATGTTGAGACATCTCAGACCTGCTACCAGAATTAATTATTGATTAACAGATCAGAGATATTTAAGGAGAACTATCTGGAATTAATTAATGCTGGATAAAAACAGAACAAGGCGCATCTGTAGGGAGTTTTAAATTGAAGATTCAGATTAAAACAGAAGACCTAATGCACCTAGAATATAGGAGGTAACAAACCCTAAATTCAAGGTGACAGTTGCTGCACATTAGGGCTGGATCATTCTACAGAAAGCCCAAAATTCAGATACCTATTTAAACAACAGAAACTCATAGAATTGAGTACGAATTTCAGAAGACTAAATAGGGTGTCTAGTGTTTTAATAGCAGGTTGTTTTTATGTACCACTTTATGAGCTTTTAAGCAAAAGTGCATTTGTGACTTGATTGAAACTGTGAAGTAAGATCAAGCTGTTATTGTTTGAAGGATGTCTTCAACTTTTGTAAACTTGTAAACTTGATCACTGGGTGATTGAGGGGGAGTGAGTAGGGTACTCTTATCTAAGTGAGTCTTAGGTAGAAATTGCATTGGGTAAGTATTAAGTGATAGATTAAACAGGGTGGTTTAAGTCTAGAATTAATATTACTAATAGTGGATTTCCTCCTGGCTTGGTAGCCTCCAGATGTAGGTGTGGTTATACACTGAACTGGGTTAACAAACTTCTGTGTTGTTTATTTTTCCTGCTGTTTAAGTTTTGGTTAAATGTCCTATTAAGTGTTGGAACATCTCTTAGGACATCTCATTACAGAATTTCAATTGGCATCAGAGCAGGCACCCTGCCTGTTTATACTGGGTGAGATCTAGGGAAAACAAATTCTGTAACATGGACAGAGATATAGGGTCAGTAAATAGACCACCTATTCTGGATGGATCTAATTATGACTACTGGAAGCCAAGAATGATTGCATTCTTAAAATCTCTTGACAACAGGGCATGGAAAGCAGTAAATGTTGGATGGAAACATCCTGTCCAAGACACCAAAGATGGATCAAAAGTTCTGAAACCTGAAGAAGAATGGAGTAAAGAGGAAGAAGATTCAGAACTAGGCAACTCAAAAGCCCTAAATGCTTTATTCAATGGCATTGATAGAAATATTTTCAGACTGGTGCATCATTGTGAGCTGGCCAAAGATGTGTGGGATACCCTCAAGACAACTCATGAAGGAACATCAAAAGTAAAAATGTCAAGACTTCAACTTCTCACCACCAAGTTTGAAAACTTGAGAATGAAGGAAGATGAATCAATTCATGAGTTCTACATGAACATCTTGGATATAGCCAATACTTCTGGAGCCTTGGGAGAAAAGATGACTGATGAAAAGCTTGTAAGGAAGATTCTCAGATCTTTGCCAAAAAGATTTGACATGAAAGTCACAGCAATAGAAGAGGCACAAGACATATGCTCCATGAAAGTTGAAGAACTCATTGGTTCCCTTCAAACTTTTGAGATGGGAATGAATGACACACATGCTAAAAAGAACAAAAGCATTGCCTTGGTTTCAAATACAGATGAAGAAGAAGATGATGAACCAGCAAATGATAAAAGCTTATCAGAAAACCTTGCATTGATTGGAAGACAATTCAAACAGATTCTCAGAGGAATGGAAGGAAAATCCAAACCTAGTGGAAGAAACACAAACTCTGAGAACAGAAGACCTTATGATGCTAACAAAAGAGTAAAGTATGCTGAAAAGACCAGTCAAGATAAAGGAGTCAAATGCCATGAATGTGAAGGATATGGACATATCAAGTTTGAATGTCCTACCTACTTAAAGAGGCAAAAGAAAGGACTCTCTGTGACCTGGTCTGATGAAGACTCAGGAGATTCAGAAGAAGAATCAGCTAAGCACATTGCTGCTTTAGCTGGACTGTGTGAATATGACAGTGATTCCAGCTGTGAAGAGCTTACTTATGCAGATCTTGAGCAAGCCTTCAAGGATCTGTACAAGAGAAGTACTGAAGTATGCAGTGAGGTCATAAAGCTAAAGAAGCAGAATGAAGTACTAGAAGAAGAAAAAGCAAGTGATCAAGTAATCATTGATACCTTAAAAAGTGAAGTAACTCTTCTCAATTCTAAGCTGGAACATATGTCCAAATCTGTTAGAATGATGAACAGCAGCTCAAATACACTGGATGCTATTCTCTGCAATAATAAACATTCAGGGGACAAAAGTGGACTGGGATATAACAGAGATGAAGCAAGCTCTAGCAAAACTACTTCAAAAACTATACAGTCAAACAAGATGTCTCAACAGATGCTTCAACATCAGAACACAAAGACAAACATAATGTTCCAACAGATGTCTCAACATTCTGGAAAGAACAAAATGAAGAAAAAATATCAAAGATGGAGATGTCATCACTGTGGAAGATTTGGGCATATCAAACCTCACTGTTATAAGCTACATGGATATCCAAATCAGATGTGTCAGCAACCTTCCAAGCAGAAAGTAGAAGGTACCAAGAAAGTGCTGCATAGAAATCAGCAACCTCCTAAGCAAAAAACAGAAGTAATCAAGACAGTTTGGAGACCAAAAGCTGACATTCAGACTGATCAAAGCCACATACACAAGAACAAGATCAACAATCAAGCTTGGAGATCAGCTGAACAACACTCAGAGCAGAGGCATCAAAAGAAATCTCAACTCATCTGGTCAAAGAAAAGTACTGCATACATAGCACATACATCATTGAAAGTATCAGCTAAAGAAGACTGGTACTTTGACAGTGGATGCTCAAGACACATGACTGGATTGAAGAATTTGCTAGTAAACTTAAAGTCACATTCATCCAGGTATGTTACCTTTGGAGATGGAGCTAAAGGAGAGATCAAGGGAGTTGGAACCTTGGATTGTCAAGATGTTCCAAGACTAGATGATGTACTGCTTGTTAAAGGTTTAACTGCTAACCTGATCAGCATAAGTCAACTATGTGATCAAGGATACAGTGTAAACTTTACAAAAACTGAATGCATAGTGACTAACAAAGAGCAAAAAGTTATCATGAAAGGTGCAAGGTCTAAAGACAACTGTTACATGTGGGAGCCTCTAGACTTCAGCCCCACTTCAACTTGTTCTCTAGCTAGAGAAGAAGAAGTAAAACTATGGCACCAAAGGCTAGGTCATCTTCATTTCAGAGGCATAAAGAAGATCATATCTATGGATGCTGTAAGAGGTATCCCTAAACTGAAGATTAATGATGGCAAAATCTGTGGTGAATGTCAAATAGGCAAACAAACCAAGATGTCCCATCCAAAGCTCCAACATCTGACAACTTCCAAAGTTTTGGAATTGTTACATATGGATCTCATGGGACCTATGCAAGTTGAAAGCCTTGGTGGTAAGAGGTATGCATATGTGGTGGTTGATGACTTTTCAAGATATACATGGATAAATTTCATTAAAGAAAAGTCAGATGTCTTTGATGTATTCAAGGAATTATGTCAAAGATTACAAAGGGAAAAATCCAGCTGTGTGATCAGAATTAGAAGTGATCATGGAAAGGAATTTGAGAATCAAAAATTCTTAGATTTCTGCTCTTCAGAAGGAATCAATCATGAATACTCTTCTCCTATCACTCCTCAACAGAATGGGATTGTTGAGAGAAAAAATAGAACTATTCAAGAATCTGCAAGAGCTATGATACATGCTAAAAAGCTACCTTTGTATTTCTGGGCTGAAGCCATGAACACTGCCTGCTATATCCATAACAGAGTTACCTTGAGAAAAGGAACTTTGTCCACAATATATGAAGTCTGGAAGGGCAGAAAACCCACTGTTAAGTATTTTCATGTATTTGGAAGTAAATGCTATATTCTGGCAGATAGGGAGCAAAGGAGAAAAATGGATCCTAAAAGTGATGAAGGAATTTTCCTTGGATACTCTATAAACAGCAGAGCATATAGAGTATTTAACTACAGAACAAATGTTGTCATGGAGTCCATAAATGTGATAATTGATGATGCTCCTACAGATGTCCCAGAAGATGTTGGAACATCTGCTGATATCAAGGTTGAAGCTGAAGAAAAGAATGATCAATATAACTTCACTCAAAATGATACAAGGTCAGAAGATTCAAGCAAACCTCCCTCCATCAGAATACAGAAGAATCATCCCAAAGATTTAATAATTGGTGATCCCAACAGAGGTGTGAGCACTAGATCAAGAGAAGTGATTTCAGGTTCTTGTTTTGTTTCCAAAATAGAACCTAAAAATGTCAAGGAAGCTCTCACTGATGAATACTGGATTTGTGCTATGCAAGAGGAATTAGGTCAATTCACAAGGAATGAAGTGTGGAATCTTGTACCTAGACCTGATGACATAAATGTGATTGGTACAAAATGGGTGTATAAGAACAAGTCAAATGAACAAGGAATTGTTACAAAGAACAAAGCTAGACTTGTGGCTCAAGGATACACTCAAATTGAAGGAGTAGACTTTGATGAAACCTTTGCACCAGTAGCAAGGCTTGAATCAATAAGACTACTGTTGGGAATTGCTTGTATCTTAAAGTTCAAGCTATTTCAAATGGATGTGAAAAGTGCCTTTCTTAATGGTTATCTTAATGAGGAGGTATATGTAGAACAGCCTAAAGGATTTGTTGATCCAAGCTGTCCAAATCATGTATACAAACTCAAGAAAGCACTTTATGGTCTGAAGCAAGCTCCAAGGGCATGGTATGAAAGACTTACCACATTTCTTATCAAGCAAGGATACAGAAAAGGTGGGATTGATAAAACCCTGTTTGTTAAAGATGAAGAAGGTAATGTCATGATTGCACAAATATATGTGGATGACATTGTGTTTGGTGGGATGTCTGATAAGATGGTCAAACATTTTGTCAAGCAGATGGAAGCTGAATTTGAAATGAGTCTAGTAGGTGAATTAACCTATTTTCTTGGTCTGCAAGTTAAGCAAATGGAAGACTCAATGTTCATCTCACAAAGCAAGTACTCCAAGAACATAGTGAAGAAATTTGGAATGGAAAATGCTTCTCATAAAAGAACTCCTGCTCCTACACATTTAAAGCTGACTAAAGATGAGAAGGGTGAGAATGTAGATCATAGTTTATATAGAAGCATGATTGGGAGCTTGTTATACTTGACTGCTAGCAGACCAGACATTGCATTTGCAGTAGGAGTTTGTGCAAGATATCAAGCTGATCCAAAAGTCAGTCATCTCAATCAAGTCAAGAGAATCCTTAAATATGTTAATGGTACTTGTGACTATGGCATAATGTACTTTCATGGTTGCAAACCTATTCTCACTGGCTTCTGTGATGCTGATTGGGCAGGAAGTGCTGATGACAGAAAAAGCACTTCAGGAGGATGCTTCTTTCTAGGAAACAATCTGATTTCTTGGTTCAGTAAGAAACAGAATTGTGTATCTTTATCTACAGCTGAAGCTGAATACATAGCAGCAGGTAGCAGTTGTTCTCAGTTGGTTTGGATGAAGCAGATGCTCACTGAGTACAATGTCCCACAGGATGTCATGACATTGTACTGTGATAACTTAAGTGCAATCAACATATCTAAAAATCCTATTCAACATAGCAGGACAAAGCATATTGATATCAGACATCATTTCATCAGAGATCTTGTAGAAGAGAAGGTGATTTCATTGGAGCATGTTGCTACAGATCTGCAATTAGCTGATATCTTTACCAAAGCATTGGATGCTACACAATTTGAGAGCTTAAGGGGCAAACTTGGAATCTGTGTATGTGATATCTAGCAGTTAATGAGATGTGCCAACATGTCATATGACATTGCATGGCATAAGTTCCAGATGGCAAAGCTAGTCTGGACTAGATCCTTGGGAATTTCATTCCTAATCATTTGGACTGTAACGGCTACTTATTTAGTAACTACTTATAAGAAGCTATCAAGATTCTCATCATATCATCACAAGCGAATCACATTAACTCTCAAATCTTCAGAAATCATAAACCCTAAAGCTGTTCATCCTTCTTCCTTCACAATGTCTCAAAACCCTAAAACATCTGAAGAAGTTCTCAACCAGGAAGACGTGGTTCATGCCACTCCAATTTCTGTGGTACCAATGAAATCAACATCATTGGACGAGCTCAGGGGAAGCGCTTCTCACACTAAAAAGGCAAGAACACCAAAGAGAGCTAAAGATCAAGTTTGTAGCAAAGCCAAAGGAGGCATTCCTTCTCCTGCTAACATGCCACCAAAATCTTCAAACTATGTGGATGATTCAATCAAGGAGATTGTCACCCAAATTCTGTTTGAACAAAGAAAGGTGAGTGGGATCTCTGTTCCATTGCAAACCATGCCTGCTCCCCAAGAAGAACCATCTCAAACTGCAGAGGACACTTCTGCAGAACAAGATGTCCCAATAAATGTTGGAACATCTGCAGATGAGAAAGAAAATTCATCTGAGGCTGAACAGACTGAGGTCCAAGAGAAGGCCTCAAGTGAAAGTGATAAAGAAAACTCTGAGGATCAGAATAAGGCCTTAAATGAAGATAATGACAAAGTCTCTGAGGATCAGACCAAAGCCTCAAATGAAGATCTAATCCCTGCTGATCAACAAGCTGAAGAAGAGACTGCTCAATCTCCTCCAGTGGTCAACCTGGAGCAGGACTCTGATGCAGAAATCATAGCATCTGTCAAACCCAGCATAGCCAAAAGACTCAGGTCCAGGAAGGGTAAGATGCAAGCTGAAGCAGCAATTCCTGAAAAGAAGAAAGCCTCTCCAAAGAAAGGGAAAGCTAAAGCCTCTTTTGGGCCATCAAAACAATGGAGTAAAGTTCAAACTCAGAAAAGAAAGGCTGTCACACCATCAGATTCAGATGTTGAATCAGATGTCCCAACATCTCCTCCCAAGAAGAGACCAGCAACATCCAGAGCTTCAACTGCTGTACCAGAAGCTCCCTTGGACAACATATCATTTCACCATGTCTCTAGTGTGAACAGGTGGAAGTATGTGTACCAAAGAAGGGTTGCCCTGGAAAGAGAACTGAGCAGCAATGCACTTGAGTGCACAGAACTGATTGATCTCATCTCTGCTGCAGGACTATTCAGAACAGTCTCAGACCTCTCTCCCTGCTATGAACTTCTTGTCAAAGAGTTCATTGTGAATCTTCAGGAGGATTGCTCAAATAGTAAGTCCTCTGAGTTTAGAAAAGTTTATGTTAGAGGTAGATGTGTGGAGTTTTCTTCCCAAATCATAAATCAGTATCTAGGAAGAGAAACAGATGGACCAAATGAGCTAGGCAAGACAGATAATCAAGTCTGTAAGGTGATAACTGCTGACCAGGTAAAGGCATGGCCTGTGAAGGGAAAGCTATCTGTAAGCATGCTTACCAGAAAGTATGCCATGCTGAACAGGATTGGTACATCTAATTGGGTGCCTACTAACCACACTTCCTCAATCTCAACTGGTCTAGCCAGATTTATATATGCTGTGGGGACTCAAACCAAGATGGATTATGGAGAATATATTTTTGATCAGACTATGAAGCATGCCATCTCTACTGCAACAAAGCTACCAATAGCTTTTCCATCATTGCTGTGTGGTATTGTTCTAAGTCAATACCCTGGAATTTTAACTGAGAAGGACATTGTCTGCAAGAGAGAGAGCCCCCTGGCTTTTCACTACAAATTATTTCTCAGTCACCATGCTGCAGATGTTGAAACACCTGCTGGGACATCTGCTGGTCCCTCCTCTGCTAAGAATCCAATCTCCAAGAAAGAATTAATTGCTGAGCTAAAGTGCACCTGCAAAAAGCTTGAAGCTAGAAAGAAGAAGCTGGAGGAAATAATTAAGAGGTTGGAAAGTGAAGAAGATCAGACAGCTGCATCTGATGCAGACAGTGAAGCTGCAAGTGAAGCTGATAAAGATGAAGAGACAGAAGTTGAGGAGGGAACTGAGAGTGATGATTCTGAGTGATCAAATGTATGTGAGGCAAATGTAATGACGGCAATGTAATGACTGAAATAGTGTCTTTGGCCCCTAATTTTGTGTCTACCAAGGGGGAGAACAACATCAAATGTAATTGCTGTTTAAATGAATGATAAAATTCTGTTTGTTTGCTTCTGAACTGAATAAGTTTTTCTGTTGGAACAAGACTGGATAAAGACAAAGACTGGATAAAGACAGGACACATGTATGTTTGAGGGGGAGTAATCTCAAATAAAAATCAACAGAAAAGTAATGATATACTCTGATAAAAAGAACTTCTGCTGCACTCTGAAAACCAGAAAAGATGTTAGCCAAAAATTAGCCAAAGGGGGAGTTTGTAGATGTTTAAGAATTGGCAGAATTTTTGACCAAACAAGAAATGCTAAATTCAGTTCAGAATGTCCTATCAGATGTTGGGACATTATCAAACAGAGTATGTGAATTTATTTCAGGATGTCTCATCAGATGTTGGTACATTGTGTGAATAAATTAAGTTCAGTTTTTCAGGATGTCCCAACAGATGTTGAGACATCTCAGACCTGCTACCAGAATTAATTATTGATTAACAGATCAGAGATATTTAAGGAGAACTATCTGGAATTAATTAATGCTGGATAAAAACAGAACAAGGCGCATCTGTAGGGAGTTTTAAATTGAAGATTCAGATTAAAACAGAAGACCTAATGCACCTAGAATATAGGAGGTAACAAACCCTAAATTCAAGGTGACAGTTGCTGCACATTAGGGCTGGATCATTCTACAGAAAGCCCAAAATTCAGATACCTATTTAAACAACAGAAACTCATAGAATTGAGTACGAATTTCAGAAGACTAAATAGGGTGTCTAGTGTTTTAATAGCAGGTTGTTTTTATGTACCACTTTATGAGCTTTTAAGCAAAAGTGCATTTGTGACTTGATTGAAACTGTGAAGTAAGATCAAGCTGTTATTGTTTGAAGGATGTCTTCAACTTTTGTAAACTTGTAAACTTGATCACTGGGTGATTGAGGGGGAGTGAGTAGGGTACTCTTATCTAAGTGAGTCTTAGGTAGAAATTGCATTGGGTAAGTATTAAGTGATAGATTAAACAGGGTGGTTTAAGTCTAGAATTAATATTACTAATAGTGGATTTCCTCCTGGCTTGGTAGCCTCCAGATGTAGGTGTGGTTATACACTGAACTGGGTTAACAAACTTCTGTGTTGTTTATTTTTCCTGCTGTTTAAGTTTTGAATAAATGTCCTATTAAGTGTTGGAACATCTCTTAGGACATCTCATTACAGAATTTCAGGGTTTAACTTCAATTCGTACTTCCTCAGACGTTTGAATAACTTCAGCAGATTCACCAGGTGGTCTTCTTCTGTGAGGGACTTGGCAATCATGTCATCCACATAACATTCAATTTCTTTGTGGATCATGTCATGGAATAATGTTACCATAGCCCGTTGATAAGTGGCACCAGGGTTCTTCAGTCCGAATGGCATTACCTTGTAACAGAATGTGCCCCAAGGTGTGATGAAAGTTGTCTTCTCCATGTCTTCAGGTGACATTTTGATTTGATTGTATCCTGAAAATCCATCCATGAAGGAGAACATCGAGAATTGAGCCGTATTGTCGACCAATACATCAATGTGAGGTAAATGGAAGTCATCTTTCGGGCTGGCTCTGTTCAGATCCCGGTAATCCACGCACATCCTCACCTTGCCATCCTTCTTGGGCACATGTACAATGTTAGCAACCCACGGCGGATAGCTAGTTACAGCAAGGAAACCGGCGTCCCACTGTTTTTGTACTTCTTCTTTTATTTTCATTGCCATATCTGGGCGAGTACGGCGCAACTTCTGTTTTAATGGTGGGCAGTCTTCCTTCAGTGGCAGCTTGTGCATGACAATGTAAGTGTCCAACCCTGGAATATCCTGATAAGACCAAGAAAAAACATCCACATACTCCCGAAGCATGTCAATCAGTTGCTCTTTCACTGAATCTTGCAGGCAGGCCCCGATCTTGACTTCTTTCAAATCTTCTTCTGTACCAAGATTAACCATTTTGACCTCCTCCTGATGAGGAGTGATAACCTTCTCCTCTTGTCTCAACAACCTAGCTAGCTCTTCAGGTAGCTCATAGTCTTCTTCAACCCCTTCATCAGCTTGAATAATCGGATTGTCAAAGTCATACGAAGTCATAGCAGTGTTGTTGTCGATGCAGTCTGGAGGGCACTCTCTGCAAGGGTTTAGATTTGTTCATTTTAGTGATCAGTTTTATCTTATTTAGAAAATGTGAAAATGAAGTTATCATTTTGAAAAACATTGCCATTTTATTTTTGTACAAAAAATGAAAAATGAAAAATAGTGAGCGGAGAAAGAAAAAGACTCATTTGCAAAAGATGTCCTGATATTCATTAATTGATCTTTGCACAAAATACAAGATGGCCCGATTACAAAATGAGTCCTGACATCTTGGGCAAGATGCAGGACTTGATGCATGCTTTAAAACACAGGAAATAATAATTACTCTGCAGGAGTAACCCTTATAATTTCCTGGGAAGACCAGTTTGAGATATGGCTCCCCGGGATCCTTGGACGTATCCAGCTTTCCAGGTTGCACTCGTCTTCTGACTCATCTTCCAAACTATTCACAGCATACGGGGTGAGCATCCCCCCGCTGACAAACTTGGGCTCCGTTGCAGCCTCTGGTTGATCTTGTCGAGTTGGTCTGTAACCCAACCCGAATCGGTTTTCTTTCTTTTCCACGGGCAGTAAGTTGCCCCAGCCTTGAGCGGTACCCTCTTCAACAACCTTCCGGGCTTGCTGATATGATGTGATGGAGGTCCCAAGCACATCAGATGTTTCATTAATATTAAGGGCCTCAAACCCTTGGCTCATGGTTTCATGGATCTCCCCATCCATCTCAATGTATTTGAAAGTAGCCAGCTGGCTAACAAAGATATCCTCCTCTCCACAAATGGTAATGACTTAGCCCTCCCACTCGAATTTTAACTTCTGGTGAAGGGTTGAAGTCACGGCGCCGGCGGCGTGTATCCATGGTCTACCCAATAGACAGCTGTAGGCAGGCTGTATATCCATCACAAAGAAGGTCGTTTTGAAGATTTGTGGGCCAATCATTATTGGTAATTCTATCTCTCCCAGAACTGATCTCTTAGAACCGTCAAAGGCTCTCACTACCAAGTTACTTGGGCGTAGTGACAATCCATCATACTCCAGCTTCACAAGGGCTTTCTTGGGCAGGAAATTGAGGGATGACCCTGTGTCCACCAGTACGTGAGAAAGAACTGCACCCTTACACTCCAAGGTAATATGCAAAGCCTTGTTGTGATTGCGACCTTCCGTTGTTAGATCAGTGTTGGTAAATCCTAGCCCATTACTAGCGTTAACATTTCCAACCACAGCCTCTAACTGATTAACGGTAATCTCCTCCGGCACATAAGCTGCGTGCAGGACTTTCAAAAGTGCGTTCCGATGGGCCTCGGAGCACATTAGCAATGATAGTATGGAGATTTTGGATGGTGTTTGATGAAGCTGGTCTACCACCTTGTAATCACTTTTATTTATGATTCTCATGAATTCATCAACCTCTTGATCAAAAGGAGTCTTCAAAACTTCTTTAGCAACTTGTTCTTCTTGCACCATGCTCTTCCCTTTTGCCTTAGCAGCGGCTTCTGCTTCAACAACGGGTCTTGGAATTTGCGAGGCAAAGAGACGTCCGCTTCTAGTGAAGCCTCCGCCTCCCCCCACATTGTCAATCTGGGGTGAAGAAGTTGACGATTCCAAAGTGATTTGCTGCCCTTCGCAGTACAGATCTGAGCCATAATGCCAAGGGATGGCACTATTGCTTTCGTAAGGAACTGGCCCAGGCACTGTGATAGTGACTGGACTGATAGCAGCTGCGGAAGGGACCACAATGGTGTGTGGATCATAGTATATGGTGACTGGTGCTCTGACAGGAGTAACATTTTGTGAATTGTTGGCAGGAATATTTGCAGGGTCATAGTATATAGTAACTGTTGAGACGCTTTCATCAATTGTTGCTGATGTTGTAGAAGGTATTGTTGACTGGATGGGTGTTGAAGTTGTAGCAGGGATGGTGACTGAACTTGTATCCGTTGAAGTGATTGATTGAGCAGTTGTTGGAGTTGTAGTAGAATCCGTTGGAGTTGTTGGAGTTGTAGTACCATCCTTAATAAGACCATCTATGCCGTTTCTCAGCCTTTCACACCATTGACTGCAATATTGTTGTAGATGTTTAAGAATTGGCAGAATTTTTGACCAAACAAGAAATGTTAAATTCAGTTCAGAATGTCCTATCAGATGTTGGGACATTAGCAAACAGATTATGTGAACTTATTTCAGGATGTCTCATCAGATGTTGGGACATTGTGTAAATGACTAAGTTCAGTTTTGTCAGGATGTCCCAACAGATGTTGAGACATCTCAGACCTGCTACCAGAATTAATTATTGATTAACAGATCAGAGATATTTAAGGAGAACTATCTGGAATTAATTAATGCTGGATAAAAACAGAACAAGGCGCATCTGTAGGGAGTTTTAAATTGAAGATTCAGATTAAAACAGAAGACCTAATGCACCTAGAATATAGGAGGTAACAAACCCTAAATTCAAGGTGACAGTTGCTGCACATTAGGGCTGGATCATTCTACAGTAAGCCCAAAATTCAGATACCTATTTAAACAACAGAAACTCATAGAATTGAGTACGAATTTCAGAAGACCAAATAGGGTGTCTAGTGTTTTAATAGCAGGTTGTTTATTATGTACCACTTTATGAGCTTTTAAGCAAAAGTGCATTTGTGACTTGATTGAAACTGTGAAGTAAGATCAAGCTGTTATTGTTTGAAGGATGTCTTCAACTTTTGTAAACTTGTAAACTTGATCACTGGGTGATTGAGGGGGAGTGAGTAGGGTACTCTTATCTAAGTGAGTCTTAGGTAGAAATTGCATTGGGTAAGTATTAAGTGATAGATTAAACAGGGTGGTTTAAGTCTAGAATTAATATTACTAATAGTGGATTTCCTCCTGGCTTGGTAGCCTCCAGATGTAGGTGTGGTTATACACTGAACTGGGTTAACAAACTTCTGTGTTGTTTACTTTTCCTGATGTTTAAGTTTTGGTTAAATTTGTCAAATGTCCTATTAAGTGTTGGGACATCTCTTAGGACATCTCATACCTGATCACAGAATTTCAATTGGCATCAGAGCAGGCACCCTGCCTGTTTATACTGGGTGAGATCTAGGGAAAACAAATTCTGTAACATGGACAGAGATATAGGGTCAGTAAATAGACCACCTATTCTGGATGGATCTAATTATGACTACTGGAAGCCAAGAATGATTGCATTCTTAAAATCTCTTGACAACAGGGCATGGAGAGCAGTAAATGTTGGATGGAAACATCCTGTCCAAGACACCAAAGATGGATCAAAAGTTCTGAAACCTGAAGAAGAATGGAGTAAAGAGGAAGAAGATTCAGAACTAGGCAACTCAAAAGCCCTAAATGCTTTATTCAATGGCATTGATAGAAATATTTTCAGACTGGTGCATCATTGTGAGCTGGCCAAAGATGTGTGGGATACCCTCAAGACAACTCATGAAGGAACATCAAAAGTAAAAATGTCAAGACTTCAACTTCTCACCACCAAGTTTGAAAACTTGAGAATGAAGGAAGATGAATCAATTCATGAGTTCTACATGAACATCTTGGATATAGCCAATACTTCTGGAGCCTTGGGAGAAAAGATGACTGATGAAAAGCTTGTAAGGAAGATTCTCAGATCTTTGCCAAAAAGATTTGACATGAAAGTCACAGCAATAGAAGAAGCTCAAGACATTTGTTCCATGAAAGCTGAAGAACTCATTGGTTCCCTTCAAACTTTTGAGATGGGAATGAATGACACACATGTTAAAAAGAACAAAAGCATAGCATTGGTGTCAAATACTGATGAAGAAGAAGATGATGAATCAGCAAATGATAAAAGCTTATCAGAAAACCTTGCCTTGCTTGGAAGACAAGTCAAACAAATTCTCAGAGGATTGGAAGGCAAATTCAAACCTAGTGGAAGAAACACAAGCTCTGAGAACAGAAGACCTTATGATGCTAACAAAAGATTAAAGTATGCTGAAAAGATCAGTCAAGATAAAGGAGTCAAATGCCATGAATGTGAAGGATATGGACATATCAAGTTTGAATGTCCTACCTACTTAAAGAGGCAAAAGAAAGGACTCTCTGTGACCTGGTCTGATGAAGACTCAGGAGAGTCAGAAGAAGAATCAGCTAAGCATTTTACTGCTCTAGCTGGACTGTGTGAATATGATAGTGATTCCAGTTGTGGAGAGCTTACTTATGAAGAACTTGAGCAAGCATTCAAAGATCTATACAAAAGAAGCTCTGAAATATGCAGTGAGGTTATAAAGCTAAAGAATCAGAATGAGGTATTAGAAGATGAAAAAGCAAGTGATCAAGTAATCATTGATACCTTGAAAAGTGAAGTAACTCTTCTCAACTCTAAGTTGGAACATATGTCAAAATCTGTTAAAATGTTGAACAGTAGCTCAAATACATTGGATGTTATTCTCAGCAATAATAAACATTCAGGGGACAAAAGTGGACTGGGATATAACAGAGATGAAGCCAGCTCTAGCAAAGCTACTGCAAAAACTACACAGTCAAACAAGATGTCCCAACAGATGCCTCAACATCAGAACACAAAGGCAAACATAATGTTCCAACAGATGTCTAAACATTCTGGAAAGAACAAAATGAAGAAGAAGTATCAAAGATGGAGATGCCATCACTGTGGAAGATTTGGACATATCAAACCTCACTGTTATAAGCTACATGGATATCCAAATCAGATGTATCAGCAATCTTCCAAGCAGAAAGTAGAAGGTACCAAGAAAGTGCTGCATAGACATCAGCAACCTCCTAAGCAGAAGAGAGGTCATCAAGAAGGTTTGGAGACCAAAAGCTGACATTCAGACTGATCAAAGCCACATACCTAAGAACCAGATCAACAATCAAGCTTGGAGATCAGCTGAACAACACACAGGGCAGAGGCATCAAAAGAAATCTCAACTTATCTGGTCAAAGAAAAGTACTGCATACATAGCACATACATCTCTGAGAGTATCAGCTAAAGAAGACTGGTACTTTGACAGTGGATGCTCAAGACACATGACTGGATTGAAGAATTTACTAGTAAACTTAAAATCACATTCATCCAGGTATGTTACCTTTGGATATGGAGCTAAAGGAGAAATCAAGGGAGTTGGAACCTTGGATTGTCAAGATGTTCCAAGACTAGATGATGTGCTGCTAGTTAAAGGTTTAACTGCTAACCTGATCAGCATAAGTCAACTATGTGATCAAGGATACAGTGTAAACTTTACCAAATCTGAATGTATAGTGACTAACAAAGAATAAGAGGTTGTCATGAAAGGAGCCAGATCTAAAGACAACTGTTACATGTGGGAATCCCAAAATCTCAGTCTCACTTCAACCTGCTCTCTAGCTAAAGAAGAAGAAGTGAAACTGTGGCATCAAAGACTAGGTCATCTTCATTTCAGAGGCATAAAGAAGATCATATCTATGGATGCTGTAAGAGGTATTCCTAAACTGAAGATTGATGATGACAAAATATGTGGTGAATGTCAAATAGGCAAGCAAACCAAGATGTCCCATCCAAAGCTCCAACATCTGTCAACTTCCAAAGTTTTGGAACTTTTACATATGGATCTTATGGGACCTATGCAGGTTGAAAGTCTTGGTGGTAAGAGGTATGCTTATGTGGTGGTTGATGACTTTTCAAGATATACATGGATAAATTTCATCAAAGAAAAGTCTGATGTATTTGATGTATTCAAAGAATTATGCCAAAGATTACAAAGAGAAAAATCCAACTGTGTAATCAGAATAAGAAGTGATCATGGAAAGGAATTTGAGAATCAAAAGTTCTTAGATTTCTGCTCTTCAGAGGGAATCAATCATGAATATTCTTCACCAATCACTCCTCAACAGAATGGGATTGTTGAGAGGAAGAATAGAACTATCCAAGAATCAGCAAGAGCTATGATCCATGCTAAAAAGTTACCTCTATACTTTTGGGCTGAAGCTATGAACACTGCCTGTTACATCCATAACAGAGTTACTTTAAGGAAAGGAACTTTGTCCACAATATATGAAGTCTGGAAGGGCAGAAAACCCACAGTTAAGTACTTCCATGTTTTTGGAAGTATCTGTTATATTCTGGCAGATAGGGAGCAAAGAAGAAAAATGGATCCTAAAAGTGATGAAGGGATTTTCCTTGGATACTCAATAAACAACAGAGCATATAGAGTATTTAATTCTAGAACCAAGGTTATCATGGAATCCATAAATGTGATAATTGATGATGCTCCTACATATGTCCCAGAAGATGTTGGGACATCTGCTGATATCAAGATTGAAGCTGAAGAAAAGAATGATCAATATAACTTCACTCAAAATGATACAAGGTCAGAAGATTCAAGCAAACCTCCCTCCATCAGAATACAGAAGGATCATCCCAAAGACTTAATAATTGGTGATCTCAACAGAGGTGTAAGCACTAGATCAAGAGAAGTGATTTCAGGTTCTTGTTTTGTTTCCAAAATAGAACCTAAAAATGTCAAGGAAGCTCTCACTGATGAATACTGGATTTGTGCTATGCAAGAGGAATTAGGTCAATTCACAAGGAATGAAGTGTGGAATCTTGTTCCTAGACCTGATGACATAAATGTGATTGGTACAAAATGGGTGTATAAGAACAAGTCAAATGAACAAGGAGTTGTTACAAAGAACAAAGCTAGACTTGTGGCTCAAGGATACACTCAAATTGAAGGGGTAGACTTTGATGAAACCTTTGCACCAGTAGCAAGGCTTGAATCAATAAGACTACTGTTGGGAATTGCTTGTATCTTAAAGTTCAAGCTATTTCAAATGGATGTGAAAAGTGCCTTTCTTAATGGTTATCTTAATGAAGAGGTATATGTAGAACAGCCTAAAGGATTTGTTGATCCAAGCTGTCCAAATCATGTATACAAATTAAAGAAAGCACTTTATGGTCTGAAGCAAGCTCCAAGGGCATGGTATGAAAGACTGACCACATTTCTTATCAAGCAAGGATACAGAAAAGGTGGGATTGATAAAACCCTGTTTGTTAAAGATGAAGAAGGAAATGTCATGATTGCACAAATATATGTTGATGACATTGTGTTTGGTGGGATGTCTGATAAGATGGTCAAACATTTTGTCAAGCAGATGGAATCTGAATTTGAAATGAGTCTAGTAGGTGAATTAACCTACTTTCTTGGTCTGCAAGTAAAGCAAATGGAAGACTCAATGTTTATTTCCCAAAGTAAGTACTCCAAGAACATAGTGAAGAAATTTGGAATGGAAAATGCTTCTCATAAAAGAACTCCTGCTCCCACACATTTAAAGCTGACTAAAGATGAAAAGGGTGAGAATGTAGATCAAAGTTTATATAGAAGCATGATTGGAAGCTTGTTATACTTGACTGCTAGCAGACCAGACATTGCATTTGCAGTAGGAGTTTGTGCAAGATATCAAGCTGATCCAAAAGTCAGTCATCTCAATCAAGTCAAGAGAATCCTTAAATATGTTAATGGTACTTGTGACTATGGCATAATGTACTTTCATGGTTGCAAACCAATTCTCACTGGCTTCTGTGATGCTGATTGGGCAGGAAGTGCTGATGACAGAAAAAGCACTTCAGGAGGATGCTTCTTTCTAGGAAACAATCTGATTTCTTGGTTCAGTAAGAAACAGAATTGTGTATCTTTATCTACAGCTGAAGCTGAGTATATAGCAGCAGGTAGCAGTTGTTCTCAGTTGGTTTGGATGAAGCAGATGCTCACTGAGTACAATGTCCCACAAGATGTCATGACATTGTACTGTGACAATTTAAGTGCAATCAACATATCAAAGAATCCTATCCAACATAGCAGGACCAAGCATATTGATATCAGACATCATTTCATCAGAGATCTTGTAGAAGAAAAGGTGATTTCTTTGGAGCATGTAGCTACAGATCTGCAGTTAGCTGATATCTTTACCAAAGCATTGGATGCTACACAATTTGAGAACTTAAGGGGCAAACTTGGAATCTGTTTGTGTGATATTTAGCAGTTAATGAGATGTGCCAACATGTCATATGACATTGTATGGCATAAGTTCCAGATGGCAAAACCAGTCTGGACAAGTTCCTTGGGAATTTCATTCCTAATCATGGACACTGCTGCAGAACAAGATGTCCCAACAGATGTTGGAACATCTGAAGATAAGAAAAAGAACTCATCTGATGTTGATTTGGAACAAACTGAGGACCAGAATAAAGCCTCAAATGAAAATGATGAAGAAGTCTCTGAAGAACAGGCTAAAGCCTCAAATGAAGATCAAATCCCTGCTGATCAACCAGCTGAAGAGGAGGCTGCTAAATCTCCTCCAGTGGTCAACCAGGAGCAGGACTCTGATGCAGAAATCATAGCATCTGTTAAACCCAGCATAGCCAAAAGGCTCAGGTCCATGAAAGGAAAGATGCAAGCTGAAGCAGCAATTCCTGAGAAGAAGAAAGCCTCCCCAAAGAAAGGCAAAGCTAAAGCTTCTTTTGGGCCAACAAAATCATGGAGTAAAGTTCAAACCCAGAAGAGAAAAGCTGTCACATCATCAGATTCAGATGTTGGATCAGATGTCCCAACATCTCCTCCCAAGAAGAGACCAGCAACATCCAGAGCTTCAACTGCTGTACCAGAAGCTCCCTTGGACAACATATCATTCCATCATGTCTCTAGTGTTAACAGATGGAAGTATGTGTACCAAAGAAGGGTTGCCCTGGAAAGAGAACTGAGCAGCAATGCACTTGAGTGCACTGAACTGATTGATCTCATCTCTGCTGCAGGACTATTCAAAACAGTCTCAGACCTCTCTCCCTGCTATGAACTTCTTGTCAAAGAGTTCATTGTGAATCTTCAGGAAGATTGTTCACATGGTAAGTCCTCTGAATTCCAAAAAGTTTTTGTTAGAGGTAAATGTGTAGAGTTTTCCCCTCAAATCATCAATCAGTACCTAGGAAGAGAAACAGATGAACCAAATGAGCTAGGTAAGACAAATAATCAAGTCTGTAAGGTGATCACTGCAAACCAGGTCAAGGCATGGCCTGTGAAGGGAAAGTTCTCAGTGAGCATGCTTACCAGAAAATATGCCATGCTGAACAGAATTGGTACTGCTAACTGGGTGCCTACCAACCACACTTCCTCAATCTCAACTGGTCTAGCCAGGTTTATATATGCTGTGGGAACTCAAACCAAGATGGACTATGGAGCTTTCATCTTTGATCAAACCATGAAGCATGCCATCTCTACTGCAACAAAGTTGCCAATAGTTTTTCCATCATTGCTGTGTGGTATTTTAAGTCAATACCCTGGGATTTTAAATGAGAAGGACACAGTCTGCAAGAGAGAGAGCCCCCTGGCTTTTCATTACAAATTATTCCTCAGTCATCATGCTGCAGATGTTGAAGCACCTTCTGGGACATCTGCTGGTCCCTCAACTGCTAAGTCTTCTATCTCCAAGAAAGAATTAATTGCTGAGCTAAAGTGCACCTGCAAAGAGCTTGAAGCTAGAAAGAAGAAGCTGGAGGAAATCATTCAAATGTTGGAAAGTGAAGAAGATCAGAATGCTGCATCTGGTGAAGACAGTGAAGCTGAAAGTGAAGCTGATAAAGATGAAGACACTGAAGTGGAGGAAGCTAATGAGAGTGATGAATCTGAGTGATCTTTGTATGTGAGGGATTTGTAATGACAGCAATGATTTGTAATTCTGGATAATAGTTCTTTGGCCCCTAATTTTATGCCTACCAAGGGGGAGAACAACAACAAATTTATACTGCTGGTTATTTTGAATGAAATCTGTTTGTTTCTGTCTGAACTGAATCAGTGTGTATTTCTGTTGCAACAAGACTGGACACATATTTGTTTGAGGGGGAGTAATCTCAAATAAGAATCAACAGAAAAGTAATGCTATACTCTGATAAAAAGAACTTCTGCTGCACTCTGAAATCCAGAAAAGATGTTAGCCAAAAATTAGCCAAAGGGGGAGTTTGTAGATGTTTAAGAATTGGCAGAATTTTTGACCAAACAAGAAATGTTAAATTCAGTTCAGAATGTCCTATCAGATGTTGGGACATTAGCAAACAGATTATGTGAACTTATTTCAGGATGTCTCATCAGATGTTGGGACATTGTGTAAATGACTAAGTTCAGTTTTGTCAGGATGTCCCAACAGATGTTGAGACATCTCAGACCTGCTACCAGAATTAATTATTGATTAACAGATCAGAGATATTTAAGGAGAACTATCTGGAATTAATTAATGCTGGATAAAAACAGAACAAGGCGCATCTGTAGGGAGTTTTAAATTGAAGATTCAGATTAAAACAGAAGACCTAATGCACCTAGAATATAGGAGGTAACAAACCCTAAATTCAAGGTGACAGTTGCTGCACATTAGGGCTGGATCATTCTACAGTAAGCCCAAAATTCAGATACCTATTTAAACAACAGAAACTCATAGAATTGAGTACGAATTTCAGAAGACCAAATAGGGTGTCTAGTGTTTTAATAGCAGGTTGTTTATTATGTACCACTTTATGAGCTTTTAAGCAAAAGTGCATTTGTGACTTGATTGAAACTGTGAAGTAAGATCAAGCTGTTATTGTTTGAAGGATGTCTTCAACTTTTGTAAACTTGTAAACTTGATCACTGGGTGATTGAGGGGGAGTGAGTAGGGTACTCTTATCTAAGTGAGTCTTAGGTAGAAATTGCATTGGGTAAGTATTAAGTGATAGATTAAACAGGGTGGTTTAAGTCTAGAATTAATATTACTAATAGTGGATTTCCTCCTGGCTTGGTAGCCTCCAGATGTAGGTGTGGTTATACACTGAACTGGGTTAACAAACTTCTGTGTTGTTTACTTTTCCTACTGTTTAAGTTTTGGTTAAATTTGTCAAATGTCCTATTAAGTGTTGGGACATCTCTTAGGACATCTCATACCTGATCACAGAATTTCAATTGCAATACCCACAACCGAGCTCACACCCAGGGAACACTTGGCATTCTAAAAGCTGAGCTTTAATTTCAACCAAAGGTGTTCGAATCTATACAACACTGGTGATTAAGGTGGATAGTTTGCCTTCCTCAATAGCATTAATCCTAGGCCCGTTGTGACTAGGCATTGGATTTCTTGTGACGTTCGGAGGAGGTGCAAAATTGAGAGCTTTTGAGTCCACCAAATCTTGGACTTTCATCTGTAGGGCCCTGCACTTTTCAGTATTATGCCCCGGTGCGTTTGAGTGGAATGCACACCTGACATTTGCATCATAATTCTTTGGCAAATTAAGAGGATCTGGAGGTGCCAATGTCCTTAACTCAACTAGGTTGAGCTTCAGGAGTTGTGGCAAGAGTGCAGCATACGGCATTGGGATTGGGTCAATTACCCTGTTTGCCTGTGATGGTCTTTGCTAGAAAGGACGTTGTTGTTGGTTGTTGTTGCTGTTATTGTAGGTTCTCTGTTGCGGATACTGAACTTGTTGTTGATACTGTGGTTGTTGTTGTTCAGGATATGCTGATTGTTGAGGAATCGGAGCTGGAATGGTAACAGCTGCTACTGACCGGTGCACATACTGAGGTCTGCCCCTGCTTGCATGAATGGAATTGGTCTCACCGGCTCTTCGGGGTCCCACAAAAGGCTTTCTGGGATTGCTGGATGAACTTGCACCACTGTCGGAGATTTTGCCCATCTTCAGTAGACTCTCAATCCTTTCACCAGCTATGACCACATCAGCAAAACTGGTAGATGAAAAAGCATCCAATCTATCAATGTAGGTCCCTTACAATGTATTCATGAACATGTCAGCCATTTCTCTTTCAGACATGGGTGGTTGGACAGCAGCAGCAAGCTGTCTCCACCTTTGGGCATATTCCCTGAAGCTCTCTCGGGAAGATTGAGACATTCCCATCAGGAGGGTCCTATTGGGAGCCATGTCCAGGTTGTATTGATATTGACGGATGAAAGCCTCAGCCAAATCCTTCCAGCATCTTATGGTGGCTCTAGACAAGTGTGAATACCACTCCCTTGAAGCCCCAGTCAGACTGTCTTCAAAGTAGAACATCCACAGCTTCTCATCCATAGTATAAGCTTTAAGTCTTCCCAGGAAAGACTGCAAATGAGTGCGAGGACAGGAGGTACCATTGTACTTTTCAAAGCATGGGGGTTTGAATTTGTGGGGAATTCTCACCCCATCCACCATTCCCATATCCATCACATCGAAGCCCAAAGAATTCTGAGAGTCCAAAGATCTCAATTTCTCAGCAATCTCATCTAATCTCCTATCATAAACTTCATCCCCGGCCCCCATAACAGTAAACTGTTCTTCTTGGGGATCCTCTTGCAAGATTCTCCCTCCAACAGTATTACCTTGTACATTTCTCGGGATGTTGGCTTCCGGATCCAGATGAGGTCCAAATACTGGTGGGTCAATACGAGGCTGGCCCCGCTCATTGTTACTAGTTCCTCCTGTTCCCAGATGAGGCTCTTCAGGAGTTTGTCTTTCCACCAACTCTCTTAACCTTTCTTGACTCTGGGCTAAGCCAGTCATCACAGCCATGAATTGAGACATCTGATTTCTCATCTCCACTCTCTCATTAGCCATCTGATTTCTGACCTCGGTCAGATCCTGCTGTACTTGTTCCATTTGAATACTGGGAAGGTTGTTGCGAGTCGGGTACCGGTGCGCGCGGTTGACAGGGAACACTCGGCGACGAGCAATGTTTCCTGAGATCACAACAAAGTTAGAAACAAAGATAAGAAAAACCTACAAAACAAAAACAAGGTTGGTATGCAATGCAGTATGCCTATTTTTTTTCCAAGGTATCCGGTTTGGTTCTTGGTTTTGACCTTTCCAAACCTCGAGGAAGATGCTTGATTTTGTTGAGAAAAGAAGCCCAATGAAACAAACTAAATATATTACACATGGTGAACAATACATAGTTCGTTTTACAACATATGCCCACGGAGGGTCAAAATACAACAAAAGAGAAAAGTACATCAAATGGAAATGAACAACAAGCAAAGAAGTCAAACATCCAATCCAAACTCATCTTCTTTGACCTCCTTCAGGAGTGCCTCAGTCACTGGACCAGCTGGATGCTCTGTAATGGTCCTAATGAGGAGGTTCCTGGTAGCAATGGCAGTGGTCAGTTTCTTATGCTGGTGCTGGTCTTTTGATCTCTTCAATCCTGCCCTAAGCTTCAATTCTGAGATCTCCTTCTGGGCTGCTAGCAAAGCTTCCTGCTGCTTCTTCTCATTGGCCTCTAGTAGTTCAATCTTAGCTTGAGTCTTTTGGTCTTCTTGCGTACGGGCTTCGGTGATCCTGACCCACCTAGCCTGACTTTCTTGCAGATAGTGCTCAGCCCTAGCTTTCTGAATTTTGCCCTCTTTGCAGACATTCTTCAATATTTGTTCCCCAGCCCTTGCCTTCCTTATGTAGTCCTCTGTCTTCTCAATTTCTGCAAGGTGTTTCACCTTGAGCTTCTCCAATCTCTCAATGTCCAGACGACCATCACTTCTTTCCCAAAGAGTCTTCTTCAAAGCTTGAGATAGATTCTCATTCCTTTCCTTCAGTTTCTCAAATTCTTCTAGGATGACAGTTGCTGCAGGTTGTGCTGTAGAGGGTCCAGGTATGTCCTCCAAGGTGAAAGGCATTCCAGTAATCTGAGCTCTTGTACGGGACCAGTCATAGTATTGAGCTGAAGCAACATTATTACACCTTCCAAGAATAGCCATCCCTTTTGTCTGAATGTTGTCCCAAGCCCAGGATGCTTGTCTGACAGCAGCTGAATTAGGTTTTACTTCACAATACACGGTCTCAGCTAAATCTTGCCCTCTGGGAGGGTGAACCAAAGCATAGCCCAGCTGTCTCTTAAACAACAAAGGATTGTAGTTTATGCAACCCTTCACTCCTATCAGAGGTACATTTGGGTATTGTCCACAGCTGGTGATAATGTCCTTGCCTTTGGTGCTTTGGGTGCACCATCTGATATCATTTGAAGTCAAAGCAATGAGCCTCTTGGCCCAATTCTTCTGCTGGTGAGGGTTCAGGATGGCATCTGACTTAGGTAGGTGTCTGAGCAGCCAGGTATAAAACAAAGGAGCACAACATCTCACCAACTTCCCCCTTTGTTTCTCATTCCTCTGATGAATGGAGTAGTAAAAGTCTCCCAGCAGTGTAGGCATTGGGTTCCTCAGAAGAAACAGATGGATGGAATTTTTGCTAACAAATTTGGGCTCATCTGCAAACAGTATAACCCCATATATGCTGAGGACTAACAGTGCACAGACTACCCTCCACTCTCCCAATGAGGCCTTCAGGATGGCCTGAGAAATCAAGAAGTCCAAGTGCAAACCAGGGATTCCAGCTTTTGTTGTCATACATTGCTCAATCAAGGCAGGCTCCAAGTACAGTGCCTTTGCTACTTCTCCATTTCTGGGAGCTGGCATTTCTGGGTTGAAAGTGACTCCACCTCTGATAGGTACTCCAATCAATGAAGAAAACTCTTCCAGCAGAGGCCCTAGCTGAAAGTCTGGAAATGTGAAACATCTCAAAGGAGGGTCATAAAACTGCAAGCAGGTGTGGATCATGCTCCTCAGAGAAGGGTCTAGGTCCATAACCATATCCAGGATACCTCCATAATGCTCTCTAAACAATGGGATGTGGTCAGGTGTGATAAGTGACTGAACCTGCCTGATACCAGTCAACACAAGTTCAAAGAAATGGTAGGATATATTGCTCTTCCTGGGAGTAGTCATGAGTGTTGCTGAAGATACTGAAGATTGGTACTGATGAAGAACACAGGCTGATGCTGGAAGTGAGCCACTGACAGGCTGATGTTGGTGATGATGAAGATAGCTGAAACGGGTAACTAATGAAGCAAAGGTCTATGCAGAAGAAGGGGTCAAAACCAAACCAGATATGATGTGGATACCCTGAAAAACAAATAAACAAATGTCAAATGATGCAATGATGATATATGCAAATGATATGCAAGGGTTTGTGATCAAGTTGGATCCGATTATCTGTCTTGATATAAGGCCCATGTATGTTCAAAAAAAGTCCAGATGGAGGCTCAGAAATCCAGTAACCAAGGTGGGGGACTCAAATAAAGAGTCACATATCCAGGGTTAATCACAAGAACTGTCCAAAGTGGAGTACTCTTAAACAAAACAAAAACAGGGTATGATGTGGCCAAGGGTACCTGCAAACCTGTAAACAGCCCAACCCCCTCACAGGTAATGTTCTAGAACAAGGATCCTCAGACTTGGACTAGTTATGAGAAGTGTAAACACTTCTAACCCAGAGGTACAGTGTTTACAATAACCATAAAAGATCCTCCTCTAATTCACCTCGGTTTCTGAAGGTCATAATAAAGGTCATCCAGACTTAGCAAGCTTCCCAGATAGCCCGAGCACTACAGGAGATCTGTAGCACAGAGTTCTCAAGAAGAAACCCACATCTGAATCGTGTTTCATATTCCCGCACCAGACCGAAATGAAATGGGAAAGAACATGAACCACTCTAGCCTAGGTGTCACTCAGGTCCCAGGTATAGGACCTCAAACTCTCAATGGAACCCCACCCACCAAAATAGAAGCCAGATCCAGCAATGATAATGACAGTATGAAATATGTAAAATTGTAAAGAAAGCAGTAAATAAAGCTGTACATAAAGCAATAAATAAAGCAAATAAACAAGCACAATTAGCACATAACACCCGAGTAAACACAAATCAAACAAGCGCTAGGAGGAACCCACAAAAAGAACCAGAAGCCCTGGTTACAGTATAAGGTTCCCCAGCAGAGTCGCCAAGCTGTCGCTCCCACCAAATGAAACCCGGTCAGAAGGGGTACAAACGCGAACGGTCGGCGAAAGGAGAAAGGATGAAAAGAGTCGCCAGCAAGGCATTTTTATCCCGAAGGAAAGGTAATGCTGCATAGACCTAAGAAATGATGGATAAGACGGTCGCAAACCAGAGAAACTGAGAAAGGGGGTTGGTTACAACCTATGAAGGTATTAGCACCCAGATTGTCCGTCGTACTCGACGGGATCCACGCTTGAAAGTTTGTGTTTAAAGGGGTAATGACTGTGCTATGTATGTGCAAAAGCTGGAAAAGAATGTACAGGTGTCAATGCTGAAAGGTGAAGTGAAGAAAATGAGTGTCAATGTAAGGAAAGAGTGCAAAGCTCAAGATAATGAGGCTTAAAGAATAATGCTGGAAGAGGGGGGAAGAGACAGAGACTTTTGTTCGATAACTGTTAAGTTATGCCTACGTATCCTCTCATGCAATTAGGAAGTCAGAACACCGTAGTTCGACTCAAAGAGACTGAAAAAAAGAATTGACTAATGAACTGCTTACTTGTCTATGCTCAAGTGTATGACCTGTCTGGCTCAGGTGCAAACTGTCTTGCATCAGACGGAAGAAGCGAGTTCTCGTTTGTGAGTGAAGATGATGAGAAAAGAATCCTGAAGGAGACGATTATTGTTTGTTTTTGTGTTTTTAGTCTTTTACTTCTTTTTGTGTTTGTCATAAGAAAATGAGCTTAAGCTTAAACCAAGGGTTAGTAAACTCATCACATCTTCCCTCTGATTAGGGGAAATGAGAATACCTTAAGTATGAAGTAAGCACCTCACACTTAATTACCATGATGTAGGATTAACATCATTAACCTACTTGTGATTATTTAGATGTTTTTGGAGTTTTTTGTTTAGTGTTAAGTAATGAGTTTAAGCCATAATCAAGGATTTAATGGACTCATTACACCATCCTAATAGAAGGATAATAGATGAGAACATTTAAGCTGAGGAAGGCTCCTCAACTTAATCCATGATTAGGGATTAACCTCATGACAAAACAAAGCCTTTATTAAGGTGGATTTTAATTAATGGTAAGGTTAAGAAATGGATTTTAGGGTTTGTAAGACAACTTGAGGGGGACTTGTCCATTAACACTAGGGTTAGTCCTTCTTAACCAATTAAGGAAGAATTAGAACCCTAATGCAAGGCCCAAGTTAGAAGCTTGATGTCTTGGTGATTATTAGATGAATTGATTAGAGGATTTAAACACATTAAGGGTTTAACACTTAGAATCAAAGGTATACACTCCATCCTAATAGAAGGATGCAGGCATAAGCTTAATCACAAAGCCTTAAAACCTTTAGGGTTTAGTCCTTGATTATGAGATGAGAAGAGAAGAAACAAAGATGACACAAAGGTAAAACTAATGGGGGACTAATCAAACCCTAATTGTTATCATGCTTGGGTATTCCTAGGGTTTATGAGGCTTGCAAAAGATCTTCAAGGGAGAAGCCACCAAGGAAGAAGCAGATGAAATGAGGTTAAGCAGAAAGAAGCAAGACAACTTACTCCACTTAAGAAGATAAGTTGCTTGAAGAAAGAAAGTGAGAAGGAGCATGAATGAGCAAGCTCACTCTAATACACAAGTAAAATGCAGAAATGATGCACAAGAGAGATGAGAAGAGATTATGAGAAGTGAAGGCAAATTCACTTCTCAATGACTTACCACCTGAAAAGTTAGTAACAAGAAATGAAATGAAATGAAAATGAGATGAAATGTAATGATGCAAACCAAAGTCAGAAGCATAAACATGATGTTAATGATACTAAAAGATAAAGCAAACACAAGTCAAGAGTTGTGGATGATCATGCAAGGAGAAGGATGCAAATGGAGCATGTTTTGAACCATGAAAGTCCATGAAAGTCTATGAAATACAATGGAAGTATAACATGACAAATGGATGAAGAAATGACTTACCATGATTCTAATGTGTCCTAATATGTCTTAGGAGTCATATGAATGTACTAAATGCCATGGCAAGTTCATGTATGCAAGCAAATGAGAGATGAATGCAAAAGAAGGAAAAAATTAGGGTTTGTGTACAAGACACAAAGCAAAAATCCAAAATCAGAAGCAAATGACAAGATAAAAAACTGAAAATAGAATCAAAGGAACCCTAACCCTACACAAGTTCACTGCCCAAAGGAGGGGACCTAAATCTTAACCTAATGGGAGTTATGATTTTTTCAAGTTGGCTAGGGTTTTAAGGCTCTTCAAAAAGAAAAATGCACATCAAATTGAAAATGAAAGATAAATTCAGACCAATTTTACCCTAGAAACTACATGATATGAAGAATGCAATGCAAAAGGAACCATCATCAAGCCCTTCAAGGTTAGGCAGAATGGATTTTTCTAAGTTAGGGCAAAAATATTAAATTTTAAGAACTTTAATTCCAAAGAAAAATGTCAAAATATGTCAAGAACCAAAAATAAATTTGCTTGGAGAGTTTGATAATGTTTCTAAATGTATTAACATGCAATTTGAATTTTTTTGTGATTTTTAGAAACCTAAATGCTATTTTAATTAATTAATTCTTATTAACTAATTAAAATAAATACTTAAATATTTTTAAAATACGAAAATTATGCAAAAAATAAAATAAAAATTATTTTCAGAAAGAGAAAAATATTTTAAGGTATGATGCAAAAAATGGGATTTTTTAGAAGTGATTTGCTATTTTAAATAAAATGTGCAAGAAAAATGGATTAAAAAGAAAATAAAATTGAATTAAATGGGAGGTAATCAGATCCAAGAGCCAGGATTCAAAGCTGAGACGCGGGAGTTGACTACGCGCGTGATATAGTGGCTGTAATTCAAACTGAATAAATCTCAATTAAATAATTAATTAATCCTGATTAACTTAATTAATTGGGAATTAGGGTTAAGTGGGACAATCTGAGCCATTGGACGCGCGCGGGAAACGAAATCGTACGCTCTACATTCAAACTAAACCCTAATCCAAATTAAAACATTAATGACTCTCAGGTGGCCGGAAATGACCTCCGGTCATCTTCTCCGGCCACCTCTCCCCTGAGATTTTTCTAAAATACTCCCTAGGCCAAATCAAACCCCCCAAATCTCCAGAAATTATCACCAATCCCCATAGAACAAGAATCCAGCATCATATTTCATTTATTTTTCATCAACAACAAGATTCGAACAAAAACCTAAAACTGAACAAAATTTCAGAACATGCATACACACTCAAAACTCAACCATTTTTCACCATTCAAGGTTCATTGTGATCAGTGGAACACACTCTACCATTCAATAACTAAAGAAACAAGTTCTGGAAAAAAGTTTCAAGAAGATACCTGAGATGGAGCTTTGCTAATGGAGCTGTTTGGGCCTTCTGCTTGATGCAAACAACCTCCTCTGACCTCCCTTCAGCTTCCTTGATGCTTTGCTGAAGTGTTTGTGTCCTTTCTTTGAAGTTCAGTGAAGCTCAGTTCAAAAGGGGGAAAAATCGTATTTGGTGTGTGGTGGCTTTTAGGGCAAAGTAAGGGGTGGTTTGTGATCAGTGATGGATTTGAAGATGAATGGTGGAAGAATTTTTAAGCTTTGATGTTTTTTTGAGAGTTTCGAATGAAAATGCATAAGAGGGATTTTTTGTGAACTATGGTGATGCTGTGGTTTCAGGCTTGCTCCTTGTGTGTTTTGAGTTTCATTTTGTCCACATATCAAGCTGTGATAGGTCTGTGGAGTTGGTGTGGGCTATGCTGATTGGTATGGCCTTCTTGCAAAAAAGTCAAAAAAGTTGTACTTTGAGGTATGGGCTGGTTCAGGCCAAGGACAAAGGGGTGTCTGGTGCAGTTGGGATTGAGGATGTCCATGGAAATCACTTTGAGGAAAACCAGCAAGTTTGTGAAAGGTTATGGGAGGTTTTGCAAATTTGTGAACCTTTGGCCCTTTTGAGATTTCTTTATGTGCAAGTCATGAAATTTGGAAATTCTTGGGCCAACTCTGAGTTTTAGGCAATGTGTTATGTTTGTATGATGGTTAGAAGTCAATTTGAGGCCTCATTTGGTTTTGGCAAGTGTTTTTTCAAGTTTCCTCTTTGGCACAAAAGTGAAAAATAAGTGATTTTATCCAACTTTGCAAGGCCATAACTTTTGTTCTAAAGTGAATTAGAATGAGTTCTTGTACTTTTTGAAAATGGGAGAATCCAATCTACAACTTTCATGACCAAGAATTTTTCATTTGAAGCATTTTTGAATCAAAAAGAGGAGGTTGAAAAACTTTCCCAAAATGGCAAGTTTACATTACAAGTCACTTTCCCAAAATGGCAACTTTGCAAATGGCTTGAAATTATTCAATTTTGTGAACTTCTAACTTCTTATAAGATCAAATAAAGATGATACACACCCAAAATGATGGAGAAACCCCTTTGGTTGGATGATTGGGGGCCTCAGATGCCCTGATTTTGCACTGACTTGCTCAAGAAGTCATCTATTGATCAAATGCCTTCCCCATTGAATTTCTTCATGAAAATTGGTATGAATGATCCTTATATCATATAGAGACCAATAGAAACAAGAATGACCAAAAAACTTGGAGTTATGGCCTCTGAAACCAAAACCCTAATTATAGGTCATCTGTGTAGTTAAACTTGGCTCTGCTTCCATACTTTTCTCAGTTCTCGTGATTCTTTGACTTCCTTGAACTTGGGAGGATATAATATGATGCTTGAACATTCAGGGACCCTCTTGAGATGATTGGAGACCCTTGGAGTGGCTCAGATGGCTCAGGGATGGCTCAGATCACAAACCCTAGGTGCAGATGACTTAGAACCAATGCAGTGAAGCAAAAATGCAATATGAGATGCTATGATTGAAACTATGCAAATGAAAAGAATCACAAGCCATGGTGAAATGAGTGAGGGCAAATTTGGGGTGTTTACATTAGGCATAACTTAACTGTTATCGAACAAAAGTCTATGTGTCTCCCCCCCTCTTCCAGCATTTTCTTTTAAGCCTCATTCCTGAGCACCTCACTGAATTTTCTTGCACTGACACTTGTAAATTATTTTCCAGCTTTTGCACATAGATAGCACAGACACTACCCCTTTAAACACAAATATTTTAAGCGTGGATCCCTTCGAGTACGACAGACAATCTGGGTGCTAATACCTTCTCAGGTTGTAACCAACTCCCTTTCTCAGTTTCTCTGGTTCGCGACCGTCGTATCCATTTCTTTTCTAGGTTTATGCAGCATTACCTTTCCTTCGGGATAAAAATGCCTAGCTGTAATACCTCAAAATTTGCCCTCCTATTTATTTCCCTTTACTGGTTCATCGCTTCGTATCATCTGCATTTCTCACCAAATCATTAACAACATATTAGTGCGTTTCATTGTTTCATAGGGCATGTGATTGAGGCCATTCGGGAATAGGGTTTCATACCCTATATGTACCTACCATGTTTTGAGATGAGGGAGGTTACTCACTGGTGTAGAGTGTTGGCTCTCCGTAACGTCTCAAGTTGTGTTTTTCTTCATGGGACATCTCAAGGAAGATTTGGAATCTTTGTCCGCGATTCGGTTTGAAGGCACTTCACCCGTTGAGGTCCGGTGTAAAGTTTTGGTTTGGGTCTTTTGGTTTATGGAACAATAATTCGGATTTTTTGCGAAGTTTATTATGGTATCAAATTTCATGAAGGCGGATTCGGACGAAGGATTCGATTCAAGTTAAGGGAGAATGCATAATTGTCGGTATCTGGAAAGCGTAACTCAAGTTTAGTCAAAAGGTTATCATGATCCATATTGCCATTTTAAAAAATTGCATTTTTATTCATGATCCAAATAAGTTCAAAGTCCATCGCGTATATCCAAACTCCATTTTGTTCACTTGTCCAATTCTTTTTGGGTTTAAATAATTCAATGGACTTCATAATCAAAAGGGTAAACATTAAACAAGGCTGCTTGACTATACATGAGTAAAAACAATTATTCTTCAGTAATGGACCAAAGTTTTTTTTTAGACAAATAATACAAGCTTGAGCAATGAAAATCAAAAGGGCAAGAAGACCAGAAGCTAGAAATCATGATCACAGAAGTAAATTCAACTTCCTGCACCTTTAATTAATAATTCTCTATGCTTTATTCACAATGTTGTTTGAGAGCCAGCAGAGTCCTTCGTAAAGTCCTTCAACAGATGTGGCACGTGTGCTTTGGCTGTACCAGTGATACCGACGAAGAGAATGAAGATCAAGATTATCAGTTATCCCGGCAACATTCATAACATTTGGAAGGTCTTGTTTGTTTGAAAAAGCTAGAAGCACGACGTCTCTCAATTCATCCTCATTCAACATCCTAGGCAGCTCATCTCTAGCTTCCACAACACGATCACGATTCCTGTCGTTGCTGTCAACCACAAAAATAAGGCCTTGCGTGTTTGGAAGCAATGTCTCCATATAAGACGGACCTTGTCCTGACCCCGACATCCCAGACAGTGAAGCTGATAGTAACAAAGAGAAAATAAAGGAAAGTTTTCACAATAGAAAAGGCTGAAGGCACAAAAAAGAGTAAAAGGGATTGTAAGAAATTTCTTACCATGGTACCTTCATGGATTCTTCTTCAATCCTTCACAAATATCTTTCCGGAAACCGGCAATCAGCAGCAGCCGCAGCCTGCAATTTTTCAACATCACAGCCTTCATCACATATCCCCATCTCACAATGTCAGCATTGCACAAACCGCAACGACTTCGTATATCACAATACCTGCATCAAAGACAAGCCAATATTAACTCAGATTCGAAACCCCAGATGGAAGGAAGGAAGGTGGTTTCAAGAGGATATATTTACACCAAGAGGGTGGTCCTGGGATTAGACGTGGGTCTGTTATTTCATTTCTTGGTGCTGGTGTGCTAACAGATGGTGAGGTTGTACAGACTACTGTTCTTGTAAGTCAACCAACTCTTTATAACAAGGAACTCAGGCGTCAGCAGCCAGTTGGACCTGCTATGATTCAGCCATTTGAAACAGCTACAAAAGGGCCAAGTGGGATTGATCTTTCTGAACCAGGCATGAAACATGCATTGTTTGCAGGGGTCGGACTTCAAATTCTTCAGCAGTTCTATGGCATTAATGGAGCCTTCTACTATACACCACAAATTCTTGAGTAGGCAGGTGTTGGTTTTCTTCTTTCAGACCTGGGCCTTCGATCTTCAGCAGCACCATCAATCATCATCACCACAACCTGCATATCAAAGAAGAAAAATTCAGGATTCAGAGTCAGTAATTGTGCGAAAACTCAGTGAGAGCTTTAATCCTGAAGAACGTCATAAGATCATCATGCTCTCCCTCATTTAATTTCCAACAAGAATGTTATTTCCAGTTCAACCCTACAATCAAAAAATATACAAAATCAGCAAGAAAGTTAGAAGTTAAAGCTAACACTTTCAGTTACTATCCTAACTGTCAAAACAACTAACAAAAAAAATCAAACTCATAACTAAAAAATAACCGAAATCACAAAAATCCATAATTCTAACCTTTTTTTTTTCTTCTTTCTAACTGAATTCATATCTGAATTCACAACTGATTTCACAACTGATTTCCTTCCAGAATGTTCACCTGAGAACTTTCCAGAACCATCCTCAAATCTTCTATAAATCAGTAACATCTCCTCTTAATCCATTTTCTTCCACAATTTTTCAAAACACTTCAACCATTCTTCTCAATTCCCTCCTTAAATCAATCCAAGCATCTTCTCCCATCTTCTCCAACCCGAGTCTCAATCTTCAATCAATCCCTCTTCTTCTTTAACTTCTGTTTCCCCCACAACCATTCCTCTTCAACTTTCAGCTTCACCACTCTTTTGAGCACCATTCTTGATACTCCACCAATCTCGGATTTTTGTTTTACCCTTCAAAATTAATGACCTGTAAATGAAAACAAGAAAAAGCAGTTCGTAGAATCAACAGTTTGCATTCTGAATTCGAAAGAAAGAACAAATAGAAGTTGCAGGTCGCGAATACTTTCGGTCTCACCACTTTTCGACTTCGGTATCCTTCGCATCGTCACCGTTTCTCTACTGAAGCTCCATCAATCTCTCTGGAAAGCTTCAGCAATCTGGAACTTCCGCAACCTGCATAAATCGAAACGAGAGTCACCGCATCAATAACACGCAAGATTCGAAGCAGGACAAGAACGAGAAGTGAGATTGTATCGTACCTGAAATAGATTCGCAGCGCTTGATATCGTCCTCACCGTGTTCATATCCCGTGCCTCTTCAAAGTCCCCTCGTCGATAATTAAAGGATATCCATTCGCATCTTTTTCGGCGGCGTAATTTTAAGGTACGACATGTTATTGCTCCATTAGTGTGTGGATTGATGTTCGTCGATTCGACGTCGTAGTAGTTGCTTATGAATTCCCAGATTGGTTTAGCATTCTGATTTGTGGACCTAGGGTTTTGATTCGAATTGGGAAGATGAAAGTGTTAGGTTATTGTTTTTTTGTTTTGGTTCGGAAGAAGAAGGAGGTGAAGATGGTGGATTCGGAGGAGGGGGTCCGGTGATGGCGGACGGAAAATGGAGAAGACGGAGAGATGAGTTGGAGGATGACGAGAGTGGTGGTGACGGAAATATGAAGGTGAAGAAGAAAGGGAAGGTTATGAGGCGGTGATGGTGGTGGGTTCGCGAAAGAAGAGGAAGGGCGGCGGAAGAAGAAGAAGAGATTAGGGTTCTTTTTGTTTTCTAGGGTTGTGTTTTGATATGTATGAACCTGATAATCCTTTGAATAATATAAAAGAAGAAATTAATGTTCATTAACAGCATTTAATTAAAATTAATCTTCTCTTAATTATCCAGTTTGAAAATCCTCATAAGACTGTTGCATTGTTCCAAGAGATAAGAGATGGTTGGATTTTGTAGATTCTCAGCCACACCGGCGGTGACACTTGTCATCGTCCGGTAGGCTCATCTGACATTGCTATTCATACACCCATTCTAGGACCAAGAAAAAAACAACATAAAAAATTGCTAAATGTCACTCCCCCAGGCTTCCTGCGAAAATAGGCTTAGAGCTTTGCTGTTCACACTCCCTTTTTGGGCCCAGTTCTAAAAACAACTAGAAATATTACTAAATACACCCAACTTCTTGTTTGTAGGATTTAATTTTTCAGTTTTATATAGTTCACAAATAAATCAGTAAAAAATAGTAAAATCCACTAGAAAATTCTACAAAAATTCCAGGAGATTGTTAATATCAATTAGAAATTTTTGACATTTTTGTTTTCTGAATTTTGCATTATTTTCGATTTAATTCTGGTTTTTCTTTTAATTAGCTTTTATTGGATTCCCTTTAATTGTGCTGAATTTTGTTGATTTTATTTTGGTGACTTCCGGTAACTTTTTTTGCTCACTCTTTTTACTGTAGTTAGAAGACTAATGATAGTACTTAGGATAATTTTTGTAGATTTTTTAGAATATTTCACCTTAGGTTTTAGAGGTTAATTTCTTAGTAATTAGGGATTAATTCATAGCTGAAAATAATCAATTTTTAGGCCTAGTTAAATTCTGAAATTTTAGGATTCCTTTTAGTACAATGTTATAGATAATATTAGGTCCCTATAGAATAAATTCCATAATTTTTCCAGAAGTTTAGCTATTTTTTAGAATATTAGTTTTTAGGCTTAGTACATATAATTCCCACTAGTTTAGGCTATGTAAATAACAAATAAAAAAGGATATAGTTTAGATTAGATTTAATCCTAGAATCTAATATAGACTTAGGATAGTTTAAATTGAGTTTTAGAATGAAAACATTAGGCTTGACTTTGATTTAGAATGTAGGTTAAAGTTCCCTTTTAATTAGGATTAGAATAAATAAAATAGGACTATTTTTTTTAGTTCATGCCTTTAAATTGCATTTTTAGATTTTTATTTCTTATGTCCAATTTTATTGTTTTTGCCTCATAATTTGATCTTATAACTTGTATAGGCCTCCCCATTGTTCTTAGAATCAACTTAACTTCATTAGGAAGTAAGTTGAATTCTAGTAGTTTCTAGTTTCTCATTAGGATTAGAAAACCCCATTAACCATAGGATCTCTTGTGAATATATCAATTAAATTAGGATTGAGTCTTAGTTCCCTTAGATTTTGTCCTTTTATCAACTTGAGTCATTCTTTCTCTCCTCATAAAGAAAAGCAATAAAACACTTAATAAAAACCGAACAATCTTGTACGACACGAGACTTTGTTGCGGAGTGTTTATACGCGTCCTATTTCGGGGCGAGGTGTAAGTACTTCCCGCGATTAATAGGTCTTAGTATGAGACCGTTCACAAACAAATTCAAAATACTTCTCATAAAAGACAAAAAAACAAATAACAAGCGACTATCCTGCGGGAACTTCTTTTCTCATCTCATTCACTCTCAACGTGAACTCGCGGCGACTTGTCACACATGCAAGACGGTAAACGCACTCGTACCAGACGAGCCTGCAACACCTGAGCATAGACATACGCAGTTCCAGCTGTAAAAAACACAAATAAATAGTTCCCGCCTAGGTTAGGCGAACTACGTCGACTCTGATCCTCATTATCCCGATGAGGTACGTAGGCAGCGGGGTAGGGCCCGTTCGAGCACATTCTTTATTTTCCCTACATTTCCCCCCTTTTATTCTCATTTCCTTTTTTTAATTCCCTTTCTCATTTCTCATTCCAGTTCCAGTAGCAGTTTTATTCAGCAGCATTCTTTATTTCTCACCCTTTGAAACAAACAAGCAAGCGTGGATCCCGTCGGGTACGACGGACGATCTGGGGTGCTAATACCTTCCTAGGTCGTAACCGACTCCCGAACTCAGATCTTTGGTTCGCAGGACCTTGTCCTTTCCTCCTTCCTCGGGTTTGTGCAACATTACCTTTCCCATTCATTCGGGATAAAAATGTCTGGCTGGCGACTCTACCATTTCCGCGCCACTTTCGCGTTTGTACTAGGATGAAAATCCCGGGAGCGACAGCTGGCGACTCTGCTAGGGACTAACCTGATTCTTCTGGTTTCCCTTGTAGAGTCAATCCTAGCGCCTGTTTGGTTTTGTTTCTTTGGGTGTTTATATGTGTGTTGTCGTGTGCTTTAGTTTAGCTTTACTGTTTTCATTTACAGTTTTTACTTTACAGCTTTACTTTACCGCATTTATTTACCGCTTTCAGTATTTTATTTTCCATGCATCATATTATACTGGATTGTATGGCTGTGCTGGTTTTCATTTTTTTTCTGTGGGATGAGAGTTACTGTGAGATAAGCCAAATACCCGACTTGAGTGCACTATAGGATTAGCATGGACACGTTGTGCTCGCATGGTTACATGATGAGTGGTGATCTGTTCCACACCCAGATTGCGACTGTCTTGGGACTATTCTGTGTGGGGGTTCTTCCCCACTTCAGGATACAACCTTGATGGTTATGTGCAGCTAGGGACCGATCATTGAGAACCTTAATGGAAACAACCCTCTCCAGTGATGACAGTGGCAGACCACATTTGTTGGCAAACCCACTCGCATCCGAGGGTCCATTGGGAACTCGCATAGGATGGCCTGGTTCTCTCATAGGAATTCAGTTAAAGCAAACTGTTCGTATGACGATAGTATTGTACCCTTCGGGATGAATGTACTATTGTTTCTCGATTCAGTGCTTGAAGCTGGAGACTTGTGAGGGATGCTTGTTTTTCCGGACTCAACAGAGACCTCCCTGCGTAGTACATAATACCAAACCGATTCCCTGATTTGGTCATGAGCCATTTCTCGGAGATGGTGAACGTATTATTGCTATTCGGCTTTGAGAGTCCGTGATGTTGACCCGAGTAGCACACCCGTGAGATTGGGAGGGGTTTACAGGTTTGCAGGAACCCTAACACCTTCAGCATACCCACTTTGCCTTTGGTTCAGTTTTGTGATCTGGATTTCTGTTCTTAAGATATGGGTCCCGGATCAGAGGGATGGTTATTGTGATATCTGGATTTTGAGATCTTGCACTGACACCTGATTATATGATTGGAACATCACAGACACTTCACTGATCACATGCATGTTGCATACATAACATCATAGCATTCTATCATACATGTTCGGCTATTTCCAAAGATCCTATGTTTGAACCATGTCATTATATGTTCATGTATCCCAACTGGCATTAAAGCGGATGGATCCCTTGGAAATAATCGAACATGGAATTTGCATGCATCCTTACTCTCATTACAGGTGTCCGGGGACAGATTCTCATCCTGATTCGTTTACTCTTCAGAATGGCCAATTTGAATCACAATCATCAAGAGGCGGATATGGAACAATGCCGGGCAGAAATAGCTGAAATGAAAGTCCGAATGGATCAACTTTCGGAGGACATGCAGACCTTGTGCCATGACCACACGCTATTGATGGAGAAGGTTTACCAACTGAAGAAACAGGAGAACCAGACCAGGGAAGCCCCAAAGCTCCAAGAAGGGCACCACCTCCCCTTTATTACTGCAGATGTTAGTGGTCATCCCAGTTCGGTGATTTTGTTCCAAGATCAGGAAGCGTTTCGCGGAAACTCTCTTCAACTTCGGGATGCTAAGCCTCTCAATTTGCAGACTCTTCCAGTTCATCAAAGGGAAGGTAAAGGCAAAAGCTGCGGACAAATGCCAAAGACGTCTGAAGTCAAGTTTGATTTGATCCCGGTGTCATATGCACAGTTGCTTGTTTGTTTGCTCGAGTTTAATCTGGTTGAACTTGTCACCGTAGCAGCCACACCCAAAAAGCTTCCTCCAGATTTTGACGCCAATGCCAGATGTGTTTTCCATTCTGGGGCACCTGGTCATCATGTGGAAAACTACAAAAGGCTTAAGCATCAAGTTCAAGAGCTCATTGATGCAAAAGTAATCGAGTTCGCACCGATCAACGGGGGTGTGTCAAAGGATTTCATATCACTAGGAGGAACTTCTCCTTTCCTTACCACAAGAATTATCCCCAATCAGGGGTGTGTGTCTCCGACCTGGGTTATAAAGACATCGTGCCGGTCACCTTTACCCATTCACCGATTCGACATGAAGAAGAAAGTGCAGAAGAACTCTAGGTGTTCGAATTCATATCAGCATCAGAATTATCAACAACAGGGGAGACTCCAGCTTAAGCAGGCTGAAGAAGTGTTTACTCCTAGTCAAGTGTTTGCCTGTTTGCTCGAGAATTCTTTGATTCAGCCAGGGAATGCCTTGCCAATACCCTACCCCATTCCCCCAGATTACAATATGGATGTCAGGTGTGAATTCCACTCCGGGACATTTGGACATACCATCGACGAGTGCAAAGCCTTCAAGCACAATGTCCAACACCTAATTGATTCTGGGATCATTACACCAGAAGGGTACCTCAGGAGCTGAAGCCTTTGACCCAGCTGGCCATGCAGACTGCACGAAGCTCAAATCAGGAGATGTAGATTTCTTTGATACATGTATTTTGCTTTATTGTGTTTCTAGATTACCTTCAGAGCTGTTGAAGGAATCTTTTGTTTTTCTGTTGTGGATTGTGACATTTTCCTGTATTTCAGTATTATTGGCAAATAATTGTATAAGGTTTCGCATGTTGGTGTATTCTTTGCTTTATGGAATTGTGTCGGTACCATTGTTGCAACTCTTTTATCCTGGCAATTTTATTTTGAATTCCCGATACACAGCACTTTCTCCCTGCATGCTCACAGAGTTTATCTTATGATGTGGCACCCTGTGGGTATCTGTCCCCTGATCTGAATGAAGTGGGATTAGTGACATGGCATTTTCACGCATATCATTTTTGCATACTAATGAGTTATCTGGATTTCCTAATTTATTTGACCATTCCAGGAGAAGTATCGGCCGTACCAGTACGCTACCCGAGTCAAATCATGAATACAGTACAAGCCGAGTTGAACGAGTTTCGCACTCGGATGGGGGAGTTCATGGTGGCAATGCAGAGTATAGTGCAGGGACAACAAGAAATGAGAACCGCCATGCTGAGGCGTAATCGTCCACAGGTTGATCCTCCAATGATTACTTTGGACACCGAAAGCAATCCGATCAACCACACAGTCATCCCATCTACGGATAGTAGGCCTCCTATCCCTGAAGGCGTTGGTCCAATTCATGTTCGTGTAGAAGACCGACAAGAGGATCAATTTACTTTTCTCAATGAAGATATGGGATTTGGTTCTGGGGCCAATAACCAGGACTTCCAGATGCTAGCCGAGAAGGTGAAGACTCTAGAATGCAGAGATACCCTTGGCATTGACGTTGCTGATATGGGGCTGGTTTCAGGAGTGGTCATCCCTCCAAAGTCCAGACCTCCCGTTTTCGACAAGTACAGTGGTAGATCTTGCCCGAAAACTCACTTGCAGGCCTTCTATCGCAAAATCGCTGCACATACGAAAGATGAGAAGCTTTGGATGTACCACTTCCAGGACAGCCTTTCCGGGGGTTCGTTAGAGTGGTACATAAAGCTGGAAAAGAACTCTGTCCGTAATTGGAAGGAACTTGGGGAAGCCTTTCTCAAGCAGTACCAGTATAATATTGACATGGCTCCTAACCGAACCCAGCTTCAGAGCATGTCACAAAAGAACTCCGAGAGCTTTAAGGAGTACGCGCAGAGGTGGCGCGAGGTCGCAGCTAGAGTACAACCATCGTTGCAGGAGAGAGAGATGGCAGACCTATTCATGGATACCCTCCCGGGGTACTTCATAGAACGTTTGGCAGGCTGTTCAGCTAATGGTTTTTCTGATATCGTCTTGACTGGTGAAAGAATTGAAAATTGGATGAAGCGAGGAAAGATTCAGAGCAACGATGTTTCCACTTCTGGAACTAAGAAGTCGTTGTCCAATGAGAAAAAGAAGCAGTACGAAGAAGCAGGGGTAGTTTGTGTCCAGCGAAAGAAGAGAAATCAAGGTTCGCGTTACCAGACAGCGTCTATGATCATCCCAAGTGCCACACGTTCACAACAGCAAAATCATCGTCAGCATAATCCTCAACAGGGTCGGCAACCAAGGAGAGAAAGATTTTTTGACCCTTTGCCAATGTCTTACACTGATCTTCTCCAGCATTTGCTTCAATTGAAGTTGGTTGGGCTCCGCAAGCTGTCTCCACCTCCTTTTCCACTACCGGAGGGATGGGATGCCAATGTCAACTGTGATTTTCATTCTGGGGCACCAGGGCATCATATTGATAGGTGTAAAGCTTTTCACCACACGGTGCAGGACTTAATCGACTCGAAAGTTGTCAACTTTGCACCAAACATATAAGAGAGAGGACACTTTCTTTGATTTGAAGTCTTGAAGCCAGAAGTATTCCGGATACTCTTGTTTTGGTAATGGTGCGTCTTTGCAGTGCAGTTTCATCCCTATTGAGGGGAACTACGTCGCTCTGATTCTTCATTGGTCTTGGGTCAATGGAGATACGTAGGCAGAAGATCGTCAGGTCTTTCTGAGCAACCTTATGGGGCAACTTTACTCCCCGGCTTCACTTCTCCCTTCAGATGTCTCGTGTCAGAGTCAGAATAACTAGAAGAAGAGGTATGATTGTCGTGGTTAGTTATACCACTGCGAATTGAAGACTACAAGTCCGTGAAAGAGTTGTTGATCGCTGAAAATATCCAAGACTGACAAGTTCAGACGGAGCCAAGCCTCCTCAACTACGACAATATACATTTTTCTTTACTGCATTTCCATTTGTTGTTTCTTTTATATGCTAAACATTTGTCTACATGTATGAAATTTGTTTGCTTTTGAATGATATCAATAATAAAACTCACATGTTTTTCTTGAAGTAATTCATTCGCATTCACTTATAATTTTGCATATGTACATTGCAATACCAATTGTCATGCTTAAGCTCTATGAGGGAGAATGACGAAACAAAAACGCAAAATTGTGCGCTTTTGAGAAAGACCCTGTTGACGATGTACAGGCATTGTTTCAAATCTGAAACACCGGAGATATAAGGGAGATAGACCCTCGCCAACCCATTTGAGCCTTGAAGTAGGAGTTTATTTTCTCATGAAAAAAACCTTGCATGTAACCCAGGGGCAGGGTAGGCGTCAGTTAGTTTGACCGGGCGTTCAAATTTCAAAAAGGAGTGCAAATATGAGGATCCATTACCTTTCGTTGTACCAAATCAAGAGGTCCAATGACAAGAAACCACAATGGTTATCCCAAGCAAAAGGTCCAGAGATTGGAAACCACATTGGTTATCCCTCAACAACCAAGAAGTGAGACAGTCACGACCCTTTCAAAGCAATCAAGACAAGCAGTGTCACACGATTTGTTCAAAAAAGAATTAAAAAAAAATGATGAGAAAGCCCGCTAAGTCGAAACTTGAAAACAAGCGACTTAGGCAAAAGTTAGGGCATCCCGCTGGACTTCACAATCAAAAATTCACAAGAATCAGTCCAGGCAAAAGTTAGGGATAAGAAAAATAATGCAAAAAGCGAAAGACGAAAAGGATTTCACAAGAAAGATCCTTAAAACAAGAACAAAGTCGTGTGGCGTAGACACGAAAGACAAAGGGGTGACTGACTCCCAACCACAACCTGATTGGTGCTTAAACCGTTGGTGTAATTGGTTCCTCAACCATCACAAAACCCTTTTTAGAGGTGAGCGCTTGTGAAAGCTAGCTGAACATAGGAATGGAGAACATCACGAAGATGGGTGGGCACAAATAAATTTCGAGCCTATATCTTTTGTTTCTATAACCGTGAACCAGGCCACGATACAACCCTCAAAAGTCCTAACTGAAACAGGGTTATTTTTGAGAGCGTACTACCACGAGACCGCATTCCTGACTCCTATGAGTGGGGTTGAAAGATCTTTGTTGGTGTTGCATGTGCATGTTTTCTATTATTCAAAAAAATCAATGTCGTATCTTAACCAGTGATTCACTCACAAAGGTTGGTGACATCTTTTTACAATAAAACTTCAAGATTAACATGTGTGTTGCATTAGAATTTTCATTCTTAGAATAAACATTTTCTGCTTGCATACATTTGTTGGACATCATAAAAATTCACATACGAAACTTCAGTCCAGAAGCTTAATCTTGCCGAGTTGAGAAGGCTAAAACTTCCAAAGGACAATCTATCGAGGTGCACTTTTCAAGAAAACTCCATTGAGTAGGGACTTTCCCGACAGTCATGGTAAGAGCCAACTAAGCCGGGGCAATCACGTCGAGCAATTTCTTCAAAATTCAACCAAACAGGGGCAATCACTTCGAGATTCAAATCTCTCAAAGAGCCATGAGGCGGAGGCATTATTCAAATTTCAGCCAAACTGGGGCAATTACTTCGAGGTCCAGTCTCTCAAAGAACAGTCGGTCTGAGTTGTTTTCTTCAAAGCACGGTCAGTCAGAGGTGATCACTTCAAGGCTCGTCCAGGGGCAGGCCACCCCAAGAGCATGAGAAGTACTTTCTCCTGAAGACGGCTTATAAGAAGCACCTATCCAAAGTTCAAAATACTGGGGCAGAATATTTCACAGTGATATGAGGTTTTTCATGAATCCTTGCGAGACAATTTCTTTCACAGACCATACAGTATGGGGCAGTTATTTCGAGATCCAACGAATCTCTCCAAGAGTTTGAAGACACTGAGGCATTTCATATGCCATGTTTTCTGTAAAATCCTCTTGAGACATTTACTTCTGACGGACCTTAATCTGAGGCGAGTTGAAAATTGCAAAGAACCATTGTTCACTCGTGATTAGTTGGCAATCTACCAACCCAGAGCCTAAGGGCAAAGCCATTGCCAGCCCAGTACTTCAAGAGTTATTTCATCAGCAAGCTTCATTGATCAGAATTCCTTAGCAAGTCTCATTAGACAACTCCTTCTCCAGTAGTGCGGAAAATGGAAGGTTACTTCTTGAGCAGAAGGATATCATCGTCTCTCATCACCAGCATGAGACGCCTTACATCTCTCATTCCCAACGTGAGAGGATTTATCTCTTATCCCCAGTAAGTGGCAGCTTGAGCTTTTATCTTCAGCATGAAGCTTTATCATTGACATCACCCGTCATCCCCAGTAATGTGGAAGTTGAAATTTCTCCCAGCAAGGTAGCAGAAGGTGGATGTCATCCCCAAGCAGGAGTTTCCCTTCAGACAGGGGCAATTCTCGGCAGTATGAGGAGTGTCTTGCCTCCCCAGCAATTTCTTCCTCAGCAATGTCATGCCTTCGGTTCTCAGCCAAGTCAGGAGGTCTTCATTTCCCCATCAAAATTCAAGAAGAGCCCTTCTCCAGCAGGGTCTTGGCTCTCCAATCTCAAAGTCCAATTTATTTTTGGCAATGGCGGCAGTTCAGAGCCGGTATATCATTGACAGCCTTCCCCGCAGAGTTGTCTTCTCCTCACAAGGATCAGTCAGATCAATGTAGTGATCATCAGTTCCTCCCCAGTCAAGCCATCTGGGATATCTATTATCTCCTCATCGGGAGACCCCTTTGCATTTGCATTTGCGTCCAGTAATCATCATTACATTTGCATTCACCAAAGCGTAACATTTCCATCGTCATGGAGCATTACGCCATAAATCCAAACATATGCATACCAGCATGGGCCAGTTTTGAGGTATTACATAAGGCCCGTTACATCTCCAATCAGATTGAAGTGTTCCCCGCAGAATACAACTTCATTTCCCAGGATGGATGCTTCTACCAAGTCTTGTTGTTATCCCCAATTGAGTCTTGTTTCCGTACAACAGTCTCATTTCTTCGCGTCTCCGTTTCAGTACAACGGTTGCGTCTTGGGCTCTCGTTTAAGTACAATGATCCCGTTCCTTTCGAGTCTCCATTTAAGTACAATGGTCTCGTCTTTTAGTCTTATTTCAGTACAACAGTCTCATATTTTCGCGTCTCCGTTTCAGTACAACGGTTGCGTCTTGGGCTCTCGTTTAAGTACAACGATCCCGTTCCTTTCGAGTCTCCATTTAAGTACAATGGTCTCGTCTTTGAGTCTTGTTTCAGTACAACAGTCTCATTTTTTCACGTCTCCGTTTCAGTACAACGGTTGCGTCTTGGGCTCTCGTTTAAGTACAACGATCCCGTTCCTTTCGAGTCTCCATTTAAGTACAATGGTATAGTCTTTGAGTCTTGTTTCAGTACAACAGTCTCTTTTTTTCGCGTCTCCGTTTCAGTACAACGGTCGCGTCTTGGGCTCTCGTTTAAGTACAACGATCCCATTCCTTTCGAGTCTCCATTTAAGTACAATGGTCTCGTCTCAGTGCGAAGATAATGGATCGGTTGATACCATTTCTGTTAGATCGGTTGATCTTATTTGAGTTATGAATCGGTTGATATCATTTCTCTTTGAGTTGTAAATCGGATGATATTACATTCTCGTTTTCCAGGGTGGATCGGTTGATACCATTTCCGTGTTAGATCGGTTGATCTTATTTGAGTCATGAATCGGTGGATATCATTTCTCTTCGAGTTGTAAATCGGATGATATTACATTCTCGGTTTCCGGGGTGGATCGGTTGATACCATTTCCGTGTTAGATCGGTTGATCTTATTTGAGTTATGAATCGGTTGATATCATTTCTCTTCGAGTTGTAAATCGGATGATATTACATTCTCGCTTTCCGGGGTGGATCGGTTGATACCATTTCCGTGTTAGATCGGTTGATCTTATTTGAGTTATGAATCGATTGATATCATTTCTCTTTGAGTTGTAAATCGGATGATATTACATTCTCGCTTTCCGGGGTGGATCGGTTGATACCATCTCCGTGTTATATCGGTTGATCTTATTTGAGTCGCAAATCGGTTGATGTTCCGCTAAGTCCTGTTTCGATAACAGGCACCCTCGGTGTGGCTTTGATTCGCTCAGCAGTCGCAGTGATTGCATTGATTCTATTCCGCCTGGTTCTATTTTCGCTACCTATTCAGAGGTCAAAATCAAAAATACATAAATAAATGGGCAGATGGCATTTCCATTACCCTCAGTGTGCAAATTTCCAGGTTTTATTCGAGTATTCAATCACTCCATACCTTGAATGTCTAAAAGCCGTTGCAATTATTCATTCAAGTCTGCAGATGATTGAATAGGGGCAACTGTAATACCTCAAAATTTGCCCTCCTATTTATTTCCCTCTACTGGTTCATCGCTTCGTATCATATGCATTTCTCACCAAGTCATTAACAACATATTATAGCGTTTCATTGTTTCATAGGGCATGTGATTGAGGCCATTCGGGAATAGGGTTTCATACCCTATATGTACCTACCATGTTTTGAGATGAGGGAGGTTACTCACTGGTGTAGAGTGTTGGCTCTCCGTAACGTCTCAAGTTGTGTTTTTCTTCATGGTACATCTCAAGGAAGATTTGGAATCTTTGTCCGCGATTCGGTTTGAAGGCACTTCACCCGTTGAGGTCCGGTGTAAAGTTTTGGTTTGGGTCTTTTGGTTTATGGAACAATAATTCGGATTTTTTGCGAAGTTTATTATGGTATCAAAGTTCATGAAGGCGGATTCGGTCGAAGGATTCGATTCAAGTTAAGGGAGAATGCATAATTGTCGGTATCTGGAAAGCGTAACTCAAGTTTAGTCAAAAGGTTATCATGATCCATATTGCCATTTTAAAAAATTGCATTTTTATTCATGATCCAAATAAGTTCAAAGTCCATCGTGTATATCCAAACTCCATTTTGTTCACTTGTCCAATTCTTTTTGGGTTTAAATAATTCAATGGACTTCATAATCAAAAGGGTAAACATTAAACAAGGTTGCTTGACTATACATGAGTAAAAACAATTATTCTTCAGTAATGGACCAAAGTTTTTTTTTAGACAAATAATACAAGCTTGAGCAATGAAAATCAAAAGGGCAAGAAGACCAGAAGCTAGAAATCATGATCACAGAAGTAAATTCAACTTCCTGCACCTTTAATTAATAATTCTCTATGCTTTATTCACAATGTTGTTTGAGAGCCAGCAGAGTCCTTCGTAAAGTCCTTCAACAGATGTGGCACGTGTGCTTTGGCTGTACCAGTGATACCGACGAAGAGAATGAAGATCAAGATTATCAGTTATCCCGGCAACATTCATAACATTTGGAAGGTCTTGTTTGTTTGAAAAAGCTAGAAGCACGGCGTCTCTCAATTCATCCTCATTCAACATCCTAGGCAGCTCATCTCTAGCTTCCACAACACGATCACGAATCCTGTCGTTGCTGTCAACCACAAAAATAAGGCCTTGCGTGTTTGGAATCAATGTCTCCATATAGGACGGACCTTGTCCTGACCCCGACATCCCAGACAGTGAAGCTGATAGTAACAAAGAGAAAAGAAAGGAAAGTTTTCACAATAGAAAAGGCTGAAGGCACAAAAAAGAGTAAAAGGGATTGTAAGAAATTTCTTACCATGGTACCTTCATGGATTCTTCTTCAATCCTTCACAAATATCTTTCCGGAAACCGGCAATCAGCAGCAGCCGCAGCCTGCAATTTTTCAACATCACAACCTTCATCACATATCCCCATCTCACAATGTCAGCATTGCACAAACCGCAACGACTTCGTATATCACAATACCTGCATCAAAGACAAGCCAATATTAACTCAGAGTCGAAACCCCAGATGGAAGGAAGGAAGGTGGTTTCAAGAGGATATATTTACACCAAGAGGGTGGTCCTGGGATTAGACGTGGGTCTGTTATTTCATTTCTTGGTGCTGGTGTGCTAACAGATGGTGAGGCTGTACAGACTACTGTTCTTGTGAGTCAACCAGCTCTTTATAACAAGGAACTCAGGCGTCAGCAGCCAGTTGGACCTGCTATGATTCATCCATTTGAAACAGCTACAAAAGGGCCAAGTGGGATTGATCTTTCTGAACCAGGCATGAAACATGCATTGTTTGCAGGGGTCGGACTTCAAATTCTTCAGCAGTTCTATGGAATTAATGGAGCCTTCTACTATACACCACAAATTCTTGAGTAGGCAGGTGTTGGTTTTCTTCTTTCAGACCTGGGCCTTCGATCTTCAGCAGCACCATCAATCATCATCACCACAACCTGCATATCAAAGAAGAAAAATTCAGGATTCAGAGTCAGTAATTGTGCGAAAACTCAGTGAGAGCTTTAATCCTGAAGAACGTCATAAGATCATCATGCTCTCCCTCATTTAATTTCCAGCAACAATGTTATTTCCAGTTCAACCCTACAATCAAAAAATATACAAAATCAGCAAGAAAGTTAGAAGCTGAAGCTAACACTTTCAGTTACTATCCTAACTGTCAAAACAACTAACAAAAAAAATCAAACTCATAACTAAAAAATAACCGAAATCACAAAAATCCAGAATTCTAACCTTTTTTTTTTCTTCTTTCTAACTGAATTCATATCTGAATTCACAACTGATTTCACAACTGATTTCCTTCCAGAATGTTTACCTGAGAACTTTCCAGAACCATCCTCAAATCTTCTATAAATCAGTAACATCTCCTCTTAATCCATTTTCTTCCACAATTTTTCAAAACACTTCAACCATTCTTCTCAATTCCCTCCTTCAATCAATCCAAGCTTCTTCTCCTATCTTCTCCAACCCGAGTCTCAATCTTCAATCAATCCCTCTTCTTCTTTAACTTTTGTTTCCCCCACAACCATTCCTCTTCAACTTTCAGCTTCACCATTCTTTTGAGCACCATTCTTGATACTCCACCAATCTCGGATTTTTGTTTTACCCTTCAAAATCAATGACCTGCAAATGAAAACAAGAAAAAGCAGTTCGTAGAATTAACAGTTTGCATTCTGAATTCGAAAGCAAGAACGAATAGAAGTTGCAGGTCGCGAATACTTTCAGTCTCACCACTTTTCGACTTCGGTATCCTTCGCATCGTCACCGTTTATCTTCTAAAGCTCCATCAATCTCTCTGGAAAGCTTCACAAATCTGGAACTTCCGCAACCTGCAGAAATCGAAACGAGAGTCACCGCATCAATAACACGCAAGATTCGAAGCAGGACAAGAACGAGAAGTGAGATTGTATCGTACCTGAAATAGATTCGCAGCGCTTGATATCGTCCTCACCGTGTTCATATCCCGTGCCTCTTCAAAGTCCCCTCGTCGATAATTCAAGGATATCCATTCGCATCTTTTTCGGCGGCGTAATTTTAAGGTACGACATGTTATTGCTCCATTAGTGTGTGGATCGATGTTCGTCGATTCGACGTCGTAGTAGTTGCTTATGAATTCCCAGATTGGTTTAGCATTCTGATTTGTGGACCTAGGGTTTTGATTCCAATTGGGAAGATGAAAGTGTTAGGTTATTGTTTTTTTGTTTTGGTTCGGAAGAAGAAGGAGGTGAAGATGGTGGATTCGGAGGAGGGGGTTCGGTGATGGCGGACGGAAAATGGAGAAGACAGAGAGATGAGTTGGAGGATGACGAGAGTGGTGGTGATGGAAATATGAAGGTGAAGAAGAAAGGGAAGGTTATGAGGCGGTGATGGTGGTGGGTTCGCGAAAGAAGAGTGTCGCTCCCGATAAAATGGGACAGGGTCCAGATAAAGGTACAGACGCGAACGGTCGGCGAAAAGAACAATGAGAACACACAGCCGTGAACTCACTGGAGATGAAAAGAGTCGCCAGCTAGGCATTTTTATCCCGGAGGAAAGGCAATGCTGCATAGGCCTAGAAAAAGATGGACAAGACGGTTTGCGAACCAGAGAGACTGAGAAAGGGGGTTGGTTACAACCTGGGAAGGTATTAGCACCCAGATTGTCCGTCGTACTCGACGGGATCCACGCTTGAAAGATTTGTGCTATAAAGGGGTAGTGTCAGTGCAATCTGTGTATAAATGAGATGGAAAGAGATGTACAGGTGTCAGTGTAAAGGAGAGTGAAGTGTATAAATGAAGTGTCAGTGTAAGGAAAAGAGTATGCTCAAGATCATGAGGCTTAAGAGAATGAAACTGAAAGGAGGGGGAATATACAGAGACTTTTGTTCGATAACTGTTAAGTTATGCCTACGTATCCTCTCGTGCAATGAGGAAGTCAGAACACCGTAGTTCGACCCAAAGAGACTGAAAGGTAAATTGACTTGTGAACTGCTTACTTGTCTATGCTCAAGTGTATGACCTGTCTGGCTCAGGTGCTTACTGTCTTGCATTAGACGGAAGAAGCAAGTTCTCGATTGTGAGTGAAGGTGATGAGAAAAGAATCCCGGAGGAGACGATTATTGTTTGTTTTTGTGTTTTCAGTCTTTTATTTCTTTTTGGAATTTGTCATAAGATAATGAGCTTAAGCCTAAACCAATGGGTTAGTAAACTCATCACATCTTCCCTCTGATCAGGGGTAATGAGAATACCTTAAGTGTGAAGTCAGATTCTCACACTTAATCACCTTTGGTGTAGGATTAAGATCATTAACCTACTTGTGATTATTTAGATATTTTTGTGGTTTTTGTTTAGTGTTGAGTAATGAGGTTAAGCCATAATCAGGGATTAAACAGACTCATTACACCATCCTAAGAGAAGGATAATAGATGAGAATGTTTAAGCTGAGGAAGGCTCCTCAACTTAATCCATGATTAGGGATTAAACCCATGACAAAACAAGCCTTTGATTAAGTGGATTTTATTTAGATTAATGGTATGATGATGAAGTGAATTTTATGGTTTGTAAGACAACTTGAGGGGGACTTGTCCATTAACACTAGGGTTAGTCCTTCTTAACCAATTAAGGAAGAATTAGAACCCTAATGCAAGGCCCAAGTTACAAGTGTAATGTCTTAGTGATTTATTAAGTGGATTAATTAAGAGATTTAAACACATTAAGGGTACAAGACTTAGGATTAAAGTTATACACTCCATCCTAAGAGAAGGATGCAGGCATAAGCTTAATCACAAAGTCTTAAAGCCTTTAGGGTTTAGTCCCTGATTATGAGGTGAGAAGAGAGGACTCAAAGAGAGACACAAAGGTAAAACTAAGAGGGGATACTAATCAAAACCCTAATTCATTATCATGCTTGGTTGGTCCTAAGGTTTGTGAGGTTTGCAAGAGAAGTCTTCAAAGGAGCCACCAGGAAGCAGATGAACAAGATCAAGAGAAGCAAAGTGACTTGCTTCATTCAAGAAGTCAAGTCACTTGAAGAAAGAAAGTGGGAAGGAGAAGAATGAGCAAGCTCAAACTCAAACACACATAAAAATGCAGCAATGGATGCAAGAGAGATGAAAAGAAAAGTTATGAGAAGTGAAGGCAAATTCACTTCCCAAGTTTACTTACCACCTGAAATGTTAGAAAGAAATGCAATGCAATGCAAGATGAGATGAAATGATATGATGCTAGACCAAACCAGAAGCATGCACATGATGTTAATGATGTTATGAGGTGCTGCAAACATGAGGCAAGACAATGGAAATGATCATACAAGATTATGAATGCAAATGATGCAAGTTAAGGAGCATGAACAAACATGAAATGTTATGAAGCATACAAGACAAATGACATGGCAAATATGCAATGCAATGATCAAACATGCTTTCTATATGTCCTAAGATGTCAAATGAATCACAAGAATGCACAAAATGCAAAGACAAGTCATGTTATGCAAGGAAATGCAAGGAGGATGCAAAAGAAAGCCCAAATTAGGGTTCATGGATCAAACATCAAACAAAAACCCAAAACAGAAGCAAACCTCATGATAAAAAATGGAAAATGGCACCCAAAGAAACCCTAGGCCTATGATGAACCACTGCCCAAAGGGGAGCTCTCAACTCTCAACCAATCTCAAGATATGAATTTTACAAGATATTAGGGTTTTTTAGGGTTCTTAACAAAACAAATGCCAAACAATTTGAAAATGCAAGAACAAATCATGGCCTTTTTATCCTAGGAACTACATGCAAAACAAAAGACAATGCAAGAAGAATCAATGTCTCAACCTTCACCAATTGGCAGAAATGAATTTTTGAATCCATGATCAAAATAATGCATAAAAAATGATTTAATTCAATGAAAAATTCTTAAAATGCATCAAGATCAAAAAAGAAATTTGGTTTGAAGGTTGGACAATGTTTCTAAATGTCTTAGAACATTTCATGAATTTTTTTGTAATTTTTAAATACCTAAAAGTATTTTTAATTAATTAATTCCCATTAATCAATTAAAAATAATCTTTTAAATATTTAAAAATACTTTTTTAATGATAAAAAATAAAATAAAAATATTTTTGGGTCTTAAAAATTAATAAAACTTTAAAGAAAAAGTTTCATAATTTTTAAGAATTTTTTGCTATTTTAAAATAATTATGCAAAACAAATGAAAAAGAAATGAATTAAAATGAATTAAAATAAAAGTCAAATGAAAGGGTGGCTGAGATTGATTCTGGGGAGGGGATGGTTGACTACGCGCGTCATCCAAAGGCTCAAATTCAAACTAACCTAATCCTGATTAATTAAATATTAAAACATAATTAAAACTTAATGACATGATCCAGGCCTTCCATTCACGCGCGAGAAACAAGATCCAAGGGCCCAGGTTTAAACTCAGTGCCCTAACCCTAATTAGTGATTAATGACTTTCAGGCTGCCGGAGAAGACTTCCGGTCGTCTTCTCCGGCCAGCTCTCGCCTGAGAAACCTCAAAACCTCTCAAAACGTAACAAAAACAAAATCTATGAATTGGGAAATGATCTCCAGCCTCTCACGAATCAAACCCCTCTCTCAAAACAAATTTATATTTCCTAAACAAGCTGAATCGAAGAGAAGAAGTTCTAGGTCACGCAAGCTTCAGAAACAAATTAAATGCTCATTTCAAAACCATTTTAAAAACTAAGAACATCAGGATGATCAGCAAGACATGAAGAACAAGTTTGTAACAAGAAAAATGATTTCTGGAAAAATTATTTTCGAGCTACCTAAGATTTGGAGCTTTCAACTTGAGGACTTTCTGGCCACCTCTCTTTGTGCAAACCACTCCACTTGATCCCCCAAAGATGTTTGAGTGCTTAAAATGAGTTTGTGCTGGCTGGATAATGAGTTTCGAAAGCTTCTGCTCAAGCTTGATCAGAAATGGCAATGGAGGTTCTGGAGGTTTCAGGCCATTGTGAATGAAGGTTTGAAGTCCAAATGATGTATGGAGAAGCTTTGCAAGGTTTGTTTGTGTGTTTGCAAGCTGTGGTGAGAGTTTCGAAGAGAAATGCAGACTGAGGGTGAGCAATGGCTATGGGGTGTTCTGGCTATATCAGGCTTGTGTTCTTGGTGCTGGGTGATCTATGAAGTGTGGTGAGATGATTGATGAAGTTGGCTTGAATGTTTAGTGGCTGTGGAGAGGAATTCCAAGCAAGTTGCAAGATGGTGAGTTTTTGTGTATGTGGTCAATGTGTTGGTTTCAGCCTTGCTTAGTCTTATGTTTTGCTTGCAAAGGGATAACATAAACAAATCTGATTGGCTTTGTGATGTGACATGGCCTGCTATGATAGGTAAGTTTGCTTTTGCATAAAAGTCAACTTTTGTGTAAGTGAGGCATGGCTCAAAGTCTAGGCAAGTACAAGGCATGGGCTGGCGCAGCAAGGATGAGGGAGAGGTCTAGCAAAGCTCAGCAGCCAATGCATCAAGTTGGTGAAGTGATCATGATGGTTTTTGCAAGTTGTTGCTTTATGGAATTCTATGAGAAAATGCCTTGTTACACAAACCAAACCATGGGCAAACTTGATCCAATTCTGATTTTATGACTTAGAGAAATGTTTGTGTACTGGTTTGAGAGGAATTAGAAGTCACATAATGCATTTGTCCAAGATTTTGCAAAGTTTCACACTTGGTGCATACCTTGAAAAACAATGATTTTTGCCAACTTTGCATTGCTATAACTTTTGATCCAAGAAGAGTTTGATCATGTTCTTGTACTTTTTGAAAAGGGAAAGATGAGATCTACAACTTTCATGACCAAAGTTTTTCCATTTGAAGCCTTTTTGGATCAAGAATCAAGGCTTGAAAAATGACCTAAAATGATGCATTCCTGAAAAGTCAACTATGCCCAAAAAGTCAACATTTGCAAAAACCCTAAATTCTTGATTTCTATGAACTTCAACCTTCTTCCATGATCAAATAAAGATCATATACACTCAAAATGATGAAGATCACCCATTGGTTGGGTCATTGGGGGCCTCAGATGCCCTGATTTTGCACTGACTTGTCCAGAAAGTCAACCCTTGATCAGATGACTTCCCCATGGAATTTATTCATGAAAATTGATATGCATACTCCTTATACCATATAGAGATCAATGGAAACAAGAATGACCAAAAAATTTGGAGTTATGGCCTCTGAAACCAAAACCCTAATTTTCAGTCAACTGTGCAGTTCATCCTGGCTCTGCATCCACTCAAACCCTAGTTCTTGTGATTCCACTGCATTTTTGACTTTGAAGAGATGAAATGTGATATAAGTATACACATGGACCCCTTTAAATTGATTGGTGACCTTTGGAGTGTTTCAAGATGCTTTGGGATTGCTCAGATCACAAACCCTAGGTGCAGATGCCTTAGAAACTATGCAGTGAATCAAAAATGAGATATGAGGTGACATGTTTGTGTTTATGAATATGAGGATGATCACAAGCCATGGTGAAATGGGTGAGGGCAAATTTGGGGTGTTTACAGCTGCCCCTATTCAAACATGAGTTAGCTGTGCAGGATGTAAGCGACGGCTTAACAGGCAAACAAGATAACTTGTGGTTGAATACCAAAGACAGTCCAAAATTTGCACTCACGGAATGAAGAAGAAGAGGGATATAGATTGCAAAAGGAAAATAAAATATATTGTAAGGTGTAGGCAACGGAGGACGACCGTCGAGCAGAGGACGACTGCTGGGTAAAGAGCAATAACGGGGACGGCCGACATGCTGGGAAAAGTGCGTGAAGATAGAGCAATGACGGGGACGGCCGACATGCTGGGGATAGAAGGTAAAGCCAAGACGGGGACGGCCGACTAGTTGGGGAAAGTAAGATATCATGATGGGGACGGCCATCAAGATAAAGCTGTAAAATTCTCTGGAAATTAATGAAACATGACGGGGACGGCCATCAAGTTCATAAAGGTAAAGTAACCAACGATGGGGACGGCCATCGGGCTAGAAGGAAAAGGGACCACGACGGGGACGGCCATCGGGTTAAAAGGAAAAGGGACCACGACGGGGAAGGCCATCGGGTTAAAAGGAAAAGGGACCACGACGGGGACGGCCATCGGGTTAAAAGGAAAAGGGACCACGACGGGGACGGCCATCGGGTTAAATAATAAATGAAATAAACAGATGATGGGGTACGGCCATCAAAGGTGAAGGACGATCACCTAGCAGGGGACGGCTGCTCCGTTGGGGATAAAAGAAAATATGATGGGGACGGCCATCAAAGGTGGAGGACGACCACCTGGCAGGGTACGGCTGCCGAAAATATCAACGATGGGGACGGCCATCGGATAGGAAAGGTCGACGATGGGGACGGCCATCGGACGAGCATGATGGAGGACGACCATCAAGAAGTGGAGGACGACCACTCAGCAGGGTACAGCTGCTCTCGAGGTTTCTCATGACATAGGACGAATGCCAGATAACCAAAATCAACAATGGGGACGGCCATTGGATAAAATGATGAAGGACGATCATCAAAAGGTGGAGGACGACCACCTAGCAGGGGACGGCTGCTAAAATCAACGATGGGGGCGGCCATCGGATGAGCATGATGGAGGACGACCATCAAGAAGTGGAGGACGGCCACTCAGCAGGGTACGGCTGCTCTCAGGGTTATCATAACACAGGACGAGTGTTAGATAAAAAGAAAATTTGTTGGTGATCTACTGGGGATATAGTAAACACGGACGAGCGTTTACGTCCAAGAAATAAAAGGTATAAGTGTTTGGTATTGTGTATAGATTAAAGATGCGGACGAGCATCCTTAAGACTGTGATACGGACGAGTATCAGGTAGAAACAAATACTGACACGTGTTCAGAGATGATGATACGGACGAGTATCAACGGGTTAACAAGGAACACGGACGAGTGTTGAATCTGACGGTTTTTCTGGGGGAATAACAGACACAGACGAGTATCTATATTCAAGGAGACATAAGTGTTTGACACAGTGTACGGATTAAAGATGCGGACGAGCATCCTTAAGACTATGATACGGACGAGTATCATGTAGAAACAAACACTAGACGCAATGTTCTGAGATGATGATACGGACGAGTACCAACTGGTTAACAAAGAACAAGGACTACTGTCGAATCTGTGGGGAGAGTGATGATGTATACAAAATACGGACGAGTATCTGTATAAGTGTACCAATGAGTAGTGAGTATTGTATTGTATAGATGAGTGTTTTAACTGCTGGGGAGAGTGACACGGACGAGTGTCAAGAGAGAAAAGTATAATATTAACAAGTATCTAGGCGACTGCGCTGGGGATACGACACGGACGGGTGTCAAGAGAGTGTGTATATATATAAGTACATGTGAGTGCAAAGAGGACCCCTTTGGCTTTCTGCTGGGATATGACACGGACGGGTGTCAGGACGTATCTGTAATGAGGGTGATTTGCTTGTGAAGAGTGTTCAGGCGACTTTACTGGGGAATGATGACACGGGCGGGTGCCAAAAGGTATATATACTGGTGTTTGTGATTTGGAAGGGCAGCTGCTTTTGCTGGGATTCTGGTGGGGATTTTTGTATAATGATGATGAACAGTTTATTATTCACAAGTGTTAATTCATAACATGGCTTATGATTATGCTATGCGTTTGATTTTTGCCGTAATGCTCCGTATTAGACGGAATGCTACGCTTTGAGGGTAGTATGATGCAAATGCCATGATTATGCAAAGAGACAGATCCGGGATTCGGATCCCGTTGCTGTGAAGATCTCTGGTCGATCTGCTTGAAGTGAACATCCCAGCTGGGGATGAGATCATTGGTAGATCTAATGATGATATTTGCTTGGGGATATAGGTCACTGGTTGACATATCCTTGTAAATGAGAGACCCAGCTGGGGTTTGTAGAAGCTTTCTCCCTCTCTGTTGTGATTTCTCCGTGCGTTGCTCTTCTGAACAAAGGCTTGAAGCTCCGTGGGGAGATGATTCCCTGATTTCTGTATCCTGTTGAGGAAGGATGGTTGGCATTACAGCTGGGGAATGCTGTTGATAACCCAGCTGGGGAGAGTAATGAGAGGCAACTCGGCTGGCGAGAAAACATCCTGAGTGTTAAACCTGTTAGTTGATTCGGCAACTTTGCTGGGGGAAGCAATGGGGAGCAACTCAGCTGGGGATAGAGCATTTCCGATGCTGAGATTGAGTGTATGCTGATTTGGCAGCTCCGCTGGGGAAATGGGCACCTTCTAGTGCCATGTGGAAGATAGACCGAGTTAATAATGATTCGCCTACTTGCTGAGCCATAACCCGCATGCCCCAGGTTGCGTTCTGGATGCCTGCAATCCTGCAAAGATAAGGAAACGCACAAAAGGTCCCGAGGTATCCCTTACCGGATTCCGTCATAGGAGTTAAGTACTTTCGAGAATAATCAGATTCCCTGTAAGCATGTGTTTTTTTTTTGTTTTTTTAGAGAAAGGCATCTGTACTTATGCAATTGTATTTTAGAGATATCAGACAACTCTTTGCAAAACATAAATGTAAAACGAGACATGACCGAAAATCTGATTTTATTAATTCATGTGCCCTGAATTGGCAAGATACAGTCAAGGAAACATATCTCCTGAAATGAAGAGATTGTTACAAATTGAGAAACAAAATGCTGGCGATGTTGACGACGCTTTGAGGAGCTTCCTCTTCTGCTATGACTCGTATGACAATGACGTTCTTCTCGTCTTGCTTTCTGGAGAGAGCTGATTCTGATTGAAGCTCGATCCTTTGAAGCTTACCAAGTTGTAGGTGATACAGACGAATTCAGAGTGCAGTTGTTCGCTTATTCCCTTATTTTGCATGGATCGCCCTTTCGGGTTTTCAATCCATCGGGGTACCCATTTTTGCCTGAGCTGTCCAATGCGGCTTTTCAACTCAGCGGGTGTACATTTTTCATTTATTTCCCTTATTTTTGCCCGAGTCTTTTATTCTGTTTTTGACTCGCCGGGATGCCCTATTTTTGCCTGGACTTACATTCTGTTTTTATGTCCAGCGGGTCATTTTATGCGAAGTATTTTTTAACTGCATCTGAATTCACAGGGGACGGGAAATCTTCACCATCCATGGTACTGAGCATCAGTGCTCCACCAGAGAAAACTTTCTTTACAACGAATGGTCCTTCATAATTGGGAGTCCATTTGCCCCTGTGGTCCGTATGAGGAGGGAGGATTCTTTTCAGCACAAGATCTCCTACTTGGTACTCTCGGTGTCTGACTTTCTGATCGAAGGCCTTCTTCATTCTCTTCTGATATAACTGCCCATGACAGATTGCGGCCAACCTTTTCTCTTCGATCAGACTCAGTTGTTCGAATCGGGACCGAACCCATTCTGCTTCACTCAGCTTGACATCCATTAATACCCGTAACGAGGGTAGTTCAACTTCAACAGGTAGGACTGCTTCCATACCATACACAAGCTGATACGGTGTTGCTCCAGTGGATGTTCTGATTGATGTGCGGTACCCATGCAAGGCAAACGGTAGCATTTCATGCCAGTCTTTGTAGGTGACTACCATCTTCTGCACAATCTTCTTGATATTCTTATTTGCCGCCTCAACAGCACCATTCATCTTTGGTCTGTAAGGAGAAGAATTGTGATGTTGGATCTTGAAGTCCCGGCACAGTTCTGCCATCATCTTGTTGTTTAAGTTGGAACCATTATCAGTAATGATTCGCTCGGGCACTCCATACCGACAGATGATATCTCTCTTTAGGAATCGAGCTACCACTTGCCTTGTGACGTTTGCATATGAGGCTGCTTCAACCCACTTAGTGAAATAGTCGATGGCGACCAGGATGAATCTGTGACCATTTGAAGCAGTTGGCTCAATCTTGCCAATCATATCAATGCCCCACATAGCAAAGGGCCATGGTGAAGACATGATGTTCAAAGGATTGGGAGGCACATGCACCTTGTCTGCGTAGATCTGGCATTTGTGGCATTTCCTGGCATAGGTGCAACAGTCTGCATCCATTGTGATCCAATAATAGCCTGACCTCAACAATTTCTTAGCCATGGCATGCCCTCCTGCATGGGTGCCAAAGGATCCTTCGTGCACTTCGTGCATCAACAAATCTGCTTCCGTCTTGTCAACACATCTGAGGAGTACCATGTCAAAGTTCCTCTTGTATAAAGACCCATCAGTGTTCAGAAAGAAACTTCCAGCAAGCCTTCTCAAGGTCTTCTTATCATTGGAAGATGCCCCAGGTGGGTATGTTTGATCCTCCAAGAAGCACTTAATGTCGTGGAACCAAGGCTTATCATCTTTCATAACATCCGCTGCAAATACATATGCTGGTCTATCAAGTCTAGACACTGAAATCTGGGGTACAAAGTTGGCCGTTTGAACTTTGATCATGGATGAAATGGTAGCAAGAGCATCTGCAAACTGATTCTCGTCCCGAGGGATATACTCAAGCTTGACTGTTGTGAAGAAAGTCAATAACCTCCTTGTATAATCCCTGTAAGGTATCAGATGATCCTGGTGGGTGTACCATTTTCCGTTGGTTTGATTGACTACCAGAGCTGAATCTCCGAATACGGTCAATGTCTTGATCCTGAGGTCAATGGCTTCCTCAAGACCCATAATGCAAGCTTCATATTCAGCTTCGTTGTTAGTGCAGTTGAAAGTGAGTTTTGCCGAGAAAGGCATGTGAACTCCTTTTGGTGTTATGAGTACTGCACCAACACCACGACCATTCATGTTAACAGCCCCGTCAAACATCATAGTCCATTCTTCTTCCGGGTCGGGCCCTTCATTGTGAATAGGCTCTTCATGATCTTTTGCTTTAATGAACATGATGTCTTCATCAGGGAAGTCAAATCTCATTGGCTGGTAATCATCAATGGGTTGCTCAGCAAGATATTCAGATAATACACTGCCCTTGATGGCTTTCTGAGATGTGTACTGTATGTCGTATTCTGTGAGAATCATCTGCCATCTTGCAACCCGACCGGTAAGAGCTGGCTTCTCGAAAATGTACTTAACCGGATCCATTTTTGAGATTAATAGGGTAGTGTGGGTCAACATATACTGTCTCAGTCGGCGAGCAGCCCACGCTAAAGCACAGCAAGTTTTCTCGAGCAGTGAATAACGCTGTTCACAGTCGGTAAACTTTTTGCTTAGGTAGTATATTGCATACTCTTTTCGACCAGACTCGTCATGCTGACCTAGTACACACCCCATTGACTCTTCTAGCACTGTCAAGTACATAATCAGAGGTCTTCCTTCGACTGGCGGCATGAGGATTGGAGGTTCTTGCAAGTACTCTTTGATCTTGTCAAAAGCCTTCTGGCAATCTTCGTTCCACCTGACCGTTTGTTCCTTTCTTAACAGCCTGAACAAGGGTTCACAGGTCGCCGTAAGGTGGGATATGAACCGGGAAATGTAGTTCAATCGTCCTAAGAACCCTCGAACCTCTTTCTCAGTTTTCGGTGCAGGCATCTCTTGAATAGCTTTGACTTTATCTGGGTCAACCTCAATCCCTTTCTCGCTTACAATAAAGCCCAGCAGCTTACCGGATCGCACCCCGAATGTGCATTTGTTGGGGTTCAGCTTCAATTGGTACTTCCTCAGACGCTTGAATAATTTGAGCAGATTCACCAGGTGGTCTTCCTCTGTAAGGGACTTGGCGATCATATCATCCACATAACACTCGATTTCCTTGTGGATCATATCGTGGAATAATGTCACCATAGCCCGTTGATATGTGGCACCAGCATTCTTCAGTCCGAATGGCATCACTTTGTAACAGAACGTGCCCCAAGGTGTAATGAATGTTGTCTTCTCCATGTCTTCAGGTGACATCTTGATCTGATTATACCCTGAAAATCCATCCATGAAGGAGAATACCGAGAACTGAGCCGTGTTATCCACCAATACGTCAATGTGAGGTAATGGGAAGTCATCTTTCGGGCTGGCTCTGTTCAGATCCCGGTAGTCCACACACATCCTTACTTTGCCATCTTTCTTAGGCACAGGTACTATGTTAGCAACCCACGGCGGATAGCTAGTTACAGCAAGGAACCCGGCGTCCCATTGCTTTTGTACCTCCTCCTTGATTTTCATAGCCATGTCTGGGCGAGTTCGGCGCAGCTTCTGTTTGACTGGTGGACACTCTTCTCTCAAAGGCAGCTTGTGCACAACTATATCGGTATCCAACCCTGGCATATCTTGATACGACCAAGCAAACACATCAACATACTCTTGAAGCAGATCAACCAGTTGCCTCTTCACTGAGTCTTGCAGGCAGGCCCCGATTTTAACTTCTTTCACGTCTTCATCTGTACCAAGATTAATCACTTCAATCTCCTCCTGATGAGGAGCAATAACCTTTTCCTCTTGTCTCAACAACCTGGCTAGCTCTTCAGGAAGCTCATATTCTTCTTCAACCCCTTCATCAGCTTGATTGATTGGATTGTCAAAGTCATACGATGTCATAGCCGTGCTGTTGTCGGTGCTGTCAGGAAGGCACTCTCTGCAAGGGTTAAGTTCGTTCATTTTAGTGATTGATTTTAATCTTGCTTTAGAAAAAAGTGAAATGAAGTTATCATTTTGAAAACACCGCCATTTATTTTTGTACAAAAAGAAAAATGGAAAAAACAGTGAGCATAAAAGAAAAAGACTTGTTTGCAAAAAGATGTCTGATATTTTATTAATTTGATCTTGTTTGCACAAAAGTACAGATGGCCCTGATTACAAAATGAGTCTTGTCATCTTGGGCAAGATGCAAGACTTTGATGCATGCTTATAAAAAAATACAGGAAATAATAATTACTCTGCATGAGTAACTCTTATAATTTCCTGGGAAGACCAGTTCGAGACACTGCTCCCCGGGATCTTCGGACGAATCCAATTCTCCAGATTGCGCTCCTCTTCCAGCTCGTCTTCCAGACAGTTGATAGCATCGGGGGTAAGCATCCCCCCCACTGACAAAACCAGGCTTCTCAGCAGCCTTTGCTTGATGTTGAGTTGGTCTGTAACCCAACCCAAATTTGTCCTTCTTCTCCTCCACAGCTAAGACCTTGCCCCAGCCTAGGGCAGTTCCTTCCTCAACAACCTTCCGGGCTTGTTGGTAAGATGACATGGAGATCCCTGACACAGCAGATGCTTCATTGACATTCAAGGCTTCAAAACCTTGGCTCATTGTCTCATGGATCTCCCCATCCATCTCAATGTATTTGTAAGTAGCCAGATGGCTAACAAATATATCCTCTTCCCCACAGATTGTGACAACTTGACCTTCCCACTCAAATTTTAACTTTTGGTGAAGGGTAGACGTTATTGCGCCGGCGGCGTGAATCCAGGGTCTACCCAACAAACAGCTGTAGGCGGGCTGAATGTCCATCACATAAAAGATAGTTTTAAAGGTCTGTGGGCCAATTGTCACGGGCAGCTCAATCTCTCCCAGAACCGATCTCTTAGAACCATCAAAGGCTCTTACTACCAGGTTGCTGGGTCTCAATGCCAATCCATCATATTCAAGCTTCACCAGAGCCTTCTTCGGTAAGACATTCAGGGAAGAACCTGTGTCCACCAACACATGAGAAAGGACAGCTCCTTTGCATTCCATGGTTATGTGCAAGGCTTTGTTGTGGTTGCGGCCATCCGCTGTCAAGTCAGAATTGGTAAACCCTAGCCCATTGCTAGCAGTAACATTTCCAACCACGGTTTCCAATTGGTTGACAGTAATCTCCTCAGGCACGTAAGCTGCGTGCAGGACTTTAAGTAGTGCATTCCGATGGGCTTCGGAGCACATAAGCAGTGAGAGGATGGAGATTTTGGATGGCGTCTGGTGAAGTTGATCCACAATTTTGTAGTCACTCTTTTTGATGATTCGCATAAACTCATCAACTTCCTGATCGAATGGAGTCTTCAGGGTTTCTTTGGCAGCTGGATCTTCCTGCACTGGACCTTTTCCTTTTGCCTTGGCAGCAGCTTCTGCTTCGGCAGTAGGTTTTTGAACTTGTGAAGCAAAGAGACGTCCGCTTCGAGTGAAGCCTCCGCCTCCCCCCACATTATCTACTTGTGGTGCAGGTGTTGATGTTTCAAGAGTGATTCTTTTTCCTTCGCAGTATACGTCAGAGCCATAGTGCCAAGGGATGGCCCTATTGCTTTCGTATGGTACTGGTCCAGGCACCGTGACAGTGACTGGACTGATTGCTGCTGCTGAAGGGACTGTAATTGTTTGTGGATCATAAAAGATTGTAACTGGTGCTCTGGTGGGAGCAGCACCTTCTGAATGGTAGGAGGAATTGTTTTCGGGATCGTAGAATATGGTAACAGTAGAGACATCTTCGTGATTGATTGCTGGTGTTGTAGGAGGTACTGTTGGAAGGACTGTTGTTGGTGTTGATGGAGAGCCGAAATGGAATGAAGCTGAAGTTGTAGCAGGAGAAACTGTTGAAAACTGATCATTTGGAAGGACAGGTGAAGCACTTGTTGATGTTGCTGATGAATTGTCGGGAACAATAGTTGTTGCATTTGTAGGAGGATCTGAAACCGTTGTTGATGAAGTTGTCGGATTTGCCGGAAATGATGTAGTAATCTGTAGCAAGCCACTCTGAATAAGGCTGTTGATACCATTCCTCAGGTCCTCACACCCATTCCATGAAATATTGCAGTAGGGGCACCCTAGTTCACACCCCGGAAATATCTGGTTTTCGCGGAGTTGAGCTTTGATTTCCACCAATGGTGTCCTGATCTGATCCACACTAGTTATCAAATAAGACGGTTGGTCTCCTTCAATAGCATTAATTCGGGGACCACCATGGTTTGGCATTGGGTTTTTATTGACATTGGGCGGAGGTGCAAAATTCAGAGCCTTGGAGTCTACCAAGTCTTGTACCTTCATATGCAGAGCTCTGCATTTTTCTGTACTGTGACCAGGTGCGTTTGAATGAAAAGCACACCTAGCATTGGAGTCATAGTTTCTTGGTAAACTGTTGGGATCCGGAGGTGCCAACGTTCTTAGCTCAACTAGGTTGAGTTTTAGAAGTTGTGGCAGCAAGGCAGCATATGGCATTGGGATCGGGTCGATCACTCTGTTAGCTTGAGAGGGCCTCTGTTGGAATGGCCTCTGTTGATTGTTGTTGTTGGAGTTGCTGTTGTTGAAGTTTCTTGGAGGATATTGATTCTGATGATATTGAGGTTGTTGTTGGAAGTTTTGTTGAGGAGGTTGATAGACTGGCTGAGGATGAGCTGGAGCAGGGATGGTGACTGCTGCTATTGACCTTTGAGCATATTGGGGCCTACCCCTGTTGGTGTGAAGGGCATTGGTCTCGCCGGTTCTTCTCGGGCCTGCAAAAGGCTTTCTTGTATTACTGGACGAGCTTGCACCGTTGTCTGAGATCTTTCCCATTTTTAACAGGCTTTCAATTCTCTCCCCAGCTATAACAACATCCGCAAAGCTGGTGGAAGAGAAAGCAGCTAACCTGTCAATATAGGTTCCCTGAAGAGTGTTCATAAACATGTCTGCCATTTCTCTCTCAGACATTGGTGGTTGAACGGCAGCGGCCAATTGCCTCCATCTTTGGGCATATTCTCGGAAACTCTCCCTTGACGACTGTGACATTCCCATCAGGAGAGTCCTATTGGGTGCCATATCTAGATTATACTGATACTGTCTGATGAAGGCTTCTGCCAGGTCCTTCCAGCATCTCACAGTTGCCCTTGTCAAATGGGAATACCACTCCCTTGATGCTCCAGTCAAGCTGTCTTCGAAGTAGAACATCCAAAGTTTCTCATCCATTGTATAGGCTTTCAGCCTTCCCAGAAATGATTGCAAATGAGTCCGGGGGCATGAACTCCCATTATACTTTTCGAAGCAAGGAGGCTTGAACTTATGGGGGATCCTGACCCCTTCTACCAAACCCATGTCCATGACGTCGAACCCCAAAGAATTTTGAGACTCCAGTGATCTCAATTTCTCAGCTATTTCATCCAATCTCCTGTCATAAGTTTCCTCTCCGGCACCCATTACTGTAAACTGGTCCTCCTGAGGATCTTCTTGAAGTACCCTGGCTGCAGTAGCTGTTCCTTGAATGTTTGCAGGAATATTAATCTCAGGATGTAGATGTGGACCAAACACAGGGGGGGTAACATGTGGTTGCACCCTTTCATTATTACTGGTGCCTGCAGTTCCTACATGAGGCTCCTCTTGATTTTGCCTCTCCACCATGGCCCTCAGTCTCTCCTGGCTCTGGGCCATGTTGTTCATAACTTCCATGAACTGCGTCATCTGCGTTCTCATCTCCAACCTTTCATTTGCCATCTGATTTCTGACCTCCGTAAGGTCTTGTTGCATCTGATCCATCTGAATTCCCGGAAGGTTGTTTCTAGTTGGGTACCTGTGTGGCCTGTTGAGGGGAAATAACCGGCGGCGAGCAATAATTCCTGAATATCACAACAGAGGTTAGCAACAACAAAACAAAAACCTACAAAACAAACAAAAGGGTTAGCATGCAATGCAGTTATGCTTATTTGTTCTCAAGGTATCCGGTTTGGTCTTCGGTTTTGACCCTCCCAGACCCTTGAAGATGATGCCGTTGAAGTTGCTTTTGATGTGAGCCCAGATAGAAACCAACACAGATATATTACAAAGGTGAAATGATACAATTTGTTCATTTTACAACACAAGCCCGCTAAGGGGTCAAAATACAGTACAAAAATAAAAGTACAAGGAAAGAAAGCAACAACAAACAAATGATCAAACTCCGAGGCCAAACTCATCCTCACGAACTTCCTTGAGGAGTGCTTCGGTCACAGGATCAGCCGGACGCTCCGTGAGACCTCTGATGAGAAGGTTTCTTGTTGCAACAACTGCAGTCAACTTCTTGTTCTGACTTTGGTCCTTAGACCTCTTCACTCCTGCTTTGATTTTCAGCTCTGATATTTCCTCCTGGGCTGCTGCCAGGGCTTTTTCCATCTGTCCCATCTTGTCTTGAACTCTTTTGTCTTCTAGAGTACGGGCCTCAGTGATCCGGACCCACCTGGCCTGACTCTCTTTCAAATACAAGTCTGTTCTTGCTCTCTGAAACTGGGCTTCTTTACAAGCATTCTTCAGAATCTGTTCACCAGCTTTGGATTTGTTGATATAATCTCCAGACTTCTCAATCTTGGTCAAGTGTTCCACCCTCAACTTCTCCAATCTCTCAATCTCCCTCACACCTTCACTCCTCTCTCTGAGGGTCTTCTACAAGGCTTGGGTTAACTTCTCATTTCTTTCCTTCAAGCTCTCAAACTCCTCCAAACTGATAGTGGCAGGGGGTGGTGCTGAAGATGACTCAGGCATGTCTTCTATGGTGAAGGGCATTCCAGAGAATTGGGCCCTAGCATGGGACCACTCATAATATTGGACTGATGCCACATTATTGCACTTTCCCAGAATGGTGATTCCCTTGGTTTGAACATGATCCCAGGCCCAAGCAGCCTGCCTAACAGTTGCCAGACTAATCTTGTTCTCACAGTAGAGGGTCTCAACTAGGTCCTGCTCCCTAGGAGTATGAACCAATGCATAGCCCAATTGTCTCCTGAACAGCAGAGGGTTGTAGTTGATACTTCCCTTAACTCCTATCAAAGGCACATTGGGAAAGTGCCCACAGCTGGTGATCATATCTCTGCCCTTGGTGCTCTGAGTACACCATCTGATATCAGCTGAAGTGAGAGTAGTGAGCCTCTTAGCCCAGTTGCTTTGCTGATGAGGATTTAGAAATGCATCCGTCCTGGGTAGATGCCTGAGAAGCCAAGCATGGAATAATGGAGCACAAATCCTCACTAATCTTCCCCTCTGCTTCTCATTTCTCTGATGGACTGAGTAATAGAGATCACCCAGTAAAGTTGGCACTGGGTTCTTCAGGATGAACAAATGGATTGCATTTTTGCTAATGAATCGAGGCTCATCTGCAAACAATACAATTCCATACACACTTAAGGCCAACAGAGCACAAACAGCTTTCCACTCCCCCAGGGAGGCCTTCAGACTAGCTTGAGAAATCAGGAAGTCCAGATGAAATCCAAGGATCCCAGCTTTAGAGGTCATATGCTGTTCAATCAAAACAGGCTCCAGGTGCAAAGCTTTTGCTACCTCTCCATTGCTAGGAAAGACCATTTCAGGGTTGAATGGGATTTCTCCCCTGATAGGCAAACCAATCAAAGATGAGTATTCTTCCAGAAGAGGCCCCAACTGAAAGTCTTGAAAGGTGAAACATCTCAATGGGGGGTCATAAAACTGAATACAGGTGTGGATGAGGCTCCTCTGGGATGGGTCCAGATCCATGACCAAGTCAAGTATATCCCCATAATGCTCCCTGAACAAGGGTATGTGCTCTGGAGTGATCAGGGTTTGGATTCTCCTGATGTCTGACAAGTCTGGTTGGAAGAAATGATAAGTGATGTTGCTTTTCTTTGGAGCCATGATGCCGAAGACTGAGTAGGATAAGTGCTGATGAAGATACTGAGAAGTGGGCCACTGGCTGGCTAGTGCAAGTAACTGAAGTATATGGCTGACAAACTGAAGCAAGTGCTGGTGGAGACAGGTCAATATAGCAGATGGGGTCAAAACCAAAACCAAAGGTGAAGGTGGATACCCTGAAACACAAATAAGCACATGTTAATATGATGCAATGAGTATGTATGCAAATGATATGCAAGGGTTTGTGACTGAGCTGGATCTGATCAAAATGCCCTGGTATAGATCCATGTGTATTCAAGAAATCCAGGTGGAGGTCTATAAATACAGTAACCAGGGTGGGGGACTCAAATAAAGAGCCACATGTCCAGGGTTTTAGAATCACAAGAACTATCCAACATGGAGCATTCTTAACAAAGTCAAAGTAACAGGGTATTCTGAGGTCAAGGTACCTGCAAACCTGTAAACAACCCAACCCCCTCACAGGTGATGATCTAGAACAAGGATCCTCAGACTTGGATCAGTTATGGGAAGTGTAAACACTTCTAACCCGGAGGTACAGTGTTTACAATAACCATAACAATTCCTCCTCTAATTCACCTCAGTTTCTGAAGGTCAAACTAAAAGGTCATCCAGACTTAGCAGGCTTCCCAGATAGCCCTAGCATCGCAGGAAATCTGCAACACAGAGTTCTCAAGAAGAAACCCATATCTGAACCGTGTTTCATATTCCCGCACCAGACCGAAATGGAATGGGAAAGAATATGATTCACTCTATCCTAGGTGTCACTCAGATCCCAGGTATAGGATCTTAACTCTCAATGGAACACCCACCCACCAAAGAAAAACCAGATCCAGCCAGCAGCACAGTATGACAATATGATAAATGAAAAAACAGTAAAGAAAGCAATAAATAAAGCTGTACAGAAAGCAGTAAATAAAGCAAATATACACATACAAATAGCACATAACACCCCCAATAAACACAAATCAATCAAGCGCTAGGAGGAACCCACAAAAAGAACCAGAAGCCCTGGTTGCAGATCACAAATCCCCAGCAGAGTCGCCAAGCTGTCGCTCCCGATAAAATGGGACAGGGCCCAGATAAAGGTACAGACGCGAACGGTCGGCGAAAAGAACAATGAGAACACACAGCCGTGAACTCACTGGAGATGAAAAGAGTCGCCAGCTAGGCATTTTTATCCCGGAGGAAAGGCAATGCTGCATAGGCCTAGAAAAAGATGGACAAGACGGTTTGCGAACCAGAGAGACTGAGAAAGGGGGTTGGTTACAACCTGGGAAGGTATTAGCACCCAGATTGTCCGTCGTACTCGACGGGATCCACGCTTGAAAGATTTGTGCTATAAAGGGGTAGTGTCAGTGCAATCTGTGTATAAATGAGATGGAAAGAGATGTACAGGTGTCAGTGTAAAGGAGAGTGAAGTGTATAAATGAAGTGTCAGTGTAAGGAAAAGAGTATGCTCAAGATCATGAGGCTTAAGAGAATGAAACTGAAAGGAGGGGGAATATACAGAGACTTTTGTTCGATAACTGTTAAGTTATGCCTACGTATCCTCTCGTGCAATGAGGAAGTCAGAACACCGTAGTTCGACCCAAAGAGACTGAAAGGTAAATTGACTTGTGAACTGCTTACTTGTCTATGCTCAAGTGTATGACCTGTCTGGCTCAGGTGCTTACTGTCTTGCATTAGACGGAAGAAGCAAGTTCTCGATTGTGAGTGAAGGTGATGAGAAAAGAATCCCGGAGGAGACGATTATTGTTTGTTTTTGTGTTTTCAGTCTTTTATTTCTTTTTGGAATTTGTCATAAGATAATGAGCTTAAGCCTAAACCAATGGGTTAGTAAACTCATCACATCTTCCCTCTGATCAGGGGTAATGAGAATACCTTAAGTGTGAAGTCAGATTCTCACACTTAATCACCTTTGGTGTAGGATTAAGATCATTAACCTACTTGTGATTATTTAGATATTTTTGTGGTTTTTGTTTAGTGTTGAGTAATGAGGTTAAGCCATAATCAGGGATTAAACAGACTCATTACACCATCCTAAGAGAAGGATAATAGATGAGAATGTTTAAGCTGAGGAAGGCTCCTCAACTTAATCCATGATTAGGGATTAAACCCATGACAAAACAAGCCTTTGATTAAGTGGATTTTATTTAGATTAATGGTATGATGATGAAGTGAATTTTATGGTTTGTAAGACAACTTGAGGGGGACTTGTCCATTAACACTAGGGTTAGTCCTTCTTAACCAATTAAGGAAGAATTAGAACCCTAATGCAAGGCCCAAGTTACAAGTGTAATGTCTTAGTGATTTATTAAGTGGATTAATTAAGAGATTTAAACACATTAAGGGTACAAGACTTAGGATTAAAGTTATACACTCCATCCTAAGAGAAGGATGCGGGCATAAGCTTAATCACAAAGTCTTAAAGCCTTTAGGGTTTAGTCCCTGATTATGAGGTGAGAAGAGAGGACTCAAAGAGAGACACAAAGGTAAAACTAAGAGGGGATACTAATCAAAACCCTAATTCATTATCATGCTTGGTTGGTCCTAAGGTTTGTGAGGTTTGCAAGAGAAGTCTTCAAAGGAGCCACCAGGAAGCAGATGAACAAGATCAAGAGAAGCAAAGTGACTTGCTTCATTCAAGAAGTCAAGTCACTTGAAGAAAGAAAGTGGGAAGGAGAAGAATGAGCAAGCTCAAACTCAAACACACATAAAAATGCAGCAATGGATGCAAGAGAGATGAAAAGAAAAGTTATGAGAAGTGAAGGCAAATTCACTTCCCAAGTTTACTTACCACCTGAAATGTTAGAAAGAAATGCAATGCAATGCAAGATGAGATGAAATGATATGATGCTAGACCAAACCAGAAGCATGCAAATGATGTTAATGATGTTATGAGGTGCTGCAAACATGAGGCAAGACAATGGAAATGATCATACAAGATTATGAATGCAAATGATGCAAGTTAAGGAGCATGAACAAACATGAAATGTTATGAAGCATACAAGACAAATGACATGGCAAATATGCAATGCAATGATCAAACATGCTTTCTATATGTCCTAATATGTCAAATGAATCACAAGAATGCACAAAATGCAAAGACAAGTCATGTTATGCAAGGAAATGCAAGGAGGATGCAAAAGAAAGCCCAAATTAGGGTTCATGGATCAAACATCAAACAAAAACCCAAAACAGAAGCAAACCTCATGATAAAAAATGGAAAATGGCACCCAAAGAAACCCTAGGCCTATGATGAACCACTTCCCAAAGGGGAGCTCTCAACTCTCAACCAATCTCAAGATATGAATTTTACAAGATATTAGGGTTTTTTAGGGTTCTTAACAAAACAAATGCCAAACAATTTGAAAATGCAAGAACAAATCATGGCCTTTTTATCCTAGGAACTACATGCAAAACAAAAGACAATGCAAGAAGAATCAATGTCTCAACCTTCACCAATTGGCAGAAATGAATTTTTGAATCCATGATCAAAATAATGCATAAAAAATGATTTAATTCAATGAAAAATTCTTAAAATGCATCAATATCAAAAAAGAAATTTGGTTTGAAGGTTGGACAATGTTTCTAAATGTCTTAGAACATTTCATGAATTGTTTTGTAATTTTTAAATACCTAAAAGTATTTTTAATTAATTAATTCCCATTAATCAATTAAAAATAATCTTTTAAATATTTAAAAATACTTTTTTAATGATAAAAAATAAAATAAAAATATTTTTGGGTCTTAAAAATTAATAAAACTTTAAAGAAAAAGTTTCATAATTTTTAAGAATTTTTTGCTATTTTAAAATAATTATGCAAAACAAATGAAAAAGAAATGAATTAAAATGAATTAAAATAAAAGTCAAATGAAAGGGTGGCTGAGATTGATTCTGGGGAGGGGATGGTTGACTACGCGCGTCATCCAAAGGCTCAAATTCAAACTAACCTAATCCTGATTAATTAAATATTAAAACATAATTAAAACTTAATGACATGATCCAGGCCTTCCATTCACGCGCGGGAAACAAGATCCAAGGGCCCAGGTTTAAACTCAGTGCCCTAACCCTAATTAGTGATTAATGACTTTCAGGCTGCCGGAGAAGACTTCCGGTCGTCTTCTCCGGCCATCTCTCGCCTGAGAAACCTCAAAACCTCTCAAAACGTAACAAAAACAAAATCTATGAATTGGGAAATGATCTCCAGCCTCTCACGAATCAAACCCCTCTCTCAAAACAAATTTATATTTCCTAAACAAGCTGAATCGAAGAGAAGAAGTTCTAGGTCACGCAAGCTTCAGAAACAAATTAAATGCTCATTTCAAAACCATTTTAAAAACTAAGAACATCAGGATGATCAGCAAGACATGAAGAACAAGTTTGTAACAAGAAAAATGATTTCTGGAAAAATTATTTTCGAGCTACCTGAGATTTGGAGCTTTCAACTTGAGGACTTTCTGGCCACCTCTCTTTGTGCAAACCACTCCACTTGATCCCCCAAAGATGTTTGAGTGCTTAAAATGAGTTTGTGCTGGCTGGATAATGAGTTTCGAAAGCTTCTGCTCAAGCTTGATCAGAAATGGCAATGGAGGTTCTGGAGGTTTCAGGCCATTGTGAATGAAGGTTTGAAGTCCAAATGATGTATGGAGAAGCTTTGCAAGGTTTGTTTGTGTGTTTGCAAGCTGTGGTGAGAGTTTCGAAGAGAAATGCAGACTGAGGGTGAGCAATGGCTATGGGGTGTTCTGGCTATATCAGGCTTGTGTTCTTGGTGCTGGGTGATCTATGAAGTGTGGTGAGATGATTGATGAAGTTGGCTTGAATGTTTAGTGGCTGTGGAGAGGAATTCCAAGCAAGTTGCAAGATGGTGAGTTTTTGTGTATGTGGTCAATGTGTTGGTTTCAGCCTTGCTTAGTCTTATGTTTTGCTTGCAAAGGGATAACATAAACAAATCTGATTGGCTTTGTGATGTGACATGGCCTGCTATGATAGGTAAGTTTGCTTTTGCATAAAAGTCAACTTTTGTGTAAGTGAGGCATGGCTCAAAGTCTAGGCAAGTACAAGGCATGGGCTGGCGCAGCAAGGATGAGGGAGAGGTCTAGCAAAGCTCAGCAGCCAATGCATCAAGTTGGTGAAGTGATCATGATGGTTTTTGCAAGTTGTTGCTTTATGGAATTCTATGAGAAAATGCCTTGTTACACAAACCAAACCATGGGCAAACTTGATCCAATTCTGATTTTATGACTTAGAGAAATGTTTGTGTACTGGTTTGAGAGGAATTAGAAGTCACATAATGCATTTGTCCAAGATTTTGCAAAGTTTCACACTTGGTGCATACCTTGAAAAACAATGATTTTTGCCAACTTTGCATTGCTATAACTTTTGATCCAAGAAGAGTTTGATCATGTTCTTGTACTTTTTGAAAAGGGAAAGATGAGATCTACAACTTTCATGACCAAAGTTTTTCCATTTGAAGCCTTTTTGGATCAAGAATCAAGGCTTGAAAAATGACCTAAAATGATGCATTCCTGAAAAGTCAACTATGCCCAAAAAGTCAACATTTGCAAAAACCCTAAATTCTTGATTTCTATGAACTTCAACCTTCTTCCATGATCAAATAAAGATCATATACACTCAAAATGATGAAGATCACCCATTGGTTGGGTCATTGGGGGCCTCAGATGCCCTGATTTTGCACTGACTTGTCCAGAAAGTCAACCCTTGATCAGATGACTTCCCCATGGAATTTCTTCATGAAAATTGATATGCATACTCCTTATACCATATAGAGATCAATGGAAACAAGAATGACCAAAAAATTTGGAGTTATGGCCTCTGAAACCAAAACCCTAATTTTCAGTCAACTGTGCAGTTCATCCTGGCTCTGCATCCACTCAAACCCTAGTTCTTGTGATTCCACTGCATTTTTGACTTTGAAGAGATGAAATGTGATATAAGTATACACATGGACCCCTTTGAATTGATTGGTGACCTTTGGAGTGTTTCAAGATGCTTTGGGATTGCTCAGATCACAAACCCTAGGTGCAGATGCCTTAGAAACTATGCAGTGAATCAAAAATGAGATATGAGGTGACATGTTTGTGTTTATGAATATGAGGATGATCACAAGCCATGGTGAAATGGGTGAGGGCAAATTTGGGGTGTTTACAAAGAGGAAGGGCGGCGGAAGAAGAAGAAGAGATTAGGGTTCTTTTTGTTTTCTAGGGTTGTGTTTTGATATGTATGAACCTGATAATCCTTGGAATAATATAAAAGAAGAAATTAATGTTCATTAACAGCATTTAATTAAAATTAATCTGCTCTTAATTATCCAGTTTGAAAATCCTCATAAGATCGTTGCATTGTTCCAAGAGATAAGAGATGGTTGGATTTTGTAGATTCTCAGCCACACCGGCGGTGACACTTGTCATCGTCCGGTAGGCTCATCTGACATTGCTATTCATACACCCATTCTAGGCCCAAGAAAAAAACAACATAAAAAATTGCTAAATGTCACTCCCCCAGGCTACCTGCGAAAATAGGCTTAGAGTTTTGCTGTTCACACTCCCTTTTTGGGCCCAGTTCTAAAAACAACTAGAAATATTACTAAATACACCCAACTTCTTGTTTGTAGGATTTATTTTTTCAGTTTTATATAGTTCACAAATAAATCAGTAAAAAATAGTAAAATCCACTAGAAAATACTACAAAAATTCCAGGAGATTGTTAATTCCAATTATAAATTTTTGACATTTTTGTTTTCTGAATTTTGCATTATTTTCGATTTAATTCTGGTTTTTCTTTTAATTAGCTTTTATTGGATTCCCTTTAATTGTGCTGAATTTTGTTGATTTTATTTTGGTGACTTCCAGTAACTTTTTTTGCTCACTCTTTTTACTGTAGTTATAAGACTTATGATAGTACTTAGGATAATTTTTGTATATTTTTTAGAATATTTCACCTTAGGTTTTAGAGGTTAATTTCTTAGTAATTAGGGATTAATTCATAGCTGAAAATAATCAATTTTTAGGCCTAGTTAAATTCTGAATTTTTAGGATTCCTTTTAGTACAATGTTATAGATAATATTAGGTCCCTATAGAATAAATTCCATAATTTTTCCAGAAGTTTAGCTATTTTTTAGAATATTAGTTTTTAGGCTTAGTACATATAATTCCCACTAGTTTAGGCTATGTAAATAACAAATAAAAAAGGATATAGTTTAGATTAGATTTAATCCTAGAATCTAATATAGACTTAGGATAGTTTAAACTGAGTTTTAGAATGAAAACATTAGGCTTGACTTTGATTTATAATGTAGGTTAAAGTTCCCTTTTAATTAGGATTAGAATAAATAAAATAGGACTATTTTTTTTAGTTCATGCCTTTAAATGCCTTTTTAGATTTTTCTTTCTTATGTCCAATTTTATTGTTTTTGCCTCATCATTTGATCTTATAACTTGTATAGGTCTCCCCATTGTTCTTAGAATCAACTTAACTTCATTAGGAAGTAAGTTGATTTCTAGTAGTTTCTAGTTTCTCATTAGGATTAGAAAACCCCATTAACCATAGGATCTCTTGTGAATATATCAATTAAATTAGGATTGAGTCTTAGTTCCCTTAGATTTTGTCCTTTTATCAACTTGAGTCATTCTTTCTCTCCTTATAAAGAAAAGCAATAAAACACTTAATAAAAACCGAGCAATCTTGTACGACACGAGACTTTGTTGAGGAGTGTTTATACGCGTCCTGTTTCGGGGCGAGGTGTAAGTACTTCCCGCGATTAATAGGTCTTAGTATGAGACCGTTCACAAACAAATTCAAAATACTTCTCATAAAATACAAAAAATAAAATAACAAGCGACTATCCTGCAGGAACTTCTTTTCTCATCTCATTCACTCTCAACGTGAACTCGCGGCGACTTGTCACACATGCAAGATGGTAAACGCACTCGTACCAGACGAGCCTGCAACACCTGAGCATAGACATACGCAGTTCCAGCTGTAAAAAACACAAACAAATAGTTCCCGCCTAGGTTAGGCGAACTACGTCGACTCTGATCCTCATTATCCCGATGAGGTACGTAGGCAGCGGGGTAGGGCCCGTTCGAGCACATTCTTTATTTTCCCTACATTTCCCCCCTTTTATTCTCATTTCCTTTTTTTAATTCCCTTTCTCATTTCTCATTCCAGTTCCAGTAGCAGTTTTATTCAGCAGCATTCTTTATTTCTCACCCTTTGAAACAAACAAGCAAGCGTGGATCCCGTCGGGTACGACAGACGATCTGGGGTGCTAATACCTTCCCAGGTCGTAACCGACTCCCGAACTCAGATCTTTGGTTCGCAGGACCTTGTCCTTTCCTCCTTCCTCAGGTTTGTGCAACATTACCTTTCCCATTCATTCGGGATAAAAATGTCTGCCTGGCGACTATACCTTTTCCGCGCCACTTTCGCGTTTGTACTAGGATGAAAATCCCGGGAGCGACACTAGCTGGCGACTCTTTTCACTTCATTTCATTTCTCTTTCTCCGACCGTTCGTGTCTGTACCCTATCTGACCTTGTGTCTCTTAGCGGGAGCGACAGCTTGGCGACTCTGCTGGGGAACCTTATATTGCAACCAGGGCTTCTGGTTCTTTTTGTGGGTTCCTCCTAGCGCTTGTTTGATTTGTGTTTACGGGGGTGTTGTGTGCTACTTGTTCTTATTTATTTGCTTTATTTATTGCTTTATGTACAACTTTATTTATTGCTTTCCTTTACAGTTTTATGCATTTTCATATTGTCATTATCATTATGCTGGATCTCTTGTCTGTCTTGGTGGGTGGGGTTTCATTGAGTGATTAAGGTCCTATACCAGGGACCTGAGTGACACATAGGCTAGAGTGGCTTCATATTCTTTTTCATTCCATTTCGGTCTGGTGCGGGAATATGAAACACAGTTCAGACATGGGTTTCTTCTTGAGAACTTTGTGCTACAGATTTCCTGTAGTACTAGGGCTATCTGGGAAGCCTACTAAGTCTGGATGACCTTTTTATAACCTTCAGCATCTGAGGTGAATTAGAGGAGGATCTTTTATGGTTATTGTAAACATTGTACCTCCGGGTTAGAAGTGTTTACACTTCTCATAACTGATCCAAGTCTGAGGATCCTTGTTCTAGAACATTACATATGAGGGGGTTGGGTTGTTTACAGGTTTGCAGGAACCCTTGGCCACATCATACCCTGTTACTTGTTTTGTTTTAAGAATGCATCACTTTGGACAGTTCTTGTGATTACCCTGGACTTGTGACTCTTTATTTGAGTCCCCCACCTGGTTACTGGATTTCTGAGCCTCCATCCGGACTTTTGAACATACATGGATCTTTTACCAAGGAAGTTAATCAGATCCAGTCCTTGATCACAAACCCTCTGCATATCATTTGCATACATCATTTTTGCATCATTTAACATTTGCTTATTTTTTTTACAGGGTATCCATCATATGACCTTTGGTTTGGTTTTGACCCCTTCTGCTACTCAGACTACTTCAGTTTTCTTCTCCAACAATCTTCATCAGTTTATCAGTGGTTCTCCTCCAGCTTGTCTTCATCAGAGACTCAACTCCAGCTTTTCAGTCAGTGACCTTCATCAGCAGTTGTTCTCAGCCTCTTCACCAGCACCCATGGACACTTCAAGAAAGAGCAACATATCTTACCACTTCTTTGAGCCCACCGTGACTGGCATCAGGCAGGTCCAGTCCCTCATTACACCTGACCACATCCCACTATTCAGAGAGCATTATGGGGGCATATTGGACATGGTCATGGATCTAGATGCATCTCAGAGGAGCATGATTTATACTTGCTTGCAGTTCTATGATCCTCCACTCAGGTGCTTCACATTCCCTGATTTCCAGATGGGACCTTTGCTAGAAGAGTTTTCCTTGTTGTTAGGAGTTCCTATCAGGCGAGGAATCCCTTTCAACCCAGAGATGACTGCTCCCAGAAATGAAGACATAGCCAGGGCATTGCATTTAGAGCCTGCCCTCATTGATCAAAACATGACAACCAAGGTTGGAGTTCCAGGCCTCCACCTAGACTTCTTGATTTCCCAGGCTACTCTGAAGGATGCAGTAGGAGAATGGAAGGATGTCTGTACACTTATAGCCCTCAGTATATATGGGGTTATCTTGTTTGTAGATGAGCCCATGTTTGTGAGTAAGAATGCCATCCACCTGTTCTTGTTGAGTAACCTTGTTCCTACATTGTTGGGAGACTTCTACTACTCAGTACATCAGAGGAATGAAAAGCAAAGAGGGAAACTGGTCAGATGTTGTGCTCCTCTTTACTACTCTTGGCTGCTAAGACACTTGCCAAAGTCAGATACTTTCCTGAACCCAGACCTGCAGAAGAATTGGGCTAAAAGATTTATTGCCTTGACATCAGATGACATTAGATGGTGCACTAAGAGCACCAAGGGCAAGGACATCATTACTAGCTGTGGGCAGTATCCTAATGTGCCTTTGATAGGAGTGAAGGGTTTCATCAACTACAATCCTTTACTGTTTAAAAGACAATTGGGATATGCTTTAGTTCATCCTCCCAGAGGACAAGATTTGGCTGAGACTCTCTACTGTGAAATTCAACCCAACTCTGTTGTTGTCAGATAGGCTGCCTGGGCTTGGGATAACATTAAGACTAAAGGGACAACCATCCTTGGAAAGTGCAATAACATTGCTTCAGCATAATATTATAATTGGTCCCGTACCAGAGCTCAGATCACCCGCATGCCATTTACTTTTGGAAAATGTACCTTTACCTTCTACAGTACAACCTGCAGCAACTGTCAGCCTGGAAGAGTTTGAAAAGCTGAAAGAGAGGAACACTCAGCTAGCTGAAGCCTTGAAGAAGACTCTCTGGGAGAGAAATGATAGTCGTCTAGACAATGAGATTGGAAAGGCTCAGGATTGAGCATTTGGCCAAGATTTAGAAGACAGATGACTATATCAGGAAGGCAAGGGCAGGGGAGTTGGTACTAAAGAATGCTTGCAAGGAAGCAAAGACGCAGAAGGCTAGGGTAGAGCACTATCTGGAGGAAAGCTAGGCTAGTTGGATCAGGATCACTGAAGCCCGTGCACAAGAAGACCAGAGGACTCAGGCTAAGATAGAGCAGTTGGAGGCTAATGAGAAGAAGCATCAGGAGGCTTTGTTGGCAGCTCAGAGAGAGATATCTGAATTGAAACTCCGGGCGGGGTTGAAGATATCAAAGGATCGGGATAACCATAAGAAGCTAACCAATGTCATTGCTACCAGGAACCTCCTCATCAGGACTATTACAGAGCACCCAGTAGGGCCAGTGACTGAGGCCCTCCTGAAAGAAGTCAGGGAGGATGACTTTGGATTGGATGTCTGATCCTTTTGCTTGTACTTCTTTTCTTTTGTTCTACTTTTCTTTTGCTGATGCATTTTGACCCACCATGGGCATGTATTGTAATCAGACTATGTATTTTCATCCTTTGTAATATATCAGTTTGTGTTATTTATTGGTGGGCTTTATCTATCAACATCATCAGCATTTCCTCGAGGTCTAGAAAGGTCAAAACCAAAGAACCAAACCGGAAACCCTTGGAAGACAAATAAGCATATTGCATTGCATACTAACATTCTTTTTGTTTTGTAGGTTTTTTGTTTGTTATTGTTTCTCACTTTGTTGTGGTTTCAGGAAACATTGCTCGCAGAAGAGTGTTCCCTATCAACAGAATACACCGGTACCCGACGCGAAACAACCTTCCGGGCATTCAGATGGATCAAGTACATCAAGACTTGAACAAAGTAAGGACCCAAATGACAAATGAAAGGGTTGAGATGAGGAATTAGATGACCCAATTCATGGCTGTAATGATTGGCTTTGCTCAGAGCCGGGAAAGGCTAAGGGAGTTGGTGGAAAGACAAACTCCTGATGAACATCATCCAGGTACAAGAGGTACCAGTAACAATGATCGCGGGCAGCCTCGCATTGATCCACCAGAATTTGGGCCTCATCTAAACACAGAAGTTAATGTCATAAGGAATACTCAGGGTAACACTGCTGGAGGTAGGATCTTGCAAGAGGATCCTCAGGAAGAGCAGTTCACAGTTATTGGGGTTGGGGATGAAGTTTACGACCGTAGGCTGGATGAAATTGCAGAGAAGCTGAGGTATCTTGAATCCCAGAATTCCCTAGGCTTTGATGTAATGGACATGGAACTGGTGGAAGGGGTGAGAATTCCTTAAAAGTTCACACCCCCATGCTTTGAAAAGTATAATGGCACATCCTGCCCACGCACCCACCTTCAATCATTCTTGGGAAGGTTAAAAGCATACACCATGGACGAAAAGTTGTGGATGTTTTACTTCGAGGATAGTCTGACTGGAGCATCCCGAGAATGGTACTCCCACTTGACCAGAGCCACAGTAAGAAGTTGGAAAGACTTGGCTGAAGCTTTCATCCGACAATATCAATACAACTTGGACATGGCTCCAAACAGGACCCTTTTGATGGGGATGTCTCAATCTTCACGTGAGAGCTTCAGGGAATATTCCCAAAGGTGGAGGGAACTTGCTGCTGCAGTTCAACCACCCATGTCTGAGAGGGAGATGGTTGACATGTTTATGAACACCCTCCAAGGAACATATATTAACAGACTTGCTGCTTTCTCTTCCACCAGTTTTGCTGATGTAGTTATAGCTGGTGAAAGAATTGAGAGTCTTTTGAAGATGGGAAAGATCTCAGATAACGGTGCCAGTTCCAGTAGTACAAGAAAACCATTTGTTGGGCCCCGTAGATCTGGAGAAACCAACTCCGTTCACATGGGAAGAGGGAGACCCCAATACATGCCCAGAACAGTTGCTGCTGTTACTATCCCTGCTCCATCTCCTCAGTATGTTCAACAACCGTAACACTTTCTGCAACAACAACATTTTCCACAATAGAGATCTTACAACAACAATAACAACAATCAACAACAACGCCCGTTTCAACAACGTCCATCTCAGGTCAACTGGGTAATTGACCCCATTCCTATGCCATATGCTACACTATTGCCACAACTCCTAAAGCTCAATCTGGTTGAGTTAAGGACATTGGCTCCACCTGATCCTCAAAACCTTCCAAGGAACTATGATGTTAATACTAGGTGTGCTTTCCACTCTAACGCACCTGGTCACTCTACGGAAAAATGCAGAGCCCTACATATGAAGGTTCAGGATCTGGTAGATTCAAAAGCCCTGAACTTTGCACCTCCTCCAAATGTAATGAAGAATCCTATGCCAAGCCACAGTGGGCCAAGGATTAATGTTGTAGAGGAGGGATCACCCATGAGCTTAATAGAAGACATTGCATATATTCAAACACCTCTGGCCGAGGTTAAAGCCCAGCTTTTAAAGTGCCAAGTGTTTCCATGATGTGAGGCCTGTTGCGAATCATGCAAACTTTCTGAGAATGGGTGTGCCAGCTTAAGGAAAGGCATCAATGGCCTGATTAAGGAAGGCATTCTGCAAATTTCAACCACAGCTTCTACAACACCAACAACTCTCTTGTCAACACCAACTGAATCTTCTACAAATGCAACAACCATTTGTCCAAGTATTTCTTCTACAACAACAACAACCATTGTTCCATCTGATTCTGCTACAACTTCAACAATCATTCCATCCATCACTTCAACATACGACAATTCATTTGCACCAGCTACTACAACTTCAACAACCAACAATGATGTTTCTAGTGTCACAATCTATTATGACCCGACAACGGTCCCAAGTTCCAACTACTTTCAGCAAAATCAACAACAGTCTCAACAAAGCTTCAATTCACCTTCAACAACATCCACCAGAGGTCCTGTAACAATCTTCTATGATCCACAAACCATTGTAGTCCCAATAACTACAGCAGTAAGCCCAGTCACTATTACGGTGCCCGGGCCGATTCCATATGAAAAAGACAGTGCTATACCATGGGATTATGGTGCTGATCTATACTGCAATGGAGAGAAAGTCCTTCTTGATTCTCCAATTATCACTCCCCAAGTGGACAATGTTGGGGGAGGCGGAGGCTTCACCCGAAGCGGACGTCTCTTTGCATCTCAAGTCCCTAGAACCAATTCTGAGGTAGAGGCTGTTGCCAGAGCCAAGGGGAAGAGTGTGATACCGGAAGAATTTGCACCGAAAGAAACTCATAAGTCATCCTTCGATCAAGACGTGGATGAGTTCATGAGAATCATCAAAAGAAGTGACTATAAAGTTGTGGACCAGCCTACGTGCCAAAAGAGATCACTGTAAATCAGCTGGAAACCGTGGTATCAAATGTCAGTACTAGCCATGGGCTAGGGTTCACTGATGCTGATTTGACATCTGAAGGATGTCTCCACAACAAGGATTTGCATATAACCTTGGAGTGCAAAGGTGCTGTCTTATCTCATGTGCTTGTAGACACTGGGTCCACACTCAATGTCTTACCCAAGAAAGCCCTTGTCAAGCTAGAGTATGATGGGATAGCTCTCCGGCCAAGTAATCTTATAGTCAGGGCTTTTGATGGCTCTAAAAGGTCTGTGTTAGGAGAGGTTGAGTTGCCAGTGATAATTGGTCCCCAAATCTTCAAGACTATTTTCTACGTGATGGACATACAGTCGGCATATAGCTGTCTGCTAGGTTGACCCTGGATTCATGCTGCATGCGCAGTAACGTCGACCCTTCATCAGAAACTAAAGTATGAATGGGAGGGCCAGATTATCACCATCTGTGGTGAGGAGGATTTCTTCGTCAGTCATCTAGCTACTTACAAGTATATTGAGATGGACGGAGAAATCCATGAGACAATGAGCCAAGGGTTTGAGGCCCTAAATGTTAATGAAACTACTGGAGTTTTGGCTGCATCCCAGGAGGACAGGATGGGAACTTCAATCACCTCTTATCAGCACGCCCGGAAGGTTGTTGAAGAAGGTACTACTCAAAGCTGGGGCAAGCTGCTGCCAGTGGAAAAGAAGGAAGATAGATTCGGGTTGGGTTACAGACCAATCCAACAAGATCAATAAGAGGTTGCCAAGGAGCCCAAATTTGTCAGTGGGGGGATGCTCACCCCAGATGCTGTGAACAATCTGGAAGACGAGGAGGAAAGCGACCGCAACCTGGAGAACTGGATATGTCCAAGGATCCCGAGGAACCAAGTCTCTAACTGGTCTTCCTAGGAAATTATAAGGGTTACTCCTGCAGAGTAATTATTATTTCCTGTCCTTTTAGCATGCACCAAGTCATGCATCTTGCCCAAGGTGTCAAGACTCATTTTGTAATAAGGCCATATTGTATTTTGTGCAAATGATTAATCTATGAATATCAGACATCTTTTTGCAAACGAGTCTCTTTTTCGCTCACTGTCTTTTCATTTTTCACTTTTGTACAAAACAACAAAATGGCAATGTTTTCAAAATAAACAACTTCATTTTCACTTTTTCTAAACAAGATTAAAAACTGACCACTAAAATGAACCAATCTCAACCCTTGCAGAGATTATCCTCCAGATTGCATCGACAACAACACTGCTATTACCTTGTATGACTTCGACAATCCGATTAATCAAGTTGATGAAGGGGTTGAAGGAGACTATGAGTTACCTGAAGAGTTAGCCAGGTTGTTGAGACAAGAAGAGAAGGTAATCACTCCTCATCAGGAGGAGGTTGAAACAGTTAATCTTGGTACCGAAGAAGACTTGAAAGAAGTGAGGATCGGGGCCAGTCTGCAAGATTCAGTGAAGGAATAACTTATTGCCATACTTCGAGAGTACGTCGACGTCTTTGCTTGGTCCTATCAAGATATGCCAGGTCTAGATACGGACATTGTTATGCACAAGCTGCCTCTGAAAGAAGATTGTCCTCCAGTGAATCAGAAGTTGCGCCGTACTCGTCCGGATATGGCTATGAAGATAAAAGAAGAAGTACAAAAACAGTGGGACGCCGGTTTCCTTGCTGAAACTAGTTACCCGCCGTGGGTTGCTAATATTGCACCAGTGCCTAAGAAGGATGGCAAAGTACGGATGTGTGTGGATTATCGGGATCTGAACAGAGCTAGCCCGAAGGATGATTTCCCTTTACCTCACATTGATGTATTGGTCGACAACACAGCTCAGTTCTCGGTATTTTCCTTCATGGATGGTTTTTCAGGGTATAATCAGATCAGGATGTCACCCGAAGACATGGAGAAGACAACCTTCATCACACCTTGGGGCACATTTTGTTACAAGGTAATGCCTTTTGGATTGAAGAATGTCGGTGCTACTTATCAACAGGCTATGGTGACGTTATTCCATGACATGATCCACAAAGAAATTGAATGCTACGTGGATGACATGATTGCCAAGTCCCTCACTGAAGAAGACCATCTGGTAAATCTGCTGAAGTTGTTCAAGCGTCTGAGAAAGTATCAGCTGAAGTTAAACCCCAACAAATGCACATTCGGGGTGCGTTCTGGTAAGCTGCTGGGATTCATTGTAAGTGAAAAAGGAATTGAAGTTGATCCTGACAAAGTCAAAGCCATTAAGGAGATGCCTGCACCTAGGACTGAAAAGGAAGTTCGGGGGTTCTTAGGTAGATTGAACTACATATCAAGGTTCATATATCATCTCACTGCAACCTGTGAGCCCCTGTTCAAACTGTTAAGAAAGGAACAAACAGTCAGGTGGAACGAAGATTGTCAGAAGTCTTTTGACAAAATCAAGGAGTACCTACAAGAACCTCCAATTCTTATGTCTCCAGTCGAAGGAAGACCTCTAATAATGTACCTGACAGTATTAGAAGAATCAATGGGGTGTGTGTTGGGCCAACATGACGAGTCTGGTCGAAAAGAGTATGCAATATACTACCTAAGCAAAAAGTTTACTGACTATGAACAATGTTATTCACTGCTCGAGAAAACTTGTTGTGCTTTAGTGTGGGCTGCTCGCCGACTAAGACAGTATATGTTGACCCAGACTACCTTGTTGATCTTAAAGATGGATCCTGTCAAGTACATATTTGAGAAGCCAATACTTACCGGAAGGGTTGCAAGATGGCAAATGATTCTGACAGTATGACATTCAGTACACATCTCAAAAGGCCATCAAAGGCAGTGTACTGTCTGACTATCTGGCTGAGCAACCCATTGATGATTACCAGCCAATGAGATTTTATTTCCCTGATGAAGACATCATGTTCCTGAAAGCAAAAAATCATGAAGAGCATGTTCACACTGAAGGGCCTGACCCAGAAGAAGAGTTCCAAAATGTCCAAGAACACCCTCATAGCATTAAAATTGAAGGATGTGTGCCCTTGCAAAGTTGGGAAATATTTGGGTGGTGTATGAAGAAAATAGGGTCTTAAAACCAAATTCTTTCAAATGGGCTGAACTTTTTGTGACCCAAGATGTTCCATGACATCATGCACGAAATTTATTTGATATTTTCATAATTTTATTTTATTTATTATGATTTTTTATATTAAAAATCATTTTAAATTTAAATAAAATATCAAATATGAAAATTTAAAATATATTTTGGTTCTAGAAGGTCATTAACATGAATTGGATTGGAATGATATACAATTGATGATGATTGGTTTGAAATAGAAAGGTCTTATTCAAAAATATATGAAATTTAAGTCATAATCTTTTTCAATCTCCAAAAATCAAAAAGTCCAAACAATGATCCAATCTTTTGACCTAGCTTCACTCTACTATAAGTATGCAAACTATCACAATGCATTGGGGACGAGTCTTCTGCCTCAAGAGTAAGTTTTCACTTTCAAAAAAAATCACCAAAAACTTGAATTCGGATTCCATCATTCAGGCTCTTTCAAGGCAATTTGAAGGTTGATACATGTTCTATGGACATCATTGAACCTATTCCAATCATTAAAAGCATAAAAAACATGACATAGTGCATAACCCGAATCAAACTTTTCATGTCTTGATGATTTTTTCGTTTTCTTATATTTGTGTATTATAAATAAGATTTGATCATTGTTTCATGTTTGTACTGAGTTGTTGATTGTTTCTAGATGGTTTAATTGAAGTTTCACTATAGGTTTTAGAAACTGCCATGGCTAGGGTTTCGGCAAAGCAATTAGGGTTTCACAGTAAACCTAATATAAATGAATTTAGAAAACATAGGATGATTGTGTAAGCTCTGGGGATCACAACGCCCTAATTAATTGAAGAAAATTGTATTGTTTGCTTGCTGGTTGAGTTTCGCAGGTCCTGTATGTGTCTAAAATCGCAGGAAAGTTCATAGGGAAATTCGCAGCAAAAAACGCAAGGCCAGAGGAGGAAGACGAAGTTCTTGGCGCCATCTGGAAGATTCAAAATTGGGTTTAATATTTTTAGAGTTGTTTGTTGTTTTGTTTCAACTGATGCAGATTAGCCCAATGGTAAGGATTGCGCGTATGGATTACATAAGGCCTTGGTTCGATCCTTGGATGCAGCAATCTTTTTCTTATTTTTCCATTTAAACACAGGACTTAATATATTATAACTTGTTGTGGATTGTATATCAGTTGCGCCCTTCTGGCTGGATGGTAAGTGTGTTTGCTTGTTGTGTGAGGGTCCTGGGTTCGAATCCCCAGGCCCTTTTGTGCTATTTTTTTTGTTTTTGTGATGGTTTTCACAGGATTTGAAACAAAACCAAATGGAGTGTCTTCTATATCACTGGCACGCGCGCAGCCCAGTGGCTGGCTTGCTGGTCTTGGAAGTTGCATTGTCCAGGGACTGGGTTCGAATCCCAACCCAGGTAAGTTTTGTTTTTCATTCTTTTTTTGTTTTCTTATTTAATTAGTTTATATTATAGTTAAATAAATTTAAATAATAAAAATAGAATGTTTATATTATTATTTTCTTTACTACAATTTAGAACTCATTTTTTTTAAAATTAAATCTTATTAGAAAAATTGTTTAATATTTATTTTTATATACTATTAATATTGTATAATTTTGTATAATTATTAATTAATCCTGATTTATTTTTTTAAAATATTTTCTAAAACCCTAAAATATTTTTTATAAAACTTAATTTTTTTACAAACCCTAATTTTCTTTTATATAAAATTTAATTATAACTTTTAATTTATTTATTTATAAGCTTTAATTATGTACATATTTTTTATAATTTGTTTATAATTATTATTTAATATAATTCTTGTATGTAAATATTTTTAGATTATGTTTAAGGTAATTAAAAATTCTTAATTTAATTTTGTAAATATGAATAATATATTTATTTAATTATAATTAACCTTATTTTCATAACATGTATATAAATTTAATTTTTAAAATAATTGGTATATAGCATGAATTGTTTATTGTTCTTCTTAAAAATCTTAAAAAATAATATAATTGTTTATTAAACTTTTAATTTATTATGCTAATCTCTTTATTCTTGTTCATTTTATTACTAATTCTATTTATTTTCATATGATATTTATTTTATTATTACTAACCCCATTTATCTTTGTATTATTTTTATTATTATTTTTACTAACCCAATTATATTATTATTATTTATTTTGCTTATTTATTTATTTTATTATTATTATTATGTAATTGTATCCCTTATGTAATATTTGTAGTATTAATTTTTATTGTTTATTTTAAATGCTATGGCTAGTAAAATAGGGAGTGAAATATGTTTGTATTTAAAAATTAATTTAGCTCATTAAATTCAAAGATAAATATTTGAAATTATACACTCACACACGTAAGTCGATCCTGGATCGCCATCTCACTTCTTAAGGGTTTCCTCTCAAGTTGCCTACACAAAAGGTCAAGTAGGGTGTATAAAGCAAAGTCCCTCACCTCACATCATCTAGTCCCTTAACAGATAAAAAGATCAAGTCCCTTCGAATGTTGCCTTCGTAATGATCTTGTCCCTTTCGAATAAAGATGATAAGTCCCTTCGAATCGCTTATACACCCCACAGTTGCCTAACTAACAGATGTCCCCTTCACTTGTCCCTTACATCCAAGGTAATGACTACCTATTCCTTAATAATAGGGATAGTCTTACCACTCAAAGGATATTCAAGAATAGTAAAGATTTAATCATTAGTGTAGGTTCCTCTCAGATACTTGCTCACTTTCCAAAAACATTTCAAACACTTCATACATTTCAAACAATTTTCAAAACAAAGGTTTTATATATATCCGTACATGGATCATTATAAAACACTTAAGAAAATTTCTATTCACACACTACACATTTCAAAAACATTTTAAAGTGAGCTAAGTAACTAAGAGCCCATGGATAACCATGGATGTAAAGGGTGCTAACACCTTCCCTTTACATAACCTACCCCCCGAATCCAAAAATCTTTTAAGGTCTTTCCTGTTCTTTTATGCCCTTTCCTTTTGGATAAAATAAAAGTCGGTGGCGACTCTTGCTATCCGCAATATTTAACTAAAAGTCAGTTCTCCCACCGTGTTACAGAACTGGCGACTCTGCTGGGGATTTAATATTAAAGAGGGGTACCCTTAGGAATTAGATCACTTTAAAATTGTTTGCCTTGTTTGCTTTATACTTACTTGTTGGGCTCTTATGTGTGAAAGATCCTAACCCGGATCTAGTGTACCTTAGGTAAATGGCAATAGACCAAGGAAACTGTACGGCGTATACCGATATGGTTGATCTGGTGGCCATAGTTAGTGTGACTTCTTGGTTGGTGCTTATGTTCCTTAAGTCAAGTTGAGGATAATATGAGGCTGCCATATGTTGTCAATACACTAACTGACTTTTAGAACCCTAGTTATCCCATCTTGGCTTTTAGAAAGTAGTGAGATAGCCGGCTTTGGTGAAGACTGAAGTTGGTTGATACTCGATACTACACTCATTGAGATCCTAAACTTGGAGGGTTTTGGTTGGCAAGTAAGTTGCCTACTGAACAACCACCCTTGTGAAGGATCAACGATATTGAGATCCCTTAGAACATGGTTACTTTTATAGGACAGGATGAACCATCTAAACTTCAGGGGAGGGTACTTACCTTTGAACCTCATGCAAGCCTTTAAACCTAGGGCTATTGTGTGACTTGTTTGTGTGTGCCACATGTTTGTGATTGAGCATAACATCATGACATCATCATGCATCATAAGCATAGCATTTTCACTAACCATTTCAAGGACCAAAGGATTTATCTTTGTTCTTTGTTGCAGGTCATGGCTTCTGCTCGTAGAAACACTATCAGGATCAACTTTGTAGGCATACCTCCTAAGCTTAAGGAGTTGGTTTCTCAAGTGTCTGAAAACTCCCAGTTTATCAAGAGACATGGCTACCTACTGGATCTAGTCACTTTAGGGTTCAATGAAGACATGATGAGTGTTCTGTTTCAGTTCTTTGATCCTAAGCACCATTACTTCACATTCCCCGACTATCAGCTGGTTCCTACAATGGAAGAGTTCTCTAAACTTCTGGGTATACCTGTGCTTTATCAGAAACCATTCACAGGCTTGGAAAAAGAGCCTAAACCTGAGGTTATTACTGCAGCTCTACATCTTAAGAATTCTGACATTATTCTAGAAACGAGAAGCGGAGTTAAGGGTATTCTTGCTAAGGTATTAATGGATAAAGCTCAAGTGTTCCTGAAGGCTATGAGCTATGATGCTTTTGAGGAGATCTTAGCCTTGCTGATTTATGGCTTAGTATTGTTCCCCAATCCAGATCAGTTCATAGACGTTCACGCCATCAACATATTCCTGAGTCACAATCCAGTGCCTACATTGCTTGGAGACATTCTGCACTCTCTTCATACTCGTACTACAAAGGCACGAGGAACTTTGATGTGTTGCATACCTTTGTTGTCTAGGTGGTTTATTTCTCACCTTCCTTGCTCAGTAATGAAGAATGAACAAGGGTTCAGATGGTGTAAAAGGATCATGTCACTCTCTCATTCAGATATCCATTGGTGCTCCAGATCTATGGAGAACGTTACTATCATTGACCGTTGTGGGGAGTTTCCTAATGTGCCACTTCTAGGCATAAGAGGAGGCATTACTTATAACCCTTCTTTAGCTTTACGACAGTTTGGTTATGCTCAGAGTGATGGTCCACATGACATGTTGATTCAGGGTATTGTGTTTGATTACGACAATGATCTACAAGGTTACCGTCGAGGTTCATACGAGCATGGGGAAAAGTGAACAAGGTTGACAGCAAGACTCTGGAGCCTAAGTACACCATTCCTATGGAAGCTTATCTCAGATGGGTGCGATCTCGTGCTCAGACTCTCATGATGCCATATCCTGCCATCCTTCCAGTTACTATGGAGCCTGTTGCTGAAGTAGATACTTCTTATACCATCCTTCACCCAGACATGCCCACTGACATGGAAGACTTACAGAGATCTTGGGTCCAGTTGAAGGAGCAAAGGGATACTTTCGAGGCTCATTACAAAGCAAGCCAAGAAAGAATCCCGGAGTTAACAAAGCAACTTCACGAGGAACGGAATCTCAACTCATACCTCAACACAAAGAGGAAGCGTCCATGGGAGACTTAAAACCCCATCTCTTGTATTTATTGCATTTCATTTTCTGTAAGCCCAAGAGGCAAAACAAATTTATTACTAATAAAAGTTTATTTTCTTGGTTGTTTAAGCAAATTTAAATCCTGCGGTCCTTGAAAACATTGCATATACATTCACATACCATATCATTGCATCACAGGTTTATTGTGCACAGGTTTCTCATCTTATCGCTGTTTATTTCAGCAATGGCTCTTGAACAAACAGTTAAGGATCTCCAGGCACAAAATGCACAGTTCCAAGAGCTGATCCTGAACTTGTCCAAGGGGCAGGATGAATTGAAGACACTGCTGGCCAAGAAGACTAAGAAGACCAGAAGGTCAAGTGGCCTGATCAACATGGGAAGAAGGTTCAGAGGTCCTGTCAAAACCAAAGAACAGGTTGAAGATTATGAGTCTGAAGAGTCTGATAAAGAGGGAGGCGGTCTCCACAATACAATGGGGGACTCTGATTCTGAAGCTAACTACTATCATGAGCCTAATGAAGATAAGTTCAAGATGCTGGTGGATAGAATGGATGCTATGGAATTGCAAAAATCTTCTGGGATGAATTTTGAAGACCTGAGTTTGATATCTGGGGTAGTCATACCCATTGGTTTCAAGGTTCCTACTTTCGTAGTTTATGATGGTGTTTCTTGTCCCAAGCTGCATCTGAGGTCCTATGTCCGGAGAATCCAACCCCATATTGCTGATAAGAAGTTGTGGATCCATTTCTTCCAAGAGAGCTTATCTGGAGCTCAATTGGAATGGTACTATCAGTTGGAGAGTGTCAACATCCGTGATTGGAATGATCTTGCTGAAGCCTTCTATAAGCAATATCAATACAATGTTGATTTAGCCCCTACTCGCATGCAACTATAAAGCATGTCTATGGGTGCTAAAGAGAGATTCAAGGAGTATGCTCAGAAATGGAGAGACTTGGCTGGAAGAGTGCAACCACCTCTAACTGACAGGGAGTTAGTTGATATGTTCATGTGTACGTTGAATGGTCCTTTTTACAGTCATCTCATTGGAAGCTCATCATCTGGCTTCACTGAGTTGATAATGACAGGAGAGCGCGTAGAAAGTGGTATAAGGAGTGGCAAGATTCAAGTGGGTGTTTCTTCATCAGGTGCTGCAAAGAAGCCTCCCAGTGGGAAGAAAGATTCAAATGCTGTTTATGGTCAACCTGATCGTAATAGAAGGCATCAGTCTGTGAGTGCAGTTCATATCTCCAATCCAACTGCTGCAACAACAGAGCCATCCCAGGGAAATCAACAGAGGGCTAGAAGGCAGTTTACTAAGATCAATATGTCAATGGCCCAAGCCTTGCAACACTTGTTGAAGGCTGAACTTATCACTCTGAAAGATCCTCCTCAGAATCCTAATGTTACCTTTCTCAGGTATAATCCTAATGCACGGTGTGCATATCATTCGAATTGTCAGGGACATGATACCAATAGTTGCTGGGTATTGAAGAACAAAATTCAGGATATGATTGATGCTGGAGAGATTGAGTTTGACCCTCCGGGTACTCCAAATGTGATCACTGCTCCCATGCCAAATCATGAGAAGACTGTCAATGCCATTGATGAAGATTCACATATTTCCTCAGTTGCAGATTTGACTACACCATTGTCTATTATCAAGAAGAAATTGGTACAAGCTGGATTCTTTCCAGGTTGTCGTGAAGATTGTTTATATTGTACCTATAAGTCGGATAGCTGCTGGAGGTTGAAGGATAGAATTCAACGCCTCATGAATAATTACACCATAGTGTTTGAGAGGGCTCCACTTTCTGTGGAGAGCATGGTTGATCATATAACTAAAGGTGCGAAGGTTGAAGAGGTGGATATGGTTGATAAAATACCGGTAAGGATTACTTCTAAGGGACCTGTAAAAATCACTCATAAGGGTCCAATTAAGATTACTGCTGAAGGTCCCGTGAAGATTGTTGCTAAAGCTAGAGTGGCTCCTATGATCATTACCACTCCTGGTCTTATTCCATATACTTCTGATAAAGCTGTGTCGTGGCATTATGGGTCTGATGTTTATATCCATGGTGTTAAGCAGGAACCCTTAGCTGATATGCCTGCTGCTGATGAAAACATTGATGTTGATAATATTGCTGGATCTAGTAAGATCACACGAAGCGGAAGAGTTTTCTCTCCTCCAGTTACCTCCAAAAATGCAGTTACTCCAGCTACCACCTCCACCACTGATGCTCGGGGCAAAGGTCCTGTTATTGAACCTATACCAACTGATGTGCCAGCTGCTGATGATCTTTCTAAGCAGATGGAAGAAGTATTGAAAATCATTCGCAAGAGTGATTATGACATTGTTGATCAATTGGGGCATACTCCCTCCAAGATTTCTATGTTGTCTTTACTATTGTGTTCTGAGGCTCATGCCAAGGCCTTGATTAAATTTCTGAAGACTGCTCATGTACCAAATGAAATTTCTGTTGACCAGTTTGAAAATTGTGTTGCACACTTGACCTATGATAATGGGTTAGGTTTCTCCGATGCTGATTTGACTCCTGCCAAGAGGGATCATAACAGGGCTCTACATATCTCAATTGAATGCAGGGGCACTACCCTGTCACATGTATTAATAGACAATGGTTCCTCTCTGAACGTGTTGCCCAAAGAAGTCCTGAATAAGCTTAGTCCCGAAGATGTTGTGTTGAAACCCAGTAATATAGTGGTGAAGGCTTTTGATGGCTCGAGAAGAGTGGTGCATGGAGAAATTGATCTCCCAATCAAAGTTGGTTCTCAGGTTTTCAATGCTACCTTTTATGTAATGGATATTCGTCCGTCGTATTCTTGTTTGCTTGGGCGTCCTTGGATCCATGGGGCAGGTGCTGTAACCTCTACCTTACATCAAAAGCTGAGGTATCCAGTAGAGGGGAAGGTTGTTACTGTTTACGGAGAGGAAGGGTATATGATTAGCCATGTGAACACCTTTAAATATCTTGAAGTGGAAGGTGAATATGTTGAAACTCCGTGTCAGACATTTGAAGTGGTTCCTTGTATTGTTAATGATTATGAAGCTCCTCCTATTGTCAAGAAAGTTCCTGTGGTCACCAGAGTACCTCCTACAATGGCCTCCCTTAAAGATGCTAGAGCTGTGGTGGATGAAGGTGGTTGTACTATTTGGGGTCAGCTTCCTGATATTCCATACAAGTCTGACAAATTTGGTTTGGGTTTCACTACAGAGTCCCAGAAGGCTGTTCGTCGTGCTCGTGCTGTTCGTATCACCAATCAGGGGATTATGAAGAATCAGATCAATGTTGTGGGTGACTATGATGAAGACTACAACTTGGATGCTTGGACTTTTCCTACTGTGGGTGCTGGGCTCAATAACTGGAAGGCTGAAGATGTTATTCCTATCTCCTTTAGTCAGGAGTAAATAGTATTACCGTGTTGTTACTTTTAAGTTTGTAATTTCTTGAACAATTGAACTCTTAAGCCTTGTGCCTTACCCGGGGCACAATGGTGTGCTTGTTACGGGATGTCATTTCATTTGCATACTTCATTCAATAAAAATCAGTGGACGTTTCGTTTTAGTAAATATTGTGTTCCTTGTCTTTCTTTTCTTTTCTTTTTTTTTACCTTTATCAACTATGTGTTCTTACAAACACCCACATCACTAAAATGCAGATCCTTATCCATTCTGGATCCTGTTGATAACAGTTCTACTATTGCCAATTATAATTTCGAGAATCCGATCTATCAAGCTGAAGATGGAAATGAGGACGATTGTGAAGTACCTGTAGAGCTTGCTAGGTTGTTACAACAAGAAGAGAAAGCTATACAGCCACATGAAGAGCCGGTCGAAGTTGTGAATCTGGGAACTGAAGAAAACAGGAAAGAAGTCAAGATAGGGGCTGAATTAAAGGATGATGTTAAGAACAAATTGATCTAGATGTTACGTGATTATGTGGAGATCTTTGCTTGGTCCTATGAAGATATGCCAGGGTTGGATACAGACATTGTGGTTCACCGTTTACCGGTAAAAGAAGATTGTCGTCCAAAGAAGCAGAAAGTTCGTCGCATGCGTCTTAAAATGTCAGAGAAGATTAAAGCAGAGGTGATGAAACAGTTTGATGCAGGGTTCTTAGCTGTGACTTCTTATCCTCAGTGGGTTGCAAATGTGGTGCCGGTACCTAAGAAAGATGGTAAGGTACGTATGTGTGTAGACTACAGAGATTTGAACAAGGTCAGCCCCAAAGATGACTTTCCACTTCCTCATATTGATGTTCTGGTAGACAACACTGCTCAGCATAAGGTATTCTCTTTTATGGATGGTTTCTCTGGTTATAATCAGATCAAGATGGCACCTGAAGATATGGAGAAAACAACATTTGTTACACAGTGGGGCACTTTTTGTTATAAAGTGATGCCATTTGGTTTAAAGAATGCAGGGGCAACATATCAGCGTGATATGGTGGCTTTGTTTCATGATATGATTCATCATGAGATAGAGGTATATGTGGATGATATGATAGCCAGGTCCCAGAATGAAGAACAACATCTTGATCATCTGCATAAGTTGTTTGAGAGGTTGAAGAAATACAAGCTGAGATTGAATCTAAATAAGTGTACCTTTGGAGTTAGATCTGGTAAACTCCTGAGTTTCATTGTCAGTGGAAAAGGTATTGAAGTAGATCCTGCAAAAGTGAAAGCTATACGAGAAATGCCAGCTCCCCGTACTGAGAAGGAAGTTAGAGGTTTCTTGGGACGACTGAATTACATTGCAAGATTTATTTCCCAATTAACTGCCATCTGTGAGCCAATCTTCAAATTATTGAAGAAAGATCAGGTGATGGAATGGAATGATGAGTGTCAGACAGCATTTGATGAAATCAAGAGATATCTTCTAGAACCTCCAATTTTAATGCCACCAGTTGATGGAAGACCCTTAATTATGTACTTAACAGTGTTAGACAACTCAATGGGGTGTGTATTGGGGCTATATGACGAGTCTGGTCGAAAAGAGCAGGCAATATACTACCTTAGCAAAAAGTTCACCGACTGTGAAACAAGATACTCACTACTCGAGAAAACTTGTTGCGCTTTGGCATGGGCTGCTCGCCGACTAAGACAATATATGTTGACTCATACCACCTTATTGATTTCGAAGATGGACACAATCAAGTACATTTTCGAGAAACCTGCTCTCTCCGGCAGAATAGCAAGATGGCAAATGATCTTGACAGAATATGACATACAATATACTACTCAGAAGACCATTAAAGGAAGTGTTGTGGCTGATCATTTGGCTCATCAAGCAGTGGATGATTATCAGTCAATGAAGTTTGAGTTCCCTGATGAAGATATTATGATTATTACCAAAGAACCTGGACAATATGACGGACCTGAACAAGGATCCCGATGGACTATGGTTTTTGATGGTGCTTCTAATGCACTTGGTAATGGTGTTGGTGTTGTGATCAGTTCCCCTGAAGGTTGTCATACTCCGATTACTGCCAGACTTTGTTTCTATTGTACCAATAACATGGCTGAGTATGAGGCATGTATCCTGAGTATCAAAGCTGCCATTGATATGAAGATTCAGTTCCTGGATGTATATGGAGATCCAGCCCTGGTAGTAAGTCAGATTAAAGGAGATTGGGATACTAAACATGATAATCTCATTCCTTACAGAGAGCATGTGTTGTCTTTAATCCCACATTTCAAAGAGATTACCTTTGGACATATTCCACGAAGAGAGAATCAATTGGCAGATGCTTTAGCCACCATGGCATCCATGTTTGAGATCAGCTGGGATGATGAAGCTCCCAAGATTACTATTGATATATTTGAGAAGCCTGCATACTGCAATGATATTGGCACTGAAGAAGCAGAAGAAAAGCCTTGGTTCTATGATGTGAAAAGATATCTTGAAGCTCAGGAGTTCCCTGAAGGGGCATCTGTCAAAGATAGGAAGTTTCTGAGGAGGTTCTCTGCTAAGTTCTTTTTGAGTAATGGGATTTTGTACAAGCGCAATCATGATTCAACTATGCTTCGTTGTGTGGATAAGATGGAAGCAACTGAAATTATGGAAGATATGCATGATGGGATTTTTGGCACTCATTCTAGTGGTCATACTATGGCAAAGAAGATATTGAGAGCAGGTTACTATTGGTCTACCATGGAAGCTGATTGCTATCAACACTCCAAAACATGTCACAAGTGTCAAATTTATGCTGATAAAGTCCATATACCTCCATCACCATTGAATGTGTTGACTGCTCCTTGGCCTTTTGCCATGTGGGGCATTGACATGATTGGTGAGATCAAACCTACTGCTTCTAATGGGCATCGTTTCATCTTGGTTGTTATTGATTACTTCACGAAGTGGGTAGAGGCAGCTTCATTTGCATCTGTGACCAAGAATGTTGTGGCTCGGTTCATTAAGAATAATCTTATATGTAGGTATGGCATCCCTGAAAGGATTATTACTGACAATGGCTCTAATCTGAACAATACTATGATTACTGACCTCTGCACGCAATTCAAGATTAAGCACCACAACTCTTCTCCGTATCGTCCGAAGATGAATGGGGCAGTAGAAGCTGCTAATAAGAACATTAAGAAGATTATACAGAAGATGACTGTCACTTACAAGGATTGGCATGAGATGTTACCATTTGCTCTTCATGGTTATCGTACTACAATACGTACTTCAACAGGGGCAACTCCATTCTCCTTGGTTTATGGTATGGAAGCAGTTCTGCCCATTGAAGTTCAGATTCCCTCCTTAAGAATTATGAAGGATGCAGGCTTGGATGAAGATGAGTGGATTCAGACCCGACTTGACCAGATAAATTTGATTGATGAGAAGAGGCTAGCAGCAGTTTGTCATGGCCAGATGTACCACAAACGGATGATCAAAGCTTTTAATAAGAAGGTTAAGCCAAAGGTGTATCAGGCTGGTGACTTGGTAATCAAGCGTATCATATTACCACAGGGTGATCCTAGAGGCAAATGGACTCCTACATATGAAGGACCATTTGTGGTCAAAACAGTGTTTTCAGGAGGTGCCATGATACTTACTACTATGGATGGTGAAGACTTCCCGCAGCCTATAAACGCAGACATAGTTAAAAAATACTACGCATAAAAAGAGACCCGCTAGGTTGACTGGCCTAGGCAAAAATAAGGGCATCCCGGCGAACCAAAAGGGTTCGGGAAATAATTAGGGATATATATATAAAAAAGATGTACACCCGGCAAGTCGAAAACCTGAAAAGGCGGCTTGGGCAAAAAAGGGTATCCCGGTGGATTGAAAACCTGAAAGGGCTATCCAGGCAAAAGTTAGGGATTAAAGCATATAACTATGTCTCGTTTGGATCACCCATGAAGCTACAACCAGTTGTGCTACTTAATCAAGCTCGAACATATAAAGCTCAATCCAATCGTTTCCGTCTCAACAGCAGAAGATGAGATACTTGAAGATAATGGCAATAGTAGAATTGAAACTCAATAGGATTATTTCTCACATAACTGATTTTCTTTGTAAAATTTTTTTATGACAAACTCCTCTTACTAGGATTTCTGTCTCCTTGTACAAACCTACCTATGTGTAGGTCACTTTGTGATATAAATAAAATTCCATCTTTGAATCCAGATTTACTTTTACCCTATTTACATAAGCGAAACGTCCATTGGTTGTGTTTGAATGTATGTATGCTTTTGAATATGATTAATGTTTACCAGAAATGCATAAATGCTTAATATGATTGATGTTTACCAGAAATGCATGAAAATGCAGTAATAGTATTTACTAAGGACGAACGAGGGAAGGATTTCAACGAAGCTTCGCCAGTTCATTCCCACAAGACAGCTACAAGTCCCCTGGTGGGGCAAATCCATCTTCATAAGTACTTCGAGTCACATCTCCCCTAGAATTTATATCCATCTCTTTTATCCTCATACGGATAGTCGGGAATTTATTTTTCCAATAGGTGTACGACGAACGAGGACGGGAGGTTATGTATACCCTACTATCGAACGAAGACGGGAGGTTATGTATACCCTACCATTGAACGAAGACGGGAGGTTATGTATACCCTACTATCGAACGAAGGCGGGAGGTTATGTATACCCTACTATCGAACGAAGACGGGAGGTTATGTATACCCTACTATCGAACGAAGGCGGGAGGTTAGGTATACCCTACTATCGAGCGAATGCGGGAGGTTATGTATACCTTACTATCAAACGAAGACGGGAGGTTATGAGTACTACATTATCAAACGGGAACAAGTTCCTCATATTCTTCAGCAATAAATCGGGATTTATTTTCCCTGGCCAGCAGTTGTTATACAAAGATATCCAGACGCTTCAAGCGGCATGATACATACATACATCATTTACATCATATCATATCATACATATCCATAAATACATAATACATTACTTAAGTGCATCATATTATACATGCATACATAATGCATAAACTAATGTTATCGTGCATAATGTTTTAATCTTGTTTTTCAGATTAATTCTCCAGCAGACAAACTTCATCAACAACTTGTGACCTTGGGCCGTTGTTTATCTTCCCAAAGGTTACTTTATACCTCAGGACGTTGTTTATCCACCTGAAAGCTATCATTTCTTTGGGCCGTTGTTTATCCTCCCAAAAGTTATACTTATACCTCAGGACGTTGTTTATCCTCCTGAAAGCAATCATGACCTTGGGCCGTTGTTTATCTTCCCAAAGGATACCTCATTATCATCGGACGTCGTTTATCTTCCCGAAGGCTATTTTGAGACGTCGTTTATCTTCTCAAAAGCCATATCATGACTATTGGGCCGTTGTTTATCCTCCCAAAAGTTATGTTTATACCTCAGGACGTTGTTTATCCTCCTGAAAGCTATCATTTCTTTGGGCCGTTGTTTATCCTCCCAAAAGTTATACTTATACCTCAGGACGTTGTTTATCCTCCTGAAAGCTTCTTATACCTCAGGACGTTGTTTATCCTCCTGAAAGTTATACCTTTACCTTGGGTCGTTGTTTATCTTCCCAAAGGTTGTCTCACTATGTTGGGACGTTGTTTATCTTCCCAAAAAGCTATATCTTCATATTTTGGACTGCTTTATCCTCCAAGAGACATATTTGAAGAACTTTTCTCCAAGTCGCATCTTTAAGCCCACTCAAGCATATACAACTAGTCATCAATATCCCTCTACGCACCGGTGAATGCAAATTTTTGGGCTTTTGTGTTCAATCCCCTTCAACCTTCCAGGTCACGACTGGCACATATACCAATCTAACCCCTCAGGTTTCAGAAAATTGAACAGGGGAAGCTGTTGCACCCCAAAATTTTCCCTCACAATACAAGACTTTGTGTGCTAAGAGGTTCACAAGGTTCACAAGATTCACAAGACACCTTATGAGGTTCACAAGGTTCACAAGACCTCTCATGAGGTTCATGAAGTTTACAAGACATCTTATGAGGTTCACAAGGTTCACAAGACATCTTATGAGGTTCACAAGGTTCACAAAGTTCACAATTAGTCAGAAGATTTGACAATTCCCTCAGACAATGCATCCTCCTAAGCAGTGCATCCAAAACTAGGGTTTTGACTTTAATCAGGCTAAATGGACTTCCAAGACTTCAAGTGAGCTTCATAACATCTTATATGTGTTTAAGAATCCCCATGACAAATTTCAGAACTTTTCTCAAAGGTTTGCTCAGTCAGATGATCAGATAAGTCAAAATCAGTCAAAGTAGTTAAAAAGTCAAACTGAGGTCAACTGTGGTCAAACCAAAGTCAAACTTCATGATTTTCTGTCAACATCAATTATATGAAGTAAAATTCATCATTTGATCAAGGGTTGATCATGGTTCATCAAGGATATTTCAGATCATCAAGAATCAGAGGTTTCTAAATTAGGGTTTCCTCAGGAAAAGTCAACTGAACTTTGACCAGCCTTAACTTTCACATGCTTCATCCAATTTTTCCCATCCAAAGCTCATTTTGAAGGAAATTGAATTCTCTACAACTTTGTGTATCACAAGCCAAGCCCAAAACTGCTTCATTTGGAAGGTATGAGCTAAGACATTATAGGTCCTTTTGAAAGTCAACAAAAAGTCAACAACTTCAAAAGGGCATAACTTGAGAATGGTAAGTGATATGGACATGAAACCAATGGGGTTGGTTAGAGGAATCTTTAAGATTTCCAAAATGTCCAAGAACACCCTCATAGCATTAAAATTGAAGGATGTGTGCCCTTGCAAAGTTGGGAAATTTTTGGGTGGTGTGTGAAGAAAATAGGGTCTTAAAACCAAATTCTTTCAAATGGGTTGAACTTTTTGTGACCCAAGGTGTTCCATGACATCATGCACGAAATTTATTTGATATTTTCATAATTTTATTTTATTTATTTTATTTATTATGATTTTTTATATTAAAAATCATTTTAAATTTAAATAAAATATAAAATATGAAAATTTAAAATATATTTTGGTTCTAGAAGGTCATTAACATGAATTGGATTGGATTGATATACAATTGATGATGATTGGTTTGAAATAGAAAGGTCTCATTCAAAAATATATGAAATTTAAGTCATAATCTTTTTCAATCTCCAAAAATCAAAAAGTCCAAACAATGATCCAATCTTTTGACCTAGCTTCACTCTACTATAAGTATGCAAACTATCACAATGCATTGGGGACGAATCTTCTGCCTCAAGAGTAAGTTTTCACTTTCAAAAAAAATCACCAAAAACTTGAATTCGGATTCCATCATTCAGGCTCTTTCAAGGCAATTTGAAGGTTGATACATGTTCTATGGACATCATTGAACCTATTCCAATCATTAAAAGCATCAAAAACATGACATAGTGCATAACCCGAATCAAACTTTTCATGTCTTGATGATTTTTTCGTTTTCTTATATTTGTGTATTATAAATAAGATTTGATCATTGTTTCATGTTTTTACTGAGTTGTTGATTGTTTCTGGATGGTTTAATTGAAGTTTCACTACAGGTTTAAGAAACTGCCATGGCTAGGGTTTCGGCAAAACAATTAGGGTTTCACACTAAACCTAATATAAATGAATTTAGAAAACATAGGATGATTGTGTAAGCTCTAGGGATCACAACGCCCTAATTAATTGAAGAAAATTGTACTGTTTCCTTGCTGGTTGAGTTTCACAGGTCCTGTATGTGTCTAAAATCGCAGGAAAGTTCATAGGGAAATTCACAGCAAAAAACGCAATGCCAGAGGAGGAAGACGAAGTTCTTGGCGCCATCTGGAAGATTCAAAATTGGGTTTAATATTTTTAGAGTTGTTTGTTGTTTTGTTTCAACTGATGCAGGTTAGCCTAGTGGTAAGGATTGCGCATATGGATTACATAAGGCCTTGGTTCGATCCTTGGGTGCAACAATCTTTTTCTTATTTTTCCATTTAAACACAGGACTTAATATATTATAACTTGTTGTGGATTGTATATCAGTTGCGCCCTTCTGGCTGGATGGTAAGTGTGTTTGCTTGTTGTGTGAGGGTCCTGGGTTCGAATCCCCCCCAGGCCCTTTTGTGCTATTTTTTTGTTTTTGTCATGGTTTTCACAGGATTTGAAACAAAACCAAATGGTGTGTCTTCCATATCACTGGCGCGCGCGCAGCCCAGTGGCTGGCTTGCTGGTCTTGGAGGTTGCATTGTCCAGGGACTGGGTTCGAATCCCAGCCCAGGTAAGTTTTGTTTTTCATTCTTTTTTTGTTTTCTTATTTAATTAGTTTATATTATATTTAAATAAATTTAAATAATAAAAATAGAATGTTTATATTATTATTTTCTTTACTACAATTTAGAACTCATTTTTTTTTAAAATTAAATCTTATTAGAAAAATTGTTTAATATTTATTTTTGTATACTATTAATATTGTATAATTTTGTATAATTATTAATTAATCCTGATTTATTTTTTTTAAATATTTTCTAAAACCCTAAAATATTTTTTATAAAACCTAATTTTTTTACAAACCCTAATTTTCTTTTATATAAAATTTAATTATAACTTTTAATTTATTTATTTATAAGCTTTAATTATGTACATATTTTTTATAATTTGTTTATAATTATTATTTAATATAATTCTTGTATGTAAATATTTTTAGATTATGTTTAAGGTAATTAAAAATTCTTAATTTAATTTTGTAAATATGAATAATATATTTATTTAATTATAATTAACCTTATTTTCATAACATGTATATAAATTTAATTTTTAAAATAATTGGTATATAGCATGAATTGTTTATTGTTCTTCTTAAAAATCTTAAAAAATAATATAATTGTTTATTAAACTTTTAATTTATTATGCTAATCTCTTTATTCTTGTTCATTTTATTACTAATTCTATTTATTTTCATATGATATTTATTTTATTATTACTAACCCCATTTATCTTTGTATTATTTTTATTATTATTTTTACCAACCCAATTATATTATTATTATTTATTTTGCTTATTTATTTATTTTATTATTATTATTATGTAATTGTATCCCTTATGTAATATTTGTAGTATTAATTTTTATTGTTTATTTTAAATGCTATGGTTAGTAAAATAGGGAGTGAAATATGTTTGTATTTAAAAATTAATTTAGCTCATTAAATTCAAAGATAAATATTTGAAATTATACACTCACACACGTAAGTCGATCCTGGATCGCCATCTCACTTCTTAAGGGTTTCCTCTCAAGTTGCCTACACAAAAGGTCAAGTAGGGTGTATAAAGCAAAGTCCCTCACCACACATCATCTAGTCCCTTAATAGATAAAAAGATCAAGTCCCTTCGAATGTTGCCTTCGTAATGATCTTGTCCCTTTCGAATAAAGATGATAAGTCCCTTCGAATCGCTTATACACCCCACAATTGCCTAACTAACAGATGTCCCCTTCACTTGTCCCTCACATCCAAGGTAATGACTACATATTCCTTAATAATAGGGATAGTCTTACCACTCAAAGGATATTCAAGAACAGTAAAGATTTAATCATTAGGGTAGGTTCCTCTCAGATACTTGCTCACTTTCCAAAAACATTTCAAACACTTCATACATTTCAAACAATTTTCAAAACAAAGATTTTATATATATTCGTACATGGATCATTATAAAACACTTAAGAAAATTTCTATTCACACACTACACATTTCAAAAACATTTTAAAGTGAGCTAAGTAACTAAGAGCCCATGGATAACCATGGATGTAAAGGGTGCTAACACCTTCCCTTTACATAACCTACCCCCCGAATCCAAAAATATTTTAAGGTCTTTCCTGTTCTTTTATGCCCTTTCCTTTTGGATAAAATAAAAGTCGGTGGCGACTCTTGCTTTCCGCAACATTTAACTAAAAGTCAGTTATCCCACCGTGTTACACCCGCGCGTTTGAATTGCCTAGATTGAGTGTTTAAACCTTAATCCCATTTAATTATGATTAATTAATTATTTAATTAAAATTAGCTGAATTTGAATCTCAGCCTTTAGATGTGGCGCGTAGTCAAACCAGAATTCCCCAGCTTTGAATCTAAACCATCAGATTAGCTTACTTCTGTTTTAATTCATTTTTAAATTCTGTTTTTGACTTTTGCATCTCATGTTGCATTAAAACCCTAATTTCTCATGTTCATTTGCATACATCTTGCATATACATCCATTCATGAACTTGCCATGACATTTCTTGCATCCACATGACATATAAGACATAATAGGACACATTAGAATCATGCTTGTAATTCACCCCTTCTATTTGAATGTTGTCCTTATGTTGGAAACATGCAGGTAATCCAACAGAGTAGTCGGTTACCTTTAGTCAAGTCGGTGGTCAGTCGCTCTGATACGTAGCACTCGGGGGGAATGACACGTTTCTGTTTTGTTGAATTGTTGAAATGCTGAATTTTTTTTTAATTTAAGAACTTAGAATGTTTATTTAATATTTTAAAGTTGTTTCCATGTTAGATAAAGATGCTACTAGTTGTTATGAATCCGCTACGTAATGTTGTTATGAAGTTGAATGATTTGATTAAAATGAAATTGTTTTATGCTTAGTCCTGAAAAGTGCTATGTATTAATCAGGTTTTAATCAAAGTTGAAATTTGTTGAAAGTTGAAATGTAATATCCCGTTTACGCGGATGTTTTTGTAAACTATGATTTTAATTATATTTAAAGGGTAGAAATGGGATGTTATAGGCAGCATTGCTTCTGTACCAAAAACCAGTGAGAAAGGGGTTACCCCTGTTGAAGTGCGGACAAATGTATGATACACATGCAAAGCAAAAGGGAGAATCTCATGTCAGTCCTTATATGTCACAACCACCTTCTGAATGATCTTTTTAATATTCTTATTCACATCTTCAACGGCCCCATTCATCTTAGGTCTATAAGGATAATAATTATGGTGTTGAATCTTGAATTCTTCAAAAAGCTATTTCATCATATTAGTATTCAAGTTCGAACCATTATCAGTAATGATTCTATTCGGAACACCATATCTGCAGAAAATGTTATTCTTGATGAATCAAACCACAACTTGCTTGGTCACATTAGCATACGATGTCGCTTTAACCCACTTGGTAAAGTAGTTAATTGCCACAAGAATAAAATGATGTCCATTCAAAGCCTTGGGTTCAATCATACCAATCATATCAATTCCCCATATAGAGAAAGGACATGGAGAAGAAATTACATTGAGATGAGTTGGTGGCACATGAATCTTTTCAGCATACACTTGGCACTTATGGCACATTTTCACATACTTACTACAGTCAGATTCCATTGTCAGCCAATAGTAACCTGCCCGCAACATCGTTTTAGCCATTGCATGCCCATTGGCATGAGTACCAAAAGATCCTTCAGGAATTTCTTTCATTAACATGTTTGCTTCGTGTCTATCCACGCATCTGAGCAAGAACGTATCAAAATTCCTCTTATAAAGCACATTTCCCATTCAGGAAGAAATTTCCTGCCAATCTCCTCAAAGTCCTCTTATCTTTAACAGATGCCCCAAGTGGGAATTCCTAACTTTGGAGAAAATATTTAATATCATGATACCAAGGCTTGTCATCACTGACATCTTCAACCGCAAACACATGAGTTGGTCTTTCAAGCCACATCACACTAATCATGGGAACATTATTCCATTGGTGCACCTTTATCATAGAAGTTATATTTGCCAAAGCATCTGACATCTGATTTTCGTTGCGAGGCACATAATGAAACTCAACTTTAGTGAAGAAAGTTGATATTCTCCTGGCATAATCTCTATACAAAATCAAGTGAGGTTGATGAGTTACCCACTTACCCTTGATCTGATTAATTACCAAAGCAAAATCTACATTCACATCAAGATGATTAATCCTCAAATCAATAGCTTCCTCAAGACCCATAATGCATGCTTCATACTCAGCTTCATTATTGGTACAAGGGAAAGTCAATCTCACAGCAAAAGGAATATGTGAACCATGAGGAGTAATGATCATTGCCCCAATTCCTTTTCCACGTGCATTCACAGAACTATCAAAAACTAAACCCCGTCTAGATCCAGGCTCAGGCTCTTCCTCAATCAAAGGCTCATCACAATCTTTCATTTTCAAATACATCACGTCCTCATCTGGGAAATCAAACTTGATGGGCTGATAATCATCAATCGGTTGATGTGCCAAATGGCCAGCCAAGATACTACCTTTTATAGATTTTTGAGCTTGATACTCGATATCATATTCAGACAACAGCATTTGCTAACGAGCAATCCTCCTAGTTAAAGCATGTTTTTCAAAGATATACTTGATCGAATCCACTTTGGATATTAACCAAGTTGTATAATTCAACATATACTGGCGAAGACGCTTTGCAGCCCAAGCTAAGGCACAACAAGTTTTTTCAAACACGGAGTATCGAGACTTACAATCAGTGAAATTCTTACTTAAGTAGTAAATCACATAGTCTTTTCTTCCATAGTCATCTTGCTGACCAAGCACACAGCCTATGGGATTTTCACACAAAGTCAAGTACATAATCAACGATCTACCTTCCACCGGAGGAGACAAGATAGGAGGTTCAAGCAGATATTCTTTAATACTTTCAAACGCCTCCTGAAAATAATTTGTCCAGACATAGCCTTGGTTTTTCCGAAGCAATTTGAAGATCGGAGCACATGTGGCGATCATGTGAGAAATAAACCTCGAAATATAATTACGTCGACCCAAGAATCCTCTTAATTGCTTTTTCAGTTTTTGGAGCAGGCATTTCCCGAATAGCTTTCACTTTACCAGTATCAACTTCAATGCCTCTCTGGATGACAATGAAACCTAACAACTTTCCAGAATGTACACCAAAAGTGCACTTGTTCGGATTCAAACGAAGTTTAAACTTTCTTAACCTCTGAAACAATTTCAACAAATGTTCAACATGATCTTCTTCAGTCCTCGACTTAACAATCATATCATCAACATATATCTCAATTTATTTTTTCATCATATCATGGAAAATAGTAGTCATAGCTCTTTGGTATGTCGCACCAACATCCTTCAATCCAATGGACATCACTTTGTAGCAGAATGTTCCCCATGGTGTAATAAATATGGTCTTTTCCTTGTCCTCGGGTGCCATATTTATATGATTATAATCGGAAAATCCATCCATTAGGGAAAACACATCAAACTTAGTTGTATTATCTACCAACACATCAATGTGGGCAATGGGAAATCATCTTTTGGACTGGCTTTATTCAAATCTCTGTAATCAACACACATTCAGACTTTTCCGTCTTTCTTTGGAGCAGGCACAATATTGGCCACACATTGAGGATAATTAGATGCATCACTCTGCTTTTGAACCTCCTCTTTGATCTTTACTTCCACATCAAGATGAGTTCTTATCAACTTTTGCTTCACAAGTGGACATTCAGGCTTCAACGGAAATCTATGCTCCACAATATTAGTATCAAGACCTGGCATGTACTGATAAGACCAAGCAAACACATCAACATACTCTCTAAGAAGCTCTACCACCCTCTTCTTAATATCAGAACCAAGAAATGCTCCAATCTTGACTTCTTTCTTATCATCTTCAGAACCTAAGTTGACCATATCTAACAAATCTTCATGAGGTTGAATAACTCTTTCCTCGTGCTCAGGCAACCGGTAAATCTCATCAGGAATCTCTTCAACATCCTCTTCCTCAACTTCAAACACAGGGAATTCAACGTTGGGAGTGGGCATAGAATAATTATTTTCAATTGGTTTATCTATCAATTTGTACAATGATTTTATTTTTAATTTAGAGTATGAACAAAAGTGCAAACATCATGTAGATAAACAGTGATTATTATTATTTTTTGGGTTTTTTATGTTATCATTTTTCAGAATAAAGCAAAAAAAAACACATATGGAAATAACAAAATAACAATTTATTGATGATGATAAAAATTTGAAACAAAGCCCGACAAACTTCATTTTCACATTGGGCAGAGTGAAATGATTTTTTGAAAGAAAATAAAACAAATTACTTTGAAGCATGAACAATAGAAGGAACATCAACAGCAATCCAGTTTTTGCAAATATTTCGGTGCAAAAAAAAAATTAGGCATTTCTTCATCTTCACCATCTTCAATGATGGCACCGACCTCCAAATCAGGTCTAAAAGACTCATAAGCATTTTCTCCTTCAGATTAAGATCCAGGGTCTTCCAGATATGGTTCCAAAAGGTCAAACGAAATCTTTTCTCCATGATCATCTTCCAAATCATAATCGTCCTATATGACTGCAGCAACAGAATGATCCTCAACGTTACCACCTATCATGCTCACAAACGTATTACCATGTTTCAGAAGCAAATTTGTCTTCACATTCGGATTAACATCATTGAAAGACAAAACAGTACTCCTTATCAATTTTAGCACTTCAATCTTTAATGGAAAGAAATTCTCAATATCGTGCCCCAGTGCACCTTGATGGAAAGCACAATGAGCCTTTGGCTTATACCACCATGGAATAATCTCTAGAACTGGAGGTGGAGAACGTGTTTGCACAAGATTCTTCTCGACCAGAAAAGGAAGCAAATATGCGTACAACATCATAATGGGATGAAAATTCGGCTTTGAACGACCTTGTTAAGTACCATTATGTTGCACATAAGGCTGCTGATAATGAGACTGATACTTTGGAGCCACTGACATAATAGGAGTCATATTAATCATTGGAGTTACAGAAGCTACATGTTGTTGATGACGAGTCTCTCAACAATGGGGTCTTTTGTAAATTTCAAAAGACATAACATTAGTCTCACCTTCTTTCTCTTTACCAAAGTTGAACCTCTTAGAATTTGAGCCAGTATTACTTTCTTTGCTCAAACGTCCCTCATGGACACCTTCTTCTAGTCGCATTCCCATATTCACCATTTCAATGAAATCAGATAGAGCACTCGCAATCATTTTCTCATAGTAGAAAGAACCTAAAGTCTTCAAAAAGATCTTTGTCATCTCTTTCTCTTCCAAAGGAGGAACAATTTGAGCTGCAAATTCGCACCATCTCTACGCGTACTCTTTGAATGTTTCTTTGTCCTTTTGGGACATAGCACGGAGTTGATCTCTGTCTGGTTCCATATCAACATTATACTTATATTTCCTAACAAAAGCCTCTCCCAAATCATTGAAAGTCTTGATATGGATGTTATCCAAACCCATATACCATCTCATAGCTGCCCTAGTCAGACTGTCTTGGAAATAGTGAATCAACAACTGATCATTTTTTGTCTGAGCAGACATCTTTCTAGCATACATAGTCAAATGACTCAAAGTACAAGTATTTCCCTTATACTTCTCAAACTCAGGAATCTTGAACTTGTGTGGAACCTTAACATTAGGAACCAAGCAGAGATCATAAGGATCTTTACCAAACAAATCCTTGTGCCTCAAAGCCTTCATCTCTTTTTTGCATTTCAGCAAAACGGCCCTGAAAGTTATCAAGCCTTTCAGTTACACCATCACCTTCATTGTGCTCAGCATAGTAAATCATTTCATCAAGGTGCGGAGTAGTATGCATCACAAGCGGTGCAGTAGTCATCACCGGCTAAAGAGGAGCAAATGCAGCAGTCTCAGGAGATGGATGAGGATACCCAATATGAATAAAATCAACTAGCATACCCCATGGTGTGCTAGCAGGCATGCGATAGCAAGAAGAAATAATAGTTTCAGCAGGAATCGATGCAATGATAATCTCGGAGATTATTATGCGTTGTATCGGAGAATTAGGAGGAGTGGTGGTTGATTATGAGTAGCCACCAAGCTTTCCATCATGTAGGTGATCCTTTCCAAGCTATCTTTCAGAGACGAAACTTTCTCGCGCAGCTCGCGAGTCTCTTATTGTAAGGCTTCCAACATCTTTTTTCGATTAGCTCGAGTATCGATCTGGTGAGTCAGCTTGACAAGAGAACAAGATGAAGACCAATAAATAACATAAGACCCCTGGAAAACTCTCAAGAAGAAAGACCAATGAAAGCATGATGCATGGTAGGCGTATTCAAGTGCAAAGATTTCAAGGGACTATAAGATAAATTGCAATATTTATAAAAGAAACATTTTTTGAAGTACTAAAACTCATTTTCATTAATATAAAAGTGAGGATTACAAGTGAAGTAAAATTTTCAATAACCCTAATACATGAGAGAAAAGTAAATTAGGACTATAAGATCATATCTAAAGAAGCTCCAAATCTTGATTGGTATTTCATGTGAATCCTCTTAATCTCTTGCCTATATTGATTCTCCATGTCTTCCTTATCCTTCACCAACTGGTCCACAATGGACTTCTAAGCACCGGATGCAGGAGGAATGGTAGATGGAGTATTAGAGGAAAATAAATCCTCTCTTGGCCTCTTCATGACACGCCGCTCAAGTAACTCAATAAGGTCATCTTTCTCCTTCAGTTACTCTTGCATAGTCGTCTTCTCAAGTAGCCATGTTTCTTTCTCTTTCTTCATCTTGTCTAACTTTTCTTGAAGAGCAAACTTTTCATCAATGGGCGGAAGAAAAGCGGACAATGGAAATATAGGAAACAAAGGCTCCTCAGGTGGATAAGATATCTTGAGCTTGGAAGCCCTAGATTAAACCCACTAGATATAACACTCGGAAGGAGAAAAGTGTTATTTTCCCAATTGACCCTTCTCTTTCCGATGAACCATATGCAATGAATGAGCAATCCTGTTCTTCATTTATACATTATCTACCCCATTAATAAAGAAGAAACCAGATAATGAAAGGTTGTTTGGTATGTCCTTCAAGCAATAATATCCTAATTGTCTCCTAGCAAGAATAGGGTTGTAACTAATTCCCCCACGTGTACCGAGAAGAGGTACGTTGGGAAACTCTATACAACCTTCAATAAGCACCCCAGTATCATAATAAGAACAATACTAAGTCATATCCTTATGAGTAAGAGACATGATCCTTTGAGACCATCTTCGCTTCTCTCTATTATCCTTAAAGACATCAAACTTTGGTAGGTGAGAAAAAAACCACCTATAGAGAAGAGGCGCACAACGTACAATCTCTCCATCACCTTTGGAGAGCCTATGATGAATAGTATGATACATGTCTCCAAGCAAAGTTGGCACCGGATTTCTCTTCAAGAAGATCTGAATAGCACTCTCGTTAATAATACCATCTAAGTTTGGAAACAACACAATCCCATAGATAAGTAAAGCAATAATAACCTCAAATGCATCCTTATGGCCCAAATTAAGAGAAGTAGAAGCTTTCCTAATTAAGAACTTGGTATTAATACCACAAACATCTCCTTTTGGAAGAAACTTCCCACTGAGATCAGACTCCTTAAGAAAAAGTGTTTTGGCAATAATCTTGGTTGTAAGCTCCTTTTCTAAACCACTGAAAAGAAACTCCTTGTCCAAAATAGGAAAACTCGTCCAATGAGAGTAATCCTCCAAAGTCGGCACGACCTGATAATCAGGGAAAGTAAAACAATGATACAAAGGATCATAGAACTGAACCAAGGTAGGGAGAATCCCATCTGGTATATCAGTCTCCAAGATGAACAATAGCTTTCCATAATGTTTCTGGAACTCATCAGTATCTACCTCTAAAGCTCCAAGATTTCTCAAATTTACCAGATTAGGACTTTTGAAATTGTACTTCCGAGTATTCCTTTTTTCAACATTCATAGCCATAGACATCTGAAATATTGGCAAAAGTACTTATAAGTTCCTTAAAATCTTGAGAACAATGCTTATGAATGTATGAGTGCATATATGCAACAACGACAAACAAGACCACACAAATCACACGGGTCTAGGTTCCGAGACACGGGCATGAAGTCAAGGAATAAGAACACCAACCCATACAGGTATGTACTAAGGTTTGTCTTCATTGTACATGCAGAAAACCAAAAGGGTGCTAACAAGGGTGCCCGGAGTTAACAACCATCTTTAGAATATTATCGGTTGGACTACTCCCCAACCAATAATATTCTTAAGATAGACCTCGTCCGAGTGTAGTATCACGTGACAACCACCTCAGGTCTACACATGGATAGTTTCCGCACTATGTTCCTAAATTGGCTTGGATGGGTTAAGGGTTCTACGGTCCTTAGTATGATCAGCTTAAGGTCAGAAAATAATGCCATATTACGACTACTCGTTATGACATTAATAATCCGAGAGAGCCTAACTGAGTGGAGATTATTGAATTGAAATCGCTTTGGACTACTCTGTCACGTATCACTTTGAATATCAACGTCCTATCATAAGTTCACTTAGATACTAGTATAAAATCTATCTCACTCATTGAGGATCACCAAAACCGAAAAGGAACAAACAATAACAAACAAATTATACTATAGCAAAAAATAAATCAAAGTAGGCAGAATCCACTTAGAACTAATCCCCAGCAGAGTCGCCACTTTTTTGTAGCAGTAAAATTATGAGTGTAAGTTATTGGTTAACTTAACTCAAAGTAAACAGAGTCACCACCGTGCTTTTATTTTATTCCAAGTGGAAAAGGAAAAAAGAGCAAATAAATCCTAATGTGTTGGATTGATTTTGAAATGTAAAGATAAGTCGTCATTCTTTAGCGAATATTTCCACTAAAAAGAATGAATCATATCTAAACTTTGTAAAAATGGTTAAAAGGAAAAGCGCGTAAAGGCACAAAAAGAGATTTGATGAGTTTTATATTTTGTATGGTATTTTGAAAAAGGTTTCGATATGCTTATGTGGTTTAACATTTATTAAGAAATGAAATGAAAAGAGTAAAATCGCTTGACCTAAGTCAATGTTTGGTTATGAAAGCGGTTTAAAGTTTGAAGACAAAGAAGTTTTTGAAAAGAGGGAAGAGTTTTAAAAATTTAAGAAGGGGGAAGAGATGAAGTGGCTATCCTAAAAAGAAAATAAAAGAGATAAAGGAGGAAAGATATAACCAAACTTGATGATGCTTCCAATTGTGAGCACAAGAGTTCCATCCTTATAAGCTAAAAAATGGCTAAATAAAGGCAAAAAAAATACCAACTCCATGAAGATCAAAGCAAAGGGAAGGTGTCCTAGAATCTAAGTCCAAAACTCCAACTCCAATGCAAAGGATAGTAACCAATACCCCAAGATCAAGATCAGAAGTTTTTTAGAGGTTTAATCCTTTATTAATATTTTTTGTGACCAAGTGGAAAATAGAAAAATTAACACAACAATATAATAACAAGAATATAAACATGATGATGGATGATAAAGCAATATAAAGCATAATAAAAACAAAGGAGATAAAGGTGCGCTAAGGAAATTTAGATGTTAGTATAGTAATAGTAATAATAATATACATAATAGTGGTATGGTGAACTTAATCATTCACTTATGGTATTCTTTAATCTTTATGTTCAATCACTCATCTTGGTGGATTCAAGTATGAAAATATCTCACTAATGTTAAGTACCTAAAGTGAATTAAATAATTCACTTAGAGGTAGATTTGGACTAATGAATATCAACCACTCTAACCTACACCCAAAGTCCATTTAAATTAATGAGAAATAAGCCCCAAAAATGCCTCCTAGTGTAAAAATAAGAAGGAGGAAGAAGAAGAAGCAAGAGGAACCAATAACAAGTTCAAAATAAGCCAAAAATAGCTTCTGGAGCAATGTTAATCGGTTAACCAATTGGTTAATCGGTTAACACAGCAAATTTTCCAATTCTGGCACAAAACAACACTAGTTAACCAATTAACCATTTTGTACTGAAATTGGTTAACCGGTTCACACTGAACCAGTAGAAGAAAAATAGCCAAAATTCAGCATGATCCTCTTTCAAAAATAGTTCCAAAAACCATATGATCATGAACTGAATTGGCACGAATTTTAAAGTTAAAAACCAGGGAAATCCCTGAAATCAAACAATAATTTATGATCCAAAGGATCAACAACCAAAGTAACCAAAGATCATGCATCTTGAATGTTGATGATGAAGGTAGAACTGTGGAAAAAGTGAATTACCAATAGCACTCTTCAAATTGATCCAACATCAAGCTTGATCTACTGAAATTGATGAACAAAAAGGAATAGGATGAAAGTTTAGCTCAAAGTTGATCAAGAATTCAAGATGACTTCTTGATAACTTTCAAAAAAAAGGGAAAATGAGCTTTGTGATTTAGGGGTTTGGAAGGATATTTTGCAAGAGATTTGTTGGCTATCAAAAGCCTGAGAATTGAATGAGAAAATGCCTCTATTTAAAAAGTTTAGATATGGGAATCTGGTGGAATGGAACTTGCTTGGGAAATTCAAAAATTAGCATTGGAAATTAGAATTTGGAGGGAAATGTAAAAGAGTGGTGATTAGTGAGGGTTTATGGTGGGAAATGATCAAAGTGATGTAGAGAATTAAGAGGGAAATGAATCTAGAATATTCCAATGAGATCAATGGCTAAAATGTGCTGAAATTGAACAAAAAATTCAAATTTCACAGTGGTTAATCGATTAACACATTGGTTAACCGGGTCAAATTTTGAATATTTTGTTTAACTTTGATTGCTTGATTGTTTCGGTCCAATTCTATTGCGCATCGAAGAAGGCATGGAAATAAACACATGAACCTTGGAATTCCTTGAATAAATAAATTAAATCTGGAAATCCTTGATCAGATAAATTTGAATTGTTTGCAGATCAACTTCGACTTTTATCTGTGAAATTCATTCGAGTTGCGAGACATCTATTTTTGGCATTTTTGACCTGGAAAATGATTAACAAAAGAAAATAAAAAATATATTTTTGGATTTTAATTAATGGTTAGTAAACATAAACACATAAAAGAAATAAAAGCAAATGGTGATCCCTTGAGGCATAAACCTACACCCGAGAAACCAGTGTGATATTGTTTGTATTGCAAGATGCAGATGAGATGTAAAGAAATCTTAGGTCAAAAATTAGGGTGTTACAATAGTCTCCATAAAATATAGGATAATAAAAATAGTTATATCCCCCCCGGTGGTACACATCAGAGTAGACGTCGACTCAACAAAGAAAAGGAAGAACACTCTATTCCACTCACATTCAAGCCTATATTGCGTATTATCTGCACAATGCTTATGTAAAGGAAACATTCAAACGGAAGGGATGCGAAATCAAAATCATATAAAGAATTGCATAATCGTATATAAGCACACCAATATTATATAAAAAGTCACCCAATTCATAGTTCACACACCTCACTCAATCAACAAAAAATAATAATAATGCAACATGTATGCAAATGTAAGGATACCCAATCACTACACAATGCATGTGGTACCAATAGTTAACTCCTAGGTTCACTCGCTCCCGATACCTACTATAGGATCAGAGCTCACCAAAAATTATTACCATCACCATAGGTAACACATCACTAATTCCCACCTGGAATTGGCTACTTGCACCCAATCCCTACCATAGGATTGAGGCTAATCAAAACGGGCCACCATCCAAACACCATGATGCATGATTTCATATAAGACATGCAACAACAAAAAACACGCATAATGTAATTCACCTTAACCAATGTACCACGCCATTGTTGGCCACCACACACCAAACACATGTTATATAATTCAGCAACAACAATGGAATAATATAGCAAGCATAACACCTCATTCACATATGTTTCACTCTACAACATACAAATATCACCTCATCCAACACTATCACATAATATTTAAATCAATTCCAGGTACTGAACCCATATTTAAAATACAATTCATTGTGTTATCTTCCTAATGCTTCAAACGACACACGAATCAGACACTTGAAACTAAACATATGATTTTTCAAAAATTTCCAAAATTATCTCTCAGTGTAACCGGTTACACCAAATGCAGAAACCGATTACACCCCTATAACCATACCCCGGATACACCAGTGCCACTAAATATAACCGGTTACACCATTTCAGGTAACTGATTATACCCCTTGCAATTTTCCCAAAAACAGTTTTTCAACAGTGTAATCGATTACACCAATCCTGATAACCGATTACACCTGTAGCAGAATCAATTTTCTCTAACTTATTATTACAAAAATTGTTTTTCAACCCATTCCAAAACCTCAATTTTCACACAAATCAATTATCCCTTTTTTTTACACGAAATTCAGTTTTTAAAAAGTCTCAAAAACCCAATTTTTCACAAAAAAAAAACTCATATACTCAAGTTCTGACTCTGACTTGTAACAGTTCTCAACAACACAACATCCATCATCATGCAATTCCACCAAATTCATGATTCTAACAACATCAACACACAATTCACCAAACAATCATCAACATAGCATCACTAAACAATCTCATATTTCATCAATCACATTATCCATCCAATTATTCACACAATGACAATAATTCACATCATTTAATCACAACATAGAGAGAAAGAAAAGAAAATCATATAGATATAAAACCCACCCACATATTGTCATGCAAAACCTTATATGAACGAAAATCTTACCCTTACCTTACATTTCTTGCAAAGTTTTCTTCTACCTCTAGCAATTGGTGATCTCCCTTGAGCCATATATTTCTCTATTCCTTTTATTCATTTTTCTCCAATTCTACGCGTTCTGAAACCTGGCCCTCAACTCTCGATTTTCCCTCATTTTAATATAACATTATTATTACTAATTCCAACTAATTAAAATAATAATAATAATTTTCATCAAATATTTAATTTAAATAATATCCACCTAATATTATTTAATTAAATAAATATTAACTAATATCAATTAATTAGTTTTGCTCTCACCATCCTTAATCTCTACAATTTTGCTCACACACCCCTAACACCTTAATTTCTAATATTTAAGGCCACAACCCTACACCAAGGGTACCTCTAACATACCAAAACACCACTCAACACATACATACACACAATTTAATTACGGAAACATTAATTAAAATAAATCGGGGCATTATAACTCTCCCTCACTTAGAATATTTTAGCCCTCAAAAATTTACCTGATGCAAACAACTCTAGATACGACTCTCGCATCCTACTCTCTAACTCCCAAGTAATGTTCCCTCCGCCAACGCCTCCTCATGTAACACCCCAAAACTACCCGGCGGAAATTCATAAATCAGAGTTTCAAAATTCGCCTTTAAAATAGGATGTCACATCTTCAACTTTAAAAACAACAATTAACATTTATCGCATATTCAACACGAATACATAACACTTAAACATTGGGAGACAATTAAAAACTTTATTTATTCTTTAACCAAAACATCTTTACAACTTCGCAGCGGATTTTCAAGTATTCAACTAAACATGACATAACATGTTATTCAACTTAAAACAGCTTAGCCACAACATAATCATACTGAAACAACTTAAAAACAACAACTAAAACAACTAAGTGTCCATTCCCCGAGTGTTACATATCAGAGCACCGACACCGACTCGAACTAATCAAGATAACCATCTTCCTGCAAGCTACCAGCACGTTACCAACATAGGGGTAACATTCAAACAGAAGGGGTGAGATATCGATAATTATAAACGACATATGATAAACAATACACAGATAAAGGTTTATACAAGTATCACCACATCACTACAGTAACGACAACAACTTAAACAACTTAAAGCAACATAAACAACTTATCAACTTGAGCAAAATATACAACGTATTCGACATAAATAGCGTAACACAGATATGACTCGAATATGCAAATGCATGTGGTACCCTTCGAAGTAAAACTCCCAACTTAAAATTATTTCCAGGTTATCGAGGCAATCAAGGCATAAGCCTTCAACTTTCAACTTAGTGCCAATCCATGATATGCGAAAAATGATATGCATGATATGCAAATGTTGTGCTTTTCATTCTCAAGGTCGTTTATGTCCCAATTCTAGTATTCAGTAATAATAGCGGTGTCTGGAACATGTGGCAGTGCATAGACATCAATCAGAAAGCTAAACAAGATCGAATAACATAAGAACAAGCTCAAGAGCAACAAAAGATCTCCCTAGAGGGTTATAAGTTCTTACAACAGAAAGAGTATGAAATATTCCCACAACAAGCCTGTGGGTAATCAGGTACAATCAAAGGAAACTAAGCCCTACGGAACTCCACGTCCTTCAACCTCCAGCTAAACTTCTTAATAGCCTCGAATAGTTGAGCAACATTCGAATGTATTGGGTCTTCAATTGACCTCTGGATGAGCAGATCTCTTTGGTCAAATAAAGCATACAAATCACTAATTTGTTGCAAGAATACCTCTTCAATCTCCCTACCGGAACTTGGATTTGATCTATCCTTCTTAGTTTCAGCACGGATTTTGAGTTCTTCTATTTCTTTCTGGGCATCCTCCATTGACCATTGACCTTGATATAGCTTTAGGAAGTAGTCCCTACGCTGCTCGTGGGCTTTCTGAAGTTCTTCGTTCTGGCTTTCCAATTGTACCTGCAGATCTTCGATCTTCAGCTTATATTCTTTCTCCATCTCCTTATTTATTTTTTCTGATTAGCCTCCCATTGTGCTTGCTAGAGAGTTACAACTTTGTTCGCCTCAGCTAATGACTTATTGGTCCTTCGATGCTCACAAGCTTTGCTGATCTCAGCTAAACCTTTCTTCTTGAAGTAAAGTTGTCTATCTTCGAACTCTTTCTATCTGGCCTTCACCATCCTCTCATCATTCTGAACTTTTTCTTCCAGCCTCTGATTAAGGCGCACCATCTTCTGATAAGAACTATGAACCTTAGTGTTCTCTATACTGAGCTGGTTCACCAGAGCTTCCATCTTTTGAAACTCTTCCAAAGGTACAGTGGTCTTGGGCTCAACCACTGAAGGGGAGCTTAAGTAGAGAAAGCTAATAGAGCAATATGGGCTTTCTTCTTCAACCATGTGTTATACTCGGGAAACGTTTGGTTGTTTCTCTTACCAAAGCATGCTATACCTCTTTGCTGCTCCCGAGATTTTCATCCTAGTACAAACACGAAAGTGGCGCGGAAAAGGTAGAGTCGCCAGCCAGACATTTTTATCCCGAATGCATGGAAAAGTTAATGCTGCACAAACCTAAGAGAAAAGGAAAGGACAAGGTCCTGCGAACCAAAGATATGGGTTCGGGAGTCGGTTACAACCTGGGAAGGAATTAGCACCCCAGATCGTCCGCTGTACCCGACGGGATCCACGCTTGTTTGTCTGTTTCAAAGGGTGAGAAATAAGATGTTGCTGAACAAAAGAACTTCTAATTGAAATGGAAGTGAGTAAGGGAACTGGTAAAAAAGAACGAAAAGGAAGGGGGGAAATGTAGGGAAAATAAAGAATGTTCTCGAACGGGCCCTACCCCGCTGCATATGTACCTCATCGGGAAAAGGAGGATCAAATTTGACGTAGTTCGCCTAACTAAGGCGAGAACTATTTGTTTGTGTTTTTTATGGCTGGAACTACTTATGTTTATGCTCAGGTGTTGTAGGCTCGCCTTTAACGAGTGTGTTTACCATCTTGCAAATGAGACAAGTCATCGCAAGTTCGCGTTGAGAGTGAATGAGATGAGAAGAGAATTCCCGCAGGAAAAGACGTTTATTGTTTGTTGTTTTTCTTTTAGAGAAGTGTTTTGATTGTTTTTGTTTGTGAAAATAGCCTCATGATTAGACTTGTACATCATGCTAGACAAGCCCATACTATTCCAAGATGGAATGAATATGAGTGCTCCATGGAATAAGTCTCTGCATCTAAGACTACTTTAACCTTTATTAAAGTGTTTTTTAGCTTTTCTTTATGAGATGATAAAGAAAGCAAAGAGAACCAAAGGTAAAAGTCTAAGGGGGACTAGTAGTCCTAAGTGTTGTCATGCATAGATGAACCTAGGTTAGTGTGGTTTTCTAATCCTAATGAGAAAAGTAAAAGAAGAAAAGAGAATTAGAACTCAACTTATTTCCTAAGGAAGTTAAGTTGTTTCTAAGAACATAGGGGAAAGCCCATACAAGCAAAGCACAAAAGTGCCAAGGCAAACACACTTAGAAAGCATAAAAAGAATGACGAAGAAGTTATATACACAAGACTTACCTCCACCTCCCTACAAAACAATGGTTAGCTTTACAAAGCAATTTCAACACATAAAGCATGGCAAAAGCTCAATTAAAGCTCACACTAGCTAAAAGAAATCACCAAAGGTTTCCTAGGCTTAAGACCCAAAACTAAAGGATCCTAAATGATAAGAGACTTCTAAAGTCAGAATCTAAACCATATTAAATGAAAGAGTATGATAAGAGACTTCTTTAGTTTATAGTGAAGGAGATGAGAAGAGGATTCCCGCAAGAAAGATGCTTGTTGTTGGTTTGGAGCTTTTTAGAAGCTTTTTATTTGAGTTTGCATAGGAGAGTGTATTCAAGTCTCATTTAATGGAGTGTATATTTCTTACGTCACTCTGAAATGGAATGAATAAGAAGAACACCTAAGTATGGAGGAAATCCCTAAACCTAGTTTCAAAGGTTGAGGCTCAAGCATAATAGCCTATTTTACTTGTTAGATGTTTTTGTTGTTTTTGGATTAAGAAGTGTTTTTTAGCTTATGTTTCTAAATCATCCTCATGGCAATATCCCTTAGCTGATTTTTTTTCTTACGTCACTCTGAAATGTGTGCAAGTATCCCATGGAAAAGTCTCTTGGATCATGGAGAAGTTTAACTTTTATTAGGTGTTTTGATTTTATTTAGAGATGAGAGAGAATACTCAAGTGGAGAGAAAGGGAAAACTCTGAGGGAAACTAAGACTCACCCTATGTTATTATACAATGGATATCCTAAGGTTAGTGAGGTTTGAAGAACTCTAAAGCTAAAAGAAGAGAGAATAATAACAAATTCTAACCCACTTCAAGGATTGAATATGAGATTAGAACTCAAAGGGATGAAGAGAGGTTACTTGTCAAAGAAGCATCAAGCGCTTCTCACAAACACGAGTTGAATGCTTAAAAGAGAGAAGAGAGAAGAAGCATGAGTATGGATAAAAATCCACATACTCAATCACTTACCATAGCCCTTACATGAAAGGTTAGTAGCAATTTCATATGAAATCAACCATAAGAAAAAACAACTAAGCATCACACATCCTATAAAGTGAAACTAGGTTTCAAATAAATCCTAAGTCTAAGGATTAAAGTTCCTATAGGTCACATGACTTCTAAAGTCAGAAGCACATATATAAGGTTTCTCTTAAGTCTAATAAACTAAACACAAGTCAATCAAGCACAAACTAAACCTTAAACCCCAAGGAAGTTCCATGTAAAGTTAGTGTAAGAAGAATGAATGATTATATAAGATGAACATGTATTAATGCTCAATGAATGGTCAAATTCAGTAGCATACATCATTTATGAATGTCCTATAATGCCTACGGGTGAGCATATAAATCATGAGAAGAAATGTTCAAGTGATAGAAGGAGTAAGATGAAGAAGAGGTAGGAAGGAGTGAACATATATCATATTGTCGCTCCCGGGATTTTCATCCTAGTACAAACGCGAAAGTGGCGCGGAAAAGGTAGAGTCGCCAGCCAGGAATTTTTATCCCGAAATAATGGGAAAGGTAATGATGCACAAACCTGAGGAAGAAGGAAATGACAAGGTCTTGCGAACCAAAGATCTGGATTCGGGAGTCGATTACGACCTGGGAAGGTATTAGCACCCCAGACCGTCTTCCGTACCCGACAGGATCCACGCTTGCTGTAACGCCCTGATTTGATTTTCCCATTTGTTTTGTTGAGTCTTTAATTGATTTAATTGAGAATTGATTTGTTTGTAGAATTAACATGATTATGTGCTATGTTAATGTGATAAAATGTGAATATGTGTTGTGTTGGTGTGTTGGTGCGATTTTACCGTTTCGAGAGTTTCCGGGTAAGATTGATTAAAAGGGAATTTTAGACCTTTACTTTTAGTAATAAGTTAGAATTATTTAGAATTGGTATTTTGAGAGAAAATAATATTTTGGTTAGAAAAGAGATAAAATGAGTTAACTGTAGAAAATAGAATTAGTTAGTAGTATAAATAGAAATAGAATTGAGAGAGAGTTATAATAGAAAGTTTGTAAGTGAGAAAGAGAAAAGAAAGAAAAGAAGAGAAAGAAAGAGGAGAGAAGAGAAAGAGAAGGAAAAGAAGAAAAGAGAGAATTTCTTCAAGATTGGTCCACGGAGAAGAATCGAACGGGTAAGGGTGATAAAATTTGTTATTCTAAGATTGTATATGATTGTGTATGCTTGGGTTTTTGGTTTAAGTTGATTTTGGAGAGTTTTAAAGAGATAAAAATGTTAGGATTTTGGTAGAAATTGTTAGAAATGGTGGATTTATCGGTTAGATGTTGTTATAATCGAAGTAAGAGGTTAGAAATGTGTGCTAGATCATGTTTGGATAGCTTGGGATGAGTTTGTGGGGTTTTGGAGTGGACTGTTACGTAGTTGAGTTGCTGCAGAATTTGCAGTGCTCGCTCAGCGAGCATTTCCTTGCTCAGCTAGAGTTCCAGCACATTGCTCGCTCAGCTAGACTTGGAATTTTGGAATTTTGTTTTATTCATAACTTTTGATTCGAGTATCCGTTTTAAGCGTTCCACATATCGATTCGAAGCTAAAAACATGTAGAATCTATTGATGCTAAAATATGTAATTTTTAGCCGACTTTTCCGATAAAACGTAAATGAGTTAATTATGGAAATGTGGGTTTGTTATAATGTTGTGGCAATTGGGCAAGTGATTACTATGCTTAAATTGTATGCATATGTATGTTAATGGTATGTGTTGAGTGCATAATTATGTTGTGAATAATGTATGCATTTTCAAGGATGTTTTGTGTCATTTTGCATGTAAGCATCATGTCTGCATTCTTGTGGGTTCCTTGTGAATCTGTTGTAGCGTCGTGTGCTCATGTGGAGTGTGAACGATGACTACAACACGATCGTGTGCCCATGTGGGGTGTGAGCGATCGGATTGTGTGCCCGTGTGGGGTGTGAGCAATCCATAAACATCGTGTGCCCATGTGGGGTGTGAGCGATGGGTTATTATGTTCACATTGATCGTGTGCCCTTATGGGGTGTGAGCGATCGGATTGTGTGCCCGTGTGGGGTGTGAGCAATCCTGAAACATTGTGGGCCCATGTGGGATGTGAGCAATGGAGGACATCGTATGCCCGACAGGGAGTTACTTTAGATAACGAGCGATGATTCTATTTGGTTCCTGAGTGAACTTGCTGAATGTTGAGTCAGTACCGCATTGCATCTGCATAGAGTCGTATGTCGGTCTCTATGAGTTGCATTTTATACATTGTATGTATATGCTTAAATAAACATGATTGTGCATATGTTTATTTGGAATGTTGTGAAATGATTGGTATGTGTGAAGGACATACTTGCAGATATGTATATGCATGTTTGATATGTATATATGTATATGATTTATACATTGAATATATATCTGTGATTTAAACATAGATTGTCGTATGTTTATGCAGAATGAATGTAAATGAAGAATAGACATAAATAATATAAGATTTATGTGTATTGGTAATTTGTGAATGATTGTACATGTTGATTGGTAAATGAAGATACATTGCGATGTATGTGTGTTATGTGAACATGATTGATATATGATTTGTGTTATGTGAATGAAATGGTGATAAGTATGCGTATAAGTATGCTTTATGTTGTGTATGAATGATATGTTGTGGTGAGAATATGTTGATGTATATGTTATATGTTGAGATATATAATTATATGCAATGTTATTATGATAATGTTTCTCACCCTTCTGCTGTTTTCTGATGCTCTACGAGGCATTGCAGATTAGGTGTGCCAGAGTCGTTTTGTGAAGCTTGTCTTCATATCTTTTGGTCGGTCGGCTCTGATATGTAGCACCGGGTAGTTAGGTGGCCTTGTGCCTTTTTTTGGGGATACATTTGTATATGTATTCGTTGTGGACATGTTTTGTATAACATGATATATTTGTACACTTCTAACTTGTAGATATATTTTGATAAATATATAAGTTGAAGTTGTTGATGATTTAAGTTTTCCGCTGTGCAATTTATAATTGAGATATAAGTGTAAGGATTGAAATTCCTTTGTGGATAGCTACCCCATTGTTGCATATCTGTTTGAGCAGGTGTTGTATGTTTTAATTTCACGTAATATGTCATGCTCCTTTTCATGCTTGATTTAAATTATACTCTGACGAAATTTTATCTATACCTAAATGATTTAATGTATTCTTTGGGGGTATAGAAAGGGGGTGTTACACTTGCTTGTTTGTTTCAAAGGGCGAGAAAAATATAACGGCTACTGAAAAAATGAACTGCTAACCGGAACTGGAATGAGGAAAGAAAGGAACTGCAAGAGAACAAAAAGAAAGAATGGGGAAAATGTAGAGAAAATAAAGAATGTGCTTGAACGGGCCCTACCCCGCTGCCTACGTACCTCATCGAGATAATGAGGATCAAAGTCGACGTAGTTCGCCTAACTAAGGCGGGAACTATTTGTTTGTGTTTTTTATAGCTGGAACTGCGTATGTCTATGCTCAGGTGTTGCAGGCTCGTCTGGTACGAGTGTCTTTTATGAGAAATATTTTGAATTTTTTTGTGGACATTCTCATACTAAGACCTATCCATCGCGGTAAGTACTTACACCTCGCCTCGAAACAGGACGCGTATAAACACTCCACAACCAAGTCTCGTGTCGTACAAGAATGTTCGGTTTTTATTACGTGTTTTATTGCTTTTTCTTTATGAGATGAGAAAGAATGACTCAAATTGCAAAAGGCAAAAGTTAAGGGACTAAGACTCAATCCTAATTTTTGTTTATTTATTCAAAGTGGTCCTAATGGTTTGTGTGGTTTCCTAAACCTAATGAATGAAGGGAACTAGCAACTACTAGAATTCAACTTACTTCCTAAGGAAGTTAAGTTGATTCTAAGAACAATGGGGAAACCTATTCAATTGATAAATTCAAATAATAAGGCAAGGCATTAAAATGGAAATAAAGAAATGAAATCTAAAACATGCATATTAAGGTATAAAACCAAAACAAGCCTAAACTTCATCTAAATCTATTTATTAGAAATTCTAAGTCTATGTCCTAAAACTAAGGGACCTATCTAATATTGTCATTCTAAAAATCAGTAATCAAACTATGCTAAGTCATTTTAAAATCCTAAGACTAAACTTAATTAAACTATTTCTTAATGGAGCATAATATCCTAAACTAAACTAAGTGGATTTTACATGCAAAAATAGCCTAAAGATTAATACACTAAAAATACTAAAAGTCCTGGAAAAAATATGAAATTAATCCTATAGGGTCCTAAAATTGACTATTACATTGTGCTAAAAAATATCCTAAAAATTCAGAAGTTAACTATGTCTAAAAAGCACTTAAATATACTTAAGGGTTAACTATAATTTTTTATGGATTAAGCTACCAAAACATCGGATAAAATGGTCTAAAAATCTACCCAAAAATATCCTAAGTTATCTTATTAGTCCTCTTAGCATAGCAAAAATAATGGGCTAACAATCCTATAGGAAGTAGAAAAAATAAAATGAACAAAAACAAGTGCAATTAAAGAAATTCAATAAAATGCTAATTAAGAGAAAAAACAAAATTAAATCAAAAATAACCAAAATTCAGAAAATAAAATTGTCACAAATTTCTAAAATGGATTATTAAGCTACTTAATTTTTTATAGAATTTTATGATGAATTTTACTATTTTTTGATGAATTATTTCTAAACTAAACTAAAACAAAGTGAAATCTAAAAGAAAATAAAGAGGGGGGTGTACTTAGTGATTCTTTCAGTTAAAAGGGATATTGGGCTTTAAAAAGGTGTTGTAAACAGAAAAGCAGCAAGGCCCATTTGCGCAGGCTAGGAGAGTGTATGTGGTGAGGCTCAGTCAACCTTCGTTGACTCAATCCAGGCCATTGATCTGGTCTTCTCCACTAGTAATCTCACAAGTGGTTCAAAAAATATAAGCCTATGAGGACCAAGGTGGACGGCACGCACACGGGACCACTGCAGGGGAAGCCAACCGGACGGTGACACGTGTCACTGTCGGTGTGGCTAGGACTCAAAAAACAAATCCCATCTTATCTCTTTCAACGGTGCTTTTCATGGGGAATTATGAAGATTATTGCCCTTTAATATTCCATTAACAGCCTTAATTATCCATTAAACTTCTCTTATTTCTTAATATTCATTACATTATATTAACTATTCCCAATTTACAACGAGAGTTAAAAGACAATAAGCTGAAACAAAAGGGGCTGAAAAACACTATCCAAACCCTAAACCTTTCTCTCCCTTCCGACGCCGCAGCCTTCCCCAACATCTTCTTCCTCTTCGAATTCACCACCACCATCACCTTTTGCCGCCACCATCCTGCACCACTAAGCCTAACCTAATCACTACAACCACCTCTCATCGCCCCCTTCTCCGTCCCCTTCTTCTTCATTCGCAACGCCGCCACCATCCCTTTTCTCTCCTCCTCACGATCCGTCGCCGCGAGCCCTTACCGGAGAAGAACAACAACAAGCCCACCACAACACTCTTCTAATCGACCTCAACTACCACTCTTCCCTACTAATTTTACCCTAAATTAACCTCTTCTCATCTCCACCTTAATTAGAGACTAGAACTCTAACACTCAACTTAATATGAACCTCGCAAACCTTATGCCATAACAATAATTCTCAAGCATCACGCAAGAATCAGGTTGGATAACTTCATACCTTAATAGAATTCGTTGATTACGAACACACATATCACCTTCTTCAACTTGCTAAAGAGGAAGTTTTGGGGACGAACACAATTCTGATACTGATGAACGCAAAGGTGAAGCTCTAGTTACTTTGGTGCCGACGTACTGCAAAATCCGTTCAGATATGAAATTCGGACATGTTTCCCATTCTTGATTATTCCTTACTTCATCTGCGTCTGTGTTGTTATGGTTGATTCCCTTTGAGAATTCGATGCAGGTTTGCAATATTGAATTTCTGTTGTTCAATATTTACGTTCTTGAATGTCTTTGCAATGGAACTCGCATGCTTTTGTGTTCTTGAATGTCGAAGATGAAGAAGTAGTAGACTATAGAGAGATTGAGATCGATAAATGTGATGGAGTCAGGTGGGGGGATTGAAGATCTCTCTGGTGTTGAAGACTAAGCTCCATTGATGTAAGATGATTCTGAGGAAGGAAATTGGAGAGTGAAGAATGAGTGAAGGAATTTGGATTGAGAGAGATTGAAGAAGTTTTTTTTGATTGATGGAGATTATGGAAGAAAAGGAAGATTGAAGAAGAAGAAGAAATGGTAGAAGGAGAAGTTTGTGAAGGGAGATGAAGGGATCGAAAAACTGTGAAGAAAAGGATTGAAGTTATGGTGATCTTGATTTATTGAAGGGCTTGAGGATGGTTCTGGAAATTTCAAGCAAAATTCGGTTAGAATCAATTTTTAGTTTGTTATTTTTCTGTTATGGTTTTTGGATTTCTGAAATTCTGTTTTTGATTTTGAATTTGCAAATGGAAATTCTATTATGAGGATTGATCATGTTATGATTCTATTATGCTTTTTTTTTGTTAGAGAGCAACCGAATTTCTTTTCTTCTATATGTATTACTGAAACTGAATTTTCTCTTATTTTCGTGATGTTTGTTAGGGACTGACTGAAGATGAGCTGAAGAGTGAAGATAAGGATCATTCGAGATTGAAAGTTAATGGTAAAGAGTGTAGTAGAGGGGATTGAAGAAGTTTGCGGCTTTTCCAATTGAAGGTGGAAAGTGATTTGAATGGATGAATTGAAAGTGTTGAATCACCGTGTTGATATCGAATGCTACAGGTCCTCACGATCGTGATGGAGGTCCATTGAAGGTGGCTTTAAAGATTGTTAATTGTGGTGATGCAGAAGAGATTGAAGGGCACTTCTTCTGTTTATTTTCTGCCAGAGTTTTTTCCCCCTTTTAACTGTTATTTTATCAGTTAACATCCCTAATCCTTTTCCTGTTTTATCTTATTCTGTAATCCAATATGTTTTTTTTATCAATTTTGATATGTAATTTAATCTCTCCTTCATTTTCGACTATGGTTTACCGACTCAAATTTTTGATATGTAATAATATGAAACTTCGGTGATTACTAAGTCTTAATGTCATGCTACAAATTCTTTCTTCCAAAAATCAATGAATGGGCTTGGCTTTGATGGGCCTACAAAAACTTTAAGACCTAATCAATGGGGGTTAAAAATTAAACATAATGGGCTTCACACTTGGAAATTGATGATGGACTTGGAATAATAGATACATGATTTGGTTTAATTTGATATAGAAACGTAAAGAAAATAAAGGGTTTAACATGACAATGGGTGTTGACTTGAATTCAAACATGGGCAAATGAATATAGCCTTGAAGTGCGAACAAAGTTTATTCCTTTAGAAAATAAATGATCTTAAAGATCGGACGTAAAATGTTGAATATTATTTGGATCAAGGATGATTTTGGAAGTCGGTCTCAATATGAATAAATGGGCTTAAACGGATTAAAACATAAAATGGCCCTTGTTAGAATCATGGATTTATAAACATCGTGGACGCGACCAAGGGATGATGAAATATAAAAATCTCCATAGTTCTCTTAACACGCTTAGCCCACATTCCAGCCTTCAAACCAACCAAACTTACATCCTCAATGAAAACCAATACCTCAAACTTCAGTCAATAAAACTTCGACCTTATTAACTTGTATCACAAGCAACGAACCACAATGCTCTAATCACCATACGAGCCCATAACTTGATCTCTTGTACCATGAACCAATGTTCCTTTGCCATGAAACCCTAATCAGCTCCGCATACGCTATGGTCTTCAATAAATTGTGTCTCAAATGATAATGGAATCCCTTGAACGATAAGATTATTCATGAATGAATTTCGCAAGAAACTTCATCTAGTCTTACTTAATTAGGGAAATAAACCCTAATCAGGATGCGATAATACAAACAGACTCTATTAAACCCTGATAGATGTGGATATGAAACCCTAATTTCGTAATCCATGAAACCAACTCCAGTGAAGTAAAAACCCCAAACCAACGGAATAAACTGGTTCTTCAGAGCACTGGCCCCATGCCTGAGGAATCCATGAAATGCATGATTATGAATGTTATGCCCTAATGAGAAATGCGGATGAATGCGAAGCGATAAGCCAGTAAGGTAATAAATGTGAGGGAAAATTTTGAGGTATTACACACATAACATGGAATAACTTGGAACAGAAGCCAAAGTTGCAAACAAACATGAATGAACATGGATAAGGTCAGCATCAAGTGTCAATTAAGATGAGTTTGGCATGCATTAATTAGTCATACCAAATGCATATGCAAGTTACATTGAAACTAGTTGAAGAAAAGATGCAAATTAGGTTAAACTAATTCAAGTAATCATACAAATTAGGGATGAATGGCATTTGAATGCATGAAGTGGTCATGGGTCACTGGCATACTCATTATGATAAATTCACATGATAAGTATGAATGAGCATGGATGATTCAATTACAAGTTATATTGGTGATTAGAAGAGAATAGAAGTGGAACTAGGTCATAAAATTCAAGTTTAGGATGCATATTGTAACACGGTGGGAGCGCAAAATTGGTGTTTTTGTTTGACAAAAACATGTGCTGATAGCAAGAGTCGTCACCAACTTTTATTTTATCCAATAGGAAAGGGTATAAAAGAACAAGAAATACCTTTTAAAAATTTTGAGTTTGGGGGGTAGGTTATATAAAGGGAATGTCTTAGCACCCTTTATATCCATGGTTATCCATGGGCTCTTAGTTACTTAGCTCACTTTAACTTGTTTGAAAACTGTGTAGTGTGTGGTCAATGAAGGCAACTTGTAGGGGTGTCTTTAGCAATTCGTAGGGACTATCATCATTTATTCGTAGGGACAAGATCATTATTCTGTAGGCAACCTTGAAGAGACTTTAATCTTTTGAATCTATAGGGACTTGATAATTTATCTATGAAGAGACTTTGTTTAAGACACCCCCCACTTTCGAGGGACTTGACCATGTTTTAAAGCAACTGAAGGGGGAAACCCTAGGAGGTGCAGATGAAGATCGTAGAATGATTGACTTACGTGTGTGAATATTAGTTTCAGATATTTATCTTGGATATTTAATGAGCTAAGTCCAATTAATTCAGCATACATTCTTTTCACACCCTAGGTTTACTAACCACGCAGTTTAATTATTTTGCGGAAATTAAAAGCGGAAAATAAAAACCCTAAACTATTACATGGCTTTGGGAGAGATACATAAATAAAACCTGATAGAAAATGTAAAGTGCGAAAAATAAAACCTAAAACTATTACAGGGCTTTAGTAGTTACATTATCTTTAGAAATCATAAAATAATCGAAATGAAAAGTTCGGAAGAATATTGAGTCTTTGAGATGAGAGAATGATATGTTTTTTTATTATGCTATTAGAAGAATAAAAAAAATAAACAGAGTCAGATAAAATCACTACATATTTTAATATAATGAAAAATAAGAAAAGTAATTAAAATAAAATCTAAAAAATATTTAAAGGATGCTAAAAAACTAATAAAATCAAATAAAGAGCGCACAATTTTTTTCCAGATTTGTTTGAAACTATGGAAATAGAAAATAAATCAAATAAAATAGAAAAAAGAGGAATTTGCGATTTTGAGGGTCGAAATCTTTTAGAATTACATTCTAAAAGAGTATTGTTCTTCGATTTTTTTCGGAACTTTTGGAAAAAAAATTCAGAGTAAATCGAAACAGTAGCACTTCCCTGACTTATCTGTCAGACTGTAATTCTTATCACTACTGCAGCCTTCAAAGTATCGGCGGAAACAGATTACAGCAGATTAACCAACAGTCTAGTTCTTCATGGTGCCCTAACAATGGTGTTGTTATAAACAATATTATGAAAAGAAAATGTATTAAAATGTTATGAAACAAAAGATTTGAGATCAAGAAAAAGTAAGAGGCGACATGTGTTCATAGGTTGGCCTCCTGGAAGTTTATTGAAGATGATTGGATGAAGAAAGAGGCTGGAAACTTGATATGAAGTATTTTTTGAAATTTTTTTAGGGTTTTTTGGTGTGATAATTTTTGTGTCTTTGGCATTTGGTTGTGTTATGTATTTATAAGTGATGGAATTATGTCAAAAAGTTGGGCCTTTGTGGATGGATTTTGGATTGCTTGAAGGTGAAGAAAGGATCTTTCTAATTTGGTCAAAAAATTAGATGAAATCATACTTTTTTGGTCTTGCACGAATTTGGATATTTTCAATCAACATAACCATCAAATATTTGATCCCAAAATAGATCTAAGATCAAATATTTGATTTTTTATTATTTATCTTAATTAAAATTGAATTTAAATGAAATAAATCCAATATAATATAAAATAAATATAAAAAATCATATATTATGATCTATGGGTCGTGCATGATCTTATAATTGAGTTTGGGTTGGAAAAATATCGGGCCAGTTGGAAGAAACTTGAGTTTTGGCCATTTTTGCTTCATACACCTCCTCAAAATTGTCCAACTTCAACAATGCATAACTCCCTCAATTTGTATCCCATGAATGTGTTATAGGACTTTTTAAAAAGCTTAGGGTGTCCTCTAACTTCTCCTTTTGGTCCCATGTCCATTTGATTTTCCATTTTCAAGTTATGAGCTTTTGAAAAAGTTGACCTTGGCTTGTGAGACACAAAGTTGTAGAGAATTGGATTTGCTTCAAAATGAGCTTTGGATGGGAATTTTTGATAAAGTATGTGAAAGCTATGGCTGGTCAAAGTTCAGTTGACGTTTCCTACACAAAACCCTAATTTAGCAACTCCTAATTCTTGATGATCTGAGATTTCCTTGATGAATCATGATCAACCCTTGATAAAATGATGAATTTCACCTATTAATATTGATGTTGACCAAAAATATTGAAGTTTGACTTTAAGTTGAACACAGTTGACCTCAGTTGACTTTCTGACCAAGTTAACTGATTTTTTAGGTATCTGAGTATCTGACTGGTCAAACTTGTTGGGAAAGCTCTGAAACTTAACATGAGGATTCTTTAAGGTATATGGGATTTTATGAAGTCCACTTTGCTTGAAGAAACTCAAAACCCTAATTCTAGATCCATTGTTTAGGAGGAGGCTTTGTTTGATGAACCCTTGAATCCTTTTGAGCAATTGTGAATCATATGACTATTAGGAGGCCTCTTGAAATATATGATCTTGAATGTGTGAGGAAAAATTTGGGGTACAACACATATATACCACATACACAAACCAAGTGAAAGCATAATGGACAAGAATTATAATTCTAACCACATGACATATAATGTCTTAATGAGTACCTATAATGTCCACAAATTGATCCTAATATGAAGGCACAAGTTCCATACCTAAACTAGGGTTAGGAGTTAGCAATGGTTTACACAATCATGGATGTCTTAAAAGGAAATGAAAATCACACAAAAAATATGAGGAAAAATGAATGGATGCAACACCTTTGAGACATGAACAGAATGCAAACATGTCACAAAGTTAGAGGTCAAGGAAGATCAAAGCTCAACTTCAATTATAGGTCATAACCTCCTTTAAGTCACTTTTCAATGATGCACAAAGATGAATGTCAAAACCTAATATGGAATGCTTCTAAAAATTAACAAACATATGGATTAAGTATATTAAGATATCATGTAGTCACATCAAATGCCATGTCAAAATTCAAAACCAAACTATGCCAATTAAAATGAAAATGGACATGTATCATGGATGATGAACCTTTAAAAAGAAATTCAAAGAAAACTATGATATTAATACAAAAAATAATAAAAATCATAATTAAAAAATGCTAAAAATTATTTAAATGTGTTCTAATGCAACATGAATTGGTATTTTTAACAAAAGAAATCTGAAAATATATGAAAAAATAAATTAAAATGGAGAAATGATGGAGGGGGTACATAAATAACAAAATCGTAGTTAAAAACATGCTTTGGGCTTGAAGTTGGGGTGTGAAAAGAAAGGGAGAGCCCAGTCCAATGGGCGCATGGTCTATGAAGTTATGGTGTACCTCAGTCAAGTGATTGACTCATTAATGGCCCTAGGATGCAGTCAATGTAGATGATTAGAAAATTATCCAAATCTAATGGATCAGAGTACACGCGCATGCTATGAATCAAGATCATACCCACATATGATGAGTAAAAAGTCAACCAAATGGGACTTAGGGTCACGTATTTAGGAGTGTGGCTCATTAATTTGCTGTCATGATAATACACGTAAGATAAGAAAGATCCAAGGGTTATGATATAAATTGGAAATCTTAGGGTTTATGGGGTTCAAGCAAGTTCACCGGTCAGAGAAAACTCCGGTCATCTTTTCCGACAAGTCTCCGGTGACAATGCTTCAAAATAATTCCAGAAATGAATAATAATGGCACTATTAGAAAGCTTAGGTTACGTAGGTTCTAAATCCAGTCATGAAATTCACATACAATATGCACATAGAGATAATCGAAGCCAAGAAGTTTTGTCATAAAACTGAAACTATGCTCCTATGGAGCCTATCATCTAGCCAAATCACTAATAGCTTCTATTAAGCTCAAGAATCAACCAAAACAAACTTGTAATTAGTGAATTTAAAGCAAGCAAAATTCAGAAATTCAAACCTGTGGAAACTGAATCCAAGGTTGTAAGAAGACCAGAGGTACCTCCTTTTATTCTTAAGCTTATGCAAGAGCCAAATAAAGACTTGAATGAATTTGTATTGATAAGAAACCAAAGAACTAGAGTTGAACTAGGTTATAAATAGTGCTTCAATACTCTATTGTTGTTCTTAGATCAATGATGAAGAAAATGAGGTGAAAAGTATGATGTTGAAGCTGCAATATTGATAGATTCCAGAGATAGAATTTGAGATGTAAAATGTGGAAAAATGAGAGAATGAGAAAGTTAGTTGGAGATTCTGTTATGACTTGTTTTTATATGGATGGTTAACCTCTAACCATTATGGTTGATGGTTAGAACCATAGTTAAAGGTGGTGTGGTGAGCATTGAAGCTGAATGGATCAAGTTTCACATGAATTCATGTATGGTTGTTATGCTCATTTGGAGGTGGATCATGGTTCCTTATGGTGGGCATTAGTGATGTATGGGGATGATAGTGATGTCTTATGGATGTTGCAACAACATAACTTATTATGTAAGTAACTTTTGAATCTTTTCCTCATTCGTGTATATCATGTGTATGTATGCATGATATGTAAGTTGCTTGTATGCTCAAATTTGGCAATGAGTGAGAGATTATGTGTGTATGCGTGTGAATCTTTGTTGGCTCAACATAACAACAATGCATTGCCTTCAATTCTAGTCCTCCAAAATGCAATTAAAATAATGGCTTTCCATGGAGGATTTCTCCAAGGTCAATGTATGAAAATGGATGATTTTGAATGAAAATGATCAAGAATGAATGACATAGCAAGTTTATAGTTGATTTCAACAAGAATAGAAGCTTGGAAGATGGTGTAAAATGGCTTGAAACACAAGTAAGCACAACTGCCCCCATGGGCGTGCTAGCTTGGCCCAAGCATAGGGAAAGAATCTAGTTTTGATGACCCATGTTTGAACCATTATATCTTCTTATCCTTTGGTCAGATGAAAAATGTTTCAACATCAAAGTTGAAGAGGAGATGAAAATGAACAACTTTGATGTTCAACAAATTTTCATTTGAAATATTTCTTAATTGAGAAAAATGGCTTGACATTCAGCCTATAACATGTTTGGTGAAATGCAATGCATATGGCACGCCCATGCCTTGGCTTCTTGGCAAAGTTGCTCGGGTTTTGTCAAACTTTAATTGATCATATCTCTCTCAATTTTATCCAATGAAGATAATCTTGCTATGGATTTGAAGCTCCGGATGTTCTCTTTAATTGACTCAGCTTAGGCCTAAAGTTTGAAGCCTTTATATTAAAGAAATGGGGCTTAAAAGTGAGATGCAAAATGGCCTAAACTTGCCATAAATAGAAACCCTATATTTCTATTTTAGGCGGTTATGTGATTTCTTGGTTTTTCCATGAATTTATTGACTTTTCTTTATCAAATTTCAACCACTGAACATATTCAACTTGTGGAACATGATTTTGACCTCAAATAGTCAGGAGTTGACTTTTTCCTCTACATAGTTGATTTTTTCCCCAATTTCTTGATTTTCAAGTAACTGACCAATTAGAGACCTTCTTAAATGTTTCAATGGACAATATCCCATCCTTAGACACTTAATTTCATATGGAAAACATTGAAGTCAAGTTTCAGACAAAGTTTCGTTAGGAGACCCCTTGAACCAGAAACCCTAATTTTGGCCCTTTTTGTTAGGAGATGTTGCACTGCTTCAACTTCTTGATCAATCCACATCTTCCAATGGTTTGAGAATTAACATAAGGTGATATGAGCTATGAGAGACCTTTGAGGCTTGTTAAGAGACCCTTGGATCTTCTTCTTTGACTTTGAATTATCATAACTTTAACAATCAACGATCACATGCCTTATGCTTCAAACTATGAATGTATGCTTTCTCTTCCTTTGATTTATATGTAATTCAATGTATGAGAATTGTATGATAAATGGTTTGAAAAAGAGAGGGAAAATTTTGGGATGTTACAGTGGTGCAGGTAGAGGAAGAGGTGGTGGCCGAAAACCTGACAAAAGTCATATTCAGTGTTATAATTGTCAAAAAGTATGGTCACTGTATTAGTGATTGTCCTGAAAAGCAGGAGAATCAAGAAAGTGACGCTAAGCTAGAGAAACATGAAGAAGAAGAAATGCTATTGATGGTTACAACGAGACATGAAGAGATATTCAAGGACCAATTGTACTTGGACTCAGAAGCCTCAACACACATGACTGGTAGGAAAGATTGGTTTTTCAACATGAAGCCCTTGATGAAGAACATGGTGAAATTTGCAAATGATAATACTCTAGCAGCTGAAGGTATTGGTGAAGTTTTGATTATGAGGAAAGATGGCAAGAGGTCAGTAATTTCAAATAGGGTGTACATACCATGCATGAAGAATAACTTGCTAAGTATAGGGAAGCTGGTCGAAAAGAACTACAAGGTGTCGATTGAAGACAAGATGATGAAAATTCTCGAGGCAGGTGGTAGGTTGATCTTGAAGGCTCCAATGTATCGCAATAGAAACTTCAAGATCAAACTAAATATGATGGAGCATAAGTGCCTTGCAACTGCAGCTAGCAGAGATGAATAGATGTAGCATTATATACTTGGTCATCTAAATTTTAAAGACATCAAAGATTTGAAGAGGAGTAATATTATTTCAGGATTACCAAAATCAACATTCCAAATGAAGTGTGTGAAGAATGTGTTCAGGAGAAGCAGCATAAGAATAGCTTCAGCAAGGATGCAGAAAGCAGGTTGAAGGCAATTCTTAAACTCATATATGTCGCTCCCACCTGATGACACAGGGCCAAGAGGGGTACAGACGCGAACGGTCAGCAAAAGGAGAAGGAATGAATAGAGTGGCCAGCTAGGCATTTTTATCCCGAAGGAAAGGTAATGCTGCATAAACCTAGGAAAAAAAGATGGATAAGACGGTTGCGAACCAGAGAAACTGAGAAAGGGGGTTGGTTACAACCTGGGAAGGTATTAGCACCCAGATTGTCCGTCGTACTCGACAAGATCCACGCTTAAAAGATTTGTGTTTTAAAAGGGGTAGTGTCAGTGCAATCTGTGTATCAAAGCTGGAAAGAATGCAAGTGTCAGTGTGAAAGAAATGTGAAGTGAAATATATGAAGTGTCAGTGTAAGAACAAGAGTGAAATGCTCAAGACTATGAGGCTCAAAGAATAATGCTGGAAGGAGGGGGAATATACAAAGACTTTTGTTCGATAACAGTTAAGTTATGCCTACGTATCCTCTCGTGCAATGAAAAAGTCAGAACACCGTAGTTCGACTCAAAGAGTCTGAAAGATAAATTGACTTGTGAACTGCTTACTTGTCTATGCTTAAGTGTATGGCCTATCTGGCTCAGGTGCAAACTGTCTTGCATTAGACGGAAGAAACAAGTTCTCGTTTGTGAGTGAAGATGATGAGAAAAGAATCCTGGAGGAGACAATTATTGTTTGTTTTTGTGTTTTCAATCTTTTATTGCTTTTCAGTGTTTGTCATAAGAAAATGAGCTTAGGCCTAAACCAAGGGTTAGTAAACTCATCACATCCTCCCTCTAATTAGGGGTAATGAGAATACCCTAAGTATGAGATAAACACCTCACACTTAATCACCATGATGTAGGATTAAGATCATTATCCTACTTGTAATTATTTAGATGTTTTTGGGAGTTTTTGTTTAGTGTTAAGTAATGAGTTTAAGCCATAATCAGGGATTTAATGGACTCATTACACTATCCTAATAGAAGGATAATAGATGAGAACATTTAAGCTGAGGAAGGCTCCTCAACTTAATCCATGATTAGGGATTAACCTCATGACAAAACAAACCTTTATGAGAGTGGATTTTAGTTAATGGTAAGATTAAGAAATGGATTTTATGGTTTGTAAGACAACTTGAGGGGGACTTGTCCATTAACACTAGGGTTGGTCCTTCTTAACCAATTAAGGAAGAATTAGAACCCTAATGCAAGGCCCAAGTTACAAGCTTGATGTCTTAGTGATTATTAGATGGATTGATTAAAGTATTTAAACACATTAAGGGTTTAACACTTAGGATTAAATTTATACACTCCATCCTAATAGAAGGATGCAGGCATAAGCTTAATCACAAAGCCTTAAAACCTTTAAGGTTTAGTCCCTGATTATGGGATGAGAAGAGAAGACACAAAGATGACACAAAGGTAAAACTAATGGGGGGACTAATCAAACCCTAATTGTGATCATGCTTGGTTATTCCTAGGGTTTATGAGGCTTGCAAAAGATCTTCAAGAGAAAAGCCACCATGGAAGAAACAGATGAAAGGAGGAAGAAACAAAGAGAAGCAGGACAACTTGTTTCACTTAAGAAGACAAGTTGCTTGGAGAAAGAAAGTGAGGAGGAGACATGAATGAGCCAAGCTCACTCTAATACAAAAGTAAAATGCAACAATGAATGCATAAGAGGGATGAGAAAAGATTATGAGAAGTGAAGGCAAATTCACTTCTCAAGCACTTACCACCTGAAAAGTTAGTAACAAGAAAGGAAATGCAATGGAAATGAGATGAAATGCAATGATGCAAACCAAAGTCAGAAGCATAAACATGATGTTAATGATGCTAAGAGATGATGCAAACACATGTCAAGAGTTGTGGATGATCATACAAGGATGTGGATGCAAATGAAGCATGATGTGAACCATGAAAGTTCATGAAAGTTTATGAAATGGTATGAATGCATAACATGGCAAATGAATGATGCAATGATCAAACATGATTCTAATATGTCCTAAGATGTCTTATATGTCATGAGGATGCACAAAATATCATGGCAAGTTCATGTATGCAAGCAAATGAGAGATGAATGCAAATGAAAGCCAAAATTAGGGTTTATGCACAAGACACAAAGCAAAATTCAAAATCAGAAGCAAATGACAAGATGAAAAAAAGAAAATGGAATCAAAAGAACCCTAACCCTACACAAGCTCAATGCCCATAGGAGGGGACCTAAGTCTTAACCTAATGGAAGCTATGATTTTCACAAGTTAGCTAGGGTTTTAAGGCACCTCAAAAGGAAAAATGCACATTAAATTGAAAATGAAAGATAAATTCAAACCAATTTTACCCTAGAAACTACATGATATTAAGAATGCAATGCAAGAAGAACCATCATCAAACTCTTCATGGTTAGACAGAATGAATTTTTCTAAGTTAGAACAAAAATATTGCCTTTTAAGAACTTTAATTCCAAAGAAAAATGTCAAAATATGTCAAGAACCAAAAAGAAATTTGTTTGAAGAGTTTGATAATGTTTCTAAATGTATTAAAATGCAATGTGAATTTTTTTGTGATTTTTAGAAACCTAAATGCTATTTTAATTAATTAATTCTCATTAACTAATTAAAATAAACATTTAAGTATTTTTAAAATACGAAAATTATGCAAAAAATAAAATAAAAATTATTTTCATTAAGAGAAAAATATTTTATGCCATGGTGCAAAAAATGAGATTTTTTGGAATTGATTTACTATTTTAAATAAAATGGGCAAATCAAATGAGTTAAAAGGAAAATAAAATGAAATTAAATGAAAAGTAAACAGATCCAAGAGCCAGGATTCAAATGGGACACGCGGGAGTTGACTGGCGCGTGAATAGAGGGCCAGGATTTGTTCTGAGAATTTGAATTTAATAAAACCTAATTAAGCTAATTAATGACTGATTAGGGTTTTAATGTGAAATCTGGGACGTCCAAAACGCGCGCGAAGCTGGATCTAAAGGCTTATATTCAAACTGACCTAAAACCCTAATTAACCCTAATTACTTTCAGACGACCGGAACAGTGGTTCCGGTCGTCTTCTCCGGCAAGGCAAAATCCCTAACTCTCTCTACAAGCCACCCCACCCCAAATTAACTGCCCAGAAACAATCCCCCACTCAAAACGAACTCAAACCACCATCCAAACATAATTTATAACAAGCATACATGGAGAATCGAAGAAAAACAGAAAAACTGGGCAAAGTTTCAGAGAGTCATAACATGTTCATTTCTCAACTATTTTCAAAAATAAAAAGAGCAACATGATCAGTGAAGCATGGAGAACAACTCTATAACAAGAAATACAAGTTTTGGTAAAATTGTTCTTGATGATACCTGAACTTGAGCTTTCGAAACATGGACTTTCTGGCAAGTTCTTTGCTTCCAATCCACTCCAATGATTCCCCCCAAGAGCTTACAATGCTTAGCTGGAGTTTATATGGCCTCAAAATGAAAATGGCAGAGGTTCAGTTTGTGAAATGTGAAAATCGTATTTTTGATTGTGAAGGTTTTAGGGCCAAATGAAAGGTGGGAAATGATCAGTGGATCATGGTGAGTTGAATGGTGAAAGAAACTTGAAGGTTTGATGGTTGAATCAAGAGATTCGAAGGCTTTTGCAAATTTGGGGATTTTGGAGTGTGTTGAGTTCTTGGAGTTTCAGGCTGTGTTGTGTTATGTTTTGGAATGCTTGAGGTCCACATATGATGCTCTGATTGGGCAGAGAGTTGGTAGTGGCACAGTTTGATTGGCATGGAGCAAAATGCATAAAGTCAACATTTGTGTAAGTGAAGGCATGGACTGGTTCAGTCATGGTACAAGGGTATGGCTCGAATCAGCTTGCTTCAAGGAGGTCCATGGAAGTCATATTTGGCAGCTGGCACAAGTGGATGAAGAGTTATGGAGCATTTCGCAATTTTGTCCAACTTTGGCCCCTTTTGAGATTCTTGAAGTTTAAGGCATGGAACTTAAGAAATTTTTGGGCCAATATGAAGTTTAGGTCATATATGATGTTTATGTAATGCTTAGACAACAATTAGAGGTCACATTTTGCCCTGGTACAAGAATTTGCAAGTTTCCCTCTTTGGCACACAAGTGAATTTTTGTGATTTTGTCCAACTTTGCAAGGCCATAACTTTTGTTCTAAAATGAATTAGGTCAAGTTCTTGTACTTTTTGAAAATGGGAGGATCCAATCTACAACTTTCATGACCAAAGATTTTTCATTTGAAGCATTTTTGAATCAAAAAGAGGAGGTTGAAAAACTTTCCCAAAATGGCAAGTTTTCATTACAAGTCACTTTCCCAAAATGGCAATTTTGCAAATGGCTTGAAATTCTTCAATTTTGTGAACTTATAACATCTTCTAAGATCAAATAAAGATCATACACATTCAAAATGAGGGAGAAGACCCTTTGGTTGGGCAATTGGGGGCCTCAGATGCCCTGATTTTGCACTGACTTGTTCAAGAAGTCATCTTTTGATCAGATGCCTTCCCCATTGAATTTATTCATGAAAATTGATATGCATGATCCTAATAACATATAGAGACCAATAGAAACAAGAATGACCAAAAAATTTGAAGTTATGGCCTTTGAAACCAAAACCCTAATTTCAGGTCATCTGTGTAGTTAAGCCTGGCTCTGCTTCCATGCCTTCCTCAGTTCTTGTGATTCTTTGACTTCCTTGACTTTGGGAGGATATAATATGATGCTTGAACATACATGGACCCTCTTGAGATGATTGAAGGCCTTTGGAGTGGCTCAAATGGCCCAGGGATGGCTCAGATCACAAACCCTAGATGCAGATGACTTAGAACCAATGCAGTGAAGCAAAAATGCAATATGAGATGGTATGATTGAACTTATGCAAATGAAAAGAATAACAAGCCATGGTGTGAATGAGTGAGGGAAAATTTGGGGTGTTTACAGCTGCCCCTATTCAAACATGAGTTAGCTGTGCAGGATGTAAGCAGCGGCTTAACAGGCAAACAAGATAACTTGTGGTTGAATACCAAAGACAGTCCAAAATTTGCACTCACTGAATGAAGAAGAAAAAGGATATAGATTGTAAAAGGAAATAAAGTATGATTATAAAGTGCGGGCGACGGAGGACGACCGTCGAGCAGGGGACGACTGCTGGGGATAAAGCGATGACGTGGACGGCCGACATGCTGGGGAAATAAAGCGATCATGATGGGGACGACCATCAGATAAGGTAACAAGACTCTTTGAGGATTAAAGGTAAATGATGGGGACAATCATCGGGTTGAAGAAATAAATGATGAGGAACGGTCATCAAAGGTGAAGGACGATCACCTAGCAGGGGCGGCTGCTTTGTTGGGGATAAGGATGAGGGGCGGTCATCCAAGGTGAAGGACGATCACCTGGCAGGGTACGGCTGCCGAAAGTATCACGACATAGGACGAATGTCGGATGAAAAGGTCGACGATGGGGACGGCCATCAGATAAGCATGATGAAGGACGATCATTAAGAGGTTAAGGACGATCACCTAGTAGGGGACGGCTGCTCTGGGGTTTTATCATGACATAGGATGAATGTCAGATAACAGAATCAACGATGGGGACGGCCGTCGGATAAAATGATGAAGGACGATCATCAAGAGGTGAAGGACGATCACCTAGCAGGGGACGACTGCTAAAAATATCACGACATAGGACGAATGTCGGATAGGAAGGGGTTCTTATGAATAGAGACTCCGCTGGGGATGATGAAGGACGATCATCAAACAGGTGAAGGACGATCACCTGGCAGGGTACGGCTGCCGAAATGTATCATGACATAGGACGAATGTCAGATAGAAAGGAAATAGTTTATTCGGGATTTGTCGGGGACTCTTCCGGGGAATAGTAGACACTGACGAGTGTCTAAATTCAAGAAGATATAAGTGATTGACACTGTGTATAGATTAAAGACGCGGACGAGCATCCTTAAGATTATGATATGGACGAGTATTGGTAAAAACAAACGCTGACGCAAGTTCAGAGATGATGGTACGAACGAGTACCACCTGGTTAACAAAGAATCACGGACGAGTGTCGAATCTGAGGGGATTTAAGTGGTGTATACAAGATACGGACGAGTACCTGTATGAGTACAAAGTATGTGTGAGACATAGACGAGTGTTCAACTTGCTGGGGAAAGCACGACACAGACGGGTGTCGGAAGAAGTGTACTATAAATAAGTATTTGATTTACAATCAGTGTTTGGGTAATCATGTCGGGGAAAGGTGACACAGACGAGTGTCGAAGGAGGAAAACACACATGTATTAGTGAGTGCAAAGGGGACGCTTTGGCTTTCTGCTGGGGATATGACACACACGAGTGTCGAGAGATATCTGTTATGTATAAGTATCTGCTTGTAGAAAATATTATGGCGACTTCCTGGGGAAGGATGACACGGACGAGTGCCAAAAAAAATCATGTATTTGTATACTGGGAATGCAAAGAAGACGCTTTGGCATTCTGCCGGGGAATTTGGGGAGTATTTTGTATATCGTTGATGGAATGTCAGTATTTACAAGAGTTCGGTTCGACACATGGCTTATGATTATGCAATATGTTTGATTTTTGCCGTAATGCTCCGTATTAGACGGAATGCTACGCCCTGGGGAAAGACATGATGTGAATGCTATGTTTATGCAAAGATACCAATTCGGGATTCGGATCCCGTTGCTGTGAAGATCTTTGGCCGATCTGCTTGAAGGAATATCCCAGTTGGGGATGAGATCACTGGTAGATCTGATACAGATGGTTCTGCTTGGGGAAATAGATCACTGATAGACCTATCTTGGTAATGAGGAGCCCAGCTGGGGTCTGTGGAAGCTTCCATCGCTTTGTTGTGAGATCTTCAAACATTGCTCTTCTGGATAGAGGCTGGAGCTTGGCGGGGAGATGATTCCCTGTTTTTGCACTTGGTTGGGGATGAACGATCACTGAACGATCTTCCTAGTGTTTCTGTGGGGATTCTGGCTGGGATGGGGAGGCTTGACAACTCAGCTGGGGATAAAGCATTCCAGATGCTGCTTTGGAGGAGGTATTTGAGTTCCTGCAAATCCTGTAAAGACAAAGAAACGTACAAATATCCCGAGGTATCCCTTACTGGATTCCATCATAGGAATTTAGACACTCCTGGAGCGAATATATCACCTGTAAGCATGTAATTTTTAGAAGAGACTCATCTGTACTTATGCAATCATTATATTAAAGATATCGGACATTTTTGCAAATAAAATGTACGATACGAAATGTGACCAAAAATTTGATTTTATTGATTGGTTTGCCCTGAATTGGCAAGTACAGTCAAAGAAACAGATCCCCTGAAATGAGGAGATTGTTACAAAATTGAGAAACAAAAAGATGCTGGAAATGTTGACGACGCTTTAGTAAGCTTCCCTTTTGCTATGACTTGTATGACATTGACGCTCTTCTCATCTTGCTTTCTGAAGAAAACTGATTCTGACTGATGCTTTATACTTTCGAAGCTTTCCATGTGGGTGATACAGACGAATTCAGAATGCAGTTGTTCGCTTATTCCCTTGTTTTGCGTGGATCGCCCTTTCGGGTTTTCAATCCACCGGGATACCCATTTTTTTTCCTGAGTTGTCCGATGTGGCTTTTCAACTCAGCGGGTGTACATTTTTTATTTATTTTCCCTTATTTTTGCCCGAGTTTTTTATTCTGTTTTTGACTCGCCGGGATGCCCTATTTTTGCCAGGACTTACATTCTGTTTTTATGTCCAACGGGTCATTTTTATGCGAAGTTTTTTTTTACTGCATCTGAATTCACAGGGGACGGGAAGTCTTCGCCATCCATAGTACTGAGCATCAGCGCTCCACCAGAGAAAACTTTCTTTACTATGAATGGACCATCGTAATTCGGAGTCCACTTGCCCCTGTGGTCTGTATGAGGAGGAAGGAGTCTTTTCAGCACAAGATCTCCTACTTGGTATTCTCGAAGCCTGACTTTCTGATCGAAGGCTTTCTTCATTCTCTTCTGATATAGCTGCCCATGACAGATTGCAGCCAATCTCTTCTCTTCAATCAGATTCAGCTGTTCGTACCGGGATTGGACCCATTCTGCTTCACTCAGTTTAACATCCATTAGTACCCGCAAGGAGGGTAATTCAACTTCAATAGGTAAGACTGCCTCCATACCATACACAAGCTGATACGTCGTTGCCCCAGTGGATGTTCTGATCGACGTTCGGTACCCATGCAAGGCAAATGGTAGCATTTCATGCCAGTCTTTGTAGGTGACCACCATCTTTTGCACAATCTTCTTAATGTTTTTATTAGCTGCTTCAACAGCGCCATTCAGCTTTGGCCCGTAAGGAGAAGAATTGTGGTGTTGGATTTTGAAGTCCAGGCATAACTTTGCCATCATTTTGTTATTCAGGTTAGAACCATTATCAGTAATGATTCGCTCGGGCACTCCATACCGACAGATGATGTCTCTCTTCAAGAATCGGGCTACCACTTGTCTGGTAACATTTGCATAAGAAGCTGCTTCAACCCACTTGGTAAAATAGTCAATGGCTACCAAGATGAATCTATGGACATTTGAGGCAGTCGGTTCAATCTTGCCAATCATATCAATGCCCCACATGGCAAAGGGCCAGGGTGAAGACATCACATTCAGAGGATTTGGAGGCACATGCACTTTATCTGCATAAATCTGGCATTTATGGCATTTTTTGGCATATGCACAACAATCTGCATCCATTGTGATCCAGTAATAACCTGATCTTAGCAACTTTTTAGCCATTGCATGCCCTCCAGCATGGGTACCAAAGGATCCTTCGTGCACCTCGTGCATCAACAAGTCTTCTTCTGCCTTATCAACACATCTGAGAAGTACCATATCAAAGTTTCTCTTATACAGGGAACCATCAACGTTCAGGAAGAAACTCTCAGCTAGCCTTCTCAAAGTCTTCTTATCATTGGAAGATGCCCCAGGTGGGTATGTTTGTTCCTCCAAGAAGCATTTGATTTCGTGAAACCAAGGCTTATCATCTTTGGCAAGGTCTGCTGAAAATACATATGCCGGTCTGTCAAGTCTGGATACCGGTATTCGAGGCACAAAGTTGGCAGCTTGAACTTTGATCATGGATGAAATGGTAGCCAGAGCATCTGCAAACTGATTTTCATCTCGAGGGATATACTCAAGCTTGACCGTAGTGAAGAAAGTCAATAACCTCCTTGTATAATCCCGGTAGGGTATCAGATGATCCTGGTGAGTATACCATTTGCCGTTGGTTTGATTGATTACCAGAGCTGAATCTCCTAATATAGTTAAAGTCTTGATCCTGAGGTCAATGGCTTCCTCAAGACCCATAATGCAAGCTTCGTATTCAGCTTCGTTGTTAGTGCAGTTAAAAGTGAGTTTTGCCGAGAAAGGCATGTGAACTCCCTTAGGTGTAATGAGTACTGCACCAACACCACGACCATTCATATTAACAGCCCCATCAAACATCATAGTCCATTCTTCTTCCGGGTCAGGCCCTTCCGCGTGAATAGGTTCTTCATGATCTTTTGATTTTATGAACATGATGTCTTCATCAGGGAAGTCAAATCTCATAGGCTGGTAATCATCAATGGGCTGCCCGGCAAGATAATCAGACAATACACTGCCCTTGATGGCTTTCTGAGATGTGTAGTGAATGTCATACTCTGTGAGGATCATTTTCCATCTTGCAACCCGTCTGGTAAGTGCTGGCTTCTCAAAAATGTACTTAACTGGATCCATCTTTGAGATCAATAAAGTAGTGTGGGTCAACATTTACTGCCTTAGTCGGCGAGCAGCCCACGCTAAAGCACAACAAGTTTTCTCGAGCAGTGAATAACGTTGTTCACAGTCGGTAAACTTTTTTCTTTGGTAGTATATTGCATACTCTTTTCGACCAGACTCGTCATGCTGGCCCAACACACACCCCATTGACTCTTCTAATACTGTTAAGTACATGATTAGAGGTCTTCCTTCAACTGGTGGCATAAGGATTGAAGGCTCTTGTAAGTATTCCTTGATTTTGTCAAAAGCTCTCTGGCAGTCTTCATTCCACCTGACTGTTTGTTCTTTTCTTAACAGCTTGAACAAAGGTTCACAGGTTGCAGTAAGGTGAGATATGAACCGTGAAATGTAGTTCAATCTACCTAGAAACCCCTGAACTTCTTTTTCAGTTTTCGGTGCAGGCATTTCTTGAATGGCTTTGACTTTATCAGGGTCAACTTCAATCCCTTTCTCACTTACAATAAATCCTAGTAACTTACCGGATCGTACCCCGAATGTGCATTTTTTGGGGTTTAACTTCAATTGCTACTTCCTCAAACGCTTGAATAGCTTCAATAGGTTCACCAGGTGGTCTTTTCTGTGAGGGACTTGGCAATCATGTCATCCACATAACATTCAATTTCTTTATGGATCATGTCATGGAATAATGTTACCATAGCCCGTTGATAAGTAGCACCAGCATTCTTCAGTCCGAATGGCATCACCTTATAACAGAATGTGCCCCAGGGTGTGATGAAAGTTGTCTTCTCCATGTCTTCAGGTGACATTTTGATCTGATTATATCCTGAAAATCCATCCATGAAGGAGAAAACCGAGAACTGAGCCGTATTATCAACCAATACATCAATGTGAGGTAAAGGGAAGTCATCTTTCGGGGTGGCTCTGTTCAGATCCCGGTAATCCACACACATCCTCCCTTTTCCTTCCTTCTTAGGCACAGGTACGATGTTAGCAACCCAAGGTGGATAGCTAGTCACAGCAAGGAAACCGGCGTCCCACTGCTTTTGTACCTCTTCTTTTATCTTCACTGTCATATCTGGGCGAGTACGGCGCAGCTTCTGTTTGACTGGTGGGCAGTCTTCTTTCAGAGGTAGCTTATGCATGACAATGTCGGTGTCCAACCCTGGCATATCCTGATAAGACCAAGCAAAAACATCCACATACTCCCGAAGCATGTCAATCAGTTTCTCTTTCACTGAATCTTACAGACAGGCCCCGATCTTAACTTCTTTCAAGTCTTCTTCTGTACCAAGATTAACCGTCTCAACTTCCTCCTGATGAGGAGTGATAACCTTCTCCTCTTGTCTCAACAACCTGGCTAGCTCTTCAGGTAGCTCATAATCTTCTTCAACCCCTTCATCAGCTTGATTTATTGGATTGTCAAAGTCATACGAAGTCATAGCAGTGTTGTTGACGGTGCAGTCTGAAGGGCACTTTCTGCAAGGGTTTAGATTGGTTTATTTTAGTGATCAATTTTATCTTATTTAGAAAAAGTGAAAATGAAGTTATTTATTTTGAAAAACATTGCCATTTTATTTTTGTACAAAAAGTGAAAAATGAAAGACAGTGAGCGAAAAAAAGAAAAGACTCATTTGCAAAAGATGTCCTGATATTCATTAATTGATCTTTGCACAAAATACAAGATGGCCCGATTACAAAATGAGTCTTGACATCTTGGGCAAGATGCAAGACTTGATGCATGCTTTAAAATATAGGAAATAATAATTACTCTGCAGGAGTAACTCTTATAATTTCCTGGGAAGACCAGTTTGAGACATGGCTCCCCGGGATCCTTGGACGTATCCAGCTTTCCAGGTTGCGCTCTTCTTCTGACTCGTCTTCCAAGCTATTCACAGCATCCGGGGTGAGCATCCCCCCACTAATAAACTTGGGCTCTTTTGCAGCCTCTGGTTGATCTTGTTGAGTCAGTCTGTAACCCAACCCAAATCGGTCTTCTTTCTTTTCCACGGGCTGCAGCTTGCCCCAGCCTTGGGCGGTACCTTCCTCAACAACCTTCCGAGCTTGCTGATATGACGTGATGGAAGTTCCCAGTACAACAGATGCTTCATTAATGTTGAGGACCTCAAACCCTTGGCTCATGGTTTCATGGATCTCCCCATCCATTTCTATGTACTTATACGTAGCCAGCTGGCTAACAAAGATGTCCTCCTCCCCACAGATGGTGATGATTTGGCCTTCCCACTCGAATTTTAACTTCTGGTGAAGGGTAGACGTAACAGCGCCAGCGGCGTGGATCCAGGGTCTACCCAACAGACAGCTGTAGGCCGGCTGTATGTCCATCACAAAGAAGGTAGTTTTAAAAGGTCCGCGGGCCAATCACCACAGGCAAATCAATCTCCCCAAGCACTGATCTTTTAGAGCCATTGAATGCTCTAACCACCAAATTACTCGGACACAATGCCAAGCCATCATACTCCAGCTTCACTAAGGCTTTCTTTGGTAGAACATTGAGTGATGACCCAGTGTCCACAAGCACATGAGACAGAACAGCACCCTTGCATTCCAAAGTGATATGCAAAGCCTTGTTATGGTTGCGTCCCTCTGTTGTTAAGTCAGCATTGGTAAAGCCCAGTCCATGACTGGTGTTGACATTTGCAACCACCGTTTCTAGCTGATTAACAGTAATCTCCTCCGGCACGTATGCTGCGTGCAGGACCTTCAACAATGCGTTCCTGTGAGCTTCGGAACACATCAACAGTGATAATATGGAGATTTTGGAGGGTGTTTGGTGAAGCTGGTCCACCACCTTGTAATCACTCCTTTTTATGATTCTCATGAACTCGTCTACATCTTGTTCAAAAGATGTCTTCTGAGTGTCTTTGGTAGTTGGCTCTTCAGATACCACACTCTTCCCTTTTGCTTTGGCAGCAGCTTCTACTTCAACATTAGGTCTTTGTGTTTGTGAGGTAAAAAGGCGTCCGCTTCTGGTGAAGCCTCCGCCTCCCCCAACATTATCAATTTGTGGAGAAGAGGTTGATGAATCCAGAGTGATTTTCTCCCCGTTGCAGTAGAGATCAGAGCCATAATGCCAAGGTATGGCATTACTGCTTTCATAAGGAACTGGTCCAGGCACCGTAATGGTGACCGGACTGATTGCTGCAGAGGAAGGTACTGTGATTGTGTGCGGATCATAGTAAATTGTGACTGGTGATCTGGCAGGGGGTGCCACGGTTTGTTGTTGGAAATTGCTGCTGGGAGGAACGTTTGATGGGTCATAGTAGATTGTAACTGTTGAGACATCTTCATTAATTCTTGCTGGCGTTGTAGTATATTCTATTGATTGGATGGAAGTTGAAGTTGTAGCAGGAATGGTGACCGAACTTGTGTCCGCTGAAGTGATTGATTGAGCAGTTGTTGGAGTTGTAGTGGAATTCGTTGGAACAATGGTTGCTGACGTTGTAGGAGTATCTGGGATTGTTGTTAAAGGAATTGTTGGATTTGTAGGCGCCGTTGTTGAAATCTGAAGGATACCATCCTTAATAAGACCATATATGCCGCTTCTCAACTTTTCACACCCATTGACTGCAATGTTGCAATACCCACAGCCGAGCTCACACCCGGGGAACACTTGGCATTCTAAAAGCTGAGCTTTAATTTCAACCAAAGGTGTTCGAATTTGTGCAACACTGGTGATTAAGGTGGATGGTTTGTCTTTCTCAATGGCATTAATCCTCGGCCCGTTGTGACTAGGCATTGGATTCCTCGTGACATTCGGAGGAGGTGCAAAGTTAAGAGCTTTCGAGTTCACCAGGTTTTGAACTTTCATTTGTAAGGCCCTGCATTTTTCAGTATTGTGACCAGGCGCGTTGGAGTGAAAGGCACACCTGGCGTTGACATCATAGTTCTTTGGGAGATTGAGAGGATCTGGTGGTGCCAACGTCCTTAACTCAACCAAGTTAAGCTTCAGGAGTTGTGGCAATAAGGAAGCATAAGGCATAGGGATAGGGTCAATCACCCTATTTGCCTGAGATGGTCTCTGTTGGAAGGGACGCTGTTGTTGGTTGTTGTTGTTGTTGTAGGTTCTCTGTTGCGGATAGTGAACTTGTTGTTGATATTGTGGTTGTTGTTGTTGAGGATATGCTAATTGTTGAGGAATCGGAGCTGGAATGGTAACAGCTGCTACTGACCGATGTACATACTGAGGTTTTCCCCTGCTTGCATGGATGGAATTTGTTTCACCGGCTCTTCGGGGTCCCACAAAAGGCTTCCTGGGATTACTGGATGAACTTGCACCATTGTCGGAAATTTTACCCATTTTTAATAGACTTTCAATCCTTTCACCAGCTATGACGACATAAGCAAAACTGGTATAGGAGAAGGCAGCCAATCTATCAATATAGGTTCCTTGCAAAGTATTCATGAACATGTCAGCCATTTCCCTTTCTGACATGGGTGGTTGGACAGCAGCAGCAAGTTGTCTCCACCTTTGGGCATATTCCCTGAAGCTTTCTCTGGAAGATTGAGACATTCCCATTAGGAGGGTCCTGTTAGGAGCCATGTCCAGATTGTATTGATATTGCCGGATGAAGGCTTCAGCTAAGTCCTTCTAGCATCTAATGGTAGCTCTGGTCAAGTGTGAATACCACTCCCTTGAAGCCCCAGTCAGACTATCTTCAAAGTAGAACATCCACAATTTTTCATCCATAGTATAAGCTTTAAGTCTTCCCAGGAAAGACTGCAGGTGAGTTCGTGGACAAGAGGTTCCATTGTATTTCTTGAAGCACGGGGGTTTGAATTTGTGGGGAATTCTCACCCCGTCCACTAGTCCCATATTCATCACATCAAAGCCTAAGGAATTCTGAGACTCCAAAGATCTCAACTTCTCAGCAATTTCATCCAATCTCCTGTCTTAGACTTCATCTCCAGCTCCCATAACAGTAAACTACTCTTCTTGGGGATCCTCTTGCAAGATTCTCCCTCCAACAGTATTACCTTGTACATTTCTCGGAATGTTGGCTTCCGGATCCATATGAGGTCCAAATACTGGTGGGTCAATATGAGGCTGGCCCCGCTCATTGTTACTAGTCCCTCCAGTTCCGAGATGAGGTTCCTCGGGAGTTTGTCTTTCCACCAGTTCCCTTAACCTTTCTTGACTCTTGGCCAAGCCATTCATCACAGCCATGAATTGAGTCATTTGGTTTCTCATTTCCAATCTCTCATTAGCCATCTGATTTCTGACCTCAGTCAGATCCTGCTGTACTTGTTCCATTTGAATACCGGGAAGGTTGTTGCGAGTAGGATACCGGTGCGCGCGGTTGACAGGGAACACTCGGCGACGAGCAATGTTTCCTGAGATCACAACAAAGTTAGAGACAAAAAATAATAAAAACCTACAAAACAAAACAAAGAGTTAGTATGTAATGCAGTATGCTTATTTGTTTTCCAAGGTATCCGGTTTGGTTCTTGGTTTTGACCTTTCCAGACCTCGAGGAAGATGCTTGATGTTGTTGAGAGAAAAGCCCAAATGGAAACAGACTAAAATATGTTACAAATGGTGAACAATACATAGTTTATTTTACAACGCATGCCCCTGAAGGTTCAAAGTACAACAAAAGAAGAAAAGTACATCAAATGGAAACAAACAACAAGCAAAGAATCAAACATCCAGTCCAAACTCATCCTCTTTGACCTCCTTCAGGAGTGCCTCAGTCACTGGACCAGCTGGATGCTCTGTAATGGTCCTAATGAGGAGGTTCCTGGTGGCAATGGCAGTGGTCAGCTTCTTATGCCTGTCCTGGTCCTTTGATCTTTTCAATCCTTCTCTAAGCTTCAACTCTGAAATCTCCTTCTGGGCTGCCAACAAAGCCTTCTGCTGCTTCTTCTCATTGGCCTCTAATTGTTCAATCTTGGCTTGAGTCTTCTGATCTTCTTGAGTACGGGCTTCAATGATCCTGACCCACCTAGCCTGACTCTCTTGCAGATAAAGCTCAGTCCTAGCCTTCTGAATCTTGGCTTCTTTACAGGCATTCTTCAATATTTGTTCCCCAGCCCTTGCTTTCCTAATGTAGTCCTCTGTCTTCTCAATTTTGGCAAGATGCTCCACCCTGAGCTTCTCCAATCTCTCAATATCCAGACGACCATCACTTCTTTCCCAAAGAGTCTTCTTCAAGGCTTGAGATAGGTTCTCATTCCTTTCCTTCAACTTTTCAAATTCCTCCAGGCTAACTGTTGCTGTAGGCTGTACTGTAGAGGGTCCAGGTATGTCCTCTAAGGTGAAAGGCATTCCAGTAATCTGAGCTCTTGTACGGGACCAGTCATAGTACTGAGCTGAAGCAACATTATTACACCTTCCAAGAATAGCCATCCCTTTTGTCTGGATGTTGTCCCAAGCCCAGGATGCTTGCCTGACAACAGCTGAATTAGGTTTCACTTCACAATACAGGGTCTCAGCTAAATCTTGCACTCTAGGAGGGTGAACCAAAGCATAACCCAGTTGTCTTTTAAACAGCAAAGGATTGTAGTTGATGCAACCCTTCACTCCTATCAGAGGTACATTTGGGTATTGTCCACAGCTGGTGATAATGTCCTTGCCTTTGGTGCTCTGGGTGCACCATCTAATATCATCTGAAGTCAAGGCAATGAGCCTTTTAGCCCAATTCTTCTGTTGGTGGGGATTCAGGAAGGCATCTGACTTAGGCAGGTGTCTGAGCAGCCAGGTGTGAAACAAAGGAGCACAACATCTCACTAACTTCCCTTTTTGTCTCTCATTCCTCTGATGAATGGAGTAATAAAAGTCTCCCAGCAATGTGGGTACTGGGTTCTTCAGAAGAAACAGATGGATGGCATTCTTGCTGATAAATTTTGGTTCATCTGCAAACAGTATAGCCCCATATATGCTGAGGGCTAACAGTGCACAGACTGCCCTCCACTCTCCCAATGAAGCCTTCAGGATGGCCTGAGAAATCAAGAAATCCAAGTGCAAACCAGGGATCCCAGCTTTTGTTGTCATATTTTGCTCAATCAAAGCAGGCTCCAAGTACAGTGCTTTAGCCACTTCTTCATTTCTGGGAGCTGGCATCTCTGGGTTAAAGGGGATGTCACCCCTGATAGGTACTCCAATCAATGAAGAAAACTCTTCCTGCAGAGGCCCTAGCTGAAAGTCTGGAAATGTGAAGCATCTCAGTGGTGGGTCATAAAACTGTAAGCATGTGTGGATCATGCTTCTCTGAGAAGGGTCAAGGTCCATAACCATGTCCAGGATTCCTCCATAATGCTCTCTAAACAAAGGGATGTGGTCAGGTGTGATAAGTGACTGGACCTGCCTGATACCAGTCAACACAGGCTCAAAGAAATGGTAGGATATGTTGCTCTTCCTGGGGGTAGTCATGAGTGTGTTGAAGAGGATGAAGATAGGTGCTGATGAAGATCACAGACTGACACTGGAAGTGAGCTACTGACAGGCTGATGCTAGTGATGATGAGAATAGCTAAAGTAGATAACTGATGAAACAGAGGTCTATGCAGAAGAAAGGGTCAAAACCAAACCAGATATGATGTGGATACCCTGAAAAACAAATAAACAAATGTTAAATGATGCAATGATGATATATGCAAATGATATGCAAGGGTTTGTGATCTAGAGCTGGATCTGATTATCTGTCTTGATAAAAGGTCCATGTATGTTCAAAAGTCCGGATGGAGGCTCAGAAATCCAGTAACCAGGGTAGGGGACTCAAATAAAGAGTCACATGTCCAGTGTTAATCACAAGAACTGTCCAAAGTGGAGTACTCTTAAACGAAACAAAAACAGGGTATGATGTGGCCAAGGGTACCTGCAAACCTGTAAACAGCCCAACCCCCTCACAGGTGATGTTCTAGAACAAGGATCTTCAGACTTGGATCAGTTATGAGAAGTGTAAACACTTCTAACCCGGAGGTACAGTGTTTACAATAATCATAAAAGATCCTCCTCTAATTCTCCTCAGCTTTTGAAGGTCATAGTAAAGGTCATCCAGACTTAGCAGGCTTCCCAGATAGCCCTAGCACTACAGGAAATCTGTAGCACAAAGTTCTCAAGAAGAAACCTACATCTGAATTGTGTTTCATATTCCCGCACCAGACCGAAATGGAATGGGAAAGAACATGAACCAATCTAGCCTAGGTGTCACTCAGGTCCCAGGTATAGGACCTTAATCTCTCAATGGAACCCCACCCACCAAAACAGAAACCAGATCCAGCAATGACAGTATGACAGTATGATGTATAAAACTGTAAAGAAAGCAATAAACAAGACTGTACATAAAGCAATAAAATAAATATATAAACACATATAGCACATAACACCCCAGTAAACACAAATCAAACAAGCGCTAGGAGGAACCCACAAAAAGAACCAGAAGCCCTGGTTGCAATATAAGGGTCCCCAGTAGAGTCGCCAAGCTGTCGCTCCCACCTGATGACACAGGGCCAAGAGGGGTACAGACGCGAACGCGGCGAAAGGAGAAGGAATGAATAGAGTCTCAATCTAGGCATTTTTATCCCGAAGGAAAGGTAATGCTGCATAAACCTAGGAAAAAAAGATGGATAAGACGGTTGCGAACCAGAGAAACTGAGAAAGGGGGTTGGTTACAACCTGGGAAGGTATTAGCACCCAGATTGTCCGTCGTACTCGACGGGATCCACGCTTAAAATATTTGTGTTTTAAAAGGGGTAGTGTCAGTGCAATCTGTGTATCAAAGCTGGAAAGAATGCAAGTGTCAGTGTGAAAGAAATGTGAAGTGAAATATATAAAGTGTCAGTGTAAGAACAAGAGTGAAATGCTCAAGACTATGAGGCTCAAAGAATAATGCTGGAAGGAGGGGGAATATACAGAGACTTTTGTTCGATAACAGTTAAGTCATGCCTACGTATCCTCTCGTGCAATGAGGAAGTCAGAACACCGTAGTTCGACTCAAAGAGACTGAAAGATAAATTGACTTGTGAACTGCTTACTTGTCTATGCTCAAGTGTATGGCCTGTCTGGCTCAGGTGCAAACTGTCTTGCATTAGACGGAAGAAACAAGTTCTCGTTTGTGAGTGAAGATGATGAGAAAAGAATCCCGGAGGAGACGATTATTTTTTGTTTTTGTGTTTTCAATCTTTTATTGCTTTTCAGTGTTTGTCATAAGAAAATGAGCTTAGGCCTAAACCAAGGGTTAGTAAACTCATCACATCCTCCCTCTTATTAGGGGTAATGAGAATACCCTAAGTATGAGATAAAAACCTCACACTTAATCACCATGATGTAGGATTAAGATCATTATCCTACTTGTAATTATTTAGATGTTTTTGGGAGTTTTTGTTTAGTGTTAAGTAATTAGTTTAAGCCATAATCAGGGATTTAATGGACTCATTACACTATCCTAATAGAAGGATAATAGATTAGAACATTTAAGCTGAGGAAGGCTCCTCAACTTAATCCATGATTAGGGATTAACCTCATGACAAAACAAACCTTTATGAGAGTGGATTTTAGTTAATTGTAAGATTAAGAAATGGATTTTATGGTTTGTAAGACAACTTGAGGGGGACTTGTCCATTAACACTAGGGTTAGTCCTTCTTAACCAATTAAGGAAGAATTAGAACCCTAATGCAAGGCCCAAGTTACAAGCTTGATGTCTTAGTGATTATTAGATGGATTGATTAAAGGATTTAAACACATTAAGGGTTTAACACTTAGGATTAAAGTTATACACTCCATCCTAATAGAAGGATGCAGGCATAAGCTTAATCACAAAGCCTTAAAACCTTTAAGGTTTAGTCCCTGATTATGGGATGAGAAGAGAAGACACAAAGATGACACAAAGGTAAAACTAATGGGGGGACTAATCAAACCCTAATTGTGATCATGCTTGGTTATTCCTAGGGTTTATGAGGCTTGCAAAAGATCTTCAAGAGAAAAGCCACCATGGAAGAAACAGATGAAATGAGGAAGAAACAAAGAGAAGCAGGACAACTTGCTTCACTTAAGAAGACAAGTTGCTTGGAGAAAGAAAGTGAGGAGGAGACATGAATGAGCCAAGCTCACTCTAATACAAAAGTAAAATGCAACAATTAATGCATTAGAGGGATGAGAAAAGATTATGAGAAGTGAAGGCAAATTCACTTCTCAAGTACTTACCACCTGAAAAGTTATTAACAAGAAAGGAAATGCAATGGAAATGAGATGAAATGCAATGATGTAAACCAAAGTCAGAAGCATAAACATGATGTTAATGATGCTAAGAGATGATGCAAACACATGTCAAGAGTTGTGGATGATCATACAAGGATGTGGATGCAAATGAATCATGATGTGAACCATGAAAGTTCATGAAAGTTTATGAAATGGTATGAATGCATAACATGGCAAATGAATGATGCAATGATAAAACATGATTCTAATATGTCCTAAGATGTCTTATATGTCATGAGGATGCACAAAATGTCATGGCAAGTTCATGTATGCAAGCAAATGAGAGATGAATGCAAATGAAAGCCAAAATTAGGGTTTATGCACAAGACACAAAGCAAAATTCAAAATCAGAAGCAAATGACAAGATGAAAAAAAGAAAATGGGATCAAAAGAACCCTAACCCTACACAAGCTCACTGCCCATAGGAGGGGACCTAAGTCTTAACCTAATGGAAGCTATGATTTTCACAAGTTAGCTAGGGTTTTAAGGCACCTCAAAAGGAAAAATGCACATTAAATTGAAAATGAAAGATAAATTCAAACCAATTTTACCCTAGAAACTACATGATATGAAGAATGCAATGCAAGAAGAACCATCATCAAACTCTTCATGGTTAGGCAGAATGAATTTTTCTAAGTTAGAACAAAAATATTTCCTTTTAAGAACTTTAATTCCAAAGAAAAATGTCAAAATATGTCAAGAACCAAAAAGAAATTTGTTTGAAGAGTTTGATAATATTTCTAAATGTATTAAAATGCAATGTGAATTTTTTTGTGATTCTTAGAAACCTAAATAATATTTTAATTAATTAATTCTCATTAACTAATTAAAATAAACATTTAAGTATTTTTAAAATACGAAAATTATGCAAAAAATAAAATAAAAATTATTTTCAGAAAGAGAAAAATATTTTATGCCATGGTGCAAAAAATGAGATTTTTTGGAATTGATTTACTATTTTAAATAAAATGGGCAAATCAAATGAGTTAAAAGGAAAATAAAATGAAATTAAATGAAAAGTAAACAGATCCAAGAGCCAAGATTCAAATAGGACACGCGGGAGTTGACTGGCGCGTGAATAGAGGGCCAGGATTCGTTCTGAGAATTTGAATTTAATAAAACCTAATTAAGCTAATTAATGACTGATTAGGGTTTCAATGTGAAATTTGGGACGTCTAAAACGCGCGCGAAGCTGGATCCAAAGGCCTATATTCAAACTGACCTAAAACCCTAATTAACCCTAATTACTTTCAGACGACCGGAACAGTGGTTCCGGTCGTCTTCTCCGGCAAGGCCAAATCCCTAACTCTCTCTACAAGCCACCCCACCCCAAATTAACTGCCCAGAAACAATCCCCCACTCAAAACGAACTCAAAACACCATCCAAACATAATTTATAACAAGCATACATGGAGAATCGAAGAAAAACAGAAAAACTGGGCAAAGTTTCAGAGAGTCATAACATGTTCATTTCTCAACTATTTTCAAAAATAAAAAGAGCAACATGATCAGTGAAGCATGGAGAACAACTCTATAACAAGAAATACAAGTTCTGGAAAAATTGTTCTTGATGATACCTGAACTTGAGCTTTCGAAACAGGGACTTTCTGGCTAGTTCTTTGCTTCCAATCCACTCCAATGATTCCCCCCAAGAGCTTACAGTGCTTAGCTGGAGTTTATATGGCCTCAAAATGAAAATGGCAGAGGTTCAGTTTGTGAAATGTGAAAATCGTATTTTTGATTGTGAAGGTTTTAGGGCCAAATGAAAGGTGGGAAATGATCAGTGGATCATGGTGAGTTGAATGGTGAAAGAAACTTGAAGGTTTGATGGTTGAATCAAGAGATTCGAAGGCTTTTGCAAATTTGGGGATTTTGGAGTGTGCTGAGTTCTTGGAGTTTCAGGCTGTGTTGTGTTATGTTTTGGAATGCTTGAGGTCCACATATGAGGCTCTGATTGGGCAGAGAGTTGGTAGTGGCACAGTTTGATTGGCATGGAGCAAAATGCATAAAGTCAACATTTGTGTAAGTGAAGGCATGGGCTGGTTCAGTCATGGTACAAGGGTATGGCTCGAATCAGCTTGCTTCAAGGAGGTCCATGGAAGTCATATTTGGCAGCTGGCACAAGTGGATGAAGAGTTATGGAGCATTTTGCAATTTTGTCCAACTTTGGCCCCTTTTGAGATTCTTGAAGTTTAAGGCATGGAACTTAAGAAATTTTTGAGCCAATCTTAAGTTTAGGTCATATATGATGTTTATGTAATGCTTAGACAACAATTAGAGGTCACATTTTGCCTTGGTACAAGAATTTGCAAGTTTCCCTCTTTGGCACACAAGTGAATTTTTGTGATTTTGTCCAACTTTGCAAGGCCATAACTTTTGTTCTAAAATGAATTAGGTCAAGTTCTTGTACTTTTTGAAAATGGGAGGATCCAATCTACAACTTTCATGACCAAAGATTTTTCATTTGAAACATTTTTTAATCAAAAAGAGGAGGTTGAAAAACTTTCCCAAAATGGCAAGTTTTCATTACAAGTCACTTTCCCAAAATGGCAATTTTGCAAATGGTTTGAAATTCTTCAATTTTGTGAACTTCTAACATCTTCTAAGATCAAATAAAGATCATACACATTCAAAATGAGGGAGAAGACCCTTTGGTTGGGAAATTGGGGGCCTCAGATGCCCTGATTTTGCACTGACTTGTTCAAGAAGTCATCTTTTGATCAGATGTCTTCCCCATTGAATTTCTTCATGAAAATTGATATGCATGATCCTCATAACATATAGAGACCAATAGAAACAATAATGACCAAAAAATTTGAAGTTATGGCCTTTGAAACCAAAACCCTAATTTCAGGTCATCTGTGCAGTTAAGCCTGGCTCTACTTCCATGCCTTCCTCAGTTCTTGTGATTCTTTGACTTCCTTGAATTTGGGAGGATATAATATGATGCTTGAACATACATGGACCCTATTGAGATGATTGAAGGCCTTTGGAGTGGCTCAAATGGCCCAGGGATGGCTCAGATCACAAACCCTAGATGCAGATGACTTAGAACCAATGCAGTGAAGCAAAAATGCAATACGAGATGGTATGATTGAACTTATGCAAATGAAAAGAATCACAAGCCATGGTGTGAATGAGTGAGGGCAAATTTGGGGTGTTTACAATATACTCTGATGTATGTGGTCCTATCCAGGTGAATTCGATTGGAGGTAACAGATACTTTGTCAAATTTATAGATGATTTCAGTTGAAAATTGTGGACTTACCTGATCAAGAAGAAAATTGAAGTGATTGAGGTATTTGCCAAGTTTAAATTTATGGTCGAAAGACAAAGTGGTCGAAAGCTCAAGATTATGAGGACTGGTGGTGGTTGAGAGTATGTGTTGAAATATTTTGATGCATTATGTGTGAAAGAAGGGATTGTGCATGAGGTGGTGCCACCCTACACTCCATAACATAATAAAATTTCATAAAGGAAGAATCTAACCATCATGAACATGGTGAGAAGTATGTTGAAAGGCCAGTATCTACCCAAAGAATTATGGGGAAAACTGTGTCGACTGCAACATATATTTTGAACAGATATCTGATAAATAAGCTAGAAGGAATCACGCCAGAAGAATTTTGGTATGGTGTCAAGCCTAGCTTGAGTCATCTGAAGGTGTTTGGATCTATAGCACATAGACATGCTTCAGATTAGTTGAGAAGAAATCTTGATGATAAGTATAGTCAAATGATTCTTATAAGATATCATTCTACTAGAGGTTACAAGTTGTTTGACCTAGTGAACAAGCAAGTTATGATCAGCAAGGACATGATCATAGATGAGCTTAAAGAGTGGGATTTTACAAAAAATGTCAAGAAAGATTCAGTGGGAATCTTATGTGAAGAACCAGTTAGTGAAGTCGAAAGAGATGTTCGACGAGAAGAAGTTAGAGGTGAAGTAGGCCCAAGCAAAGCTCAACAAACAAGACACATGCCTACAAGGTTGTAGGAATGTGTGATTACATCATATGATGTGGTCGATGAAGAAGGTGAGCTGGTACACTATGATTTCTATGTAGATGTTGAATCTATCAATGCAGCTAAGGAATTGAATGATTCAAAGTGGGTGAAAGCAATGAATGAGGAGATGAAGTGCATCAAAGTCAACAACACTTGGTCATTGATGTCGAATTTCCTCAAGGCAAGAAGGAAAATGATATGAAGTGGGTATACAAGGTGAAGCTGAATCTTAAAGGAGAAGTAACTTGACACAAGGTGAGACTTGTGGCGAAATGATTTCTTTAGAAGGAAGGAATCAACTTCGATGAAGTTTTTGAACATGTTGCTAGGATCAAAATAATCAGGTTGGTTGTTGGTCTAACGAATATGAACAATTGGAAAACATGTCAGATTGATGTGAAGTGTGCATTTCTAAATGGCCCTTTAGAAGAAGAAGTTTATGTTGCATAACCAGTTAGGTTTGTGAAACAAAGCAAATAAAGAAAGGTGTATAGGCTGCATAAAGCCCTATATAGAGTTAAGCAAGCTCCAAGAGCTTGGAACAAGAAGATAGATGGATTTCTAAGGGAGAAGGAATTTTTGAAGTGTACAACTGAACATGGAGTATATGTAAGAAGAAGCAATGGTGAATTTCTTATACTATGTCTCTAGGTCGATGATCTGTTGATAACAGAAAGTTGCAAGAAGGAGTAGAGATTTCAAGCATGACCTGAGTGAGGAGTTTGAAATGTCAGACTTGGGAAATCTTTCATATTTCCTTGGCATCGAATTCTACAAGAGTGGTAGAGGTTTAATGATGCACCAAAGAAGATATGTAAGCGAAATACTAAAGAGATTTGAGATGCAAGATTGTAACCCTACTTCGACTCCAGCTGAGCCCAGATTGCAACTATCGAAAGATTCAGGTGAAGATGATATCGACCCAACCCAATATAGAATACTTATTGGGTCACTAAGATACCTTTGACATAACCTAACTTAGCATACAATGTTGGTTTGGTGAGTAGATTCATGCATAAGCCAAAGGTATCACACCTAGCAACGTCGAAGAGGATACTAAGGTATCTGAAAGGAACTATTGATTATAGAATTGTCTTTCCTGCAGCTGATGAAGGAAAATAATGCAAGATAGTGGGGGTACATCAACTCAAGTTGGTGTAGTGATGCTGAGGATTGAAAATCTACAATTGAATATGTGGTTATGTTAGGTGGTGCACCAGTTGCTTGGAGTTCGAGAAAGGAGCCAGTAGTGGTATTGTCATCATGCGAAGTAGAGTACATAGTTGCTTATCTTTGTGCATGTCAAGAAATATGGATGGTGGATCTGGTCGAAGAGATTACATTGAAGAGTCATGGAGCAGTTACCATGAAGATCCATAGCATGTCAGCTATCAATTTGGCAAAGAATCCGATAGCACATGGCAGAAAAAAGCACATCGAAATGAGGTTCCATTATCTTCGAGAGCAGATAGAAGAAGGGAAGATGATTTTGGAACACTATAGAAATGATGATCAAATTGCAGATATCATGACGAAGGGAATGCAGGTCGAAATATTTAAGAAGCTAATGTCTATGATAAATGTAGACAACTTAGACACAATGAATTAGGTGGTGTGTTAAATTTTAATTCCTCGTGTAGAAGTAGTTAGAGCTCAAACAAGGAAGTGTCGAATTAACCTTGTGTGTGTGTGTGTGTCAAAGTGTCGAAGTAGTTGCTTCACACAGATTTTGACTTAGGCTGATTTTTGTAATGTTAGCTAAAATAGGAGTTTTGGGCTTTTATAGTTTTGGACTTTTAACTTGGAGTTCAAGTTAACCTAAATCTATAAATAGGGAGTAACCTTTATTTTGTATTCATTCCAACACATTGTATTCGCATATTTGCAGTTGCAAGTGAATGAAAGTTTTTCCACAATTTGTGGGCAAAGAGGTCTCTGCAAGTAATTCTTCTTCTTCATCCTTAAACCCTAATCTTTCTTTTCTCAATTTTTCTTTTAATTTCTGATATGCAATAATCTTGTTCATCAAGATTAATTGAAATTCTCCATAAATTTTGAGGATCTCCAACAGAGGTCTAATGAGCGGAGTATATTCTCCTTAATTCTCACATGTTCCAAATTTTTAGCATTTCTTTTTAATTCATTTGAAATATTGATAAATCGTGAAAAATATTCATAAATAGACTTTGTCTCTTTCTTATGCAAGGATTCAAACTAACCTCTTAAATTATGGAAACACCCCATTTTGATTTTTTTTTCCACTTTTGCAAGATGTTTAGAGCTTTTTCCATGCACTACCTTCCTAGCAGATAATGCATTTGAGATTTTCTCAAACTTATCTTCATCCAATATCTGATAGAAGAGGAAAATAACTTTTTTTGTCTCTCTTTCACGAATCCTTCAAAACATCCTTATGTGGTTGAGTTAAAGAGTCTTCATCTTATGATTTCTTATAGACTTTTTCAATAACCTCTCATAAATATTATGTGCTCCAAGAAGGGCCTTCTTTTTTATACACTAACTATCATAAGTAATTCCTTTTAGAAGGTGAACTTGGAAGGATGTTGCTACATTAATCACCATGACGATAGAGGGAGTTCTTATCAAAACCTAAGCTTTGATGTCGCTTTGTTGAAAAAGGAAAATGTTATATTGAGATTTTGTGAGGTATTGGAAGGATAGACTATTCGATATAATGATCATTTCTAATCTTTGAGAGAATATTTAAAAGCTTGTTTAATTGCTTTTACTTGCTTGGTTTATAAATGATAATTTTTCCCAATTCATAGTCATAAGGAAGAGTCATACATGCATCTACAAAATATTTTAGATATTTAGAGAAAGAGAGAGATCTAGACACTTCTCTCTGCTTCATATATTTATTACATAGTATGGTTAGTTAAGTTTTTTATTTGAAAATAGTTGATAGTTGGTGATATTTCTTATACCAACATTGATTATTTAAATTTGTGTTAGAATTCTTTTTTTTTACTATTACCGGTTTAATCTGGTTCGGAGTCAGTTCTAAAAATTTTCTTGTATTTCTTATATCGTTTTGGGATTGAGCACCTCTAATGCTCCTCTAATAAATTGTTGTTTTAAAAGAAAAGAAAAAAAACTACTCGATGTTACAATAAAATACAACCAATATGAAAATGAAAGTCTTTCCTTCGATTTTGTAATAAAAGTGCTTATCCAAATAGTTGCACCTTCCCTATCTAACTAAAAAAAGGAAAAGGAGATAAGAGAAAGGAGTATAAAAACTACCATAATTGATATTATAATGAAATAGATCAATAAACAAAGAGTGGCACTTTGAGGAATTAGGATGATCAATCCATCCATGATAATTGCATGCATTAATGGATTAGGGAGAGAGTTCATATGGTTTAGTTGACTAATTATTAATTAACAAAAGAGGTTAGTTTTTTTTTTCATTATTCAAAAGTCTAAAGTTTGATTCAATAACGTAAATTATAATTTCAACCACTACACAATTCATGCAGACTCATTTTAAAAAATCCAATTTATATCCCTCCAAACATTGTCAACCATTGTCCTTTTTCCAATAAAACTAATGAAAGAATAAAAATAAACCAAACCAAATCCTTCTGTATACATCATATAACAACTCACCTTGACTTTACCATTGTTCCTCTCTATATAAGCTTCAACAAAATCAATCAATATCCATATTCACAATACAATACATATCTCTTTCAAGTTTCTCTAATTTTTAAAGCAAAAAATGTCAACAACCATTGATGTTCAAGAGTCAAGCAACATTAAGGGAAAAACTATTTTACTTGGAGCACAAGCAAGGCCAGGAGGATGGAAAAAAGGAATAGCCATAATGGATTTCATTCTAAGGTTAGGTGCCGTAGCCGCCGCTCTAGGCGCCGCCGCCTCAATGGGAATGAGTGATCAGACTCTCCCTTTCTTCACTCAGTTCTTCCAGTTTGAAGCTAGCTATGATAGCTTTACCACCTTTCAGTATGTAGCATGCATTCAAAACTTCACTTTCTATATTACACTTTTCAAAACATTAATCTACAATTCTATATACAGGTTTTTCGTTATATCAATGGCTTTAGTGGCTGGATACTTAGTTCTATCCCTACCATTTTCCATTGTTGCGATCATTCGACCCCATGCAGCCGGACCAAGGCTTTTCTTGATTATCTTAGACACAGTAAGCATTTATATTTATCAGATATGATCATTCTTGCTTTGAGTTCTAAGCATGTGTTTGTGAAATTTTAGGTGTTTCTGACTCTAGCCACTTCAAGTGGTGCTTCAGCTGCTTCCATAGTTTACTTGGCACACAATGGAAACCAGGACACAAACTGGCTTGCCATTTGCAATCAATTTGGAGATTTTTGTGCACAAACAAGTGGAGCTGTTGTATCAAGTTTTGTTGCTGTGGTTGTTTTGGTTGTGTTGATTGTGATGTCTGCTTTGGCTCTTGGGAAGCATTGATAATTAAGATGGGATGTGTATGCTATGTAGGAGCATAAGTTACCTATGTAATTGCTGTGAGGTTTTTCATGATGTCATGAATTGTGTCAAATTGACTCTTTGTATTGATTTGGAAAATTGTTGTTATATATGGAATATTTAATTATGATATTTTGTTTCATTATCTTCAACTTTTTTATCAATAACCTCTTTCAGTGAGTATGAATTTCATTCGAACAAATGAGTTTATCATCCATCCACTCTACATTTATCATCCTTCATTAAACGCAAGACATTTATAAAAAATGTTTCTAACTAATTGGGACTGTAACCCATTTTTATTAAATCTGTGTTCACATAGAATGGTGTTTTTCTGAAGCTTATGTTTTGGTACGTTGAAATTGTATCATATTGTTAAATGATACTCCAATATTCATACCTTTACCACTTTCTCCTTCGGTGGTCCCAATATTGTACCTTCTATATATTCCATTCTAGGATAAATTGATGTGTTGGAGCAATGGGGCTGCATAGGAGGTAAACATGCATGTGTAATCTTGATTGGGGTTATCCCTCATTTGAGATTGAAGACTAGAGGTTTTATAATAGTATAGAAAACCTTCAAAGTGACCTCAAGAAAAGTTTCATATCATTTGTATTTGACATTTTTGGCTTCCTAGTCGAAAAGTTTCAATCTTGAGACAGGCGCAAATACTTCAAAGTAGTTTAGTCCTTCTCTCTAGAGAAATCCTCGAGCTACCAATCTCGCATTATGTCTTGCTATCGACCTATCAGCATTGCGCTTCAACTTGAACACCCACTTCACTTCGATGGCTTTCGTATAAGTTGGCAATTCGACCAACTCTTATGTGTTGTTTCTTTCAATTGCTTGTAACTCTTTGACCATAGCAGACTTCCATTGTTTGCCTTTGAAGGCTTAGCTATAGTTGACTGGTTCAACACCTACAACTAAAGCAAAATGAATTAGGTCTCCATCTATTGTGACTTCATCATCGCCAGCAACTTCATAGTCATGAAGTCTTGTTGAACGAGCACTAGTTCTTTGAGGTCTCTGACTTGGATCAGCTATATCCTCTTCGACCTCAACTGTATCGAGAATGTCAGCAACTACTTCATCTTCTGCTTAGACTAGATTATCAATAACGTCTTCGACTTCGACATCATTACTTACTTCATTGAAATCATAGTTCATCAGCGGCTTGTCAATTGCGTTACTAGAATTCCAATCCCATGCAAAATTTTCATCAATCACAATATCTCGACTCATCACAATCTTCTGATTAATTGGATTGAATTGCTTGTATGCTATAGTCTTATGATATCCTACCAGAATCATAGGTTCACTATTATCATCAAGCGTCCTTCTCCTAGCATAAGGAATATGCTTGTAGAAAATAGAGCCAAACACCTTAAGATGACCCATTGATGGTCGATTGTCAATCCACACTTCTTTAGTAACCTTGTTTTTTAACTTCTTGGTAGGGCGCTTGTTCAGAATATAAACAGCATATGAAACAGCCTCACCCATAAGGATTTTGGCAAATTCTTCTGCTTCAGCATGCATCTCACCATGTCCAATATGGCCCTGTTTATTCTTTCTTATATTCCATTATATTGAGGATTATAAGGAGCAGTTATCTCATGATCAATACCATGTTCAGCACAAAATCCTTCAAATATCTTGGATGTGTATTATCCACCTCCATTTGTTCACATAACCTTGATCTTCTTCTCACTCTGGTTTTCGACAACAATTTTGAATCTCTTAAAGATTTCAAATACTTCATCGTTTCGTATAATCACATAGATCCAGAGCTTGTGACTATATTGATCGACAAATGAGACGAAATACTTATTTTAACCAATGGTATGATCTTCAAAAGGATCACATATATTTGAATGTACAACTTCAAGTATGCATGATGATCTCATTGTCATAGTCGAAACGAAAGACTTCCTGGACTGTTTTTCGACTAGACAACCTTCACAGAGTTTGTCACGCATCTCAAGACTTGGTATATCAATTACCATATCATGATTAATCAATTGATTGGGTGATCAAAAATTCAAATGTTCAAACCTTAAGAGCCACAACCAACTATTCTTGTGGTCGACAATAATTTTTAGACATTGTAATTCAGTTGAACTGATTATGGTCTTGAATGTCCTATTTTTCGACAAAGGAGATTTCGACACCGAATTATTATGAGTATCGGACAATTCCAAGACTCCATCTTTCATAATCACTGGGAAACCTTTTTCGACCAGTTGTCCAACACTTAGCAAATTGCAGTTCATTCCAGGTACGTAGACTACATCTTTGATCATAGTTTTTCCTTCATTGCTTCTTTGAAAAACTATGTCACCAGTACCTTCTGCTTGCAACGAGCTATTATCATCAAGTTTGACGTTGCTCTTCTTCGAATCGTCGAAATCTACTAACCATTCTTTTCTACCAGTCATGTGATTCGAGCAACTTGTGTTGAGGAACCAGATCTTGGATTCGACATGGTCCTCTACAACTGCAGTCATTACCACCATATTATCATAATCATCTAAATCATGGCTTGGAAAGTTCGCACCTTCGTCCCTACCTTTTGTCGATCCCTTGTCTTTCCTTGTAACATGTATGGCCAAGTGAATCCACTTTTCACAGTTGTAACATTGCACACTTTTTTTCTCTTCTTTGTCTTTTTGATATGAATTTCCTTATCTTCTTTTTTAGGATTCAGAAGTTCTATCATCGACTTTATTCTTGTGAAGATTTGACCAACCTTCTTTCCCTGAGTCTTTTCGATTTTGCCTTTGATCTTGTTGGAACCACCATTCTTTTTCCACGATTGAGCCTGTTTTTCTAGTATCGAGTCTTGAACTCCTTTCCATTCGACATTCTAATCTCATGTGCCTCCAACGAATCAACCAAATCTTCCAGTTTTAGGGTTTCAAGATTGTTGGATTCTTGAATAGCTACGATAATGTGATCAAAGTGAGAGGTCAACAAACGCATTACCTTCTCAACTATAATTTTATAATTTAGGATATTACCACAACCTGTCATGAGATGGAAGACTTTTTGTACCTTCGACACGTAGCCTGTAATTTTTTCGTCTTCTCCCAGTGACAATAATTCATATTGTCGTTGCAAAGTTTGCAACTTGACAACCTTGAATTTTTCGCCTCCTTCATGGTACTTGACAAGAATATCCCATGCCTCTTTTGCCGATTCAGCGTGAGCGATTATGTTAAAATTAGACGCATCAATCGCCGATTGAATGTAAAACGGTGCCTTGCAATTGTCGCTCCCGACAAATGAAACTGATCAGATGAAGGTACAGACGCGAACGGTCGGCGAGAGGGACAATGAGAACACACAGCCGTGAACTCACTGGAGATGAATAGAGTCGCCAGCTAGGCATTTTTATCCCGGAGGAAAGGCAATGCTGCATAGACCTAGAAAGAAATGGATAAGACGGTTGCGAACCAGAGAGACTGAGAAAGGGGGTTGGTTACAACCTGGGAAGGTATTAGCACCCAGACTGTCCGTCGTACTCGACGGGATCCACGCTTAAAAGACTTGTGTTCTAAAGGGGTAGTGTCAGTGCAATTTGTGTGTCAAAGAGCTGGAAAAGGATGTACAGGTGTCAGTGTAAAGAAATGTGATGTGTATAAATATACAGTGTCAGTGTGAGAACAAGAATGAAGTGCTCAAGAATATGAGGCTAAGGGAATAAAGCTGGAAAGAGGGGGATATACAGAGACTTTTGTTCGATAACTGTTAAGTTATGCCTACGTATCCTCTCGTGCAATGAGGAAGTCAGAACACCGTAGTTCGACCCAAAGAGACTGAAAGATGAATTGACTGGTGAACTGCTTGCTTGCCTATGCTCAAGTGTATGACCTGTCTGGCTCAGGTGCTTACTGTCTTGCATTAGACGGAAGAAGCAAGTTCTCGATTGTGAGTGAAGGTGATGAGAAAAGAATCCCGAAGGAGACGATTATTGTTTGTTTTTTTTTGAGGTTTTCAGTCTTTTATTTCTTTTTGAAGTTTGTCATAGATTAATGAGCTTAAGTCTAAACCAATGGGTTAGTAAACTCATCACATCTTCCCTCTGATTAGGGGTAATGAGAATACCTTAAGTGTGAAGTCAGATTCTCACACTTAATCACCTTTGGTGTAGGATTAAGATCATTAACCTACTTGTGATTATTTAGATGTTTTTGGGATTTTTGTTTAGTGTTGAGTAATGAGGTTAAGCCATAATCACGGATTAAACAGACCCATTACACCATCCTAAAAGAAGGATGCTAGATGAGAATGTTTAAGCTGAGGAAGACTCCTCAACTTAATCCATGATTAGGGATTAAACCCATGACAAAACAAGCCTTTATTAAGTGGATTTTATTTAATGGTATGATGATGAAGTGAATTTTATGATTTGCAAGACAACTTGAGGGGGACTTGTCCATTAACACTAGGGTTAGTCCTTCTTAACCACTTAAGGAAGAATTAGAACCCTAATGCAAGGCCCAAGTTACAAGTGTGATGTCTTGATGATTTATTAAGTGAATTAATTAAGAGATTTAAACACCTTAAGGGTTTAATACTTAGGATTAAAGTTATACACTCCATCCTAAGAGAAGGATGCAGGCATAAGCTTAATCACAAAGTCTTAAAGCCTTTAGGGTTTAGTCCCTGATTATGAGATGAGAAGAGAGGACTCAAGGAGACACAAAGGTAAAAACTATGAGGGGAGACTAATCAAGACCCTAATTCATTATCATGCTTGGTTGTTCCTAAGGTTTGTGAGGTTTTCAAGAGAAGTCTTCAATGGAACCACCAGGAAGCAGATGAAAGGACCAAGAGAAGCAAAGTGACTTGCTTCATTCAAGAAGTCAAGTCACTTGAAGAAAGAAAGTGGGAAGAAGAAGAATGAGCAAGCTCAATCTCAAACACAAACAAAAATGCAGCAATGGATGCAAGAGAGATGAAAAGAAAAGTTATGAGAAGTGAAGGCAAATTCACTTCTCAAAGTTACTTACCACCTGAAAGGTTAGAAAAGAAATGCAATGCAATGTAAAATGAGAGGAGATGACATGATGAGAAACAAAACCAGAAGCATGTTGATGATGATGATGATGCTATGGAGTGCTACAAACATGAGGCAAGGCATGGAGATGTTCATACAAGATCATGGATGCAAGTGATGCAAGTTAAGGAACATGAACATACATGAAAAGTTATGAAGCATACATGGCATACAACATGGAATATACATGATGCAATGATCAGACATGCTTGCAATATGTCTTATGATGTCACATGAATCAAAATGGATGCTAGAAATGTCATGGCAAGTCATGTTATGCAAGAGAATGCAAGAAGGATGCAAATGGAAGCCCAAATTAGGGTTTATGAATCAAACACCAAACAAAAACCAAAAACAGAAGCAAACCCTAAGATAAAAAATGGAAAATGCCACTCAAAGGACCCCCTAATCCCATACTAAACCAAGGTCCAAAGGGGAAATCTCAACTCTTAACCAATCTCAAGTTATGGTTTTTACAAGCTATTAGGGTTTTTAGGGGTTCTTAACAAAACAAATGCCAAACAATTTGAAAATGCAAGAACAATTCATGGACTTTTTATCCTTGAAACTACATGCAAAACAAAAGACAATGCAAGAAGAATCAATGTCTCAACCTTCTCCAAAAGGCAGAAATGAATTTTCAAACATGTGATCAAAATAATGCATAAAAAATGATTTAATTCAATGAAAAATTCTTAAAATGCATCAAGATCAAAAAAGAAATTTGGTTTGAAGGTTGGACAATGTTTCTAAATGTCTTAGAACAATTCATGAATTTTTTTGTAATTTTTAAATACCTAAAAGTATTTTTAATTAATTAATTCTCATTAATCAATTAAAAATAATCTTTTAAATATTTAGAAATACTTTTTTGATGATAAAAAATAAAATAAAAATATTTTTGGGTCTTAAAAATTAATTAAACTTTAAAGAAAAAGTTTCATAATTTTTAAGATATTTTTGCTATTTTTAAATAATTATGCAAAACAAAAGAAAAATAAAAGAAAACAAATGAATTAAATCTGATTTAATGAAAAGTATTCAAATCCAACGCGTGAGATTCAAAGTTGCCAGGGCGGGAATTGACTTGGCGCGGGAATGAACGGCTCACATTCAAACTGACTTAATTACACTTAGCCCTAATTAATCAAACCCTAATTACTCTCAGGCGACCGGAACACTGTTCCGGTCGTCTTCTCCGGCTACACCATTTCTCTATCTCTCTCAATAGGCCATGAAATCATGCCAAAATCTCCAGAATCAAACCTTAGCCCATTCTAAACAAGATTCCAGCAACAAACATCATTTATTTCAACACACAAACAAGATTCGAATCAAACATTCAAAACGGCAAAAATTTCAGAAACATCATACAGGCTCATTTCTCACTCTTTTTCAAAAGTAACAAGTTCAATGTGACCAGTGAAGCATGCTTTACCATTTAGAAACTTAAAAGGCAAGTTCTGGAAAAAAAGTTCATGGAGTCACCTGAGATTGAACTTTTGATTCAGGAGCTTTCTGGATGGTTCTTTGGCTCAAACAGGTCCCAATGACCCCCTCTTGAAGCTTTGGATGCTTGGTTGGAGTTTAAACAGCCTCTTGAGTGAGTTTGCAGAAGTTCTGACCAAGGGCATGTGAAAATCGTATTTGAGTTATGGAGGGTTTCAGGCCAAAGTAGGGGGTGGTTTCTGGTCAGTGGAGCAAGGTGAGTTGATGTGTGGAGTTTGTTTGAGTGTTCTTGGCTTGTAGAAGCAGATTCGAAAGTTTTTGCTTTATGGAGTGAAAATGGTGAAATGGAGTTATGGCTTGTTTCAGGCCTGGTTCTCTTGGGTTTTGAGTCAATGAAGCATGGTGATTTGGTCTATGGAAATGGTTTTTATGTTTGCAAGCTGAGAAAACAAATTCGAAGGAATATGCAAGATGAGGTGTTTTTGTCAATGTGTTGAATGTGTATGTTTCAGCCTTGCTTGAAGTGTGTTATGGCCAGCATTTGATCCACATAAACAAAGCCTATTGGTCAGTTGATGTGACTTGGCCTGCTGTGATAGGTGTGGCTACTTTTGCCAAAATGTCAACTTCTTGTAAGAGAGGCATGGGTCATGTTTCAGCCAAGTACAAGAGGTGTGGGCTGCGCAGCAAGGTGAGGGAGAAAGGCTAGGAGTGGTCAGCAGGCTAGGCAGCAAGTGGATGGAAGTGATCATGAGTTTTTGCAACTTGGCTTCCTTTGTTCACATGGAAAGATTTTGCTCCAAAGGCCATACAAACATGTGATTCCTTTGGTTCAAATCTGATTTTGGGACTTAGAGAATGTTTATGCAATGGTTTGAAATGAATTAGAGGTCACAATATGCATTGGTACAAGACTTTGCAAAATTCTCACTTAGGGCATGCCTTGAAAATCAATGATTTTAGCCAACTTTGCATTGCCATAACTTTTGATCCAAGAAGAGTTTGATCATGTTCTTGTACTTTTTGAAAAGGGAAAGATGAGATCTACAACTTTCATGACCAAAGTTTTTCCATTTGAAGCCTTTTTGGATCAAGAATCAAGGCTTGAAAAATGACCTAAAATGATGCATTCTTGAAAAGTCAACTATGCCCAAAAAGTCAACATTTGCAAAAACCCTAAATTCTTGATTTTTATGAACTTCAACCCTCTTCCATGATCAAATAAAGATCATATACACTCAAAATGATGAAGATCACCCATTGGTTGAGTCATTGGGGGCCTCAGATGCCCTGATTTTGCACTGACTTGTCTGAAAAGTCAACCCTTGATCAGATGACCTCCCCATGGAATTTCTTCATGAAAATTGATATGTATACTCCCTATACCATATAGAGATCAATGGAAACAAGAATGACCAAAAAAATTTGGAGTTATGGCCTCTGAAACCAAAACCCTAATTTTCAGTCAACTGTGCAGTTCAACCTGGCTCTGCATCCACTCAAACCCTAGTTCTTGTGATTCCTCTGCAATTTTGACTTTGAGGAGATGAAATATGATATAGGAACACACATGGACCCCTTTGAGTTGATTGGTTGCCTTTGGAATGGCTCAAGATGCTCTGGGATTGCTCAGATCACAAACCCTAGGTGCAGATGCCTTGAAAGCTATGCAGTGGATAAAAAAAATGAGATGTGAGATGACATGATTGTACTTATGCATAAGAGAATGATCACAAGCCATGGTGTGAATGGGTGAGGGCAAATTTGGGGTGTTTACAGCAATCTTTCTTCTTAGCATCTTTGTGAGCGATTCTTTGTGCGTCAGTTACATCTTCACCAAACTCAGGAGCACCGTTAGTAACTACTTTTAGGGTTTCATGAAAGCCAAATGAAAATTGCACGAAGTCAATTCTTGCCGTCAATAGTTAGAAGGGAATTTGGTAAATTTCCATTAACATTCATCTTTCCAGTGATTGATCAACAACAATCTACAATCCCAGAAATACGATCTCTGACATGTGATTCTTGAAAACACGATCAAGAATCTAACCGGAACTCTAGATACCAATTTTTTTGTGTGGGACACTTTTAGTGAATAGAGAAAGTGATAGAATAAGGAAATAAGTATTGATATTATTGAATGATAAAGCTGAATTACAAAGTGTCTATTTATATACATCTAAGTAACAAAGTAAATAACAACCCCTAAACCCTAATTAGCATTGGACTTGGGTCACATAATACAACTTAAACTAGAGGAATCTACCTACCACCCCCAAATCGTACAAGGCACCCCCCCCCCCCCAATTTTTTCAATATTCTCATATCACCCATGTTATTATTTACATAAAAAATATTTTTTTTTACCAAAACAAATCACTTTTTCAGACCCAAAAAACAAAATTGCTGGTAGTGTAATTCAAAATTCCTGGTAGTCTCTCAACTGAATTTCTCGAAATAAAATCTCTAATAGTAATAATCTAAATTTACCGATACTCCATACCGGAAATTCTTCAATTATCGGTAAAAATTACCAGTGATTTCAATATTATCGATGTTCATTTGCACACGAATACCGAGGAATTCTAAATTACCGGTAACTCTCAAACTATCGGGAATTTCAAAACACTGGTATACCGGGAATTCCAGTGTTACATGAAATTTCTGGTAATAGGCCAGTTTCTTCAAAAATTCTTGTCATTTGCGCTCCAGAACCGTCAGTGTCTTCTACCGACTCGTGTAGGAATTACACTCAGTTCTCCACTACAGACAAAGTATGTATTATACATAGATGCATAAAATTTAATATTATTTCGTTTGATTTTGTAACGCCCCAAATTTTATTTTATTTGGATTATTGCGTGTTATTGTGTTTAGAATAATAGATTAGCAAATATAATTATGATTGAGGATTATATTGTGGTGGATAATCGTATTATTGTGTGATAAATAAATTAAATGGAATAAAATATGAGGTGAGGACAAGGTGGTCAATTGGTAAAAGTAATAAGGGTAAAAGTGGAAGATCATAAGTTGGGTCTTAGGGGTTATGTTGGAAATAAGGAAAAAGGGAAAACATAATTGTTTTTGTGAGAAAACATGAAAAAGATCGTGAAAGTTGTGAAGAGAAGAAGAAAAAGAGGAAAAGGTTTGATCGTGAAGAAGAGTTTGCGAAGAAGGATATTCTTGACAAACCTAAGGTAAGGGTGGAATTCTTCCATATCTAAGGGTTTTATGATGGAAATTTGGTAGGTTGAGGATTAGGGATTGATGTTGTGATGAATCGGGAAAATATTATGTTGGTTAGTTGGTAGATGTTGTTGTTAGTTATTAATGTTGTGATTTAGTTGATTAGATGCAATATTCTGAGATTATCTGACTGGTATTGGTGATTTCTGGTGAGAAATTCGTAGTAGGTTGAGTGCTGAGCGCAGAAGTGCGATTTGCAAAATTCGTAGCAGGTTGAGTGACCCTTGCTTAGCAAGCCCTGTAGCGCAAAAAGTTAATTTTTGAATTCCGAAAAATTACTGAAAAAGTATTTAAGTACTTAGTAATGTTTAGGAATTGATGGGGTGTAGCTGAAAGTAGTAAAAGAAGAGTATACATATAATTGTAGGGATAATTAGTGTAACTTGACTATAGACATAATCAATATGTCCATTGACGATGTTGTTGTTGTGATTAGTGTTTGTTGTGATGATGTGTTTCGTATGCTTGTTAATGATATATGAGTATGTGATATGTTGTAGTATATGTTGTGTTGCGTTGTCGTGGTATGAGTTAAATTACGTGATTATATGTGAAGAATGCATAATAATTGTGATGGTAATGACTAGTAGTATATTGATCAATGTTGTGATGAGTGGTTGTTGTTGTGATGTTGTATGATGTAGTCATTATGAGTATGCATGTATGTCATTGATGTTGCATGACATGTCGCATAATTGAATAACATACCAAGGTGGGGTATGGTCGTTGTTGTGATGTTGGTGTGGTCATGAAATAGGGATCGTACGTGGCCATGAAATATAGGTTGAGAGTGTGATCATGAAATAGGGATCATATTTGACCATGAAAGAGGGGTTGAGAGTTCCGACAGGAACTGGATCTTGAAATAGAGATCAGCTATGGTACCACATGCATAGAGTCAAGTAGAGTCTCATTGCATGATTGTTGTTGTTGTTTCATATAATGTGGTGATAGTATATGATGTTGTTGTATATATGTTGTTGTTATATATGATGTTATTGATGTGTGTGATAGTTGTCGTTGTAGGTGATGTTGTTGAATAGTTGTTGTTTAGAAGTGGTGCATTGTTTTATGATACTTGCTTGATTCTTATTATATTACTCTTTATGATGTAAGTATCTCATCCCTTCTGTTAAAATGTTACCCTTATGTTGGTAACATGCAGGTGAGCAGGATAAGTCGAATGGTGGTTGGTGAAGTCGGTGTACTTCACATCTTTAGGGTGTCGGCTCTGATACGTTGCTTTGGGAGTCGGAACGACGTTGTTATTTATTTTAGGAAAAAAAATTGTAACTGAAGTTGATTGATGTTGAATTTAAAATTATTTATGTTGCATGTTGAATGTTTATTTTTGAAAACTTATTACTGAGCTGAGTTTGTTTGTGTTGAATTGTAGCACTCAATTGGTTTTTAATGAAATTTTACTCTGATAATTATAAATAATTATGTGGGGTAAATTGGGTGTTACAAATTGGTATCAGAGCAGGTCGGTCTGTCCAACCAAGTAGTTAAGTCGTCGAGTCATTGAGTCGTCGAGTCGTAGAGTCGTTGAGTTGTTGTGTTGTTGTTAAGTGTTAAGCGTTGTTGATGCGCTATTGTTGCATTGTTGTTGTTTTTTATTCTAAATCGTTGTTGGATTGTGTTATGTGAAAGATTTAGAATGGCCGGGAGGAATGATGCTGCACTTACCGCTGCTATGAAAGTGATGACACATGTTGTTCAAAATCTGATTAATGCTAGGGATTATGAAAGTGACGAGTTTAGGAAGAATGATCCACCAACATTCAAGGGGAAGTATAATTCTCCTGGAGTATAGGATTGACTCAAGGAGATTGAGAGGATCTTCAGATTTATGGAATGTTCAGAGGGAAGTAAGGTGAAATTGGGTGCACAAAGACTGGTATTTGGGGCTGGTGATTGGTGGGTTGGAACTCTCCAACGATTGGATGCATCTGGTGAGGTAGTTACCTGGGTTTCGTTCAAGAGAGAATTCCTAAGGAAGTATTTTCCTGAAGATGTTCGGGGAAAGAAGGAAATCGAGTTTTTGGAACTGAAGCAGGTGTAACACCCCAAATTTGCCCTCTTCATTTTAAGCATCATATCATATCATGTTCATCATACTCATATCATTTCCTCAACATCATATCATGGAAAGATGAAGCATAATATCCCTCATGTCCTAGCATCAAGCATATGGTCATCTGTGGAGGTCCCATAAGCCTTTCAAGCCATGACAAGGGTCTCAATGAGTTTGTACAAGTTCTATGGTGAGTCTATACTCCATTTACAAGATCAATTCCATTGGCAAAAGCTCAGAAGATTGCATGATCATCAGAGATCTCAGGACAAGGCAAAGCTCTTATGTAATGCACCCAAATTAGGGTTTGTGATTCAAGCACCAAGATCTCACAACTTTGTTCATTTCTCTTGGTCCAAGTCTTCTATATGTTAAGAGGATCCTATGTGTCAAATTTCATGAGAAAATTCCATGTGGAAGTCAGTCAATGCCTCAGTTGCTTGCAGATGAAGGAAAAAGTCAACAGAGCCCATAAAAAGTCAACTGTGCAATTTCAAGGGGTCCAACCCAAATTTTTTGGCCAAGAGGGATCCTTACAATGTTATAAGAGGTTTGGAATGCCTAAAGTTCAAGAATCATGGAGATTTGAGGGGTTTTGCAAAAATGGTACAAAGTTGGTTTTTGAAGTTTTCCAAATTTTGCAAGTTTTGCCCTAATTTTCAAGTGGCCTTAAAATGATCAAAAATTCTCCAAATGGACCAAAGTCAAACATGAAAGTTGGAGAGTAAGGGCTGCCATTTTCAAAAAGTACAAGTACTTTTTCACCGGATTCCTGGATTTCCCTCTAGCCCATTCGAAAATTTGCACTCCCTAGGGCATTTTTTGGCTTTTCAAAAAGTCACCATGTGCAAGAAGGCTCCAATCTTATTTTTGTAAATTGGTTCAGGCCCAAACTTGTTTCAAACTTAAAATAAATTGCCTTAAGACCAATTTGCTCCAAAAAAATGGTCATTTTCATACACTTTTGAAAACTCCCTCCAAAACATGCCCATTTGCAAAATTCATGAAATAAGTGTGAGGGTTTGATCTAAGGGCCAGGAGTGAATGGATTTGGATCAAGGGTGGAGATTGAAACTTACTGATGGGGCGAAGACGTGATGTGTCTAACGGTATCTGAACTACAAGTGCACAACCTATCGTAATAGTAATAAAAAGATGTCGAACCCACATGGACTTTGTAATCACTCTAGTGCTAGAAAGTTTGCTAGTTTAGCTAAGGCGGAAATTTGTCATGGTTATGGTTTTTAGGATTAAAAACGGGAATTAAACTTAATTAAGGAAATAATGAGAAGGTGGTCGGTACGTAATAATATTAACCTATGCGGGTCAATCTAGTCTAAGCTTATAAAGATGTCTCACTTAAATAATTCTGTAGAGTTTACCAGTTTAAAAACCCTCGACTCAACTCTCGTGTTCTTATCTCAGATCTTACTCCTAAAGTCCTATGTCTGCTCTCGCTAGCCCATAAGTGTTTAGAAAATAATTTTTGAAAACTTAATAAGTCTAATTCGTTTTAAAGCGCTCTCGCTGTATTTAAATCGAATGCCTAACTTTAGTTATCCGGTTAAAATCTAACACTCTCGTGGTCTCGACCTAACCTATTTCACTTCTCTTACTCTCGTAACAAAAAGCTTGATTTTAATTATAAAAAGTCACAGCCAGAATATAAGTTTGTAAATGTTTTTAGCTTAGATTCGATTCATCCGTTTTGGTTGCTTTATTACATACCGAGTCAATTAATTTAGCTACTCATATTAATCAAAACAACAGACAAAAACAAAATGAAATTAATAAATATTAAAACATGCATTATATAATGATAACAGAAACTTAACATAAATAAATAAACTTAATATTAATTGCAAAACAAAAACCTGAACAAATGAATTCTTAAGCTCCTTCTTCCACAATTTGGCAAGCTTGGAGCGTCGGAATCGAAATAAAGTACTAAATTCTGAGGCTAAAAGAAAATCTAATTAAGATAACAATTTCCTAATGTTGGAAATTGTTATTAAAGGGTTTGGAAATTAAAAGGAAAACAGCAAGAACAAAAGCTGGAAATAAGCTGGGTTGTAAAAACGGCAGAGCTTCCGCATAAAATTTCAATCAAAAACTCTGTGTCTTTCTTCATTTGATTCTTTGATATTTATAGAAGAGAATTTTTGGCAGTTGAAGAGTAGGAGCGTGGGCTTCGGTTCTTCAGTTTTGAAAAAATCCAGGAGACATGGTTTACTGGGCGTTGTTGAGGTTGAGAGAAAGTAGGAGTCTCTGAAGACTCTTTCTATTCGTTGCACGTTCTCAATTTTATTCAAATAAATTAACTAAAGCTTGTCACGTTCGTGACATGGTGTAACGGGCAGATTTCCTCATATTAGCGCGTCACGGTCGTGAGAATATTGTGACGATCGTGATACCTCTAAAAGGCGTGTCACGGTCGTGAGTCCTTGGTGACGACCGTGAGAGTAACAAATTATGCAGTTTTTAGCAGAATTGATTTCTCTCTTTTCTTTTCATGCTAAATTTTGTTCCTTTGATCTTTTTCATAATTTTGGCTCTAGACATGTTGTACCTGCAATGTAGCATAAAAACTCGAAACAATCGGGAGTTAAAAGGACCAATGTATGATAAAAACGGGCTAAAAACATAGTAATAATACGATACGATTTCTCGTTATCAAACTCCCCCATACTTAAATCTTTACTTGTCCTCAAGCAAATAATCAAAAAAATGATCGGACATTTTCATCAGACGCATACACATACATACCATACGAGAAGTCATTTAGTTAGATAGACCGATACTAGAGTATAACACTAACGATACACTAATGACACAAGCAACAAGCTAAGTCGTCGACTTCCTTTTAAACGAAACATTCAGTAATTCTGTTATGATTCTACCTAGAGTCCTTCGTTCTTATTTCACCCGGTTTCGTTCTAGCGCAATCACATTAAGCCCTTTGTCTTAGCACGCACGTAGTGAAGTAGCCAGTTAGTGACTTTGATCCTTTATTAGCATGGGGTCTGGTACACGAATGTGGCAACCCTTTACATATTATCCAAATTAGAGGTTGTGGGGGATCGAGCCGTAGCACGCCCTACCAAGTTCAGAACCAGATACCTCTGAACCAACCAGCAATGGACTCCTTCTTATATTACTCATCTCTTATATGCGACCGTGTACTTTGGTGCAAATTTTCTTTTTATGGCAGCGAGATATGAAGGATCGTTTATAGATTAGGCATCAAACACTTATGTTCATCGGCTCCCCACGTGGTTTGTATCTAGACGGTGCTGACTGCTAGTATAAACTACTAGGGATTACTTTAGAACTAAGTCTTAAGGTATAGTCATAACAATTATCGAAATGGAATGCTTAAGTAGGAAGTCTAAGGTGTCAAGACTGTATTGATCTTGTTGGATCTTTCTCAGCTTCCTAACTACGATTTCATAGGTATGTCGAGTTATGCGAAGATAAAGCAAAAAAAATTTCGGTATGGCTAAATAAAGCGGGGAAGAATTGAAACTTAAGAAATATCATCAATATTACTTGTTTAATTGAAAATGCGAAAAGGGAAAATACAATGAATGGAAAACGGGAAAGGTACCTCTCCCACACTATATCAGACATTGTCCTCAATATTGTGATATAATAGCGGGGAAATACGTTACATAAACAGAATGCAAAAAAAAAAAGAAAATCTAATGCTACTGACGACCACGGCCTCGGCTTCTGGTGCGGGAACGTCTGGTAGGAGTGGCTTCCTCATCAGAACCAGTGATAGTAAGAGCGGTGACGTCCATCCGCAAAGCTTCCAACTCGCTGAAGATCTCACCTAACTTTTCATTTGTTGCTTCCTGGTTTCTGACAACAGTGGCAAGGAGTGCATCATACTGCTCCCACTGTTTCCGCTCAAGTGCGGCATTCATCTGGTTTTGCTGGTGAATGGCACGGAGGATGTCTTCAAGGGTGATCTCAGCAGAAGGCGGTTGCCTGGTAGAAGGCTCAGGTATGTCCTGAACTGGCTCAGCACGATCCATCTCATCCTGCATCTCATCCACAGGTGCATCAGGTTGGTCGTCTACATTTGGAACATGGCCTGTGGGAGCTGGCAAATCAAATAGCCAGTTGGCTCTTGGATCAATCCTGTTCCTGCAAGGCAAAACGATATTATGATAGATGGTGCCTTGTATCACAGGGTTGAACCTGCCATCCTCACGCTGAGAGATCATGTGAGCAGACTTGCAGTAGTTCATTGTAAGCAGCTCTGGTGCCCTATGAGGCAAATGAGTGAGGTGGTCACCAAGATTCAACTGTATGGCTAGGGAAGTGACAATCCCGCCAATATAGAAGGGTGTGGCGCCTCTTTGTGCCACAGATTAAATGTGGGCCAGTAGGAACGGAGCGGCGTTGATGCGTTCTTCATTCAGAGCACAGTGCAAGAATAGGAGCTCTTTAGAGTTGAGCTTATGGTTGCTCTCCGGTGCGAAGATGGTGTTGCAGATGATACGGTGAAAGTATCAGATCGCTGGATTATGAATGTGAGTGGTGTTGAGACTTTGATAGGCTGAAGCACGGCTATTTGTGATGTTGTGCCACAAAGTGAAAGCTGCTTCATTGAAGTTGTCGGGCACACGAAGGTGGGCACCGTCACCGTGACTGAAGCCTAAAAGTTCAGCGACTCTGGTTTGAGTGAGTTCGAACTCTCTGCCAAGCATTCGGAATTTTGCGATGCCTGTGAGTTGGTTCGTGGATCCAGAGGGTGTGATGTATTGGAAGGAACTCAGGAACTCCAGAGTGAGGTTTGCAAATGTTGGTTGCGGTTGGCTGCATAAGTCCCATAAGCCGACTTTTTCAAGAAGTAGCTTCACACCGTCGAACAATCCCAACTCTCTCAGACAGTCGAGGTCGACGTTCCGAGTCGGTTGGAGCCCGCGGGTTTGAAACTTTTCAAACTTAGCTCTCTGGTTTACTCCTTGTTCTCCTTCTCTAAATTGAATGTTTGCCATTGCATGCAAATGAAGTTTGGTGTGAGATAAGTGTTTGAGGTTTTGTGATGAGAATGTGAAGAAATTGATTGATTTATAGTGGAGTGAAGGGAATATGTGGAGTTGGGATTAAATGAGGAAGTGGACCAGAGTGGATGGATTAATGGTGAATAATGGGTGGTTACGGGAGAGAAAGGGGTAGTGAACGGTTAGAGTATTTTGGGAAAATAGAGGTGGAGTTGCAAAGAAGAACGACCTCTGTAACTCAGAGGTCGTGCATTTTAGATCGTCACGGTCGTGAGGGATAGGTTACGTTCATGACGCGCTTAATTGCCCGTCACGATCGTGAGGGATATGTTACGACCGTGATGCTCACAAAATTTGGAGTTTCACCAGAATGTTTACCTCAGTTCAATCCAATTATAATTCTTATCACATTAAATAATTTATTCCAACATAATACATAACAATGGATCAATATATGACAGCATTAGATTTCATCACACAAAAATTCATCAAAGTATCCAACAATCAAAAGTATCAGTGTATGTTATTACTGATAATAACAAATTGCATACAGTATAAATCAAACATGCAGTGGGAATTTTTGGTAAATGCACTAAATTATAAAAACATGTAAATAGACTGAATGAAAAATTGCATTAATGGAATTGCTTTGTTTTTGACAGAACGGAAAGAAATTGCAGTAATAAAAATGAACTAGGAAATGCTTCAAAAATTCAAAACTAACTAGAAACAAAAAAGTAAAAAGTAAAATTAATCAAATCATTGCAGCTCATCAAATTCGTTTCTTTAGGTCTTCAAGTGCAGAATTTATATGGTAAAACTGTTCACATGTTAAATCAGTTAAGCCTATAATGTCCAATCTCATGCTTTTAACTTCATCCTTAACAACATTAATGTCAGCTTGGTATACTTCAAGAGTCGTCAAAATTTTGTTCAAGCTTTCAGCATATCCTACTTTGTTGATTTCAGGGGTCTCAATATCTTCATCAATGTGGTTGATGTCATGGTAACCAGGAGGGGTCTCAGGGTCACTCTCTACATCAGTCATCATATCATCCCTAATTTGGTAGGATTGTGGTGTTTCAGGTGTTGTAGGATGGTTAGGAGGAGTAAGCTCATAAAGCCAATTATCTCTGTTGTGAACACTAACTTTAGCATGGTTCGGCAAGGTGAACAAGGTTACGATTTCATTCCTAATCAGGTACTCGAATGGTGGTTGTCCTATGTTTCCTATAATTTGGCGGTTAAAGCAGAAATCCAAATTCATAGGGCGAATGGTACCGAAACGGGTGCACTTGTGTAACTGATATCTAAGTCCGAGGGCGTTAGCAATCATGGTGACTAGGCCTCCTACCATTATTGGTAGATTAGGTTCCTCTTGGATGCGGGTAAAGGTCTGCATCATGAAGGGTACAACATTTACGGGTTTGCCTTCGGTCAAACAGGACATTATGAATATCTCGTCCTTAGATACTTCAGTAAGGTTCTCTTACTTTCCAAAGAAGGTGTGGGCAAGGATTTTGTGAAAATAGCGGATAGTGGGGTTGTGTATTTCATTATTTTCCATGCTATCCGACTCAGGGTGGTAGTTTCCTGTTAAAGTTCCCCAGAAGAAATCTAGCTCAATATCCATCAGTTCTACCTGGGTGGTAGTAAAAGCTAAAGGTCCGCTAGGAAATCCTAGTAGGTCAGCTAGTTCCTTGTGGTTATAGACATATTCGATACCGAATAGTCGGAAACTAATAAATCCTTTCCGTAGTCCAAATCCGCGCTCAGGTAGGTAAACTAGGGAGCTTAAAAATTCAAGGTTGAGCTCGCGGTAAGTTACAAACTTATATTTTATGAGAGCTTTCTCCCATCCAAGCTGGTTAAACATGTATAGGATGCTATCATTGATACCTAAGGTTTCCATAGTTTGTTCATCATAATACAGAGTCAAATCCATGTGTCTCTGTGATAATTCCTCAAATTTCCTCCTTTGGTTTCTACCTCTAAATATGGTTTCCATGAAGTTTCTTGGTTGGTTAGCCATAGATAGTTAGTGTTAAAGCGGGAGAAACAAATCAGGGGAGAAAGAGGTAAGGTAGAAAAGACTTTAGAAAATCTGTAGCAAGGTAAATTTAAAAATGATTTAGAAAATTAAAGTTAAAAATAAAGAAAATAAGGCAAGAAATAGATAAATAAAGCCAATAATAAAAATGAAATAAAACAATAAAATGGGTTGCCTCCCACTAAGCGTTGTTTTTATCGTCATAAGCCTGACGTAGTGCTTAGTGCTAGATTAATCAGGGAAGTTAGTGGACAACTCTAAAAGTTTTAAATTATTCACATAATCTCTGTTTTCAATATTATGGTAATGTTTTAATCGTTGTCCGTCTACTGTGAACGGTTCACTATTCCTACCCTTAATTTCTATTGCTCCGCTTGTGAATACTTTAGTAATTTCAAAGGGTCCTGACCATCTAGATTTTAGTTTTCCAGGAAAGAGCCTAAGTATTGAATTGAAGAGGAGCACAACGTCTCCCACACTAAATTCTTTCCTAGACAGGGGCTTATCGTGCCAACGCTTGGTTCTTTCTTTGTATATCTTAGCATTCTCGTATGCGTCCAACCTTAATTCTTCTAATTCATTAGTGTCGAGGATTCGCTTTTCTCCAGCGGCAGTGTAGTTTATATTGAGTGTTTTAATCGCCCAATATGCTTTGTGTTCTAGTTCAACCGGGAGATGACAGGCCTTCCCATACACTAGTTTGAAGGGTGTAGTTCCTATGGGTGTCTTGTAGGCTGTCCTATAAGCCCATAAAGCTTCATTAAGTTTAGATGACCAATCCTTCCTAGATATGGCGACAGTCTTTTCTAGAATTTGTTTTATTTCTCTGTTCGAGACTTCGAACTGTCCACTTGTTTGCGAATGATACGGTGTTGCTACACGATGTCTGACTCCTTACTTAGATAGTAATTTGTCGAATATTTTCGAAATGAAATGCGAGCCACCGTCACTAATGACAAGTCTAGGCACACCAAATCTTGGAAATATTATATTCTTGAAAAGCTTAATTACTACTCGTGTTTCATTTGTAGGAGAAGTTATAGCCTCGATCCATTTTGAAACATAATCGACAGCTACGAGTATGTACTTGTTACCGAAAGAGGATGGGAATGGTCCCATGAAATCGATTCCCCAGACATCAAATACTTCTACTTCTAATATTCCTCTTTGAAGCATTTCATCTCGTCTTGAAATGTTACCGGTGCGTTGACACTGATCGCAATTTATAACAGCGATATGGACATCTTTCCATAGATTAGGCCAAAATAGGCCGGCTTGTAAGATTTTTTCACAAGTCTTGGAAGTGCTTGCGTGTCCACCATAAGGAGATGAATGACAATGAGCAATGACATCTTCTATTTCTTCTTCAGGAATGCACTGACCGAAGATTCCGTCAGGTCCTCTCTTAAACAATAATGGTTCGTCCCAATAGTAATACTTGAGATTTTGGAAGAATTTCTTTTTCTGCTGATAGGTTAAGTCTGGTGGAAGTGCTCCTGCAGCTAAGTAGTTGACAATGTCAGCATACCATGGCAGTCCTACGGTTGTTTGGATTGTTTCCACGGGTTTTGGTTCATTTATGTCTAACCGAGTTGGGTCGCTCCTTATTTGTGCTATCAGCTGTTCATACGGAAAATCGTTGTTAATCGGCACTTGTTCGGGTTTAATACCTTCTATTCTAGATAAATGGTCCGCTACGACGTTTTCAGTACCTTTTTTATCTTTGATTTCGAGATCAAACTCTTGTAAGAGTAAGATCCATCTCAAGAGTCTTGGTTTAGCATCTTTCTTGGTTAGTAAATATCTGATAGCAGTGTGTTCTGTGTAGATGATTATTTTTGCTCCTACTAGGTAGGAACGGAATTTGTCAAGGGCGAAGACAACTGCTAACAACTCTTTTTCAGTAGTGGCGTAGTTCAATTGAGCAGAATCTAAAGTTCTATCGGCATAGTAAATTGCGTGAAGTTTCTTGTCTTTCCTCTGTCCTAGAACTGCGCCTACAGCATAGTCACTCGCATCGCACATGATTTCAAAAGGTAATCTCCAGTCAGGTGGTTGCATGATTGGTGCAGTGATGAGGGCTATTTTTAGAGTTTCAAAGGCTTTAAGACAATCTTTATCGAATATGAACTCAACGTCTTTCATTAATAAACCGGTAAGAGGTTTAGTGATTTTCGAGAAATCTTTGATGAATCATCGGTAGAAACCGGTGTGTCCTAAAAAGCTTCGTATTTCTCGAACGGTCTTAAGGGGTTGAAGATCTTTTATGACTTCTATCTTAGCTTTATCAACTTCAATTCCCTTGTCAGATATAACGTGTCCTAGTATGATTCCTTCTCTGACCATAAAATGGCATTTTTCCCAGTTAAGTACGAGGTTTACTTTTACATATCTTTCTAACACCATTTATAAATTTGATAGACATCCTTCAAAACTTTGCCCGCATACAGAGAAGTCGTACATGAACACTTCCATGATGTTATCTATGAAATCTGCGAAGATTGACATCATAAATCTTTGAAAGGTTGCAGGAGCGTTACATAATCCAAAGGTCATTCTTCTATAAGCGAACGTTCCATAAGGACATGTGAATGTAGTCTTCTCTTGATCATCTGGGTGAATAGGGATTTGGAAAAATCCTGAGTAACCATCTAGATAACAGTAATACGAGTGTTTGGCTAATCGTTCTAACATTTGATCTATAAAAGGTAGTGGGAAATGATCTTTTCGAGTGGCTTTGTTTAGTTTTCGATAATCGATGCACACTCTATGTCCGGTCACTACTCTTTGTGATATCGATTCGCCTTTAGCGTTTTTCACAACAGTGATACCTCCTTTCTTTGGTACTACATGTACTGGACTAACCCATTGACTATCAGAGATTGGATATATTATTCCAGCGTCTAGTAGTTTCTTAACTTCTTCTTTTACTACAGTGCTAAGGATTGGGTTAATTCTTCTTTGAGATTCTCTAGAGGTTTTGCAATCTTCTTCTAGCATAATACGATGCATACAGATTGAAGGACATATTCCTTTGAGATCAGATATGTTATATCCTAATGCAGTTGGGTATTTCTTTAAGACATCTAAACGTTTCTTCGTTTCGATTGTTCCTAAACTGGAATTGATTATAACTGGTCGCGTACATTCAGTGTCTAGGAATTCGTATCTTAGGTTCTTAGGTAAGGTTTTTATCTCTAATGTAGGTTTCTTCTTGCTTGGCATGGGATCCGGTGTAAGTACTAAACTTTCGCTTAGACTATCATCTTGATACGGTTCACGCCAATTGTCATCTTTGAAAATCGGAGGGATTTGAATTTTCATAATTTCAGAATAAGTAGTTTCTTTCATTTCCATCTCTCTTACACACTCGTCAATGACATCCAATAAATAACATGTGTCCTCTATAGCTGGTGATTGTACGAACCGTGTTAAAATAAATTCAACTTTCTCTTCACCTACTTCAAAGGTTGGCTTTCCTTTCTTTAAATCTATAATAGCTCTGGCGGTAGCTAAGAATGGTCTTCCTAGTATGATAGGTGTAGTGGAGTCTTCAGTGATGTCCATGATTATAAAATCAGTAGGAATGTAGAATTGACCTATCCGTACTGGGACATTCTCTAGTATGCCTACAGGATATTTAATAGAGCGGTCGGCTAGTTGAACATACATTTTAGTAGGTCTTAATTCTCCCATATCTAGCCTTTTGCAAATTGTTAAAGGCATAACACTGATACTGGCTCCTAAATCGCATAGAGCTTTGTCAATGACGAATTTTCCAATTACACAAGGTATAGAGAAACTACCTGGATCTTTTAACTTAGGAGGCATGTTATTTTGAATTATTGTGCTACACTCAGCAGTAAGTGTAACGGTTCCGTTATCCTCTATCTTCTTCTTATTGGATAAGATTTCCTTTAGAAATTTAGCATACGAGGGCATTTGAGTGATAGCTTCTGTAAACGGAATAGTAATATTTAACTGTTTCAGAAGTTCAACAAATTTCTTAAACTGGCCCATCGTCTTGGAATTGGTTAATCTCTGAGGGTACGGAATCGGTGGTTTATAAGGTGGTGGAGGCATATAAGGCTTCTCTTTCTCCACTGCCTCTTGATTATTATCTTCCTTTTCTTCTGGTTCATTCTCCTTTTCAGTCGGCTTATCCTGCCTTTGGCACATGGCTGGATTGTCAAGTCTTGGATCGGCAGGTCCGTCAAGTTCCTTGCCACTTCTTAGTATCACAGCATTGGCCTGTCCTTTTGGGTTAGGTTGGGGTTGTCCAGGAAATACTCCAGCTGGGGCAGCGGTAGGTGCTTGTTGTTGAGCTACTTGTGAAATCTGAGTTTCAAGCATTTTGTTATGTGTAGCTAACGTATCTACCTTGCTCACCAATTGCTTAATCTGCTCGCTAGTGTGTATGTTTTGGTTCAAGAATTCCTTGTTTGTTTGAGATTGGGTAGCTATGAAGTTCTCCATCATTAATTCAAGGTTTGATTTTATAGGAACATTAGGAGCAGTCTTTTGATATCCTGGTGGTGTAGCTGGCGCTTGACCTGGTGCGTATAAAGCATTGTTGTTCTTATAAGAGAAGTTCGGATGATTCTTCCAACCTGGGTTGTATGTGTTCGAGTACGAGTTTCCTTGAGCATAATTCACTTGATCTGTGGGTTTAGGGTTTCTCCATGAAGAAGAAACACAGCAGCCATTGGATCTTCAATCTGGCCGTCCCTAGCGCGCCACGTGTCCCCCAAGCTCCTTCCATTTCATATTATAATTTTCTTTTCTTTTTTAATTATTCGTGTGGCCATCCTCACCGTAACTAGCGTGAGTCTCCCATTCACAATTCAACAAGCTGCCATCTCATTTAATGAGGTGGTCTTTCGTGTCCGCTGGATGGATCTCGCGGTCTCTCCTTTTTCCAACTTTATTCAATTAATTTCAATTAATTTCCACCCTACTTAACATAGTCAGCGTGTCCTTTGGGCCCTCCAGCCTTGTGCTTTTCGCACCCCAACATCATCCAGTCCATCCAAGTCCAACGTACAGCATATACTTCATACACCCTTCCATCAATTCATTTTATTTCTTTTTTTTCCTTTTATTTTCATTTAATCCAGTCAGCTTTTAATTCATATAAAATAGTTATATTCACCCAAAAATTCCCAAAAAAATCCTGAATGTTCTTTTGAGTCTCTAAATTTTTTTCATATTTTTATTTTATTTCTTTTCATTGATCCACGTGTCAGAATTAATTTACCATTGCTCATAGCTTCTTTTTAAGTCTTTCTTGACCAGTCTGCATTGTTTATTTTCCATAGTCTTCAATATTTTGAGTTTTGATCCCATTCTTTTTGCTTTGTGTTCCTAAGATCTTGTACTTTTCATGTGATTTTTCTCTGGAATTTTGGAAATTTATTTCTTGGGTCTTGGTTTGGTAACTTGTGATGTAAGTTTTCTGTCCTAACTTGTGTTCTTTCTTCCATTTTACTTAATTCCTTTCTGAATCTTTGCAAATCCTTTTGGCTAGTTGATATAAAATGTTTGAGGATCATTTGGTTTCAATTGTGGAATTTTTAGATGGCTGTTTGTTTTATTGTGGATTTTATCTTGAACCTTGTCCCGTTTTGCTTCCTTTGAACCTTTTGGCCTCTCATAAGCCTAGAAAGAAACTTATGCTCATTTCTTCTTCTCATTTGGGGTTCCTTTGGGGTGTGGGTACCTTCCTGGTCCTAGGATAGGTCTTGTGTCTTCTGATTTTTTGAGTTTGCTTCTTCTTTACGTCATTTGCTTCTTTAAAAGTTCTCACTTCATCTTGTGGTTTCCTTTGCTTCCATTTGTTATTGTTTGGTCTTGTGTGACCTCTCTCTTCATCTTGTTGGCTTCCTAAGCCCTTATTCATCTCATTTTGGTTCTGGTAGTGAGTCTTGGGTTTTTATTTTGTGCATTTTGCATTGCATATTTCATAGGTGTGCATTTGTTTTCATATGTATTCATGTTGCATCCTTTTGAGTCATAAGTCTCTTATCTTCATTTCTTTGAGTTGCATTTTCATTGTGCATTTGTTAATACCATGTCACTTCTGATTGTTTGATGTTATCATGTTAATTTGCTCATTTTTTTTCACTTGTGTGCATACTAACCTTGCAGGGGCTATGGTAAGTGTGAGATGTGGGAATTAAGTTCCACCTCTCCAATTCTCATCTCTTCCTCTTATGTTTATGTGAAATAACCCTTTGTTGTTGGGCTTAGGCCTTTCTCATCCCTTCTTCTATCTTCTTCTCTTCTTCTTTCCTTCTTCATTAGGATAGAAAAACCTCACTAACCCTTAGGACATCCATGCATGTTAACACCTAGGATTATTTTAGTCCCCCTTTAGAATTTTTCCTTTGAGATCCTTTGATGCTCTCTCTTCTCATCTTCAAACTTAATTCTAATCAACTTAATAAAGGTTGATTACTTTCATGTGACATGGGACTTTGCTATGAGATGCTTGCACGCGTTCCATTTTGGGGCGAGGTGTGAGTTATCACTCGTGGTGGATAGGTCTTAGCATGAGTACCTCACAAAGAAAAAGCTAAAAAACACTTCTTAACCAAAAAAAACACAAAAATACTTAATAATGGTAATAGGCCAGTGTGCTTAAGCCTTCACTTGCGGGACTAGCTTTGGGGACTTCCTCCATAGATAGGTGTGCCTCTTGTGCATTCCATTTCGGGATGATGTGAGATGTACACATCCCATTGAGTAAGACTTAGGTACACTTACCTATGCAAACCTTCACTCATAAAAGCTTCTAAAAAACAACAAACAAACAATAAGCGTCTTTCCTTCGGGAATTCTCTTCTCACCTCATTCGCTCCGTCCGCGAACTTGCTCCTACATGTCACTTTGCAAGACGGTTACGCACTCGTCGTCCGAGTCTGCAACACCTGAGCAATGGCATAGGCAGTTCAAGCCTTAATTCACAAGCAATTTCCTTTTGGTACCCCTAGTTAGGGGAACTACGGCGTCTCTGATCCTCATTTTCCCGATGAGGTACGTAGGCAACGGGGTAGGGCCCGTTCGAGCACAATATTTATTTTCCCTACATTTTTTCCTTTTCTTTTCTTATTCAGTCCTTTTCTCAGTTTCTTTCCACTTTTATTTTCTTTTCTTTTGCTGCAGTTTTCATTCCTTCACCCTTTGAAACAGTTTCTTTGCAAGCGTGGATCCCGTCGGGTACGGCGGACGATCTGGGTGCTAATACCTTCCCAGGTCGTAACTGACTCCCGAACTCAGTCTCTTTTGTTCGTAGGACCTGTGTCCTTCCTCTTTCTTTCTTCTGGTTTGTGCAGCATTACCATTCCCTTTCTTCGAGATAAAAATGCCTGGATGGCGACTCTATTCTTTTTCCGCGCCACTTTCGCGTTTGTACCAGGATGGAAATCCGGGGAGCGACAGCTGGCGACTCTGCTGGGGACTGCACACCAGAGATCTCTGGTTCCCCTGTGAGTCTCTCCTAGCGCTTGTTTGTTGCTGTTTCATTGGGTGACGTTTGTTTGTTGTGGCTTGTTGTATTGTATTGTTGTTTGTTTACAGCTTTATTTACATTTTTCAGTATTTATTTTCCGCATCATGTATATCATATTGGACTGTCTGGACTGGTTTTCTGTTTGGTGGGCTCGGGTGATACTGTTTCTGAGAGATAAGCCAAGTACCCGGCTTGAGTGCACCTAGGATTAGAGTGGGCATATTGTACTCACATGTGACATGATGAGTGGCAGTGTGTTTCATGCCCAGATTGCGACCGTCCTGGAAATATCTTGTGTGGGGATTTCCTCCACTTCGGGATAGGACCTTGATAGTTATGTGCATCTGGGGACCGATCATTGAGAACCTTTGTGGAAACAACCCTCTCCAGTGGTGGCAGTGGCAGACCACATTTTGTGGCAAACCCATTCGCACCCTAGGGTCCACTAGGGACTCGCATAGGATGGCCTGGTTCTCTTATAGGAACTCAGTCAAAGCATCTGGTCGTATGACATTAGTATTGTATCCTACAGGCTGAATGTACTATTGTTTCTCGATTTCAGAGCTTGAAGCTGGGAACTTATAAGGGATGCTTGTTTTTCCCGGACTCAGCTGAGGCCTCCCTGCGTAGTACATAATGCCTAACTGATTCCCTGATTTGGTCATGAGCCATTTTTCAAAAATGGTGAAAGTATTATTGCTATTCGGCTTTGAGAGTCTGTGATGTTTGACCCGGAGCACACCTGTGAGATTGGGAGTGGGTTTACGGGTTTGCAGGAACCCTGGACCTCATCATACCCTTGTTACCAGTACAGTTCATGTTCTGATTCAGTTACTTTGGTTTCGGAGTTCTGGTTTTCTTGTTCTGGTATTCTTGATACTGTGGTCCTGAGATCTTCTTCAGAAAGTTGTGATTATCAGAGAGTGTGCCTCAGTGGACTTTTGGTTTGCCAGTTATTCAGAGGGGCCCTTGTCAGTGTCCAAATTCCAGACAGTCCCAGATGACCATATGTCCTTGCATTTGCATCTGCATTGCATCATTGCATCATTAATCATTGTTTTGTTTTTCATTCACAGGTTCATATCTCTGCTTCCGGTTCCGGTATCCTCTTCAAAGATGGAAGATCCTCGCAAGCAGAATATTCACTTCAAGTTCTTTGACACCAAGGTTGGCCTGTTGAAAAAGATGGTAAAGCTGATTACACCCAACCATGTGGAGAGATTCAGGAAAGCTTACGGGAGTATTCTTGATGTGGTGGTAGAGCTAGATCCTTCTGAGAGGAGTGCCATTCATACCCTGCTTCAGTATTATGATCCTCAGCTCCGTTGCTTCACTTTTCCCGATTTTCAGCTAGGTCCTTTGCTGGTGGAGTATGCTCTGATCCTGGGTGTGCCGGTTCGAGACCAGGTTCCTTTCAATGCCGAGATGAGTAGACCTGCACCTGAGGCTATTGCTAAGGATCTTTATTTGAGCACTGCTGCTGTGAATTCTTTGACCATCATTAAAGGAGGTGTACCTGGATTTTCTTTGGAGGCTTTGGTGAAGAAGGCGGAAGAGTTGGCTGTTGAGGAAGAATGGGATGCTGTCTGTGCTATCTTGGCTCTTTCTATCTATGGCATTATCTTGTTTGCTGATATGGAGAAGTTCATAGATATGAATGCCATACATCTCTTTTTACTGAAGAATCCTGTACCTACCTTGCTCGGGGACTTGTATTACTCAGTGCACTACAAGACTGAGAAGAGGAGGGGAGGTTTGGTTCGTTGCTGCGCTCCGTTATTTCACATGTGGTTCATGAGGCATCTGCCTAGTACTGGAGTGTTTAGTGACCACACCTTGGTATGGGCTCAGAAGCTGGAAAAGTTGCTTGCCAAGGATGTCAGGTGGATTAATCAAAGGCAGCAAGGTGCACGTTTCATCACTAGCTGCGGAAGTTATCTTAGTGTACCTTTGTTGGGAGTAACTGGAGGGATTAACTACAATCCAATCCTGTTAAGAAGACAATTGGGATATGCCTTGAGAGAGGTGCCAGAAGAAGTGAAGTTGACTCCTATTTTCTACTTCCCAGTGAAAGACAATATGCCCTTAGTAAGGAAGGTTCCCAGAGTATGAAGCTTGGTTGAAAGACAGTGCCAGAAGAGTTTTGTTGCCATTCTCATCACCAGTTCCTCCAGTTGCTGAGTCCATTGATACTGTGTCTCTAGAGGAGTTCAAGAAGTTGGAAGCCCGGCTACATGCAGTTAGAGTTGAAAATACTGAGATGGTAAGCCTGTACCACCATGCCAACAGGGCCAAGATTGAAGCTGAAGAGAAGTTGTTGAAGATGCAGACTACCTTGGAGGCTAAGGAGAAGGATTTTGCTGGCAGAGAAGCACACTTCCATAGGTTGGGGATGATGGAAGCCCAAAGAGAAGCTGAACGCAAGAAGAATTCAAAGACCCTCAAAGATGCTCGTCAGTCTATTGTCTGGTTGCAGGGACAGAAAGAGCAAGAGTTGAAGCAATATAAGGAAAAAGAAGAATTCTTTGAAGTTCAGATGGCCTACAAAAAAGAAGAGGTGGAGCAAGTCCACAAGATTCGCAGAGAGAAGACTCAGCAACTAGCAGATAGTCAGCAAGCACTTGAGGCAGCGCTTAAAGAGATTGAAGACCTTAAGTTGATGGCTGGAGTCAAGAGGGTCAGGTCTGATATGGGGTTTAGTGATGGAGCTTCAGGGTCCTCAGGCAGTGGTTTTGCTTCTTAGTTTGTTTTTTGTATCTGGACTACCTACAGGCATGTTGTAGGAGTCCTAGCTGTTTGTTTTTCCTTTGTAAGAACTTGTACCCTACGGGGAATTCTATTTTATTTGCCTAATAGGCTGATTTATGTTATGGCTTTTTCCATTATTTCTTGGTTTGCTTGCTGTTATGGTTCGAATGAGATCTTTCGCGAAGGTTTCTGAAAGTCGAGGATCAGTGCCCATCTGGTTTTCTTTGTTAAATACCGGAACCGGGGCATGAGTGACCTGAGATTGGAAACATAAACAACTGCATTGCATACATATAACCTGTTTGTTGTTTTGCAGGTAGTGTCTCAGTTACTAACGTGTTTTGTGTTTCAGGCACTATAGCTCCCCGGAAAGTTCGGGAACAACCAGGTGTGCATAGATATCCAACCAAGATCAACAGAGAGAGCCATGGACCAGATGCAAGCGGACTTGGCAGATCTGAGACTGAGAATGGATAACTTTATGACAGTGATGGCCGACATGGGGCAGAACCAAGAGCGTCTGCGGGAGATGATTGAGAACAGTCAACCCAGGAACACTGTTGCTGCTACTGCTGATAATCGTACCGGTGCGGGCGCACGTCAGGTTGAAATCTCCATTGCTCAACCAGGGGTGATAATAATCAATGATGGGTTGAATAACATTCAGATGGATAATCATGACGACCAGTTCACTCTACTTGATGAAGTTGAAGGTCAAGGAGCAGAGATGAACAAGAGGTTCGAGGAAATGGCTGAGCAAATCAAAGTTATTCAGTCCTAGAGTTCTTTGAGATTTGACATAACAGATTTGGGCTTGGTTCCTGGGGTCAGGATCCCATACAAGTTCAAAGTTCCAACCTTCTAGAAGTATAATGGCACTGCATGCCCGAAGACCCATCTGCAATCATTTGTTGGGAGAATTGCGGCTCACACGGATGATGAGAAACTCTGGATGTATTATTTTCAAGACAGCTTGGTTGGAGCTTCGCTGGAATGGTACATGAAGCTCAGTAGAGTTAATATCAAGAGTTGGAAGGATCTAGCTGAAGCCTTTGTGAGGCAGTATCAATACAACATGGACATGGCTCCGAACCGCACGCAGTTGCAGCACATGGCTCAGACGGCAAAGGAAGGTTTCAAAGAGTATGCACAGAGGTGGCGCCAGCTCGCTGCCAGAGTTCAACCGCCACTGCTAGAGAACGAAATGGCTGACATGTTTATGGGTACTCTGCAGGGTGTATTTCTTGAGAGGCTGGCGTCCAGTTCTGCCACTAAATTCAACGACATTGTTATTGCTGATGAGAGAGTGGAAACATTGCTGAAGATGGGGAAGATACAAGACCCAAGTGCTAGCAGCTCAAATGGAGCGAGGAAAGCATTCAGTGGACCTCCTAGAAGAAGAGAAGGTGAAACAAACGCTGTATTTGGCCGAGGCTGGGGCCGTGGTTATAGAAGACCCTATGAACATGTGGCTGCAGTCACAATTCCTGCAGCTCTAGTACAACAAATGCAACCTCCTCCACAACAACATTAACAACAACAACAACCTCGTACTAATTATCAGCAGAGACCGTATCAGCCAAGGCAAACTCGCCCGACTAATAGGGTGATTGAGGCTACCTCGATGACCTATGTTGCTTTGCTTCCAAGACTGCTAGATTTGAACCTGATTCAACTGAGAACCTTGGCACCACCACCCCCTGGAGAGCTTCCAATGGGTTATGATGTCAACGCACGATGCGCTTTCCACTCTGGAGCACCCGGGCACTCGACTGAGAAGTGCAGGGCTTTGCATCACAAGGTTCAGGATCTTGTAGACTCTAAAGCAATCAACTTTGCGCCACCGCCGAATGTTAACTCGAACCCTATGCCGAATCATGGAGGGGCAAGAGTTAATGCTATTGAGGGTGACGACAAGTTGAGTCTCGTGCTGAGTATCAATGAAGTGAAGACTCCTTTTAGGGTAGTGAAAGAGAGACTGCTGAATGGTCAAGTGTTTCCTGGTTGCTGTCTTGATTGTGAAGACTGTATGAATGCTGAGAATGGCTGTGAGAAATTGAAAATGGGTTTGCAGGGTTTGATTGATGGTGGATCCTTGCAGTTCAGTAAAGTGGGTAATGAAGAGGCTGATGATGTGTCAACCATTACTATTTTCTACAATGAAGCTGACATGCCTGTCAGAAGAGAGCCGGTTACAATCTATACTCCTCAGATTAGTCCCGTGACTATCACCGTACCTAGGCCTGTACCGTACACAGACGATAAAGCCATTCCCTGGCATTATGGCTCGGATGTATATGTAGCTGGACAGAAGATTGAGAGCAGATCTGCTGCTGTGGACCCGACTGTAGAGAATGTCGGAGGTGTTGGTGGTTTCACCAGAAGTGGTCGTTTGTTTGCTCCCCCTGTGCTGAGAGGGGATCCTGAGGTTGAGGCTTCATCCAAGGCCAAAGGAAAACATGTTGTGAATGATGAATCAACTACTCCTGTTGCTGGGCAGGGTACGTTTGGAAAAGAGGTCGAGGAATTCATGTGGATCATCAAAAAGAGTGACTACAAAGTGGTTGATCAACTGAACCAGACACCTTCAAAGATTTCCATTTTATCACTGCTGATGTGTTCTCCCGCACACCGAGAGGCCTTATTGAAAGTCCTACAAATGGCTTATGTTCCTCAGGAGATCACTGTCAACCAACTCGAAGCTGTTGTTGGAAGTGTCAATGCAAGCCATGGCCTAGGCTTTACTGACAGAGACCTCACGTCGGAGGGCAGAAACCACAATAAAGCACTACATATCACGATGGAGTGCAAGGGCGCTGTGCTGTCTCATGTTCTTGTGGACACAGGCTCTTCCTTGAATGTGCTTCCGAAGAAGGCTCTGATGAAGCTTAATATTGATGGGATTGTCCTGACACCAAGCGATCTGGTTGTTAAAGCTTTCGATGGTTCGAGAAGATCAGTTTTTGGAGAGGTTGAGTTGCCCGTCAAGATAGGCTCTCAAGTCTTCAAAAGTGTTTTCTATGTTATGGACATCCAGCCTGCATATAGCTGTTTGTTGGGAAGGTCGTGGATACATGCTGCTGGAGCCGTCACTTCAACCCTGCATCAGAAGCTTAAATACGTGGTTGACGGCCAGGTCATTACAGTTTGTGGAGAGGAGGACATATTCGTCAGCCACTTGTCGACGTTCAAGTACGTAGAGATTGATGGAGAAATACATGAGACTTTATGCCAAGCTTTCGAAGCAGTCAACGTCAGTATCCTGACTCCTATGGAGAAGAGCAATGAGAAGGAGGGAACGTCCATCCATTCCTATAGGGAAGCAAAAGAGGTTGTTCAATCAGGCAGTGCCCAAGGCTGGGGCAAGCTGTTGGAGCTGGAAAAGAAAGATGATAAGTTTGGCTTAGGGTATCAGCCTGGTGGATCTACTCTGAGTGGCAAGGCTATCACGTTTACAAGTGTTGGGTTGCTCGACCACAATCATGTCTGTACAGCAAGCCAAGATGGGGATAGTGACGAAGACTGGGACAATTGGATCCACCCGTGTGCGCCCGGCGAGGAGCTAGCAAATTGGTCTGCTGAAGACATTGTTCAAGTCACCTGGCTCTCAGAGTAATTATTTTGTTTCCTTTTATTAGCATATTGCATTGTCAAATCCAGCATTCTGCCCAAGATGCTTGGATCCATTGTATTGGGCCACCATGTTTTGTATTGCATCGTTATTTTGCTATGAAATAAAAGGACATTTTCAGACAAACTGTGTTCCCTGTCTTTGTTTTAAAACTTTTTCACAAAAATATAAAAATGGCAATGTGTTTCCTTTCTGTTTTATGTTAGCGTCTCTTTTTTCAAAATAAGCAGATTCTGAATAAGCACATCATCTGTGCAGTGTTGATCATTCGGATTCCACGGATAACGTTCCTGCTATGACTACGCATGACTTTGACAATCCAGTCTACCAAGCTGATGAAGGGGTTGAGGAAGACTGTGACCTCCCTGAAGAATTGGCCAGATTGTTGAAACAAGAGGAACGGGTTATTCAGCCTCATCAAGAGGAGATTGAGATCATCAACATTGGCAGTGAAGATGCAAAGAAAGAAATCAAGATTGGGGCCAGTCTGCAAGCCGACGTCAAGAAAGAGCTGATCAGTATACTGAGAGAGTATGTGGATATCTTTGCTTGGTCATATCAAGATATGCCAGGTTTAGATACCGACATCGTGATGCATAAGCTACCCCTGAGAGAGGACTGTCCTCCTGTGAAACAGAAATTGAGAAGAACTCATCCTGATATGGCGATGAAGATTAAAGAGGAGGTTCAGAAGCAATGGGATGCTGGTTTCCTTGCTGTGACTAGTTACCCACCTTGGGTGGCTAATATTGTACCTGTACCAAAGAAGGACGGCAAGGTCCGGATGTGCGTTGACTACCGGGATTTGAACAGAGCAAGCCCAAAAGATGATTTTTCGTTGCCACACATTGACGTGTTGGTAGACAATACTGCTCAATTCTCGGTCTTTTCCTTCATGGATGGCTTCTCCGAATATAATCATATAAAGATGGCACCGGAAGACATGGAGAAGACAACGTTCATTACCCCGTGGGGTACATTCTGCTATAAGGTCATGCCCTTTGGTTTGAAGAACGTCGGGGCAACTTACCAACGGGCGATGGTCACATTGTTCCATGACATGATCCACAAGGAGATTGAATGTTATGTGGATGATATGATTGCAAAGTCCCGAGACGAAGAGGAGCATCTGGTCAACCTGAAGAAGCTTTTTGATAGACTGATCAAGTACAAGCTGAGGTTGAATCCGAACAAGTGCACTTTCGGAGTGCGTTCCGGGAAACTGCTGGGTTTCATTGTTAGTCAAAGAGGAATTGAGGTAGATCCTGCTAAAGTAAAAGCTATTCAAGATATGCCTGCACCAAGGACAGAAAAAGATGTGCGCGGGTTTTTAGGGAGGTTGAACTACATTTCTCGGTTCATATCTCACATAACGGCCACGTGCGAACCAATATTCAAACTGCTAAGAAAAGAGCAAACGGTCAGGTGGAATGATGACTGCCAAAAAGCTTTTGACAAAATAAAAGAATATTTGCAGGAGCCTCCAATTCTAATGCCTCCAGTTGAAGTAATACCATTAATCATGTATTTGACCGTGCTAGAAGGGTCAATGGGGTGTGTGCTAGGCCAACATGACGAGTCTGGTCGAAAAGAGTACGCCATTTATTACCTTAGCAAAAAGTTTACCGACTGTGAATCCCGATATTCATTGCTCGAGAAAACTTGATGCGCTTTGGTATGGGCTGCTCGCCGACTGAGGCAGTACATGTTGACTCATACCACATTTCTCATTTCCAAAATGGATCCTGTCAAGTACATCTTTGAGATACCAGCGTTGACCGGAAGGGTTGCTAGGTGGTAGATGATTTTAACTGAATACAACATCCAGTATACTTCTCAGAAAGCCATCAAGGGAAGTGTATTGTCGGATTACCTTGCACATCAACCTCTTGAGGATGATTATCAGCCAATGAAGTTTGATTTCCCTGATGAGGACATCATGTACCTCAGAACAAACGATTATGAGGAACCACTTCCGTAGGAGGGGCCATACCCTGAATCCAAATGGAAGTTGATGTTTGATGGGGCAGTCAATATCAATGGTCGTGGAGTTGGTGTCGTACTCATTACTCCTGAAGGTGTTCATTTACCCTTCGCTGCCAGAATCACATTTGGTTGCACCAACAATGAAGCGGAATACGAGGCATGTATAATGGGAATAGAGGAGGCAATTGATCTTCGGATTAAGAACCTCGATATATTCGGAGATTCATCCCTCGTCATTAACCAAGTTACCGGCAAGTGGTATACGCATCAAGAGCATCTAATTCCATACAGGGATTATGCTAGAAAATTGTTGACGTTCTTCACGACAGTTAAACTTCAATACATACCACGTGATGAAAATCAGTTTGCCGACGCATTGGACACTCTCTCTTCGTTAATTAAAGTCTTGTGTTGGAACCATGTGCCCAGAATTGATATATCCAGGCTTGACGCTCCAGCTCATGTCTTCTCTGTAGATGTCGTGTCTGGCGAGAAACCTTGGTATTTTGATATCAAGTTATTCCTGGAAAAGCAAGAATACCCAACTGGGGCATCTTCCAATGACAAGAAGACCTTGAGGAGACTTGCTGCTAGCTTCTTCTTGAACACTGATGAGATTTTGTACAAGAGAAACTTCGACATGGTCTTGCTCAGATGTGTGGATAGACACGAAGCAAGCCTGTTGATGCAGGAAGTCCACGAAGGATCTTTCGGTACCCATGCAGGAGGGCATGCTATGGCAAAGAAATTGATGAGATCAGGGTATTACTGGATGACAATGGATGCAGACTGTTGTTCATTCACTCGTAAGTGCCACAAGTGCCAAATATATGCAGACAAAGTGCATGTTCCTCCAAGCCCGCTTAACTTCATGTCATCTCCTTGGCCCTTTTCTATGTGGGGCATTGACATGATCGGGAAGATCGAGCCAACTGCGTCGAATGGTCATCGCTTCATATTGGTCGCGATTGATTACTTCACGAAATGGGTAGAAGCAGCATCTTATGCCAACGTCACTCGTCAGGTGGTGGCAAGATTTCTGAAAAGAGATATCATATGCAGATACGGAGTGCCCGAAAGGATCATTACTGATAATGGTTCTAATCTCAACAATAAGATGATGGTAGATTTGTGTCGGGACTTCAAGATTCAGCATCACAATTCTTCTCCTTACCGACCAAAGATGAATGGTGCGGTAGAGGCAGCTAACAAGAATATCAAGAAGATTGTGCAGAAAATGGTTGTCACCTATAAAGATTGGCATGAGATGTTACCGTTTGCTTTGCATAGGTACCGAACGTCAGTCAGGACATCGACAGGGGCAACTCCCTTCTCTCTGGTGTATGGCATGGAAGCAATCCTGCCTGTGGAAGTAGAGATTCCTTCACTGCGCGTGATGATGGATGTCAAGCTGGATGAGGCTGAATGGGCGCGTGCTCGTTACAATCAGCTATGTCTAATTGAGGAAAAGAGATTAGCGGCTATCTGTCATGGTCAGCTTTATCAGAGGAGGATGAAGCGTGCATTCGACCAACGAGTACGTACTCGAGAGTATCAAGTGGGAGAGCTTGTGTTGAAGAGGATCGTTCCTCCAGGTTTAGATCACAGGGGCGAGTGGACCCTAAACTACGAAGGACCATTCATAGTGAAGAAAGTCTTCTCAGGGGAGCACTGATGCTCACCACTATGGATGGAGATGACTTCCAGTCCCCTGTTAACTCGGACGCGGTTAAAAAATACTTCGCATAAACAGACCCGCTGGACACAAAAACAGAATTATAGTCCAGGCAAAAAAAGGGCATCCCGGCGAGCTAAAAACAGAATAAAAAGCTCGGGCAAAAATTAGGGAAATAAAAAAAAATGTACACCCGCTGAGTTGAAAAGCCACATTGGACAGCTCAGGCAAAAAAGGGTATCCCGGTGGATTGAAAACCTGAAAGGGCGGTCCACAAAAAACAAGGGAATAAGTGAACAACTACGATCCGAGTTATCTGAACCACGTCACCATTTCATACAACTTGACAATATCGGAAGGGTAGGAAATAGTCCCCTCATCCTCTCAGAAAGCCAAAGCAGAATGGAGAGTCTCGAAGACATGCAGGTCATAGCAGAAATGGAACTCCTTGGAATGCCGTGTACATTTCCATTAGGATAGTTTCTTTTCTCGATTTTTATAGTGGCTACCTCTTTCCAGGTGGTTGCTTCCTGATGTAAATCTTTGCCTATTCAGAGGCCATTCAATAAAAAGAATATTCAGTCAAAAAGTTGTGTGTGTTTATTTTTGTTTGCAAAATGTCCTGAATTTTCAGCAAAAATAGCATGGCATCTAAACATGGTGATAATTTTGAAAAGAAAACTGACATGCAGGGAAAATGTAACCCTCTTTGAGTGTCAGGTGACGATGGATGAACAGATCATACCATGCAAATCCCCGGGGCACACTTGTGTTTTCTATTGTTGCAGGTTGCAGGATGGCGTCACATTCTCCCAAGCATTTACTTTTCCCCAATAGAGTATCTACTCAAGCAGAGATTTCTTTCTCCCAATAGGTATCTGAAGCCTGGCATCTCCAGCAGAGATTTTACCCAGCTAAGTCTTGTCAGCAGCCCAAGCAGTTTCTTCTTCCCTAGTGAAGTAGCAGTCCATTCTTCCCTAGTGGAGTATGCCCAGCAGGTATCTGAAGGCCTGACATCACCAGAGTTGGAATTATCAGTATTCTATCCTCAGTAAAAGTCCTTCCCAGTAGGTATCTGAAAGCCTGATATCCCCTCAGGGCTTTGAATCAGCAGATGCTCTCCTCAGCCAGAGTATTGTTCAATCAGATTCCCCAACTGAGTTTGAAGATGATCTCGTCCCCACAGAGTGCATATTTGATTTTCACCTCCGTCAGTGAAATCTTCCCCAACGAGGTTGCCATGCTTTTGGGTATTTTGATGATACAGTCAGGTATTCAGCACCTCAGTCAGAGTTGGGTATTCAGACCTCTTGACTTGTTTTCCCCTGCAGAGTTGTAACTTTTGTAGCCAATCAGGCATTGGTCTATCGCTCGTCTGCGTTCCTCAACACTCGTCTATGTTATCCCTAAGTAGGGTTTTCCCCAGCAGTGATGTATCATGCTTTGTTGATGCTCGTCTGCATCTTTCAACACCCGTTTGTGTTAGCTCTATGGTATTGCTCGGTTGCTCTCCCCAGTAGAGGTTTGTGATTACCTTGATGTTGCTCGTCTGAAATTTTCTAACACTCGTATGTGTTTGGTTATATCAGTTGTTGTTTGCTCGTCTGCAATTTTCCAGCACTCGTCGGTGCTTTGGGATGTAATACCTTTGCTGTTACCCTCCAGCACTCGTCTGTGTTGTGATATCTTATTTGTTGTTGCTCGTCTGCAACTTCCCAACACTCATCTGTGTTTGGTATCGGATCCTTTGCTGCACTCGTCTGTGCCTTGATGTATTTTCTACTATTGCTCGTCTGCAACTGTCCAGCACTCGTCTGTGTTTGTTTGAAGCTCGTCTGCTTTTATTCCCCAGAAGTCGTCTGTGTTCTGAAGCTTATCTGCTTTGCTTGGATACTCGTCTATATTATCCCCAGCACTCGTCTGTGTTATGCCCATATATGTATGTGAGGATTTGCTGTTTATCCTGATATTCTTCTGTTGCTACTTCAAATGCTCGTCTGTGTTCAAATTTCTGGTATTCGTCCGTACCAGTGGCTGATACTCATCTATATCATTGCTTGAAGCACTCGTCTATGTTTCTCAGATCATCGACTGATACTCGTCTGTATCGTTGACTTATGGCACTCGTCTGTGTTATCTTGATGATCATCCAATACTCGTCTGTATTGAAGAGGTTTCAAATCCTGACAGTGGGAATTAATGTCAAAATGGTTATCGGTCCTGGCGTAACAGGTAAATCCGAAGGAGGCTCGTCTGTCTCAGGCACCAATTATTGTTGTTGCACCTGGCGTCACAGGTTTGCAAAGAAGACTAGTCTGTCTTGTACCATATATCCGCAGATAATATATGAAGAAGGTTCATCTACCTTGATTGCATGTTTATCCCACAGACTTAAGTGCATTACCGGTCCTGGCGTAACAGGTAAATCCGAAGGAGACTCATCTGTCTCATGTTATATGCAGTGTTTGAGAACTCGTATGTCCAGCTCCTGGCGTCATAGGATGGTTTGAATACTCGTCTGTCTCAGTTCACGTTACTTGAAGTTTTTTGAGGGCTCGTCTGTCCAGCTCTTGGCGTTAGAGGATTGTTTGGAGGCTCGTCTGTCTCAGATTATGTTCTTGCAGCGTTTGAGGACTCGTATGTCGAGCTCCTGGCGTCACAGGATGGTTTGAAGACTCGTCTATCAACGTGTTCTTATTTCAGATATCAAGTTTCAAATTGGAAGAAGCTCGTCTGCTTCTTTCTCCCCTGCAGTCTCCAGAGCGTCATCTGGTTAGGTTTATTTCCCGGTGTTGCATTCTTTGTCAGAGTGCAAATTTATGGTCTTTTTGGTATTCAACCACAGTTTATCTCGAATGGTCGATAGCCCGTACTATCGTCCTTTTCAGATTAACTGATGATTGAATAGGGGCAGCTGTAACACCCCAAATTTTCCCTCTTCATTTTAAGCATCATATCATATCATGTTCATCATACTCATATCATTTCCTCAACATCATATCATGGAAAGATGAAGCATAACATCCCTCATGTCCTAGCATCAAGCATATGGTCATCTGTGGAAGTCCCAGAAGCCTTTCAAGCCATGAAAAGGGTCTCAATGAGTTTGTACAAGTTCTATGGTGAGTCTATACTCCATTTACAAGATCAATTCCATTGGCAAAAGCTCAGAAGATTGCATGATCATCAGAGATCTCAGGACAAGGCAAAGCTCCTATGCAATGCACCCAAATTAGGGTTTGTGATTCAAGCACCAAGATCTCACAACTTTGGTCATTTCTCTTGGGCCAAGTCTTCTATATGTTAAGAGGATCCTATGTGTCAAATTTCATGAGAAAATTCCATGTGGAAGTCAGTCAATGCCTCAGTTGCTTGCAGATGAAGGAAAAAGTCAACAGAGCCCATAAAAAGTCAACTGTGCAATTTCAAGGGGTCCAACCCAAATTTTTTGGCCAAGAGGGGTCCTTACAATGTTATAAGAGGTTTGGAATGCCTAAAGTTCAAGAATCATGGAGATTTGAGGGGTTTTGCAAAAATGGTACAAAGTTGGTTTTTGAAGTTTTCCAAATTTTGCAAGTTTTGCCCTAATTTTCAAGTGGCCTTAACATGATCAAAAATTATCCAAATGGACCAAAGTCAAACATGAAAGTTGGAGATTAAGGGCTGCCATTTTCAAAAAGTACAAGTACTTCTTCACCGGATTCCTGGATTTCCCTCTAGCCCATTCGAAAATTTGCACTCCCTAGGGCATTTTTTGGCTTTTCAAAAAGTCACCATGTGCAAGAAGGCTCCAATCTTATTTTTGTGAATTGGTTCAGGCCCAAACTTGTTTCAAACTTAAAATAAATTGCCTTAAGACCAATTTGCTCCAAAAAAATGGTCATTTTCATACACTTTTAAAAACTCCCTCCAAAACATGCCCATTTGCAAAATTCATGAAATAAGTGTGAGGGTTTGATCTAAGGGCCAGGAGTGAATGGATTTGGATCAAGGGTGGAGATTGAAACTTACACATGCTGAAAGGCCCAAGGAAGCATGAGGAGAGCATGCATATTCCACTTTGGGCACAATTTTCATATTCACACTTTTCTCATTCAATTTTCGTGCACTTTCTATCACACTTTCAGCATTCACTTTTTACATCATCACAAAGAGAATTAAGCAAAAAACCAGATCTGAATATCTCTCATTCTCTCATTCTCAACCTTCTTGCATTCTTTAATTTTGCTTCATATCTCTCCATTCCTTTACATTCTCCACAAAACTCTTCCATATTCTTGATCAGTGGATCATAGAGATCAAGAATCATCCATTCATTCAAGCCTAGAACACAGATTTGGAAGTTCACCATTTCAAAGCCTCTTGTGTTGAAATCTCAGATCTACACAATTTCAAGACCTTAGATGCATTTATTTTGCATCTAAGGAGCAAGAGGAGTGATTTGCACGGATTATTTGGTTTTCTATCTCAACATTTCAAGATCTCCATCTCAGGTATGGCTTGAAACTTCATGTTCTGGAAATGGAATTTAATTGTTGATTCGTGTTCCTTGTGGTTTGCTGATCATGCTGCACTTTGTAGATTTTATTTTGGTGCATTATATCTTGAGTTATGTGCATTTAAAGTTTGATGATCAATGTTGTTTTGTTTCGATCCGGCTGATCCTTTGAGTTTTAGCTATTTTTGATGTCATATTTGGATTCAGTGATGTTGAGTTAGTCAATTTGGACTATTGGTTTGCATTATTTGATGAATTTTTGCCTCAAGTTTGGTCTCCGGTGCCGGAGCCCTAGCTCCGGTCACCGGAATTTGTATTGCATGAATTTAGGGTTTCTCCATGAAGAAGAAACACAGCAGCCATTGGATCTTCAATCTGGTCGTCCCTAGCGCGCCACGTGTCCCCCAAGCTCCTTCCATTTCATATTATAATTCTGTTTCCTTTTTTAATTATTCGTGTGGTCATCCTCACCGTAACTAGCGTGAGTCTCCCATTCACAATTCAGCAAGCTGCCACCTCATTTAATGAGGTGGTCTTTCGTGTCCGCTGGATGGATCTCGCGGTCTCTCCTTTTTCCAACTTTATTCAATTAATTTCAATTAATTTCCACCCTACTTAACATAGTCAGCGTGTCCTTTGGGCCCTCCAGCCTTGTGCTTTTCGCACCCCAACATCATCCAGCCCATCCAAGTCCAACGTACAGCATATACTTCATACACCCTTCCATCAATTCATTTTATTTCTTTTTTTCCTTTTATTTTCATTTAATCCAGTCAGCTTTTAATTCATATAAAATAGTTATATTCACCCAAAAATTCCCAAAAAAATCCTGAATGTTCTTTTGAGTCTCTAAATTTTTGTCATATTTTGATTTTATTTTTTTTCATTGATCCACGTGTCAGAATTAATTCACCATTGCTCATAGCTTCTTTTTAAGTCTTTCTTGACCAGTCTGCCTTGTTTATTTTCCATAGTCTTCAATATTTTGATTTTTGATCCCATTCTTTTTGCTTTGTGTTCCTAAGATCTTGTACTTTTTATGTGATTTTTCTCTGGAATTTTGTAAATTTATTTCATGAGTCTTGGTTTGGTAACTTGTGATGTAAGTTTTCTGTCCTAACTCGTGTTCTTGCTTCCATTTGACTTAATTCCTTTCTGAATATTTGAAAATCCTTTTGGTTAGTTGATATAACATGTTTGAGGATCATTTGGTTTCAATTGTGGAATTTTTAGATGGCTGTTTGTTTTATTGTGGATTTTATCTTGAACCTTGTCCCGTTTTGCTTCCTTTGAACCTTTTGGCCTCTCATAAGCCTAGAAAGACACTTATGCTCATTTCTTCTTCTCAATTGGGGTTCCTTTGGGGTGTAGGTACCTTCTTGGTCCTAGGATAGGTCTTGTGTCTTCTGATTTTTTGAGTTTGCTTCTTCTTTAAGTTATTTGCTTCTTTAAAAGTTCTCACTTCATCTTATGGTTTCCTTTGCTTCCATTTGTTATTGTTTGGTCTTGTGTGACCTCTCTCTTCATCTTGTTGGCTTCCTAAGCTATTCTTCATCTCATTTTGGTTCTGGTTGTCTTGGGTTTTTATTTTGTGCATTTTGCATTGCATATTTCATAGGTGTGCATTTGTTTTCATATGTATTCATGTTGCATCCTTTTGAGTCATAAGTCTCTTATCTTCATTTCTTTGAGTTGCATTTGCATTGTGCATTTGTTCATACCATGTCACTTCTGATTGTTTGATGTTATCATGTTAATTTGCTCATTTTGTTTCACTTGTGTGCATACTAACCTTGCAGGGGCTATGGTAAATGTGAGATGTGGGAATTAAGTTCCACATCTCCAATTCTCATCTCTTCCTCTTATGTTTATGTGAACTAACCCTTTGTTGTTGGGCTTAGGCCTTTCTCATCCCTTCTTTCTATCTTCTTCTCTTATTCTTTCCTTCTTCATTAGGATAGAAACCTCACTAACCCTTAGGACATCCATGCATGTTAACACCTAGGATTATTTTAGTCCCCCTTTAGAATTTTTCCTTTGAGATCCTTTGGTGCTCTCTCTTCTCATCTTCAAACTTAATTCTAATTCACTTAATAAAGGTTGATTACTTTCATGTGAAATGGGACTTTGCTATGAGATGCTTGCACGCGTTCCATTTCGGGGCGAGGTGTGAGTTATCACTCGTGGTGGATAGGTCTTAGCATGAGTACCTCACAAAGAAAAAGCTAAAAAAACACTTCTTAACCAAAAAAAACACAAAAATACTTAATAATGGTAATAGGCCAGTGTGCTTAAGCCTTCACTTGCGGGACTAGCTTTGGGGACTTCCTCCATAGATAGGTGTGCCTCTTGCGCATTCCATTTTGGGATGATGTGAGATGTACACATCCCATTGAGTAAGACTTAGGTACACTTACCTATGCAAACCTTCACTCATAAAAGCTTCTAAAAAACACCAAACAAACAATAAGCGTCTTTCCTTCGGGAATTCTCTTCTCACCTCATTCGCTCCGTCCGCGAACTTGCTCCTACATGTCACTTTGCAAGACGGTTACGCACTCGTCATCCGAGTCTGCAACACCTGAGCAATGGCATAGGCAGTTCAAGCCTTAATTCACAAGCAATTTCCTTTTGGTACCCCTAGTTAGGGGAACTACGGCGTCTCTGATCCTCATTTTCCCGATGAGGTACGTAGGCAGCGGGGTAGGGCCCGTTCGAGCACAATCTTTATTTTCCCTACATTTTTTCCTTTTCTTTTCTTATTCAGTCTTTTTCTCAGTTTCTTTCCAGTTTTATTTTCTTTTCTTTTGCTGCAGTTTTCTTTCCTTCACCCTTTGAAACAGTTTCTTTGCAAGCGTGGATCCCGTCGGGTACGGCAGACGATCTGGGTGCTAATACCTTCCCAGGTCGTAACCGACTGCCGAACTCAGTCTCTTTGGTTCGTAGGACCTGCGTCCTTCCTCTTTCTTTCTTCTGGTTTGTGCAGCATTACCATTCCCTTTCTTCGGGATAAAAATGCCTGGCTGGCGACTCTATTCTTTTTCTGCGCCACTTTCGCGTTTGTACCAGGATGGAAATCCGGGGAGCGACAACAGAGCAGCATGTCTGTGATTGAGTATGTTGCGAAGCTCACGGATTTGGCGAAGTTTTATCCGCATTATAGTGAAGCAACTGCTGAGTTCTCGAAGTGAGTTAAATTCGACAATGGTTTAAGGCCTGAGATTAAGCATGTGATTGGCTATTAGAGAATCCTTAGGATTCCGGATCTAGTGGATTGTTGTAGAATCTTTGAAGAAGACAGTAAGGCTCAATCTGAGCACTTCAAGGGTTTAGCTGAGAGAAGAAGTAAGGAACAAGGGAATCGTGGAAAACCTTATGCAGCTTTTGCTGATAAGGGTAAGCAGAAGTAGAATGAGGGGAAAGAGCCAAGTGGGGGAGGTGTTCCTACTTCACTTAAGTGTTATAGGTGTGGTGAGATGGGTCATAGTGTTAGCTAGTGCACGAGTGGCGTGAAGAAATGTTTCAAGTGTGATCAGCCTGGACATTTTATTGTTGAGTGGAAAGCAAATTTGGTTACTAGCTACAACTGTGGGGAGCAAGGTCATATCAGTATGCATTGGCAGAAGCCCAAGAAAGCTGCAATTGGAGGAAAGGTGTTCACTTTGACAAGGACACAGACTTCCAGCAAGGACCGTTTGATAAGAGGTATTTGTCATATTAATAGTATTTCATTGATTTCTATGATTAACACTGGTGTGATGCACTGTTTTATTTCTCTTGATTGTGGAGGAAATTAGGACTTGTTATGTCTCCGATGCAAGGAGAGATGATTATTGAGACTCCTAATGATGGGTCGTTAACTACTTCTCTTGTATGAATTGTTCGTTATCGATTTATGGTAAGGACTTTGGTGTAGATTTGGTTTGTATGCTGTTGAGAGGTATGGATGTGATTTTAGGTATGAATTGGTTGGAGTACAACCATGTTAATATTAATTGCTTCAATAAGTCGGTTCGGTTTCTTACTCATGGTGAAGAGGAAGAAGAATCCGGTTATTTATCTGCTCGAGAGTTGAAAGAGCTTATGGATGATGAAGCGCATGTTTTGGCATTGTTTGCATCATTGTCTATGGAAAATGATATGACAATTAGTGAATTATAAGTGGTGAGATATTTCCCGGAAGTGTTTCCAGATGATGTTATGGATGTACCGCCAGAGAGAGAGAGGTGGAATTTAGTATCCATCTTGTGCCAAGAACGAGACCTATTTCGATGGCACCATATTGTAATTCGGCTCTTTAGTTATTTGAGTTGAAGAAATAGTTAGAGGAATTGTTAGAAATTAAATTTGTGAGACCGAGTGTATCACCGTGGGGAGCACCGGTATTGTTGGTGAAGAAGAATGATGGTAGCATGAGGTTGTGTATTGATTACAGACAACTGAATAAGGTGACAATTAAGAATAAGTATTTGATTCCAAGGATAGATGATCTGATGGATCAATTGGTTAGTGCTTGTGTGTTCAGTATGATCGATTTGAGATCGGGTTATCATCAGATAAGAGTGAAGGATGAAGATATTCGGAAGACTTCTTTTAGGACTCACTATGAATATGAATATGTAGTGATGCCATTTGAAGTTACTAATGCGCTTAGTGTATTCATAGAATATATGAATCGGATTTTCCATGATTATTTGGGTCAATTCATTATTGTGTTTATAGATGAAATTCTGATTTATTCTAAGTCAGAAGAAGAGCATATTGAACATTTGTGAATTATGTTACAAGTGTTGAAAGAGAAGAAACTTTATGCGTAATTGTCGAAGTGTGAATTCTGGTTGAAAGAGGTGAGTTTTCTGGGTCATGTAATTTCATAACAAGGGATTGATATGGATCTGTCCAAAGTAGATGTAGTTCTACAATGGGAGAATCTGAAGTCAGTGACAGAAATTAGAAGTTTCTTGGGATTGGCCTGTTATTATCGGAGGTTTATCGAGGGGTTTTCTAAGTTGGCCCTTCTGTTGACCCAATTGACTTGTAAGAACAAAGCGTTTGTGTGGGATTCATAGTGTGGGAAGAGTTTTATTGAGCTGAAGAAGAAGTTGACTACTGCGCCGGTTTTGATTTTGCCGAAAGCAGATGAACCATTTGTGGCTTATTGTGATGCTTCTTTGATGGGTTTAGGTGGAGTATTGATGCAAGATGGTCAGGTTGTGGCGTATGCTTCGCGTTAGTTAAGAGTTCATGAGAGGAATTATCCTACTCACAATTTGGAGTTGGCAGCTGTGGTTTTTGTCTTAAAGATTTGGAGAAATTACTATTATGGTTCGAGGTTTGAAGTTTATAGTGATCATAAGAGTTTGAAATACCTGTTTAATTAGAAAGAGCTGAATATGAGGCAGAGACGTTGGTTAGAATTTCTGAAGGATTGTGACTTTAGTTTGAATTATCATCCAGGTAAGGCTAATGTTGTAGCTGATGCCTTAAGTCGGAAGACATTGCACATGTCGGCTATGATGGATAGAGAGTTGGATCGGTTGTTTATAGAGTGGCATTGCCACCGAGATTGTCAAATGTGCATGATGTATTTCATGTGTCACAGCTTCAGAAGTATGTTCTGGATCCGTCACATGTGATACCGATGGATGAAGTTGAGGTAAGAGATAATCTTATGGTTGAAGCATTACCAGAATGAATTGATGATCGGGAGGTAAAGCAGTTGAGAGGCAAGGAGATTGTCCTTGTGAGAGTGGTTTGGGGAGGAGCTGTCGGTGGGCATATGACTTGGGAATTGGAAAGTAGGATGTGAGAGTCATATCCAAATCTTTTTATTTGAGGTAAGTTTTCGAAGACGAAAACCTTTTAAGTTGGGGACAATTGTAACGCCCCAAATTTTATTTAATTATTTTATTCGGATTATTGCGTGTTGTTGTGTTTAGAATAATATAATTAGCGAATATAATTGTGATTGAGAATTATATTGTGGTGGATAATTGTATTATTATGTGATAAAAATTAAATGGAATAAAATATGAGGTGAGGATAAGGTGGTCAACTGGTAAAAGTAATAAGGGTAAAATTGGAAGATCATAAGTTGGGTCTAAGGGATTATGTTGGAAATAAGGAAAAAGGGAAAACATAACGTGTTTGTGAGAGAACGTGAAAACTATCGTGAAAGTTGTGAAGAGAAGAAGAAGAAGAGGAAAAGGTTTGACCGTGAAGAAGAGTTCGCGAAGAAGGAAATTCTCGACAAACCTAATGTAAGGGTGGGATTCTTCCATATCTAAGGGTTTTATGATGGGAATTGGGTAGGTTGAGGATTAGGGATTGATGTTTTGATGAATTGGGGAAAATTATGTTGGTTAGTTGTTAATGTTGTGAGTTAGGTGATTAGATGCAATATTATGAGTTTATCTGACTGGTATTGGTGATTTCTAGTGAGAAATTCGTAGAAGGTTGAGAGTTGAGCGTAGAAGTACGATTTGCGAAATTGTAGAGCTCGCTTAGCGAGCAGAGTCAGTGAGTTCATCGCTTAGCGAGCCCTGTAGCACTAAAATTTAATTTTTAAATTCCGAAAAATTACTGAAAATTTATTTAATTACTTAGTAATGTTTTGGAATTTATGGGTGTCGCGGGAAGTAGTAAAAGAAGAGTATACACACAGTTGTAGGGATAATTCGTGTAACTTGACTATAGACATAATCGATATGTTCGTTGACGTTTTTGTTGTTGTTGTGATTAGTATTTGTTGTGATGGTATGTTTCGTATGCTTGTTAATAATATATGAGTATGTGATATTTTGTAGTATATGTTGTGTTGCGGCGTCGTGGTATGAGTTAAATTACTTGATTTTATGTGAAGAATGCATGATAATTGTGATGGTAATGACTAGTAGTATATTGTTCGATGTATTGATGAGTGGTTGTTGTTGTGATGTTGTATGATGTAGTCATTATGAGTATGCATGTATGTCACTGATGTTGCATGACTTGTTTCATAGTTGAATAACATACCAAGGTGGGGTATGGTCATTGTTGTGATGTTGGTGCGGTCATGAAATAGGGATCGTACGTGGTTGTGAAAAAGGGGTCAAGGGTGTGATGATGAAATAGGGATCATATTGGACCATGAAATAGGGGTCGAGTGTTCCGACGGGAACTAGATCTTGAAATAGAGATCGGATATGGTACCGCGTGCATAGAGTCAAGTAAAGTCGCATTGCATGATTTTTGTTTTTGTTGCATATAATGTGGTGGTAGTATATGATTTTGTTGTATATATGTTGTTGTTATATATGATGTTGTTGAGGTGTGTGATAGTTTTCGTTGTAGGTGATGTTGTAGAATAGATGTTGTTGAGAAGTGGTGCATTATTTTCTGATACTTTCTTGATTCTTATTATATTACTCTTTGTGATGTAAGTATCTCACTCATTCTATTTGAATGTTACCCTTATGTTGGTAACATGTAGGTGAAAAGAATAAGTCGAGTGGTGGTCGGTGAAGTTGGTGTAATTCATGTCTTTAGGGTGTCGGCTCTGATACTTCACTTTGGGAGTCGAGACGACGTTGTTTTTACTTGTTATTTCTTTTAGGAAATAATTTTTGTAACTGAAGTTGATTGATGTTGATTTTAAAATTATTTCCACTGCATGTTGAATGTTTATTTTTGAAAACATATTACCGAGCCATGTTTGTTTGTGTTGAATTGTAGCACTCAATTGGTTTTTAATGAAATTTTACTCTAATAATTACAAATAATTTTGTGGGGTAAATTTGGTGTGACGGATTTCATGTTTTGTGTTACTATAAGTTGTTATGATTTTTATCGATAGAATTTTGTGAGTTGATCTGACGTATTAGCTTGGGCACAAAATATTGGGAAGCAACATGGTATTATAGTTGTGACAACTCGTTCTAATAGTGCAACTGGCCAGTGAGGAAGGAATGATAAAATGATAATGGGTGTGAGAGAGGAAGATATTATAAAAGAAAAAGGTCTGAAAGTAGTCATTCATCGGAGAAGGATGGTCTCGCTAGTATGAAAGTTAAATGTCCCTTTCAATTGAGTTCTTCACCAAGTGGTATTGGTTGGAGGGTGAGTGTTATGTGTGGGTTTCACAATTATAGACTATCTAAGAATTTATCAGGGCTTGACATATTGGACTGTCTATAACCTCATGAGAGACAATGTGTGAATGACATGACGAAGTATAACATGTCTCTGAGACACATAATTTCCGCCTTGAAAGACCAAGATCCAGAAAACCTCACGAGTGTTGAGAAAGTATATAAAGATAGATCTACGTGCCATGAAAGCAAGAGAGGTTCATTGACGAAAATGCAAATGTTGTTGAGTCTTATTCATAAAGAAAAGTACATGTGTTGGACAAGAAATAGGGAAGACTTGAATATTGTTGCTAATATTTTCTAGACACATCCTGATTCAGTGAAGTTATTGAATATTTTTCACTTGGTTTTATCATTTTTCATATTTTTTTCAAGTTCTGGACTGATACCAGAAATTTCAGTTTGTCTGAAATTCTCGGAATACCGGGTATTTGAACTCCCCGATAATTTCAATTTTTTTGTAAAATTATGAAAACTGGTAGATGTTATACCGATAATTTGAAAATATCTGGTGGATGTTACCGATATTTAATTTCAAAATTATCAGTACTACTTGAAAATTCAGGTAAACACACTGAAAATGACTGAAAAATCCGGTAATAGGAAAAATTACCAATATGGCACCGAAAAATTTCAAAAATCTAGAATTTTTGACATGGATAAAATGGACTTTTTGCTTATAATAAGGGTGTCATATATGATTAAGGGGTGGAAGGTAGATTCCTCCTTAAATTATATCTAATATCTCAACAAAATCAACTTTCCATCCTAAGAAGTTGAAGATAATTCTCATAGTTACTACTTTGTTGTTTTGTAAGAACAAGACGCATGATGGAATTAGATTCAACAAACCGAACAAATAACCCTGATACAACACATAATTCATAATGACCATTTCTATCATCATTGATGATATTTTTTAAAATATTGATGCATAAAAAGGAGGCAAGTCGTCTTGGTTTGCAGAATTGTGTCACACTGAATGACAACTAGAGGAATGATAAGATAACTGAGTACAATGACATGTGCTCTTCCTAGTTGGGCATGATGACTTCGTACGTGAATATTGTGTATAAGGATCCAAATATTTGATATTCTTACAGAAATATGGTGAACTATTAGTACATCAGTCATTATATTTATTTAGAAGAAACCCTCTTTGATACATTTTTTGTCTTAGCCTTTTTTGTAGGTGGGCATATTTAAGTCTTTTTATGGATAAGAAAACCGATGAAACTAGTCTTTCATATGCAACCTCATATTATAGTCAACAAATTTAAGTTTGGAATATATCGCACAAACATGTACTATGATCTTTGAAGAAACAACTAAAATTGTTAGGTTGGTGGTGTATTTTAGATTCTATAATCTGAACCATCAAAATAACCATTCAGATTATAAAATATGAATTAATAAAATAACAAACCATAAAAAAGGGATAAATATACAAACCCCCCTTCCATTAGGGCGTGATTTGGTTTTCCCCCCTTTAAGTTTTTTTTTAATAGAGACCCCCTTATAAAACCCAAAACCATAAATTACCACCCCCTATTACCTCAATGCTGACTGGGTGAAGGGTAACTGGGTGACTGATGCCTGACTGTGTAATCTTTCTTCCTAATTTTTGAAACCATAAAACCCATGTGTAATATAAACGCTGACTCCAACTTCCCACACTCTTACATCATGTTGTAAGCATCAATTGCTTCACTTGCAAGACCATTTTGAGTATAACCTGTGATCAACGTGTTCCATGAATTTGCATCTTTCCTAGGAAGCTCATCAAAAATTGTATGTGCATAGTTCATATCGCCCAATTTCGCATACATATTCAAAAGTGCATTCCCAATCACAACATCCTTCTCAATCCATTCATCCCTCACTTCCATCTAATAAAAAACCCTCTCTGCATCTCACAACCTACCAAACTTCTAATACATATTAATCAAAGCATTATAAACAAAAACATCAGTATCCAACCTATGCTTCAATTCATACAAATGAATCAACACCCTATTAATAACATCTTCTGATTGCTCACAAATAGGAAGTATACTCGACGCCGTAACAATATCCATCTTCATCCCCTCACCTTTCATTCTATTCAACACACCTAACGCCCCGGCCGCATTTCCATCCTGACAAAAACCCGAAATCATCGCATTCCAAGAACTCACGTCCCTTACAGGCATATCAACAAACACCTTGTAAGCAACATCTAAAACACCAAACCGTGAATATAAATTTATCAACACATCAATAGATAGAAAAACAGAGAAAAAATGATGTTTATTAATGGTGAATCCAAACAAGTATTTATAAGGAGGTCTCTATTAAAAAAAACTTAAAGGGGGGAAAAGAAAATCACGCCCTAATGGCAGGGGGTTTGTATATTTATCCCTAAAAAATAGTGAGTTTTAACTTCCAAAAACATTGTTAGAATATCACACACCTGAATAGTTTACTATTTTGGGAGAAACGATATATCTAGATGACCTTCGTTTAATTTTTCACTGCCATCGTCAAATTAGAACCTCTTTCAACGAGTATGAATTTCATTCAAACAAATGAGTTAATCATGCAATAATTTCCTAGTAATTAAATGTGACATGCACAATAAGCTCTTTGTTGTCCTTATTAAGTAAACACCATTTGATTTATATGTACAACATCTCTCCACTTGACATTTATCATCCTTCATTAAACGCAAGACATTTCTAAAAAATGTTTCTAACCAATTGAGACTATAATCCATTTTTATTGAATTTGTGTTCCCATAGAATGATGTTATTTTAAATGAAGCTTATATCTTGGTACTTTAAAATTGTATCATACTGTTAAATGATACAATTCAGATCGTTACCCAATTTCTCCTTCAGTGGTTCCAATATTGTACTTTCCACATATTCCCTTCTAGGACCAATTGATCTTCAGTGGTCCCAATATCGTACTTTCCACATATTCCCTTCTAGAAGGTAAACATGCAGGTGTAAACTTGACTAGAATTCCCCCTTTTGTGAGATCAAGGACTAGAGGTTTTATAATAGGATAAAAAACCCTCAAAGTGTCCTCGAGAATATTGGCCACACATGAGAAAGCGTGTTCATAGAATTAACATGATTTCATACTTTTTGTATTTGACATTTTTGGCTTCCTAGCACCAAGGACAGTGGATCTTTTACATAGAGTTCAAAGACTTGTGCATAGAAATGTTGTTTCTACTAGGGAAACAAATATAATTTTTAAAATATTAGTCTTATCATCTTATCTCTCCAGACCAAAATATTCCAACAATATGTCAAAAGATTAAGTAAGATGACTGTGTTGAATGAGCTTTCTAGTCAATCAGTTATTTTTTTTCCGATTTTTTAGACGTCAGGAAATAAAAATAAGGGATGATACATGCAAAAAAAGACTCAGACTCTCAAGTCAATAAATGATTGCAGTAGAGAAAAGGAATGTTCTTAAGTTTTTATGAGTGTCTACTTAATTGGATTTATCTTGACCCGTTTTATTGGAATTCCATTAGGGTTTTTAATGACCCTCCTTCGTTGTTCTCCACCTAGGCAATTTATGTTACCATATGTAGAGATATGTTTCGTTCTATAAACCAACTCTTTGTTCTCTACGTTTATGGTGCATTTATGGGGTAAGTCCATACCTACTCTTTAGGTCTTAGAATGTTCCTCTTGATAACATACTTAATTATGATGTCTTTGTCGTGACATCACTCTTATCACCAATTTCCTTAACTTTACAACTTACATGGTTTTCTCTTGTGGGGTAGAGACTAGTATGGGTTATCCATGATCCAAAACCATTAGTATGTAAGTTATTGGGACAATTTTATTTTTTCCTTCATCATGATAGGAACGGTTTCCCCGTAATCCCAGTTTGATGGAACTAGGTTATGGATTGCAAGTCTTCTTATTACTCTATATTTGTGAAATTATTTCAATGGAGGTCTCTTCACCTCGTTTTGTTTTTATTTTTTTCATCCTCATAGCTTGTCATATGTAAACCTAGGTCTAGTAGGATGATGAAGTTCCTATAGACCCTTTATGATGGATTTCTTAGGACCTCTTTTTTCCATAATGATACCAGCACCCCTTTTGGCCATGTACATCTTATCTATCAACTGATTTCACTCTCCCACAATGTTTGTAATTCCAAAGTTTAAGCCTTCTCCCTTTTGCACTTCTTTTATGTTAGTATAAATACTTCTAAGGGTTAAGTCTTTCAAAAATTCTCATTTGTTTCTATTCGCGGGTTTTTAAAAATTGTTTGAACTACCTTTATTGTTGTTACATTTGAGATTTTATCTCTAACTCACTTTGTTTCCTTCATCTTCTATAATTAGTATTCTCCTTATTTTACTTTATCTTCATTTTTTGGTGATTTTCTGGGAGGGATAGTTAATTTGTGAGATTGTTCTTTTTCCTCTTACTATATTATCTGTGTATTTAGGTGTGATGGCTTCTGCCATCAGATACCCATCTAAACACATCCTCCATTATGCCATTATGTACCTCATTTACCTAGGTAAACGATACCTATTTGGAGACGCCCCCTGTCTACTCTATTTTTTTGTGAATTGAAGAACTACGATTTTGTTACCACAGTGGGAGGCCTTTCGGTGCTTGAAATATTACTATTCCCTCTTTTATGGATATAATTTTTCTCAATTTTCCCTCTAAACTTTCTCGTGTTTTATGTGAACTTCAAATATATGGGCATATTCCTTCCTTTTACCTTCCGCTATCTTCGATATCTGGTCATGGAACCTTCTCTAGCATCCTAACTTTTGGGCATTTTTACGAGCCATTTGATTTGTGTGTTAATACTTGGATTAGGAGGTCTTTGATAAAATTCTATTTCACATCTTCCATCTTGGTTAGGAAATATCCTCTTCTAGTTTTTATTTGGTACATTTTTAATAGTCTTTGGGATTGTTCGATTCGTTTGTGATTCTTTATAGAATTTTAAGTATTTCATATTGTAGTTGTATAACAAGTCACAATTGATTCCTATTCCAATATATGTGAATAGGAATAAGGGTATCCAAATGGTGTATGTGGTTCTTTGTGTGTGTGTGTTAGGGATCCTAAATTTCGCTAATTTTGGAGTCAAGACATCTATGCTGGTGGGAAGTTTGGTCTTTCTTTCAAGATTTCAAATCTTTCTCAAAAGAAAAGGGAGATCATTGCCATCATCAAGGGTTATGATGGTGATTTTTGTCATACTTCCTTTTAAGACTGTAAATCTAAGACTCGTGTAATTAGGAATCATTGTGAGGTTACCTGATCTTTAGTTTTGGTTGGAGGTTTGAAAAAGGCCAAGAACTTGATGGTGTGTTTATTGATTTATTTTCCTTTTGTGTTTTAAATCTTACTTACTTTATATTGATTGATGAGTTTTGTTATCCTTCTATTATATATAATGACATCTAATGGACAGGTCAAGGCTTGGAAGAAGACTCTCCCTAAGTGGCAGAGAAGGTTGTTGAAGACAAGTCTCTTCATAAATACTTGACTTATGGTGATGCAGGGAGTACCTCTTATGTAGTGTTTAGTGGTTATGAAAAGAGGAAGCTTATCCTGGTCTTGGATAGTCCCTTCCATACTTATCTTGACGAGTTTTTTGGATTGGTTATGAATGAGGGTTGTAAAACTTTTATAGATTTGGGTCCTTCACATCATAAATAGGTTTTTTCATAATGACTTCCCTAATTGGCTAAGGATCTAACCCTAATTGGATCGATGCTCTTGGAAGATGAGGAGCTTATGACCTAATAGGAAAGGGTTTGGTCTAGAGTTAAGGCACTAAAGAATGAGCTAAAGCATACTTTCCAGGATAGAGATGAATCAATAAAAGAAGTGAGATATGCTAAGTAGAAAGTGAAGGCTATCAAGGGTAACTTAGTAACTACCTAATTTTCGTAGAGGATAAAGAGAAAGAGATTTTCTTGTTATGAGAGAGCCAAGAATATTTTTATAAGTTGAATGAGGCATATGAAATGTTGAAATCCCTTACTAACGGGAAGGCTGACAAGCATTCGATGCAGCTGTGGCCCATATCACATTTTGTAATCGTGTTGTTGATCTTAATCTAGAAGTTATCAGCCCAGGCAAGGTGAATGTGGAAAGGAACTTGGTAGATGTTCTTAATAAATTATAATTCATTTCTTATTTCCTATTGTGCATACATGGGATTTTTGGTCCCAACCTTTTGTTGGAATATAAGAAAATTATTGTAGGTTGCCCCCACATTTATTTTAATGTTTAAGTTTATTGCATCTTCTTTTTTGTTTTGTTTTATGCATCTTCATGTGACAATATTGTGTCCCCAAAAAAGTGTAGGCTCATTTTCTCGTGATATAAGTAACTTGGTATGGTTATTCCTAAATTGGTTATAGTTTTCCCCTTAATGTGTCTTTGTAACCTATGCCTGCTCTTCTTAATACAAGACCCCTAAGAGTGAAGGCTCTAAGAACGACATTGTTATTATACTTGGATGTCATCTTCTACTTTACTAAATTATAAATAAGGTCGGCCCAAACAATTATTTCTTCTAAGAGACCTAATTATTCTCAAAAATTGTCTTTGTTAGCTTCCCCATGGCGACCTAATGAGAGGTTCTCCACCTAATCTCATCCATTTCTAGTAGGATAATTGATTTTTACCTATAGATCAGTCGGAAGGATGCTTCCTTTATTTAAGAATGGTGGTGGTGCAGTAAGCCCATAAAACGTGTGGAAGTACTTTATCCCTATTTCCTTTAGAATCATCTAGTTTTCTCCTCATTCCTCTTAGTAAAATATTATTTATTAATTCTTCTTGTTGGGAATCTAATTCCAATGTTTTCTCGTGTTTGTTGTCCTTATCTTGTGTTTTATCATTGTTTATCTAATTTTCTTGAAAGGCTAAGAAGAAGGCCCAAGTAGATGGTAATTTGGCCTCCAACACTATTATTTGATATTCCAAAGTATGGAATTTGATCTTCAAATGCAGAGTTGAGGAAACAACTCATAAGACATCAAGAGAAGGTTGTCCAAGGATGAAGTTGTAAATTTAGTCAATATTTATGATCAAGAACCTTATCCTGATTATTTTAATCTCATACACGGTCCTAAAAGTCACTAGAAGTTCTTCATATCCCATGGATCTTACAATCATTCCATCGAAATCGTGTAGGTTTCTATCATGATATGGTCGAAGTATTGAATGAAGATTCGACTTTTGGTATGCTTATAAGTACATTATATCATATGAGCTTCTCTAGTTTACTAATATGTGTCAGACACCCAGGTCCGCAATTGCTACCATGACAAACATGGGTACTCGGTGATTAGGGATCCTGTCAAGTAACTCTTTGTCTTAAAAAAAATGGGTCTCTCGGTTGTCTAAGAATCTCAAAGGGGTGTGACCTTGCGAGAACATGCAACAACAATCGTTAGGTATATGAAAATTATCCACAATATGACATGGAATCTCTTTGGAGATCGATGGATTGATCCTATCGAAGTAGGATAACTCATTTCTTTCTCCTATAATGGGTAAGTATTCTCATCTAATAGTTTTCCATTGAAAAAGGAAGTTCACAAGAATCCTCGTCTTTCGCATACCTGGGTTATTCCTACAATCGAAAGATGTCATATTATTTTGAATGAAAAAAGAAATGTTATATATAGTGTTTCCCACAGACGATACCATTGATCTGTCCAGACCAAATGATTCCAACAATATGTCAAAAGTTTAAGGTGAATGTGTTGAATGAACTTTTTGGTCGATCGGTTCTTATTTTATTTGGTTGGACATCGAGAAAGAAAAAGAGGGGGGATATACCTATAAAAAGCACTCAAGTGCTCAAGTCTTTGATTGATTGAGGAAAGGAAAAAAATATTTCTAAATGTGTACCTGATTTGATTCTCCATCTAAGTTGTTCATGTCACCAAATGTCGAGATATGACTCATTATGTGATCTAACAGTGTATTCTCTACTTTTATGGTCGGATTTGATGTTTTTCTAAGATAGGTTCACATTTGTATTCCGATTCTAGAATGTTCCACTTGACGACGTATTTGTGATGTCCATGTCATGACATCACCCTCATCATCACCAATTTTCCTTATGTTTACGATTTACGTTACTTTCCTTTTGTGAATAGAGAATAGTATGAGATTTCCATGATTCAAATTCACAGGCACGTAAGTTTTTTTTTGTAAGCAAGTAGTATATTGATGAGAGTATCAAATCACTCAACCCGATTACAAAAGATACGAGGCTTAGCTCAAACAAAAAAGGAGGAATTTCCCTACCAAATACACCTAAGCCAAATACAACAAGGGATGTTGGTTGAATTCATATAAGTTACATTTGGTATAAGAAACTTCTCCTATGAGAAACCACCTCCATAAAAATAATTTAATCCTCCAAACAATGTCCACAATATTCCACTTTGTATTCCTAAAAATAATATCGTTTCTTGTTGACCAAATCGCCCAACATACCGCTAACCATGCAAAATCTTGACGACCTTCCTTTACACCTTTAGCTTTGAAAAAATGATGCCAAACCAAGAAAATTTCCTTGCTATTAGATCCACCATGAAAAGAACCTCCTAACCAATTCTCAATTTCGATCCAAACCAATTTAGATACCAAACAATTCCGTAACAAATGGTTCAAAGACTCGTCATTGGAATTGCAATAGATACACTTGAGATCAGACATATTGTTTAAAATTCCTCAATGAAGAAGGCAATATTTTGTCGGAAGAATATTCACAAATCATCTCCAACCGAACATTTTAATATTCATTGGCGCCTTTGATTTCCATAACAATTGAAGTGTCGTATCATGCTTATACGGAGGACCAAGCGGAATTCGGTTAGTTATTGCCTTCCGGTAAAACGAACTGACAGAAAAGTTTGAATCGCCCTCCAATTTCCAAGTGACGAAGTCTTCTTTTTCTTCGTCTGGCGAGAAGTTTGTTAATAAATTCCACATACTGACAAACTGATGCAAAACTTCCTGCATCTCAACTAGTATAGCAGACCTCTTGTACCTCCCTAAAGCATCGGTGTGCGTCTGATCCTACCTTGAGAGATTATCGATGAGGCTGTGCAGAGAAGCCATACTGTTATAAGACAAAACTAGCCTAGCAGATGCAGCAGAGCCCGTGAAAAACACAGAGTGATGTCGCTCCTGATTTTTGCTCTACGGAACTGCTAGTGAATCTGTTTACTGCAAGTCTAAACCAATTAAAGAAATTAGAAATGAAACAGCATTCAATGCAGAATCTGAAACCTCAGTAAAGCCCGCTAAAGATGCAGTCGAAACAGTATGCAATACATAATCGATTAGCGAGAAATTACTGGTCTGAATTTACGGACTGGAGTCAGTATACGGCATAACATACACATATGTTACTATAGTCCTGATCGAAAGAGGACCAACTACTGTGAGACTATAATTCAAGCCCACATGATCATTAGGAAAACCTGCAAAAAAAAAAGAGCAAACATTAGATAAAACGAAGTCCGTCCATTTCCATCTACCCTCAATCCGACCTCCCATCGTCGCAACCGAAATGCCTTTTAACTTCGACAAATGAAACACCTTGGGAAACACCTCCTTCAAACTCGATTCTCCCTTCCAAATTCTGCAACAAAAGGGTGTGTGAAATACATTGCCCACTTGGAAAGTACAATTCTCCATAAGGATATCATCGGTCAACTTTTTCGCAATAGAGAGAATGTCTTTCCACCAATTGGAATAAGTGTTTCACCAAGACTTCGGTGAGATACTTCCCTCTACAAGAAAGCTAACGTTACCATATCTTGCTCTCAACAATTGGTACCATAAATCCTTCGAACCATTTAGAATCCTCCATCTCCACTTATGGAGAAGGCTAATATTGAAAACCTCAATGTTCTTAAAATTTAATCCTCATTTTTCATATGGCCAACAAAGATGCTCCCAACCCGACCAATGAATTTTCTGCTTCTCCACCGTACCACCCCAAATGAATCTACTTTGAAGTTTAGTAATCTCCTTCCTAACCTTCACCAGTATCTTATAAGAAGATAGATAAAATATTGGAAGACTCCCTAACACCGATCTTAAAAGAGTAACTCTTCCACCCATGCTAAGAAACCGACCTTGCCAACAAGATAACTTCTTCTTCAATTTTGAGATAAGAGGAGACCATGTCAATATTCTACGAGGATTAGACCCAATAGGAATACCAAGGAAAGTGAATTCTTGCAACTCCGTCCTACACGCCAAGAAAGTGGCTGCCGCCTCAATGTAGTAATTGGAAGTATTGATCCCTATCAATTTGCTTTTATGGAAATTGATGCCTAATCCCGAAACAAGTTCAAAACCTCTAAGGACGGATTTAATAGTCCACAATTGTTTCCAACTACCGCCGCCAATTAAAATGGTGTCGTCCGCAAATTGAAGAACATCTAGGAAACACTTACGATTCACAACGATTCCCGTAAACTCTCATAATTCCACCGATCTCTTAACCAACATAACTAGACCCTCCGCAACCAAAACAAAAAGAAAAGGCGATAACGGATCCCCTTGCCTCAAACCTCTCTCTACTACAAACTCCTTAGTAGGACTACCGTTCATCAAAACGGACATCTTACTATTAAACACAAGAGCCTACATCCAACATAACCACCTCTTACTAAATCCCATCTTTGCCATCATAAACCTAAGAAAACCCAATGACACCTTATCATAAGCCTTCTCGAAATCCACCTTGAACAAAGTGACAACTTTATTCTCTTTGTTTGCGTAATCGACCAACTCATTGGCGACAAGCACACCATCCAACATTTGACGACCCAGGACAAAAGCACTTTGACACTTCGAAATTAAGCAACGGAGAACCTTTTTTAATCTACCCGCCAAAATTTTTGCCAACGCCTTGTAAACACTTCCAACAAGACAAATAGGCATATAAACGTCTAGCCCCAATGGGATCTCTTTCTTTGGAATCAAAGTAAGGAATGAAGATATGATGGATTTGGATAGAGTAGCATCCTTGTGAAAGTCTCTAAAACATCTCAAGAAGTCCTCCTTAATAAAGTGCCAACACATTTTGATGAAAAAAATTGTATAATCGTTCGGGCCAGACCTTTTAGAACTGCCACAACCCCACACCACCTTTTTGATTTCTTCTTCCGAGAATGGACCATCTAATAACATCGTGTCTTCCATGGAAAGCGACTTAAACTCCATACCTTCTAGATTCGACCTATTTTAAATTGTTGCCTTGAATTTGGTAGCAAAGTGATTTCTCACCTCCTCCTTCACTTCCTCCATCTTCACCAAGATACCTCTACTAGATTTAATATGCCCTATGTTATTACGTCTCCTTCTTTCTTACATCACACAATGAAAATATCTACTATTATTATCCCCATCGTTAAGCCATTTTGATCTCACCTTTTGGAAAATAAAATTCTCCTTGATTCGAAGATTCAACCAAAACCTCCCATTGTTTTTCAAAATACTTTCTCTCTCCCCCTCCGATAAAGGACCGGAGGCCAATTCGTCCCTAATGTCACTGTCATTAATCTCTTCAACACAATCTTCAATATCCAAATCAATTCTCCCGAAAACTTCCAAATTCCACTTCCTTATACTTATTTTAAGAAGTCTAAGCTTCTCTTTTAGAACGTCATCACTCCCCCCCCCCCTCAATTCTAAGAAGATTCCACTCTTTCTCAACAAACGGAAGAAAATTCTTATCTTTGAACCACTTTTTATTCACCATGAAAGGTTTCGGACCCCAATCTGATCCACCCGTGACCAACCACACCGGACAATGGTCCGATAAATCCCTATCTCCAATAAGTTATCCTGTAATTCCCCATTTCAAAATGACTCCTTCCGATAACAAGAAACGATCTATCTGACTCATGGAAGATCCCTCTCCATTGTACCACGAGAATTTCTTCCCTTTGCAAGCAACATCTATTAACTCACTCTCACTAATGAAATCAGTGAATTCCTTCATTTCCAAAATGTGATTCCATAAGGCACTCCCCTTCCTCTCACTAGCCCTCACAATCGCGTTGAAGTCTCCTCCAATGCACCATTCGCCATCCCTAAAACTGGATTTCAAATCCAAAAGCTTCATCCACAAAACTCTCTTCTTGATAATGGAACAAGAAGAATAAACATTCACTATGTAATAGACCTCCCTACACCAATTCACCTTAACCCCCACATAGCATTCTCCCTTAAAACTACATATAACCTCCAAACTCCCCCTCTTCCATAAAATGATAAGATCTCTCGAAGAACCTGACGATCCCGCATAAGACCAACCAATGTCTTCCTTCAACCAAAAACTCTTTGCCAAATTTTCCGACACCTCCTCCATTTTGGATTCCTGGATGAAGAACATGTCCGCCTTCCCTTTTAAAATAAGGTTACTTATTTGCTTCCTCTTCACCAAGCTATCACCCCCTCTAATATTGAGACTACCTATAATCATTTTAATATGTTTGTTTCCCCCTTCCCTTTCATCAATTTGTTTTTATCGTTGTTTTCCATCTCTTCAAGCCGCATAATGTACATCTTCTTAGCGTCATCCACTACTAAAGACATCATCTAATAAAGAATAGACTTAGTTTGTTGACCGTTTGTCTTTTTTAAAATAATATCATCTTCTATGTTATATTATTTATCTTCTATGTTGTATTATTTAGTAAAATCCTAAATATAAATTGTGAAAAATACATCAAAAAAAGTAACCTAAAAGTCAATTTCGATTTTTATAATATTGGAAACAACTAAAACATGGAGAGGAAAAGAAGTGGATTGATTATCAAGGACATTTTAATCATGTGAGGGAGCAAGTAGTAAAATTGAGGGGTGCTGATCGCAACCAAAAACTTTCAGTTTAAACCTGGACTCACTCATAACATCAGTGAGTTGAGTTGGCAATGAATGTTAGATAAAGGTTGACAAATCATCCAATAACATATTATGGATTAGGAATTCTACTTTATTTAAAGGATTAAGTGAAAAAGTGATTAAAAATATGACATAACCTATACTTGCTTGCTACAATAATGTGATATTACCAACTTCACTTGGCATCACTTTTTGCTATATAAAAAAATAAAAAATAAACATTGTACACACTCTCCTGTAATCTCTATATATAAGCTTCAAACATTAATTCATTGCATATCTCATTCATTCATACAAAGTTTAGTAAATATCACATTTGAATATAATTAGATTCTATTCTACCATTTTCAAAGACCCAAAAATGTCAACCAATATTGATATCCAAGAGTCAAGCAAAGATACTAAAGGAAAAGCTGTTTTACTTGCAGCCCCTGCAAAGGCAGGAGGATGGAAAAAAGGCATAGCTATAATAGATTTCATTCTAAGGTTAGGTGCCGTTGCCGCCGCTCTCGGCGCCGCTGCCTCCATGGGAATGAGTGATCAGACCCTCCCTTTCTTTACTCAGTTCTTTCAGTTTGAAGCTAGCTATGATAGCTTCACCGCCTTTCAGTATGTAACACTCAAAACTCTACTCTCAAAACACTGATAGACGAAAACACCACGACACTGATACTAACACAAACACATTTATATGCAGGTTTTTTGTTATTACAATGGCAATAGTAGCTGGGTATTTGGTCTTGTCTTTACCTTTCTCTATAGTAGCCATCATTCGCCCTCATGCAACAGGACCAAGGCTTTTTCTCATCATCTTAGACACCGTGAGCTTTCTTCTATTCTCTAACGATCAGTAGTGTTAGTATTAGCATAATTTAACTAGAATTATGGATTATGATTGCAGGTGTTTCTTACTCTAGCTGCTGCTAGTGCTTCTGCAGCTGCTTCCATAGTTTACTTGGCACACAATGGAAACCAGGACACAAACTGGCTTGCTATCTGTAATCAATTTGGAGATTTCTGTGCACAAACAAGTGGAGCTGTTGTGTCATCGTTTATTGCTGTGGTTGTTTTGGTTCTGTTGGTTGTCATGTCTGCTTTGGCTATTGGGAAACATTGAAACTATTAAGATTGAATATTACCAATGTTGTTTTGTGCATGTTTGTTTTGTTTTCTAATTATATCCTTAGGTTGTGAGCCTTTTTTGAAGTGTGAAAAAAGTGCCTACTTGTTGTATCAATTTCGTTAGATGTTGTGATGGAATATTTTGCACAATATTTGTGATTTATAAGCGTTTGTACAAATGTGTTTAATGTTGAAGATGACTAAAATTATGGCCATATAATTTTTTTGTGCACACCCTTAACATGTCTAAAAGGACAACCTTAAATAGTAAAACCGAATATTGAAAATAATAGAATGAGTCAACCCATCATATTACAAATCTGTATTTTTCAAATATGAATATACCATTGTCATATATTTTAATCATCAAATTAAGACAAAATCATATATTTACAAACATCAAATACATAGTCATATATTAACACTATTTCCATTTTCAAGTAGCGATTAAAAATAAAAGTCTAACGTTTACGGATGTCGTTTAAGTCATCGAAGGAGAAAGATGTCACGTTGTTAAACGTATGAAAAAATTGAATATCACGTGATTTGAAATATAATAGCAAACTTAAGCTAAAAACATGTTATTGTAAACATTTCTTGACATAATATATACATGATCCCAAGAATCAACAATGTCGACAGAGATAATTGAAATTTTGGTATCAGATACGTGATGTCGAAGGTGATGTCAAGACATTACTATCTGAGTATTAACAAGATAAAAGCAGTATAATTAAAGAAAAGTAGTAAAAACACAATGGATTGTTAACCGAGTTCGGTGCAAACACACCTACTCTGGGGACTACCAAGCCAGGAAGGAAATCCACTACTAGTAGAACAATTCAAAGCCTAAACAGTCCCAGTTTACAATTTCTCACTTGAACCTACCCAATGCAACTTCTACCTAGAAATCAACATCTATATATGAGAAACCATCATCTCACTTCCACTCAATCACACATTGTGATAATCAACCAATTCTTTCAAACAAAACAGAATATCACTCTTCCAAAACACAACACCTTGATCTTGCTTAAAAGCTTTGATCAAGAACAAACACTCATGCTTAAAAGCTTAGAGTGGATAGAATTACAACTAAAAATCAGTCCAATTCAGACATCTAGGTGATGTATGAATGGCTCAAAAATCAAACACACGCACAAAGAAAAACCCTAACACTCAAAAGCACTTTGCTTTACACAATACACAAATTTTGTCTCGAGTAATTAGGTTAAACATCCAATAATATAGTATTCTGAATGAGTCTGGATCTGACTAGAAACTTCCTCAAAAAGATCACATGAATCAAGCAAGAAAAGATCCTCAATAATCTCCAAAAACTAACGCATAACAGCTTATTTTTTTACAGCAACACTCCCTTGATTTTCACACATCCTGGAGCAAATCAAAAGACCAAATACCTGCTAAAAAATTACAGAAATTAAATCAAAACTTTTTGTATTTAGAAAGTTCCAGAGCTGTCAAGACGGATGTTATAACATCTGATCTGACATCACAAAAGCTAAGCACACCAGAAAATCTTCAAGCATGTCAAGGACATCTTACAAGACATCAAGACAAATGATAATGTTTTTCTACATATACAGCCAAACCAAGAACCTTCAATCTCCCCCTTTGACAAATTGTGGCTAAAAACATTATCAGTACCAGACAACCAGAAGGAACCAACCATCAGAGATCAAAGCAACAGAAGAAATAGGAAACAACATTCTGATTGCACATAGCAGAACACCTGGTAACACAACACCCAATCAGAACAGCAACCCTCTTTATCTACACAACCAGACACAACAGCAGAAGAAATAATGCAGATTTAGCTAACTCTCCCCCTTTTTAGCCATAATATGACAACCACACCAACATTTATTGCCCCATAACATAGGATTAGTACTAAATAGAGAAAGAGAGAGAGAGAGAGAGAGAGAGAGAGAGAGAGAGAGAGAGAGAGAGAGAGAGAGAGACCACACCAGCTTCCCATATCAGCATTGGAAGCAACATCACCAGTCTTCTTTTCAACAACTTTCTCTCAAGGAATAATGTTCTCAACATCATCTTCAATATTATAGCCTGAGACATTATTAGATCCAACAATATTCTTCAAATTATTCTTAGTAAGAGAAACAGCAGCAACAAGTTTGTCTTTTCCTTGTCTTGATCTTTATGTCACCATCAGAATTCACACTTTTGATCCATCCATCATTAACAGGTACAAAATAACACAATTGTAGTAGGAGAACTGAAAAATCATGATTAATTTTCCCACACTGATTTAATTGCTATAGCTCCTCATTGATGCAAATCCCTAGCTTACCTCTCATGATTTCAAACTGATTAGCATCCAAAGCATTAGTAAAAATGTCAGCCAATTGTAAATCAGTGGCTACATGTTTTAAAGCAACAATGTTTCTTCAACCAGTTCTCTGATGAAATAATGAAGAATATCAGTATGCTTGGTTCTGTTATGTTGAATAGGATTCTTACAAATGTTGATAGCGCTTAAATTGTCACATTACAATGGCATGACATCTTGTGACACATTGTATTATGTCATCATTTGCTTCATCCAAACATACTGAGAACAACTGCTTCTAGCTGCTATGTATTCAGCCTCAGTTGTAGAAAGAGAAACACAATTTTGCTTCTTACTGAACCAATATATTAGATTGTTTCCCAAAAATAAGCATCCTTCAGATGTTCTTTATCTATCATCAGTACATCCTGCCCAGTCAGCATCATAATAACCACTTAGCTTAGAATTGGAACCATGAGAGTATAGCATACCATAATCACATGTACCATTGACATACTTTAAGATTATTTTCACTTGGTTGATGTGACTCACTTTGGGATCTTCTTGATACCTAGCACAAACACCTACAGGAAATGCAATGTCAGGCCTGCTTGTTGTGAGACATAATAAGCTTCCAATCAAACTTCTATAGAGACTTTGATCCATATTCACACCCTTTTCATCTTTAGACAACTTCAGATGAGTAGGAGCAGATGTCGTTTTGTGACTAGCATTCTCCATTCCAAAACTCTTAACTATATTCTTTGCATATTTACTCTGATATATGAATATAGAGTCTTCTATGCTTGACTTGAAGACTAAGAAAATAAGTTAATTCACCAACTAGGCTCATCTCAAATTCAGACTTTATCTATTCAACAAAATGTTGAACCATCTCCTTAGACATCCCACCAAACACAATATCATCAACATAAATTTGAGCAATCATGAGCTTTTTTCCTTCTTCTTTCACAAAGAGAGTCTTGTTTTATGCTACCTTTTTTGTAGCCATGTTTAATAAGAAATTCAGTAAGTCTCTCATACGATGCTCTTGGAGCTTGTTTTAATCCAAATAAAAGATTTCCTTAGCTTATAGACATGATTAGGTAAATTAGGATCAATGAATCCTTTGGGTTGTTCCACATATACTTCCTCAGTAAAGTAATCATTCAAGAAGGCACTCTTGACATCCATTTGATATAGTTTGAATTTCAAGATGCAAGCAACTCCAAGAAGTAATATAATAGATTCAAGTCTGGCAACAGGAGCAAAGGTCTCATCAAAGTCAATGCCCTCAACTTTAGTGTATCCTTGAGCAACCAGTCTTGCTTTATTCCTTGTGAGAACTCCCTGTTCATCATATTTGTTCTTGTACACCCACTTGGTACATATCACATTCGATCCTTCAGGCCTTGGGACAAGATCCCAAACTTCATTCCTCTTGAATTGAGTTAATTCCTCTTGCATAGCATTGGTCCAAAATTCATCAGTTAATGTTTCTCTAACATTCTTTGGCTCTATCTTTGACACAAAACAAGAGTTAGAGATTATCTCCCTTGATCTTGTAGTAAATCCTTTATCCAGCTCTCTTATGATGAGGTCTTTAGGATGATATTTCTGAATTCTGATAGAGTGAGCTTTGTTGTTCTGACTATCTTCAGGCTCAGAACTAGAGGGTTGTTCATCAATACCTCTGTCTTCAGTTTTTGCTGGAATTGCATTCTAGAATGTTTCAACATCATCCAGGACATCAGCTTCTTTGTTCAAATCTTTATCATCAACAGTAACATTTATAGACTATATCATTACTTTAGTTCTAGAGTTGTAGACTCCATAAGATCTGTTGTAGGTAGAGTATCCTAAAAATGTTCCTTCATCACTCTTTGGATCTAACTTTCTTCTTTGTTCACGATCTGCCAGGGTGTAGAATTTTCTTCCAAAGACATGGAAGTATTTCACAGTAGGTTTTCTTCCTTTCCATAATTCATACAAAGTAGCTGAAGTACCTTTCCTCAAGGTGACTCTAGTGTGAATGTATCATGCAGTATTCATTGCTTCAGCCCATAAATGATAAGTTATTTGTTTTGCATGTATCATGGCTCTAGCAGATTCCTGTATAGTCTTGTTCTTAAGTTCTACAATCCCATTTTGCTGAAGAGTATTGGGAGATGAGAATTCATGACTAATTCCTTCAGAGGAGCAAAATTCAGCAAACTTAGCATTCTCATATTCCTTCCCATGATCACTTCTGATTCTAATTGCTTTCCTTCTCTCTTTGTAGTTTTTAACAGAGATCTCTGAAAACTTCAAAAGCTTCTGACTTTTCTCTGATGAAATTTATCTAAGTGTATCTTGAACAGTCATCCACTAGAACATAAGCATATTTCTTTCCACCAAGACTTTCTACCTGCATAGGTCCCATCAAATCCATGTGAATAAGTTCTAAGACTCTTGAGGCGGTAAGATGTTGAATCTTCTGATGTGACACCTTAGTCTTCTTCCTACTTTGCATTCTTCATAAACTTTTCCTTCTTCAATCTTGAGTTTAGGAATCCCTCTGACGGTTTCCATGGATATGATTCTCTTCATACCTTTCAGATGCAAGTGTCCAAGTTTCTGATGCCAGAGTTTAACTTCATCTTCTTTGGCAAGTAAGCAATAGGAGCCATAACTTGATTCTTAAGATGCCCATAGATACTAGTTCTCCTTAGATCTTACTCATTTCATGATTAATTCTCCTTTCCTATCTGTAACAAGACATTCATATTTGGAGAAATTGACTTTCAGTCCTTGGTCATATAATTGACTAATGCTAATTAGATTGGCAGTTAGCCCTTTTACAAGTAGTACATTGTCAAGTCTAGGTACTCCTGAGCAGTCCAGCTGTCCAATTCCCTTGATTTCACCTTTGGCTCGATCACCAAAAGTAACAAAACTAGTAGCATGGGGTCTCATATTCACCAGCAAATTAGTGACTCCTTCCATATGTCTTGAACATCCACTGTCAAAATACCAGTCATTTTTTGCTGAAACTTTGAGAGAGGTATGATTTATTAAGATGTTGGTACCAATCTTAGGAATCCATTGCTTTCTGACCTTAGCTATGTTCTGAATTAGAACACACTGAGGACAGGCTTAGGATATCCATAGAGTTTGAAACAGTAGGGCTTCAAGTGACCAAACTTTCCACAATAATCACACATCTATTTATGGGGATTTCCTCTTATGTAGGCAACATGTCTTCTTTTATGATGTTGAGACACCTGATGCAACATCTTTGGTTTAAACTTAGAGGAAGCAAGATTTGAGACAGGTTATTTTCTTTTGTCAAACCCTAGACCAGTCACATCTCCAGATAACTTCCCAATTTGCAGAATCTCATATAAAGCCTCTGACTATTGTTCAACATTCTGAAAGACTTGGTCATTTGATTAAGTTGGGAGTTTAGTAATGTTACCTCATTTTCCAGCTTGGATATGGTTTCCAAGTGCTCTTCCTTTTCATTCTTCAGTTGTGATATGATTTTCTTTTGTTCTTCTCCTTGTTGGCAGACTTCTTCATTTTTGAGATGTATTTCTCTATAGAAAGTATCTAGCTCATTATATGTGACTTCATCATCACTGAAATCATAATAATATCTCCCTATTAGAGCAGTAGCATGCTTAGCATATTCTTCTTCAGCTTCACTTTCAGTATCTTCATCTGACCAAGCCACGGTAAGACCCTTTTTATGATTCTTGAGATGTGTGGGACATTCAGATCTGATGTGCCCATAACCTTCACAACCATAGCACTGAACTCCTTTTCCTTGAGAGGAGTTCTCTTCTGCCCTTATCATTCTACCAGAATCATTTGACATATTGATGTCAGGTGAGTTGTTATTGACATTTGGTCTTGACTTCATATCCATCTTTTGCATTAATTTGTTTAGTTGTTTCCCAAGAAGAACTATAGAATTAGATAGACCTTCCTTAGTATTCAAATTACAATCTTCTACTTCATCTTCAGTGTTGGGAGAGAAGGCAATATTTTTGTTTTTCTTATCATATTTGTCACTTATGTCAATCTCAAAAGTTTGAAGAGATCCAATAAGTTCATCTAATCTCATCATGCTAATGTCATGAGCTTCTTCTATAGTTGTAACCTTCATGTCAAATCTCTTAGTTATAGATCTGATAACTTTTCTCACCAACTTTTCTTCAGACATTGGTTCTCCAATAGCACTTGAAGCATTAGTTATTTCAAGAATTTTCATATTAAAATCATAAATACTTCCATCCTTAAGTTTTCAAATTTTGTGGTGAGCAATTGAAGTCTTGACATTTTGACTTTGGAGGTACCTTCATGAGTAGTTTTGAGTATATCCCAAGCATCTTTGGCAATAATGCAAGTATTGATCAATTTGAAGGTATTTTTGTCAATTCCATTGAATATGGAATTCAAGGCTTTATAATTTCCCAAAGCAAACTCATCTTCTTCTTTAGACCAGTCCTCTTCTGGCTTCAACTCTGCAGTATTATTCCCATATTTTTCCTTAACAACAGGATGTTTCCATCCTCTTAGAGCAGCTTTCCAAGCCTTGTTATCTAAAGACTTCAAGAAGGAAACCATCATTGGCTTCCAGTAATCATAATTAGTTCCATCCAGAATGGGTGGTCTGTTCACAAACCCCGCCTCCTTATCCATTATAATAGAAAGTAACTTCACTGGATCTCACCCAGATACATGGCAGGATGCCTGCTCTGATACCAATTGAAATTCTGGTATCAAATACTTGATATCGAAGGCGATGTCACGACATTACTATCTGAGTATTAACAAGATAAAAGCAGTATAAAGAAAAGCAGTAAAAACACAATGGGTTGTTAACCCAGTTCGGTGCAAACACACCTACTCTGGGGGCTACCAAGCCAGAAAGGAAATCCACTGTTAGTAGAACAATTCAAAGCCTAAATAGTCTCAGTTTACAAATTCTCACTTGAACCTACCCAGTGTAACTTCTACCTAGAAATCAACATCTAGATATGAGAAATCACCATCTCACTCCCCCTCAATCACACAATGTGGTAATCAACCAATTCTTTAAAAGAAAATAGAAGATCACTCTTCCAAAACATAACACCTTGATCTTGCATAAAAGTTTTGATCAAGAACAAACACTCATGATTAAAATCTTAGAGTGGACAGAATTACAACTCAAAATCAGTCCAATTCAAACATCTAGGTGGTGTATGAATGGCTCACAAATAAAACACACGACAAAGAAAAACCTTAACACTCAAAAGTACTTTATTTTACACAATACACAAATTATATCTCAAGTAATTAGGTTAAACATCCAATAATATAGTATTCTGAATGGGCGTGGATCTGATCAGAAACTTCCTCAAAAAGATCACATGAATCAAGCAAGAAAAGATCTTCAATAATCTCCAAAAACTAACGCATAGCAGCTTCTGTTTTTTACAACAATACTCCCTTGATTTTCTCACATCTTGGAGAAAATTAAAAGACCAAATACCTGCTAAAATATATACAAAAATTAAATCAAAACTTTTTGTATTTAGAAAGTTTCAAAATTGTCAAGACAGATGTTACAACATCTGATATGACATCACAAAAGCATTGCACACCAGAAGATCTTCAAGCATGTTGTTGCGGTGAGAATCGGATACCAAGCTATTAAGTGAGCTTGAATCGCAAAACTTTTCTGGTCACCACCGACTTTAATTTAATCCAAAGGGAAAAGGGAAAAAGATCGTAAAAACCCTAAATAAGGAGAAACTAGGTTCGGGGGTTGGTTATACCTAGGGAAGGTGTTAGCATCCTAAGCATCCGCAGTATCCAACGGGAACCTCTTGTTAATATTAGTGTTATTGTTATTTATTGCTTGCTAAAATTATGGGAACCTAAGGTTTTATTTCTAATGGTGCTCGCACAACATCGCATCGATGCCTACGTATCGGGAATAGAATCAGAGCACTCGTAGTTCTCCTAAGGATTAACGAACACATGGTTACGCTCAAGGTTCGCGGGGGGAAGGTAAGTGTTATGGCAAACACTCACGTGACTTAACAAAGTCACAAAAAATTGTAAAATAAAAAAGTCCTAATGGCTAAGGTCGAAAAGGAATTAGGGATGGCTAAACTTCCTATGACATTGAGTCAACTGCAGGAGTTCTTTCCCTTTTGGATTTAAATGCAAAGAAAATAAAGTAAATAAATGAGGGTGCAAGCTCCTAAGTCTAAGGCATAGGTTGCTACTTGCAAAAATGGGGCTATGGCTTGATATATGGATCGAGAATGCTGAAGTGGAAAACAAACGCGGTACGTCAATTTGCTTAAGTTGGAAAGCCATGAAGTGTAAAGACTGTGCAGATGGCGATCGTAAAACGACCGACTTACGTGTTTGAGCGAAGTGTATGTGAACTAAACTTGGCGTTGGACCAAGGATTGTTATCTTTGAAAAATTAAAGTCTTAAATGATGCACTTTCAATTTTATCCTAACAAGTATATGGTCATGATGCGAAATAAAATAAATACAAATATAGCATACATACAACCAAGACATCGAAAGATTAAATTAAAAACTCACACTTAGAGATAAACCTAAATCTCAACCTCTCAAACTAAAGGGAATTATCCTAAACTAAACGATCTAAAACTAACTTCTTAAATGCAAATGGTCTAAACAAATTTTGGGGTTTTTAGAGTTAAATAAATAAATAAAAAATATAAAAAAAAGAAACCATTAAGTTAAAAAGATATTGAAATAAAAATCTAAAATTTAAAATGGATTATCACAAATTAAATTAAACTATCAAAGTCAAATATAAGAATTAATTTTTTATCTTTTTGTTTTTTTTAGATAAATTAAGAAAAATGATAAATAGAAATTAAATAATGAAAAAAAAACTAAGTACAAAATTAAATCTTAACTAAATAAATAAATAAAAGTCAAGGTAAGAAAATATTTTTTGTTATCTTTTTTATATACACAATCTAATTAATAATGAAAAAAAAAACAATAAATGAGATTTTTTTTTATAATTATAATAATATCTAAAAACATAAATGAGAATAAATGCATTATTTTTTTTTTTTGATTTTTTTATAACATAATCTAAACAATAATGACAAATGAACATAATCTTATTTATAATTATAAAAATATCTAAAAAATATGAGAATAAATGTCTTAATTTTTTTGTTTTTGTTTTTACTTACATAGAAAGATAACCTAATTTAAATCTTTTTAGATATAATAAACTAAATATTTTTTTGATTTTTTTAGATATTAAGAAAATAAACATTCTTTGGATTTTTAAATAAAGACAAATGAAAATTAATACTAAATCCCTATGTTCGAAATTAAATCTAAAATAAACATAATTAAAATAAAACAAGAAAAAATATTTTTGATTTTTTTATATATATTAAATGAAAGTAACAAATGGAGATTTAAAAAAATTAAATAAATGTAAGTCTTAAATAAAACATAATCAAAATAAAAGAAATTATTTTTTTAAATTTTTCCTTAATGTTAGAAACATATTTTTTTTTGAATTTTTAAAAAAAAAATTAACACTAATGATTAATACTAATAATATTTTGATCTCTTTTTTTTAGGAGTAAAAAATAATAATAATAAATAAATAAATAAAAAGAAAGTAAACAAACTACACTAATAAAATAAATTTAAAATGAAGCTAAATAAAGTTAAAGAAAGTACACAATAAGCATCTATAGATTTTTACGTTAAAACTTATACTAAAAAAAATTTGGATTCCTAACATTATTACCGTATATATATTTTGAGATTTTTTTTTAGATTAAAACTAAACACACCTTTTTTATTTCTTGTTATTACTATATTTTTTAGATTTTTTTTTTAAAAAATTAGTACTAACATATCTTTTGGATTTCTATAGCTATCAAATAAATAAACACTTATTTTTGAATTTTGATATTACTATGCATTCTATATATTTTTGGATTTTTTTAGATATAGAAAATAAACATATTTTTGATTTTTTTTATATATTAAAAGAATATGACCAATAGAAATTAATTAAAAAATCCTACAAAAAATGTTAAATCTTAAATAAAAAAAGAAGAAGATATTTTTTGAATTTTTCGAAGAAAGGGATAAATGGAAATTAATACTATAACACTATGTTTGAAATGAAACAAAATAAAATCTAAAAAAGAATAAATTGAAATAGAAGAAATTTTTTTATTTTTTTTTATAGATATTTTTAAAGAATATGACACATGAATATTAATATCATGAAAATTAAGGATGAAATAAAATAAATTTTAATAAAATGATTAATCAAAGTAAAGAAAATATATTTTTATTTTTTTAGATATAAGAGACAAAAACTAATAAAAATTAAAACCCAAATGCTTAAAAAAAGGTAATAATAAAATAAAGAAATATTTTTATAGTTTTTGTTTTAAGAAATGTTATAAAAATAACTATAAAAGAATTTAAATAAAAAACTAATAGAAAAGAAACAATTAAATGAAGAAAAAAACCTGTGTTAAAATTACAATACAATAAAAATCAAAATCCCATTAAATCTCATAATGAAAATCAAAATTCCATTAATCCCATTAAATCATCAATTTAATAAAAACTCATTAATCCTAATAAATCCTAGTAAATAAATCAAACAAATAAATAAATAAATAAAAAGAAGAAATAAAAACAGAGGAAATAAATATTAAAACAAAAACCCCAACCCCAACAAACTCGTGTTTCTCCTGTAACTCTCTCACGCTCATGGTCATCTCTCAAATCTCTCTGCGTTTCTCACTCTCAAATTCTCTCTCACGATTAAAAGCTGAACACCACGGCGGTGTCGCCGTGAAACAACAACAAAACCTCCTAACCTAATCGAAATCTTCAATCTGAAACTCTCTGTGATAAAACTCAGAAGAAGAAAAAATAAAACCCTCAAATCTATATTTCAGAAACCACAACTTAGCACAAAAACAAGCAAGCTCGGGCGAAAATGAGAATGATGCAAGAATAGGCTATGACAACAAACGTAGAAGTGAAGATTTTGACAGCAAGGCAACGAATTTACCTGACCGGAGTAGTTCCGGCGATACCTTCTGGCGACGCTCAGAGGTTCGTTCTCAAACTCCTTATGATTTTCGGTTTGTTCCTCCTCCTTCTTCTGCGTCAATTCTCGTATTCCTCTGCTTCTGTGGCAATGTGGCTTAGCTCTAAATGAATTTTGAACCTCAATGTAAGGTTCAAAATGTTTTTTTCTGAAGAACTGAGCTTTTGTAGTAGGATTCTTGTTGTTTGTGTGTTTGTTTCCCTTTTCAAAAATGTTTTTATTTTATTTTTTTGGTTGCTGCTCCTGTGGCTTGTTTGATGAATCTGTGCTTTTTTTCTTCTGGTTTTTTGTGATTATTTTTTTTGGATATGGTGGCTAGGGTTTTTCTTTGATTTTTGTTGTGATGGTTTTTTCTGGTTTTCTTGTGACCGTTCCTATTTTTTTTTCAACTGATGTGAACACTAATTTATATAGCATGTGAATTAGGGTTTTGGAATTTAAAATCTGTACTGAAAACTTGTGGAGCAAGAGTAGTGAATCAATCCGTTGAGGAACATGTTCTGATTTTTTGTGGTAGTGGTGTAGTGGTCTGAAAATGCTGCAGAGCAAAGGCCTGTTTTTGTGTGCTGTGAAATTGCTTTGTCCTGCTATTTGTTGTTATTATTCTGTTGTTTTTTGTCTGTTTGTAGAGAGAAAATGGTCCCCACAAATGTGCTCTTCTTGTACTGAAATTGTGAAAATATGAAAACACAAAAATGTAATGATATGAATGATATATGTGAATGAAATTACTTGATTATATGTATGATGTTTGAGTGAAATTTCTATGAATTTAATTATGATGAATATGATCATGTATGAATATGGATGAATTGAAACTTGGATGTTTATGTTGGAAATATTTGAATACTAATGCTTGTTCTTATCATCACGTGCATGAGGGAAAGAGTGTGCATGAGGGAAATAGTGGTAAGCCATGGCAAGTCCATTTGGAGCCTTGGTGGTAGAACTTTGGCACGACGAAAACTATCGGCTAGCTTGGCGAAGTAGGATAGTGAAAGTCTGGTATGAAACTAGGTTCTTGATAGGCCTAGAACTCTTGCCTCGTGTAATTAAAATAGCTTGTAATGACAATGCTCCTTAGATTTAACAATGGATCTTTTGAAAATTTGTGAACTATGTAAATTCCTAATTATGTATGTAACTTTGAATGCATATGAATGATATGTGTATTGGAATAAAAATTGAATAAATGTAATTTAATGAATAAACTTTCATGTAGTAACATGTAATTTAAAAAAAAATAGAAATGCATGATAACTAAATATGAGTTGCTTGAAAAGCAAATAGACAAGGTTTGAAAAAATTATGAACAAGTTGAGAATGGACATAATATGAATGCAAAATGAATTTGGACATGAAACAACATTGGATTTTAAATTTGGAATGAATTCGGGAAATGTGAAATAGAACTTGGATTTGAATGAAGTTGGAATTGAGACTTGAAACTTTTGACATGGTTGGAATTTTTTAATTGAATCTTGAAAAGTGTTTAAGTTTAGTACTTGAATGAGAATTGAAATGAAATGAACTTGGAAGAAATTTGAAAAGTGTTTATGATTTTAGTACTTGAACGAGAATTGAAATGAAATGAATTTGTAAATTTAAGATTGAAATTTGCATAGGAATTGAAACTTGAATGGAAAATGGAAATTATTCTTGAACATGAATTGGAAATGAACTTGTAAATTGAATTGGAACCTTGAAATTGGAAGTGAAAATTTGGACTAGAAATTTAGAATAAAACTTAGGAGTTGAATTGAAAACTTGAAATGGAATTTGTGATTGGTAATATGAAATAGGCTTGAGACTTAGAACTTGAATTTGGAAACAAGAATTTGAATTAAACTTGAATTTGAAACTTGGAATTGAATTTTTGAAATGAAAATAGAATGAAATTGGAATTTGAATCTTATGAATAGAAATCAAAATTGAATTGAAAACTTGAATTAGACTTGGAAGTTGGAAACGAAATTGAACTTGAAATTAGAATAGGAAGCTCGAAGTAGATTTTTTTATAAAAATGGAATGGAAATTTAAACTCGCAATTTGCATTTGAAATGTGACTAGAATTTGAAATTAACACTTGAGCTTTTGAAAATGACTCAGAAACTTGAAATTGAATTTGGTATGAACAAAGAAAAGTTGTAATGGTGAGATGAATGCATAATGTGAAATGTTAGGGGCAAAATTTGGGGTGTGAAACATGTCAAGGACATCTTACAAGACATCAAGACAAATGATAATGTTTTTCTACATATGCAGTCAAACCAAGAACCTTCAATAATGTTTAACATAGTTTCATTACAAAATACTCATACATGTATCCCTCTATTTGTCTCCTCGTTTACAAAGTTAAATATTTCATGAATATATAACCACACATGCATGTAAATATATAACCACACATGTATTTGAATACCCTAAATGGTAGCACCATGCCCTATTCTAGGGGCCTATGGTCAATTGTAAATTCAATATTGCAAAACATTTCAATAACAAGACTAGCATTTAATGTGACTGTTTCTAAGGTCATAATAACTTCACTCAACAACATTTTCCAATTTTACAAACTAAGATCCCATCAAAAAGATACGATGGTTGGAGGCCTGATAAACTTAAGTATTGACATCACTAGGTGTTCTGGACTGGACTGGAAGATGCCCAGCCATTGGACAAGGCCCAACCCAGTCCAAATTTCGGCACAGTCCAATAAGAAATATAGTTGTTAGAGTTATAGTCATTGGGGATATCCCCACATGCGCTTGATCATTACCATGCGACCAACTGCCCCTCTGAAACTCACGGAGGTGGTTGGACTCAATCAAGGACCACGTGCCCGCTTATTTAGGTCACATGTCCTTATAAATACCCTTCTCTTTTGGAGGGTCAAGTATTCAATTATATCTCACTTAATTCTACATTTTTCTAATGCTTTAGTCTTGCTTGCATCCTCCCGTTACAACTTACTTGAGCATTGGAGTACCTTGCAGGTACCCCACCACCTCTCCTACAACCGTTGTTGTTGTCCCAGCTGAAGGCCACGAGGATTTGTCCAAAACATTTTTGTACAGTGGCGTCGTCTATGGGAATATAGCTCCCTATCTTTCTTGAATCAAGATCCAGTATTTTCAACCCAAGATCAAAGCTTTCCAACCCTTTTTGTCTTCATGGCTGCTCAGCTTAACGACGTCACCTACAACCATGTGACTATCCTTCTCAGTGATGGTGATAACCCCTCTCTTCGTGGAACTATTATCCACGAAACAAGTAACTTGGACGGACAACCTAACTCCCCGTCCTCCAACAATCTGAAGTCTACCCTCATCCCTCAGGGGGATCAAGTGTTTGATCCAATTCCCATTCCTCAGGACGTCAATGCCAACACCACTGCTTTCATAATTGCTTTCAACAACACTAATTTGGCCCTCTTTCAATAGAATGAGCGGTTACAGATGCTAGAAGACGATTGTCGTTCTCCTTCTCCCCCGTGGGGACTCCATCAAAGGGATACCCACATCCCTTCTCCTCAACCATGATCTCCTCCTCGGAGACTGATAATGCTAAATTATATCATTTATTTGGCTTGACTTACATGAATTTTAGTTATGATTTCCTTTATTTTATTTGATTTATGTTTCGATTTATATCTCATTTACTATGTTTTCAGGTGACTTGGATTAATTCACAAAAGAAAGAAAAAAAAAATAATTAAAGGAAGATATGTGAAGAAAAGAAGAAGTTATGAAGAAAATATGAAATAAACAGAAGAAAAGAAGATAGATAGCATAAAATAAAGGATTCGGCATACTAGCATGTGTAACGATCGTCCAACATCTACGGCGACCGTCACACCTTAAATATGCATGAACCTCATCACACCACTATGGTGACAGTCTTGCAGTGTTTCTGTTGGCCAAAGATTTTGACCTACCTAGTAAAATGTATTCAGGAGCAAGTTCATGAGTACACCAAGAAGGAAGAGTTTCGAACGAGCCAAAGAGAAGGAAGGGTTAGCCATAGGTCGGCGATCAACTGCAGGAATCCAGAACCATGTTGAAGCACTTCGATGCGTCCTACATACCCCAGGTCGAAGGCATTTCGACAAGATCGCTCAGGAAGACATAGAAGAGAAACTGCTCCAAGTAGTGGGACGGAGTAGTGGGTGGTTACCATAAAAATAGGTTGACAGGGGCCAAAGTCTGATTTGTTGGAAAAGTGTTCGACAGTTATTTTATTTGTCTATATAAGTAGATTTCATTTTCAATAATAAAGGTCGCATTTCTTCACATTGTAAAGGGACACACTCAAAGTATCGAGCATCAGAGAAACGAGTTAACCCCCTACTCAAATGTATGATAACATCCAAAAAAAACCTTTGTATTTCAACTCATTTTAATTCTAAGTTAATTTAAAATATTTGCCTTTTACCTTTATCTTTTTTACCTTTCATTTACTCGCTTTTATTATCCTTTAGTTCAAGCATTCCGTGTGTGTTTGCTAAAAACACAAAAATACCAAAAAGATACTGTAATACCCCGCATTTTGGTTAACGCTTCGGATAATACTAATTAAGATTAATTAGTATTATCTGAAGCAAAGGCTTTATTAAATATTCAGCTCAGAGACATTTTTTGGATACTCTCAAATTGGACCCATTAATATTATTAATTGAGAGATATAATTTGTTTGGTTAATAAGGAAAATAAGTTAAGTATTATAAAAAGAAAAAGAAAAGAGAGAAAATTAGTAAGAGAATTGGAAAGAAAGGAAGAGAAAGAAAAGGAGGAGAAGGAAAAGGAGAAGAGAAAACCTAGAACTTCAATCCATCATTTTCCATCATCCGTCCGTCGAATCGGCTCATTCTTTCCGCTAATCTTCAACTCTCGAGGTGGGTTCGTAGATAGATACTTTTATTTTAGTTTTTGGTTAAGTTTTGGAGTTTAAGAGTTTTAGGGTTATTGGTAGAAATCTTGAGAAATAATGGATTAACGGTTAAAACTCGGCTAAAACCTAACTAAATTACTTGCATGATGTTTATGAACATGTTTGATTATGTTTTTATGCATTGGTAGTTGTTTGGAAGAGATTTGGTGTGGGAGAAGTGTTTTCCCGTAAGGCTGGAACTTCCTGAACTGGTGTAGCTCGCTCAGCGAGCAGACCTCGCTCAGCGAAAGTTCCAGGGCGATTTTCGCTCAGTGAGACCTGTAGGTTTCAATTTTGGTATTTAATTCATAATTTTTTATCCGGGTATCCATTTTTAGCGTTCCACATATCGATTCGAAGCTAAAAACGTGAACTATCTTTTGATGCCGAAAAATGTTATTTTTACCCGAATTTTACCCGATTTTCCGATTAACCGTAATTATGTTAGCTAAGGAATTGTGGTAATTATGTTAGTTGTGAAAGTTGTGAAAATATGCGATAATCGTGAGAATTGAATGGAAATAGAGACAATGAGATTAGTTTAATGATGATAATTAGACTAGAATGTTAGAGTTATATGTTTGAAAACTATATAACCAAAAGTATCAAGGATGGAGGAAGAGTTAGGAAATCTTACCATAAACCAATAGTGTGGCCAAGTATTGTAACTAGAAATTGTTAGATGGTATGACTTGTGAGATGCTTAGGTTCATCCTAGGTTGTTGAAAATACATGATGTGTTATACGCAGTATCCTCCGATAATTATTGAGTAAGTCTTGAGGTGGGTATTACACTGAGTCCCACGGGAAGCAAATGATAAGTCTTGAGGTGGGTATTACACTGAGTCCCACGGGAAGCAAATGATAAGTCTTGAGGTGGGTATTACACTGAGTCCCACGGGAAGCAAATGATAAGTCTTGAGGTGGGTATTACACTGAGTCCCACGGGAAGCAAATGATAATTCTTGAGGTGGGTATTACATTGAGTCCCACGGGAAGTAAATGATAAGTCTTGAGGTGGGTATTACATTGAGTCCCACGGGAAGCAAATGATAAGTCTTGAGGTGGGTATTACACTGAGTCCCACGGGAAGCAAATGATAAGTCTTGAGGTGGGTATTACACTGAGTCCCACGGGAAGAAAATGATAAGTCTTGAGGTGGGTATTACACTGAGTCCCACGGGAAGCAAATGATAAGTCTTGAGGTGGGTATTACACTAAGTCCCACGGGAAGCAATTGATAAGTCTTGAGGTGGGTATTACACTGAGTCCCACGGGAAGCAAATGATAAGTCTTGAGGTGGGTATTACACTGATTCCCACGGGAAGCAAATGATAAGTTTTGAGGTGGGTATTACACTGAGTCCCATGGGAAGCAAATGATAGGTCTTGAGGTGGGTATTACACTGAGTCCCACGGGAAGCAAATGATAAGTCTTGAGGTGGGTATTACATTGAGTCCCACGGGAAGCATGGTTTACGCTTGAGGTGGGTATTACATTGAGTCCCACGTGAAGTGTCAAGAATGTCATATGGATATTCCATCTTGTTTTGTTTCCTTATAGAGAAGTGATCTTAGGCTTGAGATGGGTGTTACATCGAGTCCCAAGGGAAGTAAAAAGGTAATATCCTAGCTAGTGATTGTAGGATTTGTAGAACTCTTGGATGTGGTTCCAACGAGAGTGAGGCGTGTGAACTCAAGGTCATTTTCCTCGAATAAAGACTTGAGTTAGGTTTTGATAGAACCCTTAGATCCGAGAGAACTCTAAGATAGGGAACCCACTGAGATGTTATTATCTCACCCCACTATTGTTGTTGCTTTTCAGGTTCCTATGCAGGTTTGATTTATGAGTGGAGCTATGCTCGAGATGTTTCAAGTGAAGCTTAGTTTAGTCTTCCGTTGTGTCTTTCTGTATCTTTGTACAATAACGGATATTGTATTGTTCTTGGCTTTTATTTTAGTATGATTTCCATGTCTTTTGCCATATTTGTATAGTTTTAGAATTGAACGAGAATGTGAATTATACTAGTAGGTATTTATGATGGTGTCAGTACCAAAAATTAACATTGTATGATATTATTCTAGATATATATTATATGGGTGTTACAGTTGGTATCAGAGCAAGTCGTATCCTCGACCTAGCCTTGAAACATCATAAGTAAATATTTCTTGCCTCTTAAGTGTGTCTGGCCGGCATGATTCTTAATATCATACTATGTAGTATTGGGTCTGATCAGCCCAATGCTATTTATGTGATAGGTAGGATCATGGTTGTGCGACCATGAGGACTCTGTAGTGTTGTCGTAACTTGTGTTGTGAGAGTAAATTCAAGCCAAGAGTTAGCAAAGGGGGGCTTTGGTTAGCTTAGTTAGAGTCTTCATAAGAGTTCTACTTCCTGTAACATGGAGTTGCAGAGTAGTATGTTGTTCGAGAAATCCTTTGGAATGGATAGTGACTGAAAGTTACAAGTATCTACAGGATGAGTGCTCGGTGTCCCATGGAATAAGTGAAGTCACTGGTGGATCAGTGTTGGTCACTAGTACGGATAAAAGTGTTGAGAAGTTTCATTTTACGAGAAGAGAAGATGTTTATGGAACGTGTGACTTAAGGTTCTGGAATGAGTTAATTGTTAGTGTTTTGGACCTAAGATCGTAGTGGCATCTTGGATGAGCAAGGGTACTTCAAGGAATGTATTTGGATAATACCTTGCAAATGGATAGGAGTTACTAGTGAAGAATGTTCATTTTCTTTTGGGAACCTAAAGTTGTGGCAAAACATGGGAAGAAACATGAGGATGTGATTACACGTTTCAAGGGAGACAAGTATACCCCGAACGAAAGATAGAAGACTAGAGTTGTATATTCGGCTATGACAGAAGCTACAAGTTTAGAGTAATACATTAAGATGTTATATTTTAGTAAGGGGTCATTTCGGAAATGTTGAATTACCTAAGGAATTGTATAAGGTATAATGTCGGAGAGAGAGTAAGCCTTGTTCAGTATCGTGAGGAGAATTTGGTATGGACCGGATGAAGTTAGATTAAGTGTTAGAGTAAGCACCTTGGTTTCGGGAGAATTTTAGTAAGATGAATTATGTTTGGGTGTGATGAGATTACTGCAGAGCGTGAAGTTGATATGGTATAGAAACGGTCTTAGCAGCACAATATGAGACAGTGATAACGGAAGGTATGTTAGACAATTGTATAGTGGAATTGTTAAGTTATTGTTAAGACTAAGGTTGAGAAGTGTAAGCAACTATGGTTCTCTCATTAAGGCTCTGGTGGTATGATTACTTTTGTGTGGAATCATCGTTTAGTATGGTCGTAAATTTTGGATGTGATTGGAATAAGTTTGAGAGGATTGGGTAACAATGAAGACCAGAAGTTCGCTTCTGTGTTGAGTAATCAGATTGTCCTCTAGATAGTGCCCAGTTACCAAATTGTGTTTCTAAACCTCTTACAACTACTAAAAGTGAAAGATCGTACTGAGTGATCCGTTACCCTCCTAGTGGTGATCGGTTACCGTTGTTAAGTTTTGGAAAATTGGATTTTTCTAAGATGCATACATTTGGACTTGAGTGTCCGGGTGGAGCGTTCTTGTTACCAATGGGAAGTTGTAGATACTTTCTATACAGTGACCAGTAGGGGGTAAAGGAACCTCGGTTGTTATGTAAGTGTAGACAGTAAGGTTCTTCAGAAGAGTGTTTTGCCTCATTCTTCAAGAGTAAGGGAAAACCTCTGTGTTTGTGAATAATTAAAGTATTTGGATTATTCCCCTGGCGAGATTAAGAATGTTATTGTTGATACGAATTCTTACAAGGAATTAGAGAGAGAGAGAGAGAACGAGGGAGAGGACAAGGTTGTATACTAGAAATAAGATCTCCTTTGTTTTGCTTTGTTTTACCCGATAAGGATTGTGTACTGGATTTTGTTTATGGACGAACCAAACATTAGCTTGTAACTAAAACCCTTTGATTTTGTCCTGGTCGATTCCTACTAGCATCATTGTAAGAATGGAATCGGACTATTCCGTTGATTATTCGTATTGTGACCGTAACAGAATGGTATTTCTACTTCGTCGTTTGTTAGAGAGTATAATCTGCATGTTGTGCCCGTTTGTGTTATCTTGGGTTATGGATGGTGAACGATTGTTGTACCTATTTAGAGACCTCAAGTGAGAATTATATTACAAGTCAGTGTGGACTAGATTGTTAATTTTGAGTTGGATTACTTGTTAGCAAGAGGAACGAGTTTAGTTGTGGTCGATCGTTTAGCCTGGGACAGGTAATCGATTAACACGCGACTTTTGTGGAGAATTTAGAGAATCTTTCTTTCTGAACTGTAAGTCCGTTTTAGTTTTTGTGTCAAGCGTCAGTGAACAAAGTATTGGAATTTCCCTTGAGCATGTTTGATAAACAGTAAATGATTTGAATGATAAGTTCTGTGTGGTCGTAAAAGGTGAGTAAGTGGAAATTTTGTATGCAAAAGGAAAGTATTATAGAAACCCGCAAGTGTACTAAGAATAATTTGAGTTTGATATTAGTGACTCACTGGTTATTGTAAGTCTGTGGTGTTACTGCGTCGTTACTGATGGAGACCTTGTGTCAACGGAAACCTTGAGTGAATGGCATTTTTTAAAGAGAATTAATATGGAGCATAGTAACCATGGTCGGATTGGTTCAGTTTAATTGGATGAATTGTTTCGAGTTTAGAATGGAATTGGAATTGTATTGATTGTGATTGCAGCAGTACAACCCTGTATCTTTGTTATTGGAGAGTTTGAACCGATGTTATTAATTATGTAGTGGACAATTGAGTTGTTTAATAATTGTATGTTCGTAAGTTCTTATTCTATTGGTTAGTGAGAGCTCCGATGGATAAACGTTTTCTTCGATGACTATCAATACTTGGTATTGCTTGAGAATTCGTGGTATCTCCACTGTTAGGCTTTGGAAGCATAGTGGAGGGGGAATGATAAAAGAGTTCAGTCATATTATGAGAAATTGAAGAGAATTATTTTATAAGTGCCGAAGTAAGAGAATCTTGTTCTAAGTGGGTTGTCTATGGTAAGATACCAAAAGAGCGAAGTTTCTGATGTAAATGGTTACTGTTTGACGTAAGACCAAGTGGAATTGGTAATGAACTTGTTTGACAAACTTTTGAAATGGCTGTAGTGATCGAAGGATTATAATAAGGGTTCGTTGGAAATGAGATATGGTTAAGTTTTAACCAAGGCATCTTGTGGAGATTGTCAAGTGTTGAATGTTCCGGAATGAAGTCGGAGTGTTATGTTTTGTGTTGTGATAACAATCATGTTGATAGTTGTTTTCTCTGTTTTGGATGTTTTGGATGTTTTGGGTCATTTTGAGAAGTCCTTTCCGTAACTGATTTTGTTTTGATGTTTTTGCTAAGTTCGCCTCGCGACCAGGGTTCACGCCGTGAACTGAGTGCAAACTTTCTGTATTGTGATTCAATGAAAAGAATTAGATCGGTATGTCATCTCCGAATGAGGAATGAGACTAAGTGTTCGGCATGAAGCAACAAATAAGTTACGGAAATAGTAACTTGAAAGTTAACCCGATATTGGAAACGCGCATATGAGTAAGGACGCGAGGTTGGATTTTGTTGAGAAACGAGGATTTGAGCCGCGAAGTCAAATTAGAATTTGAGTATGTCTATGTAAGAGAATTAAGGATAAGTATGGATCTAAGACAGTGATGTAAACTGTTGTTGTGGATGAGTAAAGGAAATTCGAGGACGAATTTCAATTCAAGGAGGGGAGGATGTAATACCCCTCATTTTGGTTAATGCTCTGGATAATACTAATTAAGATTAATTAGTATTATCTGAAGAAGAGGCTTTATTAAATATTCATCTCAGAGTCATTTTTTGGATACTTTCAAATTGGACTCATTAATATTATTAATTGAGAGATATAATTTGTTTGGTTAATAAGGAAAATAAGATAAGTATTATTAAAAGAAAAAGAAAAGAGAGAAAGTTAGTAAGAGAATTGGAAAGAAAGGAAGAGAAAGAAAAGGAGGAGAAGGAAAAGGAGAAGAGAAAACCTAGAGCTTCAATCCATCATTTTCTATCATCCGTCCGTCGAATCAGCTCATTCTTTCCGCCAATCTTCAACTCTCGAGGTGGGTTCGTAGTTAGCTACTTTTATTTTAGTTTTTGGTTAAGTTTTGGAGTTTAAGAGTTTTAGGGTTTTTGGTAGAAATCTTGAGAAATAATGGATTAACGGTTAAAACTCGGCTAAAACCTAACTAAATTACTCGTATGATGTTTATGAACATGTTTGGTTATGTTTTTCTGCATTGGTAGATGTTTGGAAGAGATTTGGTGTGGGAGAAGTGTTTTCCCGTAAAGCTGGAACTTCCTGAACTGGTGTAGCTCACTCAGCGAAAGTTCCAAGGCGATTTTCACTCAGCGAGAAGGAGCTCGCTCAGCGAGACCTGTAGGTTTCAATTTTGGTATTTAATTCATAACTTTTGATCCGGTTATCCATTTTTAGCGTTCCATATATCGATTCGAAGCTAAAAACGTGAACTATCTTTTGATGCCAAAAAATGTTATTTTTACCTGACTTTTACCCGACTTTTCTGATTAACCGTAATTATGTTAGCTAAGGAATTGTGGTAATTATGTTAGTAGTGCAAGTTGTGAAAATATGCGATAATTGTGAGAATTGAATGGAAATAGAGACAATGAGATTATTTTAATGATGATAATTAGACTAGAATGTTAGAGTTATATGTTTGAAAACTATATAACCAAAAGTATCAAGGATGGAGGAAGAGTTAGGAAATCTTACCATAAACCAATAGTGTGGCCTAGTATTGTAACTAGAAATTGTTAAATGGTATGACTTGTGAGATGCTTAGGTTCATCCTAGGTTGTTGCGAATCCATGATGCGTTATACGCGGTATCCTCCGATAAGTCTTGAGTAAGTCTTGAGGTGGGTATTACACTGAGTCCCACGGGAAGCAAATAATAAGTCTTGAGGTGGGTATTACACTGAGTCCCACGGGAAGCAAATGATAAGTCTTTAGGTGGGTATTACACTGAGTCCCACGGGAAGCAAATGATAAGTATTGAGGTGGGTATTATACTGAGTCCCACTGGAAGCAAATGATAAGTCTTGAGGTGGGTATTACACTGAGTCCCACAGGAAGCAAAGGATAAGTCTTGAGGTGGGTATTACACTGAGTCCCACGGGAAGCAAATGATAAGTCTTAAGGTGGGTATTACATTGAGTCCCACGAGAAGCAAAAGATAAGTCTTGAGGTGGGTATTACACTGAGTCCCACGGGAAGCAAATGATAAGTCTTGAGGTGGGTATTACACTGAGTCCCACGGTAAGCAAATGATAAGTCTTGAGGTGGGTATTACACTGAGTCCCACGGGAAGCAAATGATAAGTCTTGAGGTGGGTATTACAATGAGTCCCAAGGGAAGCATGGTTTACGCTTGAGGTAATTATTACATTGAGTCCCACGTAAAGTGTCGAGAATGTCATATGGATTATCCATCTTGTTTTGTTTCCTTATAGAGAAATGACCTTAGGCTTGAGATGAGTGTTACACCGAGTCCCATGGGAAGTAAAAAGGTAATATCCTAAATAGTGATAGTAGGATTTATAGAACTCTTGGATGTGGTTCCAGCGAGAGTGAGGTGTGTGAACTCAAAGTCGTTTTCCTCGAATAAAGACTTGAGTTAGGTTTTGATAGAACCCTTAGAGCCGAGAGAACTCTAAGATAGGGAACCCACTGAGATGTTGTTATCTCACCTCACTATTGTTGTTGCTTTTCAGGTTCTTATGCAGGTTTGATTTACGAGTGGAGCTATGCTCGAGATGTTTCAAGTGAACCTTAGTTTAGTCTTCCGTTGTGTATTTCTGTATCTTTGTACAATAACGGATATTGTATTGTTCTTAGTTTTTATTTTAGTATGATTTTCATGTCTTGTGCCATATTTGTATAGTTTTAGAATTGGACGAGAATGTGAATTATACTAGTAGGTATTTATGATGTTGTCAGTACTAGAAATTAACATTGTATGATATTATTCTAGATATATATTATATGGGTGATACAGATACATAAGAAACCCCCTATTACCATTCTACATTACAAGAGTTCACAACATAACTAATCAAACAGAGCAGTCCTAGGACTTGTCTGGCCGGTCCCACAAGTAAACCTCGCACGTATGATGTCAGCGGAACATTCACACGAAATCCACGTGCAAACAAATTGGCACGTATAGGGGGACCCATTGGGTTAGTTATATGCACTTGCACATTGGCGGAATGGTAATGCCACGTCCAAACAGAGAACCGTCTTCGACAGGAATTCCAGTTCTTACGAACACAACTCAACTCGTTACGACAAAAGTACCGACTGCTACCAATGGATTGACCACTGCTCTGATTCGACATGAACCGATCAGGCTGACTGTGGGTAGAACTTTGGGGCCAACGAGTACCAATTTCACGATGTTATTTTCTATAACCTTTTGCATGCCTCCCTATTTCATGCCAAGTTTCCATAATTCTGGCTCAACATTTGCAGATAGTTCTTTAGGAGATTTATCTCCTTACCATGGGATAGGGCCTTTGACGAACCAATACGGTCAAACGACTGACATCAATTATTTATCTCAATCGATGCCAACTTTTACTTCAAACATTGTGGCCGTCGTATGGCAGCAGATAGAATAAAGTAACCACGTGATGATCCATATGTTAATACAACAAATAGGGACCATTTTAAGACATTTAATACAAGATTCAACACGGAGTTACAAACAGCTAGCAACTCAAATGACTCGAATAGGGTATTTTCTAGGGGCACCAACGACCCCACGACGTCGAACCCCGCCTCCTCGTCCTGAGACACCGGTCCGACAGGAATAGGAGTACAAAGAGAATTTAGATCAACCTTACGAGGAGGTTGAACAAATACCCAGGGTGGCCCAGAGGCCTATAGTCGTGATGTTAGGTCGACATCAAGACCAAGGAGATGTGTTAGGATAGGTTCGTCAGGATGCCATGGCCGGAGATCGGAACCTTGAAACTATAGTAGAAAAGATTATGGTCCGAAATGGTGCCAGCCCAGACCTTTAAAGACTAACTTACATGTCCTCATTACCTAACTATGTGCTACAAATGGAACTTCCCAAGGGCTGGAAAGTTCCAAAGTTCACCAAATTCGCTGATTAGACCGAAGAGTCCACGGTTAAACATGTGGCATGTTACCAGACTGAGGTTGGGGATATAGCAAATAATGAGGATTTAAAAATGAAGTATTTCCCTAGTTCCCTCACTAAGATATGTTTACCCGGTTTACAACGCTTCCTCCTCAGTCCATTCAAACATGGACTCAACTCGAAAGATTGTTCCACGAACAGTTTTATATGGGGCAGTCAAAGATCATCCTAAACAAATTGGCTAGCGTGAAACGAAAGACGAGTGAGTCTGTTGAATGATATTTAAAAAGGTTCAGGCTTCTTAAAGTTAGATGCTTTACTTAAGTCCCTGAATATGAGTTAGTCGAAATGGCCGCAGGAGGATTCGACTATTCGATTAGAAAGAAGTTAGACACTCATTACCTTAGAAATATGGCTCAATTAGCATATAGGGTTTGATATGTCAAAAACTTAAAATTTGAAAAGTCTAAGGTTGGTCGATTCCATAAAAAAGTTGCATATTTATCAATCGACAAGTTCTCATTCGACGATTGAGAGTTCCTCGACGAGAGTAAGGTTCATATGACGGAACTTAAGCCAGGGCCTCCGTACAGGTGCAAAGTATTAAAACCATCAAGATGGCCATAAAATGAAATGGTTACTATTTAGACAGGGCGTCTATTGGCCAAGTATGCTCAAAGATTGTATAGACTTTTCTAAGGGATGTCAAGAGTGTCAAGAACATGCCAACCTCCAACATGTCTCGGCCAAAGAGTTACTTGTTATTGTAAACCCATGACCATTTAAAGGATGGGCTTTGGATGTGATAGGAGAAATTTGATCGGCTTCGTCGAAGCAACAAAAAATCAGCTTGGTGAGATAGATTACTTTACTAAGGTATTTAGTAAAGTAATTGAGCCATATCCCTAAGGTATTGAGTAAAGTAATCTATCTCACCAAGCTGATTTTTTGTTACTTCGACGAAGCCGATCGAATTTCTCCTATCACATCCAAAGCCCATCCTTTAAATGGTCATGGGTTTACAATAGCATGTAACTCTCTGGCCGAGACATGTTGGAGGTTGGCATGTTATTGACACTCTTGACATCCCTTAGAAAAGTCTATACAATCTTTGAGCATACTTGGCCAATAGACGCCCTGTCTAAATAGTAACCATTTCATTTTGTGGCTAGCTTGATGGTTTTAATACTTTGCACCTGTACGGAGGCCCTGGCTTAAGTTCCATCATATAAACCTTACTCTCGTCGAGGAACTCTCAATCGTCGAATGAGAACTCGTCGATTGATAAATATGCAACTTTTTTATGGAATCGACCAGCCTTAGACTTTTCAAATTTTAAGTTTTTGACCTATCGAACCCTATATGCTAATTGAGCCATATTCCTAAGGTAATGAGTGTCTAACTTCTTTCTAATCGAATAGTCAAATCCGCTTGCGGCCATTTTGACTAACTCATGTTCAGGGACTTGATTAAAGTATCTAGCTTTCAAATGTCTGGACCAGTTTAAATATTGTTCAACAGACTCACTTGTCTTTCGTTTCACGCTAGCCAATTCCTTTAGGATGATCTTGGATTGCCCCATATAAAACTGTTTGTGGAACAATATTTCGAGTTGAGTCCATGTTTGAATGGAATAAGGAGGAAGTGTTGTAAACCAGGTAAACGCATTCTTAGTGAGGGAACTAGGGAAATACTTCATTTTTAAATCCCCATTATTTGCTATATCCCCAGCCTCAGTCTGGTAATGTATCACATGTTCGACTGTGGACTCTTCGGTCTCACCAGTGAATTTAATGAACTTTGGGACTTTCTAGCCCTTGGGAAGTTCCATTTGTAGCACATAGTTAGGTAATAGCAACGTGTAAGTGGGTCGTCGAAGGCCTGGGTTGGCACCATTTCGGACCATAATCCTCTCTACTATAGTTTCAAGGTTCGGCTCTCTGGCCATGGCATCCTAACGAACCTGTCCTAACACATCTCCTTGGTCTTGATATCGACGTAACATCACGGCGGGGGCCTTTGGGCCACCCTGGTAATTTTTTCAACCTCCTCGTAAGGTTGCTCTAAATTCTATTTGTACTCCTCTTCCTGTCGGACCGGTGTCTCAGGACGAGGAGGTGAGGTTCGACGTCATGGGGTCATTGGTGCTCCTAGAAAATCCCTTATTCGATTCATCTGAGTTTCTAGCTGTTGGAAACTCTATGTCAAATCTTGTATTAAAGGTCTTAAAATGGTCCCCATTTGTTGTGTTAACATATAGATCATCTCGTGGTTACTTTCATCCATTTGTTGCCTTACGAAGGCCATATTTTTTGAAGTAAAAGTTGGAATTGACTGAGATAAATAATTGATGTTGGTCGTTCGATCGTATTGGTTCTTCAAAGGCCTTATCCCTTGGTAAGGAGAAAAAGCTCCTGACAAACTATCAACAAATGTCGAGCAAGAAATGTGGAAACCTTGCACGAATTCGGGAGGCATGCCAAAGGTTCTAGAAAATGGCATCATGTAACTGGATCCCGGTGTCCCCGAAGTTCAACCCACATTCGGCCTGATCGATTCAGGTCGAATCAGAGCAGTGGTGTATCCACTGGTAGCAGTCGGTACTGCTGACGTAACAGGTTCAGTTGTGTTCGTAATAACTAGACTTCCTGTCGAAGACGGTTCTTCGTTTGGACAAGGCGTTACCATTCAGCCATTGCACAAGTGCATATAACTAAGCCAAAGGTTCCCACTGGGTGTGCCAATTTGTTCGCATGTGGATTTCACACGAACGTTCTATTGGCCTCCTACGCTCGAGGTTTACTTGCGGGACCGGCCAAATAAGTCCCAGGATTGCTCTGTCAGATTAGTTTTGTTGCGAACTCTTCTAATGTATAATGGTAATGGGGGTTTCTTGTGTATCTTTTTGGTAATTTTGTGTTTATAGCAAACGCACGCGAAATGCTTGAATGAAAGGACAATAAAAGCGAGTAAAAGAAAGGTAAAAAAGATATAGATAAAAGGCACGTATTTTAAATTAACTTGGAATTAAAATGACTTGAAATACAAAGGTTTTTTGGATGTTATCATACATTTGAGTTGGGGGTTAACTCATTTTTCGTACACTCGGTACTTTGAGTGTGTCCCTTTGCAATGTGAAGAAATTCAACCTTTATTACTGAAAATGAAATCTACTTATATAGACAAATAAAATAATTGTCAGACACTTTTCCAACAAATCAGACTTTGACACTTGTCAACCCATTCTTATGATAACCACTCACCACTTTGTCCCACTACTTGAAGCAATTTATCTTCCACGTCTTCTTGAACGATCTTGACGAAATGCCTTTGACCTAGGGTATGTGGGACGCGTCGAAGTGCTTCGACATGGTTCTGGATTCCTGCAGCTGATCGTCGACCTATGGCTAACTCTTCATTCTCTTTGGTTGGGTCGAAAACTTTCCTTCTTGGTGTACTCATGGACTTGCTCCTGAACATATTTTACTAGGTAGGTCAAAATCTCTGGCCAACACGGTTCAAATCAAAAATAGACACTAGAGCCTACTACCTAGAACTCCTAAATGGAGAACCATTTGCTCAACCATGGAATGTTGAAAAACTCAAACAATCTTACAATTAACACCCGCTAATATGAGGAAGTAGCCGCCGACGAACCCATCCTACATCAAAGGGAAAGACGCCCAACTACAGGGATGTACCTTGGTATAAGTATGACCCTCAGACAAAATGAAGACAAACTTATGCCCATGTAACGGGCAGATGTTGTTGTCTGTAACACGGTGGGAGAACTGACTTTAGTTAAATGTTGCGGATAGCAAGAGTCGCCACCGACTTTTATTTTATCCAAAAGGAAAGGACATAAAAGAACAGGAAAGACCTTAAAAAACTTTTGAGTTTGGGGGGTTGGTTATACAAAGGGAAGGTGTTAGCACCCTTTATATCCATGGTTATCCATGGGCTCTTAGTTACTTAGCTCACTTTAAATTGTTTTGAGAAAGGTGTAGTGTGTGATTAAAAAATTTCTAAGTACTTTATAATGATCCTCGTATGGATGTATATAAAGACTTTGTTTTGAAAATTTGTTTGAAATGTGAAGTGTAAAATGTATTTTGAAAAGGTGAGCAAGTAATTAAGAGAAACCTACCCTATATTAAGTCTTTACTGTTCTTATATGTTCTTTCAATGGTAAGACTAGCCCTATTATTAAGGAATAGGTAGTCATTACCTTGGATGTGATAAGGGACATGTGTAGGGACATCTGAATATAGGCAACTGCAAGGTGTCTTTAGCAATTTATAGGGCCTTATCATATTTTATTCGAAGGGACAAGATCATTTATCGTAGGCAACCTCGAAGAGACTTGATCTTTTAAACTGAAGGGACTTGATGATATTTATGAAGGGACTTTGCTTAAGACACCTTACTTGACCTTAAAGATAGGCAACATGAGAGGTAACCCTAGAAAGTGCAAGATGGCGATCAAAGATCGACTTACGTGTGTGAGTGTTTATGTTCAAATATTTATCTTATTTAATTAGTTATTCTAAGTTAATTTTAATCACAAACATGTTATGCACACCCTGGGATTACTAACCATACACAGTTAATATATTTACAATAAAAATAAAGCAAAAATATAAACCTAAACTATTACAAAGCTTTGGGATAGCTACAATATAATTGAGAAATATAAATAATGATAAATAAGCAATAATTTAAATGGTTAGTAATAATAATAATAATAATAAAAGGATTAGTGAAAATAACAAAAGGAAATAAAAATTCAAGAGAAAATATTATTTTTTAAGTTAAATAAATATTTAGAGAAAAATTTTAGAAGAAAATATAACGATTATGATAATAATAAACAAATACTAATTATTTACATAAAAAAATGATTAATTATTTAATTATAGTTTATAACAAAATTAAGTTAAATATTAAAGTTAATAAAAATTAGGATTAATAAAAGAAAATTAGGGTTAGAAACAATTAGGGTTTACATTTTATTTAAGAAATAATTAGGATTAATTAGGAATTATTAAGAAAATATACATTGAATTAATTAATTATTACTAATGAATAGAAAATATTAAATTATTAAAATATTAAATTATTTATAAATTATACATACAAAAAATTTTAGAATTATTACTATAAATATATATATATATATATAAACAATAAATAGCCTATTTGATTTTATTTACAAATATATAAATTATAAATAAATTATTATATAAAAATTAAGGAATTAATAAATAGATTAAAAAAATAATTAGTATATTTTTTACTATAATTTATTTATAAAGGAAATAATTAAAAACAAATATATTAGTGAATTATTTAGTTTATATAATAAATAATTATATTATAATAATAATTAATTTAAAATAAACAAACAAAACATAAAAAAATGGGGTGGAGGGATCAGCCAAGGATCGAACCCACCCCAGGTACCTCAATACACTGCCTGCGTGACCACTGGGACAAGCCATGCGCTTGTGATAGTAATCCAACTCCAGCTCCTTTTGTTGCGTGCATTCCTCCATCTTCAGCTTCGTCCAATCGTGTGCTGCCACACAGTCATCTTCAACCTCCAGGCCTGCACAATTTCCTGCGAATTTTGCTATGCAATTTCCTGCGAATATTTTTGTAACAAAACCTGCGATTTTCATAGGATACGAAATACACACAATTGATCCACAATTTTTATGGGGAATTAAAGCCCAGGTCCTATAGAATTCAAAAATCCCTTTGAAAGCCTCTTATGGTCCACGAATTGATAGACCCCAAATTCAAAGCTAAAACCCTAACAATGGCATTCTCTCAAATCGGCCATGAAACTTCAATCCAAACGTCCAGAATCGTTCTAGGCATCACAACAAACACATAACAATCATCAAAAACAGTTCATAATGCATATAATAGGAAATCGAAAATTCGAAATTTAAGAGTAAAAACAAATTCCGGATTCCTATTTTATGATGCTTTTGATGCATATGATCATTCCAACATGTTCAAGCAACCTCAAGGAAACTTTCTCAACCTTAAAAACCTCTTTGGAATGGCTAGAATCACAAAACCGAATTTTCAAATTTCTTGATTTTTTGAACTTTGTATGAGTGCTTTGGCTGCCCAATTTTCGTGTCTCAGCATTGTGATGTCTTCATGTATATGTAGTGAGTGTAATTAGGTCAAAAAATCACATCCCACTTTGGACTTTTGGATAACTTGAGATTGAAGAAAGATATGCTTCAAAATATTGAAAAAATTTGATATCTTCTTACTATTTTTGGTTGATCTGATCTTATGTGATCTCAATCATCTTTAATTGACCTTTAAGAATTTCTAGAATGAAAATCATATCAAATATTGAAACTTTTATATTTTATTTTGATTTAAAATGATTTTTAATGTATAAAATCATAATAAATAAAATAAAATTAATAAAAATTTGAATAAATGATTTTTAATTTGTGCATGATGTCATGGTAGTGATTGGGTCATAAAAATGCAAGCCCATTTGGAGAAATTTGGTTCTAAGGTCCCATTTGCTTCATAAACCTCTCAAAAATTTCCCAACTTTGAAAAGGAACAAATCCCTCAATTTTAAGGATATGAAGGTTTTCTTGGACATTTTGGAAATTTTAGAGAGTCCTCTAACCAAACTCTTTGGTTTCATGTCAATATCCTTTACTATTCTCAAGTTATGCCCTTTGGAAGATGTTGACTTTTTGTTGACTTTTAAAATGACCTATAATGTCTTAGCTCATACCTTCCAAATGAAGCATTTTTGGGCTTGGCTTGTGAGACACAAAGTTGTAGAGAATTCAATTTCCTTCAAAATGAGCTTTGGATGGGAAATATTTGATGAAGCATGTGAAAGTTATGGCTGGTCAAAGTTTAGTTGACTTTTCCAATGAAAACCCTAATTTAGAAACTCCTGATTCTTGATGATCAGAAATCTCCTTGATGAATAATGATCAAACCTTGATAAAATGATGAATTTTACTTCATATACTTGATGTTGGCAAAAAATCATGAAGTTTGACTTTGGTTTGACCACAATTGACCTCAGTTTGACTTTTTAACTGCTTTGACTGATTTTTGCACATCTGATCATCTGACTGAGCAAACTTTTTGGGAAAGCCTTGAAAGTTGACATAGGGATTCTTAAAGACATATAGGATGCTATGAAGCTCACTTGAAGTCTTGGAAGTCCATTTAGCCTGATGAAATCCAAAACCCTAGTTTAGGATGCATCGCTTAGGAGGATGCATTGTCTGAGGGAATTGTCAAACTTTCGTACTAATTCTGAACCTTGTGAACCTCTTGAGATACCTTGTGAATCTTGTGAACCTTGTGAACCTCTTTGGACACCTTGGTATACAATGTCTTGTCTGGGTGAGGGCAAATTTTGGGGTGCAACATTGTCATATCCTAAATTTTGACCACCTTCCATATGTTTTCTAATGTCACTTTACTTCGAATAAATAAAATGGCACAACGGGTAGAAAGAGGTAAATAAGGGTTATAAGTGTGAGAGGTTGTGAGTTTGAATCTCACCTTCCTCACTTTTAATGTTTTATTTCTTACTAACTTTTTCTTTTTTCTTTTTTAATAAAAAATCACAAAAATATCATTTATTTAATATTGATTTTTTTATTTTTCGTATTTTTATTTAATGAATTTTTGAAAATATGATTTTTTTTCATTAAAATCAATTTATTTATTTTAAATCTCAAAAAATAATTAAAAAAATATCAAAATCTCTTTGTTTAATTGTCATCATTAAACTATTTCTTTAATTAAAATTATTGTTTATTTATTTCAATTCACCAAGCTCATCAATTCAAATTCATTGGCTTAACCCTTAAGAAATAGATGCAAATCAGGTCAAATGAAAAATTTCCTAAACTGATAAAATTCATTTAATTCTTTGATCTAAAAGGACTCATTTTCTATACTTTGGGTCACTCATAATTCACCGAATCCTACCCTAAAAGTTATTGTTTTCACATTGAAGAACAACTAACAAATTAACCCTAGCCTCCAACATCAAGTTGATAGAGAAAGATCAAAAGGGAGCATCAAAGGATACGCGAAGAACACAAAAGGAGGAGGGAGAAAATATAAAGGCAAAAGTGAAAGGATTGGAATTGGTGGCGTGAAAGAAACGAAAAGTTCAAAGGATATTATTTTGCTTACCGGGGACAACCTCTTCCCCGTAGGTTTGTTTTCTTTACTATTATAGTTATATCATACATGTTTCTCACTATAATTGTATGAATTAATGGATGCTTTGGGGTGAATTTAAAATTATTTTTTGTGAATGATTATTTGTTATATATTATGTTGATGTTGAGTTGTTAGTTATCATTCTATTTTAATAAACTAATTTTTTATCATAAAAAAACATTTACAACAAAAAAAAAACTATTTTTACATACAACCAAGTTTTTATTCTATTTCAATAATTGATTTATGGATTATCATTATTATATAAATATTTTCATAGAATAGTCACACACCAATATATTTAATCCGTAAAAAAAGAAAAAAGAAAAACATAATGAAATTGGTCTGTAGATAAATTAAGAATTGTAATTGATGACCAGAAACCTATTTTGAAATATAAATAAATAAATAAAATAGATCATTAGCCTAATATTAGTCAATATAAGGATATGTTTGTGCTATAGATAAGGGTTAGCTAGAACAATCACTAATGGGGGGGTGTAAGTAATTAAATAATATAATGATCAATAAAATACTTCGAAATAAAATTACCTAATTTTATAATAATTAATCAAAATTTGGGATTAGCCATAATTTTGGGGTTTTATTACAATACATTTGTTTTCTTATATGATTACAAATCTTGGGTTTTTGGATTGTTACAATTTGATGGATTTATTTATATTTATATAAATTTGGGAATTTATTATATTTTGGGTTTATAAATTGGGGTTTTATTTACATAAATATGGATTTAATTTATATTTTGGGTTATTAAAATAAAATGGGGTTTATTTATATAAATTTGGGATCAATTTATATTTTGAGATTTATTTATAATTTTAGGATTTTATATTTTTTATAATTAAATAAGATGGGTTTACAATTTTGGATTCGTAAAAATAAAATGTTGGTTTATTTAATATATAAATTATAATTTATTTATTTTCTATAATAAAATTGGGTTGAAAGATTATTATAATCTATATATTTTATAATTGAAGGTACGTAGGCATAGAGTTTGTACAAACCTTAGCGAGTGCAATTAGGGTTTTATTTTGGTTTTTCTATTAACTTATTTATTTTATTTATTTCATACAAACAAACAACCCTTAGAATCTAGAAAGGATCATATTGATTACAATAGAAGTGAAAGGCGTCTAACACCTTCCTATCATTTAACCGACTTTCGAACTTAAGGTCTCTACCCTAGGAATTTATGTTTATCACTATTTTTTAACCTAAAAATATGATGGTGACTCTAAATTTTAAGCAGACCGTGACAATTGGCGACTCTACTGGGGATACTTAGAAAGTCAATCCTAGTTTAGGATTTTTAAGGTTTGTTGCGTTTGTTTTATTCATTATTTTTGGATTTATTTTTTATTGTTTTATTTATATATTTATTTGGATGTTATTTCTTTTGTTTTGTTTATATATTTTCTTTGAATATTATTTCATATTATTATATTGTTATTATCATATTTTCTTATCATGCATGGATTTGGGTAGTGAAAATGTGAAGCTAAAATCCAAGCTTGAGTATAACCCTAGATATTAGGATGAGGAACAGAAGTGACTTTTATGAGGTTTACATCTCATTAATGCATGGAGGTTACACTCGGAATAGATCCTCCAATGGGCGCATCCCCATTAAGGTTAACCTTTGACGAAGGATGATGACTTTCTATTTGATCCATGACTCTAGGAACCTATAAACGGTACCTTTGATAACCTTGTGTATTCACCCCCAATGGGTCGTTACCAGGTTCCTGCCTAAGTTGGATTTATCCCGAAGGATAACCGTAGGAAGACTTGCTCCTTCTCATGGTAATACAAGGGTATAGTCCTAACCTTTTTGGCTTATCAAAATCATATATCCTACATTTAAGGCGATTGGGTAGTAAAACTTTAGAACTATCCTAATATAGGGACCCACCCAAGTTAGGTCATACTTGCAGGTCACTCTACCAAAATAAATGGAAAAAAATCATTATCATCATCATCATATTCATCATTCATGAAACTTTTGCATGTTTTAAATAAGGGATCCTAAAAATTTTGTAGGAAAAATGCAAGTCAAGGGAATATGGGAACCAACAAGAAGAAGACCATTGTAATTAGGGTAAGGACTGTTAGACATTGTGGCTAGTGATCTAGAGGGGGGTGAATGGATCACCTCCTTGTTTACAAGGATTTAAAAGATTTTTCAGAGTTTTCAAAGATTAACGGAAACAACGGTCCCAAATATACTAGCGTCTATTCTGGACCAGCCACTAGAAGACCGGACATGTGATAACATGTTGGATTTACAATTGAGATGATAAAGGTTTAAACACACAAGCTGTAAAAGTGTTGAATGCACCTATCACAAAAGCTATTTCCAATGAATCAAAACGATTAAAAACGTAAATAGAGATGGAGAAGGAATACAATACGCAGAGATTTGATAAGGAAGTTCCCCATGTTCGTCCTCGCGTGTGGGTACGTCTCCCTCTCAATTTCAAACCGAAATTGAGAACTTTTATATCAATATTGCTGAAATCGTCGTTTACAAGGTTGCTATACAAACACCAGAAATCTATACACTTAGATCTTCCTATTGTATCAACCTTCACTTGATCTAAGCCAAATCAAGATTCCCTGCAAGTAATACAAACAATTCACTGGTTCCACGATCTATTTGCGAAATCTCCCAATTTCCAAATCTTACGATGCGGCTGAATCTGTCTTGTAAACGTGACTAACAAACCCTCAAGAACACGCCCGTTCTTGAAGGAAAACCCAGCTGGTTTTTCCTTGAAACCTTCTATCACTCTTCAACTCAGCTGGATCTCCGATCGTACCACTGAACGTTATCTCATAAACCTTCAATTCACAGAACAACACTTAATTCCTTGTTAATGTTCTTGAATTAAGGTATTTGAGAAGATGATGAAGATGAATTTGATTCTAGGTTTCAATCCTGCTCAACATTAAATTGTCCACACTCAAAATTCTTTTTCTTGATGTGTTCTTCAATGATCCTTGACTATGAAATTCGTATGCAATTTCTGTTTTTTTGCTGCACTAACAGAAACAACAACATATACTATGCAGATTCTGTTAGAAGTAAAAACAGAAAAATGAATCGATTCAAGACACGAATGAATCGATACATAATGGTATTTATACTGTTATGTATCAATACATATTATCATGAATCGATACATACTGAACAGATGAACAAAAACAGAGAAATAAACAAACAATGAATCGATGCATGTTTGTATGTGTCGATTCATAGAAGAAATTCCAGAACCATTCTTACAGCATGAATCGATGCATGATGGAATGAATCGATTCATTTTGCGAATTTCCAGAATTATTTCTACAACATGAATCGATGCATGATGGAATGAATCGATTCATTTTGCGTATTTTTAGAAAAACAAAGACATTATTAAAAATGAGACAAGAGATATAAAGGCTAGCATTTTGTCTTAATATGAATCATATGATAAAAGCACAAACACCTAAAATTTATAATCATACAAAACTAGAGTTGCTCACAAACTCCCCCTTTTTGATGATGACAAATTTTTTGAAGTGTGAGAACCACTCCCCCTGAGTTTGTGCATGCCTGTCATTTTTCACACTCGCCTTTCTCCCCCTTTGTCAACATCAAGAAAGAATGCATATGTGAAGCAAAAAATCAGCAATACCAAGATATATAAGCAGAATTCACTCACAAAGAATGAAACATAAAGGGCAAACAAATTAGTCGAAAGCAGCAAACAAGCATAGGCATTGAAATTGTTAATTAGAGTTGCGAATTACAGAAACAAACCAAATTCATACAATGTTTAAACATAAAAAAAAACAAAGAAACTTAAGCAAGAAACAATGATGTTATGCAAAATGAAATGCAGCCTCAATGAGGAAAGTGGCCACCACAAGACTCCGCATCATCTCTATCGGGGTCTCGGAAACTTGGAGGAGGAGGTGGAGGAGGCATTTCATCAGGATTCTGCCCCATGAAGTTGTAACGCCTAAACCGTTTCTGAACCTCTGTGCTTTGAAATCTTTCCATTATCCCCGGATGCGAATGACAATCATCCATAAATCCAGACATCTCATTGTAGAAAACTTGATGCCACTTAACCAAGTCAGTATGCCATGAGTGTTGATTATGATACATCCTAGTATGTTCATCATGCCATTCTTGGTGCTCTTTATGCCATTCCGTTTGTTGGACATGCCACGCACGGGCTTCTTCATGTCGGGCATTGTTTGCAATTTCTAGTTGCTCAAACATTTGAGTAAGATATGCCGGAGCAGTAGTAGATGAAGTCGGTGGAACCGATGAAGGAGTCGGTTCATAGTTTGTAGGAGACCACCTTTGTGGCACCCACTCACCCCAACCAGTGTTGGCATTTGCATCAGGAGGATTTTCTGCATCCTCCATATCTCCATCCCTTTGTTCTTCAACAAAAATTTGTTCAGAAGGAATATCAAAGTTGTAGATTTTGGTTCTAGTGCTGCGTTCAAAGAAGTAATAGCAGCGATGCTCGATGTCCCACCTATATCCCATATGAGAGAGAGTAGCATTGTTGAATTCTTGAACACTAGAAGAAGATAAGAGAGGCACAGGAGGGAAAACCACTTTCCAAAACTTAAGGATCCGCATAATCTGTGCGGCATATGCAAGAGTGATGTTCTTGGAACTATTCCGCGTAAGAAAGATACACTTGACAAAGTAATTTGGCCAATTCAAAGGGATCTTCTACTGCAGAATGTACAAGAGATGGATATCTGGCTTATCCAATCGAGAGTGCCCACCAGACCTTGGACGCAAGATATGTGAAAGAATCCAATGCAGAATTCTGGGAACGCTCTTTATCATTCCAGAAGTCAAAGGCTCATCATCAGCAAGAGGTCTTTCCAATTTAGAAATGGATGCACAATATTCCTTCAACTTAAACTGTGTTTCAAAGTTCTGATCATGCCACATTTGCAACTCAGGCAGCAGGGATGGCAGTTTGAACACTTTGGGCCAATCATCAGCCTCAAAACGATAAGTTCTGGTTCCAATAGAACACTTGAACATGTAGCCTTTACCAGTTTTCACACCAGCATAAAAAGCACGAATAAAGTCTTCATGATAATCATCTTTAGCAGTTAAAAAGGACCCAAGATTTTGTGCGTCGATTAAATCCGCAACTTCTTCTAAATAAAGAGTACGTGCATCACTAGTATTGAAAACATGTGGTTTCATGACTAACCTCGTCTTAAAAGAAACCTCAAATTCTTCAACAATGGCAGGATGAAGAATGGAAGCCCCAGAGGGAGGAATTTCGGGAACAGAAGGAGCTTGATGGGAAGACTCAACAGGTTCTTTGCCTTTACGTTTTCCTTTTTCTCTAGGAAGCATGACTCTTGGAGGCATAATGATGAGATTAGGGTTTTGAGAGAAGAGGGGTTTTGTGGTGTTAGGGTTAGGAAACTGTAAATGATGCAAATGAAATGAAGAAAGAGATAGAATAGAGTTTTATAACTGATGGACATGTCATAGCAGTTGCTGATGTGTCGATTCATAAGAAAATAAAATGAATTTAAAACAGTATGCGCCGATTCATGACCTTATGAATCGATTCATTTGACGAAAATTTTTGAAAATCAGGTTGCTATGTATCGATACAAACCACGAATGTATCGATACATACTGTAACTATTTTGACAGATTTAAAAGAAAATAAACATGAATCGATTCAATATGGCTGTGATCGATTCATAATGCGAAATTTTTGAAATTCAAGTGGCTATGTATCGATACAAGATGGTTGGAATCGATACATACTATAATAATTTTTACAGTGATAAAAGAAATTTAGCATGAATTGACACAAAAATGAATATGCAAAACAAACATTATGCAGAATGCAGAATGAATCATAACATTGTATGGATGCTTAAGAATACTTTACAAACAAAACATCAACGCTCAAACATTCATATGTAAAGAAGTACATGTAAGCGAGAAATAATTGCTCAACCATACATTGATCACACAATATCAACAAAGTGAAGAGAGGAACAATATTACCTCCGTCGTAGTATTCTCATGAGGTACGAGTGAAGACTACATTCAGAACGTAGTTAACACGATGAGATAAATAGAAACTACATCAAACAAACTTAAGACACCAATGTGGAGAGATCAAGAATCCCTAATTCGCGACGAATGTTGAAGAATGGTTCAGTTGCCAAAGGTTTAGTGAAAATTTCAGCAAGTTGATTTTTAGTATCAACATGCTCAAAAACAACATCTCATTTTTTAACATGATCGCGAAGGAACTGATGTCTAATCTCAATATGTTTGGTGCGAGAGTGTAAAACAGGATTCTTAGTGAGATTAATGGCACTAGTGTTGTCACACTTAATTGGAATGCGTTTAAGTTCAATGTCAAAATCTTGTAGTTGTTGTCTCAGCCACAAAATTTGAGCGCAACAGCTACCGGCTGCAACATACTCAGCCTCTGCAGTAGATAAAGCTACGGATACTTGCTTTTTACTATGCCAACTTATTAAAGAATTTGAAAACATATGACATGTACCACTAGTGCTTTTCCTATCTGATTTGCAGCCAGCAAAATCAGAATCAGAGTAACCTACTAAGCTGCAATCGCTCCCTTTGGAATACCAAAGCCCATATTTAGGTGTTCCATTAAGATACCTAAATATACGCTTGACTGATTTTAAGTGAGATTCCTTAGGATTTGATTGATATCGTGCATACATACACACACTAAACATGATGTCCGGTATAGAAGCAGTAAGATACAAGAGAGACCCAATCATACCTCTATACCTTTTGACATCAACACACTTACCATATTCATCTTTGTCCAAGTTTCCGTTGGAAGGCATGGGAGTGTCAATTGGTTTTGAATTATTCATTCCAAAACGCTTGAGCAGTTCTCTGCAGTATTTTGTTTGACATACTGATGTACCTTCATCGAGTTGTTTTATTTGGAGGCCTAAGAAGTAGTTCAACTCCCCCATGAGACTCATCTCAAACTCACCCTGCATAACATTAGAAAATTCTTCGACCAAGTGTATGTTAGTTGAACCAAAAATTATATTGTCTACATAAACTTGAACTAAAAGAATGTGCTTTCCTTTGTGTTTAATGAAGAGTGTATTATCCACTTTACCTCTCGAATATCCATGATCAAGTAGAAATTTGCTAAGTTTTTCGTACCACACACGGGGTGCTTGCTTAAGACCATATAAAGCACGCTTTAATTTGTAAACATGATCTAGATATTCAGAATTTTCAAAACCGGGAGGTTGTGAAACATATACTTCTTCATTTATGACACCATTTAAAAACGCACTCTTTACGTCCATTTGGTAAAGCTTGAAATTCATAGAACACGCATAAGCAAGCAAAAGACATATAGCTTCAAGGCGAGCCACTGGAGCATAAGTCTCCTCATAATCTATGCCCTCCTCTTGGTTATACCCTTGTGCTACCAAGCGTGCCTTGTTCCTAGTTATCACTCCGCTTTCATTAAGTTTGTTCCTAAACACCCATTTAGTACCTATGATGTGATGATCTCACGGACGAGGGACAAGTTCCCAAACGTCATTTCTTTTAAATTGATTAAGCTCTTCTTGCATGGCTATTAGCCAAAATTCATCAATCAAGGCCTCTTTAGCATTTTTAGGTTCCACTTGTGATACAAAAGCGAAGTGAGAACAAAAGTTACTTATCTTAGAACGAGTCAACACTCCCTTTGAAATATCTCCCAATATATTGTCTATAGGGTGGTCTTTAGAGGATTTCCAAGATGGTGGAAGGTCCTTCACTTCAGATGTTCCTTCCTCTTTATCTTTTTCATGACTAGTATCTTCCTCCTTCTCAATATCATCCGTTTCAGATTGATCAATTTCCGAAACAGCTTCTTTGAGTATGTCTTCTGTAGATACACCTGCATCATCAAAAGAGATACCTTTTCCGACAATTTTTGGGTAAGACTCATCAAAAGAAACATGGACAGATTCTTCAACAGAAAGTAAACGCCTATTATACACTCTATATGCTTTGCTTGATTGAGAGTATCCAAGAAAAATACCTTCATCAGCTTTGGCATCAAACTTCCCAAGATTTTCCTTACCGTTATTTAAAACAAAACATTTACAACCGAACACATGAAGATGAGACAAGTTTGGCTTTCTACCTTTTAAAATTTCATAAGGGGTTTTATTCAAAATAGGACGAATTAAAATCCTATTCAGAACATAACAAGTTGTGCTAATTGCATCAGCCCAAAAATATTTTGGTAATCCACCCTCATTGAGCATTGTTCTTGCCAATTCTTCTAAAACTCGATTTTTGCGTTCCACAACACCGTTTTGTTGTGGAGTTCGAGGAGCTGAAAAGTTATGCTCAATGCCATACTTGTCACAATACTTATCAAAGAGATGGTTTTGAAATTCACCTCCATGATTGCTTCGGATTGTAACTATTTTAGAATTCATTTTGTTTTGGGACAGCTTTGCAAAACTTTTAAAAGCAGAAAAAGTTTCATCTTTGCTATGAAGGAATATAGTCCAAGTGAATCTAGAGTAGTCATCAACTATTACAAAACCATAATAGTTTCCACCTAAGCTCTTTGTCCTAGATGGTCCAAAGAGGTCCATATGGAGAAGCTCAAGGGGTCTTAAAGTTGAAATTATGTTTTTAGATTTAAAGGAGACCCTTGTTTGTTTCCCCATTTGGCAAGCATCACATAGGTGGTCTTTTGAAAATTTTATTTTTGGAAGACCTACTACTAGATCCTTGGATACAACCTTATTAAGCAAATCGAAATTAACATGCGCTAAGCGTCTATGCCACAGCCATGAATCATCATTTAGGGCAACTAGACATTTAGTGCTTGTTAAAGATACACTCAAAAGATCAAGCATATATATGTTGTTTACTCTTACACCCTTAAACACAACATTATGTTCGGTATGTTCAATTTTGCAACAAGTTTTTGTGAAATAAACTTTATAACCTTTGTCGCATAGTTGACTTATACTTAACAAATTGTGTTTAAGTCCCTCTACAAGATGGACATCAGAAATAGTAGTGGTAGAGGGATTACCTACACTATCTTTACCAAGTATAGCTCCTTTGTTATTGTCTCCATAAGTAACATACCCCTTCTTATTTGCTTTGAAGTCAATAAAAAGTGATATGTCACCCGTCATAAAGTTTTTGTGAAAGAAACTTTATAACCTTTGTCGCATAGTTGACTTATACTTAACAAATTGTGTTTAAGTCCCTCTACAAGATGGACATCAGAAATAGTAGTGGTAGAGGGATTACCTACACTACCTTTACCAAGTATAGCTCCTTTGTTATTGTCTCCATAAGTAACATACCCCTTCTTCTTTGCTTTGAAGTCAATAAAAAGTGATATGTCACCCGTCATGTCACTTGAACACCCGCTGTCCAGAAACCATCTTCTTTCCATGGATGCAAGACACTCATCCTACAATATCAAAAGAGAGAGGTAGGTACCCAATTTTTATTGGGTCCAAGTGGGTAAGTGGTAACATGGTTGTCTTTAGGCTTCCATTGATAAATGCCTTTAGGAACTAGAAATCTTCTAAATTTGCATTTTTCAATGGTATGGCCAGCATGACAATAATAATGACAAACACTACGATAATGTTGTTGTTTATGATTGGTCCTTAAATCCTTTGGAACAAAAGAATATTTTGCATATGGAGGATTTAATGACTTTTTGAACAACCTAGTATCAATGGCATAAGTAATCTTAGGTTGCAAGGCTTTTTCCAATTTGACTTTAAGAGAAATAACCTCTTGTTGCCAAATGTGACAAGCTTCACAATGCCTTATTTTACTACAACCATCAATATCAATAGCTTTTGAATTTTCTACAATGCTAGCTTTCAAGTACTCTAAATCTTTTTCAGCATGTTGTACTTTACCTTCCAAGTATGAAAAAATTTGTTTATCGGAAGATAATCTTTTAAATGCTTCTATAGCTTCATTATGCAGTTTTTCAAAAGCTATTTTCAATTCAGAAAAGGAAATAGAAGAGAAATTGTTATAGTAATCTTGTTTTACCTTTTTATCATCACTTTTCTTCTTGTGGTGGGACTGATTTTTGGTGTGAGCCATAAGACACAAATTTGCGGTTTCATCGCTATCACTTGAGCATTGTGTACTTGATGAATCACTATCACTTTCCCAAGCAATGTAAGCTCTTCTTTGCTTATTATACCTTTTTGGTGGAGCTTTTCCTTTATCCTTTTTCTTTAAAGGACAATCCGTTTTATAATGTCCGGACTTGCCACAATTAAAGCAAGACCCTCTTTCTCTATTCTTCTTAATCTCTTCCTGTTTTGAATCTATAGATTGTCTTCTAAACTTTATGAGATTTTTGTCGGAATGCTTGATTCCATTCTTTCGAATGAATCTATTATATCTCCTAACAAAAAGTCCCATTTCTTCGTCACCAGAGTCTTCGTCACTACTTGACTCATTGTTGCTTAGCTCTTTTTGTGAGGACTTTGAGTTAGAAGACACAAGAGCTATAGGCCTCTTCTCACCCACTTTGTCTTTATTCTTCTCCTTTCCCTTTTTACTTTTGTTCTCAAACTTTTCTAGACTTTCTAGTTCTTGCTGATGTTCCTCCAGCTTTCCAAACAAAGTAGTCATTGTGAGTGTCGTTAGATCGTTGGCTTCCTTGATAGTTGTTACTTTAGGTTGCCATTCCCTGCTAAGGCATCTCAGAATTTTATTAGTAGCAATTTCATTGGAAACAGGTTTTCCAAGTGCATTCAAACGATTAATAAGATGAACAAATCTCTTTTGCATGTCGGGAATAGATTCTCCTTGTTTCATGCGAAAGAGTTCGAACTCTTGATTAAGTGTGTTAATGCGGGACTATTTTACTTCAGTTGTACCTTCATGTGCAACTTCTAAAGCGTCCCACATTTCTTTAGCTGTCGAGCAATGGGATACTCGATAATACTCATCTGCACTAAGTGCTGAAATTAGCATATTTCGAGCTCTCCAATCACTTGACCACTTTTTCTCATCTTTCTCATCCCAATCATCTTCTGGTTTAGGTACTATGGCACCTGACTCATTCATCATGGTAATTTGAAAAGGACCATTTTGAATGGAAGTCCATACGCGCCTATCCACAGAATTTATGTGAACTCGCATGCAGTCTTTCCAATAGCCATAATTTTCACCATAGAAAACAGGAGCTCTATTATACGCCCCCTTTAGTTCAGAATCCATAACGTTACAGGCAGCCACAAAGCACCAGCGAACCGGTGCTCTGATACCACTTGTTAGACGTTGTGGCTAGTGATCTAGAGGGGGGGTGAATGGATCACCTCCTTGTTTACAAGGATTTAAAATATTTTCCAGAGTTTTCAAAGATTAACGGAAACAACGGTCCCAAATATACTAGCGTCTATTCTGGACCAGCTACTAGAAGACCGGACATGTGATAACGTGCTGGATTTACAATTGAGATGATAAAGGTTTAAACACATAATCTGTAAAAGTGTTGAATGCACCTATCACAAAAGCTATTTCCAATGAATCAAAACGATTAAAAACGTAAATAGAGATGGAGAAGGAATACAATACGCAGAGATTTGGTAAGGAAGTTCCCCACGTTCGTCCTCGCGTGTGGGTACGTCTCCCTCTCAATTTCAAACCGAAATTGAGAACTTTTATATCAATATTGCTGAAATCGTCGTTTACAAGGTTGCTATACAAACACCAGAAATCTATACACTTAGATCTTCCTATTGTATCAACCTTCACTTGATCTGAGCCAAATAAAGATTCCCTGCAAGTAATACAAACAATTCACCGGTTCCACGATCTATTTGCGAAATCTCCCAATTTCCAAATCTTACGCTGCGGCTGAATCTGTCTTGTAAATGTGACTAACAAACCCTCAAGAACACGCCCGTTCTTGAAGGAAAACCCAGCTGGTTTTTCCTTGAAACCTTCTATCACTCTTCAACTCAGCTGGATCTCCGATCGTACCACTGAACGTTATCTCATAAACCTTCAATTCACAGAACAGCACTTAATTCCTTGTTAATGTTCTTAAATTAAGGTATTTGAGAATATGATGAAGATGAATTTGATTCTAGGTTTCAATCCTGCTCAACATTGAATTGTCCACACTCAAAATTCCTTTTCTTGATGTGTTCTTCAATGAACCTTGACTATGAAATTCGTATGCAATTTCTGTTTTTTGGCTGCACTAACAGAAACAACAACATATACTATGTAGATTCTGTTAGAAGTAAAAACAGAAAAATGAATCGATTCAAGACACGAATGAATCGATACATAATGGTATTTATACTGTTATGTATCAATACATATTATCATGAATCGATACATACTGAACAGATGAACAAAAACAGAGAAATAAACAAACAATGAATCGATGCATGTTTGTATGTGTCGATTCATAGAAGAAATTCCAGAACCATTCTTACAGCATGAATCGATGCATGATGGAATGAATCGATTCATTTTGCGAATTTCCAGAATTATTTCTACAGCATGAATCGATGCATGATGGAATGAATCGATTCATTTTGCGTATTTTCAGAAAAACAAAGACATTATTAAAAATGAGACAAGAGATATAAAGGCTAGCATTTTGTCTTAATATGAAGCATATGTTAAAAGCACAAACACCTAAAATTTATAATCATACAAAACTAGAGTTGCTCACAAGGACTTCAGATATTGAAGGGTTAAAGGCATATGCTTCAAGGGTACTTCAAGAAAGAAGGAAATCAATCATTTGTAAGTACAAAATATTCTATATCTTACTACCACTCCATTCAAATTGAAAGCATTTTAATGGAAGATAGGACTCCTACAAGGTCCATATGATGAGTTAAAAGTAAGGAGCACATACGCGAAGGTATATACCCAACAATTGGAAGAAACTATTAACAAAGATAGGGAAATCGTAAGGAAACTCATTATGAAGGAATAATATTTTAGGGAATGATACTTGAAGTGGGTCATATCGTCCAACAACCTCATCCATAAGGTTCCCCAAAGTTTAAAGGAAGCGAAGGATACGAAAATCATCTTCAAGCCTAAGGAAGAAATTACAAATTTTCTAAAGATATACTTTCACAAGGTGGAAGAGTTTAGGAAGATGAAGCACTCCTAGAATTTCAATGGGTGTTCTTTAATTTGTTTTTATTCTCGATGTATGAATAAAGGGTTACTACCTTAGTTCGGTTTTTCAATATGTAATATTTAGGGGTTTGACCCTTGTACTTTCTATCTTAAGGATTAATAAAGCATTTTGGATTTCTATTTATTCTTGCATTTGCTTACAACTAATTAAAGTTTAAGATCCCGACCAAAATAAATATTTTGCTTTGGCATACTCATACATACATTAGCATGCATATAACATACATCAATGGAATTTTTTTTAAAAGGGTTAAAATGGAATATCATTTTTTCAAAATATTTTATCTAAGAATCATCGAGCTTGACAATCTGACTCCCGACCTAACACTCGAGCTTAACAGAAGTAAAAGATGGATCAATTGTAGAAGAATCAAACAGTCATTAAGGGAGAGGTGGACACTATCAAAGAAAATGATATGAAGGGAAAGATCGATCAACCAACTTTTACTATTCAAAACTTGATAGCTAGGAAAATAAGGTTGTCCGACAAAGGGATAATCCCCCCCCCCCTCTTTTTGAGGATGATACCTCACTATGTGGTTATAACTTGGAGAATGAAGAAGCTCATGCGGGTAAACAAAGGGTTAATGATCTAACTACTAAAGGAGTAATCCCACCACCTATTCATAGTGGGGAATCTAGACCTCCTTACACTTATGGTCCTCTGGCCAACTAGAATGATTAGAATCTCCAATACGAGTATAATATGGGAAATAATCCGTTGACATGGCATGCTAGGGAAATTTCCAATGTCATTGAAGGGATAGAATATAATTTCCTAATTAAGAGGGGAGACATGACAGACTGGGGAAATTTGTGGGATGAAGGATTTGTTCGGGCCGAGTTACAAACCTGATAATCAAGGGATTCAGAGGGTTCACAAGCAAAGGAAGTTCCTCTTATCAATGAAACTTTCCATAGTGTTGGGGTCAAAAGTCAAGTGAATGCAATAGATGAGGATGATAAAGAGATATCCAACTTGGTGTCTCATAGCTCATCAGACACGATCCTCGACAATTTGAAAACGATTAAGATTCCTGAGATGATTTATATTTCAAAGTAATTTTTTTCAAGCAAGGGCTACCCTTTGTTTCTTTGGGTTATTTTAACGATAAAATTGCATTTTGTTTTCAATCAAGATCTTATTTCTTTCATTTGCAATTATTTCAAAAAATGGAAATATTTTTTTTAATAGTTTCATTTCAAAGACTACCTAGTCTAAATCGGAAATAATGAAAATCTTTATGCATGCAGATTTAAAAATAAATCTATTGAAGATAATGTCGGTATAATCCTTTATGACTTCAAATTACCGATTTACCAAGCGGAAGATGGTGATGGGGACAATTGTGATCTTCCGGAGGAATTAGCTAGATTGTTAAGGCAAGAGGGTAAAAAAATACAACCTCATCAAGAACCAGTGGATGTGATCAATTTGGGAACTGAATATCAAAATTGGGACTTCATTGGACAAGGATATAAAAGGCAATTAATCAAGGTATTACAAGGGTATACATATGTATTCAAACAGTTCTTCATGAGCCAAGAATACCCTACAAATGCTTTAGACAGGGATAAAAAGACTCTCAGAAGATTGGCTGCCTAATTCCTCCTCAATAGGAGATGTATTATGAAAAAGGAATTGGTATATGGTATTGCTCAAGTGTCTAGAGGGATATGAAGCCAATGGACATGTAAAGGCTAAGGAAATTCTCAGATCAGGATATTAATGGTTGACCATGGAACCATACTATTTCAAATACGTCAAGAAGTGCCACGAGTGCCAGATATATGTAGGAAAAGTTCTAACTTGAACTTCATAATTGCTCGGTGGCCATTATCCATGTGAGGATAGAAATAGTCGGGATGATTAAACCAGGGGCATCCAATGGACATGGTTTCATCTTGATTATTATTGACTACTTCACCAAATGGGTTGAAGCGGCCTCCTACAAGCATGTGACAGGGCAAGTAATCGCCCGATTCCTCAAAAAGGGAAATAATTGTCACTATGGGGTTTCTAAGAAAATTACCAGAGATAAAGGGCTTAATCTAAACAAATTAAAGGATGAGCTATGTAAAAGCTTCAAAATTTAACACCATAACTCTTCACCTTATCAATCAAATATGAATGGTGCCACGGAAGCAAATAAAAATATCAAGAAGATCATCCAGAAAATCGTGAAAACTTACAAAGATTGGCACGAGATGCTCTTGTTCGCACTACACGGTTATAGAACCTCAGTTTGCACATCAACTAGAGTTACACCTTTCTAATTGGTATATGGTATGGAAGAAATACTCCCGGTCAAAGTGAAAATTCCATCGCTAAGGGTTATAAAGTAAGCAAAACTAAATGAAGCAGAGTGGGTTCAAACTAGATACGACCAGCTGAACCTCATAGAAGAGAAGCACATTGTTGTTATATGTCACGGTCAGCTGTATCAAAGAAGGATCAAAAGGGAATTCGACAAGAAAGTTTGTCCACGCCTATTCAAAAAGGGAGAGTTGGTGTTAAGAAAATTATTACCCATCCATAAAGATCCACGCGGAAAATGGACCCCAAACTATGAAGGACCATATGTTGTGAAGAGTGCCTTCTCTGGAAGAGCACTAATATTAATTACTATGAATGGAGCAGATTTACCACAACCGGTGAATTCCGATTCAGTCAAAAAATAATATGCCTAGAAAAAAAGGATAAAAGACCACTAAGTCGAAAACCCTAAAGGGATACTTAGGCAAACGTTAGGGCATCTCGGTGGATTGAAAACTCTAAAGAGCAATCCAGACAAAAGTTAGAGACTTATAAAAAATAAACCCGATAAGTCGAAAAACCCAAAAGGGAGGTTTATGCAATAAAAAAAAGGTATATCATCCCGGTGGACTATGACTCTAAAAGAGCGGTCCAGAAAAAAATTAGGGATATCCAAAAGGCATATGAATAAAATCACTCAAGTAACCCTTAACAGGAATTCAGAAGGGAGTGATCATTTCAGTTGTCATCTTCAGAAGCGAAGTATAGTGACCTTGAAGACTTAGGGATTATAACTGGTGTTTAATTTAATATGGATATTAATACATTTGCATTTTATTTCCATTTTACATCTTTTTAAACTTTTTGGTAATCTCTCCTTATGGGAATTACCTTCCTCGTGTACTTTCCCCCACTTTCGGGCCTATTATCAATAAAGTTTGCATTTTCCAAATATTGTTCTTTGTTCCTTAATAATTTCCGCTTGATTGCAAAGTGTTAATTAATTGTGAAATAAGAAATTGAAACATTGGGTTTAAAATCAAAATCTTTTAAAAGATAAAGGGAGTTTACTTTGATTTCAAAATCGTTGAAGGGATCGTACGTTTCTAAATCAAAAACATGGTTTACAAAATAAGCAGTCATGACAATGACCAACACAGGAGTTTTTTTAAATATTCTCAGGAATCAAGGATTATTGTGAATCATGGATTGAGGAATTATGGGTTGTCACATTCTCAAGGATTAAGAAATTATGGATTATCACATCACAAGGATTAAGGATAGCAGGGAACATTATCAAGGAGTTAAGGGTTAGGGAGTCATGATGTTATAAAAAAACTTATTGAAACCAGAATATACATTGTGTAAGCATAAAATAGGCGTAAGCCCAAACAATGCATCATACATAAAAATGCATCACACGCATATATGCATTCATAAATACAAACATGCATGCATGTATAAGAGTTTGAAAATCATTTATATATACGGTTACAACATGTTGTCATCAACCATCAGGATGTTACCAAGAATTCTATCACATGGTTTTATCAAAAATTTACCTAAAAGAAGTTCAATTGGGTTGAGAAAGGGTTCTATTCACAAGGATGTTATCAAATGTACATAATATGTTATCCAGAAGATTTCTATTTGGAATTATATCAAGGGATCATCATCTAAGGATGTTATTAGAGGTTACACATGATTCCACCGACGGAATCTGCCAAAAGGATTCTATAAGGTATTCAACAAAGGACTTACCAAAAGGAATTTCATCAAGGGTTTTATCAAAAACTTATTTAGGGTTTGTCAAGTTTCGGCAAAGGATTTTAAGGGATTTTATCAACAAGGGTTCCATTGGAATTTCCTCAATGGATTGCATTGTATTCCATCAACGGGATTTATTTAAGGGGTATATCAAAAGAAATTTACTAAGGGGTTTATACTAAGGGATTTCTCGTCAAAAAGAGTTGTACTATAATATTACTCAAAGGGGGTTATATCAGGGATTGTATCAAGGGTTCAAGAAATTTTTTATCGGATTTATTACTTGAGAGGTTATATAGGGTTTTACCAGATGTTCGTCCAAAGGGGTTATACAAAGGGGATTCATGGGGTTCTAGAGATGGGGTTCTATTGAGGGATTTGTACCAATGGGATTTCATCAAAATCATCGCAAGGGGTTCTACCGGATTCTTATCCAAGGGATTTATTAAGGGGTTTTAATCATAATTTTTAAGGGGTTCTACCAGATTATTTCTTACAAGGGTTCTACTAGAATGTTATTAAAGGGCTTCACCAATGTCTTATCATGGAGACTCATCAGGGTTTTATCAAAGGGTTTTATTAAAAGGTTTCACTGAGATCTTATCAAGGGTTTTTTATCAAGGGATTTCGTCATAAAAGTTTTTTTCCAAAGTCTCATCCAAGGGGTTCCATCAAAGGGTTCTACCAAAATATTACTTAGGGATTTTCATCAGAGATTCCATTAAGGGATTTTATAGAGGAATTTTATCAAAGGGAGCTTATCAATGGGGTTCAATCAAAAGAGATTTCATTAAGCGATTTATCAAAAGGATTGCATCAGGATTTTTTAAGGGTTTGATTCGGGATTTATCTAAACATGATTTCGTCAGGGATTTACCAAAGGGGTTTTACCAAGGGACTTACCAAAGGGGTTTCATTGGGGGTTTTATAAAAGGTCCATCACGGGTTCTCAAATAATTTTAAGGATTTTATAAAAGCGATTTTCATCTAATGAGGTCTATCATAATTTTCTCAAAAGGGGTTCTACCAGATTTTTGTAAAAGGGGTTTTGCCAAGGGATTTTTATCCAGAATGAGTTCTATCGGGATTCTATCAAGGGCTTCTATAAAGGATTTTCATCAAAAGGGGTTCTATCAAAATTTTGTCAAGGGGGTTCTACCAAATTTATATCAAACGAGTTTTATTAAGGGAGTCTTACCGAAAGTATTTCACAAAATGGGTTATATCGGATTTTTATCCAAGGGTTTATATCAGGGGTTTTATCAACGAAATCGAGGAAAATTTTATTGGTTTTTATGAAAAAGATTTATAGGGTTCTACAAAAAGGGGTTATATCGGATGTTTTATACAAGGGGTTGAATATGGGGTTCTAATTGGGAGTTAAGGGGGTTCCATCTAGGAATTTTGTATTCAGAGTGATTAAGGTATCACTAAACGCCCTATGTTATTCCAGCAGTGCGATCAGAGGATCATAGGAATCGTAGGAAATGTTCACCCAGGGGGTTGAAAGGGATAAGGGGTTCTATCAAGGATTGATAAGGGGTTTCATCGGGGTTGTATTTAGTCAAGGATTGACGTCAAAGGGTTCTATTGGGGTTTTATCAAGCAAATCAGTCAGAAATTATAGGTCAGTGCTTCCATCAGGGTTTTATCAAGCAATTAAGTAAGGAATTGTCATCAAGGGGTTCCATCGAGGTTTTACCAAGAAATTCTGTCAGGAATTGTCGGCAGGGGTTCCATCGAGGTTTTATCAATGCAGTTATATCAGGAATTATAGTCGGGGGTCCCATCAGGGTTTTATCTAAACAAAATCAGGTTCACAAGAGCCATATCCTACTTCTATAATCAAGGGTATTATATACAAAGATATTGGGATATTAATAGAGCACCAGGATTTTATTTGCTCTAAACCTATTGGTTCCATTGTTAAAAATTAGGGGTCCTCTTATATTTAATCGTCTACTCTTCAGAAGGATGAAGACTCGTCGAGATCACCATTCTGATTTGAAGCCGATTAAATAAGGACAGTTGTCATACCCTAAATTTTGACCACCTTCCATATGTTTTCTAATACCACTTTACTTTGAATAAATAAAATGGCCAAGTGCGTAGAAAGAGGAGTATAAGGGTTATAAGTGTGAGAGGTTGTGAGTTTGAATCTCACCTTCCTCACTTTTAATGTTTTATTTATTACTAACTTTTTCTTTTTTCTTTTTTTAATAAAAAATCACAAAAATATCATTTTTTTAATATTTAAATTTTTATTTTCTTATTTTTATTTAATGAATTTTTTAAAATATGATTTTTTTTTCATTAAAATCAATTTTTTATGGAAACAAAATCTCAAAAAATATTTATTTAAATTCACCAAGCTCTAAATCCATTCAGATTCATTGGTTTGGCCCTTTAAAAATAGATGTAAATTAGGTCAAATGAAAATTTTCCTAAACTGATAAAATTCATTTAATTCTTTGACCTAATTTTTATCAATAAAAAGGACTCATTTTCTACACTTTGGATCACCCACAATTCACCAAATCCTACCCTAAAAATTATTGTTCTTCACATTGAAGTACAACTAACAAATTAACCCTAGCCTCCAACATCAAGTTGATCAAGAAAGATCAAAAGGGAACATCAAAGGATACGCGAAGAACACAAAAGGAGGAGTGAGAAAATATAAAAGCAAAAGGGAAAGGATTAGAATTGGTGGCGTGAAAGAAACGAAAAGTTCAAAGGATATTATTTTGCTTACCGGGGACAACCTCCTCCCCGTAGGTTGGTTTTCTTTACTATTATAGTTATAACATACATATTTCTCTCTATAATTGTATGAATCGATGGATGCTTTGGGGGGGAATTTAAAATTATTTTTGGTGAATGATTATTTGTTAGATATTATGTTGATGTTGAGTTGTTAGTTACCATTCTATTTTAATAAACTAATCATTTATCCAAAAAAAAATCACAACAAAAAAATCTATTTTTACATACAACCAAATTTTTATTCTATTTCAATAATGGATTTATGGATTATCATTATTCTGTAAATATTTTTATAGAATAGCCACACACCAATATATTTAACCCGTAAAAAAAAAAAAAAAGAAAAAAAACATAATGAAATTGGTATGTAGATAAATTAAGAATTGTAATCGATCACCGGAAACCTATTTTGAAATAAAAATAAATAAATGAAATATGATAATTAGCCTAATACTAAACAATATAAGGATAATGTTTGTGTTTTAATTAAGGGTTAGCTAGAACAATCACTAATTGGGGGGCAAATAATTAAATAATATAATGATCGATAAAATACTTCGAAATAATTTAAGGGTTAAAATTACCTAATTTTATAATAATTAATTGAAATTTGGTTTTAGTCATAATTTTGGGGTTTTATTACAATGTATTTATTTTCTTACGATTACAAATCTTGGGTTTTGGGATTGTTACAATTTGGTGGATTTATTTATATTAATATAAATTTGGGAGTTTATTATATTTTGGGTTTATAAATTGAGGTTTTATTTACATAAATTTGGATTAATTTATATTTTGGGTTATTAAAATAAAATGGGGTTTATTTATTTAAATTTGGGATCAATTTTATATTTTGAGATTTATTTATAATTTTAGGATTTGTTTAATTTTATTTTTTATAATTATATAAGGTGGATTTATAATTTTAGATTCATACAAATAAAATGTTGTTTATTTAATATATAAATTATAATTTATTTATTTTCTATAATAAATTTGGGTTGAAGGATTATTATAATCTATATATTTTATAATTATTAAATTTTGGGGTTTTTATAAAAAAAAAATTGGGGTTTTATTTATGGGGTTTCAAATGTGGGTTTTTATAATAAAAAATAGGGTTTATAAATGATTACTTAAAAAAAGGGATTAAAATTAGGGTTTTAATGAACTTAGTAAAGGGATAGTTAGAAAAAATTGGATTAGGGTTTAGGGGTAGGGGAATCGAACTATGGCGCTTTGATCCTTCAAATTGAAGGTACTTTGGCATGGGGTTTGTACAAACATTAGCGGATGCAATTAGGGTTTTATTTTGATTTTTCTATTATTTTATTTATTTCATTTATTTCATTCAAACAAACAACCCTTGGAATCTAGAAATGTACATATTGATTACAATAAAACTGAGGGGTGCCTAACACCTTCCACTCATTTAATCGACTTCCGAATTTAATGTCTCTACCCTAGGAATTTAGGTTTATCACTATTTTTTAACCTAAAAATGTGATGGTGACTCTAAATTTTAAGTCGACCGCGACAACTGGCGACTCTATTGAGGATACTTAGAAAGTCAATCCTAGTTTAGGATTTTTAGGATTTTTTGTTTCTTGGATTTTTTTTATTCATTATTTTTGGATTTATTTATATATTTATTTGGATGTTATTTCTTTTGTTTTATTTATATATTTTATTTGAATATTATTTCATACTATTATATTGTTATTATCATATTCTTTTATCATGTATGGATTGGGTAATTAAATACTGAAGTTAAAACCGAAGCTTGAGTATAACCCTAGATATTAGGATGTGGAACGAACATGACTTTAATGAGGTTTACATCACATTAATGCATGGAGACCACACTTTGAACTGTTCCTCCAATGGGTGCATCCCTGTTAAGGTTAACCTTTGACGGAGGATGATAACTTGGCATTTGATCCATGACTCTGGGAACCTAGAAACCCTACCTTATATAACCTTGTGTATTCACCCCCAATGGGGTCGTTACCAGGTTCCTGTCTAAGTTGGACTTATCTCGAAGGATTGCTGTAGGAAGGCTTTCTCCTTCTCATGGTAATACAAAGGTATATTCCTAATCTTTATGGCTTATCAAAACCATGTAAAGGAATTTGGTAGTAAAACTCTATAACTATCCTATTATAGAGACCCACCCAAGTTAGGTCATACTTGTAGGTCACTATACCAAAAAAACTAAAGAAATAAATCATTATCATCATCATGTTCATCATTCATGAAACTTTTGCATGTTTTACATAAGGGATCCTAAACATTTTGTAGGAAAAATGCAAAGTCAAGGGAATATGGGAACCGGAAAGAAGAAGACCATTGCAATTAGGGTAAGGACTTGGGATATTGAAGGGTTAAAGGTATATGCTTTAAGGGTACTTCAAGAAAGAAGGAAATCAATCATTTGTAAGTACAGAAGATTCTAGATCCTACTACCACTCCATTCAAATTGAAAGAACTTGAAAGGAAGATGGGACTCCCATAAGGGGCATATGATGAGTTGAGAGTAAGGAGAACCAACATGGAGGTATATATCCAACAATTGGAAGACATTATTAACAAAGATAGGGCAATCATCAGGAAACTCTTTATGAAGGAATAATACTTTAAGGAATGATACTTGAAGTTGGTCATATCGTCTAACAACCTCATCCATAAGGTTACCCAAATTTTAAAGGAAGCGAAGGATATGATAATCATCTTCAAGCCTAAGTAAGAAATTACGGGTTTCTTGTGTATCTATTTGGTATTTTTGGTGTTTATAATCGATGTATGTGGAATGCTTGAAATAAAAGGACAATAAAAGCGAGTAAAAAAAGGTAAAAAAGATACAGATGAAAGGTAAGTATTTTAAATTAACTTAGAATTAAAAGGACTTAAAATACAAAGATTTTTTTGACACTATCATACATTTGAGTAGGGGTTAACTTGTTTCTATGACGCTCTATACTTTGAGTGTGTCCATTTACAATGTAAAGAAATGTGACCTTTATTACTGAAAATGAAATATACTTATATAGACAATTAAAATAATTGTCGGACATTTTTCCAACAAATTAGGCTTTGACACCTGTCAACTCATTCTTCTGGTAACCACCCACTACTTCTTCCCACTACTTGGAGCAGTTTCTTTTCTATGTCTTCCTTAATGCTCTGCTCGAAATGCCTTCGACATGATAGTATATATGGGCGTGTCGAAGCTCTTCGACACCCTTCTGGATTATGGCTTCTGAGTGTCGACACATAGCTGACTTTCCTTCACTTTGGCTGGATCGAACCCTTTCCTTCTGGCCTTCTCAAATTTTGCTTATCAAAACTCCTTTTCTGAACAGGTCAAAATTTCTAGCCAACAAATTGCCCCCCCCCCCCCCCAAAGTCCAGTTTCGGAAAGGAGGTAGTCGACCAAAGAAGCTTCGTCTTTTTTATTTTCCTGAGTGATTTCGACGCCTTCATCAATTGTTGATTTTCCTCAATCAACTGTTCACATTCTGTCGGACTGAGACAGCCTGTCGCATCCATCATGATTCCACTTTTGGTGCCACAACTCCCAATGTGGGTAATGATGGCCTAGGTCATGGGAATCCCAACAACTCCCATTTTTCTCCTTTGTGCACATCCCTAAAATCATATCCTTTGCATGCATTTTGGTTATAAATAGCCCCTTCTTTACTAAGGCAAACTTTCTTTCTCCTTGCCAAACACATTTCTTCACTTTAAGAGTATTTCTGCATTTTACGAAAATGTTCATCTTCCTTAACTATTTATCTTCTTCTTCAGCGTCTTTACCTCCAACAACACCATGTATGTTAAAGTTGAACATCACATTGCTGGAACTTTCGCCAATGCCGATTGTCCAATGGCTTTCTCTCTCTCAGAGGAGGAAGTCCCACAGTTTCATCCTAAACCTCCTACTGGAGATACTGGGCAGGTTTCCTCTTGGAAATGCCAAATTTTGATCCCATACTCTATTGGAGACAAACTCTACGCATTCCAATGGCCCTTACCCGAAACTCCAAACCAACATGAAGAGGTTAGTACCTTATTTCCCTGCTTTGAACGCGCTAGTCCCCCAGCGTTCCAAAAGGGGGGGAGAATGGGATGTTAGGTTTATGGCTCCAAAGACCAAAGTATTTTGCTCCATGCCCACCCCAAAAGGTCCCCAGTATTTTCCTCGGTTCGACAGAGTACAAGGCCAATATGGTGACCAATTGAAAAGGGTTGGAATCTATGACGTCATTCAGCTGTCCAGAATCGCTCATCGGGTAAACCCTAGCATGATTTTGGCATCTCTATATTTTTGGGAAGGGTCGACTAACACCTTCCATCTTCCCTGCATAGTGACGCCAACCTTACTCAACGTGGAAACCATTACAGGCCTTTTGCCTCTAGGAGAAATTTATGATCCAACTTTGTCGATGAAGCACAAGTTCGACTTCACTCGTGTTGGCCATCAAGCCTTCATTGAAGATTATCACGCCAAGTTTGATGTAGTGTCCGACCAAGAGCACATTTCCTTTCTAACTCTTTCGTTATCTTATTCTTTGTTTTTTTCAGGCTCGTTGCAGGTGGCCAAACAATACATCCCCATGGCAATCCAAATACATGAATGCCACAAGATATCATAGGGGAAGTTGTTGTTAGCTTCCCTTTACCACACTTTGGGGACATCGGCCTACAAGATAAAGCTAATGGCTGAGGCGAATAGGTCCTTGAATATTTCAGGACCTGTATGGTTGTTGCAGCATTAGTTGAATATTGTCTATGAACACAAGTTGGGATACCCCCATTTAGTGCAATGGATAAACTTATGGAGAAACGTCCCATCGAAAGGGTTCAACTAGCTCTAATGACCCTCCAGGAGGGTTCCTCAAAAAACCTTTTTATGAAGTACCTGAATATGTTCATCGATACGACCACTTCCTTCAAAGGTATGGCACCGTTTGTCGAAAGGGAGTTTGGGCCCACTTGGTTTACAAATCCTTTTCCTGGTACTACTCCGGCAGCAGCAGCGGAGTCGAACTCCGTTTGGAGGGCCTTTTTGACCCCTACTATGTTATCTTACAAAATTGAGACTGAGGCCTATGGCTACACCAACTACCAGCCAAACTTTGTGGCTCGACAATTTGGCTTGAGCCAAATGTTTCCAAAATCCCTGGTGAAGCACTCTTCTGACGTCCTCTAGTCGAGAATCATACTTAATGTTGCGGCCCACATAGCCTGCAAACGATTTTCAAGGAATCAGATCCATGAGCTTCCAAATTTTTGTTTTGAAGCCTCATTTCGTACTACTCAATAGTTCGACTTCTAGTGGGCGAATTACAAAACTAAGCATTTCCAACGGGATATCTTCCTGGAAAACATGGTAGACCCCTTTGCTACGTTGGCCAAAGCCACCAAGACGGAAACTCAAGTTGCCGACTGTCGCTCCCGATAAATGGGACTGGCCCAAATAAAGGTACAGACGCGAACGGTCGGCGAGAGGGACAATGAGAACACACAGTCGTGAACTCACTAGAGATGAAAAGAGCCGCCAGCTAGGCATTTTGATCCCGGAGGAAAGGCAATGCTGCATAGACCTAGAAAGGTATGGATAAGACGGTTTGCGAACCAGAGAGACTGGGAAAGGGGGTTGGTTACAACCTGGGAAGGTATTAGCACCCAGATTGTCCGCCGTACTCGACGGGATCCACGCTTGAAAGATTTGTGTTTTAAAGGGGTAGTGTCAGTGCAATCTGTGTATAGAAGAGCTGGAAAAGGATGTACAGGTGTCTGTGTAGAAGAAGTGAAGTGTATAAGTGAAATGTCAGTGTAAGCACAAAGGTGAAATGCTCAAGATCATGAGGCTAAAAGAATAAAGTTGGAAAGAGGGGGAATATACAGAGACTTTTGTTCGATAACTGTTAAGTTATGCCTACGTATCCTCTCGTGCAATGAGGAAGTCAGAACACCGTAGTTCGACCCAAAGAGACTGAAAGATGAATTGACTTGTGAACTGCTTGCTTGTCAATGCTCAAGTGTATGACCTGTCTGGCCCAGGTGCAAACTGTCTTGCATTAGACGGAAGAAGCGAGTTCTCGTTTGTGAGTGAATGAGATGAGAAAAGAATCCCGGAGGAGACAATTATTGTTTGTTTTTGTGTTTTCAGTCTTTTATTGTTTTTTGGATTTTGTCATAAGTTAATGAGCTTAAGCTTAAACCAATGGGTTTAGTAAACTCATCACATCTTCCCTCTGATTAGGGGTAATGAGAATACCTTAAGTGTGAAGTCAGCTTCTCACACTTAATCACCTTTGATGTAGGATTAAGATCATTAACCTATTTGTGATTATTTAGATGTTTTTGGTGTTTTTGTTTAGTGTTAAGTAATGAGGTTAAGCCATAATCAGGGATTAAACAGACTCATTACACTATCCTAATAGAAGGATAATAGATGAGAATGCTTAAGCTGAGGAAAGCTCCTCAACTTAATCCATGATTAGGGATTAAACTCATGACAAAACAAGCCTTTGATTAAGTGGATTTTATTTAATGATATGATGATGAAGTGTTTTTTAGGGTTTATAAGACAACTTGAGGGGGACTTGTCCATTAACACTAGGGTTAGTCCTTCTTAACCAATTAAGGAAGAATTAGAACCCTAATGCAAGGCCCAAGTTACAAGTGTGATGTCTTGATGATTATTAAGTGAATTGATTAAGAGATTTAAACACATTAAGGGTTTAACACTTAGGATTAAAGTTATACACTCCATCCTAATAGAAGGATGCAGGCATAAGCTTAATCACAAAGTCTTAAAACCTTTAGGGTTTAGTCCCTGATTATGAGGTGAGAAGAGAAGACTCAATGAGACACAAAGGTAAAACTAAGTGGGGGACTAATCAGAAACCCTAATCATTGTCATGCTTGGTTGTTCCTAAGGTTTGTGAGGTTTTCAAGAGATATCTTCAAAGAGAACCACCAGGAAGCAGATGAAAGGATCAAGAAGCAAAGAAAAGCAAAATAACTTGCTTCACTTAAGAAGTCAAGTTGCTCGAGGAAATAAGGTATAATAAACAGGGAGGAGCAAGCTCACTCCAATATCCATACAAAAAGATGTAACAATAATGTACAAAGGAGATGAAAAGGAAATGTGAGAAGTGAAGGCAAATTCACTTCTCGGAGTACTTACTACCTGAAAAGTTAGCACGAAAGAAAGAAATAAAGTGAAAGTGTAATTGATATTAGGATGCAAACCGAAAATAGAAACATGTTCATGATACAAGGAGAGTTACAAGATGATATGAATGGTTGTGCAAGTGAAAATAAGCAAAAGAATAACCAACTAAATTAAAATGAAATTAATTAAATTAAAAAAAAATTAACAAATTAGCTAGAACAAATTCACCTTATGACTACTTAAAACATGGCACCTCTTTTTTTATATTTTTTTATATAATTACTACCCTAATTTAACTAACAAAACTAATAAAACAAATTAACTAACTATGGATATTTTCTAGAATATTATTTTTTGTTGAAGAAAATAGAAATGTTAAGTGTTCAAAAAACTAAATAAATTGAAGTATGTCTTTTTGTGTTTTTTTTCTTAAAAAAAAAGGAGAAACTAATTATGAAAAAAACAGAAGTTGGGAGGGATCCAACCCAACAAGGAAAAGCCCAACAGGGGCTGGAAGGGTGAACGCCGGTCGGGTCAAGCTGACCCGAACCCGGCCTGGTTACACTAAAGAGAGGGAGAGGAAAAATAGGGTTTGGGACGCAGCTTTTCTCCTGTTCACATTCCTCTCTCAACGACCGAACCAAAGAGAAAGAGGGACAACGGCGGCGAACAGCTTCTCAATATCTACCCTCATCTCTCAATCTCCATTCACCCTAATTCCCGAAACAAACAAAACCTAATATCAAAAATCAACCTAAACAACAGCCGTCAAACGATTTTCCTCCCCCCCAAATCGTGAACCCTAACACTCTTGATTCGATGCTTCGCTTAACTTCAACATACAAGCAGAGTAAAAATGTAATAGAAACAGAGTTAAGAGATGTACCGCAATTAGATGTTACGAAGGGCTGAGTCGAAAAGGTATACAATTCCCCTCCTTGCTTGAAAAATCCTTCTTCTTCGTCACCTTCAATGTGTTCTGGGGTTTTATTGTTGATTGCTGTGTATTGCGATTAGGGTTCCTCTAGGGTTTTTTTTGTAAACTCTGCCTCTGAGTTCTTCAGTTGCGGCTATGTGTTGTGTATATTGATTCACGAACTCATCTTGGCCTTTATATTGAGAATTAGGGTTTTCAAGAATTTGACTTAAACTGAAACAAGTTCAAACTGGCTATGTCTTTTCCTTCTTTTTCGTAACAGAAAACTGTTTTTCCTACTTTGTGAAACTTTGCCCTGCAATCCTGCTGACACATCTGCTCTGGCTTTTTTTTGTCTGTTTATACCTCTTGATTTTGAAAATGAACTGAGATAGTTGGCCTTGGATTGGATTAGTTCCTCTTTTTTACTGCCGTAAACTCATTTTTACTGCTAACCATGTGGCAATTGTTTCAGGAGATTTCCAGGAGGTTCATCATGTCTGGTTTCAAGAGAGTTCCTTCGAGGATGATATGATGATCACTCAAGGCCTTGTATGTTGCAGCAAAGACACGCTCAGTAATGTCAGCACACTTGAGGATATCGTGTGAACCGTCAACAAGGATCTCAGGTTCAACAATGGGGACAAGGCCACTCTCTTGGCATACGACGGCATAACGGGCCAATCCATAAGCATTATCACGGATGGAGTGCTCTGATGGTTCATTGGCACCAATCTTAAGCACAGCACGCCATTTAGCAAGACGTGCACCAGCTTCGTTCAAATCAAAAAACAAAAAACTTGCCTGCAACAATGCTCTGGTATAGGGCTTCCTCAAAGAGAATAATTCCATGGAGGTACTGAAGAACACCAGGAGCAGTGAAAAGAAACTCACAAAGGGCCTGTCTGTTGGATTCAATTTCATACTTCTGTGTTGTGACCTTTGCTGCTAGATAAGTTTCATATTTTTACTGCTGCACAAAATTGTCCTTTCACAGCTTGTCTGTTTAAATTTCTGAACATGTTTGTTGGTGAATGCTCATGACAGGTTGATGGGGTCATCTTGGGAGAAAGAATTAAACAAACTTGAAGGGCAAGTAACCTATAATCCCTTGCTTTTGTATGTGCTTGACTTCCTGCTGAGTACTCATCCTTGGTACGAATCGTTGTAATATCATTCAAACATTGTTCTATCTCGAACCTCCGCATCAGTTTCATTAGATTTTTTCCAAAACTTCTTCAGCTAATAGATCATGCAACTGACTTTTCTTGCTCTTAATATTTTGAGAAGTTTGAGAATTAACAGGATATTATGTATTGTCTCCTGCGTGACTTTCACTAGATACCCTAACCATGTCTGGATATGATACAACTCCAGCCCAGGGAGTTGCCAAACTCATGGAATTCACAGAAGCAGCAATATCAAATACAAGTGTTTCTGTCTGTGCTTTTCTCTGTTCTTCCAGCTGAATTTCTAATAAAGACTTGGTCTTGACACTTGGAGCAGTTTTCCAAGCTCGTCCAGCAGGAACTTCGGCATTGTGAGTAGAAACAGAACCATCTGCCACAGAATCGCCTGAAAAGATTGTTTCAGTGATGCTTCTAGTAACACTAACATCGTGATGACCAGCTGTCTCTAGTACAGCATTTTCTTCAATCTGACTAGCCTTACTTCTGGTTTTTTTGCAGATATGTTTCATGTGATCCACCGCTATTTGCTTCCCCTAACTCATTAAAATGTGGTATTTCAATTTCTGACTGCTTTGATGGCTGCAAAGTCGTGTTTTTTAGCAATCCCTTTGCTTGGTCAGAAGACTGAGGTTTGTTAGATTTTTGCTTCTTAGATTTCTTTTCTCTCTTTTTTTTTGTGCTATCCATGAGCTTGGTTTCAATGTTAACCCTATTCAAATGATTTGTGGATGTTTTATATTTGGAAAATCCAAACCCTGACTTGTTCTTATTCTTGATTAGGTGTCCCGTGACGACGTGCGGTACGGCTTTTGTTGTGAAGTTGAATGGAGGGGCTGGATGTCTGGCGAAGCGTCCAACAGTTGGAACAAAGATTATGTAAAGCCCTCATACGTTGAAATTGCTAAGTGTGTCACCAAGAATACCCTGTGGTGGTGGTGGAGCTGATAAACTAGCATCAAAACCAATTGGTTGACAACCAGATGCAGTCATATCTTCTACCTTCTTCTTTTTGATGACGTTTTAGAAGCACGCAGTTGACGACATGTTGTTTCTTCAACAGCATTTAACAATGGTAAACACCTTTCCTTTCCATCTCTTTTCAGAAGAAGTCCATATGTTATGATAAATAAATCCTCTTCTTCATGTGTCCGTGCCTCTGTAACAACTGAAAGAAACTGCTTTGCAGGTTGCACGTATGACTCGGCAGTAAGTGCGCAAAAGGGCATGCGATGATGTTCTTTCAGGCCGTAGAAGATAGAGGCAAGAACAGGCAGTTCGCGCCAGCGAATGACCCTGGTGCCGTGTTGCTTCTCATGCTAGTAGATGATCCATGTTGCCAATTATGCATCAGTCATCAGTATTTTTGTCATCACCCCAACCATCACTAACCATAGGACCTTGCGCTTTAGTTTTTTTTGTTAGGAGGCGGTGGAACAGATCCATTATGCATTCCATTTTGTAACATCTCATCTTGCTTGGATTAAGAATGTTTGATTCATGAGTTGATTGTATTACCATATTTTCCCTTCTGTAAATTTGTAGAACTAGAATTCAATAGTATGGGAACTTGGGGCTTTTGATTTTGAAGACTACAATGTGATGACATTTTATCACATGGTTTTGAAACGGTTTCTTTTAACCATATTATCACATCTTTACCACCCAACAACTTTAAAGCATACTTTCACGTTTTGTCTCACTCGAAACACAAGCACTTCAGCTTAGTATGTTGTATGAGGAAAAATAGAAACGCATTTTTTTTTAAAGAGATCATGTGATAACCGCAAATCAAGAAGGAACCAGGCATATGCGATGAAACCTAAAAGTAAGGATGTAGAGGTGCTCCTTCAATCTTGTTGTCTTTGTTTTTTTTTCATTTTCATTCATTTTGACAATGCAACAAATCAAGATTTCAATATCTTGCAAAACTTTGGACAATATCAACATTAACATGCTTGAAAACAATGCACCTTGAGTAACACATAGCAACATAAAATGAACCATAACTCCACACATATGTGCATCCAAATCCAACTTAATCCAAATCCAACATACTCCCAATCACACATAACACCACAAAAGGCCCATGAAATGCCTTTTGAATCTGAATCCAATAAGATACCATGCAATTCCTTTCCTCCTTCCCCTATTTAAAGCCAAAGGATCAATTCCAACAAGCCATCCTCCTTAGGTTTGAAAACAAAGAAACACAGAAACCGAACTTGCAACAAGTTAGCCCACGGCCTATTAAATATTCAAAATGAACTCAAAACCACTTTGAAATTTTAGTGACGCTTAAACATAACTGGTGTGGCACAGGCCCATGGATCAAATCTTGGGAATTACAACAAGTGGAGGCATAGTCACATGGGTCTTCGCAAATTGGTATAAGTCTGCCCCCTTTGTGATCCCTTGAGGCATAAGTCGTGAAACTTGGAGATTCTTTGGTGCATTCAAAATTTAAGGCCCTGATTCATGCTTGCATGATGATTGGAAGTCGCACTGGAGTCACACAAAAGCTTGCCATGAGAATTTGCAGGTTTTCCAATTCAAGGCAATTTTGCAAAGTGGCTCGAAATTCTTCAGTCTTGTGAACTTCTGGCATCCTATATGATCAAATAAAGATCATACGCAATCAAAATGACGAAGAACACCCTTTGGTCGGGTCCTCGGGAGCCTCAGATATCCTGATTTTGTACTGACGTGTTCCAGAAGTCATCCCTTGATTAGATACCCTCCCCATGGAATTTCTTTGTGAAACTTGATATGCGCGAACCTCATAACCTGGCTCCGTTTCCATGCCATTTTCGGCTCTTGTGATTCTTTGGCATTTTTGACTTTGAGGGCATACAATATGATGCTTGAACATTGATGACCTTTGGAGTGGCTCTTGAAGCTTTTGGATTGCTCAGATCACAAACCCTAGATGCAGATGAATCAAAAATGCGGTATGAGATGCTATGATTGAGTTTATGCATATGAAATGATCACAAGCCATGGCGTGAATGGGTGAGGGCAAATTTGGGGTGTTTACACCGACACTGATGTACCACTTTGAAGGGTAACTTTCGACGTCCCTTCTTTCCTGATACTCATCTTTTTGCATATGGTACTTATGTTTTCCTTTTCTAGGGTTCGAAACGAGGGTCGATTGTTGTTCCTCTTTCCCCAACTGCAAAGAAAACAAAAACCCAAGACCTAGCGGTGAGTTTCTTTAAATTATTACGTTTCACTGCTTATGTTTGCATCCCTTTATATGCCTTTATGCTTCCAGATTATCGAAATTGTACTACCTCTCGAAGGGAGTGCTTTTGATGGGAGTACTCACTCTCATGTTTTTTCCACTGATATAGATATTTCTTCCCCGAACCCCAAGAAGAAGAAAAAGATGGGAGCCAAGAAAGTGAAAAAGAAGGCCGTGAAACCCTTTCTTATAGTCCCTAAGGACTTGACTGAGGTTTTTACTCTTAGACCCGTTTCTGAGGTGACTAATCCTCTTGTTTCGATTTCTTTATCATTTACTTTCTTCACTAACTGGTACTTTCTTCTGAGTCTGATAGCTAAAAATGGTCGATTCGGCCATTGTTGTCGAAACCCTAACTCCATACGTTTTGGTTGACCCTTCATCTGGGTCGAGGGTTCCACCTAGTCCTTAAAAGGTCAATGAGTTCCAACCCCATTCTCCACAGGTTCTGACAACAACAACACAAACTCTCATTGAAATTTTCGAAGATCTACAACAACCAAAACTTTTCCTTGAAACTGCACCTATCAAGAATCAACTAGTTGTTTTTTATCGAAACAACTTCTCCACAAACTCCCCCAACCATGACAGCTCCTCCAATAACTAACGTTGCGGATAATCAATATGTCGTCCAAATGAATGAAACAGTGGCCCTTCCAAACACTCATCCCACTCAAACAATCCAATCACCACTAACTGTTCAAACTTTGGACGAACCTAATTATAATATGGCCACCGTTCAAGCCACTGAAGCATCCACCCCCAAAAGATATCCTTGCCCAAAAGAAAAAAAATCATGCTGAAGTGTTAAAACGGATGCAGCAATTTTGTCCTCCTACCAGGGATTATCCTATAGCTGGCCTAGTGCCTTTGCATGATCCTGAGGTTGATGCCTCTTTCGATGTTAAGTTGCATGAGCTCAAAGAATATTTGTTTCAAGAAGGATTTTTGGATGCCCTTGCCACCAATTATAAGTTTTCCAGGGACGTTTTTAAGCTAATCGACGAAATATCTCTGTATCAAATGCCTACTAACATGGCCCAATATTTTGTCAACTTCTAAGCGTTCATCACCCAGCTGGTCAAAAAGTTGTCGAGCTGTCATAATGTTGATCTCCAAATCAAGGCAGCCATTAATGAGATGGACCTTGAGTGGGGCTTTAGTTCCTGTTGTGAAGCTAAACTTAAAGAGTTTGAACGTCAGAAAGAAGAATGTTCCGCCAAATTGCAAAGCTTCGACCGACATATCTCGAACTATCAGGCTCAAATAGCCGAATTGCAATGGAAGATTGCTGAGATCGAGGAACAAAAAGCTTCTTTGGACTCTATTGAGCCCTTGACCTCTCAAGAGGATATTGACTAAGAAGTAGCTCAAGGGATTTCTCACGTCGAAAAGGCTATCGCTCTCAAGGAGAGAATCCAACTCATGCGCTCAAGAAGATCTAGCATTTCTAGTAAACTCCTTTGTGATAAGGCGCTCTTTGACAATTTCAAGACTAGGTTCCCCGCTTAGACTTTTTTTCCCTTAGGGCTTGATTTTAGTATCACTTTTCTTGATACCATTTTTTATGTATGGGATATTAGCCTTTGGCCATTTTAACTAATGGAACTCCGTCTTTTATGCTTTCGACTTACTTTCCTTAATATATTCTTGATATGCTTACATGTTTCGTTGTCAAAGAATTGATTCGAAATACATTAAATATAACTTGGTGAAATAAATAAGACGAGAATTTTCAAACGTCAACAAATTTGTATATTGCCTTAATTTTTAATGCATAGTAATACAACCATAGGCATAACCCTAAAATTATAATATATCTAATTTTATAAATTTGTCAACGTTTTTCAAAGGTAATGAATAGGTATTTCGACACCATCTCGATCCTTTTGTGCTAATGAACTTCTATGGTCATATTCAACAAAGCACCACATTATCACATCTTATACACCCTACATGTGAAAGGCTTCGTCAGATATGCTCTGAGATTGTTAAATACCTCTTGTTTTTCAGCAGTAATTCATCGTTTTTCTTAACCGTCAACGTCAGCAAAACCACTTTTACCTTGCCATTTGGGTTAGGTCTGGGCCTTTTCAATAAGTTGACTTTTATGACAAATGATCACATCGTAGTTTGGCCTACTGAGCCGTAGGTTCTGGCTTTGTCAATTAGGATTTGAAGTTTCCTATTCTCCATAGCCATTTCTTTTTTGTTTTCAGCCAAGTAGGCCGACATTTGAGTCATGCTTTCTGACTCAAAGGTCATTCTCGTCAACCTCAAACCACCTAGCAGGTAGAAATCCACTTAGCTCCTCTGATATGTCAGCATCATCCCAGACGAAACCATGATCTGGATCCAAGTTCAACATGCGGTATGTCTCGACGGAAGTGTAAGAACCTGATCTATCATCACAAGGGTCCACGTTTGCTAAGTGTTGATCGAACAACCTCTTTGCTCCTTTGGTGTCATCGACCTTGTAGTAGCTTTAGTCGGCTTCGATGTTCTCGATGATACCATCTTGTCTCCAGATACTAAGTTTTTTGTGTAGGCTCGAAGGCACTACCCATATACCATGAATTCATTCTCTACCTAGTAATAGGTTTAAATTGGACTTAGAGTTAATCACCATGAATAATATCGACCTTGTGGTAGTCCTCACAGCCAGGTCCACTTGGATTACTCCCAGAATTTTTCTGGTCTTTCCTTCATAATTGGACAGAACCATGTGTCTTGTTGAAGGTCTTCATCAGTCTTTCCAATTTTCTTGAAAAGATTGTAGGGCATTAGATTCACAGCTGCCTCACCATCGATAAATACTTTGTTGGCCGCTATTTCGTTGACTTTTTCCTATATAAAAAGAGTCTTCAGATGATACATCATGCCAGCGCTAAGTTTCTCAAATACTGCTCTCTTTTCTTCGTGAACTTTGGGACTTTCTAGCCCTGGGTCGTTGAAGGCCTGAGTTAGCACCATTTCAGACCATAATTCTCTCTACTATAGTTTCAAGGTTCGGCTCTCCGGCCATGGCATCCTGAAGAACCTGTCCTAACACATCTTTGTGGTCTTGATGTCGACATAACATCATGAAGAGAGGCATCTGGGCCACCCTGGGTATTTGCTCAACATCTTCGTAAGGTTGCTCTAAATTCTCTTTGTACTCCTCTTCTTGTCGAAATGGTTTCTCAGCACGAGGAAGTGGGGTTCGACGTCGTGGGGTAGTTGGTGCCCCCAAAAAAAACCTATTCCAGACATCTAAGTTGCCAACTATTAGTAACTTTGTGTCGAATCTTGTATTAAATGTCTTAAAATGGTCCCCATTTGTTGTGTTAACATATGGACCATCTTGTGGTTACTTTCATCCATATGCTTCCTTACAACGTCCATAGTGTTTGAAGTAAAAGTTGGCATCGACTAAGATAAATAATTGTAGCCAATCGTTCGACCGTACTGGTTCGTCAAAGGTTATAGCCCTTGGTAAGGAGGAAAAATCAACTATCTGTAAATATCGAACCAGAATTGTAAAAACCTGTCATGAATTCGGGAGGCATGCCAAAGGTTCTAGAAAACGGCATGGTGAAAATGGGTCCAGGTGGCCCCGAAGTTCCACCCATATTTTGCATGATCGGTTCAGGTCGAATTGGAGTAGTGGTTGATCCACTGGTAGCAGTCGGTACTGTTGTCGTAACGGGTTCAGTTGTGTTTGTAAAACCTAGGCTTCCTGTCGAAGAGGGTTCTTCTTTTGGATGTGGCGTTACCATTCTGCCACAACGTAAGTGCATATAACTAACCCAACGGGTCCTACTGGGCGTGCCAATTTATTCAAACGTTGATTTTGCATGAACGTTCCGCTGGTCTCCTGTGCGCGAGGTTTACTTGCGGGACCGGCCAAACAAGTTTTAGGACTACTCTGTCTGATTAGTTATGTTGCAAACTCTTGTAATGTAGAATGGTAATGGAAGTTTCTTGTGTATCTTTTTGGTATTTTTGGTGTTTATAGTAGACGCACGCGGAATGCTTGAAATGAAAGAACAATAAAAGAGAATAAAAGAAAGGTAAAAAAGATACAGATAAAAGGCAAGTATTTTAAATTAACTTGGAATTAAAATGACTTGAAATACAATGGTTTTTTGGATGTTATCATACATTTGAGTATGGGGTTAACTCGTTTCTTTGATGCTCGGTACTTTGAGTGTGTCCCTTTACAATGTGAAGAAATGCGACCCTTATTACTAAAAATGAAATCTACTTATATAGACAAATAAAATAATTGCCGGACACTTTTCCAAAAAATTAGGCTTTGACACCTGTCAACTCATTCTTCTGGTAAGTGCAGCATTAATCCTTCTTGCCATACTATCACAACAAACACAACTACTACAGGTTAGAACACAATAACAACCCCTATTCTAAGGACTGACTCGATACAACATCTGGCCGGTTAAACCGACCTGCTCTAATACCAATTGTAACACCCCACTGTCGCTCCCGATAAATGGGAATGGCCCAAATAAGGGTACAGACGCGAACGGTCGGCGAGAGGGACAATGAGAACACACGGCCGTGAACTCACTGGAGATGAAAAGAGTCTCCAGCTAGGCATTTTTTATCCCGGAGGAAAGGCAATGCTGCATAGACCTAGAAAAGATATGGACAAGACGGTCGTGAACCAGAGAGACTGAGAAAGGGGGTTGGTTACAACCTGGGAAGGTATTAGCACCCAGATTGTCCGTCGTACTCGACGGGATCCACGCTTAAAAAGATTTGTGTTTTAAAGGGGTAGTGTCAGTGCAATTTGTGTATGAAAGAGCTGGGAAAAGATGTATAGGTGTCAGTGTGAGAGAAGTGTGAAGTGTATAAATGTACTGTGTCAGTGTAAGAACAAGAGTGACATGCTCAAGATCATGAGGCTTAAAAGAATATTGCTGAAGGAGGGGGAATACAGAGACTTTTGTTCGATAACCGTTAAGTTATGCCTACGTATCCTCTCGTGCAATGAGGAAGTCAGAACACCGTAGTTCGACCCAAGGAGACTGAAGGGTGAATTTACTTGTGAACTGCTTACTTGTCTATGCTCAAGTGTATGACTCGTCTGGCTCGAGTGCTAACTGTCTTGCATTAGACGGAAGAAGCAAGTTCTCGTTTGTGAGTGAAGATGATGAGAAAAGAATCCCGAAGGAGACGATTATTGTTTGTTTTTGTATTTTCAGTCTTTTATTGCTTTTGGATGTTTGTCATAAGTTAATGAGCTTAAACCTAAACCAATGGATTTAGTAAACTCATCACATCTTCCCTCTGATTAGGGGTAATGAGAATACCTTAAGTGTGAAGTCAGATTCTCACACTTAATCACCTTTGATGTAGGATTAAGATCATTAACCTACTTGTGATTATTTAGATGTTTTTGGTGTTTTTGTTTAGTGTTAAGTAATGAGATTAAGCCATAATCAGGGATTAAACAGACTCATTACACCATCCTAATAGAAGGATAATAGATGAGAGTGTTTAAGCTGAGCAAAGCTCCTCAACTTAATCCATAATTAGGGATTAAACTAATGACAAAACAAAGCCTTTATTAGATGGATTTTATTTAATGATATGATAATGAAGTGATTTTTAGGGTTTGTAAGACAACTTGAGGGGGACTTGTCCATTAACACTAGGGTTAGTCCTTCTTAAACAGTTAAGGAAGAATTAGAACCCTAATGCAAGGCCCAAGTTACAAGTGTGAAGTCTTGATGGTTATTATGTGGATTGATTAAGAGATTTAAACACATTAAGGGTTTAACACTTAGGATTAAAGTTATACACTCCATCCTAATAGAAGGATGCAGGCATAAACTTAATCACAAAGCCTTAAAGCCTTTAGGGTTTAGTCCCTGATTATGAGGTGAGAAGAGAAGACTCAATGAGACACAAAGGTAAAAACTAAGTGGGGAGACTAATCAAAACCCTAATCATTGTCATGCTTGGTTGTTCCTAAGGTTTGTGAGGTTTTCAAGAGAAGTCTTCAATGGAACCACCAGGAAGCAGATGAAAGGATCAGGAGAAGCAAAGTAACTTGCTTCACTTAAGAAGTCAAGTCACTTGAGGAAAGAAAGTAAGAAGAAGAAGAATGAGCAAGCTAAAACTCAAACACATGACAAAATGCAGCAAGGATGTATGAAAGAGATGAAAAGAAAGTTGTGAGAAGTGAAGGCAAATTCACTTCTCAAAGCTACTTACCACCTGAAAAGTTAGAAAAGAAATGCAATGCAATGCAAAATGGGATGGAATGGTATGATGAGAAACAAAACCAGAAGCACACACATGATGTTAATGATGCTATGAGATGCTACAAACATGAAACAAGGCATGGAGGTGATCATACAAGCTTATGGATGCAAATGAAACAAGCTAAGGGGCATGAACATACATGAAAAGTTATGAAATGCAAATGGCATACAACATGGGAAATGCAAGATGCAATGATCAAACATGCTTTCAATATGTCTTATGATGTCAAATGGATCACAAGAATGCATAAAATGCTATGGCAAGTGTAACACGGTGGGAGAACTGACTTTAGTTATGTTGCGGATAGCAAGAGTCGCCACCGACTTTTATTTTATCCAAAGGAAAGGCATAAAAGAACAGGAAAGACCTTTTAAAAGATTTTTTTGGGTCCGGGGGGTAGGTTATGTAAAGGGAAGGTGTTAGCACCCTTTACATCCATGGTTATCCATGGGCTCTTAGTTACTTAGCTCACTTTGAATTGTTTTTGAAAAGTGTAGTGTGTGAATAGAAATCTTCATAATAGTTAATAATGATCCATGTACGGATGCGTAAAAACTTGTGTTTGAAAATTTGTTTGAAATTGTAAAGTGTTTGAAAAGTTTTGAATGAAGTGAGCAAGCAACTATGAGGTACCTACCCTAAAGTTTAAGTTTTTCGGTTCTTTATCCTTTAAGTGGTAAGACTATCCCTATTATTAAGGAATAGGTAGTCATTACCTTGGATGTAAGGGACATGTGAGGGACATCTATTTATGTAGGCAACTGTGGGGTGTATTAAGCATTTAGGAGGGACTATCATCATTATTCGAAAAGGGACTTGATCTTTAAAGGCAACCATTAGGGACTTGATGATTTTTCTTTTACGGGACTTGCTTTATACACCCCACTTGACCTTATGATTAGGCAACAATGAGGTAGCCCTAGAAAGTGAGATGGCGATTAAAAATCGACTTACGTGTGTGAGTGTTCAATTTAATATTTATCTTTAAATTTAAATGATCTAAATTAATTTTAAATAACATACATGTTTACACTCCCTATTTTTACTAACCATGACATAAAAATAAATAATTTAAATATTACAAAATATTACATCCAGGAGCAATTACAATAATAATAATAAAGCAAATTAAATAAATAGCAAAATAAATAGATAAATAAAATAAATAAGCAATTATAATTGGGTTAGTGAAACAATAATAATAATAATAAATCACAATAGGGTTAGTAATAATGATAATAATAAATCACAATATATCTAAATGGGGTTAGTAATAACAAAATAGATATGAAAATAAATAGCATTAATGATAAAATAAATAAGAATATTAGCATAATAATTACAAGATCAAATTTTTATGGACAATTATTATTTAAGATTATGAAGAAGATATAAACAATTAATTATCATAAAGTTTTAAATGCTATAAAAATTAAGTTAATTATAAACATATTATGAAAATAAATTATATTAAATTAACAAGTTTTAATTATTAAAAATTATTTACATGCATAATTAGATTATAAACAATTATAGAATATTTACATATTAAAAAATAAATTAAACATTTTAATTTTTAGATTTTATGTACAAATTATTAAATTATTTTTAAACATATTATAATTAGATTATCATAGGTTTAATTACAAATTATTTATATATAATTTAGATTATAAACAAAGTATAAAAAAAAAAAATATTTACATATCATATAGAACAAATTTGATTATAATTATATTTACTGAAATTAATTGTATTAAATAAACATGCTCATGATAATTATATTTACAAGATTTTATATTAAATATTATATATACAACAAGATTAGAAATTTAAATCATAAAATAAAATTAATTTTTATTATCTAGAAAATAAATTAGGTTTTACAAAATCAGGGTTTTAGGGTTTATTAGAAAAATACTTTAAAAGTTTATAATAATATACAAAATTATATATACATATATTATGATTCAATTACATAAAAGAAATAATTTTTGAAGAAAATATGATTTTTTTGAATATTATAAACATTGAGTAACATTTTATTGAATTATTTTATTATATATAATTATTAATAAAACCTAAATTAATTGAACAAAATAAAATAAAAGAAAACAAACCTGGCTGGGATTTGAACCCAGGAGGCTTTGTTCACCAGCAACCACACTCACCACTTGGTCATCACACACGCATGCAGCAAATAAGGGAGTAGAATTGCTTTTGTTCCTTGTCATGAAAAATCCAGAAAATAAAAGAAAGCAAAAAGGCCTGGGTGAGGATTGAACCCAGGACCTTTGAACACTCAAACGCACGCATAACCATCCGGCTGGGAGAGCCCATCTGATATTTGAATGACAATTGAACATAATATATTATACTTCATAGTTAACCTGAAAAAAATAGAAAAAATAATGGTACAAGGCAGGATTCGAACACAGGTTTCGTAACCAAACACAAACGCCTCTTTCCACTGGGACACATGCTTCTGTGTGACAAATAACCAAGATGAATACATAATATTTTAAATCAACATTTTAAATATAACATTCGCGCCAGAACGCCTTCATCTTCAACCTTAAATTCGTAGGGTTTCCTGCGAATTTTTCTGGGAAAACTCCTACGGATTTTCATGCCATTCAAACCTGCGAATCACATACAGCGTCATACAAGTGAAATTTCTTCAAATTGAACCTGCAAACATGATCTACACAACAATTACAGTCCAAATATGAGTCCATTATCAATTTATATTAAGTATTCTATGAATCCCTAATTTTGAAGCTTTAACCCTAATCATGGCGGATTGCTATTTAGGTCACGAAACTCCAATCTCTTTGTCCAGAAACCTTCACAAGCTTAATACAAACATCATAAACCAAACAAAATTCATTGAAATACATTAAATTAGTGAAACCGAAAAAAATATATTCAAGAACAAATAGAACTCGGATTATGCATTATGGAGTGATTTTGATGCGTATGAGTGATGGTTTTGCTTCAAGGAGGTCCAAGGAACATTGCTATGTTCTTATTTTACCTTAAAACACCTTGTATGAATGGATCCGAATATGAGTTTTGGAAGAGATTTTTGATTTTATGAACTTACTCTTAGTGCAGAAAAAATCCTCCCTTTTCAATAGAGTTAAGTTTAGTACTTATAGGAGAGTAAATTAGATCAATAAAATTGAATGGTTGTATGAAGAATTTGATTCAAAAAGATTCACAATGATCATGCTTTAAAATCCAAATATTCATGTATGAATGCTTGCTATCTTTGGCCAAATCTCATGATTTCTTTCCTCTTCAATTCAAATCAACATTTAAGATCTTCTAGAAACTCAATCTCCATCAAATATTACATTTTCATATTTTATTTTTATTTAAAATGATTTTTAATGAATTAAATCAAAATAAATAAAAATAAAATAATAAAAATTCAGATTTTTAATGGTTTGGGTCGTGCATGAAGTTGGTGTATGGGTTGGGTCATCATTTGGCAAGCCTATTTGGAAGAAATTGGTTTTAGACCTCCTTTTTCATCATAAACCAACTCAAAATTTCCCAACTTTGCAAGGGCACATATCCTTCAATTTTAATGCTATGAAGATGTTCTTGGGCATTTTGGAAAGCTTAAAGAGTCCTCTAAACAAACACATTGGTTTCATGTCCATATCATTTACCAATCTCAAGTTATGCCCTCTTGAAGTTGTTGACTTTTTGTTGACTTTCAAAAGAACCTATAATGTCTTAGCTCATACCTTCCAAATGAAGCATTTATGGGCTTGGCTTGTGAGACACAAAGTTGTAGAGAATTAAATTTCCTTCAAAATGAGCTTTGAGTGGAGACTTGGTGATGAAGCATGTGAAAGTTATGGCTGGTCAAAGTTCAGTTGACTTTTACTGAGGAAACCCTAATTTAGAAACTCCTGATTCTTGATGATCTGAAATCTCCTTGATGAATCATGATCAACCCTTGATCAAATGATGAATTTTAATTCATATACTTGATGTTGGCAAAAAATCATGAAGTTTGACTTTGGTTTGACCACAGTTGACCTCAGTTTGACTTTTTAACTGCATTGACTGATTTTGACTTATCTGATCATCTGACTGAGCAAACTTTTGAGAAAAGTCTTGAAACTTGTCATGGGGGTTCTTACACACATATAAGATGTTATGAAGCTCACTTGAAGTCTTGGAAGTCCATTTAGCCTGATTAAAGTCAAAACCCTAGTTTTGGATGCACTGCTTAGGAGGTGCATTGTCTGAGGGAATTGTCAACTCTTCTGACCAATTGTGAACTTTGTGAACCTTGTGAATCATCATAAGATGTCTTGTGAACCTCATGGGAGGTATTGTGAACCTTGTGAACCTTGTGAACCTCATAAAGTGACTTGTAGACTTCATGAACCTCATAAAAGGTCTTGTAAGCATTGTGAATCTTGTGAACCTTGTGAACCTTCACAAAGTAACTTGTAGACTTCATGAACCTCATGAAAGGTCTTGAAAGCATTGGGAAGCTTGTGAACCTTGTGAACCTTCTTAGAACACAAAGTCTTGTATTGTGAGGGCAAATTTTGGGGTGCAACAGCTGCCCCTGTTCAATTTTCTGAAACCTGAGGGGTTAGATTGGTATATGTGCCAGTCGTGACCTGGAAGGTTGAAGGGGATTGAACACAAAAGCCCAAAAATTTGCACTCACCAGTGCATAGAGTGATACAGATGGCTAGTTGAATATGCTTGAGTGGGCTTAAAGATGCCACTTGGAGAAAAGTTCTTCAGATACATTTCTTGGGGGATAAAGCAGTCCAAAATATGGAGGTATAATGATATCTTTCAGGAGGCTAAAGCAATCCTGAAGTAATGAGAGGCTGTCAGGAGAATAAAACAATTCTGAATATGAAAGTATAATGATAGATGTCAGGAGGCTGGAGCAGTCCTGAGGTATTGATGTGATTTCAAGAGGATTTAGCAGTCCTGATGTATAAGAAGCTGTCAGGAGGCTGGAGCAGTCCTGGGGTAATAATATGATTTCAGGAAGATAGAGCAGTCCTGAATATGAAAGTATAATGATAGCTGTCAGGATGCTGGAGCAGTCCTGAGGTAATAATATGATTTCAGGAGGATATAGCAATCCTGATGTATAAGGAGCTGTCAGGAGGCTGGAGCAGTCCTGAGGTGACGATATGATTTCAGGAGGATATAGCAATCCTGATGTATAAGGAGCTGTCAGGAGGATAAAGCAACCCTGAGGTGACGATAAAGCAGTTCTGAAGTAATAAGAAGCTATCAGGAGGATAAAGTAACCCTGAGGTGACGATAAAGCAGTCCTGAAGTAATAAGAAGCTGTCAGGAGGATAAAGTAACCCTGAGGTGACGATAAAGCAGTCCTGAAGTAATAAGAAGCTATCAGGAGGATAAAGTAACCCTGAGGTGACGATAAAGCAGTCCTGAAGTAATAAGAAGCTGTCAGGAGGATAAAGTAACCCTGAGGTGACGATAAAGCAGTCCTGAAGTAATAAGAAGCTGTCAGGAGGATAAAGTAACCCTGAGGTGACGATAAAGCAGTCCTGAAGTAATAAGAAGCTATCAGGAGGATAAAGTAACCCTGAGGTGACGATAAAGCAGTCCTGAAGTAATAAGAAGCTGTCAGGAGGATAAAGTAACCCTGAGGTGACGATAAAGCAGTCCTGAAGTAATAAGAAGCTATCAGGAGGATAAAGTAACCCTGAGGTGACGATAAAGCAGTCCTGAAGTAATAAGAAGCTGTCAGGAGGATAAAGTAACCCTGAGGTGACGATAAAGCAGTCCTGAAGTAATAAGAAGCTGTCAGGAGGATAAAGTAACCCTGAGGTGACGATAAAGCAGTCCTGAAGTAATAAGAAGCTTTCAGGAGGATGAAGCAATCCTGATGTATTGATGTGCTTTCAGGAGGATAGAGCAGTCCTGATGATCATAAGTTTGTTTGCTGGATAATCAACCTGAAAACAAGGTAGCATTCTGTATAAATAGTATTAGTTCATGTATTATGTATGTATGTATAACATGATGCACCTAAGTAATGTATTATGTATTCATGGGTATGTATGCTATGGTATGATGTAAATGATGTATGTATGATATGACACTGCTGGAAATGTCTGGATATCTTCGTATAACAACTGCTGGCCAGGGAAAATAAATCCCGATTCGTTGTTGAAGAATATGAGAAACTCGTTCCCACCTTGTTTGATAATGTGTTATAAATAACCTTCCGTATAATGGGGATGGCAAGGTATATATAACCTCCCGTCTGCTGGGGATAGCAAGGTGTATATAACCTTCGCCTTCGTTTGATAGTAGGGTAGATATAGCATCCCGTCTTCGTTCGTCGTACCTTTATTGGAAAGTAATTTCCCGTATATCCGTATGAGGATAAAAGAGATGGATATAAATTCCAGGGGAGACTTTTTGAAGATAGATTCGTCCTACTGAGGGTTTTGTAACTGTCTTGTAAAGATGAACCGGCGAAGCTTCGTTGAAATCTTTCCCTTGTTCGTCCTTAGTAAATACTATTACTGCATTTTCATGCATTTCTGGTAAACATCAATCATATTCAAAAGCACACATACATTCAAACACAACCAATGGACGTTTCGCTTAGGGTAAAAGTAAATCTGGATTCAGAGAGAAAAGTAAAGCTGAACTTGAAAACAGAATCGTTTCAACTTTCGAGAGCGTATAACCAAATGGATTTAGAGCTCCTGAAATCCTTAACTTTCGTGAATACCTTCCCAGAAATCTTCATGGTTGGATCTGAAGACATGATACTGACACCATCTGATACTACTGGCATAGACAATTAACTTCCATAATGGCTTCTGCTGAGAATCCAATATCAAGGTAATGTAATGAGAGGAATGTGTCTTCAAATTGTGATGGACCATATACGCTCCGGGTATTTTGAAGAGAAAGCATTGCCCCTTGGTTGAGGACGAATTATACCATAATGGAAGTATGTAATGAGCTACCTCAAGAGAAACAAGCAGAATGCCCCATAAGCATATGCCCCTGGCATCATGAACTTTGCAGTGTTACTCTTGGTAATTCAAATATATGAGAAAAGTTGCCTCTGGCTATTAAGCACTTGTTGGATCTGGAACTGGTTGCCCTGAATGATTTGAACAGTAACTTGGTATGCCCCTTTGATTAGGAAACAATGACCATGCCCCTGGCATTATGAACTTTGTAATGTTACCCTTGGCACTTCAGGAGATCTGCCTCTGGCTGCTTAAACATAGTTGAATCTTGTCCTGATTGCCCCAAATGAGTTAGGAAGTATCATGGCCTGCCCCCTTGATTGGGAGATAATGACTATGCCCCTTTGTATACATGGACTTTGATCCAGGAAGCAACTTTGTTTATCGGAAGGACTTTGGTTCATTGAACATTCATCCTGTAAGCTTCTTCATTTGTCAAACACTCAGGTATATGCAAACAAATATATTCAAAAATGCAATGCTTATGTCTGTCTTGAAGTTTTTGAAAAACTTTTTTTTTTTTTTAGAAAACTGTGATATTAACTCAAGTTTTATAATAAGCCCTAAAGGAGTCAGGATACCTTTTTGTAGCAGTACGCTTTCGAACTAACCATGCTTCAGTTAGGACTTTTAAAGGGTTGTAACGTGGTCTGGTTCACGGTTTAAGAAACAAAGGATAAAGGCTCAAGTTTATTTGTACCCAACCCATTCTCCATGATGTTCTCCAGTCCTATACTCAGTTAACTTATGCATTGAGGCTCAAATGAGTTTGGAATTGTAACACTGACATTTGTGATGGTTCAGAAACCCAAAATTTATTTGAACATTCAGTCCTCTTTCTTTGTTGAGGATTCATAGTGACCTCTTTTATTTATTTATTATTATCCCTTCCTTTTGCCTGAACTGTTTATTTCAAGGTTACAGTCAGCGGGATGTCTTAATGTTTTACTAAGTCTCCTTCATAGGTTTTGACTTAGTAAGCTTTTCTTTTGCTGGATATTGACTGTCAGGTTTAATGATTACAGAGAACCATCATTAGTTGTGTACAACACAGATAATTGGCATATTTGAGTTAACCGAGTAACTACCCTGCCCCAGGTTATGAATAAGGGTTTTAATTTGTGCGAGAATAAAAACTCCTACTTCATAGGCTCAAAAGGGTTGACTAGGGATTAACTTCCTTATATCTCCACTGTTTAGGAATTGAAACAATGCTTGTACATCGTCAGCATAGTCTGTTCAAAAGCATACTGCATAAGATTATGGTATTGTTTTCGTCATCCTCCCTCTACAGGCTTATAGCTTTATTAGGAGTTAAATATCACAAGATAGAAATAAGAAGCATAATTCAAAATATAGTGGAACGAATGGATTAATTCAAGACAAACATATGCAATGCATTAATGAAAACAGAAGTTTAACATAGTAGTAAGTGTTCAAACAAACAAAAGAAATTACAAATGAAAATTCAAATGTTCTCAAAGTCTCTTCCTCTAAACTTGCCACTTCAGTTATCTGGAAACTTTGATGCTTGATGGACGATAGAAGAACTCAACCTGGCCTTCTAGAGTAACCTCGAGTATTCCTTCGTCAATTAGGTCTTGAATCTTATTCTTCAACATCCAGCAGTTATTAGTATCATGTCCAGGACTGTTGGAGTGATACTCACACCTTGCCTTGGAATTATAGTGAGGAGAGGCAGTTTTAGGATTTTGAGGAGGACTTTTCAAAGAAACTAGTTTCATCTCCAACAAGCATTGCAGAACTTGTGACATTGGAGTGCTGAACTTGATAAACTGCCTTCTACATTCCTTGTGTTGAGATGGATTAACCTTATCAGGTCTTTTTCCTTCAACTAAAGAATAATCAGTGGCCACCTGTCTCTTACCTTCTTGTATCCTCATCTTCCTTTCAACCAAGTCAGCTTGTTTTAACGGAGGTTCGCTGACAATCAGATCCCTGACCCTATTACTTTGAAGTTTTTGGACAAAGGTTCTCAGCTCTTCTTGCCCCTGAGCTAAACTTTGAATAAGGACCAACTGGTCGTTCATCTGGATCCTCATTTCTGTCATCTCAGCTTGTAGTTGTTTCAGCTGATCATCCTTGTTGTCCTCAGGATTCTTCTTCTTAGCCAGCAGTATCTTCAATTCATCCTGCCCCTTGGTCAGGTTCAGGATCAGCTCTTGGAACTGTGTATTTTGTGCCTGGAGATCCTTAACTGTTTGTTCAAGAGCCATTGCTGAAATAAACAGCGAGAAGATGAGAAACCTGTGCACAATTATAAACCTGTGATGCAATGAAATGATATATGAATGCATATGCAATGTTTTCAAGGACCGCAGGATTTAAATTTTCTTAGACAAACACGAAAGTAAATTTTTATTAGTAATAACTTTGTTTTGCCTTTTAGGCTTACAAAAATGAAAATGAAATAAGTACAAAAAATGGGGTTTTAAGTCTCCCATGGACGTTTCCTCTTTGTGTTGAGGTATGAGTTGAGGTTCCGTTCCTCATGAAGTTGCTTTGTTAGCTCTAAGATTCTTGCTTGGCTTGCTTTGTAATGAGCCTCGAAAGTATCCCTTTGCTCCTTCAGTTGGATCCATGATCTCTGCAAGTCTTCCATATCAGTAGGCATGTCTGGGTGAAGGATGGTATAAGCTGTATCTCCTTCAGCAACAGGTTCCATGGTAACTGGTAGGATGGCAGGATATGGCATCATGAGAGTCTGAGCACGAGATCGTACCCATCTGAGATAAGCCTCCATAGGAATAGTGTACTTAGGCTCCAGTGTCTTGATGTCAATCCTGTTTACCTTTCCCCAAGCTCGTATGAATCTCTGACGGTAACCCTGAAGATCGTTGTCGTAATCAAACACAATGCCCTGAATCAACATGTCATGTGGGCCATCACTTCGGGCGTAACCAAACTGTCGTAAAGCTAGAGAGGGGTTGTAGGTGATGCCTCCTCTTATGCCTAGTAGTGGCACATTAGGAAACTCCCCACAACGGTCAATGATGGTGACATTCTCCATAGATCTGGAGCACCAATGGATATCTGAGTGAGAAAGTGACATGATCCTCTTGGACCATCTGAACCCTTGCTCATTCTTCATTACTGAGCGAGGAAGGTGAGAAATAAACCACCTAGAAAGTAAGGGTATGCAGCACATCAAAGTTCCTCTTGCCCTTGTAGTACGGGTATGAAGAGAATGTAGAATGTCTCCAAGCAATGTAGGCACTGGATTGTGACTCAGGAATATGTTGATGGCATGAACGTCTATGAACTGATCTGGATTGGGGAACAATACTAAGCCATATATCAGCAAGGCTAAGGTCTCCTCAAAAGCATCATAGCTCATGACCTTCAAGAACATTTGAGCCTTATCCATTAGCACCTTGGCAAGAATACCCTTGACTCCACTTCTCGTTTCTAGGACAATGTCAGACTTCTTCAGATGTAAGGCTGCAGCAATAACCTCGGGTTTAAGCTCCTTCTCCAAGCCTGTGAATGGCTTTTGATCAAGAACAGGTATACCCAGAAGTTTAGAGAACTCTTCCATTGTAGGAACCAGCTGGTAGTCGGGGAATGTAAAGCAGTGGTGCTTAGGGTCAAAGAACTGAAACAGCACACTCATCATGTCTTCACTGAACCCTGAAGTGACTAGATCCAATAGGTGACCATGTCTCTTGTTGAACTGGGAATGATCAGACACTTGAGAAACCAACTCTTTAAGCTTGGGAGGTATCCCTACAAAGTTGATCCTGATGGTGTTTCTACGAGCAGAAGCCATGACCTGCAACAAAGAACAAAGATAAATCCTTTGGTCCTTGAAATGGTTAGTGAAAATGCTATGCTTATGATGCATGATGATGTCATGATGTTATGCTCAATCACAAACATGTGGCACACACAAACAAGTCACACCATAGCCCTAGGTTTAAAGGCTTGCATGAGGTTTAAGGTAAGTACCCTCCCCTGAAGTTAGATGGTTCATCCTGTCCTATAAAAGTAACCAGGTTCTAAGGGATCTCAATATCATTGATCCTTCACAAGGGTGGTTGTTCAGTAGGCAACTTACTTGCCAACCAAAACCCTCCAAGTTTAGAATCTCAATGAGCGTAGTATCGAGTATCAACCAACTTCAGTCTTCACCAAAGCCGGTTATCTCACTACTTTTCTAAAGGCTAAGATGGGATAACTAGGGTTCTAAAAGTTAGTTAGTGCATTGATAACATATGGCAGCCTCATATTATCCTCAACTTGACTTAAGGAACATAAGCACCGACCAAGAAGTCACACTAACTATGGCCACCAGATCAACCGTATCGATATACGTCGTACAGTTTCCTTGGTCTATTGCCATTTACCTAAGGTACACTAGATCCGGGTTAGGACCTTTCACACATAAGAGCATCCCAACAAGTAATATAAAGCAAACAAGGCAAACAATTTAAAGGTGATCTAATTCCTAAGGGTACCCCTCTTTAATTTTAGTCCCCAGCAGAGTCGCCAGTTCTGTAACACGGTGGGAGAACTGACTTTAGTTATGTTGCGGATCGCAAGAGTCGCCACCGACTTTTATTTTATCCAAAGGAAAGGCATAAAAGAACAGGAAAGACCTTTTAAAAGATTTTTTTGGGTCCGGGGGTAGGTTATGTAAAGGGAAGGTGTTAGCACCCTTTACATCCATGGTTATCCATGGGCTCTTAGTTACTTAGCTCACTTTGAATTGTTTTTGAAAAGTGTAGTGTGTGAATAGAAATCTTCATAATAGTTAATAATGATCCATGTACGGATGCGTAAAAACTTGTATTTGAAAATTTGTTTGAAATTGTAAAGTGTTTGAAAAGTTTTGAATGAAGTGAGCAAGCAACTATGAGGTACCTACCCTAAAGTTTAAGTCTTTCGGTTCTTTATCCTTTAAGTGGTAAGACTATCCCTATTATTAAGGAATAGGTAGTCATTACCTTGGATGTAAGGGACATGTGAGGGACATCTATTTATGTAGGCAACTGTGGGGTGTATTAAGCATTTAGGAGGGACTATCATCATTATTCGAAAAGGGACTTGATCTTTAAAGGCAACCATTAGGGACTTGATGATTTTTCTTTTACGGGACTTGCTTTATACACCCCACTTGACCTTATGATTAGGCAACAATGAGGTAGCCCTAGAAAGTGAGATGGCGATTAAAAATCGACTTACGTGTGTGAGTGTTCAATTTAATATTTATCTTTAAATTTAAATGATCTAAATTAATTTTAAATAACATACATGTTTACACTCCCTATTTTTACTAACCATGACATAAAAATAAATAATTTAAATATTACAAAATATTACATCCAGGAGCAATTACAATAATAATAATAAAGCAAATTAAATAAATAGCAAAATAAATAGATAAATAAAATAAATAAGCAATTATAATTGGGTTAGTGAAACAATAATAATAATAATAAATCACAATAGGGTTAGTAATAATGATAATAATAAATCACAATATATCTAAATGGGGTTAGTAATAACAAAATAGATATGAAAATAAATAGCATTAATGATAAAATAAATAAGAATATTAGCATAATAATTACAAGATCAAATTTTTATGGACAATTATTATTTAAGATTATGAAGAAGATATAAACAATTAATTATCATAAAGTTTTAAATGCTATAAAAATTAAGTTAATTATAAACATATTATGAAAATAAATTATATTAAATTAACAAGTTTTAATTATTAAAAATTATTTACATGCATAATTAGATTATAAACAATTATAGAATATTTACATATTAAAAAATAAATTAAACATTTTAATTTTTAGATTTTATGTACAAATTATTAAATTATTTTTAAACATATTATAATTAGATTATCATAGGTTTAATTACAAATTATTTATATATAATTTAGATTATAAACAAAGTATAAAAAAAAAAATATTTACATATCATATAGAACAAATTTGATTATAATTATATTTACTGAAATTAATTGTATTAAATAAACATGCTCATGATAATTATATTTACAAGATTTTATATTAAATATTATATATACAACAAGATTAGAAATTTAAATCATAAAATAAAATTAATTTTTATTATCTAGAAAATAAATTAGGTTTTACAAAATCAGGGTTTTAGGGTTTATTAGAAAAATACTTTAAAAGTTTATAATAATATACAAAATTATATATACATATATTATGATTCAATTACATAAAAGAAATAATTTTTGAAGAAAATATGATTTTTTTGAATATTATAAACATTGAGTAACATTTTATTGAATTATTTTATTATATATAATTATTAATAAAACCTAAATTAATTGAACAAAATAAAATAAAAGAAAACAAACCTGGCTGGGATTTGAACCCAGGAGGCTTTGTTCACCAGCAACCACACTCACCACTTGGTCATCACACACGCATGCAGCAAATAAGGGAGTAGAATTGCTTTTGTTCCTTGTCATGAAAAATCCAGAAAATAAAAGAAAGCAAAAAGGCCTGGGTGAGGATTGAACCCAGGACCTTTGAACACTCAAACGCACGCATAACCATCCGGCTGGGAGAGCCCATCTGATATTTGAATGACAATTGAACATAATATATTATACTTCATAGTTAACCTGAAAAAAATAGAAAAAATAATGGTACAAGGCAGGATTCGAACACAGGTTTCGTAACCAAACACAAACGCCTCTTTCCACTGGGACACATGCTTCTGTGTGACAAATAACCAAGATGAATACATAATATTTTAAATCAACATTTTAAATATAACATTCGCGCCAGAACGCCTTCATCTTCAACCTTAAATTCGTAGGGTTTCCTGCGAATTTTTCTGGGAAAACTCCTACGGATTTTCATGCCATTCAAACCTGCGAATCACATACAGCGTCATACAAGTGAAATTTCTTCAAATTGAACCTGCAAACATGATCTACACAACAATTACAGTCCAAATATGAGTCCATTATCAATTTATATTAAGTATTCTATGAATCCCTAATTTTGAAGCTTTAACCCTAATCATGGCGGATTGCTATTTAGGTCACGAAACTCCAATCTCTTTGTCCAGAAACCTTCACAAGCTTAATACAAACATCATAAACCAAACAAAATTCATTGAAATACATTAAATTAGTGAAACCGAAAAAAATATATTCAAGAACAAATAGAACTCGGATTATGCATTATGGAGTGATTTTGATGCGTATGAGTGATGGTTTTGCTTCAAGGAGGTCCAAGGAACATTGCTATGTTCTTATTTTACCTTAAAACACCTTGTATGAATGGATCCGAATATGAGTTTTGGAAGAGATTTTTGATTTTATGAACTTACTCTTAGTGCAGAAAAAATCCTCCCTTTTCAATAGAGTTAAGTTTAGTACTTATAGGAGAGTAAATTAGATCAATAAAATTGAATGGTTGTATGAAGAATTTGATTCAAAAAGATTCACAATGATCATGCTTTAAAATCCAAATATTCATGTATGAATGCTTGCTATCTTTGGCCAAATCTCATGATTTCTTTCCTCTTCAATTCAAATCAACATTTAAGATCTTCTAGAAACTCAATCTCCATCAAATATTACATTTTCATATTTTATTTTTATTTAAAATGATTTTTAATGAATTAAATCAAAATAAATAAAAATAAAATAATAAAAATTCAGATTTTTAATGGTTTGGGTCGTGCATGAAGTTGGTGTATGGGTTGGGTCATCATTTGGCAAGCCTATTTGGAAGAAATTGGTTTTAGACCTCCTTTTTCATCATAAACCAACTCAAAATTTCCCAACTTTGCAAGGGCACATATCCTTCAATTTTAATGCTATGAAGGTGTTCTTGGGCATTTTGGAAAGCTTAAAGAGTCCTCTAAACAACCCCATTGGTTTCATGTCCATATCATTTACCAATCTCAAGTTATGCCCTCTTGAAGTTGTTGACTTTTTGTTGACTTTCAAAAGAACCTATAATGTCTTAGCTCATACCTTCCAAATGAAGCATTTATGGGCTTGGCTTGTGAGACACAAAGTTGTAGAGAATTCAATTTCCTTCAAAATGAGCTTTTAGTGGAGACTTGGTGATGAAGCATGTGAAAGTTATGGCTGGTCAAAGTTCAGTTGACTTTTACTGAGGAAACCCTAATTTAGAAACTCCTGATTCTTGATGATCTGAAATCTCCTTGATGAATCATGATCAACCCTTGATCAAATGATGAATTTTAATTCATATACTTGATGTTGGCAAAAAATCATGAAGTTTGACTTTGGTTTGACCACAGTTGACCTCAGTTTGACTTTTTAACTGCATTGACTGATTTTGACTTATCTGATCATCTGACTGAGCAAACTTTTGAGAAAAGTCTTGAAACTTGTCATGGGGGTTCTTACACACATATAAGATGTTATGAAGCTCACTTGAAGTCTTGGAAGTCCATTTAGCCTGATTAAAGTCAAAACCCTAGTTTTGGATGCACTGCTTAGGAGGTGCATTGTCTGAGGGAATTGTCAACTCTTCTGACCAATTGTGAACTTTGTGAACCTTGTGAATCATCATAAGATGTCTTGTGAACCTCATGGGAGGTATTGTGAACCTTGTGAACCTTGTGAACCTCATAAAGTGACTTGTAGACTTCATGAACCTCATAAAAGGTCTTGTAAGCATTGTGAATCTTGTGAACCTTGTGAACCTTCACAAAGTAACTTGTAGACTTCATGAACCTCATGAAAGGTCTTGAAAGCATTGGGAAGCTTGTGAACCTTGTGAACCTTCTTAGAACACAAAGTCTTGTATTGTGAGGGCAAATTTTGGGGTGCAACGGCAAGTCAAGTTATGCAAGCAAATGCAAAATGGATGCATATGGAAGCCCAAATTAGGGTTTATGAACAATACATCAAACAAAAACCAAAATCAGAAGCAAACATCAATACAAAAAATTGAAAATGCACTCAAAGGACCCCTAAACCTATACTAACTCACTGCCCAAAGGAGAAGTTCCAACTCTTAACCTAGTTCAAGTTATGATTTTCCTATGTTTTCTAGGGTTTTAGGGTTCCTTAACAAGAAAATTGCCAAACAAATTGGAAATGAAGGATCAAATCATGGCCATTTAATCTCACAAACTACATGATATGCTAAACACAATGCAAAAAGAATCAAAGTCCAACTCATCATGGTTAGGCAGAAATGATTTTTGGAAGTTTGGATCAAAATAATGCATCAAAATGATTTTAATTCCATGGAAAATTCTCAAAATGCATCAAGATCAAAAAATAAATTTGGTTTGAGGGTTGGACAATGTTTCTAAATGTTTTTAAATGTTTCATTAATTTTTTGGTGATTTTTAAATACCTAAAAGTATTTTTAATTAATTAATCCTCATTAATTAATTAAAAAAGAAACTTTTAAATATTTAAAAATACTTTTTTAATGCTAAAAATAAAAATGAAAATATTTTTGTGTTCTGAAATTAAATAATAACTTGTATAAAAAAAAATCAGAATTTTTGAATAAGTTTTACTATTTTTAAATAAATGTACAAAAGAAATATAAAAGAAATGAAATAAAATTAATAAAATGAAAAGTAAACCAATCCAACGCATGAGATTCAAAGCTGGGAGGAGACCATTGACTTGGCGCGTGAAACAAGGGTCAGGATGGACTCTGGCTTAAATCAGGTTTTATGAATTAATTAAATGGATTAAATAGGCTAATTGGTGATTAGGGCAAAATGGACTCATCTGGACCACACATACACGCGCGAAGTCAAGCCAGTCAACGGATCCAACGCCCTGAATTCAAACCTCACTTAATTACAGGATTAGGGTTAACAACATTCAGGTGACCGGAGGGAAGCTCCGGTCATCTTCTCCGGCGGGTTGAAAACCCTAGATCAAGATTCAGGCCACCATTCATCAAATTAAAAGCAGGGAAATGTTCCTCTACCCAAACCCCACTCAAATCACCTCTCAAACTAAATTTATCATGCACAAACAGAGAGAATCGAAGCCAACAAGATTCACGGGCAAAATTTCAGAGCCTTGGTAAATCCTCATTTCTCACTCATTTTCAATTCTAAGCACATCCCCATGATCAGCAAGACATACACAATCAAATTATAACATAAAATGCAAGCTCTGAGAGAAAAAGTTCATGGCCATACCTGAGGTGGAAGCTTCTGATTCTGGGCTTTCTGGGCTGTCCTTTGGTGCAAACTCACTCCAATAATCCCCCTTGTGCTAATGGTAAGCTTAGATGGAGTTTAAACAGGCCACTTTGAGAGATCCAGTTCTGGTGTATCAGAAAATGAGGTCTGTGTGTATGAGGTTTCAAGCTCTACCAATGGTTGACTCTGGTTCCTTTTAGTGTGTTTGATTTGTTGGTGAAGAGAAATTGGATGTTTGATGGCTGGAAAATGAGATTCGAAGAAGGGAAGCTCTTTGACAGTTTTTGTGAGGACTGTGTTCTGGCTTGCTTCAAGGGCCAATGCTTTGCTATAATCCTCCCAAGTTGTGTGAATAGCCTGTGGAGCAGGTCAGTAGGGGTGGCTGCTTACTGTTCCATGAGTATGGGAGTTTTGGCCAAAAAGTCAAGTTGGCTTGTACTTGCAGCATGGGCTATGGCAGCAGCAGTTTGAGGTCATGTCTTGCTTCAGCTTGAGTTAGGGATAGCCCTTGGATTGCTTGTGAGTGACTGCAACATGTGGATCATGAGCTATGCTAGCTTTTGCAACTTGCCCCCTTGGTGTTTTCTCATGATTTTGTGCCATATACATGAGACACTTCTTGCTGAATTTTGTAGCATGGAACTTCTTTTAGTCATGGCAATGTATAGAAGTCAGCTAGTGATCACATAACTCCCTAAAAAATGGTTTTGCCAAGATTCCCCTGTAACACGGTGGGAGAACTGACTTTAGTTATGTTGCGGATAGCAAGAGTCGCCACCGACTTTTATTTTATCCAAAGGAAAGGCATAAAAGAACAGGAAAGACCTTTTAAAAGATTTTTGGGTCCGGGGGGTAGGTTATGTAAAGGGAAGGTGTTAGCACCCTTTACATCCATGGTTATCCATGGGCTCTTAGTTACTTAGCTCACTTTTGAATTGTTTTTGAAAATGTAGTGTGTGAATAAAAAAAATTTCATAATAGTTGATAATGATCCATGTACGGATGCGTAAAAACTTGTTTTTGAAAATTTGTTTGAAATTGTTAAGTGTTTGAAAATTTGAAATGAAGTGAGCAAGCAACTAGGAGGTACCTACCCTAAAGTTTAAGTCTTTCCTGTTCTTTATCCTTTAAGTGGTAAGACTATCCCTATTATTAAGGAATAGGTAGTCATTACCTTGGATGTAAGGGACATACGAGGGACATCTGTTTAATGAAGGCAACTGTGGGGTGTATTAAGCATATAGGAGGGACTATCATCATTATTCGAAGGGACTTGATTTTTAAAGGCAACCATTAGGGACTTGATGATTTTTCTTTTAAGGGACTTGCTTTATACACCCCACTTGACCTTATGATTTAGGCAACTTGAGGGATAACCTTAGGAATGTGAGATGGCGATTAGAAATCGACTTACGTGTGTGAGTGTTCAATATTATTTATCTTTAATTAAAATGATCTAAATTTATTTTTAAATAGAATACATATTTGCACTCCCTAAATTACTAACCATAGCAAGCAAATTAAATAATTAAATATTTACAAACTTTACACCAAGGAGCAATTACAAAATAATTATAAAAATAATAAATAGCAAAAATATAAATATATAGCAAAATAAATATAGAAGCAAAAATATAAATAATAGGTGAAAAATAAATAAATAAACAATAATGAGGGTTAGTAATAATAAAAAAATTAAATAAAGGTTAGTAAAATTATAATAAGCAAAAGTTAGTAATAGTATGGTTAATAATAATAATAATAGAAATCAAAATAAATCGAATTAACAAAAATATTATAAGAACAAAATTAAAATAATAAACAAAAGTTTAATATGAACAACTAAATAATTATAGCATTTTAGTTTATATACTAATTATTAAATTATTTATAATTATAAAAAAAAATTAAATTATTATAAGTTTAATTGTTTCTATACATATATTAAAAGAAAATAATTTAGATTATAGACATAGTATATAAAATATATTTACATATTATTAATAATAGATTATATTTACAAAAAATTAATTATATTAAAGATTATATTAAATAGATACATGACAATTATATTAAAAATTAGAGAATAACAATTAAGTTTTTTAATAAGTATTTAGAAAATAAATTAGGGTTTTGAAAACTAGGGTTTGTTAGAAAAATATTTTTAGGAATTATAATACACAAAATTTATTTTAATTAATATACATATATTATATTTACACATATAATAAAGAAAAGGATTTTTGAATTAGAAACACAAAAGTTTAGAACTTTTTTTTTTAGAAAATATTTGTTAAACATATATTCATGCATAATTTAAATCCTTATTTAGTAAATAAGAAAACAATTAAACAAATTAAGAAAATAAATTAAATTAAAAAGAGTAAAAGGAAAGTTACCTTGGCTGGGTTTGAACCCAGGACATCCTGTTTGCAAGCATCAAAACTCACCACTAGGCCAGCCAGGCGCAGGTGATAGAGGAATTGGTCAACTTGGTTTTGTGCTTTGTCTTTGAAAAATTGTGAAAAATAATAAAAAGCAAAAAAAGGCCTGGGGTGGTGTTGAACCCAGGACCTTTGAACACAAGCAAACACGCATAACCGCCTGGCTGGAAGAGCCTACCTGATATCAATCCAGCAAACAATAATAATATGTAATACTTAACGCATTAATGAAAAAATACCAAAACATTTGTCGTGGCCAGGATTCGATCACAGGTCCTGTTGCCAATACGCATACGCCTCCTTCCACTGGGACAACATAATTGTTGTGATACCAAACAGCCAATAATTCATAAAATATAATACAAGATTTTTGAATTCACAAACGCGCGCGAAGAAGTCTTCTTCTACCTCCAGAACTGCGAACTTAGCTGCGAAAATAGCTAGGAGATTACCTGCGAAAATAGAATGGTAGCAAAACCTACAAAATTCATACATTGACAAAACAGTAAGATTTTGCGAAATTGACTATGCCATTAAGTTCCTAACAAGATTTCCAATCCTTCTACGTCCTCATAATCCATTTATATTGGCTGGATTACAAAACCCTAATTGGAGCCGTAAACCCTAAAAATGGTGGATCATGTTTCAGGCTATGGAACTTCACCAAACGATCCAGATTCCATCTATAGTCATCAACAAACAAGGTTATGTAAACAAAATTCAATAATATGCAGTGAATCATTGGAATCGAAAAAAATTTTGTCAAGCATAAACAAGCCACGGGTTCATCATTATGACACGATTTGGAGGCATATGAATGATGATTTATGATCAGTGATATCCAATGAAGCTCTCCATGTTCTTATTTTACCTTCTAGTGCTCTGAATCAAGGAATCCGAATATGAGTTTTGGATGGATTTTTGAGGTTTGGAACTTACACTTAGAGGCAGCCAATTCGTGAATGGGCAAGGGCAATGAGTTTAGTACTTATATGTGAATGAATTAGGTTAAGAAAATTGAATTGTTGTGTGGAGATTTTGATATTTGAAGATTGAAAAAGATCATGGTTTAAAATTCAAATATTTGTTCATGAAGGCTTGCTATTTTTGTACCAATCTCATGATTTCCTTCCCTTTTAATTCAAATCAGTATTGAAGAGATTCTAGAAGCTCAATCTTCATCAAATATTGTATTTTCATATTTTATATTTATTTATAATGATTTTTTATGGATTAAATCAAAATAAATAAAAATAAAATAATAAAAATTCTGAATTTTAATCATTTGGATCGTGCATGATGATAGTGTATGGATTGGATCATGATTTGCCAAGCCCATTTGAAAAGAATTGGTTTTAAACCTCCATTTTCATCATAAACCATCACAAAATTTCCCAACTTTGTAAGGGCACATCTCCCTCAATTTTAATGGTATGAGGGTGTTCTTGGACATTTTGGAAAGCTTGAAGAGTCCTCTAAACAACCCCATTGGTTTCATGTCCATATCATTTACCAATCTTAAGTTATGCCCTTTTGAAGTTGTTGACCTTTTGTTGACTTTTGAAATGACCTATAATGTCTTAGCTCATATCTTCCAAATGAAGCATTTTTGGGCTTAACTTGCAAGATCAAAGTTGTAGAGAATTCCATTTCCGTTAAAATGAGCTTTGAATGGAAACTTGGTGATGAAGTATGTGAAAGTTATGGCTGGTCAAAGTTCAGTTGACTTTTACTAAGGAAACCCTAATTTAGAAACTCCTGATTCTTGATGATCTGGAATCTCCTTGATGAATCATGATCAACCCTTGATCAAATGATGAATTTTACTTCATATACTTGATGTTGGCAAAAAATCATGAAGTTTGACTTTGGTTTGACCACAGTTGACCTTAGTTTGACTTTTTAACTACATTGATTGATTTTGACTTATCTGATCATCTGACTGAGCAAACTTTTGGTAAAAGTCTTGAAACTTGTCATGGGGATTCTTATACACATATAAGATGTTATGAAGCTCACTTGAGGTTTTGGAAGTCCATTTAGCCTGATTAAAGTCAAAACCCTAGTTTTGGATGCACTGCTTAGGAGGTGCATTGTCTGAGGGAATTGTCAACTCTTTTGACCAATTGTGAACTTTGTGAACCTTGTGAATCATCATAAAATGTCTTGTGAACCTCATGAGAGGTATTGTGAAGCTTGTGACCCTTGTGAACCTCATAAAGTGACCTTGTAGACCTCATGAACCTCAGGAAAGCTTTGAAAGCATTGTGAATCTTGTGAACCTTGTGAACCTTCATAAAGTAACTTGTAGACTTCATGAATCTCATGAAAGGTTATATAAACATTGAGAAACTTGTGAACCTTGTGAACCTTCTTAGAACACAAAGTCTTATATTGTGAGGGCAAATTTTGGGGTGCAACAGCTGCCCCTGTTCAATTTTCTGAAACCTGAGGGGTTAGATTGGTATATTTGCCAGTCGTGACCTGGAAGGTTGAAGGGGATTGAACACAAAAGCCCAAAAATTTGCACTCACCAGTGCATGGCTAGTTGAATATGATTGAGTGGGCTTAAAGATGCCACTTGGAATATGATGATGTCTTTATGTTGATGCTGAGTATCAGTACTAGGTCTTTGTATAGGCCGTCTCTGAATCATTTATGCAACATGATTTGAATTGTTGGATGGATCAGTAGAAATAAATCTTGTGATGATTATCTCTTCTGGAAATATTTTGGATTAGGGAATGGATCTTTGTACAGACCATTTGCCTATTCTCCAAGGGCCAAAAGAACGTCAGGATTTGTTCTTAAGGATCAAAAGAACGTCAGGATTTGTTCTTCTGAGTAAAATGTCTTGAACAAGTAGCCAAAAGAGCGTCAGGATTTGCTCTTAAGGATCAAAAGAACGTCAGGATTAGTTCCTCTGAACAAGGGGCCAAAAGAGCGTCAGGATTTGTTCTTAAGGGTCAAAAGAACGTCAGGATTTGTTCTTCTGAAAAATGTCTTGGAGGATGAAGCAGTCCAGAAGTAATGATGATAGCTGTCAAGAGGATGGAGCAATCTTGAGGTAATGATATGATTTCAGGAGGATGAAGCAATCCTGATAGATTGATGATATGCTTTCAGGAGACTGGAGTAATCCTGATGTAACAGCATGTCTTCAGGAGGATAGAGCAGTCCTGATGAGATTATAAGCTTTCAGGAGGATAAAGCAGTCCTGAGAGATTGATGATATGCTTTCAGGAGACTGGAGTAATCCTGATGTAACAGCATGTCTTCAGGAGGATAGAGCAGTCCTGATGATCATAAGTTTCTTTGTTGGATAATTAACCTGAATCCAAGGTGACATTCCGTATAATAATATTAGTTTATGCATTATGTATGCATGTATAACATGATGCACCTAAGTAATGTATTATGCACTCATGTATATGTATGTTATGGTATGATGTAAATGATGTATGTATGATATGATACTTCCGGAAGCGCCTGGATATCTTCGTATAACAACTTCTGGCCAGGGAAAATAAATCCCGATTCGTTGTTGAAGAATATATTATACATAATCTTCCGTCTGCTGGGGATAGCAAGGTATATATAACCTCCCGTATGCTGGGGATAGCAAGGTATAGATAACTTCCCGGATGCTGGGGATAATAAGGTATATATCACCTCCTGTATGCTAGAGATATAACCTTCGTCTTCGTTCGATAGTAGGGTAGATATAGCATCCCGTCTTCGTTCGTCGTACCCTTATTGGAAAGTAAATTCCCGAATATCCGTATGAGGATAAAAGAGATGGATATAAATTCCAGGGGAGATGAGACTTTTTGAAGATGGATTCGTCCTACTGAAGGTTTTGTAGTTTTCTTGTAAAGATGAACCAGCGAAGCTTCGTTGAAATCCTTCCCTCGTTCGTCCTTAATAAATACTATTACTGCATTTTTATGCATTTCTGGTAAACATTAATCATATTAAGCATACATGCATTTCTGGTAAACATCAATCATATTCAAAAGCATACATACATTCAAACATAACCAATGGACGTTTCGCTTATGTAAATAGGGTAAAAGTAAATCTGGATTCAAAAATGGATTTTTATTTATATCAAAGAGTGACCCATACATGGGTAAGTTTGTACAAGGAGACATAAACCCTAGTAGGAGGATTTTGTCATAGAGTTTTACAAAACAAAAAAGAATCAGCTATGTGGGAAATAATCCTATTGAGTTTCAATTCTACTATTGCCATTATCTTCAAGTATCTCATCTTCTGCTGTTGAGACGAAAACGATTGGATTGAGCTTTATCTGTTCGAGCTTGAATAAGTAGTACAACTGGTTGCAGTTTCATGGGTGATCCAAACGAGACATAGTCATACGCTTTAATCCCTAACTTTTGCCTGGATTGCCCTTTCAGGTTTTCAATCCACCGGGATACCCTTTTTTGCCCAAGCCGCCTTTTCAGGTTTTCGACTTGCCGGGTGTACATCTTTTTATATATATCCCTAATTTTTGCCCAAACCCTTTTGGTTTGCCGGGATGCCCTTATTTTTGCCTAGGCCTGTCAACCTAGCGGGTCTCTTTTTATGCGTAGTATTTTTTAACTATGTCTGCGTTTACAGGCTGTGGGAAGTCTTCACCATCCATTGTAGTCAGTATCATGGCACCTCCTGAGAACACTGTCTTGACTACAAATGGTCCTTCGTATGTTGGAGTCCACTTGCCTCTAGGATCACCCTGTGGTAATATGATACGCTTGATTACCAAGTCACCAGCCTGATATATCTTAGGCTTAACTTTCTTATTAAAAGCTTTGATCATTCGTTTCTGGTACATCTGGCCATGACAAACTGCTGCTAATCTCTTCTCATCAATCAAATTTATCTGGTCAAGTCGAGTCTGAATCCACTCATCTTCATCTAAGCCTGCATCCTTCATAATTCTTAAGGAGGGGATCTGAACTTCAATGGGCAGAACTGCTTCCATACCATAGACTAAGGAGAATGGGGTTGCCCCTGTTGAAGTACGTATTGTAGTACGATAACCATGAAGAGCAAATGGTAACATCTCATGCCAATCCTTGTAAGTAACAGTCATCTTCTGTACGATCTTCTTAATGTTCTTATTAGCAGCCTCAACTGCCCCATTCATCTTTGGACGATACGGAGAAGAGTTATGATGCTTAATCTTGAACTGCGTGCAGAGATCAGTAATCATAGTGTTGTTCAGATTAGAACCATTGTCAGTGATAATCCTTTCAGGGATGCCATACCTACATATGAGATTATTCTTAATGAACCGTGCCACAACATTCTTAGTAACAGATGCAAATGAAGCTGCCTCCACCCACTTCGTGAAGTAATCAATAGCAACCAGGATGAAACGATGCCCATTAGAAGCAGTAGGCTTGATCTCACCAATCATATCAATGCCCCACATGGCAAAAGGCCAAGGAGCAGTCAACACATTCAATGGTGATGGAGGTACATGGACTTTGTCAGCATAAATTTGACATTTGTGACAAGTTCTGGAGTGTTGATAGCAATCAGCTTCCATGGTAGACCAATAGTAACCTGCTCTCAGTATCTTCTTTGCCATGGTATGACCACTAGAATGAGTGCCAAACATTCCATCATGCATATCTTCCATAATCTCAATTGCTTCCTTCTTATCCACACAACGAAGCAAAGTTGAATCGTGATTGCGCTTGTACAAAATCCCATTACTCAAAAAGAACTTAGCAGAGAATCTTCTCAGGAACTTCCTATCTTTGACAGATGCCCCTTCAGGGAATTCCTGAGCTTCAAGATATTTTTTTACTTCATAGAACCAAGGCTTCTCATCTGCCCCTTCTGTGTCAATCTCATTGCAGTATGCAGGCTTCTCAAATCTATCAATAGTAATCTTGGGAGCTTCATCATCCCAACTGATTTCAAACATTGATGCCATAGTAGCTAATGCATCTGCCAACTGGTTCTCTCTTCGTGGAATGTGTCCAAAGGTAATCTCTTTGAAATGTGGGATCAAAGACAAAACATGCTCTCTGTAAGGAATGAGATTATCATGTTTGGTATCACAATCTCCTTTAATCTGACTCACTATCAGGGCTGAATCTCCATACACATCAAGGAACTGAATCTTCATATCAATAGCAGCTTTAATACCCAGGATACATGCCTCATACTCAGCCATGTTATTGGTACAATGGAAACAAAGTCTGGCAGTAATCGGGGTATGACAACCTTCAGGGGAGCTAATCACAACACCAACACCATTACCGAATGCATTAGAGGCACCATCAAAAACCATAGTCCATCGGGATCCTTGTTCAGGTCTGTCATATTGTCCAGGTTCTTTGGTAATAATCATGATATCTTCATCAGGGAACTCAAAATTCATTGACTGGTAATCATCCACTGCTTGATGAGCCAAATGATCAGCAACAACACTTCCTTTAATGGCCTTCTGAGTAGTATACTGTATGTCATATTCTGTCAAGATCATTTGCCATCTTGCAATTCTTCCGGAGAGAGCAGGTTTCTCAAATATGTACTTGATTGGATCCATCTTAGAAATCAATAAGGTAGTATGGGTCAACATATACTGTCTTAGTCGGCGAGCAGCCCATGCCAAAGCGCAGCAAGTTTTCTCGAGCAGTGAGTATCTTGTTTCACAGTCGGTAAACTTTTTGCTAAGGTAGTATATTGCCTGCTCTTTTCGACCAGACTCGTCATGTTGCCCCAACACACACCCCATTGAGTTGTCTAACACTATTAAGTACATAATCAAGGGTCTTCCATCAACTGGTGGCATCAAAATTGGTGGTTCTAACAGATATCTCTTGATTTCATCAAAGGTAGTCTGGCACTCATCATTCCATTCCATCATCTGATCTTTCTTCAACAACTTGAAGATTGGCTCACAGATGGTAGTTAATTGGGAGATAAATCTTGCAATGTAGTTCAATCGTCCCAAGAAACCTCTAACCTCCTTCTCAGTACGGGGAGCTGGCATCTCTCGTATAGCTTTTACTTTTGCAGGATCCACTTCAATACCTTTTCCACTGACAATGAAACCCAGGAGCTTTCCAGATCTAACCCCAAAAGTACACTTGTTTGGGTTCAACCTCAACTTATATTTCTTCAACCTCTCAAACAACTTGTGCAGATGATCAAGATGTTGCTCTTCATTCTGAGACTTGGCTATCATATCATCTACATATACCTCTATCTCATGATGAATCATATCATGAAACAAAGCCACCATAGCACGCTGATATGTTGCCCCTGCATTCTTCAAACCAAATGGCATTACCTTATAGCAAAAGGTGCCCCACTGTGTCACAAATGTTGTCTTCTCCATATCTTCAGGTGCCATCTTGATTTGATTGTAACTAGAGAAACCATCCATAAAAGAGAATACCTTATGCTGAGCAGTGTTGTCTACTAGAATATCAATATGAGGGAGTGGAAAGTCATCTTTAGGGCTAGCCTTGTTCAAATCTCTGTAGTCCACACACATACGTACCTTACCATCTTTCTTAGGAACTGGTACCACATTTGCAACCCACTGAGGATAAGAAGTCACTGCTAAGAACCCTGCATTGAATTGTTTCATTACCTCTGCCTTGATCTTTTCTGACATTTCAGGACGCATACGACGAACTTTCTGCTTCTTCGGACGACAATCTTCTTTCACTGGTAAACGGTGAACCACAATGTCTGTATCCAACCCTGGCATATCTTCATAAGACCAAGCAAAGATCTCCACATAGTCACGTAACATCTGAATCAATCTGTTCTTGACACTGTCCTCTAAATCAGCCCCTATCTTGACCTCTTTTCTGTTTTCTTCAGTTCCCAAATTCACAACTTCGACTGGCTCTTCATGTGGCTGTATAGCTTTCTCTTCTTGTTGTAACAACCTAGCAAGCTCTACAGGTATTTCACAATCGTCCTCATTTCCGTCTTCAGTTTGATAGATCGGATTCTCGAAATTATAATTGGCAATAGTAGAACTGTTATCAACAGGATCCAGAGTGGATGAGGATCTGCATTTTAGTGATGTGGGTGTGTGTAAGAACACATAGCTGATAAAACAAAAATAAAAGAAAAGAAAGACAAGGAACACAATTTTTATGAAAATGAAACGTCCACTGATTTTATTGAATGAAGTATGCAAATGAAATGACAGCCCGTAACAAGCACACCATTGTGCCCCGGGTAAGGCACATGGCTTGAAAGTTTTATTGTTCAGAAATTACAAATTTAAAAAACACAACACAGTAATAGTATTTACTCCTGACTAAAGGAGATAGGGATAACATCTTCAGCTTTCCAATTATTGAGTCCAGCACCCACAGTAGGAAAAATCCATGCATCCAAGTCGTAGTCTTCATCTTGATCTTTCACAGCATTAATCTGGTCCTTCACAACCCCTTGATTAGTGACACGGGCAGCACGAGCACGACGAACATCCTTCTGGGACTCTGCAGTGAAACCCAAACCAAACTTGTCAGACTTGTATGGAATATCAGGAAGCTGACCCCAAATAGTACAACCACCTTCATCCACCACAGCTCTAGCATCATTGAGGGAGGCCATTGCCATTGTTGGAGGCTTTCTGGTGACCACAGGAACTTTCTTCACAACAGGAGGAGCTACATAATCATTAACAATCCAGGGAACCACTTCAAATGTCTGACACGGAGTTTCAATGTATTCACCTTCCATTTCCAGATACTTGAAGGTATTTACATGGCTGACAAAATATTCTTCTTCTCCATAGACAGTAACAACCTTTCCATCCACCGGATATCTCAACTTTTGGTGCAATGTAGAGGTTACAGCACCTTCCCCATGGATCCAGGGACGACCAAGCAGACAAGAGTATGAAGGACGAATATCCATCACAAAAAATGTAGCAGTAAACACCTGAGAGCCAACTTTGATTGGAAGATCAATTTCCCCATGCACTACTCTTCTAGAACCATCAAAAGCCTTCACCACAATGTTACTGGGCTTCAACACAGCATCTTCAGGACTCAGCTTGTTCAGGACTTCCTTAGGCAACACATTCAAAGAGGAACCATTGTCTATCAGCACATGTGACAGGGTAGTGCCCCTGCATTCAATTGAAATATGCAAGGCCCTGTTATGATCCCTCTTGGCAGGGGTCAAGTCAGCATCAGAAAACCCTAACCCATTGTCATAGGTCAGGTGGGCAACACAGTTCTCAAATTGGTCAACAGAAATTGCACTGGGTACATGAGCAGTCTTCAGAAACTTGATCAAGGACTTGGCATGAGCCTCAGAACATAACAACAAGGATAGCATAGAAATCTTCGAGGGAGTATGCCCCAATTGATCAACAATGTCATAATCACTCTTGCGAATGATTTTCAATACTTCTTCCATCTGCTTAGAGAGGTCATCAGCAGCTGGCACATCAGTAGATACAGGCTCAATAGCAGGACCTTTGCCCCGAGCATCAGTGGTGGAAGTAGTAGCAGGAGTAACTGCATTCTTGGAAGTAACTGGAGGAGAGAAGACTCTTCCACTACGAGTGATCTTGCTGGATCCAGCAATATTATCAATGTCAACAGGCACATCAGCTACAGGCTCTTGCTTAACACCATGGATGTAAACATCAGACCCATAGTGCCAAGGCACAGCTTTGTCAGACGTATATGGGATAGGACCAGGAGTAGTAATGACCACAGGAGCTACTCTGGCTTCAGCAACAACTTTCACAGGACCTTCAGTAGTAATCTTGATTGGGCCCTGATGAGTGATTTTAATAGGACCCTTTGAAGTGATTCTTATTGGTACTTTGTCAACCATGTCAACCTCTTCAGTCTTCCTACCTTGAGTCAGATGATCCACCATACTTTCTACAGACGACGGAGTCCTCTCAAACACTATAGTATACTTATCCATGAGACGTTGAATTCCATCTCTCAATATGAAGCAACTATCCGGCTTATAGGTACAATACAAACAATCTTCACGACAACCTGGAAAGATCCCAGCTTGTACTAACCTCTTTTTGATAACAGACAGTGGTGTGGTCAACTCCATAACTGAATAGACATGTAGATCTTCCTCAATGGCATTGACAGTCTTCTCGTGGTTTGGCATTGGAGCAGTAATCACATTGGGAGTACCCGGAGGATCAAACTCAATTTCTCCAGCATCAATCATATCTTGAATTTTATTCTTCAAGATCCAGCAGTTATTAGTATCATGTCCCTGACAGTTTGAATGGTATGCACACCGTGCATTGGGATTGTACCTGGGAGAGGTAACATTAGGATTCTGAGGAGCCTCTTTCAAAGTAATAAGTTCAGCCTTCAACAAATGTTGCAATGCCTGTGCCATTGACATGTTGATCTTCGTGAACTGCCTTCTAGCCCTCTGTTGGTTACCCTGTGGTTGCTCTGTTGTTGCAGGAGTTGGATTTGAAATATGAACTGCACTAACAGACTGATGCCTTCTGTTACGATCAGGTTGACCATAAACAGCATTAGATTCTTTCTTCCCAGTGGGAGGCTTCTTTGCAGCACCTGATGAGGAAGCACCCACTTGGATCTTACCATTCTTTATACCATTCTCTACCCGCTCTCCTGTCATGATCAACTCAGTGAAGCCAGATGATGAGCTTCCAATGAGATGACTGTAGAACGGACCATTCAGCGTATACATGAACATATCAACCAGCTCCCTGTCAGTCAAAGGGGGTTGAACTCTTCCAGCTAAATCTCTCCACTTCTGAGCATACTCTTTAAAACTTTCTTTGGCACCCATAGACATGCTCTGAAGCTGCATGCAAGTGGGGGCTAAGTCAGCATTGTATTGATACTGCTTATAGAAAGCTTCAGCAAGATCATTCCAGTCTCTGATGTTGACACTCTCCAACTGATAATACCACTCCAGCTGAGCTCCATATAAGCTCTCTTGAAAGAAATGGATCCACAGCTTCTTATCAGCAGTGTGGGGTTGAATTCTTCTAACATAAGACCTCAGATGCAGTTTGGGACAAGAGACCCCATCATAGACAACAAATGTAGGAACTTTGAACCCAATGGGTATGACTACCCCAGATATCAAACTCAAATCCTCAAAATCCAGCCCAGATGATTTTTGCAACTCCATGGCATCCATCCTATCCACCAGCATTTTGAATTTGTCTTCATTAGGCTCATGGTAGTAATTAGCCTCAGAGTCAGAGTCCCCCATAGTGTTGTGGAGACTGCCTCCCTCTTTTTCAGATTCCTCAGATTCATAGTCTTCAACCTGCTCTTTGGTCTTGACAGGACCTCTGAACCTTCTTCCCATGTTGAGCAAACCAGCAGACCTTCTAGTCTTCTTAGTCTTCTTGGCTAGCAGTGCCTTCAATTCATCCTGCCCCTTGGACAGGTTCAAGATCAGCTCTTGGAACTGTGCATTTTGTGCCTGGAGATCCTTAACTGATTGTTCAAGAGCCATTGCTGAAATAAACAGCGAGAAGATGAGAAACCTGTGCACAATTATAAACCTGTGATGCAATGAAATGATATGGTAATGCATATGCAATGTTTTCAAGGACCGCAGGATTTAGATTTGCTTAGACAAACACGAAAGTAAACTTTTATTAGTAATAAATTTGTTTTGCCTTTTAGGCTTACAAAAAATGAAATGAAATAAGTACAAAAGATGGGGTTTTAAGTCTCCCATGGACGTTTCCTCTTTGTGTTGAGGTATGAGTTGAGGTTTCGTTCCTCGTGAAGTTGCTTTGTTAGTTCCAGGATTCTTGCTTGGCTTGCTTTGTAATGAGCCTCGAAAGTATCCCTTTGCTCCTTCAGTTGGATCCATGATCTCTGCAAGTCTTCCATATCAGTAGGCATGTCTGGGTGAAGGATGGTATAAGCTGTGTCTCCTTCAGCGACAGGTTCCATGGTAACTGGTAGGACGGCAGGATATGGCATCATGAGTGTCTGAGCACGAGATCGTACCCATCTGAGATAAGCCTCCGTAGGAATAGTGTACTTAGGCTCCAGTGTCTTGCTGTCAATCCTGTTTACCTTTCCCCAGGCTCGTATGAATCTCTGACGGTAACCCTGAAGGTCGTTGTCGTAATCAAACACAACGCCCTGAATCAACATGTCATGTGGACCATCACTCCGGGCGTAACCAAACTGTCGTAAAGCTAGAGAGGGGTTGTAGGTGATGCCTCCTCTTATGCCTAGTAGTGGCACATTAGGAAACTCCCCACAACGGTCAATGATGGTGACATTCTCCATAGATCTGGAGCACCAATGGATATCTGAGTGAGAAAGTGACATGATCCTCTTGGACCATCTGAACCCTTGCTCATTCTTCATTACTGAGCGAGGAAGGTGAGAAATAAACCACCTAGAAAGCAAAGGTATGCAGCACATCAAAGTTCCTCTTGCCCTTGTAGTACGGGTATGAAGAGAATGCAGGATGTCTCCCAGCAATATAGGCACTGGGTTGTGACTCAGGAAGATGTTGATGGCATGAACATCTATGAACTGATCTGGATTGGGGAACAATACTAAGCCATATATCAGCAAGGCTAAGACCTCCTCAAAAGCATCATAGCTCATGGCCTTCAAGAACATTTGAGCCTTATCCATTAGCACCTTGGCAAGAATACCCTTGACTCTGCTTCTCGTCTCTAGAACAATGTCAGATTTCTTCAGATGTAGAGCTGCAGCAATAACCTCTGGTTTAAGCTCCTTCTCTAAGCCTGTGAAGGGTCTTTGATCAAGAACAGGTATACCCAGAAGTTTAGAGAACTCCTCCATGGTTGGAACCAGCTGATAATCAGGGAATGTAAAGCAATGGTGCTTAGGGTCAAAGAACTGAAACAGAACACTCATCATGTCTTCATTGAACCCTGAAGTGACTAGATCCAATAGGTGACCATGTCTCTTGATGAACTGGGAGTGATCAGACACTTGAGAAACCAACTCTTTAAGCTTGGGAGGTATCCCCACAAAGTTGATCCTGATGGTGTTTCTACGAGCAGAAGCCATGACCTGCAACAAAGAACAAAGATAAATCCTTTGGTCCTGGAAATGGTTAGTGAAAATGCTATGCTTATGATGCATGATGATATCATGATGTTATGCTCAATCACAAACATGTGGCACACACAAGCAAGTCACACCATAGCCATAGGTTTAAAGGCTTGCATGAGGTTTAAGGTAAGTACCCTCCCCTGAAGTTAGATGGTTCATCCTGTCCTACAAAAGTAACCAGGTTCTAAGGGATCTCAATATCATTGATCCTTCACAAGGGTGGTTGATCAGAAGGCAACTTACTTGCCAACCAAAACCCTCCAAGTTTAAGATCTCAATGAGTGTAGTATCGAGTGTCAACCAACTTCAGTCTGCACCAAAGCCGGTTACCTCACTACTTTCTAAAGGCCAAGGTGGGATAACTAGGGTTCTAAAAGTTAGTTAGTGCATTGACAACATATGGCAGCCTCATATTATCCTCAACTTGACTTAAGGAACATAAGCACCAACCAAGAAGTCGCACTAACTATGGCCACCAGATCAACCGTATCGATATACGTCGTACAGTTTCCTTGGTCTATTGCCATTTACCTAAGGTACACTAGATCCGGGTTAGGACCTTTCACACATAAGAGCACCCCAACAAGATAATATAAAGCAAACAAGGCAAATAATTTAAAGTGATCTAATTCCTAAGGGTACCCCTCTTTAATATTAAATCCCCAACAGAGTCGCCAGTTCTGTAACACGGTGGGAGAACTGACTTTAGTTATGTTGCGGATAGCAAGAGTCGCCACCGACTTTTATTTTATCCAAAGGAAAGGCATAAAAGAACAGGAAAGACCTTTTAAAAGATTTTTGGGTCCGGGGGGTAGGTTATGTAAAGGGAAGGTGTTAGCACCCTTTACATCCATGGTTATCCATGGGCTCTTAGTTACTTAGCTCACTTTTGAATTGTTTTTGAAAATGTAGTGTGTGAATAAAAAAAATTTCATAATAGTTGATAATGATCCATGTACGGATGCGTAAAAACTTGTTTTTGAAAATTTGTTTGAAATTGTTAAGTGTTTGAAAATTTGAAATGAAGTGAGCAAGCAACTAGGAGGTACCTACCCTAAAGTTTAAGTCTTTCCTGTTCTTTATCCTTTAAGTGGTAAGACTATCCCTATTATTAAGGAATAGGTAGTCATTACCTTGGATGTAAGGGACATACGAGGGACATCTGTTTAATGAAGGCAACTGTGGGGTGTATTAAGCATATAGGAGGGACTATCATCATTATTCGAAGGGACTTGATTTTTAAAGGCAACCATTAGGGACTTGATGATTTTTCTTTTAAGGGACTTGCTTTATACACCCCACTTGACCTTATGATTTAGGCAACTTGAGGGATAACCTTAGGAATGTGAGATGGCGATTAGAAATCGACTTACGTGTGTGAGTGTTCAATATTATTTATCTTTAATTAAAATGATCTAAATTTATTTTTAAATAGAATACATATTTGCACTCCCTAAATTACTAACCATAGCAAGCAAATTAAATAATTAAATATTTACAAACTTTACACCAAGGAGCAATTACAAAATAATTATAAAAATAATAAATAGCAAAAATATAAATATATAGCAAAATAAATATAGAAGCAAAAATATAAATAATAGGTGAAAAATAAATAAATAAACAATAATGAGGGTTAGTAATAATAAAAAAATTAAATAAAGGTTAGTAAAATTATAATAAGCAAAAGTTAGTAATAATATGGTTAATAATAATAATAATAGAAATCAAAATAAATCGAATTAACAAAAATATTATAAGAACAAAATTAAAATAATAAACAAAAGTTTAATATGAACAACTAAATAATTATAGCATTTTAGTTTATATACTAATTATTAAATTATTTATAATTATAAAAAAAAATTAAATTATTATAAGTTTAATTGTTTCTATACATATATTAAAAGAAAATAATTTAGATTATAGACATAGTATATAAAATATATTTACATATTATTAATAATAGATTATATTTACAAAAAATTAATTATATTAAAGATTATATTAAATAGATACATGACAATTATATTAAAAATTAGAGAATAACAATTAAGTTTTTTAATAAGTATTTAGAAAATAAATTAGGGTTTTGAAAACTAGGGTTTGTTAGAAAAATATTTTTAGGAATTATAATACACAAAATTTATTTTAATTAATATACATATATTATATTTACACATATAATAAAGAAAAGGATTTTTGAATTAGAAACACAAAAGTTTAGAACTTTTTTTTTTAGAAAATATTTGTTAAACATATATTCATGCATAATTTAAATCCTTATTTAATAAATAAGAAAACAATTAAACAAATTAAGAAAATAAATTAAATTAAAAAGAGTAAAAGGAAACTTACCTTGGCTGGGTTTGAACCCAGGACATCCTGTTTGCAAGCATCAAAACTCACCACTAGGCCAGCCAGGCGCAGGTGATAGAGGAATTGGTCAACTTGGTTTTGTGCTTTGTCTTTGAAAAATTGTGAAAAATAATAAAAAGCAAAAAAAGGCCTGGGGTGGTGTTGAACCCAGGACCTTTGAACACAAGCAAACACGCATAACCGCCTGGCTGGAAGAGCCTACCTGATATCAATCCAGCAAACAATAATAATATGTAATACTTAACGCATTAATGAAAAAATACCAAAACATTTGCCGTGGCCAGGATTCGATCACAGGTCCTGTTGCCAATACGCATACGCCTCCTTCCACTGGGACAACATAATTGTTGTGATACCAAACAGCCAATAATTCATAAAATATAATACAAGATTTTTGAATTCACAAACGCGCGCGAAGAAGTCTTCTTCTACCTCCAGAACTGCGAACTTAGCTGCGAAAATAGCTAGGAGATTACCTGCGAAAATAGAATGGTAGCAAAACCTACAAAATTCATACATTGACAAAACAGTAAGATTTTGCGAAATTGACTATGCCATTAAGTTCCTAACAATATTTCCAATCCATCTACGTCCTCATAATCCATTTATATTGGCTGGATTACAAAACCCTAATTGGAGCCGTAAACCCTAAAAATGGTGAATCATGTTTCAGGCTATGGAACTTCACCAAACGATCCAGATTCCATCTATAGTCATCAACAAACAAGGTTATGTAAACAAAATTCAATAATATGCAGTGAATCATTGGAATCGAAAAAAATTTTGTCAAGCATAAACAAGCCACGGGTTCATCATTATGACACGATTTGGAGGCATATGAATGATGATTTATGATCAGTGATATCCAATGAAGCTCTCCATGTTCTTATTTTACCTTCTAGTGCTCTGAATCAAGGAATCCGAATATGAGTTTTGGATGGATTTTTGAGGTTTGGAACTTACACTTAGAGGCAGCCAATTCGTGAATGGGCAAGGGCAATGAGTTTAGTACTTATATGTGAATGAATTAGGTTAAGAAAATTGAATTGTTGTGTGGAGATTTTGATATTTGAAGATTGAAAAAGATCATGGTTTAAAATTCAAATATTTGTTCATGAAGGCTTGCTATTTTTGTACCAATCTCATGATTTCCTTCCCTTTTAATTCAAATCAGTATTGAAGAGATTCTAGAAGCTCAATCTTCATCAAATATTGTATTTTCATATTTTATATTTATTTAAAATGATTTTTTATGGATTAAATCAAAATAAATAAAAATAAAATAATAAAAATTCTGAATTTTAATCATTTGGGTCGTGCATGATGATAGTGTATGGATTGGATCATGATTTGCCAAGCCCATTTGAAAAGAATTGGTTTTAAACCTCCATTTTCATCATAAACCATCACAAAATTTCCCAACTTTGTAAGGGCACATCTCCCTCAATTTTAATGGTATGAGGGTGTTCTTGGACATTTTGGAAAGCTTGAAGAGTCCTCTAAACAACCCCATTTGTTTCATGTCCATATCATTTACCAATCTCAAGTTATGCCCTTTTGAAGTTGTTGACTTTTTGTTGACTTTTGAAATGACCTATAATGTATTAGCTCATATCTTCCAAATGAAGCATTTTTGGGCTTAACTTGCAAGATCAAAGTTGTAGAGAATTCAATTTCCTTCAAAATGAGATTTGAATGGAAACTTGGTGATGAAGTATGTGAAAGTTATGGCTGGTCAAAGTTCAGTTGACTTTTACTGAGGAAACCCTAATTTAGAAACTCCTGATTCTTGATGATCTGGAATCTCCTTGATGAATCATGATCAACCCTTGATAAAATGATGAATTTTACTTCATATACTTGATGTTGGCAAAAAATCATGAAGTTTGACTTTGGTTTGACCACAGTTGACCTTAGTTTGACTTTTTAACTGCATTGACGGATTTTGACTTATCTGATCATCTGACTGAGCAAACTTTTGGTAAAAGTCTTGAAACTTGTCATGGGGATTCTTATACACATATAAGATGTTATGAAGCTCACTTGAGGTTTTGGAAGTCCATTTAGCCTGATTAAAGTCAAAACCCTAGTTTTGGATGCACTGCTTAGGAGGTGCATTGTCTGAGGGAATTGTCAACTCTTTTGACCAATTGTGAACTTTGTGAACCTTGTGAATCATCATAAAATGTCTTGTGAACCTCATGAGAGGTATTGTGAAGCTTGTGACCCTTGTGAACCTCATAAAGTGACCTTGTAGACCTCATGAACCTCAGGAAAGCTTTGAAAGCATTGTGAATCTTGTGAACCTTGTGAACCTTCATAAAGTAACTTGTAGACTTCATGAATCTCATGAAAGGTTATATAAACATTGAGAAACTTGTGAACCTTGTGAACCTTCTTAGAACACAAAGTCTTATATTGTGAGGGCAAATTTTGGGGTGCAACATCCCCCTTTTGTACTTGTAATGAAAAATGGCTTAGGGATCTTTGAAAATCAAAGCAAACAATGCAAAATCCCTTGGGCCAATTCTGTTTTTGGGGTCATGTATGATCATGTGATGAAGTCTTGAAATCATTTTGAAGTCAAAAGAATGCTTGGTACATGAATTTGCAAGTTTCCATTTGGTGCATAACTTGAATTTTTAGTGATTTTAGCCAACTTTGATGAACCATAACTTTTGATCCAAAATGAATTAGGTCATGTTCTTGTACTTTTTGAAAAGGGAAAGATCTATTCTACAACTTTCATGACCAAAGTTTTTCCATTTGAAGCATTTTTGGATCAAAAAGTAAGGATTGAAAAGTTGCCTAAAATGACAAATTCCTTAAAAGTCAAACTTGCCTCAAAAAGTCAACTTTGCAAAAACTTGTAATCCTTGAATTTTGTGAACTTACAACTTCTTCCATGATCAAATAAAGATCATATACACTCAAAATGATGAAGATCACCCCTTGGTTGGGTCATTGGGGGCCTCAGATGCCCTGATTTTGCACTGACTTGTCTAGAAAGTCAACCTTTGATCAGATGACTTCCCCAAGGAATTTCTTCATGAAAATTGATATGCATACTCCCTATACCATATAGAGACCAATAGAAACAAGAATGACCAAGAAAATTGAAGTTATGGCCTCTGAAACCAAAACCCTAATTTTAGGTCATCTGTGCAGTCAAGCCTGGCTCTGCTTCCACACCAATCCCAGTTCTTGTGATTCTTTGACATTCTTAACTTTGAGAAGATATAATATGATACTTGGACACACATGGACCTATTTGAAGTGATTGATGACCTTTGTAGTGGCTCAAGAGGCTCTTGGACTGCTCAGATCACAAACCCTAGGTGCAGATGACTTAGGAACAATGCAATGACTCCAAATTGAGATGTGAGATGGTATGATTGAGTTTATGCATATGAAATGATCACAAGCCATGATGTGAATGGGTGAGGGCAAATTTGGGGTGTTTACAGCTGCCCCTATTCAAACATGAGTTAGCTGTGCAGGATGTAAGCAACGGCTTAACAGGCAAACAAGATAACTTGTGGTTGAATACCAAAGACAGTCCAAAATTTGCACTCACAGAATGAAGAAGAAAAGAGATATAGATTGTAAAGAAAATAAAGTATATTGTAAAGTATGGGCGACGGAGGACGACCGTCGAACAGAGGAAGACTGCTGGGTAAAAGGCAATGACGGGGACGGCCGACATGCTGGGGATAAAAAGAGTTATGATGGGGACGGCCATCAAGATAAAGCTGTAAAATTCTCTGGGGATTTATGAAAACATGACGGGGACGGCCATCAAGTTCACAAAGTAACCAACGATGGGGACGGCCATCGGGCTAAACTGAAAAGGAAAAGGGACCACGACGGGGACGGCCATCGGGTTAAAGAATAAATGAAATAAATAGATGATGAGGTACGGTCATCAAAGGTGAAGGACGATCACCTAGCAGGGGACGGCTGCTCTGTTGAGGGTAAGATGAGGGACGGTCATCTAAGGTGGAGGACGACCACCTGGCAGGGTACGACTGCCGAAAATATCGCGACATAGGACGAATGCCGGATAAAAGGTCAACGATGGGGACGGCCATCGGATGAGCATGATGGAGGACGACCATCAAGAGGTGGAGGACGACCACCTAGCAGGGGACGGCTGCTCTCAAGGTTTATCATGACATAGGACGAATGCCAGATAACCAAAATCAACAATGGGGACGGCCATTGGATAAAAATGATGAAGGACGATCATCAAAAAGGTGGAGGACGACCACCTAGCAGGGGACGGCTGCTAAATATCACGACATAGGACGAATGTCGGATAGAAAATCAACGATGGGGACGGCCATCGGATGAGCATGATGGAGGACGACCATCAAGAGGTGGAGGACGACCACCTAGCAGGGTACGGCTGCTCTCAGGATTTATCATGACACAGGACGAATGTCAGATAAAAAGGAAATTTTGCTTTGGAAGCGATCTACTGGGGAATAGCAAACACGGACGAGTGTTTACATCCAAGAAACAAAAAGTATAAGTGTTTAGACGTCTGTGTATAGATCAAAGATGCGGACGAGCATCCTTGAGACGACGATACGGACGAGTATCGGGTAGAAACAAATACTGACTCGTGTTCAGAGATGATGATACGGACGAGTATCAACGGGTTAACAGAGAACACGGATGAGTGTTGAATCTGAGAGGATTCTTCTAGGGAATAGTATACATAGGCGAGTATCTATATTCAAGAAGTCAAAAGTGTTTGACACAGTGTATGGATTAAAGATGCGGACGAGCATCCTTAAGACTATGATACGGACGAGTATCATGTAGAAACAAACTCTCGACGCATGTTCTGAGATGATGGTACGGACGTGTACCAATGAGTTAACAAAGAACAAGGACTAGTGTTGAATCTGTGGGGATATAAGTGGTATATATAAGTTACGGACAAGTATCAGTATAAGTATGAGTGGTGTATAGATGAGTGTTTAACAGCTGGGGAGAGTGACACGGACGAGTGTCAAAGGAGAAGAGTGTGATATGAACAAGTATCTGGTGTACAAAGTGTAGGCGACTGCGCTGGGGATATGACACGGACGGGTGTCAAAGGGTGTATATACCGGTGTTTGTGAATGTGAGGCAACTGCTTTTGCTGGGGAATCTCCGCTGGGGATTTTTTGGGGGGAGTTTTCTGTATACTGTCGAAATGTCATTATTTACAAGTGTTGATTCAAGACATGGCTTATGATCATGCTATATGTTTGGTTCTTTTGCCGTAATGCTCCGTATTAGACGAAATGCTACGCTTTATGGGTGAATATGATGCGAATGCTATGATTATGCAAAAGGTACCAAACCGGGACTCGGATCCCGTCACTACGAAGATCTTCGACCGATCTGTTTGAAATGGACATCCCAGCTGGGGGTGAGATCACTGGTAGATCTGATGAGATGCTATTGCCTAGGGATACAGGTCATTGATAGACCCATCCTTGTACTGGGGACCCAGCTGGGGTTTGCAGAAGCTTTCTTTACTCTGTTGTGATTCTTCATGCACTGCTCTTTCTGGGTAGAGGCTGAGACTCTGTGGGGAGAGGGCTCCTTGACTTTTTGTATTTTGGCTGAGGATGAAATGGAAACTCGGCTGGGGAGAAAACACTTCGAGTGTTAAGACTGAGTGCTGATTTGTCAGCTTGCTGGGATGAAGCTTTCATATCCCAAGCTGCATTCCGGATACCTGAAATCCTGAAAAGATAGAGAAACGCACAAGTAATCCCGAGGTATCCTTTACCGGATTCCGTCTTAGGAGTTTAGACGCTTCTGAGAGTAAGTATATTTCCTGCGAGCACGCGGCTTTTATTATATTTGAAGATAAACATCTGTATTCATGCAATAATTTTTCTTTAAGACATCAGACATTTTTGCAAATAAAAAAAAAAAAAAAAAGTATGAGACGAGACATGACTGAAAATCTGATTTTATTAATTCATATGCCCTGATTTGGCGAGATACAGTCAAAGAAACATATCCCCTGAAATGAGGAAATTGTTACAAATTGAGAAACAAAATGCTGGCAATGTTGATGACGCTTTAAGGAGCTTCCTCTTTACTATGACTCGTATGACTTTTGACATTCTTCTCATCTTGCTTTCTGAAGGATGCTGATTCTGATTGAAGCTTGATCCTTTCGAAGCTTACCAAGTTGTAAATGATACAGACGAATTCAAAATGCAGTTGTTCGCTTATTCCCTTGTTTTGCATGGATCGCCCTTTCGGGTTTTCAATCCATCGGGATACCCATTCTTGCCTGAGCTGTCCGATGCGGCTTTTCAACTCAGCGGGTGTACACATTTTTTGTTTATTTTCCCTTATTTTTGCCCGAGTCTTTTATTCTGTTTTTGACTCGCCGGGATGCCCTATTTTTGCCTGGACTTACATTCTGTTTTTATGTCCAGCGGGTCATTTTTATGCGAAGTATTTTTTAACTGCATCTGAGTTCACAGGGGACGGGAAATCTTCACCATCCATGGTACTGAGCATCAGTGCTCCACCAGAAAAAACTTTCTTTACCACAAATGGTCCTTCATAGTTTGGAGTCCACTTGCCCCTGTGGTCTGTATGAGGAGGAAGGATTCTTTTCAGCACAAGATCTCCTACTTGGTACTCTCGGTGCCTGACTTTCTGATCGAAGGCTCTCTTCATTCTTTTCTGATACAACTGCCCATGACAGACTGCAGCCAATCTTTTCTCTTCAATCAGACTCAGTTGTTCGTATCGGGACCTGACCCATTCTGCTTCGTTCAGCTTAACATCCATTAGTACCCGTAGAGAAGGTAATTCAACTTCAACCGGTAGGACTGCTTCCATACCATACACAAGTTGATACGGTGTTGCCCCAGTGGATGTCCTGATTGACGTGCGGTACCCATTCAAGGCAAATGGTAGCATTTCATGCCAGTCTTTGTAAGTGACTACCATCTTCTGCACAATCTTCTTGATATTTTTATTTGCTGCCTCAACAGCGCCATTCATCTTTGGCCTGTAAGGAGAAGAATTGTGATGTTGAATCTTGAAGTCCCGGCACAGTTCTGCCATCATTTTGTTGTTCAAGTTGGAACCATTATCAGTAATGATTCGCTCGGGAACTCCGTATCGACAGATGATATCTCTCTTCAGAAATCTGGCTACCACTTGTCTTGTAACGTTTGCATAGGAAGCTGCTTCGACCCACTTGGTGAAATAGTCAATGGCAACCAGGATAAATCTGTGGCCATTCGAAGCAGTTGGCTCAATCTTACCAATCATGTCAATGCCCCACATAGCAAAGGGCCAAGGTGAAGACATCACATTCAAAGGATTGGGAGGCACATGCACCTTATCCGCATAAATCTGGCATTTATGGCATTTTCTGGCATAGGCACAACAGTCGGCATCCATTGTGATCCAGTAATAACCTGATCTTAGCAATTTCTTGGCCATGGCATGCCCTCCCGCATGGGTACCAAAGGATCCTTCGTGCACCTCGTGCATTAGCAAGTCTGCCTCTGTTCTATCAACGCATCTGAGGAGTACCATATCAAAGTTTCTCTTGTACAGGGAACCATCAGTGTTCAGAAAGAAACTACCGGCAAGCCTTCTCAAAGTCTTCTTATCATTGGAAGATGCCCCAGGTGGGTATGTTTGATCCTCCAAGAAGCACTTAATGTCATGGAACCAAGGCTTATCATCTTTGACAACATCTACTGCGAACACATATGCTGGTCTGTCAAGTCTGGACACTGAAATTTGAGGTACAAAGTTGACAGCTTGCACTTTGATCATGGATGAAATGGTAGCCAGAGCATCTGCAAACTGATTCTCGTCCCGAGGGATATACTCAAGCTTTACTGTTGTAAAGAAAGTCAATAACCTCCTTGTATAATCCCTGTAAGGTATCAGATGATCTTGGTGGGTGTACCACTTGCCATTGGTTTGATTGATTACCAGAGCTGAATCTCCGAATACAGTTAAAGTCTTGATCCTGAGGTAAATGGCTTCCTCAAGACCCATAATGCAAGCTTCGTATTCAGCTTCGTTGTTAGTGCAGTTAAAGGTGAGTTTTGCCGAGAAAGGCATGTGAACTCCCTTAGGCGTAATGAGTACTGCACCAACACCTCGACCATTCATGTTAACAGCCCCATCAAACATCATAGTCCATTCTTCTTCCGGGTCAGGCCCTTCAGTGTGGGTAGGCTCTTCATGATCTCTTGCTTTTATGCACATGATGTCTTCATCAGGGAAGTCAAATCTCATAGGCTGGTAATCATCAATGGGTTGCTCAGCAAGATATTCAGACAATACACTGCCCTTGATGGCTTTCTGAGATGTGTACTGGATGTCATATTCTGTGAGGATCATTTGCCATCTTGCAACCCGTCCGGTAAGAGCTGGCTTCTCAAATATGTACTTAACTGGGTCCATCTTTGAGATTAAAAAGGTAGTGTGGGTCAACATATACTGTCTCAGCCGGCGAGCAGCCCACGCTAAAGCACAGCAAGTTTTCTCGAGCAGTGAATAACGTTGTTCACAGTCGGTAAACTTTTTTGCTTAGGTAGTATATTGCATACTCTTTTCGACCAGACTCGTCATGCTGGCACAGCACACACCCCATCGACTCTTCTAATACTGTTAAGTACATTATCAGAGGTCTTCCTTCAACTGGAGGCATAAGGATTGGAGGCTCTTGTAAGTATTCTTTGATCTTGTCAAAAGCCCTTTGGCAGTCTTCGTTCCACCTGACCGTCTGTTCTTTTCTCAACAATTTGAACAAGGGTTCGCAGGTTGCTGTAAGGTGAGATATGAACCGTGAGATGTAGTTCAATCTACCTAGAAACCCTCGAACTTCTTTCTCTGTCTTCGGTGCAGGCATCTCTTGAATAGCTTTGACTTTATCAGGGTCAACTTCAATCCCTTTCTCGCTTACAATAAATCCCAGCAACTTACCAGATCGCACCCCGAATGTGCACTTGTTGGGGTTCAACTTCAGTTGATACTTCCTCAGACGCTTGAACAGCTTCAGCAAATTTACCAGGTGGTCTTCTTCAGTAAGGGACTTGGCAATCATGTCATCCACATAACATTCTATCTCTTTATGGATCATATCATGGAATAATGTTACCATAGCCCGTTGATACGTCGCACCGGCATTCTTGAGCCCAAATGGCATTACCTTGTAGCAGAACGTGCCCCAGGGTGTGATGAAGGTTGTCTTCTCCATGTCCTCAGGTGACATTTTAATCTGATTGTATCCTGAAAATCCATCCATGAAGGAGAATACCGAGAACTGAGCCGTATTATCAACCAATACATCGATGTGAGGTAAAGGGAAATCATCTTTCGGGCTAGCTCTGTTCAGATCCCGGTAGTCAACACACATTCTTACTTTGCCGTCTTTCTTAGGCACAGGTACTATGTTAGCAACCCACGTTGGATAGCTAGTTACGGCAAGGAACCCGGCGTCCCATTGCTTTTGTACCTCTTCCTTGATTTTCATTGCCATGTCTGGACGAGTACGGCGTAGTTTCTGTTTAACTGGTGGGCATTCTTCTCTTAAAGGCAGCTTGTGCACAACAATGTCAGTGTCCAACCCTGGAATATCTTGATAAGACCAAGCAAACACGTCCACATATTCTTGAAGCAGGTCAACCAGTTGTCTCTTCACTGAGTCTTGTAAGCAGGCCCCGATTCTAACTTTTTTCACGTCTTCATCTGTACCAAGATTGATCATTTCAACCTCCTCCTGATGAGGAGTGATAACCTTCTCCTCTTGTCTTAACAACCTGGCTAGCTCTTCAGGAAGCTCATATTCTTCTTCAACCCCTTCATCAGCTTGATTGATCGGATTGTCAAAGTCATACGAAGTCATAGCCGTGCTGTTGTCGGTGCTGTCTGGAAGGCATTCTCTGCAAGGGTTCAGTTTGTTCATTTTAGTGATTTGTTTTTAATCTTGAAATAAAGTTGTCATTTTGAAAACATTGCCATTTATTTTTTTGTACAAAAAGAAAAATGGAAAAACAATGAGCGGAAAAGAAAAAGACTCATTTGCAAAAGATGTCTGATATTTCATTGATTAATCTTGTTGCACAAAAATTACAGATGGCCCGATTACAAAATGAGTCTTGTCATCTTGGGCAAGATGCAAGACTTTGATGCATGCTATAAAAATACAGGAAATAATAATTACTCTGCGTGAGTAACTCTTATAATTTCCTGGGAAGACCAGTTTGAGATACTGCTCCCCGGGATCTTTGGACGGATCCAACTCTCCAGGTTGCGGTCACTTTCATCCTCGTCTTCCAAATTGTTGACAGCCTCAGGGGTGAGCATCCCCCCACTAACAAAGTTGGGCTCCTTAGCAGCCTCTGCTTGATCTTGTTGAGTTGGTTTGTAACCCAACCCAAATCTATCCTCTTTCTTCTCCACAGGTAACAGTTTGCCCCAGCCTTGGGCAGTTCCTTCTTCAACAACCTTCCGGGCTTGTTGGTAAGATGTCATTGAGGTTCCAGGTACAGCAGAAGTTTCATTTATGTTCAAGGCCTCGAACCCTTGACTCATTATTTCGTGGATCTCCCCATCCATCTCAATGTATTTGTATGTAGCCAGATGGCTAACAAAAATATCCTCCTCTCCACAGATAGTAACGACTTGACCCTCCCACTCGAATTTTAACTTCTGGTGAAGGGTTGAGGTCACGGCGCCAGCGGCGTGAATCCATGGCCTTCCCAATAGACAGCTGTAGGCAGGCTGTATATCCATCACGTAGAAGGTTGTTTTTAAAGTTTGTGGGCCAATCGTTATAGGCAACTCAATCTCACCCAGAACCGATCTCTTTGAACCATCAAAGGCTCTCACTACCAGGTTGCTGGGACGTAATGCCAATCCGTCATACTCTAGCTTCACAAGGTCTTTTTTAGGTAAGACATTGAGGGATGACCCTGTGTCTACCAGCACATAGGAAAGAACTGCACCTTTACACTCCATGGTAATGTGCAAAGCCTTGTTATGATTGCGACCTTCAGTAGTCAAATCAGTGTTGGTAAATCCTAGTCCATGACTAGCATTAACATTTCCAACCACAGCTTCCAACTGATTGACGGTGATCTCTTCAGGCACATAAGCTGCGTGCAAGACTTTTAGTAGTGCGTTCCGATGAGCCTCGGAGCACATAAGCAATGATAGGATAGAGATCTTGGAAGGCGTCTGGTGAAGCTGATCCACTATTTTGTAATCACTTTTCTTGATGATTCTCATGAACTCATCAACTTCCTGATCAAAGGGTGTTTTCAAAGCTTCCTTAACAATCTGCTCTTCTTGCACCAAGCTTTTCCCTTTTGCCTTGGCAGCAGCTTCTGCTTCGGCAGTGGGTCTTTGAATTTGTGGAGCAAAGAGACGTCCACTTCGAGTGAAGCCTCTGCCTCCTCCCACATTGTCTATTTGTGGTGCAAGGGTTGATGTTTCAAGGGTGATTTTCTATCCTCCGCAGTATAGATCAGAGCCGTAATGCCAGGGGATGGCATTACTGCTTTCATAAGGTACTGGCCCAGGCACCGTGATGGTGACTGGACTGATGGCAGCTGCAGAAGGGACTGTGATAGTCTGTGGATCATAGTATATTGTGACTGGTGCTCTTATGGGAGTGGCATTTTGCGAGTTGTAGGCAGAATCATTTTCAGGATCATAATAAATCGTAACTGTGGAGACATTTGCTGCTGAAGTTGTAGGAGACATTGTTGGAAGAATGGGTGTTGTTGTTGTAGGAGTTTCTGAATGGAGTGGTGCTGAAGTCGTAGAAGGGATGTTTGTTGATATCTGGTTAGTTGAAATGACAGATGAAACATTTGTTGATGAAGCTGAAGAGTTGTCGGGAACAATGGTTGTTGCAGTTGTAGGAGATACTGGAATCGTTGCTGATGAGATTGCTGGATTTGTTGGAATTGATGTGGTGATTTGAAGCAGGCCGCTCTGGATGAGACCATCTATGCCTTCGCTCAAGTTATCACAACCATTTACTGAAATGTTGCAATAAGCACACCCTAGCTCACATCCTGGGAACATTTGGCACTCAAGGAGTTGAGCTTTGATCTCTACCAACGGCGTCCGAATCTGACCCACACTGGTTATCAAGTAAGACGGCTTGTCTTCTTCAATAGCATTGATTCTGGGACCTCCGTGGTTTGGCATAGGGTTCTTATTAACATTTGGTGGTGGTGCAAAATTCAGAGCTTTAGAGTCTACCAAGTCTTGTACCTTCATGTGCAAAGCTCTGCACTTTTCTGTACTATGGCCAGGTGCATTTGAATGAAAAGCACATCTGGCGTTGGAGTCATAATTCCTGGGTAGAGTATTAGGATCTGGAGGTGCCAACGTCCTTAGCTCAACTAGGTTGAGTTTCAGGAGTTGTGGCAATAATGTTGCATAGGGCATAGGGATCGGATCGATCACCCTATTGGCCTGAGAAGGTCTCTGTTGGAACGGTCTTTGCTGATTGTTGTTGTTGGTGTTGTTGTAGTTTCTCGGAGGATACTGGGCTTGTTGCTGGTACTGAGGTTGTTGCTGATAATTTTGTTGTTGTGGTTGATAAACTGGTTGTGGATGCACTGGAGAGGGGATGGTGACTGCCGCCACGGATCTATGAACATATTGGGGTCTGCCCCTGTTGGTATGGATAGCATTGGTCTCACCAGTTCTTCTTGGGCCCACAAAAGGCTTCCTTGTGTTGCTGGATGAGCTGGCACCGTTGTCAGAAATCTTGCCCATCTTTAACAGGCTCTCAATTCTCTCTCCGGCTATAACGACATCCGCAAAGCTGGTAGAAGAGAAAGCAGCCAGCCTGTCAATGTATGTTCCCTGGAGGGTGTTCATAAACATATCTGCCATCTCCCTCTCGGACATAGGTGGCTGGACAGCAGCAGCCAGCTGCCTCCACCTTTGGGCGTACTCGCGGAAGCTTTCCCTAGATGACTGTGACATCCCCATCAGGAGGGTCCTGTTGGGTGCCATATCCAAATTATACTGGTATTGTCTGATGAAGGCCTCTGCCAAGTCCTTCCAACACCTGATGGTTGCTCTAGTCAGATGGGAGTACCATTCCCTTGACGCTCCAGTTAAGCTATCCTCAAAATAAAACATCCATAGCTTCTCGTCCATGGTATATGCTTTCAACCTCCCCAAAAAGGATTGTAAGTGGGTCCGTGGGCAGGAAGTCCCATTGTATTTTTCAAAACAAGGAGGCTTAAACTTATGGGGAATCCTGACCCCGTCCACTAAGCCCATGTCCATAACATCAAAACCCAAAGAGTTTTGAGACTCCAAGGATCTTAATTTTTCAGCAATTTCCTCCAGCCTTCTGTCATAGGCTTCTTCCCCAGTACCCATTACTGTGAACTGATCCTCCTGGGGGTCTTCTTGCAGCACTCTACCTGCAGTGGCAGTCCCTTGAACATTAGCAGGAGTGTTGACCTCTGGATGAAGGTGGGGGCCAAATACAGGTGGATTGACATGAGGTTGGACCCTCTCATTGTTGCTTGTCCCAGCAGTCCCTACATGGGGATCTTCTTGATTCTGCCTTTCCACCATTGCTCTCAATCTTTCTTGGCTCTGAGCCATGTTGTTCATTACTTCCATAAACTGCATCATCTGAGTTCTCATTTCCAATCTTTCGTTGGCCATTTGGTTTCTGACCTCTGCAAGGTCCTGTTGTACCTGATCCATTTGTATGCCCGGAAGGTTGTTACGGGTTGGATATCGGTGTGGACGGTTGAGTGGAAATACCCGACGTCGAGCAATAGTTCCTGAACATCACAACAGAGTTAGTAACAATAAAACAAAAACCTGCAAAACAAAACAAAAGGTTAGCATGCAATGCAGTATGCTTATTTGTTTCCAAGGTATCCGGCTTGGCACTTGGTTTTGACCCTTCCAGACCCTTGAGAAAACTGTTGATGTTGCTTGAAAAGAAATTAAATGGAACAAACTGATACATATATTACAAGAAAGCAAATGATACATAATCTGTTCTTTACAAAACATGCCCTCTGAGGGGTCAAAATGCATTACAAGAAAAATAAAAGTACATGGAATGAAAGCAACAACAAGCAAAAATCAAACACCAAGACCAAACTCATCCTCCTGAACTTCCTTGAGAAGTGCTTCAGTCACAGGATCAGCTGGTCGTTCCGTGAGATTCCTGATAAGGAGATTCCGGGTAGTAACAGCTGTAGTTAGTTTCTTGTGTTGACTTTGGTCCTTTGACCTCTTCACTCCAGCTCTGATCTTCAGCTCTGATATTTCCCTCTGGGCTGCTGCCAGGGCTTCCTGCTGCTCTTTTGCACTAGCTTCCAGCTGCTCTATCTTGTCCTGAGTCCTCTTATCTTCCAGAGTACGAGCTTCGGTGATCCTGACCCACCTAGCTTGACTCTCCTTCAGATACAAGTCTGTCCTGGCTTTCTGGAACTGGGCTTCCTTGCAAGCATTCTTCAGAATTTGCTCTCCAGCCCTAGACTTCTTGATGTAATCCTCAGACTTCTCAATTTTAGCCAGATGCTCCACCCTCAACTTTTCCAACCTTTCAATATCCAACCTACCATCACTCCTCTCCCAGAGGGTCTTCTGCAAAGCCTGAGTCAACTTCTCATTTCTCTCTTTCAAGCTCTCAAACTCCTCTAAGCTGACAGTGGCAGGAGGTGGTGCTGAGGATGATCCAGGCATATCCTCCATGGTAAAGGGCATCCCAGAAAATTGAGCCCTGGCATGGGACCACTCATAATATTATGCTGATGCCACATTGTTGCACTTCCCCAAAATGGTTACTCCTTTAGTTTGAACATTGTCCCAGGCCCAGGCTGCCTGCTTGACAATAGCCAGATTGGGCTTGTTCTCGCAGTAAAGAGTCTCAGCCAAGTCTTGTGCCTTAGGAGTGTGGACCAGTGCATAGCCCAGTTGTCTTTTGAACAGCAGAGGGTTGTAATTAATGCAACCCTTAACTCCTATCAGGGGTACATTGGGAAAATGCCCACAACTGGTGATGATATCCCTGCCTTTTGTGCTTTGAGTGCACCACCTGATATCAGCTGAAGTCAGAGCAGTGAGTCTTCTAGCCCAGTTTCTCTGCTGATGAGGATTCAAAAATGCATCTGTCTTGGGCAAATGCTTGAGAAGCCAAGTATGGAACAAAGGAGCACAACACCTCACTAATCTTCCCCTTTGCTTTTCATTCCTCTGGTGCACTGAGTAGTAAAAGTCCCCGAATAAAGTAGGCACTGGGTTCCTCAGGATGAAAAGATGGATTGCATTATTGCTAATGAATCTAGGCTCATCTGCAAATAATATGATCCCATATATGCTCAGGGCCAATAAAGCACAGACTGCTTTCCACTCTCCCAAAGAAGCCTTCAAAGTAGCCTGAGAGATCAAGAAATCCAGGTGCAGGCCAGAGATTCCAGCCTTAGTAGTCATATGCTGCCCAATCAGAACTGGTTCCAAATGCAATGCCTTTGCCACTTCTTCATTACCAGGAAAGACCATCTCAGGGTTGAAAGGGACTCCACCCCTGATAGGTATCCCAACCAATGATGAGTATTCTTCCAATAAAGGGCCCAACTGGAAATCCTGAAAAGTGAAACACCTCAGTGGGGGATCATAAAACTGAAGGCAAGTATGAATCAAGCTCCTCTGTGAAGGGTCCAAATCCATAACCACATCAAGTATGTCTCCATAGTGCTCCTTGAAAAGTGGTATATGGTCTGGAGTGATCAGGGTCTGAATCCTCCTGATGTCAGCTAGCTCAGGCTGGAAGAAGTGATAGGAGATGTTACTCTTTTTAGGTGCCATGCTATTGAAGAAGAGTTGAGACAGGTGCTGATGATAACACTGAAAATGGGCCACTGACTGGATGATGCAGGTGACTAAAGCAGATAGCTGATAGCTGAAGCAGATGTTGATGAAGATAGGTCTATACTGATGATGGGGTCAAAACCAAGCCAAAAATGAAGATGGATACCCTGAAAGACAAATAAACAAATGTCAAAATGATGCAATGAGGATGTATGCAAATGATATGCAAGGGTTTGTGACTGAGCTGGATCTGATCAAATGCTCTGATATAAGTCCAAGTATGTTCAAGAAATCCAGATGGAGGTCTATAAGTCCAGTAACCAAGGTGGGGGGCTCAAATAAAGAGCCACATGTCCAGGGTTTAGAATCACAAGAACTGTTCCAACATGGAGTATTCTTAATCAAATCAAAGTAACAGGGTATGCTGAGGTCAAGGGTACCTGCAAACCTGTAAACAGCCCAACCCCCTCACAGGTGATGTTCTAAAACAAGGATCCTCAGACTTGGATCAGTTATGAGAAGTGTAAACACTTCTAACCCGGAGGTACAGTGTTTACAATAACCATAAAAGTTCCTCCTCTAATTCACCTCAGTTTCTGAAGGTCAATACTAAAGGTCATCCAGACTTAGCAGGCTTCCCAGATAGCCCTAGTATTGCAGGAAATCTGCAACACAGAGTTCTCAAGAAGAAACCCATATCTGAACTGTGTTTCATATTCCCGCACCAGACCGAGATGGAATGGGAAAGAATATGAACCACTCTAGCCTAGGTGTCACTCAGGTCCCAGGTATAGGACCTTAACTCTCAATAGAACACCCACCCACCAAAGCAAACAAACAGATCCAGCCAGCACAGTATGACAATATGGTATAATGCAAAGCTATACAGAAGGCAGTAAAACAGCTGTACATAAAGCAAATAAACAAAACTAAAGTACAAACACAAACAGCACATAACACCCCAGTAAACACAAATCAATCAAGCGCTAGGAGGAACCCACAAAAAGAACCAGAAGCCCTGGTTACAGTATAAGGGTCCCCAGCAGAGTCGCCAAGCTGTCGCTCCCGATAAATGGGAATGGCCCAAATAAGGGTACACACGCGAACGGTCGGCGAGAGGGACAATGAGAACACACGGCCGTGAACTCACTGGAGATGAAAAGAGTCGCCAGCTAGGCATTTTTTATCCCGGAGGAAAGGCAATGCTGCATAGACCTAGAAAAGATATGGACAAGACGGTCGCGAACCAGAGAGACTGAGAAAGGGGGTTGGTTACAACCTGGGAAGGTATTAGCACCCAGATTGTTCGTCGTACTCGACGGGATCCACGCTTAAAAAGATTTGTGTTTTAAAGGGGTAGTGTCAGTGCAATTTGTGTATGAAAGAGCTGGGAAAAGATGTATAGGTGTCAGTGTGAGAGAAGTGTGAAGTGTATAAATGTACTGTGTCAGTGTAAGAACAAGAGTGACATGCTCAAGATCATGAGGCTTAAAAGAATATTGCTGAAGGAGGGGGAATACAGAGACTTTTGTTCGATAACCGTTAAGTTATGCCTACGTATCCTCTCGTGCAATGAGGAAGTCAGAACACCGTAGTTCGACCCAAGGAGACTGAAGGGTGAATTGACTTGTGAACTGCTTACTTGTCTATGCTCAAGTGTATGACTCGTCTGGCTCGAGTGCTAACTGTCTTGCATTAGACGGAAGAAGCAAGTTCTCGTTTGTGAGTGAAGATGATGAGAAAAGAATCCCGAAGGAGGCGATTATTGTTTGTTTTTGTATTTTCAGTCTTTTATTGCTTTTGGATGTTTGTCATAAGTTAATGAGCTTAAACCTAAACCAATGGATTTAGTAAACTCATCACATCTTCCCTCTGATTAGGGGTAATGAGAATACCTTAAGTGTGAAGTCAGATTCTCACACTTAATCACCTTTGATGTAGGATTAAGATCATTAACCTACTTGTGATTATTTAGATGTTTTTGGTGTTTTTGTTTAGTGTTAAGTAATGAGATTAAGCCATAATCAGGGATTAAACAGACTCATTACACCATCCTAATAGAAGGATAATAGATGAGAGTGTTTAAGCTGAGGAAAGCTCCTCAACTTAATCCATGATTAGGGATTAAACTCATGACAAAACAAAGCCTTTATTAGATGGATTTTATTTAATGATATGATAATGAAGTGATTTTTAGGGTTTGTAAGACAACTTGAGGGGGACTTGTCCATTAACACTAGGGTTAGTCCTTCTTAAACAGTTAAGGAAGAATTAGAACCCTAATGCAAGGCCCAAGTTACAAGTGTGAAGTCTTGATGGTTATTATGTGGATTGATTAAGAGATTTAAACACATTAAGGGTTTAACACTTAGGATTAAAGTTATACACTCCATCCTAATAGAAGGATGCAGGCATAAACTTAATCACAAAGCCTTAAAGCCTTTAGGGTTTAGTCCCTGATTATGAGGTGAGAAGAGAAGACTCAATGAGACACAAAGGTAAAAACTAAGTGGGGAGACTAATCAAAACCCTAATCATTGTCATGCTTGGTTGTTCCTAAGGTTTGTGAGGTTTTCAAGAGAAGTCTTCAATGGAACCACCAGGAAGCAGATGAAAGGATCAGGAGAAGCAAAGTAACTTGCTTCACTTAAGAAGTCAAGTCACTTGAGGAAAGAAAGTAAGAAGAAGAATAATGAGCAAGCTCAAACTCAAACACATGACAAAATGCAGCAAGGATGTATGAAAGAGATGAAAAGAAAGTTGTGAGAAGTGAAGGCAAATTCACTTCTCAAAGCTACTTACCACCTGAAAAGTTAGAAAAGAAATGCAATGCAATGCAAAATGGGATGGAATGGTATGATGAGAAACAAAACCAGAAGCACACACATGATGTTAATGATGCTATGAGATGCTACAAACATGAAACAAGGCATGGAGGTGATCATACAAGCTTATGGATGCAAATGAAACAAGCTAAGGGGCATGAACATACATGAAAAGTTATGAAATGCAAATGGCATACAACATGGTAAATGCAAGATGCAATGATCAAACATGCTTTCAATATGTCTTATGATGTCAAATGGATCACAAGAATGCATAAAATGCTATGGCAAGTCAAGTTATGCAAGCAAATGCAAAATGGATGCATATGGAAGCCCAAATTAGGGTTTATGAACAATACATCAAACAAAAACCAAAATCAGAAGCAAACATCAATACAAAAAATTGAAAATGCACTCAAAGGACCCCTAAACCTATACTAACTCACTGCCCAAAGGAGAAGTTCCAACTCTTAACCTAGTTCAAGTTATGATTTTCCTAAGTTTTCTAGGGTTTTAGGGTTCCTTAACAAGAAAATTGCCAAACAAATTGGAAATGAAGGATCAAATCATAGCCATTTAATCTCACAAACTACATGATATGCTAAACACAATGCAAAAAGAATCATAGTCCAACTCATCATGGTTAGGCAGAAATGATTTTTGGAAGTTTGGATCAAAATAATGCATCAAAATGATTTTAATTCCATGGAAAATTCTCAAAATGCATCAAGATCAAAAAATAAATTTGGTTTGAGGGTTGGACAATGTTTCTAAATGTTTTTAAATGTTTCATTAATTTTTTGGTGATTTTTAAATACCTAAAAGTATTTTTAATTAATTAATCCTCATTAATTAATTAAAAAAGAAACTTTTAAATATTTAAAAATACTTTTTTAATGCTAAAAATAAAAATGAAAATATTTTTGTGTTCTGAAATTAAATAATAACTTGTATAAAAAAAAAATCAGAATTTTTGAATAAGTTTTACTATTTTTAAATAAATGTACAAAAGAAATATAAAAGAAATGAAATAAAATTAATAAAATGAAAAGTAAACCAATCCAACGCATGAGATTCAAAGCTGGGAGGAGACCATTGACTTGGCGCGTGAAACAAGGGTCAGGATGGACTCTGGCTTAAATCAGGTTTTATGAATTAATTAAATGGATTAAATAGGCTAATTGGTGATTAGGGCAAAATGGACTCATCTGGACCACACATACACGCGCGAAGTCAAGCCAGTCAACGGATCCAACGCCCTGAATTCAAACCTCACTTAATTACAGGATTAGGGTTAACAACATTCAGGTGACCGGAGGGAAGCTCCGGTCATCTTCTCCGGCGGGTTGAAAACCCTAGATCAAGATTCAGGCCACCATTCATCAAATTAAAAGCAGGGAAATGTTCCTCTACCCAAACCCCACTCAAATCACCTCTCAAACTAAATTTATCATGCACAAACAGAGAGAATCGAAGCCAACAAGATTCACGGGCAAAATTTCAGAGCCTTGGTAAATCCTCATTTCTCACTCATTTTCAATTCTAAGCACATCCCCATGATCAGCAAGACATACACAATCAAATTATAACATAAAATGCAAGCTCTGAGAGAAAAAGTTCATGGCCATACCTGAGGTGGAAGCTTCTGATTCTGGGCTTTCTGGGCTGTCCTTTGGTGCAAACTCACTCCAATAATCCCCCTTGTGCTAATGGTAAGCTTAGATGGAGTTTAAACAGGCCACTTTGAGAGATCCAGTTCTGGTGTATCAGAAAATGAGGTCTGTGTGTATGAGGTTTCAAGCTCTACCAATGGTTGACTCTGGTTCCTTTTAGTGTGTTTGATTTGTTGGTGAAGAGAAATTGGATGTTTGATGGCTGGAAAATGAGATTTGAAGAAGGGAAGCTCTTTGACAGTTTTTGTGAGGACTGTGTTCTGGCTTGCTTCAAGGGCCAATGCTTTGCTATAATCCTCCCAAGTTGTGTGAATAGCCTGTGGAGCAGGTCAGTAGGGGTGGCTGCTTACTGTTCCATGAGTATGGGAGTTTTGGCCAAAAAGTCAAGTTGGCTTGTACTTGCAGCATGGGCTATGGCAGTAGCAGTTTGAGGTCATGTCTTGCTTCAGCTTGAGTTAGGGATAGCCCTTGGATTGCTTGTGAGTGACTGCAACATGTGGATCATGAGCTATGCTAGCTTTTGCAACTTGCCCCCTTGGTGTTTTCTCATGATTTTGCGCCATATACATGAGACACTTCTTGCTGAATTTTGTAGCATGGAACTTCTTTTAGTCATGGCAATGTATAGAAGTCAGCTAGTGATCACATAACTCCCTAAAAAATGGTTTTGCCAAGAATCCCCATTTTGTACTTGTAATGAAAAATGGCTTAGGGATCTTTGAAAATCAAAGCAAACAATGCAAAATCCCTTGGGCCAATTCTGTTTTTGGGGTCATGTATGATCAGGTGATGAAGTCTTGAAATCATTTTGAAGTCAAAAGAATGCTTGGTACATGAATTTGCAAGTTTCCATTTGGTGCATAACTTGAATTTTTAGTGATTTTAGCCAACTTTGATGAACCATAACTTTTGATCCAAAATGAATTAGGTCATGTTCTTGTACTTTTTGAAAAGGGAAAGATCTATTCTACAACTTTCATGACCAAAGTTTTTCCATTTGAAGCATTTTTGGATCAAAAAGTAAGGATTGAAAAGTTGCCTAAAATGACAAATTCCTTAAAAGTCAAACTTGCCTCAAAAAGTCAACTTTGCAAAAACTTGTAATCCTTGAATTTTGTGAACTTCCAACTTCTTCCATGATCAAATAAAGATCATATACACTCAAAATGATGAAGATCACCCCTTGCTTGGGTCATTGGGGGCCTCAGATGCCCTGATTTTGCACTGACTTGTCTAGAAAGTCAACCTTTGATCAGATGACTTCCCCAAGGAATTTCTTCATGAAAATTGATATGCATACTCCCTATACCATATAGAGACCAATAGAAACAAGAATGACCAAGAAAATTGAAGTTATGGCCTCTGAAACCAAAACCCTAATTTTAGGTCATCTGTGCAGTCAAGCCTGGCTCTGCTTCCACACCAATCCCAGTTCTTGTGATTCTTTGACATTCTTGACTTTGAGAAGATATAATATGATACTTGGACACACATGGACCTCTTTGAAGTGATTGATGACCTTTGGAGTGGCTCAAGAGGCTCTTGGACTGCTCAGATCACAAACTCTAGGTGCAGATGACTTAGGAACAATGCAATGACTCCAAATTGAGATGTGAGATGGTATGATTGAGTTTATGCATATGAAATGATCACAAGCCATGATGTGAATGGGTGAGGGCAAATTTGGGGTGTTTATACCCACTTTCCCAAATAAATAAAATTAACATTTATATATTGAAATCAAAGTTTAAAGTGGAATGCCACGTTTTTAACATTCGTAACCAACAAAATATTCTCTCATTAGAAACAGTGAAATAATAATCGTTTCAAAACAACAAAGGTAATAAGCCAGTTTCAACAAAATATACTCAATATGTTTAATCCCGTAAAAACATATACGTAACGGAAATAAAATAACAACAGAAAGATCCACATCCCGTGTTACATATCACAGCATCCTAAGACTCGAACACGACAACACGACTCCACGTACTCTAAGTATCTGGATTATCTGTACTTCCCAAGAAGCACAGATGCAACAACAACAAAGGGGTGAGAAACAAATTCAAATATAAACGTCTCATATAACATATACAGGGTAGCTTCTCACTCATTCCACAATAAAAGTTACCACAACATTCACCCATAATACACAATGATAGATACAACAATAATTATGCACAACAGACAATAATAAGTATGCAATGTGGCTCAACACGACACAATGTATATGGTACCATGGAGTACGGATGATCGTATACGCCCATCAGACCGATCATCCCAACAATAATCAACAAATGTATGCATGACAATGTAAAAGCATACATCATGTATAATTCACCATATTATACATCTACACGATCCATCCGATCAAAACACAATAAAGTTTCCACCAAAATTCACTAATATTTACCTCACGCGATTTAATCGACTTTCTGACTAAATTAACCCACCTAAATTCCAACATTTATTCGTTCTCCAAGTTAAATCTCAATTAAACATGTCTTAAGATTCATCTCAATACCTCACACTAAAAGAATCGGCTACGCACGTGAAATCGGGAGAGAAATCGCAAAACTGCGCGTTTTTGCACTACACACTGGCCATACGCGTATTGGCCTGGTAGTATGCATATTGACATGGCCTGTACGCCTCCATACGCCCCCCCCCCCCCCCCAATATGCCTATTCATCCCCTCATACGCGTATTGGTCCAAATTCAAGCCCTCCATACACGTAATGGCCTAGTTCATACGCGTATGGGCAGAAACAGTGTGTTTTCTGAGTTTTCTGCATAATTTTCAAATCTATACCTCATTCCAATCGATTCCATGGTTCATACCTATCTTAAAATTGTTTCTACACCAGTTTTTCTCTCTGATTTTCATCCATATTTCATCTATGTTACTATATTCCGATTAATTTTTGTTCTAGATCTACAATTCATTCAGTTCATCAACAACAACAATATTTATCATATTTCATGGATTCATCAGAACAACAACAACAACAACAATATATCAACGAATCATCATCAGAACCATCATCATAAACACAAATCCGTACAAACATCATACAATTCACAGATTCATCGTAAACATCATGAATAACAAAAATCCCTAAGAGGGAAGGATACCCACAACTACCCATCATGTTAAATCACCTGAATTTAAACCATTCTCCCCCCTTACCTCGAATTGGGTGAAAAATCCTGCGAATTTCCTTAAGGTTGAATGCCCTAGATGAAGTTCTTCCTTCCTAGCCCCTTTGCTCTTCTCACCAATTTTCACGATTAATCGTTCTACTAATTTTTCTTTTTACTAATTCTCTAATAACCCTCTCTTCACAATTACTAAACTGCCCCCCTAATCCAGTTAATAATAATATCAATTTTAATTCTAATATTTACTAATATTGGTTTTAATAAAATAATTAATAATAATAAAAATAATAAATAAATAGTATTATTAACATTCACACCCTCTCTATCACTAATCGCATCCGATTGTACCAGTCCCACTAGGACACAACACCAAAAATAATAAGGCACGCACCTTAACTAAGGCACACACAGATAACAAAAAATACTCGATGATTAAATATTAAAAATGGGGGTGTTACAACTCTTCCCCACTTAGAATATTTTCGTCCTAAAAAAAGTACTTGATGAGAAAAGTTTCGGATACGACTCCCGCATCTTGCTTTCTAGTTCCCAGGTTACACTCCCACCAGCAACTCCACCCCAAGCTACTCTCACCAGAGGAATCTCTTTACCTCTGAGTTGTTTCATCTTGCGATCCTAAATTCTAATCGGCATCGCTTCCACAGTAAGATTCTCTCTAACCTGCACCTTGTCTCTCTGAATAACATGAAATGGGTCAGACACATACTTCCAAAGTTGTGACACATGAAACACATCATGAAAATTTGAAAGCTCTAGAGGAAACTCCACCCTATACTTAACAATACAAACTCTCTGCAAAATAGGATATGGTCCAATGAACTTAGGATCCAGCTTCTTTGATTTCAAAGCACGACCAACACCTGTCATTGGATTAACCCTCAAAAATACATGATCACCTTCAGTAAATTCTAATTATTTTCTCTGGTTATCATGATAGCTTTTCTGTCTACTCTGAGACGCTTTCATCTTTTCACGAATCATTCGAATTGCCTCAGTAGTCTGCTGTACAATTTCAGGTCCCAAGACTACATTTTCACCAGTTTCACACCAACATAAAGGCATTCTACATCTTCTACCATACAAAGCTTCAAACGGCACTATCTCAATACTAGAAGTGTAACTATTATTGTACGTGAACTCAATCAATGGCAAATGATCATCCCACGCACCACCTTGTTCCAACACACAGGTTCTCAACAAATCATCCAAAGTCTGAATAGTCCTTTCCAATTGACTGTCCGTCTGCGGATGATAAGCCGAATTCAATTTCAACTTTGAACCCAAAGCCTCTTGCAAACATTTCCAATATTCAGACGTAAATCTTGGATCTCTATCCGACATTATACTCGATGGAACACCATGTAGTTTCACAATTATCCTAATGTAAATCTCAGCCAACTTCGTCAACGGAAAACGCATATTAATAGGAATAAAGTGTGCATACTTTGTAAGTCTATCCACAACCACCCAAATAGCATCAAATCCTCTCGCCTTATTTGGAAAACTAGTAACAAAATTCATCGCAATATTTTCCCACTTCCATTCTGGAATTTCCAACAGTTGCATCAATCCCGGAGGTTTCTGATGTTCCACCTTCAATTTCTGACACACCAAACAAGCATACAAAAATTGTGAAATATCTCTCTTCATACCAAACCACCAAAATAACTTCTTTAAGTCCTGATACATTTCCTTAGCTCCTGGATGAATACTCAAGCTACTATGATGAATTTCTTCTAAAATTTATTTCTTTAGATCAGCATTGTTTGATACACAAATTATGCCCCGGAACCTCAACACACCAGCATTATCCACCTGGAAATCACTTTCAGGATCATTGTCTCCCGAAGGCATCAAATCAAATAACTTCACATCAAGTCTCTGATTCTCTTTAATAATATCTAAGAAATAATTATTCACTTTCAACATTCCAAGTCTAACACTCTCAGGTGTCGTCTCACAAACCATACTCAAATCTCTAAAATGTTCAATTAATTCTAATTCCTTCACCATCAATGCTGACATATGAATTGTCTTGCGACTCAAAGCATCTGCTACAACATTAGCCTTACTCGGATGATAACTCAAATTAAAATCATAATCCTTCATAAATTCTAACCATCTTCTTTGCTTCATATTTAGCTCTTTCTGATCAATCAAATACTTTAAACTTTTATGGTCACTAAATACTTCAAATCTTGACTCATACAAGTAATGCCTCCAAAACTTCAACACAAAAACCACTGCAACTAAATAAAGATCAAAAGTATGGTAATTCCTTTCATGCACTCTTAATTGTCTAGAAGCATAAGCTACTACCTTACCATCTTGCATTAATACACCACCTAGTCCCATCTTGGATGCATCACAATAAACTACAAAAGGTTCACCAGGACTTGGTAAAATCAACACTGGTGTCTTAGTCAATTTCTTCTTTAATTCCTCAAAAACTTCCTCACAAGTTGCATCCTAAATAAACGCTTGACTCTTCCTAGTCAACTGAGTCAACGGTAACGCTAAATTAGAAAATCCCTGAATAAATCTTCTATAATAACCTGCTAAACCAAGAAAACTTTGAATCTCCGTTACAGTCTTCAGAGGTTCCCATTGCAACACAGCACTCATCTTAGAAGGATCCACTTATATACCATCACCAGAAATTACATGACCTAAGAAACTTACATTATCAAGCCAAAATTCAAACTTCGATAACTTAGCAAACAAATTGTTATCTTTCAGCACCTGCAAAGCAACTCTCAAATGTTTCTTATGATCATCTTCACTCTTAGCATAAATAAGTATATCATCAATAAACACTACAATAAACTGATCCAAATAAGAATGGAAAATATGATTCATATACTCCATAAATACACCTGGCGCATTAGACACTCCAAACGACATCACATCATATTCATAATGTCCATATCGAGTTCTAAATGCAGTATTCTGAATATCCCCTTCTTTCACTCGAATCTGATGGTAGCCTTACCTCATATCAATCTTACTGAAAACACGAGCACCAACTAGTTGATCCATTAAATCATCAATCCTTGGAAGCGGATACTTATTCTTAATGGTCACTTTGTTCAACTGACGCTAATCGATGCATAGATGCATACTACCGTCTTTCTTCTTCACGAACAACACTGGAGCTCCCCACGGTGAAACACTTGGTCTAATAAACTTCTTATCTAGCAATTCACCAATCTGAGTCTTCAACTCAGCTAACTCTGATGCAAAGATCTTGTACGGCGCCATAGAAATAGGCCTCGTACCAAGAATAAGATCAATAGTAAACTCAACTTCTCTCGTCGGAGGTAATTCCATAATATCATCAGGAAATACTTTTGGAAACTCATTCACAACTGGCAACTCTATAATCGATACTTTACTTTCAACAGATAACGGCACGAATATTGCAAACATCATCGCCTCATCTTCCAACGAGGTCCTCAACTCTTTCGTAGATAACAAATTAGCCAACGCTTCCTCTTCAGGAGTAAGAAACAACAACTTCTTTCTATAGCAGTCAATATAGACCCGGTTGAATTCCAACCAGTTCATCCCCGTAATAACATTCATACTACCAAGCGGTAAACAAATTAAACCCACATAGAAATCCCTGTCAAAAATACTAATCGGACACTTCAGACATACTAATGATGTAACCACAGAACCAATAGATGGAGTTTCAATAGTCATTCTCCATTCTAGAGTAGACGAAACAATTCCTAATTTCTTCACACAATCAACAGAAATAAACGAGTGTGTTGCACCCGTATCAATAATAGCAACCAAAGGAGTATTATTAATAAGGCAAGTACGTTTAATAGAACGCTCCTCGTTAGTGGACTAGGCTCCCACTAATGCAAACACCTTACCATTGGTTCCATGGGTCTTCTTTGATTTCTGACAAGTTGTACTGATATGACCCTGTTCACCATAATTGAAACAAGTAGGCATAGTCGCTCTACAGTCAGCTACCACATGACCTGTCTTTCCACACTTGAAGCACTTCTTGACTTCATTCTGACAAGTATTAGCACGATGACATGTGCTTCCACATCTGAAGTACTTCACAGTATTGGGATTTTCCCCTCCCCTACTTGGCTTCTTGTCAGCAACAGCTTTCTGTTTACCTTTACCAGCCGGAGCACTATAAGGAGTACCTCCAAACCTCTGCTTACCCTTCTTATCATTCACAGCTTTATAGTGAGCAATACGAGCCCTATTATTATTATCATAGATTATGCTCCTACTCACCAGCTCTGGATAACTCCTAATCTTCTGACAAGCAATGCCCTGCTTGATCTCAGGACGCAACCCATTCTCAAATTTCAAAATTTTCGAAGTCATAGCCTCTTCAGTGTTATAATGAGTACAATATTGTACCAGCTTTTCAAATTTTGCAGCATACTCAGCCATGGTCATAGTACCCTGCTTCAGTTCTAGGAAATCAACCTATTTAGCCCTGCGAACATCTTTCGGTAAATACTTCTCCAGAAACTCACCACAAAACACAGCCTAAGTAACAGCAGTACCTGCAGCTTCCAACCTTTGGCGACTGTTGTCCCACCAGACTTCAGCTTCGCCCTCAAGCATGTGAGTTCCAAACCTCACCTTTTGATCATCACTGCACCCCATGGTCCTGAAGATCTTCTCAATTGCTTTCAGCCATTTTTGTGCAGCCTTTGGGTCTAGAATACCCCCTTCGTACTTAGGCGGCTTGTTACTTCTGAACTGATCCAGATCACGGAACTCAACATTCCCCGCTGCTGGAGCAATGTTTACAACATCTTGTGCCATAGCTTGCATAGCAGCAACAAGTGCAGCATCATTCCTTCCTGCCATACTATCACAACAAACACAACTACTGCAGGTTAGAACACAACAACAACCCCTATTCTAATGACTGACTCGACGCAACATATGGCCGGTTGGACCGACCTGCTCATACAAACATCATACAATTCACAGATTCATCGTAAACATCATGAATAACAAAAATCCCTAAGAGGGAAGGATACCCCCAACTACCCATCATGTTAAATCACCTGAATTTAAACCGTTCTCCCCCTTACCTCGAATTGGGTGAAAAATCCCGTGAATTTTCTTAAGGTTGAATGCCCTAGATGAAGTTCTTACTTCCTAGCCCCTTTGCTCTTCTCACCAGTTTTCTCGAATAATCGTTCTACTAATTTTTCTGTTTTTACTAATTCTCTAATAACCCTCTCTTAACAATTACTAAACTGTCCCCTAATCCAGTTAATAATAATATCAATTTTAATTCTAATATTTCCTAATATTGGTTTTTATAAAATAATTAATAATAAATAAATAAATAGTCTTATTAACATTCACACCCTCATTATCACTAATCGCACCCGATTGTACCCGTCCCATCCGATTGTACTCGTCCCACTAGGACACAACACCAAAAATAATAAGGCACACGCCTTAACTTAGGCCAACACAGACAACAAAATATACTCGAAGATTAAATATTAAAAATGGGGTTGTTACATCAGGGACCACCACAGCCCCCCCCCCCCCCCCCCCCCTTGTTGAAGATAGTCGTCTGGTTGAAATGGGGGGTAACGCGAACTTGCCCACAAGGGTGTCAGTTTTCATAATTTAATCCAAAACATAAGTAAATCTCAAATCTTTTAAAAACCAACATCAAATCAATTAAACCAATAATATCAAAGTTTTCAAGTGATCCCATACCGATGTTACTGGACACAGAGCAGGACTTCACACCTAACTAAACAACAACGACACACTAACTCCAAGCTAGATTACGCACCGAGCTAACCTTGAGTATCTGCATGATGGCATAATAGACCATCACAAAAAGCAGGCATGGTGAGTAAATTCACATTCAATAAAGTAATATAAAAATGAGAATTCATAAACATAAGCTTCAAAACAAATTCAATCATCACAAGACTCATTATACACAACATCAAATATATCATATCACTACACAAACTCAATGCAAATCACGCTATGTCATTTACAATGAAATGCAACCTCTTATTATGCATGTGGTACTGAAACATCCTCATGGATGGACACTGGGCCATCAACCCTCCACAAGGGAGCACATCATAACATCTTATCACTTCAATCCGCACGATGGGATTAAAACTACCAAGGGATCAAAAGTCCCATCATATTTATGCCACGAATGCAAGACGCAATATAAACACACATCATAACAACTCAATTTATTGCATCTGCATTCATCATAATTCATCATATAGTTCCATCATCTAACATCTTCCTCTAAGTCATGTCATCATACTTCATAAACTCATAAAACAACTCAAATCATCATACATCATTTTTATCACCAATACCTACACATATAGCCTCTAAACACAGCATACAACTGTACCAAAACATCATAACATCTTATAGCACAAAGCACGTCGATTAAACCATTTTTCAGAATTAAAATAATTTTGAGAAAAATGCCAGGTCTCGCTAAGAGAGGTACCCCCCTCGCTAAGCGACTAACTCTCGAGTTTAAGAGTTTCAAAATCTTCACTCACTCTCTAAGCGAGCTTCACGATTCCTCAAGAAAATCATGTGATCTCATATCGCCCTTCTACGACAAAACCCATTCCAAACAAGTTTTTAGCAGCAGTAAAATAGAAAAATCACTAATACAACCCATATTCATCATGGTATCATCAAACATGTCATATAACATCATTATTTATCATTCAAATTCATCATAAATCATCATCATATAATAAATTCATCAGCAAAACCCCTTAACCCTAAGACTTTCCCTCAAAACCCTAAATATTATCTCTACATTACAATACCGAACGGAATTACTCCCCATACCTTAGGTTCCGTGAATTCTTTCAATAACTTCTCGCAAAACCTCAAGCCTTCAACCTTTTGCTTTTTCTTCAGAATTATCCTTCTCTTCTCTCAAAGTATGATCGTTCCAAATCATCGTACTATCCAAACTTTGCCCTCTTAGTTAATCTTACCCTTGGGACCTCATTAGTCTTTTCCTCTTTTACCCTCACTTAGCCTTCACCAAAAGACTATATTATCCTTGTCTTATCACTCTTTTTATTTAAATTAATTTCTCCCAATTTAATTAAATAAACTCATTATACTTAATATCCTAATATTATTAAAATATTAAGTCACACTCATGCCTCCACAAAACATCATATCATCAATAATTCATCAAAATTCACAACAAATACATCAATTAAATCAACTTTGGGGGTGTTACAGGGCTTCCCTCCCAGCACCATTTGCCTATTGTTTTTTCCAAGAGGGGGCGCCTGCTGAGATACTCCCCGTGAAGGAGATCCTAAAGTGACAAACTTTTCCAAGGTGGATTGATCCTTAACGGCCTCCACATGGGTCTTGGGTCCCCGCTTCAGGGTCTTGCTCTGAGCCTTCACCTAGTTCTCATGCATCTCGCCCATCGTATCTGCATGACAGGAAAAAATAGTTAGATACAATATAAGAATTCTATGTGCAAGTTGTCAAAATAAAGACTCCACCTAGGAGCACCATCGCCGCATCATCATTCGGGCAGCTAAGAAAGGCATTGGTGCTTATCAACCGAGGAAGTGAAGCGGGTGTCCCATCAAAATTCATGGGCTAGTGATCATCGACATCCACGAGCTCTATCGGGTGGAAGCTCGTAATAGAATTTATGAGTCTACGATAAGTCGTCGTGTCCTCAACGCCCAGCTCCTCCAGCTTAGTTACATAGTAATCACTCCCATGTTGAAAGTGGAAATCCACCCACTCCAAGGGGAAACAAGACACTTGTTTCTCCTCTCCATCCACGGCCTCTTTATAATAGAGAGTGTCCTTGTCCACCTGCGTACAGGCTGAATAACGTAGAATTGCTCGTTAAAATCGTGAACAGACTCCATGTAGGCCTTGAAAAGCGTGTCTGGTTGCTTAAATGACACCCAATTGTGTTGAACTTCCTGGGAATTCCTTTGCAGATGGAAGACCCTATAAAATAAGCTAATCATCGCACCTATCTCCAGGTAACTACACACTAGCTCGAACGCCCTGATGAAAGCCAACGCGTTTGGATGGATCTGGGAAGGCACGAGCATCAGGTGTTTGAAAATTTCTCCTTGAAAGTCATTAAAGGGAAAGTGGTACCCAACTTCCCGAAAAGCAAACTTGTACACAGGGAACCTTAAACCATGATAGTGCAAGCATATCCGCTGCTCGGGCTTAGGGATAGTCGCCTTCCAGTTGGCAATATCCCTCATTTTCTGCCTCTCCACCTGGTTCCACATGTCTGAGTCATCTATGGTAAATAGAGAGGTCGTTTCTTGAGGTTCATCCATGATCCACGATCTATCTCCAACAGGGACATCCGCGGAACTTGAGACATAATCGCGAGAGGAACTAGCTTCCATCCCATGGTCGGCATTTTTGGTTGTGGTCGTTTCACCTGAAAAGCGGAGGAAAACAACTGAATTTGACGATCTCAAATCCACCCTTCCACCGCAAGTCAAGTGAAAGGGTGATGTTAAGGCCGAAGACGTATCCTCGACTCAACCTTTTATCCATAATAGGTTTGCAAGGAATTAACCTCGACACAATGAGATAGTCCTCGCGCAAGAGGTTTTCCCTCGATTACAAATTTTAAATTCTTCTTAGCAGGGAGAAGCCTCTGCATGTATATTCTTCCTCGACAAAGGCATAGTGCCCGACTACAAACACTAAAAATCTCTAGCCAATGTCCTACTAGGATCTAATTATGTTTTTCTATGATAACCCTAGTGTTCTTCCTATGTGCATGCATTCTTCATGATCTTCATGAGATTTTCAGAAAATTCATGTGTTCTTAGAACAACACATGAACTTCATCCAGAAATTCATGAAGATCCATGGATGTTCATTTAAAACTACAGAAATTCAAAGAAAGACGGTGAAGATCTTACCTTGATCCATAGTGGAAGATGAAGATTCACTAAGAGGTTGCGGCGGCGAAGAAATTTCTGGTGGGAGCAGACTTGTAGAGCTAAGAACCCGGAAGGGGAAAGATTTCGCATAAGATACACAAATGAATTTACTTTCCCCCTTATATACTACCCTTTCTCGAATAAGGAAATGAAAATGAAAGCCATCATTATCTTAGCCTAGATTCCATAGGTCTTAACTAGGTAATTAATGTGTCATCACACGTGTCAGCTGGATACCAATCGTTTCATCTTCCCAAGGCTAAACTGAATATTCCAAAGTAAGACAACTTTATGACTTCCCCGTGCGCTCCTGCCCGACATTTGAAAGCCCTGTTTCAAATGACCTTGTGGTCGTGAACTTTTGACGCCTCTTATGTCGGTCACATTTGAAAGTCCCCACAAGATACTATCAGGTTATCCTAAGTCATTTCCCTACAACAAGTGCATTGACTTGGAGGGCTCATGTTCTAGACTAGACTGGCAGATGCCCAGTCATTGGACAAGGTCCAACCCAGTCCAGATTTGGGCACAACCCAATAAGGAATATAGTCATTAAAGTTATAGTCGTTGGAGATCTCTCCCACGTGCTTGATCGTTACCACGCGACCAACTTCCCCTCTGAAACTCACGGAGGCGGTTGGACGCAGTCAAGGACCACGCACCCGCTTATTTCGGCCACATGCCCTTATAAATACCTTCTCCCTTTGGAGGGTCAGGTATTCAATTCTATCTCACCTAATTATACACTTTTCTAACACTTTAGACTTGCTTTCATCCTCCCATTGAAACTTACTTGAGCGTCAGAGTACCTTGCAGGTACCCTACCACCTTTCCTACAACAGTTGTTGTTGCCTCAGTGGAAGGCCACGAGGATCTGTCTCGAACATTTATGTACACTAGGTAATAACAATATTGGGGGGGGGGAATATTATGAACCAATTATGATCCCAAAAAGACATATAGGCTCAATCATATGAGAGTCAAGTCCAAGATGCATCAATTGAGTTGTTAAAGATCAAGTGTGTCCTTGATTAAGAAACGAACACTCAATCATTATCATTTGATGATCGTTTACTGATTGATTTAATTAAATGATATCTCACATGTCACACAGAGGAATACGAGGTAGTTCTTATCACCCCATATATAAAGACTAACACGCTATGATTACATGTATGTTCTCACCATAACATACATCATCATTTTTCCCACCTCTCTTCTACTTAAGTGTTGAATAGTTAACATGTAGATCTTCCCCTCTTTGTCTACCGAAAAGCACTTGGCATCATTCCAATCAACTTCACTTCTTCGTATTTATCGTTACTGATTCATGAACGAAATAAGCATCAAACAAATCATGGAAACCACAATCTTTAAAGTATGTCTTAGAAACCAAAAGCGATCACTGTCTCAAGAATAATTGAAGTTTAGATCCGCAACCCAAACAAATTTGTTTTCAATTATGTAAAGAGTAACAAGATTTCTTAAACAAAAAAATTCAAAGGAATGACACATTTAAAAAATAATCAAAGAGATAAGAAATAAAATTTACTTAAAATATTAAAATGGTAAATGAAAAACATTGTCATAAACTAACCAATTCATTAAAATCACATTACATCAAAGAATATATGACATAAACATATCTTTATGGATGGATTTGTTTCAATCATATTTTTTAACAAGATTATTAAGATTATAGATTTCGTAAAAAAAAAAAAATAGAACATGGTAGTTTCCCCCTCAAAACGAATCTCTTTATATTTATGATAAATAATAATATAGTTGATAAATGTGAAACAAAGAAAATTGTTATTATACCTTTTCTTAGCTCTATACATTTTAGAGTTTAAAACATCAATATTTTATTGCTCCGGTGCTCTTGACCTCACACAAACAAACCTCATTTCCTCCGAACGTTGACCACAAAATAACTTTTATTTTTAAAATCAGAAAAATAAACAAAGTACTCAACTAAGAAAATTAACAAACATTTTTCTCGTACCTCTACTTGCTTTGCTATTAAAGCTATGATTGTGTATACAAAGTGGAAGTTGTTTCATAGCCACTCCTCTAACATTTTTCTCTATCATAAAGTTGACTATGCATTCATATTCTATTTATTCTCTCTATAAAAGCTACAAACCATCAAGTTGATTTTGCATACTTGATTAATCCATATCATTAATATTCATCTAATTAAATCATCAATATCTTCTTACCTTAAGTTTCAAATTAATCCTAAAAATGTCAACCATCATTGATGTGGCAGAGTCAAGCAACCCTCGTGTTAATGAAAAGGCTGCTTTAATACCATCCCCTCAAAAACCAGGAGGTTTGAAAAAAGGCATAGCCATAATGGATTTCATTCTAAGGCTAGGTGCCATAGCATCTTCTCTTGGTGCTTCTATCACCATGGCAACTAGTGATCAAATTCTTCCATTCTTCACTCAGTTCTTTCAGTTTGAAGCTAGTTATGATAGCTTCTCAACTTTTCAGTAAGTCACTCACAAATCTCCTACTATGTCTTTATATCTCTGCACCACCGACACCTCTGAAAAATATGTGTATGTATCTCTGTTAGTGTCAGACATTTGTTAGTGTCAGACACTGACACAACACTGACACTTGTATTATATTATCGTGTCAACATGTTAGTGTCAGTATCGCGTGTTTGGTGTATGTGTCGTGTTTCGCATGTGTATATTCACTGAGATCAAATTAATTGATGCTTACTATAATAAATATGCAGGTTTTTTGTGATAGCAATGGCATTTGTTGGTGGCTACTTGGTTCTATCTCTCCCATTCTCAATAGTAACTGTCATTCGTCCTCATGCAAATGGACCAAGACTTTTCCTCATCATCTTAGACACAGTAATTATGTTCCCTAATGTCCTATAATTAAATCTTAATAAGATTTCAATAATTTTGACATATACATATATATGTATATAATTTTTGTAGGTGTTTCTTACTCTTGCCACTTCCAGTGGAGCTTCAGCTGCTGCCATGGTTTACTTGGCTCACAATGGCAACCAAGACGCAAACTGGCTTGCCATTTGCAACCAATTTGGAGATTTCTGTGCACAAACTAGTGGTGCTGTTGTGTCATCTTTTGTTGCTGTGGTGGTTCTTTTGTTGTTGATTGTTTTGTCATCTTTGGCTCTTGGAAGACATTAGAAGATCAGATTTTGCAAGAATTATATTTGCAGGGGCATAAGTTACCTGTATGATTCATTACGTTTGGTTTTTGTTTTGTCTGTTTTTTTCTAATTCTTGTGAGATTTCAATCTTCTTTTATGAGGTGGTGAAATGTAAAATTGATTGCTTGCATTTAATTAATTTGGGCAAATGCTTTTATGGATCTCCTAATAGTACTTATTTATGAAAAGAGAGTTTTTTAACTCATCCTATCGGGTGGAAAAACACCATATCGAAATTAAAAAATGCTCTTTAGATTTAGAAAGTTTATCTCTTTATCTCTGGATGCATCATGCGTCACTTTTATAATGTACCAAATAAGTGTCACCCCAGATTAAAATAAAAAATTATTTCAGAGATGCATATCCCTGAATATTTTCAACAAATATATTAATATTTGAGCAGCCCATTAGATATCTCGGAGATGCATCTCTGAATATTTTCGACAAATATATTAATATTTGAGCAGTCCAGTGGATATTTGGAGATGCATCTAGGGAGGTTTGGGGCATGATTTTGAAATTTTTGTCACTTTTGCATGTGAGATATTTTTAGAGATGCATGATCACAGACTCATACTTGTTTTTCACTCAATACCCTTTCCAAAAACTCTTTCATTATCGATCATCATTTTCACTACAAATCTTTGTTCTTGTTTTCCATCACATCAAAGAGAGTAAAAAAACTAAAAAAATTGGTAAAGATCATTGCATTACTCACATTAAACTTGTTTTTAGTCTAAAATATGTTCGTTTTATCCATAAATACATCTTTGGATTCTATATGAACTCATTCGGAGATACATTTTCGGATTCTATATGAACTCGTCTGGAGATCCATCTATGTAGGATGTGTGTTATCATTTTTTCAATTTTGTTTAAAGTTAGTAGTTTTTGAGTGTTATGAAAGGTAAATTTATTGTGTAGATACCATAAGTCAATATATAATTTGATGAGGCTGTAAATTAGAATATTAAAAATAAAAATTTAACCCTAAGGTTATTTATATGAGTTATGATCCCTATTTGTAGAGTAATTAAAAAATAATGTTTATCAAGATTCTCTCTTCATCCTCATTGGAAGAGATTCAAGAAGTTCTAAGAAACTCTACAAATCGAAAAATCACATACCCGCAAACCTTAAGTGGTCTCAATTACTAACTCAGGTAATTGTCGCTTTCATTCTTATATTGTATTCGGGTGTGGGTTCTAAGAATATGAGTTCATAGGATATGAACTCAAAGCGATTAGTTCAGGATTATGTTCTTGTTTTCTATATGAGTAAAGATACATTCGGTAATGAACAGATCTAACATGCTCTAGCCAATAATAACTGATGTAGCAAGCAACTATCTTCTAACCAACAATGCAAATAACTAAATATCTTTATCATAAACTTGGTTGTAAAATCCCCCACAAGTTAGAAGTTAGAAGTTGTATATGTTCACCAAGTTGAATAATAAGATGTTTAGTAAGTAAAGGCTTTTTTTCTTCTTCATGAAATCGATGATTTGCCTAAGAAGAAACACTACGCTAAAATTGATCTCCTTGTATCTAAACATAGTCCCCAATCATAATATGTGTATTCATTCAATTGGATGGTGGAATCTCTAGGGAGCATTTGCATGTTTGGAATTGGTTAATTATTAATCTTCGAGTAAGTCAAGTCAATGTTTCCTTTTGCACAAGGAAATTCTACTTTTAGAATGTGTAACTTCAGTTCCAAGGAACTATTTCAGGTGACCTAAATCCTTGATTTTGAAAGAATCTTGTAGTGTTGATTTAATAAACTTGAACTCATAAAAAATGTTGGTTATGCTCATATCATCTACGTGTACCAAAAGGATTGTGAAAGAATAAATTGTATTTTTGATAAATAAGAAATGGTTTGCATCAGCCTGTTTCTACTTGTCTCGGAGAAGGAAAGTAGTAAGTTTTTTATGCCATTTCTTGTTAATTACTTAAGTCTATAGACGGGCTTAATAAGCTTACACGTTTGATTGGGTTGGAAGTGGAAACACCATATGGAACAATCATTTTGAAGTTGACCATGCAAAAATCATTATTCAAGTCTGCCTGATGTAACGTTCAATGGTTGATGGATGTCAATGCAATGATTGTTTTAAAGTAATGAGTTTTGCAACTGGGGAATATATGTCAAAGTAGTGAAAGCCTTAAATTTTGTTGTACCATTTTGCAAATAATCTTGCTTTAAAACTCTCAATAGATCCATCCGCAAAAATGTTTGATGCTTGTTTGAGATTATTGATCGAAGAACGAGGTATAGCTTTTGAGAACCTCCCGTGTAATCATTCTACTTATCAATGGTTTTCTCATGAAACACAATTGTGGAAGCAATTTGATCTAAAACTTAATGAATGAGGCATTTCTGTTTAAATCAAAGATGGTTGGGATATCGATCGAGCCACCAATGAACTTGAGCTTGTACTCGACACTCAAAGCTCGCTTCAAGATAGATAATTGGATTCATTCAGCCTTTGGTATCACATTCACTGAATTGGAACATTCACTATGATAAATATAGAATGCATATTGTGTCAATCTGGTAGGAAATTGGTGGTATGACAGGCGGAAATATGTATGGATGGATTAATGATGAATACAATGAAGTCAAAATCAATAGCAAACAGAGCAATAGGGAAAACCTAAGCATAATATTACTTTCTTTTTTAATTAGTTCTCTTTACATCGTAAAGTGCACCATACATTTGTGATAACATGGAGGCCTTTGGATATACAGTGTCGAGCAAGAGAAATATCAAAATGTTTGTTTGAATCACAGTATTCATTTGTCATGGTGTTTAGTTAAATGCATCCCTATCTCTCCATTGTTGTTAAGTAGCAAGTGACGACAACAACCAATTTAATCAGTAATAAATCAAGAGTTGGTGATAAAGTTATCATCTGCAACAATTTCAGTAGTTAAATAAGAGCATTATTCTGGGATTAAACTTCTATATTCCTCATCTTAATCAACACACCTATAATAAGAGCAGTACCCCACCATTGATGAATTCGTCTAGTCATACTTTCATAGAAAATGCTTTTTTCAGTCACTCAGATACACTCCATTGTTGTTAAGTAGCCAACGATCACACTCTAGAAAAAGAAAAACAGCAAATAAATATTACACAACCTACACTCTAAATATTATAACCAGTGTTGTCAATCACAAAGCCCTTTGACAACACCTTGAACTCAATAGCATATATTGTGACATAGTGATTTCTGCATAGCTGCTATAACAACACTGGCTATAATTTAGGGAAAAAGATGTTACAGCTATTGAAGGATGCATTTAATGCAGCATCGCAGCATCGCAGCATTGCATATCCACAGCAGTTGAGGAGACAAATCGATTTGATGACCATTGCTGACACTTCTTTCCCAAAAAAATTGGCATTCTATGAAAAGCTTTCATATTGTGAGGCTGTGACTGGATGCAAGCCTCTTCCATTAGTAACCACAATATACACACCAGCTTAATAATCCACCAATAGTAATACAGTTCAACACCCTTGAACCCACTCACTAAATTCCAACTTGAACCCACCACTCCCTGCTTACTTACTGTCTTTCAAGGACCTGCCATTTTCTTCGCAACCGTTAGTATTAAGTTTTGGTGGCTGTGCTGAATTGAATCCATTCGCCTTGACAGATCCAGTGCTGCCCTCAACTGCGTTTACAACCCTTGTTGGCTCGGAATTCTTATCGGTAGAAACAGGTGGTTCTAACAATTCCAGGCGTTTCAAAGATGGAACATCTCCCTCACAATATCTGCGCCATATGCTCCTATATGCTGACTCTAGACCAAGGATAAAGTTTGCTCCATCACAAACAGGAGACTTGGACATGAGCTCTCGTAAACTCATTCTCAAATTTTGTAATGCTGGAATGTCGGAGGCTAACTTCATGGCCAATTTAACATATTCATCTTCATTTTTGGCAATCAAATTCTCCTGCCCTGAATTATCAAAAGTAATATATTCATGTTAAATGAGGGAGCCAAATAACTATTGTGAACTGAAGGCTAAGGAAAACAATTGAAGGTAGAGGGAAACTAAGTAAGACATTGGGAAACACGACAAGACGTTATAACGTTGACTTTAAGAAGAAAAAAACTGCTTTATTTAGATAAGACTAACTTTTAAACTCTTTTTTGGATTAAAAAAAAAAACTTCATTTCAATAAAGCCATGAGAAATCAAATAAAAACGATTACTAATGTGATATAATGAGATGGAGATTGAATTCGGAGCCAAAATATCAGAAAGTTTCAGTAATTTTAGCCAGGCACTGCTTTGGCTAGCTGGAAGGCATTCCTTAAAATCACAAGGTAAAACATGCAACAGCTATTGGGAAGTAATAATAATACTGAATATACTCAATATCATACAATTATTAAAGTGGATTCCATACCAACATTGCTAAGAAGACTAACACCAACATTGTGTGCATGTACTGAACCAGCCATTGTAACACATGGAACTCCCATGTATAAAGATTCACATGTCGTAGTTGTCCCAGCATATGGAAATGTGTCCAAACTACAAAAGAACAGTTTACGAATGTATAAAACAAGTTATTTAACATACACAAATTGTGTTCTTATAATTCTAATCAAAACCACATCCAAAGTTTGATTTTCGTCATATCCAACATATATACGTAGCACCCACTTTCATTTCACTGGACATAGAAACAATCAACAAAATATTAGTATGACATCAACCATGATTGACAAGATTAAAATCAACATATGTAAGTAGAAAGCTCATAAAGATAAGCAGAACAATATAGCAATTAGCTGTTTCGTAGTATGTTTCACACTCAACAAATAACCAGGAAATATCTTGTAATCTACAGGATATTCATGTACTACTCCATTACATATGATAGAGTACTTTCAAGGAAGGCGTCATTCATAGATAGACTGACTCTGACAATCAAATGTAGGTAAGGTTCTATGTCAGCAAATGTTAAATTTGAGATTTTGGCTACCCAACTAACTAACCATTCCAGTGTAAGACAATTTTATATTTTAAATTTCCATGCTATTCAGTAATTAGAATCAGACACAACCATCCTTAGTATGCATGTGAATTACTGAGTTTTAGAATGCAAGATTAATTTAAAAGAGTAAGAATAAGAACATGTCTGATTTTGATGAAATTTTCCACAGAAATGCTGAGTAAATGCTCTCTTGATTATGCTATGTTCCAAATGCTTAGTTTTTCATTCAGATTATGAATTATGCTATGTTCCAAGTTGAGTCAATCTTTCAGTTGCCCAAGAATTTTTTTTTATACTACACCACAAGTGTATCTAATTTGCACCAAGGATATGAAAAGGGTTAAGAATTAATTAGAACAGATCAAACAGGTGCTACACATATGACAGAACACAGCCAACAGTAAACGAATACCTGTTTGTAAAACAAAATGAGTTCAGGCAGGACCATAAAAGCATCAAAGAATAGAAAAATAGACATTACCTGATGTCCATCAGAGAATATGCTTGCATATGATCATGGTTAAGTAGAATAAGGGGCAGAAGATCAACTCGTAGTGGTTCCAATCCCAACTGTTCTAGGGTTGAAAGAAACCTCTGCCTCACACTATCACAGCAAAATGGTTTACACTTTACCACAAGGCGAGAATTTGGAATTGCACACAGTATCCTTGCCCAAACCTTCAATACTGTAGGAGTAATCTGATGAAACAATAACAAGTTAGGAGATACAGGACCTACATTTAAGAACAAACATGTGGACAAATAATTTAACACAAACACTACCTTGGCAAGATTGTTAAAACTACCAAATGTAATAAAACCATTGGAAAGAGCAGGAGTCGGACACACAGGACCGGCCTCGGGGGAAGGAGTGTAACAAAGGAAGCAATTTGGTAATCGGACTAACTCTTCAACATGCCTGCAACAAAGAAAAATGATGTGAGAAAAAAAACTGCAACAAGAGTGATAGAGAAAAACATAGATCAATGACAAGAATGTACGGAAATTCAAGAAGATAACTACTTCTGCTTTGTTTCAGGAGGGTCTGCCAGTGAATCAGATATTCTGTAATCAATTGCAGGCAATCCTGTAGTATTGGGATAACCAATCCAAGTCACCTGCTCGTCAAACAACATAAGTTACAATTTGCATAGATCAAATTATATACATTCACCACATTAATCATAGTACAACATCTGTTGTCATAAAATAATATTTCTTTCAGATATTATACATATATGGCCCCTCGCTTTTGGATTCTTGCCTGATATTGCCCATCAGCAAACTAATCATATTTTAGGAGTAAAAACTGGCAATTAACCAGGCTAAACCAAGACGTCCTATCAAACAATTCTTCCAGTTTCTATACTCAGAAATGATATGCCAACATATGCAATAAAATACTAATTTGCATTTTCACAAAACAAATCTTATACAAAACAATAGAGATTTGAGTATAAAAACGAAAACCATATCTGCATCATGCAGCAAGCAAGGGTAAGAAAAGCTGTAAGCTGATAAATAAAGGAAAAAGTATACATACAGATTTGAAAGAAGAAAAAAAAAGTACCTGAACTGGAGCAGGTCGACATGCCATCATTCCCAGCTTATTGTTTGCGGTATGACCAGTAAGTTCTACCAAAATATCAACTTTATCTTCTTTAATTATATCAGCGACCTTCTTTTCATCAGTCCCATAAATTTCTTTCCAGATCCCACCCTTCTTTAAAACCTTCTCTCTAAACCGAATGGTTTTTGAATCTGCCTGCAACATCACAAGAAAATCAATTTTAAAATGGAAAAAATGGATATTAATAACTTAATTATGGAACCTCAGTTATAATGTTAACAATAATTAGAATTATGACAAGACAAATTATGTTGAACACTTGAACTCTGACTCTCCACGCAGGTTATACTTGATTCTCTCCTACTAAGTCTGAGGATCCATAAACAACCTGGCTGCTATGGCTAGATCCAGGGAACGGCCAGACCTATTGTGATGCTATTGTAGACATGATATCTTGCATTTACATGAGGCAGGCCTGAGAATTTGTAAGCCATAAACTATTGATAGAAATATAACGAACTTTTAATACTTAATCCAAAATATCATATGAAAACCAATTTGAATGGATGTGCAAAGAAAAAAAGTATATTTCCAATATTCAAAAGAATACCACAAACAACTTCATTCATGGCCTATGACAACTAGAGGTTAGTTTTCCAATATTATCAAGATCTCCAACAAGTAAACAGTATATCAATATTTTCAACATTCTGAACATATCAATTCAGCAAATGATACCTTGACAACTGCTGAATAAACAATAACTTTATATTTGGCGTAGTTGTGATAGATAAGGGGAGCTTCTATGAAATATGACACAGAGTGTGTAAAATAATCTGGAGATACATATCCTATCACAAGAGGCCGTTCGAGATCTTTTGAGTTGTTCCATGATGGGAATTGTTGATATAGTCTCATAAACCGCCTACCCCAATCCCTGAAAGGAAACACTGTCTTGATAAGTCTTAAATCTAAATGCCATTCTACTTTCTCATATAAAGTAAACTGCAGCAGATAAAAATATTATGGATGACAAATTTTGGCAATTGAAACTACAACTATTCATAACCCATGCACATAATTGATAATTTGATACCATAAAGCTCTGTTTGCGAGTTTGAAGAGGAGGGAAAGGGAGGGCTTTGGGGGAAGGGAATTAGAGGGGGGAAATAGAGAAATCTTTTGCTTATCTTTATTTTTTAAGTAGTGCTTCTCAAGAGAAAGATAAAAGAATATTTATCATTAATATATTTTTAATTTCAAGAGCAAACAGAGCCTACAGAAACGTTACTTGCAGAGACAGCTTGAAAAAACATATCCTAAATATCAAGCAGAAAATAGCTTATGTTCACATAATACAGCATTGTGATTTAAAAATAGTGTGGTTAATCACAAGCAAAATTGTGGTTAATTCAGTTGAGTATATTATTAATTTAAATCACGTAGAAAATTGTAAAATTGTGGTTAATCGTGCAGTTGAATTTATCACAACTTTTGACTGTGAACTAAATAAACCATCTACTCAATCGAATTAGCTACATTTTTTAACGAGATTATGTGTCATAGATGTAGGAAAATATAGGTGCCTTAATATCTTTACACTTTTCTTTTAAGCATTTTTTACTTTTCTTCTTCTTAACCATCACCATAAACAACATCGTCAATATTTAGTAAGAAAGCACAAACTATGTCTCTTTCTCCCCCACACCCTTCCCCACCAGCACAATACAGTTGCAGGAGAAGTATATTTACTTTGTCATCCAGGTAAAGTATACATGTCACCAAACATTCACGAAAAATCAATTAAGTTGCTATTTTCTCTCATCCCAATATCACATAATACAGCATTTATGAGAAAATTTAAATAATCAGTGAATGATATAATATAGTAAAATCAGTAAAATGCCACTAACAAATAGAAATTGAAATACAAAAAAATTTAGGAGAAAGTTGTTACCTATGAGCTTCAAAAAGTTTGTCATCATTTCCTTCATCTATGTAATTCATTGCAAGCAGGCGGTTCTGCACATTAAGGTGCATTAAAATAAGGATACAATAAAAATTACTTTACAAAAAAGCTTCAACAATTAAAAGACATAATTCTTGCAAAGAAATAAATCCAATCATCGACACATTTTCTACAATCAATGACTTTAATATTCAGCCCAAAAAAGAAAGATTAAACAGATCTAAGTAGCAGCCATGCTGGCAAGTGCCAGCTTTGGAAAATTTTACACAGGTTAACAAAAACAAAACATTCAGCCATAGGGCAACAGACCTGGCCAGCATTTCGAGAGTCAGGATCAATCTTGAGACATTGTTCATAAGCATTAATTGCTAGAGCAATATCACCAGCATCTCTGTAAAGAACTCCTGCACAACAAGAACAGAAAAGATGAAGTGTATGATAGAAAAAGGTTTTAATTACAGGGACACTTGGAAATAAAATGTATTTTTGTAACTAAACATAATGAGAAACAACATTTCATTTTAAACACTTGGAAACAAAAGGTATATTTTATCAATGTAATTGTACAGCTGATTTTAAATCTTTGTATAAATAATTGACATACTTTTACTCTTTAAGAAAATGGTCTAACCAAAAGAAACAGCATGTGATTTATCTCAATTTGATTTGGCATTATTTCTTCACCTTTTCTGACCATCCTAATAAATCTATCATAATGTTACTCAACCATAGTTAGACTAGTGAGGAATCTGATTGCTGAGAATGAGTCGACTCTATGCAACTAAGAAACTTGACAAAGTCCAACTAAGAAAACCGCTTCATATACTGAACGCATAATCCATATTTGGTCAAAGCCAGTAGGACACATAACCAAATCCAAAATTATGCTGAAACATGTCAAACAAGAAAAGCACAACCTTATCGAAGATAAACACCCAAGTTGTCAGTTGTCACAAACCAAAATGGTCAAACATTGTCCCTAATTATAAGCACCCATTGGAAGAAAAAAACTGGCTCTAAATTAAGCCCCCTTTCAAATTACTAAATGCATTGATTACTTTTTTTTCAAGCATAACCTTAATTAACACAACTTTTTTTCTATTTAGCTATTGACCAAGTGGTCAACGCATACTCAGATAAACATTTGCATAGAGGAATTCCACATAAAAGTCCTCAAATTTGCCATGGAAAATGATAAACCAATATTGTATACGTCTATACACAAAGGACAATTTAGCCATACCCTTATACATAATAGACACATTAACTACACTATAAATATGCAACGGGTGCTTATATTTAGGAACGGAGGGAGTAATATATTAGATAAAGGATAAATGATAAAAAAAAGACCTAGGTTATTGTATGCCTCTGCGTATGTCGGATTTGCAATGATAGCTTTCTCAATCATACTTGCAGCAGCATCCATCTTACCCTGGAGAGAGTAGAAAAGATAGTAAAATTAGTAACTGAAGATATTTGGTCAACTTCAAAATTAAAAAAATTGTAAGATGCTTACCTGGACAGTGTAGACAACACCGAGGTTATTTAATGACTGTGAAAAGTTGGGCTTGATTGACAAAGCAAGCTACAATACCAAAAAAACAAAAAAAACAAAAAAATTGGTATCAAATATAGATGCAACCCAGCAAGGGTTGATATTGAAACTGACACAACTGTCATTACCTGGTAGCATTCTACAGCTTTATCAAGGTTGTCGCGATCTTTATATATAACACCTAGATTGTTACAAGCTTCCGCACAATGTGGATTGAAATGGAAGGCAAGCTCATAGAACACAATAGCCTAAGTAGTATAAAAAAATCCAAATTAGCAATTAATACTACAATAAAGCTGTATCTAAGATCTTAATATATTCCGTGTGGGTGCATTATGCAACAAATATACACAAATGTATGTGCAAGACGTACCATATCAAACTTAAGCATCTCACCATAAGCAACCCCGAGATTATACATAGCATCAGCATAATGCCAGTTATAAAACAATGCTTTCTTATAAAAAGCCACACCGCGGCTGATGTCACCCTCCAATTTAACCTATATAAAACAATACAGTGGTCTCCATAAGCATGAAAAATGAAAATATTATCCAAAATTGCCATTGCCTCTCATTGCACATGAGGAATAGAAACAAAGAAAGGTGTCCAAGAAAAATTAGAAAACATTGATTCACAAACACAAACCACACTACCGCACGTTTTAAGTCAGAAGTTTTCCTAAAATTTGTTCCTAGAGGTCATCAGTGCACTACTATTCATGTTGATATAACTATCATTGCACAATTATTCATGTTGATAATAGAAGTATTTTGTGATTTTTTCTCCTTTAAAAACAAAGAAAGAGTGCATCATACATGAAAACAATATCAATAAAATTGCTTTAAAAGTTAGCACTGCATGCATCACCTTTGTTCCCAAATCTGTCAAAGCTATAGCCATGTTATTTTTGGCAATCTCGAAGTTAGGTGAAACAGCTAAACACCTGCCATAAAACATAAGTCGATCACATAAACCTACAGCAAAAGTCCAGTCATTAAGTGTATGCTTAAACTAGATTAAGGTCCATTTCTTTGTGCTTCTTCTAAAGAAAAGGGCTTTTACGTTAAAAGGTACAACATCAACAATCAAGCCTTATCTCACAAAGTGGGGTTAAAAGGTACAACAACATCAATAATCAAACCTTATCCCACTAAGTGGGATAGGCTACATGGATCAAATTACACCATAATGTTCTATCAAAGACCGTGTTTCTATCCAATTCATTAAATCTCAAGATCCTTCTTAATAGTTTCTTTCTGTTATATTTTTTTCTAAGTCTTCCTCTACCTCTAGTTGTTTGACTCCTCTCCATCTGATTTACTCTCTTTACGATAGAATCGTCATGTCTTCTCCGTACACGCCCAACCCACCTAAGTCTATTTTCATCATCTTTTTTACTATAGTTGCTACCTCAACATTCTCTCTAATATTGATATTTTTAATTTTATCTCGTCTAATCTTACCATACTTTTAAGAAAGTAAAAGGTATCACCGAAAAAATTAGAATATGTAATTCAAATAAAAACTCAGAAATTATTTGTGTTTTTCTCAAAAGCTAAAAATAGTAAAGGCGTGTTTAGTTTGAGAAGGCATTTTTCATTTTTTGGGTTTTCATTTTAATTACTAAAATGCCCTCTTGTTTCACTTTTTATGTTTTCAAAGATTTTACAGGACACAGTTGTTTTTACTGTTCCCTATAAGAACATGAAACAAGAATCAAAATGAAAACAAGCACATTGTAGCAGTAAAAATTGAAAACTAAGATATAAGCCGAAAACACTTTCTCAAACGAAACAACCGTAGCTTTCAAAATGTTATATTACTGTTAAGAAATGTGATTGAGTCTAACTCAACCCTACAAAACCGGTTGGTAGAGTGGGGACTCTTAACCCTACAAGTCCAGGCCATATATTGTCCGATATGGGACTCTTAACAATTACTATACAGCCCCACTTCTTTAAGCTAAAACAAAACGGGCAAGATTAAAAAATGTTCTACAAGACTACAACAAAACTTTCATAGAGGTTTTATTTAAATACTATTATTTCTACCTTCTAAGTTCTAATAAAAGCACTAAATTAGCTTTTTTGACATTTTTGCACTTATCTTATTGAAAAATATATTTTTATAATTATGTTTCATAAGCTGCTACTTTGAACAAGATTTTCCAAAAGCTCTCTTGACAAGATTTTGTTTATAAGCTGCTACTTTGAACAAAAAATAAGCTAATCCTAATACTCCAAACAAACAAAAAATGCAAAACTTGGCTTGTCAAAAGAAGCGCAAGCCATAGATGTGTGTACCTCTCATAACAAGTAATAGCCGCTTCCAAATCACCTCGATTTTTATAAATCACACCCATGTTGCAATATGCTTCGGCATACATAGGCCTCTCTGATGAAGCTTTTTCATAGAAAGTGAGGGCCATGTCATATTGCATCATTTCAGAATAGACCACGCCAAGGTTATAATATGCAGGCTGCAAGGATAGAGAGAGAAAGAAAATTATTCATCGTATGCAGGTAAAACGCTGAATAAATTTAAAATGGATTTAATAAAATGGAAAAATGAGGGAAAAGGATTGAGAAGGAATTACAGCATAGTGTGGATCTACTTTTAGAGCTTCAAAATATTTTTGAATTCCCTCCTGAGTGTTTCCTGCAAGCTTTATGTTGGTACCAATATCTGTTAGTACAATGGCTAAGCATTCAGCAGCTGCTTTGTACGTAGGATCCACCCGCAATGCCTTTTGATATGACTGCTCCAGGTAAATCATTTGATTATCAGTGATAACTTCTATTCAAATGATGTATCATATGTCTAGATTCAATGTATCATGTATGTAGTGATTGGGATATTGTTTCTTTCTATATACTATATTTATCTATAGAGCATAAATGAGATGTTTGTTTCCTCTTTCTTGATAACTTGAACGCAAATTGTCAACATACTACTGAAATCAATACTAGCATGCTGTGTTGTGTTGTCGATGGCGATTCGTAACGGAGAGCCAAAATCCAACCATACCGGCCGCTTTGCAGTGCCGTTATAGCGGATTATGGCTGAAAACTCCGCAATATCAAACTTTGGGGTACGGTCCCCAGGCAAGGACAAATGTGACAGTAAGGACGTCCACATTGAGGTATGCATACCTCATAATAGTAATACCCACCCTAACCAAGGCAGTCAAAATTGCTATTTTACTTGGGATCAGGAAGAGTCAAGATAGGAATCACAATAGCAGGATCATAACACCGACAGTAAGATCCTACTGAAAATATTAAAATACATTTTAATATCAAAATATGAAATAATTAGTTAATGGATGCAATTAGAACTACTATATACCTCATTCAATATACTGTGAGAAGCCTGGCAGAGTCAAGTTATGTGAGATGGATGCAATTAACAAATAAAAACTAGTCACCTGACCTCTAAGTTGGTTATAAACAGAGTTAATCTATAAAAAGAGGAAAACTTTCCCATGAACCTAAAGCACTCATGTATCATCAACAAACGTAGAATTAGCAAACAAAAAACTCCATGCTATTTCATCAAAAAAACTATTCATCTAGCAATACACATACCTCAGCTGCCTCCATCAACCGACCTTCTTCTTTATACAGAATACCACAATGTGTGAGAGCACAAGCATTCTGAGGATCCAATTTAATAGCCTCCAAAAAACTATCAAAAGCAGGCCTACCCGAATTCTGCATCTGCAAACATATCCCTTTCCCAATAAGAGCCTCCACATTTCCGCCATCACTCTCCAAGACACGCTCATACAAAGCAAGAGAGTCGGCAAACTTGTTCCTCGAACGCAAAATGTTAGCATAAGCAATATCTTCTTTCACTTCAGATTTCCTATTCACCGAAACAGTACCACCACCAGAACTAACAGACGGTTCTTTCACTTTCGAAAAACCATTATCTCCACCTAACTCCTTATCTTTTCCATTCCCATCGTTTTCTTTCATCCATGCCATCTTAACCACTTTCCTAAACACATAATTTAGTAACAGTAACAAGAAATTTGAGCTAAGTTGATCAAAATCAAGAGAAATTAAAAACCCTAGAAAATAACTAACTAAATAACTAACTAGAGCTAACAATGAGGAAGTAGGGGATAATAAAAAATGAAAAATGAATTATACAGAAAAATTAGGGTTTTGAACTTACGAGAGGGTTCTTCAAGGACAATAAGAGGTCATGGGAAGTTGAGTTATACGGTGGAGAAATGGAGCGCCATGGCGGAGTTGAAAGGGAGATTCCGAAGAAGAGGGGAGTGGAGGTGGTGGCCACTGTCTCCTCCTCCTCCGATGAAGAGGTGACAGTAGTTGGAGAGAGAAAGGGGGAGGATGGATGATTGTGTAGCAAAACCCAGAGTCCCGCTGACAGTGCTTGGTTGATTAAAAAGAATGGACGCACAGTGACAACGCAGGCTTTTGTTTTCTTTACCCTTTTTATCAAATGCCTACCATTATTAATGTCACCTATCAATAAATAGTAAACTGGTGAAAATTTATTTGTAATGCTTTCTCATTTTACAATTTTTATTTTATTAGTATATGATTATTCATGGATGACACTTTAAGTTAGTTACATACTATAAATTAAATGTTTAGTAATAATTTAATGGTTGCCATAAGTGCTATTCTACATACGAATTAAATCTATCATTATTATCGTATATATAAGAAAATAAGAAAACTCATTATTTTTGTATAAACATGTGACACGTGGATGAGTTAAAAGCAATTCATTTTTTTCTCATCTCCTAACTTTCAATCGTTAATTTGTTTTATCTTCTTCCAACTTTTATTAGTTTTTCTCAAATCTTCCCCTGATTGATGACTCATTTTTTATGAAACGTTTATGGTATTCAAGTCAAATTCATAACGTTTGAAACACTTATTCCCAAATTGTAACCACTTATTCCCAAATTGTAATCTTTAAACCGACCAATGATAATTGTGAGTTTAAAACCGACCCAATACATTAAACTTCAGTCTCAACTTCATCTTGATCATATTTTATGGATCTTCATGGTCTCATTTTCTCTCAATTCTCATATATTACTTATAGTTAATTTATGTAATATATAATCTCAATACATTGAACTTCTGTCTCATCTTCATCTTACGTTCGGTCTCATCTTCATGTTTATCATACCCATCATGGCGAAACCTATGGAGAAAAATTGCGACAACAAAGAGTTATGGAAGGTGGATGTCAGAATGTATTATAAATGGAAGATTGTCTCCAACAACAAAGAGTATTTTGAGATGATATTTGTTGACAAAGTGTTAATTTAAATTTTTTTTGTGCATCTTTGTATCCAAGTGTGATAGTTGTATGTTCAGTTATAGGTCCTATTTGACGAAAAATTATATTGCAATATTATCTTATTTTTTTAATTATTAATTAGTGGTTTAGAAAATTCGTTGTTTAAGAAAATTATATTGCAATATTATTAATTTGTTTTATCTTCTTCCAACTTTCATTCGTTTTTCTCAAATCTTCTTCCAACTTTCATTCGTTTTTCTCAAATTTTCCCCTTATTGATGACTCATTTTTTATGAACGTTTATTGTAAACGTTTATGGTATTCAAGTCAAATTCATAATGTTTGAAGCACTTATTCCCAAATTGTAACCACATATTCCCAAATTGTAATCTTTAAACCGACCAATGATGATTGTGTGTTTAAAACCGACCCAATACATTAAATTTCAGTCTCAATTTCATCATATTACTTGTCGTTAATTTATGTAATATATAACCTCAATACATTGAACTTCTTACGTTCGGTCTCATCTTCATCTTTATCATACCCATCATGGTGAAACCCTAGGTTATTTTTCTCATGAATTTATCTTGCATTTTCAATTTGATTTGCATTTTTCCTTTTGAATCACCCAAAAACCCTAGAAAACTCAGGAAAATCATAACTTGCAATAGGATAGGCTTATGACCTTCTCCTTTGGAGTGTGACCTAATGTGGGATTAGGGTTTGTTTGAGTTGGATTTCAAATTTTTGTCATGTTGTATGCTTCTGTTTTGCTCATTTGCATCTCATATGTCCATAAAACCCTAATTTCTCATGTTCATTTGCATTCACCTTGCATATTCATCATCACATGAACTTGACATGACATTTCAAGCATTCATATGTCATCTTAAACATCTTAGGACATGTTAGAACCTTACTTGGTCATTTCTTCATTCATTTTCCATGTTTTGTATTCATTTCATTTCATAAACATCCATGTGTTTTCAAACTTCTAAGCATGATTTCATAACATCTCTTCCTTGTATGATCATTCATATGCACATTGTATGACATTGCATCGTCTCATATGTAATTTGCATTGCATACACACTTTTGACTTTGATCATTGCATCTCATTTCACTTCATTTCCTTTTACTTTATACCTTATGCATTCATACTAACACTTTCAGGTACTTTTGGTAAGTTATTTGGGAGGTGGATTTGCCTTCACCTCTCACTTATTTTTATCTCATTCATGTGCATATTAACTTGTCTTTGAAGTGAATTTGATTCACTTATGTTCAATATCTCTCACTTTCTTCCTTTAAGTTACTTATCTTCTTAGGAAGTAAGTAATTTATTCTTCTGCTTCCTCCTCCTTTCATATGCTTCTTCCATTGGTGGCTTCCTTGAAGATTTTTGTCTAAGCCTCACAAACCATAGGATATTCAATCATGATAATGTTTAGGGTTATGATTAGTCCCCTTAGATTTTTACCTTTGATTCTCCTTGAGTCTCTCTTCTCATCTCAATAATCAGAGACTAAACTCTTAAAGTTTTAGGACTTTGGAATTAGGGTTATGCATGCATCATTCTCTTAGGATGGAGTGTATAACTTTAATCCTAAGTGTTAAACCTTTAATTTGTTTAAACCTCCTAATTAAATCACCAATAATCACCAAGACTTTATCTTGTAACTTGGGCCTTACATTAGGGCTCTAATTCTTCCTTATGGTTAAGAAGGATTAACCCTAGTGTTTAATGGACAAGTCCCCCTCAAGTTGTCTTACAAACTTAAAATCCATTTCTTAATCCCATCCCTTGATTAAAATCCACTTAATAAAGGCTCGTTATCAAATGAATTTAATCCTTAACCATAGATTAAGTTGAGATATCTTCCTCAGCTTAAGTGTTCTCATCTATTATCCTTCTGTTAGGATGGTGTAATGAGTTCACTAATCTGTGATTAGAGATTAAACTCATTACTTAACACTAAACAAAAACCCAAAAACATTTAAATAATCACAAGTAGGTTAATGATCTTAATCCTACATCATCATAGTAATTAAGTTGAGATGCTTATCTCATACTTAAGTAGGCTCATTATCCCTAATCATGGAGGATATAATGAGTTTACAAGCCCCGTGATTTAGGTTTAAGCTCATTAACTTATGCAAAACACCAAAAACAATAAAAAAACTGAAAACACAAAAACAAACAATAATCGTCTCTTTCGGGATTCTTTTCTCATCATACTCATTCACAAACGAGAACTTGCTTCTTCCGTCTAATGCAAGACAGTTAGCACTCAAGCCAGACGAGTCATACACTTGAGCATAAGCAAGCAAGCAGTTCATAAATCAATTTACTTTTCAGTCTCTTTGAGTCGAACTACAGTGTTCTGACTTCCTCATTGCACGAGAGGATACGTAGGCATAACTTAACAGTTATCGAACAAAAGTCTTTGTGTCTTCCCCCTCTTTCAGCATTCTTTCAAAGTCTCAGTTCCTGAGTGTTGCACCCCAAAATTTGCCCTCCACAATACAGGACTTAGTGTACTGAGAGGTTCACAAGGTTCACAAGGCTCACAAGGCTCACAAGACATCTCATGAGGTTCACAAGGTTCACAATTAGTCAGAAAGTTTGACAACTCCCTCGGACAATGCATCCTCCTAACTAATGCATCTTAAATTAGGGTTTTGACTTTTATCAGGCTAAATGGACTTCCAAGACTTCAAGTGAGCTTCATAACATCCTATATGAGTTCAAGAATCCCCATGTCAAGTTTCAAGACTTTCCCAAAAGATTTGCTCAGTCAGATGATCAGATAGGTTAAAATCAGTCAAAGCAGTTAAAAAGTCAAACTGAGGTCAACTGTGGTCAAACCAAAGTCAAACTTCATGATTTTTTTCCAAAATCAAGTATATGAAGTAAAATTCATCATTTGATCAAGGGTTGATCATGATTCATCAAGGAGATTTCAGATCATCAAGAATCAGGAGTTTCTAAATTAGGGTTTTCACAGGAAAAGTCGACTGAACTTTGACCAGTCATAACTTTCACATGCTTCATCAAATTTTTTCCATCCAAAGCTCATTTTTAAGGAAATTGAATTCTCTACAACTTTGTATCTCACAAGCCAAGCCCAAAAATGCTTCATTTGGAAGGTATAAGCTAAGACATTATAGGTCCTTTTAAAAGTCAACAAAAAGTCAACAACTTCCAAAGAGCATAACTTGAGAATGGTAAAATATATGGACATGAGACCAAAGAGGTTGGTTAGAGGACTCTTTAAGCTTTCTAAAATGTACAAGAAAACCTTCATAGCATTAAAATTGAAGGATTTGTGCCCTTGCAAAGTTGGGAAAATTTTGGGAAGTTTATGAAGCAAATAAGGCCTTAAAACTAATTTTTGCTAAATGAGCCCACCAAATTGCCATCCAATCTTTATAATGTCATCAAGCACGACCCATCCCATGCATTTTATGATTTTTTATATTTTATTTGATATTTATTTGAATTTTATTCATTAAAATACAAATTAAATTAAAATAAAATATGAAAATCATATATTTGGAAGAGATTATGATTCTAGAAGGTCATAAACACCATTCAAGACTAATTGATCACATCCAAATTCGTGCTAGACCAAGATAGTAAGAATATATTGGATTATTTGACATTTTTGGATAAGAGATTTCTTCATAATCAAGCAATCAATTGTCATCATTACAAAGCCCATAAATCCATGACTTTTTGACCTAATTTTCATCTCTATATATACTTGAAGACATCCCAATCACAAGTACACGAAATTCTGCCTCCAAGGATACTCTCCAAACTTCAAAAAATTCAAGAACAAACTCACATTCGGTTTGCAAGATTAAGGTAGTTAGAAGGCCAAATTATGATGGAAATAGCTTCCTAGAAACATTTAGAGTGCATTGGGATCATCATATTCATCAAACACCTCATATATCATGGAAACCGAATTCATGTTCTTCACTTTCTTTTTCGTTTTTCGATTTCACTTATTTATCCATTATAAATCGTTTTTGTGCTTCTAATCTTGTTTGTTGCTGTGTATGGATGATTTATGGGCAAAGGAATCGATGTTTTGATGCGCGGATATTCCCACACCATTGTTAGGGTTTAAAAACTTTAAATTAGAGATTCCGTTTAGACGCGATTTCAGATGGAATTGACTGCATAATTGGATTCACAAGACCTCTTTTGATAGGTTTATACCATTGGGACAAATTTATCTTGTGCATTTTTTGATTTGCAGGACCTCTAGTGACGCATGAAAACCGTCACTAAAAGTTGTAGTGACGAACGAACTGTAGGTAAAGCCTAATGCGACGGCCAGAGGAAGAAGATGGTCTTGGCGCGTGTTTCTAATTTTTGAAATTTGTTTTATTTTATAATATTTGTTTTCCGTTTCTAATCACACACAAGCGTGTGTCCCAGTGGTTGAGACTCTGTGTTGGTAAGCTTGGGGGGGCGAGTTCGATCCCAGGCTTCCCCCCCATTCTCTTTTTGCGCCTATTTTCTTTCTTCTTTTTATTTTCTTATTTAAATTATTATTTATTATATTAGATTAATTAGTTAAATAATTATAATTAATAGAAACTTAATTAGAATAACCACCATTAATTTTTTCTTTTATAAATAAAATTTCACAAATAAATATTAATTTGTTTTTCTTACATAATATATTTTATAAATATTTTTTTTAGTTTTTTTTATCAAACTTATTAATTTAATTAGAATTTAATCACGTCCTGATTTCTTTACTAACCCTGATTTTTTTTTTTTCTAATCTTGATAATTATTGTTTTATTTATATATTGTTCAATTATTTATTTATTTCTCATTTTAATTTAATTACTAGAAAAATGTATAGGCGTATATCAAAAAATGTAATTTATGTTCGTCGATCATTATGTATCTGCCCCAAAGCGATGTAATAGCGTAGATTTATTTTCTTGCCCTTTTATTTATGCCATTTAATTGTGTGGTTAGTAATTTTAGGGTGTGTATAACATATTTGTAATTAAAATTAACTTAGAATCACTAATTTAATAAGATAAATATATGAATATGAACACTCACACACGTAAGTCGATCTTTGATCGCCATCTCTCAATTTCTAAGGGTATTCCTCATGTTGCCTAACTATCAGGTCAAGTAAGGTGTCTTAAAGCAAAGTCCCTTTTTTCACAAAATATCATTAAGTCCCTTTAAAGATTATAAGATCAAGTCCTTTCGATGTTGCCTTCGTAAATGATCTTGTCCCTTTCGAATAAAAGATGATAAGTCCCTTCGAATTGCTAAGACACCTTACAGTTGCCTAATCACAGATGACCCTTCACTTGTCCCTCATTACATCCAAGGTAATGACTACCTATTCCTTAATAATAGGGATAGTCTTACCATTGAAAGAACATTCAAGAACAGTAAAGATTCAAATTAGGGTAGGTTCCTCTTAAGTACTTGCTCACTCATTCAAAAACATTTCATAAACACTTCACATTTTCAAACAATTTTCAAAGCAAAGTCTTTATATATATCCATACAAGGATCATTATAAAGTACTTAAGAAAATTTTTAATCGCACACTACTCTTCTTAAAACAGTTTAAAGTGAGCTAAGTAACTAAGAGCCCATGGATAACCATGGATGTAAAGGGTGTTAATACCTTCCTTTTACATAACCTACCCCCCGAATCCAAAAATCTTTTAAGGTCTTTCCTGTTCTTTTATGCCCTTTCCTTTGGATAAAATAAAAGTCGGTGGCGACTCTTGCTATCCGCAACATTTAACTAAAGTCAGTTCTCCCACCGTGTTACAGAACTGGCGACTCTGATGGGGATTTAATAAAAGAGGGGTACCCTTAGGAATTAGATCACTTTAAAATTGTTTGCCTTGTTTGCTTTATACTTATCTTGTTGGGTGCTCTTATGTGTGAAAGATCCTAACCCGGATCTAGTGTACCTTAGGTAAATGACAATAGACCAAGGAAACTGTACGGCGTATACCGATATGGTTGATCTGGTGGCCATAGTTAGTGTGACTTCTTGGTTGGTGCTTATGTTCCTTAAGTCAAGTTGAGGATAATATGAGGCTGCCATATTTTGTCAATACACTAACTAACTTTTAGAACCCTAGTTATCCCATCTTGGCCTTTAGAAAGTAGTGAGATAACCGGCTTTGGTGAAGACTGAAGTTGGTTGATACTCGATACTACGCTCATTGAGATTCTAAACTTGGAGGGTTTTGGTTGGCAAGTAAGTTGCCTACTTAACAACCAACCTTGTGAAGGATCAGTGATATTGAGATCCCTTAGAACCTGGTTACTTTATAGGACAGGATGAACCAACTAAACTTTAGGGGAGGGTACTTACCTTTAAACCTCATGCAAGCCTTCAAACCTAGGGCTATTGTGTGACTTGTTTGTGTGTGCCACATGTTTGTGATTAAGCATAACATCATAGCATCATCATGCATCATAAGCATAGCATTTTCACTAACCATTTCAAGGACCAAAGGATTTATCTTTGTTCTTTGTTGTAGGTCATGGCTTCTGCTCGTAGGAATACTATCTGGATCAACTTTGTAGGAATACCTCCTAAGCTTAAGGAATTGGTCTCTCAAGTTTCTGAAAACTCCCAATTCATTAAGAGGCATGGTCACCTACTGGATCTAGTCACTTCAGGGTTCAATGAAGACATGATGAGTGTTCTGTTTCAGTTCTTTGACCCTAAGCATCACTGCTTCACATTCCCTGACTATCAGTTGGTTCCTACAATGGAAGAGTTCTCCAAGCTTCTGGGTATACCTATCCTTGATCAGAGACCTTTCACAAGCTTGGAAAAAGAGCCTAAACCTGAAGTCATTGCTGCAGCTTTACATCTAAAGAAATCAAACATTGTCCTGGAAACAAGGAGTGGAGTTAAGGGTATTCTTGCTAAGGTGTTGATAGAGAAGGCTCAAGTGTTCTTGAAGGCTATGAGTTATGATGCTTTTGAGGAGATCTTAGCCTTGTTGATTTATGGTTTAGTGTTGTTCCCCAATCCAGATCAGTTCATAGACGTTCACGCCATCAACATATTTCTGACTCATAATCCAGTGCCTACATTACTTGGAGACATCTTACACTCTCTTCATACTCGTACTACGAAGGCTAGAGGAACTCTGATGTGCTGCATACCTTTATTGTCTAGGTGGTTTATTTCTCACCTTCTTCGATCAGTGATGAAGAATGAACAAGGGTTCAGGTGGTCCAAGAGGATTATGTCACTCTCTCATTCAGATATTCATTGGTGCTCTAGATCTATGGAGAATGTTACTATCATTGACCGTTGTGGGGAGTTTCCTAATGTGCCACTCCTTGGCATAAGAGGGGGCATTACCTACAACCCTTCCTTAGCTTTACGTCAGTTTGGTTACGCTCGGAGTGATGGTCCTCATGACATGTTGATTCAGGGTATTGTGTTTGACTACGACAACGATCTTCAAGGTTATCGTCAAAGGTTCATACGAGCATGGGGTAAAGTGAACAAGGTTGACAGCAAGACTCTGGAACCCAAGTACAATATTCCTATGGAAGTTTATCTCAGATGGGTGCGATCTCGTGCTCAGACTCTTATGATGCCATATCCTGCTATCCTGCCAGTTACTATGGAACCTGTTGCTGAAGGAGATACTCCTTATATCATCCTTCATCCAGACATGCCCACTGACATGGAAGAGCTACAGAGGTCCTGGATCCAGTTGAAGGAACAAAGAGATACTTTTGAGACTCACTACAAAGCAAGTCAAGAAAGAATCCTGGAGCTAACAAAGCAACTTCACGAGGAGCGGAATCTCAACTCATACCTCAACACAAAGAGGAAACGTCCATGGGAGACTTAAAACCCCATCTTTTGTATTTATTTCATTTTTTAATGTAAGCCCAAGGGGCAAACAAATTTATTACCAATAAAAGTTTACTTTTTGGTTGTTTAAACAAATTTAAATCCTGCGGTCCTTGAAAACATTGCATACGCATTTATACACCATATCATTGCATCACAGGTTTCTTATGTACAAGTATCTTATCTTCTTGCTGTTTATTTCAGCAGAAATGGCTCTTGAACAAACAGTCAGAGATCTCCAGGCATAGAATGCACAATTCCAGGAGTTGATCCTGAACTTGTCCAAGGGACGGGATGAATTGAAGACACTGCTGGCTAAGAAGACTAAGAAGACTAGAAGGTTATGAGGCCTTATCAATATGGGAAGAAGGTTCAAAGGTCTATCAAGACCAAGGAACAGGTTGAAGATTATGAGTCTGAGGAGTCTGAGAAAGAGGGAGGCAGTCTCCATAATACTATGTGGGATTTTGATTCTGAAGCAAATTACTATCATGATCCTAATGAAGATAAATTCAAGATGATGGTGGATAAAATGGATGCTATGGAGTTGCAAAAGTCTTTTGGGCTGGATTTTGAAGATCTAAGTTTGATATCTGGAGTGGTTATACCCATTGGGTTCAAGGTCCCTGCTTTTGTAGTATATGATGGTGTTTCATGTCCCAAGCTGCATCTGAGGTCCTATGTCCGGAGGATCCAACCCCATACTGCTGATAAGAAACTATGGATTCATTTCTTCCAAGAAAGCTTGTCTGGAGCTCAATTGGAGTGGTACTATCAGTTGGAGAGCGTCAACATCCGTGATTGGAATGATCTTGATGAGGCCTTCTATAGGCAATACCAATACAATGCTGATCTAGCACCTACTCGCATGCAACTCCAAAGCATGTCTATGGGTGCTAAGGAGAATTTCAAGGAGTATGCCCAGAAGTGGAGAGACTTGGCTGGTAGAGTTCAACCTCCTCTAACTGACAGGGAGTTAGTGGATATGTTTATGAGTACACTGAATGGTCCTTTTTATAGTCATCTCATTGGAAGCTCATCATCTGGCTTCACTGAGCTGATAATGACTGGAGAGCGTGTAGAAAGTGGCATAATAAGTGGCAAAATACATGTGGGCGCCTCTTCATCAAATACTGCAAAGAAGCCCCCTAGTGGGAAGAAGGAGTCAAATGTTGTTTATGGTCAACCTGGTCGTAATAGGAGTCACCAATCTGTGAGTGCAGTTCACATCTCCAATCCTACTCCTGCAACACCAGAACCACCACAGGGCAATCAGCAGAGGCCTAGAAGACAGTTCACCAAGATCAACATGTCACTGGCCCAAGCCTTGCAACACTTGTTGAAGGGTGAACTCATTACTTTGAAGGACCCTCCTCAGAATCCTAATGTTACCTCTCCCAGATACAATCCTAATGCACGATGTGCATATCATTCTAATTGTCAGGGACATGATACCAACAATTGTTGGATATTGAAGAACAAGATTCAGGATATGATTGATGCTGGAGAGATTGAGTTTGACCCTCCTGGTACTCTAAATGTGATTACTGCTCCCATGCCAAATCATGAGAAGACTGTTAATGCCATTGATGAAGTTTCACATATTTCCTCAGTTGCAGATGTGACCACACCATTATCTGTTATCAAGAAGAAGTTAGTACAAGCTGGGTTCTTTCCAGGTTGTAATGAAGATTGTTTCTATTGTGCTTATAAACCTGATAGTTGTTGGAAGTTGAAGGATGGCATCCAACACCTCATGGACAATTACACCATATTGTTTGAGAGGACACCTTCTGTGGAGAGTATGGTTGAACATATAACTCAAGGTGCGAAGGTTGAAGAGGTGGATATGGTTGATAAAGTGCCAGTGAGGATTACTTCCAAGGGCCCTGTCAAGATTACTCATAAGGGTCCAATCAAGATTACTGCTGAAGGCCCTGTGAGGACTGTTGTTGAAGCTAGAGTGGCTCCTATGATTATTACCACTCCTGGTCCTATTCCATATACTTCTGATAAAGCTATACCTTGGCATTACGGTTCCGATGTTTATATCCATGGTGTTAAACAGGAACCCTTAGCTGATACACCTATTGTTGATGAAAACCTTGATGTTGATAATATTGCTGGATCTAGTAAGATCACAAGAAGTGGAAGAATTTTCTCTCCTCCGGCTACCTCCAAGAATACAGTTACTCCAACTACTACCTCTACTTCTGAGACAAATGCTGATGCTCGGGGCAAAGGTCCTGTTATTGAACCTGTACAAAATGAGACACCAACTGCTGAGAATCTTTCTAAGCAGATGGAAGAAGTGCTGAAGATCATTCGCAAGAGTGATTATGATGTTGTGGACCAATTGGGGCATACTCCCTCCAAGATTTCCATGTTATCTTTGTTGCTGTGTTCTGAGGCTCATGCTAAAGCCTTGATTAAGTTCTTGAAGACTGCTCACGTACCAAATGAAATTTATGTAGATCAATTTGAGAATTGTGTTGCACACCTGACCTATGATAATGGGTTAGGCTTTTCTGATGCTGATTTGACTCCTGCCAAAAGAAATCATAATAGAGCTTTACATATCTCTATTGAGTGTAGGGGCACTACCCTGTCTCATGTGTTGATAGACAATGGTTCTTCAATGAACGTACTTTCCAAAGAGGTTCTGAACAAGATTAGTCCCGAAGATGCTGTGTTGAGACCAAGTAATATAGTGGTGAAGGCCTTTGATGGTTCGAGAAGAGTGGTGCACGGAGAAATATATCTTTCAATCAAAGTAGGTTCTCAGATCTTCAATTCAACCTTCTATGTAATGGATATTCGTCCTTCATACTCTTGTTTTCTTGGGCGCCCCTGGATCCATGGGGCAGGTGCTGTGACCTCCACTTTACACCAGAAGTTGAGATATCCAGTGAAGGGAAAGGTTGTTACTGTTTACGGAGAGGAAGAATATATAGTCAGTCATGTGAATACTTTCAAGTATCTTGAAGTGGAAGGTGAATACGTTGAGACTCCTTGTCAGACGTTTGAAGTAGTTCCTTGGGTTGTTCCTGCTGCTGAAGTTCCTCCTGTTGTCAAAAGAGTTCCTGTGGTCACCAGAGTACCTCCTACTGTAGATGTTTAGAATTGGCAGAATTTTTGACCAACAAGAAGTGTTGAACTTAGTTCAGGATGTCACACCAGATGTTGTGACATTATCAAACATAGTATGAGTTAATGAACTTAATTCAGTATGTCACACCAGATGTTGTGACATTGTATAAGTTAATGAAGTAAGTTCAGATTTCAGGATGTCACGCCAGATGTTGTGACATCTCAAACCTGCTACCAGAATTAAATAATGCTTAACAGAACTGAGTAAATTCAGGGAATTTATCTGGAATTAATTGTGAATGGATAAAACAGTAGAAGGCACATCAGTAGGGAGATTGGTTATATGATTTCAGTATAACAGAAGAACTGACTCACCTAGAATCAAGGAAGTAACAAACCCTAATTCAAGGTGATGACAACATGCGTATCAGGATTGGATAACCTACAGAAAGCCCAAAATCCAAGCATCTATTTAAGCAACAGAAACTCTCAGAATAGAGTACGAAATTAAGAAGACTAAATAGGGTGTTTGTGTTTTAATAGCAGGTTTTATATGTGTAACACTTTATGAGCTTTTAAGCAAAAAGTGTATTGTGTCTTGATTGAAACTGTGAAGTAAAATCAAGTTGTTGTGTTTGAAGTGTGACTTCAATTTTATTAAACTTGTAACATATCACTGTGTGATTGAGGGGGAGTGAGTTGATACTCATATCTAAGTTGTGTCTTAGGTAGAAATTGCCTTGGGTAGATATTAAGTGAAAGATTAAACTGAGTGGTTTAAGTCTATAATTAATATTACTTATATTGGATTTCCTTCCTGGCTTGGTAGCCCCCAGATGTAAGTGTGGAGATACACTGAACTGGGTTAACAATTTCCTGTGTTGTTTAATTTACCTGCACTTTAAGTTTTGTTTAAGTCTTCAAGTGTTTAAACATCTCATTCGATATCACGTACCTAATCCCAGAATTTCAATTGGCATCAGAGCAGGCACCCTTCCTGTTTAACTGGGTGAGATCTAGGGACTGCAAATTTTGGGAACATGGACAGAGATGTAGGATCTGTGAATAGACCACCTATATTAGATGGATCAAACTATGACTACTGGAAGCTAAGAATGGTAGCATTCTTAAAATCACTTGATAATAGGGCTTGGAAAGCAGTCAACAAAGGATGGGAGCACCCTGTCCAAGACAACAAGGATGGGGCAAAAGTGTTGAAACCTGAAGAAGAATGGAGCAAGGAGGAAGAAGAATCAGCACTTGGAAATTCCAAGGCCTTAAATGCCTTATTTAATGGCATTGATAGGAACATATTCAGACTTGTGCATCACTGTGAGCTGGCCAAAGATGTTTGGGACACTCTCAAAACCACTCATGAAGGAACATCAAAGGTGAAGATGTCAAGACTTCAACTTCTCACCACCAAGTTTGAAAACTTGAGAATGAAGGAAGATGAGACAATTCATGAGTTCTACATGAACATATTGGAAATAGCTAATACTTCTGGTGCTTTGGGAGAGAAGATGAGTGATGAAAAGCTGGTAAGAAAGATTCTCAGATCTTTACCAAAAAGATTTGACATGAAGGTTACAGCAATAGAAGAAGCTCAAGACATATGCACAATGAAGGTTGAAGAGCTCATTGGTTCCCTTCAAACATTTGAGATGGGAATGAATAACACAATTGTAAAGAAGAACAAAAGCATAACCTTGGTGTCAAATACTGATAAAGAAGAAGAAAATAATGAAGCAGACCCTGAAGAAAATTTATCAGAAACAATTGATATGCTTGGAAGACAATTCAACAAGATTCTCAGAAGAATGGATGGCAGGTCCAGACCAAGTGGAAGAAACTCAAACTCTTCTGAGAATAAAAGACCTTATGATGCTAATAGAAGGTCAAATTATGATGAAAAGACCAATCAAGAAAAAGGGATTAAATGTCATGGATGTGAAGGATATGGACACATCAGAAATGAATGCCCTACCTATCTAAAGAAGCAGAAGAAAGGTCTCTCTGTGACCTGGTCCGATGAAGACTCAGGATGTGATTCAGAAGAAGAATCAACAAAGTACATCACTGCTCTAGCTGGAGTATGTGAATCTGAGAGTGGATCCGGTGATGAGGAGCTGACTTTTGAAGAGCTAGAAGAATCATACAAAGAGCTGTGTAAAAGGAGCACTGAAGTATGCATGGAGAATATAAAACAGAAGAAGCAAATTGAGGCATTAAAGGTTGAAAAGACAAGTAATCTAGAAATCATTGACACTTTGAAAAGTGAAGTAAGTCTTCTCAACTCCAAATTGGAACATATGTCCAAATCTATTAGAATGCTGAACAGTAGCTCAAACACACTGGATGTCATTCTCAACAACAATAAGCATTCAGGGGATAGAACTGGACTGGGATTTAACAAAGCTCAAAAGGTTGAGGCTAGCACCAGCAAAACTACTTCAAATCCCATAAAGTCAAACAAGATGTCCCAACAGATGTCCCAACATCATGAAAAGAACATGATGAAAAAGAAGTATCAAAGATGGAGATGTCATCATTGTGGAAGGTTTGGTCACATCAAACCTCATTGCTACAAGTTGCATGGATATCCAAATCAGATGTATCAGCAACCCCCTAAGCAAAAGATAGAGGTTACCAAGAAAGTGCTGCATGGACATCAAAATCAAAGATATCAGCAACCCCCTAAGCAGAAGACAGAAGTCATCAAGAAAGTATGGGTACCTAAAGCTAGTCTTCATGCTGATCAAAGATACATGCCCAAGAACAAGTTCAACAAACAACCTTGGAGCTCTAAAGATAGACACTACACAGGGCAGAGGCATCAAAGGAAACCTCACAACAAGCAAAAATGGTCAAAGAAGGGTGTTGCATATATAGCTCATACATCTCTCAGAGTATCAGCTAAAGAAGACTGGTACTTTGACAGTGGATGCTCAAGGCACATGACTGGATTGAAAAATCTGCTGGTAAACTTAAAGTCACATTCATCCAGATATGTAACCTTTGGAGATGGAGCTAAAGGAGAAATTAAGGGAGTTGGGACCTTGGACTGCACAGATGTACCAAGACTAGATGATGTGATGTTGGTAAAAGGATTAACTGTTAACTTGATCAGCATAAGTCAATTATGTGATCAAGGTTACAGTGTAAACTTTACCAAAACTGAATGCATAGTGTCTGATAAAGAACAGAAGGTTGTCATGAGAGGAGCCAGATCTAAAGACAACTGTTATATGTGGGAACCTCAAGATTTCAGTCTCACTTCAACTTGCTCCTTAGCCAAAGAAGAAGAAGTGAAGTTATGGCACTAAAGACTGGGTCATCTTCATCTCAGAGGAATAAAGAAAATCATATCTATGGGGGATGTGAGAGGTATTCCTAAATTGAAGATTGATGAAGGCAAAGTATGTGGTGAATGTCAAATAGGCAAGCAAACCAAGATGTCCCATCCAAAGCTCCAACATCTGACAACTTCCAAAGTTTTGGAATTATTGCATATGGATCTTATGGGACCAATGCAGGTTGAGAGCCTTGGGGGAAAAAGGTATGCCTATGTAGTTGTTGATGACTTTTCAAGATATACATGGATAAATTTTATCAAAGAAAAGTCTGATGTGTTTGATGTATTCAAAGATTTGTGCCAAAGAATACAAAGAGAAAAAGCAAGCTGTGTAGTCAGAATAAGGAGTGACCATGGTAAGGAATTTGAGAATAAAAAATTCTCAGATTTCTATTCTTCAGAGGGAATCAATCATGAGTATTCTTCTCCTATCACCCCTCAACAGAATGGGATTGTTGAGAGGAAGAACAGAACTATCCAAGAATCAGCAAGAGCTATGATTCATGCTAAAAAGTTACCATTGTACTTCTGGGCTGAAGCTATGAACACAGCTTGTTACATTCATAATAGAGTCACTCTAAGGAAAGGAACCCTGTCCACCATTTATGAAGTCTGGAAGGGCAGAAAACCTATAGTTAAGTACTTCTATGTGTTTGGAAGTAATTGTTACATTCTGGCTGATAGGGAGCAAAGAAGAAAGATGGATCCTAAAAGTGATGAAGGGATTTTCCTTGGATACTCCATAAATAGCAGAGCTTATAGAGTATTTAACTCCAGAACCAAGGTTATAATGGAGTCCATAAATGTGATAATTGATGATGCCCCTGCAGATGTTGCAGATGATGTTGGAACATCTGCTGACAGTCAGACTGAAGCTGAAATGAAGAGTGATCATCCTGACTTCACTCAAACTGAGGCAAGGACAGAACAATCCAGCAAACCTCCCTCCATCAGAATCCAGAAGGATCATCCCAAAGATTTGATAATTGGTGATCCCAACAGTGGTGTAAGCACTAGATCAAGAGAGGTAATTTCAGGTTCTTGTTTTGTTTCAAAAATAGAACCTAAAAACATCAAGGAAGCTCTTAATGATGAGTACTGGATTTGTGCTATGCAAAAAGAATTAGGCCAGTTCACAAGGAATGAAGTGTGAGATCTTGTTCCTAGACCTGATGACATAAATGTGATTGGCACTAAATGGGTGTATAAGAACAAGTCAAATGAGCAGGGAGTTGTTACAAAGAACAAGGCTAGACTTGTAGCTCAAGGATTCACACAAATTGAGGGAGTAGACTTTGATGAAACCTTTGCACCAGTAGCAAGGCTTGAATCAATCAGACTACTTTTAGGAATTGCTTGTATCCTGAAGTTCAAGCTATTTCAAATGGATGTGAAAAGTGCCTTTCTAAATGGATATCTTAATGAGGAGGTATATGTGGAGCAGCCTAAGGGATTTGTTGATCCAAGCTGTCCAGATTATGTATACAAACTAAGGAAGGCTCTTTATGGTCTGAAGCAAGCCCCAAGAGCATGGTATGAAAGGCTGACTAATTTTCTCACAAAACAAGGATACAGGAAAGGTGGAATAGACAAAACCTTGTTTGTGAAGGATGAAGAAGGAAATGTCATGATTGCTCAAATATATGTAGATGACATAGTCTTTGGTGGGATGTTAGACAGGATGGTTAAACATTTTGTCACTCAAATGGAATCTGAATTTGAGATGAACCTAGTAGGAGAACTAACCTACTTTCTTGGACTGCAAATCAAGCAGATGGAGGATTCCATGTTCATATCCCAAAGCAAGTATGCCAAGAACATTGTCAAGAAGTTTGGGATGGACAGTGCAAGTCACAAAAGAACACTTGCCCCCACTCATTTAAAGCTGACAAAGGATGACAAGGGTGAGAAGGTGGACCAAAGCCTATACAGAAGCATGATTGGAAGCTTATTATATCTGACTGCTAGCAAACCAGATATAGCCTTTGCAGTAGGTGTATGTGCAAGATATCAAGCTGAGCCAAAAGTTAGCCATCTAAACCAGGTTAAGAGAATTCTGAAATATGTCAATGGTACTTGTGACTATGGCATAATGTACTCCCATGGATGTGAACCAATTCTCACTGGCTTTTGTGATGCTGATTGGGCTGGAAGTGTTGATGATAGAAAGAGCACATCAGGAGGATGCTTCTTTCTAGGAAACAATTTGATTTCTTGGTTCAGTAAGAAACAAAATTGTGTATCCTTATCCACTGCTGAAGCTGAATATATTGCAGCTGGTACAGTTGTTCACAGTTGGTTTGGATGAAGCAAATGCTCACAGAATACAATGTCCCACAAGATGTCATGACATTGTACTGTGACAATTTAAGTGCTATTAACATATCAAAGAATCCTATCCAACACAACAGGACCAAGCACATTGATATCAGGCATCATTTCATCAGAGATCTTGTGGAAGAGAAGGTGATCTCATTGGAACATGTAGCCACAAATCTGCAATTGGCTGATTTATTTACTAAAGCTTTGGATGCTACCCAATTTGAAAACCTAATGGGTAAATTGGGAATCTGCTTATGTGAAATATAGCAGTTATGGAGAAGTGCCAACATGTCCTATGACATCGTGTGGCATGATCACCAGATGGCCACACCAGTCTGGTCAAAAACTCTGTGTATTCCACTCATTAAAATTCTCCAAGTAACGACTTTTATAAAAGCTCCAGCTTGCTCTCAGCTATTCATCTCCTCATCATCTTCTCAAAACAAATTGCATGCTATAGCTGATTTTCAGAGCTCATCAAAATCAATCAAACCTAAACTCTTCTTCCACCACATTCGAAAATGTCTCAACATCAAAACCCTAACCTCACTGATGAAAACCTCAACCAAGAAGATGTGGTGCATGCAACCCCAATCTCCATGGTTCCAATGGATACTACTCCCATGGACGAAATCAGAGGAAGTGTTCCTCTTGCTCAAAAGCCTAGAACTCCAAATGTGAGAAGAGCAAAGGAACCTGTGTTCAGCAAAAGCAAAGGGGTTCCTTCATCCTCAAACACCAACCCCAAAGCCTCTGAATATGTGGATGCTTCTATTAAGAATCTTGTGAACAGGATTCTATCTGAACAAAGAGTTGTGAGTGGTATCTCTGTTCCCCTGAACACCATGCCAGCTCCACAAGAAGAACAGAGAAATCAAGCTGAAGAAGACACTCCTGTTCAACAGGATGTTCCAATAGATGTTGAAACATTTGAGGACCAGCATAAGGCCTCAACTGATGATGATGATGAAGCCACTGATGACCAAGCTTCTGTTGATCCACCTGCTGAAGAGGAGACTTCTCAACCTCCTCCTGTTGAAGCCACAGATGGTGACTCTGACACAGAGATCATTGCATCTGTGGACCCTAGCATAGCCAAAAGGCTTAGGGCTAGGAAAGAAAAGAAGACTGCAGGACATGCAACTCCTGAAAATAAACAGCCTACTCCAATTAAAGACAAGGCCAAAGTGGTATTTGGACCTACTAAACAATGGAGCAAGGTGAATACACAAAAGAGGAAAGTTGTAACTCCACCAGATTCAGATGTTGAAGAGGATGTCCCAACATCCCAACCAAAGAAGAAACCAGCATCTTCAAGGTCTACCTCTGCTGTTCTAGAAGCTCCTCTGGACAATGTTTCATTCCATCATGTGTCAAGTGTGAGCAGATGGAAATATGTATACCAAAGAAGGGTGGCACTTGAAAGAGAGCTGGGCAGCAATGCACTTGAGTGCACTGAGGTAATAGACCTAATTTCATCTGCTGGTTTATTCAAAACAATTTCAAAATTTTCACCCTGCTATGAGCTGCTAGTCAAGGAGTTCATTGTAACCTACAAGAGGACTGTGCTGATGGTAAGTCAGATGAATTCAGAAAAGTCTATGTAAGAGGGAGATGTGTGGAATTCTATCCTAGGGTTATTAATCATTACCTAGGGAGAGAATCTGATGGACCTAATGAGCTGGGGAAGACAGACAATCAAATTTGCAAGGTCATCACTGCCAATCAGGTCAAAACTTGGCCAGTCAAGGGCAAACTTTCTGTTAGCTTGCTAACAAGGAAGTATGCAATGCTGCATAGGATTGGTACTGTCAACTGGGTCCCTACCAATCATACCTCTTCAATAGCAACTGGATTGGGAAGATTCATTTATGCTGTGGGCACCCAAATAAAGCTGGACTTTGGGGCTTACATATTTGATCAAACACTGAAGCATGCAGGAACATCAGCAACAAAGTTGTCTATTGCTTTTCCATCTCTGCTATGTGGAATCATCCTCAGCCAGTATCCAGGTATCCTAACTGAGAAGGATTTTGTCTACAAAAGAGAAAGTCCTCTGGCCTTCCACCACAAGCTGTTCTTAAGTCATCATGCTGCTGATGTTGAAGCTCCCAGTGGGACATCTGCTGGACCTTCAAAAGCAAAGACTCCCATATCCAAAGCTGCCTTGATTGCATAACTGAAGAACACCTGCAAAGAGCTGGATGCTAGGAAGCAAAAGCTTGAGGAAATTATTCAAAGGATGGAAATGGAAGAGAGTGCTCAGAAGACTGCAAACTCTGATGATGAATCTGAAGAAGAGGAAGATACTGAATATGAAGATTCTGAGTGAAAGTGTGTGAGGAATATGCACTGTCTGCTTCAGCATTGTATTTTGGTTTTGTAATTTTGTATTTATGTCTGCTTATGTAATTTGGCCCCAATTTATGTCTAATAAGGGGGAGAAGAGAACAGAACAACAACAATGTCTGCTGCAGTTTACATGATTAATGAACAAGTTGTTTGTCTGTTTAATGTCTGCTTCTGAACTAAGTTTTTTTAATTCTCTTGAACAAGTCAGAATACATACAGGTTTGAGGGGGAGCAAACTCTCATATGATTAAAACAGAAAAGAACTCTGCTGCACTGATAAATGAAACTCTGCTGCACTCTGATAAAACCAGAAGATTGTGTTAGCCAAAAATTAGCCAAAGGGGGAGTTTGTAGATGTTTAGAATTGGCAGAATTTTTGACCAACAAGAAGTGTTGAATTTAGTTCAGGATGTCACACCAGATGTTGTGACATTATCAAACAGAGTATGAGTTAATGAACTTAATTCAGGATGTCACACTAGATGTTGTGACATTGTATAAGTTAATGAAGTAAGTTCAGATTTCAGGATGTCACACCAGATGTTGTGACATCTCAAACCTGCTACCAGAATTAAATAATGCTTAACAGAACTGAGTAAATTCAGGGAATTTATCTGGAATTAATTGTGAATGGATAAAACAGTAGAAGGCGCATCAGTAAGGAGATTGGTTATATGATTTCAGTATAACAGAAGAACTGACTCACCTAGAATCAAGGAAGTAACAAACCCTAATTCAAGGTGATGACAACATGCGTATCAGGATTGGATAACCTACAGAAAACCCAAAATCCAAGCATCTATTTAAGCAACAGAAACTCTCAGAATAGAGTACGAAATTAAGAAGATTAAATAGGGTGTTTGTGTTTTAATAGCAGGTTTTATATGTGTAACACTTTATGAGCTTTTAAGCAAAAAGTGTATTGTGTCTTGATTGAAACTGTGAAGTAAAATCAAGCTGTTGTGTTTGAAGTGTGACTTCAATTTTATTAAACTTGTAACATATCACTGTGTGATTGAGGGGGAGTGAGTTGATACTCATATCTAAGTTGTGTCTTAGGTAGAAATTGCCTTGGGTAGATATTAAGTGAAAGATTAAACTGAGTGGTTTAAGTCTAGAATTAATATTACTTATATTGGATTTCCTTCCTGGCTTGGTAGCCCCCAGATGTAAGTGTGGAGATACACTGAACTGGGTTAACAATTTCCTGTGTTGTTTAATTTACCTGCACTTTAAGTTTTGTTTAAGTCTTCAAGTGTTTAAACATCTCATTCGACATCACGTACCTGATCCCAGAATTTCACCTACAATGGCCTCCCTCAAAGATGCTAGAGTTGTGGTTGATGAAGGTGGTTGTACTATTTGGGGTCAGCTTCCTGACATTCCTTACAAGTCTGACAAGTTTGGTTTGGGTTTCACTGCAGAGTCCCAGAAGGCTGTTCGTCGTGCTCGTGCTGTTCGTATCACCAATCAAGGGATTATGAAAGATCAGATCAATGTTGTGGGTGACTATGATGAAGACTACAACCTGGATGCTTGGATTTTTCCTACTGTGGGTGATGGGCTCAATAACTGGAAGGCTGAAGATGTTATTCCTATCTCCTTTAGTCAGGAGTAAATACTATTACTGTGTTGTTATTTTTAAGTTTGTAATTTTTGAACAATTGAACTTTTAAGCCTTGTGCCTTACCCGGGGCACAATGGTATGCTTGTTTCGGGATGTCATTTCATTTGCATACTTCATTCAATAAAAATCAGTGGACGTTTCGTTTTCGTAAATATTGTGTTCCTTGTCTTTCTTTTATTTTATTATTATTTTATCAGCTATGTGTTCTTACACACACCCACATCACTAAAATGCAGATCCTCATCCACTCTGGATCCTGTTGATAACAGTTCTACTATTGCCAATTATAATTTCGAGAATCTGATATATCAAGCTGAAGATGGAAAGGAGGAAGATTGTGAAGTACCTGTAGAGCTTGCTAGGTTGTTACAACAAGAAGAGAAAGCTATACAGCCACATGAAGAGCCAATCGAAGTTGTGAATCTGGGAACTGAAGAAAACAAGAAAGAGGTCAAGATAGGGGCTGAATTAGAGGATGGTGTTAAAAGCAGATTAATTCAGATGTTACGGGATTATGTGGAAATCTTTGCTTGGTCCTATGAAGATATGACAGGGTTGGATACAGACATTGTGGTTCACCGTTTACCAGTAAAAGAAGATTGTCGTCCAAAGAAGCAGAAGGTTCGTCGCATGCGTCCTGAAATGTCAGAGAAGATTAAGGCAGAGGTGATGAAACAGTTTGATGCATGGTTCTTAGCTGTGACTTCTTATCCTCAATGGGTTGCAAATGTGGTACCGGTACCTAAGAAAGATGGTAAGGTACGTATGTGTGTAGATTACAGGGATTTAAACAAGGCCAGCCCCAAATATGACTTTCCACTTCCTCATATTGATGTTCTGGTAGACAACACTGTTCAGCATAAGGTATTCTCTATCATGGATGGCTTCTCTGGTTACAATCAAATCAAGATGGCACCTGAAGATATGGAAAAGACTACATTTGTTACACAGTGGGGCACCTTTTGTTATAAAGTAATGCCATTTGGTTTGAAGAATGTCGGGGCAACATATCAGCGTGCTATGGTGGCTTTGTTTCACGATATGATTCATCATGAGATAGAGGTATATGTGGATGATATGATAGCCAGGTCCCAGAATGAAGAGCAACACCTTGACCATCTGCTTAAGCTGTTTGAAAGGTTGAAGAAATACAAGTTGAGATTGAACCCAAACAAATGTACTTTTGGAGTAAGGTCTGGTAAACTCCTGGGTTTCATCGTCAGTGGAAAAGGTATTGAAGTAGACCCTGCAAAAGTGAAAGTTATACAAGAGATGCCAACTCCCCATACTGAGAAGGAAGTTAGAGGTTTCTTGGGACGACTGAATTACATTGCAAGATTTATTTCCCAATTAACTGCTACCTGTGAGCCAATCTTCAAGTTGTTGAAGAAAGATAAGGTAATGGAGTGGAATGATGAGTGCCAGACAGCATTTGATGAAATCAAGAGATATCTTCTAGAACCTCCAATTTTGATGCCACCAGTTGATGGAAGACCCTTGATCATGTACTTAACAGTGTTAGACAACTCAATGGGGTGTGTGTTGGGGCAACATGACGAGTCTGGTCGAAAAGAGCAGACAATATACTACCTTAGCAAAAAGTTTACCGACTGTGAAATAAGATACTCACTGCTCGAGAAAACTTGTTGCGCTTTGGCATGGGCTGCTCGCCGATTAAGATAGTATATGTTGACTCATACTACCTTGTTGATTTTAAAGATGGACCCAATCAAGTACATATTCGAGAAACCTGCTCTCTCCGGACGAATAGCAAGATGGCAAATGATCTTAACAGAATATGATATACAGTATACTACTCAGAAGGCCATTAAGGGAAGTGTTGTAGCTGATCATTTGGCTCATCAAGCAGTGGATGATTATCAGTCAATGAGTTTTGAATTCCCTGATGAAGACATTATGATTATTAACAAAGAACCTGGACAATATGACGGACCTGAACAAGGATCCCGATGGACTATGGTTTTTGATGGAGCGTCTAATGCGCTTGGTAATGGTGTTGGTGTTGTGATCAGTTCCCCTGAAGGTTATCATATCCCGATTACTGCAAGACTTTGTTTCTATTGTACTAATAACATGGCTGAGTATAAGGCATGTATCCTGGGTATCAAAGCTGCCATTGATATGAAGATTCGGTTCCTAGACGTATATGGAGATTCAGCCCTGGTAGTAAGTCAGATCAAAGGAGATTGGGATACCAAGCATGATAATCTCATTCCCTACAGAGAGCATGTGTTGTCTTTAATCCCATATTTTGAAGAGATTACCTTTAGACATATTCCACGAAGAGAAAATCAGTTGGCGGATGCATTAGCCACCATGACATCTATGTTTGAGATTAGCTGGGATGATGAAGCTCCCAAGATTACTATTGATAGATTTGAGAAGCCTGCATACTGCAATGTGTCATACCCCAAATTTGTCCTACCCGAACCATTTTATTTTACTGTCTAATCATTATTCAAAAAATTCAAAAGCATGCACTATTTTATTTTTGTCCAAAAAGAATATATCTTCTTTTATTTTATTCTTTCTTTCTAATCTCATTTCACCTTTTAGGCCCATTATTAAAAATTCAAAATTTTCTTATTCAAGTCTTAGTTATACCACCAAACCAATTTCCTTCTCATTATTTTTCCTTATATTATACATTTCTTCTTACTTTTATTAGTTATTATCCTCACTATTATTTTTATTCTATTAGTATTATTATTTACCAATTCCATTTAATATTATCATTATTTTTTAGCTTATTATAAAAAAAAAACTACAATTTTTTTTCTTTTTTTATTAATTATCATCATCATTTTCTTTTTATTTCCTCATTTCATTATTATCACTTTTATTTTTATTATTGTTATTGTTATTATTTTCCTTATTATTATTATTTCTTTTGTTTTATATTATTTCATTTTTTAAAAAAAATAGGGCATTTTCCCTCACTTTGTTTATTTTTATTATTATATTACCTTTTTTCTTTATTATTATTTAGTATAGTTATTACACTATCTTTTTTTTCCTTCTCTTATGAATTCACATATAATTACTCTTCTTTTTTTACATTAATGTAAATACTGATGCTACCCACCTAAAGAGAAAAGGGAATAAGGAAATAGAATGCAGTGTAAATTAATTTGTCAGCTAGCAGTGCTCATTCAACCGCAAACCGTACAACAACATCTATACAAAACAAAATCTCCTGCGCAGACCACCCAACTCCAACGGATTTTCTCCAGCTAGCAAAATCCGTATACTCCCACTACTACCCCAATTTCGTACCAGCACATACCATATAACCACTCATTAACCTTCATCCATTTAATTTCCTCCGAAAACTTCACAGAATCCACTACTCTCACACAAAAAAAAAAACTCTAACATGAAGTTCCACAAAAAAAACCAAAAAGAAATTTTCTTTTTTTAACAAAAGTCTGCAAACATTTTTTTCATCACTCCAAACCATTTCCTTGTTTTTTTCTACACTCATCTTCACCCTTCTTTACCCCCAACTTGTAAATCGCGTACCACAAACTTTCTGCAAATCAAACAAATTCGTTCTTCTTCGTCCACCTTTAATTCTTTCTTCACCACCATAGCAAATCTGAGTGACAAGGAACAAAATAAAAAAATCGAAAAACATGATATGAAAAACACAAACTGAAACAAGTTGCACCAACCAAATCCGGAACGAAACCAAGCACGCCGACATCACAACCACCAAAACGCCTTTTCATAAACCACCAAAACCCCTTTTCATAAACCACCAATATTCGGTCCGCCACCGCACAAACAAAGCTGAACTCGCGACCTTTTTGAAACCACCACTGATCAGAAAACAGCCAGCAACACTAGCCGCGGAAACACCACTATTCCGCCATCCTCGCCACAAACAACCACCGAACCACACTCCTTCACCGTGATTCCGCAACCTCAACACCGTAAACCGAACCGGCCCTTTCATCTCCACCGTTTCCGAAACCCAAAGCCGCCGAAACCAGAGCAGAAGCCGCAAATCCATCACCATTCAACTCGAACCGTCACGGAGACGTTGCGGAAAATCGAAGGCCACCACTCTCGGAAATCGCCGCCCAAACACACACAAGCCACCGTGACGGAAACGATTGCGGATCTGGAAGCATCACGAGCAAAAACCGGACGCCGAGAGAGAGATGGAGATTTCATTTTCACAGTGAGCGTCAACGAAAATAGGGTGGGGTTTTCTTTTTTCTTTTCCCTTTCTGAATTGTGAATGAATTTTTATGTGTGGCCATAATGTTTTTTATTATTTTATTTTCATTCTTTCTTTTATGATTTAAATTATTTCCATTTATTTCTATCAAATTATTCTCACCAATATATTCATGACATCACCATTTTCATTATTATATATATATATATATATATATATATATATATATATATATATATATATATATATATATATATATATATATATATATATATATATATATATATATATATATATATATATATATATATATATATATATATATATATATATATATATATATATATGTTGCTTTTGTTGGGCTCTTAGGGCTCACTTTGAGTTTGATTTTCTGTCCATACAACCAGTTCTCAGTGCCAAGCCCCACTCTATTTCATATTCTTCTCTTTTTTAATTTTTATTTGTATGATTAGTTAGAGTCTATGTTTGTTTTTTTATATATTAATTCTTTTAAGTTTATATTCTTTTTTATTTATTTATTTATTTCAGCTTCTTTATTAATAACTTTTCTTTCCAAAAAAAAAATGCCTTAAAAAATTTAATGAATCTTTTGATTTTAATTTCTTTATTTTTGGGCCAATGACTTGATAAAAGGCCGATTTTCGCCCGATTCCATTAAATCGGTGATATTCGGTCAATATGAGGCCCTCTGTGTAATTAGTTTTTTTATTATTTATTTTATTATTTTGACAAATAAATACTTAAATTAATTTAATTTATTCACCATTCTTAATATCTTTTAGTTTATTAAATTTATTTAATATCATTTGATTTATTTAATTATTTAATTTATTATTTTATTCTAGCAATTTAATTTAATTTAATTTAATTTCGCATTTCAAATTACGTTTCGACTCCTTATAGAATGATTCCGATTTTGAATTGATTCTAAGGTAGTTCACGAACTAAATTTCGCCGCGTCCTAAAAAGGTCCAACGCCTTCGAATAGTTGTTCTCGATTAAAAGGTCCAACGCCTTCGAATAGTTGTTTCTGATTAAAAGGCCGAACGCCTTTGAATGGTTCAAAACACTGCACACACGTTTCCTCTTGGGCAAACTACAACGAGACCTCTTTATTTCTCGCAATCCCCTGTATTTATTTTGTATCCCTCTCCCATTACTTTGTACGCATTTTATTTTCCATATTTTATTTAATTCTGAATCCTTGGTCCAACGCCAAGCGATTGCACTTGCACACTCGCACTTTATTGTTCAGTTTTTTTTCGTTTATTAGGATCCACCTCTCCTTCGCGAGTCGAGCGCTTCGTGCCTCGCTAACAAACCACAAAAATAAACTCCACTTGCATTTACCCTTTAACCTCAAAAAACCAAAACGATTCTTTTTAGATCCAAACCCTTGATCCAACGTCAAGCGGTCTTAGGAAATAAAACATTCTAATAATACGAGAAGATCTGTACGCCACGAGCCTTAAGCGGTAGAAAGGAGGATAACAAACTCTCATTACTCGCTCCGATTATTTCGACGCAAGACGCTCGTCTTGTTGGACGAGATAAACTATCCATAGTCTTTAGTGCATTTCAACTCCTAAACCCTTTCGTCGAAGAAAGGTAATAAAATCAAACAACCATTACCCTTAGTAGGCCGAACTACGAGGCTCTGACTTTCCCATTGCACGCGGGAGTACGTAGGCACGAGGATCTCCATCCTTGTCGAGCACCTAGGATCAATCTAACTTATAATTCAACTCATTTCCCTCTAGCAAGCAATTCGTTTAAGCATAGACATCCTTTCTCGCGCGTTAACTTAGATGGTTCCCATCGAGTACGATGGATATAGGGGGTGCTAATACCTTCCCCCTGCATAACCGACTCCCGAACCCAGGCAATGGTTCCGTTGACCTTTGTCCTCATCCTTTTCCTCCCGGGTTGTATCTATATCTTCCCTTTCCCTCTTCAGGAATAAATAGAATTAGGTGGCGACTCTTCAGTCTGTCCGGCGCGCGGCTCCCGTCTTTTCGGATCGCGTGAGGTCGTATTTTTCGGGGTACGACACAATGAGATTGATACTGAAGAATCAGAAGAGAAGCCTTGGTTCTATGAAGTGAAAAGATATCTTGAAGCTCAGGAGTTCCCTGAAGGGGCATCTGTCAAAGATAAGAAGTTTCTGAGGAGGTTTTCTGCTAAGTTCTTTTTGAGTAATGGAATTTTGTACAAGCGCAATCATGATTCAACTTTGCTTTGTTGTGTGGATAAGAAGGAAGCAGCAGAGATTATGAAAGACATGCATGATGGGATATTTGGCACTCATTCTAGTGGTCATACCATGGCAAAGAAGATATTGAGAGCAGGTTACTATTGGTCTACCATGGAAGCTGACTGCTATCAACATTCCAGAACATGTCACCAGTGTCAAATTTATGTTGATAAAGTACATATACCTCCATCACCATTGAATGTGTTGACTTTTCCTTGGCCTTTTGCCATGTGGGGCATTGATATGATTGGTGAGATCAAACCTACTGCTTCTAATGGGCATCGTTTCATCCTGGTTACTATTGATTACTTTACGAAGTGGGTAGAGGCAGCTTCATTTGCATCTGTTACTAAGAATGTGGTGGCTCGGTTCATTAAGAATAATCTCATATGTAGGTATGGCATCCCTGAAAGGATTATTACTGACAATGGCTCTAATCTGAACAACACTATGATTACTGATCTCTGCACGCAGTTCAAGATTAAGCATCACAACTCTTCTCCGTATCGTCCAAAGATGAATGGGGCAGTAGAAGCTGCTAATAAGAACATTAAGAAGATTATACAGAAGATGACTGTCACTTATAAAGACTGGCACAAAATGTTACCATTTGCTCTTCATGGTTATTGTACTATAATACGTACTTCAACAGGGGAAACCCCATTCTCCTTAGTATATGGTATGGAAGCAGTTCTGCCCATTGAAGTTCAGATCCCTTCTTTAAGAATCATGAAAGATGCAGGCTTGGATGAAGATGAGTGGATTCAGACTCGACTTGACCAGATAAATTTGATTGATGAGAAGAGGTTGGCATCTGTTTGTCATGGTCAGATGTATCAGAAACAGATGATCAAAGCTTTTAATAAGAAGGTTAATCCAAAGGTATATCAGGTTGGTGACTTGGTAATCAAGCGTATCATATTACCACAAGGTGATCCTAGGGGCAAGTGGACTTCTACATATGAATGGCCATTTGTGGTCAAAACAGTATTTTCAGGAGGTGCCATGATGTTTACCACTATGGATGGTGAAGACTTCCCATAGCCTGTAAACGCAGACATAGTTAAAAAATACTACGCATAAAAAAGAGACCCGCTGGGTTGACTGGCCTAGGCAAAAATAAGGGCATCCCGGTGAACCAAAAGGGTTCGGGCAAAAATTAGGGATATATATATATATATATATAAAATGTACACCCGGCAAGTCGAAAACCTGAAAAGGAGGCTTGGGCAAAAAAGGGTATCCCGGTGGATTGAAAATCTGAAAGGGCAATCCAGGCAAAAGTTAGGGATTAAAGCGTATGACTATGTCTCTTTTGGATCACTCATATAGCCCCAACTAGTTGTGTTACTTAAATCAAGTTCAAACAGATAAAGATCAATTCAATCGTTTTCGTCTCAACAGCAGAAGATGAGATACTTGAAGATAATGGCAATAGTAGAATTGAAACTCAATAGGATTATTTCATACATAGCTGTTTTCTTTGTTTTGTAAATTTTTTACGACAAATTCCTCTTACTAGAATTTCTGTCTCCTTGTACAAACTTGCCTATGTATAGGTCACTTTGTGATATAAATAAAATTTCATCTTTGAATCCAGATTTACTTTTACCCTATTTACATAAGCGAAACGTCCATTGGTTGTGTTTGAATGAATGTATGCTTTTGAATATGATTAATGTTTACCAGAAATGCATAAAATGCTTGAATATGATTGATGTTTACCAGAAATGCATAAAAATGCAGTAATAGTATTTACTAAGGACGAACGAGGATAGGAATTCAACTAAGCTTCACCGGTTCATCCTCACCAGAAAACCACAAATCCCCAGTACAGCAAATCCATGCTTCAAGTTACATCTCCCCTTGAATTTATGTCCATCTCTTTTATCCTCAGTCGGGATACTCAGGAACTTATTCCTTTAATAGAAGTGCGACAAACAAAGACAGGAGATTATAAATACTATACTATCAAACAAGACGGGAACGAGTTCCTCATATTCTTCAGCAACGAATAGGGATTTATTTTCCCTAGCCAGCAGTTGTTATACAAAGATATCCAGACGTTTCACGCTGCATGATTCATACATACATCATTTACATCATACCATAACATACATATCCATAAATGCATAATACAATTACTTAGGTGCATCATACTAGGCATGCATACATATTGCATAAACTAACATTCTCCTTGCAGGAAAGCTATATGCAGATAAATCAGCATCAACTATTCACAACAGGTCAGAAATGATCCATACATTACTCAAGATGTCCTCGGTTTGTACAAGGATCCATTCCCTGATTCAAGATATTTTCAGAAGATTTAATCTATTGGCCCTTGAATAGCAGGCAAACGATCTGTACAAAGATCCATTCCCTAGTTCAATATATTTTTCAGAAGAACTAATCCTGACGTTCTTTTGACCCTTGAATAGCAGGCAAACGGTCTATACAAAGATCCATTCCCTGGTTCAAGATATTTTTCAGAAAAACTAATCCTGACGTTCTTCTGGCCCTTGAATAGTAGGCAAACGGTCTATACAAAGATCCATTCCCTGGTTCAAGATATTTTTCAGAAGAACTAATCCTGACGTTCTTCTGGCCCTTGAATAGCAGGCAAACAGTCTATGCAAAGATCCATTCCCTGGTTCAAGATATTTTTCAGAAGAACTAATCCTGACGTTCTTTTGACCTTGGAGAGTAGGCAAACGGTCTGTACAAAGATCCATTCCCTAATCCAAGATATTTCCAGAAGAGATAATCGTCACGAAGATTTATTTCTACGGGTCTATTCAACAATTCAAACTATGTTGCATAAACGATTCAGAGACAGCATATACGAAGACCTAGTACTGATATCCAGTATCAACATAAAAACATCATCACATCCTGATATTTTAGATGGCATCTCTAAGCCCATCTCCAGCTCTTCCATGGCATCTATAAGCCAATCTCCAGTTCTTCCAAGTGGCATCTTCAAGCCCACTCCAGCATATACAACTAATCATTAATGTTACTTTATGCGTCGGCGAGTGCAAATTTTTGGGCTTTTGTGTTCAATCCCCTTCAACCTTCCAGGTCACGAATGGCACATATATCAATCTAACCCCTCAGGTTTCAGAAAATTGAACAGGGGCAGCTGTTGCACCCCAAAATTTTCCCTCCACAATACAGGACTTAGTGTACTAAGAGGTTCACAAGGTTCACAATACATCTCATGAGGTTCACAAGGTTCACAATTAGTCAGAAAGTTTGACAACTCCCTCAGACAATGCATCCTCCTAACTAATGCATCTTAAACTAGGGTTTTGACTTTTATCAGGATAAATGGACTTCCATGACTTAAAGTGAGATTCATAACATCCTATATGAGTTCAATAATCCCCATGTCAAGTTTCAAGACTTTCCCAAAAGATTTGCTCAGTCAGATGATCAGATAGGTTAAAATCAGTCAAAGCAGTTAAAAAGTCAAACTGAGGTCAACTGTGGTCAAACCAAAGTCAAACTTCATGATTTTTTTCCAACATCAAGTATATGAATTAAAATTCATCATTTGATCAAGGGTTGATCATGATTCATCAAGGAGATTTCAGATCATCAAGAATCAGGAGTTTCTAAATTAGGGTTTTCACAGGAAAAGTCAACTGAACTTTGACCAGTCATAACTTTCACATGCTTCATCAATTTTTTTTCCATCCATAGCTCATTTTTAAGGAAATTTAATTCTCTACAACTTTGTGTCTCACAAGCCAAACCCAAAAATGCTTCATTTGGAAGGTATAAGCTAAGACATTATAGGTCCTTTTAAAAGTCAACAAAAAGTCAACAACTTTCAAAGAGCATAACTTGAAAATGGTAAAAGATATGGACATGAGACCAAAGAGGTTGGTTAGAGGACTCTCTAAGATTTCTAAAATGTCCAAGAACAACTTCATAGCATTAAAATTGAAGGATTTGTGCCTTTGCAAAGTTGGGAATTTTTTGGGAAGTTTATGAAGCAAATAAGGCCTTAAAACTAATTTTTGCTAAATGAGCCCACCAAATTGCCATCCAATCTTTATAATGTCATCAAGCACGACCCAACCCATGCATTTTCTGATTTTTTATATTTTATTTGATATTTATTTGAATTTTATTCATTAAAATACAAATTAAATTAAAATAAAATATGAAAATCATATATTTGGAAGAGATTATGATTCTAGAAGGTCATAAACACCATTCAAGACTAATTGATCACATCCAAATTCGTGCTAGACCAAGATAGTAAGAATATATTGGATTTTTTGACATTTTTGGATAAGAGATTTCTTCATAATCAAGCAATCAATTGTCATCATTACAAAGCCCATAAATCCATGACTTTTTGACCTAATTTTCATCTCTATATATACTTGAAGACATCCCAATCACAAGTACACGAAATTCTGCCTCCAAGGATACTCTCCAAACTTCAAAAAATTCAAGAACAAACTCACATTCGGTTTGCAAGATTAAGGTAGTTAGAAGGCCAAATTATGATGGAAATAGCTTCCTAGAAACATTTAGAGTGCATTGGGATCATCATATTCATCAAACACCTCATATATCATGGAAACCGAATTCATGTTCTTCACTTTCTTTTTCGTTTTTCGATTTCACTTATTTATCCATTATAAATCGTTTTTGTGCTTCTAATCTTGTTTGTTGCTGTGTATGGATGATTTATGGGCAAAGGAATCGATGTTTTGATGCGCGGATATTCCCACACCATTGTTAGGGTTTAAAAACTTTAAATTAGGGATTCCGTTTAGACGCGATTTCAGATGGAATTGACTGCATAATTGGATTCACAAGACCTCTTTTGATAGGTTTATACCATTGGGACAAATTTATCTTGTGCATTTTTTGATTTGCAGGACCTCTAGTGACGCATGAAAACCGTCACTAAAAGTTATAGTGACGAAAGAACTGTAGGTAAAGCCTAATGCGACGGCCAGAGGAAGAAGATGGTTTTGGCGCGCGTTTCTAATTTTTGAAATTTTTTTTATTTTATAATATTTGTTTCCCGTTTCTAATCACACACAAGCGTGTGTCCCAGTGGTTGAGACTCTGTGTTGGTAAGCTTGGGGGGCGAGTTCGATCCCAGGCTTCCCCCCCATTCTCTTTTTGCGCCTATTTTCTTTCTTCTTTTTATTTTCTTATTTAAATTATTATTTATTATATTAGATTAATTAGTTAAATAATTATAATTAATAGAAACTTAATTAAAATAAACACCATTAATTTTTTCTTTTATAAATAAAATTTCACAAATAAATATTAATTTGTTTTTCTTACATAATATATTTTATAAATATTTTTTTTAGTTTTTTTATCAAACTTATTAATTTAATTAGAATTTAATCACGTCCTGATTTCTTTACTAACCCTGATTTTTTTTTTCTTTCTAATCTTGATAATTATTGTTTTATATATTGTTCAATTATTTATTTATTTCTCATTTTAATTTAATTACTAGAAAAATGTATAGGCGTATATCAAAAAATGTAATTTATGTTTGTCGATCATTATGTATCTGCCCCAAAGTGATGTAATAGCGTAGATTTATTTTCTTGCCCTTTTATTTATGCCATTTAATTGTGTGGTTAGTAATTTTAGGGTGTGTATAACATATTTGTAATTAAAATTAACTTAGAATCACTAATTTAATAAGATAAATATATGAATATGAACACTCACACACGTAAGTCGATCTTTGATCGCCATCTCTCACTTTCTAAGGGTATTCCTCATGTTGCCTAACTATTAGGTCAAGTAAGGTGTCTTAAAGCAAAGTCCCTTTTTCACAAAATATCATCAAGTCCCTTTAAAGATTATAAGATCAAGTCCCTTCGATGTTGCCTTTGTAAATGATCTTGTCCCTTTCGAATAAAAGATGATAAGTCCCTTCGAATTGCTAAGACACCTTACAGTTGCCTAATCACAGATGACCCTTCACTTGTCCCTCATTACATCCAAGGTAATGACTACCTATTCCTTAATAATAGGGATAGTCTTACCATTGAAAGAACATTCAAGAACAATAAAGATTCAAATTAGGGTAGGTTCCTCTTAAGTACTTACTCATTCAAAAACATTTCATAAACACTTCACATTTTCAAACAATTTTCAAAGCAAAGTCTTTATATATATCCATACAAGGATCATTATAAAGTACTTAAGAAAATTTTTAATCACACACTACACTTCTTAAAACAGTTTAAAGTGAGCTAAGTAACTTAGAGCCCATGGATAACCATGGATGTAAAGGGTGCTAATACCTTCCCTTTACATAACCTACCCCCCGAATCCAAAAATCTTTTAAGGTCTTTCCTGTTCTTTTATGCCCTTTCCTTTGGATAAAATAAAAGTCGGTGGCGACTCTTGCTATCCGCAACATTTAACTAAAGTCAGTTCTCCCACCGTGTTACACTGAGCAATTCACCTTTTTGCACCGACACTTGTAGTTTCATTCTTAGCTTTTGCACACAGATTACACATACACCTACCCCTTTAAACACAATCTTGTAAGCGTGTATCCCGTCGAGTACGACGGACAATATGGGTGTTAATACCTTCCCAGGTTGTAACCAACCCCCTTTCCTAGTTTCTCTGGTTCGCAACCGTCTTATCCTTCTTTTTCTAGGTTTATGCAGCATTACCTTTCCTTCGGGATAAAAATGCCTAGCTGGCGACTCTATTCACTTCACCTTCATTTTCTCTTTTCGCCGACCGTTCGCGCTTGTACCGGGATGCAAATCTTCGGGAGCGACACCATACCACAGAAAAATGCAGAGCTTTGCACATAAAGGTCCAGGATCTAGTTGATTCAAAGACTTTAAATTTTGCACCACCTCCTAACGTCACAAAGAATCCTATGCCCAGCCACGGTGGCCCCAGGATAAATTCAATTGAGGAGGATCAACCCGTGAACTTAATCGAAGATACTACAAGCATTCAAACACCTCTAGCAGAGGTTAAAGCTCAACTTTTAAAATGTCAGGTGTTTCCAGGTTGTGAGGCCTGCTGTGAATCTTGCAAAGTTTCCGTCAATGGGTGTGCAAGCTTGAGAAATGGCATCAATGGCCTTATCAAAGAAGGTATCCTACAGATAACATCAACGGTTTCTACAACATCAACAATTCCTATCACAACAATAACAGACACTCCTCCTACAACTTCAAAAACAATTGTTCCAATGGACTCGTCTACAAAGTCAACAACCATCTCTTCCACCACTTCAACAAGTGTTAGTTCAACCGCATCCGCTTCTACAACTACAACAACCATTAACAACGACATCTCCACAATCACCATATATTACGACCCAACAATGGTCTCTGATTCCAACAATTTTCAACAAAAATCTCAACAACAACCCAACTTCAGTCATTCACCACCACCACCAGTCAGAAATCCTGTCACCATATATTACGATCCATAGACAATAACAGTTCTTACTTCCACTGCAGTTAGTCCAGTCACCATCACGGTACCTGGGCCCATCCCATATGAAAAAGTTAATGATGTACCATGGCACTATGGTTCAGACCTCTACTGCAACGGGGAGAGAGTCCTTCTTGATTCTTCAACTCATACACCACAGGTCGATAATGTCGGGGGAGGCGGAGGCTTCACCCGAAGCAGACGCCTCTTCGCGTCACAAATTCCAAGAGTTAACACTGAGGCAGAGGCTGCTACCAAAGTTAAAGGCAAAAATGTGGTGCCTGAAGAACCTGTTTTGAAAGAAGCTCATAAAACATCCTTTGATCAGGATGTGGATGAATTTATGAGGATAATTAAGAGAAGTGACTATAAGGTTGTGGATCAGCTCCACCAGACTCTTTCCAAGATCTCCTTTTTATCATTGTTGTTGTGTTCCGAAGCTCATCGGGATGCATTACTTAAAGTTCTGCACGCAGCCTACGTGCCTGAGGAGATCACGGTAAATCAACTAGAGACAGTGGTTTCCAATGTTAATACTAGCCATGGGCTAGGCTTCACCAACACTAATTTGACTACGGAAGGTCGTCATCATAACAAAGCTTTGCACATCACTCTGGAGTGTAAAGGGTCTGTGCTTTCACATGTTCTAGTTGACACTGGGTCTTCGCTCAATGTCTTGCCAAAGAAAGCCCTTGTTAAGCTTGAATATGATGGTATAGCTCTCCGACCAAGTAATCTGGTGGTTAGAGCTTTTGATGGTTCCAAGAGGTATGTTCTTGGAGAAGTGGAGCTGCTTGTGATAATTGGCACGCAGGTCTTTCAAACTACTTTCTAAGTGATGGACATTCAGCCGGCCTACAGCTGTTTGTTGGGTCGACCATGGATTCACGCCACTGGCGCAGTTACGTCGACCCTTCACCAGAAATTAAAATACGAGTGGGAAGGGAAAATTATCACAATCTGTGGTGAATAGGACATTTTTGTTAGCCATCTGGCTACCTACAAATACATTGAGATGGATGGTGAAATCCACGAGACCATGAGCCAAGGTTTCGAAGCACTGAACGTCAATGAGGCGACAACTGAAGTATTTGCTGCATCCCAGGAAGATAGGATGGGTACTTCAATTGTCTCCTACCAATAAGCTCGGAAGGTTATCGAAGATGGGAACGCCCAAGACTGGGGCAAGCTGCTACTGGTGGAGACAGATTCGGTTTGGGTTACAAACCATTCCGACAAGATCAAGCAGAGGCTGCTAAGGAGCCCAAGTTCGTGAGTGGGGAATTGTAATACCCATATACAAAAGACATACATGAAGCATATTTTTCATATATAATATTAATAATTTGGTACTGAAATACAAATAAGTTCTTATCAACACTTTGCATAAATATAGCCACTACAACATAAGGTACTAAACAAGGCTATAAAATAATACAAGATGTTCAACTACAAAAAGATCTAAGAACTAGATCTGAAGATCTCAAAAGTCCACAGCGGAAGACTAAGCCATCAACTAGCAAGGATAATCAAGTCGCCGTATCCTTGCTCTTAGCAGAACCTGAAGTACCTGAAATAACAACATCAACATGGGGTGAGATAAAACATCTCAGTGGGTTCCATATCTTAGAGTCCTCTCGGCTCTAAGGGTCAAGCATAACAATTCTACGAGTACAAGGTTTCTCTCAAAAATAAACAAGTCGAAACGGAACAGCCAAACAATACATCGTACAAGACTTCCCGTGGGACTCAGTGAAACACCCACCTCAAGTATGAACCACCAGACTTCTCATGGGACTCAATGAAATACCCATCTCAAGTTATCACTTGCTTCCCGTGGGACTCAATGTAATACCCACCTCAAGCTAACTCTCGCTTCCCGTGGGACTCAATGTAATACCCACCTCAAGCTAACTCTCGCTTCCCGTGGGATTCAATGTAATACCCACCTCAAGCTAACTCTCGCTTCCCGTGGAACTCAATGTAATACCCACCTCAAGCTAACTCTCGCTTCCCGTGGGACTCAATGTAATACCCACCTCAAGCTAACTCTCGCTTCCCGTGGGACTCAATGTAATACCCACCTCAAGCTAACTCTCGCTTCCCGTGGCACTCAATGTAATACCCACCTCAAGCTAACAAAGGGGAACACAAACAAGCACGATCCTCAATTCTTATTAGTCTACGAACTCCTAAGTGTCTCACAAGTCTCACCAATTCCTTATCTTTAACTCACAATTCCATCATTATGTTTCGTTACCCTTTTAATCGAATAGTCGGGTAAAAGTCGGGTGGAAACAATATTTCTTGATCTCAAACTATAGGTTTCATCATTAGCTTCGAAACGATATGTGGAATGCTAAAAACGGATACCTGGATCATAAGTTACGAATTAAAAACCAAAGTTGGGGACTACAGGTCTCGCTGAGCGAGCTCCTTCTCGCTGAGCGAAACTCGCCCTGGAACTTTTGTTGAGCGAGGTATGCTCGCTGAGCGAGCTACACCAGTTCAGGAAATTCCAGCCTTACGGGAAATCACTCTTTCCACACCCAAACACTCTCAAACATCAACCAATGCAACAAGACATAATCAAATGTATCCATTATCATCATATGAGTATTTTAGGTAGGTTTTAATCGAGTTTTAACCGTTAAACTTCCGATTTTTCTTAGATTTTCCAATCTAGCCTGTCGCACCTCGAAAAATACGATCCTAAAACAAACAACAGAGTCGCCACCTAATTCTATTTATTCTACGAGAGAAAAGGAAGATATAGACACAACCTAAATAAAGGATAAGAATGGTCAACGAAACCACTAATCTAAGTTCGGGAGTCAGTTACGCAAGGGGAAGGTATTAGGCACCCCTCACGTCCGTTGTACTCAACGGGAACCTCTTAGTCTAGTTTGCGCTTAAAATGCTAACTTGTTATTATTGTCTTCTTTTAATGATTAAGATTGCTTTTAAGGAAATGCTTTAGTTATTATTTGTTATGGAGAAATGTTAAGTTTTTTTATTATTGTGCTCGCGAAGGATTAAAATCCCCGTGCCTACGTATTCCCTTGTGCAATGGGAAAGTCAGAGCTTCGTAGTTTATGCTACTACGATTTGTGATTTTTAATTGAACGATTGTTTGAAAATGCATTCTACTGCTAAGCGTTGGCTTATCTGCTCATGATAGGAGGCTGAAGCGCTAGCTTGTTTGCGAGATAGAAAGATTTAAACAATAATTCGTTTTGAGAAAAGATGTTTGATCTTTGTTAAAGATGTTTTAAAACGAGAGGGCGAATGAACCACGCGTGGGGCTAGCCCATGTTGCGGTTGCATTCAAGAACGTGCGGAGTGCGAGACTCCGGAGTTCAGTTACTCGCTAATTAATTATGAAAATGATTTGAATTGGTTGGTAAGTTTTAATTTGTATTTGAAAGAAAGAGACAAGTCGTCATCTTTAAGAGAAGTATCTCACCTATTCCACCACAAACGTTTGAGAAATGAGAAATCGAAAGAAGCTTTAAACTTGGATATAAGATCGACAAGCAATGCCACATTCTTTCTTTGAAAATAAATAAAATCGGAAGAAGCTTTAAACTTGGATATAAGATCGACAAGCAATGCCACGTTCTTCCTTTGAAAGTGATTGTTTGTAAGATTTTTGTTTGTGTTTGTGGGGATATGAGTAATAACTTTCCTATGGAGATGAATCATGCTTGATCCTTTAAGATTATTGAATTGTTTTTATATGAATGGTGATTGAACCAACGCGTGAAGCTAGCCCATTTGCGATTCAATCCAGAACGTGCGGAATGCTAGACTCCGGAGTTCCTTTTTTCCATAAATTAATTAAGATGAATTGAATTATTTTTATACGAATGGTGATTGAACCAACGCGTGGGGCTAGCCCATTTGCGGTTCAATCCAGAACGTACGGAATGCTAGACTCCGGGGTTCCTTTTTTCCATAAATTAATTAAGATGGATTGAATTACTTTTATACGAATGGTGATTGAACCAACGCGTGGGGCTAGCCCATTTGCGGTTCAATCCAGAACGTGCGGAATGCTAGACTCCGGAGTTCCTTTTTTCCATAAATTAATTAAGATGTGCGCGATAAGTCGTGCAGACGGCGATCACTTGGTAATCGACTTACGTGTGTGCAAATGTGGGCATATGAATTGTTTTAATTGATTATGTGAATTGATTTCTAGTTCTTATGGGTATTCCGAGCAATAAAACTGGTAAAATAAAGGCGGAACGATAAATTGCATACAAAAATAAATTGGAGAGGGATACATGATAATTTACAAGGGATTGCGATTAAATAAAGGGTCTCGTTGTAATTTGCCCAAGAGAAAGCGTGTGTGCAGTGTATGATTTAATCGAATTGTTAGAATTTGATTTTGTACAAAAATGTGAGACGTAAACAAAAATAAATAAATAAACTAAACACAGTGAAATAAATTGTAAAAAAAAAACAAATTGTGAAATAAAATAAATTGTGAAATAAAATGGATGATAATAAAATAAACAAATGGCCTCATATCGGCCACGATTAATCGGAAACGATTTAATCATGACTTTGTAATATCATCGGCCCTAAAAAACGCTCAATATCGAACTTTACTCAAGCTTCATCAATCAAATTCAACAAAATGTCAATTATATCTAAATAGAGTTTTAATCAGGAAAATCAACTATAAATTCTACTTCAACATTTAAATCTAACTAATTAAGATCACCACCAAATTAACATTAAAAGTCAAACATTAACATTAAAAAAAAAATGAGGAAATTTAACAAATCTAAACAAATAAAAAAAAGAAATCACCAACAAAGAAAATCATTAAAAGAGTTAAACAAACTGAGAAAAACTTAACATAGACAGGGGGTTTATGCGCCAAAAGAGAGTCTGAAAATCAATCCTTAGCCCAATAGTCCTAAGCCCAATGGAAATTAAACAAACTAAAAAAGGAAAAAAATGGACAACTAGAAAACACAGGTTCACCTATGTTTTGAAGTGGTAAAACGACAACATCAGTTTCACGATCTAGAAAAATTCAACCTCAAATACACGATTCAAAAAGGGTGTAGAAACTCACCCTAAAATCAACTTAACGGCGGCGAACGATCCACAAAGTTGCTCTCTCTCCACCTCGGCTTGCGGCGGACCTCTCTCTGCGGTGTTTCGTTTCTCTCACGCTCGCGTTTTCGGTTTGTTTGAACCAAAGGGATTTGCGGTCCCGGTTTCGATCTTCTTCCTCGGTTTGTTGTTTACAGTGGTGGCTTCGTTGGTGGTTGGAGGGAGAGCGGTTGGTGAAGGGGTTTGGACGGTCATGCGGCGACGATGAGGGGTTTTCCGCCGGCAGCGGCGCGGTGAGGTTCAAGGGGTGGATTTCGGCGATGTTTTCGGCGGTGACGGCGTTCGAGTGGGGTTTGGTTTACGGCATTGTTTTCGTTGAAGGGTGGTTGTGAAACTTCACTTTGAAAGGAGGATGAAGGTAAAGCTGACTTTGTGTGATTTTTAATGTTTGGCTGTTTTTGTTCCCATGCTGCTTTGTGTTGGTTTGGAGAAGAGGTCAGGGGGAGTTGTCTGTTTTTTTGAGGGTCGTTGTACAACTGAGAGGAGGTTCCTTTGAGGCAATTTTTACACACCCTTTTCCTAAGTTTTTGGTTGCCACCTTTTTCTTGTTTTTGTGTTGGTTTTTTTCTTTGAGAAAAGTGTGTTTTTCAACGATTTTCTCTGTTTGTTTTGCAGGAAAAGTGCTTTTGGATCTCCTGCGGTTCTGCAACGGTTTATGTATTTTTTTCCGGAGAAAAAGGGTGAGGAGAGGTTTAGGATTTGGTTATTGTTGGGTGGAGAGGTTGTTTGCGAAGGTGATGGTGAAGAGAGGTGAAGATTGAGAAGGTGTTGTGAGTGTGAAGTCTGAGACAGAAAGTTTTGAGGTTATGGCTGTGTTAGGATCTCCAGTTTTTCCTGGCCACTGCGTTTTGGTTTTGGAGGCCATCCTCCTTGGTTTTCGAAGGTGTCCCCCTCCCCTTGTGTTGGTTCTCCAAGGTTTTTTTATGTATTTGCTTACAGGATCTCCTCTTTTAGATGAAGGTCCTCTGTTTATGATAAGAAGAGTGTTTGCTGGTGAATCCGTTTTTGCTCCCCCAGTCCTAGAAGTTGAAGGGACTGTTTTAAGGTTTTGGTGTGACCGGTTCTGCCATGAAGACCCTTTGGTCTGATGTGAGGTGTCCTACTTTTGTGTTTCTTTTTCTTTATTTTATCAAGAAACCCCCCTCCTTTCCTTGGGTCAGCCCCTTTTTTTATCCAAAATGGTGTACAATTCATAGCTGCCCTATACAGAAAATTAATATTGTGTATGCTACAATGCTGAACCTTTTTTGTGCTTCTGGTATGTAGCCTCATACCTTTTTGAGGGCAGGTTTGACTTGTCTTAAATTGGTGAAAGAAACAGGCTGGAGTGATGTTGGAGTGTTGTAGTGTATGACTAAGACTGATGGAAACTATTTGAACCAAAATAATCTAAAGACTAGTTAGATGAACTATTTAATAAATAAATAAAATTAAACTAAAATTAAATTAGAGAAAAGATAATTGATTAAGATTTAACTAATGAGAAATAAATGAATAAATAAATAAAATAAAATAAATAAATAAAAAGAACTAGATTCTATTGGATTAAATCCAGCTATTTAAATAAAAATAAATAAACTTAATTAAATTAAACAAATTAACTAGACGGAAACTAATCTAAATTAAAATTAAATCAAAAACTAGCCCTAAATTTAATGTAAAATAAAAATCTTATTATAAAGACTAAACTAAATTGAGAATTAGATAAAAATGGAAAATTACAAAAATAAAAACCTAAAAAATAAATAATAGTTTCTAAAATATAAAAAAAAAAAAAAATTACAAAAAAATGAGAAAATATTCTAATTAAAATTCTAAGATTGAATCAAATTCTAAAATTTATATTAAAGTGAGACAAAAATCTAAAACAACTAAAAGGTAATAAATAAATAAAAATGGTAAAATGTATGATTAAATGAATGTTTAACTTAAAGATGCAAAATAATTGATTTTCAACATATCGACAAAAAATGCGTAAAACGAACAAAAATCGAAAAATTTCTGGTCAAAATTTAGGGTATGACAGCTGCCCCTATTTAATCATCCTGAACCTGAATGTACGAGCAAAAAAAAAAAAGATTTGTTTTTTTTTGAACATTCGAGGTGGAAGGTGATTAAATATCAGAATACCGGGAATTTTGACCGAAAATGCAGATGAAACTGTTATGATATGCAACGCGAAGATGCAAGACAAAAGTTATAACGCCGTCGGGAAGAAAATTGACACCACTGGGGATTAAACGCACATGATTGGAGCACAGACCACACGAGGGTTTTATCTTGAGCGAAGCCAGACGACAACTGTCTACAGGTCCTAAGATGACTCGAGATCTTTGAACAAACATTCCACTTTGAGGAAATCTACTGCCGAGATTTAAAACCTCATTTGGAAAAACCTTCTGTTGGTCTATCGAAACGAAACAGAAATCTACTGCCGAGATTCTGAAACGAAAACCAATTCTTCTGAAGTCTACTGGAGATCCAACTGCCGAGATGACCAGAGATTCTGAGAATGAGACACCTTATGCCAAGGTATCAAAATGAACCAAAAATCTACTGCCGAGATCTTGGTAAGAAAACAAATTCTTTCGAAATCCGCTGGAGATCTTCTGCCGAGATGACCAGAGATTACTAAAAAATGGAGTACCTTCTGCCGAGGTATCAATATGAGGTTCCTACTGCCGAGGATTAAACTGATGATACATCCGTTGCCAAATCTTCTGCCGAGATTTAATTGAGGATGCTATTGTCGAACTTATAAAAGAAAATACCTTCTGCCGAGGTAGACTGGAAATCTTCTGCCGAGACTTGCCAGAAATAAAAGGAATCACCCGCTGCTAAATCTTCTGCCGAGATTCAACTAAGGATGCCATTGAACAAAACTCTCACCATACTTCCCTTCTTCTGAAAGAGACAGCCATATGATGGAGAAACAACTTCACGCTCAAACTTCTCAACTTGTTTGGAAGAGATAGCCATTTGACGGAAATTGGAAAATTCACAACAAATTTCTCAACTTGTATGGAAGAGATAGCCATTTGTTGGAAAAATAAAAGGGATTCATATCAAACTTCTCGACTTGTATGGAAGAGATAGCCATTTGATAGAACATTCATCATACTTCCCTTCTTCTGAAAGAGACAGCCATATGACGAAAAACAACTTCACGCTCAAACTTCTCGACTTGTATGGAAGAGATAGCCATTTGACGGAAATTGGAAAATTCACAACAAACTTCTCAACTTGTATGGAAGAGATAGCCATTTGTTGGAAAAAATAAAAGAGATTCATATCAAACTTCTCGACTTGTATGGAAGAGATAGCCATTTGATAGAACATTCATCATACTTCCCTTCTTCTGAAAGAGACAGCCATATGACGAAAAACAACTTCACGCTCAAACTTCTCGACTTGTATGGAAGAGATAGCCATTTGACGGAAATTGGAAAATTCTCAACAAACTTCTCAACTTGTCTGGAAGAGATAGCCATTTGTTGGAAAAATAAAAGAGATTCATATCAAACTTCTCGACTTGTATGGAAGAGATAGCCATTTGATAGAACATTGGAATCACGACAAACTTCCCACCGTGTCTAGATGAGATGCCATTTGCCGAACAAACTTCTCACCTTGTCTGGATGAGATGCCATTTGTTGAAAATTGGAATCACGACAAACTTCCCACCGTGTCTAGATGAGATGCCATTTGCCGAACAAACTTCTCACCTTGTCTGGATGAGATGCCATTTGTTGAAAATTGGAATCACGACAAACTTCCCACCGTGTCTAGATGAGATGCCATTTGCCGAACAAACTTCTCACCTTGTCTGGATGAGATGCCATTTGTTGAAAATTGGAATCACGACAAACTTCCCACCGTGTCTAGATGAGATGCCATTTGCCGAACAAACTTCTCACCTTGTCTGGATGAGATGCCATTTGTTGAAAATTGGAATCACGACAAACTTCCCACCGTGTCTAGATGAGATGCCATTTGCCGAACAAACTTCTCACCTTGTCTGGATGAGATGCCATTTGTTAAAATATAAATTCATACCAAACTTCTCCGCTGAACAGGGGAGATGCCATTTGATAGAACAAAAACCTTGCTGAGGATGAACAAACTGCTCGAAAAGAGAATGTTATCTATTGATTCACTGGGAAATCTATGGATAAGAAACAAGCTTCTCAAATAAGGAGACGGCCACTTGTTGATTCCGATTAGAGGTTCAGGGATAAGAACAAGCTTCTCCAATAAAGAGACTGCCACTTGTTGTCAGGTATAAGCATTCCAAAAGGATGTTGCAACAACACTGCTGGAAAACAAAGTTTGTCTTCAATGGAAGCCTTCAATAAATTTCTTCTGGGAAACTAAGCATCCAAAGGTGCAAAACGAATCCACTTTCCATCTGGAATTGCTGGGGATGGAACGGCTGCTCGGAAAGAGACGGTCATCCGTTGATTTACTAAAAGGTTCAAAACAAAACAAGCTTCTCAAATAAAGAGACTGCCACTTGTTGACTCCACTTAGAAGTTTTAGGACAAAACAAGCTTCTCGAATAAAGAGACTGCCACTTGTTGTCAGGTATAGGTAATCCAAGGGAATGTTGTTGTAACACTGCTGGAGAGCAAAATTCGTCTTCAACGGGATCCTCCAACAAATTCATTCTGGGAAATTAAGCATCCAAAAGGTGCAAAATAAATGCACTTCTCAATTGGTAGTTCGATTATCAAAAATTGCCAACGACCAAAATTCAATCCAGGAACGAGCTGGAAAGAAACTGTCAAGCAAGACACTAACCCAGGAGGAATAAACTCAATTGGGGATTAACCCTATCCAAGTGTGGAAAGGGGAACTAAAGCAAAAGTCTTCCACGAGGGTAAGAACTCAGTGGGGAATTAGAAAGAATGTACATTTTCTGCCTAAGGCTGACAACTCTATTTTGAGAGAGACACATCACTTGGGGATAAACGCGACCAAGGTGAAGGAGGTATGCATTAATGAATGCGACATGAATATGCATATGACTATGAATTCATTTATGATGTACATGTATGTATATGCGTTATGTTTATGCTGACAGACAGACAAAGCAGACACAAGAGGTGAACTGGTGATGAAATAAACATCACAACAAAACGGATACTCGACCAATCTCGTCAAAGTGTACACAAACACTGAGGATAGGGTAAAGAGCCATTCATGGAGCAGAGTCCAGCTACAAGGCTCAAATCTCTTCGAGGAGAGAAAGATACTTCATTTGGGAAATAAACCCAGGCAAATCTTCTAACTTCAACATCTATCAGGAGGAAGCGATCATACAAACTACGTTTGCTTAGGGTGAAGTAAATTTGTACTCCGCTGGGGAGAGAAAATCAAATTCAGCTGGAGAAGCTAGAATCAAGGCTCCATTGGAGGTACTAGACTTAGTAACTCACTGGAAGCACTAAGTAGTAAAAGAAATCCACCAAAAAATAATGAGTCATGCCCCTGATATATCATAGCAACCTGGCGTGAGGACCCCGTTATCTGGAGATACTTGCAAGGCAAATCTCAAGAGCGTCTTGCTTAGGGGAACACGTGGTCATGCGCCCACAAAATGATTTATGAGAAGAGATCATCTCAAGAGGATTTTACAGAAGACTTAACATTCAAGATGCCCTAGTGTCTTCAAACTCTTGTAGAGATTCGTCGAATCTCGACGTCACTGCCTCAGATTAACTGTACTTGGCACAAATGAGTCTTCAATACTTATCCTTTTAGGGATGATAAGAATGTGTAAGCACAAATTGGGAAACGACTTGCCCCTGTCTAGCAAGATCTTTAAGCAATCTGCTTCTGTCTGGCAAAGTATTAAGGCAACCTGCCCCTGGCTGGCAAAGTATTCCAACAACGTGCCCCTGTCTAGCAGAGTCTTCAAGCAAAATGCCCCTGGCTGGCAAAGTATTGAGGCAACCTGCCCTTGGCTGACAAAGTTTTCAAGTAACTTGCCCTGGCTGGCAAAGTAATCAAATAACTTGCCCCTGACTGGCAAAGTATTCAAACAACATGCTCCTGCGGCAGAGTCTTCAAACAGCATGCCCCTGGCTGGCAAAGTCTTCAAACAACTTGCCCCTGGGGATGATCATTCTCTGAAATGGTTGTTCAACTACTCATCAGAGTTTCAAATCTCAAGAGATTAAGCTCAACACTGGTACTCATACATAGGTTTTTATGATATCAAGCAAATGCTAACAAGCAAAAAGGTTAATGTTAAGACTGCTAATGCAACACACGTGTTTGTCTCAAAGTTTTTTTGTTTTTTGTTTTTGAAAAGATTTTCACAATAGCCTGTGACCGAATCACTAGCTAGGAGGTGATATTCATTTTTTTTATAAAGCCAACACAAATTCTTGAGCCAAGCTCATGGGAGTCGGGAAACACTTTCTCATCGAGTGTGCTTTCGAAATAAACCCTACTTCAATTAGGACTTTTGAGGGTTGTAATGTGGTTTGGTTCACGGTTTTAGAAACGAAGGATAAAGGCTCAAAGTTTATTTGGTGCCCACCCACTTTCCGTGATGTTCTCCAATCCTAGGTTCAGCTAAATTGACACATACATTTGTCTTGATAGCGTAGAGATGAAGATCCAAGGTTTGCTTGAAATGACAGTCATCTTATTTGTCCTCTATGGATATCAGTGACCCCTTTGACTTTGGTATGGTGGTCACTAAATCGTAAGCTTTTAGGTTGAGGATTGAAAGGCCTCTTCTAACTCGAATTTCTCTTTGGTCCCTGATTTTTGCCTAAGTCTCTTTTTGGGTGCTTGACTTAGCGGGATTTTATTTTCTCTCTTTTTTTAAATCATTGGAAGGCTGAAAGTTGTGACTGTCAAGTCATTAATTGTAGCGGATTCCCTAATGGGATGTTTCATCTTGTGATTTGAATGTGTAACCAGATTAACTGAACATTACCCTGCCCCAGGTTAAGCGTAAGGGTTTTGAAATATCTGAAAGAAACTCCTACTTCTAGGCTCGAAGTTGTTGACTAGGGATTAACTCCTTATTTCTCCAGTGTTTGGGAATTTGAAACAATGCCTGTACATCGTCAGTAGGGTTTTAATCAAAAGCAATCAGCTAGAGGATTTGTGTTTTAATTTCGTCATCCTCCCCCCAATTCTCTGCCTAGGCAAGAAATGGGATAATATTGGCATTATAAAGTTGAAAAAGCATTATGAGTGAATACGAATGGATTACTTCAAGACAAACATATTCGTTGCATTAATCATTCAAAACAAATAAGTTCTTACATGCCAAAACAAATGCATTAACAAAACATAGCAAAGTACATATGAAAAGCAGTAAACGAGCTAAACATCTGAGAGGATAACTCCAAAGTATCGAAACGATTGGGTGTATTCAAGAACTTGTCCCACGCTCCAGCAACAATTTGACTTGGACAGGACTCTCTTGAGTTTTTTATCAGCACAAAGGCACTCCGTCCACAGATGGGATTCCCCCATTGAAAGTCAACACCCCGTAGTCGATCATCTCTTGAACCTTTTCCTGGAAGACTTTGCACTCTTCAATCGGATGCCCCAGTACTCCATTATGAAACTCACAACTGGTATTTGGATTGATCCCACAGGGCCGAGACCTCGTGGCTCTGGTCTTTCTGGGTGTCATTATTGAGTTCCGGGCAAAATGAGACCACAATTGACTGTAAGTCATTGGAATTGGGTCAAACTGATGGGCCGCTCCTTCAGGACTGTTTGGAGACCTCCGCTGATTCTGACGTCGCTGACGAGTAGAGGTAGAATTTGACCGACGCTGAAAAATGACCAAATCTTTGGCCAAAGAAATCAGTCGCCCTCTATCAATCTTCAAGCTGTGAATCTCTTCCTGGAGTTCAGTGTTCTCCTGCACAAGGTTGTCTACTAGAGTCTTCATTGTAGTTGAGAATATTCCCATACGATTTCTCAACATGGTGACCTCGTTTCTAAGCTCCCTGTTTTCCTGCTCAAGTTGGTCCATCTTTCTCTGGTGACTGGTCGAGTACAGTTGACTGACGATGAATAAGACACGGGTGAGTTGGATTGTTGGGGAATGATATGCAATGCAAATGCAAATGGTATGCGAATGAATGCAAAGCTCGGAATCACAAATACAAACAGTTCTAGCATGAAGGCAAGATGTTGGGTCCAAGGTACAAGAAACTTCGGAACTTCCTGACTGGTAAGCCTTAAATGGAGAGTTCTAAATTCTTTACCCATAACACCCACTCACAGGGTAGCTTCTATGGTGATGGGATAGGGAAACCCAAGGTCATGGACGTTTATCGTACTAACGCCCCGCCGCAGGCTAGCTGCATTGTGACGATAATAACGATAAGGTCTACCTTGAGTGGAGTTCTCATGCTAGGCGTGAAAGAAGCGAGTCCTTGGAGCCTAACATTACACAACTACCAAAATTGAAACAGGTTCTAGGGGGGTCCCAGAATCACAGCCCTTTCATGAATCAGGTCCCGCGACAGGCTAGCTGCGTTGTGACAAGATCTATGAAAAGTCTAACTATCTGGGGGAGCTTTCATGCTAGGCGTGCAAGGAGAGAGTCCTTGGAGACTAACACTAATAACATCCAATTCTAACTTAGGTGTTCCCTCTTCTTTTTCAAAACTCAAGTACAAAGCTTCACCCGTGATATCCCGAGATCCAACAGGTAGACATAATGAGCAGATAATAAAGAAGGAAGCAATAGATAGAATATCAACAGTAAATAAAGAAGACAATCAAACAAATCAGCAAACAAACGCGAACTATCCTAAGCTAGGCTCGACTCTCTTATGCACAAGGCAATAATCCCCAGCAGAGTCGCCAGCTGTCGCACCTCGAAAAATACGATCCTAAAACAAACAACAGAGTCGCCACCTAATTCTATTTATTCTACGAGAGAAAAGGAAGATATAGACACAACCTAAATAAAGGATAAGAATGGTCAACGAAACCACTAATCTAAGTTCGGGAGTCAGTTACGCAAGGGGAAGGTATTAGGCACCCCTCACGTCCGTTGTACTCAACGGGAACCTCTTAGTCTAGTTTGCGCTTAAAATGCTAACTTGTTATTATTGTCTTCTTTTAATGATTAAGATTGCTTTTAAGGAAATGCTTTAGTTATTATTTGTTATGGAGAAATGTTAAGTTTTTTTATTATTGTGCTCGCGAAGGATTAAAATCCCCGTGCCTACGTATTCCCTTGTGCAATGGGAAAGTCAGAGCTTCGTAGTTTATGCTACTACGATTTGTGATTTTTAATTGAACGATTGTTTGAAAATGCATTCTACTGCTAAGCGTTGGCTTATCTGCTCATGATAGGAGGCTGAAGCGCTAGCTTGTTTGCGAGATAGAAAGATTTAAACAATAATTCGTTTTGAGAAAAGATGTTTGATCTTTGTTAAAGATGTTTTAAAACGAGAGGGCGAATGAACCACGCGTGGGGCTAGCCCATGTTGCGGTTGCATTCAAGAACGTGCGGAGTGCGAGACTCCGGAGTTCAGTTACTCGCTAATTAATTATGAAAATGATTTGAATTGGTTGGTAAGTTTTAATTTGTATTTGAAAGAAAGAGACAAGTCGTCATCTTTAAGAGAAGTATCTCACCTATTCCACCACAAACGTTTGAGAAATGAGAAATCGAAAGAAGCTTTAAACTTGGATATAAGATCGACAAGCAATGCCACATTCTTTCTTTGAAAATAAATAAAATCGGAAGAAGCTTTAAACTTGGATATAAGATCGACAAGCAATGCCACGTTCTTCCTTTGAAAGTGATTGTTTGTAAGATTTTTGTTTGTGTTTGTGGGGATAGGAGTAATAACTTTCCTATGGAGATGAATCATGCTTGATCCTTTAAGATTATTGAATTGTTTTTATATGAATGGTGATTGAACCAACGCGTGAAGCTAGCCCATTTGCGATTCAATCCAGAACGTGCGGAATGCTAGACTCCGGAGTTCCTTTTTTCCATAAATTAATTAAGATGAATTGAATTATTTTTATACGAATGGTGATTGAACCAACGCGTGGGGCTAGCCCATTTGCGGTTCAATCCAGAACGTACGGAATGCTAGACTCCGGGGTTCCTTTTTTCCATAAATTAATTAAGATGGATTGAATTATTTTTATACGAATGGTGATTGAACCAACGCGTGGGGCTAGCCCATTTGCGGTTCAATCCAGAACGTGCGGAATGCTAGACTCCGGAGTTCCTTTTTTCCATAAATTAATTAAGATGTGCGCGATAAGTCGTGCAGACGGTGATCACTTGGTAATCGACTTACGTGTGTGCAAATGTGGGCATATGAATTGTTTTAATTGATTATGTGAATTGATTTCTAGTTCTTATGGGTATTCCGAGCAATAAAACTGGTAAAATAAAGGCGGAACGATAAATTGCATACAAAAATAAATTGGAGAGGGATACATGATAATTTACAAGGGATTGCGATTAAATAAAGGGTCTCGTTGTAATTTGCCCAAGAGAAAGCGTGTGTGCAGTGTATGATTTAATCGAATTGTTAGAATTTGATTTTGTACAAAAATGTGAGACGTAAACAAAAATAAATAAATAAACTAAACACAGTGAAATAAATTGTAAAAAAAAAACAAATTGTGAAATAAAATAAATTGTGAAATAAAATGGATGATAATAAAATAAACAAATGGCCTCATATCGGCCACGATTAATCGGAAACGATTTAATCATGACTTTGTAATATCATCGGCCCTAAAAAACGCTCAATATCGAACTTTACTCAAGCTTCATCAATCAAATTCAACAAAATGTCAATTATATCTAAATAGAGTTTTAATCAGGAAAATCAACTATAAATTCTACTTCAACATTTAAATCTAACTAATTAAGATCACCACCAAATTAACATTAAAAGTCAAACATTAACATTAAAAAAAAAATGAGGAAATTTAACAAATCTAAACAAATAAAAAAAAGAAATCACCAACAAAGAAAATCATTAAAAGAGTTAAACAAACTGAGAAAAACTTAACATAGACAGGGGGTTTATGCGCCAAAAGAGAGTCTGAAAATCAATCCTTAGCCCAATAGTCCTAAGCCCAATGGAAATTAAACAAACTAAAAAAGGAAAAAAACGGACAACTAGAAAACACAGGTTCACCTATGTTTTGAAGTGGTAAAACGACAACATCAGTTTCACGATCTAGAAAAATTCAACCTCAAATACACGATTCAAAAAGGGTGTAGAAACTCACCCTAAAATCAACTTAACGGCGGCGAACGATCCACAAAGTTGCTCTCTCTCCACCTCGGCTTGCGGCGGACCTCTCTCTGCGGTGTTTCGTTTCTCTCACGCTCGCGTTTTCGGTTTGTTTGAACCAAAGGGATTTGCGGTCCCGGTTTCGATCTTCTTCCTCGATTTGTTGTTTACAGTGGTGGCTTCGTTGGTGGTTGGAGGGAGAGCGGTTGGTGAAGGGGTTTGGACGGTCATGCGGCGACGATGAGGGGTTTTCCGCCGGCAGCGGCGCGGTGAGGTTCAAGGGGTGGATTTCGGCGATGTTTTCGGCGGTGACGGCGTTCGAGTGGGGTTTGGTTTACGGCATTGTTTTCGTTGAAGGGTGGTTGTGAAACTTCACTTTGAAAGGAGGATGAAGGTAAAGCTGACTTTGTGTGATTTTTAATGTTTGGCTGTTTTTGTTCCCATGCTGCTTTGTGTTGGTTTGGAGAAGAGGTCAGGGGGAGTTGTCTGTTTTTTTGAGGGTCGTTGTACAACTGAGAGGAGGTTCCTTTGAGGCAATGTTTACACACCCTTTTCCTAAGTTTTTGGTTGCCACCTTTTTCTTGTTTTTGTGTTGGTTTTTTTCTTTGAGAAAAGTGTGTTTTTCAACGATTTTCTCTGTTTGTTTTGCAGGAAAAGTGCTTTTGGATCTCCTGCGGTTCTGCAACGGTTTATGTATTTTTTTCCGGAGAAAAAGGGTGAGGAGAGGTTTAGGATTTGGTTATTGTTGGGTGGAGAGGTTGTTTGCGAAGGTGATGGTGAAGAGAGGTGAAGATTGAGAAGGTGTTGTGAGTGTGAAGTCTGAGACAGAAAGTTTTGAGGTTATGGCTGTGTTAGGATCTCCAGTTTTTCCTGGCCACTGCGTTTTGGTTTTGGAGGCCATCCTCCTTGGTTTTCGAAGGTGTCCCCCTCCCCTTGTGTTGGTTCTCCAAGGTTTTTTTATGTATTTGCTTACAGGATCTCCTCTTTTAGATGAAGGTCCTCTGTTTATGATAAGAAGAGTGTTTGTTGGTGAATCCGTTTTTGCTCCCCCAGTCCTAGAAGTTGAAGGGACTGTTTTAAGGTTTTGGTGTGACCGGTTCTGCCATGAAGACCCTTTGGTCTGATGTGAGGTGTCCTACTTTTGTGTTTCTTTTTCTTTATTTTATCAAGAAACCCCCCTCCTTTCCTTGGGTCAGCCCCTTTTTTTATCCAAAATGGTGTACAATTCATAGCTGCCCTATACAGAAAATTAATATTGTGTATGCTACAATGCTGAACCTTTTTTGTGCTTCTGGTATGTAGCCTCATACCTTTTTGAGGGCAGGTTTGACTTGTCTTAAATTGGTGAAAGAAACAGGCTGGAGTGATGTTGGAGTGTTGTAGTGTATGACTAAGACTGATGGAAACTATTTGAACCAAAATAATCTAAAGACTAGTTAGATGAACTATTTAATAAATAAATAAAATTAAACTAAAATTAAATTAGAGAAAAGATAATTGATTAAGATTTAACTAATGAGAAATAAATGAATAAATAAATAAAATAAAATAAATAAATAAAAAGAACTAGATTCTATTGGATTAAATCCAGCTATTTAAATAAAAATAAATAAACTTAATTAAATTAAACAAATTAACTAGACGGAAACTAATCTAAATTAAAATTAAATCAAAAACTAGCCCTAAATTTAATGTAAAATAAAAATCTTATTATAAAGACTAAACTAAATTGAGAATTAGATAAAAATGGAAAATTACAAAAATAAAAACCTAAAAAATAAATAATAGTTTCTAAAATATAAAAAAAAAAAAAAATTACAAAAAAATGAGAAAATATTCTAATTAAAATTCTAAGATTGAATCAAATTCTAAAATTTATATTAAAGTGAGACAAAAATCTAAAACAACTAAAAGGTAATAAATAAATAAAAATGGTAAAATGTATGATTAAATGAATGTTTAACTTAAAGATGCAAAATAATTGATTTTCAACATATCGACAAAAAATGCGTAAAACGAACAAAAATCGAAAAATTTCTGGTCAAAATTTAGGGTATGACATAGCCCTAACCACAAAATCTCTAAAACACAACCAAAATCAAAGATAAAAGTTTCTAACTAAGAACCCACCTCAAGAGATGAAGATTGGCGGAAAGATTGAGTTGATTCGACGGACGGATGATCGGGAATGAGGAATTGGAGCTTTAGGGTTTTTCTCTCTTCTTCTTCTCTTCTCTTCTCCTTTTCCTTCTCTTCTTCTTTTCTTCTTCCTTACCAACTTTCTCTTTCTCTCATATTCTCTCTCTCTCTCTCTATATATATATATATATATATATATATATATATATATATATATATATATATATATATATATATATATATATATATATATATATATATATGTGAAACTTATATTTTTACCAATGGGTCAAAATTAGAGAGTATCCAAAATGTCTCTTAAATCTGATATTTTATAAACCTCTGAGTGTAACACCCCAAATTTGCCCTATTCTTTTAAGCATCATATCACATCATATACATCATGAGCATATCATTTCCTCAGCATCATATCATAGAAAGATGAAGCATAGCATCCCTCATGTCCTAGCATCAAGCATATGGTCATCTGTGGAGTTCCCGGAAGCACTTCAAGCCATGACAAGGGTCCCAATGAGTTTGTACAAGTTCTATGGTAATTTTATACCCCATTTGCAAGGTCAAGTCCCTTGGCAAAAGTTCAGAAGATTGCATGATCGTCAGAGATCTCAGGACAAGGCAAAGCTCCTATGTAAAGCACCCGAATTAGGGTTTTGAGATTCAAGCACCAAAACTTCACAACTTTGACCATTTCATTTTGGCAAAGTCTTATATATGTCAAGAGGATCCTAGGTGTCGATTTTCGTGAGAAAATTCCATGTGGAGGTCAAAGAATTCTTCAGTTGCTTGAAGGTGAAGCAAGAAAGTCAACTGCACAGTCGGAAAAGTCAACATGACAATTTCAGAAGTTTTTGGTCAGGATTATCTTTTTTGAGGTCATATTATGTCAGGGAGTATTTCATTTGAGCTTAAATGTCAAAATTCAGAAGTATGCAAAAGGTTACTAAATTAGGAAATTTCTATTTTTAGAAATTATTCGATCCTAAACTTCAGGCTATTATTTCATGTGCGAAAAAGCTCCGAATGATTTTCCGGTGAACACGAAAGTTGTAGAGCACGATTTTCCCTTTCCGAAAAGTCGTAGAATGCTATCATAGCATTTTTAGAACTCAAGTTACGATTTTTTGAAGTTTGGAACATTTTAGGGTTTCTTGTGGGTGACACATGGCAATTAGTCATTGGTTCATTATATAATTGAGGTTATGTGGCGGGACATGTTTTTGTTCATAAACTTTTCTAATAGGTCTATTGCCTTATTGTGTGAGCAAATATAGAAAACAATTCAAAAAAAAGGGGTAGTGACATGTGGTGTTGGTGAGCGAAATGAATGAAAGAGAAAGAGCCTTAGCCTCACGTTTTTTCCTCCTCACACTCTTACGTGCCATCCCTCATACTTTTTTTTCCTCTCCATTCACGCCATGCATCCATGCACTTTCTCTCTCACAAAGCCAGCGCACGCCACTTTTTTTCTTTCCCTCTCCCTCACACATCACCCGCGCACGCCATCCTCACCTACACAACCCTCACGCGCTCACCTCACCCTCACCTACACTCTCACACGCGCACGCCATGCATCACATGCCTCACAACTCTCATGCCTCACACACTTATGAGACGCACGCCGTACACACTTCTCTCACAAACTCACAACTCTCATGCACTCACTCCCCCACCTCACGCGCACGCCTCTCACTCTTCATGTGATTCTTGCCATATAAAAGGGATTCTCAACAAAATAAAGAGGAGGACTCTTCATTCGGCACACACATCACTCACATTCAAAAAAAATTCAGATCAAAAGCTTCTCACTATCCTCATTACATAATCTCTGTATGCTCCTTGGATTCGCGTTGCTCATGCTTCATCACCATCACAGATGTGTCTAAGCAACATCATCTAGCCAAATCACCATTGTTGGAAGCTTGAGGAACCTTTGTTGACAGATTAAAGATCAATCGCAGCCTCTGATCTTTCACCTTTCCTGAAGTTTCAGGCCTTTATTTGGCCTCCAACAAGCTGCAAGTACGCAAGATACATCATCTCTGGTTTTCTTTAGATCTTCAGAAGGAGCTTCATCACAGGTTCGAATATCACGACTCGGTTGCCTAGGTTTCATTATATTTTTGGTTATTTCATGTTTTAATTGATTAACTTGACTTAGTTGAAGTATCACGAGGTCTTGTTTTGCATCTTACCTCGATTTACAGCTTGGATGTTTAATCTTGTTGGCTTTGTTACTTTGTGGTTTCTGGATATTTGTAAGAACTAAGGGAGTGGTTTTGTTCCTCTTGTTTCGTAGTTTGATTTTGGTTTTAGAATTTTCTAATTTCATTGAGATTTGGTGAAGTTATAAAGCTGTGTTGTTATCTTGTTCTTGCTGATTTTGTTCGTGATGCCTTTGCTTTGTTTACTGGTTGTTGTTGTTTTTCATGGTGTGAGGAAGAAGACGCTGAGTTGTCATCACGTGAGTCGTTGGAATTTTGTTTTGACCTGTAGTGATTTTAAAAAAAGGAGAGTTCCCGATTGATTTGAGTTATGTAAGCCATGGTATTGATGTGTCCGTTGTTTTCTTCTATTTTGTTTTTTTTCCTCATTTTTATTTCATATAAAACGAACAATTAGAGGATCACTTATAGTGGTTTGCTGGTTTTGTGGATTTTGTTTTTTGTGTGGGCCATTACAGCCTGATATTCGCACCTCACTTGTTCTGGCCCAATTTAATTTCCACGCGTGAAGCCTGCTATTAACACCTCATTCCATTTCCTTAATTTTCTTTTTCTTCTTTTTTAATTTCTTTTTTAATTCAGTTTGCTTTTAATCCATTAAAAATAGTTTTAGTCACCTAAAAATTCCCAAAAAAATCATGGACCTTCCTTTATGTCTCTAGTTTTTTATCACATTTTTTTTCATGGATTCACGTGCCAGAAATAATTCATCATTGCACCTAGCTTCTTTCGCTTCATTTCTTGACCAGTCTGCCTTGTTTATTTTACATAGCCTTCAATATTTGGAGTCTTAATCCCATTCTTTTTGCATCGTGTTCATGAGATCTTGTACTTTTCATGTGAAGTTTCTCTGAATTTTTAGAAAATTATTTCTTGAGTCTTGGTCTAGAAACTTGTGATGTAAGTTTTCTGTCCTAACTTGGGTTCTTGCCTCCATTTGACTTAGTTCCTTTCTGAATTTTTGCAAATCCTTTTGGCTAGTTGATATAACATGTTTGAGGACCATTTGGTTTCAGTTTTAGAACTTTTAGATGGCTGGTTGATTATTTGTGAATTTTATCTTGAACCTTGCCCCGTTTTGCTTCCTTTGAACCTTTAAGCCTCTCATAAGCCTAAAACACCACTTGTGCCCATTTCTTCTTCTCATTTGGGGTTCCTTTGGGGTGTGGGTACCTTCCTGGTCCTAGGATAGGTTGTGTGACTTCCGAATTTTTGAGTTTGCTTCTTATTCAAGTCATTTGTTTCTTTAAGTGTTTTAACGCCATCTTTTGATTCTGTTGCTTCCATTTTGATATTGTTTGGTCTTGTGTGACCTCTCTCTTCATCTTGATGGCTTCCTAAGCCATTCTCCATATCATTTTGGTTCTGGTCTTGAGCTTTGTGCTTTTATTTTGTGCGTTTTGCATTACATCTTTCATAAATGTGTGTTTGTTTTCATATGTATTCATGTTGCCTCCTTTTAAGTCATAAGTCTCTTATCTTCATTTCTTTGAGTTGAATTTGCATTATGCGTTTGTTCATTTCATTTCACTTCTGATTGTTTGATGTTATCATGTTAATTTGCTCATTTTGTTTCACTTGTGCATACTAACCTTGCAGGGGCTATGGTAAGTGTGAGATGTGGAAATTGAGTTCCACATCTCCAATTCTCATCTCTTCCTCTTATGTTTATGTGAACTAACCCTCTTTTGTTGGGCCTAGGCCTTTCTCATCCCTTCTTCTATCTTCTTCTTCTCTTCTTCATTAGGGTAGAAACCTCACCAACCCTTAGGACATCCATGCATGTTAACACTTAGGATTATTTTTAGTCCCCCGTTAGATTTTTTCCTTTAAGTTCCTTTTGGTTCTTCTTCTCTTCTCATCTCATAACTCTAAAAAACACTTTAATAAGTTTGAAGTGATTCATTGATCCATAGCCTTATCCTATGAGGTATGCTTGTAGTCTTCCCATCTTGGGATAGTACAAGTTTACCTTGTGATGCATAAGTCTGATCAAGGTATCTTCCTCATAAAAGAAAAGCCTAAAAAACACTTCTTCATGTAAATAATCAAAACACCTAATAAATAAACAAGTTAGTGAGCCTAAGCCCTAGTCTTTGGGTTCAAGTTTTGGGGATCTTCTCCTTACTTGAGTGTGCTTGTTCTATTATTCCATCTTGGAATGTAGTGACAAGTGCACATTCCATTGATGAGAGCTTGAGTTCACTTCCTTGTGACACACTTATAAAAGCTTCTAAAAAACACAAACAAACAATAAGCATATTTCCTTCGGGAATTCTTTTCTCATCCCCTTTGCTCCGTACGCGAACTTGCTCCTACTTGTCATTTTTCAAGACGGTTACGCACTCATCGTCCGAGTCTGCAACACCTAAGCAATGGCATAGGCAGGTCAAGCCTTAATTCACAAGCAATTTCTTTTCTACCCTTAGTTAGGGGAACTACGGCGTCTCTGATCCTCATTATCCTGATGAGATACGTAGGCAGCGGGTTAGGGCCCGTTCGAGCACAATCTTTATTTTCCCTACATTTTTCTCTTTTGTTCCTTATTTCAATTCTTTTTTAGTTCCAGTTTCTTTTCATTTTCATTTCTTTTGCTGCAGTTTTCATTTCTTCACCCTTTGAAATAGTTTCTTTGCAAGCGTGGATCCCGTCGGGTACGGCGGACGATCTGGGTGCTAATACCTTCCCAGGTCGTAACCGACTCCCGAACTCAGTCTCTTTGGTTCGTAGGACCTGTGTCCTTCCTCTTTCTTTCTTCTGGTTTGTGCAGCATTACCATTCCCTTTCTTCGGGATTAAAATGCCTGATTGGCGACTCTATTCTTTTCCCGCGCCACTTTCGCGTTTGTACCAGGATGGAAATCCGGGGAGCGACACTGAGTCAACTAATATTAATTAAAAAATAATATTCCGCTGATTACTCTATTTGGTTCCATTAAAACTTCTTAGAGTATTCCGGAATAATATTATTACTAATTAATATTGTCCAGAGCTTTAAATAAAATACAAGGTATTACATCCTCCCCCCTTAATAAAATTCGTCCACGAATTTAAACTATTACCTGAACAGGTAAGGATATGATTCCCGCATTTCTGATTCCAACTCCCACATAGCATCGCTTGGATGTGTCTCATCCCATTGCACTTTAACAAGCGATATCTCTTTATTTCTCAACACTTTGGTTTCTCTTCCAACAATACAGCTCGGTTGGGGTTTGAAGGTCAAATCCGCTTCTATCTCGATAGAATCCGGCAGAATAGGCTGAAGAGGATCAGGAACGAACCTACGAAGTTGAGATACATGGAAAACATCATGCATTTCGGTTAGGGATGGCGGCAAGGCTAAACGGTAAGCAACTTCACCAATCTTTTCTTGAATCTGATACGGTCCTACATATCTCGGGCTTAACTTACACGACTTAAACGGTCCTTTCAACCTCAACCTCGGAGTGACTCTCAAGTATACATGATCACCTTCAACAAATTCCAAAGGTCTCCTCCGATTGTCAGCATAGCTCTTCTGACGATCTTGGGCTTGTTTAATCTTCTCTCGGATCATACGAATCTTTTCTGTAGTCTCTTGAATAATTTTCGGTCCTAAGATCCTATCTTCACCCACTTCCGACCAACACAACAGTGTTCTACACCTTCTTCTGTACAAAGCCTCATACGGAGTCATACCGATGCTCGCATGGTAACTATTGTTGTACGAAAATTTGATCAACGGCAAAAGTTCTTTCCAATTTCCTCTACTTTCCAAAACACATGCTTTCAACATATCTTCCATCGTTTGAATCGTACGTTTCATTTGACCATCTGTTTGAGGATGATTAGAAGTGCTCAATCGCAGATTCATACCCATGGCTTGTTGGAACACCTTCCAAAATCTCGAAGTGAACTTCGGATCTTTATCCGATACAATACTGGACGGGACACCGTGCAATCTCACAATTTTAGCAATAAACAACCTTGCAAGCTGACTTGTCTTGTATGTAGTCTTCACGGCTAAGAAATGCGCAAATTTTGTTAGTCGGTCCACAATCACCCAAACAGAGTCATAGCCACCCTGAGTACTTGGTAAACCTACTGCAAAGTCCATAGAGATACCATCCCATTTCCAAATTGGGATGTCCAAAGGTTGTAACAATCCACCTGGCCTTTGGTGCTCAATCTTCACTTGCTGACACACCGCACATTCTGACACAAATACCGCAATGTCCTTTTTCATCCCGGACCACCAATACTCCCTCTTCAAATCTTGATACATCTTCAAATAACCCGGATGTATCGTAAAAGAACCTTTATGTGCTTCTTCCAGAATCCTTCTCTTTAACACATCATCATCCGGAATGCAAATTCTTTGATTAAATAGGATGATCCCATCTAATGCTCTCACGAAACCCGGTTGGAGTAACAGTCCTTGCAACTTCTCATCTAAAACTTGCGCTTGCTGAATATCATTCCTCAAGGTAGAATTAATATTCAAGTTTCCCATGATTACACCACTCGGAGTCCAAACAAACTGAAGATTAAGATCCCGAAACTTTTCTAACAATGCATACTCCAAAACCATCAATTCGGCACTATGAATCACTTTTCTACTTAAGGCATCTGCCACTTTGTTCACTTTTCCGGGGTGATACTTCAACTCAAGATCATAATCCTTCAAATACACCATCCATCTCCTCTGTCTCATATTCATTTCCTTTTGATCAGAGAGGTACTTCAAACTCTTATGATCACTAAACATCTCAAAACGCACACCATACAAATAGTGTCGCCACACTTTCAAGGTAAACACCACGGCCGCTAATTCCAAATCATGCGTAGGATAATTCTTCTCATGAACTCTCAACTGTCTGGAAGCATACGCCACCACCTGACCTTCTTGCATGAGAACACCTCCTAAAACCATCTTTGAAGCATCGCAAAACACTTCATAAGATTTGTTAGGATCGGGAATTATCAAGACTTGGGCAGTCGTCAATTTCACCTTCAACCACACGAAACTTTGCTCACAACTGGAATCCCATTCATAAGCGAAGTCCTTCCTAGTGATCTTAGTTAATGGTAATGCCATATGAGAAAAACCTTTAATAAACCTTCTGTAGTAACCTGCCAAACCTAGGAAGCTTCTCACTTTGGTAACATTCTTCGGTCTTTCCCAATTAATTACCGCTTCTATCTTGGACGGGTCTACAGCTACACCTCCCCGGGATATAACATGTCCAAGGAACTTGACTTCTGACATCCAGAACTCACACTTACTAAATTTAGCAAAAAGCTGCTTTTCCTGCAGTATCGATAGGACAATCCTTAGGTGTTCTTCGTGCTCTTGCGGAGTACGAGAATAGATAAGAATGTCATTGATAAAGATCACCACAAATTTATCCAAATAACTCTGAAATATCCAGTTCATGTAATCCATAAGAACAACTGGAGCATTCGTCACACCGAAAGACCTCACTAAGAATTCGTAATGACCGTAACGGGTTCTGAACGCAGTCTTCGGAACATCAGAACTCTTCACACGAATCTGGTGATAGCCCGATCTCAGATCAATCTTCGAGAACACGCAGGCTCCTTTCAATTGATCTAGAAGGTCACCTATCCTTGGTAAGGGGTATTTATTCTTGATTGTAACCTTCTTCAACTTTCGATAATTGATGTACAACCTCATACCACCATCCTTTTTCTTTACCAACAACACCAGAGCTCCCCACGGTGAGACACTAGGCCTTACAAAATGCTTTTCCATCAAATCTTCCAATTGGTCCTTCAACTCCTTCAACTCGAGCGAAGCCATCCGATAAGGGTAAATATATATAGGAGCTGTTCCCGGTATCAGGTCGACTGAGAACTCAACTTCCCTCACCGGAGGTAAGGAAGTGACATCCTCAGGAAAACATCGGGAAATTCACAAACTATCGGAATAAAATTTGCTGGTCATTACCCTCCTCATTAGTAAGGACAAGCAAAACAAATTTCTCTTGTTCAAACAGAAAATTTACCATTCCAACCGTACCTTCTAAGGTCGTTGTCAAAACATCTTTCGGAGGCGCTTCAACGGAGGGAATGAGGATCAACTTTTCTTCACATCCAATAAACACAGAATTAGCAGACAACCAGTCCATTCCCAGGATAACATCAATTTTCTTAAGGGGCAAACAAATGAGGTCAATTTGAAAGATTCTACCATCCACGGACAACATACAGTTCTCACACTTAAGCGGCGTCTCGACAGTTTCATCCATAGCGGTAGTAACCACCATTGGAGGAGATAAAGGAAATAGTCGCAACCCAATTCGCTTCGCACAACTAGTAGATATAAAAGAATGTGTAGCTCCATAGTCAAATAAAACAAGACAGGGATGGTTGTTAACAAGACAATTACCCGCAATCAAGGAATTGTCGCCCTTCGCCTTTCTAGCATCCATAGTATAAACTCTTGCTTGCACTTGGTCCTTCTTCTGGGGACAATCTCTAGCAAAATTTCCTTCTCTCTGACAAAGGAAACAAACTACGGTACCCGGATTGCATCTACCAAAATGATTCTTATGGCATCGGGAGCAAGAAGGAGGAACACTAGATCTAGGACTCGACACCTGTTTCCCCTTGAAGGGTTGAGGCCTAGGCCTAAAAGATTGACTAGCTCTCCCCCTATCTCCTTGAACCACTCTTCCGGTACTGGCTTCTGTTTGAACTTTCTTCAAACTATGCTCCGCAACATGGCATTGCCTCAACATCTCGGAGTAGGTAGTGAACTCCCTTTGCGAGACACTATGCGAGATCTCGGCCCTTAGCCCAAACAAGAACTGGTCAATTTTCCACCTTTCATCAGGGGCATACATAGCCTGCCTAGAGTAGGCCGCCATGTCCTCAAACTTCTCAACATAACTGGCCACAGTCATGCTCCCTTGCCTCAATTGTTGAAATTCAAACTCCTTTTGCGTCCTCAAGGAACTCGGGAAATACTTGTCCATAAAAATTGTCTTAAATTGTTGCCATACCCTCGGAATCCCTTGCACCATCATCAAATTGGAAGCACTCTCCCACCACCTAGAAGCAGGACCCTTTAGTAAATGTGACGCAAAATTCACCTTCTCTTCTTCATTGCAAATCACAATCTGGAATATCCTCTACTCCAGTCACCCATTCGTGAGCATTAACCGGGTCCAATCCGCCATGAAACTCTTGGGGGTTCATGTGGAATAAGTCTCTAAATGTTCCTCCCACAACCCTAGGAGCAACCACGTGAGGGTGAAGGCCCTCACTCATTTGATGCATCATTTCTTGCATGAATTGGTGCTGTTGTTGTTGCATCTGTTGCATAAATTGGAACATAGGAGCATTCTCATCGCTACCTGCTTGATCGCTACCGGGAGGAGTAACACTGGGTCGAGCACGAGTTCCACGTCTACCAGCCTAAATTCCTAAATGTCATCAAAACAGGATTAAGTTGATCAGGCTCAATACCATAAACATAACATTTAGTCCTATCGCAAGCCAACGTGTATGAATGGAAGGAAACACTTATAATATTTCAAGGCTAGGTCGAGGATACGACCTGCTCTGATACCAACTGTAATACCCATATACAAAAGACATACATGAAGCATATTTTTCATATATAATATTAATAACTTGGTACTGAAATACAAATAAGTTCTTAGCAACACATTGCATAAATATAGCCACTACAACATAAGGTATTAAACAAGGCTATAAAATAATACAAGATGTTCAACTACAAAAAGATCTAAGAACTAGATCTGAAGATCTCAAAAGTCCACAACGGAAGACTAAGCCATCAACTAGCAAGGATAATAAAGTCGCCTTATCCTTGCTCTTAGCGGAACCTGAAGTACCTGAAATAACAACATCAACATGGGGTGAGATAAAACATCTCAGTGGGTTCCCTATCTTAGAGTCCTCTCGGCTCTAAGGGTCAAGCATAACAATTCTACGAGTACAAGGTTTCTCTCAAAAATAAACAAGTCGATACGGAACAACCTAACAATACATCGTACAAGACTTCCCATGGGACTCAGTGAAACACCCACCTCAAGTATGAACCACCAGACTTCTCATGGGACTCAATGAAATACACATCTCAAGTTATCACTTGCTTCCCGTGGGACTCAATGTAATACCCACCTCAAGCTAAATCTCGCTTCCCGTGGGACTCAATGTAATACCCACCTCAAGCTAACTCTCGCTTCCCGTGGGACTCAATGTAATACCCACCTCAAGCTAACTCTCGCTTCCCGTGGGACTCAATGTAATACCCACCTCAAGCTAACTCTCGCTTCCCGTGGGACTCAATGTAATACCCACCTCAAGCTAATAAAGGGGAACACAAACAAGCGCGATCCTCAATTCTTATTAGTCTACGAACTCCTAAGTGTCTCATAAGTCTCAGCAATTCCTTATCTTTAACTCACAGTTCCATCATTATGTTTCATTACCCTTTTAATCGAATAGTCGGGTAAAAGTCGGGTGGAACCAACATTTCTTGATCTCAAACTATAGGTTTCATCATTAGCTTCGAAACGATATGTGGAACGCTAAAAACGGATCCCGGATCATAAGTTACGAATTAAAAAGCAAAGTTAGGGACTACAGGTCTCGCTGAGCGAGCTCCTTCTTGCTGAGCGAAACTCGCCCTGGAACTTTCGCTGAGCGAGGTATGCTCGCTGAGCGAGCTACACCAGTTCAGGAAATTCCAGCCTTACGGGAAATCACTCTTTCCACACCCAAACACTCTCAAACATCAACCAATGCAACAAGACATAATCAAATGTATCCATTATCATCATATGAGTATTTTAGGTAGGTTTTAGTCGAGTTTAAACCATTAAACTTCCGATTTTTCTTAGATTTTCCAATCTAGCCCTAACCACAAAATCTCTAAAACACAACCAAAATCAAAGATAAAAGTTTCTAACTAAGAACCCACCTCGAGAGATGAAGATTGGCGGAAAGATTGAGTTGATTCGACGGACGGATGATCGGGAATGAGGAATTGGAGCTTTAGGGCTTTTCTATCTTCTTCTTCTCTTATCTTCTCATTTTCCTTCTCTTCTTCTTTTCTTCTTCCTTACTGTAACACAGTGGGAGAACTGACTTTAGTTAAATGTTGCGGATAGCAAGAGTCGCCACCGACTTTTATTTTATCCAAATTAAAGGGCATAAAAGAACAGGAAAGACCTTAAAAGATTTTTGGGTTCGGGGGGTAGGTTATGTAAAGGGAAGGTGTTAGCACCCTTTACATCCATGGTTATCCATGGGCTCTTAGTTACTTAGCTCACTTTAAACTGTTTTGAGAAGTGTAGTGTGTGATTGAAATTTTTTTTAAGTACTTTATAATGATCCTTGTACGGATATATATAAAGACTTTGTTTTGAAAATTGTTTGAAAATGTGAAGTGTTTATGAAATGTTTTTGAATGAGTGAGCAAGTAGTTAAGAGGAACCTACCCTAATTTGAATCTTTACTGTTCTTGAATGTTCTTTCAATGGTAAAAATATCCCTATTATTAAGGAATAGGTAGTCATTACCTTGGATGTTGTAAGGGACATGTAAAGGGTCATCTGTGTTTAGGCAACTGTAAGGTGTCTTAGCAATACGAAGGGACTTATCATCTTTTATTCGAAAGGGACAAGATCATTTACGAAGGCAACATCGAAGGGACTTGATCTTATAATCGTAAAGGGACTAGATGATATTTTAGGAGAAGGGACCTTACTTTTAGACACCTTAGTTGACCTTTTGGTTTAGGCAACATGAGGGATAACCCTTAAGAAGTGAGATGGCGATCAAAGATCGACTTACGTGTGTGCGTGTATAAGTTCATATCTTTATCTTATAATTAATGATCTAAATTAACTTTAAAATACAAACATGTTATCACTCCCTATTTTACTAACCATATCAATATATTTATAAATAAACAAACGATAAAATACTACGACTATTACAACGTTTTTACAGTTACATAATAATAAAAACAATTTAAATAATAATTATATAATAAAATAAGCAATTAAATAAATGGTTAGTGATGAAATAATTATAAAAAGAAAAGGTTAGTAATAATATACAATATATATATATATATATATATATATATATATATATATATATATATATATATATATATATATATATAAATCAATTAAGTATTTTTAGATTTAAATAAATAATATTAAAGAATTTTGAAATAAAAATAAAATAATAAAGATATACTAATTTATTTACAAAATAAACTATGATTAATCATTTAATTGGATATTAAGAAAATTTAATTAATTTAAAAAAAAATAAGAATTAGAGAAAATTAGGTTTTTAATTATATATATATATAAATATTAGGGTTAGAAATTTTTTAGAAAATAAATTAGAGTTTATAACTTAATTTAAATTATTAATTTGATTATTAAATAAATATGTACATATTTTAATTCAAATACATAATAAAAAAACTAGGTTTAGAATTTAGAAAAAAAATTAGAAGTTTTTTAGAAAAAATATGAAGTTACATATATATTTACATATTATTATTTGAATATATTTTATTGAAATTAAATATAAAACAATAATAACAAAATATAATAATTAAAGAAAATAAAAACTAAAACTTACCTGGGGCAGGGATTGAACACACGCCCTAAGCATCACAATCCTTGGACCAGCAGCATCTCCACCAGGCTGCGTGCGCGCTTGTGAATATGAACCAGGTAGTAATCCTTTTGTTGCCTATCCTGCGAAAAATATTGAAAATAAAACAAAACCAAAATGGCCTGGGGAGGTTTTGATCCCAGGACCATTCATTTACCAGTCAGACACACAAACCAACTAAGTCAAGCGCTTTAGTTGTCATATACATGAAACACATTCGTTTTAAGCCTTCTTGAAATTTCAAATATTTCCTGCGCGCCAAACTTCATCTTCCCTGTTTGAATTTCCTGCGAATTCTTCTTTAAAACTTCCTGCGAATTTTCCTGCATGTTCTTGAACCAGAAAAACCTATGTTTTTTAATCATCAAGCAAACCACAACATTAATGGAAATTAATAGCCCAGATCAATCATATGAAGCTTATATGTTATGGCCATGTTCTTAGAATCCATTTAAACACCCTAAACACCAAGATCCCGAATTTGAATCTCAAACCCTAACAATGGCATCTAACGATTTAAGCCATGAAACTCCAATTAATTTGTCCAGAAAGCTTCTATACATCAAAATAAACACAAATCAGCAAGCAAAATCAACTATTAACACATGAAAGTATGGAGTCGAAAAAATGAAAAAACATGAACAAAAGTGATTCGATTTGTGGCTATGGGCATGATTATGATGCTTTTAAGGATTGGGATAGGTTCAAAGATGTCCAAGGATCCTCTCCATGTTCTTAAAATACCTTTAAATGCCTTGTAATAGTGAAACCAAATTTGGGTTTTTGGATGATTTTGTGAAGTTTGAACAAGGTGTGGGAGGCTGTGAATTCGTGTCCTTAGCTTGTCTTCATGTTGTATATATATGATACAATGAAATTAGGTAAAAAATTTGCACAAAACTATGGACTTTTGGACTTTGAGAGATTGAAAAATATTTGATCTTAAAACTTGAATATCCTTGATCTAGCCTTGCTATTTTGGTATGATTCTCATTATTTTTGTATCAATCAAGTCTAAATATGATTTAAGACTTTCTAGAAACCAAATCAAATCAAATATCCATTATTTTATATTTTATTTTAATTTAAAATGATTTTTTAACATAAAAAATCATAATAAATAAAATAAAATGAATAAAATGATGAATAAATAAATTTTATTTCGTGCATGATGTCATGGAAGTGTTTGGGTCATAAAAAAGCAAGCCCATTTGGTGAATTATGGTTTTAAGACCCCATTTGCTTCATAAACCTCTCAAAAATTTCCCAACTTTGCAAGGGCACAAATCCTTAAATTTTAATGCTATGAAGGTGTTCTTGGACATTTTGTAAAGCTTAAAGAGTCCTATAACCAACCTCTTTGGTCTCATGTCCATATCTTTTACCATTCTCAAGTTATGCTCTTTGGAAGTTGTTGACTTTTGGTTGACTTTTAAATGGACCTATAATGTCTTAGCTCATACCTTCCAAATGAAGCATTTTTGGGCTTGGCTTGTGAGACACAAAGTTGTAGAGAATTCAATTTCCTTCAAAATGAGATTTGGATGGAAAAAATTTGATGAAGCATGTGAAAGTTATGGCTGGTCAAAGTTCAATTGACTTTTCCTGTAAAAACCCTAATTTAGAAACTCCTGATTCTTGATGATCTGAAATCTCCTTGATGAATCATGATCAACCCTTGATAAAATGATGAATTTTACTTCATATACTTGATGTTGGCAAAAAATCATGAAGTTTGACTTTGGTTTGACCATAGTTGACCTTAGTTTGACTTTTTAACTATTTTGACTGATTTTAACCTATCTGATCATCTGACTGAGCAAATCTTTTGGGAAAGTCTTGAAACTTGACATGGGGATTATTGAACACATATAAGATGCTATGAAACTCACTTGAAGTCTTGGAAGTCCATTTAGCCTGATGAAAGTCAAAACCCTAGTTTAAGATGCATTGCTTAGGAGGATGCATTGTCTGAGGGAATTGTCAAATTTTCTGACTAATTGTGAACCTTGTGAACCTTGTGAATCTCATGAGATGTCTTGTGAACCTTGTGAACCTTGTAAACCTCATGAGATGTCTTGTGAACCTTGTGAATCTCTTAGTACACAAAGTCTTGTCTTGTGAGGGCAAATTTTGGGGTGCAACACTTACCAACTTTCTCCTTCTCTCATATTCTCTCTCTCTCTCTCTCTCTCTCTATATATATATATATATATATATATATACATGTATACATATATATATATATATATATATATATATATACATATATATATATATATATATATATATATATATATATATATATATATATATATATACATGTATATATATATATATATATATATATATATATATATATATATATATATATGTATGTATACATGTATATATATATATGTATGTATACATGTATATATATATATATATATATATATATATATATATATATATATATATGTATATATATATATATATATATATATATATATATATATATATATATGTATCTATACATGTATATATATATGTATGTATACATGTATATATATATATATATATATATATATATATATATGTATATATATATATATATATATTTATATATATACATATATATATATATATATATACATATATATATATATATATATATATATATATATATATATATATATATATATATATATACGCGTATATATTATATTTTTATAAACTAGAGAGTATCCAAAATGTCTCTTAAATCCGATATTTTATAAACCTCTGAGTCAGCTAATATTAATTAAAAAATAATATTTCGCTGATTACTCTATTTGGTTCCATTAAAATATCTTAGAGTATTCCGGAATAATATTATTACTAATTAATATTGTCCAGAGCTTTAAATAAAATACGGGGTATTACAGGAATACTGACCCCAGATGCTGTCAATAACGTGGAAGACGAGGCTGAAAGTGACCTCCACCTGGAGAGCTAGATTCGTCTAAGAATCCCGGGCCAACAAGTCCTTAATTGGTCTTCCTAGGAAATTATAAGAGTTACTCCTGCAGAGTAATTATTATTTCCTGCCTTTAGCATGCATCAAGTCCTGCATCTTGCCCAAGGTGTCAGGACTCATTTTGTAATAGGGCCATATTTGTATTTTGTGAAAATGGAATATTAATGAACAATGGACATCTTTTGCAAACAATTTTCTTTTTCGCTCACTGTCTTTTCATTTTTGTAATTTTTCGCACAAAACAATAAATGGCAATGTTTTCAAAATAATAACTTCATTTACACTTTTTCTAAACAAGATTGAAATTAATCACTAAAAAGAACAAATCTCAACCCTTGCAGAGATAATCCTCCAGATTGCACCGACAACAGCACTGCTATGACCTTGTATGACTTCGACAATCCAATTAATCAAGCATATGAAGGGTTTGATGAAGACTATGAGTTTCCTGAAGAGTTAGCCAGGTTGTTGAGGCAAGAAGAGAAAGTGATGACTCCTCATCAGGAGGAAATTAAAACTGTTAATCTTGGTACCGAGGAAGATGTAAAAGAAGTGAAGATTGGGGCCAGTCTGCAAGCTCCAGTAAAAGAACAGCTTATCAGCATGCTTCGGGAATATGTCGATATCTTTGCTTGGTCCTATCAAGACATGCCAGGTCTAGATACGAATATTGTCATGCACGGGCTACCATTGAAAGAAGATTTCCCACCGGTTAAACAGAAGTTGCGCCGCACTCGCCCATATATGGCCATGAAAATCAAGGAAGAAGTACAAAAACAATGGGACGTCGGTTTCCTTGCTGTAACTAGTTACCCGCCGTGGGTTGCTAACATTGTACCCGTGCCTAAAAAGGATGGCAAGATGCGTATGTGTATGGATTACCGGGACCTGAACAGAGCTAGCCCGAAGGATGATTTCCCATTACCTCACATTGATGTATTGGTAGACAACACAGCTCAGTTCTCGGTATTTTCTTTCATGGATGGATTTTCTAGGTACAATCAGATCAAGATGTCACCCAAAGACATGGAGAAAACAACGACACATTTTGTTACATGGTAATGTCGTTTGGACTGAAGAACGCTGATGCAACGTACCAACGGGCTATGGTAACATTATTCCATGATATGATCCACAAAGAAATTGAATGTTATGTGGATGATATGATTGCCAAGTCCCTCACTGAAGAAGATCATCTGGTGAATCTGCTGAAGTTGTTTAAGCGTCTGAGGAAGTATCAGCTGAAGTTGAACCCCAACAAATGTACATTCGGGGTACGTTCTGGTAAGGTGCTAGGTTTTATTGTAAGTAAAAAGGGAATTGAGGTTGATCCCGACAAAGTCAAAGCCATTCAGGAAATGCCTGCACCTAGGACTGAAAGAGAAGTTTGAGGGTTCTTAGGTAGATTGAACTACATCTCGAGGTTCATATCTCACCTCACTGCAACTTGTGAACCCCTATTCAAACTGTTAAGAAAGGAACAAACAGTCAGGTGGAACGATGATTGTCAGAAAGCTTTTGACAAGATCAAGGAGTACTTGCAAGAACCTCCAGTTCTCATGCCTCCAATTGAAGGAAGACCTCTTATAATGTACCTGACAGTATTAGAAGGGTCAATGGGGTGTGTGTTGGGCCAGCATGACGAGTCTGGTCGAAATGAGTATGCAATATACTACCTAAGCAAAAAGTTTACCGACTGTGAACAACGTTATTCACTGCTCGAGAAAACTTGCTGTGCTTTAGCGTGGGCTGCTCCCCGACGAAGACAGTATATGTTGACTCACACTACCTTGTTGATCTTAAAGATGGACCCCGTCAAGTACATATTTGAGAAGCTAGCACTTACCAGAAGGGTTGCAAGATGGCAAATGATTCTAACAGAGTATGGAAAATAATACACTCATCAGGAGCATCTGATTCCATACTGTGACTATACGAGGAGATTATTGACTTTCTTCACAACAGTCAAACTTGAATACATCCCTCGAGATGAGAATCAGTTTGCAGATGCTTTAACTACCATTTCCTCCATGATCAAAGTTCAAATTGCTAATTATGTGCCTCGGATTTTGGTATCCAGACTGGACAGGCCAGTATATGTATTTTCCATGGACACTGCTAGTGATGAAAAGCCTTGGTTCCATGATATCAAATGCTTCTTAGAAAATCAGACGTACCCCCCTGGGGCATCATCCAATGATAAGAAGACATTAAGAAGACTGACCAGAAGTTTCTTCCTCAATGCTGATGGTTCATTATACAAGCGAAACTTCGACATGGTCCTGCTTAGATGTGTTGACAAGAAGGAAGCAGACCTGCTGATGCACGAAGTACATGAAGGTTCTTTCGGTACCCATGTCGGGGGACATGCAATGGCAAAGAAGTTATTAAGATCAGGTTACTACTGGATCACAATGGATGCAGATTGTTGTGCTTATGCCAAAAAATGCCACAAGTTCCAGATCTACGCAGATAAAGTGCATGTGCCTCCAAATCCTTTAAACGTAATGTCTTCACCTTGGCCATTTGCCATGTGGGGCATTAACATGATTGGAAATATTGAATCGACTGCTTCAAATGGTCACAGATTCATCCTGGTAGCCATTGATTACTTCACCAAATGGGTTGAAGCAACTTCATATGCAAACGTCACCAGACAAGAGGTAGCTAGATTTCTGAAAAGGGATATCATCTGTCGATATGGATTTCCCGAGCGAATCATTACTGATAATGGTTCCAATTTGAACAACAAGATGATGGCAGAACTTTGTCGGGACTTCAAAATTCAACATCACAACTCTTCTCCTTACAGGCCAAAGATGAATGGCGTTGTTGAGGCTACTAACAAGAACATTAAGAAGATTGTGCAGAAGATGGTCGTTACCTATAAAGACTGACATGAAATGCTACCATTTGCCTTGCATGGGTACCGAACCTCGATCATAACGTCTACTGGGGAAACGCCTTATCAGCTTGTGTGCGGTATGGAAGTTGTCCTACCTGTTGAAGTTGAGATACCCTCCCTACGGGTGATGATGGATGTGAAACTGGATGAAGCAGAATGGGTCTGGTCTTGGTACAATCAATTGAATCTGATTGAAGAGAAACGATTAGTTGTTATCTGTCTTGGGCAGTTATATCAAAAGCGAATGAAGAAAGCCTTCAATCAGAAAGTCAGACCTCGGGAATACCAAGTGGGAGAGCTTGTTCTGAAAAGAATCCTTCCTCCTCATACAGACCACGGGGGCAAGTGGACACCAAACTATGAAGGTCCCTACGTAATAACTAAAGTCTTCTCAGGTTGAGCACTGATGCTCGCAACCATGGATGGTGAAGACTTCCCGTCTCATGTGAATTCAAATGCAGTTAAAAAATACTTCGCATAAAATGACCCGCTGGACATAAAAACAGAATGTAAGTCCAGGAAAAAATAGGGCATCCCGACGAGTCAAAAAAACAGAATAAAAGACTCAGGCAAAAATAAGGGAAAAATTGAAAAAAAATGTACACCCGCTGAGTTGAAAAGCCGCATTGGACAGCTCAGGTAAAAATGGGTATCCCGGTGGATTGAAAACCCAAAAAGGCGATCCACGCAAAATCAGGTAATAGGCGAACAACTGCATTCTGAATTCGTCTGTATCACTCACAACATGGCAAGCTTCGAAAAGATAAAGCGTCGGTCAGAATCAACCTTCTTCAGAATGCAAGATAAAAAGAACGTCAAGGTCATACAGGTCATAACAAAGGAATCTCGATGGAGGGCCATCTTCAACATTGCCAATATTTTTATTTTCTCAATTTACAGCAATCTCCTCCTTCCAGGGGATTCTCTTCTTTTGACTGTACTTGCCAATTCAGGGCACACGATTTAATAAAATCAGAGTTTTCAGTCACACTTTGTTTTGTACATTTTTGTTTCGTTTGCAAAATGTCCAATGTTCATAATACAACACTTGCATAAAACATATGATCCATTTTAAAAAATGCTTGCAGGAAATATATTACTCTCGGGTAAATCTTACTCCAATGACGAAATTCGGTTAAGGAAACCTCGAGACACTTGTGTGTTTTCCTTTGTCTTAACAGGTCGCAAGTACTCAAGATAGACAATCTTTCACAACGCGGGGCACATCAAGCATTGAGTCCCCAACACACTACTTCCTAGAAGTTATTTCCTCCCCGAGCAGGACCTCCCGAGCAATGCCTGACAACTCTTTCACGGCAAGGTGGTCAAAGAGCTATTTGTTCCCCACCAGAGATACCAGATCTCTCTCATCCTCAGCAGAGTTGGAGGAGCTGATTCCCCACAGGATTGCTTCCCTAGAAGAGCAATACCTGAAACACATCCCCAACGGAGTTGCTAAAACTTTCTCCTCCCCAGATCTATCAATGATCTATTTCCCCAAGCAGAGTTCTCCCTCCGGACAGATCTATCAATGATGTCTTCCCCCAGCTGGGTTATTCATACAAGCAGACCAGCCAGAGATCTTTATCCCCGCAGGATCCAAGCTTCGGATCAGCTTCTCTTTTGCATAATCATAGCATTCGCATCATATTCACCAAAATAAGCATAACATTCCATTCAATACGGAGCATTACGGCAAAAATAAAACATTTGCATGATCATAAGCCAGGTTCGAGCCAGTGACCTGCAAATACCATCATTATTTCACCAGCAATATACAAAACTCATATCCCCTGCAGATAAAATCCAAAGCATCCCCTTTGCACTCTCAAGTACAAATAATGGTTCATAACTTATACATATTCTTGTTGACACTCGTCCGTGTCATACTTCCCCAGCAAGTCAAACACTCGTCCGTGTCCCTTGCCCAATCTTTCGACACTCGTCCGTGTCTTGCACATACTTCACCAACAGATCAACACTCATACTTATATAGAAGTCCTTGATAATCATCTGTATCTTGTATATGTCACTCCTCAGCAGATCAAACACTCGTCCGTGTTCCTTGCTTAACCGATTGATACTCGTCTGTATCATCATCTTTAAACACGTGTCAGCGTGTTGGTTCTACCGATACTCGTCTGTATCGTGGTCCTAAGGATGCTCATCTGCATCTTTGATCTATACACACTGTCAAACACTTATATCCTTTATTTTCAAAGCGTAAGCACTCGCCTGTGTTTATCATTCCCCAATAAGTCGTCAACAAAACAACTTTCTTCTATCCGACATCCGTCCTATGTCGCGATACTTTCAGCAGCCGTCCCCTGCCAGGTGATCGTCCTTCACTTTTAGATGACCGTCCCTCATCCTTTCCCCAGTGGAGTCTCCATTATTGGAACCTTCTATCCGAAATTCGTCCTATGTCGTGATAAATGGCAGTCGTCCCCTGCTAGGTGATCGTTCTTCACCTTTTGATGACCGTACCTCATGGTTTATCCGATGGTCGTCCCCATCGTTGATCTTGTTATCCGACATTCGTCCTATGTCGAGATAATCCCCAAGAGCAGCCGTACCCTGCTAGGTGATCGTCCTTCACCTCTTGATGATCGCCCTTCATCATGTTTATCCGATGGCCGTCCCCATCGTTGACCCTTTCTATCCGACATTCGTCCTATGTAGTGATAAGTAGCAGCCGTCCCCTGATAGGTGATCGTCCTTTACCTTTGATGACCGTCCCTCATCATTTATTTTCATTTATTCCTTAACCCGATGGCCATCGTTGTTTACTTTACTTTCCAAGCCTGATGGCCGTCCCCATCCATGCTTGCCTAAATCCCCAGAGAATTTTATTACCCGATGGCCGTCCCCATCGTGATCTCTTTATTTCTCCAGCTTGTCAGTCGTCCCCGTCATTGCTTAACTTACCACTTTATCCCCGACAGTCGTCCTCTACTCGATGTTCGTCCTCCTTCGCTTTCATTTGATAATCATACTATACTACCTTGTAAAATTTATATCCCTTTTATTCTTATACCCAGCGAGTGCAAATTTCAGACTGTCTTTTGTATTCAACCACAAGTTATCTTGTTTGTCTGTTAAGCCAGGCGCTTACATCCTGCACAGCTAACTCATGCTTTAATAGGGGCAGCTGTAAACACCCCAAATTTGACCTCACTCTTTCTCATAAGTTGACATTTTTGCAACTTGGCCCATACCAATCAAGTTATGCCACCACCCACTCTCTGACCAATCACAATGACTTATGTGAACCCTAAGGACCTCATTTCATAACACATTCAAGCCTGAAACATTGGAGAACTCAGATTTCACAAAATCACCTAAAACCTTCCCTTCTTCGATTCTCACACCTCAGTTATCAAAACTCTCTCATTCTTTCACCATTCATCCCAAAATCACCTAAGGATCACAAAACACCCCTCACCATGGCCTGAAACCTCCCAAATCAAAAACACGATTTCTGCAAAACCAGAACCAAACACTTCAAAATAGCCATCACAAGCTTGCTCTAAGCTCCTCATCATCATTAGGGAGTTCATTGGGGTGGATTTGTACCAAGAAGGAGGCCAGAAAACTCAGGAACTGAAAGCTCCATCTCAGGTACCCATGAAGAACATTTTTCCAGAACTTGCTATTTAAGTTAAAATATTAATCCTCATGTTCCCCTGGTCACACTGATATGTTTAAATTTGAAAATGATCAAGAAATAAGCATGTATAATGGTTCTGAAACTCTGCCCGTGTTTGAATGTTTGCTTCGATTTGCCTGATTCTTGTGAAATAAATGTTATTTGATGATTTATTTGTACTCTATGATGTTTGGGGGTTGATTCTGGGCAGGATTGAGGAGTTTTAGAAGCTTGTAGGTGGAGTTAGGGTTGAGGAGTGGCCGGAGAAGATGACCGGAGCTTAGCTCCGGTCACTTGAAAATAATTAGGGCTAATCCTTGATTAATTCCCCAGATTCGTTCCTGGCAATTGGATAGTGATTAGGGTTAGGTTTCGTACGACTCAGATTAGCTCATTAAGATTAATTCCCAATTAATTAATTTAATTAAAATCAATTAGCCAGTTTGAATGTGGACCATTGGATAGCGCGCCAGTCAATTCCCACCTTTTTCATTCAAATCTCAGCCATTGGATGCACTGACTTTTCCTTTTATTCAATTTTAATTCATTTTATTTCTTTTTCTTTTCATTTATTTTGTTTAATTTATAAAAAATATCAAAACACTTTCAAAAAATATGATTTCTTGCATTTCTGTTTTAAATATTTTTCTCAACCTGAAAATAATTTTTATTTTATTTTTTGCATTAAAAAAGTATTTTTAAAATATTTAAATGTTATTTTTAATTAATTAATGGATTTTAATTAATTAAAAATGCATTTAGGTTTCTAAAAATCACCAAAAAAATCATGAACTATTACAACACATTTAGAAACATTTTCAAACTCTTCATACAAATTTCTTTTTAGGTTTGGTCATAATTTCACAATTATCTTTGAATTAGGGTTCTTTAAAATCACATTTTTTAACCCTAACTTTGAAAAATCATTTTTGCCTAACCATGAAGAGTTTGAACTTGATTCTTTTTGCATTATGTCACATATTTCATGTAGTTTCTAGGTTATTTTCCTCATGAATTTATCTTGCATTTTCAAATTAATTTGCATTTTCCTTTGAGAATCATCCAAAAACCCTAGCAAACTTAGGAAAATCATAACTTTCAATGGGATTGGCTTATGACCTTCTCCTTTGGGGTGTAACTTTGTATAGGTTTAGGGTTTGATTGAGCTTGGTTTCAATTTTTTATCATATTGTATGCTTCTGTTTTTTCCATTTGCATCTCATATGTTCATAAAACCCTAATTTCTCATGTTCATTTGCATTCACCTTGCATATTCATCATCATGTGAACTTGCCATGACATTTCAAGCATTCATATGTCATCTTAGACATCTTAGGACATGCTAGAACCTTGCTTGATCATTTCTTCTTTCATTTTCCATGTCTTGCATTCATTTCATTTCATAAACATCCATGTGTTTTCAAGTTCCTAAGCATGCTTTCATGACATCCCATCTTTGTATGATCATTCATATTCATATTGTATGACTTTGCATCATCTCATATGCCATTTGCACTGCATAATCACTTCTGACTTTGGTAATTTCAATGCATTTCTTTATGCTTTATGTCTTATTGCATTCATACTAACTTTTCAGGAACTTTTGGTAAGTTATTTTGGGAGGTGGATTTGCCTTCACTTCCCACATCTTCTTATCTCATTCATATTCATTTTACATGTCTTTGAAGTGAATATAATTCAATTATGTTCCATCTTTCTCACTTTCTTCCTTTAAGTTACTTATCTTCTTAGGAAGTAAGTAACTTATTCTTCTGCTTCCTCCTCTTTTCATCTGCTTCTTCCATTGGTGGCCTTGAAGATCTTTTCTCTTAAGCCTAACAAACCATAGGATATCAAAGAATGATAACTTTTAGGGTTGTGTATAGTCCCCCCTGGCATTTTACCTTTGAGTCTCCTTGAGTCTCTCTTCTCATCTCAATAATCAGAGACTAAACTCTTAAAGTTTTAGGACTTTGGAATTAGGGTTATGCCTGCATCCTTCTCTTAGGATGGAGTATATAACTTTAATCCTAAGTGTTAAACCTTTAATTTGTTTAAACCTCTCAATAAAATCACACTAATAATCACCAAGACTTTATCTTGTAACTTGGGCCTTACATTAGGGTTCTATCTCTTCCTTATGGTTAAGAGGGACTAACCCTAGTGTTTAATGGACAAGTCCCCCTCGAGTTGTCTTACAAACCATAAAATCCACTTCTTAATCTCATCATTTAATTAAAATCCATTTAATAAAGGCTTGTTATATAATGAATTTAATCCCTAACCATGGATTAAGTTGAGGTATCTTCCTCAGCTTAAGTGTTCTCATCTATTATCCTTCTATTAGGATGGTGTAATGAGTTCACTAATCCCTGATTAGAGGCTAAACTCATTACTTAACACTAAACAAAAACCCAAAAACATCTAAATAATCACAAGTAGGTTAATGATCTTAATCCTACATCATCATGGTAATTAAGTTGAGATGCTAATCTCATACTTAAGTAGGCTCATTATCCCTAATAAGGGAGGATATAATGAGTTTACAAACCCTTGACTTAGGCTTAAGCTCATTAACTTATGCAAAACACCAAAAATAATAACAAAACTGAAAACACAAAAACAAACAATAATCGTCTCCTTCGGGATTCTTTTCTCATCACACTCATTCATAAACGAGAACTCGCTTCTTCCGTCTGATGCATGACAGTTAGCACTCGAGCCAGACGAGTCATACACTTGAGGATAGGCAAGTAAGCAGTTCGCAGTCAAATTCATTTTCAGTCTCTTTGAGTCGAACTACGGTGTTCTGACTTCCTCATTGCACGAGAGGATACATAGGCATAACTTAACGGTTATCGAACAAAAAGTCTCTTTGTCGTCCCCCTCTTTCAGCATTCTTTTCTAAGCCTCAGTTCCTGAGCATTCACCCTTTTGCACTGACACCTGTACATTCATTCTTTAGCTTTTGCACACAGATAGCACAAACACCTACTCCTTTAAACACAATCTTGTAAGCATGGATCCCGTCGAGTACGACAGACAATCTGGGTGCTAATACCTTCCCAGGTTGTAACCAACCCCCTTTCTCAATTTCTCTGGTTCGCAACCGTCTTATCCATCTTTTTCTAGGTTTATGCAGCATTACCTTTCCTTCGGGATAAAAATGCGTAGCTGGCGACTCTATTTCAATTCATTCTCATTTTCTCTCTTCGTTGACCGTTTGCGTCTGCACCGGGATGCAAATCTTTGGGAGCGACAGTACCTCACTGGACATGAGGATCAGAGTCGTTGTAGTTCCCCTAACTAGGGGTGGAAAAGATTGCTTGTGAATTAAGGCTTGACTGCCTATGTCAATGCTCAGGTGTTGCAGGCTCGGACGACGAGTGTGTAACCGTCTTGCAAAATGAAAAGTAGGAGCAAGTTCGCGTACGGAGCGAAGGAGATGGGAAAAGAATTCCCGAAGGAGAGACGTTTATTGTTTGTTTGTGTTTTTTAGAAGCTTATATTTGGTGTGGCACAAGAGAATGAACTCAAGCTCTTTTCCATGGATTGTGTACTTGTTACTACATTCCAAGATGGAATAATAGAACAAACACACCAAGTAAGGAGAATTTATCCAAGACTTGTTTCCAAGGGAAAGGGCCTAAATTCATTGACTTGTTGAATTTATTAGATATTTTAGTGATTAAAAATGAAGAAGTATTTTTTAGGGTTTTTCTTGATGAAGATGACCTCATGATCCGAATTATGTATCATGCTAGACAAATGCACTATTCCAAGATGGAATGAATACATATGCCCCATGGAATAAGGCTATTACACAAGAAGTCACTTCTTTCTTTATTAATGTTTTTATGTTTTGTTTTGAGATGAGAATAGAAAGAACCAAAGGAGCAAAGGGCAAAAGTCTAATGGGGAAAGACTAATCCTAATATTAGCATGCAAAACGTGGTCCTAAGGTTAGTGAGGTTTCAACTATCCTAAGAGAAAAGAAGAACCAAAGAGGAGCAAAAGAGAGGAGAAGAAAGCTAACAAGCAACTTACTCCTCTAAAGGAGATAAGTTGCTCCTAAAGGGGGAAGAAAAGAGTTGCATCACATGATGGCATAAGGCACATCAAACCACAAAGAGAAAGCAACTTAAAAAGGAAAGGGGAAAAGTTGAAATGTGAATAAACATCCACACTTCTCTTACCATGAGCCCCTGCAAGTGTTAGCAAACATTCAACATATGCATCACACTAATCAACACAATTCATGGAATTAGCATGCTCAAAGTTCTAGAAAAAAAAGTCAAACAAACATGCCAAGCTTTGCACATACATGAATTTACGTGTCGAGAACATGAAGACATACATCAAACAGCAAGCAAATCACCCTAAACTAGCATATTCAATGATCATACAATGATCCATGGCAATTAAGACAAGCAAGGGGATCAAACAAGCTCAAAACAACTCCAAAATGGCATTCTGCATCAGTGTTAACCGGTTAACCAATTCAAACCTGCATCAAATACGCAGAAAACAGGTGCGTTAACCGGTTAACCAAAAGCGTTAACCGGTTAACACTGTAAAAACAACAGCAATTTCCTGCAGAAAATCAACTCAAATCCAACTTATTCAAATAATTCCACACCAGACCAACAATCAATTAAGCATGAAATAAGTGGATAAATTCACATTAATTGACATTATTAAGCTCATGAACATTAGCACACGAATCCAGCTACAAATCAACCAATCGATTCAAGCAACACAAGCAAATACACAAGCACATGGTGGATCTAAAGCACAAGCATGCAAATAAGCTAAAACAGAGCTAGATCTGAATTTAACCAACCTATAAAGCTGGGGTATGCTTTGGTAGTTGTTGTTTGAGCTGGAAATGAGAGATTTCGCAGAAAACTTTGAAGATCCGATGCTAAACTTCACACTCCATGCAAAATAAATGCAAGCAAAAGGTCTTGATGCAGAATTTTGGCTCCCAAAGCAACTTCTAATCTCCAAATCAGATCTGAACCACCAAGTAAACCAGAAAAATGATGCAAATAAGTTATGGATAGAGGTCTAGTTCCAAGATCTACACACTTTAAGGAAAAATTATGTGATCTTCAAAGAGGAACTTTGAGTGATTTGTAAAATTGAGAGAGAAAAGTGAGAGAATGGTGAGAGAGATCAAAATTCAGAAAATGAAGAGGAGTGAATTATGAGAGAGAGAGTCCTCTTGGATTGGAGGGAAATGGATTAAATATGGTTTAGGTTTGGGGCCCAAAATTTAGGCTTGGGATCCAAAAAATATGGTTTGGAATTGGCTTAGAAAGTGATTAGGACCTAGCATTGGAATTAGGCTTGGATAAATGCTCTAGATCCTTCTCCTTAATCCAAATGAATAAAAATTGGAAAATTGGAGCCAAAATTACATGCTGAATTTTGCTGTTGGAATTCAAAATTCGTAGCCATTAACCGGTCAACAAAAGCGTTAACCGGTTAACGCAAGCAAATTTTGAATTCTCCCTCCTTTTGGTGGGAAACCTCAATAATAACCCGACGCCAACCGTTTTAACCTGATTTTGATCCTCCATCTTTTTTAGGGCCTTGACCATGATACCAAGATTGTATAACATGCCTTGTGAGCTTCTTGCCAGGTCACCATGCTCCTGATTTTGACTTATAATGCTTCAAATTTCCCGGATAGTCGATCACATGCCTTATGCTAGAACATGCAAGTTTTATGCTTCATATTTCTATGTAAAAATGCTAAGGATATGACATGCTTATGATGATTATGATATGATGATGATGCTAAACAGGAGAGGGCAAATTTGGGGTGTTACATTGGTTAAGGAACATTTGAGCTTATTTGTAGAATTTTTGAATGAGTTTCTGATTTGATTTGAATTTTCATGTATGCTTGCCCTAGTTTTTTTTCTTCTTGTTGCATGATTAGTTCTTAGTCTAGGAGGGCACTTGTGCCAACTCCTATAGGATGTTTAGAGTTCTTTTTGTATGAGGATAGGTCCCTGGTCCTTGATTAGTGTTTGTACTTTGAAAAGTTTTGTGTTACTTGTCTTTGAAGTTTCTCACAAAGGTATGCATGTTCACCTCACCTTCTTTGTTCATTTACTCTCCATGATGTCTATGCTTGAGTTTATATGTTTCTTCCCCATGTTTGGACATGTTTCTTAGGCACATTTTGACATGATTAAGCTCTTGGTTTTCAAGTGATGTTTATGCTTTGATTTGATGATCATTTGTTTGTTCTTACACTTATACACATGTCCACTTCACTTCTCATTCTTGTGATGTTTATGATTGAACTTGTATGATCTTGTTCTTGGGCTTTTATGTTGTTTGTGCCCATTCTTTTGATGATAAGGTTCTGGTCTTGATTTGCTTGGTGCTTGTCTAATTTGCTTGATCCTTTGTGCTCCATTTGTGTTTTGTTTCTTCATAAGACCTTGTGAAACTTGGTAATAGTTTGTATGCTTTATCTCTTGCTTGATTTGCTTTGATGGATGGATCTTAGTGCAATAAATGGTTGCTTTCACTTCTGGTTGTGATGTGTGAAGTTGATCTTTTGCTTGTTTGTACCTCATTTGATCTTGTTTGGTTTTATCTTGTCATATGTGTTTAGTTCTAACCATTTCAGGGGCTCATGGTAAGTGAAGTGTGGAGGTTATCCATATTTCAATTCTTCATCTCCTCTATTACTTTACTTTCTATCTTGTGATTATTGATGTGCCCTATGCCATCACGTGCTTCAATTTTTCCTCTTCCCCCTTTAGGAGCAAGTTACCTCCTTTAGAGGAGTAAGTTGTTCTCTAACTTCTTTCCTCTTCCTTTTTCTCCTTCTTAGGATAGTTTGAACCACACTAACCCTAGGACCACGTTTGCATGATAACTTTAGGATTAGACTTCCCCTTTAGTTTTTACCTTTGAGATCCTTTTGGTGCTCTTTCTCTCTCTTTCTTTCTCTCTCTCTCTCATCTTCATACAAAATCCTAAAAAACATTAATAATAGTTGAGTTGACATTCCCTTTTGTCATACTCTTAAAGAAAATCATAAAAAACACTTATTCACTTTAATTCATAAAATCACTTAATAATACAAACAAGTTAGTGAATTTAAATCCTAATCTTAGGAAACAAGTTTGAGGATCTTCCTCATTCTTGATGGACTTGTTACTCATTCTATTTTAGGATGTGGTAATAAGGACATGTCCTTAGAGAAGGATTTACCTTCACTTCCTTGTGCCACACTCTCTAAAAGACTTCTAAAAAACACAAACAAACAATAAGCGTCTTTCCTTCGGGACTTCTTTACTCATCCCACTCACTCCTTACGTACGAACTTGCTCCTACTTGTCATTTTGCAAGACGGTAACACACTCTTCGTCCGAGCCTGCAACACTTGAGCATTGACATAGGCAGTTCAAGCCTTAAGACAAAAGCAATCTTTTCCACCCCTAGTTAGGGGAACTACGACGAATCTGATCCTCATATCCAGTGAGGTACGTAGGCAGCGGGGTAGGGCCTGTTCGAGCACACTCTTTTATTTTCCCTACATTTTCCCCCTTTCTTTTCTTTCATCCAGTTCCAGTTCCTTTTCTTTTGTAGCAGCTTCATCCTTTCACCCTTTGAAATAATTTATTTGCAAGCGTGGATCCCGTCGGGTACATCGGACGATCTGGGGTGCTAATACCTTCCCAGGTCGTAACCGACTCCCGAACCCAGTTTCTTTGGTTCGCAGAACTTGTGTCCTTCCTTTTCCTTTCTTCTGGTTTGTGAATCATTACCATTCCCGTTCCTTCGGGATAAAAATGCATGGCTGGCGACTCTACCTTTTTTCCGCGCGACTTTCGCGTTTGTACCATGATGGAAATCCAGGGAGCGGCAACAGGTAACTTTGTAAATGAGACGATCAACTCAAATCCAAGTTCAGAGTCTGAACTTAAGACGGTTGTCTGGTGGTGGAGACGATCGTTTGACAGTTAAAATGCAGAAATGCATTTTTTCTGTTGCTTTCCTTCTGTTTTGCCATGGTTTCTTGTTCTTAAAGCTTCCTTTTGCATTTTTGCCTCCAAATGACATGTCTAATCAAATGTCTGCAAAATAAACACAATCTACGCATAATATCGTCCAAAACAGATAAATAAACATATTAAATAATCGGAAATTGCATTAAATAATCGATATAAATTCGAGTTATTAGCAGAGAGGACCTGCAAAGCTATCTTGAGGCTCATGAGCAAATGATGAATGAGAGAAATAATGATAAGGAAAATGCGGAAACTGCTTTGTAATCTCGTTTCAACAAGAAGGACAAGAGATCGAAAGGAAAATGACCCATGAAAAGTTAAGGCAATTTTCAAAATTTTTTGTGGAAGAGAGTCTAAAAATTCCAAGAATCCGATTCGTCAAAGGGTGGGAGTAGTTGCAACAAAAATGGTGGTTAAGGAAACTTTATAGGTGAAAATAAGAGATTTTACAAAAACAAAGAGTAATGCTTTAGGTGTCAAGGGTACGATCACAAAAGGTGAATGCAACAACATGTTGCAGGACAATAGCAACAACAATGATGGGAATGTTTCAAAAACAGGTTGTAACTAGTTACATGCATAAGAAAATTTCATGGTGGTTGTGAGAGAAAGAGTTAAGTGTATAAAAGAATGGTATTTGGACTCAGGATGTTCAACTCACATGACAGGGAGAAATGATTGGTTTGTTAAAATCAATTGTGCCATGAAGAACAAAGTGAGGTTCGCGGATGACACCACTCTAATGACCAATTGGATCAATGATGTTTTGATCATGAAAAGGGATGGTGGACATTCCTTTATCAAAGATGTATTGTACATTCCATTAATCAAATGGAACCTCATAAGTATTGGCCAATTGCTTGAGAAGGGTTACAAGATTCACATGGAAAACAAAAGGTTGCATGTTATGGAGGCAAAGCGATCACAAGTTCAAAGTTCTCTAAGCAGATGATGGAGGCGAATATGCCGCAAAAGCCTTCGAGAGGTTTTGTGATCAAGAAGAGATAATACATGGGGGTTGTACCACCTTATACACCGCAGTAAAACGATGTTGTCGAAAGGAAGAATCGATCGATCATGAACATGGTAATAACATGGTAATAAGCATAAAAGGGGGGAAGAACTTGCCAAAAAGAATAATGAGAAAAAGCAATATCTACAATTATCTATTTGTTGAATATGTGTCCAACAAAGAAGTTTGAGAAAGTAACACCGAAGAAAGCTTGACAAATGAAAATACAACTTATTTATTTTAAAATTTTATGTCACTAAACTAGTATGATACCCGTGCCTTCGCACAGGTACCCGTCGGGGGACGCACATTTGTTACCAAGACCGATATTTTTTTAAAATACCTTAAAATTTAGAAAGAACAATAATGATTAGCTAAGAAAAAAATGTCGATTGATTAGTTCAAATAGAAAGCTGATATTAAAAAAATAATATAAGAAATCTCTATTAAAAATAATATAACCAAAATTATATTATTAGATGAAATAAAAATCAGTGTAATTTACATATGAAGATGGAGTGATCTGAAATAAAATTAGTTGTAAATGATATAAATAAGTGGGATATAATAAATAATGTAAATCATAATTTTTATTAAATAAATTATTTACCTCATAATTTATGTACATTTTGCATATACATTTAAATATATATGAAATTAAATATATATTTAAGAAATGATAACATATAATAAAAATTAAATGATAATGTTTTAAAGATGTTGTTTAAATAATATAAACATAAATATATAAATACTTCTGAACATTAAAAAATAAATAAAAAGAAAAAGTAAAATAGAATTAGTGCAATTCATAATATAATTAAAATTAAAAAGAAAATAGTTAGTTTAGAGTATATGAAAAGGTTTACATGTATCCAAAAGAAATAACTGAAACGATGCAATGGTTACCAAACGTGTTGAAGTGTCCATAAAACGGGTTAACTCAATGTACTAGTTACAAAAACTAACGGAAAAGAGAAAGAAAGATCACAACTTGCAATGGCACAATGGGACAGACTTTGTACCGAAAACATGATCTGGCGGTGTCATCAAGACCATGGCCTCCGAAGATCATGGAGGACGAAGTATCAATCAATGATAGATACTTCAAACGATTCAGAGAGGTTGAAATGTATTTGATGTTCATTTTTGCGGGTATGCATGCAACTCAGAATACTCATGTTTATAATGTTTTGGCTCTTTTGATTTTTTATCCAGGATTAATGAAGAAACAAATGTTGGGATGCGCAACAACCTGCTTGAATCTGAAGTGAATGCATTAAGGTAAACCATGGTTTTGATTCTATTTAGTAACAGTTAGGGTTTTTGTGTTGACATATTAAATTTCGGGTAACATTATGCTTTGTTATTGGGTGATAATTTTTACAATGATGTTCTGTTATTTAGACGTGTTTGTAAGAAATTGGTTCATATTTAGTTCAGTGTTCTTAGGTTGTTAGATTGTATTTGCTTCTGGTTGTATCGGTTGCGGCGAAATTTGTATTAAATTTTTACTCCAAGATATGGATATTACTCAATCCTGTCTATTTTCGCCACTGTGTTTTTCATTATTTTGTTTACCCTGAAACAATAAACATTATTGTTTATGCATTTCTGATGGAAATGTGAAAGAAAAGGTTGCCCGGTGCGTTACGGAAACAGGAGAGTGCTCCAAAAAAAGCATAAGGTAGTTTTCTAAATTTGTAACTTCAAGATATGGAATATGTTTGTTGGGTTTAGTCTGACTATGCCATGTTTGAGGTTTATGTGAAACATGTCAATTTTTTGAATGACATTTTGTTAACTTATTAAGACAACTTGGTTAGTGACAAAAGGTTATTGATGAACTGAACTACTGCTGCAATTTAAAGGTGAATGCTCATGAACTACTACTTGTGTATGGATTAAGTGTTATAACTATTGGTTAAGAAACAATGAGTTTGATGCCTAATTTATAGTTCTAACTGGATTTTCGCGGCTCCGAAACTCATTATGATTGTTTCCAAGAATAGGTGCAGTCAAATAATGGTCTGCAACTTTTGCTTGTGCAGTTTCTAAGAGTTCATATTCTTCACTATATAACCCAACAAAAATAACAAAATATTAAAGGATTATGGAGAGTTAACTCTATTTTATTTACTTGAGATTTAGGAAAGCTAAAAGAATACCATGATACAGTTCCTGTAAAAAAATTCAATCACATTCATGAACAATTAGAGAGTTGTTGTCATGATTAATTGTCACCTTGATAAAGGAATAAGATAAATATATTTCCTTGAGAGAATATGACTTATAATAGCATTTTTTAGTGAATGAATGGTTGTGTACTTAGGTCTGTTATGCCCTATTGTGCGAATGAATGGCTATGTACTTAGTGCTTACATTGTTCGTGGTTTAGACAACAATTAGGATAATAGATTTGCATTGTTGAACTATGTTGGACCTTGCTAAAAAGATTACTTTCAAATGGGATTATTAGTTGTGTTAGTAGATTAAAAGTTAGTTTAGGAGAAGAATCAAATCAGTTATTGAAAGTTAGCCCTTAACGGTCCATATGGCTGTTATTTATTGGTGGCAAATGGAAAAGTAATATTAGCTTGATGTGTGTAGATATAACAACTTGGTGTTGATTGAGTTACATGAATGTTTTCAATGTTGTATCATAGATGGTAGACCATAATGTTACAGTTGGCTGCAGCATGAACATTTAGGACTTATGATGTAAATATTTTGGGAGGTCACATTGTTTGACTTCACCGTTGTTCGTCCATATTTTGTTCTTCAAGTTATTAAATATCACACATAGTTGACGGATTTAATGCTTTATTTCCATAACACAAGTGCCTATAGTATTTGTTATTTTGTGTGAAAGTGTTTCAAAATTTGGGGTTCAGGGGCTGGTTTGTATTCTGGTGCATTAGATCAGTCTGGGATTGTTGGTTTTTAAGGGTACAACAGTTTTTGGCGGCGAGAAATACATTGAACTTTCTTGATAGTTTGTGTTTTTTTTTTTTGTTATTATGCCTGGATATAAGGTTGAAGTTATTTTAGTATATTTCTATATGTTAGTCGCTATTTGCATTCTTCAATTCAAGCAGTTAAATATAATGCCATTCGTTGAGTTTGTGGCAGTCTATATGTGTGATCTGTAGTCATTTTAGGTGGTTGGTGTGTTTTGGTGTTAAGAACTCTTTGGCTTCATTTGTGTGCCTGGTATAGCAAGTTCCCTCTTGGTAGGTTGGGTAAATATGTAATGGTGTTGTTGGTACTTACAGAAGGTCTCTTTTGTGTTTGCAGGGGTGGTGAAAAGGGCAAACAGAAAGCTGCGACATCTGTTAAAGATAAAGGACAGCGGCCCGAAAAAAGAATAAGGTAACTGTGTTACAATTCCAATTACAATTAGAATTTATTTGCAATTATAAAAATCAACATACAATGATTCTGTTGCGGGTATTTAACACCAATGTTTATGAAAACAAAGTAAAAATGATAATTATGGCTTTCATTTGCAGAAAAACTCCTCCATTGTTAGAGCATCAAGTGCGTTGGACTAAGGTCGTAACCAACACAGAAACATTGAAGACAAATGTCCTAGTAAGCTATTCATAATTTCATTTCAACAATTTCTTTATGTATGATAATTAGTATAATGGATTGTTAATGTTTGTGTGAATGTGCAAAAAATTCCAGCACATATTGTAAGGAAATGCTTCCAGGAACCTTTCGAAATCATCTGTCAGTGGGACTCGGACAAATCCGTCTCATATTATTGCAACGTCAAGAACACACCAAAAGAGATGGAAAAGTATTTGTTGGGCGAGTGATACGATTTTCCAAAGGATAGAAACATTAGAGATGGTGATAGGTTACATTTCTCGATTCGGTATCCTCCGACCGAAGAAATAGTTGTTTTAATGGAAATGGGGAATGCTAGCTAGTTAGTTGGTTGCCTTTAAGTTCAAATTTTAGTTAGTTGTTTTCATATGTAATGTTTTTTGAATTTTATAACCATGAACCTTGTTACCTTTAAATTAGTTTAATTTGAATTATAAATCTACATATTTATGTAAGGTTTTCTCATTAGTTGAAGTAATAGCAACTATGTTTGAAATAGTAGTACATAACAGTTAACTGTTAGTGCAAGTCAAAAGGTTTATATTATTGCAAAAAGGTACAAGTACACCGGCTGCATATTGGATAAAATGTTCATTGCTTCTAACATAACCATTTAACTTAAAAGTAGTTCCTTATAGAAACCATAGTTGAACAATGTAAAAATAAAATCAGATTGTTATATTGTGTTCAACATAAATAGAATAAATATTATATTCTATTTCTGAGTCTATTTTTTATCAGATTGTTATATTTTAAACTCATATAAAAAAACTCAAAAAACTTATGAAATATAAGAAAAAGTGAATAATAAAAAAGTTTAAAATTTTTTTAAATAGAAAAAATAGATTGTTATTTTATTTTGAATTAATTAGGCAATTTTCATTCAGATTGATATATTGTGTCCAACATAAATAAAATAAATATTATATTCTATTTCTTAGTCTATTTTTTATCAGATTGTTATTGTAATACCTCAAAATTTGCCCTCATATTTATTTCCTTAATCGGCTTTACGCTTCGCATTTCATCTGCATTCCCCCATTGGGTCATAACATTCAATCATGCATTTCATTGGACTGTTAGGATATTTGGTCAAGGAATTGTTTGAATTAGGGTTTCATGTCCTCTTTGGGGTTCTTTCATGCGAATTAAAACGAAAAAGTTTCAACTGAGAATGTCATTGGACTAGGGTTTTGGTTTTTCCAGCAATCTAAGCTATTTCGCTACTCAAGATACATTTCAAGGAGTTTCATGTTAAAGATGTCTTAATGATCATTTTTCTCCATACACTTCACGACCAGTTTGTCATTTTAAATGTTTCCTCAGGAATTTGGTTTTGTGTTGAGGTCATTACTTATAAAGGTTAAGAAGGTTTGAAGCATGGAAGTTAGATTTGTTTCATTAAGAATATGAGTTGGTCTTCATTGAAATGGAAGATTTTTAGTATGTTCATTCAAGTTTTAGTTGGTGTTCTGAGTTCAAACTGTGTAAACGGATGAAGCCAAAGGTCTTAGGCAGTCGTTTCGTTGGGAATTGATTTGGATGCAAAGGTTGGAAAGCATGCTCAATGCAAATTTCACGGTCATTCAAGATTTATGTCATTTTTCTTACAAAAAATCTCATGATTCAAATTTCATTCCATTCAAACCATTTATTCATCCTTACTCAACTCACCACTTCTTTGTCCATTTTTTTAGCTCTCCATAAACTGGTTTCAATTCCAAATCATGACTAATGTCTATTTCCATCTTTCATCTTCTTCTCCATGGTTAGAAACATACCAATTTTAGAATTATCCATTCTTTCTATTATTTTTTTTACAGTATACAAAGTTCAATTATCAATTAAAGGGTATGCATACCAAAAGAAAAGTAATCACTTATTCTAACCTAAAACTATATAATAAAACTACAATATTTCAAAGCGCATGATCATTATTCAGAGTACTATTCAAAGATCCTTCAGAGTCAGTAACCACAAAATTCTGAAAACCATCAGCACCCATAGTTGCAAAACCCTTCAAGTAAGCTTCAATAAGCTCTTTCCTACCAGGATCATTCAAAAACTTAATCAAGTGACGCTCCTTCATAATGCCACCACAGATCCACCAAATTCGTGCATGCCATCGCATCATGTTTAAGGATGCCAGTTATCCCCTAGATATACAATCATTTACAGAAAGCAGATAACACCCAATTCTCAATTCAGTTTCCGATGGCTCTTCGTATCCTCAAATAGGACCTAATTTTAACTTCAATTTAGCACTGACGTTCGCATATTCCTTCTCCAGCACCATTCGATGCTTCTGCAACTTCAAACATCACACATCATCGTCACCAACTCTTCATCCCCAATCGCAACATCATAACTCTTTCATCATGATCTGCAATAATCTCCTTCATAAGGCATCCATAAGCCATAGAATCTCGGACAACCCTGCATAAAAGAGAACACACTAAATTCAACATTCTTTGTTTCCCGGATTCGCAGCAGGCAGAAGAGTGAAATAGCAAGAGAACTCAGGCATTTATCAATAAACATAAAATCGGTAAGAAATTACACGGGATTCCAATAAAAAAATTTCAGGTCACAAATGGATAAGTTCAGAAGAATAACAAAAGAGATAGAAATGTTTTATCAGAAAAAGCTTCACCAAACGAATTCAGTTACAATTTCTAACAAATTATAACTGAAAAAATAACAAACTTCTAACAAAATGCTTCTAGAAAACTCACCTGAACTTCTTCATCAAACACTCTTCAATCTTCTATAAAGCAGAACCTTCTTCTTCTCTCAAGGGTTCGGATTCACAAATTCTCCAATCCCTCTTATTCTTCAACTTTTCTTCACCATTTACTCAGAATTTCAACCATCTTCTTCACCCTTTTTCTCGGATTCTGATGGGCTAAAGACGTATCTAATTATGTGTCTAGCGGTATCTTAACTGCAAGTGCACAGCCTATCGAAGTAATATTTAAGATTATCGATCCACAGGGACTCTATGGTTACTTAGTGCTAGAGGAATTTCTAGTTTAGCTAAGGTGAAGGGTTGTCACGATTTTTGGTTGTTTTTAAAGATTAAAGGCGGGAATTAAATTTAAGTTTAATAAATAATACTAAGGCGGTCGGTATGTAATTATGCTAACTTAGGCGGGTCAATCTAACCTAGGCTTATAAAGATGGTTCACTTAATCTATTCTGTAGAGGTTACCAATTTAAATATCTTTAACTCACACTCTCGTGGTCTTATCTCAGATCTTACCCCTAAAGCCCTATGCCTGCTCTCGCTAGCCATAAGTGTTTAGAAATAATTTTTGGAAACTTAGTAATTCTAATTCATTTTAAAGCGCTCTCGCTGTGTTTAAATTAAATGCCTAACTTTAGCTATCTGGTTAAAATCTCACACTCTCATGGTCTTGACCTAACCTAATACACTTTCCTTACTCTCGTAACAAAAAGGTTGATTTTATAATAAAAAGTCTCAGCCAGAATTTTAAGCTCTTAATTATTTTAAGCCTAGAGTTGATTTTACCGATTTAGTTTGTTTTAATTACATACCGTCCTAAGGTGTTTAGCTACTCATTATTGTTGAACCAGACAGAGGCAGAGAAGCATAAAATAAAATATGCATGGCAGAAAAATAAATATTCAACATAAATATAAATGCAATTTAATATAAACCTGGATAACAATAAAAGTAGTAGACTCCTTCTTCCACAGGCTGGAAAGCTCGGAGTATGACCGGACTCGGAAATAAAAATTCTAAAAAAATCTGAAGGCTTTGAAACAAATTAATTTATAACAATTTCCTAATGTTGGAAATTGTTATAAGGTTGGTTGGGATACAGAAAAATTAAAGCAAGAAAACTAATGCTGGAAAAATAAAAGGGTGTAAATAAAATCGGCAGAGCTTCCGCAAGAAAATTAAAAACCAAAACTCTGTAAATTGTTTCTTGAAGTTAAGCTATTTATAGAAAGCTAAATGGGCTTGGCAATTGGAATTTATGCTTGGGCCTCGTAGGAAATGAGAGAATCCAGGGAACGTGGGAATACTTGGTCTGCTGGAAAATAGGCACGTTGGATTTCATGTAGCGTAACGTTCATGACCAAGTCTTTAGTCAAATACCCTAGTTTTCCCTTGTCACGGTCGTGACAAGGGTGTCACGTTCGTCTTCCTTGTTTGATATGCGTCACGGTCGTGAGGGACTTGTCACGGTCGTGAGTGCTCCTTTTAGCGTGTCACGGTCGTGACTCCTAGGTGACGACCGTGAGTGTAACAAAAAATTCAGGTTATGTAGAATTCTCTTTTTCTTCATCTTTTAATGGTTGTTTTTGCTCATTTCACTTGTGGCTCTTGATTTAGCTCTGTATATGATGTACCTGCAAAATGGCAAAGAAAAACTCGAGGAATCGGGTGTTAAAACGACAATTATGCGATAAAACGGTATTGAAACATAACAATATAATCGATACTTTTTCTTGTTATCAAACTTCCCCAAACTTAAACCTTTGCTTGTCCTCAAGCAAATAGTCGGTTGAAAATTATCGGACAAGTTTTTATCGACGCACACACATAACAAACCGTACGAAGGATCGTTTTGTCGGATGAACCGGTACTTTGCTAAAACACTAACGATACACTAATGACACAAGCAACAAGCTAAGTCGTCGACTTCCCGTTAAACGAAACATTCGGTAACTGCGTTACGATTCCACCTAGAGTCTTTCGATCTTGTTTCGCCCGGTTTCATTCTAGCGCAATCACATTAAGCCCTTTGCCTTAGCACGCACGTAGTGGAGTAGCCGGTTAGCGACTTTGATCCTTTATAAGCACGGGGTCTGGTACACGAATGTGGTAACCCTTCATACATTATCCAATTTGGAGGTTGTGGGGGATCGAGCCGTAGCACGCCCTACCAAGTTCAGAACCAGTACCTCTGAACCAACCCGCAATGGACTCCTTCTCATATTTCTCGTTTCTTATATGCGACCGTGTACTTTGGTGCAATTTCTTTTCATTTGCATCGAGATATGAATGATCATTATAAATTAGGCATCAAACACTTATATTCATCGGCTCCCCACGTGGTTTGTGTTCAGACGGTGCTGACTGCTAGTATAAACTACTAGGGGTTACTTTTGAACTGAAACTTAAGGTGTAGTCGTAACAATCATCGGAACGGAATTGCTTAAATGGGAAGTCTAAGGTGTCAAGACTGTATTGATCTTGTTGAATCGTTCTCAGCTTCCTAATTATGATTTCGTAGGTAAGTCGGGTAATGCGAAGAATTAATTAAAGATTTTTTTTCGGTATGGCTAAATAAACGGGGAAAGTTCGAAACTAAAGAAAATAGCACAAAAATTGCTCTGTTTCATTTACTTACGAAACGGAAATACAACAGAATGGAAAAGTGCGGAAAGGGAAAAAAATGCGGAAAATGAAAGGTACCTCTCCCACACTATATCAGACATTGTCCTCAATGTTGTGATATAATAGCGGTTAAAGTACAATACAAACAACTGAAATGGAAAAACAAAAACTAAAACTAAAACTAAGGCTGCTGATGACCACGGCCTCGGCTTCTGGTGCGGGAGCGTCTGGTCGGAGTCGCTTCAGGATCAGAACCGGTACCGGTGACAACAGTGATATTAATGCGCAAAGCCTCTAGCTCACTAAAGATCTCTCCGAGCTTCTCATTAGTAGACCTCTGGTTGGTGGCAACAGCTAGGAGTAATGCATCATGTTGCTCCTTCTGCCTTCGCTCCAGTGCGGCATTCATCTGATTTTGCTGATGAATCGCACGGGCGACGTCCTCAAGTGTGAATTCTTGTGCAGGGGGCTGTTGGGTGGATGACTCAGGAATGTCCTGGACAGGCTCAGCTGCATCCATGGTGTCTTGCATCTCGTCCGCTGGTGGATCGGCCTGCTCATCAGGAATGGGGGCGTGGCCGGCAACATCCGGTAAAGCAAATAGCCAGTTAGCTCGGCTAGACGGATCGATGCGGTCACGGAACGACAAGATGATGTGGTGATAAACAGTGCCTTGGATAACAGGGCTAAACCTGCCATCCTCTCTCTGTGCAATCAAGTGGGCGGACCTGCAATAATTCTTCGTTAGGAACTCTGCGGCTCTGCTAGGCAAATTGACGACCAAGTCACCAAGCTCCAGCTGAATGGCGAGGGTAGTGACAATGCCGCCTATGTAAAAGGGGGTTGCGCCTCTTTGCGCTATGGACTGGATATGGGACAGCATGAACGGGGCAGCATTAATGGGCTCGTCATTTAAAGCGCAGTGCAAGAACAAGAGCTCCTTAGAGTTGAGCTTGTGGTTGCTCTCTCTTGCAAAGATGGTGTTGCAGATGATGCGATGAAAGTATCTGATCGCCGGGTTGTGGATATGCGTAACATTCAGGCTCTGAAAGGCTGAGGCACGGGTGTTGGTGATGTCGTGCCATAAGGTGAAAGCGGTTTCACTGAAATTGTCCGGCACGCGGAGGTGAGCTTCATTCCCGTGATCGAAGCCTAGCAGCTCGGCGATCCTTGTTTGCGAAACTTCGAACTCCCGGCCAAGCAATCTGAACTTAGCAACGCCGGTGAGTTGACTCTGAGAACCGGTAGGAGTGATGTAATGAAATGAGCTTAGGAATTCCAATGTCAGAAGCTCGAATGTGGGCTGGGGCTGACTGCAAAGATCCCACAGACCAACCTTCTGAAGCAGGTTCTTGACACTGTTGAGCATTCCCAACTCTCTCAAACATTCAGTGTCGACATATCGCGTGGGTTGAACACCACGGTTCTGGAATCTGATGAACCTCTGTCTCTGATTTTCTCCATGCTCACCATCTCTAAACTGAATTGCTTCCATTGCATGCAAGAACAAGAGTGGGAGATGAGAGGTTTTTGGTTTTTGAGAAAAGTGATAAAATGAGAGGAAATTGGTTCGGATTAATAATGCAAGGTGAGAATGTGATAGGTGAGGAGTAAATGGAGAGGTTAATGGGGTTTAATTTGGGTAATGGGAGGTTACGGAAGTTGGAAGAGATAATGGGGGATTTTGAAAGTTATGGAAGTTGAAAGAGGAAGAGGTTGCGAAGAAGAACAGTTATGTTTCTCACGAATCCTATAACTGGGGTCGTCACGGTCGTGATGGAGGGATGACGGTCGTGACGCGCTAATTAGCTTGTCACGATCGTTAGGGGGTGATGACGACTGTGAGGGCTTAAGACTTTGAATAATTTCCAGAATGCATATTATCTCTCTCACGTTATAATTTATATAATATTTTTTTATGATCACTTCTCACTCTATATTAAACACAAACAATATATAATATATAATACCAACATAGTACTTGTAAATTGCATCACACGAGAGATTGTATAAAACATTAATCAATTTAAACATAACAGTAAATAGATTGAAAGCATATAAATTGATTAAATTGGAAAAATTTGTAAACTAGAAATGCTTTGCTTTTGATACTTGAAGTGAAATTACATTAATGAAAATATGGAACGAAAATGTTTGCGAAATGTAAAACTAACTAGAAACGAAAACAATAAGTAAAATAAGCTAGATCACTACAGCATTTTCAAAAGTGCTTCTTCAAATCTTCGATTGCAGAGTTCAGGTGGTAGAATTGCTCACATGTTATGTCAGTTAAACCTATAATGTCCAATCGCATGCTCTTAATCTCATCCCTAACAGTATTTATATCGGCTTGGTAAGCTTCAAGAGTGTTCATGATTTTCTTTAAGTTGTCAGCATATTCTACTTGATTCACTTCAGGGGTTTCAATCACTTCGTCAGTGTGGTCAATGTCATGGTAACCAGGAGGTGTCTCAGGGTCACTTTCTACATCGGTCATTATATCATCCTTTATCTTGTAAGAATGAGGTGTTTCAGGAGTAGATGGATAGTCAGGTGGGGTTAACTCATAAAGCCAATTATCCTTATTGTGAACACTTACTCTAGCATGGTTTGGTAGTGTGAACAGGGTTACTACTTCATTCCTGATTAGGTACTCGAAAGGTGGATGTCCTAAATTCCTTATGATATGACGATTAAAGCAAAAGTTAAGATTCATAGGACGGATGGTACCTAAACGGTTACACCTGTGCAATTGCTATCTAAGTCCTAAGGCATCAGCAATCATGGTTACAAGACCTCCTACTAATATAGGTAAATCAGGTTCTTCTTGGATTCGGGTGAAGGTTTGCATCATGAAAGGCACACCATTGACTGGCTGTCCATTAGTGAAACATGACATAATGAATATCTCATCTTTAGATACTTCAGTAAGGTTTTCTTCTTTTCTAAAGAAGGTGTGGGCAAGGATCTTATGGAAGTAACGGATAGCAGGGTTATGTATCTCATCATTGTTCATGTTATTTGGTTCAGGATGGTAATTTCCGGTTAAGGTTCCCCAAAAGAAATCCAGCTCAATGTCCATCAATTCTACCTGTGTGGTAGTAAAAGCAAAGGGTCCACTAGGGAATCCTAATAGGTCAGCTAGTTCTCTATGGTTAAAGTCATATTCTATTCCAAATAGGCGGAAACTGATAAATCCTTTCCTGAATCCAAAACCGCGCTCGGGTAGGTAAACTAAGGAGCTGAGGAACTCAAGGGTGAGCTCGCAGTAAGTCACAAACTTTTGTTGAATCAGTTCATTCTCCCATCCAAGTCGGTTAAACAAGTATAGGATGCTATCATGTATACCTAAGGTTTCCATAGTCATATCATCCGGGTACAGAGTCAAATCCATTGGTCTCTGTGATAACTCTTCAAATTTCATTCTTTGGTTCCTACCTCTAAATTTGGTTTCCATAAGGTTTATCGGTTGGTTAGCCATAGTTAGTGTAAATACGGAGGAAACAAATCAGGGGAGGAGGAAAGTGGAAAAGACTTTAGAAAATCTGTAAAAGTGATTTAAAATTAAAATAAGGAAAAATAAGAAAATAAAATGCATAAATAAAAGCAATAATAGTAATAATGAAATAAAACTATAAAATGGCAAACAAATAAATGAATAATAAAATGATAAATGACAAAATAATAAAATGATCAAAATGATTTAAATGATTTAAATGATTTAAATGATTAAATGGGTTGCCTCCCACTAAGCGTTGTTTTTATCGTCTAAAGCCTGACGTAATGCTTAGGTGTAGATTAATCAGGGAAATTAGTGGACAACTCTAAAAGTCTTAGACTATTTGCATAATCTCTATTTTCAACTTTATGGTAATGTTTTAAACGTTGTCCGTTTACTGTGAATGGTTCACTATTTCTACCTTTAATTTCTATCGCTCCGCTCGGGAACACTCTAGTTATTTCAAAGGGTCCTGACCATCTAGATTTTAGTTTTCCAGGAAAGAGCCTAAGTCTTGAATTAAAGAGGAGTACAACGCCTCCCACACTAAATTCTTTCCTAGATAGGCGTTTATCATGCCATCGCTTAGTTATTTCTTTATATATCTTAGCATTCTCATAAGCATCTAGTCTTAATTCTTCTAATTCGTTAATATCTAGGATTCACTTTTCTCCTGCAGCATTATAGTTTATATTGAGAGTTTTGATCGCCCAATAAGCTTTGTGTTCTAGTTCTACCGGGAGGTGACAAGATTTTCCATAAACTAATTTGAAAGGTGTAGTTCCTATGGGTGTCTTGTAAGCTGTCCTATAAGCCCATAAAGCTTCATTAAGTTTAGATGACCAATCTTTCCGAGATATGGCGACAGTCTTTTCTAAGATTTGTTTGATTTCTCTGTTCGAGACTTCGATTTGTCCACTTGTTTGTGGATGATATGGTGTTGCCACACGGTGTCTTACTCCATACTTAGATAGTAATTTGTCAAAGATTTTTGAAATGAAGTGCGAGCCACCGTCACTTATGACGAGTCTAGGCACACCAAATCTGGGAAAGATTATATTTTTGAAAAGCTTTATTACTACTCGTGTGTCATTTGTAGGAGAAGCTATAACTTCAATCCACTTTGAAACATAATCAACCGCTACGAGTATGTAATTATTACCGAAAGATGATGGGAATGGTCCCATGAAATCTATTCCCCAGACGTCAAAGATTTCTACTTCCAATATTCCTTTTTAAGGCATTTCATCTCTTCTTGAAATATTACCGGTGCGTTGACACCGATCGCAATTTATAACAGCGATGTGGACATCTTTCCATAGATTAGGCCAGAATAGGCCGGCTTGCAAGATTTTTGCACAAGTCTTGGAAGTGCTTGCATGTCCACCATAAGGAGATGAATGGCAATGAGCAATGACATGTTCTATTTCTTATTCGGGAATACATCGACGAAAGATTCCATCGGGTCCTCTTTTGAACAATAATGGTTCATCCCAATAGTAATGTTTGAGATTGTGAAAGAATTTCTTTTTCTGCTGATAGGTTAAATCAGGTGGAAGAGCTCCTGCAGCTAGGTAGTTAACAATGTCAGCGTACCATGGCAGTCCTACAGTCGTTTGGATTGTTTCCACGGGTTCTGGTTCATCTAAGTCTAACTGAACTGGGTCGCTTCCTATTTGTGCTATCAGCTGTTCATACGGAAAATCATCGTTAATCGGCACTTTTTCGGGTTCAATACCTTCTATTCTAGATAAATGGTCCGCTACGACGTTTTCAGTACCTTTCTTATCTTTTATTTCGAGATCAAACTCTTGTAAGAGTAAAATCCATCTCAAGAGTCTTGGTTTAGCATCTTTCTTAGTAAATAGATATCTGATAGCAGCGTGGTCTGTGTAAACGATTATTTTCGCTCCTACTAGGTAAGAACGAAATTTGTCAAGCACAAAGACAACTGCTAACAATTCTTTTTCAGTAGTGGCGTAGTTCATTTGAGCAGAATCTAAGGTTCTACTGGCATAATAAATCGCATGAAGTTTCTTGTCCTTCCTCTGGCCTAGAACTGCGCCTACAGCATAGTCACTCGCATCGCACATGATTTCGAAAGGTAATCTCCAGTCAGGGGTTGCATGATTGGTGCGGTGATGAGGGTTGTTTTTAGAGTTTCGAATGCTTTAAGACAATCTTCATTGAATATGAACTCAGCGTCTTTCATTAATAAACCGGTAAGAGGTTTAGTGATTTTCGAGAAATCTTTGATGAATCGTCGGTAGAAACCGGCGTGTCCTAAAAAGCTTCGTATTTCTCGAACGGTTTTAGGGGGTTGAAGATATTTTATGACTTCTATCTTAGATTTATCAACTTCAATTCCCTTGTCGGATATAACGTGTCCTAATACGATTCCTTCTCTGACCATAAAATGACATTTCTCCCAGTTAAGCACGAGGTTTACTTTTACACATCTTTCTAACACCATTTCTAAATTTGATAGGCATCCTTCAAAACTTTGCCCGCATACAGAGAAGTCGTCCATGAACACTTCCATGATGTTGTCTATAAAATCTGCGAAGATTGATATCATACATCTTTGGAAGGTTGCAGGAGCGTTGCATAATCCAAAGGGCATTCGTCTATAAGCGAACGTTCCATAGGGGCATGTGAATGTAGTCTTCTCTTGATCATCTGGGTGGATAGGGATTTGGAAAAATCCTGAGTAACCATCAAGATAACAGAAATAAGAATGCTTGGCTAATCGTTCTAACATTTGATCTATAAAAGGTAGTGGGAAATGATCTTTTCGAGTGGCTTTGTTTAGTTTACGATAATCGATGCACACTCTATGTCCCGTCACTACTCTTTGCGATATCGATTCGCCTTTAGCGTTTTTCACAACAGTGATACCTCCTTTCTTTGGTACTACATGTACTGGACTAACCCATTTACTATCAGAGATTGGATATATTATTCCGGCATCTAGTAGTTTCTTAACTTCTTCCTTTACTACAGTGCTAAGGATTGGGTTAATTCTTCTTTGAGATTCTCTGGAGGTTTTGCAATCTTCTTCTAGCAGAATACGATGCATACAGATTGAAGGGCATATTCCTTTGAGATCAGATATGTTATATCCTAACGCAGTTGGATATTTCTTTAAGACATCTAAAAGTTTCTTTGTTTCAGTTGTTCCTAAACTGGAATTTATTATAACTGGTCTTGTACATTCAATGTCTAAGAATTCGTATATTAGGTTCTTAGGTAAAGTTTTTAATCCTGATGTAAGTTTATCCTTACTTGGCATGGGATCCGGTGTAAGTGCTAGACTTTCGCTTAGACTATCGTCCTGATATGGTTCACGCCAATTATCATCTTCGAAAATCGGAGGGATTTGAATTTTCATAATTTCAGAATAGGTAGTTTCTTTCATTTCCATTTCTCTTACACATTCGTCAATTACGTCCAATAAATAGCATGTATCCTCTATAGCTGGTGATTGTAAGAATTGTGTTAAAATAAATTCAACTTTCTCTTCACCTACTTCAAAGGTTAGCTTTCCTCTCTTTACGTCTATTATAGCTCCGGCGGTAGCTAAGAATGGTCTTCCTAGTATGATAGGTGTAGTGGAGTCTTCAGAGATGTCCATGATTATGAAATCAGTAGGGATGTAGAATTGTCCTATACGTACTGGGACATTTTCTAGTATGCCTACAGGATATTTAACAAAGCGATCGGCTAGTTGAACATACATTTTAGTTGGTCTTAGGTCCCCCATGTCTAGCCTTTTGCAAATCGTTAAGGGCATAACACTGATACTGGCTCCTAAATCGCATAGAGCTTTGTCAATGACGAATTTTCCTATTACACAAGGTATAGAGAAACTTCCTGGATCTTTTAGCTTAGGAGGCATATTATTCTGAATTATGGCGCTACACTCAGCAGTAAGTGTAACGGTTCCGTTATCCTCTATCTTTTTCTTATTAGATAATATTTCTTTTAAAAACTTAGCATACGAGGGCATTTGAGTGATAGCTTCTGTAAACGGAATAGTAATATTCAACTGTTTTAGAAGTTCGACAAATTTCTTAAACTGGCCCATCGTCTTGGAATTGGTTAATCTCTGAGGGTACGAAATTGGTGGTTTATAGGGTGGTGGAGGCACATAAGGCTTCTCCACTGCCTCTTGATTATCATCTTCCTTTTCTTCTGGATCATTCACCATTTCAGTCGGTTTATCCGGTTTTTGGTACATGGCTGGATTGTCAAGTCTTGGATCGGTAGGTCCGTCAAGTTCCTTGCCACTTCTTAATATCACAGCATTGGCCTGTCTTTTCAGATTAGGTTGAGGTTGTCCAGGAAATACTCCAGCTGGTGCAGCGGTAGGTGCTTGTTATTGAGCTACTTGTGAAATCTGAGTTTCAAGCATTTTGTTATGTGTAGCTAATGCATCTACTTTGCTTACTAATTGCTTAATCTGCTCACTAGTGTGTATGTTTTGGTTTAAGAAGTCCTTGTTTGTTTGGGATTGGTTAGCTATAAAGTTCTCCATCATCAATTCAAGGTTCGATTTTCTAGGGACATTAGGAGCAGTCTTTTGATATCCTGGTGGTGTAGCTGGTGCTTGACCTGGTGCGTATAAAGCATTGTTATTCTTATAGGAGAAGTTCAGATGATTCTTCCAACCTGGGTTGTATGTATTTGAGTATGGGTTTCCTTGAGCATAATTCACTTGATCTGTGGGAATTCCTGTTAATAGTTGACAATCAGGAACTTCATGTCCTGGAATTCCACATAACTCACAGTTAGGTGTTACTGCAGCCACGGTGGATGTGGGTGTTATGGCCAAGTTGTCGATCTTTTGGTTTAGTTGGTCAAACTTTGCACTGACTTGGTCCATACTAATCACTTCGTACATACCTCCTTTTGTTGGTTTCTCAGTTGCGACTCTCTCGCTTCCCCATTGGTAATGGTTTTGAGCCATACTTTCGATAAGTGCATAAGCATCGTTATATTCTTTGTCCATTAGTGCACCGCCTGCGGCAGCGTCAATTGTCATTCTTGTATTGTACAAGAGTCCATTATAGAAGGTATGAGTGACCATCCATTCTACTAATCCGTGATGTGGACAAAGTCTCAGCATATCCTTATAGCGTTCCCAAGCTTCGAAAAGTGATTCGTTTTCCCTTTGCTTAAATCCGTTGATCTGAGCTCTCAGCATAGCTGTCTTGCTAGGTGGGAAATATCTGGTCAAGAAAACTCTCTTTAGTTCCTCCCACGTAGTTACTGAATTCGAAGGAAGAGATTGAAGCTAGGCTCTTGCTCTGTCTCGAAGTGAAAAAGGAAACAGACGTAATCTGATAGCTTCTTGGGTAACTCCATTGGCTTTTACGGTATCTGCGTATTGCACAAAGATCGAAAGATGAAGGTTCGGATCCTCGGTAGGATTTCCGGCGAATTGATTTTGTTGCACGGCTGATATCAGCGAAGGTTTTAGTTCGAAATCGTTTCGGTTGATAGCCGGCGCGGCAATGCTGGAATGCGGTTCAGCTTGCGAAGGACTAGCGTAATATTTGAGTGGGTGATTCTGTTCTTCAGCCATCTCTGCGTCCTTTGATGTTATGACTGGTTTAGGTGGATCTAATTGAAGATCTGGAATATTGTAATTTTGTTCGTAATCGAATATCCGTCTTCTTACGTGTAAGAAGCGTTCCGATTCTGGGATTAGAGGTTGCAAGTCTTCGCCTTGGGAGCGAGTACTTGGCATACACTCGGGAATTTAGATTAAGAAAAGAAAATAGTTGTTACCTTAGTCTAGACAATGCTACCCTAAAGTGCACTAGTAACTAAATTAAGGTCCCCGGCAACGACGCCAAAAACTTGATGGGCTAAAGACGTATCTAATTATGTGTCTAGCGGTATCTTAACTGCAAGTGCACAGCCTATCGAAGTAATATTTAAGATTATCGATCCACAGGGACTCTATGGTTACTTAGTGCTAGAGGAATTTCTAGTTTAGCTAAGGTGAAGGGTTGTCACGATTTTTGGTTGTTTTTAAAGATTAAAGGCGGGAATTAAATTTAAGTTTAAGAAATAATACTAAGGCGGTCGGTATGTAATTATGCTAACTTAGGCGGGTCAATCTAACCTAGGCTTATAAAGATGGTTCACTTAATCTATTCTGTAGAGGTTACCAGTTTAAATATCTTTAACTCACACTCTCGTGGTCTTATCTCAGATCTTACCCCTAAAGCCCTATGCCTGCTCTCGCTAGCCATAAGTGTTTAGAAATAATTTTTGGAAACTTAGTAATTCTAATTCATTTTAAAGCGCTCTCGCTGTGTTTAAATTAAATGCCTAACTTTAGCTATCTGGTTAAAATCTCACACTCTCGTGGTCTTGACCTAACCTAATACACTTTCCTTACTCTCGTAACAAAAAGGTTGATTTTATAATAAAAAGTCTCAGCCAGAATTTTAAGCTCTTAATTATTTTAAGCCTAGAGTTGATTTTACCGATTTAGTTTGTTTTAATTACATACCGTCCTAAGGTGTTTAGCTACTCATTATTGTTGAACCAGACAGAGGCAGAGAAGCATAAAATAAAATATGCATGGCAGAAAAATAAATATTCAACATAAATATAAATGCAATTTAATATAAACCTGGATAACAATAAAAGTAGTAGACTCCTTCTTCCACAGGCTGGAAAGCTCGGAGTATGACCGGACTCGGAAATAAAAATTCTAAAAAAATCTGAAGGCTTTGAAACAAATTAATTTATAACAATTTCCTAATGTTGGAAATCGTTATAAGGTTGGTTGGGATACAGAAAAATTAAAGCAAGAAAACTAATGCTGGAAAAATAAAAGGGTGTAAATAAAATCGGCAGAGCTTCCGCAAGAAAATTAAAAACTAAAACTCTGTAAATTGTTTCTTGAAGTTAAGCTATTTATAGAAAGCTAAATGGGCTTGGCAGTTGGAATTTATGCTTGGGCCTCGTAGGAAATGAGAGAATCCAGGGAACGTGGGAATACTTGGTCTGCTGGAAAATAGGCACGTTGGATTTCATGTAGCGTAACGTTCATGACCAAGTCTTCAGTCAAATACCCTAGTTTTCCCTTGTCACGGTCGTGACAAGGGTGTCACGTTCGTCTTCCTTGTTTGATATGCGTCACGGTCGTGAGGGACTTGTCACGGTCGTGAGTGCTCCTTTTAGCGTGACATGGTCGTGACTCCTAGGTGACGACCGTGAGTGTAACAAAAAATGAAGGTTATGCAGAATTCTCTTTTTCTTCATCTTTTAAAGGTTGTTTTTGCTCATTTCACTTGTGGCTCTTGATTTAGCTCTGTATATGATGTACCTGCAAAATGGCAAAGAAAACTCGAGGAATTGGGTGTTAAAACGACAATTATGCGATAAAACGGTATTGAAACATAGCAATATAATCGATACTTTTTCTTGTTATTAGATTCATTACTCCATTTCTAAATTTCTTCTCCTCCATTATTCCTCTATTTTTCTTTTCGTTTTCCTCTATCTCAATCTCCATCTTCAGACCTTTTTCACATTCCATCTTCATCATCAACATCCTTCAATTCGACTTCCTTAAAGTTCTGAAGGATACTCTTGAATCTATCTTCAATTCACATCAATATTCCTCACTCCTTCATCTTCATCAACCTTCCAAAATCCGAATCCGACATCAACATCCACCTGCATTGAGGAAAGTCAACAATAATACGATTCAAATGAAATCAGAATTTCGTGACAAAATTTCTTTTCGCACGACATTTAAATAATGCCTCCGTCTCTATTCCGATTCAAGGTACGAGTCTGAATCGCTTGCATATAGGAGGTCGTAGTCTTGTATGGTGTGTTGTTCGAAATTCTTGAATGATCTGTTGAGTTCCGATGCAAGGTATTTTGGTTTAGGCTTGGTGATGTTGGCATTAGAGAGGTTTTGTGTTTCACCGCCATTTGTTTTGTTTCAGATTATGTTCGCGCCGCCGATTAGGTTAGAGTTCATGTGTGAGGAAGAAGAAGTGTTAGGTTGATGGTGTGGCTTTGGATTTGAGGGTCGAAAGGGAATTAAGAATGAGATTAGGTTTTGAAGAGGATGATAATGGAAGAAGACGAAGAATATGATGGCGAATGGAGGGTGTTTGGTTTGATCGGAAAAATGAAGAAGAAAGCGGAGAAGAAGATGGTGTGGGCGGCTGTCGTACCCCGAAAAATACGACCTTACGCGATCCGAAATGGACGGAGCCGCGCGCCGGACGGACTGAAGAGTCGCCACCTAATTCTATTTATTCCCGAAGAGGGAAAGGGGAGATATAGATACAACCCGGGAGGAGAAGGATGAGGACAAAGGTCAACGGAACCATTGCCTGGGTTCGGGAGTCGGTTATGCAGGGGGAAGGTATTAGCACCCCCTACATCCATCATACTCGATGGGAACCATCTAAGTTATCGCGCGCGAAAGGATTTCTATGCTTAAACGAATTGCTTGCTAGAGGGAAATGAGTTGAATTATAAGTTAGATTGATCCTAGGTGCTCGACAAGGATTGAGATCCTCGTGCCTACGTACTCCCGTGTGCAATGGGAAAGTCAGAGCCTCGTAGTTCGGCCTACTAAGGGTAATGGTTGTTGATTTTATTACCTTTCGTCGATGAAAGGGTTTAGGAGTTGAAATGCACTAAAGACTATGGATAGTTTATCTCGCCCAACAAGACGAGTGTCCCGCGTCGAAATAATCAGAGCGAGTAACGAGAGCTCGTTATCCTCCTTTCTATCGCTTAAGGCTCGTGGCGTACAAATCTTCTCATATTATTAGAGTGCTTTATTATCCTATGACCGCTTGACGTTGGATCAAGGGTTTGGATCTAATCGAAATCGTTTTGGTTTTTTGAGGTTAGAGGGTAAATGCAAGTGGAGTTTATTTTTGTAGTTTGTTAGCGAGGCACGAAGCGCTCGACTCGCAAAGTAAGGTGGATCCTAAACGAAACGATAACTGAATAATAAAGTGCGAGTGTGCAAGTGCAATCGCTTGGCGTTGGACCAAGGATTCAGAATTAAATAAAATACGAGAAATAAAATGCATACAAAATAAAGGGAGAGGGGTACAAAATAAATACAGAGGATTACGAGAAATAAATGGTCTCGTTGTAATTAGCCCAAGAGAAAGCGTGTGTGCAGTGTGTTTGAACTATTCGAAGGCGTTCGGCCTGTTTGATCGGGACACAACTATTCGAAGGCGTTGGACCTTTTAATCGAGCGCAACTATTCGAAGGCGTTGGACCTTTTTGGGACGCGACAACATTTTGTTCGTGAACTGCCTTAGAATCGATTCAAAATCGGAATCATTCTATAAGGAGTCGAAACGTAATTTAAAATGCGAAATTAAATGAATAAATTGAATTGCAAAAAATAAATGGAATAATGAATATAACTAAATAAATAAATTAAATAATATTAAATATAATAAAATAAAATAAACTATATCACAAGTTTTTTTGTTCAAAAATAAAAATAATAGAATAAAATAAAAGAGGGCCTCATATTGACCGCTCATCACCGATTAAATGTAATCGTGCGAAAAACGGTCTTTTACTATATCATCGACCCTAAAGTAAAATCACATTTAAGGGGTTGCTAAATATATATTTTTTAAGTCACTTTTCTAAATAATAATAAAAAAAAAATACATATTAACCAATCATATTAAAGCAATATATATAAAATATAAACTAAACTCTAATATTATTAAACAAAATAATAATAAAAAGAAGAGGGGAAGTGATGTGAATCACTAAGTTAATTTGGGTGATTAAAAGACCCCTGTTGTTACATTCCTCATGACAACTAAAAAAAATAATAATTAAAATGCAATTAATTTTAAGAAAAACTGAAATTAACATGCATAGTATTTGGGTGATTAAACGAAATTAGCAATATAATATAAAAATAAAATAATAAATAAAAAAGCAAATATTTTAAATGAGAAACTGAATAAATAAATAAAATGCTTGTTCCTCAATCACAAACAAAACAAAGCGAAAAAAGAAAAGAAAAAAAAAGGAACCTACCCTGTTTCGCACAGCTTCGTGTCTCTCTCTCTCTGCTTTCCGATCAAGAATCGCCGGCAACGATTCACTCTTCCCGTTCGTCACTCTGCTTCTCTCAACAGCTCTCACGCGGTGTGGTTTTGCTTATTTCGGATGCGTTTCGGCTTGTGTTCCACAGTGGAGGGCGGTGGTGGCCGGCGCGGAAAGGGTTCGGCTGAAGGGTTTTGACTCGACGCCGTGTGGGTTCTGTGGGCGGTTGCGAGTGGTCGGCTTTGTATGGCTCGGTTTTGAAGAGGAAATGGCGAGGGGTTTCGCGAGTTGGTGGCTGTGTTACGGAAATAATTTTTTTCCGGATTTGTTGTTCAGGTTTTGTGATGGTTGATGCGAGCTTGGAGGTTGAAAGGTGATGCAAGTTTTTTCACAGTTTTGTTGTTGTGGTTGATTTGTTTCGGTTCTTTGTTGGTTTACAAGTTTCTGGTTTTTTTGAGGTTGGCGTGAGTGATGAGGTTTCGGTTCTCTGTTTGGCTGAGTTTCACGATGCTTTTTTTTCGGTTTTTTGATTCAGTCGCAGTGAGGTTTTGGTAGATAAATGGTGGTGATGAGTGGTTCGATTTTGTTCGGATTCAAAGGTCTCTCAGGTTTGTATTGATTTCTCATATTCGCTTCATCTTATTTTTATTCGATTCTGTGTTGCGGTGGTTGTTGAAAGGAATTTGTGGTAGTTTTTACTTTTGTAATGTGAAGGAGTGGTAGCTGAGCGATGGTTTATGGTAAGTAAAGGTTTTGCGGAAAAGTGAAGGGTGGTGGTTTAACGAATTTCGGTTTGATTTTGTTGGTCTTGGTTTTGAAGGGACTTTCGTCTACGGTGTAGCGGTGATTTTCAGTGGAGGATTAGGGTTGCTATGTTTTCTTGTTTGGGTTCAAGTTCTGCTTTCGGTTTCTCTTCTTTTTCTTTTTTTTTGGTATGGTTTGTGAAGTTTGTATTCAAAATGGTTTGTGTTTCTGAAAAAATGGAAGAGAGTTGAATGAATTTATTTTTTTGTATTTTTGAGGCTTGAATTTGGAAGAAGTTTTGCAGAGTGAGTAGAGGCTATCCAAGCTTCTTTATTTTAACGGAAATGAAATTGCTTTATAGAGGATTCAAAGGGTGAAATAGGAATACTTAGGGGAAAAAATTTGAGGAATATACAAGCTGTGAAATTCTGTTGTAATGATGTGTTGTGAATTTGAAAGAAAAAGTTTGTTACAGCAGTGCTGCGATTTGTATATGTGAGTGGAGGTATTGACACTGATAGTGGAAGTTAGAATTGGTTTACACCTAAAAAAGGTTGTACTTGTTGCTTTTTTTTATGCTGAGAATAACTTTTGTGCTGAGAATCAAAACTTAATAATAATAATTATAATAGTAACTATAATAATAACAATAACAAATAATAATAATAATGGAAAGTAAATAATAACAAAAAGTATATGAAAAATAAAAATATAATAATAACAGAAAATAATAAAAAGTGGATAATAATAAATAAAAATAATAATAAATAATAATAGTGGAAAATGGTTTAAGGTGAATAATGAAATAAGATTTTTTGTTTTGTTTTTATATAATGGTAATGGGCTTTAAGAAAACAAGTTTATGTAAAATGGTTTTTGATAGAACTAATAATAATAACAATAAAATTTTTCAATTTTTCTGATAATGAACTAAATAATAGCAATAAAGTAAAACTTAAAAATAAAAAGAGAATTTGAATTTTTTTTAAAAATTTTTTTAAAAGAAATAAATGCAATTTTTGGGACTTTTTGGTAATTGATTTTTTTGATAAAAAAAAGTAATAAAAAGGATATTAAATATGGGTGAAATTAGATAATGGACAAAAATCGGGTATAAAATAAAAACAAGCGGCATTTTTGATTTTCTTTAGATATTGGTTAGACAGAAAAATAAAATGGTGCAGGTAGGACAAATTTGGGGTATGACAGATGCCCCTATCGAATTAGCTTAGACCGAGTAAGATGAACTGGCTCGCGTTCAATCTTTCAAGGTATAAGACAATTAGATATTAACAGACTCCAAATTTGTCCGACAAAGAAATAAATTTGTGAAAATGACAAATGAAATAAATTGGAAATAATGGGTGACACAGCAAAAAAAACAATTGACAAAATAAATCAACTTATCACCAGAGGATGATAAGGCAAATAACTGAAAATAAACTCACTTATCATCAGAGGATGATAAGGCAACAGACTGAAAATAAAATCACTTATCACCAGAGGATGATAAGGCAAATAACTGAAAATAAACTCACTTATCAACAGAGGAAGATAAGGCAAATAACTGAAAATAAACTCACTTATCAACAGAGGAAGATAAGGCAATAGACAGAAAAATAAACTCACTTATCAACAGAGGAAGATAAGGCAAATAACTGAAAATAAACTCACTTATCACCAGAGGATGATAATGCAAATAACTGAAAAATAAAATCACTTATCAACAGAGGATGATAAGGCAATAGACAGAAAAATAAACTCACTTATCAATAGAGGATGATAAGGCAAATAACTGAAAATAAAATCACTTATCAACAGAGGATGATAAGGCAAATGACTGAAATTAAAATCACTTATCAACAGAGGATGATAAGGCAAATGGACTGAAATTTAAACACGGCTATTGAATCCGCCAAGAGGATGCTTGGAATCTTCAATTGATACGATCCTGACTTCCGCTGGGGAAAGGACTGGAAACTTGCATGGATCCTGGATTATGCAAATATGTCTGATTTTTGAAATGGTATTCCATAGAGATGGAGATATGATGCAAATGTTTATGCACTGAGATGTAAGTTGAAACTGTTGGGTAATATAAAAAGTCTGATTTGTTTAGGTATGCATATGATGCACATGCTGCAAATGATTGATGTAAATGATGCTTATGACGTTGATGATGCATAATGATGCATATGAGTGATTGGAAGGTGCCAACTTGGTGGACTTTTGGTCTGGTAGTTGCCAATAATGATTGGACTTTGGGTGGGTGGAGGGACTGATTTCCCGACACTCGATCTTTGACGATGCATGATCAGAAGATGGGTCTGAAAGCTCCAAGCTTGGTTATCTACTGATGAGCGAAGCGACTTGGTTGACACATGAAGACTGCTTTTGCTTTGAATGGTTGCAGAGGTCCCGCAAAATCTGCTTGTTTAGCTGGGGAGGAGAGATAGGAAGATTTGCTCCTTGTCCGCTTGCCCCTGCCTGTAGGGTATCTGAAATAAATTTGATGGGGAAGCTTTGACAATGGCCATGGCATGATCTGCCCCTGATTGAGCCTTTGAAGGTGATCTTGCCCCTGATTGGGCTGTTTGAAGATGAAATGCCCCTGATTGGGCTATTGAAGATGCTTTGACCCTGGTTGGACTGATTTTGAAATGAATTGCCCCTGATTGGGCTGTTGAAGGTGATTTGTCCCTGATTGGACTGTTGAAGTAGTCTTGATTCATACTGGCATCAATGAAGTTCAAGTTTCTCTTTTGATTTCCCCTTGTTGAGATTGCACTGATGTCAAGCACTGAATAGCAATTAAATTGTTCATACACGAATGGTAATGTTAATGCAACGTTCATGTAAGTTTTGAAAAAGTCAATTTATTTGAATGATTGTGATAGTGTGACGGATGGACCGTTAGCCCATACGAGGTGCTGATTTAGAAAGTTCGTGAAAGATGCAACAAAAATAATGTGCAAACGAGATTGAAGATTAGCAAATATATGGGAGTCAATTTACGCAACCTTGTTGGTAGCATGCTTTCAGAATAAACCCTGCCTCAATTAGGACTTTCGAGGGTTGTAACGTGGTCTGGTTAATGGTTTGAGAAACAAAATATATAAGGCTCAAAGTTTGATTTGTACCCATCCTTTCTTCGTATTGTTCTCTAGTCCTAAGTTCAGTTAACTCTACACATGCATTTGTTTCGACTTTGCAAGAATGAAGATGAAACTTTAAAGTTCGCTTGGAAATGGCAGTCATCTTTTTGCTGGTGACCTTTTGATTTCTGATTTTATGGTCACTGATATTTGTTTGCTTTTGCTGAGGATTTGAGTTCCTATTTTGATTCGTTCCCTTTTTTGTCGACTAAGTTTCCCTTCGGGTGCTCAACTTAGTGATTTTCGTTTCTATTTTTTTTGTTTGAATATTATGACTGCCAAATCATTTGTTGATGGTCCTCCGACGGGATGTCTCATCTTGCAATTTGAAGGTGTAGTCGGGTTAACTGAACAACTACCCTGCCTCGGGTTAAATGTAAGGGTTGTATCCGAAAGAAACTCCTACTTCTAGGCTCGAAGTGGTTGACTAGGGATTAATCTCCTTATATCTCCAGTGTTTGGGGATTTGAACAAATGCCTGTACATCATTGACAAGGTTTTATCCGAAAGCATACCGCAACAGTTATGGGTATTTCGTTTTCATCATCCTCCCTCGAATATTTGCTAAAGTGGAGTGAGAGAATATTTTTTGTGATTTTGTGATAAATGATAAATGATGAGCGAATGCGAATAAATTGATTCAAAACATGCATAAACATAACATTAACATAACCAAATACAGACGATAACAATGTTCAGAGCAAATAGTACTTAAACAAACATTACAAAACAACATGAATGCGTGAATAATAAATGGCGATGGCTGCCTTGATTTGAGGAATTGAACTTCTCTTGATTGAATGCTTCAAAGTCGGAGACTACTCAGCTTTGGTCTTCGGCGACTTCTTCAAAAACATTCGTTGAGGGGCCACTTGCGGCGACACTGGATTGCTCTGGACATTCAGACCCTTCTGAGTAAAGGTGAGGTCCTTAGAGTTGATTAGGTCCTGAATTTTGTGCTTGAATGATTTGCAATTCTCAATCGTGTGACCTAAAGCACCCTTGTGATATTCACAGCGGGCATTGGCATCATAGTTTCGGGCGATACCAGTTTGTGGTGGCAAGTCTTTTAAAACAAGAGTTCCCTTTGCCATCAGCCCGTTAAAGATTTCTCCATATGATAAAGGCAGTGGATCAAAGTGTCTCTCTGATCCTCTTTTTTGATATGGAGGGCGCTGTTGAGGAGCGTGTTGTTGTTGTTGACCGGGCTGTTGTTGATAAGCCGGTTGCTGGTATGGATAAGCCGGTTGCTGGTATGGTCTAGGTCCATATTGCGCAGCTGCACCCGAAGGATAAGGACATGGTTGATAAGCCATCGGGGGCGGAAGCAGAGCTTGAATGGCTGGATGAACAGGCATTGAAGGAACAGGCTGATGAGACACAACCATCCTGGCCAAGGCTTGCATGGCCTCATGAATACGATCAATCTTGCTCTTGATTGAGTCAATCTCTCCCCTCATAGCAGCTTGTTCTTGTCGAATCTGATCCATCAGTCCTCTAGTGTTGGCTCAAGTTGAATACGGTCGTCTAACTCGATACGGGCGTCGGGAAACCAGCTTGATTTACTGAAGATGGAGGAGCATGAAAATAAGTTCTTGGTTTTGGAATGAAATGCAAGATGAACAAATAATGCAAATGAGATGATATGCAATGTCAGAATCCAGGATCACAAGATCAAAGTCTCATGAGTCCAAGGTACAGCCGGAAGATACTCTGATCAAGAACTCACTGGGTAGACTCTAAAGTTTTAGGGATCCCAAAGTTATCAATTCATATGGCTGTTCATCACACGCGCCATAAGCATGACGGTTGATTGACTCCGCCATATGAATCTATTTTGGGTGAGATCTTCGTATCAACAACCCACGGGAGCAAGTTTTCTCGGGAGTCCATACTACGTGATCATCGACACAAGGTTTAAAACAAAGTCCTGGAGTTATGGAACTTTCTCAACTGTTTGATGCACGTGTCAATTTCATACATCCTTGACAGTCAATTAACTCCATTGAGTAAGTCTATTCCAAGTGAGGTTTTCGTATCGAGCCACGCGAGGGCGAACCCTAGTGCCTAATATTACACAACCATCAACCGATGTTTTAACCAAAAGGTTCTAAAGGCTCTCAGAGTTGATGACCCTAATGAAATCAACTGAGCACACACGTCAAAGACTCGACGGTTGTCAGTATTCTCATTAGAATCTACTCCAAGTGAGGTTTTCGTATCGACAACCCACGAGAGTGGTTCTCTCGGGAGCCCATACTACACAACCTCGCTAACTTAAGTTTATACTCACAAGCCCGGGTATAGAGCTTCTCCCTCAAGTTTCTTTTGGAAAGTATCGATCCAAAATATAGTACCAAGGAGACACAAGATATATAAGATGGAATGCGATAAAGAAAGCGATAAAAAATAAACAAGCAAGGCATAAAAGCAAACATCCAAACAAACGCAAAAACCTAGACTAGGCTTGACTCGCATAGGGGTGAACCAGTCCCCAGCAGAGTCGCCAGCTGTCGTACCCCGAAAAATACGACCTTACACGATCCGAAATGGACGGAGCCGCGCGCCGGACGGACTGAAGAGTCGCCACCTAATTCTATTTATTCCCGAAGAGGGAAAGGGGAGATATAGATACAACCCGGGAGGAGAAGGATGAGGACAAAGGTCAACGGAACCATTGCTTGGGTTCGGGAGTCGGTTATGCAGGGGGAAGGTATTAGCACCCCCTACATCCATCATACTCGATGGGAACCATCTAAGTTATCGCGCGCGAAAGGATGTCTATGCTTAAACGAATTACTTGCTAGAGGGAAATGAGTTGAATTATAAGTTAGATTGATCCTAGGTGCTCGGCAAGGATTGAGATCCTCGTGCCTACGTACTCCCGTGTGCAATGGGAAAGTCAGAGCCTCGTAGTTCGACCTACTAAGGGTAATGGTTGTTGATTTTATTACCTTTCGTCGATGAAAGGGTTTAGGAGTTGAAATGCACTAAAGACTATGGATAGTTTATCTCGCCCAAAAAGACGAGTGTCCTGCGTCGAAATAATCGGAGCGAGTAACGAGAGCTCGTTATCCTCCTTTCTATCGCTAAAGGCTCGTGGCGTACAAATCTTCTCATATTATTAGAGTGCTTTATTATCCTATGACCGCTTGACGTTGGATCAAGGGTTTGGATCTAATCGAAATCGTTTTGGTTTTTTGAGGTTAGAGGGTAAATGCAAGTGGAGTTTATTTTTGTAGTTTGTTAGCAAGGCACGAAGCGCTCGGCTCGCAAAGTAAGCTGGATCCTAAACGAAACGATAACTGAATAATAAAGTGCGAGTGTGCAAGTGCAATCGCTTGGCGTTGGACCAAGGATTCAGAATTAAATAAAATACGAGAAATAAAATGCGTACAAAATAAAGGGAGAGGGGTACAAAATAAATACAAGGGATTGCGAGAAATAAATGGTCTCGTTGTAATTAGCCCAAGAGAAAGCGTGTGTGCAGTGTGTTTGAACTATTCGAAGGCGTTCGGCCTGTTTGATCGGGACACAACTATTCGAAGGCGTTGGACCTTTTAATCGAGCGCAACTATTCGAAGGCGTTGGACCTTTTTGGGACGCGACAACATTTTGTTCGTGAACTGCCTTAGAATCGATTCAAAATCGGAATCATTCTATAAGGAGTCGAAACGTAATTTAAAATGCGAAATTAAATGAATAAATTGAATTGCAAAAAATAAATGGAATAATGAATATAAATAAATAAATAAATTAAATAATATTAAATATAATAAAATAAAATAAACTATATCACAAGTTTTTTTGTTCAAAAATAAAAATAATAGAATAAAATAAAAGAGGGCCTCATATTGACCGCTCATCACCGATTAAATGTAATCGGGCGAAAAACGGCCTTTTACTATATCATCGGCCCTAAAGTAAAATCACATTTAAGGGGTTGCTAAATATATATTTTTTAAGTCACTTTTCTAAATAATAAAAAAAAAAAATACATATTAACCAATCATATTAAAGCAATATATATAAAATATAAACTAAACTCTAATATTATTAAACAAAATAATAAAAAAAAAGAGGGAAAGTGATGTGAATCACTAAGTTAATTTGGGTGATTAAAAGACCCCTGTTGTTACATTCCTCATGACAACTAAAAATAATAATAATTAAAATGCAATTAATTTTAAGAAAAACTGAAATTAACATGCATAGTATTTGGGTGATTAAACGAAATTAGCAATATAATATAAAAATAAAATAATAAATAAAAAAACAAATATTTTAAATGAGAAACTGAATAAATAAATAAAATGCTTGTTCCTCAATCACAAACAAAGCGAAAAAAGAAAAGAAAAAAAGGAACCTACCCTGTTTCGCACAGCTTCGTGTCTCTCTCTCTCTCTGCTTTCCGATCAAGAATCGCCGACAATGATTCACTCTTCTCGTTCGTCACTCTACTTCTCTCAACAGCTCTCACGCGGTGTGGTTTTGGTTGTTTTGGATGCGTTTCGGCTTGTGTTCCACAGTGGAGGGCGGTGGTGGCCGGCGCGGAAAGGGTTCGGCTGAAGGGTTTCGACTCGACGCCGTGTAGGTTTCGTGGGCGGTTGCGAGTGGTCGGCTTTTTATGGCTCGGTTTTGAAGAGGAAATGGCGAGGGGTTTCGCGAGTTGGTGGCTGTGTTACGGAAATAATTTTTTTCCGGATTTGTTGTTCAGGTTTTGTGATGGTTGATGCGAGCTTGGAGGTTGAAAGGTGATGAAAGTTTTTTCACAGTTTTGTTGTTGTGGTTGATTTGTTTCGGTTCTTTGTTGGTTTACAAGTTTCTGGTTTTTTTGAGGTTGGCGTGAGTGATGAGGTTTCGGTTCTCTGTTTGGCTGAGTTTCACGATGCTTTTTTTTCGGTTTTTTGATTCAGTCGCAGTGAGGTTTTGGTAGATAAATGGTGGTGATGAGTGGTTCGATTTTGTTCGGATTCAAAGGTCTCTCAGGTTTGTATTGATTTCTCATATTCGCTTCATCTTATTTTTATTCGATTCTGTGTTGCGGTGGTTGTTGAAAGGAATTTGTGGTAGTTTTCACTTTTGTAATGTGAAGGAGTGGTAGCTGAGCGATGGTTTATGGTAAGTGAAGGTTTTGCGGAAAAGTGAAGGGTGGTGGTTTAACGAATTTCGGTTTGATTTTGTTGGTCTCGGTTTTGAAGGGACTTTCGTCTACGGTGTAGCGGTGATTTTCAGTGGAGGATTAGGGTTGCTATGTTTTCTTGTTTGGGCTCAAGTTCTGCTTTCGGTTTCTCTTCTTTTTCTTTTTTTTTGGTATGGTTTGTGAAGTTTGTATTGAAAATGGTTTGTGTTTCTGAAAAAATGGAAGAGAGTTGAATGAATTTGTTTTTTTGTATTTTTGAGGCTTGAATTTGGAAGAAGTTTTGCAGAGTGAGTAGAGGCTATCCAAGCTTCTTTATTTTAACGGAAATGAAATTGCTTTATAGAGGATTCAAAGGGTGAAATAGGAATACTTAGGGAAAAAAATTTGAGGAATATACAAGCTGTGAAATTCTGTTGTAATGATGTGTTGTGAATTTGAAAGAAAAAGTTTGTTACAGCAGTGCTGCGATTTGTATATGTGAGTGGAGGTATTGACACTGATAGTGGAAGTTAGAATTGGTTTACACCTAAAAAAGGTTGTACTTGTTGCTTTTTTTTATGCTGAGAATAACTTTTGTGCTGAGAATCAAAACTTAATAATAATAATTATAATTGTAACTATAATAATAACAATAACAAATAATAATAATAATGGAAAGTATATAATAACAAAAAGTATATGAAAAATAAAAATATAATAATAACAGAAAATAATAAAAAGTGGATAATAATAAATAAAAATAATAATAAATAATAATAGTGGAAAATGGTTTAAGGTGAATAATGAAATAAGATTTTTTGTTTTGTTTTTATATAATGGTAATGGGCTTTAAGAAAACAAGTTTATGTAAAATGGTTTTTGATAGAACTAATAATAATAACAATAAAATTTTTCAATTTTTCTGATAATGAACTAAATAATAACAATAAAGTAAAACTTAAAAATAAAAAGAGAATTTGAATTTTTTTTAAAATTTTTTTTAAAAGAAATAAATGCAATTTTTGGGACTTTTTGGTAATTGATTTTTTTGATAAAAAAAGTAATAAAAAGGATATTAAATATGGGTGAAATTAGATAATGGACAAAAATCGGGTATAAAATAAAAACAAGCGGCATTTTTTATTTTCTTTAGATATTGGTTAGACAGAAAAATAAAATGGTACAGGTAGGACAAATTTGGGGTATGACAGCGGCGAAGAGAGGTGAGGGCAAAAGGACGAAGAGAGACGAGAGTGAAGAAGATGATGGGGGCGGCGAAGAATCAAGGGGTTTGTTTCTCTTAACCCATTTTTTTGTTATTTTCAATTTTTGTTTTAAATTATGTTTGACTAGTTAACATAATTTAATGAGAATTAAGAAATTGTCTTGGAATTTAAAGATAATTAGTTAATATAATTCTTGTTTAGTCCCATTAATTCACCGTTTCATTCCTCCATAAAGATAGGATTGGAATCCCCTTAGCCACACCGGCGGTGACACTTGTCACCGTCCGATAGGCCGTGCCAGCGGTCGTTTTAGCGCATGTTATCCACCATAAGGTTTCATGTTCCCGCGTCCATAAATCACATGATGAGATACATTAGGGAAATCATAGATCAAAGCATCCCAAATCAAGTCAACTATGTTGACTGAGAGTCTATGTTGTGCACCCTCAAGGGGCCTGCGTAATGGGCCTTGCTTTTTGCTGTTCGCACCCCTTCTTAAGCCCATATTGAAAAAAGAACTAATAAAAATCACTAAATTCACCCCCCTCCATTTATTTCTTTAGATTTTATTTTTAGTTTAGTCTAGCTTAGAAATAAATCAACAAAAAATAGCAAAAACCATAAGAAAATTCTATAAAAAATTCAGTAGGTTAATAATTCCATTTAGAAATGTTTGACAATTTTATTTTCTAAATTTCGGTTATTTTTGATTTAATTTCGATTTTTCTCTTAATTGGCATTTTATTGAATTTCTTTAATTGCACTTGTTTTTGTTCATTTTATTTTTTCCACTTCCTGTAAGATTTTTGACCCATTCTTTTTGTTATATTTAAAGGACTAATAATAGAACTTAGGATATTTTTTGGTAGATTTTTAGACCATTTTATCCACTGTTTTGGTAGCCTAATTTATGAAAAAATAATGGTTAATCTTTAAGTAGATTTAAGTGATTTTTAGACATCGTTAATTTCTGAATTTTTAGGATATTTTTTAGCACAATGTTATAGTCATTTTTAGGACCCCGTAGGATTAATTTCATTTTTTTTCCAGGAATTTTAATATTTTTAGTGTATTAATCTTTAGGCCCTTTTACATGTAAAATTCACCTAGTTTAGTTTAGGATATTATGCTCCATTAAGAACTAGTTTAATTAGGTTTAATCTTAGGATCTTAAAATGACTTAGTATAGTTTAATTACTGATTTTTAGAATGACAATATTAGATAGTTCCCTTAGTTTTAGGACTTAGGCTTAGCATTTCTAATAAATAGATTTAAGTGAAGTTTAGGCTTACTTGTAGTGTTATACCTTAAGAATGCATTTTTTAGAATTCATTTCTTTATTTCAATTTTAATGCTTTGCCTTATTATTTGAATTTCTTAATTGAATAGGTTTCCCCATTGTTCTTAGAATCAACTTAACTTCCTTAGGAAGTAAGTTGAATTCTAGTAGTTTCTAGTTTCATTTCCTTAGGTTTAGAAAACCACATAAACCATTAGGACCACCTTTTGAATAAATGAACAAAATTAGGATTTGAGTCTTAGTCCCTTAGCTTTTACCTTTTGCAACTTGAGTCCTTCTTCCTAATCTCATAAATAAAAGCAATAAAATACTTAATAAAAACCGAACGTTCTTGTACGATATGAGACTTTATTGCAGAATGCTTATACGCGTCCTTTTTCGGGGCGAGGTGTAAGTACTTACCGCGATGGATAGGTCTTAGTATGAGAATGTTCATAAACAAATTCAAAACACTTCTCATATAAGACAAAAAAACACAATAAGCGACTATCCTGTGGGAACTTCTTTTCTCGTCTCATTCACTCTAAACGCGAGCTTGTGACGACTTGTCTCACATGCAAGACGGTAAACGCACTCGTACCAGACGAGCCTGCAACACCTGAGCATAGACATATTGTCGCTCCCGAAGATTTGCATCCTAGTACAAGCGCGAACGGTCGGCGAAAGGAGAAATGAAATGAAGGTGAAAAAAGTCGCCAGCTAGGCATTTTTATCCCGAAGGAAAGGTAATGCTGCATAAACTTGGAAAGATATGGATAAGACAGTTGCGAACCAGAGAAACTGAAAAAGAGGGTTGGTTACAACCTGGGAAGGTATTAGCACCCAGATTGTCCGTCGTACTCGACGGGATCCACGCTTGAAAGTTTGTGTTTAAAGGGATAGTGTATGTGTTATCTGTGTGCAAAAGGATGGAAAAGCATATACAAGTGTCAGTACAAGAAAGTGAAGTGAAGTGCTCAAGAATGAGGCTTGAAAGAGAATGCTGGAAGAGGGGGAAGACTCAGAGACTTTTGTTCGATAACTGTTAAGTTATGCCAACGTATCCTCTCGTGCAATGAGGAAGTCAGAACACCGTAGTTCGACTCAAAGAGACTGAAAGACAAATTGACTGATGAACAACTTGCTTGTCTATACTCAAGTGTATGACCTGTCTGGCTCAGGTGCTAACTGTCTTGCATTAGACGGAAGAAGCGAGTTCTCGTTTGTGAGTGAAGATGATGAGAAAAGAATCCCGGAGGAGACGATTATTGTTTTTTTTTGTGTTTTCAATCTTTTATTGCTTGTTGTGTTTGTCATAAGTTAATAAGCTTAAGTCTAAACCAAGGGTTATTAAACTCATCATATCCTCCCTTTGATTAGGGATAATGAGAATACCTTACGTATGAAGTAAACACCTCAAACTTAATTATCATGATGTAGGATTAAGATCATTAACCTACTTGTGATTATTTAGATGTTTTTGGTATTTTGTTTAGTGTTAAGTGTAAACACCCAAAATTTGCCCTCACCCATTCACACCATGGCTTATGATCTCCTCATATGCATAATTTCAAACATAACATCCCATACCACACATTTGTTTCACTGCATTGGTTCAAAGTCATCTGCATCTAGGGTTTGTGATCTGAGCAATCCAAGAGCTTATTGAGCCACTCCAAAGGTCATCAATCACTTCAAAGGGGTCCATGTATGTACAAGCATCATATTATATCCCCTCAAAGTCAAGAATGTCAAAGAATCACAAGAACTGAGAATGGCATGGAAGCAGAGCCAAGTTTAACTGCATAGATGACCTAGAATTAGGGTTTTGGTTTCAGAGGCCATAACTCCAATTTTTTTGGTCATTCTTGTTTCTATTGGTATCTATATGGTATAGGGAGCATGCATGTCAATTTTCATGAAGAAATTCAATGGGGAAGTCATTTGATCAAGAGTTGACTTTTTGTGCAAGTCAGTGTAAAATCAGGGCATCTGAGGCCCCCAATGACCCAACCAAAGGGTGTTCATCATCATTTTGATTATGTATGATCTTTATTTGATCATGGAAGATGTTATAAGTTCACAAAATTGAAGAATTTCAAGTCATTTGCAAAGTTGACTTTTTGGGAAAGTTGACTTTTAATGAAATTGCCATTTTGGGAAACTTTTTCAACCCTTGCTTTTTGATTCAAAAATGCTTCAAATGGAAAAACTTTGGTCATGAAAGTTGTAGAATGGATCATTCCCTTTTCAAAAAGTACAAGAACATGACCTAATTCATTTTGGATCAAAAGTTATGGCTTGTCAAAGTTGGCTAAAATCACAAAATTTGAAGTTTTCTACCAAAGAGACATTTTGCAAAATGGTTTGATCAAGTGTTCTAAGGGCCTCAAATGTGTATCATTTCTTCACAACATGATCATGTGACATCTAAAATTCAGAATGGGCCAAGGGATCACTCATTTTCATGACTTATGGAGCAAGAATTCTCAAAGGAAACAAAAGTGAAGCAAGTTGCAAAAACTCACTCAAGTTTGAATCCACTTGCTTGCTGACTTCATAATCAATCCTAGGGCTCTCCACACTTCTTGCTGCGCAGGACACCCCATTTGTCCTTGGCTAGCTAGTATCCCATGCCTCTCTTACACAAATTTGACATTTTGGCAACTTGAGCCATACCAATCACAGCAGTACACATCAACTCATCTGGCCAATCCCATTTGTTTATACAAACCAAAAGCAAGCCAAAGCACATAACACACAAGCCTGAAAGCACCAAGAACACAGCTCTCTCATTTTCACCCCATTTTGCAAAAGCTTTCGAAACACTCTCCACAAGCTGCAAACACACAAACCAACTTCATAAATCAACTCAGCATACTTCACTGATCAAAAACCACCCATCACCATAGCCTGAAAGTCATTGAAACAAAAATACGATCACCACCTTCCCTTGAACAGAACTTCTGCCATCTCAAAAACCAGCCATCCTCAAAGCTTTCTAAGCTTCATTTCATCATCAGAGGGTTCAAAGGAGTGGACTTGCAGCAAAGGAAAGGCCAGAAAGCTCAGGACCAGGAGTTTCCATCTCAGGTAGCCATCTCAAACTTTTTTCCAGAAACTCCATTTTAAGTTCTTAAATGCTTCTATGTACTCCCCTGATCATGGGGATATGATTATTTTTGAAAATGGTTGAGAAACCAGGATGTATGAATGCTCTGAAACATTTCTGCCCTAGAAATGTCTTGCTTCGATTTGCCTGATTAATGCATGAAAAATGGTTTTTGTTTGGGGGTTTTGATTTAGTTTGGAATGGGGTTTGATTCTGGGCAATTAGATTTCATTTTCATGAAGTTTTGAGGGATTTAGCAACTTTCAGGTGAGGGTCCTGCCGGAGAAGACGACCGGAAGTCTTCTCCGGCCACCTGAAAGTGATTAGGGTTTAATCTGTGTAATTAATGAGGTTTGAATGTGGTGCGTTGATCTGTCTGACTTAGTCAATTCCCGCGCGTGTTCAAGGGTCCAGATTTCTTCATTTAGCCATAATCTCACTTAATTAAATTAATTAATCCATTTTAGTCAGTTTGAATCTCAGCCCTAGGATCACGCGCGCAGTCTTTCCCTCCATTCCAAGTTTAAATGCTGACCATTGGATGCGCTGACTTTCCCATTAATTCATTTTATTTTCCTTTTTATTTCATTTGTTTTCTTCATTTTATTTAAAATAGTAAAACATTTTCAAAAATTCTGAAAATTTTTATACAACCTTTTATTAATTTTCAGAAACCAAAAACATTTTTATTTTTATTTTTTGCATTAAAAAATATTTTTAAATCATTTAAAAGATTATTTTTAATTAATTAATGAGAATTAATTAATTAAAAATACTTTTAGGTATTTAAAAATCACAAAAAAATTCATGAAACCTTTAAAATCATTTAGAAACATTGTCCAACCTTCAAACCAAATTTCTTTTTTGATCTTGATGTCTTTTGACAATTTTCCATGGAATTAATTTCATTTCAAAGCATTATTTTGATCCAATGTTCAAAAATTCATTTCTGCCTAGTCTTTAGGAGTTGGACTTTGATTCTTTTTGCATTGCATCTTGTATAGCATGAAGTTTATAGGATTAAATTGGCATTATTTGATCTTGCATTTTCAATTTGTTTGGCATTTTTCTTGACAAGGTACCTTAAAACCCTAGCAATCTTAGGAAATTCATAACTTTCATTAGGTTAAGAGTTAGAACCCCTCCATCTAATAAAGGCTTTGTTTTGTCATGAAGTTAATCCCTAATCATGGATTAAGTTGAGGAGCTTTCCTCAGCTTAAACATTCTCATCTATTATCCTTCTATTAGGATGGTGTAATGAGTCTGTTTAATCCCTGATTATGGCTTAACCTCATTACTTAACACTAAACAAAAACAACAAAAATATCTAAAATAATCACAAGTAGGTTAATGATCTTAATCCTGCATCAAAGGTGATTAAGTGTGAGATGCTGACTTCACACTTAAGGTATTCTCATTACCCCTAATCAGAGGGAAGATGTGATGAGCTTGCTAACCCATTGGTTTAGGCTTAAGCTCATTAACTTATGACAAACTTTCAAAAGCAATAAAAGACTGAAAACTCAAAAACAAACAATAATCGTCTCCTCCGGGATTCTTTTCTCATCTCACTCATTCATAAACGAGAACTCGCTTCTTCCGTCTAATGCAAGACAGTTTGCACCTGAGCCAGACAGGTCATACACTTGAGCATAGACAAGCAAGCAGTTCACAGGTCAATTCATCTTTCAGTCTCTTTGAGTCGAACTACGGTGTTCTGACTTCCTCATTGCACGAGAGGATACGTAGGCATAACTTAACAGTTATCGAACAAATGTCTCTGTATATTCCCCCTCTTTCTAGCCTCATCCTTTTAGCCTCATATTCTTGAGCATCTCATTCTTGTTCTTACACTGACACTGTATATATCACACTCCACTTCTCTTACACTGACACCTCCACATCTTCTTTCCATCTCTTTTTAAACACAAATTACACTGACACTACCCCTTTAAAACGCAAATCTTTTAAGGGTGGATCCCGTCGAGTACGACGGACAATCTGGGTGCTAATACCTTCCCAGGTTGTAACCAACCCCCTTTCTCAGTCTCTCTGGTTCGCAACTGTCTTATCCATATCTTTCTAGGTCTATGCAGCATTGCCTTTCCTCCGGGATAAAAATGCCTAGCTGGCGACTCTTTTCTTTTCCTGTGAGTTCACTCCTGTGTGTTCTCACACCCTCTTTTCGCCGACCGTTCGCGTCTGTACCTCATTTGAGCTCAGTATCATCTTTTGGGAGCGACAGCTTGGCGACTCTGCTGGGGACCCTTATACTGCAACCAGGGCTTCTGGTTCTTTTTGTGGGTTCCTCCTAGCGCTTGTTTGATTTGTGTTTACTGGGGTGTTATGTGCTAATTGTGTTTGTATATTTATTTTATTTTATTGCTTTATGTACAGTTTTGTTTATTGCTTTCTTTACAGCTTTACATATATCATACTGTCATACTGTTTTGGCTGGATCTGGTTTTGTTGCTTTGGTGGGTGGGGTTCTATTGAGAGTTGAGGTCCTATACCTGGGACCTGAGTGACACCTAGGCTAGAGTGGTTCATGTTCTTTCCCATTCCATTTCGGTCTGGTGCGGGAATATGAAACACGGTTCAGATATGGGTTTCTTCTTGAGAACTCTGTGCTACAGATTTCCTGTAGTGCTAGGGCTATCTGGGAAGCCTGCTAAGTCTGGATGACCTTTAGTATTGACCTTCAGAAACTGAGGTGAATTAGAGGAGGATCTTTTATGATTATTGTAAACACTGTACCTCCGGGTTAGAAGTGTTTACACTTCTCATAACTGATCCAAGTCTGAGGATCCTTGTTTTAGAACACCACCTGTGAGGGGGTTGGGATGTTTACAGGTTTGCAGGTACCCTTGACCTCAGCATACCCTATTACTTTGTTTTGATTAAGAGTACTCCATTTTGGGACAGTTCTTGTGATTTTAACCCAGGACATGTGACTCTTTATTTGAGTCCCCCACCTTGGTTACTGGACTTATGAACCTCCATCTGGATTTCTTGAACATACATGGATCTATATCAAGGCAGTTAATCAGATCCAGCTTGATCACAAACCCTTGCATATCATTTGCATACATCATCATTGCATCATTTAACATTTGTTTATTTGTTTTTCAGGGTATCCATACTATATTTTGGCTTGGTTTTGACCCCTTCATCTGCATAGACCTATCTTCATCAGTATCTGCTTCAGCTATCTTCATCAGCTACCTGCTTCAGTCACCTGCATCACCAGCATCAGCCTGTCAGTGGCCCATCTTCAGTATTATTCTCCATCATCAACATCTGTCTCAGCTCTTCTTCAGCAACATGGCACCCAAGAAGAGCAACATCTCATATCATTTCTTTGAGCCTGAGCTGACTGGCATCAGGAAGATCCAGGCCCTTATTACTCCAGACCATATACCACTATTCAGAGAACATTATGGAGGCATCCTTGATGTGGTTATGGATTTAGACCCTTCTCAGAGGAGCTTGATTCATACTTGTCTACAGTTCTATGATCCTCCTTTGAGATGTTTTACCTTCCAGGATTTTCAGTTGGGGCCTTTACTGGAGGAGTATTCATCACTGATTGGTGTACCTGTCAGGGGTGGTGTCCCCTTCAACCCTGAGATGGCTTTTCCCAGTAATGAAGATGTGGAAAAGGCACTGTATTTGGAACCTGTTCTGATTGAGCAGAACATGACAACCAAGGCTGGAATCTCTGGTCTACACTTGGATTTCTTGACTTCTCAGGCTATCCTGAAGGCCTCCTTGGGAGAATGGAAGGCAGTCTGTGCTTTGTTAGCCCTCAGCATATATGGGGTTATACTTTTTGCAGACGAGCCTAAGTTTATTAGCAAGAATGCCATTCACCTTTTCATTCTGAGGAACCCAGCACCCACCTTACTGGGAGATTTCTATTACTCTGTTCACCAAAGGAATGAAAAGCAAAGAGGAAGGTTGGTGAGATGCTGTGCTCCCCTGTTCCATACCTGGCTGCTCAAACACTTGCCCAAGACTGATGCATTCTTGAATCCTCACCAACAGAAGAATTGGGCTAGAAGACTTATTGCTTTGACCTCAGATGACATCAGGTGGTGCACTCAGAGCACCAAGGGCAGAGACATCATTACTAGTTGTGGGCAGTTCCCCAATGTACCTCTGATAGGATTGAAAGGCTGCATCAACTACAACCCACTGCTGTTCAAAGGACAATTGGGCTATGCATTAGTCCACCCTCCTAGAGCACAAGACTTGGCTGAAACCCTTTATTGTGAGGTTATGCCTAACCTAGCTGTTGTCAGAAAGGCATCCTGGGCTTGGGACAATGTCCAGACCAAAGGAATGGCCATTCTCGGGAGATGCAACAATGTGGCCTCAGCTCAGTACTATGAGTGGTCTCATGCTAGGGCTCAAATTTCTGGGATGCCCTTCACCATTGAGGATGCACCTGGACCATCCACAACACCACCTCCAGCCACTGTCAGCTTAGAGGAATTTGAGAAACTGAAAGAGAGAAATGAGAATCTGACTCAGGCTCTACAGAAGACCCTCTGGGAAAGGAGTGATGGTCGTCTGGACATTGAAATGTTGGAAAAGCTTAAGGTGGAGCATCTGGCCAGGATTGAGAAGTCAGAGGACTACATCAAGAAGTCAAGGGCAGGAGAGCAGATTTTGAAGAACGCCTGTAAGGAGGCTCAGTTTCAAAAGGCCAGAACTGATCTCTATCTGAAAGAGAGTCAAGCTAGGTGGGTCAGGATCACTGAAGCTCATACTCAGGAATATAAAAGGACTCAGGAAAAGATTGAGCAGTTGGAGGCTAATGCAAAGGAGCAATAGGAAGCCCTTCTAGCATCACAGAAGGAGATCTCAGAGTTGAAGATTAGGGCTGGTGTGAAGAGGTCAAAGGACCAAGGCAGGCACAAGAAGCTAACTGCAGCTATTGCCACCAGGAATCTTCTCATCAGGAACCTCACAGAACGTCCGGCTGATCCGGTAACTGAAGCACTTCTAAAGGAAGTTCAGGAGGATGAGTTTAGTCTTGGTGTCTGACTTTTGCTTGTTGTTTGCTTCCATTTCATGTACTTTCTTTTATGTTGTATTTTGACCCCTCAGGGGCATGTATTGTAAAAAACAAACTATGTATTATTCACTTTTTGTAATATGTTTATTAGTTTGTTTCATTTGAATCTCTCTCTCCTAAGCAACATCAAAAACATCTTCCTCAGGGGTCTGGAAAGGTCAAAACCAAGTGCCAAGCCGGATACCTTGGAAACAAATAAGCATACTGCATTGCATACTAACTTTTGTTTTGTTTTGTAGGCTTTTGTTTTGTTTGTTACTAACTCTGTTATGGTTCAGGAACTATTGCTCGACGTCGGGTGTTCCCACTCAACCGTCCGCACAGATATCCTACCCGCAACAACCTTCCGGGTATACAGATGGACCAGGTACAACAAGACCTTACAGAGGTCAGGGCTCAAATGGCCAATGAGAGACTGGAAATGAGAAATCAGATGACCCAGTTCATGGAGGTGATGAATGGTTTGGCTCAGAGCCAAGAAAGATTAAGAGCATTGGTAGAGAGGCATCCTCAGGAAGACCCCCATCTAGGGACTGGTGGAACAAGCAACAATGAGAGGGTTCAGCCTCATATCAACCCACCTGTGTATGGCCCCCATCTTCACCCAAAGATCAACATCCCTGCTAATGTACAAGGGAATGCTACTACAGGCAGAGTACTACAAGAAGACCCCCAAGAAGATCAGTTCACTGTGATGGGAGCTGGGGATGAAGCCTATGACAGAAGGCTAGATGAAATTGCTGAGAAATTAAGATCCTTGGAGTCTCAAAACTCCTTGGGATTTGATGTCATGGACATGGGCTTAGTGGACGGGGTAAGAATACCTCACAAGTTTAAACCTCCGTGCTTTGAGAAGTACAACGGAACCTCCTATCCACAAACCCACTTGCAATCCTTTCTGGGGAGGTTGAAGGCATACACCATGGATGAAAAACTGTGGATGTTTAATTTCGAAGACAGTTTAACAGGAGCTTCAAGGGAATGGTACTCTCATTTGACCAGAGCAACCATCAGATGCTGGAAGGACCTGACTGAGGCCTTCATTAGACAATACCAGTACAACCTGGATATGGCTCCCAACAGGACCCTCTTGATGGGAATGTCTCAATCGTCCAGAGAAAGCTTCCGGGAATACGCCCAGAGGTGGAGACAGCTTGCTGCTGCTGTCCAGCCACCCATGTCGGAAAGGGAAATGGCCGACATGTTTATGAACACCCTCCAAGGGACATATATTGATAGGCTAGCTGCCTTTTCTTCCACCAGCTTCGCGGATGTAGTTATAGCTGGAGAAAGAATTGAGATCCTTCTAAAGATGGGTAAGATTTCCGACAATGGTGCGAGCTCGTCCAGCAACCCAAGAAAGCCTTTTGTGGGCCTAAGGAGAACAGGGGAGACTAATGCTATTCAGGCCAGCAGGGGCAAACCCCAGTATGTTCATAGGTCAGTGGCAGCTGTCACTATTCCTGCTCCAATTCATCAACAACCAGCATACCAACCACAACAACAACCCCATTACCAGCAGCAAGCTCAGTATCCACCTCAGAGAAATTATAACAACAACAACACCAGCAATAACAATCAGCAAAGACCTTTTCAACAGAGACCATCTCAGGCCAATAGGGTGATTGATCCGATCCCTATGCCTTATGCCGCATTATTGCCACAACTCCTGAAACTCAACCTGGTTGAGCTAAGGACATTGGCACCTCCAGATCCTGCCAGTCTGCCCAGAAATTATGACGCCAGCGCCAGATGTGCTTTTCATTCCAACGCACCAGGCCACAGTACAGAGAAATGCAGAGCTTTGCACATGAAAGTACAGGATCTAGTGGATTCCAAAGCTCTAAACTTTGCACCCCCGCCAAATGTCAGCAAGAACCCTATGCCCAACCACGGAGGACCTAGAATTAATGCAATTGAGGAAGACAAGCCGTCTTTCTTGATAACCAGTGTGGGGCAGATTCGGACACCCCTGGTAGAGATTAAAGCTCAACTCCTTGAATGCCAGATATTCCCCGGGTGTGATCTCGGGTGCGGTTATTGCAACATTTCGGTAAATGGGTGTGATAACTTGAGAAGCGGCATAAATGGTCTCATCCAGAGTGGCCTACTTCAAATCACAACATCAACACCTCCAAATCCAGTAATTTCCTTAACAACAATTCCCGAGTCTTCTACAACTGCAACAACAATTGTTCCAAACAACTCTTCAATCTCATCAACAAATGCTTCATCTGTTACTTCAACGGACCAAATATCAAAAACCATCTCTTCTACAACTTCAACATCCATCCAGTCAACAGTGTCTCCTACAACATCAACAGCAATTAATGAAAGCGTCTCAACGGTTACAATATATTATGATCCTGCAAATGTTCCTGCTTACAACTCACAAAATGCTTCCCCTGTCAGAGCACCAGTAACAATATACTATGATCCGCACACTATCGCGGTCCCTTCTGCAGCTGCTATCAGTCCAGTTACTATCACAGTGCCTGAGCCAGTTCCTTATGAAAGCAATAATGCCATCCCTTGGCATTACGGCTCCGATCTATACTGCGAAGGGCAGAAAATCACTCTGGAATCATCAACTTCTTCACCACAAATAGACAATGTGGGGGGAGGCGGAGGCTTCACTCGAAGCGGACGTCTCTTTGCCTCGCAAATTCCAAGACCCATTGCTGAAGCAGAAGCTGCTGCCAAGGCAAAAGGGAAGAGCATGGTGCAAGAAGAACAAGTTGCTAAAGAAGCTTTAAAAACCCCTTTTGATCAAGAGGTTGATGAATTCATGAGAATCATCAAGAAAAGTGATTACAAGATAGTGGACCAGCTTCACCAGACACCTTCCAAAATCTCCATTTTATCATTGCTAATGTGCTCCGAGGCTCATCAGAACGCACTATTAAAAGTCTTGCATGCAGCTTATGTGCCAGAGGAGATTACCGTCAATCAGTTAGAGGCAGTGGTTGGAAACGTCAACACTAGTCACGGACTAGGATTTACCAACACTGATTTGACAACGGAAGGCCGCAATCACAACAAGGCTTTGCACATTACCTTGGAGTGTAAGGGTGCAGTTCTTTCTCATGTATTGGTGGACACAGGGTCATCCCTCAATGTCTTACCTAAGAAGGCCCTTGTGAAGCTGGAGTATGAAGGATTGGCATTACGCCCCAGCAACTTGGTAGTGAGAGCCTTTGACGGTTCTAAGAGATCAGTTCTGGGAGAAATTGAGTTGCCTATAACGATTGGCCCACAGACTTTCAAAACGACCTTCTTTGTGATGGATATACAGCCTGCCTACAGCTGTCTATTGGGTAGACCATGGATACACGCCGCTGGCACCGTGACGTCAACCCTTCACCAGAAGTTAAAATTCGAGTGGGAGGGCCAAGTCATTACTATTTGTGGAGAGGAAGATATCTTTGTTAGCCACCTGGCTACATACAAATACATTGAGATGGATGGGGAGATCCACAAAACTATGAGTCAAGGGTTTGAAGCCTTGAACATAAATGAAGCATCCGCTATACCTGGAACCTCAATGACATCTTATCAGCAAACCCGGAAGGTTGTTGAAGAAGGGACTTCCCAAGGTTGGGGCAAGTTGCTGCCTGTAGAGAAGAAAGAGGATAAATTTGGGTTGGGTTACAAACCAACTCAACAAGATCAAGCAGAGGCTGCTGAAAAGCCCAGTTTTGTCAGTGGGGGGATGCTCACCCCAGATGCCGTGAACAACTTGGAAGACGAGGATGAAAGCGACCACAACCTGGAGAGCTGGATACGTCCAAGGATCCCGGGGAGCAGTATCTCAAACTGGTCTTCCCAGGAAATTATAAGAGTTACTCCTGCAGAGTAATTATTATTTCCTGTATTTTTAAGCATGCATCAAGTCTTGCATCTTGCCCAAGATGACAAGACTCATTTTGTAATCGGGCCATCTGTAATTTTGTGCAAACAGATCAATCAATGATAATCAGACATCTTTTGCAAATGAGTCTTTTTTTTCTTTTCCGCTCACTGTTTTTCCATTTTTTCTTTTTGTACAAAAAATAAATGGCAATGTTTTCAAAATGACAACTTCATTTCGCTCTTTCTAAACAAGATTAAAATCAATCACTAAAATGAACAAATCTGAACCCTTGCAGAGAGTGCCTTTCAGACCGCACCGACAACAACACGGCTATGACTTCGTATGACTTTGACAATCCAATCAATCAAGCTGATGAAGGGGTTGAAGAAGAGTTTGAGCTTCCTGAAGAGCTAGCCAGGTTGTTGAGACAAGAGGAAAAGGTTATCACTCCTCATCAGGAGGAGGTCGAAACAATTAATCTTGGTACAGATGAAGACGTGAAAGAAGTTAAAATCGGGGCCTGCTTACAAGACTCAGTGAAGAGACAACTGATTGACCTACTTCAGGAATATGTGGATGTGTTTGCTTGGTCTTATCAGGATATGCCAGGGTTGGACACCGATATTGTCACGCACAAGCTGCCTTTAAGAGAAGATTGCCCACCGGTTAAACAGAAACTGCGCCGTACTCGCCCAGACATGGCAATGAAGATCAAGGAAGAGGTACAAAAGCAGTGGGACGCCGGGTTCCTTGCTGTAACTAGCTATCCACCGTGGGTTGCTAATATAGTACCTGTGCCTAAAAAGGACGGCAAAGTAAGAATGTGTGTTAACTACCGGGATCTGAACAGAGCTAGCCCGAAAGATGACTTCCCATTACCTCACATTGACGTATTGGTGGATAATACAGCTCAGTTCTCGGTATTCTCCTTCATGGACGGATTTTCAGGATACAATCAGATTAAGATGTCACCTGAAGACATGGAGAAGACAACCTTCATCACACCCTAGGGCACGTTCTGTTACAAGGTGATGCCATTCGGACTGAAGAATGCTGGAGCAACATATCAACGGGCTATGGTGACATTATTCCACGATATGATCCATAAAGAAATCGAATGTTATGTGGATGACATGATTGCCAAGTCCCTCACCGAAGAAGACCACCTGGTAAATCTGTTGAAGATATTCAAGCGTCTGAGGAAGTACCAACTGAAGTTAAACCCCAACAAGTGCACATTCGGGGTGCGTTCTGGTAAGCTGCTGGGATTTATTGTGAGTGAGAAAGGGATTGAAGTTGACCCTGATAAAGTCAAAGCTATTCAAGAAATTCCTGCACCAAAGTCAGAAAAAGAAGTTCGAGGGTTCTTAGGCCGATTGAACTACATTTCACGGTTCATATCTCACCTTACAGCAACCTGTGAACCCTTGTTCAAACTGCTAAGAAAAGAACAAACGGTCAGGTGGAACGAAGACTGCCAGAAGGCTTTTGACAAGATCAAGGAATACTTACAAGAGCCTCCCATCCTAATGCCTCCAGTTGAAGGAAGACCTCTGATAATGTACTTGACAGTATTAGAAGAGTCAATGGGGTGTGTGTTGGGCCAGCACGACGAGTCTGGTCGAAAAGAGTATGCAATATACTACCTAAGCAAAAAGTTTACCGACTGTGAACAACGTTATTCACTGCTCGAGAAAACTTGTTGTGCTTTAGCGTGGGCTGCTCGCCGACTGAGACAGTATATGTTGACCCACACCACTTTATTGATCTCAAAGATGGATCCAGTTAAGTACATTTTTGAGAAGCCAGCGCTTACCGGACGGGTTGCAAGATGGCAAATGATCCTCACAGAATATGACATTCAGTACACATCTCAGAAAGCCATCAAGGGCAGTGTATTGTCTGAATATCTTGCTGAGCAACCTATTGATGATTACCAGCCTATGAGATTTGACTTCCCTGATGAAGACATCATGTTCATAAAAGCAAAAGATCATGAAGAGCCTGTTCACACCGAAGGGCCTGACCCGGAGGAAGAATGGACTATGATGTTTGACGGGGCTGTTAACATGAATGGTCGTGGTGTTGGTGCAGTACTCATTACACCTAAAGGAGTTCACATGCCTTTCTCGTCGAAACTCACTTTCAACTGCACTAACAACGAAGCTGAATACGAAGCTTGCATTATGGGTCTTGAGGAAACCATTGACCTCAGGATCAAGACATTGACCGTATTCGGAGATTCAGCTCTGGTAGTTAATCAAACCAACGGCAAATGGTACACACACCAGGATCATCTGATACCTTACAGGGATTATACAAGGAGGTTATTGACTTTCTTTACAACAGTCAAGCTTGAGTATATCCCTCGGGACGAGAATCAGTTTGCAGATGCTCTGGCTACCATTTCATCCATGATCAAAGTTCAAGCTGCCAACTTTGTACCTCAAATTTCAGTGTCCAGACTTGACAGACCAGCATATGTGTTCGCAGCAGATGTTGTTAAAGATGATGAGCCTTGGTTCCATGACATTAAGTGCTTCTTGGAGGATCAGACATACCCGCCTGGGGCATCTTCCAATGATAAGAAGACTTTGAGAAGGCTTGCTGGTAGTTTCTTTCTGAACACTGATGGTTCCCTGTACAAGAGAAACTTTGATATGGTACTCCTCAGATGCGTTGACAGAACAGAAGCAGACTTGTTAATGCATGAAGTGCACGAAGGATCCTTTGGTACCCATGCGGGAGGACATGCGATGGCTAAGAAATTGCTAAGATCAGGTTATTACTGGATCACCATGGATGCCGACTGTTGTGCCTACGCCAGAAAATGCCATAAATGCCAGATTTATGCGGATAAGGTGCATGTGCCTCCCAATCCTTTGAATGTGATGTCTTCACCCTGGCCCTTTGCTATGTGGGGCATTGACATGATTGGCAAGATTGAACCAACTGCTTCGAATGGCCACAGGTTCATCTTGGTTGCCATTGACTATTTCACCAAGTGGGTTGAAGCAGCTTCCTATGCAAATGTTACAAGACAAGTGGTAGCCAGATTTCTGAAGAGAGATATCATCTGTCGATACGGAGTTCCCGAGCGAATCATTACTGATAATGGTTCCAACTTAAACAACAAAATGATGGCCGAGTTATGCCGGGACTTCAAGATCCAACACCACAATTCTTCTCCTTACAGGCCAAAGATGAACGGCGCTGTTGAGGCAGCTAATAAGAATATCAAGAAGATTGTGCAGAAGATGGTAGTCACCTACAAAGACTGGTATGAGATGCTACCGTTTGACTTTCATGTGTACCGCACGTCAATCAGAACATCCACTGGGGCAACACCGTATCAGCTTGTGTATGGTATGGAGGCAGTCCTACCTGTTGAAGTTGAATTACCCTCCTTACGGGTACTGGTGGATGTTAAGCTGAACGAAGCAGAATGGATCCAATCCCGGTACGAACAACTAAGTCTGATTGAAGAGAAAAGATTGGCTGCAATCTGTCATGGGCAGTTGTATCAGAAAAGAATGAAGAGAGCCTTCGATCAGAAAGTCAGGCACCGAGAGTACCAAGTAGGAGATCTTGTGCTGAAGAGAATCCTCCCTCCCCATACAGACCACAGGGGCAAATGGACTCCGAACTATGAAGGACCATTCGTAGTAAAGAAAGTTTTCTCGGGTGGAGCTCTGATGCTCAGCACTATGGATGGTGAAGACTTCCCGTCCCCTGTGAATTCAGACGCAGTTAAAAAATACTTCGCATAAAAATGACCCGCTGGACATAAAAACAGAATGTAAGTCCAGGCAAAAATAGGGCATCCCGGCGAGTCAAAAAACAGAATAAAAGACTCGGGCAAAAATAAGGGAAAATAAACAAATTTTTTTTACACCCGCTGAGTTGAAAAGCCGCATTGGACAACTCAGGCAAAAATGGGTATCCCGATGGATTGAAAACCCGAAAGGGCGATCCATGCAAAATAAGGGAATAAGCGAACAACTGCATTCTGAATTCGTCTGTATCACTTACAACTTGGTAAGCTTCGGAAAGATCAAGCTTCTTTCAGAATCATCCTTCTTCAGAAAGCAAGACGAGAGGAACGTCAAATGTCATACGAGTCATAGCGAAAGGGAAGCTCCTTGAAGCGTCGTCAACATTGCCAGCATTTTGTTTCTCAATTTGTAACAATCTCCTCATTTTAGGAGATATGTTTCTTTAACTGTATCTTGCCAATTCAGGGCATATGAATTAATAAAATCAGATTTTTATTCACACGTTGTCTCGAACTCTTTTATTTGCAAAAAAATGTCTGACATCACTAAAATATCGATTGCATAAATACGGATGTGTCTTTCTGAAACTATGTGCTTGCAGGAAATGTACTTATTCCCGGGAGTGTCTGAACTCTCATGATGGGATCCAGTAAAGGATACCTCGGGATTACTTGTGCGTCCCTCTGTCTTTGCAAGATTGCAGGTTTTCAAAAGCGCGACATGGGGCATGTAAGCTTCATCCCAACAAGCTGGCAAATCAACACTCACTCAGTCTTAACACTCAAAGTGTTTTCTCCCCAGCTGAGTTGCCACTTGTTACTTCTCCCAGCTGAGGTACCAATCATTCTTCCTCCTCAGCTAAGCACAAAAGCCAGGAAACACTTCCCCACAAAGCTTCAGCCTCTATCCAGAAGAGCAACGCATGAAGGAATCACAACAGAGTGACGAGAGCTTCTACAAACCCTAGCTGGGTCCCTCATTACCAAGGGTGGGTCTATCAGTGACCTACTTCCCCAAACAGATACACCTCAGCAGATCTACCAATGATCTCATCCCCAGCTGGGATGCCCATTTCAAACAGATCAACCAGAAATCTTCACAGCAACGGGATCCGAATCCCAGATTGGTATCCTTGCATAATCATGACATTCGCATCATATTCACCCCACAAAGCGTAGTATTCCGTCTAAAACGGAGCATTACGGCAAAAATCAAACATATTGCATAAATCATAGGCCATGTTTTGAATCAAACGCTTGTGAAATATTGACAATCCATCAACAGTATACAGAAAACTCCCAAGATTCCCCAACGGAGAACTAAAGCTAAAGCAGTTGCCTCACATTCACAAACATCAGTATATACTCCTTGTGGCACCCGTCCGTGTCATATCCCCAATAGAAATCCAAAGCATCCCCTTTGCACTCACAGATACATATATATATATATACAATTCCTTGACACTCGTACGTGTCACCTTCCCCAGCACAGTAACCTAAACACTTTGTATATCAGATACTTGTGTATACTATACTTTTCTCCTTTCGACACTCGTCTGTGTCGCTCTCCCCAGCAGGGTAAATGCCCGTCTATACACTACTCATACTTATTACTCTTACCTCGCTTATACAGATACTCGTCTGTATCTTGTATACATCACTTATATCATCTCAGATTCGACACTAGTCCATGTTCTTTGTTAACCAGTTGGTACTCGTCCGTACCATCATCTCAGAACATGCGTCAAGCGTTTGTTTCTACCTGATACCCGTCCGTATCATAGTCTTAAGGATGCTCGTCCGCATCTTTAATCCATACACTAAGTCAAACACTCTTGTCTTCTTGAGTATAGACACTCGTCTGTGTCTACTATTCCCCAGAGGAGTCCCTTCAGATTCAACACTCGTCCGTGTTCCTTGGTAACCAGTTGATACTCGACCGTATCATTATCTCTGAACACGTGTCAGTATTTGTTTCTACCCGATACTCGTTCGCATCTTTGATCTATACACAACGTCAAAACACTTATACCTTTATTTTTTGGATATAAACACTCGTCCGTGTTTACTATTCCCCAGTAGATCGCCAGCAAAGCAAAATTTCTTTTCTATCTGACATTCGTCCTATGTCATGATAAACCTTGAGAGCAGCCGTACCCTGCTAGGTGATCGTCCTTCACCTCTTGATGATCATCCTTCATCATGCTCATCCGATGGCCGTCCCCATCGTTGATCTTTTCTATCCGACATTCGTCCTATGTCGTGATTTTTAGCAGCCGTCCCCTGCTAAGGTGATCGTCCTTCACCTTTTGATGATCGTCCTTCATCATTTCATCCGATGGCCGTCCCCATCGTTGATCTTGTTATCTGACATTCGTCCTATGTCATGATAAACCTTGAGAGCAGCCGTCCCCTGCTAGATGATCGTCCTTCACCTCTTGATGATCGTCCTTCATCATGCTCATCCGATGGCCGTCCCCATCATTGACCTTTTTATCCGGCATTCGTCCTATGTCGCGATATTTTCGGCAGCTGTACCCTGCCAGGTGATCGTCCTTCACCTTTGATGACCGTCCCTCATCATTATTTCATTTATTCTTTAACCCGATGGCCGTCCCCGTCGTGGTCCCTTTTCCTTTTCCTGATGATCGTCCTTCATCAGTTTAGCCCGATGGCCGTCCCCATCGTTGTTTACATTACTTTATGAACTTGATGGCCGTCCCCATCATTTTCCATTAATCACCAGAGAATCTTATAGCTTTACTTGATGGCCGTCCCCATCATAATCCCTCTTATCCCCAGCATGTCGGCCGTCCCTGTCATTGCTTTATTTCCCGCACTTTTCCCAGCATGTCGGCCGTCCCCGTCATTGCTCTTTCCCCCAGCAGTCGTCCTCTGCTCGACGGTCATCCTCCGTCGCCCACACTTTGCAATATACTTTATTTCCTTTTACAATCTATATCCCTTTTCTTCTTCATTCTGTGAGTGCAAATTTTGGACTGTCTTTGGTATTCAACCACAAGTTATCTTGTTTGCCTGTTAAGCCGTTGCTTACATCCTACACAGCTAACTCATGTTTGAATAGGGGCAGCTGTAAACACCCCAAATTTGCCCTCACCCATTCACACCATGGCTTATGATCTCCTCATATGCATAATTTCAAACATAACATCCCATACCACACATTTGTTTCACTGCATTGGTTTAAAGTCATCTGCATCTAGGGTTTGTGATCTGAGCAATCCAAGAGCTTCTTGAGCCACTCCAAAGGTCATCAATCACTTCAAAGGGGTCCATGTATGTACAAGCATCATATTATATCCCCTCAAAGTCAATAATGTCAAAGAATCACAAGAACTGAGAATGGCATGGAAGCAGAGCCAGGTTTAACTACACAGATGACCTAGAATTAGGGTTTTGGTTTCAGAGGCCATAACTCCAATTTTTTGGTCATTCTTGTTTCTATTGGTCTCTATATGGTATAGGGAGCATGCATGTCAATTTTCATGAAGAAATTCAATGGGGAAGTCATCTGATCAAGAGTTGACTTTTTGTGCAAGTCAGTGTAAAATCAGGGCATCTGAGGCCCCCAATGACCCAACCAAAGGGTGTTCATCATCATTTTGATTATGTATGATCTTTATTTGATCATGGAAGATGTTATAAGTTCACAAAATTGAAGAATTTCAAGTCATTTGCAAAGTTGACTTTTTGGGAAAGTTGACTTTTAATGAAATTGCCATTTTGGGAAACTTTTTCAACCCTTGCTTTTTGATTCAAAAATGCTTCAAATGGAAAAACTTTGGTCATGAAAGTTGTAGAATGGATCATTCCCTTTTCAAAAAGTACAAGAACATGACCTAATTCATTTTGGATCAAAAGTTATGGCTTGTCAAAGTTGGCTAAAATCACAAAATTTGAAGTTTTCTACCAAAGAGACATTTTGCAAAATGGTTTGATCAAGTGTTCTAAGGGCCTCAAATGTGTATCATTTCTTCACAACATGATCATGTGACATCTAAAATTCAGAATGGGCCAAGGGATCACTCATTTTCATGACTTATGGAGCAAGAATTCTCAAAGGAAACAAAAGTGAAGCAAGTTGCAAAAACTCACTCAAGTTTGAATCCACTTGCTTGCTGACTTCATAATCAATCCTAGGGCTCTCCACACTTCTTGCTGCGCAGGACACCCCATTTGTCCTTGGCTAGCTAGTAGCCCATGCCTCTCTTACACAAATTTGACATTTTGGCAACTTGAGCCATACCAATCACAGCAGTACACATCAACTCATCTGACCAATCCCATTTGTTTATACAAACCAAAAGCAAGCCAAAGCACATAACACACAAGCCTGAAAGCACCAAGAACACAGCTCTCTCATTTTCACCCCATTTTGCAAAAGCTTTCGAAACACTCTCCACAAGCTGCAAACACACAAACCAACTTCATAAATCAACTCAGCATACTTCACTGATCAAAAACCACCCATCACCATAGCCTGAAAGTCATTGAAACAAAAATACGATCACCACCTTCCCTTGAACAGAACTTCTGCCATCTCAAAAACCAGCCATCCTCAAAGCTTTCTAAGCTTCATTTCATCATCAGAGGGTTCAAAGGAGTGGACTTGTGTTGCACCCCAAAATTTGCCCTCACAATACAAGACTTTGTGTTCTAAGAAGGTTCACAAGGTTCACAAGATTCACAATGCTTTCAAGACCTTTCATGAGGTTCATGAAGTCTACAAGTCACTTTATGAAGGTTCACAAGGTTCACAAGGTTCCCAATGCTTTCAATACCTTTCATGAGGTTCATGAAGTCTACAAGTCACTTCATGAAGGTTCACAAGGTTCACAAGATTCACAATGCTTTCAAGACCTTCCATGAGGTTCATGAAGTCTACAAGTCACTTTATGAAGTTCACAAGGTTCATAAGGTTCACAATACTTCCCATGAGATCACAAGACATTTTATGATGGTTCACAAGGTTCACAAGGTTCACAATTGGTCAGAAGAGTTGACAATTCCCTCAGACAATGCATCTCCTAAGCAGAGCATCCAAAACTAGGGTTTTGACTTTAATCAGGCTAAATGAACTTCCAAGACTTCAAGTGAGCTTCATAACATCTTATATGTGTGTAAGAACCCCCATGACAAGTTTCAAGACTTTGCTCAAAGGTTTGCTCAGTCAGATGATCAGATAAGTCAAAATCAGTCAAAGCAGTTAAAAAGTCAAACTGAGGTCAACTGTGGTCAAACCAAAGTCAAACTTCATGATTTTTTGTCAACATCAAGTATATGAAGTAAAATTCATCATTTGATCAAGGGTTTATCATGATTCATCAAGGAGATTTCAGATCATCAAGAATCAGGAGTTTCTAAATTAGGGTTTTCTTAGTAAAAGTCAACTGAACTTTGACCAGCCATAACTTTCACATACTTCATCACCAAGTCTCCACTCAAAGCTCATTTTGAAGGAAATTGAATTATCTACAACTTCGTGTCTCACAAGCCAAGCCCAAAAATGCATCATTTGGAAGGTATGAGCTAAGACATTATAGGTCCTTTTGAAAGTCAACAAAAAGTCAACAACTTCAAAAGGGCATAACTTGAGATTGGTAAATGATATGGACATGAAACCAGTGGGGTTGGTTAGAGGACTCTTAAAGATTTACAAAATGTCCAAGAACACCCTCATACCATTAAAATTGAAGGATATGTGCCCTTGCAAAGTTGGGAAATTTTAGGGAAGTTTATGAAGCAAATGGAGGTTTAAAACCAAATTTTGTCAAGTGGGCTGAACTTTTAATGACCCAAAGCAATCCATGACATCATGCACGAAAATTCTATGATATTTTCATAATTTTTATTTTATTTAATTATTTTATTATGATTTTTTATACTTAAAATCATTTTAAATTTAAATAAAATATTAAATATGAAGATTAAATTTTATTTTTGGTTCTAGAAAGTCATGAATTCAGCATGGAACAAATTGATACAAGAATAATATTGATTGGCTTGAAATAGAAAGTGTTGATGCAAAAATATTGAAATTTCAAAGCTTATCATTGTGAATCTTTTTGAATCAAATCTTATACACAACCATTCAATTTTTTAACCTAAATTCATCCTCCTATAAGTACTGAACACAACCCTATCAAGAGACACGAATTTCAGCCTCCTCAAGAGTAAGTTTACAAATCAAAAATCCTTCACAAACTCAAATTCGGATTCCTCAATACACAGCACTTTAAGGTATTTTGAGGACACAAGAAGACTCCTTGGACCTCACTGATCATGAATCATCACTCATATGCATCCCAAACCTCATAAATCACTCAACCCGAATCCATGCTCATGGTCATTCATAATTTTTCGATTCTTGATATTTACTCATTATTAATTCTATTTGATTATTGATTTGTGCTTGCTATGATGATTAGAAACTTTCTGGATAAATTTGATTGAGTTTAGCCGCGGGAATTGGAAGATGCCATAGCTAGGGTTTGCAAACCTAATTTAGGTTTCTTCGATTCACTAAATATAAATGAATTTAGAAGACATGGTTGTGTTGTATGGACCTTAAGGATCATATTTCATGTATCAATTTAAGAAAATTTTACTGTTTTCATGGTGATTGAGAATTGGCAGGAATTAGCACGCAGGAAAATTCGTGGCTGAATTCGCAGGTAAATTCGAAGGTTATGAGGAAGAAGAAGAAGTTGACTGGCGCGAAAGTCAAATTCAAATAAAAAACTTATTTTATTATATTATGTTTCTGTTATGTTATTACAAATGGCATGTGGATCAGTTGGTAATGAAGCGCTGGCATGAAGCAAAGGGCAGGGGTTCGAACCCTGGCTTTGGTTCCTTTTTGTTTCTTTTTCCAGGAATTAAGCTATTATAATGTATTATGTATTATTTCCATTCCATTTACAGATTTGCTCACCTAGCTGGGATGGTCATGCGTATGTTTGTGTGCTTAAGAGGTCCTGGGTTCGATTCTACCCCCAGGCCTTTTGTTTCTTTTTATTATTTTTTCTGATTTTCCAGGATATAATACAAAACCAATTGAACCCTCTCCTCTATCACACCTGCGTGGCTGGCCTGGTGGTGCGTTTTGTTGCTGGCAAGCTAGGCTTCCTGGGTTCAAATCCCAGCCAGGTAAGTTTCTATTTTTGCTTCTTTTTTCTATTTTATTTAATTGATTTAGGTTTTATTAATAATTATATATGTAATTAAATAATTCTATAAATGTTTATTCAATGTTTTCTAATATTCAGAAATTATTTTTTCTTAATTCAAAAATTATTTTTTTTAATAGGTATTTAAATTATAAGGTATATATATTTATTAAAATAATTTTGTTATAAACCCTAAAAAATATTTTCTACAACCCTAATTTTATAAACCCTAGTTTATTTTTTCTAAATTATTAAAAACCTAATTTTATTTTTCTAATTTTTTGTAAATATAATATTTAATATAATTAAATTTTGTAAATATAATATTTAATATAATTAAATTTTGTAAATATAATTATTATGTATATATTTTAGTTAATATAATTAAATTATAGTTAATCCCATTTTAATAATATTATATCATTGTTTATAATTAATTATATATGTAAATAATTTCTAAAATTGCAAATTTGATAATTTCTTATAACATGTTCATAATTTATTTAATTTGTTTATAATTTTAAATTTTATAATTAATTAATATAATTGTTCTTATTTTTCTATTAACCATTAAAATTTTGTCTTTTATTATTATTACTAATCATATTTATTACTAATCCATTTATTTTTTAATTATGCTTATTATTATTATTTCACTAACCTTATTTATTTTTAATTATTATTACTAACCCCTATTATAATTATTCTTGCTTATTTATTTATTATTTTTGCTTATTTATTTATTTTGCTATTTATTATTAATTGCTTATTATTATCATGTAAATGCTCCTGGATATAATTTTTGTAAATATTTAAATTATTTAATTTTCATGCTATGGTTAGTAAAATAGGGAGTGTAAACATGTATTATATTTAAAAATTGAATTTAGATCATTTAAATTATAAGATAAATATAAATTAAACACTCACACACGTAAGTCGATTTTTAATCGCCATCTCACTTTCTAGGGTTACCTCTCAATGTTGCCTAATCATAAGGTCAAGTGGGGTGTATAAAGCAAAGTCCCTTAAAAGAAAAGTCATTAAGTCCCTTAAATGGTTGCCTTCATAAAAAATCTTGTCCCTTTCGAATAATGATGACAGTCCCTCTAAAAATGCTTAGTACACCCCACAGTTGCCTTCATTAAACAGATGTCCCTTACTTGTCCCATACATCCAAGGTAATGACTACCTATTCCTTAATAATAGGGATAGTCTTACCATTTAAAGGATAAAGAACAGAAAGACTTAAAACTTTAGGGTAGGTTCCTCATAGTTGCTTGCTCACTTCATTCAAAAACTTTTCAAAAACTTCACAATTTCAAACAATTTTCAAACACAAGCTTTTTACGCATCCGTACATGGATCATTATCAAACTCTTATGAAAATTTTTATTCACACACTTCACATTTTCAAAAACAATTCAAAGTGAGCTAAGTAACTAAGAGCCCATGGATAACCATGGATGTAAAGGGTGCTAACACCTTCCCTTTACATAACCTACCCCCCGGACCCAAAAATCTTTTTTAAGGTCTTTCCTGTTCTTTTATGCCTTTCCTTTGGATAAAATAAAAGTCGGTGGCGACTCTTGCTATCCGCAACATAACTAAAGTCAGTTCTCCCACCGTGTTACAACTTGCAGCAAAGGAAAGGCCAGAAAGCTCAGGACCAGGAGTTTCCATCTCAGGTAGCCATCTCAAACTTTTTTCCAGAAACTCCATTTTAAGTTCTTAAATTCTTCTATGTACTCCCCTGATCATGGGGATATGATTATTTTTGAAAATGGTTGAGAAACCAGGATGTATGAATGCTCTGAAATGTTTTTGCCCTAGAAATGTCTTGCTTCGATTTGCCTGATTAATGCATGAAAAATGGTTTTTGTTTGGGGGTTTTGATTTAGTTTGGAATGGGGTTTGATTCTAGGCAATTAGATTTCATTTTATGAAGTTTTGAGGGATTTAGCAACTTTCAGGTGAGGGTCCTGCCGGAGAAGACGACCGGAAGTCTTCTCCGGCCACCTGAAAGTGATTAGGGTTTAATCTGTGTAATTAATGAGGTTTGAATGTGGTGCGTTGATCTGTCTGACTTAGTCAATTCCCGCGCGTGTTCAAGGGTCCAGATTTCTTCATTTAGCCATAATCTCACTTAATTAAATTAATTAATCCATTTTAGTCAGTTTGAATCTCAGCCCTAGGATCACGCGCGCAGTCTTTCCCTCCATTCCAAGTTTAAATGCTGACCATTGGATGCGCTGACTTTCCCATTAATTCATTTTATTTTCCTTTTTATTTCATTTGTTTTCTTCATTTTATTTAAAATAGTAAAACATTTTCAAAAATTCTGAAAATTTTTATACAACCTTTTATTAATTTTCAGAAACCAAAAGCATTTTTATTTTTATTTTTTGCATTAAAAAATATTTTTAAATCATTTAAAAGATTATTTTTAATTAATTAATGAGAATTAATTAATTAAAAATACTTTTAGGTATTTAAAAATCACAAAAAAATTCATGAAACCTTTAAAATCATTTAGAAACATTGTCCAACCTTCAAACCAAATTTCTTTTTTGATCTTGATGTCTTTTGACAATTTTCCATGGAATTAATTTCATTTCAAAGCATTATTTTGATCCAATGTTCAAAAATTCATTTCTGCCTAGTCTTTAGGAGTTGGACTTTGATTCTTTTTGCATTGCATCTTGTATAGCATGAAGTTTATAGGATTAAATTGGCATGATTTGATCTTGCATTTTCAATTTGTTTGGCATTTTTCTTGACAAGGTACCTTAAAACCCTAGCAATCTTAGGAAATTCATAACTTTCATTAGGTTAAGAGTTAGAACCCCTCCTTTGGGCAGTGAGTTTGTATAGGTCTAGGGTTCCCTTGAATGCATTTTCAAATTTTTGTCTTGATGTTTGCTTCTGGTTTTAATTTTTGTTTTGTGCATTGATCATAAACCCTAATTTGGGCTTCCTTTTGCATTCATCTTGCATTTGCTTACATACCACGACTTGCCATGACATTTTGTGCATCCATTTGATTCATTAGACATCTTAAGACATATTAGAAGCATGTTTGATCATTGCATCTATCATTTGCCATCTTGTATGTCATTTGCATTCCATAACTTTTCATGTATGTTCATGGTTCTAAGCATGTTTCTCTTGCATCCATTGGTTTGTATGATCATCCCCATGCCTTGTTTCATGTTTGTGTCATCTCATAGCATCATTAACATCACACTCATGCTTCTGGTTTTGGTTTGCATCATACCATTCCATCTCATTTTGCATTGTATTGCATTCCTTTCACTAACTTTTCAGGTGGTAAGTTACTTTGAGAAGTGAATTTGCCTTCACTTCTCACAATCTCTTTTCATCTCTTTTATGCATCATTGCTGCATTTTGTCTTGTGTTTGAGATTGAGCTTGCTCTTTATTCTCCTTCCTACTTTCTTTCCTCAAGTGACTTGTCTTCTTAAATGAAGCAAGTTACTTTGCTTCTCTTTGCTCCTTTCATCTGCTTCCTGGTGGTTCCTCTGAAGATCTTTCTTGCAAACCTCACAAACCCTAGGAATGACCAAGCATGATAACAATTAGGGTTGATTAGTCCCCCACTTAGCTTTTACCTTTGTGTCTCTTTGAGTCTTCTCTTCTCACCCCATAATCAGGGACTAAACCCTAAAGGCTTTAAGGCTTTGTGATTAAGCTTATGCCTGCATCCTTCTATTAGGATGGACTGTATAACTTTAATCCTAAGTGTTAAACCCTTAATGTGTTTAAATCCTTTAATCAATTCACTTAATAATCACCAAGACATCAAGCTTGTAACTTGGGCCTTGCATTAGGGTTCTAATTCTTCCTTAAATTGGTTAAGAAGGACTAACCCTAGTGTTAATGGACAAGTCCCCCTCAAGTTGTCTTACAAACCATAAAATCCACTTCTTCATCTTATCATTAACTAAAATCCATCTAATAAAGGCTTTGTTTTGTCATGATGTTAATCCCTAATCATGGATTAAGTTGAGGAGCTTTCCTCAGCTTAAACATTCTCATCTATTATCCTTCTATTAGGATGGTGTAATGAGTCTGTTTAATCCCTGATTATGGCTTAACCTCATTACTTAACACTAAACAAAAACAACAAAATATCTAAAATAATCACAAGTAGGTTAATGATCTTAATCCTGCATCAAAGGTGATTAAGTGTGAGATGCTGACTTCACACTTAAGGTATTCTCATTACCCCTAATCAGAGGGAAGATGTGATGAGCTTGCTAACCCATTGGTTTAGGCTTAAGCTCATTAACTTATGACAAACTTTCAAAAGCAATAAATGACTGAAAACTCAAAAACAAACAATAATCGTCTCCTCCGGGATTCTTTTCTCATCTCACTCATTCATAAACGAGAACTCGCTTCTTCCGTCTAATGCAAGACAGTTTTCACCTGAGCCAGACAGGTCATACACTTGAGCATAGACAAGCAAGCAGTTCACAGGTCAATTCATCTTTCAGTCTCTTTGAGTCGAACTACGGTGTTCTGACTTCCTCATTGCACGAGAGGATACGTAGGCATAACTTAACAGTTATCGAACAAAAGTCTCTGTATATTCCCCCTCTTTCTAGCCTCATCCTTTTAGCCTCATATTCTTGAGCATCTCATTCTTGTTCTTACACTGACACTGTATATATCACACTCCACTTCTCTTACACTGACACCTGCGCATCTTCTTTCCAGCTCTTTTTATACACAAATTACACTGACACTACCCCTTTAAAACGCAAATCTTTTAAGCGTGGATCTCGTCGAGTACGACGGACAATCTGGGTGCTAATACCTTCCCAGGTTGTAACCAACCCCCTTTCTCAGTCTCTCTGGTTCGCAACCGTCTTATCCATATCTTTCTAGGTCTATGCAGCATTGCCTTTCCTCCGGGATAAAAATGCCTAGCTGGCGACTCTTTTCTTATCCTGTGAGTTCACTCCTGTGTGTTCTCACACCCTCTTTTCGCCGACCGTTCGCGTCTGTACCTCATTTGAGCTCAGTCTCATCTTTTGGGAGCGACATTAAGTAATGAGTTTAAGCCATAATCAAGGATTTAATGGACCCATTACACCATCCTAATAGAAGGATAATAGATGAGCACATTTAAGCTGAGGAAGATACCTCGACTTAATCCATGATTAGGGATTAACCTCATGACAAAACAAAGCCTTTATTAAAGTGGATTTTAGTTAATGGTAAGATTAAGAAGTGAGTTTTATGGTTTGTAAGACAGCTTGAGGGGGACTTGTCCATTAACACTGGGTTAGTCCTTCTTAACCAATTAAGGAAGAATTAGAACCCTAATGCAAGGCCCAAGTTACAAGATATTGTCTTAGTGATTATTAAGATGGATTGATTAAGAGGTTTAAACAAATTAAGGGTTTTACACTTAGGATTAAAGTTATACACTCCATCCTAAGAGAAGGATGCAGGCATAATCTTAATTACAAAGCCTTAAAACCTTAAAGGTTTAGTCTCTGATTATGAGATGAGAAGAGAGACACAAAGACGACACAAAGGTAATAACTAAGGGGAGACTAATCAAAACCCTAATTATTGTCATGCTTGAATGTTCCTATGGTTTGTAAGGCTTGCAAGAGATCTTCAAAGAAGTCACCAATGGGAGAAGCAGATGAAAGGAAGAGAAGCAGAAGAAACAAGTTAACTTACTTCATTGAAGAAGATAAGTTACTTGAAGAAAGAAAGTGAAGGAAGAACATGAACGAGCAAGCTCATTCTAAAGAAAAAGAAAATTTAGCAAGGATGCATAAGAGAGATGAGAAGAGAAATGAGAAGTGAAGGCTAATTCACTTCTCAAAGTACTTACCACCTGAAATGGTTAGCATAAAGAAAGGAAATGAAATGAAAATGAAATGTATGAAAGGATGCAAACCAAAACCAGAAGCATATTCATTATGCAAATGATGTTATGAGATGATGCAAAGACATGTTAAGTGCAATGGATGATCATACAAGGGATGAGAATGCAAATGAAGCATGTAGGAAACATGAAAGCACATGAAAGTTCATGGAATGAAATGAATGCACATCATGGCAAATGGATGAATAAATGATCAAGCATGATTCTAATGTGTCCTAGGATGTCTTAGATGTCATGTGAATGCAAGAAATGTCATGGCAAGTTCATGAATGAATGCATATGCAAGATGTATGCAAATGAACATGAGAAATTAGGGTTTTAATGCAACATGAGATGCAAAAGTCCAAACCATAAGCAAAACATAAGATAAAAAATTGCAAATGAACTCAAATGAACCCTAACCCCATATGATACCACACCCCAAAGGAGAAGACCAAACTCTTAACCTAAAGAAAGTTGTGATTTTTATAAGTTATCTAGGGTTTTAAGGCACCTAAAGGGAAAAAAATGCAAATCAAATAAAAAATGCAAGACAAATTTGTGACAAAAATATGCTAGACACTACATGCTATATGAAGATCAATGAAAAAATAATCAATATCATACCATTCATGGTTAGGCAGAAAAGAATTCTTGAAGTTAGGGTTCAAAAATAGGAATTTTATGAACCCTAAATTCAAGAAAAATGTCAAGATTGATTCAAAACCAAAAATAATTTTGTGTGAATGGTTTGACAATGTTTCTAAATGTCCTAATATGAAATGTGAATTTTTTTGGGATTTTTAGAAACCTAAATGATATTTTAATTAATTAATTTCCATTAATTAATTAAAATAAACATTTAAATATTTTAAAAATTATTTTTTAATGAAAAAAATAAAAATAAAAATGTTTTCTGGTTGAGAAAAATATTTGAAATGAAAATGCAAAAGGAAAATATTTTTAGAATTTTCTAACTATTTTAAATAAATGATGCAAAATAAAATGAGAAAAAATGAATTAAAAATGAATTAAAACATAAGTAATCTAATCTGATGGTTTAGATTCAAAACTGGGGAATTTGGTTTGACCTGGCGCGCATCTGGACGGCTATAATTTAAACTGAGCTAATTTTCATTAATTAAATTAATTAAGTGGATTAGGGCTAAGTGGGTTAATTTGGGTCGTGCGTGTCTTAACCTAATCCTAATCCAATGGCTACAAATCAAACTGGCAAATTAATTAGAGATTAGGGCTAATTATTTTCAGGCGGCCGGAGACGAACTCCGGTCGTCTTCTCCGGCGGGACAAAAACCCTAAAACCTCCCCTATGCAATTTTAAACCCTCAAACCTACCCAGAAACATTCCCCACACTTCTAGCAACTCAAATCAATAATCAAACTTCATTTATCATGCAAGAACAGGCTGAATCGAATCAAAACAAAATCATGGCCAAACTTTCAGACATTCATAAAATGCTCATTTTTCCACCATTTTCAAAAATAAACACATCAGTGTGACCAGCATAACATATAGAATCACATTGCAACAAAAGAAATGAGTTATGGAAAAATGTTTTTGGATGGTTACCTGAGCTTGAACTTTGCAACTTTGAGCTTTCTGGACCTCTTTCTTGTGCAAACTCACTCCCTTTGACCTCCTGATGAAGCTGTAATGCTTGGAAAGCTTTGAGAGTGGCTGGTTTAAGTTTTAGCAAATCAACTGGTCAAGAATCGTGTTTTGGCTATGGAAGGTTTTTGGTTGTTTTAATGGTTGCTTTGTGTTCTATAGATGATCTTGAGATGAATGGTGAAATTGGTTTTGAGTTTGAGTGTGCGAGCAGAGAAATTCGAAGGATTTTGCAAATGAGGGGATTTTTGAGAACTTGGGCAATATGAGGTTTCATGCTGGCTTGTTGTGTGTTATGGCTTTGGTTTGATCCACATAACAAGTTGTGATAGGCCAGAGAATGGGTGGTGGCTGCAGCTGATTGGTATGGGCTTCTTGCAAAAGAGTCAAAAGTTTTTGTCCTTGAGGTATGGGCTGGGGAAGAAGTGGTACAAAGGCATGTCTGGTTCAACATAGATCAAGGATGTCCATGGAATTGGTTTTGAGGCAATTCAGCAAGTGTGTGAAAGGTTCTATGTCATTTTGCAATTTTATGAAGTTTTGGCCCTTTTGTGATTTCTTCATGGGCAAGGCATGAAAACTTGAGATTCTTTGGGAAAATCTGAGTTTTGGGCAATGCACTATGTTTGTATGATGTTTAGAAGTGTATTTGAAGTCACAAAATGGCCTGGCAAGTGGTTTTGCAAAAATCCCTCTTTGGTGCATTCTTGAAAATTATGTGATTTTTGCCAACTTTGACAAGCCATATCTTGAGTTCCATAATGAATTAGAACTTGTTCTTGTACTTTTTGAAAAGTGAATGATCCAATCTACAACTTTCATGACCAACAATTTTTCATTTGAAGCATTTTTGGTTGAGAAAGAGGAGGTTGAAAAACTTTCCCAAAATGGAAAGTTTACATTACAAGTCATTTCCATTTTTGGCAACTTCTAGTTTAGCTCACTTTTATTCAATTTTGTGAAATTACAAGCACTTCAATGATCAAATAAAGATCATATAACTTCAATTTGATGAAAAATCCACTTTGGTTCCCATGTTGGGGGCCTCAGATGCCCTGATTTTGCTCTGACTTGCTCATGAAGTTACCTAATGAACAAATGACTTCCACAATGAATTTCTTCATCAAACTTGGTACACATGATCCTTATAACATATTGAGACCATTAGAAACAAGAATGACCAAAAAATTTGGAGTTATGGCCTCTGAAACCAAAACCCTAATTTCAGGTCATTTGTGCAATGAAACCCTGGCTCTGCTTCCATGCTTTGCAAGTTCTTGTGATTCTTTGACTTCCTTGATCTTTGAGGGATATAAAATGATGATTGAACATACATGGACCCTATTGGAATGATTGGAAACCTTTGGAGTGGCTCAGATGGATCCTTGGATTGCTCAGATCACAAACCCTAGGTGCAGATGAATTTGAACTATGCAGTGAGACAAAAAATGCAATATGATATGATATGCTTGAACTAATGCAAAGATGAAAGATCACAAGCCATGGTGTGAACTTAGTGAGGGAAAATTTGGGGTGTTTACAGCTGCCCCTATTTAAGCATGAGTTAGCTGTGCAGGATGTAAGCGACGGGCTTAACAGACAAACCAGATAACTTGTGGTTGAATACCAAAGACAGTCCGAAATTTGCACTCACTAGGGAGAAGAAGAAAAGGGATATAAATTGTAAAAAGAAGTATAGTATGATTATCAAAATGCTGGTGATGGAGGACGACCATCGAGCAGAGGACGACTGCTGGGGATAAAGCAATGACGGGGACGACTGACATGCTGGGGAAATAAAGAGATCATGATGGGGACGACCATCAAGTAAATAAACAAGATTCTCTAGGGATTAAAGATAAAGGCAATGGTGGGGACATCCATCAGGTTCATAAGGTAATGTAAACAACGATGGGGACGACCATCGGTTCAAAGAATAAATGAAATAATAATGAGGGATGGTCATCAAAGGTGAAGGACGATCACCTAGCAGGGTACGAATGCTCTTTACCACGACATAGGACGAATGTCGGATAGAAAAAGGTCGACGATGGGGACGTCCATCGGATAAGCATGATGAAGGACGGTCATCAAGAGGTGAAGGACGATCACCTAATAGGGTACGGCTGCTCTCGGGGTTTATCATGACATAGGACGAATGTCAGATAACAAGATCAACGATGGGGACGACCATCGGATAAAATGATGAAGGACGATCATCAAAAGGTGAAGGACGATCACCTAGCAGGGGACGACTACTAAATATCATGACATATGACGAATGTCAGATAGAAAAGGGTTCCAATAATGGAGACTTCGCTGGGGAAAGGATGAGGGACGGTCATCCAAAGGTGAAGGACGATCACCTGGCAGGTACGGCTGCCGAAAGTATCACGACATAGGACGAATATCGGATAGAAGAAAAGTTACTTTTACTGGGGAATGGTAAACACGGACGAGTGCCTATAACCAAGAAATAAAAGGTATAAATGTTTTGACACTGTGTATAGATTAAAGATGCGGACGAGCATCCTTAAGACCACGATACGGACGAGTATCGGTAGAAACAAACGCTGACGTGTGTTCAGAGATGATGGTACGGGCGAGTACCAACAGGTTAACAAAGAACACAAATGAGTGTCGAATCTGTGGGGAATAAGGGTATACAAGATACGGACGAGTATCTGTATAAGAAAAACAAGTATTATGGAGTATGAGCAAGACACAGACGAGTGTTCAACTTGCTGGGGAAGAGTGTGACACGGACAAGTGTCAAGAGAGAGTGTATAAGTTATGAACTTATGAGTGTAAAAGGGTACTGTGGGGATAGGATGACACGGACGGGTGTCGAAAAGGAGTGTATTATAAACAAGTGTTTGGTTTACAATAAGTGTTTGGGTAACCATGCTGGGGATGAGTGACACGGACGGGTGTCAAAGGAGTATATAGATATATCTGCAGGGGATGATATGAGATGACACAGACGAGTGTCGAGAATAGTATATATGAACATGTATTTGTGTTGGAGAGTGCAAAGGGGAGGCTTTGGCTTTCTGTTGGGGAAATATGAGATGACACGGACGAGTGTCGAGAAAAACATGTTATGTACAAGTATCTGTTGGTAGAAAGTGTTCTGACGATTTTACTGGGGAATGATGACACAGACGAGTGTCAAAAGGAGCATGTATCTATATTTGAGAGTGAAAAGGGACGCTTTGGCTTTTATGTGCAATGGGTATATTTTGTATATTGATGTTGAGGTACTGATGGTATTTACAGGTGACCGGTTCGAACCTGACTTATGATCATGCAATATGTTTGATTTTTGTCGTAATGCTCCTTATTAGACTGAATGCTACGCTTTGTGGGGAAATATGATGTGAATGCTATGATTTATGCAAAAGAACTGATCCGGGATTCGGATCCCGTTGCTGTGAAGATCTCTGGCTGATCTGCTTGGAAGGAGAATCCCAGTTGGGGATGAGATCATTGGTAGATCTGATAAAACATATGGTTCTGCTTGGGGAACTAGATCACTGATAGATCTATCCGGTAAGGAGATATCCCAGTTGGGGATGAAGGAGCTTCCTTCACTTTGTTGTGAGAATTTCAGGCATTGCTCTTCTGGATAGAGTCTGGAACTCTGTGGGGAGATGGTTCCCTTGACTTTGCTGAGGATGAGAGATCTGGCACTCAATTTGGGGGAGAAAAGATCACTGGATGATCTTCCTAGAGCTTTCTGTGGGGATCCCGACTGGGGATGAGGAGGCTTTGGCAATTCCGCTGGGAAAGGAGCATTTCAGATGCTGCTGGGGAAGTGATGCTTGGCATGCCCCGCGTTGCATATTTGAATACCTGCAACCTGTTAATACAAAGAAACACACAAGTGTCCCGAGGTATCCCTTACCGGATTCCGTCATAGGAGTTAGACATTCTTGAGAGTAAATACATTTCCTGCAAGCATTTAATTTAGAAAGGCACATCTGTTTTATGCAAATATTATATTATGGATATTGGATATTTTGCAAACGAAACAAAAATGTACAAGACGAAGTGTGACTGAAAATTTGATTTTATTAATCTGGGTGCCCTGAATTCGCAAATACAGTCAAAGAAAAAGATCCCCTGGAATGAGGAGATTGTTACAAATTGAAAAAGTAAAGGTGCTGGCAATGTTGACGACGCTCCGGTGAGCTTCCTTTGCTATGACCAGTATGACCTTGACGTTCTTCTCATCTTGATTTCTGAAGGAGGTTGATTCTGATCGACGCTTTAACCTTTCGAAGCTTTCCGTGTTGTAAGTGATACAGACGAATTCAGAATGCAGTTGTTCGCTTATTCCCTTTTTTTGCGTGGATCTCCCTTTTGGGTTTTCAATCCACCGGGATACCCATTTTTCCCTGAGCTGTCCAATGCGGCTTTTCAACTTAGCGGGTGTACATTTTTTTATTTTTCCCTTATTTTTGCCGAGTCTTTTATTCTGTTTTTGACTCGCCGGGATGCCCTATTTTTGCCTGGACTTACATTCTGTTTTTATGTCCAGCGGGTCTTTTATGCGAAGTATTTTTTAACTGCATCTGAATTCACAGGGGATAAGAAATCTTCACCATCCATAGTAGCGATCATCAGTGCTCCACCAGAGAAAACTTTCTTTACTATGAATGGACCATCGTAATTTAGAGTCCACTTGCCCCTGTGGTCTGTATGAGGAGGAAGGAGTCTTTTCAGCACAAGATCTCCTACTTGGTATTCCCGAAGCCTGACTTTCTGATCGAAGGCTTTCTTCATCCTTTCTGATATAGTTTCCCATGACAGATTGCAGCTAATCTCTTTTCTTCGATTAGATTCAACTGATTGTACTGAGAACGGACCCATTATGCTTCATTCAACTTTACATCCATCAGTACCCGTAAGGAGGGTAGTTCAACTTCAACAGGTAGGACTGCTTCCATACCATACACAAGCTGATACGGTGTTGCCCCAGTGGATGTTCTGATTGAGGTACGGTACCCATGAAAGGAAAATGGTAGCATTTCATGCCAATCTTTGTAAGTAACCGCCATCTTTTGCACAATTTTCTTAATGTTCTTGTTAGCTGCCTCAACAGCGCCATTCATCTTTGGCCTGTAAGAAGAAGAGTTGTGATGTTGAATTTTGAAGTCCCGACACAGTTCTGCCATCATTTTGTTATTCAAATTGGAACCATTATCAATAATGATTCGCTCGGGTACTCCATACCGACAGATGATGTCTCTTTTCAGGAATTTGGCTACCACTTGTCTGGTGACGTTGGCATACGAAGCTGCTTCAAGCCACTTGGTGAAATAATCAATGGCTACCAGGATGAATCTGTGGCCATTTGAAGTAGTCGGTTCAATCTTTCCAATCATGTCAATTCCCCACATAGCAAAGGGCCAAGGCGAATACATTACATTCAACGGATTCGGAGGCACATGCACTTTATCTGCATAAATCTGACATTTATGACACTTCCTGGCATAGGCACAACAATCTGCGTCCATTGTGATCCAGTAGTAACCTGGTCTTAGCAATTTCTTGGCCATTGCATGTCCTCCAGCATGGGTACCGAAAGATCCTTCATGCACCTCGTGCATCTGCAAGTCTGCTTCTTTCTTATCAACACATCTGAGCAGAACCATGTCAAAGTTTCTCTTGTATAGTGAACCATCAGCATTAAGGAAGAAACTACCAGCCAACCTTCTTAATGTCTTCTTATCATTGGATGATTCCCCAGGTGGATATGTTTGATCCTCTAAGAAGCATTTGATGTCATGGAACCAAGGCTTGTCATCTTTAGCAATGTCCACGGAGAATACATATGCCGGTCGGTCAAGTCTGGATACTGAAATCCGAGGCACATAATTGGTAGTCTGAACCTTGATCATGGAGGAAATGGTAGCTAAAGCATCTACGAACTGATTCTTGTCTCGAGGGATATACTCGAGTTTGACTGTTGTGAAGAAAGTCAATAATCTCCTCGTATAGTCACGGTACGAAATCAGATGCTCTTGGTGAGTGTACCATTTGCCGTTGGTCTGATTGATTACCAAAGATGAATCTCCGAATACGGTTAATGTCTTGATCCTGAGATCAATGGCTTCCTCAAGACCCATGATACAGGCTTCATATTCAGCTTCGTTGTTAGTGCATGCAAAGGTGAGTTTTGCCGAGAAAGGCATGTGAACTCCTTTAGGTGTAATAAGCACTGCACCAACTCCACGACCATTCATATTAACAACCCCATCAAACATCATTATCCACTCTTCTTCTGGGTCAGGCCCTTCAGTGTGAACAGGCTCTTCATGATCTTTTGCTTTCAGGAACATGATGTCTTCATCAGGGAAGTCAAATCTCATTGGTTGGTAATCATCAATGGGTTGCTCAGCTAGATAATCAGACAGTACACTGCCTTTGATGGCCTTTTGAGATGTGTACTGAATGTCATACTCTATCAGAATCATTTGCCATCTTGCAACCCTTCCGGTAAGTGTTGGCTTCTCAAATATGTACTTGACTGGATCCATTTTTGAGATCAACAAAGTAGTGTGAGTCAACATATACTGTCTTAGTCGGCGAGCATCCCACGCTAAAGCACAACAAGTTTTCTCGAGCAGTGAATAACGTTGTTCACAGTCGGTAAATGTTTTTCTTAGGTAGTATATTGCATACTCTTTTCGACCAGACTCGTCATGCTGGCCCAACACACACCCCATTGATCCTTCTAATACTGTCAGGTACATTATTAGAGGTCTTCCTTCAACTGGAGGCATAAGAATTAGAGGTTCTTGTAGGTACTCCTTGATTTTGTCAAAAGCCTTCTGGCAGTCTTCATTCCACCTGACCGTTTGTTCTTTTCTTAACAATTTGAACAGGGGCTCACAGGTTGCAGTAAGATGAGATATGAACCTTGATATGTAGTTCAATCTACCTAGGAATCCCCGATCTTCCTTTTCAGTCCTAGGTGCAGGCATCTCTTGAATGGCTTTGACTTTGTCAGGATCAACTTCAATTCCTTTTTCACTTACAATGAATCCCAGCAGTTTACCGGACCGTACCCCGAATGTGCGCTTGTTGGGGTCTAGCTTCAACTGATACTTCCTCAGACGCTTGAACAACTTCAGCAGATTTACCAGATGATCTTCTTTAGTGAGGGACTTGGCAATCATATCATCCACGTAGCATTCAATTTCTTTGTGGATCATGTCGTGGAATAATGTTACCATAGCCCGTTGATAAGTAGCACCGGCATTCTTTAGTCCAAAAGGCACTACCTTATAACAGAATGTGCCCCAAGGTGTAATGGAGGTAGTCTTTTCCATGTCTTCGGGTGACATCCTGATCTTATACCCGGAAAATCCATCCATGAAGGAAAATACTGAGAACTGAGTTGTGTTGTCAACCAATACATCAATGTGAGGTAAAGGGAAATCATCCTTCGGGCTAGCTCTGTTCAGATCCCGGTAATCCACACACATCCGTACTTTGCCATCCTTCTTAGGCACTGGTACAATGTTAGTAACCCACGGCGGGTAACTAGTTACAGCAAGGAAAACGGCGTCCCACTGTTTTTGTACCTCTTCTTTAATCTTCATGGCCATATCCGGACGAGTACGGCATAGCTTCTGCTTCACTGGAGGACAATCTTCCTTCAAAGGCAGCTTGTGCATAACAATGTCAGTATCCAGACCTGGCATGTCTTGATAGGATCAAGTAAAGACATCAACGTACTCTCGAAGCATGTCAATAAGTTGTTCCTTCACTGAGTCTTGCAGACTGGCCCCGATCTTCACTTCTTTCAAGTCTTCTTCGGTACCAAGATTAACTGTTTCAACCTCCTCCTGATGAGGAGTGATTACCTTCTCCTCTTGCCTTAACAACCTGGATAACTCTTCAGGTAACTCATAGTCTTCTTCAACCCCTTTATCAGCTTGATTAATCGGTTTGTCGAAGTCATTCAAGGTCATAGCAGTGTTGTTGTCGGTGCAATCTGGAGGATGATTTCTGCAAGGGTTGAGATTGGTTCGTTTTAGTGATCAGTTTTAATCTTGTTTAGAAAAGTGAAAATGAAGTTATTTATTTTGAAAACATTGCCATTTTATTGTTTTGTACAAAAGTGAAAAATGAAAAAGACAGTGAGCGAAAAAGAGACTCATTTGCAAAAGATGTCCTGATATTCATTGATTAATCATTTGCACAAAATACAATATGGACCTATTACAAAATGAGTCCTGACACCTTGGGCAAGATGCAGGACTTGATGCATGCTAAAAAGACAGGGAATAATAATTACTCTGCAGGAGTAACCCTTATAATTTCCTGGGAAGACCAGTTAGAGACTTGGTTCCCCGGGATCCTTGGACATATCTAGTTCTCCAGGTTGCGGTCGCTTTCCTCCTCGTCTTCCAGACTGTTCACAGCATCTGGGGTGAGCATCCCCCACTGACAAACTTGGGTTCCTTGGCAGCCTCTGATTGATCCTGTCGGATTGGTCTGTAACCCAACCCGAATCTGTCTTCCTTGTTTTCTACTGGCAGCAGCTTGCCCCAGCCTTGAGCAGTACCTTCTTCAACAACCTTCCGGACTTGCTGATAAGAGATGATAGAAGTACCCAACTTGTCTTCCTGAGATGCAGCTAAAACTCCAGTAGCCTCATTAACATTCAGGGCCTCAAACCCTTGGCTCATTGTCTCATGGATTTCACCATCCATCTCTATATACTTGTAAGTAGCCAGCTGGATAACAAATATATCTTCCTCACCACAAATGGTGATAATTTGGCCCTCCCATTCATACTTTAGTTTCTGGTGAAGGGTCGACGTTACTGCACCTGCGGCGTGAATCCAGGGTCGACCTAGCAGACAGCTATAAGCAGGCTGTATGTCCATCACATAGAAAACAGTCTTGATGACTTGTGGACCGATTACCACTGGCAGCTATACCTCTCCCAAAACAGATCTTTTAGAGCCATCAAAAGCCCTGACTATAAGATTACTTGGCCGAAGAGCTATCCCATCATACTCAAGCTTGACAAGGGACTTCTTGGGTAGGACATTGAGTGAGGACCCAGTGTCTACAAGCACATGAGATAAGACAACTCCTTTGCACTCCAAGGTTATATGCAAGGCTTTGTTGTGGAGACATCCTTCTGAAGTTAAATCAGCATCAGTGAACCCTAGCCCATGGCTAGTGTTGACATTTGATACCACTGTTTCCAACTGATTTACAGTGATCTCTTCTGGCACGTAGGCAGCGTGCAGAACTTTGAGAAGTGCATCCCGATGGGCTTCGGAACACAACATCAATGATAGGATTGAGATCTTTGAAGGAGTCTGGTGGAGCTGGTCCACAACTTCGTAGTCACTTCTTTTGATGATTCTCATAAACTCATCCACATCTTGATCGAAGGATGACTTATGAGTTTCTTTGGGTGCAAATTCTTCTGGTATCACATTCTTCCCCTTTACCCTGGTAGCAGCTTCTGCCTCTGAATTGGTTCTAGGGACTTGTGAAGCAAAGAGACGTCCGCTTTGGGTGAAGCCTCCGTCTCGCCCAACATTATCCACTTGGGGAGTGAGAACTGGAGAATCGAGAAGGACTTTCTCTCCATTGCAGTATAGATCGGCACCATAATGCCATGGTATAGCACTATCTTTGTCATATGGGATCAGCCCTGGCACTGTGATAGTGACTGGGCTTACAGCTGCAGTTGTTGGGACCATAATGGTCTGTGGATCATAAAAGATTGTTACAGGACCTCTGGTGGGTGAAGGTGATGGTGAATTGAAGCTTTGTTGAGATTGTTGTTGGGGTTGAAAGTTGTTGGAACTTGGGACCGCTGCAGGGTCGTAATAAATTGTAATAGTGGAAACATCGTTGTGGATTGTTGAAGTTGTAGTAGCTGGTGCAAATGAATTGTTTGTTGAAGTGACAGATGGGATGGTTGCTGAAGTTGTAGCCGAATCGGTTGGAACAATAGTTGTTGTATTTGTAGAAGAAACACTTAGACAGATGGTTGTTGATGTTGTAGAAGATTCACTGGTTGTTGACAAAAGAGTTGTTGGTGTTGTAGAAGTTGTGGTTTTAATTTGTAGAATGCCTTCATTAATCAGGTCACTGATGCCTTTCCTTAAGCTGGCACACCCATTCTTAGAAAGTTTGCATGATTCGCAACAGGCCTCACAACCTGGAAACACTTGGCACTTTAAAAGCTGGGCTTTAACCTCGGCCAGAGGTGTTTGAATACATGCAATATCTTCTATTAAGCTCAGGGGTGAACCATCCTCTACAGCATTAATCCTTGGCCCACTGTGGCTTGGCATAGGATTCTTCATCACATTTGGAGGAGGTGCAAAGTTCAGGGCTTTTGAATCTACCAAATCCTGAACCTTCATATGCAGGGCTCTGCATTTTTCTGTAGAATGACCAGGTGCGTTAGAGTGAAAAGCACACCTAACATTAACATCATAATTCCTTGGAAGGTTTTGAGGATCAGGTGGAGCCAATGTCCTTAACTCAACCAGATTGAGCTTTAGGAGTTGTGGCAGCAGGGTGGCATATGGCATAGGAATGGGGTCAATTACACGGTTGACCTGAGATGGACGTTGTTGAAACGGGCGTTGTTATTGATTGTTGTTGTTATTGTTGTATGATCTTTGTTGTGGAAATTGTTATTGTTGCGGAAAGTGTTGTGGTGGTGGAGTATACTGAGGAGCAGGGATAGTAACAACAACAACTGTTCTGGGTAATTATTGGGGTCTCCCTCTTCCCATGTGAACTTAGTTTGTCTCACCAGCTTTACGGGGCCCAGCAAATGGTTTTCTTGTACTGCTGGAACTGACACCGTTATCTGAGATCTTTCCCATCTCCAAAAGACTCTCAATTCTCTCACCAGCTATAACTACATCAGCAAAATTGGTGGAAGAGAAAGCAGCAAGCCTGTCAATATATGTTCCTTGAAGGGTGTTCATGAACATGTCAGCCATCTCCCTCTCAGACATGGGTGGTTGAACTGCAGCAGCAAGTTGCCTCCACCTTTGGGCATATTCCCCGAAGCTTTCACGGGAAGATTGAGACATCCACATCAAGAGGGTCCTGTTTGGAGCCATGCCCAGGTTGTATTGATATTGTCGGATGAAAGCTTCAGCCAAGTCTTTCCAGCTTCTTACTGTGGCTCTAGTCAGGTGGGAATACCATTCTAGGGATGCCCCAGTTAGACTATCCTCGAAGTAAAACATCCATAGCTTTTCATCCATGGTGTATGCTTTTAACCTTCCCAAGAATGATTGAAGGTGGGTGCGTGGACAGGATGTGCCATTATACTTTTCAAAGCACGGGGGTTTGAACTTGTGAGGAATTCTCACCCCTTCCACCAGTCCCATGTCCATCACATCAAAGCCTAGGGAATTCTGGGATTCAAGAGACCTCAGCTTCTCAGCAATCTCATCCAGCCTACGGTCGTAAACTTCATCCCCAGCCCCAATAACTGTGAACTTCTCTTCTTGAGGATCCTCTTGCAAGATCCTACCTCCAACAGTGTTACCTTGAGTATTCCTTATGACATTAACTTCTGGGTTTAGATGAGGCCCAAACTCCGGTGGATCAATGCGAGGCTGCCCGCGATCATTATTACTAGTGCCTCCTGTACCTGGATGGTGTTCATCAGGAGTTTGTCTTTCCACTAACTCCCTTAGCCTTTCCTGGCTCTGAGCTAAGCCAGTCATTACAGCCATGAATTGGGTCATCTGATTCCTCATCTCAACCCTTTCATTTGCCATTTGGGTCCTTACTTCATTCAAGTCTTGCTGTACTTGATCCATCTGAATGCCTGGAAGGTTGTTTCTCGTCGGGTGCCGGTGTATTCTTTTGACAGGGAACACTCTTCTGCGAGCAATGTTTCCTGAAACCACAACAAAGAGAGAAACAACAATAAAACAAAAACCTACAAAACAAAGAAAATGTTAGTATGCAATGCAATATGCTTATTTGTCTTCCAAGGGTATCCGGTTTGGTTCTTTGGTTTTGACCTTTCCAGACCTCGAGGAAATGCTGATGATGTTGAGAGATAAAGCCCACCAATAAATAAAACAAACTGATATATTACAAAGGATGAAAATACATAGTTTGATTACAACACATGCCCATGGTGGGTCAAAATACAACAACAAAAGAAAAGTACAACAAAAGAAAAGAAGTACAAGCAAAAGAATCAGACATCCAATCCAAAGTCATCCTCTCTGACTTCCTTCAGGAGGGCCTCAGTCACTGGCCCCACTGGGTGCTCCGTGATAGTCCTGATGAGGAGGTTCCTTGTAGCAATGGCATTGGTTAGCTTCTTATGCTTATCCTGATCCTTTGACCTTTTCAACCCCGCTCGGAGTTTCAATTTAGATATTTCCTTCTGAGCTACCAACAAAGCTTCCTGATGCTTCTTCTCACTAGCCTCCAACTGCTCTATCTTAGCCTAAGTCCTTTGGTCTTCTTGTGCACGGGCTTCAGTGATCCTGATCCACCTAGCCTGGCTCTCCTCCAGATAATGCTCTGCTCTAGCCTTCTGAGTCTTTGCTTCTTTGCAAGCATTCTTCAGTACTAACTCCCCTGCTCTTGCCTTCCTGATGTAGTCATCCTTCTTCTCAATTTTGGTCAGATGCTCAATCCTGAGTCTTTCCAATCTCTCATTATCCAGACGGTTGTCATTTCTCTCCCAGGGAGTTTTCTTCAGGGCTTCAGCTAGCTGAGTGTTCCTCTCTTTTAGCTTTTCAAATTCTTCCATGCTGACAGTTGCTGCAGGTTGTACTGTAGAAGGTCCAGGCACATCTTCCAATGTGAATGGCATCCGAATGATCTGAGCTCTGGTACGGGACCAATCAGAATACTGTGCTGAAGCAATATTGTTGCACTTTCCAAGGATGGTTGTCCCTTTGGTCTGAATGTTGTCCCAAGCCCAGGCAGCTTGTCTGACAACAGCAGAGTTAGGTTGGATTTCACAGTAAAGAGTCTCAGCCAAATCTTGTCCTCTGGGAGGATGAACCAAAGCATATCCCAATTGTCTCTTAAATAGTAAAAGGTTGTAGTTAATGCAACCTTTCACTCCTATCAAAGGCACATTAGGATATTGCCCACAACTAGTAATAATATCCTTGCCTTTGGTGCTCTGGGTGCACCATCCGATGTCATCTGATGTCAAAGCAATGAATCTCTTAGCCCAATTCTTCTGCTGATGGGGGTTCAAGAAGGTATCTGATTTTGGCAAGTGTCTGAGCAGCCAAGAGTAGTACAGAGGAGCACAACATCTGACCAATTTCCATCTTTGCTTTTCATTCCTCTGATGTACTGAGTAGTAGAAGTCTCCCATCAAGGTAGGAACAGGGTTCTTCAACAAGAACAGGTGGATGGCATTCTTACTCACAAACTTGGGCTCATCTGCAAACAAAATAACCCCATATATACCGAGGGCTAGAAGTGCACAGACAACCTTACATTCTCCTACTGCAGCCTTCAGGGTGGCCTGGGAGATCAAGAAGTCTAGGTGGAGGCCTGGAACTCCAGCCTTGGTTGTCATGTTTTGATCAATGAGGGCATGCTCCAAATGCAATGCCTTGGCTATGTCTTCAGTTCTGGGAGCAGTCATTTATGGGTTGAAAGGGATCCCTCTCCTGATAGGAACTCCAATCAACAAGGAAAACTCTTCTAGCAAAGTTCCCAACTGGAAATCAGGGAATGTGAAACATTTGAGTGGAGGATCATAGAACTGCAAGCAAGTATGGATCATACTCCTCTGAGATGCATCAAGATCCATGACCATGTCCAATATGCCCCCATAATTCTCTCTGAATAGTGGGATATGGTCAGGTGTAATGAGGGACTGGACCTGCCTGATGCCAGTCAGGGTGGGCTCAAAGAAGTGGTAAGAGATGTTGCTCTTTCTTGGAGAATCCATGAGTGCTGATGAAGAAACTGAGAGTAACTGCTGATGAAGATCACTGATGGAGATGCTGGAGGTAGGTCTTTATGAAGACAAGCTGGAGATGGGTCTCTGACAAACTGGTGAAGGAGCTGGAGAAGACAGCTGAAGCAGTCTGAGTAACAGAAGGGGTCAAAACCAAACCAAAGATGATAGGATGGATACCTTGTAAAACAAATAAGTAAATGTTAAATGATGCAAAAATGATGTATGCAAATGATATACAAAGGGTTTGTGATCAAGAGCTGGATCTGATTATCTGTCCTGGTAAAAGTCCATGTATGTTCAAAAGTCCGGATGGAGGCTTAGAAATCCCGTAACCAGGTGGGGGACTCAAATATAGAGTCACAAGTCCGGGGTAATCACAAGAACTGTCCAAAGTGGTGCATTCTTAAAACAAAACAGTAATAGGGTATGATGTGGCAAAGGGTTCCTGCAAACCTGTAAACAACCCAACCCCCTCACATGTAATGTTCTAGAACAAGGATCCTCAGACTTGGATCAGTTATGAGAAGTGTAAACACTTCTAACCCGGAGGTACAATGTTTACAATAACCATAAAAGATCCTCCTCTAATTCACCTCAGATGCTGAAGGTCATAAAAAGGTCATCCAGACTTAGCAGGCTTCCCAGATAGCCCTAGCACTACAGGAAATCTGTAGCACATAGTTCTCAAGAGGAAACCCATGTGTGAACCGTGTTTCATATTCCCGCACCAGACCGAAATGGAATGGGAAAGAATATGAAGCCACTCTAGCCTATGTGTCACTCAGGTCCCCGGTATAGGACCTTAATAACTCAATGAAACCCCACCCACCAAGGAAGAAAATAGAGCCAACACATGATAATGACAGTATGAAGTATAAAAACTGTAAATGAAAGCAATAAATAAAGTTGTACATAAAGCAACAAATAAAGCAAATACATAAGCACAAGTAGCATATAACACCCCCGTAAACACAAATCAAACAAGCGCTAGGAGGAACCCACAAAAAGAACCAGAAGCCCTGGTTGCAATATAAGGGTCCCCAGCAGAGTCGCCAAGCTGTCACTCCTGAAGATTTGCATCCTGGTACAAGCGCGAACGGTTGGCGAAAGGAGAAATGAAATGAAGGTGAAAAGAGTCGCCAGCTAGGCATTTTTATCCCGAAGGAAAGGTAATGCTGCATAAACCTGGAAAGATATGGATAAGACGGTTGCGAACCAGAGAAACTGAGAAAGGGGGTTGGTTACAACCTGGGAAGGTATTAGCACCCAGATTGTCCGTTGTACTCGACGGGATCCAGGCTTGAAAGTTTGTGTTTAAAGGGGTAGTGTCTGTGCTATCTGTGTGCAAAAGGCTGGAAAAGCATATACAAGTGTTAGTGCAAGAAAGTGAAGTGAAGTGCTCAGGAATGAGGCTTGAAAGAGAATGCTGGAAGAGGGGGAAGACTCAGAGACTTTTGTTCGATAACTGTTAAGTTATGCCTACGTATCCTCTCGTGCAATGAGGAAGTCAGAACACCGTAGTTCGACTCAAAGAGACTAAAAGACAAATTGACTGATGAACAACTTGCTTGTCTATGCTCAAGTGTATGACCTGTCTGGCTCAGGTGCTAACTGTCTTGCATTAGACGGAAGAAGCGAGTTCTCGTTTGTGAGTGAGATGATGAGAAAAGAATCCCGGAGGAGACGATTATTTTTTTTTTGTGTTTTCAATCTATTATTACTTTTTGTGTTTGTCATAAGTTAATGAGCTTAAGTCTAAACCAAGGGTTAGTAAACTCATCATATCCTCCCTTTGATTAGGGATAATGAGAATACCTTAAGTATGAAGTAAGCACCTCAAACTTAATTACCATGATGTAGGATTAAGATCATTAACGTACTTGTGATTATTTAGATGTTTTTGGTATTTTGTTTAGTGTTAAGTAATGAGTTTAAGCCATAATCAGGATTTAATGGACCCATTACACCATCCTAATAGAAGGATAATAGATTAGCACATTTAAGCTGAGGAAGATACCTCGACTTAATCCATGATTAGGGATTAAACTCATGACAAAAAAAGCCTTTATTAAAGTGGATTTTAGTTAATGGTAAGATTAAGAAGTGAGTTTTATGGTTTGTAAGACAACTTGAGGGGGACTTGTCCATTAACACTAGGGTTAGTCCTTCTTAACCAATTAAGGAAGAATTAGAACCCTGATGCAAGGCCCAAGTTACAAGCTATTGTCTTAGTGATTATTAAGATGGATTGATTAAGAGGTTTAAACAAATTAAGAGTTTAACACTTAGGATTAAAGTTATAGACTCCATCCTAAGAGAAGGATGCAAGCATAATCTTAATCACAAAGCCTTAAAACCTTAAAGGTTTAGTATCTGATTATGAGATGAGAAGAGAGACACAAAGAAGACACAAAGGTAAAAACTAAGGGGAGACTAATAAAAACCCTAATTATTGCAATGCTTGGATGTTCCTATGGTTTGTAAGGCTTGCAAGAGATCTTCAAAGAAGCCACCAATGGGAGAAGCAGATGAAAGGAAGATAAGCAGAAGAAACAAGTTAACTTACTTCATTGAAGAAGATAAGTTACTTGAAGAAAGAAATTGAAGGAAGAACATGAATGAGTAAGCTCACGTTAAAGCAAAAGAAAATGCAGCAAGTATGCATAAGAGAGATGAGAAGAGAAATGAGAAGTGAATGCAAATTTACTTCTCAAAGTACTTACCACCTGAAAAGGTTAGCAGAAAGAAAGGAAATGAAATGAAAATGAAATGTATGCAAGGATGCAAACCAAAACCAGAAGCATATTAATGATGCAAATGATGTTATGATATGATGCAAAGACATGTTAAGTGAAATGGATGATCATACAGGGGATGAGAATGCAAATGAAGCATGTAGGAAGCATGAAAGCACATGAAAGTTCATGGAATGAAATGAATGCACATCATGGAAAATGGATGAAGAAATTATCAAGCATGATTCTAATGTGTCCTAGGATGTCTTAGATGTCCTGTTAATGCAAGAAATGTCATGGCAAGTTCATGAATGAATGCATATGCAAGATGTATGCAAATGAACATGAGAAATTAGGGTTTTAATGCAACATGAGATGCAAAAGTCTAAAACAGAAGCAAAACATAAGATAAAAAATTGCAAATGAACTCAAATGAACCCTAACCCCATATGATACCACACCCCAAAGGAGAAGACCTAACTCTTAACCTAAAGAGAGTTGTGATTTTTCTAAGTTATCTAGGGTTTTAAGGCACCTAAAGGGAAAAAATGCAAATCAAATAAAAAATGCAAGACAAATTTGTGACAAAAATATGCTAGACACTACATACTATATGAAGATCAATGAAAAAAGAATCAATGTCATACCATTCATGGTTAGGCAGAAAAGAATTCTTGAAGTTAGGGTTCAAAAATAATAATTTTATGAACCCTAAATTCAAGAAAAATGTCAAGATTGATTCAAAACCAAAAATAATTTTGTGTTAATGGTTTGACAATGTTTCTAAATGTCCTAAGATGCAATGTGAATTTTTTTGAGATTTTTAGAAACCTAAATGATATTTTAATTAATTAATTTCCATTAATTAATTAAAATAAACATTTAAATATTTTAAAAATTATTTTTTAATGCAAAAAATAAAAATAAAAATGTTTTCTGGTTGAGAAAAATATTTGAAATGAAAATGCAAAAGGAAAATATTTTTAGGATTTTTTAACTATTTTAAATAAATGATGCAAAATAAAATGAGAAAAAATGAATTAAAAATGAATTAAAACAGAAGTAATCTAATCTGATGGTTTAGATTCAAAACTGGGGAATTTGGTTTGACCTGGCGCGCATCTGGACGGCCAGAATTTAAACTGAGCTAATTTTCATTAATTAAATTAATTAAGTGGATTAGGGCTAAGTGGGTTAATCTGGGTCGTGCGTGTCTTAACCTAATCCTAATCCAATGGCTACAAATCAAACTGGCAAATTAATTAGAGATTAGGGCTAATTATTTTCAGGCGGCCGGAGACAAACTCCGGTCGTCTTCTGCGGCGGGACAAAAACCCTAAAACCTCCCCTAGGCAATTTTAAACCCTCAAACCTGCCCAGAAACATTCCCCACACTTCTAGCAACTCAAGTCAACAATCAAACATCATTTATCATTCAAGAACAAGCTGAATCGAATCAAAACAAAATCATGTCCAAACTTTCAGACATTCATAAAATGCTCATTTTTCCACCATTTTCAAAAATAAACACATCAGTTTGACCAGCATAACATATAAAATCACATTGCAACAAAAGAAATGAGTTATGGAAAAATGTTTTTGGATGGTTACCTGAGCTTGAACTTTACAACTTTGAGCTTTCTGGACCTCTTCCTTGTGCAAACTCACTCCCTTTGACCTCCTGATGAAGCTGTAATGCTTGGAAAGCTTTGAGAGTGGCTGGTTTGAGTGTTAGCAACTCAACTGGTCAAGAATCGTGTTTTGGCTATGGAAGGTTTTTGGCTGTTTTAATGGTTGCTTTGTGTTCTATAGATGATTTTGAGATGAATGGTGAAATTGGTTTTGAGTTTGAGTGTGCGAGCAGAGAAATTCGAAGGATTTTGCAAATGAGGGGATTTTTGAGAACTTGGGCAATATGAGGTTTCAGGCTGGCTTGTTGTGTGTTATGGCTTTGGTTTGATCCACATAACAAGTTGTGATAGGCCAGAGAATGGGTGGTGGCTGCAGCTGATTGGTATGGGCTTCTTGCAAAAGAGTCAAAAGTTTTTGTCCTTGGGGTATGGGCTGGGATAGAAGTGGTACAAAGGCATGTCTGGTTCAGCATAGATCAAGGATGTCCATGGAATTGGTTTTGAGGCAATACAGCAAGTGTGTGAAAGGTTCTATGTCATTTTGCAATTTTATGAAGTTTTGGCCCTTTTGTGATTTCTTCATGGGCAAGGCATGAAAACTTGAGATTCTTTGGGCAATTCTGAGTTTTGGGCAATGCACTATGTTTGTATGATGTTTAGAAGTGTATTTGAAGTCACAAAATGGCTTGGCAAGTGGTTTTGCAAAAATCCCTCTTTGGTGCATTCTTGAAAATTATGTGATTTTTGCCAACTTTGACAAGCCATATCTTGAGTTCCATAATAAATTAGAACTTGTTCTTGTACTTTTTGAAAAGGGAATGATCCAATCTACAACTTTCATGACCAATAATTTTTCATTTGAAGCATTTTTGGTTGAGAAAGAGGAGGTTGAAAAACTTTCCAAAAATGGAAAGTTTACATTACAAGTCATTTCCATTTTTGGCAATTTCTGGTTTAGCACACTTTTCTTCAATTTTGTGAACTTCCAAGCACTTCAATGATCAAATAAAGATCATATAACTTCAATTTGATGAAAAATCCACTTTAGTTCCCATGTTGGGGGCCTCAGATGCCCTGATTTTGCTCTAACTTGCTCAGGAAGTTACCTAATGAACAGATGACTTCCACAATGAAATTCTTCATCAAACTTGGTACACATGATCCTTATAACATATTGAGACCATTAGAAACAAGAATGACCAAAAAATTTGGAGTTATGGCCTCTGAAACCAAAACCCTAATTTCAGGTCATCTGTGTAGTGAAACCCTAGCTCTGCTTCCATGCTTTGCAAGTTCTTGTGATTCTTTGACTTCCTTGATCTTTTAGGGATATAAAATGATGATTGAACATACATGGACCCTCTTGGAATGATTGGAAACCTTTGGAGTGGCTCAGATGGATCCTTGGATTGCTCAGATCACAAACCCTAGGTGCAGATGAATTTGAACTATGCAGTGAGACAAAAAATGCAATATGATATGATATGCTTGAACTAATGCAAAGATGAAAGATCACAAGCCATGGTGTGAACTTAGTGAGGGCAAATTTGGGGTGTTTACACATACGCAGTTCCAGCTATAAAAAACACAAACAAATAGTTCCCACCTTAGTTAGGCGAACTACGTCGACTCTGATCCTCATTATCCCGATGAGGTACGTAGGCAGCGGGGTAGGGCTCGTTCGAGCACATTCTTTATTTTCCCTACATTTTTCACATTCTTTCTTTCCATTCTCTTTTCCAGTTCCCTTCCTCGTTTCCAGTTCCAATTAGCAGTTCATTTGTTTAGTAGCGTCTTATTTCTCACCTTTTGAAACAAAAACGCAAGCGTGGATCCCGTCGGGTACGACGGACGGTCTGGGGTGCTAATACCTTCCCAGGTTGTAACCGACTCCCGAACCCAAATCTTTGGTTCGCAGGACCTTGTCCTTTCCTTCTTCCTCAGGTTTGTGCAACATTACCTTTCCCATTCATTCGGGATAAAAATGCCTGGCTGGCGACTCTACCTTTTCCGCGCCACTTTCGCGTTTGTACTAGGATGAAAATCCTGGGAGCGACAGCTGGCGACTCTACTGGGGAACGAATCCAGAATCTCTGGTTTCCCTTGTAGAGTCAATCCTAGCGCTTGTTTGGTTTTGTTTCTTTAGGTGTTTATCTGTTTGTTGCTGTGTGCTTTAGTTTAGCTCTACTATTTTTATTTACAGTTTTTACTTTACAGCTTTACTTTACCGCATTTATTTACTGCTTTCAGTATTTATTTTCCATGCATCATATTATACTGGACTGTCTGCTGTGCTGGTTTTCATTTTTTCTGTGGGATGGGAGTTACTGTGAGATAAGCCAAATACCCGACTTGAGTGCACTATAGGATTAGCATGGACAGACATTGTACTTCCATGGTATCTCACCATGATGAGTGGCGATGTGTTCCACACCCAGATTGCGACCATCTTGGAACTATTCTGTGTGGGGATTACCCCACTTCAGGGTACGACCTCGATAGTTATGTGCATCTGGTGACCGATCTTTGAGGACCTTAATGGAAACACCCCTCTCTAGTGATGACAGTGGCAGACCACATTTGTTGGCAAACCCACTCGCATCCGAGGGTCCATTGGGAACTCGCATAGGATGGTCTGGTTCTCTCATAGGATGGTCTGGTTCTCTCAGCTGAGGCCTCCCTGAGTAGTACATAATGCCAAAGCAATTCCCTGATTTGGTCATGAGCCATTTCTCGGAAATGGTGAATGTATTATTGCTATTCGGCTTTGAGAGTCCGTGATGTTGACCTGAGTAGCACACCCGTGAGATTGGGAGGGGTTTACAGGTTTGCAGGAACCCTAAGACCTTCAGCATACCCGCTTTGCCTTTGGTTCAGTTTTGTGATCTGGTTCTCTGGTTCTCTGGTTCTAAGATATGGATCCCGAATCAGAGGGATTGTTATTGTGATATGTTGATATTGTGACCTTGCTCCGACACCTGATTATATGATTGGCACATCACAGACACTTCACTGATCACTGCCTCGCCTTGCATAAACATCATAACATCATTAATCATTTGTGTTCTTTTTATTCTCAGGGTCCGCACTACTCCCAGTTCCTGGTCGTATACTTGCTTCAAAGATGGAGGATATCAGAAAGAAGAATATTTTCTACAAATTTTTTGATACCAAGGTGGATTTGCTCAAGCACATTGTGTCTCTTATTACCCCGGGTCATTTGGGATTTTTCAAACAGCGATATGGTGATATTTTGGACATGGTGTTCAATCTGGATAGTTCACAAAGGAGTGCCATCCATACCTTGCTACAGTATTACGACCCTAGACTCCGATGTTTCGCATTTCCTAATTTCCAGCTAGGTCCATTGCTAGAAGAGTATGTTGAGATTTTGGGACTGCCTATCAAAGATCAAATTCCTTTCAATTCAAAAATGACAAGACCGACTCATGCTGACATCGCTAAAGCTCTTTATTTGAGTTCGTCAGAGATATCTTCTAATCTGGTTGCCACCAAGGCAGGAGTACTTGGTTTTCCCTTAGAGTTTCTGGTCAGAAGAGCTGAAGAACGTGCCGTGGAAAGGCAGTGGGATTCAGTTTGCGCCATCTTGGCATTATCTGTATATGGGATAGTTTTGTTTGCTGACATGGAGAAGTTCGTGGATATGAATGCCATTCATTTGTTTGTGATGAAAAATCTTGTACCCACTCTCTTGGTAGATTTTTATCATTCAGTACACTATAAGAATTAGAAGAGACGAGGTGGCCTGGTTAGGTGTTGTGCCCCGTTATTCTACACATGGTTTATGAGACACATCCCTATTACTAGAGTATTCACAGATCCCAAAGTAATCTGGTCTCAAAAGATAAGCACGCTGACCGCCAAAGATATTAGATGGTTCACCTTAAGGCTAAAAGGGAAATAGCTCATCTCCAGCTATGGAGGGTATCCTAATGTTCCCCTCTTAGGAGTAGCTGGGGGCATTAATTACAACCCCATACTCTTAAGAAGACAATTAGGATATGCTCTGAAGAATGTTCCCAAAGATTCGGAGTTGGATCAGACTTTCTATTTCCCTGTGAAGGACAATCTCCCATTGGTTCGAGAAGATGCAGGTGCTTGGAAATTGATTAATAGAAAGGGTATAGAACGCTTGGGCAGGAGTAATAATCAAATGTTTCCCGAATTTGAAGCTTGGGTGAGAGAGAAAGCTCAAGTAACTCTAATCCCTTTCTCTGCACCGTTACCACCACCTACCATAGTGCCTTTAGAAGATTATCAGAAATTGGAAGCTTTGGTCAAGCAACTTAGAGTTGAGAATCAGGAGGCTTACAATTCTTGTCAGCAATTGATGATTTAGAACCGGCAGTTAGAAGATAGAGCTCTCCGAGCTGAAGAGACAGTTCGTCTTAAGCAGAAGGACTTCGAGAAAAGGGAGCTATACTTTAAGAGGAGAGGATTGGCTAAGATCCATAAGGCGAGTCAGCGCCGGAGGGATAAGAAAGAACTGAATGAGGCTAATGAAGCCATTACACTTTGGCAGGAGAAGTGGAGCGATAATCAAAAAAAGAAAAAGGAGGTAAAAGTTGAATCCGAGTTGAAGATCAAGAACCTTCAGGATGCCCTAGTTAAGCAAGAGAAGTTAGTTCAGAAGGCACAAGAGAAACAGAAAGAGTATCTTCATCATATGACAAAGAGCCAACAAATAGCTGAAGATGTCCAGAAAGAAGTTGAAGAGCTGAAGCTTCGTGCTGATGTGAAGAAGTCAAGGGCCGAGCTGGGTCCGAGTAAAGAGAACGAGATGACTTTCCTGCAGCAGATTGAAGAGTTACATGCTTCCTTTGATCTAAGGGACCTCCTCATCCAGAGACTCATCCAGGAGCCCCACCATCCGGATATCGTTCAGTTGTTCCAGAATGTCAAGCGTCTTAGCTGGAGGCTGCAAGACTTAGAGCTCCCTAGGGTTTAGTTTCATGTTATTGTACTTGGATTACCCACATGCTTGTTGTGGGATTCCTTTTATTGATATAATTTGTTGTTCTTTTAATTGGCACCCTTCGAGGACTTTGTTATTTCAAACTTCAGTTTATGTGATTGACTTGCTTTGAATCTCTTGTTTGTTATTTGTTGCACTGACACGGGATAATGAGCACCAATTCTCCACGGCCATCACTTTATTTGAACATCACTTGGGTCTTCTTCCCAATTGTTATTCTCTTAATACCAGGACCGGAAAGAGGAAAGGCCTTGGGAATAAAAGGAACACATTGCATTGCATACGCATCATTTGCATTTCTTCTTTGTTTTTGCAGGTTTTTCTACAGGATGCTTAACTTATCTGTGTTACAAGCAAAGATTGCGAGAGCTGCCAAGACCCGGCATCTCCGACAAGATATCCCACATTGCTACCCAACTCGCAGCAACCAGAGGACAATCATGGACGCTATGCAAACCGAGCTTAATAAGTTTCGCACCAGAATGGGAGAATTCATGGTCATGATGCAAGGGATGGCTCAGGGACATCAAGAATTAAGGAATGCAATTCAAGGGCTCAACCCTCCTCAGACTAATATTCCTGTGACCACTACTGACGTGCAAGTGGCACCTCCCAACACCAGCAATGGCCCAGGTGGACCTCAAGTTCCGGAACAGGGCACAACAACTTTCATTTCGGTACACGACAGGAAGGAGGATCAGTTCTCTCCTTACAACAACGACATGGGGTTCGGTGGAGAAGGAAATCTTCAAGACTTTTTTATGCTTGCTGAGAAAGTCAAAGCCCTCGAGTGTATGGACACTTTGGGGATATATGTGTCTGACATGGGCCTGGTCCCCGGGGTGGTTATTCCTCACAAATTCAAGCCGCCCACTTTTGACAAGTATAACGGTAGCTCCGTCCCAAAGACTCACTTGTAGGCATTCTATCGAAAGATCGCTGCCCATACTAGGGATGAAAAGCTCTGGATGTACTACTTCCAGGATAGTCTTTCCGGAGGGTCCTTGGAATGGTATATGAAGCTAGAGAGAAGTTCTGTAAGAAACTGGAAGGAATTGGGAGAAGAATTCCTCAAGTAGTATCAATATAATATTGACATGGCGCCTAGTTGCACTCAACTTCAGAATCTGACTCAGAGGAACTCAAAGAGTTTCAAATATTACGCACAAAGGTGGCGTGAAATGGCCGCTAGAGTGCAACCGCCTTTGTTGGAGAGAGAAATGGTAGACTTGTTCCTGGATACCCTCCCTGGGCATTTCATGGAAAGGCTAGCTGGATGTTCTTCAAGTGGATTCTCATATATCATCTTGACTAGCGAAAGGATAGAAAGTTGGATCAAGCAAGGGAAGATTCAGAACGGAGGCGCTTCAAATTCCGGTATCAAGAAACCCTTCGTGAAGAGAAGAGAAGGAGAGACTGGTGCAGTGTACACGTAGAGGGGAGGAAGTAGCAGAGGTTTTTATCAGCAAGTGGCCCCTGTCACTATCTCAACTCCACCTGTTCAACGGAAAGTCCAACCACCGCAGTCGCAACGTCAGCAAGGGTATCAACAAAGAGCTCCTCGTCCATACTACCCCCAGAAGAACAGAGAAAAACATTTCAAAGTTCCCCCGATATCCTATTCGCAGCTTTTGAAGAATCTCCTACAACTCCAGATGATTCAACTCCGAACTCTATAACCCCCAAAGCCAAGCCAAATCCCCGAGGGTTATGATACAAACGCCAGATGCGAATTTCATTCCGGAGCTCCCGAGCATACCATAGAGAACTGCAAAGCACTGAAGCATGTTGCTCAAGACCTACTGGATTCTAAAGCGATTAATTTTGCTCCTACTCCTAATGTAATACAGAATCCTATGCCTTTTCACGGAGGTACGGTTGGGGCAGTTGATGAAGGGGAGAATCTAAACTTGGTGTGTGATGTCAATGACCTGCAGACTCCGTTGAATGTTGTCAAAGTCTTCTTGTCACAGAAGAGAATTTTTCCTGGATGTGAAGTTGGTTGTCAGGGATGTGCTGAAGCTACTAATGGTTGTGAGCAGTTGAAAGCAGGGATCCAGAGCATGATTAATGAGGGAGTGTTGCAATTTGACAAGGTTGTAAAAGAAAGTGAAGTATCTAAAGTAACCATCTTCTACGATCCATCTCAAGTTCCTTCACGGGCCAGAGCGGCACCGATAACCATTACCACTGCAGGACCAGTATTGTATCAGAGCAATATAGCCATTCCCTGGAATTATGGTGGCGAAGTATATTGTAACGGCCAGAAGCAAGAGTTAGCCACGTCTAGTACAACCCCAGCTCAAGTAGAAAATGTTGGAGTAGGGGGCTTTACTAGAAGTGGAAGGTTATCTGCGCCGGAAGCACTAAGAAATAATGTGATACCACCCAGAGACACCGCAGAAGCCCAGGCTAAAGCAAGAGGGAAGCAGCCAGTGGTTGTCAATGAGCTCGCGCCAGTAACTGATCCAGACCTTACCTTTGATAAAGAAGCTGAAGAATTTCTGAGGATTATCAAAAAGAGCGACTACAAGATTGTGGATCATCTGCAGCAGACTCCGTCGAAGATTTCCATCTTGTCCTTGCTCATGTGTTCTGATTCCCACAGGAAGGCTCTCTTGAATATTCTAAACAAGGCGTATGTTCCTCAGGATATTTCAGTAAATCAGTTGGAAGCGGTGTTATCTAGTGTCAATGTCAGTCACAGATTGGGCTTTACAAACATGGATCTAACTTCTGAAGGGCATGCTCATAATCGGGCATTGCATATCTCTTTAGAATGTAAAGGTGCAGTACTCTCTCACGTGTTGGTAGATACCGGATCATCGTTAAATGCTCTGCCCAAGAAAGCATTGATGAAGTTGGATTATGATGGAGTAGTTCTAAAGCCCAGCAACCTGGTAGTTTGAGCATTTGATGGGTCGAGGAGATCGGTGTTCAGGGAGGTGGAGTTACCAATTAAAGTAGGTCCGCAAATCTTCAATACCACATTTTACGTAATGGATATACAACCTGCATACAATTGTTTGCTCGGAAGACCTTGGATACATTCAGCAGGAGCAGTATCGTCTGCACTTCATCAAAAGCTAAAGTTCATCTGGGAGGGTCAAATTGTAACTATCAGTGGGGAAGAAGACATTTTTGTTAGTCATCTGGCTTCATTCAAGTATGTGGAGATGGATGGCGAAATAGTTGAAACTCCATGTCAGGCTTTTGAGCCCTTGAAAACTGAACAAGCCTCTGCAGTGTCAGCTTTTCCTGAAAAACCGAAGAAGGGGGTTTCCGTGGCCTCTTATAAGCAAGCTCTTGAGTTGGTAGAGTCAGGGGTGCGACAAGGTTAGGGTAGTCTAGTAGAAGTGCCAGAAAAGAAAGATTTGTTCGGAATTGGTTACCATCTTGGGAAATCATCTTCTGGACCGAATGCTAAAGGTCATCAAAGCCCGATTACTTTCACGAGTGCGGGAGTGGTGGATTACAGAAATATCAATGTCGTGCAGGATGACGCAGTTGATAGTGACTGTGACCTAGATGAGTGGATAAGGCTACTGTTCCAGGAACTCAGCTCAGCAATTGGACATCAGAAAGGCTTATCCCGGTCACCTCTTTCGAAGAGTAATAATTTTTGTTTCTGTTTTTCTGTATTCAAGCACTATGTTTTGCCCGAGGCATAGTAGCTCTTTGTAAGGGTTCTTTTGTTCTTAACACAATTCATAATCATAAATAAAGCCAACGTTTCACATTCATTCATGTTGTTCTTTGTCTTTCATTTTTTGCTTTTTTGTTTTTCAAAAAAGAAAGAAAAGTTTTAAAATGGCAATGTTTTTCATTTTCTCAAGTTTTTGCTAAAGCCTTGCATGAATCACCATTCATGCAGGTGCTCGTCACCGGATCTTATCAATGACGACCCTGTTATGGTTGAGTATGACTTCGACAATCCAATTTATCAAGCCGATGAGGAGGGTGAAGAGGCTTGCGAACTACCTGAAGAATTGGCCAGACTGCTTAGGAAGGAGGAGAAGATGATTCAGCCGCACGAAGAAGTTGTCGAAGTGATAAACCTGGGTACTGAAGAAGACAAGAAAGAAGTCAAGATCGGGGCCGCATTAGAAGAATCTGTCAAGACTCATTTAATTGCTATGCTTCGAGAGTATGTTGATGTCTTTGCATGGTCCTACCAAGATATGCCTGGTTTAGACACTGACATTATGATGCACAAGCTACCTCTGAGAGAATATTGTCCTTCAGTGAAGCAGAAGTTGAGGCGCACACGTCCTGATATGGCAATCAAAATAAAAGAAGAAGTACAAAAACAATTTGATGCTGGTTTCTTGGCCGTGACCAGTTACCCTCCGTGGGTTGGCAACATTGTGCCGGTCCCTAAGAAAGACGGTAAAGTCAGGATGTGTGTAGACTACAGGGATTTGAATAGGGCCAGCCCCAAAGATGACTTCCCTCTACCTCACATAGATGTGCTCGTCGATAATACTGCTCAGTTTTCTATGTTCTCTTTAATGGACGGGTTTTCCGGTTATAACCAGATCAAGATGTCTCCCGATGATATGGAAAAGACAACCTTCATCATGCCTTGGGGCACTTTCTATTACAAGGTTATGCCATTTGGTTTGAAGAATGTTGGAGCCACTTATCAACGGGCGATGGTGACGCTATTTCACGACATGATTCATCATGAAATTGAGGTTTATGTTGATGATATGATAGCAAAATCCCAAACAGAGGAAGAGCACTTGGTTAATCTAGCAAAGTTGTTTGACAGACTCCGGAAGTTCAGACTGAGGTTGAATCCGAATAAGTGCACCTTCGGGGTCCATTCCGGCAAGCTACTCGGCTTCATTGTTAGTGAGCAGGGAATTGAGATTGATCCAGCCAAAGTGAAAGCCATCTAGGAGATGCCTGAGCCAAAGACTGAAAGCAAGTGCGTGGTTTCTTAGGAAGACTAAACTACATTGCACGGTTTATCTCTCACCTAACGGCCACGTGTGAGCCCATCTTTAAGCTTCTGAGGAAGAATCAGGCCATTAAATGGATTGAAGATTGCCAGCAAGCCTTTGACCAAATCAAAGAATACCTACTAGAACCTCCAATTCTCATGCCTCCAGTGCCAGGGAGACCTTTAATCATGTATCTTATCGTGCTTTAAGGATCGATGGGATGTGTGTTGGGACAGCAGGACGAGTCTGGTCGAAAAGAGCACGCCATTTATTACCTTAGCAAAAAGTTTACCGATTGCGAGACACGCTACTCAATACTCGAGAAAACTTGCTGCGTTTTGGCATGGGCTGCTCGCCGACTAAGACAGTACATGCTGACTCACACTACTATCTTAATTTCCAAGATGGATCCTATGAAATACATTTTCGAGAAGCCGACTTTGACAGGGAGGGTAGCCCGATGGCAGATGATACTAACAAAGTATGATATACATTACACTTCGCAAAAGGCAATCAAAGGAAGTGTATTGTCAGAATACTTGGCTCAGCAGCCAATTGATGATTATCAACCCATGAGGTTCGAGTTTCTGGATGAGGACGTCATGTTCCTCAAGATGAAAGACTATGAAGAACCATTTCCGGAGGAGGGGCCAGATCCTGAATCCAAATGGAAGTTGATGTTTGAAGGAGCTGTGAACATGAATGGAAGTGGAGTAGGTGTTATTATCATCTCACCAGAAGGGGTCCATACACCTCTAGCTGCTCGGTTGAATTTCGAATGCACTAACAATGAGGTAGAGTATGAAGCTTGCATCATGGGGATTGAGGAGGCAATCGACTTACGAGTCAAGAAACTCGAGATCTTCAGAGATTCTGCTCTGGTGGTGAATCAAGTCAACGACAAATGGCTAGTTCATCAACCTCACTTGGTTCCTTACAGTGATTATGTCAGGAGGCTGTTAACTTTCTTCACCAAAGTCAAGTTGAGTTATATTCCTCGAGATGAAAACCAATTCGCCGATGCTCTAGCAACTTTGTCGTCTATGATTAAAGTTTGTCAAGAGAATTTCGTGCCTCGAATTACGGTATCCCGTCTTGAAAGACCTGCTTATGTCTTTGCAGTTGACAGTGGTGAAGATAACAAGCCTTGGTATCATGATATCAAGCAATTCTTGAAGGCTCAAGAATACCTGGCTGGGGCATCCAGTAAGGACAAGAAGACCCTCAGAAGACTGGAAGGAGGTTTCTTCTTGAATCAAGATTGTGTGCTATACAAGCAAAACTTCGACATGGTTCTGCTCAGATGCATGGATAAACACGAAGCAGACTTGTTGATGCAAGAGGTTCATGAAGGTTCCTTTGGTACCCATGCTGGAGGACACGCTATGGCTAAGAAATTGTTGAGATCGGGATATTATTGGATTACCATGGAATCCGATTGTGGTAAATACTCCCGTAAATGTCACAAGTGTCAGATTTATGCTGATAAGGTTCATGTGCCTCCGATTCCATTGAGTGTCATGTCTTCACCATGGCCATTCGCTATGTGGGGCATTGATATGTTTGGCAAGATAGAGCCGACAGCTTCTAACGGTCATCGCTTCATCCTGGTTGCTATAGACTATTTCACGAAGTGGGTCGAAGCGGCATCTTACGCCAATGTCACTAAACAAGTGGTAGCCCGATTTATTAAAAGAGACATCATTTGCTGGTACGGAATTCCTGAAAGGATCATTACTGATAATGGTTCTAATCTCAACAACAAGATGATGGCCGACTTGTGTTAGGATTTCAAAATAGAGCACCACAACTTTTCTCCATATTGCCCCAAAATGAATGGCGCCGTCGAGGCGGCCAACAAGAACATCAAGAAGATTGTGTAGAAGATGGTTGTAACATACAAAAACTGGCATGAGATGCTACCATTTGCGTTGCATGGGTACAGAATACCAGTGCGTACTTCAACAGGGGCAACCCCGTTCTCACTGGTGTATGGTATGGAGGCAGTCCTACCAATTGAAGTGGAAATCCCCTCATTGAGGTTGATGATGGACATTAAGCTAGATGAAGCTGAGTGGCTCCGATCCAGATATAATCAATTAAGCCTCATTGAAGAAAAGCGTCTAGCAGCTGTATGCCATGGACAGTTGTATCAGCGGCGGATGAAGCAGGCTTTTGACAAGAAGGTACGACCACAGAGGTACATACCAGGTGACTTGGTGCTGAAAAGGATTCTTCCTCCTCTTAACGATCATAGGGGCAAGTGGACACCCAACTATGAAGGACCGTTCATGGTTAAAAAGGTTTTCTCAGGTGGAGCCTTGATGCTGACAACCATGGACGGAGAAGACTTCCAATCTCCTGTCAATGCAGACGCAGTAAGAAAATAGTTCGTGTAAAAAAGGACCCGCTGGATAAAAACAGAATAAAGATCCAGGCAAAAATGGGCATCCCGACAAGCCAAAAACAGAATAAAAGGCTCGGGAAAAATTTAGGGAAATCTAAAAAAAAATGTACACCCGCTGAGTTGAAAAGCCACATCGGACAACTCAGGCAAAAAAAGGGTATCCCGGTGGATTGAAAACCTGAAAGGGCGATCCACGCAAAAGAGGGATTAACACGAATGACTGCGATCTGCGAGATCCGTAACCTATCTACAGTTGAGGCTATCCTAAGGGTTGAAGATCAGTTCAATTACCTTTCTCAAGGGGCAGAGCGAGCAAAGCGTCTTGAAGATATACGAGTCATAACCGGGTTGAAACTTGATGAGATCCACTCATTACATTGCCAATAGGATAGTTTTTTTTCCTTTTTGGATGTTTCCTCTTTCCAGAGAACTGCTTCCTTTGTATTGCCTATTCAGGGCCATTTTCCGAATCAATAAAAATTCAACTTCAGTCAATTTATGACTATTTGCTTCTTGTTTTTGTTTTTCATCTAGCATTGATTGATTGCGAAAATGTCCAGCAAATTGTGATTTATATTGTGTCGTGAACATTTGAATGCTTTTTAACTCGTGCAGGAGTGTCGTACCTCGAAAAATACGATCCTCGCGAATGCGGTTGCAGCTGGGCTGACTTGAGAGTCGCCACCTAATTTTGATTTATTCCCAAAGAGGGAAAGGGAAAATATAGATAAAACCCGGGAAGAAAGGATAAAGACAAGGTCAACGTAACCATTGTCGGGGTTCGGAAGTCGGTTATGCAGGGGGAAGGTATTAGCACCCCCTACATCCATCGTACTCGATGGGAACCTTCTAAGTTGTCACGCGTGAAAGGATGTTTTATGCCTAATGAATTACTTGCTAAAAGAGGAAAAAGGGATTAAATTTTATTATCTTTCTTTAGGAGTCGAATTGCACTAAAGACTATGGATAGTTTATTCCGAACCAACAAGCCAAGTGTCTTGCGACGGAATAATCAGAGCGAATAACGAGAGCTCGTAATCCTCCTTTCTACCACTTAAGGCTCGTGGCGCACAATTTCTCTCATATTATTAAAGTGTTTTAATACCTAAGACCACTTGACGTTGGATCAAGGGTTTGGACTTAAAAGAACCGTCTTGGTAGGTCGATTGCGAGACATAAAGCGATCGCGAAGGGTGAGTGCAAAATGGAAGTTAAAGGTTAAATGGTTACGCGAGAACGATTCCTAATACTAAGCTAAGGTGGAGCCGTTGGAGCTCGAATTAAACCGAAAGCGTCGAAATTTAGCTCTTTAACTGTCTTAGAATCGATTCAAAGTTAGAATCATTCTATAAGAAGTCGAGCATTACTTTATAATCAAATGATTATTTAAATAAAAGAAATGCGATAATAATTAGTCTCATATTGATTTAAATAACATCGATTTGTTGAAATCGAATATTTAAATCGTTTGTTATATCATCGACCATAAAAATAAAATAAAGTTGAAATAATAATAAAATAAAAGTTTGGCCTCATATTTAATTTAAATAACGTCGATTTATTTGAAATCGAATATTTAAATATTTATTCATCGGCCGAATAAATAATAAATCAAGATAATATGAAACATTAAGAAGAATAAACGCGCGGCCTCAAATTAGGGGATAACGTCGATTTATTAGAAATCGAATACCACCACTTATCATTGGCCGAATAATAATAAAGTCGGTAAATAATAATGGATCTAAAATTAATTAGAAACCATAAGAAATAATAAGAAACGGTCTCATATCAATTTGGACAACGTCGCAAAGTGGAATGTCACAAATCGGATAATAATATCATAGACCAAATAATAAATAAATCAATAAATTGATAAAATAATAATAAAGAGAAATAGGCCTCAAATTGATTTAGACAATGTCGCATAATGGAATGTCGATAAATCATATTTTTATCATAGGCCCAAAATAATAAATATAAAATAATGAGAAAATAATGAAATCGGTCTCAATTTAACGGATAAAGTCGATTAAATAATCGAGTATCACATTTTATCATTAACCAACTAAATCGAATAATCGATTAAAATAATAGCGAAAAATAAAGAAAATGGCCTCATACCGGTATCGATAACGTCGAATCAAAATATGATTGAATATCGATACCATAATTATATCATTGGCCCCGAAATATATAATAAAATATTCACATGAAATTTCTGAATAGTGCATAAAAATTTAAAAATAATAAAATCCATAAAAAATTTAAGAACAATATACAAATTAAAACAATAACCCACAAATAGAGGGATGAGCTGCATAATCGAAACATGATTAGCCGGGCCATTAAGCCTATAAACATAAAAAACACGGATTGAAATAATGGCCCAACAAAAACAATGAAATTAAACACAAAACTATCCTTTTTACTGTTCAGAAAAAAACAATCAATCAGTTTTTAGAAAAGAGAAGGAAAGGTAATAAGAATAAACCAAAAATGGGGTCACGCTCTTCAAAACTCAGAAAAGCTGTTCTTCATAAAGCAACACGGCTCACCCTCTCTCAAGAACAAATCCGACGGCGATGGTAAGAACGCGGCGAATCCGTCTTCCTCCCTCAAGCGGGTTCGATCTCCGTTCAGCGATTCACACTGCGGAGGTCCTTTGGAGTTCGGATCGGCGGATCGCGATTTAACTCGAATCTTTCTCAGCTCTGCGACTCAGTTCTCTTTGCTTTTGGTTTATTATGGAAGGGTGGTGTTATGAAAGCTATGTTCCGGCTGATGTAGTTTCGCTTTGATTTCGGTGAGCTCGTTTATGGAAGCTGATGGTGTATGAATCAAATTTGGTGAGTTATTCAAACTTAGGGTTTTCAATATGTCCTCCTTTTTTATTGAGTGAGTCCTCATTTATAGGAAAAGGTTGAGGCTCAAAACTAGTGAGATTGAGGAATTTTGGCGAGGAAATCTTGTGAGAGTGAGCTAGATGGATCTTCTATGAAATTTGGTGAGGATTGTGTGGGGACCGAGTGATTGCGACAGCTGAAATTTGTTTGTAGTGAGGTGGTTTCCTTCTAGAATGCTTGTGGACCCGGGTAACTTTATTGAATTTTCACTGCAAAACTGATTTTTTACTGCTATTATTTTACCGCACAAATTCTGTTGAATAAGTTTGGATAACTTATACGTTAAATTTCTTTTCACGCTGCAGGTTCTGACATGGTTTGTATAAACAATGCCTTGGCAAGCTGATTATAATGTAACCCCTGGCAAATTGATTGTAGGGTCAAGCACCAAATGGCAAAATGAATAGCTAGGGCAATATGGATTTTGCTCCAACTGAAAGCATGTCGCAAGGTGCAGAACCGGGCCTCTCGAATGGGACTCTTGGTTACTCTATCATGTATTTCAATGAGCTTTTTACTGACTGCGAATTTGTTTCCGCTGCTACCAAACTTGTTTTGTTCAACCTAACTTGAATCATCTATTATCTGCATTTTTATTACATGACACAGGTTTGATAATCACAGATGGGCGGCTTGTGGAACGTTGGAATATTGTTGCATGAATATCACCTAGCTTGACACCATCCCAATACATAGCACTCAAGACATACACAGTAGCAAGACAGTTGAGGCCTAAAAACATCTGAAGGGTTGCTACTAAGGTGCTCTGATTTGGATTTCTTTGCTGACATAAAAATATGCATATGTTGTTTTCTCTTTTCAATCTTTGTGTAAAGTGTGAACTCATGATGCCCTCTTTTAACATGATCACCTTGTCTTTTAAAGAAACATGGAGCAAAGTGCAATTTTGTGACTTGGCTTGAGACTTGGATTGCTTGAAAAAATGCGAGCGCCTCTTCATATAACTGAACCTCCACGGCTATTTCTCCAACTTGGGGAACATCAAAGCTATCGAGTCTATTGACATAATCCGTTACTCTGGATGAATCAACCTCCATTGCTGTCAAGATGAGAAGATTCTGAAGATCAAAGTTCCTGATGCAGAACCGGGTTCAGGACTCCCTTATAATTCTGGTATGTAACTCTTAACTCTAGGCCTTGTATTTTGATTCTAATAACCTTGCGAGCCTGATAGGAGCTTTCTCCAAACTTGTCGGCACGTTCAATCAAGCGAGCCTAGAATTGAAGTCTTCAAATTCCAAAGTAGATGTTCTTGTAACATATCTCATGAACAGATCAGATGCCACTGTCAATGAGATAGAGGTTGTATCCCATACTTTGAGGGTATCAGAGGCATTCTTGAGTTCGATTTCAAACTGCATCTTAGTGAAAGCTTTACTGGAGCTGATAACAACAGCGAGGGCATGAGTTGTGGCGACAGTCTCGGCCAACTTGAGGTGATTACGCCAACTATCAAATTCAACAATTACATAGAAACCGGCATCTTTATCGGTGCATGAATTAGCTGATAACGATGGAATAGATTTTCTTCGTCTACATTTCTTCTGGATAACAACAAAACACCTGCTGCAGTCTGGCTTGCGCGATGACGGGAACAAAATTCTTGATTATTTGATGGAGAGTTGGTATTCATATGGACAATCATCACATGGATTGGATTTTGTTTCCGGAACAGTATCATGGGAGAACTTGCACCTATCACCCTCATTGCGCCTTCCTTTCATATAATGGCGACAAAATGCGATGGCTTTTGGTTTGTCATGAGGTAACCGCAAGTTTCGTTCACGTCAATGATTTGATGCCTTGCATTTTAGATTGTAATTTGGTGCTGATTCTGTCCGTTCTCTGTAGGTTTTGAAAAGTCATGGAGTATCACATAGGTATGCTTTCATCATCTTCCGCCTTGAGGTACCTGTTTCTTTGTGGTCTTTTGTATGTTGCCATTTGTGTGTATTGAGAATCATCATACATCTTAACATTGTACAACTGCTACTGTCATGACCTTCATGGCTTTTAAATGATCCCTAGTTTTCTAGTTATGATTATTGCATTTCAAATTGAGCAATCACAACACGTGGAAAGTTGTTTAGATATAGATCCGCCTTTGGCTTAATACTTGTTGGTTTATGACTGACGGTAATACACTCTTATGATGGCTTGTGTTGCTGCTTGGAGCTTCGAGTTAATTGAATTTTGCTCATCTGAACTTAGTTGATTTATGAGATGCTTCTCCAAGACTGGAATTTTGGATCTCTGCTGCTTCTGAGGTCCTTCATCAGATGGAGGGACAGCAGCCGGCCTTGGTGGCCGACCTGAAGCAGGGTTCACTTGTCAAGCACCAGATGCAGCTACCCCTTGTTGTTGTTGAATACTTGGTGGATTTCCCCAAGATACAACACTGTTGACATTGGCAGGTTGATGTTTGGCCGGTTAGCCGTGAGAGCAAAAATGGTCTAAGGAATGCTTAATTTAGAGCTTTGGAGAAAGTTTGGAGCTGAAGATGGTACTTGAAGCATGAGGAAATTTTGAAGAAGGTATTTAGGCATATGCATTATCAGAAAATAAGACAGAATCCACATATGGCCTAATAACCAAATTTTCATTTCTTGAATTTGTGGTAGTCTTTTGAAACTTTTTTTCTGTGTTCGCAGGCTTGTTACGAGTTGAAGCTGGCTTTAATTTGAAGCATCCTCTAAGATCAGTCCATTGGTTTTGTATGATATAAATTGGAACCTTATGTCTTTATAATTTACATGGTGGTCTTGTAACATTTGAAAATTAGATAGAAACAGGACCAAAGGTTGTAAATCTATGTCTGCTTATCTTTTGAATTGGATTTGCCTTTGAATGAATGAAAATGTAGACCTGTCATTTCTTTGAAATTTTGTGCCTTTGAGTTCAACTAGCTTAAGATTTTGTTTATAATAATTGACTGAATATTCAACAATAATCTGAGCTAATCCACTGTCGCAGCAGAACTTGTGATTGTATTCATTATGGCATTTCAACTTTGGCCATGAACTACTTTTACCAATTTTGTCTTTGCTTGAATCTCTTTACCTTATGCTAGAATTATTTTGGATTAAATTCAGGCTGCTCTTGCATTATTTGACTTGTTATGTATTTGGACCTCTTGAAACATGGCTATAACATGCCATGCTTGAATCAAATCCATGAATCAAATTCAAATCTCCTTTGAATTATTCGTTGAAAACAAACTTAGAGTGAAATCTTGAGAAAAATAATCCAATCATAAATCGGTAAATGATCTTTCTTGTACCAACGTGGACATGGGCCTTGGATTTGTAAACTTGTACCTTTCAACTTTAAACAAAACAATGCCAATTTTTATCATGTTTGAATTTGAATAATCCATATGAGACCCCCTTTTTGTACCATTTTAGAACAAATCTTGAACAAATGACATGTTTGAATTCCTTTGAGTCAATAACGAGAACATGGACGTACACAATTAAAAAATTGCAACGATCTTGATTACGGAACCAAACCAGACATCTTGACTACTCTGCATCCTGCTTTCATCACACTTTATCTAATGGACCATAAACGAAATCATAGAGACTCCTTGTGATATTGACCCTAAAAATAGAAAAAGAAAACTAAAACCACATATTCTTTTTTTTTATTTTCTGAACAAAGATTAGACAAAAATAAAATGCAGGTAGGACAAATTTGGGGTACAACAGATGCCCCTATCTAATTGTCTTAAACTTGAAGTGAACGGCCACAGGGCGTTCGATTCTAAAGTAAAAGTCAATTAGATATAAGCAGACCCAAAATTTGTCCGATGCAAAAATGCAATGCGATGTTGAAATGTGATATGCATGCATGGATGCAATTGTTGGGGATTAAATGCAATTTGAATGCGATATGAAATAATATGACATAAAGTCTGAAATGAAGAAATGATTGAATGAGAAGAAAACAATGAAAATGATAAGGTAAGAAACTGGTTAGGACACAAGATATTTCTGAAACTTTGTCTGGGTTACAGAGAGTAGTCATAAATACCTGAGATAAGAGAAATAAACCACGAGAAAGGTACATCCAGAAAAGTCTATGGATGCACAAACATCAAATTTGGAAATCAACGCCTGAAACATCTAAAGAACATTAGATGTGGAATGAAACCAAACGAAGAAGGTACACCAAGGGAAAAGTCAAACTTTTCAACTAGAAATAAATATTCTTTCCAGATTCTTAATGGGATTAACCAGAGAAAGAAATTGGAATATAATGAAACTCTTAATAAGGTTGTTAGAGGAACACACTTTGAAATTCCTCAATGGGATTAACCGGAGAGAGAAATTATAAGGACACAAATTATTTATCAATGGGAACAACTGGAGTGAGAAATTAAAAGAAATAAGAGCTTCTCAATGGGATTAACCGGAGTGAGAACTTCGAAGGAAATAAGAATTTCTCAATGGGAACAACCGGAGAGAGAAATTAGAAATAAACAAATAACTTCTCAATGGGAACAACCAGAGTGAGAAAGTTCAAGGAAATAAGAATTTCTCAATGGGAACAACCGGAGAGAGAAATTAGAAAGAAACAAATAACTTCTCAATGGGAACAACCAGAGTGAGAAAGTTAAAGGAAATAAGAATTTCTCAATGGGAACAACCGGAGAGAGAAATTAGAAAGAAATAAGAATTTCTCAATGGGAACAACCGGAGAGAGAAATTAGAAATAAACAAATAACTTCTCAATGGGAACAACCAGAGTGAGAAAGTTAAAGGAAATAAGAATTTCTCAATGGGAACAACCGGAGAGAGAAACTAAAAGAAATATAGGAATTTCTCAATGGGAACAACCGGAGTGAGAACTTCGAAGGAAACAAAAAGCTTCTCAATGGGAACAACCGGATTGAGATAGTTGAAGGAAATAAGAATTTCTCGATGGGAACAACCAGATTGAGAAATTAGAAGGAAATAAGGATTTCTCAATGGGAACAACCGGAGAGAGAGAAACTAGAAGGAAATAAGGATTTCTCAATGGGAACAACCGGAGAGAGAAACTAAAAGAAATATAGGAATTTCTCAATGGGAACAACCGGAGTGAGAAAATTAAAGGAAATAAGAATTTCTCAATGGGAACAACCAGAGTGAGAAAGTTAAAAGAAATACGAATTTCTCAATGGGAACAACCGGAGAGAGAAATCTGAACAAAAATGAATTTCTCAATGGGAACAACCGGAGAGAGAAATCTGGATCCAAGAATAACATTGGATGGAAGACAGAGTGACAGACATGACTGCCTTGACAGGTGCCAATTGAGTTAGACTTTGACTTTTGTTGGTTGCCAATAGAAATTGGACTTTAAGGATGCCAAACAAAATTGGACTTTGACCACAAGGTAAGATGACAAGACCTCGGGAAATGCAAATGAGCACCAAGTAAACTTAGAGCTATGCTTGATATGAAATTGTGTAATGTAAATGGTCGAAGCTTGCAAAGCAAATGCTAATGCGAATGCAAATGATGAGACCAATAGATAAGACTCTTTTGCAACAGTGCGACAGAAGAAACTGATTCCACAACACAATGAACTTTTGCCAACTACAACCTTTGAAAGATGTCTTGAACATAACTTCAACCATTCTTGTATGAAGTATCAAGATGTTGATCTTTTAGGAAGGAGTGATAAGCTTTGCTTGGGGGTCACTCGAAGTAGACTGCCCCATGCTGAATGATTTTGAAGTGACTGCTTGACTGGTCGCTTGAAATTTTTGCCCCAGCCCGAGTCCAGAAAGAGAAATTCTTCTGAGTAACAAGATCTTGGACTGCAAGGTTCCCTTGATAGGATCACTGATCAAGTTTCTCAATTGTTAAAATTCCTCGATGATGAGTGCTTACTTGTAAATAAAATATTCATTCAACAATGTTAATTTTAATGCAATGCTCAAGCACAAATTTTGAAATCAAAATCATTATTGGAATGATATTGGTGTAAAGAAAATGAAATACTGGTAAGAATGCACTGTTTATTAAGTCATGCAAAGTGCAAAGTGAAAGATAATGCAAATTGAAAAATATGAAAAAGGTATAATACCAAAGCAAATGATTGGAAAATCTCTTGGGGAGTCAGCTTACGCAAACTTTATTGAGACATGCTTTCAAAACAAACCTAACTTCAATTAGGTCTTTAAAGGGTTGTAACGTGGTCTGGTTCACGGTTTTATGAAACAAAAGGATATAACGCTCAAAATTTAATTTTACCCAACCCATTCTCCATGACGATCTTCAGTCCTACGCTCAATTAATTCAACCTATACATTCAGGTTATTTGGATTTGTATTGGCAATGATGGCTTAAAAGCCAAAGGATCACTGGATAGCAGTCATTACTTATTCACAACATTTGTTGGTTTATTTGATGAGGATTTTGGATCAGCTCATCTTTGTGTTTGTTGAGGATTTCTGGTGACCTCTCATGATTTGAAATTCTTATTATCCCTAACTTTTGCCTGGACTGTACCTTTGAAGTTTTCAGTCCACCGGGATGCTTTTATTTTTGCCTAAGTCGCCTTTTAGGTGTTGACTTAGCGGCTTTTTCATTTTTGATTTGGACAATGATTGCCATCAACTTCTTCGACAATTATTTGATGTGTGCGAAGATAAAATTGGGCTTGAAACCCTTATCAAAAGGTGTAAGGAATGATTTCCTGAATTTGAATGCATATTTGAATTAACTGAGAACTACCCTGCCCCGGGTTAAGATTGTGGTTTTTTCGTGTAGAAAGAAACTCCAACTTCTAGGCTCAAAGGGGTTGGCAATGGATTAACTTCCTTATTTCTCCAGTGTTTGGGAGTTGAAACAATGCCTGTATATCATCAGCAAGGTTTTATTTTGAAAGCATACCATTCAGCAGTTTGGGTATTTTTCGTCATCCTCCCTCCAATCATTGCTTAAACAACAGATGAATGAGAGAAACAGTGGCATATATATTTTTTTGGAAAATTTGAAAATGAAAAGCATGAATACACACCAATATGAAGGTGAATGAATTGATTCAAAAACATGCGATGCTCATTTCATTAAGATTAACATTAGAGAATAAACAAAGTCTTTAAACAAGTACACAGAACGAAAACAAGGAAATTAAAACTGAAAAGAAACGAGGCCTAGTGTCTAATCAGTAGCAAGGATGAGCTTTCCCGTCTGATCCACTGGCTTTAGGTAATGACTTGTGATTCTTCGACCAAATCTTCAGCCACTTTGTTCTGGTATATGATGTCTACCAACATGGGGAATCCCTCTCGGTGTGAAAGTGAGCACATCCATTCTAACCAAGTCTTGAACTCGACGTTGGAAGGCATAACAATGTTCAATATCATGGCCTGCAGCTCCTTCATGGTATGGACAATGAAGATCAGTTCTAAATCCTGCTGGAAGAGGATTTGGAGAATTAAGGGGTCTAGTTGTGATCAGACCTTTTAGGACCAAATAAGGGTACAACTCAGAATACGCCATAAGAATAGGGTCAATTGTAGTCCTATTTCTGACTCTGTGATTCAGATTCTGACCAGCATTCCTTTGTGGGGGAGCCCTATCTTCAACTTTTGTCACAAACTCCTTCCTCTTTTGAGACTTTTCAGAGGATTTTCCAAAAGACTCAGCAGCATGGTGCAAAAAGTGAGGATTCTCATAAACAGCTTGGGAAATGATACCCGCAGGGATAACATTGATTTGAGGTATGACAATCTTCTGAGATTGAGCTTCCCTAGCCAACAATGTTTGCATCATCTCCATGAGCACATCCATGTTTCCTTTCAACTCATTGAGGTCTTCTCTAACCCTTCTGTTATGTTGCTCTTGATTTTCCATTCTTCTTCCAATGTTGGCTTCAGTTCCGAATCTGTGCTTAGGAATCATCTTGACGGGTACTCAACAACTGAAGACGAGAACGAATGAACATGAGCGACTATGAATGCAAAATGAATGCAAATATGAATGCAATGATATGCAAAAATGTGAAAACATATTAAACATAAAGTCATGGTATCACAAGTCCAAGGTACGGATGGAGGATATTCAGATTGCTTTCCTTACAAGGATTTTGCCGGGTAAGCTATAAAGTTAAAGGGATCCCAAAGTTAACAATCCCTATGGTTGTTCATCACACACGCCATAAGCATGACGGTTGATTGACTCCACCATATGAATCTCTTTTGGGTGAGATCTTCGTATCGAGCCACGCGAGAGGGAAGTCTCTCGGTGCCCCATACTAAGCGATCATCGACACGGGGTTTAAAACAAAGTCTCAGAGTTATGGACCTTTCTCAATTGTTTGATGCACGTGTCAGTTTTATATATTCTTGACAGTCAATCAACTCCATTGAGTAAGTCTATTCCAAGTGAGGTCTTCATATGAAGCCACGCGAAGGTGAACTCCGGTGCCCCATACTACGCGACCATCAACCAATGTTTTAAGCCACACGGTTTAAGGTTCTAAAGGTCCTCAGAGTCGACGACCCTAATGAAAATAACTGAGCACACACGTCAAGAATTTGACGATCGTCAGTATTCTCATTAGAATCTACTCCAAGTGAGGTTTTCGTATCGACAACCCATGAGAGTGGTTCTCTCAGGAGCCCATACTACACAACCTCGCTAACTTATGTTTGCACTCGAAAGCCCGGGTATAGAGCCTTTCACTCAAGTTTCAAAATATTGATAAAAGAACCACAAGGTATAATATGGAAAGCGATAAAGAAAGCAGTAAAACAATAAACAAGTAAGACATAAAGGTAAGCATACAAACAAGCGTGAAGCAACCTAGATTAGGCTTGACTTGCATAGGGGTGAACCAGTCCCCAGCAGAGTCGCCAGCTGTCGTACCTCGAAAAATACGATCCTCGCGAATGCGGTTGCGGCTGGGCTGACTTGAGAGTCGCCACCTAATTTTGATTTATTCCCAAAGAGGGAAAGGGAAAATATAGATAAAACCCGGGAAGAAAGGATAAAGACAAGGTCAACGTAACCATTGTCGGGGTTCGGAAGTCGGTTATGCAGGGGGAAGGTATTAGCACCCCCTACATCCATCGTACTCGATGGGAACCTTCTAAGTTGTCACGCGTGAAAGGATGTTTTATGCCTAATGAATTACTTGCTAAAAGAGGAAAAAGGGATTAAATTTTATTATCTTTCTTTAGGAGTCGAATTGCACTAAAGACTATGGATAGTTTATTCCGAACCAACAAGCCAAGTGTCTTGCGACGGAATAATCAGAGCGAATAACGAGAGCTCGTAATCCTCCTTTCTACCACTTAAGGCTCGTGGCGCACAATTTCTCTCATATTATTAAAGTGTTTTAATACCTAAGACCACTTGACGTTGGATCAAGGGTTTGGACTTAAAAGAACCATCTTGGTAGGTCGATTGCGAGACATAAAGCGGTCGCGAAGGGTGAGTGCAAAATGGAAGTTAAAGGTTAAATGGTTACGCGAGAACGATTCCTAATACTAAGCTAAGGTGGAGCCGTTGGAGCTCGAATTAAACCGAAAGCGTCGAAATTTAGCTCTTTAACTGTCTTAGAATCGATTCAAAGTTAGAATCATTCTATAAGAAGTCGAGCATTACTTTATAATCAAATGATTATTTAAATAAAAGAAATGCGATAATAATTAGTCTCATATTGATTTAAATAACATCGATTTGTTGAAATCGAATATTTAAATCGTTTGTTATATCATCGACCATAAAAATAAAATAAAGTTGAAATAATAATAAAATAAAAGTTTGGCCTCATATTTAATTTAAATAACGTCGATTTATTTGAAATCAAATATTTAAATATTTATTCATCGGCCGAATAAATAATAAATCAAGATAATATGAAACATTAAGAAGAATAAACGCGCGGCCTCAAATTAGGGGATAACGTCGATTTATTAGAAATCGAATACCACCACTTATCATTGGCCGAATAATAATAAAGTCGGTAAATAATAATGGATCTAAAATTAATTAGAAACCATAAGAAATAATAAGAAACGGTCTCATATCAATTTGGACAACGTCGCAAAGTGGAATGTCACAAATCGGATAATAATATCATAGACCAAATAATAAATAAATCAATAAATTGATAAAATAATAATAAAGAGAAATAGGCCTCAAATTGATTTAGACAATGTCGCATAATGGAATGTCGATAAATCATATTTTTATCATAGGCCCAAAATAATAAATATAAAATAATGAGAAAATAATGAAATCGGTCTCAATTTAACGGATAAAGTCGATTAAATAATCGAGTATCACATTTTATCATTAACCGACTAAATCGAATAATCGATTAAAATAATAGCGAAAAATAAAGAAAATGGCCTCATACCGGTATCGATAACGTCGAATCAAAATATGATTGAATATCGATACCATAATTATATCATTGGCCCCGAAATACATAATAAAATATTCACATGAAATTTCTGAATAGTGTATAAAAATTTAAAAATAATAAAATCCATAAAAAATTTAAGAACAATATACAAATTAAAACAATAACCCACAAACAGAGGGATGAGCTGCATAATCGAAACATGATTAGTCGGGCCATTAAGCCTATAAACATAAAAAACACGGATTGAAATAATGGCCCAACAAAAACAATGAAATTAAACACAAAACTATCCTTTTTACTGTTCAGAAAAAAACAATCAATCAGTTTTTAGAAAAGAGAAGGAAAGGTAATAAGAATAAACCAAAAATGGGGTCACGCTCTTCAAAACTCAGAAAAGCTGTTCTTCATAAAGCAACACGGCTCACCCTCTCTCAAGAACAAATCCGACGGCGATGGTAAGAACGCGGCGAATCCGTCTTCCTCCCTCAAGCGGGTTCGATCTCCGTTCAGCGATTCACACTGCGGAGGTCCTTTGGAGTTCGGATCGGCGGCTCGCGATTTAACTCGAATCTTTCTCAGCTCTGCGAATCAGTTCTCTTTGCTTTTGGTTTATTATGGAAGGGTGGTGTTATGAAAGCTATGTTCCGGCTGATGTGGTTTCGCTTTGATTTCGGTGAGCTCGTTTATGGAAGCTGATGGTGTATGAATCGAATTTGGTGAGTTATTCAAACTTAGGGTTTTCAATATGTCCTCCTTTTTGATTGAGTGAGTCCTCATTTATAGGAAAAGGTTGAGGCTCAAAACTGGTGAGATTGAGGAATTTTGGCGAGGAAATCTTGTGAGAGTGAGCTGGACGGATCTTCTATGAAATTTGGTGAGGATTGTGTGGGGACCGAGTGATTGCGACAGCTGAAATTTGTTTGTAGTGAGGTGGTTTCCTTCTAGAATGCTTGTGGACCCGGGTAACTTTATTGAATTTTCACTGCAAAACTGATTTTTTACTGCTATTATTTTACCGCACAAATTCTGTTGAATAAGTTTGGATAACTTATACGTTAAATTTCTTTTCACGCTGCAGGTTCTGACATGGTTTGTATAAACAATGCCTTGGCAAGCTGATTATAATGTAACCCCTAGCAAATTGATTGTAGGGTCAAGCACCAAACGGCAAAATGAATAGCTAGGGCAATATGGATTTTGCTCCAACTGAAAGCATGTCGCAAGGTGCAGAACCGGGCCTCTCGAATGGGACTCTTGGTTACTCTATCATGTATTTCAATGAGCTTTTTACTGACTGCGAATTTGTTTCCGCTGCTACCAAACTTGTTTTGTTCAACCTAACTTGAATCATCTATTATCTGCATTTTTATTACATGACACAGGTTTGATAATCACAGATGGGCGGCTTGTGGAACGTTGGAATATTGTTGCATGAATATCACCTAGCTTGACACCATCCCAATACATAGCACTCAAGACATACACAGTAGCAAGACAGTTGAGGCCTAAAAACATCTGAAGGGTTGCTACTAAGGTGCTCTGATTTGGATTTCTTTGCTGACATAAAAATATGCATATGTTGTTTTCTCTTTTCAATCTTTGTGTAAAGTGTGAACTCATGATGCTCTCTTTTAACATGATCACCTTGTCTTTTAAAGAAACATGGAGCAAAGTGCAATTTTGTGACTTGGCTTGAGACTTGGATTGCTTGAAAAAATGCGAGCGCCTCTTCATATAACTGAACCTCCACGGCTATTTCTCCAACTTGGGGAACATCAAAGCTATCGAGTCTATTGACATAATCCGTTACTCTGGATGAATCAACCTCCATTGCTGTCAAGATGAGAAGATTCTGAAGATCAAAGTTCCTGATGCAGAACCGGGTTCAGGACTCCCTTATAATTCTGGTATGTAACTCTTAACTCTAGGCCTTGTATTTTGATTCTAATAACCTTGCGAGCCTGATAGGAGCTTTCTCCAAACTTGTCGGCACGTTCAATCAAGCGAGCCTAGAATTGAAGTCTTCAAATTCCAAAGTAGATGTTCTTGTAACATATCTCATGAACAGATCAGATGCCACTGTCAATGAGATAGAGGTTGTATCCCATGCTTTGAGGGTATCAGAGGCATTCTTGAGTTCGATTTCAAACTGCATCTTAGTGAAAGCTTTACTGGAGCTGATAACAACAGCGAGGGCATGAGTTGTGGCGACAGTCTCGGCCAACTTGAGGTGATTACGCCAACTATCAAATTCAACAATTACATAGAAACCGGAATCTTTATCGGTGCATGAATTAGCTGATAACGATGGAATAGATTTTCTTCGTCTACATTTCTTCTGGATAACAACAAAACACCTGCTGCAATCTGGCTTGCGCGATGACGGGAACAAAATTCTTGATTATTTGATGGAGAGTTGGTATTCATATGGACAATCATCACATGGCTTGGATTTTGTTTCCAGAACAGTATCATGGGAGAACTTGCACCTATCACCCTCATTGCGCCTTCCTTTCATATAATGGCGACAAAATGCGATGGCTTTTGGTTTGTCATGAGGTAACCGCAAGTTTCGTTCACGTCAATGATTTGATGCCTTGCATTTTAGATTGTAATTTGGTGCTGATTCTGTCCGTTCTCTGTAGGTTTTGAAAAGTCATGGAGTATCACATAGGTATGCTTTCATCATCTTCCGCCTTGAGGTACCTGTTTCTTTGTGGTCTTTTGTATGTTGCCATTTGTGTGTATTGAGAATCATCATACATCTTAACATTGTACAACTGCTACTGTCATGACCTTCATGGCTTTTAAATGATCCCTAGTTTTCTAGTTATGATTATTGCATTTCAAATTGAGCAATCACAACACGTGGAAAGTTGTTTAGATATGGATCCGCCTTTGGCTTAATACTTGTTGGTTTATGACTGACAGTAATACACTCTTATGATGGCTTGTGTTGCTGCTTGGAGCTTCGAGTTAATTGAATTTTGCTCATCTGAACTTAGTTGATTTATGAGATGCTTCTCCAAGACTGGAATTTTGGATCTCTGCTGCTTCTGAGGTCCTTCATCAGATGGAGGGACAGCAGCCGGCCTTGGTGGCCGACCTGAAGCAGGGTTCACTTGTCAAGCACCAGATGCAGCTACCCCTTGCTGTTGTTGAATACTTGGTGGATTTCCCCAAGATACAGCACTGTTGACATTGGCAGGTTGATGTTTGGCCGGTTAGCCGTAAGAGCAAAAATGGTCTAAGGAATGCTTAATTTAGAGCTTTGGAGAAAGTTTGGAGCTGAAGATGGTACTTGAAGCATGAGGAAATTTTGAAGAAGGTATTTAGGCATATGCATTATCAGAAAATAAGACAGAATCCACATATGGCCTAATAACCAAATTTTCATTTCTTGAATTTGTGGTAGTCTTTTGAAACTTTTTTTCTGTGTTCGCAGGCTTGTTACGAGTTGAAGCTAGCTTTAATTTGAAGCATCCTCTAAGATCAGTCCATTGGTTTTGTATGATATAAATTGGAACCTTATGTCTTTATAATTTACATGGTGGTCTTGTAACATTTGAAAATTAGATAGAAACGGGACCAAAGGTTGTAAATCTATGTCTGCTTATCTTTTGAATTGGATTTGCCTTTGAATGAATGAAAATGTAGACCTGTCATTTCTTTGAAATTTTGTGCCTTTGAGTTCAACTAGCTTAAGATTTTGTTTATAATAATTGACTGAATATTCAACAATAATCTGAGCTAATCCACTGTCGCAGCAGAACTTGTGATTGTATTCATTATGGCATTTCAACTTTGGCCATGAACTACTTTTACCAATTTTGTTTTTGCTTGAATCTCTTTACCTTATGATAGAATTATTTTGGATTAAATTCAGGCTGCTCTTGCATTATTTGACTTGTTATGTATTTGGACCTCTTGAAACATGGCTATAACATGCCATGCTTGAATCAAATCCATGAATCAAATTCAAATCTCCTTTGAATTATTCGTTGAAAACAAACTTAGAGTGAAATCTTGAGAAAAATAATCCAATCATAAATCGGTAAATGATCTTTCTTGTACCAACGTGGACATGGGCCTTGGATTTGTAAACTTGTACCTTTCAACTTTAAACAAAACAATGCCAATTTTTATCATGTTTGAATTTGAATAATCCATATGAGACCCCCTTTTTGTACCATTTTAGAACAAATCTTGAGCAAATGACATGTTTGAATTCCCTTGAGTCAATAACGAGAACATGGACGTACACAATTAAAAAATTGCAACGATCTTGATTACGGAACCAAACCAGACATCTTGACTACTCTGCATCCTGCTTTCATCACACTTTATCTAATGGACCATAAACGAAATCATAGAGCCTCCTTGTGATATTGACCCTAAAAATAGAAAAAGAAAACTAAAACCACATATTCTTTTTTTTTATTTTCTGAACAAAGATTAGACAAAAATAAAATGCAGGTAGGACAAATTTGGGGTACAACAAGGAGGACATAAACATTTAATACAACTCTGAAAGGGTGTCAAGATACCCAGATAATGATTCATGCTACGAGCCTGGGGCAGGAAGGTCCCAAACTAACTCTCCATGTTACAGGCACTATCGATTGTGTTTATGCAGGTACAAGTACAAGTGTTGCTAACAAAGCTAAAAGCAGATTCCCAGGAGGAACATTTCTTTATGTTTGAACAGGAGCAGGTGTCTCCCAGGGTGTCTCATGTCATCCCTAGTAAAATGGAAGTTGAAATCTCCCCCAGAAGGCAACAGAAAGTTGGTGTCCTCCCCAAGAAGAGACTTCCCTTCGATACAGGGGCAATCCCCAGTAGTACAAGAAGTGTCATTCCTCCCCAGCAGTTTGCTCCCTCAGCAGTGCCTTTCCTATGGTTCCCAGCCAAATCAGGAGGTCTTCACTTCCCCACCAAAGGTCAAGAAAAGTCGATCTCCAACAGGGTCTTGGCTCTCCAATCTTAAAGTCCAATTTATTTTTGGCAATGGCGGCTGTTCAGAGTCGGTGTATCACTGACAACCTTCCCCGCAGAGTTGTCTCCTCCTCATCAGGATGGATCAGATCAGTGCATTGATCATCGTTTCTCCCCAGTCAAGCTATTTGGGATACTTGTAGTCTCCTTGTCAGGAGATCCTTTTGCATTCGCATACGCATAATCATCATTACATTTTCATCCTCCAAAGTGTAGCATTTCCATCGTCAGGGAGCATTACTCCATAAATCCAAGCATATGTATGCCAGCATGGGCCAGTTTTGAGGTATATCACATACGACCTATAACATCTTCTCAACCTGAAGTACTCCGCACAGAGGATACCAACATCATTTTTCAGATATCCTTGTCTTTTCAAGTCAATGCTTGTCACTTATTCCGCGTCTTGTTTGGTACAACAGTCGCGTCGCAGGTTCCCGTTTTGTACAACGGTCCTGTTTGCCTGGGCTCTCGTTTATGTACAACGATCCCGTTCCATCTTGTCCTATGTCCATTATTGTTTTTGGTTACCGCCTGAGGCCGGTATACCAGTGCGTCTCCATTCGAGGATGGTTTCGTGTTAGATCCGAGGATCTTTTGAGAATTGTCATTCGAGGATGGCATTCTTTTCTTCAAGTCCTTCTGAGGTTGGTCTTGTTTTGCGGTTGTTGTGGCTATCATTCGAGGATGATATACCACTTTTGAGCTTATTGATTGAGGTCAGTTTGTCTCTTTTTGCAAAGTCTGTCTGAGGTCAGTCTTTGTGTTGCTGGTTACCGTCTGAGGCCGGTATACCATTGCGTCTCCATTCCAAGATGGTTTCGTGTTAGATCCGAGGATCTTTTGAGAATTTTCATTTGAGGATGGAATTATTTTCTTCAAGTCCTTCTGAGGTTGGTCTTGTTTTGCGGTTGTTGTGGCTATCATTCGAGGATGATATACCGCTTTTTAGCTTATTGATTGAGGTCAGTTTGTCTCTTTTTGCAAAGTCTGTCTGAGGTCAGTCTTTGTGTTGCTGGTTACCGTCTGAGGCCGGTATACCATTGCGTCTCCATTCAAGGATGGTTTCGTGTTAGATCCGAGGATCTTTTGAGAATTGTCATTCGAGGATGGCATTCTTTTCTTCAAGTCCTTCTGAGGTTGGTCTTGTTTATTGTTTATTGTGGCTATCATTCGAGGATGATAGACCACTTTTGAGCTTATTGATTGAGGTCAGTTTATCTCCTTTTGCAAAGTCTGCCTGAGATCAGTCTTTGTGTTTCTGGTTACCGCCTGAGGCTGGTATACCATTGCGTCTCCATTCGAGGATGGTCTCGTGATAGATCCGAGGATCTTTTGAGAATCATCATTCGAGGATGGCATTCTTTTCTTCAAGTCCTTCCGAGGTTGGTCTTGTTTGTGTTTGTTGTGGTTATCATTCGAGGATGATAGTCCATTTTTGAGCTCATTAATTGAGGTCAGTTTGTCTCTTTTGCAAAGTCTGTCTGAGGTCAGTCTTTGTGTTTTTGGTTACCGCCTGAGGCCGGTATACCATTGCGTCTCCATTCGAGGATGGTTTCGTGTTAGATCCGAAGATCTTTTGAGAATCGTCATTCAAGGATGGCATTCTTTTCTTCAAGTCCTTCTGAGGTTGGTCTTGTTTGTTGTTGTTGTGGCTATCATTCAAGGATGATAGACCATTTGGAGCTTATTGATTGAGGTCAGTTTGTCTATTTTGCAAAGTCTGTCTGAGGTCAGTCTTTGTGTTTCTGGTTTTAGTGCTTGGTCCGAGGATCTCTTTTGAGAATTGTCATTTGAAGATGACATTCTTCCCAGCATATTTATTTACCTACAGTGTGCAAATTATCAGGTTTTATTCGAGTATCTAATCACTTCATACCTTGAACGTCTAAAATTTGTTAAAATTATTCGTTCAGGCTCGCAGATGATTGAATAGGGGCAGCTGTAATACCTCAAAATTTGCCCTCATATTTATTTCCTTAATCAGCTTTACGCTTCGCATTTCATCTGCATTCCCCCATTGGGTCATAACATTCAATCATGCATTTCATTGGACTGTTAGGATATTTGGTCAAGGAATTGTTTGAATTAGGGTTTCATGTCCTCTTTGGGGTTCTTTCATGCGAATTAAAATGACAAAGTTTCAACTGAGAATGTCATTGGACTAGGGTTTTGGTTTTTCCAGCAATCTAAGCCATTTCGCTACTCAAGATACATTTCAAGGAGTTTCATGTTAAAGATATCTTAGTGATCATTTTTCTCCATACATTTCACGACCAGTTTGTCATTTTCAATGTTTCCTTAGGAATTTGGTCTTGTGTTGAGGTCGTTACTTATAAAGGTTGAGAAGGTTTGAAGCATTGAAGTTAGATTTTTTTCATTAAGAATATGAGTTGGTCTTCATTGAAATGGAAGATTTTTAGTATGTTCATTCAAGTTTTAGTTGGTGTTCTGAGTTCAAACTGTGTAAACGGATGAAGCCAAAGGTCTTAGGCAGTCGTTTCGTTGGGAATTGATTTGGATGCAAAGGTTGGAAAGCATGCTCAATACAAATTTCACGGTCATTCAAGATTTATGTCATTTTTCTTACAAAAAATCTCATGATTCAAATTTCATTCCATCCAAACCATTTATTCATCCTTACTCAACTCACCACTTCTTTGTCCATTTTTTTAGCTCTCCATAAACTGGTTTTAATTCCAAGTCATGACTAATGTCTATTTCCATCTTTCATCTTCTTATCCATGGTTAGAAACATACCAATTTTAGAATTATCCATTCTTTCTATTATTTTTTTGACAGTATACAAAGTTCAATTATCAATTAAAGGGTATGCGTACCAAAATAAAAGTAATCACTTATTCTAACCTAAAACTATATAATAAAACTACAATATTTCAAAGCGCATGATCATTATTCAGAGTACTATTCAAAGATCCTTCAGAGTCAGCAACCACAAAATTCTGAAAACCATCAGCACCCATAGCAGCAAAACCCTTCAAGTAAGCTTCAATAAGCTCTTTCCTACCAGGATCATTCAAGAACTTAATCAAGTGACGCTCCTTCATAATGCCACCACAGATCCACCAAATTCGCGCATGCCATCGCATCATGTTTAGGGATGCCAATTATCCCCCTAGATATACAATCCTTTACAGAAAGCAGATAACACCCAATTCTCAATTCAGTTTCCGATGGCTCTTTGTATCCTCAAATAGGACCAAATTTTAACTTCAATTCAGCACTGACGTTCGCATATTCCTTCTCCAGCACCATTCGACGCTTCTGCAACTTCAAACATCGCACATCATCGTCACCAACTCTTCATCCCCAATCGCAACATCAGAACTATTTCATCATGATCTGCAATAATCTCCTTCATAAGGCATCCATAAGCCATAGAATCTCGGACAACCCTGCATAAAAGAGAACACACTGAATTCAACATTCTTTGTTTCCCGGATTCGCAGCAGGCAGAAGAGTGCAATAGCAAGAGAACTCAGGCACTTATCAATAAACAGAAAATCAGTAAGAAATTGCACGGGATTCCAATAAAAAGTTTTCAGGTCACAAATGCATAAGTTCAGAAGAATAACAAAAGAGATAGAAATGTTTTATCAGAAAACGCTTCACCAAACTAATTCAGTTACAACTTCTAACAAATTATAACTGAAAAAATAACAAACTTCTAACAGAATGCTTCTAGAAAACTCACCTGAACTTCTTCATCAAACACTCTTCAATCTTCTATAAAGCAGAACCTTCTTCTTCTCTCAAGGGTTCGGATTCACAAATTCTCCAATCCCTCTTCTTCTTCAACTTTTCTTCACCATTTTCTCATAATTTCAACCATCTTCTTCACCCTTTTTCTCGGATTCATTACTCCATTTCTGAACTTCTTCTCCTCCATTATTCCTCTATTTTTCTTTTCGTTTTCCTCTTCCTCAATCTCCATCTTCAGACCTTTTTCACATTCCATCTTCATCATCAACATCCTTCAATTCGTCTTCTTGAAAGTTCTGAGGGATACTCTTGAATCTACCTTCAATTCACATCAATATTCCTCACTCCTTCATCTTCATCAACCTTCCAAAATCTGAATCTGACATCAACATTAACCTGCATTGAGTAAAGTCAGCAAAAATACGATTCACGTGAAATCAGAAATTCGCGGAATAGAAGGAGGATTCACAGAGTGATCGAGGCGAACAAGTTCTTGAAACATACCTAACGGAATTTCTTTCCGCACGACATTGAAATAACGCCTCCGTCTCCATTCCGATTCAAGGTACGAGTCTGAATCGCTTGCATATAGGAGGTCGTAGTCTTGTATGGTGTGTTATTCGAAATTCTTGAATGATCTGTTGAGTTCCGATGCAAGGTATTTTGATTTAGGCTTGGTGATGTTGGCATTAGGGAGGTTTTGTGCTTCGCTGCCATTGGTTTTGCTTCGGATTATGTTCGCGCCGCCGATTAGGTTAGAGTTCATGTGTGAGGAAGAAGAAGTGTTAGGTTGATGGTGTGGCTTCGGATTTGAGGGTCGAAAGGGAATTAAGAAGGGGATTAGGTTTCGAAGAGGATGATAATGGAAGAAGATGAAGAATATGATGGCGAATGGAGGGTGTTTGGTTTGATTGGAAAAATGAAGAAGAAAGCGGAGAAGAAGATGGTGTGGCTTCGGAGGTGAGGGCGAAAAGACGAAGAGAGACGAGAGTGAAGAAGATGATGGGGGCGGAGAAGAATCTAGGGTTTTGTTTCTCTTAGCCTTTTTTTGTTATTTTCAATTTTCGTTTTAAATTATGTGAGAATAGTTAACATAATTTAATGAGAATTAAGAAATTATCTTGGAATTTAAAGATAATTAGTTAATATAATTCTTGTTTAGTCCCATTAATTCACCGTTTCATTCCTCCATAAAGATAGGATTGGAATCCCCTTAGCCACACCGGCGGTGACACTTGTCACCGTCTGGTAGGCCGTGCCAGCGGTCATTCTAGCACATGTTATCCACCATAAGGTTTCATGTTCCCGTGTCCATAAATCACATGATGAGATACATTAGGGAAACCCTAGAATAAAGCGTCCCAAATCAAGTTAACTATGTTAACTGAGAGTCTATGTTGTGCACCCTCAAGGGGCCTGCTTAATGGGCCTTGCTTTTTGCTATTCGCACCCCTTCTTAAGCCCATATTGAAAAAATAACTAATAAAAATCACTAAATTCACCCCCCTCCATTTATTTCTTTAGATTTTATTTTTAGTTTAGTCTAGCTTAGAAATAAATCAACAAAAAATAGCAAAAACCATAAGAAAATTCTATAAAAAATTCAGTAGGTTAATAATTCCATTTAGAAATGTTTGACATTTTATTTTCTAAATTTCGGTTATTTTTTATTTAATTTCGATTTTTCTCTTAATTGGCATTTTATTGAATTTCTTTAACTGCACTTGTTTTTGTTCATTTTAAATTTTCCACTTCCTTTAGGATTTTTGACCCATTCTTTTTTCTATGTTTAAAGGACCCATTCTTTTTGTTCATTTTATTTTTTCCACTTCCTTTAGGATTTTTAGGCCATTTTATCCAATGTTTTGGTAGCCTAATTCATGAAAAAATAATGGTTAATCTTTAAGTAGATTTAAGTGGTTTTTAGACATAGTTAATTTCTGAATTTTTAGGATATTTTTTAGCACAATGTTATAGTCATTTTTAGGACCCCGTAGGATTAATTTCATATTTTTTTCAGGACTTTTAATATTTTTAGTGTATTAATCTTTAGGCCCTTTTACATGTAAAATTCACCTAGTTTAGTTTAGGATATTATGCTCCATTAAGAACTAGTTTAATTAGGTTTAATCTTAGGATCTTAAAATGACTTAGTATAGTTTAATTACTGATTTTTAGAATGACAATATTAGATAGTTCCTTTAGTTTTAGGACTTAGGCTTAGCATTTCTAATAAATAGATTTAAGTGAAGTTTAGGCTTACTTGTAGTGTTATACCTTAAGAATGCATTTTTTAGAATTCATTTCTTTATTTCAATTTAATGTTTTGCCTTATTATTTGAATTTCTTAATTGAATAGGTTTCCCCATTGTTCTTAGAATCAACTTAACTTCCTTAGGAAGTAAGTTGAATTCTAGTAGTTTCTAGTTTCATTTCCTTAGGTTTAGAAAACCACATAAACCATTAGGACCACCTTTTGAATAAATGAACAAAATTAGGATTTGAGTCTTAGTCCCTTAGCTTTTGCCTTTTTCAACTTGAGTCCTTCTTCCTCATCTCATAAATAAAAGCAATAAAACACTTAATAAAAACCGAACGTTCTTGTACGACACGAGACTTTGTTGCAGAATGCTTATACGCGTCCTGTTTCGGGGCGAGGTGTAAGTACTTACCGCAATGGATAGGTCTTAGTATGAAAATGTTCATAAACAAATTCAAAACACTTCTCATAAAAGACAAAAAAACACAATAAGCGACTATCCTGTGGGAACTTCTTTTCTCATCTCATTCACTCTAAACGCGAGCTTGCGACGACTTGTCTCACATGCAAGACGGTAAACGCACTCGTACCAGACGAGCCTGCAACACCTGAGCATAGACATACGCAGTTTCAGCTATAAAAAACACAAACAAATTGTTCCCGCCTTAGTTAGGCGAACTACGTCGACTCTGATCATCATTATCCTGATGAGGTACGTAGGCAGCGAGGTAGGGCCCGTTCGAGCACATTCTTTATTTTCCCTACATTTTCCCCATTCTTTCTTTCCATTCTCTTTTCCAGTTCCCTTCCTCATTTCCAGTTCTAATTAGCAGTTCATTTGTTTAGCAGCATCTTATTTCTCACCCTTTGAAACAAAAACGCAAGCGTGGATCCCGTCGGGTACGGCGGACGGTCTGGGGTGCTAATACCTTCCCAGGTCGTAACCGACTCCCGAACCCAGATCTTTGGTTCGCAGGACCTTGTCCTTTCATTCTTCCTCAGGTTTGTGCAACATTACATTTCCCATTCATTCGGGATAAAAATGTCTGGATGGCGACTCTATCTTTTCCGCGCCACTTTCGCGTTTGTACTAGGATGAAAATCCCGGGAGCGACAGTTATATTTTAAACTCATATAAAAAACTCAGAAAACTTATGAAATATAATAAAAAAGTTTTAAATTTTTTTAAATAGATTGTTTTATTTTGAATTAATTAGGCCATTTTCATTTTCAGCTAATTATATATAAAAAACTTCATTAAAAAATAGTTTATTTTATTTTGAATTAATGAGGTAATATTAAATTAATGAGGCAATTTTCAGTACATTAAAATATCACACGTAATGAATATATAATATTCCAAATTATTTTAGATAATAGTACCATTAGAATTATTTTTATCTTTTTATTTGTATTTATATGTGTTTTGTGTAACATGTATACATAATGAAGGCTTTACCCTATACCCCCACATCTATACTTTTACCCCTACATATTTTTCAAAATGCCTATTATAACCTTATTATATTTTATTATTTTATTTTTTACCATTTATGTCAGACCGTCAGATTCTAGAAAAAGTGACCCAACAAAACACGTTCCGGAAGACTTAAAGAATGAGTTTCGGTACATTATTTATCAAACCGGAAGACTTTGGAAAAGTCTTCCGGTTTTGTTATTTTTGTTCACCGGAAGACTTAATGGAAGTGTTCCGGTACAGAACACTTCCATTAGGTCTTCCAGTAGCCATGTGTCTGTGTACCGGAACACTTCATGTAAGTGTTCCGGTTTGTATCGAGTACAATACCGGAAGACTTACATAAAGTGTTCCGGTGTGTAATTTTTTTTATTTTAATTTTTTTATAATTTGTTATTAAAAAATATTTTTATTGTGTAGGTGCAGTACCTATATACGAAAAAGAACCGATATGTGTGAATACGTCAGATGTATTTTACTACGTCAGAGAGATTTGGTACACGAGATGAGGTGATAAGATGGGTTAAAGATACCGGATTATGAAATAAAGTGACGGTCATCATCACTCGTTCAGATACACAAACAAGTAAGAGAGAAAGAAGTAACAAAATAATATTTGGTTGTGATAAAGGTGGGAAATACAAGGATATTCGTAGTGGAATCGAAAGTGCGACGACAAAATGCGGATGTCCATTTAAGATCAGGTCGACTCCGACAAAAGATGGATATGGATGGAAGATTGAAGTAAAATGCGACGTTCATAACCATGATTTACGTGATAGATTAGAAGGTCACTCATTTGTTGGTAGGTTGACAGCGGATCAGAAGCAACATGTTGCTGATTTAACAAAGAGAAAGGTTGCACCTAGAAATATATTGCATTCCTTTCACGAGCGAGATCCAGATTGTGTCACTCGGATCACGCAAATATACAAGCAGAAGAGTATGATGGAAAAAGAGATAAGAGGTCCTAGAAGTGAGATACAACATTTGTTTAAGCTTATCGAGGCTGCAAGTTATGTTTATTGGAGTAGAAAAAGAGACGACTCTGAAGTTATTAAAGATATATTTTGGGCACATCCAGATTCAGTTAAGTTGTTGAATATTTTTCCTATTGTGTTAGTTATGGATAGCACTTATAAGACAAACAAATACAGGCAACCTTTGTTTGAAATTGTTGGCATGACATCAACTGAGTTGACTTTTGCTGTCGCATTTGTGTATATTGAGTCCGAGCAGATTGAGACTTTTTGTTGGGTGTTAGATAAGCTTAAACAATTGTTTGTGAAGAAAGATTTGTTTCCACAAGTGATGATGACAGATGGAGATCTTGCTTTGATGAAAGCCGTTGAGACTGTGTTTCCAAGGACAAATAATTTGCTATGTCAGTTTCACATTAACAAAAATGTTGGTGCAAAAAGGAAACTATTAGTGGCTCCTGATATGAAAGAGTCAATTGGAAAATTATGGACGAATGTTGTATGGGCTAGTGATGAGGTTGAGTATGCTCAACATTTAAAAGAACTTGAGCAAGAGTGTGTTGATTGTCCTAAATTTTTTGAGTACATGAACGACACATGGTTGACACCACATAGACAGAGATTTGTTTGCGCATGGATTAATCGAGTCCTACATATGGGTAACACGACGACTAATCGGTATGTTTTGATTTAGATCCCAAAATATACTTTTTGTGAATTTTGTATTTTTCTTACTTAGTTTAAATATGTATTATTATAAGGTTGAGTCTGCTCATTGGAAGTTAAAGCAGAAGTTGGGTAACAATATTGGTAACATGGTCAAATGTTGGGAGGCCATGAATGACAACTTAAATATAAAAATTAGCAACATTCGAGCTTCTTTTCAAAAGAGTGTGTATGAAGTTGCACATGTCTATTCAAGTCCATTTTACACATATTTACGTACTTCAGTGTCGCGAGCTGCATTGAAGCGCGTTGTTGAAGAGTTAACTAGAATTGATTATATTGGAACTAACAAGGACATATGTCGATGTACTCTTAGAACAACCTATGGATTACCTTGCTGTTGCACCCCAAAATTTGCCCTCACAACACAAGACTTTGTGTTCTATGAAGGTTCACAAGGTTCACAAGTCTCTCAACACTTACAAGACCTTTCATGAGGTTCATGAAGTCTACAAGTCACTTTATGAAGGTTCACAAGGTTCACAAGTTCCACAATGCTTTCAAGACCTTTCATGAGGTTCATGAAGTCTACAAGTCACTTTATGAAGGTTCACAAGGTTCACAAGTCTCTCAACACTTACAAGACCTTTCATGAGGTTCATGAAGTCTACAAGTCACTTTATGAAGGTTCACAAGGTTCACAAGTTCCACGATGCTTTCAAGTCCTTTCATGAGGTTCATGAAGTCTACAAGTCACTTCTTGAAGGTTCACAAGATTCACAATGTTTACATGACCTTTCATGAGATTCATGAAGTCTACAAGTCACTGCATGAAGGTTCACAAGGTTAACAAGGTTAACAATACCTCCCATGAGTATCACAAGATATTTTATGATGGTTCACAAGGTTCACAAAGTTCACAATTGGTCAGAAGAGTTGACAATTCCCTCAGACAATGCACCTCCTAAGCAGTGCATCCAAAACTAGGGTTTTGACTTTAATCAGGCTAAATGAACTTCCAAGACTTCAAGTGAGCTTCATAACAACTTATATGTTTTTAAGAACCCCCATGACAAGTTTCAAGACTTTTCTCAAAAGTTTGCTCAGTCAGATGATCAGATAAGTCAAAATCAGTCAATGCAGTTAAAAAGTCAAACTGAGGTCAACTGTGGTCAAACCAAAGTCAAACTTCATGATTTTTTTGCCAACATCAAGTATATGAAGTAAAATTCATCATTTGATCAAGGGTTGATCATGATTCATCAAGGAGATTCCAGATCATCAAGAATCAGGAGTTTCTAAATTAGGGTTTCCTCAGTAAAAGTCAACTGAACTTTGACCAGCCATAACTTTCACATACTTCATCACCAAGTCTCCATCCAAATCTCATTTTGAAGGAAATTGAATTCTCTACAACTTTGTGTCTCACAAGCCAAGCCCAAAAATGCTTCATTTGGAAGGTATGAGCTAAGACATTATAGGTCCTTTTGAAAGTCAACAAAAAGTCAACAACTTCAAAAGGGCATAACTTGAGATTGGTAAATGATATGGACATGAAACCAGTGGGGTTGTTTAGAGGACTCCTCAAGCTTTCCAAAATGTCCAATAACACCCTCATAGCATTAAAATTGAAGGATATGTACCCTTGCAAAGTTGGGAAATTTTGAGTTGGTTTATGATGAAAAAGGAGGTCTAAAACCAATTTCTTCCAAATGGGCTTGCCAAATGATGACCCAATCCATACATTGACTTCATGCACGACCCAAACCATTAAAAATCAGAATTTTTATTATTTTATTTTTATTTATTTTGATTTAATTCATTAAAAATCATTTTAAATAAAAATAAAATATGAAAATGTAATATTTGATGGAGATTGAGTTTCTAGAAGATCTTAAATGATGATTGGAATTGAAGAGGAATGAAATCACAAGATTGGTCCAAAAATAGAAAGCCTTCATACAAAAATATTTGAATTTTAAGACATGATCTTTTCCAATCTTCAATGATCAAAAAGTCCAAACAACCCAACAATTTTTTGACCTAATTCTATTCACTATAAGTAGATAAGCACATCACAAGCATTGGCACGGGTTTTTACAGCCTCAAAGGTAAGTTTCATACATCAAAAATTCAAGCCAAAAGTCAAATTCGGTTTTCAATTTCCAAGGCATTTGAAGGTAAAATAAGGACACAGCAAGATTCCTTGGACTTCACTGATCCTAAACCAATACTCATATGCATCCCAAGCACTCCATATTGCATAAACCGAATGGTTATTGTTCTTGAAAATTATTTTTTCGATTCTAACTTTTTATGCATTGCTAATGAATTTTGGTTGTGTTTTAGTGTTTGTGAGGTTCCAAGGATCGATTCTGGACAAGAAACTTGAAGTTTCGTGACCTAATGGGCAAACGGCCATTGTTAGGGTTTAGAGCTCAGTTTTAGGGCTTTGTGATTTGAGTGATTTAAAGACCTTTAAATAATATAATTGAACTGTATTGATCATGGGTAATTGTTTGTTGCTATTATTGTGGTTTGATTTGGCCTGATTCAATGCGTTTGAAGAACATAGGTCTTCCTGCACATTTAAATCGCAGGAAAAGTTGTAGTAATATTCGCAGGTAATTCTGCAGGTCATGAGGAAGAAGACGAGGCTGGTTCGCGCGCTTCTGAAAATTCAAATATCACTTATATTATTTTATTGCATTGTTTCTATTTTCATTCACCAAAGCACGCTTGGCCCAGTGGTGAGAGGAACGCGCGTGTAGCCTGATGACCTGAGTTCGAGTCCAGGCTTCACCATCTTTTTTTCCAGTTTTTCATATAATTGACAATTATTATATATTATGTATTGTAGCTGGTATTCCAACAGGTTAGCTCACCCAGCAGGATTGGTTATGCGTGTGTTTGTTTGCCTAAGAGGTCCTGGGTTCAATCCTCCCCCAGGCCTTTTGCTTCTTATTTTTTCTGATTTTAGAGATTCAAAGCACAAAACCAATTCTTCTCCCTATAATGTCACGCGCGTGCTGATGGCCCAGTGGTAGATACTGTTGTTGGCAAGCATAGGGGACTGGGTTCAAACCCCAGCCCCATCAGGTTTTGATTTTCTTTTTCTTTTGCTTTATTTTTTTCAATTTAATTAATATTCCATATAAAATAAATTCAAATAATAAATTATATTGTTCTATTATTATAAAATATATATATATATATTATGTTTTCTAGTTTCTGAAAAATTATTTTCTAAATAAAAAAAAAAATTAGTTTTTATTATTGTATATTTATTTAAATTATAAAAATATATATATGTACTATTTAATTAAAGGAATTGTCATTATATTATAAACCCTAAAAAATATTTTCTAAGTAAACCCTAATCTATTTTCCCTAAATAATTATTAAAAACCTAATTTTTATTTTTTTTAATTTTGTAAATATAATTATTATACATATTCATATAATTAATTTTTTGTAAATATAATATTTAATATAATTGAATCTTGTAAATATGCTTATAACCAAAAATTTTTTATAATATTAAATTGTTTCTAGAATTTTGCTCATAATTCAAATTTTATTCTTTTAAAAAATATATATATGGTTAAAAAAAAATAATTAAATTTTATAATTATAATTTCTTATGTTTAGAATTAATAAGTTGTATAGAATTTTATAATTAAATTGTTCATATTTCTTAATAGTTTCTAATTTTATTTTGTTTATTATTATTATTAATCCGTTTATTTTATTATTAAACTTATTATTATTATTTCACTAACCCTATTTATTTTAAATTCTTATTATTACTAACCCCTATTATATTTATTATTGCCTATTTATTTATTTTTATATATATTTATTTGCTATTTATTTTAATTGCTTATTATAATTATGTAATTGCTTCTTGGTGTAATTTTTGTAAATAGTCAATTTATTTAATTTTTATGCTATGGTTAGTAATTTAGGGAGTGTGAATATGTATTCTATTTAAAATCAAATTTAGATCATTTAAAATTATAAGATAAATTAAATTAAACACTCACACACGTAAGTCGATTTTTAATCGCCATCTCACTTTCTAAGGCTATCCCTCAATGTTGCCTAATCATAAGGTCAAGTGGGGTGTATAAAGCAAGTCCCTTAAAAGAAAAATCATCAAGTCCCTAATGGTTGCCTTTAAAGATCAAGTCCCTTTTCGAATAATGATGATAGTCCCTCCTAAATGCTTAATACACCCCACAGTTGCCTTCGCAAAACAGATGTCCCTCATATGTCCCTTACATCCAAGGTAATGACTACCTATTCCTTAATAATAGGGATAGTCTTACCACTTAAAGGATAAAGAACAGAAAGACTTAAACTTTAGGGTAGGTATCTCATAGTTGCTTGCTCACTTCATTCAAAGCTTTTCAAACACTTAACAAATTTCAAACAAATTTTCAAACACAAGTTTTTATGCATCCGTACATGGATCATTATTAACTCTTATGAAAATTTTCTATTCACACACTTCACATTTTCAAAAACAATTCAAAAGTGAGCTAAGTAACTAAGAGCCCATGGATAACCATGGATGTAAAGGGTGCTAACACCTTCCCTTTACATAACCTACCCCCCGGACCCAAAAATATTTTAAAAGGTCTTTCCTGTTCTTTTATGCCTTTCCTTTGGATAAAATAAAAGTCGGTGGCGACTCTTGCTATCCGCAAAATAACTAAAGTCAGTTCTCCCACCGTGTTACACTTGCGCGTGTGAGTTGGCATGGTATAGAATTAGTGGTATTTCGATACCAATTGACGTTGTGCATGTACATTGGAGGAAACTAAGTATGGAAATTAAGTTGGAAGAAGACTTAGATGAGGAATCAGAGGTGGGTATGAAATCTGCAATGGATGAGTTATGGAAAAGGTATAGGTCACAAGATGTTGTTGGAAGAAGGGCATTACATAGTAGGGTTTATGAACTTTCATTTCCAACAATGACTTCTTTTTTAGCACCACCTGAAAAAATAAAAACAAAAGGTGGAGTCAAGAAAAAAGACAAAAAACCTGTAGGGTATGATGTTTATAGGGATCCTTCGTATCATGAGTATGTTGATCAAGCATCTCAATCTTCACAACGACAATCTCAACCATCATAAAATTCAAAAAAGAAATCTCAACCATCATAACTTGTGAAAAAGAAGTTGAAATTATCACAAACTGCACAATCATCTAAATGATTCATCCTTCAATTTCCTTTTCATATTAGGTCATTTATTGATGACGTAGTCAACGTATTGTCAGATGGTAATTGTGGATTTAGAGTGATTGCTTCATTGCGGGGTTATGCTGAAGATGGTTGGCCAATGGTTCGTCGGGACTTGGAGTTGGAAATTATACATAATGAAAGATCATCTTTATATGCCAATTTATTTGTTGATCGGTTAGCTGAAGTGAGAGATTCTTTGAAGATAGAGGGAAGTGGTTCTCAACCACCAAATAAATGGTTGAATCTACCAAACATGGGTTACGTGATTGTGAATCGGTATAATGTGGTACTTGTCTGTTTAGGAATCGAATGTTTGAGTTTCTTCCCTATGACAACTACATTCTCACCGAATGTCTCATTTTATTGTATTGGATTTGTAAACTCAAATCATTGGATTCAGGTAAACATTGTTATAATTGGATATTATTAGTAAATGTTTTGAGTAATGTTAATTAATGTTTTGTTTAATTTTGTATACGGGTTAACATGAAAGAAGGATTTCCATTGCCAAGTTGGTGCTTATGTTCCTTAAGTCAAGTTGAGGATAATATGAGGCTGCCATATGTTGTCAATGCACTAACTAACTTTTAGAACCCTAGTTATCCCATCTTGGCCTTTAGAAAGTAGTGAGGTAACCGGCTTTGGTGCAGACTGAAGTTGGTTGACACTCGATACTACGCTCATTGAGATTCTAAACTTGGAGGGTTTTGGTTGGCAAGTAAGTTGCCTTCTGAACAACCACCCTTGTGAAGGATCAATGATATTGAGATCCCTTAGAACCTGGTTACTTTTGTAGGACAGGATGAACCATCTAACTTCAGGGGAGGGTACTTACCTTAAACCTCATGCAAGCCTTTAAACCTAGGGCTATGGTGTGACTTGTTTGTGTGTGCCACATGTTTGTGATTGAGCATAACATCATGACATCATCATGCATCATGAGCATAGCATTTTCACTAACCATTTCAAGGACCAAAGGATTTATCTTTGTTCGTTGTTGCAGGTCATGGCTTCTGCTCGTAGAAACACCATCAGGATCAAATTTGTGGGGATACCTCCCAAGCTTAAAGAGTTGGTTTCTCAAGTGTCTGATCATTCCCAGTTCATCAAGAGACATGGTCACCTATTGGATCCAGTCACTTCAGGATTCAATGAAGACATGATGAGTGTCCTATTTCAGTTCTTTGACCCTAAGCACCATTGTTTTACATTCCCTGACTATCAGCTGGTTCCTACAATGGAAGAGTTCTCTAAACTTATGGGTATACCTGTTCTTGATCAAAGACCCTTCACAGGTTTGGAGAAGGAGCTTAAACCAGAGGTTATTGCTGCAGCTCTACATCTGAAGAAGTCTGACATTGTTCTAGAAACGAGAAGCGGAGTCAAGGGTATTCTTGCTAAAGTACTAATGGATAAAGCTCAAATGTTCTTGAAGGCCATGAGCTATGATGCTTTTGAGGAGATCTTAGCCTTGCTGATTTATGGCTTAGTATTGTTCCCCAATCCAGATCAGTTCATAGATGTTCATGCCATCAACATTTTCCTGAGTCACAATCCAGTGCCTACATTGCTTGGAGACATCCTACATTCTCTTCATACCCGTACTACAAGGGCAAGAGGAACTTTGATGTGCTGCATACCTTTGCTTTCTAGGTGGTTTATTTCTCACCTTCCTCGCTCAGTAATGAAGAATGAGCAAGGGTTCAGATGGTCCAAGAGGATCATGTCACTTTCTCACTCAGATATCCATTGGTGCTCCAGATCTATGGAGAATGTCACCATCATTGACCGTTGTGGGGAGTTTCCTAATGTGCCACTTCTAGGCATAAGGGGAGGCATCACCTATAACCCCTCTCTAGCTTTACGACAGTTTGGTTACGCCCGGAGTGATGGTCCACATAACATGTTGATTCAGGGCATTGTGTTTGACTACGACAACGATCTTCAAGGTTACCGTCAGAGATTCATACGAGCTTGGGGAAAAGTAAACAGGGTTGACAGCAAGACACTGGAACCTAAGTACACTATTCCTATGGAAGCTTATCTCAGATGGGTACGATCTCGTGCTCAGACTCTCATGATGCCATATCCTGCCGTCCTACCAGTTACCATGGAACCTGTTGCTGAGGGAGACACAACTTACACCATCCTTCACCCAGACATGCCTACTAATATGGAAGACTTGCGGAGATCATGGATCCAACTGAAGGAGCAAAGGGATACTTTCGAGGCTCATTACAAAGCAAGCCAAGAAAGAATCCTAGAACTAACAAAGCAACTTCACGAGGAACGGAACCTCAATTCATACCTCAACACAAAGAGGAAATGTCCATGGGAGACTTAAAACCCCATCTTTTGTACTTATTTCATTTCATTTTTTGTAAGCCTAAAAGGCAAAACAAAGTTATTACTAATAAAAGTTTACTTTCGTGTTTGTCTAAGCAAATTTAAATCATGCGGTCCTTGAAAACATTGCATATGCATTCCCATATCATTTCATTGCATCACAGGTTTATAATTGTGCACAAGTTTCTCATCTTCTCGCTGTTTATTTCAGCAATGGCTCTTAAACAATCAGTTAAGGATCTCCAGGCACAAAATGCACAGTTCTAAGAGCTGATCTTGAACCTGTCCAAGGGGCAGGATGAATTGAAGGCACTGCTGGCCAAGAAGAGTAAGAAGATTAGAAGGTCAGCTGGTTTGATCAACATGGGAAGAAGGTTCAAAGGTCTTGCCAAGACCAAAGAACCAGCTGAAGATTATGAATCTGAAGAATCTGAAAAAGAGGGAGGCAGTCTCCACAACACTATGGGGGACTCTGATTCTGAAGCTAATTACTACCATGAGCCTAACGAAGACAAATTCAAGATGCTGGTGGATAGGATGGATGCCATGGAGTTGCAGAAGTCATATGGGCTGGATTTTGAGGATTTGAGTTTGATATCTGGGGTAGTCATACCCATTGGTTTCAAGGTTCCTACATTTGTTGTTTATGATGGGGTCTCTTGTCCCAAGCTGCATCTGAGGTCCTATGTCAGAAGAATTCAACCCCACACTGCTGATAAGAAGTTGTGGATCCATTTCTTTCAAGAGAGCTTATCTGGAGCTCAGCTGGAGTGGTATTACCAGTTGGAGAGTGTCAACATCAGAGACTGGAATGATCTTGCTGAAGCTTTCTATAAGCAGTATCAATACAATGCTGACTTAGCTCCCACTCGCATGCAGCTTCAGAGCATGTCTATGGGTGCCAAAGAAAGTTTCAAAGAGTATGCTCAAAAGTGGAGAGATTTAGCTGGAAGAGTTCAACCCCCTTTAACTGACAGGGAACTGGTTGATATGTTCATGTGCACACTGAATGGTCCGTTTTACAGTCATCTCATTGGAAGCTCATCATCTGGCTTCACTGAGTTGATAATGACAGGAGAGCGAGTAGAAAATGGTATAAAGAATGGTAAGATCCATGTGGGCACTTCTTCATCAGGTGCTGCAAAGAAACCTCCCACTGGGAAGAAAGAATCCAATGTTGTTTATGGTCAACCTGATCGTAATAGAAGGCATCAGTCTGTTAGTGCAGTTCATATTTCAAATCCAACTCCTGCAACAATAGAGCAGCCACAGGGCAACCAACAGAGGGCTAGAAGACAGTTCACGAAGATCAACATGTCACTGGCTCAGGCATTGCAACATTTGTTGAAAGCTGAACTCATTACTTTGAAGGAGGCTCCTCAGAATCCTAATGTTACCTCACCCAGGTGCAATCCCAATGCACGATGTGCATATCATTCAAACTGCCAGGGACATGATACTAATAACTGTTGGGTCTTGAAGAACAAAATTCAAGATATGATTGATGCTGGAGAGATTGAGTTTGATCCTCCGGGTACTCCAAATGTGATTACTGCCCCAATGCCAAATCACGAGAAGACTGTCAATGCCATTGAGGAAGATCTGCACATTCATTCAGTTGATGAGTTGACCACACCATTGTCTGTTATCAAGAAGAAGTTAGTACAAGCTGGGTTCTTTCCAGGTTGTCGTGAAGATTGTTTGTATTGTACCTATAAGCCGGATAGTTGCTTCAGATTGAGAGATGGAATTCAACGTCTCATGGATAAGTATACTATAGTGTTTAAAAGGAGGTCGTCCTCTGTGGAGAGCATGGTAGACCATATTACGCAAAGTAGGAAGGTTGAAGAGGTTGACATGGTTGACAAAATACCGGTAAGAATCACTTCAAAGGGACCTATTAAAATCACTCATCAGGGTCCAATCAAAATTACTGCTGAAGGTCCTGTGAAGGTTGTTGCTGAAGCCAGAGTTGCTCCTGTGGTTATTACTACTCCTGGTCCTATCCCGTATACGTCTGACAAAGCTGTGCCTTGGCATTATGGATCTGATGTTTACATCCATGGGGTTAAGCAAGAGCCCTTAGCTGATGTGCCAGTTGATGTTGACAATATTGCTGGATCTAGTAAGATCACACGTAGTGGAAGAGTCTTCTCTCCTCCAGTTGCTCCCAAGAATGCAGTTGCTCCTGCTGCTACTTCCACCACTGATGCTCGGGGCAAGGGTCCTGTTATTGATCCTGTATCTACTAATGTGCCAGCTGCTGATGATCTCTCTAAACAGATGGAAGAAGTATTGAAAATCATTCGCAAGAGTGATTACGACATTGTTGATCAGTTGGGGCATACTCCCTCTAAGATTTCTATATTGTCCTTGTTGTTATGTTCTGAAGCTCATGCAAAAGCCTTGATCAAGTTTCTGAAGACTGCTCATGTACCCAGTGCAATTTCTGTGGATCAGTTTGAGAATTGTGTGGCCCACCTGACCTATGACAATGGGTTAGGATTTTCTGATGCTGATTTGACCCCTGCCAAGAGGGATCATAACAGGGCCTTGCATATCTCAATTGAATGCAGGGGCACTACCCTGTCACATGTACTGATAGACAATGGTTCCTCTTTGAATGTGATGCCCAAGGAAGTCCTGAATAAGCTGAGTCCTGAAGATGCTGTGTTGAAGCCCAGTAACATTGTGGTAAAGGCTTTTGATGGTTCTAGAAGAGTAGTGCATGGGGAAATTGATCTTCCAATCAAAGTTGGCTCCCAGGTTTTTACTGCTACATTTTATGTGATGGATATTCGTCCTTCATACTCTTGTCTGCTTGGTCGTCCCTGGATCCATGGGGCAGGTGCTGTAACCTCTACATTACACCAAAAGTTGAGATATCCAGTGGATGGAAAGGTTGTTACTGTCTATGGAGAAGAAGAATACTTTGTCAGCCATGTAAACACTTTCAAGTATCTGGAAATGGAAGGTGAATACATTGAAACTCCGTGTCAGACATTTGAAGTGGTTCCCTGGGTTGTTAATGATTATGTAGCTCCTCCTGTTGCGAAGAAAGTTCCTGTGGTCACCAGAAAACCTCCAACAATGGCAATGGCCTCCCTCAATGATGCTAGAGCTGTGGTGGATGAAGGTGGTTGTACTATTTGGGGTAAGCTTCCTGATATTCCATACAAGTCTGACAAGTTTGGTTTGGGTTTCACTGCAGAGTCCCAGAAGGCTGTTCGTCGTGCTCGTGCTGTTCGTATCACCAATCAAGGGGTTATGAAAGATCAGATCAATGTTGTGGGAGATTATGATGAAGACTACAACTTGGATGCTTGGATTTTTCCTACTGTGGGTGCTGGACTCAATAATTGGAAAGCTGAAGATGTTATCCCTATCTCCTTTAGTCAGGAGTAAATACTATTACTGTGTTGTGTTTTTTTTAAGTTTGTAATTTCTGAACAATTGAAACTCTCAAGCCTTGTGCCTTACCCGGGGTACAATGGTGTGCTTGTTACGGGCTGTCATTTCATTTGCATACTTCATTCAATAAAATCAGTGGACGTTTCGTTTCCGTAAATATTGTGTTCCTTGTCTTTCTTTTCTTTTATTTTTGTTTTATCAGCCATGTGTTCTTACACACACCCACATCACTAAAATGCAGATCCTCATCCACTCTGGATCCTGTTGATAACAGTTCTACTATTGCCAATTATAATTTCGAGAATCCGATCTATCAAACTGAAGACGGAAATGAGGACGATTGTGAAGTACCTGTAGAGCTTGCTAGGTTATTACAACAAGAAGAGAAAGCTATACAGCCACATGAAGAGCCAGTCGAAGTTGTGAATTTGGGGACTGAAGAAAACAGGAAAGAGGTCAAGATAGGGGCTGATTTAGAGGACAGTGTCAAGAACCGGTTGATTCAGATGTTACGTGACTATGTGGAGATCTTTGCTTGGTCTTATGAAGATATGCCAGGGTTAGATACAAACATTGTGGTTCATCGTTTACCAGTAAAAGAAGATTGTCGTCCAAAGAAGCAGAAGGTTCGTCGTATGCGTCCTGAGATGTCAGAAAAGATCAAAGCAGAGGTAATGAAACAGTTCGATGCAGGGTTCTTAGCAGTGACTTCTTATCCTCAGTGGGTTGCAAATGTGGTACCAGTTCCTAAGAAAGATGGTAAGGTACGTATGTGTGTAGACTACAGAGATTTGAACAAGGCTAGCCCCAAAGATGACTTTCCACTTCCTCATATTGATGTTCTGGTAGACAACACTGCTCAGCATAAGGTATTCTCTTTTATGGATGGTTTCTCTGGTTACAATCAAATCAAGATGGCACCTGAAGATATGGAGAAGACAACATTTGTGACACAGTGGGGCACTTTTTGCTATAAGGTGATGCCATTTGGTTTGAAGAATGCAGGGGCAACATATCAGCGTGCTATGGTGGCTTTGTTTCATGATATGATTCATCATGAGATAGAGGTATATGTAGATGATATGATAGCCAGGTCTCAGAATGAAGAGCAACATCTTGATCATCTGCACAAGTTGTTTGAGAGGTTGAAGAAATACAAGTTGAGGTTGAACCCAAACAAGTGTACTTTTGGAGTTAGATCTGGTAAACTCATGGGTTTCATTGTCAGTGGAAAAGGTATTGAAGTGGATCCTGCAAAAGTGAAAGCTATACGAGAGATGCCAACTCCCCGTACTGAGAAGGAGGTTAGAGGTTTCTTGGGACGATTGAACTACATTGCAAGATTTATCTCCCAATTAACTACCATCTGTGAGCCAATCTTCAAGTTGTTGAAGAAAGATCAGGTGATGGAATGGAATGATGAGTGCCAGACTGCCTTTGATGAAATCAAGAGATATCTGCTGGAACCACCAATTTTGATGCCACCAGTTGATGGAAGACCCTTGATTATGTACTTAACAGTGTTAGACAACTCAATGGGGTGTGTATTGGGGCAACATGACGAGTCTGGTCGAAAAGAGCAGGCAATATACTACCTTAGAAAAAAGTTTACCGACTGTGAAACAAGATACTCACTGCTCGAGAAAACTTGCTGCGCTTTGGCATGGGCTGCTCGCCGACTAAGACAGTATATGTTGACCCATACTACCTTGTTGATTTCAAAGATGGATCCAATCAAGTACATATTTGAGAAACCTGCTCTCTCCGGAAGAATTGCAAGATGGCAAATGATCTTGACATAATATGACATACAGTACACTACTCAGAAGGCCATCAAAGGAAGTGTTGTTGCTGATCATTTGGCTCATCAAGCAGTGGATGATTATCAGTCAATGAGTTTTGAGTTTCCTGATGAAGACATTATGATTATTACCAAAGAACCTGGACAATATGACGGACCTGAACAAGGATCCCGATGGACTATGGTTTTTGATGGTGCCTCTAATGCACTTGGTAATGGTGTTGGTGTTGTGATTAGTTCCCCTGAAGGTTGTCATACCCCGATTACTGCCAGACTTTGTTTCTATTGTACCAATAACATGGCTGAGTATGAGGCATGTATCCTGGGTATTAAAGCTGCTATTGATATGAAGATTCAGTTCCTGGACGTGTACGGAGATTCACCCCTGGTAGTAAGTCAGATTAAAGGAGATTGGGATACCAAGCATGATAACCTCATTCCTTACAGAGAGCATGTGTTGTCTTTGATCCCACATTTCAGAGAGATTACCTTTGGACATATTCCACGAAGAGAGAATCAGTTGGCAGATGCTTTGGCCACCATGGCATCCATGTTTGAGATCAGATGGGATGATGAAGCTCCTAAGATTACCATTGATAGATTTGAAAAGCCTGCATATTGCAATGAGATTGACACTGAAGGGGCAGAGGAGAAGCCTTGGTTCTATGAAGTGAAAAGATATCTTGAGGCTCAGGAATTCCCTGAAGGGACATCTGTCAAAGATAGGAAGTTTCTGAGAAGGTTTTCTACTAAGTTCTTTTTGAGTAATGGCATTCTGTATAAACGCAATCATGATTCAACTTTGCTTCGTTGTGTGGATAAGAAGGAAGCAACTGAGATTATGGAAGATATGCATGACGGAATCTTTGGTACTCATTCTAGTGGTCATACTATGGCAAAGAAGATATTGAGAGCAGGTTACTATTGGTCTACCATGGAAGCTGATTGCTATCAACACTCCAGAACTTGTCACAAGTGTCAAATTTATGCTGATAAAGTCCACGTACCTCCATCACCATTGAATGTGTTGACTGCTCCTTGGCCCTTTGCCATGTGGGGCATTGATATGATTGGTGAGATCAAGCCTACTGCTTCTAATGGGCATCGTTTCATACCGGTTGCTATTGGTTACTTCACGAAGTGGGTGGAGGCAGCTTCATTTACATCTGTTACTAAGAATGTTGTGGCTCGGTTCATTAAGAATAATCTCATATGTAGGTATGGCATCCCTGAAAGGATTATCACTGATAATGGCTCTAATCTGAACAACACCATGATTACTGATCTCTGCACGCAGTTCAAGATTAAGCATCACAACTCTTCTCCGTATCGTCCAAAGATGAATGGGGCAGTTGAAGCTGCTAACAAGAACATTAAGAAGATTGTACAGAAGATGACTGTTACATACAAAGATTGGCATGAGATGTTGCCGTTTGCTCTTCATGGTTATCGTACCACAGTACGTACTTCAACAGGGGCAACCCCATTCTCCTTGGTCTATGGTATGGAAGCAGTTCTGCCCATTGAAGTTCAGATTCCCTCCTTGAGAATTATGAAGGATGCAGGCTTGGATGAAGATGAGTGGATTCAGACTCGACTTGACCAGATAAATTTGATTGATGAGAAAAGGTTAGCAGCAGTTTGTCATGGCCAGATGTACCAGAAACGAATGATCAAAGCTTTTAATAAGAAGGTTAAGCCAAAGGTATATCAGGCTGGTGACTTGGTAATCAAGCGTATCATATTACCACAGGGTGATCCTAGGGGCAAGTAGACTCCAACATATGAAGGACCATTTGTAGTCAAGACAGTGTTCTCGGGAGGTGCCATGATACTCACTACAATGGATGGTGAAGACTTCCCACAGCCTGTAAACGCAGACATAGTTAAAAAATACTACGCATGAAAAGAGACCCACTAGGTTGACAGGCCTAGGCAAAAATAAGGGCATCCCGGCAAACCAAAAGGGTTTGGGCAAAAATTAAGGATATATATAAAAAGATGTACACCCGGCAAGTCGAAAACCTGAAAAGGCGGCTTGGGCAAAAAAGGGTATCCCGGTGGATTGAAAACCTGAAAGGGCAATCCAGGCAAAAGTTAGGGATTAAAGCGTATGACTATGTCTCGTTTGGATCACCCATGAAACTGCAACCAGTTGTATTACTTACTCAAGCTCGAACAGATAAAGCTCAATCCAATCGCTTCCGTCTCAACAGCAGAAGATGAGATACTTGAAGATAATGGCAATAGTAGAATTGAAACTCAATGGGATTGTTTCCCACATAGCTGATTTTCTCTGTTTTGTAAAAACTTTATGACAAAATCCTCTTACTAGGGTTTATGTCTCCTTGTACAAACTTACCAGTGTATGGGTCACTTTTGATATAAATAAATTCCATCTTTTGAATCCAGATTTACTTTTACCCTATTTACATAAGCGAAACGTCCATTGGTTGTGTTTGAATGTATGTATGCTTTTGAATATGATTGATGTTTACCAAAAATGCATGTATGCTTTTAATATGATTGATGTTTACCAGAAATGCATAAAAATGCAGTAATAGTATTTACTAAGGACGAACGAGGGAAGGATTTCAACGAAGCTTCGCCGGTTCATCTTTACAAGACAATTACAAAATCCTCAGTAGGACAAATCCATCTTCATAAAGTTTCATCTCCCCTGGAATTTATATCCATCTCTTTTATCCTCATACGGATATTCGGGAATTTACTTTCCAATGAAGGTACGACGAATGAAGACGGGATATCTACTTTACTATCCCCAGCATACGGGGGGTTATATATACCTTACTATCCCCAGCAGACGGAAGGTTATGTATATCTCATCATCAAACATGACGGGGACAAGTTCCTCGTATTCTTCAGCAACGAATCAGGATTTATTTTCCCTGGCCAGCAGTTATTACATGAAGATATCCAGACGCTTCCGGCAGTATCATATCATACATACATCATTTACATCATACCATAACATACATATCCATAGATACATAATACATTACTTAAGCGCATCATATCATACATGCATACATAATGCATAAACTAATATTATTATACAAATGCTACCTTGTTGCAGGTTAATTATCCAGCAAATAAACTTATGAGTATCAGGATTGCTTTATCCTCCTGAAAGCATATCATCCATCAGGACTGCTTTATCCTCCTGAAAATTCCTACTACCTCAGGATTGCTTTATCCTCCTGACAGCTTATTACTACCTCAGGATTGCTTCATCCTCCTGACAGCTTATCAATACCTCAGGATTGCTTCATCTTCCTGACAGCTTTTTATTACATCAGGATTGCTTTATCCTCCTGAAATCATATTGATACCTCAGGATTGCTTCATCCTCCTGACAGCTTATTACTACCTCAGGATTGCTCCATCCTCCTGAAAGCTTTTATTACATCAGGATTGCTTCATCCTCCTGAAAGCATATTATCAATACCTCAGGATTGCTCTATCCTCCTGACAGCTTCTTTACTCCAGGATTGCTTCATCCTCCTGAAATCATATCATTACCTCAGGACTGCTCCATCCTCCTGACAGCTATCATTATACCTCCATATTTTGGACTGCTTTATCCTCCAAGACATGTATCTGAAGAACTTTCCTCCAAGTGGCATCTGTAAGCCCACTCAATCATATTCAACTAACTATCTGTACCACTTTATGTACTGGTGAGTGCAAATTTTTGGGCTTTTGTGTTCAATCCCCTTCAACCTTCCAGGTCACGACTGGCAAATATACCAATCTAACCCCTCAGGTTTCAGAAAATTGAACAGGGGCAGCTGTTGCACCCCAAAATTTGCCCTCACAACACAAGACTTTGTGTTCTATGAAGGTTCACAAGGTTCACAAGTCTCTCAACACTTACAAGACCTTTCATGAGGTTCATGAAGTCTACAAGTCACTTTATGAAGGTTCACAAGGTTCACAAGTTCCACAATGCTTTCAAGACCTTTCATGAGGTTCATGAAGTCTACAAGTCACTTTATGAAGGTTCACAAGGTTCACAAGTCTCTCAACACTTACAAGACCTTTCATGAGGTTCATGAAGTCTACAAGTCACTTTATTAAGGTTCACAAGGTTCACAAGTTCCACAATGCTTTCAAGTCCTTTCATGAGGTTCATGAAGTCTACAAGTCACTTCTTGAAGGTTCACAAGATTCACAATGTTTACATGACCTTTCATGAGATTCATGAAGTCTACAAGTCACTGCATGAAGGTTCACAAGGTTCACAAGGTTCACAATACCTCCCATGAGTATCACAAGATATTTTATGATGGTTCACAAGGTTCACAAAGTTCACAATTGGTCAGAAGAGTTGACAATTCCCTCAGACAATGCACCTCCTAAGCAGTGCATCCAAAACTAGGGTTTTGACTTTAATCAGGCTAAATGAACTTCCAAGACTTCAAGTGAGCTTCATAACAACTTATATGTGTTTAAGAACCCCCATGACAAGTTTCAAGACTTTTCTCAAAAGTTTGCTCAGTCAGATGATCAGATAAGTCAAAATCAGTCAATGAAGTTAAAAAGTCAAACTGAGGTCAACTGTGGTCAAACCAAAGTCAAACTTCATGATTTTTTGCCAACATCAAGTATATGAAGTAAAATTCATCATTTGATCAAGGGTTGATCATGATTCATCAAGGAGATTCCAGATCATCAAGAATCAGGAGTTTCTAAATTAGGGTTTCCTCAGTAAAAGTCAACTGAACTTTGACCAGCCATAACTTTCACATACTTCATCACCAAGTCTCCATCCAAAGCTCATTTTGAAGGAAATTGAATTCTCTACAACTTTGTGTCTCACAAGCCAAGCCCAAAAATGCTTCATTTGGAAGGTATGAGCTAAGACATTATAGGTCCTTTTGAAAGTCAACAAAAAGTCAACAACTTCAAAAGGGCATAACTTGAGATTGGTAAATGATATGGACATGAAACCAGTGGGGTTGTTTAGAGGACTCCTCAAGATTTCCAAAATTTCCAATAACACCCTCATAGCATTAAAATTGAAGGATATGTACCCTTGCAAAGTTGGGAAATTTTGAGTTGGTTTATGATGAAAAAGGAGGTCTAAAACTAATTTCTTCCAAATGGGCTTGCCAAATGATGACCCAATCCATACATTGACTTCATGCACGACCCAAACCATTAAAAATAAGAATTTTTATTATTTTATTTTTATTTATTTTGATTTAATTCATTAAAAATCATTTTAAATAAAAATAAAATATGAAAATGTAATATTTGATGGAGATTGAGTTTCTAGAAGATCTTAAATGATGATTGGAATTGAAGAGGAATGAAATCACAAGACTGGTCCAAAAATAGCAAGCCTTCATACAAAAATATTTGAATTTTAAGACATGATCTTTTCCAATCTTCAATGATCAAAAAGTCCAAACAACCCAACAATTTTTTGACCTAATTCTATTCACTATAAGTAGATAAGCACATCACAAGCATTGGCACGGGTTTTTACAGCCTCAAAGGTAAGTTTCATACATCAAAAATTCAAGCCAAAAGTCAAATTCAGTTTTCAATTTCCAAGGCATTTGAAGGTAAAATAAGGACACAGCAAGATTCCTTGGACTTCACTGATCCTAAACCAATACTCATATGCATCCCAAGCACTCCATATTGCATAAACCGAATGGTTATTGTTCTTGAAAATTATTTTTTCGATTCTAACTTTTTATGCATTGCTAATGAATTTTGGTTGTGTTTTAGTGTTTGTGAGGTTCCAAGGATCGATTCTGGACAAGAAACTTGAAGTTTCGTGACCTAATGGGCAAACGGCCATTGTTAGGGTTTAGAGCTCAGTTTTAGGGCTTTGTGATTTGAGTGATTTAAAGACCTTTAAATAATATAATTGAACTGTATTGATCATGGGTAATTGTTTGTTGCTATTATTGTGGTTTGATTTGGCCTGATTCAATGCGTTTGAAGAACATAGGTCTTCCTGCAAATTTAAATCGCAGGAAAAGTTGTAGTAATATTCGCAGGTAATTCTGCAGGTCATGAGGAAGAAGACGAGGCTGGTTCGCGCGCTTCTGAAAATTCAAATATCACTTATATTATTTTATTGCATTGTTTCTATTTTCATTCACCAAAGCACGCTTGGCCCAGTGGTGAGAGGAACGTGCGTGTAGCCTGATGACCTGAGTTCGAGTCCAGGCTTCACCATCTTTTTTTCCAGTTTTTCATATAATTGACAATTATTATATATTATGTATTGTAGCTGGTATTCCAACAGGTTAGCTCACCCAGCAGGATTGGTTATGCGTGTGTTTGTTTGCCTAAGAGGTCCTGGGTTCAATCCTCCCCCAGGCCTTTTGCTTCTTATTTTTTCTGATTTTAGAGATTCAAAGCACAAAACCAATTCTTCTCCCTATAATGTCACGCGCGTGCTGATGGCCCAGTGGTAGATACTGTTGTTGGCAAGCATAGGGGACTGGGTTCAAACCCCAGCCCCATCAGGTTTTGATTTTCTTTTTCTTTTGCTTTATTTTTTTCAATTTAATTAATATTCCATATAAAATAAATTCAAATAATAAATTATATTGTTCTATTATTATAAAATATATATATATATTATGTTTTCTAGTTTCTGAAAAATTATTTTCTAAATAAAAAAAAATTAGTTTTTATTATTGTATATTTATTTAAATTATAAAAATATATATATGTACTATTTAATTAAAGGAATTGTCATTATATTATAAACCCTAAAAAATATTTTCTAAGTAAACCCTAATCTATTTTCCCTAAATAATTATTAAAAACCTAATTTTTATTTTTTTTAATTTTGTAAATATAATTATTATACATATTCATATAATTAATTTTTTGTAAATATAATATTTAATATAATTGAATCTTGTAAATATGCTTATAACCAAATTTTTTTTATAATATTAAATTGTTTCTAGAATTTTGCTCATAATTCAAATTTTATTCTTTTAAAAAAAAATATATGGTTAAAAAAAAATAATTAAATTTTATAATTATAATTTCTTATGTTTAGAATTAATAAGTTGTATAGAATTTTATAATTAAATTGTTCATATTTCTTAATAGTTTCTAATTTTATTTTGTTTATTATTATTATTAATCCGTTTATTTTATTATTAAACTTATTATTATTATTTCACTAACCCTATTTATTTTTAATTCTTATTATTACTAACCCCTATTATATTTATTATTGCCTATTTATTTATTTTTATATATATTTATTTGCTATTTATTTTAATTGCTTATTATAATTATGTAATTGCTTCTTGGTGTAATTTTTGTAAATAGTCAATTTATTTAATTTTTATGCTATGGTTAGTAATTTAGGGAGTGTGAATATGTATTCTATTTAAAATCAAATTTAGATCATTTAAAATTATAAGATAAATTAAATTAAACACTCACACACGTAAGTCGATTTTTAATCGCCATCTCACTTTCTAAGGCTATCCCTCAATGTTGCCTAATCATAAGGTCAAGTGGGGTGTATAAAGCAAGTCCCTTAAAAGAAAAATCATCAAGTCCCTAATGGTTGCCTTTAAAGATCAAGTCCCTTTTCGAATAATGATGATAGTCCCTCCTAAATGCTTAATACACCCCACAGTTGCCTTCGCAAAACAGATGTCCCTCATATGTCCCTTACATCCAAGGTAATGACTACCTATTCCTTAATAATAGGGATAGTCTTACCACTTAAAGGATAAAGAACAGAAAGACTTAAACTTTAGGGTAGGTATCTCATAGTTGCTTGCTCACTTCATTCAAAGCTTTTCAAACACTTAACAAATTTCAAACAAATTTTCAAACACAAGTTTTTATGCATCCGTACATGGATCATTATTAACTCTTATGAAAATTTTCTATTCACACACTTCACATTTTCAAAAACAATTCAAAAGTGAGCTAAGTAACTAAGAGCCCATGGATAACCATGGATGTAAAGGGTGCTAACACCTTCCCTTTACATAACCTACCCCCCGGACCCAAAAATATTTTAAAAGGTCTTTCCTGTTCTTTTATGCCTTTCCTTTGGATAAAATAAAAGTCGGTGGCGACTCTTGCTATCCGCAAAATAACTAAAGTCAGTTCTCCCACCGTGTTACACTTGCGCGTGTGAGTTGGCATGGTATAGAATTAGTGGTATTTCGATACCAATTGACGTTGTGCATGTACATTGGAGGAAACTAAGTATGGAAATTAAGTTGGAAGAAGACTTAGATGAGGAATCAGAGGTGGGTATGAAATCTGCAATGGATGAGTTATGGAAAAGGTATAGGTCACAAGATGTTGTTGGAAGAAGGGCATTACATAGTAGGGTTTATGAACTTTCATTTCCAACAATGACTTCTTTTTTAGCACCACCTGAAAAAATAAAAACAAAAGGTGGAGTCAAGAAAAAAGACAAAAAAACCTGTAGGGTATGATGTTTATAGGGATCCTTCGTATCATGAGTATGTTGATCAAGCATCTCAATCTTCACAACGACAATCTCAACCATCATAAAATTCAAAAAAGAAATCTCAACCATCATAACTTGTGAAAAAGAAGTTGAAATTATCACAAACTGCACAATCATCTAAATGATTCATCCTTCAATTTCCTTTTCATATTAGGTCATTTATTGATGACGTAGTCAACGTATTGTCAGATGGTAATTATGGATTTAGAGTGATTGCTTCATTGCGGGGTTATGCTGAAGATGGTTGGCCAATGGTTCGTCGGGACTTGGAGTTGGAAATTATACATAATGAAAGATCATCTTTATATGCCAATTTATTTGTTGATCGGTTAGCTGAAGTGAGAGATTCTTTGAAGATAGAGGGAAGTGGTTCTCAACCACCAAATAAATGGTTGAATATACCAAACATGGGTTACGTGATTGTGAATCGGTATAATGTGGTACTTGTCTGTTTAGGAATCGAATGTTTGAGTTTCTTCCCTATGACAACTACATTCTCACCGAATGTCTCATTTTATTGTATTGGATTTGTAAACTCAAATCATTGGATTCAGGTAAACATTGTTATAATTGGATATTATTAGTAAATGTTTTGAGTAATGTTAATTAATGTTTTGTTTAATTTTGTATACGGGTTAACATGAAAGAAGGATTTCCATTGCCACCAGTGACAACAAATTGGAAGAACTTTCGTTATCCAACAACAACATCGTGGATGGTAGGATTTGCAGCACGTCTACAACATTGGCAACAAATTACGCCTATATTACGAACACATTATGAATTATAAACTATGTTATTCATTTTTATTCATGAATTATATTATATGTTTGCTACACTTTATGAATTATAATATATGGAATTAAATTTTAATTTCAATTTTTAAGTCTAAAAACTATCAATAACATATAACATAAATAAGATCGTACATATAAGTTCAAATGTCAAGATATTCAGAAACCAAGTCTAAAAAATATCAATAACATTTAACATAAACAAAACTATAGATCACTGTGAACGAGCAATACGTAAAGCTGCAAACAGATCAGCAAAATGTGGATCATCCTCTTCAGCTGTATTCTGCTGAAGGTAGCGATGAATCAATGTAGACACACAACCCCGGGCAGGATCAGATGGTCTCGCATCGTACTCAGGAATAGATGCAACTCTCGGATCATCATGGCTAGGCGGTACCAATCGAGGATGCGAAACATGATAATACCACTCGAGATATCCATCCTCTACCTCAAATGGGATAGTCGCCGGTGCAGTCGAACGAATCACCTGCCAACACTTTGGATGTAACTAATCCACTCAACATCATGTAGGTGGAATATACTGACGGTATCCAAACTGTCGAAGACACCTGTCAGGCATGTATGGAACAATAGTATCACCCCACCTCAAATAACCCCTATATAAAGAAATCTCATCAAAAAGACGATGAACTCTATGATCCTCGAATGGCCTCCATATGACATCGGTCGGTGTCAGCTCATCCATAATAGGTCGCAACTCATCCACCTTTAACGCGCCTTGTTTGTATGTTCACCTCATCGCTCGCGGGAGACCACAATTCTGAGCTGGTATCCAATTCTCTTCTTTTTTCCCAAGTGTAGGAAAATATTCATGAATCCAGCACTGTTAAAAAAACAATAACATAATAATTAATTATAACATAATGAACATAATAAAATTAACATTAGACTTAAAAAAAATCAATAAACTGAATTTAAATATATACCTGTAAGAGAGTCGGATAACCACCGAGCTGTTTACAACTGAACATGGACGCATCTCCAAGATACCTATACAAGGTCACCAATGCAGCTGCTGCCCAACTATAGTTCGACAACCCATCCAAGTCCCTAAATAGTGCTAGGTATCGTGCCTCCATAAGTGTAAACGACTTATCCACAAAGATCGTGCAACCCACTAACATCATCAAATAACATCTGGTCGCATATGCCCACGATGAAGAAGCTCGATGCTCTACGAATCGATCATGTAACCACTCAATCTTGTAGTACGAACCTCTGCACTCACAGACCTGGTATAGTGCCACTCTCGTTGACACTCCAAGGTAGTCAACGACCCACTCAACAGCTAGGTCTTCACTGATGGGTTGAGGGTTCCCGAATACCCCCTGATAGGCAAGTGAAGCAAACATGCCACGTCATCCAGAGTAATCGTCATTTCACCGAACGACGTGTGAAATGAAGATGTCTCTAGATGCCACCTCTCAACAAATGCAGAAACCAAGTTTGCATCAATCTTCTTCAAACTGGTTCTCTATAGGGAAGCTAAACCGGACCTAGATATGAAAGCCTCAATCTCCGGTGGAAGCTGCTGTGGAACCATTTGGGTCAACTTCAATCCATGTCCTACCACCTTCAACTCCTTCTTTGCACCTCTCTCCTGAAATCAAATAAAATTAAATAAATTATACAATATCTACTTATAATTTCAGTTTTTATTCAATACTAAATAATTATAATTTCAATTTTTTTTCAGTAGTAAGAAAATTATAATTTCCTTACCTCACCGAACCATATCCGTCTGGCCACATGATGCTCGTACAAAACCAAAACATTGGTATCGTACGGACCTTCAGGACATCCAACTGGATCTGCTATAGTTGCAGATGTACCGACATCATCTACGTGTGTCCTACTAGACGTATCACCCCGTCCCATAGATCGAACCGGTATCCTCCCATCTTTGCCTCGTGAACGCACCACTGAAGAAAAAAAACAATAAAAAAAATATTTAATACAAAAAAAAAATCTGGAAGATTTTCATAAAGACTTCCGGTACACATGTTTGTGGAAAACCATACCGGAAGACTTTTTTAAAGTCATCCAGAAGACTTCCCAATCACGTATCATTCCGGAAGACTTCCTCAAAGTCTTCCGGAAGTCTTTTTTAAAAAAACACATTAAACCGGAAGACTTTTACAAAGTCTTCCGGTACCGGAACACTTGCAAAAACTCTTCTGGTACGTGAAAAATCAAACCGGAAGACTTACTTTAAGTCTTCCAGTAAATTCGTCTGGATGTGAAAAAAATTTCTTGCGCTGTAACTTTGGATGAAAGGTAAAAATGGAAAGAAAATCTGAGTTTTTAACTATTTATACAAGGGCATTTTAGTCAAAAAATATTGGGTGTAGGGGTATAATATTAATTGTGGGGGTGTAGGGTAAAGCCTTCATACATAATGAAAGGTGTTTTAAGTAACATACATACAAAAAAAAAACAATAAAAACATGTAATAAAATTGGCAGTGCAAACTCCCGCGTTCCATAAAACAAAAACATACAAATAAAATCAATTAAATGTTAGAAACATAAACTCCACCTAACATTGTTATGTTACAAACTTTTAACAACATAAAAGCCCATTTTCATAACCTCATTCCATCATCTTCCTCCCTCTCCATCAATGCGTACGGAACCCTAAGCAGTACAACAACATGCATTACTTGGATGTAAGAATCTGATCAAGACCAATTGAAATCTCAAGCGTGTATGCCTCTAAACACTTCTATCGCTTGATTAAAACATTCTTAACATGTCCTTTTACATATTTGTAACATCCATTTCAGATCATCTTCGGATTCCAATACAGACCAAAAATGTGTTAATGCAAGAATCAAAGAACTCACAGACGAAGTGTTAGCTGGAAAAAACGTGAACCCAAAGACTGCAAGGAAGAAAAACATGAAAAAGCAAGATCATCAAGGTGCGAAATCTGGAAATGCAGAAAGATCATCTGTAAAAAAGACAGCTGGAGAAAGTTCTAACCCGAAAAAGAGGTAATTTTTATGAAAACTGCATTGCATGCAACTGACAACATTAAATTACCCCCTGTCGGAGTCTGAGATCAACTTTTGTTTGTACAATGATGAACGTGAGCGATTGAGGCTTCTGAGTTTTGGTTGTCTTCTAGATTTTGCAGGTTTATGGCAATTGTGGTGATTCCGAAACTACGGTTCTTGATGAAGACGGTATGCGAGAGATTGATGAGGATAGAGTGATGCTTGGATGTTTGTGGGAGTGACGAATTGTTGAAGAAGATTCCATGAAGAGTGATTGAAGATCGATGCTGATGTCGTTGCGTATGAACTTGGATTACCGGTTTGGTGTTGAATCCATTTGGTGAAGATGAAGCAGTATGAAGATGATGAAGATGGGAGATTGATCATTTTTTTTTCTTCTGCTATTTTTTGTAACTGTCTTTTTCTGTTAGATTTCTGTTATATATCAGTTACATTTGTAACTGATTTTCTCCCCCTATTCTGGACTTTATTCTGGACTTTTCTCTGGTGTAATTGAACTCTTCCTCAATTAGTTTCCTGGTGTATCCTGTCACTGTTAACTGATTTTTTTGCAGCCTATATCTTTTCAATTTTCTACCTTTCTTTTTGTTTATCTTTAATAAAATTAATCTCTTTTTTTTTGTATTATTTTTGGGATGTGTGATGGGCCTTGGGCTCATGACTATGATAATTGTCAATGAATCGAAAAATGGGTTAAAAAAATCAAAATGAACAAAATGATAGAAATTAAATGGATAAAAAAAGGTTATTATGGTAATTGGATTAAAAACCGACTTTGGGCCACAAAAATAACAAAAGCCTTGACTCATTTAGTTGTTGGATCGAGCCTTTGTGATAAGGTTAAATGGACTTTAAAAAAAAAGGTTTAGAATATGGAATATAAGTCGAAAGAATATTGGTTGGAAATGAAAAGGTATTAGAAATGGATTTTATGGGCACATGGGCTTGAATTTAAGGCGGGCTTAATGATATAGTCTTATGGTACCAAAAAGAAATGGTTAATGATGTTCAAAAGTAGGAAGGTGGAATGATGAAATGGATCATGAATTAAGTTGAATCGAAAAATGGACTGGAAATGGATATTGCGGACCTTCAAATGAACTTGAATTACAGTCTCCCTTGTGATAACGATGAACCAAGAAAACTCAACGAAACCAGCACGTATCCGAATAACGTCTCAATCCAAATAATCTTTGAAATTGGCCATAATGAAATCCTTTGGTTCTTGCACAGAGATGATGAGATCGAGCCCACAAAAATCACATTTGAGGCTAAATTGGATCAATCCTTGAGAAATAAGGCAAATCATTAATCAATCTCGAATTATACCAAAACCAAATTCCCACAGACTTCTGAACTATTCCTTGAAACTAAATTACCATGACTTAATCTATGAACCGCAACACCTTGTGGTTGGATGAACTTTGATAGAAAAATGCTCATAATGTCATTAGCCCATACCTTCATCTTAATTCGAGCACCATAGCCAGATAAATCCCCTTTTAATAACTAACTCAAATTGTGAGAAAGTGATTTGATCCCATGCCTTCGGAGCTCAATGCAAATGCGTGATTGCGACTGCCATGACCTAGTGGAATATGCAGATGAAATGCAAAGCGGTAAGCCAGTTAAGGTAAAAAGAAAGAGGGAAAATTTTGAGGTATTACAGCTGCCCCTATTCAATCATCTGCAGACTTGAATGAATAATAGTGAAAGCTATTAGACGTTCAAGGTATGGAGTGATTGAATACTCGAATAAAACCTAAAAATTTGCACACTGAGGGTAACGGAAATGCCATCTGCCCATTTATTTATTTATATATTTTTGATTTTGACCTCTGAATAGGTAATGGGGATAGAACCAGGTGGAATAGAATCAATGCAATCACTGCGACAGCTGAACGAAACGAAACCACAAGGAGGGCGCCTGTTGGCGAAACAAGACTTAACGCAACATCAACCGATTTGCGATTCAAATAAGATCAACCGATCAAACACGGAGATGGTATCAACCGATCCACCCCGGAAAGAGAGAATGTAATATCATCCGATTTACAACTCAAAGAGGAATGATATCAACCGATTCATAACTCAAATATGATCAACCGATCTAACACGGAAATGGTATCAACCGATCCACCCCGGAAAGCGAGAATGCAATATCATCCGATTTACAACTCGAAGAGAAATGATATCAACCGATTCATAACTCAAATAAGATCAACCGATCTAACAGAAATGGTATCAACTGATCCATTATCTTTGCACTGAGACGAGACCATTGTACTTAAGTGGAGACTCGAAAGGAACGGGATCGTTGTACTTAAACGAGAGCCCAAGACGCAACCGTTGTACTGAAACGGAGATGCGAAAAGATGAGACTGTTGTACTGAAACAAAACTCAACGACTAGACCATTGTACTTAAATGGAGACTCGAAATGAACGGGATCGTTGTACTTAAACGAGAGCCCAAGATGCGACCGTTGTACTGAAACGGAGACGCAAAAAAAATGAGACTGTTGTACTGAAACAAGACTCAAAGACGAGACCATTGTACTTAAATGGAGACTCGAAAGGAACGGGATCGTTGTACTTAAACGAGAGCCCAAGACGCGACCGTTGTACTGAAACGGAGACGCAAAAAAAATGAGACTGTTGTACTGAAACAAGACTCAAAGACGAGACCATTGTACTTAAATGGAGACTCGAAAGGAACGGGAACATTGTACTTAAACGAGAGCCCAAGATGCGACCGTTGTACTGAAACGGAGACGCAAAAAAAATGAGACTGTTGTACTGAAACAAGACTCAAAGACGAGGCCATTGTACTTAAATGGAGACTCGAAAGGAACGGGATCGTTGTACTTAAACGAGAGCCCAAGACGCGACCGTTGTACTGAAACGGAGACACGGAAAATATGAGACTGTTGTACTGAAACAAGACTCAACCAGGGATAACAACAAGACGTGGTAGAAGTAACCACCCTGGGAAACGAAGTTGCATTCTGTGGGTAACACTTCAATCTGATTGGAGATGTAACGGGTCTTATGTAATATACCTCAAAATTGGCCCATGCTGGTATGCATATGTTTGAATTAATGGCGTAATGCTCCATGATGATGGAAATGCTACGCTTTGGAGGATGCAAATGTGATGATGATTACTAGATGCAAATGCAAATGCAAAGGGGTCTCCCGATGAGGAGATAACAAATATCCCAGATGGCTTGACTGGGGAGGAACTAATGATCGCTGCATTGATCTGAATGATCCTTGTGAGGAGAAGACAACTCTGCGGGGAAGGCTGTCAATGATATACCGGCTCTGAACTGCCGCCATTGCCAAAAATAAATTGGACTTTGAGATTGGAGAGCCAAGACCCTGCTGGAGATGGACCCTTCTCGAACTCTGGTGGGGAACCAAAGGCATGATACTGCTGAGGAAGCAACTGCTAGGGAGGCAAAACACTCCTTATACTACTGAGAATTGCCCCTGTCTGAAGGGAAACTTCTGCTCGGGGATGGCACCAACCTTCTGTTGCCTTGCTGGGGGGAGATTTCAACTTCCAACTCTACTGGGGATGATGGAGGATGTCAGTGATGAAGCTTCCTGCTGAAGATAAGAGTTCAAGCTGCCACTTACTGGGGATAAGAGATAAATCCTCTCATGTTGGGAATGAGAGATGTAAGGCGTCTCATGCTAGGGATGAGAGACGATGATATCTTTTTGCTCAAGAAGTAACCTTCCATTTGCCACACTACTGGAGAAGGAATTGTCTAATGATACTTGCTAAGTAATTTTGATCAATGAAGCTTGCTGATGAAATAACTCTTGAAGTATTGTGCTGACAATGGCTTTGCTTCCCGCCTCTGGGTTGATAGATCGCCAACTAACCATGATTGAATAATGGTTCTTTGAAATTTTCAACTCGCCTCCGACTAAGGTCCATCGGAAGAAAATGTCTCAAGAGGATTTTACAGAAAACATGACATTCGAAATGCCTCAGTGTCTTCAAACTCTTGGAGAGATTCGTTGGATCTCGAAATAACTGCCCCAGACTGCATGGTCTGTGAAAGAAATTGTCTCGCAAGGATTCATGAAGAACTTCATATCACTGTGAGATATTCTTCCCCCGTATTTTGTACCTTGGATAGGTGCTTCTGACTTACCGTATTTGGGAGAGAGTACTTCTCATGCTCTTGGGGTGGCCTGCCCCAGGACGAGCCTTGAAGTGATCACCTCTGAATGATTGTGCTTTGAAGAAAACACCCAGATCAATTGTTCTTTGAGAGATTAGATCTCGAAGTAATTTCCCCAGTTTGGCTAAAATTTGAATGCATGCATCAGACTAATGGCTCTTTGAGAGATTTGAATCTCGAAGTGATTGCCCCAGCTTGGCTGAAATTTGAATAATGCTTCCGCCTGATGGCTCTTTGAGAGATTTGAATCTCGAAGTGATTGCCCCGGCTTGGCTGAACTTTGAAGAGATTGCTCGACATGACTTCCCCAGATTAGTTGGCTCTTACCACGACTGTTGGGGAAAGTCCCTACTCAATGGAGTTTTCTTGAAAAGTGCATCTCAATAGATTGACCTTCGGAAGTTTCAGACTTCTCAACTTGGCAAGATTAAGCTTCTGGACTGAAGTTTCATGTGTGAATTTTTATGATGCCCAACAAATATATGCAAGCAGAAAATGTTTATTCTAAGAATGAAAATTCTAATGCAACACACATGTCAATCTTGAAGTTTTACTGAAAAAGATGTCGCAAACCTTTGTGAGCGAATCATTGGTTAAGATTCGACATTAATTTTTTTTGAATAATAGAAAGCATGCACATGCAACACCAACAAATATTTTCAACACCACTCATAGGAGTCAGGAACGCGGTCTCATGGTAGTACGCTCTCAAGATAACACTGTTTCAGTTAGGACTTTTGAGGGTTGTATCGTGGCCTAGTTCACGGTTATAGAAACAAAGGATATAGGCTCGAAATTTATTTGTGCCCACCCATCTTCGTGATGTTCTCCATTCCTATGTTCAGCTAGCTTGGCACAAGCGCTCACCTTTTGAAAAGGGGTTTTGTGATGATTGAGGAACCAATTACACTAACGATTTAAGCACCACTCAAGTTGTTGTTTGGAGTCAGTCATCCCTTCGTCTTTCGTGTTTGTATCACACGACTTTGTTCTTGTTCAAGGATCTTTCTTGTGTAATCCTTTTCGTCTTTCGCTTTTGCATTATTTTGCTTATCCCTAACTTTTTCCTGGACTGATTCTTGTGAATCTTTGATTGTGAAGTCCAGCGGGATGCCCTAATTTTTTTCCTAAGTCGCTTGTCTTCAAGTTTCGACTTAGCGGGCTTTTTCCATTTCTTTTTTTTCCTTCTTCTTTTTTTTTTTTGAACAAATCGTGTGACACTGTTTGTATTGATGGCTTTGAAAGGGTCGTGACTGCCTCATTCTCTGGTCAATGATTAATAACCCATGTGGTTTCCGGTCTTTGGACTCTTGATTGGGATAACCATTGTGGTTTCTGGTCTTTGGACCTCTTGATTTGGTACAACCAGAGGTAATGGATCCTCAGATGTACACTCCTTTTTGAAATTTAAACGCTCGGTCAAACTAACTGACGCCTACCCTGCCCCTGGGTTAAATGCAAGGGTTTTTTCATGCGAAAATAAACTCCTACTTCAAGGCTCAAATGGGTTGGCGAGGGTCTATATCCCTTATATCTCCGGTGTTTAGGACTTGAAACAATGCCTGTACATCGTCAACAGGGTCTTTCTCAAAAGCACACAATTAGAGATTTTTGCGTTTTCAGTTCGTCATCCTCCCTGATAGAGTTTAAGCACAACAGTTGGTATTGCAATGCACATACACAAAAATCATGAGTGAATACGAATGGATTACTTCAAGAAAAACATGTGCATTTATATTATGGTTATCATTCAAAACAAATAAGTTTCATGCGTGCATACAAATGTTTAAACAAACAATATAAACTACAAATGAAAATGCAGTACAGAAGCTGAACATTGCCGTCATTGAGGAGACTTGACTCCGTATGGACTTATTGCTTCTGAAGATGCCTTTGCAAATTGGGAGACCCATTTGATGAGGAGACTTCAATATGTGAGCAGACTTTCTGGCATGACGACCTTTGAGTCGATCAAATTCGGGACCTTGTTTTCACCTTTACCTCTGAAAGACTTGCAATCTTCAATTAAAAGGCCAGGTGCCCCAGAATGATGATCATACTTGGCATTGAAACCCCAAAGGAAGCTTTATCGGAGATGATCCTATATGCTCTGCCCGTAGGACTCACTTGGGAAGCTGAAATTGGATGCCGACAAATGACGTCTGGAGGGAAGAGGTTGATAAATGAAGTTGATAAATAAGGTTGCTCGGAAAGATCTCAGGTGATCTCCTGCCTACGTATCTCCATTGACCAATGGAGAATCAGAGCAGCGTATTTCCCCTCAATAGGGATGAAAAATAGTTTCGTTTCTTTGACACCACATTCAGGATTTCTATAACCAAACTCATTTGAGTCTTCACCTAGTTGACTTCCTGTTTCAACAGTTTCTGGTTCTGAAATAAAGTTTATACCTCTGCCCTGAGTGGCCTCAGTTGGGTCTTCCTTCGATTACCTCCGCCCGGAGTTGCTTCAAATATAAACCTTGATAACTATGATTCAAGTTGTCCATTATGATGAGAAATCACAGGAAAAAAATCTGTCTCTGAACACCTGTCAAGAATGCAAGGATGTATGCAAATGCCATGTTCAATTATTTCTGAGGAATCTATCTGCTTTGATTCAAGTTTTGATACAGAAAAAATCCAACAACATGATTTAGATATGTGATCCACAGAAATAATTAAACATGTGTGCAGAAATGCTATGATGTCATGTATGCAACAGGCATGTGATCAATGATCCGATGTTGGTGCTGGTGTTGAGCAATGAGTCAAGTGTCCGAATAGAACCATAATAGTAGCACCATCTCTGTATAGAACCCCATAACTGAGAACCCAATAACTGTAAAACTGGATCACATAATTGAACAGTCACTGATGGTGTTGAAGCTGAACAATAAGCCAAGTGTCTGTGGAGAGTCATAATAATAGTCACAATATCAAGGTCGCAATGGTAATCACAGTAACAATTTCTCTGAATAGAAATCCCGAATCTCAGAATCAGAGAACCGTAGAACACTGAACAATACTGACAAAGTGGGTATGTTGAAGTTTAGGGTTCCTGCAAACCTGTAAACCCCTCCCAATCTCACGGGTGTGCTACTCGGGTCAACATCACGGACTCTCAAAGCCGAATAGCAATATTACGTTCACCATTTCCGAGAAATGGCTCATGACCAGATCAGGGAATCGGTTTGGCATTATGTACTACGCAGGGAGGTCTCAGCTGAGTCCAAGGAAACAAGCATCCCTCATCGGTCCCCAGCTTCAAGCACTGAATCGAGAAACAATAGTACATTCATCCCGAAGGGTACAATACTACCGTCATACGAACAGTTTACCTTGACTGGATTCCTATGAGAGAACCAGGCCATCCTATGCGAGTTCCCAATGGACCCTCGGATGCGAGTGGGTTTGCCAACAAATGTGGTCTGCCACTGTCATCACTGGAGAGGGGTGTTCCCATTAAGGTCCTCGAAGTTCGGTCACCAGATGCACATAACTATCAAGGTCGTACCCTGAAGTGAGGTAATCCCCACACAGGATAGCTCCAAGACGGTTGCAATCTGGGTGTGGAACACATCACCACCCATCATGGTGAAATACCATGGGAGTACAATGTCTGTCCACACTAATCCTATGGTGCACTCAAGCCGGGTAGTTGGCTTATCTCACAGTAACTCCCATCCCGCAGAAAAAATGAAAACCAGCACAGCCAGACAATCCAGTATAATATGATGCATGGAAAATAAAATACTGAAAGCGGTAAATAAATGCGGTAAAGTAAAGCTGTAAAGTAAAACTGTAAATAAAAACAGTAAAGCTAAACTAAAGCACACAATAACAAACAGATAAACACCCAAAGAAACAAAACTGAACAGGCGCTAGGATTGACTCTACAAGGGAAACCAGAAGAATCAGGTTAGTCCCCAGCAGAGTCGCCAGCTGTCGCTCCCGGGATTTTCATCCTAGTACAAACGCGAAAGTGGCGCGGAAAGGTTAGAGTCGCCAGCCAGACATTTTTATCCCGAATGAATGGGAAAGGTAATGTTGCACAAACCTAAGGAAGAAGGAAAGGACAAGGCCTTGCGAACCAAAGATCTGAATTCGGGAGTCGGTTACGACCTGGGAAGGTATTAGCACCCCAGATCGTCCGTCGTACCCGACGGGATCCACGCTTGGTTATTTGTTTCAAAGGGTGAGAAATAAGGTATTGCTGAACAAATGAACCGCTAACTGGAACAGAAATGAGAAATGAGAAAGGGAACTGAAAATGAAAACTAAACTAAAGAATGGGGAAAATGTAGGGAAAATAAAGAATGTGCTCGAACGGGCCCTACCCCGTTGCCTACGTACCTCATCGGGGTAATGAGGATCAGAGTCGACGTAGTTCGCCTAACTAAGGCGGGAACTATTTGTTTGTGTTTTTTATGCTGGAACTACGTATGTCTATGCTCAGGTGTTGCAGGCTCGTCTGGTACGAGTGCGTTTACCGTCTTGCATGCGATACAAGTCGCCGCGAGTTCGCGTTGTGAGTGAATGAGATGAGAAAAGAAGTTCCCGCAGGATAGTCGCTTGTTATTTGTTTTTGTCTTTTAAAAGAAGTGTTTTGAATTTGTTTATGAACGGTCTTGTACTAAGACCTATCCATCGCGATGAATATTTATACCTCGCCCCGAAACAGGACGCATATAAACACTCCGCAACAAAGTCTCGTGTCGTACAAGAAAGTTCGATTTTTATTAAGTGTTTTATTGCTTTTCTTTATGAGATGAGAAAGAAAGACTCAAGTTGGAAAAGGGAAAATCTAATGGGAACTAAGACACACCCTAATTTTTTTTATTTATTTACAAGTGAGGGCCTATGGTTAATGAGGTATTTTAAACCTAATGAAGGAAAAGGAAAAGAAGAAAAAGAGAGCTAGAAACTAACTTACTTCCTAAGGAAGTTAAGTTGTCTCTAAAGAAAGGGAAAACCTAAAAGAAAAGCACAAAGTGCTAAGGCAAACAAAATTAAAATGCATAAGAGATGGGAATGAAGTAATGATTACCTCAATATTCCCCCCTACAAAACAAAAGTTAGCATGACAATGCATATTGGAAGTAAAATCAAAGCATGAAGGTACCTAAAGGTTACATGACTTCTAAAGTCAGTAGCTATATGCTATAGGTCCCTAAGTATGTTAGGATACCTCACAAGATCAAACTATGTCAAACTATGTACAAAACATTCACCTAAGTTCACATAAATGCAAATTAGGGCTCATGGATGAAGTATGAATGCATATGGCTTACAAACATGAATTAATACATGAAATGAGCATCAAAGTCAGTAGTGAATGCTTATGAATGAGGACTAATGAATATACAATCATGGATGCAATGGATTAGGCATATGGAGCAAGGAGAAGAATACATGAGAAGAAACGAACAAAAATCGCATAAGACCGCACATGATGAAAGTTAAGGAAGAATGGCATGTGAATATGCATGAAATGATTATGAGTCAGTAGCATACAAGGTATGAGATGCAATTATAATGCATGAATAGGAATTAATGATTTCCACATAATTCAAGTTATTATTTAGAGGAGAAGAGAAACTAGTTTAGGTTAAAGTTAATTCACATGAGTATGCACTTTAAAGCACCAAAACAAACCAAATGAGTATGGTTCAAAAAGTGACCTATGAATGGAATTAAAGACATACAAATGACATATAATCAACTCCTAAAATCTACCAAAAATCCCCCCAAGAAAATGGCATGAATGCCTTCTTAACATTTAGGATATGGAGCAAATACACACATGAATCAACCTAGGATCTAGGTGACATGGAAAAATGCAAAAAGCCTTTAAAAATTATGAAATTAAATCCCTGGAATGATATAGTAATTATCTCACATGGTATAAAAGGATTCCAAAAAATTATGTACCAAAGTGCCAAAACAATTCCTTGATTAGCAAGGTAACAAATCATGATCATCGAAAAACAACTCCACAAAGTGGATTAAAAGGGGCATCTAAAATTATGAAAAAAATTCCTAAGGGGCATAAAAATGTCAAAAATTACAGTGATTAATCATATACAAAAAATAGGTTTCACACCTATGGGAAAAAATTGATTTTGGTCCCTTATGCCAAAACATTCCTTTTTGGGACAGCTTGTGATCTAAAATCCAAATAAAATATTGAAACCACCCAAATCTGGAAATAAAAAATATGACAAATTAATTAAGAGGATGAGGATCACTCATGAATTTTTCCATAATTTTATACCTCCTAAAACTATTTTAAAAAAATGCGACGAAACGAGCAAAAAAGTGAATTTTAAGGGGAAGTGAAAGGAAGCGATCCTAATGGTTCGTAACCTAATCCCTAAGCTCCGAAATCGACACAAATTAACATATACCACAAATATATCCAATGCCTCAGGTGGGAGGGCTCAGTATTCACCTTAAATTATATGGTCCTAAGCCGCATACAACTATAATGATGCTTAAAAAGCCGAAAACGCTCGAAATCACTTACTTGATCGAAGTGCCGATTCTTCACATAAAAGAAATCCGAAAAAAATCCCCAAGCAAGGTCTTGTAGTCTCCTATGAGCAAAATAAATGCCCATCTTCCATATTGGCTTTGTGAAGCTCCACCATAATCGGAATCGATTCAAATCGATCAAAAAAAACTATAAACACTTTAATTCAAATTAACACTAAACCACAATTAACATTCTCACTAAAAATATAATTAGGAATTAATAAGAAACTAATCCATGGATTGATCCACAAAAAAACATTTTGACAAGAAATTAACCAAAAATTTCTTAGCAATTTTTACAAAATAATAATAAATTTCCAACAACAAAAAAAACAAAATAAGGGAGGTAGTTTAGCACAATCAGAGTGCAGGAAATAAGGTAATGGCCCAAGGCCCACATCCTTTACACAATCCATAGAAGGGTGTTGAAGAAAAAACAGGGGTGCGGTCAGCAACCCGGAGGCCAAAGGCCCATCTTATTGCCAGCGAACGGGGGGTGTGGACAGAAGAAATGATGGTGCAAATAGTAAAACATGGTGGCTGAAGGCCCAATCTCATTCATTTCGATCCAATAAAATTATAAGGTCAAAGAAACCCTAATTTGAGCATGATTTCTTCTTCTTCCCCAAGACGGCGCCGCGGTTCGTTCTTCTCCTTCCATCTCAATTTCTCCGTCGATTGTCCTGTTCTCTTTCACGAAGCAAACGCCGGCCGTAGCCTTTTGCTCCGCCGCATCGAGCTTGATCTCTCTCATCCGCTTCCATCTTCATCTCGGTGTTCACCTTCACTCATTATCTTCACCGAAACTCGTTACCGGAAACGGCGAAGATTCAAACCGCCCCATTCATATTCATTTACCTACGGCCTTTCCAAATCCATCTTCAATTTCCTCCGATTCCCCACCATGACTCCAAATCGCATAGAAACCAGCTTCCAAATGGAGAAGCAACCGGCCTTACACAACAACGGCAGCTCGTCGAAGTTTCATACGCCGATTTGATGCGAGAACACTTATCGGTAAGGTTCCAATCTCTTTTCTTGAACTTTTCCTTTTGATTTCTTGAAATTTTGCCTCTGAATTGTTGATGGTTGTGTGAAGGATATGAGTCTTGACGCAAGTTGAAGATGTGTTGGTGTTGATTTGAGTAGTGTAGATTTTCACGAAGATGATGAAGATGAAGCTAGAAATCGTTTCTGTTTAAGGTCTTGTGAATGACGCCGGCTGGGGATGTATGCGGAAGAGAATGGAGATTAATGATGTTTATCAATTGGTGAGTCGTTGTTGCTGAATATTATGTGAAGATCGATGAGCCTTGATGAAGATTTAAGTTATACTGTTATTGGATTGAAGGTATGATGATACTGATTTTTGTTGTTTTGAATGTGGATTCTTTCATCTTCTTCAATTTCGTTTCCGTGATGTCGACATTGTTGTGATTCTGAATTACGATTTTGCAATGTATTTGTACGATGATGAACGTGAGCGATTGAGGCTTCTGAGTTTTGGTTGTCTTCTGGATTTTGCAGGTTTATGGCAATTGTGGTGATTCTGAAACTACGGTTCTTGATGAAGACGGTATGCGAGAGATTGATGAGGATGGAGTGATGCTTGGATGTTCGTGGGAGTGACGAATTGTTGAAGAAGATTCCACGAAGAGTGATTGAAGATCGATGCTGATGTCGTTGCGTATGAACTTGGATTACCGGTTTGGTGTTGAATCCATTTGGTGAAGATGAAGCAGTATGAAGATGATGAAGATGGGAGATTGATCATTTTTTTTTCTTCTGCTATTTTTTGTAACTGTCTTTTTCTGTTAGATTTCTGTTATATATCAGTTACATTTGTAACTGATTTTCTCCCCCTATTCTGGACTTTATTCTGGACTTTTCTCTGGTGTAATTGAACTCTTCCTCAATTAGTTTCTTGGTGTATCCTGTCACTGTTAACTGATTTTTTTGCAGCCTATATCTTTTCAATTTTCTACCTTTCTTTTTGTTTATCTTTAATAAAATTAATCTCTTTTTTTTTTGTATTATTTTTGGGATGTGTGATGGGCCTTGGGCTCATGACTATGATAATTGTCAATGAATCGAAAAATGGGTTAAAAAAATCAAAATGAACAAAATGATAGAAATTAAATGGATAAAAAAAGGTTATTATGGTAATTGGATTAAAAATCGACTTTGGGCCACAAAAATAACAAAAGCCTTGACTCATTTAGTTGTTGGATCGAGCCTTTGTGATAAGGTTAAATGGACTTTAAAAAAAAGGTTTAGAATATGGAATATAAGTCGAAAGAATATTGGTTGGAAATGAAAAGGTATTAGAAATGGATTTTATGGGCACATGGGCTTGAATTTAAGGCGGGCTTAATGATATAGTCTTATGGTACCAAAAAGAAATGGTTAATGATGTTCAAAAGTAGGAAGGTGGAATGATGAAATGGATCATGAATTAAGTTGAATCGAAAAATGGACTGGAAATGGATATTGCGGACCTTCAAATGAACTTGAATTACAGTCTCCCTTGTGATAACGATGAACCAAGAAAACTCAACGAAACCAGCACGTATCCGAATAACGTCTCAATCCAAATAATCTTTGAAATTGGCCATAATGAAATCCTTTGGTTCTTGCACAGAGATGATGAGATCGAGCCCACAAAAATCACATTTGAGGCTAAATTGGATCAATCCTTGAGAAATAAGGCAAATCATTAATCAATCTCGAATTATACCAAAACCAAATTCCCACAGACTTCTGAACTATTCCTTGAAACTAAATTACCATGACTTAATCTATGAACCGCAACACCTTGTGGTTGGATGAACTTTGATAGAAAAATGCTCATAATGTCATTAGCCCATACCTTCATCTTAATTCGAGCACCATAGCCAGATAAATCCCCTTTTAATAACTAACTCAAATTGTGAGAAAGTGATTTGATCCCATGCCTTCGGAGCTCAATGCAAATGCGTGATTGCGACTGCCATGACCTAATGGAATATGCAGATGAAATGCAAAGCGGTAAGCCAGTTAAGGTAAAAAGAAAGAGGGAAAATTTTGAGGTATTACAACCATGCCTGAACACATCTCTTGGTAAGTAAAGTCCCACCGTATCCAAAGATTGGCCCTGAGATTTGTTAATAGTCATTGAATATGAGACTATTAATGGGAATTGTTGTCTATTTAGTTTGAATGGCCAAGGGGACTGTGAGGGTGACATGTCCATTCGAGGGAGGTAAAATAAATTTCCAAAACCCTTGCCACCCATTATTTTAGCTTCAATAACATGCGATGCCATATTTGTTATTATTAGCCTTATGCCGTTGCACAGCCCTTATGCCTGATCAATGTTTCACATTAGCATAACAGGTGTTCCAACTCTTAACTTTATGTGATGGTTAGGCAAACCAGACGTTCACAAAGAACTAAGAAACTCCGGCGTGAGGATTTCAACTATAGTAGGGTCATGAATTTCATATTGATCAACAAAATTACAACTGTAGTAATCACATATCTCTCCTATATATCAAACATAATTATATCAGTGACCTGAAATTAAACATATAAAATATAAAATTGAAATGGGATTAGGCAAACAACCTGGAATCAAGGTAATAAGGTGGTCATTTATCTCATCGACAACTTCTAAGTTAGAAGCGAGAATTGCCTGACCTTTCAGATAATCGTTAGATATGTAATTATGAATGAAATCGGGATATGTACTATTGACAATGCCAACAATAGGATCATCAAAGTCCGTGATTAAAAGTTCGGGGGGTATCTCAATTTCAGCAACACTGTCGTTTGGTTCTAAGACTTTGCCTTCACCAATCCTTAAAAGCAAATTAGAAAACTCTGCAATCTCTCTTTTATCTTGTTCACTCGGACCACAATCCAATCGTGTGTTCTGTGTTAAAGTCAATACCTCAACCGAATACCATATATAAGAAACATTTATTGTAGAGTGTACAATATCAGAACGGATACCTCTTGGAACGACAGGAAAAATTTGTCGAAAATCACCCCCAAATACAACAACCTTGCCACCAAACACATCGTCGGAGTTACCTTCTTTACACGTTACATCCCTCAAAGTTCTGTCAAGTGATTCTAAAGCATACCTGTGTGCCATGGGAGCTTCATCCCATATAATAAGTTTTTTTTACCTAAGAAGTTCCCTAACATCATCCTCGTAGTCTACTTGGCAAATAGAATTATCCAAGGTTGGGACAGGTATCTTGAACTTAGAATGTGCAATTCTACCGGCGAGCAATAAAAGAGAAGTTATTCCAGTGGTTGAAACAATTAAATATATATCATGTCTGGACCTCAATTTTCTTGCAAGCGTCCTCCACATGTATGTTTTACCGGTACCACCATAACCATGTAAGAAGAAGACACCACCCTTTTGCGCATCCACAGACTCCATAATTATTTCATATATACCTCGTTGTTCATCTGATAAAGAGTTTATAACATAAAAAATCTAACATTATAGATAAAAAGTCTTGAAATGAAATAAGAACTAACATTAACAAATGAAATATAGAAAACATAGTAATAATCATGAATGTGAACCTATAAGAGCATTGAAGAAATTTGTGAATTTGACTCTCATTGCCGACGCATTGTAATTACATTCTTCGTATATGAGTCTATTGCCTAGCTGCTGCAGAACATACCCATCCAAATATGGAATCGGTTTAAAATCCGTGAGACTCCTTCAGTTTTCTTGAAGCAGTTTTTCAATTTCGATTAATGTCAAATTCTGTAATTCGGATTCCATCAATAGAAACTCTGCTACCATTCATATGGGAAAACAAAGATTATGACTAATAATCGATTAATCACAAACATGTTAGAAATATACAGGATACTCCGTGTAGCAAATATTTTAAAACATAGTACATAATATTCGAATGTGTTTAAACCTGGATTTTGAGCCAATTGTCTTTGACCATGCAACACACCATCCGCTAGTAGCACCCAAGATTCTATCCAAACACGGGCAGGACAATTAACAGCACCTGACAAAAGCATAACCACAAAACGTTTGAAAAGAAAATGACCCGAACCCCATTCACTCGCCTCTTTGATAGCTACAATGAATTATCTATTGTCTTCAAGAAAGCCCAGTGCAAAACATGCATCCCGAAATGTATCAAATTGGGTGTCACAAACTTTGCGAATTTCCTCATAAGTCATTGGTCCCTTAACTATCGTTAACATCATCTGCAAGTAAAACAATTCTCCGGTGCTTGGTGGAACCCATATCAAACGACCGATGGTGAACCCCTTTTTGCGAGACCTCCACATTCTTTTCTTCTTATCATAAACAATTTTTGATACAAATTGGTCGTACGTCAGAGATCGGGCTTCTTCAAATTTCCCATTTGCAGCCAGCCAAGCAGTAAACATGGATTCGGTGACACTTGCAGTTTCCAAAATATTTTCCATTTGATCGTGATCGGTGTAGTAAATTGCTTTCTCACCTACCAAATGATAGAACATACGTTCAACCTCAGGTTTCCGGCCATGAATCTTGTAAGAGTAAATTCTCCAAGACGCCTCACTCGGGGAGACATACCTGCAGTCCAGATATTGTTTGATTTCATCAACAGGTTCATTGTAGTTCCTTGAAATTGTTGTCGTGATTCTGTCAAAACCTTTGTGAATATATTTGAAAAGATATTTGATGGATGTAATTTGGTTACACGATTCCATGTTTATATGTGCATGGTATTTCAACAATAGTCTTGTATTGTAAGGTACCACATGTCGATTGTGCAGCGAGATTCCCTTCTTTTGAATAACATGGGATTCTGATCTTCTTCTGTAAAGTGGATAACCATTAGCATCAACAACCGTGTGTTCAATGAACTTCTTCGGGAAGTATTTCGAGCACTTCCTATTTTTCATACATGGTGAGTTCATCCGAGACAGACCACGGGTTCCATGCATCATGTGCGCCTTAACCAAATCATATAAAGTTGGATGAAGAATAGGGTCCATAATTTCTGCGCAAATGATGTTGTCTATGTCCGAAGGTGTTGGATATTTGCTCTGAGGATGCAAGAAGATCAAAATGTGTGCATGCGGCAATCCCCGCTTTTGAAATTCAATCGTGTACATAACTGAAACAATAATATCTAGTTAACGATTCATGTCATAGGGAGAAAAATGATACAAAAATCACATAATTAAATAAAGAACACCACTTACATGCTAAAACTTTTCCGAGAACATGGTGTTTTGTAATATCACGCATGAGTTCGTCAAACTTAATTTTGAAAACTTTGGTAATGATATTCGGTCGATCGCACAGCTTTAACCTGGTACCAAACAATGTACGTGTGATCTCTGGCCAACTGGGATTGCAAGTAAAGGTAACAAACAAATCAGGGAAACCCAACCTACTTGAAATTTCCATTCCATCAAAATATAGTTGATCCATGTATCGTTTGCTACCAACAAAAGTAGATGGTAAAACTACACGTTTGCCTCGCTTCGGTGGTTGATTTGGTTGAACAACACCGCATTGATCATTAAGTTTGTTATATTTACCAACTCTTAGCTTTGATTGATTGTCCCGCAGCCAATTTAGACTTTTAGCCTCCATCATTGCATAATTGTCGACCAAGAACTGTTGAAATAGGCGTCTCGAGTACAGAAAGGTTTTTGCCTCTTTCTGGCGTTCCCGCAATCGGAATGATAACCAATCTTTGATAGATTGATGGTTTCTTCTATTAACTATAGTTTCATGTTCATATTTCTTCAATAGATTTTTTCTGTATCCATTTTCACCATACACAAATATGAGAGGGTGTTGATATGCTAAGTATGCAACATGAAACTCATCAATGTGTTGCAAATGACCATTGCATGCTTGAATGATGATGTCTCGTTTTGAAGCAGATTCGATATCTCCAACAATGAGAGCAGCAACTTCTGACACTGTGGGTGTATTGTAGACATGACTGTCTTCGGGTCTATCACCGATAATCCTCAACTTCAAGTCTAAGAAAGTATTGGCCTTCAAAAGATCCCTTGCCATTCTAAAAACATTGGCATGAACATTGAACTCATCTAACATAGACTTCAGCTTAGTCATAATGTCCCTCTGGACAACTTTATTGTCATTGTATATTAGGTCAGATGTGAAAAATTGAAACATAAAATGTGACATGAAGTATGCATTGCTAAATAATTACATATACCTAAAACAATTCAGTCTGTTATCAACCTCGTTGTCGGTATCATAAATATACAGCTGAGCATACTGCGGACGATGTCCAATTTCAGGTAGTAGAGTACTGTAAACACCCCAAATTTTCCCTCACTCATTTCACCATGGCTTATGATTCTTGTCATTTGCATAAAGTTCAATCATATCATCTCACATTGCATTTTTGCTTCATTGCATTAGTTCAAAGTCATCTGCATCTAGGGTTTGTGATCTGAGCCATCACTGAACTATCTGAGCCACTCCAAAGGTCTCAAATCATCTCAAGAGGGTCCATGTATGTTCAAGCATCATATTATATCCTCCCAAGATCAAGAAAGTCAGAAAATCACAAGAACTGGGGAAGGCATGGAAGCAGAGCCAAGCTTAACTACACAGATGACCTAAAATTAGGGTTTTGGTTTCAGAGGCCATAACTCCAAATTTTTTGGTCATTCTTGTTTCTATTGGTCTCTATATTATATGAGGATCAGGCATACCAATTTTCATGAAGAAATTCAATGGGGAAGGCATCTGACCAATAGGTGACTTCTTGAACAAGTCAGTGCAAAATCAGGGCATCTGAGGCCCCCAATCATCCAACCAAAGGGTCTTCTCCATCATTTTGGGTGTATATGATCTTTATTTGATCTTAGAAGAAGTTATAAGTTCACAAAATTGAAAAATTTCAAGCCATTTGCAAAGTTGCCATTTTGGGAAAGTGACTTGTAATGCAAACTGGCCATTTTGGGAAAGTTTTTCAACCTCCTCTTTTTGATTCAAAAATGCTTTAAATGAAAAATTCTTGGTCATGAAAGTTGTAGATTGGATCATTACCTTTCCAAAAATTACAAGAACTTGATATAATTCATCATAGAACTCAAGTTATGGTCTTGCAAAGTTGGGAAAAATCACAAAATTTCACTTATGAACCAAAGAGAGAAACTTGCAAAACCACTTGCCAAAGCATTTTGTGACTTCAAACACACTTCTAACCATTACACAAGCATAGTACATGACCTATAATTCAGAATTGCCCAAAGAAATCTCAAGTTTCATGCCTTGATCATCAAGATTTCTCAAAGGGGCCAAAACATCACATAATTGCAAAACACCCCATAACTTTCTTCCCTCATGCTGAATTGCCTCAAGAATGGATTTTTGGACATCCATGAAGTCAGCTACACATGGACATGCCCAAGGAACAGTTGTATTCTTGCCCATACCTCAAGTACAAGTCATGTTGACATTTTGGCAACTTGCCCATACCAATCACCATAGGCCACCACCCACTCTCTGACCTATCACAACTTGTTATGTGGATCAAATACAGCTCATAACACAAGACACACAAGCCTGAAACCTCAGATTTTCCCAAGTTCTCAAAATCACTCCAACTTGCAAAAGCTTTCGAAACTCATAGCTCAGCCAACAAATCTTCAAACTTTTTCCACCATTCAACTACACATCCATCACTGATCATTTCCCACCCTTCATCTTGCCTTGAAACACCTCAAATCAAAAACACGATTTTCACATTTCTTGAACTGACTTTCAGCCAACTTCACATAGAGGCTATATAAACTCCAACCAAACACTGCAAGTTCTTCAGGAGGATCATTGAAGCTGATTTGAAGCAAAGAAGCAGCCAGCCAGTACCATTTTCGAAAGCTTCAGTTCAGGTATCACCAAGAACATTTTTTCCAGAAGTCGTTTTTTATGCCATATAAATGTTGCTTATGATTCACTGATCATGTTGTGCTTGTTGGTTTTAAAAATGATTGAGTTTTGAGCCTGAACCATGTCTCTGAAAGTTTGACCTGAAAACTTGATTGATTTGAATCTTGTTTATGTTGAAAGATAAATGAATTTTAGTGCTTAATTCTTGCTTAGGGTGTTTAGAAGTTGTGATCTGGAGCTTTAGAGGGTTTAAAATTGTTTAGGGAAGAAGTTAGGTTTTTGAACTGGCCGGAGAAGATGACCGGAACACTGTTCCGGTCACCTGAAGGTCATTAGGGTTCAGATTAGGGCTTAATTGCGTAATTAGTGAAGTTTGAGTTATAGCCATCCAGATGTGCGCGCTAGTCAATTCCCGCCCCCTAGGTTTGAATCCTGGCCCTCAGATCAGCTGACTTTCATTAATTCTCCTTTTAATTTCATTTTTTATCATTTATCTTGCACAATTTATTTAAAATAGCTAGGAAACTTCAAAAATATTTTTCTTTTGCATTTTCATTTCAAATATTTTTCTCATTCTAAAAATAATTTTTATTTTATTTTTTGCATAAAATTTGTATTTTTAAAATATTTAAGTGTTTATTTTAATTAATTAATGGAAATTAATTAATTAAAATACCATTTAGGTTTCTAAAAATCACCAAAAAAATCACATTGCATCTTGACACATTTAGAGACATTATCAAACCATTCATACAAATTTCTTTTTGGTTCTTTATCCATTTTGACATTTTTCTTTGGATTTAAGGTTTTTAAAAAAGCAATATTTTGACCCTAACTTAAAAAAATCTATCCTGCCTAACCATGAAAAGTTTGATAATGGTTCTTTTTGCATTGCACCCTACATATCATTTAGTTTCTAGGATAAAATTGGCATGAATTTATCTTCCATTTTTTATTTGTTTTGCATTTTTCTTTGTGAGGTACCTTAAAACCCTAGGCAACTTAGAAAAAACATAACTTCTTTAGGGTTAAGAGTTAGGTCTCCTCCTTTGGGTAGTGAACTTGTATAGGTTTAGGGTACTTTTGATCCCATTTTCAATTTTTTATCTCTTGCTTTGTTTCTGATTTTGGATTTTTGCATTGCATATTGTATGAAAACCCTAATTTTGTCTCCATTTGCATTCATTTTTCACATTCTTGCATACATGAACTTGACATGTTACTTTGTGCATCCACATGACTTCTAAGACATCTTAGGACTTGTTAGAACCATGTTTGATCATTGCATCATCCATTTACCATGATTGCATCCATTGCATTTCATAAGTTTTCATGAACTTTCATGCTTACTTTCATGTCTCATTTGCATCTTCATTACTTGGATGATCATCCTCATCTCTTGGTATGCTTTTGCATCATCCCATAGCATCATTTTCATCATGATTATGCTTCTGACTTTGGCTTTCACCTTTGCATTTCATCTCATTTGCATTTCATTTCTTTTCTTGTTGCTAACTTTTCAGGTGGTAGGTGTTTGAGAAGTGAATTTGCCTTCACTTCTCATAATCTCTTCTCATCTCTTTTATACATCATTGCTGCATTTTACTTTTGTATTTGAGTGAGTTTTCTCATTCATGATCCTTCTCCTTTTTCTTTCTTCAAGCAACTTGTCTTCTTAAGTGAAGCAAGTTGTCTTGCTTCTTGCTGCTTCTTTTCCTTCCATCCTGCTCCTTCCTTGGTGGCTTTTCCTTGAAGATCTTCTTGCAAGCCTCATAAACCCTAGGAATAACCAAGCATGATCACAATTAGGGTTTATTTAGTCCCCCATTAGTTTTACCTTTGTGTCATCTTTGTGTCTTCTCTTCTCATCTCTTAATCAAAGGCTAAATCTTAAAGGTTTTAAGACTTTGTGATTGAGGTTATGCCTGCATCCTTCTATTAGGATGGAGTGTATAACTTTAATCCTAAGTGTTAAACCCTTAATGTGTTTAATTCCTTTAATCAATCCACTTTAATAATCACTAAGACATCAAGCTTGTAACTTGGTTCTTGCATTAGGGTTCTAATTCTTCCTTAATTGGTTAAGAAGGACTAACCCTAGTGTTAATGGACAAGTCCCCCTCAAGTTGTCTTACAAACCATAAAATCCACTTCTTAACCTTACCATTAACTAAAATCCACTTTAATAAAGGCTTTGTTTTGTCATGAGGTTAATCCCTAATCATGGATTAAGTTGAGGATCCTTCCTCAGCTTAAATGTTCTCATCTATTATCCTTCTATTAGGATGGTGTAATGGGTCCATTAAATCCTTGATTATGGCTTAAACTCATTACTTAACACTAAACAAAAACAACAAAAACATCTAAATAAATACAAGTAGGTTAATGATCTTAATCCTACATCATGGTGATTAAGTGTGAGGTGTTTACTTCACACTTAAGGTATTCTCATTACCCCTAATCAGAGGGAAGATGTGATGAGTTTACTAACCCTTGGTTTAGGCTTAAGCTCATTTTCTTATGACAAACTTCAAAAGGCAATAAAAGATTGAAAACACAAAAACAAACAATAATCGTCTCCTCCGGGATTCTTTTCTCATCATCTTCACTCATAAACGAGAACGTGCTTCTTCCGTCTAATGCAAGACAGTTTGCACCTGAGCCAGACAGGTCATACACTTGAGCATAGACAAGTAAGCAGTTCACAAGTCAATTTATCTTTCAGTCTCTTTGAGTCGAACTACGATGTTCTGACTTCCTCATTGCACGAGAGGATACGTAGGCATAACTTAACTGTTATCGAACAAAATTCTCTGTATATTCCCCCCTCTTTCAGCATTGTTCTTTAAGTCTCATAGTCTTGAGCTTCACATTCTTTCCTTACACTGACACTCTTTTATTTCACTTCACATTTCTTTTGCACTGACACTTGCATTCTTTTTCCTGCTTTTGTACACAAAATAACACTGACACTACCCCTTTGAACACAAACTTTCAAGCGTGGATCCCGTCGAGTACGACGGACAATCTGGGTGCTAATACCTTCCCAGGTTGTAACCAACCCCCTTTCTCAGTTTCTCTGGTTCGCAACCGTCTTATCCATCTTTTCTAGGTTTATGCAACATTACCTTTCCTTCGGGATAAAAATGCCTAGTTGGCGACTCTTTTCTTTTCAGTTCACCCTTTTGTGTTCTCCCTCTTTTGCCGACCGTTCGCGTCTGTACCCTATCTGACCAGGTGTCATTTGGTGGGAGCGACAGCTTGGCGACTCTGCTGGGGACCCTTATATTGCAACCAGGGCTTCTGTTTCTTTTTGTGGGTTCCTCCTAGCGCTTGTTTGACTTGTGTTTACTGGGGTGTTATGTGCTATGTGTGTTTATTTATTTGCCTTATTTATTGCTTTATGTACAGTTTTGTTTATTACTTTCTTTACAGTTTTATACATAATACTGTCATACTATCATTTGCTGGATCTGGTTTGCTGTTTTGGTGGGTGGGGTTCCATTAAGAGTTTAAGGTCCTATACCTGGGACCTGAGTGACACCTAGGCTAGAGTGGTTCATGTTCTTTCCCATTCCATTTCGGTCTGGTGCGGGAATATGAAACACGGTTCAGATGTGGGTTTCTTCTTGAGAACTCTCTGCTGCAAATTTCCTGTAGTACTAGGGCTATCTGGGAAGCCTGCTAAATCTGGATGACCTTTATTATGACCTTCAGAAGCTGAGATGAATTAGAGGAGGATCTATTATGGTTATTGTAAACATTGTACCTCCGGGTTAGAAGTGTTTACACTTCTCATAACTGATCCAAGTCTGAGGATCCTTGTTCTAGAACATTACCTGTTAGGGGGTTGGGCTGTTTACAGGTTTGCAGGAACCCTTGGCCACATCATACCCTGTTACTATTTTGTTTAAGAATGCCTCACTTTGGACAGTTCTTGTGATTAACCCCGGACATGTGACTCTTTATTTGAGTCCCCCACCTTGGTTACTGGATTTCTGAGCCTTCATCTGGACTTTTGAACATACATGGGCCTTATATCAAGACAGACAATCAGATCCAGCTTGATCATAAACCCTTGCATATCATTTGCATATATCATCATTGCATCATTTAACATTTGTTTATTTGTTTTTCAGGGTATCCACCTCATTATATCTTGGTTTTGATTTTGACCCCTTCTTCTGCATAAACCTCTGCTTCAGTTGTCTTCATCAGTTATCTGCTTCAGTTATCTCCATCCTCACCAGCATCAGTCTGTCAGTGGATCACTTCCAGCATCAGTCTGTGACCCTCATCAGCATTTGTCTTTAGCTTCTTCAGCAGCACTCATGGCTACTCCCAGGAAGAACAACATATCCTATCACTTCTTCGAGCCTGTGTTGACTGGCATCAGGCAGGTCCGGTAACTTATCACACCTGACCACATCCCACTGTTTAGGGAACACTATGGGGGAATTTTGGACATGTTCATGGATCTTGATTCTTCTCAGAGAAGCATGATCCACACATGCTTGCAGTTCTATGACCCACCCTTGAGATGCTTCACATTTCCAGACTTCCAGTTAGGGCCTCTGCTGGAAGAGTTTTCTTTATTGATTGGAGTACCTATCAGAGGTGGAATTCCCTTCAACCCAGAGATGACTGCTCCTAGAAATGAAGAGATAGCAAGGGCACTGTACTTGGAGCCTGCCCTTATTGAGCAAAGCCTGACAACAAAAGCTGGGATTCCTGGTTTGCATTTGGACTTCTTGATCTCTCAGGCCATCCTGAAAGCTTCTTTGGGAGAGTGGAGGGCAGTCTGTGCACTGTTGGCCCTCAACATATATGGGGCTATACTGTTTGCAGATGAGCCAAAATTTGTCAGCAAGAATGCCATCCATCTGTTTCTTCTGAAGAACCCAGTGCCTACATTGCTAGGAGATTTTTACTACTCCATTCATCAGAGGAATGAGAAACAAAGGGGGAAGTTGGTAAGATGTTGTGCTCCTTTGTTTCACACCTGGCTGCTCAGACACTTGCCTAAGTCAGATACTTTCTTGAAACCTCACCAACAAAAGAATTGGGCCAAGAGGTTCATTGCTTTGACTTCAGATGATATCAGACGGTGCACCCAGAGCACCAAAGGCAGGGACATTATCACCAGCTGTGGACAATACCCAAATGTGCCTCTGATAGGAGTGAAGGGTTGCATCAACTACAATCATTTACTGTTTAAGAGACAACTGGGTTATGCCTTGGTCCACCCTCCCAGAGGACAGGATTTAGCTGAGACCCTGTATTGTGAAGTGCAACCTAATTCAGCTGTTGTCAGACAAGCATTCTGGGTTTGGGACAACATCCAGGCAAAAGGAGTGGCTATTCTTGGAAGATGTAACAATGTTGCTTCAGCTTAGTACTCAGACTGGTCCCGTACTAGAGCTAAAATTACCATAATTCCTTTCATCATGGAAGACATACCTGGGCCATCCACAGTACAGCCTGCAACAACAGTTAGCCTGGAGGAATTTGAAAAGTTGAAGGAAAGGAATGAGCAGCTGTCTCAAGCCTTGAAGAAAACTTTGTGGGAAAGAAGTGATGGTCGTCAGGACATTGAGAGATTGGAAAAGCTCAGGGTGGAGCATCTTACCAAAATTGAGAGGACAAAGGACTACATCAGGAAAGCAAGAGTTGGGGAACAAATATTGAAGAATGCCTGCAAGGAGGACAAGATTCAGAAAGCTAGGGCTGAGCACTACCTGCAAGAGAGTCAGGCTAGGTGGGTCAGGATCACTGAAGCCCGTACACAAGAAGACTAGAAGACTCAAGCCAAGATTGAACAGCTGGAGGCCAATGAGAAGAAGCAGCAGGAAGCCCTGTTGGCTGCACAGAAGGAGATTTCAGAATTAAAACTCAGAGCAAGATTGAAGAGATCCAAAGACCAGGACAGGCATAAGAAGTTGTCTACTACCATTGCTACCAGGAACCTCCTCATTAGGACCATTACAGAGCACCCAGCTGGTCCAGTGACTGAGGCACTCCTGAAGGAGGTCAGAGAAGATGAGTTTGGATTGGATGTCTGACTCTTTTCTTGTTGTTTGTTTCTATTTAATGTACTTTTCCTTTTGTTGTACTTTGACCCTCCATGGGCATGTATTGTAAAACAAACTATGTATTGTTCACCATTTGTAATATATTTAGTTTGTTTTCATTAAGGTTTTCTCTCAAACAACATCAAGCATCTTCCTCGAGGTCTGGAAAGGTAAAAACCAAGAACCAAACCGGATACCTTGGAAAACAAATAAGCATACTGCATTGCATACTAACTTTGTTTTTGTTTTGTAGGTTTTGTTATTATTCTTTGTTTCTAACTTTGTTGTGATCTCAGGAAACATTGCTCGTCGCCGAGTGTTCCCTGTCAACCGCGCGCACCGATACCCGACTCGTAACAACCTTCCCGACATTCAAATGGAACAAGTACAACAGGATCTGACTGAGGTCAGGAATCAGATGGCCAATGAGAGAGTAGAGATGAGAAATCAGATGTCTCAATTCATGGCAGTGATGACTGGCTTAGCCCAGAGTCAAGAAAGGTTAAGAGAGCTAGTGGAAAGACAAACTCCTGAAGAGCCTCATCTGGGAACAGGAGGAACTAGCAACAATGAAGGAGGCCGGCCTCATATTAACCCACCACAATATGGACCCCATATGAATCCAGAAGTTAACATCCCGAGGAGTGGTCAAGGTAATACTGCTGGGGGCCCAATTCTACAGGAGGATCCTCAGGGAGAACAATTTACTTTCATTGGGGCTGGAGATGAGATATATGACAGGAGATTGGACGAGATTGCTGAAAAGTTAAGATCTTTGGAGTCTCAGAATTTTTTGGGCTTTGATGTAATGGACATGGGACTAGTGGATGGAGTGAGAATTCCTCACAAATTCAAACCCCCATGCTTTGAAAAGTACAATGGTACCTCTTGTCCTCGCACTCATCTGCAGTCTTTCTTGGGAAGGCTCAAAGCGTATACCATGGATGAAAAGCTATGGATGTTCTACTTTGAGGACAGTGTGACTGGAGCTTCGAGAGAATGGTATTTGCATTTGTCTAGGGCCACCATAAGGTGTTGGAAGGATTTGGCCGAGGCTTTCATCCGTCAATATCAGTACAACCTGGACATGGCTCCCAATAGAACTCTTCTAATGGGCATGTCACAGTCTTCCAGAGAGAGCTTCCGGGATTATGCTCAAAGATGGAGATAGCTTGTTGTTGTTGTCCAACCACCCATGTCAGAAAGGGAAATGGCTGACATGTTCATGAACACATTGCAAGGGACTTATATTGATAGACTGACTGCTTTCTCCTCTACCAGTTTTGCTGATGTGGTCATAGCTGGTGAGAGAATTGAAAGTCTCTTGAAAATGGGCAAAATCTCCGACAGTGGTGCAAGTTCCTCCAGCAATCCCAGAAAACCTTTTGCGGGACCCCGAAGGGCAGGTGAAACAAATTACATTTATACAAGCAGGGGCAGGCCTCAATATGTTCACCGGTCAGTAGCAGTTGTTACCATCCCAACTCCAATGCCACAACAATCATCATATCCTCAACAACAACAACCACAGTATCAACAACAAGTTCATTATCCGCAACAAAGGTCGTACAACAACAGCAATAGCAACCAACAACAGCGTCCATTCCAACAAAGGCCATCACAAGCAAACAGGGTAATTGACCCAATCCCAATGCCGTATGCTGCACTCTTGCCACAACTCTTGAAGCTCAACCTAGTTGAGTTAAGGACGTTGGCACCTCCAGATCCCCTCAATATTCCAAAGAACTATGATGCAAATGTCAGGTGTACATTCCACTCAAACGAACTGGGGCATAATACTGAAAAATGCAGGGCCCTGCAGATGAAAGTCCAGGATCTGGTGGACTCAAAAGCTCTCAATTTTGCGCCTCCTCCGAACGTTACAAGAAATCCAATGCCTAGTCACAACGGGCCTAGGATTAATGCTATTGAGGAGGGCAAACCATCCACATTAATCATCAGTGTTGCACAAATCCGAACACCTTTGGTTGAAATCAAAGCTCAGCTGTTAGAGTGCCAAGTGTTCCCCGGATGTGAGGTCGGTTGTGGACATTGCAACATTGCCGTTAATGGATGTGAGAGACTGAGAAACAGCATAGATGGCCTTATTAGAGATGGCATTCTTCAGATTACGACAACAACAACTCCAACTCCAACAATTCCTTCATCAACAATCACAGATACTCCTACAACGTCAGCAACCATTGTTCCAACAGATTCTACTACGACTCCAACAATTACTCAATCAATCACTTCAAAGGATACAAGTTCAGTCACAATTCCTTCTACAACGACAACACCCATTAATCCATCAGTTCCTGCTACAACTTCAACACCAATACTGTCTACAATATCAGCAACAATTAATGAAAGTGTCTCAGCGGTTATGATATACTACGATCCTGCAAATGTTCCCTCCAACAACTCACAGCAAAATGATACTCCTGTCAGAGCTCCGGTTACCATATACTATGATCCACACACCATTGTGGTCCCTTCTGCAGCTGCTATCAGTCCGGTCACTATCACAGTGCCTGGGCCAGTTCCTTACGAAAGCAATAATCCCATCCCTTGGCATTATGTCTCAGATCTGTACTGCGAGGGGCAGAAAATCACCTTAGATTCATCAACTTCTTCACCTCAGATAGACAATGTGGGGGGAGGCAGAGGCTTCACCAGAAGCGGACGTCTCTTTGCCTCACAAATGCCAAGACCCATTGCTGAAGCAGAAGCTGCTGCTAAGGCAAAAGGGAAGGGCATGGTGCAAGAAGAATTGGTTGCTAAAGAAACTTTGAAGACTCCTTTTGATCAAGAGGTTGATGAATTCATGCGGATCATCAAAAAGAGTGACTATAAGGTGGTGGACTAGCTTCACCAAACACCTTCCAAAATCTCCATATTATCATTGCTAATGTGCTCCGAGGCTCATCGGAACGCACTATTAAAAGTCTTGCACACAGCTTACGTGCCGAAGGAGATTACTGTCAATCAGTTAGAGGCTGTGGTTGGAAATGTCAACGCTAGTCATGGACTAGGATTTACCAACGCTGATCTGACAACGGAAGGTCACAATCACAACAAGGCTTTGCACATTACCTTGGAGTGTAAGGGTGCAGTTCTTTCTCACGTATTGGTGGACACGGGGTCATCACTCAATGTCCTACCCAAGAAAGCCCTTGTGAAGCTGGAGCATGATGGATTGGCACTATGCCCAAGCAACTTGGTAGTGAGAGCCTTTGACGGTTCTAAAAGATCAGTTCTGGGAGAAATAGAGTTACCAATAATGATTGGCCCACAGGTTTTCAAAATGACCTTCTTTGTGATGGATATACAGCCTGCCTACAGCTGTCTATTGGGTAGACCATGGATACACGCCGCCGGCGCCGTGACGTCAACCCTTCACCAGAAGTTAAAATTCGAGTGGGAGGGCCAAGTCATTACCATTTGTGGGGAAGAGGATATCTTCGTTAGCCAGCTGGCTACTTTCAAATACATTGAGATGGATGGGGAGATCCATGAAACCATGAGTCAAGGGTTTGAGGCCCTTAATATTAATGAAGCATCTGCTGTGTCTGGGAACTCCATCAATTCATACCAACAAGCCTGAGAGGTTGTTGAGGAAGGTACCGCTCGAGGCTGGGACAAGCTGCTGCCAGTTGAAAAGAAAGAAGACCGATTCGGGTTGGGTTACAGACCAACTCGACAAGATCAACCAGAGGCTGCAAAGGAGCCCAAGTTTGTCAGCGGGGGGATGCTCACCCCAGATGCTGTGAATAGTTTGGAAGATGAGTCAGAAGACGAGCGTAACCTGGAAAGTTGGATACGTCCAAGGATCCCGGGGATCCGTGTCTCAAACTGGTCTTCCCAGGAAATTATAAGAGTTACTCCCGCAGAGTAATTATTATTTCCTGTTTTTAAAGCATGCATCAAGTCCTGCATCTTGCCCAAGATGTTAGGACTCATTTTGTAATCGGGCCATCTTGTATTTTGTGCAAAGATCAATTAATGAATATCAGGACATCTTTTGCAAATGAGTTTTTTCTTTTCCGCTCATTGTTTTTCATTTTTCATTTTTTGTGCAAAAATAAAATGGCAATGTTTTTCAAAATGATAACTTCATTTCCACTTTTTCTAAACAAGATAAAACTGATCACTAAAATGAACAAATCTAAACCCTTGCAGAGAATGCCCTCCAGACTGCACCGACAACAACACTGCTATGACTTCGTATGACTTTGACAACCCGATTAATCAAGCCGATGAAGGGGTGTAAGAAGATTATGAGCTACCTGAAGAGCTAGCCAGGTTGTTAAGGCAAGAGGAGAAGATTATTACTCCTCATCAGGAGGAAGTTGAAACGGTTAATCTTGGTTCTGAAGAAGACCTGAAAGAGGTTAAGATTGGGGCCTGTCTGCAAGATTCAGTAAAAGAGCAACTTATTGACATGCTTCGGGAGTATGTGGATGTTTTTGCTTGGTCTTATCAGGATATGCCAGGGTTGGACACTAACATTGTTATGCATAAGCTGCCTCTGAAAGAAGACTGTCTGCCGGTAAAACAGAAGTTGCGCCGTACTCGTCCAGATATGGCAATGAAGATAAAAGAAGAGGTACAAAAACAGTGGGACGCCGGTTTCCTTGTTGTGACTAGTTACCCGCTGTGGGTTGCTAACATTGTACCTGTGCCTAAGAAGGATGGCAAGGTGAGGATGCGTGTGGATTACCGGGACCTGAACAGAGCCAGCCCGAAAGATGACTTCCTTTTACCTCACATTGATGTATTGGTCGACAATACGGCTCAGTTCTCGGTATTCTCCTTCATGGATGGATTTTCAGGATATAATCAGATCAAGATGGCACCTGAAGACATGGAGAAGACAACTTTCATCACACCCTGGGGCACATTCTGTTATAAGGTGATGCCATTCGGACTGAAGAATGTTGGTGCCACTTATCAACGGGCTATGGTAACATTATTCCATGACATGATCCACAAAGAAATTGAATGTTATGTGGATGACATGATTGCCAAGTCCCTCACAGAAGAAGACCACCTGGTGAATCTGTTGAAGCTATTCAAGCGTCTGAGGAAGTATCAGCTGAAGCTAAACCCCAACAAATGCACATTCGGGGTGCAATCCGATAAGCTGCTGGGATTTATTGTAAGCGAAAAGGGAATTGAAGTTGACCCTGACAAAGTCAAAGCCATTCAAGAAATTCCTGCACCAAAGACTGAAAAAGAAGTTCGAGGGTTCTTAGGTAGATTGAACTACATTTCAAGGTTCATATCTCACCTTACTGCAACCTGTGAGCCCTTGTTCAAGTTGTTGAGAAAAGAACAAACGGTCAGGTGGAATGAAGACTGCCAAAGGGCTTTTGACAAAATCAAGGAATACTTACAGGAGCCTCCAATTCTTATGCCTCCAGTTGAAGGAAGACCTCTAATAATGTACTTGACAGTATTAAAAGAGTCAATGGGGTGTGTGCTGGGCCAGCATGACGCTGGTCGAAAAGAGTATGCAATATACTACCTAAGCAAAAAGTTTACTGACTGTGAACAACGTTATTCACTGCTCGAGAAAACTTGTTGTGCTTTAGCGTGGGCTGCTCGTCGACTGAGACAATATATGTTGACCCACACTACCTTATTGATCTCCAAGATGGACCCAGTTAAGTACATATTCGAGAAGCCAGAACTTACCGGACGGGTTGCAAGATGGAAAATGATTCTCACAGAATATGACATCCAGTACACATCTCAGAAAGCCATCAAAGGCAGTGTATTGTCTGATTACCTTGCTGAGCAACCCATTGATGATTACCAGCCTATGAGATTTGACTTCCCTGATGAAGATATCATGTTCATAAAAGCAAAAGATCACGAAGAGCCTATTCACACTGAAGGGCCTGACCCAGAAGAAGAATGGACTATGATGTTTGATGGGGCTGTTAATATGAATGGTCGTGGTGTTGGTGCAGTACTCATTACACCTAAGGGAGTTCACATGCCTTTCTCGGCAAAACTCACCTTTAACTGCACTAACAACGAAGCTGAATACGAAGCTTGTATTATGGGTCTCGAGGAAGTCGTTGACCTCGGGATCAAGACTTTGACTGTATTCGGAGATTCAGCTCTGGTAATCAATCAAACCAACGGCAAATGGTATACTCACCAGGAGCATCTGATGCCTTACCGGGATTATACAAGGAGGTTACTCACCTTCTTCACAACGGTCAAGCTTGAGTATATCCCTCGAGATGAAAATCAGTTTGCAGATGCTCTGGCTACCATTTCATCCATGATCAAAGTTCAAGCTGCCAACTTTGTGCCTCGGATTTCAGTATCCAGACTTGACAGACCAGCATACGTATTCTCAGCAGACCTTGCTAAAGATGATAAGCCTTGGTTCCATGACATCAAATGCTTCTTGGAGGATCAAACATACCCACCTGGGGCATCGTCCAATGATAAGAAGACACTAAGAAGGCTAGCTGGCAGTTTCTTCCTAAATGATGATGGTTCCTTGTACAAAAGAAACTTTGATATGGTACTTCTCAAATGTGTTGATAAGGCAGAAGCAGACTTGCTGATGCATGAGGTGCACGAAGGATCTTTTGGTACCCATGCTGGAGGGCATGCTATGGCTAAAAAGTTGCTAAGATCAGGCTATTATTGGATCACAATGGATGCAGACTGTTGTGCGTATGCCAGGAAATGCCATAAATGCCAGATTTATGCAGATAAAGTGCATGTGCCTCCAAATCCTTTGAATGTGATGTCTTTGCCCTGGCCTTTTGCCATGTGGGCATTGATATGATTGGCAAGATTGAACCTACTGCTTCAAATGGCCACAGATTCATCCTGGTAGCCATTGACTATTTTACCAAGTGGGTTGAAGCAACTTCCTATGCAAATGTCACCAGACAAGTGGTAACCCGATTCCTGAAGAGAGATATCATTTGTCGGTATGGAGTGCCCGAGCGAATCATTACTGATAATGGTTCCAACTTGAACAACAAAATGATGGCAGAACTGTGTCGGGACTTCAAGATCCAACACCACAAATTCTTCTCCTTACAGGCCAAAGATGAATGGCGCTGTGGAGGCAGCTAACAAGAATATCAAGAAGATTGTGTAGAAAATGGTGGTCACCTACAAATACTGGCATGAAATGCTACCATTTGCCTTGCATGGGTACCGTACGTCAATCAGAACATCCACTGGGGCAACACTGTATCAGCTTGTGTATGGTATGGAGGCAGTCCTACCTGTTGAAGTTGAATTACCCTCCTTACGGATACTGATGGATTTTAAACTGAATGAAGCAGAGTGGGTTCGATCCCGATACGAACAACTGAGTCTGATCGAAGAAAAAAGATTAGCTGCAATCTGTCATGGGCAGTTATATTAGAAGAGAATGAAGAAAGCCTTTGATCAGAAAGTCCGACTTCGGGAATACCAAGATGGGGATCTTGTGCTGAAAAGACTCTTCCCTCCTCAGACAGACCACAGGGGCAAGTGGACTCCAAATTACGATGGTCCATTCATAGTAAAGAAAGTCTTCTCTGGTGGAGCACTGATGCTCACTACTATGGATGGTGAAGACTTCCTGTCTCATGTGAATTCAGATGCAGTTAAAAAATACTTCGCATAAAAAGACCCACTGGACACAAAAACAGAATGAAAGTCCAGGCAAAAATAGGGCATCTCGGCGAGTCAAAAACAGAATAAAAGACTCGGGAAAAAATAAGGCAAAAATGGGTATCCCGGTGGATTGAAAACCCGAAAGGGCGATCCGCGGAAAATAAGGGAATAACGAACAACTGCATTCTGAATTCGTCTGTATCACTTACAACATGGCAAACTTTGAAAGGTTCGAGCGTTGGTCAGAATCAACCTTCTTCAAGAGCAAGATGAGAAGAACGTCAATGTCATACAAGTCATAGCAAAAGGAAGCACTGAAGCGTCATCAACATTGCCAGCATCTTTTTGTTTCTCAATTTGTAACAATCTCCTCATTTCAGGGGATCTGTTTCTTTGACTGTACTCGCCAACTCGGGGCACACAAATTAATAAAATCAGATTTTCAGTCACATTTTGTCTCGTACATTTTATTTTCATTTGCAAAGTGTCCGATGTCCTTAAGATATTGATTGCATAAATACAGATGCGTCTTTTCTAAATTACATGATTACAGGAAATATATTTGCTCTCGGGAGTGTCTAAATTCCTATGATGGAATCCAGTAAGGGATACCTCGGGATACTTGTATGTTTCTTTGTCGTAACAGGATTGCAGGTATTCAAAATGCAACATGGGGCATGAAAGCTTCTCCCCAGCAAACTGCCAAATCATTATTTACTCAGCACATCTTCCAAATAGCACCAGAAGATGTCTTCTCCCCAGCTAAGTTGCCAGACTTCATCATCCTCAGCAAGACCCTCTACAGGAATCTCTAGGAAGGTCGTTCAGTGATCATTCCTCCCCAGCCAAGTGCTAGACAGGGAACCATCTCCCCGTAGACCTCCAACCTCTATCCAGATGAGCAATGTCTGAAGATCTCACAACAGAGTGACATAAGCTTCCACAACCCCAGCTGGGCTCCTCATCACCAAAGATAGGTTTATCAATAATCTATTTCCCCAAGCAGAAGTTATGTATCAGATCTACCAGTGATCTTTTCCCCCCAAGCTGGGATATTCTTTCAAAGCAGATCAGCCAGAGATCTTCACCGCAACGGGATCCGAATCCCGGATCGGTATCTTTTGATTAATCATAGCATTCGCATCATAATTCCCCTCAAAGCGTAGCATTCCGTCTAATACGGAGCATTACGGCAAAAAAATCAAACATACTGCATAATCATGAGCCATGTTTTGAATCAAATGCCTGTAAATACCAACAATACCACATCAACAATATACAAAATACCTCTCAATTCCCCGGAAGGAAGCCAAGGCATCTCCTTTGCACTCTTAAAAACAAATACATGCTCCTTTTGGCACTCGTTCGTGTCATCATTACCCAATAAAGTCGCCCGAACTTTCTCTACAAACAGATATATCAATATACACTCTTTGGACACTCGTCTGTGTCACCTCTCCCCAGCATGGCTGCCTAAACACTTATACCTTTTTCTTGAATGTAAGCACTCGTCCGTGTTTACCGTTCCCCAGAAGAGTCCCCAGCAAATCCCTAGCAAAATTTCTTTTCTTACCCGACATTCGTCCTATGTCATGATGTTTTAGCAGCCGTACCCTGCTAGGTGATCGTTCTTCACCTCTTAATGATCGTCCTTCATCATTCCCCTAGTGGAGTCTCCATTATTGGAACCCTTTTCTTATCCGACATTCGTCCTATGTCGTGATGTTTTAGCAGTCGCACCCTGCTAGGTGATCGTTCTTCACCTCTTGATGATCATCCTTCATCATTTTATCCGATGGCCGTCCCCATCGTTGATTTTGTTATCCGGAATTCGTCCTATGTCGTGATACTGTTGGCAACCGTACCTTGCCAAGTGATCGTCCTTCACCAATAGATGACCGTCCCTCATCTTATCCCCAACAGAGCAGCCGTCCCCTGCTAGGTGATCGTCCTTCACCCTTGATGACCGTCCCTCATCATTTACTTCTTCAACCCGATGGTCGTCCCCATCATTTACCTTTAATCCCCAAAGAGCCTTGTTATTGTAGTTGATGGTCGTCCCCATCATAATCTTTTCATTTCCCCAGCAAGTCGGCCGTTCCCGTCATTGCTTCATCCCCAGCAGTCGTCCCCTGCCTGACGGTCGCCCTCCGTCGCCCGAACTTTATAATCGTACTTTGCTTTCTTTTACAATTTGTGTCCCCTTTCTTTTTCCCCAGTGAGCGCAAATTTTGGACTGTCTTTGATATTCAACCACAAGTTATCTTGTTTGTCTGTTAAGCTCGTCGCTTACATCCTACGCGGCTAACTCATGTTTGAATAGGGGCAGCTGTAAACACCCCAAATTTGCCCTCACTCATTTCACCATGGCTTATGATTCTTGTCATTTGCATAAAGTTCAATCATATCATCTCACATTGCATTTTTGCTTCATTGCATTAGTTCAAAGTCATCTACATCTAGGGTTTGTGATCTGAGCCATCACTGAACTATCTGAGCCACTACAAAGGTCTCCAATCATCTCAAGAGGTTCCATGTATGTTCAAGCATCATATTATATCCTCCCAAGATCAAGAAAGTCAGAAAATCACAAGAACTGGGGAAGGCATGGAAGCAGAGCCAAGCTTAATTGCATAGATGACCTAAAATTAGGGTTTTGGTTTCAGAGGCCATAACTCCAATTTTTTTGGTCATTCTTGTTTCTATGGTCTCTATATGATATGAGGATCTGGCATACCAATTTTCATGAAGAAATTCAATGGGGAAGGCATCTGACCAATAGGTGACTTCTTGAACAAGTCAGTGCAAAATCAGGGCATCTGAGGCCCTAAATCATCCAACCAAAGGGTCTTCTCCATCATTTTGGGTGTATATGATCTTTATTTGATCTTAGAAGAAGTTATAAGTTCACAAAATTGAAGAATTTCAAGCCATTTGCAAAGTTGCCATTTTGGGAAAGTGACTTGTAATGCAAACTTGCCATTTTGGGAAAGTTTTTCAACCTCCTCTTTTTGATTAAAAAATGCTTCAAATGAAAAATTCTTGGTCATGAAAGTTGTAGATTGGATCATTCCCTTTCCAAAAAGTACAAGAACTTGATCTAATTCATCATAGAACTCAAGTTATGGCCTTGCAAAGTTGGGAAAAATCACAAAATTTCACTTATGAACCAAAGAGGGAAACTTGCAAAACCACTTGCCAAAGCATTTTGTGACTTCAAACACACTTCTAACCATTACACAAGCATAGTACATGACCTATAATTCAGAATTGCCCAAATAAATCTCAAGTTTCATGCCTTGATCATCAAGATTTCTCAAAGGGGCCAAAACATCACATAATTGCAAAGCACCCCATAACTTTCTTCCCTCATGCTGAATTGCCTCAAGAATGGATTTGTGGATATCCATGAAGTCAGCTGCGCATGGACATGCCTAAGGACCAGTTGTATTCTTGCCCATACCTCAAGTACAAGTCATGTTGACATTTTGGCAACTTGCCCATACCAATCACCATAGGCTACCACCCACTCTCTGACTTATCACAACTTGTTATGTGGATCAAATACAGCTCATAACACAAGACACACAAGCCTGGAACCTCAGATTGACCAAGTTCTCAAAATCACTCCAACTTGCAAAAGCTTTCGAAACCCATAGCTCAGCCAACAAATCTTCAAACTTTTTCCACCATTCAACTACACATCCATCACTGATCATTTCCCACCCTTCATCTTGCCTTGAAACACCTCAAATCAAAAACACGATTTTCACATTTCTTGAACTGACTTTCAGCCAACTTCACATAGAGGCTATATAAACTCCAACCAAACACTGCAAGTTCTTCAGGAGGATCATTGAAGCTGATTTGAAGCAAAGAAGCAGCCAGACAGTACCATTTTCGAAAGCTTCAGTTCAGGTATCACCAAGAACATTTTTTCCAGAAATCGTTTTTTATGCCATAGAAATGTTGCTTATGATTCACTGATCATGTTGTGCTTGTTGGTTTTAAAAATGATTGAGTTTTGAGCCTGAACCATGTCTCTGAAAGTTTGACCTGAAAACTTGATTGATTTGAATCTTGTTTATGTTGAAAGATAAATGAATTTTAGTGCTTGATTCTTGCTTAGGGTGTTTAGAAGTTGTGATCTGGAGCTTTAGAGGGTTTAAAATTGTTTAGGGAAGAAGTTAGGTTTTTGAACTGGCCGGAGAAGATGACCGGAACACTGTTCTGGTCACCTGAAGGTCATTAGGGTTCAGATTAGGGCTTAATTGCGTAATTAGTGAAGTTTGAATTATAGCCATCCAGATGCGCGCTCTAGTCAATTCCCGCCCCCTAGGTTTGAATCCTGGCCCTCAAATCAGCTGACTTTCATTAATTCTCATTTTAATTTCATTTTTTATCATTTATCTTGCACAATTTATTTAAAATAGCTAGGAAACTTCAAAAATATTTTTCTTTTTCATTTTCATTTCAAATATTTTTCTCATTCTGAAAATAATTTTTATTTTATTTTTTGCATAAAATTTGTATTTTTAAAATATTTAAGTGTTTATTTTAATTAATTAATGGAAATTAATTAATTAAAATACCATTTAGGTTTCTAAAAATCACCAAAAAAATCACATTGCATCTTGACACATTTAGAGACATTATCAAACCATTCATACAAATTTCTTTTTGGTTCTTGATCCATTTTGACATTTTTCTTTGGATTTAAGGTTTTTAAAAAAGCAATATTTTGACCCTAACTTAGAAAAATCTATCCTGCCTAACCATGAAAAGTTTGATAATGGTTCTTTTTGCATTGCACCCTACATATCATTTAGTTTCTAGGATAAAATTGGCATGAATTTATCTTCCATTTTTTATTTGTTTTGCATTTTTCTTTGTGAGGTACCTTAAAACCCTAGGCAACTTAGAAAAAACATAACTTCTTTAGGGTTAAGAGTTAGGTCTCCTCCTTTGGGTAGTGAACTTGTATAGGTTTAGGGTACCTTTGATCCCATTTTCAATTTTTTATCTCTTGCTTTGTTTCTGATTTTGGATTTTTGCATTGCATATTGTATGAAAACCCTAATTTTGTCTCCATTTGCATTCATTTTTCACATTCTTGCATACATGAACTTTACATGTTACTTTGTGCATCCATATGACTTCTAAGACATCTTAGGACTTGTTAGAACCATGTTTGATCATTGCATCATCCATTTACCATGATTGCATCCATTGCATTTCATAAGTTTTCATGAACTTTCATGCTTACTTTCATGTCTCATTTGCATCTTCATTACTTGTATGATCATCCTCATCTCTTGGTATGCTTTTGCATCATCCCATAGCATCATTTTCATCATCATTATGCTTCTGACTTTGGCTTTCACCTTTGCATTTCATCTCATTTGCATTTCATTTCTTTTCTTGTTGCTAACTTTTCAGGTGGTAGGTGTTTGAGAAGTGAATTTGCCTTCACTTCTCATAATCTCTTCTCATCTCTTTTATACATCATTGCTGCATTTTACTTTTGTATTTGAGTTAGTTTTCTCATTCATGATCCTTCTCCTTTTTCTTTCTTCAAGCAACTTGTCTTGCTTCTTGCTGCTTCTTTTCCTTCCATCCTGCTCCTTCCTTGGTGGCTTTTCCTTGAAGATCTTCTTGCAAGCCTCATAAACCCTAGGAATAACCAAGCATGATCACAATTAGGGTTTATTTAGTCCCCCATTAGTTTTACCTTTGTGTCATCTTTGTGTCTTCTCTTCTCATCTCTTAATCAAAGGCTAAATCTTAAAGGTTTTAAGACTTTGTGATTGAGGTTATGCCTGCATCCTTCTATTAGGATGGAGTGTATAACTTTAATCCTAAGTGTTAAACCCTTAATGTGTTTAATTCCTTTAATCAATCCACTTTAATAATCACTAAGACATCAAGCTTGTAACTTGGTTCTTGCATTAGGGTTCTAATTCTTCCTTAATTGGTTAAGAAGGACTAACCCTAGTGTTAATGGACAAGTCCCCCTCAAGTTGTCTTACAAACCATAAAATCCACTTCTTAACCTTACCATTAACTAAAATCCACTTTAATAAAGGCTTTGTTTTGTCATGAGGTTAATCCCTAATCATGGATTAAGTTGAGGAGCCTTCCTCAGCTTAAATGTTCTCATCTATTATCCTTCTATTAGGATGGTGTAATGGGTCCATTAAATCCTTGATTATGGCTTAAACTCATTACTTAACACTAAACAAAAACAACAAAAACATCTAAATAAATACAAGTAGGTTAATGATCTTAATCCTACATCATGGTGATTAAGTGTGAGGTGTTTACTTCACACTTAAGGTATTCTCATTACCCCTAATCAGAGGGAAGATGTGATGAGTTTACTAACCCTTGGTTTAGGCTTAAGCTCATTTTCTTATGACAAACTTCAAAAGGCAATAAAAGATTGAAAACACAAAAACAAACAATAATCGTCTCCTCCGGGATTCTTTTCTCATCATCTTCACTCATAAACGAGAACGCGCTTCTTCCGTCTAATGCAAGACAGTTTGCACCTGAGCCAGACAGGTCATACACTTGAGCATAGACAAGTAAGCAGTTCACAAGTCAATTTATCTTTCAGTCTCTTTGAGTCAAACTACGGTGTTCTGACTTCCTCATTGCACGAGAGGATACGTAGGCATAACTTAACTGTTATCGAACAAAAGTCTCTGTATATTCCCCCCTCTTCCAGCATTGTTCTTTAAGTCTCATAGTCTTGAGCTTCACATTCTTTCCTTACACTGACACTCTTTTATTTCACTTCACATTTCTTTTGCACTGACACTTGCATTCTTTTTCCAGCTTTTGTACACAAAATAGCACTGACACTACCCCTTTGAACACAAACTTTCAAGCATGGATCCCGTCGAGTACGACGGACAATCTGGGTGCTAATACCTTCCCAGGTTGTAACCAACCCCCTTTCTCAGTTTCTCTGGTTCGCAACCGTCTTATCCATCTTTTCTAGGTTTATGCAGCATTACCTTTCCTTCGGGATAAAAATGCCTAGCTGGCGACTCTTTTCTTTTCAGTTCACCCTTGTGTGTTCTCCCTCTTTCGCCGACCGTTCGCGTCTGTACCCTATCTGACCAGGTGTCATTTGGTGGGAGCGACAAGTACCTATGCGATGACACGTTTGACCGTGCAGTCTTAAGGTGGATAGGCCTCCGGTCTTCGAGTAGGTTGTGTCGAATTTCATACCAGGAGAGGTGAAAGAAAACATGGCATTATAGGTACGAATGTTGTTCTGATAGTTTTTACTCTGTGGACTTGTACCATTATGCAGAAGATGTTGCAACACTTGTGGTGGATCTTGTAGGAAGGGGAGTACAATTTTTCCACCACGACAACAACAATGAAACTTAGGAATGGTTGAATGGCGCGAATTTCATACGCGTTCTTGATACCACATGCAGGTTTCACAACATGGACATTCCCATATGAGGTCCCCTATATCAGAATACTCTACACAGTGGAAAACGTGATAATCAGATAAAATAGTTTTCAATAGTTACAAAGGTTTGCAATATCGTACATACCCTACAAATGCTGCTCAGTTAACAGTTCATCATCCATGCTACCATCATAATCAGAAGTACCACTCACACCAGATTCGTCATCAGAATTAGAGACTGCATCATTCAAAGGATGGTGTTCTGCTGTAATATCAGGAGTTGTATCTTCAGTGGATATTCGGGGATTAGACGTAGAGGCGTGACCCGTGATACAACTCGGTTGAATTGTAGCAGTCACGGATTGTCGTGAACTTCCAAGCAATCAAATTTTTTTAGCCACGTGTGGTTCTTGGGGATGTCTCGACAATGGTCAACTGTTTATCAAATTAGAATTGCTAGCTGAAAGAGGTGTACGCAGACCAGTGAAGGGATCCTGATTACGAATATCATTGTGTTGCTGGCCCTCGGTGCAATTTTCCTTATTTGAATTATTACGGGACTGTTTTTGTTACTTAAGATTAACTTCCTTCTACGTCTAGCAATAATAGGATCGGAAGAATTTTCCAAGTTTCATAGTTAGTAGAACAAACGGTACCAACTGGTGTACTGGATGAAGGAACTGAAAGAGAAAACGGTATACCAGAAACATAAACACGCTTCTGTACTTGAGTCGTTTGCCGGGTATGTACAGCATACCGGGCATTTTTTTTCGCTGTCAAAATAAGCCTCCTCCTACGTCTAGCCATTGCATATTCAGTCTTTTTGTTTTGAATAAAGATTGACTCCATTGTCGGAAAACGAAATCGACAAGTTTATGATAATTATCCAAAAGCTCCCTTACACTGATGGTGTGTCTTTGATCATCTTGTTCAAGTAATTAAAAAATATTACCTTTAACTATACATGAAATGAGTGCGCAGGAAAGTTGTATGAGGAAACCTGTTGGTCAGTTTGGAAATTAACACATGTGAGATGAGCAATAACTTAGGAGAGAAACTGTCCAAGGCTGCATGTATATCTAAATATCATTAAGGAAAAACGGGGCTAACTGTTCATAAATGCATTAGATAAGCAGTAATGCCACCAAAAATGGGTAATTTAAAAGTAATTAACCACTACAAAATAGATAACTACCAGTATGACTCCCAACAGTATTTTTTAAAAACATTGTTTACTGTTATTTAGGCATTAATTCTCAATGGACCCTGTTGTCTCATTCAAAAAATTAGATTTTATGAGATGTATACACTCATGAGATTGCAAACAGTTTCCATAGAATTTATTCAAATGTTGACAACGAATAACTGTTATTGCTTAATGTAGGACACTGCCAAACGATGTAGGTGTACACAAAGTTGGTCACCAAGAAATTGTTGCTGCTAATAAAAGGATATTGCAAATTCTATGGATTCTTGCCTTGTATTTGGAGGATTATATGTGGATCTACGTCGGTGAAAGTTGGTTTAGAATTCCACTGATTTGTGGTTGATTACATTGACTGAGTGAAAATGTGAATCAACACGTGAATAAAACTGATATGTTGTTGACTACATTCAGTCCTATATGAATCAAACTCCAAATTTGTGAGTGAAAATCACTTTTACAGACAAAACCTAAAGATTAGAGTTAATTTTAGAATTAAGCATGGGTACAAAAATTCGATAATAGTCATGTAGGAATACAATAATACAAAAATGGAGAGGTAACAATAATCAAAAGTTAGAAAATATAATGCATTATGAATAACTAGTTGATATTGTTACACACAAACCGCAAATGATAAAGTCGATATAAACAGATAAAAGGAAAACAACATGATGAAACAAATAAAATACAACTTAAGCAAATAAACAAACTATAGCTACATCTAATCCTTCTTCTCAGTTTTACTGATCTTGTGAAGCTTGGTTGAAGAGAGTTCACCCTCTGACAGACCTCTAACACTCGTTGATTCACTTGATCCATCAGGAACCTGTCTCTTAGCAGTCGATGTTTTTGGATCGGGGTTATGTTTTGACGTAATCTCATGATCCTGTTGCACAATCGAATATAGTCAAGTAACGTAATATATGAATCAATATGTGTTCCCCCACACTTGAACTTTTGCACTCCGAGCAAAAAATAAACTCAAGACTCAAGAAACACAACATCATTCATACTCATTCTAGGCTACAAACTCTTCTTCGATTAAGATAGCATCGACAGGTACTATTCTTACACACTAAGGATATCGTAAGAACACAAATCCGCAATTGTGCGGTCATAAGCCTCCCTCCTATACAAACCATTTTGAATCATGTTATTATGCCTAAGTCTAACTTACTCATCCTCCCTTTTCTCTCTCTTTCATTCTAGTGCAATCACATTAAGCCCGTTATTTATTCATACACATGGTAAATAAGCCTGTTAGTGATTATGATCCATACTTGACAATATTTTAAAGTTACTTTAGTAACTACAAAAAAATTTCTTTCCTTCTTTTTTTTAAGGTTTCACATCTGTTAGGCTAAATGACCGGGTGAGGATCACCTAACTTAAAAGGTGGATTCATATTCAGATTTCTTTTTTAAGCGCAAGATCATTCACTTATTTGCATCAGCTTAATTACTTAGTGTGTGATTTCTAGATGGTGTTGACTGCTAGATAAACTACTTAAGAGATATTAAAGGATGAGAACTCAAGGCTATGGCATACCAAGTATTCAAAATGATTTTCATATTCAGGAGATTTAAGGTGTTAAAACGATACCGGTCTTGTGAACTTTTCCCAAGTCTCCACAACTAACCTCAAAACAATCTATAGCCTAAAACTTTAAAAAAAAAGTCTAGTGTTTCTAAAACAAAACAAAACAAAAACAAAGAAAATAAATTATTCTCTCCCCCGCACTTAAAACAAACATTGTCCTCAATGAAAGGACATAAATATAAAATAAGAGGGAGAAAAAGGAAAGAACACACCCGAGTAGTCAAGGTGGATAAATGATCACATAAGCAGCATTTCCTAAAGAGAGCTCTTCTATAGTCTCTTCTTCCAAAGTGGAGATCTCATAGAGTAACTTTAGGTAGTATCCATTAATCTTGGAGTTTTTATTAGTGCCTTCACCTTTTATTCCAGGATCAAAGAAGAATCTTCGATAAGTAAAAGTGTTGAATGTGCAGGTGATAATGATCTCCTTTTCTACAACTTCAAGAATCAAAGGATTAAGGGGATGCCTCACTACTTTTGTTCCATCTTCAGTTGAGATCCTATGCATACTCATGGATGGGCTAATATCACAAGTTTCAACCAAAGTCCATCCAATTCCCTTCTTATGTACCTGTAATGATTTATCTTCCTGCACAGATTCAAATAAATTATTAGGAAGTGGCTTCAGCTCTAAAGAGGGTGATTTCTCGATGGATGGTTTGTTCCGGGAAGCCGAGGTGTCGAGAGCTTCATTGACACGAACAACTTCATTTGCAACCTCATTTGCAGTAAGAATATCAACTTGCAAGGCAACCTCAATTTCAGCACAAACAGAGTTAATTTTAGTATCAGTACAAACATCACAAGAGTAAACATCATTAAAATCAGACAATGATGGAGAATCAACTGCAAACAAATTAATACAAGTATCATCAACAGTTTCAGAAGGCAACTCTATTTGAAAAATAGAATGTTCTTCCGAAGGTTGTTGGTTTGATCCTTGAGCTTGCTGCATGGCATTTATCGAAGTGGTAAGTTGATCAAGTTGTCTTTGCAAAGTCTGAAAATTAGAATCTATTTGTTGTTGATACTTGATATTATTTGTAGCCATTTGGTTTACAAGATCCTCTAGTGAAGGTTCAGAAGGTGCAGAGCACCCTACTTCTAATTCCTTTAGATGCTTATTCGGATCCTCATCTACAAAACCATTAAAACTTGGCAAAAAGTGTGTTAAACCAAATTTCAATTCAAAAGGTGCATCAACAACATCAGGATATTCAATATATAAAGAATTATAATTCACAACTGCAGCTAGTTCTCTCAGAGTTCTTTGATCAATCATGATATGATTATAAATTTCAACACAAAATCAAATAAAATCAGTGCAGATTTAAAAAGAATGAAAAAAAAGAAAAGCGATTAAAATAAAATCTAAAAAATATAAAAATAACGCTAAAAATCTAATTAAATCAAATAAAGCTCGCACAAAAAATTTCAGATTTTTTTGAAAATATGAAAAGAGAAAATAAATCAAATAAAATAGAAAAACGCAAAATTTGCGATTTTGAGGGTCGAAATCTTTTAGAATTTTATTCTAAAAAGGTATTGTTCTTCGATTTATTCCTGATTTTCTGGAAAAAAATCGGAGTAAATCGAAACAGTAGCTTCCAACTTACCTGAAAGGCTGAAAAATTATCACTGTACTGCAACCGGTATTGCAAGCTTGAAAATCAACAAACACAACAAAAAAGAAAATAAAAAAAAACTGACAAGAAAACTATACCTATGACTATAAAATTGGTTAATAACAACAAGAATCCCCGGCAACGCCGCCAATTTGATCCGCGTGTCGCGCATGGATAAAAAACGAGTGATTTTTGAAAACGCAGTATAACGACAATGACTCGAATCGTCTCACAAGGATTCTTGATCTTATTAACTAACGATAGTAACGATTAATTGGGGTTAATTTTAAGGTCGAATTATATAAACGAATTAAAATAAGTGATTAACAAATAAGCTGAAACGGTTAATCTACTGTTTTGATTTCCCAACTTATCATCGACCCAAATAATTCCCAATTCCTAAGAAGACTCTATTTTTCTTTTCGATTATAATAACAATCAAACAAGCGTAATTGATATTATATGATAAATATTCCTAGTTTCCGAATTAAGCAAACAAATGAAATATATCAATCGTGAATTAAGCAAACACGATAAACATACGCGAATTAAGCAAACACGATTAAAGTATAGGAACATGCAATCATCGAAATAAATCAATCTAAAATCAAATTAAGTAAACAAGATATCAATATCAGAATTGAAAGGAAATAGATTAATTGGAAAATATAAGAACCTCAAAGTGTCGGCGAAAATCGATTACAACAGATTAATCCTTGGAATTAGTTCTCCATAATTCGTCTCTTCGAGCGTAAAAAATTAAAATCCTAAAAAGTGTATATGTGAACAGTTGCGGATGCTAGGTTAAATAGAAAAACCTAAAAAAACCCGTTTACAACTCAACTGGGTCAAATACATAACCCAGACCCAATTCTAAATGACCCGAAACTAAATAAAACTAATGTAGCAGCTTCAAACGAAATTCTGGAAAATATGACTCTGAATCTGACTTCGACTCTAACACGAAAGTTGTAGCTCTCTCTCTCTCTTAGCTTTCCAAACGCCTCAATCAGATTCCTGGAACTCCGGGTATGATCATTTCCGTAAAAGCTGTTAAAGCTAAAAATTAAGTACGAAAATTAAATTAAGCCAAAAATAAAATAAATTAGAAAAACAAATTAAAATATAAAAATAAACAAATAAAACTAAAGAATTGCCTAAGTACAATCATGTAGGAATGTGCACCAAAATGCACTGATCAGTTATGTTTTGACGTAATCTCATGATCCTGTTGCACAATCGAATATAGTCAAGTAACGCAATATATGAATCAATAAGTGTTATTTGCATTGCTAATTAAATTTACACAGTGCAAGACCATCGTGGTAGTTTTACCGTAGCAAAATCAACCTCCTCAGGTGCTCTAGTCTTCGCCTCATCGACAGTCTCTTTAATCTAAGGATAATCCAGACAATTTGCAATGTCTAATATACATCAACACAACAGAACCAAACAAACGTAAAATAAAAATTAGACGGTGCTAAGAGGAAAAAACCTGTAGTAGCTCCGGTGTTACAGCCGCGACCTTATATGTTTCCTAATTTGTTGTGATCATAGGCAGATCAGTACCGAAAAACATGTTAGAAATTCAGCAACTCTAAAAAAAACCAAAACTACTCTAAGAAGTTATACATGCAGCATCATTTCCCAATGAGCCTTATGTTGTTTGATGACAGGGTCGTCTCTCAGAATCATAACAACCGAGCAATTTTTCCAACGCGGATGCCACTTAACTTTAAAAGCCATATCCAAATTCAACATCGCATCAAGTGCTAGTGGAAATTCTAGTGGATCATTAATTCCAGCCTATCGAATGTAGCAATACGATTAATATGACAACAACTTACGACAATGCTATTATAATCCTTTCAAATAAATAATAAACCTGAAGCATAGAATCACATATCTGAGCAGCAGACAAATCCAAAAGCTGTGAACATTCTCTGTCCCAGAAAACAAAGTTGCAGATTTTCCCTGTGTAGCATACTTCAATTTCTATCTTATACATGAGATACGTTCAATTTCATGTTGTAAGAATTAGTATTCTTTGTTGCTTCATACACGTAACTATATAACCTGCAACAGAATGCATAAAACAAATCATAAGCAAACATACCTAAATATCCCGGCTTTGGTGGAATGACCCGCCTCACAAAGATATGGGGCATTCTCACCGCGTGCAACCCTCGGGCATAGATGGCAAGCTCGATAATACCACCCAAATGGAGATGCAACTAAAATTTTGATCTCAGCAACAGTAACACAAAACGTGATATGTAAAAACCGTATATTTAAATAAAGCACCAACCGCAAAAGGCATGACCATGTATATGAATACACAAATAATTAAGGTAAAACCTATAAAGAAAGAATAGTCCATACCTCAGTAGCCTTGGTAATCTCAGCGAGAGGCATAACAACAGCCTTGGACAACAACTTCTGAACAAGAGTTTGTTGAGTATTTTCAGAGCCTTGCGAGGAAAGCTAAGAATTACAACTTACCTGTCCTGACACACTAACCACCAAATCTTTGGGCATTATGCAGAATTTTGATCCAATCAACACAAATGCATGAGAAGGGAAATCAATACATTGCTACTAACAAAGTATACGTGTCGATAAACTCTTTGATCGGAAGAAAATCAATATCGAGGGACATCATGGTAACATTGTAAGTGTTTGTGACAGACAACTGGAACTTTCCTACATAAAGGATGGTACACTTAAGTTGTCATACAAAACAGGTATTTCGCTATTCACTGCAACTGATAAAGCAACTAACCCTCTTCCTTGACTTTTGCATATTGAAGCATAACCCCTGTTGTAATAGGAGCATTGACCCGATCCTGGGTGAACTTGACGAATTGGTCAGCATACGACTCCTAAAGTGCAGTTCATAGTGTTGTTGCTGCACAAATAGTACATGAGAGTCAGTTACGAAGCATAAAATCAAAAAACAATGTCGAAAATTAATAGTGAAATACTTGTGGTCACGTAACAGTATATTAACTTGTTGCTTTTTGGCCCTTGACTTTGTCTGGGAAAATCCAATCGTATCAACCATTCCAATGATGTTTGCACAGACAACAAAATGTTATAATATATTGTAACCAAACATTACCCGCAACTGACATAACGAAAATAGAAACACATGGAAAATCATAGACACTTACCTAAAAGGACATCTTTTTTGAACTTTCCGGTGATGATATCACTAAAACTTGTAAACTTCAGTGGTTTACCGGGTATTTCATGTTTATTATCATCAGAAACAGACGTACCTCCGGTAAACTTTAGCATAAACTTGTGAGACGACAATTTGAAAATACCCGTATTAGGCTGAACCTTGAAGTCTGCGACAATATATGTATGGTTTAATTCAAGCTTATCATAGAAAGCAAACATATGGACCGTTGTTACAACAACATGTATACCAATGCCCTGCAATTAACAAATCGTACACCGCAACACATACAATTAGGATGGTAAAAATAATTATTCGAATTATAGACTGCTATGGCAAAATTATCATCATGATTACCTCCTTGTCGACGAATATCATTTCGAAATGTTCTTTATTGTTCACCACGACCGTCCATTTGTAATGAATCCTGACAACCACTTTCCAAAGCTCTTTGCCGTCGTTGATGTCAGTGAGTCGCTCAAACGGTCTGGCCATGAGTAAATTCCAGAAATTGTAATCAAAGAATTCGAAATTTGTGCACCAAAAGAGAGATGGAGGATGTTTGGTCTGAATTTATAATTTTCAATCATCTTCTGAAAACACATATGAGAGTGTGCGGTTTGTGGGGAAGTAGTGGTGGCAGAGTTGATTTTTGGAGGTTGGCAAGAAAGAGTGGATGTTGCACGTTCCATTATAAATTATTGTGTGTAACAAATAATTAATAATGAATTAATAAATAATTTGAGTTAATTATCCAGGTGACAACTTCTTAGAGTATGCAATCAGTCAAGTGACATCATAATTTAGATTAGAGGGTAATTATGACTTTTAAACAACACATTCTTTTTTTATATGATAGATTTTGAAGCCAAATTTTAAAAACTCCAAAAATTGACGAGTTTAATCGTGCACCTTTTTAGTATTAGACTTAAACCTAAAATTATTCTATAATATTTTGTCATTTTTAATTTGGTTTTTTCTCTAATTTTTTTAAAATGCAATTTCTTCTTTCATTGTAGTAAAAATTAACTGTATTGTTTATTAAAAAAAATAAAAAAATGAATTGTTAAAAATAAATTTATAAAAGAAAGTAAAACAAAATTTATTCCGATAGTTACTGAATTTTATAGTAGATTTGATATCACATTTAAAATTTTCCACTCAACCAAAAAGTAAAACCATAACTAATAATAACCATAGACAAAGTTTATTCCAAAACAAAAATCCGTTTCAGGTTTAATTCAATTATTAAATGCACGTGTAAAAAAATTATTAAACACAGCATGCTAGTTATGACACGTCAGGTCCACACACGTCAGTGCTTAATGCTTATTGGTCGAATGTCCTAGCTACTCACTTAACCAAGTGCCACGGCAGGTGGTTTTATGATTTAGTTAGTTAACCGCGTGTCAACTGTCATCTCCGCAGTCCGCACCGCACCAAAACCTAGATCCGATTTGTTTCGCCATAAACGGGTCGGAGCATTTTAAACCATGATTGTTTTTTCTTTATGATATTTTCAAATAACTTATATACTCTCATTTGATTTAGTGTTTTTTAGTTGTTAAAATTTAAAAATAATAAATTAGTTTGATAATTTAATTTTATAGTTTGAAAATTACTCTAAGTTTTAAGAAATAAAAATTTAAATATAATTTAGAGATTTTGGTTTTTAGTTTTGGAAAATGTGAAGAGCAAAAAATAAATGATACATTTGTATCATTGTATAACTAAAATAATATTATCAAATATTTTTTTTCTTAAAAGCTATTTTTTAAAATAAAATTATAAAATAATTTTTAAAAATTAAAACTAAAACTCATTCAAATAAATCTTTAGTATTTAAAATTTATTAAAAAATTCAATCCATAAATTACGAAAAATTAATAGAGTTATAAAATTCAACCTGTATTGTAATAATGAATATCTTAAATTAAAATTTTGATCTTTATATTTAAACTCATTTGTAAAGTTAGTCTCAAATTTCAAAATTATAGTATAATTTTAGTCTTTCCTTCAAATTTCAAAATCATAGTATAAAAAAATTCTATGATGAGAAATAGTCTAATAATAGCAATGAATTCCACATTGTTAATTGCCTAATTTAAATTTAAAAAAAAATGCAAAATAATAATTAAATAAATAATTAAAATCAAAATTAAATTAAATCATATACAACTAATATAATTTTTGTTTATAAATGAAAAACTTAAATTCATTACTACCTTCATCATCTTCATCTCATGTACCTTCTCTCTTTCTATTATGGAGTTCAAACAATAACAAATTAAGAACAATTATATGGAAACATCAAACTAACTCATTCCTTCATTAGTTCACTATATCAATTACAACAATTATAGAACTGTTTTGGACTACGTCTTGGGTTGCCCTACCGTCGGGCACGGTACAGTCCATCGCTACTACGGAAGGCCCGGTAGGATAACCCAAACCAATATAATCGTTATGGACATTTCCCCCACGTGCTCCTTTTGGACATGTGGTCAACCACTCATGTGAAGAGTTGTTCTTCCACTACTCCAAAGACCACAGGACGATTGGACTAGGACGAAGTCCATGTGCTACGTATTCCCTTGCTTCTACGCAAATTCTGGCAGTCCCCATTGTGGGCATGAGAATCCAGCCCACAATGTGGACTTTGACCCAACACTTGGGTATGTTATAAATGCCCTCTTTCACTAGAGGTCATGTATTCTGAATTATCCCTTATTACCATTTCACTAGAATGTCATATGTTAGGTCTTTGATTGGCTGCATTTTGGCTAAAACAAGTTTACAACAAGATGTTGGGTAAAATGTTCTGACATGGTTCCTCAGACATCAGTACAAATGTGGTTATAATACTTAGCAGATGACGAGCCAAATGTTGAAACATCTTCAACTGTCATGACAATATTACTGTCAAGTGTTACAAACAGATGTCGAAGATAGACGTCATGACATATTGGTCTGGTACAACAGGTGTTGTTGTCATGTGTTACAGACAGATGTCGAAGACAGACGTCATGACATCTTGGTCTGGTACAACAGGTGTTGTTGTTATATGTTACAGAAAGATGTCGAAGACGGATGTCATGACATCTTTGTCTGGTACAACAGACGTTGCTATTTTATATCTTTTGACATATATGATTTTATTTGATGATAATCTTTTGGATATGCTGCATCATCATGAGCAGGTCGAGGATATTTATTAAGAATAAAATACAGATTTAAATGAGACTTTATTAAAAGGATCTTGGAGATTTTCTTGAAACTATTTAGAGATTTGTTTCTATTTTTGTGGAGAAGATCCTGCAGCTAATTTAATATGTGAAAATTGGATATGATTTGAAGAGTCCAAGCTCATATTGCAAGGGTCTATAAATAAGGATTTGCTAGACCTAAAATAAAGAGCAATCACAACAACAAGTCGTTGGTGCAACATAAGGGTTTATGGTTTTGAGAGTCTCTTGTGTAGTTTGTAAGTCACCCATGTATCTTTTGATACTATGTAGTCGACATAGGTTGTTGTAAATCGTTCACTCTTAAGCTTTTAAGCATTGAGTATCTGTTACACGTAGTGATTTCAAAGGGAATTGAGAGGGGTCTCATATCTAAGAGTGTCTTAGGTAGAAGTTGCACGGGTAGTGATTAAGTGAGAAGTTGTAAACGAGGGGGTTTAGCTTTGAATTAATACTATTATATCGGATTTCATTCCTGACTTTGTAGCCTCCTGACGTAGGTGTGATTGCATCGAACTGGGTTAACAATTAATGCGTGTTAGTTTACTTTCTGCAACTAATTGTTTGTGTTAATCTTGTTCATTGTTTGAGAAAACGAAGATCAGTTGTTCAGACATCTCATAGGACATTGTGATATGCTATACCAGAATTTCATCATGTATTATGAACTATCCCTTCTTACCTTTTGTGTTTGCCTTTCTTTCATTCTAATTCTCACTTTAGCATCAGAGTGCCTTGCAGGTACTACCCCTCATCTCCGTCAATCGCCGGAATTTTGTGCTGGTCATTAAAGGTTTATTCCGATCAAGTGAGATCCGAAACTTTCGCTCAAGATCTATGTATATGATGTAAATAAAATTGGAGAATTAAGTTTTGTCTTTTGACTTGGAGTTTGTATGTATTATTGATTTTTTTTCTTATGATTTAGAGTTTATATGCAATATTGAATTTTGTCTTTTGATATGAGTTTTTGAGAAATACTTGCATGAAAATACACATAAATCCATATTCTTAGAAATATCTAATAAGAAGAGAGAAAATTTTAAACTTATTTTAGTTTTTATTTTATTTTTTATAATTGGAATCATGAGGTGGTTGTGATTAGGGGTGACAATAGGCTGGGCTGAGTTAGACTTTACTAAGCTAGAGTCTGACTTGCTAAATAATTCAAAGCCTAAGCTTGACCTCTAGCCTACCAAAGACTTATTTTTTGGCCTGAGTATGATCTTTTCGAATGCCTGATTGGCCTATTAGCCGACTTAAAAAGCCTATATCTTTTTTTTTGTTCATACTTAAAAAGTCTATATCATTTGAACATATGTAAATTATAAATTCAACTAATGCTTAAATAAACTATAAAATCAAAAGTACAATGAGACTAAATGTTTGTTTCCATTGACTTATTTGAGCTTACCTAATAACATACATTTTGTGAGATGATTTATTTGAGAAAACTTATGAAAACACTTTATAACATTATTCATATGATTTCTTTCAACTTATTTTCATAAATTCTTAAATATAACTAAGTTTTACTTTTGTATTTTAATATAATGTATAAAATACAATATAAAAACCATAAATTCATTCGTATTCAATAAATAGGTCGGTTTGATATAGTTATAAGGCTTTTTGTATGGTCTGCGACTAGGGGTGGAAATAGGCTAGGCTAGGCTAGGCTTTATAAGGTCTGAGTCTGACCTACGATAAACTTAAAAGGCCTGAGTCTGGCCTATGGCCTACTATAGACTCACTTTTTTGGTTTGACCTGGTCTTTTTAAAAGTCTAGTCTGGCCTGAAAGCCTTTTTACAAGCCTTTTTCTTATTAAGGTTCTCAATTATTACATATTATTGTAGAATCTTTATAGGCTGACCTATATATGCATATATAAACCGACCTATTTATCTTTTGTTCTAATATATATGCATATATAAGTCAACATATGTATTCTTCTTTCTAATAATTATATACATGCATATATAGGACAACCTATTTATCATATTTTTAATATATATATATATATATATATATATATATATATATATATATATATATATATATATATATATATATATATATATATATATATATATATATATATATATATATATATATATAGAGAGAGAGAGAGAGAGAGAGAGAGAGAGAGAGAGAGAGAGAGGTCGGCCTATAAGGCTTCATAGGCTTTTTTAATAGTCTAAACCTGACCTATTTAATTAAATAGGTTTTTAAAAAAGCCTAAGTCTGGCCTGGTCTGACCTTAAGTAGGCTAGACCATATGCCCCTGTAGACCGGCCTGACTTATTCCCACCACTTTCTGCGACCTAACCTATTTAACTAAATAAGCTTATAAAACAACTCAGGTCTTTTCTATTTAAAAAAAAAGTCTGACCTAACTTTTACCTAGATAGGTTAGGCTGTATGCCTCTATTTGTTGATATGGACTATTCTCACCCCTATTTATAATACAAAGGAGAGATAATATTTTATTTATTATCTTTTAATTAATATAAAATTATAATTGGCCGTATATAACTTTATAACGGTTTCCATCTAAGAATTTTCCTTAGTTTTTTATTTTATTTTACAAGTACTTGAAGAAAGAAATAAAATGAGTAATTAAAGAGTATTTCATAACGATGGAAACAATAATTTCTTCGAATAGTATTTTATAATAATTATAATATAAAATGTTAAATATGTTTTTAGTCCCTATAAATATTTCAATTTTGACTTTTAGTCCCTATAAAAAAACGTCAAGTTTTACTCTCTATAAAATTACTTTTGTAGTCCCTGTAGAGGACTAGAACTGCGTGCCAAAATAATTTTATATGGACTAAAATTCGATATTTTTATAGGGATTAAAAATTAAAATTGAGATATTTATAAGAAAAAAAACATATTTAACCCTACAAATTTAAAAAAAATTATATTTTAATAATAAATCTATCAAACAAATAAAAAAAATTAATCTCTAAATCATTTTTCAAAAATAAAATTATCAAATTCATTCTATTTTATATTATTCTTTAAAACATTTTTTAAAATTAATTTATAAATATTCTTTTTAAAATCTAAAAAAACAAAACTCATTCAAACTAACCCTATATATCCAAACTTAGCTTATGCATGCATGAGAAAGGAATTACCAAACCTACCCGACCCATTTAATAGAGAACCGGGTTTACACGCATTGAATAGCCATAAACAAAAGCAACTAAACTTCCCAAGTGGCAACAAATTTTCACCGCCACACCATACACATACCTCTCTCGTCACTGATTCTCCGATCACTTTCTTTTACTATTCACAAAACGACCGTCAATTTTTCCATAATTACAAATTTGCCACCGCTCCGATTCACAAAATAAGCAACTACGATCTTATGCAATTGAAAAAAAAAACTAATTTCTCAAAACTTCGAATTTGATGGTAACTTTCGAGGGAATGGAACAACATAAAGGTTCCTCCGGTGGTGCGTCGCTGAGCCCTAGATCGCCGCCGTCGTCGCAACTGTTTCTATCCGTTTCTGTTACGGATCCCGTTAAACTCGGCAATGGCGTTCAGTCTTATATCTCTTACCGCGTCATTACCAAAGTATTTTTCTATTACTCAATATTCAATAACTCTGTGCTCTTTATTTTTTATTTTTTGAATGTTATTTTGTTGGAAATTTCTCATGGAATCCTAGTCTGAGCTTGATTTCGGTGTTGATGAATGTGTGAACGATGAAATTTTGAGATTGTATAATATTAGTTTTTGTGTGATCGATTTTGCTAAGAAGTTCAGTTTGGGGATTTTCTCGTCGAGTGAGGTGTTGGTGATGTTAAGTGGATAGATTATTGGGAATAATCAATTTCTTTTTGTAATGAATGAATGCAGTTAAGAAGCAGTGCATTTCTGAACCGGAAATTGGAATGATTGGAATTGAAGTTTTAGGGGTTAGATAGGTAGAGAGAAATTACTGAATTATTTTGGATGAGTTTTTGTTGTTCATTCTGAAATGTGGTTTATCTTTGGATTGTGTTGGGAGTTCAGTATAAGGGGTGTGCATTTATAGATTTGTTGGGATTAAGAATTAAGACGGAACATGCGTGCTTATTAATAATGCAAGTTTAGCATGGTAACTTATTGTCCTATGAGTGGAAAGAACATGCCCTTGGACCGACCTTGCCTAAGGCTTGGTGATCGGGAGGACTGATTGCCTTTTCAGTTGGGTTATTTTGTAATTTGTAATTTCTCAACTGGCAAGGGAGGTTCATTTGATATTATAGTGTGATCCAAATCATAATTGCACATTTAAAATCACAACGGCTTATTATAGGAATAGAAAAAATTGATACAAACACATAACATATTCTCAGGGGAATATATGGAGTTTGGGGATCAAAAAGAGAGCTTAGGATTAGGATGTTTGAGAGAATATACTATTAAGTGATCAGGATGAAGTGACGAACTTCTGGACTCGGTATCTGGGAACAGAGGTTAGATATGGAAGCTGAAGGTTTAAGGATGACAGACAATTTTAGTGGATAGAAATACTATCTCAAAAGTGATATCTCTGATTTTGTAAAGCTGGAGTTTATATATTTACTTCATTGTTCTAGATGAAATTTATTCAGTGTATCGAATATCTATCAAATTTCAGTGCAAGAATAACAAACTATTTCCTCCCTTATATTCATTGAAAAGATATTCTTTCTCTTTATTTGAGTTTTATTTCCATTTGAATGCATCTAGTAAATGTGTAACTGCAAACATGATCATCTGACTATTTGAAACAATGTGGCAGACAAATTTTCAGGAATACCAGGCACCCGAGAAGATTGTCATCCGGCGTTACAGTGACTTTGTTTGGTTACGTGATCGCCTTTTTGAGAAGTACAAAGGCATTTTCATTCCTCCTCTTCCAGAGAAAAGTGCTGTAGGTAACATCTAAATAGTACTCTTGCACGCTCTATAATACTTTGAATATGGCTATCTATTGAAATTTAAAGTCCATGCTACCTTGACACTTGTTCCATGCTTTTTCTGCCTGCCTGTGTTTAGACGTTGTGTTGCTTTTAATTTCATTGCAGTAAAAACATTTTGTTTGATGGAATTTCTTTTCCACCTTGCTCTTTTGCACGATCTAAATAGTGTAAAACAGGTTGTTGTATGTGTGTGGAACAACTTTGCTTAGAAAACGTTCTCAATTGTGAGAAATGAAAACAATCCCCCGTTTCTCACTTCTCTGAAACCATGCGAGTTACTTATTTGAAATTCATCTGTTTAGAACATCAAATATTGGATTTCAAGCAAGTTTTCAACGCCCCTGTTAGTATTCTTATGGTTTTAATCAGAGAAAGGAGAAGAATCCATCATGAGATTCATGTCCATGAACATGATAAGTTCAAGTAAGAACAAAGTAGCTCTTGTTCAATAGGGGACAATGGGGGAAGAAACGCAGAACATTGTTGTGACAAAGATGATGGAAGGGCAGCTACGCAGAGAAGGAACAGTAACCACTCATGTGACACTTAATTGATTTTTTTTTAATCTAGACCAATGACCATTGAATTGTATTTTACGTGAGGAATGATTGTTCTCATTTCTCACACTAACAAAATGTTCTCACCAGAGTAGTTCCCTATATTTTAAGAATTAACCTTGGAAGTACCCAGTCTTCTGCTTTGCCTGTTGTATTTTTCCTTTACCTTTCAGATTTCTGATGGTGCTTTATAATTTGAATACAAATCTAAACTGTTTGTCTGATTTATTTTATGGAAGTCTTTTCATTTCAGAGTTAACAGGCTATTTGTTATATATTGTGTCCTAGATTGCCTTTGATTATGCTTATAAAAAATTAATTGTAGATTTGATACGCTGCTGTTGAACATTTTTTAATTATGTAATGATATCAATGATTCCCCTCATAGAAAATTATTGATTTCTGATTGTAGTTTATTTGAGACTTCAAATATCATGTCATCTAACACTATTTGGGTTTCAATTTTGGTTTGTATTACAGAGAAATTCCGTTTCAGTGCTGAATTTATTGAAATGAGGCGGCAGGCATTGGATGTATTTGTAAATAGAATAGCGTCGCATCATGAACTTCAACAAAGTGAGGATCTGAGGACGTTTTTGCAGGCAGAGGAAGAGGTGATACCATGAATTCATTGATACCTTGAGTTCAGTGAACTATTTTGTTCTCTGTGCATCTCTATCTCTTTTATATATGTGATTTGTTGGCTATGCCACTCTTTCTTTTGTTTTTCAACTTTTTATCATGGTGCCACGTCACTGCACTGTTTTTGAGTCCAAATCTTTGAGTCTCCTGACTACATTGATTGCTTAGTTCGGTGTTGAGTCTCCTGAATTGACCATCAATGAATTGATTTCATATTAGTGGTTGTTATATGAAAAAAATGAATTATGTAATATGGTTACTACCTCCTAATCAGTGTATGCTCTGGAGAGTGTGGGACGTTGAACGTGTCAAGACTTATTCCCATCCTCTGCCACGTGGGATTTTGTTATATATATTGAATCTGCAACTGCTCTAGTTCTGATGTTTTCTCACATTTGATTTGACTTTTAAGGGGTAAAATAAAACCTTACTTAAGCCTGATTTCATCAAACATACTATGCAGACAATGGAAAGGTTAAGGTCCCACGAGGCTGGCATATTCAAGAAGCCATCTGATTTAATGCAGATTTTTAAGGTAAGATGAGTTCTACTGGTATTTTCAAATATGAATAGTTTCCTATTACTTGATTGAAATCTGTTAAATGGAATGATCTAATTTTTGAATTTCATTTTATTGAGATTGAAATCTGTTAAATGGAGTGATCTAATTTTTGAATTTCACTAATTTCCTAAATGAAATAACCTTACAAGGGGTGTGTTTTTCTTTTCCTGTTAGTACGTATGAAACATGTTATGATTTGCTTTTGTTTTTGCAAATAAAACGTCGTTGATGACATGTAGACCCATAGAATAGAGTGTAATCTAGGGAGTTTAACAGGTTTTATCTTATCCTCACTAGACCAATGAAATATACTCTACTTGATATTTGCATTTTGTTGCATTCTTATGCAATTCAACTACTTTCATGAATATATCTAATGTAATGGTCTCCTGGATTGAAAACTTCCTCTATATAGACATTTGCTTTTGCTAGTCTACTTGTTTGAGCGTGCTGTTTGTTCAGGTTTCTTTTAAGACTTAAATTGATTAAGTGAATTTTTGCAGGATGTGCAATCAAAAGTGAGTGATGTTGTCCTTGGGAAGGAGAAGCCAGTGGAAGAATCTGATGCTGAATATGAGAAGCTAAAACATTACATTTTTGAACTAGAAAATCACTTGGGTGAAGCTCAAAAGCATGCATATCGTCTTGTGAAGAGGCACAGAGGTAACGGTTTCATATAAGATTTCAGTTTGATACTTTTTTTTGCCTTCTACCTATTGTCCTTTTCTGATTTACTCTTATGTACTTTCTTTTTTATATTTTATCCCTTATTCTGCCAAGATTATTTACTGCGATAAAATGTACTTTTTGCTCTTGAAGAGTTGGGACAATCATTGTCGGATTTTGGAAAAGCCGTGAAACTTCTAGGTGCTTCTGAAGGAAATGCACTTGGGAAAGCATTCTCTGAACTTGGGATAAAGTCGGAGATTTTATCAATCAAGCTGCAAAAGGAGGTCAGCTCTATGCGTTTTTGTCATACATAAATTTGCCGACTTCTCATATACGCATGTTACTTGTTAGCATAAATTTGCATGCTTTTGAAGGGTGAAAAGAACTATCCTAATTTGAATCTGTCAAGTAGGCACATCAGCTCCTGATGAGTTTTGAAGAACCTCTAAAAGATTATGTCCGTGCTGTACAATCTATTAAGGTAATTCTGGTTACACTTTCTTTCACTATTTCATAACAAAATTGTCTATAACCTGATTAAGATTTTTTTCATGATTTTGAAATATATTTCACTTGCCTGCTCCTTCAACCCTTCCTCCAAAAATGAGCTAAAACGGATTGTTATAACTTATTTCACATTCTGAAACAGGCAACAATAGCAGAGAGGGCCAATGCCTTCAGGAGGCAATGTGAATTGGCTGAAACAATGAAGCTGAAGGAGATTAATCTGTATGCTCCTGTTTATCACTTTTACTATTTGATTAACTTTGTTTGCGTTACATGACATAATTACCCATCTTTTCACATGATATGTTCCTTTTGAATACAGTCCATTTCCCACAACCAAAATTGAGTGTACAAATTATAAATGCAAATAAGTTTTGTTCATGTCTTGTATTGCGGAATTTGTATAATTGTTTATAATCAAGCTGATGGACCAGAAAACTGCATATTGTCTTATACCCTGATATATATTCCTTATTATTTATTGTTTGGAATGCAGAGACAAACTCATGTTGATTCGCTCTGATAAAGTGGGAGAAGCTGAGCGTGAATTTCATGAGGCAAGTTTGTTTATCATTTGACGTCCGGTGATGATATTTTTTTTATATCTTGTGGGTTTGACTGGACTGACATGATTATGCCATGCAGTTGAAGGCAGAGAGTGAGCAAGCAACAAAGACATTTGAGACAATTGTGAAACTAATGAATGAAGAAATAGGGCGTTTTCAGGACCAGAAAACATTAGATATGGGGATAGCTTTCCACGAATTTGCCAAAGGTCAGGCACGCCTAGCAAATGGTATTGCAGATGCGTGGCGGAGTTTGCTTCCTAAACTAGAGGCATGTTCCTCTTCGTAGTGAAACTCTTTGTAATAGGAGCTTACCAGAGTTCCATGCTGCTTCAAATTATGTTGTACAAGATGTGATTTTCTCACCACTTTGATTTTGTACAAAGTCTAAAAACAATTGAAATGCCATATTTAAATTACCTTTGATTTTCCATTCTCGTCTATCTTTCTTGTTTCATGTGGTTGTATACTATGTTTGTTTTCATGGTGTATTGGATGTGCGGTCAATTGAAGTATGCAGTATATCTAGAGTTAAACAGCTTTTAGCTAAATTCAACTCTAGGTGCTAACGTGGAAACAGTGATTCACAAACACATGATATGAATATTGAGGTGTTCTAGTAAGTGTGAAGTGTCCCTTAGAATGTAAATGAATAATTCAATATGTTGGCTTTCTAATAGGGGGTCATAATACAGTACTTTCTTTACAGGAGTATTGTTTAATTGTAAATTTCAAGCTTAGTCCGGTGAAACAAAAGATGGGGATGTGAAGGGAAGAAGTTATTTGGGTGTCGTGGAGGGAGCCTCTGATGTGGTGTGGTAGAGTGGAGGTAGATAAGGTAACACTCTAATATCTGGGTAAGTTAGGTTGAGAGGGGTAATTTTGCAAGATTTAAGGAGTGATACTTTTTATGGCACGTGGCGGGACTTATCTACAATGGTCAATCAAAATTGCTTCTGCTCGGCCTGACATGAGATATCAGGTGTACCTTCTGACGCAGGGTCTGGGGTATTTATAAAACGGGATTTTTTAATCAAAAGGGGCAACATGATATAAATGAAAATAGATAAAAAAAAGAGGGGCAAAAACCTGACCTCAAACTTAATTTAAAGTATGATAATCCTAACAAGTTTTTGTTAAAGTCTACGAAAATCTCTGTCGGAAGCACATTCCATCAAGTAAGAAAGGTCGTCGTCCATCAAATAAGAGAGGTCGTAACAATTCGATGTTAGCAAGTAAATTTGCACAGTGATTACCTTACCTAAAAATATGGGAAGCACCTAATAGCAAGTAAATCTGCACAGTGATTACTGCACAGTGATCACCTTCCCTAAAAATATGGGAAGCACCTAATTCTAGACAAGCAAAGGTCCATCTATTTCTAATACTCCATAGAATTAGAGAAAGATTATCAAAGAAAGAGACAACTAAAGTAGAATTCAATTCCAACCAAAGGCTATACCCTAAAAAACAGCCAAAGCTACCCATATGCTGACCATTAGCATCCAAAAAAATACCACCATTAGCATCCCAAAAAATACCGTCGCACGAGGCCTTCAAAAGAACTCCACTAGAAGAGCCGTCAACATTGACCTTGAACCCATTGTGCAGGGGAGCATCCACAAGACCTCAATTAAATCCATCTGACGGGACGGATGAAAAATATTAAACTTTTTAAATAAAATAAAATAAAATCTTCAAATAATATTTTTTTTATGAAAAGTAATTTTTATTTGAAATATGACTTATTTTTTAATCCAATCTCCATTAATAAATTAATTGAGATTTCATCTATATAAGAATTATTACATGCCTTTGTTTAGAAGAGTTAATAACGGTATTAATTAAGTAAAAAAAAAAAAATCTGTGCCGCCATTATAATATTCTTTCTATAAATCATCTCAAATTAAAAAAAAAAATAAAAGAAAAAAAAAACATTTATGCATGCAAATTAAATTGAAGAGAAAATTTCGTTTAAAAAGAAAAGGTTAAGATTTTGGGTGAGAGACACCAATAATATCGACAACGTGGGACTCTCGAGAGCCATTTGTTCCACAAATGAAATGACCCGAAGCATTATCTATCCAGTGCCATTCTTCAACATACAAAATAATAACAATCAATAACAGTTACCCGAGAGGGAGAAGCATGGCAATGACAACCAGTAGTAGATGCTTAAGTGTGAATCTGAAAGAAACAAGATTCAATTCCCATGTTCCTCTCCCTTCTCACCACTCCCTCATCCCTATTTTCCACAACAACATTCAACCTTCACCCGTACTTCGCACCCGCTTCCATCTCACGGTGGTGGTGCCCAAAGCTTCCGCCGGAAGCTACACCTCCACCGATGACAATGATGGAGTTTCTCTCGGCACCATGAAACTACCGGTTAACATCGACCTTCAGAGATTCGAATCCCTCTTATTTCAGGTATAAATTGTTAAATGAAATTCATTTCGACTCCATTTGCATTTCATTTGAATTTATATTTGTGTCGTGGCAGTGGGCAAACAGCCTTGCACAAGGAGCCAGTCAACCACTTCCCATGCCTCTCAAGGTAAGCCTTAGAGTTAGTTGTTAAATTTGTTATAACTAATTTTTAGTTAGTTAATTCTGTTACAAGTCATTTTACATTTCACTTGTTGCTATCATCACTTTTCATTTAACAATGTAATAATTCATTTGAATTTAATAAAATAGGTGGACAAAATAGCCGGTGGAGCAAGATTGGGATTTATGAACATTGGAGATGTAGACACAGAAGTTCTTGTGTATATTGACTGTTTGGTTTTTAAACCCAATGAAAGTTCTGCTCCGATTTTTCGTGCCTCCAGACATGGAGTCTTAAAAAATAAGGTGCCCCCCGGTGAGCCCAGGATCATGAGGAGCCTTATGGAAGCTCTTAAGAAGTCGGTTCAAATCGCAAAACTGTGAAGTTTGTTTTATTTTTCTTGTCCTATACTTGTAGGATTTTGAGCTGAAAAGTGTATACTATCTGAAATGAAGTATAAATTTGATGCAAATATACTAACTCCAAGAGAGTCATGAATGATTGTACATATTTTTTTTACTACTGTGTATTTTGATCATAACTAATGTTGTAGATGTGTCTGTAAATCCTACTTCATTTGGCAGAAGTTAATTTTGTTAGGTTGTGCGCTATCAACTACACATGAATTCTGAACTTCAGAGTTAAGATGACCATTTAAAAAGGCATTGTTTATGTCTAATTGTCAAACCTTTCAAATGAGATACACTGCAATGGATAAGACGGTCCTTATTGTGCCGAAATTTACAGGATTGGATGTCTCTTCAAACTCCATGCCAACTTTTTGTTGGAAAACTTTACAAACAAGTTTTGTTTTTCTTCTATTAGTTGAGCCAATTGTCTTGTACTTGGTTTTGAACACCCATTTTGAATCTATCATGTTTTCTTGACTTTGGCATGACACGAATGTTCTGGTTTGATTAAACATTAGAGCCTTGAATTTTGTTTCCACGACTTATTTTCTTTTAGGCTTGAGAAGTGCCTCTTTGACATTTTCTGATTCCTTTTCTTTTGTGCATGCTTTTCTTAACCCAACATTAAGCAGCTGATAACTAATTTATTGTGAGGCTTTTAAGGCATAAATATTTAGATTATTCACTTAAGTTTTACTTAATTAAGGTTATCTCATTATGTTTTATAGTAAGTTTATCTTAGTTAGTATTAAGCATACTAGATGCTCTCTCTTCTAGTTTTTACTTTGTTCTTAATGTGCGAGTAGCCATAATGACATGTTTTGTCACCATAATTATTACAAGGCAGAATGTCCAGCAAGCTTTGAGCTAGAAGAAATTAAATTGTAAGTTTGAGAAAGGGACTAATAAGTAGTAAAGGCTAAGAGATAAAGATGACGCTAGAAAATAAAACACTGAAAATCATTTAGGAATAAGAGAAAACACTGAAAATCATTTAGGAATAAGAGAAAGGGACTAATAAGTAGTGTCATACATGCTTCATCATAGCATAAAAACTTCAATATAACGTAGTCAGTAAAATTCAGCAGCGGAAAATCATTAGCTTTGGCGTATAAACCTCAACAGCAAACAACAAAATTTCAACATAGTTAAGACATAAACAAGTAACAACGAACAACCCATTTCTATTGCTACATATCAGAGCGACTCCTCTAAGACTCAACGATAAATAGCTAAAAAGACATCGATGATGTCCTCTAACTCAAGTAACTACTCTTATACCTAATTGCATGTACTCCAAAGGAATAAAAACACTATAACTCAAGTAGCTACTCTTATACCTAATTGTCTATACTCCAAAGGAACAAAAACACTATAACAGCAAAAGGATGAGAATACACTCAAATAACATAGTGGTGCAATACATAAAAAAGGTAGATCACAAACGTCTATAACATCAAATCACAATAGCACCATGTATTCATCAATCACCCACGCGTCAACAATCATATAGTCATCATTAACTACTCAAACATCATCAAATCAAACACAATTCGCATATATTACGCATCACATTATTAATGTTAACTCATTCACAATGCATGTATAAATGCAATGTGACAACACCTCAACTCTATATGCAAATGCAGTACCAACTCATTGATCATTATAGGTATGTTAATGATATTGCCCACTCGCTTCTGATCCCACCAATGGGCCAGAGCACATCAAATCGTTACTACTTCTACCACTGAATCAACCACGCTTCACCACTACCGTTATTCGAAAGTCGGCTACTCGCTCTCGATCCCACAAATGGACCAGAACACATCAAAATTATTACATTCCACCACTAAATCAACAACGCTTCATTGATCCCACCATAGGCATCAACTACCCGCTTCTGATCTCACCACTAGACCAGAGCACACCACTCAATCGAAGTCCATACATCATGATGCATGACACATGCAACTATATGCCAAATGAGACCATCATCACAACATGCATACACAACTCACAACATCAATTCATCATCACCTAACATCATTTATGCATAATATTGATTTATTAATAACATTCATCAGCATTAATTTACTAATGTATACCAACATTTACGCAAACTCACAATTCATCAACAATTAATCATATACTCATTCGATAACATTCAAAGCATATTGATTCATGCACAAACACATCAAACACCATAAAACAACATTAAATAATTATCAGGTTTAGAAACAACATTGAAAATCCTAACCAGTGTGCCAAAAATGACTACTCACACCATGAAGGTTTGTTTTAGAGCCATGACAATCGTCATTAGGATGAATACCAACATGTCATCTATAACACTATAACAACCCCAAAGCGAAATAATGCGAATTTAAAACAACTATACACATAGGGTGTCACGTAAACACAACATAAACCTGCTACGTAACACACGTTAGAGAAAACATGTAATAATTTAAACATATGTCATCACATGCTCGCCTTTACATAGGCCCATCGCAACAAAAAATAAATCAAATAATCAGCAGACGACTAAGTATCATAACACTCTTTCAAACATAAAACCTGATTATGACATAATGCTTTCAACATCAATAACTTCAAAAATAATAACAAATACTAAAGCATAACGTTCATCCGCCAAATGTTACAAATCAGAGCAACATAACCTAAATATCGCATAAAACAAGAAAAGAAGAATAGCCTCAATGTCATCCTTCGGCTTCTAGCAGCCACTCATTTTCTTGCTCGTATGCATCCCAATAAGGAACACAAAACCACACAAACAAAAAAGAGGTGAGAATACACTAAAAATATATAATGGTGTAAATGTATACAAGGGTATCCTAAACAAACACCAGCAATAACATATTTCATCCACATCATTTCAACACAGTTCATTCACATTAACCACATAAGTATTCTCTGCCACTAATATCAACATAATCATTCAATTACATATGCAAACAATTGATGCAATGTACTCAACACCATGATTCTACATGTACGCGGTAATTTTATGGACAATACATGCCTATTTCGCACTTGAATTCCCTCATTGGAACCACAACACTCCAATTCGCTACTAACACCTTTAGTAACGCTTCACCAATTTTCATATGAAACCAACTATTCACTCATGAATCCACACCATCAGGCCAGAGCACACCAATTTTCTACTAACACCCTTAGTAGCACTTCATTTATTCCCATTTGGAACCATCTACTCGCTCATGAATTCACACCATCAGACCAAAGCACACAAAAAACTGGACCGAAACCCGTATACCACGATGCTTGATTTTCAACAACATGTAATATCACCAAAATTATCACCATACAATTACCACAACTACGCACAACATCATCCTCAATACACAACAATTTATTAATTCTATAATAAATAATAAACAACATCAAAATACCTCCAAACAATGGCCAAATCACAACACAACCTAAAACATCGGAATCCGACAACTTGATTCTAAGCAACTGAGCAAATGAGGCTCATTCTAGCAGTATGGCGGTTGCCCCATGCTCATAAAGCATCCACTCTATCTCACCTGTTATCCCTACGAACATTGCTTAAATCTTTCTATCTCGCAAACAAGATAGCGCTTCAGCCTCCGCCGTGAGTATAAGCCAACGCTTAGCAGTAGAATGCGTTTTAAACAATCGTTCAATTTAAAAATCACAAACCGTAGTTGCATGAACTACGAAGCTCTGACTTTCTCATTGCACAAGGGAATACGTAGGCACATGGATTTTAATCCTTCGCGAGCACCCTAATAAAAAATTTAATTATTTCTCCGTTTAAAGCACAATAATAAAAAACTTTAATCTTTTCTCCGTCTTAATAATAATTTAAAACTTTAATTTCTTTTCTTTTAGAACAAACATATTAACAAACATTTAAAAGATAAAGACATAATCAACATTTAATCGCATAGTCATACTAAGAGGTTCCCATTGAGTACAACGGACGTGAGGGGTGCTAATACCTTCCCCTTGCGTAACCGACTCCCGAACTTAGAATTTGGTTTCGTAAACCATTTCTTATCCTTTATTAGGTTGTATCTATATCTCCCTTTACTCTCGTAGAATAAATAGAATTAGGTGGCGATTCTGTTGTTTTAAGATCGTATTTTTTCGAGGTACGACAGAAAGACTACTGAAAAGTTGCACACCACCGATAATTCACTAATTGTATCTTTTCTTTCCTCCTTCATTGCAGCTAGTATCATAAACACATGAGCATCATCCTTCATGAAGTCATCCACTTACTTAGCAGATACAAACAAATCATCACTTGCATTAAACTCTGAAAATGACACTGACTTTTCAAAACAATTGATATGAACATGGTTGAGCTCCAACCAGTTCATCCTAAGGATAACATTGATTTGATTCAATGGTAGACATACTAAGTACATCCCAAACTCTTATAATAAATAGTCAATGGACATTTAAAACACACCCACAAAGTAGTGACTGGACAATTATCTGGGGTATCGATAACCATACTTCCAACCATAAAAGACAATTTTAAACCCAACTTCTCAACACACTCAAGCGAAATAAACGAATGTGTTGCATCCGTGTCAATAATAGCAATAAACGAAATACCATTAATAAAACATGTACCTCAAATCAATTTGTCTAAGCTAGTAGTCTCTGACCCAGTCAAAGCAAGAACTTTCCCTCCAGACTGAATCTTTTTTGATTTTTGACAATTAGTACTAATGTATCCATATTCACCGCATTTATAACAAGTCGACCCATCAGTCTTGCCATCGCAATACATCAACATGTCGTCCCACATTTGAAGCACCTTAAAAATTTATTCTTGCATTCATTAGCACAGTGCTCTGACTCGCCACACATGGAACACTTGATAGAAGCGGGAGTCTCTCTCTCACTTGGCTTTTTCTCATCTGAAACCCTCTACTTCCCTTTGTCAACTGAAACATATATGGTTTCCCACTGTATTTGATTCTTCCATTTCCTCTCACACAGACTCTTATAGTGAGCAAAACGAGCTATACTGTCTTCATCATATATCCTACAATTATTCACTAGTATAGGAAAATGTCGAATCTTCTGCCCCAATACTCTGTTTGATCTTAGAACACATTTCACTTTCAAACTTGATATACTTCGATCCCTCAGTTGCCACACCATTATATTGTGGACAAAACTTCATCAACTCTTCAAACTTAGTAGCATACTCAACAACGATCATATTTCCCTACTTTAGCTCGAGGAACTCGATTTCCTTCTTACTGCACACATCCACAGAAAAATAATTCTTAGAAAATAAACTCTGAACACAACTCAAATAATCTCAATCCCAACATCCTCCAATCTCTAACGCACATTATCCGACCAATCTTCGGTCTCTTAAAAAAAAATTAACCAAAAAAAAATATACTTATTTCCCCTTATATGAAAGATGCCATGGCACATTGTTTGTCGTTGGAGGACACTATCCTTAAAATAAAATAAAATCGATGCGTACATTATTCATGATTTCGTGTGATGTATCATGAATCATCCTTAGCTACTGTTGTCTGTTCTGTTGTCATTGGGTAGAGTTTTCCATCACTCTCCCACTTCTCACCATTCACAATTCACAACCAATTCCATTCTAATGATTCTCCTATAACCTCAAACTCAAACCCAAATCAATGAATACTTTCTCTCCCCCCTCAACTTCCCTTTCTTCCACAATTCTACCTTTCCCCTCACATTCAAAAAACTCCATTTTATGTTCCACATGCTTTAAAGGAAACACCAACCAATTTGGGTTTTCCAAGCACACCCTCTTGCAGCTGAAGTCAAAGATAATTGCTTGCTCTTCTCCACAGGATGCAGGCTCCGGTGAAATCACACCAAAGTTTGTATTTTTCTTTCGTTTGTTTTGTGTACTTGTTGTTTTGCCTATTGGGTGTCTCTAATTTGATTCAAAATTGAAACTTTGTCACTGGTTTGATAGAAAATTGTTTTTTTTTTTAATCAGCAACTTTTGCATTATTGAGGGGCCAGAGACGGTTCAGGATTTTGTTCAGATGCAAGTGCAGGAAATTCAAGACAACATAAAGAGCAGGCGTAACAAAATCTTTCTTCTCATGGAAGAGGTTAGTTTATATTTCAGACTTCCCATGGTTCATTAATTGCTCTCATTTTTCACATATTTCGGCTATGTTTGGATAACAACTAGTTCAATGATAATAGATAAAACAGTTAAATTGTTTTCAATTCATATAAGTTATAAGTTGTTTTCATATGCTATAGAGAAGAGATTATGAAAATAAGCTGAAAGCAACATATGACGTTTATGGATATCGGTGAATAAGTTCAAATAAGCCGATCCAAACCTGGTATATATATTATATGTATCATATGATATAACCACAGTTTTGATAATGGTTAATGAGAAATGAGTATGGCAGGTAAGGAGATTGCGTGTGCAGCAGCGGCTAAGACGTATACAAAGAGCTTTTAGTGAAGATGGCGAGGAGGATGCAAATGAGATGCCGGAAATTCCTTCTTCAATTCCTTTTCTTCCTCATGTGGTGAGTTTCAAAACTTTGTTTTAGTTATTAGGCTATTGATGTTGAGTTGTTGATTGAACCATCCTTCTATACCGATTTCTATAAGTAGTGAAGAAGCTTAGTCACATGAATATAGTAGTGAAGAAGTTTGTAAAACAGCTTGTGTTGAAAATCTTTTCTATTCGAGTCATTCTTTTATCATAACTAGTTTGTGTGCTTTTCGGCTTGAACTAGACGCCCAACACTTTGAAGAATCTCTATCTAACAGGCGCATCATTCATATCTGCAATAATTGTATTTGGCGGACTTGTTGCACCGACGGTAATTTTATCTCCCTATTCATTTCATTTTTTTGATCTATGCCAACCAATCAACCTAACTTATTTGCTGACTCTATTAATGGATCCTTTTATTCTTTATTGATATTTGAGTTTAATTCTTACTATCCTTATGTTAATGGCAGCTGGAACTGAAATTGGGTATTGGTGGTACCTCATATGAGGATTTCATAAGAAGCTTGCATTTGCCTTTGCAACTAAGGTATATGCTATTCTTTGATTAGTTGCCATAGTCAATTTGCGATTTATGTCGGTCAGAAAGACCGAAATTGTTATGTTGATGAATAACAGATTTACTTGATCAATACCTGTTTACGATTCGTTTGGTTCATGAATCCAGTCAGGTCGACCCTATTGTAGCATCCTTTTCGGGTGGGGCAGTTGGCGTGATTTCAGTACTGATGTTAATCGAGGCTAATAATGTTGAGCAACAAGAGAAAACAAGGTGCAAATATTGTCTTGGAACTGGTATGTTTCACTCTTTGAAGATTGTCACTCTCTATATAATAAGTTCTAATAAGGATTTATAAAAAATGACGCGTCTCACAGTTTTGCAAGAATGAGTTAAATCCGAAACCTGCGTCTTATACAATTTATAATTTTATTTATGGACAGGTTACTTGGCTTGTGCTCGGTGTTCCACAAGTGGTGTATGCTTGAACGTTGATCCGATTTCAGCATCTGGTGCTACTATTAGACCCTTGCAAGTTCCTACAACCAAAAGATGTCCAAATTGCTCCGGTGCTGGAAAGGTACACAATACGGCGGCACGTCTCGTCTGATTCATTTGCTAATATACACAACCGATTAACTGATTGTCTTATGTGTTTTGCTTTAGGTTATGTGTCCAACCTGCCTTTGCACTGGGATGAAGATGGCAAGTGAACATGACCTGAGAATTGATCCATTTGACTAATTCTGGAGGACTTGTATTTTCTTGTATTAAATTTAGCAATGATTTCTCTTTTAGAACAAAATATATATGAATAAGAAATAAGGCTAAAAAGCTTGTAACATTCTATTCTGCTAGAATAATTGATCCTAGTTCCATATTGTTTGAATATAATGTGATACTTTTAATTCAATCCTTAATACTCTTCCACCTCAACCCGGAAGTTGTTTTTTTCTCTCTACGAGCCACTCGAACAATATAGATTATCCTTATCAAAACAGTACTAGGATACAAAATCAGCATTGAATCTGTAAACTTTGAACTCGTTACAGCTAACCAATCAATAGAGAATTTATGATAGAAATTGCCTGTTAACTATGAATATACTCGCAGATGATTCAAATTCAACAATGACGACGTTTCAAAATTGCCATGATTTATGCAAACATATTGGTTGAAACAAACTCAACAATCCATTTGCTTGCATCTACATCTACATTGATTTTGAGGAAGTTTTACATAGACATAAACATATGACTTGATGTTCTAAGAATGTTTGATACAAGAAGAAGCTAAAGTTGATTAAAGCATACAACAAGACAGTTTGGCCGAGTGGTCTAAGGCGCCAGATTTAGGCTCTGGTCCGAAAGGGCGTGGGTTCAAATCCCACAGCTGTCAAATGTTATTTTTTCTTCTGTTTTCATTACTTCTGTCGCAAAACATGATTCAAATTGAGTTGGAATGGTGATTAACTAAGATGAAATCTTCAATTAGAATATCATGTACATACACATATGATTAAAACCATATAATAATATTGATTCTTTCAATTCACATCCACAACGGATCTCTACATCATAGATTGAGATTCGAGTAATTATTAAAGGCTTAGGTTTAACAGATCCTTTTTGCTACAATAATAAGAGAGGAAATACTATTTAATACTTTATTTGTTCATTGATATCGATTTATAGGTGGCTAATTCCGACGTGCGGTCTTCATGCTCCATGCCTTTAGATTTTCCACAGTGATCTGCTCAGTACCGTTATTGAACAAAAACAAATGAGCTTTTTCTTTCAGTGCTAGTGTTGGATAAACCCTAGACAATATGTTCGTTTTCCCTCCAACTCCAAAACTCTCTACTACAGAGTGATCAATCTGCATCAGATTCAAACATTAAGCAAGTATTATTTAGTATTGTAGCTAGGTCTTATAGGGGAGTGTGTTATGGACATACCAAACTTCTGAGAGAAAGTTTCTTAGTATTTCCGAAATCCACATTTACAAAGCCTGCGAATGACGGCTTGTACAATTCTCGGTTCAAAGAGGAGCTGTATAGAAGTATACACTAGTTAGAAAACATTTTAGTTAATCGGAAGAATGAATTAAGTTAAACAACAAACCTTTTTGCATCCGAGCACATGAGAATCTTGTGTTTATTTGAAGCTTTGAAAATTCTGAAGAACACAGGAGTATACTCTTCAAGTTTTTCCGAAGCCAATGTCAAAAGTCCAAACGGTCCAACCCCACCTCGAACTTTTGAGCCCTTTTGTGCACATAGATCCTCTGCATTCTCCCACTTAGGATCGAATTCCTCAGCCTTGTCCAGGCTTGAGAATGAGAATGTAACTTCCACATCAGCCTGAGCAGCAGTAATCCCTTTTACTTCAACATAACTTCCCTTCTTAAGCTTTTGGTTCTTCATCTCAACCTCTTTCCCTCTTAGCCTATTTAATTCTTCAACTGGCCATAGTCTTAACTGTCTCCCACTAGAATCAAGCCACACAGTTCTTGGAATTGCCTGAAAAAGTTCAAAACACATTTATTAATTAGTACTATCTTTCATAACATAAGAACTTTTATAATTGAAATGATGACAATAGGTAATAGGTGTAACTAGGAATGTATAGAACACTATGATGCTACCTGAATTCCTGCCCATCCTTTCTTAACATCGTCTTCTTTGGTATCGGATTCATTTGCCCATCCCCAGATGATCCTTCGATTCTTGCTTGGATCGAAGAATGATTTGGAAGCATAGAAGTTTCCATAATCGTATCTAAGGCCACCCCAACCATCTTCTGAAGTTTTATCTGGTATATACTTGTCTTGATTTTGGATATACGTTCCGACTGTATAGTATTCGTACCTTGTTATGTCAAGGCTATTCTTTAGCACATGCTTAACACTAGTACCCGCCATCGACGCATCTAACCCGTTTTTCCCTTCCAAAGAAACCGGATAAAAATCCGGACACTCCCACATTCCAGTTCTTTTAGCCGAATGGATCGGGTGCTTGGCCCGGATCCATTTCAAGAAATTCCTACTCCTATATAAATAGGCTACCCCTGTATCTTTCCTCTTGCCACCAATAAGCATCCTCCACTGTCCATCCTTTCCCAACCATGCAGTTGTCGGGTCTCGAAACACCGATCCGTTCATGCCGTGATCTGCAGTCACAATCGGGTTCGAGAGATCAGGCTTAACCCATTTTGTGAGAAGCGGATCAGAAGCATTTGCAGGTATAGCGATGCATTGGACCTCATTGCTTCGCTTGTCAATGACTCCGGTGTAGAGGATGACAGGTCCTTTTCCGGGGAGGATCGTGGCCGAACCGGACCAGCAGCCGTATTTGTCGAAGGGCTTAGACGGGTATAGAGCGGGTTGAAGCTCTTTCCAGTTGATGAGATCCTTTGAAACTGAATGGCCCCATACAATGTTACCCCAAACAGCTCCTTGGGGATTGTACTGATAAAACAGATGGTAAATTCCTTTGTAGTACATGGGTCCTGATAAAACAGATGAAAAATATATATATATTAGTGAATTGTATATGATAACAGAAAAATGCAGAAAATTCTAAGATTCAAATATAAAAAAGTCCACAGTGGGAAGAACTTGCTGACCATTTGGATCTGAACGTTGAAATATGAAATTGTTGCATCATCCACCATCAATTATTGGACAAAGTGAGGAATCAGAAAACAGAGAAAGTTAGAACCACAATTTTTGAAGGAGAATGCTATGATTATGAATGTTTATACCATAATTATGAATCTTAACAGATAAATATTAAGCAAAATGTGTAACATTAGCCATGGATTTCATTGAGAAAAAGCTTGCCAAACATTAAATGTAAATAAAAATAAAAGAGTTATTACTACTATTTTTTTGACAATTTTCATTTTGTAATTAACCCTATAGATTTTATTTTTTAGACATGCATAAAATCACACAATTTGAATATTTCATAAAAAAAATCTATTTGTATAGGAATATGCTATGGTATGCAACAGAATCTATTTGCAAATAGTAATTTAAGTGTACGATTAATTATGAAAAGAATGAAGACATATTTGTGAAGCAATTTTGTCCCAATTAAAATATAAAGCAATAATTGATGATATAGTTTCCATATTAATGTAAGATTAGCCCTGCATCTCCATGTGTAAGTGCATGCCAAGGGACTAAAGACAAGAAGTGATAGTTACTTGATATGAAAATGGCCACTCTTATTTCTAAACATTCTATTTTCGGATAACACTTTGGGTTGTGTTCATAATTACTCACAAGTTCATTTTATATTTTACCCAAAAATTGGAAAAAGTTATCATGCACTAACTTAGTGTAATGTCAAATATGTTAATCACAAAGCTACCTTTTCCCCTTTTTTTTTAGAATAATTAAATCTATTTACATTTTTGGCATATAAGTCCATGATCATAGAAGTCTAGATGAAAAGTTAATGATTTGTCAATATATAATTTATTATGAGCAAAAAAGATGTTAGTCAATATATGTTATATTATCACATCATTTTAATGGTTGATTAGGAAAAAATTAAGTTAGTAATGATAAGATAAAAATCAAAGCTGTCTTTTAGGGCAGGTGGACTACAACATATAACTTCAAATTTGTCATGATTAAATTATAATTAACTAGAATATTATAAAATATTTATGATGGTCAAATCATGATAAAATACAATCTATATATATTATTTATTACAATTTAAATTACAACTAACCTATATAATGTTTGTAACGACTTTGAAAAAAAAGTTTATGTTCATAAAATTAAGAGTAATTCATTTTACATCGTTAAGAGAAGTTAATCTAAAAAAATATAGCTGAATTTGGTAGTCCAAACATCATTATTATTTATTTGGTTTTATTTATTAAAATAATATAAGAACACTATCACTAAATTCTAGATGTTATGTTAAATATATTTAAAAACATTACTCATCAGAATTTAGTTTAGACAATATGATATAAATATTGTGACAAATTTATTCACTTAAGAATGGATTATTAAAAAAAAAAAGGAGAGTTAAACACTATGAGTAAGAAATAAAAAAACGATAATTACCGTTAATCCAGTTCCTATTAGGTTGAAAATGGAATCCAGTTCTATGAAGTTTATTCACAGAATGAGGTGAAAGTGATTGAAGATCAGGGTATATGCGATGAAACGCTTCAACTCCATTGTTACATATCACACAGAAAACTACAAAAACAATAAGATAATTTTTGAGACTCATCATTAATTCTTAGGATGAATGAAGAAGCAAGACAAGTGAGAAGTGGAGAGTATGGAACAAGAGAAGTAGCTATTTATAGAGCCAAATGAGAAGGAAGGAAGGTTGTGGTGGAATAGAAAAATATAACATTAGGCAATATATGGAAATACTACTCATGTTTAAGATTAATATTCAATTCACCTCTTATTAATTGTAGGGAGAATCTTTAGATATAGTAACAAATAAAATAATAATAAAATTTATATTTTATATGAATTGATTTATCTGAATTTCCTTAATGTCGGTTTATTTCCACATTTAAGAGAAAAAGTTTTCATTATGCTCCATTTTCTATCCTCCTGTTTCCCACGTTAAAAGAACCTCGAAATTTGATTTTAATTTGGCAAACATTGTTTCAGACGGATGTTTAATAGTACAGTATAGATTTTGTTAGAGTATTGTTTGTAGAATTAATGAAAATAACTCGTAAAGTATTTTTGATATTTTTTTTTATAAATTATTTGAGATAATTAATTTTTATTTTATATTTTAATTTAAAATAAATAATAATAATAATAATAATAATAATAATAATAATAATAATAATAATAATAATAATAATAATAATAATAATTTGAGTTTAAAAAATATATACTGATAATGTAAAATAATTTTATACAATTATCTAATAAAAAAGAAATAATCTATCATATCATTAAAACAAAACTAAAATATGTGATATTGTGGGATACATGATCATCATTTTGATAGTATAATTAAATATATTTATAAAAAAGTTTAAACATATTTTTTCTATAAACAAATCTTACATTTGAAATAAATACTTTTTAAAGTTTGTTTATAGACCTAAAGTTAAATAAGATTTTAATTTTTTTTCCTAAAATATGTGTTTAATCTTGTAATAATCTCTGTAATAAGAGTTTAATTTTTGTAAGAAAAACAGTAATATATATATATACATATATATATATATATATATATATATATATATATATATATATATATATATATATATATATATATATATATATATATATATATTCACACTTTTAGGAGATAATACTTTTTAATGAATAAAGACACGTTGGATATCATTTGGAAAGAACACTCACAATATAATTCCTTTTGCATCTCTGGCACGTGTACGTTGCAAAAAAGAATTTAGTTTTTATTTGTAATCCATTTAAACGATAACAAAGGAAAGATAACATGTTCCATTTTTTAAAGTTATTCAGTGGTTAGAAGTTTTACCTCTAAAAATGAATAATTGCGATATCATAGGTTAGAACTCGTGAAAATGTTGGATATTTGTAGTGCTATATTTGAGAAGTTATAGATTAGGATGTCCACGTCTAGCGAGGGGTTGCTCAGACTGAATTTAAGGGATTCTCCTAGTAGAACCCTCGTACACGCGCGGGGTCTTGTTAGAGAGAGTCTTTGTTTCTCTAAGAATGTATGCAATCATTATTCTTCATAATAAGTGCAGAGCGATTAAGACCACATATATGAGGCAAAAACCATATGCCATGGTAATTCTTATAAATACATTCTCCCTCAAGGGGAGAAGGGATCAAGTCATACATATCTACTACTGCTTAGAGAGCACTTCACTCCTAATAGTCTTAACACCGTCAATTCATTCGTCCGCATGCACCCAGTGGCGCCGACCATAAGACCTCTTAGCTCACGTGACTTGGTCCCTCAAACAATCTCAAAATCCAGTATACAATGATACTCACCACCGTGAGCTAGCTCTCACCCCCAAAACTATAATATAACTACTAGGGCCTTTGAGTCTCCCTACCATTGCTAGGGGAATACACACCATGTACTTTTTGGACAATACAATATCCTTACACAATCAATAATTGTGCTTATTTAACGAGGAATTCTTGTTTCCACTTACATAGGAATCCTTATCGCATCTCGAGGTGATTACACGTTGGATCCTCAAACATGAATTCTTTTCATCCCTCGAGACGAATACATGCTAGATCCTCATGCATGAGTGCTTGCCACCCCTTGAGGAGATTACATGCTGAATCCTCATGCAGGAATCCTTACCTCCCATAGAGGCGATTATATGATGGACCCTTACACAAGAATCCTTGTCACCCCTCGATGCGATTACATGCAGGATCCTCACACATGAATCCTTACCACCCTACGAGACGATTACTTATTGGATCCTCACGTAGGAATCCTTTTCGCCCATTGAGGCAATTGCATGATAGATCCTCGCTTAGAAATCTTTGACGCCCATCGAGGCGATTACATGCTTGATTCTTACGAAGAAATGTTTTCCTCCTTTCTTGACGAGTATATTGAACATCTGTAACATAGCCTACACCATAATCATAGCCACTCAAAGGAAGCCCCCACAAACATTAAAGGAATCTCGAAAAAAGGCATTCATCCAAAAAGAAAAATAAATAAACATTGGTAGGGCCTTTACAAGGTAATATAAAAATTATGATAATACTATTGATTAGAGACCCAAAAGAGGGAAATAAATATAAAAAATATAAGGGCAAGACCCTGGAATCATTTGTCCTCTAGAGGATAGTCGAGGTTGAGGGTGTCACATGCTTGGGGTCCATCGAGCAGGACGTACTCGTCGTCCACTAGTTGGCTTCCCCAAACTACTTTAAATAAATAATTTTGGCTTAAGTTTAGGTCCATATAGAGAAAATCCACATGTTTCTTGGAGAGTTTGTACTTTAGGTTCTCAATAGTTTTTGCATGCTTCTTCTCTTGAACCTACCTGATCAAGAGAATCCTCAAAAGTGTGCTTCTGCCACATTGGATAACTCCTCATATGATCTATTATAAAGGTTCTCATAATTCGTGGGGAAAATCCTCGAGAAAGGAGAGTTGGCTTTTAATGAACTTAATGGCATCAGAAATAACGTCCCTTGACTGGGATGAGAAAAGGCAAGGACCATTCTCGACTAGCTGGGTCTCACCTCCATCTCTATTGAAATTCTGGTATACAGATCTCTGATGTCCTAACCGCATGTTGGTACATTGATCTCTATATCACATAAACAAGGACAAAACACATCAGACCGATATTCAGAATATCAGCACAAGGTCATGACAAATGTTCTAACAAGTTAACCAACAAGAAAAATACTGAACTTTAAATTTGTAGAATGATAAATAACACAAGATGTGTTAACCCAGTTTGGTGCAATTCACATACTATGGAGGCTACCAAGCTAGGAAGAAGATCACACTATCAATAGTATTATTTCTTGTAAACAACCTCCGGTTTACAGGTAAAAAAACCTCTGTTTTACCTAATCACTACCCAATGTAATCTTTATCTAAGAACCCCATATTCGATAAGAGAAACACATCTCACTCCATTAATCACCACCTATGATTTCTAAGAGTTATAGTCCCAGTAACTGCATCATTATACTTGAAAGACCCTCCTTTCAATACAATGTTCAACAAAGACTCTTGACTAACAAACATACTTTGATATGCTTAAAAGCTTCATCCAAAAACAATACATAACTCATTACCTACGGGTTTCTAAATTATGTTAAGCAATTATGTCTACCACATTGTATCAAACCGATACAAAGGGTGACTTACAATATAAGTAAGCCTATGCCCATAAACCCTTATTTTTCTACTTTTACAAAAGTGTTACAGGGATTAATTCTACTTTTTATTTTATCCCTAGGTTTAGGTCTTGTTTTATTATCTTCAGCTGCCCATGGGCTTCGAATAATCCAAGAAATTATTCATGGATCCATGCGTTGATTGTTGCGGATAAAATCTCTTCAAATCTTCAAAACAGATCTTTAACAAATCTGTTTGTAATAGACAAAGATGTTGAGTTCTCATGCTAGGACATCTTGTCCGACATCATATTCAACATTAAGTTTTATCAAAATTTAAGTCAAATCTTTTAGAGCTTTCAATCTCCCCCTTTTGACAAATTTTGGCTAAAACATCTTCTTGCACAATAAAACCAGGATACTCCTTATCTTGCAGTCATTTCAATCGGATGACAGATCCTGACATTCCTAGACACATACCTCAATCCATAGATTGGTGTACATAAGGAAAATGATAACACATACTCCCATATTCATCATGCAAAACTTTATGGATATCCCAACCCTTGGAGAAAGTGATACAACACACTCCCCTCAACCTAAGAACCTATCTACCATAGGAAGTGAGTATGCTTTTTAAAGAAACCCCTAGTCGATCCGGATAACTCAGATCACAAGAAATAAAGAAAAGGAACTGAGGTTTTAGACAAGTTGTTAGAACATCTCATCAAACATTTTTGCAACATAAATGCAAACCCATACCTAAGATGTATTCACCTAGACACAAACAAAATTCATAAAACAAATTCCCTCAAAGACTCAATTTGAAGGAAAACGAAAGAAAGACTCCTCCTTTTTGTACTCGAGCAATTCCCTAGGAAATAACGTTCCTGAATATAAATAATAGTCTTGGTCAATGAAGGTATTATTTGAGGAAGAAAACTTTTGCATAAATAACTATGTAGAGTCCAAGTCAATTTTGAAAGATGATTCTTTATTATACATCTTCCATAAATTCTTCTTCTTGCCTTTATTTAATTTGGATTGTTTCTCCTTGAAATTAAAGTTCCAATGAATGCACATGCAAAGTCAAAAATCACATTTTACATACTTTCTGACCTGTACTTGATATCACAACCACTCTTTAATAATAAATAAACTGAGTCCCGAGCAATGTCCTGACATCTGGTCATACATTGTCTACTTTATCTTGCCTTTCACTGAAAATCAAGCATACTCCTTTCAGTTGACCATGGTATCTTATGTTGGCAACAAAATATTCCAAAGGATCCTTGCCTTAATCATTGAGTTCCTAAGATCAACCTCCCAGGTCCACATAGTGTCAAGACATCCTTTCTATTTTCATATCTTCACAAAATCAAAGCCCTTTTGACCCTCAAGCAATCTATGTACTATTTTCACTACTGTACTAATACATCTTGGATAGAATGCTCCCTTATCCCTTATAAGTAATTCTCATTCTGACAAGATTCATCGCAAAATATTACATGACCAACATCATGTTCACAAAGTGACAAGATACAGGGACCCCACTCCTTGTATCATAATTAAAAAAACTCTTGGATTGAGATCAACTACCACCATTGAACACTCTTCCCCTGAACACATCCACACACTATTCAAATCCACCTTGAATTTTACAACCATAGATAACCATGTTCTTTGAGAATAAATCCACTCAATTCTTGTTAGTCAATATGTCATCCCCCACTTTATTTGACATTAACCACATACTCCAGAACAACAATTTTCAGTTTGATTGCTCCTAAAGACCCGAACTGATCCACTCATTTCCATGGAAACATGTAGCAGAAGAAACCACCTTTCTACAAACATTCCGACCTCATCAGAATCCAGACCTCTAAGTACAAGGATAATCTATTAAATACTTGTGGATTTCACAAATAACAATTGATCTTAAATCCTTAATCAGAAAAATCGTAAAACTTGAGGAGATTACAACTTCACCAATCTTCTGGTCTCAGCAAACAAGGTGAGACAATATTTCAAAAGATGCATCCAACTGGAATAATGTTAATCACAATGTTGAGACATCATACCTGACATTTTTATCCTATCTTGTTTTCTTAAGAAAAAGTTTCCATTCTTCTTAGCTTTGCAATTCTCTTCATACTAGATTCTATTCAGATGCCAGATAACACCTGATTGAACTATCTTCTGAAGAAAGTTATAAGAAAACCTCCATAGAAAGGCAAGTAGACATACTCCTATAGACAAGAAACAAAAATAAATTGCGCTTTTCTTTCTTCAATTATTTTTCAATCTTCATGTCAATCTCCTTGACTCTTAATCTTGATGATCTTTTATGATCTTTTTCTCCAACCACCTTTATATTTTCCTTTTTGAGTGGAATTGAGATGCTTCTCAAGTATATTTGACAACTTTGTAGATGTTGGATGATCAATCTTCTAATAAGCCCAAAATACTAGGATAATCCTTCAGAGGAAATCAAATAACAATGTTCTCCCCTTTATATTACTCCCAACTTGTCTTCCAAGAACACTTCAGAAAGAAAGATCACGTAGGATCACATACTTACTTCACCGTCTTATTTCCAGAGCACTATGTGACCGACATGACATCTACACCTTAGATGTTTATTAAAGAATCCTCTAATAGGAACTCAAGCAACTTGACAAGGCTTCATCAAAATTCAGGACATAGAATAGTCTAATTCAAATAACAACTCTTTTGAACCATCAACACCAGAGACCAATAATGAAATTCTAGGGTTCTCCCATCAGAGAAATATGTAGCGGAATATCAAGACATAACATCCTTCACAAGCATCAGATAAGATGTAAGAACATCTTATCAGACACTATGCAACATAACTCCTAACAGAAGTTACATCAATACCAATAACAACAGTAGCAGTAGAATCATTACAACAATTAACCATCAGTAAAATTCAGATCATATTTAATAAGATATCACCCTAGCTTTCTATCCTCTTGAATATATCAGTAAAGAATGGTCCGATCACATAATCACTTTCCTAGTTTACACCACCAGAAATTATCGTCCCAAGATCTAATCCAGAAACATATAAGGATGCCTACTCTGATACCAATTGAAATTCTGGTATACAGATCTCAAATGTCCTAACCACATGTCGAGACATCGATCTCTACATCACATAAACAAGGACAAAACACACCAAACTGATATTCAGAATATCAACACAAGGTCTTGACAAATGTTCCAACATTTGTTATGACATGTTAATCAACAAGCAAAATATTGAACTGTAAATTTGTAGAATGATAAATAACACAAGATATGTTAACCCACTTCGGTGCAATTCACCTACTATGAGGGCTACTAAGCTAGGAAGAAGATCACACTATCAATAGTATTATTTCCTATAAACAATCACCAGTTTACAGGTAAACAACCTCCGCTTTACCTAATCACTACCCAATGTAATCTTTATCTAAGAACCCTATCTTTGATAAGAGAAACCCATCTCACTCTATTAGTCACCATCTGTGATTTCTAACAGTCCCAGTCCCAGTAACTATATCATTCTACTTGAAAGACCCTCCTTTCAATACAAAGTTCAACCAAGACTCTTGACTAACAAACATACTTGAATATGCTTAAAATATGCATCCAAGAACAATACATAACTCATTACCTATGTGTTTATGAATTATGTTAAACAAGTATGTCTACCACAATGTATCAAACCGATACAAATGGTGACATACAATACAAGAAAGCTTATGACTCTCAAAACCCTGAGCTCTTATTTTATACTTTTAGAAAAGTATTACAAGGATTAGTTCTACTTGTTCTTTTTGCCCTAGGTCTAGGTCTTCTTTTATAATCTCCAGCTGTCCACGGGCTTCGAAGAATCCAACCAATTATTCCTTGATCCATGCGTTGATTGCTGCAGATAAAATATCTTCAAATCTTCAAAACATATATTTAACAAATCTGTTTGTAACAGAAAAATATATCGAGTCCTCATGCTAGGACATCTTGTTCGATATCATATTCAATATTAGGTTTTACCAAAATTTAAGTCAAATATTTTAGAGCTTTCATCTACTATATGAAGGGACCGATAACTATATTTATATAAGGACCTGAGAAGAACCTCCCCCTTGTATGAGAATTATGGAGGGAGGTTCATTAAAGACAGGGTGATCCTCAATGCATTTTAGAGCCTTACTTGCAACATGATCGACCAGGAAATATGAAGGGACAAGGAAGGGACAACTCTCAATCTCTCTCCTTGCTAGACATTCATTATTGTCATCTAAGGAGATAGCTGACTTTTTTTCTAGGAAAAGAATAGAAGAAAAAAAGTTAGGAAAATATTCAAAGAATAATCTCAAAAGTTACAAAGTAACAGACTCACCTAATAGTTGTTTATCTAGTTATCATTATCCTTTATATCCAAGGAGATTAAGATATGAGAGCACATGTACTAGAAGCTTAATAATTCTTGAACCACCTTCTACTCAAAGGGGATAAGGTCACAAGAAGAGAATCCAAAGTAAGATTTTGAATGTCTCCTCCAAGACAATGGAAATTGGGAAGCAATCATCGCCCCAATCGCAACCATTGAAGTTCCATATATCCCCTAACCTGACAAACTTATCCTTCCAATTATGATTGGGGTTGGAGTAGGGTGCCACTAACTTTCTTCAAAAAAAAGCTGAATATAGTCATCCTACAATAAATAAAGTCAACCTCACCATTCCCTTTCTTCATTTTTTGTCATTGATATTATTTTATTTTTCTTATCATTACTATTATCTTGTTTTTATTTTCATTTTTGTAATTATTATTATTTCATTTTTGTTTTTTCTTTCTTTCTATTATTTATTTATTATTGTTATCTTGTTTTTCTAGTTTTTTGTTGTTTTTATCATAAAATGCTATGTGTCATTGAATAATAGGTTCTTTATTGAAGTTGAAAAGTCAACATTTAAAAATTTGATAGATTTTTCCATTTATTTGGTTTGAAGAAAATTTGAATGAGAGAGTTAGAAAGCTAAAATGCGACCTAACATTATTCTCGAAAATCAACTAACTTACAACTTTTTTTACACAAACTACAAATCTCTAATAAAAAACCATTTCCTCTTCTTTTGTAAATATTCTTTTAAGAATTAGACAAATGTGAACACTTTTAAACACCCTTTCCCCTAAAATTATTTCAAAGGTTCTCGTTGAGTACAATAGATACGAGGGGTGCTAATACTTTTCCCTCACATAAGTGACTCCCATACCCGATTTGGTTGTGATGACTGATGACGTGAAAATATATCGTTTATTTGACTTGATTAATGAATGTTTTCTAGTTATTTTGATTTACATTTGTACTATTATGTTGATATTTTGTTTATTTTCAGGTATAAGGCCCTATCAGAGCTTGCAGTGAAGGACCGACGCAAAACGAGCCAAAAACAAGAATTTCCAATAGAATACACACTAGCCGTTTCAATAATTTGTAACCAAGGAAGGCACTTTTGGAGTTATGGGTTTCACCCATGTCCCAACGGTCATAAGACCATGATCACCTCCTTTTACACATCCGACGGTCTCCGAGGGTGCTTCGCGGTCACCGAGTGTTATAATGACGTTGTGGTCAAGGAGGGTTGGAGCACTCTCCCATGACCAGAGAAAAATCAACCATTTTATAAAACGTACTACTTGTGTTTCAAGTGTTCATTCACTATAAATAGGACCCTTATTTCAATTTTTCAAGCATCCAATCTTAGTTCTCAACATAGGCATACATTTACATTCTAAAAGCTCTAACTCTTCACATGGAGGATTTATTGCACCATTGTTGTCTTTGAGTTTGAATCACTTTATGTTATAACTTTTAATTTTGTTGTTATTTACATTTCGTCGAAGCTATCTCTTGTATCAGATTCAAGTTTCCGATTGGAGCATGTTCTTAATATATTCCACTTTACTTCATTTATTATTATTAGCACTGCCTTTATTTTGATTTATATTCCCACATTGCTTTATAATTATTCACGTTCTGCTTTGCCTTTATTTTATTTGCATTATTGCTCTGTGATGTAATCTGAACGATTAGCATGTTCGGGATATCTGTTTTCAAAATTGAACTTAAGCGCGACACTTTTGTTCTTACCTTTGAAAAGCCACTCGCACACTTTACAAGTTTTTATATTTCCAAATGTCTTATTTTTCAAGCCGATTTTATGCTATGTTTTCAATAGCCATGTCCAGCTAAATCCATTGTGCTGAGATGTGAAGACCATCGTTCCGACAGTACTCCACATGTTGTATTTATAGAAATACTTTAGGGGATGGTTTTAATTTTATTGAAACTCTTCTAAACTTAAATTGATCGGTCATTGTGTAAATAAGACTGTGTTTTTGTTTGCGTAATGACTGTGACTAGATCGGGTAAGATCGAAAGCTGTCTGACACTTTAGATAAGAGTTAGTTAGTTTTTAATTGGTAAATACAACGAAAGCGCTTTATTAATTATTTAGAAAGGTTTGATATTATTAGAAGGTGATTTTAAAACTATTCACGAAAGCGCGCCGTTTATAGATTTAGGATCCGGTTGGCCGAGCATATGCCGAAAACCCTTTGGTATTAAAAGTTTCCAATCAAAAGCACTTTTTAACTAAGTCTTAGAGGTATTTACATAAAAAAATCTTCATCACTTTAATGCAAGGAGCGACCGGTGCAACGTGAGCGGCTGATATAAATTAAAGGTTATGTCCGGTTCCGAACACACTAACGCGGCAATTCCTTTTTAATTAACTCTTTTTCAAGAAAGAAAACATTTCCCCGTGAGTGTCCCTACTTAAACAATAGGCGTATTGTTTGATCGATGTGAATCACGTACCAGTACCATTTATTTTTCATTTTTATTTATTATTCACTTTTTCCAAATGTCTTCTTATTATGAAGATGACAAAGAAATGATTAATTTTTTTTATTAGGATGCTCGCGAAGGATTAAAATCCCTGTGCCTACATATTCCCTTATGCAATGGGAAAGTCAGAGCTTCGTAGTTCGTGCAACTAAGATTTGTGTTTTTTAATTGAACAATTGTTTAAAACGTATTCTACTGCTAAGCATTGGCTTATACTCGCGGTGGAGGCTGAAGCGTTAGCTTGTTTGCGAGATAGAAAGATTTAAACAATGTTCGTTTAGAGAAAATTTCGACCTTCGTTAAAGTGTTTTAAACGAGAGGGAGAATGAACCATGTCACGTGGGGCTAGCCTAGGAGTGATTGCATTCAAGAACTTGCGGAATGCTAGACTCCGGAGCTCTGTTCTTTATTTGATTAATTATGAAAATGATTTGAATTGGTTAGTAAGTTTAAGGCTGTTTTAAGTACGAAAGAGCGAATGAAACACGTCGCGTGGGGCTAGCCCAAAAGTGATTCATTCTAGAACGTGTGGAATTCTAGACTCCAAAGTTCTATTCTTTCGTGAATTAATTTGTACAATTAAGATATTTTGACATACGGAAGGCGAATGAACCACGTCGCGTGGGGCTAGCCCAAGAGCGATCCATTCCAGAACGTGCAGAGTGTTGGACTCCGGAGCTCTGTTCTTTCGTATTTGAATTTATAAAATAAGTTGGATATTTTGTTTTTTTAGAGGTTTTAGGATTAACATATTTTAATAACGAAGGAGTAAATGAAACACTACGCGTGGGGCTAGCCCAGGTGTGATTCATTAAAGACCCGCGGAATGCTAGATTCCATAGCTCAGTTCCTCGTTAAATTAATTAAGACGCGCAAAAGTAGTGCAGACGACGATCACTTGGTGACCGACTTATATGTGTGCGGAGCGTAAATATTTTAATTGGTTAAGTGAAACAAATCCTAATTCCTATGGGGGTTCCTATAAATGCGAAACCGTAAAATGAGGGTGGAAAAATAAATCGCGTACAAAATAAACGGGAGAGGGATACGATAATAATTTAGACATTTTTTAGATAATAATGCGACAAGGCATAATAGTAAATAATAATAACAATAATAATAATAAATTGTTTTCTCTTCTCCATATCACACGCTCCTAAGCCATGTATTTCAATATCTAAACGAGAAAAAAATAGAGACGTCAAACAAGCAAAACACTACCCACCCTCACTTTTCAGCCGCCGGCGGTGGTGGGTTTCTTGTATGTTTTCAGGTTCAGTTTATGATGTGAAAGTTTGAGGATCTGCGACAGTGAAAGTTTGAGGACGGTTTGAGGATCTCCGAAGGTTTGTGCGCGACGGATCGACGACTGAGGCGGAGGTGAGGTAAAGGGTGGTTCAATTTTCAACGGAAGGTGAAGGATCTCTGTTTGTGAAGGTTAGTTTTGGTTTAGTGAAGGCGGTTTAAGTTCGGTGTAGAGGGTGGAGATTCACGGCGGTTGAGAATGGGTGGAGATGTTTTTCCTCTCTCCCTGTGTTCGACGATGGTGTGTTGTTGGTTTAAGAGTGGTGTTGAAGGTTTATCTTTTGATGATGGTCGATGGTGGTTTCTTTGATGTGTATAGTAGTGGGACTTGCTGTACCGTATGATGCTACGATTTATATGAGTTTAAGTGTATTGTAAGGTTATGGACACGTCATGGTTTATTGTTAAAAGCTTTTTCATGAGATACTAGAGGTAAGAAATGGGATGTGTGATATCCATGTTGTTATTGATGTGAGGAGGAAAAAAATGAGTTGAGTTGTTGTTTTTGTAGTGTGGAAACAATGGAAGGTTTTTTTTTGGAGTAATACGGTGAATGTGATGGTTTTAGATGGTGGATGGGTTGAAGGTCTATTTGTGTTGAAGGTTGGAAATGATTGGTGTCTATGGAATTATGCAGAGAGAAAATAAGAGACCGAGGGAATCAAGTTTTTTGGTTTTTTTTCTTATGAGATTTTTCCTCTTTTTTTGTACCGTTCCTTTTTCTGAATTTTTTTCTTTAAAACAAACTAAGACTTGTTAATTAAGTCTTAGGGTATAAGTGGGTTTGTCTGGTTATGTTGTAAAGTCCCTTTCCAAGTTCTCCTCTATTGTTGTGTATTGATGTTTCACTTTCACTTGCAGGATGATGCCTAATAGTTTTGGAGTGCAGCAATGTATAACTGTTGTAAGAGAGTACAATTTGGGTCAATGATACAGAGTTGGAGGAAAAGTTTGTACGATTTTTTTAAAAAAAAGTGATGTTGTTGTGTTGTATAAAGGCAGGGACTAGAGTCAAGACCAAAGAAACAATACACTATTGATTAATAAAAACCAAAACAATTAATAAAAATTATAATCAATTGATTAAAGAAAAAAAAATAAAAAGTTGGACTAATTACAAACTTAAATTTAATTAAAAAGTTTTAATAAAACTAAATAAGAAACAAACTAAATAGAAATAAAATTTAAATAAAAATAAAAATGACTTAACCATAATATTAAAATAATTAAACTAATTAAAAACTAACTAATAAAATTAAATTAAAATAACTATTTCTAAATCAACCTAAATTAAATTTAAAATTAAATTAGCATTAAAACTTAAATTGAAATTATACTTATCTAAATTAATTTAAATAAACAAAAAATCTAAATTAGAATTGAACTAAAAAGAAATTTTAAATTAAAACTAATAATAAAATATCTAATATTATTTAAAATTTTATTCTTAAACCGAGACAAATAATTCTAAAAAAAAGAATAAATTAATATGATTTCAAATGATAGAATGAATAGAAAATGCAAAGGTTAATGATTAATGGAAAGCTAAATTACGGAAGCGACTGACCTATCGACAATGCAATGAAATGCGCCAGATGAATGAAAACTTAAAAAAAACGTGGTCAAAATTTAGGGTATAACAGTTGCCCTTATTTAATCCTCTTGACCCTGAATGTATGAATAACAAAGTTTTTGGATATTTGAGGTAGAAGAGGATTAAATATAAAAATACCTAAAATTTTTACCGAATGCAGATGAAATGCAATGATATGTAAAGTTATGAATTCATGAGAGACTCCTTTGTTTTGCTGGGGATATGACATGCGAGATGCAATGAAACCTAGCGTGCTGATTTTTGATGAATATGCTGAATATGGTATACGGGAGATGATGAAGATAAATGCAACAGTGATCCATAGAAACGAAGATGAGAGTGAAGACTCACTGGGGATAATAATATGCTGGGGACCACGAGATGAAAACAGGAGATACTCAAAGTGATAGATCAACAGGTTCAAGTGTAACTGCTGGCACTAAGAATAACAAAAGACGGGAAACAAAACAGAAATCCCGAATAGGATTAAAGACAGAATGACACCCTAGGATAGCAAGAAAATAGTTCAAAGTAAAAACGTAATGGCTTGATGCGACCAACTGATACTATGAAAAAGATCAGACTATCTGAGGTGATGAGGTAGAAAGTTCAAGGATGATCGATGGGGATCCCAATACAACAACTCAGTGATTGAGAAAAATAGTTGAAATGACATCGACTCGGCGATCAGGAAAACAAAACTCAACACGGCGATTGAGGAAATACATAACAGACATCGACACGGTGGTCGGGAAAACAAAATAACAGACATCGACACGGCGGTCGGGAAAACAAAATAACAGACATCGACACGGCGGTCGGGAAAACAAAATAACAGACATCGACACGGCGGTCGGGAAAGAAAACTCCACACGGCGGGTGAGGAAATAAATAACAGACATCGACATGGCCGTCGGGAAATAAAATCACGGACATCGACACGGCGGTCGGGAAAACAAATAACAGACATCGACACGGCGGTCGGGAAAACAAATAACAGACATCGACACGGCGGTCGGGAAAATAAATAACAGACATCGACACGGAGGTCGGGAAAGCAACTCCACACGGTGGTTGAGGAAATAAATAATAGACATCGACACGGCGGTCAGGAAATGAAATCACAGACATCGATACGACGGTCGGGGAAATAAATAACAGACATCAACACGGCGGTCGGGAAAATAAATAACAGACATCAACACGGCGGTCGGGAAAGTAACTCCACACGGAGGGTGAGGAAATAAATAACAGACATCGATGCGGCGGTCAGGAAAATAAATAACAGACATCGACACGGCAATCGGGAAAATAAATAACAGACATCGACACGGCGGTCGGGAAAACAATTCAACACGGCGGTTGAGGCAAAGGAAACATTCAAACTATCCGAAGTGATCAATCAACAAGTTCGAGTGTGACTACTGATGCTGAGAATAAAGAAGACGGACATAACGTCTGGGCAGTTACTCTGTGCAACCAACTGATACTGGGAGTAGAAAGCAATGTACTCAAATATAAATCAGTGGCTCTAAGCGACCGGCTGGATGATAAGAATAAATGTTGGAGTTTCAAACAAGATAAACATTCAATCTCTGGAAATTCCCTAAATGAAGAGTGTTGCACCCCAAAATTTGCCCTCACAATACAAGACTTTGTGTGCTAAGAAGGTTCACAAGGTTCACAAGTTTCTCAATGCTTATATAACCTTTCATGAGGTTCATGAAGTCTACAAGTCACTTCTTGAAGGTTCACAAGGTTCACAAGCTTCTCAACATTTACAAGACCTTTCATGAGGTTCATGAAGTCCATAAGTTGCTTCTTGAAGGTTCACAAGGTTCACAAGTCCCACAATGCTTTCAATACCTTTCATGAGGTTTATGAGGTCTACAAAGCCACTTCATGAGGTTCACAAGGTTCACAAGCTTCACAATACTTCCCATGAGGTTCACAAGACATTTTATGATGGTTCACAAGGTTCACAAAGTTCACAATTGGTCAAAGAAGTTAACAATTCCCTCAGACAATGCACCTCCTAAGCAGTGCATCCAAAACTAGGGTTTTGACTTTAATCAGGCTAAATGGACTTCCAATACCTCAAGTGAGTTTCATAACATCTTATATGTGTGTAAGAACCCCCATGTCAAGTTTCAAGACTTTTCTCAAAAGTTTGCTCAGTCAGATGATCAGATAAGTCAAAATCAGTCAATGCAGTTAAAAAGTCAAACTGAGGTCAACTGTGGTCAAACCAAAGTCAAACTTCATGATTTTTTGCCAACATCAAGTATATGAAGTAAAATTCATCATTTGATCAAGGGTTGATCATGATTCATCAAGGAGATTCCAGATCATCAATAATCAGGAGTTTCTAAATTAGGGTTTCCTTAGTAAAAGTCAACTGAACTTTGACCAGTCATAACTTTCACATACTTCATCACCAAGTCTCCATCCAAAGCTCATTTTGAAGGAAATTGAATTCTCTACAACTTTGATGTTGAAGGTTAAGCCCAAAAATGCTTCATTTGAAAGATATGATCTAAGACATTATAGGTCATTTCAAAAGTCAACAAAAAGTCAACAACTTCAAAAGGGCATAACTTGAGATTGGTAAATGGTATGGACCTGAAACCAATGGGGTTGTTTAGAGGACTCTTCAAGATTTCCAAAAAGTCCAAGAACACCCTCATACCTTTAAAATTGAGGGAGATATGCCTTTGCAAAGTTGGGAAATTTTGTGATGGTTTATGTTGAAAATGGAGGTCTAAAAGTAATTCTTTCCAAATGGGCTTGCTAAGTTGTGATCCAATCCACCTCATAACATGGTGCACGACCCAATTGACCAAAATTCAGCATTTTTATTATTTTATTTTTATTTATTATTGATTTAATTCATAAAAATCATTTTAAATAAATATAAAATATGAAAATCTATTTTTGGGTGAAGATTGAGGTTCTAGAAATTCTTAATGGATGATTGAAGTTTAAAGAGAAAGAAATAATGTGATTGATCCAAAGATAGCAAGTCATAATACACAAATATTTGACTTTTAACACTTGATCAATTTCAATCTTTTTAGATCAAAGTTTCCACATGACTAATCAATGTTTTGACCTAGAATGATTCACATATATATACTAAACATAAACCAAACACAAGGGGACGAAATCCAGCAGCCAAACGTAAAGTTCATTGTTCAAAAATTCATCAAAAAAGTGGGATTCGGATTTTGAGTTACAAGGCATTAGAAGGTAAACTATGATCATAGAGATGTTCCTTGATCTTCCATGATGCAAAACCAATGCCCATACGCATCCATAGCATGCATATATGTGCAACCCGAATCCACTTTGCTCTTGAATATTTTTTTTTCGATTCCAATGATTCCTTGCATATAACTGAAATTTGATTACATAATTGTGTTTGTTGATGATTATAGATGAAATCTGGAGTGATTGATGAAGTTTCATAGCTTAATGCGTGATATACCATTTTTAGGGTTTATGGCTCCAATTGGGGTTCTTCAATCCAGCTCATATAAATGGATTCTAAGAACGTAGAATCATTGGAAATCTTGTTAAGAACTTAATGGCATAATCAATTTTACAAAATCTTGCTGTTTTGTCCATGTTTGAATTTCGCAGGTTTTGTTACAATTCTGTTTTCGCAGGAAAACTCGTATATAATTTCGTAGCAAATTTTGAAGCTCAGGAGGTTGAAGACGAAGGCCATTCTCGCCAGTTTTGAAATTCAAATTTTGTTTTAAAATATTATACGTTCTCTCTGTTTGTATATCACCAACTGATGGTTGGCCCAGTGGCAAGGCATATGCGCGTTTGAGGAGAGGGCGTAGGATCGAAACCTGCCCTCAGCAAGGTTTTGATATTTTTTTCATTTAAACTTGTTTCTTAATATATTATGGTTTGTGTCTGTTTTGTAAACAGGAAGGCTCTCCCAGCCAGGCGGTAGCGCATGCTTGCTTGCATTCACAAGGTCCTGGGTACGAATCCTACCCCAGGCCTTTTGGCTTCTATTATTTTTTCCTGATTTTACTGGGTAACGCACAAAAACAATTATACTCTCTTCTTTCTCAACGGCGTGTGTGGTAGCCTGATGGTTTTCCTTGTTGGTTGCAAACAGACTGACCTGGGTTCAAACCCCAGTCAGGTAAGTTTTTTTCCATACTTTTTCTTATTTTATTTGTTTTATGTATTATGATCTTAAATTAAATATAATTTTAGGAATATATGTTTCTAAGTAATAAAAAATAATAATAAGGCATGTTTGTTTTTTTTTATTTCTAAAATATCTTAATTTTTGTATCTTGTAATTAAATTATAAATATGTGTATATAAATTTTTGTATTATAAATTAAACCCTAAAATATTTTCCTAATAAAATCCTAATTTATTTTTTTCTAAATACCTATTAAAAAAAAAACAAACTAAATTGTTTATTTTCTAATTTTGTGATATTATTATATATGTTATAATTTATTTGTGAATATATATTTATAATCCAAATTATTTTTCTTTTAATGTTTAGAAACAATTTAATTCATAATAGTTATATTTTTGTACATGATTTAAAATAATTTGTAAATATAATAATTAATAGAATTAAATTTTATAAACATGATTAATATTGTAAATGTGATATCCAAAACCTATTTTCTTCTTATAATATATTGTTTAATAAATAAATGTTAATATATGTTTATAATAATTAAATTTTGTAATTATAATATATTTAAAAATAACTTAATAACTTGTAAAATTAAAATAATTGTTTGCTCATATTTTTTCTAAATCTAATTGTTTATATTAAAAATTGTTGATTTATTATTATTATAATATTTTGATTAATTTTATTTATTATTACTACTAACCATATTATTTATTTTGCTTTATTAATTTTATATGTTATTATTATTTCAATTAATTTTTATTATTCACTAACCTCTCTTATTTTATTTTGCTTATTATTTAAATATTATTACTTATCACTAACCCATTATTTATTTATTGTTAAAATTATTATTATTTGCTTATTATTTATTTGGCTTATTATTATAATTATGTAACTGTTTCCCGGATGTAATTTTGTAAATATTTTAATTATTTAATTATTTTTGCTATGGTTAGTAATTAGGGAGTGCAAAAACATGTATGTTCTTAAAATTAATTCTAGATCACTCGTAAATATAAGATAATTAAAATAAACACTCACACACACGTAAGTCGATTTTTAATCGCCGTCTCACTTTCTAAGGTTATCCCTCAAGTTGCCTACGAATAATGGTCAAGTGGGGTGTATAAAGCAAGTCCCTTAAAAGATAAATCATCAAGTCCCTCATGGTTGCCTTTACGAATCGAGTCCCTTCGAAAAATGATGATAGTCCCTCATATGTGCTTAATACACCCCACAGTTGCCTTCATAACCAAATGTCCCTCTCATGTCCCTTAACATCCAAGGTAATGACTACCTACTCCTTAATAGTAGGGATAGTCTTACCAATGAAAGGATAAAGAACAAGAAAGACCTTAGAACTTTAGGGTAGGAACCTCTTAGTTGCTTGCTCACTCCATTTTTCAAACACTTAAACAAATTTCAAACAAATTTTCAAACAAGTTTTTACACATCCGTACATGGATTATTATTAACTATTCTGAAAATTTTTCTATTCACACACTACACTTTCAAAAAACGATTTAAAGTGAGCTTAAGTAACTAAGAGCCCATGGATAACCATGGATGAAAAGGGTGCTAATACCTTCCCTTTTCATAACCTACCCCCCGGACCCAAAATATTCTCTTAAGGTCTTTCCTGTTCTTTTATAACCTTTCCTTTAGGATAAAATAAAAGTCGGTGGCGACTCTTGCTATCCGCAACATTACTTAAAGTCAGTTCTCCCACCGTGTTACAAAGAGTCATAAGAAGACCTTCAGGAACCTTCAGGAAAACACATATGCATATTGAAATAAACAACCTTAAATCTTAAGCAAACAGCTTAAAGGATTTATGCCAATGATAATTGGAAAAAGAAATATTGGTGGTAATAAGGTACATATCAATAACAAGGAGGACCTCTGCAGGGGATATCAGTGTTACTGGGAAAACACTTTGATTAACCACACTAAAGGGTATCAACAACAATGGATTTTCAGACAAAGCTGCTAGTGACGAATGATTTTTTCTTGACACGCCAGACGTGAACTGGTTTCTTTTGATTCATTGTCAGACGGGAACTGACTTTGGAAATGGTCTACAGAACAAGAATTGGTTTTGAATTGGATTTGAAAAGGGATGACTGTCAGACGAGAACCGACTGTTAAATAACTTTTAAATGAAATACCAGACGGGAACTGGTTTAAAATGGGCTACTAGACGAGAACTGGAGTAAAAACTGACTGTCAGACGAGAACTAACTGTTAAATAAATTTCAAGTGAAATACCAGACGAGAACTGGAGTAAAAACTGACTATCAGACGAGAGCTGACTGTTAAATAAATTTCAAGTGAAATACCAGACGAGAACTGGAGTAAAAAACGACTATCAAAAGAAAAAATACCAGACGAGAACTGGTTTACTTGGGTTTTGACCTGAACATATGCTAGATGAGTAAGACGATATGCAAGGTTTAACGCTATGAGCGGAGCGACATGACTAAATCATGAGAGTGATTATGTATTGACCCAGTGATTTCAAAAAAATGCCCCTGGCTGGGCAATTGATGGAAAAGTTCTTTTGCAGACAACTCTTTAAAAGGAGGCAAGGATGACGACATGATTCCCGACACCCGTCTTGAACTCAAAATTTGTTGTTGTATAAGGCCTACTTGAACAACTTGTAGGCATGGAGAGGACTTTCCCCTGCGTGATTCATGTTGCTCCTGAATCAACGGTTTTGAAATTTTCTTCTTCGCAAAAGGTTTTGTATCAACCTGCCATGGCATGGCTTTTGAGATGGTTGCCCTAGTGCTTGGACATCAGAGATTTGCCTCTGGTTATTTGATCCTTGACTGGCCATTTGAACTCTTCAATTGTTGTGATAGATCAACTCTAGTCTGAGTCTTGAGAAAGGTTCAGCCTCTGAGAGGATGACTCCTGAAGAGATTGATTCAGATTGACTGGTTCTTGAAGTGGTTGCCCCTGGCTGGGCCTCTCTTACAAAGTTAAATTCCCAAACAGGCTGCATTCGTTGAGATTTCCTTGATGCTAAATTGACTTGCAAATCAACATTATTTATTAAAAAATTGGCAATTTTAATGCAACGTTTATGCAAGTTTTGAAATCACAATTTATTGGTATGATAGTGATACGGTGGAGTTGATTGAAACAAACAAAGTGGATCTAGCCATTTATGGAATGGCAGATCAATACAAATGATTGGAAAAGATGGTTAGGAGTCAGGTTAACACAAACTTGTTGTAGGATGCTCTCAAAATGAACCCGACCTCAATTAGGTCTTTTAAGGGTTGTAACGTGGCTTGGTTCATAGTTTATGAAATAAAGGATAAAAGGCTCAAAATTTATTTGTAACCTACCCATTCTTCGTGATGAACTCCAATCCTATGTTCAGTTAAATTGACATACACATTCAGATCTCAAAAGTCTTTGACAATGTATGATAAGGATCAGGATTTAAAAGCGATGACAACCACCTTGCTTTATCCTTGCTTTGTTGAGGATTTGATGATTCACTAATTTTCGCCTAAGTCGTCTTTTTATGTTTTTTGACTTAGTGGACTTTTTCTTTGTATTTCTTTTTCCTCAATTCATTCTTTTGTTGAATGGTTGCGACTGCCACTTTGTTGGAGAATAAGAAACGAATACTACAATTTTTTTGACCCTTCACGACATCTTTGATGCGCGGAGGAAAGTATATAGCTGATCCTTCTTAAATGATGGACTGAATCTCTTGAAGATTGAATGCAACCAGATTAACTGAACCGACTACCCCGCCCCAGGTTTGAAATTCAGGGTTTTTGCATTTTTTTGAAAAAGAACACTCCTACTTCTAGGCTCAAAGGGGTTAGCAAGGGATTATCATCCTTATTTCATCGGTGTTTGGGAATTTGAAACAATGCCTGTACATCATTGGCAGGGTTTTAATTGAGAGCATACAAATGGAGAACTCAGGTATCTGGTTTTCATCATCCTCCCTCCAATCGTTTCTAAGATAAAAGCTTGATAAACAAAATGAGAGAAATATGTTTTTGTTTTTTTTATATAACAATGAAAGAAAATGAGTGAATTCGAATGGATTAATTCAAAAGATGCATAAATATTTCATTCATTTTGCCAATTCAAAAACAACAATGCTAACAAGCAAATACAAAATCAACATGTAAAGAAAATAACAACAATGCTGAAACAAACAGGGGATTGCCAACTTTAGGGAATTGAAAATGTCTTGATTTACTATCTTCAAGAGATGCACTAAAAAGTCTCTGCACTCACTCAGGCGAGTGGTTGACATGTACCAACATGCTTCCTTCTGAAAAGGATATGTACCTCTTGTCGATCAATTGTTGTACCTTGGCTTGAAAAGCTTTGCAGTCTCAGTTGAATGCCCCATTGATCCAGCATGATATCCATATTGCTCATGTGGATTATACTCAGGCAGATATGGCTTTGGCAATGGCTTGAGAGACTTGGGAACCACTAATGAGCTTTGAATCAAAGGTTGCAGAAGCTGAGTGTATGATAAAGGTACTGGATGAAGAGGAACACTCCTTCTTTCCAAATTGTTGCGAGGCTTATGTTGGTTCTGATGTTGATTCAGATATCCTCGGCTTCGGGCTCGCTGACCTTGATGAGGAGCGATCCATGGTTGCTGGTAAGGTACCCTAAACATTGTTGGTTGCCTACAAGGATGATGAGGCATATGGAATAATGATTACTGAAAAGACGGAGGGTCATAGGGTCTTGCCAATGCATCATAGGAATACTTGATGTCTGCCATGACTGCATTGATTACATCCTCTTCCTCCTCTTAGGAGCTGCTGAGGGATTCATTCTCACTGGCCTGGTTACTTGAGGCGCCTTGAATCTTTTCGTTTTTAAGACCAACTTCAATACGTTCTCCCGTTTTTACCAGGTCAGAGAAACTTGTTGATGTGGTGCCTACCATCTTCCCAAAGTATGGGCTCTGCAGTGTATCCATAAATAGGTCAACTAATTCTTTCTCTGAAAGCGGTGGTTGAACACGGTCAGCAAACTCTTTCCATCTTTGGACGTACTTTTTGGATGGCTCATTACTCTCTTGAGATATGTCCTTCAAGTGAAAGCGACTGGGAGCTTCTTCCAAATTGTAATGGTATTGCTTCACAAAAGCATTGGCTAGGTCCAACCATGACTGAATATGACTTCTTTCCAAATCCACGTACCAATTCAATTGTGCCCCACTCAAACTGTCTTGAAAACAGTGAATTATCAACTTATCGTCAAAAGCATATGCAATCATTTTTCGACAGAACATCACCAAATGGTGCTTTGGACAACTATCCCTTTTGTACTTATGAAAAACAGGTGCTTCAAATTTTGGAGGTATAACCAAACCAGGTACGAAGCACATGTTTAAAGCGTCCAGGTCAAAAGCATTCTGCCCCTCTATAACCTTGAGTCTTTCATTCAACACCCGACATTTTTCAGTCATCTCAGCAATATGTGGTCTATTAATCTTCCTTACTGGGGTTTCCCCTTGGGAATTTGGCTCAGAGAACCCAAAACTTTGGTATTCGACGGCATCGTGAGGTAAGGAGTTTCCATCTCGAATAATGGTATGCTCTTGAATAAAGGGTGCCCCAACTCGGGTCCTTGCATGTTGCGGTTGAACAAAACCGTTCCTTTGAGGTGGAGAGACATCTCTAGTTATGGCAGCCTGTTGAACATTATCCCCTATCCTTGTCAAGGTTGTCACAACATCCATGAGTAGTTTCAACTGGTCCTTTGTCAAATTAAAGTCTCCCCTTGATGCAGTCTGCTTTTGTCCTTCAGGGTCCATGATCAATCAAGAACTACTTCAAGTCAAATGTAGGTGTCGAGAAATCAATTGTGGGTTATAGACACAGGACGAGGATGAGCTTACTCTGAGGAAAGAAAATGATATGCAATGCAAATGCAATGGTATGCGAATGGATGCAATGCAATGATGCTTAGGATCGCAAGCACAAACAGACTCTAAAGCTGGAAAAGCTTATAACTTCCTAGATGGTAGACTGTAAGAGATTGGTTCTTCAGTCTGTACCCATAAATCCCACTCACATGATGGTTTCTACAGTAATGGTTTAAGGAAACTCAAGGTCACGGACATTTATCGTACTAACGCCCCGCCGCAGGCTAGCTGCATTGTGACGATAATGACGATAAGGTCTACCTTGAGTGGAGTTCTCATGCTAGGCTAACAAAGGGGCGAGCCCTCAGAGCCTAACATTATATAACTACCAGAAGTGAAACAGGTTCTAGGGGGTTCCAGAATCACATCCCTTTCGTGAATCCAGTCACGCAACAAGCTAGATGCGTTGCGAAAAGATCTACGTAAAGTCTAACTGTAGATGTTTAGAATTGGCAGAATTTTTGACCAACAAGAAATGTTGAATTCAGTTCAGGATGTCCCATCTGATGTTGGGACATTATCAAACAGAGTATAAGTAAATGAACTTAATTCAGGACGTCACACCAGATGTTGGGACATTGTATCAGTTAATGATATAAGTTCAGTTTACAGGATGTCACATCAGATGTTGTGACATTGTATCAGTAAATGAAGTAAGTTCAGTTTTTCAGGATGTCCCAACAGATGTTGTGACATCTCAAACCTGCTACCAGAATTAATTAATGATTAACAGAACTGAGTAAATTAAGGAAAGTTATCTGGAATTAATTATGTTGGACAAAACAGAATAAGGCGCATCTGTAGGGAGTGTTGTTATGTGACTTCAGCATAATCAGAAGAACTGAATCACCTAGAATCTAGGAAGTAACAAACCCTAATTCAAGGTGGTGGCAGCACGCGTTTCAGGATTGGATAAACCTACAGAAAGCCCAAAATCCAAACACCTATTTAAGCAACAGAAACTCTCAGAATAGAGTACGAATTTAAGAAGACCAAATAGAGTGTTTTGTGTTTTAATAGCAGGTTGTTTTTATTGTACCACTTTATGAGCTTTTAAGCAAAAGTGTATTTGTGTCTTAATTGAAACTGTGAAGTAAGATCAAGCTGTTTTGTTTGAAGTATGACTTCAATTTTATTAAACTTGTAAACAAGATCACTGTGTGATTGAGGGGGAGTGAGTTGGTACTCATATCTAAGTTGTGTCTTAGGTAGAAATTGCATTGGGTAGATATTAAGTGAAAGATTAAACTGGGTGGTTTAAGTCTAGAATTAATATTACTTATAGTGGATTTCCTCCTGGCTTGGTAGCCTCCAGATGTAAGTGTGGTTATACACTGAACTGGGTTAACAAATTACTGTGTTGTTTAATTTTCCTGCACTTTAAGTTTTGGTTAAGTTGTCAAGTGTTTAAACATCTCATTCGACATCTCATACCTGATCACAGAATTTCAATTGGCATCAGAGAAGGCACCCTGCCTGTTTATACTGGGTGAGATCTAGGGACTGCAAATTTTGGAAACATGGACAGAGATGTAGGATCAGTAAATAGACCACCTATACTGGATGGATATAATTATGACTACTGGAAGCCAAGAATGATTGCATTCTAAAGATCACTTGACAATAGGGCCTGGAAAGTAGTCAACAATGGATGGGAACACCCTGTCCAAGACACCAAAGATGGAGCAAAAGTGTTGAAACCTGAAGAAGAATGGAGTAAGGAGGAAGAAGATTCAGCACTTGGCAACTCCAATGCCTTAAATGCTTTATTCAATGTCATTGATAGGAACATCTTTAGACTTGTGCATCACTGTGAACTGGCCAAAGATGTTTAGGACACTCTCAAAACAACTCATGAAGGAACATCAAAGGTGAAGATGTCAAGACTTCAACTTCTCACCACCATGTTTGAAAACTTGAGAATGAAGGAAGATGAGACAATTCATGAATTCTACATGAACATCTTAGAAATAGCCAATACTTCTGGAGCTTTGGGAGAAAAGATGACTGATGAAAAGTTTGTAAGAAAGATTCTCAGATCTTTACCAAAAAGATTTGACATGAAGGTCACAACAATAGAAGAAGCTCAAGACATATGCACAATGAAAGTTGAAGAGCTCATTGGTTCCCTTCAAACATTTGAGATGGGAATGAATGACACAATTGTAAAGAAGAACAAAAGCATAGCCTTGGTGACAAATACTGATAAAGAAGAAGAAAATGATGAATCAGAAACTGATGAAAACTTATCAGAAAACATTGCTATGCTTGGAAGACAATTCAAAAAGATTCTTAGAGGGATGGAAGACAAGTCCAGACCAAGTGGAAGATACACAAACTCTTCTGAGAACAAAAGACCTTATGATGCTAATAGAAGGTCAAATTATGATGAAAAGACCAGTCAAGAAAAAGGAATTAAATGCCATGGATGTGAAGGATATGGACACATCAGGAATGAATGTCCTACCTATTTAAAAAGGCAAAAGAAAGGTCTCTCTGTAACCTGGTCTGATGAAGACTCAGGAGGTGATTCAGAAGAAGAATCAGCTAAGCATATCACTGCTCTAGCTGGATTATGTGAATCGGAAAGTGAATCCAGTGATGAGGAGCTTACTTTTGAAGAACTTGAGCAATCATACAGAGAACTAGTCAAAAGAAGCACTGAAATATGCAGGGAGAGTATAAAGCTAAAAAAGCAGATTGAGGCACTAAAGGATGAAAAAGCAAGTGATCTAGAGATCATTGACACCTTGAAAAGTGAAGTAAGTCTTCTCAACTCCAAGTTGGAACATATGTCCAAATCTGTTAGAATGCTGAACAGTAGCTCAAGCACACTGGATGTTATTCTCAACAACAATAAGCATTCAGGGGATAAAAGTGGACTGGGATTTAACAAAGTTCATAAGGTTGAAGCTAGCTCTAGCAAAACTACTTCAAAGTCCATACAGTCAAACACGATGTCCCAACAGATGCTTCAACATCATGAAAAGAACACAAAGTCAAACATAATGTTCCAACAGATGTCTCAACATCCTGAAAAGAACATAATGAAGAAGAAGTATCAAAGATGGAGATGTCATCATTGTGGAAGATTTGGACATATCAAACCTCATTGCTACAAGTTGCATGGATATCCAAATCAGATGTATCAGCAACCTCCTAAGCAGAAGATAGAAGTTACCAAGAAAGTGCTGCATAGACATCAAAGAGATCAGCAACCCCCTAAGCAGAAGACAGAGGTCATCAAGAAGGTATGGGTACCAAAAGCTAGACTTCATGCTGATCAAAGCTACATGCCCAAGAACAAGATCAACAAACAACCTTGGAGCTCTACTGATGAACAATGCACAGGGCAGAGGTATCAAAAGAAATCTCAACACAAATGGTCAAAGAAAGGTGTTGCATATATAGCTCATACATCACTAAGAGTATCAGCTAAAGAAGACTGGTACTTTGACAGTGGATGTTCAAGACACATAACTGGATTGAAGAATCTGCTAGTAGACTTAAAGTCATATTCATCCAGATATGTAACCTTTGGAGATGGAGCTAAATGAGAAATCAAGGGAGTTGGGACCTTGGACTGTCCAGATGTACCAAGACTAGATGATGTGCTGCTGGTAAAAGGTTTAACTGCTAACCTGATCAACATAAGTCAATTATGTGATCAAGGGTACAGTGTAAACTTTACCAAAACTGAATGCATAATGTCTAACAAAGAACAAAAGGTTGTCATGAGAGGAGCCAGATCTAAAGACAACTGTTACATGTGGGAACCTCAAGACTTCAGTCTCACTTCAACTTGCTCTTTAGCCAAAGAAGAAGAAGTGAAACTATGGCACCAAAGACTGGGTCATCTTCATTACAGAGGCATAAAGAAAATCATATCTATGGAAGCTGTGAGAGGTATTCCTAAACTGAAGATTAATGATGGCAAAATATGTGGTGAATGTCAAATAGGCAAGCAAACCAAGATGTCCCATCCAAAGCTCCAACATCTGACAACTTCCAAAGTTTTGGAATTATTGCATATGGATCTTATGGGACCTATGCAGGTTGAGAGCCTTGGTGGTAAGAGGTATTCCTATGTGGTGGTTGATGACTTTTCAAGGTATACATGGATAAATTTTATCAAAGAAAAGTCTGATGTATTTGATGTATTCAAAGATTTATGTCAAAGAATACAAAGGGAAAAAGCCAGCTGTGTGATCAGAATAAGAAGTGACCATGGAAAAGAATTTGAGAATAAAAAATTCTTAGATTTCTGTTCTTCAGAAGGAATAAATCATGAATACTCTTCACCAATCACTCCTCAACAGAATGGGATTGTTGAGAGGAAGAATAGAACTATCCAAGAATCAACAAAAGCTATGATCCATGCTAAAAAGTTACCTTTGTACTTCTGGGCTGAAGCTATGAACACAGCTTGTTACATCCATAACAGAGTCACTCTAAGAAAAGGAACTTTGTCCACAATCTATGAAGTCTGGAAGGGCAGAAAACCCACAGTTAAGTACTTCCATGTGTTTGGAAGTAATTGTTATATTCTGGCTGATAGGGAGCAAAGAAGAAAAATGGATCCTAAAAGTGATGAAGGAATTTTCCTTGGATACTCTATAAACAGTAGAGCATATAGAGTATTTAACTCTAGAACCAAGGTTATCATGGAATCCATAAATGTGATAATTGATGATGCTCCTACAGATGTTACAGAAGATGTTGGAACATCTGCTGACAGCAAAACTGAAGCTGAAGAAAAGAGTGATCATTCTGACTTCACTCAAACTGATGCAAGGACAGAACAATCCAGCAAACCTCCCTCCATCAGAATCCAGAAGGATCATCCCAAAGATTTGATAATTGGTGATCCCAACAGAGGTGTAAGCACTAGATCAAGAGAAGTGATTTCAGGTTCCTGTTTTGTTTCAAAAATAGAACCTAAAAACATCAAGGAAGCTCTTACTGATGAATACTGGATTTGTGCTATGCAAGAGGAATTAGGTCAATTCACAAGGAATGAAGTGTGTAACCTTGTTCCTAGACCTAATGACATAAATGTGATTGGAACTAAATGGGTGTATAAGAACAAGTCAAATGAGCAAGGAGTTGTTACAAAGAACAAAGCTAGACTTGTAGCTCAAGGATACACACAAATTGAAGGAGTAGACTTTGATGAAACCTTTGCACCAGTAGCAAGGCTTGAATCAATCAGACTACTTTTGGGAATTGCTTGTATCTTAAAGTTCAAGCTATTTCAAATGGATGTGAAAAGTACCTTTTTAAATGGATATCTTAATGAAGAGGTATATGTAGAACAACCTAAAGGATTTGTTGATCCAAGCTGTCCAAATCATGTATACAAACTAAAGAAGGCTCTTTATGGTCTGAAGCAAGCTCCAAGAGCTTGGTATGAAAGGCTGACTACTTTTCTTATCAAGCAAGGGTACAGGAAAGGTGGAATTGACAAAACCTTGTTTGTTAAAGATGAAGAAGGAAATGTCATGATTGCTCAAATATATGTAGATGACATTGTTTTTGGTGGGTGTCGCTCCCAAAGATTTGCATCCCGGTACAAGTGCGAACGGTCGGCGAAAAGAACAATGAGAACACACAGCCGTGAACTCACTGGAGATGAATAGAGTCGCCAGCTAGGCATTTTTATCCCGGAGGAAAGGTAATGCTGCATAGACCTAGAAAAAGATACGGATAAGACGGTTACGAACCAGAGAGACTGAGAAAGGGGGTTGGTTACAACCTGGGAAGGTATTAGCACCCAGATTGTCCGTCGTACTCGACGGGATCCACGCTTAAAAGGTTTGTGCTTTAAAGGGGGAGTGTCAGTGCATTTTGTGTGTAAAATAGCTGGAAAAGGATGTACAGGTGTCAGTGTAGAGAAATGTGATGTGTATAAATGTACAGTGTCAGTGTAAGAACAAGAATAAGATGCTCAAGATCATGAGGCTTAAAGAATGAAACTGGAAGGAGGGGGAATATACAGAGACTTTTGTTCGATAACTGTTAAGTTATGCCTACGTATCCTCTCGTGCAATGAGGAAGTCAGAACACCGTAGTTCGACCCAAAGAGACTGAAAGGTGAATTGGCTTGTGAACTGCTTGCTTGCCTATGCTCAAGTGTATGACCTGTCTGGCTCAGGTGCAAACTGTCTTGCATTAGACGGAAGAAGAAAGTTCTCGGTTGTGAGTGAAGGAGATGAGAAAAGAATCCCGGAGGAGACGATTATTGTTTGTTTTTGCATTTTCAGTCTTTTATTGTTTTTGGATTTTGTCATAAGTTAATGAGCTTAAGTCTAAACCAATGGATTCAGTAAACTCATCACATCTTCCCTCTGATTAGGGGTAATGAGAATACCTTAAGTGTGAAGTCAGATTCTCACACTTAATCACCTTTTGATGTAGAGTTAAGATCATTAACCTACTTGTGATTATTTAGATGTTTTTTTTTGTTTTTTGTTTAGTGTTAAGTAATGAGATTAAGTCATAATCAAGGATTAAACAGACTCATTACACCATCCTAATAGAAGGATAATAGATGAGGGTGTTTAAGCTGAGGAAAGCTCCTCAGCTTAATCCATGATTAGGGATTAAACTCATGACAAAACAAACCTTTATTAAGTGGATTTTAGTTAATGATATGATGATGAAGTGAGTTTTAGGGTTTATAAGACAACTTGAGGGGGACTTGTCCATTAACACTAGGGTTAGTCCTTCTTAACCAATTAAGGAAGAATTAGAACCCTAATGCAAGGCCCAAGTTACAAGTGTGATGTCTTGGTGATTATTAGATGGATTGATTAAAGGAGTTAAACACATTAAGGGTTTAACACTTAGGATTAAAGTTATACACTCCATCCTAAGAGAAGGATGCAGGCATAAGCTTAATCACAAAGCCTTAAAGCCTTTAGGGTTTAGTCCTTGATTATGAGGTGAGAAGAGAAGACTCAAAAGAGACACAAAGGTAAAACTAAGAGGGGAGACTAATCAAAACCCTAATCATTGTCATGCTTGGTTGTTCCTAGGGTTTGTGAGGTTTTCAAGAACAATCTTCAATGAAACCACCAGGAAGCAGATGAACAGGATCAAGAGAAGCAAAGTAACTTGCTTCATTCAAGAAGTCAAGTCACTTGAAGAAAGAAAGTGGGAAGGAGAAGAATGAGCAAGCTCAATCTCATACACATGTAAAAATGCAGCAATGGATGCAAGAGAGATGAAAAGAAAAGTTATGGGAAGTGAAGGCAAATTCACTTCTCAAATCACTTACCACCTGAAATGTTAGGAAAGGAAATGCAATGTAATGCCAAATGAAATGAAATGTCATGATGATAAACAAAACCAGAAGCATGTTGATGATGATAATGATGCTATAAGATGATATAAACATGAGACAAGTCATGGAGATGATCATGCAAGTTTATGGATGCATATGAAGCAGGTTAGGAACCATGATCATACATGAAAAGTTATGGAAGGCACATGGCATACAACATGACAAATGCAAGATGCAATGATAAAACATGCTTTCTATATGTCTTATGATGTCCAATGAATCAAATGGAAGCATGGAATGTCATGGCAAGTCATGCTATGCAAGAGAATGCAAGATGGATGCATATGGAAGCCCAAATTAGGGTTTATGAACCAAACATCAAACAAAAACCAAAAACAGAAGCAAACCCTAAGATAAAAAATGGAAAATGCCACTCAAAAGGCCCCTAATCTTATACTAAACCAATGCCCAAAGGAGAGGTCTCAACTCTTAACCAATCTCAAGTTATGATTTTTACAAGTTATTAGGGTTTTTAGGGCTTCTAAACAAAAGAAATGCCAAACAAATTGAAAATGAAGGATCAAATCAAGGCCATTTAATCCTAGAAACTACATGCTAAACACAATGCAATGCAAGAAGAATCAATATCCAACTCTTCATAGATAGGCAGAAATGATTTTTTGAACTTAGGGTCAAAATAATGCACAAAAATGATTTTTATTCAATGAAAAATTCTCAAAACGCATCAAGATCAAAAAAGAAATTTGGTTTGAAGGTTGGACAATGTTTCTAAATGTCTTAGAACATTTCATGAATTTTTTGGTGATTTTTAAATACCTAAAAGTATTTTTAATTAATTAATTTCCATTAATCAATTAAAAATAATCTTTTAAATATTTAAAAATACCTTTTTTAATGATAAAAAATAAAATGAAAATATTTTTGTGTCATGAAAATTAATAAAACTTAAGAGAAAAAGTTTCATAATTTTTCATGACTTTTTACTATTTTAAAATAATTGTGCAATTTAAATGAAAAGAAAATGAATTAAAAATAAATAAAAGGGAAAGTAATCAGAATGGAGGGCCAGGATGAGCTCTGAGTTTGAAATGGTTGACTGGCGCGCTAGTGGAGGGCCCAGATGGCTTCTGACTTAATTAAATTAAATATGGATTAATTAAATAAAACACGTGGATTAGGGCTAATCAGGCAGATCTGGACCACACACACACGCGGGAGGTCAACGTTTTCAACGCATCCAATGGTCCACATTCAAATGGCAATTAATTACACAATTAGGGCTTAAACACTTTCAGGCTGCCGGAGAAGACTTCCGGTCGTCTTCTCCGGCCAGCATCTCCCCTGAAAATCCCCAAAACTCCAAAAACCTTACTAAAATGAAATCTAAAAATTGGGAAATGATCTCCAACCATTCACGAATCAAAACCCTCACTCAAAACAAATTTATATTTCCTAACAAAGCTGAATCGAAGCAAAAAAGAATTAGGGCACGCAAGTTTCAGAGAGCAATTAAATACTCATTTCAAAGCCATTTCAAAAACCAAAAGCACCAGGATACTCAGTGAAGCATAGAGAACAAGTTTATAACATGAAAAACGATTTCTGGAAAAATAATTTTCAAGCTACCTGAGATTCGAAGCTTTCACTCTGATGACTTTCTGGCCACTTCCTTCAGTGCAATCCACTCCTTAGGACCTCTTGATGATGTTTGAATGCTTTGGAGCAATTTATGCTGGCTGGTTGATGAGTTTAGACAGCTTCTGCTTCAACTCAGTTGAAAATGGCCATGGTGAAATGGGCAGCTTCAGTCCAGTGTGATTGGTTCTTTGTGATCCAGATGGTGAATGGAGAAGGTCTGTGGTGTTTGTTTTGATGTTTGTGAGCTATGGAGAGAGTTTCGAATGAAACTGCAAGTTGAGGTGAGAAATGGCAATGGGGTGTTCTTGCTTGTTACAGGCCTGGCTCTTGGTGGTTTGAGGTCTATGAAGTATGGTGAGTTGATCTATGGAAATGGTTTTTATGTTTGCAAGCTGAGGAAACAAATTCGAAGGAAAGTGCAAGATGGAGTGTTTTGGTGTATGTGTTCTTGTGAATGGTTTCAGCCTTGCTAGATGTATGGAATGGCTTGCAAATGAAAAGTATAAACTAATCCCATTGGCTGGATGATGTGACATGGCCTGCAGTGATAGGTAAGTTTGCTTTTGCAAAAAGTCAAATTTTGTGTAAGGAAAGTATGGTGTGGTTCTAGGCTTGGTACAAGGCATGGGCTATGCGCAGCAAAATGAGGGGAAAGGGCTAGCTTGGTTCAAGGGCCAATGCAGCAAGTTGGTGAAGAGAAATGAGTGGTTTTGCAACTTGTTACAACTTTGATTCACATGTGATTTCTTTGTCCAACCAACCATAAACCATGAGCATTCTTGGTTCATTCTGAATTTTATGCCTTATAGAATGTTTATGTGATGGTTTGATGCCAATTGGAAGTTGCAATTTGCCTTGGTACATGATTTTGCAAAATTCTCATTTGAAGCATGCCTTGAAAATCAATGATTTCAACCAACTTTGCCACAACATAACTTTTGATCCAAGAAGAGTTTGATCATGTTCTTGTACTTTTTGAAAAGGGAAAGATGAGATCTACAACTTTCATGACCAAAGTTTCTCCATTTGAAGCATTTTTGGATCAAGAATCAAGGCTTGAAAAATGACCTAAAATGAAGCATTCTTGAAAAGTCAACTATGCCCAAAAAGTCAACATTTGCAAAACTTCCAAATTCTTGATTTCTATGAACTTCAACCTTCTTCCATGATCAAATAAAGATCATATACACTCAAAATGATGAAGATCACCCATTGGTTGGGTCATTGGGGGCCTCAGATGCCCTGATTTTACACTGACTTGTCTGAAAAGTCAACTCTTGATCAGATGACTTCCCCATGGAATTTCTTCATGAAAATTGATATGCATACTCCCTATATCATATAGAGACCAATGGAAACAAGAATGACCAAAAAATTTGGGGTTATGGCCTCTGAAACCAAAACCCTAATTTTTAGGTCAACTGTGTAGTCAAACTTGGCTCTGTATCCATCCAAACCCCAGTTCCTGTGATTCTTTTGAAATCTTGACTTTTAGAGGATGTAATATGACATAAGAACACACATGGACCCATGAAGTGATTGATGGCCTTTGGAGTGGCTCAAGAGGCTCTTGGATTGCTCAGATCACAAACCCTAGGTGCAGATGGCTTAGAAGCTATGCAGTGAATCAAAAATGAGATGTGAGATGATATGATTGTGTTTATGCATATGAGAATGATCACAAGCCATGGTGTGAATGGGTGAGGGCAAATTTGGGGTGTTTACAGTGGGATGTCAAACAGGATGGTTAAACATTTTGTCAATCAGATGGAATCTGAATTTGAAATGAGCCTAGTAGGAGAATTAACCTACTTTCTTGGACTGCAAATAAAGCAAATGGAGGACTCCATGTTCATTTCCCAAAGCAAGTATGCTAAGAATATAGTCAAGAAATTTGGGATGGACAGTGCTACTCATAAGAGAACTCCTGCCCCCACACATTTAAAGCTGACTAAAGATGACAAGGGTGAGAATGTAGATCAAAGCCTATACAGAAGCATGATTGGAAGCTTGTTATATCTGACTGCTAGCAGACCAGACATAGCATTTGAAGTAGGTGTATGTGCAAGATATCAAGCTGATCCAAAAGTTAGTCATCTTAACCAAGTCAAGAGAATTCTGAAATATGTTAATGGTACTCGTGACTATGGCATAATGTACTTTCATGGATGCAAACCAATTCTCACTGGCTTCTGTGATGCTGATTGGGCTGGAAGTGCTGATGACAGAAAAAACACTTAAGGAGGATGCTTCTTTCTAGGAAACAATTTGATTTCTTGGTTCAGTAAGAAACAAAATTGTGTATCCTTATCTACTACTGAAGCTGAATATATTGCAGCTGGAAGCAGTTGTTCACAGTTGGTTTGGATGAAGCAAATGCTCACTGAGTACAATGTCCCACAAGATGTCATGACATTGTACTGTGACAACTTAAGTGCTATTAACATATCAAAGAATCCTATCCAACATAGCAGGACCAAGCATATTGATATCAGGCACCATTTCATCAGAGATCTTGTAGAAGAAAAAGTGATCTCATTGGAACATGTAGCTACAAATCTGCAATTGGCTGATATATTTACTAAAGCCTTGGATGCTACCCAATTTGAAAACCTAAGGGGTAAATTGGGAATCTCTTTGTGTGAAATTTAGCAGTTATGGAGATGTGCCAACATGTCATATGACATCGTGTGGCATGATCACCAGATGGCAACACCAGTCTGGTCAAGCACCTTGTGTATTCCACTCCTAGAAATTCTCCAAGTAACGGCTCTTATAAGAATATCAGCTCACATTAAGGTATTCATCTTCTCATCATTTTCTCAAATCAACTTGCATGCTATAGCTAACTCTCAGAGATCATCAAACTCAACCAATCTCAATCCATTTCTTCACCACATTCTAAAAATGGCTCAACACCAAAACCCTAACATCTCTGAAGAAATCCTCAACAAGGAAGATGTGGTGCATGCAACCCCCATTTCTGTGGTACCCATGGATTCAACTCCAATGGACAAAATCAGAGGAACTGTTCCTCTTTCTCAAAAGCCAAGAACCCCTACTGTTAGAAGGGCTAAGGAACCTGTTGTGAGCAAAGTCAAAGGGAAACCTTCATCATCAAACACCACTCCAAAAGCTTCTGAATATGTGGATGATTCCATAAAGGAGCTGGTAAACAGGATCCTATCTGAACAAAGAGTGGTAAGTGGCATATCTATACCTCTGAACACCATGCCAGCTCCACAAGAAGAACAACAAACTCAGGTTGAAAAGGACACTCCTGCCCAACAGGATGTCCCAATAGATGTTGAAACATCTGAAGACCAGGAAAAGGTATCATCTGATACTGCTGATGATGCATCTAAGGACCAGCAAAAGACCTCCTCTGATAGTGATGAAGAGACATCTGAGGACCAGAGCAAGGCCTCAACTGAAGAGCAAATCTCTGTTGATCCACCAGCTGAAGAGGAGACTGCTCAACCTCCTCCTGTTGTGAACATAGAGCATGATTCTGATACAGAAATCATTGCTTCTGTAAACCCTAGCATAGCCAAAAGGCTTAGGACTAGGAAAGAAAAGATGAATGCAGGACATGCAACTCCTAAGAAGAAGCAAGCTACACCAAAGAAGGACAAAGCTAAAGTTGTCTTTGGTCCTACAAAACAATGGAGCAAGGTGCAAACACAGAAGAGGAAAGCTGTCACCCCTTCAGATTCAGATGTTGAAGAGGATGTCCCAACATCTCCACCAAAGAAGAAACCAACACCCTCAAGGTCATCAACTGCTGTTCCAGAAGCTCCTCTGGACAACATCTCCTTTCATCATGTTTCAAGTGTGAATAGATGGAAGTTTGTTTATCAAAGAAGGGTAGCACTTGAAAGAGAGCTGAGCTGTAATGCACTTGAGTGCACAGAGGTAATTGATCTCATCTCTTCTGCTGGCCTTTTCAAAACTGTCTCCAACTTCTCTCCTTGCTATGAGCTGCTTGTCAAGGAATTCATAGTCAACCTCCAAGAAGATTGTGTTGATGGTAAGTCTGCTGAATTTAGAAAAGTATATGTAAGAGGAAGGTGTGTAGAATTCTCTCCTAGGGTTATCAACCACTACCTTGGAAGAGAATCTGATGGTCCAAATGAGTTAGGGAAGACTGATAACCAGGTTTGCAAGGTTATCACTGCTAATCAGGTCAAGACTTGGCTAGTTAAGGGGAAGCTCTCAGTTAGCATGCTGACAAGGAAGTATGCCATGCTGAATAGGATTGGCACTGCAAACTGGGTCCCTACCAACCATACATCCTCAATATCAACTGGATTGGGCAGGTTCATATATGCTGTGGGCACCCAAACAAAGCTGGATTATGGGGCTTATATATTTGATCAGACATTGAAGCATGCTGGATCATCTGCAACTAAGCTGCCAATTGCCTTTCCTTCCTTGCTGTGTGGAATAGTGCTGAGTCAGTATCCTGGTATCCTCACTGAGAAGGACACAATTTGCAAAAGAGAAAGCCCTCTGGACTTCCACTACAAGCTGTTCTTGAGTCATCATGCAGCTGATGTTGAAGCTCCCTCTGGGACATCTGCTGGTCCTTCAAAGGCAAAATCTCCAATCTCTAAAGCTGCCTTGATTGCTGAGCTGAAGATCACATGCAAAGAACTGGATGCAAGGAAGCAGAAGCTTGAGGAGATTATCCAAAGGCTGGAGATTGAAGAAAGTGTTCAGAAAGCTGCTGCTTCTGATGAGGAGACTGAGGAAGAGGAAGAAACTGACTATGAGGAGTCTGAGTGAAAAACTATATGTGAGGAAAATATAATGACTGCTTCTGCATTGTAATTTTGAATTAGTAACTTTGGCCCCAATTTATGTCTAACAAGGGGGAGAACTGAACAACAACAACAACAATGTATGATCCAAATTACTGATTAATGAAAAACTTCTGTTTGCTTCTGAACTAAAGCTGTGTTTTAATGAAAATTTCTGTTGCAACAAAACTGAATACATGTATGTTTGAGGGGGAGTAAACTCACACATGACTCAACAGAAAAGAACTGCTGTACTCTGATAAAAGAACTTTTGATGCACTCTGATAACCAGAAAAATATGTTAGCCAAAAATTAGCCAAAGGGGGAGTTTGTAGATGTTTAGAATTGGCAGAATTTTTGACCAACAAGAAATGTTGAATTCAGTTAAGGATGTCCCATCTGATGTTGGGACATTATCAAACAGAGTATAAGTAAATGAACTTAATTCAGGACGTCACACCAGATGTTGGGACATTGTATCAGTTAATGATATAAGTTCAGTTTACAGGATGTCACATCAGATGTTGTGACATTGTATCAGTAAATGAAGTAAGTTCAGTTTTTCAGGATGTCCCAACAGATGTTGTGACATCTCAAACCTGCTACCAGAATTAATTAATGATTAACAGAACTGAGTAAATTAAGGAAAGTTATCTGGAATTAATTATGTTGGACAAAACAGAATAAGGCGCATCTGTAGGGAGTGTTGTTATGTGACTTCAGCATAATCAGAAGAACTGAATCACCTAGAATCTAGGAAGTAACAAACCCTAATTCAAGGTGGTGGCAGCATGCGTTTCAGGATTGGATAAACCTACAGAAAGCCCAAAATCCAAACACCTATTTAAGCAACAGAAACTCTCAGAATATAGTACGAATTTAAGAAGACCAAATAGAGTGTTTTGTGTTTTAATAGCAGGTTGTTTTTATTGTACCACTTTATGAGCTTTTAAGCAAAAGTGTATTTGTGTCTTGATTGAAACTGTGAAGTAAGATCAAGCTGTTTTGTTTGAAGTATGACTTCAATTTTATTAAACTTGTAAACAAGATCACTGTGTGATTGAGGGGGAGTGAGTTGGTACTCATATCTAAGTTGTGTCTTAGGTAGAAATTGCATTGGGTAGATATTAAGTGAAAGATTAAACTGGGTGGTTTAAGTCTAGAATTAATATTACTTATAATGGATTTCCTCCTGGCTTGGTAGCCTCCAGATGTAAGTGTGGTTATATACTGAAATGGGTTAACAAATTACTGTGTTGTTTAATTTTCCTGCACTTTAAGTTTTGGTTAAGTTGTCAAGTGTTTAAACATCTCATTCGACATCTCATACCTGATCACAGAATTTCACTAACTATCCGGGGGAGCTTTCATGCTAGGCTTGCAAGGAGCGAGTCCTTGGAGAGTAACACTAATAACATCCAATTCTAACTTAGGTGTTCCCTCTTCTTTTTTCACAACCCAGATTTTACTTGTGATGTAACCCAAGATCCCACAGTCAAGTATAATAAGTAATAAAAGAAAGCGAATAAAAGAACACATAAACAAGACATAAATAGAAAACATAAAGAAGACAAAATCAAACAGATAAACACCCAAAACTAAGTTAGGCTCGACCCTCTCTAGCATGGAGCTATTGTTCCCCAGCAGAGTCGCCAAGCTGTCGTACCTCGAAAAATACGATCCTCGCGATGGGACGCGGAAAGAAAACAACAGAGTCGCCACCTAATTCTATTTATTCTAATTAAAGAAAAGGGAGATATAAATACAACCTAAAGGAAGGATAAGAAATGGTTTACGAAACCAAATTCTAAGTTCGGGAGTAGGTTACGCAAGGGGAATGTATTAGCACCCCTCACGTCCGTTGTACTCAACAGGAACCTCTTAGCTAACTACGCGATCAAATGTTTGATTAAAGTCTTTATCTTCTAGATGTTTGTTAATATGTTTGTTCTAAGAAAATAAGTTTATTAAATTATTATTATTACGAAGATGACGGAGAAATGATTAATTATTTTATTAGGGTGCTCGCGAAGGATTAAAATCCATGTGCCTACGTATTCCCTTGTGCAATGGGAAAGTCAGAGCTTCGTAGTTCGTGCAACTACGATTTGTGTTTTTTAATTGAATGATTGTTTAAAACGCATTCTACTGCTAAGCGTTGGCTTATACTCGCGGTGGAGGCTGAAGCATTAGCTTGTTTGCGAGATAGAAAGATTTAAACAATGTTCGTTTAGAGAAAAGTTTCACCTTCGTTAAAATGTTTTAAACGAGAGGGCGAATGAACCACGTCGCGTGGGGCTAGCCCAGGAGTGATTGCATTCAAGAACGTGCAGAGTGCTAGACTTCGGAGATCTATTCTTTCGTTGATTAATTATGAAAATGATTTGAATTGGTTAGTAATTTTTAGGTTGTTTTAAGTACGAAAGAGCGAATGAAACACGTCGCGTTGGGCTAGCCCATGAGTGATTCATTCTAGAACGTGTGGAATGCTAGACTCCAGAGTTCTATTCTTTCGCGAATTAATTTGTACAATTAAGATATTTTGACATACGAAAGGAGAATGAACCACGTCGCGTGGGGCTAGCCCAGGAGCGATCCATTCCAGAACGTGCGCAGTGCTGGACTCCGGAGCTTTGTTCTTTCGTATTTGAATTTATAAAATAAGTTGGATATTTTGTTTTTTCAGACGTTTTAGGATTAACATATTTTAATAACGAAGGAGTAAATGAAACACTACGCGTGGGGCTAGCCCATGTGTGATTCATTAAAGACCCGCGAAATGCTAGATTCCGAAGCTCATTTCCTCGTTAAATTAATTAAGACGCGTAAAAGTCGTGCAGACGGCGATCACTTGGTGACCGACTTACGTGTGTGCAGAGCATAAATATTTTAATTGGTTAAGTGAAACAAATCCTAATTCCTATGGGGGTTCCTAGCAATGCAAAACCATAAAATGAGGGCGGAAAAATAAATCGCGTACAAAATAAACGGGAGAGGGATACGATAATAATTTACACGAGATTGTGAAGAAATAAATGGTATCGTTGTATTTTGCCCAAGAGGAAGCGTGTGTGCAGTGTACAAATTAATCGGAACCGTTAGAATTAAATATTGTATAAAAGTGTGAGAAATAAATAAAATAAATAAATAGACTAATAAAATGAAATAAATTGTGAAATAGAATAAATTAAATAAAATGAAAATACAATAAATAAATGGCCTCATATCGGTCACGATTAATCGGAAACGATTTATCGTTATTTTTTGTCATATCATCGGCCCAAAAATAAAAATGTAAGAAAAATTCACTAGATTTTTTTAGACATTTTTTAGATAATAATGCGACAAGGCATAATAGTAAATAATAATAACAATAATAATAATAATAGAACAAAATAAAAAAAAAGCAAAAAATAAAATAAAAACAAAGGTAAATGGACCGGTATAATAAGAACCAATAATAAAAATTAAAATAAGAGAATACAAAGGAAGGGGACTGATTGAGTATGGTGAGTAGTGAATAAATCTGCCATGGGCCAAGGGCTTATAAAGCCCAACAGTCAAATAATTAGGTTTTTATAAAAACAGATTAAAGATTTAAAAAAAGAAATATAGTGTTTCCTCTTCTCCGTATCACACGCTCCTGAGCCATGTCTCTCAATATTTAAACGAGAAAAAAAGAGAGATGGAAACCAAGCAAAACACTACCCACCCTCACTTTTCAGCCGCCGGCGGTGGTGGGTTTCTTGTTTATTTTCAGGTTCGGTTTATGATGTGAAAGTTTGAGGATCTGCGACAGTGAAAGTTTGAGGACGGTTTGAGGATCTCTGAAGGTTTGTGTGCGACGGATCGGCGGCTGAGGCGAAGGTGAGGTAAAGGGTGGTTCAGTTTTCAACGGAAGGTGAAGTATCTCTGTTTGTGAAGGTTAGTTTTGGTTTAGTGAAGGCGGTTTAAGTTCGGTGTAGAGGGTGGAGATTCGGGGCGGTTGAGAAGGGGTGGCGATGTTTTTCCTCTCTCCCTGTGTTCGACGATGGTGTGTTGTTGGTTTAAGAGTGGTGTTAAAGGTTTATCTTTTGATGATGGTCGATGTTGGTTTCTTTGATGTGTATAGTTGTGGGACTTACTGTACAGTATGATGCTACGATTTGTATCAGTGTAAGTGTATTGTAAGGTTATGGACACGTCATGGTTTATTGTTAAAAGCTTGGTCATGAGATACTAGAGGTAAGAAATGGGATGTGTGATATCCATGTTGTTATTGATGTGAGGAGGAAAAAAATGAGTTGAGTTGTTGTTTTTGTAGTGTGGAAACAATGGAAGGTTTTTTTTGGAGTAATACGGTGAATGTGGTGGTTTTAGATGGTGGATGGGTTGAAGGTCTATTTGTGTCGAAGGTTGGAAATGATTGGTGTCTATGGATTTATGCAGAGAGAAAATAAGAGACCGAGGGAATCATGTTTTTTGATTTTTTTCTTATGAGATTTTCCTCTTTTTTTTGTACCGTTCCTTTTTCTGAATTTTTTCCTCTTTAAACCTAAGAAAGACTTGTTAATTAAGTCTTAGGGTACAAGTGGTTTTGTCTGGTTATGTTGTAAAGTCCCTTTCCAAGTTCTCCTCTATTGTTGTGTATTGATGTTTCACTTTCACTTGCAGGATGATGCCTAATAGTTTTGGAGTGCAACAATGTATAACTGTTGTAGGAGAGTACAATTTGGGTCAATGATGCAGAGTTGGAGGAAATGTTTGTACGATTTTTTTTTTTAAAATGTGATGTTGTTGTGTTGTATAAAGTTAGGGACTAGAGTCAAGACCAAAGAAAAAAAATACACTATTGATTAATAAAAACCAAAACAATTAATAAAAACTATAATCAATTGATTTAAGAAAAAAAAATGAAAAGTTGGACTAATTACAAACTTAAATTTAATTAAAAAGTTTTAATAAAACTAAATAAGAAACAAACTAAATAGAAATAAAATTTAAAAAAAAATAAAAATGACTTAACCATAATATTAAAATAATTAAACTAATTAGAAACTAACTAATAAAATTAAATTAAAATAAATATTTCTAAATCAACCTAAATTAAATTTAAAATTAAATTAGCATTAAAACTTAAATTGAAATTATACTTATTTAAATTAATTTAAATAAACAAAAAATCTAAATTAGAATTGAACTAAAAAGAAATTTTAAATTAAAACTAAAAATAAAATATCTAATATTTATTTAAATTCTTATTCTTAAACCCAGACAAATAATTCTAAAAAAAAGAATAAATTAATATGATTTCAAATGATAGAATGAATAGAAAATGCAAAGGTTAATGATTAATGGAAAGCTAAATTGCGGAAGCGACTGACCTATCGACAATGCAATGAAATGCGCCAGATGAATGAAAACTTAAAAAAAAACGTGGTCAAAATTTAGGGTATGACAGTGGTTCTGATCAGATAGTGAAGTGAAGCTTCTGGAATTAATCTTCTGAAGAACTAAGTTCTGAAGATTCTGATGATTTGAAGTTCTGAAGACTTAACATCTAAAGACCAAATGCCTGAAAGATTCTGAAGACTTACGAGTTCTAAAGATTAAGATTCTGAACAAATAAGTTCTGAAGACTCTGAAGACAATGTTCTATGTGAACAAAATTATGAAGATTCTAAGACTTAAAGTTCTAAAGAATGGTTCTGAAAGAACCAAGTGCTGAAGACTCTGAAGATAATGTTCTATGTGAACAAAATTCAGAAGACTCTAAGACTTGAAGTTATAAAGACCATGGGTTGTAAGCCAAGTTCTGAAGTCCTGAAGAACGTAGTTCTACGCGAACAAGTTCTGAAGACTAAAGACTTAGGTTCTCTGAATAACCAAGTATCATTGTCTCTAACTCATGCTTCATTCATTAATTTATAATCAGAAGCCTCTGAAGTTTAGATAACAATGTTACCGTTGACAAGGATAGTACACAATACGATAATGCATTATCCCACTACCTCTCCACTATCTTTGAATTGTGGAAAAGGGTAATACATGGCTGTACTATTTGATTCCTTGTGTAACGGATTCCTTAGTAGCCAAATTGGGCTATAACGACTCTTTTTATGTTTGGCTATAAAAGGAAAACATCAGATGCTTTGTGATGTTGTTGGTGTGAATAAACCCAACCATTGAAGATCCTAAAAGGATCCCAACCATTGTTGATTTTGCTTAAGTGCAACCATGTTAATTATCCACAAACTGAATATTCTTCTATATGAAGTAATCAAGGATACAACCAATTTTGGTTTATGTGTTGATGTTGATTGATATAACCGAAAGGTTTCTAAACACATATACAAACAAGTTGTCAACTGGTCTTTGAACCATGTTGCTGATGTTGTCATACAATCACATAAGATTGATGATAAACAAAGATAACATTGGAACAGGCCACAAAGAGTTTACCTGAATATGCAACTCTTCTAGCTGATTACACTTTGACAACAATATGCTAAAAGTAGAGAGATATTGAATTCACAATATGCTTAACTTCATATGTTGCAGAAGACTTGCAAAGTCGTAGAAGACAATGAAGATGATCATTAAAGCTTTAACAACAAAACAACTATTTAAGTGATCATTAGATTGAAGAAGAACATGGGTTGCTATTCAAAAATGTTCTTATGTGAATAGAGACGAAGAAGTCCTTCTTGTTCCTCAACGAAGATTAAGCTAGCAAAACTTTTGAAGAAGAAGAAGACTTCAACCTTCAAGTGCTCAATGAAGAAGAAACTTGAAGAAGCAGAAGTTAGTGGAGGGTGTAAAAAACCTTTTCCCTACAGGACATGTGAAGGTTGGAACTTTAGCAAGGCGCGGAAGTTAGTGGTCAACACATTCATAAAACTATGTGTTCTAATGATATGTTCTGGGGCTAAGGTTCTGGTGCAACTCAGAACGGTTGGTTCTGGAGCATGAAGACACAACAATTGTTGTGTAGTTAGTCACAATTGTAGGCCATGTAGGAAGTCACGACACTTGGTGTTGTGCAGTTAGTCACGACAAGTCGCCGTGCCAATTCCTCCTCAAGTAGACGTTATATCCTGAAGGATCCCTGAACGGTCTAGCTGTGAGTGGAAATGAAATCCTGGCAGAGGTTCTGTTAGGTTGATGAATGCTATATCTAGAAGGATCCCTGAATGGTTCATTGCATTAGTCACAATGTTTTTGTGCGATTGTAATCATGGATCTTGGTTATAGTGGATTAAGTCATTGTTTAAGGCGAAATCACCTTGGTGGGTGGACTGGACTAACTTGAGAAGTTCTTAAGTGAACCAGGATATATCGTGTGTTCTTTACTCTTGATTTATGCTTTAATTTCTTTATTCTTACGCAACACATCTATAGCATAGCTTGACGCAACTCATCACAGTGCAAAAAATAGCCAAGAATGAAAACCTCAATTCAATCCCCCTTTATTGTGCTTTTCTCACACCTTCAATGCTAACCCTACCGCCCTAAGAAGTTAGACCACTTACGATGGACCTACCAACCCTAGGTTGGACAAGCCAGAACCTCCTAAGAAAAATTGTGTGACCACACCAGCGGAAGAAGTAGAGAAATCAGTGGAATCTGAGAAACCTAAGGATGAAGAAGTTAAAGATAAGGAAGGTGAAAATGACGATAAAGTTTATGTACCACCCCCTCTTTACAAACCTCCTATTCCATATCCACAAAGACTTAAACAAACCAAATTAGATAACCAAAATAATAAGTTCATAAAAGTGATTGAGAAACTCTACGCCGAAATTCCATTCACTGAAGCCATTTCCCAAATACCATCTTATGCCAAATTTCCTAACGAAATCTTAACCAACAAATGAAGACTTGATGATCCTAAACCATTAGAATGCAATTCAATTGCTGAAAATAAGCTTGTTATGATCGAGTCCCTCGCGACTAACAATAGAGCACTTAAGAATCAAATCTCTCTGCTTGCGCAAAAACCTCTCGGACCCTCCCTTGAGGAGCATGTGGATGTTATAATAACCGGTAGTGAAAAACAAATCGAAAATATTAAGAAAAGTAATAATGAGGTTGGGGATATTTTTGGTGAGAAAAGAGTAGAGATTGAAAAAAATCCACTAACACCACCTAAAAAGGAGGGTATTGAAGAAGTAGAGAATGGAGAACCTATTGTTATTCTCCTTGCATATACCAAACCGATTTCTTTCCCCCAATATTTTTAGGAGCTAAGGTAGACTCCTTACCCAAAAGGTATGCGGAGGTATTGGAAAATAACCACACCAATGCACCCTTATCTGAGGTCATGCATAAAAAGAGAAAATTAGAAGGCCATGAAACTAGGGTAATCATTAGTTTTGTAAGGGGAAGGCTAGCCTTTGAGGTGGTGGATTAAAGCAGTAAGCCCAAACTTGAAAAGCTAATACTTAGGATAGATCCAGAACCATCACCACAAGTTCAATAGAATGAACCACCCCACAGAAGGAAGAAAAGAAAAGGTGAGGGATATGTGAGATGGATTGATAAGTGGCCATGGAAACCTAAGATTATTAAAAGTTTGATTAAGGAATCATTTTCGAGAGAACCACCATAAGTGCATGCACTCCTGAGCCGTCGAGCTATCGATGTTAAATAAAGTGCTGCGTGGAAGGAAAACCACAAGATTTTAGTTTAATGTTTTCCTTTTTATTATTTGAATTTGCAGAAAATAAAGAGATGAATTGCTTGCTATGTCTCAGCTACTTCTAGGTGTAAAACCTCTTTATAACAATCTCATAGATGAGTTGGTGCCCATGGACATTCCAACGAATGTCCCTGCAGGTGGTGACACTGATGACAAGTATGATAAGAGAGAACATATCTCTCCCATTCGTAACTCACATCATCCTCATTCTTCACATGGTCAGGTTCCACCTACACACACCCCATCGTATTTTCTAACACTTTTGCAGGTACTTCCTCCGGAAAGGGGAAATATGATGAGCTACTTCAAAAAAGAGAAGTTTCAACAAATGCAGGTATATCAAAGCACCTGCCACCGAAGCACAAGTGGCCAACAAAGACATGAACAACAAGAGTAGGATCAGAGAGTATTTGGCACACAATAGTATTCATACAGGTTCTATCTTTCCTTTTTCCACCCTTTATCAAAACATTGAGGACAATGTTTGGTTTAAGTGTGGGAGGGATTTTACTCGCCTTCTAGTTAGATTTTTGCTTTCTTTATTTTTCTTTGTGTGTTATTGAGTCATTTCATGTACTGTCGAGTCATTTACGTGTATTTCCTATCATTTATCCTGCTTCCCCTCTTTCTTTAGCCATACCAAAATGTGGAGAAAAGTGAATAAATTTTGAAAATTTTGGAACAAACAAAGGATATGTTACAAAGACTTGGGAAAGTTCCTAAAAGATTGGTATCGTATTAACATCGTAGGTCTCTTGCATATAAGAATCAATTTGCATAATTATTATTCGAATTCCTTGAATTCTCATTTCTTAAGTAGTCTTTAGTAGTTTATTTTAGCAGTCAGCACCATCTTGGTTATCGCTAAGCGAATGAACCAATACAAATAAGTGAATGACCCCGTAAAAAGAAATAAAACGAAGAAAAATAAGTAATGAAAAGAAAACGATTTGAAAAGAGAATCCTCCTTCTAAGTAAGGTAACCATCACCATGTTATTTATCCCAAATGGCGGAGGAACCTTTAAATTATGTTTGTGCGTCTGTATTAAAGAAGATGGCAAAAAAGTGTTGAAATTAGGATCGTAATCACCAACAGGTTTGTTCACCATGCGAGAACAAGATAACGAGTTTAATGTGATTGCGCCTTAATGAAAAAGATGAAATATGAGATGAATAAGTTTGGCTTGAGGATAATAATATGATGCAGATTGGTAAGTATAGGAAAAAGACCTATGATTGCAAAAATGTGAAGTGTGTTATTATGACATCCTTAGTTTTTGAGTTAGTACCTATCAATGTGACCTTGTCCAAAGTAAAGTCCATAAGCTTAGTCACTATAAGAATTAATGTTTTTTTTTCTTTTCTGTTTACATGAGTTTTGCTTGAGAGCAAGCAAAGGTTCAAGTGTGGGAGAGTTTCATGACATGAAAATACATCATTTATTTGACTTGATTAATGCATGTTTTCTAGTTGTTTTAATTTGCATTTGTACTATTATGTTGGTATTTGTTTATTTTCGAGTATAAGGCCTTATCAGAGCTTGTAGTGAAGAAACGACATAAAACGAGCCAAAAATGGGAATTTACAGCAGAATAAACACTAGCCGTTTCACTCAGCGGTCGCCAAGGAGGGCGATTTTGGAGTTTTGGGTTTCACCCACATCCCAACAGTCACAAGACCACGATTACCTCCTTTTACACATCCGGCGGTCGCCGAGGGTACTCCGCAGTCGTTGAGTGTTATAATGACGTTGTGGTCAAGGAAGGTTGTAACAATCACCCATGACCAGAGAAAAATCCTCAACCATTTTCTACAACGTCCTGCTTGCAGTTCAAGTTTTCATTCACTATAAATAGGACCCTCATTTCACTTTTTCAAGCATTCAATCTTAGTTCTCAACATAGGCATAAATTTACATTGTAAAATCTCTAACTCTTTACATCGGGGAGTTATTGTACCACTGTTGTCATTGAGTTTTGATCACTTTATGTTATAGATTTTAATTTTGTTACCATTTACATTTCGTCGAAGTTATCTCCTGTATCAGATTCAAGTCTCCGATTGGAGAAAGTTCTTAATATATTCCTCTTTACTTCACTTATTATTATCTGCACTGCCTTTATTTTGATTTATATTCCCATACTGCTTTTATATTTATTCATGTTCTGCCTTGCCTTATTTTATTTACATTATTGCTTTGTGTTGTGATCTGCACGATTAGCGTGTTCGGGAGATCTATTTTCAAAACTGAACCTAAGCGTGACACTTTTTGTTCTTACCTTTGAAAAGCCACTCACACACTTTACACATTTTTATATTTCCAAATGTCTTGTTTTTCAAGACGATTTTATGTTGTGTTTTCAATAGCCATGTCCAGCTAAATCCGTTGTGCTGGGATGTGAGGACCGTCGTTCCGACAATACTCCACCTATTGTATTTATAGAAATACTTTAAGGGTTGGTTTTAATTTTAATGAAAATCTTCTGAACTAAAATTGATCGGTCATTACGTAAATGAGACCGTGTTTTTGTTTGCGTGACGACTATGATTAGATTGGGTAAGATCGAAAGCTGTCCAACACTTTAGATAAGAGTTGGTTAGTTTTTAATTGGAAAATACCACGAAAGCGCTTTATTAATTAATTAGGAAGGTTTGATATTATTAGAAAGTGATTTTAAAACTATTTACGAAAGCGCGCAGTTTATAGATTTAGGATCCAATTGGTCGAGCATTATGTCGAAAACCCTTTGGTATTAAAAATTTCCAATCAAAAGCCCTTTTTAACTGTGTCTTAGAGGTAGTTACATAAAAAATAATTCATCACTTTAACACAAGGAGTGACCAGTGCAACATGAGCGGTTGATATAGATTAAAGGTTAGGTCCAGTTCCAATCACACTAACATGGCGATTCCTTTTTAATTAACTCTTTTCGAGGAAGAAAATATTGTCTCATAAGTGCCCCCACTTAAACAATAGGAGTATTGTCTGATCGATGTGAATCATATACCAATACCATTTATTTTTCATTTTTATTTATTATTCTCTATTTACTATGCATATTACACTCTATTCCTATTAGCCTTAGATAAACACCGTAACAATAGTAATCGATAGATTGACATTGATCTCTCTAGGATCGACAATCTTTTATATTACTCTGACATAATCCATAGACTCGCGGATAGCATGCATTAATGACCATCTTATCATCTTTACTTGAGGTTTTATCATTATTTTCCCTTTCCTTAAGAATAAATAAAATTCGGTAGTGACTTTGTTAGTCATCCGCAAGAGTGCGATGCACTCGTAAGGTCATATTTTTTGAAATACGACAGCAGGGAGTAAACACAAACTTGCCTTCCCAAGAAAAACAACCAGAATTTAAATTAATGCAACACACATTTGGCCTAATTAGTGCTTCAATCTCTTTCAGGAATTTGCATTCTATTTCTTTCAGTGATTGACGTTCGAATTCCCATTGCTGACGTGTGGGCTGCATCGCTGAAATTTGAATGTATGCCCTAGACTCAACCATACACATAAGGTGGCACCTTGTGTTTAAAGTCTTTCCTAAGGGACTCAACTGAAGCATATCTTAAGGGACTTAACTAAATTCTCTATTGAGGGGCTCAACTGAAGTCTCAAGCGAGAGACTCAACTAAAGGCTACCCCGAGGAACTCAACTAAAGTCTCACCATAAGGAATCGACTAAAGACTCACATGAGGGACTTTAATATGTCTAGTCAGAGGAGTTTCAACTAAATCCTCACCCTTGAAGATCATCTGAAATTTCAAGATCGAAAAGCAGAAATAAACGTTCTAACAAGGGTCCCTAGAAAGGTCCAAATCCACATCATAGGTTAATACACTTTGGCCTATGTGAGCCCTCATGTTTGAGGGACTGTGTAGTTCTATAATTGAGAGAGAAGTTGGGACAGTCCGAGAGGCATACACTTTGTCCTTCCTAGGTCACCTCTCTATTAGTTCGAGCGTCAATCGTCTAGTTCGATCGCCACTTGTCTGGATGTGTCACCCAAACTTCTCATTCCTATATCCATAACGCACGATCATGGGTGAAACATATATTGGGTCAACTGTTGATACATAGGAAGTCGTGAGGCTTAACTACATCTTTTAGATTTCACGATATCAATTATCCATTCCTATGAAGGTCGTTATATTCTAGGGAGACTTATCTCACTCGATTCAAGATCATAAAGGGTTATAAATATATCAGTTGCATAATACAATATGAGAGAACCAATAACACCAAAAAACACACATATACAATAGTTTCTCACCCCACACGCACTACCTATTAATACCCTAATAACTTTAAAGCCTATAACATCCTCATCTACTAGTGGTTCTCACACATATTGTACTTTTATCCACAATAATTTTTTTAATCTTCAGAGGAGTATTTATTTTCAAAGGGAGCTTCCAATTGTCACGAACACCCTTAGATGAGTTATATCAATATTGTTTTATATGCCATATTGGTAGGCACTGTGGACACAAAACATGACATTCATTCCAAACTCTAACCCAAAATTGTCAATCTGAACAACTTAAATCAAAAAAGTTTTAAAGATTTTCGCCGCTTTTACTCCTTTAACAAAAGTGTGAATTAGGTTGGTATTCCACTATCAAGATAGAAACTTTCAAATTGTTTACTATCAAGATGGTTGGCCATGGGTTTGCAAACAATATACTAACATACAATCAATTTTAACCCTAAATCAAAATTGTCTCTTCCAACTAATGTTCCACTTATACCCACCTCACACAACAAATTTTGAAATTCAAATAATTCGCCACACATACCTGGGTTGTACCTAATAGATGATTCTAAAAAATCACACCTAAAAAAACATATAAGAGGCATGTGATTAGACTACTTAAACTTGTCTTGCTTCCAAGCATATTTACCAAGCATAACATAATTGGAGTAGCTTAGATTTTTAAACCACATATCTCCATCATTCTTATGACAAACGATCAAAAGAAAACAAATGTATGTCTTTAGCATAATCTCACTTATGTCTCTATCAAAAAGAATTTATCATTTTCTCAATTGTCAAGAAATAGTGACACCGACCAGATATTATTCTCCCCAAATATTAAACTTAATATTTTCCAAATTTTTATTCTTTAATAGAAGTTCGTTTACCACTTTGAGATCAAATATTTTGTTTATATAAAATTATTTTACATGATAATGCATGTCGTATTTTTTTACTTTTATTTGTCTTTATTTGGTTTTCTTTTTGACACATTGAAAGTCATGTATTTATTTTTGGACACATTTGTAATGTATCAAGAATATCCATTCCTCTAAATTTGCAACAATAATTAGGACAAAATATATTACAGAATATACATTAGATCTGGACTGAAAATGAATATACATTAGGTCTGGACTGAAAATGATCTACTAATCTAAATCAAACGAATTCACAACGAAACAGGAAAGAAGACAACTCAATAAACAAAAATAAAAGATGATTCTAGATCAAATCATCAAGAATAGACGATGAAAAAAAGATCAAATAATTTTTTTTAGAATAGTATTAGAAGACAGGGAGAATATTATTTATGGACAAATTATTATATTAACGAATTAATGTAACATAAGCAAGTATCATTAATCTCTTGCTTCAACATGTTAACGTAATACAAAGTACAAAAGAAAATATCCATTTCCTAAAAAAATCATTAATAATATTATATATGGGCTATTATTTACTTTTCCAAACTCTTGTTTTCCACTATGGTGAACCTGTTTGGTCTCTTAAATGCTAAGTACTTTGATTAAAGTTAAGATAGAAAAAGTGATGCATAAAGTTTCAAGGAGAAGATGGAAAAGAGAAATAAATGAAATACAGGTACTTAGTTTTGCCAGAATGTTTGGTCCTACATCAAATACCAACTTTTTGTTAACTTGAATGTTCAAAGTCAAATTAGATAAGTGTCAAAAATAAAAAAGAGAGAGGTCAAATTAGATAAGCAAAACCAATCACTTCCTATCATATCATATTAAAATGAAACCACTGGATTTATCTTTTATATAGGTTCGTGAATGTGAAGGATCATATTGGAATTATTGAAATATTATTTCTTTGTAAATGGTACAAATTTTTCTATAAATAAAGATACTTGTTAGACATAAAACACATATAAAAATTACTTGTTTCAAGTGTCAAAAATTATATCTAAGTCATTTTTTTATTTTTTTCTAGTGCACAAGAATAAATGAGAAAACTTTATTTTGTAAAATAACGTTGATCGATATGCTTAATGTGAATATGCGATTCATGTTAAGGTTTCCAAAGTATCCTGAAGGGGATTCACTGGTTAATCCATTTGCATCAAATTTGCCTAAATTGGTGGGGGCAAATTGAACCTACACCACTATGGAGTCCATTTAACAACAGTTGGAAAAGACATATAATGATGCGGGCGAGGGTATTCTTATGTTGATTGTCGTTGTATATATGATACTTACAATCACGACCCAATAGGCGTTGTAATAAACTGAAAAGCACGCGATCTATCACAATGGATTTTCCAAAACAACGTTGTGATAAAAATAATCGTCTTATGTTCGATTCCCTCCTACGCCGTTTTGATATCTATTTTTTCCTGGACAACGCGCCAGATATTATAACAGTTATGAAATATAACAGTTGTTAGTTTTTTCTGCAAAATTAACAAATTTTATCATGCTTTTATAATTAATCCCAACTTTTAACTTGTATTATTGTTCTCCATATCACAGCAGAAAATACAACTCACATTTGTGATAAAGTTTTCACAATAATATTAATTGTATCATATTCATAATATCACATAATTGTATCATATTCAATTATATCAGAACAAACATCCTACAATTTATCAGAACAAACAACCTACAGTTTACACACATTACATAACTTCACACAATTGTAACTTGGTGTATTGGTTTCTTGTCTCTTGGTGTCTAGACTCTAAAGACTTATGATTTCAAATAATTATACTTGTTAGTAAAAATACTTATAAACTATAACATACAATTAATATATTATGAATAAATAATAAATTATGTACTTGTTAATTTTCCCATATGCCTTCTTCATGATCGAATCATATAACATGAATGACATCTCCATCAACTTCATCATATGAGTTAGGAACTTGTGTTGTGTAAGAAGGTGTGGACGAAATATTAAGAATTTCATCACTAAGAGGAACATGTTTTCCTTGGAGAACGATTGGCCATTTCCTCGATATATCCGATGGGTCGGTAACATAGAAAACTTATTTTGCTTGAGAAGCCATGATTAATGATTCAACCATAAAAGGTGCCTTACCAAGGTCGACCCGATGAATCATAAGTCATCAATGTGTACACCATTACTATTATTAGGAACTCACTTGCATTTAAATAAAGCCACTTTGAAAATAACATAATCAATCTCCCAAAATCTCATCAATGACACCATAAAATGCGGTAGTTGCCAATACTAGATTCAACTTCAATCATAACCCCACTATTTTGCATTGTACTACAATCATATTTTAATTTTGTATAAAAGGTATAATGACCAATGGCGTATGCACTCCAAGTAATGACACAAAAGTTTGGCTCGTACGACAATCATTTAAGTATCTCGGTGTATACACAAAATTTCGACACCATGGGTTTTAATAAATGAGAGCCTTAGCAGTTGGTAGCTTCATTAGTTATTCTTCCACAAGTCACCATTATTCGACATTGAAGTTTCTCAGCACTCCTCATTTTATTGTGTTTTGAGCAATGATGTACGTAGCTGTGAAAATATTCGACAGAGTAGGATTACTCTTTCTTCCTAACGTGTCCAGAATCTTGAGAAGGTTTGTGATGATTTGGTTCGTGATATAACAAATAGTTGTTTGTCGAAGGAGCGGTTGAGATGCCAACTAGAAAGTTCTTCACATCACTACGAAGAAGTCTTCTTGTGTTTTCGAGAAGAGATATAAAGGCAATGATCTGACGAAGGAGATGTTGTGACTATATTTGAATTTAAAATGAATTCGACGTAACAAAAAGATACGTCGCTTCGCCAGTTAAAAGGGCAATTTTTAATATGAATAACGGCCTCGCCTGATAGTAGATACATGGAGGATTCCTAGAGATTAATATCATGCAGAACGCCAAGTGGCGAATTCTTAGGAATTGACCGTTATTCGACGGTTATTTTATTTGTATATAAATAGGATAGTTTTGCTTTGTGTAAGTGTGTGAAATTTTGTACAACATTCTGTGAGCAACCTTAGTTTTGATCAATTATAAATTTTAAGTGTTTTGTGTTTGTTTCATATTAAGAAATATGCTTGTTTTATGTTGGTTCTCTTGTTTCTCAATGTTTATGAATTTTTGGAAAATCACGCATAATGAATCGATTCATTCTAGCTTGAATCGATTCATGTTGTTGAGAGGTTTCTGGATTTCACAAAATGAATCGATTCATCCTTTGATGTATCGATTCATGTGTAAACACCCCAAATTTGCCCTCACCCATTCACACCATGGCTTTTGATCATCTCATATGCATAAACACAATCATGTCATCTCACATCTCATTTTTGATTCACTGGATAGTTTCTAAGTCATCTGCACCTAGGGTTTGTGATATGAGCAATCCCAGAGCTTCTTGAGGCACTCCAAAGGCCACCAATCAATTCAAAGGGGTCCATGTGTGTTCTTATATCATATTCCATCTCCTCAAAGTCAAAATTGCAGATGAATCACAAGAACTAGGGTTTGAGTGGATGCAGAGCCAGGATGAACTGCACAGTTGACTGAGAATTAGGGTTTTGGTTTCAGAGGCCATAACTCCAAATTTTTTGGTCATTCTTGTTTCCATTGATCTCTATATGATATAGGGAGTATACATATCAATTTTCATGAGGAAATTCCATGGGGAAGTCATCTGATCAAGAGTTGACTTTCCAGACAAGTCAGTGCAAAATCAGGGCATCTGAGGCCCCCAATGACCCAACCAATGGGTGATCTTCATCATTTTGAGTGTATATGGTCTTTATTTGATCATGGAAGAAGATTGATGTTCATAGAAATCAAGAATTTAGGGTTTTTGCAAATGTTGACTTTTTGGGCATAGTTGACTTTTCAAGAATGCATCATTTTAGGTCATTTTTCAAGCCATGATTTTGGATCCAAAAATGCTTCAAATGGAAAAACTTTGGTCATGAAAGTTGTAGATCTCATCTTTCCCTTTTCAAAAAGTACAAGAACATGATCTAATTCATCTTGGATCAAAAGTTATGGTTTGTTAAAGTTGGCAAAAATCACTAAAATTCAAGTTATGCACCAAATGGAAATTTTGCAAAACCTTGAACCAATGCATTTTGTAACTTCTAATTGGCTTCAAACCAGTATGCAAACATGTCTCTAAGTCATAAAATCAGAATTGAACCAAGAATGCCCATGGTTATAGCTCATGTAACTTGACTTTTCTCATGAAAGTTCAAAAAGCAACAAGTTGCAAAACTCATGATCATGCTCCCTCCTACTTGCAGCCTTGGATGCTGAGCTTTGCTAGCCTCTCACCTCACCTTGCTGCGCCAGCCCATGCCCATGTACTTGCCTAGAACCAAGCCCATGCCTCTCTTACAACCAAGTTGACATTTTGCAAAAGTAAACATCCCAATCAATAAAGGGCAGGTCACATCATCTGACCAATGAGATTAGTTTATGTGGATCACATGCTGGCTAAACATAAGAAGAAGCAAGGCTGAAACTCTCTCCACCATCACATTCACAAAAACACTCCATAGAGCAAAAGCCTTCGAATCTGCCTCCACAAACCACAAACACTCAAACCAATTCCACTACTCATCACACCATGCTCCATTGAGCCAAAACCAACAAGACACAAGCCTGAATCAAGCAATAACACCATTCCTCCATTTTCACTCTCAGAAGCAAAACCATTCGAAACTCACTCCACAGGCCATAAACACCCAAACAAACTCCACAAACCTTCTCCACTCATCATCCTGATCACAAAGAACCACTCACATTGACCTGAAACAGCCTGAATCACCATCACCATTTTCAACTGAGCTTGAACAGAACTTGTTCAATCTCTCAAACCAGCCAACATAAACTCCTTCTAAGCATTCAAGGATCATCAGAGGACCAAGTAGAGTGGGTTGCATCAAAGGGAAAGGTCAGAAAGTTGCTGGGGTGAAAGCTTCGAAACTCAGGTAGCTCAAGAACATTTTTTCCAGAAATCATTTTTTAAGTTCTTAAGTTGTTCTATATGCTTCACTGATTGTTCTGATGCCTTTAGTTTTGAAAATGGTGGTGAAATGAGAATGTAATCGTGTTCTGAAACTCTGTGACCTAAAAAAGTATTTTGTTCGATTCATGAGTTTGGTGAAAAATAAATGAGTTTGGGCATGGGGTTTTGATTCAGTAAGTGGTGGGGATCATTTCCATGTTTTTGGATTTCATTTTAGTTAGGTTTTGAGAGTTTTGGAGATTTTCAGGTGGGGTTCCCACCGGAGAAGACGACCGGAGGTCTTCTCCGGCCACCTGAAAATCATTAGGGTTTTAATCAGGTCATTAAGTGCAGTTTGAATTTCACGCGTAGGATCAGTTGACTTGTTGACCTGCCGCGCGTTTGTGTGGCCCAGATGTGTCCTCATTAGCCCTAATCCACTTAATTAATTCGTAAAACATAATTAAGTCAGATTGCATCCTGTCCTTTGATTCACGCGCCAAGTCAATGGTCTTTCCCCAGCTTTAAATCTCATGCGTTGGATCAGAATACTTTCCATTTATCTTATTTTTATTTCATTTTTTTGTCATTTAACTTCCACAATTTATTTAAAATAGCAAAATTTATTAAAAAAAATCTGAAATTTTTTGTACAAGTTATTATTAAATTTCAGAACACAAAAATATTTTTATTTTATTTTTTATCATTAAAAAAGTATTTTTAAATATTTAAAAGATTATTTTTAATTGATTAATGAGAATTAATTAATTAAAAATACTTTTAGGTATTTAAAAATTACAAAAAAATTCATGAAATGTTCTAAGACATTTAGAAACATTGTCCAACCTTCAAACCAAATTTCTTTTTTGATCTTGATGCATTTTAAGAATTTTTCATTGAATTAAATCATATTTTGTGCATTATTTTGATCATAAGTTCAAAAATTCATTTCTGTCAATTGGTGAAGGTTGAGACATTGATTCTTCTTGCATTGTTTTGTGTTTAACATGTAGTTTCTAGGGTAAAAAGGCCATGAATTGTCCTTGCATTTTCAAATTGTTTGGCATTTGTTTTGTTAAGAACCCTAAAAAACCCTAATATCTTAGAAAATTCATATCTTGAGTTTGGTTGAGAGTTGAGAGCTCCCCTTTGGGCAGTGGTTCATTATAGGTCAAGGGTTTCTTTGGGTGCCATTTTCCATTTTTTATCTTAGGGTTTGCTTCTGTTTTTGGTTTGTGTTTGATGTTTGATCCATGAACCCTAATTTGGGCTTTCTTTTGCATCCCTCTTGCATTTCCTTGCATAACATGACTTGTCTTTGCATTTTGTGCATTCTTATGATTCATTTGACATCTTAAGACATGTATAAAGCATCTTTGATCATTGCATTACATATTTGCCATGTCATTTGTCTTGTATGATTCATAACTTTTCATGTATGTTCTTGGTTCCCAACTTACATCATTTGCATCCATAAGCTTGTATGATCATCTCCATTGTCTTGCCTCATGTTTGCAGCACCTCATAACATCATTAACATCATGTGCATGCTTCTGGTTTTGCTTAGCATCATATCATTTCATCTCATCTTGCATTGCATTGCATTTTCTTTCTAACATTGCAGGTGGTAAGTAAACTTGAGAAGTGGATTTGCCTTCACTTCTCATACCTCTTCTTTTCATCTCTCTTGCATCCATTGCTGCATTCTTACATGTGTTTGAGTTTGAGCTTGCTCATTCTTCTTCCTCCCACTTTCTTTCTTCAAGTGACTTGACTTCTTGAATGAAGCAAGTTGCTTTGCTTCTCTTGATCCTGTTCATCTGCTTCCTGGTGACTCCTTTGAAGATTGTTCTTGCAAACCTCACAAACCTTAGGATCATCCAAGCATGACAATGAATTAGGGTTTTGATTAGTCCCCCCATAGTTTTACCTTTGTGTCTCTCTTTGAGTCTTCTCTTCTCATCTCATAATCAGGGACTAAACCCTAAAGGCTTTAAGACTTTGTGATTAAGCTTATGCCTGCATCCTTCTCTTAGGATGGAGTGTATAACTTTAATCCTAAGTATTAAACCCTTAAGGTGTATAAATCCTTTAATCAATCCACATAATAATCATCAAGACATCACACTTGTAACTTGGGCCTTGCATTAGGGTTCTAATTCTTCCTTAAGTGGTCAAGAAGGACTAACCCTAGTGTTAATGGACAAGTCCTCCTCAAGTTGTCTTACAAATCATAAAACTCACTTCATCATCATACCATTAACTAAAATCCACTTAATAAAGGTTTGTTTTGTCATGGGTTTAATCCCTAATCATGGATTAAGTTGAGGAGTCTTCCTCAGCTTAAACATTCTCATCTATTATCCTTCTTTTAGGATGGTGTAATGGGTCTGTTTAATCTTTGATTATGGCTTAACCTCATTACTCAACACTAAACAAAAACACAAAAACATCTAAATAATCACAAGTAGGTTAATGACCTTAATCCTACATCAAAGGTGATTAAGTGTGAGAATCTGACTTCACACTTAAGGTATTCTCATTACCCCTAATCAGAGGGAAGATGTGATGAGTTTACTAAATCCATTGGTTTAGACTTAAGCTCATTTTCTTATGACAAAAATAAAAAAAAAAAGAAATAAAAGACTGAAAACATAAAAAACAAACAATAATCGTCTCCTTCGGGATTCTTTTCTCATCATCTTCACTCACAATCGAGAACTCGCTTCTTCCGTCTAATGCAAGACAGTTAGCACCTGAGCCAGACAGGTCATACACTTGAGCATTGACAAGCAAGCAGTTCACAAGTCAATCCATCTTTCAGTCTCTTTGGGTCGAACTACGGTGTTCTGACTTCCTCATTGCACGAGAGGATACGTAGGCATAACTTAACAGTTATCGAACAAAAGTCTCTGTATATTCCCCCTCTTTCCAGCTTCATTCTTTAGCCTCATGATCTTGAGCTTTTCATTCTGTTCTTACACTGACACTCTCATACTTCACATCACTTATACACTATACACTGACACCTGTACATTCTTTTCCAGCTATCTTTACACACAAATTGCACTGACACTACCCCTTTAAAACACAAATCTTTTAAGCGTGGATCCCGTCGAGTACGACGGACAATCTGGGTGCTAATACCTTCCCAGGTTGTAACCAACCCCCTTTCTCAGTCTCTCTGGTTCGCAAACCGTCTTATCCATCTTTTTCTAGGTCTATGCAGCATTGCCTTTCCTCCGGGATAAAAATGCCTAGCTGGCGACTCTATTCATTCTCCAGTGAGTTCACGGCTGTGTGTTCTCATTGTCCCTCTCGCCGACCGTTCGCGCTTGTACCTGGATGCAAATCTTCGGGAGCGACAGCTTGGCGACTCTGCTGGGGAGACTTATACTGCAACCAGGGCTTCTGGTTCTTTTTGTGGGTTCCTCCTAGCGCTTGATTGATTTGTGTTTACTGGGGTGTTATGTGCTTGTTTGTGCTTGTATTTATTTTTGTTTATTGCTTTATGTACAGTCACTTTACTGCTTTCTTTACTGCATTTATATATCATACTGTCATTGTTGCTGGCTGGATCTGGTTTTTCTTTGGTGGGTGGGTGTTTCATTGAGAGTTAAGGTCCTATACCTGGGACCTGAGTGACACCTAGGCTAGAGTGAATCATATTCTTTCCCATTCCATTTCGGTCTGGTGCGGGAATATGAAACACGGTTCAGATATAGGTTTCTTCTTGAGAACTCTGTGTTGCAGATTTCCTGCAATGCTAGGGCTATCTGGGAAGCCTGCTAAGTCTGGATGACCTTTTAGTATTGACCTTCAGAAACTGAGGTGAATTAGAGGAGGAATTGTTATGGTTATTGTAAACACTGTACCTCCGGGTTAGAAGTGTTTACACTCCTCATAACTGATCCAAGTCTGAGGATCCTTGTTCTAGATCACCACCTGTGAGGGGGTTGGGCTGTTTACAGGTTTGCAGGTACCTTGACCTCAGAATACCCTGTTACTTTGACTTTGTTAAGAATGCTCCATGTTGGACAGTCCTTGTGATTCTGAACCCTGGACTTGTGGCTCTTTATTTGAGTCCCCCACCCTGGTTACTGGATTTATAGACCTCCATCTGGAATTCTTGGACACACATGGATCTATACCAAGGCAGTTAATCAGATCCAGCTCAGTCACAAACCCTTGCATTTCATTTGCATACATACCCATTGCATCATATTAACATGTGCTTATTTGTGTTTCAGGGTATCCATTTCTCATCTGGTTTTGGTTTTGACCCCATCTGCAGTTTTGACCTGTCTCCACCAGCACTTGCTTCAGCTGCCAACCATACTTCAGTTACTTGCATTAGCCAGTCAGTGGCCCACTCCTCAGCATCCTCATCAGCACTTATCCTACTCAGTCCTCAGCATCATGGCTCCAAAGAAAAGCAACATCACCTATCATTTCTTCCAACCAGACTTGTCAGACATCAGGAGGATCCAAACCCTGATCACCCCAGATCACATTCCTTTGTTCAGAGAGCATTATGGGGATATACTTGACTTGGTCATGGATCTGGACCCTTCTCAGAGAAGCCTCATCCACACTTGCATTCAGTTCTATGATCCTCCATTGAGATGTTTCACCATTCAAGACTTTCAGTTGGGGCCTCTTCTGGAAGAATACTCATCTTTGGTTGGTCTGCCCATCAAAAGAGAAATCCCATTCAACCCTGAAATGGTCTTTCCCAGCAATGGAGAGGTAGCCAAAGCTTTGTATCTGGAGCCTGTTTTGATTGAACAGCATATGACCTCTAAAGCTGGAATCCCTGGTTTTCATCTTGACTTCCTGATTTCTCAAGCTAGTCTGAAAGCTTCCTTGGGGGAGTGGAAAGCTGTTTGTGCTCTGTTGGCCTTAAGTGTATATGGAATTGTGTTGTTTGCAGATGAGCCTCGATTCATCAGTGAAAATGCAATCCACTTGTTCATCCTGAAGAACCCTGTGCCAACTTTATTGGGTGATCTCTATTACTCAGTACATCAGAGAAATGAGAAGCAGAGGGGAAGATTAGTGAGGATTTGTGCTCCATTATTCCATGCTTGGCTTCTCAGGCATCTACCAAGGACAGATGCATTTCTCAATCCTCATCAGCAAAGCAACTGGGCTAAGAGGCTCACTACTCTCACTTCAGCAGATATCAGATGGTGTACTCAGAGCACCAAAGGCAGAGATATGATCACCAGCTGTGGGCACTTTCCCAATGTGCCTTTGATAGGAGTCAAGGGAAGTATCAACTACAACCCTCTGCTGTTCAGGAGACAATTGGGCTATGCACTGGTCCACACTCCTAGGGTACAAGATTTGGTTGAGACCCTCTACTGCGAGAACAAGATTAGTTTGGCTGTTGTTAGGCAGGCTGCCTGGGCCTGGGATAATGTTCAAACCAAGGGAATCACCATTCTAGGGAAGTGCAATAATGTGGCATCAGTCCAATATTATGAGTGGTCCCATGCTAGGGCCCAATTCTCTGGAATGCCCTTTACCATAGAAGACATGCCTGAGTCGTCTTCAGCACCACCCCCTGCCACTATTAGTTTGGAGGAGTTTGAGAGCTTGAAGGAAAGAAATGAGAAGTTAACTCAAGCCTTGCAGAAGACCCTCCGGGAGAGGAGTGAAGGTATGAGGGAGATTGAAAGATTGGAGAAGTTGAAAGTGGAACACTTGACTAAGATCGAGAAGTCTGGAGATTATATCAACAAGTCTAAAGCTGGTGAGCAGATTCTGAAGAACGCTTGCAAAGAAGCCCAGTTCCAAAGAGCAAAGACAGACTTGTATTTGAAGGAGAGTCAGGCCAGGTGGGTCCGGATCACTGAGGCCCGTACTCTGGAAGACAAGAGAGTTCAGGACAAGATGGAGCAGATGGAAAAAGCCCTGGCAGCAGCCCAGGAGGAAATATCAGAGCTGAAAATCAAAGCAGGATTGAAGAGGTCTAAGGACCAAAGTCAGAACAAGAAATTGGCTGCAGCTGTTGCAACAAGAAACCTTCTCATCAGAAGTCTCACGGAGCATCCGGCTGATCCTGTGACCGAAGCACTTCTCAAGGAAGTTCGTGAGGATGAGTTTGGCCTTGGAGTTTGATCATTTGCTTGTTGTTGTTCCTTTCCATGTACTTTTGCTTTTTTGTGATGTATTTTGACCCCTTTGAGGGCTTGTGTTGTAAAAATGAACAAATTGTATTGTTTCGCTTTTGTAATATATTTGTGTTAGTTTCCATCTGGGTTACTTCAAAAGCAACTTCAACAGCATCATCTTCAAGGGTCTGGAAGGGTCAAAACTGAAGGCCAAACCGGATACCTTGAGAACAAATAAGCATAACTGCATTGCATGCTAACCCTTTTGTTTGTTTTGTAGGTTTTGTTTTGTTGTTGCTAACCTCTGTTGTGATGTTCAGGAAGTATTGCTCGCCGCCGGGTATTTCCTCTCAACAGGCCTCACAGGTATCCAACTAGAAACAACCTTCCGGGAATCCAGATGGATCAGATGCAACAAGACCTTACAGAGGTCAGAAACCAGATGGCAAACGAAAGGTTAGAGATGAGAACGCAGATGACGCAGTTCATGGAAGTTATGAACAACATGGCTCAGAGCCAGGAGAGACTGAGGGCCATGGTGGAGAGGCAAAATCAAGAGGAGCCTCATGTAGGAACTGCAGGCACCAGTAATAATGAAAGGGTGCAACCACATGTTACCCCCCCTGTGTTTGGCCCACATCTCCATCCAGAGGCTAACATCCCAGTCAACATTCAAGGGACAGCCACTGCAGCCAGAGTACTTCAAGAAGATCCTCAGGAGGACCAGTATACAGTAATGGGTGCCGGAGAGGAAACATATGATAGACGGTTGGAAGAAATAGCTGATAAGTTGAGGTCCTTAGAATCTCAAAATTCTTTGGGTTTCGACGTCATGGACATGGGTTTGGTAGAAGGGGTCAGGATTCCCCACAAGTTCAAGCCTCCTTGTTTCGAAAAGTATAATGGGACTTCATGCCCCCGGACTCATTTGCAATCATTTCTGGGAAGGCTGAAGGCCTATACAATGGATGAGAAACTTTGGATGTTCTACTTCGAAGACAGCTTGACTGGAGCATCAAGGGAATGGTATTCCCATTTGACAAGGGCAACTGTGAGATGCTGGAAGGACCTGGCAGAGGCCTTCATCCGACAGTATCAATACAACTTAGACATGGCACCCAACAGGACTCTCCTAATGGGAATGTCACAGTCGTCAAGGGAAAGTTTCCGGGAATATGCCCAGAGATGGAGGCAATTGGCTGCTGCCGTTCAACCCCCTATGTCTGAAAGGGAAATGGCAGACATGTTTATGAATACTCTTCAGGGAACGTATATTGACAGGTTGGCTGCTTTCTCTTCCACCAGCTTCGCAGATGTTGTCATAGCTGGGGAAAGAATTGAAAGCCTGTTAAAAATGGGTAAGATCTCCGATAATGGTGCCAGCTCGTCCAGTAGTACAAGGAAGCCTTTTGCAGGCCCGAGAAGAACTGGCGAGACCAATGCCATTCACACCAACAGGGGTAGGCCCCAATATGTTCAAAGGTCAATCGCAGCAGTCACTATCCCTGCTCCAGCTCATCCTCAGCCAGTTTATCAACCTCCGCAACAAAACTTCCAACAACAACCTCAGTATCAGCAGAATCAATATCCTCCAAGAAACTACAACAACAACTCCAACAACAACAATCAACAGAGGCCATTCCAACAAAGGCCATCCCAAGCTAACCGAGTGATCGACCCGATCCCAATGCCGTATGCTGCCTTGCTGCCACAACTTCTGAAACTCAACCTAGTTGAGCTAAGAACGTTGGCACCCCCGGATCCCAACAGTCTACCAAGGAACTATGACTCCAATGCTAGGTGTGCTTTTCATTCAAACGCACCTGGTCACAGTATAGAAAAATGCAGGGCTCTGCATATGAAGGTACAAGACTTGGTAGACTCCAAGGCTCTGAATTTTGCGCCTCCGCCCAATGTCAATAAAAACCCAATGCCAAACCATGGTGGTCCCCGAATTAACGCTATTGAAGAAGACAGACCGTCTTATTTAATAACCAGTGTGGATCAGATCAGGACACCATTGGTGGAAATCAAAGCTCAACTCCGTGAAAACCAAATATTTCCGGGATGTGAACTAGGGTGTCCCTACTGCAATATTTCATGGAATGGGTGCGAGGACCTGAGGAATGGCATTGACAGCCTTATTCAGAGTGGTTTGCTACAGATCACTACATCATTTCCGACAAATCCGGCAACTGCATCAACAACGGTTTCAGAACCTCCTACAACTGCAGCAACTATTGTTCCCGACAACTCATCAGCAACATCAACTAGTACTTCATTTGTCCTCCCAAATGATCAGTTTTCAACAGTTTCTCCTGCTACAACTTCAGCTTCATTCCATTTCGAATCTCCATCAACAACAACAACAGTCCTTCCAACAATACCTCCTACAACTCCAGCAATCAATCATGAAGATGTCTCCACTGTTACCATATTCTACGATCCTGAAAATAATTCCGCCTACCATTCAGAAGGTGCTGCTCCCACCAGAGCACCAGTTACAATCTTTTATGATCCACAGACAATTACAGTCCCTTCTGCAGCAGCAATCAGTCCAGTCACTGTCACGGTGCCTGGACCAGTACCATATGAAAGCAATAGGGCCATCCCTTGGCACTATGGCTCTGACGTGTACTACGAAGGAAAAAGAATCACTCTTGAAACATCAACACCTGCACCACAAGTAGATAATGTGGGGGGAGGCGGAGGCTTCACTCGAAGCGGACGTCTCTTCGCCTCACAAGTTCAAAGACCTACTGCCGAAGCAGAAGCTGCTGCCAAGGCAAAAGGAAAGAGCCCGGTGCAGGAAGATCCAGCTGCCAAAGAAGCCTTGAAGACACCGTTCGATCAAGAAGTTGATGAGTTTATGAGAATCATCAAAAAGAGTGATTACAAAATTGTGGATCAACTTCACCAGACGCCATCCAAAATCTCTATCCTCTCACTGCTTATGTGCTCCGAAGCCCATCGGAATGCACTACTTAAAGTCCTGCACGCAGCTTACGTGCCTGAGGAGATTACTGTCAACCAATTGGAAACCGTGGTTGGGAATGTTACTGCTAGCAATGGGCTAGGGTTTACCAATTCTGACCTGACAGTGGATGGCCGCAATCACAACAAAGCCTTGCACATAACCATGGAATGCAAAGGAGCTGTCCTTTCTCATGTGCTGGTGGACACAGGTTCTTCCCTGAATGTCTTACCAAAGAAGGCTCTGGTGAAGTTAGAATATGATGGATTGGCATTGAGACCCAGCAACCTGGTAGTAAGAGCCTTTGATGGTTCGAAGAGATCGGTTCTGGGAGAGATTGAGCTGCCCGTGACAATTGGCCCACAGACCTTTAAAACTATCTTTTATGTGATGGACATTCAGCCCGCCTACAGCTGTTTGTTGGGTAGACCCTGGATTCACGCCGCCGGCGCAATAACGTCTACCCTTCACCAAAAGTTAAAATTTGAGTGGGAAGGCCAAGTTGTCACAATCTGTGGAGAGGAGGACATTTTTGTCAGCCACCTGGCAACCTATAAGTACATTGAAATGGATGGGGAGATCCATGAAACAATGAGCCAGGGGTTTGAAGCTTTGAATGTGAATGAGGCATCTGCTGTATCTGGTACTCCAATGTCGTCATACCAACAAGCCCGGAAGGTTGTTGAGGAAGGAACTGCCCTAGGCTGGGGCAAGGTCTTAGCTGTGGAGGAGAAGAAGGACAAGTTTGGGTTGGGTTACAGACCAACTCAACATCAAGCAGAGGCTGCTGGAGAGCCTGGTTTTGTCAGTGGGGGGATGCTTACCCCCGATGCTATCAACTGTCTGGAAGACGAGCTGGAAGAGGAGCGCAATCTGGAGAATTGGATTCGTCCGAAGATCCCGGGGAGCAGTGTCTCGAACTGGTCTTCCCAGGAAATTATAAGAGTTACTCATGCAGAGTAATTATTATTTCCTGTATTTTTATAGCATGCATCCAAGTCTTGCATCTTGCCCAAGATGACAAGACTCATTTTGTAACCAGGGCCATCTGTACTTTTGTGCAAACAAGATTAAATTAATGAAATATCAGACATCTTTTTGCAAACGAGTCCTTTTCTTTTATGCTCACTGTTTTTCCATTTTTCTTTTTGTACAAAAATAAATGGCGGTGTTTTCAAAATGATAACTTCATTTCACTTTTTTCTAAAGCAAGATTAAAATCAATCACTAAAACGAACAAACTTAACCCTTGCAGAGAGTGCCTCCCAGACTGCACCGACAACAGCACGGCTATGACATCGTATGACTTTGACAATCCGATCAATCAAGCTGATGAAGGGGTTGATGAAGAATATGAGCTTCCTGAAGAGCTAGCCAGGCTGTTAAGACAGGAGGAAAAGGTTATTACTCCTCATCAGGAGGAGATTGAAGTGATTAATCTTGGTACTGACGAAGACGTGAAAGAGGTTAAAATCGGGGCCTGCCTGCAAGACTCGGTGAAGAGACAGTTGATAGATCTGCTTCAAGAGTATGTTGATGTGTTTGCTTGGTCGTATCAAGATATGCCAGGGTTGGATACCGACATTGTTGTGCATAAGCTGCCTTTGAGGGAAGAATGCCCACCAGTCAAACAGAAGCTGCGCCGAACTCGCCCAGACATGGCTATGAAAATCAAGGAAGAGGTACAAAAGCAATGGGACGCCGGGTTCCTTGCTGTAACTAGCTACCCGCCGTGGGTTGCTAACATAGTACCTGTGCCTAAGAAGGATGGCAAAGTAAGAATGTGTGTTGACTACCGGGATCTGAACAGAGCCAGCCCGAAAGATGACTTCCCATTACCTCACATTGATGTATTGGTGGATAACACGGCTCAGTTCTCGGTATTCTCCTTCATGGATGGATTTTCAGGATATAATCAGATCAAGATGTCACCTGAAGACATGGAGAAGACAACATTCATTACACCTTGGGGCACGTTCTGTTACAAAGTGATGCCATTCGGACTGAAGAATGCTGGTGCAACATATCAACGGGCTATGGTGACATTATTCCACGATATGATCCATAAGGAAATAGAGTGTTACGTGGATGATATGATCGCCAAGTCCCTTACAGAAGAAGATCACCTGGTAAATCTGCTCAAATTATTCAAGCGTCTGAGGAAATACCAATTGAAGCTGAACCCCAACAAATGCACATTCGGGGTGCGATCCGGTAAGCTGCTGGGCTTTATTGTAAGCGAGAAAGGGATTGAGGTTGACCCTGATAAAGTCAAAGCCATCCAAGAGATGCCTGCACCGAAAACTGAGAAAGAAGTTCGAGGGTTCTTAGGTCGATTGAACTACATCTCACGGTTCATATCTCACCTCACAGCAACCTGTGAACCCTTGTTCAAGCTGTTAAGAAAGGAACAAACGGTCAGGTGGAACGAAGATTGCCAGAGGGCTTTTGACAAGATCAAGGAGTATCTGCAAGAACCTCCAATCCTCATGCCGCCAGTCGAAGGAAGACCTCTGATCATGTACTTGACAGTATTAGAAGAGTCAATAGGGTGTGTGCTGGGCCAGCATGACGAGTCTGGTCGAAAAGAGTATGCAATATACTACCTAAGCAAAAAGTTTACCGACTGTGAACAGCGTTATTCACTGCTTAAGAAAACTTGCTGTGCTTTAGCGTGGGCTGCTCGCCGACTGAGACAGTATATGTTGACCCACACTACCTTATTAATCTCAAAAATGGATCCAGTTAAGTACATTTTCGAGAAGCCAGCTCTTACCGGACGGGTTGCAAGATGGCAAATGATTCTCACAAAATATGACATACAGTACACATCTCAGAAAGCCATCAAGGGCAGTGTATTATCTGAATATCTTGCTGAGCAACCCATTGATGACTACCAGCCTATGAGATTTGACTTCCCTGATGAAGACATCATGTTCATTAAAGCAAAAGATCATGAAGAGCCTGTTCACACTGAAGGGCCCGACCCGGAGGAAGAATGGACCATGATGTTTGATGGGGCTGTTAACGTGAATGGCCGTGGTATTGGTGCAGTACTCATTACGCCTAAAGGAGTCCACATGCCTTTCTCGGCAAAACTCACTTTCAACTGCACTAACAACGAAGCTGAATACGAAGCTTGCATTATGGGTCTTGAGGAAGCCATTGACCTCAGGATCAAAACATTGACCGTATTCGGAGATTCAGCTTTGGTAGTCAATCAAACCAACGGGAAATGGTACACCCACCAAGATCATCTGATACCTTACAGGGATTATACAAGAAGGTTATTGACTTTCTTCACAACAGTCAAGCTTGAGTATATCCCTCGCGACGAGAATCAGTTTGCAGATGCTCTTGCTACCATTTCATCCATGATCAAAGTTCAAGCCGCTAACTTTGTACCTCAGATTTCAGTATCAAGACTTGATAGACCAGCATATGTATTTGCAGCGGATGTCGTAAAAGATGACAAGCCTTGGTTCCATGACATTAAGTGCTTCTTGGAGGATCAAACATACCCACCTGAGGCATCTTCCAATGATAAGAAGACTTTGAGAAGGCTTGCTGGTAGTTTCTTTCTGAACGCTGATGGGTCTTTGTACAAAAGGAACTTTGACATGGTACTCCTCCGATGTGTTGACAAGACGGAAGCAGATTTGTTGATACACGAAGTGCATGAAGGCTCTTTTGGTACCCATGCTGGAGGACATGCAATGGCTAAGAAGTTGTTAAGATCGGGCTATTACTGGATCACAATGGATGCAGACTGTTGTGCTTACGCCAGAAAATGCCACAAATGCCAGATCTATGCGGATAAGGTGCATGTGCCTCCCAATCCTTTGAATATCATGTCTTCACCATGGCCCTTTGCTATGTGGGGCATTGATATGATTGGCAAGATTGAGCCAACTGCTTCGAATGGCCACAGATTCATCCTGGTCGCCATTGACTATTTCACCAAGTGGGTTGAAGCAGCCTCATATGCAAACGTTACAAGACAAGTGGTAGCCAGATTTCTGAAGAGAGACATCATCTGTCGGTATGGAGTGCCCGAGCGAATCATTACTGATAATGGTTCCAATTTAAACAACAAAATGATGGCAGAGCTGTGCCGGGACTTCAAGATCCAACATCACAATTCTTCTCCTTACAGGCCAAAGATGAACGGCGCTGTTGAGGCAGCTAACAAGAATATCAAGAAGATTGTGCAGAAGATGGTAATCACATACAAAGACTGGCATGAAATGCTACCGTTTGCCTTGCATGGGTACCGCACATCAATCAGAACATCCACTGGGGCAACACCGTATCAACTTGTATATGGTATGGAAGCAGTCCTACCTGTTGAAGTTGAACTACCCTCTCTACGGGTATTGATGGATGTTAAACTGAGTGAAGCAGAATGGGTTCGGTCCCGATACGAACAACTGAGTCTGATTGAAGAGAAAAGATTGGCTGCAATCTGCCATGGGCAGTTATATCAGAAAAGAATGAAGAAAGCCTTCAATCAGAAAGTCAGGCACCGAGAATACCAAGTAGGGGATCTTGTGCTGAAAAGAATCCTCCCTCCTCATACAGACCACAGGGGCAAATGGACTCCAAATTATGAAGGACCATTTGTTGTAAAGAAAGTTTTCTCTGGTGGAGCACTGATGCTCAGCACCATGGATGGTGAAGATTTCCCGTCCCCTGTGAATTCAGATGCAGTTAAAAAATACTTCGCATAAAATGACCCGCTGGACATAAAAACAGAATGTAAGTCCAGGCAAAAATAGGGCATCCCGGCGAGTCAAAAACAGAATAAAAGACTCGGGCAAAAGTAAGGGAAAATGAATGAAAATGTACACCCGCTGAGTTGAAAAGCCGCATTGGACAGCTCAGGCAAAAATGGGTATCCCGATGGATTGAAAACCCGAAAGGGCGATCCATGCAAAACAAGGGAATAAGCGAACAACTGCATTCTGAATTCGTCTGTATCACCTATAACTTGGTAAGCTACGAATGATCGGCTTCAATCAGAATCAACTTTCTCCAGAAAGCAAGACGAGAAGAACGTCATTGTCATACGGGTCATAGCAGGAGAGGAAGCTCCTCAAAGCGTCGTCAACACCGCCAGCACTTTATTTCTCAATTTGTAACAATCTCCTCATTTCAGGAGATATGTTTCTTTGACTGTATCTTTGCCAATTCAGGGCACATGAATTAATAAAATCAGATTTTTCAGTCATGTTTCGTTTTCACATTTATGTTTTGCAAAGAGTTGTCTGATATCTCTAAAATACAATTGCATAAGTACAGATGCCTTTCTCTAAAAATAGAAACACATGCTTACAAGGAATATACTTACTCTCGAAAGTACTTATCTCCTATGACGGAATCCAGTAAGGGATACCTCGGGACCTTTTGTACGTTTCCTTACCTTTGCAGGATTGCAGGTATCCAGAACGCAACCTGGGGCATGCAGGTTACGTCTCAGCAAGTAGGCGAATCATTATCAACTCGGTCTATCTTCCACATGGCACTAGAAGGTGCCCATTTCCCCAGCGGAGCTGCCAAATCAGCATACACTCAATCTCAGCATCCGAAATGCTCTATCCCCAGCTGAGTTGCCTCTTGTTGCTCTCCCCAGCTGAGTTGCCTCTCACAATTCCCCAGCCGAGTTGCCATTCTTCCTCAAACAGAATACAGAAATCAGGGAATCATCTCCCCACAGAGCTTCAAGCCTCTATTCAGAAGAGCAACGCACGGAGAAGTCACAACAGAGTACAGAAAGCTTCTACAAACCCCAGCTGGGTCCCGTATTATCAAGGTTATGTCAACCAGTGACATATATCCCCGAGCAGATACGTCATTAGATCTACCAATGATCTCATCCCCAGCTGGGACGTTCATTTCAAGCAGATCGACCAGAGATCTTCGCAGCAATGGGATCCGAATCCCGGATCTGTGCCTCTTTGCGTAATCATAGCATTCGCATCATATTCACCCCCCAGAGCGTAGCATTCCGTCTAATACGGAGCATTACGGCAAAAATCAAATACATAGCATAATCATAAGTCATGTTGTGAATTGAACGCTTGTGAATACAGATTACTTTCCCCAAGAGTCCCCATCAGAGTCCCAGCAAAAGCAGCTGCCTCTCAAATCACAAACACCAGTATACACCTTTTGGCACCCGTCCGTGTCATCTTTCCCCACAGGTCGCCTGAATACACTCAACAAACAAGATCACCCGTACTACAGATACGTCCTGACACCTGTCCGTGTCATATCCCAGCAGAAAGCCAAAGACATCCTCTTTGCACTCACATATACTTATATACACCCTTTTTGACACCCGTCCGTGTCATATCCCCAGCGCAGTCGCCTAGACTCTGTATAGCAGATACTTGTTCACATTATACTTTTCTCTCTTGACACTCGTCCGTGTCACTCTCCCCAGCAGATAAACACTCATCTATACAATACAATACTCACTACTCATGGTACACTTATACAGATACTCGTCCGTATCTTGTATACATCATCACTCATAACCCCACAGATTCGACAGTAGTCCTTGTTCTTTGTTAACCAGTTGGTACTCGTCCGTACCATCATCTCAGAACATTGCGTCTAGTGTTTGTTTCTACATGATACTCGTCCGTATCATAGTCTTAGGGATGCTCGTCCGCATCTTTAATCCATACACCGTGTCAAACACCTATGTCTTCTTGGATATAGATACTCGTCCGTGTCTATTATTCCCCAGAAGAATCCTTTCAGATGCAACACTCGTCCGTGTTCTTTGTTAACCAGTTGATACGCGTCCGTATCATCATCCCTGAACATGTGTCAGTTCGTTTCTGCATGATACTCGTCCGTATCATAGTCTTAAGGGTGCTCGTCCGCATCTTTAATCTATACACAATACCAAACATTTATACCTTTTGTTTCTTGGATGTAAACGCTCGTCCGTGTTTATTATCCCCAGTAGATCGCCAACAAAGCAAATTTTCTTTTTATCTAACACTCGTCCTGTGTTATGATGCCTTTGAGAGCAGCCGTACCCTGCTGAGTGGTCGTCCTCCACTTCTTGATGGTCGTCCTCCATCATGCTCATCCGATGGCCGTCCCCATCGTTGATTTTTAGCAGCCGTCCCCTGCTAGATGATCGTCCTTCATCATTTTATCCAATGGCCGTCCCCATTGTTGATTTTGGTTATCTGACACTCGTCCTGTGTCATGATAACCCTGAGAGCAGCCGTACCCTGCTGAGTGGTCGTCCTCCACTTCTTGATGGTCGTCCTCCATCATGCTCGCCCGATGGCCGTCCCCATCGTTGACCTTTTCTATCCGATGGCCGTCCCCATCGTTGATTTCCGGCAGCCGTACCCTGCCAGGTGGTCGTCCTCCACCTCTGATGGCCGTCCCCATCATATTTCTTTTATTCCCAACAGAGCAGCCGTACCCTGCTAGGTGATCGTCCTTCACCTTTGATGGCCGTACCCCATCATCTGTTTATTTCATTTATTCTTTAACCCGATGGCCGTCCCCGTCGTGGTCCCTTTTCCTTTTTAGCCCGATGGCCGTCCCCATCGTTGGTTACTTGACCTTTATGAACTTGATGGCCGTCCCCGTCATGTTTCATTAATCCCCAGAGAACTTTGCAGCTTTATCTTGATGGCCGTCCCCATCATAATATCCTATTTTTTCCTAGCTAGTCGGCCGTCCCCGTCTTAGTTTTACTTGTTTTTCCCCAGCTAGTCGGCCGTCCCCGTCTTAGCTTTACTTTTTATCCCCAGCATGTCGGCCGTCCCCGTCATCGCTTTGCTTCGCATACCACTTTACCCAGCAGTCGTCCTCTGCACGACGGTCGCCCTCCGTCGCCCATACTTTACAATATACTTTGTTTTGCCTTTACAATCTATATCCCTTTTCTTCTTCATTCTGTGAGTGCAAATTTTGGACTGTCTTTGGTATTCAACCACAAGTTATCTTGTTTGGCCTGTTAAGCCGTCGCTTACATCCTGCACAGCTAACTCATGTTTGAATAGGGGCAGCTGTAAACACCCCAAATTTGCCCTCACCCATTCACACCATGGCTTGTGATCATCTCATATGCATAAACACAATCATGTCATCTCACATCTCATTTTTGATTCACTGGATAGTTTCTAAGTCATCTGCACCTAGGGTTTGTGATATGAGCAATCCCAGAGCTTCTTGAGGCACTCCAAAGGCCACCAATCAATTCAAAGGGGTCCATGTGTGTTCTTATATCATATTCCATCTCCTCAAAGTCAAAATTGCAGATGAATCACAAGAACTAGGGTTTGAGTGGATGCAGAGCCAGGATGAACTGCACAGTTGACTGAGAATTAGGGCTTTGGTTTCAGAGGCCATAACTCCAAATTTTTTGGTCATTCTTGTTTCCATTGATCTCTATATGATATAGGGAGTATACATATCAATTTTCATGAGGAAATTCCATGGGGAAGTCATCTGATCAAGAGTTGACTTTTCAGACAAGTCAGTGCAAAATCAGGGCATCTGAGGCCCCCAATGACCCAACCAATGGGTGATCTTCATCATTTTGAGTGTATATGGTCTTTATTTGATCATGGAAGAAGATTGAAGTTCATAGAAATCAAGAATTTAGGGTTTTTGCAAATGTTGACTTTTTGGGCATAGTTGACTTTTCAAGAATGCATCATTTTAGGTCATTTTTCAAGCCATGATTTTGGATCCAAAAATGCTTCAAATGGAAAAACTTTGGTCATGAAAGTTGTAGATCTCATCTTTCCCTTTTCAAAAAGTACAAGAACATGATCTAATTCATCTTGGATCAAAAGTTATGGTTTGTTAAAGTTGGCAAAAATCACTAAAATTCAAGTTATGCACCAAATGGAAATTTTGCAAAACCTTGAACCAATGCATTTTGTAACTTCTAATTGGCTTCAAACCAGTATGCAAACATGTCTCTAAGTCATAAAATCAGAATTGAACCAAGAATGCCCATGGTTATAGCTCATGTAACTTGACTTTTCTCATGAAAGTTCAAAAAGCAACAAGTTGCAAAACTCATGATCATGCTCCCTCCTACTTGCAGCCTTGGATGCTGAGCTTTGCTAGCCTCTCACCTCACCTTGCTGCGCCAGCCCATGCCCATGTACTTGCCTAGAACCAAGCCCATGCCTCTCTTACAACCAAGTTGACATTTTGCAAAAGTAAACATCCCAATCAATAAAGGGCAGGTCACATCATCTGACCAATGAGATTAGTTTATGTGGATCACATGCTGGCTAAACATAAGAAGAAGCAAGGCTGAAACTCTCTCCACCATCACATTCACAAAAACACTCCATAGAGCAAAAGCCTTCGAATCTGCCTCCACAAACCACAAACACTCAAACCAATTCCACTACTCATCACACCATGCTCCATTGAGCCAAAACCAACAAGACACAAGCCTGAATCAAGCAATAACACCATTCCTCCATTTTCACTCTCAGAAGCAAAACCATTCGAAACTCACTCCACATGCCATAAACACCCAAACAAACTCCACAAACCTTCTCCACTCATCATCCTGATCACAAAGAACCACTCACATTGACCTGAAACAGCCTGAATCACCATCACCATTTTCAACTGAGCTTGAACAGAACTTGTTCAATCTCTCAAACCAGCCAACATAAACTCCTTCTAAGCATTCAAGGATCATCAGAGGACCAAGTAGAGTGGGTTGCATCAAAGGGAAAGGTCAGAAAGTTGCTGGGGTGAAAGCTTCGAAACTCAGGTAGCTCAAGAACATTTTTTCCAGAAATCATTTTTTAAGTTCTTAAGTTGTTCTATATGCTTCACTGATTGTTCTGATGCCTTTAGTTTTGAAAATGGTGGTGAAATGAGAATGTAATCGTGTTCTGAAACTCTGTGACCTAAAAAAGTATTTTGTTCGATTCATGAGTTTGGTGAAAAATAAATGAGTTTGGGCATGGGGTTTTGATTCAGTAAGTGGTGGGGATCATTTCCATGTTTTTGGATTTCATTTTAGTTAGGTTTTGAGAGTTTTGGAGATTTTCAGGTGGGGTTCCCACCGGAGAAGACGACCGGAGGTCTTCTCCGGCCACCTGAAAATCATTAGGGTTTTAATCAGGTCATTAAGTGCAGTTTGAATTTCACGCGTAGGATCAGTTGACTTGTTGACCTGCCGCGCGTTTGTGTGGCCCAGATGTGTCCTCATTAGCCCTAATCCACTTAATTAATTCGTAAAACATAATTAAGTCAGATTGCATCCTGTCCTTTGATTCACGCGCCAAGTCAATGGTCTTTCCCCAGCTTTAAATCTCATGCGTTGGATCAGAATACTTTCCATTTATCTTATTTTTATTTCATTTTTTTGTCATTTAACTTCCACAATTTATTTAAAATAGCAAAATTTATTAAAAAAAATCTGAAATTTTTTGTACAAGTTATTATTAAATTTCAGAACACAAAAATATTTTTATTTTATTTTTTATCATTAAAAAAGTATTTTTAAATATTTAAAAGATTATTTTTAATTGATTAATGAGAATTAATTAATTAAAAATACTTTTAGGTATTTAAAAATTACAAAAAAATTCATGAAATGTTCTAAGACATTTAGAAACATTGTCCAACCTTCAAACCAAATTTCTTTTTTGATCTTGATGCATTTTAAGAATTTTTCATTGAATTAAATCATATTTTGTGCATTATTTTGATCATAAGTTCAAAAATTCATTTCTGTCAATTGGTGAAGGTTGAGACATTGATTCTTCTTGCATTGTTTTGTGTTTAACATGTAGTTTCTAGGGTAAAAAGGCCATGAATTGTCCTTGCATTTTCAAATTGTTTGGCATTTGTTTTGTTAAGAACCCTAAAAAACCCTAATATCTTAGAAAATTCATATCTTGAGTTTGGTTGAGAGTTGAGAGCTCCCCTTTGGGCAGTGGTTCATTATAGGTCAAGGGTTTCTTTGGGTGCCATTTTCCATTTTTTATCTTAGGGTTTGCTTCTGTTTTTGGTTTGTGTTTGATGTTTGATCCATGAACCCTAATTTGGGCTTTCTTTTGCATCCCTCTTGCATTTCCTTGCATAACATGACTTGTCTTTGCATTTTGTGCATTCTTATGATTCATTTGACATCTTAAGACATGTATAAAGCATCTTTGATCATTGCATTACATATTTGCCATGTCATTTGTCTTGTATGATTCATAACTTTTCATGTATGTTCTTGGTTCCCAACTTACATCATTTGCATCCATAAGCTTGTATGATCATCTCCATTGTCTTGCCTCATGTTTGCAGCACCTCATAACATCATTAACATCATGTGCATGCTTCTGGTTTTGCTTAGCATCATATCATTTCATCTCATCTTGCATTGCATTGCATTTTCTTTCTAACATTGCAGGTGGTAAGTAAACTTGAGAAGTGGATTTGCCTTCACTTCTCATACCTCTTCTTTTCATCTCTCTTGCATCCATTGCTGCATTCTTACATGTGTTTGAGTTTGAGCTTGCTCATTCTTCTTCCTCCCACTTTCTTTCTTCAAGTGACTTGACTTCTTGAATGAAGCAAGTTGCTTTGCTTCTCTTGATCCTGTTCATCTGCTTCCTGGTGACTCCTTTGAAGATTGTTCTTGCAAACCTCACAAACCTTAGGATCATCCAAGCATGACAATGAATTAGGGTTTTGATTAGTCCCCCCATAGTTTTACCTTTGTGTCTCTCTTTGAGTCTTCTCTTCTCATCTCATAATCAGGGACTAAACCCTAAAGGCTTTAAGACTTTGTGATTAAGCTTATGCCTGCATCCTTCTCTTAGGATGGAGTGTATAACTTTAATCCTAAGTATTAAACCCTTAAGGTGTATAAATCCTTTAATCAATCCACATAATAATCATCAAGACATCACACTTGTAACTTGGGCCTTGCATTAGGGTTCTAATTCTTCCTTAAGTGGTCAAGAAGGACTAACCCTAGTGTTAATGGACAAGTCCTCCTCAAGTTGTCTTACAAATCATAAAACTCACTTCATCATCATACCATTAACTAAAATCCACTTAATAAAGGTTTGTTTTGTCATGGGTTTAATCCCTAATCATGGATTAAGTTGAGGAGTCTTCCTCAGCTTAAACATTCTCATCTATTATCCTTCTTTTAGGATGGTGTAATGGGTCTGTTTAATCTTTGATTATGGCTTAACCTCATTACTCAACACTAAACAAAAACACAAAAACATCTAAATAATCACAAGTAGGTTAATGACCTTAATCCTACATCAAAGGTGATTAAGTGTGAGAATCTGACTTCACACTTAAGGTATTCTCATTACCCCTAATCAGAGGGAAGATGTGATGAGTTTACTAAATCCATTGGTTTAGACTTAAGCTCATTTTCTTATGACAAAAATCAAAAAAAAAAAGAAATAAAAGACTGAAAACATAAAAAACAAACAATAATCGTCTCCTTCGGGATTCTTTTCTCATCATCTTCACTCACAATCGAGAACTCGCTTCTTCCGTCTAATGCAAGACAGTTAGCACCTGAGCCAGACAGGTCATACACTTGAGCATTGACAAGCAAGCAGTTCACAAGTCAATCCATCTTTCAGTCTCTTTGGGTCGAACTACGGTGTTCTGACTTCCTCATTGCACGAGAGGATACGTAGGCATAACTTAACAGTTATCGAACAAAAGTCTCTGTATATTCCCCCTCTTTCCAGCTTCATTCTTTAGCCTCATGATCTTGAGCTTTTCATTCTGTTCTTACACTGACACTCTCATACTTCACATCACTTATACACTATACACTGACACCTGTACATTCTTTTCCAGCTATCTTTACACACAAATTGCACTGACACTACCCCTTTAAAACACAAATCTTTTAAGCGTGGATCCCGTCGAGTACGACGGACAATCTGGGTGCTAATACCTTCCCAGGTTGTAACCAACCCCCTTTCTCAGTCTCTCTGGTTCGCAAACCGTCTTATCCATCTTTTTCTAGGTCTATGCAGCATTGCCTTTCCTCCGGGATAAAAATGCCTAGCTGGCGACTCTATTCATTCTCCAGTGAGTTCACGGCTGTGTGTTCTCATTGTCCCTCTCGCCGACCGTTCGCGCTTGTACCTGGATGCAAATCTTCGGGAGCGACAGCTTGGCGACTCTGCTGGGGAGACTTATACTGCAACCAGGGCTTCTGGTTCTTTTTGTGGGTTCCTCCTAGCGCTTGATTGATTTGTGTTTACTGGGGTGTTATGTGCTTGTTTGTGCTTGTATTTATTTTTGTTTATTGCTTTATGTACAGTCACTTTACTGCTTTCTTTACTGCATTTATATATCATACTGTCATTGTTGCTGGCTGGATCTGGTTTTTCTTTGGTGGGTGGGTGTTTCATTGAGAGTTAAGGTCCTATACCTGGGACCTGAGTGACACCTAGGCTAGAGTGAATCATATTCTTTCCCATTCCATTTCGGTCTGGTGCGGGAATATGAAACACGGTTCAGATATAGGTTTCTTCTTGAGAACTCTGTGTTGCAGATTTCCTGCAATGCTAGGGCTATCTGGGAAGCCTGCTAAGTCTGGATGACCTTTTAGTATTGACCTTCAGAAACTGAGGTGAATTAGAGGAGGAATTGTTATGGTTATTGTAAACACTGTACCTCCGGGTTAGAAGTGTTTACACTCCTCATAACTGATCCAAGTCTGAGGATCCTTGTTCTAGATCACCACCTGTGAGGGGGTTGGGCTGTTTACAGGTTTGCAGGTACCTTGACCTCAGAATACCCTGTTACTTTGACTTTGTTAAGAATGCTCCATGTTGGACAGTCCTTGTGATTCTGAACCCTGGACTTGTGGCTCTTTATTTGAGTCCCCCACCCTGGTTACTGGATTTATAGACCTCCATCTGGAATTCTTGGACACACATGGATCTATACCAAGGCAGTTAATCAGATCCAGCTCAGTCACAAACCCTTGCATTTCATTTGCATACATACCCATTGCATCATATTAACATGTGCTTATTTGTGTTTCAGGGTATCCATTTCTCATCTGGTTTTGGTTTTGACCCCATCTGCAGTTTTGACCTGTCTCCACCAGCACTTGCTTCAGCTGCCAACCATACTTCAGTTACTTGCATTAGCCAGTCAGTGGCCCACTCCTCAGCATCCTCATCAGCACTTATCCTACTCAGTCCTCAGCATCATGGCTCCAAAGAAAAGCAACATCACCTATCATTTCTTCCAACCAGACTTGTCAGACATCAGGAGGATCCAAACCCTGATCACCCCAGATCACATTCCTTTGTTCAGAGAGCATTATGGGGATATACTTGACTTGGTCATGGATCTGGACCCTTCTCAGAGAAGCCTCATCCACACTTGCATTCAGTTCTATGATCCTCCATTGAGATGTTTCACCATTCAAGACTTTCAGTTGGGGCCTCTTCTGGAAGAATACTCATCTTTGGTTGGTCTGCCCATCAAAAGAGAAATCCCATTCAACCCTGAAATGGTCTTTCCCAGCAATGGAGAGGTAGCCAAAGCTTTGTATCTGGAGCCTGTTTTGATTGAACAGCATATGACCTCTAAAGCTGGAATCCCTGGTTTTCATCTTGACTTCCTGATTTCTCAAGCTAGTCTGAAAGCTTCCTTGGGGGAGTGGAAAGCTGTTTGTGCTCTGTTGGCCTTAAGTGTATATGGAATTGTGTTGTTTGCAGATGAGCCTCGATTCATCAGTGAAAATGCAATCCACTTGTTCATCCTGAAGAACCCTGTGCCAACTTTATTGGGTGATCTCTATTACTCAGTACATCAGAGAAATGAGAAGCAGAGGGGAAGATTAGTGAGGATTTGTGCTCCATTATTCCATGCTTGGCTTCTCAGGCATCTACCAAGGACAGATGCATTTCTCAATCCTCATCAGCAAAGCAACTGGGCTAAGAGGCTCACTACTCTCACTTCAGCAGATATCAGATGGTGTACTCAGAGCACCAAAGGCAGAGATATGATCACCAGCTGTGGGCACTTTCCCAATGTGCCTTTGATAGGAGTCAAGGGAAGTATCAACTACAACCCTCTGCTGTTCAGGAGACAATTGGGCTATGCACTGGTCCACACTCCTAGGGTACAAGATTTGGTTGAGACCCTCTACTGCGAGAACAAGATTAGTTTGGCTGTTGTTAGGCAGGCTGCCTGGGCCTGGGATAATGTTCAAACCAAGGGAATCACCATTCTAGGGAAGTGCAATAATGTGGCATCAGTCCAATATTATGAGTGGTCCCATGCTAGGGCCCAATTCTCTGGAATGCCCTTTACCATAGAAGACATGCCTGAGTCGTCTTCAGCACCACCCCCTGCCACTATTAGTTTGGAGGAGTTTGAGAGCTTGAAGGAAAGAAATGAGAAGTTAACTCAAGCCTTGCAGAAGACCCTCCGGGAGAGGAGTGAAGGTATGAGGGAGATTGAAAGATTGGAGAAGTTGAAAGTGGAACACTTGACTAAGATCGAGAAGTCTGGAGATTATATCAACAAGTCTAAAGCTGGTGAGCAGATTCTGAAGAACGCTTGCAAAGAAGCCCAGTTCCAAAGAGCAAAGACAGACTTGTATTTGAAGGAGAGTCAGGCCAGGTGGGTCCGGATCACTGAGGCCCGTACTCTGGAAGACAAGAGAGTTCAGGACAAGATGGAGCAGATGGAAAAAGCCCTGGCAGCAGCCCAGGAGGAAATATCAGAGCTGAAAATCAAAGCAGGATTGAAGAGGTCTAAGGACCAAAGTCAGAACAAGAAATTGGCTGCAGCTGTTGCAACAAGAAACCTTCTCATCAGAAGTCTCACGGAGCATCCGGCTGATCCTGTGACCGAAGCACTTCTCAAGGAAGTTCGTGAGGATGAGTTTGGCCTTGGAGTTTGATCATTTGCTTGTTGTTGTTCCTTTCCATGTACTTTTGCTTTTTTGTGATGTATTTTGACCCCTTTGAGGGCTTGTGTTGTAAAAATGAACAAATTGTATTGTTTCGCTTTTGTAATATATTTGTGTTAGTTTCCATCTGGGTTACTTCAAAAGCAACTTCAACAGCATCATCTTCAAGGGTCTGGAAGGGTCAAAACTGAAGGCCAAACCGGATACCTTGAGAACAAATAAGCATAACTGCATTGCATGCTAACCCTTTTGTTTGTTTTGTAGGTTTTGTTTTGTTGTTGCTAACCTCTGTTGTGATGTTCAGGAAGTATTGCTCGCCGCCGGGTATTTCCTCTCAACAGGCCTCACAGGTATCCAACTAGAAACAACCTTCCGGGAATCCAGATGGATCAGATGCAACAAGACCTTACAGAGGTCAGAAACCAGATGGCAAACGAAAGGTTAGAGATGAGAACGCAGATGACGCAGTTCATGGAAGTTATGAACAACATGGCTCAGAGCCAGGAGAGACTGAGGGCCATGGTGGAGAGGCAAAATCAAGAGGAGCCTCATGTAGGAACTGCAGGCACCAGTAATAATGAAAGGGTGCAACCACATGTTACCCCCCCTGTGTTTGGCCCACATCTCCATCCAGAGGCTAACATCCCAGTCAACATTCAAGGGACAGCCACTGCAGCCAGAGTACTTCAAGAAGATCCTCAGGAGGACCAGTATACAGTAATGGGTGCCGGAGAGGAAACATATGATAGACGGTTGGAAGAAATAGCTGATAAGTTGAGGTCCTTAGAATCTCAAAATTCTTTGGGTTTCGACGTCATGGACATGGGTTTGGTAGAAGGGGTCAGGATTCCCCACAAGTTCAAGCCTCCTTGTTTCGAAAAGTATAATGGGACTTCATGCCCCCGGACTCATTTGCAATCATTTCTGGGAAGGCTGAAGGCCTATACAATGGATGAGAAACTTTGGATGTTCTACTTCGAAGACAGCTTGACTGGAGCATCAAGGGAATGGTATTCCCATTTGACAAGGGCAACTGTGAGATGCTGGAAGGACCTGGCAGAGGCCTTCATCCGACAGTATCAATACAACTTAGACATGGCACCCAACAGGACTCTCCTAATGGGAATGTCACAGTCGTCAAGGGAAAGTTTCCGGGAATATGCCCAGAGATGGAGGCAATTGGCTGCTGCCGTTCAACCCCCTATGTCTGAAAGGGAAATGGCAGACATGTTTATGAATACTCTTCAGGGAACGTATATTGACAGGTTGGCTGCTTTCTCTTCCACCAGCTTCGCAGATGTTGTCATAGCTGGGGAAAGAATTGAAAGCCTGTTAAAAATGGGTAAGATCTCCGATAATGGTGCCAGCTCGTCCAGTAGTACAAGGAAGCCTTTTGCAGGCCCGAGAAGAACTGGCGAGACCAATGCCATTCACACCAACAGGGGTAGGCCCCAATATGTTCAAAGGTCAATCGCAGCAGTCACTATCCCTGCTCCAGCTCATCCTCAGCCAGTTTATCAACCTCCGCAACAAAACTTCCAACAACAACCTCAGTATCAGCAGAATCAATATCCTCCAAGAAACTACAACAACAACTCCAACAACAACAATCAACAGAGGCCATTCCAACAAAGGCCATCCCAAGCTAACCGAGTGATCGACCCGATCCCAATGCCGTATGCTGCCTTGCTGCCACAACTTCTGAAACTCAACCTAGTTGAGCTAAGAACGTTGGCACCCCCGGATCCCAACAGTCTACCAAGGAACTATGACTCCAATGCTAGGTGTGCTTTTCATTCAAACGCACCTGGTCACAGTATAGAAAAATGCAGGGCTCTGCATATGAAGGTACAAGACTTGGTAGACTCCAAGGCTCTGAATTTTGCGCCTCCGCCCAATGTCAATAAAAACCCAATGCCAAACCATGGTGGTCCCCGAATTAACGCTATTGAAGAAGACAGACCGTCTTATTTAATAACCAGTGTGGATCAGATCAGGACACCATTGGTGGAAATCAAAGCTCAACTCCGTGAAAACCAAATATTTCCGGGATGTGAACTAGGGTGTCCCTACTGCAATATTTCATGGAATGGGTGCGAGGACCTGAGGAATGGCATTGACAGCCTTATTCAGAGTGGTTTGCTACAGATCACTACATCATTTCCGACAAATCCGGCAACTGCATCAACAACGGTTTCAGAACCTCCTACAACTGCAGCAACTATTGTTCCCGACAACTCATCAGCAACATCAACTAGTACTTCATTTGTCCTCCCAAATGATCAGTTTTCAACAGTTTCTCCTGCTACAACTTCAGCTTCATTCCATTTCGAATCTCCATCAACAACAACAACAGTCCTTCCAACAATACCTCCTACAACTCCAGCAATCAATCATGAAGATGTCTCCACTGTTACCATATTCTACGATCCTGAAAATAATTCCGCCTACCATTCAGAAGGTGCTGCTCCCACCAGAGCACCAGTTACAATCTTTTATGATCCACAGACAATTACAGTCCCTTCTGCAGCAGCAATCAGTCCAGTCACTGTCACGGTGCCTGGACCAGTACCATATGAAAGCAATAGGGCCATCCCTTGGCACTATGGCTCTGACGTGTACTACGAAGGAAAAAGAATCACTCTTGAAACATCAACACCTGCACCACAAGTAGATAATGTGGGGGGAGGCGGAGGCTTCACTCGAAGCGGACGTCTCTTCGCCTCACAAGTTCAAAGACCTACTGCCGAAGCAGAAGCTGCTGCCAAGGCAAAAGGAAAGAGCCCGGTGCAGGAAGATCCAGCTGCCAAAGAAGCCTTGAAGACACCGTTCGATCAAGAAGTTGATGAGTTTATGAGAATCATCAAAAAGAGTGATTACAAAATTGTGGATCAACTTCACCAGACGCCATCCAAAATCTCTATCCTCTCACTGCTTATGTGCTCCGAAGCCCATCGGAATGCACTACTTAAAGTCCTGCACGCAGCTTACGTGCCTGAGGAGATTACTGTCAACCAATTGGAAACCGTGGTTGGGAATGTTACTGCTAGCAATGGGCTAGGGTTTACCAATTCTGACCTGACAGTGGATGGCCGCAATCACAACAAAGCCTTGCACATAACCATGATGAATGAGGCAGGAGCCATATTACCTAAACCAGAAGACGATTGGGATGAAAAAGATGAGAAAAAGTGGTCAAGTGATTGGAGAGCTCGAAATATGCTAATTTCAGCACTTAGTGCAGATGAGTATTATCGAGTTTCCCATTGCTCGACAGCTAAAGAAATGTGGGATGCTTTAGAAATTGCTCATGAGGGCACAACTGAAGTAAAACAGTCCCGCATTAACACACTTAATCAAGAGTTTGAACTCTTTCGCATGAAACAAGGAGAATCTATTCCCGACATGCAAAAGAGATTTGTTCATCTTATTAATCGTTTGAATGTACTTGGAAAACCGGTTTCCAATGATATTTCTACTAATAAAATTCTGAGATGTCTTAGCAGGGAATGGCAACCTAAAGTGACAGCTATCAAGGAAGCCAATGATCTAACGACACTCACAATGACTACTTTGTTTGGAAAGCTGGAGGAACATCAGCAAGAACTAGAAAGTCTAGAAAAGTTTGAAAACAAAAGTAAAAAGGGAAAAGAGAAGAACAAAGACAAAGAGGGTGAGAAGAGGCCTATAGCTCTTATGGCTTCAAACTCAAAGTCCTCACAAAAAGAGCTAAGCAACAATGAGTCAAGTAGTGACGAAGACTCCGGTGACGAAGAAATGGGACTTTTTGTTAGGATATATAATAGATTCATTCGAAAGAATGGAATAAAGCATTCCGACAAAAATCTCATAAACTTTAGAAGACAATCTATGGATTCAAAACAGGAAGAGGTTAAGAAGAATAGAGAAAGAGGGTCTTGCTTTAATTGTGGCAAGTCCGGTCATTATAAAACGAATTGCCCTTTAAAGAAAAAGGATAAAGGAAAAGCTCCTCCAAGAAGGTATAATAATAAGAAAATAAGAGCTTACATTGCTTGGGAAAGTGATAGTGATTCATCAAGTACACAATGCACAAGTGATAGCGATGAAACCGCAAATTTGTGTCTTATGGCTCACACCAAAAATCAGTCCCATCACAAGAAGAAAAGTGATGATAAAAAGGTAAAACAAGCTTATTATAACAACTTCTCTTCCATGTCTTTTTCTGAATTGAAAGTAGCTTTTGAAAAACTGCATAATGAAGCTAAAGAAGCATTTAAAAGGTTAGCTTCCGATAAAAGAATTTTTTCATACTTGGAAGGTAAAGTACAATATGCTGAAAAAGATTTAGAATGCTTGAAAGCTAGTATTGCAGAAAATTCAAAAGGTATTGATATTGATGGTTGTAGTAAAATTAGGCATTGTGAAAGGTGCCACATTTGGCAACAAGAGGTCATATCTCTTAAAGCCAAATTGGAAAAAGCCTTGCAACCTAAGATTACTTATGCCGTCGATACGAGATTGTTTAAAAAGTCATTAAATCCTCCATATGCAAAATATTCTTTTGTTCCAAAGGATTTAAAGACAAATAGTAAAAATCATCATTATCGTAGTGTTTGTCACTATTGTTGTCATGTTGGCCATACCATTGAGAAATGCAAGTTTAGAAGATTTCTTGTTCCTAAAGGCTTTTATCAATGGAAGCCTAAAGACAACCATGTTATTACTTACCCACTTGGACCCAATAAAAATTGGGTACCTACCTCTCTCTTTTGATATTGTAGGATGAGTGTCTTGCATCCATGGAAAGAAGATGGTTTCTGGACATCGGATGTTCAAGGCACATGACGGGTGACATATCACTTTTTATTGACTTCAAAGCAAAGAAAAAGGGATATGTTACTTATGGAGACAATAACAAAGGAGCAATACTTGGTAAAGGTAGTGTAGGTAATCCCCCTACCACTACTATTTCTGATGTACATCATGTCGAGGGACTTAAACACAATTTGTTAAGTATAAGTCAACTATGCGACAAAGGTTATAAAGTGTCTTTCACAAAAACATGTTGCAAAATTGAACATACCGAACAAAATGTTGTGTTTAAGGGTGTTAGAGTAAACAATATATATATGCTTGATCTTTTGAGCGTATCCTTAACAAGCACTAAATGTCTAGTACCCTTAAATGATGATTCATGGCTATGGCATAGACGCTTAGCGCATGTTAATTTCGATTTGCTTAACAAGTTTATATCCAAGGATCTAGTGGTAGGTCTTCCAAAAATAAAGTTTTCAAAAGACCACCTATGTGATGCTTGCCAAATGGGAAAACAAACAAGGGTCTCTTTTAAATCTAAAAATATAATTTCAACTTCAAGACCCCTTAAGCTTCTCCATATGGATCTCTTTGGACCATCTAGGACAAAGAGCTTAGGTGGAAACTATTACGGTTTTGTAATAGTAGATGACTACTCTAGATTCACTTGGACTATCTTTCTTCATAGCAAAGATGAAACTTTTTCTGCTTTCAAAAGTTTTGCAAAGCCGTCCCAAAATAAAATGAATTCTAAAATAGTTACAATCCGAAGCAATCATGGAGGTGAATTTCAAAACCACCTCTTTGATAAGTTTTATGACAAGTATGGCATTGAGCATAACTTTTCAGCTCCTTGAACTCCACAACAAAACGGTGTTGTGGAACGCAAAAATCGAGTTTTAGAGGAATTGGCAAGAACAATGCTCAATGAGGGTGGATTACCAAAATACTTTTGGGCCGATGCAATTAGTACGGCATGTTATGTTCTCAATAGGATTTTAATTCGTCCTATTTTGAATAAAACTTCTTATGAAATTTTAAAAGGTAGAAAGCCCAACTTGTCTCATCTTCATGTGTTCGGTTGTAAATGTTTTGTCTTGAATAATGGTAAGGAAAATCTTGGGAAGTTTGATGCCAAAGCTGATGAAGGTATTTTTCTTGGTTACTCTCAATCAAGCAAAGCATATAGAGTGTATAATAGGCGTTTACTTTCTGTCGAAGAATCTGTCCATGTTTCTTTTGATGAGTCTTACCCAAAAATTGTCGGAAAAGGTATCTCTTTTATTGACGCAGGTGTATCTACACAAGACATACTCAAAGAAGCTGGTTCGGAAATTGATCAATCCGAAGCGGTTGCTATTGAGAAGGAGGAAGATACATGTATTGAAAAAGATAAAGAGGAAGGAACATCCAAAGTGAAGGATCTTCCACTAGCTTGGAAATCCTCTAAAGACCATCCCATAGACAATATATTGGGAGACATTTCAAAGGGAGTGTTGACTCGTTCTAAGATAAGTAATTTTTGTTCTCACTTCGCTTTTGTATCACAAGTGGAACCTAAAAACGCTAAAGAGGCCTTGGTTGATGAATTTTGGCTAATGTCCATGCAAGAAGAGCTAAATCAATTTAAAAGAAATGACGTTTGGGAACTTGTCCCTCGTCCGCAAGATCATCACATCATAGGTACTAAATGGGTTTTTAGGAATAAACTTGATGAAAGCGGAGTGATAACTAGAAATAAGGCACGCTTGGTAGCACAAGGGTATAACCAAGAGGAGGGCATAGATTATAAGGAGACTTATGCTCCGATTGCTCGCCTTGAAGCCATACGTCTTTTGCTTGCCTATGCGTGTTCTATGAATTTCAAGCTTTACCAAATGGACGTAAAGAGTGCGTTCTTAAATGGTGTTATAAATGAAGAAGTATATGTTTCACAACCTCCTGGTTTTGAAAATTCTGAATATCTAGATCATGTCTATAAGTTAAAACGTGCTTTATATGGTCTTAAGCAAGCACCTCGTGTGTGGTATGAAAGACTTAGCAAATTTCTACTTGATCATGGATATTCTAGAGGTAAAGTGGATAATACACTTTTCATTAAACACAAAGGAAACCACATTCTTTTAGTTCAAGTTTATGTAGACGATATCATATTTGGTTCAACTAACATACACTTGGTCGAGGAATTTTCTAATGTTATGCAAGGTGAGTTTGAGATGAGTCTCATGGGGGAGTTGAACTACTTTTTAGGCCTCCAAATAAAGCAACTTGATGAAGGTACATCAGTATGTCAAACTAAATACTGTAGAGAGCTGCTCAAATGGTTTGGAATGAATGATTCTAAATCAATTGACACTCCCATGCCTACCAATGGAAACTTGGACAAAGATGAACATGGTAAGGGGGTTGATGTCAAAAGGTATAGAGGTATGATCGGATCTCTTTTGTATCTTACTGCTTCTAGACCAGACATCATGTTTAGTGTGTGTATGTGTGCAAGATATCAATCAAATCCTAAGGAATCCCATCTAAAATCAGTCAAGCGTATATTTAGGTATCTTAATGGAACACCTAAATATGGGCTTTGGTATTCCAAAGGAAGCGATTGTAGCTTAGTAGGTTATTCTGATTCTGATTTTGCTGGATGCAAATCAGATAGGAAAAGCACTAGTGGCACATGTCATCTGTTTTCAAATTCTTTGATAAGTTGGCATAGTAAAAAGCAAGTATCCGTAGCTTTGTCTACTGCAGAAGCTGAGTATGTCGCAACCGGTAGCTGTTGTGCTCAAATTCTGTGGCTAAGACAACAACTACAAGACTTTGATATTGAACTTAAACGTATTCCAATTAAGTGTGACAACACTAGTGCCATTAATCTCACTAAGAATCCTGTTTTACACTCGCGCACAAAACATATTGAGATTCGACATCACTTCCTTCGCGATCATGTTGAAAAAGGCGATGTTGTTTTTGAGCATGTTGATACTAAAAATCAGCTTGCTGACATTTTCACTAAACCTTTGGCGACTGAACCATTCTTCAACATTCGTCGTGAGTTAGGGATTCTTGATCTCTCCTCATTGGTGCCTTAAGTTTGATTGATATTGTTTCTATTTATCTCATCATATTTGCTAAGTTTTGATTGTAGTCTTCACTAGTGCCTCATGAGAATACTACGATGGAGGTAATATCGTTCCTCTCTTCACCTTGGTAATATTGTATGATCAATGTATGTTTGAGTAATGATCTTTTGTTTACATGAACTTCTTTTCATATGAATGTTTGAACATTGATTTTTGTTATTCTTAAGCATGCATACTTTGTTGCATTTCATTTAACTGCATAATGGTTGTTTTGCTTCTTTATAAATGTGTCAATTCCTAAAAATCACTGAAATATTCAAATTTTCGCATAATGAATCGATCCCAACATTCATGAATCGATTCATGTTTGTTTTATTTTAATTTCTGTTAAACCAATTACAGTATGTATTGATTCATAAATCCTTGTATCGATTCATTCTCATTTACAAAACCAAAAATTCGCATAATGAATCGATCCCAATCTGCTTGAATCGATTCATGATTTAATTTTGCAATTTCTTTCAAAATCAGTTACAGTATGTATTGATACATACTTACTTGAATCGATTCATAGCAGTTTGTCTTTTTAAATTTTTCGCATAATGAATCGATACATACATGAATGAATCGATTCATACTGACGAAAATTCAGTTTTTTTTAAATGAATCGACACATCAGCAACTACCATGACATTTGTATCAGTTACAAAACCCCTTTATCTCCATTATGTCTCTCTCATTATCTCATTCACATCATTTGCATCAAAACCTAACTGTTCCAAAAACCCCTCTTCTTCTCTCAAACCCTAATCTTCCACCATGCCTCCAAGAATTCTGCTTCCAAGAGAAAGAAGTGAACGAAAAGGCAAAGAACCTGTTGGGTCTTCTTCTCAGGCTCCTCCTATTCCTGAAATTCCTTCATCCGAGACTGCAATCCTTCATCCGACCATCATTGAAGAATTTGAAACTTCCTTTAAATCAAGGTTAGTAATGAAACCTCATATGTTTGATCCTAGTGATGCTCGTACTCTAGGTTTGGAAGAAGTTGCGGCTTTAATCGACGCACAAAGTCTTGGATTCTTTTTATATGTTAAAGATGAGTATCATGAAGATTTTATTCGTGCTTTCTATGCTGGTGTGAAAACTGCAAGAGGATATATGTTTAAATGTTTAATTGGAACAAGAACATATCGGTTTGAGGCTGCTGACTGGGCCACAGTGTTCAGTATGCCATCTGAAGTTGATGATTTGCAGATGTGGCATGACCAGAGTTTCGAAACTCAGTTTAATTTAAAGGAATTCTGTGCATCCATTTCTAAGTTGGATAGACCTCTTGCTGATGATGAGCCACTAACTTCAGGTATGATCAAAAGTGTACCAAGAATTCTGCACTGGATCCTTTCGCATATCTTGCGTCCAAGGTCCGGTGGACATTCTCGTTTGGACAAGCCGGATATCCATTTGCTGTACATTTTGCTGAAAAAGATTCCCTTAAATTGGGCAAATTACTTTGTCAAGGGTATCTTCCTTACGCGAAACAGCTCCAAAAACATTACCCTTGCCTATGCTTCTCAAACCATGAGGATTATCAAGTTTTGGAAAGTCACTTTTCCTCCTGTGCCTCTCGTATCAGTCTCAAGTGTGCAAGAATTCAACAATGCCACACTTTCTCATATGGGGTATCGATGGGACATCGAGCGTCGCTGTTACTACTTCTTTGAACGCAGCACACGTACTCACATTTACAACTTTGACAACCCGGCTGAACACATATATGTTGAAGAAAACAGGGATGAAGATATGAAAGAAGTTGAAAATCCTCCTGATGCGCCTGCCAACACCGGATGAGGTGAGTGGATACCACAAAGGTGGTCTCCCACAAACTATGATCCTGCTCCCTCATCGGCTGCACCGACTTCCTCTACTTCTGCTCCAGCTTATCTCACTGACATGTTTTCACAATTGGAAGTTGCAAACAATGCCCGACATAAGGAAGCTCGTGCATGGCATGTCCACCAAACGGAATGGCATAAGGAGCATCGTGAATGGCATGATGACCATACTCGCATGTACCATAATCAACATTCCTGGCATACTGAACTGGTTAAGTGGCATCAAGTGTTTTATAATGAGATGTCTGGATTTATGGATGATTGCCGTTCTCACCCGGGCATTATGGAAAGGTTTCAAAGCACCGAAGTCAATAGGCATTTCCGGCGTTATGCTTTCATGGGGCAGAATCCAGATGAAATGCCTCCTCCACCTCCTCCTCCAAGCTTCCGTGACCCTGATCGTGATGATGCGGAGTCGTGTGGTGGCCATTTCCCTCATTGACGCATTTCATATTGCATTTCATCATTGTGTGTTGCTTGAGTTTCTTTTGTTTTTCATGTTTGAACAATTTATGTTTTGGTTTGGCTATGTAATTCGCAACTTTCTTTGACAATTTCACTGCCTTGATTATGTAATTTGCTTTTGTTTACATTGTTTGCGCTTTCCATTTCATTCTTTGTGAGTGAATTTTGCCTTTGTATCTTAGTTTTGCTGTTTCTGGTTCATCATCTATAACTCTTTCTTGCTGTTGACAAAGGGGGAGAAAAAGGCAAGTGTGAAAAGACAATGACAGGCACAAACTCAGGGGGAGTACTCTCTCACACTTCAAAATTTTGTCATCATCAAAAAGGGGGAGTTTGTGAGCAACCTTAGTTTTGATCGATTATAAATTTTAAGTGTTTTGTGTTTGTTTCATATTAAGAAATATGCTTGTTTTATGTTGGTTCTCTTGTTTCTCAATGTTTATGAATTTTTGGAAAATCACGCATAATGAATCGATTCATTCTAGCTTGAATCGATTCATGCTGTTGAGAGGTTTCTGGATTTCGCAAAATGAATTGATTCATCCTTTGATGTATCGATTCATGCTGTTTAAATAATTCTGTTTTCTTAAAATTGATCAGTATGAATCGATTCATTCAAGCTTGAATCGATTCATTCTTCTGTTATTTGTCTAACAGATTCTGCATACATATATGTGCTTTTTGTTTCATTTCAAAACAAATCACAGATTACAGAAATTGCAGAGACGAATTTTGTAGTGATTAAGCATTGAAGAACACATCAAGATATGGTTTGTAGAGTGTTGGAACTTCAATGTTGAGCAAGTTTTAAACCTAGAATCAAAGACATCTTCATCATCTTCTCAAAGATCTTAATTCAAGAACATCAACAAGGGTGTTTGCTGTCCTGTGAATTGAAGGCTTTCGAGATAACGTTCAGTGGTACGATCGTAGATCCAGCTGAGTTGAAGATTGATAGAAGGTTTCAAGGAAAAACCAACTGGGTTTTCCTTCAAGAACGGGCGTGTTCTTGAGGGTTTTGTGAGTCACGTTTACAAGTCAGATTCAGCCGCAGCGAGAGTCGTGGAACCGGTGGATTGATTGTATAACTTGCAGGAAATCTTGATTGGGCTAAAATCGAGTGGAGGTTGATACAATAGGAAATTCTAGGAGTTTAGAATTCTGGTATTTGTATTCGAACCTTGTAATCAACGGATTCAGTACTTTGATATAAGAATTCTCAATTTCGATTTGAAATTGAGAGGGAGACGTACCCACACGCGAGGACGACCGTGGGGAACTTCCTTACCAAATCTCGGCGTATTGTTTCTCCTCTCTATCTTTACTTTCGTTTTAAATTTGTTTTTCGATTCATTGGAAATTGATTTAGTGATAGGTGCATTCAACTGTTTTTCATATTGTGTGTTTAATCCTTTATCATAGCAATCGTAAAATCCAGCACGTTATCGCTTGTCTGGTCTTCTAGTGGCCGGTTCAGAATAGACGCTTGTTTATTCAGGACCTTCGTTTCCATATTTCTTTGAAAACTCTGAAATTTTTTTTAAATCCTTGAAAATAAGGAGGTGATCCATTCACCCCCCCTCTAGATCACTCGCCACAGCGACTAACACATTCCTGTGAAAATTACTCTAATACTCGTGTGTAAGAGAAAAGAGAATTGTCTGGAAAATGTACGTGTAACACCATTTATCTTTCAGTTATAAAATTAGGATTTCTTTTATTTCTTGTTCAAAGTTTATGCTTTCAGTAATTTGTTTTTAAGCCATTTACTTTCGAGCAATTTACATTCTAGAAATCCTTTATTGCGAACTTTAAGTTCTTTGTTAGTTTCATTTTACAAACATATCCATACTTTAATATAAACAAGAACAATTTCGTTAAGATATAGTTCGACAGAACTTACAAGAAAACTAGTAAGACTTGTATATTAAGAAACAAACCCTAAGAATTTAGCACATGTGTCCTAGGACTTATGTGGTTGGTCCTACAAGTAACCCAGTTCCAAGGAATTGGTAAACCAGAGGTTGTTCGCCAAAAACACAAGAGAGCAAATTGACATGCCCAGTGGGACAATGCTAAAATACTAAAGGATTCTTCTTAATCCAAAAGAGTCTTATTACGTTATATGATTTTAAGAAGCGGTAAATTAGCTGTGACTGACGTATAAAGACCTAGGCGAACTAAAGTGAGAAAAATGGCTATCCCGCCAGTAAATCCTGATGAAATTCCAGTTTCCAATGCTATTCCTTCGACATGGGGAAATATGGAAACAATCCACGTTTCAGAAGGGGGAAATCCCTCGTCATCTGGATCGATACCAGCGGTGTCTTTCTCTCAGTGTGCACCCAATTCTTCCAATATGGGACATTCGATACCTATGGGAACCCCTCCCCCTGGAGGGAGTAACTTTAGGCCATATCAAACAAAATTTTCCACGCCTATGTTTGGAAGAGAACAACCTTATGGAATGCCAACTTTAGTGATGGCTAGTTTACATAACGCAACACCTTTGTATTCTGATGCCATGGTTCACATGTCTTCACCATTACAAGGGTCAGGTTATGGTGGGAACGTTAGTAGACCAAAACAACCCCCACCAGGATTCCAAAGGCCAACAATTACAACTAATTCTGCGCAAGCAATACGTCAAAAAATGGACAAAAGTAATCATGAAATGGTCCATAGGTTGACGCAACAAATGGGAGAAGTATTTAACCCTTTAATACAAAGCACTACTCAAACGAATCAAATATTCGCAGCGCAACACATTGCTGAGTTCTTTGGAGTCCCTCAAATTCGAAAAAGAGAACCTGTGATTCAGAATCCAGTAATCAATGTCGAAGAAGAACCAACAATAAATCAAGTACGTTTAGGCAATCCTCAGGCAAATTCTAGAATCCAAGAAGATATTGTCGAACAACCTCGTGTCGAAGTCCCTATCAAACAAGAGCCTAGGAGGTTGATAGTTTAGAGAGGTCAAGATGCTGATGACATTTTACAATAGAGAATGCGTTATAATAATCAACCTGCCGAAAACAATTTGGTAGTCATAGTAGAAAGAATAATGGCGCAAAATGGGGTAAACGTGGGGTTTCATAGACCTAGTTACGCTTCCCCACTTTCTGAATATGTTTTACAACAAGAATTACCTCCAAGGTGGAAAATCCCCAAATTCACAAAATTTTCAGGGGATACTAGTGAATCCACCATAAAGCACATAACGCGTTACTTGATCGGAGCGGGCGAAATAACACGTAATGAAAACCTGAGGATGAAATACTTCCCAAGCTCTTTAACGAAAAATGCGTTTACTTGGTTTACGTCTGTACCAGCAAGTTCCATACATACATGGACTCAGTTGGAGAGGTTGTTCCATGAACAATTCTACATGGGACAAAATAAAATAAGCCTGAAAGAATTAGCCAACATTAAAAGAAAATTCTCAGAGCCTATAAATGATTACCTTAACAGATTTAGACTGTTAAAAGCAAGATGTTTCACGCAAGTACCATAACAAGAACTGGTCGAAATGGCTGCAGGAGGTCTAGATTATTCCATAAGGAAGAAACTAGATACTCAATACTTAAAAGATATGGCACAATTGGCAGATAGGGTGAGGTAGATCGAAAGGCTAAAAGCTGAGAAGTTTAGGGCTAACAAAGGTAAAAAAGAAAGAGTGGCCTATGTAGGAATATGCCAAGAAGATGACTGTGACGAAGAAGAATCAGTCGTTTTCGATGACCAAGAAATTGACTTGGAATAATTAAAGCAAGGTCCACTATATTTTTGCAAAATGTTAACTCCGTCGAATGGAAAGAATCCTGTCGAACCGGAGAAGAACAATAAATTCCCTAAAAGAACATATACGTTCGACGTCACCAAGTGTGACGAAATCTTTGATTTGTTGGTAAAAGATGGTCAACTGATAAGACCACCAGGTGTTAAAGAACCCCCTATTGACCATCAGAAAAAGAGAGGTTTTTGTAAGTACCATAATTTTCTGGGTCATAAAACTTCTCAATGTTTTATTTTCAGGGATCTAGTTCAAAATGTAATTCAGGATGGAAGGCTGAAGTTTGGGGATAAGCCGAAGCAGCAAATAAGGATTGACACCAATCCTATACAGATCATGGAGGCCAACTATGTTGAACCATTCAACATGAATATGGTCGAAATGGAGAAGATGTCTGATGATATATTTGAGATGATTGAAGCCACTGAAGGCTTCGAAACCTACGATAATATGGTGGGGATTAATGAAGATCTCCCTATCCATCCCAACGTGGAAGAAGTGTCCAAAGACGAATTAACCATACCCGTATTGATCAAGGTTATTGATGATCTTGAGGAGAAGGACATTGTCAAGGCCAATGAGGGTTTCGATATTCCAAAACAGATTGAGACTATTGAGGGTATCGACAACGCCACCAACGTTGAGATTACTGAAGATTTTAACAATCTGAACAAGGTTGAGGCCACTGAGGGTTTTGACCATCAAGACAAGACCAGGGTTACTGAATGCTCTGAGTGTCTGAAAAAGGAAGCTACTGAAGGCTTCGACAAGAGAAACAACAACTTGGCAGAAGACGGAATAATATGGGACACCTTGGGAGAGCCTAGCGGAAAATTCAACTACTTGGTGAAATACACCGCTCCTGCCAGTGCCCATATTGGCATCAACAAAATCCAACCAACAGGTTGGGAAGACATCCTTGAGAACAATGAGGAAAAATCTGATGTTTCCCTCAGCATTGAGAAGAAGGCTACTGAAGGCCTCAACAATGAAGACAAGACTGCTGAAGGTGTTGCTCCTGACCAAGCAAAAGAAGATGATACCGGAAACCTCACCAATGCTGTCGAAACTACAAACGAGAGCACTACACAAGCCAGGGTGGAAACTGTAGAAGAAGCCCTCATCAAGAAGATGGATAAGTTGAGCATTGCTGGAGGAAAGAAAATAGATATCAACATGGTAGAAGCCTCTCGAGAGAGTAAAGAGAAGAATAAAATGGAACGTTGTCGAGAGGAATACCAAAGGACAGCCTACCCAAAAGAAGATGAGAACTTGGCAGAATTCATTCAAAGATATCAAAAGAAAAAGACTGAAGTAATGTTATGTCCAAGATGCAGCACCATATTCGACAGAAAAGCAGCATCAAACTTGGAGGCTGTGGAAAAGACCAAAATAAGAGGAAATTGGGGACCAAGTCCAGCAGTCAAAACATGTAGATGTGATTCAAGAGAAGGCAAGTATCATTTTCAGAACCCTGGGGGCAGATACTATAACACCTACAAACCGTCTGGCAGGGTACTTGATGATAGATGGGTGCAACCCATTAGAGATGCCCAAGGACCAAGAAAATGGAAGAATTTTGAAGTCCAGAGAGGATCTTCAGTCGAAGTAAAGAAAGAAACTGGGAAACAGAAGCCAAGACCGTACCCCTCATAGAATTATAAAGGAAAAAGCCCTATGTTAAAGTCTCAATGGAGGAGATTCTAGAGGCAGAAAAGGGTTGAGAAAGAAGCAGCAGATGGACTCAACATCAAGAAGAAAAACACTGACGAAGACAAAGCAGAGTCTAGCAGAAACACTCAGGAAACAGAGAATGACAAACCTCACCAAAGGAACAACACCAACAACATGCTGCAGTTGTCGAAACTCACCAACACATTATCAAAAGGTGACGAAGCAATTGACAACTTTGAGTCTGACGAAGAAGGTTCGTTTGACGTAATATGCAATGTAGTGTCAGTCCTCCCTAGAGATTACGACAGGGTGATGGAAATTGAAGACGAAGAAGAGAACATGATAGACAACACCGTGGGACCAAGGCCCGTATGTTCTTACATCATGAATAACGGTTGTTTCGAAGTACAGAATGCCTTCTTTGAGAAGCCAGACGAATCAATGAGGGGACATTTGAAACCTCTATTCATAAAAGGGAAGGTCGAAAATGTAGACGTCAACAAAATATTAGTGGATGGGGGAGCTACGGTGAATATAATGCCCCACTACATGCTAAGAAAAATTGGGAAAGATGACTCTAATGCAAAACCACACAACATGGTCCTGTCGAACTATGAAGGAAAAATGGGCACAACTATGGGTGTTATTCAAGTGGATCTGACAGTTGGCACTATCACCAGGCCAACAATCTTTATAGTTATAGCTTCCAGGGCTAACTACAATTTATTGTTGGGAAGAGAGTGGATCCATGGAGTAGGAGTTGTCCCTTCGTCCATGCATCAGCGCATAGTCATCTGGCGCCCTGATGGCATAGTCGAAAGTATAGAAGAAAACCAAAGCTACTTCATGACTGAAGTAAACAATGTAACCAGTCGAAGCTTCGACAGAAATCTGGCTCACATAGCTCCTTGCAACCCAACTGAGTTTGATCTGAAAGCATCAGATAATGCCTATTGTTCCATGTACCTACATCCAACACATGGGTTTCAATGGGACAAAGAGGTGATTAGTGAACCAAGCCACGTGTGGGGAACCTCTAATGTAGAGCCAACTGGTTGGGGTAGCGAGTTCGACGATGACGATGAGTGAAACATCAACATTGAATAGACTAACGACCTACATGGCCGAAAAATAATCTAAAAGCAGCTCTAGAAGCCGAAGTAAAATATATGGCTATCGAAGCCAATTAAGAAAATCTAGACCCACCATGCCCTCACCAGGGAACTGATGGAGAAGATAAAGACAACCAAATAGACAAATGGCAGGATCAAAAGCTTGATGCCATCTATGATGACGAACCTTTGGGGTTCGAAAAAGACCCAATATCAACTAGCTTGAAGATGGTGGAAAATGACCCTTTGGAAGAAATCAATATAGGACTGGGAGCAGAAAAAAGACCAACCTATATAAGTGCTAATATGGACCCCCAGTTCAGAGTCGAATTAGTCCAGTTGCTGAAAGAGTTTAAAGACTGCTTCGCATGGGACTACGACGAAATGCCTGGCCTCGATAGAAGCCTAGTCGAACTAAAGCTTCCTATCATAGAAGGAAAGAAGCCTGTAAAGCAAACTCCAAGGTGGTTTGCACCAGAGGTCTTGTCGAAAATAAAAGAAGAGGTCGAAAGACTTCTCAGATGAAAATTCATTCGCCCAACCAGGTATGTCGAATGGATTGCAAATATTGTACCCGTGATAAAGAAAAATGGCACGTTGAGGGTGTGCATTGATTTTCGAGACTTGAATTCAGCCACCCCTAAGGATGAATATCCTATGCCAGTAGAAGAAATGTTAGTAGACTCTACAGCAGGCCATGAGTACCTGAGCATGCTAGATGGATACTCTAGCTACAATCAAATCTTCATTGCAGAGGAAGATGTTGTCAAAACAACCTTTTGTTGTCCTGGAGCAATAGGGACTTAAAAATGGGTAGTTATGCCCTTTGGTTTAAAAAATGCTGAAGCTACGTACCAAAGGGCCATGAATTCTATTTTTCATGATTTCATTGAAACATTCATGCAAATATATATTGATGACATTGTAATAAAGTCTGTTTCAGGAAAACATCATTTAGACCATCTTCGACAATCCTTTGAAAGGATGAGAAAATTTGGTTTAAAGATGAATCCCCTCAAATGTGTGTTTGGTGTGCAGGCTGGAGATTTCCTAGGTTTTGTGGTCCACAAAAAAGGAATCGAAATAAACACAACCAAAGCTAAAGCAATAAGGGAGGCGAAAGCACCATCAACGAAGAAAGGATTGCAATCACTGCTGGGGAAAATTAATTTTCTAAGAAGATTCATTTCAAACCTCAGTGGGACAATGCAGGCTTTCTTTCCTCTACTTCGACTCAAAAAAGAAGACTTCGCATGGGGGCAAGAGCAACAGGACGCTTTCGACAAGATCAAGGGATATCTAGCCAGCCATTTATTATCTCAGCAGAATCTTAAACGATGCTAAAACTAGATAGACAAATTATGTTTATGTGTGTATTTTTCCTGTACAAAATTAAAACACTATATAAAACTAGTTGATGTATTTGTATCATCCCATTTCGACGTAATAAAATATATGTTGTCTAAATCCATTTTACATAGTCGAATTGGGAAGTGGGCTCTAGCATTAACTAAGTACTCCTTGAAATATTTACCTTTAAAGGTTGTAAAAGGACAAGTGGTGGCTGGCTTTATAGCTAACCACTTCATAGAAGAAAATGAAATAAAATACGTCGAATTACAACCATGGAGACTATATTTTGATGGTTCCAGCCACAAGAATGGTGTTGGTATTGGAATATTAATTATTTCTCCTGATAAAATTCCAACAAAATTCAAGTATAGGGTCGAAAACCCATGTTCAAACAATGAAGCCGAATATGAAGCTTTAATTGCTGGACTTGAAATATTGTTGGAATTGGGGGCAACAAGAGTCGAAATAATGGGCGACTCAGAACTAGTAATAAAACAACTGACCAAAGAATACAGATGTGTCAAAGAAAATCTGATTATGTAGTTTGTTATAGCCAACAGACTCCTCAAAGCATTCGACACTGTGGCCTTTAAACATATTCCAAGAATAAAAAATCAAGAGGCCAATGACTTGGATCAAATTGCATCAGGTTACAAAGTGTCGAAAGAAAAAAATGGAGAATACTATTGAAGTAAGGGGAATGGTTATATCAACCAAATTATCCCCATCAGATTTGGAAACAATAAAACTTGGTTATGGGGATGACGAAAGCTTTGAAATCTTTAACATAGATAATTCAGAGATGGAAGATTGGAGAAAACCCATCAAAGAGTATCTGCAAGACCCAAACCAAAAGTTGGAAAGAAAAGTAAGATATAAAGCTTTAAGCTACATACTCTTTGGAAACGAATTACTCAAGAAGACTGCAGAGGGAGTTTTGCTAAGATGCTTAAGCGAAGAAGAAGCTTACATAGCATTGTTGAATGTACATAGTGGTACATGTGGTGCACACCAAGCAGGGCATAAGATGAAATGGTTGTTTTATAGACAAGGTTTATATTGGCCAACCATGCTAAAAGATTGTGTCGAATTCGTAAAAGGTTGCCAAGAATGCCAAGTCCATGCATGTATACCACATGTCCCTGCGAGCGAATTGCATTCGATCATAAAGCCTTGGCCATTCAGAGGTTGGGCTTTAGATTTAATTGGAGAAATTCGAACAGCTTTGTCGAAGGACAAAAATAAATTTTAGTAGGAGTTGATTACTTTACTAAATGGATCGAATCCATACCATTGGTGAATGTGGATCAGGAGGCAGTTATAGAGTTTATCCAAAAATATATAATTTATAGATTTGGAATACCAGAAACAATAACCACTGACCAAGGGTCTGTGTTTACTGGTAGAACTATGCAAGCTTTTGCAAAAGAGATAGGGTTTAAGTTATTAACCTCTACACCTTATTATGCCAAGGAAAATGGACAAGTCGAAGCAGCAAACAAGGTGGTAATAAATTTGATCAAAAAGCATGTATGTAAAAAGCCTATAAACTGACATAAAACCTTAGATCAGATTTTATGGGCTTGTTGAACGTCACCCAAAGAAGCCACTAACTCTAATCCATTTAAATTAACATATGGACATGATGCAGTGATTCCAGTCGAAATCTATTTACAGTCCATACGTGTTTAAGGACATCATGTGATTCCTTCAGAAATATATTGGAGCATGATGATGGGCGAATTAGTGGATTTAGACGAAGAAAGGCTACACGCGTTGGACTTGATAAGGAGACAAAAAGATAGAGTTGATCTTACAATAAAAGAGTAAAGTAAAAAATCCTTTGTGTGGGTGATTTAGTTTGTAAGGTAATACTTCTCATGGATCGAAAAGACAGATTAATGGGAAAGTGGTCCCCCATATGGGAAGGGCCTTTCAAAATTTTAAGTTTTTTTTCAAATGGTGCTTATGAAGTCGATGAAATAGGCAAAGACGAAAGAATATTAAAAATAAATGGCAAATACTTGAAAACATATAAACCAATTCTACAAGAATTAAAAATAAATGTAGAATAATTATATTAAGTACTTCGCCAAATAAGTATTAAAGTCATTACAAGAAGTTCCTTCTAGGACTGCTAAACGAAAAGAAAATACATAGCCTATTTTCTATTACAAGTCCTGGTTCTAAAGGAAAGACTCCTTAAGCTCTATGAATTTCCTCTTCTGGACTGAGATTCGACAATCACACAGACTTTTATTGTAAGACATTTCGTCAATCTCTTTGCCTAGTTGTTGAGCCCTATCCGCGTGATGAAGCCCCACTTTGATTTCTTCTTCAATTTCTTCTTTCTTGGGTTGTTGAAGATCCACCTCGCGCTTCCTTTCTTGAGCAATCTTGGTTTCGAGCTGGGCTATTTGTTCCTTGAAGTCTTGAATGTTTTTGTCACATTCAGCCACTTCTTGGGAATAAGTCTCAAAGAGTTTTGACAACTCTGAAACCTTCTCATTCGAAGCTTCCATAATGTCCCACTTAATAGCTTGGGTGTCAACCTTTTTGGAGATTATTTGGACATAATCCTTTCGACAACTGAGATCCCCACTTGCTACATCAATTATCTGAGCAAGGTCCATTACCAGACGAGTTTCGTCAGCACTGTCTTCCAAGACATTCACTTGTTTAAGGAGTTTTTTCAGTTCAGATTACTGGGTGGGATCCTCCTCCAAAATTTTGAACAAATCGACATCAAGCCCTTTCGCCTTAACTTCAGCCATGATGGAACTGAGAGTGTTAACCTCAAAATTATACCTAGAGGTAGTCGAACTGTTGGAGGAGTCTTGGAAGTTGTAGAGGTTGTTGAGCATGGCCTTAAAATACTCCAAAGGCTTCCTTGTTTTCAGGTTCTCAAGCTTCTCACGAGAGAAGATAGTCGAACCAGAAGATGGAGGATTGTTTTGTATTGGATCAGGATTGATGTGAGTGCTAGGCCCATCCTCCTTCTTCGACTGACCTTTGTCTTCTGTACTTTTGACATTAAGGTCCTCTTCACCAACATCTTTGGATTTTTTTTGCTCTTCCCCTTCTTGAACACTGGATCCAACATCAGCCCTTTTGCCTTTGTCGTCTTTGGTGGGACTTTCTTTGTTGGCAGTGGACTTTGGTTGATCAGGGGAATTATCTGCAGAACATTCCTCCACGGTGATGTCGAATTCAGCCACTGTTTGGGGTTCCAGCATATCACCCTTGGAGGTATTTTCTTCTTGGACCTTTTTGGTTTTGTCAAGAGGGGATTTTTGCAGTTGGTCTTTCTTTGCTTCTGATTCTTTAATCGAATCAGCTTGGAGTAGAGGGCCAGAATTGATGGGAGGTTCATCAGTGTTGATTTGAACCTAAAACAAAATAAAGTTTAAAAATGCAAGATTATACAAAGATCAAAGTTAAATTTAGTCGAAAGATAGTTACCTGAGGGATCGTAGTGTGGAAATTAGAATTCCCACTTTCTGCATCTTGCACAAGCTTAATTACTGGGCTCGCAGGAGGGGTCTTTTTCGACGTCACCAGTGATCTTTGGGAAGCGACCGTATTTATTTTTGTAGGTTTCTTCCTTTTCAAAGGTTGTTGGTCTGGGGATTCATCACTAGAGTCTTCAGAAGGCACCTGTACTTCCTCTTTCTTCCGTTTTTGAGGAGTAGGTGGTTTTTGACTCATCTGAAACATCAAGGAGAATCTAATAAGCCCAAGACTAAGATAATTGGATAATTAAAAATAGTTTCTTCGTAAAAGGAAAGAAAATAAACTTTTTTGAAGTGGAGGAGGATTTCTTGGTGGATTTTCCAGGCTTGTCTTCGACAGAGCTCTTGTTGCCAGTGATCTTGACAGCTGAAAAGAGAAAGAGAAGTTAGAGAAAAAAAGAAAATAAAACATAAAGATATGAATACAAAGATGAAGTCGAAATCGTGGTTACGCCTTCAAGAATGGCAGATTCCACGTGAATGTGTTCTATTCCAATTTGAAGGTACCCTGGGTAATTATCTAGATGATATTTGGTTGGAACCACACGCTCAACAAGCTTTTTCCGTGACTCTTGAAGCAGTTTTAAGTCGGAGCCACATACGAACCAATCTGGAAAAGGTGGGCTCAGAGCCACACCAAAATCAGCAGCTGGTAGAGGTGGAAACTTTGGTGGATATCAAGTATACGCCAAGTTATATCGCGCGTTTAGTGGAACGTATGAGGGCAATGCCAACTTCCCCATTTTTTATGTGAATTTATGCTTTAGAGTCACAGCTGTTTCGCCTATGGTTCTCCTAAGATCATCTGGCCTATAAATTGTTTCAAAATATTTTTGGAACTTTTGAATCTCTTTAACATGTTGTTGGGTACCTTTCTTGGTTCGATCCTGCACAAAAGCAAAGGCATTTGGCAAAAGAGTGTTGAAGTCAGTTACTTCATAAAATCTGGTGAGATAATACTCCTTCCACCAAACGTCGAACTCTTGAGTGCAAAAGAAGGTCGTTCGAAAGACCACTAGTTGAATCTCCAAAGCAGCATCATTGAGTTTTTATGAGATCTCTATACTCTTCGACTTAGTGGAGAAAAAATTGTAAAAGAGAATGGAGCCTTTCTTGGGATAGATTGAGCTTGGTTTCAGTTGTATCAACCCAAATTGTCGAGCCATTACATTCGGCTGATAAACTATTAGGGCCACTTTGGAGTTGGACATAGTTGGGAAAGAGGATAAGAGCCTGGGTGTAAGAAATAATTTCCATATGACTAAGAAATTGTCTTCTTCTTTTTTGTGTTCCACGGGAAGTTTCCTGGTGAACCACTTGGGTCCGACGGTCCTGTTGGCGAAAGGTGCCATGCCTACAGTGAAGTTGTAGCTCTTGGCAAACATATTCACATAATTGGTAAAGGATCGTCGAAGACCTAGTCCCTCTTCAGAAGGAGTTAACTGCGCTAGTCTCGCCCATTCGACATGTATGTCTTTGACATATTCTTCATACACTATACCTTTTTCGGGAAGATTGGATTCGAAAGTGGCGTTGAGCCATAGTTGAAGGAGCCAAAATGGGCCTGCCAAACTAAGGATGCCCTTTTCCTTGATCTGGTTGATAGATTCGACACTCTCACTGATGGATTCATAGAGATTGGCCAGAATCAGTTCGTCTAAGCATATGTTCATACCGACATGGAGCTGATTGGATAAGGTTATGTACTTCTTGGCCACTTGAAGAGATCTGGTGCAGAATACGAATTTCGACAGCCAAAGGGTGATAAAGGCTATGTGTTCTATATCTGATACATCAACAGAGTCCTTGTCATGGTAGTGGGCAATGAAGGGGGAGTATGAAGCGAAACTAGTTTTGAAATCTATGGTATTTTCGTCCAATACAGTTGGATCGAAAGCTGCCCCTAGTGGACTAAGACCTACTATGGAAGCTAGGTCGAAGAGAGTGGGGGTCACCATTCCGCAGGGAAGGTGAAAAGTGTTGTAGGTGCTATCCCAAAAGTAGAGGGAAACAAGGATCATATTGGTGCAGTAGCCAGGGCCTTCCTCCGACAGCTGGATTAAGTCATAAATGCCAATTTTCTTCCAGTATTTACCCTTGAATTTTTCGATTTTGTCTACCCAGTCTACATATTCAGAAGGGTCTTCCGACCAAGGACAACTTCTAAAAATCCTAGGCTGATTCAAGTACGTCAAGTTTAGGGCAGCCAGCTCAGAGTTTTGTTCGGTGTGTTCTGGTGATTTATCACTAGATTTAGGTGTTTTTCCTGCGCCTATGGGTTTTGTACGTGAATAAGTCGGGAAAAACTCCTTAAGACGAGTTTGATCAGCATTAGGGTTAGGGAGAGGACCTAACATAGCATGGCATTTTCCAGATATTAAAATAGGGATAAGTACCTGAGAATAATAGATGCTTGCTTTCTCCCTTTCGTTTGGAGGTTCTGGGACGTATTATTGGTTACCCACAAGCTTTGGTCCAAGAATTTTGTGTGCGCAGGAGAGAGCAGATGTGTTCTTGTTTTTCTGTTTTCTTGAAGTTGCCATTGTTGGTAGTGAAGGAAGTTGAGCAAGAAGGAGTAGAGACCGGGTATGTGAGATGAGAGAAAGTTGAAATGTATAAGTTTGGGGAGCGAAAAGTTCTTCAAAAGAAAGAAGAGGGGTATTTATACTAAAGGTTGGGGAGATAAACGTTTGAGTTTTCAAACGGTTATGGCACGTGTCGACGCGTAAGTGGATGTGAAAAAGTTGTGGAAGTTGAAAAGAGTATGGCAGACCTAGTTTCATAGAGTCATGGAGATCATGTCCAAAAACGTGGGTTAGACGTGATAGGTTAGGAGAATCTGATGATTACTTTTTTATGATTTGACAAAAGTGATATTTTGGGAATCAACGCATTTAATGCAAGATAAAAGTAAGATTTCAGGGATCAACGCATTTAATGCAAGACATGGAGTCGAAATAAAAGTTTCGGCAGCAAAGATGCTTTCTCTAGAAGTCAGTCGAAATACCTTTGCTGGGGGGCAATTTGTATACACATAATTCCGACACCATGGGGTTTTAATAAATGAGAGCCTTAGCAGTTGGTAGCTTCGTTAGTTATTCTTCCACAAGTCACCATTATTCGACATTGAAGTTTCTCAGCACTCCTCATTTTATTGTGTTTTGAGCAATGATGTACGTAGCTGTGAAGATATTCGACAGAGTAGGATCACTCTTTCTTCCAAACATGTCCAGAATCTTGAGAAGGTTTGTGATGATTTGGTTCGTGATATAACGAATAGTTGTTTGTCGAAAGAGCATTTGAGATGCCAGCTAGAAAGTTCTTCACATCACTACGAAAAAGTCTTCTTGTGTTTTCGACAAGAGATATGAAGGAAAGGATCCGACGAAGGAGATGTTGTGACTATATTTTTATTTCAAATGAATTTAACGTAACAAGAAGATACACCGCTTTTCCAGTTAAAGGGCCAATTTTTAATATGAATAACGGCCTCGCTTGGTAGAAGATACGTGGAGGATAGAGATTAATAGCATGCAGAACGCCAAATGGAGAATTCTTAGAAATTAACCATTATTTGACGGTTATATTATTTGTATATAAATAGGATAGGTTTGCTTTGTGTAAAGTGTGTGAAATTCTGTACAACATTCCTGTGAAAATTACTTTAATACTCGTGTGTAAGAGAAAAGAGAATTGTCTGGAAAATGTACGTGTAACACCATTTATCTTTCAGTTAAAAATTTAGATTTCTTTTATTTCTTGTTCAAAGTTTATGCTTTCAATCATTTGTTTTCAAGCCATTTACTTTCGAGCAATTTACATTCCAGAAATCCTTTATTGTGAACTTTAAGTTCTTTGTTAGTTTCATTTTACAAACATATACATACTTTAATATAAACAAGAACAATTTCGTTAAGAGATCATTTGACAGAACTTACAAGAAAACTAGTAAGATTTGTATATTAAGAAAAAAAAACCTAAGAATTTAGCACATGTGTCATAGGACTTCTTTGGTTGGTCCTGCAAGTAACCCAGTTCCAAGGAATTGGTAAACTAGAGGTTGTTCGCCAAAAACACAAGCGAACAAATTGGCACGCCCAGTGGGACAGTGCTAAAGACCTAGGCAGACTAGAGTGAGAAAAATGGCTATCCCGCCAGTAAATCCTGACGAAATTCTAGTTTCCAATGCTATTCCTTCGATAGGGGGAAATATGGAAACAATCCATGTTTCAGAAGGGGGAAATCCCTCGTCATCTGGATCTATACCAGCGGTGTCTTTCTCTCAGAGTGCACCCAGTTCTTCTAATATGGGACATTCGATGCCTATGGGAACCCCTCCCCCTAGAGGGAGTAACTTTAGGCCATATCAAACAAATTTTTCCACGCCTATGTTTGGAAGATAACAACCTTATGGAATGCCAACTTCAGTGATGGCTAGTTTATATAACGCAACACCTTTGTATTCTGATACCATGGTTCACATGTCTTCACCATTAAAAGGGTTAGGTTATGGTGGGAACGTTAGTAGACCAAACCAACCCCCACCAGGATTCCAAATGCCAATAATTACAACTAATTTTGTGCAAGCAATACGTCAACAAATGGACGAAAGTAATCATGAAATGGTCCATAGGTTGACGCAACAAATGGGAGAAGTATTTAACCCTTTAATACAAAACACTACTCAAACGAATCCAATATTGGCAACGCAAATGGTGCGCATTGCTGAGTTCTTTGGAGTCCCTCAAATTCGACAAAGAGAACCTGTGATTCAGAATCTAGTAATAAATGTCGAAGAAGAACCAACAATAAATCAAGGACCTTTAGGCAATCCTCAGGCAAATCCTAGAATCCAAGAAGAGATTGTCGAACAACCTCATGTCGAAGTCCCTATCCAACGAGAGCCTAAGAGGTTGATAGTTCAGAGAGGTCAAGACGCTGATGAAAATTTTCAACAGAGAATGCGTTATAATAATCCATCTGCCGAAAACAATTTGGCAGTCATGGTCGAAAGAATAATGATGCAAAATGGGGTAAACGTGGGGTTTCATAGACCTAGTCACGCCTTCCCACTTTCTGAATATGTTTTACAACAAGAATTACCTCCAAGGTGGAAAATCCCCAAATTCACAAAATTTTCAGGGGATACTAGTGAATCCACCATAGAGAACATAGCGCATTGCTTGATCAAAGAGGGCAAAATAACACGTAATGAAAATTCGAGGAAGAAATATTTCCCAAGATCTTTAATGAAAAAATGCATTTATTTGGTTTACGTCCCTACCAGCAAGTTACATACATACATGTACTCAGTTGGAGAGGTTGTTCCATGAACAATTCTACATGGGACAAACTAAAATAAGCCTGAAAGAATTATCCAGCGTTAAGAGAAAATTCTCAAAGCCTATAGATGACTACCTTAACAGATTTAGACTGTTAAAAGAAAGATGTTTCACGCAAGTACCAAAACAAGAACTGGTCGATATGGCTGCAGGAGATCTAGATTATTCCATAAGGAAGAAACTAGATACTCAATACTTAAAAGTTGTTGCATTTTTGAATAAACACAATCTCATTATAGTTACTCTCTCATTTTTGGAAGGATCCCAAAGATAGCCATTGGCAAAAGTTGTTGCATCAATACATGACAATCATGAGATTTTAAACAAATTAACTTGAGATCTTTCATTGATACATGTTTCTTGATGTTTTATGAGTAACCTTGCAGAACTTTAATACCTTGCAAACATTCGCAAAACATTTCCTTTTCCTTTTTAGATAGAGTATGACATGTTGGAGGTAGATAAGTTCTTTTTCCTTTCTCTATTAGAGCCAACTGGTTTCGTATACCCATCTTCTCCATATCAAGATGGGAAGTCTTACTATCATTAGTCTTGACTGGAATAATTAGAAGTGTGTCAATCAAACCATTGTCGCTCCTCGGATTTTAATCCCGGTGTAAACACGAACCGTCGGCAATGTTGGAGGTCGAGGTTGAATAGAGTCACCAGCTAGGCATTTTTATCCTAAAGGAAAGGTAATGCTGCATAAACCTGGAAAGATATGGATAAGACGGTTGCGAACCAAAGAGACTGAGTAAGTGGATAGGTTACGACCTGAGAAGGTATTAGCACCCAGATCGTACGTCATACTCGACGGGATCCACGCTTACTTGATTGTGTTTAAAAGGGGATATTGTATGTGCTAATAGTGTGTAAGAAGCTAGGGAGAAAAGGATGTACAGAGTGTCAGTGCAAAGAAGAAAGTGAGTGCTCAAAACTGAGGCTAAGGAAAGAGAAATTGGGAAGAGGAGAGGGGGAGACAAAGAGAATTTTGTTCGATAACTGTTAAATTATGCCTACGTATCCTCTCGTGCAATGAGGAAGTCAGAACACCATAGTTCGACTCAAAGAGACTGGGATGTTTTTATGGTGAACTGCTTGCTTGTCTATGCTCAAGTGTGTGACTCGCCTGGCTCGAGTGCTAACTGTCTTGCATTAGACAGAAGAAGCGACTTCTCGTTTTCAGAGTGAATATGATGAGAAAAGAATCCCGGAGGAGACGTTTATTGTTTGTTTTTTGTGTTTTCAGTTTTTTTATATTATTTTTGGTGTTTTGCATAGGATAATGAGCTTAAGCCTTAATCAAAGGTCATAAACTCATTATATCACCCCTGATTAGGGATAATGAGTCTACTTAAGTATGAGATGAAAATCTCAACTTAATTACCCTAATGATGTAGGATTAAGATCATTAACCTACTTGTGATTATTAAGTGTTTTTGGATTTTTGTTTTGTGTTAAGTAATGAGTTTAATCTCTAATCAGGGATTAGTGAACTCATTACACCATTCTAAGAAAAGGATAATAGATGAGAACACTTAAGATGAGGAAGACTCCTCAACTTAATCCATGGTTAGGGATTAAATTCATTATATAACAAGCCTTTATTAAAGTGGATTTTAATTAAAGGTGGGATTAAGAAATGGATTTTATGTTTGTAAGACTAAACCCGAGGGGGACTTGTCCATTAAACACTAGAGTTAGTCCCTCTGAACCAATAGGCAGAGATGTAACCCTAATATAAGGCCCAAGTTACAAGCTTAAGTCCTAATGATGATTAGGTGTTTTGATTAGGAGGTGTAAACAACTTAAAGGTTTAACACTAAGTATTAAATTTATACTATCCATCCTAAGATAAAGATACATGCATAACCCTAATTCAGAGCCCCAAAACTTTAACTGTTTAGCCTTGATAATGAGATGAGAAGCAGATACTCAAGGAGACTAAAAGGTAAAAACTAGGGGAAACTATGTACAACCCTAAAGTTATAATTCTTGGATATTCATATGGTTTTTGAGGCTTAAGAAATATCTTCAGAAAGTCTTCAGATGGCCACCAAGGAAGAAGAAGCAGATGAAAAGAGAAGAGAAAGAAGAATATGTTACTTATTTTCTGAAGAAGTTAAGTAACCTAAGAGAAAGAAAAAGAGCAAGAGAGAGCACAAGTGAGTCAAACTCACTTCAAAGAAAATAAAGATGCACATGAAGAGATAAAAAGAGGTTGGATGTGGAGGCAAATCCATATCCTAACCAACTTACCTGAAGCTCCTGAAAAGTTAGTATGAATGCATAAGATATGAAACAAAAGGAAATAGGTCAAATGAAGATGCAATGATCAAGACCAAAAGTTCAAACACAATGCAAATGTATTATGGAATGATGCAAAGACATGTACAATGTTTATGTATGATCATACAAGAGATGAGATGCAAAGGAAAAAATGTTAGAAGCTTGAAATCACATGAATACACATAAGAATGAATGAATGCAAAACATACCAAATGGATGCAACAATGATCAACCAATGTTCATACATGTCCTAAGGTGTCTAAGATGACATACAAATGCATGAGATGTCATGACAAGTTCATATGATGAAGGTATGCAAAGATGAATGCAAATGAACATGGTAAATTAGGGTTTTAAGAAAGTATGAGATGCATATGATCAAAACAGAAGCAAAACACATGATACAAAACTTGAAATTGCAACCAAATGAACCCTAAATACACATAAGATCACTCCCCAGAGATGGAAGTCAGAAGCTATACCAAAGTCAAGTTATGGTTTTTCTAAGTTAAGCTAGGGTTTTGGGTACTTCTTCATAAAAAATGCTAGATAAATGGAAAATTCAATGCAAAAATATGAGTTAAATACCATAGATACTACAAGAAAAGTATGAAAGGATGCAAAAAGAACCATGTACAAACTCATATTGGTTGATCAGAAATGAATTTTTGAAGTTAGGGTTAGAAAAATAAGAAATTTGGAAACCCTAATTCATGGTTAATTGTCAAAACATGGTCAAACCCTAAAAGAAATTTGTAAAATGAGTTTGTAAATTGTTCTAAACATATAAGAATGCTTCATGGTTTTTTTGGTGATTTTTAAATACCTAAAAGTATTTTTAATTAATTAAAATGAATGAATGAATTAAATAATACAATTAAATGATTTAAAAATATATTTTTAATGCAAAAATTAAAATTAAAAATATTTATGATTTCTGAAAATTATTTAAAGTGAAAATGAAAAAAATTGGAATTTTATAAAATGTTTTTCTATTTTAAATAAATAAAGAAAACAAATGCAAAATAAATAAAAAGAAAATGAAAAGTAATTGGAATGAGAGGCCCATATTGCGTGAGAGATGGATCAAGGGCCAGGATTGCTAGTCAGCTTGACTTGAGGTAACCAGATCCTAAGGTTATGATTCAAACTTACCATACGCGCGCTATCCAATGGCTGAGGTTTGATCTGACTTAATTAATTATGTTTAACTTAATTAATTGAAATTAAAATTAATGGTGCAATCTGTACCATCCACGCTCTAACCTAATCAAGATCCTATGGCTGGTATTCAAACTGGAAACCCTAATCACCACTAACCCTAATTATTTTCAGGTGACCAGAGTTAAGCTCCGATCATCTTCTTCGGCCAACCCCTCAACCTAACTTCTTCTACAGGCCACTAAACACCATCAAACCTGCCCAGAAACACTCCCCAAACATCATGGAACATAAATCAACAATCAAAAACAATTTATAACACCTGAATCAAGAGAATCGAAGCAAAACATTTTCACGAGCAAACTTTCAGAACAACAATACATGCTCATTTCTACACCATTTTCAATTCTAAACACATCAGAATGATCAGCAAAGCATATAGGTTCATTTTATAACAAGAAAAAGAGGTTCTGGAAACATTGTTCTTGATGGATACCTGAACTGAAGTTCTTCAAACTGGAACTTTCTAAGCCTTTCCTTGGTGCAAAATGACTCCTCTAGTTCCCCTGAAGCTAATGGAATGCTTGGATGAAGTTTATTTGGGCTATTTTGAGAGGTTCAGTTCTGATATGCATCATTTACAAAACTGCCACCGCGTTACTTTTTACATCGGTTTTAATCAATACCCGATGTAAAATCCCTTATAACAATTTCTTTTATTATTTACGAAACTGCCACCGCGTTATTTTTTACATCATTTATAATAAATGCCTAATGTAAAATCATTTAACCAAATGTCTTTTTTTTAGTAGTGATGGCAGAAATCGTGTTTTTGTTTTAGGGTGTTTCAGACCATGGTGATGGGTGGGAAATGTTCTATGGATGATTTATGGTTGATTGGTGAAATAATTTTGGAAGTTTGATGGCTGGTTTGAGAGAATCAAAGAGAGGAAGTTTTTGAGGGATTTTGTGCAATCTGATACTTGGCCTCTTCTGAGCTCTTGTGTGTTATGTTCTATGCTTCTTAGGGTTTCTATAATCAATTATCATTGGTCAGAAGAGTTGTTGTGGCAATGTGGGATTGGTATGGTTTGAAATGCAAAAAGTCAAAAGTTTGTGTACTTGGGGTATGGCATGGTGCATAAGTGATTTGAGGTCTTGGGCTGCCTCAGCTGGCTTCAAGGAGGGCCTTTGGATTGAAAGTTGTGAGCTGTATGGCTTGGATCAAGAGTTTGTATGGTTTTTGCAATTTCACAACTTTGACATTTCTTGAGAAGCAAGTCATGCAAACCCTAGGTTCTTGGCCCAATTCTGGTCTTTAGAAGTTGTTTGATCATGGCATGATGTATTTGAGTGGATTAGAGGTCACATAAAGGTCTGATATACCATTTTTCACATTTCCCTTTTTGACATGAACTTGAAAATTACAAGATTTTTCCCAACTTTGACTTGCCATATCTTGAGTTCTAGGATGAATCAAGAGGATTTCTTGTACTTTTTGAAAATGGGAAGATCAAATCTACAACTTTCATGTTTAAAGAAAATTCATTTGAAACCTTTTTGATCAAGAAAGAGGAGGTTGAAGATCTTTCCCAAAATGGAAAGTTTTCATTACAAATCATGTCCAAAAATGACATGTTTTCAAATGGCTCAAAATTCTTCAATCTTGTGAATTTCCAAGCCTTCCTAAGATCAAATAAAGATCATAGGACCTCAAATTGATGATGATGACCCTTTGGAACCCTTGTTGGTGGTCTCAGATGCCCTGATTCTGACTTTTCTTGCACAACAAGTTACCATTTGATCAGATGACTTCCACAAGGAATTTTTGCTTCAAATTTGATACATATGCTCCTTATAACATATATAGACCAATAGAATCAAGAATGGCAAACAAATTTGAGTGTAAGGGCCTCAAACCCAAAACCTTACTTTCTGGTCATCTGTGCAGGAATCCTGAGCCTGCCTGGGTAACTGTGCAATCCTCTGAGATTTTGTGACTTAAAAGCAAACTTGGAGGTATAATATGATCATAGAACACTCATGGACCCTCTTGGCATGCTTCATGGCCTCTGAGATAGCTCAAACCACTTCTAAGATTATCCTAATCACAAACCCTAGCTATGCAACTTATGTAGTAAAATAACTATGCAGTGTGAGATGGTATGCTTATGCAATGCAATATGGAGGATCACAAGCCAAGGTATGAGAAAAAGGAGAGGGAAAATTTGGGGTGGTTACAACTATCACACACATTTTTCTCCACGTTCATCACATCAAGACAATGTCTAACATCAAAACCTGACCAATATGGAAGATAAAAGAAGATGAACCCCTTTTTCCATATATTTTTCACAACTACCCCTTTTTCTTTTTCTCTCTTCCCAAAGATCACATTAAGGTAATCATGTCGTTGATAAACTCCATCCTCGATTAAACGTTCAGGAGCTTCATTAAACTCTTGCTCTCCATTAAAAGCCTTTCTCAATCTACGATAAGGATGACCTGTTTAAAGGTTCATAAGTCTCATCAAAATCTTGCTCCCCAGAATATGCATCATCTACTGCAACACCTTCATCCCACAAGAGTCGTAAATCATCAATTAATGGACTTAGATAAATATCTATTTTGTTACCAGGTTGCCGTGGTCCAGAAATCATCATACTTAATAGTATATACTTGTGCTTCATGAACAACCAAGGAGATAGGTTATAAATAGTAAGAAGAACATGCCACAAAGTATAATTAGTGCTCAGATTACCAAAGAGGTTCATTCTATCGGTGGCAAGCCCATGCCTAAGGTTTCTTTGCTCAAATCCAAAATCCGAAAACAACGAATCAATTTTCTTCCATTGCAATGAATCAACTACATGACGAATGTTTCCATCACGAGTCCTTTCATCTGCATGACATCTAATATTCTTTGTGTTATTCAAATTAGCAAAAAGTATCTTTAATCGTGAAATTGTTGGCCAATACCATAACACTTTAGTAGGAGGATGCTTCCTACTAAGATTGTCATAGTCATTGTCATCACCATTGTTGGCTTTCCATTTGTATTTTGATATACTCCAGTATACAAATATTCATACTCTTTCCGGTATAATATGGAATCATTATGGAAAGCATGTATTTTGATATACTCCAGACTCATTGGACACAATATATTCGTGGTCTCATAGCAACGATCCGACAATTTGTTATCTTCTGGTAACATTTGTTGTAGCAATTCAAGTAATTCCATGAAACTTTTATCCAACCATTATATAAAGGGGTGTCTTTATCACTAAATAAAGTATTATAAATGTGATCATTCTTATAAGAAGATTCCTCAATATCACGTAACATATCCTCTAGTTTATCTTCCATATACTGGTAACATAAAATGATGTAAATAGAATTTTGAAAATATCAAGGACATGTTTAAATTGTATAATTTTAATGTATGGTGCATGAATTTATAGTATCATGAATTTGAATGTATGATGCATGTATTGGTAACATAAAATGATGTAAATAAAATATTGAAAATATCAAGGACATGTTTAAATTGTATAATTTTATTTATGCAAGAATTTATTATATTTAAAATGGTCTATCTCATATTATATATGTATCATAATATGAAAACATATTTTTTGTTCATCTTGATATTAAAAGTAATATTTGGATCATTTTAGATGATCGTAAGTTGACAAATATTTATGGAGAAAAATTATAGAATATTAATGAAGTGAATTAATTGTTTATTTTGTATTGTGATTTTTATTTGGATATATCATACACATTGGTAAACATGAAACAGTAATTTATCTCATAGAATTTGCTATGCATGTGTTAAATATGCAAGAAAATTGTTGATTTTAAAAGAATAGAAATAAATTTCATGGTGTTGTATTTATATGGAGTTTATGAATTGGATGTTTGAACCCACTTCATGAAATACAAGTTAGTCATGACAAGTTTGTATAATCATGATTGCCAATTGTTATAAAATGCATTAAATATATTTTGGATATATTTAAATGAAAGTAAAACTTTAAATTAAAAAGGTTAGCAGATAAATAATGACATAAAATAAGTATATATGACAAAATGAATGACAAAAGTGTCATGATGATGGTTTATCGAAACTATCAAAGAATATATACTATATGTTGTATACAATAATTGTACTAATATGACAAAGGTGTCATGATTTGATGATATATGGTAAATACTATCAAGAGTACATAAAGTAATCATATGCATGATTATTGAATTTTTAGAATTTATTAAAATTTGGAAAAATCTTGCAATTCTTTGAAGAAAGGATTGACAAAGAAATGATGTCTTTGGATATAATTGCATACAATGAAAAAATAATTAGGGATGTGGAACAAGCACATGTCTAATTAATCATCGATAGTGGAAACTCAGCTCACACTTGATTAACATCGAGTCTTGAGTTCAATGAAGAAAGTACACTATTAGAGTGAATGAAGTACTTAATGATATATACATCACAAGGGGTAAAAGTACTTGAACCATAAAAAAACATGGTAGGATGATGCTTTCCTCTTAATAGACATATAACATATGTTTGTTGGAATGCATAAGTATGGATGCAATTTTGATAAAGTCTACCTATATGACAATGAAGTGGTGTCGCTTCATAGAGTTCAAGGGCTTGATATAACACCCACTTCCCATTATTCATAAAATAACTATTTATTTAAATAAAAATCAGAGTTTTCATCTTTTAAGTAGAATGCTACATCTCAACAAAACCAATCAAAATAGTTCTTTACTAAAACATCAGAAAAATCTCATTTATTTCATCATACGACAACTGCCAAATATGATATAATCACCAATCCTCATATTATAATGTGCTACAAAGTTTTGATACGTAACTAATAACAATTATAAATGAACATCAACAATCCCCTAATCCCGTGTTACGTATCAGAGCGACTCCTAGGACTCGACCGAGCGACTTGTACTCCGAGCTTACTCAAGTACCAGAATCATCTGTACTCCCGAAGAAGCACAATTGCAACCACACGCAACATAGGGGTGAGATACTTTCATCATCAAAAGGGAAAAATAATAAGAATAAGAAAGTATGATTAATTAGATCACTACCTTCAAACAACAAAAACTACACAATCACATCGTATACACAACAACATTATACACATCATCAACATCATACACAACTACAACCACAATAATTTCTATGCAACGAGACCCCACTTGAATCTATGCATGCGGTACCGATTCCGATCTCTATTTCAAGATCCAGTTCCCATCGAAACTCTCGACCCCTCTTTCATTGTCCAGTGTGATCCCTATTTCATGATCACACCCTCGACCCCTATTTCATGGCCATGTACGATCCCTATTTCATGACCGCACCAACATCACAACAATGACATATCCCACCTTGGTATGTTATACACTATGCAACATGTCACTCAACACCGATGACATAAGCAATGACCACGATGCCAACCCCACACCATAACAACATTAACGACATACAACAACAACTATACCATGCATTAGCTTCATCCACAACATACCATGTTAACAACATGTATCAACAACATACAACATCAACGATATCATGCATTAGCATTATTAACAACATACCACATTAATAACATGTATCAATAACATACATCAAAATTGACCAACTACTACATCATATTACCACGAATACAACAACAACGATCAATAACATTAACGATTTACATTACCCACATACATCCATGCCCCACAACTATCACGACATATAACTACAAGGGCAACAACAACACAAAACAACATCATATAACCTCTATCAGCATCTACATCGTGTATCGTTAATTACAACAACATATAGCAACAACAACATCTCCTATCCACGTCTACAACAAGCATCTTCCTCTATAACAACGTATAGCAATAACAAATCCTATCACCACCTACAACGTGCATTTTCAACTATACAACATATAGCAACAACCAAGACACATAAACAACACCAATCCCATGCATACATCAACAGGTATATAAACATTTATCAACACCAAGTCATGCACCGACAACAATCACAACTACGATACATACAATAACGATTTTCTTTAACGTCATACATATTTAGCATACTACGACCTAAGTCAACATGAGCATCATCTCTTTCATAAACATCAATTATTCATCAAGACAAACATGTTTTATCATCCGTAAATCAATAACTAAATCGACTACAAAAATCGGCACAAATAAGCATTACAAATCATCATAAATCACAAAAACAGACACCTGACACGGCCTACCGTGTCCTGTGACACGATCCGTTTTAGGGACACACGCCACCGCCCTCCACAACTTAGCAAAACACAAGATACAATAGTCTGATATAGTCTCCCGTGTCATGTGACACGGCCCGTGTCAGGCTTACTGTAGCCCAAAACTTTACTTTTCTATTAGGGGGCTGACGTGGGCGCCCGTGTCCTGTGACACTTCTCGTGTCAGGAGCTCTGCACTCCAAATATTTGTTTTCTCCATTGTTTTCCTGCTGCGATTCAAACCCCAAAACCCCCCAATTTCTCAAGTTTTCATGTACGAAAATACATCACATAAACCACCAATTAAACATATATGAACAAGTACCAACCTAATTCATTCTATTTCATAAATTCATACCTTCCCAACTCAAGTTATATCATCAAACATCTCAATTTACTCAAAATACACAACCTAATATATTCGTAATCCAACATTACTCTTATCATCATCTATTTCATATAATTAGTATACAATAACATTTAATTATCAACTAATCAACTCAATTCCTGTTCAAACACCAAAACCGCAAACCCTCTAATCAATAACACAACCTAATTCATATTATAGAACCCTTAAGAGAGGGAAGAATCCCACCCTTACCTTAGTTTTGATGAGCAATCTCTTCTTCTCCGCAGATTCTCCTCAAGCCTTTCACTTTCTCCTTTCTTCTTCTCTCTTCATGATCGATGTATCGCTTCCCAAAACATGATTCCTTTTTTCCTTTTTCCTTATTCCAACATAATCCCTTAGACCCAATCTATAAACTTCCACCTTTACCCTTACTAATTTTACCAAATGGCCACCTTACCCTTTACCTCTTATTATTCCAATTATATTATTATTTCTCAAATAATTATTCCATCTAAGATAATTCTTATAATAAAATATAATATGGAATAATAATTCCTTCTTCCCCCACATAAAATACCACCAATCCAAATTAAATGATTAATTAAAATTTGGGGCGTTACAACTCTCCCCCACTTAGAACATTTTCGTCCTCGAAAATTCACCGAATGCAACTACTGATGATACACTCTCACAACCACTAGTCAACCACCACTTCCTGGAAAACGATACCACTTATCCACGACAATCACAACATGGCACATTTCTCATGCAATGCACTCTACAACCAACTCACGACATAAATTAGTCAAACTACAAACACATAAGTTCACTCTTAAACCGAGCACAACACAATAGTTACCATCACCTTCAGTAACATCTCTCTAATTCTCCATCGTAGGAACTAGCTACATATACCTGAACCATCATCATAGGCAACAAGCAACAACAAAAATAAGGATACCACAATCCAGAACACGATACTACCACAGCTAAACCACTAGCTTGACGATCCCACAACTTCAAAACATCTACTCTACAATTTCTCAGTTGAACACGCAGCCAATACAACCATCCACCTAAAAGTACGAGATTAGAGATTAAACCTTTCACTGTCTCAATTTCATCTTAGGACATCTAATGATCTCATTGTCCTTGTTAATTCTATCACCAACATTCAAATTCCTACAAGTCATACCAATCCGAACAAACTATGCCACCTCGCGCTTCCGCTGCGCACTCGGATACATGCAATTAACAAATACTACAAGTTAATGTCTAACTTTAACTCTTTCTAATCTTCACCACAATTATGATAATTCTCTTAGCATACCTCAATATCCGAACGTAAGTCTCTTGACTGCTAACTCAATTCCAACTCTTTAACTATTAATGCAAACATAGGAAAATTTATCGACTCCCCACTTCAAACATTCCAATCATCTTAGTCGTCTCATCCTTCATATTTCCGATCATATTGGAACCGTATGCTCATGTGATTACCAAACACTTCCATCTTCAATCATAACGACAATACTATCGTATATTCACACAATTGTACTCTCATCCGGTTTCAAACCATGGGTAAGATAGTCACTTCCATAATTCCCTTCTCATCGTATAATACCAACTATAACTTTTACAATCAAGTATTAGTAAACTATCAACTTATCACATCATTATCCAACACTCCATCCATCGATTGTCAGAATCAACCAAATCATACTATAACCATAACTAATTCTTACTCCGACTCTCTAGCACTCTACCTCAAAATAACCCTTCTCAACAAACAACTTATCTTTTACAAGTTATCCGAACCACAAAATATGAACTTGGAAAACTTTTTATAACCTTCAATAACAACCAACTAAGTTCAAATACATTATAATCTCTTATAACCGACTTGTTTCCACCATTGTAGATCCATATCTACATCAGATAGACTCATACCCATACCTCCTCTGAACAACACAAATAAACAGATCCACACCTGTCCATAAAAATCATCCTCGATAGCTTAATATACAATTGTATCTTTTCCAATTCTTATATTTAAACTCCATCATTCTACAAATCCTTTTTCTACATTCATCATCACTCATGACATCTTCCAAAAGTCACCATCTCGAAATTATCCCAGTAAATATGGAAGGTATAACTCATACTCCCTACTCACCTTAATACATACCGGTCACCAATATCTTTTACACAACATCCATAATCATGTTAAAGTTACCCATTACTCCTATTCCCTCGTTGAATCGTTCTTCCAACGTCAATTGCTCATTAACTAGGCCCTTAATTCATAAACTCCAGGGAGATAAATATTGCACTCTTACTACTTTACTCATGCCTTGTAAATCCAACACGTACCACAATACCTATATTTCTCTCCTTTCATCCCATAATAATTCATGACCATTAGATTTTAATCTATCCCGTAACTCACGGTTCACCGTCTCAAAACATCTACGAAGCTATCCATACTCCGTATCAACATACACTATACTACTAAGGCAACGACTAGACTTCACTACGCTATGAAGACACACGGTTCTAATTAATTCCCAACAAAATTTACACCTTCATAATTTCGAAGACTCATCCTCCTCGGGTCATACCATGCCAAATATAACTCAACACTTACATTCAAATTCTTCATTTCCCATCCTTCAACGAAGTAATTTCATCCAACATGACCTGTCAACATCTGGTCTAAATTACCACATTCTTGTTATACTATTCTTACAAAGTCTCAGCTAACTCCGAATTTTTGTATACACGATAATCCAATCACAACAATAATGATACTACAACGACTTCCAGTTCATTCTTGATCTTTCATCTATGAATCCCTTAATAATTCCTCTTAGTATCAGGGCCGACCAAGAAATAACTCCACCTTTCCTTATAACAACACCTCTAATATATTCTTCAAAACACGATTACAATTCGTACTCTACGGAGGGTCCACCTATACCACCAAACCGGACGTCAGGTCCTCTCTCAAAAGTTCCTATACGTACCCCGAAGGTACAATGTTCAACTATTTCCAATCATCCACTCCCAATTCATTTCCTACTCACTGAGGAGTAACCACTAGCAATATCCAATCAACATACCTAGTCCCCCAGACCATCTCTTTTCCAGATACCAGAATCCACATTTCCTCCTTTAAACCGCCAATAACTTTGGCTCACTCCAAACAGTCTACTAAACATACTATCCCAGCTGAATAATATTTCGTTTGCATCCAACACAATTCCGTCTACCATCAACAAGGGATCGAGGGTGATCAGTTCCTCAATTTACCAATAAGTAGCCGACAATCATGATGGTCATAAACCATATCTCCCAACTCTAATAGCGTTCCTTGCATCTTGTGAACTAAGTTGCTTCACAAGCGAATCCTTAGTTAACACCAACCTTAGCAACCTTTGCCACACCGCAATTCCAACATACTACAAGCTAACTCTCAGGAGAAGCCATAAATTCTCCCCACTTATAATAAACAAACACATGCAAACAAACAACTAGCAAACAAGCAAGTAGCGATAGTGTTTTACACACTTATCGCATACTCCGGGACAAACGACACACGAAAACCTGGCCGGACGGACCGACCTGCTCTGATACCAATTGTAACACCCACTTCCAATTATTTATAAAATAATTATTTATTTAAATAAAAATCAGAGTTTTCATCTTTTAAGTGGAATGCTACTTCTCAACAAAACCAATCAAAATAGTTCTTTACTAAAACAACGGAAAAATCTCATTTATTTCATCTTACGGCAATGATAAAATATAATATAATCACCAATCCTCATATTATAATGTGCTACAAAGTTTTGATACGTAACTAATAACAATTATAAATGAACATCAATAATCCCCTAAGCCCGTGTTACGTATCAGAGCGACTCCTAGGACTCGACCGAGCGACTTGTACTCCGAGCTTACTCAAGTACCTGAATCATCTGTACTCCCGAAGAAGCACAGTTGCAACAACACGCAACAAAGGGATGAGATACTTTCATCATCAAAAGGGAAAAATAATAAGAATAAGCAAGTATCATTAATTAGATCACCACCTTCAAACAACAACAACACAACCACATCGTATACACAACAACATTATACACATCATCAACATCATACACAACGACAACCACAATAATTGCTATGCAACGATACCCCACTTGACTCTATGCATGCGGTACCGATTCCGATCTCTATTTCAAGATCCAGTTCCCTTCGGAACTCTCAACCCCTCTTTCATGACCGCACCAACATCACAACAACGACATATCCCACCTTGGTATGTTATACACTATGCAACATGTCACTCAACACCGATGACATAAGCAATGACCACGACGTCAACCCCACACCACAACAACATTAACGACATACAACAACAACTATACCATGCATTTGCATCATCCACAACATACCACATTAACAACATGTATCAAAAACATACAACATCATCGATATCATGCATTAGCATTATTAACAACATACCACATTAATAACATGTATCAATAACATACATCAACATCGACCAACTACTACATCATATTACCACGAATACAACAACAACGATCATCATCATTAACAACTTACATTATCCACATACATCCATGCCTCACAACTATCACGACATATAACTACAAGGGCAACAACAACACAAAACAACATCATATAACCTCTATCAGCATCTACGTCATGTATCGTTAATTACAACAACATATAGCAACAACAACATCTCCTATCCACGTCTACAACAAGCATCTTCCTCTATAACAACATATAGCAATACCAAAATCCTATCACCACCTACAACATGCATTTTCAACTATACAACATATAGCAACAACCTAGACACATAAACAACACCAATCCCATGCATACATCAACAGGTATATAAACATTTATCAACACCAAGTCATGAACTGACAACAATCACAACTACGATACATATAATAACGATTTTCATTAATGTCATACATATTTAGCATACTATGACCTAAGTCAACATGAGCATCATCTCTTTCATAAACATCAATTATATTACGACAATCTTGTTTTATCATCCGTACATCAATAACTAATTCGAATACAAAAATCGGCACGAATAAGCATTACGAATCATCATAAATCACAAAAACAGACACCTGACACGGCCTACCGTGTCCTGTGACACGGTCTGTGTCAGGGACACACGCCACCACTCTCCACAACTTAGCAAAACACAAGACACAGTAGTCTAACACGGCCGCCCGTGTCCTATGACACGGCCTGTTTTAGGCTTACTGTAGCCCAAAACTTTACTTTTCTACACACAGGGGGCTGACACAGGAGCCCGTGTCCTGTGACATTGCCCGTGTCAGGAGCTCTGCACTCCAAATATTTGTTTTCTCCAATTTTTTCCTACTGCGATTCAAACCCCAAAAACCCCAATTTCTCAAGTTTTCATGTACAAAAATGCATCACATAAACCACCAATTAAACATATATCAACAAGTACCAACCCAATTCATTCTATTTCATAAATTCATACCTTCCCAACTCAAGTTATATCATCAAACACCTTAATTTACTCAAAATACACAACCTAATATATTCATAATCCAACATTACTCTTATCATCATCTATTTTGAAATTCTGGGATCAGGTACGTGATGTTGAACCAGATGTTTAAACACTTGAAAACTTAAACAAAACTTAAAGTGCTTGTAAATTAAATAACACAGGAAATTGTTAACCCAGTTCAGTGTATCTCCACATTTACATCTGGGGGCTACCAAGCCAGGAAGGAAATCCAATATAAGTAATATTAATTCTGGAATTAAACCAACCAGTTTAATCCTTCACTTAATATCTACCCAAGGCAATTTCTACCTAAGACTCAACTTAGATATGAGCACCTACTCACTCCCCCTCAATCACACAGTGATCTTTTACAATGATTAATAAAATTGAAGTCACACTACAAATACAACAACTTGATCTTACTTAAAAGTTTCAATCAAGACACAATTCACTTTTTTCTTAAAAGCTCATAAAGTGACAAACAATTAAAACCTGCTATAAAACACAAACACCCTTTTTGGTCTTCTAAAATTCGTGCTCTTTTCTGAGAGTTTCAGTTCCTTAAATAGATGCTTGGTTTGTGGGCTTTTTGCAAATTATCCAGACCTAAATAAATCCCACTGTCATCACCTTGAATTAGGGTTAGTTAGTTTGTTACTTCCTTGAATCAAGGTGAGTTAGTTATTCTGTTACACTGAAACCAGATAACTAAGCTTCCTAAATATGCGCCTTGGAGAGCTTATCTTTCTACGATTCAATCCAGATACTTTCTCCTGAATTTACTCACTTCTGTTACGCATCATTTAAGTATGATAGCAGGTTTACGATGTCACAACATCTGGTGTAACATCCTGATGTCTTGACTAAGTTCATTAACTTTTACTTTGTTTGACAATGTCACAACATCTGGTGTGACATCCTGAACTAAGTTCATAACTTCTTGTTTGTCAAAAATTCTGCCAATTCTTAACATCTACATATTTCATATAATTAGTATACAACAACATTGAATTATCAACTAATCAACTCAATTCATGTTCAAACACCAAAACCCCAAACCCTTTAATCAATAACACAACCTAATTCATATTATAGAACCCTTAAGAGACGGAAGAATCCCACCCTTACCTTAGTTTTGATGAGCAATCTCTTCTTCTCTGTGGATTCTCCTCAAGCCTTTCACTTTCTCCTTTCTTCTTCTCTCTTTACGATCGGTGTATCGCTTCCCAAAACACGATTCCCTTTTCCCCTTTTCCTTATTCCAACATAACCCCTTAGACACAATCTATAAACTTCCACCTTTACCTTTACTAATTTCACCAAATGGCCACTGTAAGCACCCCAAATTTTCCCTCCCACCTTCTTATGCCTTGGCTTATGATCACACATATTGCATAACATATCATTACATCTTACATTGCATATTCATCTTTAATATCTCATTGCATCTCTCCACAGCTAGGGTTTGTGATCAGATGAATCTTAAAGAGAGTATGAGGTATCTCAGAGGCCATGAAGCATAAAAATAAGGTCCTTGAGTGCTCTAAGGTCATATTATACCCCCAAGGGCTCTTGGAAGTCAAAAATCACATAAGTTTGCAGAACTACCCAGGCAAGATCAAGGATCCTACACAGATGACCTGAAATTAGGGTTTTGGGTTTGAGGCCCTAACAACCAAAAATTTTGGTCATTCTTGATTCAAATGGTCTTTATATGATATAGGGAGCTTGTGTATGAAGTTTGATCCAAAAATTCATTGAGGAAGTCATCTGATCAAACTATGACTTGTTGTGCAAGAAAAGTCAGAATCATCATCATCAATTTGAGGTCCTATGACCTTTATTTGGTCTTAGGAATGTTTGAAAGATTACAATATTGAAGAATTTTGAGCCATTGCAAAAGTTTCCATTTTTGGACATGACTTGAAGTGAAAAATTTCCATTTTGGGAAATATTTTCAACCTCCTCTTTCTTGATCAAAAACTTTTCAAATGAATTTTCTTCAAACATGAAAGTTGTAGATTGGATCTTCCCATTTTCAAAAAGTACAAGAACTCTTCTTGATTCATCCTAGAACTCAAGATACGGCAAGTCAAAGTTGGAAAAAAACTTATAATGTTCAAGTTCATACCAAAGAGGGAAATGTGCAAAAGTGAATTTCAAGCCTCTACATGACCTCTAATCCACTCAAATACATCATGGCATGATCAAACAACATCTCAAATTCAGAATTGAGCCTTGAACCAAAGGATTCCATTACTTGTTTATCAAGAAATCACAAAGTTGCAAAATTGCAAAACCTATGCAAACTCTTGATCCAAGCCATACAACTCATAACATTTGATCCTAGGGTGCTCCTTGAAGCCAGCTGAGTCAGCTCAAGCCCTCAGATCAGCTCTGCCATGACCCATATCTCAAGTACACAAACTTTTGACTTTTTGGCCAATTGAGCCATGCCATTCCCACAGTGGATATCTACTCTACTGACTCATTCCAATTATTTATGCATTGCCTAAGGATCATAAAACACAACACACAAGAGTTCAAAAGACACACATACTCAGATTGCACAAAAATTCCCAAAAACTTCCTCTCTTCGATTCTCCCAATCCAACCATCAAACTTCAGAAATTCCTTCACCAATGAACCACACGTCACCCATAGAACAAATCCCACCCCTCACAATGGCTTGAAACACAAAACACAAGAACCTCATTTTCTACTATATCAGAACTGAACCTCTCAAACTACCCACTTTCAACTCCATTCAAGCATTCCATTAGCCTCAGGAGGTTAAATGGAGGCCATTTGCACAAGAGGGAGGCTCTAAAAGCTCACTTTCGAAGGTCTCCAGCTCAGGTATAACTCAAGAACTTTTTTCTTATAACTTCATTTTCTTGTTACAAAATGAGTCTTCATGTTGCACTGATCATCTAGATGTGTTTAGAATTGAAAATGAGCAAGAAATGTCCATTTCATGTTGTTCTGAAAGTTTGCCCGTGTTTTGATTTTTGTTTCGATTTGCTTGATTCATGTATTATAAATGTTATTTGATGATTGATTTGTGTTCCATGAAGTATGGGGAGTGTTTCTGGACAGGTTAGAGGTCTTGGGGTGGCCTGGGGAAGAAGATAGGGTTTGGGGTTGGCCGGAGAAGATGACCGGAGCACTGTTCCGGTCATCTGAGAGTAATTACCGTTAGGGTGCCCAGATTGAACGTGAGCCCTTAGATCTTGATTAGGGATAGTGAGTGGACGGCCCATATATGTCATTAACCCTAATTATGTTTAATTAAAATAAAACCTAATTAATTAAATCAGATTAATTGTGGACCCTTGGATAACACACATATCATAAGTTTGAACCTGAACCCTTGGATTCTCATACCCTCAGTCAAGCTGACTTGCAATATCAGCCTTTGATCCAGTTTCCACGCAATCTGAGCCATCTCTTTCAATTACTTTTCATTTTTATTTTATTTATTTCATTTTTGTTTCCTTTATTTATTTAAAATAGCAAAACATTTTCAAAAATTCTGATTTTTTACACTTTCATTCTAATTAATATTAAAAACCCAAAAACATTTTTATTTTTATTTTTTGCATTAAAAAATTATTTTTAAATCATTTAATTGTATTATTTAATTAATTAATTAAAAATACTTTTAGGTATTTAAAAATCACCAAAATATCAGAGAGCCTCTTTGAACATTAAAACCAATTTACAAACTCATTTCACAAATTTATTTTAGGGTTTGATCATGTTTTGACAATTAAACTTGAATTAGGGTTTTGAAAATCCCCTTTTTCATAACCCTAATTCAAAAATTTATTTCTGCCTAACCAAAATGAGTTTGTACTTGGTTCTTTTTGCATTATTTTACATGTTGCATCTAGTATCTAGGACATTTAAATCATATTTTTTCATTGCATTTTCAATTTGTTTTGACTTTTTCTTTGCAAAGTGTCCAAAACCTTAGCCAAACTTAGGAAAACCCTAACTTGACTTTGGTTTAGCTTTAGACCTCCCCCTTTGGAGGGTGTTCTCATGTAGGTTTAGGGTTTGTTTGGATGCAATTTCAATTTTTTATCATGTGATTTTCTTCTGAATTTTGATTATGGACTTTGTATATGTACATACTAACATTTTAGGTGCAAATGGTAAGTTAACCAAGATGTGGATGTGCATCCACATCCAATCTCTCCTCTCCCTCTTATTTATTTGTGTTTGAAGTGAATTTGATTCACTTTTTGTTTGTTTCTCTCCCACTCCTAGGTTACTTAACTTCTTCAGGAAGTAAGTAACCTATCTTTCTCTCTCTTTCTCTTTCATCTGCTTCTTCCTTGGTGGCCATTTGAAGACTTCTCTTTAAGCCTCATAAACCATAGGAACATCCAAGCATGCAAATTTTAGGATTGTAAATAGTCTCCCTTAGTTTTTTTACCTTTTGAGTCTCCTTTAGTCTCTGCTTCTCATCTCAATAACAAAGGCTAAACAGTTAAAGTTTTGGGACTTTGTATTAGGGTTATGCCTGTATCCTTATCTTAGGATGGAGTGTATAAATTTAATACTTAGTGTTAAACCTTTAAGTTGTTTTCACCTCTTAATCAAAACACCTAATAAATTATCAAGACTTAAGCTTGTAACTTGGGCCTTATATTAGGGTTCCATCTATGCCTTTGGGTCAGAGGGACTAACCCTAGTGTTTAATGGACAAGTCCCCCTCAATTTTAGTCTTACAAACATAAAATTCACTTCTTAACCTCATCTCTAATTAAAATTAACTTTAATAAATGTTTGTTATATAATGATTTTAATCCCTGACCATGGATTAAGTTGAGGTATCTTCCTCATCTTAAGTTTCCTCGTCTATCATCCTTATCTTAGGATGGTGTAATGAGTTCACTAATCCCTGATTAGAGATTAAACTCATTACTTAACACAAAACAAAAATCCAAAAACACTTAATAATCAGAAATGGGTTAATGATTTTAATCCAGTATCATTAGGGTAATTAATTTGAGATTCTCATCTCATACTTAAGTAGACTCATTATCCCTAATCAGGGATGATATAATGAGTTTACAAACCCTTGATTAAGGCTTAAGCTTATTATCCTATGCAAAACACCAAAAACAATAAAAAACTGAAAACACAAAAACAAACAATAAACGTCTCCTCCGAGATTCTTTTCTCATCACATTCACTCCTAAAACGAGAACTCGCTTCTTCCGTCTAATGCAAGACAGTTAGCACTCGAGCCAGACGAGTCATACACTTGAGCATAGACAAGCAAGCAGTTCACACACAAAACATCCAAGTCTCTTTGAGTAAAACTACGGTGTTCTGACTTCCTCATTGCACGAGAGGATACGTAGGCATAACTTAACGATTATCGAACCTAAGTCCCCAGGTCTTCCCCCCTCTTCCCTTTCTAGCCTTCTTTTTCTTAGTCTCAGTTTTGAGCTCCCATTCTTTGTATACCATCACCCTGTACATCCATCTCTTTTATACACTGTTAGCACATACCATTTCCCCCCTTTTCTAAACACAATCAGGTAAGCGTGGATCTCGTCGAGTACGACGGACGATCTGGGTGCTAATACCTTCCCAGGTCGTAATCAACCCCCTTACCCAGTCTCTTTGGTTCGCAACCGTCTTATCCACTTCTTTCTAGGTTTATGCAGCATTACCTTTCCTTCGGGATAAAATTGCCTAGCTGGCGACTCTATTCAACCTCAACCTTCAACATCGTCGACAATTCGCATTTGCACCAGGATGAAAATCCGGGGAGCGACAACCACCTTACCATTTACCTCTTATTATTCCAATTATATTATTATTCCTCAAATAATTATTCCATCTAAGATAATTGTTATAATAAAATATAATATGGAATAATAATTCCTTCTTCCCCCACATAAAATACCACCAATCCAAATTAAATGATTAATTAAAATTTGGGGCGTTACACTTGACTCTTAAATTCTCATGAAAAGGACATGGGCCACAAGACCTTATTAAATGTCTCATATTAATAATTCGATCAATGGTACCGAGATTTCATGTGTGAGTTATGTACACTTATTCTAATGAATAATTGGTTCAAAGCCTGTCTACCAATCTATTTGTAGATGAGTGAGAACTCAACTTACTAAGTAATGGTTCAAATCGTAATGGATTTAGATATATTTTGAAAATGGTGGGGGATTGTTGGAGAAATTTCCAAAATATTAAATTAATAAAATAAAAGGTCAAAAGTTGCAACTGTTTAGAATTAAACCAAAGACTCCCTAATGATTGGGTGCATGGTTATAAGGTGCAACGACCAGATCAACATAACGTTTCGTGAAAATGTTGGTTGCTATTGATACATAATGGTTCTTGAATGGTCATGTTGAAACCATTGAAACATTGTTTCTCCTTACCAATTGGTACAAGTTTTTCTATAAATAAAGATACTTGTTAGACATAAAACACATACAAAGATTACTTGTTTCAAATGCCAAAAATTATATCTAAGTCATTCTTTTATTTTTTTAGTGCACAAGAATAAATGAGAGAACTTTATTCTATAAAATATCGTTGATCAATATGCTTAATGTGAATATGCGATTCATATTAAGGTTTTCAAAGTACCCTGAAGGAAATTCGCCGGTTAACCCATTTGCATCCAATTTGCCTAAATTGGTGGGGGCGAATTGAACCTAAAGCTTAGTGTAAACACACTCTTTGGAATTTATTTGTGCAACTTTCATCAAATCGTTTTCATCTTCTTCTTATTAATGATTTACAATAGACCCCCAACACAAGCTCTAACAAGTTGCTACCAACAAAAGTTTGTTGAGTATTATTAGTTTGAATTTTTGGTGTCATGTAATTTCAAATATATTAAAATGAAGTTTTTTTTTTATCTTTGACTCTTATATTCATGTTTATTTTGTCAATGTGTACCATAATCCTAAATGGAAATGTGATAGAGATGAACAGAAAATAAAAAATTCTCTTAGTTGATCCTTATGAATGAACATGATTAGTGATATGTTGGATACCTCTTGTGGAGATCAACCGTCGATATAGAATAAAAAGTACGACCACGAGCATTAAACAACAACGCCTCTACATAGTGCACATAAACATAGTACCTTCAATATAAATGCTAGCTGCTACAAATGAAGACTTTGAGAGAAGGAGCAAGAGAGAAAAAAATTTATGGTTATGGTTTCACAAACCCAAATTCATCAAGTATGAAAACTTTAACACAAGAGTTCTACTTATAGAATCATTTGTGTGGGCTGCAAGCTAAACAATCTCACTTAATTGCATCGTACCCTATAGTGTGTTGTATTCCACTTAAGTATATCATAAATTACAATGTTGTGTATTCCACTTAAGTGCGTCGTACCTTACAATGCTTCATATTCCACTTAAGCGCACCATATATGTAATTCAATTAAGTATACTATACCTTACGATGCACCACATTTCTCTAACTAATTCTAGTTCTTGACAAGACCACATAATCAAATAAGCTTCACTTATTTATTTTATCTCATTGAAATGTCCTTATGTGTGTGACCATATAGGTTCTCGTGATATAAGTAATTATACTAAATCACATATTTAATATAATAAATAGTGAGTGGTATTTAGCAACACATCACTACTACCCAAGTCATGAAAATGTCATGTGATAGAAAAAAAATTTAGTATAATAAATAGTGAGCAGTATTTAACAACACTTCATTACTACCCAAGTCACAAAAATATCATGTGATCTAAAAAACCTTTATGTGATAATGTTTAAGTGTATAATTACCCTTTTCCCTAGCATATTTATTAAACACACGACATATATAATACCACCATTGTTCAATTCAATATTGGACCCTTAGACCTATATCATGTTACGTAAGATGTGTAAATTCCATCTAGGTCACTCATGTCCTTCAAAATGATTTGTGGAGTACCCATCAACCGTAATTATAGTCATATTATTATGGACAATGTTTGATTGACAATTAAATACTTGACTCCATATCTGGGATCCATAGTGGTTTCAAGTTTAAGTATGGTTGATATACACTGTTATTACCTTGATAATAACTCATGACACTTGCATAACATTTTATGAAGTATTCTCGTGGTGGCTCAATCCAGTATAAATAACTCCTAATATTTATACCTATGTAAATACATGATAACTCTTCATCCAGATTTGTGAGATGTGACCATTGGTCTATCCACATAATAGTTTAATTGCTTTAATGTTATCCCACTTCACAATAAAGGTCAACTACAAATACTTTAAGAATAGTTTTATTATGTTTAATGGAATCTCATAATTAAGTTATACTCAATATTTTATTAAATAAACCAAATATTCTAAAGACTTTATTATTTTAGAAAAACAAACATAAAAAAATTCCTTATTATTAATAACTAATTTGATAAAAGCATCAAATTCAATATAAACTATTGACCTGTAGGCCTAAAACCAATAATCTCCCACTAGCACTAGAGTCTATCAGGCATACACCTATACCCATAGATATAGTATAACCATCATGCTTTTGATGCATAAGAGGTTTTGTTAGTGGGCCAGGGATATTGTCAAGTGTTGGTACTCTAAATATATTCTCATCTCCTCTATCTAAAACTAGAACTCTCTTGGTGTTCCAAGAATTACTAAAATAAGTAACCAAAGTTGATAAAATCAAACAATAAGACAGTTTGGCCGAGTGGTCTAAGGCGCCAGATTTAGGCTCTAGTCCAAAAGGCATGGGTTCAAATCCCACAATTGTCAACTATTTTTTATTTTTGTTTTCATTTTACTATTGCAATGCATGTACTAAAGTTAATTGGGTCCACTCTCAAACTCAACGAAACCCTAGAAAAAACCCAATGATGATACATTGTTTAGAGATCTAATAATGATTGCAACAAATACAACATACTATGAAGCACATGAAACTAAGATGATGAAAATTAATGAGGTGCATTTAGATGCTTTCGTATTATTTAATGTTGTTCCCAAGCACAAATGGTGTAAGCATGCATTTCTATTTTATTCTAAGTGTGATTTTCTAATGAATAATCTTAGTGAATCATTTAATGTCACTATATTTCTATAGAGGGACAACCATTTCATCACAATGTTTTAGTGGATGAGAAATTACCTTATGGGTAGGATTGCCACACTTATGGAAAGGTAGAAAAATACAAGGGGAGATAATGTTTAAGTCACTTAGGAGATTAGACAGAGAGATAAAAAAAAGTGCAACTTGGTCTGCAACATATGTAGGGAGATTAACATTTTAGGTAACACATGTATTATTCAATGATAATTTTATTGTAGAATTAATAAAACAAACTTATTCTTGTAACTTTTGGGACTTGGTTGGGATCCCATGTAGACATGGAATAGCTGCAACTCAGGCATATACATCTCAGGCCCCTGACACACGTATAACATTAGCCCCTTGTAAACACCCAAAATTTCCCCTCACTAATTTCACACCATGGCTTGTGATCTTTCATGTTTGCATAAGCATAAGCATACCACCTCATATTGCATATTTGTTTCATATGCATAGTTCAAGTTCATCTGCATCTAGGGTTTGTGATCTGAGCAATCCAAGAATCCATATGAGTCATCCCAAAGGCCTCAAATGTTCCAAGAGGGCCCATGTGTGTTCTATCATCATATTATTCTCCTCAAAGTTCATGAAAGTCAAGGGATCACAAGAACTGGCAAAGGCATGGAAGCAGAGCTAAGATTTTCACTACACAGATGACCAAAATTAGGGTTTTGGTTTCAGAGGCCTTAACTCCAAATTTTTGGGCCATTATTGTTTCTAATGTTCTTAATATGTTATAAGGATCATGTGTACCAAGTTTGATAAAGAAATTCATTGTGGAAGTCATTTGTTCACTGGGTAACTTCTTGAGCAAGTTAAGTCAAAATCAGGGCATCTGAGGCCCCCAACAATGGAACCAAAGGGGTATTTTCATCAAAATGAAGTTATATGATCTTTATTTGATCTTATAAGTGGTTGGAAGTTCACAAGATTGAAGAATTTTGAGCCATTTGCAAACTTGCCAAAAATGGAAATGACTTGTAATGGAAACTTTCCATTTTGGGAAAGTTTTTCAACCTCCTCTTTCTTACCCAAAAATGCTTCAAATGAAAAATTCTTGGTCATGAAAGTTGTAGATTAGGTCTTTCCCTTTTCAAAAAGTACAAGAACATGTCTTGATTCATCCTAGAACTCAAGATATGGCCTTTCAAAGTTGGCAAAAATCCTAAAATTTCAAGTTTTATGCCAAAGAGGGATTTTGCAAATTGGCATGTTAAGGCATTCTAATGACCTCAAATGCACACAAACATTTCATAATATGTCAAAGGAACCTCTAAACATCAGAATAATGCTTTGAACCATACATTTTCATGACTTGAACTTCAAGAAATCATATAAAGGCCAAAACTCTCAAAAATTGCAAAATGGTATGAATCTCTTCATCCACTTGTGCCAGCATGCCAAAACCAATTCCATGGCTATGCACAAAGTCAGCTGAGGCCAGACACCCCAAGAACTCAGGCCTGCACCATGCCCATACCTCAAAGTACAAAATCTTGACTTTTTGCATTTCACACCATACCAATCACACTATGCCACAATAACTCTCTGAACCAATCACTACACATTATATAAGCCTCAAGCAACACAAAACGCATAACACACAAGCCTGAATCTTGCTCATACTCAGATTGCCCAAAATTTGTCAAAACCTTCAAGCTTTCGAAACTCACTCCTCATCCACTCAAACTTCAACTTTCTTTCACCAATCATCTCCTCATAACCTAAGGAGCATTTCCCACCCTTCACCATAGCCTGAAACACAACCAAATATAAACACGATTTCTGGTGCAGCAGAAACAAAACCTTCAAACCAAGCCATACAAACTTGTTATAAGCTTCACATCATCCTCAGGGGGTTCATTGAAGTTGGTTTGCACAAGGGAGGAGGCCAGAAAGCCCAAAATCAGAAAGCTCAATCTAAAGTAACCTCAAGAACATTTTTTCCAGAATCTTGTTTTCTTGTTAAATATTGTTCTATATGTCGCACTGATCATGGGGATGTGTTTAATTTTAAAAATGAGCAAGAAATAAGTATGATACGATGTTTTGAAAGTTTGACCTAAAATTTGTTTTTATTCGATTCAATCTCATTGTGCAATAGAAATGTTGTTTGTTTGTTGATTCATGATGTATGATGTTTGGGGATTGATTCTGGGCAGTTTTTATGGGGATTAATGGCTTAGGGAAGAAGATAACGTTTTTTACTCACCGGAGAAGATGACCGGAGGTCCCCTCCGACCATCTGAAATTCATTAGGGCTTAAATCTCATTTTTTGCATGAAAAAAGTATTTTTAAAATATTTAAGTGTTATTTTTAATTAATTAAAGTCTTTTAATTAATTAAAAATACATTTAGGTTTCTAAAAATCACCAAAAAAATCATGAATCATCCCATTGCATTTAGAAACATTTTCAAACTCTTCATACAAATTTCTTTTTTAGGTTTGATCATAGTTTGTGAATTTTCTTTGAATTTAGGATCATTAAATCTCATTTTTTGAACCCTAACTTTAAAAATTCATTTCTGCCTAACCAAGAAGAGTTTGAAGATGATTATTTTTGCATTGTCTTGCATATTTCATGTAGTTTATAGGTTATTTATCTCATGAATTTATCTTGCATTTTCAAATTGATTTGCATTTTTCCCTTTGAACCACCCAAAAAACCCTAGAAACTTAGGAAATTCATAACTTGTGATTGGTTAGGCTTCTGACCCTCTCCTTTGGGGTGTGACCCAATATGGGATTAGGGTTTGTTTGAGCTTGGTTTCAATTTTGTATCATATCATATGCTTCTGTTTTGTTCATTTGCATCTTGCTTGTCCATAAAACCCTAATTTCTCATGTTCATTTGCATCCATCTTGCATATGCATCCTTACATGAACTTGCCATGACATTTCTTGCATTCATATGTCATCTTAGAAATCTTAGGACATGTTATAATCATTCTTGATCATTTCTTCATCCATTTTCCATGATTTGCATTCATTTCATTTCATTAACTTTCATGTGTTTTCAAACTTCAAAGCATGCTTCCATTTGCATCTCATCTTTGTATGATCATACATATGCATTTTGTATGCCTTTGCATCATCTCACATGACATAAACATTGCATAAAAACTTCTGACTTTGGTCATTTCATCTCATCTCATCTCATTTCATTTCATTTCATTTCTTTATGTTTCACACCTTATGCATTCATGCTAACATTTTCAGGTGGTAAGCTACTTTGAGAAGTGGATTTTCCTTCACTTCTCATTTCTCTTTATCTCTCTCATATGCATCTTTCTGGTTTCTTTGAAGTGAACTTGTTCACTTGTGTTCATTCTTTCTCACTTTCTTTCTTCAAGTTACTTATCTTCTTCAATGAAGTATGTAACTTGTTTCTTCCTTCTCATCCTCCTTTCATCTGCTTCTTCCATTGGTGGCTTCCTTGAAGATCTTTCTTAAGCCTTAAAAACCATAGGAACATCCAAGCATGATAATAATTAGGGTTGTGATTAGTCCCCCCTTAGTTTTTACCTTTGAGTCTCCTTGAGTCACTCTTCTCATCTTCATAATCAGAGACTAAACTCTTAAAGTTTTAGGACTTTGGAATTAGGGTTATGCCTGTATCCTTCTATTAGGATAGAGTGTATAACTTTAATCCTAAGTGTTAAACCTTTAATTTGTTTAAACCTCTTAATCAAAACACATTAATAATCATGAATACTTTATCTTGTAACTTGGGCCATACATTAGGGTTCTAATTCTTCCTTTATGGTTAAGAAGGACTAACCCTAGTGTTTAATGGACAAGTCTCCCTCAGGTTGTCTTACAAACCATAAAAATCATTTCTTAATCTCACCCCTTAATTAAAATCCACTTAATAAAGGCTTGTTACATAATGAATTTAATCCCTAACCATGGATTAAGTTGAGGTATCTTCCTCAGCTTAAGTGTTCTCATCTATTATCCTTCTATTAGGATGGTGTAATGAGCCCACTAATATGTGATTAGAGGTTAAACTCATTACTTAACACTAAACAAAAACCCAAAAACATCTAAATAATCACAAGTAGGTTAATGATCTTAATCCTACATCATCATGGAAATTAAGTTGAAATGCTTATCTCATACTTAAGTAGGCTCATTATCCCGAATCAAAGGGAGGATATAATGAGTTTGCAAGTCCTTGATTTAGGTTTTAACTCATTAACTTATGCAAAACACCAAAAATAATAACAAAACTGAAAACAAAAAAACAAACAATAATTGTCTCCTTCGGGATTCTTTCCTCATCACACTCATTCATAAACGAGAACTCACTTCTTCCGTCTAATGCAAGACAGTTAGCACTCGAGCCAGACGAGTCATACACTTGAGCATAGGCAAGCAAGAAGTTCATCAGTCAATTTTCTTTCAGTCTCTTAGATTCGAACTACGGTGTTCTGACTTCCTCATTGCACAAGAGGATACGTAGGCATAACTTAACTGTTATCAAACAAAAGTCTCTCTGTCTTCCCCCTCTTTCAGCATTCTCTTGTAAGCCTCAGTTCCTGAGCATTTCACTCTCCCTTTTGCACTGACACTTGTATATTCTTTTCCAGCTTTTGCATACAGATAGCACATACACTTACCCCTTTTAAGCACAATCTTTTAAGCGTGGATCCCGCCGAGTACGACGGACAATCTGGGTGCTAATACCTTCCCAGGTTGTAACCAACCCCTTTTCTCAGTTTCTCTGGTTCGCAACCTTATTATCCATCTTTTTCTAGGTTTATGCAACATTACCTTTCCTTCGGGATAAAAATGCCTAGCTGGCGACTCTATTCATTTTCACCTTCATTTTCTCTTTTCGCCAACCGTTTACGTCTGTAACCTATCTGACCAGGTGTCTTTTCGGGGGAGCGACAGCTTGGCGACTCTGCTGGGGATCCTTATATTGCAACCATGGCTTCTGTTTCTTTTTGTGGGTTCCTCCTAGCATTTGTTTGATTTGTGTTTACGGGGGTGTTGTGTGCTACTTGTGCTTATTGTTTATTGCTTTATTTAATGCTTTCTGTACAACTTTATTTATTGCTTTCATTTACAGTTTTATACATTTCATACTGGTGCTGGATCTCCTGTCTGCTTTGGTGGGTGGGATTGTTGAGTGGTTAAGGTTCCATACCGGGGACCTGAGTGACACATAGGATATAGTGGCTTCATATTCTTTCCCATTCCATTTCGTTCTGGTGCGGGAATATGAAACACGGTTCAAACATGGATTTCTTCTTGAGAACTCTGTGCTACGGATTTCCTGTAGTACTAGGGCTATTTGGGAAGCCTGCTAAGTCTGGATGACCTTTTATGACCTTCAGCATCTGAGGTGAATTAGAGGAGGATCCTTATGGTTATTGTAAACACTGTACCTACGGGTTAGAAGTGTTTACACTTCTCATAACTGATCCAAGTCTGAGGATCCTTGTTCTAGAACAATACATGTGAGGGGGTTGGGATGTTTACAGGTTTGCAGGAACCCTTGGCCTCATCATACCTTTGTTACTAGTTCTGTTAAGGTTGTATCATTTTGAACAGTTCTTGTGAAACCCTGGACTTGTGACTCTTTATTTGAGTCCCCCACCTGGTTACTGGTTTTCTAAGCCTCCATCTGGACTTATGAACACACATGGACCTTATCAAGGCAGATAACAAACCCAACACTTGATCACAAACCCTTTGCATATCATTCTGCATACATAATTTTGCATCATTTAACATTTGTCTATTTGTTTTACAGGGTATCCACATCTTATCTTTGGTTTGGTTTTGACCCGTTCTACTGCTCAGATTCCTTCAGCTATCTGCACCAGCATCTTCATCGGTTATCTTCATCAAAGATTCTTCTTCAGTACCTTCTCCAGTCATCTTCATTAGTTTTCATCAGTTGCCTTCATCAGTGCTTCTCCTAAGTCTTTTTCACCAGCATCCATTGTCAGCATAGACCCATCCAGTAAGAGCAACATCACTTATCATTTCTTTGAGCCCACTCTGACAGGCATCAGACAGATTCAGACTCTCATCACTCCTGATCATGTCCCTTTATTCAGGGAACATTATGGTGGCATTATGGTCATGATCATGGACCTAGATGCATCCCAGAGGAGCATGATCCACACTTTCTTGCAGTTTTATGATCCTCCTCTCAGATGTTTCACATTCCCTGATTTTCAGTTGGGACCTTTGCTAGAAGAATTTTCCATGTTGTTAGGTGTTCCTATCAGGAGGGGGATTCCTTTCAACCCTGAGATGGTTGCTCCCAAGAATGAAGATATAACTAAGGCTTTACACTTGTAGCCCACCCTCATTGACCAGAGCATGACCACTAAGGGTGGAATCCCAGGCCTTCACTTAGACTTTTTGATCTCCCAGGCCACCCTGCACGCTGCAACAGGGAAGTGGGAAACTGTTTGTGCATTGTTGGAACTCAGCATATATGGGACCATCTTGTTTGCAGACGAGCCTAAGTTTGTAAGCAAGAGTGTCATTCACCTGTTCTTACTGAGGAACCCAGTCCCTACCATGATTGGAGACTTTTACTACTCAGTACATTAAAGGAATGAGAAGCAAAGGGGAAGATTGGTCAGATGATGTGCACCCCTCTTTTACTGTTGGTTGTTAAGGCACTTGCCGAAGTCAGACACTTTCCTGAATCCTCATCAGCCAAGGAACTGGGCTAAGAGATTGATTTCCCTTACACCAGAAGACACCAAATGGTGCACTCAGAGCACCAAGGGTAAATATATCATCACTAGCTGTGGGCAATATCCCAATGTACCCTTGATTGGAGTAAAAGGTTGCATCAACTACAACCCTTTACTTTTCAAGAGGCAATTAGGGTATGCTTTGGTACATCCCCCAAGTGGGAAGGATTTGATAGAGACCCTCTATTGTGACATCCAGCACAACCTTGCCATTGTCAGATAGGAAGCCTGGGCCTGGGACAACATTCAGACTAAGGGGACAGCTATCCTTGGCAAGTGCAACAACATAGCCTCAACACAGTATCTTGACCTGTCTCGTGTCAGGGGGCATATCACCCGGATGCCATTCACCTTAGAGGATGTACCTGGTCCTTCAGCAGTGGACCCTGTAGCTACTATCAGTTTGGAGGAGTTTGAGAAACTGAAGGAAAGGAATACTTAGCTCTCTTAAGCTTTGAAGAAGACCCTCTGGGAGAGGAATGATAGTCATCTAGATAATGAAAGGTTAGAGAGGCTCCGGATTGAGCACTTGACCATGATTGAGAAGACGGATGACTACATCAGAAAGGCTAGAGCAGGAGAGTTAGTGCTGAAGAATGCTTGCAAGGAAGCTAAGACATAGAAGGCCAGAGCTGAGCATTACTTAGAGGAGAGTTAGGCTAGGTGGATCAGGATCACTGAGGCCCGTGCACAGGAAGATCAGAGAACCCAAGCTAGGATAGAGCAGCTGGAGGCTAGCGAGAAGAAGAATCAGGCATCTTTGTTAGCAACACAGAAGGAAATCTCCGAGTTGAAACTCCGGGCGGGGTTGAAGAGGTCAAAGGACCAGGATAAGCATAAGAAGTTGACCAGTGCCATTGCCACCCGAAACCTTCTTATCAGGACCATCACAGAGCACCCAGTTGGCCCAGTGATTGAGGCTCTCCTGAAGGAAGTCAGGGAGGATGACTTTGGATTGGATGTTTGATTTCCTTGTATTTGTACTTCATTTTGATTGTATTTTTGTTGTTGTATTTTGACCCATCATGGGGATTTTGTTGTAATCAAACTATGTATCTTCACATTTTTGAAAGATACAATGGCACATCCTGCCTATGTACCCATCTTCAGTCTTTCCTAGGGATATTGAAAGCCTACACCATGGATGAGAAACTGTGGATGTTTTACTTTGAGGATAGCTTGACAGGGGCATCCCGAGAGTGGTATTCTCACTTGACCAGGGCCACAGTTAGAAATTGGAAAGACTTGACCGAAGCTTTCATTCGTCAATATCAGTATAATCTGGACATGGCTCCAAACAGAACCCTTCTGATGGGAATGTCACAGTCTTCCCGTGAAAGTTTTAGAGAGTACGCCCAAAGATGGAGGCAACTAGCTGCTGCCGTCCAACCCCCGATGTCAGAAAGGGAGATGGCAGACATGTTCATGAACACTCTCCAGGGTACATATATTGACAGATTGGCTGCATTTTCTTCCACCAGCTTTGCAGACGTGGTGATAGCTGGGGAAAGAATTGAGAGCTTACTAAAGATGGGAAATATTTCTGACAACGGTGCCAGTTCAAGCAGTGCAAAGAAGACATTTACTGGGCCCCGCAGATCCGGTGAAACAAATTCTGTACATATGGGAAGAGGAAGACCCCAATATCTGCCCAGATCAGTTGCTGCCGTCACTATTCCTACTCCACCTCCTCAGTATACTCAACAACCACAACACTTTCCTCAATAGCCACAGTTTCCTCAACAAAGATCCTACAACAACAATAACAACAATCAACAACAACACCCTTTCCAATAGCGGCCATCTCAGATCAACAGGGTGATTGACCCTATTCCAATGCCATATGCCACATTGCTGCCACAACTCCTGGAGCTCAATCTTGTTGAGTTGAGGACATTGGCTCCACCTGATCCTCAGAACCTTCCGAGAAATTATGACGTCAATACTAGGTGTGCTTTTCATTCTAACGCACCTGGTCACTCCACGGAAAAATGCAGGGCTCTGCGTATGAAGGTCCAGGATCTGGTAGATTCAAAGGCTCTGAATTTTGCACCACCTCCCAATGTTATGAAGAATCCTATGCCCAGCCATGGTGGGCCAAGTATTAATGCAATAGAGGAAGGCTCAGCCATGAGTTTGATTGAAGATACTGCAAGTATTCAGACACCTTTGGCAGAGGTTAAAGCCCAGCTTTTGAAATGCTAAGTGTTTCCAGGTTGTGAGGCCTATTGTGAATCTTGTAAGGTTTCCGTGAATGGGTGTGCAAGCTTGAGGAATGACATCAATGGCTTGATTAAAGAAGGTATTCTGTAAATAACCACAACATATTTTACAACACCAGCAACAAATGATTCTCCTACAACTACAACGACAATTGTTCCTACAGACTCATCTACAAAATCAGCAACCACCTCTTCCATCACTTCAACAAACAACAGTTCCATTACATCCACTTCTACAACTACAACAACCACCAACAATGACGTCTCCATTGTCACTATCTATTATGACCCTACAACGGTCCCAAACTCCAGCAGCTTTCAACAACAATCTCAGCAACAGTTTCAGCAACAACCAAGCTTCAATTCATCACCACCAACATCCACCAGAAGTCCTGTCACCATTTTCTATGATCCACATACAATAACGGTTCCAACCTCTGCCGCAGTTATCCCAGTCACCATCACGGTGCCAGGGCCTATTACATATGATAAAGACAATGTTGTACCATGGCATTATGGTGCAGACCTTTACTGCAATGGAGAAAAAGTCCTTCTTGATTCTTAAATTCATACCTCACAAGTGGATAGTGTCGGGGGAGGTGGAGGCTTCACCCGAAGCGGACGCCTCTTCACGTCACAAGCTCCAAGAACTAATACTGAGGCAGAGGCTGCTGCCAAAGCCAAAGGGAAAAGTGTGGCACCTGAAGAACCAGCACCAAAAGAGACTCATAAATCATCCTTTGATCAGGATGTGGATGAATTTATAAGGATAATCAAAAGAAGTGACTACAAAGTTGTGGATCAGCTCCACCAGACTCCTTCTAAGATCTCCATCTTATCCCTTCTGTTGTGTTCCGAAGCTCATCGGGAAGCACTACTCAAAGTCTTACACGCTGCCTACGTGCCGGAGGAGATCACAGTGAATCAGCTTGAGACAGTAGTGTCCAATGTTAATACTAGCCATGGGCTAGGTTTCACCAATGCTGACTTAACAACGGAAGGACGTCACCACAACAAAGCTTTACACATCACCCTAGAGTGTAAAGGAGCTGTGCTCTCTCATGTTCTTGTTGACACCGGATCCTCACTCAATGTCCTGCCGAAGAAAGCTCTTGTTAAGCTCGAATATGATGGTATAGCTCTCCGACTAAGAAATCTGGTGGTCAGTGTCGCTCCCACCTGATGACACAGGGCCAAGAGGGGTACAGACACGAACGGTCGGCGAAGGAGGAAATGAAAAGAGTCGCCAGCTAGGCATTTTTATCCCGAAGGAAAGGTAATGCTGCATAAACCTAAGAAAAGATGGATAAGACGGTTGCGAACCAGAGAAACTGAGAAAGGGGGTTGGTTACAACCTGGGAAGGTATTAGCACCCAGATTGTCCGTCGTACTCGACGAGATCCACGCTTGAAAGATTTGTGTTTAAAAGGGGTAAAGTCTGTGCTATTTTGTGTGCAAAAGCTAGAAAAGGATGCAAGTGTCAGTGCAAAAGAAATGTGAAGTGCTGAAGAACTGAGTGTCAGTGTGAGAGAAAAGTATGAAGCTCAAGACTATGAGGCTTAAAGAATAAAGCTGGAAGAGGGGGGAATATACAGAGACTTTTTTTCGATAACTGTTAAGTTATGCCTACGTATCCTCTCGTGCAATGAGGAAGTCAGAACACCGTAGTTCGACCCAAAGAGACTGAAAGATAAATTGACTTGTGAACTGCTTACTTGTCAATGCTCAAGTATATGACCTGTCTGGCTCAGGTGCAAACTGTCTTGCATTAGACGGAAGAAGCGAGTTCTCGTTTGTGAGTGAATGAGGTGAGAAAAGAATCCCGGAGGAGACGATTATTGTTTGTTTTTGTGCTTTCAATCTTTTATTTCTTTTTGAATTTGTCATAAGAAAATGAGCTTAAGCCTAAACTAAGGGTTAGTAAACTCATCACATCTTCCCTCTGATTAGGGGTAATGAGAATACCTTAAGCATGAAGTAAACACCTCACACTTAATCACCATGATGTAGGATTAAGATCATTAACCTACTTGCAATTATTTAGATGTTTTTGGAGTTTTTGTTTAGTGTTAAGTAATGAGTTTAAGCAATAATCAAGGATTTAATGGACCCATCACACCATCCTAATAGAAGGATAATAGATGAGAACATTTAAGCTGAGGAAGGCTCCTCAACTTAATCCATGATTAGGGATTAACCTCATGACAAAACAAAGCCTTTATTAAATGGATTTTAGTTAATGGTTAGATTAATAAGTGGATTTTATGGTTTGTAAGACAACTTGAGGGGGACTTGTCCATTAACACTAGGGTTAGTCCTTCTTAACCAATTAAGGAAGAATTAGAACCCTAATGCAAGGCCCAAGTTACAAGATTGATGTCTTAGTCATTATTAAGTGAATTGATTAAAGGATTTAAACACATTGAGGGTTTAACACTTAGGATTAAAGTTATACACTCCATCCTAATAGAAGGATGCAGGTATAAGCTTAATCACAAAGCCTTAAAACCTTTAAGGTTTAGTCCTTGATTATGAGGTGAGAAGAGAAGACTCAAAGATGACACAAAGGTAAATCTAATGGGGGGACTAATCAAACCCTAATTTTGATCATGCTTGGGTGTTCCTAAGGTTTATGAGGCTTGCAAGAGGATCTTCAGGGAAGCCACCATGGAAGAAGCAGGATGAAGGAAAGAGAAGCAAGAAGAAGCAAGAAAACTTACTTCACTTAAGAAGGTAAGTTGCTTGAAGAGAGAAAGAGGAGAAAGAGCATGAATGAGCAAGCTCACTCTAATTCACAAATAAAATTCAGCAATGATGCATAAGAGAGATGAGAAAAGATTATGAGAAGTGAAGGCAAATTCACTTCTCAAACACTTACCACCTGAAAAGTTAGCAACAAGAAATGAAATGAAATGAAAATGAGATGAAATGCAAAGATGAAAACCAAAGTCAGAAGCATATCAAGATGTAAATGATGCTAAGAGATGATACAAATGGATGTCATGAGATGTGGATGATCATACAAGTAATGAAGATGCAAATGAGGCATGGAAGGAAGCATGGAAGTTCATGGAAACTTATGAAATGCAATGGGTGCATAACATGGAAAATGGATGATGCAATTATCAAACATAATTCTAATATGTCCTAAGATGTCTTATATGTCATGTGGATGCACAAAATGTCATGGCAAGTTCATGTATGCAAGCATATGAAGGATGAATGCAAATGAAGACAAACGTTAGGGTTTATATACAAGATGCAATGCAAAATTCAAAATCAGAAGCAAATGACAAGATAAAAAATTGAAAATGGTATCAAAGGTACCCTAAATCTATACAAGTTCACTGTCCAAAGGGGAAGGTCATAAGCTAAACCCTAAAGGACTTATGATTTTCCTAAGTTTGCTAGGGTTTAAAGGTACCTCACAAGGAAAAATGCAGAAAAAATCAAAAATTAAAGATAAATTAATGCCAATTTTATCCTAGAAACTAAATTATATGTGGAATGCAATGCAAAAAGAATCACTATGAAACCCTTCATGGTTAGGCAGAAATGATTTTTCTACATTAAGGTCAAAATATGGATTTTTAAGAACCCTAAATCCAAAGAAAAATGTCAAAATGGATCAAGAACCAAAAAGAAATTTATATGAATGGTTTGATAATGTTTCTTAATGTGTCAAGATGCAATGTAATTTTTTTGGTGATTTTTAGAAACTTAAATGGTATTTTAATTAATTAATTTCCATTAATTAATTAAAATAAACATTAAAATATTTTAAAAATACAAATTTTATGCAAAAAATAAAATAAAAATTATTTTCAGGATGAGAATAATATTTAGAATCATGATGCAAAAAATAAATTTTTTTAGATGAGTTTTTCTATTTTAAAATAAATATGCAAGAAAAATGAATTAGAATGTAATAAAAATGAATTAAAAAGAAAGTATGCAGATCTAATGGACTAGATTTGAACTGGAGAAAAGGAGGTTGACTGCACGCGTTTTTTTAAAGGCTGAGATTCATTTTAATTTAATTAAACTAATTAAACTTAATTAATTTAATAAAACTGAATTAGGGTTAAGTGAATTGATCTGGACCACTCAAAAATTAACCTAATCCTCATCCAAGGGTCACGAAGCAACCTGGAAAATTAATTAGGGTTTAAGACTTAAACACTTTCAGGTGACCGGAGAGGAGCTCCGGTCATCTTCTCCGGCGGGACCAAAACCCTAAAACACTCTACAGGCCACCCCACCCCAAATCAACCACCCAGAAATGATCCTCTACCCAAACCCCATTCAAATCAGCCCTCAAACATCATTTACAACTCAAGAACAAAGAGAATCAAATCAAACTATTTCACGGGTGAAATTTCAGAGGACCACAAAACATTCATTTCTTCACCATTTTTAATTCTAAGAGTATCAGCATGACCAGTATAACATATATTTTCATTTTGTAACAAAAGAAACAAGCTCTGAAAAGTTTTGTTCTTGAGCTTACCTGAGACGATGAACTGCAAATGTGAGCTTTCCAGGCCTCTCCTTCGTGCAAAGAGTCTCCTCTGAACCTCCTGAGACTAATGAGGTGCTTCAAAACCTTTGATGGTGGTTGATTTGGAAGTTTCAGTTCTGGTGTAGCAGGTTTTAAGGTTTGTGTATGTGATGCTTTTTGGCTGTTTTAATGGTTGATTTTGGTTCTATGGAGGATGTGTGACCTATTGGTGAAGAAAAAATTGAAGTGTGATGGATATGGAAGGAGTTTCGAAGAGATGAAGGTTTTTGTCAATTTTGTGAAATCTGATTGTGTGTGTCTTCTTGGCTCATGTGAAGCTTGCTTTATGATCCATAAACCAATCCTAAACTATTGGAAAGAGTCAGAGGAGTTGACATGTACTGTGGGAATGGCATGGGGCAATTGGCCAAAAAGTCAATGGTAGGTGTACCTCAAGTATGGGCTGTGACAGAAACTATCCTAGGGCTGCTCTGAGTTTTGCTGGCTTTAAGGATGGCCATGGGATGCTTTGAAATGATCAGAAGTGGATGAAGGGTGAGATGTTACATGTTTTGCCTTTTTACAATTTGTTGCATTTTGAAGTTTTGGTCATGGAGATGTGACATTCCTTGGGCAATTTGAAGCAAAGTGGACCATAGAATGTTGTTATGATACTTTGAGATTGATTAGAAACCAAACAAACCCCTAAGCATCATTCTTGCAAGAATCTCCTCTTTGTGACCTTTATGATAAATGGCTTATGATTCTTGTGATCCAAGGCATGAAAGTGAGAAATTCCTTGGGCAATTCTGAATTATAGGTCATGTATGATGTTTGTGTAATGGTTAGAAGTCAATTACAGGTCACAAATTGCCGTGGTATGAGTTTTTGCAAGTTTCCCTCTTTGGTACATAAGTGAAATTTTTGTGATTTTTCCCAACTTTGCAAGGCCATAACTTGAGTTCTATGATGAATTGGATCAAGTTCTTGTACTTTTTGAAAAGGGAATGATCCAATCTACAACTTTCATGACCAAGAAGTTTTCATTTGAAGCATTTTTGAATCAAAAAGAGGAGGTTGAAAAACTTTCCCAAAATGGCAAGTTTGCATTACAAGTCACTTTCCAAAAATGGCAACTTTGCAAATGGCTTGAAATTATTCAATTTTGTGAACTTCTAAGATCAAATAAAGATCATATACACCCAAAATGATGGAGAAGACCCTTTGGTTGGATGATTGGGGGCCTCAGATGCCTTGATTTTGCACTGACTTGTTCAAGAAGTCATCTATTGATCAGATGCCTTCCCCATTGAATTTATTCATGAAAATTGGTATGCATGATCCTCATAACATATAGAGACCAATAGAAACAAGAATGACCAAAAAATTTGGAGTTATGGCCTCTGAAACCAAAACCCTAATTTTAGGTCATCTGTGCAGTTAAGCTTGGCTCTGCTTCCATGCCTTTCTCAGTTCTTGTGATTTTTCTGATTTTCTTGATCTTGGGAAGATATAATATGATGCTTGATCATACATGACCCCTCTTGAGATGATTGATGACCTTTGGAGTGGCTCAGACAACTTAGGGATTGCTCAGATCACAAACCCTTGATGCAGATGACTTAGAACCAATGCAATGAGGCAAAAATGCAATATGAGATGACATGATTGAACTTATGCAAATGAAAAGAATCACAAGCCATGGTGAACTTAGTGAGGGAAAATTTGGGGTGTTTACAGTTGCCCCTATTCAAACATGAGTTAGTTGTGTAGGATGTAAGCGACGACTTAACAGGCAAACAAGATAACTTGTGGTTGAATACCAAAGACAGTCCAAAATTTGCGCTCACTTATTATGAAGAAGAAAAGGGATATAGATTGTAAAAGGAAGTATAATATGATTATCAAATGAAAGCGATGGAGGACGACCATCGAGCAGAGGACTACTGCCGGGGATAAAGCAATGACGGGGACGACCGACATGCTGGGGAAATAAAGGGATCATGATGGGGACGGCCATCAAGTAAAGAAACAAGACTCTCTAGGGATTAAAGGTAAAGTAAATGACGGGGACAACCATCAGGTTCAAAGCATAAATGAAATAAATGATGAGGGACGGTCATCAAAGGTGAAGGACGATCACCTAGCAGGGGACGGCTGCTCTGTTGGGTATAAGATAAGGGACGGTCATCTATTGGTGAAGGACGATCACCTAGCAGGGTACGGCTGCCGAAAATATCACGACATAGGACGAATTCCGGATAGAAAAGGTCGACGATGGGGACGGCCATCGGATAAGCATGATGAAGGACGATCATCAAGAGGTGAAGGACGATCACCTAGCAGGGTACGGCTGCTCTCGGGGTTTATCGTGACATAGGACGAATGTCAGATAACAAAATCAACGATGGGGACGACCATTGGGTAAAATGATGAAGGACGATCATCAAGAGGTGAAGGACGATCACCTAGCAGGGTACAGCTGCTAAAATATCACGACATAGGACGCATGTCGGATAAGAAAGGGTTCCAATAATGGAGACTCTGCTGGGGGAATGATGAAGGACGATCATCAAAAAGGTGAAGGACGATCACCTGGCAGGGTACGGATGCTAAAATATCACGACATAGGACGCATGTCGGATAGGAAAGGGTTCCAATAATGGAGACTCCGCTGGGGGAATGATGAAGGACGATCATCAAAAAGGTGAAGGACGATCACCTGGCAGGGTACGGCTGCCGAAAGTATCATGACATAGGACGAATGTCAGATAATAATTTATCGGGATTTTCCGGGGACTCTTCTGAGGAAGGGTAGACACAGACGAGTGTCTAAATTCAAGAAAGAAAGGGTATAAGTGTTTGACACTGTGTATAGATTAAAGATGCGGACGAGCATCCTTAAGACTACGATACAGATGAGTATCGGTAGACACAAACGCTGACGCATGCTCAGAGATGATGGTACGGACGAGTACCAACCGGTTAACAAAGAACACGGACGAGTGTCGACTCTGAGGGGAATTAAGTGGTGTATACAAGATACGGAGGAGTATCTGTAAGAGTAAGATACGCATGAGTGAGACACAGACGAGTGTTCAACTTGCTGGGGAGAGTATGATACGGACGAGTATCATAAAGGGAAGTGTATAAGTTATAAGAAATATTTCTGAAGATCTGTGGGGATAAGATGACACGGACGGGTGCCGGAAGAAGTGTGTTATAAACAAGTGTTTGATTTACAATAAGTGTTTAGGAAACCATGCTGGGGAATGGTGACACGGACAGGCGTCAGGGAAGTGTGTAGGCATATGTAAATATGTATTTGTGAGTGCAAAGGGGACGCTTTGGCTTTCTACTGGAAATATGACACAGACGAGTGTCAAGGAGTATTTGTTATGTATAAGTATCTGTTTGTAGGGGATGTTCTGGAGACTTTCTGGGGAAAGATGACACAGAAGAGTGTCAAAAGGAGCATGCATTTGTATCATGGGAATTGCAAAGAAGATGCTTTGGCATGCTGCCGGGGAATTTGAGAGGTATCCTGTATGTCTTGCTTGATGAAATGTAGGTACTTACAGGTGGTTGATTCTAAACATGACTTATGATTATGCAATATGTTTGACTTTTGTCGTAATTCTCCGTATTAGACGGAATGCTACGCTCTGGGGGGTAAATATGATGTGAATGCTATGATTATGCAACAGATACCGATCCGGGACTCGGATCCCGTTGTGGTGAAGATTTCTGGTTGATCTTGTTTCGAAAGGACATCCCAGCTGGGGATGAGATCATTGGTAGATCTGATATATATGACTCTGGGTGGGGAAATAGGTCACTGATGGACCTTTCCTGGTAATGAGGAGCCCAACTGGGGTCTGTGGAAGCTTCCGTCACTTTGTTGTGAGATCTTCAGTCTTTGCTCTTCTGGATAGAGGTTGAACTCTGAGGGGAGATGGTTCCCTGTCTAACACTTGATTCTGTGGAGGAATGATCATTGAACGATCTTCCTAGAGGTTTTTGTGGGGATCCTGCTGAGGATGAGGATATCGGACAACTCAGCTGGGGAAATGAACCCCTCCTAGTATTGTTTGAAAGATGTGCTGAGGAAATAATGCTCGGCAACTTTGATGGGGAGAAAACACTTCTGAAGTTGTTTGGAAGATGTTCTGAGGAAATAAAGATTTGGCAGCTTACTGGGGAGAAGCTTTCATGCCCCATGTTGCGCTTTGAATACCTGTAATCCTGTTATGACAAAGAAACGTACAAGTACCCCGAGGTATCCCTTACCGGATTCCATCATAGGAGTTTAGACACTCCCGGGAGCGAGAAATATATTTCCTGCAAGCATGTCAATTTAGAAAAGACGCATCTGTATTCATGCAACCATTATATCAAGGATATTAGACATTTTTGCAAGTAAAGTGTTCGAGACAGATTGTGACTGAAAATCTGATTTTATTAATTTGTGTGCCCTGAATTGGCAAGTACAGTCAAAGAAACAGATCCCCTGAAATGAGGAGATTGTTACAAAATTGAGAAACAAAAAAGGTGCTGGCAATGTTGATGACGCTTCAGTGCTTCCCTTTGCTATGACTCGTATGACATTGACGTTCTTCTCATCTTTCTTTTTTGAAGAAGGTTGATTCTGATCGATGCTTTTAACATTCCGTAGTTCACCATGTTATAAGTGATACAGACGAATTCAGAATGCAGTTGTTCGCTTATTACCTTATTTTGCATGGATCGCCCTTTCGGGTTTTCAATCCACCGGGATACCCATTTTTGTCTGAGTTGTCCAATGTGGCTTTTCAACTCAGTGGGTGTACATTTTATATTTATTTTCCCTTATTTTTGCCCGAGTCTTTTATTCTGTTTTTGACTCGCCGGGATGCCCTATTTTTGCCTGGACTTACATTCTGTTTTTATGTCCAGCGGGTCATTTTATGCGAAGTATTTTTTAACTGCATCTGAATTCACAGGGGACAGGAAGTCTTCACCATCCATAGTACTGAGCATCAGTGCTCCACCAGAGAAAACTTTCTTTATTACGAACGGACCGTCGTAATTCGGAGTCCACTTGTCCCTGTGGTCTGTATGAGGAGGGAGGAGTCTTTTCAACACAAGATATCCTACTTGGTATTCCCGAAGCCTGACTTTCTGATCGAAGGCCTTATTCATTCTCTTCTGATATAAATGCCCATGACAGATCACAGGTAACCTCTTCTCTTCAATCAGATTCAGTTGTTCGTACCGGGATCGGACCCATTATGCTTCATTCAGTTTGACATCCATTAGTACCCGCAAGGAGGGTAATTCAACTTCAACAGGTAGGAATGCCTCCATACCATACACGAGTTGATACGGTGTTGCCCCAATGGATGTTCTGATTGATGTACGGTACCCATGCAGGGCAAATGGTAGCATTTCATGCCAGTCTTTGTAGGTGACCACCATCTTCTGCACAATCTTCTTGATATTCTTGTTAGCTGCCTCAACAGCGCCATTCATCTTTGGCCTGTAAGGAGAAGAATTGTGATGTTGGATTTTGAAGTCCCGACATAGTTCTGCCATCATTTTATTGTTCAAATTGGAACCATTATCAGTAATGATTCGCTCGGGCACTCCATACCGACATATGATGTCTCTCTTCAGGAATCGGGCTACCACTTGCCTGGTGACGTTCGCATATGAAGCTGCTTCAACCCACTTGGTAAAATAGTCAATAGCTACCAGGATGAATCTGTGTCCGTTTGAAGCAGTCGGTTCAATCTTGCCAATCATATCAATCCCCCACTTGGCAAACGGCCAAGGTGAAGACATCACATTCAAAGGATTCAGAGGCACATGTACTTTATCTGCATAAATCTGGCATTTATGGCACTTCCTGGCATAAGTACAACAATCTGCGTCCATTGTGATCCAATAATAACCTGATCTTAACAACTTTTTAGCCATTGCATGCCCTCCAGCATGGGTACCAAAAGATCCTTCGTGCACCTCGTGCATCAACAAGTCTTCCTCGGTCTTATCCACACATTTGAGAAGTACCATATCAAAGTTTCTTTTGTACAAGGAACCATCAGCATTCAGGAAGAAACTACCAGCCAGACTTCTTAGTGTCTTCTTGTCATTGGATGAAGCCCCAGGTGGGTATGTTTGATCCTCCAAGAAGCATTTGATGTCATAGAACCAAGGCTTATCATCTTTAGCAAGGTCTGCTGAGAATACGTATGCTGGTCTGTCAAGTCTGGATACTGAAATCCGTGGCACAAAGTTGGCAGCTTGGACTTTGATCATGGATGGAATGGTAGCCAGGGCATCTGCAAATTGATTTTCATCTCGAGGGATATACTCAAGCTTGACTATTGCGAAGAATGTGAGTAACCTCCTTGTATAGTCCCGGTAGATAATCAGATGCTCCTGGTGAGTATACCATTTGCCGTTGGTTTGATTGATTACCAGAGCTGAATCTCCGAATACAGTTAAAGTCTTGATCCTGAGGTCAATGGCTTCCTCAAGACCCATAATACATGCTTCGTATTCAGCTTCATTGTTAGTGCAGTTAAAGGTGAGTTTTGCCGAGAAAGGTATGTGAGCCCCCTTAGGTGTAATAAGTACTACACCAACACCACGACCATTCATATTAACAGCCCCATCAAACATCATTGTCCATTCTTCTTCTGGGTCAGGCCCTTCAGTGTGAATAGGCTCTTCATGATCTTTTGCTTTTATGAACATCATGTCTTCATCAGGGAAGTCAAATCTCATAGGCTGGTAATCATCAATGGGTTGCTCAGCAAGATAATCGGACAATACACTGCCTTTGATGGCTTTCTGGGATGTGTACTGAATGTCATATTCTGTGAGAATCATTTGCCATCTTGCAACCCGCCCGGTAAATGCTGACTTCTCAAATATGTACTTAACTGGGTCCATCTTTGAGATCAACAAGGTAGTGTGGGTCAACATATACTGCCTTAGTCGGCGAGCAGCCCACGCTAAAGCACAGCAAGTTTTCTCGAGTAGTGAATAACGTTGTTCACAGTCGGTAAACGTTTTGTTTAGGTAGTATATTGCATACTCTTTTCGACCAGACTCGTCATGCTGGCCCAGCACACACCCCATTGACTCTTCTAATACTGTCAAGTACATGATTATAGGTTTTCCTTCAACTGGAGGCGTAAGGATCGGAGGCTCTTGTAAGTATTCCTTGATTTTGTCAAAAGTCTTTTGGCAGTCTTCGTTCCACCTGACCATTTGTTCTTTTCTTAACAACTTGAACAAAGGCTCACAGGTTGCTGTAAGGTGAGATATGAACCTTGAAATGTAGTTCAATCTACCTAGGAACCCTCGAACTTCTTTTTCAGTCTTTGGTGCAGGCATTTCTTGAATGGCTTTGACTTTGTCTGGGTCAAGTTCAATCCCTTTCTCACTCACAATAAATCCCAGCAGTTTACCGGACCGCACCCCGAATGTGCATTTGTTGGGGTTTAGCTTCAATTGGTACTTCCTCAGACGCTTGAATAGCTTCAACAGATTCACCAGGTGGTCTTCTTCCGTGAGGGACTTGGCAATCATGTCATCAGCGTAACATTCGATTTCTTTATGGATCATGTCGTGGAATAATGTTACCATAGCCCGCTGATAAGTGGCACCAGCATTCTTCAGTCCGAATGGCATTACCTTATAACAGAATGTGCCCCAGGGTGTGATGAAGGCTGTCTTTTCCATGTCTTCAGGTGACATCTTGATCTGATTATATCCTGAAAATCCATCCATGAAGGAGAATACCAAGAACTGAGCTGTATTGTCGACCAATACATCAATGTGAGGTAAAGGGAAGTCATCTTTCGGGCTGGCCCTGTTCAGATCCCGGTAATCCACACACATCCTCACTTTTCCATCTTTCTTAGGAACAGGTACAATGTTAGCAACCCATGGCGGGTAACTAGTCACAGCGAGGAAACCGGCGTCCCACTGTTTTTGTACTTCTTCTTTTATCTTCATGGCCATATCTGGGCGAGTACGGCGCAACTTCTGTTTTACTGGCGGACAGTCTTCCTTCAGAGGCAACTTGTGCATAACAATGTCGGTGTCCAACCCCGACATATCCTGATAAGACCATGCAAAAACTCCACATACTCCCGAAGCATGTCAATAAGTTGCTCTTTTACTGAATCTTGCAGGCAGGCACCGATTTTAACTTCTTTCAAGTCTTCTTCTGTACCAAGATTAACCGTCTCAACCTCCTCCCGATGAGGAGTTATAACCTTCTCCTCTTGTCTTAACAACCTGGATAGTTCTTCAGGTAGCTCATAATCTTCTTCAACCTCTTCATCGACTTGATTAATCGGGTTGTCAAAGTCATACGAAGTCATAGCGGTGTTGTTGTCGGTGCAGTCTGGAGGGCACTCTCTACAAGGGTTTAGACTTGTTCATTTTAGTGATCAGTTTTATCTTGCTTAGAAAAAGTGAAAATGATGTTATTATTTTGAAAAACATTACCATTTTATTTTTGTACAAAAAATGAAAAATGAAAAACAGTGAGCGGAAAAAGAAAAGACTCATTTGCAAAAGATGTCCTGATATTCATTAATTGATCGTTTGCACAAAATACAAGATGGCCCAATTACAAAATGAGCCTTGACACCTTGGGCAAGATGCAGGACTTGATGCATGCTTAAAGACAGAAAATAATAATTACTCTGCAGGAGTAACCCTTATAATTTCCTGGGAAGACCAGTTTGAGACATGGTTCCCCGGGATCCTTGGACGTATCCAGCTTTCCAGGTTGCGCTCGTCTTCTGACTCATCTTCCAAACTTTTCACAGCATCCGGGGAAAGCATCCCCCCGCTAACAAACTTGGGCTCCGTTGCAGCCTCTGGTTGATCTTGTCGAGTTGGTCTGTAACCCAACCCGAATCGGTCTTCTTTCTTTTCAACTGGCAGCAGCTTGCCCCAGCCTTGAGCGGTACCCTCCTCAACAACCTTCCGGGTTTGTTGATATGATATGATGGAAGTCCCAGACACAGTAGATGCTTCATTGATATTAAGGGCTTCAAACCCTTGACTCATGGTTTCATAGATCTCTCCATCCATTTCAATGTATTTGAAAGTAGCCAGCTGGCTAACGAAGATATCCTCCTCCCCACAAATGGTAATGACTTGGCCCTCCCACTCAAATTTTAACTTCTGGTGAAGGGTTGACGTCACGGCGCCAGCGGCGTGTATCCATGGTCTACCCAATAGACAGTTGTAGGCAGGCTGTATATCCATCACAAAGAAGGTCGTTTTGAAGATCTGTGGGCCAATCATTATTGGCAATTCTATCTCTCCCAGAACTGATCTTTTAGAACCGTCAAAGGCTCTCACTACCAAGTTGCTTGGACGTAATGCCAATCCATCATGTTCCAGCTTCACAAGGGCTTTCTTGGGTAGGACATTGAGTGATGACCCTGTGTCCACTAATACGTGAGAAAGAACTGCACCCTTACTCTCCAAGGTAATGTGCAAAGCCTTGTTATGATTGTGACCTTCCGTTGTCAGATCAGCGTTGGTAAATCCTAGCCCATGACTAGCGTTGACATTTCCAACCACAACCTCTAACTTATTGACAGTAATCTCCTCCGGCACATAAGCCGCATGCAGGACCTTTAATAGTGCATTCCGATGAGCCTCAGAGCATATTAGCAATGATAGTATGGAGATTTTGGAAGGTGTTTGGTGAAGCTGGTCCACCATCTTATAATCGCTCTTCTTGATTATCCGCATGAATTCATCAACCTCTTGATCAAAAGGAGTCTTTAAAGTTTCTTTAGCAACTGGTTCTTCTTGCACCATGCTCTTCCCTTTTGCCTTAGCAGCAGCTTCTGCTTCAACAATGGGTTTTGGAATTTGCGAGGCAAAGAGACGTTCGCTTCTAGTGAAGCCTCCGCCTCACCCCACATTGTCTATCTGAGGTGAAGAAGTTGATGATTCTAAAGTGATTTTCTGCCCCTCGCAGTATAGATCTGAGCCATAATGCCAAGGGATGGCATGATTGCTTTCGTAAGGAACTGGCCCAGGCACTGTGATAGTGACCGGACTGATAGCAGCTGCAGAGGGGACCACAATGGTGTGTGGATCATAATATATGGTAACTGGAGTTCTGACAGGAGAAGCATTTTGTTGTGAGTTGTTGGAAGGAACATTTGCGGGATCGTAGTATATCGTAACCGTTGAGACGCTTTCATTAACTGTTGCTAATGTTGTAGACGGAGCGGGTGTTGAAGTTGTAGCAGGAACTGATGGAATAATGGGTGTTGTCGTTGTAGAAGGAATTGTGACTGAACTTGTATCCGTTGAAGTGACTGATTGAATATTTGTTGGAGTTGTAGCAGAATCTGTTGGAACAAGGGTTGCTAATGTTGTAGGAGTATCTGTGATTGTTGATGAAGGAAATGTTTGAGTTGTAGTTGCCGTTGTTGTAATATGAAGAATGCTATCTCTAATGAGGCCATCTATGCCGTTTCTCAGTCTCTCACATCCATTAACGGCAATATTGCAATATCCACAGTCGACCTCACACCCGAGGAACACTTGGCATTCTAACAACTGAGCTTTGATTTCAACTAAAGGTGTTCGGATATGTGCAACACTACTAATTAATGTGGATGGTTTGTCCTCCTCAATAGCATTAATCCTAGGCCCATTGTGACTAGGCATTGGATTTCTTGTGACGTTCGGAGGAGGCACAAAATTGAGAGCTTTTGAGTCCACCAAGTCCTGGACTTTCATCTGTAGGGCCCTGCATTTTTCAGTATTATGCCCCGGTGCGTTTGAGTGGAATGCACACCTGGCATTTGCATCATAGTTCTTTGGCAGATTAAGAGGATCTTGAGGAGCCAATGTCCTTAACTCAACTAGGTTGAGCTTTAGGAGTTGTGGCAAGAGTGCAGCATACGACATTGGGATTGGGTCAATTACCCTGTTTGCTTGTGATGGCCTCTGTTGGAAAGGACGCTATTGTTGATTACCGTTGTTGTTGTTATACGACCTTTGTTGTGGATAATGAACTTGTTGTTGATACTGTGGTTGTTGTTGTTGAGGATATGATGATTGTTGTGGAATTGGAGCTGGGATGGTAACAGCTGCTACTGACCTGTGAGAATACTGGGGCCTGCCCCTGTTTGTATGGATGGCATTTGTTTCTCCTGCCCTTCGGGATCCTGCAAAAGGTTTTCTCGGATTGCTGGAAGAACTTGCACCACTGTCGGAGATTTTGCCCATCTTCAAGAGACTTTCAATCCTCTCACCAGCTATGACCACATCAGCAAAACTGGTAGAGGATAAAGCATCCAGTCTATCAATATAAGTCCCTTGCAATGTGTTCATGAACATGTCAGCCATATCCCTCTCTGACATGGGTGGTTGGACAGCAGCAGCGAGCTGTCTCCATCTTTGAGCATAATCTCGAAAGCTCTCTCTAGAAGACTGAGACATGCCCATTAGAAGAGTTCTGTTGGGAGCCATGTCCAGGTTGTACTGATATTGCCGAATGAAGGCCTCGGCTAAATCCTTCCAACATCTTATTGTGGCTCAAGTCAGGTGCGAATACCATTCTCTCGAAGCTCCAGTCAAACTGTCCTCAAAGTAGAACATCCATAACTTTTCATCCATAGTATAAGCCTCGAGCCTACCCAAGAAAGATTGCAGGTGAGTTCGTGGACAGGAGGTACCATTATACTTCTCAAAGCATGGGGGTTTGAATTTGTGGGGAATTCTCACCCAATTTACTAGGCCCATGTCCATCACATCGAAGCCCAAAGTATTCTGAGATTCCAAAGATCTTAACTTTTCAGCAATCTCGTCCAATCTTCTGTCATATACCTCATCTCCAGCCCCTATAATAGTAAACTGTTCTTCCTGGGGATCCTCCTGCAGGATTCTGCCTCCAGCAGTATTACCTTGCACATTCCTTGGGATGTTGACTTCTGTATTCAAGTGAGGTCCATACTCTGGTGGATTAATATGAGGCTGCCCCTGTCCATTGTTGCTAGTTCCCCCTGTTCCAAGATGAGGCTCCTCAGGAGTTTGTCTTTCCACCAGCTCTCTTAACCTTTCTTGACTCTGGGCCAAGCCAGTCATCACTGCCATGAACTGAGACATCTGATTTCTCATCTCTACTCTCTCATTGGCCATCTGATTTCTGACCTCAGTCAGATCCTGCTGTACTTGCTCCATTTGAATGTCGGGAAGGTTGTTACGAGTCGGGTACCGATGCGTGTGGTTGACAGGGAACACTCGGCGACAAGCAATGTTTCCTGAGATCACAACAAAGTTAGAAACAATAATGATAACAAGACCTACAAAACCAAAACAAGGTTAGTATGCAATGTAGTATGCTTATTTGTTTTTCAAGGTATCCGGTTTGGTTTTTGGTTTTGACCTTTCCAGACCTCGAGGAAGATGCTTGATGTTGTTGAGAGAAAACCCAAATGAAAACTCAAACTAAAATATATTACAAATGAGGAACAATACATAGTTTGTTTTACAACACATGCCCATAGAGGGTCAAAATACAACAAGAGAAAAAATTACATCAGATGGAAATAAACAACAAGCAAAGAATCAGACATCCAGTCCAAACTCATCTTCTCTGACCTCCTTCAGGAGTGCCTCAGTCACTGGACCAGCGGGGTGCTCTGTAATGGTCCTAAGGAGGAGGTTCCTGGTGGCAATGGCAGTGGTCAGCTTCATATACTTGTCCTGGTCTTTGGACCTCTTCAATCCTGTTCTGAGCTTCAACTTTGATATCTCTCTCTATTCAGCCAATAAAGCTTCCTGCTGCTTCTTCTCATTGGCTTCGAGTTGTTCAATCTTGGCTTGAGTCTTCTGGTCTTCTTGTGTACGGGATTCGGTGATCCTAACCCACCTAGCCTGACTCTCTTGCAGATAGTGCTCAGCTCTAGTTTTCTGAATCTTGGCCTCCTTGCAGACAGTCTTCAATATCTGTTCCCCAGCCGTTGCTTTCCTTATGTAGTCTTCTGTCCTTTCACTTTTGGCAAGATGCTCAACCCTGAGCTTCTCCAATCTCTCAATGTCCAGACGACCATCACTCCTTTCCCAAAGAGTCTTCTTCAAGGCTTGAGATAGCTGCTCATTCCTTTCCTTCAACTTTTCAAATTCCTCCAGGCTAACTGTTGCTGCAGGCTGTACTGTGGATGGCCCAGGTATGTCTTCTAAGGTGAAAGGCATTCTGGTAATCTGAGCTCTAGTACGGGACCAGTCATAGTACTGAGCTGAAGCAACATTGTTACATCTTCCAAGAATAGCTACCCCTTTTGTCTGGATGTTGTCCCAAGCCCAGGATGCTTGCCTGATAACAACTGAATTAGGTTGCACTTCACAATATAGGGTCTCAGCTAAATCCTGTCCTCTGGGAGGGTGAACCAAGGCATAGCCCAGTTGTCTCTTGAACAGTAAAGGATTGTAGTTGATGAAACCCTTTACTCCTATCAGAGGCACATTTGGGTATTGTCCACAGCTAGTGATAATGTCCTTGCCTTTGGTGCTCTGGGTGCACCATCTGATATCATCTGAAGTCAAGGCAATGAACCTCTTGGCCCAATTCTTCTGCTGATGTGGGTTCAAGAAAGCATCTGATTTAGGCAGGTGTCTGAGCAGCCAGGTGTAAAACAAAGGAGCACAACATCTTACCAACTTCCCCCTTTGTTTCTCATTCCTCTGATGAATGGAATAATAAAAGTCTCCTAGCAGTGTAGGTATTGGGTTCTTCAAAAGAAATAAATGGATGGCATTCTTGCTGACAAATTTAGGCTCATCTGCAAACAGTATAGCCCCATATATGCTAAGGGCTAACAGTGCACAGACTGCCCTCCACTCTCCTAATGAAGCCTTCAGGATGGCTTGGGAAAATAGGAAGTCCAAATACGGACCAGGAATCCCAGCCTTTGTTGTCATACTTTGCTCAACAAGGGCAGGCTCCAAGTATAATGCCCTTGCTATCTCTTCATTCCCAGGAGCAGTCATCTCTGGGTTGAAGGGTATTCCACCCCTGATAGGTACTCCAATCAACAAAGAAAACTCTTCCAGCAGAGGCCCTAACTGAAAGTCTGGAAAGGTGAAACATCTCAAAGGAGGGTCATAAAACTGCAAACATGTGTGGATCATGCTCCTCTGAGAAGGATCAAGGTCCATAACCATATCCAAGATACCTCCATAATTCTCTCTAAACAGTGGGATATGGTCAGGTGTGATGAGTGACTGGACCTGCCTGATACCAGTCAATACAGGCTCAAAGAAGTGATAGGATATGTTGCTTTTCCTGGGAGTAGTCATGAGTGCTGCTGAAGAAGCTGAAGATAAGTGCTGATGAAGATCACAAACTGAAATACTGAAGGTAAGCCTCTGACAGACTGATGCAGGTGGTGATGGAGATAACTGAAGCAGGTGCTGAAGAAGACAGTTGAAGCAGAGGTCTATGCAGAAGAAGGGGTCAAAACCAAAACCAAGATACAATGAAATGGATACCCTGAAAAGCAAATAAACAAATGTTAAATGATGCAATGATGATATATGCAAATGATAAGCAAGGTTTTGTGATCAAGCACGGGATCTGATTATCTGTCTTGATATAAGGCCCATGTATGTTCAAAGAGTCTAGATGAAGGCTCAGAAATCCAGTAACCAGGGTGGGGGACTCAAATAAAGAGTCACATGTCCAGGGTAAATCACAAGAACTGTCCAAAGTGGAGTATTCTTAAACAAAACAGTAACAGGGTATAATGTGGCCAAGGGTTCCTGCAAACCTGTAAACAGCCCAACCCCCTCACAGGCAATGTTCTAGAACAAGGATCCTCAGACTTGGATCAGTTATGAGAAGTGTAAACACTTCTAACCAGGAGGTATAGTGTTTACAATAACCATAAAAGATCCTCCTCTAATTCACCTCAGCTTCTGAAGGTCATAATAAAAGGTCATCCAGACTTAGCAGGCTTCCCAGATAACCCTAGCACTACAGGAAATTTGTAGCACATAGTTCTCAAGAAGAAACCCACATCTGAACCATGTTTCATATTCCCGCACCAGACCGAAATTGAATGGGAAAGAACATGAACCACTCTAGCCTAGGTGTCACTCAGGTCCCTGGTATAGGACCTTAAACTCTCAATGGAACCCCACCCACCAAAAAAGAAAACCAGATCCAGCAGATGACAGTATGAAATATGCATAAGACTGTAAAGAAAGCAAGTAAATAGTTGTACATAAAACAGTAAATAAAGCAAAATAAATAAACACGCATAGCACATAACACCCCAACAAACACAAATCAAACAAGCACTAGGAGGAACCCACAAAAAGAACCAGAAGCCCTGGTTGCAGTATAAGGGTCCCCAGCAGAGTCGCCAAGCTGTCGCTCCCACCTGATGACACAGGGCCAAGAGGGGTACAGACGCGAACGGTCGGCGAAGGAGGAAATGAAAAGAGTCGCCAGCTAGGCATTTTTATCCCGAAGGAAAGGTAATTCTGCATAAACCTAAGAAAAGATGGATAAGACGGTTGCGAACCAGAGAAACTGAGAAAGGGGGTTGGTTACAACCTGGGAAGGTATTAGCACCCAGATTGTCCGTCGTACTCGACGGGATCCACGCTTGAAAGATTTGTGTTTAAAAGGGGTAGTGTCTGTGCTATTTTGTGTGCAAAAGCTAGAAAAGGACGCAAGTGTCAGTGCAAAAGAAATGTGAAGTGCTGAAGAACTGAGTGTCAGTGTGAGAGAAAAGTATGAAGCTCAAGACTATGAGGCTTAAAGAATAAAGCTAGAAGAGGGGGAAATATACAGAGACTTTTGTTCGATAACTGTTAAGTTATGCCTACGTATTCTCTCGTGCAATGAGGAAGTCAGAACACCGTAGTTCGACGCAAAGAGACTGAAAGATAAATTGACTTGTGAACTGCTTACTTGTCAATGCTCAAGTATATGACCTGTCTGTCTCAGGTGCAAACTGTCTTGCATTAGACGGAAGAAGCGAGTTCTCGTTTGTGAGTGAATGAGGTGAGAAAAGAATCCCGGAGGAGACGATTATTGTTTGTTTTTGTGTTTTCAATCTTTTATTGCTTTTTGAATTTGTCATAAGAGAATGAGCTTAAGCCTAAACCAAGGGTTAGTAAACTCATCACATCTTCCCTCTGATTAGGGGTAATGAGAATACCTTAAGCATGAAGTAAACACCTCACACTTAATCACCATGATGTAGGATTAAGATCATTAACCTACTTGCAATTATTTAGATGTTTTTTCTAGTTTTTGTTTAGTGTTAAGTAATGAGTTTAAGCCATAATCAAGGATTTAATGGACCCATTACACCATCCTAATAGAAGGATAATAGATGAGAACATTTAAGCTGAGGAAGGCTCCTCAACTAAATCCATGATTAGGGATTAACCTCATGACAAAACAAAGCCTTTATTAAATGGATTTTAGTTAATGGTTAGATTAAGAAGTGGATTTTATGGTTTGTAAGACAGCTTGAGGGGGACTTGTCCATTAACACTAGGGTTAGTCCTTCTTAACCATTTAAGGAAGAATTAGAACCCTAATGCAAGGCCCAAGTTACAAGCTTGATGTCTTAGTGATTATTAAGTGAATTAAATAAAGGATTTAAACACATTGAGGGTTTTACACTTAGGATTAAAGTTATACACTCCATCCTAATAGAAGGATGCAGGTATAAGCTTAATCACAAAGCCTTAAAACCTTTAAGGTTTAGTCCTTGATTATGAGGTGAGAAGAGAAAACTCAAAGATGACACAAAGGTAAATCTAATGGGGGAAATAATCAAACCCTAATTATGATCATGCTTGGGTGTTCCTAGGGTTTATGAGGCTTGCAAGAGGATCTTCAGGGAAGCCACTTTGGAAGAAGCAGGATGAAGGAAAGAGAAGCAAGAAGAAGCAAGACAACTTACTTCACTTAAGAAGGTAAGTTGCTTGAAAAGAGAAAGAGGATAAAGGGCATGAATGAGCAAGCTCACTCTAATTCACAAATAAAATTCAGCAATGATGCATAAGAGATATGAGAAAAGATTATGAGAAGTGAAGGCAAATTCACTTCTCAAACACTTACCACCTGAATAGTTAGCAACAAGAAATGAAATAAAATGAAAATGAGATGAAATGCAAAGATGAAAACCAAAGTCAGAAGAATATCAAGATGTAAATGATGCTAAGAGATGATACAAATGGATGTCATGATATGTGGATGATCATACAAGTAATGAAGATGCAAATGAGGCATGGAAGGAAGCATGAAAGTTCATGGAAACTTATGAAATGCAATGGATGCATAACATGGCAAATGGATGATTCAATGATCAAACATGATTCTAATATATCCTAAGATGTCTTATATGTCATGTGGATGCACAAAATATCATGGCAAGTTCATGTATGCAAGCATATGAAGGATGAATGCAAATGAAGACAAAAGTTAGGGTTTATATACAAGATGCAATGCAAAATTCAAAATCATAAGCAAATGACAAGATAAAAAATTTAAAATGGGATAAAAGGTACCCTAAACCTATACAAGTTCACTGCCCTAAGGGAAAGGTCAGAAGCTAAACCCTAAAGGACTTATGATTTTCCTAAGTTTGCTAGGGTTTAAAGGTACCTCACAAGGAAAAATGCAAAATAAATCAAAAATGAAAGATAAATTCATGCCAATTTTATCCTAGAAACTACATGATATGTGGAATGCAATGCAAAAAGAATCACTATCAAACCCTTCATGGTTAGGCAGAAATGATTTTTCTAAATTAAGGTCAAAATATGGATTTTTAAGAACCCTAAATCCAAAGAAAAATGTCAAAATGGATCAAGAACCAAAACGAAATTTATATGAATGGTTTGATAATGTTTCTAAATGTGTCAAGATGCAATGTAATTTTTTTGGTGATTTTTAGAAACTTAAATGGTATTTTAATTAATTAATTTCCATTAATTAATTAAAATAAACATTTAAATATTTTAAAAATACAAATTTTATGCAAAAAATAAAAAAAAAATTATTTTCAGGATGAGAATAATATTTAGAATCATGATGCAAAAAATAAATTTTTTTAGATGAGTTTTGCTATTTTAAAATAAATATGCAAGAAAAATGAATTAGAATGTAATAAAAATGAATTAAAAAGAAAGTATGCAGATCTAATGGCCTAGATTTGAACTGGAGAAAGGGAGGTTGACTGCACACGTTTTTTTAAAGGCTGAGATTCATTTTAATTTAATTAAACTAATTAAACTTAATTAATTTAATAAAACTGAATTAGGGTTAAGTGAATTGATCTGGACCACTCAAAAATTAACCTAATCCTCATCCAAGGGTCACGAAGCAACCTGGAAAATTAATTAGGGTTTAAGACTTAAACACTTTCAGGTGACCGGAGAGGAGCTCCGGTCATCTTCTCCAGCGGGACCAAAACCCTAAAACACTCTACAGGCCACCCCACCCCAAATCAACCACCCAGAAATGATCCTCTACCCAAACCCCATTCAAATCAACCCTCAAACATCATTTACAACTCAAGAACAAAGAGAATCAAATCAAACTATTTCACGGGTGAAATTTCAGAGGACCACAAAACATTCATTTCTTCACCATTTTTAATTCTAAGAGTATCAGCATGACCAGTATAACATATATTTTCATTTTGTAACAAAAGAAACAAGCTCTGAAAAGTTTTGTTCTTGAGCTTACCTGAGACGATGAACTACAAATGTGAGCTTTCCAGGCCTCTCCTTCGTGCAAAGAGTCTCCTCTGAACCTCCTGAGACTAATGAGGTGCTTCAAAACCTTTGATGGTGGTTGATTTGGAAGTTTCAGTTCTGGTGTAGCAGGTTTTAAGGTTTGTGTATGTGATGCTTTTTGGCTGTTTTAATGGTTGGTTTTGGTTCTATGGAGGATGTGTGTCCTGTTGGTGAAGAAAAAATTGAAGTGTGATGGCTGTGGAAGGAGTTTCGAAGAGATGAAGGTTTTTGTCAATTTTGTGAAATCTGATTGTGTGTGTCTTCTTGGCTCATGTGAAGCTTGCTTTATGATCTATAAACCAATCCCAAACTATTGGAAAGAGTCAGAGGAGTTGACATGTACTGTGGGAATGGCATGGGGAAATTGGCCAAAAAGTCAGTGGTAGGTGTACCTCAAGTATGGGTTGTGACAGAAACTATCCTAGGGCTGCTCTGAGTTCTGTTGGCTTTAAGGATGGCCATGGGATGCTTTGAAATGATCAGAAGTGGATGAAGGGTGAGATGTTACATGTTTTGCCTTTTTACAATTTGTTGCATTTTGAAGTTTTGGTCATGGAGATGTGACATTCCTTGGGCAATTTGCAGCAAAGTGGACCATACAATGTTGTTATGATACTTTGAGATTGATTAGAAACCAAACAAACCCCTAAGCATCATTCTTGCAAGAATCCCCTCTTTGTGACCTTTATGATAAATGGCTTATGATTCTTGTGATCCAAGGCATAAAAGTGAGAAATTCCTTGGGCAATTCTGAATTATAGGTCATGTATGATGTTTGTGTAATGGTTAGAAGTCAATTAGAGGTCACAAATTGCCTTGGTATGAGTTTTTGCAAGTTTCCCTCTTTGGTACATAAGTGAAATTTTTGTGATTTTTCCCAACTTTGCAAGGCCATAACTTGAGTTCTATGATGAATTAGATCAAGTTCTTGTACTTTTTGAAAAGGGAATGATCCAATATACAACTTTCATGACCAAGCATTTTTCATTTGAAGCATTTTTGAATCAAAAAGAGGAGGTTGAAAAACTTTCCCAAAATGGCAAGTTTGCATTACAAGTCACTTTCCAAAAATGGCAACTTTGCAAATGGCTTGAAATTCTTCAATTTTGTGAACTTCTAACTTCTTATAAGATAAAATAAAGATCATATACACCCAAAATGATGGAGAAGACCCTTTGGTTGGATGATTGGGGGCCTCAGATGCCCTGATTTTGCACTGACTTGTTCAAGAAGTCATCTATTGATCAGATGCCTTCCCCATTGAATTTCTTCATGAAAATTGGTATGCATGATCCTCATAACATATAGAGACCAATAGAAACAAGAATGACCAAAAAATTTGGAGTTATGGCCTCTGAAACCAAAACCTTAATTTTAGGTCATCTGTGTAGTTAAGCTTGGCTCTGCTTCCATGCCTTTCTCAGTTCTTGTGATTTTTCTGATTTTCTTGATCTTGGGAAGATATAATATGATGCTTGATCATAAATGACCCCTCTTGAGATGATTGATGACCTTTGGAGTGGCTCAGACAGCTCAGGGATTGCTCAGATCACAAACCCTTGATGCAGATGACTTAGAACCAATGCAATGAGGCAAAAATGCAATACGAGATGACATGATTGAACTTATGCAAATGAAAAGAATCACAAGCCATGGTGAACTTAGTGAGGGCAAATTTGGGGTGTTTACAGTCATGGCTTTTGATGGCTCCAAGAGGTCTGTTCTTGGAGAAATGGAGCTGCCTTTGATAATCGGTCCATGGGTCTTTCAGACTACTTTCTATGTGATGGACATTCAGCTGGCCTACAGCTGTTTATTGGGTCGACCATGGATTCACGCTGTTGGTGCAGTTACGTCGACCCTTCACCAGAAATTGAAATATGAGTGGGAAGGACAAATTATCACCATCTGTGGTGAAGAGGACATCTTTGTTAGCCATCTGGCTATATACAAATACATTGAGATGGATGGTGAAATCCATGAAACTATGAGCCGAGGGTTCGAGGCACTGAACGTCAATGAGGCGATGACTGAAGTATTTGCTGCATCCCAGGAAGATAAGATGGGTACTTCAATTGTCTCCTATCAGCAAGCCCAGAAGGTTGTTGAAGATGGAAATGCCCAAGGCTGGGGCAAGCTGCTACCGGTGGAGAAGAAGGAGGACATATTCGGTTTGGGTTACAAACCATTCCGAAAAGATCAAGGAGAGGCTGCTAAAGAGCCCAAGTTCATCAGTGGGGGGATGCTCACCCCAGATGCTGTTAACAACCTGGAAGACGAGGCGGAAAGCGACCTCAACCTGGAGAACTGGATTCGTCCAAGGATCTCGGGTCACCAATTCCTTAACTGTTTTTCCCAGGAAATTATAAGGGTTACTCCTTCAGAGTAATTATTATTTCCTGCCTTTTTTTAGCATGCATCAAGTCCTGCATCTTGCCCAAGGTGTCAGGACTCATTTTGTAATAGGGCCATATTGTAATTTTGTGCAAATGGATTAATCAATGAATATCAGACATCTTTTGCAAACAAGTCTCTTTTTCGCTCACTGTCTTTTCATTTTTCACTTTTGTACAAAATAATAAAATGGCATTTTTTTCAAAATAATAACTTCATTTTCACTTTTCTAAACAAGATTAAAATTGATCACTAAAACGAACAAATCTCAACCCTTGCAGAGGTTATCCTCCAGATTGCACCGACAACAGCACCGCTATGACCTTGTATGACTTCGACAATCCAATTAATCTAGCTAATGAAGGGGGTGAAGAAGACTATGAGTTACCTGAAGAGTTAACCAGGTTGTTGAGGCAAAAAGAGAAAGTGATCACCCCTCATCAGGAGGATGTTGAAACAGTTAATCTTGGTACCGAAGAGGATTTGAAAGAAGTGAAGATTGGGGCCAGTCTGCAGGCTTCAGTAAAAGAATAGCTCATTGACATGCTTCTAGAATACGTTGACGTCTTAGCTTGGTCCTATAAAGACATGCCAGGTCTAGATACATATATTGTTATGCACAAGCTGCCATTAAAAGAAGATTGCCCTCCAGTGAAGCAAAAGCTACACCGTACTCGCCCAGATATTGCCATGAAGATTAAAGAAGAAGTACAAAAATATTGGGACGCCGGTTTCCTCGCTGTAACTAGTTACCCGCCGTGGGTTGCTAACATTGTACCAGTGCCTAAGAAGGACGACAAAGTACGTATGTGTATGGATTACCGGGATCTGAATAGAGCTAGCCCGAAGGATGATTTCCCATTACCTCACATTGATGTATTGGTGGACAACACAACTCAGTTCTCTGTGTTTTCTTTTATGGATGGTTTTTCCGGGTATAATCCGATTAAGATGTCACCCGAAGACATGGAGAAAACAACCTTCATCACACCTTGGGGCACATTTCATTATAAGGTAATGCCTTTTGGACTGAAGAATGCCGGTGCGACTTATCAACGGGCTATGGTAACATTATTCCATGACATGATCCATAAAGAAATTGAATGCTACGTGGATGACATGATTGCCAAGTCCCTCACTGAAGAAGACCATCTGGTGAATCTGCTGAAGTTGTTCAAGCGTCTAAGAAAGTATCAGTTGAAATTAAACCCCAACAAATGCACATTCGAGGTACGTTCCGGTAAATTGCTGGGATTTATCGTAAGTGAAAAGGGAATTGAAGTTGATCCTGACAAAGTCAAAGCCATTCAGGAGATGCCTACACCTAGGACTGAAAAGGAAGTTCGGGGGTTCCTAGGTAGATTGAACTACATATCAAGGTTCATATCTTATCTTACTGTAACCTGTAAGCCCCTATTCAAATTGTTAAGAAAGGAACAAACGGTCAGGTGGAATGAAGATTGTCAGAAGGCTTTTGACAAGGTCAAGGAGTACCTACAAGAACCTCTGATTCGTATGCCTCCAGTTGAAGGAAGACCTATAATAATGTACCTGACAATATTAGAAGGATCGATGGGGTGTGTGTTGGGCTAGCATGACGAGTTTGGTCGAAAAGAGTATGCAATATACTACCTAAGCAAAAAGTTTACCGACTGTGAACAACGTTATTCACTGCTCGAGAAAACTTGTTGTGCTTTAGCGTGGGCTGCTCGCCGACTAAGAAAGTATATACTGACTCACACTACTTTGTTGATCTCAAAGATGGACCCCGTCAAGTACATATATGAGAAGCCAGCACTTACCGGAAGGGTTGCAAGATGGCAAATGATTCTGACAGAGTATTGTCGCTCCCACTAAATGAGGCTGGGTCAAATAGGGTACAGACGCGAACGGTCGGCGAGAGAGGAACACACAAGGGTGAACTGAAAAGAGTCTCCAGCTAGGCATTTTTATCCCGAGGGAAAGGTAATGTTGCATAGACCTAAGAGAAGATGGATAAGACAGTTGAGAACCAGAGAAACTGAGAAAGGGGGTTGGTTACAACCTGGGAAGGTATTAGCACCCAGATTGTCCGTCGTACTCGACGGGATCCACGCTCGAAAGTTTGTGTTTAAAGGGGTAGTGTCAGTGCTATCTGTGTGCAAAAAGCTGGAGGAGAATGTACAGGTGTCAGTGCAAAAGAGATGTGAAGTGAAATTTCTCAGGAATGAGACTTAAAAGAATAGTTCGGGAAGAGGGGGGATATACAGAGACTTTTGTTCGATAACCGTTAAGTTATGCCTACGTATCCTCTCGTGCAATGAGGAAGTCAGAACACCATAGTTCGACTCAAAGAGACTGAAAGATAAATTGACTTGTGAACTGCTTACTTGTCTATGCTCAAGTGTATGACCTGTCTGGCTCAGGTGCAAACTGTCTTGCATTAGACGGAAGAAGCGAGTTCTCGTTTGTGAGTGAATATGGTGAGAAAAGAATCCCGGAGGAGACGATTATTGTTTGTTTTTGAGTTTTCAATCTTTTATTGCCTTTTTGTGTTTGTCATAAGAAAATGAGCTTAAGCCTAAACCAAGGGTTAGTAAACTCATCACATCTTCCCTCTGATTAGGTGTAATGAGAATACCCTAAGTATGAGACAAGCACCTCACACTTAACCACCTTGATGTAGGATTAAGATCATTAACCTACTTGCATTTATTTAGATGTTTTTGGTATTTTTGTTTAGTGTTAAATAATGAGTTTAAGCCATGATCAAGGATTTAATGGACCCATTACATCATCCTAATAGAAGGATGATAGATGAGAACATTTAAGCTGAGAAAGGCTCCTCAACTTAATCCATGATTATGGATTAACCTCATGACAAAACAAAGCCTTTATTAAAGTGGATTTTAGTTAATGATAAGATTAAGAAATGGATTTTATGGTTTGTAAGACAACTTGAGGGGGACTTGTCCATTAACACTAGGGTTAGTCCTTCTTAACCAATTAAGGAAGAATTAGAACCCCAATGCAAGGCCCAAGTTACAAGCTTGATGTCTTGATGATTATTAGGTGGATTGATTAAAGGATTTAAACATATTAAGGGTTTAACACTTAAGATTAAATTTATACACTCCATCCTAATAGAAGGATGCAGGCATAAGCTTAATCACAAAGCCTTAAAACCTTTAAGGTTTAGTCCTTGATTATGAGGTGAGAAGAGAAAGACACAAAGATGACACAAAGGTAAAACTAATGGGGGGACTAATCAAACCCTAATTGTGATCATGCTTAGGTGTTCCTAGGGTTTATGAGGCTTGCAAGAAGATCTCAAGAGAAAAACCACCAAGGAAGAAGTAGGATGAAGGAAGGAGAATCAGAAAGAAGCAAGACAACTTACTTCACTTAAGAAGATAAGTTGCTTGAAGAAAGAGAGAGAGGAAGGAGCATGAATGAGCAAGCTCACTCTAATTCACAAGTAAAATGCAGCAATGATGCATAAGAGAGATGAGAAGAGATTATGAGAAGTGAAGGCAAATTCACTTCCCAAACACTTACCACCTGAAAAGTTAGCAAAAGGAAATGAAATGAAAATGAGATGAAATGTAAAGATGAAAGCTAAAGTCAGAAGCATATTCATGATGCAAATGACATTATGAGATGGTATGAAAGCATGTCAAGTGATATGAATGTTCATACAAAAGATGAGAATGCAAATGAGACATGTAAGAAGCATAAAAGTTCATGAATGTACATGACATCAAATGAAAGAAAAAACATGGCAAATGAATGATTCAATGATCAAACATGATTATAATATGTCCTAAGATGTCTTATATGACATGTGGATGCACAAAATGTCATGGAAAGTTCATGTATGCAAACTTATGCAAGATGGATGCAAATAAAGATGCAAATTAGGGTTTATGTACAAGATGCAATGCAAAATTCAAAATCAGAAGCAAGACATGAGATAAAAAATTGAAAATGGGATCAAAGATACCCTAAACCTATACAAGTTCACTTCCCAAAGGGGAAGGTCAGAAGTTAAACCCTAAAGGACTTATGATTTTCCTAAATTTCTAGGGTTTAAAGGGTAATACTAAAGGTAAAATGCCAAACAATTGAAAAATGAAAGATAAAAATGAAACAAAAATGTTTTTAGATGCTTGGAAGGATGCATAACACAATGCAAAATGAACCATTCACAAACTCAACTTAGATCAAAAGTTATGAATTTTTGAAGTTAGGGTTGAAAATATTCAAATTAAAGAACCCTAATTCAAATGAAAATTGGCAAAGTATGATCAAAACCAAAAAGAAATTTGTCTTGTGAGTTTGTAAATGTTTGTAAATGTTTTAAAATGCTCTCTGGATTTTTTTGTGATTTTTGGAAACCTAAATGCTATTTTAATTAATTAATATTCATTAATCAATTAAAATAACATTTAAATTATTTTTAAAATGTTTTAAAAATGCAAAAAATAAAATAAAAAATATTTTTATGTCAAGAAAATTAATTAAAGTCAGCATGCAAAAAATAAATATTTTTGAGATTTTCTAGCTATTTTAAAATAAATATGCAAAACAAATAAGAAAAATATGAATTAAAATGAAATTAAATGAGAAGTATGCAGATCCTAAGGCCAGGATTCAAACTGGGGACGCGGGAATTGACTGGCGCCTTATCCTATGGTCCATATTCAAACTGAGTTTTTGAATTTAATTAATTTTGATTAATCCTAATTAAATAAGATTAGGGCTAATGAGCTAATCCTGACCATTCAACACGCGCGGGAAGCCCAAATCAAAGGGCTCAGATTCAAACTTTGCTAAATACGTGATTAAACCCTAATTGTGCCCTAAACACTCTCAGGTGACCGGAACAGTGTTTCGATCATCTTCTCCGGCCAGCCTCTCTTGCTAACTCACTCAAATCGTAAAATTAAACCACCAAACTCTCCAGAAATGATCCCCACCTCATTCTAAACAAGAATCAACCATCAAACAACATTTATTTCACATGAACACACAGATTCGAAGCAAAACGGAAAATTGTTCAGAAAATTCAGAAACTTCATACATGCTTAAAACTCAATCATTTTCAAAACTAAAAGGTGCAGTGTGATCAGTGAAGCATGGAGAACAATCTAAGAACTTAAAAAATCATTTCTGGAAAATTTGTTCTTGATGTTACCTGAAATGGAGCTTTCGAAAATGGCACTGTCCGGACCTTTCCCTTGTGCTTTTCTCCTTCTTTTGACTCCCTCTTGCTTCTGGGATGCTTGGATGATGCTTTTGTGGGCTGTTTTGGAAGTTTGCTGAAGTTCAGTTCAAGGAGGGGCCAAAATCGTGTTTTTGATTTGGAGTGTTTCAGGTTGTTTCAAGGGGTGGGAAATGATCAGTGGATCATGGTGGGTTGTTCTATGGAATTTGTTTTGAGGTTTGTGGCTTGAGTGATGAGTTTCGAAGAAAAATGCAAAGAGGGGAGTTTTGGTGAATGCTAAGTTGTGGGAGGATTCAGCTTTTGTTGTTGTGTGTGTTGGGTTGCTTTTGGTCCATGTATCAATCCTTGATAGGTCAGAGAGTTGTTGTGGAGCAGTTTGATTGGTATGGCTAAATTTGCAAAAAGTCAAGAAAGTTGTCCTTTGAGGTATGGGCTCATGGCAGGATGAAGACAAGGGGGTGTCTGGTGCAGCTTGATTCATGGGCAACCATGGAATTCAGATTGAGGCAAAATAGAAAGTGGAATGAAGTTTGTGGGTGGTTTTGCAAATTGTGAAGGTTTTGGCCCCTTTTGAAATACTTGATGATCAAGGCATGAAACTTGAGAATTGTTTGGGCAATTATGAATTATAGGTCATGTATGATGTTTGTGTAATGGTTAGAAGTCACCTTGAGGTCACATTTTGCCTTGGTATGAGTTTTTGCAAGTTTCCCTCTTTGGTACATAAGTGAAATTTTTGTGATTTTTCCCAACTTTGCAAGGCCATAACTTGAGTTCTATGATGAATTAGATCAAGTTCTTGTACTTTTTGAAAAGGGAATGATCCAATCTAAAACTTTCATGACCAAGAATTTTTCATTTGAAGCATTTTTGAAACAAAAAGAGGAGGTTGAAAAACTTTCCCAAAATGGCAAGTTTGCATTACAAGTCACTTTCCCAAAATGGCAACTTTGCAAATGGCTTGAAATTCTTCAATTTTGTGAACTTCTGACTTCTTCTAAGATCAAATAAAGATCATATACACCCAAAATGATGGAGAAGACCCTTTGGTTGGATGATTGAGGGCCTCAGACGCCCTGATTTTGCACTGACTTGCTCAAGAAGTCATCTATTGATCAGATGCCTTCCCCATTGAACTTCTTCATGAAAATTGGTATGCATGATCCTTATATCATATAGAGACCAATAGAAACAAGAATGACCAAAAAATTTGGAGTTATGGCCTCTGAAACCAAAACCCTAATTTTAGGTCATGTGTGCAGTTAAGTTGGCTCTGCTTCCATGCCTTTCTCAGTTCTTGTGATTTTCTGACTTCCTTGATCTTGGAAGGATATAATATGATGCTTGAACATACATGGACCCTCTTGAGATTATTGAAGACCTTTGGAGTTGCTCAGATAGCTCAGGGATTGCTCAGATCACAAACCCTAGATGCAGATGATTTTGAACCAATGCAGTGAAGCAAAAATGCAATATGATATGATATGATTGATCTTATGCAAATGAAAAGAATCACAAGCCATGGTGAAATGAGTGAGGGCAAATTTGTAGTGTTTACAAGTATGACATTTAATACACATCTCAAAAGGCCATCAAAGGCAGTGTACTGTCTGACTATCTAGCTGAGCAACCCATTGATGATTACCAGCCCATGAGATTTGACTTCCCTGACAAGGACATCATGTACTTAAAAGAAAAAGATCATGAAGAGCCTGTTCACACTGAAGGGCCTGACCCAGAAGAAGAGTGGACAATGATGTTTGATGGGGCCGTCACTATGAATGGTCGTGGAGTTGGTGCAGTGTTCATTACACCTAAAGGAGTTCATATGCCTTTCTCGGCGAAACTCACCTTTTCCTGCACTAACAATGAAGCTGAATATGAAGCCTGTATCATGGGTCTTAAGGAAGCCATTGACCTCAGGGTCAAGACATTAACAGTATTCGGAGATTCAGCTTTGGTAATCAATCAGACCAACGGAAAATGGTACACTCACCAAGAGCATCTGATTCCATACCGTGACTACACGAGGATACTATTGACTTTCTTCACAACAGTTAAACTTGAGTATATCCCTCGAGACGAAAATCAGTTCGCAGATGCTTTAGCTACCATTTCCTCCATGGTCAAGGTTCAAACTGCCCATTATGTGCCTCAGATTTCGGTATCCAGACTAGACCGACCAACATACGTATTCTCCGTGGACATTGCTAAAGATGACAAGCCTTGGTTCCATTACATCAAAAGCTTTTTAGAGGATCAAACATACCCACCTGGGGCATCATCTAATGATAAGAAGACATTAAGAAGGCTAGGTGGTAGTTTCTTACTTAATGCTGATGGTTCATTATACAAGCGAAACTTTAACATGGTATTGCTCAGATGTGTTGATAAGAAAGAAGCAGACTTGCTGATGCACGAGGTGAGTGAAGGATCTTTCGGTGCCCATGCTGGAGGGCATGAAATGGCTAAGAAATTATTACGATCAGGTTACTACTAGATCACAATGGATGCAGACTGTTATGCCTATGCCAGAAAGTGCCACAAATGCCAGATCTACGCAGATAAAGTGCATGTGCCTCAAAATCCTTTGAACGTGATGTCTTCACCTTGGCCCTTTGCCATGTGGGGCATTGACATGATTGGAAAGATCGAACCGACTGCTTCAAATGGCCATAGATTCATCCTGGTAGCCATTGATTACTTCACCAAATGGGTCGAAGCAGCTTCATATGCAAACGTCGCCAGACAAGTGGTAGCCAGATTTCTGAAAAGAGACATCATCTGTCGATATGGAGTTCCTGAGCGAATCATTACTGACAATGGTTCCAATTTGAACAACAAAATGATGGCAGAACTGTGCCGGGACTTCAAAATCCAACATCACAACTCTTCTCCTTACAGGCCAAAGATGAATGGCGTTGTTGTTGCAACTAACAAAAAAATCAAGAAGATTGTGCAGAAAATGGTGGTTACTTACAAAGACTAGCATGAAATGATACCATTTGGCTTGCATGGGTATCGAACCTCAATCAGAACGTCTACTGGGGCAACACCTTATCAGCTAGTGTACGGTATGGAGGCAGTCCTACCTTTTGAAGTTGAGCTGCCCTCCTTATGGGTAATGATGGATGTAAAGATGGACGAAGCAGAATGGGTCCGGTATCGTTACAATCAATTGAATCTGATCGAAGAAAAGAGATTAGCTGTTATCTGTCATGGGCGGTTATATCAGAAAAGGATGAAGAAAGCCTTCGATCAGAAAGTCAGGCTTCGAGAATACCAAGTAGGAGATCTTGTGCTAAAAAGACTCTTTCCTCCTCATACAGACCACAGGGGCAAATGGACTACAAATTACGATGGTCCATTCATAGTAAAGAAGGTTTTATCCGGTGGAGCACTGATGCTCACTACTATGGATGGTAAAGATTTCTTATCCCCTGTGAATTCAGATGCAATTAAAAAATACTTCGCATAAATGACCCGCTGGACATAAAAATAGAATGTAAGTCCAGGAAAAAATAGGGCATCCTGACGAGTCAAAAAACAGAATAAAAGACTCGGGCAATAATAAGGGGAAAAAATGTACACCCGCTGAGTTGAAAAGCCGCATTGGACAGCTCAGGCAAAAATGGGTATCCCGGTGGATCGAAAACCCGAAAGGGTGATCCACGCAAAATCAGGGAATAAGCGAACAACTGCATTCTGAATTCGTCTATATCACTCACAACACGGTAAGCTTCAAAAGGATGAAGCATCATGTCAGAATTAACCTTCTTTAGAAAGCAAGATAAGAAGAACGTCAAGGTCATACGGGTCATAGCAAAGGAAGTTCACCGGAGCGTCGTCAACATTGCCAACACTTTTACTTTTCTCAATTTATAGCAATCTCCTCATTCCAGGGGATTTGTTTTCCTTGAATGTATTTGCCAATTCAGGGCACCCAGATTAATAAAATCAGAGCTTTCAGTCACACCTCGTTTTGTACATTTTTATGTTTCGTTTGCAAAATGTCCAGTATTCATGATACAACACTTGCATAAAACAAATGAGCCACTTTAATAAATGTGTGCAGGAAATAAATTTACTTACAGGAAAACCTAACTCTTATGACGAAATCCGGTAAGGGATACCTTAGGATACTTGTGCGTTTCTTTTGTCTTAACAGGTTGCAGGTGTTCATTACACAACATGGGGCATGCCAAGCATCACTTCCCCAACACACCTCCTCCCCAAGAAGTATCTGAAATGCTTTTCCCCAGCAAAGTTGTCAAAGCCTCCTCCTCCCCAACACAAGTCTATTCAACAGGAGCTTCCCCAGCCAGGGTCTCCACTAGAGTTCCAAATCTCTCATCCTTAGCAAGGATAAAAGAACTATCTCCCCACAGAAGTTTCCATTCTCTCCCCAGAAGAGCAATGCCTGAGACTCTTACACAACAAAGTGATGAAAGTTTCCTTCTCCCCAGATGAGTTCTCATTACAGATAGATCTATCAATGATCTATTTCCCCAAGCAGAGCTATATCTCCTAACAGATCTACCAATGATCTCCCCCAGCTGGGATATCCCTCTAAGCAGATCAACCAGAGATCTTGTCTTCAGCAGGATCCGAATCCCGAATCAGTTTCTCTTTTGCATAATCATAGCATTTGTATCATATTCACAAAATAAGCGTAGCATTCCGTCTAATATAGAGCATTACGGTAAAATTAAACATTTGCAAGATCACAAGCCAGGTTCGAGCCAGTCACCTGCAATTACTATCAGTATTTCATCAGCAATATATATAAAAACTCGCATCCCCTGCAAATAAAAACCAAAGCGTCCCCTTTGCACTCTCCAACACAAATTCCTATTCATATATACTCTTTTCGACACTCGTCCGTGTCGTATTATTCCCCGCAGATATAAGCCAAAGCGTCCCCTTTTCACTCTCAAATACAGATACCTATACACACTCTTTTCGACACCTGTCCGTGTCGTATTCCCCCAGTATGGTTGCCAAAGCACTTGTGGCAAACCAGGTACTTATTTATAACACAGTCTTTTCGACACCCGTCAGTGTCATCCTATACTCACAGGTCGCCAGAACACCTTTTTTACACTCTCACATACAAATATTTGTTCATAACTTATACATATTCTCTTTTGACACTCGTTTGTGTCATACATTCCCCAGAAAGTCAAACACTCGTCTGTGTCTTGTTCATATTTATTCAACAAACCAATACTCACTCCTACTTATACAGAAGTCTCCGATACTCGTCTGTATCTTGTTTATATATCACTCCTCAACAGATCCGACACTCGTCTGTGTTCTTTGTTAACCAGTTGGTACTCGTATGTATCATCATCTCTGAACACGCGTCAGCGTTTGTTTCTTCTGATACTCGTCCGTATCATGGTCCTAAGGATTCTCGTCCTCATCTTTAATCTATACACAACATTAAACACTTATACCTTTTATTCATGAGCGTGAACACTCGTCCGTGTTTACCGTTCCCCAGTAAGTCACCAACAAAACAACTTTCTTCTATCCGACATTCATCCTATGTCGTGATATGTTCGACATCTGTCCCCTGCCAGGTGATCGTCCTTCACCTTTGGATGACTGTCCCTCATCCCTTTCTCCAGTGGAGTCCCCATTAGTGGAACGTTCTATCCAACATTCATCCTATGTCGTGATAAAGAGCAGCCGTGCCCCGCTAGGTGATCGTCCTTCACCTTTTGATGACCGTCCCTCATCATTTTCCGATGGCCGTCCCCATCGTTGATCTTGTTATCCGACATTCATCCTATGTCGTGATAAACCCCGAGAGCAGCCGTACCCTGCCAGGTGATCGTCCTTCACCTCTTTGATGATCGTCCTTCATCATGCTTATCCGATGGCCGTCCCCATCGTCGACCTTTTTCTATCCGACATTCGCCCTATGTCATGATAAAGAGCAGTTATCCCCTGCTAGGTGATCGTCCTTCACCTTTTGATGACCGTCCCTCATCATTTATTTCATTTATTCTTTAAACCAATGGCCGTCCCCATCGTTGTTACTTTACTTTGCAAACCTGATGGCCGTCCCCATCATTTCCTTTGCTTTAATCCCCAGAGAATCTTGTTTCTTTACCTGATGTCCGTCCCCATCATGGTCTCTCTTTTCCCCAGCTTGTCGGCCGTCCCCGTCATTGCTTAACTGACCGTTTATCCCCAGCAGTCGTCCTCTTCTCGATGGTCATCCTCTATCGCTTTCATTTGATAATTCATACTATACTACCTTTTACAATTGATATCCATTTTCTTCTTCTATTCAGCGAGTGCAAATTTTGGACTGTCTTTGGTATTCAACCACAAGTTATCTTGTTTGTCTGATAAGCCAGACGCTTACACCCTACACAACTAACTCATGTTTGAATAGGGGCAGTTGTAAACACCCCAAATTTGCCCTCACTAATTTCACACCATGGCTTGTGATCTTTCATGTTTGCATAAGCATAAGCATACCACCTCATATTGCATATTTGCTTCATCTGCATAGTTCAAGTTCATCTGCATCTAGGGTTTGTGATCTGAGCAATCCAAGAATCCATCTGAGCCTTCCCAAAGGCCTCAAATGTTCCAAGAGGGTCCATTTGTGTTCTATCATCATATTATTCTCCTCAAAGTTCATGAAAGTCAAGGGATCACAAGAACTGGAAAAGGCATGGAAGCAGAGCTAAGGTTTTCACTACACAAATGACCAAAATTAGGGTTTTGGTTTCAGAGGCCTTAACTCCAAATTTTTGGGCCATTCTTGTTTCTAATGTTCTTAATATGTTATAAGGATCATGTGTACCAAGTTTGATGAAGAAATTCATTGTGGAAGTCATTTGTTCACTGGGTAACTTCTTGAGCAAGTTAAGTCAAAATCAGGGCATCTGAGGCCCCCAACAATGGAACCAAAGGGGTATTTTCATCAAAATGAAGTTCTATAATCTTTATTTGATCTTAGAAGTGGTTGTAAGTTCACAAGATTGAAGAATTTTGAGCCATTTGCAAACTTGCCAAAAATGGAAATGACTTGTAATGGAAACTTTCCATTTTGGGAAAGTTTTTCAACCTCCTCTTTCTTAACCAAAAATGCTTCAAATGAAAAATTCTTGGTCATGAAAGTTGTAGATTAGGTCTTTCCCTTTTCAAAAAGTACAATAATATGTCTTGATTCATCCTAGAACTCAAGATATGGCCTTTCAAAGTTGGCAAAAATCCTAAAATTTCAAGTTTTATGCCAAAGAGGGATTTTGCAAATTGGCATGTTAAGGCATTCTAATGACCTCAAATGGACACAAACATTTCAAAATATGTCAAAGGAACCTCTAAACATCAGAATTATGCTTTCAACCATACATTTTCATGACTTGAACTTCAAGAAATCACATATAGGCCAAAACTCTCAAAAATTGCAAAATGGTATGAATCTCTTCATCCACTTGTGCCAGCATGCCAAAACCAATTCCATGGCTCTCCACAAAGTCAGCTGAGGCCAGACACCCCAAGAACTCAGGCCTGCACCATGCCCATACCTCAAAGTACAAAATCTTGAATTTTTGCATTTCACACCATACCAATCACACTATGCCACAACAACTCTCTGAACCAATCACTACACATTATACAAGCCTCAAGAAACACAAAACACATAACACACAAGCCTGAATCTTGCTCATACTTAGATTGCCCAAAATTTGTCAAAACCTTCAAGCTTTCAAAACTCACTCCTCAGCCACTCAAACTTCAACTTTCTTTCAACAATCATCTCCTCATAACCTAAGGAGCATTTTCCACCCTTCACCATAGCCTGAAACACAACCAAACACAAACACGATTTCTGGTGCAGCAGAAACAAAACCTTCAAACCACGCCATACAAACTTGTTCTAAGATTCACATCATCCTCAGGGGGTTCATTGAAGTTGGTTTGCACAAGGGAGGAGGCCAGAAAGCCCAGAATCAGAAAGCTCAACCTCAGGTAACCTCAAGAACATTTTTCCAGAATCTTGTTTTCTTGTTAAAATATTGTTCTATATGTTGCACTGATCATGAGGATGTGTTTAATTTTAAAAATGAGCAAGAAATGAGTATGATACGATATTCTGAAAGTTTGACCTAAAATTTGTTTTGATTCGATTCAGTCTCATTATGCAATAGAAATGTTGTTTGTTTGTTGATTCATGATGTATGATGTTTGGGGATTGATTCTGGGCAATTTTTATGGGGATTAATGGCTTAGGGAAGAAGATGAGGTTTTTGACTCGCCAAATAAGATGACCGGAGGTCCCCTTCGGCCATCTGAAAGTCATTAGGGCTTAATCTCTGATTAATTAATTTAGTTTGAATTTAGGCCATTGGATGTGGTTTCCCGCGTGTGTGGATGGTCAGGATCCTCTCACTTAGCCCTAATCTCCAAATTAATTAAATTAATCAATTAATTAAGACAGGTTAAATCCCAGCCTTTGGATCACGCGCCAGTCAATGTTTATAACCCCAGTTTGAATCTGGACCATCAGATCTTCATACTTTCTCATTTATTTCAGTTTATTTTATTTTCTTTCCATTTCTTTTGCATAATTAATTAAAAATAGAAAAAATCATTCAAAAATTATTTCCTTTTGCATTTCTGTTTTAAATATTTTTCTTAAACTAAAAATGATTTTTATTTTATTTTTTGCATGAAAAAAGTATTTTTAAAATATTTAAGTGTTATTTTTAATTAATTAAAGTCTTTTAATTAATTAAAAATACATTTAGGTTTCTAAAAATCACCAAAAAAATCATGAATCATCCCATTGCACTTAGAAACATTTTCAAACTCTTCATACAAATTTCGTTTTAAGGTTTGATCATAGTTTGTGAATTTTCTTTGAATTAAGGGTCATTAAATCTCATTTTTTGAACCCTAACTTTAAAAAATCATTTCTGCCTAACTAAGAAGAGTTTGAAGATGATTCTTTTTGCATTGTCTTGAATATTGCATGTAGATTATAGGTTATTTATCTCATGAATTTATCTTGCATTTTCAAATTGATTTGCATTTTTCCCTTTGAACCACCCAAAAAACCCTAGATACTTAGGAAATTCATAAGTTGTGATTGGTTAGGCTTCTGACCCTCTACTTTAGGGTGTGACCCAGTATGGGATTAGGGTTTGTTTGAGCTTGGTTTCAATTTTTTATCATATCATATGCTTCTGTTTTGTTCATTTGCATCTTGCTTGTCCATAAAACCCTAATTTCTCATGTTCATTTGCATCCATCTTGCATATGCATCCTTACATGAACTTGCCATGACATTTCTTGCATTCATATGTCATCTTAGACATCTTAGGACATGTTAGAATCATGCTTGATCATTTCTTCATCCATTTGCCATGATTTGCATTCATTTCATTTCATTAACTTTCATGTGTTTTCAAACTTCAAAGCATGCTTCCATTTGCATCTCATCTTTGTATGATCATACATATGCATTTTGTATGCCTTTGCATCATCTCACATGACATAAACATTGCATAAACACTTCTGACTTTGGTCATTTCATCTCATCACATCTCATCTCATTTCATTTCATTTCTTTATGTTTCACACCATATGCATTCATGTTAACATTTTCAGGTGGTAAGCTACTTTGAGAAGTGGATTTGCCTTCACTTCTCATTTCTCTTTATCTCTCTCATATGCATCTTGCTGCTTTCTTTGAAGTGAACTTGTTAACTTGTGTTCATTCTTTCTCACTTTCTTTCTTCAAGTTACTTATCTTCTTCAATGAAGTAAGTAACTTGTTTCTTCTTTCTCATCCTCCTTTCATCTGCTTCTTCCATTGGTGGCTTCCTTGAAGATCTTTCTTAAGCCTTGAAAACCATAGGAACATCCAAGAATGATAATAATTAGGGTTGTGATTAGTCCCCCCTTAGTTTTTACTTTTGAGTCTCCTTGAGTCTCTCTTCTCATCTTCATAATCAGAGACTAAACTCTTAAAGTTTTAGGACTTTGGAATTAGGGTTATGTCTGTATCCTTCTATTAGGATGGAGTGTATAACTTTAATCCTAAGTGTTAAACCTTTAATTTGTTTAAACCTCTTAATCAAATCACATTAATAATCATTAAGACTTTATCTTATAACTTGGGCCTTACATTAGGGTTCTAATTCTTCCTTTATGGTTAAGAAGGACTAACCCTAGTGTTTAATGGACAAGTCTCCCTCAGGTTGTCTTACAAACCATAAAACTCATTTCTTAATCTCACCCCTTAATTAAAATCCACTTAATAAAGGCTTGTTACTTAATGAATTTAATCCCTAACCATGGATTAAGTTGAGGTATCTTCCTCAACTTAAGTGTTCTCATCTATTATCCTTTTATTAGGATGGTATAATGAGCCCACTAATCTGTGATTAGAGGTTAAACTCATTACTTAACACTAAAAAAAACCCAAAAACATCTAAATAATCACAAGTAGTTTAATGATCTTAATCCTACATCATCATGGCAATTAAGTTGAGATGCTTATCTCATACTTAAGTAGGCTCATTATCCCTAATCAAAGGGAGGATATAATGAGTTTGCAAGTCCTTGATTTAGGCTTAAACTCATTAACTTATGCAAAACACCAAAAACAATAATAAAACTGAAAACACAAAAACAAACAATCATCGTCTCTTTCGGGATTCTTTTCTCATCACACTCATTCATAAACGAGAACTCGCTTCTTCCGTCTAATGCAAGACAGTTAGCACTCGATCTAGAAAAGTCATACACTTGAGCTTAGGCAAGCAAGCAGTTCATCAGTCAATTTTCTTTCAGTCTCTTTGAGTCGAACTATGGTGTTCTGACTTCCTCATTGCACGAGAGGATACGTAGGCATAACTTAACTGTTATCGAACAAAAGTCTCTTTGTATTCCCCCCTTTCAGCATTCTCTTGTAAGCCTCAGTTCCTGAGCATTTCACTCTCCCTTTTGCACAGACACTTGTATATTCTTTTCCAGCTTTTGCACACAGATAGCACATACACTTACCTCTTTTAAGAACAATATTTTAAGCGTGGATCCCGTCGAGTACGACGGACAATCTGGGTGCTAATACCTTCCCAGGTTGTAACCAACCCCCTTTCTCAGTTTCTCTGGTTCGCAGCCGTCTTATCCATATTTTTCTAGGTTTATGCAGCATTACCTTTCCTTCGGGATAAAAATGCCTAGCTGGTGACTCTATTCATTTTCACCTTCATTTTCTCTTTTCGTCGACCGTTCGCGTCTGTACCCTATCTGACCAAGTGCCTTTTCGGGGGAGTGACACCCCTGACACACATGAAACTCATGTACCCGAACTTGAACCACTTGCAACACATGCCTCTCACCCATCTGAAACTCAATACCTGATTTTGAACCAACTGAAAATCATGTACCTGAACATCTTGTAACCTGTATTAGTCAAAAAGTTCATATCTCTATGTTCCCCCTGTAAGGGTTGGGAGACTCAGAGGCCTTAGTAGTTGTATAACATATTTTGGTGGTGAGCACTTTTTCACGGCGCGCGAGAAGTTATGTATGATGGTGTTTGAGGTTATTTAAGGGACCAACTCACATGAGGTGAGATACCCTGTTGGTGGCCGACACTACTAGAATTGCAGGTGGACGGTTAGGTTGTTTATGGTAATGAGTAAAATTCTCTTTTAGTTGTAAAGAATGTGCATGACTTAGAGTCTATCTCCTCTCTCCCCTTGGGGAGAGAGATATATAGAGGCCTCTTAGGCCTAGGTTTAAGAGAAGTAACTTCCTCTCACTACTAGATCATGGGGATGAATGATTTATTCCTCATTTGACCCGTTTTTTTGGTTCATTGTTATAGATCACGTCATCCCAACATCTTCTAGAGAAGTTGAAAAGATTTTAGGTGGACTAAGCCCAACAGGGAAAATTCATGGCCCATTTTGGGCGGCTAAGGGCTTCGTTAAAGGGATCTCCCATCACCCATTTGTTGGCTTTCTCCCTCATTTTTGTAATTTGTTTACTCTTAGAGCCCAGTAAAAATATAACACTACATAGTTCCTCAAGCACGAGTGCTTAACAAAGGACATAACGGTTTATAAAGAGTACTCATATTTTGAAAGGTCTTTTTCGTATGAATCTATCCTATGTGGTATTTTTATTTAATGAGGAATTACAATGTGTCCCTCAGCAATACTTTGTACTCGAGACTTTATAGTTGAGAACCTTATGTGAGACTATATAATTGGATCCCGCCTAAGGAGACTCTAAATCCCTCAGACGAGGCATTTATATGAGACTGTTTGGTGGGACTCTAAGTCCCTCGGGGAATGTTATATAGATAGTTTGGATGACAAAAACTTTAAGTCCCTTAGTCAAGGAGTTTGATCTCTTGGTAGGGATATCTATCAAACCCCAAAACAAGACTTCAAACTAAGTCTCTTAGGCTAGACTTGAGTTACGCCTCTGGCACGAGATTTTTATGTCTAGTCCCACCAGAGGAAACTCTAAGTCCCCTAGGAGATGAGTTTAGATAGAATTTTTGATGGGACTCTAAGTACTTTGGGCAAGAATATGTAATGAGCTTGACTGATAAGAATCAAATTCTCTCAAGAGAGGCAATGATATGAACCCTGAAGGTGAGAAAAACACAAGAAAGGGGGTTGATTGTGTTTGCTTTTTCTTGTTTAAGATTTTCAGAGTCTGAGTTAGGAAAACTATTTAACTTCTGAAAGATCTTATCAGACTCTGAACTAGAATTTGGTTTGCATGATCCGAGTTAACAACAACGTAATAAGTAAGTACAAATGTAAGAAAGTAACAACATAAGACACAAATAGTTTATCATGGTTCCTCTCACAAATTGAGAATTTTCCTGTCCCTTTGCCCTTCAAGTGATTTTCACTAGAACCAAATCTAACTACAAATGGTCAAGCTCACAAGCAAGAGACTTCCTTTGCTTACACACACACATATAATATTTCCTTGCTCAAACACACAAGTTTGAGACTTCCTTGCTTAAGCACAAACACTTACGACTTCCTTGATCTAGAACATAAGCTTAAAACTTCCTTGTTCAAACACATAGGTCTGAGACTTCCCTAATTTATTACACAAGCTTAAGACTTCAAATACTCAAGTTCTAAAGCAAGATACTTCTGACTCTAAGCAAATTGTTAAGAGTTTTGGGTAACAACTACACTTGGTGTAAGAACAAAAGTTGTCTCTGCATTTTATCTTCATGTTTTGATGATAACAATGAAGTATTTTTGAAAGAACAATTTTATGTTCTAATGTTGTTACTGTGCAGATCATGTTTTGAAGCAATCAGATCTAACAAACATACTCAGAACATGCGGTAAATATTATATGTGAGTTACTATGTGTAATACAAGTCGCAAGCGTGCTGAAGAAGCAAGTATGTTTTTGTATCTGATCACAATCAGAAAGATCCAAGGATGCTTGATATTGTTGTTGCAATGATCTTGTGGATTCTGTTCTGAGAGTGATTATGATTCTGAAGCTAGCAAAGCTTCTGAAGTAATAATCTTCTGAATAAGTAAGTGCTGAAGACTTCGATGACTTGAAGTTCTAAAAACTGAAGGTTCTAAAGACCAAGTGCAGAAATCCTCTAAATACTTAATGGTTCTGAAGATTAAGGTTCTGAAGACCAAGTGCTGAAGACTCTGAAGACAAGGTTATGAACGAATAACATTATGAAGACTCTGAAGACTTGAAGTTCTGAAGATCAATGGTTTCAAAGACAAGTGTTGAAGTTTTAAAGACAAGGTTCTGAGTGAACAAGTTCTGAAGATTGAAGACTTGAGATTCTGAAGACCCAATTATCATCGTCTCTACTCATGCTTCAATCATCTACTACCATAAGCCTCTAAAGATCAGAAGACAATGCTACCATTAGAAAGGATATTACACAATACGAAAATGCTTTATCCCATTACCTCTCCACTAACCTTAAATTGTGGAAAATGACAATATGTGGCAATACTATTTTCATCCTCTTGTAAAGACATTCCTCAGTATCCAACTGCTCTATAACGACTCTATTTTTCTTGTCTTTATAAGGAAAGGATCATATGCTTATGTGATGTTGGTAATCCATAACAAAACGTGTCTATGTGAAGTTTTCAATGATACAACCACAAGTTGGTGTATTGTTGCTGAATGACATAACTAGAAAGGTTAATACACACACATAACCAAGTTGTCAAAATGGTTTTGATTCATGTTGTTAACATTTTCATACAATCATATGTGGTTGATGATTACATAATAACTATGGAACAAACCATGTTGTGCTCAATTGATTATACATCCAAAGGTTGATAACAATTTGACAACAATCTGATGTTGCAAAAGTTATTGATTCACAAGAGCTTAATTCCATATGTTGCAATAAGTTTGTTAAGCTGCAGAAGACAATGAAGTTGATCATGGAAGCTTAAATTACAAATCCACAACACAGTTGTTGTGTCCTGAAGTGATCATTGGATTGAATAAAAAAATGGTTATTATCCAGAATGTTCTTAAGTGAATCAAGATGAAGAAGTCCTTCTATGTGATACATCAAAATCAACAAAGCTTCTAGAAGCTTTTGAAGAAAAGAAATTCAACATTTCAATTGGTTGGGCTGTTGTCCGTGAATAAGCAACTTGAAGAAGAAGAATACTCCACACATTTATGCTACAATACACTGTATTATCTTAGTGTGTATTAGGATGATCTTATGATTTACTTAAACTGTTTTTACACATACTTATGTAAGAAGCAAACATTTTTAAACATTACCCACTTCCCTAAAGAACCAAGTGAAGGTCGGAACTTTAGGAGGCTCAGAAGTTAGTAGTTTGATGCTCTCTCATAACTAGGTGTTCTGGTGATTGCTCAAGGGATAATGTTCTGGTGCGGCTCAAAACTATGTGTTCTGATGCTTGAAGTCGCATCATCTATTAACGCCAAAGATGTAAATCGTTTTAGCTAGTTATGCATTCAGTCACGGAAGTTGGCCGCACAAAGAAGTCACAACAGTTGTTGTGCAGTTAGTCACGACATGTTACCATGCAGGAAAGTCGCAATAGTTGTTGTGCAGTTAGTCACAGAAGGTAGTTGCGCAAGGAAGCCACAACTGCGGTTGTGCAGATAGTCACGGTGGTTGGCTGCACAATGTAATCAATTTTTGGCTATAGTGGATTAAGTCATTTTCTAAGGCAAATCACCTTACGGGGTGGACTAGACTAGCTTGAGAGTTGCTCAAGTGAACCAAGATATATCGTGTGTTCTTTACTCTTTCTTATGCTTTACTTTAATGTTTATGCATCCGCAATGCAACTCAAAGAATCACTTAACGCAACATTGTTAAGAGACAAAAAGAGGTCAAGAGTGAAAACCCCAATTCAAACCCCCCTTTTCTTGTGTTTTTCTCACACCTTCAATTGGTATCCGAGCTCCGATTCTGTTATTGATGGATATCAAATACTTAACAATTTCAGATAAAGATCCAAAGGCTTTGTGAAGAAATACTCTGGGTGAGAATTTATTCCACTTACAATTTCACTCTCATATTAAAAGACGAGGATGAAGATTGAGTACTGAATTGTAACCAACTAATTATTTTGAACAAGTCACTGATTCTTGATGTTTGAAGTCGTTAACAACAAAATATTTTATATTGGAGTTTAGAAGAAGATTGTAGAATCAAATAAGAAGATAGATTCATCAGATAAGGAAATATATTTGTTGAATGCTTATCTTAAAATACGATTGGATTGAACAACGTATTTTCTCAAAGATCAAATCATTGGAGAACAATTTGTTTGCTAAATATTAATTCTTTATGAGTGTGAGATGTTTTCAAGAAACAAATTAGTCCACCCTTGAATTTCTCATGTGAAGCTCATTAGGATTTGTAGATGTTTAAGAATTGGCAGAATTTTTGACCAAACAAGAAATGTTAAATTCAGTTCAGAATGTCCTATCAGATGTTGGGACATTATCAAACAGAGTATGTGAATTTATTTCAGGATGTCTCATCAGATGTTGGGACATTGTGTGAATAAATTAAGTTCAGTTTTTCAGGATGTCCCAACAGATGTTGAGACATCTCAGACCTGCTACCAGAATTAATTATTGATTAACAGATCAGAGATATTTAAGGAGAACTATCTGGAATTAATTAATGCTGGATAAAAACAGAACAAGGCGCATCTGTAGGGAGTTTTAAATTGAAGATTCAGATTAAAACAGAAGACCTAATGCACCTAGAATATAGGAGGTAACAAACCCTAAATTCAAGGTGACAGTTGCTGCACATTAGGGCTGGATCATTCTACAGAAAGCCCAAAATTCAGATACCTATTTAAACAACAGAAACTCATAGAATTGAGTACGAATTTCAGAAGACCAAATAGGGTGTCTAGTGTTTTAATAGCAGGTTGTTTTTATGTACCACTTTATGAGCTTTTAAGCAAAAGTGCATTTGTGACTTGATTGAAACTGTGAAGTAAGATCAAGCTGTATTGTTTGAAGGATGTCTTCAATTTCTGTAAACTTGTAAACTTGATCACTGGGTGATTGAGGGGGAGTGAGTAGGGTACTCTTATCTAAGTGAGTCTTAGGTAGAAATTGCATTGGGTAAGTATTAAGTGATAGATTAAACAGGGTGGTTTAAGTCTAGAATTAATATTACTAATAGTGGATTTCCTCCTGGCTTGGTAGCCTCCAGATGTAGGTGTGGTTATACACTGAACTGGGTTAACAAACTTCTGTGTTGTTTATTTTTCCTGCTGTTTAAGTTTTGGTTAAATTTGTCAAATGTCCTATTAAGTGTTGGAACATCTCTTAGGACATCTCATTACAGAATTTCAATTGGCATCAGAGCAGGCACCCTGCCTGTTTATACTGGGTGAGATCTAGGGAAAACAAATTCTGTAACATGGACAGAGATATAGGGTCAGTAAATAGACCACCTATACTGGATGGTTCTAATTATGACTACTGGAAGCCAAGAATGATTGCATTCTTAAAGTCACTTGACAACAGGGCATGGAGAGCAGTAAATGTTGGATGGAAACATCCTGTTCAAGACACCAAAGATGGATCAATAGTTCTGAAACCTGAAGAAGAATGGAGTAAAGAGGAAGAAGATTCAGAACTAGGCAACTCAAAAGCCCTAAATGCTTTATTCAATGGCATTGATAGAAATATTTTCAGACTAGTGCATCATTGTGAGCTGGCCAAAGATGTGTGGGATACCCTCAAGACAACTCATGAAGGAACATCAAAAGTAAAAATGTCAAGACTTCAACTTCTCACCACCAAGTTTGAGAACTTAAGAATGAAGGAAGATGAATCAATTCATGAGTTCTACTTGAACATCTTGGATATAGCCAATACTTCTGGAGCCTTGGGAGAAAAGATGACTGATGAAAAGCTTGTAAGGAAGATTCTCAGATCTTTGCCAAAAAGATTTGACATGAAAGTCACAGCAATAGAAGAAGCACAAGACATATGCTCCATGAAAGCTGAAGAACTAATTGGTTCCCTTCAAACTTTTGAAATGGGAATGAATGACACACATGCTAAAAAGAACAAAAGCATAGCCTTGGTGTCAAATACAGATGAAGAAGAAGATGATGAATCAGCAAATGACAAAAGCTTATCAGAAAACCTTGCCTTGCTTGGAAGACAATTCAAACAGATTCTCAGAGGAATGGAAGGCCAATTCAAATCCAGTGGAAGAAACACAAACTCTGAGAACAGGAGACCATATGATGCTAACAGAAAGTCAAAGTTTGCTGAAAAGACCAGTCAAGATAAAGGAGTCAAATGCCATGAATGTGAAGGATATGGACACATCAAGTTTGAATGTCCTACCTACTTAAAGAGGCAAAAGAAAGGACTCTCTGTGACCTGGTCTGATGAAGACTCAGGAGAGTCAGAAGAAGAATCAGCTAAGCATATTACTGCTCTAGCTGGACTGTGTGAATATGATAGTGATTCCAGTTGTGGAGAACTTACTTATGAAGAACTTGAGCAAGCATTCAAAGATCTATACAAAAGAAGCTCTGAAATATGCAGTGATGTTATAAAGCTAAAGAAGCAGAATAAGACTTTAGAAGATGACAAAGCAAATGATCAGGAGATCATTGAAACCTTAAAAAGTGAAGTAAGCCTTCTCAACTCTAAATTGGAACATATGTCCAAATCTGTTAGAATGTTGAACAGCAGCTCAAACACACTGGATGTTATTCTCAGCAATAATAAACATTCAGGGGACAAAAGTGGACTGGGATATGACAGAGATGAAGCAAGCTCTAGCAGAACTACTTCAAAAACTACACAGTCAAACAAGATGTCCCAACAGATGCTCCAACATCAGAACTCAAAGACAAACATAATGTTCCAACAGATGTCTCAACATTCTGGAAAGAACAAAATGAAGAATTATGTCAAAGATTGCAAAGGGAAAAATCCAGCTGTGTGATCAGAATAAGAAGTGATCATGGAAAAGAATTTGAGAATCAAAAGTTCTTAGATTTCTGCTCTTCAGAAGGAATCAATCATGAGTATTCTTCACCTATCACTCCTCAACAGAATGGGATTGTTGAAAGGAAGAATAGAACCATTCAAGAATCAGCAAGAGCTATGATACATGCTAAAAAGCTACCTCTGTATTTCTGGGCTGAAGCCATGAACACTGCTTGCTATATCCATAACAGAGTTACCTTGAGAAAAGGAACTTTGTCCACAATATATGAAGTCTGGAAGGGCAGAAAACCCACTGTTAAGTATTTTCATGTATTTGGAAGTAAATGCTATATTCTGGCAGATAGGGAGCAAAGGAGAAAAATGGATCCTAAAAGTGATGAAGGAATTTTCCTTGGATACTCTATAAACAGCAGAGCATATAGAGTATTTAACTACAGAACAAATGTTATCATGGAGTCCATAAATGTGATAATTGATGATGCTCCTACAGATGTCCCAGAAGATGTTGGAACATCTGCTGATATCAAGGTTGAAGCTGAAGAAAAGAAGGATCAATATAACTTCACTCAAAATGATACAAGGTCAGAAGATTCAAGCAAACCTCCCTCCATCAGAATACAGAAAGATCATCCCAAAGATTTAATAATTGGTGATCCCAACAGAGGTGTGAGCACTAGATCAAGAGAAGTGATTTCAGGTTCTTGTTTTGTTTCCAAAATAGAACCTAAAAATGTCAAGGAAGCTCTCACTGATGAATACTGGATTTGTGCTATGCAAGAGGAATTAGGTCAATTCACAAGGAATGAAGTGTGGAATCTTGTACCTAGACCTGATGACATAAATGTGATTGGTACAAAATGGGTGTATAAGAACAAGTCAAATGAACAAGGAATTGTTACAAAGAACAAAGCTAGACTTGTGGCTCAAGGATACACTCAAATTGAAGGAATAGACTTTGATGAAACCTTTGCACCAGTAGCAAGGCTTGAATCAATAAGACTACTGTTGGAAATTGCTTGTATCTTAAAGTTCAAGCTATTTCAAATGGATGTGAAAAGTGCCTTTCTTAATGGTTATCTTAATGAGGAGGTATATGTAGAACAGCCTAAAGGATTTGTTGATCCAAGCTGTCCAAATCATGTATACAAACTCAAGAAAGCACTTTATGGTCTGAAGCAAGCTCCAAGGGCATGGTATGAAAGACTTACCACATTTCTTATCAAGCAAGGATACAGAAAAGGTGGGATTGATAAAACCCTGTTTGTTAAAGATGAAGAAGGAAATGTCATGATTGCACAAATATATGTTGATGACATTGTGTTTGGTGGGATGTCTGATAAGATGGTCAAACATTTTGTCAAGCAGATGGAAGCTGAATTTGAAATGAGTCTAGTAGGTGAATTAACCTATTTTCTTGGTCTGCAAGTTAAGCAAATGGAAGACTCAATGTTCATCTCACAAAGCAAGTACTCCAAGAACATAGTGAAGAAATTTGGAATGGAAAATGCTTCTCATAAAAGAACTCCTGCTCCTACACATTTAAAGCTGACTAAAGATGAGAAGGGTGAGAATGTAGATCATAGTTTATATAGAAGCATGATTGGAAGCTTGTTATACTTGACTGCTAGCAGACCAGACATTGCATTTGCAGTAGGAGTTTGTGCAAGATATCAAGCTGATCCAAAAGTCAGTCATCTCAATCAAGTCAAGAGAATCCTTAAATATGTTAATGGTACTTGTGACTATGGCATAATGTACTTTCATGGTTGCAAACCTATTCTCACTGGCTTCTGTGATGCTGATTGGGCAGGAAGTGCTGATGACAGAAAAAGCACTTCAGGAGGATGCTTCTTTCTAGGAAACAATCTGATTTCTTGGTTCAGTAAGAAACAGAATTGTGTATCTTTATCTACAGCTGAAGCTGAATACATAGCAGCAGGTAGCAGTTGTTCTCAGTTGGTTTGGATGAAGCAGATGCTCACTGAGTACAATGTCCCACAGGATGTCATGACATTGTACTATGATAACTTAAGTGCAATCAACATATCTAAAAATCCTATTCAACATAGCAGGACAAAGCATATTGATATCAGACATCATTTCATCAGAGATCTTGTAGAAGAGAAGGTGATTTCATTGGAGCATGTTGCTACAGATCTGCAATTAGCTGATATCTTTACCAAAGCATTGGATGCCACACAATTTGAGAACTTAAGGGGTAAACTTGGAATATGTTTATGTGATATTTAGCAGTTAATGAGATGTGCCAACATGTCATATGACATTGCATGGCATAAGTTCCAAATGGCAAAGCTAGTCTGGACAAGATCCTTGGGAATTCCATTCTTAATCATTTGGACTGTAACGGCTACTTATTTAGTAAATACTTATAAGAAGCTATCAAGATTCTCATCATATCATCACAAGCGAATCACATTAACTCTCAAATCTTCAGAAATCATAAATCCTAAAGCTGTTCATCCTTCTTCCTCTACAATGTCTCAAAACCCTAAAACAGCTGAGGAAATTCTCAACAAGGAAGACGTGGTTCATGCCACTCCAATCTCTGTTGTGCCAATGCCTTCAACACCATTGGACGAGCTCAAGGGAAGCGCCTCTCACACTAAAAAGGCAAGAACACCAAAGAGATGTAAAGATCAAATCAGAAGCAAAGTTAAAGGCATTCCCTCTCCTGCTAACATGTCTACAAGATACTCCAAATATGTTGATGATTCCATCAAGGAGATTGTTAACCAAGTCTTTTCTGAACAAAGAGTGGTGAAAGGGATCTCTGTTCCTTTGAACACCATTCCTGCACCTCAAGAAGAACCAGCTCAGGCTACAAAGGACACTGCTGCAGAACAAGATGTCCCAACAGATGTTGGAACATCTGAAGATAAGAAAAAGAACTTATCTGATGTTGAACAATCTAAGGACAAAGTCTCAAATGAAAATGATGAAGAGGTCTCTGAAGAACAGGCTCAAGGCTCAAATGAAGATCAAATCCCTGCTGATCAACCAGCTGAAGAGGAGGCTGCTCAATCCCCTCCAGTGGCCAATCTGGAGCAGGACTCTGATGTAGAGATCATAGCATCTGTGAAACCCAGCATTGCTAAAAGACTAAGGTCCAGGAAAGGAAAGATGCAAGCTGAACCTGTCATCCCTGAGAAAAATAAGGCTAGTTCAAAGAAAGGTAAAGCTAAAGCTATCTTTGGTCCAACAAAACCATGGAGCAAAGTTCAAACCCAGAAGAGAAAAGCTGCAACACCATCAGATTCAGATGTTGGATCAGATGTCCCAACATCTCCTCCCAAGAAGAAACCAGCACAAGCTAGAGTTTCAACTGCTGTCCCAGAAGCTCCCTTGGACAACATATCCTTCCATCATGTCTCCAGTGTCAACAGATGGAAATATGTGTATCAAAGAAGGGTTGCCTTGGAAAGAGAACTAAGCAGCAATGCACTTGAGTGCACAGAACTGATAGACCTCATCTCTGCTGCAGGACTATTCAAAACAGTCTCAGATCTCTCTCCCTGCTATGAACTACTTGTCAAAGAGTTCATTGTGAATCTTCAGGAGGATTGCTCAAATGGTAAGTCTTCTGAGTTTAGAAAAGTTTTTGTTAGAGGTAAATGTGTACAGTTTTCTCCTCAAATCATCAATGAGTATCTAGGAAGAGAAACAGATGGACCTAATGAATTAGGTAAGACAGATAATCAAGTCTGTAAAGTGATCACTGCAAACCAGGTCAAGGCATGGCCTGTGAAGGGAAAGCTCTCTGTGAGCATGCTTACCAGAAAGTATGCCATGCTGAACAGGATTGGAACTGCAAACTGGGTGCCTACCAACCACACTTCATCAATCTCAACTGGTCTGGCCAGATTCATCTATGCTGTGGGGACTCAAACCAAGCTGGACTTTGGAGCTTTTATCTTTGATCAAACCATGAAGCATGCCAGCTCCTCTGCAACAAAGCTACCAATAGCTTTTCCTTCATTGCTATGTGGTATAATATTAAGCCAATATCCTGGGATTTTAACTGAGAAGGACACAGTCTGCAAAAGAGAGAGCCCCCTGGCTTTTCACTACAAGTTATTCCTCAGTCACCATGCTGCAGATGTTGAAACACCTGCTGGGACATCTGCTGGTCCCTCCTCTGCTAAGAATCCAATCTCCAAGAAAGAATTAATTGCTGAGCTAAAGTGTACCTGCAAAGAGCTTGAAGCTAGAAAGAAGAAGCTGGAGGAAATAATTAAGAGGTTGGAAAGTGAAGAAGATCAGACAGCTGCATCTGATGAAGACAGTGAAGCTGAAAGTGAAGCTGATAAAGATGAAGACACTGAAGTGGAGGAAGCTACTGAGAGTGATGAATCTGAGTGATCTGTGTATGTGAGGCATTTGTAATGACAGCAATAATTTGTAATTCTGGATAATAGTTCTTTGGCCCTTAATTTTGTGTCTACCAAGGGGGAGAACAACAACAAATTTGTACTGCTGTTTAATTTTTGAATGAAATCTGTTTGTTTCTGTCTGAACTGAATCAGTGTGTATTTCTGTTGCAACAAGACTGGACTCATATATGTTTGAGGGGGAGTAAAACTCAAATATGAATCAACAGAAAAGTAATGATATACTCTGATAAAAAGAACTTCTGCTGCACTCTGAAAACCAGGAAAGATGTTAGCCAAAAATTAGCCAAAGGGGGAGTTTGTAGATGTTTAAGAATTGGCAGAATTTTTGACCAAACAAGAAATGTTAAATTCAGTTCAGAATGTCCTATCAGATGTTGGGACATTATCAAACAGAGTATGTGAATTTATTTCAGGATGTCTCATCAGATGTTGGGACATTGTGTGAATAAATTAAGTTCAGTTTTTCAGGATGTCCCAACAGATGTTGAGACATCTCAGACCTGCTACCAGAATTAATTATTGATTAACAGATCAGAGATATTTAAGGAGAACTATCTGGAATTAATTAATGCTGGATAAAAACAGAACAAGGCGCATCTGTAGGGAGTTTTAAATTGAAGATTCAGATTAAAACAGAAGACCTAATGCACCTAGAATATAGGAGGTAACAAACCCTAAATTCAAGGTGACAGTTGCTGCACATTAGGGCTGGATCATTCTACAGAAAGCCCAAAATTCAGATACCTATTTAAACAACAGAAACTCATAGAATTGAGTACGAATTTCAGAAGACCAAATAGGGTGTCTAGTGTTTTAATAGCAGGTTGTTTTTATGTACCACTTTATGAGCTTTTAAGCAAAAGTGCATTTGTGACTTGATTGAAACTGTGAAGTAAGATCAAGCTGTATTGTTTGAAGGATGTCTTCAATTTCTGTAAACTTGTAAACTTGATCACTGGGTGATTGAGGGGGAGTGAGTAGGGTACTCTTATCTAAGTGAGTCTTAGGTAGAAATTGCATTGGGTAAGTATTAAGTGATAGATTAAACAGGGTGGTTTAAGTCTAGAATTAATATTACTAATAGTGGATTTCCTCCTGGCTTGGTAGCCTCCAGATGTAGGTGTGGTTATACACTGAACTGGGTTAACAAACTTCTGTGTTGTTTATTTTTCCTGCTGTTTAAGTTTTGGTTAAATTTGTCAAATGTCCTATTAAGTGTTGGAACATCTCTTAGGACATCTCATTACAGAATTTCAGGATTTATTCATAAGTAAAAAAGAAAGATTGTTTGATAATGAATTTGGTGTTGAAGACTTCAAAATGAAGTCAACAAAAGAATCTCATAATTTATGATCTGAATGACATAATGTTCTAAGTGATTATTCTCTCTGTCAGAACTACTGTAGATGATCAGATGTCTGATAGAAGAAACAAAAGTTGTTCTGAAGAAATATGAGATTTTAGAACATATCTCATCAGAACTTCTAAGGCGTCTTTCTGAAGAAGGAAGAAAGAATAATCAAAAGAAGGCAAACGTCAGAGTCATAACAAGAGTCATTCATAATCAACATGAAGACATTCTGAAATGCAAAGGTAATGATTTTTTTTATCTCTGATGCATTCTAATTGTTTTTTTGATAAAGATACTTCTACTAGTTAAAAGTTGTTTTTATTCAGAACATATTTGCCAAGTGTTGTGAAACGTTAAAATCAGAACTTTTTGATAAGTGAAAGTGTCATGATTTGAAAGGGTTCCTATTCAAAAGAAAATATTTTGATTTATTCTCTGAGTAATGAACAACCACAACATTAAATATGGTCATTTCATCTAAGATCGTGTGAACGTGATTGTGACAGCTGTCCCACTCACTAAACATGTGTGATTAGGAAAAGGAACATTAGGCATAGTTAGTGCTCTTGAAAATAGGATTAAATATTTATGTTTTCCAATTTTTGTATTACATTTACTGTGAGTAATCATGAATTAGTGGTAATTATTTATCTTGATAAACTATATATATATATATATATACACATTCTTCCACTTCACACAATACGCTACTCCAGTACCACACTCTGTCTCTTAGAAAAACCCTAAACCCTAAAACCCTTTTGGTCCAAACTCTTCTTCAACTTTCTCAAATGTTTGCTCAACAGTCCGAACAAGCAAATAATTTTGTATCTTCTTAGATGATTTCAACTCCTAATCATATTAAAACTCTTTAAGCAAGACCAGTTGAGATACCAATTTTGGAACGTCCCGATCAAGTCTATGTACAGATTCCTCCTTCTGGTTTTAAGGTTTGCTGTGAATCTCTAGTAGATTTTGATAACCTTTGGAACAATGGTGTTGATTTAACTGATGAACTGAAGGCTCAAGGTTGGGAAAGCTACTTTGATCGCATACATGGTCTTATTTACCCAATTCTTATTACAAACTTTTGGACGCATGCTGATGCAAATGATTATGTTATTATATCACACATACTGGGAAATAAGATTATCATTTCCGAAAAATATATTGCCATTCTACTGGGAATGAAAGATGTTGGTGGAAAGAAACATTACAAAATGAAGGAGATGCCATGTTTGGAAAACAAAGTTTGTCATGCTATTTTCATCAACTACGTACCTAGGGAGGAACATTTTAAAGCTCAGGGTCTGAACAAGGAAATGTGAGTCTGACATAAAATCATTTTAGGAACCATCTTCCACAAACCCATTCAGAGCTCTTAGGATTACATCAACACTGATCGGAAGTTCATGTTGTACTACCTTCTGAATAACATAAATATTTTTCGGCCCTCTATTCTATTTAATTAACTCAGAGATACAAAAATAGAAAACAAAAAACCTGGAAAAAGTCCAAAGAACTACATTCCCATGGGAAGATTGATATCAGATATCCTGATAGAGAGCAAGTTAATTGATGACCTAGACAAGGTAAAAAACAAGGAAGGTTTAAGAATCATTATTGGACGTCCTTTGACCAGCAGGACTTTGTTTATAATGAAGATTATTAGTGTTGTTAAAGTTGAACCTATAGACATTGATTCTAAAATCTTAAAGAAGCATACAACTCATGTGGATGAGTTTCCTTTGTATTCTTGTCAAGAATCTTTGGAAGCTATTGAGATATATGTCAAGATACATGAATATAATGGTATTGACATACAAGGGTCTCCAGAAATCATTCCAGAAGCGATGGAAAGTAAAAAACGCTCAAGGAAATCGACTTCCTAGACGCAAGTTGCTAAGAAGCACAAGGGAGAAAGAAGTCAATCTACCTGTACTTTGAAGTCTCCTCCAAAAGTTCCAACTCTTGCTGCTAAAGAAAGAAATTTGGATGAAGTGATTGAAACAAAGCCATCAGAAACTATTCCTCTTTCATCAATAACCCCATACGTTCCTTTTCCTCCTGTTACATTTATATCAACACTCACTACTACCATACCCAATCAAATAACTCCACAAGTAACACTTACTTCGGTCACACCCATCATTAATCCATCATCATCAGTCAATGCATCTCTATCCACAAAAACTCCCATTGTTGAAGAATCTCTAGAACCAGCCTTTTCAAAATCTAGCAATCTATCTGAACAACAATCCTCATCAATATCTCATTTCCAGAGTATTCTTGATCATCCAGTCCTCACCTTTGAAGAAACTGTTGTTGTCTTTAAGGAAGATGTACTCAATAGATTTCATGAGATGTCTGAGGAATCTAATTCAAGCATTTATTCTTAAACCTTAAGGGTTACTATGTTAGAATTCAAGTTTTGGATGTCTCAAGAGTATATGAAGGCTTAGAAACCTTTTTATGAATTTGAAGAAAATAAGGTTAAGCTAGCTGAAATACGTCTGCAAGCTCAGTGTGAAGCAGAAGAGGCTGCCAGAAATGTTGTTGAGAAGAAAGTTGCTGAAAGAGAAGTTACTCTTAATTCTCTAGAAACTATTGGTTCATCCTCTTCAAAGCCAGTTCTTCATTTCTTGAACGACCTTTACGGTCGACAGGAAAACGTTGATACAAGAATGGATAAGAAGGGTGAAACTATTTTTGAATTCAAATATGTCGTGTTTAGAGCTCCTTCGAAGAGTTCTTCCTTCTCAAAACCCATAGGCACTACAAGGTTAAACCCATAGGATTTTATTTTGAAATTTTCTATGTTTTGATTGCTTATCTTCTCTAGTTTTTAATGTTTTTATTAGACCTTCATGTTTTTGTTTCCTTTGAATGAAAGAATTTCTTTTGGTATGCATTACTTAAAATTATTACGCCTGTTTCAAAATTCTGACCAAATCATTATCATAATGCTTAAAATGCTTAAATGTTCTAACCTTTTTGATGATGTCAAAAGGGGGAGAGTTATCATATGATTTTGATAGATCTTAAAAAGAATGAAAAACTAAAACAATAATAAAATGATATAAAATGCGTTTACCACTGTCGCTCCCGCCAAATGACAAGGGGCCAAGAGGGGTACAGACGCGAACGGTCAGCGAAAGAGAGAAGGAATGAATAGAGTCGCCAGCTAGGCATTTTTATCCCGAAGGAAAGGTAATGCTGCATAAACCTAGGAAAAGATATGGATAATACGGTTGCGAACCAGAGAGACTGAGAAAGGGGGTTGTTTACAACCTGGGAAGGTATTAGCACCCAGATTTTCCGCCGTACTCGACGGGATCCACGCTTAGAAGACTTGTGTTTTAAAGGGGTAGTGTCAGTGCTATTTGTGTATCAAAGTTGGAAAGAATGCAAGCGTCAGTGTAAAAGAAGTGTGAAATGTATAAGTGAAGTGTCAGTGTAAGAATAAGAATGAAATTCTCAATACCATGAGACTTAAAGAATAAGACTGGAAAGAAGGGGAATATACAGAGACTTTTGTTCGATAACTGTTGAGTTATGCCTATGTATCCTCTCGTGCAATGAGGAAGTCAGAACACCGTAGTTCGACCCAAAGAGACTGAAAGATAAATTGACCTAGGAACTGCTTACTTGTCTATGCTCAAGTGTATGACCTGTCTGGCTCAGGTGCAAACTGTCTTGCATTAGACGGAAGAAGCAAGTTCTCGTTTGTGAGTGAATGAGATGAGAAAAGAATCCCGGAGGAGACGATTATTGTTTGTTTTTGAGTTTTTAGTCTTTTATTGCTTTTTGGATTTGTCATAAGAAAATGAGCTTAAGCCTAAACCAAGGGTTAGTAAACTCATCACATCCTCCCTCTGATTAGGGGTAATGAGAATTCCTTAAGTGTGAAGTAAGCACCTCACTCTTAATTACCATGATGTAGGATTAAGATCCTTAACCTATTTGCAATTATTTATATGTTTTTGTTGTTTTTTGTTTAGTGTTAAGTAATGAGTTTAAGCCATAATCAAGGATTTAATGGACTCATTACACCATCCTAATAGAAGGATAATAGATGAGAACATTTAAGTTGAGGAAAGCTCCTCAACTTAATCCATGATTAGGGATTAACCTCATGACAAAACAAAGCCTTTATCAAATGGATTTTAATTAATGGTAAGATGAAGAAATGGATTTTATGATTTGTAAGACAACTTGAGGGGGACTTGTCCATTAACACTAGGGTTAGTCCTTCTTAACCAATTAAGGAAGAATTAGAACCCTAATGCAAGGCCCAAGTTACAAGTTTGATATCTTGATGATTATTAGATGGATTGATTAAAGGATTTAAACACATTAAGGGTTTAACACTTAGGATTAAAGTTATACACTCCATCCTAATAGAAGGATGCAGGTATAAGCTTAATCACAAAGCCTTAAAGCCTTTAGGGTTTAGTCCTGGATTATGAGGTGGGAAGAGAAGACTCAAAGATGAGACAAAGGTAAAACTAATGGGGGACTAATCAAACCCTAATTGTTATCATGCTTGGTTGTTCCTAGGGTTAATGAGGCTTTCAAGGAGATCTTCAGAGAAACCACCAGGAAAGAAGCAGATGAAAGGAGGAAGAAGCAATAAGAAGCAAAACAACTTGCTTCACTTAAGAAGACAAGTTGCTTGAAGAAAGAAAGTAAGATGAACATGAATGAGCAAGCTCAATCCAATACACAAGATAAAATGCATCAAAGATGCAAGAGAGATGAGAAGAGATTGTGAGAAGTGAAGGCAAATCCACTACTCAAAACAACTTACCACCTGAAAAGTTAGCCAAAAAGAAATATAATGCAATGCAAATGAGGTGAAATGTCATGATGCAAACCAAAGTCAGAAGCATTTACATGATGTTAATGATGCTAAGAGATGATACAAACATGAGGCAAGACATGAGAATGATCAAACAAGCATAAGGATGCAAATGAAGCATGCATTGAACCATGGATGTACATGAAAAGTTATGGAATGCAAAGGACATATAACATGGCAAATGAAAGATGCAATGATCAAACATGATTCTAATATGTCCTAAGATGTATTATGAATCATGTGGATGCACAAAATATCATGGCAAGGCATTGGATGCAAGCAAATGAAAGAAGGATGCAAAGGAAGGCACAAATTAGGGTTACATGCATCATGCAAAGCAAAAATCCAAAACCAGAAGCAAATGACATGATAAAAATTTGAAAATGAAATCAAAGACACCCTAAACCGATACAAGCTCACTGCCCAAAGGAGGGGATCCAACTCTTAACCTAGTGAAAGTTATGAATTTCCTAAGATTGCTAGGGTTTTGGGGTACCTTACCAAGAAAAATGCTAAACAAATTGAAAATGAAAGATCAAATCAAACCAATTTTATCCTATAAACTACATGCTATGAAGAGTGCAATGCAAGAAGAATCATCATCCAACTCTCAATGATTAGGCAGAAAGGAATTTTTGAAGTTTGAAGCAAAATATTGCCTTAAAATGAAATTAAATCCAATGAAAATGATCAAAAGGCTTCAAGAACAAAAAAGAAATTTGGTTTGATAGTTGGACAATGTTTCTAAATGCTTCTAAATGCAATGTGAATTTTTTTGTGATTTTTAAATACCTAAATGTATTTTTAATTAATTAATTTTCATTAACTAATTAAAAATAAACATTTAAATGATTTAAAAATAATTTTTAGTACAAAAAATAAAAATAAAAATATTTTTGGGTTTAAAAATTAATGAAATCTTTGACAAAAAATTTCATAATTTTTAAATGATTTTAACTATTTTTAATAATTCGTGCAAATAAAAGGAAAAGAAAATGAATTTAAAATGAAAATAATGAAAAGTAATCCAGAAGAAGGGCCAGGATTTGATATGGGTTTGGACTGGTTGGCTGCGTGCCAGATCCAAAGGCCCAGATTCAAATCTGGCTAATTTTGTTTTATAACTTAATTAAACAGGATTTAATTAATTAATTGGAGATTAGGGCTTAAATGACAAATCCATGCCACTCATTCACGCGCGGGAAAGCACATCTAAGGGTCCATAATCAAAACTCCTAATTAATCACACTTAACCCTAATTATTCTCAGGCGACCGGAGATAAGCTCCGGTCGTCTTCTCCGGCTGCCTCCCTCACCAGAATCACCCCAAACGCATCCCCAAGACCCCCAAAACTCCAGAATCAATCTCTCAACAATGGGTAACAAGAATCCAGGGCCAAAAACCATTTACATCAACTACACAGTGAGAATCGAAGAAAACAAATCTTAGGGCAAAAATTTCAGAACATCACAACATGCTTGTTTCTAGCTCATTTTCAAAAATAAATAGATCCCCATGATCAGGGCAACACATAGAACAATATTCTAACAAGAAATCAAGGTTCTGGAAAATTTGTTCATCATGTTACCTGAGGTTGAGCTTTCAATCCAGGAGCTTTCTGCTTGCCTCTTTGCTTCAAAATGTCCCCAATGATCCTCTTGATGAAGCTTTGAAGCTTCATTGGTGTTTAGAGTGACTGATTTGTGAGTTTGAAGAGGTTCTGTTCAGAGAGGGGGAGAAATCGTATTTTGATTTCAGGGAGTTTCAGGGCAAGGTGAAGGGTCAGGGATGATCAATGGAACATGCTGAGAGTTTCTATGAAGTTTGTTTTGGTGTTTGTGTCTTGTGTAATGAGTTTCGAAGGAAAAGTGCATAAGAGGTGAAAACTCGGAGCTATGGCTTGGTTGATGTTTCAGGCTTGTGTGTCTGTTGTGTTGAGTCCCTTTTGGTCCACTTATCACATCTGGATGAGTCAGAGAAGTTGGTGTGGCACTGTGGGATTGGTATGGGTGTTTTTGCATAAAGTCCAAGTTAGGTATACTTGAGGTATGGGAAAGTGTGAGGCTGTGATAGGGGCATGGTTTGGCTCAGCTGAGATCAGGGAGAGCCATGGAAATAGATTAGAAGCAATGCAGTAAGTGGATTAGGGTTTGTGATAGGTTTTGCAACTTTGTGACTTTTTGGCCCTTTTGTGATTTCTTAAAGCACAAGTCATGAAAATGGACAAACTCTTGGTGCATTCTGAATTTTAGGCATTGGTTTATGTTTGTGCAAAGGTTAGAAGTCACTTTGAGGTCACAATTTGCCTTGACAAAAGGTTTTGCAACTTTGCCTCTTTGGTGCAAAACTTGAAATTATGTGATTTTTCCCAATTTTGACAAGCCATAACTTTTGATCCAAAATGAATTAGAATGAGTTCTTGTACTTTTTGAAAAGGGAATGATCCATTCTACAACTTTCATGACCAAAGTTTTCTCATTTGAAGCATTTTTGAATCAATTTGAGGGGTTTGAAGAACTTTCCTAAAATGGCAAGTTTACATTACAAGTCATTTTCCCAAAAAGGCAACTTTGCAAATGGCTTGGAATTTTGAAATTTTGTGAACTTCCAACATCTTCTATGATCAAATAAAGATCATACACATCCAACATGACGAAGAACACCCTTTGGTTGGGTCATTGGGGGCCTCAGATAACCTGATTTCACACTGACTTGTTCAAGAAGTCAACTCTTGATCAGATGCCTTCCCCATGGAATTTCTTCATGAAAATTGATATGCATGATCCTTATACCATATAGAGACCAATAGAAACAAGAATGACAAAAAATCTTGGAGTTATGGCCTTTGAAACCAAAACCCTAATTCTAGGTCATTTGTGCAGTTAAACCTGGCCCTGCTTCCATGCCTTTCTCAGTTCTTGTGATTCTTTGACTTTCTTGACTTTGTGAGGATACAATATGATGCTTGAACATACATGGACCCCTTTGAAGTGATTGATGACCTTTGGAGTGGCTCAAATAACTCTTGGACTGCTCAGATCACAAACCCTAGATGCAGATGACTTAGAAGCAATGTAGTGAATCAAAAATGTGGTGTGAGATGCTATGGTTGAATTCATGCATATGAAAAGATCATAAGCCCTGGTGTGAATGGGTGAGGGAAAATTTGGGGTGTTTACAGCTGCCCCTATTCAAACATGAGTTAGCTGTGCAGGATGTAAGCGACAACTTATCATTCGAACAAGATAACTTGTGGTTGAATACCAAAGACAGTCCAAAATTTGCACTCACAGAATGAAGAAGAAAAGGGATATAGATTGTAAAAGGAAAATAAAGTATAATTATAAAGTGCGGGCGACGGAGGACGACCATCGAGCAGAGGACGACTGCTGGGGATAAAGCAATGACGGGGACGACCGACATGCTGGGGAAAATGCGGGAAATAAAGCAATGGCGGGGACGGCCGACAAGCTGGGGATATAAGGGATTACGATGGGGACGACCATCAGGTAAAGCTATAAGATTCTCTGGGGATTATAGGTAAATGAAATAAAATGACGAGGTACGGTCATCAAAGGTGAAGGACGATCACCTAGCAGGGGACTGCTGCTCTGTTAGGGATGAGGGACGATCATCTAAGGTGAAGGACGATCACCTGGCAGTGGACGACTGCTAATAATATCACGACATAGGGCGAATGCCGGATGAAAGGGTCGACGATGGGGACGGCCCTCGGATAAGCATGATGAAGGACGATCATCAAGAGGTGAAGGACGATCACCTAGCAGGGTACGGCTGCTCTCGGGGTTTATCATGACATAGGAAGAATGTCAGATAACAAGATCAACGATGGGGACGAACATCGGATAAAATGATGAAGGACGATCATCAGGAGGTGAAGGACGATCACCTAGCAGGGTACGACTGCTAAAAATCACGACATAGGACGAATGTCGGATAGGAAGGGGTTCTAATGAATAGAGACACCACCGGGAATGATGAAGGACGATCATCAAAAAGGTGAAGGACGATCACCTGACAGGGTACGGTTGCCGAAAAGGTATCATGACATAGGACGAATGTCAGATAGAAAGGAAATAGTTCAACAAGTTTTGTTGGGGACTTTGTTAGAAAAAGGTAAACACGAACGAGTGTCTAAATCCAAGAAATGAAAGGTATAAGTGTTTGGGTACTGTGTATAGACTAAGGATGTGGACGAGCATCCTTAAGACTATGATACGGACGAGTATCAGGTAGAAACAAATGCTGACACATGTTCGGAGATGATGATACAGACGAGTATCAACTAGTTAACAAAGAACACGGACGAGTATTGATTCTGCGGGGACTCTTCTGGGGAATAATAGACACAGACAAGTGTCTAAATTCAAGAAGACATAAGTGTTTGACACGGTGTATAAATTAAAGATGCGGACGAGCATCCTTAAGACTACGATACGGACGAGTATCAGTAGAAACAAACGCTTGACGCATGTTCAGAGATGATGATACGGACGAGTACCAACTGGTTAACAAAGAACACGGGCGAGTGTCGAATCTGAGGGGATATAAGTGGTGTATACAAGATACATACGAGTATCTGTATGAGTAAAAAGGTGATGAGTATGAGTGATGTACAGACGAGTGTTTAACTTGCTGGGAAGAGTGACACGGACGAGTGTCAAAAAGAGAAAAGTGTAATATAAACAAGTATATGTGTACCAAGGAAGTTGTGTATAAGTATCTGTGAGTGCAAAGGGGACACTTTGGCTTTCTACTGGGGATATGACACGGACGAGTGTCAAGAAGTATTTGTATCTTTAGGGAAATTGCCTTGGCTCTCTACTGGGGAATCTGGGGAGTTTTCTGTATATCGTTGGTGGATTGTTAGTACTTACAAGTGTTTGATTCAGAACATGGCTTATGATTATGCATTATGTTTGATTTTTGCCGCAATGTTCTGTATTTAGACGGAATGATACGCTTTGTGGGGAGAATATGATGCGAATGCTATGATTATGAAAAGATACGATCCGGGATTCGGATCCCGTTGCCGTGGAGATCTCCGGCTGATCTGCTTGAGGTAGACATCCCAGCTGGGGATAAGATCATTGGTAGATCTGGCATATGTGACTCTACCTGGGGGAGTAGATCACTGATAGATCTGTCCCGGTAATGAGGGATCCAGCTGGGGTTTGTAGAAGCTTTCGTCACTCTGTTGTGAGACCTTCAGGTATTGCTTCGCTGGATAAAGGTTGAGACTCTATGGGGAAGTATTTCTCTGTCTAGCATTTGGCTGGGGAAGAATAAAGATTGCTGAAAGATCTTCTTAGAGATTTTGTGGGGATCCTGCTGAGGATGATACTTGATAACTCAGCTGGGGACATGAACACCCCCTGGTGCTGCCATTTGAAAGAAATGTTGGAGAAGTGATGCCTGGCAACTCTGATGGGGAGAAAGCATCCCTGGTACTGTTTGGAAAGTGTGCTGAGGAAACAATGATTCGGCAGCCTACTGGGGAGAAGCTTCCATGCCCCATGTTGCGTTTTGAATTACCTGCAATCTCGAAAAGACAGAGAAACGCACAAGTATCCCGAGGTATCTTTTACTGGATTCCATCATAGGAGTTTAGACACCCCCGGGAGTAAGTATATTCCCTGTAAGCATGTAGTTTAGGAAAGACGCATTTGTACTCATGCAATTAACAAGATAATGACATCGGACATTTTTGCAAATGAAAGAGTACGAGACAATGTGTGACTGAAAATCTGATTTTATTAATTCGTGTGCCCTGAATTGGCAAGATACAGTCAAAGAAACAAATTCCCTGAAATGAGGAGATTGTTACAAATTGAGAAACAAAGATGTTGGCAATGTTGATGACACTTCAAATAGCTTCCCTTTTGCTATGACTCGTATGACATTTGACGTTCTTCTCGTCTTGCTTTCTGAAGAAGGTTGATTCTGATCGAAGCTCAAACCTTTCGGAACTTGTCAGGTTGTAAGTGATACAGATGAATTCAGAATGCAATTGTTCGCTTATTTCCTTATTTTGCGTGGATCTCCCTTTCAGGTTTTCAATCCACCGGGATACCCATTTTTGCCTGAGTTGTCCAATGCGGTTTTTCAACTTAGCGGGTGTACATTTTTTTTGGTTTATTTTCCCTTATTTTTGCATGAGTCTTTTATTCTGTTTTTGACTCGTCAGGATGCCCTATTTTTGCTTGGACTTACATTCTGTTTTTATGTCCAGCGGGTCATTTTATGCGAAGTATTTTTTAACTGCATCTGAATTCACAGGGGATAGGAAATCTTCACCATCCATAGTGCTGAGCATGAGTGCTCCACCGGAGAAAACTTTCTTTACTACGAATGGCCCTTCATAGTTTGGAGTCCACTTGCCCCTGTGGTCTGTATGAGGAGGGAAGAGTCTTTTCAGCACGAGATCTCCTACTTGGTACTCTCGGAGCCTGACTTTCTGATCGAAGGCTTTCTTCATTCTTTTCTGATACAGCTGCCCATGACAAATGGCAGCCAATCTCTTCTCTTCAATCAAATTCAGTTGTTCGTATCGGGATCGGACCCATTCTGCTTCATTCAGCTTAACATCCATTAGTACCCGTAGGGAGGGTAATTCAACTTCAACAGGTAGGACTGCCTCCATACCATACACAAGCTGATACGGTGTTGCCCCAGTGGATGTTCTGATTGATGTACGGTACCCATGCAAGGAAAATGGTAGCATTTCATTCCAGTCTTTGTAGGTAACCACCATCTTTTGTACAATCTTCTTGATATTCTTGTTAGCTGCCTCAACAACGCCATTCATCTTTGGCCTGTAAGGAGAAGAATTGTGGTGTTGGATCTTGAAGTCCCGACACAGTTCTGCCATCATTTTGTTGTTTTAATTGGAACCATTATCAGTAATGATTCTCTCGGGCACTCCATACCTACAGATGATGTCTCTCTTCAGAAATAGGGCTACCACTTGCCTTGTAACATTTGCATAAGAAGCCGCTTCAACCCACTTGGTAAAATAGTCAATAGAAACCAGGATAAATCTGTGGCCGTTTGAAGCAGTTGGTTCAATCTTGCCAATCATATCAATGCCCCACATGGCAAAGGGCCAAGGTGAAGACATCACATTCAGAGGATTTGGAGGCACATGCACTTTATCCACATAAATCTGACATTTATGACATTTTCTGGCATAAGCAAAACAGTCTGCATCCATTGTGATCCAGTAGTAGCCTGATCTTAACAACTTTTTAGCCATTGCATGCCCTCCAGCATGGGTACCAAAGGATCCTTCGTGCACCTCGTGCATCAATAATTCTGCTTTTGTCTTATTAACGCATCTGAGGAGTACCATATCAAAGTTTCTCTTGTATAGGGAACCATCAATATTCAGGAAGAAACTGCCAGCAAGCCTTCTCAATGTCTTCTTATCATTGGAAGATGCCCTAGGTGGGTATGTTTGATCCTCCAAGAATCATTTGATGTCGTGGAACCAAGGCTTATCATCTTTAACAACATCTGCTGAGAACACGTATGCTGGTCTGTCAAGTCTGGATACTGAGATCCGAGGCACAAAGTTGGCAGCTTGAACTTTGATCATGGATGAAATGGTAGCAAGAGCATCCGCAAACTGATTTTCATCTCGAGGGATATACTCAAGCTTAACTGTTGTGAAGAAAGTCAATAACCTTCTTATATAATCCCTATAAGGTATCAGATGATCCTGGTGGGTGTACCATTTGCCGTTGGTTTGGTTAATTACTAGAGCTGAATCTCCGAATACAGTCAAAGTCTTGATCCTGAGGTCAATGGATTCCTCAAGACCCATGATACAAGCTTCGTATTCAGCTTCGTTGTTAGTGCAGTTGAAGGTGAGTTTTGCCGAGAAAGGCATGTGAACCCCTTTAGGTGTAATGAGTATTGCACCAACACCACGACCATTCATATTAACAGCCCCGTCAAACATCATAGTCCATTCTTCTTCTGGGTCAGGCCCTTCAGTGTGAACAGGCTCTTCATGATCCTTTGCTTTTATGAACATGATGTCTTCATCAGGGAAGTCGAATCTCATAGGCTGGTAATCATCAATGGGTTGCTCAGCAAGATAATCAGACAATACACTGCCTTTGATGGCTTTTTGAGAGGTGTACTGAATGTCATATTCTGTGAGGATCATTTGCCATCTTGCAACCCGTCCGGTAAGTGCTGGCTTCTCAAATATGTACTTAACTGGATCCATCTTTGAAATCAACAAGGTGGTGTGGGTCAACATATACTGCCTTAGTCGGTGAGCAGCCCACGCTAAAGCACATCAAGTTTTCTCGAGCAGTGAATAACGTTGTTCACAGTCGGTAAACTTTTTTCTTAGGTAGTATATTGCATACTCTTTTCGACCAGACTCGTCATGCTGGCCCAACACACACCCCATTGACTCTTCTAATACTGTCAAGTACATTATCAGAGGTCTTCCTTCAATTGGAGGCATAAGGATAGGTGGCTCTTGTAAATATTCCTTGATTTTGTCAAAAGCCCTCTGGCAGTCTTCGTTCCACCTGACCGTTTGTTTTTTTCTTAATAGCTTGAACAAGGGTTCGCAGGTTGCAGTAAGGTGAGATATGAACCGTGAAATATAATTCAATCTGCCTAGGAACCCTCAAACTTCTTTTTCAGTATTCGGTGCAGGCATTTCTTGAATGGATTTGACTTTATCGGGGTCAACTTCAATCCCTTTCTCACTTACAATGAATCCCAGCAGCTTACCGGATCGCACCCCGAATGTGCACTTGTTGGGGTTTAACTTCAGTTGGTATTTCCTCAGACGCTTGAATAACTTCAACAGATTCACCAGGTGGTCTTCTTCAGTGAGGGACTTGGCAATCATGTCATCCACATAACATTCAATTCTTTGTGGATCATGTCATGGAATAATGTTACCATAGCCCGTTGATAAGTTGCACCAGCATTCTTCAGTCCGAATGGCATCACCTTGTAACAGAATGTGCCCCAGGGTGTGATGAAGGTTGTCTTCTCCATGTCTTCAGGTGACATTTTGATCTGATTGTATCCTGAAAATCCATCCATGAAGGAGAATACCGAGAACTGAGCCGTATTATCAACCAATACATCAATGTGAGGTAAAGGGAAATCATCTTTCGGGCTGGCTTTGTTCAGATCCCGGTAATACACACACATTCTCACCTTGCCGTCTTTCTTAGGCACAGGTACAATATTAGCAACCCACGGCGGATAGCTAGTTACAGCAAGGAAACCGGCATCCCACTGCTTTTGTACCTCTTCTTTAATCTTCATTGCCATATCTGGGCGAGTACGGCGCAGTTTCTGTTTTACCGGCAGGCAATCTTCTTTTAAAGGCAGCTTGTGCATGACAATATCGGTGTCCAACCCTGACATATCCTAATAAGACCAAGCAAAGACATCCACATACTCCCGAAGCATATCAATCAGTGGCTCCTTTACTGAATCTTGTAGGCAGGCCCCAATCTTAACTTCTTTCACGTCTTCTTCCGTACCAAGATTAACCGTCTCGACCTCCTCCTGATGAGGAGTGATAACCTTCTCTTCTTGCCTTAACAACCTGGCTAGCTCTTCAGGAAGCTCATAATCTTCTTCAACCCCTTTATCAGCTTGATTGATTGGATTGTCAAAGTCATACGAAGTCATAGCTGTGTTGTTGTCGGTGCAGTCTGAAAGGCACTCTCTGCAAGGGTTTAGATTGTTCATTTTAGTGATCGATTTTAATCTTGTTTAGAAAAAAGTGAAAGATGAAGTTATTTATTTTGAAAACATTGCCATTTTATTTTTGTACAAAAAGAAAAAATGAAAAGACAGTGAGCGAAAAAAAGGAGACTTGTTTGCAAAAGATGTCTGATATTCATTGATTGATCTGTTTGCACAAAATTACAAGATGGCCCGATTACAAAATGAGTCTTGTCATCTTGGGCAAGATGCAAGACTTGATGCATGCTTAAAATACAGGAAATAATAATTAATCTGCAGGAGTAACCCTTATAATTTCCTGGGAAGACTAGTTAAGGACTAGGCTCCCCGGGATCTTTGGATGTATCCAGCTCTCCAGGTTGCGGTCGCTTTCTTCCTCGTCTTCCAAGTTGTTCACTGCATTCGGGGTGAGCATTCCCCCGCTGACAAAATTGGGCCTTTTGGCAGCCTCTGATTGATCTTGTTGAGTTGGTTTGTAACCCAACCCAAATCTGTCTTCCTTCTTTTCCACGGGCAGCAGCTTGCCCCAGCCTTGGGCCGTACCCTCTTCAACAACCTTCCTGGCTTGCTGATAAGATGTCATGGAGGTTCCCAGTACAGCAGATGCTTCATTAATGTTCAAGGCCTCAAACCCCTGGCTCATGGTTTCATGGATTTCTCCATCCATTTCAATGTACTTATACGTAGCCAGATGGCTTACAAAAATGTCCTCTTCCCCACAGATGGTGATGATCTGGCCTTCCCACTCGAATTTCAGCTTCTGGTGAAGGGTAGACGTAACAGCGCCAGTGGCATGGATCCAAGGTCTACCCAACAAACAGCTGTAGGCCGGCTGAATGTCCATCACATAGAAGGTAAATTTGAAGGTCTGCGGGCCAATCATCACAGGCAGATCAATCTCCCCAAGCACTGATCTTTTAGAGCCATCAAAAGCTCTCACCACCAAATTACTCGGACGTAATGCTAATCCATCATACTCCAGCTTCACTAAGGCCTTCTTTGGTAGAACATTGAGCGATGACCCAGTGTCCACCAGCACATGAGATAGAACAGCACCCTTGCATTCCAAGGTGATATGTAAAGCCTTGTTGTGGTTACCCCCCTCAGTTGTTAAGTCAGCATTGGTAAAGCCCAGTCCATGACTGGTATTGACATTTGCTACCACAATTTCTAGCTGATTAACAGTGATCTCCTCTGGCACGTATGCTGCGTGCAAGACTTTCAGTAATGCATTCCTGTGAGCTTCAGAACACATTAATAGGGATAATATGGAGATCTTCGAGGGAGTTTGGTGAAGCTGATCCACCACCTTGTAATCACTTCTCTTTATGATTCTCATAAACTCGTCTACATCTTGTTCGAAAGATGTCTTCTGAGTCTCTTTGACAGCCGGCTCTTCAAATACCACACTCTTTCCCTTTGCTTGGGCAGCAGCTTCTGCTTCGGCATTAGGTCTTTGCACTTGTGAGGCAAAAAGGTGTCCGCTTCTGGTGAAGCCTCCGCCTCCCCCAACATTATCAATTTGTGGAGAAGAGGTTGAAGAATCCAAAGTGATTTTCTCCCCGTTGCAGTAGAGGTCAGAGCCATAATGCCAAGGTATGGCATTACTGCTTTCATATGGAACTGGTCCAGGCACCGTGATGGTAACTGGACTGACTGCTGCAGAGGATGGTATTGTGACGGTGTGCGGATCGTAGTAAATGGTGACTGGTGACCTGGCAGGAGGTGCCACTGTTTGTTGTTGGAAATTGTTGTTTGGAGGAACATTTGATGGATCATAGTAGATGGTGACTGCCGAGACATCTTCATTAATTTCTGTTGGCGTTGTAGAAGATTCTGCTGATAAATAGGATGCTGATGTTGTAGAAGAAAGAATTGTTGACATTTGATCTGTTGAAGTGATGGATGGAGCCGTTGCTGATGATATTGATGAATCGGTAGGAATGATTGTTGCTGCTGTTGTAGAAGAATCAGGAATTGTTGTTAAAGGAATTGCTGGATTTGTAGGCGCCGTTGTCGAGATCTGAAGGATTCCATCCTTGATAAGACCGTCTATGCCGCTTCTCAAATTATCACACCCGTTGACTGCAATGTTGCAATACCCACAACCGAGCTCACACCCGGGGAACACCTGGCACTCTAGAAGCTGAGCTTTAATTTCAACCAGAGGTGTTCGAATCTGTGCAACACTGGTGATTAAAGTAGATGGCTTGTCTTCCTCAATGGCATTAATCCTAGGCCCGTTATGATTAGGCATAGGATTCTTGTTGACATTTGGAGGGGGTGCAAAGTTGAGGGCTTTAGAATCCACCAGATCTTGTACCTTCATTTGTAAAGCCCTGCATTTCTCAGTATTGTGGCCAGGTGCATTGGAGTGGAAAGCACATCTGGCGTTGACATCATAATTCCTTGGAAGATTGGAGGGATCCGGTGGTGCCAATGTCCTTAATTCAACCAAGTTGAGTTTCAGGAGTTGTGGCAATAAGGCAGCATAAGGCATAGGGATAGGGTCAATCACCCTATTTTCCTGTGACGGTCTTTGCTGAAAAGGTCTTTGTTGTTGATTGCTGTTGTTGTTGTTGTAGGTCCTCTGTGGCGGATACTGAACTTGCGGTTGATAATGTGGTTGTTGTTGTGGTTGATATGCTGGTTGTTGAGGAATCGGAGCTGGAATAGTGACAGCTGCTACTGATCTGTGGACATACTGAGGTCTTCCCCTGCTGGCATGAATGGCGTTTGTCTCACCGGTTCTTCTAGGTCTCACAAAAGGCTTCTTGGGATTACTGGACGAACTTGCACCATTATAAGAAATCTTACCCATCTTCAAAAGGCTTTCAATCCTTTCTCCGGCTATAACTACGTCAGCGAAACTGGTGGAAGAAAAGGCATCTATCCTATCAATATATGTCCCTTGCAGAGTATTCATGAACATGTCGGCCATCTCTCTTTCCGACATGGGTGGCTGGACAGCAGCAACAAGCTGTCTCCACCTTTGGGCATATTCCCTGAAGCTTTCTCTGGAGGACTGAGACATTCCCATCAGAAGGGTTCTGTTAGGAGCCATGTCCAGATTGTATTGGTACTGCCTGATGAAGGATTCAGCCAGGTCCTTCCAGCATCTGATAGTAGCTCTGGTCAAGTGCGAATACCACTCTCTGGAAGCCCCAGTCAAACTGTCTTCAAAGTAAAACATCCACAGTTTTTCATCCATGGTGTATGCCTTAAGTCTCCCCAGGAAGGACTGTAAGTGAGTTCGTGGACAGGAAGTTCCATTGTACTTCTCGAAGCACGGGGGTTTAAACTTGTGGGGAATCCTTACCCCGTCCACTAACCCCATATCCATTACATCGAAGCCTAAGGAATTTTGAGACTCCAGAGATCTAAACTTCTCAGCAATTTCATCAAATCTCCTATCATAAACTTCATCTCCAGCTCCCATTACAGTAAACTGTTCCTCTTGAGGATCTTCTTGCAAGATCCTTCCTGCAACAGTATTGCCCGATACATTTCTTGGGATGTTGGTCTCTGGATCTAGATGAGGTCCGAATACTGGTGGGTTAACATGAGGCTGACCTCCCTCATTGTTGCTGGTTCCTCCAGTGCCAGGATGATGTTCTTTAGGGGTCTGTCTTTCTACCAATGCCCTTAGCCTTTCCTGACTTTGAGCCAGGTTAGTCATTACAGTCATGAACTGGGCCATTTGATTCCTCATCTCCACTCTTTCGTTAGCCATCTGAGTTCTGACCTCTGTCAGGTCCTGCTGCACTTGATCCATTTGGATACCAGGAAGATTATTGCGAGTAGGATACCGGTGCGGACGGTTGAGAGGAAACACCCGGCGGCGAGCAATAATTCCTGAACCACAACAGAGTTAGTAACAAACAAACCAATAACAAAAACCTACAAAACAACACAAAAGTTAGTATGCAATGCAGTATGCTTGTTTGCTTTCCAAGGTATCCGGCTTGGCTCTTGGTTTTGACCTTTCCAGACCCTGAGGAGTGTGCTTTGATGTTGTTTGAAAAAAAGAAACTTATTAAAACAAACCAACAAATACATTACAAATGGTGGATCATACATAATTTGTTTTTACAACATATGCCCCTGAAGGGTCAAAATACAACATAAAAGAAAAGTACACTAAATGGAAATAACAACAAGCAAAGAAGTCAAACATCTAATCCAAACTCATCCTCCTTAACCTCCTTCAAAAGTTCTTCAGTTACAGGACCAGCCGGATGCTCTGTAATAGTCCTGATAAGAAGGTTTCTAGTGGCAATGGCAGTGGTCAACTTCTCGTGCCTGTCCTGGTCCTTTGACCTCTTCAGACCAGCCCTAAGCTTCAATTCTGAAATCTCCTTCTGGGCTGCTAGCAAGGCTTCCTGTTGTTTCTTTTCATTGGCCTCCAACTGCTCAATCCTGGCCTGAGTTATCTTATCTTCTTGAGTACGAGCTTCAGTGATTCTGACCCACCTAGCTTGACTTTCTTGCAGATAGAGATCAGTCCTAGCCTTCTGAAACTGGGCCTCTTTATAGGCATTCTTCAATATTTGCTCCCCAGCTCTTGATTTCTTGATGTAGTCCTCTGCTTTCTCAATCTTGGTCAGATGTTCCACCTTAAGCTTCTCCAACCTCTCAATGTCTAGACGACCATCACTCCTCTCCCAGAGGGTCTTCTTCAGAGCTTGAGACAGATTCTCATTCCTTTCCTTCAGCTTCTCAAATTCTTCCAGGCTGATAGTGGCTGGAGGTGGTACTGTGGATGGTCCAGGTGCATCTTCAATGGTGAAAGGCATCCCAGAAATCTGAGCTCTAGCATGAGACCATTCATAATACTGAGCTGAAGCCACATTATTGCACCTTCCAAGAATGGCCATCCCTTTGGTCTGGATGTTGTCCCAAGCCCAGGATGCTTGTCTGACAACGGCTAGATTAGGCTTTATCTCACAATACAGGGTTTCAGCTAAATCTTGCACCCTAGTAGGGTGGACCAAAGCATAGCCCAGTTGTCTCTTAAACAGCAAAGGATTGTAGTTGATGCAACCCTTCACTCCTACTAGAGGTACATTGGGGTACTGCCCACAACTAGTTATTATGTCCCTGCCTTTGGTGCTCTGGGTACACCATCTGATGTCATCTGAAGTCAAAGAAATAAGTCTCTTAGCCCAATTCTTCTGTTGGTGAGGGTTCAAGAAGGCATCTGTCCTGGGTAGGTGTTTGAGCAGTCAAGTGTGAAACAGAGGAGCACAGCATCTCACCAACTTTCTTCTTTGCTTCTCATTCCTCTGATGAATGGAATAATAGAAATCTCCCAGCAAGGTGGGTATTGGGTTCCTTAGAAGGAAAAGATGAATGACATTCTTACGGATAAACTTGGGCTCATCTGCAAATAGTATAACCCCATATATACTGAGGGCTAACAATGCACAAACTGCCCTCCATTCTCCCAAGGAGGCCTTCAGGATGGCCTGAGAAGTTAGAAAGTCTAAGTGCAAACCCGGGATCCCAACCTTTGTGGTCATGTTCTTCTCAATCAATATAGGCTCTAGGTACAGTGCTTTTTTCCACTTCTCCATTGCAGGGAGAAGTCATCTCTGGGTTGAAGTCAATGATGAGAATTCCTCCAGCAGAGGTCCTAACTGAAAGTTCTGGAAAGTGAAGCATCTCAAAGGAGGGTCATAAAACTGTAGGCAGGTGTGGATCATACTCCTCTGAGAAGGGTCCAGATACATAACCATATCAAGGATGCCTCCATAATGTTCTCTGAATAATGGGATGTGATCTGGAGTGATAAGTGCCTGGACCTGCCTGATACCAGTCAACACAGGCTCAAAGAAATGGTATGAGATGTTGCTTTTCCTGGGAGGAGCCATGACTGCTGATGAAGAGCTGTAGACAAGTGCTGATGAAAATCAAGACTGGCACTGGAGATGGGCCACTGACAGGCTGATGCTGGTGATGATGAAGATGACTGAAGCAGATAACTAATGAAGATAGCTGAAGCAGATAGCTGATGAAACAGAGGTCTATGCAGATGAAGGGGTCAAAACCAAGCCAGACGTAATGTGGATACCCTGAAAAACAAACAAACAAATGTTAAATGATGCAAATGATGAGTATGCAAATGATATGCAAGGGTTTGTGATCAAGATGGATTTGATTAACTGTCTTTATATAAGTCCATGTATGATCAAGAAGTCCAGATGGAGGTTCAGAAATCCAGTAACCAAGGTAGGGGGACTCAAATAAAGAGTCACATGTCCATGGTTTAAATCACAGGAACTGTCCAAAGTGAGGTACTCTTAAACCAAATAGTAACAGGGTATGATGTGGCCAATGGTACCTGCAAACCTGTAAACAGCCCAACCCCCTCACAGGTGGTGTTCTAAAACAAGGATCCTCAGACTTGGATCAGTTATGAGAAGTGTAAACACTTCTAACCCGGAGGTACAGTGCTTACAATAACCATAAAAGATCCTCCTCTAATTCACCTCAGTTTCTGAAGGTCATAGTAAAGGTCATCCAGACTTAGCAGGCTTCCCAGATAGCCCTAGCACTACAGGAAATCTGTAGCACAGAGTTCTCAAGAAGAAACCCATATCTGAACCGTGTTTCATATTCCCGCACCAGACCGAAATGGAATGGGAATGAACATGAACCACTCTAGCCTAGGTGTCACTCAGGTCCCAGGTATAGGACCTTAAACTCTCAGTGTAACCCTACCCATCAAAACAACAAACCAGATCCAGCAAGATGACAGCATGACAGTATGATGTATAAAAATGTAAAGAAAGCAATAAATAATTGTACATAAAGCAGTAAATAAAGCAACTATATAAACACAATTAGCACATAACACCCCAGTAAACACAAATCAAACAAGCGCTAGGAGGAACCCACAAAAAGAACCAGAAGCCCTGGTTACAGAATAAGGGTCCCCAGCAGAGTCGCCAAGCTGTCGCTCCCGCCAAATGACACGGGGCCAAGAGGGGTATAGACGCGAACGGTCGGCGAAAGAGAGAAGGAATGAATAGAGTCGCCAGCTAGGAATTTTTATCCCGAAGGAAAGGTAATGCTGCATAAACCTAGGAAAAGATATGGATAAGACGGTTGCGAACCAGAGAGACTGAGAAAGGGGGTTGGTTACAACCTGGGAAGGTATTAGCACCCAGATTGTCCGCCGTACTCGACGGGATCCAAGCTTAGAATACTTGTGTTTTAAAGGGGTAGTGTCAGTGCTATTTGTGTATCAAAGCTGGAAAGAATGCAAGCGTCAGTGTAAAAGAAGTGTGAAATGTATAAGTGAAGTGTCAGTGTAAGAATAAGAATGAAATGCTCAAGACCATGAGACATAAAGAATAAGACTGGAAAGAAGGGGAATATACAGAGACTTTTGTTCGATAACTGTTGAGTTATGCCTACGTATCCTCTCGTGCAATGAGGAAGTCAGAACACCGTAGTTCGACCCAAAGAGACTGAAAGATAAATTGACCTAGGAACTGCTTACTTGTCTATGCTCAAGTGTATGACCTGTCTGGCTCAGGTGCAAACTGTCTTGCATTAGACGGAAGAAGCAAGTTCTCGTTTGTGAGTGAATGAGATGAGAAAAGAATCCCGGAGGAGACGATTATTGTTTGTTTTTGAGTTTTCAGTCTTTTATTGCTTTTTGGATTTATCATAAGAAAATGAGCTTAAGCCTAAACCAAGGGTTAGTAAACTCATCACATCCTCCCTCTGATTAGGGGTAATGAGAATTCCTTAAGTGTGAAGTAAGCACCTCACTCTTAATTACCATGATGTAGGATTAAGATCCTTAACCTATTTGCAATTATTTATATGTTTTTGTTGTTTTTTGTTTAGTGTTAAGTAATGAGTTTAAGCCATAATCAAGGATTTAATGGACTCATTACACCATCCTAATAGAAGGATAATAGATGAGAACATTTAAGTTGAGGAAAGCTCCTCAACTTAATCCATGATTAGGGATTAACCTCATGACAAAACAAAGCCTTTATCAAATGGATTTTAATTAATGGTAAGATGAAGAAATGGATTTTATGATTTGTAAGACAACTTGAGGGGGACTTGTCCATTAACACTAGGGTTAGTCCTTCTTAACCAATTAAGGAAGAATTAGAACCCTAATGCAAGGCCCAAGTTACAAGTTTGATATCTTGATGATTATTAGATGGATTGATTAAAGGATTTAAACACATTAAGGGTTTAACACTTAGGATTAAAGTTATACACTCCATCCTAATAGAAGGATGCAGGTATAAGCTTAATCACAAAGCCTTAAAGCCTTAAGGGTTTAGTCCTGGATTATGAGGTGGGAAGAGAAGACTCAAAGATGACACAAAGGTAAAACTAATGGGGGACTAATCAAACCCTAATTGTTATCATGCTTGGTTGTTCCTAGGGATAATGAGTCTTGTGAGGAGATCTTCAGAGAAACCACCAGGAAAGAAGCAGATGAAATGAGGAAGAAGCAATAAGAAGCAAAACAACTTGCTTCACTTAAGAAGACAAGTTGCTTGAAGAAAGAAAGTATGATGAACATGAATGAGCAAGCTTAATCCAATACACAATATAAAATGTAGTAAAGATGCAAGAGAGATGAGAAAAGATTGTGAGAAGTGAAGGCAAATCCACTTCTCAAAACAACTTACCACCTGAAAAGTTAGCCAAAAAGAAATGAAATGCAATGCAAATGAGGTGAAATGTCATGATGCAAACCAAAGTCAGAAGCATTTACATGATGTTAATGATGCTAAGAGATGATACAAACATGAGGCAAGACATGAGAATGATCAAACAAGCATAAGGATGCAAATGAAGCATGCTTTGAACCATGGATGTACATGAAAAGTTATGGAATGCAAAGGACATATAACATGGCAAATGAAAGATGCAATGATCAAAAATGATTCTAATATGTCCTAAGATGTATTATGAATCATGTGGATGCACAAAATATCATGGCAAGGCATTGGATGCAAGCAAATGAAAGAAGGATGCAAAGGAAGGCACAAATTAGGGTTACATGCATCATGCAAAGCAAAAATACAAAACCAGAAGCAAATTACATGATAAAAATTTGAAAATGCAATCAAAGACACCCTAAACCTATACAAGCTCACTGCCCAAAGGAGGGGATCCAACTCTTAACCTAGTGAAAGTTATGAATTTCCTAAGATTGTTAGGGTTTTGGGGTACCTTACCAAGAAAAATGCTAAACAAATTGAAAATGCAAGATCAAATCAAACCAATTTTATCCTATAAACTACATGCTATGAAGAGTGCAATGCAAGAAGAATCATCATCCAACTCTCAATGGTTAGGCAGAAAGGAATTTTTGAAGTTTGAAGCAAAATATTGCCTTAAAATGAAATTAAATCCAATGAAAATGATCAAAAGGCATCAAGAACAAAAAAGAAATTTGGTTTGAGAGTTGGACAATGTTTCTAAATGCTTCTAAATGCAATGTGAATTTTTTTGTGATTTTTAAATACCTAAATGTATTTTTAATTAATTAATTTTCATTAACTAATTAAAAATAAACATTTAAATGATTTAAAAATAATTTTTAGTGGAAAAAATAAAAATATTTTTGGGTTTTAAAAATTAATGAAATCTTTGACAAATAATTTCATAATTTTTAAATGATTTTAACTATTTTTAATAATTCGTGCAAATAAAAGGAAAAGAAAATGAATTTAAAATGAAAATAATGAAAAGTAATCCAGAAGAAGGGCCAGGATTTGATCTGGGTTTGGACTGGTTGACTGCGCGCCAGATCCAAAGGCCCAGATTCAAATCTGGCTAATTTTGTTTTATAACTTAATTAAACAGGATTTAATTAATTAATTGGAGATTAGGGCTTAAATGACAAATCCAGGCCACTCATTCACGCGCGGGAAAGCACATCTAAGGGTCCATATTCAAAACTCCTAATTAATCACACTTAACCCTAATTAATCTCAGGCGACCGGAGATAAGCTCCGGTCGTCTTCTCCGGCTGCCTCCCTCACCAGAATCACCACAAACGCATCCCCAAGACCCCCAAAACTCCAGAATCAATCTCTCAACAATGGGTAACAAGAATCCAGGGCCAAAAACCATTTACATCAACTACACAGTGAGAATCGAAGAAAACAAATCTTAGGGCAAAAATTTCAGAACATCACAACATGCTTGTTTCTAGCTCATTTTCAAAAATAAATAGATCCCCATGATCAGGGCAACACATAGAACAATATTCTAACAAGAAATCAAGGTTCTGGAAAATTTGTTCATCATGTTACCTGAGGTTGAGCTTTCAATCCAGGAGCTTTCTGCTTGCCTCTTTGCTTCAAAATGGCCCCAATGATCCTCTTGATGAAGCTTTGAAGCTTGGTTGGTGTTTAGAGTGACTGATTTGTGAGTTTGAAGAGGTTCTGTTCAGAGAGGGGGAGAAATCGTATTTTGATTTCAGGGAGTTTCAGGGCAAGGTGAAGGGTCAGGGATGATCAATGGAACATGCTGAGAGTTTCTATGAAGTTTGTTTTGGTGTTTGTGTCTTGTGTAATGAGTTTCGAAGGAAAAGTGCATAAGAGGTGAAAACTCGGAGCTATGGCTTGGTTGATGTTTCAGGCTTGTGTGTCTGTTGTGTTGAGTCCCTTTTGGTCCACTTATCACATCTGGATGAGTCAGAGAAGTTGGTGTGGCACTGTGGGATTGGTATGGGTGTTTTTGCATAAAGTCCAAGTTAGGTATACTTGAGGTATGGGAAAGTGTGAGGCTGTGATAGGGGCATGGTTTGGCTCGGCTGAGATCAGGGAGAGCCATGGAAATAGATTAGAAGCAATGCAGTAAGTGGATTAGGGTTTGTGATAGGTTTTGCAACTTTGTGACTTTTTGGCCCTTTTGTGATTTCTTAAAGCACAAGTCATGAAAATGGACAAACTCTTGGTGCATTCTGAATTTTAGGCATTGGTTTATGTTTGTGCAAAGGTTAGAAGTCACTTTGAGGTCACAATTTGCCTTGACAAAAGGTTTTGCAACTTTGCCTCTTTGGTGCAAAACTTGAAATTATGTGATTTTTCCCAATTTTGACAAGCCATAACTTTTGATCCAAAATGAATTAGAATGAGTTCTTGTACTTTTTGAAAAGGGAATGATCCATTCTACAACTTTCATGACCAAAGTTTTCTCATTTGAAGCATTTTTGAATCAATTTGAGGGGTTTGAAGAACTTTCCTAAAATGGCAAGTTTACATTACAAGTCATTTTCCCAAAAAGGCAACTTTGCAAATGGCTTGGAATTTTGAAATTTTGTGAACTTCCAACATCTTCTATGATCAAATAAAGATCATACACATCCAACATGACGAAGAACACCCTTTGGTTGGGTCATTGGGGGCCTCAGATAACCTGATTTCACACTGACTTGTTCAAGAAGTCAACTCTTGATCAGATGCCTTCCCCATGGAATTTCTTCATGAAAATTGATATGCATGATCCTTATACCATATAGAGACCAATAGAAACAAGAATGACAAAAAATCTTGGAGTTATGGCCATTGAAACCAAAACCCTAATTCTAGGTCATCTGTGCAGTTAAACCTGGCCCTGCTTCCATGCCTTTCTCAGTTCTTGTGATTCTTTGACTTTCTTGACTTTGTGAGGATACAATATGATGCTTGAACATACATGGACCCCTTTGAAGTGATTGATGACCTTTGGAGTGGCTCAAATAACACTTGGACTGCTCAGATCACAAACCCTAGATGCAGATGACTTAGAAGCAATGCAGTGAATCAAAAATGTGGTGTGAGATGCTATGGTTGAATTCATGCATATGAAAAGATCTCAAGCCATGGTGTGAATGGGTGAGGGAAAATTTGGGGTGTTTACAACCACTAACGTTTGTTTTGTTTGATGTTTAACCGAGGAACTTTGAACAAGTTCACTTGGCATTCTAAGACAAGTCAAAATGAAAGAACTTTGTCAAGTTCTTAGAACTGTTTGTTCATATAATCGAAGTTGTACACTTCGTGAACATATGTTTTGAATAAGATAGATCCAATATTGTTCAGAAGTTGAGAACTTTCTGAAAGTTAAAGTTAACGTAATTTTGGTATCATAATGTTCAGAATTTGTAAACTGTCTGAGAATATGATATTCAGAACATAAGAATCAGAAGCAAAAATCTTCATGAAAGCAGTCAAGACAAAGTCTCAATTCAAAGATGCTTTTCAGAAGATCTGAGAAAATCATAAGTCAAAATATTGTTTGAAGATATGGATATGAAGATCCAATAAGAATTTCTGATATACCAGGCATTGGCATCAGACTCAGAATCAAGCTTTGATTGATCAATAAATATTCTCAATAAGATCAAGAATCAAACTGTCATCAACCATCAAGTTCTGATAGAAATAAGGTTCTAATATGACGTCATGTGTTCTAGTCATGCTCTGATGAGTCAAATAGTGAAGTATTCATTCTCTATTCTATGTTCTGACAATTTAAAATTTCTATTATGAGTCTTGTGATCAGGGGGAGACTCTTAACAAGAATTAATAAAATTTTGGGGCTAACACATTCAGGGGGAGTTGTTTCTCGTAACTCTAAATATGTTATGATTGGTGATTAACTTGTATAAAAATTTCTATCAAAATACATGTTTTTCCATCATAAAAATGGGGGAGATTGTGAGAACAAGAGTTGTCTCTGCATTTCATCTCTATTTTTTTATGATCAATGAAGTATTTGTGAAAGAACAATTTTATATTCTAATGTTTGTTACTGTGCAGATCATGTTATAAAGCAATCATATCTAACAAACATACTTAGAATGTGCCTAAAGATTATATGCAAGTTACTATGTGTAACACAAGTCGCAAGTATGCTGAAGAAGCAAGTATGCTTCTGTATATAATCACAATCACAAAGATCCAAGGATGTCTGATATTGTTGTTGCAATGCTCTTGTGGATTCTGGTCTGAGAGTGATTCTGATTATGAAGTTGGCGAAGCTTCTAAAGTTATAATCTTATAATAAACTAAGTGCTTCACCTATACAACAAGGGTTTTCTACAAGCAATAATCCACTTATATTATGATCTTAGTCCTAGATTGGTGTCCCCCATAGAAGGTGAGTTCGACCAAACCAGGTTAATAAATCATAATGTTATTTATCGTTCTTCAATTATACAACTATTTTACTATGCTGACTGCACAATCATGTCGAGACAGATGTTGAAACATCTGACATGTTCATGCGCTGATATTTTTGAATATCAGTCTACGCACTTTATCCTTATTTAATTGTTGCAGAGATCAATGTCTCAACATGTTGTTAGGATATCTGTAATCTGATTACCATAATTTCATTATGTTATATGGATTAAATACAAAGATTAAAGGACTAAATATGCTTATTAGCTTTGAAAATTCACAAAATGAAATAAAGTTTATGCAAAAACTACAATATAAGATTGTAATTTTATCGAAAATAAAAACATATTTAAATCTTAAATTCAATATGTAAGTTGTTAAAATATTTTAAATTTTCATTATATTTCCTCTTTTGAAAAATCCTTTAACTTTGTTTCCCATATATCTTTAAAAAATGTGAGTAATTTTTTATATATATAAAACTGCTAATATATTCCAAAAGAAAGCAAATACAAAAAATGAGAGCAAGTTAACCCCAAGATCAAGAGAATTTAAAGAAAGGTAAGTCTAATCTATTATTTACAAAATCATTCCTAATCCTTAAAGGAATAGAATAAAAAAAGTTAAAGAGTTGGTTTCGAGTGCAAAATTCTCCAAAATTCAGCACAAGAATTACCTTATTTATATATGTGAGTTATAGTAAGTTAGAGAAATTGTTGGGGAGTAAACAATAATTCCAACGGTTCCTATATTTTTAAGGAACCAAGTTGTGGTTGTAAAAAACTTTGGCCACCAAGGATGAATATGTCTCAAGCCAAAGCTTTGTCCAACCCTTCAAAATAGAGGTTTCCATGGATTTAATCGCTGCTTGAAATTCAGCATGAGAAGGAGGGTAACATTGAAATTTTTCCGCAAAGACTAACAAGAAATTACCAAGGTGGTTTCTAAAGATTCCACAACCACCATCCAAAGAGGAATCATGAACGAAATCCCCATCACTATTACACTTGATCCAACCCAAGGAGGGGGTAGGTTCCTAGAGAACCTCTCTAATGGAAGGGGCTTTGGGTGGTTTAATTAAAACATCTAAGGCTTTAATGATTGAGAAGTATCACATGTTAATAAAGGAACTCTTAGAGTAAGAGTTTCCTGAAAGGAATACTTGTTGAGAAATCCATTTAATAGATAGGCTGGAGGGATAAATGTTATTACTAGGTTTAAACTCATTACAAGAACGTCAAATCAAAGTATGAGTGTTGATTACCGCAACTTGATAAACCAACGTTGCTTGAGGGGAGAAATTATTAATACCAAGTAGGAGGCAGTCAGAAACGGAATTCAGACAGGTAGGAAAGAAAAATTTCTCTTGTAACCAATTCAAATTTTTTTCTGCAAAATCACATTTAAAAAAATATGGACGAAAGAGTCAGCACCAACACGTCAAAGGTAACATCTCGAAGCTAAAGAAATACCTCTCATAATTAAAAGATCATTTGTGGGAAGAGTGTGATGAAGCATCCTCCAAATAGTATAGGAAAGACTAGGAGGAATGGAAGCATTCCATAAAATTTTAGCCCAAGGGACTTTAGGAGATGGGGAAGATTTGAAGAAGTAAGCATCTTTCAAGTTTAGGATACCAGAATCAGAGTTGTACCAGTACATAAATCGTTGCTATTGTGATTTAAAAAAAAATAGTCAATCAAGATACAAAGGAAATAAAACTAATCAAACCAGTTAACTAGAATTATCCAAGCACCATGATAAAGAAAATCAACGGTTGTGGAATTCAGATCAATACCTTTTTGGAGCAGCAAGTTAGAATATGTGTAGCAGATCAACGGTTCACCAACCTAGGGGTCCTTCAAAAATATGATTGTCCTCCTAGAACCAATAGACCAACGAAAATTGCAAAGCAAGATAGGAACCTCACCTTTTATGCTCTCTCAAATAGTGGAGGAGATATGGTGATTGATGAAGCCATGAGAACAAGTGACACACAATTTCAGCAGAGCAACCCGACCATCATTAGAGTTCAACATATCCCAAAGAAGCTTGAGATTAGCAGCCTCATTCAAAGAAATGAGAGATCATATGTGTAACACGGTGGGAGAACTGACTTTGTCGTTTTTGTTTTCACAAAAACTATGTTGCGGATAGCAAGAGTTGCCACCGACTTTTCTTTTATCCAAGTAGGAAAGGTGGAAAAGAACAGGAAAGACCTTGGTTTGTGAGACACAAAGTTGTAGGGAATTGAATTTCCTTCAAAATGTGCTTTGGATGGGAAATGTTTGATGAAGTATGTGAAAGTTATGACTAGTCAAAGTACATTTGACTTTTTCCTATAGAAACCCTAATTTAGTAACTTCTGATTTTTGATGAATTTTACATTTCCTTTATGAATCATGATCAACCCTTGATAAAATGATGAATCTTACCTCATAATCTTGATGTTGACCAAAAATCTTGAAGTTTGACTGTATATTGACCAACGTTGACTTTTTTACCAAGTTAACTGATTTTTTATTATCTGAGCATTTGACTGACCAAACTTGTAGGGCAAGTCTTTAAACTTGACATGAGGATCCTTTGAAGTATATGGGACACCATGAAGATCACTTGAGGCGTTAGAAGTCCAATTTTCCTTGGGAAACTCAAAACCCTAATTTAAGATCTAATTCTTAGGAGGAGGCTTTGTCTGATGAAACCTTGAATCCCTTTGAGCAATTGAGAATATTGTGACTATTAGGAGACCTCTTGAGACATATTGTCTTGAAGATATGAGGACAATTTTTGGGGTACAACAACTGCCCCTGTTCAATTTTCTGAAACATGAAGAGTTAGATTGACATGTACGCCATTCGTGACCTGAAGGTGGAAGAGGATTGGACACTTAAAGCCCAAAAATTTACACTTTCCGGTGCACAAAGTAACACTGTTGGTTGATTGTATTGCTTGAATGGGCTTAAGGATGCCATTCAGAGTGATTGGAGATGGGCTTATAAATGACATCCAAAGTATATGTTGATAGGAGTATCAAAATGTGTCTATGTTTGACTTTATCTGAATGTTACTCTGGGATAAGTATCAGCACTAGATCTTTGTCTTGATCGTCTCTGAACTATCTCTGGAGAATACCCTAAACCAAGTATCAGAACTGGATCTTCGTCTTGATTGTCTCTGAACTGTCTCTTAGGGGGGGGGGGAATACATCCTGAACTAAGTATCAAAATTAGATCTTCGTCTTGATCGTCTCTGAACTGTCTCTGGAAAGTATTCTGAACTAAGTATCAAAACTAGATCTTCCTTTCGGTCGTCTATGAACTGTCTCTAGGAGTTGATAATGTTTATCAGACCTTGAACTATCCTGAAAAGGAAACGTTAGTTTTATGCGAGGTCATTTGATGTATGTAATGTATTGTATGACGTTCTTAATGTAAATGAGAATGTCGTATGAGTTATGGATACGTATTCCATGATATGTTGTAAATGATGTATGTATGAATTCTGTAGTTGAAGCATATTAGTATCTCCGTGTAACAAAATGCTAGTTGGGGAAAATAAATACGGAATCACTACTGAGGAGTATGAAGACATCATTTCCGTCTTGTTTTAGAATATTGTACTTAGGATCTTCCATTTTCCGTTCGTCGCACTTTTCATTGAAAGATTAAATTCCTAAATACCCTGACTGGGGATAAAAGAGATGGACGTTCCCTTGAGAGACTTATCCGACCAAGTGTCAATTCTTATGGGGATATCAGGCTAGAGAGAAACCTGCCTGGGATTTTGTAGAGTTGGAAGTACAAGAGGATACTTGGAATACTTCGCTAAAATAAATCCGTAAAGAGGACTCTGTGGGGATGAGCCTACAAAGATCTATTGGATATGAGCTTTGCTGGGGATTCCTATCTCTAAGAGCCCTTATTAAATTCTATTATTGTAATTTTATATTATTCTATATGTATTTTTTGGTAAACATCAATCAAATTCAAAAACATACATTCATTCAAAATAATCAATGGACATTTACGCTTAAGTAAAAACAAGAAAAATAAAGTTGAGTTTTGAGATAGAATTGTATTGATCTTAAAAGTGACATATAACCAGGATAGTTTGAACAAAGAAATAGAAATCCTAGTAAGAGGAATTCGTCGTAGAAAATTTAAAAGAATACAGAAAAAACAAGGAAAAACAACTATGTGTAAATGATCCATCATGTTTCAACTATGCTATTGCCAGCCTGGTATACTTGATGCTTGACTTTCTTATTAGAGGATTTATTCATGCGCTTCTGATACATCTGACCATGACAAACAACCACGAGCCTCTTTTCATCAATCAAGTTTATCTGGTCAAGTCAATTCTGAATCCATTCGTCTTCATCTAAGTTTGCATCTTTCATAATTCTAAAAGAAGGAATCTGGACTTCAACAGGTAATACTGCTTCCATACCATAGACAAGAGAGAATGGGTTTGCCCCGGTTGAGGTACGTATTATGGTACGATAACCATGAAGAGAAAACGGTAACATCTCGTGCCAATATTTGTATGTCACTATCATCTTTTGCAAGATCTTCTTGATATTCTTGTTGGCGGCTTCTAGTGCGCCATTCATCTTTGGCCGATATGGAGAAGAATTGTGATGCTTAATCTTGAATTGCATGCAGATTTCAGTAATCATAGTGTTGTTCAGATTAGTACCATTGTCTGTGATAATCCTTTCAGGGATTCCATATCGACATATAAGATTATGCTTGATGAACCGAGTCACAACATTCTTGGTAACAAAAGCAAACGAGGATGCCTCTACCCATTTCGTAAAGTAGTCAATAGCAACAAGAATGAAACGATGTCCATTGGAAGCATTAGGTTTGATCTCACCAATCATATCAATGCCCCACATTGCAAATGGAAAGGGAGCAGTTAGAACATTCAATGGAATTGGAGGCACATGTACTTTATCAGCATAGATCTGACACTTATGACAAGTCTTTGAGTGCAGATGACAATTAGCTTCCATGGTAGACCAGTAGTAACCTGCTCTCAAAATTTTCTTAGTCATCGTATGACCACTAAAGTGCGTACCAAAGATCCCATCATGCATGTCTTCCATAATCTCTCTTGCTTCCTTCTTGTCCATAAAGCGAAGCAACATCGAACTGTGATTGTGCTTGTACAAAATTCCATTACTCAAGAAAAACTTGGCAGAGAATCTCCTTAGAAACTTTTTGTCATTGATAGATACCCCTTCAGGGTACTCCTGAGCTTCGAGATATCTTTTTACTTCGTGGAACCAAGGTTTTTATTCTACTCCCTTAGTATCAACCTCATAACATTATGCCGGCTCATCTAATCTATCAATAGTAATTTTAGGAGCTTCATTATCCCAACTGATTCTTAACATAGATGATATAGTAGCCAATTCGTCTGCCAATTGATTCTCTTCTCGTGGAATATGTTCGAAAGTGATCTCTTTAAAGTATGGGACCAAATTCAACACATATTCTCGGTATGGAATGAGAATTGAATGCTTTGTGTCCCATTCTCCTTTAATCTGACTAACTACCAGGGCTGAGTCCCCATATACATTCAAGAATTGGATCTTCATTTCAATGGAAGCCTTGATACCCATGATACATGCTTCATATTCATCCATAAATTTGGTACAATCAAAGCAAAGTCTAGCAGTAAAAAGCGTATAACAACCCTTAGGAGAGATAATCACAATATCAATACCATTTCCAAGCGCATTAGAAGCTCCATTAAAAACCATAGTCCATCGGGATCCCTGTTCAGGTCCTTCATACGGTCTAAGTTCTTTATAATCAGTAAAAAGCATAATATCTTCATCTAGAAACTCAAAATTCATAGACTGATAGTCGTCCACCGCTTGATGAGCCAAATGATCAGCTATCACACTTCCCTTAATTGCCTTCTAAGTAGTGTACTAGATGTCATATTCTGTCAAAATCATTTTCCATCTTGCTATTAGTATGGAGAGAGCAGGTTTCTCAAATATGTATTTGATAGGATCCATCTTCGAAATCAATAAAGTGGTATGAGTCAACATATATTGTCTTATTCGGTAAGCAGCCCATGCCAAAGCATAACAAGTTTTCTCGAGCAGTGAATATCTTGTTTCCTAGTCGGTAATTTTTTTTCTAAGGTAGTATATTGCTTGCTCTTTTCGACCCGACTCGTCATGTTTCCCCAAAACACACCCCATTGAATTGTCTAGCACTATTAAATACATAATCAAGGGTCTTCCTGCAACTGGTGGCACCAGTATCAGAGGTTCTTAGAAATATTTCTTGATCTCATTAAAAGCTATCTGACATTCGTCGTTCCATCCCATTACTTGATCTTTCTTTAGCAATTTGAAGATTGGCTCATAAGTAGCAGTTAATTGGAAAATAAATCTTGCAATGTTGTTCAGGAGTCCCAAGAAACCTTTGACTTCCTTCTCAGTACAAGGAGCAGGCATATATTGTATAACTTTTACCTTCGCAGGGTCAACTTCAATACCTTTACCACTGACAACAAAACCCAAAGGTTTACCAGATATAACCCCAAAGGTACATTTTTTTGGATTCAATCTCAACTTGTATTTCTTCAACCTCTAAAACAACTTGTGCAGATGGTCAAGATGTTCTTCAGTCTGGGATCTGGATATCATGTCATTAACATATACCTCTATCTTGTGATGGATCATATCATGGAATAAAGCTACCATAGCACGCTGGTATGTTGCCCTAACGTTCTTCAAACCAAACGACATTACTTTATAACAAAAGGTTCCCTACTGTGTGACAAACGTAGTCTTCTCCATGTCTTCAGGTGCCATCTTAATCTAATTATAACCAGAGAAACCATCCATGAAAGATAATACCTTATGTTGGGTAGTGTTGTCTACCAGAACATCAATATGTGGAAGCAGAAAATCATCTTTGGGGATGGCCTTGTTCAAATCCCTATAATCAACGCACATGCGTACTTTTCCATCCTTATTAGACATTGGTACCACATTTGCGACCCATTTAGGATAAGACGTGACAACTAGGAACCCTTCCTCAAATTGTTTCATCACTTCAGCTTTAATCTTTTTTGACATTTCTGGATGCATACGACGAACTTTCTGCTTTATCGGGCGACAACCTTCCTTCATCGGTAGACGGTGAACCACAATATTAGTATCAAGTCCTGGCATATCTTCAAAAGACCAAACAAATATTTCCACGTAGTCATGTAGCATCTGAATTAGCCTGTTCTTGACATTGTCTTCTAATTCAGCACCTATCTTGATCTCTTTCTTATCTTTCTTAGTACCCAGATTCACAACTTCGATCGGCCTTTCATGCGGCTGTATAACTTTCTCTTCTTGCTGTAGCAACCTAACAAGTTCTATAGGCCCTTCACAATCTTCCTCAATTCCATCCTCAGCTTGGTAGATTGGATTTCGAAGTCATAATTAGCAATAACAGAACTGTTATCAATGGGATCCAGAGTGGATGAGGATATGCATTTTAGTGATGTGGGTGTGTGTAATAACACATAGCTTTTTTATGTGTGCCATGAACTCGTCGAAACTCATATTCCACTGCCGAGGAGATTGTTTCGGCCCATATAAAGATCTATTCAGTTTGCACACATATTATTATTTCCCCTCTTCGACATACCCTTTAGGTTGCCTCATCAGGATTATTTCATAAAGATCACCATACAAGAACGCAGTCTTCACATCCATTTATTCCAGTTCAATGTTGAATTGTGCCACCATGGAAAGAAACATTCAAATGAACATGTGCTTCACAATAGGATAGAACACATCATTGAAGTCGACACCTTCTTTCTGAGTGAACCCCCTTGCAACCAACCTTGACTTGTATCTCTTCGACGCCACTCTTTCGATTCCTTCTTTAACTTTGAAAATACATTTACAACTGACTAACCTGGCTCTAGTAGGTTTCTCAATCAGTTCCCATGTGTTGTTATCATGAAGAGACTTCATCTCATCACCCATGGACTTCATCCATTCACTCTTATTTCGAATCCTCATAACTTCCTTATAGTCTCTAGGTTCTTTGTCCAGAACCTCACTTGCAGAAATTAAGGCATAAGCTAAAAGATCTGCATACCCAAGTCTTTGAGGTGGCTTGATGACTCTTCTCGATCTGTCTCTTGCCAACAGGTAGTCATTATCAGTCTCCTCATCTTCGACAACAGCTTCTGCTTCTTCTTCGACTTCATCTGGGTCATGTAATTCAGTATCACTATGCGCCACCTCAACAGGAATTTCTCCTTGTTCCAGCTCTTCGTCAACATCATCAGTTTTATTGAAAGCCATCTCAACTTCATTGAAAACTGCATCTCGACTGGTGATACACCTCTTGTGACTTGGCTCTAGGAACCATAAGCTATAAGCTTTGACTCCTTCAAGGTATCCCATGAACATGCATTTCAGTGCTATGGGTTCGACCTTGTCTTGCCTAATGTGAGCATAAGCTACGCAGCCAAATACTCTCAGTTTGTCGAGATCTGGTGAATGTCTCAACCAAACTTCTTCAGGTGTCTTCATATCTAATTCAGTCGAAAGACATATGTTTATCAGATATGTTGTTTTCGAAACAGCCTCAGTCCAAAACACCTTCTTCAATCTAACACTAATCAACATGCATCTAACCCTTTCGAGGATTATTCGATTGATTCTCCCAGCTAGACCATTTTGTTGAGGAGTACCTACTATAGTCTTATGCCTTGAAATCCTAAACTCGACACAGTAACTGTCGAAATCTTCTTTGCATAATTCAAGGCCATTATCAGTTCTCAACCTATTAACCTTTCTGCTAGTTTGAGTTTTTACTAGAATCTTCCAACTCTTGAAATTCTCAAGACTTTCATCCTTTGTCTTCTGAATGAATACCCATAAATTTCTGGAATAATCATCAACAATGGATAGAAAATAACTTGCACCTGATGTCGCTCCCGGTAAATGGGAATGGCCCAAATAAAGGTACAGACGCGAACGGTCGGCGAAAAGAGGATGTGAGAACACACAAGAGTGAACTCACAGAGAATGAAAAGAGTCGCCAGCTAGGCATTTTTATCCCGGAGGAAAGGCAATGCTGCATAGACCTAGAAAGATATGGATAAGATGGTTGCGAACCAGAGACTCTGAGAAAGGGGGTTGGTTACAACCTGGGAAGGTATTAGCACCCAGATTGTCCGTCGTACTCGACGGGATCCACGCTTAAAAGATTTGTGTTTCAAAGGGGTAGTGTCAGTGCAATCTGTGTATAAAAGAGCTGGAAGAGGATGTACAAGTGTCAGTGTAAAAGAAGTGAAGTGTGTAATGATGTGTCAGTGTAGGAACAAGAATGAAATGCTCAAGAATATGAGACTAAAAGAATAAAGATGGAAAGAGGGGGAATATACAGAGACTTTTGTTCGATAACCGTTAAGTTATGCCTACGTATCCTCTCATGCAATGAGGAAGTCAGAACACCGTAGTTCGACCCAAAGAGACTGAAAGATGAATTGACCTGTGAACTACTTACCTGTCTATGCTCAAGTGTATGACCTGTCTGGCTCAGGTGCAAACTGTCTTGCATTAGACGGAAGAAGCAAGTTCTCGTTTATGAGTGAATGAGATGAGAAAAGAGTCCCGGAGGAGACGATTATTGTTTGTTTTTGAGTTTTCAGTCTTTTGTTGTTTTTGAAAGTTTGTCATAAGTTAATGAGCTTAAGTCTAAACCAATGGATTTAGCAAACTCATCACATCTTCCCTCTGATTAGGGGTAATGAGAATACCTTAAGTGTGAAGTCAGCTTCTCACACTTAATCACCTTTGGTGTAGGATTAAGATCATTATCCTACTTGTGATTATTTAGATGTTTTTGTTGTTTTTGTTTAGTGTTAAGTAATGAGATTAAGCCATAATCAAGGATTAAACAGACCCATTACACCATCCTAATAGAAGGATGATAGATGAGAGTGTTTAAGCTGAGGAAAGCTCCTCAACTTAATCCATGATTAGGGATTAAACTCATGACAAAACAAGCCTTTGATTAAGTGGATTTTATTTAATGATATGATGATGAAATGTTTTTTAGGGTTTGTAAGACAACTTGAGGGGGACTTGTCCATTAACACTAGGGTTAGTCCTTCTTAACCAATTAAGGAAGAATTAGAACCCTAATGCAAGGCCCAAGTTACAAGCTTGATGTCTTGATGGTTATTAAGTGGATTGATTAAAGGAATTAAACACATTAAGGGTTTAACACTTAGGATTAAAGTTATACACTCCATCCTAATAGAAGGATGCATGCATAAGCTTAATCACAAAGCCTTAAAGCCTTTAGGGTTTAGTCCCTGATTATGAGGTGAGAAGAGAAGACTCAAAGAGACACAAAGGTAAAACTAAGTGGGGAGACTAATCAAAATCCTAATCATTGTCATGCTTGGTTGTTCCTAAGGTTTGTGAGGTTTACAAGAGAAGTCTTCAATGGAACCACCAGGAAGCAGATGAAAGGATCAGGAGAAGCAAAGTAACTTGCTTCATTTAAGAAGACAAGTCACTTGAAGAAAGAAAGTAAGAAGAAGAAGAATAAGAAAGCTCAATCTCAAACACATAACAAAATGCAGCAAGGATGCATAAAAGAGATAAAAAGAAGCTGTGAGAAGTGAAGGCAAATTCACTTCTCAAAGAACCTACCACCTGAAAAGTTAGTGAGAGGAATGCAATGAAATGCAAAATGGAATGAAAGGGTATGATGCAAATCAAAACCAGAATCAAATATGAGATGATAATGATGCTATGAGATGCTGCAAACATGAATCAAGACATGAGGATGATCATACAAACTTATGGATGCAAATGGAGCAAGTTTAGGACCATGATCATACATGAAAAGTTATGGAATGCAAATGACATACAACATGGAAAATGCATGATGCAATGATCAAACATGCTTCTAACATGTCTTAAGATGTTCAATGGATAAAATGGATGCTTAAAATGTTAAGGCAAGTCATGTTATGCAAGCAAGTACAAGATGGATGCATATGGAAGCCCAAATTAGGGTTTATGATCAATGCATCAAACAAAAACCAAAATCAGAAGCAAACCTTAAGATAAAAAATTGAAAATTCATTCAAAGCAACCCTAATCCTATACTAACTTACTGCCCAAAGGAGAAGTTCCAACTCTTAACCTAATAAAAGTTATGAATTTCCTAAAATTTCTAGGGTTTTAGGGTTCCTTACCAAGAAAAATGTCAAACAAATGGAAAATGAAAGATCAAATCATGCCCATTTAATCTCACAAACTACATGCTAAACAAAATGCAATGCAACAAGAATCAAGGTCCAACTCTCAATGGTTAGGCAGAAATGATTTTTGGAAGTTTGGATCAAAATAATGCCTAAAAATGATTTTAATTCCATGAAAAATTCTCAAAATGCATCAAGATCAAAAAAGAAATTTGGTTTGAGGGTTGGACAATGTTTCTAAATGTTTTTAAATGTTTCATGAATTTTTTTGGTGATTTTTAAATACCTAAAAGTATTTTTAACTAACTAATTCTCATTAATTAATTAAAAATAAACTTTTAAATGATTTAAAAATATTTTAAAGTGCAAAAAATAAAAATAAAAATGTTTTTGGTTTCTGAAATTAAATAAAAGTTTATACAAAAAATTTCAGAATTTTTAAATTGGTTTTGCTATTTTTAATAAAATGTACAAATTAAATATAAAACAAATGAATTAAAATTAAAGAAAAAGAAAAGTAAACACAATGGAAGGCCAGGATGGATTCTGGGAAAGGGAAAGTTGACTGCGCGCGCAATCCTAAGGTCCACATTCAAACTAGCCTAATTTCTGATTTAAATTAATTAAAATGAATTAATTAAGTTAACTAAAGATTAGGGTTTCTAATGACCAATCTCAGCCATCCAAACACGCGCCAGTCTTCCCCAGTCAACGCATCCAACGCACAACATTCAAACCTCAATTAATTACAGGGATTAGGGTTAATTATTTTCAGGTGGCCGGAGAAGACCTCCGGTCGTCTTCTCCGGTGGGAACCCCACCTGAAAATCTCCAAACTCTTCAAAACTCCACTAAAATGAAAACTAAAAGAACAGAAATCATCCCCACATCCCCCTGAATCAAAACCCCAACTCAAAACTCATTTATCTTTCATCAATCAGCTGAATCGAAGCAAAACATTTTTTAGGGCAAAAGTTTTAGAACAAGATTAAATACTCATTTCTCAATCATTTCAGAAAATAAAAGCACCAGAGTGATCAGCAAGACATGAAGAACAACTTAGGAACTTAAAAATCCATTTCTGGAAAAAATGTTCATGAAGCTACCTGAGTTTGAAGCTTTTCAGTTTGCAACTTTCTGACCTCTTCTCTTTGTGCAATACACTCCTTTTAGGCCCCTGATGAACTCTTGATGCTTAGAAAGAGTTTGTGATGGCTGGTTTGGAAGTTTGAACAAGTTCTGTTCAGGGTGGTGTGAGAATCGTGTTTGTGATTCTTTGAGTTTCAGGTTGTTTTGAAGGGTGCTTTGTGATCAGGGAGATGTGTTGAGTTGGTTTATGAAGTTTGTTTGTGTGTTTTTGAGTTGTGTGATGTGTTTCGAAAGCTTTTGCTCAAGAGGATGAAAATGAGAATGTTGTGTTGTGGCTGGTTTTAGGCTTGCTTGTGCTTATGTTTGGCTTGCATTTGATTAACATAAACAATTGGGATTGGTCAGATGACATGATGTGTGCTTTATTGACTGGTATGGGTGCTTTTGCAAAAATGTCAACTTTGTGTAAGAAGGGCATGGGCTACTTGCTAGCTGAGTACAAGAGGCATGTCCTGCGCAGCATGAGGTGAGGAAAAGCCTAGGACTGATCAGCCAACTAGCCAGCAAGTGGATGAGAAGCCATGATGGATTTTGCAACTTGGTTCACTTTGGTTCTTTATGAAAAATCTTGTTCCACAAACCCTAAAAATGTGTAATTCTTTGGTCCATTCTGAACTTTAGGTGTCACATGATCATGTTATGTGGATTAGAAGTGCATTTGATAGCTTTGGAACACTTGATCAAGTCATTTTGCAAAATACCTCTTTGGTAGAAACTTTGAAATTTAGTGATTTTTGCCAACTTTGACAAACCATAACTTTTGATCCATAATGAATTAAGTCATGTTCTTGTACTTTTTGAAAAGGGAAAGATCTATCCTACAACTTTCATGACCAAAGTTTTTCCATTTGAAGCTTTCTTGAATCAAAAAGTAAGGGTTGAAAAAGTTGCCTAAAATGACATTTCCATTAAAAGTCAAACTTGCCCAAAAAGTCAACTTTGCAAAAACTTGAAATTCTTGAATTTTGTAAACTTCTAACATCTTCCATGATCAAATAAAGATCATATACAATCAAAATGATGAAGAACACCCTTTGGTTGGGTCATTGAGGGCCTCAGATGCCCTGATTTTACACTGGCTTGTTCAGAAAGTCAACCCTTGATCAGATGACTTCCCCAAGGAATTTCTTCATGAAAATTGATATGCATACTCCCTATACCATATAGAGAGCAATAGAAACAAGAATGACAAAAAAAATGAAGTTATGGCCTCTGAAACCAAAACCCTAATTTTAGGTCATCTGTGCAGTCAAGCCTGGCTCTGCTTCCATACCAATCTCAGTTCTTGTGATTCTTTGGCATTCTTGACTTTGAGAGGATATAATATGATACTTGAACACACACAAACATCTTTGAAGTGATTGTTGACCTTTGGAGTGGCTCAAGAAGCTCTTGGATTGCTCAGATCACAAACCCTAGATGCAGATGACTTTGAATCTATGCAGTGAATCAAAATTGTGGTATGAGATGTTATGATTGTGTTTATGCTTATGAAATGATTACAAGACATGGTGTGAATGGGTGAGGGAAAATTTGGGGTGTTTACAGCTGCCCCTATTCAAACATGAGTTAGCTGTGTAGGATGTAAGCAATGGCTTAACAGGCAAACAAGATAACTTGTGGTTGAATACCAAAGACAGTCCAAAATTTGCACTCACAGAATGAAGAAGAAAAGGGATATAGATTGTAAAAGAAAATAAAGTATATTGTAAAGTGTGGGCGACGGAGGATGACCGTCGAGCAGAGGACGACTGCTGGGTAAAGAGCAATGACGGGGACGGCCGACACGCTGGGGAAAGTGCGAAAAAATAAAGCAATGACGGGGACGGCCGACATGCTGGGGATAAAAGGGATTATGATGGGGATGGCCATCAAGTAAAGTTATAAGATTCTCTGGGGATTAATGAAAAATGATGGGGACGGCCATCAAGTCCATAAAGTAATGTAAACAATGATGGGGACGGCCATCGGGCTAAACTGATGAAGGATGATCATCAGGAAAAGGAAAAGGGACCACGACGAGGACGGCCATCGGGTTAAAGAATAAGTGAAATAAACAGATGATGAGGGACGGTCATCAAAGGTGAGGGACGATCACCTAGCAGGGGACGGCTGCTCTGTTGGGTATAAGATGAAGGATGGTCATCTAAGGTGGAGGACGACCACCTGGCAGGGTACGGCTGCCGAAAATATCGCGACATAGGACGAATGTCGGATAAAAGGTCAACGATGGGGACGGCCATCGGATGAGCATGATGGAGGACGACCATCAAGAGGTGGAGGACGACCACCTAGCAGGGGACGGCTGCTCTCAAGGTTTATCATGACATAGGACGAATGCCAGATAACCAAAATCAACAATGGGGACGGCCATTGGATAAAATGATGAAGGACGATCATCAAAAGGTGGAGGACGACCACCTAGCAGGGGACGGCTGCTAAATATCACGACATAGGACGAATGTTGGATAGAAAATCAACGATGAGGACGGCCATCGGATGAGCATGATGGAGGACGACCATCAAGAGGTGGAGGACGACCACCTAGCAGGGTACGGCTGCTCTCAGGGTTTATCATGACACAGGACGAATGTCAGATAAAAAAGAAAATTTGCTTTGGTAGCGATCTACTGGGGAATAGTAAACACGGACGAGTGTTTATATCAAAGAAATAAAGTATAAGTGTTTAGATGTTTGTGTATAGATTAAAGATGCGGACGAGCATCCTTAAGACTACGATATGGACGAGTATCGGGTAGAAACAAATACTGACACGTGTTCAGAGATGATGATACGGACGAGTATCAACGGGTTAACAGAGAACACGGACGAGTGTTGAATCTGAAGGGATTCTTCTGGGGAATGATAGACACAGACGAGTGTCTAAATTCAAGAAGACAGAAGGGTTTGACACGGTGTATGGATTAAATATGCGGACGAGCATCCTTAAGACTATGATACGGACGAGTATCAGGTAGAAACAAACGCTTGACACATGTTCTGAGATGATGATACAGACGAGTACCAACTGGTTAACAAAGAACAAGGACTAGTGTTGAATCTGCGGGGATAGTGTATATAAGATACGGATGAGTATTTGTATAAGTATGAGTGGTGTATAGACGAGTATTTAACTGTTGGGGAAAATGACACAGACGAATGTCGAAAGGAGAAAAGTATATTCATGAGTATTTGCGGGTGCAAAAAGGATGTCTTTGGCTTTCTGCTGGGGATATGACACGGACGGGTGCCACAAGAAGTATATACTGATGTTTGGGATTGCAAGGCAACTGTGTTTGCCGGGGAATCTCTGCTGGGGATTTTGGGGGGAGTTTTCTGTATGTTGATGGTGTCGCTCCCGATAAATGGGAAATGGCCCAGATAAAGGTACAGACGCGAACGGTCGGCGAGAGGGACAATGAGGACACACAGCAGTGAACTCACTGGAGATGAAAAGAGTCGCCAGCTAGGCATTTTTATCCTGGAGGAAAGGCAATGCTGCATAGGCCTAGAAAGAGATGGATAAGACGGTTGCGAACCAGAGAGACTGAGAAAGGGGGTTGGTTACAACCTGGGAAGGTATTAGCACCCAGATTGTCCGCCGTACTCGACAGGATCCACGCTTAAAAGATTTGTGTTTTAAAGGGGTAGTGTCAGTGCAATTTGTGTGTAAGGAGGCTGGAAGAAAATGTATAGGTGTCAGTGTAAAAGAAGTGCAAAGTGTAATATATACAGTGTCAGTGTAAGAACAAGAGTGAAATGCTCAAGATCATGAGGCTAAAGGAATGAGGCCAGAAAGAGGGGGAATATACAGAGACTTTTGTTCGATAACTGTTAAGTTATGCCTACGTATCCTCTCGTGCAATGAGGAAGTCAGAACACCGTAGTTCGACCCAAAGAGACTGAAAGGTGAATTGACTTGTGAATTGCTTGCTTGTCAATGCTCAAGTGTATGACCTGTCTGGCTCAGGTGCAAACTGTCTTGCATTAGACAGAAGAAGCAAGTTCTCGTTTATGAGTGAATGAGATGAGAAAAGAATCCCGGAGGAGACGATTATTGTTTGTTTTTGAGTTTTCAGTCTTTTATTGCTTTTGAGAGTTTGTCATAAGTTAATGAGCTTAAGCCTAAACCAATGGGTTAGTAAACTCATCACATCTTCCCTCTGATTAGGGGTAATGAGAATACCTTAAGTGTGAAGTCAGCTTCTCACACTTAATCACCTTTTGATGTAGGATTAAGATCATTAACCTACTTGTGATTATTTAGATGTTTTTGGTGTTTTTGTTTAGTGTTGAGTAATGAGATTAAGCCATAATCAGGGATTAAACAGACTCATTACACTATCCTAATAGAAGGATAATAGATGAGAATGTTTAAGCTGAGGAAAACTCCTCAACTTAATCCATGATTAGGGATTAAACTCATGACAAAACAAGCCTTTATTAGATGGATTTTATTTAATGATATGATGATGAAGTGGATTTTATGATTTGTAAGACAACTTGAGGGGGACTTGTCCATTAACACTAGGGTTAGTCCTTCTTAACCAATTAAGGAAGAATTAGAACCCTAATGCAAGGCCCAAGTTACAAGCTTGATGTCTTGATGATTATTAAGTGAATTGATTAGAGGATTTAAACACATTAAGGGTTTAACACTTAGGATTAAAGTTATACACTCCATCCTAAAAGAAGGATACGGGCATAAGCTTAATCACAAAGCCTTAAAGCCTTTAGGGTTTAGTCCCTGATTATGAGATTAGAAGAGAAGACTCAAAAGAGACACAAAGGTAAAACTAAGAGGGGAGGCTAAACAAAACCCTAATCATTGTCATGCTTGGTTGTTCTTATGGTTTGTGAGGTTTACAAGAGAAGATCTTCAGAGAACCCACCAGGAAGCAGATGAAAGGAGCAAAGAGAAGCAAAGTAACTTGCTTCATTTAAGAAGACAAGTCACTTGAAGAAAGAAAGTAAGAAGAAGAAGAATGAGCAAGCTCAATCTCAAACACATACAAAAATGCAGCAAAGATGCATAAAATAGATGAAGAGAAATTATGAGAAGTGAAGGCAAATTCACTTCTCAAAGTCACTTACCACCTGAAAAGTTAGTGAGAAAAATGCAATGCAATGCAAGATGAGGTGAAATGACATGATGAGAAACAAAACCAGAAGCACATACATGATATTAATGATGCTATGGGATGGTGCAAACATGAATCAAGACATGGAGATGATCATACAAGCTTATGGATGCAAATGAAACAAGTTAAGAAGCATGAACATTCATGAAAAGTTATGAAATGCAAATGGCACACAACATGGAAAATGCAAGATGCAATGATCAAACATGCTTTCAATATGTCTTAAGATGTCCAATGAATCAAAAGAATGCATAAAATGCTATGGCAAGTCAAGGTATGAATGCAAATGCAAGATGGATGCATATGGAAGCCCAAATTAGGGTTTATGATCAAAGCAATCAAACACAAACCAAAATCAGAAGCAAACATCAATACAAAAAATTGAAAATACATTCAAAGGATCCCTAAACCTATACTAACTCACTTCCCAAAGGAGAAGTTCCAACTCTTAACCTAATTCAAGTTATGATTTTCCTAAGTTATTTAGGGTTTTAGGGCTCCTAAACAAGAAAAATACCAAACAAATGGAAAATGAAAGATCAAATCATGGCCATTTAATATTACAAACTACATGATATGCTAAACACAATGCAAAAAGAATCAAAGTCCAACTCTTTATGGTTAGGCAGATGTGATTTTTGGAAGTTTGGATCAAAATAATGCATCAAAATGATTTTAATTCCATGATAAATTCTCAAACTGCATCAAGATCAAAAAAGAAATTTGGTTTGAGGGTTGGACAATGTTTCTAAATGTTTTTTAATGTTTCATGAATTTTTTGGTGATTTTTAAATACCTAAAAGTATTTTTAATTAATTAATTCTCATTAATCAATTAAAAATAAACTCTTAAATATTTAAAAATATTTTTGGAATGCAAAAAATAAAAATAAAAATATTTTTGGTTTCTGAAATTAAATAAAAGCTTGTATAAAAAATTTCAGAATTTTTAAGGTTGTTTTGCTATTTTTAATAAATTGGAGAAAATAATGTAATTAAATGGAAAATGAAAATGAAATAAAACTGAAAATAGAAAAGTAATCCAATCTGATGGTCCAGATTCAAACTCACACACGCGGGAGCTGACTACGCGCGCGTTTGGACGGCTCACATTCAAACTCACTAACCCTAATTAATTAGCCCTAATCCCAGCCTTAATGACTCTCAGGTGACCGGAACAGTGTTCCGGTCATCTTCTCCGATCACCCAAAATCACAAACTCACTCTACACGCAATGAAAATGAAATCCAACAGCCCAAAACTCTTCCCCACTCAAAAACGAATTAAACCCCCCATTCAAACAACATTTATCATTCAGAAATAAAGAGAATCGAATCAAACATGTTCTAGGGCAGAAAGTTTCAGAGACTGCATACATACTCATTTCTCACTCATTTTCGAAAACAATCACATATTCATGATCAGGGAAGCATGTAGAAGCTATTAAGAACTTAAAAATCCATTTCTGGAAAAAAAGTTCATGAAGCTACCTGAGTTTGAAGCTCTTCAGTCTGCAACTTTCTGGCCCTTTCTCTTCGTGCAATCCACTCCTATGACCTCCCTTATGCTTCTGAAAGGCTTAGAACAAATTTGTTTGGGTTGGTTTGAGAGTTTACAGAAGTTCTGTTCAAGCTCAGGTGAGGATCGTATTTCTGGTTCTTTGAGTTTCAGGCTACTTTGATGGTTGGTTTTAGTTCAGTGAAGCATGGTGAGAAGGTTTGTGAAGTTTTTTTCTGAGTTTGTGGCCTGAGGAGAGTGTTTCGAATGCTTTTGATCTATGGTGTGAAAATGAGAGTGTGTTGTTCTGGCTTGTTTCAGGCTGGCTTCTTGTGTGGTTTGGCTTGCAATAGATTTGTATAAACAATGCTCATTGGTCAGAAGATGTGACATGTCCTTTTGTGATAGGTATGGTTACTTTTGCAAATTGTCAACTTTTGTGTAAGAGAAGCATGGGTCATGTTCTAGGCTAGTACATGGAGAGTGTGCTGCGCAGCATGGTGAGGGGAAAGGCTAGGGTTGATCAGCAAAGTAGCTAGCAAGTGGATGAGATGTGATCATGAGTTTTTGCAACTTGACTTTGCCTTTGGTTTTCATGAAGGAAACTTGATCCATGGGCCATAAAACATGTGATCCCTTGGCCTATTCTGATTTTTAGGACTTATGTGATGTTTGTGTAAAGGTTAGACATCAATTTGAAGTCACAAATTGCCTTGGTACAAGAATTTGCAAGTTTTTCCATTTGGTGCACAACTTGAAATTTAGTGATTTTTGCCAACTTTGATGAGCCATAACTTTTGATCCAAAATGAATTAGGTCATGTTCTTGTACTTTTTGAAAAGGGAAAGATCTATTCTACAACTTTCATGACCAAAGTTTTTCCATTTGAAGCTTTCTTGAATCAAAAAGTAAGGGTTGAAAAAGTTGCCTAAAATGACATTTCCATTAAAAGTCAAACTTGCCCAAAAAGTCAACTTTTCAAAAACTTGAGATTCTTGAATTTTGTAAACTTCCAACTTCTTCCATGATCAAATAAAGATCATATACAATCAAAATGATGAAGAATCCCCTTTGGTTGGGCCATTGGGGGCCTCAGATGCCCTGATTTTGCACTGACTTGTCCAGAAAGTCAACCTTTGATCAGATGACTTCCCCATGGAATTTCTTCATGAAAATTGATATGAATACTCCCTATACCATATAGAGACCAATAGAAACAAGAATGACCAAAAAATTTGGAGATATGGCCTCTGAAACCAAAACCCTAATCTTAGGTCATCTGTGCAGTCAAGCCTAGCCCTGCTTCCATACCAATCCCAGTTTTTTTGACATTCTTGACTTTGAGAGAAAATAATATGATGCTTGAACACACATAGACCCCTTTGAAGTGATTGTTGACTTTTGGAGTGGCTCAAGAAGCTCTGGGATTGCTCAGATCACAAACCCTAGATGCAGATGACTTAGAACCAATGCAATGACTCAAAAATGTGGTATGAGATGATATGACTGTGTTTATGCATATGAAATGATCACAAGCCATGGTGTGAAATGGGTGAGGGAAAATTTGGGGTGTTTACAGCTGCCCCTATTCAAACATGAGTTAGCTGTGCAGGATGTAAGCAACGGCTTAACAGGCAAGCGAGATAACTTGTGGTTGAATACCAAAGACAGTCCAAAATTTGCACTCACAGAATGAAGAAGAAAAGGGATATAGATTGTAAAAGAAAATAAAGTATATTGTAAAGTGTGGGCGACGGCGGACGACCGTCGAGCAGAGGACGACTGCTGGGTAAAGAGCAATGACGGGGACGGCCGACATGCTGGGAAAAGTGCGGGAAATAAAGCGATGACGGGGACGGCCGACATGCTGGGGATAAAAGGTATTATGATGGGGACGGCCATCAAGTAAAGCTGTGAGATTCTCTGGGGATTAATGAAACATGACGGGGACGGCCATTAGGTTCGCAAAGTAAAGTAACCAACGATGGGGACGGCCATCGGGCTAAAAAGAAAAGGGACCACGACGGGGACGGCCATCGGGTTAAAGAATAAATGAAATAAACAGATGATGAGGTACGGTCATCAAAGGTGAAGGATGATCACCTAGCAGGGGACGGCTGCTCTGTTGGGTTAAGATGAGGGACGGTCATCTAAGGTGGAGGACGACCACCTGGCAGGGTACGGCTGCCGAAAATATCGCGACATAGGACGAATGCCGGATAATAGGTCAACGATGGGGACGGCCATCGGACGAGCATGATGAAGGACGATCATCAAGAGGTGGAGGACGACCACCTAGCAGGGGACGACTGCTCTCAAGGTTTATCATAGGACGAATGTCAGATAACCAAAATCAACAATGGGGACGGCCATTGGATAACATGATGAAGGACGATCATCAAGAGGTGGAGGACGACCACCTAGCAGGGGACGGCTGCTAAATATCACGACATAGGACAAATGTCGGATAGAAAAATCAACGATGTGGACGGCCATCGGACGAGCATGATGGAGGACGACCATCAAGAGGTGGAGGACGACCACCTAGCAGGGTACAGCTGCTCTCAGGGTTTATCATGACACAGGACGAATGTCAGATAAAGAGAGAAAATTTGCTTTGTTGACGATCTACTGGGGGATAGTAAACACGGACGAGTGTTTACATCCACGAAACAAAAGGTATAAGTGTTTGGTATTGTGTATAGATTAAAGATGCGGACGAGCATCCCTAAGACTACGATACGGACGAGTATCGGGTTGAAACAAATACTGACACGTGTTCAGAGATGATGATACGGACGAGTATCAACTGGTTAACAGAGAACACGGACGAGTGTTGAATCTGAGGGGACTCTTCTGGGGAATAGTAGACACAGACGAGTACCTATATTCAAGAAGACAAGAGTGTTTGACACAATGTATGGATTAAAGATGCGGACGAGCATCCTTAAGACTATGATACGGGCGAGTATCAGGTAGAAACAAATGCTTGACGCATGTTCTGAGATGATGGTACGGACGAGTACCAACTGGTTAACAGAGAACACGGACGAGTGTAGAATCTACGGGGATATGAGTGCTATATACAAGATACGGACGAGTATCTGTAAGAGTGGTGTATAGATGAGTATTTAACTGTTGGGAAGAGTGACACGGACGGGTGTCAAAAAGAATCAAAGTATAGTATAAACAAGTATCTGATGCACAAAGCGTTTATGGACGGGTGTCAAGGAAATGTATATAAGTATTTGTGAGTGCAAAGAGGATATCTTTGGCTTTCTGCTGGGGGTATGACACGGATGAGTATCAAAAGGGTATCTGTAATGCGGGTGGTACTGTTTGCAAAGAGTGTTCAGGCAACTTTGCTGGGGAGTATTGATACGGACGGGTGCCAAAGAGAGTATATACTGGTATTTGTGAATGTGAGACAACTGCTTTTGCTGGGTAATCTCCGCTGGGGGTTTTGGGGGGTGTCTTCTGTATATTGACGGATTGTCATTATTCACAAGTGTTTGATTCAGGCCATGGCTTATGGTTATGCAGTATGCTGGATTTTTGCCGTAATGTTCCGTACTGAACGGAATGCTACGCTTTGTGGGTGAATATGATGTGAATGCTATGATTATGCAAAGGTACCCAACCGGGGTTCGGATCCCGTTGCTACGAAGATCTTTGGCCGATCTGCTTGAAATGGACATCCCAGCTAGGGGTGAGATCATTGGTAGATCTGATGAGATGATATCTGCTTGGGGGGAATAAGTCACTGATAGACCCATCCTGGTAATAAGGGACCCAACTGGGGTTTGTAGAAGCTTTCGTCACTCTGTTGTGATCCCTTTGTGCGTTTCTCTTCTGGATAGAGGCTGAAACTCTGTGGGGAGATGGTTCCCTGACTTTTGTATTTGGCTGAGGATGAAATGGAAACTCGGCTGGGGAGAAAGAGAGATCACTGAAAGATCTTCTTAGAGATTCTGTTGAGGAGGATTCTTGACTCAGCCGGGGATATGGGCGCCTTCTGGTATTGCCTTGCTGGAGAAGTGATGCCTGGCAACTCTGACGGGGCGAAGTAACAAGTGGCAACTCAGCTGGGGAGAAGCCACTTTGGGTGCTAAGGCTGAGTGTTGATTTGCCAGCTTGCTGGGATGAAGATTTCATGCCCCAAGTTGCATTCCGGATACTTGCAATCCTGCAAAGGTATAGAAACGCACAAATAATCCCGAGGTATCCCTTACCGGATTCCGTCACAGGAGTTTAGACACTTCTGAGAGTAAGTATATTTCCTGCAAGCATGTGACATATATATATTTTCTGAAGATAAGAATCTGTATTCATGCAGTCCATTTTTCTTTAAGACATCAGACATTTTTGCAAATAAAAAATGTACAAGACGAAACATGACTGAAAATCTGATTTTATTAATTCAAACGCCCTGAATTGGCAAGATACAGTCAAAGGGAACATATCCCCTGAAATGAGGAGATTGTTACAAATTGAGAAACAAAATGTTGGCAATGTTGACGATGCTTTAAGGAGCTTCCTCTTTTACTATGACTCGTATGACTTTTGAAGTTCTTCTCATCTTACTTTCTGAAGAAGGTTGATTCTGACCGATGCTTTATCCTTCCGAAACTTACCAGGTTGTAAGTGACACAGTCGAACTCAGAGTGCAGTTGTTCGCTTATTCCCTTATTTTGCATGGATCGCCCTTTCAGGTTTTCAATCCATCGGGATACCCATTTTTGCCCGAGTTGTCCAATGCGGCTTTTCAACTCAGCGGGTGTACATTTTTGTTTATTTTCCCTTATTTTTGCTCGAGTCTTTTATTCTGTTTTTGACTCGCCGGGATGCCCTATCTTGCCTGGACTTATATTCTGTTTTTATGTCCAGCGGGTCATTTTTATGCGAAGTATTTTTTAACTGCATCTGAATTCACAGGGGACGGGAAATCTTCACCATCCATGGTGCTGAGCATCAGTGCTCCACCAGAGAAAACTTTCTTTACCACGAATGGTCCTTCATAATCCGGAGTCCACTTGCCTCTGTGGTCTGTATGAGGAGGGAGGATTCTTTTCAGTACAAGATCCCCTACTTGGTACTCTCGGCGCCTGATTTTCTGATCGAAGGCTTTCTTCATTCTTTTCTGATATAACTGCCCATGACAGATTGCAGCCAATCTTTTCTCTTCAATCAGACTCAGTTGTTCGTATCGGGCCCGAACCCATTCTGCTTCACTCAGTTTAACATCCATCAGTACCCGTAAAGAGGGTAATTCAACTTCAACAGGTAGGACTGCTTCCATACCATACACAAGTTGATACGGTGTTGCCCCAGTGGATGTCCTGATGGACGTGCGGTACCCTTGCAAGGCAAATGGTAGCATTTCATGCCAGTCTTTGTAAGTGACTACCATCTTCTGCACAATCTTCTTGATATTTTTATTTGCTGCCTCAACAGCGCCATTCATCTTTGGCCGGTAAGGAGAACAATTGTGATGTTGAATTTTGAAGTCCCGGCACAATTCTGCCATCATTTTGTTGTTCAGGTTGGAACCATTATCAGTAATGATTCGCTCGGGAACTCCGTATCGACAGATGATATCTCTTTTCAGAAATCTGGCTACCACTTGCCTTGTAACGTTTGCATAAGACGCTGCTTCGACCCACTTGGTGAAATAGTCAATGGCGACCAGGATGAATCTGTGGCCGTTTGAAGCAGTCGGTTCAATCTTGCCAATCATGTCAATGCCCCACATAGCAAAGGGCCAGGGTGAAGACATCACATTCAAAGGATTGGGAGGCACATGCACCTTATCTGCATAAATCTGGCATTTATGGCATTTTCTGGCGTAGGCACAACAATCAGCATCCATTGTGATCCAGTAATAGCCTGATCTCAGCAACTTCTTAGCCATGGCATGCCCTCCCGCATGGGTACCAAATGATCCTTCGTGCACTTCATGCATTAACAAATCTGCTTCTGCTCTGTCAACGCATCTGAGGAGTACCATATCAAAGTTCCTTTTGTATAGAGAACCATCAGTATTCAGAAAGAAACTACCAGCAAGCCTTCTTAATGTCTTCTTATCATTGGAAGATGCCCCAGGTGGGTACGTTTGATCCTCCAAGAAGCACTTAATGTCATGGAACCAAGGCTTATCATCTTTAACAACATCTGCTGCGAACACATATGCTGGTCTGTCAAGTCTGGATACTAAGATCAGAGGTACAAAATTGGCAGCTTGAACTTTGATCATGGACGAAATGGTAGCAAGAGCATCTGCAAACTGATTCTCGTCCAGAGGGATATACTCAAGCTTGACTGTTGTAAAGAAAGTCAATAACCTTCTTGTATAATCCCTATAAGGTATCAGATGATCCTGGTGGGTGTACCATTTGCCATTGGTTTGATTGATTACCAGAGCTGAATCTCCGAACACGGTCAATGTCTTGATCCTGAGGTCAATGGCTTCCTCAAGACCCATAATGCAAGCTTCGTATTCAGCTTCGTTGTTAGTGCAGTTGAAAGTGAGTTTTGCCGAGAAAGGCATGTGAACTCCTTTAGGTGTAATGAGAACTGCACCAACACCACGACCATTCATGTTAACGGCCCCATCAAACATCATAGTCCATTCTTCTTTCGGGTCAGGCCCTTCAGTGTGAACAGGATCTTCATGATCTTTCGCTTTTATGAACATGATGTCTTCATCAGGGAAGTCAAACCTCGTAGGCTGGTAATCATCAATAGGTTGCTCAGCAAGATATTCAGACAATACACTGCCTTTGATGGCTTTCTGAGATGTGTACTGAATGTCATATTCTGTGAGGATCATTTGCCATCTTGCAACCCGCCCGGTAAGTGCTGGCTTCTCAAATATGTACTTAACGGGGTCCATCTTTGAGATCAACAAAGTAGTGTGGGTCAACATATACTGTCTCAGTCGGCGAGCAGCCCACGCTAAAGCACAGCAAGTTTTCTCGAGCAGTGAATAACGTTGTTCACAGTCGGTAAACTTTTTGCTTAGGTAGTATATTGCATACTCTTTTCGACCAGACTCGTCATGCTGGCCCAGCACACACCCCATTGACTCTTCTAATACTGTCAAGTACATGATTAGAGGTCTTCCTTCAACTGGAGGCATAAGGATTGGTGGTTCTTGCAAGTATTCCTTGATCTTGTCAAAAGCCTTCTGGCAGTCTTCATTCCACCTGACCGTTTGTTCTTTTCTCAACAATTTGAACAAGGGTTCGCAGGTTGCCGTAAGGTGAGATATGAACCGTGAAATGTAGTTCAATCGACCTAAGAAGCCTCGAACTTCCTTTTTTGTCTTCGGTGCAGGCATCTCTTGAATAGCTTTGACTTTATCAGGGTCAACTTCAATCCCTTTCTCGCTTATAATAAAACCCAGCAGCTTACCAGATCGCACCCTGAATGTGCACTTGTTGGGGTTCAACTTCAGTTGGTACTTCCTCAGACGCTTGAATAGTTTTAGCAGATTTACCAGGTGGTCTTCTTCAGTGAGGGACTTGGCGATCATGTCATCCACGTAACATTCTATTTCTTTATGGATCATATCGTGGAATAATGTTACCATAGCCCGTTGATATGTTGCACCGGCATTCTTGAGCCCAAATGACATTACCTTGTAGCAGAACGTGCCCCAGGGTGTGATGAAGGTTGTCTTCTCCATGTCTTCAGGTGACATTTTAATCTGATTGTATCCTGAGAATCCATCCATGAAGGAGAATACCGAGAACTGAGCCGTATTATCCACCAATACATCAATGTGAGGTAAAGGGAAGTCATCTTTCGGGCTGGCTCTGTTCAGATCCCGGTAGTCAACACACATTCTTACTTTTCCGTCCTTCTTAGGCACAGGTACTATATTAGCAACCCATGGTGGATAGCTAGTTACGGCAAGGAACCCGACGTCCCATTGCTTTTGTACCTCTTCCTTGATTTTCATTGCCATGTCTGGGCGAGTACGGCGCAGTTTCTGTTTAACCGGTGGGCATTCTTCTCTTAAAGGCAGCTTGTGCACAACAATGTCGGTGTCCAACCCTGGCATATCTTGATAGGACCAAGCAAACACGTCCACATATTCTTGAAGCAGGTCAATCAGTTGTCTCTTCACTGAGTCTTGTAAGCAGGCCCCGATTTTAACTTCTTTCACGTCTTCATCTGTACCAAGATTAATCATTTCGACCTCCTCCTGATGAGGAGTGATAACCTTTTCCTCTTGTCTTAACAACCTGGCTAGCTCTTCAGGAAGCTCATATCCTTCTTCAACCCCTTCATCAGCTTGATTGATCGGATTGTCAAAGTCATACGAAGTCATAGCCGTGCTGTTGTCGGTGCAGTCAGGAAGGCACTCTCTGTAAGGGTTCAGTTTGTTCATTTTAGTGATTTGATTTTAATCTTGTTTAAAAAAGTGAAATAAAGTTGTCATTTTGAAAACACTGCCATTTATTTTTTGTACAAAAAGAAAAATGGAAAAACAGTGAGCGGAAAAGAAAAAGACTCATTTGCAAAAGATGTCTGATATTTCATTGATTAATCTTGTTGCACAAAAATTACAGATGGCCCGATTACAAAATGAGTCTTGTCATCTTGGGCAAGAAGCAAGACTTTGATGCATGCTAAAAATACAGGAAATAATAATTACTCTGCAGGAGTAACTCTTATAATTTCCTGGGAAGACCAGTTTGAGATACTGCTCCCCGGGATCTTTGGACGGATCCAACTCTCCAGGTTGCGGTCGCTTTCATCCTCATCTTCCAAATTGTTGACAGCATCGGGGGTGAGCATCCCCCTACTAACAATGTTGGGCTCCTTAACAGCCTCTGCTTGATCTTGTTGAGTTGGTTTGTAACCCAACCCAAATCTATCCTCTTTCTTCTCCACAGGTAACAATTTGCCCCAGCCTTGGGCAGTTCCTTCTTCAACCACCTTCCGGGCTTGTTGGTATGATGTCATTGAGGTTCCAGGCACAGCAGACGTCTCATTTATGTTCAAGGCCTCAAACCCTTGACTCATCGTTTCGTGGATCTCCCCATCCATCTCAATATATTTGTAGGTAGCCAGGTGGCTAACAAAAATATCCTCCTCTCCACAGATAGTAACGACTTGGCCCTCCCACTCGAATTTTAACTTCTGGTGAAGGGTTGAGGTCACGGCGCCAACGACGTGAATCCATGGCCTACCCAATAGACAGCTGTAGGCAGGCTGTATATCCATCACGTAGAAGGTCGTTTTGAAAGTTTGTGGGCCAATCGTTATAAGCGACTCAATCTCTCCCAGAACTGATCTCTTAGAACCGTCAAAGGCTCTCACTACCAGGTTGCTGGGCCGTAATGCCAATCCTTCATACTCCAGCTTCACAAGGGCTTTTTTAGGTAAGACATTGAGGGATGACCCTGTGTCTACCAGTACATGGGAAAGAACTGCACCCTTACATTCCATGGTAATGTGCAAAGCCTTGTTATGATTGCGGCCTTCCGTAGTCAAGTCAGTGTTGGTGAACCCTAGCCCATGGCTAGCATTGACATTTCCAACCACAGCTTCCAACTGATTGACGGTGATCTCTTCTGGCACATAAGCTGCGTGCAAGACTTTTAGTAGTGCGTTCCGATGAGCCTCGGAGCACATGAGCAATGATAGGATTGAGATCTTGGAAGGCGTCTGGTGAAGCTGATCCACTATTTTTGTAATCACTTTTCTTGATGATTCTCATGAATTCATCAACTTCTTGATCAAAAGGTGTTTTTAAAGCCTCTTTAACAATTTGCTCTTCTTGCACCAAGCTTTTACCTTTAGCCTTGGCAGCAGCTTCTGCTTCGGCAGTGGGTCTTTGAGTTTGTGGGGCAAAGAGACGTCCGCTTTGAGTGAAGCCTTCGCCTCCTCCCACGTTATCTATTTGTGGTGAAGAAGTTGATGATTCAAAAGTGATTTTCTGTCCTTCGCAGTATAGATCAGAGCCGTAATGACAAGGGATGGCATTACTGCTTTCATAAGGTACTGGCCCAGGCACCGTGATGGTGACTGGGCTGATGGCAGCTGCAGAAGGGACTGTGATAGTCTGTGGATCATAGTATATTGTGACTGGTGCTCTGATAGGAGTGACATTTTGTGAATTGTAGGCAGAATCTTTTTCGGGATCATAATAAATTGTAACCGTTGAGACATTGGCCGTTGAAGTTGGAGGAGACATTGTTGGAAGGATGGGTGTTGTTGTTGTAGGAGATTCTGAATGAAGTGGTGCTAAAGTTGTAGAAGGGATGTTTGCTGATATTTGGTCTGTTGAAGTAACAGATGAAGCAATTGTTGATGAAGTTGAAGAGTTGCTTGGAACAATGGTTGTTGCATTTGTAGAAGACACGGGAATTGTTGCTGATGAGATTGCTGGATTGGTAGGAATTGATGTTGTGATTTGAAGCAGGCCACTCTGGATGAGACCATCTATGACATCTCTCAAGTTATCACAACCATTCACTGAAATGTTGCAATAAGCACACCCAAACTCACATCCCGGGAACATTTGACATTCAAGGAGTTGAGCCTTAATCTCTACCAACGGTGTCCGAATCTGACCCACACTGGTTATTAAATAAGACGGCTTGTCTACTTCAATAGCATTGATTCTGGGACCTCCGTGGTTTGGCATAGGGTTCTTGTTAACGTTCGGTGGTGGTGCAAAATTCAGTGCTTTAGAGTCTACCAAGTCCTGTACCTTCATGTGCAAAGCTCTACACTTTTCTGTACTGTGGCCAGGTGCATTTGAGTGAAAAGCACATCTGGCGTTGGCGTCATAATTTCTGGGTAGACTGGCAGGATCTGGAGGTGCCAATGTCCTTAGCTCAACTAGGTTGAGTTTTAGGAGTTGTGGCAATAATGTGGCATATGGCATAGGGATCGGATCGATCACCCTATTGGCCTGAGAAGGTCTCTGTTGGAACGGTCTTTGCTGATTGTTGTTGTTGGTGTTATTGTAATTTCTCTGAGGAGGATACTGAGTTTGTTGTTGGTAATTTTGTTGTTGTGGTTGATAAGCTAGTTGTGTATGAATTGGAGCGGGAATGGTGACTGCTGCCACAAACCTATGAACATATTGGGGTCTGCCCCTACTGGCATGGATAGCATTGGTCTCACCAGTTCTTCTTGGGCCTACAAAAGGCTTCCTTGTGTTGCTGGATGAGCTGGCACCGTTGTCAGAAATTTTGCCCATCTTTAACAAGCTCTCAATTCTTTCTCCAGCTATAACAACATCGGCAAAGCTGGTAGAAGAAAAGGCATCTAGCCTATCAATGTACGTTCCTTGGAGGGTGTTCATAAACATATCTGCCATCTCCCTCTCTGACATAGGTGGCTGGCAGCAGCAGCCAGCTGCCTCCACATTTGGGCGTACTCCCGGAAGCTTTCTCTAGCTGATTGTGACATTCCCATCAGGAGGGTCCTGTTGGGTGCCATATCCAAATTATACTGGTATTGTCTAATGAAGGCTTCTGCCAAGTCCTTCCAACACCTGATGGTTGCTCTAGTCAGATGGGAGTACCATTCCCTTGAAGCTCCCGTTAAGCTATCCTCAAAATAAAACATCCATAGCTTCTCGTCCATGGTATATGCCTTCAACCTCCCCAGAAAGGACTGTAAGTGGGTCCGTGGGCAGGAAGTCCCGTTGTACTTTTCGAAACAAGGAGGCTTAAACTTATGGGGAATCCTGACCCCGTCCACTAGGCCCATGTCCATAACATCAAAACCCAAGGAGTTTTGAGACTCCAAAGACCTTAATTTTTCAGCAATTTCATCCAGCCTTCTGTCATAGGCTTCTTCCCCAGCACCCATTACTGTGAACTGATCCTCCTGGGGGTCTTCTTGCAGCACTCTGCCTGCAGTGGCAGTCTCTTGTACATTGGCAGGAATGTTGATCTCTGGATGAAGGTGGGGTCCAAATACAGGGGGGTTGACATGAGGTTGGACCCTCTCATTGTTGCTCGTCCCAGCAGTCCCTAGATGGGGATCTTCTTGATTCTGCCTTTCTACCATTGCTCTTAGTCTCTCCTGGCTCTGAGCCATATTGTTCATCACTTCCATAAACTGTGTCATCTGAGTCCTCATTTCCAATCTTTCATTGGCCATTTGGTTCCTGACCTCTGCAAGGTCCTGTTGTACCTGGTCCATCTGTATTCCCGGAAGGTTGTTACGGGTTGGATATCTGTGTGGACGGTTGAGTGGAAATACCCGACGTCGAGCAATAGTTCCTGAATATCACAACAGAGTTAGCAACAATGAAAAAATAAACCTACAAAACAAACAAAGGGTTAGCATGCAATGCAGTATGCTTATTTATTTCCAAGGTATCCGGCTTGGCACTTGGTTTTGACCCTTCCAGACCCTTGAAGATGCTGTTGATGTTGCTTTTGAAGGAAACTCAGATGGAACAAACTGATACATATATTACAAAAGGCAAATGATACATAGTTTGTTCTTTACAAAACATGCCCTCTGAGGGGTCAAAATACATCATAAGAAAATAAAAGTACATGAAATGAAAGCAACAACAAGCAAAAGTCAGACACCAAGACCAAACTCATCCTCCTGAACTTCCTTGAGAAGTGCTTCAGTCACAGGATCAGCTGGACGCTCCGTGAGATTCCTGATAAGAAGATTCCTGGTAGTAACAGCTGCAGTTAGCTTCTTGTGTTGACTCTGGTCCTTTGACCTCTTCACTCCAGCTCTGATCTTCAGCTCTGAGATCTCCCTCTGGGCTGCTGCCAGGGCTTCCTGCTGCTCTTTTGCACAGGCTTCCAGCTGCTCGATCTTGTCCTGAGTCCTCTTATCCTCCAAAGTACGAGCTTCGGTGATCCTGACCCACCTAGCTTGACTCTCCTTCAGATACAAGTCAGTCCTGGCTTTCTGGAAATGGGCTTCCTTGCAAGCATTCTTCAGAATTTGCTCCCCAGCCCTAGACTTCTTGATGTAATCCTCAGACTTCTCAATTTTAGCCAGATGCTCCACTTTCAGCTTCTCTAACCTTTCAATATCCAACCTACCATCACTCCTCTCCCAGAGGGTCTTCTATAGATCCTGAGTCAACTTCTCATTTCTTTCTTTCAAACCCTCAAACTCCTCTAAGCTGACAGTGGCAGGAGGTGGTGCTGAGGATGGTCCAGGTATATCTTCCATGGTGAAGGGCATCCCAGAAAATTGAGCCCTGGCATGGGACCACTCATAGTATTGTGCTGATGCCACATTGTTGCACTTTCCCATAATGGTTACTCCTTTAGTATGAACATTGTCCCAGGCCCAGGCTGCCTGCCTGACAATAGCCAGATTGGGCTTGTTCTCACAGTAAAGAGTCTCAGCCAAGTCTTGTGCCTTAGGAGTGTGGACCAATGCATAGCCCAGTTGTCTTTTGAATAGCAGGGGGTTGTAATTGATGCAACCCTTAACTCCTATCAGGGGTACATTGGGAAACTGCCCACAACTGGTAATGATATCCCTGCCCTTTGTGCTTTGAGTGCACCACCTGATATCAGCTGAAGTCAAAGCAATGAGTAGTAGAAATCCCCCAATAAACTGGGCACTAGGTTCCTCAGGATGAAAAGATGGATTGCATTCTTGCTAATGAATCTAGGCTCATCTGCAAATAATATAATCCCATATATGCTTAGGGCCAATAAAGCACAGACTGCTTTCCATTCTCCCAAAGAAGCTTTCAGGGTAGCCTGAGAGATCGAGAAATCCAGATGCAGGCCAGAGATTCCAGCCTTAGTAGTCATATGCTGCCCAATCAGAACTGGTTCCAGATGCAATGCCTTTGCTACTTCTTCATTACTAGGAAAGACCATCTCAGGGTTGAAGGGGACTCCACCCCTGATAGGTATACCCACCAATGATGAGTACTCCTCTAACAAAGGGCCCAACTGAAAATCCTGAAAAGTGAAACACCTCAGTGAGGGATCATAAAACTGCAGGCAAGTATGAATCAAGCTCCTCTATGAAGGGTCCAAATCCATAACCACATCAAGTATGCCTCCATAGTGTTCTTTGAAAAGTGGTATATGGTCTGGAGTAATCAGGGTCTGAATCCTCCTGATGTCAGCTAGCTCAGGCTGAAAGAAATGATAGGAGATATTACTCTTCTTAGGTGCCATGTTGTTGAAGATTAGTTGAGACAGGTGCTGATGATAACACTGAAAATGGGCCACTGACTGGATGGTGCAGGTGACTGAAGCAGGTAGCTGATAACTGAAGAAGATACTGATGAAGATAGGTCTATACTGATGATGGGGTCAAAACCAAGCCAAAAATAAAGTATGGATACCCTGAAAGACAAATAAGCAAATGTTAAAATGATGCAATGATGATGTATGCAAATGATATGCAAGGGTTTGTGACTGAGCTGGATCTGATCAAGTGCTCTGATATAAGTCCAGGTATGTTCAAGAAATCCAGATGGAGGTCTATAAGTCCAGTAACCAAGGTGGGGGACTCAAATAAAGAGTCACATGTCCAGGGTTTAGAATCACAAGAACTGTTCCAACATGGAGTATTCTTAATCAAATCAAAGTAACAGGGTATGCTGAGGTCAAGGGTACCTGCAAACCTGTAAACAGCCCAACCCCCTCACAGGTGGTGTTCTAAAACAAGGATCCTCAGACATGGATCAGTTATGAGAAGTGTAAACACTTCTAACCCGGAGGTACAGTGTTTACAATAACCATAAAAGATCCTCCTCTAATTCACCTTAGTTTCTGAAGGTCAATACTAAAGGTCATCCAGACTTAGCAGGCTTCCCAGATAGCCCTAGTACTGCAGGAAATCTGCAACACAGAGTTCTCAAGAAGAAACCCATATCTGAACCGTGTTTCATATTCCCGCACCAGACTGAGATGGAATGGGAAAGAATATGAACCACTCTAGCCTAGGTGTCACTCAGGTCCCAGGTATAGGACCTCAAATCTCAATAGAACACCCACCCACCAAAGCAAACAAACAGATCCAGCCAGCACAGTATGACAGTATGATGTATATAAAGCTATAAAGAAAGCAATAAAACAACTGTACATAAAGCAAATAAACAAAACTAATATACAAACACAGACAGCACATAACACCCCAGTAAACACAAATCAAACAAGCGCTAGGAGGAACCCACAAAAAGAACCAGAAGCCCTGGTTACAGTATAAGGGTCCCCAACAGAGTCGCCAAGCTGTCGCTCCCGATAAATGGGAAATGGCCCAGATAAAGGTACAGACGCGAACGGTCGGCGAGAGGGACAATGAGGACACACAGCAGTGAACTCACTGGAGATGAAAAGAGTCGCCAGCTAGGCATTTTTATCCTGGAGGAAAGGCAATGCTGCATAGGCCTAGAAAGAGATGGATAAGACGGTTGCGAACCAGAGAGACTGAGAAAGGGGGTTGGTTACAACCTGGGAAAGTATTAGCACCCAGATTGTCCGCCGTACTCGACGGGATCCACGCTTAAAAGATTTGTGTTTTAAAGGGGTAGTGTCAGTGCAATTTGTGTGTAAGGAGGCTGAAAGAAAATGTACAGGTGTCAGTGTAAAAGAAGTGCAAAGTGTAATATATACAGTGTCAGTGTAAGAACAAGAGTGAAATGCTCAAGATCATGAGACTAAAGGAATGAGGCCAGAAAGAGGGGGAATATACATAGACTTTTGTTCGATAACTGTTAAGTTATGCCTACGTATCCTCTCGTGCAATGAGGAAGTCAGAACACCGTAGTTTGACCCAAAGAGACTGAAAGGTGAATTGACTTGTGAATTGCTTGCTTGTCAATGCTCAAGTGTATGACCTGTCTGGCTCAGGTGCAAACTGTCTTGCATTAGACGGAAGAAGCAAGTTCTCGTTTATGAGTGAATGAGATGAGAAAAGAATCCCGGAGGAGACGATTATTGTTTGTTTTTGAGTTTTCAGTCTTTTATTGCTTTCGAGAGTTTGTCATAAGTTAATGAGCTTAAGCCTAAACCAATGGGTTAGTAAACTCATCACATCTTCCCTCTGATTAGGGGTAATGAGAATACCTTAAGTGTGAAGTCAGCTTCTCACACTTAATCACCTTTTGATGTAGGATTAAGATCATTAACCTACTTGTGATTATTTAGATGTTTTTGGTGTTTTTGTTTAGTGTTGAGTAATGAGATTAAGCCATAATCAGGGATTAAACAGACTCATTACACTATCCTAATAGAAGGATAATAGATGAGAATGTTTAAGCTGAGGAAAACTCCTCAACTTAATCCATGATTAGGGATTAAACTCATGACAAAACAAGCCTTTATTAGATGGATTTTATTTAATGATATGATGATGAAGTGGATTTTATGATTTGTAAGACAACTTGAGGGGGACTTGTCCATTAACACTAGGGTTAGTCCTTCTTAACCAATTAAGGAAGAATTAGAACCCTAATGCAAGGCCCAAGTTACAAGCTTGATGTCTTGATGATTATTAAGTGAATTGATTAGAGGATTTAAACACATTAATGGTTTAACACTTAGGATTAAAGTTATACACTCCATCCTAAAAGAAGGATGCAGGCATAAGCTTAATCACAAAGCCTTAAAGCCTTTAGGGTTTAGTCCCTGATTATGAGATTAGAAGAGAAGACTCAAAAGAGACACAAAGGTAAAACTAAGAGGGGAGGCTAAACAAAACCCTAATCATTGTCATGCTTGGTTGTTCTTATGATTTGTGAGGTTTACAAGAGAAGATCTTCAGAGAACCCACCAGGAAGCAGATGAAAGGAGCAAAGAGAAGCAAAGTAACTTGCTTCATTTAAGAAGACAAGTCACTCGAAGAAAGAAAGTAAGAAGAAGAAGAATGAGCAAGCTCAATCTCAAACACATACAAAAATTCAGCAAAGATGCATAAAAGAGATGAAGAGAAATTATGAGAAGTGAAGGCAAATTCACTTCTCAAAGTCACTTACCACCTGAAAAGTTAGTGAGAAAAATGCAATGCAATGCAAGATGAGGTGAAATGACATGATGAGAAACAAAACCAGAAGCACATACATGATATTAATGATTCTATGGGATGGTGCAAACATGAATCAAGACATGGAGATGATCATACAAGCTTATGGATGCAAATGAAACAAGTTAAGAAGCATGAACATTCATGAAAAGTTATGAAATGCAAATGGCACACAACATGGAAAATGCAAGATGCAATGATCAAACATGCTTTCAATATGTCTTAAGATGTCCAATGAATCAAAAGAATGCATAAAATGCTATGGCAAGTCAAGGTATGAATGCAAATGCAAGATGGATGCATATGGAAGCCCAAATTAGGGTTTATGATCAAAGCAATCAAACACAAACCAAAATCAGAAGCAAAAATCAATACAAAAAATTGAAAATACATTCAAAGGATCCCTAAACCTATACTAACTCACTGCCCAAAGGAGAAGTTCCAACTCTTAACCTAATTCAAGTTATGATTTTCCTAAGTTATCTAGGGTTTTAGGGCTCCTAAACAAGAAAAATACCAAACAAATGGAAAATGAAAGATCAAATCATGGCCATTTAATCTTACAAACTACATGATATGCTAAACACAATGCAAAAAGAATCAAAGTCCAACTCTTTATGGTTAGGCAGAAGTGATTTTTGGAAGTTTGGATCAAAATAATGCATCAAAATGATTTTAATTCCATGAAAAATTCTCAAAATGCATCAAGATCAAAAAAGAGATTTGGTTTGAGGGTTGGACAATGTTTATAAATGTTTTTTAATGTTTCATGAATTTTTTGGTGATTTTTAAATACCTAAAAGTATTTTTAATTAATTAATTCTCATTAATCAATTAAAAATAAACTCTTAAATATTTAAAAATATTTTTGGAATGCAAAAAATAAAAATAAAAATATTTTTGGTTTCTGAAATTAAATAAAAGCTTGTATAAAAAATTTCAGAATTTTTAAGGTTGTTTTGCTATTTTTAATAAATTGGAGAAAATAATGTAATTAAATGGAAAATGAAAATGAAATAAAACTGAAAATAGAAAAGTAATCCAATCTGATGGTCCAGATTCAAACTCACACACGCGGGAGCTGACTACGCGCGCGTTTGGACGGCTCACATTCAAACTCACTAACCCTAATTAATTAGCCCTAATCCCAGCCTTAATGACTCTCAGGTGACCGGAACAGTGTTCCGGTCATCTTCTCCGATCACCCAAAATCACAAACTCACTCTACACGCAATGAAAATGAAATCCAACAGCCCAGAACTCTTCCCCACTCAAAAACGAATTAAACCCCCCATTCAAACAACATTTATCATTCAGAAATAAAGAGAATCGAATCAAACATGTTCTAGGGCAAAAAGTTTCAGAGACTGCATACATACTCATTTCTCACTCATTTTCGAAAACAATCACATATTCATGATCAGGGAAGCATGTAGAAGCTATTAAGAACTTAAAAATCCATTTCTGGAAAAAAAGTTCATGAAGCAACCTGAGTTTGAAGCTCTTCAGTCTGCAACTTTCTGGCCCTTTCTCTTCGTGGAATCCACTCCTATGACCTCCCTTATGCTTCTGAAAGGCTTAGAACAAATTTGTTTGGGTTGGTTTGAGAGTTTACAGAAGTTCTGTTCAAGCTCAGGTGAGGATCGTATTTCTGGTTCTTTGAGTTTCAGGCTACTTTGATGGTTGGTTTTAGTTCAGTGAAGCATGGTGAGAAGGTTTGTGAAGTTTTTTTTCCTGAGTTTGTGGCCTGAGGAGAGTGCTTCGAATGCTTTTGCTCTATGGTGTGAAAATGAGAGTGTGTTGTTCTGGCTTGTTTCAGGCTGGCTTCTTGTGTGGTTTGGCTTGCAATAGATTTGTATAAACAATGCTCATTGGTCAGAAGATGTGACATGTCCTTTTGTGATAGGTATGGTTACTTTTGCAAATTGTCAACTTTTGTGTAAGAGAAGCATGGGTCATGTTCTAGGCTAGTACATGGAGAGTGTGTTGCGCAGCATGGTGAGGGGAAAGGCTAGGGTTGATCAGCAAAGTAGCTAGCAAGTGGATGAGATGTGATCATGAGTTTTTGCAACTTGACTTTGCCTTTGGTTTTCATGAAGGAAACTTGATCCATGGGCCATAAAACATGTGATCCCTTGGCCTATTCTGATTTTTAGGACTTATGTGATGTTTGTGTAAAGGTTAGACATCAATTTGAAGTCACAAATTGCCTTGGTACAAGAATTTGCAAGTTTTTCCATTTGGTGCACAACTTGAAATTTAGTGATTTTTGCCAACTTTGATGAGCCATAACTTTAGATCCAAAATGAATTAGGTCATGTTCTTGTACTTTTTTAAAAGGTAAAGATCTATTATACAACTTTCATGACCAAAGTTTTTCCATTTGAAGCTTTCTTGAATCAGAAAGTAAGGGTTGAAAAAGTTGCCTAAAATGACATTTCCATTAAAAGTCAAACTTGCCCAAAAAGTCAACTTTGCAAAAACTTGAGATTCTTGAATTTTGTAAACTTCCAACTTCTTCCATGATCAAATAAAGATCATATACAATCAAAATGATGAAGAATCCCCTTTGGTTGGGCCATTGGGGGCCTCAGATGCCCTGATTTTGCACTGACTTGTCCAGAAAGTCAACCTTTGATCAGATGACTTCCCCATGGAATTTCTTCATGAAAATTGATATGCATACTCCCTATACCATATAGAGACCAATAGAAACAAGAATGACCAAAAAATTTGGAGATATGGCCTCTGAAACCAAAACCCTAATCTTAGGTCATCTGTGCAGTCAAGCCTAGCCCTACTTCCATACCAATCCCAGTTTTTTTGACATTCTTGACTTTGAGAGAAAATAATATGATGCTTGAACACACATAGACCCCTTTGAAGTGATTGTTGACTTTTGGAGTGGCTCAAGAAGCTCTGGGATTGCTCAGATCACAAACCCTAGATGCAGATGACTTAGAACCAATGCAATGACTCAAAAATGTGGTATGAGATGATATGACTGTGTTTATGCATATGAAATGATCACAAGCCATGGTGTGAAATGGGTGAGGGCAAATTTGGGGTGTTTACAGCTGCCCCTATTCAAACATGAGTTAGCTGTGCAGGATGTAAGCAACGGCTTAACAGGCAAGCGAGATAACTTGTGGTTGAATACCAAAGACAGTCCAAAATTTGCACTCACAGAATGAAGAAGAAAAGGGATATAGATTGTAAAAGAAAATAAAGTATATTGTAAAGTGTGGGCGACGGCGGACGACCGTCGAGCAGAGGACAACTGCTGGGTAAAGAGCAATGACGGGGACGGCCGACATGCTGGGAAAAGTGCGGGAAATAAAGCGATGACGGGGACGGCCGACATGCTGGGGATAAAAGGTATTATGATGGGGACGGCCATCAAGTAAAGCTGTGAGATTCTCTGGGGATTAATGAAACATGACGGGGATGGCCATCAAGTTCGCAAAGTAAAGTAACCAACGATGGGGACGGCCATCGGGCTAAAAAGAAAAGGGACCACGACGGGGACGGCCATCGGGTTAAAGAATAAATGAAATAAACAGATGATGAGGTACGGTCATCAAAGGTGAAGGATGATCACCTAGCAGGGGACGGATGCTCTGTTGGGTTAAGATGAGGGACGGTCATCTAAGGTGGAGGACGACCACCTGGCAGGGTACGGCTGCCGAAAATATCGCGACATAGGACGAATGCCGGATAATAGGTCAACGATGGGGACGGCCATCGGACGAGCATGATGAAGGACGATCATCAAGAGGTGGAGGACGACCACCTAGCAGGGGACGGCTGCTCTCAAGGTTTATCATAGGACGAATGTCAGATAACCAAAATCAACAATGGGGACGGCCATTGGATAACATGATGAAGGACGATCATCAAGAGGTGGAGGACGACCACCTAGCAGGGGACGGCTGCTAAATATCACGACATAGGACAAATGTCGGATAGAAAAATCAACGATGTGGACGGCCATCGGACGAGCATGATGGAGGACGACCATCAAGAGGTGGAGGACGACCACCTAGCAGGGTACGACTGCTCTCAGGGTTTATCATGACACAGGACGAATGTCAGATAAAGAGAGAAAATTTGCTTTGTTGGCGATCTACTGGGGGATAGTAAACACGGACGAGTGTTTACATCCACGAAACAAAAGGTATAAGTGTTTGGTATTGTGTATAGATTAAAGATGCGGACGAGCATCCCTAAGACTACGATACAGACGAGTAACGGGTAGAAACAAATACTGACACGTGTTCAGAGATGATGATACGGACGAGTATCAACTGGTTAATAGAGAACACGGACGAGTGTTGAATCTGAGGGGACTCTTCTGGGGAATAGTAGACACAGACGAGTACCTATATTCAAGAAGACAAGAGTGTTTGACACAATGTATGGATTAAAGATGCGGACGAGCATCCTTAAGACTATGATACGGGCGAGTATCAGGTAGAAACAAATGCTTGACGCATGTTCTGAGATGATGGTACGGACGAGTACCAACTGGTTAACAGAGAACACGGACGAGTGTAGAATCTGCGGGGATATGAGTGCTATATACAAAGGATCCTTCGTGCACTTCATGCATTAACAAATCTGCTTCTGTCCTGTCGACGCATCTGAGGAGTACCATATCAAAGTTTCTCTTGTACAGGGAACCCCCAGTGTTCAAGAAGAAACTACCAGCAAGCCTTCTCAAAGTCTTCTTATCATTGGAAGATGCCCCAGGTGGGTATGTTTGATCCTCCAAGAAGCACTTAATGTCATGGAACCAAGGCCTATCATCTTTGACAACATCTGCTGCGAACACATATGCTGGTCTGTTGAGTCTGGACACTGAAATTTGAGGTACAAAGTTGGCAGTTTGAACTTTGATCATGGATGAAATGGTAGCCAGATCATCTGCAAACTAATTCTCGTCCCGAGGGATATACTCAAGCTTGACCGTTGTAAATAAAGTCAATAACCTCCTTGTATAATCCCTGTAAGGTATCAGATGATCCTGGTGGGTGTACCATTTGCCGTTGGTTTGATTGATTACCAGAGCCGAATCCCCGAATACAGTCAATGTCTTGATCCTGAGGTCAATGGCTTCCTCAAGACCCATGATACAAGCTTCGTATTCAGCTTCTTTGTTAGTGCAGTTAAAGGTGAGCTTTGCCGAGAAAGGCATGTGAACTCCTTTAGGTGTAATGAGTACTGCACCAACACCACGACCATTCATATTAACAGCCCCATCAAACATCATAGTCCATTCTTCTTCCGGGTTAGGCCCTTCAGTGTGAACAGGCTCATCATGATCTTTTGCTTTTATGAACATGATGTCTTCATCAGGGAAGTCAAATCTCATAGGCTGGTAATCATCAATGGATTGCTCAGCAAGATATTCAGACAATACACTGCCCTTGATGGCTTTCTGAGAAGTGTACTGGATGTCATATTCCGTGAGGATCATTTGCCATCTTGCAACCCGTCCGGTAAGTGCTGGCTTCTCAAATATGTATTTGACTGGATCCATCTTTGAGATCAGCAAGGTAGTGTGGGTCAACATATACTATCTCAGTCGGCGAGCAGCCCACGCTAAAGCACAGCAAGTTTTCTCGATCAGTGAATAACGTTGTTCACAGTCGGTAAACTTTTTGCTTAGGTAGTATATTGCATACTCTTTTCGACCAGACTCGTCATGCTGGCCCAGCACACACCCCATTGACTCTTCTAATACTGTCAAGTACATTATCAGAGGTCTTCCTTCAACTGGAGGCATAAGGATTGGAGGTTCTTGCAAGTATTCCTTGATTTTGTCAAAAGCCTTCTGGCAGTCTTCATTCCATCTGACCGTTTGTTCTTTTCTTAACAGCTTGAACAGAGGTTCACAGGTTGCTGTAAGGTGAGATATGAACCGTGAAATGTAGTTCAATCTACCTAAGAACCCTCGAACTTCTTTTTCAGACTTTGGTGCAGGCATTTCTTGAATAGATTTGACTTTATCAGGGTCAACTTCAATCCCTTTCTCACTTACAATAAATCCCAGCAGCTTACCAGATCGCACCCCGAATGTGCATTTGTTGGGATTCAACTTCAGTTGGTACTTCCTCAGACGCTTGAATAGCTTCATCAGATTTACCAGGTGGTCTTTTTCAGTGAGGGACTTGGCAATCATATCATCCACATAACATTCGATTTCTTTATGGATCATATCGTGGAATAATGTCACCATAGCCCGTTGATATGTTGCACCAGCATTCTTCAGTCCGAATGGCATCACCTTGTAACAGAATGTGCCCCAGGATGTGATGAAGGTTGTCTTCTCCATGTCTTCAGGTGACATTTTAATATGGTTGTATCCTGAAAATCCGTCCATGAAGGAGAACACCGAGAACTGAGCCGTATTATCAACCAATACATCAATGTGAGGTAATGGGAAGTCATCTTTCGGGCTGGCTCTGTTCAGATCCCGGTAGTCAACACACATCCTTACTTTGCCATCTTTCTTAGGCACAGGCACGATATTAGCGACCCACGGTGGATAGCTAGTTATAGCAAGGAACCCGGCGTCCCATTGCTTTTGTACCTCTTCTTTGATTTTCATTGCCATATCTGGGCGAGTACGGCGCAACTTCTGTTTAACCGGCGGGCATTCCTCTCTTAGAGGCAGCTTGTGCACAACAATATCGGTGTCCAAACCCGGCATATCTTGATAAGACCAAGCAAACACATCCACATACTCTTGAAGCAGGTCAATCAGTTGTCTCTTCACTGAGTCTTGTAAGCAGGCCCCGATTTTAACTTCTTTCACATCTTCATCTGTACCAAGATTGATCGTCTCTACCTCCTCCTGATGAGGAGTGATAACCTTCTCCTCTTGTCTCAACAATCTGGCTAGCTCTTCAGGAAGCTCGTAATCTTCTTCAACCCCTTCATCAGCTTGATTGATTGGATTGTCAAAGTCATACGAAGTCATAGCCGTGCTGTTGTCGGTGCAGTCTGGAAGGCACTCTCTGCAAGGGTTCAGTTTGTTCATTTTAGTGATTGATTTTAATCTTGTTTAGAAAAGTGAAATAAAGTTAACATTTTGAAAGCACTTCCATTTATTTTTTGTACAAAAAGAAAAATGGAAAAAACAGTGAGCGGAAAAGAAAAAGACTCATTTGCAAAAGATGTCTGATATTTCATTGATTAATCTTGTTGCACAAAAATTACAGATGGCCCGATTACAAAATGAGTCTTGTCATCTTGGGCAAGATGCAAGACTTGATGCATGCTTAAAATATACAGGAAATAATAATTACTCTGCAGGAGTAACTCTTATAATTTCCTGGGAAGACCAGTTTGAGATACTGCTCCCCGGGATCTTTGGACGGATCCAACTCTCCAGGTTGCGGTCGCTTTCATCCTCGTCTTCCAAATTGTTGACAGCATCGGGGGTGAGCATCCCCCCACTAACAAAGTTGGGCTCCTTAGCAGCCTCTGCTTGATCTTGTTGAGTTGGTTTGTAACCCAACCCAAATCTATCTTCTTTCTTCTCCACAGGTAACAATTTGCCCCAGCCTTGGGCAGTCCCTTCTTCAACAACCTTCCGGGCTTGTTGATAAGATGTTATTGAGGTTCCAGGTACAGAAGATGTTTCATTTATGTTCAAGGCCTCAAACCCTTGACTCATAGTTTCGTGGATCTCCCCATCCATCTCAATATATTTGTAGGTAGCCAGATGGCTAACAAAAATATCCTCCTCTCCATAAATAGTAACGACTTGGCCCTCCCACTCGAATTTTAACTTCTGGTAAAGGGTAGACGTAACTGCGCCAGCGGCATGAATCCATGGTCTACCCAACAAACAGCTGTAGGCAGGCTGAATGTCCATCACGTAGAAGGTCGTTTTGAAAGTTTGTGGGCCAATCGTTATAGGCAACTCAACTTCCCCCAGAACTGATCTCTTAGAACCGTCGAAGGCTCTCACTACCAGGTTGCTGGGACGTAATGCCAATCTGTCATACTCTAGCTTCACAAGGGCTTTTTTAGGTAAGACATTGAGGGATGATCCTGTGTCTACCAGCACATGGGAAAGAACTGCACCTTTGCATTCCATGGTAATGTGCAAAGCCTTGTTATGATTGCGGCCTTCCGTAGTCAAATCAGTGTTGGTGAACCCTAGTCCATGACTAGCATTAACATTCCCAACCACAGCTTCCAATTGATTGACTGTGATCTCTTCCGGCACATAAGCAGCGTGCAAGACTTTTAGTAGTGCGTTCCGATGAGCCTCGGAGCACATAAGCAATGATAGAATAGAGATCTTGGAAGGCGTCTGGTGAAGCTGGTCTACTATCTTGTAATCACTTTTCTTGATGATTCTCATGAATTCATCAACTTCTTGATCAAAAGGTGTTTTCAAAGCTTCTTTAACAATTTGCTCTTCTTGCACCGGGCTTTTCCCTTTTGCCTTGGCAACAGCTTCTGCCTCAGCAGTGGGTCTTTGAATTTGCAGGGCAAAGAGACGTCCGCTTCGAGTGAAGCCTCCGCCTCCCCCCACATTGTCTATTTGTGGTGAAGAAGTTGTTGATTCAAGAGTGATTTTTCTTCCTTCGCAGTATAGATCAGAGCCGTAATGCCAAGGGATGGCATTACTTCTCTCATAAGGTACTGGCCCAGGCACTGTGATGGTGACTGGACTGATGGCAGCTGCAGAAGGGACCATGATAGTATGTGGATCATAGTATATTGTGACTGGTGCTCTGATAGGAGTGGTACTTTGTGAGTTGTAGGCGGAATCATTTTCAGGATCATAATAAATTGTAACCGTTGAGACACTTCCTGCTGAAGTTGTAGGAGACATTGTTGGATGGATGGGTGTTGTTGTTGTAGGAGATTCTGAATGAAGGGGTGCTGAAGTTGTAGAAGGGATGTTTGCTGATATTTGGTCCGTTGAAGTAACAGATGAAGCATTTGTTGATGAGATTGAAGAGTTGTTTGGAACAATGGTTGTTGTATTTGTAGAAGACTCGGGGATTGTTGTTAAGGAGATTGCTGGATTGGTAGGAATTGATGTTGTGATTTGAAGCAGGCCACTCTGGATGAGACCATCTATGCCATCTCTCAAGTTATCACAACCATTCACTGAAATGTTGCAATAAGCACACCCTAGCTCGCATCCCGGGAACATTTGACATTCAAGGAGTTGAGCTTTAATCTCTACCAAGGGTGTCCGAATCTGACCCACACTGGTTATCAAATAAGACGGCTTGTCTTCTTCAATAGCATTGATTCTGGGACCTCCATGGTTTGGCATAGGGTTCTTGTTAACATTTGGTGGTGGTGCAAAATTCAGAGCCTTAGAATCTACCAAGTCCTGTACCTTCATGTGCAAGGCTCTACACTTCTATGTACTGTGGCCAGGTGCATTCGAATGAAAAGCACATCTGGCGCTGGCGTCATAATTTCTGGGTAGACTGGCAGGATCCGGAGGTGCCAACGTCCTTAGCTCGACCAGGTTGAGCTTTAGGAGTTGTGGCAGTAATGTGGCATATGGCATAGGGATCGGATCGATCACCCTATTGGCCTGAGAAGGTCTCTGTTGGAACGGTCTTTGCTGATTGTTGTTGTTGGTGTTGTTGTAGTTTCTTGGAGGATACTGAGTTTGTTGCTGGTAATTTTGCTGCTGCGGTTGATAAGCTGATTGTGGATGAATTGGAGCGGGAATGGTAACTGCTGCCACAGACCTATGGACATATTGGGGTCTGCCTCTGCTGGCATGGATTGCATTGGTCTCACCAGTTCTTCTTGGGCCCACAAAAGGCTTCCTTGTGTTGCTGGATGAGCTGGCACCGTTGTCAGAAATTTTGCCCATCTTTAATAGGCTCTCAATTCTTTCCCCAGCTATAACGACATCTGCAAAGCTGGTAGAAGAAAAGGCAGATAGCCTATCAATGTATGTTCCTTGGAGGGTGTTCATAAACATATCAACCATCTCCCTCTCTGACATAGGTGGCTGGACAGCAGCAGCAAGCTGTCTCCACCTCTGGGCGTACTCCCGGAAGCTTTCCTGGACGACTGTGACATTCCCATCAGGAGGGTCCTGTTGGGTGCCATATCCAAATTATACTGGTATTGTCTGATGAAGGCCTCTGCCAAGTCCTTCCAACACCTGATGGTTGCTCTAGTCATATGGGAGTACCATTCCCTTGAAGCTCCCATTAAGCTATCCTCAAAATAAAACACCCATAGCCTCTCGTCCATGGTATATGCCTTCAGCCTCCCTAGAAAGGATTGTAAGTGGGTCCGTGGGCAGGAAGTCCCGTTGTACTTCTCAAAGCACGGTGGTTTAAACTTATGGGGAATCCTGTCCCATCACTGTGAACTGATCTTCCTGGGGGTCTTCTTGCAGCACTCTGCCTGTAGTAGCATTCCCTTGCACATTAGCAGGGATGTTGATCTCTGGATGAAGGTGGGGTCCGAATACAGGGGGGTTGATATGAGGCTGAACCCTCTCATTGTTGCTTGTCCCTGCAGTCCCTAGATGGGGGTCTTCCTGATTCTGCCTCTCTACCATTTCTCTTAATCTCTCTTGGCTCTGAGCCATATTGTTCATCACCTCCATGAATTGTGTCATCTGAGCCCTCATTTCCAATCTCTCATTGGCCATTTGGTTCCTGACCTCTGTAAGGTCCTACTGTACCTGGTCCATCTGTATGCCCGGAAGATTGTTGCGGGTGGGATATCTGTGTGGACGGTTAAGTGGGAACACCCGTCGGCGAGCAATAGTTCCTGAGATCACAACAGAGTTAGTAACAAAAACAAAACAAACCTACAAAACAAACAAGGGTTAGCATGCAATGCAATATGCTTATTTGTTTCCAAGGTATCCGGCTTGGCACTTGGTTTCGACCTTTCCAGACCCTTGAAGATGCTGTTGATGTTGCTTTGAAGGAAACTCAGATGGAACAAACTGATACTTATATTACAAAAAAGCAAATGATACATAGTTTGTGTTTTTTATTATTTACAAAACATGCCCTCTGAGGGGTCAAAATACATCATAAGAAAATAAAAGTACATGAAATGAAAGCAACAACAAGCAAAAGTCAGACACCAAGACCAAACTCATCCTCCTGAACTTCCTTGAGAAGTGCTTCAGTCACAGGATCAGCTGGACGCTCTGTGAGATTCCTGATAAGGAGATTTCTGGTAGTAACAGCTGCAGTTAGCTTCTTGTGTTGACTCTGGTCCTTTGACTTCTTTACACCAGCTCTAATCTTCAACTCTGAGATCTCTCTCTGGGCTGCTGCCAGGGATTCCTGTTGCTCTTTTGCACTAGCTTCCAACTGCTCAATCTTGTCCTGAGTCCTCTTATCTTCCAGAGTACGAGCTTCGGTGATCCTGACCCACCTAGCTTGACTCTCCTTCAGGTACAAATCAGTCCTGGCCTTCTGGAACTGGGCTTCCTTGCAGGCATTCTTCAAGATATGCTCTCCAGCCCTAGACTTCTTGATATAATCCTCTGACTTCTCAATCTTGGCTAGATGCTCCACTTTCAGGTTCTCTAACCTCTCAATGTCCAACCTACCATCACTCCTCTCCCAGAGGGTCTTCTGTAGAGCCTGAGTCAACTTCTCATTTCTTTCTTTCAATTTCTCAAACTCCTCCAAATTGACAGTGACAGGAGGTGGTGCTGAGGATGGCCCAGGCATATCCTCCATGGTGAAGGGCATCCCAGAAAATTGAGCCCTGGCATGGGACCACTCATAGTACTGTGCTGATGCCACATTGTTGCACTTCCCCAGAATGGTTACTCCTTTAGTATGAACATTGTCCCAGGCCCAGGCTGCTTGCCTGACAATAGCCAGATTAGGCTTGTTCTCACAGTAAAAAGTCTCAGCCAAGTCTTGTGCCTTAGGAGTGTGGACCAATGCATAGCCCAGTTGTCTTTTGAATAGCAGCGGGTTGTAGTTGATGCAACCCTTAACTCCTATCAGGGGTACATTGGGAAACTGCCCGCAACTGGTAATGATGTCCCTGCCTTTTGTGCTTTGAGTGCACCACCTGATATCAGCTGAAGTTAAAGCAGTGAGTCTTCTAGCCCAGTTCCTCTGCTGATGAGGATTTAGAAATGCATCAATTTTAGGAAAATGTCTGAGCAGCCAGGTATGGAAAAGGGGAGCACAGAACCTCACCAATCTTCCTCTTTGTTTTTCATTCCTTTGGTGAACAGAGTAGTAAAAATCTCCCAGTAAGGTGGGCACTGGGTTCCTTAGGATGAAAAGGTGGATTGCATTCTTGCTAATGAACTTAGGCTCATCTGCAAATAATATGACCCCATATATGCTAAGGGCCAATAAAGCACAGACTACCTTCCATTCCCCTGAGGAGGCCTTCAGAGTAGCCTGAGAAGTCAAGAAATCCAAATGTAGGCCAGAGATTCCAGCCTTGGTAGTCATATTCTGCCCAATCAGACAAGGTTCCAGATACAAGGCTCTTGCTACTTCTTCATTACTTGGAAAAGCCATCTCAGGGTTGAAGGGGACTCCACCCTGATAGGTACACCAACCAATGATGAATACTCTTCTAATAAAGGGCCCAACTGAAAATCCTGAAAAGTGAAACACCTTAGAGAGGGATCATAGAACTGCAGGCAAGTATGAATCAAGCTCCTCTGCGAAGGGTCCAAATCCATAACCACATCAAGTATGCCTCCATAGTGTTCTCTGAATAGTGGTATATGGTCTGGAGTAATCAGGGTCTGAATCCTCCTGATGTCAGCTAGCTCAGGCTGAAAGAAATGATAGGAGATGTTACTCTTCTTAGGTGCCATGTTGTTGAAGAAGAGTTGAGACAGGTGCTGATGATGGAGAATAACACTGATGATGGGCCACTGACAGGCTGAGACTGGTGACTGAAGCAGGTAGCTGATAGCTGAAGTAGATACTGATGAGGATAGGTCTATGCTGATGATGGGGTCAAAACCAAGCCACAATAAAGTATGGATACCCTGAAAAACAAATAAGCAGATGTTAAAATGATGCAATGATGATGTATGCAAATGATATGCAAGGGTTTGTGACTGAGCTGGATCTGATCAAGTGCTCTGATATAGGTCCAAGTATGTTCAAGAAATCCAGATGGAGGTTCATAAGTCCAGTAACCAAGGTGGGGGACTCAAATAAAGAGTCACATGTCCAGGGTTAAAATCACAAGAACTGTCCCAAAATGGAGTATTCTTAATCAAAACAAAGTAACAGGGTATGCTGAGGTCAAGGGTACCTGCAAACCTGTAAACAGCCCAACCCCCTCACAGGTGGTGTTCTAAAACAAGGATCCTCAGACTCGGATCAGTTATGAGAAGTGTAAACACCTCTAACCCGGGGGTACAGTGTTTACAATAACCATAAAAGATCCTCCTCTAATTCACCTCAGTTTCTGAAGGTCAATACTAAAGGTCATCCAGACTTAGCAGGCTTCCCAGATAGCCCTAGCACTACAGGAAATCTGCAGCACAGAGTTCTCAAGAAGAAACCCATATCTGAACCGTGTTTCATATTCCCGCACCAGACCGAAATGGAATGGGAAAGAACATGAACCACTCTAGCCTAGGTGTCACTCAGGTCCCAGGTATAGGACCTCAACTCTCAATAGAACACCACCCACCAAAGCAACAAAATAGATCCAGCCAGTACAGTATGACAGTATGATATGTGTAAAGTTATAAGGAAAACAATAAAACAACTGTACATAAAGCAAAAATAAAAACAAAAACAAGCACAAATAGCACATAACACCCCAGTAAACACAAATCAATCAAGCGCTAGGAGGAACCCACAAAAAGAACCAGAAGCCATGGTTATAGTATAAGGTTCCCCAGCAGAGTCGCCAAGTTGTCGCTCCCGATAAATGGGAATGGCCTAAATAAAGGTACAGACGCGAACGGTCGGCGAAAAGAGGATGTGAGAACACACAGGAGTGAACTCACAGAGAATGAAAAGAGTCGCCAGCTAGGCATTTTTATCCCGGAGGAAAGGCAATGCTGCATAGACCTAGAAAGATATGGATAAGATGGTTGCGAACCAGAGAGACTGAGAAAGGGGGTTGGTTACAACCTGGGAAGGTATTAGCACCCAGATTGTCCTTCGTACTCGACGGGATCCACGCTTAAAAGATTTGTGTTTCAAAGGGGTAGTGTCAGTGCAATCTGTGTATAAAAGAGCTGGAAGAGGATGTACAGGTGTCAGTGTAAAAGAAGTGAAGTGTGTAATGATGTGTCAGTGTAGGAACAAGAATGAAATGCTCAAGAATATGAGACTAAAATAATAAAGATGGAAAGAGGGGGAATATACAGAGACTTTTGTTCGATAACCGTTAAGTTATGCCTACGTATCCTCTCGTGCAATGAGGAAGTCAGAACACCGTAGTTTGACCCAAAGAGACTGAAAGATGAATTGACCTGTGAACTGCTTACCTGTCTATGCTCAAGTGTATGACCTGTCTGGATCAGGTGCAAACTGTCTTGCATTAGACGGAAGAAGCAAGTTCTCGTTTATGAGTGAATGAGATGAGAAAAGAGTCCCGGAGGAGACGATTATTGTTTGTTTTTGAGTTTTCAGTCTTTTGTTGTTTTTGAAAGTTTGTCATAATTTAATGAGCTTAAGTCTAAACCAATGGATTTAGTAAACTCATCACATCTTCCCTCTGATTAGTGGTAATGAGAATACCTTAAGTGTGAAGTCAGCTTCTCACACTTAATCACCTTTGGTGTAGGATTAAGATCATTATCCTACTTGTGATTATTTAGATGTTTTTGTTGTTTTTGTTTAGTGTTAAGTAATGAGATTAAGCCACAATCAAGGATTAAACAGACCCATTACACCATCCTAATAGAAGGATGATAGATGAGAGTGTTTAAGCTGAGGAAAGCTCCTCAACTTAATCCATGATTAGGGATTAAACTCATGACAAAACAAGCCTTTGATTAAGTGGATTTTATTTAATGATATGATGATGAAATGTTTTTTAGGTTTTGTAAGACAACTTGAGGGGGACTTGTCCATTAACACTAGGGTTAGTCCTTCTTAACCAATTAAGGAAGAATTAGAACCCTAATGCAAGGCCCAAGTTACAAGCTTGATGTCTTGATGGTTATTAAGTGGATTGATTAAAGGAATTAAACACATTAAGGGTTTAACACTTAGGATTAAAGTTATACACTCCATCCTAATAGAAGGTTGCAGGCATAAGCTTAATCACAAAGCCTTAAAGCCTTTAGGGTTTAGTCCCTGATTATGAGGTGAGAAGAGAAGACTCAAAGAGACACAAAGGTAAAACTAAGTGGGGAGACTAATCAAAATCCTAATCATTGTCATGCTTGGTTGTTCCTAAGGTTTGTGAGGTTTACAAGAGAAGTCTTCAATGGAACCACCAGGAAGCAGATGAAAGGATCAGGAGAAGCAAAGTAACTTGCTTCATTTAAGAAGACAAGTCACTTGAAGAAAGAAAGTAAGAAGAAGAAGAATAAGAAAGCTCAATCTCAAACACATAACAAAATGCAGCAAGGATGCATAAAAGAGATGAAAAGAAGCTGTGAGAAGTGAAGGCAAATTCACTTCTCAAAGAACCTACCACCTGAAAAGTTAGTGAGAGGAATGCAATGCAATGCAAAATGGAATGAAAGGGTATGATGCAAATCAAAACCAGAAGCAAATATGAGATGATAATGATGCTATGAGATGCTGAAAACATGAATCAAGACATGAGGATGATCATACAAACTTATGGATGCAAATGGAGCAAGTTTAGGACCATGATCATACATGAAAAGTTATGGAATGCAAATGACATACAACATGGCAAATGCATGATGCAATGATCAAACATGCTTCTAGCATGTCTTAAGATGTTCAATGGATCAAACGGATGCTTGAAATGTTAAGGCAAGTCATGTTATGCAAGCAAGTACAAGATGGATGCATATGGAAGCCCAAATTAGGGTTTATGATCAATGCATCAAACAAAAACCAAAATCAGAAGCAAACCTTAAGATAAAAAATTGAAAATGCATTCAAAGCAACCCTAATCCTATACTAACTTACTGCCCAAAGGAGAAGTTCCAACTCTTAACCTAATAAAAGTTATGAATTTCCTAAAATTTCTAGGGTTTTAGGGTTCCTTACCAAGAAAAATGTCAAACAAATGGAAAATGAAAGATCAAATCATGCCCATTTAATCTCACAAACTACATGATAAACACAATGCAATGCAACAAGAATCAAGGTCCAACTCTCAATGGTTAGGCAGAAATGATTTTTGGAAGTTTGGATCAAAATAATGCCTAAAAATGATTTTAATTCCATGAAAAATTCTCAAAATGCATCAAGATCAAAAAAGAAATTTGGTTTGAGGGTTGGACAATGTTTCTAAATGTTTTTAAATGTTTCATGAATTTTTTTGGTGATTTTTAAATACCTAAAAGTATTTTTAACTAATTAATTCTCATTAATTAATTAAAAATAAACTTTTAAATGATTTAAAAATATTTTAAAGTGCAAAAAATAAAAATAAAAATGTTTTTGGTTTCTGAAATTAAATAAAAGTTTATACAAAAAATTTCAGAATTTTTAAATTGGTTTTGCTATTTTTAATAAAATGTACAAATTAAATATAAAACAAATGAATTAAAATTAAAGAAAAAGAAAAGTAAACACAATGGAAGGCCAGGATGGATTCTGGGAAAGGGAAAGTTGACTGCGCGCGCAATCCTAAGGTCCACATTCAAACTAGCCTAATTTCTGATTTAAATTAATTAAAATGAATTAATTAAGTTAACTAAAGATTAGGGTTTCTAATGACCAATCTCAGCCATCCAAACACGCGCCAGTCTTCCCCAGTCAACGCATCCAACGCACAGCATTCAAACCTCAATTAATTACAGGGATTAGGGTTAATTATTTTCAGGTGGCCGGAGAAGACCTCCGGTCGTCTTCTCCGGTGGGAACCCCACCTGAAAATCTCCAAACTCTTCAAAACTCCACTAAAATGAAAACTAAAAGAACAGAAATCATCCCCACATCCCCCTGAATCAAAACCCCAACTCAAAACTCATTTATCTTTCATCAATCAGCTGAATCGAAGCAAAACATTTTTTAGGGAAAAAGTTTCAGAACAAGATTAAATACTCATTTCTCAATCATTTCAGAAAATAAAAGCACCAGAGTGATCAGCAAGACATGAAGAACAACTTAGGAACTTAAAAATCCATTTCTGGAAAAAATGTTCATGAAGCTACCTGAGTTTGAAGCTTTTCAGTTTGCAACTTTCTGACCTCTTCTCTTTGTGCAATCCACTCCTTTTAGGCCCCTGATGAACTCTTGATGCTTAGAAAGAGTTTGTGATGGCTGGTTTGGAAGTTTGAACAAGTTCTGTTCAGGGTGGTGTGAGAATCGTGTTTGTGATTCTTTGAGTTTCAGGTTGTTTTGAAGGGTGCTTTGTGATCAGGGAGATGTGTTGAGTTGGTTTATGAAGTTTGTTTGTGTGTTTTTGAGTTGTGTGATGTGTTTCGAAAGCTTTTGCTCAAGAGGATGAAAATGAGAATGTTGTGTTGTGGCTGGTTTTAGGCTTGCTTGTGCTTATGTTTGGCTTGCATTTGATTAACATAAACAATTGGGATTGGTCAGATGACATGATGTGTGCTTTATTGATTGGTATGGGTGCTTTTGCAAAAATGTCAACTTTGTGTAAGAAGGGCATGGGCTACTTGCTAGCTGAGTACAAGAGGCATGTCCTGCGCAACATGAGGTGAGGAAAAGCCTAGGACTGATCAGCCAACTAGCCAGCAAGTGGATGAGAAGCCATGATGGATTTTGCAACTTGGTTCACTTTGGTTCTTTATGAAAAATCTTGTTCCACAAACCCTAAAAATGTGTAATTCTTTGGTCCATTCTGAACTTTAGGTGTCACATGATCATGTTATGTGGATTAGAAGTGCATTTGATAGATTTGGAACACTTGATCAAGTCATTTTGCAAAATACCTCTTTGGTAGAATCTTTGAAATTTAGTGATTTTTGCCAACTTTGACAAACCATAACTTTTGATCCATAATGAATTAAGTCATGTTCTTGTACTTTTTGAAAAGGGAAAGATCTATCCTACAACTTTCATGACCAAAGTTTTTCCATTTGAAGCTTTCTTGAATCAAAAAGTAAGGGTTGAAAAAGTTGCCTAAAATGACATTTCCATTAAAAGTCAAACTTGCCCAAAAAGTCAACTTTGCAAAAACTTGAAATTCTTGAATTTTGTAAACTTCTAACATCTTCCATGATCAAATAAAGATCATATACAATCAAAATGATGAAGAACACCCTTTGGTTGGGTCATTGAGGGCCTCAGATGCCCTGATTTTACACTGGCTTGTTCAGAAAGTCAACACTTGATCAGATGACTTCCCCAAGGAATTTCTTCATGAAAATTGGTATGCATACTCCCTATACAATATAGAGACCAATAGAAACAAGAATGACCAAAAAAAATGAAGTTATGGCCTCTGAAACCAAAACCCTAATTTTAGGTCATCTGTGCAGTCAAGCCTGGCTCTGCTTCCATACCAATCTCAGTTCTTGTGATTCTTTGGCATTATTGACTTTGAGAGGATATAATATGATACTTGAACACACACAAACCTCTTTGAAGTGATTGTTGACCTTTGGAGTGGCTCAAGAAGCTCTTGGATTGCTCAGATCACAAACCCTAGATGCAGATGACTTTGAATCTATGCAGTGAATCAAAATTGTGGTATGAGATGTTATGATTGTGTTTATGCTTATGAAATGATCACAAGCCATGGTGTGAATGGGTGAGGGAAAATTTGGGGTGTTTACAGCTGCCCCTATTCAAACATGAGTTAGCTGTGTAGGATGTAAGCAATGGCTTAACAGGCAAACAAGATAACTTGTGGTTGAATACCAAAGACAGTCCAAAATTTGCACTCACAGAATGAAGAAGAAAAGGGATATAGATTGTAAAAGAAAATAAAGTATATTGTAAAGTGTGGGCGACGGAGGACGACCGTCGAGCAGAGGACGACTGCTGGGTAAAGAGCAATGACGGGGACGGCCGACACGCTGGGGAAAGTGCGAAAAAATAAAGCAATGACGGGGACGGCCGACATGCTGGGGATAAAAGGGATTATGATGGGGACGGCCATCAAGTAAAGTTATAAGATTCTCTGGGGATTAATGAAAATGATGGGGACGGCCATCAAGTCCATAAAGTAATGTAAATAATGATGGGGACGACCATCGGGCTAAACTGATGAAGGATGATCATCAGGAAAAGGAAAAGGGACCACGACGGGGACGGCCATCGGGTTAAAGAATAAGTGAAATAAACAGATGATGAGGGACGGTCATCAAAGGTGAGGGACGATCACCTAGCAGGGGACGGCTGCTCTGTTGGGTATAAGATGAAGGATGGTCATCTAAGGTGGAGGACGACCACCTGGCAGGGTACGGCTGCCGAAAATATCGCGACATAGGTCGATTGCCGGATAAAAGGTCAATGATGGGGACGGCCATCGGATGAGCATGATGGAGGACGACCATCAAGAGGTAGAGGACGACCACCTAGCAGGGGACGGCTGCTCTCAAGGTTTATCATGACATAGGACGAATGCCAGATAACCAAAATCAATAATGGGGACGGCCATTGGATAAAATGATGAAGGACGATCATCAAGAGGTGGAGGACGACCACCTAGCAGGGGACGGCTGCTAAATATCACGACATAGGACGAATGTTGGATAGAAAATCAACGATGGGGACGGCCATCGGATGAGCATGATAGAGGACGACCATCAAGAGGTGGAGGACGACCACCTAGCAGGGTACGGCTGCTCTCAGGGTTTATCATGACACAGGACGAATGTCAGATAAAAAAGAAAATTTGCTTTGGTAGCGATCTACTGGGGAATAGTAAACACGGACGAGTGTTTATATCCAAGAAATAAAGTATAAGTGTTTAGATGTTTGTGTATAGATTAAAGATGCGGACGAGTATCCTTAAGACTACTATATGGACGAGTATCGGGTAGAAACAAATACTGACACGTGTTCAGAGATGATGATACGGACGAGTATCAACGGGTTAACAGAGAACACGGACGAGTGTTGAATCTGAAGGGATTCTTCTGGGGAATGATAGACACAGACGAGTGTCTAAATTCAAGAAGACAGAAGGGTTTGACACGGTGTATGGATTAAAGATGCGGACGAGCATCCTTAAGACTATGATACGGACGAGTATCAGGTAGAAACAAACGCTTGACACATGTTCTGAGATGATGATACGGACGAGTACCAACTGGTTAACAAAGAACAAGGACTAGTGTTGAATCTGCGGGGATAGTGTATATAAGATACGGATGAGTATTTGTATAAGTATGAGTGGTGTATAGATGAGTATTTAACTGTTGGGGAAAATGACACGGACGAATGTCGAAAGGAGAAAAGTATATACATGAGTATTTGCGGGTGCAAAAAGGATGTCTTTGGCTTTCTGCTGGGGATATGACACGGACGGGTGCCACAAGAAGTATATACTGATGTTTGGGATTGCAAGGCAACTGTGTTTGCTGGGGAATCTCTGCTGGGGATTTTGGGGGGAGTTTTCTGTATGTTGATGGATTGTCATTATTCACAAGTGTTTGATTCAGAACATGGCTTATGATTATGCTACATGTTTGACTTTTGCCGTAATGCCCCGTGTTAGACGGAATGCTACGCTTTGTGGGTGAATATGATGTGAATGCTATGATTATGCAAAGATACCAAACCGGGATTCGGATCCCGATGCTCCGAAGATCTCTGGCCGATTTGCTTGAAAGGGACATCCCAGCCGGGGATGAGATCATTGGTAGATCTGGTGAGATGATATCTGCTTGGGGGAATAGGTCACTGATAGACCCATCCCGATAATGAGAGACCTAGTTGGGGTTTGTAGAAGCTTTCTTTACTCTGTTGTGATTCCTTCATGCGCTGCTCTTCCGGATAGAGGCTGAAACTATGTGGGGAGATGGTTCCCTGGCTTTTGTACTTAACTGAGGAAGAATGATTGGCAACTCGGCTGGGGAAGAAGAAAGATCACTGAAAGATCTTCCTAGAAGTTCCTTCCTAGAACTCAGCTAGAGATATGGGCACCTTCTGGTACGGCCCTGCTGGAGAGGTGATGCCTGGCAACTCAGCTAGGGAGAAAACATTTTGAGTGCTGAGAATGAGTGTTGATTCGTCAGCTTGCTGGGATGAAGCTTACACGCCCCAAGTTGCATTTCGAATACCTGCCATCCTGCAAAGATAGGTAAACGCACAAGTAATTCCGAGGTATCCTTTACTGGATTCCGTCATAGGAGTTAGACACTCTCGAGAGTAAATATATTCCCTGCAAGCATGTATTTTTTCAGAAGAAGAAAAACGTCTGTATTTATGCAATCGGTGTTTTAAAGACATCAGACATTTTTTGCAAAATAAAAAATGTACAAGACGAAACATGACTGAAAATCTGATTTTATTAATTCATGCGCCCTGAATTGGCGAGATACAGTTGAAGAAACAAATCCCCTGAAATGAGAAGATTGTTACAAAATGAGAAACAAAAGGTTGGCAATGTTGTCGACGCTCCAAGAAGCTTCCCTCTTGCTATGACTTGTATGACATTTGACATTCTTCTCGTCTTGCTTTCTGAAGAAGGCTGATTCTGACAGAAGCTTGATCCTTTCGAAGTTTACCGAGTTGTAAGTGATACAGACGAATTCAGAATGCAGTTGTTCGCTTATTCCCTTATTTTGCATGGATCGCCCTTTCGGGTTTTCAATCCATCGGGATACCCATTTTTGCCTGAGTTGTCCAATGCGCCTTTTCAACTCAGCGGGTGTACATTTTGTTTATTTTCCCTTATTTTTGCCCGAGTCTTTTATTCTGTTTTTGACTCGCCGGGATGCCCTATTTTTGCCTGGACTTACATTCTGTTTTTATGTCCAGCGGGTCATTTTTATGCGAAGTATTTTTTAACTGCATCTGAATTCATAGGTGACGGGAAGTATTTACCATCCATAGTGCCGAGCATCAGTGCTCCACCAGAGAAAACTTTCTTTACTACGAATGGTCCTTCATAATTCGGAGTCCACTTGCCCCTGTGGTCTGTATGAGGAGGGAGGATTCTTTTCAGCACCAGATCCCCTACTTGGTAGCATTTCATGCCAGTCTTTGTAAGTGACTACCATCTTCTGCACAATATTCTTGATATTCTTATTAGCTGCCTCAACAGCGCCATTCATCTTTGGCCTGTAAGGATAAGAATTGTGGTGTTGGATCTTGAAGTCCCGGCACAGCTCTGCTATCATTTTATTGTTCAAGTTGGAACCATTATCAGTAATGATCCGCTCGGGAACTCCGTATCGACAGATGATATCCCTTTTCAGAAATCTGGCTACCACTTGCCTGGTAACATTTGCATAGGAAGCTGCTTCGACCCACTTGGTGAAATAGTCAATGGCAACCAGGATGAATCTGTGGCCATTCGAAGCCGTTGGCTCAATCTTGCCAATCATGTCAATTCCCCACATAGCAAAGGGCCAGGGTGAAGACATCACATTCAAAGGATTGGGAGGCACATGCACCTTATCTGCATAAATCTGGCATTTATGGCATTTTCTGGCGTAGGCACAGCAGTCGGCATCCATTGTGATCCAGTAATAGCCTGATCTTAGCAACTTTTTAGCCATGGCATGCCCTCCCGCGTGGGTACCAAAGGATCCTTCGTGCACTTCCTGCATTAACAAATCTGCTTCTGTCCTGTCGACGCATCTGAGGAGTACCATATCAAAGTTTCTCTTGTACAGGGAACCCCCAGTGTTCAAGAAGAAACTACCAGCAAGCCTTCTCAAAGTCTTCTTATCATTGGAAGATGCCCCAGGTGGGTATGTTTGATCCTCCAAGAAGCACTTAATGTCATGGAACCAAGGCCTATCATCTTTGACAACATCTGCTGCGAACACATATGCTGGTCTGTTGAGTCTGGACACTGAAATTTGAGGTACAAAGTTGGCAGTTTGAACTTTGATCATGGATGAAATGGTAGCCAGAGCATCTGCAAACTGATTCTCGTCCCGAGGGATATACTCAAGCTTAACCGTTGTAAAGAAAGTCAATAACCTCCTTGTATAATCCCTGTAAGGTATCAGATGATCCTGGTGGGTGTACCATTTGCCGTTGGTTTGATTGATTACCAGATCCGAATCCCCGAATATAGTCAATGTCTTGATCCTGAGGTCAATGGCTTCCTCAAGACCCATGATACAAGCTTCGTATTCAGCTTCGTTGTTAGTGCAGTTAAAGGTGAGCTTTGCCGAGAAAGGCATGTGAACTCCTTTAGGTGTAATGAGTACTGCACCAACACCACGACCATTCATATTAACAGCCCCATCAAACATCATAGTCCATTCTTCTTCCGGGTTAGGCCCTTCAGTGTGAACAGGCTCTTCATGATCTTTTGCTTTTATGAACATGATGTCTTCATCAGGGAAGTCAAATCTCATAGGCTGTTAATCATCAATGGGTTTCTCAGCAAGATATTCAGACAATACACTGCCCTTGATGGCTTTCTGAGAAGTGTACTGGATGTCATATTCCGTGAGGATCATTTTCCATCTTGCAACCCGTCCGGTAAGTGCTGGCTTCTCAAATATGTATTTGACTGGATCCATCTTTGAGATCAGCAAGGTAGTGTGGGTCAACATATACTGTCTCAGTCGGCGAGCAGCCCACGCTAAAGCACAACAAGTTTTCTCGAGCAGTGAATAACGTTGTTCACAGTCGGTAAACTTTTTGCTTAGGTAGTATATTGCATACTCTTTTCGACCAGACTCGTCATGCTGGCCCAGCACACACCCCATTGACTCTTCTAATACTGTCAAGTACATTATCAGAGGTCTTCCTTCAACTGGAGGCATAAGGATTGGAGGTTCTTGCAAGTATTCCTTGATTTTGTCAAAAGCCTTCTGGCAGTCTTCATTCCATCTGACCGTTTGTTCTTTTCTTAACAGCTTGAACAGAGGTTCACAGGTTGCTGTAAGGTGAGATATGAACCATGAAATGTAGTTCAATCTACCTAAGAACCCTCGAACTTCTTTTTCAGACTTTGGTGCAGGCATTTCTTGAATAGCTTTGACTTTATCAGGGTCAACTTCAATCCCTTTCTCACTTACAATAAATCCCAGTAACTTACCAGATCGCACCCCGAATGTGCATTTGTTGGGATTCAACTTCAGTTGGTACTTCCTCAGACGCTTGAATAGCTTCAGCAGATTTACCAGGTGGTCTTTTTCAGTGAGGGACTTGGCAATCATATCATCCACATAACATTTGATTTCTTTATGGATCATATCATGGAATAATGTCACCATAGCCCGTTGATATGTTGCACTAGCATTCTTCAGTCCGAATGGCATCACCTTGTAACAGAATGTGCCCCAGGGTGTGATGAAGGTTGTCTTCTCCATGTCTTCAGGTGACATTTTAATCTGGTTGTATCCTGAAAATCCGTCCATGAAGGAGAACACCGAGAACTGAGCCGTATTATCAACCAATACATCAATGTGAGGTAATGGGAAGTCATCTTTCGGGCTGGCTCTGTTCAGATCCCGGTAGTCAACACACATCCTTACTTTGCCGTCTTTCTTAGGCACAGGCACGATATTAGCGACCCACGGTGGATAGCTAGTTACAGCAAGGAACCCGGCGTCCCATTGCTTTTGTACCTCTTCTTTGATTTTCATTGCCATATCTGGGCGAGTACGGTGCAGCTTCTGTTTAACCGGCGGGCATTCCTCTCTTAGAGGCAGCTTGTGCACAACAATATCGGTGTCCAAACCCGGCATATCTTGATAAGACCAAGCAAACACATCCACATACTCTTGAAGCAGGTCAATCAGTTGTCTCTTCACTGAGTCTTGTATGCAGGCCCCGATTTTAACTTCTTTCACATCTTCATCTGTACCAAGATTGATCGTCTCTACCTCCTCCTGATGAGGAGTGATAACCTTCTCCTCTTGTCTCAACAATCTGGCTAGCTCTTCAGGAAGCTCGTAATCTTCTTCAACCCCTTCATCAGCTTGATTGATTGGATTGTCAAAGTCATACGAAGTCATAGCCGTGCTGTTGTCGGTGCAGTCTGGAAGGCACTCTCTGCAAGGGTTCAGTTTGTTCATTTTAGTGATTGATTTTAATCTTGTTTAGAAAAGTGAAATAAAGTTAACATTTTGAAAGCACTTCCATTTATTTTTTGTACAAAAAGAAAAATGGAAAAAACAGTGAGCGGAAAAGAAAAAGACTCATTTGCAAAAGATGTCTGATATTTCATTGATTAATCTTGTTGCACAAAAATTACAGATGGCCCGATTACAAAATGAGTCTTGTCATCTTGGGCAAGATGCAAGACTTGATGCATGCTTAAAATATACAGGAAATAATAATTACTCTGCAGGAGTAACTCTTATAATTTCCTGGGAAGACCAGTTTGAGATACTGCTCCCCGGGATCTTTGGACGGATCCAACTCTCCAGGTTGCGGTCGCTTTCATCCTCGTCTTCCAAATTGTTGACAGCATCGGGGGTGAGCATCCCCCCACTAACAAAGTTGGGCTCCTTAGCAGCCTCTGCTTGATCTTGTTGAGTTGGTTTGTAACCCAACCCAAATCTATCTTCTTTCTTCTCCACAGGTAACAATTTGCCCCAGCCTTGGGCAGTCCCTTCTTCAACAACCTTCCGGGCTTGTTGATAAGATGTTATTGAGGTTCCAGGTACAGCAGATGTTTCATTTATGTTCAAGGCCTCAAACCCTTGACTCATAGTTTCGTGGATCTCCCCATCCATCTCAATATATTTGTAGGTAGCCAGATGGCTAACAAAAATATCCTCCTCTCCACAAATAGTAACGACTTGGCCCTCCCACTCGAATTTTAACTTCTGGTGAAGGGTAGACGTAACTGCGCCAGCGGCATGAATCCATGGTCTACCCAACAAACAGCTGTAGGCAGGCTGAATGTCCATCACGTAGAAGGTCGTTTTGAAATTTTGTGGGCCAATCGTTATAGGCAACTCAACTTCCCCCAGAACTGATCTCTTAGAACCGTCGAAGGCTCTCACTACCAGGTTGCTGGGACGTAATGCCAATCCGTCATACTCTAGCTTCACAAGGGCTTTTTTAGGTAAGACATTGAGGGATGATCCTGTGTCTACCAGCACATGGGAAAGAACTGCACCTTTTCATTCCATGGTAATGTGCAAAGCCTTGTTATGATTGCGGCCTTCCGTAGTCAAATCAGTGTTGGTGAACCCTAGTCCATGACTAGCATTAACATTCCCAACCACAGCTTCCAATTGATTGACTGTGATCTCTTCCGGCACATAAGCTGCGTGCAAGACTTTTAGTAGTGCGTTCCGATGAGCCTCGGAGCACATAAGCAATGATAGAATAGAGATCTTGGAAGGCGTCTGGTGAAGCTGGTCTACTATCTTGTAATCACTTTTCTTGATGATTCTCATGAATTCATCAACTTCTTGATCAAAAGGTGTTTTCAAAGCTTCTTTAACAATTTGCTCTTCCTTCGCAGTATAGATCAGAGCCGTAATGCCAAGGGATGGCATTACTTCTCTCATAAGGTACTGGCCCAGGCACTGTGATGGTGACTGGACTGATGGCAGCTGCAGAAGGGACCATGATAGTATGTGGATCTTAGTATATTGTGACTGGTGCTCTGATAGGAGTGGTACTTTGTGAGTTGTAGGCGGAATCATTTTCAGGATCATAATAAATTGTAACCGTTGAGACACTTGCTGCTGAAGTTGTAGGAGACATTGTTGGATGGATGGGTGTTGTTGTTGTAGGAGATTCTGAATGAAGGGGTGCTGAAGTTGTAGAAGGGATGTTTGCTGATATTTGGTCCGTTGAAGTAACAGATGAAGCATTTGTTGATGAGATTGAAGAGTTGTTTGGAACAATGGTTGTTGTATTTGTAGAAGACTCGGGGATTGTTGTTAAGGAGATTGCTGGATTGGTAGGAATTGATGTTGTGATTTGAAGCAGGCCACTCTGGATGAGACCATCTATGCCATCTCTCAAGTTATCACAACCATTCACTGAAATGTTGCAATAAGCACACCCTAGCTCGCATCCCGAGAACATTTGACATTCAAGGAGTTGAGCTTTAATCTCTACCAAGGGTGTCCGAATCTGACCCACATTGGTTATCAAATAAGACGGCTTGTCTTCTTCAATAACATTGATTCTGGGACCTCCATGGTTTGGCATAGGGTTCTTGTTAACATTTGGTGGTGGTGCAAAATTCAGAGCCTTAGAATCTACCAAGTCCTGTACCTTCATGTGCAAGGCTCTGCACTTCTCTGTACTGTGGCCAGGTGCATTCGAATGAAAAGCACATCTGGCGCTGGCGTCATAATTTCTGGGTAGACTGGCAGGATCCGGAGGTGCCAACGTCCTTAGCTCGACCAGGTTGAGCTTTAGGAGTTGTGGCAGTAATGTGGCATATGGCATAGGGATCGGATCGATCACCCTATTGGCCTGAGAAGGTCTCTGTTGGAACGGTCTTTGCTGATTGTTGTTGTTGGTGTTGTTGTAGTTTCTTGGAGGATACTGAGTTTGTTGCTGGTAATTTTGCTGCTGCGGTTGATAAGATGGTTGTGGATGAATTGGAGCGGGAATGGTAACTGCTGCCACAGACCTATGGACATATTGGGGTCTGCCTCTGCTGGCATGGATAGCATTGGTCTCACCAGTTCTTCTTGGGCCCACAAAAGGCTTCCTTGTGTTGCTGGATGAGCTGGCACCGTTGTCAGAAATTTTGCCCATCTTTAATAGGCTCTCAATTCTTTCCCCAGCTATAACGACATCTGCAAAGCTGGTAGAAGAAAAGGCAACTAGCCTATCAATGTATGTTCCTTGGAGGGTGTTCATAAACATATCAGCCATCTCCCTCTCTGACATAGGTGGCTGGACAGCAGCAGCAAGTTGTCTCCACCTCTGGGCGTACTCCCGGAAGCTTTCCCTGGACGACTGTGACATTCCCATCAGGAGGGTCCTGTTGGGTGCCATATCCAAATTATACTGGTATTGTCTGATGAAGGCCTCTGCCAAGTCCTTCCAACACCTGATGGTTGCTCTAGTCAGATGGGAGTACCATTCCCTTGAAGCTCCCGTTAAGCTATCCTCAAAATAAAACATCCATAGCCTCTCGTCCATGGTATATGCCTTCAGCCTCCCTAGAAAGGATTGTAAGTGGGTCCGTGGGCAGGAAGTCCCGTTGTACTTCTCAAAGCACGGTGGTTTAAACTTATGGGGAATCCTGACCCCGTCCACTAAGCCCATGTCCATAACATCAAAACCCAAGGAGTTTTGAGACTCCAAGGACCTTAATTTTTCAGCAATTTCATCCAGCCTTCTGTCATAGGCCTCCTCCCCAGCTCCCATCACTGTGAACTGATCTTCCTGGGGGTCTTCTTGCAGCACTCTGCCTGTAGTAGCATTCCCTTGCACATTAGCAGGGATGTTGATCTCTGGATGAAGGTGGGGTCCGAATACAGGGGGGTTGATATGAGGCTGAACCCTCTCATTGTTGCTTGTCCCTGCAGTCCCTAGATGGGGGTCTTCCTGATTCTGCCTCTCTACCATTGCTCTTAATCTCTCTTGGCTCTGAGCCATATTGTTCATCACCTCCATGAATTGTGTCATCTGAGCGCTCATTTCCAATCTCTCATTGGCCATTTGGTTCCTGACCTCTGTAAGGTCCTGCTGTACCTGGTCCATCTGTATGCCCGGAAGATTGTTGCGGGTGGGATATCTGTGTGGACGGTTAAGTGGGAACTCCCGTCGGCGAGCAATAGTTCCTGAGATCACAACAGAGTTAGTAACAAAAACAAAACAAACCTACAAAACAAACAAGGGTTAGCATGCAATGCAGTATGCTTATTTGTTTCCAAGGTATCCGGCTTGGCACTTGGTTTCGACCTTTCCAGACCCTTGAAGATGCTGTTGATGTTGCTTTGAAGGAAACTCAGATGGAACAAACTGATACTTATATTACAAAAAAGCAAATGATACATAGTTTGTGTTTTTTTTTATTTACAAAACATGCCCTCTGAGGGGTCAAAATACATCATAAAAAAATAAAAGTACATGAAATGAAAGAAACAACAAGCAAAAGTCAGACACCAAGACCAAACTCATCCTCCTGAACTTCCTTAAGAAGTGCTTCAGTCACAGGATCAGCTGGACGCTCTGTGAGATTCCTGATAAGGAGATTTCTGGTAGTAACAGCTGCAGTTAGCTTCTTGTGTTGACTCTGGTCCTTTGACTTCTTTACACCAGCTCTAATCTTCAACTCTGAGATCTCTCTCTGGGCTGCTGCCAGGGCTTCCTGTTGCTCTTTTGCACTAGCTTCCAACTGCTCAATCTTGTCCTGAGTCCTCTTATCTTCCAGAGTACGAGCTTCGGTGATCCTGACCCACCTAGCTTGACTCTCCTTCAGGTACAAATCAGTCCTGGCCTTCTGGAACTGGGCTTCCTTGCAGGCATTCTTCAAGATCTGCTCTCCAGCCCTAGACTTCTTGATATAATCCTCTGACTTCTCAATCTTGGCTAGATGCTCCACTTTCAGCTTCTCTAACCTCTCAATGTCCAACCTACCATCACTCCTCTCCCAGAGGGTCTTCTGTAGAGCCTGAGTCAACTTCTCATTTCTTTCTTTCAATTTCTCAAACTCCTCCAAATTGACAGTGACAGGAGGTGGTGCTGAGGATGGCCCAGGAATATCCTCCATGGTGAAGGGCATCCCAGAAAATTGAGCCCTGGCATGGGACCACTCATAGTACTGTGCTGATGCCACATTGTTGCACTTCCCCAGAATGGTTACTCCTTTAGTATGAACATTGTCCCAGGCCCAGGCTGCTTGCCTGACAATAGCCAGATTAGGCTTGTTCTCACAGTAAAAAGTCTCAGCCAAGTCTTGTGCCTTAGGAGTGTGGACCAATGCATAGCCCAGTTGTCTTTTGAATAGCAGCGGGTTGTAGTTGATGCAACCCTTAACTCCTATCAGGGGTACATTGGGAAATTGCCCGCAACTGGTAATGATGTCCCTGCCTTTTGTGCTTTGAGTGCACCACCTGATATCAGCTGAAGTTAAAGCAGTGAGTCTTCTAGCCCAGTTCCTCTGCTGATGAGGATTTAGAAATGCATCAGTTTTAGGCAAATGTCTGAGCAGCCAGGTATGGAAAAGGGGAGCACAGCACCTCACCAATCTTCCTCTTTGTTTTTCATTCCTTTGGTGAACAGAGTAGTAAAAATCTCCCAGTAAGGTGGGCACTGGGTTCCTTAGGATGAAAAGGTGGATTGCATTCTTGCTAATGAACTTAGGCTCATCTGCAAATAATATGACCCCATATATGCTAAGGGCCAATAAAGCACAGACTACCTTCCATTCCCCTGAGGAGGCCTTCAGAGTAGCCTGAGAAGTCAAGAAATCCAAATGTAGGCCAGAGATTCCAGCCTTGGTAGTCATATTCTGCCCAATCAGACAAGGTTCCAGATACAAGGCTCTTGCTACTTCTTCATTACTTGGAAAAGCCATCTCAGGGTTGAAGGGGACTCCACCCCTGATAGGTACACCAACCAATGATGAATACTCTTCTAATAAAGGGCCCAACTGAAAATCCTGAAAAGTGAAACACCTTAGAGAGGGATCATAGAACTGCAGGCAAGTATGAATCAAGCTCCTCTGCGAAGGGTCCAAATCCATAACCACATCAAGTATGCCTCCATAGTGTTCTCTGAATAGTGGTATATGGTCTGGAGTAATCAGGGTCTGAATCCTCCTGATGTCAGCTAGCTCAGGCTGAAAGAAATGATAGGAGATGTTACTCTTCTTAGGTGCCATGTTGTTGAAGAAGAGTTGAGACAGGTGCTGATGATGGAGAATAACACTGATGATGGGCCACTGACAGGCTGAGACTGGTGACTGAAGCAGGTAGCTGATAGCTGAAGTAGATACTGATGAGGATAGGTCTATGCTGATGATGGGGTCAAAACCAAGCCACAATAAAGTATGGATACCCTGAAAAACAAATAAGCAGATGTTAAAATGATGCAATGATGATGTATGCAAATGATATGCAAGGGTTTGTGACTGAGCTGGATCTGATCAAGTGCTCTGATATAGGTCCAAGTATGTTCAAGAAATCCAGATGGAGGTTCATAAGTCCAGTAACCAAGGTGGGGGACTCAAATAAAGAGTCACATGTCCAGGGTTAAAATCACAAGAACTGTCCCAAAATGGAGTATTCTTAATCAAAACAAAGTAACAGGGTATGCTGAGGTCAAGGGTACCTGCAAACCTGTAAACAGCCCAACCCCCTCACAGGTGGTGTTCTAAAACAAGGATCCTCAGACTCGGATCAGTTATGAGAAGTGTAAACACCTCTAACCCGGGGGTACAGTGTTTACAATAACCATAAAAGATCCTCCTCTAATTCACCTCAGTTTCTGAAGGTCAATACTAAAGGTCATCCAGACTTAGCAGGCTTCCCAGATAGCCCTAGCACTACAGGAAATCTGCAGCACAGAGTTCTCAAGAAGAAACCCATATCTGAACCGTGTTTCATATTCCCGCACCAGACCGAAATGGAATGGGAAAGAACATGAACCACTCTAGCCTAGGTGTCACTCAGGTCCCAGGTATAGGACCTCAACTCTCAATAGAACACCACCCACCAAAGCAACAAAACAGATCCAGCCAGTACAGTATGACAGTATGATATGTGTAAAGCTATAAGGAAAGCAATAAAACAACTGTACATAAAGCAAAAATAAAAACAAAAACAAGCACAAATAGCACATAACACCCCAGTAAACACAAATCAATCAAGCGCTAGGAGGAACCCATAAAAAGAACCAGAAGCCCTGGTTACAATATAAGGTTCCCCAGCAGAGTCGCCAAGCTGTCGCTCCCGATAAATGGGAATGGCCCAAATAAAGGTACAGACGCGAACGGTCGGCGAAAAGAGGATGTGAGAACACACAGGAGTGAACTCACAGAGAATGAAAAGAGTCGCCAGCTAGGCATTTTTATCCCGGAGGAAAGGCAATGCTGCATAGACCTAGAAAGATATGGATAAGATGGTTGCGAACCAGAGAGACTGAGAAAGGGGGTTGGTTACAACCTGGGAAGGTATTAGCACCCAGATTGTCCTTCGTACTCGACGGGATCCACGCTTAAAAGATTTGTGTTTCAAAGGGGTAGTGTCAGTGCAATCTGTGTATAAAAGAGCTGGAAGAGGATGTACAGGTGTCAGTGTAAAAGAAGTGAAGTGTGTATTGATGTGTCAGTGTAGGAACAAGAATGAAATGCTCAAGAATATGAGACTAAAAGAATAAAGATGGAAAGAGGGGGAATATACAGAGACTTTTGTTCGATAACCGTTAAGTTATGCCTACGTATCCTCTCGTGCAATGAGGAAGTCAGAACACCGTAGTTCGACCCAAAGAGACTGAAAGATGAATTGACCTGTGAACTGCTTACCTGTCTATGCTCAAGTGTATGACCTGTCTGGCTCAGGTGCAAACTGTCTTGCATTAGACGGAAGAAGCAAGTTCTCGTTTATGAGTGAATGAGATGAGAAAAGAGTCCCGAAGGAGACGATTATTGTTTGTTTTTGAGTTTTCATTCTTTTGTTGTTTTTGAAAGTTTGTCATAAGTTAATGAGCTTAAGTCTAAACCAATGGATTTAGTAAACTCATCACATCTTCCCTCTGATTAGGGGTAATGAGAATACCTTAAGTGTGAAGTCAGCTTCTCACACTTAATCACCTTTGGTGTAGGATTAAGATCATTATCCTACTTCTGATTATTTAGATGTTTTTGTTGTTTTTGTTTAGTGTTAAGTAATGAGATTAAGCCATAATCAAGGATTAAACAGACCCATTACACCATCCTAATAGAAGGATGATAGATGAGAGTGTTTAAGCTGAGGAAAGCTCCTCAACTTAATCCATGATTAGGGATTAAACTCATGACAAAACAAGCCTTTGATTAAGTGGATTTTATTTAATGATATGATGATGAAATGTTTTTTAGGGTTTGTAAGACAACTTGAGGGGGACTTGTCCATTAACACTAGGGTTAGTCCTTCTTAACCAATTAAGGAAGAATTAGAACCCTAATGCAAGGCCCAAGTTACAAGCTTGATGTCTTGATGGTTATTAAGTGGATTGATTAAAGGAATTAAACACATTAAGGGTTTAACACTTAGGATTAAAGTTATACACTCCATCCTAATAGAAGGATGCAGGCATAAGCTTAATCACAAAGCCTTAAAGCCTTTAGGGTTTAGTCCCTGATTATGAGGTGAGAAGAGAAGACTCAAAGAGACACAAAGGTAAAACTAAGTGGGGAGACTAATCAAAATCCTAATCATTGTCATGCTTGGTTGTTCCTAAGGTTTGTGAGGTTTACAAGAGAAGTCTTCAATGGAACCACCAGGAAGCAGATGAAAGGATCAGGAGAAGCAAAGTAACTTGCTTCATTTAAGAAGACAAGTCACTTGAAGAAAGAAAGTAAGAAGAAGAAGAATAAGCAAGCTCAATCTCAGACACATAACAAAATGCAGCAAGGATGCATAAAAGAGATGAAAAGAAGCTGTGAGAAGTGAAGGCAAATTCACTTCTCAAAGAACCTACCACCTGAAAAGTTAGTGAGAGGAATGCAATGCAATGCAAAATGGAATGAAAGGGTATGATGAAAATCAAAACCAGAAGCAAATATGAGATGATAATGATGCTATGAGATGCTGCAAACATGAATCAAGACATGAGGATGATCATACAAACTTATGGATGCAAATGGAGCAAGTTTAGGACCATGATCATACATGAAAAGTTATGGAATGCAAATGACATACAACATGGCAAATGCATGATGCAATGATCAAACATGCTTCTAACATGTCTTAAGATGTTCAATGGATCAAATGGATGCTTAAAATGTTAAGGCAAGTCATGTTATGCAAGCAAGTACAAGATGGATGCATATGGAAGCCCAAATTAGGGTTTATGATCAATGCATCAAACAAAAACCAAAATCAGAAGCAAACCTTAAGATAAAAAATTGAAAATGCATTCAAAGCAACCCTAATCCTATACTAACTTACTGCCCAAAGGAGAAGTTCCAACTCTTAACCTAATAAAAGTTATGAATTTCCTAAAATTTCTAGGGTTTTAGGGTTCCTTACCAAGAAAAATGTCAAACAAATGGAAAATGAAAGATCAAATCATGCCCATTTAATCTCACAAACTACATGCTAAACACAATGCAATGCAACAAGAATCAAGGTCCAACTCTCAATGGTTAGGCAGAAATGATTTTTGGAAGTTTGGATCAAAATAATGCCTAAAAATGATTTTAATTCCATGAAAAATTCTCAAAATGCATCAAGATCAAAAAAGAAATTTGGTTTGAGGGTTGGACAATGTTTCTAAATGTTTTTAAATGTTTCATGAATTTTTTTGGTGATTTTTAAATACCTAAAAGTATTTTTAACTAATTAATTCTCATTAATTAATTAAAAATAAACTTTTAAATGATTTAAAAATATTTTAAAGTGCAAAAAATAAAAATAAAAATGTTTTTGGTTTCTGAAATTAAATAAAAGTTTATACAAAAAATTTCAGAATTTTTAAATTGGTTTTGCTATTTTTAATAAAATGTACAAATTAAATATAAAACAAATGAATTAAAATTAAAGAAAAAGAAAAGTAAACACAATGGAAGGCCAGGATGGATTCTGGGAAAGGGAAAGTTGACTGCGCGCGCAATCCTAAGGTCCACATTCAAACTAGCCTAATTTCTGATTTAAATTAATTAAAATGAATTAATTAAGTAAACTAAAGATTAGGGTTTCTAATGACCAATCTCAGCCATCCAAACACGCGTCAGTCTTCCCCAGTCAACGCATCCAACGCACAACATTCAAACCTCAATTAATTATAGGGATTAGGGTTAATTATTTTCAGGTGGCCGGAGAAGACCTCCGGTCGTCTTCTCCGGTGGGAACCCCACCTGAAAATCTCCAAACTCTTCAAAACTCCACTAAAATGAAAACTAAAAGAACAGAAATCATCCCCACATCCCCCTGAATCAAAACCCCAACTCAAAACTCATTTATCTTTCATCAATCAGCTGAATCGAAGCAAAACATTTTTTAGGGCAAAAGTTTCAGAACAAGATTAAATACTCATTTCTCAATCATTTCAGAAAATAAAAGCACCAGAGTGATCAGCAAGACATGAAGAACAACTTAGGAACTTAAAAATCCATTTCTGGAAAAAATGTTCATGAAGCTACCTGAGTTTGAAGCTTTTCAGTTTGCAACTTTCTGACCTCTTCTCTTTGTGCAATCCACTCCTTTTAGGCCCCTGATGAACTCTTGATGCTTAGAAAGAGTTTGTGATGGCTGGTTTGGAAGTTTGAACAAGTTCTGTTCAGGGTGGTGTGAGAATCGTGTTTGTGATTCTTTGAGTTTCAGGTTGTTTTGAAGGGTGCTTTGTGATCAGGGAGATGTGTTGAGTTGGTTTATGAAGTTTGTTTGTGTGTTTTTGAGTTGTGTGATGTGTTTCGAAAGCTTTTGCTCAAGAGGATGAAAATGAGAATGTTGTGTTGTGGCTGGTTTTAGGCTTGCTTGTGCTTATGTTTGGCTTGCATTTGATTAACATAAACAATTGGGATTGGTCAGATGACATGATGTGTGCTTTATTGATTGGTATGAGTGCTTTTGCAAAAATGTCAACTTTGTGTAAGAAGGGCATGGGCTACTTGCTAGCTGAGTACAAGAGGCATGTCCTGCGCAGCATGAGGTGAGGAAAAGCCTAGGACTGATCAGCCAACTAGCCAGCAAGTGGATGAGAAGCCATGATGGATTTTGCAACTTGGTTCACTTTGGTTCTTTATGAAAAATCTTGTTCCACAAACCCTAAAAATGTGTAATTCTTTGGTCCATTCTGAACTTTAGGTGTCACATGATCATGTTATGTGGATTAGAAGTGCATTTGATAGCTTTGGAACACTTGATCAAGTCATTTTGCAAAATACCTCTTTGGTAGAAACTTTGAAATTTAGTGATTTTTGCCAACTTTGACAAACCATAACTTTTGATCCATAATGAATTAAGTCATGTTCTTGTACTTTTTTAAAAGGGAAAGATCTATCCTACAACTTTCATGACCAAAGTTTTTCCATTTGAAGCTTTCTTGAATCAAAAAGTAAGGGTTGAAAAAGTTGCCTAAAATGACATTTCCATTAAAAGTCAAACTTGCCCAAAAAGTCAAATTTTGCAAAAACTTGAAATTCTTGAATTTTGTAAATTTCTAACATCTTCCATGATCAAATAAAGATCATATACAATCAAAATGATGAAGAACACCCTTTGGTTGGGTCATTGAGGGCCTCAGATGCCCTGATTTTACACTGGCTTGTTCAGAAAGTCAACCCTTGATCAGATGACTTCCCCAAGGAATTTCTTCATGAAAATTGATATTCATACTCCCTATACCATATAGAGACCAATAGAAACAAGAATGACCAAAAAAAATGAAGTTATGGCCTCTGAAACCAAAACCCTAATTTTAGGTCATCTGTGCAGTCAAGCCTGGCTCTGCTTCCATACCAATCTCAGTTCTTGTGATTCTTTGGCATTATTGACTTTGAGAGGATATAATATGATACTTGAACACACACAAACCTCTTTTAAGTGATTGTTGACCTTTGGAGTGGCTCAAGAATCTCTTGGATTGCTCAGATCACAAACCCTAGATGCAGATGACTTTGAATCTATGCAGTGAATCAAAATTGTGGTATGAGATGTTATGATTGTGTTTATGCTTATGAAATGATCACAAGCCATGGTGTGAATGGGTGAGGGCAAATTTGGGGTGTTTACAGCTGCCCCTATTCAAACATGAGTTAGCTGTGTAGGATGTAAGCAATGGCTTAACAGGCAAACAAGATAACTTGTGGTTGAATACCAAAGACAGTCCAAAATTTGCACTCACAGAATGAAGAAGAAAAGGGATATAGATTGTAAAAGAAAATAAAGTATATTGTAAAGTGTGGGCGACGGAGGACGACCGTCGAGCAGAGGACGACTGCTGGGTAAAGAGCAATGACGGGGACGACCGACACGCTGGGGAAAGTGCGAAAAAATAAAGCAATGACGGGGACGGCCGACATGCTGGGGATAAAAGGGATTATGATGGGGACGGCCATCAAGTAAAGTTATAAGATTCTCTGGGATTAATGAAAAATGATGGGGACGGCCATCAAGTCCATAAAGTAATGTAAACAATGATGGGGACGGCCATCGGGCTAAACTGATGAAGGATGATCATCAGGAAAAGGAAAAGGGACCACGACGGGGACGGCCATCGGGTTAAAGAATAAGTGAAATAAACAGATGATGAGGGACGGTCATCAAAGGTGAGGGACGATCACCTAGCAGGGGACGGCTGCTCTCTTGGGTATAAGATGAAGGATGGTCATCTAAGGTGGAGGACGACCACCTGGCAGGGTACGGCTGCCGAAAATATCGCGATATAGGACGAATGCCGGATAAAAGGTCAACGATGGGGACGGCCATCGGATGAGCATGATGGAGGACGACCATCAAGAGGTGGAGGACGACCACCTAGCAGGGGACGGCTGCTCTCAAGGTTTATCATGACATAAGACGAATGCCAGATAACCAAAATCAACAATGGGGACGGCCATTGGATAAAATGATGAAGGACGATCATCAAGAGGTGGAGGACGACCACCTAGCAGGGGACGGCTGCTAAATATCACGACATAGGACGAATGTTGGATAGAAAATCAACGATGGGGAAGGCCATCGGATGAGCATGATGGAGGACGACCATCAAGAGGTGGAGGACGACCACCTAGCAGGGTACGGCTGCTCTCAGGGTTTATCATGACACAGGACGAATGTCAGATAAAAAAGAAAATTTGCTTTGGTAGCGATCTACTGGGGAATAGTAAACACGGACGAGTGTTTATATCCAAGAAATAAAGTATAAGTGTTTAGATGTTTGTGTATAGATTAAAGATGCGGACGAGCATCCTTAAGACTACGATATGGACGAGTATCGGGTAGAAACAAATACTGACACGTGTTCAGAGATGATGATACGGACGAGTATCAACGGGTTAACAGAGAACACGGACGAGTGTTGAATCTGAAGGGATTCTTCTGGGGAATGATAGACACAGACGAGTGTCTAAATTCAAGAAGACAGAAGGGTTTGACACGGTGTATGGATTAAAGATGCGGACGAGCATCCTTAAGACTATGATACGGACGAGTATCAGGTAGAAACAAACGCTTGACACATGTTCTGAGATGATGATACGGACGAGTACCAACTGGTTAACAAAGAACAAGGACTAGTGTTGAATCTGCGGGGATAGTGTATATAAGATACGGATGAGTATTTGTATAAGTATGAGTGGTGTATAGACGAGTATTTAACTGTTGGGGAAAATGACACGGACGAATGTCGAAAGGAGAAAAGTATATACATGAGTATTTGCGGGTGCAAAAAGGATGTCTTTGGCTTTCTGCTGGGGATATGACACGGACGGGTGCCACAAGAAGTATATACTGATGTTTGGGATTGCAAGGCAACTGTGTTTGCTGGGGAATCTCTGCTGGGGATTTTGGGGGGAGTTTTCTGTATGTTGATGGATTGTCATTATTCACAAGTGTTTGATTTAGAACATGGCTTATGATTATGCTACATGTTTGACTTTTGCCGTAATGCCCCGTGTTAGACGGAATGCTACGCTTTGTGGGTGAATATGATGCGAATGCTATGATTATGCAAAGATACCAAACCGGGATTCGGATCCCGATGCTCCGAAGTTCTCTGGCCGATTTGCTTGAAAGGGACATCCCAGCCGGGGATGAGATCATTGGTAGATCTGGTGAGATGATATCTGCTTGGGGGAATAGGTCACTGATAGACCCATCCCGATAATGAGAGACCCAGCTGGGGTTTGTAGAAGCTTTCTTTACTCTGTTGTGATTCCTTCATGCGCTGCTCTTCCGGATAGAGGCTGAAACTCTGTGGGGAGATGGTTCCCTGGCTTTTGTACTTAACTGAGGAAGAATGATTGGCAACTCGGCTGGGGAAGAAGAAAGATCACTGAAAGATCTTCCTAGAAGTTCCTTCCTAGAACTCAGCTGGAGATATGGGCACCTTCTGGTACGGCCCTGCTGGAGAGGTGATGCCTGGCAACTCAGTTGGGGAGAAAACATTTTGAGTGCTGAGAATGAGTGCTGATTCGTCAGCTTGCTGGGATGAAGCTTACATGCCCCAAGTTGCATTTCGAATACCTGCCATCCTGCAAAGATAGGTAAACGCACAAGTAATTCCGAGGTATCCTTTACTGGATTCCGTCATAGGAGTTAGACACTCTCGAGAGTAAATATATTCCCTGCAAGCATGTATTTTTTCAGAAGAAGAAAAACGTCTGTATTTATGCAATCGGTGTTTTAAAGACATCAGACATTTTTTGCAAAATAAAAAATGTACAAGACGAAACATGACTGAAAATCTGATTTTATTAATTCATGCGCCCTGAATTGGCGAGATACAGTTGAAGAAACAAATCCCCTGAAATGAGAAGATTGTTACAAAATGAGAAACAAAAGGCTGGCAATGTTGTCGACGCTCCAAGAAGCTTCCCTCTTGCTATGACTTGTATGACATTTGACATTCTTCTCGTCTTGCTTTCTGAAGAAGACTGATTCTGACAGAAGCTTGATCCTTTCGAAGTTTACCGAGTTGTAAGTGATATAGACGAATTCAAAATGCAGTTGTTCGCTTATTCCCTTATTTTGCATGGATCGCCCTTTCGGGTTTTCAATCCATCGGGATACCCATTTTTGCCTGAGTTGTCCAATGCGGCTTTTCAACTCAGCGGGTGTACATTTTGTTTATTTTCCCTTATTTTTGCCCGAGTCTTTTATTCTGTTTTTGACTCGCCGGGATGCCCTATTTTTGCCTGGACTTACATTCTGTTTTTATGTCCAGCGGGTCATTTTTATGCGAAGTATTTTTTAACTGCATCTGAATTCACAGGTGACCGGAAGTCTTCACCATCCATAGTGCCGAGCATCAGTGCTCCACCAGAGAAAACTTTCTTTACTACGAATGGTCCTTCATAATTCGGAGTCCACTTGCCCCTGTGGTCTGTATGAGGAGGAAGGATTCTTTTCAGCACCAGATCCCCTACTTGGTACTCTCGGTGCCTGACTTTCTGATCGAAGGCTCTCTTCATTCTTTTCTGATACAACTGCCCATGACAGATTGCAGCCAATCTCTTCTCTTCGATTAGACTCAGTTGTTCGTATCGGGACCTGACCCACTCTGCTTCGTTTAGTTTAACATCCATCAACACCTGTAGGGAGGGTAATTCAACTTCGACAGGTAGGACTGCTTCCATACCATACACAAGTTGATACGGCGTTACCCCAGTGGATGTTCTGATTGATGTGCGGTACCCATGCAAGGCAAACGGTAGCATTTCATGCCAGTCTTTGTAAGTGACTACCATCTTCTGCACAATATTCTTGATATTCTTATTAGCTGCCTCAACAGCGCCATTCATCTTTGGCCTGTAAGGATAAGAATTGTGGTGTTGGATCTTGAAGTCCCGGCACAGCTCTGCCATCATTTTATTGTTCAAGTTGGAACCATTATCAGTAATGATCCACTCGGGAACTCCGTATCGACAGATGATATCCCTTTTCAGAAATCTGGCTACCACTTGCCTGGTAACATTTGCATAGGAAGCTGCTTCGACCCACTTGGTGAAATAGTCAATGGCAACCAGGATGAATCTGTGGCCATTCGAAGCCGTTGGCTCAATCTTGCCAATCATGTCAATGCCCCACATAGCAAAGGGTCAGGGTGAAGACATCACATTCAAAGGATTGGGAGGCACATGCACCTTATCTGCATAAATCTGGCATTTATGGCATTTTCTGGCGTAGGCACAGCAGTCGGCATCCATTGTGATCCAGTAATAGCCTGATCTTAGCAACTTTTTAGCCATGGCATTCCCTCCCGCGTGGGTACCAAAGGATCCTTCGTGCACTTCATGCATTAACAAATCTGCTTCTGTCCTGTCGACGCATCTGAGGAGTACCATATCAAAGTTTCTCTTGTACAGGGAACCCCCAGTGTTCAAGAAGAAACTACCAGCAAGCCTTCTCAAAGTCTTCTTATCATTGGAAGATGCCCCAGGTGGGTATGTTTGATCCTCCAAGAAGCACTTAATGTCATGGAACCAAGGCCTATCATCTTTGACAACATCTGCTGCGAACACATATGCTGGTCTGTTGAGTCTGGACACTGAAATTTGAGGTACAAAGTTGGCAGTTTGAACTTTGATCATGGATGAAATGGTAGCCAGAGCATCTGCAAACTGATTCTCGTCCCGAGGGTTATACTCAAGCTTGACCGTTGTAAAGAAAGTCAATAACCTCCTTGTATAATCCCTGTAAGGTATCAGATGATCCTGGTGGGTGTACCATTTGCCGTTGGTTTGATTGATTACCAGAGCCGAATCCCCGAATACAGTCAATGTCTTGATCCTGAGGTCAATGGCTTCCTCAAGACCCATGATACAAGCTTCGTATTCAGCTTCGTTGTTAGTGCAGTTAAAGGTGAGCTTTGCCGAGAAAGGCATGTGAACTCCTTTAGGTGTAATGAGTACTGCACCAACACCACGACCATTCATATTAACAGCCCCATCAAACATCATAGTCCATTCTTCTTCCGGGTTAGGCCCTTCAGTGTGAACAGGCTCTTCACGATCTTTTGCTTTTATGAACATGATGTCTTCATCAGGGAAGTCAAATCTCATAGGCTGGTAATCATCAATGGGTTGCTCAGCAAGATATTCAGACAATACATTGCCCTTGATGGCTTTCTGAGAAGTGTACTGGATGTCATATTCCGTGAGGATCATTTTCCATCTTGCAACCCGTCCGGTAAGTGCTGGCTTCTAAAATATGTATTTGACTGGATCCATCTTTGAGATCAGCAAGGTAGTGTGGGTCAACATATACTGTCTCAGTCGGCGAGCAGCCCACGCTAAAGCACAACAAGTTTTCTCGAGCAGTGAATAACGTTGTTCACAGTCGGTAAACTTTTTGCTTAGGTAGTATATTGCATACTCTTTTCGACCAGACTCGTCATGCTGGCCCAGCACACACCCCATTGACTCTTCTAATACTGTCAAGTACATTATCAGAGGTCTTCCTTCAACTGGAGGCATAAGGATTGGAGGTTCTTGCAAGTATTCCTTGATTTTGTCAAAAGCCTTCTGGCAGTCTTCATTCCATCTGACCGTTTGTTCTTTTCTTAACAGCTTTAACAGAGGTTCACAGGTTGCTGTAAGGTGAGATATGAACCGTGAAATGTAGTTCAATCTACCTAAGAACCCTCGAACTTCTTTTTCAGACTTTGGTGAAGGCATTTCTTGAATAGCTTTGACTTTATCAGGGTCAACTTCAATCCCTTTCTCACTTACAATAAATCCCAGCAGCTTACCAGATCGCACCCCGAATGTGCATTTGTTGGGATTCAACTTCAGTTGGTACTTCCTCAGACGCTTGAATAGCTTCAGCAGATTTACCAGGTGGTCTTTTTCAGTGAGGGACTTGGCAATCATATCATCCACATAACATTCGATTTCTTTATGGATCATATCGTGGAATAATGTCACCATAGCCCGTTGATATGTTGCACCAGCATTCTTCAGTCCGAATGGCATCACCTTGTAACAGAATGTGCCCCAGGGTGTGATGAAGGTTGTCTTCTCTATGTCTTCAGGTGACATTTTAATCTGGTTGTATCCTGAAAATCCGTCCATGAAGGAGAACACCGAGAACTGAGTCGTATTATCAACCAATACATCAATGTGAGGTAATGGGATTTCATCTTTCGGGTTGGCTCTGTTCAGATCCCGGTAGTCAACACACATCCTTACTTTGCCGTCTTTCTTAGGCACAGGCACGATATTAGCGACCCACGGTGGATAGCTAGTTACAGCAAGGAACCCGGCGTCCCATTGCTTTTGTACCTCTTCTTTGATTTTCATTGCCATATCTGGGCGAGTACGGCGCAGCTTCTGTTTAACCGGCGGGCATTCCTCTCTTAGAGGCAGCTTGTGCACAACAATATCGGTGTCCAAACCCGGCATATCTTGATAAGACCAAGCAAACACATCCACATACTCTTGAAGCAGGTCAATCAGTTGTCTCTTCACTGAGTCTTGTAAGCAGGCCCCGATTTTAACTTCTTTCACATCTTCATCTGTACCAAGATTGATCGTCTCTACCTCCTCCTGATGAGGAGTGATAACCTTCTCCTCTTGTCTCAACAATCTGGATAGCTCTTCAGGAAGCTCGTAATCTTCTTCAACCCCTTCATCAGCTTGATTGATTGGATTGTCAAAGTCATACGAAGTCATAGCCGTGCTGTTGTCGGTGCAGTCTGGAAGGCACTCTCTGCAAGGGTTCAGTTTGTTCATTTTAGTGATTGATTTTAATCTTGTTTAGAAAAGTGAAATAAAGTTAACATTTTGAAAGCACTGCCATTTATTTTTTGTACAAAAAGAAAAATGGAAAAAACAGTGAGCGGAAAAGAAAAAGACTCATTTGCAAAAGATGTCTGATATTTCATTGATTAATCTTGTTGCACAAAAATTACAGATGGCCCGATTACAAAATGAGTCTTGTCATCTTGGGCAAGATGCAAGACTTGATGCATGCTTAAAATATACAGGAAATAATAATTACTCTGCAGGAGTAACTCTTATAATTTCCTGGGAAGACCAGTTTGAGATACTGCTCCCCGGGATCTTTGGACGGATTCAACTCTCCAGGTTGCGGTCGCTTTCATCCTCGTCTTCCAAATTGTTGACAGCATCGGGGGTGAGCATCCCCCCACTAACAAAGTTGGGCTCCTTAGCAGCCTCTGCTTGATCTTGTTGAGTTGGTTTGTAACCCAACCCAAATCTATCTTCTTTCTTCTCCACAGGTAACAATTTGCCCCAGCCTTGGGCAGTCCCTTCTTCAACAACCTTCCGGGCTTGTTGATAAGATGTTATTGAGGTTCCAGGTACAGCAGATGTTTCATTTATGTTCAAGGCCTCAAACCCTTGACTCATAGTTTCGTGGATCTCCCCATCCATCTCAATATATTTGTAGGTAGCCAGATGGCTAACAAAAATATCCTCCTCTCCACAAATAGTAACGACTTGGCCCTCCCACTCGATTTTTAACTTCTGGTGAAGGGTAGACGTAACTGCGCCAGCGGCATGAATCCATGGTCTACCCAACAAACAGCTGTAGGCAGGCTGAATGTCCATCACGTAGAAGGTCGTTTTGAAAGTTTGTGGGCCAATCGTTATAGGCAACTCAACTTCCCCCAGAACTGATCTCTTAGAACCGTTGAAGGCTCTCACTACCAGGTTGCTGGGACGTAATGCCAATCCGTCATACTCTAGCTTCACAAGGGCTTTTTTAGGTAAGACATTGAGGGATGATCCTGTGTCTACCAGCACATGGGAAAGAACTGCACCTTTGCATTCCATGGTAATGTGCAAAGCCTTGTTATGATTGCGGCCTTCCGTAGTCAAATCAGTGTTGGTGAACCCTAGTCCATGACTAGCATTAACATTCCCAACCACAGCTTCCAATTGATTGACTGTGATCTCTTCCGGCACATAAGCTGCGTGCAAGACTTTTAGTAGTGCGTTCCGATGAGCCTCGGAGCACATAAGCAATGATAGAATAGAGATCTTGGAAGGCGTCTGGTGAAGCTGGTCTACTATCTTGTAATCACTTTTCTTGATGATTCTCATGAATTCATCAACTTCTTGATCAAAAGGTGTTTTCAAAGCTTCTTTAACAATTTGCTCTTCTTGCACCGGGGTTTTCCCTTTTGCCTTGGCAGCAGCTTCTGCCTCAGCAGTGGGTCTTTGAATTTGCGGGGCAAAGAGACGTCCGCTTCGAGTGAAGCCTCCGCCTCCCCCCACATTGTCTATTTGTGGTGAAGAAGTTGTTGATTCAAGAGTGATTTTTCTTCCTTCGCAGTATAGATAAGAGCCGTAATGTCAAGGGATGGCATTACTTCTCTCATAAGGTACTGGCCCAGGCACTGTGATGGTGACTGGACTGATGGCAGCTGCAGAAGGGACCATGATAGTATGTGGATCATAGTATATTGTGACTGGTGCTCTGATAGGAGTGGTACTTTGTGAGTTGTAGGCGGAATCATTTTCAGGATCATAATAAATTGTAACCGTTGAGACACTTGCTGCTGAAGTTGAAGGAGACATTGTTGGATGGATGGGTGTTGTTGTTGTAGGAGATTCTGAATGAAGGGGTGCTGAAGTTGTAGAAGGGATGTTTGCTGATATTTGGTCCGTTGAAGTAACAGATGAATCATTTGTTGATGAGATTGAAGAGTAGTTTGGAACAATGGTTGTTGTATTTGTAGAAGACTCGGGGATTGTTGTTAAGGAGATTGCTAGATTGGTAGGAATTGATGTTGTGATTTGAAGCAGGCCACTCTGGATGAGACCATCTATGCCATCTCTCAAGTTATCACAACCATTCACTGAAATGTTGCAATAAGCACACCCTAGCTCGCATCCCGGGAACATTTGACATTCAAGGAGTTGAGCTTTAATCTCTACCAAGGGTGTCCGAATCTGACCCACACTAGTTATCAAATAAGACAGCTTGTCTTCTTCAATAGCATTGATTCTGGGACCTCCATGGTTTGGCATAGGGTTCTTGTTAACATTTGGTGGTGGTGCAAAATTCAGAGCCTTAGAATCTACCAAGTCCTGTACCTTCATGTGCAAGGCTCTGCACTTCTCTGTACTGTGGCCAGGTGCATTCGAATGAAAAGCACATCTGGCGCTGGCGTCATAATTTCTGGGTAGACTGGCAGGATCCGGAGGTGCCAACGTCCTTAGCTCGACCAGGTTGAGCTTTAGGAGTTGTGGCAGTAATGTGGCATATGGCATAGGGATCGAATCGATCACCCTATTGGCCTGAGAAGGTCTCTGTTGGAACGGTCTTTGCTGATTGTTGTTGTTGGTGTTGTTGTAGTTTCTTGGAGGATACTGAGTTTGTTGCTGGTAATTTTGCTGCTGCGGTTGATAAGCTGGTTGTGGATGAATTGGAGCGGGAATGGTAACTGCTGCCACAGACCTATGGACATATTGGGGTCTGCCTCTGCTGGCATGGATAGCATTGGTCTCACCAGTTCTTCTTGGGCCCACAAAAGGCTTCCTTGTGTTGCTGGATGAGCTGACACCGTTGTCAGAAATTTTGCCCATCTTTAATAGGCTCTCAATTCTTTCCCCAGCTATAACGACATCTGCAAAGCTGGTAGAAGAAAAGGCAGCTAGCCTATCAATGTATGTTCCTTTGAGGGTGTTCATAAACATATCAGCCATCTCCCTCTCTGACATAGGTGGCTAGACAGCAGCAGCAAGCTGTCTCCACCTCTGGGCGTACTCCAGGAAGCTTTCCCTGGACGACTGTGACATTCCCATCAGGAGGGTCCTGTTGGGTGCCATATCCAAATTATACTGGTATTGTCTGATGAAGGCCTCTGCCAAGTCCTTCCAACACCTGATGGTTGCTCTAGTCAGATGGGAGTACCATTCCCTTGAAGCTCCCGTTAAGCTATCCTCAAAATAAAACATCCATAGCCTCTCGTCCATGGTATATGCCTTCAGCCTCCCTAGAAAGGATTGTAAGTGGGTCCGTGGGCAGGAAGTCCCGTTGTACTTCTCAAAGCACGGTGGTTTAAACTTATGGGGAATCCTGACCCCGTCCACTAAGCCCATGTCCATAACATCAAAACCCAAGGAGTTTTGAGACTCCAAGGACCTTAATTTTTCAGCAATTTCATCCAGCCTTCTGTCATAGGCCTCCTCCCCAGCTCCCATCATTGTGAACTGATCTTCCTGGGGGTCTTCTTGCAGCACTCTGCCTGTAGTAGCATTCCCTTGCACATTAGCAGGGATGTTGATCTCTGGATGAAGGTGGGGTCCGAATACAGGGGGGTTGATATGAGGCTGAACCCTCTCATTGTTGCTTGTCCCTGCAGTCCCTAGATGGGGGTCTTCCTGATTCTGCCTCTCTACCATTGCTCTTAATCTCTCTTGGCTCTGAGCCATATTGTTCATCACCTCCATGAATTGTGTCATCTGAGCCCTCATTTCCAATCTCTCATTGGCCATTTGGTTCCTGACCTCTGTAAGGTCCTGCTGTACCTGGTCCATCTGTATGCCCGGAAGATTGTTGCGGGTGGGATATCTGTGTGGACGGTTAAGTGGGAACACCCGTCGGCGAGCAATAGTTCCTGAGATCACAACAGAGTTAGTAACAAAAACAAAACAAACCTACAAAACAAACAAGGGTTAGCATGCAATGCAGTATGCTTATTTGTTTCCAAGGTATCCGGCTTGGCGCTTGGTTTCGACCTTTCCAGACCCTTGAAGATGCTGTTGATGTTGCTTTGAAGGAAACTCAGATGGAACAAACTGATACTTATATTACAAAAAAGAAAAGGATACATAGTTTGTGTTTTTTTTTACAAAACATGCCCTCTGAGGGGTCAAAATACATCATAAGAAAATAAAAGTACATGAAATGAAAGCAACAACAAGCAAAAGTCAGACACCAAGACCAAACTCATCCTCCTGAACTTCCTTGAGAAGTGCTTCAGTCACAAGATCAGCTGGACGCTCTGTGAGATTCCTGATAAGGAGATATTTGGTAGTAACAACTGCAGTTAGCTTCTTGTGTTGACTCTGGTCCTTTGACTTCTTTACACCAGCTCTAATCTTCAACTCTGAGATCTCTCTCTGGGCTGCTGCCAGGGCTTCCTGTTGCTCTTTTGCACTAGCTTCCAACTGCTCAATCTTGTCCTGAGTCCTCTTATCTTCCAGAGTACGAGCTTCGGTGATCCTGACCCACCTAGCTTGACTCTCCTTCAGGTACAAATCAGTCCTGGCCTTCTGGAACTGGGCTTCCTTGGAGGCATTCTTCAAGATCTGCTCTCCAGCCCTAGACTTCTTGATATAATCCTCTGACTTCTCAATCTTGGCTAGATGCTCCACTTTCAGCTTCTCTAACCTCTCAATGTCCAACCTACCATCACTCCTCTCCCAGAGGGTCTTCTGTAGAGCCTGAGTCAACTTCTCATTTCTTTCTTTCAATTTCTCAAACTCCTCCAAATTGACAGTGACAGGAGGTGGTGCTGAGGATGGCCCAGGCATATCCTCCATGGTGAAGGGCATCCCAGAAAATTGAGCCCTGGCATGGGACCACTCATAGTACTGTGCTGATGCCACATTGTTGCACTTCCCCAGAATGGTTACTCCTTTAGTATGAACATTGTCCCAGGCCCAGGCTGCTTGCCTGACAATAGCCAGATTAGGCTTGTTCTCATAGTAAAAAGTCTCAGCCAAGTCTTGTGCCTTAGGAGTGTGGACCAATGCATAGCCCAGTTGTCTTTTGAATAGCAGCGGGTTGTAGTTGATGCAACCCTTAACTCCTATCAGGGGTACATTGGGAAACTGCCCGCAACTGGTAATGATGTCCCTGCCTTTTGTGCTTTGAGTGCACCACCTGATATCAGCTGAAGTTAAAGCAGTGAGTCTTCTAGCCCAGTTCCTCTGCTGATGAGGATTTAGAAATGCATCAGTTTTAGGCAAATGTCTGAGCAGCCAGGTATGTGTAAACACCCCAAATTTGCCCTCACCCATTCACACCATGGCTTGTGATCATCCTCATATGCATAAACACAAACATATCATCTCACATCTCATTTTTGATTCACTGGATAGTTTCTAAGGCATCTGCACCTAGGGTTTGTGATCTGAGCAAGCCCAAAGCATTTTCAGCCACTCCAAAGGCCACCAATCAACTCAAAGGGGTCCATGTGTGTTCTTGTATCATATTCCATCTCCTCAAAGTCAAAATTGCAGAGGAACCACAAGAACTAGGGTTTGAGTGGATGCAGGGCCAGTTTGAACTGCACAGTTGACTGAAAATTAGGGTTTTGGTTTCAGAGGCCATAACTCCAAATTTTTTGGTCATTCTTGTTTCCATTGATCTCTATATGGTATAGGGAGTATGCATATCAATTTTCATGAAGAAATTCCATGGGGAAGTCATCTGATCAAGGGTTGACTTTTCAGACAAGTCAGTGCAAAATCAGGGCATCTGAGGCCCCCAATGACCCAACCAATGGGTGATCTTCATCATTTTGAGTGTATATGATCTTTATTTGATCATGGAAGAAGGTTGAAGTTCATAAAAATCAAGAATTTAGGGTTTTTGCAAATGTTGACTTTTTGGGCATAGTTGACTTTTCAAGAATGCATCATTTTAGGTCATTTTTCAAGCCTTGATTCTTGATCCAAAAAGGCTTCAAATGGAAAAACTTTGGTCATGAAAGTTGTAGATCTCATCTTTCCCTTTTCAAAAAGTACAAGAACATGATCAAACTCTTCTTGGATCAAAAGTTATGGCAATGCAAAGTTGGCTAAAATCATTAATTTTCAAGGCATGCCTCAAATGGAAATTTTGCAAAGTCATGAACCAATGCATTATGTGACCTCTAATTCATTTGAAACCATTACACAAACATTCTATGAGCCTTAAAAATCAGAATTGGACCAAGTTTCCCCATGGTTTGGTTTGTGTAACAAGACTTTCTCACATGTGAACCAAAGTTACAACAACTTGCAAAACCACTCATCATGCCTCCTACAACTTGCAGCCTTGGATGCTGAGCTTTGCTAGACCTCTCCCTCACCTTTGCTGCGCCAGCCCATGCCATGTACTTGCCTAGATCATGAGCCATACCTCTCTTACACATTATTTGACTTTTTGCAAAAGGTAACTTACCAATCAATAAAGGGCATGTCTTGTCAACTGACCAATGAGAGAGAGTTATGTGGACAATTTGCAAGCTAAACATAACACAAGGCAAGGCTGAAAGACATTCATTCATCACATTCACAAAAACACACCACATTGCATTTTCTATCGAATCTCTCTCCACAGCCACAAAACACTCAAGCCAACTTCACTAATCATCTTACCTTGCTCCATAGATCACAAAGCATCAAGGACACAAGCCTGAAACAGCAAGAATCCCCCATTGCCATTCTTTACCTCAGCCTGCATTTTCTATCGAATCTCTCTCCACAAGCCATGAACACTTAAACAAACCCCACACACCAACTCACCTTGCATCACTGACCAGAAACCACCCACTACTTTGGCCTGAAACACCCTATATCTCAAATACGATTTTCAAACTTCCTTGGTCAGAGCTTCTGCAAACTCTCTCAGGAGGTTGTTTAAACTCCAACTAAGCATCCAAAGCTTCAAAGGGAGATCATTGGGACCTGTTTGAGCCAAATGACCATCCAAAAAGCTCCTGAATCAGAAGTTCAACCTCAGGTGACTCCATGAACTTTTTTCCCAGAACTCATTTCTCTTGTTAAAATCTTGTTGTGTATGTTACACTGATCATTGGGATCTCTTTACTTTTGAAAATAAGCCAGAAATGAGTATGTAATGCTGTTCTGAAAGTATGACCTAAAAATTTCATTGCTTCGATTCTTGTTTGTATGTGAGTTTAAATGTGATTTGATGCTGGATTCGTGTTTAGGATGAGTGGAAGTTGATTTCTGGAGATTTAGAGCCTTTGAAATGGCCTAGGGAGAGAGATTGATTCTGGGGATGGCCGGAGAAGACGACCGGAACACTGTTCCGGTCGCCTGATTGTCATTAGGGCACAATTAGGGTTTAATCAGGGTGATTAGCAAGTTTGAATTTGAGCCGTGAGATGTGGCGGGGAGTCAATGCGCGCGCTGGCCAGTTTAAATCTCCACCCTAGGATTTGAATACTTTTCATTAAATCAGATTTAATTCATTTATTTTCTTTTATTTTTCTTTTGTTTTGCATAATTATTTAAAAATAGCAAAAATGTCTTAAAAATTATGAAACTTTTTCTTTAAAGTTTTATTAATTTTTAAGACCCAAAAATATTTTTATTTTATTTTTTATCATTAAAAAAGTATTTTTAAATATTTAAAAGATTATTTTTAATTGATTAATGGAAATTAATTAATTAAAAATACTTTTAGGTATTTAAAAATTACAAAAAAATTCATGAAATGTTCTAAGTCATTTAGAAACATTGTCCAACCTTCAAACCAAATTTCTTTTTTGATCTTGATGCATTTTAAGAATTTTTCATTGAATTAAATCATTTTTTATGCATTATTTTGATCATGGACTCAAAAATTCATTTCTGCCTATTGGAGAAGGTTGAGACATTGATTCTTCTTGCATTGTTTTGTGTTTAGCATGTAGTTTCTAGGGTAAAATGGCCATGATTTGTTCTTGCATTTCCAAATTGATTGGCATTTCTTTTGTTAAGAACCCTAAAAAACCCTAATAACTTGTAAAAATCATAACTTGAGTTTGGTTAAAAGTTGAGAGTTCTCCTTTGGGCAGTGGTTCATTATAGGTTTAGGGTTTCTTTGGTTAGCATTTTCCATTTTTTATCTTAGGGTTTGCTTCTGTTTTGATTTTTTGTTTGATGTTTGATCCATGAGCCCTAATTTGGGCTTTCTTTTGCATCCTTCTTGCATTTCCTTGCATAGCTTGACTTGTCCTTGCATTTTGTGCATTCTTGTGATTCATTTGACATCTTGAGACATGTAGAAGGCATCTTTGATCATTGCATCTCATATTTACCATGTCATTTGTCTTGTATGCTTCATAACATTTCATGCTTGTTCATGCTCTCTAACTTGCATCATTTGCATTCATAATCTTGTATGAACATCTCCTTGTCTTGCCTCATGTTTGCAGCATCTCATAGCATCATCATCATCATTAACATGCTTCTGGTTTTGCTTATCATCATGTCATCTCATCTCATTTGATATTGCATTGCATTTCTTTCTAACATTTCAGGTGGTAAGTAAACTTGAGAAGTGAATTTGCCTTCACTTCTCATAACTTTTCTTTTCATCTCTCTTGCATCCATTGCTGCATTTCTATATGTGTTTGAGATTGAGCTTGCTCATTCTTCTTCCTCCCACTTTCTTTCTTCAAGTGACTTGACTCCTTGAATGAAGCAAGTCACTTTGCTTCTCTTGATCCTTTCATCTGCTTCCTGTTGGTTCCATTGAAGATTTCTCTTGAAAACCTCACAAACCTTAGGAACAACCAAGCATGACAATGATTAGGGTTTTTGATTAGTCCCCCCTCTTAGATTTTACCTTTGTGTCATCTCTTTGAGTCTTCTCTTCTCACCTCATAAGCAGGGACTAAACCCTAAAGGCTTTAAGGCTTTGTGATTAAGCTTATGCCTGCATCCTTCTCTTAGGATGGAGTGTATAACTTTAATCCTAAGTGTTAAACCCTTAATGTGTTTAAATCCTTTAATCAATTCACTTAATAATCATCAAGACACTTGTAACTTGGGCCTTGCATTAGGGTTCTAATTCTTCCTTAATTGGTTAAGAAGGACTAACCCTAGTGTTAATGGACAAGTCCCCCCCAAGTTGTCTTACAAACCATAAAAATCATTTCTTCATCATACCATTAAATAAAATCCACTTAATCAAAGGCTTGTTTTGTCATGAGTTTAATCCCTAATCATGGATTAAGTTGAGGAGCTTTCCTCAGCTTAAACATTCTCATCTATCATCCTTCTTTTAGGATGGTGTAATGAGTCTGTTTAATCCTTGATTATGGCTTAACCTCATTACTCAACACTAAACAAAAACACCAAAAACATCTAAATAATCACAAGTAGGTTAATGACCTTAATCCTATACCAAAGGTGATTAAGTGTGAGAAGCTGACTTCACACTTAAGGTATTCTCATTACCCCTAAACAGAGGGAAGATGTGATGAGTTTACTAACCCATTGGTTTAGGCTTAAGCTCATTATCTTATGACAAACTTTCAAAAGCAATAAAAGAATGAAAACTCAAAAACAAACAATAATCGTCTCCTCCGGGATTCTCTTCTCATCATCTTCACTCACAAGCGAGAACTTGCTTCTTCCGTCTAATGCAAGACAGTTAGCACCTGAGCCAGACGGGTCATACACTTGAGCATTGACAAGCAAGCAGTTCACAAGTCAATTCATCTATCAGTCTCTTTGGGTCGAACTACGGTGTTCTGACTTCCTCATTGCACGAGAGGATACGTAGGCATAACTTAACAGTTATCGAACAAAAGTCTCTGTTCATTCCCCCTCGTTCCAGCTTCATTCTTTAGCCTCATTATCATGAGCATCTCATCTTTGTTCCTACACTGACACTGTATATTACACTTCACACTTCTTACACTGACACCTGTACATTCTTTTCCAGCTATTTTATACACAAATTGCACTGACACTACCCCTTTAAAGCACAAATCTTTTAAGCGTGGATCCCGTCGAGTACGGCGGACAATCTGGGTGCTAATACCTTCCCAGGTTGTAACCAACCCCCTTTCTCAGTCTCTCTGGTTCGCAACCGTCTTATCCATGTCTTTCTAGGTCTATGCAGCATTGCCTTTCCTCCGGGATAAAAATGCCTAGCTGGCGACTCTATTCATCTCCAGTGAGTTCACGGCTGCGTGTTCTCACTGTTCCCTTCGTCGACCGTTCGCGTCTGTACCTTCAGTTGACCCCTGTGTCACTTGTCGGGAGCGACAGCTTGGCGACTCTGCTGGGGATCCTTATACTGCAACCAGGGCTTCTGGTTCTTTTTGTGGGTTCCTCCTAGCGCTTGTTTGATTTGTGTTTACTGGGGTGTTATGTGCTTATTTGTGCTTGTATTTATGTACAGTTACTTTACTGCTTTCTTTATTGCATTTATATATATCATACTATCATTGTTGCTGGCTGGATCTGGTTTCTTATTTTGGTGGGTGGGTGTTTCATTGAGAGTTAAGGTCCTATACCGGGGACCTGAGTGACACCTAGGCTAGAGTGAATCATATTCTTTCCCATTCCATTTCGGTCTGGTGCGGGAATATGAAACACGGTTCAGATATGGGTTTCTTCTTGAGAACTCTGTGTTGCAGATTTCCTGCAATGCTAGGGCTATCTGGGAAGCCTGCTAAGTCTGGATGACCTTTTAGTATTGACCTTCAGAAACTGAGGTGAATTAGAGGAGGAATTGTTATGGTTATTGTAAACACTATGCCTCCGGGTTAGAAGTGTTTACACTTCTCATAACTGATCCAAGTCTGAGGATCCTTGTTCTAGATCATCACCTGTGAGGGGGTTGGGCTGTTTACAGGTTTGCAGGTACCTTGACCTCAGAATACCCTGTTACTTTGACTTTGTTAAGAATGCTCCATGTTGGATAGTTCTTGTGATTCTAAAACCCTGGACTTGTGGCTCTTTATTTGAGTCCCCCACCCTGGTTACTGGATTTATAGACCTCCATCTGGAATTCTTGAACACACATGGATCTATACCAAGGCAGTTAATCAGATCCAGCTCAGTCACAAACCCTTGCATATCATTTGCATACATACCCATTGCATCATATTAACATTTGCTTATTTGTGTTTCAGGGTATCCACCTTCATCTGGTTTTTTGTTTTGACCCCATCTGCAGTTTTGACCTGTCTCCACCAGCACTTGCTTCAGCCTGTCAGCCATATACTTCAGTTACTTGCACTAGCCAGCCAGTGGCCCACTTCTCAACCTCTTCATCAACACTTATTCTACTCAGTCTCAGCATCATGGCTCCGAAGAAAAGCAACATCACCTATCATTTCTTCCAACCAGACTTATCAGACATCAGGAGGATCCAAACCCTGATCGCTCCAGATCACATACCCTTGTTCAGGGAGAGTTATGGAGATATACTGGACATGGTTATGGATCTGGACCCTTCACAGAGGAGCCTCATCCACACCTGCATTCAGTTTTATGATCCCCCATTGAGATGTTTCACCTTTCAAGACTTTCAGTTGGGGCCTCTATTAGAAGAATACTCATCTTTGATTGGTTTGCCTATCAAGAGGGAAATCCCTTTCAATCCTGAAATGGTCTTTCCCAGCAATGGAGAGGTAGCAAAAGCTTTGCACCTGGAGCTTGTTTTGGTTGAGCAACACATGACCTCTAAAGCTGGGATCCCTGGATTTCATCTGGACTTCCTGATTTCTCAAGCTAGTCTGAAGGCCTCCTTGGGGGATTGGAAAGCTGTTTGTGCTTTGTTGGCCTTAAGTGTATATGGAATTGTGTTGTTTGCAGATGAGCCTCGATTCATCAGCAAGAATGCAATCCATTTGTTCATCCTAAAGAACCCAGTGCCAACTTTGTTGGGTGATCTCTATTACTCAGTACATCAGAGGAATGAGAAGCAGAGGGGAAGATTGGTGAGGATTTGTGCTCCATTATTCCATGCTTGGCTTCTTAAGCATCTACCCAGGACAGACGCATTCCTAAATCCTCATCAGCAAAGCAACTGGGCTAAGAGGCTCACTACTCTCACTTCAGCGGACATCAGATGGTGTGCTCAAAGCACCAAGGGCAGAGAGATCATTACAAGCTGTGGGCACTTTCCCAATGTGCCTTTAATAGGGGTCAAAGGGAGTATCAATTACAACCCTCTGCTGTTCAGGAGGCAATTAGGCTATGCACTGGTCCATACTCCCAGGGAACAAGACTTGGTTGAGACCCTCTACTGTGAGAACAAGATTAGTCTGGCAACTGTTAGGCAGGCTGCCTGGGCCTGGGATCATGTTCAAACCAAGGGAGTCACCATTCTGGGGAAGTGCAATAATGTGGCATCAGCACAATATTATGAGTGGTCCCATGCTAGGGCCCAATTCTCTGGAATGCCCTTCACCATAGAAGACATGCCTGAGTCATCTTCAGCACCACCCCCTGCCACTATCAGTTTGGAGGAGTTTGAGAGCTTGAAGGAAAGAAATGAGAAGTTAACCCAAGCCTTGCAGAAGACCCTCCGGGAGAGGAGTGAAGGTGTGAGGGAGATTGAGAGATTGGAGAAATTGAGAGTGGAACACTTGACTAAAATTGAGAAGTCTGGAGATTATATCAAGAAGTCTAAGGCTGGTGAGCAAATTCTGAAGAATGCTTGTAAAGAAGCCCAGTTCCAAAGAGCAAGAACAGACTTGTATTTGAAGGAAAGTCAGGCCACGTGGGTCCGGATCACTGAGGCCCGTACTCTAGAAGACAAGAGAGTTCAGGACAAGATGGAGCAGATGGAAAAAGCCCTGGCAGCAGCCCAGGAGGAAATATCAGAGCTGAAAATCAAAGCAGGAGTGAAGAGGTCTAAAGACCAAAGTCAGAACAAGAAGTTGACTGCAGCTGTTGCAACAAGGAACCTTCTCATCAGAAGTCTCACGGAGCATCCGGCTGATCCTGTGACCGAAGCACTTCTTAAGGAAGTTCGTGAGGATGAGTTTGGCCTTGGAGTCTGATCATTTGCTTGTTGTTGTTCCTATTTCATGTACTTTTGCTTTTTGTGATGTATTTTGACCCCTTTGAGGGCTTGTGTTGTAAAAAGAACAAAATTGTATTATTTCACCTTTGTAATATATTTGTTGGTTCACTTCAAAAGCAATTTCAGCAGCATCATCTTCAAGGGTCTGGAAGGGTCAAAACTGAAGGCCAAACCGGATACCTTGAGAACAAATAAGCATAACTGCATTGCATGCTAACCCTCTTTTTGTTTTGTAGGTTTTTGTTTTGTTGTTGCTAACCTCTGTTGTGAATCTCAGGAATTATTGCTCGCCGCCGGGTATTTCCTCTCAACAGGCCACACAGGTACCCAACTAGAAACAACCTTCCGGGAATCCAGATGGACCAGATGCAACAAGACCTTACGGAGGTCAGAAACCAGATGGCCAACGAAAGGTTGGAGATGAGAACCCAGATAACACAATTCATGGAAGTGATGAACAACTTAGCTCAAAGCCAGGAGAGGCTCAGAGCTTTGGTAGAAGGAAGGAATCAAGAGGAGCCCCATGTGGGGACTGCTGGCACAAGTAACAATGAGAGGGTCCAACCTCATGTCAATCCCCCGGTTTTTGGACCCCATCTCCATCCAGAGGCCAACATCCCAGTCAATATACAAGGGACTGCCACAGCAGGGAGAGTACTTCAAGAAGATCCTCAGGAGGACCAATTTACAGTAATGGGTGCTGGAGAGGAAACATATGATAGACGATTGGAAGAAATAGCTGAGAAGTTGAGATCACTGGAGTCTCAAAACTCTTTGGGGTTCGACGTCATGGACATGGGATTGGTAGACGGGGTCAGGATCCCCCATAAGTTCAAACCTCCTTGTTTCGAAAAGTATAATGGGACTTCATGCCCCCGGACTCATTTGCAATCATTTCTGGGAAGGCTGAAGGCCTATACAATGGATGAGAAACTTTGGATGTTCTACTTCGAAGATAGCTTGACTGGAGCTTCTAGGGAATGGTATTCCCATCTGACAAGAGCAACTATAAGATGCTGGAAGGACCTGGCAGAAGCCTTCATCAGACAGTATCAGTATAATCTAGACATGGCACCCAACAGGACTCTCCTGATGGGAATGTCACAGTCTTCGAGGGAGAGCTTCAGAGAATATGCTCAAAGATGGAGACAGCTTGCTGCTGCTGTCCAGCCACCTATGTCTGAGAGAGAAATGGCAGACATGTTTATGAACACTCTCCAGGGAACGTATATTGACAGGTTGGCTGCTTTCTCTTCCACTAGCTTCGCAGATGTTGTCATAGCTGGGGAGAGAATTGAAAGCCTGTTAAAAATGGGAAAGATCTCGGACAACGGTGCAAGCTCGTCCAGTAGTACAAGAAAGCCTTTTGCAGGCCCGAGAAGAACTGGCGAGACCAATGCCATTCACACCAACAGGGGTAGGCCCCAGTATGTTCAAAGGTCAATAGCAGCAGTCACTATCCCTGCTCCAGCACATCCTCAGCCAGTCTATCAACCTCCGCAACAAAACTTCCAACAACAGCCTCAGTATCAGCAGAATCAATATCCTCCAAGAAACTTCAACAATAACAACACCAATAACAACAACCAACAGAGGCCATTTCAACAGAGGCCATCCCAAGCTAACCGAGTGATCGACCCGATCCCAATGCCGTATGCTGCTTTGCTGCCACAACTTCTGAAACTCAACCTAGTTGAGCTAAGAACGTTGGCACCTCCGGATCCCAACAGTCTACCAAGAAACTATGACTCCAATGCTAGGTGTGCTTTTCATTCAAACGCACCTGGTCACAGTACAGAAAAATGCAGGGCTCTGCATATGAAGGTACAAGACTTAGTAGACTCCAAGGCTCTGAATTTTGCACCTCCGCCCAATGTCAATAAAAACCCAATGCCAAACCATGGTGGTCCCCGAATTAACGCTATTGAAGAAGACCAACCGTCTTATTTAATAACCAGTGTGGATCAGATCAGGACACCATTGGTGGAAATCAAAGCTCAACTCCGAGAAAACCAAATATTTCCGGGGTGTGAACTAGGGTGTCCCTACTGCAATATTTCATGGAATGGGTGTGAAGACCTGAGGAATGGCATTGACAGCCTTATTCAGAGTGGCCTGCTACAGATCACTACATCATTTCTGACAAACCCAACAACTTCATCAGCAACGGTTTCAGAACCTCCTACGACCGCAGCAACTATTGTTCCCGACAATTCACAAGCAACATCAACAAGTACTCAGTTTTCAACAGTTTCTCCTGCTACAACTTCAGCTTCATTCCATTTCGAATCTCCATCAGCAACAACAACAGTCCTTCCAACAATACCTCCTACAACACCAGCAATCAATCATGAAGATGTCTCCACTGTTACCATATTCTACGATCCTGAAAATAATTCCGCCTACCATTCAGAAGGTGCTGCTCCCGCCAGAGCACCAGTTACAATCTTTTATGATCCACAAACAATTACAGTCCCTTCAGCAGCAGCAATCAGTCCAGTCACTGTCACGGTGCCTGGACCAATACCATATGAAAGCAATAGGGCCATCCCTTGGCACTATGGCTCTGACGTGTACTGTGAAGGGAAAAGAATCACTCTTGAAACATCAGCACCTGCACCACAAGTAGATAATGTGGGGGGAGGCGGAGGCTTCACTCGAAGCGGACGTCTCTTTGCTTCACAAGTTCAAAGACCTACTGCCGAAGCAGAAGCTGCTGCCAAGGCAAAAGGAAAAGGCCCGGTGCAGGAAGATCCAGCTGCCGAAGAAGCCCTGAAAACTCCATTCGATCAGGAAGTTGATGAGTTTATGCGAATCATCAAAAAGAGTGATTATAAAATTGTGGATCAGCTTCACCAGACGCCATCCAAAATCTCTATCCTCTCACTGCTTATGTGCTCCGAAGCCCATCGGAATGCACTACTTAAAGTCCTGCACGCAGCTTACGTGCCTGAGGAGATTACTGTCAACCAATTGGAAACCGTGGTTGGTAATGTTACTGCTAGCAATGGGCTAGGGTTTACCAATTCTGACCTGACAGTGGATGGCCGCAATCACAACAAAGCCTTGCACATAACCATGGAATGCAAAGGAGCTGTCCTTTCTCATGTGCTGGTGGACACAGGTTCTTCCCTAAATGTCTTACCAAAAAAGGCTCTGGTGAAGTTAGAATATGATGGATTGGCATTGAGACCCAGCAACCTGGTGGTAAGAGCCTTTGATGGTTCGAAGAGATCGGTTCTGGGAGAGATTGAGCTGCCCGTGACAATTGGCCCACAGACCTTTAAAACTATCTTTTATGTGATGGACATTCAGCCCGCCTACAGCTGTTTGTTGGGTAGACCCTGGATTCACGCCGCCGGCGCAATAACGTCTACCCTTCACCAAAAGTTAAAATTTGAGTGGGAAGGTCAAGTTGTCACAATCTGTGGAGAGGAGGACATTTTTGTCAGCCACCTGGCAACCTATAAGTACATTGAAATGGATGGGGAGATCCATGAAACAATGAGCCAGGGGTTTGAAGCTTTGAATGTGAATGAAGCATCTGCTGTATCTGGTACTCCAATGTCGTCTTACCAACAAGCCCGGAAGGTTGTTGAAGAAGGAACTGCCCTAGGCTGGGGCAAGGTCTTAGCTGTGGAGGAGAAGAAGGACAAGTTTGGGTTGGGTTACAGACCAACTCAACATCAAGCAAAGGCTGCTGCAGAGCCAGGTTTTGTCAGTGGGGGAATGCTTACCCCCGATGCTATCAACTGTCTGGAAGACGAGCTGGAAGAGGAGCGCAATCTGGAGAATTGGATTCGTCCAAAGATCCCGGGGAGCAGTGTCTCGAACTGGTCTTCCCAGGAAATTATAAGGGTTACTCATGCAGAGTAATTATTATTTCCTGCATTTTTATAGCATGCATCAAAGTCTTGCATCTTGCCCAAGATGACAAGACTCATTTTGTAATCAGGGCCATCTGTACTTTTGTGCAAACAAGATTAAATTAATAAAATATCAGACATCTTTTTGCAAACGAGTCTTTTTCTTTTCTGTTCACTGTTTTTCCATTTTTCTTTTTGTACAAAAAATAAATGGCGGTGTTTTCAAAATGATAACTTCATTTCACTTTTTTCTAAAGCAAGATTAAAATCAATCACTAAAATGAACCAACTTAACCCTTGCAGAGAGTGCCTTCCTGACAGCACCGACAACAGCACGGCTATGACATCGTATGACTTTGACAATCCAATCAATCAAGCTGATGAAGGGGTTGAAGAAGAATATGAGCTTCCTGAAGAGCTAGCCAGGTTGTTGAGACAAGAGGAAAAGGTTATTACCCCTCACCAGGAGGAGGTTGAAGTGATTAATCTTGGTACTGACGAAGACGTGAAAGAAGTTAAAATCGGGGCCTGCCTGCAAGACTCAGTGAAGAGACAACTGATAGATCTGCTTCGAGAGTATGTTGATGTGTTTGCTTGGTCGTATCAAGACATGCCAGGGTTGGATACCGACATTGTTGTGCACAAGCTGCCTTTGAGAGAAGAATGCCCACCAGTTAAACAGAAGCTGCGCCGAACTCGCCCGGACATGGCTATGAAAATCAAGGAAGAGGTACAAAAGCAATGGGACGCCGGGTTCCTTGCTGTGACTAGCTACCCACCGTGGGTTGCTAATATAGTACCTGTGCCTAAGAAGGACGGAAAAGTTAGAATGTGTGTTGACTACCGGGATCTGAACAGAGCCAGCCCGAAAGATGACTTCCCATTACCTCACATTGATGTATTGGTGGATAACACGGCTCAGTTCTCGGTATTCTCCTTCATGGATGGATTTTCAGGATATAATCAGATCAAGATGTCACCTGAAGACATGGAGAAGACAACATTCATTACACCTTGGGGCACGTTCTGTTACAAAGTGATGCCATTCGGACTGAAGAATGCTGGTGCCACATACCAACGGGCTATGGTGACATTATTCCACGATATGATCCACAAGGAAATCGAGTGTTATGTGGATGATATGATTGCCAAGTCCCTTACAGAGGAAGAACACCTGGTAAATCTGCTAAAGTTATTCAAGCGTCTGAGGAAGTACCAATTGAAGTTGAACCCCAACAAATGCACATTCGGGGTGCGATCCGGTAAGCTGCTGGGATTTATTGTAAGCGAGAAAGGGATTGAGGTTGACCCTGATAAAGTCAAGGCTATTCAAGAAATGCCTGCACCTAAAACTGAGAAAGAAGTTCGAGGGTTCTTAGGTCGATTGAACTACATCTCACGGTTCATATCTCACCTCACAGCGACCTGTGAACCCTTGTTCAAGCTGTTAAGAAAGGAACAAACGGTCAGGTGGAGCGAAGATTGCCAGAAGGCTTTTGACAAGATCAAAGAGTACTTACAAGAACCTCCAATCCTCATGCCTCCAGTTGAAGGAAGACCTCTGATTATGTACTTGACAGTATTAGAAGAGTCAATGGGGTGTGTACTAGGTCAGCAAGACGAGTCTGGTCGAAAAGAGTATGCAATATACTACCTAAGCAAAAAGTTTACCGACTGTGAACAACGTTATTCACTGCTCGAGAAAACTTGCTGTGCTTTAGCGTGGGCTGCTCGCCGACTGAGACAGTATATGTTGACCCACACTACCTTATTAATCTCAAAAATGGATCCAGTTAAGTACATTTTCGAGAAGCCAGCCCTTACCGGACGGGTTGCAAGATGGCAGATGATTCTCACAGAATACGACATACAGTACACATCTCAGAAGGCCATCAAAGGCAGTGTACTATCTGAATATCTGGCTGAGCAACCCATTGATGACTACCAACCTATGAGGTTTGACTTCCCTGATGAAGACATCATGTTCATTAAAGCAAAAGATCACGAGGAGCCTGTTCACACTGAAGGGCCTGACCCGGAAGAAGAATGGACTATGATGTTTGACGGGGCCGTTAACATGAATGGTCGTGGTGTTGGTGCAGTACTCATTACACCCAAAGGAGTTCACATGCCTTTCTCGGCGAAACTCACTTTCAACTGCACTAACAACGAAGCTGAATACGAAGCTTGCATTTTGGGTCTTAAGGAAGCCATTGACCTCAGGATCAAGACATTGACCGTATTCGGAGATTCAGCTTTGGTAGTCAATCAAACCAACGGGAAATGGTACACACACCAAGATCATCTGATACCTTACAGGGATTATACAAGGAGGTTATTGACTTTCTTCACAACAGTCAAGCTTGAGTATATCCCTCGAGACGAGAATCAGTTTGCAGATGCTCTTGCTACCATTTCATCCATGATCAAAGTTCAAGCCGCTAACTTTGTACCTCAGATTTCAGTGTCCAGACTCGACAGGCCAGCATATGTATTCGCAGCAGAAGTAGTCAAAGATAATAAGCCTTGGTTCCATGACATTAAAAGCTTCTTGGAGGATCAAACATACCCATCTGGGGCATCTTCCAATGATAAGAAGACTTTGAGAAGGCTTGCTGGTAGTTTCTTCCTGAACACTGATGGATCTTTATACAAAAGAAACTTTGATATGGTACTCCTCAGATGTGTTGACAAGACAGAAGCAGATTTGTTGATGCATGAAGTGCACGAAGGATCTTTCGGCACCCATGCTGGAGGACATGCAATGGCCAAGAAGTTGTTAAGATCAGGCTATTACTGGATCACAATGGATGCAGACTGTTGTGCCTATGCCAGGAAATGCCACAAATGCCAGATCTACGCAGACAAGGTGCATGTGCCTCCCAATCCTTTGAACATCATGTCTTCACCATGGCCCTTTGCTATGTGGGGCATTGATATGATCGGCAAGATTGAGCCAACTGCTTCAAACGGCCACAGATTCATCCTGGTCGCCATCGACTATTTCACCAAGTGGGTCGAAGCAGCCTCTTATGCAAATGTTACAAGACAAGTGGTAGCCCGATTTCTGAAGAGAGATATCATCTGTCGGTATGGAGTGCCCGAGCGAATCATTACTGATAATGGTTCCAATTTAAACAACAAAATGATGGCAGAGCTGTGCCGGGACATCAAGATCCAACATCACAATTCTTCTCCTTACAGGCCAAAGATGAACGGCGCTGTTGAGGCAGCAAATAAGAATATCAAGAAGATTGTGCAGAAGATGGTAATCACCTACAAGGACTGGCATGAAATGCTACCGTTTGCCTTGCATGGGTACCGCACGTCAATCAGAACATCCACTGGGGCAACATCGTATCAACTTGTCTATGGTATGGAAGCAGTCCTACCAGTTGAAGTTGAATTACCCTCCCTACGGGTATTAATGGATGTTAAACTGAACGAAGCAGAATGGGTTCGGTCCCGATTCGAACAACTGAGTCTGATCGAAGAAAAAAGATTGGCTGCAGTCTGCCACGGGCAGTTGTATCAGAAAAGAATGAAGAAAGCCTTCGATCAGAAAGTCATGCACCGAGAGTACCGAGTAGGAGATCTTGTGCTGAAAAGAATCCTCCCTCCTCATACAGACCACAGGGGCAAATGGACTCCAAATTATGAAGGACCATTCGTTGTAAAGAAAGTTTTCTCTGGTGGAGCACTGATGCTCAGCACCATGGATGGTGAAGATTTCCCGTCCCCTGTGAATTCAGATGCGGTTAAAAAATACTTCGCATAAAATGACCCGCTGGACATAAAAACAGAATGTAAGTCCAGGCAAAAATAGGGCATCCCGGCGAGTCAAAAACAGAATAAAAGACTCGGGCAAAAATAAGGGAAATAAATGAAAAATGTACACCCGCTGAGTTGAAAAGCCGCATTGGACAACTCAGGCAAAAATGGGTATCCCGATGGATTGAAAACCCGAAAAGGCGATCCATGCAAAACAAGGGAATAAGCGAACAACTGCATTCTGAATTCGTCTGCATTATCTGCAACTTGGTAAGCTACAAAGGATCAAGCTTCAATCAGAATCAACTCTCTTCAGAAAGCAAGACGAGAAGAACGTCATTGTCATACGAGTCATAGCAGAAGAGGAAGCTCTTTGAAAGCGTCGTCAACACCGCCAGCATTTTGTTTCTCAATTTGTAACAGTCTCTTCATTTCAGGAGATATGTTTCTTTGACTGTATCTTGCCAATTCAGGGCACATGAATTAATAAAATCTGATTTTCAGTCATGTTTCGTTCTTTACATTTATGTTTTGCAAAGAGTTGTCTGATATCTCTAAAAATACAATTGCATAAGTATAGATGCTTTTCTCTAAAAATAAAACACATGCTTACAGGGAATGTGATTATTCTCGAAAGTACTTAACTCCTATGACGGAATCCAGTAGAGGATACCTCGGGACCTTTTGTGCGTCTCCTTATCTTTGCAGGATTGCAGGTATCCAGAACGCAACCTGGGGCATGCAAGTTACGTCTTAGCAAGCCGGCACATCATTATCAACTCGGTCTATCTTCCACATGGCATTGGAGGGTGCCCACTTCCCCAGCAAAGTTGTCAAATCAACATACACTCGATCTCAGCATCTGAAATGCTCTATCCCCAGCTGAGTTGCCTCTTGTTGCTATCCCCAGCTGAGTTGCCTCTCACAATTCCCCAGCCGAGTTGCTATTTCATCCTCAGCTGAGTACAGGAGTCAGGGAATCATCTCCCCACAGAATCTTCAGCCTCTATCCAGAAGAGCAACGCATGAAGAGATCACAACAGAGTGAAGAAAGCTTCTACAAACCCCAGCTGGATCCCATATTATAAGGATATGTCAATCAGTGACCTATATCCCCAAGCAGATACATCATTAGATCTACCAATGATCTCATCCCCAGCTGGGAGGTCCATTTCAAACAGATCATCCAGAGATCTTCGCAGCAACGGGATCCGAGTCCCGGACCTGTGCCTCTTTGCATAATCATGGCATTCGCATCATATTTTCCCCTCAGAGCGTAGCATTCCGTCTAAAACGGAGCATTACGGCAAAAATCAAATGCATAGCATAATCATAAGCCATGTTATGAATTAACACTTGTGAATAATCAACTGTTCATCATCACTGTACAAACATCCCCACCAGAATCCCAGCAAAAGCAGTTGCCTCTCAAATCACAAACACCAGTATATACTCCTTTTGGCACCCGTCCGTGCCATTTTTCCCCAGTAAAGTCGCTTGAACACTCTCTACAAACAAAATCACCCGTATTACAGATACTTCATACTTCATGACACCCGTCCGTGTCATATTACCAACAGAAAGCCAAAGACATCCTCTTTGCACTCACATATACTTGTATATACACCTTCCTTGGCACCCGTCCGTGTCATATCCCCAGCGCAGTCGCTTACACTTTCATCAACCCATATACTTGTTAATATTATACTTTTCCCTTTTGACACTCGTCCGTGTCACTCTCCCCAGTAGATAAACACTTATATATATACTCACTACTCTTGGTACACTTATACAGATACCCGTCCGTATCTTGTATACATCATCACTCATATCCCCACAGATTCGACAGTAGTCTTTGTTCTTTGTTAACCAGTTGGTACTCGTCCGTATCATCATCTCAGAACATTGCGTCTAGTGTTTGTTTCTACATGATACTCGTCCGTATCATAGTCTTAGGGATGCTCGTCCGCATCTTTAATCCACACACCGTGTCAAACACTTATGTCTTCTTGAATATAGATACTCGTCTGTGTCTACTATTCCCCAGAAGAGTCCCTTTCAGATGCAACACTCGTCCGTGTTCTTTGTTAACCAGTTGATACCCGTCCGTATCATCATCTCTGAACATGTGTCAGTTTGTTTCTACATGATACTCGTCCGTATCATAGTCTTAAGGATGCTCGTCCGCATCTTTAATCTATACACAATACCAAACACTTATACCTTTTGTTTCTTGGATGTAAACGCTCGTCCGTGTTTACTATATCCCCAGTAGATCACCAACAAATTTTCTTTTATCTAACACTCGTCCTGTGTTATGATAACCCTGAGAGCAGCCGTACCCTGCTAAGTGGTCGTCCTCCACTTCTTGATGGTCGTCCTCCATCATGCTCATCCGATGGCCGTCCCCATCGTTGATTTTAGCAGCCGTCCCCTGCTAGGTGGTCGTCCTCCACCTTTTGATGATCGTCCTTCATCAATTTTATCCAATGGCCGTCCCCATTGTTGACTTTTGGTTATCTGGCATTCGTCCTATGTCATGACTAACCTCGAGAGCAGCCGTCCCCTGCTGAGTGGTCGTCCTCCACTTCTTGATGGTCGTCCTCCATCATGCTCGTCCGATGGCCGTCCCCATCGTTGACCTTTCCTATCCGGCATTCGTCCTATGTCGCGATACTTTCGGCAGCCGTACCCTGCCAGGTGGTCGTCCTCCACCTTTGATGGCCGTCCCCATCATATTTCTTTTATTCCCAACAGAGCAGCCGTCCCCTGCTAGGTGATCGTCCTTCACCTTTGATGGCCGTACCCCATCATCTGTTTATTTCAATTATTCTTTAACCCGATGGCCGTCCCCGTCGTGGTCCCTTTTCCTTTTAGCCCGATGGCCGTCCCCATCGTTGGTTACTTTACCTTTATGAACTTGATGGCCGTCCCCGTCATGTTTCATTAGTCCCCAGAAAATTTTACAGCTTTATCTTGATGGCCGTCCCCATCATAATATCTTATTTTTTCCAGCTAGTCGGCCGTCCCCGCCTTAGCTTTACTTTTTATCCCCAGCATGTCGGCCGTCCCCGTCATCGCTTTACTTTACACAGTTTTCCCAGCATGTCGGTCGTCCCCGTCATCGCTCTCTACCCAGCAGTCGTCCTCTGCCCGACGGTCGTCCTCCGTCGCCCACACTTTGCAATATACTTTACTTTCTTTTACAATCTATATACCTTTTCTTCTTCATTCTGTGAGTGCAAATTTTGGACTGTCTTTGGTATTCAACCACAAGTTATCTTGTTTGCCTGTTAAGCCGTCGCTTACATCCTGCACAGCTAACTCGTGTTTGAATAGGGGCAGCTGTAAACACCCCAAATTTGCCCTCACCCATTCACACCATGGCTTGTGATCATCCTCATATGCATAAACACAAACATATCATCTCACATCTCATTTTTGATTCACTGGATAGTTTCTAAGGCATCTGCACCTAGGGTTTGTGATCTGAGCAAGCCCAAAGCATTTTGAGCCACTCCAAAGGCCACCAATCAACTCAAAGGGGTCCATGTGTGTTCTTGTATCATATTCCATCTCCTCAAAGTCAAAATTGCAGAGGAACCACAAGAACTAGGGTTTGAGTGGATGCAGGGCCAGTTTGAACTGCACAGTTGACTGAAAATTAGGGTTTTGGTTTCAGAGGCCATAACTCCAAATTTTTTGGTCATTCTTGTTTCCATTGATCTCTATATGGTATAGGGAGTATGCATATCAATTTTCATGAAGAAATTCCATGGGGAAGTCATCTGATCAAGGGTTGACTTTTCAGACAAGTCAGTGCAAAATCAGGGCATCTGAGGCCCCCAATGACCCAACCAATGGGTGATCTTCATCATTTTGAGTGTATATGATCTTTATTTGATCATGGAAGAAGGTTGAAGTTCATAAAAATCAAGAATTTAGGGTTTTTGCAAATGTTGACTTTTTGGGCATAGTTGACTTTTCAAGAATGCATCATTTTAGGTCATTTTTCAAGCCTTGATTCTTGATCCAAAAAGGCTTCAAATGGAAAAACTTTGGTCATGAAAGTTGTAGATCTCATCTTTCCCTTTTCAAAAAGTACAAGAACATGATCAAACTCTTCTTGGATCAAAAGTTATGGCAATGCAAAGTTGGCTAAAATCATTAATTTTCAAGGCATGCCTCAAATGGAAATTTTGCAAAGTCATGAACCAATGCATTATGTGACCTCTAATTCATTTGAAACCATTACACAAACATTCTATGAGCCTTAAAAATCAGAATTGGACCAAGTTTCCCCATGGTTTGGTTTGTGTAACAAGACTTTCTCACATGTGAACCAAAGTTACAACAACTTGCAAAACCACTCATCATGCCTCCTACAACTTGCAGCCTTGGATGCTGAGCTTTGCTAGACCTCTCCCTCACCTTTGCTGCGCCAGCCCATGCCATGTACTTGCCTAGATCATGAGCCATACCTCTCTTACACATTATTTGACTTTTTGCAAAAGGTAACTTACCAATCAATAAAGGGCATGTCTTGTCAACTGACCAATGAGAGAGAGTTATGTGGACAATTTGCAAGCTAAACATAACACAAGGCAAGGCTGAAAGACATTCATTCATCACATTCACAAAAACACACCACATTGCATTTTCTATCGAATCTCTCTCCACAGCCACAAAACACTCAAGCCAACTTCACTAATCATCTTACCTTGCTCCATAGATCACAAAGCATCAAGGACACAAGCCTGAAACAACAAGAATCCCCCATTGCCATTCTTTACCTCAGCCTGCATTTTCTATCGAATCTCTCTCCACAAGCCATGAACACTTAAACAAACCCCACACACCAACTCACCTTGCATCACTGACCAGAAACCACCCACTACTTTGGCCTGAAACACCCTATATCTCAAATACGATTTTCACACTTCCTTGGTCAGAGCTTCTGCAAACTCTCTCAGGAGGTTGTTTAAACTCCAACTAAGCATCCAAAGCTTCAAAGGGAGATCATTGGGACCTGTTTGAGCCAAAGGACCATCCAAAAAGCTCCTGAATCAGAAGTTCAACCTCAGGTGACTCCATGAACTTTTTTCCCAGAACTCATTTCTCTTGTTAAAATCTTGTTGTGTATGTTACACTGATCATTGGGATCTCTTTACTTTTGAAAATAAGCCAGAAATGAGTATGTAATGTTGTTCTGAAAGTATGACCTAAAAATTTCATTGCTTCGATTCTTGTTTGTATGTGAGTTTAAATGTGATTTGATGCTGGATTCGTGTTTAGGATGAGTGGAAGTTGATTTCTGGAGATTTAGAGCCTTTGAAATGGCCTAGGGAGAGAGATTGATTCTGGGGATGGCCGGAGAAGATGACCGGAACACTGTTCCGGTCGCCTGATTGTCATTAGGGCACAATTAGGGTTTAATCAGGGTGATTAGCAAGTTTGAATTTGAGCCGTGAGATGTGGCGGGGAGTCAATGCGCGCGCTGGCCAGTTTAAATCTCCACCCTAGGATTTGAATACTTTTCATTAAATCAGATTTAATTCATTTATTTTCTTTTATTTTTCTTTTGTTTTGCATAATTATTTAAAAATAGCAAAAATGTCTTAAAAATTATGAAACTTTTTCTTTAAAGTTTTATTAATTTTTAAGACCCAAAAATATTTTTATTTTATTTTTTATCATTAAAAAAGTATTTTTAAATATTTAAAAGATTATTTTTAATTGATTAATGGAAATTAATTAATTAAAAATACTTTTAGGTATTTAAAAATTACAAAAAAATTCATGAAATGTTCTAAGTCATTTAGAAACATTGTCCAACCTTCAAACCAAATTTCTTTTTTGATCTTGATGCATTTTAAGAATTTTTCATTGAATTAAATCATTTTTTATGCATTATTTTGATCATGGACTCAAAAATTCATTTCTGCCTATTGGAGAAGGTTGAGACATTGATTCTTCTTGCATTGTTTTGTGTTTAGCATGTAGTTTCTAGGGTAAAATGGCCATGATTTGTTCTTGCATTTCCAAATTGATTGGCATTTCTTTTTTTAAGAACCCTAAAAAACCCTAATAACTTGTAAAAATCATAACTTGAGTTTGGTTAAAAGTTGAGAGTTCTCCTTTGGGCAGTGGTTCATTATAGGTTTAGGGTTTCTTTGGTTAGCATTTTCCATTTTTTATCTTAGGGTTTGCTTCTGTTTTGAGTTTTTGTTTGATGTTTGATCCATGAGCCCTAATTTGGGCTTTCTTTTGCATCCTTCTTGCATTTCCTTGCATAGCTTGACTTGTCCTTGCATTTTGTGCATTCTTGTGATTCATTTGACATCTTGAGACATGTAGAAGGCATCTTTGATCATTGCATCTCATATTTACCATGTCATTTGTCTTGTATGCTTCATAACATTTCATGCTTGTTCATGCTCTCTAACTTGCATCATTTGCATTCATAATCTTGTATGAACATCTCCTTGTCTTGCCTCATGTTTGCAGCATCTCATAGCATCATCATCATCATTAACATGCTTCTGGTTTTGCTTATCATCATGTCATCTCATCTCATTTGATATTGCATTGCATTTCTTTCTAACATTTCAGGTGGTAAGTAAACTTGAGAAGTGAATTTGCCTTCACTTCTCATAACTTTTCTTTTCATCTCTCTTGCATCCATTGCTGCATTTCTATATGTGTTTGAGATTGAGCTTGCTCATTCTTCTTCCTCCCACTTTCTTTCTTCAAGTGACTTGACTCCTTGAATGAAGCAAGTCACTTTGCTTCTCTTGATCCTTTCATCTGCTTCCTGTTGGTTCCATTGAAGATTTCTCTTGAAAACCTCACAAACCTTAGGAACAACCAAGCATGACAATGATTAGGGTTTTTGATTAGTCCCCCCTCTTAGATTTTACCTTTGTGTCATCTCTTTGAGTCTTCTCTTCTCACCTCATAAGCAGGGACTAAACCCTAAAGGCTTTAAGGCTTTGTGATTAAGCTTATGCCTGCATCCTTCTCTTAGGATGGAGTGTATAACTTTAATCCTAAGTGTTAAACCCTTAATGTGTTTAAATCCTTTAATCAATTCACTTAATAATCATCAAGACACTTGTAACTTGGGCCTTGCATTAGGGTTCTAATTCTTCCTTAATTGGTTAAGAAGGACTAACCCTAGTGTTAATGGACAAGTCCCCCCCAAGTTGTCTTACAAACCATAAAAATCATTTCTTCATCATACCATTAAATAAAATCCACTTAATCAAAGGCTTGTTTTGTCATGAGTTTAATCCCTAATCATGGATTAAGTTGAGGAGCTTTCCTCAGCTTAAACATTCTCATCTATCATCCTTCTTTTAGGATGGTGTAATGAGTCTGTTTAATCCTTGATTATGGCTTAACCTCATTACTCAACACTAAACAAAAACACCAAAAACATCTAAATAATCACAAGTAGGTTAATGACCTTAATCCTATACCAAAGGTGATTAAGTGTGAGAAGCTGACTTCACACTTAAGGTATTCTCATTACCCCTAAACAGAGGGAAGATGTGATGAGTTTACTAACCCATTGGTTTAGGCTTAAGCTCATTATCTTATGACAAACTTTCAAAAGCAATAAAAGACTGAAAACTCAAAAACAAACAATAATCGTCTCCTCCGGGATTCTCTTCTCATCATCTTCACTCACAAGCGAGAACTTGCTTCTTCCGTCTAATGCAAGACAGTTAGCACCTGAGCCAGACGGGTCATACACTTGAGCATTGACAAGCAAGCAGTTCACAAGTCAATTCATCTATCAGTCTCTTTGGGTCGAACTACGGTGTTCTGACTTCCTCATTGCACGAGAGGATACGTAGGCATAACTTAACAGTTATCGAACAAAAGTCTCTGTTCATTCCCCCTCGTTCCAGCTTCATTCTTTAGCCTCATTATCATGAGCATCTCATCTTTGTTCCTACACTGACACTGTATATTACACTTCACACTTCTTACACTGACACCTGTACATTCTTTTCCAGCTATTTTATACACAAATTGCACTGACACTACCCCTTTAAAGCACAAATCTTTTAAGCGTGGATCCCGTCGAGTACGGCGGACAATCTGGGTGCTAATACCTTCCCAGGTTGTAACCAACCCCCTTTCTCAGTCTCTCTGGTTCGCAACCGTCTTATCCATGTCTTTCTAGGTCTATGCAGCATTGCCTTTCCTCCGGGATAAAAATGCCTAGCTGGCGACTCTATTCATCTCCAGTGAGTTCACGGCTGCGTGTTCTCACTGTTCCCTTCGCCGACCGTTCGCGTCTGTACCTTCAGTTGACCCCTGTGTCACTTGTCGGGAGCGACAGTATGGAAAAGGGGAGCACAGCACCTCACCAATCTTCCTCTTTGTTTTTCATTCCTTTGGTGAATAGAGTAGTAAAAATCTCCCAGTAAGGTGGGCACTGGGTTCCTTAGGATGAAAAGGTGGATTGCATTCTTGCTAATGAACTTAGGCTCATCTGCAAATAATATGACCCCATATATGCTAAGGGCCAATAAAGCACAGACTACCTTCCATTCCCCTGAGGAGGTCTTCAGAGTAGCCTGAGAAGTCAAGAAATCCAAATGTAGGCCAGAGATTCCAGCCTTGGTAGTCATATTCTGCCCAATCAGACAAGGTTCCAGATACAAGGCTCTTACTACTTCTTCATTACTTGGAAAAGCCATCTCAGGGTTGAAGGGGACTCCACCCCTGATAGGTACACCAACCAATGATGAATACTCTTCTAATAAAGGGCCCAACTGAAAATCCTGAAAAGTGAAACACCTTAGAGAGGGATCATAGAACTGCAGGCAAGTATGAATCAAGCTCCTCTGCGAAGGGTCCAAATCCATAACCACATCAAGTATGCCTCCATAGTGTTCTCTGAATAGTGGTATATGGTCTGGAGTAATCAGGGTCTGAATCCTCCTGATGTCATCTAGCTCAGGCTGAAAGAAATGATAGGAGATGTTACTCTTCTTAGGTGCCATGTTGTTGAAGAAGAGTTGAGACAGGTGCTGATGATGGAGAATAACACTGATGATGGGCCACTGACAGGCTGAGACCGGTGACTGAAGCAGGTAACTGATAGCTGAAGTAGATACTGATGAGGATAGGTCTATGCTGATGATGGGGTCAAAACCAAGCCACAATAAAGTATGGATACCCTGAAAAACAAATAAGCAGATGTTAAAATGATGCAATGATGATGTATGCAAATGATATGCAAGGGTTTGTGACTGAGCTGGATCTGATCAAGTGCTCTGATATAGGTCCAAGTATGTTCAAGAAATCCAGATGGAGGTTCATAAGTCCAGTAACCAAGGTGGGGGACTCAAATAAAGAGTCACATGTCCAGGGTTAAAATCACAAGAACTGTCCCAAAATGGAGTATTCTTAATCAAAACAAAGTAACAGGGTATGCTGAGGTCAAGGGTACCTGCAAACCTGTAAACAGCCCAACCCCCTCACAGGTGGTGTTCTAAAACAAGGATCCTCAGACTCGGATCAGTTATGAGAAGTGTAAACACCTCTAACCCGGGGGTACAGTGTTTACAATAACCATAAAAGATCCTCCTCTAATTCACCTCAGTTTCTGAAGGTCAATACTAAAGGTCATCCAGACTTAGCAGGCTTCCCAGATAGCCCTAGCACTACAGGAAATCTGCAGCACAGAGTTCTCAAGAAGAAACCCATATCTGAACCGTGTTTCATATTCCCGCACCAGACCGAAATGGAATGGGAAAGAACATGAACCACTCTAGCCTAGGTGTCACTCAGGTCCCAGGTATAGGACCTCAACTCTCAATAGAACACCACCCACCAAAGCAACAAAACAGATCCAGCCAGTACAGTATGACAGTATGATATGTGTAAAGCTATAAGGAAAGCAATAAAACAACTGTACATAAAGCAAAAATAAAAACAAAAACAAGCACAAATAGCACATAACACCCCAGTAAACACAAATCAATCAAGCGCTAGGAGGAACCCACAAAAAGAACCAGAAGCCCTGGTTACAGTATAAGGTTCCCCAGCAGAGTCGCCAAGCTGTCGCTCCCGATAAATGGGAATGGCCCAAATAAAGGTACAGACGCGAACGGTCGGCGAAAAGAGGATGTGAGAACACACAGGAGTGAACTCACAGAGAATGAAAAGAGTCGCCAGCTAGGCATTTTTATCCCGGAGGAAAGGCAATGCTGCATAGACCTAGAAAGATATGGATAAGATGGTTGCGAACCAGAGAGACTGAGAAAGGGGGTTGGTTACAACCTGGGAAGGTATTAGCACCCAGATTGTCCGTCGTACTCGACGGGATCCACGCTTAAAAGATTTGTGTTTCAAAGGGGTAGTGTCAGTGCAATCTGTGTATAAAAGAGCTGGAAGAGGATGTACAGGTGTCAGTGTAAAAGAAGTGAAGTGTGTAATGATGTGTCAGTGTAGGAACAAGAATTAAATGCTCAAGAATATGAGACTAAAAGAATAAAGATGGAAAGAGGGGGAATATACAAAGACGTTTGTTCGATAACCGTTAAGTTATGCCTACGTATCCTCTCGTGCAATGAGGAAGTCAGAACACCGTAGTTCGACCCAAAGAGACTGAAAGATGAATTGACCTGTGAACTGCTTACCTGTCTATGCTCAAGTGTATGACCTGTCTGGCTCAGGTGCAAACTGTCTTGCATTAGACGGAAGAAGCAAGTTCTCGTTTATGAGTGAATGAGATGAGAAAAGAGTCCCGGAGGAGACAATTATTGTTTGTTTTTGAGTTTTCAGTCTTTTGTTGTTTTTGAAAGTTTGTCATAAGTTAATGAGCTTAAGTCTAAACCAATGGATTTAGTAAACTCATCACATCTTCCCTCTGATTAGGGGTAATGAGAATACCTTAAGTGTGAAGTCAGCTTCTCACACTTAATCACCTTTGGTGTAGGATTAAGATCATTATCCTACTTGTGATTATTTAGATGTTTTTGTTGTTTTTGTTTAGTGTTAAGTAATGAGATTAAGCCATAATCAAGGATTAAACAGACCCATTACACCATCCTAATAGAAGGATGATAGATGAGAGTGTTTAAGCTGAGGAAAGCTCCTCAACTTAATCCATGATTAGGGATTAAACTCATGACAAAACAAGCCTTTGATTAAGTGGATTTTATTTAATGATATGATGATGAAATGTTTTTTAGGGTTTGTAAGACAACTTGAGGGGGACTTGTCCATTAACACTAGGGTTAGTCCTTCTTAACCAATTAAGGAAGAATTAGAACCCTAATGCAAGGCCCAAGTTACAAGCTTGATGTCTTGATGGTTATTAAGTGGATTGATTAAAGGAATTAAACACATTAAGGGTTTAAAACTTAGGATTAAAGTTATACACTCCATCCTAATAGAAGGATGGGCATAAGCTTAATCACAAAGCCTTAAAGCCTTTAGGGTTTAGTCCCTGATTATGAGGTGAGAAGAGAAGACTCAAAGAGACACAAAGGTAAAACTAAGTGGGGAGACTAATCAAAATCCTAATCATTGTCATGCTTGGTTGTTCCTAAGGTTTGTGAGGTTTACAAGAGAAGTCTTCAATGGAACCACCAGGAAGCAGATGAAAGGATCAGGAGAAGCAAAGTAACTTGCTTCATTTAAGAAGACAAGTCACTTGAAGAAAGAAAGTAAGAAGAAGAAGAATAAGCAAGCTCAATCTCAAACACATAACAAAATGCAGCAAGGATGCATAAAAGAGATGAAAAGAAGCTGTGAGAAGTGAAGGCAAATTCACTTCTCAAAGAACCTACCACCTGAAAAGTTAGTGAGAGGAATGCAATGCAATGCAAAATGGAATGAAAGGGTATGATGCAAATCAAAACCAGAAGCAAATATGAGATGATAATGATGCTATGAGATGCTGCAAACATGAATCAAGACATGAGGATGATCATACAAACTTATGGATGCAAATGGAGCAAGTTTAGGACCATGATCATACATGAAAAGTTATGGAATGCAAATGACATACAACATGGCAAATGCATGATGCAATGATCAAACATGCTTCTAACATGTCTTAAGATGTTCAATGGATCAAATGGATGCTTAAAATGTTAAGGCAAGTCATGTTATGCAAGCAAGTACAAGATGGATGCATATGGAAGCCCAAATTAGGGTTTATGATCAATGCATCAAACAAAAACCAAAATCAGAAGCAAACCTTAAGATAAAAAATTGAAAATGCATTCAAAGCAACCCTAATCCTATACTAACTTACTGCCCAAAGGAGAAGTTCCAACTCTTAACCTAATAAAAGTTATGAATTTCCTAAAATTTCTAGGGTTTTAGGGTTCCTTACCAAGAAAAATGTCAAACAAATGGAAAATGAAAGATCAAATCATGCCCATTTAATCTCACAAACTACATGCTAAACACAATGCAATGCAACAAGAATCAAGGTCCAACTCTCAATGGTTAGGCAGAAATAATTTTTGGAAGTTTGGATCAAAATAATGCCTAAAAATGATTTTAATTCCATGAAAAATTCTCAAAATGCATCAAGATCAAAAAAGAAATTTGTTTTGAGGGTTGGACAATGTTTCTAAATGTTTTTAAATGTTTCATGAATTTTTTTGGTGATTTTTAAATACCTAAAAGTATTTTTAACTAATTAATTCTCATTAATTAATTAAAAATAAACTTTTAAATGATTTAAAAATATTTTAAAGTGCAAAAAATAAAAATAAAAATGTTTTTGGTTTCTGAAATTAAATAAAAGTTTATACAAAAAATTTCAGAATTTTTAAATTGGTTTTGCTATTTTTAATAAAATGTACAAATTAAATATAAAACAAATGAATTAAAATTAAAGAAAAAGAAAAGTAAACACAATGGAAGGCCAGGATGGATTCTGGGAAAGGGAAAGTTGACTGCGCGCGCAATCCTAAGGTCCACATTCAAACTAGCCTAATTTCTGATTTAAATTAATTAAAATGAATTAATTAAGTTAACTAAAGATTAGGGTTTCTAATGACCAATCTCAGCCATCCAAACACGCGCCAGTCTTCCCCAGTCAACGCATCCAACGCACAACATTCAAACCTCAATTAATTACAGGGATTAGGGTTAATTATTTTCAGGTGGCCGGAGAAGACCTCCGGTCGTCTTCTCCGGTGGGAACCCCACCTGAAAATCTCCAAACTCTTCAAAACTCCACTAAAATGAAAACTAAAAGAACAGAAATCATCCCCACATCCCCCTGAATCAAAACCCCAACTCAAAACTCATTTATCTTTCATCAATCAGCTGAATCGAAGCAAAACATTTTTTAGGGCAAAAGTTTCAGAACAAGATTAAATACTCATTTCTCAATCATTTCAGAAAATAAAAGCACCAGAGTGATCAGCAAGACATGAAGAACAACTTAGGAACTTAAAAATCCATTTCTGGAAAAAATGTTCATGAAGCTACCTGAGTTTGAAGCTTTTCAGTTTGCAACTTTCTGACCTCTTCTCTTTGTGCAATCCACTCCTTTTAGGCCCCTGATGAACTCTTGATGCTTAGAAAGAGTTTGTGATGGCTGGTTTGGAAGTTTGAACAAGTTCTGTTCAGGGTGGTGTGAGAATCGTGTTTGTGATTCTTTGAGTTTCAGGTTGTTTTGAAGGGTGCTTTGTGATCAGGGAGATGTGTTGAGTTGGTTTATGAAGTTTGTTTGTGTGTTTTTGAGTTGTGTGATGTGTTTCGAAAGCTTTTGCTCAAGAGGATGAAAATGAGAATGTTGTGTTGTGGCTGGTTTTAGGCTTGCTTGTGCTTATGTTTGGCTTGCATTTGATTAACATAAACAATTGGGATTGGTCAGATGACATGATGTGTGCTTTATTGATTGGTATGGGTGCTTTTGCAAAAATGTCAACTTTGTGTAAGAAGGGCATGGGCTACTTGCTAGCTGAGTACAAGAGGCATGTCCTGCGTAGCATGAGGTGAGGAAAAGCCTAGGACTGATCAGCCAACTAGCAAGCAAGTGGATGAGAAGCCATGATGGATTTTGCAACTTGGTTCACTTTGGTTCTTTATGAAAAATCTTGTTCCACAAACCCTAAAAATGTGTAATTCTTTGGTCCATTCTGAACTTTAGGTGTCACATGATCATGTTATGTGGATTAGAAGTGCATTTGATAGATTTGGAACACTTGATCAAGTCATTTTGCAAAATACCTCTTTGGTAGAAACTTTGAAATTTAGTGATTTTTGCCAACTTTGACAAACCATAACTTTTGATCCATAATGAATTAAGTCATGTTCTTGTACTTTTTGAAAAGGGAAAGATCTATCCTACAACTTTTAATGACCAAATTTTTTCCATTTGAAGCTTTCTTGAATCAAAAAGTAAGGGTTGAAAAAGTTGCCTAAAATGACATTTCCATTAAAAGTCAAACTTGCCCAAAAAGTCAACTTTGCAAAAACTTGAAATTCTTGAATTTTGTAAACTTCTAACATCTTCCATGATCAAATAAAGATCATATACAATCAAAATGATGAAGAACACCCTTTGGTTGGGTCATTGAGGGCCTCAGATGCCCTGATTTTACATTGGCTTGTTCAGAAAGTCAACCCTTGATCAGATGACTTCCCCAAGGAATTTCTTCATGAAAATTGATATGCATACTCCCTATACCATATAGAGACCAATAGAAACAAGAATGACCAAAAAAAATGAAGTTATGGCCTCTGAAACCAAAACCCTAATTTTAGGTCATCTGTGCAGTCAAGCCTGGCTCTGCTTCCATACCAATCTCAGTTCTTGTGATTCTTTGGCATTCTTGACTTTGAGAGGATATAATATGATACTTGAACACACACAAACCTCTTTGAAGTGATTGTTGACCTTTGGAGTGGCTCAAGAAGCTCTTGGATTGCTCAGATCACAAACCCTAGATGCAGATGACTTTGAATCTATGCAGTGAATCAAAATTGTGGTATGAGATGTTATGATTGTGTTTATGCTTATGAAATGATCACAAGCCATGGTGTGAATGGGTGAGGGCAAATTTGGTGTGTTTACACCTGAATGTGAAGGATTCTTTGCAGACCCCCAAAGATTAGTATGGATGTAATCAAGGGATCCATGTGTTCTTTGTTTACCTTTGTTAAACTTCACCCTATAGGATTCGCCTAATACACAAGGTTCATAAAACTCTAACTTCTCGACTTTGTCACCACCTAGCAGGTTCTGTTTCCCCAGTTTGACCAGGCCTCTCTCACTGACATGGCCCAATCTAATGTGTCATAATTTTGTCTTCGACAATAGTTTCGTGGATGCAACATTTTTCGAACCACTTACAACTTTATCCTCAAGGGTACACAAGCCTTATTTCTTCACGCCTCTCAATATTTCCTTTGACCCCTTCATGACTCTCAGAATACTTTTTCTCTCCTTGAAAAACATATCCCTTCTTGTCAAAATCACCAAAAGAAATCAAATTTCTCATCATTTCAGGTACATACCTAACTCTAGTCAATAACCTTATTGACTCATCATGGAGCTTGAATCTCTCAGATCCAATACCTGCAATTTTGCAAGCTTTGTTGTTTCCCAGCAGCACTGATCCACCATCTTGATCGTATAATTCCTCGAACAAATCTTTGTTTGGAGTCATGTACCAAGTGCAACCTGAATCCATAATCCATTCTTTTCTTGAGTCGCTACTTGAAACCACAAGAACATCAGATGAGACAAAATCATCTTGAACAATGGTTGCGTTGCCATTATCCTTACCTCCATGATCTTTCAGGCGTTCAAGGCACACCTTTCGAATGTGACCCTCCTTATTACAATTATAGCATCAAACACCAGATGTTTTACCACCATAATACTTATGCTGACTTTTACCATTCTTTTTGTCGAACTTACCATCCTTTTGCAAGAATTTCGCCTTAACGGACAAACCTTCACCAACCGTCGAAGGTTTATGCTCCTTTCGTTCGTTCAAGTCCTTAGAGTACAAGGCAACTTGAGCATCTTCAAAGGTCAGGGATTCTCTTCCATACAAGAGAGTTTTTTTGAAGTGAGCATATGTTATGGGCAAAACGCATAACAACAACAAAACTTGATCTTCATCATCCATCTTCACATCAATATTTTTAAGATCAAGAATCAGCTTGTTGAATATATCCAATTGCTCAGCCAACACTTTGTATTCACTCATATTGAATGAATATAAGGCTTGCTTCAGGTATAGTCGATTCACCAATGATTTGGTCATGTACAAATCTTCAAGTTTCAACCATAACCCTGACGCAGACGTCTCCTTTGATACCTGTCAAAGAACCTTATCACAAAGGTTCAACAATATTGCATTGTGTGCTTTCTCAATCATGGTCATCTTTTCAACTTCCGTTAACGCAACATTCACGACCGTCTCTCCCTTCAATGCTTCCAAGAAACCCCGCTGAACAAGTAGGGATTTCATCTTCAAGCGCCACAGACCAAGATTGTTCACTCCGGTGAACTTTTCAATCTTATACTTTGTTGAAGGCATCTTCTCCACACTCACCATACCAATTTGTTGTGAATCAGATACCTTAGAAACAAAGTATAATAGGTTTCTTTATGATCAAGAAAACCACAAGGGTTAGGGTTTAGGGTAACCACAGATAAAAGGATTGGTTATAAACTGTTATTCTTTCTTTTCTCTTGAAACAAGATTAAAAGTATACAATAATAACAAGTAACCTCTCTCACTTTTTAATTAGGGTTCAATCTTCCTATTTTCCCTTATTTATAAGATGAGAGACTAATTTTCTATTTATAAGAAAAATAACATACTAACATAATGGGCTTTTTAACTATTACCCATTACAAGCTAACTTAAACAATTGGATCCATAACACAAGGCCCAATTAAACAACAACATGTGAGCGGAATTCGACGGCATGATAAACCTATAATTTATTCGAATATCTCACATATTTAATAATAGGTTTCATTTTTATTATTTTAGATTAGTGGTATATAATAATAATAGAATAATAATAATAATAATAATAATAATAACAATAATATTAAAAATAATAATAACAATATAATAATTATTATTATTATATAAAAAAGGGGATTTAAGAAGAGAGTTTGTCAGTGCATGAAAGTGAGAAGAGAAGAGAAAGAGAGACCTAGGGCAAAAAGGGAAGAACTCCATTAGAGAAGTGAAGAGCTCATCAAACTAAGGTAAGGGTGTGATTTCTAATTATATGAGTTTGCATGATGATATGTATGGGGTAGTATTACATGCAGGTTAATTTCTTCCTTTTTACATGTTTGAAATTGATCCTGAGCAATTGTATGAATTGGCGTATGAATTGATAAAATGATTGAAATCTATGAATATATGCTGGTAAATTAATGAATCATATGTGTTTAATTCCCTTCAATGAAGTTCTATATGTTATGTTTTGGGGTTGTTAGGGGTCAAAATTTGGGGTCTGTTGATATGCTGAAAATCGAGGGATATCGCACAAAATCACATGGAAAAAGTGGTTTTCTAGACTCTATTATGACCCATAATGGATATTACTGGTGGTCATAATGGTCCCTTGGATTCTCGTACCAGAAACGTGCGAAAAATAAAATTCTTGGTTGTCGCTCCCGAAGATTTGCATCCCGGCACAAGCGCGAACGGTCGGCGAAGAGAGAAAATGAAGTGAACTGAATAGAGTCACCAGTTATACATTTTTATCCCGAAGGAAAGGTAATGCTGCATAAACCTAGAAAGAGATGGATAAGACGGTTGCGAACCAGAGAAACTGAGAAAGGGGGTTGGTTACAACCTGGGAAGGTATTAGCACCCAGATTGTCCGTCGTACTCGACGGGATCTACGCTTACAAGATTGTGTTTAAAGGGGTGGTGTTTGTGTTATTTGTGTGCAAAAGCTAAGAAAGGAATTTACAGGTGTTAGTGCAAAAAGGGTGAATGCTCAAGAAATGAGGCTTAGAAGAGAATGCTGAAAGAGGGGGATGACAAAGAGACTTTTGTTCGATAACTGTTAAGTTATGCCTACGTATCCTCTCGTGCAATGAGGAAGTCAGAACACCGTAGTTCGACTCAAAGAGACTGAAAAATAAATTGACTGTGGACTGCTTGCTTGTCTATGCTCAAGTGTATGACTCGTCTGGCCCGAGTGCTAACTGTCTTGCATTAGACGGAAGAAGCAAGTTCTCGTTTGTGAATGAATGTGATGAGAAAAGAATCCCAAAGGAGACGATTATTGTTTGTTTTTATGTTTTCAGTTTTGTTATTGTTTTTGGTGTTTTTCATAAGTTAATGAGCTTAAGCCTAAATCAAGAGCTTGTAAACTCATTATATCCTCCCTGATCAGGGATAATGAGCCTTCCTAAGTATGAGATAAGCATCTCAACTTAATTGCCATGATGATGTAGGATTAAGATCATTAACCTACTTGTGATTATTAAGGTGTTTTTGGGTTTTTGTTTAATGTTAAGTAATGAGTTTAATCTCTAATCACAGATTAGTGGGCTCATTACACCATCCTAATAGAAGGATAATAGATGAGAACACTTAAGCTGAGGAAGATACCTCAACTTAATCCATGGTTAGGGATTAAATTCATTATATAACAAACCTTTATTAAGTGGATTTTAATTAAATGGTGAGAATAAGAAATGGATTTTAAGTTTGTAAGACAACTTGAGGAGGACTTGTCCATTAAACACTAGGGTTAGTCCTTCTTAACCATAAAGGAAGAATTAGAACCCTAATGTAAGGCCCAAGTTACAAGATAAAGTCTTAGTGATTATTAAGAGGTTTAAACAAATTAAAGGTTTAACACTTAGGATTAAATTTATACACTCCATCCTAAGAGAAGGATGCAGGCATAACCCTAATTCCAAAGTCCTAAAACTTTAAGAGTTTAGTCTCTGATTATTGAGATGAGAGGAGAGACTCAAGGAGACTCAAAGGTAAAATGCTAAGGGGGACTAATCACAACCATAATTATTATCATGCCTGGATATCCTATGGTTTGTAAGGCTTGAGAAAAATCTTCAAGGAAGCCACCAATGGAAGAAGCAGAAGAAAGGAGGAAGAAGCAGAAGGATAAGTTACTTACTTCATTGAAGAAGATAAGTAACTTAAAGAAAGAAAGTGAGAAAGATGGAACACAAGTGAACACGTTCACTCAAAAGACAAGTAAGAATGCAAATGAAATAGATAAGAAGAAGTGAGAGGTGAAGGAAAATCCACATCCCAAAATAACTTACCAAACCTGAAAAGTTAGCTTTGATGCATAAGATATAAAGCATAAGGAAATGAAATGAGATGATATGAGATGAAATGACCAAAGTCAGAAGTCTTTATGCAATGAAAATGTCATGTGAAATGATGCAAAGGCATACAAAATACATATGAATGATCATACAAGAATGAGAAGTCATGGAAGCATGCTTTGAAGTTTGAAAACACATGAAAGTTAATGAAGTGAAATGAATGCAAATCATGGAAAATGAATGAAAAAATTATCAAGCATGGTTCTAACATGTCCTAAGATGTCTAAGGTGACATATGAATGCAAGAAATGTCATGGCAAGTTCATGTATTGATGCATATGCAAGGTGAATGCAAGTGAACCCATAAAATTAGGGTTTTATGGAAGTATGAGATGCAAATCAACAAAACAGAAGCATATGACATGATAAAAATTTGCAATTAAGCTCAAACAAACCCTAATCCCATATTAGGTCACACCCAAAGGAGAAGGTCAGAAGCCTAACCAATCAAAAGTTATGAATTTCCTAAGTTTGCTAGGGTTTTTGGATGGTTCAAAGGGAAAAATGAAAATCAATTTGAAAATTCAAGATAAATTCATGAGATAAATGACCTATAAACTACATACAATATTCAAAGCAATGCAAAAAGAATCAACTTCAAACTCTTCTTGGTTAGGAAGAAATGATTTTTTAAAGTTAGGGTTCAAAAATATGATTTTAATGACCCTTAATTCAAATAAAATTCACAAACTATGATCAAACCTAAAAAGAAATTTGTCTGAAGAGTTTGAAAATGTTTCTAAATGCATTGGGATGTTTCATGATTTTTTTGGTGATTTTTAGAAACCTAAATGCATTTTTAATTAATTAAAATACTTTAATTAATTAAAAATAAAATTTAAATATTTTAAAAATACTTTTTTAATGCAAAAATTAAAATAAAAATCATTTTTGCAATGAGAAAAATATTTAAAGTCATAATGCAAAAGAAAATATTTTTGTGATGCTTTTTGATATTTTAAATTAATTATGCAAAAGAAATAGAAATAAAATGAATTAAAAATGAATTAAAATGAAAGTATGCAGATCCTAAGGCTGAGATTTAAACTGGGTTGGAGGGAATTGACTGCGCGCGCAGATCAATGTCCCACATTCAAACTGGGATTTAATTTTGTTTTGAATTTAATTAATCAGGATTAAAAGTTAATGACTCATCTGGACCACACGTTCACTAACCCTAATCATCATCTAACGGCTACAAACGCATCTGGTAAACTAACCCTAATTAGGGTTCTAAACAATTTCAGGTGACCGGATCTAGCTCTGGTCATCTGCTCCGGCAAGCCAAACATGCTATCTCCTTCCCTAGGCTACGCCAAACCCCCAAACTCTCCAAAATCAACCCCCTAATCATTCTAAACAAGAATCAGGCCACAAACAACATTTATCATTCATCAAAAACAAGATTCGAAGCAAATCGTGAAAATAAACAAAACTTTCAGAAGTTCAATACATGCTCATTTCTCAATCATTTTCAAAACAAATCATATCAGGATGATCAGTGAAGCATGTAGATTCATTTAGAAACTTAAATAGCAAGTTCTGGAGAAAAAGTTCATGAAGCTACCTGAGTTGAAGCTTTGTGTTCTTAAGCTTTCTGGCCTCCCTCTTGGTTCAAATCCACCCCAATGATCTTCCTGATGATGAAGATGAGCTTAGAGCAAGCTTGTGATGGCTATTTTGGAGGTTTTGTTTCTGAAGTTGCAGAAATCGTATTTGTGTTTGGAGGTGTTTTAAGCTATGGTGATGGGTGGAAAATGATCCTGGGGTGATGTTGAGTTGATTGGTGGAAGAGTTTGTTATTTTTGTTGGCTGTGTTATGAGATTCGAAGACTTGAAGTTTTTGCAAGTTTTTGGCAATCTGAGCTTAGGGTTACCTTCAGGCTTGTGTGTTATGTTCTTTGAGGTCCATAATGTTTGTATAAGGTGTTCTGATTGGTTCAGAGAGTTGTTGTGGCATAGTGTGATTGGTATGACTTCATTTGCAAAACGTCAAGGAAAGTGTACCACAAGCATGGGCTCGGGTCAGAGTTGATCTAAAGGGTGGATTTGCCTCAGCTGACTTTGTGGAGAGCCATAGAATCAGATTACTTGAGCTAGCACAAGTGGATGAAAAGTTTCATATCATTTTGCAATTCTTGGAAGTTTTGGCCCTTTTGTGATTTCTTGAAGTTCAAGTCATGAAAATGCTTGGTTCAATGCACAATTCTGATGTTTAGAGGCCCAATTGACATATTGTGAAGTGTTTGTGTCCATTTGAAGTCATTAGAATGCTTGAAGATGCCAATTTGCAAAATCCCTCTTTGACATAAAACTTGAAATTATAGGATTTTTGCCAACTTTGAAAGGCCATATCTTGAGTTCTAGGATGAATCAAGGCATGTTCTTGTACTTTTTGAGAAGGGAAAGATCTAATATACAACTTTCATGACCAAGAATGTTTCATTTGAAGCATTTTTGGTTAAGAAAGAGGAGGTTGCAAAACTTTCCCAAAATGGAAAGTTTGCATTTCAAGTCATTTCCATTTTTGGCAAGTTTGCAAATGGCACAAAATTATTCAATATTGTGAACTTACAACCTCTTCTATGATCAAATAAAGATCATATAACTTCAATTTGATGAAAATACCCCTTTTGTTCGATTGTTGGGGGCCTCAGATGCCCTGATTTTGACTTAACTTGCTCAGGAAGTTACCCAGTGATCAGATGACTTCCACAATGAATTTATTCATAAAAATTGGTACACACGATCCTTATAACATCTTAAGAACAATAGAAACAAGAATGGCCCAAAAATTTGGAGTTAAGGCCTCTGAAACCAAAACTCTAATTTTGGTCATCTGTGTAGTGAAACCCTAGCTCTGCTTCCATGCCTTGGCCAGTTCTTGTGATTTCTTGACTTCCATGAACCTTGAGGAGCATAATATGATGATATAACACACATGGACCCTATTGGAAAGCTTTGAGGCCTTTGGGATGGCTCAGATGGACTCTTGGATTGCTCAGATGGACTCTTGGATTGCTCAGATCACAAACCCTAGATGCAGATGAACTTGAACTATGGAGATGAAACAAATATGCAATATGAGGTGTGATGCAAAAATGAAAAAATGAAAGATCACAAGCCATGGTGTGATAAAGAGTGAGGGAAATTTTAGGGTGTTTACAGCTGCCCCTATTCAAACATGAGTTAGCTGTGCAGGATGTAAGCGCCTGGCTTAACAGACAAACAAGATAACTTGTGGTTGAATACCAAAGACAGTCTAAAATTTGCACTCGCTGGATAGAAGAAGAAAAGGGATATAAATTGTAAACGGTAGTATAGAATGATTATAAAATGAAGGCGACGGAGGGCGGCCATCGATCAGAGGACGACTGCTGGGGATAATATGATAAGTAAAGCAATGACGGGGACGACCGACAAGCTGGGGATATAAAGTGACCATGACGGGGACGACCATCAGGTGAAGAAACAAGATTCTTTGGGGATTAAAGTAAAGGTAGTGATGGGGATGACCATCAGGTTTAAAGAATAAATGAAATAATGATGAGGGACGGTCATCAAAGGTGAAGGACAATCACCTAGTAGGGGACGGCTGCTCCTTATCACAACATTGGACGAATGTCGGATAGAAAAAGGTCAACGATGGGGACGTCTGTCGCTCCCAAAGATTTGCATCCTGGTACAAGCGCGAACGGTCGGCGAAAAGAACAATGAGAACACACAGCCGTGAACTCACTGGAGATGAATAGAGTCGCCAGCTAGGCATTTTTATCCCGGAGGAAAGGCAATGCTGCATAGACCTAGAAAGACATGGATAAGACGGTTGCGAACCAGAGAGACTGAGAAAGGGGGTTGGTTACAACCTGGGAAGGTATTAGCACCCAGATTGTCCGTCGTACTCGACGGGATCCACGCTTAAAAAGATTTGTGTTTTAAAGGGGTAGTGTCAGTGCAATTTGTGTATAAAAGAGCTGGAAAAGATGTACAGGTGTCAGTGTAAAAGGAGTGCAAAGTGTGTAAAAGAAGTGTCAGTGTAAGGAAAGAGTATGCTCATGATCATGAGGCTAAGAGAATGATGCTGGAAAGAGGGGGAATATACAGAGACTTTTGTTCGATAACCGTTAAGTTATGCCTACGTATCCTCTCGTGCAATGAGGAAGTCAGAACACCGTAGTTCGACCCAAAGAGACTGAAAGATGAATTGGCTTGTGAACTGCTTACTTGCCTATGCTCAAGTGAATGACCTGTCTGGCTCAGGTGCAAACTGTCTTGCATTAGACGGAAGAAGCGAGTTCTCGTTTGTGAGTGAAGATGATGAGAAAAGAATCCCGAAGGAGACGATTATTGTTTGTTTTTGTGTTTTCAGTCTTTTATTGATTTTGAAAGTTTGTCATAAGTTAATGAGCTTAAGCCTAAACCAATGGATTTAGTAAACTCATCACATCTTCCCTCTGATTAGGGGTAATGAGAATACTTTAAGTGTGAAGTCAGATTCTCACACTTAATCACCTTTGGTGCAGGATTAAGGTCATTAACCTACTTGTGATTATTTAGATGTTTTTGTTGTTTTTGTTTAGTGTTGAGTAATGAGGTTAAGCCATAATCAAGGATTAAACAGACTCATTACACCATCCTAATAGAAGGATAATAGATGAGAATGTTTAAGCTGAGGAAAGCTCCTCAACTTAATCCATGGTTAGGGATTAAACTCATGACAAAACAAACCTTTGATTAAGTGGATTTTATTAGGTGATATGATGATGAAGTTATTTTTAGGGTTTGTAAGACAACTTGAGGGGGACTTGTCCATTAACACTAAGGTTAGTCCTTCTTAACCAATTAAGGAAGAATTAGAACCCTAATGCAAGGCCCAAGTTACAAGTGGGATGTCTTGATACTTATTAAGTGAATTGATTAAGAGGTTTAAACACATTAAGGGTTTAACACTTAGGATTAAAGTTATACACTCCATCCTAAGAGAAGGATGCAGGCATAAACTTAATCACAAAGCCTTAAAGCCTTTAGGGTTTAGTCCCTGATTATGAGATGAGAAGAGAAGACACAAAGAGACACAAAGGTAAAACTAAGAGGGGAGACTAATCAAAACCCTAATCATTGGCATGCTTGGTTGATCCTAAGGCTTGTGAGGTTTTCAAGAAGAAGTCTTCAATGGAACCACCAGGAAGCAGATGAAAGGATCAAGAGAAGCAAAGCAACTTGCTTCATTCAAGAAGTCAAGTCACTTGGGGAAAGAAAGTGGGAGGAAGAAGAATGAGAAAGCTCAAACTCAAACACATATCAAAATGCAGCAATGGATGCAAGAGATATGAAAAGAAAAGTATGAGAAGTGAAGGCAAATCCACTTCTCAGAATCACTTACCACCTGAAAGGGTTAGGAAAGAAATGCAATGCAGTGCAAAATGGGATGAGATGACATGATGAGGAACAAAACCAGAAGCATACACATGATGCTAATGATGCTATGAGATGCTACAAACATGAGGCAGCACATGGGAATGGACATACAAGTTTATGAATGCAAATGAAGCAAGCTAGGAACCATGATCATGCATGAAAAGTTATGAAGTGCACATGGCATACAACATGGAAAATACATGATGCAATGATCAAACATGCTTTCTATATGTCTTATGATGTCAAATGAATCAAATGGATGCTTGAAATGTCATGGCAAGTCATGTTATGCAAGAGAATGCAAGATGGATGCATATGGAAGCCCAAATTAGGGTTTATGAACCAAACATCAAACAAAAGTCAAAGTCAGAAGCAAACCCTAAGATAAAAAATGGAAAATGCCACACAAAGGACCCCTAATCCTATACTAAACCAATGCCCAAAGGAGAGGACTCAACTCTCAACCAATCTCAAGTTATGATTTTTACAAGTTTCTAGGGTTTTTAGGGTTCCTAAACAAAAGAAATGTCAAACAATTTGAAAATGCAAGATCAAATCATGGCAATTTAATCTCAAAAACTACATGCTAAACAAAATGCAATGCAAAAAGAATCAATGTCCAACTCTTCATGGATAGGCAGAAATGATTTTTTGAACTTTGGATCAAATTAATGCATAAAAATGATTTTAATTCAATGAAAAATTACCAAAATGCATCAATATCAAAAAAGAAATTTGGTTTGAAGGTTGGACAATGTTTCTAAATGTCTTAGAACATTCCATGAATTTTTTGGTGATTTTTAAATACCTAAAAGTATTTTTAATAAATTAATTTCCATTAATCAATTAAAAATAATCCTTTAAATATTTAAAAATACTTTTTTAATGCTAAAAATAAAAACAAAAATATTTTTGTGTTTGAAAAAATAATGAAACTTAGGATAAAAAATTTCATAATTTTTAAACAAGTTTTGCTATTTTAAATAAATTGGGCAAATAAAATGAAAAGAAATGAAATAAAAATGAATTTAAAATGAAGTCAACAGAAAGAATGGATGAGATTGCATCTGGATTCAAAAATGTTGACCGCGCGCGTGAATGAAAGGCCAGGATTGCTTCTGAGTTAATTATTTTAATTAAGATTTAATTAATTAATGAAAAAGGATTAGGGCATAATGATCAGATCTGAGCCATTCACACGCGCGGGAGGTCAAAGGGGTCAACTGATCCTACGCTCCAAATTCAAATGGCAATTAATTACAGGATTAAGCCCTAATGACTTTCAGGTGGCCGGAGAAGACCTCCGGTCGTCTTCTCCGGTGGGAACCCCACCTGAAAACCCCCAAAACTCTCAAAACTTAATTAAAACAAAATCTAAAAGCATGGAAATGATTCCCACTCACTCACGAACTAAAACCCCCAATCAAAACAAATTTATTCTTCCTGGAATGGCTGAATCAAAGCAAAAAAGAACTAGGGCAAAAAAGTTTCAGGAAGCAATTAAATTCTCATTTCATCACCATTTTCGAAACTAAAAGCATCAGAACAATCAGTGAAGCATGGAGAACAAGTTTAGAACTTAAAAATCCATTTCTGGAAAAAAAGTTCTTGGGCTACCTGAGATTCGAAGCTTTCACTCCAGCAACTTTCTGACCTCCCCTCCTTGTGAAATCCACTCCTTATGACCTCTTGATGATGCTTGAATGCTTTGGTGAAGTTTATGCTGGCTAGATGAAGAGTTTGAACAGCTTTTGCTCAAGCTCAGTTGAAAATGGCAATGGTGATGCAGGCAGTTTCAGGCCAATGTGAGTGGTTCTTTGTGATCAGGGTGATGTTTTAAGAAGGTTTGTGGAGTTTGTTTGGATGTTTATGGCCTGTGGAGTGAGTTTCGAAAGAAACTGCAAGTTGGAGTGAAAATGGAGAAGTGGTGTTCTTGCTTGATTCAGGCTTGGTTCTTTGTTGGTTTGGGCTTAATGAGGCATGGTGAGAAGGTTGATGAAACTTGTTGGAATGTTTGTGAGTTGTGGAGGCAGATTCGAAGGAAGATGCAAGTGAGGGTGATTTTATGAATGTGAACTTGTGGTGTGTTTCAGCTTGGCTTGGTCATATGTTTTGCTTGCAAATGGATAACATAAAATAATTCTATAGGTCAGATGATTTGACCTGGCCTTTATTGATTGGTAAGTTCACTTTTGCCAAAAGTCCACTCTTTGTGTAAGGAGGGTATGGCTTGGTTCTAGGCTTGGTACAAGGGCTAGGGCTGGCGCAGCATGGTGAGGTGAGATGCTATGGTTGGTTCAGCATCCAAGAAATCAAGTGGGTGAGATGTGATGATAGTTTTTGCAAGTTGCTTACTTTTGAAACTTCATGAAAAAGTCTTGTTACACAAACCATGAACATGTGATCTTTTGGTCCAAATCTGATTTTTAAGACTTATGTGATGTTTGTGCATTGGTTTGAAGTGAACTAGAAGTTACAAATGGCCTTGGTTCATGATTTTGCAAATTTCTCATTTGGTGCACATCTTGAAAATAAGTGATTTTGGCCAACTTTGTCACACCATAACTTTTGATCCAAAATGAATTAGGTCATGTTCTTGTACTTTTTAAAAAGGGAAAAATGTATTCTACAACTTTCATGACCAAGGTTTTTCCATTTGAAGCTTTTTTGGATCAAGAATCAAGGCTTGAAAAATGACCTAAAATGACATATTCTTGAAAAGTCAACTATGCCCTAAAAAGTCAACTTTGCAAAAACTTCAAATTCTTGATTTTTGTGAACTTCAACCTTCTTATATGATCAAATAAAGATCATATACACTCAAAATGATGAAGATCACCCCTTGGTTGGGTCATTGGGGGCCTCAGATGCCCTGATTTTGCACTGACTTGTCTGAAAAGTCAACCTTTGATCATATGACTTCCCCATGAAATTTCTTCATGAAAATGGATATGCATACTCCCTATACCATATAGAGACCAATGGAAACAAGAATGACCAAAAAATTTGGAGTTATGGCCTCTGAAACCAAAACCCTAATTTTTAGGTCAACTGTGCAGTCAAACTTGGCTCTGCATCCACACCAATCCCAGTTCTTGTGATTCTTTGGTATTTTTGACTTTGAGAGGATGTGATATGATATAAGAACACACATGGATCCCTTTGAATTGATTGATGGCCTTTGGAGTGGCTCAGGAGGCTCTTGGATTACTCAGATCACAAACCCTAGGTGCAGATGACTTAGAATCTATGCAGTGAACCAAAAATGTAATATGAGGTGATATGATTGTGTTTATGCATATGAAATGATCACAAGCCATGGTGTGAATGGGTGAGGGCAAATTTGGGGTGTTTACAGCTGCCCCTATTCAAACATGAGTTAGCTGTGCAGGATGTAAGCAACGGCTTAACAGGCAAACCAGATAACTTGTGGTTGAATACCAAAGACAGTCCAAAATTTGCACTCACAGAATGAAGAAGAAAAGGGATATAGATTGTAAAAGAAAGATAAAGTATATTGTAAAGTGCGGAAAACAAAGCAATGACGGGGACGACCGACATGCTGGTAAAGTGCTGAGAATAAAGCAATGACGGGGACGGCCGACATGCTGGGGATAAAAGGTGAAGCAAAGACGGGGACGGCCGACTAGCTGGGAAAAGTAAGAAATCATGATGGGGACGGCCATCAAGATAAAGCTGTAAAATTCTCTGGGGATTGATGAAACATGACGGGGACGGCCATCAAGTTCACAGTAAAACAATCAACGATGGGGACGGCCATCGGGCTAACAAAAGAAAGGGACCACGACGGGGACGGCCATCGGGTTAAAGAATAAATGAAATAAACAGATGATGGGGTACGGCCATCAAAAGTGAAGGACGATCACCTAGCAGGGGACGGCTGCTCTGTTGGGGAATAAAGGAATCATGATGGGGACGGCCATCAAAGGTGGAGGACGACCACCTGGCAGGGTACGGCTGTCGAAGATATCAACGATGGGGACGGCCATCGGATGAGCATGATGGAGGACGACCATCAAGAGGTGGAGGACGACCACCTAGCAGGGGACGGCTGCTCTCGGGGTTTATCATGACATAGGACGAATGTCAGATAACCAAAGATCAACAATGGGGACGGCCATTGGATAAAATTGATGAAGGACGATCATCAAAAGGGTGGAGGACGACCACCTAGCAGGGGACGGCTGCTAAAATCAACGATGGGGACGGCCATCGGATGAGCATGATGGAGGACGACCATCAAGAGGTGGAGGACGACCACCTAGCAGGGGACGGATGCTCTCAGGGTTTACCACAACACAGGACGAGTGTCGGATAAAAGAAATTTGTCTGTTGGTGATCTACTGGGGAATGGTAAACACGGACGAGTATTCACATCCAAGAAACAAGAGGTATAAGTGTTTGGTATTGTGTATAGATTAAAGATGCGGACGAGCATCCCTAAGACTATGATACGGACGAGTATCGGGTAGAAACAAATACTGACGCGTGTTCAAATATGATGATACAGACGAGTATCAACCGGTTAACAGAGGACACGGACGAGTGTTGAATCTGAGAGGACTCTTCTGGGGAATAGTAGACACAGGCGAGTATCTATATTCAAGAAGACAGAAGTGTTTGACACGGTGTATGGATTAAAGATGCGGACGAGCATCCTTAAGACTATGATACGGACGAGTATCATGTAGAAACAAACTCTAGACGCACGCTCTGAGATGATGGTACGGACGAGTACCAACGGGTTAACAAAGAACAAGGACCAAAGTCGAATCTGTGGGGATGTGAATGGTATATACAAGACACGGACGAGTATCTGTATGAGTGTAACATGAGTAACGAGTATGAGTATGGTATAGATGAGTGTTTATCTGCTGGGGAAGGTGACACGGACGAGTGTCAAGAGAGAAAAGTATAATATGAACAAGTATCTGATATATAAAGTGTAGGCGACTGCGCTGGGGATACGACGCGGACGGGTGTCAAGGAATTGTATATACAAGTATATGTGAGTGCAAAGAGGATGTCTTCGGCTTTCTGCTGGGGTATGACACGGACGGGTGTCATAAAATATCTGTAATACGGGTGATCTTGTTCGTAAAGAGTGTTCAGGCGACTTTACTGGGTGTCAAAACGAGTATATACTGGTGTTTGTGGATTGTGAGGCAGCTGCTTTTTGCTGGGGATTCTGGTGGGGATTTTTCTGTACGTTGATGAGCTGTCATTATTCACAAGTGTTGATTCAAAACATGGCTTATGATTATGCTATGTTTGATTTTTGCCGTAATGCTCCGTGTTAAAACAGAATGCTACGCTTTGTGGGGTGAATATGATGCGAATGCCATGATTGTGCAAAGATACCAAACCGGGATCCGGGTCCCGCTGTTGCGAAGATCTTTGATCGATCTGCTTGAAATGGACATCCCAGCTGGGGGTTTGAGATCACTGGTAGATCTGATGAGATGTATCTGCTTGGGGATTCGGGTCATTGAGACCTATCCTATAAACATAGGACCCAGCTGGGGGTTGTAGAAGCTTTCTTCACTCTGTTGTGATCCTTCATGCGTTGCTCTTCTGAATAGAGGCTGAGAATTCTGTGGGGAGATGATTCCCTGACTTTTATACTCGGCTGAGGGCGAGATGGTAACTCGGCTGGGGAGAAAGAGAGGAACCACTAAAAGACCTCCCTAGAAATTCTGTTACGGTAACTTCTTGACTCAGCCGAGGATATGGGCATCTTCTGTGATACCTGCCCATTCTGATGGGGACAAGTAATAAGTGGCAACTCAGCTGGGGGAGTCATGAGAGGCAACTCAGCTGGGGAGAGAGTACTTCGGGTGCTAAAATTGAGTGTGGATTTGCCAGCTTGCTGGGATAAAGTTTTCATGCCCCAAGTTGCGTTCTGGATACCTGCAATCCTGAAAAAGATAGAGAAACGCTCAAGATAATCCCGAGGTATCCCTTACTGGATTCCGTCATAGGAGTTTAGATACTTCTGAGAGTAAGCATATTTCCTGCAAGCATGTTTTTACTTTTGAGGATAAACATCTGTATTCATGCAATCGTTTTTCTATCAGACATTTTTTGCAAATAAAAATGTACAAGACGAGACATGACTAAAAATCTGATTTTATTAATTCATATGCCCTGAATTGGCGAGATACAGTCAAGGGAACATATCCCCTGAAATGAGGAGATTGTTACAAATTGAGAAACAAAATGTTGGCAGTGTTGATGACGCTTTGAGGAGCTTCCTCTTCACTATGACCCGTATGACTTTTGATGTTCTTCTCATCTTGCTTTCTGAAGAATGTTGATTCTGGCTGAGGCTTGATCCTTTCGAAGCTTACCAAGCTGTAAGTGATACAGACGAATTCAGAATGCAGTTGTTCGCTTATTCCCTTATTTTGCATGGATCGCCCTTCCGGGTTTTCGATCCATCGGGATACCCATTTTTGCCTGAGCTGTCCAATGCGGCTTTTCAACTCAGCGGGTGTACATTTTTTTGTTTATTTTCCCTTATTTTTGCCCGAGTCTTTTATTCTGTTTTTGACTCGCCGGGATGCCCTGTTTTTGCCTGGACTTACATTCTGTTTTTATGTCCAGCGGGTCATTTTATGCGAATTATTTTTTAACCGCATCTGAATTCACAGGGGATGGGAAATCTTCACCATCCATGGTGCTGAGCTACAGTGCTCCACCCGAGAAAACTTTCTTTACTACAAATGGTCCTTCATAATTTGGAGTCCACTTGCCCCTGTGGTCTGTATGAGGAGGGAGGATTCTCTTCAGCACAAGATCTCCCACTTGGTACTCTCGGTGCCTGACTTTCTGATCGAAGACTCTCTTCATTCTCTTCTGATATAACTGCCCATGACAGATTGCAGCCAATCTCTTCTCTTCGATCAGACTCAGTTGTTCGAATCGGGACCGAACCCACTCTACTTCGTTCAGCTTAACATCCATCAACACCCGTAGAGAGGGTAATTCAACTTCAACTAGTAGGACTGCCTCCATGCCATACACAAGTTGATACGGTGTTGCCCCAATGGATGTTCTGATTGACGTGCGGTACCCATGCAAGGCAAATGGCAGCATTTCATGCCAGTCTTTGTAAGTGACTACCATCTTCTGCACAATCTTCTTGATGTTCTTATTAGCCGCCTCAACAGCGCCATTCATCTTTGGCCTGTAAGGAGAAGAGTTGTGATGTTGGATCTTGAAGTCCCGGCATAGCTCAGCCATCATTTTGTTGTTTAGATTGGAACCATTGTCAGTAATGATTCGCTCGGGCACTCCGTACCGACAGATGATATCTCTTTTTAGAAATCTGGCTACCACTTGCCTTGTAACGTTTGCATATGAGGCTGCTTCAACCCACTTGGTAAAATACTCAATAGCAACCAGGATGAATCTGTGGCCATTCGAAGCAGTCGGTTCAATCTTGCCAATCATGTCAATGCCCCACATAGCAAAGGTCCAGGGTGAAGACATCACATTCAGAGGATTGGGAGGCACATGCACCTTATCCGCATAAATCTGGCATTTATGGCATTTTCTGGCGTAGGCACAACAGTCTGCATCCATGGTGATCCAATAATACCCTGATCTTAACAATTTCTTAGCCATGGCATGCCCTCCGGCATGGGTACCAAAGGATCCTTCGTGCACTTCATGCATCAACAAATCTGCTTCTGTCTTATCAACACATCTGAGGAGTACCATATCAAAGTTCCTCTTGTATAAAGACCCATCAGTGTTCAGGAAGAAACTGCCAGCAAGCCTTCTCAAAGTCTTTTTATCATTGGAAGATGCCCCAGGTGGGTACGTTTGATCCTCCAATAAGCACTTGATGTCGTGAAACCAAGGCTTATCGTCTTTAACAACATCTGCTGCGAACACATATGCTGGTCTGTCAAGTCTGGACACTAAGATCTGAGGTACGAAATTGGCAGTCTGGACTTTGATCATGGATGAAATGGTAGCCAGAGCATCTGCAAACTGATTCTCGTCCCGAGGGATATACTCAAGTTTGACTGTTGTGAAGAAAGTCAATAACCTCCTTGTATAATCCCTGTAAGGTATCAGATGATCCTGGTGGGTGTACCACTTGCCATTGGTTTGATTGACTACCAAAGTTGAATCTCCGAATACAGTCAATGTCTTGATCCTGAGGTCAATGGCTTCCTCAAGACCCATAATGCAAGCTTCGTATTCAGCTTCGTTGTTAGTGCAGTTGAAAGTGAGTTTTGCCGAGAACGGCATATGAACTCCCTTAGGTGTAATGAGCACTGCACCAACACCACGACCATTCATATTAACAGCCCCGTCAAACATCATAGTCCATTCTTCTTCTGGGTCAGGCCCTTCAGTGTGAATAGGCTCTTCATGATCTTTCACTTTTATGAACATGATGTCTTCATCAGGGAAGTCAAATCTCATAGGCTGGTAATCATCAATGGGTTGCTCAGCAAGATATTCAGATAGTACACTGCCCTTGATGGCTTTCTGAGAGGTGTACTGGATGTCGTATTCTGTGAGAATCATCTGCCATCTTGCAACCCGTCCGGTAAGTGCTGGCTTCTCGAAAATGTACTTGACTGGGTCCATTTTTGATATCAACAAAGTAGTGTGGGTCAACATATACTGTCTCAGTCGGCGAGCAGCCCACGCTAAAGCACAGCAAGTTTTCTCGAGCAGTGAATAACGTTGTTCACAGTCGGTAAACTTTTTGCTTAGGTAGTATATTGCATACTCTTTTCGACCAGACTCGTCATGCTGGCCCAGCACACACCCCATTGACTCTTCTAATACTGTCAAGTACATTATCAGAGGTCTTCCTTCCACTGGAGGCATAAGGATTGGAGGTTCCTGTAAGTATTCTTTGATCTTGTCAAAAGCCTTCTGGCAGTCTTCATTCCACCTGACCGTCTGTTCCTTTCTTAACAGCTTGAACAAAGGTTCACAGGTTGCAGTAAGGTGAGATATGAACCTTGAGATGTAGTTCAATCTACCTAGAAATCCCCGAACTTCTTTTTCTGTTTTCGGTGCAGGCATCTCTTGAATAGCTTTGACTTTATCAGGGTCCACTTCAATCCCTTTCTCGCTTACAATAAATCCCAGCAGCTTACCGGATCGCACCCCGAATGTGCACTTGTTGGGGTTCAGCTTCAACTGGTACTTCCTCAGACGCTTGAATAAGTTCAGTAGATTCACCAGGTGATCTTCCTCTGTAAGGGACTTGGCAATCATGTCATCCACATAACACTCGATTTCCTTATGGATCATATCGTGGAATAATGTTACCATAGCCCGTTGATATGTCGCACCAGCATTCTTGAGCCCAAATGGCATTACCTTGTAGCAGAACGTGCCTCAGGGTGTGATGAATGTTGTCTTCTCCATGTCTTCAGGTGACATCTTGATCTGATTATATCCTGAAAATCCGTCCATGAAGGAGAATACCGAGAACTGAGTCGTGTTATCTACCAATACATCAATGTGAGGTAATGGGAAGTCATCTTTCGGGCTGGCTCTGTTCAGATCCCGGTAGTCAACACACATCCTTACTTTGCCGTCTTTCTTAGGCACAGGCACTATGTTAGCTACCCACGGTGGATAGCTAGTTACAGCAAGGAACCCGGCGTCCCACTGCTTTTGTACCTCTTCCTTGATTTTCATCGCCATGTCCGGGCGAGTACGGCGCAGTTTCTGCTTAACTGGCGGGCATTCTTCTCTCAAAGGCAGCTTGTGCACAACAATGTCGGTGTCCAACCCTGGCATATCTTGATAAGACCAAGCAAACACGTCCACATACTCTTGAAGCAGGTCAATCAATTGTTTCTTCACTGAGTCTTGTAAGCAGGCCCCGATTTTAACCTCTTTCACGTCTTCATCTGTACCAAGATTGATCACTTCAACCTCCTCCTGGTGAGGAGTAATAACCTTTTCCTCTTGTCTCAACAATCTGGCTAGCTCTTCAGGAAGCTCATATTCTTCTTCAACCCCTTCATCAGCTTGATTGATTGGATTTTCAAAGTCATACGAAGTCATAGCCGTGCTGTTGTCGGTGCTGTCTGGAAGGCACACTCTGCAAGGGTTCAGTTGGTTCATTTTAGTGATTTGATTTTAATCTTGTTTTAGAAAAGTGAAATAAAGTTGTCATTTTGAAAACACTGCCATTGATTTTTTGTACAAAAAGAAAAATGGAAAAACAGTGAGCGAAAAAGAAAAGACTCGTTTGCAAAAAGATGTCTGATATTTCATTGATTAATCTTGTTGCACAAAAAGTACAGATGGCCCGATTACAAAATGAGTCTTGTCATCTTGGGCAAGATGCAAGACTTTGATGCATGCTATAAAAATACAGGAAATAATAATTACTCTGCATGAGTAACTCTTATAATTTCCTGGGAAGACCAGTTTGAGATACTGCTCCCCGGGATCTTTGGACGAATCCAGCTTTCCAGGTTGCGTTCTTCTTCCAGCTCGTCTTCCAAACAGTTGACAGCATCAGGGGTGAGCATCCCCCCACTCACAAAGTTGGGCTCTTTCGCAGCCTCTGCTTGATCTTGTTGAGTTGGTTTGTAACCCAACCCAAATCTGTCTTCTTTCTTCTCCACCGATAGCAATTTGCCCCAGCCTTGGGCGTTTCCTCCCTCAACAACCTTCCGGGCTTGTTGGTATGATGATATTGAAGTACCAGGCACAGCAGATGTTTCATTGACATTTAAGGCTTCAAAACCCTGGCTCATTGTTTCATGGATCTCCCCATCCATCTCAATATACTTATAGGTAGCCAGGTGGCTGACAAAAATATCCTCCTCTCCACAGATTATAACGATTTGACCCTCCCACTCGTATTTTAACTTCTGGTGAAGGGTAGAGGTCACGGCGCCAGCGGCGTGAATCCATGGCCTACCCAATAGACAGCTGTAGGCAGGCTGTATATCCATCACGTAGAAGATAGTTTTGAAGGTCTGCGGGCCAATCGTTATGGGTAACTCAATCTCTCCCAGAACCGATCTCTTTGAACCATCAAAGGCTCTCACCACCAGGTTGCTGGGTCTCAACGCCAATCCGTCATATTCTAGCTTCACCAGGGCCTTTTTAGGTAAGACATTGAGGGATGACCCCGTGTCTACCAGCACATGGGAAAGGACAGCACCTTTGCATTCCATGGTTATGTGCAAGGCTTTGTTATGGTTGCGGCCTTCCGTTGTCAAATCAGTATTGGTGAACCCTAGTCCGTGACTAGCATTAACATTTCCAACTATAGCTTCCAGCTGATTGACAGTGATCTCTTCAGGCACGTAAGCTGCGTGCAAAACTTTGAGTAGTGCATTCCGATGGGCTTCGGAGCACATAAGCAATGATAGGATTGAGATCTTGGAAGGCGTCTGATGAAGCTGATCCACTATTTTATAATCACTCTTCTTGATGATTCGCATGAACTCATCAACCTCTTGATCGAAGGGTGTTTTCAAGGCTTCTTTAACAGTCTGCTCTTCCTGCACCAAGCTTTTTCCTTTTGCCTTGGCAGCAGCTTCTGCTTCGGCAGTGGGTCTCTGAATTTGTGGAGCGAAAAGACGTCCGCTTCGAGTGAAGCCTCCGCCTCCTCCCACATTGTCAATTTGTGGTGCAGGGGTTGATGATTCAAAAGTGATTCTTTGTCCTTCACAGTACAGGTCAGAGCCGTAATGCCACGGGATGGCATTGCTGCTTTCATAAGGCATTGGTCCAGGCACCGTGATAGTGACTAGACTGACTGCAGCTGCGGAAGGAATTGTGATAGTATGTGGATCGTAATAAATTGTGACCGGTGCTCTGATGGGAGCAGCACTTTCTGAGTTGTAGGCAGAGTTGTTTTCAGGATCATAAAATATTGTGACAGTTGAGACATCTTCATGATTTGTTGCTGGTGTTGTAGGAGACATTGGTGGAAGGATGGATGTTGTTGTTGTAGGAGTTTCAAAATGAAGTGGTGCTGGAGTTGTAGAAGAAAAATTTGTTGATAACTGATCAGTTGAGATAATAGATGAAGTACTTGTTGATGAAACCGAAGAATTGTCAGGAACAATGGTTGTTGTAGTTGTAGGAGGTTCTGGAGTTGTTGCTGATGTGATTGTTGGATTTGTTGGAAATGATGTGGTGATCTGAAGTTGGCCACTCTGAATGAGACCGTCTATGCCATTCCTCAGATTATCGCACCCATTGACTGAGATATTGCAGTAAGCACAACCCAACTCACACCCCGGGAACATTTGACATTCGAGGAGTTGAGCCTTGATTTCTACCAACGGTGTCCGGATCTGACCCACACTGGTTATTAAATAAGACGGCTTGTCTTCTTCAATAGCGTTAATTCTGGGACCACCGTGGTTTGGCATGGGGTTCTTATTGACATTAGGTGGTGGTGCGAAATTCAGAGCTTTTGAGTCTACCAGGTCTTGTACCTTCATGTGCAGGGCTCTGCACTTTTCTGTACTGTGGCCAGGTGCGTTGGAATGAAAAGCACACCTAGCATTGGAGTCATAATTCCTGGGTAGACTGTTGGGATCTGGAGGTGCCAACGTCCTTAGCTCAACTAGGTTGAGTTTCAAGAGTTGTGGCAGCAATGTAGCATATGGCATAGGGATCGGATCGATTACCCTGTTGGCTTGAGAAGGCCTCTGTTGGAAAGGCCTTTGCTGGTTATTGTTGTTGGTGTTGCTGTTGTTGTAATTTCTCGGAGGATACTGATTCTGTTGATGGTACTGAGGTTGCGGCTGATAGTTTTGTTGTGGAGGTTGATAAACTGGCTGAGGATGAGCTGGTGCGGGAATGGTGACTGCTGCCACTGATCTGTGAACATATTGGGGCCTGCCCCTGTTGGTGTGGATGGCATTGGTCTCGCCAGTTCTTCTTGGGCCTGCAAAAGGCTTCCTCGTACTACTGGACGAGCTTGCACCATTGTCTGTGATCTTACCCATCTTCAATAGGCTTTCAATTCTCTCCCCGGCTATGACAACATCTGCAAAGCTAGTGGAAGAGAAAGCAGCCAGCCTGTCAATGTAAGTCCCTTGAAGGGTGTTCATGAACATATCTGCCATTTCCCTTTCAGACATAGGTGGTTGAACAGCAGCAGCCAGTTGCCTCCATCTCTGGGCATATTCTCGGAAACTTTCCCTTGACGACTGTGACATTCCCATTAGGAGGGTCCTGTTGGGTGCCATGTCTAAGTTATACTGATACTGTCTGATGAAGGCCTCAGCCAGGTCCTTCCAGCATCTAATAGTTGCCCTTGTCAAGTGAGAGTACCATTCTCTTGACGCTCCAGTCAAGCTGTCTTCGAAATAGAACATCCAGAGCTTCTCATCCATAGTATAGGCCTTCAGCCTTCCCAGAAATGATTGCAAATGAGTCCGGGGGCATGAAGTCCCGTTGTATTTTTCAAAACAAGGAGGCTTAAACTTATGGGGAATCCTGACCCCGTCTACCAAGCCCATGTCCATGACGTCAAATCCCAAAGAGTTTTGAGACTCTAAGGACCTCAACTTCTTAGCTATCTCATCCAACCTTCTATCATAAGCTTCTTCCCCAGCACCCATTACTGTGAATTGATCCTCCTGGGGATCTTCTTGAAGTACCCTGGCTGCAGTGGCAGTCCCTTGAACATTTGCAGGGATGTTGACCTCAGGATGGAGATGTGGTCCAAATACAGGGGGATTTACATGAGGTTGGACCCTTTCATTGTTGCTGGTGCCGGCAGTCCCTATATGTGGATCTTCTTGATTCTGCCTTTCCACCATGGCCCTCAATCTTTCCTGGCTCTGAGCCATGTTGTTCATCACTTCCATAAATTGAGTCATTTGATTCCTCATCTCTAGCCTTTCGTTTGCCATTTGATTTCTGACCTCAGTAAGGTCCTGCTGCATCTGATCCATTTGAATGCCCGGAAGATTGTTACGGGTCGGATAACGGTGCGGACGGTTGAGGGGAAATACCCGGCGCCGAGCAATAATTCCTGAACATCACAACAGAGTTAGTGGCAATGAAATAAAAACCTACAAAACAAACAAAGGGTTAGCATGCAATGCAGTTATGCTTATTTGTTCTCAAGGTATCCGGTTTGGCATTCAGTTTTGACCCTTCCAGACCCTTGAAGATGCTGTTGATGTTGCTTTGAAGTGGAACTCGGATGGAACAAACTAATACATATATTACAAAAGCAAAATAGTACATAGTTTGTTTACAAATACAAGCCCTCCGAGGGGTCAAAATACATTACAGGAAAATAAAAGTTCATGGAATGAAAGCAACAACAAACAAATGGTCAAACACCAAGACCAAACTCATCCTCCCGAACTTCCTTGAGAAGTGCTTCGGTCACAGGATCAGCCGGACGCTCCGTGAGATTCCTGATGAGGAGATTCCGGGTCGTAACAGCTGCTGTTAGCTTCTTGTGCTGGCTTTGGTCCTTTGACCTCTTCACTCCTGCTTTGATCTTCAGCTCTGATATCTCCTTCTGGGCTGCTGCCAGGGCTTCTCGCTGTTCTTTTGCACTAGCTTCCAGTTGCTCTATCTTGTCTTGAACTCTCTTGTCCTCCAGAGTACGAGCCTCGGTGATCCTGACCCACCGAGCCTGACTCTCCTTCAGATACAAGTCTGTCCTCGCTCTCTGGAACTGAGCTTCCTTGCAAGCATTCTTCAGAATTTGTTCTCCAGCTTTGGGCTTCTTGATATAATCCCCAGACTTCTCAATCTTAACCAGATGCTCCACTCTCAACTTCTCCAATCTCTCAACCTCCCTCATACCATCACTCCTCTCCCGGAGGGTCTTCTGCAAAGCTTGAGTTAACTTCTCATTTCTTTCCTTCAAGCTTTCAAACTCCTCCAAACTGATAGTGGCAGGGGGTGGTGCTGAAGAAGATTCAGGCATATCTTCTATAGTAAAGGGCATTCCAGAGAATTGAGCCCTGGTACGGGACCATTCATAATATTGTGCTGAAGCCACATTGCTGCACTTCCCCAAAATGGTTATTCCCCTGGTTTGAACATTATCCCAGGCCCAGGCTGCCTGCCTAACAATAGCCAGATTAATCTTGTTCTCACAATAAAGAGTCTCAACCAAGTCCTGTGTCTTAGGAGTGTGGACCAATGCATAGCCCAGTTGCCTTCTGAACAGCAGAGGATTGTAATTGATACTACCCTTAACTCCTATTAGGGGCACATTGGGAAAATGCCCACAGCTGGTGATGATATCCCTGCCCTTGGTGCTCTGAGTGCACCATCTGATATCAGCTGAAGTTAAAGCGGTGAGTCTCTTAGCCCAGTTTTTCTGCTGATGAGGGTTCATAAATGCATCTGTCCTGGGTAGATGCCTGAGAAGCCAAGTGTGAAATAATGGAGCACAACACCTCACTAATCTTCCCCTCTGCTTTTCATTCCTCTGATGCACTGAGTAATAGAGGTCCCCCAATAAAGTGGGCACTGGGTTCTTCAAGATGAACAGATGGATTGCATTCTTGCTAATGAATCGAGGCTCATCTGCAAACAACACAATTCCATATATGCTCAAAGCCAACAAGGCACAAACAGCTTTCCACTCTCCTAAAGAAGCTTTCAGGGTGGCTTGAGAGATCAGGAAATCCAGATGGAAGCCAGGGATTCCAGCTTTAGAAGTCATATGCTGCTCAATCAGGACAGGTTCCAGATGCAGAGCCTTTGCTACTTCTCCATTACTAGGAAAGACCATCTCAGGGTTGAAAGGGATTCCACCCCTGATAGGCATACCAATTAATGATGAGTATTCTTCCAATAAGGGGCCCAGCTGAAAGTCTTGAAAAGTGAAACATCTTAGTGGGGGATCATAAAACTGAATGCAAGTGTGGATCAGGCTTCTCTGTGAAGGGTCCAGATCCATAACCATATCAAGTATATCTCCATAGTGTTCCCTGAACAATGGTATGTGATCTGGAGTGATCAGGGTCTGAATCCTCCTGATGTCAGATAGCTCTGGCTGGAAGAAGTGATAGGTGATGTTGCTCTTTTTAGGGGCCATGATGCTGAGACTGAGTAGAGACAGGTGCTTGATGATAACACTGAAGAATGAGCCACTGATTGGCTGGTGCAGATAACTGAAGTAGATAGCTGAAGCAAATGCTGATGAAGATAGGTCAGTACTGAAGATGGGGTCAAAACCAGAACCAAATGAAGATGGATACCCTGAAACACAAATAAGCAAATGTCAATATGATGCAATGTTTATGTATGCAAATGATATGCAAGGGTTTGTGACTGAGCTGGATCTGATCAAATGCCTTGATATAGGTCCAAGTATGTTCAAGAATTCCAGATGGAGGTCTATAAATCCGGTAACCAAGGTGGGGGACTCAAATAAAGAGCCACATGTCCAGGGTTTAGAATCACAAGAACTGTTCCAACATGGAGTATTCTTAATCAAGTCAAAGTAACAAGGGTATTCTGAGGTCAAGGTACCTGCAAACCTGTAAACAGCCCAACCCCCTCACAGGTGGTGTTCTAAAACAAGGATCCTCAGACTTGGATTAGTTATGAGAAGTGTAAACACTTCTAACCCGGAGGTACAGTGTTTACAATAACCATAAAAGTTCCTCCTCTAATTCACCTCAGTTTCTGAAGGTCAATACTAAAAGGTCATCCAGACTTAGCAGGCTTCCCAGATAGCCCTAGCATTGCAGGAAATCTGCAACACAGAGTTCTCAAGAAGAAACCCATATCTGAACCGTGTTTCATATTCCCGCACCAGACCGAGATGGAATGGGAAAGAATATGATTCACTCTAGCCTAGGTGTCACTCAGGTCCCAGGTATAGGACCTTAACTCTCAATGGAACACCCACCCACCAAAGCAAACAACAGATCCAGCCAGACAGCATGACAGTATGGTATAATGCAAAGCTGTAAAGAAAGCAGATAAACAACTGTACATAAAGCAAAAATAAAACATATATAAGCACAAATAAACACATAACACCCCAGTAAACACAAATCAATCAAGCGCTAGGAGGAACCCACAAAAAGAACCAGAAGCCCTGGTTGCAATATAAGGGTCCCCAGCAGAGTCTCCAAGCTGTCGCTCCCAAATATTTGCATCCCGGTACAAGCGCGAACGGTCGGCGAAAAGAACAATGAGAACACACAGCCGTGAACTCACTGGAGATGAATAGAGTCGCCAGCTAGGCATTTTTATCCCGGAGGAAAGGCAATGCTGCATAGACCTAGAAAGACATGGATAAGACGGTTGCGAACCAGAGAGACTGAGAAAGGGGGTTGGTTACAACCTGGGAAGGTATTAGCACCCAGATTGTCCGTCGTACTCGACGGGATCCACGCTTAAAAAGATTTGTGTTTTAAAGGGGTAGTGTCAGTGCAATTTGTGTATAAAAGAGCTGGAAAAGATGTACAGGTGTCAGTGTAAAAGGAGTGCAAAGTGTGTAAAAGAAGTGTCAGTGTAAGGAAAGAGTATGCTCATGATCATGAGGCTAAGAGAATGATGCTGGAAAGAGGGGGAATATACAGAGACTTTTGTTCGATAACCGTTAAGTTATGCCTACGTATCCTCTCGTGCAATGAGGAAGTCAGAACACCGTAGTTCGACCCAAAGAGACTGAAAGATGAATTGGCTTGTGAACTGCTTACTTGCCTATGCTCAAGTGAATGACCTGTCTGGCTCAGGTGCAAACTGTCTTGCATTAGACGGAAGAAGCGAGTTCTCGTTTGTGAGTGAAGATGATGAGAAAAGAATCCCGAAGGAGACGATTATTGTTTGTTTTTGTGTTTTCAGTCTTTTATTGCTTTTGAAAGTTTGTCATAAGTTAATGAGCTTAAGCCTAAACCAATGGATTTAGTAAACTCATCACATCTTCCCTCTGATTAGGGGTAATGAGAATACTTTAAGTGTGAAGTCAGATTCTCACACTTAATCACCTTTGGTGCAGGATTAAGGTCATTAACCTACTTGTGATTATTTAGATGTTTTTGTTGTTTTTGTTTAGTGTTTAGTAATGAGGTTAAGCCATAATCAAGGATTAAACAGACTCATTACACCATCCTAATAGAAGGATAATAGATGAGAATGTTTAAGCTGAGGAAAGCTCCTCAACTTAATCCATGGTTAGGGATTAAACTCATGACAAAACAAACCTTTGATTAAGTGGATTTTATTAGGTGATATGATGATGAAGTGATTTTTAGGGTTTGTAAGACAACTTGAGGGGGACTTGTCCATTAACACTAAGGTTAGTCCTTCTTAACCAATTAAGGAAGAATTAGAACCCTAATGCAAGGCCCAAGTTACAAGTGGGATGTCTTGATACTTATTAAGTGAATTGATTAAGAGGTTTAAACACATTAAGGGTTTAACACTTAGGATTAAAGTTATACACTCCATCCTAAGAGAAGGATGCAGGCATAAACTTAATCACAAAGCCTTAAAGCCTTTAGGGTTTAGTCCCTGATTATGAGATGAGAAGAGAAGACACAAAGAGACACAAAGGTAAAACTAAGAGGGGAGACTAATCAAAACCCTAATCATTGTCATGCTTGGTTGATCCTAAGGCTTGTGAGGTTTTCAAGAAGAAGTCTTCAATGGAACTACCAGGAAGCAGATGAAAGGATCAAGAGAAGCAAAGCAACTTGCTTCATTCAAGAAGTCAAGTCACTTGGGGAAAGAAAGTGGGAGGAAGAAGAATGAGCAAGCTCAAACTCAAACACATATAAAAATGCAGCAATGGATGCAAGAGAGATGAAAAGAAAAGTATGAGAAGTGAAGGCAAATCCACTTCTCAGAATCACTTACCACCTGAAAGGGTTAGGAAAGAAATGCAATGCAGTGCAAAATGGGATGAGATGACATGATGAGGAACAAAACCAGAAGCATAAACATGATGCTAATGATGCTATGAGATGCTACAAACATGAGGCAGCACATGGGAATGGACATACAAGTTTATGAATGCAAATTAAGCAAGCTAGGAACCATGATCATGCATGAAAAGTTATGAAGTGCACATGGCATACAACATGGCAAATACATGATGCAATGATCAAACATGCTTTCTATATGTCTTATGATGTCAAATGAATCAAATGGATGCTTGAAATGTCATGTCAAGTCATGTTATGCAAGAGAATGCAAGATGGATGCATATGGAAGCCCAAATTAGGGTTTATGAACCAAACATCAAACAAAAGTCAAAGTCAGAAGCAAACCCTAAGATAAAAAATGGAAAATGCCACACAAAGGACCCCTAATCCTATACTAAACCAATGCCCAAAGGAGAGGACTCAACTCTCAACCAATCTCAAGTTATGATTTTTACAAGTTTCTAGGGTTTTTAGGGTTCCTAAACAAAAGAAATGTCAAACAATTTGAAAATGCAAGATCAAATCATGGCAATTTAATCTCAAAAACTAAATGCTAAACAAAATGCAATGCAAAAAGAATCAATGTCCAACTCTTCATGGATAGGCAGAAATGATTTTTTGAACTTTGGATCAAATTAATGCATAAAAATGATTTTAATTCAATGAAAAATTACCAAAATGCATCAAGATCAAAAAAGAAATTTGGTTTGAAGGTTGGACAATGTTTCTAAATGTCTTAGAACATTCCATGAATTTTTTGGTGATTTTTAAATACCTAAAAGTATTTTTAATAAATTAATTTCCATTAATCAATTAAAAATAATCCTTTAAATATTTAAAAATACTTTTTTAATGCTAAAAATAAAAACAAAAATATTTTTGTGTTTGAAAAAATAATGAAACTTAGGATAAAAAATTTCATAATTTTTAAACAAGTTTTGCTATTTTAAATAAATTGGGCAAATAAAATGAAAAGAAATGAAATAAAAATGAATTTAAAATGAAGTCAACAGAAAGAATGGCTGAGATTGCATCTGGATTCAAAAATGTTGACCGCGCGCGTGAATGAAAGGCCAGGATTGCTTCTGAGTTAATTAGTTTAATTAAGATTTAATTAATTAATGAAAAAGGATTAGGGCATAATGATCAGATCTGAGCCATTCACACGCGCGGGAGGTCAAAGGGGTCAACTGATCCTACGCTCCAAATTCAAATGGCAATTAATTACAGGATTAAGCCCTAATGACTTTCAGGTGGCCGGAGAAGACCTCCGGTCGTCTTCTCCGGTGGGAACCCCACCTGAAAACCCCCCAAACTCTCAAAACTTAATTAAAACAAAATCTAAAAGCATGGAAATGATTCCCACTCACTCACGAACTAAAACCCCCAATCAAAACAAATTTATTCTTCCTGGAATGGCTGAATCGAAGCAAAAAAGAACTAGGGCAAAAAAGTTTCAGGAAGCAATTAAATTCTCATTTCATCACCATTTTCGAAACTAAAAGCATCAGAACAATCAGTGAAGCATGGAGAACAAGTTTAGAACTTAAAAATCCATTTCTGGAAAAAAAGTTCTTGGGCTACCTGAGATTCGAAGCTTTCACTCCAGCAACTTTCTGACCTCCCCTCCTTGTGAAATCCACTCCTTATGACCTCTTGATGATGCTTGAATGCTTTGGTGAAGTTTATGCTGGCTAGATGAAGAGTTTGAACAGCTTTTGCTCAAGCTCAGTTGAAAAAGGCAATGGTGATGCAGGCAGTTTCAGGCCAATGTGAGTGGTTCTTTGTGATCAGGGTGATGTTTTAAGAAGGTTTGTGGAGTTTGTTTGGATGTTTATGGCCTGTGGAGTGAGTTTCGAAAGAAACTGCAAGTTGGAGTGAAAATGGAGAAGTGGTGTTCTTGCTTGATTCAGGCTTGGTTCTTTGTTGGTTTGGGCTTAATGAGGCATGGTGAGAAGGTTGATGAAACTTGTTGGAATGTTTGTGAGTTGTGGAGGCAGATTCGAAGGAAGATGCAAGTGAGGGTGATTTTATGAATGTGAACTTGTGGTGTGTTTCAGCTTGGCTTGGTCATATGTTTTGCTTGCAAATGGATAACATAAAATAATCCTATAGGTCAGATGATTTGACCTGACCTTTATTGATTGGTAAGTTCACTTTTGCCAAAAGTCCACTCTTTGTGTAAGGAGGGTATGACTTGGTTCTAGGCTTGGTACAAGGGCTAGGGCTGGCGCAGCATGGTGAGGTGAGATGCTATGGCTGGTTCAGCATCCAAGAAATCAAGTGGGTGAGATGTGATGATAGTTTTTGCAAGTTGCTTACTTTTGAAACTTCATGAAAAAGTCTTGTTACACAAACCATTAACATGTGATCTTTTGGTCCAAATTTGATTTTTAAGACTTATGTGATGTTTGTGCATTGGTTTGAAGTGAACTAGAAGTTACAAATGGCCTTGGTTCATGATTTTGCAAATTTCTCATTTGGTGCACATCTTGAAAATAAGTGATTTTGGCCAACTTTGTCACACCATAACTTTTGATCCAAAATGAATTAGGTCATGTTCTTGTACTTTTTAAAAAGGGAAAAATGTATTCTACAACTTTCATGACCAAGGTTTTTCCATTTGAAGCTTTTTTGGATCAAGAATCAAGGCTTGAAAAATGACCTAAAATGACATATTCTTGAAAAGTCAACTATGCCCTAAAAAGTCAACTTTGCAAAAACTTCAAATTCTTGATTTTTGTGAACTTCAACCTTCTTCTATGATCAAATAAAGATCATATACACTCAAAATGATGAAGATCACCCCTTGGTTGGGTCATTGGGGGCCTCAGATGCCCTGATTTTGCACTGACTTGTCTGAAAAGTCAACCTTTGATCAGATGACTTCCCCATGAAATTTCTTCATGAAAATGGATATGCATACTCCCTATACCATATAGAGACCAATGGAAACAAGAATGACCAAAAAATTTGGAGTTATGGCCTCTGAAACCAAAACCCTAATTTTTAGGTCAACTGTGTAGTCAAACTTGGCTCTGCATCCACACCAATCCCAGTTCTTGTGATTCTTTGGCATTTTTGACTTTGAGAGGATGTGATATGATATAAGAACACACATGGATCCCTTTGAATTGATTGATGGCCTTTGGAGTGGCTCAGGAGGCTCTTGGATTGCTCAGATCACAAACCCTAGGTGCAGATGACTTAGAATCTATGCAGTGAACCAAAAATGTAATATGAGGTGATATGATTGTGTTTATGCATATGAAATGATCACAAGCCATGGTGTGAATGGGTGAGGGCAAATTTGGGGTGTTTACAACGTCCATCAGATAAGCATGATGAAGGACGATCATCAAGAGGTGAAGGACGATCACCTGGCAGGGTACGGCTGCTCTCGGGGTTTATCATGACATAGGACGAATGTCGGATAATAGGATCAATGACGGGGACGGCCATTGGATGAAAATGATGAGGGACGGTCATCAAAAATGTGAAGGACGATCACCTTAGCAGGGGACGACTGCTCTTTATCGCGACGTAGGACGAACGCCGGATAGAAAAAAGGTTCCACTGATGGAGACTCCGTTGGGGAAAGGATGAGGGACGGTCATCCAAAGGTGAAAGACGATCACCTGGCAGGGGGCGGTTGGCGAAAGTATCACGACATAAGACGAATGTCGGATAGAAGAAAAGTTGCTTTGTTGGTGACTTGCTGAGGATTGGTAAACACAGACGAGTGCTTATGCTTTAAAAAATAAAAGGTATAAGTGTTTGACGCTGTGTATAGATTAAAGATGCAGACGAGCATCCTTAGGACCATGATACGGTCGAGTATCGGTAGAAACAATCGCTGACGCGTGTTTAGAGATGATGGTCTAGACGAGTACCAACTGGTTAACAAAAAACATGGACGAGTGTCAAATCTGTTGAGGAGTGATATATATACAAGATACGGACGAGTATCAGAGACTTTTGTATAAGTATGAGTGAGTATTGGTTTTATTGGAGAAGTATGAGCAAGACACGGACGAGTGCTTGATCTGCTGGAGAAGGCATGACACGGACGGGTGTCAAATATACTATATATAAACAGGCATTTGTTTTGAGGATGCAAAGAGAGATACTTTGGCTTTCTGTGGGGATAGGATGACACAGACGGGCGTCGAAAAGAGTGTGTTATGAACAAGTATTCATTTGTAGAAAGTGTTCTGGTAACCTTGCTGGGGATGTATGACACGGACGAGTGTCAAAAGGAGCATGCATAGGTATCTGTATTTGTGAGTGCAAAGGGGATGCTTTGGCTTATATCTGCAGGGGATATGAGTTTTTAATACATTGCTGATGAAATACTGATGGTAATTGCAGGTGACTGGCTTGAACCTGGCTTGTGATCATGCAAATGTTTGATTTTTACCGTAATGCTCTGTATTAGACGGAATGCTACGCTTATTTGGTGAATATGATGCAAATGCTATGATTATGCAAAAGAGAAAACCATTCCGGGATTCGGATCCCACTGAAGATCTCTGGCTGATCTGCTTTGGAAGAATAACCCGGCTGGGGAAGAGATCAATGGATCTGTCAGGAGAGATAACTCTGCTTGGGGAAATAGATCTTTGGTCGATCTACCCGTAAGGAGAACTCAGCTGGGGAGAAGGAAACTTTCGTCACTTTGTTGGGTAAGGGTTTCAGGCATTACTGTTCTGGGGAGAGGATGGAAACTCTGTGGGGAGATAGTTCTTTCAACCTTACTGAGGATGAGAGATCTGGCACTCTGGTGGAGCTCTCGGCTGGGGAAGCTCCTGTTGAGTAGACTTATGCTGGGGATGAAGAGGCTTTGGCAACTCCGCTGGGGAAAAGCAGTTCAAATATTGCTTGAGAGATCCCGGTTTGGGAAGTAGTATGTTGGGGATTCGATGCTTGGTATGCCCCATGTTGCGTATTGAATACCTGCAACCTGTTAAGACAAAATAAACACATAAGTATTCCGAGATATCCCTTACCAGATTTCGTCATAAGAGTTAGGCTTTCCTGAAAGTAAATTTATTTCCTGCAAGCATTTATAAAAAAACGGCTCATTTGTTTTATGCAAGTGTTGTATCATGAACATCGAACATTTTGCAAACGAAAACAAAATATACAAAACGAGGTGTGATTGAAAATTCTGATTTTATTAATCTGGGTGCCCTGAATTGGCAAATACAGTCAAAGAAACAAATCCCCTGAAATGAGAAGATTGCTAAAAATGGAGAAAATAAAAGTGTTGGCAATGTTGACGACGACGCTCCAGTGAGCTTCCTTTGTTATGACCTGTATGACCTTGACGTTCTTCTCATCTTGCTTTCTAAAGAAGGTTGATTCTGAATGATGCTTTGTCCTTTCGAAGCTTGCCATGTTGTGAATGATATAGACGTATTCAGAATGCAGTTGTTCGCTTATTCCCTGATTTTGCGTGAATCTCCCTTTCGGGTTTTCAATCCACCGGGATATCCATTTTTGCCTGAGCTGTCCAATGCGGCTTTTCAACTCAACGGGTGTACATTTTTTTTTTCAATTTTCCCTTATTTTTTCCCGAGTCTTTTATTCTGTTTTTGACTCGCCGGGATGCCCTATTTTTGCCTGGACTTACATTCTGGTTTTATGTCCAGCGGATCATTTTATGCGAAGTATTTTTTAACTGCATCTAAATTCACAGGGGATAAGAAATCTTCACCATCCATAGTAGTGAGCATCAGTGCTCCACCAGAGAAAACCTTATTTACTATGAATGGACCATCGTAATTTGGAGTCCACTTGCCCCTGTGGTCTGTATGAGGAGGAAGAAGTCTTTTCAACACAAGATCTCCCATTTGGTATTCCTGAAGCCTGACTTTCTTATCGAAGGCTTTCATCCTCTTCTGATATAACTGCCCATGACAGATTGTAGCTAATCTCTTTTCTTCGATCAGATTCAGTTGGTTGTACCGAGACCGGACCCACTCTGCTTCTTCTAGCTTTACATCCATCATTACCTGTAAGGAGGGTAGCTCAACTTCAACAGGTAGGACTGCCTCCATACCATACACAAGCTGGTAAGGTGTTGCCCCGATGGACGTTCTGATTGAGGTTCGATATCCATGCAACGCAAATGGTAGCATTTCATGTCAGTCTTTGTAAGTAACCACCATCATTTGTATAATCTTCTTGATGTTTTTGTTAGCTGCCTCAACAGCGCGGTTCATCTTTGGCCTATAAGGAGAAGAGTTGTGATGTTGGATTTTGAAGTCTCGACACAATTCTTCCATCATTTTGTTGTTCAAATTGGAACCATTATCAGTAATGATCCGCTAAAGTACTCCATACCGACAGATGATGTCTCTTTTCAGGAATCTGGCTACCACTTGTCTGGTGACGTTTGCATATGAAGCTGCTTCAACCCATTAGGTGAAGTAATCAATGCCTACCAGGATGAATATGTGGCTATTTGAAGCAGTCGGTTCGATCTTTCCAATCGTGTCAATGCCCCACATAGAAAAGGGACAAGGTGAAGACATCACTTTCAAAGGATTTGGAGGCATATGCACTTTATCTACGTATATCTGGCATTTGTGGCATTTCCTGGCATTGGCACAACAGTCTGCACCCATTGTGATCCAGTAGTAACCTGATCTTAACAATTTCTTAGCCATTACATGTCCTCCTGCATGGGTACCAAAAGATCCTTCATGCACCTCATGCATCAATAAGTCTGCTTCTTTCTTATCAACACATCTGAGTAGCACCATGTCAAAGTTTCGCTTGTATAATGAACCATCAGCATTAAGGAAGAAACTACCGGCCAGCCTTCTTAATGTCTTCTTATCATTGGATGATGCCCCAGGTGGGTATGTTTGATCCTCTAAGAAGCTTTTGATATCATGGAACCAAGGCTTGTCATCTTTAACAATGTCCACAGAGAATACGTATGCTAGTCGGTCTAGTCTGGATACCGAAATCCGAGGCACATAATTTGCAGTTTGAACTTTGATCATGGAGGAAATGGTAGCTAAAGCATCTGCGAACTGATTTTTGTCTCGAGGGATGTACTCAAGTTTGACTGTTGTGAAGAAAGTCAATAATCTCCTTGTATAGTCATGGTACGGAATCAGATGCTCTTGGTGAGTGTACCATTTTCCGTTGGTCTGATTGACTACCAAAGCTGAATCTCTGAATACATTCAATTTCTTGATCCTGAGGTTAATGGCTTCCTCAAGACCCATGATACAGGCTTCGTATTCAGCTTCGTTGTTAGTGCAGGCAAAGGTGAGTTTTGCCGAGAAAGGCATATGAACTCCTTTAGGTGTAATGAGCACTGCACCAACTCCACGACCATTCACATTGACAGCCCCATCAAACATCATTGTCCACTCTTCTTCTGGGTCAGGCCCTTCAGTGTGAACATGCTCTTCATGATCTTTTGCTTTTAGGTACATGATGTCTTCATCAGGGAAGTTAAATCTCATGGGCTGATAATCATCAATGGGTTGCTCAGCCAGATAGTCAGACAGTACACTGCCTTTGATGGCTTTTTGAGATGTGTACTGAAGGTCATACTCTGTCAAAATCATTTGCCATCTCGCAACCCTTCCGGTAAGTGCTGGCTTCTTAAATATGTACTTGACGAGGTCAATTTTTGAGATCAACAAAGTAGTGTGGGTCAACATATATTGTCTCAGTCGGCGAGCAGCCCACGCTAAAGCACATCAAGTTTTCTCGAGCAGTAAATAACGTTGTTCACAGTCGGTAAACATTTTGCTTAGGTAGTATATTGCATACTCTTTTCGACCAGACTCGTCATGCTGGCCCAGCACACACCCTATTTATCCTTCTAATACTGTCAGGTACATTATTAGAGGTCTTCCTTCAATTGGAGGCATGAGAATTGGAGGTTCTTGCAGGTACTCCTTGATCTTGTCAAAAGCTTTCTGACAATCGTTGTTCCACCTGACTGTCTGTTCCTTTCTTAACAGTTTGAAAAGGGGCTCACAGGTTGCAGTGAGGTGAGATATGAACCTTGATATGTAGTTCAATCTACCTAAGAACCCCCGAACTTCTTTTTCAGTCCTAGGTGCAGGCATCTCTTGAATGGCTTTGACTTTGTCGGGATCAACCTCAATTCCCTTTTCACTTACGATAAATCCCAGCAATTTACCAGAACGCACCCTGAATGTGCACTTGTTGGGGTTTAACTTCAATTGATACTTTCTCAGACGCTATAACAACTTCAGCAGATTTACCAGATGGTCTTCTTCAGTAAGGGACTTGGCGATCATGTCATCCATGTAGCATTCAATTTCTTTGTGGATCATGTCATGGAATAATGTTACCATAGCCCGTTGATAAGTCGCACTGACATTCTTCGCTCCAAAGGCATTACCTTGTAACAAAATGTTCCCCAAGGTGTGATGAAGGTTGTCTTCTCCATGTCTTCGGGTGACACTTTTATCTGATTATATCCATAAAATCCGTTCATGAAAGAAAACACCGAGAACTGAGTTGTGTTGTCAACCAATACATCAATGTGGGGTAATGGGAAATCATCCTTCGGGATAGCTCTGTTCAGATCCCGGTAATCCACACACATACATACTTTGCCATCCTTCTTAGGCACTGGTACAATATTAGCGACCCACGGTGGGTAACTAGTTACAGCAAGGAAACCGGTGTCCCACTGCTTTTGTACTTCTTCCTTAATCTTCATGGCCATATCAGTGCGAGTACGACGTAGCTTTTGCTTCACTGGAGGACAAGCTTCTTTCAATGGCAACTTGTGCATAACAATATCCGTATCTAGATCTGGCATGTCTTGATAGGACCAAGCAAAGACGTCGACGTATTCTCGAAGCATGTCAATAAGCTGTCCTTTTACCGAAGCTTGCAGACTGGCCCCGATCTTCACTTCTTTCAAATCCTCCTCGGTACCAAGATTAACTATTTCAACCTCCTCTTGATGAGGAGTAATCACTTTCTCTTCCTGCCTCTACAACCTGGCTAACTCTTCAGGTAACTCATAGTCTTCTTCAACCCCTTCATCATCTTGATTAATTGGATTGTCGGAGTCATACAAGGTCATAGCAGTGCTATTGTCGGTGCAATCTGGAGGATAATCTCTGCAAGGGTTGAGATTTGTTCGTTTTAGTGATCAATTTTAATCTTGTTTAAAAAAAGTGAAAATGAAGTTGTTATTTTGAAAACATTGCCATTTTATTGTTTTGTACAAAAGTAACAAATGAAAAGACAGTGAACGAAAGAGATAATTGTTTGCAAAAGATGTCCGATATTCATTGATATTCCATTTGAACAAAATTACAATATGGCCCTATTACAAAGTGAGTCTTGACACCTTGGGCAAGGTGCAGGACTTGATGCATACTGAAAAAAGCAGGAAATAATAATTACTCTGCAGGAGTAACCCTTATAATTTCCTGGGAAGACCAGTTAAGGACTTGGTGACCCGAGATCCTTGGACGTATCAAGCTCTCCAGGTTGAGGTCTCTTTCTGCCTCGTCTTCCACGTTGTTAATAGCATCTGGGGTAAGCATCCCCCCATTGATGAACTTGGGCTCCTTAGCCGCCTCTGCTTGATCTTGTCGGAATGTTTTGTAACCCAAACCGAATCTGTCCTCCTTCTTCTCCACCGGTAACAGCTTGCCCCAGCCTTGGGCATTTCCATCTTCAACAACCTTCCGGGCTTGCTGATAGGAGATAATTTAAGTACCCATCCTATCCTCCTGGGATGCAGCAAATACTTTAGTCGTCGCCTCATTGACGTTCAGTGCTTCGAACCCTTGGCTCATGGTTTCATGGATTTCACTATCCATCTCAATGTATTTGTATGTAGCCAGATGGCTAACAAAGATGTCCTCTTCACCATAAATGGTGATAATCTGTCCTTCCCACTCATATTTCAATTTCTGGTGAAGGGTCGACGTAACCGCGCCAGCGGCGTGAATCTATGGTCGACCCAATAAACAGTTGTAGGCCGGCTGAATGTCCATCACATAGAAAGTAGTCTGAAAGACTTGCGAACCAATTATCATAGGCAGCTCCACCTCTCCAAGAACAGACCTCTTGGAGCCATCAAAAGCCCTGACCACCAAGTTTCTTGGTCGGAGAGCTATACCATCATATTCGAGCTTGACAAGGGCTTTCTTCGGCAAGACATTGAGTGAAGACCCAGTGTATACAAGAACATGAGAGAGCACAGCCCCTTTACACTCCAAAGTGATGTGTAAAACTTTGTTGTGATGACGTCCATCCGTTGTTAAGTCAGCATTGGTGAAACCTAGCCCATGGCTAGTATTAACATTAAACACCACTGTTTCAAGCTGATTCACTGTGATCTCCTCCGGCATGTAGGCAGCGTGCAAGACTTTAAGTAGTGCATCCCGATGAGCTTCGGAACACAACAGCAGGGATAAGATGGAGATCTTGGAAGGAGTCTGGTGGAGCTGATCCACAACCTTGTAGTCACTTCTTTTAAATATCCTCATAAATTCATCCACATCCTGATCAAATGACGATTTATGGGCTTCTTTTGGTGCAGGTTCTTTAGGTGCCACGCTTTTCCCTTTGGCTTTGGTAGCAGCCTCTGCCTCAGTACTAGTTCTTGGAGCTTGTGACGCGAAGAGGCGTCCGCTTCGGGTAAAGCCTCCGCCTCCCCCGATATTATCCACTTGGAGGTGTGAACCGAAGAATCAAGAAGGAATATTTCTCCTTTGCAGTAAAGATCTGCACCATAGTGCCATGGTACAACATTGTCTTTGTCATATGGAATGGGCCCTGGCACCGTGATGGTGACGGGGCTAACTGCAGCAAAGGTTGGAACAATTATTGTTTGCGGATCATAAAAGATGGTGACAAGACTTCTGGTGGATGTTGGTGGTGATTGATTGAAGCTTGGTTGTTGCTGAGATTGTTGTTGATAATTGTTGGAAACAGGGACCGTTGCGGGGTTATAATAGATAGTGACTGTGGAGACGTTGTTGTTGGTGGTTGTTGTAGTTGTAGAAGTAGATGCAATGGAACTGTTGTTTGTTGAAGTAATGGAAGACGTGGTTTCTGATTTTGTAGATGAGTCTGTAGGAACAATTGTCTTTGTAGTTGTAGGAGAAATACTTGTTATTGAAAAAGGAGTTGCTGGTGTTGTAGAAGCTGTTGTTGTTATTTGTAGAATACCTTCTTTGATCAGGCCCTTGATGTCATTCCTCAAGCTTACACACCCGTTCACGGAAACCTTGCAAGATTCACAACAGGCCTCACAACCTGGAAACACTTGGCATTTCAAAAGCTGAGCTTTATCCTCTGCCAGAGGTGTCTGAATACTTGCAGTATCTTCAATTGAAATCATGGGTGAGCCCTCCTCTATTGCATTAATCCTTGGCCCACCATGGCTGAGCATAGGATTCTTCGTGACATTAGGAGGTGGTGCAAAATTCAGGGCCTTTGAATCTACCAGATCCTGGACCTTCATGTGCAGAGCCCTGCACTTTTCTGTGGAGTGACCAGGTGCATTAGAATGAAAAGCACACCTGGCGTTGACATCGTAATTTCTCAGAAGGTTCTGAGGATCCGATGGAGCCAATGTCCTTAACTCGACAAGATTAAGCTTTAGGAGTTGTGGCAGCAATGTGGCATATGGCAATTGTATAGGGTCAATCACCCTGTTGATCTGAGATGGCCTCTGCTGAAAAGGACGTTGTTGTTGGTTGTTGTTATTTGTTGTTGTAGGATCTTTGTTGAGGAAACTGTGGCTGTTGAGGAAAGTGTTATGGTTGTTGAGTATATTGAGGAGGTGGAGTAGGAATAGTAATAGCGGCAACTGATCTCGGAAGATATTGGGGTCTCCCTCTTCCCATATGTACATAATTTGTTTCACCGGATCTGCGGGGCCCTGCAAATGGCTTCCTTGCACTGCTTGAACTGGCGCCGTTGTCAGAAATCTTTCCCATTTTCAATAAGCTCTCAATTCTTTCCCCGGCTATAACCACGTCTACAAAGCTGGTGGAAGAAAATGCAGCCAATCTGTCAATATAAGTACCCTAGAGAGTGTTCATGAACATATCTACCATCTCCCTTTCTGACATCGGGGGTTAAACGGAAGCAGCTAATTGCCTCCACCTTTGGGCGTACTCTCTGAAACTTTCTCGGGAAGACTGTGACATTCCCATAAGAAGGGTTCTGTTTGGAGCCATGTCCAGATTATACTGATATTGATGAATGAAAGCTTATGCCAAGTCTTTCATATTCCTAATTGTGGCCCTAGTCAAGTGAGAGTACCATTCCCGGGATGCCCTTGTCAAGTTATCCTCAAAGTAAAACATCCACAGTTTCTCATCCATGGTGTAGGCTTTCAATCTCCCCAGGAAAGACTGAAGATGGGTACGTGGGCAGGATGTGCCATTGTATCTTTCAAAACAGGGAGGTTTGAACTTGTGAGGAATTCTAACCCCCTCCACTAATCCCATATCCATGACATCAAAACCCAGAGAGTTTTGGGATTCAAGAGACCTTAGCTTTTCTGCTATTTCATCTAATCGACAATCATAGACTTCGTCTCCAGCTCCGACCACAGTAAACTGCTCTTCTTGAGGGTCCTCCTGCAAGGCCCTTCCTCCAGTATTACATTGGGTGTTTCTTATAGCATTGATGTCTGGGTTCAGATGAGGTCCAAACTCTGGGGGATCAGTACGAGGCTGTATGTAATCGTTGTTACTGGTACCCCCTGTACCTGGGTTGTTTTCCTCGGGAGTTTGTCGCTCGACTACCCTCTCAGTCTCTCCTGGCTCTGAGCCAAACCAGTCATCACTGCCATAAATTGATTCATTTGGGACCTCATATCTTTCCTTTCATTGGCCATTTGGGTCCTTACATTAGTCAAATCCTGTTGAACCTGATCCATTTGTAATCCCGGAATTTTGTTTCTTGTCGGATACCGGTGCACTCTATTAACGGGGAACATTATTCTACGAGCAATGTTTCCTGAAATCACAACAAAGTGAGAAACAACAAAAAACAAAAACCTACAAAACAAAGAAATAATGTTAGTATGAAATGCAATATGCCTATTTGTCTTCCAAGGGTATCCGGTTTGGTTCTTTGGTTTTGACCTTCCAGACCTCGAGAAAATGATGATGTTGCAGAGAGATAAAAGCCCATGAAATAATACAACAAAATGTGAAGATACATAGTTTGATTACAAATAAATTCCCAAGGTGGGTTAAAATACAACAACAAAATCAAAAGTACAAACAAAAGGAATTATAAGTACAAGGAAATCAAACATCCAATCCAAAGTCATCCTCTCTGACTTCTTTCAGGAGAGCCTCAGTCACTGGGCCAACTGGGTGCTCTGTCATGGTCCTGATAAGAAGGTTCCTGGTGGTAATGGCACTGGTTAACTTCTTGTGCTTATCCTGATCCTTTGACCTTTTCAACCCCACCCGGAGTTTCAACTCAGAGATCTCCTTATGTGCTGCTAACAGGGCCTTCTGACTCTTCCTCTCACTAGCCTCCAGCTGCTCTATCCTAGCTTGGGTTCTCTGATCTTCTTGTGCACGCGCCTCAGTGATCCTGATCCACCTGGCCTGACTTTCTTCTAAGTAATGCTCAGCTCTGGCCTTCTGAGTCTTTAGCTTCCTTGCAGGCATTCTTCAATACTAACTCTCCTGCTCTAGCCTTTCTGATGTAGTCATATGTCCTTTCAATCTTGGCCAAGTGCCCAATACGGAGCTTCTCTAACCTTTCATTATCCAGACGACTGTCATTTCTCTCCCAGAGGGTCTTCTTCAAAGCTTCAGAGAGCTAATCATTCCTTTCCTTCAATTTCTCAAACTCCTCTAAACTAACAGTAGCTGTAGGCTCCACTACTGATGGTCCAGGTATATCCTCTAAGGTGAATGGCATACGGGTGATCTGTCCCCTGACACGAGACCAGTCAAGATACTGAGCTGAGGCTATGTTGTTACACTTTCCAAGAATAGTTGTTCCCTTAGTCTGAATATTGTCTCAATCCCAGGTTGCCTTTCTGACAATGGCAAGGTTGTGCTGAATATCATAATAGAGGGTCTCTGTCAAGTCTTGCTCTCTTGGTGGATGTACCAAGGCATACCCTAATTGCCTTTTGAAAAGCTAAGGATTGTAGTTGATGCAACCCTTCACTCCAATCAGGGGTACATTGGGATATTGCCCACAGCTGGTGATGATATCTTTACCCTTGGTGCTCTGAGTGCACCATCTGATGTCTTTTGATGTAAGGGCAATCATTCTCTTAGCCCAGTTCCTTGGTTGATGAGGATTCAAGAAAGTGTTCGACTTCGTCAAGTGCCTTAACAACCAACAGTAGAAGAGGGGTGCACAACATCTGACCAATCTTCCCTTTTGCTTCTCATTCCTTTGATGCACTGAGTAGTAAAAATCTCCAAGCAAGGTAGGGACTGGATTTCTCAATAAGAAGAGGTGGATAGCACTCTTGCTTACAAACTTTGGCTCGTCTGCAAACAAGATGATTCCATATATGATGAGGGCTAGGAGAGCACAAACAGTCTCCCACTTCCCTACTGCAGCATGCAGGGTGGCCTGGGTAACCAAGAAGTCCAAGTGAAGGCTTGGGATTCCAGCCTTAGTGGTCATGCTCTGGTCAATGAGGGTGGACTCCAAGTGCAAAGCCTTAGCTATATCTTCATTCTTGGGAGCAACCATCTCTGGGTTGAAAGGAATCCCTCTCCTGATAGGGACACCTAACAACATGGAGAACTCTTTCATCAATGGTCCTAGCTGAAAATCTGGGAAAGTGAAGCATCTAAGAGGAGGGTCATAGAACTGGAGACAGGTGTGAATCATGCTCCTCTGGGATGCATCTAGGTCCATGATCACGTCCATAATGCCACCATAATGTTCCCTGAATAAAGGGACATGATCAGGAGTGATAAGAGACTGGATTTGTCTGATGCCTGTCAGAGTGGGCTCAAAGAAATGATAGGTGATGTTGCTCTTCCTGGATGTGTCCATGCTGACAATAGATGTCGGTGAGCATAACTGCTGATAAAGGCAACTGAAAAAGATGCTGGAGAAAAGTCTCTGATGAAGACAACTGGTGAAAAGAGCTAAAAAGAATCTCTGATGAAGATAATTGATGGAGAGGCTGGTGCAAATAGCCGAAGGATTCTGAGCAGTAGAACAGGTCAAAACCAAACCAAAGATAAGATGTGGATACCCTGTAAAACAAATAGACAAATTTTAAATGATGCAAAATGATGTATGCAGAATGATATGCAAAGGTTTTGTGATCAAGTGCTGAATATGTTATCTTCCTTAATAGGGTCCATGTGTGTTCATAAGTCTGAATGGAGGCTTAGAAAACCAGTAACCAGGTAGGGGACTCAAATAAAGAGTCACAAATCCAGGGTTTCACAAGAACAGTCCAAAATGATACAACCTTAAAACAATATTAGTAACAAAGGTATGATGAGGCCAAGGGTTCCTACAAACCTGTAAACATCCCAACCCCCTCACATGTATTGTTCTAGAACAAGGATCCTCAGACTTGGATCAGTTATGAGAAGTGTAAACACTTCTAACCCGGAGGCACAGTGTTTACAATAACCATAAAGGATCCTCCTCTAATTCACCTCAGATGCTGAAGGTCATAAAAAGGTCATCCAGACTTAGCAGGCTTCCCAGATAGCCCTAGTACTACAGGAAATCCGTAGCATAGAGTTCTCAAGAAGAGACCCATGTCTGAACCGTGTTTCATATTCCCGCACCAGACCGAAATGGAATGGGAAAGAATATGAAGCCACTCTATCCTATGTCTCACTCAGGTCCCCGATATGGAACCTTACTCACTCAATACCCCCTCCCACCAAAACAGACAAGAGATCCAGCACAAATGGTATGATGATAACAATATGAAATGCATATATAAACAGTAAATGAAAGCAATAAATAAAGCTGTACAGAAAAAAAATATAAAGCAATAAAAAGCACAAGTAGCACATAACACCCCCATAAACACAAATCAAACAAGCGCTAGGAGAAACCCACAAAAAGAACCAGAAGCCCTGGTTGCAAGATAAGGGTCCCCAATAGAGTCGCCAAGCTGCCGCTTCCAAAGATTTGCATCCCGGTACAAGCGCGAACGGTCGGCAAAGAGAGAAAATGAAGTGAACTGAATAGAGTCGCCAGCTAGACATTTTTATCCCGAAGGAAAGGTAATGCTGCATAAACCTAGAAAGAGATAGATAAGACGGTTGCGAACCAGAGAAACTAAGAAAGGGGGTTGGTTACAACCTGGGAAGGTATTAGCACCCAGATTGTCCGTCGTACTCGACGGGATCCACGCTTACAAGATTGTGTTTAAAGGGGTAGTGTATGTGTTATCTGTGTGCAAAAGCTAAGAAAGGAATTTACAGGTGTTAGTGCAAAAAGGGTGAATGCTCAAGAACTGAGGCTTAGAAGATAATGCTGAAAGAGGGGGATGACAAAGAGAATTTTGTTCGATAACTGTTAAGTTATGCCTACGTATCCTCTCGTGCAATGAGGAAGTCAGAACACCGTAGTTCGACTCAAAGAGACTGAAAAATAAATTGACTGTGAATTGCTTGCTTGTCTATGCTCAAGTGTATGACTCGTCTGGCCCGAGTGCTAACTGTCTTGCCTTAGACGAAAGAAGCAAGTTCTCGTTTGTGAATGAATGTGATGAGAAAAGAATCCCGAAGGAGACGATTATTGTTTGTTTTTGTGTTTTCAGTTTTGTTATTGTTTTTGGTGTTTTTCATAAGTTAATGAGCTTAAGCCTAAATCAAGAGCTTGTAAACTCATTATATCCTCCCTGATCAGGGATAATGAGCCTACTTAAGTATGAGATAAGTATCTCAACTTAATTGCCATGATGATGTAGGATTAAGATCATTAACCTACTTGTGATTATTAAGGTGTTTTTGGTTTTTTTTTTAGTGTTAAGTAATGAGTTTAATCTCTAATCACAAATTAGTGGGCTCATTACACCATCCTAATAAAAGGATAATAGATGAGAACACTTAAGCTGAGGAAGATACCTCAACTTAATCCATGGTTAGGGATTAAATTCATTATATAACAAACCCTTATTAAGTGGATTTTAATTAAATGGTGAGATTAAGAAATGGATTTTAAGTTTGTAAGACAACTTGAGGAGGACTTGTCCATTAAACACTAGGGTTAGTCCTTCTTAACCATAAAGGAAGAATTAGAACCCTAATGTAAGGCCCAAGTTACAAGATAAAGTCTTAGTGATTATTAAGATGATTTGATTAAGAGGTTTAAACAAATTAAAGGTTTAACACTTAGGATTAAAGTTATACACTCCATCCTAAGAGAAGGATGCAGGCATATCCTAATTCCAAAGTCCTAAAACTTTAAGAGTTTAGTCTCTGATTATTGAGATGAGAGGAGAGACTCAAGGAGACTCAAAGGTAAAAAGCTAAGGGGGACTAATCAAAACCCTAATTATTATCATGCTTGGATATCCTTTGGTTTGTAAGGCTTGAGAAAAATCTTCAAGGAATCCACCAATGGAAGAAGCAGAAGAAAGGAGGAAGAAGTAGAAGGATAAGGTACTTACTTCATTGAAGAAGATAAAAAACTTAAAGAAAGAAAGTGAGAAAGATGGAAAACAAGTGAAGAAGTTCACTCAAAAGACAAGTAATAATTCAAATGGAAGAGATAAGAAGAAGTGAGAGGTGAAGGCAAATCCACCTCCCAAAATAACTTACCAAACCTGAAAAGTTAGCATTGATGCATAAGATATAAAGCATAAGGAAATGAAATGAGATGATATGAGATGAAATGACCAAAGTCAGAAGTGTTTATGAAATGTAAATTTCATGTGAAATGATGCAAAGGCATACAAAATGCATATGAATAATCATACAAGAATGAGAAGTCATGGAAGCATGCTTTGAAGTTTGAAAACACATGAAAGTTAATGAAGTGAAATGAATGCAAATCATGGCAAATGAATGAAAAAATGATCAAGCATGGTTCTAACATGTCCTAAGATGTCTAAGGTGACATATGAATGCAAGAAATGTCATGGCAAGTTCATTTATTGATGCATATGCAAGGTGAATGCAAGTGAACCCATAAAATTAGGGTTTTATGGAAGTATGAGATGCAAATCAACAAAACAGAAGCATATGACATGATAAAAATTTGCAATCAAGCTCAAACAAACCCTAATCCCATATTAGGTCACACCCAAAGGAGAAGGTCAGAAGCCTAACCAATCAAAAGTTATGAATTTCCTAAGTTTGCTAGGGTTTTTGGATGGTTCAAAGGGAAAAATGCAAATCAATTTGAAAATGCAAGATAAATTCATGAGATAAATGACCTATAAACTACATACAATATGAAAATCAATGCAAAAAGAATCAACTTCAAACTCTTCTTGGTTAGGCAGAAATGATTTTTTAAAGTTAGGGTTCAAAAATATGATTTTAATGACCCTTAATTCAAAGAAAATTCACAAACTATGATCAAAACTAAAAAGAAATTTGTGTGAAGAGTTTGAAAATGTTTCTAAATGCATTGGGATGTTTCATGATTTTTTTGGTGATTTTTAGAAACCTAAATGAATTTTTAATTAATTAAAAGAATTTAATTAATTAAAAATAACATTTAAATATTTTAAAAATACTTTTTTAACACAAAAAATAAAATAATAATTATTTTTGGAATGAAAAAAATATTTAAAGTCAGAATGCAAAAGAAAATATTTTTGTGATGCTTTTTGATATTTTAAATTAATTATGCAAAAGAAATAGAAAGAAAATATATTAAAAATGAATTAAAAGGAAAGTATGCAGATCCTAAGGCTGAGATTTAAACTGGGTTGGAGGAAATTGACTGCGCGCGCAGATCAATATCCCACATTCAAACTGGGCTTTAATTATGCTTTAAATTTAACTAATCAGGATTAAAAGTTAATGACTCATCTGGACCACACGTTCACTAACCCTAATCATCATCTAACGACTACAAACGCATCTAGGCAACTAACCCTAATTAGGGTTCTAAACACTTTCAGGTGACCGGAGCTAGCTCCGGTCATCTTCTCCAGCAAGCCAAACATGCTATCTCCTTCCTTAGGCTACCCCAAACCCCCAAACTCTCCAGAATCAATCCCCTAATCATTCTAAACAAGAATCAGGCCACAAACAACATTTATCATTCATCTAAAACAAGATTCGAAGCAAATCGTGAAAATAAACAAAACTTTCAGAAGTTCAATACATGCTCATTTCTCAATCATTTTCAAAACAAATCATATCAGGATGATCAGTGAAGCATGTAGATTCATTTAGAAACTTAAATAGCAAGTTCTGGAGAAAAAGTTCATGAAGCTACCTGAGTTGAAGCTTTGTGTTCTTGAGCTTTATGGCCTCCCTCTTGGTTCAAATCCACCCCAACGATCTTCATGATGATGAAGATGAGCTTAGAGCAAGCTTGTTATGGCTATTTTGAAGGTTTTATTTCTGAAGTTGTAGAAATCATATTTGTGTTTGGAGGTGTTTTAAGCTATGGTGATGGGTGGAAAATGATCCTGGGGTGATGCTGAGTTGATTGGTGGAAGAGTTTGTGATTTTTGTTGGTTGTGTTATAAGATTCGAAGACTTGAAGTTTTTGCAAATTTTTGGCAATCTGAGCTTAGGGTTACCTTCAGGCTTGTGTGTTATGTTCTTTGAGGTCCATGATGTTTGTATAAGGTGTTCTGATTGGTTAAGAGAGTTGTTGTGGCATAGTGTGATTGGTATGGCTTCATTTGAAAAAAGTCAAGGAAAGTGTACCACAAGCATGGGCTCGGGCCAGAGGTGATCTAAAGGGTGGATTTGCCTCAGCTGACTTTGTAGAGAGCCATAGAATCAGATTACATGAGCTGGCACAAGTGGATGAAGAGTTTCATATCATTTTGCAATTCTTGGAAGTTTTGGCCCTTTTGTGATTTCTTGAAGTTCAAGTCATGAAAATGCTTGGTTCAATGCACAATTCTGATATTTAGAGGCCCAATTGACATATTGTGAAGTGTTTGTGTCCATTTGAAGTCATTAGAATGCTTTAACACGCCAATTTGCAAAATCCCTCTATGACATAAAACTTGAAATTATAGGATTTTTGCCAACTTTGAAAGGCCATATCTTGAGTTCTAGGATGAATCAAGACATGTTCTTGTACTTTTTGAGAAGGGAAAGATCTAATCTACAACTTTCATGACCAAGAATTTTTCATTTGAAGCATTTTTGGTTAAGAAAGAGGAGGTTGAAAAACTTTCCCAAAATGGAAAGTTTGCATTTCAAGTCATTTCCATTTTTGGCAAGTTTGCAAATGGCTCAAAATTCTTCAATATTGTGAACTTCCAACCTCTTATATGATAAAATAAAGATCATATAACTTCAATTTGATGAAAATACCCCTTTGGTTCCATTGTTGGGGGCCTCAGATGCCCTGATTTTGACTTAACTTGCTCAGGAAGTTACCCAGTGATCAGATGACTTCCACAATGAATTTCTTCATCAAACTTGGTAAACATGATCCTTATAACATCTTAAGAACAATAGAAACAATAATGGCCCAAAAATTTGGAGTTAAGGCCTCTGAAACCAAAACCCTAATTTTGGTCATCTGTGTAGTGAAACCCTAGCTCTGCTTCCATGCCTTGGCTAGTTCTTGTGATTTCTTGACTTCCATGAACCTTGAGGAGAATAATATAATTATAGAACATACATGGACCCTCTTGGAAAGCTTTTAGGCCTTTGGGATGGCTCAGATGGACTCTTGGATTGCTCAGATCACAAACCCTAGATGCAGATAAACTTGAACTATGCAGATGAAACAAATATGCAATATGAGGTGTGATGCAAAAATGCAAAAATGAAAGATCACAAGCCATGGTGTGATAAAGAGTGAGAGAAAATTTGGGGTGTTTACATTGGTCAAGAGTATTACCGGCCGTAATAGGTGTTACAGGTTATAATAGGTCTCTGAATTTTGTACTACGAAATTGTTTCGATCATAACTTTTGATCCGTAAGTCTGTTTCAGACGTCGTTCGAAGCGTTAGAAAGATAATGCGATATATTTTTCAATGAAAATGGTTTTTCTTCCATTAGGTGAATTAATTATTGTGTAATTGGGTAAAATGGCATGCTATTATGTGTTATATTGCATATGATGTGTACTAATGGCATACTGCCACACAATGTGATAATATCATATAAATGTTGAATGTTTATACAGTTTATATGATATTGGATAAATGTGTGTGTGTAGTTTGGTTAAAGTCTCGATGCTTTAATGTGATGTGTTGGATGGAGAAATATGTAGTGTCATATTGTATGATGTGAGTCCATACAAGTATTTCATGAGTCTATAATGTGTCATGTATTTCATGGTATGCATAAGTTGTGAGATAAGTTGTGTTCCCATGTGGGGTGTGAGCATCATATCTGAATTCTAGTTGGATAATCATGTGGTTATTGTGGTGATCATGTACCCATGTGGGGTGTGAGCAATCGTGGTGGTCGCGTGTCCATGTGGGATGTGAGCGACTTACTGGAAATTCCAACAGGAATTGTGATCATGAAAAAGAGATCGAGTTCTGAAGGGAACAAAATGGTACCGCATGCATAAAGTCTTCATGTTGATCTCTTTGTATTACATTGTTATTCCATTAACGACTATTATGTGATGAACTTTTGATTAAATGTGGTGTGATATATGTGCTTAGCATGTGAGATATGGGTGATTTGAATTATACATGTGATTTCTATACTTTACATGTTATTATGCAATTCTGATATAATTTTGATTTCTCACCCCCTTTGTTTGAATGTTGCCTTTACATAGCCATTATGCAGATAATCCGCAATAGTGGCGTCTGCTCTGATACATAACACTGGGTCGGGGATAATGCTTATGTTTTCTTATGTCAATTGTATTTGATTACCTTACATGAGGACTTTGTTATAATGTTATTACTTTCTTTGAATTAGTTCAATCTTTGAATTACTTGCATGAGGATTTTATTATAGGTTTAAGAGATCACAACATAGAAGATAAAACAAACATAGAGGAACCAACAACTCTAATATTCTAATTATTAACAATAATTTGTCTGCAACTATTCTATAGAGTCCATACATTCATAAATTTGAATGGCCTAACTAAATCAAACATACCTTTTGTCACAAAAGAGAAGAATATTGTAATGGTGTAACACCCTAAAACTCCGACTCATTATATATAAAAGATAAACATATATTTTCTCAAATATAGGTGTTACACATGCTCAACTTGCATCCTTCATCAAAGTAATATCATAAAACATGCACTCGAGTAAAAAATAAAAACTTCAAATAATTCATTTATTGGTCTCAACATAATTTAACTTATTAAATTATCCAAATGACAGAAGAAAACATAACATATAACAAAAACGACTCGCCCTTAGTGTTACATATCAAAGTGGAATCTAGAAATACTAAGTAAACTCAACAAAATGATATAAAAAATGAAGTAGGCATATACACCAATCCTTCTACGTAACAACTAATGCTCCTCTACCTGAGTATTTGTACCATTAACCCAACTATCCACACAAGCAAAAAAAAAAGGGGTGAGAAATACGTCCATAATGTTAAGGCTATAATTAATAATTAGGATAGTATCATACACAACATTCACCAACACATGAATTATTCATAATAACAATAATCAACTCACAATGAAAATATGCATGCAATGCAATCAAGACCTCGAATCTAATGTATGTGGTACCAATCCTGGACATCATAGTTGTGTTATTGATTTTGTCCACTCACCGATGGTTCCCCTTCGAATCCCGACTCATCATTGGTCCCCTTTTTTGAAACATAGACTCTTCATTGGACCGAGTTCTGTACATATATCGCTAACACACATGGTGCATGATATGCAACAACAACATACAAATGCAATGATTATCATATGTTTTAAACCGTAATCATCTCCAAATAAGGCATATAATTATAACTCAATAATATACAATAGTTTCTTTCTAACTACACTTCTCAACAAAGGTATATAATTATAACTCGACAATATATTTGTAATCATAACTAAACATATGATTATATATATGGATAACAATTCATCGACAAGGAAACACATAATTCTACAGCCTTTACAATGTTAACTTATAACTTGTCATAGTTTTATTAGCATACTCTAGCCTTAACTCACCACTCATGAAAATAACTTTGAACATGTCCGAGTACTCAAATTAACTCTAACAACTCAATAACCTTACTATAAACTGCTCAACAACTCAAAATTTAACCCTTTTGCATTGGCAGCCTTAAAAAAATAAAAATATAACTCATACATAAACTCTAGAGTGTCAAAAGGCTCCAAATTCAATTCTAATGTATCGTATACCTTCAAATCCAACTCTAAACCTGTAAAAGGACTCTAAACAAATAAAAATATGACTCCAAACTCATCAAAAAGTAACGAATAATCACAAATGACTATAAACTCATCAAATGACTCATGACTCTAAAATAGAATGTATGGCTTCAAAATAACTCAAAAATTTATAGACTTGTGATAAAATTATGAAACACTTCCGTTTAATATATCACTAAACCCTCTTGTAACACAACTGACCTCACCTCAAACGGATTTATGAAACTCAAGTTACGCGGGAAAGAAGATAACTAAGACATAACTGAAATTAGAATACACTTATGGTGTAAAAACCAGAGAATTTCTACTATTGTAGTACTCCTAGACTTAATTTCCCCACTTATATTATTGCATTAGCTTTCTAACGCAATTGACGGCACCACAAACAGAATGACGGAACTCAAGTTACGCATGAAACAAGATGGCAGATCTCATTCTTTGTCTATTTACGATTTTATGCATTTATCTCCCTATTGAAAAAATCCAAAACTCGCCTATTTCTCCTATTTGGGTTCTCACTGTCCCAAAAGCATACATATAAATATAGTCTTTGAAAATTAAACATTTATGACTTATAGTGTAACCATCGATACTCAAACAACTCTGCCTTATCAAGGCATCAACTTATAAACACACCAGTATACTTGGACAAAGATAGACCAAAACTCAATAATAACAATACCATATAACATGATAATCAAAAGTAAAATATTATCATTGATCACCTCAATGATTTTTCCTAAGCCTTTTTTTTCCACAACATCAAATATGAATAAAGGAAGGAAGAAGACATGAGGGTAACGACCCATCACTACTTAGGTTTCTCTCTTTCTACATATTTCCAATAAAACACATACTAACCTGAAATTCTGTGATCAGGTATGAGATGTCCTATGAGATGTCCCAACACTTGACAGATTTAACCAAAACTTAAAATGCAAGAAAATTAAACAACACAGAAGTTTGTTAACCCAGTTCAGTGTATAACCACACTTACATCTGGAGGCTACCAAGCCAGGAGGAAATCCACTATAAGTAATATTAATTCTAGACTTAAACTACCCAGTTTAATCTTTCACTTAATATCTACCCAATGCAATTTCTACCTAAGACACAACTTAGATATGAGTACCAACTCACTCCCCCTCAATCACACAGTGATCAAGTTTACAAGTTTAATAAAATTGAAGACATTCTTCAAACAATACAGCTTGATCTTACTTCACAGTTTCAATCAAGTCACAAATGCACTTTTGCTTAAAAGCTCATAAAGTGGTACAATGAAAACACCTGCTATTAAAAACACTAGACACCCTATTTGGTCTTCTGAAATTCGTACTCAATTCTGTGAGTTTTTGTTGATTAAATAGGTGTTTGTAATTTGGGCTTTATGTAGGTTAATCCAGTCCTAAAAGCATGCAGCTTCCACCTTGAATTTAGGGTTTGTTACTTCCTATATTCTAGGTGATTTAGTTCTTCTGATTAATCTGAATCCTCATAATAAAACTCCCTACAGATGCGCCTTGTTCTGTTTTTATCCATCCATAATTAATTCCAGATAACTCTCCTTAAATATCTCAGAACAGTTAGTCATTAATTAATTCTGGTAGCAGGTTTGAGATGTCTCAACATCTGTTGGGACATCCTGAAAAACTGAACTTAAGTCATTTACACAATGTCCCAACATCTGGTGAGACATCCTGAAATAAGTTCTTATACTCTGTTTAATAATGTCCCAACATCTGATAGGACATTCTGAACTGAATTCAATATTTCTTGTTGGTCAAAAATTCTGCCAATTCTAAACATCTACAAACTCCCCCTTTGGCTAATTTTTGGCTAACATCTTTTCTGGTTATCAGAGTGCAGCAGAAGATCTTTTATCAGAGTATAACATTACTTTTCTGTTGAATCAAATTTGAGATTACTCCCCCTCAAACATATATGTATCCAGTCTTGTTGCAACAGAAAAACACACTTATTCAGTTCAGAAGCAAACAAATTTTCATTCATAATCAAATAGCATTACACATTGTTGTTGTTGGTGTTGTTCTCCCCCTTGTTAGACACAAATTTTGGGGCCAAAGAGACTAAATCTAAATTACAATGCAGCTGTCATTACATTTGTCCTCACATACAGTTAATCACTCAGACTCCTCACTTTCAGTTTCTTCATCATCCTCAGTTTCTTCATCAAAAGCAGCTTTCTGATCACCTTCACTCTCCAGCCTTTGGATGATTTCCTCAAGCTTCTGCTTTCTTGCTTCAAGTTCTTTGCAAGTGGTCTTCAGTTCAGCAATCAATGCAGCCTTGGAGATTGGAGTCTTGGCAGTTGAAGGACCTGCAGATGTCCCAAAGGGTGCTTCAACATCTGCTGCATGATGACTTAGGAACAGTTTGTAGTGAAAGGCCAGAGGGCTTTCTCTCTTGCAGATTGTGTCCTTCTCGGTGAGTATTCCAGGGTATTGACTTAGCACTATACCACACAGCAATGAAGGAAAAGCTATTGGCAGCTTTGTTGCAGATGAGCTAGCATGCTTCAAGGTCTGATCAAAGATGTAGGCACCATAATCCAGCTTAGTCTGAGTGCCCACAGCATAAATAAACCTGCCCAAACCAGTGGATATTGAAGATGTGTGATTGGTAGGCACCCAGTTTGCTGTACCAATCCTGTTCAGCATGGCATATTTTCTTGTCAGCATGCTCACTGAGAGCTTTCCTTTCACTGGCCAAGCCTTGACCTGATTTGCAGTGATAACCTTGCAGACCTAGTTATCAGTCTTCCCTAGCTCATTTGGTCCATCAGACTTTCTTCCAAGGTATTGGTTGATGATCTGAGGAGAGAACTCTACACACCTGCCTCTAACAAAAACTTTTCTAAATTCAGAAGACTTACCATTGGCACAATCTTCCTGAAGATTGACTATGAATTCTTTGACAAGAAGCTCATAGCAGGGAGAGAGATTGGAGACTGTTTTGAAGAGGCCAGCAACAGAGATGAGGTCAATTAATTCAGTGCACTCAAGTGCATTACTGCTCAGCTCTCTTTCAAGTGCAACCCTTCTTTGGTACACAAACTTCCATCTGTTAACACTTGAGACATGATGAAATGAGATGTTGTCCAAAGGGGCTTCTGGAACAGCAGTTGAAGCCCTAGAGGGTGCTGTTTTCTTCTTTGGAGGAGATGTTGGGACATCTGTTTCAACATCTGAGTCTGAGGGAGTGACAGCTTTCCTCTTTTGAGTTTGGACTTTACTCCATTGTTTTGTAGGACCAAAGACAGTTTTGGCTTTGTCTTTCTTTGGGGTAGCTTGCTTCTTCTCAGGAACTGCATGTTCTGCTTGCATATTTCCTTTCCTAGACCTGAGCCTTTTGGCTATGCTAGGTCTTACAGAGGCAATGATCTCTGTATCAGAATCCTGCTAAAGATTCACCACAGGAGGAGATTGAGCAGTCTCTTCTTCAGCTGGTTGATCAGCAGAGATATGCTCTTCAGTTGAGGCTTTGGTCTGATCCTCAGATTCTTCTTCATCACTTTCATTTGAGGCCTTTTTCTGGTCCTCAGATTCTTCTACAGCAGCATCAGATGAAGCCTTTTGTTCATCCTCAGATGTTTCAACATCTATTGGGACATCCTGTTGATCAGGAGTGTCCTTTGCAGCTTGAGTTTGTTGATCATCTTGTGGAGCTGGCATGGTGTTCAGAGGGATAGATATGCCACTAACCACTCTTTGTTCAAAAAGAATCTTGTTAACTATCTCTTTTATGGAAGCATCCACATATTCAGAAGATTTTGGAGGCATGTTTGCTGGTGAAGGAATGCCTTTGGATTTGCTGCAGACTTGATCTTTTGCTCTTTTTGGAGTTCTTGGCTTTTTAGCATGAGGAGCACTTCCTCTGATTTCGTCCAATGGAGTAGACTTCATGGGTACTACAGAGATGGGGGTTGCATGAACCACATCTTCTTTGTTGAGAACTTCTTCAGGAGTGTTAGGGTTTTGAGACATTTTCAAAGAAGATGGATGAAGAGATTTAGGTTTGATGATTTCTGAAGAACAGCTAGATGATGCAATTCGCTTTTGATAGTATGATGAGAATATGGATAGCTGAATGTGAGTTGTTATTATATAAGTAGCCGTTACATTGAAAATGATTAGGAATGGAATACCCAAGGTTCTTGACCAGACTGGTGTTGCCATCTGGTACTTATGCCACACAATGTCATATGACATGTTGGCACATCTCATTAACTGCTAAATCTCACATAAACAGATTCCCAATTTTCCCCTTAAGTTCTCAAATTGTGTAGCATCCAATGCTTTGGTAAAGATATCAGCCAACTGCAGATTTGTAGCTACATGTTCCAATGAAATCACTTTTTCTTCTACAAGATCTCTGATGAAATGATGTCTGATATCAATATGCTTGGTCCTGCTATGTTGGATAGGATTTTTGATATGTTAATTGCACTTAAGTTGTCACAGTACAATGTCATGACATCTTGTGGGACATTGTACTCAGTGAGCATTTGCTTCATCCAAACCAACTGAGAACAACTGCTTCCAGCTGCTATATATTCAGCTTCAGCTGTAGATAGGGATACACAATTTTGCTTCTTACTGAACCAACAAATCAAATTGTTTCCTAGAAAGAAGCATCCTCCTGAAGTGTTTTTTCTGTCATCAGCACTTCCAGCCCAATCAGCATCACAGAAGCCAGTGAGAATTGGTTTGCATCCATGAAAGTACATTATGCCATAGTCACAAGTACCATTAACATATTTAAGAATTCTCTTGACTTGATTGAGATGACTGACTTTTGGATCAGCTTGATATCTTGCACATACACCTACTGCAAATGCTATGTCTGGTCTGCTAGCGGTCAAGTATAACAAGCTTCCAATCATGCTTCTGTATAAGCTTTGATCTATATTCTCACCATTTTCATCTTTAGTCAGCTTTAAATGTGTGGGGGCAGGAGTTCTCTTATGAGTAGCATTTTCCATTCCAAATTTCTTGACTATGTTCTTGGTATACTTGCTTTGGGAAATGAACATGGAGTCTTCCATTTGCTTTATTTGCAGACCAAGAAAGTATGTTAACTCTCCTTCTAGGCTCATTTCAAATTCAGATTCCATCTGGTTGACAAAATGTTTGACCATCCTATCAGACATCCCACCAAAGACAATGTCATCTACATATATTTGTGCAATCATGACATTTCCTTCTTCATCTTTAATAAACAAGGTTTTGTCAATTCCACCTTTCCTGTACCCTTGCTTGATAAGAAAAGTAGTCAGTCTTTCATACCATGCCCTTGGAGCTTGCTTCAGACCATAAAGAGATTTCTTTAGTTTGTATACATGATTTGGACAGCTTGGATCAACAAATCCTTTAGGCTGTTCTACATATACCTCTTCATTAAGATAACCATTTAAAAAAAGCACTTTTCACATCCATTTGAAATAGCTTGAACTTTAAGATACAAGCAATTCCCAAAAGTAGTCTGATTGATTCAAGCCTTGCTACTGGTGCAAAGGTTTCATCAAAGTCTACTCCTTCAATTTGTGTGTATCCTTGAGCTACAAGTCTAGCTTTGTTCTTTGTAACAACTCCTTGTTCATTTGACTTGTTATGATACACCCATTTTGTTCCAATCACATTTATGTCATCAGGTCTAGGAACAAGATTACACACTTCATTCCTTGTGAATTGACCTAATTCCTCTTGCATAGCACAAATCCAGTATTCATCAGTAAGAGCTTCCTTGATGTTTTTAGGTTCTATTTTAGAAACAAAACAAGAACCTGAAATCACTTCTCTTGATCTAGTGCTCACACCTCTGTTGGGATCACCAATTATCAAATCTTTGGGATGATCCTTCTGTATTCTGATGGAGGGAGGTTTGCTGGATTGTTCTGTCCTTGCATCAGTTTGAGTGAAGTCATAATGACCACTCTTTTCTTCAGCTTCAATCTTGATATCAGCAGATGTTCCAACATCTTCTGGGACATCTGTAGGAGCATCATCAATTATCACATTTATAGACTCCATGATAACCTTGGTTCTAGAATTAAATACTCTATATGCTCTGCTGTTTATAGAGTATCCAAGAAAAATCCCTTCATCACTTTTAGGATCCATTTTTCTCCTTTGCTCCCTATCTGCCAGAATATAACAGTTATTTCCAAACACATGGAAGTACTTAACTGTGGGTTTTCTGCCCTTCCAGACTTCATAGATTGTGGACAAAGTTCCTTTTCTTAGAGTAACTCTGTTGTGGATGTAACAAGCTGTGTTCATAGCTTCAGCCCAGAAGTACAAAGGTAACTTTTTAGCATGGATCATAGCTCTTGCTGATTCTTGAATAGTTCTATTCTTCCTCTCAACATTCCCATTCTGTTGAGGAGTGATTGGTGAAGAATATTCATGATTGATTCCTTCTGAAGAGCAGAAATCTAAGAACTTTTGGTTCTCAAATTCTTTTCCATGATCATTTCTTATTCTGATCACACAGCTGGATTTTTCCCTTTGTATTCTTTGGCATAAGTCTTTGAATACATCAAATGCATCAGACTTTTCCTTGATAAAATTTATCCATGTATACCTTGAAAAGTCATCAACCACTACATAGGCATACCTCTTACCACCAAGGCTTTCAACTTGCATAGGTCCCATAAGATCCATATGCAATAGTTCCAAAACTTTGGAAGTTGTCAGATGTTGGAGCTTTGGATGGGACATCTTGGTTTGCTTGCCTATTTGACATTCACCACATATTTTTCCATCATCAATCTTCAGTTTAGGAATACCTCTTACAGCATCCATAGATATTATCTTCTTTATGCCTCTGAAATGAAGATGACCTAGCCTTTGGTGCCATAGTTTCACTTCTTCTTCTTTAGCTAAGGAGCAAGTTGAAGTAAGACTGAAGTCTTGAGATTCCCACATGTAACAGTTGTCTTTAGATCTGGCTCCTTTCATGACAACCTCTTTTTCTTTGTTAGTCACTATGCATTCAGTTTTAGTAAAGTTTACACTGTACCCTTGATCACATAATTGACTTATGCTGATCAGGTTAGCAGTTAAACCTTTAACCAGCAGCACATCATCTAGTCTTGGAACATCTTGACAGTCCAAGGTCCCAACTCCCTTGATTTCTCCTTTAGCTCCATCTCCAAAGGTTACATACCTGGATGAATGTGACTTTAAGTTTACTAGCAGATTCTTCAATCCAGTCATGTGTCTTGAACATCCACTGTCAAAGTACCAGTCTTCTTTAGCTGATACTCTTAGTGATGTATGTGCTATATATGCAGCATTTTTCTTTGACTATTTGAGTTGAGATTTCTTTTGATGCCTCTGCCCTGTGTGCTGTTCATTAGTAGATCTCCAAGATTGATTGTTGATCTTGTTCTTGTGTATGTAGCTTTGATCAGCCTGAATGCTGGCTTTTGGTCTCCATACCTTCTTGATGACTTCTGTCTTCTGCTTAGGAGGTTGCTGATTTCTTTGATGTTTATGCAACACTTTCTTGGTAACTTCCATTTTCTGCTTAGAAGGTTGCTGATACATCTGACTTGGATATCCATGCAGCTTATAACAATGAGGTTTGATATGTCCAAATCTTCCACAATGATGACATCTCCATCTTTGATACTTCTTCTTCATTTTGTTCTTTTCAGAATGTTGAGACATCTGTTGGAACATTATGTTTGACTTTGTGTTCTTTTCCTGATGTTGAAGCATCTGTTGGGGCATCTTGTTTGACTGTATGGATTTTGAAGTAGTTTTGCTAGAGCTAGCTTCATCTTTATGTACTCTGTTAAATCCCAGTCCACTTTTATCCCCTGAATGCTTATTGTTGTTGAGAATAACATCCAGTGTATTTGAGCTGATGTTCAACATTCTAACAGATTTGGACATGTGTTCCAATTTGGAGTTGAGAAGACTTACTTCACTTTTCAAGGTGTCAATTATTTCTTGATCACTTGCTTTTTCATCTTCTAGTGCCTCCTTCTGCTTCTTTAGCTTTATAACCTCACTGCATATTTCAGTACTTCTTTTGTATAGATCTTTGTAGGCTTGCTCAAGTTCTTCAACAGTAAGCTCCCCATCACTGGAATCACTTTCAGATTCACATATGTCGCTCCCGGGATTTTCATCCTAGTACAAACGCGAAAGTGGCGCGGAAAGGTTAGAGTCGCCAGCCAGACATTTTTATCCCGAATGAATGGGAAAGGTAATGTTGCACAAACCTGAGGAAAAAGGAAAGGACAAGGTCCTGCGAACCAAAGATCGAAGTTCGGGAGTCGGTTACGACCTGGGAAGGTATTAGCACCCCAGATCGTCCGCCGTACCCGACGGGATCCACGCTTGCTTGTTTGTTTCAAAGGGTGAGAAAATATAACTGCTGCTGAATAAACCGCTAACTGGAAATGGAATTGAAATGAGAAAGGAATAAGAAAAGAGAATGGAAAGAAAGGGGAAAATGTAGGGAAAATAAAGAATGTGCTCGAACGGGCCCTACCCCGCTGCCTACGTACCTCATCGGGATAATGAGGATCAGAGTCGACGTAGTTCGCCTAACCTAGGCGGGAACTATTTGTTTGTGTTTTTTACAGCTGGAACTGCGTATGTCTATGCTCAGGTGTTGCAGGCTCGTCTGGTACGAGTGCGTTAACCGTCTTGCATGCGAGACAAGTCGTCGCGAGTTCGCGTTGTGAGTGAATGAGATGAGAAGAGAAGTTCCCGCAGGATAGGTCGCTTGTTATTGTTTGTTTTTGGTCTTTTAAGAGAAGTGTTTTGAATTTGTTTGTGAACGGTCTTGTACTAAGACCTATCCATCGCGGGAAGTATTTACACCTCGCCCCGAAACAGGACGCGTATAAACACTCCGCAACAAAGTCTCGTGTCGTACAAGATTGTTCGGTTTTTATTAAGTGTTTTATTGTTTTTCTTTGGAGGTGAGAAAGAGACTCAAGTTGATAAAAGGAAAAAAATCTAAGGGGGACTAAGACTCAATCCTAATGTATTATGTATTTAGGGAGATCCTAAGGGTTAGTGAGGTATTCTAATCCTAAAGATAAAAAGGCAAAGAGGAAGAGAAAAGGAAGAAGAACACAACTTACTTCCTAATGAAGATAAGTTGGTCCTAACAATGGGGAATCCTACCAAATCACAAATATGGAAGGAAAAATGAATTAAAAAGCCTAAAAGAAATGCATAAAAAATAAAGGATAAAGTGAAGTAAACTTACCTCAATCTTCCCCACTACAAAACAAATGGTTAGTGTGCATTTTATATTAAAGAATAAGGCAAACACACATTAATTAAATCCTAATTAAACTTGGACCTAAACTAGACCCTATTCTAATCCTAAAGGAACTAAAAAAATGCTAAAACCAAAATACAGCACCTATTACAGCCCCTTAATACACAAACAGCTATGAAACTAAGCCTAACACCCACCAGCTTTTTACAACCAGCATGCAACATGGAAAAGAAGGTGTAAAAAGCCAAATGCAGCATGCACACATAACAAACAGCACACTTTTTACAGCCCTTATGCATAACAACAGCTATGAAATGCAAAATCCAGGATGACTTATTTTCATTTTTTAATGTACAAACCCAATTAAAAATGCACTAAACACATCACAAACATGCATTTGAACATGGATCAACATACATCAATGCAAGAACATGAACATTATTGAATGATTATACAAGAATGCATCACATGGCTTATGCAACAAGTAATGCAAAAAATGTAACACTTAGACATGGCTTTTGAACATGGTGATTATTGATTATGAACATGCAACATAATGATTCAACAAACATACTAAACTCAATGCAAAATTCAGAATTTAATTGATGCATATGACATGATAAAGTATGCAACCAAATGCATCCAAATGCACATACATGTGATTATGCAAAAATGCAACAGTACATCAACATAATAAAATGCAAAATGATTTAATGCCATGCAAACATATAAAACCAGAATGCAAAATGATTATTACATACCTAATGATATATGAACATAGCAACAAAATGCAAGAAATCAAGGCATGCACAAAGAAACACAAAAATGCATAAAACGCAACATAAACGGAATCGTGTCGAAACGACTCGAAACGGGGGAACTAGCTACTGGAAATGGATTCAAAAATTCCCTAAAATCACTACCTAAACATGTATGAACATTAGAGGCACTAGGAAGCAAGATTGAGCAAGAAAATAGGCTAAAAATCCAAAAATGGACAGCGTTAATCGATTAACCATATAGGTTAACCCGTTAACGGGCAAAAAAATCAGCATTTTGGCCAAAAAACGCATGCGTTAACCGGTTAACCATATGCGTTAACCGGTTAACCCTGAACAAAAAGTGGAAAATGCTTTTGAAATAAGTGCTTTTGGCCACAATCTTGCTTCTAATGATCCCTAACATACCTAGGAACATGCTAACACTAATTTCTACTTATTTTGAGCTTATTTACACATGCTAGCACTTATAGCCATTAACACCTAAAAATCCAAATTCAACAAAAATCACAATTCACAAGCAAACATAATTGGAACGGAATTGATTTCGACAAAAGCGAAAAGCACTTAAAGAATGCCAAAAGTGGCGAGATGAAGAGAATAACTTAAAGAAGAAGTGATTAAGATCACCAACCTACGAAGCGGAGGATTGCTTCGGTAATTGTTGCAAGTATCGAAGCTTGAATCGAAGAGAAAACCGAAAACCGAGAAATCGCAAAATAAATGCGTTCTTGAGATTGAATCTTCGTGCGCTTCCGATAATCCGATAATCCTCACAAAATTCAGTAGCTTCTTCTTCTATAATCCACAATCAATGAAGGTTGGAGGCTTAAGCTTCAAGATCTTCAAGTTTCAATGTGAAACTTGAAGAGCTTATTTGAAAAAGCTTTGGTGAAAGGGAGAGGAAAAGTGAGAGAGAAAAAGTGCTTCTCAAAGAGTGAAATTAGAAAAAAATGGTGGGAACCCTTTTGGTTTGGATGAAAATGGCTTAAATAGAGACTAGGCTAGGAGCTAGGTTTGGGTTTGGGGCCCAAAAATTAGGTTTGGGATCCAAAATTAGGTTTGGTAGTTAGTTAGGGTTAGGGTTGGAAAAAGGGAATATTCCTTGGAATATTCCTTGGAACACTCTAGAAGATGGTGGAAGGTGGTGGAAGTTTCCAAGGGAAATGGAGTGGAATTGAGATGGAAAAATGAGATGGAAAAAATGAAAGGAAGAGTGGAAAGAAAGTGGAAGGAAAGGTGGAGGGAAATGCAAAACCAACTAACTTTCAAATGATTTTTCTTTGATTTTTTTCATGATTCCTCCATCGTTTATCGACCAAATATGAACCATAGGATCATTGTAACCCTAATTTCACGATCTCGATCTTAAAAGTCCGGAGTCGACCCTTTTTACCTAGCTCGGTCGCCTTTTCCCCGATTCCTCGATTTTCCGTCATCCGGCCAGTCGAACCCCTTCCAAAATGAACTTGTGGACGAGATTTGAACCCTGGGCACTTGACATCATATATAAATCAAAGAAATCCACTTCGAACCAAAAATTTTATGTAGAAGCCCTGTAGAAATGAAACCCTAATTCGGCTCTTTTCCCTCAAGAAGTATTGCACTGCTTGCCTCCTTCAATCAAACCAAAACTTTCCATGACTTGTGGCTTCAAGTGAAGACTTGTGGGATATTGTGAACCCTTTGCACAAGGTTGAGAAACTTTGTGGCCCTTCGGTAGCCTCTTCATAACTTTCGGTTGCTCCGATCATTGATCACATACCCACGCCTCGGCTATGCTATATATGATGCAATGTTTTTGGTTATTTTATGAATCTATATATGCAAAATGCTATGCAAAATGTTGAGGAAATGAGAGGGCAAATTTTGAGGTATTACAGCTGCCCCTATTCAATCAACTGCAGACCTGAACGGATAATTGCAACAGCTTTTAGACGTTCAAGGTATGGAGTGATTGAATACTCGAATAAAACCTGAAAATTTGTACACCGAGAGCAACAGAAATGCCATCTGCCCATTTATTTATATATCTTTTTTCGTTTTTGACCTCTGAATAGGTAGCGAAAATAGAACCAGGTGGAAATATGCTGGGAAGAATGCCATCCTCGAACGACAAATCAAAAGATCCTCGGATCTAACACGAAACCATCCACGAATGGAGACGCAAAGGTATACCAGCCTCGACTGATAACCAAACACAAAGCTGACCTCAGATAGACTTTGCAAAAGAGACAAACTGACCTCAATCAATAAGCTCAAAATGTGAACTACTATCCTCGAATAATAGCCACAACAACAAGACCAACCGCAGAAGGACTTGAAGAAAAGAAATGCCATCCTCGAATGACAATCCAAAAGATCCTCGGATCTAAAACGAAACCATCCTCAAATGGAGACGCAAAGGTATACCAGCCCCGACTGATAACCAAACACAAAGCTGACCTCAGACAGACTTTGCAAAAGAGACAAACTGACCTCGATCAATAAGCTCAAAATGTGAACTACTATCCTCGAATAATAGCCACAACAACAAGACCAACCGCAGAAGGACTTGAAGAAAAGAAATGCCATCCTCGAATGACAAATCAAAAGATCCTCAGATCTAACACGAAACCATCCTCGAATGGAGACGCGAAGGTATACCAGCCTCGACTGATAACCAAACCAACAAAGCTGACCTCAGACAGACTTTGCAAAAGAGACAAACTGACCTCGATCAATAAGCTCAAAAAGTGAACTACTATCCTCGAATAATAGCCACAACAACAAGACCAACCTCGGAAGGACTTGAAGAAAAGAAATGCCATCCTCGAATGACAAATCAAAAGATCCTCGGATCTAACACGAAACCATCCTCGAATGGAGACGCAAAGGTATACCAGCCTCGACTGATAACCAAACACAAAGCTGACCTCAGACAGACTTTGCAAAAGAGACAAACTGACCTCGATCAATAAGCTCAAAAAGTGAACTACTATCCTCGAATAATAGCCACAACAACAAGACCAACCGCAGAAGGACTTGAAGAAAAGAAATGCCATCCTCGAATGACAAATCAAAAGATCCTCGGATCTAAAACGAAACCATCCTCGAATGGAGACGCAAAGGTATACCAGCCTCGACTGATAACCAAACACAAAGCTGACCTCAGACAGACTTTGCAAAAGAGACAAACTGACCTCGATCAATAAGCTCAAAAAGTGAACTACTATCCTCGAATAATAGCCACAACAACAACAAGACCAACCTCGGAAGGACTTGAAGAAAAGAAATGCCATCCTCGAATGACAAATCAAAAGATCCTCGGATCTAACACGAAACCATCCTCGAATGGAGACGCAAAGGTATACCGGCCGCAGGCGGTAACCATAAACAAAGAAAATAGGACAAGATGGAACGGGATCGTTGTACACAAACGAGAGCCCAAGCAAACAGGACCGTTGTACAAAACGGGAACCTGCGACGCGAATGTTGTACCAAACAAGACGCGGAATAAGTGACCAACATTGACCTGAAAAGACAAGGATGTCTGAAAAATGATATTGGTATCCTCTGTGCGGAGTACTTCAGGTTGAGAAGATGTTATAAGTCGTACGTGATATACCTCAAAACTGGCCCATGCTGGCATGCATATGTTTGAATTTATGGCGTAATGCTCCATGATGATGGAAATGCTACGCTTTGGAAGATGCAAATGCAATGATGATTATGCGAATGACAATGCAAAGAAGATCTCCTAACAAGGGGACTGCAGGTAATTCCATATAACTTGGCTGGAAGGAAACGATGATCACTGCATTGATCTGGCTCGTCCTGATGAGGAGGAAACAACTCTGCGGGGAAAGTTGTTAATAATTCACAGGCTCTGAATAGCTGCCACTGCCAAAAATAAATTGGACTTTGAGATTGGAGCGCCAAGACCCTGCTGGAGGTGGACCCTTCTTGAACTCTGATGGGGAAGTGAGGACTTCCTGGGAACCCAAGGCATGACACTGCTGAGGAAGCAACTGCTGGGGAGGCAAAATACTCTTTACACTGTTAAGAATTGCCCCTGTCTGCACGGAGACTTCTGCTTGGGAATTGTACCCACTCTCTGCTGTCTGGCAAGGTGAACTTTCCATTTGCACATGGCTGGGGATGATTGGAGACACCCTAGGAGACATTTGTTTCTGCTCAAACAAAAGGGAACGCCCATCCTGGATAGTGATCTTTTAGCTCTGTTAGCAACACCAGTACCTGTACCTGCATGAACACAATCGATAATACCTGCAACATAGAGAATTAGTTTGGGACCTGCTTGCCCCAGGATCATAGCATGAATCATTGTCTAGGTATCTCAGCACCCTTTCAGAGTTGAATTAAATGTTTCTATTCTCCTGCACGAGTTAGAAAAGCATTCAAATGTTCATAACACAATGCAAGTTACCATTTGCTAGACGTTTTCACAATCAATCAATGCTAGATGAAAAATTAAAAAACAAAAAAACTGAAATGGTCAATTGACTGAAGTTGAATTTTTATTGATTTTGACAGGTGGCCCTGAATAGGCAATACAAAGGAAGCGGTTCCCTGGAATGAGGGAACAACTAAAAGAAAAACAAACTACCCTATTGGCAATGTGAAAAATGAATCTCATCAAGTTTCAACCCCGTTATGACTCGTATATCTTCAAGACGTTCCGCTCTCTTGCCTCTTGAGAAAAAGTAAGTGAACTGATCTTCAACCTTAGGATAGCCTCAACTGTAAGTAGGTCATGGATCTCGCAGATCGCAGTCGTTCGTGTTAATCCCTCTTTTGCGTGGATCGCCCTTTCAGGTTTTCAATCCACCGGGATACCCTTTTTTGCCTGAGTTGTCCGATGTGGCTTTTCAACTCAGCGGGTGTACATTTTTTCGATATTTCCCTAACTTTTGCCCGAGCCTTTTATTCTGTTTTTGGCTCGCCGGGATGCCCATTTTTGCCTGGATTATCATTCTGTTTTTATCCAGCGGGTCCTTTTTACACGAAGTATTTTCTTACTGCATCTGCGTTGACAGGGGATGGAAAGTCTTCTCCGTCCATGGTTGTCAGCATTAAGGCTCCGCCTGAGAAAACCCTTTTAACCACGAACGGTCCTTCATAATTGGGTGTCCACTTGCCCCTGTGATCGTTGAGAGGAGGAAGAATCCTTTTCAGCACTAAGTCTCCTGGCATGTACCTCTGGGGTCGCACCTTCTTGTCAAAAGCTTGCTTCATTCGTCGCTGATACAACTGTCCATGGCATACAGCTGCTAGACGCTTCTCTTCAATGAGGCTCAATTGATTATATCTGGATCGGAGCCATTCAGCTTCATCTAGCTTGATGTCCATCATCAGCCTCAAGGAAGGGATTTCCACTTCGATTGGTAAGACTGCCTCCATACCATACACCAATGAGAATGGAGTTGCCCCAGTTGAAGTGCGTACTGATGTTCTATACCCATGCAACGCGAATGGTAACATCTCGTGCCAGTCTTTGTACGTCACAACCATCTTTTGAACAATCTTCTTGATATTTTTATTAGCCGCCTCGACGGCGCCATTCATCTTCGGCCGGTATGGAGAAGAGTTGTGATGTTCTATTTTGAAGTCTCGACACAAGTCAGCCATCATCTTGTTGTTGAGATTAGAACCATTATCAGTAATGATCCTTTCAGGGACTCCATACCGGCAGATGATGTCCCGTTTAATAAATCGAGCGACCACTTGTTTGGTGACATTAGCATAGGAAGCAGCTTCGACCCACTTCGTGAAATAATCAATAGCAACTAGAATGAAGCGATGCCCATTAGAAGCTGTTGGCTCAATCTTTCCAATCATATCGATGCCCCACATAGCGAATGGCCACGGTGAAGACATGACACTCAACGGATTCGGAGGCACATGGACCTTGTCGGCATAAATTTGACACTTATGGCATTTACGGGAATATTTGCAACAATCAGATTCCATGGTAATCCAATAGTATCCCGATCTCAATAATTTCTTGGCCATGGCATGTCCTCTAGCATGGGTACCAAAGGAGCCTTCATGAACCTCCTGCATTAACAGGTCTGCCTCGTGTCTGTCTACACATCTAAGCAGCACCATGTCAAAGTTCCGTTTGTACAACACACCATCCTGATTCAAGAAGAAACCTCCCGCCAGTCTTCTAAGAGTTTTCTTATCTTTACTGGATGCCCCAGCCGGGTATTCTTGAGCTTTCAGGAATTGTTTGATGTCGTGGTACCAAGGCTTGTCATCTTCACCATTACCAACTGCGAAGACATAAGCCGGTCTTTCTAGACGAGAGATCGAAATTCGAGGCACGAAATTTTCTCGGCATACTTTAATCATGGATGATAGGGTTGCGAGAGCATCGGCAAACTGGTTTTCGTCCCTAGGAACATAGCTCAGCTTTACTTTGGTAAAGAAAGTTAACAGCCTCCTGACGTAGTCTCGGTAAGGAATCAAACGAGCTTGATGAACTAGCCATTTGCCATTGACTTGATTTACTACCAAAGCAGAATCTCCGAAGATCTCAAGGTTCTTGACTCGCAGGTCTATTGCCTCTTCGATCCCCATGATGCAAGCTTCATACTCGGCCTCGTTGTTAGTACACTCGAAGGTCAACCGAGCAGCGAGAGGTGTGTGGACTCCTTCTGGGGAGATAATAACAGCACCTACTCCACTCCCATTCATGTTTACAGCTCCGTCAAACATCAACTTCCATCTGGATTCAGGGTCGGGCCCCTCCTCCGGAAGTGGTTCTTCATGGTCTTTCGACTTGAGGAACATGATGTCCTCATCTGGAAACTCAAACCTCATGGGTTGATAATCATCAATCGGCTGCTGGGCCAAGTATTCTGACAACACACTCCCCTTGATTGCCTTTTGTGAAGTGTATTGTATGTCATACTCCGTGAGTATCATCTGCCAACGGGCCACTCTTCCTGTCAAAGCCGGCTTCTCAAAGATGTATTTTACAGGATCCATCTTGGAAATTAGGAGAGTAGTATGAGTCAGCATGTACTGTCTTAGTCGGCGAGCAGCCCATGCCAAAGCGCAGCAAGTTTTCTCGAGTAGTGAGTATCGTGTCTCACAATCGGTAAACTTTTTGCTAAGGTAATAAATGGCATGCTCTTTTCGACCAGACTCGTCCTGCTGACCCAGCACACATCCCATCGATCCTTCCAGCACAGTGAGATACATAATCAGAGGTCTCCCTGGCACTGGAGGCATAAGAATTGGTGGTTCCAACAAGTATTCTTTGATTCGATCAAAGGCTCGCTGACAGTCTTCATTCCATTCAATGGCCTGATTCTTCCTCAGAAGCTTGAAGATGGGCTCGCACGTGGCCGTCAGGTGAGAAATAAACCGTGCAATGTAGTTTAATCTCCCCAAGAAACCACGCACTTGCTTTTCAGTCTTTGGCTCAGGCATTTCCTGGATTGCTTTCACCTTGGCCGGATCGACCTCAATTCCTCGTTCACTAACAATGAAGCCGAGCAACTTGCCAGAACGAACCCCGAAGGTGCATTTATTCGGATTTAACCTCAGTCTGAACTTTCAAAGCCTGTCAAATAGTTTTGCTAGGTTGACTAAGTGTTCTTCTTCCGTCTGGGACTTTGCTATCATGTCATCAACATAAACCTCAATTTCATGATGGATCATGTCGTGAAACAACGTCACCATTGCCCGTTGGTAGGTAGCTCCTGCATTCTTTAAACCAAACGGCATGACCTTGTAACAAAAGGTGCCCCAAGGAGTGATGAAAGTTGTCTTTTCCATATCCTCGGGAGCCATCTTGATTTGATTATAGCCTGAGAATCCGTCCATGAAAGAGAACACGGAAAACTGAGCAGTATTATCGACAAGTACATCTATGTGAGGTAGAGGGAAATCATCTTTGGGGCTAGCCCTATTCAAATCCCTGTAATCCACACACATTCTGACTTTGCCATCTTTTTTAGGAACCGGCACGACGTTAGCAACCCATGGAGGATAACTAGTCACGGCCAAGAAGCCAGCATCAAACTGTTTTTGCACTTCTTCTTTTATTTTGATTGCCATGTCTGGACGTGTGCGCCTCAACTTCTGCTTCACCGGAGGACAACCTTCTCTGAGAGGTAGCTTGTGTACCACAATGTCAGTGTCTAAACCAGGCATATCTTGGTAGGACCATGCGAAGACGTCAACGTACTCTCGAAGCATAGCCATCAAACGAGTCTTGACAGATTCTTCTAATGCAGCTCCGATCTTGACTTCTTTCTTGTCCTCTTCAGTACCCAAGTTTATCACCTCAACATCTTCCTCATGCGGCTGAATCATCTTCTCTTCCTGTTTGAGCAGTCTGGCCAATTCTTCGGGTAAATCACAATCCTCTTCACCTTCCTCATCGGCTTGATAAATCGGATTGTCGAAGTCATACTTAGCCATAACAGGGTCGTCATTGATAAGATCCGGTGACGAGCACCTGCATGAATGATGATTCATGCAAGGCTTTAGCAACAACTTGAGAAAATGGGAAACATTGCCATTTTTAAAACTTTTCTTTCTTTTTGAAAAACAAAAGTAAAAAACGAAGGACAGAGAACATCATGAAATGAATGTGAAACGTCAGTTTTATTAATGATTGCGTTAATGAACAAATGAACCCTTACAAAGAGACACTATGCCCCGGGGTAAGACATAGTGCTTTAGTACAGGAAAAATAGAAACAAGACATTATTACTCTTCGAAGGAAGTGACCGAAATAAGCCTTTCCGATGTCCAGTTGCTAAGTTGAGTTCCTGGAGCGGCAGGCCTGATCCATTCATCCAAGTCACAGTCACTATCAACAGCTTCATCCTGCACAGCACTGATGTTCTCGTAGTTTACCATTCCCGCACTTGTGAAAGTAACTGGGCTCTGACAACCTTCTGTACTTGATTCAGACGGAGATCTTCCAGGGTGATAGCCAATCCCAAACATGTCTTTCTTCTCCGACACTTCTACCGGGCTGCCCCAGCCTTCCCGGATCCCGGATTCTACCAATTCACGCGCTTGTTTATAGGAAGCTATGGAAACTACCTTCTTCGGTTCTTCAGGAGAAGTTGCTACTGCAGATGCTTGCTCAGACAAGGGCTCAAAAGCTTGACAAGGGGTCTCGACTATTTCGCCATCCATCTCCACATATTTGAATGAGGCGAGATGACTAACGAAAATATCTTCTTCCCCGCTAACTGTCACAACTTGACCTTCCCAGACAAACTTTAATCTTTGATGAAGTGTAGAAGAAACCGCTCCTGCCGAGTGTATCCAGGGCCTTCCAAGTAAACAACTATATGCCGGCTGGATATCCATCACGTAAAACGTGGTATTGAAGACTTGTGGACCTACCTTGATAGGTAACTCCACCTCTCCAAATACCGATCTTCTTGATCCATCAAATGCTCGGACTACTAAATCACTGGGCTTTAACACCACTCCATCATAGTCCAGCTTCATCAATGCCTTCTTAGGCAAGACGTTCAGAGATGATCCAGTATCCACCAGCACGTGGGAAAGCACCGCACCCTTGCATTCCAAAGAAATATGCAATGCCCGATTGTGAGCACGCCCATCAGAAGTTAAGTCCAAGTCCGTGAAACCCAATCCATGACTGGCGTTAACGCTGGACACCACCGTTTCTAGCTGGTTCACAGAAATATCCTGAGGCACGTATGCCTTGTTCAGAATATTCAAAAGGGCCTTCCTGTGAGAATCCGAGCACATGAGTAATGATAAGATGGAGATCTTTGACGGCGTCTGCTGCAAGTGATCTATAATCTTATAGTCACTCTTCTTGATGATCCTCAAGAATTCTTCGGCTTCTTTGTCAAAGGTGAGATCTGGATCAGCTGATGGAGTTGGATCATTGGCAGCTACAGGTTGCTTCCCTCTGGCTCTTGCTTGGGCTTCGGCAGTATCTCTAGGTGGTATCACATCGTTTCTCAATGCTTCAGGCGCAAACAATCTTCCACTCCGAGTAAAACCCCCTACTCCAACATTCTCTACTTGAGCTGGGGTTATACTAGTCGTGGCCAATTCTTGCCTCTGGCCATTGTAATACACTTCACCACCGTAATGCCAAGGAACTGCTTTGTCACTTTGGTACATTATGGGTCCAGCAGTAGTAATAGTTATTGGTGCCGCTCTGGCACGCGAGGGAACTTGGGATGGATCATAAAAGATAGTCACTGTAGATACTTCACTTTCTTTCACAATCTTGTCAAATTGCAGCACTCCTTCATCAATCATTCCTTGAATTCCGGCCTTCAATCTTTTACAACCGTTGGTAGCTTCTGTGCATTCTGAACAATCATCCTCGCATCCGGGGAAAATGCCTTTCTTCAACAAACAAACCTTGATAGCAACCAAAGAAGTCTTCAAGTCATCTACATCATCCACCAGATTCAACTTCTCCCCTTCACCAATTGCACCAACCGTGCCCCTGTGAGGAGGCATGGGATTTTCCAGCACATTAGGAGAGGGAGCGAAATTGATCGCTTTAGAATCCAACAAATCCTGAACGACATGTTTCAACGCTTTACAATTTTCAGTACTATGGCCGGGAGCTCCAGAATGAAACTCGCATCTAGCATTCGAATCATAACCTTCAGGAATTTGGCCTGGCCTCGGAGGTTGCAAGGTACGGAGCTGAATCATTTGAAGCTGCAGGAGATTCTTCAACAGTTGGGAGTAAGACATTGGTGGAGCTTCAAAATGTCTATCCCTCGGCTTCTGAGGGTAGTACGGACGAGGGGGTCTTGGCTGATACCCCTGTGAGCGTTGCGGCTGCGGAGGCTGAACCTGTTGTTGAACTGGAGGAGTTGAAATAGTGACGGGGGCCACTTGTTGATAATATCCTTGGTGCATCATTCCTCTCTGCGCGTATACTGCTCCTGTTTCTCCTTCCCTCCTTTTCACAAAGGGTTTCTTGATACCAGACGCTGAAGCGCTTCCATTTTGAATCTTCCCCTGCTTGAGCCAGCTTTCAATTCTTTCTCCAGTCAGAATAATGTCCGAAAAACCACTTGAGGAACAACCGGCCAACCTTTCCATGAAATGCCCTGGGAGGGTATTCAGGAAAAGATCAACCATCTCTCTTTCCAGTAAAGGTGGTTGCACTCGGGCGGCCACCTCACGCCACCTCTGTGCATAATCTTTGAAGCTCTCCGAGCTCTTCTGTGCCAAGCTTTGAAGCTGAGTACGGCTAGGTGCCATGTCAATGTTGTATTGATATTGTCTGAGGAAGGCCTCTCCCAAATCCTTCCAGCTTCTGATAGAACTTCTTTCCAACTTCATGTACCACTCCAAGGATCCTCCAGAAAGGCTATCCTGGAAATAGTACATCCATAGTTTCTCGTCTCGCGTGTGAGCCGCAATCTTCCTGTAGAAAGCCTGTAGGTGAGTTTTCGGGCAAGAGTTGCCGTTGTATTTATCAAATGCGGGTGGCCTGAACTTGTGTGGAATGACCACCCCAGGTACTAAACCCATATCTGACACGTCAATTCCCAAAGTATCCTTGCACTCTAAGGCCTTGACCTTCTCTGCAAGCACCAAGAAGTCGTTGAGATTTCCGTCACCGCCGAAACCCATATCATTGTTGAAGTACTGGAATTGGTCTTCCTGCCTGTCCTGCACAGGAACATACGTAGCCATAGCTGGATCTGGAACATGAGGTCCACCTGTACCGTTGTTGGTATTGGGAGGAGCCCCTAGTCCGCCGGAAGTAGTTTCCTGAGCATTAGTGTTAGGAGGAGTTAACCCTTGAATTGCATTTCTCAGCTCCTGCTGCCCCTGGGCCATCCCCTGCATCAGAGTCACAAATTCTGCCATCTTGGTACGGACATCGTTGAGTTCTGTCTGCATGGCGTCCATTGCTGTTCTTTGATTACTGCGTGTCGCGTACCGATGAGGAATATTCTGTCGAATGTACCGGGTCTTGGCGGCCCTCGCAATCTTTGCCTGATGAACACAGATAAATTAGACCTCTCGAAGAAAAACCTGCAAAGACAAAGACAAAATGCAAATGATGCGTATGCAATGCAATGTGTTCCTTTTATTCCCGAGTATTTTACTGTGTCCGGTCCTGGCATTAAGAAGATAAGGATTGGGAAGAAGACCCAAATAATATTCGGACATAATGACGGCTGTGAAAAACTGGTGCTCATTACCCCGTGTCGGTGCAAATAACAAACAAGAAATCCGGAACAAATCAATCATATAAACTGGAGTTTGAAAATACAAAGTCCCCGAAGGGTGCCAATCATGATAACAAAAGTACATCACATATAAGGAACCCCACAACAAGCCTGTGGGTAATCCAAATACAACAAAATGAAATTAAACCCTAGGGAACTCTATATCTTTCAATCTCCAACTAAGGCGTTGGACGCTCTGGAACAGCTGAACCACATCTGGATGACCGGGTTCCTGGATAAGCTTCTGAATAAGGAGGTCCCTCGTATCAGAAGAAGCATGTAACTCCTCGATCTGCTGTAGAAATGCTGCTTCATTCTCCTTGCTTTGACTCGACTCGGCTTTCGACCTTTTCACATCAGCTTTCAACTTCAAGTCTTCAATCTCCTTTTGAGCTTCCTTCAGCGCCCGTTGACTCTCTGTTACGCGCCGGATACGATCCTCCTCTTGATAATAAGCTTTCCTGAGAAGTTCTTTCTGCCCATCTAAAGAATCCTGAAGGCTTTTGACTTCCTGTTTGTGCTTGGCGTCCAACTCCTTTTGTTTCTTCAGATTCTCGTCCCATTTCTCTTGCCATAAAGTAACAGCTTCATTGGCTCCACTAAGATCCTTCTTCTCTCTTCGGCGCTGGGCCGTCATATGAGTCTCAGCTAAACCTTTCTTTCGGAAATAGAGCTCTCTATCTTCAAAGTCCTTCTGCTTGAGACGGACTATCTCCTCGGCTTGCACAGCTCTATCTTTCAATTGACGGTTCTGGATCATCAGCGCTTGACAAGAATTAAGAGCCTCCTGATTTTCAACCCTCAATTGCTTAACCAAAGCTTCTAACTTCTGATATTCCTCCAAAGGTACCGTAGCAGGTGGTGGAGTTGGCACAGAAAAAGGAACTGGAGCCGCTTGAACCTCATTCTTTATCCAGGCTTCAAATTCAGGAAACATTCGATTGTTACTCTTACCCAGACATGCTATACCCTTCCTCTTAATCATCTTCCAGGACCCTGCAGCTTTTTGGACCAAAGGAAGATTGTCTTTTACCGGAAAATAGAAGGTTTGAAATAATTCAGACTCATCAGGAACCTCCTTGAGCGCATACCCTAACTGTCTTCTTAAGAGGATGGGATTGTAGTTAATACATCCTGATACTCCCAACAAAGGCACATTAGGGTAATTACCACAACTAGTAATGAAATTCTTTCCCTTCAACTTCAAAGTAAACCACCTGATATTTCCAGCAGACAAAGTACTCAGCTTCTGAGCCCAAGTAGAATTAGGATCCGCAAAACTCTCAGTAGTAGGCAAGTGTCTCATAACCCATTTGTAGAGTAAAGGAGCACAACCTTTAACAAGACCTCCTCGCCTCTTCTCATTCTTGTAATGCACAGAATAATACAGATCACCCAAGAGAGTGGGCACCGGATTCTTCAACACAAACAAATGAATGGCATTCATATCCACAAACTTGTCCATGTCAGCAAATAAAACTATCCCATACACAGATAACGCCAAGATAGCACAAACTGAATCCCACTGCTTCTCCACGGCACGTTCTTCAGCTCTCTTGACCAGAAACTCTAAAGAAAAACCAAGTACTCCTGCTTTGGTGGAAACCAGATTAGAAGACACCTCTGACGGGCTCAAATAAAGAGCCTTAGCAATATCATCGTGAGTTGGTCTTGTCATCTCCGAATTAAAAGGAAGCTGATCCTTGATTGAAACTCCCATAATCTCAGCATATTCTTCCAGCAAAGGACCCAACTGAAAGTCATGAAATGTGAAGCACCTAAGCCGTGGATCATAATACTGCAACAAAGTGTGAATGGCACTCCTCTGAGAACTATCCAGGTTGAATACCAGATCCAAAATATCACCATACGTTTCTTTGAAGTAACCCAAATGACCCGGGGTAATCAGAGACACCAATTGGTTGATCAGATCCATCTTAGTATCGAAGAATTTGTAGTGCACAGCTCTCTTTTTGACGTCTTCCATTCTGAAGCAATAATATGGCCAGGAACCGGGAATAAATGTAGACCCTGAGAATAAAAGAAACACAAATGATTAATGATGATATGATGCTTATGCAAGACAAGGCATGTGATCAGTGAAGTGTCTGTGATGTGCCAATCATATAATCAGGTGTCGGTGCACAGTCTCAAAATCCAGATATCACAATAATCATCCCTCTGATCTGGGGTCCATAACTTAAGAACAGAAATCCAGATCACAAAACTGAACCAAAGGCAAAGTGGGTATGCTGAAGGTACCAGGGTTCCTGCAAACCTGTAAACCCCTCCCAATCTCACGGGTATGCTACTCGGGTCAACATCACGGACTCTCAAAGCCGAATAGCAATAATACGTTCACCATTTCCGAGAAATGGCTCACAACCAAATCAGGGAATCGGTTTGGCATTATGTACTACTCAGGGAGGTCTCAGTTGAGTCCGGAAAAACAAGCATCCCTCACAAGTTTCCAGCTTCAAGCACTGAATCGAGAAACAATAGTACATTCATCCCGAAGGGTACAATACTATCGTCATACGAACAGTTTGCTTTAACTGAATTCCTATGAGAGAACCAGGCCATCCTATGCGAGTTCCCAATGGACCCTCGGATGCGAGTGGATTTGCCAACAAATGTGGTCTGCCACTGTCATCACTGGAGAGGGTTGTTTCCATTAAGGTTCTCAATGATCGGTCCCCAGCTGCACATAACTATCAAGGTTGTACCCTGAAGTGGGGAAGAACCCCCACACAGAATAGTCCCAAGACAGTCGCAACCTGGGTGTGGAACACATCACCACTCATCATGTAACCATGCGAGCACAACATGTCCACGCTAATCCTATGGTGCACTCAAGCCGGGTATTTGGCTTATCTCACAGTAACTCCCATCCCGCAGAAAAAATGAAAACCAGCACAGCCAGACAATCCAGTATAATATGATGCATGGAAAATAAAATACTGAAAGCGGTAAATAAATGCGATAAAGTAAAGCTGTAAATAAAAGCTGTAAATGAAAACAGTAAAGCTAAACTAAAGCACTCAGCAACAAACACATATACACCCAAAGAACAAAACCAAACAGGCGCTAGGATTGACTCTACAAGGGAAACCGGAAGAATCAGGTTAGTCCCCAGCAGAGTCGCCAGCTGTCGCTCCCGGGATTTTCATCCTAGTACAAACGCGAAAGTGGCGCGGAAAGGTTAGAGTCGCCAGCCAGACATTTTTATCCCGAATGAATGGGAAAGGTAATGTTGCACAAACCTGAGGAAAAAGGAAAGGACAAGGTCCTGCGAACCAAAGATCGAAGTTCGGGAGTCGGTTACGACCTGGGAAGGTATTAGCACCCCAGATCGTCCGCCGTACCCGACGGGATCCACGCTTGCTTGTTTGTTTCAAAGGGTGAGAAAATATAACTGCTGCTGAATAAACCGCTAACTGGAAATGGAATTGAAATGAGAAAGGAATAAGAAAAGAGAATGGAAAGAAAGGGGAAAATGTAGGGAAAATAAAGAATGTGCTCGAACGGGCCCTACCCCGCTGCCTACGTACCTCATCGGGATAATGAGGATCAGAGTCGACGTAGTTCGCCTAACCTAGGCGGGAACTATTTGTTTGTGTTTTTTACAGCTGGAACTGCGTATGTCTATGCTCAGGTGTTGCAGGCTCGTCTGGTACGAGTGCGTTAACCGTCTTGCATGCGAGACAAGTCGTCGCGAGTTCGCGTTGTGAGTGAATGAGATGAGAAGAGAAGTTCCCGCAGGATAGGTCGCTTGTTATTGTTTGTTTTTGGTCTTTTAAGAGAAGTGTTTTGAATTTGTTTGTGAACGGTCTTGTACTAAGACCTATCCATCGCGGGAAGTATTTACACCTCGCCCCGAAACAGGACGCGTATAAACACTCCGCAACAAAGTCTCGTGTCGTACAAGATTGTTCGGTTTTTATTAAGTGTTTTATTGTTTTTCTTTGGAGGTGAGAAAGAGACTCAAGTTGATAAAAGGAAAAAAATCTAAGGGGGACTAAGACTCAATCCTAATGTATTATGTATTTAGGGAGATCCTAAGGGTTAGTGAGGTATTCTAATCCTAAAGATAAAAAGGCAAAGAGGAAGAGAAAAGGAAGAAGAACACAACTTACTTCCTAATGAAGATAAGTTGGTCCTAACAATGGGGAATCCTACCAAATCACAAATATGGAAGGAAAAATGAATTAAAAAGCCTAAAAGAAATGCATAAAAAATAAAGGATAAAGTGAAGTAAACTTACCTCAATCTTCCCCACTACAAAACAAATGGTTAGTGTGCATTTTATATTAAAGAATAAGGCAAACACACATTAATTAAATCCTAATTAAACTTGGACCTAAACTAGACCCTATTCTAATCCTAAAGGAACTAAAAAAATGCTAAAACCAAAATACAGCACCTATTACAGCCCCTTAATACACAAACAGCTATGAAACTAAGCCTAACACCCACCAGCTTTTTACAACCAGCATGCAACATGGAAAAGAAGGTGTAAAAAGCCAAATGCAGCATGCACACATAACAAACAGCACACTTTTTACAGCCCTTATGCATAACAACAGCTATGAAATGCAAAATCCAGGATGACTTATTTTCATTTTTTAATGTACAAACCCAATTAAAAATGCACTAAACACATCACAAACATGCATTTGAACATGGATCAACATACATCAATGCAAGAACATGAACATTATTGAATGATTATACAAGAATGCATCACATGGCTTATGCAACAAGTAATGCAAAAAATGTAACACTTAGACATGGCTTTTGAACATGGTGATTATTGATTATGAACATGCAACATAATGATTCAACAAACATACTAAACTCAATGCAAAATTCAGAATTTAATTGATGCATATGACATGATAAAGTATGCAACCAAATGCATCCAAATGCACATACATGTGATTATGCAAAAATGCAACAGTACATCAACATAATAAAATGCAAAATGATTTAATGCCATGCAAACATATAAAACCAGAATGCAAAATGATTATTACATACCTAATGATATATGAACATAGCAACAAAATGCAAGAAATCAAGGCATGCACAAAGAAACACAAAAATGCATAAAACGCAACATAAACGGAATCGTGTCGAAACGACTCGAAACGGGGGAACTAGCTACTGGAAATGGATTCAAAAATTCCCTAAAATCACTACCTAAACATGTATGAACATTAGAGGCACTAGGAAGCAAGATTGAGCAAGAAAATAGGCTAAAAATCCAAAAATGGACAGCGTTAATCGATTAACCATATAGGTTAACCCGTTAACGGGCAAAAAAATCAGCATTTTGGCCAAAAAACGCATGCGTTAACCGGTTAACCATATGCGTTAACCGGTTAACCCTGAACAAAAAGTGGAAAATGCTTTTGAAATAAGTGCTTTTGGCCACAATCTTGCTTCTAATGATCCCTAACATACCTAGGAACATGCTAACACTAATTTCTACTTATTTTGAGCTTATTTACACATGCTAGCACTTATAGCCATTAACACCTAAAAATCCAAATTCAACAAAAATCACAATTCACAAGCAAACATAATTGGAACGGAATTGATTTCGACAAAAGCGAAAAGCACTTAAAGAATGCCAAAAGTGGCGAGATGAAGAGAATAACTTAAAGAAGAAGTGATTAAGATCACCAACCTACGAAGCGGAGGATTGCTTCGGTAATTGTTGCAAGTATCGAAGCTTGAATCGAAGAGAAAACCGAAAACCGAGAAATCGCAAAATAAATGCGTTCTTGAGATTGAATCTTCGTGCGCTTCCGATAATCCGATAATCCTCACAAAATTCAGTAGCTTCTTCTTCTATAATCCACAATCAATGAAGGTTGGAGGCTTAAGCTTCAAGATCTTCAAGTTTCAATGTGAAACTTGAAGAGCTTATTTGAAAAAGCTTTGGTGAAAGGGAGAGGAAAAGTGAGAGAGAAAAAGTGCTTCTCAAAGAGTGAAATTAGAAAAAAATGGTGGGAACCCTTTTGGTTTGGATGAAAATGGCTTAAATAGAGACTAGGCTAGGAGCTAGGTTTGGGTTTGGGGCCCAAAAATTAGGTTTGGGATCCAAAATTAGGTTTGGTAGTTAGTTAGGGTTAGGGTTGGAAAAAGGGAATATTCCTTGGAATATTCCTTGGAACACTCTAGAAGATGGTGGAAGGTGGTGGAAGTTTCCAAGGGAAATGGAGTGGAATTGAGATGGAAAAATGAGATGGAAAAAATGAAAGGAAGAGTGGAAAGAAAGTGGAAGGAAAGGTGGAGGGAAATGCAAAACCAACTAACTTTCAAATGATTTTTCTTTGATTTTTTTCATGATTCCTCCATCGTTTATCGACCAAATATGAACCATAGGATCATTGTAACCCTAATTTCACGATCTCGATCTTAAAAGTCCGGAGTCGACCCTTTTTACCTAGCTCGGTCGCCTTTTCCCCGATTCCTCGATTTTCCGTCATCCGGCCAGTCGAACCCCTTCCAAAATGAACTTGTGGACGAGATTTGAACCCTGGGCACTTGACATCATATATAAATCAAAGAAATCCACTTCGAACCAAAAATTTTATGTAGAAGCCCTGTAGAAATGAAACCCTAATTCGGCTCTTTTCCCTCAAGAAGTATTGCACTGCTTGCCTCCTTCAATCAAACCAAAACTTTCCATGACTTGTGGCTTCAAGTGAAGACTTGTGGGATATTGTGAACCCTTTGCACAAGGTTGAGAAACTTTGTGGCCCTTCGGTAGCCTCTTCATAACTTTCGGTTGCTCCGATCATTGATCACATACCCACGCCTCGGCTATGCTATATATGATGCAATGTTTTTGGTTATTTTATGAATCTATATATGCAAAATGCTATGCAAAATGTTGAGGAAATGAGAGGGCAAATTTTGAGGTATTACAACATAGTCCAGCTAAAGCAGTGATATGCTTAGCTGATTCTTCTTCTGAATCACCTCCTGAGTCTTCATCAGACCAAGTTACAGATAGTTCTTTCTTTTGCCTTTTTAAGTAGGTAGGACATTCATTCTTGATGTGTCCATATCCTTCACATTCATGGCATTTGATTCCTTTTTCTTGAATGGTCTTTTCAGCATAATTTGACCTTCTGTTAGCATCATAAGGTCTCCTGTTCTCAGAAGAGTTTGTGTATCTTCCACTGGGTTTGGATTTGCCTTCCATCCCTCTGAGAATCTTTTTGAATTGTCTTCCAAGCATAGCAATGTTGTCTGATAAGCTTTTACCAGTTTCTGATTCATCATCTTCTTCTTCATCAGTATTTGTTACCAAGGCTATGCTTTTGTTCTTCTTAACATTTGTGTCATTCATTCCCATCTCAAATGTTTGAAGGGAACCAATGAGTTCTTCAACTTTCATAGTTCATATGTCTTGAGCTTCTTCTATTGCTGTGACTTTCATGTCAAATCTTTTTGGCAAAGATCTGAGGATCTTTCTTACAAGTTTTTCATCAGTCATCTTTTCTCCCAAAGCTCCAGAAGTATTAGCTACTTCTAAGATGTTCATGTAGAATTCATGAACTGTCTCATCTTCCTTCATTCTTAAGTTTTCAAACTTGGTGGTGAGAAGTTGAAGTCTTGACATCTTTACTTTTGATGTTCCTTCATGAGTTGTTTTGAGAGTATCCCACACATCTTTGGCTAGCTCACAGTGATGCACAAGTCTAAAGATGTTCCTATCAATGCCATTGAATAGAGCATTTAAGGCCTTGGAGTTGCCTAGTGCTGAATCTTCTTCCTCCTTACTCCATTCTTCTTCAGGTTTCAACACTTTTGATCCATCTTTGGTGTCTTGGAGAGGATGATCCCATCCAATGTTGACTGCTCTCCAGGCCCTGTTGTCAAGTGATCTTAAGAATGCAATCATTCTTGGCTTCCAGTAGTCATAATTAGAACCATCCAGTATAGGTGGTCTATTTACTGATCCTATATCTCTGTCCATGTTTCCAGAATTTGTATTCCCTAGATCTCACCCAGTATAAACAGGCAGGGTGCCTGCTCTGATGCCAATTGAAATTCTGTGATCAGGTATGAGATGTCCTATGAGATGTCCCAACACTTGACAGATTTAACCAAAACTTAAAATGCAAGAAAATTAAACAACACAGAAGTTTGTTAACCCAGTTCAGTGTATAACCACACTTACATATGGAGGCTACCAAGCCAGGAGGAAATCCACTATAAGTAATATTAATTCTAGACTTAAACAACCCAGTTTAATCTTTCACTTAATATCTACCCAATGCAATTTCTACCTAACACACAACTTAGATATGAGTACCAACTCACTCCCCCTCAATCACACAGTGATCAAGTTTACAATTTTAATAAAATTGAAGACATTCTTCAAACAATACAGCTTGATCTTACTTCACAGTTTCAATCAAGTCACAAATGCACTTTTGCTTAAAAGCTCATAAAGTGGTACACTGAAAACACCTGCTATTAAAAACACTAGACACCCTATTTGGTCTTCTGAAATTCGTACTCAATTCTGTGAGTTTTTGTTGATTAAATAGGTGTTTGTAATTTGGGCTTTCTGTAGGTTAATCCAGTCCTAAAAGCATGCAGCTTCCACCTTGAATTTAGGGTTTGTTACTTCCTATATTCTAGGTGATTTAGTTCTTCTGATTAATCTGAATCCTCATAATAAAACTCCCTACAGATGCGCCTTGTTCTGTTTTTATCCATCCATAATTAATTCCAGATAACTCTCCTTAAATATCTCAGAACAGTTAGTCATTAATTAATTCTGGTAGCAGGTTTGAGATGTCTCAACATCTGTTGGGACATCCTGAAAAACTGAACTCAAGTCATTTACACAATGTCCCAACATCTGGTGAGACATCCTGAAATAAGTTCTTATACTCTGTTTAATAATGTCCCAACATCTGATAGGACATTCTGAACTGAATTCAATATTTCTTGTTGGTCAAAAATTCTTCCAATTCTAAACATCTACATAACCAATTTTCTTTCTATCTTCTCCATAATCCTAATTATTTTAATAAATCTCACAAACACCCTCACCTCTTACTAATTAATCCTTTTTTCCCTTAATTATAAATAAATAGTAATTTTCTCCACAAACTAATTATTCTCATTTTTTTCCATTAATTATAATATTAAATAAATCAATTAAAATTATAATAATTCTAATTAAATTATAAGTTATTAATAACCCACAACTTTCCTCTTCTACACAAAATTTAATATTATAAAACTCTACTCAAAATTCCTTAACTTAATTAATTAAAACTAAAACTCCAAAAATTTACTAAAATTAAAATTGTAAAATTGGGGTATTACAACTCTCCCCTACTTAAAGAATTTCCGCCCTCGAAAATTATCTTAAGGAAAAATCTCTATATAAAACTCCCTCACCCGACTCTCTAAATCCCATGTTACGCTACACTCAACAGATCCTACACTACTTATTTTATTCCTACATGCTGCTCCCCGATGGTAGTGGTTAATGGAAGAAGAGTGTCAACCGTGTTCACACACATGTCGTAAGTTACAAAAATAAAGAGATTTACAAAACCTATGCCAAATGGATCAACCTGCTTTGATACAACTACTTAACACCTTAAAACTCGACTCTTTATATATAAAAGATAAACATATAATTTCTCAAATATATGTGTTACACATGCTCAACACACATCCTTCATCAATGTAATAACATAAGACATGCATCAGAGTAAAACATAAAAACTTCAAACAATTCTTTTATTGGCCTCAACATAATTTACTTAATTAAATAATTCGAATAACTCAAGAAAACATAACATATAACAAATCTACCTTGTCCTCAGTGTTACATATTCGAGAAGAAAGAATAAATACTAAGTAAACTCAATAAAATAATAAATAAAACGAAGTAGACATCTATGCCACTCCTTCCACACAACAGAGGCTAATGCTCCTCTACTTGAGTATCTTACCACCGACCTAACAAGCCACACAAGAAAACAAAAAAGGGAGTGAGAAATATGTTCATAATGTTAACGTTGTAATAAATATTTAGAATAATATCATACACAACATTCACCAACACATGAATTATTCACAACAATAATAATCACCTCATAATGTAAATATGTGTGCAATACGATCAACACCTCGACTCTAATGTATATGGTATCAATCCTTGACATCAAAGTTGTGTTACTGATTTTGTCCACACACCAATGATTTCCCTTCGAACCATGACTCATCACTGATATCCTCTTTTCAACCAGAGACCCGTCATTGGAACTAGGTGTAACACCCCAAAATTTTCCCTCCCTTTTTCATAACATTTGGCATACCATTCCCATGCATTGCATTACATTTAAATCAAAAGAAGATAAATCGTACATTCATTGGTTGATTCCTAGTGTATGTGATTAGTTGATTGTCAAAGTTATGATCATTCAAAGCCAAAGGATAAGGGCCAAGGGTCTCCCAACAAGCCTTAAGGTCTCTTATGGTCCACACAATCTTAAATGAATCCCCCAAGTCATTGGAAGGTGTGGAGTTATCAAAAGTCAAAGCAGTGAAACATCTTCTACACAACTAGCCTAAACTAGGGTTTTGGTTCCAAGGGGTCTTTTGAGGTATTTTTGGTTCTGACTTGTTCTCATGGTCTTATATATGTTGCCAAATGTCCATGGATGAAATTTGGTGCATTGGTACCTTGAGGAGGGGTGTCAATCAGGCAGTTACTTGTGATCTAAGTAAAAGTCAATTATGGAGAAAGAAAAGTCAATTGTGGATTCTTAAGGTATAAATAATGATTTTCAAGGTCATATATCTTCCCATGGTCCTAAAATGTCCAGTTTTACATCATTCATCAAGAATCAAAGCTCATGGAAAAAGTTACTAAATTTGGAAATGACGTGTAATTCAAAGTTTCCATTTTTGGAAGTTTTCTAAGCCACATTCAACTTGCATTTTCATCATAAAAATGCTTCAAATGAATTTTTCCAAACACGGGAGTTGAAGATCATCCTCTCCCTTTTCTAAAAAGTACTAGATCATCTTCATATCATTTGTGGATCACAAGTTATGATCAAAAGACTTCAAGGGTGTTTTTAGGGTTTTTCACATGTGCTAAATCTTACACTTTTGCAAAAAGGCTTCTAAGTGACTTGTTTTGATTTCAACTTGCCAATTCAGTCCATAAAGTTCAAGTACATTCCATTTAAAGAAAAATTTGCCTTTGAATCATGTCATTTCATGGCTTATTTCTCATGAATTTTTCAAATGGCCAAAATGCATAAAGGATCAAAACTTGAAAACCAAGCAACCACAAGCCATACACTTAATCCAATTCTGATCAGGGGTTAATATTAAGGAAATGCATGCACATGGTGATTCTCATGCACGTGGGAACCATGGTATTCACTTCAACATGAAAATTTTCAAATTCACTCCAATCTAACTAACCATGGATCCAATGGATCTCTAACCATGGTTAGGCCCAAAAATCACCATATCAAAGTTCTTAATCTCATTAGTTAGAGCTAGAGTTCAACCATTGTTGAGTTTTCAAGAAATTGTACAAAATCTCCATCTCTTCGAAACTCTCTCATCACAAAGTCTTTTTGCAATTTTCTTCCATATTTTTTATCAGTGAACTTCATAGATATTACTTGAAGCTCTAAGCAAGCATTTTACCAAGTCAAGTGCAAGAGTATTCTTCTCCAAATCTGAAGACCCAAGCCAAATTCAAGCTCTAATTGAATTTATTTTACAATTAGAGGTTCAAAGGAGTTGATTTGCAACATTCTGATGGTATTCTATGAGTTTTCCATAGCTGCTACTCTTCAGGTTAGTTCAATTTTTGATGCTCATAGATCTTGATTTTATGGTGTTATGTTCTCTAAAGTGTGGTGATCATTCTGGTATAATTTGTTTGAGGTTTAAACATATTGCATGAGAGTATTTTGGATCTGAAAGTTTTAGATATAGACTTTTTCCTTTCGATTTGCTTGATCTAGACCTTGTATGATGATTTGGTTGGCATATTTGGATTCAGTGTGAAATTTAGAGTTGATATATGGTGAAATTTGTTGTTTCTAGAATTTTTTTGGATGAAGCTTGCTGTAGAAGGTGACCGGAGCTAGGGCTCCGACATCGGTTGTATTTGCAAATCACCGGAGTTTTAATTGGAGAAGATGAAATCTCACGCGTCCATTTCCTTGATCTAACATATATAAACCTGCCAACATATTAAAAATGAGTGTTGTCTTGCACGTGATTTTATTTTCACAATAATTATGCTTTCACGTGTTTCCATGTGTTTTATCATGTGCATGTGATATGGACCTTTGATCTTGTGTACTTTGTGTGGTGATTGACTGACTAATGCGCGTAGGATTGATCTAATGGATATGATTAAGTTAATAGAGTTAACTATGGCCTAGGTAATTTGTTGACCTTCACTGATGGGTTCATGGACTTTTATTGCTATCTGCGCACCCATTTGCTAAGTCCAATGGTTTTTTGAACGTGAAAATTGCTATGACTGCACCACTTGGCTAGTTTTCTTTCATTTTCATTTTTATTATTTTCATAGTTTTTGCTTTTTAATTTTTAAATTCATATCTGATCATCCAAAAATCATATAAAAAATTATGAGGCTCATTTTCACATTAAACTAATTTTCTGAATTTTTTATTTCTGATTTTTCATCATATTTTCATAATTTTATTTTATTTTATTTTCATTTGTTTCCATTTTAACACTTCAACTTCAAACATTTCTTTTACATAGCATAAGAAATGTTTTGCAATTCTTCTTTTTGCATCCATTCATTGACACCGTAAAATTCATAAAAATATTTTTTACACATTTTTTAAATCTTTTTTAATTGCCTTTTAGTCCCTTCCTTTTGCATCTTTGTGGTTTGATATTTATGCAACTTTGATTAACTGTTTGAGGTAGTTTGATTGTGATTTTTTTGTGAACTTTTGGTAAGTGATTAGCCTCTAACCTAGGTCACCTGAGGTACAATTTTACAATTTTTGAACATTGTTTGGTATATGTTTGGTTACTTGTATTTGAAGGTACTTTTCATGAACTTTTCTTGTCATCTTCTAACCCTAATTTCTTGAAGGCATTTATGCCATTGTGTGAGGTTACTTGCTTAGAATCCTATAAGTCTTATTGATCATTTATAGGTCCATTTGGTTTGTGTTTACCTTTTGGTTTGTATGATGCATCATTTGTTCAACTTTGACCTAATCCTTCCATGCCCTCTCCTCCTATGCTTCTTATGCTTGTTTGTATGCCTCTAACATGTCCATATATTCATCTCATTTGCATTACACATCAAGTATGCTACTGAATTTATGCATAAGCATCCATATTTGTACGCCATGTTGCATAATTTTCCATCCATCTCAAGTATGAAGCATCATTTTCCTTATGTGAGTTTCTTTTGCAAGTTTGATGAATTGTTTGAATTTGTTTGCTATGTGCATTTGACATACTTGTATGTGCATCTTTAACATGTCATATTTATCACAATCTACTGAACTTCATCATCTTAAGATCATCTTTTACATCTTTTACTTTCATCTTGACTTATGTTTCTTCCTACATGATACATGCTCACTTCTTCTTACTTATTCTTCATCTTAATCCATCTATCGCTTCTTCCCATGCTTTGTATGCCCATTCATAAGCATTATAGGATATTCATTATGGATGTATGCCACTTAATTTGATCATTCATTAAGCATTAATGTATGCTCATCTTGCATAATCATTAATTCTTTCTACATTAACTTCACTTGGAACTTCCTTAGGGTTTAAGGCATAGTTTGAGTTTGGTTAGCTTGTGTTTAGTTTCTTATACTTAGGGAGCTATCTTAGGGATAGGCTACTGACTTTAGAAGTCACATGACCTTTAGTAACCTTCACCTTTATACTTAGACTTTATTTGAACCCTAGTTTCATTTTATAGGATGTGTGATGCTTAATGGTCTTTATTCCTTTGTTTTTGTTTCCAATATGCCAATTATTGTGAAACTAACCTTTTGTGTAGGGGCTATGGTAAGTAATTAAGTATGTGGATGTTTATCCATACTCATACCTCTTCTCCCTTATCTTGTAAGATCTTTCTCTTATGTGATTGTGAAAAGCATATTTATGCTTCTTTGACATTTCATTTCTCTTCATCCCTTCAAGTCCTTATTTCATCTTCAATCTTTGAAGTGAGTTAGAACTTGTTCTTCTTCTCTCTTTCTTCTTCATTAGGACATAGATCTTCAAATTTCACTAACTTAGAATATCCAAGCATGACAACTTACTTAGGATTGCTTAGTCTCCCCTAGATGTTTTACCTTTGAATCTCTTTTGGTGCCTTCTCTCTCTCTCTCTCTCTCTCTCTCTCTCTCTCTCTCTCTCTCTCTCTCTCTCTCTCTTTCTCTCTCTCATCTCAAAACAATTCAAAACATCTAATAAAGGCTAAAGATTTCTCATGTGCCAAGGGACTTTGCCATGGGATACTTGCACACATTCCATATAGGGATGAGGTGTAGGGTATCTATCATTATGAATAAGTTTTAGCATGAGGATGCTTCACAAACATAAACTAAAAAACACTTTTGAATCCAAAAATAACAAAAACGTCTAATAAATAAAATAGGCTAGTGTGTTTGAGCCTTAACCTTTGGAACTAGGTTTGGGGATCTCCCCCATACTTAGTCGTACTTCTTATGCATTCCATTTCATAGTGATGTAAGAAGTACATGCTCCATTGAATGAGACTTGAATACACTCTCCTATACAAACTAAAAAAAAAGCTTCTAAAAAGCTCCAAACCAACAATGAGCGTCTTTCCTGCGGGAATTCTCTTCTCATATCCTTCACTCCAAAACGAAAGAATTCACTTTGACTTTTTTTTTGCAAGACAGTAAACGCACTCGTTCCAAATGAGCCTGCAATACCTGAGCATAGGCATAAGTAGTTCAATCATAAAAATCACAAATAAACAAATTTAATCCATAGTTAGGGGAACTACATTGACTCTGATTCTCATTCTCGATGAGATACATAGGCAATGGAGTAGGGCCCATTCGAGCATAATTCTTTCTTTTCCCTAGATTTTTCCCGTTCTTTCTTTCCAGTTCAGTAGCAGATGAATCAGATGTTTATACCCTTTGAAATAGTATGAGCAAGCGTGGATCCCATCGAGTACGACGGACGTGAAGTGGTGCTAATACCTTCCCTTCATGTAACCAACTCCCTTACCAATTTTCCCTGGTTCGCAAGACCTCGTTCTTTCCTTTCCCTAGGTTTGTGCAACATTACCTTTCCATTTCCTTGGGATAAAAATTCCTGGCTGGAAATTCTTCTTCTTTTTTCCGCGCCACTTTCGTGTTTTTACTAGGATGAAAATCCTGGGACGACACTAGGTCATACATTTATCGCCTGATGTGAGAAAAGCACAAGAAGAGGGTTGAATCATGTTGAATTTTTCTTTCTTTTAAAACTGCTGGTCTGATTTTAAACACAAGTTATAGACACACCGATATTACTAAAGACACCTAAAACTAACTTACAAAACTAACCTTACACATGTGTCGCTCCCACCAAATGAAGCCGGGTCATATGGGGTACAGACGTGAACGGTCGGCGAAAGAGGGATGCGAGAACACACAGGAGTGAACTCACGGAAAATGAATAGAGTCGCCAACTAGGCATTTTTATCCCGGAGGAAAGGTAATGCTGCATAAACCTAGAAAGATACGGATAAGATGGTTGCGAACCAGAGAGACTGAGAAAGGGGGTTGGTTACAACCTGGGAAGGTATTAGCACCCAGATTGTCCGCCGTACTCGACGGGATCCACGCTTAAAAGATTTGTGCTTTAAAGGGGTAGTGTCAGTGCAATATGTGTGTAAAAGAGCTGGAAAAGGATGTGTACAGGTGTCAGTGTAAAAGAAGTGTGAAGTGTACAAGTGAAGTGTCAGTGTAAGAACAGGAATAAGATGCTCAAGATAATGAGGCTAAGAAAATAGTGCTGAAAGAGGGGGAATATACAGAGACTTTTGTTCGATAATTGTCAAGTTATGCCTACGTATCCTCTCGTGCAATGAGGAAGTCAGAACACCGTAGTTCGACCCAAAGAGACTGAAAGAATGAATTGACTTTTGAACTGCTTGCTTGTCAATGCTCAAGTGTATGACCTGTCTGGCTCAGGTGCTAACTGTCTTGCATTAGACGGAAGAAGCAAGTTCTCGCTTGTGAGTGAATGAGATGAGAAAAGAATCCCGAAGGAGACGATTATTGCTTGTTTTTGAGTTTTCAGTCTTTTATTGCTTTTGAAAGTTTGTCATAAGTTAATGAGCTTAAGCCTAAACCAGTGGATTTAGTAAACTCATCACATCTTCCCTCTGATTAGGGGTAATGAGAATACCTTAAGTGTGAAGTCAGCTTCTCACACTTAATCACCTTTGATGTAGGATTAAGATCATTAACCTACTTGTGATTAGTTAGATGTTTTTTTGTTGTTTTTGTTTAGTGTTGAGTAATGAGATTAAGCCATAATCAGGGATTAAACAGACTCATTACACCATCCTAATAGAAGGATAATAGATGAGAATGTTTAAGCTGAGGAAAGCTCCTCAACTTAATCCATGATTAGGGATTAAACTCATGACAAAACAAAACCTTTATTAAGTGGATTTTAATTAATTATAAGGTGATGGAGTGAATTTTATGATTTGTAAGACAACTTGAGGGGGACTTGTCCATTAACACTAGGGTTAGTCCTTCTTAACCAATTAAGGAAGAATTGGAACCTTGATGCAAGGCCCAAGTTACAAGCTTGATTGATGTCTTGATGATTATTAAGTGAATTGATTAAAGGATTTAAACACATTAAGGGTTTAACACTTAGGATTAAAGTTATACACTCCATCCTAATAGAAGGATGCAGGCATAAGCTTAATCACAAAGCCTTAAAGCCTTTAGGGTTTAGTCCCTGATTATGAGATGAGAAGAGAAGACTCAAAGAGACATAAAGGTAAAAGCTAAGTGGGGGGACTAATCAAACCCTAATTATGATCATGCTTGGGTGTTCCTAGGGTTTGTGAGGTTAACAAGAGAAATCTTCAATGGAACCACCAGGAAGCAGATGAAAGGAGCAAAGAGAAGCAAAGTAACTTGCTTCATTCAAGAAGACAAGTCACTTGAGGAAAGAGAGTAAGAAGAAAAATAATGAGCAAGCTCAATCTCAAACACAAAACAAAATGCAGCAATGATGCATAAGAGAGATGAAAAGGAAATGTGAGAAGTGAAGGCAAATTCACTTCTCAAAGTTACTTACCACCTGAAAAGTTAGTTAGAAAAATGCAATGCAATGCAAAATGAGATGAAATGGCATGATACAAACCAAAATCAGAAACATATATGGGATGATAATGATGCTATGAGATGATGCAAACATGAAACAAGGCATGAAGATGATCATACAAGCTTATGGATGCAAATGGAGCAAGTTTAGAACCATGAGCAAACATGAAAAGTTATGGAATGCAAATGGCATACAACATAGCAAATGAAAGATGCAATGATCAAACATGATTCTCATATGTCTTAAGATGTCTAATGAATCAAATGGATGCATAAAATGTCATGGCAAGTCATGGTATGCAAGCAAATGCAAGATGTATGCAAAAGGAAGCCCAAATTAGGGTTTATGATCAATGCATCAAACAAAAACCAAAATCAGAGGCAAACATCAAGATAAAAAATTGAAAATGCATTCAAAGCAACCCTAAACCTATACTAACTCACTTCCCAAAGGAGAGGTTCTAACTCTTAACCTAATGTAAGTTATGAATTTCCTAAGTTTTCTAGGGTTTTAGGGTACCTTAACAAGAAAAATGCCAAACAAATTAAAAATGAAAGATCAAATCTTGCCAATTTAATCTCACAAACTACATGCTAAACAAAATGCAATGCAAAAAGAATCAAAGTCCAACTCTCAATGGTTAGGCAGAAATGATTTTTTGAAGTTTGGATCAAAATAATGCCTTGAAATGATTTTAATTCCATGAAAAATTCTCAAAAGACATCAAGATCAAAAAAGAAATTTGGTTTGAGGGTTGGACAATGTTTCTAAATGATTATGAAGGTTTCATGAATTTTTTGGTGATTTTTAAATACCTAAAAGTATTTTTAATTAATTAATTCTCATTAATTAATTGAAAATAAACTTTTAAATGATTTAAAACTGTTTTTTAATGCAAAAAATAAAAATAAAAATGTTTTTGGTTTCTGAAAATTAATAAAAGTTTATACAAAAATTTTCAGAATTTTTAAAATTGTTTTGCTATTTTAAATTAAATGGACAAATTAAATGAATAAAAAGGAAAATAAAATTGAATTAAATGGGTGGTAATCAGATCCAAGGGCCTAGGTTTGAACTGGCTGCGCGCGCGTTTGACTTGGCGCCACATCCAAGGGTGGAAATTCAAACTTGGCTAATTAAATGATTAAGCCCTAATCTTGCCCTAATCACTCTCAGGCGACCGGAACACTGTTCCGGTCGTCTTCTCCGGCTATCTCATCTTTCAATCTCTCTCAATATGCCATGAAAACGTGTCAAACTCTCCAGAATCAACCATTAATCATCACTAAACCTAAACCCCACCCTAAAATCCATTCCTTTCCACTGAATCATGAGGCACGAATCAAAACGGAAAACAACACAAAAATTTCAGAGATCAAATACATCCTACACACGCAACCATTTTCAATGATTCAAAGCTTAAAATGATCAGCACATAAAATAGAATCAATTTGTAACTCAAAAGACAAGTTCTGGAAAAATGTTCTTGGATGATACCTGAGATGGAGCTTTCGATTCCAGAACTTTCAAGCTGTTTCTTTGGCTCAAATCTACTCCACTGATCCTCCTAAGAAGCTTGCAAGGTTTGTTTGAAGTTTGCAATGGCTGGTTTGAGAGTTTGCTTGAGTTCTGTTCAAGGGCAGGTGATGATCGTGTTTTTGATTCAATGGCTTTCAGGTTGTGGTGAAGGGTGCTTTGTGATCAGGAAGGTGTGTTGAGTTGATTGGTGAAGTTTGTTTGTGTGTTTGTGGCCTGTGTGATGAGTTTCGAAGGCTCTTGCAAGATGATGTGAAAATGAGAATGCTGAGTTATGGAGTGTTTCAGGCTTGTGTTGTAGTTGCTTTGGCTTGCTTTTTGCTTGTATAAACAATTGGGATTGGTCAGAAGATGTGATGTGTGCTTTATTGATTGGTATGGCTCAAGTTGCCAAAATGTCAAAGTTGTGTAAGAGAAGTATGGGCTACTTTCTAGCCAAGGACAAAGGGTGTGTCCTGCGCAGCATGATGTGAGGAGGTGCCTAGGGTGGCTCAGTAGGCTAGCAAGCAAGTGGGTTGTGTCTTATGATGAGTTTTGCAACTTGCCTTGCCTTTGATCTTTATGAAATATCTTGATCCATAGGCCACAAAAGTGAGAAGTTTCTTGGCCCATTCTGATTTTTAGGTCTTGCATGATCATGTGGTGAAGTTTAGAAGTGCATTTGATAACTAAATTTGCCTTGAGAAATGAATTTGCAACTTTGCCTCTTTGGTGGAAACTTTGAAATTTTGTGATTTTTGCCAACTTTGACAAGTCATAACTTTTGATCCAAAATGAATTAGGTCATGTTCTTGTACTTTTTTAAAAGGGAATGATCCATTCTACGACTTTCATGACCAAAGTTTTTCCATTTGAAGCTTTTTTGAATCAAAAAGTAAAGGTTGAAAAAGTTGCCTAAAATGGCAATTTTATTAAAAGTCAAACTTCCCAAAAAGTCAACTTTGCAAAAGACTTGAAATTCTTCAATTTTGTGAACTTCCAACATCTTCCATGATCAAATAAAGATCAAATACAATCAAAATGATGGAGAATCCCCTTTGGTTGGGTCATTGAGGGCCTCAGATGCCCTGATTTTGCACTGTCTTGCTTGAAAAGTCAACTCTTGATCAGATGACTTCCCCATTGAATTTCTTCATGAAAATTGATATGCATACTCCCTATACCATATAGAGACCAATAGAAACAAGAATGACCAAAAAATTTGGAGTTATGGCCTCTGAAACCAAAACCCTAATTCTAGGTCACTTGTGCAGTTAAACCTGGCTCTGCATCCATGCCATTTTCAGTTCTTGTGATTCTTTGACATTCTTGACTTTGAGAGGATATAATATGATATTTGAACACTCATGGACCCTTTTGAAGTGATTGATGACCTTTAGAGTGGCTCAAGAAGCTCTTGGATTGCTCAGATCACAAACCCTAGATGTAGATGACTTTGAACCAATGCAATGAATCAAAAATGTGATATGAGATGCTATGATTGAGTTTATGCATGTGAGGAGATCACAAGCCATGGTGTGAATGGGTGAGGGCAAATTTGGGGTGTTTACAACATGTAATGTCTATCTCCGATCTTCTACATTTTTCAACCTGTTGTCAGATTTAAAACTTATCTATTTGAGTTCTCATCAACCCCAAAACACTATGCCAAACAAGACCTACGAGAACACTTTTTTTGGCCTTTAAAAGCTCTTAAATGAGTAGTCTAAGCCTGCGCTATCGTAGGTAAAGACAACACTTTTATTTAAGGAAAAAGCGTTGTCTAAAGGTCCATTTAGAAAGCGCTTTTTACCTAAAAAGCTCTTTCGAAATGGGCCTTTAGACAACGCTATATAAAGCGTTGTCTAATGTATAATTATAACATTTTAATTAATTTTTGTATATACCTTTAGAAAACGCTTTTAAGGTAGAAAGAGTTGTCTAATGTATCCCTTTAAAAGCGTTTTTTCCTTAAAAGCGCAGTCTAATATATAAATATAAAATTTTAATTAGTTTTTGTATATATCTTTAGACAACGCTTTTTAGGAAAAAATGTTGTCTAATGTGGGCTTTTAGAAGGAGTTTTTTCCTTAAAAAGCGCTGTCTAAAGTATGCGTATAATATTTAAATAATTTTTTATAAACCTTTAGAGAGCACTTTTGTCTGAAAAAACACTCTCTTTTGTTCCCCTTTACACAACGCTTTTTAAAGCGCTTTATAATGTTTTCCTATAATTTTAATATTAGATAGCGTTTTTTCCATAAAGCATTGTCTTTTCTATACCTATAATTAAATTGGATATTTTTAAAAATCCAATTTTACCCTTTTTTTTTTGCATAAACATGTATTAAACCTATTATAATTCACATTTTCAGTCAGAATTCATACTAATCAGAGACCATTTCCATTAAATCACATAATCCACAAATGATCATTTACATCTCAAAACTAATACCATTTCACTAATATACCACACTAATTCCATTTCAATCCAAAACTATTTATACAATACAAGTCATTTACATTAATACCATTCACAAAATTGTACGTAAAATAAACCATTCACAAAACTATACATTCACATATAAGTCCACTTATCCTATACCTATGTCGCTCCCCGGATTTCCATCCTGGTACAAATAAACGCGAAAGTGGCGCGGAAAAGAATAGAGTCGCCAGCCAAGCATTTTTATCCCGAGAGAACGGGAATGGTAATGCTGCACAAACCAGAAGAAAGTAGAGGAAGGACACGGGTCCTGCGAACCAAAGAGACTGAGTTCGGGAGTCGGTTACGACCTGGGAAAGTATTAGCACCCAGATCGTCCGCCGTACCCGACGGGATCCACGCTTGCAAAGAAAACTGTTTCAAAGGGTGAAGAAATGAAAGCTGCTGCAAAGAAAATGAACTGAACTGGATAAAAGAAACGAAAATGGAACTGAAAAAGAAATGAAAAGGAAAAATGTAGGGAAAATAAAGATTGTGCTCGAACGGGCCCTACCCCGTTGCCTACGTACCTCATCGGGAAAATGAGGATAATAGTCGCCGTAGTTCCCCTAACTAGGGGTGGAAAAGAATGCTTGTGAATTAAGGCTTGAACTTCCTATGTCAATGCTCAGGTGTTGCAGGCTCGGACGACGAGTGCGTAACCGTCTTGCAAAGTGACAAGTAGGAGCAAGTTCGCGGACAGAGCGAAGGAGATGAGAAAAGAATTCCCGAAGGAAAGACGCTTATTGTTTGTTCATTGTTTTTATGTGTTTTCTGCTTTGAAGTTTGTATAGGTAAGTGTACCTAAGCCTTACTCACTGGGATGTGTACGTCTCACATCATCCCGAAATGGAATGCGCAAGAGGCACACCTATCTATGGAGGAAATCCCCAAATCTAGTCCCACAAGTGAAGGCTCAGTCACACTGACCTATTAACATTTATTAAGTGTTTTTGTGATTTTATGGTTAAGAAGTGTTTTTTAGCTTTTCTTTGTGAAGTAATCTCATGCTAAGACCTATCCACCACGAGGGATAACCTACACCTCGCCCCGAAATGGAACGCGTGCAAGTATCTCATAGCAAAGTCTCATGTCACATGAAAGTACTCAACATTTATTAGAATGGATTAAAATTAAGTTTGAAGATGAGAAGAGAAAGCACCAAAAGGATCTAAAAGGTGAAAAATCTAAGGGAGACTAAAATCCTAAAAGTTGTCATGCATGGATGAACCTAAGTTAGTGAGGTTTGAAACCTATCCTAAAGAAGAAGAAGAGAAGAAGAAGAGGAGGAAGAGGAGAGGGAAGTAAGGCCTAAGCCCAACAATCAAAAGGTTAGCACAAGCAAGAATAAGAAGAGAAGAGATGAGATTTGGGAATCACATCCACACCTCTCACTTACCATATCCCCTGAAAAGGTTAGCAACACAAGCATGTGGGAATCACATCCACACCTCTCACTTACCATATCCCCTGAAAAGGTTAGCAACACAAGCATATAAGCAAAGAAAAATGAACATAATGACATGCCAACATCATACAAACAGAAGTGAAGTCATACATACAAAAACTCAATGCAAATGCAAGTCACAAGAATGAGAAAAGAAGCATACAAGTCAATATGAGGCACCATGAATCACATGGCAAAGCAAAACAAACTTAAGAGGATGCAAAGCAAAATAAACAAAAAAAGAACTCAAGGCCCAAGACCAGAACCATATCCAAGTTAAAGAAGTGCTTAAGAAGCAAGAGAGATGAGGAGAAGAGAAACACAAGGCTAAACAATCACATTATGGGAAGAAAGGAGCAAAGAAGTGAGGTGGATGCACATAAGAAAGGATGAACTTCAAAGGTAAACCAATTAAAAAATTTCCAAAACACAAACCCTAAACCAAGATCAGAAAGGTATCAATGCCCTAAATAAACCCCAAAAAAGATGAAGAAGTTGGCACAAGTGCCCTTCTAAGCTAAGGAGAGGACTTATGATAAAAAAGAAAGCAAAATGGGACAAGTTAAGAACCAAAATTCCAATCAAATCAACAATGCACCCAAAAATTCCACAACCTTGAACAAGAGGTCTTCAATCATGATATAACAACATGCCAAAAGGATAGGAAGAAATTCAGAAGCTATGCAAGTTAAATGAAGGGTTAAACATGAATTAGGGTTAAGAAACTTCAATGACAAGTCAAGGACCAAAACCAAATGAACAAATTTCTAAAAATAAGAATAAAAATCACACATGAAGTACACCCAATTGAGAGTCCAGAGCAAAAAGAACTACTCAAAAATTCAAAATGAGCATCACTATGGAAAATGGACAAGACAACATGCTTGGAAAAGAATTAAAATGAATTAATTACATGAGGGAATTTATTTACACGTGTCAGCATAAAATAAATGGGAAATAAAAATATGAAAAATTAAAGAAAACTAAAATGAACATCCATGAAGTATTTGATAATTTTTTAAGACTTAGAAGTATTTTAAAAAATTAAAAACCAAAATGATATGAAAATGAAATAAAAGAAAAGAAATAAAATGAAATAAAGCCAGGAGAGTGCGAATAGAAGGGAAAACTAGTTCAATTCTCAATGGGCCTAAGGACATGGGGGTGCGGATAGTGATCTGAGCCCACCCAATCTGCGCATCCTACACTTATATAAGGTGGAAATTCAGAGAAAAGAAAGGAAAAACACAAGCCATAGGATCAATGGGACGCATCCAAACATTCATCTCATTAAATGACGTGGCAAGGCAATTGGACCAGAGTGAAGGAGCATGTTAACTAATATATGGTGCGCAACAAATTGAATATCAGAATAAAAATATAAAAAAGAAATGGCACGTGAGGGAGAGGAGATTCATTAAATGAGGTGGCACACTCTCATGCATCCAGATGACAAGATCTGATGGTGTAGGAGTTATCTTCAACCTTTGGAAACCCTAGCAAACGCAGCCCAGATTCCGGTGACCGGAGCTAGGGCTCCGGCACCGGAAAACGCAAAACATGATCAAACATCAATAAAAATAAACCAAAATCTCCAGATCAAGTAATCACACCACCCTGAGTTCGAAAATGATGATGAAATTCACAATAGGTCAAAGAATTTTCCAGATCGAAGACAAACAGTTTCTACCATGAAACTTCAAATTCACATACAAAGCTCAATAAGGCACCATATTCAAATCTAAAGCACGCAGAATGATCAGCATAACCAGAGGATTACAATGCACACAACTATTTTCATTTCTAGATCTAAGAATTTTGGACTCACCTGAAGCTTGCAGATCTTGAAATAGCTTGTAATAAGCCAAGATAATGCTGCCAATCCACTTAAAATGCACTCTAGTTGCAAATTAATGCAACTAAAGCCTTGAAACTTGCTGGATCTTGGATCTTAAAGCCAACTGCCCTGAAATGGGAAGGTGATGAATCTTGAGAAATAGCTTGGACAATGGATGGATTTGTGATCCTGAGCTCTCAAGGATGAAGGATTTGTGGTTGGTTTGTGAAGAGAGCAAGTGTGTGAAGAGATTCGAATGAAAATGAAAATTGAGCAAAAACTTGAGAGCTGAGAATTGAGTGAGATTTGGATCCTTCTAAAACCCTAATTTGCTTTTATATGAGGTCATGAGGAAATGCTGAAAGAATGAAAAGCTTTGCACGTGGGAAGAGAGAGTGTGAGAGATTTTGCAAAATTGGCAAGTTTTGTGTGATAGAATGAAACACTCATGCATTGCCTTGCATTTTTCCCATGTGCATTCCATATCTGACCCTTAGTTTCAATGCAACAAGATCCTTGTCATTGGATGAGAGTGTCACACAATTCTCACGAACATGCACTTTTTGCACTTTTGGAATGAAATTCTCATCATGCACGAATTTGGTGTATTTCTTGGAGAAAAATAACTTATTTTCATTGCATTGTAATATTGGAACCTCATTTGGTATGTACCAACACCCAAAATTAAGTTTCATGACTTTTTGCTTTGGTGCACACATGAAAAAACAAGTTTTGCCCTAGTTTTGCATGAATTTTCGAGGGCTCTATCTCCTCAACCATGAAGGCCATGAAAAATTACTTTTACTTTTTGAAAATGGGAGGCTTTAATCTCCAACTTTCATGTTTGACTTTGGTCCATTTGAAGAATTTTTCATTAAGTTATGATCACTTGAATTTTAGGGCAAAAACGTGCCAAAAATGGCATTTTCCATAACCAACTTCACACCAATTTTGCAAAACACCTCAAAACCTCATTATTCTTGATCTTTGAACTTTCCAAACCTCTTTTAACATTATAAGAACATCCCTTGGCTAGAAAAATGGGGTTGGACCCCTTGAAATCTCACAGTTGACTTTTCTAAGGCACAATTGACCAGTTTCTTCATTTACAAGCAACTAAAGAAATGCTTGACTTCCACAAGGAATTTTCTCACAAAATTTCATCCCTAGGATACTCTTAACATGTGAAAGACTTTTACTAAATGAAATTGCCAAAGTATTGAGATTTTCATGCTTGAAACTCAAACCCTAGTTTGGGACCATTGTGTAGGAGCTTTGCCCTAGCCTGGATTCCCTGATGATCTTCCAACCTTCTGAGCTTTTGTAAATGGACTTGAACTTGTAAATGCAATGTAGACCCCTCATAGGACTTGTACAAATCCATTGGGCCCCTTTTCATGGCTTGTGATGCTTCAAGAACCTCCACAGATGATCATATGCCTAATGCTAGGTCATGAGAAATGTTATGCCTCATCTTTCCATGCTAGGATGCCAAGAATATGATATGTTCATGATGAATATGATGTGATATGATGCTTAAAAAGAATAGGGAAAATTTGGGGTGTTACAACCTAGAAGACCCATCTTTCAATCATGTATTTGCACAATTCCTCCTTAATTTCGTGCAATTTTGAGGGGGTGTAATGAGAAACATCAAATTCGTCGAAGTACTACATAACAAAAAAAAATATGCATTAGTTAGTTTAAAATAATAAATTATGACATATCCGATAAATATTAAATTAAATCCTAAGTTATAAATCCATGCATACCATGATAGGAACCTCTAATTGATTCATTTTTATGATTTCTCTCATAAACCTCAACACGTAATACCCGTAGTCTATGTTGTTTTTTTGTTGAGGACACTACACATAGACAAACAAATAAGAATTAATATAGAGTTATTTTGTGTTATCAATTAGCATCACTAATAAGAAATAATATAAAAATTAATATACCTGAACATGGACCCATGGAATAATGTCCAATTTAGACCGTGCTACTTGATGATCTCGTTGTGCTCGATATATTAGTATATATCTATAAAAGAAAAAAGTAAATTTAGAACAATCACACTTTAAATATACATATACATATGAATATTTCGTCCAATATGACTTACTTATCAACCACTTCCTTCAGATCCGGATATGTTGTCCAATTATGCTCCAATGAATTTAGATAATAAACCACTTCTCTTTTTGGATTAATGGCAACCAACAACCAATGTCCACATTAAAATATAACAAAAGTTTAGAGGGATAATTTTTATGCAAAAGATACAAATATTAGAATGAAATTAGAATGAAAATCTTACTTGGGTCCAGTATTATACGGTAAAAAAACAAAGCTTCATTCTCTTTCGTGAACATATATCTCTCAACCAATTGGTCTCTTACTGCATCTTTATTCAGTGAAATTGTCGGTGCATTGACACGGTGGCTAGCAATGAAACAAAATCTCTTTGAGAGTTCATTCCTACACATCACTTTTTCATACAAGAACCTTAAATAAAAAAATAATAAACATTAGACTATTTTCATTGAAATGTGAATAAATTGTTCACCTAAATAAATAATAGAGTACTGATCAAATTACCAGATGTAGTAATGAACAACAGCGATGCCTAATTCAAGATGACCAAAAATCTTCTCCATGTCCTCTTTTCCGATAAATCGATATGATCAGGAATACCAAAAACACCTTCGTCCATACATAATTGACAAATAGCACCTTGCATCACATCTGATGTTGACAAAATTGTTTTAAGGCATGACTGAAAGGGAGGAAAACCTTTTCTTGTCTGCACGGACTTAACATAAGCTTTTTTCAACTTGTTGGTGATCTATTGTGAAGCTTGAGCAAGAACCTAACAATCATATAAGTTAGGTAAAGTAGAAAATCATGAAACGTTTGAATTCGGATAATAGAATAACACTTAAAATGTACCTGTCTTTGTGATGCAACATACTCATTTTGCCGCAAAACCCCTTTATCCTTAGATGTGGGTTTTGTAGGAGTATAACATTACCATGTAAAAAAAATGTACATAATGGTTCATAATAATTTTCATAATGGTTCAAAATTTACATTTGAATACTAAGAGAGTTTCGTAATGGTTTTCAACATACCTCATCATCTATGCAAATGAGGTCTAACAACCATGCAACAAACAAACCTATTGCTTCTCGCAGCAATGTAGCCTCTGAAACCTCCTCAGGTATAGGTAGTACCGCATCCTTATCTAAAACAACATCAACCGACACTTTCAGATGACCATGAGGGAGTGTTTTAGTGTGCAGTAACTCTCCCACTTTGTTATACACTTTTCCCTTGCCAACCAAGCAATAAGTCGGTAACGACAAATACAACTCACAAGATGAAATTCCCTGAAGAAATAATGAATGCATAACTGGTAATGTGTATAAAAGTCAATTAAAATAAATGTGTTAATTTAAATAAAATAAATATGATTTAAAATATAATGTGACACAATCCAATGAAGAACTTGGATACCCGGTTTCAAACAGCCAATTGTGAATTCCTTTGGGAACATATCACTATTTACCGTATCGTTATCATGAGGATACTACAACATCTTATTTAAGAGTATCTTATATTTTAAACCAATAATATGGGAGGCATCAGTTATCAAGGCTTTGTCTGCTCATCTAGCAGGAGGGAAACCCAAAATGGATTGCCAAACTTTGGCATCAACCTTATAAAACAAATTTCCCATCCTAAACTCAAATTCATAGCCCTCAAATTTTCCCATAATGCCAGTATAAAACATACGGACCAAATCCTTATTATACTCAGTTCTTAATCCTAGGAAAGAATTTATGTCTTGATAGTCCATGAGTTCCACAATATAATCCAAGTGCAATTGATTAGCAGTAAGTCTAGAATAGACATATTGTGCAATAATTTTTCTATCCTTGAACTCCTCATTATATAAATCACTAATTTCATCTCCAAGGAGTGATAAAGCACTTATTGGTATAGACGAATGAGAAGTTGAGGTAGACCGGCTTGACCTTTTACCAGCAACTTTTGTTAAAGCCATGAGGTTGTTGAAGAGATTGGAAAAGAGAATAGGAGTTTTAGGGTTTTGGAGGAATTTTGGGAAGAATTCGAAGAAGAAGAATAGCAAATGATTTAAAATATAATTTATATTAAACCATTTGAAGAGTCAAAATTTGAAATCCCCATAAAGTGGAGTAACTCCCCATTCGCACAGAGCAAGCTGTCACAAATTTGAAATCCATTGCGTCGACCTACTCACTTAATGCGTCGACGCAATGGACATTAATTTCATATAAATTAAATTTTAAATACCTTAGACAACGCTTTCCTTATAAATCTCTTTCTTAGGTTTCTGATAATATATAATAATTTAATTTAAAAAATTACCTTAGAGAGCGCTTTCTAAAGAAAGCGCTGTCTAAGGTATTTAAAATATAATTTGTATGAAATTAATGTCCATGGTGTCGATGCATTAAGAGAGAAAGTAGATGCAATGGATTTCAAAATATAACCTATAAGAGCGCTTTTACAAAAACGCGTTGTCTTAGGTTTACTATATTTATTTTTAACCTCAAGGACGTGGGTTCGAACCCGTTTTCCATTTTTGAGATTCTGAAAGTTCAATATATTTATTGACTTTAGAGAGCGCTTTTAAGAAAGTGCTTTCTAAGGTTTCCCTGTAGCAGCGCTTTTAAAAAAAGCGTTGTCTAAGGTGGCTTCAATTTAAGACTTTTAACAGCGCTTTTATAAGTGCCCTCTAAAGGTTGGCTTTTAGAGCGCTTTGTTTTAGCAAAAAATTTAAATTCCTATAACAACGCTTTCTCCAAAAAGCAATGTCTTTGTTGCACTGCTACAAGCCAATTCTGGCGTAGTGAAAACATATAGACAAACATAGTTTAAAATTAAGCATTTCCACTTTATGGCGTAACAATCTATACTCAAACAACTTTTCCTTATCAAGGCATCAATTCATAAACACACTGGTATATTTGATCAAAGATAGATCATAACTCAAGAAATAATAACATATCATATTATAACCAAAAGGAAAATATTATCATTGATTGCCTCAAAGGTTTTTCCCGAACCTTTTTGGCCTCAAATATCAAATACGGATAAAGGAAGTAAGAATGCATGAGAGTAAGGACCCATCACTACTTAGGTTTCTCTCTTTCTGCCTCTTTCCAACAAAACACATACTAACCAATTTTCTTTCTAACTTCTCTATTTAAACAAAAATAACCCTAATTCTTATTATTTTAATAAATCTTACACTCTCACCTCTTACTAATTCTCCCCTTTCCCTTAATTATACATACATACTAATTTCCTCCCAAAACTAATTATTCACACGTTTTCTATTATTTCTAATATTAAATAAATAAATTAAAATTAATAATAACTTTAATTAAATTCTAACTTATCAATAACCCAAAACATCTCACTTCTACACAAAATTTAATATTATAAAGCTCTACTCAAAATTTCTCAACTTAATTAATTAAACTATTACTCTCGAAAACTCTATTCAAAATAAAATATCAAAATTTAGGTGTTACAACTCTCCCCCACTTAAGAATTTTTGCCCTCGAAAATTACTCAAAGGAAACATCTCTAGATAAGATTCCCTCACCTGACTCTCTAACTCCCATGTTACGCTACTTTCACTGGAACCTTCCCCACATACTTTATTCCTTACATGTCGCCCCTGTTGGATATCGGTTAAAGGAAAAAGAGTGTCAACAATGTTCATACATATATTGTATGCCAGGGAAATAAACAAATTCACACAACCTAGGCCGAATGGACCACACCTTGCTCTGATACCAACTATGTAACATCCTAAAACCACGATTATTTATATATAAAAGATAAACATATAATTTCTCAAATATAGTTGTTACACATGCTCAACACCCATCCTTCATCAACATAATAACATAAAACATGTAGTGGAGTAAGACATCAAAACATCAAATAATTAATTTTTTGGTGTAAACACCCCAAATTTTATATCACTAAGTTCACACCATGGCTTGTGATCTTTCATATTTGCATTAGTTTAATCATACCATTTCATGTTGCATTTTTTGTTTCATTGCATTAGTACAAGTTCATCTGCATCTAGGGTTTGTGATCTGAGCAATCCAAGATCCATTTAAGCCATTCCAAAAGTCTTCAATCATCTCAAGAGGGTCCATGTATTTTAAATCATCATATTTTATCCTCCAAAGATCAAGGAAGTCAAAGAATCCCAAGAACTGGCAAAGCATGGAAGCAGAGTTAGGGTTTAACTGCACATATGACCTGAAATTAGGGTTTTGGTTTCAAAGGCCATAACTCCAATATTTTTGGTTATTCTTGTTTCTAATGGTCTCAATATGTTATAAGTATTGTGTATACCAAGTTTGATGAAGAAATTCATTGTGGAAGTCATCTGTTCACTGGGTATCTTCTTGAGCAAGTTAGAACAAAATCAGGGCATTTGAGGCCCCCATCAATGGAATCAAAATGGATTTTTCATCAAATTAAGGTTATATGATCTTTATGTGGTCATTGAAGTGCTTATAAGTTCACAAATTTGAAGAAAAATGAGCTAAACCAAAAGTTGCCAAAAATGAAAATGACTTGTAATGTAAACTTTCCATTTTGGGAAAGTTTTTCAACCTCCTCTTTCTCAACCAAAAATGCTTCAAATGAAAAATTGTTGGTCATGAAAGTTGTATATTGGATCATTCCCTTTTCAAAAAGTACAAGAACAAGATCTAATTCATTTTGGAACTCAAGATATGGCTTGTCAAAGTTGGCTAAAATCCCATAAATTTCAAGAATGCACCAAAAGGGATTCTTTGCAAAACCTCTTGCCAAGGCTTTTTGTGACTTCAAACACACTTCAATACGTCATAACATCATAGCACATTGTTTCTAGATCAAAATTTCCCAAGGAATTGCAAGATCACATGCCTTGAACATCAAGATTTCTCAAAGGGGCCAAAACTTCACATAATTGCAAAACACCCCATAAATTTATTCCCACATGCTGAATTACTTCAAGAATGAATTTGTGGACTTCCTTGAAGTCAGTTGCGCATGGACATGTCCAAAGGCCAGCTGCAACTTTGCCCATACCTCAAGTACACAAGTTGGTGACTTTTTGCAAGAAGGTCATACCAATCACAATAGGGCACAACCACTCCACAGACCTATCACAAGTTGATATATGGACCAAATGCTGATCATAACACACAAGAACACAAGTTGAACCCTAAGAATCATCAAGTTCACAAAAACTCTCCCTCTTGTAAAAGCTTTCAAATCTCCCAACTCAGCCACTCAATCTTCAAACAAATTCCACCATTCATCTCTAAATCACTCACTGATCACAAACCAACCATTGAAACAGCCAAAAGCACCTCATACACCAAATACGATTTCTGACCAGTTGGAGTGCAAACTCCCAAACCAGCCATCCTCAAAGCATTCCAAGCATTGCAACTTCTTCAGGAAGGTCATTAGAGGCATTTTGCACCAAGGAAGTAGCCAAAAAGCTCAAGGGTGAAAAGTTCCATCTCAGGTAGCCATTCAAATTAATTTTTCCAGAACTTCTTTTTCATGTTACAAAATGATTAAGCATGCTTCACTGATCACACTGAACTTGGAATTTTTGAAAATGGTTGAGAAATGAGTGTGTAATGATTGTCTGAAAATTTTTCCATGTTTATGTTTCTCTTTGAATCATGAGTTTGAGTGAAAAGAAATGAGGTTTGAGGGTGGATTTGGGTTCAGGGAAGTGGGAGGAGTGAATCAGGAGCTTTAGAGCTCCAGAAAGTGCCTAGGGAAGAAGATTGAGTTTTTCAGGTGAGGGTGTCACCGGAGAAGACGACCGGAGCTCTTCTCCGGTGACCTGAATGTCATTAAGTGATAATTAGGGTTAAGGTTTCTGTTTGAACGTGGACCCTTGGATCTCCCTTCCCGCGCGTGTTTGTGTGGTTGAGATTAGCTCATTAGTTATTAATCTGAATTAATTAATTAGTTAATTAGGTTTAATGAAATTTGAATGTGGACCTTTAGATCTGGCGCGCAGTCAACCCCCATAAACCTAGATTCAATCTCAACCATCCCTTTTGCATACTTCAGCTTTATTTAATTTTTATTTCATTTTTCTCATTTAATTTTGTATCATTTATTTAAAATAGCAAGAAATTTCTAAAAATATTTTTATTCTGAATTTTTGTTTCAAATAATTTTCTTAACCCAAAAATATTTTTATTTTTATTTTTTACATTTAAAAATCATTTTTTAAGCATTTAAATGTTTGTTTTAATTAATTAATGGCTGTTTCTCTGGCTCAAATCCACTCCAATGATCCTCCCAAGAAGCTTGCAATGTTTGTTTGAAGTTTGCAATGGCTGGTTTGAGAGTTTGCTTGAGTTCTGTTCAAGGTCAGGTGATGATCGTGTTTTTGATTCAATGGCTTTCAGGCTGTTTTGAGGGTTGGTTTGTGTTCAGTGAAGCATGGTGAGATGGTTTGTGAAGTTAGTTTGTATGTTTGTGGCCTGTGTGATGATTTTCGAAAGCTCTTGCAAGATGAGGTGAAAATGTGAATGCTGAGTTGTGGAGTGTTTCAGGCTTGCCTCTTGTTATGTTTGGCTTGCATTTGATTTGTATAAACAATTGCCATTGGTCAGAAGATGTGATGTGTGCTTTATTGATTGGTATGGGTGCTTTTGCCAAAATGTCAAAGTTGTGTAAGAAGGGCATGGGCTACTTGCTAGCTGAGTACAAAAGGCATGTCCTGCGCAGCATGATGTGAGGAAAAGCCTAGGATTGATCAGCAAGCTAGCCAGCAAGTGGATGAGAAGCTATGATGAGTTTTGCAACTTGCCTTGCCTTTGGTTCTTTGTGAAATATCTTGATCCATGGGCCATAAAACATGTGATTCTTTGGGTGAAATCTGACTTTTAGGACTTGTATGATCATGTGGTGAAGTTTAGAAATCCATTTGATGACTTAATTGGCCTTGAGAAGTGAATTTGCAACTTTGCCTCTTTGGTGCATGACTTGAAATTTAGTGATTTTTGCCAACTTTGACAAACCATAACTTTTGATCCAAAATGAATTAGGTCATGTTCTTGTACTTTTTGAAAAGGGAATGATCCATTCTACAACTTTCATGACCAAAGTTTTTTCATTTGAAGCTTTCTTGAATCAAAAAGTAAAGGTTGAAAAAGTTGCCTAAAAATGGCAATTTCATTAAAAGTCAAACTTGCCCAAAAAGTCAACTTTGCAAAAACTTGAAATTCTTGAATTTTGTGAACTTACAACATCTTACATGATCAAATAAAGATCATATACAATCAAAATGATGAAGAATGCCCTTTGGTTGGGTCATTGGGGGCCTCAGATGCCCTGATTTTGCACTGACTTGCTTGAAAAGTCAACTCTTGATCAGATGACTTCCCCATGGAATTTCTTCATGAAAATTGATATGCATACTCCTTATACCATATAGAGACCAATAGAAACAAGAATGACCAAAAAATTTGGAGTTATGGCCTTTGAAACCAAAACCCTAATTTTAGGTCATCTGTGCAGTCAAGCCTGGCTCTGCTTCCATACCATTCTCAGTTCTTGTGATTCTTTGACATTCTTGACTTTGAGAGGATATAATATGATACTTGAACACACATGGACCCCTTTGAAGTGATTGATGGCCTTTGGAGTGGCTCAAGAAGCTCTTGGATTGCTCAGATCACAAACCCTAGATGCAGATGACTTTGAATCTATGCAGTGAATCAAAAATGTGATATGAGATGGTATGATTGAGTTTATGCATATGAAATGATCACAAGCCATGGTGTGAATGGGTGAGGGAAAATTTGGGGTGTTTACAGCTGCCCCTATTCAAACATGAGTTAGCTGTGCAGGATGTAAGCAATGGCTTAACAGGCAAACAAGATAACTTGTGGTTGAATACCAAAGACAGTCCAAAATTTGCACTCACAGAAATGAAGAAGAAAAGGGATATAGATTGTAAAAGAAAATAAAGTATATCGTAAAGTGTGGGCGATGGAGGACGAACGTCGAGCAGAGGACGACTGCTGGGTAAAGAGCAATGACGGGGACGACCGACATGCTGGAGAAAAGTGCGAAAAATAAAGCAATGACGGGGGACGACCGACATGCTGGGGATAAAAGGGATTATGATGGGGACGGCCATCTAGATAAAGCTGTAAGATTCTCTGGGGATTAATGAAACATGACGGGGACGGCCATCAAGTTCATAAAGTAAAGTAACCAACGATGGGGACGGCCATCGGGCTAAACTGATGAAGGACGATCATCAGGAAAAGGAAAAGGGACCACGACGGGGACGACCATCGGGTTAAAGAATAAATGAAATAAACAGATGATGAGGTACGGTCATCAAAGGTGAAGGACGATCACCTAGCATGGGACGGCTGCTCTGTTGAGGATAAGATGAGGGACGATCATCTAAGGTGACGGACGATCACCTGGCAGGGTACGGCTGCCGAAAATATCGCGACATAGGACGAATGCCGGATAAAAGGTCAACGATGGGGACGGCCATCGGACGAGCATGATGAAGGACGATCATCAAGAGGTGGAGGACGACCACCTAGCAGGGGACGGCTGCTCTCAAGGTTTATCATGACATAGGACGAATGCCAGATAACCAAAGTCAACAATGGGGACGGCCATTGGATAAAATGATGAAGGACGATCATCAAAAGGTGGAGGACGACCACCTAGCAGGGGACGGCTGCTAATTATCACGACATAGGACGAATGTCGGATAAAAGGTCAACGATGGGGACGGCCATCGGACGAGCATGATGAAGGACGATCATCAAGAGGTGGAGGATGACCACCTAGCAGGGGACGGCTGCTCTCAAGGTTTATCATGACATAGGACGAATGTCAGATAAAAAAGAAAAATTGCTTTGCTGGGTATCTACTGGGGAATAGTAAACACGGACGAGCGTTTACATCCAAGAAACAAAAGGTATAAGTGTTTAGATGTCTGTGTATAGATTAAATATGCGGACGAGCATCCTTAAGACTACGATACGGACGAGTATCGGGTAGAAACAAAAACTGACACGTGTTCAGAGATGATGATACGGACGAGTATCAACTGGTTAACAGAGAACACGGACGAGTGTTGAATCTGAAGGGACCCTTCTGGGGACACTATACACAGGCTAGTATCTATATTCAGGAAGACACAAGAATGTTTGACACAGTGTATGGATTAAAGATGCGGACGAGCATCCTTAAGACTATGATACGGACGAGTATCAGGTAGAAACAAACGCTTGACACATGTTCTGAGATGATGGTACGGATGAGTACCAACTGGTTAACAAAGAATAAGGACTAGTGTTGACTCTGCGGGGATATAAATGGTGTATACAAGATACAGACGAGTATCTGTATAAGTAGTAAGTATGAGTGTTCAATCTGCTGGTGAGGGTGACACGGACAATATGAACAAATATCTGATATACAAAAATGCTTATGTTACTGTGCTGGGGAAAGTGACACGGACGGATGTCAAGGAATTGTATAAGTATATGTGAGTGCAAAGAGGATGTCTTTGGCTTTCTGCTGGGGATATGACTCGGACGGGTGCCACAAGGAGTATGTACTGATGTTTTGTGAATGTGAGGCAACTGTGTTTGCTGGGGAATCTGAGGGGTATTCTGTATATTGTTGACGGATTGTCAATATTCACAAGTTTTTGATTCAGAACATGGCTTATGATTATGCAATATGTTGGATTTTTGCGTAATGCTCCGTATTAGACGGAATGCTACGCTTTGTGGGTGAATATGATGTGAATGCCATGATTATGCAAGGATACCGATCCAGGATTCGGATCCCGATGCTGCGAAGATCTCCGGTTGATCTGCTTGAAATGGACGTCCCAACTGGGGATGAGATCATTGGTGGATCTGATGAGATGTATCTGCCTGGGGAAATGGGTCAATGATAGACCTATCTCAGTAATGAGGGACCCAGCTGGGGTTTGTAGAAGCTTTCTTCACTCTGTTGTGATCCCTTCATGCGCTGCTCTTCTGGATAGAGGCTGAAGCTCTGTGGGGAGATGGTCCCCTGACTTTTGTACTTGGCTGAGGAGGAAGAATGGTTGGCACCTCAGCTGGGGAGAAATAGCAAGTGGAAACTCAGCTGGGGAGAAAACACTTTGGGTGCTAAGACTGAGTGTTGATTTGTCAGCTTGCTGGAGTGAAGCTTTCATGCCCCAAGTTGCGTTTTGGATACCTGCAATCCTGCAAAGATAGGGAAACGCACAAGTAATCCCGAGGTATCCTTTACTAGATTCCGTCATAGGAGTTTAGACACTTCCGAGAGTAAGTATATTTCCTGCAAGCATGTGACTTTTATTATTATTATTTTTTTTTTTGAAGATAAGCATCTGTATTCAGGCAATCAGTTTATTTTCTTAAGACATCAGACATTTTTGCAAATAAAAATGTACAAGACGGAACATGACTGAAAATCTGATTTTATTAATTCATGTGCCCTGAATTGGCAAGATACAGTCAAAGAAACAAATCCCCTGAAATGAGGAGATTGTTACAAAATGAGAAACAAAAGGATGGCAATGTTGTCGACGCTCCAAGAAGCTTCCCTTTTGCTATGACTCGTATGGCATTTGACGTTCTTCTCGTCTTGCTTTCTGAAGAAGGCTGATTCTGAAAGAAGCTTGATCCTTTCGAAGCTTACCAAGTTGTAGGTGATACAGACAAATTCAGAATGCAGTTGTTCGCTTATCCCCTTATTTTGCATGGATCGCCCTTTCGGGTTTTCAATCCATCGGGATACCCATTTTTGCCTGAGTTGTCCAATGCGGCTTTTCAACTCAGCGGGTGTACATTTCTTTGTTTATTTTCCCTTATTTTTTCCCGAGTCTTTTATTCTGTTTTTGACTCGCCGGGATGCCCTATTTTTGCCTGGACTTACATTCTGGTTTTGTGTCCAGCGGGTCATTTTATGCGAAGTATTTTTTAACTGCATCTGAATTCACAGGGGACGGGAAATATTCACCATCCATAGTGCTGAGCATCAGTGCTCCACCAGAGAAAACTTTCTTTACTACAAACGGTCCTTCATAATTCGGAGTCCACTTGCCCCTGTGGTCTGTATGAGGAGGGAGGATTCTCTTCAGCACAAGATCTCCTACTTGGTACTCTCGGTGCCTGACTTTCTGATCGAAGGCTCTCTTCATCCTTTTCTGATACAACTGCCCATGACAGATTGCAGCCAATCTCTTCTCTTCAATCAGACTCAGTTGTTCGTATCGGGATCGAACCCATTCTGCTTCGTTCAGCTTAACATCCATTAGTACCCGTAGAGAGGGTAATTCAACTTCAACAGGTAGGACTGCCTCCATACCATACACAAGCTGATATGGTGTCGCCCCAGTGGATGTTCTGATTGACGTGCGGTACCCATGCAAGGCAAATGGTAGCATTTCATGCCAGTCCTTATAGGTGACTACCATCTTCTGCACAATCTTCTTGATATTCTTGTTAGGTGCCTCGACAGCGCCATTCATCTTTGGTCTGTAAGGAGAAGAATTGTGGTGTTGGATTTTGAAGTCCCGACATAGTTCTGCCATCATTTTGTTGTTCAAGTTTGAACCATTATCAATAATGATTCGCTCGGGAACTCCGTACCGACAAATGATGTCTCTCTTCAGAAATCGGGCTACCACTTGCCTTGTAACATTTGCATAGGAAGCTGCTTCAACCCACTTGGTAAAATAGTCAATAGCAACCAGGATGAATCTATGGCCATTTGAAGCAGTCGGTTCGATCTTGCCAATCATGTCAATGCCCCACATAGCAAAGGGCCAGGGTGAAGACATCACATTCAGAGGATTCGGAGGCACATGCACTTTATCCGCATAAATCTGGCATTTATGGCATTTTCTGGTGTAGGCACAACAGTCGGCATCCATTGTGATCCAATAATAACCCGATCTTAGCAACTTTTTAGCCATGGCATTCCCTCCAGCATGGGTACCAAAGGATCCTTCGTGCACTTCATGCATCAACAAGTCCGCTTCTGTCTTATTAACGCATCTGAGGAGTACCATATCAAAGTTTCTTTTGTACAGGGAACCATCAGCGTTCAGAAAGAAACTACCAGCAAGCCTTCTCAATGTCTTCTTATCATTGGAAGATGCCCCAGGTGGGTATGTCTGATCCTCCAAGAAGCACTTAATGTCATGGAACCAAGGCTTATCATCTTTAACAAAATCTGCTGCGAACACATATGCTGGTCTGTCAAGTCTGGACACTGAAATTTGAGATACAAAGTTGGCAGCTTGAACTTTGATCATGGATGAAATGGTAGCCAGAGCATCTGCGAACTGATTCTCGTCCCGAGGGATATACTCAAGCTTGACTGTTGTAAAGAAAGTCAATAACCTCCTTGTATAATCCCGGTAAGGTATCAGATGATCCTGGTGTGTGTACCATTTGCCGTTGGTCTGATTGATTACCAAAGCTGAATCTCCGAATACAGTCAATGTCTTGATCCTGAGGTCAATGGCTTCCTCAAGACCCATAATGCAAGCTTCGTATTCAGCTTCGTTGTTAGTGCAGTTAAAGGTGAGTTTTGCCGAGAAAGGCATGTGAACTCCTTTAGGTGTAATGAGTACTGCACCAACACCACGACCATTCATGTTAACAGCCCCATCGAACATCATAGTCCATTCTTCTTCCGGGTCAGGCCCTTCAGTGTGAATAGGCTCTTCATGATCTTTTGCCTTTATGAACATGATGTCTTCATCAGGGAAGTCAAATCTCATAGGCTGGTAATCATCAATGGGTTGCTCAGCAAGATATTCAGACAATACACTGCCTTTGATGGCTTTCTGAGATGTGTACTGGATGTCATATTCTGTGAGGATCATTTGCCATCTTGCAACCTGTCCGGTAAGTGCTGGCTTCTCGAATATGTACTTAACTGGGTCCATTTTGGAGATCAATAAAGTAGTGTGGGTCAACATATACTGTCTCAGTCGGCGAGCAGCCCACGCTAAAGCACAACAAGTTTTCTCGAGCAGTGAATAACGTTGTTCACAGTCGGTAAACTTTTTGCTTGGGTAGTATATTGCATACTCTTTTCGACCAGACTCGTCATGTTGGCCCAGCACACACCCCATAGACTCTTCTAATACTGTCAAGTACATTATCAGAGGTCTTCCTTCAACTGGAGGCATAAGGATTGGTGGTTCTTGCAAGTATTCTTTGATCTTGTCAAAAGCCTTCTGGCAGTCTTCGTTCCACCTGACCGTCTGTTCTTTTCTCAACAATTTGAACAAGGGCTCACAGGTTGCCGTAAGGTGAGATATGAACCTTGAGATGTAGTTCAATCTACCTAGAAACCCTCGAACTTCTTTTTCAGATTTTGGTGCAGGCATTTCTTGAATGGCTTTGACTTTATCAGGGTCAACTTCAATCCCTTTCTCGCTCATAATAAAACCCAGCAGCTTACCAGATCGCACCCCGAATGTGCACTTGTTGGGGTTCAACTTCAGTTGGTACTTCCTCAGATGCTTGAATAGCTTTAGCAGATTTACCAGGTGGTCTTCTTCAGTGAGGGACTTGGCAATCATATCATCCACATAACATTCGATTTCTTTATGGATCATATCGTGGAATAATGTCACCATAGCCCGTTGATATGTTGCACCGGCATTCTTCAACCCGAAAGGCATCACTTTGTAACAGAACGTGCCCCAGGGTGTGATGAAGGTTGTCTTCTCCATGTCTTCAGGCGACATTTTGATCTGATTGTATCCTGAAAATCCGTCCATGAAGGAGAATACCGAGAACTGAGCCGTGTTATCCACCAATACATCGATGTGAGGTAATGGGAAATCATCCTTCGGGCTGGCTCTGTTAAGGTCCCGGTAGTCAACACACATCCTTACTTTGCCGTCTTTCTTAGGCACAGGCACAATATTAGCAACCCACGGTGGATAGCTAGTTACAGCAAGGAACCCGGCGTCCCATTGCTTTTGTACCTCTTCTTTGATTTTCATTGCCATGTCTGGGCGAGTACGGCGCAGTTTCTGTTTAACCGGCGGGCAATCTTCTTTCAAAGGCAGCTTGTGCACAACAATGTCGGTGTCCAACCCTGGCATATCTTGATAAGACCAAGCAAACACATCCACATATTCTTGAAGCAGGTCAATCAGTTGTCTCTTCACTGAGTCTTGTAAGCAGGCCCCGATTTTAACTTCTTTCACATCTTCATCTGTACCAAGATTGATCGTTTCGACCTCCTCCTGATGAGGAGTGATAACCTTTTCCTCTTGTCTCAACAATCTGGCTAGCTCTTCAGGAAGCTCGTAATCTTCTTCAACCCCTTCATCAGCTTGATTGATTGGATTGTCAAAGTCATACGAAGTCATAGCCGTGCTGTTGTCGGTGCAGTCTGGAAGGCACTCTCTGCAAGGGTTCAGTTTGTTCATTTTAGTGATTGATTTTAATCTTGTTTAGAAAAGTGAAATAAAGTCGTCATTTTGAAAACATTGCCATTTATTTTTTATACAAAAAGAAAAATGGAAAAAACAGTGAGCGGAAAAGAAAAAGACTCATTTGCAAAAGATGTCTGATATTTCATTGATTAATCTTGTTGCACAAAAATTACAGATGGCCCGATTACAAAATGAGTGTTGTCATCTTGGGCAAGATGCAAGACTTGATGCATGCTCAAAATACAGGAAATAATAATTACTCTGCAGGAGTAACTCTTATAATTTCCTGGGAAGACCAGTTTGAGATACTGCTCCCCGGGATCTTTGGACGGATCCAACTTTCCAGGTTGCGGTCGCTTTCATCCTCGTCTTCCAAATTGTTGACAGCATCAGGGGTGAGCATCCCCCACTAACAAAGTTGGGCTCCTTAGCAGCCTCTGCTTGATCTTGTTGAGTTGGTTTGTAACCCAACCCAAATCTATCCTCATTCTTCTCTACAGGCAGCAACTTGCCCCAGCCTTGGGCAGTCCCTTCTTCAACAACCTTCCGGGCTTGTTGATAAGATGTCATTGAGGTTCCAGGTACATCAGATGTTTCATTTATGTTCAAGGCCTCAAACCCTTGACTCATCGTTTCATGGATCTCCCCATCCATCTCAATGTATTTGTAGGTAGCCAGATGGCTAACAAAAATATCTTCCTCTCCACAAATAGTAACGACTTGGCCCTCCCACTCGAATTTTAACTTCTGGTGAAGGGTAGACGTAACTGCGCCAGCGGCATGAATCCATGGTCTACCCAACAAACAGCTGTAGGCAGGCTGAATGTCCATCACGTAGAAGGTCGTTTTGAAAGTTTGTGGGCCAATCGTTATGGGCAACTCAATTTCTCCCAGAACTGATCTCTTAGAACCGTCAAAGGCTCTCACTACCAGGTTGCTGGGACGTAATGCCAATCCTTCATATTCCAGCTTCACAAGGGCTTTTTTAGGTAAGACATTGAGGGATGACCCTGTGTCTACCAGTACATGGGAAAGAACTGCACCCTTACACTCCATGGTAATGTGCAAATCCTTGTTATGATTGCGGCCTTCTGTAGTCAAATCAGTGTTGGTAAATCCTAGTCCATTACTAGCATTAACATTTCCAACCATAACCTCTAACTGATTGACGGTAATCTCCTCTGGCACATAAGCTGCGTGCAAGACTTTTAGTAGTGCGTTCCGATGAGCCTCGGAGCACATTAACAATGATAGAATGGAGATCTTAGAAGGCGTCTGGTGAAGCTGGTCCACTATCTTGTAATCACTTTTCTTGATGATTCTCATGAATTCATCAACTTCTTGATCAAAAGGTGTTTTCAAAAGCTTCTTTAACAATTTGCTCTTCTTGCACCATGCTCTTCCCTTTTGCCTTGACAGCAGCTTCTGCTTCAGCAGTGGGTCTTTGAATTTGTGGGGCAAAGAGACGTCCGCTTCGAGTGAAGCCTCCGCCTCCTCCCACATTGTCTATTTGTGGTGGATAAGTTGATGATTCGAGAGTGATTTTCTGTCCTTCGCAGTATAGATCAGAGCCGTAATGCCAAGGGATGGCATTACTGCTTTCATAAGGTACTGGCCCAGGCACTGTGATAGTGACTGGACTGATAGCAGCTGCAGAAAGGACCGTGATAGTCTGTGGATCATAGTATATTGTGACTGGTGCTCTGATAGGAGTGGCATTTTGTGAGTTGTAGGAAGAATCATTTTCAGGATCATAATAAATTGTAACTGTTGAGACGCTTTCATTGTTTGCCGTTGATGTTGTAGGAGACACTATTGAATGGATGGGTGTTGTTGTAGGAGATTCTGAATGAAGGGGTGCTGAAGTTGTAGAAGGGATGTTTGTTGATATCTGGTCCGTTGAAGTAAAAGATGAAGCATTTGTTGATGAGATTGAAGAGTTATTTGGAACAATGGTTGTTGCAGTTGTAGAAGACTCGGGAACTGTTGTTAAGGAGATTGCTGGATTGGTAGGTATTGATGTAGTGATTTGGAGCAGACCACTCTGGATGAGACCATCTATGCCATCTCTCAAGTTATCACAACCATTCACTGAAATGTTGCAATAAGCACACCCTAGCTCACATCCCGGGAATATTTGACATTCAAGGAGTTGAGCTTTAATCTCTACCAAGGGTGTCCGAATTTGACCCACACTGGTTATCAAGTAAGACGGCTTGTCTTCTTCAATAGCATTGATTCTGGGTCCTCCGTGGTTGGGCATAGGGTTCTTATTAACATTTGGTGGTGGTGCAAAGTTTAGAGCCTTAGAATCTACCAAGTCCTGTACCTTCATGTGAAAAGCTCTGCACTTCTCTGTACTATGGCCAGGTGCATTCGAATGAAAAGCACATCTGGCGCTAGCGTCATAATTTCTGGGTAGACTGGCAGGATCTGGAGGTGCCAATGTCCTTAGCTCAACCAGGTTGAGTTTTAGGAGTTGTGGCAATAATGTGGCATAAGGCATAGGGATCGGATCGATCACCCTATTGGCCTGAGACGGTCTCTGTTGAAATGGTCTTTGCTGATTGTTGTTGTTGGTGTTGTTGTAGTTTCTCTGAGGAGGATACTGAGTTTGTTGCTGATAATTTTGTTGCTGTGGTTGATAAGCTGGTTGTGGATGAATTGGAGAGGGAATGGTGACTGCTGCCACAGACCTATGAACATATTGGGGTCTGCCCCTGCTGGTATGGATAGAATTGGTCTCACTAGTTCTTCTTGTGCCCACGAAAGGCTTCCTTGTGTTGCCGGATGAGCTGGCACCGTTGTCAGAAATTTTTCCCATCTTTAATAGGCTCTCAATTCTTTCTCCAGCTATAACTACATCCGCAAAGCTGGTAGAAGAAAAGGAAGCTAGCCTGTCAATGTATGTCCCTTGGAGGGTGTTCATAAACATGTCAGCCATCTCCCTTTCTGACATGGGTGGCTGGACAGCAGCAGCAAGCTGTCTCCACCTCTGGGCGTACTCCCGGAAGCTTTCTCTGGATGATTGTGACATTCCCATCAGGAGGGTCCTGTTGGGAGCCATATCCAAGTTATACTGGTATTGTCTAATGAAGGCCTCAGCCAAATCCTTCCAACACCTGATGGTTGCTCTAGTCAAATGAGAGTACCATTCCCTTGAAGCTCCTGTTAAGCTATCCTCAAAATAAAACATCCATAGCTTTTCATCCATGGTGTATGCCTTCAACCTCCCCAGAAAGGATTGCAAGTGGGTCCGTGGGCAGGAAGTCTCGTTGTACTTCTCAAAGCACGGTGGTTTAAATTTGTGGGGAATCCTGACCCCGCCCACTAAGCCCATGTCCATAACATCAAAACCCAAGGAGTTTTGAGACTCCAAGGATCTTAATTTTTCAGCAATTTCATCCAGCCTTCTGTCATAGGCCTCATCCCCAGCTCCCATCACTGTGAACTGATCTTCCTGGGGGTCTTCTTGCAGTACTCTGCCTGTAGTAGCATTCCCTTGTACATTAGAAGGGATGTTGATTTCTGGATGAAGGTGGGGTCCAAATACAGGTGGGTTGATATGAGGCTGCACCCTCTCATTGTTGCTTGTCCCACCAGTCCCTAGATGGGGGTCTTCCTGAGTCTGCCTCTCTACCAAGGCTCTTAATCTCTCTTGGCTATGTGCCAATCCATTCATCACCTCCATAAATTGTGTCATCTGATTCCTCATTTCCAACCTCTCGTTGGCCATTTGGTTCCTGACCTCTGTAAGGTCCTGTTGTACCTGGTCCATCTGTATACCCGGAAGGTTGTTGCGGGTGGGATATCTGTGTGGACGGTTGAGTGGGAACACCCGACGTCGAGCAATAGTTCCTGAGATCACAACAGAGTTAGTAACAAAAACAAAACAAACCTACAAAACAAACAAAGGTTAGCATGCAATGCATTATGCTTATTTGTTTCCAAGGTATCCGGCTTGGTACTTGGTTTTGACCTTCCCAGACCCCTGAGGAAGATGCTTGTGACTTTGCTTGAAAGAAACTCAGATAGAACAAACTAATACATATATTACAAAAATTAAACGATACATAGTTTGTTTCTTACAAATCATGCCCTCTGAGGGGTTAAAAATACAACATAAAAATAAAAGTACATGAAATGAAAGCAACAATCAGACACCAAGACCAAACTCATCCTCCTGAACTTCCTTGAGAAGTGCTTCAGTCACAGGATCAGCTGGACGCTCTGTGAGATTCCTGATAAGGAGATTCCTGGTAGCAACAGCTGCAGTTAGCTTCTTGTGTTGACTTTGGTCTTTTGACCTCTTCACACCGGCTCTAATCTTCAACTCTTAGATCTCTCTCTGGGCTGCTAGCAGGGCTTCTTGTTGCTCCTTTGCACTAGCCTCCAACTGCTCAATCTTGTCCTGAGTCCTCTTATCTTCCAGAGTACGAGCTTCGGTGATCCTGACCCACCTAGCTTGACTCTCTTTCAGATACAAATCAGTCCTGGCCTTCTGGTACTGAGCCTCCTTGCAGGCATTCTTCAGGATCTGCTCTCCAGCCCTGGACTTTTTGATGTAGTCTTCTGACTTCTCAATCCTGGCTAGATGCTCCACCTTTAGCTTTTCTAACCTTTCAATGTCCAAGCGACCATCACTCCTCTCCCAGAGGGTCTTCTGTAGAGCCTGAGTCAACTTCTCATTTCTCTCTTTCAAATTCTCAAACTCCTCTAAGCTGAAAGTGGCAGGAGGTGATGCTGTGGATGGCCCTGGTGCATCCTCAATGGTAAAGGGCATCCCAGAAATTTGTGCCTTGGCATGAGACCACTCATAGTACTATGCTGAGGCCACATTGTTGCATCTTCCCAGAATAGTTACCCCTTTAGTCTGGACATTGTCCCAAGCCCAGGATGCTTGCCTGACAATAGCCAGATTGGGCTTAATCTCACAGTAAAGAGTCTCAGCCAAGTCTTGTGCCTTAGGAGTGTGGACTAATGCATAGCCCAGTTGTCTTTTGAATAGCAGAGGGTTGTAGTTGATGCAACCCTTTACTCCTATCAGGGGTACATTGGGAAACTGCCCACAACTGGTAATGATGTCCCTGCCCTTGGTGCTTTGAGTGCACCACCTGATGTCAGCTGAGGTTAAAGCAGTGAGTCTTCTAGCCCAATTCTTTGGCTGGTGAGGATTCAAGAATGCATCAGTCTTGGGCAAGTGCCTGAGCAACCAGGTATGGAAAAGGGGAGCACAACACCTTACCAATCTTCCTCTCTGCTTTTCATTCCTTTGGTGAATAGAGTAGTAGAAATCTCCCAGTAAGGTGGGTATTGGGTTCCTCAGAATGAAAAGGTGAATTGCATTCTTGCTAACAAACTTAGGCTCATATGCAAACAATATGACCCCATATATGCTAAGGGCCAATAAAGCACAGACTGCCTTCCATTCCCCCAAAGAGGCCTTCATGATGGCCTGAGAAGTCAAGAAATCCAGGTGTAGACCAGAGATTCCAGCCTTGGTAGTCATATTCTGCCCAATCAGAACTGGTTCCAGATGCAATGCCTTTGCCACTTCTTCATTACCGGGAAAATCCATCTCTGGGTTGTAGGGGACTCCACCCCTGATAGGTACACCAACCAATGATGAGTACTCCTCTAACAAAGGTCCCAACTGAAAATCCTGAAAAGTGAAACACCTTAGAGGGGGATCATAGAACTGCAGGCAAGTATGAATCAGGCTCCTCTGTGAAGGGTCCAAATCCATAACCACATCAAGTATGCCTCCATAGTGTTCTCTGAATAGTGGTATATGGTCTGGAGTAATCAAGGTCTGGATCTTCCTGATGTCAGCTAGCTCAGGCTGAAAGAAATGGTAGGAGATATTGCTCTTCTTGGGTGCCATGTGTAAACACCCCAAATTTGCCCTCACCCATTCACACCATGGCTTGTGATCATTTCATATGCATAAACTCAATCATACCATCTCATATCACATTTTTGATTCACTGCATAGATTCAAAGTCATCTGCATCTAGGGTTTGTGATCTGAGCAATCCAAGAGCTTCTTGAGCCACTCCAAAGGCCATCAATCACTTCAAAGGGGTCCATGTGTGTTCAAGTATCATATTATATCCTCTCAAAGTCAAGAATGTCAAAGAATCACAAGAACTGAGAATGGTATGGAAGCAGAGTCAGGCTTGACTGCACAGATGACCTAAAATTAGGGTTTTGGTTTCAAAGGCCATAACTCCAAAATTTTTGGTCATTATTGTGTCTATTGGTCTCTATATGGTATAAGGAGTATGCATATCAATTTTCATGAAGAAATTCCATGGGGAAGTCATCTGATCAAGAGTTGACTTTTCAAGCAAGTCAGTGCAAAATCAGGGCATCTGAGGCCCCCAATGACCCAACCAAAGGGCATTATTCATCATTTTGATTGTATATGATCTTTATTTGATCATGGAAGATGTTTTAAGTTCACAAAATTCAAGAATTTCAAGTTTTTTCAAAGTCGACTGTTTGGGCAAGTTTGACTTTTAATGAAATTGCCATTTTTAGGCAACTTTTTCAACCTTTACTTTTTGATTCAAGAAAGCTTCAAATGAAAAAACTTTGGTCATGAAAGTTGTAGAATGGATCATTCCCTTTTCAAAAAGTACAAGAATATGACCTAATTCATTTTGGATCAAAAGTTATGGTTTGTCAAAGTTGGCAAAAATCACTAAATTTCAAGTCATGCACCAAAGAGGCAAAGTTGCAAATTCACTTCTCAAGGCCAATTAAGTCATCAAATGGATTTCTAAACTTCACCACATGATCATACAAGTCCTAAAAGTCAGATTGCACCCAAAGAATCACATGTTTTATGGCCCATGGATCAAGATATTTCACAAAGAACCAAAGGCAAGGCAAGTTGCAAAACTCATCATAGCTTCTCATCCACTTGCTGGCTAGCTTGCTGATCAATCCTAGGCTTTTCCTCACATCATGCTGCGCAGGACATGCCTTTTGTACTCATCTAGCAAGTAGCCCATGCCCTTCTTACACAACTTTGACATTTTGGCAAAAGCACCCATACCAATCAATAAAGCACACATCACATCTTCTGACCAATGGCAATTGTTTATACAAATCAAATGCAAGCCAAACATAACAAGAGGCAAGCCTGAAACACTCCACAACTCAGCATTCACATTTTCACCTCATCTTGCAAGAGCTTTCGAAAATCATCACACAGGCCACAAACATACAAACTAACTTCACAAACCATCTCACCATGCTTCACTGAACACAAACCAACCCTCAAAACAGCCTGAAAGCCATTGAATCAAAAACACAATCATCACCTGACCTTGAACAGAACTCAAGCAAACTCTCAAACCAGCCATTGCAAACTTCAAACAAACATTGCAAGCTTCTTGGGAGGATCATTGGAGTGGATTTGAGCCAGAGAAACAGCCAGAAAGCTCTTGAATCAAAAGCTTCAGTTCAGGTAGTCAACTCAAAACTTTTTTCCAGAAGCATGTTTTTAAGTTCTTAATAGCTTCTATGCACTCCCCTGATCATGAATATGTGATTATTTTTGAAAATGGTTGAGAAACCAGGATGTATGCAATGTCTGAAACTTTTGCCCTAAAAACTGTTTGGCTTCGATTCGTTTGATTGAAGAGGAATAAATGAGATTTGAGTGGGGGTTTTGATTCAGGGGGATGTGGGGATGATTTCTGGGCTTTTAGTTTTCGTTTTAGTGAAGTCTTGAGGATTTTGGAGATTTTCAGGTGGGGTTCCCACCGGAGAAGACGACCGGAGGTCTTCTCCGGCCACCTGAAAACAATTAGGGTTAATCCCTGTCATTAATTGATGTTTGAATCTGATGCGTTGGATGAGTTGACCAAGGGAGACTGGCGCGTGTTTGGATGGCTGGGATTTGTCATTAGAAACCCTAATCTATAATTAACTTAATTAATTCAGTTTAATTAATTAAATTAGGATTTAACTCAGTTTGAATTGTGACCTTTGGATTGCGCGCGCAGTCAACAATTTATTTCCCAGATTCAATCCTGGCCCCTCATTCAGCATACTTCCATTTATTCCAATTTTATTTTCATTTTAATTCATTTGTTTTGTGCATTTATTTAAAAATAGTAAAACCTTTTTAAAAATTCTGAAATTTTTTGTATAAACTTTTATTAATTTTCAGAAACCAAAAACATTTTTATTTTTATTTTTTGCATTTAAAAATATTTTTAAATCATTTAAAAGTTTATTTTTAATTAATTAATGAGAATTAATTAATTAAAAATACTTTTAGGTATTTAAAAATCACCAAAAAATTCATGAAACCTTCATAATCATTTAGAAACATTGTCCAACCTTCAAACCAAATTTCTTTTTTGATCTTGATTTCTTTTGAGAATTTTTCATGGAATTAAAATCATTTCAAGGCATTATTTTGATCCAAACTTCAAAAAATCATTTCTGCCTAACCATTGAGAGTTGGACTTTGATTCTTGTTGCATTGCATTTTGTTTAGCATGTAGTTTGTGAGATTAAATTGGCATGATTTGATCTTTCATTTTCAATTTGTTTGGCATTTTTCTTGTTAAGGTACCCTAAAACCCTAGAAGACTTAGGAAATTCATAACCCTAATTAGGTTAAGATTTAGAACCCCTCCTTTGGGCAGTGAGTTTGTATAGGATTAGGGTTCCTTTGAATGCATTTTGAATTTTTTTTTATCTTGATGTTTGCTTCTGATTTTGGTTTTTGTTTGATGCATTGATCATAAACCCTAATTTGGGCTTCCTTTTGCATTCATCTTGTATTTGCATTCATACCTTGACTTGCCATAGCATTTTGTGCATTCATTTGATTCATTAGACATCTTAAGACATATTGAAAGCATGTTTGATCATTGCATCATGAATTTACCACTTTGTATGCCATTTGCATTCCATAACTTTTCATGTATGTTCATGGTTCTAAACTGGCTTCATTTGCATCCATTGGTTCATATGTTCATCCTCATACCTTGATTCATGTTTGCATCATCTCATAAGCATCATTATCATCTCATATATGCTTCTGGTTTTGATTTGCATCATGCCATTTCATTCCATTTTGCACTGCATTGTATCTTTCACTACAACAAACAAGACCTTAGACAGCGCTTTTTTAGCCTTAGACAGCGCTTTAAAGCGCTGTCTAAACCTCCGCTGCTAAAGGTTTAGACAGCGCTTTTTAAAATGTGAAAAGCGCTGTCTAATCCCACACCCTTAGACAGCGCTTTGGCCAAAAGCGCTTTTAAAGACCCTCATAATTTAAATTTTTTAGGTACACCTTAGACAGCGCTTTTCTAAAGCGCTGTCTAAGCCCCCTACCTTAGACAGCGCTTTTGCCAAAAGCGCTGTCTAAGCCCCTCCTATTTTAATTTTTTTAGGTATACCTTAGACAGCGCTTTTCACAAAGCGCTGTCTAAGCCCCCCCTCCTTAGACAGCGCTTTTTCCTAAAGCGCTTTCTAATCCCCCCTTTAGACAGCGCTTTTGGCAAAAGCGTTGTCTAAGGTGTACGAAATTTTTTGTAGGATTTGTTTGTAACCACATTTTTCCAGGTTTATAAACCAGAATTGGTACCTGTTTTCAACCAGATTTTTGCAGACAATTATCACATTTTATATATGCCATTTTGGCCTTTTTTTACCAATTTTTGGCTAACCAATTCAAACCAATTCAAACCATATTTGCCATAAATGTATCAAAATATATACAAATTTATGTTTACATTTATAAGTCATTACATATACTACTACAAATGTACACATTAATTACACACTTTGAGCTCTATCATGTATTGACACCACTCCTCTTTGATTTCGTCCACTTGATCCTTTGTATAAGATGCACACTTGAATTCATCAAAGTACTACATAATAATATAACATATTTTGAATCAATTCCAACTATTTAATTATATGAGATATGTGTAAATATAAAAATAACTCATAAGTTAGAAATACATACATCGGTGGGAATCTCTAATCGGCCCAACATGAGAGTATCTCGCATAAACCTCAACATGAAATACCCGCAATCTATTTGATTACGTTGAAGAGGACACTACATATGAAAAAAAAATATGGATTATAAATCCTAAGTTTTATCAAGTGTAGTCATCACTAATATAATAAAAAACGCGGTAATTAAAAATATACCGCCACTTTAATCCATGCAATGGAGTTGGCGCCCCTCCTTGAGGTTTGGATAACTCGTTGGGCCCGAAAAGCTTGTAGGACGCTAATAAAATAAAAATGAAGCAATTAGAACAATTCACATAAACTAAGAAAAATTTTGAACATTGTCACTTACGTGTCAATTAGGACCTTCATATCCGGGTATGTTGTCCAATCATTTCCTAACGAGTCAAGATAATACACAATTTCTCGGATAGGATTGATTGCGAGCAACAACCAATGTCCACTGTAATGATTAGGCAAATGTTAGATGGTAACTTGGAAAAAATTATAATAGATGAATTTAGAATGAAATGCTAACCCGGTATTAAACGGTACAAAAAACAACTTCTCCGCATCTTTATTCTCCACGAGGATCCGAAGAACGTACTCCGTCACAGTATCCGGTCTACTTATCATTAAACTATAGTTGACGGTCGCGGGTGCTAAGAATCCGAATGACACGTCCAAACCATTGGGGCGCATCAATTTGTCATACAAAAACCTAATATAAAAACATCATTAACATAAAGTAAACATCATTAAAATAAGTTGTTTAATTAATAAAACAAAGTAGTCCGGATTTACCTAACATATGTATTGACAACGTTGACGCCGATTTCTTCACGACCAAAAACTTGCATGAAGTCCTCATTACCAATCATTTGTTCGTAATCAAAGCCGAAAATCCCTACCTCCATAGGTATAGTCCGAACACCTCCGGTCGGTATATCGGTCATCTCTAGAAATGTCCTGAGGCACGACCTATACTTGGTGGTAGGTTTTTTCCTAGCTACGGACTTCTTAGCACCAGAACTTTGTACCCGTGCGGAGGCGTTGCTAACCTCCTTTTTTTGTTGTGCGGAGGCATTGCTAGCCTCATTTTCTTGAAGCTACATGTCATATAAATAGTTAGATCAAATTAAGAATGTAACAACTTCCATGAATATATGTCATATAATTGTATATTACCTCTTTTCTTGAAACCGTGGACTCGGTAGGCCGTGGAATCGCACTATCTTTTGATTTGGATTGTGTGGGAGTCTATTTAACATAGGAAAATATGTAAGTAAAATTTTAAGCATAAATTTTAAACATTGAATATACCAAGGAAGTTAACATAAGTTTTAATCATACCTCATATCCTACGCATATGAGGTTTGTCGGCCATGCAACAAACGAACCTACTGCTTCGTGCACCGTTGTTGCATCCGAATCATCGCTAGGATATGGTAATGCTGCATTCGGCTCAACTGCAATATCAACTGATACCTTCAAACATCCAGCAGGGAGCTCTCTAGTGTGGAGTAATACTCCGCTAACGTTATGCACTTTTCCCTTGCCAACCATCCGATAGTATGGTGACGACAAATACAGCTGACAATGGGAAATGCCCTAAAACCAATAATAACAAGAAATCGTTAATGTGTATATATGTCAAATACATAATTTAAGCAAATAGTTCAATTTAAGACAATTCCAACTATTACCTCTGGAATGTTCGGCTGAAAGGTACAGTTGATACTGTCTTTGTCCGAAGCATCTCTGTACACTGTTGAGGCGCTAGCCTCTCTTTCTCTCCTCAATGCATCAAGCTCAGCTTGCATGGCTTCCATTCTTGCATGAAGCTCCCGATTACTAGGAGCCTTTCCTTTTTTAATACTCATGGAGGTCGGAGTGACTCCAAATCCCTTACCCCTCACCCGACCAGAGTACTCAGGGACATCTAATGCCCGACCAAGTATGCTCCTAGTATCATCGGGAGATAAAGACTGAGATAGCTCCTCCTGAAAAATCAGATGAATACCGTACACTTGTCAAATATTTTATCTATAAAAATGTTATTCAATTAATGAAAAAATGTTATACTTACACATTTCTGGTATACGTGTAAAACTTCTTCTTGAGGAACTCCAGATTTGCCCACACGGGCTTCCTTCCACAAAACATGTGCAGGAAGAGATGTTTCTGAACTTTCCTCCTTCTGCAGCTACACATTAAGTCATACAATTTGATCAGATAAAACTAATATATGATGAACAAATTTGTTATCGCAATTTATAAATACTTACCATGGATTGTTCTAACCGTCCATATCCGACACGTCCTTTTCGGTACGGATATGCGGGACTTGATGCTCTTTCCCGATTTGTAGCACTTATTCTTTGAAAAACCGGGTCTTGTCTTTTGGATTTGAAAGCTTCCCATTCTTCAGCCGATATCAAACTTTCATATTTTTTGGGAAGCTCCGCATCCACAAAATTACCATCCGCATCCTTAAGGAACTTGGATGATAAAAATGTCTGAAACCCTCTTAGAAGCTTTCCGGCCAATTTCATACAAAAGCCTCTTCTTTCTTCTTCGATGTTTAAACATCGCTAAGAAAAACATACAGATTGATAGTTAGTATCGGTAATTGAAAAAACATAATTGATACCGTATAATTAAGGGCCAAATGATTGTACCTTTATCTCACTCCAAATTTTATCTTTGGACTCTTTCAGCTCTTTGTTTCTCCAATCATCACATGTAATGGGAATTTCATTCCTTACTAGTGCACCGATAAAACTAGTTAAGGTATGCCCATTAGGTTCTATAAGCTGTCCCTGGGTGCTCCAATAGACATCTAGTATGATGCCTCGAGATCTTCCTTGGACCACCCTTCTCATTACTGTGATGCCTCTTCGAATTTCTTCTTCCGCGGATACTTTTTTAGGAACTTCCTCAGGTTGGTCATCAGCCATGTCTAACCTGTAATAAACCAAGGAAACCATCAAATATCAAATATAACTTATAATCAAAGCAATTGAAAACAAAAAAATAAAGAAATCATGCATTATCATATATAACTTATAATCAAAGCAATTGAAAACAAAAAAAATAAAAAAATCATGCATTATCATATATAACTTATAATCAAAGCAATTGAAAACAAAAAAATAAAGAAATCATGCATTATCACATATAACTTATAATCAAAACAATCGAAAAAATAAAATAAAGAAACCATGGATAATTTACCTAAGTCACTAACATCTCTTTCTTTTCTTTGTTGGAATATTAATCACTTGTTTCTTAGCAATGCGTACGGATGAATTGATCCAAATTCCCTCATTATGATCGTTTCTTATATATGACTCATTCGGTATAAGATCCTCAACTTCATCATTTCTATTCAACTCATTCCGTCTAATGCATGACTCATTCTCAACATCAATATCACATTGATCGACACCGCTATCATCAGTCACTTTGTTAGAGAAAAGCACTATAGACCATTTTGTACTCTTCGGGTCATTCACATAGAACACTTGTTTAGCCTGAGATGCTAGAATAAAAGGTTCATCTTTGTACCCCACCCTAGTAAGATCAACTTGCAAAAATCCAGACTTATCCATTCGTATGCCACTACTATTCACCCACTTGCAACCAAAGATGGGAATCTGAAACTTCTCGTAATCAAACACCCAAATGTGCTCAATAACTCCAAAATATGACAAATTTGCATATTTGGGGTTTAAGTCCTTCATACTTGATATATGCATTGCTTCAGCTAGCACGGTGACACCACTATTTTGCATAGTACTCTTATCATCTTGTTCTTTGGTATAAAATGTGTATCCATTAATTGAATATGCGCTATGAGAAAACACATGCAAAATTGGACCATATGCCAAACATCTCAACCTTTCTGTTACCGAAGAAGGATCTGAAGAGCGCTTCAAATAAATATGATCCTTCAACCATTGTATGAAACTTTGATTGTGCTCTATAACTATCCAATTTTCATTTCTGTTCGGATTTAAACTTCGGAGTACATCCTTGTGCATTTCAACATATGGCTCAACCTCATTATTATTGTGCAGAACATACAAATGAACTTGATCCCGTTCATCCCTTGATATTGTCACAATTTTATTCCCAATTAATTTTTTACCTTCCATTTTGTCGAATATCTGAGCTCTGGGGAGTCCAATCGATTGAACGTTAGACAAATATTCAGTACAAAACTCAACAGCTTCTTCAACAATGTATCGTTCAACAATACAACCCTCTGGTCGACTTCGGGATTTCACGTACCCTTTTAATATTTTCATATACCGTTCAGCAGGGTACATCCATCTCATATAAGCTGGTCCACACAACTGTGTCTCTTTCACAAGATGAACAACTAAATGAACCATTATGTCAAAAAAAGACGGAGGAAAATACATTTCAAGCTCACACAAGGTAATTACAATCTCTTTTTGTAGTGTTGGTAAGATCTCGGGATCGATCACCTTACTACAAATTGACCTAAAGAAAAAACACAATTTAGTTATGGAACTTCTTACTTTTTCTGGAAAAATAGAACGTATACCGATCGGTAGAAAATGTTCCATTATAACATGACAATCATGTGTCTTCAAATTCTTCAACTTGAGGTCTTTCATAGAAACAAGTCTTCTGATATCAGATGAGTATCCTTCTGGAACCTTAACTTCACTCAGAGACTTACACAAAATTTTTTTCTCCTTTCTAGATAAAGTAAAAGCAGCAGGTGGTAGATATGTTCATCTTCCTTTCTTCACGGGTGCTAATTCAGTTCTCATTCCCATTTTTAACATGTCCTCCCTTGCTTTAAGGCCATCCTTAGACTTGCCTTTTATATTGAGTAATGTACCGATAACACTTTCAAATACGTTTTTTTCAATATGCATAACATCGAGAAAATGTCTCACGTACAAAGACTTCCAATATGGCAATTCAAAAAATATCGACCTTTTCTTCCACCCACCTTTCACAATCTTATGTGCAAAAGGCTTGCCAAACTCAGTACGCACATCTTTCACCTTTTCAAAAACTTGTTCACCTGACAATGCGGGTGGAGCTCTACGATGTTCGGTGTCTCCATTGAATGCTTTTCTCCACCCACGGTAGTGATGTTTAGAATGTAAGAATCTACGATGACCGAGAAACACATTCTTCTGGCAAAGTTCCAATCGAATCGTATCGGTTCCGTCTTCATAAACAGGACACGCACGTTGACCTTTAATGCTATACCCAGATAGATTCCCGTATGCTGGAAAATCATTAATTGTGCCAAACAACATCGCCCTCAAATTGAAACTTTCTTTCCTATATCCATCATAAACCTCCACACCGTTCTCCCACAAAATCTTTAAATCTTCGATCAGAGGTGTCAAGTATACGTCTATGTCATTACCTGGTTGTTTAGGCCCAGAGATTAACATAGATAACATCATGTACTTACGCTTCATACATAGCCACGGAGGTAGGTTATAAATCATAAGAATCACAGGCCATGTGGTATGTGAAATACTTTGAAGACCATGTGGGTTCATTCCATCAGTAGATAATGCCAATCGAAGGTTTCTTGCTTCTGATCCAAACTCAGGATAATCATTATCAATCTTCGACCACTGTGGTGAATCAGCCGGATGCCGATACTTTCCATCAGTAATTCTTTCATCTGCATGCCAAGTAAGATGTCTTGCATCGGTTTCACTACGAAACATGCGCCTAAATCTCGGAATTATCGGAAAATACCATAAGACTTTTACGGGAGATAATCTTTTCTTATATCGAGACAAACCGCATTTGGGGCACTCAGTTAACGTTGCATATTCGTTACGAAACAAAATGCAATCGTTAGGACAAGCATGTATCTTATCATAGCTCATGCCAATAGAGCACAACATTTTTTTTGCCTCATAGGTTCGATTAGGAAGAACATTATCATCCGGTAGCATTTCTCTCATAAGGGCCAACAACTCTGTGAAGCTTTTATCCGACCATCCATTGCCCTCCTTTAAGTTGTACAACTTTAATACCGCAGAAAGTCTTGAGAATTTAGTGCAACCTTTGTACAACGGTTTCTCTGCATCGCTTACCATCCTCTCAAACATTTCAGGACAATCATGAAGATCTTCTTCCAGTGCTTCTACAATCTCTTCAACTCGATCACAATCATATGTTTCCGTGTTTTTGTCGTATGAAGCATAGGTCGTATTACTTTTTCCACTCGATTCAACATTCCCGTTAATTTTCTCACCATGAAATATCCAACACTGATAACTTTGATCAATTCCATGCCTCAGCAAATGCGATTTCAATCCATGTGCGTCAACCTTACCAATATAACAACAACGCAAGCAAGGACAATGCATTCGTCTGGGGTTTTCAGCGTGTTGAACAGCATACTTAACGAATTCCGCAACCCCACTCTCGTACTCTTTGGTCATTCGATCGGCACACATCCATGTTTTATCCATGGTTTTCCTACTTAAAAAACGTATACATAACCAATGTTAATATAAACTTCAATAACGTATCCGATACGCCAATATACCAACTTTAATTACCTCATCACTTTCATTTTTTATATTACAAGAATCAAACTTTTCCTATTACAATATACCTATAACTATATAAGAGTTCGTTCAATCATTTTATGGGAGAAATCTAAATGATGAGCTTGGACTTGAGCTCTTATAATGCAGCAGTACAAAGAAGAATGGTCTAATTGGTGTTTATCCTTCTCACTAGGAAAATACTTGCTAAGGGGGTACATGTAAATCATCATTCTAATTTTAAGAACCTCATAATTTTCATGATGTATGCAATAATACAATAATTAAACTTTAAAGTTGACAAAATGAAACATATACACCATAATAAATTAAAAACTTTCCTTGAGAAAGAAAACAACTTAACAAATAATAAGCAAAACACACTCCACTTGCCAAAATCTTTAAGCACATAGATGATAAACAGGCATATTTCTATAAAACATTACATTTCTACAATCCCGAAACATATATCTTTCTATACCAATAGTATAGTGATTAACAAATTTTAGCTCAAATTGAACTTATGAGAAGTGTTGTCTTTTTAAAGACAAACAACTATGATAAGTGGTAACACTGTTATCAATATTTTTAATAACCCGGGAGAAACACATGCACAGATAAACAATAAACATTGAAGAATGTATATGCATTAGTTATAAAAGAAAACTGAGTTATGAAAAGTACTGAATTTTCCCTAACCAACCACAACCAGAACAAAAAGCTTGCTAAATCAGTGAAATGAATGATTCCTAAAAAAATCAAAACTGAAACACATACCGTAATGAGATTCTTCAAACACTTTCAGAAATGAACGATTTAACTCTTGCAATGCCTGAAACGAATGACTGAAATCCGAAAACAGAAATGACTGAATGACTGAAATGAAGAACTGAAACGAAGAACATGAATGAATGAATGAAAACGTGAACGAATGAAAACTGAAACGTGATCGTGAAACTGAAATACATACCGCGATGAAAACGTGAACATGAACGATTCAAACGTGAACGATGAACACTGAAACGTGATCGTGAATGACTTCAATGACTTCAAGTTCTTCTGGAAACGTTCGCTGTTAGGGTTCGCACTGAAAACGTTCGCAGGAGGGAAAACGAAAACAACAGAGAATGAAAATAGAAGTATGAAATTTAATTTTAATTAGACCTTAGACAGCGCTTTTGGTAAAAGCGCTTTCTAAGGTATGCCTTAGACAGCGCTTTCCAAAAGCGCTTTCTAAACCCCCCCCCTTAGACAGCGCTTTTGGTTTTATTTTTTTTTAAATTTAAAAACTTTAAACAGCGCTTTCTCAAAAGCGCTGACTAAGGTATATATATAAAAGCGCTTTCTATAAGCGCTGTCTAAGGGGGGGTCTTAGACAGCGCTTTTAGAAAGCGTTGTCTAAGACCCCCCCTTAGACAGCGCTTTCATTATTTTTTTGGACCATTTTCCGTGTTTAATTTTAATTTTAACCTTAGACAGCGCTTTCTCTTAAAAGCGCTGTCTAAGATGCGCTGTTAAAAAGCATTTTTGGCGTAGTGTTTCTCACTAACTTTTCAGGTGGTAAGCAACTTTGAGAAGTGGATTTGTCTTCACTTCTCACCATTTCTTTTCATCTCTCTTATGCATCATTGCTGCATTTTGTTATGTGTTTGAGATTGAGCTTGCTCATTCTTTTTCTTCTTACTTTCTTTCTTCAAGTGACTTGACTTCTTAAATGAAGCAAGTTACTTTGCTTCTCCTGATCCTTTCATCTGCTTCCTGGTGGTTCCATTGAAGATCTTTTCTTGTTAACCTCACAAACCTTAGGAACAACCAAGTATGACAATGATTAGGGTTTTGATTAGTCTCCCCTCTTAGTTTTACCTTTTTGTCTCTTTGAGTCTTCTCTTCTCATCTCATAATCAGGGACTAAACCCTAAAGGCTTTAAGGCTTTGTGATTAAGCTTATGCCTGCATCCTTCTATTAGGATGGAGTGTATAACTTTAATCCTAAGTGTTAAACCCTTAATGTGTTTAACTCCTTTAACAAATCCACTTAATAATCATCAAGACATCAAGCTTGTAACTTGGGCCTTGCATTAGGGTTCTAATTCTTCCTTAATTGGTTAAGAAGGACTAACCCTAATGTTAATGGACAAGTCCCCCTCAAGTTGTCTTACAAACCCTAAAACTCACTTCATCATCATATCATTAAATGAAACCCACTTAATAAAGGCTTTGTTTTATCATGAGTTTAATCCCTAATCAGGGATTAAGTTGAGGAGCTTTCCTCAGCTTAAACATTCTCATCTATTATCCTTCTATTAGGATGGTGTAATGAGTCTATTTAATCCCTGATTATGGCTTAATTTCATTACTCAACACTAAACAAAAATCACAAAAACATCTAATAATCACAAGTAAGATAATGATCTTAACCCTACATCAAAAGGTGATTAAGTGTGAGATGCTGACTTCACACTTAAGGTATTCTCATTACCCCTAATCAGAGGGAGGATGTGATGAGTCTACTAACCTTTGGTTTAGGCTTAAGCTCATTAACTTATGACAAACTTTCAAAAGCAATAAAAGACTGAAAACTCAAAAACAAACAATAATCGTCTCCTCCGGGATTCTTTTCTCATCATCTTCATTCACAAACGAGAACTTGCTTCTTCCGTCTAATGCAAGACAGTTTGCACCTGAGCCAGACAGGTCATACACTTGAGCATAGACAAGCAAGCAGTTCACAAGTCAATTCATCTTTCAGTCTCTTTGGGTCGAACTACGGTGTTCTGTCTTCCTCATTGCACGAGAGGATACGTAGGCATAACTTAACAGTTATCGAACAAAAGTCTCTGTATATTCCCCCTCCTTCCAGCATCATTCTCTTAGCCTCATGATCTTGAGCATCTCATTCTTTGTTCTTACACTGACACTATATATATTACACTTTACACTTCTTTTACACAGACATCTGTACATCTTTTTCCAGCCTCCTTATACACAAATTGCACTGACACTACCCCTTTAAAACACAAATCTTTTAAGCGTGGATCCCGTCGAGTACGGCGGACAATCTGGGTGCTAATACCTTCCCAGGTTGTAACCAACCCCCTTTCTCAGTCTCTCTGGTTCGCAACCGTCTTATCCATATCTTTCTAGGTTTATGCAGCATTACCTTTCCTTCGGGATAAAAATGCCTAGCTGGCGACTCTTTTCATTTCCTGTGAGTTCACTCCTGTGTGTCCTCGCACCCTCCTCTCGCCGACCGTTCGCGTCTGTACCTCATTTGAGCCCGGTCTCATCTTTTGGGAGCGACAGCTTGGCGACTCTGCTGGAGACCTTATACTGCAACCAGGGCTTCTGGTTCTTTTTGTGGGTTCCTCCTAGCGCTTGTTTGATTTGTGTTTACTGGGGTGTTATGTGCTATCTGTGTTTGTATATTTGTATTTATTTTTGCTTTATGTACAGTTTGTTTACTGCTTTCTTTATAGCTTTACATATATCATACTGTCATACTGTGCTGGCTGGATCTATTTTGTTGCTTTGGTGGGTGGGTGTTCTATTGAGAGTTGAGGCCCTATACCTGGGACTTGAGTGACACCTAGGCTAGAGTGGTTCATGTTCTTTCCCATTCCATTTCGGTCTGGTGCGGGAATATGAAACACGGTTCAGATATGGGTTTCTTCTTGAGAACTCTGTGCTGCAGATTTCCTGTAGTACTAGGGCTATCTGGGAAGCCTGCTAAGTCTGGATGACCTTTTATATTGATCTTCAGAAACTGAGGTGAATTAGAGGAGGATCTTTTATGGTTATTGTAAACACTGTACCTCCAGGTTAGAAGTGTTTACACTTCTCATAACTGATCCAAGTCTGAGGATCCTTGTTTTAGAACATCACTTGTGAGGGGGGTTGGGCTGTTTACAGGTTTGCAGGTACCCTTGACCTCAGCATACCCTGTTACTTTGTTTTGATTAAGAGTACTCCATGTTGGAACAGTTCTTGTGATTTTAACCCTGGACATGTGACTCTTTATTTGAGTCCCCCACCTTGGTTACTGAACTTATGAACCTCCATCTGGATTTCTTGAACATACCTGGACTTATATCAGAGCACTTGATCAGATCCAGCTCAGTCACAAACCCTTGCATATCATTTGCATACATCATCATTGCATCATTTTAACATTTGCTTATTTGTTTTTCAGGGTATCCGTACTTTATTTTGGCTTGGTTTTGACCCTATCATCTGCATAGACCTATCTACTTCAGCTATCTGCTACCTGCTTCAGTCACCTGCACCACCAGCATCTGCCTGTCAGTGGCCCATCCTCATTGTTATTCTCCATCATCAGCATCTGTCTCAGCTCTTCTTCAACAACATGGCACCCAAGAAGAGCAATATCTCCTATCATTTCTTTCAGCCTGAGCTAGCTGACATCAGGAAGATTCAGACCCTGATTACTCCAGACCATATACCACTATTCAGAGAACACTATGGAGGCATACTTGATGTGGTTATGGATTTGGACCCTTCACAGAGGAGCCTGATTCATACTTGCCTGCAGTTCTATGATCCCCCTCTGAGGTGTTTCACTTTTCAAGACTTTCAGTTGGGGCCTTTATTAGAGGAGTACTCATCATTGGTTGGTGTACCTATCAGGGGTGGAGTCCCCTTCAACCCTGAGATGGCTTTTCCAAGTAATGAAGAGATAGCAAAGGCATTACATCTAGAACCAGTTCTGATTGGGCAAAATATGACTACCAAGGCTGGAATCTCTGGTCTACATTTGGATTTCTTGACCTCTCAGGCTATTCTGAAGGCCTCCTTGGGGGAGTGGAAGGCAGCCTGTGCATTATTGGCCCTTAGCATATATGGGGTTATTTTATTCGCAGATGAGCCTAAGTTTGTCAGCAAGAATGCAATCCACCTTTTCATCCCGAGGAACCCAGTGCCCACCTTACTGGGAGATTTCTACTACTCTGTTCACCAAAGGAATGAAAAGCAAAGAGGAAGATTGGTGAGGTGTTGTGCTCCCCTGTTCCACACCTGGCTGCTCAAGCACTTGCCCAAGACTGATGCATTTTTGAATCCTCATCAGCAGAGGAACTGGGCTAGAAGACTCACTGCTTTGACCTCAGCTGATATCAGGTGGTGAACTCAAAGCACAAAGGGCAGGGACATCATTACCAGTTGTGGGCAGTTTCCCAATGTACCCCTGATAGGAGTAAAGGGTTGCATCAACTACAAACCTCTGCTATTCAAAAGACAACTGGGCTATGCATTGGTCCACACTCCTAAGGCACAAGACTTGGTTGAGACTCTTTACTGTGAGATTAAGCCTAATCTGGCTATTGTCAGGCAAGCATCCTGGGCTTGGGACAATGTCCAGACTAAAGGAGTAACCATTCTGGGAAAATGCAACAATGTGGCCTCAGCTCAATACTATGAGTGGTCTCATGCCAGGGCACAAATTTCTGGGATGCCCTTCACCATGGAGGATATACATGGACCATCCTCAGCACCACCTCCTGTCACTGTCAGTCTAGAGGAGTTTGAGAAACTGAAAGAGAGAAATGAAAAGCTGACTCAGGCTCTACAGAAGACCCTCTGGGAGAGGAGTGATGGGCGTTTGGACATTGAAAGGTTAGAAAAGCTAAAGGTGGAGCATCTAGCCAGGATTGAGAAGTCAGAAGACTACATCAAGAAGTCCAGGGCTGGAGAGCAGATCTTGAAGAATTCCTGCAAAGAGGCTCAGTTCCAAAAAGCCAGGACTGATTTGTATCTGAAGGAGAGTCAAGCTAGGTGGGTCAGGATCACCGAAGCTCGTACTCTGGAAGATAAGAGGACTCAGGACAAGATTGAGCAACTGGAGGCTAGTGCAAAAGAGCAACAGGAAGCCCTGCTAGCAGCCCAGAGAGAGATCTCAGAGTTGAAGATTAGAGCTGGAGTGAAGAGGTCAAAGGACCAGAGTCAACACAAGAAGCTAGCTGCAGCTGTTACTACCAGGAATCTCCTTATCAGGAACCTCACAGAGCGTCCAGCTGATCCTGTGACTGAGGCACTTCTAAAGGAAGTTCAGGAGGATGAGTTTGGTCTTGGTGTCTGACTTTTGCTTGTTGTTGCTTTCATTTCATGTACTTTTATTTTTATGTTGTATTTTTGACCCCTCAGAGGGCATGATTTGTAAGAAACAAACTATGTATCATTTACTTTTTGTAATATATGTATTAGTTTATTCGATCTGAGTTTCTTTCAAGCAACATCACAAGCATCTTCCTCAGGGGTCTGGAAAGGTCAAAACCAAGTGCCAAGCCGGATACCTTGGAAACAAATAAGCATACTGCATTGCATGCTAACCTTTGTTTGTTTTGTAGGTTTGTTTTGTTTTTGTTACTAACTCTGTTGTGATCTCAGGAACTATTGCTCGACGTCGGGTGTTCCCACTCAACCGTCCACACAGATATCCAACCCGTAACAACCTTCCGGGTATACAGATGGACCAGGTACAACAGGACCTTACAGAGGTCAGGAACCAAATGGCCAATGAGAGATTGGAAATGATGAATCAGATGACACAATTTATGGAGGTGATGAATGGATTGGCGCAGAGCCAAGAGAGATTGAGAGCTTTGGTAGAGAGGCAGACTCAGGAAGATCCCCATCTAGGGACTGGTGGAACGAGCAACAATGAGAGGGTTCAGCCTCATATCAACCCACCTGTATTTGGACCCCACCTTCACCCAGAAATCAACATCCCTGCTAATGTACAAGGGAATGCTACTACAGGCAGAGTGCTGCAAGAAGACCCCCAGGAAGATCAGTTCACAGTGATGGGAGCTGGGGAAGAAGCCTATGACAGAAGGCTAGATGAAATTGCTGAAAAATTAAGGTCCTTGGAGTCTCAAAACTCCTTGGGTTTTGATGTTATGGACATGGGATTAGTGGACGGGGTCAGGATTCCCCACAAATTAAAACCACCGTGATTTGAGAAGTACAACGGGACTTCCTGCCCACGGACCCACTTACAATCCTTTCTGGGGAGGCTGAAGGCATATACCATGGATGAGAAGCTATGGATGTTTTATTTCGAGGATAGCTTGACAGGAGCTTCAAGGGAATGGTACTCTCATCTGACTAGAGCCACCATCAGATGTTGGAAAGACCTGGCTGAGGCCTTTATCAGACAATACCAGTATAATTTGGATATGGCACCCAACAGGACCCTCCTGATGGGAATGTCACAATCATCCAGAGAAAGCTTCCGGGAGTACGCCCAGAGGTGGAGACAGCTTGCTGCTGCTGTCCAGCCACCCATGTCAGAGAGGGAGATAGCTGATATGTTTATGAACACCCTCCAAGGAACATACATTGATAGGCTAGCTGCCTTTTCTTCTACCAGCTTTGCAGATGTCGTTATAGCTGGGGAAAGAATTGAGAGCCTATTAAAGATGGGCAAAATTTCTGACAACGGTGCCAGCTCATCCAGCAACACAAGGAAGCCTTTTGTGGTCCCAAGAAGAACTGGTGAGACCAATGCTATCCATGCCAGCAGCGGCAGACCCCAATATGTTCATAGGTCTGTGGCAGCAGTCACCATTCCCGCTCCAATTCATCCACAACCAGCTTATCAACCACAGCAACAAAATTATCAGCAACAAACTCAGTATCCTCCTCAGAAAAACTACAACAACACCAACAACAACAATCAGCAAAGACCGTTCCAACAGAGACCTTCTCAGGCCAATAGGGTAATTGATCCGATCCCTATGCCCTATGCCACATTATTGCCACAACTCCTAAAACTCAACCTGGTTGAGCTAAGGACGTTGGCACCTCCAGATCCTGCCAGTCTACCCAGAAATTATGACGCCAGCGCCAGATGTGCTTTTCACTCAAATGCACCTGGCCATAGTATAGAGAAGTGCAGAGCTTTGCACATGAAGGTACAGGACTTGGTAGATTCTAAGGCTCTAAATTTTGCACCACCACCAAATGTTAACAAGAACCCAATGCCAAACCATGGTGGCCCCAGGATCAATGCTATTGAAGAAGACAAGCCGTCTTACTTGATAACCAGTGTGGGTCAGATCCGGACACCCTTGGTAGAGATTAAAGCTCAACTCCTTGAATGTCAAATGTTCCCTGGATGCGAGCTAGGGTGTGCTTATTGCAACATTTCAGTGAATGGATGTGATAACTTGAGAGATGGCATAGATGGCCTCATCCAGAGTGGCCTGCTTCAAATCACAACATCAATACCTACCAATCCAGCAATCTCCTTAACAACAATCCCCGAGTCTTCTACAAATACAACAACCATTGTTCCAAGCAACTCTTCAATCTCATCAACAAATGCTTCATCTGTTACTTCAACTGACCAGACATCAGCAAACATCCCTTCTACAACTTCAGCACCCCTTCATTCAGAATCTCCTACAACAACAACACCCATCCACCCAACAATGTCTCCTACAACTTCAGCAGCAAATGTCTCAACAGTTACAATTTATTATGATCCTGAAAATGATTCCGCCTACAACTCACAAAATGCCACCCCTATCAGAGCACCGGTCACAATATACTATGATCCACAAACTATCATGGTCCCTTCTGCAGCTGCCATCAGTCCAGTCACTATCACAGTGCCTGGGCCAGTACCTTATGAAAGCAGTAATGCCATCCCTTGGCATTACGACTCTGATCTATACTGCGAAGGACAGAAAACCACGCTCGAATCATCAACTTCTCCACCACAAATAGACAATGTGGGGGGAGGCGGAGGCTTCACTCGAAGCGGACGTCTCTTTGCCCCGCAAATTCAAAGACCCACTGCTGAGGCAGAAGCTGCTTCCAAGGCAAAAGGGAAGAGCATGGTGCAAGAAGAGCAAGCTTCTAAGGAAGCTTTGAAAACACCTTTTGATCAAGAAGTTGATGAATTCATGAGAATCATCAAGAAAAGTGATTACAAAATAGTGGATCAGCTTCACCAGACGCCTTCTAAGATCTCCATTCTATCATTGTTAATGTGCTCCGAGGCTCATCGGAACGCACTACTAAAAGTCTTGCACGCAGCTTATGTGCCAGAAGAGATCACAGTCAATCAGTTGGAAGCTGTGGTTGGGAATGTCAATGCTAGTAATGGACTAGGATTTACCAACACTGATTTGACTACGGAAGGCCGCAATCACAACAAGGCTTTTCACATTACCATGGAGTGTAAGGGTGCAGTTCTTTCCCATGTACTGGTAGACACAGGGTCATCCCTCAATGTCTTACCTAAAAAAGCCCTTGTGAAGCTGGAGTATGAAGGATTGGAATTACGCCCCAGTAACCTGGTAGTGAGAGCCTTTGACGGTTCTAAGAGATCAGTCCTGGGAGAAATTGAGTTGCCTATAACGATTGGCCCACAAACTTTCAAAACGACCTTCTACGTGATGGACATTCAGCCTGCCTACAGTTGTTTGTTGGGTAGACCATGGATTCATGCCGCTGGCGCAGTTACGTCTACCCTTCACCAGAAGTTAAAATTCGAGTGGGAGGGCCAAGTCGTGACTATTTGTGGAGAGGAAGATATTTTTGTTAGCCATCTGGCTACATACAAATACATTGATATGGATGGGGAGATCCATGAAACGATGAGTCAAGGGTTTGAGGACTTGAACATAAATGAAACATCTGTTGTACCTGGAACCTCAATGACATCTTATCAACAAGCCCAGAAGGTTGTTGAAGAAGGGACTGCCCAAGGCTGGGGCAAGTTGCTGCCCGTAGAGAAGAAGGAGGATAGATTTGGGTTGGGTTACAAACCAACTCAACAAGATCAAGCAGAGGCTGCTAAGGAGCCCAACTTTGTTAGTGGGGGGATGCTCACCCCCGATGTTGTCAACAATTTGGAAGACGAGAATGAAAGCGACCGCAACCTGGAGAGTTGGATACGTCCAAAGATCCCGGGGAGCAGTATCTCAAACTGGTCTTCCCAGGAAATTATAAGAGTTACTCCTGCAGAGTAATTATTATTTCCTGTATATTTTAAGCATGCATCAAGTCTTGCATCTTGCCCAAGATGACAAGACTCATTTTGTAATCGGGCCATCTGTAATTTTTGTGCAACAAGATTAATCAATGAAATATCAGACATCCTTTGCAAATGAGTCTTTTTCTTTTCCGCTCACTGTTTTTCCATTTTTCTTTTTGTACAAAAAAATAAATGGCAGTGTTTTCAAAATGACAATGTTATTTCACTTTTCTAAAACAAGATTAAAATCAATCACTAAAATGAACAAACTGAACACTTGCAGAGAATGCCTTCCAGACTGCACCGACAATAGCACGGCTATGACTTCGTATGACTTTGGCAATCCAATCAATCAAGCTGATGAAGGGGTTGAAGAAGATTACGAGCTTCCTGAAGAGCTAGCCAGATTGTTGAAACAAGAGGAAAGGGTTATCACTCCTCATCAGGAGGAGGTTGAAACGATTAATCTTGGTACAGAAGAAGATGTGAAAGAGGTTAAGATCGGGGCCTGCTTACAAGACTCAGTGAAGAGACAACTGATTGACCTGCTTCAAGAATATGTGGATGTGTTTGCTTGGTCTTACCAAGATATGCCAGGGTTGGACACCGATATTGTTGTGCACAAGCTGCCTTTAAGAGAAGAATGCCCACCGGTTAAACAGAAATTGCGCCGCACTCGCCGAGACATGGCAATGAAAATCAAAGAGGAGGTACAAAAGCAATGGGACTCCGGGTTCCTTGCTGTAACTAGCTACCCGCCGTGGGTTGCTAATATTGTGCCTGTGCCTAAGAAAGACGGCAAAGTAAGAATGTGTGTTGACTACCGGGATCTGAACAGAGCCAGCCCGAAGGATGATTTCCCATTACCTCACATTGACGTATTGGTGGATAACACAGCTCAATTCTCGGTATTCTCCTTCATGGACGGATTTTAAGGATACAATCAGATCAAAATGTCACCTGAAGACATGGAGAAGACAACCTTCATCACACCCTGGGGCACGTTCTGTTACAAGGTAATGCCATTTGGGCTGAAGAATGCCAGTGCAACATATCAACGGGCTATGGTAACATTATTCCACGATATGATCCATAAAGAAATCGAGTGTTATGTGGATGACATGATTGCCAAGTCCCTCACTAAAGAAGACCACCTGGTAAATCTGCTAAAGCTGTTCAAGCGTCTGAGGAAGTACCAACTGAAATTGAACCCCAACAAATGCACATTCGGGGTGCGATCCGGTAAACTGCTGGGATTTATTATAAGTGAGAAAGGGATTGAAGTTGACCCTGATAAAGTCAAAGCCATTCAAGAAATGCCTGCACCAAAATCTGAAAAAGAAGTCCGAGGGTTTCTAGGTAGATTGAACTACATCTCAAGGTTCATCTCCCACCTTACAGCAACCTGTGAGCCCTTGTTCAAATTGTTGAGAAAAGAACAGACGGTCAGGTGGAACGAAGACTGCCAGAAGGCTTTTGACAAGATCAAGGAATACTTACAAGATCCTCCAATCCTCATGCCTCCAGTTGAAGGAAGACCTCTGATAATGTACTTGACAGTACTAGAAGAGTCGATGGGGTGTGTGTTGGGCCAGCATGACGAGTCTGGTCGAAAAGAGTATGCAATATACTACCTAAGCAAAAAGTTTACCGACTGTGAACAATGTTATTCACTGCTCGAGAAAACTTGTTGTGCTTTAGCGTGGGCTGCTCGCCGACTGAGACAGTATATGTTGACCCACACTACTTTGTTGATCTCAAAGATGGACCCAGTCAAGTACATATTTGAGAAGCTAGCACTTACCGGACGGGTTGCAAGATGGCAAATGATCCTCACGAAATATGACATCCAATACACATCTCAGAAAGCCATCAAGGGCAGTGTATTGTCTGAATATCTTGCTGAGCAACCTATTGATGATTACCAGCCTATGAGATTTGACTTCCCTGATGAAGACATCATGTTCATAAAAGCAAAAGATCATGAAGAGCCTGTTCACACTTAAGGGCCTGACCAGGAAGAAGAATGGACTATGATGTTTGATGGGGCTGTTAATATGAATGGTCGTGGTGTTGGTGCAGTACTTATTACACCTAAAGGAGTTCACATGCCTTTCTCGGAAAAACTCACCTTCAACTGCACTAACAACGAAGCTGAATACGAAGCTTGCATTATGGGTCTTGAGGAAGCCATTGACCTCAGGATCAAGACGTTGACTGTATTCGGAGATTCAGCTTTGGTAGTCAATCAAACCAACAGCAAATGGTACACACACCAGGATCATCTGATACCTTACAGGGATTATACAAGAAGGTTATTGACTTTCTTTACAACGGTCAAGCTTGAGTATATCCCTCGAGACGAGAATCAATTCGCAGATGCCCTGGCTACCATTTCATCTATGATCAAAGTTCAAGCTGCCAACTTTGTACCTCAGATTTCAGTGTCCAGACTTGACAGACCAGCATATGTGTTCGCAGCAGATGTTGTCAAAGATGATAAGACTTGGTTCCATGACATTAAGTGCTTCTTGGAGGATCAAACATACCCACCTGGGGCATCTTCCAATGATAAGAAGACTTTGAGAAGGCTTGCTGGTAGTTTCTTCCTGAACACTGATGGTTCCCTGTATAAGAGAAACTTTGATATGGTACTCCTCAGATGCATTGATAAAACAGAAGCAGACTTGTTAATGCATGAAGTGCACGAAGGATCCTTTGGTACCCATGCAGGAGGGCATGCAATGGCTAAAAAGTTGCTAAGATCAGGCTATTACTGGATCACAATGGATGCAGACTGTTGTGCCTACGCCAGAAAATGTCATAAATGCCAGATTTATGCGGATAAAGTGCATGTGCCTCCCAATCCTTTGAATGTGATGTCTTCACCCTGGCCCTTTGCCATGTGGGGCATTGACATGATTGGCAAAATTGAACCAACTGCTTCAAATGGCCACAGATTCATCCTGGTTGCTATTGACTATTTTACCAAGTGGGTTGAAGCAGCTTCTTATGCAAATGTTACCAGGCAAGTGGTAGCCCGATTTCTGAAAAGAGACATCATCTGTCGATATGGAGTTCCCAAGCGAATCATTACTGATAATGGTTCCAACTTGAACAACAAAATGATGGCAGAGCTATGCCGGGACTTCAAAATTCAACATCACAATTCTTCTCCTTACAGGCCAAAGATGAACGGCGCTGTTGAGGCAGCTAATAAGAATATCAAGAAGATGGTGCAGAAGATGGTAGTCACCTATAAGGACTGGCATGAGATGCTACCATTTGCCTTGCATGGGTACCGCACGTCAATCAGAACATCCACTGTGGCAACACCGTATCAGCTTGTGTATGGTATGGAAGCAGTCCTACCTGTTGAAGTTGAATTACCCTCCATACGGGTGTTGATGGATGTTAAGTTGAACGAAGCAGAGTGGGTCCGATCCCGATACGAGCAACTGAGTCTGATTGAAGAGAAGAGATTGGCTGCAATCTGTCATGGGCAGCTGTATCAGAAAAGAATGAAGAGAGCCTTCGATCAGAAAGTCAGGCACCGAGAGTACCAAGTAGGAGATCTTGTGCTGAAGAGAATCCTTCCTCCTCATACAAACCACAGGGGCAAGTGGACCCCGAACTATGAAGGACCATTCGTAGTAAAGAAAGTTTTCTCTGGTGGAGCACTGATGCTCAACACCATGGATGGTGAAGATTTCCCGTCCCCTGTGAATTCAGATGCAGTTAAAAAATACTTCGCATAAAATGACCCGCTGGACATAAAAACAGAATGTAAGTCCAGGCAAAAATAGGGCATCCCGGCGAGTCAAAAACAGAATAAAAGGCTCGGGCAAAAATAAGGGAAAATAAACAAAAATGTGTACACCCGCTGAGTTGAAAAGCCGCATTGGACAACTCAGGCAAAAATGGGCATCCCGATGGATTGAAAACCCGAAAGGGCGATCCAGGAAAAATAAGGGAATAAGCGAATAACTGCATTCTGAATTCGTCTGTATCGTTTACAACTTGGTAAGCTTCAAAAGGATCAAGCTTCTTTCAGAATCAGCCTTCTTCAGAAAGCAAGACGAGAAGAACGTCAAATGTCCTACGAGTCATAGCAAAAGGGGAAGCTCCTCGAAGCGTCGTCAACATTGCCAACATTTTGTTTCTCAATTTGTAACAATCTCCTCATTTCAGGGGATATGTCTCCTTGACTGTATCTTGCCAATTCAGGGCATTTGAATTAATAAGATCAGATTTTCAGTCATGTTTCGTCCTGTACATTTTTATTTGCAAAAAATGTCTGATGTCTTAAGAAAAACTGATTGCATAAATACAGATGTTTATCTTCAAAAAATATATATAATAAAAGTCACATGCTTGCAGGAAATATACTTACTCTCAGAAGTGTCTAAACTCCTATGACGGAATCCAGTAAAGGATACCTCGGGATCACTTGTGCGTTTCCCTATCTTTGCAGGATTGCAGGTATCCAAAACGCAACTTGGGGCATGAAAGCTTCACTCCAGCAAGCTGACAAATCAACACTCATTCTTAGCATCCCAAGTGTCGTCTCCCCAGCTGGGTTGCCACTTGTTGTTTCTCCCCAGCGGAGGTGCCAATCATTCTTCCTCAGACGAGTACAGAAGTCAGGGAACCATCTCCCCACAGAGTTTCAGCCTCTATCCAAAAGAGCAGCGCATGAAGGATCACAACAGAGTGAAGAAAGCTTCTACAAACTCCTAGCTGGGTCCCTCATTAACTGAGATAGGTCTATCAGTGATCTGTATCCCCAAGAAGATATCATCTCATCAGAACTACCAATGATCTCACCCCCAGCTGGGATGTCCATTTCAAGCAGATCGGACAGAGCTCTTCGGAGCAACAGGATCCGAATCCCGGTTTGGTATCTTTGCATAATCATGGCATTCGCATCATATTCACCCACAAAGCGTAGCATTCCGTCTAATACGGAGCATTACGGCAAAAATCAAACATATTGCATAATCATAAGCCATGTTCTCAATCAAAAACTTGTGAATATTGACAATCCATCAACAATATACAGAATACCCCTCAGATTCCCCAGCAAACACAGTTGCCTCACCTTCCCAAACACCAGTGTATACTACCCGTGACACCCGTCCATGTCATATCTCCGGCAGAAAGCCAAAGACATCCTCTTTGCACTCGCATGTACTTATACAGTTCCTTGACATCCGTCCGTGTCATTTTCCCCAGTGCAGTAACATAAACACTTTGTATATCAGATACTTGTTTATACTATACTCTTCTTTTTTGACACCCGTCCGTGTCACCCTCACCAGCAGTTTGAATACTCATCTATACATCACTCACACTTACTACTCATGTTACTCTTATACAGATACTCGTTTGTATCTTGTATACACCATTTATATATCCCCGCAGATTCAACACTAGTCCTTGTTCTTTGTTAACCAGATGGTACTCGTCCGTACCATCATTTCAGAACATACGTCAAGCGTTTGTTTCTACCTGATACTCGTCCGTATCATAGTCTTAAGGATGCTCGTCCGCATCTTTAATCCATGCACTGTGTCAAACACTCTTGTCTTCTTGGATATAGACACTCGTCCGTGTCTACTATTCCCCAGAAGAGTCTCTTCAGATTCAACACTCATCTGTGTTCTCTGTTAACCAGTTAATACTCGTCCGTATCATCATCTCTGAACATGTGTCAGTATTTGTTTCTACTCGATACTCGTCCGTATCGTAGTCTTGAGGATGCTCGTCCGCATCTTTAATCTATACACATACATCTAAACACTTATACCTTTGTTTCTTGGATGTAAACACTCGTCTGTGTTTACTATTCCCCAGTAGATCGCCAACAAAGCAATTTCTTCTTTTATCTGACATTCGTCCTATGTCATGATAAACCTTGAGAGCAGCCGTCCCTTGCTAGGTGGTCGTCCTCCACCTCTTGATGGTCGTCCTCCGTCATGCTCATCCGATGGCCGTCCCCATCGTTGATCTTTTATACCCGACATTCGTCCTATGTCGTGATATTTAGCAGCCGTCCCCTGCTAGGTGATCGTCCTTCACCTTTTTGATGGTCGTCCTCCATCAGTTTTATCCAATGGCCGTCCCCATTGTTGATTTTGGTTATCTGGCATTCGTCCTGTGTCATGATAAACCTTGAGAGCAGCCGTCCCCTGCTAGGTGGTCGTCCTCCACCTCTTGATGATCGTCCTTCATCATGCTCGTCCGATGGCCGTCCCCATCGTTGACCTTTTATCCGGCATTCGTCCTATGTCGCGATATTTTCGGCAGCCGTACCCTTCCAGGTGATCGTCCTTCACCTTAGATGACCGTCCCTCATCTTACCCCCAACAGAGCAGCCGTCCCCTGCTAGGTGATCGTCCTTCACCTTTGATGACCTTACCTCATCACCTGTTTATTTCATTTATTCTTTAACCCGATGGGCGTCCCCGTCGTGGTCCCTTTTCCTTTTCCTGATGATCGTCCTTCATCAGTTTAGCCCGATGGCCGTCCCCATCGTTGGTTACTTTGCTTTATGAACTTGATGGTCGTCCCCGTCATGTTTCATTAATCCCCAGAGAATTTTACAGCTTTACTTGATGGCCGTCCCCATCATAATTCTTTCTATCCCCAGCATGTCAGTCGTCCCCGTCATTGCTTTATTTTCTGCACTTTTCCCAGCATGTCGGCCGTCCCCGTCATTGCTCTTTACCCAGCAGTCGTCCTCTGCTCGACGATCGTCCTCCGTCGCCCACACTTTACAATATACTTTATTTCTTTTACAATCTATATCCCTTTTCTTCTTCATTCTGTGAGTGCAAATTTTGGACTGTCTTTGGTATTCAACCACAAGTTATCTTGTTTGCCTGTTAAGCCGTTGCTTACAACCTGCACAGCTAACTCATGTTTGAATAGGGGCAGCTGTAAACACCCCAAATTTTCCCTCACCCATTCACACCATGGCTTGTGATCATTTCATATGCATAAACTCAATCATACCATCTCATATCACATCTTTGATTCACTGCATAGATTCAAAGTCATCTGCATCTAGGGTTTGTGATCTGAGCAATCCAAGAGCTTCTTGAGCCACTCCAAAGGCCATCAATCACTTCAAAGGGGTCCATGTGTGTTCAAGTATCATATTATATCCTCTCAAAGTCAAGAATGTCAAAGAATCACAAGAACTGAGAATGGTATGGAAGCAGAGCCAGGCTTGACTGCACAGATGACCTAAAATTAGGGTTTTGGTTTCAAAGGCCATAACTCCAAATTTTTTGGTCATTCTTGTTTCTATTGGTCTCTATATGGTATAAGGAGTATGAATATCAATTTTCATGAAGAAATTCCATGGGGAAGTCATCTGATCAAGAGTTGACTTTTCAAGCAAGTCAGTGCAAAATCAGGGCATCTGAGGCCCCCAATGACCCAACCAAAGGGCATTCTTCATCATTTTGATTGTATATGATCTTTATTTGATCATGTAAGATGTTGTAAGTTCACAAAATTCAAGAATTTCAAGTTTTTGCAAAGTTGACTTTTTGGGCAAGTTTGACTTTTAATGAAATTGCCATTTTTAGGTAACTTTTTCAACCTTTACTTTTTGATTCAAGAAAGCTTCAAATGAAAAAACTTTGGTCAAGAAAGTTGTAGAATGGATCATTCCCTTTTCAAAAAGTACAAGAACATGACCTAATTCATTTTGGATCAAAAGTTATGGTTTGTCAAAGTTGGCAAAAATCACTAAATTTCAAATCATGCACCAAAGAGGCAAAGTTGCAAATTCACTTCTCAAGGCCAATTAAGTCATCAAATGGATTTCTAAACTTCACCACATGATCATACAAGTCCTAAAAGTCAGATTGCACCCAAAGAATCACATGTTTTATGGCCCATGGATCAAGATATTTCACAAAGAACCAAAGGCAAGGCAAGTTGCAAAACTCATCATAGCTTCTCATCCACTTGCTGGCTAGCTTGCTGATCAATCCTAGGCTTTTCCTCATATCATGCTGCGCAGGACATGCCTTTTGTACTCATCTAGCAAGTAGCCCATGCCCTTCTTACACAACTTTGACATTTTGGCAAAAGCACCCATACCAATCAATAAAGCACACATCACATCTTCTGACCAATGGCAATTGTTTATACAAATCAAATGCAAGCCAAACATAACAAGAGGCAAGCCTGAAACACTCCACAACTCAGCATTCACATTTTCACCTCATCTTGCAAGAGCTTTCGAAAATCATCACACAGGCCACAAACATACAAACTAACTTCACAAACCATCTCACCATGCTTCACTGAACACAAACCAACCCTCAAAACAGCCTGAAAGCCATTGAATCAAAAACACAATCATCACCTGACCTTGAACAGAACTCAAGCAAACTCTCAAACCAGCCATTGCAAACTTCAAACAAACATTGCAAGCTTCTTGGGAGGATCATTGGAGTGGATTTGAGCCAGAGAAACAGCCAGAAAGCTCTTGAATCAAAAGCTTCAGTTCAGGTAGTCAACTCAAAACTTTTTTCCAGAAGCATGTTTTTAAGTTCTTAATAGCTTCTATGCACTCCCCTGATCATGAATATGTGATTATTTTTGAAAATGGTTGAGAAACCAGGATGTATGCAATGTCTGAAACTTTTGCCCTAAAAACTGTTTGGCTTCGATTCGTTTGATTGAAGAGGAATAAATGAGATTTGAGTGGGGGTTTTGATTCAGGGGGATGTGGGGATGATTTATGGGCTTTTAGTTTTCGTTTTAGTGAAGTCTTGAGGATTTTGGAGATTTTCAGGTGGGGTTCCCACCGGAGAAGACGACCGGAGGTCTTCTCCAGCCACCTGAAAACAATTAGGGTTAATCCCTGTCATTAATTGATGTTTGAATCTGATGCGTTGGATGAGTTGACCAAGGGAGACTGGCGCGTGTTTGGATGGCTGGGATTTGTCATTAGAAACCCTAATCTATAATTAACTTAATTAATTCAGTTTAATTAATTAAATTATGATTTAACTCAGTTTGAATTGTGACCTTTGGATTGCGCGCGCAGTCAACAATTTATTTCCCAGATTCAATCCTGGCCCCTCATTCAGCATACTTCCATTTATTCCAATTTTATTTTCATTTTAATTCATTTGTTTTGTGCATTTATTTAAAAATAGTAAAACCTTTTTAAAAATTCTGAAATTTTTTGTATAAACTTTTGTTAATTTTCAGAAACCAAAAACATTTTTATTTTTATTTTTTGCATTTAAAAATATTTTTAAATCATTTAAAAGTTTATTTTTAATTAATTAATGAGAATTAATTAATTAAAAATACTTTTAGGTATTTAAAAATCACCAAAAAATTCATGAAACCTTCATAATCATTTAGAAACATTGTCCAACCTTCAAACCAAATTTCTTTTTTGATCTTGATGTCTTTTGAGAATTTTTCATGGAATTAAAATCATTTCAAGGCATTATTTTGATCCAAACTTCAAAAAATCATTTCTGCCTAACCATTGAGAGTTGGACTTTGATTCTTGTTGCATTGCATTTTGTTTAGCATGTAGTTTGTGAGATTAAATTGGCATGATTTGATCTTTCATTTTCAATTTGTTTGGCATTTTTCTTGTTAAGGTACCCTAAAACCCTAGAAGACTTAGGAAATTCATAACCCTAATTAGGTTAAGAGTTAGAACCCCTCCTTTGGGCAGTGAGTTTGTATAGGATTAGGGTTCCTTTGAATGCATTTTCAATTTTTTTTTATCTTGATGTTTGCTTCTGATTTTGGTTTTTGTTTGATGCATTGATCATAAACCCTAATTTGGGCTTCCTTTTCCATTCATCTTGTATTTGCATTCATACCTTGACTTGCCATAGCATTTTGTGCATTCATTTGATTCATTAGACATCTTAAGACATATTGAAAGCATGTTTGATCATTGCATCATGAATTTACCACTTTGTATGCCATTTGCATTCCATAACTTTTCATGTATGTTCATGGTTCTAAACTGGCTTCATTTGCATCCATTGGTTCATATGTTCATCCTCATACCTTGATTCATGTTTGCATCATCTCATAAGCATCATTATCATCTCATATATGCTTCTGGTTTTGATTTTCATCATGCCATTTCATTCCATTTTGCACTGCATTGTATCTTTCTCACTAACTTTTCAGGTGGTAAGCAACTTTGAGAAGTGGATTTGTCTTCACTTCTCACCATTTCTTTTCATCTCTCTTATGCATCATTGCTGCATTTTGTTATGTGTTTGATATTGAGCTTGCTCATTCTTTTTCTTCTTACTTTCTTTCTTCAAGTGACTTGACTTCTTAAATGAAGCAAGTTACTTTGCTTCTCCTGATCCTTTCATCTGCTTCTTGGTGGTTCCATTGAAGATCTTTTCTTGTTAACCTCACAAACCTTAGGAACAACCAAGTATGACAATGATTAGGGTTTTGATTAGTCTCCCCTCTTAGTTTTACCTTTGTGTCTCTTTGAGTCTTCTCTTCTCATCTCATAATCAGGGACTAAACCCTAAAGGCTTTAAGGCTTTGTGATTAAGCTTATGCCTGCATCCTTCTATTAGGATGGAGTGTATAACTTTAATCCTAAGTGTTAAACCCTTAATGTGTTTAACTCCTTTAACAAATCCACTTAATAATCATCAAGACATCAAGCTTGTAACTTGGGCCTTGCATTAGGGTTCTAATTCTTCCTTAATTGGTTAAGAAGGACTAACCCTAATGTTAATGGACAAGTCCCCCTCAAGTTGTCTTACAAACCCTAAAACTCACTTCATCATCATATCATTAAATGAAACCCACTTAATAAAGGCTTTGTTTTGTCATGAGTTTAATCCCTAATCATGGATTAAGTTGAGGAGATTTCCTCAGCTTAAACATTCTCATCTATTATCCTTCTATTAGGATGGTGTAATGAGTCTGTTTAATCCCTGATTTTGGCTTAATCTCATTACTCAACACTAAACAAAAATCACAAAAACATCTAATATTCACAAGTAATATAATGATCTTAACCCTACATCAAAAGGTGATTAAGTGTGAGATGCTGACTTCACACTTAAGGTATTCTCATTACCCCTAATCAGAGGGAGGATGTGATGAGTCTACTAACCTTTGGTTTAGGCTTAAGCTCATTAACTTATGACAAACTTTCAAAAGCAATAAAAGACTGAAAACTCAAAAACAAACAATAATCGTCTCCTCCGGGATTCTTTTCTCATCATCTTCATTCACAAACGAGAACTTGCTTCTTCCGTCTAATGCAAGACAGTTTGCACCTGAGCCAGACAGGTCATACACTTGAGCATAGACAAGCAAGCAGTTCACAAGTCAATTCATCTTTCAGTCTCTTTGGGTCGAACTACGGTGTTCTGACTTCCTCATTGCACGAGAGGATACGTAGGCATAACTTAACAGTTATCGAACAAAAGTATCTGTATATTCCCCCTCCTTCCAGCATCATTCTCTTAGCCTCATGATCTTGAGCATCTCATTCTTTGTTCTTACACTGACACTGTATATATTACACTTTACACTTCTTTTACACAGACATATGTACATCTTTTTCCAGCCTCCTTATACACAAATTGCACTGACACTACCCCTTTAAAACACAAATATTTTAAGCGTGGATCCCGTCGAGTACGGCGGACAATCTGGGTGCTAATACCTTCCCAGGTTGTAACCAACCCCCTTTCTCAGTCTCTCTGGTTCGCAACCGTCTTATCCATATCTTTCTAGGTTTATGCAGCATTACCTTTCCTTCGGGATAAAAATGCCTAGCTGGCGACTCTTTTCATTTCCTGTGAGTTCACTCCTGTGTGTCCTCACACCCTCCTCTCGCCGACCGTTCGCGTCTGTACCTCATTTGAGCCCGGTCTCATCTTTTGGGAGCGACACCATGTTGCTGAAGAAGAGCTGAGACAGATGCTGAGAATAACACTGAAAATGGGCCACTGACAGGCTGGTGCAGGTGACTGAAGCAGGTAGCTGATAGCTGAAGTAGATACTGATGAGGATAGGTCTATGCTGATGATGGGGTCAAAACCAAGCCAAAATAAAGTATGGATACCCTGAAAAACAAATAAGCAAATGTTAAATTGATGCAATGGTGATGTATGCAAATGATATGCAAGGGTTTGTGACTGAGCTGGATCTGATCAAGTGCTCTGATATAAGTCCAGGTATGTTCAAGAAATCCAGATGGAGGCCCATAAGTCCAGTAACCAAGGTGGGGGACTCAAATAAAGAGTCACATGTCCAGGGTTGAAAATCACAAGAAATGTTCCAACATGGAGTACTCTTAATCAAAACAAAGTAACAGGGTATGCTGAGGTCAAGGGTACCTGCAAACCTGCAAACAGCCCAACCCCCTCACAGGTGGTGTTCTAAAACAAGGATCCTCAGACTTGGATCAGTTATGAGAAGTGTAAACACTTCTAACCCGGAGGTACAGTGTTTACAATAACCATAAAATATCCTCCTCTAATTCACCTCAGTTTCTGAAGGCCAATACTAAAGGTCATTCAGACTTAGCAGGCTTCCCAGATAGCCCTAGCACTACAGGAAATCTGTAGCACAGAGTTCTCAAGAAGAAACCCATATCTGAACCGTGTTTCATATTCCCGCACCAGACCGAAATGGAATGGGAAAGAACATGAACCACTCTAACCTAGGTGTCACTCAGGTCCCAGGTATAGGACCTCAACTCTCAATAGAACACCCACCCACCAAAGCAACAAAACAGATCCAGCCAGCACAGTATGATAGTATGATATATATAAAGCTATAAAGAAAGCAATAAAACAACTGTACATAAAGCAAAAATAAATACAAATACAAGCACAAATAGCACATAACACCCCAGTAAACACAAATCAAACAAGCGCTAGGAGGAACCCACAAAAAGAACCAGAAGCCCTGGTTACAGTATAAGGGTCCCCAGCAGAGTCGCCAAGCTGACGCTCCCACCAAATGAAGCCGGGTCAGATGGGGTACAGACGCGAACGGTCGGCGAAAGAGGGATGCGAGAACACACAGGAGTGAACTCACGGGAAATGAATAGAGTCGCCAGCTAGGCATTTTTATCCCGGAGGAAAGGTAATGCTGCATAAACCTAGAAAGATACGGATAAGACGGTTGCGAACCATAGAGACTGAGAAAGGGGGTTGGTTACAACCTGGGAAGGTATTAGCACCCAGATTGTCCGCCGTACTCGACGGGATCCACGCTTAAAAGATTTGTGCTTTAAAGGGGTAGTGTCAGTGCAATCTGTGTGTAAAAGAGCTGGAAAAGGATGTGTACAGGTGTCAGTGTAAAAGAAGTGTGAAGTGTACAAGTGAAGTGTCAGTGTAAGAACAGGAATAAGATGCTCAAGATAATGAGGCTAAGAAAATAGTGCTGAAAGAGGGGGAATATACAGAGACTTTTGTTCGATAACTGTTAAGTTATGCCTACGTATCCTCTCGTGCAATGAGGAAGTCAGAACACCGTAGTTCGACCCAAAGAGACTGAAAGAATGAATTGACTTTTGAACTGCTTGCTTGTCAATGCTCAAGTGTATGACCTGTCTGGCTCAGGTGCTAACTGTCTTGCATTAGACGGAAGAAGCAAGTTCTCGCTTGTGAGTGAATGAGATGAGAAAAGAATCCCGAAGGAGACGATTATTGCTTGTTTTTGAGTTTTCAGTCTTTTATTGCTTTTGAAAGTTTGTCATAAGTTAATGAGCTTAAGCCTAAACCAGTGGATTTAGTAAACTCATCACATCTTCCCTCTGATTAGGGGTAATGAGAATACCGTAAGTGTGAAGTCAGCTTCTCACACTTAATCACCTTTGATGTAGGATTAAGATCATTAACCTACTTGTGATTAGTTTGATGTTTTTTTGTTGTTTTTGTTTAGTGTTGAGTAATGAGATTAAGCCATAATCAGGGATTAAACAGACTCATTACACCATCCTAATAGAAGGATAATAGATGAGAATGTTTAAGCTGAGGAATGCTCCTCAACTTAATCCATGATTAGGGATTAAACTCATGACAAAACAAAACCTTTATTAAGTGGATTTTAATTAATGATAAGGTGGTGGAGTGAATTTTATGATTTGTAAGACAACTTGAGGGGGACTTGTCCATTAACACTAGGGTTAGTCCTTCTTAACCAATTAAGGAAGAATTAGAACCCTGATGCAAGGCCCAAGTTACAAGCTTGATTGATGTCTTGATGATTATTAAGTGAATTGATTAAAGGATTTAAACACATTAAGGGTTTAACACTTAGGATTAAAGTTATACACTCCATCCTAATAGAAGGATGCAGGCATAAGCTTAATCACAAAGCCTTAAAGCCTTTAGGGTTTAGTCTCTGATTATGAGATGAGAAGAGAAGACTCAAAGAGACACAAAGGTAAAAGCTAATTGGGGGGACTAATCAAAACCTAATTATGATCATGCTTGGGTGTTCCTAGGGTTTGTGAGGTTAACAAGAGAAATCTTCAATGGAACCACCAGGAAGCAGATGAAAGGAGCAAAGAGAAGCAAAGTAACTTGCTTCATTCAAGAAGACAAGTCACTTGAGGAAAGAGAGTAAGAAGAAAAAGAATGAGCAAGCTCAATCTCAAACACAAAACAAAATGCAGCAATGATGCATAAGAGAGATGAAAAGGAAATGTGAGAAGTGAAGGCAAATTCACTTCTCAAAGTTACTTACCACCTGAAAAGTTAGTGAGAAAAATGCAATGCAATGCAAAATGAGATGAAATGGCATGATACAAACCAAAATCAGAAACATATATGGGATGATAATGATGCTATGAGATGATGCAAACATGAAACAAGGCATGAAGATGATCATACAAGCTTATGGATGCAAATGGAGCAAGTTTAGAACCATGAGCAAACATGAAAAGTTATGGAATGCAAATGGCATACAACATAGCAAATGAAAGATGCAATGATCAAACATGATTCTCATATGTCTTAAGATGTCTAATGAATCAAATGGATGCATAAAATGTCATGGCAAGTCATGGTATGCAAGCAAATGCAAGATGTATGCAAAAGGAAGCCCAAATTAGGGTTTATGATCAATGCATCAAACAAAAACCAAAATCAGAGGCAAACATCAAGATAAAAAATTGAAAATGCATTCAAAGCAACCCTAAACCTATACTAACTCACTGCCCAAAGGAGAGGTTCTAACTCTTAACCTAATGTAAGTTATGAATTTCCTAAGTTTTCTAGGGTTTTAGGGTACCTTAACAAGAAAAATGCCAAACAAATTAAAAATGAAAGATCAAATCATGCCAATTTAATCTCACAAACTACATGCTAAACAAAATGCAATGCAAAAAGAATCAAAGTCCAACTCTCAATGGTTAGGCAGAAATGATTTTTTGAAGTTTGGATCAAAATAATGCCTTGAAATGATTTTAATTCCATGAAAAATTCTCAAAAGACATCAAGATCAAAAAATAAATTTGGTTTGAGGGTTGGACAATGTTTCTAAATGATTATGAAGGTTTCATGAATTTTTTGGTGATTTTTAAATACCTAAAAGTATTTTTAATTAATTAATTCTCATTAATTAATTGAAAATAAACTTTTAAATGATTTAAAAATATTTTTTAATGCAAAAAATAAAAATAAATTTTTTTTTGGTTTCTGAAAATTAATAAAAGTTTATACAAAAATTTTCAGAATTTTTAAAATTGTTTTGCTATTTTAAATTAAATGGACAAATTAAATGAATAAAAAGGAAAATAAAATTGAATTAAATGGGTGGTAATCAGATCCAAGGGCCTAGGTTTGAACTGGCTGCGCGCGCGTTTGACTTGGCGCCACATCCAAGGGTGGAAATTCAAACTTGGCTAATTAAATGATTAAGCCCTAATCTTGCCCTAATCACTCTCAGGCGACCGGAACACTGTTCCGGTCGTCTTCTCCGGCTATCTCATCTTTCAATCTCTCTCAATATGCCATGAAAACGTATCAAACTCTCCAGAATCAACCATTAATCATCACTAAACCTAAACCCCACCCTAAAATCCATTCATTTCCACTGAATCATGAGGCACGAATCAAAACGGAAAACAACACAAAAATTTCAGAGATCAAATACATCCTACACACGCAACCATTTTCAATGATTCAAAGCTTAAAATGATCAGCACATAAAATAGAATCAATTTGTAACTCAAAAGACAAGTTCTGGAAAAATGTTCTTGGATGATACCTGAGATGGAGCTTTCGATTCCAGAACTTTCAAGCTGTTTCTTTGGCTCAAATCTACTCCACTGATCCTCCTAAGAAGCTTGCAAGGTTTGTTTGAAGTTTGCAATGGCTGGTTTGAGAGTTTGCTTGAGTTCTGTTCAAGGGCAGGTGATGATCGTGTTTTTGATTCAATGGCTTTCAGGTTGTGGTGAAGGGTGCTTTGTGATCAGGAAGGTGTGTTGAGTTGATTGGTGAAGTTTGTTTGTGTGTTTGTGGCCTGTGTGATGAGTTTCGAAGGCTCTTGCAAGATGATGTGAAAATGAGAATGCTGAGTTATGGAGTGTTTCAGGATTGTGTTGTAGTTGCTTTGGCTTGCTTTTTGCTTGTATAAACAATTGGGATTGGTCAGAAGATGTGATGTGTGCTTTATTGATTGGTATGGCTCAAGTTGCCAAAATGTCAAAGTTGTGTAAGAGAAGTATGGGCTACTTTCTAGCCAAGGACAAAGGGTGTGTCCTGCGCAGCATGATATGAGGAGGTGCCTAGGGTGGCTCAGCAGGCTAGCAAGCAAGTGGGTTGTGTCTTATGATGAGTTTTGCAACTTGCCTTGCCTTTGATCTTTATGAAATATCTTGATCCATAGGCCACAAAAGTGAGAAGTTTCTTGGCCCATTCTGATTTTTAGGTCTTGCATGATCATGTGGTGAAGTTTAGAAGTGCATTTGATAACTAAATTTGCCTTGAGAAATGAATTTGCAACTTTGCCTCTTTGGTGGAAACTTTGAAATTTTGTGATTTTTGCCAACTTTGACAAGTCATAACTTTTGATCCAAAATGAATTAGGTCATGTTCTTGTACTTTTTGAAAAGGGAATGATCCATTCTACGACTTTCATGACCAAAGTTTTTCCATTTGAAGCTTTTTTGAATCAAAAAGTAAAGGTTGAAAAAGTTGCCTAAAATGGCAATTTTATTAAAAGTCAAACTTCCCAAAAAGTCAACTTTGCAAAAGACTTGAAATTCTTCAATTTTGTGAACTTCCAACATCTTCCATGATCAAATAAAGATCAAATACAATCAAAATGATGGAGAATCCCCTTTGGTTGGGTCATTGAGGGCCTCAGATGCCCTGATTTTGCACTGTCTTGCTTGAAAAGTCAACTCTTGATCAGATGACTTCCCCATTGAATTTCTTCATGAAAATTGATATGCATACTCCCTATACCATATAGAGACCAATAGAAACAAGAATGACCAAAAAATTTGGAGTTATGGCCTCTGAAACCAAAACCCTAATTCTAGGTCACTTGTGCAGTTAAACCTGGCTCTGCATCCATGCCATTTTCAGTTCTTGTGATTCTTTGACATTCTTGACTTTGAGAGGATATAATATGATATTTGAACACTCATGGACCCTTTTGAAGTGATTGATGACCTTTGGAGTGGCTCAAGAAGCTCTTGGATTGCTCAGATCACAAACCCTAGATGTAGATGACTTTGAACCAATGCAATGAATCAAAAATGTGATATGAGATGCTATGATTGAGTTTATGCATGTGAGGAGATCACAAGCCATGGTGTGAATGGGTGAGGGCAAATTTGGGGTGTTTACAACATGTAATGTCTATCTCCGATCTTCTACATTTTTCAACCTGTTGTCAGATTTAAAACTTATCTATTTGAGTTCTCATCAACCCCAAAACACTATGCCAAACAAGACCTACGATAACACTTTTTTAGTCTAAGCCTGCGCTATCGTAGGTAAAGACAACACTTTTATTTAAGGAAAAAGCGTTGTCTAAAGGTCCATTTAGAAAGCGCTTTTTACCTAAAAAGCTCTTTCGAAATGGGCCTTTAGACAACGCTATATAAAGCGTTGTCTAATGTATAATTATAACATTTTAATTAATTTTTGTATATACCTTTAGACAACGCTTTTAAGGTAGAAAGCGTTGTCTAATGTATCCCTTTAAAAGCGTTTTTTCCTTAAAAGCGCAGTCTAATATATAAATATAAAATTTTAATTAGTTTTTGTATATATCTTTAGACAACGCTTTTTAGGAAAAAATGTTGTCTAATGTGGGCTTTTAGAAGGAGTTTTTTCCTTAAAAAGCGCTGTCTAAAGTATGCGTATAATATTTAAATAATTTTTTATACACCTTTAGAGAGCACTTTTGTCTGAAAAAACACTCTCTTTTGTTCCCCTTTACACAACGCTTTTTAAAGCGCTTTATAATGTTTTCCTATAATTTTAATATTAGATAGCGTTTTTTCCATAAAGCATTGTCTTTTCTATACCTATAATTAAATTGGATATTTTTAAAAATCAAATTTGAGATGTATTAAACCTATTATAATTCACATTTTCAGTCAGAATTCATACTAATCAAAGACCATTTCCATTAAATCACATAATCCACAAATGATCATTTACATCTCAAAACTAATACCATTTCACTAATATACCACACTAATTCCATTTCAATCCAAAACTATTTATACAATTCAAGTCATTTACATTAATACCATTCACAAAATTGTACGTAAAATAAACCATTCACAAAACTATACATTCACATATAAGTCCACTTATCCTATACCTATGTCGCTCCCCGGATTTCCATCCTGGTACAAACGCGAAAGTGGCGCGGAAAAGAATAGAGTCGCCAGCCAAGCATTTTTATCCCGAAAGAACGGGAATGGTAATGCTGCACAAACACGAAGAAAGAAGAGGAAGGACACGGGTCCTGCGAACCAAAGAGACTGAGTTCGGGAGTCGGTTATGACCTGGGAAGGTATTGGCACCCAGATCGTCTGCCGTACCCGACGGGATCCACGCTTGCAAAGAAAACTGTTTCAAAGGGTGAAGAAATGAAAGTTGCTGCAAAGAAAATGAACTGAACTGGATAAAAGAAACGAAAATGGAACTGAAAAAGAAATGAAAAGGAAAAATGTAGGGAAAATAAAGATTGTGCTCGAACGGGCCCTACCCCGTTGCCTACGTACCTCATCGGGAAAATGAGGATAAGAGTCGCCGTAGTTCCCCTAACTAGGGGTGGAAAAGAATGCTTGTGAATTAAGGCTTGAACTTCCTATGTCAATGCTCAGGTGTTGCAGGCTCGGACGACGAGTGTGTAACCGTCTTGCAAAGTGACAAGTAGGAGCAAGTTCGCGGACAGAGCGAAGGAGATAAGAAAAGAATTCCCGAAGGAAAGACGCTTATTGTTTGTTCATTGTTTTTATGTGTTTTCTGCTTTGAAGTTTGTATAGGTAAGTGTACCTAAGCCTTACTCACTGGGATGTGTACGTCTCACATCATCCCGAAATGGAATGCGCAAGAGGCACACCTATCTATGGAGGAAATCCCCAAATCTAGTCCCACAAGTGAAGGCTCAACCACACTGACCTATTAACATTTATTAAGTGTTTTTGTGATTTTATGGTTAAGAAGTGTTTTTTAGCTTTTCTTTGTGAAGTAATCTCATGCTAAGACCTATCCACCACGAGGGATAACCTACACCTCGCCCCGAAACGGAACGCGTGCAAGTATCTCATAGCAAAGTCTCATGTCACATGAAAGTACTCAACATTTATTAGAGTGGATTAAAATTAAGTTTGAAGATGAGAATAGAAAGCACCAAAAGGATCTAAAAGGTGAAAAATATAAGGGAGACTAAAATCCTAAAAGTTGTCATGCATGGATGAACCTAAGTTAGTGAGGTTTGAAACCTATCCTAAAGAAGAAGAAGAGAAGAAGAAGAGGAGGAAGAGGAGAGGGAAGTAAGGCCTAAGCCCAACAATCAAAAGGTTAGCACAAGCAATAATAAGAAGAGAAGAGATGAGATTTGGAGATGTGGGAATCACATCCACACCTCTCACTTACCATAGCCCCTGAAAAGGTTAGCAACACAAGCATATAAGCAAAGAAAAATGAACATAATGACATGCCAACATCATACAAACAGAAGTGAAGTCATTGTAAACACCTCAAATTTTCCCTCACTCATTCACACCATGGCTTGTGATCACTTCATATGCATAAACTCAATCATAACATCTCATGCCACATTTTTGATCCACTGCATAGATTCAAAGTCATCTGCATCTAGGGTTTGTGATCTGAGCAATCCAAAAGCTTCTTGAGCCACTCCAAAGGCCATCAATCACTTAAAAGGGGTCTATGTGTGTTCAAGTATCATATTATATCCTCTCAAAGTCAAGAATGTCAAAGAATCACAAGAACTGAGAATAGCATGGATGCAGAGCCAGGTTTGACTGCACAGATGACCTAAAATTAGGGTTTTGGTTTCAGAGGCCATAACTCCAAATTTTTTGGTCATTCTTGTTTCCATTGGTCTCTATATGGTATAGGGAGTATGCATATCAATTTTCATGAATAAATTCCATGGGGAAGTCATCTGATCAAGAGTTGACTTTTCAAGCAAGTCAATACAAAATCAGGGCATCTGAGGCCCCCAATGACCCAACCAAAGGGCATTCTTCATCATTTTGATTGTATATGATCTTTATTTGATCATGGAAGATGTTGGAAGTTCACAAAATTCAAGGATTTCAAGTTTTTGCAAAGTTGACTTTTTGGGCAAGTTTGACTTTTAATGAAATTGTCATTTTAGGCAACTTTTTCAACCTTTACTTTTTGATTCAAAAAAGCTTCAAATGAAAAAACTTTGGTCATGAAAGTTGTATAATAGATCTTCCCCTTTTCAAAAAGTACAAAAACATGACCTAATTCATTTTGGATCAAAAGTTATGGCTTGTCAAAGTTGGCAAAAATCACAAAATTTCAAAGTTTCTACCAAAGAGGTATTTTGCAAAATGACTTGATCAAGTGTTCAAAAGCTATCAAATGCACTTCTAATCCACATAACATGATCATGTGACACCTAAAGTTCAGAATGGACCAAAGAATTACACTTTTTTAGGGTTTGTGGAACAAGATTTTTCATAAAGAACCAAAGTGAACCAAGTTGCAAAATCCATCATGGCTTCTCATCCACTTGCTGGCTAGTTGGCTGATCAGTCCTAGGCTTTTCCTCACCTCATGCTGCGCAGGACATGCCTCTTGTACTCAGCTAGCAAGTAGCCCATGCCCTTCTTACACAAATTTGACATTTTTGCAAAAGCACCCATACCAATCAATAAAGCACACATCATGTCATCTGACCAATCCCAATTGTTTATGTTAATCAAATGCAAGCCAAACATAAGCACAAGCAAGCCTGAAACCAGACACAACACAACATTATCATTTGCATCCTCTTGAGCAAAAGCTTTCGAAACACATCACACAACTCACAAACACACAAACAAACTTCATAAACCAACTCAACACATCTCCCTGATCACAAAGCACCCTTCAAAACAACCTGAAACTCAAAGAATCACAAACACGATTCTCACACCACCCTGAACAGAACTTGTTCAAACTTCCAAACCAACCATCACAAACTCTTTCTAAGCAACGAGAGATCATCAGGGGCCTAAAAGGAGTGGATTGCACAAAGAGAAGAGGTCAGAAAGTTGCAAACTGAAAAGCTTCAAACTCAGGTAGCTTCATGAACATTTTTTCCAGAAATGGATTTTTAAGTTCCTAAGTTGTTCTTCATGTCTTGCTGATCACTCTGGTGCTTTTATTTTCTGAAATGATTGAGAAATGAGTATTTAATCTTGTTCTGAAACTTTTGCCCTAAAAAATGTTTTGCTTCGATTCAGCTGATTGATGAAATATAAATGAGTTTTGAGTAGGGGTTTTGATTCAGGGGGATGTGGGGATGATTTCTGTTCTTTTAGTTTTCATTTTAGTGAGGTTTTGAAGATTTTGGAAATTTTCAGGTGGGGTTCCCACCGGAGAAGACGACCGGAGGTCTTCTCCGGCCACCTGAAAATAATTAACCCTAATCCCTGTAATTAATTGAGGTTTGAATACTGTGCGTTGGATGCGTTGACTGGGGAAGACTGGCGCGTGTTTGGATGGCTGAGATTGGTCATTAGAAACCCTAATCTTTAGTTAACTTAATTAATTCATTTTAATTAATTTAAATCAGAAATTAGGCTAGTTTGAATGTGGGCCTTAGGATTGTGCGCGCAGTCAACATTCCCTTTCCCAGAATCCATCCTGGCCTTCCATTGTGATTACTTTTCATTTTCTTTAATTTTTATTTCATTTATTTTGTATTTCTTTCTCCATTTTATTAAAAATAGCAAAATCATTTTAAAAATTCTGAAATAATTTGTACAAACTTCTATTTAATTTCAGAAACCAAAGATATTTTTATTTTTATTTTTTGCATTCAAAAATATTTTTAAATCATTTAAAGGTTTATTTTTAATTAATTAATGAGAATTAATTAATTAAAAATACTTTTAAGTATTTAAAAATCACAAAAAAATTCATGAAATATTTAAAAACATTTAGAAACATTGTCCAACCCTCAAAACAAATTTCTTTTTTGATCTTGATGTCTTTTGAGAATTTTTCATGGAATTAAAATCATTTTTAGGCATTATTTTGATCCAAACTTCCAAAAATCATTTCTGCCTAACCATTAAGAGTTGGACCTTGATTCTTTTTGCATTGCATTTCATTTAGCATGTAGTTTGTGAGATTAAATGGTCATGATTTGATTCTTCATTTTCCATTTGTTTGACATTTTTCTTGTTAAGGAACCCTAAAACCCTAGAAAACTTAGGAAAATCATAACTTGAATTAGGTTAAGAGTTGGAACTTTTCCTTTGGGAAGTGAGTTAGTATAGGTTTAGGGATCCTTTGAGTGCATTTTCAATTTTTTATCTTGATGTTTGCTTCTGATTTTGTTTTTTTTGTTTGATGCATTGATCATAAACCCTAATTTGAGCTTCCATATGCATCCATCTTGCACTTGCTTGCATAACATGACTTGCCTTAGCATTTTAAGCATCCATTTGATCCATTGAACATCTTAAGACATATTGTAAGCATGTTTGATCATTGCATATTGCATTTGCCATGTTGTATGCCATTTGCACTTCATAACACTTTATGTATGATCATGGTTCCTAACTTGCTTCATTTGCATCCATAAGTTTGTATGATCATTCCCATGCTTTGTTTCATGTTTGCATCATCTCATAGCATCATTAATATCATGAATGTGCTTCTGGTTTTGATTTGCATCATGTCATTTCATCCCATTTTTGCATTGCATTGCATCCCCTTCACTAACTTTTCAGGTGGTAAGCAACTTTGAGAAGTGAATTTGCCTTCACTTCTCACAGTTTCTTTTCATCTCTATTATGCATCATTGCTGCATTTTACTTTGTGTTTGAGATTGAGCTTGCTCATCCTTCTTCTCCTTACTTTCTTTCCTCAAGTGACTTGACTTCTTGAAGGAAGCAAGTTACTTTGCTTCTCCTTGCTCCATTCATTTGCTTCCTGGTGGTTCCATTGAAGATCTTTCCTGTAAACCTCACAAACCTTAGGAAAAACCAAGCATGACAATGATTAGGGTTTTGATTAGTTCCCCACTTAGTTTTTACCTTTGTGTCTCATTGGGTCTTCTCTTCTCATCTCATAATCAAGGACTAAACCCTAAAGGCTTTAAGGCTTAGTGATTAAGCTTATGCCTGCATCCTTCTATTAGGATGGAGTGTATAACTTTAATCCTAAGTGTTAAACCCTTAATGTGTTTAAATCCTTAATCAATCCATTTAATAATCACTAAGACATCAACTTGTAACTTGGGCCTTGCATTAGGGTTCTAATTCTTCCTTAATTGGTTAAGAAGGACTAACCCTAGTGTTAATGGACAAGTCCCCCACAAGTTGTCTTACAAACCCTAAAAATCACTTCTTCATCTTATCACTAACTAAAATCCACTTAACCAAAGGCTTGTTTTGTCATGAGTTTAATCCCTAATCATGGATTAAGTTGAGGAGCTTTCCTCAGCTTAAACATTCTCATCTATTATCCTTCTATTAGGATGGTGTAATGAGTCTGTTTAATCCCTGATTATGGCTTAATCTCATTACTCAGCACTAAACAAAAATAACAAAAACATCTAAATAATCACAAGCAGGTTAATGATCTTAATCATACATCAAAAGGTGATTAAGTGTGAGATGCTGACTTCACACTTAAGGTATTCTCATTACCCCTAATCAGAGGGAAGATGTGATGAGTTTACTAACCCATTGGTTTAGGCTTAAGCTCATTAACTTATGACAAATTCAAAAGCAATAAAAGACTGAAAATACAAAAACAAACAATAATCCTCTCCTTCGGGATTCTTTTCTCATCATCTTCATTCACAAACGAGAACTCGCTTCTTCCGTCTAATGCAAGACAGTTTGCACCTGAGGCAGACAGGTCATACACTTGAGCATAGACTAGTAAGCAGTTCACAAGTCAATTTATCTTTCAGTCTCTTTGGGTCGAACTACGGTGTTCTGACTTCCTCATTGCACGAGAGGATACGTAGGCATAACTTAACGGTTATCGAACAAAAGTCTCTGTATATTCCCCTCTTTCCAGCTTTATTCTTTTAGCCTCATGATCTTGAGCATTTCACTCCTGTTCTTACACTGACACTTCACTTATACACTTCACTTTTCTCTTACACTGACACCTGTACATCCCTTTCCAGCCTTTGATACACAAATAGCACTGACACTACCCCTTTAAAACACAAGTCTTTTAAGCGTGGATTCCATCGAGTACGGCGGACAATCTGGGTGGTAATACCTTCCCAGGTTGTAACCAACCCCCTTTCTCAGTCTCTCTGGTTCGCAACCGTCTTATCCATATCTTTATAGGTCTATGCAGCATTACCTTTCCTCCGGGATAAAAATGCCTAGCTGGCGACTCTTTTCATTTCATCCTTTCGCCGACCGTTCGCGTTTGTACCTCATTTGAGCCTCGTCTCATCTTTTGGGAGCGACAGCTTGGCGACTCTGCTGGGGACCCTTATACTGTAACCAGGGCTTCTGGTTCTTTTTGTGGGTTCCTCCTAGCGCTTGTTTGATTTGTGTTTACTGGGGTGTTATGTGATATGTGTGTTTGTATATTTGTATTTATTTTGCTTTATGTACAGTTGTTTTGTTGCTTTCTTTATAGCTTTACATATATCATACTGTCATACTGTGCTGGCTGGATCTGTTTTGTTGCTTTGGTGGGTGGGTGTTCTATTGAGAGTCAAGGTCCTATACCTGGGACCTGAGTTACATCTAGGCTAGAGTGGTTCATGTTCTTTCCCATTCCATTTCGGTCTGGTGCGGGAATATGAAACACAGTTCAGATATGGGTTTCTTCTTGAGAACTCTGTGCTGCAGATTTCCTGTAGTGCTAGGGCTACCTGGGAAGCCTGCTAAGTCTGGATGACCTTTTAGTATTGACCTTCAGAAACTGAGGTGAATTAGAGGAGGATCTTTTATGGTTATTGTAAACACTGTACCTCCGGGTTAGAAGTGCTTACACTTATCATAACTGATCCAAGTCTGAGGATCCTTGTTTTAGAACACCACCTGTGAGGGGGTTGGGCTGTTTACAGGTTTGCAGGTACCCTTGACCTCAACATACCCTGTTACTTTGTTTTGACTAAGAGTACTTCATCTTGGAACAGTTCTTGTGATTTTTTTTAACCCTGGACATGTGACTCTTTATTTGAGTCCCCCACCTTGGTTACTGGACTTATGAACCTCCATCTGGATTTCTTGAACATACCCGGACTTATATCAGAGCACTTGATCAGATCCAGCTCAGTCACAAACCTTTGCATATCATTTGCATACATCATCATTGCATCATTTTGACATTTGCTTATTTGTTTTTCAGGGTATCCATCCTTTATTTTGGCTTGGTTTTGACCCCATCATCAGCATAGACCTATCTTCATCAGCATCTACTTCAGCTATCTGCTACCTGCTTCAGTCACCTGCATTACCAGTTTCAGCCTGTCAGTGGCCCATCTTCAGTGTCATCATCAGTATCTGTCTCAGCTCTTCTACAGCAACATGGCACCCAAGAAGAGAAATATCTCCTACCATTTCTTTCAGCCTGAGCTAGCTGACATCAGGAAGATTCAGACCCTGATTACTCCAGACCATATACCACTATTTAGAGAACACTATGGAGGCATACTTGATGTGGTTATGGATTTGGACCCTTCACAGAGGAGCCTGATTCATACTTGCTTGCAGTTCTATGATCCTCCTCTGAGGTGTTTCACTTTTCAAGACTTTCAGTTGGGGCCTTTATTAGAGGAGTATTCATCATTGGTTGGTGTACCTATCAGGGGTGGAGTCCCCTTCAACCCTGAGATGGCTTTTCCAAGTAATGAAGAAGTGGCAAAGGCATTGTATCTGGAACCTTGTCTGATTGGGCAAAATATGACTACTAAGGCTGGAATCTCTGGTCTACATTTGGATTTATTGATCTCTCAAGCTACCCTGAAGGCTTTTGTGGGAGAGTGGAAGGCAGTCTGTGCTTTATTGGCCCTGAGCATATATGGGGTCATTTTGTTTGCAGATGAGCCTAAGTTTGTTAGTAAGAATGCAATCCATCTTTTCATCCTGAGGAACCCAGTGCCCACCTTACTGGGAGATTTCTACTACTCTGTCCACCAAAGGAATGAAAAGCAAAGAGGAAGATTAGTGAGATGCTGTGCTCCCTTGTTCCATACTTGGTTGCTCAAGCATTTGCCAAAGACTGATGCATTCTTGAACCCTCACCAGCAAAGAAACTGGGCTAGAAGACTCACTGCTTTAACTTCAGCTGATATCAGATGGTGTACTCAAAGCACAAAAGGCAGGGACATCATTACCAGTTGTGGGAAGTTTCCCAATGTACCCCTGATAGGAGTTAAGGGTTGCATCAATTACAACCCTTTGCTATTCAAAAGACAACTGGGCTATGCACTGGTCCACACTCCTAAGGCACAAGATTTGGCTGAGACTCTTTACTGTGAGAACAAGCCTAATCTGGCTATTGTCAGGCAAGCAGTCTGGGCCTGGGACAATGTTCAGACTAAAGGAGTAACCATTCTGGGGAAGTGCAACAATGTGGCATCAGCACAGTACTATGAGTGGTCCCATGCCAGGGCTCAGTTTTCTGGGATGCCCTTCACCATGGAGGATATGCCTGGACCATCCTCAGCACCACCTCCTGTCACTGTCAGTTTGGAGGAGTTTGAGAAATTGAAGGAGAGAAATGAGAAGTTGACTCAGGCTCTACAGAAGACCCTCTGGGAGAGGAGTGATGGTAGGTTGGATATTGAGAGGTTAGAGAAGCTGAAAGTGGAGCATCTGGCCAGAATTGAGAAGTCAGAGGATTATATCAAGAAGTTTAGGGCTGGAGAACAGATCTTGAAGAATGCCTGCAAGGAAGCTCAGTTCCAGAAAGCCAAGACTGATTTGTATCTGAAGGAGATTCAAGCTAGGTGGGTCAGGATCACCGAAGCTCGTACTCTGGAAGATAAGAGGACTCAGGACAAAATTGAGCAGTTGGAGGCTAGTGCAAAGGAGCAACAGGAAGCCCTGCTAGCAGACCAAAGAGAAATCTCAGAGTTGAAGATTAGAGCTGGAGTGAAGAGGTCAAAGGACCAGAGTCAACACAATAAGCTAACTGCAGCTGTTACTACCAGGAATCTCCTTATCAGGAACCTCACAGAGCGTCCAACTGATCCGGTGACTGAAGCACTCCTCAAGGAAGTTCAGGAGGATGAGTTTGGTCTTGGTGTCTGACTTTTGCTTGTTGTTGCTTTCATTTCATGTACTTTTATTTTTATTTTGACCCCTCAGAGGGCATGTATTGTAAAAAAACAAATTATGTATCATTTGCTTTTTTGTAAATATATGTATCAGTTTGTTCCATCTGATTTCTTCGAGCAACATCAACAGTATCTTCAAGGGTCTGGAAAGGTCAAAACCAAGTGCCAAGCCGGATACCTTGGAAACAAATAAGCATACTGCATTGCATGCTAACCCTTTTTTTGTTTTGTAGGTTTGTTTTGTTTCTGTTACTAACTCTGTTGTGATCTCAGGAACTATTGCTCGACGTCGGGTGTTCCCACTCAACCGTCCACACAGATATCCAACCCGTAACAACCTTCCGGGTATACAGATGGACCAGGTACAACAGGACCTTACAGAGGTCAGGAACCAAATGGCCAATGAAAGATTGGAAATGAGGGCTCAGATGACACAATTTATGGAGGTGATGAACAATATGGCTCAGAGCCAAGAGAGATTAAGAGCAATGGTAGAGAGGCAGAATCAGGAAGACCCCCATCTAGGGACTGCTGGGACAAGCAACAACGAGAGGGTTCAACCTCATGTCAACCCCCCTGTATTTGGACCCCACCTTCACCCAGAAATCAACATCCCTGCTAATGTTCAAGGGAATGCTACTACAGGTAGGGTACTGCAAGAAGACCCCCAGGAAGATCAGTTCACAGTGATGGGAGCTGGGGAAGAAGCCTATGACAGAAGGATGGATGAAATTGCTGAAAAATTAAGGTCCTTGGAGTCTCAAAACTCCTTGGGTTTTGATGTTATGGACATGGGCTTAGTGGACGGGGTCAGGATTCCCCACAAATTTAAACCACCGTGCTTTGAGAAGTACAACGGGACTTCCTGCCCACGGACCCACTTACAATCCTTTCTGGGGAGGTTGAAAGCATATACCATGGACGAGAAGCTATGGATGTTTTATTTTGAGGATAGCTTAACGGGAGCTTCAAGGGAATGGTACTCCCATCTGACTAGAGCAACCATCAGGTGTTGGAAGGACTTGGCAGAGGCCTTCATCAGACAATACCAGTATAATTTGGATATGGCACCCAACAGGACCCTCCTGATGGGAATGTCACAGTCATCCAGGGAAAGCTTCTGGGAGTACGCCCAGAGATGGAGACAGCTGGCTGCTGCTGTCCAGCCACCTATGTCAGAGAGGGAGATGGCAGATATGTTTATGAACACCCTCCAAGGGACGTACATTGATAGGCTAGCTGCCTTTTCTTCTACCAGCTTTGCAGATGTCGTTATAGCTGGAGAAAGAATCGAGAGCTTGTTAAAGATGGGGAAGATTTCTGACAACGGTGTCAGCTCATCCAGCAACACAAGGAAGCCTTTTGTGGGCCCAAGAAGAACTGGTGAGACCAATGCTATCCATACCAGTAGGGGCAGACCCCAATATGTTCATAGGTCTGTGGCAGCAGTCACCATTCCCGCTCCAATTCATCCACAACCAGCTTATCAACCACAACAACAAAATTATCAGCAACAAACTCAGTATCCTCCTCAGAGAAACTACAACAACACCAACAACAACAATCAGCAAAGACCATTTCAACAGAGACCTTCTCAGGCCAATAAGGTGATTGATCCGATCCCTAAAACTCAACCTGGTTGAGCTAAGGACATTGGCACCTCTAGATCCTGCCAGTCTACCCAGAAATTATGACGCCAGCGCCAGATGCGCTTTTCATTCGAATGCACCCGGCCATAGTACAGAGAAGTGCAGAGCTTTGCACATGAAGGTACAGGACTTGGTAGATTCTAAAGCTCTAAACTTCGCACCACCACCAAATGTTAACAAGAACCATATGCCAAACCATGGTGGCCCCAGAATCAATGCTATTGAAGAACACAAGCCGTCTTACTTGATAACCAGTGTGGGTCAGATTCGGACACCCTTGGTAGAGATCAAAGCTCAACTCCTTGAATGTCAAATATTCCCGGGATGTGAGCTAGGGTGTGCTTATTGCAACATTTCAGTGAATGGTTGTGATAACTTGAGAGATGGCATAGATGGTCTCATCCAGAGTGGCCTGCTTCAAATCACAACATCAATACCTACCAAACCAGCAATCTCCTTAACATCAGTTCCCGAGTCTTCTACAAATACAACAACCATTGTTCCAAGCAACTCTTCAATCTCATCAACAAATGTTTCATCTGTTACTTCAATGGACCAAATATCAGCAAACATCCCTTCTACAACTTCAGCACCCCTTCATTCAGAATCTCCTACAACAACAACATCCATCCTTCCAACAATGTCTCCTACAACTTCAGCAGCAAATGTCTCAACGGTTACAATTTATTATGATCCTGAAAATGATTCTGCCTACAACTCACAAAATGCCACTCCCATCAGAGCACCAGTCATAATATACTATGATCCACAGACTATCATGGTCCCTTCTGCAGCTGCCATCAGTCCAGTCACTATCACAGTGCCTGGGCCAGTACCTTATGAAAGCAGTAATGCCATCCCCTGGCATTACGGCTCCGATCTATACTGCGAAGGATAGAAAATCACTCTTGAATCATCAACCCCTGCACCACAAATAGACAATGTGGGAGGAGGCGGAGGCTTCACTCAAAGCGGACGTCTCTTTGCTCCACAAATTCAAAGACCCACTGCTGAAGCGGAAGCTGCTGCCAAGGCAAAAGGGAAGAGCATGGTGCAAGAAGAGCAAATCGTTAAGGAAGCTTTGAAAACACCTTTTGATCAAGAAGTTGATGAATTCATGAGAATCATCAAGAAAAGTGATTACAGGATAGTGGACCAGCTTCACCAGATGCCTTCCAAGATCTCTATTCTATCATTGCTGATGTGCTCCGAGGCTCATCGGAACGCACTACTAAAAGTCTTGCACGCGGCTTATGTGCCAGAAGAGATCACCGTCAATCAGTTAGAAGCTGTGGTTGGAAATGTTAATGCTAGTCATGGACTAGGGTTCACCAACACTGATTTGACTACAGAAGGCCGCAATCATAACAAGGCTTTGCAAATTACCATGGAGTGTAAGGGTGCAATACTTTCCCATGTGCTGGTAGACACAGGGTCATCCCTCAATGTCTTACCTAAAAAAGCCCTCGTGAAGCTAGAGTATGAAGGATTGGCATTACGTCCCAGTAACTTAGTAGTAAGAGCCTTTGACGGTTCTAAGAGATCAGTTCTGGGAGAGATTGAGTTACCTATAACGATTGGCCCACAAACTTTCAAAACGACCTTCTACGTGATGGATATACAGCCTGCCTACAGCTGTCTATTGGGTAGGCCATGGATCCACGCCGCTGGCGCCGTGACCTCAACCCTTCACCAGAAGTTAAAATTCGAGTGGGAGGGTCAAGTCGTTACTATCTGTGGAGAGGAAGATATTTTTGTTAGCCACCTGGCTACCTACAAATATATTGAGATGGATGGGGAGATCCATGAAACGATGAGTCAAGGGTTTGAGGCCTTGAACATAAATGAAACATCTGCTGTACCTAGAACCTCAATGACATCATACCAACAAGCCCGGAAGGTTGTTGAAGAAGGAACTGCCCAAGGCTGGGGCAAATTGCTACCTGTGGAGAAGAAAGAGGATAGATTTGGGTTGGGTTACAAACCAACTCAACAAGATCAAGCAGAGGCTGCTAAGGAGCCCAACTTTGTTAGTGGGGGGATGCTCACCCCTGATGATGTCAACAATTTGGAAGACGAGGATGAAAGCGACCGCAACCTGGAGAGTTGGATCCGTCCAAAGATCCCGGGGAGCAGTATCTCAAACTGGTCTTCCCAGGAAATTATAAGAGTTACTCCTGCAGAGTAATTATTATTTCATGTATTTTAAGCATGCATCAAGTCTTGCATCTTGCCCAAGATGACAAGACTCATTTTGTAATCGGGCCATCTGTAATTTTTGTGCTACAAGATTAATCAATGAAATATCAGACATCTTTTGCAAATGAGTCTTTTTCTTTTCCGCTCACTGTTTTTTCCATTTTTCTTTTTGTACAAAAAATAAATGGCAGTGTTTTCAAAATGTTAACTTTATTTCACTTTTCTAAACAAGATTAAAATCAATCCCTAAAATAAACAAACTGAACCCTTGCAGAGAGTGCCTTCCAGACTGCACCGACAACAGCACGGCTATGACTTCGTATGACTTTGACAATCCAATCAATCAAGCTGATGAAGGGGTTGAAGAAGAGTATGAGCTTCCTGAAGAGCTAGCCAGATTGTTGAGACAAGAGGAAAGGGTTATCACTCCTCACAAGGAGGAGGTAGAGACGATCAATCTTGGTACAAATGAAGACGTGAAAGAAGTTAAGATCGGGGCCTGCTTACAAGACTCAGTGAAGACACAACTGATTGACCTGCTTCAAGAGTATGTGGATGTGTTTGCTTGGTATTATCAAGATATGCCGGGTTTGGACACCGATATTGTTGTGCACAAGCTGCCTTTAAGAGAGGAATGCCCGCCGGTTAAACAGAAGCTGCGCCGTACTCGCCCAGATATGGCAATGAAAATCAAAGAAGAGGTACAAAAGCAATGGGACACCGGGTTCCTTGCTGTAACTAGCTATCCCCCGTGGGTTGCTAATATTGTGCCTGTGCCTAAGAAAGACGGCAAGGTAAGGATGTGTGTTGACTACCGGGATCTGAACAGAGCTAGTCCAAAGGATGATTTCCCATTACCTCACATTGATGTATTGGTGGATAACACGGCTCAGTTCTCGGTATTCTCCTTCATGGATGGATTTTCAGGATACAATCAGATCAAAATGTCACCTGAAGACATGGAGACGACAACCTTCATCACACCCTGGGGCACGTTCTGTTACAAGGTGATGCCATTCGGACTAAAGAATGCTGGTGCAACATATCAGCGGGCTATGGTGACATTATTCCACGATATGATCCATAAAGAAATCGAATGTTATGTGGATGACATGATTTCCAAGTCCCTTACTGAAGAAGATCACCTGGTAAATCTGCTAAAGCTGTTCAAGCGTCTGAGGAAGTACCAACTGAAGTTGAACCCCAACAAATGCACGTTCGGGGTGCGATCTGGTAAGCTACTGGGATTTATTGTAAGTGAGAAAGGGATTGAAGTTGACCCTAATAAAGTCAAAGCCATTCAGGAAATGCCTGCACCAAAATCTGAGAAAGAAGTCCGAGGGTTTCTAGGTAGATTGAACTACATTTCAAGGTTCATATCTCACCTTACAGCAACTTGTGAGCCCTTGTTCAAGCTGTTGAGAAAAGAACAAACGGTCAGGTGGAATGAAGACTGCCAGAAGGCTTTTGACAAGATCAAGGAGTACTTGCAAGAACCTCCAATCCTTATGCCTCCAGTTGAAGGAAGACCTCTGATAATGTACTTGACAGTATTAGAAGAGTCAATGGGGTGTGTGCTGGGCCAGCATGACGAGTCTGGTCGAAAAGAGTATGCAATATACTACCTAAGCAAAAAGTTTACCGACTGTGAACAACGTTATTCACTGCTCGAGAAAACTTGCTGTGCTTTAGCGTGGGCTGCTCGCCGACTGAGACAGTATATGTTGACCCACACTACTTTACTGATCTCTAAAATGGACCCAGTTAAGTAAATATTTGAGAAGCCAGCACTTACCGAACGGTTTGCAAGATGGCAAATGATTCTCACAGAATATGACATCCAGTACACATCTCAAAAAGCCATCAAGGGTAGTGTATTGTCTGAATATCTTGCTAAGCAACCTATTGATGATTACCAGCCTATGAGATTTGACTTCCCTGATGAAGACATCGTGTTCATAAAAGCCAAAGATCATGAAGAGCCTTTTCACACTGAAGGGCCCGACCCGGAAGAAGAATGGACTATGATGTTTGATGGGGCTGTTAATATGAATGGTCGTGGTGTTGGTGCATTACTCATTACACCTAAAGGAGTTCACATGCCTTTCTCGGCAAAACTCACTTTCAACTGCACTAACAACGAAGCTGAATACGAAGCTTGCATTATGGGTCTTGAGGAAGCCATTGACCTCAGGATCAAGACATTGACTGTATTCGGAGATTCAGCTTTGGTAATCAATCAGACCAACGGCAAATGGTACACCCACCAGGATCATCTGATACCTTACAGGGATTATACAAGGAGGTTATTGACTTTCTTTACAACGGTCAAGCTTGAGTATATCCCTCGAGACGAAAATCAGTTTGCAGATGCTTTGTCTACCATTTCATCAATGATCAAAGTTCAAGCTGCCAACTTTGTACCTCAAATTTCAGTGTCCAGACTTAACAGACCAGCATATGTGTTCGCAGCAGATGTTGTCAAGGATGATAAGCCTTGGTTCTATGACATTAAGTGTTTCTTGGAGGATCAAACATACCCACCTGGGGCATCTTCCAATGATAAGAAGACTCTGAGAAGGCTTGCTGGTAGTTTCTTTCTGAACACTGATGGCTCCCTGTACAAGAGAAACTTTGATATGGTACTCCTCAGATGCTTTGATATGGTAGTTTCTTTGTTAATGCATGAAGTGCACGAAGGATCCTTTGGTACCCATGCAGGAGGGCATGCCATGGCTAAGAAATTATTAAGATCAGGGCATTACTGGATCACAATGGATGCCGACTGTTGTGCTTACGCCAGAAAATGCCATAAATGCCAGATCTATGCAGATAAAGTACATGTGCCTCCCAATCCTTTGAATGTGATGTCTTCACCCTGGCCCTTTGCTATGTGGGGCATTGATATGATTGGCAAGATTGAGCCAACTGCTTCGAATGGCCACATATTCATCCTGGTTGCCATTGACTATTTCACCAAGTGGGTCGAAGCAGCTTCCTATGCAAACGTTACAAGGCAAGTGGTAGCCAGATTTCTGAAGAGAGATATCATCTGTCGATACGGAGTTCCCGAGCGAATCATTACTGATAATGGTTCTAACTTGAACAACAAAATGATGGCCGAGCTATGCCGGGACTTCAAATTCAACACCACAATTCTTCTCCTTACAGGCCAAAGATGAATGGCGCTGTTGATGCAGCCAATAAAAATATCAAGAAGATTGTACAGAAGATGGTAGTCACATACAAAGACTGGCATGAGATGCTACCGTTTGCCTTGGATGGGTACCGCACGTCAATCAGAACATCCACTGGGGCAACACCGTATCAACTTGTGTATGGTATGGAAGCAGTCCTACCGGTTGAAGTTGAATTACCCTCTCTACTGTTGGTGTAAGCCCTAGAGGCCAATACTTTTTGGTACTTGTATCGGATTATTCGTTTAATAATAAAAGGCATTTCTTTATTATGTTTGTCTTTCAGAATAATAAAGTCCCTAGAATAGTTAGTCTGTTTAATGAAATGTTAAGTGTGACTTAATCATGAGATCCCATTAAACATAAAGACATTATTCTTAAAATATCCGTAGTCAAGCTTTATTGCAAAGTGGGATAACATTAAAGCATTGAGACTATTATGAAGATAGACTGATGATCACATCTCATGGATCATGGATAAAGGGTTATCAAGTCTTGACATAGGTATAAATATTAGGAGTAATATTTATACCGGATTGACCCGCTATGAGAATACTACATAGTATGTTATGCAAAGTGTCATAAGTTATTCTCATGGTGATAATGGTGTATTACCACCCTTCGACCTGAAACCACTATGGACCCTAGATGTAGAGTCGGGTGCTTTATTGCTGATCAAACATTATCCGTAACTGGATGATCATAAAGACAGTTGATGGGCACTCCACGAAGCATGCTGAGGGACATGAGTGTCCTAGATGGAATTTGCCAATCCTGCATAACAGGAGAAATGTCTAAGGGCCCAATATTGAACTGGACAAGGATGACACAGTGTATGCCTTGTGTTCAATATAGACATAGGGGCAAAAGGGTAATTGTACAAACATATATTATCACGAAAAAGGTTTTGTCAGATCACATGACATTTTCGTGACTTGAGTAGCAGTGATGTGTTGCTAGATACCGCTCACTGTTTATTATGTTAAATATATAATTTAATATAATTACCAACGTTACGAAATCCTACAGGGTCACACACATAAGGACAGTTTGATGAGAGATAGAGAAATCAAAGGAACACCGTAAGGTACGGTGCACTTAAGTGAAAAATAGAAATTCGGATAATATAATAATAATTATTTTTATTTTATAATGGTTATAAAATAATAATAAAATAAATATATTTATTATAATAATAGTTATTATAATAATATATAATATTATTATGGATCATGTGAATTGGGCTTTTAGCCCGCAGCCCACAAGAGAGTCTATAAAAGGAACCCTTGTGATGAAGCTTTTACTTGATGCAATTTCGTTTTTGATTCTCACTCAAATAATTCCGTTCGTAAGCAGCTAGCACTGTGACCGGAAGCTGTTCGTGTGGACTGAGTAGAGGCGTTGCACTTCATCAACGCTTGTGATCGCTGCATCAAAGATCTGAATCGCCACAAAGAGGTAACGATTCTATCACTGACCATGCTCATTCGTAAGGATCACTAAAGGAAAATTTTTGTTTTCCGCTGCGTTTAGATCTCAATTTTCCTTCAGTGGTATCAGAGCCACTTACGAAACCATGGATCTGATAGCTGTTAAATTTCCGTTTTTTTTTTTCTGTATTTGATTCGATTAAAACACAGAACGAATTTAACAATAAACGATTAATTAAATTTGGCATCTGTTGTGTACGATTTGGATGATTGATGTTGATTATGCTTCGGAATCCGACATTAGTATGGTGAAGTTGTGCGATACATTGATCATCCATAGGTTACACAATTAGATCGATCACTTTTATATAAGATATAAGAAATTCTGATGCAAAGATGGTATATGGGATATACTGTTTTGATTTCATCCATTCAATCACATAAGGATTGTAATTCTTTTGAAAGATCATCATTTTCATTCGCTTCGGAATCCGACGTTAGTATGGTGAAGCAATGACATGTTGATCTATCATATTGAGTTATCAATCGAGTTGTGTTTGACGGCATGAAATTGTTGCATTAGGATTAATGGCAGTACAAGTGTTGTATTGCCGCAGACTTTTCCGGTTGGGGTTGTAAATGCACAAAAGTTGTGCAGGAAACGACGTGAAATACAATGAAGTGTTCATAAACTAATAATCGGAACCCCCGGCTAAGTCTGCAAAGTGTGATCAATCAGCCGAAATTTAATTTAGTTTATTTAATTATCGGAATTTTTAAACTAATAATAAAAGTGTGTTTATTATTATTTATTTGTGGTGATCAGTTATGGCCTTAGTTTATCCTTTATTATTGTTTTGGGATTTTTAAATACGGCCTGCGAGTCGTGCCTCTCTCTCAATCTCTTTATGTAACTTCTTTTCTCATCTCACTCCCTCGTATGTAAAACGAGTATTCTTATATGTAATGTAATATTATGTTATGAAGAAAAAGGAAGTATTCAATATTAAAGGAGGATAACCTTGGAGATCATGCTTGGAGAAGCTTAGATCGTTATTAGGTTAGCTTAGGTTCTCTCATTGGCTTGAGAGAACAATTGCGTTAGGGGCCATAATTGTATCTTTTTATATGTATGTTGATGCATGTAATTGTATGTTGATGCATGTGAGAGACGTTTTGCATGTTAAGCCGGTGAGATCAAACTAATAACAAATTCCCTCAAAATTAAATATTAAGTTTATGCTTTCCAATTTTTAGCACTCATCAAGACTAGTATCGAGCATTGTAGGTTTCGCCTACGCGAGGTGCATGTTCTATATTAGTAAGGTGTGATGGGATAATTGTAATATCCAATTGCTAAAACAATGGGTCAAACTTAACTAAACAAATTATAATAAGATTATACATGTTTAGAAGCAAGAATTGGGAATGATTCATGTGATGGATCAGAATAAGGAGTTATTCACCCAATTGAAAATATTCGAGAGTTGTATGAGATACAATTGGAAGGAGTTCCTACCTAAATAACTTAGTTTTGTGTAATCAGCCTAACGCTGACTTAAAACAAAGTGAAACATGGATCTCGACCCACTAGAAAGTCTTCCAACGGGATTTTCCGAATCAAATGATGAGGGTCATTTGTTTTGAATAAAATAGTGGGAGCATATTTGATTAAAGGCCTAATTAAATATGTTGTTTTAATGATACTTATATTTTCATATTTCTCTTGTAGATTACCATGACAACAAACACATCGAACAATATTTTGCGATCCATCCTAGATAAGGAAAAATTGTCTGGGACAAATTTCCTGGATTGGCACCGTAATCTGAGGATTGTCCTCAAGCACGATAAGAAGCTGTATGTCTTGGAGACACCAGTTCCTGAGGAGGAACCTCCTAGTTCTGCATCAAAGGCAGAAAGAGATGCTTATAAGAAGCATTTCGATGATGCCAATGAAACCGCTTGCCTCATGCTTGCTACCATGAACTCTGAGTTGCAAAAGCAACACGAGAACATGTCTGCGTTCGATATGATCGGACATCTGAAAATGCTTTATCAAGAGCAAGCAAGAAATGAGAGGTTTCATGTTTCAAAGTCCCTTTTTAACAGCAAGTTAGCTGAGGGAGCCCCTGTAAGTCCCCATGTACTCAAGATGATTGGGTATGTGGAGAACCTTGACAGATTAGGGTTTCCCCTTGGAAAAGAACTTGCGATTGATCTGATCTTGCAATCGTTGCCAGAGAGCTTCAGTCAGTTTGTCCTGAATTTCAATATGAATGACTTGGACAAAAGCCTTCCAGAACTGCTAGGCATGTTGAGAACTGCTGAGCAGAATATGAAGACAAAAGGGAAATCTATTCTGATGGTCAGTAATGGAAAGAAACAGAACAAGAGGCCCATCAAACAGGGTGGTAGAGGGAAAGGCAAGGAAGTTGCCAAAACAAGCTTCATCACAGAGTGAAGAAAGCTTCTACAAACCCCAGCTGGGTCTCTCATTATTGGGACGGGTCTATCAGTGACCTATATCCCCCAAGAAGATACATCTCATCAGATCCACCAATGATCTCGTCCCCAGCTGGGATGTCCATTCCAAGAAGATTAACCAGAGACCTTCGCAGCATCGGGATCCGAATCCCGGATTGGTATCTTTGCATAATCATAGCATTCGCATCATATTCACCCACAAAGCGTAGCATTCCGTCTAATACGGAGCATTATGGCAAAAATCCAACATATTGCATAGTCATAAGCCTTGGTCCGAATCAAACACTTGTGAATAATGACAATCCATCAACATACAGAAAACTCCCCCCAAAATCCCCAGCGGAGATTCCCCCAGCAAAAGCAGTTGCCTCACATTCACGAACACCAGTATATACTCTCTTTGGCACCCGTCCGTGTCAATACTCCCCATTAAAGTCACCTGAACACTCTGTGCAAATAGTACCACTCATATTACAGATACTTTTTGACACCCGTCTGTGTCATACCCCCAGCAGAAAGCCAAAGACATCCTCTTTGCACTCACATGTACTTATATACACTTTCTTGACATCCGTCCGTGTCATTTTCCCCAGTGCAGTAACATAAACACATTGTACATCAGATACTTGTTTATACTATACTCTTCTCTTTGACACCCGTCCGTGTCACTCTCCCCAACAGTTAAACACTCATCTATACACCACTCGCACTTATACAGGTACTCGTCCGTATCTTGTATACACCATGTATATCCCCACAGATTCGACACTCGTCCGTGTTCTTTATTAACCAGTTGGTACTCGTCCGTACCATCATCTCAGAACATGCGTCAAGCATTTGTTTCTACCTGATACTCGTCTGTATCATAGTCTTAAGGATGCTCGTCCGCATCTTTAATCCATACACTGTGTCAAACACTCTTGTCTTCTGAATATAGACACTCGCCTGTGTCTACTATTCCCCAGAAGAGTCCCCTCAGATTCAACACTCGTCCGTGTTCTCTGTTAACCCGTTGATACTCGTCCGTATCATCATCTATGAACACGTGTCAGTATTTGTTTCTACCCGATACTCGTCTGTATCGTAGTCTTAAGGATGCTCGTCCGCATCTTTAATCTATACACAAACATCTAAACACTTATACTTTTATTTCTTGGATATAAACACTCGTCCGTATTTACTATTCCCCAGTAGATCGCTACCAAAGCAAATTTTCTTTTTTATCTGACATTCTTCCTGTGTCATGATAAACCCTGAGAGCAGCCGTACCCTGCTAGGTGGTCGTCCTCCACCTCTTGATGGTCGTCCTCCATCATGCTCATCCGATGGCCGTCCCCATCGTTGATTTTCTATCCGACATTCGTCCTGTGTCGTGATATTTAGCAGCCGTCCCCTGCTAGGTGGTCGTCCTCCACCTCTTGATGATCGTCCTTCATCCCTTTATCCAATGGCCGTCCCCATTGTTGATTTTGGTTATCTGGCATTCGTCCTATGTCATGATAAACCTTGAGAGCAGCCGTCCCCTGCTAGGTGGTCGTCCTCCACCTCTTGATGGTCGTCCTCCATCATGCTCATCCGATGGCCGTCCCCATCGTTGACCTTTTATCCGGCAATCGTCCTGTGTCGAGATATCTTCGGCAGCCGTACCCTGCCAGGTGATCGTCCTTCACCTTAGATGACTGTCCCTCATCTTATCCCCGACAGAGCAGCCGTCCCCTGCTAGGTGATCGTCCTTCACCTTTGATGACCGTACCTCATCATCTATTTATTTCATTTATTCTTTAACCCGATGGCCGTCCCCGTCGTGGTCCCTTTTTCTTTTTAGCCCGATGGCCGTCCCCATCGTTGGTTACTTTACTTTATGAACTTGATGGCCGTCCCCGTTGTCGCTCCCGATAAATGAAGCTAGGTCCAGATAAAGGTACATACGCGAACGGTCGGCGAGAGGGACAATGAGAACACACAGCAGTGAACTCACTGGAGATGAATAGAGTCGCCAGCTAGGCATTTTTATCCCGGAGGAAAGGCAATGCTACATAGACCTAGAAAGATATGGATAAGACGGTTGCGAACCAGAGAGACTGAGAAAGGGGGTTGGTTACAACCTGGGAAGGTATTAGCTCCCAGATTGTCCGTCGTACTCGACGGGATCCACGCTTAAAAGATTTGTGTTTTAAAGGGGTAGTGTCAGTGCAATTTGTGTATAAAGTAACTGGAAAAGAATGTACAGGTGTCAGTGCAAGGGAAAAGTGAAGTGAAATATGAAAGTGTCAGTGCAGGAATGAGAATATGCTCAAGATAATGAGGCTAAAAGAATGAAGCTGGAAAGAGGGGGAATATACAGAGACTTTTGTTCGATAACTGTTAAGTTATGCCTACGTATCCTCTCGTGCAATGAGGAAGTCAGAACACCGTAGTTCGACCCAAAGAGACTGAAAGATGAATTGACTTGTGAACTGCTTGCTTGTCAATGCTCAAGTGTATGACCTGTCTGGCCCAGGTGCAAACTGTCTTGCATTAGACGGAATAAGCAAGTTCTCGTTTGTGAGTGAATGAGATGAGAAAAGAATCCCGGAGGAAACGATTATGGTTTGTTTTTGAGTTTTCAGTCTTTTATTGCTTTTGAAAATTTGTCATAGGTTAATGAGCTTTAAGCCTAAACCAATGGATTTAGTAAACTCATCACATCTTCCCTCTGATTAGGGGTAATGAGAATACCTTAAGTGTGAAGTCAGCATCTCACACTTAATCACCATGGTGTAGGATTAAGATCATTAACCTATTTGTGATTAATTAGATGTTTTTGGTGTTTTTGTTTAGTGTTGAGTAATGAGGTTAAGCCATAATCAGGGATTAAACAGACTCATTACACCATCCTAATAGAAGGATAATAGATGAGAATGTTTAAGCTGAGGAAAGCTCCTCAACTTAATCCATGATTAGGGATTAAACTCATGACAAAACAAGCCTTTGATTAAGTGGATTTTATTTAATGATATGATGATGAAGTGTTTTTTAGGGTTTGTAAGACAACTTGAGGGGGACTTGTCCATTAACACTAGGGTTAGTCCTTCTTAACCAGTTAAGGAAGAATTAGAACCCTAATGCAAGGCCCAAGTTACAAGTGTAATGTCTTGATACTTATTAAGTGAATTGATTAAGAGATTTAAACACATTAAGGGTTTAACACTTAGGATTAAAGTTATACACTCCATCCTAAGAGAAGGATGCAGGCATAAGCTTAATCACAAAGCCTTAAAGCCTTTAGGGTTTAGTCCCTGATTATGAGATGAGAAGAGAGGACTCAAAAGAGACACAAAGGTAAAACTAAGAGGGGAGACTAATCAAAACCCTAATCATTGTCATGCTTGGTTGTTCCTAAGGTTTGTGAGGTTTTCAAGAGGAGATCTTCAATGGAACCACCAGGAAGCAGATGAAAGGATCAAGAGAAGCAAAGTGACTTGCTTCATTCAAGAAGTCAAGTCACTTGAAGAAAGAAAGTAAGAAGAAGAAGAATGAGCAAGCTCAAACTCAAACACATACAAAAATGCAGCAAGGATGCATAAAGGAGATGAAGAGAAGTTATGAGAAGTGAAGGCAAATTCACTTCTCAAAGTCACTTACCACCTGAAAAGTTAGAAAAGAAAGTGCAATGCAATGCAAAATGAGATGAAATGGTATGATGCAAAACCAGAAGCATATACATGATGCTAATGATGCTATGAGATGCTACAACATGAGGCAGCACATGGAAATGGTCATACAAGCTTATGAATGCAAATGGGGCAAGCTAAAACACATGAACATACATGAAAGGTTATGAAGTGCACATGACATACTACATGGCAAATACATGATGCAATGATCAAACATGTTTTCTATATGTCTTATGATGTCAAATGAGTCACATGGAAGCATGGAATGTCATGGCAAGTCATGTTATGCAAGAGAATGCAAGATGGATGCATATGGAAGCCCAAATTAGGGTTTATGAACCAAACATCAAACAAAAGTCAAAATCAGAAGCAAACCCTAAGATAAAAAAATGTAAAATGCCACACAAAGGACCCCTAATCCTATACTAAACCAATGCCCAAAGGAGAGGTCTCAACTCTTAACCAATCTCAAGTTATGATTTTTATAAGTTTCTAGGGTTTTTAGGGTTCCTAAACAAGAAAAATGTCAAACAAAATGAAAATGAAAGATCAAATCATGACCATTTAATCTTACAAACTACATACTAAACACAATGCAATGCAAAAAGAATCAATGTCCAACTCTTCATGGATAGGCAAAAATGATTTTTTAAACTTTGGATCAAATTAATGCATAAAAATGACTTTAATTCAATGAGAAATTCTCAAAATGCATCAAGATCAAAAAAGAAATTTGGTTTGAAGGTTGGACAATGTTTCTAAATGTCTTAGAACATTTCATGAATTTTTTGGTGATTTTTAAATACCTAAAAGTATTTTTAATGAATTAATTTTCATTAATCAATTAAAAATAATCTTTTAAATATTTAAAAATACTTTTTTAATGCAAAAATGAAAATAAAAATATTTTTGTGTTTGAAAAATTTATGAAACTCAGGATGAAAAATTTCATAATTTTTAAACAAGTTTTGCTATTTTAAATAAATTGGGCAAATAAAATGAAAAGGAATGAAATAAAAATGAATTTTATGTGAAGTCAACAGAAAGAATGGCTGAGATTCACTCCAAGTTTGAAAGTGTTGACTGGTGCGCAGATCCAAGGGTCCTGGTTGGCTCAGATTAATTAACTTAATTATGATTTAATTAATTAATGAAAGTGGATTAGGGCTAAACAAAATGATCTGGGCCCTTCATGCGCGCGGGAGATCAATGGAGTCAACCAATCTAATGCCCCACATTCAAATGGCACTAATGACCTGAGATTAGGGCAAAGCACTTTCAGGTGACCGGAGAGAAGCTCCGGTCATCTTCTCCGGTGGTATCAAAACCCTAAAACATGATTCAGGCATCTATTCCACAAATTAAACACATCTAAGTGATCCTCTAACATCCTAGGACACGAATCTATGCTCAAACATCATTTAAACCCCAGAAATCATGCAAATCGAAGAGAACAAAATCCACGGGTGAAATTTCAGAGGGACCATACAAACTCATTTCTCACTTATTTTTGATTCTAAAGGCATCCCCATGATCAGCAAGACATAAGCAATCATATTATAACTTAAAATGCAAGCTTTGGGAGAAAGTGTTCATGTTCATACCTGAGCTGGAAAGCTTCAATATTGAGCTTCCAGGGCCTTCTTTGTGTGCAAATGGACCTCTTTGACTCTCCTGAGCTCAATGGGATACCTCAAAGCTCTTGTGGATGGCTGATTTGAGAGGAATACTTCTGGTGTAGCAGATAACACAGTCAGGAATAGGGAGGTTTCAGGCCACTCCAATGGTGGATTCTTGCTCCTTTAGGTGTGCTTGACTTGTTGGTGAAGAAAAATGGTGTGTTTGATGGTTGGATAAAAGGATTCGAAGAGTTCTGGTTTTGAAGATGAGAAATGGTGAAGCTCAGTTCATGCTGGTTTCAGGCTTATGCTTTGTTGGTTTGTGATCAATAATACATGGTGAGATGAGTAGTGGGATTTGTTCTAGTGTTTGAGGCCTGTGGAGACAGATTCGAAGGAAAATGCAAAATGGAGTGAGTTTGTGTATGTGATGCTATGGCCTGTTTCAGCTTGGCTTGGTGTTATGTTTGGCTAGCAAATGGAAAGTATAAACAATCCCAATTGGCCAGAGGATGTGACATGGCCTGCTGTGATTGGGATGTTTCCTTTTGCCAAAAGTCAACTTTTTGTAAGGAAAGCATGGGCTTGGTTCTAGGCTTGATACAATGGCTAGGGCTGGCGCAGCATGGTGTGTATGTGATGCTAGGAAAGTTCAACAACCAATGTGACAAGTGGGTGAAGTGTCATGAGTGATTTTGCAAGTTGGCTCCTTTTGAAACTTCATGAAAATGCCTTGTTACACAAACCATGAACATGTGATCTTTTGGTCCAAATCTGATTTTTAGGACTTATGTGATGTTTGTACCTTGGTTTGAAGTGAACTAGAAGTTACAAATGGCCTTGGTTCATGATTTTGCAAATTTCTCATTTGGTGCACATCTTGAAAATAAGTGATTTTTGGCAACTTTGTCACACCATAACTTTTGATCCAAGAAGAATTAGGTCATGTTCTTGTACTTTTTGAAAAGGGAAAAATGTGTTCTACAACTTTCATGACCAAAGTTTTTCCATTTGAAGCATTTTTGGATCAAAAATCAAGGCTTGAAAAATGACCTAAAATGACATATTCTTGAAAAGTCAACTATGCCCTAAAAAGTCAACTTTGCAAAAACTTCAAATTCTTGAATTTTGTGAACTTCTAACTTCTTCCATGATCAAATAGAGACCAAATACACTCAAAATGATGAATATCACCCCTTGGTTGGGCCATTGGGGGCCTCAGATGCCCTGATTTTGCACTGACTTGTTTGAAAAGTCAACTCTTGATCAGATGACTTCCCCATGGAATTTCTTCATGAAAATTGATATGCATACTCCCTATACCATATAGAGACCAATGGAAACAAGAATGACCAAAAAATTTGGAGTTATGGCCTCTGAAACCAAAACCCTAATTTTAGGTCAACTGTGCAGTCAAACTTGGCTCTGCACCCACACCAATCCCAATTCTTGTGATTCTTTTGCATTTTTGACTTTGAGAGGATGTAATATGATATAAGAACACACATGGACCCCTTTGAAGTGATTGATGACCTTTGGAGTGGCTCAAGAAGCTCTTGGATTGCTCAGATCACAAACCCTAGGTGCAGATGACTTTGAATCTATGCAGTGAACCAAAAATGAGATATGAGATGATATGATTGTGTTTATGCATATGAAATGATCACAAGCCATGGTGTGAATGGGTGAGGGCAAATTTGGGGTGTTTACAGCTGCCCCTATTCAAACATGAGTTAGCCGTGCAGGATGTAAGCGACGGCTTAACAGGCAAACAAGATAACTTGTGGTTGAATACCAAAGACAGTCCAAAATTTGCACTCACAGAATGAAGAAGAAAAGGGATATAGATTGTAAAGGGAAATAAAGTATATTGTAAAGTGTGGGCGACGGAGGACGACCGTCGAGCAGAGGATGTCTGCTGGGTAAAGAGCAATGACGGGGACGGCCGACATGCTGGGAAAAGTGCGGAAAATAAAGCAATGACGGGGACGGCCGACATGCTGGGGATAAAAGGTAAAGCCAAGACGGGGACGGCCGACTAGCTGGGGAAAATCAAATTATGATGGGGACGACCATCAAGATAAAGTAAGATTCTCTGGGAATTAATGAAACATGACGGGGACGGCCATCAAGTTCATAAAGCAAAGTAACCAACGATGGGGACGGCCATCGGGCTAAAAAGGGAAGGGAAAGGGACCACGACGGGGACGGCCATCGGGTTAAAGAATAAATGAAATAAACAGATCATGGGGTACGGCCATCAAAGGTGAAGGACGATCACCTAGCAGGGGACGGCTGCTCTGTTGGGAATAAAAGAAATATGATGGGGACGGCCATCAAAGGTGGAGGACGACCACCTGGTAGGGTACGGCTGCCGAAAATATCACGACATAGGACGAATGCCGGATAGAAAAGGTCAACGATGGGGACGGCCATCGGATGAGCATGATGGAGGAAGACCATCAAGAGGTGGAGGACGACCACCTAGCAGGGGACGGCTGCTCTCAAGGTTTGTCGTGACATAGGGCGAATGTCAGATAACCAAAATCAATAATGGGGACGGCCATTGGATAAAATGATGAAGGACGATCATCAAAAGGTGGAGGACGACCACCTAGCAGGGGACGGCTGCTAAAAAAAACAACGACGGGGACGGCCATCGGACGAGCGTGATGGAGGACGACCATCAAGAGGTGGAGGACGACCACCTAGCAGGGTACGGCTGCTCTCAGGGTTTATCATGACACAGGACGAGTGTCAGATAGAAGGAAAATTTGCTTTGTTGGCGATCTACTGGGGAGTAGTAAACACGGACGAGTGTTTACAACCAAGAAAAGAAAGTATAAGTGTTTTAGGTGTGGTGTATAGATTAAAGATGCGGATGAGCATCCTTAAGACTGCGATACGGACGAGTATCGGACAGAAACAAATACAGACGCGTGTTCAAAGATGATGATACGGACGAGTATCAACTGGTTAACAAAGAACATGGACCAAAGTCGAATCTGTGGGGATATGAATGGTATATACAAGATACGGACGAGTATCTGTATGAGTGTGATTGGTATATAGATGAGTATTGTATAGATGAGTGTTTATCTGCTGGGGAGAGTGACACAGACGAGTGCCAAGAGAGAAAAGTATAATATGAACAAATATTTGATATACAAAGTGTAGGTGACTGTGCTGGGGATACGACACGGACGGGTGCCAAGAAAGTGTTTAGGTATATGTGAGTGCAAAGAGGACGTCTTTGGCTTTCTGCTGGGGTATGACACGGACGGGTGTCAAAATGAGTATATACTGGTGGTCTTGTTTGTAAAGAGTGTTCAGGCGACTTTACTGGGGAAAGATGGCACGGACGGGTGTCAAAATGGGTATGTACTGGTGTATGCGGATTGAGAGGCAGCCGCTTTTGCTGGGAACTTTGGTGGGGATTTTTCGTACGTTGACGAACTGTCACTATTCACAAGTGTTGGTTCAAAACATGGCTTATGATTATGCTATGTGTTGGATTTTTTTGCCGTAATGCTCCGTGTTAAAACGGAATGCTACGCTTTGTGGGTGAATATGATGCGAATGCTATGATTGTGCTAAGATACCAAAACCGGGATCCGGGTCCCGTTGTTGCGAAGATCTTCGATCGATTTGCTTGGAGTAGACATCCCAGCTGGGGAAGAGATCATTGATAGATCTGATGAGATGTATCTGCTTGGGGATATGGGTCATTGATAGACCTATCCTTATAAATAAGAGACCCAGCTGGGGTTTGGCAGAATCTTTCTTCACTCTGTTGTGATCTTCTACGCGCTGCTCTAGAGGCTGAAACTCTGTGGGGGAAATAGCTCCTTGGCTTTTGTACTCGGTTGAGGATGAAATGGCAACTCGGCTGGGGAGAAAGAGAGATCCTTGAAAGACCTCCCTAGAAAATTCTATTTCGGTAGCTTCTTGACTCAGCCGGGGATACAGGTGCTTTCCGTGATGCCTGGTAACTCTGATGGGAAAATGACAACTCAGCTGGGGGAAGTCATGAGAGGCAACTCAGCTGGAGAGAGCACTTCGGGTGCTAAAATTAAGTGTTGATTTGCCAGCTTGCTGGGATGAGGCTTTCATGCCCCGAGTTGCGTTCTGTATACCTGCAATCCTGAAAAAGATAGAGAAACGCACAAGATAATCCCGAGGTATCCTTTACTGGATTCCGTCATAGGGGTTAGGATACTTCTGAGAGTAAGTATATTTCCTGCAAGCATGTTTTTACTTTTGAAGATAAACATCTGTATTCATGCAATCGTTTTTCTTTAAGACATCAGACATTTTTTTGCAAATAAAAATGTACAAGACGAGACATGACTGAAAATCTGATTTTTATTAATTCATATGCCCTGAATTGGCGAGATACAGTCAAAGAAACAGATCCCCTGAAATGAGGAGATTGTTACAAATTGAGAAACAAAATGTTGGCAGTGTTGATGACGCTTCAAGGAGCTTCCTCTTCACTATGACCCGTATGACTTTTGACGTTCTTCTCATCTTGCTTTTTGAAGAATGTTGATTCTGATTGAAGCTTGGTCCTCTCGAAGCTTACCAAGTTGTAGGTGATACAGACGAATTCAGAATGCAGTTGTTCGCTTATTCCCTTATTTTGCATGGATCGCCCTTTCGGGTTTTCAATCCATCGGGATACCCATTTTTGCCTGAGCTGTCCAATGCGGCTTTTCAACTCAGCGGGTGTACATTTTTTTATTCATTTTCCCTTATTTTTGCCCGAGTCTTTTATTCTGTTTTTGACTCGCCGGGATGCCCTATTTTTGCCTGGACTTACATTCTGTTTTTATGTCCAGCGGGTCATTTATGCGAAGTATTTTTTAACTGCATCTGAATTCACAGGGGACGGGAAATCTTCACCATCCATGGTGCTGAGCATCAGTGCTCCACCAGAGAAAACTTTCTTTACCACAAATGGTCCTTCATAGTTTGGAGTCCATTTGCCCCTGTGGTCTGTATGAGGAGGAAGGATTCTTTTCAGCACAAGATCTCCTACTTGGTACTCTCGGTGCCTGACTTTCTGATCGAAGGCTCTCTTCATTCTTTTCTGATACAACTGCCCATGACAGATTGCAGCCAATCTTTTCTCTTCAATCAGACTCAATTGTTCAAATCGGGCCCTAACCCATTCTGCTTCACTCAGTTTAACATCCATCAGTACCCGTAGGGAGGGTAATTCAACTTCGACAGGTAGGACTGCTTCCATACCATACACAAGCTGATACGGTGTTGCCCCAGTGGATGTTCTGATTGACGTGCGGTACCCATGCAAGGCAAATGGCAGCATTTCATGCCAGTCTTTGTAAGTGACTACCATCTTCTGCACAATCTTCTTGATGTTCTTGTTAGCTGCCTCAACAGCGCCATTCATCTTTGGCCTGTAAGGAGAAGAATTGTGGTGTTGGATTTTGAAGTCCCGACATAACTCAGCCATCATCTTGTTGTTTAGATTGGAACCATTATCAGTAATGATTCGCTCGGGAACTCCGTATCGACAGATGATATCTCTCTTCAGAAATCTTGCTACCACTTGCCTTGTAACATTTGCATATGAGGCTGCTTCGACCCACTTGGTGAAGTAATCAATGGCGACCAAGATGAATCTGTGGCCATTTGAAGCAGTTGGCTCAATCTTGCCGATCATATCAATGCCCCACATAGCAAAGGGCCATGGTGAAGACATTATGTTCAAAGGATTTGGAGGCACATGCACCTTATCTGCATAAATCTGGCATTTATGGCACCTTCTGGCATAAGTACAACAGTCTGCATCCATTGTGATCCAGTAATAACCTGATCTTAACAATTTCTTAGCCATGGCATGCCCTCCTGCATGGATACCAAAGGATCCTTCGTGCACTTCATGCATCAACAAGTCTGCTTCTGTCTTATCAACACATCTGAGGAGTACCATGTCAAAGTTCCTTTTGTATAAAGACCCATCAGTGTTCAGAAAGAAACTACCAGCAAGCCTTCTCAAAGTCTTCTTATCATTGGAAGATGCCCCAGGTGGGTATGTTTGATCCTCCAAGAAGCATTTAATGTCATGGAACCAAGGCTTATCATCTTTAACAACATCTGCTGCGAACACATATGCTGGTCTGTCAAGTCTGGACACTGAAATCTGAGGTACAAAGTTGGCAGCCTGAACTTTGATCATGGACGAAATGGTAGCCAGGGCATCTGCAAACTGATTCTCGTCCCGAGGGATATACTCAAGCTTGACTGTTGTAAAGAAAGTCAACAACCTCCTTGTATAATCCCTGTAAGGTATCAGATGATCTTGGTGGGTGTACCATTTGCCGTTGGTTTGATTGATTACCAAAGCTGAATCTCCGAACACAGTCAATGTCTTGATCCTGAGGTCAATGGCTTCCTCAAGACCCATAATGTAAGCTTCGTATTCAGCTTCGTTGTTAGTGCAGTTGAAAGCGAGTTTTGCCGAGAAGGGCATGTGAACTCCCTTAGGTGTAATGAGTACTGCACCAACACCACGACCATTCATGTTAACAGCCCCATCAAACATCATAGTCCATTCTTCTTCCGGGTCAGGCCCTTCAGTGTGAATAGGCTTTTCATGATCTTTTGCTTTTATGAACATGATGTCTTCATCAGGGAAGTCAAATCTCATAGGCTGGTAATCATCAATGGGTTGCTCAGCAAGATATTCAGATAGTACACTGCCCTTGATGGCTTTCTGAGATGTGTACTGGATGTCATATTCTGTGAGGATCATTTGCCATCTCGCAACCCGTCCGGTAAGTGCTGGCTTCTCGAAAATGTACTTGACTGGGTCCATTTTTGATATCAACAAAGTAGTGTGGGTCAACATATACTGTCTCAGTCGGCGAGCAGCCCACGCTAAAGCACAGCAAGTTTTCTCGAGCAGTGAATAACGTTGTTCACAGTCGGTAAACTTTTTGCTTAGGTAGTATATTGCATACTCTTTTCGACCAGACTCGTCATGCTGGCCCAACACACACCCCATCGACTCTTCTAATACTGTCAAGTACATTATCAGAGGTCTTCCTTCAACTGGAGGCATGAGGATTGGAGGTTCTTGCAGGTATTCTTTGATCTTGTCAAAAGCCCTTTGGCAGTCTTCATTCCACCTGACCGTCTGTTCCTTTCTCAGTAGTTTGAACAAGGGTTCACAAGTTGCTGTAAGGTGAGATATGAACCGCGAGATGTAGTTCAATCGACCTAAGAACCCTCGAACTTATTTCTCAGTCTTCGGTGCAGGCATCTCTTTGATGGCTTTGACTTTATCAGGGTCAACTTCAATCCCTTTCTCGCTCACAATAAAACCCAGCAGCTTACCAGATCGCACCCCGAATGTGCATTTGTTGGGGTTTAACTTCAGTTGGTACTTCCTCAGACGCTTGAATAACTTCAGCAGATTCACCAGGTGGTCTTCCTCTGTAAGGGACTTGGCAATCATGTCATCCACATAACATTCTATCTCTTTATGAATCATATCGTGGAATAACGTTACCATAGCCCGTTGATATGTTGCACCGGCATTCTTGAGTCCGAACGGCATCACCTTGTAACAGAACGTCCCCCAGGGTGTGATGAATGTTTTCTTCTCCATGTCTTCAGGTGACATTTTAATCTGATTGTATCCTGAAAATCCGTCCATGAAAGAGAATACCGAGAACTGAGCTGTGTTATCCACCAATACATCAATGTGAGGTAATGGGAAGTCATCCTTCGGGCTAGCTCTGTTCAGATCCCGGTAGTCAACACACATCCTTACTTTTCCGTCTTTCTTAGGCACAGGTACTATATTAGCAACCCACGGCGGATAGCTAGTCACAGCAAGGAACCCGGCGTCCCATTGCTTTTGCACCTCTTCCTTGATTTTCATTGCCATGTCTGGACGAGTTCGGCGCAGTTTCTGTTTAACTGGCGGGCATTCTTCTCTCAAAGGCAGCTTGTGCACAACAATGTCGGTGTCCAACCCTGGCATATCTTGATAAGACCAAGCAAACACGTCCACATACTCTCGAAGCAGGCCAATCAGTTGTCTCTTCACTGAGTCTTGTAGGCAGGCCCCGATTTTAATCTCTTTCACATCTTCATCTGTACCAAGATTGATCACTTCAACCTCCTCCTGGTGAGGAGTAATAACCTTCTCCTCTTGTCTTAACAACCTGGCTAGCTCTTCAGGAAGCTCATACTCTTCTTCAACCCCTTCATCGGCTTGATTGATTGGATTGTCAAAGTCATACGAAGTCATAGCCGTGTTGTTGTCGGTGCTGTCTGGAAGGCACTCTCTGCAAAGGTTCAGTTTGTTCATTTTAGTGATTTGATTTTAATCTTGTTTTAGAAAAGTGAAATAAAGTTGTCATTTTGAAAACACTGCCATTCATTTTTTGTACAAAAAGAAAAAATGGAAAAACAGTGAGCGGAAAAGAAAAAGACTCATTTGCAAAAAGATGTCTGATATTTCATTGATTAATCTTGTTTGCACAAAAAGTACGGATGGCCCGATTACAAAATGAATCTTGTCATCTTGGGCAAGATGCAAGATTTTGATGCATGCTATAAAAAATACAGGAAATAATAATTACTCTGCATGAGTAACTCTTATAATTTCCTGGGAAGACCAGTTTGAGATACTGCTCCCCGGGATCTTTGGACGAATCCAGCTTTCCAGGTTGCGTTCTTCTTCCAGCTCGTCTTCCAGACAGTTGACAGCATCAGGGGTGAGCATCCCCCCACTCACAAAATTGGGCTCTTTCGCAGCCGCTGCTTGATCTTGTTGAGTTGGTTTGTAACCCAACCCAAATCTGTCCTCTTTCCTCTCTACCGATAAGAGTTTGCCCCAGCCTTGGGCGTTTCCTCCCTCAACAACCTTCCGGGCTTGTTGGTATGATGATATTGAAGTACCAGGCACAGCAGATGTTTCATTGACATTCAAGGCTTCAAAACCTTGGCTCATTGTTTCATGGATCTCCCCATCCATCTCAATATACTTATAGGTAGCCAGGTGGCTGACAAAAATATCCTCCTCTCCACAGATTGTAACGATTTGACCCTCCCACTCGTATTTTAACTTCTGGTGAAGGGTAGAGGTCACGGCGCCAACGGCGTGAATCCATGGCCTACCCAATAGACAGCTGTAGGCAGGCTGTATATCCATCACGTAGAAGATAGTTTTGAAGGTCTGCGGGCCAATCGTTATGGGTAACTCAATCTCTCCCAGAACCGATCTCTTTGAACCATCAAAGGCTCTCACCACCAGGTTGCTGGGTCTCAACGCCAATCCGTCATATTCTAGCTTCACCAGGGCCTTTTTAGGTAAGACATTGAGGGATGACCCCGTGTCTACCAACACATGGGAAAGGACAGCACCTTTGCATTCCATGGTTATGTGCAAGGCTTTGTTATGGTTGCGGCCTTCCATTGTCAAATCAGTATTGGTGAACCCTAGTCCGTGACTAGCATTGACATTTCCAACTACAGCTTCCAGCTGATTGACAGTGATCTCTTCAGGCACGTATGCTGCGTGCAAGACTTTGAGTAGTGCATTCCGGTGAGCTTCGGAGCACATAAGCAATGATAGGATTGAGATCTTGGAAGGCGTCTGGTGAAGCTGATCCACTATTTTGTAATCACTCTTCTTGATGATTCGCATGAACTCATCAACCTCTTGATCAAAGGGTGTTTTTAAAGTTTCCTTGACAGTCTGTTCTTCCTGCACCAAGCTTTTTCCTTTTGCCTTAGCAGCAGCTTCTGCTTCGGTAGTGGGTCTCTGAATTTGTGGAGCGAAAAGACGTCCGCTTCGAGTGAAACCTCCGCCTCCTCCCACATTGTCAATTTGCGGTGCAGGGGTTGATGATTCAAAAGTGATCTTTTGTCCTTCACAGTACAGGTCAGAGCCGTAATGCCAGGGGATGGCATTACTACTTTCATAAGGTACTGGTCCAGGCACCGTGATAGTGACTGGACCAACTGCAGCTGCGGAAGGAATTGTGATAGTCTGTGGATCGTAATAAATTGTGACCGGTGCTCTGATGGGAGCAGCACTCTCTGAGTTGTAGGCGGAGTTGTTCTCAGGATCATAAAATATTGTGACAGTGGAGACATCTTCATGATTTGTTGCTGGTGTTGTAGGAGACATTGGTGGAAGGATGGATGTTGTTGTTGTAGGAGTTTCAAAATGGAGTGGTGCTGGAGTTGTAGAAGAAAAATTTGTTGATAACTGATCAGTTGAGATAATAGATGAAGTACTTGTTGATGAAACCGAAGAATTGTCAGGAACAATGGTTGTTGCAGTTGTAGGAGGTTCTGAAGTTGTTGCTGTTGAGATTGCTGGATTTGTCGGAAATGATGTGGTGATCTGAAGCTGGCCACTCCGAATGAGGTCATCTATGCCATTCCTCAGGTTATCGCACCCATTGACTGAGATATTGCAGTAAGCACACCCCAACTCACACCCCGGGAACATTTGACATTCGAGGAGTTGAGCCTTAATTTCTACCAACGGTGTCCGGATCTGACCCACACTGGTTATTAAATAAGACGGCTTGTCTTCTTCAATAGCGTTAATTCTGGGACCACCGTGGTTTGGCATTGGGTTCTTATTGACATTGGGTGGTGGTGCGAAATTCAGAGCTTTTGAGTCTACCAGGTCTTGTACCTTCATGTGCAGAGCTCTGCACTTTTCTGTACTGTGGCCAGGTGCATTTGAATGAAAAGCACATCTGGCGTTGACATCGTAGTTTCTGGGTAGACTGTTGGGATCTGGAGGTGCCAACGTCCTTAGCTCAACTAGGTTGAGTTTTAGGAGTTGTGGTAGCAATGTAGCATATGGCATAGGGATCGGATCGATTACCCTGTTGGCTTGAGAAGGCCTCTGTTGGAATGGCCTTTGCTGGTTATTGTTGTTGGTGTTGTTGTTGTTGTAATTTCTCGGAGGATACTGATTCTGTTGATGGTACTGAGGTTGTGGTTGATAGTTTTGTTGCAGAGGTTGATAAACTGGCTGAGGATGAACTGGAGCAGGAATGGTGACTGCTGCCACTGATCTGTGAACATATTGGGGCCTGCCCCTGTTGGTGTGGATGGCATTGGTCTCGCCAGTTCTTCTCGGGCCCACAAAAGGCTTTCTTGTACTACTGGACGAGCTTGCACCATTGTCAGATATGTTACCCATTTTTAACAAGCTCTCAATTCTCTCCCCAGCTATGACAACATCTGCAAAGCTAGTGGAAGAGAAAGCAGCCAGCCTGTCAATATATGTTCCCTGGAGGGTGTTCATGAACATATCTTCCATTTCCCTCTCAGACATAGGTGGTTGAACAGTAGCAGCCAATTGCCTCCATCTCTGGGCATATTCTCGGAAACTTTCCCTTGACGACTGTGACATTCCCATTAGGAGGGTCCTGTTGGGTGCCATATCTAAGTTGTACTGATACTGTCTGATGAAGGCCTCTGCCAGGTCCTTCCAGCATCTGATAGTTGCCCTTGTCAAGTGTGAGTACCATTCTCTTGACGCTCCAGTTAAGCTATCCTCGATATAGAACATCCAGAGTTTCTCATCCATTGTATAGGCCTTCAGCCTTCCCAGAAATGACTGTAAATGAGTCCGGGGGCATGAAGTCCCGTTGTATTTTTCAAAACAAGGAGGCTTAAACTTATGGGGGATCCTGACCCCGTCTACCAAGCCCATGTCCATGACATCGAAACCCAGAGAATTTTGAGATTCTAAGGACCTCAATTTCTCAGCTATCTCATCCAACCTTCTATCATAAGCTTCTTCCCCAGCACCCATTACTGTAAACTGATCCTCTTGGGGGTCTTCTTGAAGTACCCTGGCTGCAGTGGCAGTCCCTTGAACATTTGCAGGGATGTTGACCTCAGGATGGAGGTGTGGTCCAAATACAGGGGGGTTAACATGAGGTTGGACCCTTTCATTGTTGCTAGTGCCGGCAGTCCCTATATGTGGATCTTCTTGATTCTGCCTTTCCACCATGGCCCTCAATCTTTCCTGGCTCTGAGCCATGTTGTTCATCACTTCCATAAACTGAGTCATTTGATTCCTCATCTCTAGCCTTTCATTTGCCATTTGATTTCTGACCTCAGTAAGGTCCTGCTGCATCTGATCCATTTGAATGCCCGGAAGGTTGTTACGGGTCGGATAACGGTGCGGACGATTGAGGGGAAATACCCGGCGCCGAGCAATAGTTCCTGAACATCACAACAGAGTTAGTGGCAATAAAACAAAAACCTACAAAACGAACAAAGGGTTAGCATGCAATGCAGTATGCTTATTTGTTCTCAAGGTATCCGGTTTGGCATTCGGTCTTGACCCTTCCAGACCCTTGAAGATGCTGTTGATGTTGCTTTTGAAGTAAACTCGGATGGAACAAACTAATACGTATATTACAAAAGCAAATGGTACATAGTTTGTTTACAAATACAAGCCCTCTAAGGGGTCAAAATACATTACAGGAAAATAAAAGTACATGGAATGAAAGCAACAACAAACAAATGGTCAAACACCAAGACCAAACTCATCCTCACGAACTTCCTTGAGAAGTGCTTCGGTCACAGGATCAGCCGGACGCTCCGTGAGATTCCTGATGAGGAGATTCCGGGTCGTAACAGCTGCTGTTAGCCTCTTGTGTTGACCTTGGTCTTTGGACCTCTTCACTCCAACTTTGATCTTCAGCTCTGATATCTCCCTCTGGGCTGCTGCCAGGGCTTCTTGCTGCTCTTTTGCACTAGCTTCCAGTTGCTCCATCTTGTCTTGAACTCTCTTGTCCTCCAGAGTACGGGCTTCGGTGATCCTGACCCACCGAGCTTGACTCTCCTTCAAATACAAGTCTGTCCTTGCTCTCTGGAACTGGGCTTCTTTGCAAGCATTCTTCAGAATTTGTTCTCCAGCTTTAGACTTTTTGATATAATCCCCAGACTTCTCGATCTGAACCAGATGCTCCACTCTCAACTTCTCCAATCTCTCAACCTCCCTCATACCATCACTCCTCTCCCGGAGGGTCTTCTGCAAAGCTTGAGTTAACTTCTCATTTCTTTCTTTCAAACTCTCAAACTCCTCCAAACTGACAGTGGCAGGTGGTGCTGAAGATGATTCAGGCATATCTTCTATAGTAAAGGGCATCCCAGAGAATTGGGCCCTGGCACGGGACCATTCATAATATTGTGCTGATGCCACATTGCTGCACTTCCCCAAAATGGTTATTCCCTTGGTTTGAACAATATCCCAGGCCCAAGCAGCCTGCCTAACAATAGCCAGATTAGGCTTGTTCTCGCAATAAAGAGTTTCAACCAAGTCCTGTGCCTTAGGAGTGTGGACCAGGGCATAGCCCAGTTGTCTTCTAAACAGCAGAGGGTTGTAATTAATACTACCCTTAACTCCTATTAGGGGCACATTGGGAAAATGCCCACAGCTGGTGATGATATCCCTACCCTTGGTGCTTTGAGTGCACCATCTGATATCGGCTGAAGTTAGAGCAGTGAGTCTCTTAGCCCAGTTGCTCTGCTGATGAGGATTCAAAAATGCATCTGTCCTGGGCAGATGCCTGAGAAGCCAAATATGGAATAATGGAGCACAACACCTCACTAATCTTCCCCTCTGCTTTTCATTCCTCTGATGCACTGAATAGTAGAGATCCCCCAATAAAGTGGGCACTGGGTTCTTCAAGATGAACAGATGGATTGCATTCTTGCTAATGAATCGAGGCTCATCTGCAAACAATACAATTCCATATATGTTCAAAGCCAATAAGGCACAGACAGCTTTCCACTCCCCTAAAGAGGCTTTCAGGGTAGCTTGAGAGATCAAGAAGTCCAGATGAAAGCCAGGGATTCCAGCTTTAGAAGTCATATGCTGCTCAATCAGGACAGGTTCCAGATGTAGGGCCTTTGCTACTTCTCCATTACCAGGAAAGACCATCTCAGGGTTGAAAGGGATTCCACCCCTGATAGGCAAACCAACCAATGATGAGTATTCTTCCAATAGAGGGCCTAGCTGAAAATCCTGAAAAGTGAAGCATCTCAGTGGGGGATCATAGAACTGAATGCAAGTGTGGATCAGGCTTCTCTGTGAAGGGTCCAGATCCATAACCATATCAAATATATCCCCATAGTGTTCCCTGAACAATGGTATGTGATCTGGAGTGATCAGGGTCTGAATCCTCCTGATGTCAGATAGCTCTGGCTGGAAGAAGTGGTAGGTGATGTTGCTCTTTTTAGGAGCCATGATGCTGAAGATGAACAGATGCTGATGATGATACTGAAGAACTGGCCACTGATTGGCTGGTGCTGATAACTGAAGTAGATAGCTGAAGCAAATGCTGATGAAGATAGGTCAGTACTGAAGATGGGGTCAAAACCAGAACCAAATGAAGATGGATACCTTGAAACACAAATAAGCAAATGTCAATATGATGTAATGTTTATGTATGCAAATGATATGCAAGGGTTTGTGACTGAGCTGGATCTGATCAAGAGCTCTGATATAAGTCCAAGACATATTCAAGAATACCAGATGGAGGTCTATAAATCCAGTAACCAAGGTGGGGGACTCAAATAAAGAGCCACATGTCCAGGGTTTTAGAATCACAAGAACTGTCCCAAAATGAAGTACTCTTAAACAAACAAAGTAATAGGGTATTCTGAGGTCAAGGTACCTGCAAACCTGTAAACAGCCCAACCCCCTCACAGGTGGTGTTCTAAAACAAGGATCCTCAGACTTGGATCAGTTATGAGAAGTGTAAACACTTCTAACCCGGAGGTACAGTGTTTACAATAACCATAAAAGTTCCTCCTCTAATTCACCTCAGTTTCTGAAGGTCAAAACTAAAGGTCATCCAGACTTAGTAGGCTTCCCAGATAGCCCTAGCATTGCAGGAAATCTGCAACACAGAGTTCTCAAGAAGAAACCCATATCTGAACCGTGTTTCATATTCCCGCACCAGACCGAGATGGAATGGGAAAGAATATGATTCACTCTAGCCTAGGTGTCACTCAGGTCCCAGGTATAGGACCTTAACTCTCAATGGAACACCCACCCATCAAATCAAAACCAGATCCAGCCAGATAGCATGACAGTATGATATATGTAAAGCTATAAAGAAAGCAAATAAACAACTGCACATAAAGCAAAAATAAATACAAAACAAGCACAAATTGCACATAACACCCCAGTAAACACAAATCAAACAAGCGCTAGGAGGAACCCCAGCAGATTCGCCAAGCTGTCGCTCCCGATAAATGAAGCTAGGTCCAGATAAAGGTACAGACGCGAACGGTCGGCGAGAGGGACAATGAGAACACACAGCAGTGAACTCACTGGAGATGAATAGAGTCGCCAGCTAGGCATTTTTATCCCGGAGGAAAGGCAATGCTGCATAGACCTAGAAAGATATGGATAAGACGGTTGCGAACCAGAGAGACTGAGAAAGGGGGTTGGTTACAACCTGGGAAGGTATTAGCACCCAGATTGTCCGTCGTACTCGACGGGATCCACGCTTAAAAGATTTGTGTTTTAAAGGGGTAGTGTCAGTGCAATTTGTGTATAAAGTAACTGGAAAAGAATGTACAGGTGTCAGTGCAAGGGAAAAGTGAAGTGAAATATGAAAGTGTCAGTGCAGGAATGAGAATATGCTCAAGATAATGAGGCTAAAAGAATGAAGCTGGAAAGAGGGGGAATATACAGAGACTTTTGTTCGATAACTGTTAAGTTATGCCTATGTATCCTCTCGTGCAATGAGGAAGTCAGAACACCGTAGTTCGACCCAAAGAGACTGAAAGATGAATTGACTTGTGAACTGCTTGCTTGTCAATGCTCAAGTGTATGACCTGTCTGGCCCAGGTGCAAACTGTCTTGCATTAGACGGAAGAAGCAAGTTCTCGTTTGTGAGTGAATGAGATGAGAAAAGAATCCCGGAGGAAACGATTATGGTTTGTTTTTGAGTTTTCAGTCTTTTATTGCTTTTGAAAATTTGTCATAGGTTAATGAGCTTTAAGCCTAAACCAATGGATTTAGTAAACTCATCACATCTTCCCTCTGATTAGGGGTAATGAGAATACCTTAAGTGTGAAGTCAGCATCTCACACTTAATCACCATGGTGTAGGATTAATATCATTAACCTATTTGTGATTAATTAGATGTTTTTGGTGTTTTTGTTTAGTGTTGAGTAATGAGGTTAAGCCATAATCAGGGATTAAACAGACTCATTACACCATCCTAATAGAAGGATAATAGATGAGAATGTTTAAGCTGAGGAAAGCTCCTCAACTTAATCCATGATTAGGGATTAAACTCATGACAAAACAAGCCTTTGATTAAGTGGATTTTATTTAATGATATGATGATGAAGTGTTTTTTAGGGTTTGTAAGACAACTTGAGGGGGACTTGTCCATTAACACTAGGGTTAGTCCTTCTTAACCAGTTAAGGAAGAATTAGAACCCTAATGCAAGGCCCAAGTTACAAGTGTAATGTCTTGATACTTATTAAGTGAATTGATTAAGAGATTTAAACACATTAAGGGTTTAACACTTAGGATTAAAGTTATACACTCCATCCTAAGAGAAGGATGCAGGCATAAGCTTAATCACAAAGCCTTAAAGCCTTTAGGGTTTAGTCCCTGATTATGAGATGAGAAGAGAGGACTCAAAAGAGACACAAAGGTAAAACTAAGAGGGGAGACTAATCAAAACCCTAATCATTGTCATGCTTGGTTGTTCCTAAGGTTTGTGAGGTTTTCAAAAGGAGATCTTCAATGGAACCACCAGGAAGCAGATAAAAGGATCAAGAGAAGCAAAGTGACTTGCTTCATTCAAGAAGTCAAGTCACTTGAAGAAAGAAAGTAAGAAGAAGAAGAATGAGCAAGCTCAAACTCAAACACATACAAAAATGCAGCAAGGATGCATAAAGGAGATGAAGAGAAGTTATGAGAAGTGAAGGCAAATTCACTTCTCAAAGTCACTTACCACCTGAAAAGTTAGAAAAGAAAGTGCAATGCAATGCAAAATGAGATGAAATGGTATGATGCAAAACCAGAAGCATATACATGATGCTAATGATGCTATGAGATGCTACAACATGAGGCAGCACATGGAAATGGTCATACAAGCTTATGAATGCAAATGGGGCAAGCTAAAACACATGAACATACATGAAAGGTTATGAAGTGCACATGACATACTACATGGCAAATACATGATGCAATGATCAAACATGTTTTCTATATGTCTTATGATGTCAAATGAGTCACATGGAAGCATGGAATGTCATGGCAAGTCATGTTATGCAAGAGAATGCAAGATGGATGCATATGGAAGCCCAAATTAGGGTTTATGAACCAAACATCAAACAAAAGTCAAAATCAGAAGCAAACCCTAAGATAAAAAAATGGAAAATGCCACACAAAGGACCCCTAATCCTATACTAAACCAATGCCCAAAGGAGAGGTCTCAACTCTTAACCAATCTCAAGTTATGATTTTTATAAGTTTCTAGGGTTTTTAGGGTTCCTAAACAAGAAAAATGTCAAACAAAATGAAAATGAAAGATCAAATCATGACCATTTAATCTTACAAACTACATACTAAACACAATGCAATGCAAAAAGAATCAATGTCCAACCCTTCATGGATAGGAAGAAATGATTTTTTAAACTTTGGATCAAATTAATGCATAAAAATGACTTTAATTCAATGAGAAATTCTCAAAATGCATCAAGATCAAAAAAGAAATTTGGTTTGAAGGTTGGACAATGTTTCTAAATGTCTTAGAACATTTCATGAATTTTTTGGTGATTTTTAAATACCTAAAAGTATTTTTAATGAATTAATTTTCATTAATCAATTAAAAATAATCTTTTAAATATTTAAAAATACTTTTTTAATGCAAAAATGAAAATAAAAATATTTTTGTGTTTGAAAAATTTATGAAACTCAGGATGAAAAATTTCATAATTTTTAAACAAGTTTTGCTATTTTAAATAAATTGGGCAAATAAAATGAAAAGGAATGAAATAAAAATGAATTTTATGTGAAGTCAACAGAAAGAATGGCTGAGATTCACTCCAAGTTTGAAAGTGTTGACTGGCGCGCAGATCCAAGGGTCCTGGTTGGCTCAGATTAATTAACTTAATTATGATTTAATTAATTAATGAAAGTGGATTAGGGCTAAACAAAATGATCTGGGCCCTTCATGCGCGCGGGAGGTCAATGGAGTCAACCAATCTAACGCCCCACATTCAAATGGCACTAATGACCTGAGATTAGGGCAAAGCACTTTCAGGTGACCGGAGAGAAGCTCCGGTCATCTTCTCCGGTGGTATCAAAACCCTAAAACATGATTCAGGCATCTATTCCACAAATTAAACACATCTAAGTGATCCTCTAACATCCTAGGACACGAATCTATGCTCAAACATCATTTAAACCCCAGAAATCATGCAAATCGAAGAGAACAAAATCCACGGGTGAAATTTCAGAGGGACCATACAAACTCATTTCTCACTTATTTTTTATTCTAAAGGCATCCCCATGATCAGCAAGACATAAGCAATCATATTATAACTTAAAATGCAAGCTTTGGGAGAAAGTGTTCATGTTCATACCTGAGCTGGAAAGCTTCAATATTGAGCTTCCAGGGCCTTCTTTGTGTGCAAATGGACCTCTTTGACTCTCCTGAGCTCAATGGGATACCTCAAAGCTCTTGTGGATGGCTGATTTGAGAGGAATACTTCTGGTGTAGCAGATAACACAGTCAGGAATAGGGAGGTTTCAGGCCACTCCAATGGTGGATTCTTGCTCCTTTAGGTGTGCTTGACTTGTTGGTGAAGAAAAATGGTGTGTTTGATGGTTGGATAAAGGGATTCGAAGAGTTCTGGTTTTGAATATGAGAAATGGTGAAGCTCAGTTCATGCTGGTTTCAGGCTTATGCTTTGTTGGTTTGTGATCAATAATACATGGTGAGATGAGTAGTGGGATTTGTTCTAGTGTTTGAGGCCTGTGGAGACAGATTCGAAGGAAAATGCAAAATGGAGTGAGTTTGTTTATGTGATGCTATGGCCTGTTTCAGCTTGGCTTGGTGTTATGTTTGGCTAGCAAATGGAAAGTATAAACAATCCCAATTGGCCAGAGGATGTGACATGGCCTGCTGTGATTGGGATGTTTGCTTTTGCCAAAAGTCAACTTTTTGTAAGGAAAGCATGGGCTTGGTTCTAGGCTTGATACAATGGCTAGGGCTGGCGCAGCATGGTGTGTATGTGATGCTAGGAAAGTTCAGCAACCAATGTGACAAGTGGGTGAAGTGTCATGAGTGATTTTGCAAGTTGGCTCCTTTTGAAACTTCATGAAAATGCCTTGTTACACAAACCATGAACATGTGATCTTTTGGTCCAAATCTGATTTTTAGGACTTATGTGATGTTTGTACCTTGGTTTGAAGTGAACTAGAAGTTACAAATGGCCTTGGTTCATGATTTTGCAAATTTCTCATTTGGTGCACATCTTGAAAATAAGTGATTTTTGGCAACTTTGTCACACCATAACTTTTGATCCAAGAAGAATTAGGTCATGTTCTTGTACTTTTTGAAAAGGGAAAAATGTGTTCTACAACTTTCATGACCAAAGTTTTTCCATTTGAAGCATTTTTGGATCAAAAATCAAGGCTTGAAAAATGACCTAAAATGACATATTCTTGAAAAGTCAACTATGCCCTAAAAAGTCAACTTTGCAAAAACTTCAAATTCTTGAATTTTGTGAACTTCTAACTTCTTCCATGATCAAATAGAGACCAAATACACTCAAAATGATGAATATCACCCCTTGGTTGGGCCATTGGGGGCCTCAGATGCCCTGATTTTGCACTGACTTGTTTGAAAAGTCAACTCTTGATCAGATGACTTCCCCATGGAATTTCTTCATGAAAATTGATATGCATACTCCCTATACCATATAGAGACCAATGGAAACAAGAATGACCAAAAAATTTGGAGTTATGGCCTCTGAAACCAAAACCCTAATTTTAGGTCAACTGTGCAGTCAAACTTGGCTCTGCACCCACACCAATCCCAATTCTTGTGATTCTTTTGCATTTTTGACTTTGAGAGGATGTAATATGATATAAGAACACACATGGACCCCTTTGAAGTGATTGATGACCTTTGGAGTGGCTCAAGATGCTCTTGGATTGCTCAGATCACAAACCCTAGGTGCAGATGACTTTGAATCTATGCAGTGAACCAAAAATGAGATATGAGATGATATGATTGTGTTTATGCATATGAAATGATCACAAGCCATGGTGTGAATGGGTGAGGGAAAATTTGGGGTGTTTACACCCGTCATGTTTCATTAATCCCCAGAGAATCTTACAGCTTTACTTGATGGCCGTCCCCATCATAATTCTTTTTATCCCCTGCATGTCGGCTGTCCCCGGCATTGCTTTATTTTCCGCACTTTTTTCCCGCATGTCGGCCGTCCCCGTCATTGCTCTTTACCCAGCAGTCGTCCTCTGCTCGACGGTCGTCCTCCGTCGCTCACACTTTGCAATATACTTTATTTTCTTTTACAATCTATATCCTTTTTCTTCTTCATTCTGTGAGTGCAAATTTTGGACTGTCTTTGGTATTCAACCACAAGTTATCTTGTTTGCCTGATAAGCCGTCGCTTACATCCTGCACAGCTAACTCATGTTTGAATTGGGGCAGCTGTAAACACCCCAAATTTTCCCTCACTCATTCACACCATGGCTTGTGATCATTTCATATGCATAAACTCAATCATAACATCTCATGCCACATTTTTGATTCATTGCATAGATTCAAAGTCATCTGCATCTAGGGTTTGTGATCTGAGCAATCCAAAAGCTTCTTGAGCCACTCCAAAGGCCATCAATCACTTCAAAGGGGTCTATGTGTGTTCAAGTATCATATTATATCCTCTCAAAGTCAAGAATGTCAAAGAATCACAAGAACTGAGAATAGCATGGATGCAGAGCCAGGTTTGACTGCACAGATGACCTAAAATTAGGGTTTTCGTTTCAGAGGCCATAACTCCAAATTTTTTGGTCATTCTTGTTTCCATTGGTCTCTATATGGTATAGGGAGTATGCATATAAATTTTCATGAAGAAATTCCATGGGGAAGTCATCTGATCAAGAGTTGACTTTTCAAGCAAGTCAGTACAAAATCAGGGCATCTGAGGCCCCCAATGACCCAACCAAAGGGCATTCTTCATCATTTTGATTGTATATGATCTTTATTTGATCATGGAAGATGTTGGAAGTTCACAAAATTCAAGGATTTCAAGTTTTTGCAAAGTTGACTTTTTGGGCAAGTTTGACTTTTAATGAAATTGTCATTTTAGGCAACTTTTTCAACCTTTACTTTTTGATTCAAAAAAGCTTCAAATGAAAAAACTTTGGTCATGAAAGTTGTAGAATAGATATTCCCCTTTTCAAAAAGTACAAAAACATGACCTAATTCATTTTGGATCAAAAGTTATGGCTTGTCAAAGTTGGCAAAAATCACAAAATTTCAAAGTTTCTACCAAAGAGGTATTTTGCAAAATGACTTGATCAAGTGTTCAAAAGCTATCAAATGCACTTCTAATCCACATAACATGATCATGTGACACCTAAAGTTCAGAATGGACGAAAGAATTACACTTTTTTAGGGTTTGTGGAACAAGATTTTTCATAAAGAACCAAAGTGAACCAAGTTGCAAAATCCATCATGGCTTCTCATCCACTTGCTGGTTAGTTGGCTGATCAGTCCTAGGCTTTTCCTCACCTCATGCTGCGCAGGACATGCCTCTTGTACTCAGCTAGCAAGTAGCCCATGCCCTTCTTACACAAATTTGACATTTTTGCAAAAGCACCCATACCAATCAATAAAGCACACATCATGTCATCTGACCAATCCCAATTGTTTATGTTAATCAAATGCAAGCCAAACATAAGCACAAGCAAGCCTGAAACCAGACACAACACAACATTATCATTTGCATCCTCTTGAGCAAAAGCTTTCGAAACACATCACACAACTCACAAACACACAAACAAACTTCATAAACCAACTCAACACATCTCCCTGATCACAAAGCACCCTTCAAAACAACCTGAAACTCAAAGAATCACAAACACGATTCTCACACCACCCTGAACAGAACTTGTTCAAACTTCCAAACCAACCATCACAAACTCTTTCTAAGCATCGAGAGCTCATCAGGGGCCTAAAAGGAGTGGATTGCACAAAGAGAAGAGGTCAGAAAGTTGCAAACTGAAAAGCTTCAAACTCAGGTAGCTTCATGAACATTTTATCCAGAAATGGATTTTTAAGTTCCTAAGTTGTTCTTCATGTCTTGCTGATCACTCTGGTGCTTTTATTTTCTGAAATGATTGAGAAATGAGTATTTAATCTTGTTCTGAAACTTTTGCCCTAAAAAATGTTTTGCTTCGATTCAGCTGATTGATGAAAGATAAATGAGTTTTGAGTTGGGGTTTTGATTCAGGGGGATGTGGGGATGATTTCTGTTCTTTTAGTTTTCATTTTAGTGAGGTTTTGAAGATTTTGGAAATTTTCAGGTGGGGTTCCCACCGGAGAAGACGACCGGAGGTCTTCTCCGGCCACCTGAAAATAATTAACCCTAATCCCTGTAATTAATTGAGGTTTGAATGATGTGCGTTGGATGCGTTGACAGGGGAAGACTGACGCGTGTTTGGATGGCTGAGATTGGTCATTAGAAACCCTAATCTTTAGTTAACTTAATTAATTCATTTTAATTAATTTAAATCAGAAATTAGGCTAGTTTGAATGTGGGCCTTAGGATTGCGCGCGCAGTCAACATTCCCTTTCCCAGAATCCATCCTGGCCTTCCATTGTGATTACTTTTCATTTTCTTTAATTTTTATTTCATTTATTTTGTATTTCTTTCTCCATTTTATTATAAATAGCAAAATCATTTTAAAAATTCTGAAATTTTTTGTACAAACTTCTATTTAATTTCAGAAACCAAAGATATTTTTATTTTTATTTTTTGCATTCAAAAATATTTTTAAATCATTTAAAGGTTTATTTTTAATTAATTAATGAGAATTAATTAATTAAAAATACTTTTAAGTATTTAAAAATCACAAAAAAAAACATGAAACATTTAAAAACATTTAGAAACATTGTCCAACCCTCAAACCAAATTTCTTTTTTGATCTTGATGTCTTTTGAGAATTTTTCATGGAATTAAAATCATTTTTAGGCATTATTTTGATCCAAACTTCCAAAAATCATTTTTAGGCATTATTTTTCATGGACCTTGATTCTTTTTGCATTGCATTGTGTTTAGCATGTAGTTTGTGAGATTAAATGGTCATGATTTGATTCTTCATTTTCCATTTGTTTGACATTTTTCTTGTTAAGGAACCCTAAAACCCTAGAAAACTTAGGAAAATCATAACTTGAATTAGGTTAAGAGTTGGAACTTTTCCTTTGGGCAGTGAGTTAGTATAGGTTTAGGGATCCTTTGAGTGCATTTTCAATTTTTTATCTTGATGTTTGCTTCTGATTTTGTTTTTTTTGTTTGATGCATTGATCATAAACCCTAATTTGAGCTTCCATATGCATTCATCTTGCACTTGCTTGCATAACATGACTTGCCTTAGCATTTTAAGCATCCATTTGATCTGTTGAACATATTAAGACATATTGTAAGCATGTTTGATCATTGCATCTTGCATTTGCCATGTTGTATGCCATTTGCACTTCATAACATTTTATGTATGATCATGGTTCCTAACTTGCTTCATTTGCATCCATAAGTTTGTATGATCATTCCCATGCTTTGTTTCATGTTTTCATCATCTCATAGCATCATTAATATCATGAATGTGCTTCTGGTTTTGATTTGCATCATGTCATTTCATCCCATTTTTGCATTGCATTGCATCCCCTTCACTAACTTTTCAGGTGGTAAGCAACTTTGAGAAGTGAATTTGCCTTCACTTCTCACAATTTCTTTTCATCTCTCTTATGCATCATTGCTGCATTTTAGTTTGTGTTTGAGATTGAGCTTGCTCATCCTTCTTCTCCTTACTTTCTTTCCTCAAGTGACTTGACTTCTTGAAGGAAGCAAGTTACTTTGCTTCTCCTTGCTCCATTCATCTGCTTCCTGGTGGTTCCATTGAAGATCTTTCCTGTAAACCTCACAAACCTTAGGAACAACCAAGCATGACAATTATTAGGGTTTTGATTAGTTCCCCACTTAGTTTTTACCTTTGTGTCTCATTGGGTCTTCTCTTCTCATCTCATAATCAAGGACTAAACCCTAAAGGCTTTAAGGCTTAGTGATTAAGCTTATGCCTGCATCCTTCTATTAGGATGGAGTGTATAAATTTAATCCTAAGTGTTAAACCCTTAATGTGTTTAAATCCTTTAATCAATCCATTTAATAATCACTAAGACATCAACTTGTAACTTGGGCCTTGTATTAGGGTTCTAATTCTTCCTTAATTGGTTAAGAAGGACTAACCCTAGTGATAATGTACAAGTCCCCCACAAGTTGTCTTACAAACCCTAAAAATCACTTCTTCATCTTATCACTAACTAAAATCCACTTAACCAAAGGCTTGTTTTGTCATGAGTTTAATCCCTAATCATGGATTAAGTTGAGGAGCTTTCCTCAGCTTAAACATTCTCATCTATTATCCTTCTATTAGGATGGTGTAATGAGTCTGTTTAATCCCTGATTATGGCTTAATCTCATTACTCAGCACTAAACAAAAACAACAAAAACATCTAAATAATCACAAGCAGGTTAATGATCTTAATCCTACATCAAAAGGTGATTAAGTGTGAGATGCTGACTTCACACTTAAGGTATTCTCATTACCCCTAATCAGAGGGAAGATGTGATGAGTTTACTAACCCATTGGTTTAGGCTTAAGCTCATTAACTTATGACAAATTCAAAAGCAATAAAAGACTGAAAATACAAAAAAAAACAATAATAGTCTCCTTCGGGATTCTTTTCTCATCATCTTCATTCACAAACGAGAACTCGCTTCTTCCGTCTAATGCAAGACAGTTTGCACCTGAGCCAGACAGGTCATACACTTGAGCATAGACTAGTAAGCAGTTCAGAAGTCAATTTATCTTTCAGTCTCTTTGGGTCGAACTACGGTGTTCTGACTTCCTCATTGCACGAGAGGATACGTAGGCATAACTTAATGGTTATCGAACAAAAGTCTCTGTATATTCCCCTCTTTCCAGCTTTATTCTTTTAGCCTCATGATCTTGAGCATTTCACTCCTGTTCTTACACTGACACTTCACTTATACACTTCACTTTTCTCTTACACTGACACCTGTACATCCCTTTCCAGCCTTTGATACACAAATAGCACTGACACTACCCCTTTAAAACACAAGTCTTTTAAGCGTGGATCCCGTCGAGTACGGCGGACAATCTGGGTGCTAATACCTTCCCAGGTTGTAACCAACCCCCTTTCTCAGTCTCTCTGGTTCGCAACCGTCTTATCCATATCTTTCTAGGTCTATGCAGCATTACCTTTCCTCCGGGATAAAAATGCCTAGCTGGCGACTCTTTTCATTTCATCCTTTCGCCGACCGTTCGCGTCTGTACCTCATTTGAGCCCCGTCTCATCTTTTGGGAGCGACAGTCATACATACAAAAACTCAATGCAAATGCAAGTTACAAGAATGAGAAAAGAAGCATACAAGTCAATATGAGGCAACATGAATCACATGGCAAAGCAAAACAAACTTAAGAGGATGCAAAGCAAAATAAACAAAAAAAGAACTCAAGGCCCAAGACCAGAACCATATCCAAGTTAAAGAAGTGCTTAAGAAGCAATAGAGATGAGGAGAAGAGAAACACAAGGCTAAACAATCACATTATGGGAAGAAAGGAGCAAAGAAGTGAGGTGGATGCACATAAGAAAGGATGAACTTCAAAGGTAAACCAATTAAAAAATTTCCAAAACACAAACCCTAAACCAAGATCAGAAAGGTATCAATGCCCTAAATAAACCCCAAAAAAGATGAAGAAGTTGGCACAAGTGCCCTTCTAAGCTAAGGAGATGACTTATGATAAAAAAGAAAGCAAAATGGGACAAGTTAAGAACCAAAATTCCAATCAAATCAACAATGCACCCAAAAATTCCACAACCTTGAACAAGAGGTCTTCAATCATGATATAACAACATGCCAAAAGGATAGGAAGAAATTCAGAAGCTATGCAAGTTAAATGAAGGGTTAAACATGAACTAGGGTTAAGAAACTTCAATGACAAGTCAAGGACCAAAACCAAATGAACAAATTTCTAAAAATAAGAATAAAAATCACACATGAAGTACACCCAATTGAGAGTCCAGAGCAAAAAGAACTACTCAAAAATTCAAAATGAGCATCACTATGGAAAATGGACAAGACAACATGCTTGGAAAAGAATTAAAATGAATTAATTACATGAGGGAATTTATTTACACGTGTCAGCATAAAATAAATGGGAAATAAAAATATGAAAAATTAAAGAAAACTAAAATGAACATCCATGAAGTATTTGATAATTTTTTAAGACTTAGAAGTATTTTAAAAAATTAAAAACCAAAATGATATGAAAATGAAATAAAAGAAAAGAAATAAAATGAAATAAAGCCAGGAGGGTGCGAATAGAAGGGAAAACTAGTTCAATTCTCAATGGGCCTAAGGACATGGGGGTGCGGATAGTGATCTGAGCCCACCCAATCTACGCATCCTACACTTATATAAGGTGGAAATTCAGAGAAAAGAAAGGAAAAACACAAGCCATAGGATCAATGGGACGCATCCAAACATTCATCTCATTAAATGACGTGGCAAGGCAATTGGACCAGAGTGAAGGAGCATGTTAACTAATATATGGTGCGCAACAAATTGAATATCAGAATAAAAATATAAAAAAGAAATGGCACGTGAGGGAGAGGAGATTCATTAAATGAGGTGGCACACTCTCATGCATCCAGATGACAAGATCTGATGGTGTATGAGTTATCTTCAACCTTTGGAAACCCTAGCAAACGCAGCCCAGATTCCGGTGACCGGAGCTAGGGCTCCGGCACCGGAAAACGCAAAACATGATCAAACATCAATAAAAATAAACCAAAATCTCCAGATCAAGTAATCACACCACCCTGAGTTCGAAAATGATGATGAAATTCACAATAGGTCAAAGAATTTTCCAGATCGAAGACAAACAGTTTCTACCATGAAACTTCAAATTCACATACAAAGCTCAATAAGGCACCATATTCAAATCTAAAGCACGCAGAATGATCAGCATAACCAGAGGATTACAACGCACACAACTATTTTCATTTCTATATCTAAGAATTTTGGACTCACCTGAAGCTTGCAGATCTTGAAATAGCTTGTAATAAGCCAAGATAATGCTGCCAATCCACTTAAAATGCACTCTAGTTGCAAAATAAATGCAACTAAAGCCTTGAAACTTGCTGGATCTTGGATCTTAAAGCCAACTGCCCTGAAATGGCAAGGTGATGAATCTTGAGAAATAGCTTGGACAATGGATGGATTTGTGATCCTGAGCTCTCAAGGATGAAGGATTTGTGGTTGGTTTGTGAAGAGAGCAAGTGTGTGAAGAGATTCGAATGAAAATGAAAATTGAGCAAAAACTTGAGAGATGAGAATTGAGTGAGATCTGGATCCTTCTAAAACCCTAATTTGCTTTTATATGAGGTCATGAGGAAATGCTGAAAGAATGAAAAGCTTTGCACGTGGGAAGAGAGAGTGTGAGAGATTTTGCAAAATTGGCAAGTTTTGTGTGATAGCATGAAACACTCATGCATTGCCTTGAATTTTTCCCATGTGCATTCCACATCTGACCCTTAGTTTCAATCCAACAAGATCCTTGTCATTGGATGAGAGTGTCACACAATTCTCATGAACATGCACTTTTTGCACTTTTGGAATGAAATTCTCATCATGCACGAATTTGGTGTATTTCTTGGAGAAAAATAACTTATTTTCATTGCATTGTAATATTGGAACCTCATTTGGTATGTACCAACACCCAAAATTAAGTTTCATGACTTTTTGCTTTGGTGCACACATGAAAAAACAAGTTTTGCCCTAGTTTTGCATGAATTTTCGAGGGCTCTATCTCCTCAACCATGAAGGCCATGAAAAATTACTTTTAATTTTTGAAAATGGGAGGCTTTAATCTCCAACTTTCATGTTTGACTTTGGTCCATTTGAAGAATTTTTCATTAAGTTATGATCACTTGAATTTTAGGGCAAAAACGTGCCAAAAATGGCATTTTCCATAACCAACTTCACACCAATTTTGCAAAACACCTCAAAACCTCATTATTCTTGATCTTTGAACTTTCCAAACCTCTTTTAACATTATAAGAACATCCCTTTGCTAGAAAAATGGGGTTGGACCCCTTGAAATCTCACAGTTGACTTTTCTAAGGCACAATTGACCAGTTTCTTCATTTACAAGCAACTGAAGAAATGCTTGACTTCCACAAGGAATTTTCTCACAAAATTTCATCCCTAGGATACTCTTAACATGTGAAATAATTTTACTAAATGAAATTGCCAAAGTCTTGAGATTTTCATGCTTGAAACTCAAACCCTAGTTTGGGACCATTGTGTAGGAGCTTTGCCCTAGCCTGGATTCCCTGATGATCTTCCAACCTTCTGAGCTTTTGTAAATGGACTTGAACTTTTAAATGCAATGTAGACCCCTCATAGGACTTGTACAAATCCATTGGGCCCCTTTTCATGGCTTGTTATGCTTCAAGAACCTCCACAGATGATCATATGCCTAATGCTAGGTCATGAGTAATGTTATGCCTCATCTTTCCATGCTAGGATGCCAAGAATATGATATGTTCATGATGAATATGATGTGATATGATGCTTAAAAAGAATAGGGCAAATTTGGGGTGTTACAACCTAGAAGACCCATCTTTCAATCATGTATTTGCACAAGTCCTCCTTAATTTCATGCAATTTTGAGGGGGTGTAATGAGAAACATCAAATTCGTCGAAGTACTACATAACAAAACAAAATATGCATTAGTTAGTTTAAAATAATAAATTATGACATATCCTATAAATATTAAATTAAATCCTAAGTTATAAATCCATGCATACCATGATAGGAACCTCTAATTGATTCATTTAAATGATTTCTCTCATAAACCTCAACACGTAATACCCGTAGTCTATGTCGTTTTTTTGTTGAGGAAACTACACATAGACAAACAAATAAGAATTAATATAGATTTATTTTGTGTTATCAATTAGCATCACTAATAAGAAATAATATAAAAATTAATATACCTGAACATGGACCCATGGAATAATGTCCAATTTAGACCGTGCTACTTGATGATCTCGTTGTGCTCGATATATTAGTATATATCTATAAAAGAAAAACGTAAATTTAGAACAATCACACTTTAAATATACATATACACATGAATATTTCGTCCAATATGACTTACTTATCAACCACTTCCTTCAGATCCGGATATGTTGTCCAATTATGCTCCAATGAATTTAGATAATAAACCACTTCTCTTTTTGGATTAATGGCAACCAACAACCAATGTCCACATTAAAATATAACAAAAGTTTAGAGGGATAATTTTTATGCAAAAGATACAAATATTAGAATGAAATTAGAATGAAAATCTTACTTGGGTCCAGTATTATACGGTAAAAAAACAAAGCTTCATTCTCTTTCGTGAACATATATCTCTCAACCAATTGGTCTCTTACTGCATCTTTATTCAGTGAAATTGTCGGTGCATTGACACGGTGGCTAGCAATGAAACAAAATCTCTTTGAGAGTTCATTCCTACACATCACTTTTTCATACAAGAACCTTAAATAAAAAAATAATAAACATTAGACTATTTTCATTGAAATGTGAATAAATTGTTCACCTAAATAAATAATAGAGTACTGATCAAATTACCAGATGTAGTAATGAACAACAGCGATGCCTAATTCAAGATGACCAAAAATCTTCTCCATGTCCTCTTTTCCGATAAATCGATATGATCAGGAATACCAAAAACACCTTCGTCCATACATAATTGACAAATAACACCTTGCATCACATCTGATGTTGACAAAATTGTTTTAAGGCATGACTGAAAGGGAGGAAAACCTTTTCTTGTCTGCACAGACTTAACATAAGCTTTTTTCAACTTGTTGGTGATCTATTGTGAAGCTTGAGCAAGAACCTAACAATCATATAAGTTAGGTAAAGTAGAAAATCATGAAACGTTTGAATTCGGATAATAGAATAACACTTAAAATGTACCTGTCTTTGTGATGCAACATACTCGTTTTGCCGCAAAACCCCTTTATCCTTAGATGTGGGTTTTGTAGGAGTATAACATTACCATGTAAAAAAAATGTACATAATGGTTCATAATAATTTTCATAATGGTTCAAAATTTACATTTGAATACTAAGAGAGTTTCGTAATGGTTTTCAACATACCTCATCATCTATGCAAATGAGGTCTAACAACCATGCAACAAACAAACCTATTGCTTCTCGCATCAATGTAGCCTCTGAAACCTCCTCAGGTATAGGTAGTACCGCATCCTTATCTAAAACAACATCAACCGACACTTTCAGATGACCATGAGGGAGTGTTTTAGTGTGCAGTAACTCTCCCACTTTGTTATACACTTTTCCCTTGCCAACCAAGCAATAAGTCGGTAACGACAAATACAACTCACAAGATGAAATTCCCTGAAGAAATAATGAATGCATAACTGGTAATGTGTATAAAAGTCAATTAAAATAAATGTGTTAATTTAAATAAAATAAATATGATTTAAAATATAATGCGACACAATCCAATGAAGAACTTGGATACCCGGTTTCAAACAGCCAATTGTGAATTCCTTTGGGAACATATCACTATTTACCGTATCGTTATCATGAGGATACCACAACATCTTATTTAAGAGTATCTTATATTTTAAACCAATAATATGGGAGGCATCAGTTATCAAGGCTTTGTCTGCTCATCTAGCAGGAGGGAAACCCAAAATGGATTGCCAAACTTTGGCATCAACCTTATAAAACAAATTTCCCATCCTAAACTCAAATTCATAGCCCTCAAATTTTCCCATAATGCCAGCATAAAACATACGAACCAAATCCTTATTATACTCAGTTCTTAATCCTAGGAAAGAATTTATGTCTTGATAGTCCATGAGTTCCACAATATAATCCAAGTGCAATTGACTAGCAGTAAGTCTAGAATAGACATATTGTGCAATAATTTTTCTATCCTTGAACTCCTCATTATATAAATCACTAATTTCATCTCCAAGGAGTGATAAAGCACTTATTGGTATAGACGAATGAGAAGTTGAGGTAGACCGGCTTGACCTTTTACCAGCAACTTTTGTTGAAGCCATGAGGTTGTTGAAGAGATTGGAAAAGAGAATAGGAGTTTTAGGGTTTTGGAGGAATTTTGGGAAGAATTCGAAGAAGAAGAATAGCAAATGATTTAAAATATAATTTATATTAAACCATTTGAAGAGTCAAAATTTGAAATCCCCATAAAGTGGAGCAACTCCCCATTCGCACAGAGCAAGCTGTCACAAATTTGAAATTCATTGCGTCGACCTACTCACTTAATGCGTCGACGCAATGGACATTAATTTCATATAAATTAAATTTTAAATACCTTAGACAACGCTTTCCTTATAAAGCTCTTTCTTAGGTTTTCTGATAATATATAATAATTTAATTTAAAAAATTAACTTAGAGAGCGCTTTCTAAAGAAAGCGTTGTCTAAGGTATTTAAAATATAATCTGTATGAAATTAATGTCCATGGTGTCGATGCATTAAGAGAGAAAGTAGATGCAATGGATTTCAAAATATAACCTATAAGAGCGCTTTTACAAAAACGTGTTGTCTTAGGTTTACTATATTTATTTTTAACCTCAAGGACGTGGGTTCGAACCCGTTTTCCATTTTTGAGATTCTGAAAGTTCAATATATTTATTGACTTTAGAGAGCGCTTTTAAGAAAGTGCTTTCTAAGGTTTCCCTGTAGCAGCGCTTTTAAAAAAAGCGTTGTCTAAGGTGGCTTCAGTTTAAGACTTTTAACAGCGCTTTTATAAGTGCCCTCTAAAGGTTGGCTTTTAGAGCGCTTTGTTTTAGCAAAAAATTTAAATTCCTATAACAACGCTTTCTCCAAAAAGCAATGTCTTTGTTGCACTCCTACAAGCCAATTCTGGCGTAGTGAAAACATATAGACAAACATAGTTTAAAATTAAGCATTTCCACTTTATGGCGTAACCATCTATACTCAAACAACTTTTCCTTATCAAGGCATCAATTCATAAACACACTGGTATATTTGATCAAAGATAGATCATAACTCAAGAAATAATAACATATCATATTATAACCAAAAGGAAAATATTATCATTGATTGCCTCAAAGGTTTTTCCCGAACCTTTTTGGCCTCAAATATCAAATACGAATAAAGGAAGTAAGAATGCATGAGAGTAAGGACCCATCACTACTTAGGTTTCTCTCTTTCTGCCTCTTTCCAACAAAACACATACTAACCAATTTTCTTTCTAACTTCTCTATTTAAACAAAAATAACCCTAATTCTTATTATTTTAATAAATCTTACACTCTCACCTCTTACTAATTCTCTCATTTCCCTTAATTATACATACATACTAATTTCCTCCCAAAACTAATTATTCACACGTTTTCTATTATTTCTAATATTAAATAAATAAATTAAAATTAATAATAACTTTAATTAAATTCTAACTTATCAATAACCCAAAACATCTCACTTCTACACAAAATTTAATATTATAAAGCTCTACTCAAAATTTCTCAACTTAATTAATTAAACTATTACTCTCGAAAACTCTATTCAAAATAAAATATCAAAATTTAGGTGTTACAACTCTCCCCCACTTAAGAATTTTTGCCCTCGAAAATTACTCAAAGGAAACATCTCTAGATAAGATTCCCTCACCTGACTCTCTAACTCCCATGTTACGCTACTTTCACTGGAACCTTCCCCACATACTTTATTCCTTACATGTCGCCCCTGTTGGATATCGGTTAAGGGAAAAAGAGTGTCAACAATGTTCATACATATATTGTATGCCAGGGAAATAAACAAATTCACACAACCTAGGCCGAATGGACCACACCTTGCTCTGATACCAACTATGTAACATCCTAAAACCATGATTATTTATATATAAAAGATAAATATATAATTTCTCAAATATAGTTGTTACACATGCTCAACACCCATCCTTCATCAACATAATAACATAAAACATGTAGTGGAGTAAGACATCAAAACATCAAATAATTAATTTTTTGGTGTAAACACCCCAAATTTTATCTCACTAAGTTCACACCATGGCTTGTGATCTTTCATATTTGCATTAGTTTAATCATACCATTTCATGTTGCATTTTTTGTTTCATTGCATTAGTACAAGTTCATCTGCATCTAGGGTTTGTGATCTGAGCAATCCAAGATCCATTTAAGCCATTCCAAAAGTCTTCAATCATCTCAAGAGGGTCCATGTATTTTAAATCATCATATTTTATCCTCCAAAGATCAAGGAAGTCAAAGAATCCCAAGAACTGGCAAAGCATGGAAGCAGAGCTAGGGTTTAACTGCACATATGACCTGAAATTAGGGTTTTGGTTTCAAAGGCCATAACTCCAATATTTTTGGTTATTCTTGTTTCTAATGGTCTCAATATATTATAAGTATTGTGTATACCAAGTTTGATGAAGAAATTCATTGTGGAAGTCATCTGTTCACTGGGTAACTTCTTGAGCAAGTTAGAACAAAATCAGGGCATTTGAGGCCCCCATCAATGGAACCAAAATGGATTTTTCATCAAATTAAGGTTATATGATCTTTATGTGGTCATTGAAGTGCTTATAAGTTCATAAATTTGAAGAAAAATGAGCTAAACCAAAAGTTGCCAAAAATGGAAATGACTTGTAATGTAAACTTTCCATTTTGGGAAAGTTTTTCAACCTCCTCTTTCTCAACCAAAAATGCTTCAAATGAAAAATTGTTGGTCATGAAAGTTGTATATTGGATCATTCCCTTTTCAAAAAGTACAAGAACAAGATCTAATTCATTTTGGAACTCAAGATATGGCTTGTCAAAGTTGGCTAAAATCCCATAAATTTCAAGAATGCACCAAAAGGGATTCTTTGCAAAACCTCTTGCCAAGGCTTTTTGTGACTTCAAACACACTTCAATACATCATAACATCATAGCACATTGTTTCTAGATCAAAATTTCCCAAGGAATTGCAAGATCACATGCCTTGAACATCAAGATTTCTCAAAGGGGCCAAAACTTCACATAATTGCAAAACACCCCATAAATTTATTCCCACATGCTGAATTACTTCAAGAATGAATTTGTGGACTTCCTTGAAGTCAGTTGCGCATGAACATGTCCAAAGGCCAGCTGCAACTTTGCCCATACCTCAAGTACACAAGTTGGTGACTTTTTGCAAGAAGGTCATACCAATCACAATAGGGCACAACCACTCCACAGACCTATCACAAGTTGATATATGGACCAAATGCTGATCATAACACACAAGAACACAAGTTGAACCCTAAGAATCATCAAGTTCACAAAAACTCTCCCTCTTGTAAAAGCTTTCGAATCTCCCAACTCAGCCACTCAATCTTCAAACAAATTCCACCATTCATCTCTAAATCACTCACTGATCACAAACCAACCATTGAAACAGCCAAAAGAACCTCATACACCAAATACAATTTCTGACCAGTTGGAGTGCAAACTCCCAAACCAGCCATCCTCAAAGCTTTCCAAGCATTGCAACTTCTTCAGGAAGGTCATTAGAGGCATTTTGCACCAAGGAAGTAGCCAAAAAGCTCAAGGGTGAAAAGTTCCATCTCAGGTAGCCATTCAAATTAATTTTTCCAGAACTTCTTTTTCATGTTACAAAATGATTAAGCATGCTTCACTGATCACACTGAACTTGGAATTTTTGAAAATGGTTGAGAAATGAGTGTGTAATGATTGTCTGAAAATTTTTCCATGTTTATGTTTCTCTTCGAATCATGAGTTTGAGTGAAAAGAAATGAGGTTTGAGGGTGGATTTGGGTTCAGGGAAGTGGGAGGAGTGAATCTGGAGCTTTAGAGCTCCAGAAAGTGCCTAGGGAAGAAGATTGAGTTTTTCAGGTGAGGGTGTCACCGGAGAAGACGACCGGAGCTCTTCTCCGGTGACCTGAATGTCATTAAGTGATAATTAGGGTTAAGGTTTCTGTTTGAACGTGGACCCTTGGATCTCCCTTCCCGCGCGTGTTTGTGTGGTTGAGATTAGCTCATTAGTTATTAATCTGAATTAATTAATTAGTTAATTAGGTTTAATGAAATTTGAATGTGGACCTTTAGATCTGGCGCGCAGTCAACCCCCATAAACCTAGATTCAATCTCAACCATCCCTTTTGCATACTTCAGCTTTATTTAATTTTTATTTCATTTTTCTCATTTAATTTTGTATCATTTATTTAAAATAGCAAGAAATTTCTAAAAATATTTTTATTCTGCATTTTTGTTTCAAATAATTTTCTTAACCCAAAAATATTTTTATTTTTATTTTTTACATTTAAAAATCATTTTTTAAGCATTTAAATGTTTGTTTTAATTAATTAATGAAAATTAATTAATTAAAATATCATTTAGGTTTCTGAAAAATCCCAAAAAATTCATGTTGCATCTTTAAACATTTAGAGACATTGTCATACCATCCACACAAATTTCTTTTTGGTTTTGAACCATTTTTGATGATTTTCTTGAATTTAGGGTTCATAAAATTCACATTTTAGAACCCTAACTTCAAGAATTCTTTTCGACCTAACCAAGAATGGTATGACAATGGTTCTTTTTGCATTGATCTTCATTTGACATGTAGTTTCTAACATAATTATGTCACAAATTTCTTCTGCCTTTTTGAATTGACTGGCAATTTTTCCCTTTAGGTACCTTAAAACCCTAGATAACTTAGAAAAATCATAACTTTCATTAGGTTAAGAGTTAGGTCTCCTCCTTTGAGGTGTGATATCATATGGGGTTAGGGTTCCTTTTATTGCATTTTCAATTTTTTATCTTGTCATTTGCTTCTGTTTTTGACTTTTGCATACCCTAATTTCTCATCTTCATTTGTATACATCTTACATAAGCATTCATACATGAACTTGCCATGACATTTCATACATTCACATGACTTCTAAGACATCATAGGACACATGAGAATCATGCTTGATCATTTCTTCATCCATTTTCCATGTTATGCATTCATTACATTCCATGAACATTCAGGTGCTTTCATGCTTCATACATGCTTCATTTGCATTCTCATCCCTTGTATGATCATTCACAAATCTTGACATACATTTGCATCATCTCATAGCATCATTTACATCATAAATATGCTTCTGGTTTTGGTTTTCACCTTTGCATTCATTTTATTTTCACTTCATTTCTTCTTTATGCTAACTTTTCAGGTGGTAAGTGCTTTGAGAAGTGAATTTGCCTTCACTTCTCACAATCTCTTCTCACCTCTTCTCTTATGTATTCTTGCTGCATTTTGTATTTGTCTTAGAGTGAGCTTGCTCATTCATGCTCTCCATTCACTTTCTTTCCTCAAGTAACTTATCTTCTTAAGTGAAGTAAGTTAACTTGTTTCCTCTGCTTCTCCTCCTTTCTCCTGCTTCTTCCTTGGTGGCTTTTCTTGAAGATCTCTTGCAAGCCTCATAAACCTAGGAACACCAAAGCATGTTAATAAATAGGATTTGTTTAGTCCCCCATTAGTTTTACCTTTGTGTCATCTTTTGTCTCTCTCTTCTCATCTCATAATCAAATACTAAACCTTTAAGGTTTCAAGGCTTTGTGATTAAGCTTATGCCTGCATCCTTCTCTTAGGATAGAGTGTATAACTTTAATCCTAAGTGTTAAAACCTTTATGTGTTTAAATCTATTAATCAATCCATCTAATAATCACTAAGACAATAAGCTTGTAACTTGGGACTTGCATTAGGGTTTTAATTCTTCCTTGATTGGTTAAGAAGGACTAACCCTAGTGTTAATGGACAAGTCCCCCTCAAGTTGTCTTACAAACCATAAAATCCACTTCTTAATCATATCATAAACTAAAATGCACTTTAATAAAGGTTTTGTTTTGTCATGAGGTTAATCCCTAATCATGGATTAAGTTGAGGTATCTTCCTCAACTTAAATGTTCTCTTGTATTATCCTTCTATTAGGATGGTGTAATGGGTCCATTAAATCCTTGATTATGGCTTAAACTCATTACCTAACAATAAACAAAAATACCAAAAACATCTAACTAAATGCAAGTAGGTTAATGATCTTAATCCTACATCATGGTGATTAAGTGTGAGGTGTTTACTTCATACTTAAGGTATTCTCATTACCCCTAATCAAAGGGATGATGTGATGAGTTTACTAACCCTTGGTTTAGGCTTAAGCTCATTTTCTTATGACAAACTCCAAAAGCAATAAAAGATTGAAAACTCAAAAACAGACAATAATCGTCTCCTCCGGGATTCTTTTCTCACCTCAATCACTCACAAACGAGAACTCGCTTCTTCCGTCTGATGCAAGACAGTTTGCACCTGAGCCAGACAGGTCATACACTTGAGCATAGACAAGTAAGCAGTTCACAAGTCAATTCACCTTTCAGTCTCTTTGAGTTGAACTACGGTGTTCTGACTTCCTCATTGCACGAGAGGATACGTAGGCATAACTTAACGGTTATCGAACAAAAGTCTCTGTATATTCCCCCTCTTCCAGCATTATTCTTTAAAGCCTCATTCCTGAGAAATTCACTTCACATCTCTTTTGCACTGACACCTGTACATTCTTTTCCAGCTTTTGCACACAGACAGCACTGACACTACCCCTTTAAACACAAACTTTCAAGCGTGGATCCCGTCGAGTACGACGGACAATCTGGGTGCTAATACCTTCCCAGGTTGTAACCAACCCCCTTTCTCAGTTTCTCTGGTTCGCGGCCGTCTTATCCATCTCTTTCTAGGTTTATGCAGCATTACCTTTCCTTCGGGATAAAAAAATACCTAGCTGGCGACTCTTTTCAGTTCATCCTCATGTTCTCCTTTCGCCGACCGTTCGCGCTTGTACCGGGATGCAAATCTTCGGGAGCGACATTTGGTCTCTACATAACTTACGTAATTAAATAATCTAAACGACTTAAGAAAAACTGACATATAAAAAAACAACTCATCCCCAGTGTTTCATACCAGAGAAGAATGTAAAAAGTACTAATAAACTCAACAAAATGATAAATAAAATGAAAAATGCATCTACACCAATCCTTCCACATATAAGGAGTTAATTCTCCTCTACATGAGTAACTATACCATCAACCCAACAATCCACACAAGCAAAAACGAAAAGGGGTGAGAAATACATTTATAATGTTAACGATGTAATAAATGGTTCAGACAACATCATACATAGCATTCACCAACTCATGAATTTTATTCACAACAAAAATAATCACCTCACAATGCAAATATGTGTGCAATGCGATCAATACCTCGAATTTATTGCATGTGGTACTAATATTGGACATTAGAGTTGTGTTACTACTTATTTCCACTCATCGAAGGTTCCCCTTCGAACCGGGCCCCCCTTCAAACCTTAACTCATCACTGATCTCCTATTATGAATAAAGACTCGTCACTGGAAGGAGGTGTGTATATATAAACCCTAAGCCATAGAACTTCTACTATTGTAAGCCTCCTAAACCCAACTTCCCCACTTCAAAAGAAATATTATTGCGTTAGTTTCCTAAAGCAATTGACGGCACCTCAAACGAACTTATGAAACTCAAGTTATGCATGGAACAAGACGGTTGATCCCGTTCTATGTCTATCTTTGATTTTATGCAATTTTCTCCCTATTGAACAAATCAAAAACTTGCGTATTTGGCCTATTTGAGTTCCCACCTCCTCCAAAAGTATATAGATAAACATAGTTGTTGAAAATTAAACATTTTCGCCTTATGGCGTAACCATCAACACTCAAACAACATTGTCTTATAGAGGAATCAACTCTTAAATACACCAGTATACTTGGTTAAAGATAGATCAAAACTCAACAATAACAATAACATATCATATCATAATCAAAAGGAAAAGATTATCATTGATTTCCTCAAAAGTTTTTCCCAAACATTTTTTACAACAAACATAAATTACAAATAGTGTTGCTCCCGGGATTTTCATCCTAGTACAAACGCGAAAGTGGCGCGGAAAAGGTAGAGTCACCAGCCAGGTATTTTTATCCCGAATGAATGGGAAAGGTAATGTTGCACAAACCTAAGAGAAAAGGAAAGGACGAGGCATTGCGAACCAAAGATCTGAGTTTGGGAGTCGGTTACGAACTTGGAAGGTATTAGCACACCAGATTGTCTGCCGTACCCGACGGGATCCACGCTTGCTTGTTTGTTTCAAAGGGTGAGAAATAAAGTGTTGCTAAACAAAAGAAACTGCTACTGGAACTGGAACTGAAATGAGAAAAAGGAATGGAAAAGAGAACAAAAAGAAAGAATGGGGAAAATGTAGGGAAAATAAAGAATGTGCTTGAACGGGCCCTACCCCGTTGCCTACGTATCTCATCGGGTAAATGAGGATCAGAGTCGACGTAGTTTGCCTAACTAAGGCGAGAACTGTTTGTTTGTGTTTTTTATGCGTTGGAACTGCGTATGTCTATGCTCAGGTGTTGCAGGCTCGTCTGGTACGAGTGCGTTTACCATCTTACATGCGAGATAAGTCGTCGCAAGTTCGCGTTGAGAATGAATGAGATGAGAAGTTCCCGTAGGAAATTCGCTTATTGTTTGTTGTTTTCTTTTTAAGAGTTTTTGTATGAATTTGGCACAAGGAAGTGAATTCAAACTCTTTTCCATGGAATGTGTACTTGCTACTACATTCCAAGATGGAATAGTAGAACAAGCACACCAAGTAAGGAGAATTTATCCAAGACTTGTTCCCAAGGATTAGGGTCTAAGTTCACTAGCTTGTTGAACTTATTAGATGTTTTTGTAGCTTTGTGAAGAAGTGTATTTTAGGTTTTCTTTGTGAAATAACCTCTTGATCAGACTTTTACATCATGCTAGATGAGCCCACACTATTCCAAGATGGAATGAATGTAAGTGCCCCATGGAATAAGGCTATACACAAGAGATTCTTTCATGCATTTATCAAGTATTTTTTACTTTTGTTTGAAGATGAGAGAAGAAGACTCAAGAGACAAAGGTCAAAGCTAATAGGGGACTAAGACACAACCCTAAGTTATCTCATTATGTACAAAGGGTGATCCTATGGTTAATGAAGTATTCTAACCTAAGGAAAAGAAAAGCAAGTTAGAATTCAACTTACTTCCTAAGGAAGTTAAGTTGAATCTAAAGAACAAAAGGGACCTATGAACAAAGCACCAAGGTGCTAAAACAAAAGCAATTAAATGCATAAAATAAAAGGAATGAAGTGATTACCTCATCTTCCCTTCCTACAAAACAAACATTAGCATGATAAAGAAATATGAACAATTATGACATGGAATATCTCACAAACAACTCACATTATCTTAAGAAAGATGTTATTGAACTCCTAAGGTTAATACCTAAGCCTAGGGTACCTTATAAGATAACAAACTTAAAAATTCAGTAGCTATATCAATTCAAAATCAATTAAAGGGATTAATAGGATTAAAGTTAAACTATACCCTAAAGTACTACTAAACCCTAAGAATGAGGTTAGAGGGATAACCTAAGTGTTTACTAAACTCAAAACTCCTAAACTCAAGGGTTAATGATAAATTCAGAACTTAGAATATATGGGAAGTGAAGGAAATGAAGGGATTATAAGAGAGAGAAGATATTCAAGTTAAAGATATGCAAATGTGAAATTGAGAGGTGGGAGAAAGCATGTGGATACATGGTTATAAAGGTGCTATAAAAAGACTTAGAAAAAATTCAAGAAATGACATAAGTGATTTGACTTCCCCATAAAAAATCCAGGGGCTTGACAACAAAATAAAGTGGGAATTAGCTTTTTAAAATGTTCACAAATGATGGGTTAAGAAGCATCCTAAGGCTAAGTGTTCACATTAGGGTTTCTAAAGTCCTTTAGAAAGCAAATGGAGTTCAAAAAGAAAAAAAATGGTTCTAACATGTTATGAAAAAATATGAGTAATCACAAAACCTTTATAAGACCCAAAACAAAGCTAAGATGAAGCTAAATAAAGTGCAAGAAGATTTTGAAGTGGTTAGAATGGAAGGAGGAAGGAAATTAGGTTAAAAATGGGACAAGTGTGACTTAGGACTCAAGGCAAGCCTAAAACTATAGGTAAGGACCCCATGATTGTACTCAACACTTATACACATCCTAAATGACCTAAGAGAATCAAGGTTAGGACCTCAAAGCAAAAGCATAAATTTTTTAAACTAATGGGATCAAAGGAAAAGGATGGGAGGACCAAAAACATAACTTGTAAACCAAGTAACCTAAAAAATAGCAAATGATCATGAAAAATTATGAAACTTGACACTTGAATTCAAAATCCAGAGGGTAAGTTGTATACAAAAAATCTCCTAAAAATTCTCATTTTTGGGGACTCAAATAGTGCATAGTAGTGAATTAGGGTTTATGGACATGCGTGTGGAAGAATAAGATCAAAACATGGCCTAAAAGCACCTAAAAATTAAAACAAAAATATGGTGAAGAACCTTGATGAGTCTACTTTTTAATTCAAGAAGAATGGTCTCTTTATGTTTTATGGTTTGAAAGAAGGAAAGTTTACAAGATGATTGGTAAAAAAATGAGAAACATGGAATTAATTCAAATGAGAAATTAATTCTGACTAAAATAAAAATGAAAAATATGAACAAAAATAATGGAAAATTAGGAAACAATTCAAGAATTCCTCATGAATTAATTGGGGATTTTTAAGAGGTTTTTTCTATTTTTAATAAGCCAAAACGAAAAATGAATTAAAATGAAAAAGAAATAAAAATGAAATGAAATGAACTGACATGGTATTGGGCCTTGGGGGTGTTGAAAGCAATGGAAACAACTACAATGGGCTCTGAACGCACGCAGGGCAGGTGTGGATAGTATTCTGACTATTTGTTCACAAAGTCAAACACGTGCTAGGCATGTTTTCATTAATGTTCTGGCTTCACTAGGAGCGTTGGATGCATGAGACCTAAGGGTTGTGACATATTCCAACCTTTAATTCTAGGGCACTGTTCAGGTGACCGGAAGTGACCTTCGGTCATCTTCTCCGGTCACCCCTGACCCAGGGCTTTTTGAAACCACCATGAACAAGCCATCTAAGACCATCAATAGAATCCTCACACTTCCTACATCATTAATCTAGCCTTATATTTCATTTTCCATGTAAGAACAAGTTGGATCGAGGGCAACAAAATCAACCTGAAAACTGTAACTATGCCTCTAAGAGGCCTATCAACTAGCCAGATTATCCATGCTTCTAATTAGTGTAAGCACCCCAAATTTTACCTCACTCATTTCACCATTACTTGTGATCTTTCATACTTGCATTAGCATAAGCATACAATCTCATATTACATTTTTGTTTCATCTGCATAGTTCAAGTTCATCTGCATCTAGGGTTTGTGTTCTGAGCAATCCAAGGATCCATCTGAGCCACTCCAAGGGTCTCCAATCATTCCAATAGGATCCATGTGTGTTCTATCATCATATTATATCCCTCAAAGATCAAGGAAGTCAAGAAATCACAAGAACTTTGAAAGCATGGAAGCAGAGCTAGGGTTTCATTGCATAGATGACCTGAAATTAGGGTTTTGGTTTCAGAGGCCACAACTCCAAAAATTTTGGTCATTCTTGTTTCTAATAGTCTCAATATGTTATAAGGATCATATGTACCAAGTTTGATGAAGAAATTCATTGAGGAAGTCATTTGTTCACTGGGTAACTTCTTGAGCAAGTCAGAGTAAAATTGAGGCCCCCAACAATGGAACCAAAGGGGTATTTTCATCAAAATGAAGTTATATGATCTTTATTTGATCATTGAAGTGCTTGTAAGTTCACAAAATTGAAGAAATTTGAGCTAAACCAAAAGTTGCCAAAATTGGAAATGACTTGTAATGGAAACTTTCAGTTTTGGGAAAGTTCTTCAACCTCCTTTTTCTCAACCAAAAATGCTTCAAATGAAAAATTTTTGTTCATGAAAGTTGTAGATTGGATCATTCCCTTTTCAAAAAGTACAAGAACTTGTCCTAATTCATTATGGAACTCAAGTTATGGCCTTGCAAAGTTGGCAAAAATCCTATAATTTTCACTTTCACACCAAAGAGGATTTTTTTGCAAAACCACTTGCCAAGTCATTTTGTGACCTCTAATGCATCTCTAAGCATCATACAAACATAGTACAATGCATTGTGACCAGAATTGCCCAAGGAATCACTTGTTTTCATGCCTTGCATCACAAGATTTCTCAAAGGGGGCAAAAATGCAAAGTCTTGCAAAACTTATGAAATCTTTCCCTCCAAGCCATCCAGCTGCATGATTTCAATCCCATGGCTCTCCTTGAACCAAGCTAAGGCCAGACATGCCCTTGAACAACTGCTGCACAAGCCCATACCTCAAGTACACAAGTTGTTGACTTTTTGCAATTGGACCCATACCAATCAGCTGCAGCCACAACAACTCTCTGGCCAATAGAGACATGTTATGTGGACCAAAAGCAAGCCATAACACAAGACACACAAGCCTGAATCATCTCATACACCAAGTTCCACGAAATCACCCTCAACCTTCATCTCTTCGAAACACACTGCACAAGCATCAAACATCCAATATTTTTCCATAGATCAACTCACCATCATCCATAGATCATTTCCCAACCATTGCCAAGCCCTAAAAGTCAACCAAACACAAACACGATTCTGGACCAGTTGAGTTTCAACCTCTCAATCCAGCTCATTTCAACTCATTCCAAGCTTCTCAATGTCATCAAGGAGTCCATTGGGGTGGGTTTGCACAGGAGAAGAGGTCAGAAAGCTCCAAACGTGAAAGCTCCAGCTCAGGTATCCATCTTCAAACTTTTTCCAGAAGCATGATTTTAAGTTTCTAAGTTGTTCTACATGCTATTCTGATCATCATGATATAATTTGTTCTGAAAATGAGTTGAAAACAAGCGTGTATTTAGCTTCTGAAACTTTTCCCGTGAAACATGTTCTTGTTTGATTCTCATGATTGATGCAAAATAAATTGATTTTGAGGGTTGATTCGTGTTTAGGGTGAGTTGGGGATTTGATTTGGAGCTTTAGAGCTCCTGAAATGGCCTGGGGAGAGAGTTAGGGAGAGAACCCTGCCGGAGAAGATGGGGATTAGGGCTAATCTCAGGTGATTAAGTTAGTTTGAATTTGGGCCGTTTGATGAGTGTTTGGTGCGTGTTTTAAAGGACTGAGATTGATCATTAAACCCTAAACTTAATTAATTAATTAAATTAAGTCAGATTAAAACACAGCCGTAGGATTTCATTTAATTGGGAAGATTAAGTCATGGCCTTTGGATTTAAATACCCCCAGTCACGCTGACTTGCCATCTGGACCACTGGATCCCCCAACTTTAGATCTCAACCTCTCCTTTTGCATACTTTCATTTTATTTTTATTTTCTTTACATTTTATTTTACATATTTATTAAAAATAGTAAAAATCATTAAAAAATTATGAATATATTTACCATGACTATTATTAATTTTCAGAGAGCAAAAATATTTTTATTTTTATTTTTGCATAAAAATTGTATTTTTAAAATATTTTAATATTTATTTTAATTAATTAATGGAAATTAATTAATTAAAATACCATTTAGGTTTCTAAAAATCACAAAAAAATTCACATTGCATCTTAAGACATTTAGAAACATTGTCAAACCATTCATACAAATTTCTTTTTGGTTTTGATCATACTTTGACATTTTCTTTGAATTTAGGGTTCATAAAATCCCCTTTTTAGAACCCTAACTTTGAAAATTTTTTTCTGCCTAACCATGAAGGGTTTGATAATGATTCTTTTTGCATTGTTTTTCATATAACATGTAGTTTCTAGGTTACTTTTGGCATGAATTTATCTTTCATTTTCAAATTGATTTGCATTTTTCCTTTTAAGGTACCCAAAAACCCTAGTCAACTTAGGAAAATCATAACTTCCTTTAGGTAAAGTGTTAGACCTTCTCCGTTGAGGTGTGATATAATATGGGGTTAGGGTTTGTTTGAGCGTATTTGCAAATTTTTATTATGTGAATTGCTTTTGTTTTGATCATTTGCATCTCATCCTTTCATGTAACCGTAATTTTGCATTCTTACTTGCATCTTACATTGCATTGCATGAACATATGAACTTGCCATGACATTCTAAGCACTTGTATGCCATATTAGACATCTTAAGACATTGCTTGAACATTTCTTGGTCATTTATTCATACATTTTCTATGCTTTACATCCATTTCATTTCATAAACATTCATGTGTTTTCATGCTTCCCACATGCTTCATTTGCATTCATTCTCTTGTATGATCATCCATTGCACTTGGTATGCCTTTGCATCATGTAATAACATCATTTGCATCATGTGATTACTTCTGGTTTTGATCTCTGCCTTTGTGTATGTATCATTTCATATCATTTCTTTCCTTATGCATATTGTTCTAACATTTCAGGTGGTAAGTTAACTTGAGAAGTGAATTTGCCTTCACTTCTCATTTCTCTTCATCTTATTCATATGCATCTTTGTTTCATTTTGTATTGTCCTTGAGTGAGCTTGCTCATTCATGTTCATCTCTCATTTTCTTTCTTTAAGTTACTTATCTTCTTCAGTGAAGTAAGTAACTTATTTCTCCTGCTTCTCCCTCCTTCCATCTGCTTCTTCCATTGGTGGCTTCTTTGAAGATCTCTTTTAAGCTTCACAAACCATAGGAACATCCAAGCATGATAATAATTAGGGTTGTGATTAGTCCCCCCTTAGCTTTTACCTTTGAGTCTTCTTTGTGTCTCTCTTCTCATCTCATCATTAGAGACTAAACCTTTAAGGTTTTAGGACTTTGGAATTAGGGTTATGCCTGCATCCTTCTCTTAGGATGGAGTGTATAACTTTAATACTAAGTGTTAAACCCTTAATTTGTTTAAACCTCTTAATCAATCCATCTAATAATCACTAAGACATTAACTTGTAACTTGGGCCTTACACTAGGGTTCTAATTCTTCCATTATTGGTTAAGAAGGACTAACCCTAGTGTTTAATGGACAAGTCCTCCTCAAGTTGTCTTACAAACCATAAAACTCACTTCTTAATCTCATCCTTAATTAAAATCCACTTTAATAAAGGCTTGTTTTGTCATGAGGTTAATCCCTAATCATGGATTAAATTGAGGTATCTTTCTCATCTTAAGTGTGCTCATCTATTATCCTTCTATTAGGATGGTGTAATGAGTACACTAATCCTTGATCATGGCTTAAAATCATTACTTAACACTAAACATAAACACTAAAAACAATAAAAAAAACTGAAAACATCAAAAAACAAACAATAATCGTCTCCCTCGGGATTCTTTTCTCATCATCTTCATTCATAAACGAGAACTTGCTTATTCCGTCTAATGCAAGACAGTTAGCACTCGAGCCAGGCGAGTCATACACTTGAGCATAGACAAGCAAGCAATTCACAATAAATTTATTTTTCAGTCTCTTTGAGTCGAACTACGGTGTTCTTACTTCCTTATTGCACGCGAGGATACGTAGGCATAATTTAACTGTTATCGAACAAAAGTCTCTTTGTCATCCCCCTCTTTCAGCATTCTTTTCTAAGCCTCAGTTCCTGAGCATTCACCTTTTGCACTGACACATGTACATTCATTCCTTAGCTTTTGCACACAGATAGCACATACACCTACCCCTTTTAAACACAATCTTTTAAGCATGGATCTCGTCGAGTACGACGGACAATCTGGGTGCTAATACCTTCCCAGGTTGTAACCAATCCCCTTTCTCAGTTTCTCTGGTTCGCAACCGTCTTATCCATCTTTTCCCAGGTCTATGCAGCATTACCTTTCCTTCGGGATAAAAATGCCTAGCTGGCGACTCTATTCATTCACTTTCATCTTCTCCTTTCACCGACTGTTCGCGTTTGTACCCTATCTGACCCGGTGTCTTTCCGGGGGAGAGACAATTAGCTTCCAGTTAACATGAAACATGCTAAAAATTGGCAAAATCGTGCAAGGAAAGTTCGGTGTAAGACCTGGAAATGCAGATCTTCAAATGCCACAGAAAACCAGAGGTGGGATTCCAATGGCTTGAGTGCTTGATCTTGATCCTCAAAGAGTGAAATAAACACTCTGAATCACTTGATTCTTGTTAATGAGTAGATTGTGCAGGAATGCAATTATGCTTGTTCTTGGAGTTTCCACTTGTCTAATCTATGAAAAATGATCAGAAGATGAAGATGATGATGAATATGTGAAGCTTGAAAAGTGATTGATGAAGATCAATGCAAACTGAAGCAAAATGCAGAGAAGCTTCTTCCAAAATGCAGAGAGAGATCCTTGGAGAATCAAGCCAAATCAACCATGGATCTTGTGCATAATGCCATGATGATGATGAATTGAAGAAGAATGGAGAAGATTGATGAAGATTGAAGTTGGCTCGAAGCTAAGTGCAGAAGCAAAATCTTCAAAGTGCAGAGAGAAAAATCAGAGAATTTGGATGTGATTTGTGCAAAATGGAAGTGGTGCTTGATCCAGATGTGGTTGATTCTATATATAGCCTTAGTTACATTCTTAACCAACTCATTTAACAGTTGGAAGTTGTAACACCCCAAAATTTGCCCTCTTATTTATTATCAACCTCGAGCAGTGTACGCTTCATTCTTGCATCATTCCGCATATCATCGCATCGCATTTGAAAAATAAATAAATAAATCATTCATCATCCTTCACATGAGGTGTGTGGTCGATCGAGGCTTGCCAAACATTGAAGTTCAAGGAAAAAATAATATACCAAAAATAATCCAAACCACTTCCAAGCTAACCAACCAAAAGGGAAGAATTCACCTTTCTCTCCCTTTTCTTTCCGCTTTTCCTTCCACTTTCCTCCCACATCTCCTTTCATTCTTTCCCTCTTAGTGTGGAAAATTTTCTGGAAGTCTCCCGTAGCTGAGTAATGTGCCCCTGTAGTGTGGAAAATTTTCTGGAAGTCTCCCATAGCTGGGCAATGTGCCCCCGTAGTGTAGCAAATTTTCAAAGTCTCCCGTAGTTGAGCAATGTGTCCCCGCAGTGTGGCAGAGTATCCCCGCAGAATGATCAGAAGTCCATCCTCAGGGTGGTAAGGTATCAAAAGTCTCCCAGAGCTGAGCAACATATCCCCATAGAGTGGCAGAGTATTGAAATCCCCCGCAGTATGGCGAAACATTCAGAAAACCACCCGTTGTGTGACATGTCATTAACATCCCAGCAAAAGTCCACCCGTAGCGTGGCAAATCAGCAATCTCCCAGCGTTATTCCAAAACATTCACTGATTACTACTCTTCACATCCAAGTTCTCCATAAGCAGAGTTCAGATGGTTGGGTTTATTTCCCTTTTCTTCTTCCACCGAGTGCAAATTTTCTGGTTGTTTTTAGTATTCAATTCCTGCATACTTCAAACGTTTGAAAGCAACTGCTATCATCCATTCAAGTCTAAAGTGATTAAATAGGGGCAGCTGTAACACCCCAAAATTTTCCCTCTTATTTATTATCAACCTCGAGCAGTGTACGCTTCATTCTTGCATCATTCCGCATATCATCGCATCACATTTGAAAAATAAATAAATAAATCATTCATCATCCTTTGCATGAGGTGTGTGGTCGATCGAGGTTTGCCAAACATTGGAGTTCAAGAGAAAAATAATATACCAAAAATAATCCAAACCACTTCCAAGCTAACCAACCAAAAGGGAAGAATTCACCTTTCTCTCCCTTTTCTTTCTGTGTTTCCTTCCACTTTCCTTCCACATCTCCTTTCATTCTTTCCCACTTATTTTTCCACTTCAATTCCACTCCATTTCCCTTGGATGCTTCTCCCATGTTCTACAACATTCTAGAATATTCCAAGGAATATTCCCTCTCCAACCCTAACCCTAACTAACCACCAAACCATAATTTTGGATCCCAAACCTAATTTTTGGGCCCCAAACCTAATTCAATTCCCAAACCTAGCTCCAAGCCTAGCCTCTATATATTCATTAATCACTTCAATGCAAAGGGTTCCCGCAATTTTCCAATTTTTTCACTATCTCACAATCACTTTTTTCTCTCCCACTTTTCCTCCACTTTTTCCCTTTTCACCATAGCTTTTTGAATAAGCTCTTCAAGTTTCACTTTGAAACTTGAAGATCTTGAAGCTTAAGCCTCCAACCTCCATTGATTATGGATTGTAGAAGAAGAAGCTAGTGATTTTTATGAGGATTTCGGCTTATCGGAAGTGCACGGAGGTTCAAGCGCCAAGAACGCATTTATTTTGCGGATTCGTAGTTTTCTTGGTTTTCTCTTCGATCAAGCTCCGATTCTTGCAACATTCACCGAAGCACTTATCCGCTTTGTAGGTTGGTGATCTAAATCACTTCTTCTTTAAGTTATTCTCTTCATCTTGCCACTTTTGGCGTTCTTTAATTGCTTTTCGTTTTGCTTGTGATCGATTTCGTTTCCGTTATGTTTTGCTTGCTATTTGTGATTTTTGATGATTTAGAAGCTAGGTTGTAGCTTGCTATAGGATCTAGCATGTGTAAATAAGCCCCAATTAAGTAGATATTAGTTTTAACATGTTCCTAGGTGTGTTAGAGATCATTAGAAGTGAGTTTGTGGCCAAAAACACTTATTTCTAAACTTTTTTCACATTATGGTTCAGTGTTAACCGGTTAACCATTTGGTTAACCGATTAACGCGTGCGTTTTAGCCACAAATTGCTGCTATTTTAGGTCCGTTAACCGGTTAACCATTTGGTTAACTGGTTAACACTGTTGATTTTTGGATTCTTGGCTTATTTGATAGCTTAGTCCTTGTTTCTAGTACCTCCAATGTTCATACATGTTTAGGTATTGATTTTAGGGAATTGTTGGGTCCATTTCCAGTAGCTAATTCCCCCATTTCGAGTCGTTTCGACGTGTTTCCGTTTATGTTGCGTATTATGCATTTTTGTGTTCCTTTGTGTATAGCTTGATTTCTTGCATTTTGTTGCCATTTTTATGCATCATTTGGCATGTGATAATCATGTTGCATTCTGTTTTAACATATTTGCATTTCATTAAGTCATCTTGCGTTTCATTGTATCAAGGCATGTTGCATTTCACATAATCATATATGTATGTGCATTTGGTTGCATTTGGTTGCATGCTTGATCATAGCATTTACATCAATTCAATTCTGAATTTTGCATTGAGTTTGACATTCTTGTTGATCCATTATATTGCATGTTCATAATCAATGATCATCATGTTCATATACCATGTTCATGTGCCACATTTTTGCATACTTGTTGCATAATCAACCATGTGATGCATTCTTGCATAATCCTCCCAAAAATGTTCACGTTCTTTCATTTATGTATGATGGTCCATGTCCAAATGCATGTTCATATTGAAGTTGATGCATTTTTCATTAAGTTTGTGCATTAAAAATGAAAATAATCAAATCTGGATTTTACATTTCATAGTTGACTTTGCATATAGGTGCTGTAGAATACATGTTGTTTGCATTGTTTGCATGTTGTATTTGACCTTTTACACCTACCTTTTCATGCTGCATGCTGGCTGTAAAAAGTTGATTTGTGTTATGTATTGTTTTCATAGCTGATTGTGTGTTTGAGGGCTGTAATAGGTGCTGAATTTTTGTTTTAGCATTTTTTAGGCACCCTTAAACTTAAGATTGAGTCTAGTTTAGGTCCAAGTTGCCTTAGGAATTTTTTGGTGTGTTTACCTCATTCTTTTTTAATAAATTGAGCACTAATATTTGTTTTGTAGAGGGGAAGATTGAGGTAAGTTTCCTTCAACTCATTCTTTTACCTCCTTTATGCATTTAATTTCATTTACTTTCCATACTTGTGTTTGGTAGGATTTCCCCCTCTTTTGTAGAATCAACTTAACTTCTCTAGGAAGTAAGTTGCATTCTATTTCTTTTCCCTTTACGATTAGAAAACCTCACTAACCATTAGGATCTCCCTTTTGTGCATAATAAATAACTTAGGGTTGGTCTTAGTCCCCCTTAGTTTTGTCCTTTTTCCGACCTGAGTCCTTCTTTCTCACCTCACAAAAGAAAATAAGAAAATACTTAATAAAAACCGAATGTTCTTGTAAGACACGAGACTTTGTTGCGGAGTTCTTATACACGTCCTGTTTCGGGGCGATGTGTAAGTCCCTACCACGATGGATAAGTCTTAGTATGAGAATTTTCACAAACAAATTCAAAACATTTCTCATAAAAGACAATCAACAAAGACATCGCGTCTTCTCTTTTCATCTCCTAATCTTTGCGGACGAATACGACTTGCCTCGACAATTCAAACAGTGATACAGTAAACACCCTCGAGTCAGAGCCGGTAACACCTGAGCTAGAGCTATGGCAACGTCATCCTAAAAAACACAAATAGTTCCCACCTTAGTTAGGTGAACTACGTCGACTCTGATCCTCATTTTCCTGAAGAGGTACGTAGGCAGTGGGGTAGGGCCCATTCGAGCATTCTTTATTTTCCCTATATTTTCCCCATTCTTTCTTTTTATTCTCTTTTTGTTCCCTTTCTCATTTCTCATTCTCATTCCAGTTAGCAGTTCATTTGTTCAGCAGCACTTTATTTTTCTCACCCTTTGAAAACAAAAAAGCAAGCGTGGATCCCGTCGGGTACGACGGATGATCTGGGGTGCTAATACCTTCCCAGGTCGTAACCGACTCCCGATCCCAGATCTTTGGTTCGCAGGACCTTGTCCTTTCCTTCTTCCTCGGGTTTGTGCAACATTACCTTTCCCATTCTTTTGGGATAAAAATGTCTGGCTGACGACTCTACCTTTTCCGCGCCACTTTCGCGTTTGTACTAGGATGAAAATCCCGGGAGCGACAGAAGTGCAGTTAACTGATTCAAGTTGGTTAGAGAGTTTGTTAAGGTGAGTTAAAGTTTGTTTGAACTCGAGTTGATCATGTCCATGAAGCTGGATGGATTTGATTGTGTGCAGTGACACCCATGCTTGCTGTGGTGAGGTTTAATGTAATGCAATGAACTGAACTAATCAGATTGTGCAGTTCTTACAATGAAAATCACTTGAATCTCATCTTGAATTATCAGTGATGTGTATGATAGGCATAATGCATAGGTAGCCATGTGATAATGCACCCTTGGTGAAGTGAACTTATGACCATAGCAAGTTGGATGTAACATAGATGATGCTTTGGATCCTTACCTTACTGAGCAAGAAATCAGATTGCAACCATTGGTTTCATCTTGAACGTTTCTTCATGCACAAGCTACCAATTCATGAAATGTTTGTGATCATTTTGAAGTAGATGCAACATAGAACATGTTTGATGTTCAAACCAAGATGAAACAATGCCTCTAAACCTCTCAAATATATCATTGAAAGTCATGCCATGATACTGTACAACAAGCCTGTACCTCTTGCCTTGCCCTGCGCCCTAGGTCTTGTGCCTGGCCAGTTTCAACCTTCACTCTTTTCCCTCCTATATCTCTTAATCCCTTGATCAAATGAAAAATCTTTGAACATCAAAGTTGTTGGAAACATGGCATTGAACAACTTTGTAGTTCAAAGAAAATTCATTTGAGGCCTCTAACATGGAGAAAATTGACTTGCATTGTGACCAACCACCTGCTTGATGGAATGTCTTGCCTGACACGCGCAGGAGGCAAGGCCTGCCTTGGTTTTTGCCCTAACTTGCCTTGAATTGCACCAACTTTGAATGGTCATATCTCACTCAATTTTGATGCTATGAAAGAGTTCCACCCATGGATTTAAAGCTTAGGATGCCCTCTTTAATTGGATCAAAGTATAATTTTGACTGCCCTCATATTTTGGGAGAATGCCTCTCTTGAAGATGCTGCAAAAATGGCCAAAACTTGCCATTTTTGGAAACCCTAATTTTCCAAAAATGGTAAGTTTTGGTTTTCTTGGTTTCTCTTAATTCCTCCATCATCTCTTGATCAAATTTGCATTTTTATAGGTTATTCGGACTTCCTAACTTATTCAACTTCAGGCAATATAGTTGGTCAACGCGTTCATCAGTATCCAACCAAAAGAAACCGAGTGAGAATGGCTGAACGAATGCAGACTGATCTCAATGAGCTCCGACAGTGGATGGATCAGTTCATGGACATGATGACCAGAATTGCTCAGAATCAAGAGCGTTTTAGGTTGATGGTTGAGCAACCCCATGGGAATGCTAATGCAGGAACCCCGAATGAGAATGTGGATCCTAACGCTGCCCGTAACGGGGGGCCAAATTTAAATGGGACTACGGCCCGTAATGAAGACACTCAGGAAGACCAGTTCACTATACTGGATGCTGATATGGGTAATATGAATAAGGTCAACAATCGAAGGTATGAAGAGCTGGCGGAGAAGATTAAGGCCATGGAATGTCAGAATTCCCTAGGAATCGTTGTAACCAGTCTTGGGTTAGTACTAGGAGTCAGAATCCCTTCTAAGTTCAAGGTGCCATCATTTGATAAGTACAATGGCAGCACGTGCCCTAGAAGTCACATTCGTGCATACTTTGGAAGAATCTCGGCTCACACTGATGACAAGAACCTTTGGATGCATTTCTTCCAAGATAGTCTATCTGGAGCTTCATTGAGCTGGTACATGAAGCTGAGCAGGGTCTCTATCCGATGTTGGAAAGATCTAGCTGAAGATTTTCTCAAGCAGTATCAATACAATATTGATATGGCTCCGAACCACACTCAGTTGCAGAATTTGTCTCAAGGACCTAAGGAAAGTTTCAAGCAGTATGCCCAGAGATGGCGTGAGCTTGCCACACAGGTTCAACCTCCATTGCTCGATCGGGAAATGGCCAATATGTTTATGGGCACCTTGCAAGGTGTTTACTTGGATCGTCTGGCCGCCTGCCCATCCATTGGTTTTTCTAATATTGTCATCGCTGGAGAAAGGATAGAAAACTTTCTGAAATTGGGAAAGATTCAGGATGCAAGCAGTGCTAGTTCTTCTGGTGTGAAGAAACCTTTTGGCAATGGCCAAAGACGAAGAGAAGGCGAGACCAATGCTGTGTATAGGGGCCGAGACAGAGGTCGTTCTCAAGGTTACTACCAAACAGCTGCAGTGACTATTACGCCACAGGTTCAACCACAACCTCAAGGTCATCAATATCAGGCACAAAGACCAAATCAGGAAAGAACAATAGCGAGAAACCGCAGACTTGATCACATCCCATGCCCATATGTTGTATTGCTTCCAGAGCTGCTAAAGTTGAACATGGTCAAGCTTTGTACCATGAGAGCTCCTTCTCTTGATAATCTACCTCAGAATTTTGATGCAAATTCCAGATGCGAATTCCATTCGGGTGCCCAGGGGCACAATATTGAGAAATGTTGGGCTTTTCAGAACAAGGTACATGACCTAATTGACTCCAAGGCGATCAATTTTGCGCCTCACCCAAATGTACTCCAGAATCCAATGCCTAATCAAAATAGAGCCGATGTCACGGTTGTTTTACCAGATGGTCCACGTTAAGCTGGAATCTTCAGGATGCAAATAAAGCCATCAGTATTCAGATACTCTCAGCAATGGCAACAGTTTGTTTGTTTTTCTTCAAAGCATTTTCATCCCTATTGAGGGGAACTACGTCGCTCTGATTCTTCATTGGTCATGGGTCAATGGAGATACGTAGGCAGAAGATCGTCAGGTCTTTCCGAGCAACCTTATAAGACAACTTTACTCTCCAGCTTCACTTTTTCCTTCAGATGTCTCGTGTCAGATTCATAATAACTAGAAGAGGTATGATTGCCATGGTTGGGTATACGGCTGCAAATTGAAGATTACAAGTCTGTGAAAGAGCTATCAATCACTGGAAGTATCCAAGACTGATAGGTCCAAACGGAGTCAAGCCTCCTCAACAATGGCGTTATTCAGTTTCTTTACTGCATTTCCATTTGTAGTTTCTTTTATTTGCTAAACATTTGTATACATGTATGAAAGTTGTTTTCTTTTGAATGTTATCAATAATAAAACTCACATGTTTCTCTTGAAGTAATTCATTCGCATTCACTTATAATTTTGTATGTGTATATTGCAATACCAATTGTCATGCTCAAACTCTATGAAGGAGAATGACGAAGAAATAACGCAAGAATCTCTAATTGTGTGCTCTCGAATAAGACCCTGTTGACGATGTACAAGCTTTTTTTCAAATCCCTAAACACTGGAGATATAAGGAAGATAGACCCTTGCTAACCCCTTTGAGCCCTGAAGTAGGAGTATCTTTTCGCACGAAAAACCCTCGCATGTAACCCAGGGGCAGGGTAGATGTCAGCTAATCGGACCAAGCGTTCAGGCTTTCATAAAGAAGTGTATTTGAAGATCCGTTACATTCCACTATGCTAATCATGAGGTCCAAAGACCAGAAACAACAATGGTTATCCAAATCAAAAGGTCCAAAGGTTAGAAGCCACAATGGTTATCCTTCATCGACCAAAGAATGAGGAAGTCACAACCCTCGCAAAGCAATCAAGACAAACAGTGTCACACGATTTATTCAAAAAAAGAAAGAAATGAAAAGCTCGCTAAGTCAAAAATTGAAAACAAGAGACTTAGGCAAAAATTAGGGCATCTCGCTGGACTTCACAATCAAAGATTCACAAGAATCAGTCCAGGAAAAAGTTAGGGATAAGAAAAATAACGCAAAAGTGAAAGACGAAAAGGATTACACAAGAAAGATCCTTAAGCAAGAACAAATTCGTGTGGCACGGACATGAAAGACAAAGGGGTGATTGACTCCAAATAACAACTTGATTGGTGCCTAAACCGATAGCAGTAATGGTTCCTCGACCGACACAAAACCCTTAAGAAAGGTGAACGCTTGCAAAAATTAGCTGAACATAGGAATGGAGAACATCACGAAGAGGGGTGGGCACAAATAAACTTCGAGCCTATATCATTTGTTTCTACAAACCGTGAACCAGGCCACGATACAACCCTTAAACGTCCTAACTGAAACAGGGTTAATTTGAGAGTGTACTACCACGAGGCCGCGTTCCTGACTCCTATGAGTTGTGCTAAACCTTATTGGTATTGCATGTACATAATTTCATTCAAAAATAATGTCGCATCTTAACCAGTGATTCACTCACAAAGGTTTACGACACTTTTTCAAAACTTCGAGATTAACATGTGTGTTGCATTAGAATTTTCATTCTCAGAATAAACATTTTTCTGTCTGCATACATTTGTTTGGCATCATAAATGGTTCACATGCAGAAATTCAGGCCATAAGCTTAAGCTTGCCAAGTTGAGAAGTCTAAAGCTTCTGAAAGATAGTCACGTCGAGGTGCACTTTTCCGAGAAAGCTCCATTGAGTAAGGACTTTCCCAACCAGTCATGGTAAGAGCCAACCAATCTGGGGCAATTATGTTAAGCAATATCCTCAAGAGTCAGCCAAACTAGGGAAATTACCCCGAGATTCAAATCTCTCCCAGAGCAATTAGTCAATGACTCATACTGGGGCAAGCCACCCAATCGCATGAGGATTCATTCTTTCCCAAAGATGAATAATCGGAAGTTCAGAATACCGGGGCAATTATACTCCTGAAGAATTTAAAGACGCCAAGTCTTTTGTAAAATCCTCTTAAGGTGAGGCCCGAGAAAGCAAATGATCCCTAGCACGAGACCACCTGAAATCTTTCCTCCTCAGCAGGACGCGGTTCAGTTTCGTTATTCCCCAACAGACGCATGGAAGTTATCCCCAGTAAAGTTGTCAAACTTTTCTTCAGCAGGTTTCCTTGATCTTATTTCCCAGCAGATCTCAAACATAATCCTTCTCTTCCCCGGAAGAATAATAAGGACCATCCCTAGCAAGAGTCGTCTTCCCGTAGTGAAGCACTTCTTACAAGAATCCATAAATTCCCGGCAGTTAGCTGAACGGTTCCCTTCCCCACAGAGGTTTGGAAAATTCAGGTAGACAAGAGAGTTCTCCTCAGCAGAGCCTTGACAGGTCTTCCCCCAGCTAAGTCGAAAAGTTGCAGATCACCCAGCGAAGTCTTAAGGGTGAGATTCAATCCCCAGAAGTCTAGGCATCCCCTAGCAGGGCCTTCAAATCTATAGTCCAATTTATTTTTGGCAAAGTGATAAGTCAAGACAGACTAGTCACACTCTTCTCCAGCAGAAATATCGGCAATCATCTGTATTCTCCACAGAGTCAGCAAGGATTTGTTATTTCCGTGTCAGGAATTCCCTTTGTACCTATCTCCCAGTGTCATGGGGCATCATGTCATACAGTTCAACGTATGCATGCTCAATCCAAGGTTGATATCTAAAGTCCACCCGCAGCGTGGCAATTTATTCAAAGTCCAACCGCAGATTGGCCAAAGTCTATCCTCTGGGTGGCAAATTCTCAAAGTCCACCCGCAGCGTGGCAATTTATTCAAAGTCCAACCGCAGATTGTCCAAAGTCCATCCTCTGGGTGGAAAATTTCAAAGTCCAACCGCAGATTGGCTAAAGTCCATCCTCTGGGTGGCAAATTACAAAGTCCAACCGCAGATTGGCCAAAGTTCATCCTCCGAGTGGCGAATTCTTAAAGTCTCCCATAGCGAGTAGCAACCCCCGTAGTGTGGCGAAACATTGAAGTCTCCCGTAGTGAGCCAAAGTCCCCTGTAGTAAACAAAAGTCTCCCGTAGCGAGCAACAGCCCCCGTAGTGTGGCAAAACGCAGAAGTCTCCTGTAGTGAGCAAAAGTCTCCTGTAGTGAGCAGAAGTCTCCCGTAGCTGAGCAATGTGCCCCCGTAGTGTGGCAAATTTTCTAGAAGTCTATCGTAGCTGAGCAATGTGCCCCCGTAGTGTTGTGAACTTTCAAAGTCTCCCGTAGCTGAGCAATGTGCCCCCGTAGTGTGGCGAATTTTCAAAGTCTCCCGTAGTTGAGCAATGTGCTCCCGTAGTGTGGCGAATTTTAAAAGTCTCCCATAGCTGAGCAATGTGTCCCCATAGTGTGGAAAATTTTCTGGAAGTCTCCCGTAGCTGAGCAATGTGCCTCCGTAGTGTGGCGAATTTTCAAAGTCTCCCGTAGCTGAGCAATGTGTCCCCGCAGTGTGGTAGAGTATCCCCGCAGAATGATCAGAAGTCCATCCTCAGGGTGGTAAGGTATCAAAAGTCTCCCATAGCTGAGCAACATATCCCCATAGAGTGGCAGAGTATTGAAATCCCCCGCAGTATGGCGAAGCATTCGGAAAACCACCCGTTGTGTGGCATGTCATTAACATCCCAGCAAAAGTCCACCCGTAGCGTGGCAAATCAGCAATCTCCCAGCGTTATTCCAAAACATTCACTGATTACTACTCTTCACATCCGAGTTCTCCACAAGCAGAGTTCAAATGGTTGGGTTTATTTCCCTTTTCATCTTCCACCGAGTGCAAATTTTCTGGTTGTTTTAAGTATTCAATCCCTGCATACTTCAAACGTCTGAAAGCAACTGCTATCATCCATTCAAGTCTACAATGATTGAATAGGTGCAGCTGTAACACCCCAAAATTTGCCCTCTTATTTATTATCAACCTCGAGCAGTGTATGCTTCATTCTTGCATCATTCCGCATATCATCGCATCGCATTTGAAAAATAAATAAATCATTCATCATCCTTCGCATGAGGTGTGTGGTCGATCGAGGTTTGCCAAACATTGGAGTTCAAGAGAAAAATAATATACCAAAAATAATCCAAACCACTTCCAAGCTAACCAACCAAAAGGGAAGAATTCACCTTTCTCTCCCTTTTCTTTCCGCTTTTCCTTCTACATATCCGTTCATTCTTTCCCTCTTATTTTTCCACTTCAATTCCACTCCATTACCTTGGATGCTTCTCCCATGTTCTACAACATTCTAGAATATTCCAAGGAATATTCCCTCTCCAACCCTAACCCTAACTAACCACCAAACCATAATTTTGGATCCCAAACCTAATTTTTGGGCCCCAAACCTAATTTCATTCCCAAACCTAGCTCCAAGCCTAGCCTCTATATATTCATTAATCACTTTAATGCAAAGGGTTCCTGCAATTTTCCATTTTTTTCACTCTCTCACAATCACTTTTTTCTCTCGCACTTTTCCTCCATTTTTTCCCTTTTCACCAAAGCTTTTTGAATAAGCTCTTCAAGTTTCACTTTGAAACTTGAAGATCTTGAAGCTCAAGCCTTCAACCTCCATTGATTATGGATTGTAGAAGAAGAAGCTAGTGATTTTTATGAGGATTTCGGCTTATCGGAAGTGCACGGAGGTTCAAGCGCCAAGAACGCATTTATTTTGCGGATTCGCAGTTTTCTTGGTTTTCTCTTCGATCAAGCTCCGATTCTTGCAACATTCACCGAAGCACTTATCCGCTTTGTAGGTTGGTGATCTAAATCACTTCTTCTTTAAGTTATTCTCTTCATCTTGCCACTTTTGGCGTTCTTTAATTGCTTTTCGTTTTGCTTGTGATCGATTTCGTTTCCGTTATGTTTTGCTTGCTATTTGTGATTTTTGATGATTTAGAAGCTAGGTTGTAGCTTGTTATAGGATCTAGCATGTGTAAATAAGCCCCAATTAAGTAGATATTAGTTTTAACATGTTCCTAGGTGTGTTAGAGATCATTAGAAGTGAGTTTGTGGCCAAAAACACTTATTTCTAAACTTTTTTCACATTCTGGTTCAGTGTTAACCGGTTAACCATTTGGTTAACCGATTAACGCGTGCGTTTTAGCCACAAATTGCTGCTATTTTAGGTCCGTTAACCGGTTAACCATTTGGTTAACTGGTTAACACTGTTGATTTTTGGATTCTTGGCTTATTTGATAGCTTAGTCCTTGTTTCTAGTACCTCCAATGTTCATACATGTTTAGGTATTGATTTTAGGGAATTTTTGGGTCCATTTCCAGTAGCTAATTCCCCCATTTCGAGTCGTTTCGACGTGTTTCCGTTTATGTTGCGTATTATGCATTTTTGTGTTCCTTTGTGCATAGCTTGATTTCTTGCATTCTGTTGCCATTTTTATGCATCATTTGGCATGTGATAATCATGTTGCATTATGTTTTAACATATTTGCATTGCATTAAGTCATCTTGCGTTTCATTGTATCAAGGCATGTTGCATTTCACATAATCATATATGTATGTGCATTTGGTTGCATTTGGTTGCATGCTTGATCATAGCATTTACATCAATTCAATTCTGAAATTTGCATTGAGTTTGACATTCTTGTTGATCCATCATATTGCATGTTCATAATCAATGATCATCATGTTCATATGCCATGTTCATGTGCCACATTTTTGCATACTTGTTGCATAATCAACCATGTGATGCATTCTTGCATAATCCTCCCAAAAATGTTCATGTTCTTTCATTTATGTATGATGATCCGTGTCCAAATGCATGTTCATGTTGAAGTTGATGCATTTTTCATTAAGTTTGTGCATTAAAAATGAAAATAATCAAATCTGGATTTTACATTTCATAGCTGACTTTGCATATAGGTGTTGTAGAATACATGATGTTTGCATTGTTTGCATGCTGTATTTGACCTTTTACACCTACCTTTTCATGCTGCATGCTAGCTATAAAAAGCTGATTTGTGTTATGTATTGTTTTCATAGTTGATTGTGTGTTTGAGGACTTTAATAGGTGCTGAATTTTTGTTTTAGCATTTGTTTAGGCACCCTTAAACTTAAGATTGAGTCTAGTTTAGGTCCAAGTTGCTTTAGGAATTGTTTGGTGTGTATACCTCATTCTTTTTTAATAAATTGCACACTAATATTTGTTTTGTAGAGGGGAAGATTGAGGTAAGTTTCCTTCAACTCATTCGTTTACCTCCTTTATGCATTTAATTTGCATTTAATTTCATTTACTTTCCATACTTGTGTTTGGTAGGATTTCCCCCTCTTTTGTAGAATCAACTTAACTTCTCTAGGAAGTAAGTTGCATTCTATTTCTTTTCCCTTTAGGATTAGAAAACCTCACTAACCATTAGGATCTCCCTTTTATGCATAATAAATAACTTAGGGTTGGTCTTAGTCCCCCTTAGTTTTGTCCTTTTTCCGACTTGTGTCCTTCTTTCTCACCTCACAAAAAAAAAAGAAAATACTTAATAAAAACTGAATGTTCTTGTACGACACTAGACTTTGTTGCGGAGTTCTTATACACGTCCTGTTTCGGGGCGATGTGTAAGTCCCTACCACGATGGATAAGTCTTAGTATGAGAATGTTCACAAACAAATTCAAAACATTTCTCATAAAATACAATCAACAAAGACATCGTGTCTTCTCTTCTCATCTCCTAATCTTTGCGGACGAATACGACTTGCCTCGAAAATTCAAACAGTGATACGGTAAACACCCTCGAGTCAGAGCCAATAACACCTGAGCTAGAGCTATGGCAACTACATCCTAAAAAACACAAATAGTTCCCGCCTTAGTTAGGCGAACTACGTCGACTCTGATCCTCATTTTCCCGATGAGGTATGTAGGCAGTGGGGTAGGGCCCATTCAAGCATTCTTTATTTTCCCTATATTTTCCCCATTCTTTCTTTTTATTCGCTTTTTGTTCCCTTTCTCATTTCTCATTCTCATTCCAGTTAGCAGTTCATTTGTTCAGCAGCACTTTATTTTTCTCACCCTTTGAAAAAAACAAGCAAGCGTGGATCCCGTCGGGTACGGCGGACGATCTGGGGTGCTAATACCTTCCCAGGTCGTAACCGACTCCCGATCCCAGATCTTTGGTTTACAGGAACTTGTCCTTTCCTTCTTCCTCGGGTTTGTGCAACATTACCTTTCCCATTCTTTTGGGATAAAAATGTCTGGCTGGCGACTCTACCTTTTCCGCGCCACTTTCGCGTTTGTACTAGGATGAAAATCCCGGGAGCGACAGAAGTGCAGTTAACTGATTCAAGTTCGTTAGAGAGTTTGTTAAGGTGAATTAAAGTTTGTTTGAACTCGAATTGATCATGGCCATGAAGCTGGATGGATTTGATTGTGTGCAGTGACACTCATGCTTGCTATGGTGAGGTTTAATGTAATGCAATGAAGCTGAACTAATCAGATTGTGCAATGCTTACAATGAAAATCACTTGAATCTCATCTTGAATTATCAGTGATGTGTATGATAGGCATAATGCATAGGCAGCCATGTGATAATTCACCCTTGGTGAAGTGAACTTATGATCATAGCAAGCTGGATGTAACATAGATGATTCTTTGGATCCTTACCTTGCTGAGCAAGAAATCAGATTGCAACCATTGGTTTCATCTTGAACTTTTCTTCATGCACAAGCTACCGATTCATGAAATGTTTGTGATCATTTTGAAATAGATGCAACATAGAACATGTTTGATGTTCATACCAAGATGAAACAATGCCTCTAAACCTCTCAAATATATCATTGAAAGTCATGCCATGATACTGCACAACAAGCCTGTACCTCTTTCCTTGCCCTGCGCCCTAGGGCTTGTGCCTGGCTAGTTTCAACCTTCACTATTTTCCCTCCCATCTCTCTTAATCCCTTGATCAATGAAATATCTTTGAAAATCAAAGTTGTTGGAAACATGGCAATGAACAACTTTGTAGTTCAAAGAAAATTCATTTGAGGCCTCTAACATGGAGAAAATTGACTTGCATTGTGACCCACCACCTGCTTGAGGGAATGTCTTGCCTGACGCGCGCAGGAGGCAAGGCATGCCTTGGTTTTTTCCCTAGCTTACCTTGAATCGCACCAACTTTGAATGGTCATATCTCACTCAATTTTGATTCTATGAAAGAGTTCCACCCATGGATTTGAAGCTTAGGATGCCCTATTTGATTGGATCAAAGTATAATTTTGGCAACCCTCATATTTTGGGAGAAGGCCTCTCTTGAAGATGCTGCAAAAATGGCCAAAACATGCCATTTTTGGAAACCCTAATTTTCCAAAAATGGTAAGTTTTGGTTTTCTTGATTTCTCTTGATTCCTCCATCATCTCTTGATCAAATTTGCATTTTTACAGGTTATTCGGACTTCCTAACTTATTCAACTTCAGGCAATATAGCTGGTCAACGCGTTCATCGGTATCCAACAAAAAGAAACCGAGTGAGAATGGTTGAATGAATGCAGACTGATCTCAATGAGCTCCGACAGAGGATGGATCAGTTCATGGACATGATGACCGACATTGCTCAGAATCAAGAGCGTCTTAGGTTGATGGTTGAGCCACCCCATGGGAATGCTAATGCTGGAACCCCGAATGAGAATGTGGATCCTAACGCTGCCCGTAACGGGGGGCCAAATCTAAATGGGACTGCGGCCTGTAATGAAGACACTCAGGAAGACCAGTTCACTATACTGGATGCTGATATGGGTAATATGAATGAGGTCAACAATCGAAGGTATGAAGAGCTGGCGGAGAAGATTAAGGCCATGGTATGTCAGAATTCCCTGGGCATCGATGTAACCAGTCTTGAGTTAGTACCAGGAGTCAGAAGTGAAACCCTAATTTGGCCCCTTTTATCAGGAGATGTTGCACTGCTTGCCTCCTTTGATCAATTCAAATATTTCTATGGCTTATGGCTTCAAGTGAAGACTTGTGGGATGTTATGAACCATTTGCACAAGGTTGAGAAGCTTTATGGCCACTTGGTTGCCTTTGTATAGCCTTCAATTGCTCCAATCAAATATCACATGCCTATGCCTCAGCTATGATACACATAATGCAATGTTTTTGATTATTTCATGAATTTATTTATGCTAAATGCTATGCAAAATGTTGAGGAAATGAGAGGGCAAGTTTTGAGGTATTACAGCTGCCCCTATTCAATTATCTGCAAGCCTGGACGAATAATTGCAACAACTTTTAGACGTTCAAGGTATTGAGTGATTGGATACTCGAATAGGACCTGGAAATTTGAACTCTGGGGATGAGAGAAGTGTCATATGCTTTTTATTATTTTTCTGTTTTGACCTCTGAATAGGTAGCGGGAATAGAACCAGGCGGAACGTGATCATTGTACAAAATGAGAACCTACGACGTGACTACTGAGCGAATCAAGCCACAAAATGGGAGCTTGTTGTACAAAACAGGGCTTAGAACGAGACCATTGTACAAAACAGAACTCGAAGTGACCGCTGAGCGAATCAAACCACGGAAAGGGAGCCTGTTGTACAAAATAGGGCTTAACGAAGCGACTGCTGAGCGAATCAAGCCACAGAAAGGGAGCCTGTTGTACAAAACAGGGAATAACGAGACCATTATACAAAACGGAACTCGAAGTAACTGCTGAGCGAATCAAGCCACGAAAAGGGAGCCTGTTGTACAAAATAGGGCTTAACGACGCGATTGCTGAGTGAATCAAGCCACGGAAAGGGAGCCTGTTGTACAAAACATGGCTTAACGATGCGACTGCTGAGCGAATCAAGCCACAGAATGAGAGCCTGTTGTACAAAACCAGGCTTGAAAACAACGCGACTGCTGAGCGAATCAAGCCACAAAAAGGGAGCCTGTTGTACAAAAACAGGGCTTAACGAGACCATTGTACAAAACGAAACTCAAAGGTAATGACAAAAAAATGACTTGGAAAGACAAGGATGTCTGGCAGATGGTATGAGTATCCCGTGTGGGAGGTATCCCAGATTCAAAAGATGTTTACAGGTCGTGTATAATATACCTCAAAACTGGCTCATGCTGGCATGCACATGTTTGGATTTATGGCGTAATACTCCATGATGATGGAAATGCTACGCTTTGGAGGATGCAAATGTAATGACGATTATGCATATGCAAATGCAAATAGATCTCCTGACAAGGAGACTGCAAGTATTACAGGTGGATTGATTGGGGAGAAATGATGATCACTTCATTGATATGGTTAATCCTCGTGAAGAGAAAACAACTATGCAGGGAACGTTGTTAATGACACACCAGCTCTGAACTTCCGCCATTGCCAAAAATAAATTGGACTTTGATTAGAGAGCCAAGACCCTACTAGAGATGTACTATGATGTGGCTGGGAATCAGAGGTATGGCACTGCTGTGGTAACAAACTGCTGGGAGGAAGGAACTCCTTGCACTGCTAGGGATTGCCCCTGTATTGAAAAGAAACTTCTGCTTGGGGAGGAAAAACGTCTTTTGTCATCACTGCTGGGGAAGAATTTCAACTTCACTTCTACTGGGGATAACAGGAGACACGCGGGAAGGCACCTGTTTTTGTTCAAGTAAGTTGTTGAGATAATCCTCTTGGAATCTCACTTTAGCTCCGCTAACAACGTCTGTACCTGCACCTGCGAAAACACAACCGATAGTGCCTACAACATAGAGAATTAGTTTGGACCTATATGCCCCAGGCTCATGGCATGAATCACCATTCTGGCCACTTAACACCCTTTTTAGAGTTGTATTATATGTTTCTGTCCTCCTGCATGAGTTAGAAAGCATTCGAATGTTCACAACACAATATAGATCACAACTTGCTGGACGTTTTTGCAATCGATCAATGTTAGATGAAAAACAAAAACAAAAGCAACTTGTCATAAATTGACTGAAATTGAATTTTATTGATTTGGAAAATGGCCATGAATAGGCATTACATCCGGAAGCAATTCCCTGGAAAGAGGAAATAGCCAAAAAGGAAAGAAGACTACCCTATTGGCAATGTGAAAAATGGAACTCATCAAGTTTCGACTTGGCTATGACTTGTATATCTTCAAGAATATCCGCTTGCTCTGCCCCTTGAGAAAGGTGATTGAACTGTTCTTCAACCCTTAGAATAACCTTAGTTGCAGATGGATTACGAATTTCGTAGATTCCAGTCGTTCGTGTTAGTCCCTTTTTTGCGTGGATCGCCTTTTCGGGTTTTCAATCCACCAGGATACCCTTTTTTGTCTGAGCTGTCCGATCTAGCTTTTTCAACTCAGTAGGTGTACATTTTTTCCAATATTTCCCTAATTTTTGCCCGAGCCTTTTATTCTATTTTTGGCTCGCCGGGATGCCCATTTTTGCCTGGATCTTTATTTTGTTTTTTATCTAGCGGGTCTTTTTACACGAAGTATTTTCTTACTGTGTCTATGTTGACAGGGGAATGGAAGTCTTCTCCATCCATGGTTGTTAGCATCAAGGCTCCGCCCGAGAAAACCTTTTTAACCACAAATGGTCCTTCATAATTGGGTGTCCATTTGCCCCTGTGATCGTTGAGAGGAGGAAGAATCCTTTTCACTACTAGGTCACCTGGTATGTACCTTTGAGGTTGTACCTTCTTGTCGAAGGCCTGTTTCATGCGCCGTTGATACAATTGTCCATGGCATACCTCTGTTAGGCATTTCTCTTCAATGAGGCTCAGTTGGTTGTATCTGGATCGGAGCCACTCAAATTCATCTAGCTTAATGTCCATCATTAACCTCAACGAGGGGATCTCCACTTCGATTGGTAGGACTAACTCCATACCATATACCAATGAGAACGGGGTTGCCCCTGTCGAGGTACGCACTGACGTCCGGTACCCATGTAGCGCAAATGGAAACATCTCATGCCAGTCTTTGTATGTCATAACCATTTTCTGCATGATCTTCTTGATGTTCTTGTTGTCCGCCTCGACAGCGCCATTCATCTTCGGGCGATATGGCGAAGAGTTATGATGCTCTATTTTGAAATCCCTACACAAGCCAGCCATCATCTTGTGTTGAGGTTATAACCATTATTGTTAATGCTATTATTTTATGATTGGCATTATGTTTGGTAAAACTAATATGGCTGGAAAATGTTGAATAAGAAGTTCCATATTAACATGGTATAGAATCTGGAAGAAGATGTTGAAACATGATGTCCTGACATGGTGGCACAGATAAATGTGGAAGTTGTCAAAGAAGATGTTGAATTCAGTTCAGAATGTCCTATCAGATGTTGGGACATTATCAAACAGAGTATAAGAACTTAATTCAGGATGTCCCAACAGATGTTGTCATATGTTACAGTCAGATGTCAAAGAAGATGTTGAAACATCTGCAAATGTCATGACAAAATTACTGTCATATGTTACAGACAGATGTCAAAGAAGATGTTGAAACATCTGCAAATGTCATGACAGAATTACTGTCATATGCTACAGACAGATGTCAAAGAAGATGTTGAAACATCTGCAAATGTCATGACAGAATTACTGTCATATGCTACAGACAGATGTCAAAGAAGATGTTGAAACATCTGCAGATGTCATGACAGATGTCAAAGAGAATGTTGAAACATCTGCAACTGTCATGACAACATTACTGTCATATGTTACATATAGATATCAAACAAGAAGTGTTGAACTTAGTTCAGGATGTCACACCAGATGTTGTGACACTGTCAAACAGAGTAACAGTTAATGAACTTAAGTCAAGATATCAGGATGTCACACCAGATGTTAGGACATTGTATCAGTTGATGGAATAAGTTCAGTTTACAGGATGTCACATCAGATGTTGTGACATTGTATCAGTAAATGAAGTAAGTTCAGTTTTTCAGGATGTCCCAACAGATGTTGAGACATCTCAGACCTGCTACCAGAATTAATTAATGCATAACAGAACTGAGTAAATTCAGGGGAATCTATCTGGAATTAATTATGGATGGACAAAAACAGAACAAGGCGCATCTGTAGGGAGAGTTGTTATGAAACTTCAGCATAATCAGATGAACTAAATCACCTAGAATCTAGGAAGTAACAAACCCTAATTCAAGGTGATGACATTGGATTTATCAGATCTGAATTATGCAGAATATTCTGGAGATATTATGCAATCATATGTGGTGCTGATCTAGAAGATCTTAAAGACTCAATTTAAATTGAAGACAAATATTGAAAAATATAGGTTTCTATATTTAGAGATATTTTAGGAGTTGAAGATCTTTTGGAATATTTGTAGCAGATATTTCTGCATATTTGTAGCAGATATTTCTGCATATTTGTAGCAGCTATTGTTGTGATTGTTTAGGCCCAAATCCAGTTGGGAATAGGTTATAAAAGAAACCCTGTAACCTAGTTTAGAAAAAAAACCCGATCAACCAAAAATGTAAACATTATTAGGGTTGTGTCCTTGTGTCAGCCGTGCATAACAAGTAACTCTATTGTGGCTGTTTCACTTGTGATTCTCGAAGCTTGTAAGCAAGAGAAGTTTTGTGACTTGATTGAAACTGTGAAGTAAGATCAAGCTGTTTTGTTTGAAGTATGACTTCAATTTTATTAAACTTGTAAACAAGATCACTGTGTGATTGAGGGGGAGTGAGTAGGCTACTCTTATCTAAGTTGTGTCTTAGGTAGAAATTGCATTGGGTAGTTATTAAGTGATAGATTAAACAGGGTGGTTTAAGTCTAGAATTAATATTACTTATAGTGGATTTCCTCCTGGCTTGGTAGCCTCCAGATGTAAGTGTGGTTATACACTGAACTGGGTTAACAATTCTGATGTGTTCTTTATATCTTTTATGTTTTATGCAGTACCTGAACTAAATGTCCTATCAGATGTCCCAACATCCTGAAGCATGTTTGACTCTGATATATCAGAATTATTTAAGTACTGATATGTATGCCTTACCATGTTTATAAGTAACAGATAAGATGTATCAACATCATATTTGACATCTGAGTCTGTCATACCAGAATTTCAATTGGTATCAGAGCAGGCATCCTGGTCTGTTTCTGGATGAGATCTAAGGGGGATACTTTCTGGTTCATGGTAAAGGAAGAAGGGTGATATAATGAAAAGCTGTTGGAACTTGAAAGGTTCATATTGGAATTTGAATGGTCCCTAGAAGTGGAGGATGGACTATTCATCATATGGTGTATATTGGACCAGTCTGGTGTTATCAGGGCTGGAAATTTGTTGGTGAAGTGATGTGTAGCTATGATGTCAGACAGAATGTCCTGACATCTTGGTTCAGAGAATTCTATATTTGAAGGAGGCTTGTATTTTGTTTTCTGTGAGAGCTGGAGAACACTTAGTTCAGAATGTTGTGGTTCTTGATGAAAGAAGAGGTTAGAGCCAAAAACAAAAGAGTATAATTATCAAATCTTTCATGCGGGAGTGAAAATCTTGATAAGTTATCTCTTAAGCTTATTTATGGTGACCTAATGAGGATATTCTTCCTGGTTATGGTGTCCTATGTTGTTTAGGTATAGCTGGAGAAAATCTCTCTTGTGAAGATACATGTTTATGATTGTCTAAATCATGAACTGAAGGAAGTTTCATCAAGAAAGAAGCTGAATTGATATGTCAATCCTAATGGCTTGACACCACACTACACATCAACAGTTTTTGGTAAATGTTGAATTAAAGACCTAAAAGATTGTTTTTTTTTGGGATTTATGTAGCTATGAAGCTGAATACTCCTTGAGATGCTACTGTCTATTGTATGTGTGCAAAGTATCTTTCATAATGTTATAGCACTTCAGTTGGAGCTAATTGAAGAAAAGATAGTAATTTTGAAAGCAATAATGTTTCAGAACCAAGCTTAGTTTTGTGTTCCAGAAGAAGGAAACTGGTGTGATATCCTGCTAACATGATGGATGCTCTGGGTGCTAGACAAATGTGTGATGATCACATATGTTTGGAACCTACTCCTAACCTGGAAGAGGAGGCATCTATGCTACATGTTGAAGACTTAGATAATGACTCTGACACAGAGATCATTGCTTCTGTGGACCCTAGCATAGCCAAAAGGCTTAGGGCTAGAAAGGAAAAGAAGACTGCAAGACATTCAACTCCTGAAAAGAAGCAGCCTACTCCAAAGAAAGACAAGGCCAAAGTGGTATTTAGTCCTACTAAACAATGGAGCAAGGTGAATACCCAAAAGAGGAAAGTTGTAACTCCACCAGATTCAGATGTTGAAGAGGATGTTCCAACATCCCAACCAAAGAAGAAACCAGCACCCTCAAGGTCCACCTCTGCTATTCCAGAAGCTCCTCTGGACAATGTTTCATTCCATCATATGTCAAGTGTGAGCAGATGGAAATCTGTATACCAAAGAAGGGTAGCACTTGAAAGAGAGCTGGGCAGCAATGCACTTGAGTGCACTGAGGTAATTGACCTAATTTCTTCTGCTGGTTTATTCAAAACAGTATCCAGGTATCCTCACTGAGAAGGATTCAGTATGCAAAAGAAAAAGTCCTCTGGCCTTCCATTACAAACTTTTCTTGAGCCATCATGTTGCTGATGTTGAAGCTTCCACTAGGACATTTGCTGGACCTTCAAAAGCAAAGACTCCCATATCCAAATCTGCCTTGATTGTAGATCTGAAAAACACTTGCAAAAAGCTGGATGCCAGGAAGAAAAAGCTTGAGGAAGTAATTCAAAGGCTGGAGCTGGAAGAGGTTGCTCAGAATACTAATGAATTTGATGATGAATCTGAAGATGAAGAAGCTTCTAAATGTATTTACAAATGTGGATGATAAATGCATGACTTTGGTCATGATTAAAGCTAGCAATGTGACCAACAATTGCTAGAAGCAAGGGAAGAATGTCAGATTGAGAAGTCTGATCAGAATGGTTGTTGAACTAGTAGTCTCTTCCACTATTAGTCATGGATAGTGGCAGTATAAACCCTTTGTAGCAAGCAAACTAAGAGCATCTGTTTTGGAATATAAAATCAAGTGTGGATATTTATCAGTTGTGCTCTTTGTATGTTCATCAGGGGTGTGAAATTGAGAATTAGTGGAGTACATGCTCAGCTGGAGTATTGTTTATCCATGACATGAGGAGATCTTGCTAATCTTATCTGGAGCTAACCTTAAAATCCTTCAAAAGTAAAAGATCAGATTATATAGAACTATCTGATAAGGTATTATACAAGGATTTAAGATCAATTGTTGTTTGTGGAATTCACAAATATTTGATTGATTTTCCTTGTGATTCAAGATTGGTGATGTTCAAAAAGATGTTGGAACATCTTATCATTAGAGTTTGTGCAGAATCATGGGAGAGGTATTGCATAAGCTGTAGCATTGGCTTCAGTCTTGTGTGACAGGAGTTATGTATTTCTGGAAAGTTTCTTGGCAAGAACTTGTCTGGATATTGTTGATTCTGAAGATGGAGATGAAAGACCATGAACATATCATAATCTTGGTGACTACTTGGATTGGTTTATTTCTGATCTAGGTGTAGTCCAGAATGCTCATCATGGAGTTAAGATAGGTGGAGATATCATAAATTTGTTTAGACTGCCTTACTCAAGGAAAGGTGGCATCCTTGGTATAGTTTTGAGGTGTAGTTCTTAACTATTCCTTCTGAATAATCAGACAATGGCAGGTTTGAAGACTTTGGAGAAACATTGGAAGTTTCTCATCAATATGTGTTATTGGTAAGAACTTCTGCAAAACCAATAGAATGGAGGTTGTTTACTCAAACTTGATGGATAAATCAAGTCTATGAGAGCATGGAACTCTTGTTCTATAAAGGAAGGAGGTTCTTTCAAGTGGCAGAAGAAGGAACTGAATTTAACAGATGGATGTGGGCTAATAATGTTTAAACATCTAGAGTCTAATTGGTGAAGATCAACTTCTTTGATCAGGATATCTTTGGAAGATTTATTATAAACGTGAAGAAGACAAAAGTGGCAATTGGCTTTTTCATATGAGGATTCATAAAGAAGGTTATCAAATTGTGGTAATTGGTTGATCTTTAAAGTGGATTCGAAGAATCAAGATAATCAGAGTGTGGCAGTTGGTTGTTCTTGAGGATTGTCTTGGAACAAATTGCTCTTGGGCAGAGGAGTGATGAGTTGAAGACTCAAGAGGATTTATTCTTCTTGAAGGTGGATGAGAGTTTATCACTCTTTCTGGATTTCTGATTCTAACTGGTGGCACAGTGTAGTTGAAGATTTTCAGTTCTTGGATTACTATGCTATAGTAAGTCTAGTTGGTGGAGCACATCTAGGATCATGGTGATAAGGTCTTGGTGTATGAAAAATGTTCTAACTAAGTGTTAGTACATTATCTGGGGTGTTTATCTACATAGTTCTATTATTAGACTACCTAATCATATGGGAGAATGATGAAGTAGATGATCTATATTGAAAGAAACATGTAGAAGAGACTGGAAGTGTTCCTCATGCTAAAAAGCCAAGAACTCCAAAAAGATCAAGTTTTCAGCAAGACCAAAGGCATACCTTCACCATTGTACAACACTCCAAAAGCTTCTGAATATGTGGATGATTCCATAAAGGAGTTGGTAACCAATATCCTATCTGAGCAAAGAGTGGTAAGTGGCATATCTATCCCTCTGAATACTATGCCAGCCCCACAAGAAGATCAACAAACTCAGGCTGCAAAGGACACTCCTGCTCAACAGGATGTCCCAATAGATGTTGAAACATCTGAGGACCAGAAAAAGGCCTTCAATAATTGTGATAAAGAAGCATCTGAGGATCAGCACAAGGCCTCAACTGAATAGCACATCTTTGTTGATCCACCAGAAGTATATCAGGTATTGATTGCTTGGAAGTTTGTTTGTGGACATTCATTCTAATTTCATAATTAGTTTGGATGTGTTTTATCTGGATTGTATGGCCTTTGGTGTGTAAAGGCTTAGTGTCAAGAACCTGTGTGCTAGTAGATGTTCATCTTGTGTAGTCTGTGGTAACTACAAACCCAGAAAGGAATCAGGTATGCTTTGGTACAAGAAGTGAATGTGTTCGATTGGGAATTGAACAGAGAGGGAGCTCTTGAAGACATGAAGATGCGTCTTATGTTTTCCTTTCATTATTGTACAGAGAAGCATGGAGTATCCTAGATAGGGGGAGTGTGTTACAAGTATGTGCACTTGATTTTGTGGTGTTAAGGGGGAGTAATACCTTAACTAGATAAGGAGAATCCTAAGAGTCTAGAAGGCTATATTATATAAAGCTGCTCTCTGCAGTTTATGTTTGATTCTTGAGGAATTGTGAAGCTTGTGTGTGTTTCAAGCTTATGGAGATTATATACCTCTATTTTTATTATGGTACCTTTGTCTTTTTATGGCTAAAAAGGGGGAGAAGTAATAGTGTGAGGTCTGATATGAAGATGTGATGTTAAGGAACTTCTACATAAGGTACTACTACACCTGTATGTAAATTAGTTTTAGCCAAAATAAGCCAAAGGGGGAGATTGTTAATGCTATTATTTTATGATTGGCATTATGTTTGGTAAAACTAATATGGCTGGAAAATGTTGAATAAGAAGTTCCATATTAACATGGTATAGACTCTGGAAGAAGATGTTGAAACATGATGTCCTGACATGGTGGCACAGATAAATGTGGAAGTTGTCAAAGAAGATGTTGAATTCAGTTCAGAATGTCCTATCAGATGTTGGGACATTATCAAACAGAGTATAAGAACTTAATTCAGGATGTCCCAACAGATGTTGTCATATGTTACAGTCAGATGTCAAAGAAGATGTTGAAACATCTGCAAATGTCATGACAAAATTACTGTCATATGTTACAGACAGATGTCAAAGAAGATGTTGAAACATCTGCAAATGTCATGACAGAATTACTGTCATATGCTACAGACAGATGTCAAAGAAGATGTTGAAACATCTGCAAATGTCATGACAGAATTACTGTCATATGCTACAGACAGATGTCAAAGAAGATGTTGAAACATCTGCAGATGTCATGACAGATGTCAAAGAGAATGTTGAAACATCTGCAACTGTCATGACAACATTACTGTCATATGTTACATATAGATATCAAACAAGAAGTGTTGAACTTAGTTCAGGATGTCACACCAGATGTTGTGACACTGTCAAACAGAGTAACAGTTAATGAACTTAAGTCAAGATATCAGGATGTCACACCAGATGTTAGGACATTGTATCAGTTGATGGAATAAGTTCAGTTTACAGGATGTCACATCAGATGTTGTGACATTGTATCAGTAAATGAAGTAAGTTCAGTTTTTCAGGATGTCCCAACAGATGTTGAGACATCTCAGACCTGCTACCAGAATTAATTAATGCATAACAGAACTGAGTAAATTCAGGGGAATCTATCTGGAATTAATTATGGATGGACAAAAACAGAACAAGGCGCATCTGTAGGGAGAGTTGTTATGAAACTTCAGCATAATCAGATGAACTAAATCACCTAGAATCTAGGAAGTAACAAACCCTAATTCAAGGTGATGACATTGGATTTATCAGATCTGAATTATGCAGAATATTCTGGAGATATTATGCAATCATATGTGGTGCTGATCTAGAAGATCTTAAAGACTCAATTTAAATTGAAGACAAATATTGAAAAATATAGGTTTCTATATTTAGAGATATTTTAGGAGTTGAAGATCTTTTGGAATATTTGTAGCAGATATTTCTGCATATTTGTAGCAGATATTTCTGCATATTTGTAGCAGCTATTGTTGTGATTGTTTAGGCCCAAATCCAGTTGGGAATAGGTTATAAAAGAAACCCTGTAACCTAGTTTAGAAAAAAAACCCGATCAACCAAAAATGTAAACATTATTAGGGTTGTGTCCTTGTGTCAGCCGTGCATAACAAGTAACTCTATTGTGGCTGTTTCACTTGTGATTCTCGAAGCTTGTAAGCAAGAGAAGTTTTGTGACTTGATTGAAACTGTGAAGTAAGATCAAGCTGTTTTGTTTGAAGTATGACTTCAATTTTATTAAACTTGTAAACAAGATCACTGTGTGATTGAGGGGGAGTGAGTAGGCTACTCTTATCTAAGTTGTGTCTTAGGTAGAAATTGCATTGGGTAGTTATTAAGTGATAGATTAAACAGGGTGGTTTAAGTCTAGAATTAATATTACTTATAGTGGATTTCCTCCTGGCTTGGTAGCCTCTAGATGTAAGTGTGGTTATACACTGAACTGGGTTAACAATTCTGCTATGTTCTTTATATCTTTTATGTTTTATGCAGTACCTGAACTAAATGTCCTATCAGATGTCCCAACATCCTGAAGCATGTTTGACTCTGATATATCAGAATTATTTAAGTACTGATATGTATGCCTTACCATGTTTATAAGTAACAGATAAGATGTCTCAACATCATATTCGACATCTGAGTCTGTCATACCAGAATTTCAATTATCATTAATGATTCTTTCGGGGATTCCATACCAACAAATAATATCTCTTTTGATAAACTGGGCTACCACTTGTTTAGTAACATTGGCATAAGACGCTGCTTCGACCCACTTCGTGAAATAGTCTATAGAAACCAGGATGAAGCAGTGAGCGTTGGAAGTTGTTGGCTCAATCTTGCCAATAATATCAATTCCCCACATGGAGAACAACCAAGGTGAAGACATGACACTCAATGGATTCGGAGGCACATGGACTTTAATAGCATAAATCTGGAACTTGTGACATTTGCGGGAATATTTACAGCAGTCAGATTCCATGGTGATCCAATAGTATCCCGATCTCTACAATTTCTTAGCCATAGCATATCCTCCAACATGGGAACCAAAGGAGCCTTCATGAACCTCTTGCATCAACAGGTCTGCTTCGTGCCTATCCACGCATGTGAGCAGAACTATGTCGAAGTTTCTCTTATATAACACATCATCTTGATTCAAAAAGAATCCACCTGCTAGCCTCTTGAGAGTTTTCTTGTCTGTATTGGATGCCCCGGTCGGGTATTCTTGAGACTTCAAGAATTGTTTGATATCATGATACCAAGGTTTTTTATCTTCACAATTATCAACTGCAAAGACATAGGCAGGTCTTTCAAGACGGGAGACCATGATTCGAGGCACATAGTTCTCTTGACAAACTTTAATCATGGATGATAAAGTTGCTAGAGCATCAGCGAACTGATTTTCATCTCGAGGAATATAACTCAGCTTGACATTGGTGAAGAAAGTTAACAGCCTCCTGGTATAATCCCTGTAAGGAACCAAGTGAGGTTGATGAACTAACCATTTGCCATTGACTTGGTTCACCACCAGAGCAGAATCTCCGAAGATCTCGAGGTTCTTGATTCGCAAGTTGATTGCCTCTTCGACCCCCATGATGTAAGCTTCATATTCTTCCTCATTGTTAGTGCATTCGAAAGTCAATCGAGCAGCTAAAGGTGTATGGACCCCTTCCGGCGAGATGATAACTGCACCCACTCTGTTTCCGTTTACATTCACAGCTCCATCAAACATCAACTTCCATTTGGATTCAGGGTCTGGCCCCTCCTCCGGAAGTGGCTCTTCACAGTCTTTCAACTTGAGGAACATGATGTCCTCATCCGGAAACTCAAATTTCATGGATTGATAATCGTCAATTGGCTGTTGAGCCAGGTATTCAGACAACACACTCCCTTTGATTGCATTTTGCAAAGTGTACTAGATATCATACTCTGTTAGAATCATCTGCCATCGGGTTACCCTTTCTGTTAGAGTTGGCTTCTCGAAGATATATTTCACAGGGTCCATCTTGGAAATCAGGAAGGTGGTGTAAGTTAGCATGTACTGTCTTAGTCGGCGAGCAGCCCATGCCAAAGCGCAACAAGTTTTCTCGAGTAGTGAATAACGTGTCTCACAATCAGTAAACTTTTTGCTAAGGTAATAAATGGCGTGCTCTTTTTGACCAGACTCATCCTAATGACCCATCACACACACCCATCGATCCTTCGAGTACGGTAAGATACATGATTAAGGGTCTCCCTGGTACTGGAGGCATGAGACTCGGAGGTTCTAGCAAGTACTCCTTGATTCGGTCGAATGCTTGTTGGCAGTCTTCATTCCATTTTATAGCCTGATTCTTCCTCAGAAGTTTGAAGATAGGCTCACACGTGGCAGTTAGGTGAGAGATAAACCGTGCAATGTAGTTTAGTCTCCCCAAGAAACCACGTACTTTCTTTTCAGTCTTTGGCTCAGGCATCTCCAGGATGGCTTTTACTTTGGCTGGGTCAACCTCAATTCCCCGCTCACTAACAATGAAACCCAGTAACATGCCGAAACGTACCCCAAAAGTGCATTTGTTCGAATTCAACCTCAATCTGAACTTCCGGAGTCTGTCAAACAACTTTGCTAGATTAACCAAGTGCTTTTCCTCTGTTTGGGATTTTGCTATCATATCATCAACATAGACCTCAATCTCATGATGAATCATGTCGTGAAATAGCGTCATGATTTCCCGTTGGTGTGTGGCTCCAACATTCTTAAGACCAAACGGCATGACCTTATAACAGAAGGTGCCCCAAGGCGTGATGAAGGTAGTCTTTTCCATATCATTGGGAGACATCTTAATTTGATTATAACCTGAAAAACTCGTCCTTGAAAGAGAACACATAAAATTGAGCAGTATTGTCAACAAGCACATCTATATGAGGCAGAGGGAAATCATCTTTAGGGCTGGCCCGGTTCAAATCTCTGTAGTCTACACACATCCTGACTTTACCGTCTTTTTTAGGGACCGGCATATATTGGCAACCCATGGAGGGTAGCTAGTCACCGCTAAGAAACCAGCATCGAATTCCTTCTGTACTTCCTCTTTGATCTTGATTACCATATCGGGGCGTGTGCGCCTCAAATTTTTCTTCACTGGCAGGAAGTCTCCTCTCAAAGGCAGCTTATGTACCACAATATCAGTATCTAAACTAGGCATGTCTTGGTAAGACTAGGCGAAGATATCAAAGTATTCTCGAAGCATGGCGATTAGACGAGTCTTAATAGATTCTTCTAATGCGGCCCCGATCTTTACCTCTTTCTTGTCCTCCTCGGTACCTAGGTTTATCACTTCAACGGCCTCTTCATGCGGCTGAATCATCTTTTCCTCCTGTTTAAGTAGTCTGGCTAACTCTTCAGGTAGTTCGCAATCTTCTTCACCTTCCTCATCGGCTTGGTAAATCAGATTGTCAAAGTCATATTTAGCCATAGCAGTGGCGTCATTGATAAGACCCAGTGAAGAGCACCTGCATGAATGATGATTCATTCAAGGATTTAGAAAGAGCTTGAAAAAAGAAAAACATTGCTACTTTTAAAACTTTTCTTTCTTGTAGAAAACAAAAGCAAAAAATGAAAGACAAGGAACAACATGGATGAATGCAAAACGTCGGCTTTATTAATGATTATGGTCTTATGTTAGGAACAAAAGAACCCTTACAATAAGCTATTATGCCCCGGGCAAGGCATATCGCTTGAGTACAGGAAAGACAAAAGCAAAAATCATTACTCTTCAAAGGAAGTGACTGAAATGAGCCTTTCAGATGACCAATTATTAAGCTGAGTCTCTGGAGCACAAGGTTTGATCCACCTGTCCAAATCACAATCACTATCACCTGTGTCATCTTGCATTGCACTGATACTCCTATAATCAACCATTCCTGCACTCGTGAAGGTAATCGGGCCTTGACGACCTCTGGCGTTGTGTTCAGATGATGGCTGCCCAGGATGGTAGCCAACACCAAACATGTCATTCTTTTATGATACTTCTACTAGCTTACCCCAACCTTCTTGTATTCCTGATTCCACTACCTTCAGAGCTTGCTTATAAGAAGTTATGGAAAACTTTTTTTTTCTCTTCGGAAGAAGCTGCTGATGAAGATGCCAATTCCTGATGGAGTCTCAACTATCTCACTGTCCATCTCTACATATTTAAATGAAGCCAGATGACTGATAAATATATCCTCTTCTCCACAGACCGTTACGATTTTCCCTTCCCAGACGAATTTCAATTTCTGATGAAGCATTGACGATACTGCCCCGGCCGAATGTATCCAGAGCCTGCCCAGTAAACAACTATATGCAGGTTGTATGTCCATTACATAGAATGTGGAATTAAGATTTGTGGACCTACTTTGATTGGTAAGTCAACTTCCCCAAACACTGATCTTCTCGATCCATCAAACGCTCGAACCACCAGGTCACTGGGCTTCAGAATCACTCTGTCATAATCCAACTTCATTAATGCCTTCTTGGGAAGAATATTTTGTGATGATCCGATATCCACAAATACATGAGATAACATAGCGCCCTTACACTCCAAAGAAATATGTAGTGCCCAATTGTGCGCACGACCTTTAGATGTTAGGTCCATGTCAGTAAAACCCAATCCATGACTGGCGTTGACACTAGACACCACAGTTTCTAATTGGTTCACCGAGATATCTTGAGGTACATAGGCTTTGTTCAGGATGTTCAAAAGTGCTTTTCTATGAGAGTCAGAACACATTAGCAGAGACAAGATGGAAATCTTTGATAAAGTCTGTTGTAAATGGTCCACGATCTTATAATCGATCTTTTTGATGATTCTCAAAAATTCTTCAGCTTCTTTGTCAAATGTAATGTCCGGGTCAGCCACAGGTGTGGCCTCATTAGAAGTTACTGGTTGCTTCCCTCTAGCTTTAGCTTGAGCTTCTATAGTATCTCTGGGTGGTATTACACTGTTTCTCAGTGTCTCCGGAGCAAACAACCTTCCACTGCTAGTAAAACCTCCCACTCCAACATTCTTTACTTGAGCTTGAGATATACTAGGTGTGGCCAAATCTTGCTTCTGGCCGTTACAATATACTTCACCTCCGTAATGCCAAGGGATGGCCTTATCACTTTGGTACATCACTGGCCCTGCAGTAGTGATAGTTATTGGTGATACTCTGGCTTGAGGAGGAACTTGGGATGGATCATAGAAAATAGTTACTGTAGAAACTTCTTTTTCTTTTACAATTTTGTCAAACTGCAAGACCCCTTCATCAATCATGCTCTTTATCCCCCTTTTCAATTGTTCACAACTATCAGGAGCTTTAGCACACTTTAGACAATCATGCTTACAGCCTGGAAAGATACCCTTTTGTGCCAAGCAAACTTTGACAGTACTCAACGGAGTTTGCAGGTAACTGACATCACGCACCAAATTCAGATTCTCTCTGTCATCAATTGCCCCAATTGTACCTCCATGAGGAGGCATGGGGTTTTATATCACATTCAGAGTGGGAGCGAAATTAATCGCTTTGGAATCTAACAAGTCTTGGACTACATACTTCAGGGCTTTGCAGTTTTCTGTGGTATGTCTGGGGGCTCCAGAATGGAATTCGCATCGGGCGTTTGCATCATAACCTTCGGGGAGTTGCCTCGACCTCAGAGGTTGTAAAGTTCTGAGCTGGATCATCTGGAGCTGGAGAAGATTCTTTAAGAGCTGTGAGTAAGACATAGGTGGAGTTTCAAAATGCCTTTCTCTGGTCTTTTGAGAATAATAGGGACGGGGAGCCCTCTGTTGCTGATAACCATGTTGGCGTTTCTGTTGCGGTTGTTGAACTTGTTATTGATTAGGTTGAGCTGAGATAGCGACAGGAGCCACTTGCTGATAAAAACCTCTATTACCTTCGCTTCTTTGTGCATACACTGCCCCAGTCTCTCCTTCCCGCTTCTTCATGAAAGGTTTCTTGACACTGGAAGCTGAAGCACCACCATTCTGGATCGTTCCTTGCTTGATCCAACTCTATATCCTCTCACCAGTCAAGATAATATCTGAAAAGCCGCTTGAAGAACACTCGGCCAACCATTCCATGAAATGACCAGGAAGGGTGTCCATGAAAAGGTCCACCATTTCTTTTTCTAGTAAGGGTGGTTGCACCCTGGCGTCCACTTCACGCCATCTCTGTGCGTAATCTTTGAAGCTCTCCGAATTTTTCTGTGTCAAACTTTGGAGCTGAGTGCGACTAGGCGCCATATTAATGTTATACTGATATTGTTTAAGAAAAGCTTCTCCCAACTATTTCCAGCTTCTTACAGAGCTTCTCTCCAACTTCATATACCATTCCAAGGATCCTCCAGAGAGACTATCTTGGAAATAGTACATCCAGAGTTTCTTGTCCCTAGTGTGGGCAACAATCTTTCGGTAGAAGGCATGCAGATGAGTTTTAGGGCAGGAGCTACCATTGTACTTATCAAAAGTAGGTGGCTTGAACTTGTGAGGAATGACCACCCCAGGAACTAAGCCCATGTCAGATACATCTATCCCAAGAGTGTCTTTGCACTCAAGGGCCTTGACCTTCTCAGCTAGCAGCAAAAAGTCTTGAAACTTTCCTTCCACGCCAAATCCCATATCATTGTTAAAAGGAGGGAACTGATCCTCTTGTCGGTCTTGCACAGGGATGAAGGTTCTTGTGCCAGGCTCTGGAACTGGAGGTCCACCTGTTCCATTGTTGCTATTAGGAGGATTCACTTGAACTTCTGGAGTGACTACAGGAGGATCAGTCTGAGGAGGGTTGAGTCCCTGAATTGCATTCCTTAGCTCTTGTTGTACTTGGGCCATTCCTTTCATCATGACCATAAATTCTCCCATCCTGGTATGGAATTCATTGAGTTCAGTTTGCATAGTGTCCATGACGGTCCTCTGGTTGTTGCGTGTTGCGTAACGATGAGGAATATTTTGTCTGAAGTGTCGGGTCTTGGCAACTCTCGCAATCTTTGCCTGTAATGCAGATAAGTTAAGTAACCTGGAGAAAACTGCAAAAATAAAGGAAAATGCACATGATATGTATGCAATGCAGTGTGTTCCTTTTATCCTCAAGGTTTTGTTTACTTTCCCATTCCGGTGTTGAGAAAAGAAGACCTTGTATGACATTCAGATGTGAAGTGGCAGTATTTAATATCTCGTGTTCGTGCAACAGATAATCAACTAGAGACTTCAGGTAAATCAAAAGAAAATTGGAATAGAAAAGCCCTCATAGGGTACAAGTTCATACATCAAATAGAAAAAAGTACATCAAGAGAGAGGGGACTCCCACAACAGGCCTGTGGCTAATCCAAATCATACAAGACTAAAGCCTAGGAAGATCTACATCCTGTAACCTCCAACTAAGGCACTTGACACCTTGAAGCAACTGGGCTATATCTGGATGTGTAGGTTCCTATATGAGCTTTTGAATCAGGATATCCCTAAGGTCAAAGGAAGTATGCAATTCCTCAATTTGTTGGAGGAACACCTTTTCACTCTCCTGGGTTGTAATAGAATCAGTATTAGTTCTCTTAACATCAGCTCTCAGCTTCAACTCTTCTATCTCTTTCTGAGCTTCCTTCATTGTTTGTTGACTCTCTGCTAGATCTTGGATATGACTCTTCTCTTGTTGATAAGCCTTCTGAAGGAGCTCTCCCTGTTCAACCAAAGAGTCTTGAATGCCTTTGATCTCTAACTTGTACTTGGCTTCCAGCTCTTTCTCGCCTCTTCAAGTTGTCTTCCCATTTCTCCTGCCATAAGGTGATAGCTTTATTAGCTTCATTCAACTCCTTCTTATCTTTCCGGCATTGGACAACCTTGTGAGTTTCATCTAATCCCCTTTTCTTGAAATAGAGCTCCCTCTCCTGAAAGTCTTGCTGCTTAAGCATGACCATTTATTCAGCTTTGTTAGCCTTTTCTTCCAATTTCTGCTTTTGCATTTTCAACTTCTGGCATGAGTTGTTGGCTTCTTGATTCTCCAACCTGAGTTGCTTAACCAAGGCCTCAAGTTTCTAATACTCCTGAAGAGGAACTGAAGCTACAGGTGCTACCTCATTAGGGTAGAGAGGTGGTTCCTTAGAGAATAGGAGCAACAAAGTCTCTACATAATCTTCCAACCAGGTGACAAAAGGATCGTAAGTCTTGGGATCTACTCTCCCAAAGTCCTTATTCCCCTTCATCACTCTAAGCTCCCAAGCTTGGGATGCTAGCAAGCTCATCTTCAGATTACCTTCTGCTAGAAAGTATAGTGACTCACCCATCTCCTCAATCAAAGGTACAACTCTTAAAGGATAACCAAATTTTTTTCTGGACAAGATAGGATTGTAGCTAATTCCACCTTTCCTTCATATCAAGGGAACATTTGGGAAACTCCCACAACTGACCAAGATCTCTTTGCCTACAAGATCCCTATTGTGTCCCCAATCAATATCAACTGAGGTTAAGCCCATCAATATTTTGGACCACTTCCAAGATTGTTTCAAATCCTGGAAAGGCCCTGATTTAGGGAGTTGCCTTACAAACCAGTCAACGAACAAGGGAGCACAAAAATTCACATGTCCCTTCCTCTTTTCATTCATGTGGTGAACCCTAGAGTAAAAGTCACCCAACAAAGTAGGCACTGGGTTTCTTCTGACAAATATGGTGATAGCCTCCATGTTGATTAATCCCTTCTCTCCTGGAAACAAGATAATTCCATACACTATCAAAGAAAGCAAAGTGCTGAACTTAGCCCATTTGTTTTCAGAGGCTAGATCCTGAGCTTCTTGGATAAGAAATTCTAAGAGAAGTCATTTACCTTTGCTGGAATCCAGCCCTCTACTGACCTTGGAGAAATCCAAATGAAAAGAATCAACTATGTATTTGCATGAAGGCACCTTCTCTAAGCCATAGTAAGGAATACCATCCTTGATGGGAACCCTGAGGATGCTAGATATTTCTTCTAATGTAGGAGCCAAGATTTAATCAGGGAAGACAAAGACCCTCAGTTGTGGATCATAGAACTGCAACAGAGAATGCAAGCTATCCATCTGGTCAATTGTTGGCTTGCTCACATAATCCATAATATTTCCAAACTCCCTTCTGAAATCATCAAGAACTTTGTCACCCATCAACCTATAAACTTCTGAATACCCTCTGTCTCTGGTTGTGGAAAAGTATAGTGGACATTTATCTTCCTTGGAATCTCCATCTTGAAGCAGTAGTGTGGCCGGGAATAGGAAGTAATATGAACCCTAAGAATAAAAAGAACACAAATGATTAATGATGTTATGATGTTTATGCAAGGCAAGGCATGTGATCAGTGATGTGTCTGTGTAGTATCAATCAGGTAATCAAGTGTCTGTGCAGGGTCACAACATCATCACAAGTATCTCTCTGATCAGAGGTTCAGATCTCATAACCCATGTGTAACAGAACAAATCATAATACTAAAGCATGTTGGTACAGTGGGTATGTTGAAGGTCAAGGCTCCTGCAATCCTGTAAACCCCTCCCAATCTCACGGGTGTGCTACTTAGGTCAAAATCACGGACTCTCAAAGCCGAATAGCAATAATACGTTCACCATTTCTGAGAAATGGCTCATGACCAAATTAGGGAATCAGTTTGGCATTATGTACTACCCAGGGAGGTCTCAGCTGAGTCCAAGGAAACAAGCACCCCTCATAAGTCCTCGGCTTTAAGCACTAAATCGAGAAACAATAGTACATTCATCCTGAAGGGTACAATACTACTGTCATACGAACAGTTTGCTTTAACTGGATTCCTAAGAGAGAACCAAGCCATCCTATGTGAGTTCCCATTGGGCCCTCGGATGCGAGTGGGTTTGCCAACAAATGTGGTCTGCTACTGTCATCACTGGAGAGGGATGTTTCCACAAAGGTTCTCAATGATCGGTCTCCTGACAGCACATAACAATCAAGGTTGTGCATTGCCCCAGAAAGATTCCGGCATCAATACATTTCTGAGAAGGTCGCAAGTCAAGGTGTGGAACTCACTAATACCAACATAGAAAAATGCCATGAAGCCAAAGTGGAACCACTTGAGTCCTAGGTGAATTCAAGCCGGGTATTTGGCTTATCTCACAGTAACAAAATCCCATCCCACAGAAAAAATGAAACCAGCACAGTCCAGTATATGATGCATGTGATAATAAATATTGAAAAAAGTAAATAAAACTGTAAAGTAAACTGTAAACGAAAACAGTAAATAAACACACAGCAACACCCACATAAACACCCAAAGAAACAAAAACAAACAGGCGCTAGGATTGACTCTACAAGGGAAACCATAGATTTTGGGTTCGATCCCCAGCAGAGTCGCCAGCTGTCGCTCCCGGGATTTTCATCCTAGTACAAACACGAAAGTGGTGCGGAAAAGGTAGAGTCGCCAGCCAAGCATTTTTATCCCGAATGAATGGGAAAGGTAATGTTGCACAAACCTAAGAGAAAAGGAAAGGACGAGGCCTTGCGAACCAAAGATCTGGGTTCGGGAGTCGGTTACGAACTGGGAAGGTATTAGCACCCCATATCGTTCGTCGTACCCGACGGGATCCAAGCTTGCTTGTTTGTTTCAAAGGGTGAGAAATAAAGTGTTGTTGAACAAAAGAAACTGCTACTGGAACTGGAACTGAAATGAGAAAAGGGAATGGAAAAGAGAACAAAAAGAAAGAATGGGGAAAATGTAGGGAAAATAAAGAATGTGCTCGAACGGGCCCTACCCCACTGCCTACGTAACTCATCAGGAAAATGAGGATCAGAGTCGACGTAGTTTGCCTAACTAAGGAGGGAACTATTTATTTGTGTTTTTTATGCGTTGGAACTGCGTATGTCTATGCTCAGGTGTTGTAGGCTCGTCTGGTACGAGTGAGTTTACCGTCTTGCATGCGAGACAAGTCGTCCCAAGTTTGCCTTGAGAATGAATGAGATGAGAAGAGAAGTTCCCGTAGGAAAGTCGCTTATCATTTGTTGTTTGCTTTTTAAGAGTTTTTGTATGAATTTGGCACAAGGAAGTGAATTCAAACTCTTTTCCATGGAATGTGCACTTGCTACTACATTCCAAGATGGAATAGTAGAACAAGCACACCAAGTAAGGAGAATTTATCCAAGACTTGTTCCCAAGGATTAGGGTCTAAGTTCACTAGCTTGTTGAACTTATTAGATGTTTTTGTAGCTTTGTGAAGAAGTATCTTTTAGGTTTTCTTTGTGAAATAACCTCTTGATCAGACTTGTACATCATGCTAGACGAGCCTACACTATTCCAAGATGGAATGAATGTAAGTGCCCCATGGAATAAGGCTATACACAAGAGATTCTTTCATGCATTTATCAAGTATTTTTTACTTTTGTTTGAAGATGAGAGAAGAAGACTCAAGAGACAAAGGTCAAAGCTAATGGGGGACTAAGACATAACCCTAAGTTATCTCATTATGTACAAAGGGCGATCCTATGGTTAATGAAGTATTTTAACATAAGGAAAAGAAAAGCAAGTTAGAATTCAACTTACTTCCTAAGGAAGTTAAGTTGAATAAAAAACAAAAGGGACCTATGAACAAAGCACCAAGGTGCTAAAACAAAAGCAATTAAATGCATAAAAGAAAAGGAATGAAGTGATTACCTCATATTCCCCTCCTACAAAACAAACATTAGCATGATAAAGAAATATGAACAATTATGACATGGCAAATCTCACAATCAACTCACATTATCTTAAGAAAGATGTTATTGAACTTATAAGGTTAATACTTAAGCCTAAGGCACCTTATAAGATAACAAACTTAAAAAGTCATTAGCTACATCAATTCAAAAGCAACTAAAGGGATTATTAGGATTAAAGTTAAACTATGCCCTAAAGTACTACTAAACCCTAAGAATGAGGTTATAGGGATAACCTAAGTGTTTACTAAACCCTCAACTCCTAAACTCAAGGGTGAATGACAAATTCAGAACTTAGAATATATGGTAACTGAAGGAAATGAAGGGATCATAAGAGAGAGAAGAGGTTCAAGTTAAAGATATGCAAATGTGAAATTGAGAGGTGGGAGAAAGCATGTGGATACATGCTTATAAAGGTGCTACAAAAAGACTTAGAAAAAATTCAAGAAATGACCAAAGTGATTTGACTTCCCCATACAAAATCCAGGGGCTTGACAACAAAATAAAGTGGGAATTAGCTTTGTAAAATGTTCACAAATGATGGGTTAAGAAGCATCCTAAGGCTAAGTGTTCACATTAGGGTTTCTAAAGTCCTTTAGAAAGCAAATGGAGTTCAAAAAGAAACTAAATGGTTCTAACATGTGATGAACAAATATGAGTAATCACAAAACCTTTATAAGACTCAAAACAAAGCTAAGATGAAGCTAAATCAAGTGCAAGAAGATTTTGAAGTGGTTAGAATGGAAGGAGGAATGAAATTAGGTTAAAAATGGGACAAGTGTGACTTAGGACTCAAGGAAAGCTTAAAACTAAAGGTAAGGACCCCATGATTGTACTAAACACTTATACACATCCTAAATGACCTATGAGAATCAAGGTTAGGATCTCAAAGCAAAAGCATAAAATTTTTATACTAATGGGATCAAAGGAAAAGGATGGGAGGACCAAAAACATAACTTGTAAACCAAGTAACCTAAAAAATAGCAAATGATCATGAAAAATTATGAAACTTGACACTTGAATACAAAATCCAAAGGATAAGTTGTATACAAAAAATCTCCTAAAATTATCATTTTTGGGGACTCAAATGGTGCATAGTAGTGAATTAGGGTTTATGGACATGTGTGTGGAAGAATGAGATCAAAACATGGCCTAAAAGGACCTAAAAATTAAAACAAACATATGGTGAAAAACCTTGATGAGTCTAATGGTTAATGCAAGAAGAATGGTCTCTTTATGTTTTATGGTTTGAAAGAAGGAAATTTTACAAGATGATTGGTCAAAAAATGAGAAACATGGAATTAATTCAAATGAGAAATTAATTATGACTAAAATAAAAAGGAAAAATATGAACAAAAATAATGGAAAATTAGGAAACAAATTCAAGGATTCCTCATGAATTAATTGGGGATTTTTAAGAGGTTTTTTCTATTTTTAATAAGCCAAAACTAAAAATGAATTAAAATGAAAAAGAAATAAAAATGAAATGAAATGGACTGACTTGGTATTAGGCCCTGGGGGTGTTGAAAGCAATGGAAACAACTACAATGGGCTCTGAACGCACGCAAGTGAGGTGTGGATAGTATGTTGACTATTTGTTCACAAAGTCAAACACGTGCTAAGCACGTTTTCATTAATGTGATGGCTTCATTAGGAGCGTTGGATGCATGAGATCTAAGGGTTGTGACATATTCCAACCTTTAATTCTAAGGCACTGTTCAGGTGACCGGAAGTGACCTCTGGTCATCTTCTCCGGTCACCCCTGACCCAGGGCTTTCTGAAACCACCATGACCAAGCTATATAAGACCATCAATAAAATCCTCGCACTTCCTACATCACTAATATAGCCTTAAATTTCATTTTCCATGTAAGAACAAGCTGGATCGAGGGCAACAAAATCAACCTGAAAACTGTAACTATTCCTCTAAGAGGCCTATCAACTAGCCAGATTATCCATGGTTCTAATAAGCTTCCAGTTAACATGAAACAAGCAAAAAATTGGCAAAATTGTGCAAGGAAAGTTTGGTGTAAAACCTGGAAATGCAGATCTTCAAATGCCACAGAAAACCAGAGGTGAGATTCCAATGGCTTTAGTGCTTGATCTTGATCCTCAAAGAGTGAAATAAACACTCTAAATCACTTGATTCTTGTTAAAGAGTAGATTGTGCAGGAATGCAGTTATGCTTGTTCTTGGAGTTTCCACTTGTCTAATCCATGAAAAATGATCAGAAGATGAAGATGATGATGAATATGTGAAGCTTGAGAAGTGATTGATGAAGATCAATGCAACCTAAAGCAAAATGTAGAGAAGCTTCTTCCAAAATGCAGAGAGAGATCCTTGGAGAATCAAGCCAAATCAACCATGGATCTTGTGCATAATGCTATGATGATGAATTGAAGAAGAATGAAGAAGATTGATGAAGATTGAAGTTGGCTCGAAGCTAAGTGCAGAAGCAAAATCTTCAAAGTGCAGAGAGAAAAATCAGAGAATTTGGATGTGATTTGTGCAAAATGGAAGTGGTGCTTGATCCAGCTGTGGTTGATCCTATATATAGGCTTGGTTACATTCTTAACCAACTCAGTTAACAGTTGTAAGTGCAGTTAACTGATTCAAGTTGGTTAGAGAGTTTGTTAAGGTGAGTGAAAGTTTGTTTGAACTCGATTTGATCATGGCCATGAAGCTGGCTGGATTTGATTGTGTACAGTGACACTCATGCTTGCTATGGTGAGGTTTAATGTGATGCAATAAAGCTGAACTGATTAGATTGTGCAGTGCTTGCAATGCAAATCACTTGAATCTCATCTTGAATTATCAGTGATGTATATGATAGGCATAATGCATAGGCATCCATGTGATAATGCACGCTTGGTGAAGTGAACTTATGATCATAGCAAGCTGGATATAACATAGATGATGCTTTGGATCCTTACCTTGCTGAGCAAGAAATCAGATTGCAACCATTGGTTTCATCTTGAACTTTTCTTCATGCACAAGCTACCGATTCAGGAGTAGATGCAACATAGAACATGTTTGATGTTCATACCAAGATGAAACAATGCCTATAAACCTCTCAAATATATCATTGAAAGTCATGCCATAATATTGCACAACAAGCATGTACTCTTGCCTTGCCCTACGCCCTGATCAGTGATATTTAGTGGTAATATTCAAGCCGGTTTTCAGTGTCTTTTGAGTTTAATTTGATTTGTTTGTAGTATCTCGTTCATGTTTAGTCTTAGTTTTCTCATTATCGCGTGCAAGTTAGTGTTTATCGTTTTACTTTGTTTTTATCAGTGGAATGGGTTATGTGGTTGTTTTCTTTGTGGTGTTTCAGGTAAATATGTAATCGGTTGTTCGAGGCGTCCGAAAGATGATCCAAGCATTTAAAAAACGACAGAAAATGGGAGTTCAAAGACACAACACGGGTGCCAGTGTTGTACAACACGGCCCGTGTTGTAAATACCAGAAGAGACTAAGATTTTGCTCAGAAAAAAAGAAGTCAGGGTTGTGACACGGGTGCCCGTGTTGTACAACACGGCCCGTGTCATGGCAGCTGGTGGAAAAGTTGTTTTGTGGTGATCCAGAGGCACAACACGGGTGCCCGTGTTGCACAACACGGCCCGTGTTGTGAAGACCAGAGGGAAATCTTATGTTTTGCTGCTTCAAGGGTATTCCGGACATTTCGCGGTGCTTTTGAAGACTGATTTATATTTGACCATTATGACTGTTAGAAGGACTTTTGGGATTTTGGGGGATTTTGAGATAGAACGAATACGGGAGAAGAAGGATTGATCAAGAGCGGAAGCGATTGACGATCCAACAAATCCGACGTTAATTGTAATGTCTCAATTTTCTTGCTCTGTTTTTATTTCCAGTTTGAACATGAGTGTCTAAACCCCCCAATGCCAGGGGGGTGTCCCTGATTTGCTTTTTGTAATGACTTTTTGAATTCTTCAATTTGGGATTATGTTTTTAGTTTCGTTTCTTTATTTTATTGCAACGTCCTTAATGCTTTATCGTTATTGGAAAATGAGATAATTGATCGTGGTTAGGATTTGGTCTGACCAACCCTCCTAACCTTGTTGCATAATTTTATCGTGAAAAATATTACTGAGGAATTGGGATATTTTTATGAGAACCTTTTTATGTCGGAATTATTGCTTGATGTTCTTCTTTGACCATTGAGGAATCACGGTCAATGAAGAATACCAAAGGTTTTTCTTTAAAGGAATTTTGGAAAAACATTATAAACTTAGGAAAGACACGTTCTAAATCATATCTCCAAAATTAAGGAGCATTTGAGTCATTGCATTGCGAATCATACACCGTACCTGGCATTACTTTCATATTAGTGAAATTATTTGTTTTAAATATACGTTTTATTCTCTTTAGTTTATATAATTTAATCTCAAACCTTTAAACCATGAATTTTGTCCAATTGAAATTAATCACTAAGAACTTATTTTAATACGCAGTCCTTGAGATCGATATTTGGGGTTAATCCCTTCTATTACTACATCGGTAAAAATAGTACACTTGCTATTTTCCGATCAAGTTTTTGGCGCCGTTGTCGGGGACTGCCAAAGAATTAAGTTGTTTGTGTTATATCAATTGGAATTTTGTTGCTCTGCGACTAAAATTTTACTTTTCTCTCTGTATATCATTTTAGTGTTATTGAAATTTTGTTTTCTAACTCGTGTCTAACTGTTTATGCGAGGTCAGGCCTCAGCTAAATTTTATTTTGACACAGAACCAGAAAGAGCTTTGCACGAGAGACGCCGCAAGGCAAGAAATGATAGTCTGACTAAGACTGGTTCAAGTGTCCCGTATCAGGAAACTGAGGACTATATTTCCGTTCACTCGGAGCACAGTGACTCTGATTCAGACAGAGAAACTGACCCTAAATTCAACAACATGGCAGGAAATCAACCTGCTGCAGAGAGACTCTTAGGTGATTACGGAGGGGCAAATGCTCAACCTAATAGGATGACGATTGTTAATCAACCGGTGAATGTAGCCCACTTCCAGTTGCATCCATCTACTATCCGCCAGTTAGAGAGCAAGCCTTTCTCCGGAAGAATTAATGAGGATGCAAATAAGCATCTACAGAGATTTCTTACTACCACCACTTCTTTGAAGATCGAAGGTCATTCAGAGGAGGCAAAACGACTGGTAATGTTTCCATTCACACTTACTGACGATGCTGAAGAGTGGTTCTATTCTCTTCCCGCAGCAAGTATCACAACATGGCAAGAGATGGAAACAACTTTCCTAAACAAATACTTTCCTGCTTCAGTGTTCATCCGGAAAAGATATGATATAGTCAATTTTAAACAAAAAGAGGGTGAATCACTTGGAGATGCTTATAAAAGATTCAAAAGGTGTTTGACTTCGTGTCCTACTCATAACATGGACGCAACAGAGCAAATGTAAAACTTTATGAATGGGTTGCGACTCAAGACAAAGCAACTTATTGATACTACTGCAGGTGGCTCAACAAACTTTTCAACAGCCACAGGTATTAAAAGAATCATAGAAGTTGTTGCTGCCAATGAACACCTTGAGTTATATGATCGCACCGTGAGTCAACCAGACGGGAAGATCGATCTTAAGCTGACAGAGCAGGTTGTAAAAATGGAAGATCAAATTGCCGCAGAAGTTGAAAGAAGGTTAAAAAAGATGAATCTGGGAACTCACACAGTTGCTCAGGTTGAACCCGTTCAAGCGGTAATCTACGAGATATGTTGTGGTCCTCACTTTGCCATGCACTGTTTGGCAACTCAAGAGCAGGTTGAGCAGATTAATATGTTGAGGCAGAACAATCCTTATGCCAACACATATAATCCGGGGTGGAAAAATCACCCAAATTTCTCTTGGAAAGATCATCAAGGGAACATCCAAAAACCGGTTCAAGGCCAACAACAGTATCAGCCCCAGCAACAACCTTATCAGCCTCCAGTGTCGAGAAAAGCTGATTGGGAGATTGCCATTGAAAAGATGGCAGCTCACAATTGTCAATTTCAAGAAGAAACAAGAAGTAATTTCAAGAACACTGGAGCCTCTATAAAGAATCTTGAGGTGCAAATGAGCCAAATTTCTCAACACCTTGCCATTCCGCAAACTCCTGGGACTCTTCCTAGTGCTACTGTAACAAATCCTAGAGATAATCACAAAGTTAATGCAGTCACAACGCGAAGAGGTAAAGTTAGTGAAGAGGTTCAAGAAAATTCTGAAGTTGAAAGTCAATTGATTGAGGTTGAGCTTGAAATCAAAGAAAATGAAGAAGTTGACAACGAAAAAGAAGTTACCCCAACACCGGTCATCAAAGAAAAAGCGGTTGAACCAAAACCGGTGGTCAAACTTCCGTATCCTACAAGAAACAAGAAGAAAGGGCAGCAAGAGAAGAATTTTGAGAAATTTCTTGACTTGTTCAAAAAGCTGGAATTGAATATCCCATTGCTTGAAGCTCTTGAACAAATTCCCACTTATGCCAAGTTCATGAAAGATATAATTGCTAAAAAGAGGACTATGGGAGCTGAACCTATTATTCTAACCGAAACTTGTAGTGCTATTTTGCAGGGACTAAAGATTCCGGTGAAGAAAAAAGATAGAGGAGCTGTCACCATTCCTTGCACTATTGGTGACCGATCGTTCAAGAGAGCTCTCATTGACTTGGGAGCGAGCATCAGTTTAATGCCTTTATCTATCTACAAAAAGTTGGGTATTGGTGCTGTTCAAGACACTAGGATGACTCTCCAATTCGCGGACCATTCTGTGAAGCGACCATATGGAGTTGTCCATAATGTCTTGGTTAGAGTGGACAAATTTGTGTTCCCGGTTGACTTTGTGATCCTTGAAATGCCAGAAGATGAAGAAATTCCCTTGATTTTGGGAAGACCTTTCCTAGAAACCGGGAGAGTTATGATAGACATGGAAGGTGGAACACTAACGTTGAAGGTGTATGATGAAGAGTTGAAAATTGATGTTAGGAACACTTTAAAGTATAAAGATGATGTGGGCACTAGTAGTAACATACAAGTGTTAGAACAAATGGAAGCTAGTGAACATTTAGAAAGTGTATCCAAATTACCTTTAGAGAGGGTGCTGAGTATGTCCATTTTTGAAGGTGATAAGGAAGTTGGAGATAATGATATGGAAGTGGTAGCTATGCTTGAAACTCAACCTATCTTTAAAAGAGTTAGAATGCACCGGTGGGAAGAGTTGCGACAGCCTATAACGGTTGATGAAGGCAAAGACAAGCCGAAAATATCTGAATTGAAGCAACTTCCCGAGAATCTCAAATATGTCTTTCTTGACACGGAAGAAAAATGCCCCGCTATTATTAGCGCTAATTTGAAAGACATGCAAGAAGGCAAGTTAATTGAAGTTCTTAAAAAATTCAAGGGAGCAATTGGGTGGAAGATTGAAGACCTTAAAGGTATAAGTCCCACGGTGTGTATGCATAAAATACTTATGGAAGAAGATCACAAACCGGTTGTGCAACCACAAAGGAGATTGAATCCGGTAATGAAGGAAGTAGTGCGAAAAGAAGTTGTTAAGCTATTGGATGCGGGATTAATTTATCCTATATCCGATAGTGCTTGGGTTAGTCCGGTGCATGTGGTGCCCAAAAAGGGGGGAACAACTGTTATAACAAATGAAAAAAATGAGTTGATTCCTACTAGAACCGTTACTGGGTGGAGAGTGTGCATTGATTATAGAAGATTGAATTTGGCTACGAGAAAGGACCATTTTCCGTTGCCATTCATTGACCAAATGTTGGAAAGACTAGCGGGACATGATTACTATTGTTTTCTTGATGGATATTCCGGGTACAATCAAATTGCTGTTGCACCGGAAGATCAAGAGAAAACGGCGTTTACATGCCCCTATGGCATTTTTGCTTATAGAAGGATGCCATTTGGGCTATGTAATGCCCCCGCTACATTCCAAAGATGCATGACATCCATTTTTGCGGATATGCTAGAAAAACACATGGAGGTGTTCATGGACGATTTTTCCGTGTTCGGATCTTCATTTGATCATTGTTTATCTAACCTTTCACTTGTTTTGCAGCGATGTCAAGAAAGCAACTTAATATTGAACTGGGAAAAATGCCATTTCATGGTGCGAGAAGGCATTGTTCTTGGTCACAAGATCTCACAAAATGGGATCGAAGTTGATCAAGCCAAAGTGGAAGTGATCTCTAAGTTACCTCCGCCAATCAACGAAAAGGGCATAAGAAGCTTTTTGGGACATGCGGGATTTTACCGCAGGTTCATAAGAGATTTCTCGAAGATAGCCAAACCTTTAACTACTCTGTTGGTTAAAGATAAGGCTTTTGTTTTCAATAAGGAATGCAGCGACGCTTTTGAAACACTAAAAAAAGAATTAGTGTCTGCACCTATTGTTATCGCCCCTGATTGGTCCCTACCCTTTGAGATTATGTGCGATGCTAGTGACATTGCGGTGGGGGCTGTTCTTGGACAGCGGAGAGGAAAATTGCTTCATGTGATTTATTATGCTAGTCATGTTTTGAACCCTGCACAGATAAACTATGAAACTACCGAAAAAGAGTTGTTAGCGGTTGTGTATGCCTTCGATAAATTCAGGCAATATTTGTTGGGTTCGAAAGTGATTGTTGATATTGACCATGCTGCTTTGAAATATCTTTTTGCTAAGCAGGATTCAAATCCCAGGTTGTTGAGGTGGATTTTACTCCTCCAGGAATTTGATGTGGAGATCCGTGACAAGAAAGGATGTGAAAACACTGTTGCAGATCATCTTTCTCGGATGTCACTAATTGAGGAAACGGAAGAGCAACGCCCTATAAAGGATGAGTTCGCTGACGAACACATCCTAGCTGTTATAGGGGTGCCTTGGTTTGCAGATTATGCAAACTACCTCGTTGGCGGTATTATACCCGACGATTTTGATTCTAACAAGAAAAAAAAGTTTGTTCATGACTGCAGGTTTTATTTATGGGACGATCCGTTTCTCTACAAAAGAGGGGTGGATGGCCTTGTGAGAAGATGTGTACCTGACGAGGAACAAAAAGATGTGCTGAAAGCATCTCACGACTCTGAGTATGATGGACATTTCAGTGGTGATCGAACAGTTGCTAAAGTCCTACAATCAGGACTTTACTGGCCATCTTTATTTAAGGATGCGCAAGAGGTAGTGAAAGAGTGTGACAGATGTCAGAGGACTGGGAATATATCAAAAAGAAACCAGATGCCCCAAAACTCTATGCTCGAGGTTGAGTTATTTGATGTATGGGGGATAGACTTCATGGGGCCGTTTCCACCGTCGTTCGGGAAAAACTATATTTTGGTGGTTGTGGATTATGTGTCCAAATGGGTGGAAGCTGTCGCATTACCCACCAATGATGCTAAGGTTGTGGTAAGATTCCTAAAAGAGAACATCTTCGCAAGGTTCGGTGTCCCGAGAGCATTAATAAGCGACGAAGGGACACATTTCTTGAATCACCTTATGGAGAAGCTGCTGCAAAAGTACAATGTTAAACACCGGATAGCTACTCCATACTACCCCCAAACGAGCGGCCAAGTTGAGGTGTCCAATAGACAACTGAAACAAATCTTGGAAAAGACAGTGAATTCATCCAGGAAGGATTGGTCTATTAAGTTGGATGACGCTTTATGGGCGTACCGAACGGCTTTTAAAACGCCTATCGGTATGTCACCATATCAACTGGTTTACGGAAAGGCATGTCACTTACCTTTGGAACTTGAACATAAAGCTTTTTGGGCATCTAAGTATCTTAATATGGATTTGTCAAAAGATGGAAGTTCGAGGATTCTTCAACTTCATGAGTTAGAAGAATTCAGGAATCGGGCGTATGAGAATGCCAAGGTTTACAAAGAGCAAACGAAAAAATGGCATGATAAAAGGATTCAAAGAAAAGAGTTTTGGGAAGGACAAATGGTCCTTCTGTACAATTCAAGGCTTAAGCTATTCCCAGGCAAATTAAGGTCTAAATGGTCGGGACCTTTTGTTGTTCACAAAGTATTTTCTCACGGAGCTGTTGAGATTAAAAATCAGACCAACGGAGATATTTTCAAAGTGAACGGGCAAAGATTAAAGCATTATTTCAAAGGCCAGACCACTGGTGATGTGCATGTCACTCGTCTTACTCAGTAGTACGACGGACCGTCGAGTCATGCGATGTTAAACGCAGCACTACGTGGGAGGCAACCCACGAGTTTTTCATTCTTACTTTTGTTTGTTTCTGTTTTGTAGGTTTTGTTTATCACTGATTATAATAAGGAATGAATGAGGTTTGAAGTCGGGGTAGGAAGATCAGAAAAGCAAGAAAAACTGAAAATCAGGGATGCAACACGGGTGCCCGTGTTGAGCAACACGGCCCGTGTTGCATGGTGCAGAAAGATGTGTTTTTTTTGTGAAGATTTGAGGGAATCCAGGGATGCAACACGGGTGCCCGTGTTGTGCAACACGGCCCGTGTTGCAATGTCTGGAGGTTTGTTTGTTTCAAGGCAGTTTAAGAAGGAAACCAGGGATGCAACACGGCCGCCCGTGTTGTGCAACACGGCCCGTGTTGCAAGTGCTGTAGGAGAGTAACTTTGAATTTGATTAATTGGAACATCCAGGGGTGCAACACGGGTGCCCGTGTTGTGTAACACGGCCCGTGTTGCGCATGCGGGAAGCTGAAAATTCAAAATTTTTGACTTTCCAAACTTTATTCTGTGGGCCCCACGTGTTTATTTTCATAATTTCTAATTAAGTGCTCATTAACCTAGCAATTATCATTTTTCCTTCATCTTCTCCAACCTCATTTCTCTCTCAAAAACCCTAACACCATTTTTATACTTCACAAAACCTCCATTTTCTCAAGCACCCACTCACCGAAACCTACTACCCCGTTCACAAGAATTGTTCCCCATCACTCTCTTGTCACTTCTACGGTGACCGATTTCTCTAATCTTTCAATTTTTTTTCGTGTGCTTCATTTGTGCAGGTTAGAACAATGCCTCCTCGAAGGGATACCGGTAAGAATGTTGCTGAATCTTCTCGTCCTCGTAAGAGAGCACACCGGATGTCGAATGCTCATGGCATTTTGTTTGAGGACCCGGAGCATCAAGCCAAGTATGCAAAGTTGGTAAGGCGTAAGTTGATACCGGCCCGGTACATGTGCAATGAAACTCTTGAAAATCTAGGGCTCAAATTTGAAGTTCATAGAATGTTTCACAGTATCGGTATGTTAAATTTTATGCAATATGAAGCGCCAACTTTTGAGCGCATAACCTTGGAATTTTTGAGTTCTTTACAGTTTCAGCTCAAGCATACCTGGACCGGATCCGACACTGAGTACTTCGGTACTTTGAAGTTCCGCCTATTTGACAATGATCATGTGATGTCGGTGGCTGATCTGGGGAAGATTTTAGATCTCCCAGTTTATGGGCTTGGTGCACCGCCGAGTACATTCGAGGCAGGATCATTCTGGAAGGATATCACTGGCAATACCGAGTATGCCGCGTCGGCTGCAAAAGCCTCATGCATCCATAACCCGTCCTTCCGGTACGCTCAAAAAGGGTTAGCTTATACCCTTTTTTGCCGAGGCGATAGCACAGGAGTCGCAACTCTGCGAGAGTTATACTTCCTGTATGGAATGGCAAACAATGAGCTGATTAATGTTGCGGCCTTCGCAGCAGACCACCTGAAGCGAGTAGCCAATGCTGCCTCGGGTGAGATTTCTGTTGGAGGGATGATTACACAGATTGCTCAGCATCTTGGGTATAATGAGAGGTTGCTTGAAGTGCCCGCAGTGGCAGGTAAGACCAAAATTGATCTTGAAACATTGATCAACCAAGGTATGATTAAAACCGCTCATAATTATTATGCTGTGATGTCTCGTAATAAGCATTTGATTTCGTTGCCTGCGCCTAATATGATTACTATAGATAATAGAGCTAACTGGTTGTATGAGGACCCTATGCAGGGTGGTTCCGATCAGTTTGATGAGTATTTTCAGATGAGGAGGATGAAGGGAACCAAGCTGAAGAGGTCCCGGTGCAAACTGCTGGTGGTTCATCTAACCAAGCAACCGGTCAGTGGAATGTGTCCAAGGACCAGTGGGACGAAATGATCAGAGAGCAGACCCGACAAGGTGACCTAATCGATGAGCTGCATGCATGGATGCAGCAGATGAAGCTTCATGGATTTCCTCCCGCGGAGTGATAGTTGTGAGTCCCCTCCGACATTGGTTCTTCAACAGTGAGGACACTGTTGAGTTCAAGTGTGGGGGGGTTTAGTTTTTATGTTTTCGTTTGTTTTATGTTAATCTTTGTTTATTTTTAATAGTATCGTAGTGTCGGCTTGAAGATTATAGCTATGTGTTATCTGAAAAAACACCCCTGAGTTAACCTGTTGTGTGTTACAAGTGAATTATGAGAAAGTATATAGGATGCGAGTGAAAAAGAAACCCGATGAGAAAATATGGAAAATTTTGATGTATAGGTACTACATGAACACACTGAGTCTTCGGAATTAGGAACGAGTTCGACATGTAGATTTGTGCCATGGTACTTTGATTTGAGAAGTAAACCCGAAGTAGTTTCTATTGATATATCTGGCTTTATTTATAATAATTGTGTGTACAAAGTTGATCCAAAAGAAAAAAGGCTTGAAGGCACCGAAAAAAAAAATGAATAAAAACATTAGAACGATCGATCCTTCTAAGTTGGGTAACCCTCACAAGGTTATTCAACCTAACGGCGGTTGAACATAAATGTTTCCCGAAGGGACAAAAATCGGTGCCAACGATAAAAAGAGGGATCAATCTTGTACACATAGTGAAAATCATTAAAAGCCTTAAAAGTGATTGTCCGAATGAAAAGGGTTGAAAATCGAAAAAAATAAGACCTAAGCACGAAGTATAGTCGGAGAGGTTACCGAAAAGGGAGATTCGGATCCGTGGTTTTCCACGGTGTAGTGTTTGTGTGATATCTATACTGAGAGAAAAGTACAAAAAAGAACTCATTGGGTGAATTGGAATGAAGGATCCACGTATGAGTATCATAATTCATATTGCTAGTTTTTAAGGTGTAAATACAGGATTTTTGCTTGAGGGCAAGCAAGAATTCAAGTTTGGGGAAGTTTGATCAGTGATATTTAGTGGTAATATTCAAGCCGGTTTTCAGTGTCTTTTGAGTTTAATTTGATATGTTTGTAGTATCTCGTTCATGTTTTGTCTTAGTTTTCTCATTATCGCGTGCAAGTTAGTGTTTATCGTTTTACTTTGTTTTTATCAGTGGAATGGGTTATGTGGTTGTTTTCTTTGTGGTGTTTCAGGTAAATATGTAATCGGTTGTTCGAGGCGTCCGAAAGATGATCCAAGCATTTAAAAAATGACAGAAAATGGGAGTTCAGAGACACAACACGGGTGCCAGTGTTGTACAACATGGCCCGTGTTGTAAATACCAGAAGAGACTAAGATTTTGCTCAGAAAAGAAGAAGTCAGGGTTGTGACACGGGTGCCCGTGTTGTACAACACGGCCCGTGTCATGGCAGCTGGTGGAAAAGTTGTTTTGTGGTGATCCAGAGGCACAACACGGGTGCCCGTGTTGCACAACATGGCCCGTGTTGTGAAGACCAGAGGGAAATCTTATGTTTTGCTGCTTCAAGGGTATTCCGGACATTTCGCGGTGCTTTTGAAGACTGATTTATATTTGACCATTATGACTGTTAGAAGGACTTTTGGGATTTTGGGGGATTTTGAGATAGAACGAATACGGGAGAAGAAGGATTGATCAAGAGCGGAAGCGATTGACGATCCAACGAATCCGACGTTAATTGTAATGTCTCAATTTTCTTGCTCTGTTTTTATTTCCAGTTTGAACATGAGTGGCTAAACCCCCCAATGCCAGGGGGGTGTCCCTGATTTGCTTTTTGTAATGACTTTTTGAATTCTTAAATTTGGGATTATGTTTTTAGTTTCGTTTCTTTATTTTATTGCAACGTCCTTAATGCTTTATCGTTATTGGAAAATGAGATAATTGATCGTGGTTAGGATTTGGTCTGACCAACCCTCCTAACCTTGTTGCATAATTTTATCGTGAAAAATATTACTGAGGAATTGGGATATTTTTATGAGAACCTTTTTATGTCGGAATGATTGCTTGATGTTCTTCTTTGACCATTGAGGAATCACGGTCAATGAAGAATACCAAAGGTTTTTCTTTAAAGGAATTTTGGAAAAACATTATAAACTTAGGAAAGACACGTTCTAAAGCATATCTCCAAAATTAAGGAACATTTGAGTCATTGCATTGCGAATCATACACCGTACCTGGCATTACTTTCATATTAGTGAAATTATTTGTTTTAAATATACGTTTTATCCTCTTTAGTTTATATAATTTAATCTCAAACCTTTAAACCATGAATTTTGTCCAATTGAAATTAATCACTAAGAACTTATTTTAATACGCAGTCCTTGAGATCGATATTTGGGGTTAATCCCTTCTATTACTACATCGGTAAAAATAGTACACTTGCTATTTTTGGATCACGCCCTAGGGCTTGTTCCTGGCCAGTTTCAATCTTCACTCTTTTCCCTCCCATATCTCTTAATCCCTTGATCAAATGAAAAATCTTTGAACATCAAAGTTGTTGGAAACATGGAAATGAACAACTTGGTAGTTCAAAGAAAATTAATTTGAGGCCTCTAACATGGATAAAATTGACTTACATTGTGACCCACCACCTGCTTGATGGAATGTCTTGCCTGGCGCGCGCAGGAGGCAAGGTCTGCCTTGGTTTTTGCCCTAGCTTTCCTTGAATTGCACCAACTTTGAATGGTCATATCTCACTCAATTTTGATGATATAAAAGAGTTACACCTATGGATTTGAAGCTTAGGATGCCCTCTTTAATTGGCTCAAAGTATAATTTTGATAGCCCTCATATTTTGGGAGAAGGCCTCTCTTGATGATGCTGCAAAAATGGCCAAAACTTGCCATTTTTGGAAACCCTAATTTTCCAAAAATGGTAAGTTTTGGTTTTTTTTATTTCTCTTGATTCCTCCATCATCTCTTGATCAAATTTGAACCATAGGATCCTTGTAACCCTAATTTCATGATTTTGATCTCAAAAAGTCAGGAGTTGACATTTTCTTCAGCATAGTTGACTTTTCCCCAAATTCCTGATTTTCAGTCATCTGGTCAATTGAACCTCTTCCAAAATGTTTTTATGGATGAAATTTGAACCCTAGGAACTTGACATCATATATAAGATAATGGAATCCACTTTGAATAAAAATTTCATGGAGAAGCCCCATAGAAGTGAAATCCTAATTTGGCCCCTTTTATCAGGAGATGTTGCACTGCTTGCCTCCTTTGATCAATTCAAATCTTTCCATGGCTTGTGGCTTCAAGTGAAGACTTGTGGGATGTTATGAAACCTTTAAACAAGGTTGAGAAGCTTTGTGGACCCTTGGTTTCCTTTGTATAGCCTTCAATTGCTCCAATAAAAGATCACATGCCTATGCCTCAGCTATGATACACATAATGCAATGTTTTTTATTATTTCATGAATATATTTATGCTAAATGCTATGCAAAATGTTGAGTAAATGAGAGAGAAAATTTTGAGGTATTACAAATAGGGAGGAAGAAGGCATGAGGGTAAGAACCTTTCACTACTTAGGTTTCTCTCTTTCCGCCTCTTTCCAACAAAACACATACTAATCATTTTTGTTTCTAACTTCTTCCTAATCCTTATTATTTTAATAAATCTCGTAAACACTCTCACCTCTTACTAACTCCTCCATTTTTTCATTAATTATAAATTAATATTAATTTCCTCCCCAAACTAATTATTCTCCCATTTTTTATTATTTATAATGTTAGAGAAAGCAATTAAAATTAATAATAATTATAATGAAAATATAACTTATTAATAACTCACAACTTCCCACTTCTACACAAAATTTAATGTCATAAAACTCTACTCAAATTCCTCACGCTAATTAATTAAACAAAAAATCTTCAAAACTTTATTAAAAATAATGTATTAGAATCGAGATGTTACACATAGTCTGCGTGATTCTTGATCAAAGTGGAGAAATTCATTATGTTATAATTATCTAGCCAATTCTAATTACAAATGGACTTGGAAAGTCTAACACATGAGTAAGCACCACTTTTCCTCCCATTGGTCCCAATGTAATAGCTACCATTAGTTTTAAGAAACATAAGCTCATTTTGTTTTTTCCCATTAAGAAGCTCATCCATGGAATCTTTGTTTGAAATACATCTACCAAATTTCTTGTGGAAAATAATAACTGCATTGAATTCACCTAGCATGTACCAAAGGTCAAGATTAGCCTATTGAAGATTCGTAAGCCCATTCCATAATTGTCTTTGAATCGTATGTGATTACTTGCATATACAACTAAATTGAAGAATTTAGTTTGATCCACTCCTATAGAAAAAGTTATGTGTTGTCCAGATAAACTCAACACAATGGAATTCATATTTATTACACGAAAAGCTCATAAGTTTGAATCAGGATTATGTATAAAATTTAATGAAAATATCTTAAGTGTGATTTGAATAAGACACTTAGTTGAGAAATGAGCATAAGGAATCATTTGTTCTACAATAGAAAGCAAAGCACTTAAACTAACTTGACTGAATGAACCATCTTTAACACTTGCTTGTCTTTATGCATTGTTGTCATCAAAGTCGCTTTAAACTATATTACATCTTCAGGTGTTGTCATCATCAAAATCATGATGTTATCAAGTCTAGACATATCTTTCTTAGAATTGATAACTTCCCGATTAATCATGCAAGCATATAGTTCTAGAAAATGTATCAATATTGAGTTGAAAGTGCTAGACAATCTTAAATCAAGAAAATGATTTTGAAGCTATGATGTGAAATCTTGAAGTCATATTTGTGTGACCTTGAATCAAGAAAGTGATTCTAAATATATTAAATCTCATATTTGTGTTTGAATCAAGAAAGTGATTCTAAATATATTAAATCTAGAAACTATGAAGGTGTGACCTTGAGGAGGTGAAAGTGTGAAATCTCGTATCATATTTGTGGAATATTGGAACAAACCCTAGTACAAATAGTATGCCGTCAAAGTCTACTCACATGTTATTGTTTAATTGGGCCTTGTGTTATGGATCCAATTGTTTAAGTTAGCTTGTACCCTAACTTAGCTTGTAATGGGTAATTGTTAAAAAGCCCATTAGGTTAGTATGTTAGTTTTATTATAAATAGCATACTAGTCTCTCATATTTCGTATAAGGGAAAATAAGAAGATAAAACCCTAATACAAAATTGAGAGAGGTTATTTGTTATTCTTGTATACTTGTAATTTTGTTTAAAGAGAAAGGAAAAATAGCAGTTTATAACCAATCCTTGTTGTTATTTTGGTAACCCTTAACCCTAACCCTTGTGGGTTTCCTAACTAATCACAAAGAAACCTATTATACTTTGTTTCTAAGGTATCTAATTCAACACAAATTGGTGTGGTAAGCGTGGAGAAGATGTCTTCAACAAAGTATGAGATTGAAAAGTTCATTGGAGTGAACGATTTTGGTCTGTGGCGCTTGAAGATGAAAGCCCTACTTGTTCAGTAGGGTTGTTTGGAAGCGTTGAAGGGAGAGACGACCATGAATGTTGCATTGACGGCAACTAAAAATACAGCCATGATTAAGAAAGCACACATCACAATATTGTTGAGCCTTGGTGATAAGGTTCTTCGACGGGTATCAAAGGAGACGAAGGTGTCAGAGTTATGGTTGAAACTTAAAGGTTTGTAGATGAACAAATCGTTGGTGAATCAACTCTACCTGAAGCAAGCCTTGTATTCATTCAAGATTAGTGAAGACAAAGTGTTGGCTGAGAAGTTTGATATGTTCAACAAGCTGATTCTTGATCTTGAAAATATTGATGTGAAGATCGATGACAAAGATCAAGCACTGTTGTTATTATGCGCTTTGACCAGAACACATGCTCACTTCAAAGAAATCGTCTTGTATGGAAGAGAGTTTATGACCTTTAAAGATGTTCAATCTGCCTTGTACTTTAAGGACATGAATGTACGAAAGGAGCATAAACCTTTGACAATTGGTGAAGGTTTGGCCGTTAAGGAGAAATTCTTGTGAAAGGATGGTAAGTTCGACAAGAAGAATGGAAAAAGTCAGCCGAAGCCTTATAGTGGTGAAGCATCTGGTGTTCAATGCTACCATTGTAAGAAGGAGGGTCACATTCGAAAGGTGTGTCCTGAATGCCTAAAAGATCATGAAGGTAATGATAATGGCATTTTTGCCATTGTTCAAGAGAATTTCGACTCATCTGATGTTCTTATGGTTTCAAGTGGCGACTCAAGAAAATAGTAGATTATGGATTCAGGTTGCACTTGGCACATGACTCCAAATAAAGACTTGTTCGAGGAATTGTGTGATCAATATGGTGGATCAATGCTGCTGGGAAACAATAAAGCTTGCACAGTTGCACGTATTGGATCTGTGAGATTCAAGCTCCATGATGAGTAAATTAGACTACTGATTGAAGTTAGGTATGTATCTGACTTGAAGAGAAATTTGATTTCTCTTGGTGAATTCGACAAGAAGTGATATGTCTTTTAAGGAGAGAAAAGTATCCTAAGAGTCATGAAGGGGTCAAAGGAAGTCTTGAAAGGCGTGAAGAAACAAGGCTAGTATACCCTTGAGGCTGAAGTTGTAAGTGGTTCGACAAATATTGCATCCACGAAACTGTTGTCGAAGACAAAATTATGGCACATGATATTGGGCCATGTCAGCAAGAGAGGCCTAGTCGAACTGGGGAAACAGAACTTGCTAGGTGCTGACAAAGTCGAGAAGTTGGAGTTTTGTGAGCCTTGTGTATTTGGTAAATCTTGTAGGGTGAAGTTTAACAAAGGTAAACAAAGAACACATGGATCCCTTGATTACATCCATGCTGATCTTTAGGGGCCTGCAAGGAATCCTTCATATTGTGGTGCAAGATATTTCTATCCATAGTTGATGATTGTTCTAGAAAGTTATGGGTATTCATTCAGAAGACAAAGGATGAAACTTTTGAGAATTTCAAAATTTGGAAGGTGTTGGTCGAAACTCAAACTCGCAGAAAGGTCAAGAGACTAAGAACTGATAATGGCCTTGAATTCTGCAATGAAGCTTTCGACAGTTACTGTGTCGAGTCTGGGATTGCAAGGAATAAGACTGTAGCAGGTACTCCTCAGCAAAATAGTCTAGCTGAGAGATTCAATCGAACAATCCTAGAAAGGGTTAGATGCATGTTCGTTAGTTCTGGATTGAAGAAGGTGTTTTAGGCTGAGGTTGTTTCGACAATAACATATATGATAAATAGATGTCCTTCGACTATGTTAGATATGAAGACACCCAAAGAAGTTTGGTCGAGACATCCACCAGATCTCGACAAACTGAGAGTATTTGGTTGTGTAGCCTATGCTCACATTAGGCAAGACAAGGTCGAACCAAGAGCTCTGAAATGCATATTCATGGGATATCCTGAAAGAGTCAAAGCTTATAGGCTATGGTGCCTGGAGCCAGGTTACATGAGGTGTATCACCAGTCGAGATGTAGTTTTCAATGAAGCTGAGATGGCTTTCAAGAAAACTAACGATGTTGACGAAGAGCTGGAACATGGACAAATTCCTATTAAGGTGAAGCATAGTGATACTGAATTGCATGACCCTGATGAAGTCGAAGAAGAAGCAGAAGCTGTTGTCGAAGATGAGGAGACTGATAATGACTACCTGCTGGCAAGAGATAGATCGAGAAGAGTCACTAAGCCACCTCAAAGACTTGGGTATGTAGATCTTTTAGCTTATGCCTTAATCTCTGCAAGTGAGGTTCTGGACAAAGAACCTAGAGACTATAAGGAAGTTATGAGGATTCAAAATAAGACTGAATGGATGAAGTGCATGGATGATGGGATGAAGTCTCTTCATGATAACAACACATGGGAACTGATTGAGAAACATGTTGGAGCTAGGTTAGTCAGTTGTAAATGTATTTTCAAAGTTAAGGAAGGAATCGAAGGAGTGGTGTCGAAGAGATACAAGTCAAGGTTGGTTGCAATGGGTTTCACTCAGAAAGAAGGTGTCGACGTCAATGGTGTGTTCTCTCCTGTTGTGAAGCACAAGTCCATTCGAATGTTGCTTTCCATGGTGGTACAGTTCGACCTTGAACTGGAATAGATGGATGTGGAGATTGCGTTCTGGTATGGTGATCATGATGGAACAATCCTGATGAGGTAACCTGAAGGGTATGTCGAAGAGGGGAAAGAAGAGTATGTGTACAAAATGAAGAGATCTTTATATGGGCTGAAACCATCTCCTCGATAGTGGAATAGGAGATTCGACAAGTTCATGGCACACATAAGTTTCATCAGAAGTCTGTTCGACCACTGTGATTACTTCAGATTTCGACCTGGTAATTCATTTGTTATTTTGTTGCTTTATGTGGATGATATTCTAATAGCAAGCAACAATGTTGAAAATGTAATAAAGGTGAATTATGAACTCAATAAGGAGTTCGATATGAAGGATCTGGGAGTTGCATCCATGAATCTTGGGATTGACATCCGGAGGGATAGAAAGCAATCAAGATTATACTTATCTCAAGAGGCATACTTGAAGAAGATTCTTGATAAGTTTGGTATGTCGAATTCAAAGCCTGTTGTGACTCCAACAAACCCTCAATTCAAGCTGAGTATAGATCAGTGTCCCAGTATTGATGTCGAAAGAGCTTATATGAATAGCATTCCATATGCTAATATATTAGGTTCTTTTATGTATGTTATGGTATGTACTAGACCTGACATAGAATATGCAGTAAGTCTTGTAAGCAGGTACATGTCGAATCATGGAAAGGCTCACTGGTAAGCATTGAAGTGGATTATAAGGTACATAAATGAGTCTCTGAATAGAGTCCTAATTTATGGTGGAGCCTTGGGTGAAGATAGTAAAGCAGAAATCGAAGGATATGTCGACTCTAATTATGCAGATTGTATGGATTCTAGAAAATCTATTTCTGGATACGTTTTTACTATGTTTTGCACAACAATTAGTTGGAAAGCAACACTTCAGAAGTTTGTTTCCTTATCAACCCCTGAAGCAGAATGTATTGCCCTAATTGAAGTTGTAAAGGAAGCATTGTGGCTTGAAGGTTTTGCAAAGGAGATAAAACTTCAAGGTCGAAGTATCACTGTTAAATGTGATAGTTAAAGTGCAATACACTTGTCGAAGAACTCGACCTATCATGAGCGAACCAAGCACATTGATGTGAAGCTGCATTTCATCGGAGGGGTAATCGAGCATGAAGAAGTCCAAGTGCTGAAGGTTTCGATATATCATAATGTTGCTGATATGATCACCAAGACGTTTTCCAGTTGTAAGTTTTTCCACTATATGCAGTTGATAAAGATGCATGAAGAAAGCTAGTTTGTTTCTTGTTAGTATAGGGTGTGTTCCAAGGTGGAGATTTGTGGAATATAAGAACAAACCCTAATACGAATAACATGCCGTCGAAGTCTGCTCACATGTAATTGTTTAATTGGGCCTTGTGTTATGGGTCCAATTGTTTAAGTTAGCTTGTAATGGGTAATTGTTAAAAATATCATTAGGTTAGTATGTTATTTTTATTATAAATAGCATACTAGTCTCTCATATTTCGTATAAGGGAAAATAAGAAGATAAAACCCTAATACAAAAGTGAGAGATGTTATTTGTTATTCTTGTATACTCGTAATCCTATTTAAAGAGAAAGGAAAGAATAGCAGTTTATAATCAATCCTTGTTGTTATTTTGGTAACCCTTAACCCTAACCCTTGTGGGTTTCCTAACTAATCACAAATAAACCTATTATACTTTATTTCTAAGGTATCTAATTCACAACAATCTTGTACTAAGAAATTTTCCTAGTTTTGGTTAGTTTAGTTGTAAAAGAAAATAGAGTAAGTCATGAGGTTCTAAGACATGAACATATAAAGAAAATGTTTTAATACTTCTTTTCTTTTGATAAAATTTCTTAAAACCATTCTATCTAGGAAAGTACTTAGTTGATAAGAAGTTCGTTTAATAAATTATGAAGGAAAAATACATTGTCTATTATTAGACTAAGAGGTCTTTTTAATCGATTAAATTAAAGTGTAACACCTCCTAATTGATTAAGGATGCTAATAACTGATTAAGTAATGTAGAATTATAAACTTTCATAATTTAGCTTGCTTAATCGATTAATACATATATTAATAGATTAAGTCATTAATATGTGCCATTTGTTGTTTCTTTTTGAGCCAAATATTTTCCTATATAAATGAGGCTTCTCCTCATTTAAAACTGCATTAGTTTTATGAATATAAATGTTCTTATAACATTATTTCTCTCATTCTTCTTTAAAGTTTTTCTTTTCTAAAGTCGTCTTAGGGCCAAGAGAGTGAAAATTTCAATATGAGAGTTGTGGTGTACTACTATAATGTTGAAAGTGTTTATTTAAGAATGTAGTTCTCTTGTAATTTCTTTGTAATAAGATTTGAAGGTTGCAAGCTAAACCTGAAAAAGATTGGTCGAAGATTATTGAGTTGAACATGTATAAATATCTAGTTGTTGTTATAATGATTCTGGGTTGATAATGTGCAAAAGCTTAAGTTGTTATGAAAGATTATTTGCGCTTATATGATATTGCATTGTAGTTGATATCATTATATTTTGATGTTTTGTCTAAATTTAATTTGTGTGTAATTTAATTTATCGTGTATTTGTAATTCATTCGTAATTTGTTTGTAAGTTAATCATTTCATTTAGTTTTTTAGACATGTGCCCTGAGAAACCCCCTACATTTAATTTATTATATTGAACCCATGATAATGTGTTTTTTACCAAGTGATGCAAGTTAAAATATCGAGTGTACCTAGAATAACTAGTTAGAATAATTAAATCAAGATTTTTTTGTATAGCTTGGCTCAAATCAGACATGTTATGATTCGAATCAAACTTGAAAGTTTGGGATTTGGCCTTGCCTCCTTGATTCGAATCATGAAAGTAAGTGATTTGAATCACAACACTTCAAGACTTGAATCACATAATATTTGATTCAAATCATGGAAATTAAAATATTCTTCAAAATGAACTATGATTCGAATCATGCTTTGTGTGACTCAAATCACATACACAGTACATGATTAAAATCAAATATAAAAAATTATTTATTTTACTAGCTTTAATTCAAATCATTATTTCTTTGATTTAAATCTAAACCTCGTGATTTGACTCAAATCATCTTGTATTTCACCTCATCTTTTTGTGCCTAATCTGTAGCACATACTTAAACTTTTTTACATGTCTCTTTTTAAAATGAAAGGTACTTTTGTTAATTTGTTTTTACAAGTTGTTGAAAAACCAAGATATTCACTTAGAACCAATACATTCTTTTTCTTAAGATTCTTGAGAGAAACCATGAAAATTTCTTCATTCACATACATATTATCTCCTTGATCAACCTTGTGAATATGTTTCTAAAATGTTGAGATTGAGAAAGTTTACAGCACTATTTTGTAATATCATTTAGATACCATTAATCATATTCAACCTTGTAACAATATAACCCATTGATGTGGTGCTCAACTCTAAATATTGAGTGTAAGAGATAGATTCAAGCATATTAGGGAGTCTAATTTTTTTGTGAAGTTTCATTGTGCGTATCAGGAGAAAGGATTGCTTCTTGCTTAAATTATTGATATGTGATTATAAATTAAGAGAAAAGTTTTCTCAATACTCCATGAAAGACTTTGGTGGATCCGACTAAAGGTTGTCGTAGAACAAAATTGGGAGATTTCCAATCTTTCTTGGTAAAAAAATTGTTGAGATAAGTCTTCGTTATATTTGATTGTTGCATAATTGAGGTTTAAAGCATAATTATTGTGTCTAGCAAGTTTGTTGAATCAAGATCATTGAAGATCTTGAGTATTAGTAGTTGAGTAATTTGCATCAATAGAAGAGAATATTATTTTAGGTTTGTTGTAGCTAAAACATTGGGATGTTAAAAATAAGGTTAATGGTAATTCGTTGTACCAAAATACTTGTATTTAAACTTTAAAATAGTGGAAGAAGTTACCATTTCTGATGGTAATAACCAGTGAAGAGTAGAGTAGGCATAGCGAGCAGGAATTGTCGAACCACTATATATCTGATGTACATTTCTCTCTCTATCTATTTTAATTTTCTATGTATCATCATTCATGTTAGATATTGTTCATCTTTAGAATTTCATCTATAATTAGATATTTCTTATAGTGTTTTATCATATAAGTTTAAATGTGTGATGTGTCTAGTTCATTAAACATTCTTTACTACGAGATTTCATCATCCCTAAGTCGTTGAATTTAAATTTCTTGTTATAGCAACTTTGTTTACCTTAGTTATTACCCAAACATAGTCATGTGAAAAACTCAATATTGTTTTATTTGAAATCTCCCGAGAAAACTCTTAGGGACTAAAGTAGGTCAAGTGGTTTAGGTTGAACCATGATAATTCTCCAAGATGATCTTTCTCTCACATATCTCTTTCATTTTCAATTTTTTTTATTCTGCTACTCATTTTCTGAGTTTCTTCTATCTTCTAACATAAACGTTTTTCAATCGAAGTTTTTATAAATCAGTGTTTAGAAATCTAAATATCACAATCCACCCTTATCTCTCGTGTTTGCGGTCATGTAGTCAACAATGGCCACAAGACACGCAATTCAAACCTTCCACATCCTAGATGTTTTGACAAAGAAAAATACTTTGACAAAAATATGTTTTTTTCCAACATTAACTGCTAAGAGAAAACAATAATCTCTTCCATTTTTAAGAAAGGACTTGGAGTTTATCACCTAATAAAGTTTCCTTTAGAGACACCATATCTTTCAAGGTCATCTATCTATTAAAATTCAAAACAACACTTTCAAATAACAATTGCATTTGGTAGATAATTTTTTCTCGTATCTAGCATAGTCTCGTTTCCTTTTGTAAATAGGTCAGAGTACCCTTTGTATTCTTTTCAATCTATTCCTTGCTTACAACAAAAAAACTTCAATTCTACCACTCGATGTCGTCCCCATAAAAAAATGGACTCTTCTAAGAAAAAACCATGTCTTACCTTTCCCTTTAAGATATGTTAGAGAGATAGGGGGTAGAAACAAGAGAACATATGTCTCAACTTTGATACTACTAGTTGAGAAGTTTGGAGGAACAAATATAGTATATCCGCCGATGCATAATCAAGACCCTTTAGAAAAATCTATCAGGAATAAATTTTACTTTAAGAAATACATTTAAGTATATTTGATTGTGAGATTTTTAACAACAGACAATAAATTGTGCCGCTACATTTTTTAAATGAGAAAACCAATTTTCTTAAAAATTACATTTATTGTCCTAGGTGACACAACATTGATAGATATGAGTCTTTGCACTTTCATGTAAAACACAAGACAATTTTTTAATATTATCCTTTTTATATTTAGTTAAAAAGTCAAGATATATAAGAGATATCTTCCAGTATAACCAAAGATTTTGAATTCGAATTCAGTCAATAAACACACAATATTGTTAAATTCTCTTGAGTGAGAGTTTAATATATGCACTTGCGCACAGAGACTATTCAGTTTATATAAAAAAAAATAGTTACAATTAAATATTTTTGAATAAAATGAAAAGTATATTAAGAATAATAGAATTAATTACGTCAAACAAAAATTAGTTATTTCTAATTATAATAGTAATAAAGATTTAATTATTTTTCTTATAATAATAATAATAATCAAAAGTAACACTAACGAATTCATTTATCATCTATATATGAGAATAAGTTCTCACACTTTAACTCTATTATCTTTTTAAGTGTGAATCCCGCACATGATCACTATATACCGACTGATTAACCACTGAATAAAACAAATGAAATTTAATAGAACTAATTAATAATATGTTATTAAGATTCTCTCTATTGACAATGTGAATCACACTGAAAATATCTTAAGTAACTTTAAATTTTTAAAGCAAGATATTAGATATATAATCCATGGCAACTGAGAGTATAACGTTTGGCCATTCAGAGTGTGGTTAAAGTTAGAGAAAGACAAACTCAAACACTATGGTGTTGTTGATGTGCATGTGCTTACTGACACAGAGCCCACTATAAGTAAGGTATATGTACTGATATGGAAAGGATCAAATCTAACTTATGATGAATGGATTGGGAAATAATACCTAGGATAGAAATAAGTAGATATTAGGTGGGCTGATACTAATGATGATAAAACCAAATTGATTTACCCAAGTTGGCAAATATAATGACATCAACAAGATAATAGTAAAAGTTTATTGATCCACATCATATGTTTTTGATTAAATACTGTATTTTTATCCAAATTATTAATTAAGATATTTTTCAATAATTTTATATAGTTTTATAAGTTTTTTTTTATTTCATTTAGGAGAAGTCCTATTAGAGAAACAAGAGTTTCAATTACTTGTAAATAGTACGTGGGGCAATGAGAATTGTGAATGGTCTGCTTTGAATGTTGGTCAGTCGGAAGAATTCTTACCATCCGAAAAAAATAAATTTTTGTTCCAATTCAGAGTTTTAAGGGTAATATTTTCTTGGGATTGGTTTTCTCTTGGAAGGGTGGTTCACTTTATATGGTGAACATCTTTGCAAAATGCAATAGGGAGGAAAAAAGAAGTATGTGTGCTGAGTTTATTAATCTTAAAGGTAAAGCTGATTCAGGAGATTCGGTCGTTTGTGGTGATTTCAATTTGATTAAGTCAGGTGACGAAAGAAAGGGAAGTGACCCTATTAATTATGTTGATATGGAAGACTCTGTGTCTTTCATTAACCAAATGGATCTCTTTGATGTTTTTTTTTTAATTGGCAACAAGTTTACGTGGTTTAAGTCTAATGGTGGTTGTTGTAGCAGACTAGATAGATTAATGTTGTCTGAAAATCTTATTAACTTTTGGAAAGTCGTGGCTCAAAAGGCGGGGAATCGTGATATATCAGACCACAAGCCCGTGTGGATTGTTGCGAATATTTTCAATTGGGGTCCTAAGCCCTTTAAAAACTTCAATTGTTGGTTCAAACACCCAGATTTCTTGAATTGTGTGCAAACCGAATGTGAAGCACTCGAGTTTTCGGGCAGCCATGCTTTTGTTTTGGTCAAGAAGTTTCAAGCTTTGTGTAAGAAGTTGCGGAATTGGAATAAAGAGGTATTCGACATTCTTGATCTTAAAGTTGAAGAGGAAATCCAAGTTCTTAATAATATTGAAAAGGATATGTTTAGATGAGATCAACATGTTTCTACTGAGCGATTGAAGTTGAGAAGTTAGTCCAACGAAGTTTTGTGGAACAAATTACGTACGAAGGAAAGCATTACAAACCAGAAAGCAAGATCAAATTGGATTAAAGATGGGGACCTAAATACAAAATTCTATCATGCTATGCTAAAATCTCATATTCAGAGGAATGCAATTTCAGCTTTGAAAGTGAACTCAGTTCTTTTAGAGGATGTTCATTCCATAAAGCAAGCTGCTACAGATCATTTTGCGGCCAGGTTTACGAATTCTGTTCAGCCTCTATTATCCTTCAATTGGCCTGATCTACCTAAACTTTCTAGTTTGGATAGTGCAAGTTTGGAGGCTGCTTTCTTTGAGGACGAAGTTAGAAGGGTGGTGTTTGAGTGTGATGGTGATAAAAGTCAGGGTCCCAATGGATTTAATATGTTGTTTATCAAATGTTGTTGAAATATTATAGGCAATGATATATTTAACTGTATTTGCAAATTTCATAGTTCTGCTAAGCTTCCAAAGGCTATGATTTCGTCTTTCGTCGCGTTGATTCCAAAAGTAGATAGTCCTCAAGAATTTGACGACTTTCGACCTATTTTCCTTATTGGGAGCATTTATAAGATTATTGCCAAAATCTTAGTGTCCAGTCTTAATTTGGTCGTGGGTAAGCTTATTTCGTCTTCTCAAACGACATTTATTCTGGGCCGTCATCTTTTTGACGATGTTCTTATGGCCAATGAGATTTGTGACTTTGCGACTAGACATAAGAGAAAATGTATTTTGTTTAAAGCTGATTTTGCTAAAGCTTATAATTATGTTAATTGGGAGTTTCTTATCAAGATGTTAGGTGTTATGGGATTTGGCCATAAGTGGATCAATTGGATTAAAGGTGGTGTTTGCCATAATTTTATGCCATTTCTCGTAAATGGAAGCCCATCAATCGATTTCAAAGCTTCTAGAGGACTCAGGCAAGGTGATTCGCTTTCCCCCGGTTTATTTTCCGTGGTGGTTGAAGGATTGTCGTATATGGTTAGAAAAACGCATAATCTTGGTTTGTTGACCGATTTTGATGTAAGTGAGTTGGTTAAGCACAATCTATTAGAATTTGCGGACTATAAAATTTTATTTTGTGATGCTACATGGCATAATATATGGGGTCTTAAGGCCATTATTCAGGGTTTTGAGTTGATTTCAGGATTGAGATTAAATGCTTCAAAGAGTAGTATTTTTGGGATTGGTGTGGAAGACTCGTTTTTATTAGCAGCCTCCCGTTGTTTGGCTTGCTCTAGGAAATCTACCCCCTTTAACTTCCTTGGTTTGACGATCGGCCGTAACCATCTACGTGTCTGTTTTTGGAACCTGATTGTTGAGAGGATTAAATCCCGGTTATTGACTTGGAAAGGTAGGACGCTTTCAATTGGTGGGAGGGTTACTCTCATTAATTTAGTGTTAGCTAACCTTCCAATCCATTATCTCTCTTTCTATAAAGTACCAAGAAGAGTTATCAAACTTATCAAAAGTATTCAAAGAATGTTTCCTTGGAATGGTTTAGCATATAAGAACGAATTGACTCTTATTAGCCTGAAAAACTGTTGTAAACCAAAGGAATTTGGTAGCTTGGGTATTAGGGACATTGGTCTATTTAATCATGCTTTGGTTTCTGTAACACCCTAATTTTTGCCCTAAGATTTCTTCGCATTTCATCTGTATCTTACATACAAACAAGATCGCACTGGTTTCTCGATTTTTCTCGGGTGTAGGTTTATGCCTTACAGGGGATCACCATTTTCTTTTATTTGTTTTATGTGTTTAGGTTTACTAACCATTAATTAAAATCTAAAAAATATTTTGTTTTCTCTTATTAACATTTTCAGGGGAAAAGCAGGTGAAAATGCTAAGAATAGTAGTCCCACAGCACAGATGAATTTCACAGTTAAAAGTCGAAGTTGATCCGCAAATAATTCAAATTTATCCGATCAATGATTTCCCAATTTAATTGATTTATTCAAGGAATTCCAAGGTTCATGTGTTTATTTCCATGCCTTCTTTGATGCGCAAAAGAATCGAGTCGAAGTCCTAGCAGTGCAGAAGGAAACAACTTTTTCAAATATTTGTACTAAGTAACCGGTTACCACCTAGGGCGTAACCGGTTACTTGCGTGCAAATTTGAAAATTTTGGCAGCAATCTCAATTTTCAAATGTTGGCACCAATTTCATTTTTGATCACTCTTGGAATTTTCTAGACCATCTCCATTTAATTCTCATACATCATTAAATTTAATTCCCATCATAAACTCTCACTAATCACTACTCTTTTCATGATTCCCACCAATTTTGAATTACCAAGCCTAATTTGAATTGCCAAAGAAATCTCCATTCCACAAAATTCTCATACCTAAACTCTTTAAATAGAGGCCCTTGGTAATTCACTTTTTCCATGGCTCTCCTTCATCATCAACATTCAAGATGTAGGTCCTTGATGCTTTTGGTTATTTATCTTTTAGATCATAAATTGTTGTTTTATTTCAGGGATTTCAATGTGTTTTGATTGTAAAATTCATGCTAATTCAGTTCATGATCCTGAGGTGTTTGAAAAAAGTTTTGAAAGATTGATCATGCTGAATTTTAGCAGATTTTTGATTCTGCACGCAGAGTAATCGGTTACCGCTTAGGTAGTAACCGATTACCTGTGTTAATTTTTCCAGAAAACTGTTATTTTTGTACTGGTAACCTATTACCACTTAGGTTCTAACCGATTACTTTGAGACGGGATTGAATTTTTGGCATATTTTGGGGTTGTTTTTGGCTCTTTTCCCATCTTGTTCTCCTTTATTCTTATTTTTACCTTGGGAGACATTTTTTGGACTGATTTCTCTTTAATTTCAATGGACTTTGGGTGTAGATTAGAGTGCTTAATATTCATTAGTCCAAATCTACCGTTAAGTGAATCATTTAATTCACTTTAGGTACTTTGCATTAGTGAGATATTTTCATACTTGAATCCACCAAGATGAGTGATTGAACTTAAAGATGAAAGAATACCATAAGTGAAACTTAATTTGGTATTCATCTTTATTTTCGTGTGGTATTGCGTTTGGATGGCGATTTACATATCATTTATCTCGCATGCATTAGCACAAATATCGTTCACCTTAATTGGTGTTGGCCGACCTCATTTGTAGGGTAATTACTCTGTAAATTACTCGGTGATTTCTTAACATATACCTAAATGTGTCCCGAATTCGGAATAAAAATCCAATTGGATACTTGTATTTTCATGGACCGGACCTTGTGTTGGTCGCGTAATCCTAAAGTGATTGATCTTTTTGCGTTAAGATCCAAGACTTGTGAAGTTTGATGCGTAGTTGCTTTGGGTCTCCCAATCTTCTTTCAAATTTCATTGAATTTGGATCTAATCGCCTTTGATTAATCACTATAGTGTAAGATACTAAGAGGAATCGTTGCCTTTTCAATTTTTGGTACTAAGTTCCTTGGTTACTCTTTTGGGCGTGGATGATTAAGTTCACCATATATACCTCTATTATTATTATTATTATTATTATTATTATTATTATTATTATTATTATTATTATTATTATTATTATTATTACTATACTAACATTTTAAATTTCTTCTCGCGTCTTTATCTCCTTTATTTTTATTATGCTTTACATTTTTTTATCATCCATTATCATGTTTATATTCTTGCTATTATATTGTTATGTTGATTTTTATTTTGTCCACTTGGACACAAAAATATTAATAAAGGCTTAAACCATAAAAGAATGTTAATTGTTCCCATCTTGGACTATTGGTTACTATCTTTTGCATTAGAATTGGAGTTTTGTACTTAGATTCTATAACACATTCCCTTTGCTTTGATCTTCATGGAGTTGGTATTTTGGCCTTTAATTGGCCATTTTCTAGCATATAAGGATGAAACTCTTATGCTCATAATTGGAATCATCATCAAATTTGATTAGATCTTTCCTCTTTTATCTCTTTTATTTTCTCTTTTAGGATAACCTCTTCATCTCATCCGCTTCTTAAATTTTCAAAACCTCCTTCTTTTTCAAAGGATTCTTGTTTTAAAAAAAAATCACCTTTTTAACAAATAAAATCTTGACTTTGGTCAAGTGGATTTTACTACTTCTTTTCTTTAAAAAAAATCAATGAATTTAATAATCTTGACTTTAATTCCAAAATAAAAAGAACCAAACTCACTCAATTTGTTTTGTGCCTTTGTACACCTTTGTTTGTTTTCTTTACAAGCGACGATTATGACTCATTATTCTTTAGTCGGGTGCAAGTCTCTAATTCTCCATGGTTGTAGTTTGATGTAATTGAGTCTCTTATCATTTGTGAGGGTTTAGTGGAATACTCGTCGATTTTATTCGAGTTGGCGTCCTCCCTATAATGATATATGAGTCCATGCCCTCATTCTCATGGAAGATTTGTTAGGCTATCCACTTGAAAATGAAAAATTCTCTTCACTTAATAAAATCAATCATAACCAACCATTTTCACTATTTGTACCACGAACTACGGGGTTTTTATCTCGGATTGCACATTGTGGGTACGTAGGCATGAGGTGGTAAACCTCTCCAAACACAAAAATATTAAAAAATTAATTCTTCTCTCATCCCTCCACTCTCATTTTCCAAACATTTTCAAACCAAAAGCAATAAATTTTTCAAAGGGGTTCCTGTGGAGTACCACAGACATTTTGGGTGTGTAAAACCTTCCCATTTTGTAACCTATCCCCTTACCCATTTCTCTGCTTGTTTCTTTAGCTTTTTGGTTTTAGATTCATTAGAATTTATTCACTCTTTTTTCCTTTTCCACTTGGAATAAAATAAAAGTGCGGTGGTGACTCTGTTTACTTTGAGTTAAGTTAACTAATAACTTACACTCATGATTTTACCGCTACAGAAAAGTGACGACTATGATGGGGAGTAGTCTCTAAGTGGATTCGGCCTACTTTGATTTACTTACTGCTTTGGTTTGATTTATTTTTTATTACTTGTTCCGTTTTGGTTTTGGTGATCCTCTGTGAGTGAGATAGATTCTATACCCGGATCTGAGTGAAATTATGATAGGATGGCGATATTCGAAGTGATACACGACGGAGTAGTCCAAAGCGATATCAATTCGATAATTTCCACTCAGTTAGGCTCTCTCGGATTATTGATGTCATAACGAGTAGTCGTAATATGACATAATTTTCTGACCTTGAGCTGATCATAATGGGACCGTAGAACCCTTAACCCAACCAAGCCAATTTAGGAACGTAGTGAGGAAACTATCCAGGTGTAGACCTGAGGTGGTTGTCACGCCATACTACACTCGAAAGAGGTCTTTCTTAAGAATTTTATTGGTTGGGGAGTAGTCCAACGTACCGATAATATTCTAAAGATGGATGTTAACTCTGGGCACCTCTTTAAGCACCCGTTTGGTTTTCTGCAGGTACAATAAAGACAAAACCTTAGTACATACCTGTGTGGGTTGGTGTTCTTATCCTTGACTTCATGCTCGTGACTTGGAACTTAGACTCGTGTGCTTTGTGTGATCTTGTTTGTGGTTGTTGCATACATGCACTCATGCATTCATGAGCATTATTCTCAAGATTTCAAGGGAATCATAGGCACTTTTGAAAATATTTCAGATATCTTTGGCTTTGAATATGAAAAGAAGTTTTTCAATATTTCAAAATGTATTATCATTTTTTATAAATATTGCAATTTACCTTATAGTCCTATGAAATCTTTGCATTTGCATACGTATACCATGCATCATGCTTGCATTGTTCTTGCTTCTTGAGAGTTTTACAGAGGCCTTATGTTGTTTCTTGGTCTTCGTCTTGTTCTCCTATTAAGCTAACTCACTAGATCGATACTCGAGCTAATCGAAGAAAGATGTTGGAAGCCTTACAACAAGAGAGTCACGAGCTGCGCGAGGAAGTTTTATCTCTGAAAGATAGCTTGGAAAGGATCACCTCCATGATGGAAAGCTTGGTGGCTGCTCATAATCAGCCATCCCCTCCTCCTAATTCTCTGAAACAACACACAATTATCTCTGAGATTGTTACTGCATCGATTCCTGCTAAAACTGTCATTTCTTCTTGCTCTGCATATCTGCTAGCACACTGTGGGGTATGTCGGTTGATTTTATTCCTACTGGTTATCATCCTCCTCCTCCCGAGACTGCTGCATTTGCTACTCTTTAGTCGGTGATGACTACTGCACCTCTTGTGATGCACACTACTCTGTACCTTGATGACTTTCAGGGCCATTTTGCTTAAATGTAGAAAGAGATGAAGGCTTTGTGGCATAATGATTTGTTTAGTAAAGATGTTTATGATCTCTGTTTGGTTCCTAATGTTAAGGTTCCACACAAGTTCAAGATGCCTGAGTTTGAGAAGTATAAGGGCAATAATTGTCCTCCGAGTCACTTGACTATGTATGCTAGGAAGATGTCTGCTCAGACAGAGAATGATCAACTGTTGATTCATTATTTTCAAGACAGTCTGACTGGTGCAGCTATGAGATGGTATATGGGTTTAGACAACAACCAAATCAAGACTTTTAATGATTTAGGAGAGTCTTTTGTTAGGCAATACAAGTATAATATTGACATGGCACCGAACAGAGATCAAATATGTGCTATGTCCCAAAAGGACAAAGAAACGTTTAAAGAATATGCGCAAAGATGACGCAAACTTGCAGCTCAGATTGTTCCTCCTTTAGAAGAGAAAGAGATGACGAAGATTGTTTTTGAATACTTTAGGTTCTTTCTACTATGAGAAGATGATTGCAAGTACTTCATCTGATTTCACTACAATGGTGAATATGGGGATGCGACTAGAAGAAGGTATCCGTGAGGGACGTTTGAGCAAAGAAAGTAATATTGGCTCGAGTTCTAAGAAGTTCGACTTTGGCAAGAAGAAAGAAGGTGATACTAATGATGTGTCTCGTGAAAGTTACAGAAGACCCCGTGGTCGTGAGAATCATCATTAGCAACATGTAGCTTCTGTAACTCCAATGATTAATGTGACTCCTACTGTGCCAGTGACTCCAAAGTATCAGTCTCGTTACCAGAAGCCTTATGTGCAACAGAATGGTAACCAATAGAGTCGTGCTAAGCCGAGCTTTGATCCTATTCCAATGTTGTATGCAAATTTGCTACCATCGCTGGTCAAGAAGAATCTTGTGCAAACATATTCTCCACCTCCAGTTCCAGAGATTATTCCATGGTGGTATAAGGTAGAAGCTAACTATGATTTTCATCAAGGTACCTTGGGGCACGATATTGATAATTTCTTTCCATTGAAGATTGAAGTTCAAAAATTGATAAGGAGCAATGTTTTGTCTTTCAATGATGTTAATATGAATGTGAAGACAAATCCGCTTCTGAAGCATGGTAACACGTCTGTGAACATGGTTGATGGTTGTCCTGGTTTGTTCAATATTTATGATGTCTGTTGGATTCGATGGTCTTTGGTTGAGATGCATGCTTTCTTGAGTGAATATCATGATATTGATCACGATTATGCTGGTTGTTGCATTTGCTCGGTGAACCCTCGTGGTTGTGTGATTGTTAAGAGAGACATTCAAAAGATGATGGATGATAAGTTGATTGAAGTGACAACAAAAAGAGATGAGTATTAAAATGAAGTGAATGTTGTCATGCCTCAGTTTAATATTCCTAAGGAGGTTGTTCTTGAGAAAGTGGATATTTCTTTTGATAGCCGCAAATATGTTGTTACTATATTGGTGATCAATTTTCCTGGTCCAGTGCCATATGAGTCTGATAAAGATGTTTTGTACCGGTATAATGCTATGATGATAGAAAATGGTAAGGAAGTTCATATTCCTTCTCCAAAGTATGTAGTTAGCATTACTAATGTGACAAGGTGTAAACACCCCAAATTTTCCCTCACTAAGTTCATACCATGGCTTGTGATCTTTGATATTTGCATTAGTTCAATCATATCATATCATGTGGCATTTTTGCTTCACTGCATTGGTTCAAGTTCATCTGCATCTAGGGTTTGTGATCTGAGCAGTTCAAGATCCTTCTGAGCCACTCCAAAGGTCTTCAATAATTCCAAGAGGGTCAATGTATGTTCAATCATCATATTTTATCCTCAAAAGATCAAGGAAGTCAAAGAATCACAAGAACTTGCAAAGCATGGAAGCAGAGCTAGGGTTTAACTACACAGATGACCTAAAATTAGGGTTTTGGTTTCAGAGGCCATAACTCCAAAGTTTTTGGTCATTCTTGTTTCTATTGGTCTCAATATGTTATAAGGATCATACATACCAAGTTTGATGGAAAAATTCATTGTGGAAGTCATCTGATCACTGGGTAACTTCTTGAGCAAGTCAGAGCCAAATCAAGGCATCCGAGGCCCCCCAACATGGAACCAAAGTGGATTTTTCATCAAATTGAAGTTATATGGTCTTTATTTGATCATTGGAGTGTTTAGAAGTTCACAAATTTGAAGAAAAGTGGGCTAAACCAAAAGTTGCCAAATATGGAAATGACTTGTAATGTAAACTTTCCATTTTGGGAAAGTTTTTCAACCTTCTCTTTCTCAACCAAAAATGCTTCAAATGAAAAATTGTTGGTCATGAAAGTTGTAGATTGGATCATTCCCTTTTCAAAAAGTACTAGAACAAGATCTAATTCATTTTGGAACTCAAGTTATGGCTTTTCAAAGTTGGCAAAAATCACATAATTTCATGTTTTATGCCAAAGAGGGATTTTTGCAAAACCACATACCAAACCATTTTGTGACTTCTAAATGACTTCTATGCATCATTAAAACTTGCCAAAATCAGAATTGCACAAATTCACAAAGGTTCATGCCTTGGATGACAAGCTTCCATAAGCCATTTTCCATAAAATTCAAAAAGAGGGAATTCTTGCAAGAATGGTTTCCAAGGGTTGGCATGACTTCTAACTGATCTCAAAGCATCACCATAACACCATGTAACATCTCATGACCTGAATTCAGCTTGGAATAAGACATGTCCATGACCAAAAATCTCAAAGTGCAACAAGTTGTGAAAATTGCAAAACATGTGACATCTCACCATCCATTCACTTCTGATCATTCTAAAACATCCCATGGCCATCCTTGAAGACAACTGAACTCAGAGCAGGCCTAAGATAGCTTTTGTCATGGCCCATGCTTGAAGTACACCAACTATTGACTATTTGGCCAATTGCTCCATACCATTTCCACAGTACATGTCAAGTCTTCTGACTCATTCCAATAGTTTAGGATTTGTATATGGATCATAAAACAAGCCTCACAGAAGCTCAGACCCCATACACAATCAGATTTCACAAAACTTGCAAAATCCTTCCCTTCTTCGATTCTCTCAAACCAGCCATCAAACTTCAATTTTTTCTTCACCAACAAGTCACACATCATCCTTAGAACAAGAATCAACCATTAAAAGAGCCTGAAACATCACATACACAAACCTAAAATTATGCTACACCAGAACTGGAACCTTCAAACTAAACACCATCAAAGCTTTTCAAGCATACCACTAGCTTCAAAAGGGCCAATGGAGTTCATTTGCACAAGTGGGAGGTTCTGGGAGCTCACCATTGAAGTTTTCCAGCTCAGGTATGGCCAAGAACAATTTCTCACAAAGCTTTGATTTCTTGTTATAAACTGAAAGTGCGTGCTTTAAGGATCATCGTGATGTGTTTAGAATTGAAAATGGTGGGAAAATGAGTATTTTATGAATGTCTGAAAGTTTGGCCCTGATTTTGTTTTGTTTCGATTCAGCCTGTTCTTGCTTGATAAATGTTGTTTGATTGTTGATTTGAGTTGCTAGAGGTGTGGGGATTGTTTCTGGGCAGGTTTGAGGGCTTAAAATTGCATAGGGGAGGTTTTAGGGTTTTTGTCCCGCCGGAGAAGATGACCGGAGCTCCCCTCCGGTCACCTGAAAGTGTTTAACCCTAATCCCTAATTAATTTTCCAGTTTGATTCGTAGCCCTTGGATGAGGATTAGGTTAAGATATGCATGGCCCAGATTAATTCACTTAGCCCTAATTCATTTTTATTAAATTAATTAAGATTAATTAGTTTAATTAAATCAGATTCCATCCTGGCCATTAAAAAACGCGCCAGTCAACCCTTAACTCCCAACTTTGAATCTGGAGCATTGGATGTGATTACATTTCCATTTATTTAATTTTTATTTAATTTTTTCATTTAATCTTACACGAATATTTAAAAATAGTAAAAATAGTAAAAAAATTCTGAAATTTTTTATCAAACATTTTATTAATTTTCAGAAACCAAAAATATTTTCATTTTTATTTTTTGCATTAAAAAACTATTTTTAAATCATTTAAATGTTATTTTTAATTAGTTAATTGATTTTAATTAATTAAAAATACATTTAAGTATTTAAAAATCACAAAAAAATTCAAAGAACATTTTTAGACATTTACAAACATTTACAAACTCACCATACAAATTTCTTTTTGGTTTTGATCATGCTTTTACATTTTTCATTGAATTAGGGTTCTTAAATTTGTTCATTTCTAACCCTAACTTCAAAGATTCATAAATTTTAAACCAAGTTGAGTTTGTGAATGGTTCTTTTTGCATTGTTCTATGCATGTTTCCTAGTTTCTAAAAACATTTTTGTTTCATTTTTACCTTTCATTTTTAATTTGTTTGGCATTTTGCATTGAAGATCACCCTTAAAACCCTAGAAGCTTAGGAAATTCATAAGTCCCTCTAGGTTTAGCTTCTGACCTCCCCCTTTGGATGATAACTTAGTATAGGTTTAGGGTTCCTTTGAGTGCATTTTCATTGTTTTATCTTATCATTTTCTTTTGTTTTTGGGTTTTGCATCTCACATGTTCACATGTCATATAAGACATCTTAGGACACATTAGAGTCATGTTTGATCATTGCATCATTCATTTGCCATGTTATGCATTCATGAACTTTAATGCTCCTTTCATGCTTCATTTGCATCTTCATCACTTGTATGATCATTTGCATCTCTTGGCATGCTTTCATATCATCTCCTAGCATCATTTGCATCATGACATGCTTCTGGTTTTGGTTTGCATCATTGCATACGTTTTCATTTTCATTTCATTTTCATTTCCTTTCACTAACTTTTCAGGTGGTAAGTGCTTTTGAGAAGTGAATTTGCCTTCACTTCTCACAGTTTCTTCTCATCTTTCTTATGCATCATTGCTGCATTTTATCTTTGTATTAGAGTGGGCTTGCTCATTCATGTTCCTTCCTCACCTTCTTTCTTCAAGCAACTTATCTTCTTAAGTGAAGTAATTTGATTTGCTTCTTCTGCTTCTCCTCCTTCCATCTTTCTTCTTCCTTGGTGGCTTTTCCTGAAGATCTCTTGCAAGCCTCATAAACCCTAGGAATACCCAAGAATGATAAAAATTAGGGTTTGATTAGTCCCCCATTAGTTTTACCTTTGTGTCATATTTTGTGTCTTCTTTTCTCATCTCATAATCAGGGATTAAACCTTAAAGGTTTTAGGGCTTTGTGATTAAGGTTATGCCTGCATCCTTCTCTTAGGATGGAGTGTATAACTTTAATCCTAAGTGTTAAACCCTTAATGTGTTTAAAATCTCTTAATCAATCCATCTAATAATCACTAAGATATCAAGCTTGTAACTTGGGCCTTGTATTAGGTTCTAATTCTTCCTTAATTGGTTAAGAAGGACTAACCCTAGTGTTAATGGACAAGTCCCCCTCAAGTTGTCTTACAAACATTAAAATACATTTCTTAATCTTACCATAAACTAAAATCCACTCTGATAAAGGATTTGTTTTGTCATGAGGTTAATCCCTAATCATGGATTAAGTTGAGGAGCCTTCCTCAGCTTAAATATTCTCATCTATCATCCTTCTATTAGGATGGTGTAATGGGTCCATTAAATCTTTGATTATGGCTTAAACTCATTACTTAACACTAAAAAATAACTCCAAAAATATCCAAATAATTACAAGTAGGTTAATGATCTTAATCCTACATCATGGTGATTAAGTGTGATGTGTTTACTTCATACTTAAGGTATTCTCATTACCCCTAATCAGAGGGGGGATGTGATGAGTTTACTAACCCTTGGTTTAGGCTTAAGCTCATTAACTTATGACAAACTCCAAAAAGCAATAAAAGATTAAAAATACCAAAAACAAACAATAATCGTCTCCTCCGGGATTCTTTTCTCATCATCTTCACTCATAAACGAGAACTTGCTTCTTCCATCTAATGCAAGACAGTTTGCACCTGAGCCAGACAGGTCATACACTTGAGCATAGACAATTAAGCAGTTCACAAGTCAATTTATCTTTCAGTCTCTTTGAGTCGAACTACGGTGTTCTGACTTCCTCATTGCACGAGAGGATACGTAAGCATAACTTAACTGTTATCGGACAACAATCTTTGTATATTCCCCCTCCTCCAGCATTATCCTTTAAGCCTCATAGTCTTGAGCTTTGCACTTCTTCCTTACACTGACACTCCTTTATTTCACTTCACATTTCTTTTGCAATGACACTTGCATTCTTTTCCAGCTTTTGCACACAGATATCACTGACACTACCCCTTTAAACACAAACTTTCAAGCGTGGATCCCGTCGAGTACGACGGACAATCTGGGTGCTAATACCTTCCCAGGTTGTAACCAACCCCCTTTCTCAGTTTCTCTGGTTCGCAACCGTCTTATCCATTTCTTTCCTAGGTTTATGCAGCATTACCTTTCCTTCGGGATAAAAATGCCTAGCTGGCGACTCTTGCCAGTTCATCTTCATGTTCTCTCTCTCTCGCCGACCGTTCGCGTCTGTACCCCTTCTGACCAGGTGTCATTTGGTGGGAGCGACACAAGGGTTACTCGAAATGGTAAAGTTTTTGCTTCGGATCCTCCGAAGAGAACTGAGGATACAAGTGCGAGTAAACAAATTGAGGATGATGTTGCCCGGTCAGACCAAATTTGGTGATTCCAGTTTGAAAGATAGTGAAGATGAGGTGTTGAAATTGATAAATAAGAGTGAGTACAACATTATTGAGCAGTTGTTGCATACTCCATCAAAGATATCAGTTATATCACTCTTTATGTGCTCTGAGGCTCATAGGAAGTCTTTGCAGAAGATTCTTGATCAAGCTTATATTGACCATGATGTGACTGTTGATCAATTTGATATTATTGTGGCTAATATCACATCATGCACATTTAAGTGAATTATCAGGAATATGCTATGTCTAAAGTGTTGGTTGATATTGGGTCATCTCTGAATGTGATAACGAATTCGACCTTCTCAAGGCTTGCATACCAAGTTTCTCCCATGAGGCATAGTGGGATTATTGTGAAGGCTTTTGATGGATCGAATAAAACAGTGATTGGTGAAGTTAATCTTCCTATTCTGATTAGACTGTTTATATTCCAAATTACTTTTCAAGTGATGGATATATGTCCAACTTATATTTGTCTCCTTGGAAGACCCTGGATTCATGAGGCAGGAGATGTGACTTCTACTCTCCATCAGAAGCTGAAGTTTGTGAAAGATGGGAAATTAGTGACTGTGGCAGTGAATAGGGGATGCTAGTGAGCAATTTGTCATCCTTTTCCTATATTGATGGTGAAGAAGAGGTTGGAGCTTTGTTCTAGGCTCTTTCTGTTGTTGATAAGGCTTCTAATAGGAATGTTATGCCCATGTCTTCTCTCAAGGATGCTCTGCATGTGCTTGAAACTGGTCGATCTGACGGTTGGGGACGCGTTATTGATGATGTTAACAAAAAAGAAGGATTTGTATTAGTTTTGCGCTAGGTGTGGTTCTCAATGACCCGAATAGTTTCAGGAAGGATTCTGAAGTGATGGGTTTATCAACGATCATTCCGCTGCTACCATCATTGAAGATGATGAAGATGAAGAAATGCCTAATTTTGTTACGCACGGAAAGATTTGCAAGAACTGGGTTGTTGTTGATGTTCCTTCTATTGTTCATGCTTCAAAGTAATTTGTTTTATTTTCTTTCAAAAAAATCCTTTTACTCCGCCCAAGGTGAAATTGATGTTTGTCGGGATTTGTTTCAAACTTTTATCATCATCAATAAAATGTTATTTTGTTATTTCCATATGTGTTTTTCCTTTTTGCTTTATTCTGAAAAATGGTAACGTAAAAAACCCAAAATAATAATAATCATTGTTTATCTACATAATGGTTACACTTGTGTTCATACTCTAAAATAAAAATAAAATCATTGTACATATTGATTGTTAAACCCATTGAAAAAAATGATCCTATGCCCACTCCCAACTTTGAATTCCCTGTGTTTGAAGCTGAAGAAGAGGATGTTGAAGAGATTCCTGATGAGATTTCCCAGTTCCTTAAGCATGAGGAGAGAATTATTCAGCCTCATGAAGAGTTATTAGAGATGGTCAACTTGGGTTCTGAAGATGATAAGAAAGAAGTCGAGATTGGAGCATTGCTTGGTCCTGATGTTAAGAAGAGGGTGGTAGAGCTTCTTAGATAATATGTTGATGTGTTTGCTTGGTCTTATCAGGACATGCCAGGTCTTGATACTAATATTGTGGAGCATAGATTGCCGCTGAAGCCTGAATGTCCGCCTGTGAAGCAAAAGTTTAGAAGAAATCATCCTGATATGGCAGTAAAGATCAAAGAGGGGGTTCAAAAGCATATTGATGCAGGTTTTCTTGTGACATCTAATTATCCTCAATGTGTTGCTAATTTTGTGCCTATTCCAAACAAAGATGGAAAAGTCAGAATGTGTGTTGATTATTGAGATTTGAATAAAGCCAGCCCAAAATATGATTTTCCATTGTCACACATTGATGCGTTGGCAGATAATACAACTAAGTTTTATGTGTTTTCCTTTATGGACGGATTTTCCAGTTATAATTAAATAAAGATGGCACCTGAGAACATGGAAAAAACCATATTTATTACACCATGAGGAACATTCTGCTATAGAGTGAAGCCCTTTGGATTGAAGAATGCTAGTGCGATGTACCAAAGAGCTATGACTACTATTTTCCATGATATGATGCACAAAGAAATTGAGATATATTCAGATGATATGATTGCTAAGTCGAGGACTATATAGGATCATGTTGAACATTTGTTGAAATTATTTCAGAGGTTAAGGAAGTTCAAGCTTCATTTGAATCCGAACAAGTGCACTTTTGGTGTACGTTCTGGAAAGTTGTTAGGTTTCATTGTCAGCCAGAGAGGCATTAAAGTTGATCTTGATAAAGTGAAAGCTATTCGGGAAATTCCAGCCCCAAGAATTGAAAAAGCAAGTAAGAGGATTTTTAGGCTGTTTGAATTCTATTTCGAGGTTTATCTCTCACATGACTGCCACATGTGCTCCGATTTTCAAGCTTCTTCCGAAAGACCAAGGTTGTGTCCGGACAGATGATTGTCAGAAGGATTATGAAAGTATCAAAGAGTATCTGCTTGAACATCCTATCTTGTCTCCTCAGGTGGAAGGTAGATCGTTGATTATGTACTTGATTGTGTTGGAAGATTCCATGGGTTGTATGCTTGGTCAGTAAGATGAATCTGGAGGAAAAGAATATGTGATTTACTACTTGAGTAAGAAATTCATTGATTGTGAGTCTTGGTAATCCATGCTTGAAAAAACTTGTTGTGCCTAAGCTTAGGTTGCAAAGCGTCTTTTCCAGTATATGTTGAATCATTCCCCTTGGTTGATATCCAAAATGGATATGATCAAGTATATCTTTGAAAAACCTACTTTGACTGGGAGGATTGCTCGTTGGTAAATGCTGTTGTCAAAATATGATTTCGAGTACCGAGCTCAAAAATCTATAAAATATAGTATCTTGGCTGACCATTTGGCACATCAACTAATTAACAATTACCAGTCTATCATGTTTGATTTCCCAGATGAGGATGTGATGTATTTGAAAATGAAAGATTGTGATGAGCCTTTGATTGAGGAATGGCCCGAGCCTAGATCTTGATGGGGTTTAGTTTTTTATGGTATTGTGAATGCACGTGGAAAAGTAATTGGGGAAATGGTCATTACTCCCCATGGTTCACATATTCCTTTTGCAGTAAGGTTGATTTTCCCTTATACCAATAATGAAGCAGAGTATGAAGCCTATATTATGGGTCTTGAAGAAGCTATTGATCTGTGGACTAAACATCTTGATATGTATGGAGATTCTGACTTGGTAATTAATCAGATCATAAGTAAGTGGGTAAATCATCAACCCCATTTAATTCCGTATAGAGATTACTCCAGGAGGATATCAACTTTCTTCACTAACGTTAAGTTTCATTATGTGCCTCGCGATGAAAATCAGATGGTTGATGCTTTGGCAACTTTAGCTTCTATGATAAAGGTGCACCAATGGATTGATGTTCCCATGATTAGTGTGATACGACTTGAAAGACCAGCTCATGTGTTTGCAGTTAAAGAGGTCCGTGATGACAAGCCTTGGTATCATGATATTAAATGTTTTCTCTAAAGTCAAGAATACCCAATTGGGGCATCAGATAAAGATAAGAGGACTTTGAGGAGATTGCAGGAAATTTCTTCCTGAATGGGAATGTGCTTTATAAGAGGAAGTTTGACATGGTCTTGCTCAGATGCATGGATAGACACGAATCATACCTGTTAATGAAAGAAATTCATGAAATATCTTTTAGTACTCATGCCAATGGGCATGCAATGGCTAAAATGATGTTGAGAGCATGTTACTATTGGATGACAGTGGAATCTGACTGTTGTAAGTATGTGAAAAAGTGCCATAAGTGCCAAGGGTATGCTGATATGATTCATGTTCCACCAACTCATCTCAATGTAATTTCTTCCCCATGGTCTTTCTCTACGTGGGGAATTGATATGATTAGTATGATTGAACCCAAGGCTTCGAATGGACATCGTTTTATTCTTGTGGCAATCGACTACTTCACCAAGTGGGTGGATGCGACATCGTATGCTAATGTGACCAAGTAAGTTGTGGTTCAGTTTATCAAGAAAAATTTTATTTGAAAATATGGTGTTCCGAATAGAATCATTATTGATAATGGTTTGAAATTGAATAATAAGATGATGAAAGAGCTTTGTGAAGAATTCAAGATTCAACACCAAAATTCTTCTCCTTATAGACCGAAGATGCATTGAGCTATTGAAGCTGCGAATAAGAACATTAAGAAGATCATTCAGAAGATGGTTGTGACATACAAGGATTGGCATGGGATGCTCCATTTTGCTTTGCATGGGTATTGTACATCTGCTCGCACTTCAACAAGGGCAACCCTTTTTCTCACTTGTTTATGGTACAAAAGCAGTACTCCCCGTCGAGGTTGAGATCCCATCTATGAGAGTTTTGATGGAAGCCAAGTTGATTGAGGCTGAATGGTGTCAGAGTAGATTTGATCAGTTGAATTTGATTTAGGAAAAGAGAATAGCAGCTTTGTGTCATGGTCGGTGTCGCTCCCGGGATTTTCATCCTAGTACAAACGCGAAAGTGGTGCGGAAAAGGTAAAGGTAATATTTCACAAACCTGAGAAAGAAGGAAAGGACAAGGTCAAGCGAACCAAAGATCTGGGTTTGGGAGTCGGTTACGAACTGGGAAGGTATTAGCACCCCAGACCGTTCGTCGTACCCGACGGGATCCACACATGTTTTTCTGTTTCAAAGGGTGAGAAATAAAATGCTGCTGAACAAAAGAACCGCTAACTGGAAAGGAATTGAAATGAGAAAGAGAACTGGAAAAAGAGAACGAAAAGAAAAGGAAAAATGTAGGGAAAATAAAGAGTGTGCTCGAACGGGCCCTACCCCGCTGCCTACGTAGTTCGCCTAACTAAGGCAGAAACTATTTATGTGTTATTTAGAGCTGAAATGCATATGTCGATGCTCAGGTGTTGCAGGATCGTCTAGTACGAGAGCGTTACCGTCTTGCAAATGAGACAAGTCGTCGCAAGTTTGCGTTGAGAGTGAATGAGGTGAGAAAAGAATTCCCACGGGAAAAGACGAGTATTGTTTGTTTACTGTCTTTTAAAGAAGGATTTTCTGAGATTGTTGTTTGTGAATCTTCTCATACTAAGACTTGTTCATCGTGGTAGATGACTTACACCTCGCCTCGAAACAGGACGTGCATAAGTAATCCACGACAAAGTCTCGTGTCGTATGAGAAGATCAACCTTTATTAGGTGTTTTTTACTTTTCTTTGAGATGAGAAAGAAAGCAAAACGAACCAAAGGAAAAAGTATAAGGGGAGACTAATAATCATAAGTGTTGTCATGTACGGATGAACCTAGGTTAGTGCGATTTCTATTCCTAATGCGAGAAGGAAAAGAAAAGGGGAGTAGAATACAACTTACTTCCTAATGAAGCTAAGTTGATTATAAGGGATTAGCATGGAATTATGTAAACTAAGTAAAGGAATGCTAAAACGCACATACTTTGAAAGCATAAAGGAATTAAAAGGATGAAGTTGTGTGAACTTACCTTTACCTCCCTACAAAACAAGGGTTAGCATGATAAACATGAATAAGAAGTGAGGCAAGCAATTACCAAACAATTCCTAAGGGATCTAGGACCTAAACTTTACTTAATCCTAAGTTTAAGGGACCTAAAAAGATGCAAAGCAAAAATCCAGCAGTCTATTATAGCACCTAAATGCACAAACAACAATGAAATGTTATGCACAATGCATACAACTTTTTACAGCTAAGTATCAACATGTAAAATAGGTGTGAAAAGTGTAAAAATGCAACACTCAACATACATTTTACAGCTACTGCATGGAAATACAACTATGGAATGCAAGACAAATTTGATTTATTTTCATTTTATGCACAAAATGAATGGAAAATAATGCACAAACATCACAAAAGCATGATTAAATGGAATCAACATACATGATTAAATCAACATGATTATTTCTAATGAATGCTTATGAATGAATGCATCAAAACAAATATGCAATAAGTATAAACTCAAGTTTTGAACAAATGTGCAACAACATGAAATGTGAACACGCATCAACAAGAATCAACAAAATGAACATGCAACTTGATGCAAAAATCAGAATTGGCATTACATAGAAGTGTGATCAAAGAGGCAACCAAAATGCAAGAATGTGCGTATGTGATCATGTTTTCAAGCAAAATGCGACATGCAAATATGCAATGCAATTATGTGTTCAAATTAACGAAACATGCATGGATCATGAAAGTGAAGCAAAAATAGAACCTAAACAATTATAGTCATGCTAGCAAAAGTGTTTGAATATGGCAACAAACATTCACAAGTCATTTAATGCACAACTAATTAGTAACACAAAAATATGCAAAAGTGATGAATACGCGTGTCGAAACGACTTGAAATGATGGAATTAAGCACCTAATGTGGTCTTGAAAATTCCCTATAATCATGATCTATCACTATATGAACAATCAATAAACAATGCAATGAAAACAAAAAAATTTCAAAGTCAGCACAACATTAACCGGTTAACCCTATAGGTTAACCGGTTAACACCCTTAAATGTTCAAATCCAGGGCAATTTTCAACGTGTTAATCGGTTAACCATATGCGTTAACCAGTTAACACTGAACAGAATGCAAAAATCAGCAAGAAATAAGCACTTTTGGTCATGAACCTACTTCTAAAGACTCCTAACACATACATGAACATGTTAGCACAAATTTTCTACTCAAATATGGTTCTCTAACACCTATGAGCATCTAGATTAAGCTACAAATCTAGCTTCTAACAATCGAAATACACAAGTCACAATCAAATCGTAAAAATGCTCAAAATGCAATCAAATGATGAACAATCGAAGAATGCCATGCAGCGAGATGAAGAGAATAAATTAAATGCGAAGCGGTTTCGAATTACCAACCTATAAAGCGGAGGATTACTTTAGTGATTATTGCGGTGTAGATCGAAACACAAGTGAAAAAGAAAACCGAAGATCCGCGAACGCGCAAAATAAATGCGGTTGATGTTGCTTCTTGATGAACATTTGCATAATCACTTCCAATAAGCCAAAATCGATCCAAAAATAGAAGCACTTCTTTAATAAGCTATGGATATGATGTTTGTTGAAGGTATAACTTTATCTTCTTCAAGTTTCAATGAAAAACTTGAAGAACTTCTATGGAGAAGCTTTGGAGAATTTGAAAATGGAGGAGAATTGAGAGAGAAATGTGAGATTTGGAAAGTGAAATGATGAAAATGAAGATGTAACCCCTTACTTTGGAGTGATTAGGACTTATATAGAGGGTAGGCATGGCATGAGGCTTGAGTATGGAGCTTGCTTGGGAATTTGGTTAAGTTTGGACTTAGGTTTGGAGTTAGTTAAAGTTTGTTAGGGTTTAGGGAATATTCCTTGGAAGATTGTGGAAGGGTCTAGAAGTTGGTAGAAATTTCCAAGGTAAAATGAAATGTGAAATGAAGTGGAAAAAGGGAAAAGGAAAAAGTGAAGGGAATGTGGGAAGCAACCACTTTTTGAAGGTTTTGTTCAAAATTCGCCCCTGTTAACTAGTTAACCATATGCGTTAACCGGTTAACGGATGAAAAACTTGGATTCTTCCTTTATTTGGTGGGTTAGCTTGGGAATTCCAGGATTATTTTTGTTGCATTATTTTTTCTCTTGTGCTCCAATGATTGACAAGCCTTGCTCGATCATATGCCTCATGCACATGCAAAATGATGATGATTTATTTTTATTTTTGAATGCGATGCAATGCTTGGACGATCATGCAAAATGAAGAAGCATAAACCACTTGAGGATGGAAATAAATTAAGAGGGGAAATTTTAGGGTATTACAGCTTCCCCTATTCAATCATCTGTAGGCTTGAATGGATGATAACAATGGCTTTTAGGCGTTCAAGATATGTCTAGCAGTAAAATTATGAGTGTAAGCTATTAGTCAACTTAACTCAAAGTAAACAGAGTCGCCACCGCGCTTTTATCTTATTCCCAGAGGAAAAGGAAAAAAGAGCGAATAAATCCTAATGAATCTAAAAGCAAAAAGCTAAAGAAACACAACAGAGAAACGGGTAAGGGGATAGGTTACACAATGGGAAGGTTTTACGCACCCAAAATGTCTATGGTACTCCACGGGAGCCCTTTGAAAAATTTACTTCTTTTGGTTTGAAAAAGGTTTGTTAAATGAGAGTGGAGGGATGAGAAAATAATTATTTTTTAATATTTTTGTGTTTGGAGATGTTTACCACCTCATGCCTACGTACACACAAAGTGCAATGCGAGATCAAAACCCCGTAATTCGTGGTACAAATAGTGAAAAGGGTTGGTTATGGTTGATTTTATTAAGTGAAGAGAATTTGTCATCTTCAAGTGGATGGCCAAACAAACTACCATGAGAATGAAGGCATGAACTCATACATCAATATGAGGAGGGAGCCAACTCGGATAAAATCAATGAGTATGCCACTAAACCCCCACAAATGACAAGACACTCCATTAAATCAAACTACAACCATGGAGATTGAAAGACTTGCACCCGACTAAAGAATAATGACTCATAATTGACAGTCTTTTTAAAGAAAATAAACAAAAATGCACAAAGGCACAAAACAACTTGAATGAGTATGATTCTTTTTATTTTTTGAATTAAGGTCAACATGATTAGATTCATTAATTTTAAAAGAAAAGAAAAAAGGTAAAAGTTCACTTGACAAAGTCAAGGTTTTGTTTATTAAAGAGGTGATGATTTAAAAAGAAGGAATCCTTTGAAAAAGGGAGAAGATTTTAAAAATTAAAGAAGGGGAGGAGATGAAGGGACTATCCTAAAAAAAGAAAATAAGGAGATAAGGGAATAAAGATCTAACCAAACTTGATGATACTTTAAAATATGAGCAGAAGAGTTCCATCCTTATAAGATAGAAAATGGCCAAATAAGGGCAAGTTCCAACTTCATGAAGGTCAAGGCAAAGGAAATGTGTCCTAAGAATCTAAGTCCAAATCTTCATTTCAAATCCAAGGATAGTAACCAATAGTCCACAAATTAAAGTCAGAAGTCTTTTAGAATTTTAATCCTTTATTAATGTTTTTGTATCCAAATGGACAACTGGAAATCAACAACAAAATAAGAGCAAATAATAAACATGATATGGATGAATAAAGTATAATAAAGAAAAATAAAATAAAACAAACAATAAAAGTGCAAGAAATTAAATGTTAGTAGCAAAAGCAATTAAAGTGCAAGAATCTAAAATATTGATAATAATGATAGTATAATAATATTTACATAAGAGTGGTATGGTGAACTTAATCAACCACAACCAAAAGAGTAACCAAAATCGAAAGGCAATCAGATCCGCTTAGCATCTTATACTATAGAGATTAATCAAGGCAAATCGAATCGAATTCAATGAAATTTGAAAGGAAAATGGGGGGCCCAAAGCACCTACGCATCAAACATTCATAAGTCTCGATTCTTAATGCAATATGACTAACCACTCTGGGATTACGCGATCAATAAGAGATCCGGTCCACGAAAGTGCAAGTACCCAATTAGATTTTTATTCCGAAGTCGGGACACATTTAGGTCTATGTTAAGAAATCGCCGAGTAATTTACGAAGTAATTACCCTACAAATGAGGCTGGCCACCACCAATTAAGGTGCATGATGTTAGTGTTAATGCATGCGAGATAAACGATATGTAAATCGCTATCCGGATGCAATACCGTACAACACTAAAGGTGAATGCCAAATAGAGCCGCACTCATGGTATTCTTTCATCCTTAAGTTCAATCACTCATCTCGGTGGATTCAAGCATTAAAATGTATCACTAACACAAATTACCTTAAATGAATTGAATAATCCACTTAAAGGTAGTTTTTAATTAATGAACATTAACTACTCTAATCAACACCCAAAGTTCATTGATATTAAGGAGAAATCACTCCCAAAAGTGCTTCCCAAGGTAAAACTAAAAAGGAGGAAGAAGAAGAAGAAGAAAGAGGAACCAAAAAGGGGATCAAAATAAGGAAAAAAGTCCATTATGACTTGTGTTAACTGGTTAACCAGAATGCACTGGGAATGGTTAACCGGTTAACGCAAGCAATTTTTAAATATTGCGCTGTTTTAAAACTAGTAAATCGGTTAACCAATTTACACTCTAAATGGTTAACCGGTTAACCAATTTACACTAAAAATGGTTAACCGGTTAACATTGTACCAGTCGCAGAGAAATGCAGAAAATTCAACATGATCCATTTTAAAACCTTTTTACAAACATTTGATGATCATGATCTGAATTAGCACGAATTTTAAAACCAAAATACAGTGAAATCCCTGTAATCAAACAAAAAATTAAGATCCAAATGATCTAGAATCAAAGGTACCAAAGATCTACATCTTGAATGTTGATGGTGAATATGGGTTTATGGAGAGAGTGAATTACCAAAAGCACTTCTTCAAATTGGACCAAATCAAGCTAGATCTACTGAAATTGATGAACAAGAAAGAGTAGGATGAAGGTTTAGCTCAAGTTAGTCAAGAATTCAATGTGAATTCTTGATAACTTCAAAAAGAGGAAAAAAGCTTTAGTGAGATTCTTGGTTTTGGGAAAATGTTTTGCAAGGGATTTTTTGGCTCTCAAAAGCTTGGTGAATGAATGAAATTATGGTCCTATTTAAAGACTTTAGGTGTGGGAATTTGGTGGAATGGAGCTTGCTTTGGTAATTAAAATTAGGCTTGGTAATTGCAAATTTGGTGGGAAATGGAAAAGAGTGGTGATTAGTGAGGGTTTATGGTAAGAAATGATCAAAGTGATATAGAGAAATAAAAGACCAATGGATATAGAATTTTTCAATTATATCAATGATTTAATGATGCTAAATTTGAATAAAATATTCAAATTTCGCACTTGTTAACCGGTTAACGCATTTGGTTAACTGGTTAACCAAGCTGAAATTTGAATATTTTGTTCAAATGTGACTGCTTGGTTGTTGTGGCCTGATTCTTTTTGTACGTCTAAGAAAGCATAGAAATAAACACATGAACCTTGAAATCCCTTTAATGAATCAATTAATTTGGGAATTCCTTGATCAGATAAATTTGAATTAATTGCGGATCAACTTCAACTCTTATCTGTGAAATTTTCCTCGAGCTGTAGGACTGCTATTTTGGCATTTTCACATGGTTCCTCTTCCTGAAAAAAAGTTAGTGAAAGAAAACAACATATTTTTGGATTTTGATAAATGGTTAGTAAACATAAACAAATAAAGCAATTAAAAAAACCAGGGTGATCCCCTGTGAGGCATAAATCTAACCCGAGAGGAACCGAGCAACCAATGCGATCTTGTTTGTATGCAAGATGCAGATGAAAATGCGAAGAAAACTTAGGGAAAAAATTAGGGTTCTACAATATGGAGTGATTGAATACCCGAATAAACCGGAAAATTTGGATTTTGTGGGGAAGTAAAATGATTGAGAAAAAAATGTTATTTGCGGATGACAACTCAACACTTGGGAATGACCTCTGACATGGCGAAAGGAATGAGCTCATCGTACTTAGATGATAACTCAAGGGATACAAGACCATCGTACTTAGACGGAATCGAAAATGAAACCATTATACTGAAACAGAATCAGAAGGAACAAGGTCGTTGTACTTAAACGGTAACCTTAAACGTGACCGTTGTACTTAAACAGAAACGAATGAACGAGGCCATTGTACTTAAATGGGAACTCGACAACATGAAACCATTGTACTTAAATGGAAATGTAGGCATGAAATCATCGTACTTAGATTAAGTCAAAGAAGACAGGATCATTGTACTTAAATGATTACACGCGACACGACCTTTGTACTTAAACGGAGACGCGAAGAAATGAGAGACCGTTGTACTTAAATAGAGACTCAAAACGAGACCATTGTACTTAAATGGAATCGCGGAAAACAGGATCATTGTACTTAAACGAGGGCCCGAGACGCGACCGTTGTACTTAAACGGAAACACGTTGAAATGAGAGAGGGTTGTACTGTAACAGACTCAGCGACGAAACCATTGTACTTAAATGGAAACTAGAAAGGAACGAGATCGTTGTACTTAAACGAGAGCCCGAAACGTGACCGTTGTACTTAAACAGAGACACTGAAAAAATGAGACTATTGTACTTAAACAAGACTCAACGATGAGACCATTGTACTTAAATAGAAACTCGACTGGGGATGTCAAACAAGACTTGGTAGAAATGACCACATTGGGGAATGAACTTGGCATTCTGTGGGGATACTTCGGTCTGATTGCGGAAACACTGTTTCAAGATTTTGTGCAAAGTACCAAAACTGGCTTATGCTTCGTATGCATATGTTTGAATTTTTCCATGGGGTAATGCTCCATAATGATAGAAATGCTACACTTTTGAGGATGCAAATGTAATGATGATTAGTAAATGCAAATGCAAGGGACATCTCCTGATGAGGAGATAGCAGGTATCCTTGATGGCTTCACTGGGGAAGATACACTTGTTGCATTGATCTCAAGAATCCCTATGAGGGAAAAGCAACTCTGTATGGATGGCGTTAATGATACACCGCCCTGAATTGCCGTCACTGCCAAAAATAAATTTGACTTTAAGATTAGAGAGACAAGAACTTTTGGGGATGAACTTGACTTGGAAGGTACGCCACCTGCCGAACTCCGTTAGGGAAGTAACACTCCTCTGACCCGGCCGGTGAATCAGTTGTGTTAGTACTCTACTGAGGAAAATACCTGTTGAGAATCTCTTAGGTGAAACATCTTCTGCTTGGGGAAGAGATCTGCTGGGGGGTCCTCAAATACACCCCCTTCTGCTTAGGGAAGAGATGCCAATGAATATTGGACTTTACTGGGCGAACCCGCTGGGGAAAATGGCGAATACTGCCGGGCAGAGAAGAGAGCTTGGGCTCTGCTATATCTTCACCTCTGTTGGGGAATGATGAATTCTCCTGTACTACTGAGGATAAGAAGACTCTAGTGGGGAATATTCCTTTGTTTAAGGAGGGCTCTCTGCTTGGGGAGAACATCCACAACTTTCCATTGTTGTGCTGGGAATGATTTCCATTTCCAAACCTGTTGGGGATAATGGAGAACACCGCTGGGGATATTTCCTGCTGGAAATAAGAGTTTGATTACCTTTTGCTGGGAGTGAGAAGTAGGAAGTATCTCATGTTGGAGATGAGAAGTGGAAGACGTCCTCCGCTGGGGATAAGAGATAATGATACCCTTCTGCTCATGAAGTATTATTCTCTTTTTCGTTGCTCTGCTGGAGAGGCGTTGATCTGATGAGACTTGCTAAGGAGTCACGCTTCAGGATCTGTTGAGGAAGAGGCTTCTCGAAGCTCGGTGATGGCGATGGCTTTATTGGCAACGCCTATACCTGCATGCTAATGAACACAGTTGATAGTACCTGCGAAATGAGAGTTAGTTTGGCCTGCATGCCCCAGGGTCATGGTCTGAATCCATCCCAGTCATTCAACACATCAAATATGTGTCAAATGTTTTTATTCTCCAGCCAAAAATATAAAGCATTCATGCATTCGCAAAGCAATATTTATCATAATTTTCTCGACGCTTTTGCAATCAAACAGTGGTGGATGAAAAACAAAAACTCACGGAAACAAATTTGAATGAAATTTCACTTTTATTGATGGAAGAATGGCCATGAATAGGCATTACATGGCAAGAAATTCATGGAAAGAGGAAATTGCACAAAAGGAAAATAAATTGTCCTAATGGCAATGTGAAAAATCAAGTCTCATCAAACTCCGACCCATCTATGACTTGCATGTCCTCAAGACTCTCTGATCGCTTCGCTTTTGAGGAAGATGATTGAATTGTCTTCAACCCTTGGATTGCCTTTAATTACAAATGACGAATCATAGATCTTGCAAACCGCAGTTGTTCTCTTTAGTCCCTCTTTTGCGTTGATCTCCCTTTCGGGTTTTCAATCCACCGGGAAACCCTTTTTTGTCTGAGCTGTCCAGTGTGAATTTTCATCTCAACGGGTGTACATCTTTTCAGATATTTCCCTAATTTTTTCCCGAGCCTTTTATTATTTTTTGGGCTCGTCGGGATGCTCATTTGTTTCCTGGACTCTTATTCTGTTTTTGTCCAGTGTGTCTCTTTACACTAAGTATTTTCTCACTGCGCCTGTGTTGACGGGGGATTGGAAGTCTTCGCCATCCATGGTCATTAACATCAAGGCTCCACCCAAGAAGACCTTTTTGACCACGAATGGACCTTCATAGTTGGGTGTTCTTTTGCCCCTGTGATCATTATTAGGAGGAAGAATCCTTTTCAGCACCAGGTTGCCGGGTATGTACCATTGAGAGCGTACTTTCTAGTCAAAAGCCTGTTTCATTCATCGTTGATACAACTTTCTATGGCACACAATTTCTAGGCGTTTCTCTTCAATGAGGCTCAACTGATCGTACTTGGATCAGAGCCACTCAGATTTGTCAAGCTTGACGTCCATCATTATTCTCAGTGAGGGGATCTCGACTTCGACCGGTAGGACTACCTCCATATCGTATACAAGTGAGAACGAGGTTGCCGCTGTTGAACTTCTTGCATCAACATGTCTGCTTCGTGTCTATCCATGCATCTGAGCAAGAACATGTCGAAGTTCCGTTTATAGAGCACATTGTCCTGGTTTAAGAAGAACCTACCCGCCAACCTCTTAAGGGTCTTCTTATCTTTGCTTGATGCCCCTGCCGGGTATTCCCGAGACTTTAGAAATTACTTGATATTATAATACCAGGGTTTGATATCATTAGTATCGTCAACTACAAATACATATACCGGTCTTTAGAGACGAGAGACATTGATTCTTGGCACATAGTTCTTTTGATGAACCTTAATCATGGAAGATAAGGTTTCCAAGGAATCAATGAACTGATTCTCGTCCTGAGGTATGTAGTGCAACTTGACCTTTGTGAAGAAAGTCAACAACCTTCTGGTATAGTCCATATATGGAGTCAAATGAGGTTGATGAACCAACTATTTTTTGTTAACTTTGTTGATGACAAAAGCCGAATCGCCGAAGATCTCGAGGTTCTTGATTCTCAGGTTGATTGCTTCCTCGATCCCCATTATACATGCTTCATACTCAGATTCATTTTTAGTGCATTCGAAAGTCAACTGGGCAGTGAAGGGCATATGGATCCCTTACGGCGAGATAAGGACAGCACCAACTCCGCTACGATTCATGTTCACGACTCCGTCAAACATCAAACTCCATTTAGATTCAGGGTCTGGCCCCTCCTCCGGGAGTGGTTCTTCGCAGTCTTTCGACTTGAGGAACATAATGTCCTCATCTGGAAACTCGAACTTCATTGGTTGGTAGTTATCAATTGGCTGTTGGGTCAGGTAATCCGACATTGCACTTCCTTTGATAGCTTTTTGTGAAGTGTACTGGATATCATATTCTATCAGAATGATTTTCCATCGGGCTACTCTCTCGGTTAGAGATGGTTTTTCAAAGATGTACCTTACAGGGTCCATCTTTGAAATTAGTAGGGTGGTGTGAGTCATCATGTATTGTCTTAGTCGGTGAGAAGCCCATGCCAAAGTGCAGCAAGTTTTCTCGAGCAGTGAGTAGTAGGTCTCACAGTCGGTAAACGTTTTGCTAAGATAATAGATTGCATGCTCTTTTTGACCAGACTCGTCCTACTGACCAAGTACATAGCCCATTGATCCTTAGAGCACTGTGAAGTACATGATTAGAGGTCTCCCTGGCACCGGAGGCATGAGAATTAGAGGTTCTTGCAAGTACTCCTTGATTCGATCGAAAGCTTGTTGGCAATCATCATTCCATTAGATGACCTGATTCTTCCTCGGCAGTTTGAAGATGGGTTCACACTTGGCTGTTAGGTGAGATATGAACCTTACAATATAGTTCAACCTCCCTAAGAAGCCCCGTACCTCTTTTTCAGTTCTCGGTTCAGGCGTCTCCTGAATTGCTTTTACTTTTGCATGGTCGACCTCAATCCCCCTTTCACTGACGACAAAGCCCCTCAACTTTCTAGAACGCACCCCGGATGTGCATTTGTTCAGATTCAACCTCAGTCTGAACTTCCGAAGCCTGTCAAATAGCTTAGATAAGTTGACCAAATGTTCTCCTTCTGTCTGTGACTTCGCTATCATGTCATCGACATAGACCTCAATCTTGTGATGGATCATGTCATGGAATAGAGTCACCATTTCACGTTGGTATGTAGCTCCAACATTTTTTAAACCAAACGACATCACTTTATAACAGAAGGTTCCCCATGGGGTAATAAATGTAGTCTTCTCCATGTCATCTGCGACATTTTGATTTGATTGTAGCCTGAGAAACCATCCATGAAGGAAAACACAAAGAATTGGGCAGTGTTGCCAACTAGCACATCGATATGTGGCAGCGGGAAGTCATCTTTAGGGCTTGCCTGATTCAGGTCCCGATAATCCACGCATATTCTGACTTTACCATCCTTTTTAGGGACTGACACAATGTTCGCAGACCATGGAGGATAGCTCGTTACGGCTAAGAATCCAACGTCAAACTGCTTTTGAACCTCTTCTTTAATTTTGATTGCCATATCAGGGCGTGTTCCTCTCATCTTCTTTGACAGGCAGCTTGTGCACTACAATATCAGTATCCAACCCTGACATGTCCTGGTAAGACCAAGCGAAGACATGAACATATTCCAGGAGCATGGAGATCAAGCAACTCTTGACATGTTCTTCCAATGCAGCCCCGATCTTGACCTCTTTTCTGTTATCCTATGTACCCAGATTTACCACCTCAACGGCTTCCTCATGTGGCTGAATCATCTTCTGCTCTTGCTTGAGCAATTTGGCTAGTTCTTTGGGAAGTTAACAATCTTCTTCACCTTCCTCGTCGGCTAGGTAGATCGGATTGTCGAGGTCATACTGATCCATAGCAAGGTCGTCACTGATGAGACCCGATGAGGAGCATCTGCATGAATGATGATTCATGCTAGATTTTAGAACGAGTGGGAGACGTGGAAAAGCATTGCCATTTATTTATTTTTTCAAAACAAAAAATGAATGACAAGGAACACATGAATGAATGCAAAAACGTTCATTTTATTAATGATTATGATATTGCAATATAAACAATGAACCCTTACAATGAGCTGCTATGCCCCGGGCAAGGCATAGAGCTTGAATACAGGAAAATAGAAACATAAAACCATTACTCTTCTAGTTAAGTGACGAAGATGATCGCTTTGACCGACCAGTTGTTGAGTTGCATCCCTGGAGCACAAGGCCTTATCCACTCATCTAGGTCGCAATCACTATCAACCGTTTCTTCTTGTACCGTATAGACGTTGTCGAGATCAAACCATCCCGCACTGGTGAAGGTAATTGGGCCTTTCCGACCTCTAGCGCTTTGCCCTGGTGTTGATTGACCAGGATGGTAGCCAACTCCGAACATGTCTTTCTTCTCTGGGACTTCGATCATCTTGCCTCAACCCTCATTTGCGCTTGATTCTACAACTTTCAGGGCTTTCTTTTAGGAGGCTATGGATGCTCCCTTCTTTGGGTCCTCTGATACGATAGCTGACGATGATGCACTTGCAGTCCTGATGGGCTCAAAGTCTTGGCAAGGGGTTTCGACAATCTCCTCATCCATCTCCACATACTTAAACGAGGCTAAGTGAATGATGAAAATATCTTCTTCCCCACACACCGTCACAATCTTCCCTTCCCAGAAAATTTAAGCTTTTGGTGAAGCGTAGAAGACATTGCATCTGCTTCATGTATCCAAGGTCGCCCTAACAAACAACTGTAGGTTGGCTGGATGTTGTAATACCTCAAAATTTTCCCTCTCATTTCCTCAACATTTAGCATAGCATTTATCATACATAAGTTCATAAAATAACCAAAAACATTGCATCATGTGTAGCATGGCTGAGGCATAGGTATGTGATTAATGATTGGAGCAATTGAAGGCTATACAAAGGCAATCAAAGGGCCACAAAGCTTCTCAACCTTGTGCAAAGGGTTCACAACATCCCACAAGTTCTCATTTGAAGCCACAAGTCATGGAAAGATTTGGTTTAATCAGAGAAGGCAAGTAGTGCAACATCTCCTAATGAAAAATGCCAAATTAGGGTTTCACTTTTACTGGGCTTCTCCATGAAGTTTTGATTCAAAGTGGATTCCTTTGTCTTATATATTATGTCAAGTGCATAGGGTTCAAATTTCATCCACAAAATCCTTTTGGAAGAGGTTCAACTGGCCAGATGACTGAAAATTGAGGAATCGGGGAAAAGGCAACCAAGCTAGGTAAAAAAGGTCGACTCCTGACTTTTAAGATCTAAATCATGAAATTAGGTTTAAAATTATCCTATGGTTCAAATTTGGTCAAGAAATGATGGAGGAATCATAAAAAAATCAAGGAAAAAAAGATCATTTGAAAAATGGTTGATTTCACCTTTCCCTCCACTTTTCTTTCCACTTTCCTTCCACATTTCCTTTCATTCTTTCCCTCTTGTTTTTCCACTTCAATTCCACTCCATTTCCTTTGGATACTTCTACCATGTTCCACAACCTTCTAAAGTATTCCAAGGAATATTCCTTCTCCAACCCTAACCCTAACTAACTACAAACCTAACTCCATTCCCAAACCTAGCTCCAAGCCTAGCCCCTATATAATCATTAATCACTTCAATGCAAAAGGTTCCCAATTTTTCACTCTCTCATAATTTCTAGAATCACTTTTTTCTCTCTCACTTTTCCTCCATTTCCCTTTTCACCAAAGCTTTTTTAAAGAAGCTCTTCAAGTTTCACATTGAAACTTGAAGATCTTAAAGCTTAGCCTCCAACCTCCATTGAATTGTGGATTGTAGAAGAAGAAGAAGCTACTGATTTTTGTGAAGATTTCGACTTATCGGAAGTGCAAGAAGGCTCAAGCATCAAGAACGCATTTATTTTGCGGATTCGTGGTTTTCTTGGTTTTCTCTTCGATCAAGCTCCGATTCTTGCAACATTTACCGAAGCACTTCTCCGCTTCATAGGTTGGTGGTCTAAAATCACTTTTCCTTTAAGTTATTCTCTTCATCTCGCCATTTCGGCATTCTTTAAGTGCTTTTCGTATTACTTGTGGTTGGTTATGTTTTCGTTACGTTTTGCTTGCCATATGTGGATTTTAATGGATTAGAAGTTAGGTTGTAGCTTGTTATAGGTTCTAGCATGTGTTAATAAACCCAAATTGAGTATAAATTCGTGTTAGCATGATTAGGTGGGGGTTAGGGTTGTTTAGAAGGAAGATTGTGGCCAAAAGAACTTATTTCAAAAGCATTTTTTACTTTCTGTTCAGCGTTAACCGGTTAACGGTTTTGTTAACCGGTTAACGCATGCGTTTTTGGCCAAATTTAGTGTTGTCCGGGGTCCTTTAACGGGTTAACCGTTTGGTTAACCGGTTAACGCTGTTAGTTTTTGGTTTTTTAGCTTATTTTCTTGCTCAATCTTGCTTCCTAGTGCTTCTAAGGTTCATGTATGTTTAGGTACTGATTTTAGGGATTTTTTGGATCTATTTCCAGTAGCCGATTCATTTGTTTCGAGTAGTTTCGACATGATTCCGTTCAATTTTCCATGTTTTTGTGTTAAATATGAATATGTGCTATAATTAATTCTTGATGTGTTTTGCTACACTTTAATTACTTGTTTCACATGTCAAGTTCTTGCTTAAATTTAATATGTGCTTCATGATTATTGTCATTGCTTACTTGATTGCTAAAGGGATTAAATGCCATGTGTTGATTTTGCTTAAAAGTGATTAAATACTTCACATGTTCATGAAAGTTTCTTGTGCTTAATTGATCATATCTTAACATGAGTTCAATTCTGGATTTTTATGCAATACATGTGAAGTTGTTGATGCTTGTAGTGATACTTGTTGAATATCATGATAAATGCTCATTTGTGCAATATGAAAAAGTGTGGTTATTCTTATTGATCATTGTTCCTTTAATCAAATAAATGATGTAAATAAATTCACATGTTTGAGTTCATGTTGTGGTGTATGTAGATCCATGTTAATTGACATTAATGTGTTGTTTATCATTCATTTGTGCACATAAATAAAAATGATCAAATTTGCCCCATATTTTCATAGCTGTTTGTTAATATAGGTGTTGTAAAATACATGTTATTTGTCATGTTTGCATGCTTTATGTGACATTTTACACCTATCTTTACATGCTGATTATGGGCTATAGAAATTTACCTTGTGTTATGCGTTGTTTTCATAGCTGTTTGTGTATTAGGGGCTGTAGTAGGTGCTGAATTTTTGTTTTAGCATATTTTTTAGTTCCTCTAGACTTAAGATAGAGTTAGATTGAATCCTAGAGTTATTATGATTTAATTGGTGTGAGTTTGCTTTATTATTTTTAATAAAATGCACACTAATCTTTATTTTGTAGGGAGGGAAAGGTATGTTTCCTTACACCTTATCCTTTTATTGTTTATGCATTTTCTTTATGCATTTAATTCACCTTTTACTTCCATATTTGTGATTGGTAGGATTTCCCCTTTGTTAGGACCAACTTATCTTCCTTAGGAAGTAAGTTGCATCTTTTTTCTTCTCTCTTTTCCTTTTGCTCCTTAGGATTAGAAAAGTCTCACTCACCATTAGGACCACTATTTTAATAAATAACTTAGGGTTGTGTCTTAGTCTCCCTTAGTTTTTCCCTTTCTCCATTTGAGTCTTCTTTCTCATCTTCAAACAAAATCCAAAAAAGACTAAATAAATGCATGAAAAGATCCCTTGTTTATAACCTTATTCCATGGGGCACTTACATTCATTCCATCTTGGAGTGGTGTAGGCTTCTCTAGCATGATGTACAAGTCTTATCAAGGGGTTGTTTCACAAAGAAAAATCTAAAAGACATTTCTTCACAAAACCTACAAAAACACCTAATAAAATTCAACAAGCTAGTGAACTTAAACCCTAATTCATGGAAACCAATATTGGATAAATTCTCCTTACTGGGTGTGCTTGTTCTATTATTCCATCTTGGAATGTAGTAGCAAGTACACATTCCATGGAAAAGAGTTTGAATTCACTTCCTTGTGCCAAATTCATACAAAACTCTTAAAAAGCAAACAACAAACAATAAGTGACTTTCCTACGGGAACTTATCCTCTCATCTCATTCATTCTCAACGCGAACTTGCGACCACTTGTCTCATTTGCAAGATGGTAAACGCACTCGTACCAGACGAGCCTGCAACACCTGAGCATAGACATACGCAGTTCCAACTATAAAAAAAACACAAACAAAGTTCCCACCTGGTTAGGCGAACTACGTCGACTCTGATCCTCATTTTCCCAATGAGGTACGGAGGCAGCGGGGTAGGGCCCGTTCAAGCACATTCTTTATTCTCCCTACATTTTGCCCCATATTTCATTTCTCATTTCAGTTCTATTCATCATTTCCAGTCCCAGTTAGCAGTTCATTTTTCCAGCAGCAATTTTTTCTCACCCTTTGAAACAAACAAGCAAGCGTGGATCCCGTCGGGTACGGCGGACGATCTGGGATGGTAATACCTTCCCAGGTCGTAACCGACTCCCGAACCCAGATCTTTGGTTCGCAGGACCTTGTCATTTCCTTCTTCCTCAGGTTTGTGCAACATTACCTTTCTCATTCATTCGGGATAAAAATGCCTGGCTGGCGACTCTACCTTTTTCGCGCCACTTTTGCGTTTGTACTAGGATGAAAATCCTGGGAGCGACAGATGTCCATTACTTAAAGAGTAGTATTGAATACCTGTGGCCCTACCGTTATTGGTAGTTCTACCTCTCCGAATAGTGACCTTTTCGAACCATCGAAAGCTCGGACGACCAAGTCACTTGGCCTAAGCACATCCCCATCGTAATCTAGTTTGATCAGTGCTTTCTTAGGAAGTAAGTTCAACAACAACCTCGTGTCTACAAGCACATGAGAGAGCACATCCCCTTTGCATTCCATGGAAATGTGTAAGGCGCAGTTATGGTTGCGTCCCTCAGATGTCAGGTCCATATCCATAAATCCCAACCCATGGCTGGAACTTACACTTGACACTACCGTCTCCAATTGATTTACGAATATGTCTTGTGGCACAAATGCATTATTCAAGATCTTCAATAGAGCCTTCAGGTGCGAGTCTGAACACATCAATAGGGATAAGATCAAAATCTTAGAAGGAGTCTGTTGTAAGTGATCAACAATCTTGTAATCACTCTTCTTGATTATTCTCAAGAATTTTTCCACATCCTTATCGATGGTGATATCAGGCTTTGTCACAGGTGCAGGCACATCATTGGTCACAGGCTTCTTGCCCCTGGCCCTGGCTTGAGATTCAACATTGTCTTTTGGTGGTAACACATTACTTCTCAGTGTTTCTGGTGCAAACAGTCTACCACTTCGGGTGAATCCTCCGACCCCAACATTCTCAACTAAGTGCGGAGATGAACTGGATGCAGCAATGTCTTTCTTCTGACCATTATAATAAACCTCTCCCCCATAGTTCCATGGGATAGCTTTATCACTTTGGAACGGAACTAGTCCATAAGTAGTAATGGTTCCTGGATCCACCCTCACCAGTGCAGGAACTTGTGTCGGATTGTAGAAAATTGTAACATTTGATACTTCGTCCTCCTTCACGATCTTGTCAAACTGTATAGTTCCTTTGTCCATCATCTTTTGTACACCCGATCTCAATCAGTAACAACCATTAACAGAATTAAAACAGTCTTCTTCACAACCTGAAAATATGTTCTTTTTAGCCATGCAAGCCTTTACAGCCAACAATGAAGTCTTCAGGTCATTGACGTCAGATAACAGGTTCAAACATTCCCCATTATCAACCGCTCCTATGGTCCTTCCATGGTCAGGCATGGGATTCTGTAGCACATTCGGAGTTGGAGCAAAGTTGATCACCTTGGAATCTATCAAATCATGCACCTTATGTTTAAGGGCTTTACAATTTTCAGTACTATGGCCTAGAGCTCCGGAGTGAAACTTGCAGCGGGCATTAACATCATAGCCCACGGGAATTTTCCCTGGCTTTGGAGGCTGCAAGGTTCTCAATTGGACCATTTGAAGTTGAAGGAGATTTTGTAGCAACTGAGAGTATGACATCAGAGGCTTCTCGAGATGCCTATCCTTTGGCCTGGGAGGGTAGTACGGATGAGTGGTCCTCTGTTGTTGGTAATTTTGTTGAACTTGTTGCTGATTAGTAGGAGCAACAATAGTGACGAGAGCTGGTTGATAATAAGAATTTTGATTCCCCCTCTTCTTCTGAGTATATACGGCCCCAGTTTCTCCTTCCCTTCGCTTCGCAAAAGGCGTTTTATCCCCGGAGGTTAACACTCCGCCGATTTGAATCTTTCCTTGCTTCATCCAACTCTCAATTCTTTCACCCGTCAGGATGATGTCAGAAAATCCACTGCTAGAACAGCCAGCCAACCTCTCCATGAAGTGCCCCGGGAGGGTGTCCATGAAAAGATCGACCGTCTCCCTTTCCAGGAACGGTGGCTGAACTCTAGAAGCAACCTCGCGCTATCTCTGCGCATAGTCTTTGAAGGGATAACCACCCCCGAACCAGACCCATATCAGAAACATTGATACCAAAAGTATCTTTGCATTCCAGAGCTCGCACCTTCTCTGCCTAGCATTTGGAAATCCTGATTATTAGCTCTAGTACCAAATTCCATATCTTCATTGACCAGGGTGAACTGGTCTTCCTGACGGTCCTGTATAAGGAAGGGAGTCGGGCCAACAGCCTCTAGAGTTGGTGGGCAGTTCACCACAGGTGGAACAACAGTGTCGTTGACTGGATTACCTTGAGCGTCCAAGGTAATCACAAAAGGATCTGTATGTGTGGAGTTAAGCCTTTGCATAGTATCCCTCATCTCTTGTTGCCCCGGAGCTATACCCTACATCATTTTCATGAACTCCCCCTTTCGGGTGCGAAGTTCATTCAGTTCTGTCTGCATAGTATCCATGAAATTCCTCTGATTCTGAGGGGTAGCATACCTGTGTGAAGGGATATCTTGCCTGAGAAGACGAGTCTTGGAGTCTCTTGCAATATTTCCTGAAAGTGAAAATAAGTTAAGAACCCTAGAAAACCTACAAAAGAAAAAATGCAAATGATATGCATGCAATGATGTGTTCATTTATTCTCAAGGGTTTTTTACGTTCCCGTTCCGGTATTCAAGAATTCATATAGCCTTTTCAGATTTTGGGGAAGAAAACCCCGCATGATGCTCAGATAAGATGACAATCATGGAGAATTGGTGCTTATTACCCCGTGTTAGTGCAAGAGATAACAGTCGGAGATTCAAACCAAGTCACAGATATCATAAACTAGGGTCTGAATATAACAACGCCTCGGAAGGGTGCAAATTCATACAGTAAGAAAAAATCAAATCAGAGTAAAGAGGATTCCCACAACAAGACTGTGGGTAATCCAAGTACAAGAGTATGAGACTAAACCCTTGGAAGTTCCATGTCTTGCAGCCTCCAGCTAAGACGCTTGACGGCCTGGAACAACTGGACAATGTCTGGATGACTCGGCTCCTGGATGAGCTTCTGGATAAGAAGATCCCTTAGATCGAATGAAGCGTGCAATTCGTTGATCTGTTGCAGGAATACCTCCTCCTTTTCCTGGATAAGGCTCGGCTCATCCTTGACTTTCTTGATATCAGCCCGAAGCTTTAGCTCTTCTACCTCCTTTTGGATGTTGTCCATCTTTTGAAGGTGGTCTCTTCGTTGCTGGTGGGTTTTCTGAAGTTGATCTCCCTACTCGTTCAGAGTCTCTTGCAGGCCTTTGATCTTGAGCTTGTACTCAATCTCTATCTTTTTCCGCTTTCTCAGATGGTCTTCCCACTTCTCTTGCCAAAGGGTCATAGCTTTGTTAGCTTCATCTAAGGCTTTCTTATCCTTCTGGCGCTGACCTTCCACGTGGATCTCAGTTAAACCCCTCTTCTTAAAGTAGAGCTCTCGTTCTTCGAAGTCCTGCTGCTTGAGCCTGACTGCCTCTTCAGCCTGGTAAACTCTCTCTTCTAGCTTCTGATTCTGAATCTTTAGCTTCTGGCATGAATGATCAGCCTCCTAATTTTCAGCCCTAATCTGTTTAACCAAAGCCTCCAGCTTCTGATAATCCTCTAATGGCACAGTTTCAGAAGGTAGAACTGGTGCAGAGAAAGGGATTAAGGACACTTGAGCTTTCTCCCTTACCCAAGCTTCGAACTAGGGGAACATTTGATTGTTGTTCTTGCCCAAGCGCTCTATACCCTTCCTTTTGATGAGCTTCCAGGCCCCTACGGCTTCTTGAACCAAGGGAAGATTATCTTTCGCAGGGAAATAGAAGGCTTGAACTAGCTCTGATTCTCTGGGAACAGTCTTGAATGTGTATCCCAATTGTCTTCTCAGGAGAATGGGGTTGTAATTGATGCCCCCAACTACTCCTAAAAGTGAAACATTGGGATAACCTCCACAGCTGGAGATGAGATCCTTCCTTTTTAGCCTTAAGGTGAACCATCTAATATCCATAGCTGACAACATGCTTAGCTTTTGCCCCCAACTCACCTTAGGGTTCGTGAAAGCTTCAATAATATGGAAATGCCTCATAAACCATTTGTAGAAGAGAGGGGCACAACACTTAACCAATCCATCCCGTCTTTTCTCGTTCTTGTAATGAACTGAATAATAAAGATCACCCAGGAGGGTGGGTACCAGATTCTTTAGTACAAACAAATGAATGTCTTTCATGTCCATGAATTTATCCATATCAGCGAACATGATGATCCCATATATGGAAAATGCTAGGATGGCACAAAATGAATCCCAATGATTAACCACAACAAGTTCTCTAGCTCTTCTTACCAGAAACTCTAGAGAGAAACTAAGCACCCCTACTTTGGTAGCAATCATATTGTCATACATTTTGGATAAGCTCAAATAAAGAGCTTTGGCGATGTCAGAATGAGTCGATCTGGTCATCTAGGAATTGAAGGGAATTCGATCTTGGATTGATACCTCCAGAATCTCAGCATACTCTTTAAGTAGAGCGCACAACTGAAAGTCGTGAAAGGTGAAGCACCTGAGCCGTGGGTCGTAGTACTTCAATAAAGTATGAATGACGCTCTTTTGAGAACTATCCAGATCAACTACCAAATCCAGAATATCACCATATTTCTCCTTGAAGTATCCAAGCTGACCCGGGGTAATAAGAGACACCATCTGGTTGATCAGATCCACTTTGGTGTCAAAGAATTTGTAGTGCACAGTCATTTTCCTGATGTCTTCCATTCTGAAGTAGTAATATGACCGGGAATCGGGAATAGTATGAACCCTGAGAATGAAAACGAACACAATGATTAATGATGTCATGATGCTTATGCAATGCAAGGCATGTGATCAGTGACGTGTTTGTGATGTGTCAATCATATAATCCCGTGTCTGTGCAGGGTCACAACACAATAAAAGTTTCTCTGAACAGGAATCCCAAATCTCAAAACCAAGGAAGCAGAGAACCAGATCACTATACTGAACAATACTGGCAAAGTGGGTATGTTGGAAGTCTCAGGGTTCCTGTAAACCTGTCAACCCTTCCCATCTCATGGTTGTTCTACTTGGGTCAACATCACAGACTCTCAAAGCCGAGTAGTAATAATACATTCACCATCTCCGAGAAATGGACCTATGAGCACCTAGATTAAGCTACAAATCTAGCTTCTAACAATCGAAATACACAAATTGCAATAAAATAGTAAAAACGCTCCAAACGGAATCAAATGATGAACAATCGAAGAATGCCATGCGGCGAGATAAAGAGAATAAATTAAATGTGAAGTGGTTTCGAATTACCAACCTACAAAATGGAGGATTGCTTTGATGATTGTTGCGGTGTATATCGAAATGCAAGTGAAAAAGAAAACCGAAGATCCGCGAACACGCAAAATAAATGCGGTTGATGTTGCTTCTTGATGAACACTTGCACAATCACTTCCAATAAGCCAAAATTGATCCAAAAACAGAAGCACTTCTTCAATAAGCTATTGATTTGATGTTTGATGAAGGTTTAGCTTCAAGTTCTTAAAGTTTCAATGAAAAACTTGAAGAACTTCTATGGAGAAGCTTTGGATAATTTGGATATGGAGGAGAATTGAGAGAGAAATGAGAGATTTGGAAAGTGAAATGATGAAATTGAAGTTGGAACCCCTTGCTTTGGAGAGTAGGCTTGGCATGAGGCTTGGGTATGGAGCTTGCTTGGGCATTAGGTTAGGTGTGGACTTAGGTTTGGAGTTAGTTAAAGTTGGTTAGAGTTTAGGGAATATTCCTTGGAATATTCCTTGGAAGAGTGTGGAAGGGTCTAGAAGTTGGTTGAAATTTCCAAGGTAAAATGAAATGTGAAATGCAGTGGGAAATAAGAAAAGGAAAAAGTGGAGGGGAATGTGGGAAGCAACCACTTTTTGAGGTTTTGTTTAAAATTCTCCCCCGTTAATCAGTTAACCATGCAGCGAGATGAAGAGAATAAATTAAATGCGAAGCGGTTTCGAATTACCAACCTATAAAGCGGAGGATTACTTTGGTGATTGTTGCGGTGTAGATCGAAACACAAGTGAAAAATAAAGCCGAAGATCCGCGAACGCGCAAAATAAATGCGGTTGATGTTGCTTCTTGATGAACATTTGCATAATCACTTCCAATAAGCCAAAATCGATCCAAAAATAGAAGCACTTCATTAATAAGTTATGGATATGATGTTTGTTGAAGGTATAGCTTTATCTTCTTCAAGTTTCAATGAAAAACGTGAAGAACTTCTATGGAGAAGCTTTGGAGAATTTGGAAATGGAGGAGAATTGAGAGAGAAATGTGAGATTTGGAAAGTGAAATGATGAAAATGAAGATGTAACCCCTTACTTTGGAGTGATTAGGACTTATATAGAGGGTAGGCATGGCATGAGGCTTGAGTATGGAGCTTGCTTGGGAATTTGGTTAAGTTTGGACTTAGGTTTGGAGTTAGTTAAAGTTTGTTAGGGTTTAGGGAATATTCCTTGGAATATTCCTTGGAAGATTGTGGAAGGGTCTAGAAGTTGGTAGAAATTTCCAAGGTAAAATGAAATGTGAAATGAAGTGGAAAAAGGGAAAAGGAAAAAGTGAAGGGAATGTGGGAAGCAACCAATTTTTGAAGGTTTTGTTCAAAATTCGCCCCCGTTAACTAGTTAACCATATGCGTTAACCGGTTAACGATGAAAAAGTTGGATTCTTCCTTTATTTGGTGGGTTAGCTTGGGAATGCCTAGATTATTTTTGTTGCATTGATTTTTCTCTTGAGCTCCAATGCTTAACAAGCCTTGCTCGATCACATGCCTCATGCACATGAAAAATGGTGATGATTTATTTTTATTTTTGTTATTTTTGAATGCGATGCGATGCTTGGACGATCATGCAAAATGAAGAAGCATAAACCACTTGAGGTTGGAAATAAATTAAGAGGGCAAATTTTAGGGTATTACAGCTGGTTGTACCAGAAAAGAATGAAGAAAGCTTTTGACAAGAAGGTCAAACCTCGTGTATTCAGAGAAGACAACCTCGTGCTCAAAAAGATCCAGTCTTCCATTACAGATTATCGGGGTAAGTGGACTCCTAACTATGATGGCCCATATGTTGTTAAGAAATCCTTCTTTGGCGGTTCATTAATTCTTACAACTATGGATGATGAGGAAATCACTCATCCTGTGAATGCGGATGAAGTCAAGAAATACTTCGCTTAAAAAAATAAAAGAACAACTCGCTGATTTGAAAACCCGAAAGGGCGGCTTAGGCAAAAAGGAGCGTCTTGGTGGATTGAAAACCCGAAAGGGTGGTCCAGGAAAAAATTAGACATAAACAAAAATAATCATCCCAATAGATTAAAAACTCGAAAGGGCAATCTAGGAAAAAGTTAAGGATCATGGCAAGTAACTACATCGACATATTGGATCACTTGAAACAACCGAGGATTTCAGATTTTATTCCGCAGCAGAATTGCCCATCAAAGATTCTTATTCACTCACCCTTGACTGAAGTTTCAGACACAATGGAGTTCAAAGTTGATAGGGAGAATAGTGATCATTGTATTTCAATGTAGCCCATTTTCCATGTATTTATCATTTTTCAAACTTGTAATGATCCATGGAGTAATGCCTTTTGCTGACTACAATTCTATCAATGAATTTGAGCCTTTATCCAATTGTTTGTAATTATTTATGTTGTTTCTATTTACAAAATTTCATTTATTTTTTATGATAATTTTTGAAAAAAATTTAAAATATTGAATTTTTGAAGATTATAAAAACATTTTTTCTTTTGATATATGAATAAAGAAAGAATATCATTAGTGATTCCAGGGATGGTAAAGTCTTGATGTGTGTAACTTGCCTCTCCCAAAGCAGAGTTTGATTCGGTTGTTTCTCTACGAAATTCCTTAATATTCTTGGCATGATGATATTAATGATGTGTTTCTCCCCAACAGTAAGCAAGATCGGGGATTGGTTATTATATGAATATTACCAACTGAGTTCCAATTTCTTCCCCAGAAGGGTTGTTAAGAGCGATATTCCTGTCACATGAGTATCTCCAGCTGAGTTTTGACCTATTCCTCAACAAATTATATTTGACTTGAAAAGCAATATTTATGTAGGGAATCCTCAACCGAGTCTTTGTTCCTCAGCCTGAGTGGGTTGCATCCCTAATAGAAGTATTGATATATCAGTCGGTTTAGAGGTTTTCTTTTACCAGGTGGTATGTATTGATTTAAAATCCCTCACAACTATATCTTAGCTATGATGTTAACTTCAGGTATCCCCATGTGGGTCGACAAGTCCGAATTTTACTGATATGATTGATTTCCATAGGTCTTTCTATCAGATCCCCAGTTTGACTGCATGTGATGATTTCCATCAGGTTCTTATGTAATCCTCAGCAAGTCTTGCACATTTTCCCCAAGAGGAGCATGATCAATATGATAGTTATTTCCCGAAGAGTTTGATTCTTGACAAGAAATTTCTTGGTCCCTAGCAAGGATTGTGGAAACATTTTCATATCCCCGGCAGATTATTACTTTTCCTCAGCATGGTGATATCCCTATGCAGAGTTGATGTTTGATGCTCTAGTAGGCTATGTTTTATTTCCACCATTGATAGATCTTTACCTTGTTTCCCCAAACAAAGTTGTGAAGATATTTGTCCCCATTGGAGTTTAACAGAGAAACTTCCATTTTTCCCAAAGAATGAGAAAGACTTTGGTGTTGTTTGTGTTTATCTGATGTGTTATCCTTTCATAGTGGGATTTATGATGTTATCCTTAATGGATTATTGAAGATTTCCTTGTGGATTGAATACCTAGCAGGATTTTCTTAGCATGAGTCGATCCTTGTAGTAGGATTTTATTCCTTTGATGGCTTTTGATTTTCCCTTGTAGGATTTCAAGTTGATTTTCTAGTAGGATTCCCCAACTTTGTTGTCTTAGCATTAGTCGAGTATCCAGTTGTTGTGATGTTTATGTCACCTATTTCTTATCCTTATGTCTGTTTTATCAGCATATTCATATGCATATTCATGATTCTCTTTGTTTATGGCATCATATGTTTGCATTTTTTCATTCTTTGATATATCATTGTTCTACGCTCTTTGGTGTGGATTTTCACCACATAGTGTGTGTTGTCTCCTCTCAAGTTTAGAGTGTCGAATATTAAGCGGAAAGTGTTTATCCTTTCGAATTGACCATTGAGTTTGTTCCTCGTGGATGATTTTGATTCATTTGCCTACCCAGTCTGCTATCTGGATGGAACTTTCTCCCAGTTGAGATATTTCCTCCTCAGGATGAGACTTGTTTGACCGTTTCTCTCCAATTTATTCTTGGATTAAGCTTTGGTCCCTTTTGACCTATTTCCTACCAATTACACTGGTAGTTGATCCAATTTCCTACCAAATGCATCGGTAGTTGATCCTATTTCCTACAAAATGCACCGGTAGTTGATCTTATTTCCAACCAAATGCACTGGTAGTTAATCTTATTTCCTATCAATTACAATGGTAGTTGATCCTATTTCCTACCAATTACACCGGTAGTTGATTCTATTTCCTACCAATTACACTGGTAGTTGATCCTATGTCCTACCAAATGCACTCATAGTTGATCCTTTTATCCTACCAAATGCACTGGTAGTTGCTGACCTTTTCCCAATTCAAAATTCTTTCATCTATGGGACTTGAATACTTTGTTTGGTTGATATTTTCCTGGTGGAGGTTTACTCTTCCCTGGTGAATCGTATCTTGATTATGTCTCATAATTTTTTTCCCAAGTTGAGTTAGCTATCCAGTGATTTATTTTCCTGGAAAACTCTTGTGTTGTCGGTTGCTTTTCCCCAGTGAGATTTTCTTCTATGTCCCCAAGGTTTTGTTTTCCTCTGGTGGTCGTGTTTTCCCCACATAGATCTTGGGTTACATATCATATCATATTCATATCATATGATGGTTTTTTAAGACAAAAATTGGGTTTTCTATATTTAGGTCTCTCCCATCTTGTAGAGACGAAGATGTCAATCTTCATATCTCCAGATTGAAGAAACTTAAATAGGGGCAGCTGTAACACCCTAATTTTTTCTCTAAAATTTCTTCGCATTTCATCTGCGTCTTGCATACAAACAAGATCGCACTAGTTTCTTGGTTTTTCTCGGGTGTAGGTTTATGCCTCACATGGGATCACCATTTGATTTTATTTGTTTTATGTGTTTATGTTTACTAACCATTAATTAAAATCCAAAAAATCATTTGTTTTCTTTTATTAACATTTTCAGGGGGGAAGCAGGTGAAATTGCCAAGAATAACAGTCTCACGGCTCAGATGAATTTCACAGTTAAAAGTCAAATTTGATATGAAAATAATTTAAATTTATCTGATCAAGGATATCTCAATTTAATTGATTTATTCAAGTAATTCCAAGGTTCATGTGTTTATTTCTATACCTTCTTCGATGTGCAAAAGAATCGAGCTAGAGTCCTAGCAGTGCAGAAGGAAAGCAAAATTTTCAAATATTTGCACTAAGTAATTGGTTACCACCTAGGGCGTAACCGGTTACTTGCGTGCAAATTTGAAAATTTTGGCAGCAATCTTAATTTTCAAATTTTGGCACCAATTTTATTTTTTATCACTCTTGGAATATTCTAGACCATCTCCATTTAATTCTCATACATCATTAAATTTAATTCCCACCATAAACCTTCACTAATCACCACTCTTTTCATGATTCCCACAAATTTTGAATTACCAAGCCTAATTTGAATTTCCAAAGCAAACTCCATTCCACCAAATTCTCATACCTAAACTCTTTAAATAGAGGTCATTTCTCATTCATTTCTCAAGTTTTTGATAGCCAAAAAATATCGTGCAAAATACCCTCCCAAACCACAAATTCACTAAAGCTCTTCTCTCTCTATTGAAAGTTATCAAGAATTCACCTTGAATTCTTGATAAACATTGAGCTAAATCTCCATCATATTCTTTTGTTCATCAATTTCAGTATATTAAGCTTGATATTGGATCAATCTGAAGAGTGTTTTTGGTAATTCACTTTTTCCATGGTTCTACCTTCATCATCAATATTCAAGATGTAGATCCTTGATGCTTTTAGTTGTTGATCTTTTAAAACATAAATTGTTGTTTGATTGCAGGGATTTCTCTGTGTTTTGATTGTAAAATTTGTTCTAATTCAGTTCATGATCATGAGGTGTTTGAAAAAAGTTTTGAAAGATGGATCATGATGAATTTTAGCCGATTTTTGATTCTGCACGCAGAGTAATCGGTTATCGCTTAGGTAGTAACCGGTTACCTGTGTTAATTTTTCCAGAAAACTGTTATTTTTGTACAGATAACCGATTACCTCTTAGGTAGTAACCGATTACTCTGAGACAAAACTGATTTTTTGGCTTATTTTGGGCTGTTTTTGGTTCCTTTCCCCTCCTCTTCTCCTATATTCTTATTTTTACTTTGGGAGACATTTTTGGGACTAATTTCTCTTTAATTTCAATGGACTTTGGGTGTATATTAGAGTGTTTAATAATCATTAGTCCAAATCTACCTTTAAGTGAATTATTTAATTCACTTTAGGTACTTTACATTAGTGAGATATTTTCATACTTGAATCCACCAAGATGAGTGATTGAACTTAAAGATGAAAGAATACCATAAGTGAAACTTAATTTGGTGTTCATCTTTTTTTCTTGTGTGGCATTGCATTCAGATGGCGATTTATATATCATTTATCTCGCATGCATTAGCACAAATATCGTTCCCCTTAATTGGTGATGGCCGACCTCACTTGTAGGGTAATTACTCTGTAAATTACTCAGCGATTGCTTAACATAGACCTAAATGTGTCCCGAATTTGCAATAAAAATCCTATTGGATACTTGCACTTTCATGGACCGGACCTCGTGTTGGTCGCGTAATCCCAAAGTGATTGTTCTCTTTGCATTAAGATCCAAGATTTGTGAAGTTTGATGCGTAGTTGCCTTGGATCTCCCAATCTTCTTTCAAATTTCATTGAATTTGGATCTAATTGCCTTGATTAATCACTATAGTGTAAGATACTAAGCAAAATCGGTTGCCTTTTCGATTTTTGGTACTAAGTACCTTGGTTACTCTTTTGGTTGTGGATGATTCAGTTCACCATACCACTATTATGTATATTATTATTATTATTATTATTATTGTTATTATTATTATTATACTAACATTTTAAATTCCTTCTCACACCTTTATCTCCTTTATTTTTATTATGTTTTACATTGTTTTATCATCCATTATCATGTTTATATTCTTGCTATTATATTGTTATGTTGATTTTTGTTTTGACCACTTGGACACAAAAATATTAATAAAGACTTAATCCATAAAAAATGTTAATTGTTCCAATCTTGGACTATTGGTTACTATCCTTTGCATTGGAATTGGAGTTTTGGACTTAGATTCTAGGACACATTCCCTTTGCTTTGATCTTCATGTAGTTGGTATTTTTGCCTTTATTTGGCCATTTGCTAGCTTATAAGAATGGAACTCTTATGCTCATAATTGGAATCATCATCAAGTTTGGTTAGATCTTTCCTCCTTTATCTCTTTTATTTTCTCTTTTAGGATAGCTTCTTCATCTCCTCCCCTTCTTAAATTTTCAAAACCGCCTTCTTTTTCAAATGATTCTTGTTTTAAAAAAAGAAAAATCACCTCTTTAATAAATAAAACATTGACTTTGGTCAAGTGGATTTTACTACTTATTTTCTTTAAAAAATAATGAATTTAATCATCTTGACTTTAATTTCAAAATAAAAAGAACCAAACTCACTCAAGTTGTTTTGTGCCTTTGTGCGCCTTTGTTTGTTTTCTTTACAAGTGATGATTATGAGTCATTATTCTTTAGTCGGGTGCAAGTCTCTCAACCTCCATGGTTGTAGTTTGATGTAATTGATTCTCTTGTCATTTGTGGGAGTTTAGTGGCATACTCGTCGATTTTATCCGAGTTGGCGCCCTCCCCATAATGATGTATGAGTCCATGCCCTCATTCTCATGGAAGATTTGTTAGACTATCCACTTGAAAATGACAAATTCTCTTCACGGAATAAAATCAATCATAACCAACCCTTTTAACTATTTGTACCACGAAATACGGGGTTTTGATCTCGCATTTCACATTGTGGGCACGTAGGCATGAGGTGGTAAACCTCTCCAAACACAAAGATATTAAAAAATTAATTCTTCTCTCATCCCTCCACTCTCATTTTCCAAACATTTTCAAACCAAAAGCAATAAATTTTTCAAAGGGGTTCCCGTGGAGTACCACATACATTTAGGGTGCGTAATACTTTCCCATTTTGTAACATATCCCCTTACTCGTTTCTCTGCTTGTTTCTTTAGCTTTTTGCTTTTAGATTCATTAGGATTTATTCGCTCTTTTTTCCTTTTCCACTTGGAATAAAATAAAAGCGCAGTGGCGACTTTGTTTACTTTGAGTTATGTTAACTAATAGCTTACACTCGTGATTTTACTGCTTCAGTTTCCAAATGGTGTTGGCGTGCATTAACGGATTATAATGCGGTGTGGAGAGGTATTTTTTAAGCTAGATATGGCATTCTGTCATTGGGTATTTGGCATAGGTTTTCTCCTTGGTCTTGTCGGATTCATTTGTTGTGGTGGTGGGATTTAGTTTCCATAGCATCCTTAGAGCTAACAGGTGGTTTTCCTATGGCGGTCGGTTTTCACGTAGGTGATGGCAGGAGGATTTCGTTTTGGACCGATGTCTGGCATATAGTAGGACCTATATCTGTTGTTTTTTCGGTCTTATTTCAGACAGTTTTGAGAAAGACAACATCAATTGCTGATTGTGTTACTTGGAATAACGATATCCTGACTTTGATTTTTTCTGTTTGTAATTTTGTGGCTGGTATGTAGGTGAAGGTAGATTTGGATATTGTGTTGGGGATGCTGCCAGCTGCAGATTAACTATCTGAAGGTTATGAACGTTTTTCTTGGACCCTCGATGTGGATGTAGTCTTCTCGGTTAAGACTTGTTATCAGGGGATGGCTCATGCCATGTTGGATAGAATTCAGGACGCATATTTAAAGAATGCGCTTGATTGTTCTTGGGATTCTATTGCTCCTTTAAAAATCAGAGTGTTTGCTTGGCGTCTTTTCCTTGATGGGCTACCATCGTGTGGTACACTATGTAATAGGAGGATTATTGAAAACGAGGATGACAAGGTTTGTACTTTTTGTTTTCAAACGGTAGAACATTCTATTCATCTTTTTTTCAGGTGCGATAAGGTAGGCGTTATTTGGAAGAAACTAGCGTCTTGGTTAGGCATTCCGGCAATGAGTGTGAACATCAGTTATTGTCATTTTCGAGATTGGGTTTATTCTTTTAGAGGCCGTATGTGTAACGAGGGTGCGGTTCTAATTTGGTTACCAGCCTGTAGTATATATGAAGACTTAGAAAACAAATTATTTTTTACGGTGCCTTTTTTTATTCGGAGACCATTTTTGATGTAATTGTTCTACATTCTTGGTTACGGCTTCCAAAGAAGTTTAAACAAATTCCAAGATGTACCTTTTTTATTGTATCAAGCATCCAGCTGACTTTTTGTATCTATGATTGTATAGTTTCAGTAGGGTTGTTTTTCCTTGGTTGTTGGAATTTGTTTATCGGATTGGTGTACCCCTAGTACTCCGGTTAATATATTGTTTTGATTATAAAAAATACTTCAATTTTACTTAAAGATTGTCATATTTAAATGGGGCATCTTTAGCAATTTTATTTTATTGTTCTTTTAGTTGGTTTGTTTGGACCTTGGACCATTAAGCTCTAAGACCCAAACTATATATTTGGGTGTATCTTCATTGTTGAAGTTAAGAAAAATTCTGCAAAGTTATTTTGTAGTGTTAATTTACTTATACAGCTTTAGATCTTAATTTCTAACCCAAGTGTAAAACCTAACATTGGTGCTTTTATCAAGTGAACTCAGTGGCTCCCTGCATACCTCCTAACCCTTCCTCACGCAAAATCATAGAGGAAGTTGTCCATACATCACAAATCTTGATTGACAATGCAATGGCTCTCAACCAACAATGGCTAGATGAGAGGGTTGATAGAGTTATTGCAGATTTAGAAAGTCAAATTGGAAAGCTTCACACCATATTTGATAATGATAAACACTTGTAAGATTCAAGCTATGAAGCAATCATGGCTGCCATTAGAAAATTCACAACACAAAATAACAAACAGTCTACTATCGCTCCCGGGATTTCCATCTTGTCGCTCCCCCGAGAAGACACCGGGTCAAATAGGGTACAGACACGAACGGTCGACGAAGAGAGAAAATGAAGGTGAATTGAATAGAGTCGCCAACTAGGCATTTTTATCCCGAAGGAAAGGTAATGCTGCATAAACCTAGGAAAATGATGGATAAGACGGTCGCGAACCAGAGATACTGAGAAAGGGGGTTGGTTATAACCTGGGAAGGTATTAGCACCCAGATTGTCCGTCGTACTCGACGGGATCCACGCTTACAAGATTAAAAGGGGTAGTGTATGTGCTACCTGTGTGCAAAAGCTGGAAAAGAATATACAAGTGTCGGTGCAAATAAGTGAAATGCTCGGGAACTAAGGTTTAAAAGAGAATGCTGAAAGAGGGGGATGACAAAGAGACTTTTGTTCGATAACAGTTAAGTTATGCCTACGTATCCTCTCGTGCAATGAGGAATTCAAAACACCGTAGTTCGACTCAAAGAGACTGAAAAATAAATGACTGTGAACTGCTTGCTTGCCTATGCTCAAGTGTATGACTCGTCTGGCTCGAGTGCTAATTGTCTTGCATTAGACGGAAGAAGCAAGTTCTCGCTTATGAATGAGTGTGATGAGAAAAGAGTCCCGAAGGAGACGATTATTGTTTGTTTTTTTGTGTTTTCAGTCTTGTTATTGTTTTTGGTGTTTTCCATAAGTTAATGAGCTTAAGCCTAAATCAAGGGCTTGCAAACTCATTATATCCTCCCTGATTAGGGATAATGAGGCTACTTAAGTATGAGATAAGCATCTCAACTTAATTGCCATGATGATGTAGGATTAAGATTATTAACCTACTTGTGAATAGTTAGATGTTTTTGGGTTTTTGTTTAGTGTTAAGTAATGAGTTTAATCTCTAATCACAAATTAGTGAACTCATTACACCATCCTAATAGAAGGATAATAGATGAGAACACTTAAGCTGAGGAAGATACCTCAACTTAATCCATGGTTAGGGATTAAATTCATTATATAACAAAGCCTTTATTAAATGGATTCTAATTAAAGGGTGAGATTAAGAAGTGGATTTTATGTTTGTAAGACAACTTGAGGGGGACTTGTCCATTAAACACTAGGGTTAGTCCTTCTTAACTATAAAGGAAGAATTAGAACCCTAATGTAAGGCCCAAGTTACAAGATAAAGTCTTGGTGATTATTAAGGTGATTTGATTAAGAGGTTTAAACAAATTAAATGTTTAACACTGAGTATTAAAGTTATACACTCCATCCTAAGAGAAAGATGCAGGCATAACCCTAATTCCAAAGTCCTAAAACTTTAAGAGTTTAGTCTTTGATTATTGAGATGAGAAGAGAGACTCAAGGAGACTCAAAGGTAAAAAGCTAAGGGGGACTAATCATAACCCTAATTATTATCATGCTTGGATATTCCTATGGTTTGTAAGGCTTAGAGAAAGATCTTCAAGGAAGCCACCAATGGAAGAAGCAGATGAAAGAAGGAAGAAGCTGAAGAATAAGTTACTTACTTCATTGAAGAAGATAAGTAACTTAAAGGTAGAAAGTGAGAAAGGTGGAACACAAGTGAACAAGTTCACTTAAAAGACAAGTAAGAATGAAAATGAAAGAGATAAGAAGAAGTGAGAAGTGAAGGCAAATCCACTTCACAAATAACTTGCCATCTGATTTCTCACTTCAGTCAGGTCCTGTTGTACCTGATCCATCTGAATGCCTGGAAGGTTGTTACGAGTTGGGTACCGGTGTGTTCGGTTGACAGGGAACACTCGGCGACGAGCAATGTTTCCTGAAAGCATAACAAAGTGAGAAACAAAGAAAAAACAAAACCCTACAAAACAAAGAAAATGTTAGCATGCAATGCAGTATGCTTATTTGTTTTCCAAGGTATCCGGTTTAGTTCTTGGTTTTGACCTTTCCAGACCTCAAGGAGATGCTTGATGATGTTGAGAAAAGAAGCCCAATGAAACAAACTAAATATATTACAAATGATGAAAAATACATAGTCTGTTCACAATACATGCCCATGGTGGGTCAAAAATACAACAAAAAAGGAAAAGTACATCAAAAGAAAAGAAATATAAGAAGAGAGGAATCAGACATCCAATCCATAGTCATCTTCCCTGACTTCCTTCAGGAGTGCCTCAGTCACCGGACCAGCTGGGTGCTCTGTAATGGTCCTAATGAGGAGGTTCCTGGTAGCAATGGCATTAGTCAGCTTCTTATGCCTGTCTTAATCTTTTGATCTTTTTAACCCTGCTCGGAGCTTCAATTCTGATATCTCCTTCTGAGCTGCCAACAAAGCTTCCTGCTGCTTCTTCTCATTGGCCTCCAGCTGTTCAATATTGGTTTGAGTTTTCTGGTCTTCTTGTGCACGGGCTTCGGTGATCCTGACCCACCTAGCTTGGCTTTCTTGCAGATAGTGCTCAACCCTAGCTTTCTGAATCTTGGCCTCCTTGCAGGCATTCTTCAATATCTGTTCCCCGGCTCTTGCTTTCCTTATGTAGTCCTCTGTCCTTTCAATCTTGGTCAGATGCTCAGTTTTGAGCTTTTCCAATCTTTCAATGTCCAGACGACCGTCACTTCTTTCCCAAAGAGTCTTCTTTAGAGCTTCAGATAGCCGCTCATTCCTTTCCTTCAGCTTTTCAAATTCCTCCAGGCTAATAGTTGTTGTAGGTTGTACTGTAGATGGTCCAGGTGTGTCTTCCAAGGTGAAAGGAATTCTGGTAATCTGAGCTCTAGTACGAGATCAGTCATAGTACTGAGCTGAAGCAACATTGTTACATCTTCCAAGAATGGCTGTCCCCTTTGTCTGAATGTTGTCCCAAGCCCAAGCTGCTTGCCTGACAACAATTGAATTAGGTTGCACTTCACAGTATAGGGTCTCAGCTAAATCCTGTCCTATGGGAGGGTGAACTAAAGCATATTCCAATTGTCTCTTAAACAGTAAAGGTTTGTAATTGATGCAACCTTTTACTCCTATTAGAGGCACATTAGGGTACTTCCCATAGCTGGTGATAATGTCCTTGCCTTTGGTGCTCTGGGTGCACCATCTGATATCATCTGATGTTAAGTCAATGAACCTCTTGGCCCAATTCTTCTGCTGATGTGGGTTCAAGAAAGCATCTGATTTAGGCAGGTGTCTGAGTAGCCAAGAATAGAATAAGGGAGCACAGCATCTGACCAACTTCCCCCTTTGTTTCTCATTTCTCTTATGGATGGAGTAATAAAAATCCCCTAGCAATGTAGGCACTGGGTTCCTCAGCAGAAACAAGTGGATGGCATTCCTGCTGACAAATTTGGGTTCATCTGCAAACAATATAGCCCCATATATGCTGAGGGCTAAAAGTGCACAGACTGCCCTCCATTCTCCCAAGGTAGCCTTTAGGATGGCTTGAGAAATCAAGAAGTCTAGATGCAAACCAGGAATCCCAGCTTTTGTTGTCATGTTTTGCTCAATAAGGGCAGGCTCCAAGTGCGGTGCCCTTGTTATCTCTTCACTTCTGGGAGCAGTCATCTCTGGGTTGAAGGGGATCCCTCTTCTGATAGGCACTCCAATTAACAAGGAAAACTCTTCCAGTAGAGGCCCTATCTGGAAATCTGGAAAAGTGAAGCATCTGAGTGGGGGGTCATAAAACTGCAAGCATGTGTGGATCATGCTCCTCTGAGAAGAATCAAGATCCATAACCATGTCCAAAATACCCCCATGGTGCTCTCTAAACAGTGGGATGTGGTCAGGTGTGATAAGTGACTGGACCTGCCTGATACTAGTCAAAGAGGGCTCAAAGAAGTGGTAAGATATGTTGCTTTTCCTTGGAACATCCATGATTGTTGATGAAGAAGCTAAAGTCAAATGCTGATGAAGATCACAGACTGAGAAGCTGGAGGTAAGTCTTTGACAGACTGATGCAGGTGATGAGGGAGATAACTGAAGCAGATGCTGAAGAAGATAACTGAAGCAGAGGTCTAAGCAGTAGAAGGGGTCAAAACCAAAACCAAGATATAATGAGGTGTATACCCTGAAAAAAAAATAAACAAATGTTAAATGATGCAATGATGATATATGCAAATGATATGCAAGGGTTTGGGATCAAGAGCTGGATCTAATTATCTGTCTTGATATAAGGACCATGTATGTTCAAAGGTCTGGATGGAGGCTTAGAAATCCAGTAACCAGGGTGGGGGACTCAAATAAAGAGTCACATGTCCAGGGTTAATCACAAGAACTGTCCAAAGTGAAGTATTCTTAAACAAAAAAGCAACAAGGTATGATGTGGCCAAGGGTTCCTACAAACCTGTAAACAACCCAACCCCCTCACATGTAATGTTCTAGAACAAAGATCCTCAGACTTGGATCAGTTATGAGAAGTGTAAACACTTCTAACCCGGAGGTACAATGTTTACAATAACCATAAAAGATCCTCCTCTAATTCACCCCAGATTCTGAAGGTCATAGTAAAGGTCATCCAGACTTAGCAGGCTTCCCAGATAGCCCTAGCACTACAGGAAATCTGTAGCATAGAGTTCTCAAAAAGAAACCCACATCTGAACCGTGTTTCATATTCTCGCACCAGACCGAAATGGAATGGGAAAGAACATGAACCACTCAAGCCTAGGTGTCACTCAGGTCCCAGGTATAGGACCTTAATCTCTCAATGAAACCCCACCCACCAAAACAGAAACCAGATCCAACACAGTGATAATGACAGTATGAAATATGCATAAGACTGTAAAAGAAAGCAATAGATAAAGTTGTACATAAAGCAATAAATAAAGCAAATAAATAAACACAAACATCACATAACACCCCAGTAAACACAAATCAAACAAGCGCTAGGAGGAACCCACAAAAAGAACCAGAAGCCCTGGTTGCAGTATAAGGGTCCCCAGAAGAGTCGCCAAGCTGTCGCTCCCGCCAAATGACACAAGGCCAGAAGGGGTACAGACGCGAACGGTCGGAGAAAGAGAGAACATGAAAATGAACTGAAAAGAGTCGCCAGCTAGGCATTTTTATCCCGAAGGAAAGGTAATGCTGCATAAACCTAGAAAGATATGGATAAAACCGTCGCGAACCAGAGAAATTGAGAAAGGGGGTTGGTTACAACCTGGGAAGGTATTAGCACCCAGATTGTCCGCCATACTCGACGGGATTCACGCTCGAAAGATTTGTGTTTAAAGGGGTAGTGTCAGTGCTATTTTGTGTGCAAAAGATGGAAAAGAATGCAAGTGTCAGTGCAAAGAAGTGTGAAGTGAAGAAAAGGAGTGTCAGTGTAAGAAAAGAATACAAAGCCCAAGACAATGAGGCTTAAATAATAATGCTGGAAGAGGGGGGATGTACAAAGACTTTTGTTCGATACCTGTTAAGTTATGCCTACGTATCCTCTCGTGCAATGAGGAAGTCAGAACACCGTAGTTCGATCCAAAGAGACTGAAAGATGAATTGACTGATGAACTGCTTACTTGTCTATTCTCAAGTGTATGACCTGTCTGGCTCAGGTGCAAATTGTCTTTCATTAGACGGAAGAAGCAAATTCTCGTTTGTGAGTGAATGAGATGAGAAAAGAATCCCGAAGGAGACGATTATTGTTTGTTTTTGAGTTTTCAATCTTTTATTGCTTTTGGAGTTTGTCATAAGAAAATGAGCTTAAGCCTAAACCAAGGGTTAGTAAACTCATCACATCCTCCCTCTGATTAGGGGTAATGAGAATACCTTAAGTATGAAGTAAGCATCTCACACTTAATCACCATGGTGTAGGATTAAGATCATTAACCTACTTGTGATTATTTAGAAGTTTATGGAGTTTTTGTTTAGTGTTAAGTAATGAGTTTAAGCCATAATCAAGGATTTAATGGACTCATTACACCATCCTAATAGAAGTATAATAGATGAGAACATTTAAGCTGAGAAAGGCTCCTCAACTTAATCCATGATTAGGGATTAACCTCATGACAAAACAAAACCTTTATTAAAGTGGATTTTAGTTAATGGTAAGATTAAGAGGTGGATTTTATGGTTTGTAAGACAACTTGAGGGGGACTTATCCATTAACACTAGGGTTAGTCCTTCTTAACCAATTAAGGAAGAATTAGAACCCTAATGCAAGGCCCAAGTTACAAGCTTATTGTCTTAGTGATTATTAGGTGGATTGATTAAGAGATTTAAACACATTAAGGGTTTAACACTTAGGATTAAAGTTATACACTCCATCCTAAGAGAAGGATGCAGGCATAATCTTAATCACAAAGCCTTAAAACCTTAAAGGTTTAGTCTTTGATTATGAGATGAGAAGAGAAGACACAAAAGATGACACAAAGGTAAAACTAATGGGGGACTAATCAAACCCTAATTGTTATCATGCTTGGGTATTCCTAGGGTTTATTAAGCTTGCAAGAGATCTTCAAGAAAAGCCACCAAGGAAGAAGAAAGATGGAAGGAGGAGAAGCAGAAAGAAGCAAGTCAACTTACTTCACTTAAGAAGATAAGTTGCTTGAAGAAATAAAGTGAGGAGGGAACATGAATGAGCAAGCTCACTCTAATACACATATAAAATGCAGCAAAGATGCATAAGAGATATGAGAAGAGATTGTGAGAAGTGAAGGCAAATTCACTTCTCAAGGTAACTTACCACCTGAAAAGTTAGTAAAAGGAAATGAGAATGAAATGAAAATGAAAAGTATGCAATGATGCAAACCAAAACCAGAAGCATGTTCAAGGTGTAAGTGATGCTAAGAGATGATGCAAATGTATGTCATGAGATGTGAATGATCATACAAGCAATTAGGATGCAAATGAAGCATGAAAGGAGCATGTAAGTTCATGGATGTTCATGAAAGTTTATGTAATGTAATGAAAGCATAACATGGAAAATGGGTAATGCAATGATCAAACATGATTTTAATGTGTCCTAAGATGTCTTATATGTCATATGAATGCATAAAATGTCATGGTAAGTTCTTATATGAATGCTTATGCAAGGTGAATGCAAGAGAAGGTACAAAATATGGGTTTATATGCAACATGGAAAGCAAAACTCAAAATCAGAAGCAAATGACAAGATAAAAAATTGAAAATGTAATCAAAGGAACCCTAAACCTATACTAGGTTACCATCCAAAGGGGGAGGTCAGAAGCTTAACCTAGAAGGAGTTATGGATTTTTGAAGTTTCTAGGGTTTTAAGGGTGATCCTAAATGCAAAATGCCAAATAAATTGAAAATGAAAGATAAAAATGAAACAAAAATGTTTTTAGAAACTAGAAGTCATGCATAGAACAATTCAAAAAGAATCATTCACAAACTCAACTTGGTTTAAAAGTTATGAATTTTTGAAGTTAGGGTTAAAAATGTATAAATTTAAGAACCCTAATTCATTAGAAAAATGTCAAAGTGTGATCAAAACCAAAAAGAAATTTGTGTGGTGAGTTTGTAAATGCGTCTAAATGTTCAAAGATGTTCTCTGTTTTTTTGGGTGATTTTTAAATACTTAAATGTATTTTTAATTAATTAAAATCAATTAACTAATTAAAAATAACATTTAAATGATTTAAAAATATTTTTTTATGCAAAAAATAAAAATAAAAATATGTTTGGGCTCTGGAAATTAATAAAAGGTTTGACAAAAATTTCCAGAATTTTTTGATGTTTTTTACTATTTTTAAAAATTCGTACAAAATAAAATAAGAAAAATTAAATAAAAATTAAATAAATTGAAGGTATGCAGGATGGATGGCTTGGATTGATTCTGGGTTTTGGAGGGATTGACTGGCGCGCATCTGGACGGCCCAAATTCAAATTTTACTAAACTTGATTAATTAATTAAGTAATCCTAAATTAAAACTAATGACTTAATCCAAAGGCCCAGATTTAAACATGAAACCCTAACCCTAATTAACATTAATTACTTTCAGGTGGCCGGAAATGACCTCCGGTCATCTTCTCCGGCCACACCTCCCCTGAGAAATTTGCAACTCACTCCCTAGGCCATTTCTGGAGCTCTAAAGCTCCAGATTTAATCGTTTCACTCCCCTAAGCTCAAATCCACCCTCAAAAACAATTTATTTTCACTCATTCTTAAGATTCGAAGTTATGAACAAAATGGTGAAACTTTCAGACAGACCATACATTCTCATTTCTTCATCACTTTCAAAAATACAAAGTTCATTGCACTCAGGGGAACAAGCTTAACCATTTAATAACTTAAAATAAAGGTTCTGGAAAAAATGATTCACATGGCTACCTGAGATGGAGCTTTCAACCCTGGAGCTTTCTGGTTGCTTTCTTGCTTCAAAATGCCTCCAATGACCTCCCTGAAGCAGCTTTGATGCTTGGATGAAGTTTTTTATGGCTGGTTTGTGAGTTTGTGTTCAACTGGCCAGAAAATCGTGTTTTGTTTGTGAGGTGTTCTTGGCTGTTTTGAGGGGTGGCTTATGATCAGTGATGAATTTGGAGATGAATGGTGGAAGAAGTTTGAAGTTTTGTTAAGTGTGCTGAGAGTTTCGAAGAAAAATGCAAAGGAGGAAGTTTTTGTGAACTATGGCAATGTTAAAGTATTAGGCTTGGTTCTTGTGTGAAATGGCTTGCATAAAGCATGTATGTGAAGCTGTGATAGGTCAGAATAGTTGGTGTGGGCTATGCTGATTGGTATGGTGCAAAATGCAAAAAGTCAACATTGGTTGTACTTTGAGGTATGGGATGTTTCAGGCCAAGTACAAAGGGGTGTCTGGTGCAGTAAGATTCAAGGATAGCCATGGAAATCTCTTTGAGGCAAATCAGCAAGTTGTGACAAAGTTATGGGAGGTTTTGCAAATTCATCAACCTTTGGCCCTTTTGAGATTTCTTTATGTGCAAGTCATGGAATTTGGAAATTCTTGGGCCAATTCTGAGTTTTAGGCAATTTGTTATGTTACTATGATGCTCAGAAGTCAATTTGAGGTCACAAAATGGCTTGGCAAGAGGTTTTGCAAAAATCCCTCTTTGGCATGAAACATGAAATTATGTGATTTTTGCCAACTTTGAAAAGTCATAACTTGAGTTCCAAAATGAATTAGACCCTGTTATTGTACTTTTTGAAAAGGGAATGATCCAATCTACAACTTTCATGACCAACAATTTTTCATTTGAAGCATTTTTGGTTGAGAAAGTGGAGGTTGAAAAACTTTCCCAAAATGGAAAGTTTACATTACAAGTCATTTCCATTTTTGGAAACTTTTGGTTTTGCTCACTTTTCTTCAAATTTGTGAACTTCTAAGCACTTGATTGATCAAATAAAGACCATATAACTTCAATTTGATGAAAAATCCACTTTGGGTCCATTGATGGGGGCCTCAGATGCCCTGATTTTGCTCTGACTTGTTCATGAAGTTACTCAGTGATCAGATGACTTCCACAATGAATCTTTTCATCAAACTTGGTATGCATGATCCTTATGACATATTGAGACCAATAGAAACAAGAATGACCAAAAAATTTGGAGTTATGGCCTCTGAAACCAAAACCCTAATTTTAGGTCATTTGTGCAATTAAATCCTGGCTCTGCTTCCATGCATTGCCAGTTCTTGTGATTCTTTGACTTCCTTGATCTTTGGAGGATAAAATATGATGATTGAACATACATGTACCCTCTTGAGATGATTGAAGACCTTTGGAGTGGCTCAGAAGGATCTTGGATTGCTCAAACCACAAACCCTAGATGCAGATGAACCTGAACTAATTCAATGAAGCAAAAATGCAATATGATGTGGTATGATTGAACTAATGAAAATGTGAAAGATCACAAGCCATGGTGTGAACATAGTGAGGGAAAATTTGGGGTGTTTACAAAAGGTAAAAAGCTAAGGGGGACTAATCACAACCCTAATTATTATCATGCTTAGATATTCCTATGGTTTGTAAGGCTTAGAGAAAGATCTTCAAGGAAGCCACCAATGGAAGAAGCAGATGAAAGAAGAAAGAAGCAGAAGAATAAGTTACTTACTTCATTGAAAAAGATAAGTGACTTAAAGGTAGAAAGTGAGAAAGGTGGAACACAAGTGAACAAGTTCACTTAAAAGAAAAGTAAGAATGAAAATGAAAGAGATAAGAAGAAGTGAGAAGTGAAGGCAAATCCACTTCTCACAAATAACTTACCAAAAGTTCCTGAAATGGTTAGTAGGAATGCATAAAGTATAAAGCATAAGGAAATGAAATGAAATGAGGTGATATGGAATGAAATGACCAAAGTTAGAAGTTTTTATGCAATGTAAATGTCATGTGAGATGATGCAAAGGCATACAAAATACATATGTGTATGATCATACAAAGATGAGATGCAAAGGAAGCATGCTTTGAAGTTTGAAAACACATGAAAGTTAATGAAATGAAATGAATGCAAAACATGGAAAATGGATTAAGAAATGATTGAGCAAGGTTCTAACATGTCCTAAGATGTCTAAGATGACATATGAATGCATGAAATGTCATGGCAAGTTCATGTATTGATGCATATGCAAGGTGAATGCAAGTGAACATGAGAAATTAGGGTTATATGGAAGTATGAGATGCAAATGAACAAAACAGAAGCATATGGCATGATAAAAATTTGCAATCAAGCTCAAACAAACACTAATCCCATATTAGGTCAAACCCCAAAGGAGAAGGTCAGAAACTTAACCTATTGAAAGTTATGATGTTCCTAAGTTTTCTAGGGTTTTTGGGTGGTTCAAAGGGAAAAATGCAAATCAAATTGAAAATGCAAGATAAATTCATGAGGAAAAAGACCTATAAACTACATGTAATATATAAAAAAATGCAAAAAGAATCAACTTCAAACTCTTATTGGTTAGGCAAAAATGATTTTTTCAAGTTAGGGTTTAAAAATGTGATTTTAATGACCCTTAATTAAAAGAAAATTCACAAACTATGATCAAACCTAAAAATAAATTTGTATGAAGAGTTTGAAATGTTTCTAAATGCATTGGGATGTTTCATGATTTTTTTGGTGAATTTTAGAAACCTAAATGTATTTTTAATTAATTGAAAGACTTTAATTAATTAAAAATAACATTTAAATATTTTAAAAATACTTTTTTAATGCAAAAAATAAAATAAAAATTATTTTTAGAATGAGAAAAATATTTAAAGTCAGAATGCAAAAGAAAATATTTTTGTGATGCTTTTTGATATTTTAAATTAATTATGCAAGAAAATACAAATAAAAATGAATAAAAATGATTTAAATTGATAGTCAACTGATCCTAAGGCTGAGATTCAAATCCAGGGGGTGAGGGTTGACTGCGCGCGTGAATCAGTGGTCCAGATCACTCCTGACTAATTAAACCTAATTAATTTAATTAATTATATTTAGGGTTTAATGACTTAATCCTAGTCATCCACGCATGCGGGCAAAACAGATCCAAGGGCCACCATTCAAACTGGAAACTAAACCCTAATTAGAACCCTAATTACTTTCAGGTGACAAGAGCTAGCTCCGGTCATCTTCTTCGGCAAGCCAAACCACCTATCTTCTTCCCTAGGCTAAATCAAACCCTCTAACTCTCCAGAAATGATCTACCAACCTCCCTCAACAAGAATCCATCATAAAAATACATTTATCATTCATCAAAAACAAGATTCGAAGCAAATCGTGAAAATAAACAAAACTTTCAGAAGTTCAATACATGCTCATTTCTCAATCATTTTCAAAACAAATCATATCAGGGTGATCAGTGAAGCATGTAGATTCATTTAGAAACTTAAATAGCAAGTTATAGAAAAAAAGTTCATGAAGCTACCTGAGTTGAAGCTTTGTGTTCTTGAGCTTTCTGGCCTCCCTCTTGGTTCAAATCCACCCCAATGATCTTCCTGATGATGAAGATGAGCTTAGAGCAAGCTTGTGATGGCTATTTTGAAGGTTTTGGTTCTGAGTATTGTAAATACCCCAAATTTGCCCTCACCCATTCACACCATGGCTTGTAATCTCCTCATATGCATAAACTCAATCATAACATCTCATATCACATTTTTGATCCACTGCATTGGTTCTAAGTCATCTGCATCTAGGGTTTGTGATCTGAGCAATCTAAGAGCCTCTTGAGCCATTCCAAAGGCCATCAATCACTTCAAATAGGTCTATGTGTATTAAAGTATCATATTATACCCTCTCAAAGTCAAGAATGTCAAAGGATCACAAGAACTGAGATTGGTATGGAAGCAGAGCCAGGCTTGACTGCACAGATGACCTAAAATTAGGGTTTTGGATTCAGAGGCCATAACTCCAAATTTTTTGGTCATTCTTGTTTCTATTGGTCTCTATATGGTATAGGGAGTATGCATATCAATTTTCATGAAGAAATTCCATGGGGAAGTCATCTGATCAAGAGTTGACTTTTCAAGCAAGTCAGTGCAAAATCAGGGCATCTGAGGCCCCCAATGACCCAACCAAGGGGTGTTCTTCATCATTTTGATTGTATGTGATCTTTATTTGATCATAGAAGATGTTGGAAGTTCACAAAATTGAAGAATTTCAAGTCTTTTGCAAAGTTGACTTTTTGGGCAAGTTTGACTTTTAATGAAAATGCCACTTTAGGCAACTTTTTCAACCCTTACTTTTTGATCCAAAAATGCTTCAAATGAAAAAACTTTGGTCATGAAAGTTTTAGAATAGATCTTTCCCTTTTCAAAAAGTACAAGAACATTACCTAATTCATTTTGGATCAAAAGATATGGCTCATCAAAGTTGGCAAAAATCACTAAATTTCAAGTCATGCACCAAAGAGGCAAAGTTGCAAATTCACTTCTCAAGGCCAATTAAGTCATCAAATGGGATTCTAATCCACACAACATGATCACACAACATCTAAAGTTCAGAATGCACCCAAGGAATCACATGTTTCATGGCCCATGAATCAAGTTTCTTTCATAAGAACCAAAGTGAACCAAGTTGCAAAAGTCATCATATCTCCTCACCCACTTGCTGGCTAGTTTGCTGAACCACCCTAGCCCTTTTTCCTCATCATGCTGCGCAGCACACCCTTGTTGTACTAGGCTAGCAAGTGGCCCATGCTTCTCTTACACAAAGTTGACAATTTTGCAAAAGCACCCATACCAATCAAAAAAGCACATGTCATGTCATCTGACCAATAGCATTTGTTTATACAAATCAAAGGCAAGCCAAACATAAGCACAAGCAAGCCTGAAACCAGCCACAACACAACATTCTCATTTTCATCCTCTTGAGCAAAAGCTTTCGAAAATCATCACACAAGCCACAAACACTCAAACAAACTTCATAAACCATCTCACCATGCTTCACTGAACACAAAGCACCCTTCAAAACAGCCTGAAACTCAAAGAATCACAAACACGATCTTCACCTGAACTTGAACAGAACTTCTGTAAACTCTCAAACCAGCCCAAATAAATCTGTTCCAAGCCTTTCAGAAGCATAAAGGAGGTCATAGGAGCAGTTTTGCACAAGGGAAGAGGTCAGAAAGTTCCACACTGAGAAGCTTCAAACTCAGGTAGCTTCATGAACTTTTTTTCCAGAAGCCTGATTTTAAGTTCTAAATAGCTTCTATACATTCCCCTGATCATGAATATGTGCTTACTTTTGAAAATGGTTGAGAAACCAGGATGTATGCTGTGTCTGAAATTTTTGCCCTAAAAATTGTTTGATTCGATTCTCTCTGTTTACGAATGATAAATGATGTTTGAGTGAGGGGTTTGATGCGTTTTTGAATGGGGATGAGTTCTGGATAGTTAGTTTTCATTTTCATTGCGTGTAGAGTGATTTAGCATTTTTGACTCGCCAGAGAAGATGACCGGAACCACTGTTCCGGTCATCTGAAAGTCATTAGGGCTGGATTAGGGCTTAATCATTAATTAGTGGAATTTGAATTTGGACCGTAGGATATGGCGCCAGGTCAAACGCGCGCGCAACCAGTTTAAACTTGGACCATTAGATTTGATTACTTTTCTTTTTCAGTTTTAAATTCATTTTATTTTTCATATTAATTCATTTCTTTTATCCATTTTATTTAAAATAGCAAAACCTTTTTAAAAATTCTGAAATTTTTTGTATAAACTTTTATTAATTTTCAGAAACCAAAAACATTTTTATTTTTATTTTTTGCATTTTAAAAATATTTTTAAATATTTAAAAGTTTATTTTTAATTAATTAATGAGAATTAATTAATTAAAAATGCTTTTAGGTATTTAAAAATCACGAAAAAATTCATGAAACCTTTAAAAACATTTAGAAACATTGTATAACCCTCAAACCAAATTTCTTTTTTGATCATGATGCATTTTGAGAATTTTTCAAGGAAATAAAATCATTTCAAGGCATTATTTTGATCCAAGCTTCCAAAAATCATTTCTGCCTAACCATTGAGAGTTGGACCTTGATTCTTTTTGCATTGCATTGTGTTTAGCATGTAGTTTGTGAGATTAAATGGTCATGATTTGATTTTTCATTTTCAATTTATTTGACATTTTTCTTGACAAGGAACCCTAAAACCCTAGAAATTTTAGGAAATTCACAACTTTCACTAGGTTAAGAATTGGATCCGCTCCTTTGGGCAGTGAGTTTATATAGGTTTAGGGTTCCTTTGAATGAATTTTCAAATTTTTATCATGATGTTTGCTTCTGGTTTTGAATTTTGTTTTGTGCATTGATCATGAACCCTAATTTGGGCTTTCTTTTGCATCCATCTCACATTTGCTTGCATACCATGACTTGCCATGACATTTTATGCATTCATTTGAGTCATGATACATATTAAGACACATTGAAAGCATGTTTGATCATTGCATCTTTCATTTGCCATGTTGTATGTCATTTGCATTTCATAACTTTTCATGTATGTTCATGGTTCTAAACTTGTTCCATTTGCATCCACATGTTTGTATGATCATTATCATGCCTTGTTTCATGTTTGCATCATCTCATAGCATCATTAACATCATGTATGTTCTTCTAGTTTTGTTTCTAATCATGCCATTTCATTCCATTTTGCATTGCATTGCATTCCTTTCACTAACTTTTCAGGTGGTAAGCAACTTTGAGAAGTGAATTTGCCTTCACTTCTCACATTTTCTTTTCATCTCTCTTGCATCCATGCTGCATTTTATCTTGTGTTTGAGATTGAGCTTGCTCATTCTTCTTCTTCTCACTTTCTTTCCTCAAGTGACTTGACTTCTTAAATGAAGCAAGTTACTTTGCTTCTCCTGATCCTTTCATCTGCTTCCTGGTGGTTCCATTGAAGATTGTTCTTGTAAACCTTACAAACCTTAGGAACAACCAAGCATGACAATCCTTAGGGCTAAACCCTAAAGTTTTTAAGGCTTTGTGATTAAGCTTATGCCTGCATCCTTCTATTAGGATGGAGTGTATAACTTTAATCCTAAGTGTTAAACCCTTAATGTGTTTAAATCCTTTAATTAATCCACTTAATAACCATCAAGACATCAAGCTTGTAACTTGGGCCTTGCATTAGGGTTCTAATTCTTCCTTAATTGGTTAAAAAGGACTAACCCTAGTGTTAATGGACAAGTCCCCCTCAAGTTGTCTTACAAACCCTAAAAATCACTTCATCATCTTACCATTAATCTAAAATCCACCTAATAAAGGACTTGTTTTGTCATGAGTTTAATCCCTAATCATGGATTAAGTTGAGGAGCTTTCCTCAGTTTAAACATTCTCATCTATTATCCTTCTATTAGGATGGTGTAATGAGTCTGTTTAATCCTTGATTATGGCTTAACCTCATTACTTAACACTAAACAAAAACAACAAAAACATCTAAATAATCACAGGTAGGTTAATGATCTTAATCCTACATCAAAAGGTGATTAAGTGTGAGAAGCTAACTTCACACTTAAAGTATTTTCATTACCCCTAATCATAGGGAAGATGTGATAAGTTTACTAACCCATTGGTTTAGGCTTAAGCTCATTAACTTATGACAAATTCTCAAAAGCAACAAAAGACTGAAAACTCAAAAATAAACAATAATCGTCTCCTCTGGGATTCTTTTCTCATCATCTTCACTCACAAACGAGAACTTGCTTCTTCCGTCTAATGCAAGACAGTTTGCACCTGAGCCAGACAGGTCATACACTTGAGCATAGACTAGTAAGCAGTTCACAAGTCAATTCATCTTTAAGTCTCTTTGGGTAGAACTACGGTGTTCTGACTTCCTCATTGCACGAGAGGATACGTAGGCATAACTTAACAGTTATCGAACAAAAGTCTCTGTATATTCCCCTCCTTCCAGCATTGTTCTTAGCCTCATTATCATGAGCACTTCACTCTTGTCCCTACACTGACACTGTACATTTATGCATTTCACACTTCTCTTACACTGACACCTGTACATCCTTTTCCAGCTCTTTTATACACAAATTGCACTGACACTACCCCTTTAAGACACAAATCTTTTAAGCATGGATCCCGTCGAGTACGGCGGACAATTTGGGTGCTAATACCTTCCCAGGTTGTAACCAACCCCCTTTCTCAGTCTCTCTGGTTCGCAACCGTCTTATCCGTATCTTTCTAGGTTTATGCAGCATTACCTTTCCCCCGGGATAAAAATGCCTAGCTGGCGACTCTTTTCTTCTCCAATGAGTTCACTGCTGTGTGTTCTCATTGTTCTTTTCGCCGACCGTTCGCGTCTGTACCTTTATCTGGGCCATTCCCATTTATCGGGAGCGACAGCTTGGCGACTCTACTGGGGACCCTTATACTGTAACCAGGGCTTCTGGTTCTTTTTGTGGGTTCCTCCTAGCGCTTGATTGATTTGTGTTTACTGGGGTGTTATGTGCTATCCGTGTTTGTATATGTTTTATTTCTGCTTTATGTACAGTTGCTTTATTTCTTTCTTTATAGCTTTGCATATATCATATTGTCATACTGTGCTGGCTGGATCTGTTTGTTTGTTTTGGTGGGTGGGGTTCTATTGAGAGTTAAGGTCCTACACCTGGGACCTGAGTGACACCTAGGCTAGAGTGGTTCATATTCTTTCCCATTCCATCTCGGTCTGGTGCGGGAATATGAAACACGGTTCAGATATGGGTTTCTTCTTGAGAACTCTGTGTTGCAGATTTCCTGCAGTACTAGGGTTATCTGGGAAGCCTGCTAAGTCTGGATGACCTTTAGTATTGACCTTCAGAAACTGAGGTGAATTAGAGGAGGAACTTTTATGGTTATTGTAAACACTGTACCTCCGGGTTAGAAGTGTTTACACTTCTCATAACTGATCCAAGTCTGAGGATCCTTGTTTTAGAACACCACCTATGAGGGGGTTGGGCTGTTTACAGGTTTGCAGGTACCCTTGACCTCAGCATACCCTGTTACTTTGTTTGATTAAGAGTACTCCATTTTGGAACAGTTCTTGTGATTTTAACCCTGGACATGTGGCTCTTTATTTGAGTCCCCCACCTTGGTTACTGGACTTATAGACCTCCATCTGGATTTCTTGAACATACTTAGACTTGTATCAGAGCACTTGATCAGATCCAGCTCAGTCACAAACCCTTGCATATCATTTGCATACATCATCATTGCATCATTTTGACATTTGCTTATTTGTTTTTCAGGGTATCCATCCTTTATTTTTGGCTTGGTTTTGACCCCATCATCAGCATAGACCTATCTTCACCAGTATCTTCTTCAGCTGTCAGCTACCTGCATCACCAATCTCAGCCTGTCAGTGGCCCATCATCAGTATTTTTTTTCTCCATCATCAGCATCTGTCTTAGCTTTTCTTCAGCAACATGGCACCTAAGAAGAGTAACATCTCCTATCATTTCTTTCAGTCTGAGCTAGCTGACATCAGGAAGATTCAGACCCTGATTACTCCAGACCATATACCACTATTCAGAGAACACTATGGAGGCATACTTGATGTGGTTATGGATTTGGACCCTTCCCAGAGGAGCCTGATTCATACCTTCCTACAGTTCTATGATCCTCCACTGAGGTGTTTCACTTTTCAAGACTTTCAGTTGGGACCTTTATTAGAGGAGTATTCATCATTGGTTGGTGTACCTATCAGGAGTGGAGTCCCCTTCAACCCTGAGATGGCTTTTCCAAGTAATGAAGAAGTGGCAAGGGCATTGCATTTGGAACCAGTTCTGATTGGGCAGAATATGACCACCAAGGCTGGAGTCTCTGGTCTACATTTGGATTTCTTGATCTCTCAAGCTATCTTGAAGGCTTCTTTGGGAGAGTGGAAAGCAGTCTGTGCTTTATTGGCCCTTAGCATATATGGGGTCATTTTGTTTGCAGATGAGCCTAAGTTTGTTAGCAAGAATGCAATACATCTTTTCATCCTAAGGAACCCAGTACCCACTTTATTGGGGGATTTCTACTACTCTGTTCACCAAAGGAATGAAAAGCAGAGAGGAAGATTGGTGAGGTGTTGTGCTCCCCTATTCCATACCTGGCTACTCAAGCATTTGCCCAAGACAGATGCATTTTTGAATCCTCATCAGCAGAGGAACTGGGCTAGAAGACTCACTACCTTAACTTCAGCTGATATCAGATGGTGCACTCAAAGCACAAAGGGCAGGGACATCCTTACCAGTTGTGGGCAGTTTCCCAATGTACCCCTGATAGGAGTAAAGGGTTGCATCAACTACAACCGTCTGCTATTCAAAAGACAACTGGGCTATGCATTGGTCCACACTCCTAAGGCACAAGACTTGGCTGAGACTCTTTACTGTGAGAACAAGCCTAATCTGGCTATTGTTAGGCAAGCAGCCTGGGCCTGGGACAATGTTCAAACTAAAGGAGTAACCATTCTGGGGAAGTGCAACAATGTGGCATCAGCACAGTACTATGAGTGGTCCCATGCCAGGGCTCAATTTTCTGGGATGCCCTTCACCATGGAGGATATGCCTGGGCCATCCTCAGCACCACCTCCTGTCACTGTCAGTTTGGAGGAGTTTGAGAAATTGAAAGAGAGAAATGAGAAGTTGACTCAGGCTCTACAGAAGACCCTATGGGAGAGGAGTGATGGTAGGTTGGATATTGAGAGGTTAGAGAAGCTGAAAGTGGAGCATCTAGCCAGAATCGAGAAGTCAGAGGATTATATCAAGAAGTCTAGGGCTGGAGAGCAGATCTTGAAGAATGCCTGCAAGGAAGCCCAGTTCCAGAAGGCCAGGACTAATTTGTATCTGAAGGAGAGTCAAGCTAGGTGGGTCAGAATCACCGAAGCTCGTACTCTGGAAGATAAGAGGACTCAGGACAAGATTGAGCAGCTGGAAGCTAGTGCAAAAGAGCAACAGGAAGCCCTGGCAGCAGCCCAGAGGGAGATCTCAGAGTTGAAGATCAGAGCTGGTGTGAAGAGGTCAAAGGACCAGAGTCAACACAAGAAGCTAACTGCAGCTGTTACTACCAGGAATCTCCTTATCAGGAACCTCACAGAGCGTCCGGCTGATCCTGTGACTGAAGCACTTCTTAAGGAAGTTCAGGAGGATGAGTTTGGTCTTGGTGTCTGACTTTTGCTTGTTGTTGCTTTCATTTCATGTACTTTTATTTTCTTATGATGTATTTTGACCCCTCAGAGGGCATGTATTGTAAAAAAACAAACTATGTATCATTTGCTTTTTTTTTTTGTAATATATGTATCAGTTTGTTCCATCTGAGTTTCCTCCAAAGCAACATCAACAGCATCTTCAAGGGTCTGGAAAGGTCAAAACCAAGTGCCAAGCCGGATACCTTGGAAACAAATAAGCATACTGCATTGCATACTAACCTTTGTTTGTTTTGTAGGTTTGTTTTGTTTTGTTACTAACTCTGTTGTGATCTCAGGAACTATTGCTCGCCGACGGGTGTTCCCACTCAACCGTCCACACAGATATCCAACCCGTAACAACCTTCCGGGTATACAGATGGATCAGGTACAACAGGACCTTACAGAGGTCAGGAACCAAATGGCCAATGAAAGATTGGAAATGAGGGCTCAGATGACACAATTTATGGAGGTGATGAACAATATGGCTCAAAGCCAAGAGAGATTAAGAGCAATGGTAGAAAGGCAGAATCAGGAAGATCCCCATCTAGGGACCGCTGGGACAAGCAACAATGAGAGGGTCCAACCTCATGTCACCCCCCTGTATTTGGACCCCACCTTCATCCAGAGATCAACATTCCTGCTAATGTACAAGGGAATGCCACTGCAGGAAGAGTACTGCAAGAAGACCCCCAGGAGGATCAGTTCACAGTAATGGGTGCTGGGGATGAGGCCTATGACAGAAGGCTGGACGAAATTGCTGAAAAATTAAGATCCTTGGAGTCTCAAAACTCTTTGGGTTTTGATGTTATGGACATGGGCTTAGTGGACGGGGTCAGGATTCTCCATAAGTTTAAGCCTCCTTGTTTTGAAAAGTACAATGGGACCTCCTGCCCACGGACCCACTTACAGTCCTTTCTGGGGAGGTTGAAGGCATACACCATGGACGAGAAGCTATGGATGTTTTATTTTGAGGATAGCTTAACGGGAGCTTCAAGGGAATGGTACTCACATCTGACTAGAGCAACCATCAGGTGTTGGAAGGACTTGGCAGAGGCCTTCATCAGACAATACCAGTATAATTTGGATATGGCACCCAACAGGACCCTCCTGATGGGGATGTCACAATCATCCAGGGAAAGCTTCCGCGAGTACGCCCAGAGGTGGAGACAGCTGGCTGCTGCTGTCCAGCCACCTATGTCAGAGAGGGAGATGGCAGATATGTTTATGAACACCCTCCAAGGAACATACATTGACAGGCTAGCTGCCTTTTCTTCTACCAGCTTTGCAGATGTGGTTATAGCTGGAGAAAGAATTGAGAGCCTGTTGAAGATGGGCAAAATTTCTGACAACGGTGCCAGCTCATCCAGCAACACAAGAAAGCCTTTTGTGGGTCCAAGAAGAACTAGTGAGACCAATGCTATCCATGCCAGCAGGGGCAGACCCCAATATGTTCATAGGTCTGTGGCAGCAGTCACCATTCCCGCTCCAATTCATCCACAACCGACTTATCAACCACAGCAACAAAATTATCAGCAACAAACTCAGTATCCTCCTCAGAGAAACTACAACAACACCAACAACAACAATCAGCAAAGACCGTTCCAACAGAGACCTTCTCAGGCCAATAGGGTGATCGATCCGATCCCTATGCCATATGCCACATTATTGCCATAACTCCTGAAACTCAACCTGGTTGAGCTAAGGACGTTGGCACCTCCAGACCCTGCCAGTTTGCCTAGAAATTATGACGCCAGTGCCAGATGTGCTTTTCACTCAAATGCACCTGGCCATAGTACAGAGAAGTGCCGAGCTTTGCACATGAAGGTACAAGACTTGGTAGATTCCAAGGCTCTAAACTTTGCACCACCACCAAATGTTAACAAGAACCCTATGCCAAACCATGGTGGCCCCAGAATCAATGCTATTGAAGAAGACAAGCCGTCTTACTTAATAACCAGTGTGGGTCAGATTTGGACACCTTTGGTGGAGATTAAAGCTCAACTCCTTGAATGTCAAATATTCCCGGGATGTGAGCTAGGGTGTGCTTATTGCAACATTTCAGTGAATGGTTGTGATAACTTGAGAGATGGCATAGATGGTCTTATCCAGAGTGGCCTGCTTCAAATCACAACATCAATACCCACCAATCCAGCAATCTCCTTAACAGCAATCCCCGAGTCTTCTACAAATGCAACAACCATTGTTCCAAGCAACTCTTCAATCTCATCAACGAGTGCTTCATCTGTTCTTTCAACGGACCAAATATCAGCAAACATCCCTTCTACAACTTCAGCACCACTTCATTCAGAATCTCCTACAACAACAACACCCATCCATCCAACAATGTCTCCTACAACTTCAACAGCAAATGTCTCAACAGTTACGATTTATTATGATCCTGAAAATGATTCTGCCTACAACTCACAAAATTCCACTCCCATCAGAGCACCAGTCACAATATACTATGATCCACAGACTATCATGGTCCCTTCTGCAGCTGCCATCAGTCCAGTCACTATCACAGTGCCTGGGCCAGTACCTTATGAAAGCAGTAACGCCATCCCTTGGCATTACGGCTCTGATCTATACTGCGAAGGACGGAAAATCACTGTTGAATCATCAACCCCTGCACCACAAATAGACAATGTGGGAGGAGGAGGAGGCTTCACTCGAAGCGGACGTCTCTTTGCCCCACAAATTCAAAGACCCACCGCTGAAGCAGAAGCTGCTGCCAAGGCAAAAGGGAAGAGTATGGTGCAAGAAGAGCAAATTGTTAAGGAAGCTTTGAAAACACCTTTTGATCAAGAAGTTGATGAATTCATGAGAATCATCAAGAAAAGTGATTACAAAATAGTGGACCAGCTTCACCAGACGCCTTCCAAGATCTCTATTCTATCATTGCTTATGTGCTCTGAGGCTCATCGGAACACACTACTAAAAGTCTTGCACGCAGCTTATGTGCCAGAAGAGAACACAGTCAATCAGTTGGAAGTTGTGGTTGGGAATGTTAATGCTAGTAATGGACTAGGATTTACCAACACTGATTTGACTACTGAAGGCCGCAATCATAACAAGGCTTTGCACATTACCATGGAATGCAAAGGTGCAGTTCTTTCCCATTAGCTGGTAGACACAGGATCATCCCTCAATGTCTTACCTAAAAAAGTCCTTGTGAAGCTAGAGTATGACGGATTGGCATTACGTCCCAGCAACCTGGTAGTGAGAGCCTTTGACGGTTCTAAGAGATCAGTCCTGGGAGAAATTGAGTTGCCTGTAACGATTGGCCCACAAACTTTCAAAACGACCTTCTACGTGATGGATATACAGCCTGCCTACAGCTGTCTATTGGGTAGGCCATGGATTCACGCCGCTGGCGCCGTGACCTTAACCCTTCACCAGAAGTTAAAATTCGAGTGGGAGGGCCAAGTCGTTACTATTTGTGGAGAGGAAGATATCTTTGTTAGCCATCTGGCTACCTACAAATACATTGAGATGGATGGGGAGATCCACGAAACAATGAGTCAAGGGTTTGAGGCCTTGAACATAAATGAAACATCTGCTGTACCTGGAACCTCAATGACATCTTACCAACAAGCCCGGAAGGTTGTTGAAGAAGGAACTGCCCAAGGCTGGGGCAAACTGCTACCTGTGAAGAAGAAAGAGGATAGATTTGGGTTGGGTTACAAACCAACTCAACAAGATCAAGCAGAGGCTGCTAAGGAGCCCAATTTTGTTAGTGGGGGGATGCTCACCCCCGATGCTGTCAACAATTTGGAAGACGAGGATGAAAGCGACCGCAACCTGGAGAGTTGGATACGTCCAAAGATCCCAGGGAGCAGTATCTCAAACTGGTCTTCCCAGGAAATTATAAGAGTTACTCCTGCAGAGTAATTATTATTTCCTGTATATTTTAAGCATGCATCAAGTCTTGCATCTTGCCCAAGATGACAAGACTCATTTTGTAATCGGGCCATCTGTAATTTTTGTGCAACAAGATTAATCAATGAAATATCAGACATCTTTTTGCAAATGAGTCTTTTTCTTTTCCGCTCACTGTTTTTCCATTTTTCTTTTTGTACAAAAAATAAGTGGCAGTGTTTTCAAAATGATAATTTAATTTCACTTTTCTAAACAAGATTAAAATCAAATCACTAAAATGAACAAACTGAACCCTTGCAGAGAGTGCCTTCCAGACAGCACCGACAACAGCACGGCTATGACTTCGTATGACTGTGACAATCCAATCAATCAAGCTGATGAAGGGGTTGAAGAAGAGTATGAGCTTCCTAAAGAGCTAGCCAGGTTGTTGAGACAAGAGGAAAGGGTTATCACTCCTCATCAGGAGGAGGTAGAGACAATTAATCTTGGTACAGATGAAAATGTGAAAGGAGTTAAAATCGGGGCCTGCCTACAAGACTCAGTGAAGAGACAACTGATTGACCTGCTTCAAGAGTATGTGGACGTGTTTGCTTGGTCTTATCAAGATATGCCAGGGTTGGACACCGACATTGTTGTGCACAAGCTGCCTTTAAGAGAAGACTGCCCGCCGGTTAAACAGAAACTGCGCCGTACTCGCCCAGACATGGCGATGAAGATCAAAGAAGAGGTGCAAAAGCAATGGGATGCCGAGTTCCTTGCCGTGACTAGCTATCCACCGTGGGTTTCTAATATAGTACCTGTGCCTAAGAAAGACGGCAAAGTAAGAATGTGTGTTGACTACCGGGATCTGAACAGAGCCAGCCCAAAAGATGATTTCCCATTACCTCACATTGATGTATTGGTTGATAATACGGCTCAGTTCTCGGTATTCTCCTTCATGGACGGATTTTCAGGATACAATCAGATCAAAATGTCACCTGAAGACATGGAGAAGACAACCTTCATCACACCCTGGGGCACGTTCTGTTACAAGGTGATGCCATTCGGACTGAAGAATGCTGGTGCAACATATCAACGGGCTATGGTGACATTATTCCACGACATGATCCGTAAAGAAATAGAATGTTATGTGGATGACATGATTGCCAAGTCCCTTACTGAAGAAGACCACCTGGTGAATCTGCTGAAGTTATTCAAGCGTCTGAGGAAGTACCAACTGAAGCTGAACCCCAACAAATGCACATTCGGAGTGCGATCCGGTAAACTGCTGGGATTTATTGTAAGTGAGAAAGGGATTGAAGTTGACCCTGATAAAGTCAAAGCCATTCAAGAGATGCCTGCACCGAAGACAGAGAAGGAAGTTCGAGGGTTCTTAGGTAGATTGAACTACATTTCACGGTTCATATCTCACCTTACAGCAACCTGTGAACCCTTGTTCAAGCTGTTAAGAAAAGAACAAACGGTCAGGTGGAATGAAGACTGCCAAAGGGCTTTTGACAAGATCAAGGAATACTTGCAAGAACCTCCAATCCTTATGCCTCCAGTTGAAGGAAGACCTCTAATAATGTACTTGATAGTATTAGAAGAGTCAATGGGGTGTGTGCTGGGCCAGCATGACGAGTCTGGTCGAAAAGAGTATGCAATATACTACCTAAGAAAAAAGTTTATCGACTGTGAACAACGTTATTCACTGCTCGAGAAAACTTGTTGTGCTTTAGCGTGGGCTGCTCGTCGACTGAGACAGAATATGTTGACCCACACTTCCTTATTGATCTCAAAGATGGACCCAGTCAAGTATATTTTTGAGAAGCTAGCGCTTACCGGACGGGTTGCAAGATGGCAAATGATCCTCACGGAATATGACATCCAGTACACTTCACAGAAAGCCATCAAGGGCAGTGTATTGTCTGAATATCTTGCTGAGCAACCCATTGATGATTACCAGCCTATGAGATTTGACTTCCCTGATGAAGACATCATGTTCATAAAAGAAAAAGATCATGAAGAGCCTGTTCACACTGAAGGGCCTGACCCGGAGGAAGAATGGACTATGATGTTTGATGGGGATGTTAACATGAATGGTCGTGGTGTTGGTGCAGTACTCATTACACCTAAGGGGGTTCACATGCCTTTCTCGGCAAAACTCACCTTCAACTGCACTAACAACGAAGCTGAATACGAAGCTTGCATTATGGGTCTTGAGGAAGCCATTGACCTCAGGATCAAGACATTGACTGTATTAGGAGATTCAGCTCTGGTAGTTAATCAGACCAACGACAAATGGTACACCCACCAGGATCATCTGATACCTTACAGGGATTATACAAGGAGGTTATTGACTTTCTTTACAACAGTCAAGCTTGAGTATATCCCTCGGGACGAGAATCAGTTTGCAGATGCTCTAGCTACCATTTCATCCATGATCGAAGTGCAAGCTGCCAACTTTGTACCTCAGATCTCAGTGTCCAGACTCAATAGACCAGCATATGTATTCGCAGCAGATGTTGTGAAAGATGATAGGCCTTGGTTCCATGACATTAAGTGCTTCTTGGAGGATCAAACATACCCACCTGGGGCATCTTCCAATGATAAGAAGACATTAAGAAGGCTTGCTGGTAGTTTCTTCCTGAACACTGATGGCTCCCTATACAAGAGAAACTTTGATATGGTACTCCTCAGATGCGTTGACAAGGCAGAAGCATATTCGTTAATGCATGAAGTGCATGAAGGATCTTTTGGTACCCATGCTGGAGGGCATGCAATGGCCAAGAAGTTGCTGAGATCAGGGTATTATTGGATCACAATGGATGCCGACTGTTGTGCCTATGCCAAAAAATGCCATAAATGCCAGATTTATGCGGATAAGGTGCATGTGCCTCCCAATCCTCTGAATATAATGTCTTCACCCTGGCCCTTTGCCATGTGGGGCATTGATATGATTGGAAAAATTGAACCGACTGCTTCAAATGGCCACAGATTCATCCTGGTTGCCATTGATTATTTCACCAAATGGGTCGAAGCAGCTTCATATGCAAATGTTACAAGACAAGTGGTAGCCCGATTCCTGAAGAGAGATATCATCTGTCGGTATGGAGTGCTCGAGCGAATCATTACTGATAATGGTTCCAACTTGAACAACAAAATGATGGTTGAACTGTGCCGGGACTTCAAGATCCAACATCACAATTCTTCTCCTTACAGGCCAAAGATGAATGGCGCTGTTGAGGCAGCAAATAAAAATATCAAGAAGATTGTGCAGAAGATGGTAGTCACTTACAAAGACTGGCATGAAATGCTACCATTTGCCTTGCATGGGTACCACGGTCAATCAGGACATCCACTGGGGCAACACCGTATCAACTTGTGTATGGTATGGAAGCAGTCCTACCTGTTGAAGTTGAATTACCCTCTCTACGGGTGCTGATGGATGTTAAACTGAGTGAAGCAGAATGGGTCGGGCCCGACACGAACAACTGAGTCTGATTGAAGAGAAAAGATTGGCTGCAATCTGTCATGGGCAGTTATATCAGAAGAGAATGAAGAAAGCCTTCGATCAGAAAGTCAGGCACCGAGAGTACCAAGTAGGAGATCTTGTGCTGAAAAGAATCCTCCCTCCTCATACAGACCACAGGGGAAAGTGGACCCCGAACTATGAAGGACCATTCGTAGTAAAGAAAGTTTTCTCTGGTGGAGCACTAATGCTCAGCACCAAGGATGGTGAAGAATTCCCGTCCCCTGTGAATTCAGATGCAGTTAAAAAATACTTCGCATAAAATGACCCGCTGGACATAAAAACAGAATGTAAGTCCAGGCAAAATAGGGCATCCCGGCGAGTCAGAAACAGAATAAAAGACTCGGGCAAAAATAAGGGAAATTAACAAAAAATGTGTACACCCGCTGAGTTGAAAAGCCGCATTGGACAACTCAGGCAAAAATGGGTATCCCGATGGATTGAAAACCCGAAAGGGCAATCCAGGCAAAATAAGGGAATAAGCGAACAACTGCATTCTGAATTCGTCTGTATCGCTTACAACTCGGTAAGTTTCGAAAGGATCAAGCTTCAATCAGAATCAGCCCTCTTCAGAAAGCCAGACGAGAAGAACGTCAAATGTCATACGAGTCATAGCAAAGGGAAGCTCCTTAAAGCGTCGTCAACATTGCCAACACATTTTGTTTCTCAATTTGTAACAATCTCCTCATTTTAGGAGATTTGTTTCTTTGACTGTACCTTGCCAATTCAGGGCACATGAATTAATAAAATCAGATTTTCAGTCACGTTTCGTCTCGTCCACTTTATTTTCATTTGCAAAATGTCTGATGTCTCCAAAGGTTTGATTGCATGAATACAGATGCTTATTTTCAAAAATAAAAACACGTGCTTGCAGGAAATATGCTTACTCTCAGAAGTGTCTAACTCCTATGACGGAGTCCAGTAAAGGATACCTCGGGATTACTTGTGCGTTTCTCTATCTTTTCAGGATTGCAGGTATCCAAAGCACAATAGGGGGCCTGTAAGCTTTATCCCAGCAAGCTGGCAATTCAACACTCAATCTCAGCACCCGAAGTGTTTTCTCCCCAGCTGAGTTGCCACTTGTTACTATTCCCCAGCCGAGGTGCCAATCGTTCTTCCTCCTCAGCCGAGTACAAAAGCTAGGGAGCCATCTCCCCACAGAACTTCAGCCTCTATTCAAAAGAGCAACGCATGAAGGAATCACAACAGAGTGACGAAAGCTTCTACAAACCCCAGCTGGGTCTCTCATTTATAAGGATAGATCTATCAGTGACCTATATCCCTAAGCAATAGCATCTCATCCCCAGCTGGGATGTCCACTTCAACAGATCGACCAAAGATCTTCACAGCAACGGGATCCGAGTCCCGGATTGGTATCCTCGTATAATCATAGCATTCGCATCATATTTACCCACAAAGCGTAGCATTCCGTCTAGTACGGAGCATTACGGCAAAAATCAAACATATTGCATAATCATAAGCCATGTTATGAATCAAACACTTGTGAATATTGACAATCCATCAACATACATAAGACTCCCCCCAAAAATCCCCAGCGGAGATTCCCCAGCAAACACAGTTGCCTTACATTCCCAAACACCAGTGTATACTACCCGTGACACCCGTCCATGTCATATCTCCAGCAGAAAGCCAAAGACGTCCTCTTTGCACTCACATATACTTATATAAGTTTCTTGACATCCAGTTCAGTAACATAAGCACTTTACTTACCAGATATTTGTTTATACTACGCTTTTCTCCTTTTGACACTCGTCCGTGTCACTCTTCCTGGCAGATTAAACACTCATCTATACACCACTCACACTTATACAGGTACTCGTCCGTATCTTGTATACACCACGTATATCCCCACAGATTCGACACTCGTCTGTGTTCTTTGTTAACCAGTTGGTACTCGTCTATACCATCATCTCAGAACATGCGTCAAGCGTTTGTTTCTACCTGATACTCGTCCGTATCATAGTCTTAAGGATGCTCGTCCGCATCTTTAATCCATACACCGTGTCAAACACTTCTGTCTTCTTGAATTTAGACACTCGTCTGTGTCTATCATTCCCCAGAGGAATCCCTTCAGATTCAACACTCGTCCGTGTTCTCTGTTAACCCGTTGATACTCGTCCGTATCATCATCTCTGAACACGTGTCAGTATTTATTTCTACCCGATACTCGTCCGTATCGTAGTCTTAAGGATGCTCGTCCGCATCTTTAATCTATACACAAACATCTAAACACTTATACTTTATTTCTTGGATATAAACACTCGTCCGTGTTTACTATTCCCCAGTAGATCGCTACCAAAGCAATTCTCTTTTTATCTGACATTCGTCCTATGTCATGATAAACCCTAAGAGCAGCCGTACCCTGCTAGGTGGTCGTCCTCCACCTTTTGATGATCGTCCTTCATCATTTTATCTAATGGCCATCCCCATTGTTGATTTTGGTTATCTGGCATTCGTCCTATGTCATGATAAACCTTGAGAGCAGCCGTCCCCTGCTAGGTGGTCGTCCTCCACCTCTTGATGATCGTCCTTCATCATGCTCGTCCGATGGCCGTCCCCATCGTTGACCTCTTATCCGGCATACGCCCTTTGTCGCGATATTTTCGGCAGCCGTACCCTGCCAGGTGGTCGTCCTCCACCTTAGATGACCGTCCCTCATCTTAACCAAACAGAGCAGCCGTCCCCTGCTAGGTGATCGTCCTTCACCTTTGATGACCGTACCTCATCATCTGTTTATTTCATTTATTCTTTAACCCGATGGCCGTCCCCGTCATGGTCCCTTTTCCTTTCAGTTTAACCCGATGGCCGTCCCCATCGTTGATTACTTTACTTTATGAACTTGATGGCCGTCCCCGTCATGTTTCATCAGTCCCCAGAAAATCTTACAGCTTTACTTGATGGTCGTCCCCATCATAATACCTTTTATCCCCAGCATGTCGGCCGTCCCCGTCATCTCTTTATTTCCCGCACTTTCCAGCATGTCGGCCGTCCCCGTCATTGCTCTTTACCCAGCAGTCGTCCTCTGCTCGACGGTCGTCCTCCGTCACCCACACTTTACAATATACTTTATTTTCTTTTACAATCTATATCCCTTTTCTTCTTCATCCTGTGAGTGCAAATTTTGGACTGTCTTTGGTATTCAACCACAAGTTATCTTGTTTGCCTGTTAAGCCGTTGCTTACATCCTGCACAGCTAACTCATGTTTGAATAGGGGCAGCTGTAAACACCCCAAATTTGCCCTCACCCATTCACACCATGGCTTGTGATCTCCTCATATGCATAAACTCAATCATAACATCTCATATCACATTTTTGATCCACTGCATTGGTTCTAAGTCATCTGCATCTAGGGTTTGTGATCTGAGCAATCTAAGAGCCTCTTGAGCCATTCCAAAGGCCATCAATCACTTCAAAGAGGTCTATGTGTGTTCAAGTATCATATTATACCCTCTCAAAGTCAAGAATGTCAAAGGATCACAAGAACTGAGATTGGTATGGAAGCAGAGTCAGGCTTGACTGCACAGATGACCTAAAATTAGGGTTTTGGTTTCAGAGGCCATAACTCCAAATTTTTTGGTCATTCTTGTTTCTATTGGTCTCTATATGGTATAGGGAGTATGCATATCAATTTTCATGAAGAAATTCCATGGGGAAGTCATCTGATCAAGAGTTGACTTTTCAAGCAAGTCAGTGCAAAATCAGGGCATCTGAGGCCCCCAATGACCAAACCAAGGGGTGTTCTTCATCATTTTGATTGTATGTGATCTTTATTTGATCATAGAAGATGTTGGAAGTTCACAAAATTGAAGAATTTCAAGTCTTTTGCAAAGTTGACTTTTTGGGCAAGTTTGACTTTTAATGAAAATGCCACTTTAGGCAACTTTTTCAACCCTTACTTTTTGATCCAAAAATGCTTCAAATGAAAAAACTTTGGTCATGAAAGTTGTAGAATAGATCTTTCCCTTTTCAAAAAGTACAAGAACATGACCTAATTCATTTTGGATCAAAAGATATGGCTCATCAAAGTTGGCAAAAATCACTAAATTTCAAGTCATGCACCAAAGAGGCAAAGTTGCAAATTCACTTCTCAAGGCCAATTAAGTCATCAAATGGGCTTCTAATCCACACAACATGATCACACAACATCTAAAGTTCAGAATGCCCCCAAGGAATCACATGTTTCATGGCCCATGGATCAAGTTTCTTTCATAAGAACCAAAGTGAACCAAGTTGCAAAAGTCATCATATCTCCTCACCCACTTGCTGGCTAGTTTGCTGAACCACCCTAGCCCTTTTTCCTCATCATGCTGCACAGCACACCCTTATTGTACTAGGCTAGCAAGTGGCCCATGCTTCTCTTACACAAAGTTGACAATTTTGCAAAAGCACCCATACCAATCAAAAAAGCACATGTCATGTCATCTGACCAATAGCATTTGTTTATACAAATCAAAGGCAAGCCAAACATAAGCACAAGCAAGCCTGAAACCAGCCACAACACAACATTCTCATTTTCATCCTCTTGAGCAAAAGCTTTCGAAAATCATCACACAAGCCACAAACACTCAAACAAACTTCATAAACCATCTCACCATGCTTCACTGAACACAAAGCACCCTTCAAAACAGCCTGAAACTCAAAGAATCACAAACACGATCTTCACCTGAACTTGAACAGAACTTCTGTAAACTCTCAAACCAGCCCAAATAAATCTGTTCCAAGCCTTTCAGAAGCATAAAGGAGGTCATAGGAGCAGTTTTGCACAAGGGAAGAGGTCAGAAAGTTCCACACTGAGAAGCTTCAAACTCAGGTAGCTTCATGAACTTTTTTTCCAGAAGCCTGATTTTAAGTTCTAAATAGCTTCTATACATTCCCCTGATCATGAATATGTGCTTACTTTTGAAAATGGTTGAGAAACCAGGATGTATGCTGTGTCTGAAATTTTTGCCCTAAAAATTGTTTGATTCGATTCTCTCTGTTTACGAATGATAAATGATGTTTGAGTGAGGGGTTTGATGCGTTTTTGAATGGGGATGAGTTCTGGATAGTTAGTTTTCATTTTCATTGCGTGTAGAGTGATTTAGCATTTTTGACTCGCCAGAGAAGATGACCGGAACCACTGTTCCGGTCATCTGAAAGTCATTAGGGCTGGATTAGGGCTTAATCATTAATTAGTGGAATTTGAATTTGGACCGTAGGATATGGCGCCAGGTCAAACGCGCGCGCAACCAGTTTAAACTTGGACCATTAGATTTGATTACTTTTCTTTTTCAGTTTTAAATTCATTTTATTTTTCATATTAATTCATTTCTTTTATCCATTTTATTTAAAATAGCAAAACCTTTTTAAAAATTCTGAAATTTTTTGTATAAACTTTTATTAATTTTAAGAAACCAAAAACATTTTTATTTTTATTTTTTGCATTTTAAAAATATTTTTAAATATTTAAAAGTTTATTTTTAATTAATTAATGAGAATTAATTAATTAAAAATGCTTTTAGGTATTTAAAAATCACCAAAAAATTCATGAAACCTTTAAAAACATTTAGAAACATTGTCCAACCCTCAAACCAAATTTATTTTTTGATTATGATGCATTTTGAGAATTTTTCATGGAAATAAAATCATTTCAAGGCATTATTTTGATCCAAGCTTCCAAAAATCATTTCTGCCTAACCATTGAGAGTTGGACCTTGATTCTTTTTGCATTGCATTGTGTTTAGCATATAGTTTGTGAGATTAAATGGTCATGATTTGATTTTTCATTTTCAATTTATTTGACATTTTTCTTGACAAGGAACCCTAAAACCCTAGAAATTTTAGGAAATTCACAACTTTCACTAGGTTAAGAATTGGATCCTCTCCTTTGGGCAGTGAGTTTATATAGGTTTAGGGTTCCTTTGAATGCATTTTCAAATTTTTATCATGATGTTTGCTTCTAGTTTTGAATTTTGTTTTGTGCATTGATCATGAACCCTAATTTGGGCTTTCTTTTGCATCCATCTCACATTTGCTTGCATACCATGACTTGCCATGACATTTTATGCATTCATTTGAGTCATGATACATCTTAAGACACATTGAAAGCATGTTTGATCATTTCATCTTTCATTTGCCATGTTGTATGTCATTTTCATTTCATAACTTTTCATGTATGTTCATGGTTCTAAACATGTTCCATTTGCATCCACATGTTTGTATGATCATTCTCATGCCTTGTTTCATGTTTGCATCATCTCATATCATCATTAACATCATGTATGTGCTTCTGGTTTTGTTTCTCATCATGCCATTTCATTCCATTTTGCATTGCATTGCATTCCTTTCACTAACTTTTCAGGTGGTAAGCAACTTTGAGAAGTGAATTTGCCTTCACTTCTCACATTTTCTTTTCATCTCTCTTGCATCCATGCTGAATTTTATCTTGTGTTTGAGATTGAGCTTGCTCATTCTTCTTCTTCTCACTTTCTTTCCTCAAATGACTTGACTTCTTAAATGAAGCAAGTTACTTTGCTTCTCCTGATCCTTTCATCTGCTTCCTGGTGGTTCCATTGAAGATCTTTCTTGTTAACCTCACAAACCTTAGGAACAACCAAGCATGACAATGATTAGGGTTTTGATTAATTCCCCATTTAGCTTTTACCTTTGTGTCTCATTGAGTCTTCCCTTCTCATCTCATAATCCAGGACTAAACCCTAAAGGTTTTAAGGCTTTGTGATTAAGCTTATGCTTGCATCCTTCTATTAGGATGTAGTGTATAACTTTAATCCTAAGTGTTAAACCCTTAATGTGTTTAAATCCTTTAATTAATCCATTTAATAACCATCAAGACATCAAGCTTGTAACTTGGGCCTTGCATTAGGGTTCTAATTCTTCCTTAATTGGATAAGAAGGACTAACCCTAGTGTTAATGGACAAGTCCCCCTCAAGTTGTCTTACAAACCCTAAAAATCACTTCATCATCTTACCATTAATCTAAAATCCACCTAATAAAGGCCTTGTTTTGTCATGAGTTTAATCCCTAATCATGGATTAAGTTGATGAGCTTTCCTCAGTTTAAACATTCTCATCTATTATCCTTCTATTAGGATGGTGTAATGAGTCTGTTTAATCCTTGATTATGGCTTAACCTCATTACTTAACACTAAACAAAAACAACAAAAACATCTAAATAATCACAAGTAGGTTAATGATCTTAATCCTACATCAAAAGGTGATTAAGTGTGAGAAGCTGACTTCACACTTAAAGTATTCTCATTACCCCTAATCAGAGGGAAGATGTGATGAGTTTACTAACCCATTGGTTTAGGCTTAAGCTCATTAACTTATGACAAATTCTCAAAAGCAACAAAAGACTGAAAACTCAAAAACAAACAATAATCGTCTCCTCCGGGATTCTTTTCTCATCATCTTCATTCACAAACGAGAACTTGCTTCTTCCGTCTAATGCAAGACGGTTTGCACCTGAGCCAGACAGGTCATACACTTGAGCATAGACTAGTAAGCAGTTCACAAGTCAATTCATCTTTAAGTCTCTTTGGGTCGAACTACGGTGTTCTGACTTCCTCATTGCACGAGAGGATACGTAGGCATAACTTAACAGTTATCGAACAAAAGTCTCTGTATATTCCCCTCCTTCCAGCATTGTTCTTAGCCTCATTATCATGAGCACTTCACTCTTGTCCCTACACTGACACTGTACATTTATGCATTTCACACTTCTCTTACACTGACACCTGTACATCCTTTTCCAGCTCTTTTATACACAAATTGCACTAACACTACCCCTTTAAGACACAAATCTTTTAAGCGTGGATCCCGTCGAGTACGGCGGACAATCTGGGTGCTAATACCTTCCCAGGTTGTAACCAACCCCCTTTCTCAGTCTCTCTGGTTCGCAACCGTCTTATCCGTATCTTTCTAGGTTTATGCAGCATTACCTTTCCCCCGGGATAAAAATGCCTAGCTGGCGACTCTTTTCTTCTCCAATGAGTTCACTGCTGTGTGTTCTCATTGTTCTTTTCGCCGACCGTTCGTGTCTGTACCTTTATCTGGGCCATTCCCATTTATCGGGAGCGACAAGTATGCAGAAATCGTATCTTTTTTTGAAGGTGTTTTAAGCTATGGTGATGGGTGGGAAATGATCCTGGGGTGATGCTGAGTTGATTGGTGGAAGAGTTTGTGATTTTTGTTGGCTGTGTTATGAAATTCGATGAAGGGAAGGTTTCTTGAGGTTTTTGTGATTCTGAGTGTGTGGATGGATTCAGACCTCAATGTTATGTGAAAATGAGTTACTTATTGTCCACATAAACAATGTTTATTGGCCAGAGAGTTGTTGTGGCACAGGCTGATTGGTATGGGAGTTTTTGCAAAAAGTCAAGATTTTGTACTTTGAGGTATGGGCACGGGTCAGAGGAGATTTCATGGGGTGTCTGGCCTCAGCTGGGTTCAAGGATTGCCATGGGATTGGTTTTGATGTGCTGGAAGGCTTGGATGAAGAGTTCTCACATGTTTTGCAAAATTCTCTCTTTGAAGTTTCTTGGATCATAAGTCATGGAAACCCTAGGCTCAATGCACAATTATGATCTTTTGAGGTTTGTTTGACATATTGTGAAGTGTTTGTGTACATTTGAAGTCATTAGAATGCTTGAATATGCCAAATTGCAAAATCCCTCTTTGACATGAAACTTGAAATTATAGGATTTTTGCCAACTTTGAAAGGCCATATCTTGAGTTCTATGATGAATCAAGACATGTTATTGTACTTTTTTAAAAGGGAAAGACCCAATCTACAACTTTCATGACCAATAATTTTTCATTTGAAGCATTTTTGGTTAAGAAAGAAGAGGTTGCAAAACATTCCCAAAATGGAAAGTTTGCATTTCAAGTCATTTCCATTTTTGGCAAGTTTGCAAATGGCTCAAAATTCTTCAATCTTGTGAACTTCCAACCAGTTATAATATAAAATAAAGATCATAGGACTTCAATTTGATGAAAATACCCCTTTGGTTCCATTGTTGGGGGCCTCAGATGCGCTGATTTTGACTTAACTTGCTCAAGAAGTTACCCAGTGAACAGATGACTTCAACAATGAGTTTCTTCATCAAACTTGGTACACATGATCCTTATGACATATTAAGAACATTAGAAACAAGAATGGCCCAAAAATTTGGAGTTAAGGCCTCTGAAACCAAAACCCTAATTTTGGTCATCTGTGTAGTGAAACCCTAGTTTTGTTTCCATGCTTTTGCCAGTTCTTGTGATTTCTTGACTTCCATGAACCTTGAGGAGCATAATATGATGATAGAACACACATGGACCCTCTTGGAAAGCTTTTAGGCCTTTGGGATGGCTCAGATGGAATTTTAGATTGCTCAGATCACAAACCCTAGATGCAGATGAACTTGAACTTATGCAGTGAAGCAAAAATGCAATATGAGATAGTATGCTTATGTTAATGCAAACATAAAAGTTCACAAGCCATGGTGTGATAGGAGTGAGGGAAAATTTGGGGTGTTTACACATACTAGTACAGACGGGAAAGTGGCATGGAAAAAGAAGAGTCTCCATTCAGACATTTTTATCCCAAAGTAATGGTAATGCTGCACAAACTTGGAAGAAGGAGAAAGAGGGGCCTCGTGAACCAAAGAGAAAGGATAAATGAGTCGGTTACGAAATGGGAAGGTATTAGCATCCTAGATCGCTTGTCGTACCCGACGAGATCCACGCTTGCTAGCACTGTTTCAAAGGGTAAAGCTATTTGCTACTGCTGCAACTGCTACTGGAAAAGACTGAAAAGAAATTAGGAATAATGAGATGAAAGGATAAGGAAATGAAATGGCACGAAGAAAAAGGAGAGAGACTGAAGGATTATGTTTGCCAAGCATCTTCTCTTATGCCTACGTATTCCCTTTGTGCAATGATAAAGTCGGAACACCGTAGTTCAACTCAATAAGACTGACACAACTTGCTTGTGTTTTTTAGGGTTGAACAACTTATGCTTATGCTCAGGTGTTGCAGGCTCGTTTAGAATGAGTGTGTTTAATATCTTGCAAAAGACAAGTAAGAGCATGTTCTTTCGTTTAGAGTAAATAAAGTGAGAAGAGAATTCTCGAAGGAAAGACGCTTATTATTTGTTGAAGCTTTTTAGAAGCTTTTTATTTCAGAGTTTTCATAGGAGAGTGTATTCAAGTCTCATTCAATGGAGTGTGTACTTATTACATCACTCCAATATGGAATGAATAATAAGCACACCTAAGTATGGAGAAGATCCCCAGACTTAGTTCCAAGGATGGAGGCTCAAATGCACTAGCCTACTTTTGCTTATTAAATGTTTTTTAGGTTTTGGATTAAGAAGTGTTTTTTAAGCTTTTCTTTGTGAAAAATGACTTCATGCTTAGACTTATACATCATTCGAGACAATTTTACATGACCTCGAGATGGGATAGATTCAAATTCCCCATGGAATAAGTCTTTGACACAAGAAGTCACTTCAACCTTTATTAGGTTTTTTTTAGTTTTCGTTTTGAGATGAGAAAGGGAAGACACCAAAAGAGACTCAAAAGTTATAAAAAAAGTCTAAGTGAAACTAAACCATCCTAAGTAAGTTGTTATAATTGGATATCCTAAGTTAGTGAGATTCAAGATCTCTATCCTAGTGAAGAAGAAGGAGAAAAGATAAGAACAAAGTAGAAGAAAAGGATTAGAAGACAACTTACTTACAAGATGGAAGTTAAGTTGTTTCTAGGGGGGAGAAATTATGCAAACCAAAGCATATTGAATGCTTAAACAAGCACAAGGTTGAAATGTAAAATAGAGAGGAGAAGTTGGAATGTGGAAGCACATCCACACTCCTACAACTTACCAAATCCTCTGAAATGTTAGCAAATGAAGCACAAATGTTCATAAGAGATGAAATAGAAGCTAAACACACAAAGAAGGTACATGGAAAGGATTAAAAGGTTAAATAATCTTACAATTCAGAACCAAACCATAAATTAACTTTAAGAAGCTCAAAGAACACAAACCAAATCAAACAAGTGCAAAGAAGCACCAAAGTCGGAAAGAAGTTCAAACGAAGCACACATTAAGAAGTAAAGATGTAAAAGAAGTCTAACATTGAAGAAGAAACATGAGAAGCACCAAAGTCAGAATGTTATATCAAATTAGATGGCCTAAGATGATCCTAAATGAGCATACCAAAGTGCATTAACTATTTCATGATAGAATGAGAGATGAAGAAGAGAAGATAATCATATGTTCATGTAAGAAGAAAACATACGTCAAGGTGAAAGTCAAAGAAGCAAAAATGGACATGAGATGATGAGGGTCAGTGGTATATGATTAAGATGACATGTTAAGAGATGCACATACAAGCATATAAAATGCACATAGCAAACAAGTCCCAACAATTCACAATTATGCAAAAGAAAGATCACATAAGGAAATGATGATTCATACTTAAGATGGATGATAAAAGATGCAACATAACATACAAATATGGATTCTTATGTATGAAGTCACTAGCATACTTGAAGTGTAATACAAATGCGATGAAGATATGAGCATGTTAGATGTACACAAACAAGCATAAGAAGCATTAAAGAAGAAAGCATGGAAGAATTAGGTCAAAGGTGAACAAAGATACATAAACTCAAGCAAGAGGCAAGCATTGTAGATGTTTAGATTGGCTATATTTTGTGGTAAAACTTATGTTCATGTCTGGATATCATAGGTAACGTTATAACATGTGATTTAAGCATTATGCATGTGTGAAGTTTTTGTGTGCAACTGTTTTAATCAGGATGTCAAAACTGATGTCATGACATCTCTGACTAGGCCTGAAGACCTAGGTGAATCCTATTTTGTACGCGCATCCTTCAGTCATTATTGCTGAGATTTTGTTGTGGTTTTAGCGCAATTTTATCAGAAGGAAAAGAAGGATTCATCTTGGAGTTATTTTAGCAGAACATTTTTCTTGCTATTTTTGTTCCTTTATTTGAGAAATTATTATTTTTGTGTGCAAGTTCAGCAGGCACATTTCCTATTCAAGGATCTACTTAAGGATGCTTTACCCGAGTGTGAACGTATGGAAAATAAGGATTGTTTATTCAGCGTTTTTCACGTGTTTGTGTGTGTGTTAGTTTCTTGGAGCCAAGCAATTATCTTTTGATGATTGATTTGGACTAGGTGTGCATTTGTATTTTGTCCACTCAAAGCTTTTAAGCAAGAGTGTTTGTATTTGACTGAAGCTTTTAAGCAAGGTCAAAGATTATTTTGAAGAGTGACTTTGTCTTGGTTAAGTTGTTTGTTTAAGATCACTATTGTGATTGAGTGGAAGTGAGAGGGGTCTCTTATCTAGGAGTTCCTAGGTAGAAATGTCATTGGGTAGGGATTAAGTGAAAAGATTGCAAACTGGGGGGTTTGTTGTGGATCTTTGAGTTGATACTACTGATTGTGAAGTTCATTCCTGGCATGGTAGCCCCTGTAGTAGGTGTGATTGCACCGAACTGGGTTAACAACTCTCTGCGTTCTTTAATTTCGTCTTTGTCTTTTATTGTGTTTGTTAAACTTGTTGTTATTGGTGTCGTGACATCGTATTCGGCATTGTATATCAGTTACCAGAATTTCAATTGGTATCAGAGCAGGTACCCTTCCTGTGTTTTTGGGTGAGATCTAGGGGAATTATTCTGGTACCATGGACAAGGAAGAATGATTTGGACACAGACCACCCATTTTGGATGGGTCTAACTATGACTATTGGAAACCTCGCATGGTTGCCTTCTTAAAATCTTTGAATAAAAAGGCTTGGAAAGTTGCTGATAGAGGATGGGAACATCCTAATATTATTGATAAAGTTGGCAATACAACTCTGAAGCCTGAGGATGATTGGATTAAAGATGAGGATGAGCTTGCACTATGGAATTTGAAAGCTTTGAATGCCTTGTTCAATGGCATTGATAAAAACATATCCAGACTTGTGCATCACTTTCAAAATGCCAAGGAAGTCTGGGATATTATCACATACCAAACAATATTTAAAAATTATAAAAAATGCACCCTAAGTGACCTAGGTCAGAGGCTATTCACTTGCTAAAAGCTCACACAAAAACTCAAAATAAAACTACCCCAAACAATGCTTCAAAGTCAAGTAGGGTCAAGGAACAAGTATGCAAAGTATAAGGACCAAAATGCAATATAGAAAAGTTTTAAAAATAAAATAATTCTTTTATGAAGTTTAGGATGTTGATGGATGGATGAAAAAAGAAGAATTGAAAAATGTTTAAAGAACTATGCAAAATAAAAATTTGAAGTTGAAGTATCAAAAAAGAAACAATTCAAAAAGAAAATAAAAGAAAATTATGCAAATATGATATTAAATGATGAAAATCAGAAATAAATAATATACAAAATTAGTTTAATACAAAAATAAGATCCATGAATTTTTGTGTGATTTTTTTATGCAAAAAAGTTTTTTTTATAAAAATAAAAATTGAAACTATGTGAACATAAAATAAAAAACAAAGAAACAACCTAGCGGGTAAAGGGGAAGCAATTACCGCGTTCAAAAGTAGGGTTGGCCTCATTAAGGGGGTTCGGATAACAAAAGGATCCAAGTCTAGTCAAAAGCGTAGGTCAGACAACTTATTATGGTCAGCATTCAACAAATTAACTTCAATCAAGGCCTCATGATCAATCAAACACACAAAAATAAAGTCAAACCTAAAAAGTAAACAAAATGAAAGGCTCAGATCACATGCACACGCAAGCTAGCATAGGGAAACAAACAATCAGCATTATTGTTATAACAAACTCACGTGCCTTACCGCATCACATTTTAATGTGCTAGCACCTTTAGAACCCTTGGATTGAACACACAAACGACTTAGATTATTTCTTCTCCAAAAATTCAGATGACCGGAAAATATGAACCAGGTGTCGGAGCCCAAGCTCCGGTCACCATCTCCGGCAAGCATGACATACAAAATCTCCAAAAATACAAACTAACACCAAGAATCAACTCTAATTTGCATGTTAAGTTCAAATATCACCTTTATTGTGAGGCCCTTTTGCAAAAGTGGAAAATTTGGTACATGTGAAAAAACCCTAAAAAACACTTTGAGGTCTTTTGATCATAACTTGCGATCCATAAATGATATGAAAATGATCTAGTAATTTCTGGAAAGGGGAGAGAATGATCTTCAACTTTCATGTTTGTAAAAAAATCCATTTGAAGCATTTTTGATGATGAAAAGTCAAGTTGAATGTGACTTATAAAGCTTCTAAAAATGGAAACTTTGAATTAGAAGTCATTTCCAAATTTAGTAACTTTTTCCATGAACCTTGATTCTTGATGAATGATTGAAATCTTGAAATTTTATGACCATGGGAAGGTATGGGACCTTGAAAATCATAATTTAGACCTTAAGATGCCACAATTTTACTTTTCTTCTCCATAGTTGACTTTTGCTTAGATCACAAGTAACTGCCTGACTAAAGCCGTTTCTCAAGGAACCAATGCACAAACTTTCATCCATGAACACTTGGTAACATATATAAGACCATAAGAACAATTGGGAACCCAAACTCCTTCAAGAAGCCTCTTGCAACCAAAACTCTAGTTTGGGCCAATTGTGTAGGAGGTGAGGCTCTGAGCCAACTTCTTGGTGAACTTACTTCTTCTGGTGACTTGATAAATCATTTGAGGTTGTGTGGGATGTGAGAGACCCTTGAGACTTGTTGGGAGACACTTGGCTCTTGTTATTGGCTTTGGATAATCACAAACTTACAAATCGCTAACCACATGCTTTATGCTTCAAGCTATGAATGTTATGCTTCATCATTTTATGCTAGGGATGCAATCTTATGTATGCAAATGATATGTTAAATGCTATGAAAAGGAGAGGGAAACTTTTAGGGTGTTACAACTGCCCTTATTCAATCATTTTTTTATCTGAAACGAATGAGAGCACCGACTATCAGACGTTCGTGATAAACTGTGATTGAATACCAAAACAAACCAGAAAGTTTGCACTTTGATGTAGGAGAAGAAAAGGGATATAAACCCAAACGAAGAAAACCTGCTTGGAGAACTATGATGCGGAGAAAAGTAACCAATTAACAATGGCAAACTATCTTTTGAACGACGCTAGACGACTACTGGCTTGCCACAACAACGATGGAGTTGGAAACCTGTCTTTTGTACGAAGCTAGGCGACTACTAGCCTACCACAATGATGGTGGGCCTTAGGAATGTCTTTTGTATGAATCTAGATGACTATTAGCCTACGACAATGACAGTGGGCCTTAACAATGTCTTTTTATATGTGAAGCCAGAAAACTACTGACCTGCCACAATGACGGTAGGCCTTAACAATGTCTTTTATACGAAGCTAGACGACTACTAGCCTGCCACAAAGATGGTGGGACTTAACAATGTCTTTTGTATGAAGCTAGATGACTACTAGCCTGCCATAATGCTGGTAGACCTTGAGAATGTCTTTTGTACGAAGCTAGATGACTACTAGCCTGCCAAAATGATGGTGGGCCTTAAAACAACCAAGTTTGTAATATAAATAGGTACTAATTTGGATTCTGTATCTGAGATACTCTTCTTGAAACATGCATTCAATCTACCAAATAGATATGCATTTCAAGGTCAAATCCAATGAGATTGGATTTTGTCTTTTGTACGAATCCAAACGACTACTGGCCTGCCACAATGACAGTGGGTCTTAAAAATGTTTTTTGTATGAAGCTAGATGACTACTAGTCTGCCACAACACTGGTGGGCCTCGATAATCATGAAAAAATAATGTATAAAGGGAATGACTCTGCAGGGGAAACTCCATTTGTAGAACTCCACTGGTATGAGAATGTCCCGATTAACATTCTGTTCAGGAATAGAACAAAAATACTCTGACAAATATCTGACTCGTGCTGAGGAGAAAACAATCACTGAATCGATCACGGAAATCCATGAGGAATAATGTTTTCTGCTGGAGAGAAAAGTATTAACAAATATATCTTCTTCGACTCGTCACACCTGCCAAAAATAAATTGGTGACTTCACTGGGGAATATTTCAACAATGGGAATGAATCCCAATCATGAAACTCTGCAGGGAAATGACAATCTTCCGACTCGGATGGGAAGATGCTTTGTCAAGACATTAGTTGGGGAGAGAATTCTGAAAATTTTGACTCTGTGGGGATTGAGAGTATTCAGCTTGCTTCTAGGAATACCTCATTGTGGGAGGATAACTCCGCTTGGGGACTATCACTTGTTCAATCATCCTTGAAATTCTTCTAGGGAAACCACCTTACTCTGACTTAGCTAGGAAAGGTCTCAATCTTAGACTCCGCTGGGGATGGTGTGTATGAGCCACCATTCTGCTAGGGATATGAGTTATAAGGAGACTCTTGTTGGGGAGAAGAGATAGAAAACACCTCTCAGTAGGAATAATATATGCTTGGAGAGCATCACTCTTTTATCATCTTGCTCTTAGAAGCAATAGAAAAATGAATGTCATATATAAAGACTCTGATTGGGGAACAAATTTCCATAATGCTTCGTGCTACAAATGATTCTTTCTTTCAATCTCTAGGATGTAAACCCTGCAATAGAAATACACACACATGCCACAAGGATTTGTATGGTTTGAACTCACCACCCGATATTATTCAACATTCAAAGCAATTTTAAATGTTTTTCCCTGCATGTTATTATCAAGCCACAATGTTTATATGCAATGTTTTTTATCAAAAAGTCAGGACATTTTTGCAAACAAAACATTAAAATAAAAAACAAAGATGAAGCTTTTTGACTGAATAATTCTTTTTTATTAAGAAGCCCTGAATAGACAAAGTACATCAAGAAACAATCCCCTAGAAAGAGGTGATCGCTGTAAATTTAGAAATGAAACAATCCTAATGGAAATGTGAAAATGATATTCCACTAAGTTTCAATTCTGCTATGACCAGTATGTCTTCAAGATTTTTCGCTTATATTTATTTCTAAAGAGGAGGATTAGATTTATTCCTATCCTTTGGGGATTTCCAGCTTGAATGAAACGATGATGTGGTACAGATAACTCAGATCATAGTTATTCGCTTATTCCCTCTTTTGCATGGACCGCCCTTTCGGGTTTTCAATCCTCCGGGATACCCTTTTTTACTGAGTTGTTCAATGCGGATTTTCAACTCACCAGACGTATATTTTTTATTTATATCCCTAATTTTTTCCCGAGCCTTTTATTCTATTTTATGCTCGCCGGGAAGCCTTTTTTTCCTGGACCTTTTATTCTGTTTTTTGTCCAGCAGATCTCTTTTATGCGAAGTATTTTTTAACTGCGGCTTAGTCGACAAGTGATGTGAAGTTTTCACCATCCATGGTTGTAAGCATTAAGGCTCCGCCCGAGAAAACCTTTTTAACCACATATGGGACATCATAGTTAGGATTCCATTTTCCCATGTGATATGTACTGGGAGAAAGGATCCTTTTGAGAAAAAATCACCAACTTGATACTCCCGAGAATGAACTCTCTGATTGAATTCCATATTCATTTTTCTCTGATATATCTGACCATGGAATACAACTGTCAGTCTCTTCTCCTCAATCAAACTCAACTGGTTGTATCTGGCACGAACCCATTCAGCTTCATCAAGTTTGACATCCATCATCACCCATAGTGACGGAATCTCAACTTCAACTGGTAAGACAACTTCCATACCATACACAAGTGAGAAAGGTGCTGCCCCATTGGATGTCCTTATTGATGTTCGGTACCCTTGCAAAGCAAACAGTAACATCTCATGCCAATCTTTGTATGTCACCACCATTTTTTGCACAATCTTCTTAATGTTTTTCTTGGCCGCTTCAACCGCACCATTCATCTTTGGACGATAAGGAGAAGAATTGTGATGTTGAATCTTGAAGTCTCGACATAATTTTTCCATCATCTTGTTGTTAATATTAGAACCATTATCAGTAATGATTCTCTCGGGAACTCCGTATCGGCAAATGATATCTCTATTCAGAAACCTGGCAACCACTTGCTTGGTGACGTTGGCATAAGACGCTGCTTCCACCCATTTGGTGAAGTAATCGATAGCGACCAAGATGAAACGATGTTCATTAGAAGTAGTAAGCTCAATCTTTCCAATAATGTCAATGCCCCATATAGAAAAGGGCCAAGGAGAAGACATGACATTCAGTAGGCTCGGAGGCACATGAACTTTGTCTGCATAAATGTGGAACTTGTGGCACTTATGGGTGTATGAGCAGCAATCTGAATCCCTTATCATCCAATAATACCCCGATATTAATAACTTCTTTGCCATTGCATGCCCTCCGGCATGGGTACCGAAAGATCTCTCTTGCACTTCCTGCATTAACATGTCTAGTTCTTGCTTGTCCAGACATCTATGCAAGACCATGTCAAAGTTTCTCTTGTATAGCACATCATCAGCATTTAAGAAGAAACTAGCAGCAAGCCTTCTAAAAGTTTTCTTGTCATTGGAAGATGCCTCAGCTAGGTATTATTGACTCTTCAAGAAGCACTTGATATCATGATACCACAGCTTGTCATCAGACACTGCATCAACAGTAAAAACATATGCAGGTATGTCAAGTCGTGACACATCAATCTTAGGTGCATAGTTCCAACTCATCACTTTGATCATTGAAGCCAAGGTAGCCAACGCATCGGCAAACTGGTTTTCCTCACGTGGTATGCAGTGAAGCTTGACTGTTGTAAAGAATGTCAACAGTCTTCTCGCATAATCCTGGTATGAAATTAAGTGAGGTTGGTGAGTGTACCATTTTTCGGTAATCTGGTTAATCACGAAAGCTGAATCTCCAAATATATTGAGGGTCTTAATCCACAGATTAATCGCCTCCTCTATTCCCATGATACAAGCCTCGTACTCTTCTTCATTGTTGGTGAAACCAAAAGTGATTCGGACAGTGAATGGAAAGTGAACACCTTCAGGAGTAATAAGTATGGCACTAACTTTGTGACCATTCATGTTAACAACTCCATCAAACATCAAACTCCATTTGGATTCAAGGTCAGGCCCCTCCTCTGGGAGTGGTTCCTTGTATTCTTTAGCTTTGAGGTACATGATGTCCTTATTAGAGACGTCAAACTGCATTGGCTGATAATCATCAAGAGGTTGTTGTGCAAGATAGTCTGAAAGAATACTTCCTTTGATGTCTTTTTTGGAAGTGTATTGTATTTCATATTCAGTCAGCACCACTTTCCAATGAGCAGCCCTTTCAATTAGTGCTAGTTTCTAAAATATGTACTTGACATGATCCATCTTTGAAATCAGCAAAGTTGTGTGTGTGAGCATATATTGCCTCAATCGCTTAGCAGCCCATTCAAGTGCACAACATATCTTCTCAAGCATTGAGTACCTCGACTCACAATCATTAAATGTCTTACTCAAGTAGTAGATGGCATGTTCTTTCCTACCTATCTCGTCATGTTGACCGAGAACACAACCCATAAACCCTTCAAATACTGTCAGATACATGATGAATGACCTCCCTGTAACTGGATGCATAAGAATAGAAAGTTCCTATGAATACTCTTTTATTTTCTCAAAATCCCTTTGGCAATCGTCATTCCACCTAATCGATTGTTCTTTTCTTATCAATTTGAATATTGGTTCACAAGTGGTTGTAAGGTGAGATATGAACCGTGCAATGTAGTTCAATTTACCCAGGAAACCACACACTTCTTTTTCAATTTTTGGTACAGGCGTATCTTGAATTGCTTTTACTTTAGCGGGACCGACCTATATTCCTTTTTGACTCACAATGAAACCCAACAACTTACTGGACCACACTCTGAAAGTCCACTTGTTTGGATCGAACCCCAAACGAAACTTTCTCAGCCTTTCAAACAACTTCTTGAGATTAACCAGATCCTCTTCCTATGTCCTCGACTTGGAAATCATGTCTTCGACATAGCATTCAATCTCTTAATGAATCATGTCGTGGAACAATGTTACTGTACCCCTTTGATACGTTGCCCTGGCATTCTTCAGATTGAAAGGAATCACCTTATAGAAGAATGTACCCAACAGGGTAATGAACGTTATCTTCTCCATGTCTTCCGGCGCCATCTTAATCTGATTATAATCGGAGAAGCCATCCATGAAGGAGAATACCGAGAATTGAGCGGTGTTATCAACCAATACACCAATGTGAGGTAATATAAAGTCATCTTTCGAACTTGCTCTGCTAAGATATCGGTAATCAACGCACATGCAAACCTTGTCGTCCTTCTTTAGTACAGGAACAATGTTAGCTGCCAAAGGTGGATAATTAGTCACGGTAAGAAATCCCGCATCCCATTGCTTCTGAACTTCCTCTTTAATTTTCAAAGTCGTGTCAGGACGAGTTCTGCGAAGATTCTGCTTGACTGGCGGGAATTCTTCTCTCAATGGAAGCTTATATACAACAATGTCAGTATCCAAACCTGGCATATCTTCATATGACCAAATAAAAATATCAACATACTCATGTAGCATACCAATCAGCTATTCTTTCACACTGGCCTGCAGACTGGCCCTAATCTTTATGTCTTTCTTGGCGTCCTCGGTCCCAATGTTGATAACCTCAATTTCCCCCTGATGAAGCACAATGACCCTTTTCCTCTTGTCTCAACAACCTGGCTAATTCTTCAGGGAGTTCACAGTCCTCTTCAACCCCTTCATCAGCTTGATAGATTGGATCATTAAAGTCATACTTGGCCATAGCAAAATCGTTACTAGTGAAATCTGGGTGATTATGCATGAGTGATGTGCCTTATTTTAGAATTCATTTTTTGTGAAAAGGAAAAGAAAATAAACATTTCCATTTTTTTGTTTTTGTGAAAAACTTAAAATGAAAGAAAGGGAACATAGTTTTGAATGAAAACGTCATTTATTGATGATAAAATAAACTTGCAAATATGCAAAGGTGGCCTTACAAATGGATCCATACACCTTGGGCAGAGTGTAGGACTTAACATGCAAATGAATATGAGAAAAATATAGAAAATTATTCTATTTGTAGAGTAACTTGGATGATTTCTTCGGAAAACCAATTGCTTATCTCCTCCCCAGGGATACGTGGGTGTACCCAGCTATCCAGGTCGCAGTCACTGTCAATGTATTCCCTTGTAGCAGCACACATCTGGTTGGGGTTGATAACACCTCGTTGAGGAAGGTAATCAACCCTTTGTTCTCTAAATCAACATCGTGTCCTGGTTGATATCTTATGCCAAACATGTCTTCTTTCATTGCAGCCTCAACCACCTTGTCCCAGCCTTAGGCATTGCCTGCCTTGAATACTTCCAAGGCTTGCTTGTAAGAAGCTATGGAAGTATCAACTTGTTTATTGTTCTAGACTACTGCTTTGGGTGAGAGTTCACAAACATTCACATCTTCAAAGGCCTGGAATTGCATTTCATGAATCTCACCATCCATTTCAACATACTTAAATGTTGACAAATGACTCGCAAAGATATCCTCCTCACCACGAACCATCACCACCTGGCCGTCAACCATGTACTTCAACTTCTGGTGCAGGGTGGATGTTACTTCTCCTGCAGCGTGAATTCGAGGCCTTCCTAGAAGAAAACTATACGCCAGGTGAATGTCCATAACATAGAATGTGCACTTAAAAATCTGGAGACCAATCTTCATAGGAAGCTCAACATCCCCAAACACCGACCTCTTTGATCCATAAAAAGCCCGTACTACCAAATCACTTGGTCTGAGGATGATTCCATCGGCATCCAACTTCATCAAGGCTTTCTTTGGTAACACATTTAAAGATGAGCATGTGTCCACCAACACATGAGATAAAATAACACCCTTTCCCTCCATAGCGACCTGCAGGGCGTTATTGTGATTATGGCCTTCTGATGTCAAGTCCTGATCCGTGAAACCCAACCCATGGATGACATTAACATAGGAGACTACAGATTCCAATTGGATAATAGTAATTTCCTATGGCACATACGCCATGTTCAACACTTTTAATAATGCTTCCCGATGGACCTGTGAACACATCAACAGTGATAGTATGGATATTTTTTAAGGTGTTTGATTTAATTAATCCACCACCTTGTAGTCACTCTTCTTGATAATTCTCATGAACTCTTCTACTTCTTTTTTTAAACATACTCTTATGAATATCCTCAGGAACAAAGACCTCATTAGTCACTGCCTGTTTTCCCTTGGCCTTTGCTGCTGCTTCAGCCTCCACGTTGGTCCTCAGAGTTTGTGGCGCAAATAAACTTCCACTTCTCGTAAATCCACCTAATCCACCAACATTATCAACACTTGAACCACTCACCATTGGAATTTTCTCTTCCTATTTTTGCCCCTGGACATATACGTCTGTACCATAATGCCAATGGATTGCTCTTTCACTGGTATAGGGTATAGTTCCAAGCACCGTAATGGTAATCGGACTTACCTCAACAGGTACAACAATGTTAACAGGCAGCGGCCTGGCCAACACTTGAATATCCACAGGATTATAGTATATGGTCACAGTCGATACATCACCATTTCCTTTACTCAATTGGTTGAACTGTAAACAACCCTCATCCATCATGCTCTGGATTCCAGCTTCCAGTTTGGCACAACCTTTACTTTGGCCAGCACACTCAACACAACTTTCACCATAACCAGGGAACACATTTCCCTTTAAAAATCTACTATTTACCACCAACAAAGAAGTCTTTACTCGACTCACATCAGATATAAGATTCAAGACTTCACCATTATCCACAACATTCACTCTGGCTCCACCGTGATTATGCATAGGATTTTGAATTACATTTGGGGGAGAAGAGAAGTTGATGGCCTTTGAATCTATCAAGTCCCGCACATTTAACTATAAAGCCCTACATTTCTATGTCGTGTTCCCATGATAAATCAAGTGAAATGCACAATAGGCATTAACATCATATCCAATAGGTGGGTTCCCAACTGGGGGCGCCAACATTCTGAGTTGAACCATATTCAATTCTAATAGTCTTTGCAATAATGTTGTATATGTCATGGGAATAGGCTCAATGACACAATCAGTGTGACGAGGTTAACGTTGTTGATACGGTCTTTGTTGTTGATTATTTTGTTGTGGTTGCTGCTGTTGTTGCTGCTGAACAGGTTCTGTAGGAATAGTAATAACGAATACTTGAGAATAGTAATTAGGGTGGCCTCTACCCCTGCCTCTTTCGTACACAATATTAGTTTCTCCTTATATCCTTGTTTGAGGACCAGCAAAAGGTTTTCTCGCTCCTGACGAGCTAGATCCATTGACGTCTTGGATCTTACCCAATTTCAAAAAATTCACAACCCTCTCACCACCAACCACAATATCAACGAACCCTATTCATGGACAGGTAGCCAACCTGTGAAGGAATGCCCCTTGTAATGGTCCCATGAACATGTCATCCATTTCACGGTCTAGCATGGGAGGTAAACCCTAGCAGCAAGTTGGCGTCAGCGTTGGGCATACTCCTTGGAACTTTCCTTAGCTGTCTGAGCCATACTCTGAAGTTGAGTACAGTTGGGCGCCATATCCATGTTGTATTGATATTGTTTCACCAAAGCTTCGGTCAACTCCTTCCATCTTCTCTCAGATGCCCTATTCAGCTTCATGTACCATTCCTGTGATGCCCTAGTAAGGCTATCTTGGAAATAATACATCCATAACTTCTCGTCATCCATGTGGGAAATAATTCGCCCCATGTAAGACTGCAAGTGTGTCGTCGGACAAGTTGAGCCATTGTACTTGTTGTAAGTTCTGTATTTTTAGGATTGACATTAATTTTGTAACACAAATATAGAAGCTATAAAAATGTACAGGATCATTGCAAAATAAAGAACAGTTTAAGAATGGAGTCCTATTATGTGCCTAAACATGTTGTGTTGAAGTGTTTCAACATCTGGAGCAACATGTCGAAGAAGATGTCAAGATAGTTCATTCGACATCACGAACTGACAGGAGAGGATTGAAGATTCTGTTATAACAGAAAACAGAATAATCAGAAGATTTGAATCAATTCAATTGGCGATGTTTAAAAAGATCTTAAAGACTCAAATTTACATTGAAGACAAATATCAAATATTGAATAAATATAGAGTTTCTATATTTATAGATATTTTAGGGAGTTGTTGATTTGAAGATCTTTTTATTTGTAGCAAATTTTTCTGCATTATTGTAGCAGCTACTATGTTGTGTTTTTAGGCCCAAAATCTAGTTGAGATTAGGTCATAAAAAGAAACCTTGTAACCTAGGTTTAGTAACCAACCAAAGATGTAAAAATCATATCATTAGGGTTGAGTTTTTGGAGCAGCAGTGCGTAAAAAGTTTCAGACTTTGTGGTTGTGTTTCTTTGTAAACCTCGAAGCAGTTAAGTAAGAGGTGTATTGTTCTTGGACGAAGCTTTTAAGCAACTTTGAGATGCTGTCATGGAAGTGTGTCTTTTGTTTTCCCTTGTTGTTTAGGTAAAGAGCCGTCAATATTAGCAACTGAAAGTTGGGACTGTGGGACATCATTGCAGTGATTGGAAGTGAGATGATTTTCTCATATTTAGGAGTTCCTAAGTAGAAGTTGCATTGGTAGTGATTAATTGAAAAGACTGTAAACTGTAGGTGTTTGCTGAGAAGTCTTTGAATTGATACTACACAGTGGATTTCCTTCCTGGCTTGGTAGCCCCTAGAGTAGATGAGTTTGCATCGAACTGGGTTAACAATTTGGATGTGTTCTTTACAGCTTTTCTATTTTATACTTTATACAGTATTTGTGCTGAATGTCATATCAGATGTCTAAACATCCTGAAGAATGTTTGAATCTGGTATATCATAATTTTAGAGTGCTGATGTTTGTGCCTTGACATGTTTATAAGTAACAGATCAGATATTTCAACATTGTATTCGACATCTGAGTCTGTCATACCAGAATTTCAATTGGTATCAGAGTAGGCATCCTAGTCTGTTTCGGGATGAGATCCAAGAGGGATACTTTCTGGTTCATAAAAATGAATTAACTAAATATGGGCGTTATAACTCTCCCCAACTTAGAGCATTTTCGTCCTCGAAAATCTTACCTTTCTCAAACAACTAAGGATATGATTCCTACATCTTGCTTTCCAACTCCCAAGTTATACTTTCTCCAGCAGCTCCCAACTAAACAACTTTCACTAAAACAATATATTTTCCTCTTAAGGTCTTCATTTCACGATCCTCAATTCGTATTGGTATTGTCTCCACATTGAGATTATATTGTACTTGTACATCATCCATACTAATTACATGAGAAGGATCTGAAATATACTTCCGAAGTTGCGCACGTGGAACACATCATGCAGATTCGACAAATTTGTAAAGCCACTTTATATGAAACATTCCCAACTCTATTCGAAATCTAATATGGACCAACAAAACAAGGAGTGAGCTTCTTAGGTTTCAATGCTCGCCCAACACCAGTTACAGGCGCAACTCTTAAGAATACATGATCACCAGCTTGGAATTCTAAATATTTCCTTAGCTTATCATGATAACTCTTCTGTCGACTTTGAGAAGATTTCATCTTCTCTCAAATCAACTTCACCTTCTTGGTAGTCTCTCGAACTATCTCTGGTCTTAGCACCATGCTCTCACCAGATTCATACCAACATAATAGAGTCCTACATCTCCGACCATATAACACCTCAAAAGGTGCCATTCTGATACTAGAATGGTAACTATTATTATACATGAACTCGATCAATGGAATATAAGTATCCCACGAACCACCCTGCTTAGGTACACAAGTTCTCAACAAATCGTCCAACGACTGAATCGTCCTCTTAGTTTGACCATCTGTCTTAGGATGATACGCTGAACTCAATCTCAACTTAGAATCCAATGCTTCTTGCAGACTCTTCCAAAACTCGGAAGTAAACCTTGGATCTCGATCCGACACAATACACAAAGGAACACCATGCAACTTCACAATTATTCTGACATAGATCTCTAATAACTTCGATACTAGAAAATTGATGTTAATTAGTATAAAATGAGCTGACTTCGTAACCCTATCAACAATCACCCAAATTGAATCGTGTCCTCTTGAAGTATTAGGCAATCCCATCACAAAATCCATTGAAATGCTATCCCATTTCCATTCTAGAACTTCCATTCTAGAATTTCTAGAACTTCTGATTTTCAACTTTTGACTTCTGACAAATCAAATAGGCATACACAAAACACGCTACATCATTCTTCATCCCAGGCCACTAAAATAACTTCTTCAAGTCATGATACATCTTAGTCACTCCTAGATGAATACTCAAATTACTTCTATGACTTTCCTCGAGAATCATTATTTTCATATCTGCATCATCAAGAATACAAATTTGATTGTGCAGTCTCAAAACACCATGCACATCCAACTTAAAACCATTCTTCTCTAATTCACCACAATCAACTATAACATCCACTAGTTTCACATCCAATTTTTGAGCTTCTCTAATATTTTCCAGAAAATCATTATTAATCTTCAACATGCCTAGCATAACACTCTTCGGTGTCACTTCACAAACCAAACTTATATCTCGAAACTTCTCAATCAACTTTAACTCGTTAACCATCATTGCTGACATAAGCAACATTTTTCGACTCAACACATATACTACAACATTAGCTTTACCTGGATGGTAATTCAAACCAAAATCATAGTCCTTCAACAGTTCTAACCATCTTAGTTGCCTCATATCCAACTCTTTCTGATCAAATAGATACTTTAAACTCTTATGGTCACTAAACACTTCAAATCTCGAACAATAAAGATAATGCCTCCAGATCTTTAATACAAAAACAACTGCAGCAAGTTCTAAATCATGTGTAGGATAGTTCTTTTCATGAACCTTCAACTGTCTTGATGCATAAGCAATCACCTTACCATTCTTCATAAGAACACCTCCTAAACCCATCAACGAAGCATCACAATACACAACAAACAGTTCCTCTGAATTCGGTAAAGTCAAAGCCGGAGCCGACGTCAATCTCTTCTTCAACTTTGGAAATCTCTTTTCTCATTGCACATCCCACACAAAAGCTTTACTCTTACAAGTTAACCGATTAAATGGAAGTGAGAACTTAGAAAATCCTTCAATGAACCTTCGGTAATAACCGGATAATCCCAAGAAACTTCTAATCTCAGTAGCCAACTTTGGAGTTTCCCATTGCAACACATCATCTATCTTAGAAGGATCCACCGTAATACCACTACCGGAAATCACATGACCAAGGAAACTGACTTCTTTCAACCAAAATTCACACTTGGACAACTTCGCATACAACTTCTTATCCTTAAAAACTTCTAATATGGTTCTCAAATGTTCCGCATGCTATTCTTCTGACTTAGAATAAACCAAAATATCATCTATAAACACAACTACAAAACGATCCAGAAAAGTATGAAAAATACGATTCATATACTCCATAAATACTCTCGGTGCATTAGTCACACTGAAAGGCATCATCGAATACTTGTAATGTCCATACTGTATTCTGAATGTCGTCTTCTAAATATCCTCATCTTTCACCTTAATTTGATGATAGCCCGATCTCAAATCGATCTTTCTAAACACACGAGCACCTACCAACTGATCCATCAAATCATCTATTCTTGGTAATGGATACTTGTTCTTAATTGTCACCTTGTTCAAGTGTCTATAATCCACACAAAGCCTCATACTTCCATCTTTCTTCTTAACCAACAAAAGTGGAGCTCCCCACGGTGATACACTTGGTCTTAAAAAATTCTTCTCAAGAAACTCTTCCAATTGCTTCTTTAATTCAACAAACTCAGATGTGGAAATCATGTACGGTGTCATAGAAATAGGTCTAGTACCAGGTACAAGATCAATCACAAACTCAACTTCTCTCTCTCTCAGGTGGTACTTGCAACTCTTCAATCTTAGCTTTACTCTCTACAGATAATGACACCATCAACAAAAACATATGGGCATCCTCTTTCAATAATTTCTGCAACTCTCTAAACGAGAACAATCGAACTCCTTCCTCTTCTGGAGTAGAGAACCTCACTGACTTACGAAAACAATTAATATGAACATAGTTATACTCTAACCAGTTCATACCTAGGATTATATCCATCCCAGTCAATGGTAAACATACCAAATCAACATAAAAGCCTATATCAAAGATAGACAATGGGAAACTCAAACACACTAGATAAGTAGTAATTGATCCCTTAGCCGGAATCTCTATGACCATTTCTCATTTCATCACAGACAACTCAAGACCCAATCTCTTAACACAATCAGTAGTAATAAAACAATGGGTAGCACCCATATCAATAATAGTAATTAAAAGAATATTATTAATGAAACATGTACCTCTGACGAGCTTGTCCTCATTAGATGTATGAGTCCCAACTAAAGCGAACACTTTTCCTCCAACCTTTGCTTTCTTTGGCTTCTGGAACTGGCTACCTATATGTCCTTCTTCACCATAGTTAAAGCAAATTTTCTCTTTATGTCTGCAATCAGATATCGCATGCCCAGCTTTCCCACAATGGAAACAATGCTTCACCTCAGCAATACACACATTACTCTTGTGTCCAGTCTATCCACACTTGAAACAAACAATACCAGCAGGAGCATCTCCCCCACTAGTTCTATAATCGAAAGCAACTTCCTACTTACCCTTACCAGTCTGAGTATCATAAGGCTTGCCATGATTTTGTTGATTCTTGCCCCTCCCATCAGTAACAATCTTGTAGTGAACATTGTTATCTTCCTCGAAGATCCTGTAACTATCAACCAGATCAGCAAAAACATGAATCTTCTGATACCCCACAACCTTCTTAATCTCTGAACGCAACCCGTTCTCAAACTTGATGCATTTTGAAAATTCAGCAGTCATTGTATCATGGTGCGTATAGAACTTAGACAACTCCATGAACTTTGCATCATAATTTGTCACTAACATATTCCCCAGTTTCAGCGCAAGGAATTCAATCTCTTTCTTACCACTCACATCTTCAGGGTAATACTTCCTCATAAACTCTATGAAAATCAACCCAAATGATCTCTTCACCTGTAACTTCCAACCTTTCTCTGGTTTCCAACCACCAATCATCAGCCTCAACTGCCAACATGTGAGTCACATAAAAAAACTTCAATGCTGGAGTGCAATCCATCACATGGAAAATTTTCTCAATTTCTTTCAACCAGACCAATGCAGCATCAGGTTCATACTTGCCCTTGAAGGTAGGCAGATTCTCTCTCTGAAAAGTTGCAAAAGTGTGAGACTCATCATTCCCGCCAGCATTCGGTAAATTCTGCATAGCTTGAGCCATTGCTTGCTTTGCAGCAGCCATCACAATATTATTTCTTCCATCCATATCAACTTAACACTACAACATAACAAAAGTTATAATTACATAACAATACTCGATTGTTAGACAAGTACGACTCGACAACTTGGTCAGACAGACCGACCTGCTCTGATACCACTAATGTAACACCCCATTTCTACCCGACTTTAATATTAAATCAGAGTTATAAAAATTCATCACCAAACATGGGATATCACATTTTCAACTTTAAAATCAAATAACAAAACTTTATTAATAATCATGCTTCACAAACTATGCATCGGATTCAACAGAATTTGCAACTTTAAAATAACTTCAAGTTTATTCAACATCAAATACTTCAACATGGTTTTCAACATGAAATAACTAAGAACGAGTTCATAACTAAATAAAATCCACAAAACTAAAACATGTGTTCATCTCCCCAAAGTGCTACGCATCAGAGCGACAAACACCAACTTGAGACGACTTGGTACTCGAATCTTGGTTACCTGCACGTTACCAATAGATGGAAACATTCAAATAGAAAGGGTGAGATATCGAATAACATACACAAGAGTATGATAATCAATATATAATCAAGAATTCATACAATCACCCGCTTCACACAACAAGCAAACTCAATGTAGAACTTGCAACCAATCAACAATTAACAACATAGATACAAATGCAACTCGAATACGACTCAACTTATACATGCATGTGGTACCATTTAGAGTAAACTCCCAACTCGAAATCTTGCCAGGTTATCGAGGCGTCAACAACTTATTTACCAATCCAGACCAACTTGAATCGAGCATTCGCTCTAACTTAAAGTTATGGAAATCTATGCAACTATGAATGGCATACAACAAAAACAACATAATCAACAACTTAACAACACAACAACATGAATCAACGTTGGTCAAACGAACTGCAACTTAATAATTTTCCCTAAGATCGGGACAACACAACTTATAACAACTCGATACAACTTCGACATGGAAAACGACTAATTACAACTTAATCAATTAGATTCCTAAATAATTATTTTTAATCCTCAAATATACTATAATCAACTTATTTTATTTCTACTTAAAGTCTAGGATCAACTCAACTCGAAATGAATGTGAAAATAGGTCGAATCGCCAAAAACTACATTTTTCTGCACCAACTCTTCCCATATGCGTAATGCCTCACTCCATACGCGTAATGCCTCACCTATTACGCGTAATGTCTGCATAACTGGGATGTGTTACGCGTAATTCCCATCTTGTTATGCATAATACCATATTTGTTATGTAAAACAACAGTATGCATACCATTCCTACTTTTGCTATGAATCACACAACTTCATCACTCTATTCAAGCCTAATGGGGTTTCTACATTGATTTTAGGCTTCAAATCTCCTAGATCTATTCATCTACTAATTTCTACAACTGATTTTACGAACCTTAATCTCCTTTTCTACACGAATTTCCTGCAGCATAAATCAGTTTCAATAACTAAATCACAGATACAGCAACAATTACCATAACACGAACAACTTCCAGAACAGCAATACAACAAGAACAACTTAATTTCTTCATGAGATATCAACACGAAAATTTACTACAACAATCCATACAAAACACAACAACGAAATCATACGAAAACCCAACCTACATACAAATTATTTATTCCCAGTTATGGAATTCGAACCCCATCCTTACCTTGGATTGAAGTTAACTCGAATTCACAGCAAAAATCTCCGCGAAAATCCTTAACCTAACCTCTTCTTGATCTTTCTCTAAGACTTGTTCTCTCTTCTTACAAAATTCTAATTTTCACTAATTAGGTTTTTAGTCTAATTTTATTAAATTATCACTAATCAACTTTATTACTAATGAGCCTAAAATAGAACCCCCCCCCCCCAAATTTACTACTCTCACACTACAACTAAGCCCAACTTAATATTATAACATTAATACTTATCCGACTTAATTTATTTTAAACAACCCAAACACGACTTAACCACCAACTCAAACAACTTAACGACACAAACGACAAAACAACATTGAACAACAAATAATCGGGAAAATATGCGATACTATTTAATTAATCAATTAATTAAATATGGGCATTACAGTCGATGCCAGAGGTCGGATGGATGTTGGGCAGGTTGATTCTGCAGAAAGGGTCCAGGCTGTTTCAGGAGCTGCAGCTGCTCCAGATCTGTTTCGTCACCTCCCAACGGGTTTCAGAAATCTCATTAGTATGTTTGTGCCTATTTTCACCGAGAGGGACTGCATATCTTGGTCACCGGAGCCGTCGTCTATTTTCTCGGTGAATTATTTCTATCATTTTACTCTTAATCTCCCCATCCCTCTCGGTCCTCCTGATGAGTTTGATTTTGCTTACGCGTCAATTTGGAATATTTTGGCACCTCTTAAGTTTAAATATTTTGCTTAGAGGTGTTTTTGGAATAGATTTCCGTCGAAAGATAATCTTATCATAAGAGGAATCATCCCATTCATGTCAAATCTTAATTGCATGCTATGTAATTCGGAATTGGAATCCCTAGACCACTTGTTTTTAGGTTGTTCAGTGGCTAGCTTGGTTCGTAAAGAAGATTCGGATTCACTATTCCAAAAAAGACTTTTAACAGCGCACATTAGACAATGATTTATTACAAAAGCGCTGCTATAAGTTAAATAAAAAATAAAACACGGAAACTGTTCACAAAATATAGGAAAAGCGCTGCTAAAAGTCCTACCTTAGACATCGCTTTTGGAAAAGTGTTGTCTAACGTAGACATTAGACAGCACTTTCTGAAAGCGCTTTTAAAGGAATATATTAGACAACACTTTTCTCAAAAGCACTGACTAAGGTCTTGTAAATTAAAAAATAAATAAAATAAACCAAAAGAGCTGTCTAAGGTTGACCTTAGCCAGCGCTTTTCAAAAGCACTTTTAAAGGGCTATCTTAGCCAACGCTCATGTCTAAAGCGCTGTCTAAGGTCTAATTAAAATAAAATATTAGAAAGTCAGTATTCCTTTTTCATATTCTTTTCTCTTTCTTCCCTGTGAATGATATAAACCTAACGAACGAAACCAATTTACCACTGTCAACCACCGTCCTCCACCGTCGTTCTGAAGCCCTATTGTCGTCGTTCTGAGTTCATTGTTCAAGCTTCCTTTTGATACATTGTTCTTTCGTTCTTGCATTTCTGTTTGGTGCCACTGTTCAAGCTATCAAGGTATTTCGTTTTTGAAGTTCGGTGCCGCCGTTCAAAACCGACATTGTCGTCGTTCAAGGTACGTCGTTGTTGTGAAGAATAGGGTTTTCTTCCTTTATGTTGTTGTTGTAGTGAAATTAGGATTTTGTGAAGAACATGGCAATGTTACTATTCACGAAAAGTCTTTGTTATATTGTTGTTGCTTTACATTGTTGTTGCTTTCAGTTATACTTTTAGGCTTTTGCTTATTATGAATGAACTCTTGGTTTTAGTTTTGAAGAATAGGGGTTTCTCTATTATGAACTGAAATTTAGGGATTATTATATGTATCTTTGATCTATCTCCTGTTTATTTCCAAATTTTGGTTAATTTTGTTGTGAAATTTTATAGGTGTTTGACCATGTTAACTGAGTCTTAAAATAAAGCTTAATAAGCTAATCTTATTCCTTATTCACAACATAAAAATGAATTTCGGTTTGTCTAGAATATGTAATTCTGATTTTTCTTTTGAAATTTCGTAAAAAAATTATAGTAGTTGTGAAGTTGAAGTTTTATATAATTATAATTTGGCATTCCCCTTAGATTCTAGTTTATAGTAGAGTCATGAGAAAATTAAAACTAATACTCTTATTATCTTTGACTTATCTTTTATTTTAGTGCAAATCAAAAGCCAAATAAAGACTATTAGAAACAAGAGCTTCTGCCATTATGATTAATTATAAATATCTATTAGTTAAACAGTTTGAATTATTGGTAGCTGATGTTGTGTTGAAGTTGATATAGATTGCTTTTAATTGTGATTGTTCTTTTCAGATTGTTATTTGAGGAAAAATTTGTTTTGAACCAAGTGCTACTACTAGAAAGGTATTTTATTCTTGCACTCAAATATTCATATGGTATTTTATTTTATTTACCTTAATAAGTAGGAAAACCATGGATAAAAAATGGATGTATGTCGATCGATTGACCAAAGAGTACGAGAATGGGGTTAAGGAATTTGTTAAGTTTGTTGTTCAACACGTTTAAGACCCAAGTCGAATGAAATGTCCTTGCTTGGGTTGTTGTTATGCGGGTAAGGTTGGCGCAGATGGATTGAAATCGCATTTACTGAGACATGGAATTGATCAAAGTTATAAGTGTTGGATATTTCATGGTGATAAAATTAACAAGAATGTTGAACCGAGGGGGAAAAGTAATACGACATATGCTTCAGACGACAAAGACACATAAACATACGATTGTGATTGAGTCGAAGAGATTGCAGAAGCACTTGAAGAAGATCTTCATGGTTGTCCCTAAATGTTTAAGAGGTTGGTAAGCGATGCAGAGAAACCGTTGTATAAAGGTTGCACTATATTCATAAGACTGTCTGCGGTATTAAAGTTGTACAGCTTAAAGGCAGGCAATGGATGGTCGAACAAAATTTTCACAGAGTTGTTGGCCCTTATGAGAGAAATGCTACCGGAGGATAATGTTCTTCCTAATCGAACCTTTGAGGCAAAAATAATGTTGTTCTCTATTGGCATGAGCTATGATAATATACATGCTTGTCCAAACGATTGCGTTTTGTTTCGAAATGAATATGCATCGTTAACTGAGTGCCCTAAATGCGGTTTGTCTCGATATAAGAGAAAATTGTCTCCAGCAAAAGTCTTATGGTATTTTCCTATAATTCCGAGATTTAGGCGCATGTTTCGTAGTGAAATCAATGCAAGACACCTAACTTGGCATGCAGATGAAAGATTTATTGATGGAAAGTATCGACATCCGGCTGGCTGATTCACCACAGTGGTCAAAAATTGATAATGATTATCCTGACTTTGGAGAAGAATCAAGAAACCTTTGCTTGGCATTATATACTGATGGAATGAACCCGCATGGTCTTAAAAGTATCTCACATACCACATGGCCAGTGATTCTTATGATTTATAACCTACCTCCATGGATATGTATGAAACATAAGTACACGATGTTATCTATGTTAATCTTTGGGCCTAAACAATCAGGGAATGACTTAGACGTATACTTGACACCTTTGATCGAAGATTTATAGATTTTGTTGGAGAACGGTGTGGAGGTTTGTGATGGATATAGGAAAGAAAGTTTCAATTTGAGCGCGATGTTGTTTGGCACAATTAACGATTTTCCAGCATACAGGAATCTACTTGGGTATAACATTAAAGGTCAATGTGTGTGTCCTGTTTCTGAAGATGGAACCGATACGATGCGATTGGAACTTTGTCTGAAGAATGTATTTCTCGGTCATCGTAGATTCTTAAATTCTAAACATGGAGAAAAGCATTCCATGGAGACACTGAACTGCGTAAAGCTCCACCCACATTGTCAAGTGACTAAGTTTTTGAAAAGGTGAAAGATGTGCGTACTGAGATTGGCAAGCCTTTTGCATATAAGGTTGTCAAAGGTGGGTGAAAGAAGAGGTCGATATTTTTTGAATTGCCATATTGGAAGTCTTTGTACGTGAGACATTTTCTCGATGTTATGCATATTGAAAAAAAATGTGTTTGAATGTATTGTTGGTACGTTACTCAATATAAAAGGAAAGTCTAAGGATGGCCTTAAAGCAAGGGAAGACATGTTAAAAATTGGAATAAGAACTAAATTAGCACCCGTGAAAAAAGGAAGATGAACATATCTACAACATGTTGCTTTTACTCTATCTAGAAAGGAGAAAAAATATTTTGTAAGTTTCTGAGTGAAGTTAAAGTTCCAAAAGGATACTCTTCAGATATTAGAAGACTTGTGTCTATGAAATACCCAAAGTTGGAGAGTTTACAGAAACATGATTGCCATGTTATAATTGAACATCTTCTACCAATAGGTATACGTTCTATTTTTCTAGAAAAAGTAAGAAGCGCCATAACTATATTGTGTTTTTTCTTTAGATCAATTTGTAGTAAGGTGATCGATCCCGAGATCTTACTAACACTTCAAAAAGAGATAGTTATTACCTTGTGTGAGCTTGAAATGTATTTTCCTCCCTCTTTTTTTGACATAATGGTATATCTAATTGTTCATCTTGTGAAAGAGACACAATTGTGTGAACCAACTTATATGAGATGGATGTACACTGCTGAACGGTATATGAAAATATTAAAAGTGTACGTGAAAAACCAAAGTTTCCCAGAGGGTTGTATTGTTGAAAGATACATTGTTGAAGAAGCGGTTGCGTTTTTTACTGAATATTTTTCCAGTGTTCAATCGATTGGACTCCCCAAAGCTCATATTTTCGAAAAAAGGAAGGTAAAAAATTAATTGGAAATAAAATTATGACAGTATCAATGGCTGAATGAGGTCAAGTGCATTTGTATGTTCTACACAATGATAATGAGGTTGAGCCATATGTTGAAATGCACAAGGATGTACTCCAAAGGTTAAATCAGAACAGAAATGAAATTGGATAGTACGAGAGCACAATCAAATTTTTATACAACGTTAAAGGATCATATTTATTCGAAGCACTCTTCAGATCCTGCTTCGGTAACAGAAAGGTTGAGATGTTTGGCATATGGTCCAAGTTGTCGCTCTCGGGATTTATATCCTGGTACAAATGCGAAGGAACGGGAAAGGTAATGTTGTACAAACCTGAGGAAGAAGAAAAGGACAAGGTCCTACGAACCAAAGATCTGGGTTCGGGAGTCGGTTATGACCTGGGAAGGTATTAGCACCCAGATTGTCCGCCATACCCGACGGGATCCACGCTTGTTTGTTTGTTTATTTGTTTCAAAGGGTGAGAAAATAAGGTTGTTGTTGAACAAAAGAACGAGTAACTGGAATGAGAAGGGGAACTGAAAAAGTGAATGAAAAATAAGGGGAAATATAGGGAAAATAAAGAATGTGCTTGAATGGTCCCTACCCCACTGCCTACGTACCTCATCGGGAAAATGAGGATCAGAGTCGACGTAGTTCGCCTAACTAAGGCGGGAACTAATTTGTGTTTTATAGAGATGAACTATGTATGTCTATGCTCAGGTGTTGCAGGCTCGTATGGTACGAGTGTGTTACCGTCTTGCAAATGAGACAAGTCGTCTCAAGTTCGCGTTGTGAGTGAATGAGGTGAGGAAAGAATTCTCGAACGAAAAGACGAGTGTTGTTTGTTTATTGTCTTTTAAAGAAATGTTTTCTGAGATAGTTGTTTGTGAACCTTCTCATACTAAGACTTATTCATCGTGGTAGATGCCTTACACCTCGTCCCGAAAAGGAACATGTATAAGTAACCCACAACAAAGTCTCATGTTGTATGAGAAGCTCAACCTTTATTAGGTGCCTTTTATTATTTTTCTTTGAGATGAGAAAGAAAGCAAAGCGAACCAAAGGCAAAAGTCAAAGGGGAGGACTAAAATCCTAGTGTTGTCATGTATGGATGAACCTAGATTAGTGTGGTTTCTATTCCTAATGAGAAGGAAAAGAAGAAGGGAAATAGAATACAACTTACTTCTTAATGAAGTTAAGTTGGTTCTAAGGGGATTAGCATGAAGTTGTGTAAGTTAAGCAAAGGAATGCTAAGAACAAACACACTTTGAAAGCATAAAGAATGTAGAAGAGATTAAGGTCTGGAGACTTACCTCCACCTCCCTACAAAACAAGGGTTAGCATGATAAACATGAATAAGAAATGAGGTAAACAATTACCAAACAATTCCTAAGGGATCTAGGACATAAACTAGACTCAATCTTAAGTTTAAAGGACCTAAAAAGATGCAAAGTAAAAATCCAGCAGCCTATTACAGCACCTAAATGCACAAACAACAATGAAATTCAATGCACAATGCACCCAACTTTTTACAACTAACAATCAGCATGCAAAAGAGGTGTAAAAAGTGGAAAAAAAATGCAACACTCAGCGTACATTTTACATCTACTGCAAGAAAAGACAACTATGGAATGCAAGACAGGTTTCGATGTTTTCAATTATGCATAAAATGATGATTTTAATGCAAAAATATCACAAAGCATGATCAAATGCAACATCAACATGAAAGAATAACATGGTGTATGGACACAATTATCTACAAAGACTTGCTTGTTAACAAAATGCAATACATGACAAATATGCAACAAGTATGTTTTTTTTCAAGTTTTGGAAAATTGGCACATAAGCATGGATTAGAGAGTGTACCAACAAAGATCAACAAAATGAACATGTAACTTGATGCAAAAATCAGAATTGATATCACATGGATTATGATCAAAGATGCAAACAAAATGCAATAAAATGCATACATGTGATCATGTGAAATGCAACATGCAATTATGCAATGCAACATGCAAATATGCAATGCGATTATGCGTTCAAATTAACAAAACATGCATGGATCATGAAAGGGATGCAAAAAACATAACCTAAACAATTATAGACATGCTAGAAAAAGAGTTTGAACATGGCAACAAACCTATACAAATCACTTTATGCATAACTAGCAAAGAAACGCAAAATATACAAAAGTAACAAATGCACATGTCGAAATTACTCAAAACGAAGGAATTAAGAACCTAATGTGGTCTTGAAAATTCCCTAAATCATGATCTATCACTACATGAACAATCAAGGAACAATGCAATGCAAACATGCAATGAAAACAAGCCATTTTTTAAAGTATTGGTTAACCGGTTAATGTATTCAAGTTTTCAAAACATGGAAAATTTTCAACGTGTTAACGGTTAACCATATGCATTAACCGGTTAACACTGTTCAGACTGCAAAAAAAAGTAAGAAATAAGCACTTTTAGCTACAAACTCACTTCTACCAACTCCTAATGCACTCATGATCATGTTAGCACGAATTTTATACTTAAAGATGTTCTTCTAACACCTATTAGCACCTAGAATGAGCTATGATTCTAGCTTCTAGCAACCAAAATAATCATCACGCAAACAAGTCGTAATCAAAACGTGAATGATCAAAACGCAAGCATAACCATAAGCAATCGAAGAATTCCATACGGCGAGATGAAGAAAATAAGTTAAAAGCGAAGAATCAATATCGGATTCACCAACCTACAAAGCGGAGGATTGCTTTGGTGAGTGTTGTGGTGTCGATTGAAACGTGAATGATGAAGAAAACCAGAGATTCCTTTGATCTGCGAATGCAAAATAAATGTGATTCGATCTTGATGGACCCTTGCGAAATCACTCCTGAAAAGCCGAAATCGATCCAAAAACAGAAGCACTTCTTCAATAAGCTATAGATTTGATGTTCGATGAAGGTCTAGCTTCAAGTTCTTCAAGTTTCAATGCAAAAACTTAAATAACTTCTATGGAAAAGCTTTGGTGAATTTGGTGAAGATGGAGAAAAGGTTGAGAGAAAATGAGAGAGATAAAGGGAAAATGAAATTGAAATTGTGAAAATGAGGGTTAGGTTTTTTGGTTTGGAGTGAAATGGAGTTATATAGAGGTTAGTCTTGGATTGAAGCTTAGGCATGGAGCTAGCTTGAGGCTTAGGTTTGGAGAATTAGGCTTGGAGTTAGGGTTGGAGTTGGTTGAAGTTAGTTAGGGTTATAGAATATTCCTAGAAATATGCTAGAAGAGTCTAGAAGGTGGTGGAAAGTTCCTTGGGAAAAATGGAGTGTAAGGAAAGTTTAAAACAAAGTGGAAAAGTATAAGGAAAAAGTGGAGGGAAAATGGGAATCCAACCAATTTTTTAAGCTTTTTACCTAATTTTTGCATGCGTTAACCGGTTAACGGATCAAAAACTTGATTTTTCCTTTTTCTTGTGGGAAACTCCAGGAATGCATCTATACCGTCCATTTTGAGTTGATTTTGATTTTTAATCTCGTCTAGGGCTTTGTGGATGGCATTGAGCTCCTTGCAGAATCACTTAGCTTTTTATTGATTTTGCGGATCGAATTGTCGGATAACTGATCATATGCCCTATGCTAGCAACCATGGATGTTATACCTCATTTTTCTATGCAAGGATGCTTGATCATGTATGCAATATGATATGCAATATGATATGCTATATGATATGAAAATGATAGGGAAAATTTTGGGGTGTTACATCTGCTCTTATTCAAGCATCTGTTAATATGAAAAGGACGAGAGCATCGATTGTCGGCCGTTCAAGATGAACTGTGGTCGAATACCAAAAAGACCCTAAAATTTTCACTCTGATGGAAAAAATATGGAAATAAACCCATCCAAAGGAAATAACTGTCTGATGATGAGGGTAACCAGAAGTAACCGCTGAAAAGGAGAATATGTCTTTTGTGGAACCAGGAGACTACTGGCTTGCCATAGCGACGATGGACTTGGAAGTGTCTTTTGTGGAACCAGGAGACTATTGGCTTGCCATAGCGAAGATGGACTTGGTACACTTCGGTCTGTGGGATAGACGTGTACAACTTCAAGATCCATATTAACAAATGCGTTGTCTTCATCTTGATTAGAATCTGTATAAGAATACGTTGTCTTGATTCTCTTTGTATAACCTAAAGGAATACGGTAACAATTGTGCAATTACGAAAATCCGTGTAATAACGCGTTGTCTTGATCTTCCGCACTATTTCGACAATATAACCCACTGTCAGGATCTGCAACGAGGCATGCACTGTCTTGACCCTCTTTCAGAATTCGTGTAACTACATGTTGTCTTAACTCTGAGCTTCAAAATCCGTGTAACTACACTCTGTCTTGATTTATAATAAGAAATAAACATCCTAACAAGGAGGTATGTATTTAAAGTAAAAGATCCACTGGGCTAGATCGCTGTCAGAATCCGTATAACAATACGTTGTCTTGACTTCGAGCTTCAAATTCTATGTAACTACATACTGTCTTGATTTTGAGAACGAAATAACAATCCTAACAATGAGGTATTTCCAATAGGAGATCCACTGGGCTGGATTGTTGACAGCATCCGTGTAACAACACGTAGTCTTGACTCCGAGCTTCAAAATCCGTGTAACTACACGATGTCTTGATTTTGAGAACGAAATAACCATCCTAACAATGAGGTATTTCCAATAGGAGATCCACTGGGATGGATCGTTGTCAGCATCCGTGTAACAACATGTTGTCTTGATTCTGATCTTCAAAATCTGTATAAAAATACGTTGTCTTGATTTTGAAACCGAAATAACCATCCTAACCAGGAGGTATGTACTTCTTCAAATATCTATCCACTGGGATGGACAAAGATATATTCTTGTTGGGGAGAATTCTTACTAGAACTCTACTAGGGATGCAAACGTCATGGGCGACATTCTGCTGAGGAAACGAGATAACCATCTCCAGCTAATAACCACCACTGGCTGGGGAATAAAACAAACATGGAATCAATCTCGACACTCTGACTAGAGATAACCATCTGTTGGGCATAACAACGTCCTGGGAGACATTGTGCTGAGGAAACGAGATAACTATCTCCTAAATCTTGCTAGGGATAACAACATTCTGGGTAACATCGTGCTAGGGAAATTAGATCACATATTCTGTCAATACAGATTCTTGTTAGGGAATAAACCAATCGTTATACCGATCTCAGGAAATCCTGGCTGGAGATAACCATCTTATGAGGATAACGACGTCCTGGGCGACATTGTACCGAGGAAATGAGATAAATATCTCGAAACTCTGGCCAGAGATAGCAATCTGCTGGAGAAGGATAAGAACAAAACTGCATATGTACATGTGTTGCTTTGATCTATCATGTCTACCAAAAATCAATTGGCGACCTCTTGGAGAACATTTCATCATTGGGCTGAATCCTAATCACACAACTTTGCGGAGGAGTGACAAACTTCCAACTCGGCTGGGGAATAATCTGCCAAGACCTAGCTAGAGATAGAATTCTGAAAATTCTAACTCTATGGGGAAAAAACTGCATTCGGCTGCTTGCTGGGAATGAAGACTCAGTTTGGGAAAATAACTATCCCACTAATCTTGAAGTTCTACTAGGAACACTGTCTGTTCTGACTCAGTTGGGGAAGATTCTGCTTTAACTCTACTGAGGATGCTAAGTATCACCCTTCCGCTGGGGATAAGTGTTGTAGAGCCTCTCTTGCTGGAGAAGACACTGCTTGGGAAATAGATGCCAATGAGAATTGGGTTTTATCTGGAAACTTCACTGGGGAAAAGTGTGAACACTGCTGGGCAAGGAAGAGAACTCTCGGGATCTTCTATATTTTCACCCTTGCTATGGAATAATGAATCTTCTTGTACTGCTGGGATAGAGAAGAATCTGATGGGGAATACTCCTTCACTAAAGGAAACTCTCTTCTTGAGGAAGTCATCATCCTTTTATCACTCTGCAGAGGAAGGTTCAATTTCCGACTCCACTAGGGATAACGGAGAATTCCGCTGGGGATATTTTATGGTTGGAAATAAAAAATTTGATCACCTCTTGCTAGGAGTGGGAGGTAGGATGTGTCTCATCCTAGGGATAAGAGATAGTGATCTTCTTGCTCAGGCAATATCATTCTCTCTGTTGTTGCTCTACTAGAGAGGTTGGTCTGACTTAATGACGAGCCATGCTTCAATGAGATCTGTTGAGGCAGAGGTTTCTTGAAACTCAGAGTTGAGCAATGGCTTTGCTAGAAACACATGTACCTGCATGTACACAATTGATAGTGCCTACAAAATGGAGGGTTAGTTTGGCCTGCATGCCTCGGGTTCATGGTCTGAATTACAATCCCAGTCACTATGCATTCAAAGTGATTTTAAATGTTTTCCCTTCACATGTCACTTATAAAGCCACCAAGTTTAAATGCAATGTTCTTTTATCAAAAATTCAGGACATTTTTGCAAACAAAACATGCAAAAATAAAACAAGGATGAAGCTTTTTGACTGAACATTGTTTTATTGATGAGCCTCTGAATAGGCGAAAATTTACATCAGGAAGCAATCACCTGGAAAGAGGTGATCACTATAAATTGAGAAAAAGAAACTATCCTAATGGCAATGTGCGACATTTCGATGAGTTTCAGTTCTGCTATGACCATTATGTATTCAGATTTCCCGTTCCTGCCTTCGCTTTTCGAAGAGAAAGATTGGATTGATTCCTGCTCTTCTGAGATTGCCAGGTTTACCAAAACGATGACGTGGTACAAATTACCCAGATCGCAGTTATTCACTTTTTCCCCTTTTTGCGTAGATCTCCCTTTCAGGTTTTCAATCCACCGGGATACCCTTTTTTGCCTAAGCTGTCCAATGCGGCTTTTCAACTCAGCGGGTGTACATTTTTCATATTTCCCTAATTTTTTCCCAAGTTCTTTATTATATTTTTAGCTCACCGAGATGCCCCTTTTTTCCTGGACTTTTATTCTGTTTTTGTCCAGCGGGTATTTCTATGCGAAGTATTTTTTTACTGCATCTGAGTTGACAGGGGATTGGAAGTCTTCTCCATCCATGGTTGTTAACATCAGGGCTCCGCTGGAGAAGACCCTTTTAACCATGAATGGACCTTCATAATTGGGTGTCCACTTGCCCCTGAAATCCGTTAGAGGAGGAAGGATCCTTTTCAGCACTAAATCGTCGGGTATATAGCGTTGAAGTCTCACTTTCTGGTCGAAAGCCCTCTTCATTCGCCTCTGATACAACAGTCCATCACATACAACTTCTAGGTGTTTCTCTTCGATGAGGCTCAGTTGATTGTACCTAGATCGGAGCCATTCAGCTTCATCAAGCTTGACATTAATCATTAATCTCAGCGAGGGGATCTCGACCTCAATTGGTAGGGCTGCTTCCATTTCGTACACAAGCGAGAATGGGGTTGTTCCTATTGAAGTATGCACAGATGTCTGATACCCATGCAGTGCAAATGGTAACATTTCATGCCAATATTTGTATGTCACAACCATCTTCTGAACAATCTTCTTTATGTTCTTGTTGGCCGCCTCGACGGCGCCATTTATCTTCGGCGATATGGTGAAGAGTTGTAATGCTCAATCTTGAAATCCCGACACAAGTCTGCCATCATTTTATTGCGGAGATTAGAACCCTTTTCAGTAATGATTCTTTAGGGAATTCCATACTGGCATATGATATTCCTCTTGATGAAGCAGGTTACCATTTATCTTGTGACATTGGCATAGGACGCCGCTTCGACCCACTTTGTGAAGTAGTCTAAGGCAACCAGGATGAAGCGGTGATTGTTGGAAGCGGTTGGCTCAATCTTGCCAATCATATCAATGCCCCACGTGGAAAAGGGCCAAGGTGAAGACATGACGCTCAATGGACTCGGAGATACATGAACCTTGTCAGCATAAATTTGTCACTTGTGGCACTTACGGGAGTATTTGCAGCAATCAGATTCCATGGTGATCCAATAATACCCTGACTTGAGAAGTTTCTTTGCCATCGCATGTCCTCCAGCATGGGTACCGAAGGAGCCTTCGTGCACTTCTTGCATCAACATGTTTGCTTCGTGTCTATCCACGCATCTGAGCAGGACCATGTCGAAGTTCCGTTTATAGAGCACATCATCTTGATTTAAGAAGAACCCGTCTGCCAACCTCCTGAGGGTCTTCTTGTCTTTGCTTGATGCCCCTACCGGGTATTCCCGAGACTTCAGAAATTACTTGATGTCGTGATACCAGGGCTTGTCATCGTCAGCACTATCAACTGCGAACACGTATATCGGTCTTTCGAGACAAGACACGTCAATTCTAGGCACATAGTTCTCTTGATGAACCTTGATCATGGAAGATAAGGTCGCCAAGGCATCAGTAAATTGATTCTCATCCCGAGGTATGTATTTCAGCTTGACCTTCGTGAAGAAAGTCAACAACCTTCGGGTGTAGTCCCTGTATGGAATCAGATGAGGTTGATGAACCATCCATTTGTTGTTAACCTGGTTGACAACCAAAGTCGAATCACCGAAGATCTCGAGGTTCTTGATTCTCAAACCAATTGCTTCCTCGATCCCCATTATGAATGCTTCATACTCTGCTTCATTGTTAGTGCATTTGAATGTCATCCAGGCAGTGAAAGACATATGAATCCCTTCCGGCGAGATAATAATGGCACCAACTCTGCTTCCGTTCATGTTGACGGATCTGTCAAACATCGGACTCCATTTGGATTCGGGGTCTGGCCCCTCCTCCGGGAGTGGTTCTTCGCAGTCTTTCGACTTGAGGAACATGATGTCCTCATCCGAAAACTCGAACCTCATGGGCTGGTAATCATCAATTGGCTGATGGGCCAGATAATCCGACAATACACTTACTTTGATTGCTTTTTGTGAAGTGTACTGGATATCATATTCTGTCAGAATCATTTGCCATCGGGCTACTCTTCCGGTTAGAGATGGCTTTTCAAATATGTACTTTACGAGTTCCATCTTGGAAATCAACATTGTGGTGTGAGTCCACATGTGTTATCTTAGTCGGCAAGCAGCTCATGCCAAAGCACATCAAGTTTTCTCGAGCAGTGAGTAGCGGGTCTTAGAGTCAGTAAACTTTTTGCTAAGGTAATAGATTGCGTGCTCGTTTCGACAAGACTCGTCCTGCTGACCCAACACACAACCTATTGATCCCTCGAGCACTATGAGGTACATGATTAGAGGTCTCCTTGGAATTGGAGGCATGAGAATAAGAGGTTTTTGCAAGTACTCCTTGATTCTATCGAAAGCTTGTTGGCAGTCACCATTCCATGAGATGGCCTGATTCTTCCTCAACAGTTTGAAAATGGGTTCGCATGTGGCTGTTAGGAGAGATATGAACCTTGCAATGTAGTTCAACCTCCCTAAGAAGCCTCGTACCTCTTTCTCAGTTTTTGGTTCAGGCATCTCCTGAATTGCCTTTACTTTTGCAGGGTCGACCTCAATCCCCCTTTCATTGACAATAAAGCCCAACTGCTTTCCGGAACGCACCCCGAATGTGCACTTGTTCAGGTTCAGTCTCAACTTGAACTTCTGAAGCCTATCAAATAGCTTGTCTAAGTTGACCAAATGTTCCTTTTCTGTTCGTGACTTTGCAATCATGTCATCGACGTGGACCTCAATCTCGTGATGAATCATGTCATGGAATAGAATCACCATCGCATGTTGGTATGTTTCCCTAGCATTCTTCAAACCAAACGGTATGACTTTGTAATAGAAGGTTCCCCATGGGGTAATGAAAGTTGTTTTCTCCATGTCATCCGACGACATTTTGATTTGATTGTAGCCTGAAAAGCCATCCATGAAGGAAAACACAGAGCATTGGGCAGTGTTATCAACTAACACATCAATATACGGCAGCGGGAAGTCATATTTAGGGATAGACCTATTCAAGTCCCGATAGTCTACGCACATTTTGAATTTACCATCCTTTTTAGGAACTAGTACAATGTTTGCAACCCACGGAGGATAGCTCGTCACAGCCAAGAATCCAGCATCAAATTGCTTTTGAACCTCTTCTTTGATTTTGATGGCCATGTTGGGTTTGGTTCTTCTCAATTTTTGCTTTATCGGCAGGCAATCCTCTATGAGAGGTAGCTTGTGCATAACAATATCGGTGTCCAACCCTGGCGTGTCCTGGTAAGTCCGGGCAAAAATGTCAACATACTCTTGGAGCATGGAAATCAAACGGCTCTTGACAGGTCCTTCCAATACGGCCCCGATCTTGAACTCTTTTTTATCTTCTTATGTACCCAAGTTTATCACTTCAATGGCTTCTTCATGCGGCTGAATCACCCTCTCCTCTTGTTTGAGCATTCTGGCTAACTCATCGGGTAATTCACGGTCTTCCTCCCCCTCTTCGTTAGCTTGGTGGATTGGATTATCGAAATCATACTTGGCCATAGCAGAAGAGTTATCTAGGGAATCCAAAGGATTGGTTCTGCACAAGTGATATGCTTATTTCAGAATCCATTTTTTTATGAAAACCACAAGACAAAGCAAAAGAAAAACATTGTCATTTTATTTGTTTTTTGTGAAAAATTTCAAAAAAGAAAGAAAGGGAACACAGTTTGAATGAAAATGTCCTTTATTAATGATAAAATAAACTACATAATATGCAAGGTGGCCCTACAATGAATCCATACACCTTGGGCATAGTGTAGGACTTGACATGCGTATGCTAATGAGAAAACATAGAAAATTACTTTGGCAGGCCAGTGACTTGGATGAAATCCTCGGCGAACCAATTTGTTAAATTTTTCCCTAGGCTGCATGGGCATACCCAGTTGTCGAGATCACCATCATCATCAATAACATCTTCAACGACACAGACTTGATTTGGGTCGATTACTCCCCTGCTCGAGAAACTGACCGTTCTTCTTTGGGATCATGTTGCCTGACCCGGGACATAGCATATCCCAAACTTATCTGCTTTCTTGTCTACCTGGACTAGCTTTCCCCAGCCTTTGGCATTTCCAGCTTCAACCCCCTCCCTGGCCTATTTGTAGGAGGATATAGAAATTTCTAGTCGCTCACTGCTCTTGGTAGCACAATTAGGAACAATGGCACTAATGTTTATGGCTTCGAAGGCTTGGCATAACGTTTCATGGATCTCCCCATCCATTTCAACATACTTAAATGTCGACAGATGGCTAACAAAGATATCCTCTTCTCCACACACAGTAACCACTTGACCATCAACAACATATTTCATCTTCTGATGCAAGGTTGAAGTTACTGCGCTTGCGGCGTGGATCCATGGACGTCCCGGGAGACAGCTTAAAGCTGGCTAGATATCAATGACATAGAATATGCTTTTGAAGACATGTGATCCTATCTTCACTAGAAACTCGACTTCACCAAAGACCAATCTCTAGAACCATCAAAGGTTCTTACCATCAGGTCACTTGGTCTCAAAATTAGCCCGTCTACTTCCAACTTCATCAAAGCTTTCTTTGGAAGTACGTTCAACGAAGAGCCAGTGTCAACTAGCATGTGAGATAACACAAAACCCTTGCACTCCATGGTGATGTGCAAGGCCTTGTTATGATTTCTCCCTTCCGATGTCAATTCTTTGTCCATATAACCCAGTCCATGACTGGCATTGACACTTGTGATCACGGTTTCAAATTGTTTCACAGTTATCTCCTGCGGCACGTAAGCCACCTGTAGAACCTTCAACAATGCCTCACGGTGTGCTGGAAAGCACATAAGCAGTGATAATATTGATATCTTTGAGGGGTGTTTGGTTTAGCTGATCAACCACTTTGTAATCGCTTTTCTTGATGATCCGCATGAATTCTTCGACCTCCTTTTCAAAGGTACTTTGCTCTTATGACGGAATCACCACTTCCTCTGTAGCTACTTATTTCCCTTTAGCCCGTGTTACAGCTTCAGCTTCGTTGTTCGTTCAAAGAGTCTGTGGGGAAAACAGTCGGCCACTTCTGGTGAATCCACCTATTCCACCGATGTTTACAACACTTGGATCAATAACAACTGGGGACTTGTCCTCAACTTTCTTCCCCTGAACATACACATCTGAGTCATAATGCCAAGGCACTGCTCTTTCTCTCTCGTAGGGGACCGTTCCAGGAACTGTGATGGTTACAGGGCTTGTGGTAACAAGCCTTGCCTCTTGCGGTATGTAGATAGTAATTGGTGTTGGATGATAAGGCATTTCCTCTGGAGTGAAATGTATAGTAACAGTAGATACATCGTCGCTTTGGTTGTTAATCTTATCGAACTGCAGCGAGCCCTCATCAATTAAAGCTTAGATGCCTATTTTCATCTTATTACGCCCATTCTCAGAAGTCATACAATCTTCACAATCTTTGCTACATCCAGGAAACACCTGGCCTTTCAGCAATCTTTCTTTGACAACACACACGGAGTCTTCAATTCATTAACATTCAGAATTAGATTCAAGGTTCTTCCTTCCTCAATTCCATTGATCCTTGCCCTCCCATGATCGGGCATGGGGTTATTATTGACATTCGGCAGTGGTGCAAAGTTGATAGTTTTCGTATCAATCAAATCTTGGAATTTCATCTGTAAAGCCCTATACTTCTCGGTTGTGTGCCTCGGGGAACCTGAATGAAAAGCACATCTGGCATTGGCATCGTAGCCCGGTGGTAGAGAGTCCCCAGTGATGGGTTGCAATGTACTTAATTGGATCATGTTTAAGTCCAATAATCTCTGAAGCAGTGCAGTATATGTCATCAGAATGGGCTCAATGACACGACCAGATTGGCGTGAACGTTTTTGATAAGGCCTTTGTTGACGTTGATTCTGTTGATGTGGTTGTTGTTTAGTAGGCCCTGATGGAATGGTAACTGCATTCACCTGATCATAGTGATTCTGACAATTCCGGCCATGGACTCTAATGTAAAAAGCATTAGTTTCGCCTTCTCTCTTCCTCTGGGGACCCGCGTAGGGCTTTCTTCCTCCAGCTGAACTACTGGCACCATCATCTTGAATCTTCCCCATCTTTAGCAAATTTTCTACTATTTCACTAGCAATGACAAGACTAGTCAATTTGGTGGCCGAACAGGAAGCTAGGCGGTCGATAAACACCCCTTGTAAAGTACTCATGAACATATTAGCCATTTCATTCTCTAACAACGGAGGTTGCACTCTTGCAACTAGTTGGCGCCACCTCTTGGCATATTCTTTGAAACTTTCTTTAGCATTCTGTGACATGCTCTGAAGCTGTGTACGGTTTGGAGCCATGTCCAGATTGTACTGATAATGCTTGACAAAGGCTTCAGCCAATTCTTTTCAGCTCCTGATAGAGGTCCTACTCAGCTTCATGTACCATTCTTGGGAAGCTCCGACGAGACTATCCTGGAAATAGTATATCCACAGCTTTTCATCATCGGTATGAGCAGCAATTCAACCGACAAAAGATTAGAGATGGGTCCTTGGGAAATAAGTAACGTACTTGTCAAAGGTGGGAGCTTTGAATTTTTGGGGAATTCTCACCCCAGGCACAAGACCCAAGTCAGTGATATCAAATCCCAGAGAGTTCTGAGATTGAATGGAATGAATTTGCTCAGCCATTTCCTCAAAACGACGATTGACCTCTGCACCCTGTCCTTCCATGTCTTTCAGGATGGTGAACTAATCATCTTGATTATCCACTTGGGGTTGAGGACCACCACCATCATTGACAATAACCTCAGGCTAAGGTTGAGGCCCACCTCCTCCCAGAGTACCAGTACCTCTAGGGCCTCCACCATTGTTGTCCATCATCTCTCGCAGACGCTATTGGTTCTGAATGATGCCAGTTACTAAAGTCATGAATTGGTCCATATGATTACGCAGTTCCGCCAACTCAACTTGCATTTGATCCATGATACGGCCTCTGTTCTTTTTAGTAGGATACTTGCGAACCTTCTTCTTGGAAATAGTGCATGTTATAGAAGAGACGTTAGCAATCTGGGAATGTACCTGCAAAACAAATAAACAAGGTGATATACATGAAATGCAATTCTTTATGCTTTCAATCTTAAGGTTATTTATGCCCCGATTCCGATATTTAATCAAAGAAATCCAGATGGTGTTTTACCCCTGACTTTGAAAAGCCTTTGCATAAAAAACAGATTTGTATAACCGTAATGGCCCAAGTGTCAGTGCATACCAAGAATAGAGAGAGTTAACTAAAATCCGCATAATATATATCAGCCCGCAAGACGAGAATAACAGAATTCCCCATAGGGTATAATTCTTACAAGAGGATATCGAAATGTGAAAGAACAAAGTTGAGATTCCTACAACATGTCTGTAGGTAATCCAAATACAGAGAAATCAAAGCTACTACTTGAGGAGTCAGATCCCTCCTTGTAAGGTCCTGGCTCTAGCTTTCTTGATTCCAGCCATCAACTTGATATCTTCTATCTCCCGGAGTGCCACTTTCAGCGCCTTTTGGCTTTGCTCCAACCAATGAGTCTTGGAAGTCATCTGCAGTTCATATAACGCTTCTCTTTCCTTGTGCTTCTCCTGGTCTTGAATCCTCTGATCTTGCAACCAAGTAAGGGATTGTCTGGCTTCACTGAAATTCTTCTTAGTCTTCTTATAATCTTCCTCTTTTTTAGTATTCATCAGACCTCTCCTTTGAAAGTAAGCTTCTCTACTAGCCAATTCCTTCTCCTTAATCTCCTGAGCGACTTTCATTTTATGCAGCTTTTCTTCTACTTTCTCCTTGGAATAGATCGCACGATGGTACAAGTCGGTCATCTCTGCATTTTCCACCCTTAACTCTTGCAGTTGGGCTTCCAACTTCTTGTAGTCCTCTAAGGAAATAGTGGCCTTAAGCTCGGTCACTAGAAGAACTGGAGGGGAGAATGGCGATAATAGTGCTCGAGCTCTATTCTTCAGCCAAGACACATATTCCGGGAAAGTATGATTGTTACATTTGCCAAAGCTAGCCATGCCTTCTCTTCTGATGCACTTCCAAGCCCCTAAAGCTTTTCTCACCAACGGCATGTTGTCTTTCACCGGAAAGTAAAATGTAGGAGCCAATTTCAACTCTTCTGGGATGTCTCGTAAAGCGTACCCCAATTACCTCCTCAATAAGATTGGGTTGTAGTTGATACCTCCATCCACTCCCAGCAAATCTACACTGAGGTAACTCCCACAACTGGTGATAAAATGGGCACCCTGAAGTCTTGAGTAAACCATTTGACGTCTCTGGCAAACAATTTCTCCAACTTTTGGGCCCAAACCAAAGTATGATCACTAAACACTCTTATGTTAGGTGTAAACACCCCAAATTTGCCCTCAATCGTATCACACCATGGCTTGTGATCTTTCATTTTTGTTTTAACATAAGCATTATATCTCACATTGCATATTTGCTTCACTGCATTAGTTCAAATTCATCTGCATCTAGGGTTTGTGATCTGAGCAATCCAAGGATCCATCTGAGCCATCCCAAAGGCTTCAAGCATTCCAAGAGGGTCCATGTGTGTTCTATCATCATATTATATCCCTCAAAGTTCATGGAAGTCAAGAAATCACAAGAACTGGCAAGGCATGGAAGCAGAGCTAGGGTTTTCACTGCACAGATGACCAAAATTAGGGTTTTGGTTTCAAAGGCCTTAACTCCAAATTTTTGGGTCATTCTTGTTTCTTTTATTATTAAGATGTTATAAGAATCATGTGTACCAAGTTTGATGAAGAAATTCATTGTGGAAGTCATCTATTCACTAGGTAACTTCTTGAGCAAGTTAAGTCAAAATCAGGGCATCTGAGGCCCCCAACAATGGAACCAAAGGAGTATTTTCATCAAATTGAAGTTATATGATCTTTATTTGATCATTGAAGTGCTTGGAGGTTCACAAAATTGAAGAAATTTGAGCTAAACCAAAAGTTGCCAAAAATGGAAATGACTTGTAATGGAAACTTTCCATTTTGGGAAAGTTTTTCAACCTCCTCTTTCTCATCCAAAAATGCTTCAAATGAAAAATTCTTGGTCATGAAAGTTGTAGATTAGGTCTTTCCCTTTTCAAAAAGTACAAGAACATGTTCTAATTCATTATGGAACTCAAGTTATGATCCTTCAAAGTTGGCAAAAATCACATAATTTTCACATTCATGCCAAAGAGGGATTTTTGCAAATCCACTTGCCAAGCCATTTCTTGACCTCTAATGCATCTCTAAACATCATACCATCATAGTGCAACTCATTTAGATCAGAATTGCCCAAGGAACCACAACATTTCATGCCTTGAATCACAAGATAATTCAAAGGGGGCAAAATGCAAAAGTTGCAAAACCACTTAAATCTTTCCCTCCAAGCCATCCAGCTGCAATCTTATGATCCAAAGGCCTTCCACAAAGCCAGCTGAGGCCAGACGTGTCTTGCAACCACTCCTGCCATGACCCATTCCCATAGTACACACAACCTTGACTTTTTGCAAATGAGGCCATGCCAATCAGCATAGCCCACAACAACTCTTCTGGCCTAATACAGCTTCACATACATGCCCTAAGGATCACATTTCATAACATCTTGGAGCTTGAATCAACACACACACTCAGATTCACAAAATCCTCAAGAAACTTCATCTCTTCGAAATTCTCAAACCACTCAGCTAAACTTAAAAATTCTTTCACCAATCATCTCAATACATCCTCCAGATCATTTCCCACCCCTTACACAAGCCTGAAACCCTCTAAAACAAAAACGCGATTTCACCCCCCTCTGAACTGAAACTCCTAAAACAGCCCAAATAAATTCATTCCAAGCATCAAAGCATCCTCAAGAGGTCCATTGGAGTTGATTGGTACCAAGGAGAGGTTCAGATAGCTCAGATTGAGAAAGCTTCATCTCAGGTATCATCAAGAACAAATTTTCCAGAAATCTCTTTTTAGGTTATAGAAATGTTCTTCATGCTTCACTGATCACACTGCACCTTTTATTTTTGAAAATGGTTGAGTATTGAGCTTGTATCGTGCTTCTGAAAATTTTGCAGTTTTTATGTTTTGATTCGTATCTGGATTTTGATGCATGATAAATGTTGTTTGAGGTTTGATTCTTGTTTAGGATGAGTAGGAGAGTGAATCTGGAGAGTTAGAGCTCCTAATTTGGGCTAGGGAGGAAGTTGGAGTTTTGGTCTCGCCGGAGAAGATGACCGGAGCTAGCTCCGGTCACCTGAAAATGTTTAGGGTTAGTAATTAGGGCTAATCTCCCCAGTTTGAATGTGGGCCGTAGGATTAGGATTAGCGCGTATTTGGAGGGTCCGGATCATTTCACTTAAAACCCTAATCTTAATTAATTAATTAAATTAGGTAATTAGTCAGTTTGAATGCCAGCCCTTGGATCTGGCACGCAGTCAATTCCCTCCCTTTTTCTTTTGAATCTCATCCCTCAGATCAGTTGACTTCCTCTTTTATTCATTTTATTTTCTTTTTAATTCATTTCTTTTGCACAATTTATTTAAAATATCAAAAAGCTTTCAAAAAATATTTCCTTTTGCATTTTTGTTTCAAATATTTTTCTTAATCAGAAAATGATTTTTATTTTATTTTTTGCATATAAAAAGTATTTTTAAAATATTTTAATGTTTATTTTAATTAATTAATGAAAATTAATTAATTAAAATAGCATTTAGGTTTCTAAAAATTACCAAAAAATTCATGTTGCATCTTAACACATTTAAAAACATTTTCAAACCCTTCATACAAATTTCTTTTTGGTTTTGATCATAACTTGACAATTTTCTTTGAATTTAGGGTTCATAAAATCACATTTTAAACCCTAACCTTTGAAAAATCTTTTATGCCTAACCATGAAGGGTTTGAAGATGGTTCTTTTTGCATTGTTTTACACATATCATGTAGTATCTAAGACATTTTTGGCATTAATTTATCTTGCATTTTCAATTTGTTCTGACCTCCCCCTTTGGATGGTAACTTATTATAAGTTTAGGGTTCCTTTGAGTTCATTTTTAATTTTTTATCATATCATTTTCTTCTGTTTTGGTCATTTGCATCTCATCCTTTCATGCAACCCTAATTTTGCATCTTTACTTGCATCTTACATTGCATTGCATGAACATATGAACTTGCCATGCCATTCTAAGAATTTGTATGCCATCTTAGACATCTTAATACATTGCTTGAACATTGCTTGATCATTTATTCATACATTTTCTATGCTTTGCATCCATGTGTTTACATGTTTCCCACATGCTTCATTTGCATTTATTCTCTTGCATGATCACACACATGCATCTTGTATGTCTTTGCATCATATCATAGCATCATTTACATCATGTGTATGCTTCTGGTCTTGGTCTTTTCCCTTGCATATGCATTGTTTCATTTCATTTCTTTCCATATGCATCTTGTGCTAACTTTTCAGGTTAATGGTAAGTTGTTTGGGAGGTGTATTTTCCTTCACCTCCCACCTCTTCTCATCTCTTCATATTGCATCCTTGCTGCATTTTTGTTTGTCTTTCAGTGGGCTTGCCTCACTTGTGCTTCTCTTCCTTCCTTCCTTTAAGTTACTTATCTTCTTAGGAAGTAAGAAACTTATTCTTCCTCTTCTCATCTTGCTTCTCCTTGGTGGCTTCCTTGAAGACTTCTCCTTTTAAGCCTCACAAAACCATAGGATGCCTAAGCATGATAACTTCTAGGATTTATAGTTTCCCTTAGACTTTTTCCTTTGAGCCTTCTTTGAGTCTCTCTTATCATGCCATCATTAGAGACTAAACCTTTAAGGTTTTAGGACTTTGGAATTAGGGTTATGCCTGCATCCTTCTCTTAGGATGGAGTGTATAACTTTAATCCTAAGTGTTAAACCCTTAATCTGTTTAAACCTCTTAATCAATCCATCTAATAATTACTAAGACTTCATCTTGTAACTTGGACCTTACATTAGGGTTCTAATTCTTCCTTTATGATTAAGAAGGACAAACCCTAGTGTTTATTGGACAAGTCCCCCTCAAGTTGTCTTACAAACCCTAAAATCCACTTCTTAATCTCATCCCTTAATTGAAATCCACTTAATAAAGGCTTTGTTATATAATGAATTTAATCCCTAACCATGGATAAAGTTGAGGTATCTTCCTCAGCTTAAGTGTTCTCATCTATTATCCTTCTATTAGGATGGTTTAATGTGTTCACTAATCTGTGATTAGAGATTAAACTCATTGCTTAACACTAAACAAAAACCCAAAAACATCTAAATAATCACAAGTAGGTTAATGATCTTAATCCTACATCATCATGGCAATTAAGTTGAGATGCTTATCTCATACTTAAGTATTCTCATTATCCCTAATCAGGGAGGATATAATGAGTTTACAAGCCTTTGATTTAGGCTTAAGCTCATTAACTTATGCAAAACACCAAGAACAATAAAAAAAGTGAAAACACAAAAACAAACAATAATAGTCTCCTTCGGGATTCTTTTCTCATCATCTTCACTCACAAATGAGAACTTGTTTCTTCCGTCTAATGCAAGATAGTTAGCACTCGAGCCAGATGAGTCATACACTTGAGCATAGACAAGCAAGTAGTTCACAGTCAATTCATCTTCAGTCTCTTTGAGTCGAACTACGGTGTTCTGACTTCCTCATTGCACGCAAGGATACGTAGGCATAACTTAACAGTTATCGAACAAAAGTCTCTGTGTCTCCCCCCTCTTTCAGGATTCTTTTCTAAGCCTCAGTTCCTGAGCATTCACCCTTTTGCAGTGACACTTGTAAATCCTCTTCTTTAGCTTTTGCACACAGATAGCACGTACACCTACCCCTTTAAGCATAATATTTTAAGCGTGGATCCCGTCGAGTACGACGGAGAATCTGGGTGCTGATACCTTCCCAGGTTGTAACCAACCCCCTTTCTCAGTTTCTCTGATTCGCAACCGTCTTATCCATCTCATTCCAGGTTTATGCAGCATTACCTTTCCTTCGGGTTAAAAATTCCTAGCTAGCGACTCTTTTCACTTCACCTTTATTTCTCCTTTCGCCGACCGTTCGCGCTTGTACCGGTATGCAAATCTTTGGGAGCGACAGCTTGGCGACTCTGCTGGGTATCCTTATATTGCAACCAGGGCTTCTGGTTCTTTTTTGTGGGTTCTTCCTAGTGCTTGTTTGATTTTTGTTTACAGGGGTGTTATGTGCTACTTGTGCTTATTTATTGCTTTATTTTATTGCTTTTTGTACAGTTTTATTTATTGCTTTCATTTACAGTTTTATGCATTTCATACTGTTATTATCATATCATTAGTGTTGGATCTGTGTTTAACTTGGTGGGAGGGATTGTTGAGTGATTAAGGTTCCATACCAGGGACCTGAGTGACACATAGGCTAAAGTGGCTTCATATTCTTTCTCATTCCATTTCGGTCTGGTGCGGGAATATGAAACACGGTTCAGACATGGGTTTCTTCTTGAGAACTCTGTGCTACGGATTTCCTGTAGTACTAGGGCTATCTGGGAAGCCTGCTAAGTCTAGATGACCTTTTATGACCTTCAGCATCTGAGGTGAATTAGAGGAGGATCTTTTATGGTTATTGTAAACACTGGGTTAGAAGTGTTTACACTTCTCATAACTGATCCAAATCTGAGGATCCTTGTTCTAGAACATTACATGTGAGGGGGTTGGGATGTTTACAGGATTGCAGGAACCCTTGGCCTCATCATACCCTTGTTACTAATGTTTGTTTAAGGTCGTATTTGTTGGACAGTTCTTGTGAAACCCTAGACTTGTGACTCTTTATTTGAGTCCCCCACCTGGTTACTGGTTTTCTAAGCCTCCATCCGGACTTATGAATACCCATGGACCTTATCAAGGCAGATAACAGATCCAGCACTTGATCACAAACCCTTTGCATATCATTCTGCATACATCATTTTATATCATTTAACGTTTTCCTATTTGTTTTACTGGGTATCCACTTTCTTATCTTTGGTTTGGTTTTGACCTGTTCTGCTGCTCAGACTTTCTCAGTTATCTTCTCCAGCACCTTCATCAGTTTGTCTTCATCAGAGACTCTCCACCAGCATTTTTACCAGAGATTCCTCCCAGTTCTCTCCATCAGCTGTCTTCATCAAAGACTCATTTTCAGCACCCTCTTTAGTGGCCTTTATCAGCAGTTACCCTTATTTTTCTTCACCAGCATCCATTGTCAGCATGGACAATTCCATGAAGAGTAACATCACATACCATTTCTTTGAGCCTACTCTGACAGGCATCAGACAGTTCCAGTCTCTCATCACTCCTGATCATGTCCCATTATTCAGGGAGCATTATGGAGGCATATTGGACATGATCATGGACCTGGATGCATCCCAGAGGAGCATGATTCACACCTGTCTCTAGTTTTATGATCCTCCTCTCAGATGTTTCACATTCCCTGATTTTCAGTTGGGACCTCTGCTAGAAGAATTTTCCATGTTGTTAGGTGTCCCTATCAGGAGAGGGATTCCTTTCAACCCTGAGTTGGTTGCTCCCAAGAATGAAGATATAGCTAAGGCCTTGCACTTAGAGCCTACTCTCATTGATCAGAGCATGACCACCAAGGCTGGAATCCCAGACCTTCACTTAGACTTCTTGATCTCTCAGGCCACCCTGCATGCTGCAGCAGGGAAGTGGGATGTTGTCTGTGCACTTCTAGCCCTCAGCATATATGGAGTTATCTTGTTTGCAGACGAGCCAAAGTTTGTAAGCAAGAATGCTATTTACCTGTTCTTATTGAGGAACCCAGTTCCTACCTTGCTTAGAGACTTCTACTACTCAGTGCACCAGAGGAATGAGAAGCAAAGTGGAAGATTGGTCAGATGTTGTGCACCTCTCTATTACTGCTAGTTGTTAAGACATTTGCCAAAGTCAGACACTTTCATGAACCCTCATCAGCCAAGGAACTGGGCTAAAAGATTGATTGCCCTTACATCAGAAGACATCAGATGGTGCATTCAGAGCACCAAGGGCAAAGACATCATTACTAGTTGTGGGAAATATCCTAATGTGCCTTTGATTGGAGTAAAAGGTTGCATCAACTACAACCCTTTGCTTTTTAAGATGCAATTAGGGTATGCTTTGGTTCATCCCCCAAGAGGGCAAGATTTGACTGAAACCCTCTATTGTGACATCCAGCACAACTCAGCTATTGTTAGAAAAGCTTCATGGGCTTGGGACAATATTCAGACTAAGGGGACAGCCATTTTGGGCAAGTGCAATAACATAGCCTCAGCTCAGTATCTTGACTGGTCTCATGTCAGGAGACAGATCACCCGAATGCCATTCACCTTAGAGGATATACCTGGACCATCAGCAGTGCAGCCTGTAGCCACTGTCAGTTTAGAGGAGTTTGAGAAGCTGAAGGAAAGGAATACTCAACTCTCTGAAGCTTTGAAGAAGACCCTCTGGGAGAGGAATGACAGCCGTCTAGATAATGAGAGGTTGGAGAAGCTCCGGATTGAGCACTTGACCAAGATTGAGAAGACGGATGACTACATCAGAAACGCTAGATCAGGAGAGTTAGTACTGAAGAATGCTTGCAAGGAAGCAAAGACTCAGAAGGCTAGAGGTGAGCATTATCTAGAGGAGAGCCAGGCTGGGTGGATCAGGATCACTGAGGCTCGTGCACAGGAAGATCAAAGAACTCAAGCTAACATAGAGCAGTTGGAGGCTAATGAGAAGAATAATTAGGCAGCTCTGATAGCAGCACAGAAGGAGATTTTTGAGTTGAAACTCCGGGCGCGGTTGAAGAGGTCAAAAGATCAGGATAAGCACAAGAACTTGACCAGTGCCATTGCCACCAGGAACCTCCTCATCAGGACTATCACTAAACACCCAGTGGGTCCAGTGACTGAGGCTCTTCTGAAGGAAGTTAGAGAGGATTACTTTGGATTGGATGTTTGATTTATTTGTATTTATACTTCCTTTTATTTGTACTTTTTGATTTTGTTGGTGTATTTTTACCCACCATCGGGGCTTTATTGTAATCAAACTATGTATTTTCACAATTTCTGTAATATATGGTTTGTATTATTTTGTGGGCATTATCTCTCTTCAACATCAACATTTCCTCGAAGTCTGGAAAGGTCAAAACCAAAGAACCAAACCGGATACCCTTGGAAGGCAAATAGGCATCATGCATTGCATACTAACATTTTCTCTTTGTTTTGTAGGTTTTGTTTTATTGTTGTTTCTCACTTTGTTGTTGTCTCAGGAAACATTGCTTGCAGAAGAGTGTTCCCTGTCAATAGAGTGCACCGGTATCCGACAAGAAACAACCTTCCGGATTATAAATGGATCAGGTTCAACAAGACTTGACTGAAGTGAGAGCCCAGATGGCCAATGAGAGGACAGAGATGAGGGCCCAAATGAATCAATTTATGACAGTGATGACTGGTTTAGCTTAGAGCCAGGAGAGACTGAGGGAGTTGGTTGAGCGACAAACTCCTGAGGAACACCATCCAGGTACAGGGGGTACCAGTAACAACGATCACGTGCAACCTCGCACTGATCCCCCAGAGTTTGGACCTCATCTGAACCCAGACATCAATGCCATAAGAAACACCCAAGGTAACACTACTGGAGGAAGGGCCTTGCAGGAGGACCCTCAAGAAGAACAATTACTGTGGTTGGGGCTGGAGACGAAGTTTATGACCGTCGGTTGGATGAAATTGCAGAGAAGCTGAGGTCTCTTGAATCCCAAAACTCTCTAGGTTTTGATGTCATGGACATGGGATTGGTGGAAGGGGTGAGAATTCCTCACAAGTTCAAACCCCCCTTGTTTTGAAAGATACAATGGCACATCCTGCCCACGTACCCATCTTCAGTCTTTCCTGGGGAGATTAAAAGCCTACACCATGGATGAGAAGTTGTGGATGTTTTACTTCGAGGATAGCTTGACAGGGGCATCCCGGGAATGGTATTCTCACTTGACCAGAGCCACAGTAATAAATTGGAAAGACTTGGCTGAAGCTTTCATCCGTCAATATCAGTATAATCTAGACATGGCTCCAAATAGAACCCTACTGATGGGAATGTCACAATCTTCCCGTGAAAGCTTTAGAGAATATGCCCAAAGGTGGAGGCAACTAGCTGCTGCTGTTCAACCCCCAATGTCAGAAAGGGAGATGGCAGATATGTTCATGAACACTCTCCAGGGTACTTATATTGATAGGTTGGCTGCATTTTCTTCCACCAGCTTTGCAGACGTGGTGATAGTTGGGGAAAGAATTGAGAGCTTACTGAAAATGGGGAAGATTTCTGACAATGGTGCAAGTTCAAGTAGTGTAAGGAAGCCATTTGCAGGGCCCCGCAGATCCGGTGAAACAAACTCTATACATGTGGGAAGAGGTAGAACCCAGTATCTGCCAAGATCAGTTTCCGCCATCACTATCCTACTCCACCTCCTCAGTATACTCAACAACCACAACATTTTCCTCAACAACCATAGTTTCCTCAACAGAGATCCTACAACAACAATAACAACAATCAACAACAACGCCCTTTTCAACAGCGGCCATCTCATATCAATAGGGTGATTGACCCTATTCCAATGCCATATGCTACATTACTGCCACAACTCCTAAAGCTCAATTTGGTTGAGTTGAGGACATTGGCTCCACCTGATCCTCAGAACCTTCCAAGAAATTATGATGTCAACGCTAGGTGTGCTTTTCATTCTAATGCACCTGGTCACTCCACGGAAAAATGCAGGGCTCTGCATATGAAGGTCCAGGATCTAGTAGATTCAAAGGCCCTGAACTTTGCACCACCTCCCAACGTCATGAAAAATCCAATGCCAATCCACAGTGGGCCAAGGATTAATGCTATAGAAGAATATTCACCCTTGAGTTTAATTGAATATACTGCAAGTATTCAGACACCTCTGGCAGAGGTTAAAGCCCAGCTTTTGAAATGCCAAGTGTTTCCAAGTTGTGAGGCCTGTTGTGAATCTTGCAAGGTTTCTGAGAATGGGTGTGAAAGCTTGAGAAATGGCATCAATGGCTTGATCAAAGAAGGCATTCTGCAAATAACCACAACAACTTCTACAACACCAGCAACTCTTTTGTCAACAACAAGTGATTCTCCTACAACTGCAACAACCATTGTTCCTACCGATTCATCTACAAATTCAGCAACCATTTCTTCATTCACTTCAACAAACAATAGTTCCATTTCATCTCCTTCAACAACTCCAGCAACCACCAACAATGATGTCTCCACAGTTATTATCTATTATGACCCTACAACGGTCCCAAATTCCAGCAACTTTCAACAACAATCTCAGCAACAGTTTCAACAACAAACAAGCTTCAATTCATCACCTCCAACATCCACAAGAAGTCTTGTCACCATTTTCTATGATCCACATACAATAACGGTTCCAACCCCAACTGAAGTTAGCCCAGTTACCATCACGGTACCGGGGCCTATTCCATATGATAAAGACAGTGTTGTACCATGGCATTATGGTGCTGACCTTTACTGCAACAGAGAAAAATTCCTTCTTGAATCTTCAGTTCCTACTCCCCAAGTGGATAATGTCGGGGGAGGCGGAGGCTTCACCCTGTAAACACCCCAAATTTGCCCTCACCCATTCACACCATGGCTTGTGATCATTTCATATGCATAAACTCAATCATAGCATCTCATATCACAGTTTTGATTCACTGCATAGATTCTAAGTCATCTGCATCTAGGGTTTGTGATCTGAGCAATCCAAGAGCTTCTTGAGCCACTCCAAAGGCCATCAATCATTTCAAAGGGATCCATGTGTTCTTATATCATGTTCCATCCTTTCAAAGTCAAGATTTCAAAAGAATCACAAGAATTGAGGTTTGCATGGAAACAGGGCCAGGCTAGACTGCATAGTTGACCTAAAATTAGGGTTTTAGTTTCAGAGGCCATAACTCCAAATTTTTTGGTCATTCTTGTTTCCATTGGTCTCTATATGGTATAGGGAGTATGCATATCAATTTTCATGAAGAAATTCCATGGGGAAGTCATCTGATCAAGAGTTGACTTTCTGGACAAGTCAGTGCAAAATCAGGGCATCTGAGGCCCCCAATGACCCAACCAATGGGTGATCTTCATCATTTTGAGTATATATGATCTTTATTTGATCATGGAAGAAGGTTGAAGTCCACAAAAATCAAGAATTTGGAGTTTTTGCAAATGTTGACTTTTTGGGCATAGTTGACTTTTCAAGAATGTGTCATTTTAGGTCACTTTTCAAGCCTTGATTCTTGATCCAAAATGCTTCAAATGGAAAAACTTTGGTCATGAAAGTTGTAGAATACATCTTTCCCTTTTCAAAAAGTACAAGAACATGATCTAATTCTTCTTGGATCAAAAGTTATGGTGTGACAAAGTTGGCCAAAATCATTGATTTTCAAGATGTGCACCAAATGTGAATTTTGCAAAATCATGAACCAAGGCTGTTTGTAACCTCTAGTTGACATCAAACCATGACACAAACATTCCATGAGCTCTAAAAATCAGAATTGGACCAAAGTTTCTCATGTCCATGGTTTGTGTAACAAGACTTTTTCCATGAAGTGCCAAAGGTAACCAAGTTGCAAAACCATCATGATGCTTCTCACCACTTGCTGCATTGGCCTTTGAACCATTCTAGCCTTCCATACCCACCATGCTGCGCCAGCCCTAGACCTTGTACCAAGCTAGAACCAAGCCATACCTCTCTTACACAAAAAGTGGACTTTTGGCAAAAGCAAACATCCCAATCACCACAGGCCATGTCACATCCTCTGGCCACTTGCAATTGTTTATACTTTCCATCTGCTAGCAAAACATATCAAGAAGCAAGGCTGAAAGAGATCACAACATCACATGCTCAAAAACACTCCATCAAGCAAAACTCTTCGAAACTCTCTGCCCAGCTCTCAAACACCCAAGCCAACTTCACTAATCATCTCACCTTGCCCCATTGAGTAGAAAGCAACAAAGAACCAAGCCTGAAACAAGCCATAACACCACTTCACCATTTTCACCCCAAACTACAGTTTCCTTCGAAACACCTTCCACAGCTCACAAACATCCAAACCAACTCCATAAACCTTCTCCACTCATCATCTGGACCACAAACAACCCTTCACCATTGCCAGAAACAGCCTGAATCAACATTGCCATTTCCAACTGAGCTTGAGCAGAAGCTTTTCAAACTCTTCATCCAGCCAACATAAATTGCCCCCAAGCATTCAAGCACCATCAAGAGGTCATAAGGAGCGGATTTCACCAAAAGGGGAGGTCAGAAAGTAGCTGGAGTGAAAGCTTCGAATCTCAGGTAGCTCAAGAAATATTTTTCCAGAAATCATTTTTTAAGTTCCAAACTTGTTCTCCATGCTTCACTGATTATCCTGATGCTTTTAGTTTTGGAAATGGTGATGAAATGAGGATTTAATTGATCTCTGAAACTCTGTGACCTAAAAATTTGTTTTGCTCGATTCATGAGTTTGGGAAAAAATAAATTTGTTCTGATTTGGGGTTTTTGTTCGTGAGTGAGTGGGAATCATTTCCTTGTTTTTAGATTTCATTTTAGTTAGGTTTTGAGAGAGTTTGGAGATTTTCAGGTGGGGTTCCCACCGGAGAAGACGACCGGAGGTCTTCTCCGGCCACCTGAAAATGATTAGGGCATAATCCCAGTCATTAAGTGCATTTGAATCTGGGACGTTGGATGCGTTGAAAAAGTTGACTTCGCGCGCGTGTGAATGGCTAGGATGCAGTCATTAAACCCTAATCAGCATTATTTATTTAATTAATTGAGATTAAATCAGTTTGAATATGGGCCATAGGATGGCGCGCGCAGTCAACGTTTTCAAACCCAGACTCAATCCTGGCCCTCCATCCTGCATACTTCATTTTAAATTCATTTATTTTCATTTCTTTTTCATTTAACTTGCATATTTAATTTAAAATAGTAAAAAATGTTTAAAAATTATGAAACTTTTTCCCATGAGTTTTATTAATTTTTATGACACAAAAATATTTTCATTTTTATTTTTATCATTACAAAAGTATTTTTAAATATTTAAAAGATTATTTTTAATTGATTAATGGAAATTAATTTATTAAAAATACTTTTAGGTATTTAAAAATCACCAAAAAATTCATGAAATGTTCTAAGACATTTAGAAACATTGTCCAACCTTCAAACCAAATTTCTTTTTTGATCTTGATGCATTTTAAGAATTTCTCATTGAATAAAAATCATTTTTATGCATTAATTTGATCCAAAGTTCAAAAAATTATTTCTGCCTATCCATGAAGAGTTGGACATTGATTCTTCTTGCATTGCATTGTGTTTAGCATGTAGTTTTTGAGATAAAATGGCCATGATCTGATTCCTCATTTTCAATTTGTTTGATAATTTTCTTGTTTAGGAACCCTAAAAACCCTAATAACTTGTAAAATTCATATCTTGGGTTAGGTTAGGAGTTGAGACCTCTCCTTTGGGCATTGGGTTAGTATAGGATTAGGGGTCCTTTGTGTGGCATTTTCCATTTTTTATCTTAGGGTTTGCTTCTGTTTTTGGTTTTTGATTGATGAATGATTCATAAACCCTAATTTGGGCTTCCATATGCATCCATTTTGCATTCTCTTGCATAACATGACTTGCCATGACATTTCAAGCATCCATGTGATTCATTTGACATCATAAGACATAGTGAAAGCATGTTTGATCATTGCATCATGTATTTGCCATGTTGTATGCCATGTGCACTTCATAACTTTTCATATATGTTCATGGTTCCCAACTTGCTTCATTTGCATTCATGAACTTGTATGATCATTTCCATGTGTTGCTTCATGTTTTTTAGCATCTCATAGCATCATTAGCATAATGTACATGCTTCTGGTTTTGCTTCCCATCATGTCATCTTATCCCATTTTGCATTGCATTGCATTTCTTTTCTAATCTTTCAGGTGGTAAGTGATGTTGAGAAGTGAATTTGCCTTCACTTCTCATAACTTTACTTGTCATCTCTCTTGCATCCATTGCTGCATTTTTGTTTGTGTTTGAGTTTGTGCTTGCTCATTTTTCTTCTTCTCACTTTCTTTCTTCAAGTGACTTGATTTCTTGAATGAAGCAAGTTGCTTTGCTTCTCTTGATCCTTTCATCTGCTTCCTGGTGGTTCCATTGAAGACTTCCCTTGAAAACCTCACAAACCTTAGGAACAACCAAGCATGACAATGATTAGGGTTTTGATTAGTCTCCCCTCATAGTTTTACCTTTGTGTCTCTTTTGAGTCTTCTTTTCTCATCTCATAATCAGGGACTAAACCCTAAAGGCTTTAAGGCTTTGTGATTAAGTTTATGCCTGCATCCTTCTCTTAGGATGGAGTGTATAACTTTAATCCTAAGTGTTAAACCCTTAATGTGTTTAACTCTCTTAATCAATTCACTTAATAATCATCAAGACATCACACTTGTAACTTGGGCCTTGCATTAGGGTTCTAATTCTTCCTTAATTGGTTAAGAAGGACTAACCCTAGTGTTAATGGACAAGTCCCCCTCAAGTTGTCTTACAAATCATAAAATTCACTTCATCATCTTACCATTAACTAAAATCCACTTAATAAAGGCTTTGTTTTGTCATGATTTTAATCCCTAATCATGGATTAAGTTGAGGAGCTTTCCTCAGCTTAAACATTCTCATCTATTATCCTTCTATTAGGATGGTGTAATGAGTCTGTTTAATCCTTGATTGTGGCTTAACCTCATTACTTAACACTAAACAAAAACCACCAAAAACATCTAAATAATCACAAGTAGGTTAATGATCTTAATCCTACACCAAAGGTGATTAAGTGTGAGAATCTGACTTCACACTTAAGGTATTCTCATTACCCCTAAACAGAGGGAAGATGTGATGAGTTTACTAAATCCATTGGTTTAGACTTAAGCTCAGTAACTTATGACAAAATCCAAAAACAATAAAAGACTGAAAACACAAAAACAAACAATAATCGTCTCCTCCAGGATTCTTTTCTCATCTCATTCACTCACAAACGAGAACTTGCTTCTTCCGTCTAATGCAAGACAGTTTGCACCTGAGCCAGACAGGTCATACACTTGAGCATGGACAAGTAAGCAGTTCATAAGTCAATTCATCTTTAAGTCTCTTTGGGTCGAACTACGGTGTTCTGACTTCCTCATTGCACGAGAGGATACGTAGGCATAACTTAACAGTTATCGAACAAAAGTCTCTGTGTATTCCCCCTCCTCCAGCTTTATTCTTTTAAGCCTCATGATCTTGAGCATCTCATTCTTATTCCTGCACTGACACTGTATATATTACATTTCACACTTCTTACACTGACACCTGTACATTCTTTTCCAGCTATTTGTCACACAAATTGCACTGACACTACCCCTTTAAAACACAAATCTTTTAAGCGTGGATCCCGTCGAGTACGGCGGACAATCTGGGTGCTAATACCTTCCCAGGTTGTAACCAACCCCCTTTCTCAGTCTCTCTGGTTCGCAACCGTCTTATCCATATCTTTCTAGGTCTATGCAGCATTGCCTTTCCTCCGGGATAAAAATGCCTAGATGGCGACTCTATTCATCTCCAGTGAGTTCACGGCTGTGTGTTCTCACTGCCCCCTTCGCCGACCGTTCACGTCTGTACCTTTATTTGGGCCTGGTCCCATTTATCGGGAGCGACAGCTTGGCGACTCTGCTGGGGAACCTTATACTGCAACCAGGGCTTCTGGTTCTTTTTGTGGGTTCCTCCTAGCGCTTGTTTGATTTGTGTTTACTGGGGTGTTATGTGCTTATTTGTGTTTGTGTATTTATTTTGTACAGTTTTGTTTATTGCTTTCTTTATAGCTTTATGCATGTATTATCATATTGTCATACTGTGCTGCTGGCTGGATCTGGTTTTACCTTGGTGGGTGGGGTTCTATTGAGAGTTAAGGTCCTATACCTGGGACCTGAGTGACACCTAGGCTAGAGTGAATCATATTCTTTCCCATTCCATTTCGGTCTGGTGCGGGAATATGAAACACGGTTCAGATATGGGTTTCTTCTTGAGAACTCTGTGTTGCAGATTTCCTGCAATGCTAGGGCTATCTAGGAAGCCTGCTAAGTCTGGATGACCTTTAGTATTGACCTTCAGAAACTAAGGAGAATTAGAGGAGGATTTTTTATGGTTATTGTAAACACTGTACCTCCGGGTTAGAAGTGTTTACACTTCTCATAACTGATCCAAGTCTGAGGATCCTTGTTCTAGAACACCACCTGTGAGGGGTTTGGGCTGTTTACAGGTTTGCAGGTACCTTGACCTCAGAATACCCTGTTACTTTGTTTAAGAGTACTCCATTTTGGGACAGTTCTTGTGATTCTTAAACCCTGGACATGTGGCTCTTTATTTGAGTCCCCCACCTTGGTTACCGGATTTATAGACCTCCATCTGGTATTCTTGAATATGTCTTGGACTTATATCAGGGCATTTTGATCAGATCCAGCTCAGTCACAGACCTTTGCATTTCATTTGCATACATAATCATTGCATCATTTTGACATTTGCTTATTTGTGTTTCAGGGTATCCATCTTCATTTGGTTTTGGTTTTGACCCCATCTTCAGTATTGACCTATCTTCATCAGCACCTGCATCAGTTATCAGCTATCTACTTCAGCTATCACCTGCACCAGCCAATCAGTGGCCCTTTCTTCAGTGTCATCATCAGCACCTATCTCTACTCAGTCTTCAGCATCATGGCCCCTAAAAAGAGCAATATCACCTATCACTTCTGTCGCTCCCGAAGATTTGCATCCTGGTACAAGCGCGAACGGTCGGCGAGAGGGAACAGTGAGAACACACAGCCGTGAACTCACTGGAGGATGAAAAGAGTCGCCAGCTAGGCATTTTTATCCCGGAGGAAAGGCAATGCTGCATAGGCCTGGAAAAAGATGGATAAGACGGTTGCGAACCAGAGAGACTGAGAAAGGGGGTTGGTTACAACCTGGGAAGGTATTAGCACCCAGATTGTCCGCCGTACTCGACGGGATCCACGCTTAAAAGATTTGTGTTTTAAAGGGGTAGTGTCAGTGCAATCTGTGTGTAAAAGAGCTGGAAAAGGATGTACAGGTGTCAGTGTAAGAGAAGTGAAGTGTATAATGATGTGTCAGTGTAAGAATGAGAATGAATTGCTCATGATAATGAGGCTAAAGAATAAGGCTGGAGGAGGGGGAATATACAGAGACTTTTGTTCGATAACCGTTAAGTTATGCCTACGTATCCTCTCGTGCAATGAGGAAGTCAGAACACCGTAGTTCGACCCAAAGAGACTGAAAGATGAATTGACTTGTGAACTGCTTGCTTGTCTATGCTCAAGTGTATGACCTGTCTGGCTCAGGTGCTAACTGTCTTACATTAGACGGAAGAAGCAAGTTCTCGATTATGAGTGAATGAGATGAGAGAAGAATCCCGAAGGAGACGATTATTGTTTGTTTTTGTGTTTTCAGTCTTTTATTGCTTTTTGGAATTTGTCATAAGATAATGAGCTTAAGTCTAAACCAATGGATTTAGTAAACTCATCACATCTTCCCTCTGATTAGGGGTAATGAGAATACCTTAAGTGTGAAGTCAGATTCTCACACTTAATCACCTTCGGTGTAGGATTAAGATCATTAACCTACTTGTGATTATTTAGATGTTTTTGTGATTTTGTTTAGTGTTGAGTAATGAGGTTAAGCCATAATCAAGGATTAAACAGACCCATTACACCATCCTAAAAGAAGGATAATAGATGAGAATGTTTAAGCTGAGGAAGACTCCTCAACTTAATCCATGATTAGGGATTAAACCCATGACAAAACAAGCCTTTATTAAGTGGATTTTAGTTAATGGTATGATGATGAAGTGAATTTTATGGTTTGTAAGACAACTTGAGGGGGACTTGTCCATTAACACTAGGGTTAGTCCTTCTTAACCACTTAAGGAAGAATTAGAACCCTAATGCAAGGCCCAAGTTACAAGTGTGATGTCTTGATACTTATTAAGTGAATTGATTAAGAGATTTAAACACATAAAGGGTTCAAGACTTAGGATTAAAGTTATACACTCCATCCTAAGAAAAGGATGCAGGCATAACCCTAATCACAAAGTCTTAGAGCCTTTATGGTTTAGTCTCTGATTATGAGGTGAGAAGAGAAGACTCAAAGAGAGACACAAAGGTAAAACTATGGGGGAACTAATCAAAACCCTAATTCATTGTCATGCTTGGATGATCCTAAAGTTTGTGAGGTTTGCAAGAATAATCTTCAAAGGAGCCACCAGGAAGCAGATGAATAAGATCAAGAGAAGCAAAGTGACTTGCTTCATTCAAGAAGTCAAGTCACTTGAAGAAAGAAATTGGGAAGGAGAAGAATGAGCAAGCTCAAACTCAAACACAAATAAGAATGCAGCCATGGATGCAAGAAAGATGAAAAAGAAAAGTTATGAGAAGTGAAAGCAAATCCACTTCTCAAGTTTACTTACCACCTGAAATGTTAGAAAGAAATGCAATGTAATGCAAGATGAGATGAAATGATATGATGCAAAGCAAAACCAGAAGCATGTTGATGATGATTATGATGTTATGAGGTGCTGCAAACATGAGGCAAGACAATGGGGATGTTCATACAAGATCATGAATGCAAATGATGCAAGTTAAGGAGCATGAACAAACATGAAAAGCTATGAATCATACAAGACAAATGACATGGAAAATATGTAATGCAATGATCAAAGATGCTTTATACATGTCTTAAGATGTCAAATGAATCATAAGCATGCACAAAATGCAAAGATAAGTCATGTTATGCAAGGAAGTGCAAGAGGGATGCAAATGAAAGCCTAAATTAGGGTTTATGGATCAAACATCAAACACAAACCAAAAACAGAAGCAAAGCCCATGATAAAAAATGAGAAATGGCACCCAAAGAAACCCTAAACCTATGATGAACCACTGCCCAAAGGGGAGCTCTCAACTCTCAACCAAACTCAAGTTATGATTTTTCTAAGTTATTAGGGTTTTTAGGGCTCCTAAACAAAAGAAATGCCAAACAAATTGAAAATGCAAGGACAATTCATGGCCTTTTTATCTTTGAAAATACATGCTAAACACAAAACAATGCAAGAAGAACCAATGTCTCAACCTTCTTCAAAAGGCAGAAATGAATTTTCAAACTTGTGATCAAAATAATGCATAAAAAATGATTTAATTCAATGAGAAATTCTTAAAATGCATCAAGATCAAAAAAGAAATTTGGTTTGAAGGTTGGACAATGTTTCTAAATGTCTTAAAACATTTCATGAATTTTTTTGTAATTTTTAAATACCTAAAAGTATTTTTAATAAATTAATTTTCATTAATCAATTAAAAATAATCTTTTAAATATTTAAAAATACTTTTTAATGACAAAAAAATAAAATAAAAATATTTTTGGGTTTTTAAAATTAGTGAAACTCTTGACAAAAAGTTTCATAATTTTTAAAACATTTTTGCTATTTTAAATAAATTGTACAAAACAAATGAGAAAAAAATGAAATAAAAAATAATGAAAATGAGAAGTAATCCAAATGAGAGGCTGAGATGAGCTGCTGGGTTAAAAGGGGTTGACTGGGCGCGCATCTGGACGGCCCAGATTCAAACCAACCTAATCCTGATTAATTAAATATTAATTCATAATTAAAACTTAATGAAAAGATCCTGGCCTTCTATTCACGCGCGGGAAATGGAATCCAATGGCTCACGTTCAAACTCAGTGCCCTAACCCTAATTAAAAATTAATCACTCTCAGGTCACCGGAGACGAGCTCCGGTCGTCTTCTCCGGTGACCTTCTCCCCTGAAAACTTCAAACTTCCTAAAAACGTAACAAAAATGAAATCTAAAAACTGGGAAATGTTCCCCACATCCTCACGAATCAAACCCCTAACCTAAAACAAATTTATATTTTGTAAACAAGCTGAATCGAAGAAAGAAAGTTCTAGGGCACGCGAGCTTCAGAAGCAAATTAAATGCTCAAATCACAACCATTTCAAAAACTAATGGTACCAGAATGATCAGCAAGGCATGAAGAACAAATTTGTAACAAGAAAAATCATTTCTGGAAAAATAAATTTCAGGCTACCTGAGATTTGAAGCTTTCCACTTGAGGACTTTCTGGCCTTCTCTTTATGTGCAATCTACTCCTTAGAACCCCTTGATGATATTTGAGAGCTCAAAATGAGTTTGAGTTGGCTGGATGATGAGATTCGAATGCTCCTGCTTCAAGCTCAGCCAACAATGGCTATGGTGATTCTGGCTCTTTCAGGTCATGGTGAATGATGGTTTGAGGTCTGAATGATGTATGGAGAAGCTTTGCAAGGTTTGTTTGGCTGTTTGTGAGCTAGGGAAGGAGATTCGAAAGCAACTGCAGAAATGGAGTGAGAAATGGCAGTGGGATCTCTTGGCTGTTTCAGGCTTGTGCTTTGGGTGGTTTGAGGTCTATGGAGCCAGGTGAGATGATTGGTGAAGTTAGCTTGAATGTTTAGTGGCTGTGGAGAAGAATTCGAAGCAAGTTGCAAGATGGGAGGTTTTTGTGAATGTTGTGAATGAGGAAGCTTCAGCCTTGTGTGTTATCATGTTTTGCTTGCAAATTGTTTGTATAAACAATGCTGATTGGCTTCTTGATGTGACTTGTGCTTTTGTGATTGGTAAGTTTGCTTTTGCCAAAAAGTCAACTTTTGTGTAAGTGAGGCATGGCTCAAAGTCTAGGCAAGTACAAGGCATGGGCTGGCGCAGCAAGGATGAGGGAGAGGTCTAGCAAAGCTCAGCAGCCAATGTATCAAGTTGGTGAAGTGATCATGATGGTTTTTGCAAGTTGTGACATTTTGGTTCACATGTGATAAAGTCTTGTTACACAAACCAAGCCATGAGCAAATTTGATCCAATTATGATTTTTAGGACTTAGAGAATGTTTGTGTAATGGTTTGAAATGAATTAGAGGTCACATGATGCATTGGTCCAAGATTTTGCAAAGTTTCCAAATGAGGCATGCCTTGAAAATTAATGATTTTAGCCAACCTTGCATGGCCATAACTTTTGATCCAAGAAGAGTTTGATCATGTTCTTGTACTTTTTGAAAAGGGAAAGATGAGATCTACAACTTTCATGACCAAAGTTTTTCCATTTGAAGCATTTTTGGATCATGAATCAAGGCTTGAAAAATGACCTAAAATGATGCATTCTTGAAAAGTCAACTATGCCCCAAAAGTCAACATTTGCAAAAAACCCTAAATTCTTGATTTCTATGAACTTCAATCTTCTTCCATGATCAAATAAAGACCATATACACTCAAAATGATGAAGGTCACCCATTGGTTGGGTCATTGGGGGCCTCAGATGCCCTGATTTTGCACTGACTTGTCTGAAAAGTCAACCCTTGATCAGATGACTTCCCCATGGAATTTCTTCATGAAAATTGATATGCATACTCCCTATACCATATAGAGATCAATGGAAACAAGAATGACCAAAAAATTTGGAGTTATGGCCTCTGAAACCAAAACCCTAATTTTCAGTCAACTGTGCAGTTCATCCTGGCTCTGCATCCACTCAAACCCTAGTTCTTGTGATTCCTCTGCATTTTTGACTTTGAGGAGATGAAATATGATATAGGAACACACATGGACCCCTTTGAGTTGATTGGTGGCCTTTGGAATGGCTCAAGATGCTTTGGGATGGCTCAGATCACAAACCCTAGGTGCAGATGCTTTAGAAACTATCCAGTGAAACAAAAATGAGATGTGAGATGATATGATTGTACTCATGCATATGAGATGATCACAAGCCATGGTGTGAATGGGTGAGGGCAAATTTGGGGTGTTTACAGCTGCCCCTATTCAAACATGAGTTAGCTGTGTAGGTTGTAAGCGACGGCTTAACAGGCCAAACAAGATAACTTGTGGTTGAATACCAAAGACAGTCCAAAATTTGCACTCACAGCAATGAAGAAGAAAAGGGATATATATTGTAAATGAAAAATAAAGTATATTGTAAAGTGTGGGCGACGGAGGACGACCGTCGAGTAGAGGACGACTGCTGGGTAAGGTGGTATGTGAAGCAAAGCGATGACGGGGACGGCCGACATGCTGGTAAAGTGTATAAAGCAATGACGGGGATGGCCGACATGCTGGGGATAAAAGGTAAAGCTAAGACGGGGACGGCCGACTAGCTGGGAAAAATAGGATATTATGATGGGGACGGCCATCAAGATAAAGTTGCAAAATTCTGAGGATTAATGAAACATGACGGGGACGGCCATTAAGTTCATAAAGGTAAAGTAACCAACGATGGGGACGGCCATCGGGCTAAAGAAGGAAAAGGGACCACGACGGGGACGGCCATCGGGTTAAAGAATGAATGAAATAAACAGATGATGGGGTACGGCCATCAAAGGTGAAGGACGATCACCTAGCAGGGGACGGCTGCTCTGTTGGGCATAAAAGAAATATGATGGGGACGGCCATCAAAGGTGGAGGACGACCACCTGGCAGGGTACGGCTGCCGAAAATATCAACGATGGGGACGGCCATCGGATAGAAAAGGTCAACGATGGGGACGGCCATCGGACGAGCAAGATGGAGGACGACCATCAAGAAGTGGAGGACGACCACTCAGCAGGGGACGGCTGCTCTCGAGGTTTATCATAACACAGGACGAGTGTTAGATAACCAAAATCAACAATGGGGACGGCCATTGGATAAAGTGATGAAGGACGATCATCAAAAGGTGGAGGACGACCACCTAGCAGGGGACGGCTGCTAAAATCAACGATGGGGACGGCCATCGGATGAGCATGATGGAGGACGACCATCAAGAAGTGGAGGACGACCACTCAGCAGGGTACGGCTGCTCCCAAAGGTATCATAACACAGGACGAGTGTTAGATAAAAGAAAATTTGTTGGTGATCTACTGGGGATAATGTAAACACGGACGAGCGTTTACATCCAGGAAACAAAAGGTATAAGTGTTTGGTATTGTGTATAGATTAAAGATGCGGACGAGCATCCTTAAGACTATGATACGGACGAGTATCATGCAGAAACAAACTGACACATGTTCTGAGATGATGATACGGACGAGTATCAACAAAGAACAAGGACTACCGTCGACTCTGTGGGGATATAAGTGATGATGTATACAAGATACGGACGAGTATCTGTATAAATGTACCATGAGTAGTATGAGTATTGTATATAAGATGAGTGTTTATCTGCTGGGGAGAGTGACACGGACGAGTGTCAAGAGAGAACAATATAATATGAACAAGTATCTGCTATACAAAGTCTAGGCGACTGCGCTGGGGATATGACACGGACGGGTGTCAAAAAGGGTGTATGTATAGGTATATGTGAGTGCAAAGAGGACCTCTTTGGCTTTCTGCTGGGATATGACACGGACGGGTGTCAGGATGTATCTGTAGTACGGGTGATTTGTTTGTTGAGTATATTCAGGCGACCTGCGGGGAAAGATGACACGGACGGGTGTCAAAAGGTGTATATACGGGTGTTTGTGAATATGAGGCAACTGCTTTTGCTGGGACTCTGATGGGGATTCTGGGGGAAAGTAATCTGTATCCTGATGAATGGTTACTAGTCACAAGCGTTCAATTCACAACATGATTTATGATTATGTTATGCATTTGATTTTTGCCGTAATGCTCCGTATTAGACGGAATGCTACGCTCTGGGGGGTGAATATGATGCGGATGCCATGATTATGCAAAGGGGCACAGATTCGGGATTCGGATCCCATTGCTGCGAAGATCTCTGGTCGATCTGCTTGAAATGGACGTCCCAGCTGGGTATGAGATCATTGGTAGATCTAATGGTATATCTTCTTGGGGGATATAGGTCACTGATTGACATATCCTTATAAATGAGAAACCCAGCTAGGGTTTGTAGAAGCTTCTGTACTCTGTTGTGATCTCTTCATGTGTTGCTCTTCTGGATAAAGGCTTGAAGCTCTGTGGGGAGATGATTCCCTGATTTCTGCATTCTGCTGAGGAAGAATAGCAACTCGGCTGGGGAAGTGAGAGGCAACTCAGCTGGGGAGAGCAACAAGAGGCAACTCAGCTGGGGATATAGCATCCTGTTTGTTGATTTGGCAACTTTGCTGGGGAAGGCAATGGGGAGCTACTCAGCTGGGGAAAGAGCATTTCGGATACTGAGATTGGGTGTATGCTGATTTGGCAGCTCCGCTGGGGAAATGGGCACCCTCCAATGCCACGTGAGTTGATAATGATTCGCCAGTTTGCTGAGGCGTAACTTGCATGCCCCAGGTTGCATTCTGGATACCTGCAATCCTGCAAAGGTAAAGAAACGTACAAAAGGTCCCGAGGTATCCCTCACTGGATTCCGTCACAGGAGATAAGTACTTTCGAGAATAATCACATTCCCTGTAAGCATGTGTTTTTATTTTTTAGAGAACGGCATCTGTACTTATGCAATTGTATTTTTAGAGATATCAGACGACTCTTTGCAAAACATAAATGTGAAACGAAGCATGACTGAAAATCTGATTTTATTAATTCATGTGCCCTGAATTGGCAATGATACAGTCAAAGAAACACATCTCCTGAAATGAGGAGATTGTTACAAATTGAGAAATAAGGTGCTGGCGATGCTGACGACGCTTTGAGGAGCTTCCTCTCCTGCTATGACTCGTATGACAATGACGTTCTTCTCGTCTTGCTTTCTGGAGAGAGTTGATTCTGATTGAAGCTTGATCCTTTGGAGCTTACCAAGTTGTAGGTGATACAGATGAATTCAGAATGCAGTTGTTCGCTTATTCCCTTGTTTTGCATGGATCGCCCTTTCGGGTTTTCAATCCATCGGGATACCCATTTTTGCCTGAGCTGTCCAATGAGGCTTTTCAACTCAGCGGGTGTACATTTTTCATTTATTTCCCTTACTTTTGCCCGAGTCTTTTATTCTGTTTTTGACTCGCCGGGATGCCCTATTTTTGCCTGGATTTACATTCTGTTTTTATGTCCAGCGGGTCATTTTATGCGAAGTATTTTTTAACTGCATCTGAATTCACAGGGGACGGGAAATCTTCACCATCCATGGTGCTGAGCATCAGTGCTCCACCGGAGAAAACTTTCTTTACAACAAATGGTCCTTCATAATTTGGAGTCCACTTGCCCCTGTGGTCTGTATGAGGAGGGAGGATTCTTTTCAGCACAAGATCCCCTACTTGGTACTCTCGATGCCTGACTTTCTGATCAAAGGCTCTCTTCATTCTTTTCTGATATAACTGCCCATGGCAGATTGCAGCCAATCTTTTCTCTTCGATCAGACTCAGTTGTTCGAATCGGGACCGAACCCATTCTGCTTCACTCAGTTTAACATCCATTAATACCCGTAACGAGGGTAATTCAACTTCAACAGGTAGGACCGCTTCCATACCATATACAAGCTGATACGGTGTTGCCCCAGTGGATGTTCTGATTGATGTGCGATACCCATGCAAGGCAAATGGTAGCATTTCATGCCAGTCTTTGTATGTGACTACCATCTTTTGCACAATCTTCTTGATATTCTTATTTGCTGCCTCAACAGCGCCGTTCATCTTTGGCCTGTAAGGAGAAGAATTGTGATGTTGGATCTTGAAGTCCCGGCACAGTTCTGCCATCATTTTGTTGTTTAAATTGGAACCATTATCAGTAATGATTCGCTCGGGCACTCCGTACCGACAGATGATATCTCTCTTCAGAAATCTGGCTACCACTTGTCTTGTAACATTAGCATATGAGGCTGCTTCAACCCACTTTGTGAAGTAGTCAATGGCGACCAGGATGAATCTGTGACCATTTGAAGCAGTCGGCTCAATCTTGCCAATCATATCAATGCCCCACATAGCAAAGGGCCATGGTGAAGACATGATGTTCAAAGGATTGGGAGGCACATGCACCTTATCTGCGTAGATCTGGCATTTATGACACTTTCTGGCATAGGCACAACAGTCTGCATCCATTGTGATCCAATAATAGCCTGATCTTAATAACTTCTTAGCCATGGCATGCCCTCCAGCATGGGTACCAAAAGATCCTCCGTGCACTTCATGCATCAGCAAATCTGCTTCCGTCCTGTTAACACATCTGAGGAGTACCATGTCAAAGTTCCTCTTGTATAAAGACCCATCAGCGTTCAGAAAGAAACTTCCAGCAAGCCTTATTAAAGTCTTCTTGTCATTGGAAGATGCCCCAGGTGGGTATGTTTGATCCTCCAAGAAGCACTTGATGTCATGGTACCAAGGCTTATCGTCTTTTACAACATCCGCTGCAAATACATATGCTGGTCTATCAAGTCTAGATACTGAAATCTGGGGTACAAAGTTAGCCGCTTGAACTTTGATCATGGATGAAATGGTAGCAAGAGCATCCGCAAACTGATTCTCGTCCCGAGGGATATACTCAAGCTTGAATGTTGTGAAGAAAGTCAGTAACCTCCTTGTATAATCCCTGTAAGGTATCAGATGATCTTGGTGGGTGTACCATTTCCCGTTGGTTTGATTGACTACCAAAGCTGAATCTCCGAATACGGTCAATGTCTTGATCCTGAGGTCAATGGCTTCCTCAAGGCCCATAATGCAAGCTTCGTATTCAGCTTCGTTGTTAGTGCAGTTGAAAGTGAGTTTTGCCGAGAAAGGCATGTGAACTCCTTTAGGTGTAATGAGTACTGCACCAACACCACGGCCATTCATGTTAACAGCCCCATCAAACATCATAGTCCATTCTTCTTCCGGGTCAGGCCCTTCAGTGTGAATAGGCTCTTCGTGATCTTTTGCTTTAATGAACATGATGTCTTCATCAGGGAAGTCAAACCTCATTGGCTGGTAGTCATCAATGGGTTGCTCAGCAAGATATTCAGATAGTACACTGCCCTTGATGGCTTTCTGAGATGTGTACTGTATGTCGTATTCTGTGAGAATCATCTGCCATCTTGCAACCCGTCCGGTAAGAGCTGGCTTCTCGAAAATGTACTTAACTGGATCCATTTTTGAGATTAATAAGGTAGTGTGGGTCAGCATATACTGCCTTAGTCGGCGAGCAGCCCACGCTAAAGCACAGCAAGTTTTCTCGAGCAGTGAATAACGTTGTTCACAGTCGGTAAACTTTTTGCTTAGGTAGTATATTGCATACTCTTTTCGACCAGACTCGTCATGCTGGCCCAGCACACACCCCATCGACTCTTCTAATACTGTCAAGTACATTATCAGAGGTCTTCCTTCAACTGGAGGCATAAGGATTGGAGGTTCTTGCAGATATTCCTTGATCTTGTCAAAAGCCTTCTGGCAATCTTCGTTCCACCTGACCGTTTGTTCTTTTCTTAACAGTTTGAACAAGGGTTCACAGGTTGCTGTGAGGTGAGATATGAACCTTGAAATGTAGTTCAATCGACCTAAGAACCCTCGAACTTCTTTCTCTGTTTTCGGTGCAGGAATTTCTTGGATAGCTTTGACTTTATCAGGGTCAACTTCAATCCCTTTCTCACTTACAATAAATCCCAGCAGCTTACCGGATCGCACCCCGAATGTGCATTTGTTGGGGTTCAGCTTCAATTGGTATTTCCTCAGACGCTTGAATAACTTCAGCAGATTCACCAGGTGATCTTCCTCTGTAAGGGACTTGGCAATCATATCATCCACGTAACATTCTATTTCTTTATGGATCATATCATGGAATAATGTCACCATAGCCCGTTGATATGTTGCACCAGCATTCTTCAGTCCGAATGGCATCACTTTGTAACAGAACGTGCCCCAAGGTGTAATGAATGTTGTCTTCTCCATGTCTTCAGGTGACATCTTGATCTGATTATATCCTGAAAATCCATCCATGAAGGAAAATACCGAGAACTGAGCCGTGTTATCCACCAATACGTCAATGTGAGGTAATGGGAAGTCATCTTTCGGGCTGGCTCTGTTCAGATCCCGGTAATCAACACACATCCTTACTTTGCCATCCTTCTTAGGCACAGGTACTATGTTAGCAACCCACGGCGGGTAGCTAGTCACAGCAAGGAACCCGGCGTCCCATTGCTTTTGTACCTCTTCCTTGATTTTCATAGCCATGTCTGGGCGAGTACGGCGCAGCTTCTGTTTGACCGGTGGGCATTCTTCTCTCAAAGGCAGCTTATGCACAACGATGTCGGTATCCAACCCTGGCATGTCTTGATACGACCAAGCAAACACATCAACATACTCTTGAAGCAGATCTATCAGTTGTCTCTTCACTGAGTCTTGCAGGCAGGCCCCTATTTTAACCTCTTTCACGTCTTCGTCAGTACCAAGATTAATCACTTCAATTTCCTCCTGATGAGGAGTAATGACCTTTTCCTCTTGTCTCAACAACCTGGCTAGCTCTTCAGGAAGCTCATATTCTTCATCAACCCCTTCATCAGCTTGATTGATCGGATTGTCAAAGTCATACGATGTCATAGCCGTGCTGTTGTCGGTGCTGTCAGGAAGGCACTCTCTGCAAGGGTTAAGTTCGTTCATTTTAGTGATTGATTTTAATCTTGCTTTAGAAAAAGTGAAATGAAGTTATCATTTTGAAAACACCGCCATTTATTTTTTTGTACAAAAAGAAAAATGGAAAAAAAGTGAGCAGAAAAGAAAAAGACTCGTTTGCAAAAAGATGTCTGATATTTCATTAATTTAATCTTGTTTGCACAAAAGTACAGATGGCCCTGGTTACAAAATGAGTCTTGTCATCTTGGGCAAGATGCAAGACTTTGATGCATGCTTATAAAAATACAGGAAATAATAATTACTCTGCATGAGTAACTCTTATAATTTCCTGGGACGACCAGTTCGAGACACTGCTCCCCGGGATCTTCGGACGAATCCAATTCTCCAGATTGCGCTCCTCTTCCAGCTCGTCTTCCAGACAGTTGATAGCATCGGGGGTAAGCATCCCCCCACTGACAAAACCAGGCTCTGCAGCAGCCTTTGCTTGATGTTGAGTTGGTCTGTAACCCAACCCAAATTTGTCCTTCTTCTCCTCCACAGCTAAGACCTTGCCCCAGCCTAGGGCAGTTCCTTCTTCAACAACCTTCCGGGCTTGTTGTTAAGATGACATTGGAGTACCAGATACAGCAGATGCTTCATTGACATTCAAGGCTTCAAAACCTTGGCTCATTGTTTCATGGATCTCTCCATCCATCTCAATGTACTTATAGGTAGCCAGATGGCTAACGAAAATATCCTCTTCTCCACAGATTGTGACAACTTGACCTTCCCACTCAAATTTTAACTTTTGGTGAAGGGTAGACGTTATTGCGCCGGCGGCGTGAATCCAGGGTCTACCCAACAAACAGCTGTAGGCGGGCTGAATGTCCATCACATAAAAGATAGTTTTAAAAGTCTGTGGGCCAATTGTCACAGGCAGCTCAATCTCTCCCAGAACCGATCTCTTAGAACCATCAAAGGCTCTTACTACCAGGTTGCTGGGTCTCAATGCCAATCCATCATATTCAAGCTTCACCAGAGCCTTCTTTGGTAAGACATTCAGGGAAGAACCTGTGTCCACCAGCACATGAGAAAGGACAGCTCCTTTGCATTCCAGGGTTATGTGCAAGGCTTTGTTGTGATTGCGGCCATCCGCTGTCAAGTCAGAATTGGTAAACCCTAGCCCATTGCTAGAAGTAACATTTCCAACCACGGTTTCCAATTGGTTGACAGTAATCCCCTCCGGCACGTAAGCTGCGTGCAGGACTTTAAGTAGTGCATTCCGATGGGCTTCGGAGCACATAAGCAGTGAGAGGATAGAGATTTTGGATGGCGTCTGGTGAAGCTGATCCACAACTTTATAATCACTCTTTTTGATGATCCGCATAAACTCATCAACTTCCTGATCAAATGGAGTTTTCAGGGCTTCTTTGGCAGCTGGATCTTCCTGCACCGGGCCTTTTCCTTTTGCCTTGGCAGCAGCTTCTGCTTCGGCAGTAGGTCTTTGAACTTGTGAAGCAAAGAGACGTCCGCTTCGAGTGAAGCCTCCGCCTCCCCCCACATTATCTATTTGTGGTGCAGGTGTTGGTGTTTCAAGAGTGATTCTTTTTCCTTCACAGTATACGTCAGAGCCATAGTGCCAAGGGATGGCCCTATTGCTTTCATATGGTACTGGTCCAGGCACCGTGACAGTGACTGGACTGATTGCTGCTGCTGAAGGGACTGTAATTGTGTGTGGATCATAGAAGATTGTAACTGGCGCTCTGGTGGGAGCAGCACCTTCTGAATGGTAGGCAGAATTACTTTCAGGATCGTAGAATATGGTGACGGTAGAGACATCTTCATGATTGATCGCTGGTGTTGTAGGAGGTTCTGTTGGAAGGACTGTTGTTGTTGCTGATGGAGAGTCGAAATGGAATGAAGCTGAAGTTGTAGCAGGAGAAACTGTTGAAAACTGATCATTTGGGAGGACAGGTGAAGTACTTGTTGATGGTGCTGATGAATTGTCGGGAACAATAGTTGCTGTAGTTGTAGGAGGTTCTGAAACCGTTGTTGATGAAGTTGCCGGATTTGTCGGGAATGATGTAGTGATCTGTAGTAGGCCATTCTGAATAAGGCTATCAATGCCATTCCTCAGGTCCTCACACCCATTCCATGAAATATTGCAGTATGGACATCCTAGTTCACACCCCGGAAATATATTGTTTTCACGGAGTTGAGCTTTGATTTCCACCAATGGTGTCCTGATCTGATCCACACTAGTTATTAAATAAGACGGTTGGTCTTCTTCAATAGCATTAATTCGAGGACCACCATGGTTTGGCATAGGGTTTTTATTGACATTGGGCGGAGGTGCAAAGTTCAGAGCCTTGGAGTCTACCAAGTCTTGTACCTTCATATGCAGAGCTCTGCATTTTTCTGTACTGTGACCAGGTGCGTTCGAATGGAAAGCACACCTAGCATTGGAGTCATAGTTTCTTGGCAGACTGTTGGGATCCGGAGGTGCCAACGTTCTTAGCTCAACTAGGTTGAGTTTCAGAAGTTGTGGCAGCAAGGCAGCATACGGCATTGGGATCGGGTCGATCACTCGGTTAGCTTGGGATGGCCTTTGTTGGAATGGCCTCTGTTGATTGTTGTTGTTGGAGTTGTTGTTGTAGTTCCTTGGAGGATACTGATTCTGCTGATACTGAGGTTGTTGTTGGAAGTTTTGCTGAGGAGGTTGATAGACTGGCTGTGGATGAATTGGAGCAGGGATAGTGACTGCTGCTATTGACCTCTGAGCATATTGGGGCCTACCCCTGTTGGTGTGAATGGCATTGGTCTCGCCAGTTCTTCTCGGGCCTGCAAAAGGCTTTCTTGTACTACTGGACGAGCTTGCACCGTTGTCTGAGATCTTACCCATTTTTAACAGGCTTTCAATTCTCTCCCCAGCTATGACAACATCTGCGAAGCTAGTGGAAGAGAAAGCAGCTAACCTGTCAATATACGTTCCCTGAAGAGTGTTCATAAACATGTCTGCCATTTCTCTCTCAGACATTGGTGGTTGAACAGCAGCAGCCAGTTGCCTCCACCTTTGGGCATACTCTCGGAAACTCTCCCTCGAAGACTGTGACATTCCCATTAGGAGGGTCCTGTTGGGTGCCATGTCTAGATTATACTGATACTGTCTGATGAAGGCTTCTGCCAGGTCCTTCCAGCATCTAATTGTTGCTCTTGTCAGATGGGAATACCATTCCCTAGAAGCTCCAGTCAAGCTATCTTCGAAGTAGAACATCCAAAGTTTCTCATCCATTGTATAGGCCTTCAGCCTTCCCAGAAATGATTGCAAATGAGTCCGGGGGCATGAAGTCCCATTATACTTTTCGAAGCAAGGAGGCTTGAACTTATGGGGGATCCTGACCCCGTCTACCAGCCCCATGTCCATGACGTCGAAACCCAAAGAATTTTGAGATTCTAAGGACCTCAACTTCTCAGCTATCTCTTCCAATCGTCTATCGTATGTTTCCTCTCCGGCACCCATCACTGTATACTGGTCCTCCTGAGGATCTTCTTGAAGTACTCGTGCTGCTGTGGCTGTCCCTTGAATGTTGACTGGGATGTTAGCCTCAGGATGTAGATGTGGACCAAACACAGGGGGGTTAACATGTGGTTGCACCCTTTCATTATTACTGGTGCCTGCAGTTCCTACATGAGGCTCCTCTTGATTTTGCCTCTCCACCATGGCCCTCAGTCTTTCCTGGCTCTGAGCCATGTTGTTCATAACTTCCATGAATTGCGTCATCTGCGTTCTCATCTCTAACCTTTCGTTTGCCATCTGGTTTCTGACCTCCGTAAGGTCTTGTTGCATCTGATCCATCTGAATTCCTGGAAGGTTGTTTCTAGTTGGGTACCTGTGTGGCCTGTTGAGAGGAAATACCCGGCGGCGAGCAATAATTCCTGAACATCACAACAGAGGTTAGCAACAACAAAACAAAACCCTACAAAACAAATAAAAGGTTAGCATGCAATGCAGTTATGCTTATTTGTTCTCAAGGTATCCGGTTTGGTCTTCAGTTTTGACCCTTCCAGACCCCTGAAGATGCTGCTGTTGAAGTTGCTTTTGATGCGAACCCAGATAGAAACCAACACAGATATATTACAAAAGTGGAATAATACAATTTGTTCATTTTTACAACACAAGCCCTCAAAGGGGTCAAAATACATCACAAAAAAGCAAAAGTACATGGGAAAGGAACAACAATAAGCAAATGATCAAACTCCAAGGCCAAACTCATCCTCACGAACTTCCTTGAGAAGTGCTTCGGTCACAGGATCCGCCGGATGCTCCGTGAGACTTCTGATGAGAAGGTTTCTTGTTGCAACAGCTGCAGCCAATTTCTTGTTCTGACTTTGGTCCTTAGACCTCTTCAATCCTGCTTTGATTTTCAGCTCTGATATTTCCTCCTGGGCTGCTGCCAGGGCCTTTTCCATCTGCTCCATCTTGTCTTGAGCTCTCTTGTCTTCTAGAGTACGGGCCTCAGTGATCCGGACCCACCTGGCCTGACTCTCTTTCAAATACAGGTCCGTTCTTGCTCTTTGGAACTGGGCTTCTTTACAGGCATTCTTCAGAATCTGCTCACCAGCTTTAGACTTGTTGATATAATCTCCAGACTTCTCAATCTTAGTCAAGTGTTTTACCCTCAATTTCTCCAATCTCTCAATCTCCCTCACACCTTCACTCCTCTCCCGGAGGGTCTTCTGCAAGGCTTGAGTTAACTTCTCATTTCTTTCCTTCAAGCTCTCAAACTCCTCCAAACTGATAGTGGCAGGGGGTGGTGCTGAAGATGACTCAGGCATATCTTCTATGGTAAAGGGCATTCCAGAGAACTGGGCCCTAGCATGGGACCACTCATAATATTGGACTGATGCCACATTATTGCACTTCCCCAGAATGGTGATTCCCTTGGTTTGAACATGATCCCAGGCCCAGGCAGCCTGCCTAACAACAGCCAAACTAATCTTGTTCTCACAGTAGAGGGTCTCCACCAAGTCTTGTTCCCTTGGAATATGAACCAGTGCATAGCCCAATTGTCTCCTGAACAGCAGAGGGTTGTAGTTGATACTTCCCTTAACTCCTATCAAGGGCACATTGGGAAAGTGCCCACAGCTTGTGATCATATCTCTGCCCTTGGTGCTCTGAGTACACCATCTGATATCTGCTGAAGTTAGGACAGTGAGTCTCTTAGCCCAGTTGCTTTGCTGATGAGGATTGAGAAATGCATCTGTCCTGGGTAGATGCCTGAGAAGCCAAACATGGAATAATGGAGCACAAATCCTTACTAATCTTCCCCTCTGCTTCTCATTTCTCTGATGGACTGAGTAATAGAGATCACCCAGTAAAGTTGGCACTGGGTTCTTCAGGATGAACAAGTGGATTGCATTCTTGCTGATGAATCGAGGCTCATCTGCAAACAACACAATTCCATATACACTTAAGGCCAACAGAGCACAAACAGTTTTCCAATCCCCCAAGGAGGCCTTCAAACTAGCTTGAGAAATCAGGAAGTCAAGATGAAAACCAGGGATCCCAGCCTTAGAGGTCATATGCTGTTCAATCAAAACAGGCTCCAGATGCAAAGCTTTTGCTATCTCTCCATTGCTGGGAAAAACCATTTCAGGGTTGAAAGGGATTTCCCTCTTGATAGGCAAACCAACCAAATATGAGTATTCTTCCAGAAGAGGCCCCAACTGAAAGTCTTGAAAGGTGAAACATCTCAATGGGGGATCATAAAACTGAATGCAGGTGTGGATCAGGCTCCTCTGAGATGGGTCCAGATCCATAACCATGTCCAGTATATCTCCATAACTCTCCCTGAACAAGGGTATGTGATCTGGAGTGATCAGGGTTTGGATCCTCCTGATGTCTGATAAGTCTGGTTGGAAGAAATGATAGGTGATGTTGCTTTTCTTTGGAGCCATGATGCTGAAGACTGAGTAGAGTGCTGATGAAGATGCTGAAAGAATGAGCCACTGATTGGCTAGTGCCAGTAACTGAAGTATATGGCTGACAAGCTGAAGCAAGTGCTGGTGGAGATAGGTCAATACTGCAGATGGGGTCAAAACCAAAACCAGCGATGAAGGTGGATACCCTGAAACACAAATAAGCACATGTTAATATGATGCAATGAGTATGTATGCAAATGAAATGCAAGGGTTTGTGACTGAGCTGGATCTGATTAACTGCCTTGGTATAGATCCATGTGTGTTCAAGAATTCCAGATGGGGGTCTATAAATCCAGTAACCAGGGTGGGGGACTCAAATAAAGAGCCACATGTCCAGGGTTTTAGAATCACAAGAACTGTCCAACATGGAGTACTCTTAACAAAGTAACAGGGTATTCTGAGGTCAAGGTACCTGCAAACCTGTAAACAGCCCAACCCCCTCACAGGTAGTGATCTAGAACAAGGATCCTCAGACTTGGATCAGTTATGAGAAGTGTAAACACTTCTAACCCGGAGGTACAGTGTTTACAATAATCATAACAATTCCTCCTCTAATTCACCTCAGTTTCTGAAGGTCAATACTAAAAGGTCATCCAGACTTAGCAGGCTTCCCAGATAGCCCTAGCATTGCAGGAAATCTGCAACACAGAGTTCTCAAGAAGAAACCCATATCTGAACCGTGTTTCATATTCCCGCACCAGACCGAAATGGAATGGGAAAGAATATGATTCACTCTAGCCTAGGTGTCACTCAGGTCCCAGGTGTAGGACCTTAACTCTCAATGAAATACCCACCCATCAAAGAAAAACCAGATCCAGCCAGCAGCATGACAGTATGATATATATACAAAAGCAATAAAGAAAGCAATAAAGCAACTGTACATAAAGCAGTAAAAATAAAACAAATATACAAACACAAATAAGCACATAACACCCCAGTAAACACAAATCAATCAAGCGCTAGGAGGAACCCACAAAAAGAACCAGAAGCCCTGGTTGCAGTGTAAGGTTCCCCAGCAGAGTCGCCAAGCTGTCGCTCCCGAAGATTTGCATCCTGGTACAAGCGCGAACGGTCGGCGAGAGGGAACAGTGAGAACACACAGCCGTGAACTCACTGGAGGATGAAAAGAGTCGCCAGCTAGGCATTTTTATCCCGGAGGAAAGGCAATGCTGCATAGGCCTGGAAAAAGATGGATAAGACGGTTGCGAACCAGAGAGACTGAGAAAGGGGGTTGGTTACAACCTGGGAAGGTATTAGCACCCAGATTGTCCGCCGTACTCGACGGGATCCACGCTTAAAAGATTTGTGTTTTAAAGGGGTAGTGTCAGTGCAATCTGTGTGTAAAAGAGCTGGAAAAGGATGTACAGGTGTCAGTGTAAGAGAAGTGAAGTGTATAATGATGTGTCAGTGTAAGAATGAGAATGAATTGCTCATGATAATGAGGCTAAAGAATAAGGCTGGAGGAGGGGGAATATACAGAGACTTTTGTTCGATAACCGTTAAGTTATGCCTACGTATCCTCTCGTGCAATGAGGAAGTCAGAACACCGTAGTTCGACCCAAAGAGACTGAAAGATGAATTGACTTGTGAACTGCTTGCTTGTCTATGCTCAAGTGTATGACCTGTCTGGCTCAGGTGCTAACTGTCTTACATTAGACGGAAGAAGCAAGTTCTCGATTATGAGTGAATGAGATGAGAGAAGAATCCCGAAGGAGACGATTATTGTTTGTTTTTGTGTTTTCAGTCTTTTATTGCTTTTTGGAATTTGTCATAAGATAATGAGCTTAAGTCTAAACCAATGGATTTAGTAAACTCATCACATATTCCCTCTGATTAGGGGTAATGAGAATACCTTAAGTGTGAAGTCAGATTCTCACACTTAATCACCTTCGGTGTAGGATTAAGATCATTAACCTACTTGTGATTATTTAGATGTTTTTGTGATTTTGTTTAGTGTTGAGTAATGAGGTTAAGCCATAATCAAGGATTAAACAGACCCATTACACCATCCTAAAAGAAGGATAATAGATGAGAATGTTTAAGCTGAGGAAGACTCCTCAACTTAATCCATGATTAGGGATTAAACCCATGACAAAACAAGCCTTTATTAAGTGGATTTTAGTTAATGGTATGATGATGAAGTGAATTTTATGGTTTGTAAGACAACTTGAGGGGGACTTGTCCATTAACACTAGGGTTAGTCCTTCTTAACCACTTAAGGAAGAATTAGAACCCTAATGCAAGGCCCAAGTTACAAGTGTGATGTCTTGATACTTATTAAGTGAATTGATTAAGAGATTTAAACACATAAAGGGTTCAAGACTTAGGATTAAAGTTATACACTCCATCCTAAGAAAAGGATGCAGGCATAACCCTAATCACAAAGTCTTAGAGCCTTTATGGTTTAGTCTCTGATTATGAGGTGAGAAGAGAAGACTCAAAGAGAGACACAAAGGTAAAACTATGGGGGAACTAATCAAAACCCTAATTCATTGTCATGCTTGGATGATCCTAAAGTTTGTGAGGTTTGCAAGAATAATCTTCAAAGGAGCCACCAGGAAGCAGATGAATAAGATCAAGAGAAGCAAAGTGACTTGCTTCATTCAAGAAGTCAAGTCACTTGAAGAAAGAAATTGGGAAGGAGAAGAATGAGCAAGCTCAAACTCAAACACAAATAAGAATGCAGCCATGGATGCAAGAAAGATGAAAAAGAAAAGTTATGAGAAGTGAAAGCAAATCCACTTCTCAAGTTTACTTACCACCTGAAATGTTAGAAAGAAATGCAATGTAATGCAAGATGAGATGAAATGATATGATGCAAAGCAAAACCAGAAGCATGTTGATGATGATTATGATTTTATGAGGTGCTGCAAACATGAGGCAAGACAATGGGGATGTTCATACAAGATCATGAATGCAAATGATGCAAGTTAAGGAGCATGAACAAACATGAAAAGCTATGAATCATACAAGACAAATGACATGGCAAATATGTAATGCAATGATCAAAGATGCTTTATACATGTCTTAAGATGTCAAATGAATCATAAGCATGCACAAAATGCAAAGATAAGTCATGTTATGCAAGGAAATGCAAGAGGGATGCAAATGAAAGCCTAAATTAGGGTTTATGGATCAAACATCAAACACAAACCAAAAACAGAAGCAAAGCCCATGATAAAAAATGAGAAATGGCACCCAAAGAAACCCTAAACCTATGATGAACCACTTCCCAAAGGGGAGCTCTCAACTCTCAACCAAACTCAAGTTATGATTTTTCTAAGTTATTAGGGTTTTTAGGGCTCCTAAACAAAAGAAATGCCAAACAAATTGAAAATGCAAGGACAATTCATGGCCTTTTTATCTTTGAAAATACATGCTAAACACAAAACAATGCAAGAAGAACCAATGTCTCAACCTTCTTCAAAAGGCAGAAATGAATTTTCAAACTTGTGATCAAAATAATGCATAAAAAATGATTTAATTCAATGAGAAATTCTTAAAATGCATCAAGATCAAAAAAGAAATTTGGTTTGAAGGTTGGACAATGTTTCTAAATGTCTTAAAACATTTCATGAATTTTTTTGTAATTTTTAAATACCTAAAAGTATTTTTAATAAATTAATTTTCATTAATCAATTAAAAATAATCTTTTAAATATTTAAAAATACTTTTTAATGACAAAAAAATAAAATAAAAATATTTTTGGGTTTTAAAAATTAGTGAAACTCTTGACAAAAAGTTTCATAATTTTTAAAACATTTTTGCTATTTTAAATAAATTGTACAAAACAAATGAGAAAAAAATGAAATAAAAAATAATGAAAATGAGAAGTAATCCAAATGAGAGGCTGAGATGAGCTGCTGGGTTAAAAGGGGTTGACTGGGCGCGCATCTGGACGGCCCAGATTCAAACCAACCTAATCCTGATTAATTAAATATTAATTCATAATTAAAACTTAATGAAAAGATCCTGGCCTTCTATTCACGCGCGGGAAATGGAATCCAATGGCTCACGTTCAAACTCGGTGCCCTAACCCTAATTAAAAATTAATCACTCTCAGGTCACCGGAGACGAGCTCCGGTCGTCTTCTCCGGTGACCTTCTCCCCTGAAAACTTCAAACTTCCTAAAAACGTAACAAAAATGAAATCTAAAAACTGGGAAATGTTCCCCACATCCTCACGAATCAAACCCCTAACCTAAAACAAATTTATATTTTGTAAACAAGATGAATCGAAGAAAGAAAGTTCTAGGGCACGCGAGCTTCAGAAGCAAATTAAATGCTCAAATCACAACCATTTCAAAAACTAATGGTACCAGAATGATCAGCAAGGCATGAAGAACAAATTTGTAACAAGAAAAATCATTTCTGGAAAAATAAATTTCAGGCTACCTGAGATTTGAAGCTTTCCACTTGAGGACTTTCTGGCCTTCTCTTTATGTGCAATCTACTCCTTAGAACCCCTTGATGATATTTGAGTGCTCAAAATGAGTTTGAGTTGGCTGGATGATGAGATTCGAATGCTCCTGCTTCAAGCTCAGCCAACAATGGCTATGGTGATTCTGGCTCTTTCAGGTCATGGTGAATGATGGTTTGAGGTCTGAATGATGTATGGAGAAGCTTTGCAAGGTTTGTTTGGCTGTTTGTGAGCTAGGGAAGGAGATTCGAAAGCAACTGCAGAAATGGAGTGAGAAATGGCAGTGGGATCTCTTGGCTGTTTCAGGCTTGTGCTTTGGGTGGTTTGAGGTCTATGGAGCCAGGTGAGATGATTGGTGAAGTTAGCTTGAATGTTTAGTGGCTGTGGAGAAGAATTCGAAGCAAGTTGCAAGATGGGAGGTTTTTGTGAATGTTGTGAATGAGGAAGCTTCAGCCTTGTGTGTTATCATGTTTTGCTTGCAAATTGTTTGTATAAACAATGCTGATTGGCTTCTTGATGTGACTTGTGCTTTTGTGATTGGTAAGTTTGCTTTTGCCAAAAAGTCAACTTTTGTGTAAGTGAGGCATGGCTCAAAGTCTAGGCAAGTACAAGGCATGGGCTGGCGCAGCAAGGATGAGGGAGAGGTCTAGCAAAGCTCAGCAGCCAATGTATCAAGTTGGTGAAGTGATCATGATGGTTTTTGCAAGTTGTGACATTTTGGTTCACATGTGATAAAGTCTTGTTACACAAACCAAGCCATGAGCAAATTTGATCCAATTCTGATTTTTAGGACTTAGAGAATGTTTGTGTAATGGTTTGAAATGAATTAGAGGTCACATGATGCATTGGTCCAAGATTTTGCAAAGTTTCCAAATGAGGCATGCCTTGAAAATTAATGATTTTAGCCAACCTTGCATGGCCATAACTTTTGATCCAAGAAGAGTTTGATCATGTTCTTGTACTTTTTGAAAAGGGAAAGATGAGATCTACAACTTTCATGACCAAAGTTTTTCCATTTGAAGCATTTTTGGATCATGAATCAAGGCTTGAAAAATGACCTAAAATGATGCATTCTTGAAAAGTCAACTATGCCCAAAAAGTCAACATTTGCAAAAAACCCTAAATTCTTGATTTCTATGAACTTAAATCTTCTTCCATGATCAAATAAAGACCATATACACTCAAAATGATGAAGGTCACCCATTGGTTGGGTCATTGGGGGCCTCAGATGCCCTGATTTTGCACTGACTTGTCTGAAAAGTCAACCCTTGATCAGATGACTTCCCCATGGAATTTCTTCATGAAAATTGATATGCATACTCCCTATACCATATAGAGATCAATGGAAACAAGAATGACCAAAAAATTTGGAGTTATGGCCTCTGAAACCAAAACCCTAATTTTCAGTCAACTGTGCAGTTCATCCTGGCTCTGCATCCACTCAAACCCTAGTTCTTGTGATTCCTCTGCATTTTTGACTTTGAGGAGATGAAATATGATATAGGAACACACATGGACCCCTTTGAGTTGATTGGTGGCCTTTGGAATGGCTCAAGATGCTTTGGGATGGCTCAGATCACAAACCCTAGGTGCAGATGCTTTAGAAACTATCCAGTGAAACAAAAATGAGATGTGAGATGATATGATTGTACTCATGCATATGAGATGATCACAAGCCATGGTGTGAATGGGTGAGGGCAAATTTGGGGTGTTTACAACTTCTTCCAGCCAGAGTTATCAGACATCAGGAGGATTCAAACCCTGATCACTCCAGATCACATACCATTGTTCAGGGAAAGCTATGGAGATATACTTGATATGGTTATGGATCTGGACCCTTCACAAAGAAGTCTGATCCACACTTGCATTCAGTTCTATGATCCCCCACTGAGGTGTTTCACTTTCCAAGACTTTCAGCTGGGCCCTCTATTGGAAGAGTACTCCTCATTGGTTGGTATGCCTATCAGGGGTGGAATTCCTTTCAACCCTGAGATGGTCTTTCCTGGTAATGGAGAAGTAGCAAAGGCTTTGCATTTGGAACCTGTCCTGATTGAGCAACATATGACTTCTAAAGCTGGGATCCCTGGTTTCCATCTGGATTTCTTGATCTCTCAAGCTACCTTGAAAGCTTCTTTAGGAGAGTGGAAAGCTGTTTGTGCATTATTGGCCTTGAGTATATATGGAATTGTATTGTTTGCAGATGAGCCTCGATTCATTAGCAAGAATGCAATCCATCTTTTCATCCTGAAGAACCCAGCACCCACTTTATTGGGGGATCTTTACTATTCAGTGCATCAGAGGAATGAAAAGCAGAGGGGAAGGTTAGTGAGGTGTTGTGCTCCATTGTTCTACACTTGGCTTCTCAAGCATCTACCCAGGACAGATGCATTTCTAAATCCTCATCAGCAGAGCAACTGGGCTAAGAGACTCACTGCTCTAACTGCAGCTGATATTAGATGGTGCACTCAAAGCACCAAGGGCAGGGATATCATCACCAGCTGTGGGCATTTTCCCAATGTGCCCCTAATAGGAGTTAAGGGTAGTATTAATTACAACCCTCTGCTGTTCAGAAGGCAACTGGGCTACGCACTGGTCCATACTCCTAAGGCACAGGACTTGGTGGAGACTCTTTATTGTGAGAACAAGATTAATTTGACTGTTGTTAGGCAGGCTGCCTGGGCCTGGTATAATGTTCAAACCAAGGGAGTAACCATTCTGGGGAAGTGCAATAATGTGGCATCAGCACAATATTATGAGTGGTCTCGTGCCAGGGCTCAATTCTCTGGGATGCCCTTTACCATAGAAGACATGCCTGAGTCATCTTCAACACCACCACCTGCCACTGTCAGTTTGGAGGAGTTTGAGAGTTTGAAGGAAAGAAATGAGAAGTTAACCCAGGCTTTGCAGAAGACCCTCCGGGAGAGGAGTGAGGGTATGAGGGAGATTGAGAGGTTGGAGAAGTTGAGAGTAGAGCATCTGACTAAGATTGAGAAGTCTGGGGACTATATCAAAAAGTCTAAGGCTGGAGAACAAATTCTGAAGAATGCTTGCAAGGAAGCCCAATTCCAGAGAGCAAGGACAGACTTGTATTTGAAGGAGAGTCAAGCCCGGTGGGTCAGGATCACCGAGGCTCGTACCCTGGAGGACAAGAAAGATCAAGACAAGATAGAGCAACTGGAAGCTAGTGCAAAAGAACAGCAAGAAGCCCTGGCAGCAGCCCAGAGGGAGATATCGGAGCTGAAGATCAAAGCTGGAGTGAAGAGGTCAAAGGACCAAGCTCAGCACAAGAAGCTCACTACAGCTGTTACAACCCGGAATCTCCTTATCAGGAATCTCACGGAGCGTCCGGCTGATCCTGTGACCGAAGCACTTCTCAAGGAAGTTCGTGAGGATGAGTTTGGTCTTGGTGTTTGACCATTTGTTTGTTGTTGTTTTCATTCCATGTACTTTTATTTTCCTGTAATGTATTTTGACCCCTCAGAGGGCTTGTATTTGTAAACGAACTATGTACCATTTCGCTTTTGTAATATATGTGTTTACTTCGAAAGCAGCATCAACAGCATCTTCAAGGGTCTGGAAGGGTCAAAACTGAATGCCAAACCGGATACCTTGAGAACAAATAAGCATAATTGCATTGCATGCTAACCCTTTTTTTTGTTTTGTAGGTTTTTGTTTTATTGTTGCTAACTCTGTTGTGATGTTCAGGAACTATTGCTAGGCGCCGAGTATTTCCCCTCAACCGTCTGCACCGTTATCCAACCCGAAACAACCTTCCGGGCATTCAAATGGATCAGGTACAGCAGGACCTTGCAGAGGTTAGAAATCAAATGGCAAACGAAAGATTGGAAATGAGAACACAGATGACTCAGTTCATGGAAGTGATGAACAACATGGCTCAGAGCCAGGAAAGATTGAGGGCCATGGTGGAAAGGCAAAATCAAGAAGATCCACATATAGGGACTGCCGACACCAGTAACAATGAAAGGGTCCAACCTCATGTTAACCCCCCTGTGTTTGGCCCACATCTGCATCCTGAGATCAATATTCCTGCAAATGTTCAAGGGACTGCCACTGCAGCCAGGGTACTACAAGAAGATCCTCAGGAGGACCAATTCACAGTAATGGGTGCTGGGGAGGAAGCTTATGATAGAAGGTTGGATGAGATAGCTGAGAAATTGAGGTCCTTAGAATCTCAAAACTCTTTGGGCTTCGACGTCATGGACATGGGCTTGGTAGACGGGGTCAGGATCCCCCATAAGTTCAAGCCTCCTTGTTTTGAAAAATACAACGGGACTTCATGCCCCCGGACTCATTTACAATCTTTTCTGGGAAGGCTGAAGGCCTATACTATGGATGAGAAGCTCTGGATGTTCTATTTCGAAGACAGCTTGACTGGAGCGTCAAGAGAATGGTACTCTCACTTGACAAGGGCAACTATTAGATGCTGGAAAGACCTGGCAGAGGCCTTCATCAGACAGTATCAGTACAACTTAGACATGGCACCCAACAGGACTCTCCTAATGGGAATGTCACAGTCGTCAAGGGAAAGTTTCCGAGAATATGCCCAGAGATGGAGGCAACTGGCTGCTGTTGTTCAGCCACCTATGTCTGAAAGGGAAATGGAAGATATGTTCATGAACACCCTTCAGGGGACTTATATTGATAGGCTAGCTGCCTTCTCATCTACCAGCTTTGCAGATGTAGTCATAGCCGGGGAGAGAATTGAAAGCCTATTGAAGATGGGTAAGATATCTGACAACGGTGCAAGCTCGTCCAGTAGTACAAGAAAGCCTTTTGCAGGCCCGAGAAGAACTGGCGAGACCAATGCCATCCACACCAACAGGGGCAGGCCCCAATATGTTCACAGATCAGTGGCAGCAGTCACCATTCCCGCGCCAGCTCATCCTCAACCTGTTTATCAACCTCCGCAACAAAACTATCAGCAACAACCTCAGTACCACCAGCAATCTCAGTATCCTCCAAGGAATTACAACAACAGCAACACCAACAACAACAGTCAACAAAGGCCATTTCAGCAGAGGCCATCTCAAGCTAACAGGGTGATCGATCCGATCCCTATGCCATATGCTACCCTGCTGCCACAACTCCTGAAACTCAACCTAGTTGAGCTAAGGACGCTGGCACCTCCAGATCCCAACAGTCTACCCAGGAATTATGACTCCAACGCTAGGTGTGCCTTCCATTCAAACGCACCTGGCCACAGTACAGAGAAGTGCAGAGCTCTGCATATGAAGGTACAAGACCTGGTAGACTCAAAAGATCTGAATTTCGCACCACCACCCAATGTCAATAAGAACCCGATGCCAAACCACGGTAGTCCCAGGATTAACGCTATTGAAGAAGACAAGCCGTCTTATTTAATAACCAGTGTGGGCCAGATCAGGACACCGTTGGTGGAAATCAAAGCTCAGCTCTTGGAATGTCAAATGTTCCCGGGGTGTGAGTTAGGCTGTGCTTACTGCAACATCTCAGTAAATGGGTGCGATAATTTAAGGAATGGCATAGATGGTCTTATTCAGAGTGGCCAACTTCAGATCACCACATCGTTTCCAACAAATCCAGCAATCTCATCAGCAACGGTTTCAGAATCTCCTACAATTGCAGCAACCATTGTTCCTGACAATTCTTCGGTTTCATCAACAAGTACTCCATCTATCGTCTCAACTAATCAGTTATCAGCAAATTTTTCTTCTACAACTTCAGCTTCACTCCATTTTGAAACTCCTACAACAACAACATCCTTTCTTCCGACGATATCTCCTAAAACACCAGCAACAAATCATGAAGATGTCTCAACTGTCACCATATTCTATGATCCTGAAAGCAACTCTGCCTACAATTCAGAAGGTGCTGCTCCCATTAGAGCACCAGTTACAATTTATTATGATCCACAGACTATCACAGTTCCTTCCACAGTCGCAGCCAGTCCAGTCACTATCACGGTGCCTGGACCCGTACCTTATGAAAGCAGCAATGCCATCCCCTGGCATTACGGCTCTGACTTGTACTATGAGGGACAAAGAATCACTTTTGAATCATCAACCCCTGCACCACAAATAGACAATGTGGGCAGAGGCGGAGGCTTCACTCGAAGCGGACGTCTTTTCGCTCCACAAATTCAGAGACCCACTGCCGAAGCAGAAGCTGCTGCCAAGGCAAAAGGGAAGAGCCCTGTGCAGGAAGATCAAGCTGTTAAGGAAGCTTTGAAGACACCATTCGATCAAGAGGTTGATGAGTTCATGCGAATCATCAAAAAGAGTGATTATAAAATAGTGGATCAGCTTCATCAGACGCCTTCCAAGATCTCAATCCTATCATTGCTTATGTGCTCCGAAGCCCATCGGAATGCACTACTCAAAGTCTTGCACGCAGCTTACGTGCCTGAAGAGATCACTGTCAATCAGCTGGAAGCTGTAGTGGGGAATGTTAATGCTAGTCACGGACTAGGGTTCACCAATACTGATTTGACAACGGAAGGCCGCAACCATAACAAAGCCTTGCACATAACCATGGAATGCAAAGGTGTTGTCCTTTCCCATGTGCTGGTAGACACGGGGTCATCCCTCAATGTCTTACCTAAGAAGGCCCTGGTGAAGCTAGAATATGACGGATTGGCGTTGAGACCCAGCAACCTGGTGGTGAGAGCCTTTGATGGTTCAAAGAGATCGGTTCTAGGAGAGATTGAGTTACCCGTGACGATTGGCCCGCAGACCTTTAAAACTATCTTCTACGTGATGGATATACAGCCCGCCTACAGCTGTTTATTGGGTAGGCCATGGATTCACGCTGCTGGCGCCGTGACCTCTACCCTTCACCAGAAGTTAAAATATGAGTGGGAGGGTCAAATCGTTACAATCTGTGGAGAGGAGGATATTTTTGTCAGCCACCTGGCTACCTATAAGTACATTGAGATGGATGGGGAGATCCATGAAACAATGAGCCAGGGGTTCGAAGCTTTGAATGTCAATGAAACATCTGCTGTGCCTGGTACTTCAATATCATCATACCAACAAGCCCGGAAGGTTGTTGAGGGAGGAAACGCCCAAGGCTGGGGCAAACTGCTATCGGTGGAGAAGAAAGAGGACAGATTTGGGTTGGGTTACAAACCAACTCAACAAGATCAAACAGAGGCTGCAAAGGAGCCCAACTTTGTGAGTGGGGGGATGCTCACCCCTGATGCTGTCAACTGTCTGGAAGACGAGCTGGAAGAAGAACGCAACCTGGAAAGCTGGATTCGTCCAAAGATCCCGGGGAGCAGTATCTCAAACTGGTCTTCCCAGGAAATTATAAGAGTTACTCATGCAGAGTAATTATTATTTCCTGTATTTTTATAGCATGCATCAAAGTCTTGCATCTTGCCCAAGATGACAAGACTCATTTTGTAATCGGGCCATCTGTACTTTTTGTGCAAACAAGATTAATCAATGAAATATCAGACATCTTTTTGCAAACGAGTCTTTTTCTTTTTCGCTCACTGTTTTTCCATTTTTCTTTTTGTACAAAAAATAAATGGCAGTGTTTTCAAAATGACAATTTTTATTTCACTTTTAAAACAAGATTAAAATCAAATCACTAAAATGAACCAACTGAACCCTTGCAGAGAGTGCCTTCCAGACAGCACCGACAACAGCACGACTATGACTTCGTATGACTTTGACAATCCAATCAATCAAGCGGATGAAGGGGTTGAAGAAGAGTATGAGCTTCCTGAAGAGCTAGCCAGGTTGTTAAGACAAGAGGAAAAGGTTATTACTCCTCACCAGGAGGAAGTTGAAGTGATTAATCTTGGTACAGATGAAGACGTGAAAGAAGTTAAAATCGGGGCCTGCCTGCAAGACTCAGTGAAGAGACAACTGATTGACCTGCTTCGAGAGTATGTGGACGTGTTTGCTTGGTCTTATCAAGATATGCCAGGGTTGGACACCGACATTGTTGTGCACAAGCTGCCTTTGAGAGAAGAGTGCCCACCGGTCAAACAGAAGCTACGCCGTACTCGTCCAGACATGGCAATGAAAATCAAGGAGGAGGTACAAAAGCAATGGGATGCCGGGTTCCTTGCTGTAACTAGCTATCCGCCGTGGGTTGCTAATATAGTACCTGTGCCTAAGAAAGACGGCAAAGTAAGAATGTGCGTTGACTACCGGGATCTGAACAGAGCCAGCCCGAAAGATGATTTCCCATTACCTCACATCGATGTATTGGTGGATAACACAGCTCAGTTCTCGGTATTCTCCTTCATGGATGGATTTTCAGGGTATAACCAGATCAAAATGTCACCTGAAGACATGGAGAAGACAACATTCATCACACCCTGGGGCACGTTCTGCTACAAGGTAATGCCATTTGGGCTCAAGAATGCTGGTGCCACATATCAACGGGCTATGGTAACGTTATTCCACGATATGATCCATAAAGAGATAGAATGTTATGTGGATGACATGATTGCCAAGTCCCTCACTGAAGAAGACCACCTGGTGAATCTACTGAAGTTATTCAAGCGTCTGAGGAAATACCAATTGAAGTTGAACCCCAACAAATGCACATTTGGGGTGCGATCCGGTAAGCTGCTGGGCTTTATTGTAAGTGAGAAAGGGATTGAAGTTGACCCTGATAAAGTCAAAGCCATCCAAGAGATGCCTGCACCGAAAACTGAAAAGGAAGTTCGAGGATTCTTAGGTCGATTGAAATACATCTCACGGTTCATATCTCACCTTACAGCAACCTGTGAACCTTTGTTCAAGCTGTTGAGAAAGGAACAGACGGTCAGGTGGAACGAAGACTGCCAAAGGGCTTTTGACAAGATCAAAGAGTACTTACAAGAGCCTCCAATCCTTATGCCTCCAGTTGAAGGAAGACCTCTGATAATGTACTTGACAGTATTGGAAGAGTCAATGGGGTGTGTGCTGGGCCAACATGACGAGTCTGGTCGAAAAGAGTATGCAATATACTACCTGAGCAAAAGGTTTACCGACTGTGAACAACGTTATTCACTGCTCGAGAAAACTTGATGTGCTTTAGCGTGGGCTGCTCGCCGACTAAGACAGTATATGTTGACCCACACTACTTTATTGATCTCAAAGATGGACCCAGTCAAGTACATTTTCGAGAAGCCAGCTCTTACCGGACGGGTTGCAAGATGGCAAATGATTCTCACGGAATATGACATCCAGTACACGTCTCAGAAAGCCATCAAGGGCAGTGTACTATCTGAATATCTTGCTGAGCAACCCATTGATGACTACCAGCCTATGAGGTTTGACTTCCCTGATGAAGACATCATGTTCATAAAAGCAAAAGATCATGAAGAGCCTATTCACACTGAAGGGCCTGACCCGGAAGAAGAATGGACTATGATGTTTGACGGGGCTGTTAACATGAACGGTCGTGGTGTTGGTGCAGTACTCATTACACCCAAAGGAGTTCACATGCCTTTCTCGGCAAAACTCACTTTCAACTGCACTAACAACGAAGCTGAATACGAAGCTTGCATTATGGGTCTTGAGGAAGCCATTGACCTCAGGATCAAGACTTTGACCGTATTCGGAGATTCAGCTTTGGTAGTCAATCAAACCAACGGAAAATGGTACACCCACCAGGATCATCTGATACCTTACAGGGATTATACAAGGAGGTTATTGACTTTCTTTACAACAGTCAAGCTTGAGTATATCCCTCGGGACGAGAATCAGTTTGCAGATGCTCTCGCTACCATTTCATCCATGATCAAAGTTCAAGCTGCTAACTTTGTACCTCAGATTTCAGTGTCCAGACTTGATAGACCAGCATATGTGTTCGCAGAAGAAGTTGTCAAAGATGATAAGCCTTGGTTCCATGACATTAAGTGCTTCTTGGAGGATCAGACATATCCGCCTGGGGCATCTCCCAATGATAAGAAGACTTTGAGAAGGCTTGCCGGTAGTTTCTTTCTGAACACTGATGGATCTTTATACAAAAGGAACTTTGATATGGTACTCCTCAGATGTGTTGATAAGACAGAAGCGGAGTTGTTAATGCATGAAGTGCACGAAGGATCCTTTGGTACCCATGCGGGAGGGCATGCCATGGCTAAAAAGTTGCTAAGATCAGGCTATTACTGGATCACGATGGATGCTGACTGTTGTACCTATGCCAGAAAATGCCATAAATGCCAGATTTATGCGGATAAGGTGCATGTGCCTCCCAATCCTTTGAACATAATGTCTTCACCCTGGCCCTTTGCTATGTGGGGCATTGACATGATTGGAAAGATCGAGCCAACTGCTTCAAATGGCCACAGATTCATCCTGGTCGCCATTGACTATTTCACTAAGTGGGTCGAAGCAGCCTCATATGCAAACGTCACAAGACAAGTGGTAGCCAGATTTCTGAAGAGAGATATCATCTGTCGATATGGAGTGCCCGAGCGAATCATTACTGATAATGGTTCCAATCTAAACAACAAAATGATGGCAGAGCTATGCCGGGACTTCAAGATTCAACATCACAATTCTTCTCCTTACAGGCCAAAGATGAATGGCGCTGTTGAGGCAGCAAATAAGAATATCAAGAAGATCGTGCAGAAGATGGTAGTCACGTACAAAGACTGGCATGAGATGCTACCGTTTGCCTTGCATGGGTACCGCACATCAATCAGGACATCCACTGGGGCAACACCGTATCAACTTGTGTATGGTATGGAAGCAGTCCTACCAGTTGAAGTTGAATTACCCTCTCTGCGGGTATTAATGGATGTTAAACTGAACGAAGCAGAATGGGTTCGGTCCCGATACGAGCAACTGAGTCTGATTGAAGAGAAGAGATTGGCTGCAATCTGTCATGGGCAGTTGTATCAGAAAAGAATGAAGAAGGCCTTCGATCAGAAAGTCAGGCACCGAGAGTACCAAGTGGGAGATCTTGTGTTGAAAAGGATCCTCCCTCCTCATACAGACCACAGGGGCAAGTGGACTCCAAATTATGAAGGACCATTTGTGGTAAAGAAAGTTTTCTCTGGTGGAGCACTGATGCTCAGCACCGTGGATGGTGAAGATTTCCCATCCCCTGTGAATTCAGATGCAGTTAAAAAATACTTCGCATAAAATGACCCGCTGGACATAAAAACAGAATGTAAGTCCAGGCAAAAATAGGGCATCCCGGCGAGTCAAAAACAGAATAAAAGACTCGGGCAAAAATAAGGGGAAAAAATAAAAAAAAACGTACACCCGCTGAGTTGAAAAGCCGCATTGGACAGCTCAGGCAAAAATGGGTATCCCGATGGATCGAAAACCCGAAAGGGCGATCCATGCAAAATAAGGGAATAAGCGAACAACTGCATTCTGAATTCGTCTGTATCATCTACAACTTGGTAAGCTTCGAAAGGATCAAGCTTCAATCAGAATCAACATTCTTCAAAAAGGCAAGATGAGAAGAACGTCAAAAGTCATACGGGTCTTAGTGAAGAGGGAGCTCCCTAAAGCGTCATCAACATTGCCAGCGTTTTGTTTCTCCATTTGTAACAATCTCCTCATTTCAGGGGATTTGTTTCTTTGACTGTATTTCGCCGATTCAGGGCATATGAATTAATAAAATCAGATTTTCAGTCATGTCTCGTTTTGTACATTTTCATTTTGCAAAAAGGTCTGATATCTTAAAGAAACACTGATTACATAAGGATACAGATGTTTATCTTCAAATAAACACATGCTTGCAGGGAATATACTTACTCTCGAAAGTACTTAACTCCTATGACGGAATCCAACAAAGGATACCTCGGGACCATTTGTGCGTTTCCTTATCTTTGCAGGATTGCAGGTATCCAGAACGCAACTTGGGGCATGCAAGTTACATCTCAGCAAGCTGGCAAATCAACAAATAATCTCAGCATCCGAAATGCTCTATCCCCAGCTGAGTTGCCTCTCATTACTCTCCCCAGCTGAGTGGCCAACAATATTCCCCAGCTGTAGTACCATTTATTCTTCCTCAGCAGAAGGCAGAAGTCAGGGAATCATCTCCCCACAGAATCCTCAGCCTCTATTCAGAAGAGCAACGCATGAAGGAGTCACAACAGAGTACAGAAGACTTCTACAAACCCCAGCTGGGTCTCATATTACAAGGATATGTCAATCAGTGACCTATATCCCCAAGCAGATACATCTCTCCAGGTCTATCAATGATCTCATCCCCAGCTGGGATGTCCATTTCAAACAGATCAGCCAGAGATCTTCGCGGCAACGGGATCCAAGTCCCGGTTTGGTATCTTTGCATAAGCATGGCATTTTCATCATATTCACCCACAAAGCGTAGTATTCCGCCTAATACGGAGCATTACGGCAAAAATCAAACATATAGCATAATCATAAGCCATGATATGAATCAAACACTTGTGAATAATAACCATTCATCAGAATACGGATTACTTTCCCCAAAATCCCCCAGAGTCCCCAGCAAAAGCAGTTGCCTCGCAAATCACAAACACCAGTATATACACCTTTTGACACCCGTCCGTGTCATCACTCCCCAGTAAGTCACCTGAACACTCTTTACAAACAAGATCACCCGTATTACAGATACTTTCTGGCACCCGTCCGTGTCATAACTCCCAGCAGAAAGCCAAAGACATCATTTTTGCACTCACATATACTTGTATATACACCTTCTCGACACCCGTCCGTGTCACATCCCCAGCGTAGTCGCTTACACTTTTACAACCAATATACTTGTTAATACTATACTCCTCTCTTTTCGACACTCGTCCGTGTCACCATCCCCAGCAGATAAACACCCATCTATACACCACTCATACTTATTTTACTTATACAGATACTCGTCCGTATCTTGTATACACCATTTATGTCCCCACAGATCCGGCATTGGTTCATGTTCTTTGTTAACCAGTTGGTGCTCGTCCGTACCATCATCTCAGAATATGCGCCAAGTGTTTGTTTCTACCTGATACTCGTCCGTATCATAGTCTTAAGGATGCTCGACCGCATCTTTAATCCATACACTGTGTCAAGCACTTCTGTACTCTTGAATATAGATACTCGTCTGTGTCTACTATCCCCAGAAGAGTTCTTTCAGATTCAACACTCGTCCGTGTTCTCTGTTAACCAGTTGATACTCGTCCGTATCATCATCTCTGAACATGTGTCAGTTTGTTTCTACCCGATACTCGTCCGTATCGTAGTCTTAAGGATGCTCGTCCGCATCTTTAATCTATACACAAGCATCTAAACACTTATACCTTTTATTTCTTGGATGTAAACACTCGTCTGTGTTTACTATTCCCCAGTAGATCGCCAACAAAGCAAATATTCCTTTTTATCTGGCACTCGTCCTGTGTTACGATAAACTTTGAGAGCAGCCGTACCCTGCTGAGTGGTCCTCCTCCACTTCTTGATGGTCGTCCTCCATCATGCTCATCCGATGGCCGTCCCCATCGTTGATATTTAGCAGCCGTCCCCTGCTAGGTGGTCGTCCTCCACCTCTTGATGATCGTCCTTCATCATTTTATCCAATGGCCGTCCCCATTGTTGATTTTGGTTATATGACATTCGTCCTATGTCATGACAAACTTTGAGAGCAGCCGTCCCCTGCTAGGTGGTCGTCCTCCACCTCCTGATGGTCGTCCTCCATCATACTCACCCGATGGCCGTCCCCATCGTTGATATTTTCGGCAGCCGTACCCTGCCAGGTGGTCGTCCTCCACCTTTGATGGTCGTCCCCATCATATTTCTTTTACTCCCAACAGAGCAGCCGTCCCCTGCTAGGTGATCGTCCTTCACCTTTGATGGCCGTACCCCATCATCTGTTTATTTCATTTATTCTTTAACCCGATGGCCGTCCCCGTCGTGGCCCCTTTTCCTTTTTAGCCCGATGGCCGTCCCCATTGTTGGTTACTTTACCTTTATGAACTTGATGGCCGTCCCCGTCATGTTTCATTAATCCCCAGAGAGTTTCACAGCTTTATCTTGATGGCCGTCCCCATCATAATTTTATTTTTCCCCAGCTAGTCGGCCGTCCCCGTCTTGGCTTTACCTTCTATCCCCAGCATGTCGGCCGTCCCCGTCATTGCCTTATTTCCCACACTTTGCGATATACTTTACTTCCCTTTTACAATCTATATCCCTTTTCTTCTTCATTCTGTGAGTGCAAATTTTGGATTGTCTTTGGTATTCAACCACAAGTTATCTTGTTTGCCTGTTAAGCCGTTGCTTACATCCTGCACAGCTAACTCATGTTTGAATAGGGGCAGCTGTAAACACCCCAAATTTGCCCTCACCCATTCACACCATGGCTTGTGATCATTTCATATGCATAAACTCAATCATAGCATCTCATATCACAGTTTTGATTCACTGCATAGATTCTAAGTCATCTGCATCTAGGGTTTGTGATCTGAGCAATCCAAGAGCTTCTTGAGCCACTCCAAAGGCCATCAATCATTTCAAAGGGATCCATGTGTTCTTATATCATGTTCCATCCTTTCAAAGTCAATATTTCAAAAGAATCACAAGAATTGAGGTTTGCATGGAAACAGGGCCAGGCTAGACTGCACAGTTGACCTAAAATTAGGGTTTTAGTTTCAGAGGCCATAACTCCAAATTTTTTGGTCATTCTTGTTTCCATTGGTCTCTATATGGTATAGGGAGTATGCATATCAATTTTCATGAAGAAATTCCATGGGGAAGTCATCTGATCAAGAGTTGACTTTCTGGACAAGTCAGTGCAAAATCAGGGCATCTGAGGCCCCCAATGACCCAACCAATGGGTGATCTTCATCATTTTGAGTATATATGATCTTTATTTGATCATGGAAGAAGGTTTAAGTCCACAAAAATCAAGAATTTGGAGTTTTTGCAAATGTTGACTTTTTGGGCATAGTTGACTTTTCAAGAATGTGTCATTTTAGGTCACTTTTCAAGCCTTGATTCTTGATCCAAAATGCTTCAAATGGAAAAACTTTGGTCATGAAAGTTGTAGAATACATCTTTCCCTTTTCAAAAAGTACAAGAACATGATCTAATTCTTCTTGGATCAAAAGTTATGGTGTGACAAAGTTGGCCAAAATCATTGATTTTCAAGATGTGCACCAAATGTGAATTTTGCAAAATCATGAACCAAGGCTGTTTGTAACCTCTAGTTGACATCAAACCATGACACAAACATTCCATGAGCTCTAAAAATCAGAATTGGACCAAAGTTTCTCATGTCCATGGTTTGTGTAACAAGACTTTTTCCATGAAGTGCCAAAGGTAACCAAGTTGCAAAACCATCATGATGCTTCTCACCACTTGCTGCATTGGCCTTTGAACCATTCTAGCCTTCCATACCCACCATGCTGCGCCAGCCCTAGCCCTTGTACCAAGCTAGAACCAAGCCATACCTCTCTTACACAAAAAGTGGACTTTTGGCAAAAGCAAACATCCCAATCACCACAGGCCATGTCACATCCTCTGGCCACTTGCAATTGTTTATACTTTCCATCTGCTAGCAAAACATATCAAGAAGCAAGGCTGAAAGAGATCACAACATCACATGCTCAAAAACACTCCATCAAGCAAAACTCTTCGAAACTCTCTGCCCAGCTCTCAAACACCCAAGCCAACTTCACTAATCATCTCACCTTGCCCCATTGAGTAGAAAGCAACAAAGAACCAAGCCTGAAACAAGCCATAACACCACTTCACCATTTTCACCCCAAACTGCAGTTTCCTTCGAAACACCTTCCACAGCTCACAAACATCCAAACCAACTCCATAAACCTTCTCCACTCATCATCTGGACCACAAACAACCCTTCACCATTGCCAGAAACAGCCTGAATCAACATTGCCATTTCCAACTGAGCTTGAGCAGAAGCTTTTCAAACTCTTCATCCAGCCAACATAAATTGCCCCCAAGCATTCAAGCACCATCAAGAGGTCATAAGGAGCGGATTTCACCAAAAGGGGAGGTCAGAAAGTAGCTGGAGTGAAAGCTTCGAATCTCAGGTAGCTCAAGAAATATTTTTCCAGAAATCATTTTTTAAGTTCCAAACTTGTTCTCCATGCTTCACTGATTATCCTGATGCTTTTAGTTTTGGAAATGGTGATGAAATGAGGATTTAATTGATCTCTGAAACTCTGTGACCTAAAAATTTGTTTTGCTCGATTCATGAGTTTGGGAAAAAATAAATTTGTTCTGATTTGGGGTTTTTGTTCGTGAGTGAGTGGGAATCATTTCCTTGTTTTTAGATTTCATTTTAGTTAGGTTTTGAGAGAGTTTGGAGATTTTCAGGTGGGGTTCCCACCGGAGAAGACGACCGGAGGTCTTCTCCGGCCACCTGAAAATGATTAGGGCATAATCCCAGTCATTAAGTGCATTTGAATCTGGGACGTTGGATGCGTTGAAAAAGTTGACTTCGCGCGCGTGTGAATGGCTAGGATGCAGTCATTAAACCCTAATCAGCATTATTTATTTAATTAATTGAGATTAAATCAGTTTGAATATGGGCCATCAGATGGCGCGCGCAGTCAACGTTTTCAAACCCAGACTCAATCCTGGCCCTCCATCCTGCATACTTCATTTTAAATTCATTTCTTTTCATTTCTTTTTCATTTAACTTGCATATTTAATTTAAAATAGTAAAAAATGTTTAAAAATTATGAAACTTTTTCCCATGAGTTTTATTAATTTTTATGACACAAAAATATTTTTATTTTTATTTTTATCATTACAAAAGTATTTTTAAATATTTAAAAGATTATTTTTAATTGATTAATGGAAATTAATTTATTAAAAATACGTTTAGGTATTTAAAAATCACCAAAAAATTCATGAAATGTTCTAAGACATTTAGAAACATTGTCCAACCTTCAAACCAAATTTCTTTTTTGATCTTGATGCATTTTAAGAATTTCTCATTGAATAAAAATCATTTTTATGCATTAATTTGATCCAAAGTTCAAAAAATCATTTCTGCCTATCCATGAAGAGTTGGACATTGATTCTTCTTGCATTGCATTGTGTTTAGCATGTAGTTTTTGAGATAAAATGGCCATGATCTGATTCCTCATTTTCAATTTGTTTGATAATTTTCTTGTTTAGGAACCCTAAAAACCCTAATAACTTGTAAAATTCATATCTTGGGTTAGGTTAGGAGTTGAGACCTCTCCTTTGGGCATTGGGTTAGTATAGGATTAGGGGTCCTTTGTGTGGCATTTTCCATTTTTTATCTTAGAGTTTGCTTCTGTTTTTGGTTTTTGATTGATGAATGATTCATAAACCCTAATTTGGGCTTCCATATGCATCCATTTTGCATTCTCTTGCATAACATGACTTGCCATGACATTTCAAGCATCCATGTGATTCATTTGACATCATAAGACATAGTGAAAGCATGTTTGATCATTGCATCATGTATTTGCCATGTTGTATGCCATGTGCACTTCATAACTTTTCATATATGTTCATGGTTCCCAACTTGCTTCATTTGCATTCATGAACTTGTATGATCATTTCCATGTGCTGCTTCATGTTTTTTAGCATCTCATAGCATCATTAGCATAATGTACATGCTTCTGGTTTTGCTTCCCATCATGTCATCTTATCCCATTTTGCATTGCATTGCATTTCTTTTCTAATCTTTCAGGTGGTAAGTGATGTTGAGAAGTGAATTTGCCTTCACTTCTCATAACTTTTCTTGTCATCTCTCTTGCATCCATTGCTGCATTTTTGTTTGTGTTTGAGTTTGTGCTTGCTCATTTTTCTTCTTCTCACTTTCTTTCTTCAAGTGACTTGATTTCTTGAATGAAGCAAGTTGCTTTGCTTCTCTTGATCCTTTCATCTGCTTCCTGGTGGTTCCATTGAAGACTTCCCTTGAAAACCTCACAAACCTTAGGAACAACCAAGCATGACAATGATTAGGGTTTTGATTAGTCTCCCCTCATAGTTTTACCTTTGTGTCTCTTTTGAGTCTTCTTTTCTCATCTCATAATCAGGGACTAAACCCTAAAGGCTTTAAGGCTTTGTGATTAAGTTTATGCCTGCATCCTTCTCTTAGGATGGAGTGTATAACTTTAATCCTAAGTGTTAAACCCTTAATGTGTTTAACTCTCTTAATCAATTCACTTAATAATCATCAAGACATCACACTTGTAACTTGGGCCTTGCATTAGGGTTCTAATTCTTCCTTAATTGGTTAAGAAGGACTAACCCTAGTGTTAATGGACAAGTCCCCCTCAAGTTGTCTTACAAATCATAAAATTCACTTCATCATCTTACCATTAACTAAAATCCACTTAATAAAGGCTTTGTTTTGTCATGATTTTAATCCCTAATCATGGATTAAGTTGAGGAGCTTTCCTCAGCTTAAACATTCTCATCTATTATCCTTCTATTAGGATGGTGTAATGAGTCTGTTTAATCCTTGATTGTGGCTTAACCTCTGTTTAAGGTATTCTCATTACCCCTAAACAGAGGGAAGATGTGATGAGTTTACTAAATCCATTGGTTTAGACTTAAGCTCAGTAACTTATGACAAAATCCAAAAACAATAAAAGACTGAAAACACAAAAACAAACAATAATCGTCTCCTCCAGGATTCTTTTCTCATCTCATTCACTCACAAACGAGAACTTGCTTCTTCCGTCTAATGCAAGACAGTTTGCACCTGAGCCAGACAGGTCATACACTTGAGCATGGACAAGTAAGCAGTTCACAAGTCAATTCATCTTTCAGTCTCTTTGGGTCGAACTACGGTGTTCTGACTTCCTCATTGCACGAAAGGATACGTAGGCATAACTTAACAGTTATCGAACAAAAGTCTCTATGTATTCCCCCTCCTCCAGCTTTATTCTTTTAAGCCTCATGATCTTGAGCATCTCATTCTTATTCCTGCACTGACACTGTATATATTACACTTCACACTTCTTACACTGACACCTGTACATTCTTTTCCAGCTATTTGTCACACAAATTGCACTGACACTACCCCTTTAAAACACAAATCTTTTAAGCGTGGATCCCGTCGAGTACGGCGGACAATCTGGGTGCTAATACCTTCCCAGGTTGTAACCAACCCCCTTTCTCAGTCTCTCTGGTTCGCAACCGTCTTATCCATATCTTTCTAGGTCTATGCAGCATTGCCTTTCCTCCGGGATAAAAATGCCTAGCTGGCGACTCTATTCATCTCCAGTGAGTTCACGGCTGTGTGTTCTCACTGCCCCCTTCGCCGACCGTTCGCGTCTGTACCTTTATTTGGGCCTGGTCCCATTTATCGGGAGCGACACACCCGAAGCAGACGCCTCTTCGTGTCACAAGCTCCAAGAATTAGTACTGAGGCAGAAGCTGCTGCCAAAGCCAAAGGAAAAAGTGTGATACCTGAAGAATCTGCATCAAAAGAGATTCATAAATCATCCTTCGATCAGGATGTGGATGAGTTTATGAGGGTAACTAAAAGAAGTGACTACAAAGTTGTGGATCAGCTCCACCAAACTCCTTCTAAGATCTATATACTATCTCTGCTGTTGTGTTCCAAAGCTCATCGGGACGCACTACTCAAATTTCTGCACACTTCCTACGTTCCAGAAGAGATCACGATGAATCAGCTTGAAACAGTGGTGTGTAATGTCAATACTAGCCATTGGCTAGGCTTCACTAATGCTGATTTAACAACAGAAGGACGTCACCATAACAAGGCTTTGCACATAACCCTGGAGTGCAAAGGAGTTGTACTCTCTCATGTTCTTGTAGGCATTGGGTCCTCACTCAATGTCTTGCCGAAGAAAGCTCTTGTCAAGCTCGAATATGATGGAATAGCTCTCCGGCCAAGAAATCTTGTGGTCAGGGCTTTTGATGGATCCAAGAGGTCTGTTCTTGGAGAGGTGGAGCTGCCAGTGATAATCGGTCCGCAAGTTTTTCAGACTACTTTCTACGTGATGGACATTTAGTCGGCCTACATCTGTTTGTTGGGTCGACCATGGATTCACGTCGCAGGCGCAGTAACGTCGACCCTTCACCAGAAATTGAAATATGAATGGGAATGACAGATTATCACCATCTATGGTGAATAGGACATCTTTGTTATCATCTAGCTACATACAAATACATTGAGATGGATGGTGAAATCCATGAAACTATGAGCCAAGGGTTTGAGGCCTTGAATGTCAATGAGGCGATGACTGAAGTATTTGTTGCATCCCAGGAAGACAGGATGGGTACTTCAATTGTCTCCTATCAGCAAGCCCGGAAGGTTGTTGAAGATGGTAATGCCCGAGGCTGGGGCAAGATGCTACCAGTGGAGAAGAAGGAGGACAGATTCGGTTTGGGTTACAAACCGTTCCGACACGATCAAGAAGAGGATGCTAAAGAGCCCAAGTTCATTAGTGGGGGGATGCTTACCCCAGATGTTGTTAACAACCTGGAAGACGAGGCGGAAAGCGACCTCAACCTGGAGAGCTGGATTCGTCCAAGGATCCCGGGTCACTAAGTCCTTAACTGGTCTTCCCAGGAAATTATAAGGGTTACTCCTGCAGAGTAATTATTATTTCCTGCTTTTTTTTAGCATGCATCAAGTCCTGCATCTTTCCTAAGGTGTCAGGACTCATTTTGTAATAGGGCCATATTGTAATTTTGTGCAAATGGATTATCAATGAATACTGGACATCTTTTGCAAACAAGTCTCTTTATCGCTCATTGTCTTTTCATTTTTCACTTTTGTACAAAACAATAAAATGGCAATGTTTTCAATATAAATAACGTCATTTTCACTTTTTCTAAACAAGATTAAAATTGATCACTAAAACGAAAAAATCTCAACCCTTGCAGAGATTATCCTCCAGATTGCACCGACAACAGCACTGCTATGACCTTGTATGACTTCGACAATCCAATTAATCAAGCCAATGAAGGGGTTGAAGAAGACTATGAGTTACCTGAAGAGTTAGCCAGGTTGTTAAGGCAAGAAGAGAAAGTGATCACTCCTCATCAGGAGGAGGTTGAAACAGTTAATCTTGGTACCGAAGAGGATTTGAAAGAAGTGAAGATTGGGGCCGGTTTGCAAGCTTCAGTAAAAGAACAGCTCATTGACATGCTTCGAGAATACGTCGACGTCTTCGCTTGGTCCTATCAAGACATGCCAGGTCTAGATACGGATATTGTTATGCACAAGCTTCCTTTGAAAGAAGATTGCCCTCCAGTGAAGCAAAAGCTACATCGTACTCGTCCAAATATGGCTATGAAGATTAAGGAAGAAGTATAAAAATAGTGGGACGCCGGTTTCCTTGCTGTAACTAGTTACCCACCGTGGGTTGCTAACATTGTACCAGTGCCTAAGAAAGATGGCAAAGTACGGATGTGTGTGGATTACCGAGATCTGAACAGAGCTAGCCCGAAGGATGATTTCCCATTACCTCACATTGATGTATTGGTCGACAACACAGCTCAGTTCTCGGTATTTTCTTTTATGGATGGTTTTTCTGGGTATAATCAGATCAGGATGTCACCCGAAGTCATGGAGAAAACAACCTTCATCACACCTTGGGGCACATTTTGTTACAAGGTAATGCCTTTTGGACTAAAGAATGCCGGTGCAACTTACCAACGGGCTATGGTAACGTTATTCCACGATATGATCCACAAAGAAATTGAATGCTACGTGGATGACATGATTGCCAAGTCCCTCACTGAAGAAGATCGTCTGGTAAATCTGCTGAAGTTGTTCAAACGTCTGAGAAAGTACCAACTAAAGTTAAACCCCAACAAATGCACATTCGGGGTACGTTCCGGTAAGTTGCTGGGATTTATTGTAAGTAAAAAGGGAATTGAAGTTGATCCTGACAAAGTCAAAGCCATTCAGGAAATGCCTGCACCTAGGACTGAAAAGGAAGTTCGGGGGTTCTTAGGTAGATTGAACTACATATCAAGTTTCATATCTCATCTTACTGCAACCTGTGAGCCCCTTTTCAAATTTTTAAGAAAGGAACAAACTGTCAGGTGGAATGAAGATTGTCAGAAGGCTTTTGACAAGATCAAGGAGTACCTGCAAGAACCTCCAATTCTTATGCCTCCAGTTGAAGGAAGACCTCTAATAATGTACCTGACAGTATTAGAAGGATCAATGGGGTGTGTGTTGGGCCAGCATGACGAGTCTGGTCGAAAAGAGTATGCAATATACTACCTAAGCAAAAAGTTTACTAACTGTGAACAACGTTATTCACTTCTCGAGAAAACTTGTTATGCTTTAGCGTAGGCTGCTCGCCGACTAAGGCAGTATATGTTGACTCCCACTATCTTATTGATCTCAAAAAGGGACCCCGTGAAGTACATATTTGAGAAGCCAGCACTTACCGGAAGGGTTGCAAGATGTCAAATGATCTTGACAGAGTATGACATTCAGTACACATCTCAAAAGGCCATCAAAAGAAGTGTATTGTCTGACTATCTAGCTGAGCAACCCATTGATGATTACCAGCCCATGAGATTTGACTTCCCTGATGAAGACATCATGTATCTAAAAGCAAAAGATCATAAAGAGCTTGTTCACACTGAAGGGCCTGACCCAAAATAAGAATGGACAATGATGTTTGATGGGGCTGTCAATATGAACGGTCGTGGGGTTGGTGCAGTTCTCATTACACCTAAAGGAGTTCATATGCCCTTCTTGGCAAAACTCACTTTTGCCTGCACTAACAACGAAGCTGAATACGAAGCCTGTATCATGGGTCTTAAGGTAGCCATTGACCTCAGGATCAAGACTTTAACTGTATTCGGAGATTCAGCTCTGGTAATCAATCAGACCAACGGCAAATGGTATACTCACCAAGAGCATCTGATCCCATACCGCGACTATACGAGGAGATTATTGACTTTCTTCACAACAGTCAAACTTGAGTACATCCCTCGGGACGAGAATCAGTTCGCAGATGCTTTAGCTACCATTTCCTCCATGATCAAGGTTCAAACTGCAAATTTTGTTCCTCGGATTTCTGTATCCAGATTAGACCAACCAGCATACGTATTCTTTGTGGACATTGCTAAAGATGACAAGCCATGATTCCATGATATGAAAAGCTTCTTAGAGGATCAAACATACTCACCTGGGGCATCATCCAATGATAAGAAGACATTAAGAAGGTTGGCCGATAGTTTCTTCCTTAATGTTGATGGTTCATTATACAAACGAAACTTTGACATGGTTCTGCTCAGATGTGTTGATAAGAAAGAAGCATACTTGCTGATGCACGAGGTGCATGAAGGTTCTTTCGGTACCCATGCTGGAGGACATGCAATGGCTAAGAAGTTATTAAGATCAGGTTACTACTGGATCACAATGGATGCAGATTGTTGTGCCTATGCCAGGAAACGCCACAAATGCCAGATCTACGCAGATAAAGTACATGTGCCTCCAAATTCTTTGAACGTGATGTCTTCACCTTGGCCCTTTGCCATGTGGGGCATTGACATGATTGGAAAGATTGAACCGATTGCTTCAAATGGCCACAGATTCATCTTGGTAGCCATTGATTACTTCACTAAATGGGTCGAAGCAGCTTCGTATGCAAACGTCACCAGACAAGTGGTAGCCAGATTTCTGAAAAGAGACATCATCTGTCGATATGGAGTTCCCGAGCGAATCATTACTGACAATGGTTCCAATTTGAACAACAAAATGATGGCAGAACTGTGTCGGGACTTCAAAATTCAACATCACAACTCTTCTCCTTACAGGCCAAAGATGAATGGCGTATTTGAGGCAGCTAACAAAAATATCAAGAAGATTGTGCAAAAGATGGTGGTGACCTATAAAGACTGGCATGAAATGCTACTATTTGCCTTGCATGGGTACCGAACCTCAATCAGAACATCTACTGGGGCAACACCTTATCAGCTTGTGTATGGTATGGAAGTTTTCCTACCTGTTGAAGTTGAACTACCCTCCTTACGGGTACTGATGGATGTCAAGCTAAACGAAGCAGAATGGGTCCGGTCTCGGTACAATCAATTAAATCTGATCGAAGAAAAGAGATTAGCTGCAATTTCTCATGGGCAGCTATATCAGAAAAGAATGAAGAAAGCATTTGATCATAAAGTCAGGCTTCGGGAATACCAAGTGGGAGATCTTGTACTGAAAAGACTCATTCCTCCCCATACAGACCACAGGGGCAAGTGGACTCCAAACTACGATGGTCCATTCATAGTAAAAAAGGTCTTCTCTGGTGGAGCATTGATGCTCTCTACTATGGATGGTGAAGATTTCTTATCCCCTGTGAATTCAGATGCAGTTAAAAAATACTTCACATAAAATGACCCGCTGGACATAAAAACAGAATGTAAGTCCAGGCAAAAATAGGGCATCCCGGCGAGTCAAAAACAGAATAAAAGACTCGGGCAAAAATAAGGGAAAATTGAAAAAATAATGTACACCCACTGAGTTGAAAAGCCGCATTAGACAACTCAGGCAAAAATGGGCTTCCCGGTGGATTGAAAACCCGAAAGGGCGATCCACCCAAAATCAGGGAATAAGCGAACAATTGCATTCTGAATTCGTCTGTATCGTTCACAACATGACAAGCTTCGAAAGGATAAAACATCGGTCAGAATCAACCTTCTTCAAAAAGAAAGATGAGAAGAACATCAAGGTCATACAGGTCATAGCAAAGGAAGCTCGCTGGAAGCGTCATCAACATTGCCAACACTTTTACTTTTCTCAATTTATAGCAATCTCCTCATTCCAGGGGATTTGTTCCTTTGACTGTATTTGCCAATTCAGGGCACCCAGATTAATAAAATCAGAATTTTCAGTCATATCTCTTTTTTTTGTACAATTTTATTTCGTTTGCAAAATGTCCAATATTTATCATATATACTGGCATAAAACAAATGAGCCATTTTTAATAAATTCTTGCAGGAAATATATTTACTTTCAAGAATATCTAATTCCTATGACGGAATCCGATAATGGATACCTCAGGATACTTGTGTGTTTCTTTTGTCTTAACAAATTGCAGGTATTCAATACACATCATGGGGCATACCAAGCACCTTCCCCAGCATACCTCCTCCCCAAGAAATATCTGGAATGCTTTTCCCCGACGGAGTTGTCAAAGCCTCTTCATCCCTAGCACAAGTCTACTCAACTGGAGCATCCCCAGCCAAGTTCCCCAAAGAATTTCCAGCCTCTCCCCAGAAGAGAAATGCTTGAAACTCTTACACAACAAAGTGATGAAAGTTTCCTTCTCCCCAGCTGAGTTCTCCTTACGGGATAGATCTATCAATGATCTATTTCCCCAAGCAGAGCTATATCTCCTAACAGATCTACCAATGATCTCCCTCAGTTGGGATAACCCTCCAAGCTGATCAGCCAGAGATCTTGTTTTCAGCGGGATCCGAATCCCGGATCGGTTTCTCTTTTGCATAATCATAGCATTTGCATCATATTCACCAAATAAGCGTAGCATTCCGTCTAATATGGAGCATTACGGCAAAAATCAAACATTAGCATGATCGCAAGCCAGGTTCGAGCCAGTCACCTGCAATCACCATCAAGTATTTCATCAGCAATGTATATAAAAACTCACATCCCCTGCAAATAAAAGCCAAAGCATACCCTTTTCACTCCCCAACACAAATACATGTTCGTATATACCCTTTTCGACACTCTTCTGTATCGTATTATTCCCCGCAGATATAAGCCAAAGTATCTCCTTTGCACTCTCAAAAGCAGATACCTATACATACTCTTCTGACACTCGTCCGTGTCACCTTTCCCCAACATGGTTGCCAAATCACTTGGTGCAAACAAAGTACTTATTTATAACACACTCCTTTCGACACCCGTACGTGTCATCCTATCCCCACAGGTCGCCAGAACACCTTTTTGCACTCTCACACGCTAATATTTGTTCATAACTTATATATAGTCTCTTTTAACACTCGTCCGTGTCATACGTTCCCTAGAAAGTTGAACACTCGTCTGTGTATTGCTCATACTTCGCCAATAAACCAATACTCACTCTTACTTATACAAGAATCTTCGATACTCTTCCGTATCCTATTTATATATCATTCCTCAATAGATTCGACACTCGTTCGTGTTCTTTGTTAACCAGTTGATACTCGTTCGTATCATCATCTCTGAACACGCGTCAGCGTTTGTTTCTACCGATACTCGTCTGTATCATGGTCTTAAGGATGCTCGCCCGCGTCTTTAATCTATACATAGCGTCAAACACTTATACTTTTTTTTCTTTAGCGTAAGCACTCGTCCGTGCTTACCAATCCTCAGCAAGTCACAAACAAAGCAACTTTTCTTCTATCCGACATTCGTCCTATGTCACGATAAAGAGCAGCCATCCCCTGTCAGGTGATCTTTCTTCACCTTTGGATGATCGTCCATCATCCTTTCCACAGCGGAGTCTCCATTATTGGACCCCTTTTCTATCCGGCATTCGTCCTATGTCGTGATATTTAGCAGCCGTCCCCTGCTAGGTGATCGTCCTTCACCTTTTGATGATCGTCCCTCATCATTTTATCTAATGGTTGTCCCCATCATTGATTTTGTTATCCGACATTCGTCCTATGTCGTGATAAACCCCGAGAGCAGCCGTACCCTGCTAGGTGATCGTCCTTCACCTCTTGATGATCGTCTTTCATCGTGTTTATCCGATGGTCGTCCCCATCATCGACCTTTTCTATCCTACATTCGTCCTATGTCGTGATAAAGAGCACTCGTCCCCTGCTAGGTGATCGTCCTTCACCTTTGATGACCGTCCCTCATCAATATTTCATTTATTCTTTAAACCGATGGTCGTCCCCATCATTGTTTACCTTTACTTTGCAAACCTGATGGCCATCCCTATCATTGCCTTTACTTTAACCCCCAGAGAATCTTGTTTATTTACCCGATGGTCGTCCCCATCATGATTTCTTTATCTCCCCAGCTTGTCGGCCGTCCCCGTCATTGCTTTACTTACCGCTTTATCCCCAGCAGTCGTCCTCTACTAGATGGTCGTCCTCCATCGTCTTCATTTAATAATCATACCATGCTATCTTTTACAATTTATATCCCTTTTCTTCTTATCCCTAGTGAGTGCAAATTTTGGACGGTCTTTGGTATTCAACCACAAGTTATCCTGTTTGTCTGATAAGCCAGGCGCTTACATCCTACACAGCTAACTCATGTTTGAATAGGGGAAGCTGTAAACACCCCAAATTTTCCCTCACTCGTATCACACCATGGCTTGTGATCTTTCATTTTTGTTTTAACATAAGCATTATATCTCACATTGCATATTTGCTTCACTACATAAGTTCAAATTCATCTGCATCTAGGGTTTGTGATCTGAGCAATCCAAGGATCCATCTGAGCCATCCCAAAGGCTTCAAGCATTCCAAGAGGGTCCATGTGTGTTCTATCATCATATTATATCCCTCAAAGTTCATGGAAGTCAAGAAATCACAAGAACTGGCAAGGCATGGAAGCAGAGCTAGGGTTTTCACTGCACAGATGACCAAAATTAGGGTTTTGGTTTCAAAAGCCTTACTCCAAATTTTTGGGTCATTCTTGTTTCTGTTATTCTTAAGATGTTATAAGGATCATGTGTACCAAGTTTGATGAAGAAATTCATTGTGGAAGTCATTTATTCACTAGGTAACTTCTTGAGCAAGTTAAGTCAAAATCAGAGCATCTGAGGCCCCCAACAATGGAACCAAAGGAGTATTTTCATCAAATTGAAGTTCTATGAACTTTATTTGATCATTGGAGTGCTTGGAGGTTCACAAAATTAAAGAAATTTGAGCTAAACCAAAAGTTGCCAAAAATGGAAATGACTTGTAATGGAAACTTTCCATTTTGGGAAAGTTTTTCAACCTCCTCTTTCTCATCCAAAAATGCTTCAAATGAAAAATTCTTGGTCATGAAAGTTGTATATTAGGTCTTTCCCTTTTCAAAAAGTACAAGAACATGTTCTAATTCATTATGGAACTCAAGTTATGATCCTTCAAAGTTGGCAAAAATCACATAATTTTCACATTCATGCCAAAGAGGAATTTTTGCAAATCCACTTGCCAAGCCATTTCTTGACCTCTAATGCATCTCTAAACATCATACCATCATAGTGCAACTCATTTAGATCAGAATTGCCCAAGGAACCACAACATTTCATGCCTTGCATCACAAGATAATTCAAAGGGGGGAAATGCAAAACGTTGTAAAACCACTTGAATCTTTCCCTCCAAGCCATCCAGCTGCAATCTTATGATCCAAAGGCCTTCCACAAAGCTAGCTGAGGCCAGACGTGCCTTGCAACCACTCCTGCCATGACCCATGCCCATAGTACACACAACCTTGACTTTTTGCAAATGAGGTCATACCAATCAGCATAGCCCGCAACAACTCTTCTGACCTATCACAGCTTCACATACATGCCCTAAGGATCACATTTCATAACATCTTGGTGCTTGAATCAACACACACACACTCAGATTCACAAAATCCTCAAGAAACTTCATCTCTTCGAAATTTTCAAACCACTCAGCAAAACTTAAAAATTCTTTCACCAATCATCTCCATACATCCTCCATATAATTTCCCACCCCTTACACAAGCCTGAAACCCTCTAAAACAAAAACACGATTTCACCCCCCTCTGAACTGAAACTCCTAAAACAGCCCAAATAAATTCATTCCAAGCATCAAAGCATCCTCAGGAGATCCATTGGAGTTGCTTGGCACCAAGGAGAGGTCCAGATAGCTCAGATTGAGAAAGCTTCATCTCATGTATCATCAAGAACAAATTTTCCAGAAATCTCTTTTTAGATATAGAAATTTTCTTCATGCTTCAATGATCACACTGCACCTTTTATTTTTGAAAATGGTTGAGTATTGAGCTTGTATCGTGCTTCTGAAAATTTTGCAGTTTTTATGTTTTGATTTGTATCTGGATTTTGCTGCATGATAAATGTTGTTTGAGGTTTGATTCTTGTTTAGGATGAGTAGGAGAGTGAATCTGGAGAGTTAGAGCTCCTAATTTGGCCTAGGGAGGAAGTTGGAGTTTTGGTCTCGCCGGAGAAGATGACTGAAGCTAGCTCTGGTCACCTGAAAATGTTTAGGGTTAGTAATTAGGGCTAATCTCCCCAGTTTGAATGTGGGTCGTAGGATTAGGATTAGCGCGTATTTGGAGGGTCCAGATCATTTCACTTAAAACCCTAATCTTAATTAATTAATTAAATTAGGTAATTAGTCAGTTTGAATGCCAGCCCTTGGATCTGGCGCGCAGTCAATTCCCTCCCTTTTTCTTTTGAATCTCATCCCTCAGATCAGTTGACTTCCTCTTTTATTCATTTTATTTTCTTTTTAATTCATTTCTTTTGCACAATTTATTTAAAATATCAAAAAGCTTTCAAAAAACATTTACTTTTGCATTTTTGTTTCAAATATTTTTCTTAATCAGAAAATGATTTTTATTTTATTTTTTGCATATAAAAAGTATTTTTAAAATATTTAAATGTTTATTTTAATTAATTAATGAAAATTAATTAATTAAAATAGCATTTAGGTTTTTAAAAATTACCAAAACAAGCATGTTGCATCTTAACACATTTAGAAACATTTTCAAATCCTTCATACAAATTTCTTTTTGGTTTTGATCATAACTTGACAATTTTCTTTGAATTTAGGGTTCATAAAATCACATTTTAAACCCTAATCTTTGAAAAATCTTTTCTGCCTAACCATGAAGGGTTTGAAGAAGGTTCTTTTTGCATTGTTTTACACATATCATGTAGTATCTAAGATATTTTTGGCATGAATTTATATTTCATTTTCAATTTTTTTGGCACTTTACATTAAGGATCACCCAAAAAACCCTAGAAACTTAGGAAATTCATAACTTCTTCTAGGTTTAGTTTCTGACTTGCCCCTTTGGATGGTAACTTAGTATAAGTTTAGGGTTCCTTTGAGTGAATTTTTAATTTTTTATCATATCATTTGCTTCTGTTTTGGTCATTTGCATCTCATCCTTTCATGTAACCCTAATTTTGCATCTTTACTTGCATCTTACATTGCATTGCATGAACATATGAACTTGTCATGCCATTCTAAGAATTTGTATGCCATCTTAGACATCTTAAGACATTTCTTGAACATTGCTTGATCATTTATTCATACATTTTCTATGCTTTGCATCCATTTCATTTCATGAACATCCATGTGTTTACATGCTTCCCACATGCTTCATTTGCATTTATTCTCTTGCATGATCACACACATGCATCTTGTATGTCTTTGCATCATATCATAGCATCATTTACATCATGTGTATGCTTCTGGGGGTGGTCTTTTCCCTTGCATATGCATTTTTTCATTTCATTTCTTTCCATATGCATCTTGTGCTAACTTTTCAGGTTAATGGTAAGTTGTTTGGGAGGTGTATTTGCCTTCAACTCCCACCTCTTCTCATCTCTTCATATTGCATCCTTGCTGCATTTTTGTTTGTCTTTGAGTGGGCCTTCCTCACTTGTGCTTCTCTTCCTTCCTTCCTTTAAGTTACTTATCTTCTTAGGAAGTAAGTAATTTATTCTTCCTCTTCTCATCTTCTTCTCATCTGGCTTCTCCTTGGTGGCTTCCTTGAAGACTTCTCCTTTTAAGCCTCACAAAACCATAGGATGCCTAAGCATGATAACTTCTAGGATTTATAGTTTCCCTTAGACTTTTTCCTTTGAGTCTTATTTGAGTCTCTCTTCTCATCCCATCATTAGAGACTAAACCTTTAAGGTTTTAGGACTTTGGAATTAGGGTTATGCATGCATCCTTCTCTTAGGATGGAGTGTATAACTTTAATCCTAAGTGTCAAACCCTTAATCTGTTTAAACCTCTTAATCAATCCATCTAATAATTACTAAGACTTCATCTTGTAACTTGGGCCTTATATTAGGGTTCTAATTCTTCCTTTATGGTTAATAAGGACTAACCCTAGTGTTTAATGGACAAGTCCCCCTCAAGTTGTCTTACAAACCCTAAAATCCACTTCTTAATCTCATCCCTTAATTGAAATCCACTTAATAAAGGCTTTGTTATATAATGAATTTAATCCCTAACCATGGATTAAGTTGAGGTATCTTCCTCAGCTTAAGTGTTCTCATTTATTATCCTTATATTAGGATGGTGTAATGAGTTCACTAATTTGTGATTAGAGATTAAACTCATTACTTAACACTAAACAAAAACCCAAAAACATCTAAATAATCACAAGTAGGTTAATGATCTTAATCCTACATCATCATGGCAATTAAGTTAAGATGCTTATCTCATACTTAAGTATTCTCATTATCCCTAATCAGGGAGGATATAATGAGTTTACAAGCCTTTGATTTAGGCTTAAGCTCATTAACTTATGCAAAACACCAAGAACAATAACAAAACTGAAAACACAAAAACAAACAATAATCGTCTCCTTCGGGATTCTTTTCTCATCATCTTCACTCAAAAACGAGAACTTGTTTCTTCCGTCTAATGCAAGACAGTTAGCACTCGAGCCAGATGAGTCATACACTTGAGCATAGATAAGCAAGCAGTTCATAGTCAATTCATCTTCAGTCTCTTTGAGTCGAACTACGGTGTTCTGACTTCCTCATTGCATGCGAGGATACGTAGGAATAACTTAACAGTTATCGAACAAAAGTCTATGTGTCTCCCCCCTCTTTCAGCATTCTTTCCTAAGCCTCAGTTCCTGAGCATTCACCCTTTTGCACTGACACTTGTAAATCCTCTTATTTAGCTTTTGCACACGGATAACACGTACACCTACCCCTTTAAGCACAATCTTTTTAATGTGGATCTCGTCGAGTACGACGGACAATCTGGGTGTTGATACCTTCCCAGGTTGTAACCAACCCCCTTTCTCATTTTCTCTGATTCGCAACCGTCTTATCCATCTCTTTCCAGGTTTATGCAGCATTACCTTTCCTTCGGGATAAAAATGCCTAGCTGGCAACTCTTTTCACTTCACCTTCATTTCTCCTTTCGCCGACCGTTCGCGCTTGTACCGGGATGCAAATCTTTGGGAGCGACACTAGGCAAGTGCCTCATGAACCACATATGGAATAAAGGTGCACATCATCGAACCAAACCTCATCGCTTTTTTTAGTCTTCTTCACTAAAACCTCCAAAGAGAAACCCGACATACCCCCTTTAGTAATAGTCAGAGATCAAAGCATATTTCTCCAGCAAAGGACCTAACTGAAAATCGGGAAATGTGAATTATCAAAGCTGAGGATCATAATACTAGAGCAGAGTGTGGATGACACTTCTCTCAGAGGGATCTAACTCTACCACCATATCCAGAATGTTTCCGTAAGCTTTCTTGAACTCTCCCACATGATTGGGCGTAATCAAATCCACCATCCTCTTTAACAGGCCAACCTTGGTGTCAAAAAATTTGAAGTGAATGTTCTGCTTGCGAAGGTCTTCCATCTATGCACAGTATACCGGAATCGGAGACAATAAACTAAACCTGAGAATGAAAGCAAAACATTATTAGTGATGGGATGATGCAATTCAAATGCAAATGCAATGACATATGATCAATCCAGACTGTCTGGCAATTGGATATTAGAGCCAAGTGATCAGAAAACCCCAAAATCCTCTGGATAACAACCCATACACAAATCAGATAGTCATAAATAAATCCAGATCAAGGACCAGAACTAGCTTCACTAAATACATCTAAGATCAAAATAACAGAATCAGAACATAACATCGTGCTGGTAATGAGGGTATGATGAGATAAAGGGTTCCTGCAAACCTATAAACCTTTCCCAAACTCACGAGTATGCTACTTGGGTCAACATCACGGACTCTCAAAACTAAGCAACAATAATACGTTCACCATCTCCGAGAAATGGTTTGTAACCAAATCAGGGAATTGGTTTGGCATTGTGTACATCTCAGGGAGGTCTCAGTTGAGTCCAAGGAAACAAGCATCCCTCATAAGTCCCCAGCTTCAAGCACTGAATCGAGAAGCAATAGTACATTCAGTCCTTAGGATACAGTACTATCATCATACGAACATTTTTGCTTTAACTGAATTCTTATGAGAAAACCGGGCCATCCTATGCGAGTTCCCTGTGGGCCCTCGGATGCGAGTGGGTTTACCAACAAATGTGGTATGCCACTGTCATCACTAGAGAGGGTTGTTTCCACAAAGGTTCTCAATTATCGGTCCCTAGATGCACATAATTATCAAGGTCTTATCCCGAAGTGGAGGAAATCCCCACACAAGATATTTCCAAGACGACCGCAGTCTGGGTGTGAAACATATCGCCACTCATCATGCTACATGCAAGTACAACGTGTTCACGCTAATACTAAGGTGCACTTAAGCCGGGTAGTTGGCTTATCTCACAGTAACTCCCATCCCACAGAAAAAATGGAAACCAACACAGTCCAGACAGTCCAGTAATATATGATGCATGAAAATAAATACTAAAAACTGTAAATAAATGTTGTAAAGTAAAAAACTGTAAATAAGCAGTAAATAAACATACAGCAACACACAATCAAACACCCAAAGAAAAAAAAACAAATAGGCACTAGGATTGACTCTCAAGAGGAAACCAGAGATTCTGGGTTTGGTCCCCAACAAAGTCTCCAGTTGTCGCTACCGGGATTTCCATCGTGGTACAAACACGAAAGTGGCGCGAAAAAGTCAGAGTCGACAGCCAGAAATTTTTATACCGAAGGAACGGGAAAGATAATGCTGCACAAACCTGAGGAAGAAGGAAATGACAAGGTCTTGCGAACCAAAGATTTGGGTTCGGGAGTCGGTTACGACCTGGGAAGGTATTAGCACCCAGATGGTCTGTTGTACTCGACGGGATCCACGCTTGTTTGTTTATTTCAAAGGGTGAGAAAATAAGGTTGATGTTGAATAAAAGAATGACTAACTGGAATAAGAAGGGGAACTGAAAATGAGAATGAAAAATAAGGGGAAATGTAGGGAATATAAAGAATGTGCTTGAACGGGCCCTACCCCACTGCCTACGTACCTCATCGGGAAAATGAGTATCAGAGTCGACGTAGTTCACCTAACTAAGAAGGGAACTAATTTGTGTTTTTTAGAGTTAAACTGCGTATGTCTATGCTCAGGCATTGTAGGCTTGTCTAGTACGAGTGCATTAACGTCTTGCAAATGAGATAAGTCGTCGCAAGTTCGCGTTGAGAGTGAATGAAGTGAGAAAAGAATTCCCGAAGGAAAAGACGAGTGTTGTTTGTTTATTGTCTTTTAAAAAAATGTTTTCTGAGATTGTTGTTTGTCAACCTTCTCATACTAAGACTTGTTCATCGTGGTAGATGCCTTACACCTAGCCCCGAAATGGAACATGTATAAGTAACCCACGACAAAGTCTCATGTCGTATGAGAAGTTCAACCTTTATTAGGTGCTTTTTATTATTTTTCTTTGAGATGAGAAAGAAAGAAAAGCGAACCATAGACAAAAGTCTAAGGGGAAGACTAAAATCCTAGTGTTGTCATGTATGGATGAACCTAGGTTAGTGTGGTTTCTATTCCTAATAAGAAGGAAAAGAAGAAGGGAAATAGAATACAACTTACTTCCTAATGAAGTTAAGTTGGTTCTAAGGGGATTAGCATGAAGTTGTGTAAGTTAAGCAAAGGAATGCTAAAAACACACACACTTTGAAAGCATAAAGAATGTAGAAGAGATTAAAGTCTAGAGACTTACCTCCACCTCCCTACAAAACAGGGGTTAGCATGATAAACATGAATAAGAAATGAGGTAAACAATTACCAAACAATTCCTAAGGGATCTAGGACATAAACTAGACTCAATCCTAAGTTTAAAGGACCTAAAAAGATGCAAAGCAAAAATCCAGCAGCCTATTACAACACCTAAATGCACAAACATCAATGAAATTCAATGCACAATGCACCCAACTTTTTACAACTAACAGTCAGCATGCAAAACAGGTGTAAAAAGTGAAAAAATGCTACACTCAACGTACATTTTACATCTACTGCAAGAAAAGACAACTATGGAATGCAAGACAGATTTGGATGTTTTCAATTATGCACAAAATGATAATTTTAATGCACAAATATAACAAAGCATGATCAAATGTAACATCAACATGAAAGAATAACATGGATTATGGACACGATTATCTACAAAGACTTGCTTGTTAACAAAATGCAATACATGACAAATATGCAACAAGTATGTTTTTTTTCAAGTTTTGGAAAATTGGCACATAAGCATGGATTAGAGAGTGTACCAACAAAGATCAACAAAATGAACATGTAACTTGATGCAAAAATCAGAATTGATATCACATGGATTGTGATCAAAGATGCAAACAAAATGCAAGAAAATGCATACATGTGATCATGTGAAATGCAACATGCAATTATGCAATGCAACATGCAAATATGCAATGCAATTATGCGTTCAAATTAGTGAAACATGCATGGATCATGAAAATGAAGCAAAAAACAGAACCTAAACAATTATAGGCATGCTAGCAAAAGAGTTTGAACATGGCAACAAACCTATACATATCACTTTATGCATAACTAGCAAATAAATGCAAAATATGCAAAAGTAACAAATGCACATGTCAAAACGACATGAAACGAAGGAATTAAGCACCTAATGTGGTCTTGAAAATTCCATAAAACCATGATCTATCACTACATGAACAATCAAGAAACAATGAAATTCAAACATGCAATGCAAACATGCAATGCAAACATGCAATGAAAACAATCCATTTTTTAAAGTCAGAACAACGTTAACAAATTAACGGTATTGTTTAATCGGTTAAAGCCCTCACGTTTTAAAAACAGGGGCAATTTTCAACGTGTTAACCGGTTAACCATATGCGTTAACCGATTAACACTGTTCAGACTGCAAAAAAAAGCAAGAAATAAGCACTTTTAGCCACAAACTCACTTCTACCAACTCCTAATGCACTCATGATCATGTTAGCACGAATTTTCTACTTAAAGATGGTCTTCTAACACCTATTAGCACCTATAATGAGCTATGATTCTAGCTTCTAGCAACCAAAATAATCATCACGCAAACAAGTCGTAATCAAAACGTGAATGATCAAAACACAAGCATAACCATAAGCAATCGAAGAATGCCATACAGCAAGATAAAGAGAATAAGTTAAAAGCGAAGAATTAGTATCAGATTCACCAATCTACAAAGCGGAGGATTGCTTTGGTGAGTGTTGTGGTATCGATTGAAACGCGAATGATGAAGAAAACCAGATATTCCTTTGATTTGTGAATGAAAAATAAATGTGATTCGATCTTGATGGACCCTTGCGAAATCACTCCTGAAAAGCCGAAATCGATCCAAAAACAGAAGCACTTCTTCAATAAGTTATGGATTTCATGTTTGATGAAGTTCTAGCTTCAAGTTCTTCAAGTTTCAATGCAAAATCTTGAATAACTTCTATCGAGAAGCTTTGGTGAATTTGGTGAAGATGGAGAAAAAGTTGAGAGAAAATGAGAGAGATAAAGTGAAAATGAAATTGAAATTGTGAAAATGAGGGTTAAGTTTTTTGGTTTGGAATGAAATGGAGTTATATAGAGGTTAGGCTTGGATTGAAGCTTAGGCATGGAGCTATCTTGGAGCTTAGGTTTGGAGAATAAGGCTTGGAGTTAGGGTTGGAGTTAGTTGGAGTTAGTTAGGGTTCTAGAATATTCCTTGGAATATGCTAGAAGAGTCTAGAAGGTGTTGGAAAGTTCCAAGGGAAAAATGGAGTGTAAGGAGTGTAAGGCAAGTTTGAAACAAGGTGGAAAAATAGAAGGAAAAAGTGGAGGGAAAATGGGAATCCAACCAATTTTTGAAGCTTTTTACCCAATTTTCGCATGCGTTAACCGATTAACACTATTGGTTAACCGGTTAACGGACCAAAAACTTGATTTTTCCTTTTTCTTGTAGGAAACTCCAAGAATGCATCTGTACCATCCATTTTGAGTATATTTTTATTTTTAATCCCTTCTAGGGCTTTATGGATGACATTGAGCTCCTAGCAGAATCACTTGGCTTTTTTATTGATTTTGCAGATCGAATTGTCGGATAACTGATCATATGCCCTATGCTAGCAACCATGGATGTTATGCCTCATTTTTCTATGCAAGGATTCTTGATCATGTATGCAATATGTTATTCTATATGATATGAAAATGAGAGGGCAAATTTTGGGGTGTTACACAAGTTTGCATATGTTTTCTCATAGCGCATACACAATTAATAGATACATATTTTATACCAAAGAACAAGATGATAAAAGTACTATGAAAAATAGTGGTGTCATCGTGCTAGCTGAAGCAATGCATATATCAAGTATGAAGGACTTAAACCCCAAATATGCAAATTTGTCATATTTTGGACTTATTGAGCACGTTTAGGTGTTTGATTACGAGAAGTTTTAGATTCCTATCTTTGGTTGCAAGTGGGTAAATAGTATTGGCATATGAATGGATAAACCTAGATTTTTGCAAGTGGATCTTAATAGGGTGGGGTACAAAGATGAGCATTTTATTCTAGTATCTCAAGATAAACAAGTGTTCTATGTCAATGACCCGACGAGTACGAAATGGTCTATAGTTCTTTTATCTAACAAAGTGGTTGATGATAGCGGTGTAGATCAATGTGATATTGATGTTGAGAATGAGTCATGCATTAGACGGAATGAGTTGAATAGAAATGATCAAGATGAGGATCTTATAGCGGATGAGTCATATATCGGAAATGATCATAACGAGGGAATTTGGAAATGAGTCATATGAGAAAGAGATGTTAGTGAAAGAGGTAATATAATAAAATGTTATATATTATGTCATTTTCAATAAATTTATATGTTTTTCTTTATTTTTCATTTTATTTATATATATATATATATATATATATATATATATAACTTGGTATCATAATTTATAGCTTAGACAAGTACTTTCATTATAATTTATATTTGATATCATTGGTTTCCTTATTACATGTTAGATATGGCTACTAACGAGGATCACCCACATGATGATGATTCTATGCATGATGGAGGTAATAAAAAGGTATCTATGGAAGAAGACATTAAAAGAGGCATAACAATAATGAAAATTGTGATTCGTTCTAGAGATTGAGGCATCATTTTAGATGTGCATTAGAGCCCACAAGGCCAACTTATTGAACCTAACGGTTATACCTTGACTAGTTTCATTGGTGCACTTGTAAGGAATGAGATTCCAATTACTTGTGATGATTGGAGAAATAAACAGTTGAAAGAACCCAAAGAAAAAATTTGGACTGAGATAAAGGTACAATAATTATGTCTTTAATTATGCGAAATAATTATGTCTTTTAAATTACTTGTACTAACGCACAATGTGTATGTTTTTCCTTAGAGGTGTTTCAACATCGAAGATGATAGAAGAGCTTTTTGTCTCAAATTATCCAGAAAGCTACTAAGAGAGTTTAGAACATTTTTATCATCCAAGTTTCTTAGGGATGCAGATGGTAATTTTGTTGATGCAGAGCTTCCATCTAAATATGAAAGTTTGATTTCACAAAAAGAACGGGACACGTTTAAATCCAAACAAAAAACCCCAGAATTTAAAAGTATAAGTGAATCAAGACGGAAAAGAGCATCAAGTCTCGCGTATCCATACAGAAAAGGACATGTTGGATATGGACGCTTAGAACAATCTATGGTAAGTATCTATAAGTTGAAATAATATACTTGTTCATCATGAGTCATATTTGATCATATTATTTGGCTTAATGTATAGTTAAAAAAGGAGAATAGTTCTTAAACATCTCTTCATGCACATGTTTTGTGGAAGGAAGCCCGTGTGGGCAAGTCTGGAGTTGCTAAAGAAGATGTTCTACAAGTATTTGAGAATTGTGTAAGTATAACATTATTTCTTTAATTAAATCAAAACTTTATTAACAAATATTTGATATTCATATGAATTTTAGGAGGCGTTATCTTAGTCTTTATCTCCAGATGATTCTAGGAGCATACTTAGTCGGGCATTAGATGTCCGTGAGTATTCGGGTCGGGTGAGGGGTAAGGGATTTGGGATCATTCAGACCTCCTTGAATATTAAAAAAGGAAAGGATCCTAGTAATAAATAACTTCATAAAACATTGGAAGCACTACAAGCTGAAGTTCGTGAATTAAGAAACGAAAAAGAAAGAGATAGCGCTTCAGCAAGTTTTAAAGATGCTTCGGACAAAGACAATATCAACTGTAACTTTCAACCGAATATTCCAGCGGTAATTATATATATTTTTATGAAATTAAATTATTAGCTTAAATTATTTAATTGACATATATACACATTAACAATGTCATATTTATTATTGGTTTTAGGGCATTTCCCTTTGTCACCTCTACTTATCGTCACCAACTTATCGGATGGTTGGCAAGGGAAAAGTGTATAACACTTTGGGATAATCACTTCACACTAACCCGCTCCCTACTGGATGTTTGAAATTATCAGTTAAAATTGTTGTAGAGTCGAATGCATTATTACCATATACTGGCGATGTTTCGGATGCAACAACGGTGGAAGAAGTAATAGGTTCATTTGTTGCATGGCCGGCAAGCCTCATTAGCGTCGGATATGAGGTATGCTTAAAAACATTATGAAACTTTTTAAACCTTAATGTGTAGATTCAAAGTTTTTACGTTCATTATACGTACATTTTTTACATGGTAATGTTAATTAGACTCCAACAAGATCCAAATAAAAAGATAAGGGGATTCCGCGGCATACCGAGTATGTTGTTTCAAAAAAAGAGGTACATTACAATTATATGATATTTATGCATGGAAAATGTTAAAGTCGTGAGCTTATACTTCATCTAACTAATTATATGATATATAGCTTCATGGTAAGGAGTTTATCAACATCTCCACACACAAAAAGGTTGTTGCTAAGAAGACCGCGGCTAGAAAAAACCTACCTCCAAGTAGAATTGACAGATATTCCGAATGGAGGCATCCGTCTTATACATATGGAGGAAGGTATTTTTGGCTTTGAATATGAACAATCAATTGATAATGACGAATTTGAGCAAGTTTTTTTGTCATGAAGAATTAGGCGTTAGTGTTGTCAATACATATGTGAGGTATATCCGATCTACTTTGTTATATTAATTTAACAAATTATTTAATTTATGTTTCAAATGAATAGTCTAATGTTAATGATGTTTTTATTTAAGGTTTTTGTATGACAAAGTGATACGCCCAAGTGGATTGGACCAAAGATTTGCATTCTTAAGCCTCGCGTCTGTCAACTTAACTTTAATCTTAAGTAAACCAGATGAGGTCATGGTGTATGTACGCAACCTCTTTATGGCCAACAAAGATACATAAAATTTGTTCTTTTTACCGTTTAATATTGGGTTAGACTTTCATTCTAAATTCATCTATTATAATTTTTTGTATTTTGACGTAGTGTAGAAAGTTGTAATACCCATATATAAAAGACATACTTCGAAGCATATTTTTCATATATAAAAATCAAGTTTGGTATTGAAATACACAAGTTCTTAGCAAAACATTGCATAAGTATAGCCACTACAACATAAGGTACTAAAACAAGGCTATAAATTATACAAGATGTTCAAAAGAATACAAAAGTCTAAGAACTAGATCTGAAGATCTCAAAAGTCCACAGCGGAAGACAAAGCCATCAAACAAGTAAAGATAATCAAATCGCCTTATCTTTACCCTTTTCGGAACCTAAGGTACCTGAAATAACAACATCAACATGGGGTGAGATAAAACATCTCAGTGAGTTCCCTATCTTAGAGTTCTCTCGGCTCTAAGGGTTTATCCCAAATAAATCTCACATATTTCCACAAACCATCTCACACAAGGACCGATAACATATGGGAACTAAGGTCCACACATGATCTCAATATACAATAAGAGAAACATCTACCTCAAGTCCTTACGGATGCTTCAAGTGGAACTAAGGACAACCCACCTCAAGGCTTACTCAAGACCTTACGGAGGATTCAACATAACACTCTCTTCAATCTTTACGGATGCTTCCCGTGGGAATAAAGGTAACCCACCTCAAGACTTACTCAAGATTAACACATAATTAGTATAGCACTTGCCTCAAGTCTTTACAGATGATTCATGTGGGACTAAGGGCAACACACCTCAAGGCTTACTCAAGACCTTACGGAGGATTTGTGACCTACACTCATCAAACCACAATCAGAATTTAAATAACTGGTACCTCAAGTCCTTACGGGTGCTCTTGCGAAACAAATGGTAATCGCGAAAAGACTTAATCAAGACTTTACGGAGGACCTTAAAACAATACATAATTCATGATTCACTTTAGCTTAAGGGAAACCTAGACACCTCACAAGTCGCACCTTCTTTATTTCCATTAACTCACACTTTCCAAATTTTAACAAGGTTTTGGTTATTTAAAAAAGTCGGTAAAAGTCAGGTAAAATAACATCTTTTTGGCATCATCAATTTGTAAATATTTTTAGCTTCGATTCGATAGGTGGAACACTAAAATCGGATGCCCGGATCAAAAGTTATGAATTAAAAACAAAACTGAAACTTCCAGGTCTCGTTGAGCGAGCTATACCAGATCAGCAAACTCAGCTTACGAGAAACTTAACATTCCAAGCCAAAAATCATCCAAAATACCAACCAACATAGTAAACAACACTAAACATACTCATAGGCATAATGTGAGCAAAATAGTTAGGTTTAATCGTGTTTTTAACCGTTTAAATCATTTGTTTTCAAGATTTCCACCAAAAACCCTAAACTCATAAACTTCAAAACTCAACCAAAAACTAAAACAAAAGTATCTAACTATGAACCCACCTCGAGATATGAATATTGACTGAAGAAATGATTCGATTCGACAGACGGATGATTGTGAATGATGAATTTAAAGCTTTAGGGTTTTCTCTCCTTCTTCTTCTCTTCTCCTCTTCTTTTTCTTTTTTCCTTTTTATTCTTTTTCTTACCAACTACTTTCTTTTCTATTTTTCCTTCTATATAAACAAATATATAAAAACTAAATTTCTTACCAATGGGTCCAAAATAGAGAGTATCCAAAAATGTCTCTTAATCCTTAATTTAAATAAAACCTCGGCGTAAATAATATCAGTTATCCAACTTAACTTTCCATTTACTCTAAATGGTTTTTCATTAAAATTTCTTAGAATAAACCGGAAATCTTATTGGTATTAAATAATATTATTTGGAGAGTTAAATAAATTACGGGGTGTTACATCCTCCCCCCCACTTAAATAGAAATTCGTCCTCGAATTTAAAAGGTTACCTGAATAGGTGCAGATACAACTCCCGCATCTCTGATTCCAATTCCCACGTAGCATCTTCCGGATGCGTCGTATCCCATTGTACTTTAACAAGTGGGGTCTCTTTTTCCTTAGCACCTTCGTTTCTCTTCCAACAACACGGCTCGGTTGGGGTTCGAAAGTTAAATCTGTTTCAATCTCGATAGAATTTGGATAAATAGGCTGAAGAGGATCAGGAACGAACCTACGAAGTTGAGATACATGGAAACATCATGCATTTCCGACAGAGAGGGTGGTAAGTCTAATCTATAAGCAACTTCACCAATCCTTTCTAAGATCTGATACGGTCCTACGTATCTCGGACTTAGCTTGTGCGACTTGAACGGTCCTTTCAATCTCAATCTCGGAGTAACTTTCAAGTAGACATGATCACCTTCTTCGAAAACCAAAGGTCTCCTTTGATTGTCCGCATAACTCTTTTGACAATCTTGGGCTTGTTTGATTTTATCTTGAATCATTTGAATCTTTTCCGTAGTCTCTTGAATAACTTCGGGTCCCAAAATTCTGTCTTCGCCCACTTCCGACCAACAAAATGGGGTTCTACATTTTCTTCCATACAATGCCTTATACAGAGTCATACCAATGCTCGCATGGTAACTATTGTTGTAGGAGAACTCGGTCAAAGGTAAAAGTTCTTTCAGACTTCCTTTACTTTCCAACACGCACGCTCTTAACATGTCTTCTATCGCTTGGATCGTACGCTCTGTCTGACCATCCATTTGAGGATGATTAGAAGTACTCAAACGTAAATTCGTACCCATAGCTTGTTGGAAAGCTTTCCAAAACCTCGAAGTAAACTTCAGATCCCTATCCGACACAATATTAGACGGTACACTGTGCAACCTTACAATCTCAGAAATAAACAACCTCGCAAGATGACTTTCCTTGTACGTAGTCTTAACGGCTAAGAAATGCGTAGATTTCGTTAGTCGATCCACAATTACCCAAATAGAATCATAACCACCTTGAGTACTTGGTAAACCCACTGCAAAATCCATAGAGATACTATCCCACTTCCAAACCGGGACGTCTAAAGGTTGTAACAACCCACCTGGTCTTTGGTGTTTGATCTTTACTTGTTGGCACACCGCATATTCGGACACAAACACCGCGACATCCTTTTTCATATCGGACCATCAATACTCTTTCTTCAAATCTTGATACATCTTCGAAGAACCCGGATGTATCGTAAAAGTACCTTTATGAGCTTCCTCCAAAATCTTTCTCTTCAATACATCATTGCTCGGAATGAAAATCCTTTGGTTAAATAGGATGACTCCGTCTAACGCCCTTATAAATCCCGGTTGGAGTAGCATCTCTTGCAATTTCTCATCTAGAACTTGTGCTTGTAGAATCTCATTCCTCAAGGTAGAATCAATATTTAGATTTCCTGATCAGTCACCATTTATGCTAGACATTCCACTATTTAACCGTAAATAAATCAGGTAAACTGTGTAAACTGAAGCATTTTTCGTTAGAAATAAGCTCAATTCCATGATAGTAAGTGTGTTGTTACTGATGAGTTTCTTGAGGATATTTTACACTTTTTGGTATGTCAGCAGGTAAAAAGCTAGTTTGGAAGCTCAGGGGATCAAACGTCAGATGAGAAATCGAGCCCGAGCAAGAAAACGGAAGAAAAAGTCAATTTTTGGAGAACCTGCTGTCCATACGCGTATGACCTTACTTGATACGCGTATGGACCTTCCAGTACGCGTACCATACGCAAATGACCAGAGGGAAGGAAAATTCAGCCAAAATACAAGCTTCTGGTGATACGCGTAACAACTTGGTGATACGCGTAACAATTTGGGCAATACGCGTAACAGGCTGGCCAATACGCGTACCAGATGCTGTGTTACGTCCAATACGCGTTTCCTACTAGGCAGTACGCGTATGGGACAGCGCAGTACGCGTATGGAGCACAAATTCAGGAAAAATCCAACTGAATAGCTATTAAAAGGCCAGACCACAATTTTCCGGGGGTTGGACATTTTTGAGAGAAAATATACGCGTTTTGAGAGCTGGAGACTCAAGGAAGATCACGGGATTCATATGTTCAAGAGTTTTCCAACTATTGAAGATTGATTCCTCACGAAATTCTGTAATGACAACAATATTAATCTTTGTTTTTACTTTTATTATGAGTAGCTAAACCCCCATTGCTAGGGGGTGACCCTGATTCTGAATGTGACAGTATTGATGTTTATGAAAGTATTGCTTATTTCTTCTTTTCCATTAATTTGTTCTTATCGCCGTTCTTTATGCGTTATTTGTCGGACCAACGAATGATGATTCTTATGAATAGTGTAAGCGGGACAGCAATTATTCATTGACCTGGATAAGAACTTTGGATAGTAAAAATAACCTAGGACTAGGGATTTTCTATCTGACCGGTAATTCTTGATATGTGAATGCTTGAGTATGAACTTAATTGTCTATGGACATAGTAATTAGGTTACATAATCAAAGGTCTATTACTAAGGACTTAAGAATAGATACCCTTGAGGACCGGAATTAATTTGACAGGAATAGCTCTACGCCGTCATAAATTATATCTGTTACAAGAAGTTTCATTCACCGAACCCTAGCAATCTTCTCTCATTTGTATCTCGTTCAACCTTTTTACTTGTTTTATTTATTCGCAATTGGTAGTATAATTACACCACAACGCAAAAACCAAAGGCTTTTGTCTAATTGAAACAATCTATAAACTCTGTATCGTCAAGCAGTCCTTGAGATCGACAAACGGGGAATTTCCCTTTTATTACTACAGTGAGAAAAATAGTACACTTGCTATTTTCACATCAAGTTTTTGGCGCCGTTGCTGGGGACTGCCAAAGATAGTAGAGTTTATTAATTTATTTTCAATTAGAATTTTGTTGCTCTGCATCCAAAATTTTATTTATTGTTAATTTTATTTTTATTATTATAATAACTAACTTCTTCTAATCAGTGTATGCGAGGTAAGGCCTCAGCTCATTTTCATTTTGACGCAGAACCAGAGAGAACACTGCGCAAAAAGCTCAGAGAACCAAGAAGAAAGAAACTAGCCAATTCTGACACCGAAGAACCGGCCACACCTGTCACTCCAGTTTCTGTTCACTCCGAAAACATGGCTGCAGACCCACCTCCAGCAGAGAGACTTTTAGGTGATTATGGCAGACAGAATAACCCAGCAGTGCGGTTGACCATTGTTAACCAACCTGTTAATGTTGCTCACTTCCAGTTACATCCCTCAACCATCCGCCAGTTAGAAAGTAAACCTTTTGCAGGAAAAATCAATGAGGATGCAAACAAGCATCTGCAGAGGTTTCTGACTATGACCACATCATTAAAAATTGATGGGCATTCTGAAGAGGCAAAGAGATTGGTCATGTTCCCATTCACCTTATCTGAGGACGCTGAGGAATGGTTCTATTCCCTACCCGCAGGAAGCATTACTACTTGGCAACAAATGGAAACAACATTCTTGAACGAGTATTTTCCTGCTTCTGTGTATATCCGTAAGAGGTATGACATTGTGAATTTTAAACAGAAAGACGGAGAGACACTTGGAGATGCATACAAAAGATTCAAGAGATGTTTAGTTGCATGTCCTACACATAATTTGGATGAAACTGAACAAATGCAGAATTTTGTAAACGGGCTGAAAATGAAAACTAAGCAACTCATTGATACAGCTGCTGGTGGCTCATCTAATTTTTCAACAGCAACCGGTATCAAAAAGATCATCGAAGCTATTGCAGCAAATGAGCATTTGGAATTATATGACCGCACTATGAATCAGCCGGAAGGAAAAATTGACTTGAAATTAGCAAATCAGGTAGTGAAAATGGAAGACCAAATTGCAGCTGAGGTTGAAAGAAGATTGAAAGCTATGAATATAGGTACCCAGACTGTTGCTCAAGTGCAACCGGTTCCGACCATGATTTGTGAGATTTGTAGTGGACCACATTTTACCATGCATTGTGTTGCAACCGCAGAACAAGTGCAAGCTATAAATTACCTGAGACAGAATAATCCCTACTCAAATACTTATAATCCGGGGTGGAAAAATCATCCTAATTTCTCTTGGATAGATCAGCAAGGTAATATTCAAGGACCTCCACAACAACAACCACCGTACCAACAGCAACCTTATCAGCAACAGGTACCGAAGAAAGCGGATTGGGAGATTGCTATAGAGAAGATGGCAACTCATAATATGCAATTTCAGGAGGAAACCAGGAATAATCAGAAAAGCACCAATGCATCAATTAAAAATCTGGAGATTCAATTGGGTCAGATAGCACAACAGATAACAAATTCCCAAATACCAGGCGCATTACCTAGTGCAACAGTGACAAATCCAAGGGAGCACAATAATGTGAGTGCGGTAACAACAAGAAGCGGAAAATCTGTTGAAGATCTTAAGAAGAAGGAGGAAGAAGAAGATACATTGTGTGAAGTGGACCTGGAAATCTTAGAGAATAAGACACCACCTGAGGAAGAAAGTGTGAAAATGCCGGTGGTACAAGAAAAGCTACCTGAACCAAAACCCATCATTAAGCTTCCTTTCCCACAAAGAAACAAAAAGAAGAAGCAAGATGAGAAAAATTTTCAGAAATTCATGGAATTGTTCAAGAAATTAGAAATCAATATTCCATTCTCTGAGGCACTCGAGCAGATGCCTATCTATGCGAAGTTCATGAAAGACATCATCTCCAAGAAGCGCACCACTGACGCTGACCCTGTTATATTAACTGAAACTTGTAGTGCTATTTTGCAGGGTATGAAGATTCCAGTAAAGAAGCCAGATAGAGGGTCTGTGACCATCCCGTGTACCATTGGAGATAGGTCTTTTAAAAGGGCGCTGATTGATTTGGGTGCTAGTGTTAGCCTTATGCCTTTGTCTATTTACAGGAAGCTGGGAATTGGCAATGTTCAGGATACCAGAATGACACTTCAGTTTGCTGACCACTCAGTGAAGAGACCTTTTGGGGTGGTTGAGGATGTTCTGGTCAAAGTTGATAAATTTGTTTTTCCTGTTGATTTTGTAATTTTGGAAATGCCAGAAGATGAAGAGATACCTCTGATTCTGGGAAGACCGTTCTTAGAAACAGGTAGATGCATGATAGACATTGAGGGAGGTACCTTGACCCTAAAGGTATATGATGAAGAGCTCAGAATTGATGTCCGGGATACTATGAAACATAAAGAGGAAATGTGTACAAACCACTTTGTTGATGTAATTGATCAAATAGTGACTAGCACAATGCAAAGAAAGTTTCCTGAATCACCATTGGAAAGAGTTCTGAGTCTGTCAGTTAGAGAGATTGAAGAGAATGATGATGAAAAAGAAAAAGAAGTGCTTGCCATGCTGGATACACAACCTCTTTGGATGAAATCAAAACCACGTCGGTGGGAGGACCTGAGATCTTCACCAGAATTAGAAAATGAAAAGGTACTAAAGAAGCATAAGAGTGCTATTGGGTGGACTATTGAGGATTTAAAAGGTATTAGCCCCACAGTATGCATGCATAAGATACTGATGGAGGATAATCAGAAACTGGTAGTGCAACCACAGAGGAGGTTAAACCCATACAATCCCGGTGAAGGGGGGCCAATTGAATCCGTTAAATTCCTCTGAGTATGAGGTGTCCCATCGAGCCATGCGACGTTAAACGAAGCGCTGCTTGGGAGGCAACCCAAGGGAGGTTTGATTCTTTCTTTCGTTTGATTGTTGTTTCTGTACTTTTGGTTTTATTTGTTTAATTTTTGTTTTTTTTTAGTTATGCAGTTTAATTTCTGTTGCTTTGATGTAACCACCTATTATGGGTTGGCGAATTCTAATGAATGTGATTTGGTTTATCTCAATTTTCCTGTTTATTTCCTTAGATACGTGACTATGTCTGGCTATTGGTTTCGCGATCACTTACACCAACTACTTGGGCATCCTCCCTTTCAGTCCCCTGACGTTAGATACTGTTGTTTATGATTGGACGCACTGGTTAAGATTAACATCAGAACCACGAGCATGAGCTTTGAACTCAGAGGTATGATAGAACAAGTCAGCTTAACCCGTCCTGGTGAGTTCATAAAAAGCCAAACACTTATTATCATATGAGCGATATCAGGTATGTCTTTATCAATCTTGGTTTGCGTACGTTCTTTTGTTATTATTAGCTGTACGAATACACACACTGAGGCATGTTTTTGTTATCACCTAGAGCCTTTCTAGCCATCCCATTATTATCATTATTATCCATTGTTTTACCCCGTTGAGCCTTTAATCATTTATTGTTGATATACCCGTTTTTTTTTCTAAACCCATGACCCTGGACCTATCTTACCCTGTTCAGAGTATGTGAGAAGTGATTTCATATCTACGTTTCTATCTAAGTTTGGGGTTGCTGTTGGTATAGCAACCTTTAAGTTTGGGGTAGCTTTGCAGTCAATGAATAGTAAGTGAATGTCGTATAAAAAAAAAAAAAAGAAAAAAAAAAGTAATAATAACCAAAAGAAAGAAAGAGAAAAGCGAAGAACAGCTTTTGAAAGATGCTACATTCACTAGAAATAAAAGGAAAAGAGGATTGCATAACCCTACAGGAATAATAACAAAGAAACGTAGTAAGAGAATGATTTCATGTACTCTGAACCAAAAAAAAAAATAATAATAAATAAATAAATAAATATAATAAACATAAACCTTAGGTTCCACCTTCATAGCCTACCTAAACCCAAGCCCAGTTACAACCCTAAAAGACCTCAAAAAGTGTGTGTGATTGTACATGTTGATAGGATGAGAGAATTTATTCAAACTGTTGATTTGATATTGCATATTGTGATTTGAGAGTGATAAAACTTTAACCCAGAGAGACTTGGTGAGAGTGTGATATAAGCTGACAGGTGAAGTCATATATCTGAGGGAAAGAGTTTCTAGCTCGTTGGCTATGTGGAAGAATCAGAAAACCTGAAAAACATCAAGAGGTCCAGTGCGAAAGATTTCAGCAGTATTGTGGTAAGAACTGTTTTACAGTAAGTTTGGGGTGACATGATTTTTGAAGGTAATAAGATGTTACTTGAGGACAAGCAACAAGCTAAGTTTGGGGTTGTGATCAGTCACCATTTATGCTAGACATTCCACTATTTAACCGTAAATAAATCAGGTAAACTGTGTAAACTGAAGCATTTTTCGTTAGAAATAAGCTCAATTCCATGATAGTAAGTGTGTTGTTACTGATGAGTTTCTTGAGGATATTTTACACTTTTTGGTATGTCAGCAGGTAAAAAGCTAGTTTGGAAGCTCAGGGGATCAAACGTCAGATGAGAAATCGAGCCCGAGCAAGAAAACGGAAGAAAAAGTCAATTTTTGGAGAACCTGCTGTCCATACGCGTATGACCTTACTTGATACGCGTATGGACCTTCCAGTACGCGTACCATACGCAAATGACCAGAGGGAAGGAAAATTCAGCCAAAATACAAGCTTCTGGTGATACGCGTAACAACTTGGTGATACGCGTAACAATTTGGGCAATACGCGTAACAGGCTGGCCAATACGCGTACCAGATGCTGTGTTACGTCCAATACGCGTTTCCTACTAGGCAGTACGCGTATGGGACAGCGCAGTACGCGTATGGAGCACAAATTCAGGAAAAATCCAACTGAATAGCTATTAAAAGGCCAGACCACAATTTTCCGGGGGTTGGACATTTTTGAGAGAAAATATACGCGTTTTGAGAGCTGGAGACTCAAGGAAGATCACGGGATTCATATGTTCAAGAGTTTTCCAACTATTGAAGATTGATTCCTCACGAAATTCTGTAATGACAACAATATTAATCTTTGTTTTTACTTTTATTATGAGTAGCTAAACCCCCATTGCTAGGGGGTGACCCTGATTCTGAATGTGACAGTATTGATGTTTATGAAAGTATTGCTTATTTCTTCTTTTCCATTAATTTGTTCTTATCGCCGTTCTTTATGCGTTATTTGTCGGACCAACGAATGATGATTCTTATGAATAGTGTAAGCGGGACAGCAATTATTCATTGACCTGGATAAGAACTTTGGATAGTAAAAATAACCTAGGACTAGGGATTTTCTATCTGACCGGTAATTCTTGATATGTGAATGCTTGAGTATGAACTTAATTGTCTATGGACATAGTAATTAGGTTACATAATCAAAGGTCTATTACTAAGGACTTAAGAATAGATACCCTTGAGGACCGGAATTAATTTGACAGGAATAGCTCTACGCCGTCATAAATTATATCTGTTACAAGAAGTTTCATTCACCGAACCCTAGCAATCTTCTCTCATTTGTATCTCGTTCAACCTTTTTACTTGTTTTATTTATTCGCAATTGGTAGTATAATTACACCACAACGCAAAAACCAAAGGCTTTTGTCTAATTGAAACAATCTATAAACTCTGTATCGTCAAGCAGTCCTTGAGATCGACAAACGGGGAATTTCCCTTTTATTACTACAGTGAGAAAAATAGTACACTTGCTATTTTCACATCATTTCCCATCATCACACTGTTCGGAGTCCATACAAATTGTAGATTAAGATCTCGAAACTTTTCCAGCAATGCATATTCTAACACCATCAATGCGGCACCATGGATCACCTTCCGGCTTAAAGCATCTACCACCTTATTCACTTTACCCGGATGATACTTCAAATCCAAATCATAATCCTTCAAATATTCCATCCACCTTCTTTGTCTCATATTTAATTCCTTCTGATCAAAGAGATACTTCAAACTCTTATGGTCGTTAAACATCTCAAAATGCACACCATACAGGTAATGCCTCCACACCTTTAGAGTAAAAACCACGGCCGCTAGTTCCAAATCATAAGTCGGATAATTCTTCTCATGAACTTTTAATTATCGAGAAGCATACGCCACAACTTGACCTTCTTGCATAAGAACACCTCCTAACCCCATCTTAGAAGCATCACAAAACACTTCATAAGATTTATCAGGATCGGGAATAACCAACACCAGAGCAGTAGTCAATCTTTCTTTTAAATACCTGAAACTTTGCTCACAACCAGAATCCCATTCGTAAGAAAAATCCTTTCTAGTAAGCTTAGTCAATGACAATGCCAACTGAGAAAAACCTTTAATGAACCTTCTGTAGTAACCAGCCAAGCCTAAGAAACTTCTCACTTCCGAAGCATTCCTCAGTCTCTCCCAATTAATCACAGCTTCAATCTTTGACGGATCCACTGCTACACCTCCCTGAGATATAACATGTCCAAGAAACTTAACTTCCGACATCCAAAACTCACACTTACTAAACTTAGCAAAAAGTTGTTTCTCTTGCAGTATCGTTAGAACAATTCTTAAGTGTTCTTCGTGCTCTTAGGGAGTACGAGAATAAATAAGAATGTCATCAATAAAGATCACTACAAACTGATCCAAGTAAGCTTGAAATATTTGGTTCATGTAGTCCATGAAGACAGTTGGAGCATTCGTCACACCGAAAGGCATCACTAGGAAATCGTAATGACCGTAACGGGTTCGGAACACGATCTTTGGCACATCTGAACTCTTCACACGAATTTGGTGATAACCCGATCTCAAATCAATCTTCGAGAACACACAAGCTCCTTTCAATTGATCTAAGAGATCATCTATCCTTGGCAAGGGATACTTATTCTTGATAGTAACCTTGTTTAACTTACGGTAATCAATACACATTCGTATACCACTGTCCTTCTTCTTTACCAACAAAACAGGAGCTCCCCACGGTGAAACACTTGGTCTCACAAAATGCTTTACCATCAAATCTTCTAATTGATCCTTCAATTATTTCAACTCGAGTGGCGCCATCCGATAAGGGGAAACGGATATAGGAGCCGTCCCCGGTATCAGGTCAACTGAGAATTCAACTTCTCTTACCGGAGGTAAGGAAGTGATATTCTCGGGAAAAACTTCGGGAAACTCACAAACTATTGGAATGTTCAGAATTTGTGGACCATTACTCTCTTCCTTAATAAGGACTAATAAAACAGACTTCTCATTCTCAAATAAAAAGTTTACCATTCCAACCGTACCTTCCAAGATTGTTGTCAGCACATCCTTTGGATGGGCTTCTACGGATGGAATAAGGATCAACTTTTCTTCGCATCCGATAAACACAAAATTCACAGACAACCAGTCCATTCCTAAAATGACATCAACCTTCTTGAGGGGTAAGAAAATAAGATCTATCTGGAAGGTCCTACCGTTCACCGACAAGGTACAACTTTCACACATAAGGGGTGATTCTACGGTTTCGTCCATAGCGGTAGTAACCACCATAGGAGGAAACAAGGGAAAAACTCTTAATCTGAGTCGTTTTACACAACTAGAAGATACAAAAGAATGCATAGCTCCACAATCAAATAAAACAAGACAAGGAATTCCATTAATAAGACAATTACCCGCTATTAGAGAATTGGCGCCTTTCGTCTTTCTAGCATCTATAATATACACTCTCCCTTGAATCTGATTCTTTCTCTGTGGACAATCCCTAGCAACATGTCCTTCCTTCTAAAAATGATAACAAATTACACCATTCTACTCACTCCTCCCAAAATGGTTCTTGTGACACCTGGAGCACGCCGGAGGAGCACTAGATCTAGGACTCGACACCTGTTTCCCCTTGAAGGGTTGAGGCCTCGGCCTAAAGGATTGATTGGCTCTTCCCCGCTCACCTTGAACCGCTCTCCCAGCACTGGCTTTTGTTTTCACTTTCTTCATACTATGTTCGGCAACATAGCATTTCCTCAACATCTCGGAATAGGTAGTGTGTAACACCCCAAATCTACCCGACGGAAATTCATAAATCAGAGTTTCAAAAATTCAACAACAAAACAGGATGCTACATTTTTCCACTTAACAAATTCATTTAATTTCATGAACATCGATACATAACACTTTCAAACAGGATGAAACTATAAGGTCAACTCTTATTCAATTCATTGAAGTCAAACAACTTTTACAAATAGGCAGCGGATCCACAAATATTCAACTTTGCATCAGTTAACAACTTTTTCAACCTAACAACTTAGTAATAACATGTTTTTCATTGAGACAACTTAAAATAACAACAACTAAATATAACAACAAAACAATTAAGCGTTCATCCCCCCGAGTGTTACGTATCAGAGCGACGACACCGACTTGATTACGAAAGTAAGCAACTCTAAACTGGAATACCTGCACGTTACCAATCAAGGTAACATTCAACAACAGAAAGGGGTGAGATATCGAACCATATAAACAAGAGTATGATAATTAATACGCTAGATAGAATCATACAATTTTTACACTATCCACAACAACATCTTACTAAACACCCCAAACAACCAACATACTTTATCATCTTAATTCACACATCAACATAATCAATTCCAACTATAACCTTAGCATACAAACCTTCATCAACTTCGACGAACATTAACAACATATTCAACTTCTTCAATATATACAAAATCGACATTACAAACATAAATATATAAACAACTCAGGCAACATAATCCTATAATCAACTCATCCATCGTCATAATATAATCAACTTAACAACATAATCAACTTATCCAACATAATAATATAATCAACTTAGCAACATAATCAACTTGTCCCACGTAATAATATAATCAACTTAACAACATAATCAACTTGTCCAACATAATAAAATAATCAACTTAACAACATAATCAACTTGTCCAACATAATAATATAATCAACTTAGCAACATAATCAACTTGTCCAACATAATAATATAATCAACTTAGCAACATAATCAACTTGTCCAACATAATAATATAATAAACTTAACAACATAATCAACTTGTCCAACATAAACAACTTATTCAACTTGAGCAACGTACACAACTTTATGAATGTAGGCAACAAGAACAACTTTATCAACTCGGCAACATAAACAACACAAACAACATAATTAATGCAACACGGAATGTGACTCGACTGTGCATATGCATGTGGTACCATTGGAGTAAAACTCCCAACTTAAAATATACCCGGTTATCGAGGTATCTGCAAGGCATAAGCCTTCAACTTAATAAATTTGCCAATCCAGGCCAACGTGGTGAGCATCCGCTCCAACTTAGAAATGCAATGTATGCCATGATACAACGACTCAACACATCACAACAATCAACTCCAACAACATACAACAAACAACATCGCAACTTTAATTCAACACCGATTCAACTTTGGCCATAGGCCTACAACTTTCAACGTTGGTCATACGACCTACAACTTGAATATCAACATTGGTCTTACGACCTACAACTCAAATAATCAACATGGGTCCTTCGACCTTTAACTTAAAATGCTCCCAAACTGGGACAGAACAACATACGCAACTATAATAGAAAATACACACATTCAACACTAATTAACAAAGTACACCGACTAAAATCATTTATTTACTATTCCGAACTAACTCGACAATTTTCGTTAAATTTCGGACAACTAATTTTTATCGCGTAATTTCACCCGGTCGACTAAATCGGTACTGCTTTTACTACTATTACTGCTACCAATAATTCCCACTGAATCTGTTAAATTCCATCTTACTGATACAAATCCTTTTTCTCTTCAATTATTCTATCATGAAATTCAACGAACCATTTTTCTGTCCAACTCCAAAACTCTGTTTTTATCAAAAGACTAGTTAATTATCATTTTTCTGTCCAACTCCAAAACTCTGTTTTTATCAAATTAATTTAACAATAAAACTCAATAACATCGATTAATCAAATTCCACAAACAACATTATTCCATTAATTTCACAACCACAATTCGACCGACTCAACTACGGACAACACAAAAATTATACGATCCCAAACCCACATATTAATCATCATAATCCCGATTATAGAGTTCGAACCCCACCCTTACCTTAATCGATGGCCGTTTCGAATCTCCGATCGAATTTCCAACCCCTTTGCATATGTGACCCTTTTCCTCTCCTCTTTCATCCATTAAGATTAGAAATACGAACACGCTGCCATTGAGTTCCTACATTGACCAAAATTCAGCCTTCATCACCATCAATCCCGTAACTACTATTTGACCAATTTCCAGCATGAACTTCCAAACTTCAAATGCGTTTTTCTCCTTCAATACAGAACTTATTGACACAAAAATATATATCAAATCGAAGGGAATTTCGTAAGCTTTCCAGAAATTCAAGAATCGCTTTAATCAGAATTACGAGTAAAATGTTATCACCTGTTTAGTGGAAGTTGTACCGAATGTGCGAAAATTAAGATATGAACATGAATCCTTCTTTCTCCTTCTTTTCTCCCAAGTTGTTTTCTCTTCTCTAAAACCCTTATTTTTCTCTAAGGCTTTTTCCCTAATTTCCACGATTCCCTCTTCTGTTACTTCTTCTCTTTGACTCATTCTTTTATTCCTTTTTATTATAATAATAATAATCCAATAAAACAATTAATGGGCCTAAACACTGCACCCCTTTAATTGTTAATTCCGACGAAATTCAAGCCCAATAACCAACATGCTCCAATAATCAATACTATCACTGATAATATTATTTCTTCGATTTTCCGACTTAACAACTTAATTTACCATAACGCTAAAAATCAATTAATAATTTGCGACTAATTTTTTTCTCCCGACTTAATTAAATTATCTTCCAATATTTGACCAAATGGTCCAAGCACCTAAATAACTTATCCAACCATAAACGGGAGAATATTCCACATCAATTCCCACAACTCAGTTATTTCAACTTTATCCAACGAACGACAATGCAACTTAAATCGACTCATTCAACTTAATTCAAACAAACTTAGCAACTTATCACAAACAACTTCGACAATTCAACATAAATCAACACCAATAACGCGAATATAATGAATTAAATAATTAATTAATAAATAGAGAGTTACATAGTGAATTCCCGTTGTTGAAATTCAAACTCCTTTTGCATTCTCAAGGAACTCGGAAAATACTTATCCATAAAAATTGTCTTAAATTGTTGCCACACTCTTGGAACTCCTTGTACCATCATCAGGTTTGAAGCACTCTCCCACCACCTAGCAGCAAGACCTTTCAACTGATGTGACGCAAAGGTCACTTTATCCTCTTCCCCACAAACCATGATTTGGAAGATCCGCTCCATTCCTGCTACCCACTCATGTGCCTTCACGGGGTCCAAAACACCATGAAACTCATGGGGATCATGCGAAAGAAATCTCGGAAAGTTCCACCACCAGCCCCAGGAGCAACCACATGAGGATGAAGACCCCCATTCATTTGGTGCATCATCTCCTGTATGAATTGATGTTGCTGCTGTTGTTGCATATGTTGCATGAATTGGAACATAGGAGCATTTCCGTCACCACTCATTCGATCTTTACTATGAGGAGTGACACTAGGATGACTACATGTTCCACGCCTACCAGCCATATCCCTAAATGTCATCAAAACAGGATTAAGTTGATCAGGCTCAATACCATAAACATAACATTTAGTCCTACAGTGATATTACGTGTATGAACGGAAAGGAAACACTTATAATATTCCAAGGCTAGGTCGAGGATACGACCTGCTCTAATACCAACTGTAAGACCCATATATAAAAGACATACTTCGAAGCATATTTTTCATATATAAAAATCAAATTTGGTACTGAAATACACAAGTTCTTAGAAACACATTGCATAAGTATAGCCACTACAACATAAGGTACTAAAACAAGGCTATAAATTATACAAGATGTTCAAAAGAATACAAATGTCTAAGAACTAGATCTGAAGATCTCAAAAGTCCACAGTGGAAGACAGAGCCATCAAACAAGTAAAGATAATCAAATCGCCTTATCTTTACCCTTTTCGGAACCTGGGGTACCTGAAATAACAACATCAACATGGGGTGAGATAAAACATCTCAGTGAGTTCCCTATCTTAGAGTTCTCTCGGCTCTAAGGGTTTATCCCAAATAAATCTCACAAGTTTCCACAAACCATCTCACACAAGGACCGATAACAAAGGGGAACTAAGGTCCACACATGATCTCAATATACAATAAGAGAAACGTCTACCTCAAGTCCTTACGGATTCTTCACGTGGGTCTAAGGACAACACACCTCAAGGCTTACTCAAGACCTTACGGAGGATTCAAAATAACACTCTCTTCAATCTTTTCGGATGCTTCCCATGGGACTAAAGGTAACCCACCTCAAGACTTACTCAAGATTAACACATAATTAGTATAGCACTCGCCTCAAGTCTTTATGGATGCTTCACGTGGGACTAAGGGCAACCCATCTCAAGGCTTACTCAAGACCTTACAGAGGATTTGTGACCTACACAGATCAAACCACAATCCGCATTTAAACAATCGATACCTCAAGCCCTTACGGACGCTCTTTCGAAACACAATCTAATCGCGAAGAGACTTAATCAAGACTTTACGGAGGACCTTAAAACAATACATAATTCATGATTCACTTTAGCTTAAGGGAAACCTAGACACCTCACAAGTCACACCTTCTTTATTTCCATTACACTTTCCAAATTTTAACAAGGTTTTGGTTATTTGAAAAAGTCGGTAAAAGTCGGGTAAAATAACATTTTTTGGCATCATCAATTTGTAAAAAAAAATTAGCTTCGATTCGATAGGTGGAACACTAAAATCGGATGTTCGGATCAAAAGTTATGAATTAAAAACAAAACTGAAACTTCCAGGTCTCGCTGAGTGATGGTTCAGCTTGTTGAGCGAGAAACCTCATACATTTCTCGTTGAGCGAGCTATACCAGATCAACAAACTCAGCTTACGAGAAACTTAACATTCCAAGCCAAAAATCATCCAAAATATCAACCAACATAGTAAACAACACTAAACATTCTCATAAGCATAATGTGAGCAACATAGTTAGGTTTAATCGTGTTTTTAACCGTTTAAATCATTTGTTTTCGAGATTTCCACCAAAAACCCTAAACTCATAAACTTCAAAACTCAACCAAAAACTAAAACAAAAGTATCTAACTATGAACCCACCTCGAGAGATGAAGATTTACGGAAGAAATGAGTCGATTCGACAGACAGATGATGGAGAATGATGAATTTGAAGCTTTAGGGTTTTCTCTCCTTCTTCTTCTCTTCTCCTCTTCTTTTCCTTTTTTCCTTTTTCTTCTTTTTCTTACCAACTACTTTCTTTTCTATTTTTCCTTCTATATAAACAAATATATAAAAACTAAATTTCTTACAAATGGGTCTAAAATAGAGAGTATCCAAAAATGTCTCTTAATCCTTAATTTAAATAAAACCTTGGTGTAAATAATATCAGTTATCCAACTTAACTTTCCATTTACTCTAAATGGTTTTTCATTAAAATTTCTTAGAATAAACCGGAAATCTTATTGGTATTAAATAATATTATTCGGAGATTTAAATAAATTACGGGGTGTTACAAAAGTTTCCATCTAACATTTATTTAATCTTACAGTGGACATTGGTTGTTGGTCGCAATTAATCCTATTAAAGAATTTGTGTATTATCTGGACTCGTTAGGAAATGATTGGACAACATACCCGAATATGAAGAACATGATTGACACGTAAGTGAGATTGTTCCAAATATTCATCTGTATATTTATTTATTTATGTGAATTATTCTAAATATTCATTTATATTTTATTAGCATTATACAAGCTTTTCGAGCCCAACGAGATATCCAAATACCAAAGAGGAGAGCCAACAACATTACATGGATAAGAGTGGAGGTATATTAATTATCACATTTTTTATTATTTTAGTGATGATACTTGATAAAACTTAGGATTTATCCATATTTTATTTTCATGTGTAGTGTCCTCGGCAATGTAATGATATAGATTGCGAATATTTCATGTTGAGGTTTATGAGAGAAACTTTTTTTTTGGATCGAATAGAGATTCCATCCGATGTATGTATTTCTAACTTATGAATTATTTTAATATTTAACACATATTTCTCATATAATTAAATAGTTGAAACTAAATCAAACTATGTTATATTATTGTGTAGTACTTTGATGAATTAAAGTGTGCGTATTACTCAAGTAATCATTTGGATGAAATTAAAGAGGATTGGTGTCAATTCATTATGGAGCTCGGAATTTTGTAAGGTATATTGTACTCTTACTTTAATTGATGAGAATTATGAATATGTGTAACATTGTATCTATAGACATATTGTTTATGTCTTGTTTTAATTGAATTACAATCTTTTTGTGTTGTTTTAGGTTATATGTGCAAAGTAGAAGATAGATTATTTCAGGGTATATCATGTGCAAAGTATAAGTAATATGTAGATTTAGTTTGAAGCAAAATGTTTTGTTGGATGAAATGATTTGTATAAATTGTTTTGTATATATAAATTGTTGCGTAAATTGGTACGTTTGTATAAATTGTTTTGTATATATTGGTTTGAAAATATGATTGTTTTCTATATATAAATCGGTGTCTAAATTGGTACGTTTAAATAGACAAAATTGGTGATATTTTTTTGCAAAATGTGGTTGAAAAACATGTACAAATTCTGGTTGAAAACCTGGTGAAAATGTGATTTAAAACAGGTGCATATAAGTTTTAAAAAACAGACAGCGCTTTTTAAAGTAAATTATTTAAAAAATTTTGTATACTTTTGACAGCGCTTTACACTAAAAGTGTTGTCTAAGATATGGTTTAGAAAGCGCTTTCACTAAAAGCGATGTCTAAGGTGGGGTTTAGAAAGCGTTTTTTACTAAAAACGTTGTCTAAGGTATACCAAAAAAATGTCAAAAGCATTGTCTAAGGTATACTAAAAAAAGGCAAAAAGCATTGTCTAAAGTGGGGGTTTAGAAAGCGCTTTTGACAATAAAAACGCTGTATAAAGAAACTTTAGATAACGCTTTTGACATTAACCAAAGCGTTGTCTAAACCTTTAGCATCGCGGATTTATACAGCGCTTTAAAGCGTTGTCTAATATAAAAAAAACGTTGTCTAATGTCTTTTATGGCATAGTGATTGGGTTGGTTTTCACAGGGAGGAGTCGGCATAGCATTAAAGGGGATTTTGGGATTGGTTTGTTTTTGGCAAGATCTTGAAGTTGAAAAAAGGTAGAGAATGCATTATTTGGCTAGCCTTTTGTTGGAATTTATGGATCCTTAAAAACGATATCATTTTCAAGAATGTTTGTTGGAACGTTATTGACATCGTGTGGAAGGTGACGATAACGATTTAGAGGTGGACTTCTATCAGAGAAATTACTCATGCAAATTCTAATTTATATGATTTTGAAAAAGATCCTTTAATTTTGTATCTTAAATTGTAATTGGTCGATAATTTCTTTCTTTTGAGTTTTATCTCGCCCCTTTTTATAATCAGGTTGAGTACCTTCTATATTCTAATTATATTATAACTTGCTTAAAAAAACAGTAACTTTTCATTTTCTTAACGACTTAAAAAATAATCAAGTTTTATTTATTTATTATGAACCACAATAATTCTTAAAAATTATAAAAGGTAGAAATTACTCTCATTTATAATAATTACATTACATTATATATTATATATTATTTTTCTATTTGATATGAAACTATTTTAAATATTAATAGTGATCCCTTCCAAACACATGCTTTACTAAAAAAAGAAAAAAGTTAGAAAAAATTAAGAAAATAAAGAGTTTAAGTGGGAAGGTTCGTGTCTCCTTCTTTACTTGGAGAATGCATTAAACAAAGTCATCCTTGCTAAAATATAATATTATAAGTTATAACTAGTTTTAATTGCTTTTGATTTTGTAAACTCCAGTGGAAAGTTTGTCAATAAGAAGTTATAATAATAATAATAATAATAATAATAATAATAATAATAATAATAAGTTATTCTAGTGTTGAATGCATCCATCCACCTTCTGTACTTGTTAAAGTAAACTTATGCCGACAAGATCTCGGTTGTACCATAGGTGTCTTTTTTTTTGTATAAATTACTTTCTTTTTTTTCATCAGTATATATAAATATGTTTAAGGATAGTTAGGTTCACTTTGATAAAAAAAATAGTGGTCGATTAATAAATTAGTTTATAGTTTATGGTTGAAGGCAGATGAGTGATAAAAATAAATGATGAATAATGATTGATAAGTTAATTGAAATGTTTTTAAAATTAATTATTTATAAACTCATGATGAAAATATTATTATCAAACATATTTAAACTGTCATACGAACTTATAAATTTATAAATTTTAAAATATGACTTTTTGAAGAGTTTTAATATCAATCGATGTGATTGTTTTTTTTCTTTTTATCTTTGATCCATTAATAATCAATAATCTGTTTCAAATTATTGTCTACACAATAAAGTCTTTTTATTTATTTAGTTGTCTCATTTATCATGACACTGGGTCAGCCTGATAGAACCTTAAATTATAATAACTCGTCCCATCACCTTTAAAAGAGCTATTTAGACTTTGCTAGAAGTCTCCTAGAGTCATACTTAATCTTGGGGTCAACATAAAAATAAAAATAAAAAAATAAAAAAAGGAGATTTAACATTAATTTCTTAGATATTTAATACTGATTTTTGGCCGGTGTTATACCTACTGGTATTATAAGTCGGACATTTGACACCTATTTTATAACCGGTATAACAAATACATTTTTAACGATTGTTTTAAACCGGTATAAAAGTTTAAATTAGCCATAATGGTTAAAGAAATGTCTTGGATAATATGTTGTCATTAGAAATAAATGAAAAAGAATCTTATCATTTATAATATTACATAAGAAATTAAGCAATACCTTTATTCTATAAATGATAAATTGCCTGGAAAAAAATCACATTAATTAAAAATGTCAAATGTTTGAGAACATTTTATGATGACCAATTTATATAATTAAAATTCTTGATTAGTATTACATTAAGATAACTTGAATAGTATATTCATATGAGAGTATTTTTGCAATTAGAGATTTTCTTTTTGAGCAACACATCTTGCTAGTAATAAATCGTATATTTATTCAAAATTTTAAGGTGGTAAGTGTGTGAGTTCTTTCACTTTTAATCATTGTGAGACTTTTCCGCACTTGTTCTCATAACTTTAAACTCAAGTTTGTTTTTCTAAACACTCCCCCTCAAGTGTGAATTTGTATCCACAATACTCTCTCTCAAACGGAAGCTCTTTCATTCACATACATCCACTTAGGGATGTCAATTTGTATCTGTTATCGGGGATCTCCGTGAGGATTATCTGGTCAAAGCTCCGAAGTTGGAGATTGATTTTCTCATGGGGATGGGGATGGAGGGAAAAATTCCCCCGATAAAACTTTGGGGCAGGGATCGAGAAAGTAATCTCCGCCCCGCTGATTCCCCAACCCCGATCATATTATTTAATTTTTACACATAAGATATTATATAGTATCTAATTACATAATTTTGCAATTTTTTATAAAAAATAATTATATAAGAAATGAAGAGTCATTAGTGGATAATTTTTTTTGTTTCATTGCATAATGTATTCTTTCACTTCCCAAATACTCAACCATAAAAAAATGCACTCATTACATATAGTATACACAACATCGAATCTTCTTATTCTTCTTCTCTCAATTCTCTTTGTCTCCTCAATTTCTCATTTCCTCTTTTCTCACCATTATCATAACAATCACTCTCATTTGTTCATTGTGTTTATGATAATTACTTTTCAACTTCACTATACTTTAATTAATACTTGTTTTTCATTCAATTAGTGAACTAGTGGTTATGTTATCGTAAATGAAAAATCATGTCACAACACATTTTTAGTGACATGAACTTTCACGCAGCAGAAGCACATGTGGCAACTTTGTTGTGTTATGAAAATCACATTGTAACAGTTTGCCACGTGATATTCATGACACAACATTCAACTCAGATTTTCCAGTTTTATATGTTGTAATTTAATAGTAGTAGAGATGGCATAATAGGTTATAGTGAGTTGCGATGTGATTTTTACGTGGCAAAGTTGTGAAGTGAAAATCACGTCACAAAGATGAAAAAAAGTTGCAATGTGATTTTCACGTGGTAAATTTGTGAAGTGAAAATCACGTCACAAAATGGTTTTTTTAAATGAAAAACTACAATTATTATTTTATGTTTTAACATATACTAAAATTAATAATAATTTTTTTAAATATAAATAAATAAATAAATAATTAATAATGATTTTTTTTGTAAATATAAATTAATAGTAAAAAATTTAAATAATAAGTTTATAATATACTAAAATGAATAATTAATATCTTACAAAAAATAAAATTTAAAAGTAAAATAAATTAATTCATATGGATCATCGGGATCGGGAAACTCGTCAATGCATCGTCATCCTTGTCATCCATCTGTTCTTGACCATCAACTTTTTATTTCCACCAAACGTTTGATTATCGCTCCTTTGTTATTGCATAAATTGTTGCATCATCTCCTCCATATCAGTTTGTCTCTTCATCATTGTCTTTATTTGACGTTGTTGCTCCTCCATTTGGGCCTTTAGCGTCGACTCGCGTCTCACCTCAGTTAACACCAATTGTCTTACTTTTTATAGCATTTTGAGTGTCAATTGTAGTGCATGTGACGTTCTTTCCCCATCTCTAACTCTCTGAAATAAAGTTATATCTCCTTTTCTCAAGTTGCCAACCAAAGATTAGCACAAAAAATACCCATTAGGCCCCTTTTCGCCATTTACTAAACTCCAAATATAAAAATTCACACGTAGATTAAGCGGCTTTAAACCTCTTGGTGTATATTGAGGATTTTCAACAAAAAATTGTGTGAGCAATGTCTGATAATCCTGCTACACATATAATAAAAAAAGTTAAGTTAAATATAATTTAAACTACTTAAATTAAATTAAATAATAAATGAAATACAGCCACATGATTTTCACGCCACAATATCTTAGTTGCCACGTGAAAATCACGCCACAAAATTGCCATTAATTAAATATATAAATGAAACTTACCAAAGCTTTTTTGGTACGTTCGTCAACAAATTTCGTCGATTTTTTTGTCTGAGTCTTTATAACCAGCTCTTTCATTAGTGGATGTCTCCTCAAACTCTTACCCTAAATAATAAAATTTAATTTAATTAAAATATATAATAAATCAAAATATAACTTAAAAAGTAGTAATAATTGCCATGCATTGGGCAAGTTCGACAACACTTATACTTTCAACTGCATTAAGACTACCCTTTTTTTGAGATGCTCTTATTTTCTTTGCTTTTTTAGATCATTCCTTAAAATCAGATGTATTCTAATAGAAAAGAAGTTCATCAAATAATTCTTTGTCTATCAAGTTGGGACAAATATTTTCTCTTTTCCAACGCTTTCTAGCATGTTGTAGCATGTTAGAAAGTCAAATTTATGTTCTGCCATAATAATTTTTTTAACCCCTCTCTCATTCATTTTTCTCATATATAATTTTCCTACAATGTTATATGACATCCAAATAAATAGTTAGATAATTATAATAAAAAAAGTAATTTAAACAACAATAACTTAAAAAATAAGTTAAAAATAAATTAAATAACTTAACAAAAATAAATTAAAAAAATAAATTAATTATACCTTAAATAAATTAAACCAAACTTCTTTTTCTTCCGAGTCAACATTTTTAAATCTCTTCCAAACGTTTTTATACTTTTGTTGAATTACCTAACTTATACACTGGATAGTTGTCTGACTTGGCTCAAAACTAAACATCAATAATTTGAATTAGTATTAAATATAAGTTTATATAAAAATGGCAACATGTATACTTAAATAAAAATTTATTTCTTACGAATTTTTGTTGGGCCAAACATAATATCTTATATCAATGATATGAACCTCCTCAGGGTTGTTATCCTCCTCTTCATGATTGTCGTCCTCATCATGCACCTCATGATCGTCCATATCTGGATCTTCATGATCATCCTCGTGCGCAAGTATATGTATGGATGTCAGGGTACTTGTGTGGGATGTGCGGTGCGGATCCCCCAGTTTGCATGAAGGTACCTATGTTTGATGTGCGGTGCAAGATCCTGCATGAAGGATGAAGGTACCCTATGAGGGAGGTGGAAATCTAGATCCCTCAAACTGCTACTTGAAGGATGTGGGTACTTGTGAGGGAGGTTGAAAGCTAGATCCCCTAGTCTGCATGAACGATGAAGGTACCTATGAGGGAGGTGGAAAACTAGATCCACTAGTCAGCTGGTATAGATAGCTAGGTCCCTCATTCTGCTAGTATAGATAACTAGGTCCCTAGATGGGTTAATAAAAAGTTGAAGTCCCATATGTGCTGATAAAAGTTGGATACTCATGAGGGGAAAATAATGTCATAAAAGGTTGAGAACTGGCCGTGGACATAGGATCTACCTGACTTTAATGCCGTTTCCATAATAATTAAGATATTAGAGAGATAAGGGGTAGAAAAAAGGAGAATATATGTCTCAACTTTGATATGACTCTTGTTGAGGAGTTTAAGAAAACAAATAGAGCATACTATAATCAAATTGATACCACTGTATTCATCTAAACTAAGTCTACTTTGGTTAAGTATACTTGATAGTGAGATTTTTAATTCATATATAGTAAATAGACAACAAATAGTGTCTATAAGTTGGTTAAACTTAATATATATAAGTTGGAAAAACCAATTCTCTTAAAGATTACACTAGTATAAACCAATTCTCTTTTTGCACTTTCATATAAAACACAACAATTTTACAAAATTTTCCTTTTAATATTCAAAGCTTAAATAATGTTTTCGTCTCTATAAGTTGGTTAAACTTCTATTACAAAAATACTGACGGGACAAACGGTCATCCAATGTGGCAGATTTTTTTATTACTATTTAATTGTATGAATGTTAAAGGAGAAAACTGAAATTTTCATAAAATTGCTCCACATGGGATTCGAACCCTAGTCCATTTAATTCCAACTTAATGCCATTTTTGCAAAGCCATGTATGTTCTTTTGTACCCGAAAAGCAATGTACTATGTTCTTTTGTATATAAACGTATTTTATATGTATATGTTACATATTGTAATTAATAGTTTATTTGAAATATTTCACTTATAAGTATTTACTACTTTTATATATATATATATATATATATATATATATATATATATATATATATATATATATATATATATATATATATATATATATATATATATATATATATATATATATATATATATATATATATATATATATATATATATATATATATTATAAGTTAGATATTTAAAGACTTATATGCAATATTATTATAAGTTAGATATTTAAAGACTTATAATTATTTACTATTAAATATTTATATATAGCATTAATATATATGCAATATTTATATATAACCAAAATTATATTATTATGTTAAATATTTATATATAGCATTAATATATATGCAATATTTATATGAATTTAATTGATATGCACTGGTGTAAAGAAATTTTATACTGTTAGTGAATCATAATCGTCGGATGTTATAACAAGCTTGACTTTTATTTTAAAAACTTATAAATTATAATAAACGAGTGATGGTGATAAATTGACAGTGTAAAAGTACATATCATTTAATCTCTATTTATATATAATCAAAATTATATTATTATAAGTTACAGTATTATAAATATAATTATGTATAGCATTAATAATTATATGTATTAATAATTATTGTAAAAAAATTAAATAATTCTGTAATTAATACTATACTTATTTAATAAATTACTAATATTTAATATTTAATATCAAATAATATTTCAATTAATACTATTGAACATTTCAATTATTAAAGTAATATATATTAATACTACAACTATTTTAATAGTTTAATAGTGTAAAACTAACTTATATTAGTTGAAATATTACAATTATTACAAATATAATTATTACAAATACTGTAAGTATAACTAACTTTATGTATAAATATTGTAACTGTAACTAACAAATATAATTATTACAAATGCTGTAACTATAACTAACAAATATAATTATTAACAATATTGTTATTAAAATTATTTAATAATATTATATTTAAAATAATATTTTTTAATAATACTATAATTATTTAATAATACTGTAATTATATCTACTATTAATATTAAAATCATCCATATAATTTAATATTAGTAATTGAAATATCAAATATTTGAAAAATTAAAAAGTTGAAATATTAGTAATTGAAATATTACATAAATGAAATATTTAATAAATTTATTATTTAATAAATTAAATAATTTGTGTAAAAATTTTAAATAATTAAAATATTAATAATTCATTAAATAGTTGAAATACTAATTACACTATTTAATAATATAAAATGAGTAAACTATTTAGGTAATTTATTTTTCAACATAGCTAAAGATTCTAATTTCGAACTCAGTTCTGCACACGCACTACTGTTAAATTCGTTTGAGTGAGAGTTTTACTATTTACTATGGTCATTTCCGACTCAAAAAGATTAGTCTATACAATTGCACACAGACACTATTCAATTTATAAAAAAAAAGTTACATTATATATTTTTTAATAAAATGAAAAGTATATAAAAAATAATAGAATTAAATATGTCAAAATTAATTATTTCTATTTAATATATATATATATATATATATATATATATATATATATATATATATATATATATATATATATATATATATATATATATATATATATATATATATATATATATAATTGAAAGTAATACTAATTAATTGTTTATCATCTATATGATAATAAGTTCTCATACTTTAACTCTATTATCTTTTCAAGTGTGAATCCCACCCATGATCATTATACTTCTTTGGTTAACCACTAAATAAAACAAATGAAATTTAAATTGTTAGAAAAAAAGAAAACGGAGAAAAACAGGAACACAATAACCTCTAAAATCAAAGAGAAAAACACTAGTAGACAAATAGAAAATAATAGGTTTAAATAGTTTTTTTATCCTGTAAATTAGTGAATTTTTTATTTTAACTTCTGTGATTTATTTTTTTTGTTATGAGTCTCTATATCTTATTTTTATATTCATTTTAGTCTTTAAAATCAAAATCTTTGAGAAAATCCAAATGAAAATTCATAGACAGTCTATGGATTTTTCTGCGGATTTTGATTTTAGAGACTAAAACTAAAACGAACGCAAAAATAAGATATAGAAACCCATACCAAAAAATAAATTATAAAGACCAAAATCAAAAACTCACTAATTAAAAGCCAAAATAATATTATGTAAATATTGTTACAAAATTAAACAATACGAAAATTCTTAAACATGTACATTTTCAATCAACTCAACATCTGATTAATAATTTGTTTCTTTTTCTGAGACTCTCTTTAATTGACAATGTGAATCACATTTGAAAAAAAGAAGAAACTAATACTACTAGATAACTATTTAAATTATCCATAAAAAGATAGATACTATATTAATCTATCTTAAGTAACTTTTAAGTCAAGATATTAGATATATAATCCATGGCAACAGAGACTATAACGTTTGGCCATACACACCATGCAGTGCATGTCAATTCAGTGTGGTTAAAGTTAGAGAGAGAGAAACTCAAACACTATATTGTTGTTGTTGGGATCAATGTGGCATTGATGTGCATGTGCTGATTGACACAGAGCCCACTACAGTACCATTAACACACTTACTCATTTGGAAGAATAGCAAGTTGCCACTTGCATGAATGATGGGTTCCACAAACAATTTTCATTACATTTTGTTCTAGTTTTGGCATTGTGGAAGAAAGTGAAATAGATACTTTCTATTGATTTATAAGTAAGGTATATGTGTACTTACTGATATGGAAAGGATCAATGCTAACTTATGATGAATGGATTGGGAAATAATACCTAGGATAGAATCAAGTGGATATTAGGTGGGCTAATAGTAATGATGATAAAGCCAAATTGATTCATCCAAGTTGGCAAATACAACGACATCAACAAGATAATTATAGTAAAGTTTTATTTTATTAAATGAGTTTCATTCTATAGAGTAATCCACACCATAAGTTTTGATTAAATAGTGTATTTTTATCCAAATCATTAATTTTGATATCATTTTCAATAATTTTATATGTTCTTTTTGTCTATTTCTAACTATTTAATTAACATTATTTATTCTGATCGGAGTCGATAAATAGACCACATGAATCTAAATCATTCGAAATTGACTAATAAATATGGTCTAAAAGATACACGGTCCTAACCGCACACCACGTCAAGGTTGCTCAACCATCCTGGACCATTAGATACCATTCTTTTGTGAATATTTCAATGTATTTGGCACTCTCACACATCATCATGTATTATTTAGCGTTATAGACCATGGTGGGTTAGTAGTATCCCTTCCTATGAACTTTTTTTTGCCAATGTTCGTCTTTCGATATGTCGTTCCAATATACCCACAAGGACTTTGGTGAGAGTAGACACGCTTTTTTCATGCTTTAAAAAATTTATAAAGAGATTGAAAGACCTCTTTTGTACAATCTACCCCCTATGATCGAGTGAGTGGATGCGATTCTTTTGAAAATATCGGTCTCAGTAGGGTCTGATGGTAGGATCTCATTTTATATATAGATCTTGATAGGTTTGAACCATGTCGGTTCTGATGTCCATGTTACCATAACGATCACATGCAACAATGTGGAGAAGCAAGGTATTTCAAGTGTCTCCTTAATGAAAGAATGGTTGGTGCTGCCCATTCTCGTGCTTGCTAGTTTCAATAGGACGATCCTTTCGCATGGTTTGTTCCCTGGCTACACATGTGACCTTATATGCTCTGAATGAAATGAGCTTTACTTCAACATGCTCACATTATTCTAAATTAATGGATCATTAGCATGTGCCCCCCCCCCCTTTGACCTCTGACACCACTAGTTGAGTGTCCTAGTTTGAATTCTTTTTCTCCCTTTTTATGTTAAAGTGAGTTTGATGATGTATACTTTATTTTTAAAAAATAGTTATATGTGGTATAGAAATCAAAATGGAAATAAAATTATGTTATCACCCCTCTTTTGAGGATAAGGTCGGCTTCTCTCCCTTTGTTGGTTGATGACCTATCGGTAAAGGTGATCCACTTTGTGTAGGGTTCAATTGTGACTGGAATTAAATATGAAATAAAATAAGCAAATACAAGTGCTTTAAGTGTTTTTTTAGTTCAAATAGGATGTCAAATTTTGATATATTGATTGAACACTTCGCCATCTGTCTACTAAGTTAGTTTTGAAATGTACATGTTTTGACGATTGATCAATGCAGATCACTATTAAGTGGGCTAAGAAATAATGTCACAACTTCCTTGAAGCTACCACCAAATCTAGGGAGGTCTTCTCAATCTTCTGTAAGAGTGTCTAGAGTCTTACTAAAGAATTGGAGATGAAGTAGATCGGGATCTTGTTTATCCCTACTTCTCTCACGAGAACAATGTTGACCATTTATGATGAGAACTCTAAATATATGACTAGAGTGTCCTGATATTGGGCTTCAAGAGGAACAAAGGCTTGGAAAAGGAATTCTTTAGTTGTGTAAAATCTTCTTTGTATTTTTTGTCCATTCGGAATGTACCTAATTCCTCAAGAATTTGTAAAATGAAAGAGCATGTTGAATGAACCTTGTAACGCCCCAATTTATTTATTTAATAATTTAATTAAAATAATTAGAAAATTGTTGTGTGTTGTGTGAATTGTGAAGTTTGGTGGTGTGTTGAGTGAATGGATAATGTTATTTTAATTTATATAAGTTTAAAAAATTTATATTATATTGAAATAAATAATTGAAATATTAAGTGGAAGGGTAGGTTGGTAATTGGACGAAGGAATAGTGAGGGAAATATGGGGATTCCATATTAGGGATCCAAGGGTTAGGTTGGGAATTTGGAAAAAGGGAAGTCAATTCTTGTAGAAACTGATCGTGGAAATTCTGAGAAGAGTGTGTAGAAGAGAAAGAAAGGAATTTTTCATCAAATTAAGGTAATGGTGGGATCTCTTTCATATTTTAAGGGTATTATGATATGAATGTTATGGTAGATGTCCTTAGGTATGTCAGTGGGATTGGATGATTGATAAACTGATGAATGTGATATGAAATTTAAGAATTCATGATGTTTGATTTGTATGTTTGTGTTGGTAATGTTGGATGTGAATGTTCCGGTGGGAAACAATGATTAAGACTGCTTTTATACATTATTTTAGGGTGAGAATCGCAGGAGAGAAGTGCAGAAATCGTAGGGTTTTTCTGCCTATTTCGCTTTTCCCTCTTAGTGAGGGGTTGCTCGCTTAGTGAGCTGTTGGAAATTTTTGCCTCTTAAAGGCAATAACTTGATCGCTTAGCAAGCAAAAAGGCCGCTTAGCGAGACCTGGGAGTGAGAAAATATGTTTTTACTTTATTAAAATTCATGAAAAATTATGTTTTATGTTTTAGGAGGGTTGGTATGTTATTGATACAGTGTTTGCAGATACTCAGGAATAGTCGTGGTCGTGGCGTCCACTTTGATACGTAACATGGGAGTCGGGAGCATCGTTTTGTTATTTTAATTCATTTGTTATATTAGGAACATGTTGGTGTTGTTTTGGAAGTTTTCAAACTATTTCTATTAGTGATGACATTACCGTTTAGTTTTTCTGCTGCTTAATTTAAATAAATTTTTCATTTCATGTTATGTATCAAACCTTTAAGAGAATATTTTGAGTGGTTGAGAGTAGCATCTCGAATTGAGAATGAAATTTTACTCTGATTTACTGTATTTTATTTATTAAAAATGACGGGAAAAATTCGGGTGTTACAAACCTAGATAGGAACCTGTTAAGGGTGGTGAGCATATAATTCAACTTCATTATTTTGCCTTTTTTTATGGCATTTTTGTGGGTGCTTTTGTATTTTGAGTGATGTCAAAACTAGTATAAAGGTAGCGTTATGTATATTGGATGGTATCTGTAACGCTCGGTTTTAATTAATTAATTTAATTAAATATTGTTTCGGACCGGCCCAATTACCAGAATTGGGTCCTATCTATCTTGCGGTCCAACGGCCCAATAAATCTTCAACGCTCGGAGCCCCCAAGAACCAACTGCTCGACATAGGTCATCCGTCCAAGGACCAAGTCGGGAAGATCTGATCTTGCCCCAACGACTAGTTCCCAACCGTTAGCGGTTATTACGGAATCCGAGATTCGCGCCCAACAATTCGGGCCAATGACCATCCACCTGGATCAGTATAAAAACCCTCTCATTTGAGAGGGTCAGGTATTCAAATCTTGACCCTAAATCTTGTACTTGCTCACTCGTTTCTCACTCTCTGATTTTAGTATCGGAGTGCCTTTGCAGGGACACCCTTTTTTTCTCCATCATCAACCGTGCTCATCCACGTTCGACGTGGCCACATCAGATCCTGATCTCCAGGTACGATCAGGTAGCGCCGTTTGTGGGAACCCAACTTCCCCGTTCTTTTTCATCAAAGAATCTCAAGAACCAAAGTTTACTATCCAAAAAGATCCATGGCCGCTAACGATGTCCCGTGCGAAGCCCGTACTGCTGATGGTATCCTCATTACCCAACGGGGGAGCAACTTTTTCACCCCCTCACACGAAGAAACCGTCCAAGTTCAGTAGGATGGAAAGAAAGCTTCACCCTCTCCAGAGCGCGACCAACCGCTCGAGAGCCAACCAGAGGCCATACCTTCCATGGCCGCGCCCGTCGGGTCAGACTTCGCCGCGCTGGTTGAAACGCTCAACCAAACCCACCTCTTACTCCTGGAACACAGTGCGAAGATAGCTCGTTTAGAAGATACCGGTCGCCGATCATCTCGATCTCCATCCCCCCGAAGAAAGAAGGATAAAGGCCACCACGATGAATCTTTTATCCAGAATCGAGGTCGTTCACCTCCACAAAGACGTCGCTCGCCTGTACTAACCTAGACTCATCAAGGTTTGAAGGACAATGATCGTTGTTCCCCTCCCCAGAAAAGACGACGATCCCGATCACCATCTCCAAAATTATCAAGAAAGAACAGGTCGAACTCCCCGTCCCCGCGACGAAACAGAAAACACTGTTCAAGATCCCCTTCGCTCACCTCCAGTGACGACGATGATATCAGAGGACCCCTCTCCTCTGAGATTATGGCTACCAAATTACCAAGAGGGCTCAAGAAGCCCACACCCCTAGGTTCATATGAAGGAACAACTGATCCCGACGAACATATTGAGAACATCGACGCCCTGCTCGATTACAGGGGCATCTGAGGAGCAATCAAATGTCGTCTCTTTTCGACCACCTTAAGGAAAAGAGCGATGACTTGGTACAAAAGTCTTGAGCCCGAATCCATCACTTCCTAGAGGCAGCTTGATCGGACTTTCTCCAGGCATTTCACCACTTCCAGACGCCATCCAAAGACAAAAGCATCACTTGAAGCCATCATCCACAGCAAAGATGAGCCCCTCAGAACCTATATCGAAAGGTTCAATAAAGAAGCTGTCCAGGTCTCGACCATGGACGACATGAAAAAGTATTTGCTGGAGCGCGAGTTACGCCTGTCCACTGACTTCCACCGAGCAGTGGGCATTGAGACACCCGCCACTCTGGATGCTTTCCTCTTGAAAGCTTAAGCATACATCTAGTACGAAGAGAAGCAGACGGCCAACTCCGTTCGCGATGCCCGACATAGAGAAGACGCCAACCTTTCCAAATCCGATGAACCCTCGACATCTCGCCGGGGAGGTGACAAAAGAAAGGAAGATCGCCCCCGTGAACCACGGGAGCAAAGAGGACCAATGAGCCGATTTCGTGAGTATACACCTCTGCTGGTGTCGAGGGAGAAAATACTGTCTGAATGTGCTAATTCGGAGTTCCGTCAAGCGGGGGTTCGCTTTCCCAAGCAGCTGCCCGCCAAACCGGGCACCGATAAAACCAAGTACTGCAGGTTCCACAAAAGCCATGGACACAATACCGAGGATTGTATCCACCTGAAGGACGCAATAGAGAAACTCATCAAAGGCGGCCATCTCAAACAACTCACGAAATCCAAAGAAACCTCCAGACTGGAAGCACAAGAGACCATAAAAGTTGAGGAAGCGGTAGCGGTGCCCGCAGACACCAATATGCAGGTCGCTTTCAGCATCTATCACCCTGAAGATTTCTTTCTGCCCGACCATCAAAACATTCCCAGTTACCTGTCTTCTCATAGCCCCTGGGAAGCATTCCCTTCTGCTATGGTGATCTCAGGTGGAGGATTCAACAAGATCACGGTCGGTTCCGTGAAGAGAAAGTTCGACCAACTAATTGCAAAAGGATCGGCCCTGAACGCGACATTATACCCACCCAAAGACAACTCGGTGCCCATCTTATTATACAAAGAGGAACTACTGGGGGGAGGGCCTAACGCCAGCCTTCCCCTGCTCATTCGAGCCCAGATGACCAACTTCGATGTTCGCAAAATACTGGTCGACCAGGGCAGTTCATGCGATATCATGTATTCGCAGTTGTTCGCGACACTCCAGCTGAACGAGACTCATGTAACGCCATACATGGGATCCGACCTCCAAGGTTTCAATGGGGCGGTGTCACGACCATGGGGTTATGTCGACCTTATAGTCACTTTTGGAGCCGCAGAAACCGCCCGGTCAGTCCGCGTCCAATTTTTGGTCGTCGATTGTCCTTCTCTATATCAGTGCATTCTTGGTCGACCGACGTTGGCCGATCTCCTGGCTGTTCCATCAACTGTCCATCTGAAGATGAAGTACTACACGACGTCGGGGAGGGTGGCCACCCTGCACGGTGATGTCGAAGCCGCTCGTCGCTGTTTCGAAACAGCCTCTAAAGGCCTTAGCTCAATATCATACCAACCCAAAGCTTCCACTTCAGCATTCTCCTTAAACACAGAAGTGATCGCACCTCTTCCTCAAGTCGATTCCATCGACCTAGACTGCAGGTTTCTAGACGAAGCCGAAAGCTCCCAGCAACCCTCTACTTCGTTAGCCCAGCTAATCCCCGACGGCGAGTTCGAGCTACTCCCACTTGGAGAAGATCTAAGCAGATGTGTAAAGATTGGAGCCCATCTCCCAGACCTGGAAAAGAAACAACTGGAGGCATGCCTGAAAGGGAACACCGACCTATTCACATGGAGTGCAGCAGAGATGCCCGGACTCGATCCAGACGTGGTCTGCCACCTTCTCTCCATCGATCCTAATCACAAGGTCGTTGCCCAACGGAGGAGGAAACAGTCGACTGGAAAAACTAAAGCGGCCGAAAAAGCTGTAGAAGACCTCCTAGAGGTAAACTTTGTAACGGAGGCCAGGTACGCTACCTGGCTCTCCAATGTTGTACTTGTGAAAAACTCTAATGGAAAGTGGAGAATGTGCGTTGATTATACTGATTTTAACCGGGCTTTCCCGAAAGATGCTTACCCATTGCCAAATATTGATAAACTGGTCGACAACTCGGCCGATTTCAAACTACTATCATTTATGGACTCCTATTCAGGATATAATCAAATTCCCATGGTCGTGGCCGATAAAAAGCACACGACCTTCATGACCGAATCGAGAAATTACTACTATAATGTCATGCCCTTCGGCCTGAAAAACGTGGGCGCCACTTATCAACGTATGATGAACAAGGTTTTCTGAGCCGAAATTGGAGACATGCTCGAAGTATATATGGACGATATGATCGTCAAATCTCAGAAAGAGACGGATCACGCTTCCCACCTACGAAAGGTGTTCGACCAAGCTCGAAAATGCAAGATGCGTTTCAACCCTGAAAATGTACATTCGGAGTTCGAGCAGGACAATTCCTCGGGTTTTATTTGACCGAGTGAGGAATCGAAGCCAACCTGGACAAATGTCGAGCGTTCACGGAGATACTTACCCCAAACTCTAAGAAATCCATGCAATCGTTAAATGGAGTGCTCACTTCCCTCACCCGATTTGTGGCTAAGTCATCCCAACACGCGCTCCCATTCTACAAACTCCTTCACAAAGAATAAACTTTCGAATGGACTGACGAATGCGAGCAAGCCTTGACCGACCTGAAAAAAGCACTATCTGAGCCCCCCGGTACTCTCCATACCTAACGAAGGCGAAACGATGTACCTCTACCTCGCTGTGGAAAACAAGGCAGTGAGCGCATCCCTTATTCGCGAGCTGCCCGAGGGGAAAAAACCCATTTACTTTATGAGCAAAGAGTTGAGTGGCCTTGAGCTTAGGTACCTGCAAATCGAAAAGGTAGTGTTTTCCCTCTTCTTCGTAGCAAGAAGGTTACGACACTACTTCTTGGCCCATACTATTTTCGTCAGGACAGACTAACCCATAAGCAGATGCTCGGATGGCCAGATATGGCCGAACGAATATTGAAATGGTCACTGGAATTATCCGAGTTCGACATCAAGTTCGAGGGATGGCAGGCCCTCAAAGCTCAAGCCTTGGCCGACTTTGTAGCAGAACTTACCTTCACCGAGCAAACTGCAACATCCCCGTCTAGGTGGACCATCTTCATCGACGGAGCATTTAGCTCGGCAGACAGCGGGGCCGATGTGATATTGGAGAACAAGGAAGGAACCCTCATCGAAGTATCATTAACCTTGTCTTTCCCCACATCCAATAATCAAGCAGAATACGAAGCCTTCCTGGCCGGTTTACGCCTTGCAGACGACCTAGGAGTAGAGGAAATTGTAATATGCACAGACTCCCAGTTGGTCTCCAACCAGGTGCGAGGTGATTTTCAAGACAAGAATGACAACATGGCTGAATACTTAACCTTGGTTAAGGAGAAGCTAAAACGATTCACGTCCCGCGCGAAAACAACACCTGAGCGGATATATTGTCCAAACTAGCAAGTACCAAGAAGAAGGGGGCAACAAATCCGTCATACAGGAGATACTCCCTCGGCCCAACATTGGGCAATCTTCAGCCCCAGTAGACGTCAACTTCGTGGGCAAGACTAACTGTTGGATGACCCCAATATTCAAATATTTGACCAAGGACGAATTACCAACAGACCCAAAAGCGGCCAGCACCGTGCGACGTAGGTCATGCTCGTACACGATGGTCGGGGGAAATATGTATCGTCGGTATTTCTCCACGTCACTCCTCAGATGCGTCGAGGAAGAAAACATTCCACACGTGTTGAGGTAAATCCATGAAGTAATCAACGCACAATATCCAGGTGGACGATCGCTCGCTCGCAAAATCCTACGATCAAGACACCAGTGGCCAACGATGCAGAGCGATGCGAAGGAGCACGTTAAAAAATGTGACAAATGCCAACGACATGGTTACGTACATGTGGCACCTCCTACCGAGTTGAAATCACTATCTTCCCCGTGGCCGTTTTCCTGGTGGGGACTAGACGTATTGGGACCCTTCGTCATAGGCATCGGCCAAAACAAGTACCTCATCGTGGGTGTCGATTATTTTACTAAATGGATCGAAGTAGAGGCCTTATCCAAAATCACTGCATTAAACATATTACGCTTCTTCAAGCGGAATATCCTCGCTCGATTAGGGGTACCGCTCGCCATCGTAACAGACAATGGAACCCAATTCACTGACAAACATTTCCAAGAATTCGTAACCTCGGTTGGAACCAAATAACACTTTGCTTCTGTCGAGCACCCCCAGACTAACGGGAAAGTGGAAGCTGCTAACATGGTAATCTTAAGAGGCCTTAAGAGAAGGTTGGACGAGCACAAAAAACACTGGGTCGAAGATCTACACAGCGTTCTTTGAGCGTACATAACCACACCCCACTCGACAACCGGGGAATCCCCGTTCCGGCTAGCATACGGGACTGAAGCAGTCATCCCCATAGAGATGCACATACAGTCCATGCAAATAGAATCACACATGGACCAAAATACCAACTCTGAAACACTGAGAGAAGAACTAAACTTAGTCGAAGAAATCCGATCAGGAGCAGCTCTTCGAGAAGCTACGCTCAAACAAAAAATTGTAGCTCGACATAACGCCAAGGTTATTAAACGAGCATTCGAAGTCGTAAGTCTCGTCTTGAGGAGAAATCACAAAGACTCCCGAGAAGGGAAGCTGGCACCAAATTGGGAGGGCCCATACCGCGTCCGAGCAAATACCGAAAACGGGGCCTATTACCTAGAAACTCTTCAAGGGGAAGAGCGCGCACAGCCATGGAACGTCGAGAAACTCAAAAAATACTAAATCTAGTATGAAGGTTTCCCTGCTCCCGTACGAGGAGCAGATAGTCCGGCCAAACCTGCATGCCCAGGTACAAGCATTGCAGCTCAAAATGTTTGATCAACAGAACCCCCCCTCACAAAGAGGAAGGTAACTGTTGCACGAATGAATACTCAAACGAGTCCAACATTGCCTAAGTACCATGACCAGGCAGAACCCTACCTCGCGATGGGACGTTTAAGCCATAGAATCCGAGCCATGATCTTGACCTAGATACCGACCTAGAGCCAACCTCCATACATCTGACCTGTCCCCCAAACCGACATATCGCATTTTCTTACGAGCATTCACCCCCTAGTCGGCCATTATATCATATTCCTTGCGCCAGACGAACGCAAAATACTTAGCGAAAAAATACATTTAAAATAAAAATCCTCCGACGGACGGGAAGTCATACGTAAAAACAAAAACACTGCAAAAATCACAAAGCGACCACCAAGGTCGGAAACATTCATCAAAAAGCTGCAACCCCTAAGGGTCGACTTGTTCAGAATTACATAAAACAGGGACCATGTCCCCGAGCAAAAACTATAAATAAAATATGTTTTGGGCGCGCAGGCCAACCTAATTACCCTCATCCTCTTGCGCCCCTGGCTGAATTTCACTCGGAGGTTACTAAGCTTCAGGCTGGACCGGCTGGTCGGGCTCCCCCGGCTAAGAATCATCAACGATCATATAATATGGGACTACAACCCGACCATCCACGGCCTTGTACAAATAGCTTATTTGATCAATATCAAGGTCTAACTCCGGATGGAGGGCCTTGATCTGATCCACAACATTATGAAAACGCATCTTGGTCGTGTCCCTCAATTCTTCCAGATCCTAGTCCAACCGAGCAAGGAAGTGCGCCCTGCTCATCAGACCCTTGGTTCTTCATCCTCGTCATCCTTGGGAAATAATGTTTCTTTCAACTTCCGATTCTGATCAACAGCTTTCTTTTTATCCATTTCTAGCTTGGCGATCATGTCAGCCCGCGCCGTCAGCTCTTTGGCCATAGCCTCAGCATCCTCGGTGGCCTTCCTCGCTTTTTCCTTCGAATTGGCTAGGAGGGACTTCAAGCGACTAACTTTACGCTCCTGCCCAGAGCTTCCTTCAGCTAGCATCAAGGCCATTGACAAAACCCGCATCACAGCACTGGCATCCTACGCTAGGGATAACCTTCGAGCAGGACGATCCATCTACTCGAGATACAGCGAGTCCGCCTGTTCGACCTCCAACGAAGTACTCTCGAAGAAGTTGCGCTACACAAAACATGGCGACAACGCATGTTTAGGTTTTGAAGGAGCGTTGGTCGTCAGATCCAGGATGGTCGTGCCAACTTTCTGCTTCTAAAAACTAGAACCCGAAGTCACACCCAGGGAGCCTCGAGCAATGGGACCCGAGCCAGAGCCGCTCGTATCGTTACCCACCAGTCGGGTCTGAACGATCATAACTTTCCTCTTGTTACCTTGCATCAATTTGTCCTGGATCTTATCCAGGGAAGTCTCCATAGATCCTACAAAATAGAAGAAAGAGAAAAAGGTCAGGTCGGCCACGAGCATAAAATCACATGACGAATAAACAAGAATAAAAAACAAAAGAAGTACTAAACAGTTCAAACACTTCTTGTCCGTTTTACAAGCCAGGAGAGCTGTAACGTCAATCAACGGACATTCCACAGCTTCTTCCCCGTCGGAAGCTAACATTACTTTCCCCTCTCCATTGAGCATCAAGATCAGAGTGAAAGATGACATCTGCTTACGAAACTCCTCGAAACTGGTTGCGTCCTCCTCGGCCAGAGCATCCCCTATTTGAACGAAATCGCTCACAGGTCGCCCGTAATGATCGAAATCCCACGAAAAAGGAAATCTCCAAATCCTCCTACGGATCTGACGCCCTTCCGCATCCAGTTGGGGCACATCATTCTCGTCAGTATCGACTCCCATAAAGTTGATCGAACTTGTAGCTTCCCGACTCATAGGCTCGATCAAGATGTAGTCTCCTTTGAATGATCAGATAGACTCCAAATGTGCCTTGAAGATCTTAGCTCGTTGTTTAAAAGAGATGAAACCCTTTCAGGCAGTCCCTCGCCCCACTTGGCGCTGCAGAGAAAACAACCAGAAAAAGAGAGGAAGAGTAGCCTCTGCCCCCAGATGCGTGCATGTCAACTCGAATTCCCTCATAAAAGCGTAAGAGTTGGGATGCAGTTGCGAGGGCGCTACCCCCAAGTAACCGAGCACGGAGAAGACCAAGTCGCTGAACGGCAACCTAATCCCCAAGGTCAAAATGACATACTCATACATTGAAAATTTTCTCCCCCCGAAATCTGAGAAAATTCTTTCGTCATCACCCGGACATGTCACCCTCCAGTGGACAGGATCCCCCACCACATGCAGAGGATATCCGCATGGCCGAGTATAAGACGAGACTTTATCCAGCAAATCATCAACAACTCACTCCTCGGGCGTAAGTGCCATTTCCTCCTCTTCTGGAACTACAGGAGTGCCAGCCTCTCCCCCTGAACATTGTCACCTCATCATTTATTTCAGTTGACTCTGAATCCCCCGAGGAACTTCTAGAGTCCGATGGAACAGTTGCCGGGGAGCCCGAATCTTCCGATGAGCTTTCCCCTGAGGAGATGTCGTAGGGATCGACGAGCGCGTTTTCACCTGAAAAGTAAAGGAAAGGTGTTAGTGAATTCGATCAGAATATCAAATCCACCCTTCCACTACCTATCAAGTGAAAAGGTGTGCAACGGCCCGAGAACAGGGGCCTGACCAAAGCACTCGAGTAATCGACGCCCAAAACGATCGACCAACGTTCGACAGGGAATCGTAAAGACACGAGGTTCGCGACGAACAAAGGCATATCGTGAAACCCTAAACCTCGGTCGAGCATCGAACAAGGTCTCCGCCAACCGCAAACCAGGGTTCACAACAGGAAGCGCAACAATGACTACTTAAACCTAAAATCCATCTACATTACTCTAATCTACTGCTAAAATCGAAGCTTAAACCGCATGCATTACTATTTCATAAGAACTAAGTCTAAAAGTCGAAATCAAGTTCTTACCTTGACCTTGAGACGCCATTTCAAGAGGTTATGTTGAAAAGTACAGTGGTCAGTGAAAAACAACGGTGGTCGACGACGAAATACGGTGAACAGAGATACGAGCAGGGGAATAAAGAAGAAGACGAAACGAAAAAGTGCAAGAATGAGACAATACTTCTATTTATAGGGAAGGGGGCACGTGCAACTAAAGCGTGACCCCTATACCTAGGAAATGATAGCCTACGCGCTAGCCCTTAGGCTAGCCATCAGGATATTAAATTAACACAAATCCCAAGACGTGTCACCTTTTCGTTTCTTCTTCCTTTGCACCGACCAACAGGCAGAATGCTCGTCATTCGAGCTCCTTTGTTCACCCGCGGAAAACGCTCGAAAGGCCAATTCACCGACGATTACAAATATTCCCAAGCAAAAGGCCACCCTTAAGTCATCACTTCCTCGACCAGAAGCAACGACTTGGGGGACTCCTGTAACGGACCGGCCCAATTACCAGAATTGGGCCCTATCTATCTTGTGGTCCAACGACCCAATGACTCTTCAATGCTCGGAGCCCCTAAGAACCAACTGCTCGACATAGGCCATCCTACCAAGTACCAAGTCGGGTAGATCTGATCTTGCCCCAACGGCTTGTTCCCAACCGTTAGCGGTTATTACGGAATCCGCGATCCGCGCCCAACAATTCGGGCCAATGACCATCCACCTGGATCAGTATAAAAATCCTCTCATTTGAGAGGGTCAGGTATTCAAATCTTGACCCTAAATCTTGTACTTGCTCACTCGTTGCTCACTCTTTGACTTTAGCATCAGAGTGCCTTTGCAAGTACACCCTTTTTTTCTCCATCATCAACCATTCTCATCCACGTTCGACACAGACACATCGGATCCTAATCTCCAGGTACGATCAAATATTATTGCGTATTTTCCCGATTAATTATTGTTAGGATGGTGTTGTTTTGGTCATTTGTGTCGTTAAGTTGTTTAAGTCGTTTGAGTTGATATTATGTTGCGGGTTAAGTTGTATTTGGGTATTTAATTTAATTAAGTCGAATAAATAAAATAAGTGCTATTAGTATAATATTAAGTTGGGCATCACGCGTAACAAATTCGTTGTTGTGTTTTGTATGCATTCTGGTGGAATTCGTAACAGATCTGGTGTTACGTGTAACAAGATGGGCATTACGCGTAACAAATTCCCTTAAGCAGGCATTACGCGTAACAAATTTGGGAATTGCGCGTAAGGAGTAGGGAAATACGCGTATGGGCAGAGTGAGTGCAGAAAAATGCAGTTTTTTGGCGATTCGTCTTGTTGTCGCACCTGTTTCGAGTTTGGTCGTTCTTAGACTTTAAGTAGAGATAAAATAAGTTGATTATAGTAGATTTGAAGATTTAAAAATGATTAATTTAGTAATCTAATCGATTAAGCAAAAATTTGTCGTTTTTCACGTTGAAATTATTATAAGTCATGTTGTCCCGATCTTGGGGAAGATTATTAAGTTGCAGGTCCCATGACTAATGTTGATTTATGTTGTTGAGTTGTTAAGTTGTTATGTTTCTGAGTTATTGATTATGTTGTTGTTGTATGCCATTCATAGTTGCATACATTTTCATATTTTCAAGTTGGAGCGATTGCTCGAATCAAGTTGGCCTGGATTGGCAAATAAGTTGTTGATGTCTTGATAAACTGGCAAGATTTCAAGTTGGGAGTTTACTCCAAATGGTACCATATGCATATATAAGTTGATTCGCATTAGAGTTGCATTTTGTTTATGTTGTTATCAGTTGTTGGATGTAAGTTGTACGTTGATGTTGCTTGTTGTGTGAAGTGGTGTGATTATATGATTTTTTTTTGCTTACATATTGATTATCATAACCATGTTTATGTTATTAGATATCTCATCCCTTCTGTTTGAATGTTTCCCTTTGTTGGTAACATGCATGTAATCAGGATTCGAGTACCTAGTCGTTTCAAGTCGGTGTTTGTCACTCTGATACGTAGCACTTTGGGGGGATGAACGCATGTTTTATTTTGTTTTGTGATTGTTTTTAGTTATAAACTAATTCCATTTGTTTTATGTTGAAACCATATTGAAGTATTAATGTTGAATATTAGTTGAAGTTATTTTAAAGTTGCAAATTTTGACGTTGAATCCGATGCGTAGTTTGTGAAGCATGATCATTAATGAAGTTTATGTTATTTGATTTTAAAGTTGAAAAATGTAATATCCTATGTTTGGTGATGAATTTTTATAACTGGTTTAAATTATAAATTCGGGTAGAAATGGGGTGTTACATTAGTGGTATCAGAGTAGGTCGGTCTGTCTGACCAAATTGTCGAGTCGTGGTTGTCTAACAATCGAGTATTGTTAGGTGGTTCTAACTTTTGTTGTGTTGTAGTGTTAAGTTGAGATGGCTGGAAGAAATGAAGTTGCGATGGCTGCTGCAATGCATGAAATGGCTCAGGTTGTGAAGAACTTACCGAATGCTAGAAGGAATGATGAGTCTCGTACATTTGTGACTTTTCAGAGAGAGAATCCGCCTACCTTCAAGAGCAAGTATGACCCTGATGTTGCGTTGATATGGTTGAAAGAAATTGAGAGGATTTTCCGTGTAATGGATTGCACTCCAACACAGAAGATTCGTTATGGAACTCACATGTTGGCAGTTGAGGCTGGTGATTGGTGGTTGGAAACCAGAGAAAGGTTGGAAGCTGCAGGTGAAGAGATCACTTGGGTTGTTTTTCGTAGCGAGTTTATACGGAAGTATTAACCTGAAGATGTGTGTGGTAAGAAAGAGAAATAATTTCTTGCACTGAAACTGGGAAATATGTCAGTGACAAATTAATGCTGCAAAGTTCATGGAGTTGTCGAAGTTTTATACACACCATGATGCAACGACTGTTGAGTTTTGGAAGTGTATCAAGTTCGAGAACGGGTTGCGTTCAGAGATTAAGAAAGTTGTAGAGTATCAGAAGATTCATGTTTTTGTTGATCTTGTTGATAGTTGCAGGATCTTCGAGGAAGATAACAATGCTCACTACAAGATTGTTACATATAGGAGGGGCAAGAATCAGCAAAACTGTGGCAAGCCTTATGATACTCCAGCTGGTAAAGGGAAGAAGAAGTTTGCTTCGGGTCAGAGAACTAGTGGGGGAGATACTCCTGCTGGTACTGTTTGTTTCAAGTGTGGGCAAGGTAGACACAAGAGTAATGTGTGTACTGCTGAAGTGAAGCGTTGTTTCCGTTGTGGAAAGGTTGGGCATGCGATATCTGATTTCATGCATATATAAATGATCTGCTTTAAATGTGGTGAAGAATGGCATATTTGTATCCAGTTCCAGAAGCCAAAGAAAGTAAAGTCTGGAGGAAAAGTGTTCGCTTTAGCTGGGACTCAGACAGATAATGAGGACAAGCTCGTCAGAGGTACGTGTTTCATTAATAATATTCCCTTAATTACTATTATTGACTCGGGTGCTACCCATTGTTTTATTGCTGCTGATAATGTTAAGAGATTGGGTATTGAGTTTTCTGAGATGAAAGGAGAAATGGTCGTAGAGATTCCGACTAAGGGATCGGTGACTACTTCTCTAGTGTGTTTGAGTTTCCCGTTGTCTATCTTTGATAGAGATTTTTATGTTGATTTGGTATGTTTGTCGTTGACTGGGATGGATGTAATCCTAGGTATGAACTGGTTAGAGTATAACTATGTTCATATTAATTGTTTTCGTAAGTCGGTGAGGTTTTCTATTCCAGAAGAGGAAGGAGTTGGGTTGTTGTCATTTAGAGAGTTGAAAAAGTTGATGAAAGAGGAAACCCAGATGTTTTCATTGATGGCATCGTTATCTATAGAGAGTAAAGCTAAGGTTGAAGAGTTGCAAGTAGTGAATGAATTTCTTGAGGTTTTGCCTAATGAAATTCCTGATGTACCACCTAAGAGAGAATTTGAGTTTGTGATTGATCTCGTACCTTGTACTAGGCCTGTTTCTATGGCACCGTACTGGATGTCTGCATCTGAGTTGGCTGAATTAAAGAAGTAGTTGGAAGAGTTGCTTGAGAAGAAGTTTGTAAGACCAAGTGTATCGTCGTGTGGATTATAGACAGTTGAACAATGTGACAATTAAGAACAAGTATCTGTTACCAAGAATAGATGATCTGATGGATCAGTTGGTAGGTTCTTGTGTATTTAGCAAGATCGATTTGAGATCGGGCTATCATCAGATTAAAGTGAATGATGAGGATATTCAGAAGACGGTGTTCAAAACACGGTATGGACATTACGAGTATTCGGTGATTCCTTTTTGTGTGACTAATGCGCCGAGAGTATTCATGGAGTACATAAATCGTATTTTTCATGCTTATCTGGATCGTTTTGTGGTTGTGTTTATAAATGATATTTTGATTTATTCTAAGTCAGAAGAAGAGCATCCAGAGCATTTGAGAACAATATTGGAAGTTTTGAAGGATAAGAAGTTGTATGTGAAGTTGTCCAAGTGCGAATTTTGGTTGAAGGAAGTCAGTTTCCTTGGTCATGTGATTTCAGGTAGTGGTATTGATGTGGATCCTTCTAAGATAAATGCTATGTTGCAATGGGAAACTCCAAAGTCGGCTACTAAAATTAGAAGTTTCTTGGGATTGGTTGGTTATTATCGAAGGTTTATTGAAGGATTTTCTAAGTTGGCACTTCTGTTGACTCGATTGACTTGTAAGAGTAAAGCTTTTGTGTGGGATGTCCAATGTGAAGAAAATTTTGCAGAGTTGAAGAAGATATTGACATCGGCTCCAGTTTTGACTTTACTGAATTCATAGAAATCGTTTGTTGTGTATTGTCATGCTTCATTGATGGGTTTAAGAGGTGTTATTATGTAGAATGGCAAGGTGATTGGTTATGCGTTGAGACAATTGAGGGTTCATGAGAAGAACTACCCTACACATGATTTGGAACTTGCTACAGTTGATTTTGTATTGAAGATCTGGAGGCATTATCTTTATGGTTCTAGATTTGAAGTGTTTAGTGACCATAAGAGTTTAAATTATCTATTTGACCAGAAAGAGATGAATATGAGGCAATGAAGATGGTTAGAATTGTTGAAGGACTATGATTTTGGTCTGAATTACCATCCGAGTAAAGCTAATGTTGTAGCAGATGCTTTGAGTCAGAAAATGTTGCATATGTCGGCAATGATGGTTAAGAAGTTAGAGTTGATTGAGCAATTTCGAGATATGAGTTTAGTTTGCGAAGTGACGTCGAAGAGTGTTAGGTTGGGTATGTTGAAGATTAATAATGATTTTCTAGACAATATTAGAGATGCTCGGAAATTGGATGTGAAGTTAGTGGATATCATAGTTGATTGTGGTGAATCATAGAAGAATGGTTTTAAGTTGGATGCACATGGTGTTTTGAGATTTCATGATCGGATTTGTATTCCTGATGATGAGGATATGAAAAATATGATTCTTGAGGAAAGTCATAGGAGTAATTTGAGTATTCATCCAGGAGCGACTAAGATGTATCAGGATTTGAAGAAGTTGTTTTGGTGGCCTGGGATGAAGAATGATGTAGCGCGATTTATGTATGCCTGTTTGGTTTGTCAGAAGTCGAAAGTTGAACATCAACAGCTTGCTGGTCTGATGCAACTGTTGGAAATTCCAGAATGGAAATGGGATAGTATTTCTATGGACTTTGTAACGGGATTGCCTAATACTTCAAGAGGAAATTATTCAATTTGGGTGATTGTTGATATGCTTACTAAATCGACTCATTTTATTCCTATTAACTTCAGTTTTCTAGTATCGAAGTTGGCTGAGATTTATTTCAGATTAATTGTGAAGTTTCGTGGTGTTCCTTTGTGTATTGTGTCAGATAGAGATCTGAGGTTTATGTCGGAGTTTTGGAAGAGTCTGCAAGAAGCGTTGGGTTCTAAGTTGAGGTTGAGTTCAGCGTATCATCCTCAGACAGATGGTCAAACTGAGAGGACGATTCAGTTGTTGGAGGATTTGTTGAGAGCTTGTGTACTTTAGCAGGAAGGTTCGTGGGATACTTATCTTCCATTGATTGAGTTCACGTATAATAACAATTATCATTCTAGTATCAGAATGACACCTTTTTAGGTGTTGTATGGTCGGAGATGTAGGACTCTGTTATGTTGGTATGAATCTGGTGAGAGTGTGGTGCTTGGACCAGAGATAGTTCGAGAGGCTATAGAGAAGGTGAAGTTAATTTGAGAGAAGATGAAAGCTTCTCAAAGTCGGCATAAAAGTTATCATGATATCTAAGAAGCTTACTCCTTGTTTTATTGGTCCATATCAGATTTTGGATAGAGTTGGAAATGTTTCTTATAGAGTGGCTTTATCGCCAAATATGTCAAATTTGCATGATGTGTTCCACGTGTCACAACTCCGGAAGTATATTTCAGATCCTTCTCATTTGATTAGTATAGATGATGTGCAAGTATGAGATAATCTCACTATGGAGACAATCCCGGTATGAATTGAGGGTCTTAAAATGAAGACTTTAAGAGGCAAAGAGATTGCTTCAGTGAAAGTTGTTTGGTTGGGAGCTGCCGAAGAGAGTATAACTTGGGAGTTGGAAAGCAAGATGCAGGAATCATATTCTGAGTTGTTTGAGCAAGGTAAGATTTCGAGGACGAAAATGTTCTAAGTGAGGGAGAGTTGTAATGCCCGTATTTAATTAATTAATTTAATTAAATATTATTGTGTATATTCCCGATTAATAATTATTAGGTTGGTGTTATTTTGGTCGTTTGTGTTGTTAAGTTGTTTAAGTCGTTTGAGTTGATATTATGTTGTGGGTTAAGTTGTATTTGGGTATTTAATTTAATTAAGTCAAATAAATAAAATAAGTGTTATTAGTATAATATTAAGTTGGGTTTAGTTGTGTGGTGAGAGTAGTAATGTCGGAGTGTTGTCTTAGGCCCATTAGTAATTAGGTTGATTCGTGATAATTTAATGGAATTAGACAAAAGACCTAATTATAGTTAATCAGAATTTTTGTGAGAAAGAAGAACAAGTCTTAGAGGAAGATCAAGAGGATGCTAGGTTGAGGATTTTCGTGGAGATTTTTTGGTGAATTCGAGCTGCCTTCAATCAAAGGTAAGGGTGGGGTTCAAATTCCATAACCAGGACTAGATGATTTGTATGTAGGTTGGGTTTCAAATGATTTTCGTTGTTGTGTTTTGTATGAATTTTTGTGTCAATTTTTGTGTTGATATCTCATGAGTTTATGTTGTTCTTGTTGAAATTGCTGCTATACATGTTGTATTGTTGTTGAAATCATTGTTGTGTCTGTTTTGTTGGACTGATAGTTGTAGGAATCGTGTAGAGAAATAAGTTAGGATTCATAAAATCAATCATAAAGATTAATAGATGAATATATACATAAGATTTAGATTGTAAAATCGATGTAGAAACCCAAATAGGCTTGAATGGAATGATGAAGTTGTGTGAATCGTAGCAGAAGACAGGATTGTATTCATTCTGGTGGAATTCATAACAGATCTGATGTTACGCGTAACAAGATGGGCATTGCACGTAACAAATTCCCTTACGCGGGAATTACGCGTAAGGAGTAGGGCAATACGCGTATGGGCAGAGTGAGTGCAGAAAAATGCAGTTTTTGGCGATTCGTCCTGTTTTCGCATTCGTTTCGAGTTGGGTCGTTCTTAGACTTTAAGTAGCGATAAAATAAGTTGATTATAGTAGATTTGAATATTTAAAAATGATTAATTTAGTAATCTAATAAATTAAGCCGAAATTTGTCGTTTTTCATGTTGAAGTTGTTATAAGTCGTGTTGTCCCGATCTTGGGGGAAGATTATTAAGTTGTATGTCCCATGACCAATGTTGATTCATGTTGTTGAGTTGTTATGTTGTTGAGTTGTTGATTATGTCGTTGTTGTTGTATGACATTTATATTAACTTGATTCTTCGAATCCACTATAGAGATCAACCAATTGCCACAGATTGATCACCTCGTTTAGGAATCCTCATATGAAAAAGCCAACTGCCAGACTTTATCTTTTTCACGTATATCAGAAATCTTTCATAGATATCTTAATCAATAAAATTGATCTCCAGCAAGTCGTCAAGATAATAGTCCTTTTTGAAGCATTCAATCCCTGTAGATCATTCTATCTTAAATTGATGTGTCACTTCACCAGTTGAGATTTTGATGTTGAACTAGATGTTAGAACATTGTTAGTCCACATCCAACTGTTAAATTCATCTCCTTCTTATGCCACTTGAAATAATCTCCTCCCTTAACAGAACAAGAGTTCCATGTTCTTATAAACTTGATTTATAAACCAAGTTAGAGTAGACAACCTCCATTATGTTGACTCTGCAAAAATTCCTATCAATATGACATATTGTTAAGAAACTCCCACCGTTTCTCCAAAGTATTCAAACATGGCACTGTCTGAATCTTCAGAAGGAATAGTTCAGAACTATACCTTGCAGCTATACCAAGGATGACATTTCTCCTTGAGTAAAGCAATCTTCACAAAGTCCTGATGATTTTGTCAATTATAACTTCATGATTCTAACCACCTTCCTTGTCATGGGAAGAACAAAACTCCAGTTGCATTCATCAATAACAATCAGACCTCTTGCATTAATAGACTACATATAGCACCTCTTAACTCCCCCTTGTAAGAACAACCAAAGCTCCTTCTGAGGATGAGCATCAGTTACTCAATACACTTTCTGAACCATAAGATTCAGACTACAGATATGCATAATTCTTAGATAAATACTAAGTATCCCATCAAAGTATCCACCTTTATGCATCACATAGACAAATACCAAGTCTCCCGTCAAGGTATTTAGTCTAGTTTAGATAAGATTACCTTCTCACATAAGGTAGGACAATAGTTTGACTTCTTCTTCAGGAGGCATTTGACACCTTCTAAGATGATGTTCTAACATTCTTTCAGACATCAGTATTAGTCACATACACCTCCAAACAAACACATGCAGGTGAACATAGGGGAATCAACCATCAGTAAATGATCAAGCTCTCAGACCAAAACACAAACCAATGCAGCAGCTAGAACACTTCAACAAACTTCTCATTTTCAGACTCAGTATTCAGACTGTCTGATTTTAGATGTCTTCACACACAATATAGCACCTGATCAGCTATATACACATCAATCAAAATCCATAAGTTGATACAGCTTGACCTTCATGTACAAGAAGTCTCTCTGAAATAATACTCCTTGAAGCTCAGGTACTTCACTCCTACAACAAGAATCATAAATAAACTGTCCTCGGGAGAACAAACACATGTTGATCAATCTTTGATCAAAACACAGAGCCAAGAGAAGTTTCAGGGCCAGAACCTTCTTAGACACCCCATATAGATGCCTCCTCTTCCAGATCAGGAGTAGGTTCCAAACATGTGTAGTATAACCACAATAGTTTGACACCCAAGCATCTATACAACCAGCCCTTAGACAGAAGAATCATGCCTAATTCTGATGTGATGTTCTATCTAAGGATATGACATCATTCCAAGGATCACACAAAGAGATATATAGATAGAGATAGGTCTGTTTAAAACAATCTCTAGATCTCAAAACAACCACTTCTCTTCACAGTGCCTTGAGTGGACTTGAAAAAGAGTCTCCAAGTATCATTAACATAGTTGACATAAACAGATAGGTATATATCCCCAACACCATAAGATATATCTCCAGAGAAGAGAAACCTTCTCAAACATAAGGAGTTATCAGATAGATAAGCAGCGGATACAAACTCCTCAAATACTTCAAGTGTCACAAATTAGCCCTACCAATATCTCCAGGTGACACCAATAACCATAAGTTTGAAAATAAATCAAACCTGTCACAACAGCAGCACACCACTATGCTACCACAACAGAATAGTCCATCCTCCACTTCCAAGGACCATTCACACAACAAACAGCTTTTTAGTAGACCTCTTATACCTTGACCATGAACCAGAAAGTATCCCCCTTGGATCTCATCCAGAAAAAGACTAGGATTCCTGCTCTAATACCAATTGAAATTATAGTGTGACAGACTCAGATGTCAAATATGGTGTTGAAACATATTATATGTTACATATAAACATGGCAAGATACAAACAACAATATTTTAAAATTCTGATATATCAGATTCAAACATACTTCAGGATGTTTGGACATCTGATATGACATTCTGCACACATACTACATAAAATAAACAGAAAAGTTGTAAGGAACACATTCAAATTGTTAACCCAGTTTGATGCAAACTCATCTACTCTGGGGGCTACCAAGTCAGGAAGGAAATCCACTATGTAGTATCAATTCAAAGAATTCTTAGCAAACACCTACAATTTACAGTCTTCTCACTTAATCACTACCAATGCAACTTCTACTTAGGAACTCCTAAATATGAGAAACCCATCCTCACTTCCAATCACCTTAGTGATGTCTCATTGTCCCAACACTCAGTTGCTGATATTGACGGCTCTTTACCTCACCAACAATTCAAACCAGAAGTAACACTTCCATGACAACACCTAAGAGTTGCTTAAAAGCTTCCTCTAAGAACAATACACCTCTTACTTAGCAGCTTCGAGGTTTACAAACAAAACAGCCACAACATTAAACATTGTTGCGCACGGCTTCCACAAGAGCACAACCCTAATGATATGTCTATTAAATTTTTGATTGGTTACTAAACCTAGGTTACAAGGTTTCTTTTTATAATCTATTCCCAACTAGATTTGGGCCTAAAAAATACAACATAACAACTGCTACAATAATGCAGAAAAATCTGCTATAAAATAAAAAGATCTTCAAATCAACAACTTCCTAAAATATCTCTAAATATAGAAACTCTATATTTTTCAATATTTGATTTTGTCTTCAATGTAAATTTGAGTCTTCAAGATCTTTTACAATCAGCGCCACTTGGATTGGTTCAAAACTTCTAAAATATTTTGTTTCTGTTAAAACATAATAGAATCTTCAATCCATCTTCAGCAGTTCATGATGTCGAATGAACTGTCTTGACATCTTCTTCGACATGTTGTTCCAGATGTTGAAACACTTCAACACAACATGTTTGGGTGCACAAAAGGATTTCTTGCTTAATGTTTTCTTTATTTTGCAAAGATCTTGTACATATACATTACTGCTATATTTGTTTTACAAAATTAATGTCAACCTTAAAAATACAGAACTTACACTATTGATGTCATTGTTTCCTTTCCCATTTCTATTACTGATAGGTCAGATCAGACCTATGATTCAGCTACAACCAACCCTACTGTCCCAACTGATCAGGTTCAGATTGTCCAAAATGAACTTCCCAATCTTTCTACACCTTCCCAACATTTTTCTCCTCATATAACATATATTGTTGTACCTAATGAATCACATAAAAATGTTAAGCCTAATCCTGAACCAGATCCTTGCTCCTCTCTTCCCTCTATTGATAATCCAATGTTCTAGTCCTTGGTTACTAAGAAGCATTGTATGCTTACCAGAGGTAAGACAAGCCATCTCAAACCAAAATCCTTTCTTGCTCACTGGGAACCCACATCTCTTAAACAAGCATTTGCCATAATGCCTTGAAGTAATGCAACAAGAGTATAATTCACTAGTTGCTAGCAACACTTTGATGCTTACTAATCTTCACCCTCATAGGAAATCCATAGGCTGCAAATGGGTATTCAATTTGAAAGATAATTTTGATGGTATCTTGAACAAACACAAAACCAGGTTGGTGGCTATAGGTTTCAACCAATAGTATGGTTTCGATTTTCATGAAACTTTCTCACTTATTGTTAAACCTGCTACTATCAAAGTTATTTTGACTCTTGCTTTGACATATCAGTGGGAAATTCAACAAATTGACATTAACAATGTTTTTCTGAATGGAGCTCTCGAAGAAGATATTTATATGCAACAGGTTTTGAGCATGAATACAAAGCTCTTGTATGAAAATTGAACAAAGCCTTGTATGGGCTCAAGCAGACTCCTAGGTCATGGTATGAAAAGCTCCATCAAACTCTATTCCACTTTGGTTTTCTGGCACGCGGATGTGATTATTCCTTATTCACATATAATCATCAAGGCTCACCCCATATGCACTTGTATATGTTGATGATATTTTGATTATAGAGTCCTCCTCTCACCTTATTCATCAATTGATCAATCAACTTCATGATCAGTTTGCTCTCAAGAAACTTGGGAAGCCTGAATACTTTCTTAGTTTAGAGGTCAAATATCAACCCAATAGCTCTCTCATCTTGACTCAAACCAAATATATCATGGACCTGTTATCTAAAGTCAATATGGAAGAAGCAAATGGAGTTCCTTCTCATATGTTAAGTCAAACTAAGTTGAGCAGATTTGGGACTAACATTATGAAGGAACCTTTTCTGTATAGATCTGTTGTGGGTGCCCTTCAGTATATTACTTTAACTAGGCCTAATATTGCTTTTTCTGTTAATAAAGTCTGTCAATTTATGGAACAACCTCTTGATACTCATTGGATTATGTTTAAAAAGATTCTCAGATACTTATGTGGCACCTCCACTCTTGGCTTACTGTTTTCTCCTGCAAATTCAAGTCAAGCACTCTCTTTAAGGGCCTACAGTGATTCTGACTGGGCCAATGATTCAGATGATAGGAGGTCCACATCAGGTACTTGTATCTTTATTGGGCCTAATCTAATTTCCTGGAGTTCTAAGAAGCAGACCCTTGTGGCAAGGTCTAGTGCAGAGGCTGAGTATAGAGTTTTAGCTCACACAACATCTGAACTTTTATGGCTTGAATCTCTACTTGCTTAACTCAAAGTCAAATATTTCTCCCCTACACTTCTATATGATAATCTCAGTGTTGTTCTACTTGCTTATAATCCTATTCTTCATGCAAGAATAAAACATATTAAATCGGACATTCATTTTGTTAGAGAAGTCATGGCCAAAAAACTCAAGAGTTAACATGTTCCTGCTTCAGCTCAAATAGTTGACATCATGACCAAACCTCTTTCAAGTACTATCTTTCAAGATTCAAGGAACAAGCTCAAAGTTATGCTTCCACCACATTGAACTTGTGGGGAAGTATTAGAGTTAGGCATGGTTTAACTCTCTTATGTTATGTTTTGTATATAATGTAAACAAGTAAAGTTAACTTTAGTTAGCTTTTCGGTTAGGCTTGGGTTAGTAGTTACTACAGTTCTATATAAGCCTTAGTTTGTATCATTTGTAACTAACACAATTGTATCATTTCTTAAAAGAAAAGTGTAAAACTTCAATCAATGAAAATCCAGAGCATTATTTCAAACTAGCAGACGTTTACACAATCTCTTTCGCATGAGTCATGTATAAGCAAAATATTTAATTGTTAATTGTAAATGTTTAAGAGCTACACATTTAATGTTTCAATTTCCGTTAAAAAAAATAGCATGAGATTGAGAAAATTCATGGGCCCTAATATGCACACTTTCAAGAAGCACGTCTTCAACCCATATTCTTATTGTTCCACTCTCAAAAGTACACATCTAAAAATGGCATAATTTTTGTGCCTTCCAAATATAAGTGCTTTTATAATTATGTACAATTTTTTAAGTAATGTATCTGTGGGTAAATTCGTTCCCACTTAATTAAAAAACCCCATTCAAATAAACTATCTTTTTCAAGAAGACGATAATAGTAAGAATATGAGCAAGCAAGCAATGGAAAATGTGAATCATGCCTGCACATACTAATAATTAGTAAGTCAACTAGTTTGAGTTTGAGATATACTAATTTCTATTTATATTGACTCATAATGTCTTTTCTAATCTTGGACTTATATACCATCCTTTTCACTTTAAAATTAATTTCATAAAAAAGAAATTTGATTAATTTTTTAAACTAGAATCTTTTGTGCGTGTTGTAACTTATTTGATCTCAAATATAAATAATTTTACAAAAAATCTGGTCTCAAATATAAATAATTTTACAAAAAATATTATGGTCTTTATGAAATATTGAAACAAACCCTAGTACGAATAACATGTCGTCGAAGTCCGCTCACATGTTATTGTTTAATTGGACCTTGTGTTATAGATCCAATTGTTTAAGTTAACTTGTATCATAAGTTAGCTTGTAATTGATAATTGTTAAAAAGTTCATTATGTTAGTGTGTTAGTTTTCTTATAAAAAACATATTAGTCTCTCATATTTTGTATAAGGGAAAATAGGAAGATAAAACTCTAATTCAAAAGTGAGAGAGGTTATTTGTTATTCTTGTATACTTGTAATCTTGTTTCAAGAGAAAGGAAAAAATAATAGTTTATAACCAATCATTTTATCTGTGGAAACCCTAATCCTTGTGGGTTTCTTGATCATAAAGAAACCTATTATACTTTGTATTTAAGGTATCTGATTCACAACAAATTGGTGCGGGGAGCGTGGAGAATATGTCTTCAACAAAGTATGAGATTGAAAAGTTCACCGGAGTGAACGACTTCGGTCTGTGGCACTTGAAGATGAAAGCCCTACTTGTAACATGGTTGCTTGGAAGCATTGAAGGGAGAGACGACCATGAATGTTGTGTTAACGACAGCTGAAAAGACGATCATGATTGAGAAAACACACAATGCAATATTATTGAGCTTTGGTGATAAGGTTCTTCGACAAGTATCAAAGGAGACGACGACGTCAGGGTTATGGTTGAAACTTGAAGGTTTGTACATGACCAAACCGTTGGTGAATCGACTCTACCTGAAGCAAGCCTTGTATTCATTCAAGATGAGTGAAGACAAAGTCACTATGTCAAACAAGACTTTAGACATCACTTTTTTTGGCCTTAGACAGCGCTTTAAAGCGCTGTCTAAACCTGCGTTGCTAAAGGTTTAGACAACCCTCTTTTTAATCTCAAAAACGCTGTCTAAAGGGGGTATATTTAATGAAAAACATTGTCTATGGTACCATTAGACAACGCTTTTTGACATTTTTAGGTATACCTTAGACAACACTTTTACCAAAAGCGCTGTCTAAGTCCCACCTTTTTGATTTTTTTTATGTATACCTTAGACAGCGCTTTTGGTAAAAGCGCTGTCTAAGCCCCACCTTTTTGAGTTTTTTTAGGTATATCTTAGACAGCGCTTTTGGTCAAAGTGCTTTATAAGCCCCACCTTAGACAACGCTTTTTATTTAAAGCGTTGTCTAAGGTATACGAAAATTTTTATATAAATTTTTTAAAACCACAAGTTTTACCAGGTTTTTCAACCATAATTTTGACCTATTTTTCAACCAATTTTTTTTCAGAAAAATATCACAATTTGGAGATTCAAATCAATCCAATTTTGCCTATTTAAATGTACCAATTTATGCACAAAATTTAAATTATATATCCAAAAGAATTGGCAATTCAAACCAATATATATATATATATATATATATATATATATATATATATATATATATATATATATATATATATATATATATATATATATATATATATATATATATATATATACCAATTTATAATTACAAATCATTACATTTTTTCTACAAATGTACATATTACTTATACTACTTTTGCATCCAACCAAAGCATTGCTTCAAATCTACATAGGTCGTGAAACAACACAAAGATTGTAATTCAATTAAAAGAATACAATATTATAGTTACAAAGTTACACATATTTAAATTCTCATCAATTAAAGTAAGAGTACAATATTATACCTGATAAAACACTGAGCTCTATAATGAATTGACACCATTCCTCTTTAATTTCATCCAAATGATTACTTGAGTAATACGCACACTTGAATTCATCAAAGTACTACATAATAATATAACATAGTTTGATTTAGTTTCAACTATTTAATTATATGAGAAATATGTGTTAAATATTAAAATAACTCATAAGTTAGAAATACATACATCAGATAGAATCTCTAATCGACCCAAAGAAAGAGTTTCTCTCATAAACCTCAACATGAAATATACGCAACCTATACCATTACATTGCAGAGGACACTATACATGAAAAGAAAATATGGATAAATCCTAAGTTTTATCAAGTATCATCACTAATATAATAAAAAATGTTATAATTAATAATATACCGCCACTTTTATCCATGTAATGTTGTTGGCTCTCCTCTTTGATACTTGGATATCTCGTTGGGCTCGAAAAGCTTATATAATGCTAATAAAATATAAATGAATATTTAGAACAATTTACATAAATTAATAAATACACACAATAATATTTAGAACAATCTCACTTACGTGTCAATCATGTTCTTCATATCCGGGTATGTTGTCCAATCATTTCCTAACGAGTCAAGATAATAAACAATTTCTCTGATATGATTGATTGCGACCAACAACCAATGTCCATTGTATGATTAAACAAATGTTAGATGGAAATTTTCTAAACAACGTCAAAATACAAAATAATTATAATAGATGAATTTAGAATGAAAAACTAACCCGGTATTAAACGGTAAAAAGAACAAATTTTCCGTATCTTTGTCGGCCATGAAGAGGTTGTGAACATACACCATCACGTCATCTGGTCTACTTAAGATTAAAGCTAAGTTGACGGACGCAGGGCTTAAGAATCCAAATCTTTCGTCCAATCCACTTGGGCGCATCACTTTGTCATACAAAAACCTTAAATAAAAACATAATTAACATTAGACTATTCATTTGAAACATAAAGTAAATAAGTCGTTCAATTAATATAACAAAGTAGACCAGATATACCTCACATATGTATTGACAACACTGACGCCTATTTCTTCATGACGAAAGATTTGCACAAATTATTCATTACCAACTGATTGTTCATATTCAAAGCCAAAAATACCTTCCTCCATATGTATAAGTCCCTCATACTTGATATATGCATTTCTTCAGCTAGCACGGTGACACCACTATTTTGCATAGTACTCTTATCATCTTGTTCTTTGGTATAAAATGTGTATCCATTAATTGTGTATGCGCTATGAGAAAACACATGCAAACTTGGACCATATGCCAAACATCTCAACCTTTCTGTTACCGAAGTAGGATCTGAAGAGCGCTTCGAATAAATATGATCCTTTAACCATTGTATGAAACTTTGATTGTGCTCTTGTACTATCCAATTTTCATTTCTGTTCGGATTTAACCTTCGGAGTACATCATTGTGCCTTTCAACATATGGCTCAACCTCATTATCATTATACAGAACATACAAATGCACTTAATCCCGTTCATCCCTTGATACTGTCACAATTTTATTTCTAATTAATTTGTTACCTTCCTTTTTTTCGAAAATCTGAGCTTTGGGGAGTCCAATCGATTGAACGTTGGACAAATATTCAGTACAAAACTCAACAACTTCTTCAACAATGTATCGTTCAACAATACAACCCTCTGGTCGAATTGGGGATTTCACGTACCCTTTTAATATTTTCATATACCGTTCAGTAGGGTATATCCATCTCATATAAGCTGGTCTACACAACTGTGTCTCTTTCACAAGATGAACAACTAGATGAACCATTGTGTCAAACAAAGAGGGAGGAAAATACATTTCAAGCTCACACAAGGTAATTACAATATCTTTGTGTAGTGGTGGTAAGATCTCGCGATCGATCACCTTACTACATATTGACCTAAAGAAAAAACACAATTGATTAATGCACTTCTTACTTTTTTCCGGCAAAATAGAACGTATACATATTGGTAGAAAATGTTCCATTATAACATGGAAATCATGTGTCTTCAAACTCTTCAACTTGAGGTCTTTCATATACACAAGTCTTCTAATATCTGAAGAGTATCCTTCTGGAACCTTAACTTCACTCAGAAACTTACACAAATTTTTTTCTCCTTTCTAGATAGAGTAAAATCAGCAGGTGGTAGATATGTTCGTCTTCCTTTCTTCATGGGTGTTAATTCAGTTCTCATTCCCATTTTTAACATGTCCTCCCTTGCTTTAAGGTCATCCTTAGACTTTCCTTTTATATTGAGTAACGTACCGATAACACTTTCAAATACATTTTTTCAATATGCATAACATCGAGAAAATGTATCAGGTACAAAGACTTCCAATATGGCAATTCAAAAAATATCGACCTCTTCTTCCACCCACCTTTGACAACCTTATGTGAAAAAGGCTTTCCAAACTCAGTACGCACATCTTTCACCTTTTCAAAAACTTGGTCACCTGACAATACGGGTGGAGCTTTACGCTGTTCGGTGTCTCCATTGAATGCTTTTCTCCACCCACAGTAGTGATTTTTAGAATGTAAGAATCTACGATGACCGAGAAACACATTCTTCTGACAAAGTTCAAATTGAATCGTATCGGTTCCATATTCACAAACAGGACACGCACGTTGACCTTTAATGCTATACCCAGATAGATTCTCGTATGCTGGAAAATCATTAATTGTGACAAACAACATCGCCTTCAAATTGAAACTTTCTTTCCTATATCCATCATAAACCTCCACACCGTTCTCCCACAAAATCTTTAAATCTTCGATCAAAGGTGTCAAGTATACGTCTATGTCATTCCTTGGTTGTCTAGGCCCAAAGATTAACATAGATAACATCATGTACTTACGCTTCATACATAGCCATGGAGGTAGGTTATAAATCATAAGAATCATTGGCCATGTAGTATGTGAGATACTTTGAAGACCATGCGGGTTCATTCCATCAGTAGATAATGCTAAGCGAAGGTTTATTTCTTCTTCTCCAAAGTCATGATAATCATTATCAATCTTTGACCACTATGGTGAATCAGCCAGATGTCGATACTTTCCAACAATAATTCTTTCTTCTGCATGCCAAGTCAGGTGTCTTGCATCGGTTTCACTATGAAAAATGTGCCTAAATCTCGGAATTATAGGAAAATACCATAATACTTTTGCTGGAGACAATATTTTCTTATATCGAGACAAATCGCATTTAGGGCACTCAATTAACGATGCATATTCGTTACAAAACAAAACGCAATCGTTAGGACAATCATGTATCTTATCATAGCTCATGCCAATAGAGCACAACATTTTTTTTGCCTCATAGGTTTGATTAGGAAGAACATTATCCTCCGGTAGCATTTCTCTCATAAGGGCAAACAACTTTGTGAAACTTTCATCCGACCATCCATTGCCCGCCTTTAAGTTGTATAACTTTAATACCGCAGAAAGTCTTGAGAATTTAGTGCAACCTTTATATAATGGTTTCTCTGCATCGCCTACCAACCTCTCAAATATTTTAGGACAATCATGAAGATCTTCTTTAAGTGCTTCTACAATCTCTTCAACTCGATCACAATCGTATGTTTCCGTGTCTTTGTCGTCTGAAGCATAGGTCGTATTACTTTTCCCACTCGGTTCAACATTCTCGTTAATTTTCTCACCATGAAATTTCCAACACTGATAACTTCGATCAATTCCATGCCTCAGTAAATGTGATTTCAATCTATCTGCGTCAACCTTACCAATATAACAACAACGCAAGCAAGGGCATTTTATTCGTCTGAGGTTTTTAACGTGTTGAACAGCAAACTTAACGAATTCCGCAACCCCATTCTCGTACTCTTTGAACAATCGATCGGCACACATCCATGTTTTATCCATGGTTTTCCTACTTATTCAGGTAAGCAATCAATATCAACTTCAATAACGTATACATAACCAATGTAAATCCAAACGACAATAACCTATATATACATAACTAATGTAAATCCAAACGACAATAACCTATACATGACCAATGTAAATCCAAACGACAATAACCTATACTATTTTCACTATTTTCACAAAATCAGTCAAGAACGAAAACTATTGTATTAGAATTATAGAGTTTTTGACATGATAAGCAACTAGATTGATATTGCAGCAGACAACAAGCTAGATTAATAGTCGGGTAGTATCTTAGAATATCCTAAATACAATGCTACTAAGTATTACGATCTTACTACACTTGCCATACCCGTGTGCCGCATAACTTTTAAGAACAATATTAGACTTATCGAACATAACAACAAAATAACAACAATATAACAACAATATTAGAATCAATAAACAACATTATAACTAAATATTCAGTCAAGAAAATAACAACAATATTATGACTTATCGAACATAACAACAACAATGTACCTTATGAGAACTCAGTAGAGGACGAACTCGGACGAACTTAGTCAAGAAAATGGACGAACTCGGTAGCTTATCGAACTCAGTCTACAGATACAAACATGAAGAACATAACATATATAACAAAATCTTCTTCTACAAATTCAACAAAAACTCAGTCTACAGATACAAAAACAAGCAGAACAAGAACCATTTTCAAACCCTAATGACTAATCAGCTGACAATAACTAAAAAGATTCTTTGTGGAATCGCCATTATGTGAACTCAGTAGACTGTGAGAGAACAACGTACCTGTTCTTCAACCGTTCGCGATTCAACAAAAACTCAGTCAACCTGTTCTTCAACTGTTCACGATTCTTCAAACACTTCCAAAAATGATCGAAACCGAGTAATGAAGAGGATTCAAGGTTTATGGAGATTTTTAGGTTAGGTTTCGCGTTTCGCAGGAGGGAAAAGAAAGAACATAAACGAACGAAAATAGAAACTGAGTTCTAATATTTTAATTTAATTAGACCATAGACAGCTTTTTTTAGGAAAGCGCTGTCTAAGGGCGACCGTTAAAAGTGCTTTTGATTTTTTTTAAAATTTTAATACCTTAGACAACGCTTTCTCAAAAGCGCTGTCTATGATATATCTTTAAAAAAGCTTTGAGAAAGCGTTGTCTAAAGGGCACCTTTGACAGCGCTTTTTAAAATATTTTGTGAACAGTTTCCGTGTTTTTTATTTTTTTCTCTTATAGCAGCGCTTTTTTAAATAAGCATTGTCTAAGGTGCGTTGTTAAATGTCATTTTTGGCATAGTGAGTGTTGGCTGAGTAGTTGGATATGTTCAACAAGCTGATTCTTGATCTTGAAAATATTGATGTGAAGATCTATGATGAAGATCAAGTGGTGTTGTTGTTATGTGCATTGCCCAGAACATATGCTCACTTCAAAGAAACCATCTTGTATGGAAGAAAGTCCCTGACCTTTGAAGATGTTCAATATGCCTTGTACTTTAAGGACTTGAACAAACGAATGGAGCATAAACCTTCGACAGTTGGTGAAGGTTTGACCATTAAGGCGAAATTCTTGCGAAAGGATGGTAAGTTCGACGAGAAAGGATATGTTTTTCAAGGAGAGAAAAGCATTCTAAAAGTCACGAAGGGATCGAAGGAAGTCTTGAGAGGCGTGAGGAAACAAGGCTTGTATACCCTTGAGGCTGAAGTTTTATGTGATTCGACAAATGTTGCATCCACGAAACTGTTGTCGAAGACAAAATTATGGAACATGAGATTGGGCCATGTCAGCGAGAGAGGCCTGGTCGAACTGGGGAAACAGAAACTGCTAGGTGGTGACAAAGTCGAGAAGTTGGAGTTTTGTGAACTGTGTGTATTTGGTAAATCTTGTAGGGTAAAGTTTAACAAAGGTAAGCAAAGAACACATGGATCCCTTGATTACATTCATGCTGATATTTGGGGGTCTGCAAGGAATCCTTCACATTTAGGTGCAAGGTATTTTCTATCCATAGTTTATGATTATTCCAGAAAGTTATGGGTATTCATTCAGAAAATGAAGGATGAAAAATCTGAGAATTTTAAGAGTTGGAAGGTTCTGGTAGAAACTCAAACTAGCAGAAAGGTCAAAAGGTTGAGAACTGATAATGGCCTTGATTTCTACAACGAAGATTTCGACAGCTACTGTGTCGAGTCTGGGATTGCAAGGCATAAGACTGTAGCAGGTACTCCTCAGCAAAATGGTCTAGCTAAGAGATTCTATCAAACAATCCTTTAAAGGGTTAGATGCATGTTGGTTAGTGTTGGATTGAATAAGGTGTTTTGGGCTGAGGCTGTTTCGACAGCAACATATCTAATAAACAGATGTCCTTCGACTGTGTTAGATATGAAGACACCTAAAAACGTTTGGTCGAGAAATCCACCAGATCTCGATAAACTGAGAGTATTTGGATACATAGCCTATGCTCATATTAGGCAAGACAAGGTCGAACCCATAGCTCTAAAATGGATGTTAATGGGATACCCTGAAGGAGTCAAAGCTTATAGGCTATGATGCCTAGAGCCAGGTCATAGAAGGTGTATCACCAATCGAGATGTAGTTTTCAATGAAGCTGAGATGGCTTTCAAGAAAACTAATGATGTTGATAAAGATATGGAACAAGGAGAAATTTATGTTGAGGTGAAGCATAGTAATGCGGAATTGCATGACCAAATGAAGTCGAAGAAGCAGCAAAAACTGCTATCGAAGATGAGGATACTGATAACGACTACCTGCTGACAACAAACATGTCGAGAAGAGTCATCAAGCCACCACTAAGATATGGTTATGCAGATCTTAGAGCTTATGCCTTAATCTCTACAAGTGAGGTTCTAGACGAAGAACCTAGAAACTATAAGGAAGTTATGAGGAGTCAAAATAAGACTGAATGGTTGAAGGCCATGGATGATGAGATGAAATCTCTTCAAGATAACAATACATGGGAACTGATCGAAAAACCTGTTGGAGCCAGGTAAGTCAGTTGTAAATGGATTTTCAGGGTTAAGGAAGGAGTCGAAGGAGTGACGTTGAAGAGATACATGGCAAGGTTGGTTGCAAGGGGTTTCGCTTAGAAAGAAGGTGTCGACTTCAATGATGTGTTCTCTCCTATTGTGAAGCATGGGTCCATTCGATTGTTGCTTGCCATGGTGGCACGGTTCGACCTAGAACTGGAACAGATGGATGTGAAGATTGTGTTCTTGTATGGTGATATTGATAAAAACAATCCTGATGAGGCAACCTGAAGGGTATGTTGAAGAGGGGAAAGAAGAGTATGTGTGAAAACTGAAGAGATCTTTATATGGGATGAAACAATCTCCTCGACGGTGGAATAGGAGATTCGGCAAGTTCATGGCACGCATCAGTTTCATCAGAAGTCAGTATGACCACCATGTTTACTTCAGATTTCGACCTGGTAATTCATTTTTTATTTTGTTGCTTATATGGATGATATTCTAATAGCAAGCAACAATGTCGAAGATGTAATGAGGGTGAAGGCTGAACTCAATAAGGAGTTCGATATGAAGGATCTAGGAGCTGCATCCAGGATTCTTGGGATTGACATCTGGAGAGATAGAGAACAGTCAAGATTATACTTATCTCAAGAGGCATACCTGAAGAAGATTCTTGATAAGTTTGGTATGTAGAATTCAAAGCCTGTTGTGACTCCGATAAACCCTCAATTCAATTTAAGTATAGATCAGTGTCCCAATACTAATGTCAAAAGAACTTATATGGATAGCATTCCATATGCTAATATAGTAGGCTCTTTGATGTAAGTTATGGTCTATACTAGACCCGACATAGCATATGTAGTAAGTCTTGTAAGCAGGTACATGTTGAATCCTGGAAAGGCTCACTGGCAAGCATTGAAGTGGATTCTAAGGTATATAAATGGATCTCTGAACAGAATCCTAATTTATAGTGGAGTCTTGGGTGAAGATAGTAAAGAATAAATCAAAGTATATGTTGACTCTGATTATGCAGGTTGTATGGATTCCAGAAAACATATTTATGGATATGTTTTCACTATGTTTGGCACAACAATTAGTTGGAAAGTAACACTTCAGAAGGTTGTTGCCTTATCAACCACTGAAGCGGAATATATCACCCTAACTGAAGTTGTAAAGGAAGCATTGTGGCTTGAAGGTTTTTCAAAGGAGATGAAACTTCAAGGTCGGGGTATCACTGTTAAATGTGATAGTCAAAGTGCAATACACATGTCGAAGAAATCAGCCTATCATGAGCGAACCAAGCACATTGATGTGATGCTGCATTTCTTCATAGGGGTAATCGAGCATGGAGAAGTCCAAGTGTTGAAGGTTTCAACAGATCATAATGTTGCTGATATGATCACCAAGACGTTGCCTAGTTGCAAGTATTTCCACTGTATGCAGTTGATAAAGCTACACAAAGAAAGCTAGTTTGTTTCTTGTTGGTATAAGGTGTGTTCCAAGGGGGAGATTTGTGGAATATTGGAACAAACCCTAGTACGAATAGCATGTCGTCGAAGTCCGCTCACATATTATTGTTTAATTGAGCCTTGTGTTATGAATTCAATTGTTTAAGTTAGCTTGTACCCTAAGTTAGCTTGTAATGGGTAATTGTTAAAAAACCATTAGGTTAGTGTGTTAGTTTTCTTATAAATAACATACTAGTCTCTCATATTCTATATAAGGAAAAATAGGAAGATAAAAACCTAATTCAAAAGTGAGAGAGGTTATTTGTTATTCGTGTATACTTGTAATCTTGTTTCAAGAGAAAGGAAAGAATAGCAGTTTATAACCAATCATTTTATCAGTGGTTACCCTAAACCCTACCCCTTGTGGGTTTCTTTATCATAAAGAAACCTATTATACTTTTTTTCTAAGGTATATGATTCACAATAGTCTTAAATATAAACAAAGGTCACCTATATTTATTATATTCAATATCATTATTCCAAATATAAACCCTACTTTTTTTCACATTTCTATGTTTTTGAACAATTTCCAAAGCAAAAAGTAGGGATAAAATTAGAAAGAGTATAAGACTTAAATGCATTTAAACATTTTTCTTAAAGGACATACTTTTTTGTAAATTTGCTTATATATGAGACCAGAGGGAGTAATAATGAAGACTTTAGCCAACTTTAACGTATTAAAAATGCTTATAGGTGGACGTATTAAAAATGCTTATGGGCGGAGGAAGCTTATGAGACATCAAGTATGAAAATTTGTTTAAAAAGTTTGGGCTGAAAAGGGAGAGTTTGTCACTTTATGGAGATCAGTCGTAAGCCTTCAATAGCATGATGACCCGGCTGATGACTTTCTTAACAAATTAACTACTAAGGTCAAAGTCATAAAATAATTTTTCTGTGCATTAATTGTAAATTTAAACAAGGTGATAATAATATGATTTTAATTAAAATAAGTGGAGTTTTCAATAATGATTGGTACGAGAATAATTTGGATCAAAGTTTCGATAATAAAGAGTGATTATATCGACGGACAATTAGGGAGTTGATTGGTTTTGTAGATATTTCTACGGACAACTCTTTGTGTTGTAAAGAAAGTTTCGTGAAATGGTATATTTTTTGTAAATCTCAAGGAGCGAATATTAGGAAAGTCGGAGTTCTTTGGTTAGCTTTGATTTGGAATAGTTGGTTGCTTAGAAACGATATTAGTTTTGAGGACCAAAGTTGGAATGTCCTTGATATTGTTTGGAATATCAAGGTCTCAACTTGGAAGTTGTCTAAGTTAGACGAAATTGTTAATCCCAATTGTAATTTCTATGAATTTTGCAAAGATCCATTATTTTTCCTTTCGTAGAATCAATTGGTTATAAATTTCTTTTTGGCTCGACTTGCTTTGTTTAGTCGTCTTTTTGTAATCAAGGTTCGAGAACCCTTAGTTCTCGCGTTAATGAATCTCTTGCTTACAAAAAATATATATCTTTACTAGAATCCTCTAATTATTTATGTTGACGGATGAGTATTACTTTAATATTAATTACTTTAGAATTATATGGTGAATTAACAAGACCATTGCATCCAATTTATTGGTGTACAACTCACTATTATAGAGAACTCCTTAATTCTTAGGCGAATTCGAAGTATAATTAGGTGTTCTAAGTTCGTTAATTTCTAGACACAATTTATAATTACATATCCCTAATTAATTATTAAGTTGGACAATTGCTCTACTTTAGATCAGTAGATTTACGGTCAATAATTCTTACTCATCTAAAATCACTTTTTGTATTCGTCAGCATACAAAGATCAATAAAAATAGAACAATTGAATAATAAGTATAAAATAAAAGCAAATACATAATCTCAATCATTTACATAATATTCCTAAATTTTTTACTTGCAACATACATGCAAATTAAACATCAACACTAATCCTAAACAAATAAGGCTCATTCTATAAGTAGTTGTTAACCTTCTTGTAGAATTATTTCTTCTGTTGTCAAGGTGTAGTCTTCCAAAACACTTTTTATAGTTTTATAATTGGCCATATCAGCAAGCCAAAGTCGTTTACTAATTTCCATTAAGTGTTCATCCGAAAACTCTTGTGTGATACTCTTTTCTTTATGAGTTTCTTCCTTAATCTCCAACTTATAAAAGTGCTCATTGGAAAAAGAGAACGAAAATCGTTGCTGAGAAATAAACGTTGCTGAATAAAAACTGCTAACTGGAATGGAAGTGGAATGGAACCGGAAAAAGAGAACGAAAAGGAAAGGGGGAAATGTAGGGGAAATAAAGAATGTGCTCACACGGGACCTACCCCGCTGCCTACATACCTCATTGGGAAAATGAGGATCAGAGTCGATGTAGTTCGCCTAACTAAGGTGGGAACTTTTTGTGTTTTTTAGGATGACGTTGCCATAGCTCTAACTCAGGTGTTACCGGCTCTGACTCGAGGGTGTTTACTGTATCGTTGTTTGAACTGTCGAGGAAAGTCGTGATCGTCCGTAAAGAGTAAGAGATAAGAAGAGAAGACGTGGTATCTTGGTTGGTTGTCTTTTATAAGAAGTGTTTTAGTGTATTATTTGTGGTATTTATTATGTGTTTTGTTGTTTATCTTTTGAGGTGAGAAAGAGACTCAAATCGGAAAAGGACAAAACTAAGGGGGACTAAGACCAACCCTAAGTTGCTTTATTCAATGTCAAAGGAGATCATAATGGTTAGTGCGGTTTCTAATCCTAATGAGAGAAAGGAATAGAATGCAACTTACTTCCTAAAGAAGTTAAGTTGATTCTACAAAAAAGGGGGAAATCTTACCAAACACAAGTATGAAAGGTAAAGGAAATTAAATGCAAATTAAATGCATAAAGGAAGTAAAAGAATAAGTTGAAGGAAGCATACCTCAACCTCCCTACAAAACAAAGATTAATATTGCATTTGATAAAAAGGAATGAGGTAAACACATACCAAAGAATTCCTAAGGAAACTAGGACCTAAACTAGACTTAATCCTAAGTCTAAAGGTACTAAAAGAAATGCTAAACTAAAATCCAACAGCTATTTACAGCTCTCAAATGCACAAACAACTATGAAAACATTGTACAACACAAACAGCTTTCTATAGCTAACATACAACATGTAAAGTAGGTGTAAAAAGTATGAACATGCAACAAACAACACACATTTAATAGCCACTGTTTCAAAACACAGCTGTGAAAAACTAGGCAGATTTGGCTCATTTTTCGATTGTGCATACACAAGTGTCAATACATGAACATACATCACTTCTTCATCAAAGAAAATCAACAAGCATGGTATAAGCATGTGAACATTTTCAAGAATGGAATCAAAGAACATTCACAAAGTAATAATTGTGCATTTTCATGATAAACATATATTTGCAAATGAGCACATAATGAACATGCATACATCGTATCAAGTAAACATGCATCATGGCATACAAAAATCAGAATTAAGCATTGGCATGAAAGTTTAGAAATTAAGTAAACAAGAATGCATGAATCTTTCATTTTCAAGCAAAAAGCACAACATACAATTCTATGCTCCTATAACCAAAACTTGCATTGATCACAAATACATTTAAAAGCATAATTTTAGATCATTATTAGCATGCAAAGGAAGAGGTTCCATCATGACATCAACTTCACAATTTATTATGAGCACAAGATTAGCATTTAAGCATATAATCGGAAATGAATGAAGCGCGCGTCGAAAGTTGTCGAAACTATGGGCACCTGCTCCTAAATAGCTCCTAAAAACTCCCTAAAACCATATACTAAAGATACATGATGATTGGAGGGGGAATGGATATCAAAAATGCAAGAAAAAGAAAGAATTTTTCATTCTGGTTCAGTGGTAATCGGTTACTACCTATGAGGTAACCGGTTACCAGTTCAAAAACTGGAGTTTTCAGCAAAATTAACACTGGTAACCGGTTACTACCCAGGCGGTAACCCGTTACCAGTGTAAAAAATTCAGTTTTCTGCAAAATTTTACACAGGTAACCCGTTACTACCTATGCAGTAACCCGTTACTCTGGGACCAAAATAAAAAATTCTGCATTTTCTTGGAAAATTCAGCATCAACTTATTCAAATAAGTTCTAACCTAATGCCTATCAATTAAGTACGAAAATTACACCTAAATGCAACTATTTAACACCAATTAAAGTCACAAACATATCAAGATTCTAAAACTTAAATATCCAAACAATTAAAGCATCAAAAATTAAGAAAACATGAAGAACGCGCGCGTCGAGATGAATAAAAAATAAATTAAAACGAGAAGTGATTATGAGATTCACCGACCTACAAAGCGGAGGTTTGCTTTGGTAATTGTTGCAATGTCGAAACGATGCGTGATTGGTGAGAAATCGGAGATTCGAAGCTTCGATCCGTGAATGCGCAAAATAAATGTGGTTGATGAAAAATCTTTGAAAAGCACTTCCGTAAGGTGAAATAAACCCCAAACTCGTTGCAACTTCTTCGATAATCCGTGAAATTGATGCAAATGGTGTTAGCTTCTGATTCTTCAAGTTTCAATGCAAAACTTGAAGAATCTTGATGATGATGAAGCTTTGGGGTGAGTTTGGGAAATGGAGAAAAATGAGAGAATTGAGAGAAATTGTGAAAAATGGTGAAAATGAAGTGTTCGTGTGAGGTTTGGAGTGAAAATGATTTATATATGTGTTATATTTGGAGTGGGGCTTGGGTTAGGAGCGAGACTTAGGGCATTAGGCTTGGGATTTAGGTTAGGAGTTAGTTAAAGTTAGTTGGAGCCTCTAGAATATTCCTTGGCTTGGAATATTCAATAGGAAGATGGTAGAAAGTTCTAGAAAGTGGTGGAATGCAAGGTAAAGTGGAGTGGGGAAAGGAAGTGTAAAGTGGTGGAAAATCTTCCAAGCCAAAAAATTATCTTTTTTTTTCAAATTTACACGTGGTAACCAGTTACTACCTTGGTGGTAACCGGTTACTTGACCAAAAATTTGAATTTTTACTTTTTTGTGGGCAATCTTGGATATCCGGCCTCGGTCGTTCGTTCTGAGATTATTTTTCTTCTGAGACCCAATAAGTGCCAAATAACCCTTGATCACATGCCCCTCCCCCCCCCCCCCCTCGCCTTGACCGATGATGCATGTATTGTATTTATTTTTCGAATGTTATGCAATGATATGCAGAATGATGCGGGAATGAAGTGCAAACTGCTCGAGGTTGATAATAAATAAGAGGGCAAATTTTGGGGTGTTACAGCTGCCCCTATTCAATCACTGTAGACTTGAATGGATGATAGATGTTGCTTTCATACGTTTGAAGTATGCAGGGATTGAATACTAGAAACAACCATAAAATTTGCACTTTGTGGAAGAAGAAAATGAAAATAAACCCAACCATTTGAACTCTGCTTGGGGAGAAATCTGATGTGAAGAGTGGTAAATTGGTGAATGCTTTGGAATAACACCGAGAGATTGTTGATTTGCCATGCTATGGGTGGACTTTTGGGCATTTTTCCATCCTGAGGACAAACTTTCGCCAATCTGCGGTTGGTCTTCAAGATACTTTGCCACGCTACGGGGGACTTTAATTTCTGCCATACTACGGGGCCATTCACTCGCTATGGGAGACGTTTGTTTCGCCACACTACAGGGGCCATTTGCTCGCTACGGGAGACTTCAATTTCTGCCACACTACGGGGGCTGCTACTCGCTATGGGAGACTTCTGCTCACTACGAGAGACTTCTGCTCACTACGGGAGACTTTTGATTTCTGCCACACTACGGGGGCCATTTGCTCTCTACGGGAGACTTTTACTCGCTACGGGAGACTTTTGTTCTCTGCCACACTACGGGGGCCATTTGCTCACTACGGGAGACTTTTGCTCGCTACGGGAGACTTCAATTTCCGCCACACTACGGGGGTTGTTGCTCGCTACGAGAGACTTCTACTCACTACAGGAGACTTATGCTCATTATGGGAGACTTCAATATTTCGCCACACTACGGGGGCTGTTGCTCGCTACGGGAGACTTTTGCTCGCTACGGGAGACTTTTGCTCACTACGGGAGACTTTTGATTTCTGCCACACTACGGGGGCCATTTGCTCGCTACAGGAGACTTTTGCTTACTACGGGAGACTTCAATATTTCGCCACACTACGGGGACTGTTGCTCGCCACGGGAGACTTTTGCTCGCTACGGGAGACTTTTTCTCACTATGGGAGACTTTTTCTCACTACATGAGACTTCAATATTTTTATACACTACGGGGATGCACTGCTCAGCTACGGGAGCTCTGAAAATTTTCTATGCTACGGGGGCATATTGCTAAGCTACGGGAGACTTCTGCTCACTACGAGAGACTTTTGATTTCTGCCACACTACAGGGGCACACTGCTCAGCTACGGGAGCTCTGAAAATTTGCTACACTATGGGGGAAAATTTCTCAACTATGGGAGCTTTCAGAAAATTTGCCACACTACGGGGGCACATTGCTCAGCTACGTGAGCTTATGAAAATTCGCCACCCTGAGGATGGACTTTCGCCAATCTGCGGTTGGACTTTAAGAATTTTTCACCCAGTAGATGGAATTTCGATACCAGCCTTGGATTGAGCACGCATATATTGAACTACATGACATGATGCCCCGTGACACTGGGGGATAGGTATAAAGGGAATTCCTGACGCGGAAATAACAAATCCTTGCTGACTCTGTGGGGAATACAGATGATTGCCGATATCTCTGTTGGAGAAGAGTGTGACTAGTCTGTCTCGACTTATCACCTTTGCCAAATATAAATTGGACTTTAGATTTGAAGGCCCTGCTAGGGGATGCCTCAACTGCTGGGGATTGAATCTCACCCCTTAGACTCCGCTGGGTGACCTGCAACTTTTCGAATTAGCTGGGGAAAGGACTTGCCAAGGCTCTGTTGAGGAGAACTCTCTTGTTTTCCTGAATTTTCCGAACCTCGATGGGGAAGGGAACCGTTCAGCTGACTGTCGGGGATTCCTGGATTCTTGTAAGAAGTGCTTCACTACGGGAAGACGACTCTTTCTAGGGATAATTTCCCTACGACTCTGTTGGAATAAAGGAACTCTTTGAGATCTGTTGGGGAAGAGAAAGATTCGTCTGGGATCTACTGGGAGAATATGAGCCACCCTAGATCTGGTGGGGAATAGGATCAAGGAAACTTGCTGAAGAAAAGTTTGGCAACTTTATTGGGGATAACTTTCATGCGCCTGTTGGAGATAACAAAGTTGAACCGCGTCCTACTGAGGAGGAAAGATTTCTCGTCGTTTCGTGCGAGAGATCATTTACTCTTGCCTAGGCTTTACCTTAAGAGGATTTTACAAAAGACTTGGCGTCTTTAAACTCTTCAGGAGTATAATTGCCCTGGAATTATAAACTTCTGATTATCTGTCTTCGAGAAAGAATGAATCCTCGTGCGATTGGGGTGGCTTTCCCCAGTACGAGTCTTTGACTAATTGCTCTGGGAGAGATTTGAATCTCGAAGTGATTGCCTTAATTTGGCTGAGTTTTGAAGAGATTGCTCGACGTAATTGCCCTGGATTGGCTGGCTCTTACCGTGACTGGTTGGGAGTGCACCTTGACGTGAGGGTCTTTCAAAAGTTTCAGGCTTCTCAACTTGGCAAGATTAAGCTTTTGGACTGAATTTCCGTGTGTGAACTTCTTATGATGTCAAACAAATGTATGCAAGTAGAAAATGTTTATTCTGAGAATGAAAATTCTAATGCAACACACATGTTAATCTTGAAGTTTTATTGAAAAAGCGTCGCAAACCTTTGTGAGCAAATCACTGGTTAAGATACGAAATTGTTTTTGAATAAAAGAACGCATGCATATGCAATACCGTCAAGGTCTTTTAATGCAACTCATAGGAGTCAGGAACGCCATCTAGTGGAAGCATGCTCTCAAATTAACCCTGTTTCAGTTAGGACTCTTGAGGGTTGTATCGTGGCCTGGTTCACGGTTTGTAGAAACAAAGGATATAGGCTCAAAGTTATTTGTATCCACCCCTCTTCGTCATGTCTTCCATTCCTATGTTCAGCTAGCTTTCTCAAGCACTCACCTTTCATAAGGGTTTCGTGCTGGCTGAGGAACCATTGTTGCTAACACTTCAAGCACCAATCAGGTTGTCGTTTGGAGTCAGTCACCCCTTTGTTTTTCGTGTTTGTGTCACACGAATTTGTTCTTGCTTAAGGATTTTTCTCATGTAATCCTTTTTGTCATTTGCTTTTGCATTATTTTGCTTATCCCTAACTTTTTCCTGGACTGATTCTTGTGAATCTTTGATTGTGAAGTCCAGCGGGATGCCCTAACTTTTGCCTAAGTCGCTTGTTTACAAGTTTCGACTTAGCGGGCTCTTTCATTTCTTTTTTCTTCTTTTTTTTTGAACGAATCGTGTGACATTGTCTGTCTTGATTGCTTTGCGAGGGATATGACTGTCTCATTCTTTGGTCAATGAAGGATAACCATTGTGGTTTCCAGACTTTTGACCTATTGATTTGGATAACCATTGTGGTTTCTGGTCTTTGGACCTCTTGATTAGCATAATGGAATGCAATGAATCCTCAAGTACACTCCTTTATGAAAGTCTGAATGCTTGGTCCAACTAGCTGATACCTACCCTACCCTGGGATACATGTAAGGGTTTTTTCGTGTGAAAAGAAACTCCTACTTCAAGGCTCAAAGGGGTTAGCAAGGTTTTATCTCCCTTATATCTCTGGTGTTTAGGGATTTGAAACAAAGCCAGTACATCGTCAACAGGGTCTTATTCAAGAGCACACAATTAGAGATTCTTGCGTTTTTGTTTCGTCATCCTCCTTCATAGAGTTTAAGCACGACAATTGGTATTGCGATGTAAACATGCAAAATTTAAATTGACAAATGAATTACTTTAAGACAAACATGTGAGTTTTATTATTGCTAACATTCAAAAGTAAACAAATTTTATACATATATACAAATGTTTAGAAAACAAAAGAAACTAGAAATGGAAATGCAGTAAAGAAGCTGAATAGTGTCGTCGTTGAGGAGGCTTGACTCAGTTTGGACCTATCAGTCTTCACTTGATTATTCTGACCTGGAGGCTCTGACATGAGACATCTCAAAGGAAAGAGTAAAACTGGGGAATAAATTTGCCCCGTAAGGTTGCTCGGAAAGACCTGACGATCTTCTTCCTATGTATCTCCATTGACGCATGACCAATGAAGAATCAAAGTGATGCAGTTCCCCTCAATAGGGAAGACAATGCATCGAAGAAAGAAAAACGAACAGTTGCCATTACTGCAAGTATTTGAATACTGCTGGCTTTATTTGCTTCATGAATACCCTTGCGGCCTGGGTTATTAACTCGAAGATTTCAACTTAACGCAGACAAAATGGTAGAAGTACCGTGACACCGGCTTGTCGCTCCCACTAAATGAGGCTAAGTCAAATAGGGTACAGACCCGAACGGTCGGCGAAAGGATTGAACACACAAGGGTGAACTGGAAAGAAAAAGAGTCACCAGCTAGGCATTTTTATCCCGAAGGAAAGGTAATGCTTCATAAACCTAGAAAGATATGGATAAGACGGTTGCGAATCAGAGAAACTGAGAAAGGGGGTTGGTTACTACCTAGGAAGGTATTAGCACCGAGATTGTCCACCGTACTCGACGGGATCCACGCTTAAAGGATTTGTGTTTTAAAGGGGTAGTGTCAGTGCTATTTTGTGTGCAAAAGCTGAAAAAGAATGTACAGGTGTCAGTGTAAAAGAAGTGTGAAGTGTAATATGAAAGTGTCAGTGTAAGGAAGGAATGCAATGCTCAAGACTATGAGGCTTAAAGGATAAAGCTGGAAGAGGGGGGAATATACAGAGACTTTTGTTCGATAACTGTTAAGTTATGCCTACGTATCCTCCCGTGCAATGAGGAAGTCAGAACACCGTACTTCGACTCAAAGAGACTGAAAGATAAATTGACTTGTGAACTGCTTGCTTGTCTATGCTCAAGTGTATGACCTGTCTGGCTCAGGTGCTAACTGTCTTGCATTAGACGGAAGAAGCAAGTTCTCGTTTGTGATTGAAGATGATGAGAAAGGAATCCCTGAGGAGACGATTATTGTTTGTTTTTTGTGTTTTCAGGCTTTTATTGCTTTTTGAAGTTTGTTATATGAAAATGAGCTTAAGCCTAAATCAAGGATTAGTAAACTCATCACATCTTCCCTCTGATTAGGGGTAATGAGAATACCTTAAGTATGAAGTAAACACCTCACACTTAATCACCATGATGTAGGATTAAGATCATTAACCTACTTGTATTTATTTAGATGTTTTTGGGGTTTTTGTTTAGTGTTAAGTAATGAGTTTAAGCAATAATCAAGGATTTAATGGACCCATTACACCATCCTAATAGAAGGATGATAGATGAGAACATTTAAGCTGAGGAAGACTCCTCAGCTTAATCCATGATTAGGGATTAACTTCATGACAAAACAAAGCCTCTTATTAAATGGATTTTAGTTAATGGTAAGATTAAGAAGTGGATTTTTATGGTTTGTAAGACAACTTGAGGGGGACTTGTCCATTAACACTAGGGTTAGTCCTTCTTAACCAATTAAGGAAGAATTAGAATCCTAATGCAAGGCCCAAGTTACAAGTTTGATGTCTTAGTGATTATTAGGTGAATTAATTAAAGGATTTAAACACATTAAGGGTTTAACACTTAGGATTAAAGTTATACACTCCATCCTAATAGGAGGATGCAGGCATAAACTTAATCACAAAGCCTTAAAACCTTTAGGGTTTAGTCCTTGATTAAGAGAGGATAAGAGAAGACACAAAGATGACACAAAGGTAAAACTAATGGGGGTACTAATCAAACCCTAATTGTGATCATGCTTGGATGTTCCTAGGGTTTATGAGGCTTGCAAGAGATCCTCAAGAAGAGCCACTATGGAAGAAGCAGGATGAAGGAGAAGAAGTTGCAAGAAGCAAGACAACTTACTTCACTTAAGAAGATAAGTTGTTTGAAGAAAGAAAGTGAGCAGGGAACATGAATGAGCAAGCTCACTCTAATCCACAAATAAAATGCAGCAATGAATGCATAAGAGGGATGAGAAAAGATTATGAGAAGTGAAAGCAAATTCACTTCTCAAGTACTTACCACCTGAAAAGTTAGCCAAAAGACATGAAATGAAGTAAACATGAAATGAATGCAATGGTGCAAACCAAAACCAGAAGCATAAACATGATGTTAATGATGCTAATAGATAATGAAAACACATGTCAAGAGTTGTGGATGATCATACAAGTAATGAAGATGCAAATGAGACATGAAAGGAAGCATGAAAGTTCATGAAAACTTATGAAATGCAATGGATGCATAACATGGAAAATGGATGATGCAATGATCAAACATGATTTCAATATGTCCTAAGATGTCTTATATGTCATGTGGATGCACAAAATATCATGGCAAGTTCATGTATGCAAGCATATGAGAGATGAATGCAAATGAAAGCAAACATTAAGGTTTATGCATAAGACACAAAGCAAAATTCAAAATCAGAAGCAAATGATAATATAAAAAATTAAAAATGGGGTCAAAGGTACCCTAAACCTATACAAGTTCACTGCCCAAAGGGGAAGACCTAACTCTTAACCCTAAAGAAGTTATGATTTTTCTAAGTTTGCTAGGGTTTTAAGGCACTTCAAAAGGAAAAATGCACAACAAATTGAAAATGAAAGATAAATTCAAACCAATTTTATCCTAGGAACTACATGATATGAGGAATGCAATGCAAAAAGAACCATCATCAAACTCCTCATGGTTAGGCAGAAGGGATTTTTCTAAGTTAGGGCAAAGATATTGACTTTTAAGAACCCTAATTCCAAAGAAAAATGTCAAAATAGGTCAAGAACCAAAAAGAAATTTGTTTGAAGAGTTTGACAATGTTTCTAAATGTTTTAAAAAGCTCTCTGAATTGTTTTGGAATTTTAAAATACCTAAATGTATTTTTAATTAATTAATTCTCATTAACTAATTAAAACTAATCATTTAAATGATTTAAAAATAATTTTTAATGTAAAAAATAAAAATAAAAATATTTTTGGTTTCTGAAAATAAATAAAAGCTTGGATAAAAATTTTCAGAATTTTTTGATATTATTTGCTATTTTTAAAAATTCGTTCAAATAAATAGAAAACAAATAAAATTAAAATTGAATTAAATGAGAAAATGAGAAAGTCAGCCAATCCAAGGGCCCAGGTTCAAACTCAAAAGGGAGGGAATTGACTTCGCGCGCTATCCAAGGGCCAGAATTCAAACTACGCTAATTATGTCATTAACCCTAATCTGAACCCTAATTACATTCAGGTGACCGGAACAGTGTTCCGGTCATCTTCTCCGGCTAGCTCCTCACTCAATCTCCCTAAATATGCAACCCCAAGACCCCTAAAGCTCCAGAAATGATCCTCTCTTCAACCCCAGCAAGAATCAAACATCAAAACTCATTTATTCAACATCAAAATCATGAATCGAAGCAAAACGGAAAATATGGCAAAAATTTCAGAAGCTTATGAAATGCTTATTTCACAAATATTCTCAAAAGTAAAGACATCATGGTGATCAGTGAAACATGTAGAATCATTCCATAACATAAAATAAGAGTTCTGGAAAAATAAATGCCATGGCTACCTGAGCTTGAGCTTTCGAAACAGGAGCTTTTTGGCCAGTTCTTTGCTGCAAACCTACTCCAATGATTCCCCCCAAGAGCTCGTGATGCTTGGTTGGAGATTAAATGGTCTCAAGAGGAAGTTGGCAGAAGTTCAGTTTGTGAAATGTCAAAATCGTATTTTTGATTCTGAGTGTTTTTGGGCAAAATGAAGGGTGGGAGGTGATCAGTGATGTTTATGGAGTTGAATGGTGGAAAAAGTTTGAAGGTTTGATGGTTGAGTGAAGAGATTCGAAAGCTTTTGCAAATTTGGGGATTTTTGAGTGTGCTGAGTATCCTCAAGTGTTGGCTGCAATGTTGTGTGCTTTTGCTTGGTTTTGATCCACATAATGAAATGTGATAGGTCAGAGAGTGGGTGTTGGCCTATGTTGATTGGTATGGGCAAGTTGCCAAAATGTCAAAAGTTGTGTACTTGAGGTATGGGCTCATGGCAGGCTGGTTTAGGGGCATGGCTCGAGTCGGCCAACTTCAAGGAGGTCCATGGAAGATGATTTAGTGAGCTGGCTCAAGTGGATGAGGAGATTTGGATCATTTTGCAATTTTGTACAACTTTGGCCCCTTTTGAATTTCTTGAAGTTTAAGGCATGAAACTTGAAAAATCTTTGGGCAATTCTGAACTTTGGGTCATGTATGATGTTTGTGTAATGCTTAGACATCAATTAGAAGTCACAAATTGCCTTGGTACAAGAATTTGCAAGTTTCCCTCTTTGGCACATAAGTGAATTTTTGTGATTTTTCCCAACTTTGCAAGACCATATCTTGAGTTCTAGAATGAATTAGGTCAATTTTTGGTACTTTTTGAAAATGGGAGGATCCAATCTATAACTTTCATGACCAAGAATTTTCCATTTAAAGCATTTTTGAATCAAAAAAAGGAGGTTGAAAAACTTTCCCAAAATGGCAAGTTTGCATTACAAGTCACTTTCCCAAAATGGCAACTTTGCAAATGGCTTTAAATTCCTCAATTTTATGAACTTCTAACTTCTTATAATACCAAATAAAGATCATACACATCCAAAATGATGGAGAAGACCCTTTGGTTGGATGATTGAGGGCCTCAGATGCCCTGATTTTGCACTGACTTGCTCAAGAAGTCATCTATTGATCAGATGCCTTCCCCATTGAATTTCTTCATGTAAATTGGTATGCATGACCCTTATATCATATAGAGAGCAATAGAAACAAGAATGACCAAAAAAATTAGAGTTATGGCCTCTGAAACCAAAACCCTAATTTTAGGTCATCTGTGCAGTTAAGCTTGGTTCTGCTTCCATGCCTTTCCAGTCCTTGTGATTATTTCACTTCCTTGATCTTGGGAGGATGTAATATGATGTTTGAACATACATGGACCCTCTTGAGATGATTGGAGACCCTTGGAGTGGCTCAGATGACCCTTGGTTTGTTCAGATCACAAACCCTAGATGCAGATGACTATGAATCAATGCAGTGAAGCAAATATGTAATATGAGATGATATGATTGAACTTATGCAAAGATGAAAGACCACAAGACATGGTGTGAACTTAGTGAGGGCAAATTTGGGGTGCTTACAACTGCCCCTATTCAAACATGAGTTAGCTGTGTAGGATGTAAGCAACGACTTAACAGGCAAACAAGATAACTTGTGGTTGAATACCAAAGACAGTCCAAAATTTGCACTCACTGAATGAAGAAGAAAAGGGATATAGATTGTAAAAGGAAGTAAAGTATGATTATAAAGTGCGGGAGACGGAGGACGACCTTCGGGCAGAGGACGACTGTTGGGGATAAAGCAATGACGGGGACGACCGATATGCTGGGGAAATAGAGGGATCATGATGGGGACGGCCATCAAAGGTGAAGTACGATCACCTAACAGGGTACGGCTGCTCTGTCAGGGATAAGATGAGGGACGGTCATCTAAGGTGAAGGACAGTCACCTGGCAAGGTACGGTTGCCGAAAGTATCACGACATAGGACGAATGCCGGATAGAAAAGTTCCATGATGGGGACGGCCACCGGACAAACATGATGAAGGACGATCATCAAAAGGGTGAAGGACGATCACCTAGCAGGGGTCAGCTGCTAAAAATATCATGACATAGGACAAATGTCAGATAACAAGATCAACGATGGGGACGACCATCGGATAAAATGATGAAGGACGACCATCAAGGGGTGAAGGACGATCACCTAGCAGGGGACGGCTGCTAACATATCGCGATATAGGACGAATGTCGGATAGGAAAAGGGTTCCAATAATAGAGACTCCGCTGGGGATGATGAAGGACGATCATCAAAAAGGTGAAGGACGATCACCTAGCAGGGTACGGCAGCCGAAAGTATCATGACACAGGACGAACGTCAGATAGAAAAAAAGCAATTCCACTGGGGAATGGTAAACACGGACGAGTGTCTATTTTCAAGAAATGAAAGGTATAAGTGTTTGGCACCGTGTATAGATTAAATATGCGGACGAGCATCCTTGAGACTATGATACGGACGAGTATCGGTAGAAACAAATGCTGACGCATGTTCAGAGATGATGATATGGACGAGTATCAACTGGTTAACAAAGAACACGAACGAGTGTTGAATCTGAGAAAGATAAGTGGTGTATACAAGATACGAACGAGTATCTGTAAAAAGTAAACATGAGTGAGACACATACGAGTGTTCAACTTGCTGGGGAGAGCATGACACGGACGGGTGTCAGAAGAAGTGTATTATAAACAAGTATTTGATTTACAAAGTGTTTAGGCAACTATGTTGGGGAAGGTGACACGGACGAGTGTCAGGGAAGTGTATATATATGTATCTGTCTGTAGAGAACGTTCGGGCGACTTTACTGGGGAATGATGACATGGACGAGTGCCAAAAGGAGCATGTATCTGTATTTGTGAGTGCAAAGAGGATGCTTTGGCTTTCTGCTGGGGAGTTTGGGAAGTATTTTGTATATTGTTGATGGAATGTCAGTATTTACAGGTGTTTGGTTCGACACATGGCTTATGGTTATGCAATATGTTTGATTTTTGCCGTAATGCTCCGTATTAGACGGAATGCTACGCTCTGGGGGAAATATGATGTAAATGCTATGATTATGCCAAAGAGAAACTGATCCGGGATTCGGATCCCGTTGCGGTGAAGATCTCTGGCTGATCTGCTTGAAGTGATATCCCAGTTGGGGATGAGATCATTGGTAGATCTGATATATATGACTCTGTTTGGGGGAACAAGTCACTGACAGACCTATTCTTGGTGATGCGGAGCCCAGATGGGGTCTGTGGATGCTTTCGTCACTTTGTTGTGAGATCTTCATATATTGCTCTTCTGAATATAGGTTGAGACTTTGCGGGGAGATGATTCCCTGTCTAACACTTGGCTGAGGGGGAATGATCACTGAACGACCTTCCTAAAGATTTTTGTGATTTTGTTAGAGATGACTGAAGTTTTGCAACTTAGCTAGGGAAGAAAGCATCTCTAGTGCTATTTGGAAGATGTGCTGAGTAAATAATGATTTGGCAGCTTGCTGGGGAGAAACTTCCATGCTCCGTGTTGCGCTTTGACTACCTGCAATCAAAGAAACGTACAAGTATCCCGAGGTATCCCTTACCGGATTCCATCATAGGAATTTAGACACTCCCGGGAGCAAATATATTTCCTGTAAGCATGTAATTTAGAAAAGACGCATTTGTACTTATGCAATCAATATCTTAAGGACATCGGACATTTCGCAAATGAAAATAAAATGTACGAGACGAAACATGACTGAAAATCTGATTTTATTAATTTGTGTGCCCTGAATTGGCAAGATACAGTCAAAGAAATATATCCCCTGAAATGAGGAGATTGTTATAAATTGAGAAACAAAAGATGCTGGCAATGTTGATGACGCTTCAGTGCTTCCCTTTTGCTATGACTCGTATGACATTGATGTTCTTCTCATCTTGATTTTTTGAAGACAGCTGATCCTGACCGACGCTTTAACCTATCGAAGCTTGCCATGTCGTGGGTGATACAGACGAATTCAGAATGCAGTTGTTCGCTTATTCCCTTATTTTGCGTGGATCGCCCTTTAAGGTTTTCAATCCACCGGGATACCCATTTTTTCCTGAGTTGTCCAATGCGGCTTTTCAACTCAGCGGGTATACATTTATTTTATTTTATTTTCCCTTACTTTTGCCCAAGTCTTTTATTCTGTTTTTGACTCGCCGGGATGCCCTATTTTTGCCTGGACTTACATTCTGTTTTTATGCCCAGCGGGTCATTTTATGCGAAGTGTTTTTTAACTGCATCTGAATTCACAAGGGACAGGAAGTCTTCACCATCCATAGTAGTGAGCATCAGTGCTCCACCAGAGAAAACTTTATTTACTATGAACGGACCATCATAATTCGGAGTCCATTTGCCCCTGTGGTCTGTATGAGGAGGAAGGAGTCTTTTCAGCACAAGATCTCCTACTTGGTACTCTCGAAGCCTGACTTTCTGATCGAAAGCTTTCTTCATTCTTTTCTGATACAACTGCCCATGACAAATTGCAGCCAATCTCTTCTCTTCGATCAGACTTAGTTGTTCATATTGGGATCGGACCCATTCTGCTTCGTTCAACTTAACATCCATCAATACCCGTAAAGAGGGTAATTCAACTTCAACAGGTAGGACTGCCTCCATACCTTACACAAGCTGATACGGTGTTGCCCCAGTGGATGTTCTGATTGACGTTCGGTACCCATGTAAAGCAAATGGTAGCATTTCATGCCAGTCTTTGTAGGTGACCACCATCTTCTGCACGATCTTCTTGATATTCTTGTTAGCTGCCTCCACAGCGCCATTCATCTTTGGCCTATAAGGAGAAGAATTGTGGTGTTGGATCTTGAAGTCCCGACATAGTTCTGCCATCATTTTGTTGTTCAAGTTGGAACCATTATCAGTAATGATTCGTTCGGGAACTCGATACCGACAGATGATGCCTCTCTTCAGAAATCGGGCTACCATTTGCCTGGTGACATTTGCATACGAAGCTGCTTCAACCCACTTTGTAAAATAGTCGATGGCTACCACGATGAATCTGTGACCATTCGAAGCGGTCGGTTAAATCTTGCCAATCATATCAATGCCCCACATGGCGAAGGGACAGGGTGAAGACATCACATTCAGAGGATTCGGAGGCACATGCACTTTATCTGTATAAATCTGGCATTTATGACACTTTCTGGCGTAAGCACAACAGTCGGCATCCATTGTGATCCAGTAATAGCCTGATCTTAGCAACTTTTTAGCCATGTCATGCCCGCCAGCATGGGTACCAAAATATCCTTCGTGTACCTCGTGCATCAACAAGTCTGCTTCTGTCTTATCAACACACCTGAGAAGTACCATATCAAAGTTTCTCTTGTACAAGGAACCATCGGCATTCAGGAAGAAACTACCGGCTAGCCTTCTCAAAGTCTTCTTATCATTGGAAGATGCCCCAGGTGGGTATGTTTGATCCTCCAAGAAGCATTTGATATCATGGAACCAAGGCTTATCATCTTTAACAACATCTACTGAAAATACGTATGCTGGTCTATCAAGTCTGGATACTGAAATCCGAGGCACAAAGTTGGCAGCTTGAACTTTGATCATGGATGAAATAGTAGCCAGAGCATCCGCAAACTGATTTTCATCTCGAGGTATATACTCAAGCTTGACTGTAGTGAAGAAAGTTAATAATCTCCTCGTATAATCCCGGTAGGGTATCAGATGATCCTGGTGAGTGTACCATTTGCCGTTGGTTTGATTGATTACCAGAGCTGAATCTCCGAATACAGTCAAAGTCTTGATCCTGAGGTCAATGGCTTCCTCAAGACCCATAATACAAGCTTCGTATTCAGCTTCGTTGTTAGTGCAGTTGAAAGTGAGTTTTGCCGAGAAAGGCATGTGAACTCCCTTAGGTGTAATGAGTACTGCACCAACACCACGACCATTCATATTAACAGCCCCATCAAACATCATTGTCCACTCTTTTTCTGGGTCGGGCCCTTCAGTGTGAACGGGCTCTTCATGATCTTTTGCTTTTATGAACATGATTTCTTCATCAGGGAAGTCAAATCTCATAGGCTGGTAATCATCAATGGGTTGCTCAGCAAGATAATCAGACAACAAACTGCCCTTGATGTCCTTTTGAGATGTGTATTGAATGTCATATTCTGTGAGGATCATTTGCCATCTTGCAACCCGTCCGGTAAGTGCTGGCTTCTCAAAAATGTACTTGACTGGATCCATCTTTGAGATCAATAAAGTGGTGTGGGTCAACATGTACTGCCTTAGTCGGCGAGCAGCCCACGCTAAAGCTCAACAAGTTTTCTCGAGCAGTGAATAACGTTGTTCACAGTCGGTAAACTTTTTGCTTAGGTAGTATATTGCACTCTCTTTTCGACCAGACTCGTCATGCTGGCCCAGCACACACCCCATTGACCCTTCTAATACTTTCAAGTACATGATTAGAGGTCTTCCTTCAACTGGAGGCATAAGGATTGAAGGCTCTTGTAAGTATTCCTTGATTTTGTCAAAAGCCCTTTGGCAGTCTTCATTCCACCTGACCGTTTGCTCTTTTCTTAACAGCTTGAATAAAGGCTCACAGGTTGTTGTAAGGTGAGATATGAACCGTGAAATGTAGTTCAATCTACCTAGAAACCCCCGAACTTCTTTTTCAGTCTTCGGTGCAGGCATTTCTTGAATGGCTTTGACTTTATCAGGGTCAACTTCAATCCCTTTCTCACTTACAATAAATCCTAGCAGCTTACCGGATCGCACCCCGAATGTGCATTTATTGGGGTTTAACTTCAACTGGTACTTCCTCAGACGCTTGAACAGCTTCAACAGATTCACCAGGTGGTCTTCTTCTGTAAGGGACTTGGCAATCATGTCATCCACATAACATTCAATTTCTTTGTGGATCATGTCACGGAATAATGTTACCATAGCCCGTTGATAAGTGGCACCGGCGTTCTTCAGTCCGAATGGCATCACCTTATAATAGAATGTGCCCCAGGGTGTGATGAAAGTTGTCTTCTCCATGTCTTCAGGTGACATTTTGATCTGATTATATCCTGAAAATCCATCCATGAAGGAGAATACTGAGAACTGAGTCGTGTTGTCGACCAATACATCAATGTGAGGTAATGGGAAGTCATCTTTCGGGATGGCTCTATTCAGATCCCGGAAATCCACACACATCCTCACCTTGCCATCCTTCTTAGGCACAGGTACAATGTTAGCAACCCACGGCGGGTAACTGGTCACAGCAAGGAAACCGGCGTCCCACTGTTTTTGTACCTCTTCTTTTATCTTCATGGCCATATCTGGGCGAGTACGGCGCAACTTCTATTTTACCGGTGGGCAGTCTTCTTTCAGAGGCAGCTTGTGCATAACGATGTCGGTGTCCAACCCTGGCATATCCTGATAAGACCAAGCAAAAACATCCACATATTCCCGAAGCATGTCAATCAGTTGCTCTTTCACTGAATCTTGCAGGCAGGCCCCGATCTTAACTTCTTTCAAGTCTTCTTCTGTACCAAGATTAACCGTTTCAACTTCCTCCTGATGAGGAGTTATAACCTTCTCCTCTTGTCTCAATAACCTGGCTAGCTCTTCAGGTAGCTCATAATCTTCTTCAACCCCTTCATCAGCTTGATTAATCGGATTGTCAAAGTCATACGAAGTCATAGCAGTGTTGTTGTCGGTGCAGTCTGGAGGGAACTCTCTGCAAGGGTTTAGATTTGTTCATTTTAGTGATCAGTTTTATCTTATTTAGAAAAAGTGAAAATGAAGTTATTTTATTTTGAAAAGCATTGCCATTTTATTTTTGTACAAAAAATGAAAAATGAAAAACAGTGAGCGGAAAAGAAAAGACTCATTTGCAAAAGATGTCCTGATATTCATTAATTGATCTTTGCACAAAATACAAGATGGCCCGATTACAAAATGAGTCCTGACATCCTGGGCAAGATGCAGGACTTGATGCATGCTTTAAAAATACAGGAAATAATAATTACTCTGCAGGAGTAACTCTTATGATTTCCTGGGAAGACCAGTTTGAGACATGGTTCCCCGGGATCCTTGGACGTATCCAGCTTTCCAGGTCGCACTCGTCTTCTGACTCATCTTCCAAATTGTTCACAGCATCCGGGGTGAGCATCCCCCCGCTGACAAACTTAGGCTCCTTTGCAGCCTCTGGTTGATCTTGTTGAGTTGGTTTGTAACCCAGCCCGAATCGGTCCTCTTTCTTCTCCACGGGCAGCAGCTTGCCCCAGCCTTGGGCGGTACCTTCCTCAACAACCTTTCGGGCTTGCTGATATGATGTGATGGAAGTCCCTAGCACAGCAGATGTTTCATTAACATTAAGGGCCTCAAACCCTTGGCTCATGGTTTCATGGATCTCCCCATCCATTTCAATGTATTTGAAAGTAGCCAGCTGGCTAACAAAAATATCCTCCTCCCCACAAATAGTAATGACTTGGCCTTCCCACTCGAATTTTAACTTCTGGTGAAGGGTTGACGTCACGGCGCCAGCGGCGTGTATCCATGGTCTACCCAATAGACAGCTGTAGGCAGGCTGTATATCCATCATAAAGAAGGTCGTTTTGAAAACCTGTGGGCCGATCATTATGGGTAATTCTATCTCTCCCAGAACTGATCTCTTAGAACCGTCAAAGGCCCTTACTACCAAGTTGCTTGGGCTTAGTGCCAATCCGTCATACTCCAGCTTTACAAGGGCTTTCTTGGGCAGGACGTTGAGGGATGACCCTATGTCTACCAATACGTGAGAAAGAACTGCACCCTTACACTCCAAGGTAATGTGCAAAGCGTTGTTGTGATTGCGACCTTCCGTTGTCAGATCAGTGTTGGTAAATCCTAGTCCATTACTAGCGTTGACATTTCCAACCACAACCTCTAACTGATTGACGGTAATCTCCTCCGGCACATAAGCTGCGTGCAGGACCTTCGGTAGTGCGTTCTGATGAGCCTCGGAGCACATTAGCAATGATAGTATGGAGATTTTGGAAGGTGTTTGGTGAAGCTGGTCTACCACCTTGTAATCACTTTTCTTTATGATTCTCATGAATTCATCAACCTCTTGATCGAAAGGAGTCTTCAAAGCTTCTTTGACAACTTGTTCTTCTTGCACCATGCTCTTTCCTTTTGCCTTGGTAGCAGCTTCTGCTTCGGCAACGGGTCTTGGTATTTGCGAGGCAAAGAGACGTCCGCTTCTAGTGAAGCCTCCGCCTCCCCCCACATTGTCTATCTGAGGTGGAGAAGTTGATGATTCTAAAGTGATTTTATGCCCTTCGTAGTATAGATCTGAGCCATAATGCCAAGGGATGGCATTATTGCTTTCGTAAGGAACTGGCCCCGGCACTGTGATAGTGACTGGACTGATAGCAGCTGCAGAAGGGACCACAATGGTGTGTGGATCATAGTATATGGTAATTGGTGCTCTAACAGGAGTAACATTTTGATGTGAATTGTTGGTAGGAACATTTGCGAGATCGTAGTATATTGTAACCGTTGAGACACTTTCATCAATTGTTGCTGATGTTGTAGAAGGTACTGTTGACTGGATGGGTGTTGAAGTTGTAGCAGGAATGGTGACTGAACTTGTATCCATTGAAGTGATCGATTGAGCGGTTGTTGGAGTTGTAGTAGAATCCGTTGGAACAATGGTTGCTGACGTTGTAGGAGTATCTGGGTTTGTTGATGAAGGGATTGTTGGAGTTGTAGGCGCTGTTGTCGTAATCTGAAGGATACCATCCTTAATAAGACTGTCTATGCCGTTTCTCAATCTTTCACACCCATTGACGGCAATATTGCAATACCCACAGCCGAGCTCACACCCGGGAAACACTTGGCATTCTAAAAGCTGAGCTTTGATTTCAACCAAAGGTGTTCGAATTTGTGCAACACTGGTGATTAAGGTGGATGGTTTTCCTTCCTCAATAGCATTAATCCTAGGCCCGTTGTGACTAATCATTGGATTCCTTGTGACATTCGGAGGAGGTGATAAGTTGAGAGCTTTTGAGTCCACCAGGTCTTGGACTTTCATCTGTAAGGCCCTGCATTTTTCAATATTATGCCCCGGTGCGTGTGAATGAAATGCACACCTGGCATTTTAATCATAATTCTTTGGCATATTGGTGGGATCTGGAGGTGCCAATGTCCTTAACTCAACTAGGTTGAGCTTCAGGAGTTGTGGCAAGAGTGCAGCATATGGCATTGGAATTGGGTCAATTACCCTGTTTTCCTGTGATGGTCTTTGCTGGAAAGGACGCTGTTGTTGGTTGTTATTGCTGTTGTTGTAGGTTCTCTGTTGCGGATAATGAACTTGTTGTTGATACTGTAGTTGTTGCTGTTGGGGATATACTGTTTGTTGAGGAATCGAAGTTGGGATGGTAACTGCTGCTACTGAACGGTGCACATACCGAGGCCTGCCCCTGCTTGCATGAATGGAATTTGTCTCACCGGCTCTTCTGGGTCCCACAAAAGGTTTTCTAGGGTTGCTGGATGAACTTGCACCACTGTCAGAAATTTTGCCCATCTTTAAGAGGCTTTCAATCCTCTCACCAGCTATGACCACATCAACAAAACTGGTAGAGGAAAAAGTAGCCAGTCTATCAATATAGGTCCCTTGCAATGTATTCATGAACATGTCAGCCATTTCCCTCTCTGACATAGGTGGTTGGACAGCAGCAGCAAGCTGTCTCCACCTCTGGGCATATTCCCTGAAGCTCTCTCTAGAAGACTGAGACATTCCCATCAGAAGAGTCCTGTTGGGAGCCATGTCCAGGTTGTATTGATATTGACGGATGAAAGCCTCAACCAAATCCTTCCATCATCTTATGGTGGCTCTAGACAAGTGTGAATACCACTCTCTTGAACCCCCAGTCAGACTGTCTTCAAAGTAGAACATCCACAACTTCTCATCCATAGTATAAGCTTTAAGTATTCCCAGGAAAGACTGCAGATGAGTGTGAGGACAGGAGGTACCATTGTACTTTTCAAAGCATGGGGGTTTGAATTTGTGGGGAATTCTCACCCCATCCACTAGCCCCATATCCATCACATCAAAGCCCAAAGAATTCTGAGACTCCAAAGACCTTAATTTCTCAGCAATCTCGTCCAATCTCCGGTCATATACTTCATCTCCAGCCCCCATAACAGTAAATTGCTCTTCTTGGGGATCCTCTTGCAAGATTCTCCCTCCAGCAGTATTACCTGGCACATTTCTCGGGATGTTAACTTCTGGATCCATATGAGGTCCAAATACTGGTGGGTCAATACGAGGCTGGCCCCGTTCATTGTTACTAGTTCCTCCTGTTCCCAGATGAGGCTCCTCAGGAGTTTGTCTTTCCACCAGCTCCCTTAACCTTTCTTGACTCTGGGCTAAGCCAGTCATCACAACCATGAATTGAGACATCTGATTTTTCATCTCTACTCTCTCATTAGCCATCTGATTTCTGACCTCAGTCAGATCCTGTTGTACTTGTTCCATTTGAATACCGGGAAGGTTGTTACGAGTCGGGTACCGGTGCGCGCGGTTGACAAGGAACACTCGGCGACGAGCAATTTTTCCTGAAGTCACAACAAATTTAGAAACAAAAAAAAATAATAACAAAAACCTACAAAACAAAACAAAAGTTAGTATGCAATGCAGTATGCTTATTTGTTTTCCAAGGTATCCAGTTTGGTTCTTGGTTTTGACCTTTCCAGACCTCGAGGAAGATGCTTGATGTTGTTGAGAGAAAACCCGAATGAAAACAAACTAGAATATATTACAAATGATGAAAAATACATAGTTTGTTTTACAACACCTGCCCACGGGGGGTCAAAATACAATAAAAGGAAAAGTACATCAAATGGAATCAACAAACAAAGAATCAGACATCCAGTCCAAACTCATCCTCTCTGACCTTCTTCAGGAGTGCCTCAATCATTGGACCAGATGGGTGCTCTGTAATAGTCCTAATGAGGAGGTTCCTGGTAGCAATGGCAGTGGTCAGCTTCTTATGCCTGTCCTGGTCCTTTGATCTCTTCAATCCTGCTCTGAGCTTCAATTCTGAAATCTCCCTCTGAGCTGCCAACAAAGCTTCCTGCTGCTTCTTCTCATTGGCCTCTAGCTGTTCAATCTTGGCTTGAGTCTTCTGGTCTTCTTGTGTACGGGCTTCAGTGATCCTGACCCACCTAGCTTGACTCTCTTGCAGATAAAGCTCAGTCCTAGCCTTCTGAATCTTGGCTTCTTTACAGGCATTCTTCAATATTTGTTCCCCAGCTCTTGCTTTCCTGATGTAATCCTCTGTCTTCTCAATTTTGGCAAGATGCTCCATTCTAAGCTTCTCCAACCTCTCAATGTCCAGACGACCATCACTCCTCTCCCAAAGAGTCTTCTTTAAAGCTTGAGATAAGTTCTCATTCCTTTCTTTCAACTTCTCAAATTCTTCTAGGCTGACAGTTGCTACAGGTTGTACTGTAGATGGTCCAGGTATGTCTTCCAAGATAAAAGGCATTCCAGTAATTTGAGCTCTAGTACGGGACCAATCATAGTATTGAGCTAAAGCAACATTATTACACCTTCCAAGAATAGCCATCCCTTTTATATGGATGTTGTCCCAAGCCCAGGATGCTTGCCTAACAACAACTGAATTAGGTTTCACTTCACAATTCAAGGTCTCAGCTAAATCTTTCCCTCTAGGAGGGTGAACCAAAGCATAGCTCAGTTGTCTCTTAAGCAGCAAAGGATTGTAGTTGATTCAACCCTTTACTCCTATCAGAGGTACATTTGGGTATTTTCCACAGCTGGTGATAATGTCCTTGTCTTTGGTGCTCTAGGTGCACCATCTAATATCATCTGAAGTCAAAGCAATGAGCCTTTTAGCCCAATTCTTCTATTGGTGGGTGTTGCACCCAAAAATTTGCCCTCACAATACAAGACTTTGTGTGCTAAGAAGGTTCACAAGGTTCACATGTTTCCCAATGCTTCCAAGACCTTTCATGAGGTTCATGAAGTCTACAAGTCACTTCATGAAGGTTCACAAGGTTCACAAGATTCACAATGCTTACAAAACCTTCCTGAGGTTCATGAGGTCTACAAGTCACTTTATGAGGTTCACAAGGTTCACAAGGTTCACAATGCTTCCCATGAGGTTCACAAGACATTTTATGATGGTTCACAAGGTTCACAAAGTTCACAATTGGTCAGAAGAGTTGACAATTCCCTCAGACAGTGCATCTCCTAAGCAGTGCCTCCAAAACTAGGGTTTTGACTTTAATCAGGCTAAATGGACTTCCAAGACTTCAAGTGAGCTTCATAACATCTTATATGTGTGTAAGAACCCCCATGACAAGTTTCAAGACTTTTCTCAGAAGTTTGCTCAGTCAGATGATCAGATAAGTCAAAATCAGTCAAAGCAGTTAAAAAATCAAACTGAGGTCAACTGTGGTCAAACCAAAGTCAAACTTCATGATTTTTTGCCAACATCAATTATATGAAGTAAAATTCATCATTTGATCAAGGGTTGATCATGATTCATCAAGGAGATTCCAGATCATCAAGAATCAGGAGTTTCTAAATTAGGGTTTCCTTAGTAAAAGTCAACTGAACTTTGACCAGCCATAACTTTCACATACTTCATCACCGAGTCTCCACTCAAAGCTCATTTTGAACTAAATTGAATTCTCTACAACTTTGTGTCTCACAAGCCAAGCCCAAAAATGCTTCATTTGGAAGGTATGAGCTAAGACATTATAGGTCCTTTTGAAAGTCAACAAAAAGTCAACAACTTCAAAAGGGCATAACTTGAGATTGGTAAATGATATGGACATGAAACCAGTGGGGTTGGTTATAGGACTCTTCAAGCTTTCCAAAATGTCCAAGAACACCCTTATAGCATTAAAATTGAAGGATGTGTGCCCTTGCAAAGTTGGGAAATTTTGAGTTGGTTTATGATGAAAAAGGAGGTCTAAAACCAATTTCTTCCAAATGGGCTTGCCAAATGATGACCCAATCCATACAACAACTTCATGCACGACCCAAACCATTAAAAATCAGATTTTTATTATTTTTATTTTTATTTATTTTGATTTAATTCATTAAAAATCATTTTAAATAAAAATAAAATATGAAAATAAGAGATTTGATTTGGATCAAGCTTCTAGAAAGTCTTAAATATTGATTTGAATTGAAGAGGAAAGAAATCATGAGGTTTGGCCAAAAATAGCAATCATTCACACATGAATATTTGATTTTTAAGGCATGATCATTGTGGATCTTTTCATATCAAATTCTTCACACAACCAATCAATTTTTTGACCTAAAATCAATCACCTATAAGTACTAAACACAACCCTAACATCAATGGACGAATTCCACAGCCTCAAAGGTAAGTTTCATACTTCAAAAATTCAAGCCAAAACTCACATTAGGATTCTTTGATTCAGAACCTTTGAAGGTAAAACAAGAACACAGCAATGTTCCTTGGACCTTATTGAAGCATTATCATCACTCATATGCATCAAAACCATGCTATATTGCTCAACCCGAATCCACTTTGTTCTTGAAAATAATTTTTCGATTTCACTAATTTGTTGCTTTTCCATGAATTTTGTTTGGTTAATGATGTTTGTGATGATATGTAGAACGTTTCTGGATCATTAAACCAAAGCTTCACTGCCTAGAATGGATTCGGCCATGATTAGGGTTTGGACCTCCAAATTAGGGTTCTTCGATTCACTAAATATAAATGAATTTGAAGAACATAGGGATGTTGTGTGAACCATAAGGATCATAAAACACTAATTAATTTCATGAATCGGTGCTGTTTTGTTGGAGTTTCATTTTCGCAGGTTTGAAACATTGAAGAACACGCAGCAAATTTCGCAGGAAACATGGCATGAATTTTCGCAGGAAATTTGGGGAAGACGAAGTTGTTTGCGCGCGTTTCAGAAATTCAAATTGTATTTTAAATATTTTATGTTTTGTTGCTGGTTTGTTATCACAAGCACACGCTTGTCCTGGTGGTAAGACGCGCATGCATGTTGTTCATGAACCTGGGTTCGAGTCCTGGTTCTCCAACTTTTGTTTATTTTTTAGTTTATTTACTAGGTATTATATATTATGTATTGTAGTTGATATGTTAACAGATTGGCTCACCTAGCTGGATGGTTATGCGTGTATGTGTTTGTTCAAGAGGTCCTGGGTTCAATCCTCTCCCAGGCCTTTTGCTTTCTTTTATTTTTTCTGGATTTTTCAGGATATGAACAAAATCAATTCTACCCATTTGCTTGCTGCCTGCGCATGATGGCTTAGTGGTGGATGTTGTTGCTGGTAATCAGAGTGACCTGGGTTCAAACCCCAGCCAGGTAAGTTCCAATTTTTTTCTTTTTTCATTTTATTTGTTCTAATTATTTTATTATTAAATTATATATAGTCTTATACATATTATATTTCTAAATAATTCAAAAAAATAAAACATATTTATATGATTATATTTTCCAAATTCTAAAATATATATTTTCTTAATTCAAAAAATTATTTTCTTTATTATGTAATTAAATTATAATATATGTATATTAATTAAAATAATTTTGTATATTATATTATAAACTCTTAAATATTTTTCTAACAAAACCCTAATTTTGTAAACCCTAATTTATTTTCTAAATAATAAAAAACTAATTTTATCTTATGATTTAAATTTATAATTTTTGTAAATATAATATTTTGTAAATATAATTATTATGCATATATATAATTAATTTTTTGTAAATATAATTATAACCTATTTTCTTTATATAATATGTAAATATTTTTATAATTTGTTTGTAATCTAAATTATATATAAATAATTTTTAATATGTGTTTAGAAATAATTGAACCTATGATAATTTTATTTTGTAATTATAATATGTTTAAAAATAATTTAATAATTTGTACATAAATTAAAATGTTATAATAATTATTTAATTGTTCATATTTCCTCTTATTTCTAAATAATTGTATATATTAAAAATCTAATCTTTTGTTTATTAATATTTTTGCTAATTCCATTTATTTTAATTATTGTTATTATTACTAATCATATTATTACTAATCCATTTATTTTTTAATTATGCTTATTATTATTATTTCACTAACCTTATTTTATTTTATTTTATTATTATTATTACTAACCCCTATTATAATTATTATTGCTTATTTATTTATTTTTGCTTATTATTTATATTTTGCTTCTATATTTATTTTTGCTATTTATTTTTAATTTGCTTATTATAATTATTATGTAATTGCTCCTTGGTGTAAATTTTTGTAAATATTTAAATTATTTTATTTTTATGCTATGGTTAGTAAAATAGGGTGTGTAAACATGTATTATATTTAAAATTAAATTTAGATCATTTTAATTATAAGATAAATAAAATTAAACACTCACACACGTAAGTCGATTTTTAATCGTCATCTCACTTTCTAGGGTTGCCTCTCATTGTTGCCTATTCATAAGGTCAAGTGGGGTGTATAAAGCAAGTCCCTTAAAAAGAAAAGTCATTAAGTCCCTTAAATGGTTTCCTTTCATAATGATCTTGTCCCTTCGAATAATGATGACAGTCCCTCCAAATGCTTAATACACCCCACAGTTGCCTTCATTAAACAGATGTCCCTCATATGTCCCTCACATCCAAGGTAATGACTACCTATTCCTTAATAATAGGGATAGTCTTACCATTTAAAGGAAAAGAACAAAAAGACTTAAAACTTTAGGGTAGGTTCCTCATAGTTGCTTACTCACTTCATTTAAAAACTTTTCAAACATTTCACAATTTCAAACAATTTTCAAACACAAGTTTTTTACGCATCCGTACATGGATCATTATTAAACTCTTATGAAAATTTTTATTCACACACTACACTTTTCAAAAACAATTCAAAGTGAGTTAAGTAACTAAGAGCCCATGGATAACCATGGATGTAAAGGGTGCTAACACCTTCCCTTTACATAACCTACCCCCCGGACCCAAAAATCTTTTAAAAAGGTCTTTCCTGTTCTTTTATGCCTTTCCTTTGGATAAAATAAAAGTCGGTGGCGACTCTTGCTATCCGCAACATAACTAAAGTCAGTTCTCCCACCGTGTTACAGTGGGGATTCAGGAAGGCATCTGACTTAGGCAGGTGTCTGAGCAGCCAGGTGTAAAACAAAGGAGCACAACATCTTACCAACTTCCCCCTTTGTTTCTCATTCCTCTGATGGATGGAATAATAGAAATCTCCCAGCAATGTGAGTACTGGGTTCTTCAGAAGAAACGGGTGAATGGCATTCTTGCTGACAAATTTAGGCTCATCTGCAAACAATATAACCCCATATATGCTGAGGGCTAACAGTGCACAGACTGCCCTCCACTCTCCCAATGAAGCTTTTAGGATGGCCTGAGAAATCAAGAAGTCCAAATGCAAACCAGGGGTCCCAGCTTTTGTTGTCATACTTTGCTTAATCAAGGCAGGCTCCAAGTACAGTGCCTTTGCTATCTCTTCATTTCTGGGAGCTGGCATCTCTGGGTTGAAAGGGATTCCACCCCTGATAGGTACTCCAATCAACGCAGAAAATTCTTCCAGTAGAGGTCCTAACTGAAAGTCTGGAAAGGTGAAACATCTCAATGGTGGATCATAAAACTGCAAGCATGTATGGATCATGCTCCTCTGAGAAGGGTCAAGGTCCATAACCATATCCAGGATACCTCCAAAATGCTCTCTAAACTATGGGATGTGGTCAGGTGTGATAAGTGACTGGACCTGCCTGATACCAGTCAACACAGGCTCAAAGAAATGGTAGGATATGTTGCTCTTCCTGGGAGTAGTCATGAGTGCTGCTGAAGAAACTGAAGATAAGTACTGATGAAGATCACAGACTGATGCTGGAAGGGAACCACTGACAGGCTGATGCTGGAAATGAGCCACTGACAGGCTGATGCTAGTGATGGTGAAGATAGATGAAGCAGATAACTGATGAAGACAGTTGAAGTAGAGGTCTATGCAGAAGAAGGGGTCAAAACCAAACCAGATATGATATGGATACCCTGAAAAGCAAATAAACAAATGTTAAAAGATACAATGATGATATATGCAAATGATATGCAAGGGTTTGTGATCAAGCTGGATCTGATTATCTGTCTTGATATAGGCCCATGTATGTTCAAAAGTCCAGAGGGAGGCTTAGAAATCCAGTAACCAGGGTGGGGGACTCAAATAAAGAGTCACATGTCCAGGGTTAATCACAAGAACTGTCCAAAGTGAAGTACTCTTAAACAAAACAGTAACAGGGAATGATGTGGCCAAGGGTTCCTGCAAACCTGTAAACATCCCAACCCCCTCACAGGTAGTGTTCTAGAACAAAGATCCTTAAACTTGGATCAGTTATGAGAAGTGTAAACACTTCTAACCCGGAGGTACAGTGTTTACAATAACCATAATAGATCCTCCTCTAATTCACCCCAGATTCTGAAGGTCATAAAAAGGTCATCCAGACTTAGCAGGCTTCCCAGATAGCCCTAGCACTACAGGAAATCTGTAGCACAAAGTTCTCAAGAAGAAACCCACATCTGAACCGTGTTTCATATTCCCGCACCAGACCAAAATGGAATGGGAAAGAACATGAACCACTCTAGCCTAGGTGTCACTCAGGTCCCAGGTATAGGACCTTGAACTCTCAATGGAACCCCACCCACCAAAACAGAAAACCAGATCCAGCACAGTAACAATGACAGTATGAAATATGTATAAGACTGTAAAAGAAAGCAATAAATAAAGTTGTACATAAAGCAATAAATAAAGCAAAAATAAATAAACACACATAACACATAACACCCCAGTAAACACAAATCAAACAAGCGCTAGGAGGAACCCACAAAAAGGAACCAGAAGCCCTGGTTGCAATATAGGGATCCCCAGCAGAGTCGCCAAGCTGTCGCTCCCACTAAATGAGGCTAATTCAAATAGGGTACAGATGCGGACGGTCGGCGAAAGGAGAGAACACACAAGGGTGAACTGGAAAGAAAAAGAGTCGCCAGCTAGGCATTTTTATCCCGAAGGAAAGGTAATGTTGCATAAACCTAGAAAGATATGGATAAGACGGTTGCGAACCAGAGAAACTGAGAAAGGGGGTTGGTTACAACCTGGGAAGGTATTAGCACCCAGATTGTCCGCCGCACTCGACGGGATCCATGCTTAAAGGATTTGTGTTTTAAAGGGGTAGTGTCAGTGCTATTTTGTGTGCAAAAGCTGAAAAAGAATGTACAGGTGTCAGTGTAACAGAAGTGTGAAGTGTAATATGAAAGTGTCAGTGTAAGGAAGGAATGCAATGCTCAAGACTATGAGGCTTAAAGGATAAAGCTGGAAGATGGGGGAATATACAGAGACTTTTGTTCGATAACTGTTAAGTTATGCCTACGTATCCTCTCGTGCAATGAGGAAGTCAGAACACCGTAGTTCGACTCAAAGAGACTGAAAGATAAATTGACTTATGAACTGCTTGCTTGTCTATGCTCAAGTGTATGACCTGTCTGGCTCAGGTGCTAACTGTCTTGCATTAGACGAAAGAAGCAAGTTCTCGTTTGTGATTGAAGATGATGAGAAAAGAATCCCTGAGGAGACGATTATTGTTTGTTTTTTGTGTTTTCAGGCTTTTATTGCTTTTTGAAGTATGTTATAAGAAAATGAGCTTAAGCCTAAATCAAGGATTAGTAAACTCATCACATCTTCCCTCTGATTAGGGGTAATGAGAATACCTTAAGTATGAAGTAAACACCTCACACTTAATCACCATGATGTAGGATTAAGATCATTAACCTACTTGTATTTATTTAGATGTTTTTGGGGTTTTTGTTTAGTGTTAAGTAATGAGTTTAAGCCATAATCAAGGATTTAATGGACCCATTACACCATCCTAATAGAAGGATGATAGATGAGAACATTTAAGCTGAGGAAGACTCCTCAACTTAATCCATGATTAGGGATTAACTTCATGACAAAACAAAGCCTCTTATTAAATGGATTTTAGTTAATGGTAAGATTAAGAAGTGGATTTTATGGTTTGTAAGACAACTTGAGGGGGACTTGTCCATTAACACTAGGGTTAGTCCTTCTTAACCAATTAAGGAAGAATTAGAATCCTAATGCAAGGCCCAAGTTACAAGTTTAATGTCTTAGTGATTACTAGGTGAATTAATTAAAGGATTTAAACACATTAAGGGTTTAACACTTAGGATTAAAGTTATACATTCCATCCTAATAGGAGGATGCAGGCATAAGCTTAATCACAAAGCCTTAAAACCTTTAGGGTTTAGTCCTTGATTAAGAGAGGAGAAGAGAAGACACAAAGATGACACAAAGGTAAAACTAATGGGGGGACTAATCAAACCATAATTGTGATCATGCTTGGGTTTTCCTAGGGTTTATGAGGCTTGCAAGAGATCCTCAAGTAGAGCCACCATGGAAGAAGCAGGATGAAGGAGAAGAAGTTGCAAGAAGCAAGACAACTTACTTCACTTAAGAAGATAAGTTGTTTGAAGAAATAAAGTGAGGAGGGAACATGAATGAGCAAGCTAACTCTAATCCACAAATAAAATGCAGCAATGAATGCATAAGAGGGATGAGAAAAGATTATGAGAAGTGAAAGCAAATTCACTTCTCAAGTACTTACCACCTGAAAAGTTAGCCAAAAGACATGAAATGAAGTGAACATGAAATGAATGCAATGGTGCAAACCAAAACCAAAAGCATAAACATGATGTTAATGATGCTAAGAGATAATGCAAACACATGTCAAGAGTTGTGGATGATCATACAAGTAATGAAGATGCAAACGAGACATGAAAGGAAGCATGAAAGTTCATGAAAACTTATGAAATGCAATGGATGCATAACATGGCAAATGGATGATGCAATGATCAAACATTATTTCAATATGTCCTAAGATGTCTTATATGTCATGTGGATGCACAAAATGTCATGGCAAGTTCATGTATGCAAGCATATGAGAGATGAATGCAAATGAAAGCAAAAATTAGGGTTTATGCACAAGACACAAAGCAAAATTCAAAATCAGAAGCAAATGACAAGATAAAAAATTAAAAATGGGGTCAAAGGTACCCTAAACCTATACAAGGGATTTAAGGCACTTCAAAAGAAAAAATGCACAACAAATTGAAAATGAAAGATAAATTCAAACCAATTTTATCCTAGGAACTACATGATATGAGGAGTGCAATGCAAAAAGAACCATCATCAAACTCCTCATGGTTAGGCAGAAGGGATTTTTCTAAGTTAGGGCAAAGATATTGACTTTTAAGAACCCTAATTCCAAAGAAAAATGTCAAAATAGGTCAAGAACCAAAAAGCAATTTGTTTGAAGAGTTTGACAATGTTTCTAAATGTTTTAAAAAGCTCTCTGAATTTTTTTGGAATTTTAAAATACCTAAATGTATTTTTAATTAATTAATTCTCATTAACTAATTAAAAATAATCATTTAAATGATTTAAAAATAATTTTTAATGCAAAAAATAAAAATAAAAATATTTTTGGTTTCTAAAAATAAATAAAAGCTTGGATAAAATATTTCAGAATTTTTTGATATTATTTGCTATTTTTAAAAATTCGTTCAAATAAATAGAAAACAAATAAAATTAAAATTGAATTAAATGAGAAAATGAGAAAGTCAGCCAATCCAAGGGCCCAAGTTCAAACTCAAAAGATAGGGAATTGACTTCGCGCGCTATCCAATTGCCAGAATTCAAACTACGCTAATTATGTAATTAACCCTAATCTGAACCCTAATTACATTCAGGTGACCGGAACAGTGTTTTGGTCATCTTCTCCGGCTAGCTCCTCACTCAATCTCCCTCAATATGCAACCCCAAGACCCCTAAAGCTCCAGAAATGATCCTATCTTCAACCCCAACAAGAATCAAACATCAAAACTCATTTATTCAACATCAAAATCATGAATCGAAGCAAAACGGAAAATATGGCAAAAATTTCAGAAGCTTATGAAATGCTTATTTCTCAACTATTCTCAAAAGTAAAGACATCATGGTGATCAGTGAAACATGTAGAATCATTCTATAACATAAAATAAGAGTTCTGGAAAAATAAATGCCATGGCTACCTGAGCTTGAGCTTTCGAAACAGGAGCTTTTTGGCCAGTTCTTTGCTGCAAACCTACTCCAATGATTCCCCCCAAGAGCTTGTGATGCTTGGTTGGAGCTTAAATGGTCTCAAGAGGAAGTTGGCAGAAGTTCAGTTTGTGAAATGTCAAAATCGTATTTTTGATTCTGAGTGTTTTTGGGCAAAATGAAGGGTGAGAGGTGATCAGTGATGTTTATGGAGTTGAATGGTGGAAAAAGTTTGAAGGTTTGATGGTTGAGTGAAGAGATTCGAAAGCTTTTGCAAATTTGGGGATTTTTGAGTGTGCTGAGTATCCTCAAGTGTTGGCTGCAATGTTGTGTGCTTTTGCTTGGTTTTGATCCACATAATGAAATGTGATAGGTCAGAGAGTGGGTGTTGGCCTATGTTGATTGGTATGGGCAAGTTGCCAAAATGTCAAAAGTTGTGTACTTGAGGTATGGGCTCAGGGCAGGCTGGTTTAGGGGCATGGCTCGAGTCATCCAACTTCAAGGAGGTCTATGGAAAATGATTTAGTGAGCTGGCTCAAGTGGATGAGGAGATTTGGATCATTTTGCAATTTTGTACAACTTTGGCCCCTTTTGAATTTCTTGAAGTTTAAGGCATGAAACTTGAAAAATCTTTGGGCAATTCTGAACTTTGGGTCATGTATGATGTTTGTGTAATGCTTAGACATCAATTAGAAGTCACAAATTGCCTTGGTACAAGAATTTCCAAGTTTCCCTCTTTGGCACATAAGTGAATTTTTGTGATTTTTCCCAACTTTGCAAGACCATATCTTGAGTTCTAGAATGAATTAGGTCAAGTTTTTGTACTTTTTGAAAATGGGAGGATCCAATCTATAACTTTCATGACCATGCATTTTCCATTTAAAGCATTTTTGAATCAAAAAGAGGAGGTTGAAAAACTTTCCCAAAATGGCAAGTTTGCATTACAAGTCACTTTCCCAAAATGACAACTTTGCAAATGGCTTGAAATTCCTCAATTTTGTGAACTTCTAACTTCTTCTAAGACCAAATAAAGATAATACACATCCAAAATGATGGAGAAGACCCTTTGGTTGGATGATTGGGGGCCTCAGATGCCCTGATTTTGCACTGACTTGCTCAAGAAGTCATCTATTGATCAGATGCCTTCCCCATTGAATTTCTTCATGAAAATTGGTATGCATGACCCTTATATCATATAGAGACCAATAGAAACAAGAATGACCAAAAAATTTGGAGTTATGGCCTCTGAAACCAAAACCCTAATTTTAGGTCATCTATGCAGTTAAGCTTGGCTCTGCTTCCATGCCTTTCCAGTCCTTGTGATTCTTTCACTTCCTTGATCTTGGGAGGATGTAATATGATGTTTGAACATACATGGACCCTCTTGAGATGATTGGAGACCCTTGGAGTGGCTCAGATGACCCTTGGTTTGTTCAGATCACAAACCCTAGATGCAGATGACTATGAATCAATGCAGTGAAGCAAATATGTAATATGAGATGATATGATTGAACTTATGCAAAGATGAAAGACCACAAGCCATGGTGTGAACTTAGTGAGGGCAAATTTGGGGTGCTTATACGGCTCCACCGTGATAAGGCATCGGAATTTGGAGTACATTTGGGTTAGGAGAAAAATTGATCACCTTGGAGTCAATTAGGTCATGTACCTTATTCTGAAAAGCCCAAGACTTCTCAATAATGCGCCCCTGGGCACTTAAATGGAATTCGCACCTGGCATTTGCATCAAAATTCGGAGGTAGATTGTCAGGAGAAGGAGCTCTCATGGTACGAAGCTCGACCATGTTCAACTTTAGCAGCTCTAGAAGTAATACAACATATGGGCATGGGATAGGATCAAGTATGTGGTTCCTCGCTCGTGCCTGTTGTTGCTGACCCTGAGGTTGTGGTTGAGAATTTTGTTGATGATATTTCTTTGAGCGCCTAACATGCCCCTGCACTCTCTTACTCATACTCGGCCGAGAAACGAATGACGGTTGTTGAAGTAAAACCCTTGAAGACTTAGCCTGAGTAATGACTCTGGAACAAGGAAACTTGACCAACTCTTTGGCATTCCCATGTGCACTAACTTGTGACACTTTCAAACCATTCGGTCCAAACCTAATTACTCCTTCATCAACCACGTCCTGCACTTGATGCATGAATGCTCTGCAATCATTGATATCATGTCCTTGGGCTCCCTAGTGAAAAACACAGTAAGCATAGGGATTCCAACCTTGGGGAAGTTCACTAGTAGGAGGAGATAGCTCGCGGCTCTCAACCAATCCCATTTTGAGCAGCTGTAAGCACAGCTTAGGATAAGACATGAGCACAGAATCAATAACCCTTTCTTGCTTTTGTCGAAAACGGATTGCTGCCACTGGAGGAGATACACCTGACATTTGCTGAAATCTTTCTCTGAGAAGCCAAGGTGTAGGAGTTGAGTAAAGTCCTTGATACGGGAAGAAAGTGCTCACTTCTTTATGAACAATTGGTGTATGATTAATTGACTTATTTGGATCAGGCAAGTAAAGATTAACCTTTGTCTTGGGCTCTTCTGGATTACCAAGTAATGATTGTTGGTAAGGAAGCTCAGACTGTGGAGGGAATCCACCTAACAACTCTTGATTCAGTGGACATCCCAAAGAAATGGGAGAAACAGGACCTTCTGGTTGAAAAGCAGACACATGGCTATTTTCTTTCTTCAACATAGCATTCATGATTCCCGTAAGCAGCTTCATCTGCGTCTTCATCAAGTTAAATTCTTCTCTCAGCAGTTTTTGATCCTGGGATAATGCTCAAATATCCTCCATGAAATGCCCCAACTGGGCCTTCATCTCGGCCACCCCCGCTCGGAGTTGTTCCATGCCCATACCCTGACAATCATGATTCAAGTTGACCATTCTTGCTTGGTTTCTACGAGTCGGATATGGATGAAGGCGTTGACCAATTATACTGCCTTAAATCGAATAAGTTAGGAAGTTCGGATAACCTGTTAAAATGCAAAATATGCAAATCGTGCAATGAATGCATATGAGGGTGTGAAAAGCAACCCTGCAAATGAGTAAACATGTGTTAGGAATGCAAGCATGCAGAGGATGTTATGCAATGCACTGGCATGTAATCAAAGTTATGGCGATCACTGGTCTAAGGTTGGTGCTGAGAAGACAGTCATATGCTATTTAAGATTCATAATAATAGTACCACCGAAATCCCGGATCTCCAAACCAAAGTCCATGTAGAACCTGATCATTTAGGGTTTCTGCAAACCTGTAAACCCCTCACAATCTCACGGGTGTGCTACTCCGGGTCAACATCACGGACTCTCAAATCCGGATAGCAATAATACGTTCACCATTTTTGAGAAATGGCTCATGACCAAATCAGGGAATCGGTTTGGCATTATGTACTACCCAGGGAGGTCTCAGCTGAGTCCGGGGAAAACAAGCATCCCTCATAGGTCCCCAACTTCAAGCACTGAATCGAGAAACAATAGCACATTCAGCCCTTGGGATACAATGTTATCATCATACGAACAATTTGCTTAGACTGAGTTCCCTATGAGAGAACCAGGCCATCCTATTCGAGTTCCCAGTGGGCCCTCAGATGCGAGTGGGTTTGCCAACAAATGTGGTCTGCCACTGTCATCACTGGAAAGGGATGTTTCCACTAAGGTCCTCAATGATCGATCCCCACATGCACATAACCATCGAGGTCCTATCCCGAAATGGAGAAAATCCCCATACAAAATATTCCCAAGACGGTCGCAATCTGGGTGTGGTTTCATACCACAACATCATACTGAAATATCATGCGAAGCAATATGAAACCACGCTAGTCCTAGGTGTATACTCGAACCAAGGTCGTATGCTCGTCTCTCAGAATACCCATCCCACCAAACAGAAAATACCAGCACAGTCCAGACAGTAATAATGATGCATGATAAATACTGAAAGCAGTAAATAAAGCTGTAAAGTAAAGCCGTAAAGTAAAATTGTAAATGAAAACAGTAAAGCTAAACTAAAGCACACAGCAACAAACAGATAAACACCCAAAGAAACAAAAACAGACAAGCGCTAGGATTGACTCTCAAAGGGGAAACCAGAGATTCTGGGTTGTATTCCCTAGCAGAGTCGCCAGTTGTCGCTCCCGGGATTTTCATCCTAGTACAAACGCGAAAATGGCGCAGAAAAGGTAGAGTCGCCAGCCAGGCATTTTTATCCCGAAAGAACGGGAAATGTAATATAGCACAAACCTGAGGAAGAAGGAAAGGACGAGGCCTTGCGAACCAAAGATCTGGGTTCGGGAGTCGGTTACGACCTGGGAAGGTATTAGCACCCCAGATCGTCCGCCATACCCGACAGGATCCACGCTTGTTTGTCTGTTTCAAAGGGTGAGAAATAAGATGTTGTTGAACAAAAGAATTTCTGACTGGAACTGGAATAGAAATAAGAAAGGGAATTAAAAAAGAAAATGGAAAGAAAGGGGAAAATGTATGGAAAATACAGAATGTGTTCGCACGGGCCTTACCCCACTGCCTACGTACCTCATTGGGAAAATGAGGATCAGAGTCGACGTAGTTCTCCTAACTAAGGCGGGAACTTTTTGTGTTTTTAAGATGACGTTGCCATAGCTCTAACTCAGGTGTTACCGGCTCTGACTCAAGGGTGTTTACCGTATCGTTGTTTGAACTGTCGAGGCAAGTCGTGATTGTTCGCAAAGAGTGTGAGATAAGAAGAGAAGACAAGGTCTCTTGGTTGGTTGTCTTTTATGAGAAGTGTTTTGAGTGTATTGTTTGTGGTATTTATTAGGTGTTTTGTTGTTTATCTTTTGAGGTGAGAAAAAGACTCAAATCGGAAAAGGGCAAAACTAAGGGGGCCTAAGACCAAGCCTAAGTTGCTTTATTCAATTCCAAAGGAGATCCTAATGTTTAGTGCAGTTTCTAATCCTAATGAGATAAAGGAATAGAATGCAACTTACTTCTTAAAGAAGTTAAGTTGATTCTACAAAAGAGGGAGAAATCCTACCAAACACAAGTATGAAAGGTAAAGGAAATTAAATGTAAATTAAATGCATAAAGGAAGTAAAAGAATAAGTTGAAGGAAGCATACCTCAACCTCCCTATAAAACAAAGGTTAATATTGTATTTGATAAAAATGAATGAGGTAAACACATACCAAATAATTCCCAAGGCAACTATGACCTAAACTAGACTCAATCTTAAGTCTAAAGGTACTAGAAGAAATGCTAAACTAAAATCCAGTAGCTATTTACAGCTCTCAAATGCACAAACAACTATGAAAACATTGTACAACACAAACAACTTTCTACAGCTAACATAGAGCATGTAAAGTAGGTGTAAAACGTATAAACATGCAACAAACATCACACATTTAACAGCCACTGCTTCAAAACACAACTGTGAAAACCTAGGCAGATTTGGCTCATTTTTCAATTATGACACAAGTGTCAATACATGAACATACATCACTTAATCATCAAAGAAAATCAACAAGCATGGTATAAGCATGTATTTACAAGCATGTGAACATTTTCAAGAATGGAATCAAAGAACATTCACAAAGTAATAATTGTGCATTTTCATGATAAACACATATTTATAAATGAGCATATAATGAACATGCATACATCGTATCAAGTAAACATGCATTATGGCATACAAAAATCAGAATTAAGTATTGACATGAAAGTGTAGCAATTAAGCAAACAAGAATGCATGAATCTTTCATTTTCAAGCAAAAAGCACAACATACAATTATATGCTCCTATAACCAAAACTTGCATTGATCACAAATACATTTAAAATCAGAATTTTAGATCATTATTAGCATGCAAAGGAAGAGGTTCCATCATGACCTCAACTTCGCAATTCATTATGAGCACAAGATTAGCATTTAAGCACATAATCGAAAATGAACGAAGCGCGCGTCGAAAGTTGTCGAAACTATGGGCACCTGCTCCTAAACAGCTCCTAAAAACTCCCTAAAACCATATACTATAGACCCATGATGATTGGATGGGGAATGGATATCAGAAATGCAAGAAAAAGCAAGAATTTTTCATTCTGGTTCAGTGGTAACCGGTTACTACCTATGAGGTAATCAGTTACCAGTTCAAAAACTAGAGATTTCTGCAAAATTAACACTGGTAAGTGGTTACTACCCAGGCAGTAACCCGTTACCAGTGTAAAAAATTCAGTTTTCTGCAAAATTTTACACAGGTAACCCGTTACTACCTATGAGGTAACCCGTTACTCTGGGACCAAAATAAAAAATTCTGCATTTTCTTGGAAAATTCAGCATCTACTTATTCAAATAAGTTCTAACCTAATGCCTATCAATTAAGTACAAAAATTACACCTAAATGCAACTATTTAACACCCATTAAAGTCACAAACATATCAAGATTCTAAAACCCAAAGATCCAAACAATTAAAGCATCAAAAATTAAGAAAACGTGAAGAACATGTGTGTCGATATGAAGAGAAATAAATTAAAACAAGAAGTGATTATGAGATTCACCAACCTACAAAGCGAAGGTTTGCTTTGGTAATTGTTGCAATGTCGAAACAATGTGTGATAGGAGAGAAACCCGGAGATTTGAAGCTTCGATCCGTGAATACGCAAAATAAATATGTTTGATGAAAAATCTTCAAAAAGCACTTCTGTAAAGTGAAATAAACCCCAAAACCGTTGCAACTTCTTCGATAATCCCTGAAATTGATGCAAATGGTGTTAGCTTCCGATTCTTCAAGTTTCAATGCAAAACTTGAAGAATCTTGATGATGATGAAGCTTTGGTGTGATTTTGGGAAATGGAGAAAAATGAGAGAATTGGGAGAAATTGTGAAAAATGGTGAAAATGAAGTGTTCATGTGAGGTTTGGAGTGAAAATGATTTATATATGAGTTAGGTTTGGAGTGGGGCTTGGATTAGGAGCTAGGCTTGGGGCATTAGGCTTGGGATTTAGGTTAGAAGTTAGTTAAAGTTAGTTGGAGCCTCTAGAATATTCCAATATTCCTTGGAATATTCCATAGGAAGATGGTAGAAAGTTCTAGAAAGTAGTGGAATGCAAGGTAAAGTGAAGTGGGGAAAGGAAGTGTAAAGTGGAAAAGTGGAAAAGTGGAAAAGTGATGGAAAATCCTTCCAAGCCAAAAAATTGTCTTTTTTTTTCAAATTTACACGTGGTAACTGGTTACTACCTAGGTGGTAACCGGTTACTTGACCAAAATTTTGAATTTTATTTTTTTGTGGGCAATCTTGGATATTCGGCCTCGGTCGTTCGTTTTGTGATTATTTTTCTTCTGAGACCCAATAATTGCCAAATAACCCTTGATCACATGCCTCCCGCCTTGACCGATGATGCATGTATTGTATTTATTTTTCGAATACGATGTTATGATATGCGGAAATGAAACGCAAACTGCTCGAGGTTGATAATAAATAAGAGGGAAAATTTTGGGGTGTTACATAATTCACCTGATTTTTGTTTAAAACTGTTATGGACTGGGCCTCAAGAATGTATATGGCCATGGCCCAATATGTCGAGCAGAGACCCATATACCCGAGCAGAGACACCTTTTGGTCAGACCAGCTGCTTATGCGACGAGCATGCACTAAGGACGGGAAGAGAGTACATCTGCCAGCTCACTCACCACGTCATCCAACTGCCCTTTATTATCTCCTGAAAGATAGGGGCAGTTGGACCAAGGACCAGACCTTTTAGCTAGGTTTTCACGCTTCTTACGCGTTCCTTAGCAGTTCCTCCTTGGGCCTAGCTGGTCTAAGCCCATAGAGGGACCTTGGCCCAGCGCTGGGGGCACATTATAAATACCCATTTTCAATAAAGGGTCAGGTATTCTCACTCATTTGAATTAACCATACTATAATGTACCTCTTCTGACATAAGCATTGGAGTGTTTTGCAGGTACACCCCCCTTCTCTCCTTTCATTCTCTGGCCCTTACATCAAGTCATTGGAAGGCCCTTCTGATCAGGTGAGATCAGTGGCGCCGTCTGTGGGAAACTAGCTTCCCCTTCTTCCACAACAGAAGATCAAAGCTCAAACACCGTCCTTCCAGCATGTCCGGAGAACAACTTAATGAGCGTAGCCGTCCCCTCGTCGACTACACAATGGAGGACAGCCTGCAATACCATGAAGCAGATGCCTGAGATGGCCGTCCGGCCACCCCATCTCCTGAGCCCCAGAATAATGGGGACCCCCCTCAAGTTCAAAACCAGGGGACTGAGGCGTTTCAACCCATCCCCGTTCCCGTCGAAGGAGACGCCACCATGATTTCTATGGTGAACGCCCTCAACCAGGCCAACTCCATGCTCTACCAGCAGCATGAGAGAATCATAGCCCTGGAAGCTGATCGGCAGGAGGTCCGACTTCAACAAGAGAGCCGGACACAACAACATCCAGAAGCAACAAAGAAACGAGGACGTCGCTCCCTAGAGCCCAACGTCAGGAGGGCACACGCCCGTCGTGACACTGGTTGATCGGGAACCTCAACGAGGCACGATCGTAGCCCCGACCACAACGAGCTCTCTCCACCGAGGAGCGACGAAGAAGACCTGCACTGCCCCCTATCACGGGCAATAATGGAAGCTCCTCTCCCCAAAGGCATGGAGAAACCTCCTAACCTGGCCGTGTACGACGGGACTACCGACCCCGACGATCACGTCGACAACGTCAACGCAATGCTCGACTACCGCAATGACATCACTGGGCATCTCAAATGCAGGCTGTTCTCGACGACCCTCAGGAAAGGGGCCATGGCCTGGTACAAAAGCTTGGCCATAGAGTCCATCACATCCTGGAGAGTTATGAGATCCATGTTCACGAGGCATTTCACAACCTCCTGGCGCCATCCCAAGACAGAGGCGACCCTTGAAGCCATAGTATAAAAGAAAAATGAAACATTGCGCTCGTACATCGAACGATTCAACCAAGAGGCTGTCAAGGTAGACACCACTGAACACATGAAGAAATACCTCCTAGAGAGGGGACTGTTGCCCGGTAGCAAGCTCAATCGAGCCGTTGGGATAGAGCCTCCCTGCACCTTGAATGACCTCCTACATAAGGCCCAGGCCTACATCAGATACGAGGAAAAGCAGGTGGCCCACAACGCTCGCAGCGGCCGTAATACTGGGGATACCGATCACCCCAAGTGTGAAGATCCTGAAAACTGGCAGTGTCATGCTCCCAAAGAGGTGGACCGGATATGTCACTGTTTCCCGGGGAAGCAATTCGCCATGTACGAGTTCGCTTTCCGAGAGGCGGGGATTAGGCTGCCCTTCAACTCCTTCCAGATGTCTATCTTCAAGTGGCTCCGGCTGGCGCCGTCATAGTTACACCCTAATGCCCTTGCTTTTATGTGGGCGTATGAGCATGAAGATCCGAACATTCCCCATCGCAACGGAGACAGGCGAAGGGAAGAGAAACCCCGCGAACCTCGAGAAGGAAGAGGTCCCGCGGGCCGATACAGCGAGTATACTTTACTGACAGCTCCCCGCGAGCGCATCCTCGCCGAATGCATCAACTCCGAGTTCAAACAGGGCAGAGTGAGGCTCCCAAAACCATCTGCACCCAAGCTTCACACTGACAAATCCAAATACTGCAGGTTCCACAGAAGCCACGGGCATGTGAATAAAGACTGCGTTCACTTAAAAGATGCAATAGAGATCTTAATCCAAGAAGAGCACCTTAAGCAATACACTAGGAGGAACGAAACTTCCAAGCACGAAGAGCCGGAGAAGAAGAGACCTCGGGAGGATACACCCCCCGACGAATCTCCTTACCAGGTGGCCCTCTGCGTATCACGCCCAGAGGATTTCAGCTTCCCCGAGACACTGCCCGGAGGCCGGATCGCCGCACTCAGCCCCTGGGAAGATTTTCCGACTGCCCTCGTCATATCAGGCGGAGGGATGAACGGCGAGGCCGCCGCCCTTTCAGTAAAACGCAAGTTCGACGAGCTCCTTCTGACCGCACCCGAGCAAAAGGCAACACTGACAAAATACCGGGGCAAATCCATCCCAATATCCTTCTTTTTGGAAGAGCTTCCGGGTGGCTCCCCAAATTCGAGCATCCCACTATTGATTAGAGCCAAGATGGCCCAGTTCGACGTCAGACGCATTCTGGTCGATCAGGGCAGCTCAGTGGACATCATATACGTCCACCTTTTCAAGACTCTGAAATTAGACAAAACCAACCTATCTCCCTACGTCGGATCCGACCTCCAAGGATTCAACGGAGCCACGACAAAACCGTGGGGATACGTCGAGCTCCTCGTCACCTTCGGAGAGCAGGAAACCGCCAGAGAAATCAAAATCCAATTCCTGGTCATAGAGTGTCCCTCTCTTTACAATTGCATCCTCGGCCACCTGACATTAGCCGAACTGGCCGCGGTCCCGTCTACCGTCCATCTGAAGATGAAGTACTACACCAAACTAGGCCGCGTAGTCACCGTCCATGGCGACATCGAGGTTGCCCGACGGTGTTACGAAGCTGCAGTAAAAGGACAGGCTACGGTCAATACAAAGAGCAACAAAAAACCCAAGACCGAAGATCCTCCCCTCCAAGGAATCAACGCCATCGACCTCGATTGCCACATTGGCCAAGACGAAACTGAAGAATGGAAGTCCATCGAGGAACAGACTCTCGAACACCCATTCCGGCCAATCCCAGACGGGGATTTCGAGCTCATCCCTCTGGGCGACTACCCTGGAAGAACAGTAAGGATAGGCAAAGGATTGCCCGAAGAAACAAGGGAGCAGCTCGCGACGTGCCTCAAGGAGAACTCCGACCTCTTCACATGGAACGCCGTAGAGATGCCCGGCCTAGATCCTGAGGTCGCGTGCCACCAAATAGCTTTGGATCGAGCAGTCAAGCCCATAGCACAGCGTAGGCGCAAGCAGTCCCCCGAGAAAGTGGAGGCTGCCGAGCGAGCTGTGTTGATTATACTGATCTTAATAGGGCTTTCCCCAAAGATGCTTTCCCTCTCCCTAACATAGATAAAATCGTTGACAATTCTGCAGGTTTCAGACTCTTGTCCTTCATGGATGCATATAGCGGATATAATCAAATCCCTATGTCGAACACGGACAAGAGACACACGGCGTTCATGACCCCGACCGACAATTACTATTACAACGTAATGCCTTTCGGACTCAAGAACGTCGGGGCCACATACCAGCGCATGATGAACAAAGTCTTCAGGGGAGAGATAGGGGATATGCTCGAGGTATACATGGATGACATGATCATCAAATTACATGAGGAGGCCGACCATGCTCGGCACCTCTACAAAGTCTTCGAGCAGGCGAGACAGCGCAAAATGAGGTTTAACCCTGAAAAGTGCACGTTCGGCGTCCGGGCAGGAAAATTTTTGGGTTTCTACCTCACCGAGAGGGGAATCGAGGCCAACCCCGACAAATGCCGAGCATTCTCGGAATTTCCAACCCCAAAGACTAAAAAATCAATCCAATCCCTCAACGGGGTGCTCGCCTCACTCTCCCGTTTCATCGCCAAATCTTCCCAGCATGCGCTGCCTTTCTTCAGACTCCTCCATAAGGAGGCCAGCTTCGAATGGACCGACGAATGTAAACGGGCACTGCTCCATTTGAAGAAGGTCCTCTCCGAGCCCCCGATCCTATCACGACCATTGGAAAGCGAGACCTTATACCTGTATTTGTCCGTGGCAACCGAAGCCGTAAGTGCCGTCCTGATAAGAGAAACTGACGAAGGACAAAAAACCATCTATTTCACGAGCAAAGCGCTCCAAGGCTCCGAACTCAGATACCAACAAATCGAAAAGGTCGCTCTGGCTCTCATAAATGCAGCAAGGAGGCTACGTCACTACTTCCTCGCCCATACGGTCAAGGTAAGAACCGACCAACCAATCAAACAACTACTCGGGCGACCAGATATGGCCGGCAGAATGCTAAAATGGTCGCTGGAACTTTCCGAATTCGATATACAATATGAGAACAGGAAGGCCCTGAAGGCTCAAGCGCTGGCCGACTTTGTCGCGGAAATGACCCACAGCCCGACACCGATGGACGGCGCCCATAAATGGACGATCTCCATCGACGGCGCCTCCAGTACGACGGGCAGCGGAGCCGGAATCATCCTCGAGATTGAGGACGGGATCCTGATCGAGGTCTCACTAGCACTGGCTTTCCCGACATCAAACAACCAAGCCGAATACGAGGCTTTCATCGCCGTTCTGAGATTGGCCGAAGACCTAGGAGCAAAGGAAGTAAGAATATCAACAGACTCCCAGCTCGTGGCATCACAAGTACGGGGAGAGTACCAGACCAAGAACGACAACCTTGTCGAGTACTTAGCTTTGGTCAAAGAAAGACTCGCAAATTTCTAGAAGTGGGAAGTGCAACACGTGCCTCGCGAGCACAACACACGGGCCGATATCTTATCGAAGCTATCCAGCACGAGAAAGAAGGGCGGAAACAAATCAGTAATCCAAGAAATCCTTCCTCGACCTAGTATCGAAAATCCACCTCCTCCACTTGAGGTCAACGTGATCGGGGATACTCATTGTTGGATGACGCCCATCGATAATTACCTCACGAGGGGTGAGCTCCCCGCCAACCCCAAAGAGGTGGCCACCACCAAACGTAGAGCATGCTCGTACGTTCTCCTCAAAGGGAAACTCTACCGCATGGGGTTTTCCATCCCATTACTCAAATGCGTCGAGGAAGAGAAAGTTCCCGACATATTGGGGGAAATACACCGAGGAATCAATGCCCAACATCCAGGCGGACAATCACTGGCACGAAAGGCTCTTCGAGCAGGCTACTACTGGCCGACTATGCAACATGACACCAAGGAACACGTAAAAAAATGCGACAAGTGCCAACGGCACGCCGACATGCACCTCGCACCCCCAAACAAACTAAAAACACTCTCCTCTCCATGGCCCTTCGCATGGTAGGCATGGATATCCTCGAGCCTTTTGTAACCGGGTCGTACCAGAATAAATACCTCATCATAGGGGTAGATTATTTCACCAAATGGATCGAAGCAGAGGCGCTGGCTAAAATAACAGCACCGAACATTCTTCGATTCTTTAAACGAAATATCCTCTCTCGGTTCGGCGTGCCCCAGGTCCTCATCACGGACAACGGGACGCAATTCACGGACGGGGGATTCCAAGACTTTGTGGCTAGATTAGGTACTAAACAACATTTCACATCTGTCGAGCACCCTCAAACCAACGGGCAAGCAGAAGCGGCCAACAGGGTAATCCTGCGCGGACTAAAACGCAGGCTCGGCGAGGCGAAGAGAGCGTGGGTCGAGGAGTTACATAGCGTCTTATGGGCTTACCGCACAACACCTCACTCCACAATCGGGGAGACCCCATTCCGACTAACATACGGCACCGAAGCAGTCATCCCAGTAGAAATACGAGAACCGACGAGACGCATAGAAGAACCCCTAGACGAGGAAATGAACGACGAAGCACTCAGAGCCGAGTTGGACCTCGTCGACGAGATCCGCTCCGAAGCAGCCCTTAGAGAAATATCCCTCAAACAAAAAATAGCCTTGCGCCATGACGCGAAGGTTATAAAAAGAGAGTTCCAGGTGAGCAACCTGGTCCTCAGAAGAAACCAAAAAAACCCAAGAGATGGTAAATTGGCTGCCAACTGGGAAGGCCCCTACCGCGTCCGCGACAAGACGAGCAACGGGGCCTACTATTTAGAAAACCTACAAGGCGAAGAACTTGCTCGACCATGGAATGCAGAGAAACTTAGACAATATTACAGCTGAATGTGTCACGGGGAGACGTGGGAGGTACGACCACGCTCTTCACCTCCAAAACTACAGAGAGGAACTACGCGACCCGGAGACGAACATGCCCCTCCAGCGGACACAACCCTCCCCGACGTTTGGGACCTCGATCGAGCACCAACGTCGCAGTACTAAGATCGGCAGGGCACCCAGCTCACGATGGGAAAGTCCAAGCCTCGGGGCCAGAGTTCCGAACCACGAACTCGGTTTCGATCTTGAACGGGCACAACGCCCGCTACCTCGTCGGTTCCCTAAACCGACGAGACAAACATGTTCAAGCATAAAACAGTTCATAAAATACAAGATACGAACTAAATAAAAAACCGAGCAAGGTGAACAATTAAATGCGAAATATTCATTCATTGACGGTCGAAACAAAAGATAAGTACGCCCGAAGGCCAATATTCATAAAAAATAGGCCCGCATGCCATATAAAACGGGCACGCATGCCATATAAACAAAACAAATTAATAATTCTAAGACTCCGCCCGGAGTTACTCTTCAACATTTTCCTCTCCTTCGTCTTCCCCCAGCTCCTTTTCAGCCTCGAAAGGGCACACAATCTCCCCGTCCTGGACACAATAATTGTGGGCTGACCCCTCTGTCACCAACTCCGGATTTAATATCCTCAGCTTCTCGACAGCATTGTCAAAATCCTCTTTGAATACAGCCACGAGGTCCTGGTTGAGGGAGCGAATGTGCCCTACCAACTCACACCGGGTACCGAGAACAAGCTCTTCTTCAGTTTCATCAGTCAAAGGACGGACATTGTCCTCGAGCAAAGCAAGACGGGCACACAATCCAGCATTCTCCTCAGCCACCTTCTGATGTTTAGCGGCTTGCTCCTCCAGACTCGCCTTGGCCACCTTCAGCAGGTCTCGCTCCTCTTTGGCCTCGTCCAACTCTTTCTTCAGCCCCTCCTGTAGCTTATGCTCCTCCTTATAATTCGACAGGTCCTTGGACAGCTTGTCTTTTTCAGACTGGACCTGCAGAAGGGAGTCTTCCAAGGAGGCAGTGGACACAGAGGTGTCAGTCAGGACCATGGCCGTTTCCATCACCCTGATGACAACGGCCAGATCCCTAGCCAATTCTTTGCGCCGGACACCAGCCTCCCGGTTCAAGATAGCCTTCGCCTCGGGCGCTGGCACAACAATGGCATCCTCAGTCTTGAAAAAAGCCTGCTCTACATAGCAGAGGGCAGTAAGTAACTTCCAGGGCCACTCGGACTGCCGCTCCCCGCTAAAGTTGACCTGGAGAGCGTCCCATCTGGGCGCTTTCGCTTGTGGAGAGGGGAGGTTGATGGAGGTGGACTGTCTGGTATGTCGATCATAGATGCGCGGGGAGGGGAGGAAAGCACTGGACTCGCTGTGTTCGAGGTCCCAGCCCCCAAGTCACCAGCTACCTCCTGGACACGAGGCGCGGTCTTCTTCTTCTTCTTTGAAACCCTGTCTGGGGCACCTGCCTAGTTGGCCAGCTTGAGAACCCGATCGCGAGCAGAAGGCATAGCACCTACAAAACAGGGACACATACGTCAGCGGGCGAAAACATAAACAAAAAGGCATAAGAATAAAATAAACACCTACTTAATAACTCCATGGCTTGATCCTCGATTCTACACTCGAGCAATGCCTTGGTATTGATAAGCCGAGGCTCGCAGAGCGGCATCCTGGCCTCGTTAAGATAAGGTACGCCCTTTCGATCAACCCAGACCTCCAAGTTGAAGCTCTGCACGTACTCCACCAGTCTCTTATAAGCGAGTCTATCCTCGACACTTAGCATCGCGAACTTGACCCGATAATGGTTGGTGGAGAGGTCAAAGTGGTCGGGCTGCCACCACAGCGGTATCTTCAACATGAGTTTCTCTTCCCCATCTGCATCTCATTTGTAGTAATAAAGAGAGTGCAGGGCGGCACGGGTGATCGGTCTCACCACATACCACCACCCTTTGAAATGGCAGGCAGAATCCACATACGTCTTGAACAGTCGCACGGGCTGTTTGAAGGAGACCCAGCTGTGACGTCCCCGAAGACCGGACCGCTGGAGATGGAAGATATGGAAGAAGAGGGCTCGAGTACACCCAATACCGAGGAAGCGGCAGACCAGCTCATACGCCCGCATAAAAGCAAGGGTATTAGGGTGTAACTGTGACGGCGCCAGCCGGAGCCACTTGAAGATAGACATCTGGAAGGAGTTGAAGGGAAGCCTAATCCCCGTCTCTCGGAAAGCGAACTCGTACATGGCGAACTGCTTCCCCGGGAAACGGTGACATATCCGGTCCTCCTCTTTGGGAGCATGACACTGCCAGTTTTCAGGATCTTCACGACTTCGATTTTCCACCACGGCATAAGCGTGGGTCGCCTCGTCGCAAAAGTAAGATTCCTCGTCCAAGGGTTCGTCCGCAACCCAAGAGAGGTCATTTTTCCCGGATGATGAGACGTGTTCGGTACCGCCCCCGGCATTTCCTTCCTCGACAGATAAGCGCGCGATGTCCGCGTCCACGGGCCTCGGTCCAGTTTCTTCTCCTCTCGGTCGAAGACGCCCGGTTGCACCTGAAATGCAGACAGAAAGAGTGAATTCGACGTCATATCAAATTCACCCTTCCCCCGCAGGTCAAGTGAAAGGGCGTAGGGGCGACCTTCGCGGGCACCAACGCAAAATTTCACCCATTTCCCCTAGGCCCAGTTGGGAAATTCCGCACATGTTCGAGGCAGTCATATGCACGTGAATGTTCTTCTGCCCCGAGCGAAAATTTCATACATGCTTATGAAATTTTTGCCCGGTGCATTCATTTACATATGAAATTTCTGCCCGGGACAGTCCAACCCTAACTCTATTTTTTCACATTTACAACCTATTTAACCATTGCTAACTTAAATCTATCCATTCTATACGGATAAAACATGCATTCATAGCTATTAAACGCAGAAAAGCATGGAAAATAGAGGATTAAAAGGCGAAAACAGTACCTGACATAGTGAAAGTCAAAAAGAGACGACGGCGTTCGGGCAGCAACGGTGGTTCAGGTGATGAGACGGGCGGAGATGAGAAATTTCTTCAGAGCTTCCGGTGAACGTCTGAGCGAAAAAGTTCAAATGAAATCACTCAACCCCCTTTTATAGTCACAGGCACGTGGATTGACACGCTAGGTCATCATTTCCTACTGCCTACGCCTCCGTTTGCACACTAAACGAAGCGACGCACCATTAATGATAAAACACGTCAATCCATAAAGAATTTGGAACGACGCCGGGCAACTATACGCCTCCCCGACTCTATGGGACGTCCTCGACCCCTAAAGGCATCCTCGACTTCCTTGGATACATCACAAACCCGTCGAGGACTTTCATCCACGACACTGGTGGAGCATCACGTGCCCGGTAGAAAGGATACTACAGTCGGCTCTGTAAACATCATGTTGATCCGACCATATGCCCGCTACTTGTCCTTGACGCATATGTCCGACTGTATTACAAGTCATCACTCCGACCCAGAGACTCGACTTGGGGGGCTCCTGTTCTGGACTGGGCCTCAAGAATGTATATGACCATTGCCCAATATGTCGAGCAGAGGCCAATATACCCGAGAAGAGACACCTCTTGGTCAGACCAGCTGCTTATGCGATGGGCATGCACTAAGGACGGGCAGAGAGTACATCTTCCAGCTCACTCACCACGTCATCCAACTGCCCTTTATCATCTCCTGAAAGATAGGGGTAGTTGGACCAAGGACCAGACCTTTTAGCTAGGTATTCACGCTTCTTACGCGTTCCTTGGCAGTTCCTCCTTGGGCCTAGCTGGTCTAATCCCATAGAGGGACCTTGGCCCAGCGCTGGGGGCACATTATAAATACCCTTTTTCAATAAAGGGTCAGGTATTCTCACTCATTTGAATTAACCATACTATACTGTACCTCTTCTAACTTAAGCATTGGAGTGCTTTGCAGGTACACCCCCCTTCTCTCCTTTCATTCTCTGGCCCTTACATCAAGTCATTGGAAGGCCATTCTGATCAGGTGAGATCAAAAACCTTACTAGCGTAGTAAATAGCATGGAAATTTTTCTCGTCATGTTGACCACGAACTACTCCTACTGCATAATCTCTCGTGTTACTCATTAGCTCAAAGGGAAGTATCCAATTTAGAGCAACGATTACGGGTGTGGTTACAAACTTCTCTTTATTGACAGAAAAAGATTTAATACAATATGTTGGATAAATTTCCAAAATACTAAATTGATAAATATCAATGATTTAATTAATTGGATGAATTATTTGTTAAATATGGCCAAAAATTGCAACTACTTGGAATCAAATAAGAGACCTTATAGCGATTTGGTGTGTGGTTAAAAGGTGTCACCGTTAAACTAACACAATATTTCATGAAAAGGTTTTCTCCTCACCAATTGGTACAAGTTTTTTTATATAAATAGAGATACTTTTTAGGAATAAAAAATACACAAAAAAATCTCTTGTTTCAAGTGCCAAAAATTATATCTAAGTCATCTTTTATTTTTCTAGTGCACAAGAATAAATGAGAGAAATTTATTCTGTAAAATATTGTTGATCGATATGCTTAATGTGAATATACGATTCATGTTAAGGTTTCCAAAGTATCCTGAAGGGGATTCACCGATTAACTCATTTGCATCCAATTTGCCTAAATTTGTGGGGACGAATCTGTAATACCCATATACAAAAGACATACAAAATGCATATTTTTCATATATAAATATTTAAAATTTGGTACTGAAATACAAATAAGTTCTTAGCAACACATTGTATAAATATTGCCACTACAACATAAGGTACTAAAACAAGGCTATAAAATAATACAAGATGTTCAAACTACAAAAGTCTAAGAACTAGATCTGAAGATCTCAAAAGTCCACAGCGGAAGACAAAGCCATCAACTAGTAAGGATAATTAAGCCGCCTTATCCTTACCCTTAGCGGAACCTGAAGTACCTGAAATAACAACATCAACATGGGGTGAGATAAAACATCTCAGTGGATTCCCTATCTTAGAGTTCTCTCGGCTCTAAGGGTCAAACCTAATAATTCTCTGAAATACAAAGGTTCCTCTCAAAAGTGACTAAGCCGAAACGGAACACTCAAGCAACACTTCATACAACACTTCTCGTGGGACTCAGTGAAACACCCACCTCAAGTATGAACCACTGGACTTCTCATGGGACTCAATGAAATACCCATCTCAAGCTATTACTCGCTTCCCGTGGGACTCAATGTAATACCCACCTCAAGCTAACACTCACTTCTCATGGGACTCAATGTAATACCCACCTCAAGCTAACACTCGCTTCTCGTGGGACTCAATTTAATACCCACCTCAAGCTAACACTCACTTCTCGTGGGATTCAATGTAATACCCACCTCAAGCTAACACTCACTTCTCGTGGGACTCAATGTAATACTCACCTCAAGCTAACACTCGCTTCTCATGGGACTCAATGTAATACCCACCTCAAGCTAACATTCTCTTCTCGTGGGACTCAATGTAAAACCCACCTCAAGCTAACAAGGGAAATACGATCAAAAGCGATTCTCATTTCTTACCAATCTACGGAAATCCTAGGTACCTCACAAGTATTATCATTTCAGTTCTTTAAGCTCATATTTTTCGAAATTTTGTATTCTTACGGTTAAGTCGGAAAATCATAAAAAAGTCAGGTGAAAATAATATTCTTCGACATCATAAGAAAATTCATAATTTTAGCTTCAAAACGGTATGTGGAACGTTAAAACGGATGCCCGGATCAAAAGTTACGAATTAAATACCACACTTGAAACCTACAGGTCTCGACGGACGGATAGGGAAGCAAGATGAATTTGAAGTCTTGGGGTTTTTCCTCTTTTTCTTCTCTTCTCTCTCTTTTCTTCCTTCATCTTTTATATTCTTATTTTTCCTCACTAACTTCTTCTTCTTATTTCCTTTATACTAATAAATATAAAAACATATATTTTTATCTTTGTGTTCAAAATTAGAGAGTACCCAAAAATGTCTCTTAATCTGATATTTTATAAAACCTCAGAGTCAGCTAATATCAATTAATAAAATAATATCCCATTGATTACTCTATTTAGTTCCGTTAAAATTTCTTAGAGTAATCCGGAATAATATTATTACCAACTAATATTACTCAAAGCTTTAAATAAAATACGGGGTATTACAAAATCAAACCTAGAGCTTAGTGTGAACACATGTTTTGGAATGTATTTTGTGCATCTTCCATCCTAACATCTTCATCTTCTTCATATTCAAGTTTTGTAGTAGATTCCCAACACAAGATCTAACAATCTTTAGGTTTGATTTATGATTTTTTGTGATTATGTTGCAACTTTGATGGAGAAATGGATTCATGCTTTCTTATTTATAACCATAGTGAAAGGTACATAATAATTCTATTAAATTAATGCATATTCATATAATGTTTTAAATCCATGTATAGTATTATATGATGAAAATAATATGCATTAATGTTAAGTTTAACATGTGATATTAAATTTATACTAGTACATGCCTGATTTATAAACTATTCAAATATGTGAAATGAAAAAAAAATGATGAATATGTTTATTTTGTTATAAACTTGAATGTAAAATGTATGTTAAATATTTTTCTTTAGTGCAAGTAATTTGTTTTAATTAATAATGCATTAATTTTGGGTAAAATGATTTGGTGAAAAAAAAATCATGAATTTGAATGTAAGGTGCATGTATTGGTAACATAAAATGATGTAAATAACTTTTTAAAAATATCAAGAACATGTTTAAATTGTATAATTTTATTTATGCAAGAATTTATTATATTTAAAATGATTTATCTCATATTATATGTGTATCATAATATGAAAATATGATTTCTTGTTTATCTTAATATTAAAAGTAATTTGGGTCATTTTAGATGATCGTAAGTTGACAAATATTTATGGAGAAAGATTATAGAAAATATTAATGAAGTGAATTAATTGTTTATTTTGTATTGTCAATTTTATTTGAATATATCATAAACATTCGTAAATATGAAACATTAATTTATTATATAGAATTTGTTATGCATGTGTTAGATATATAAAAAAATGTTGATTTTAAAAGAATAGAAATAAATTCTATGGTGTTGTATTTATATGGAGTTTATGAATTACATGTTTAAACTCACTTCATGAAATAAAAGTTAGTCATGACAAGTTTGTATGACCATGGTTGTCAATTGCTATAAAATGAATTAAATATATTTTGGATATATTTAAGTGGAAGTAAAACTTCAAATTAAAAAGGTTAGCGAATAAATAATGACATAAAATAAGTGTATATGACAAAATGAATGGCAAAAGTGTCATGATAATGATTTATCAAAACTATCAAGAATATATAATATATGATGTATATAATAATTGTACTATAATGACAAAAGTGTCATGATTTGATGATAGATGGTAAATACTATCAAGAGTATATAAAATAATCATATGCAAGATTAGTTGAAAAATTGAATATTCGAAATTTATTAAAGTTTGAAAAAATCTTGCAATTCTTTGACGAAAGGATTGACAAAGATATGATGTATTTGGATATAATTGAATACAATGAAGACATCATTAGGGATGTGTAACAAGCTCATATCTAATTAATCATCGATAGTGGAAACTCAACTCACACTTGATTAACATTGAGTCTTGAGTTCAATGAAGAAAGTACACTATTAGAGTGATTGAAGTACTTAACGATAAATACATTTCAAGGGGTAAAAGTACTTGGACCATAAGAAAAACGTGGTAGGGTGAGGTTTTCCTCTTAATAGACATATAACATGTGTTTGTTGGAATGCATAATTATGGGTGCATTTTTGATATAGTTTACCTACATGAGAATGAAGTGGTGCCGCTTCATAGAGTTCAAGGGCTTGACTCTTAAATTCTCATGAAAAGGATATGGGGCACAAAGCCTTATTAAATGTATCACATTAATAATTCGATCAATGGTACCGAAATTTCATGTGTGAGTTATGCATGCTTGTTCTAATTAATAGTTGGTTCAAAGCTTGTCTACCAATCTATTTGGGGATGAGTGAAAACTTAGCTTACTAAGTAATGGTTCAAATCGTAAGATACCTTTATCTGAAACCATGAAATTTTCTGAATAATGAATTTAGATATATTTTGAAAATTGTGGGGAATTGGTGGATAAATTTCTAAAATATTATATTGATAAATATCAATGATTTAATTAATTGGATGAATTATTTGTTAAATTATCATTAACAAATATGGTCAAAAGTTGCAACTACTTGGAATCAAATAAGATACCTTATAGTGATTGGGTGTGTGGTTAAAAAGTGTCACCGCTAAACTAACACAACATTACATGAAAAGGTTTTCTCCTCACCAATTGGTACAAGTTTTTTCTATAAATAGAGATACTTGTTAGGAATAAAAAAATACACAAAAAATCACTTGTCTCAAGTGCCAAAAATTATACCTAAGTCATCTTTTATTTTTCTAGTGCACAAGAATAAATGAGAGAAATTTATTCTGTAAAATATCGTTGATCGATATGCTTAATGTGAATATGTGATTCATGTTAAGGTTTCCAAAGTATCCTGAAGGGGATTCGCCGATTAACTCATTTGTATCCAATTTTCCTATATTGGTGTGGGTGAATCGAACCTAACGCTTAGTGTGAACACACGCTTTGGAATGTATTTTGTGCATCTTCCATCCTAACATCTTCATCTTCTTCATATTTAAATTTTGCAATAGACCCCTAACACAAGATCTAACATAATCATCATCAAAAGTAGAGTCATTTTCCTTGACTAGGAGATTGCAAAGAGGAGTTTCAATTTTAGACTTTTATAACTCTTCTATAAAGACTGGCATGCCTTAGGAAACTTCTCACTCCTTTAACATTAATTAGATATGGTAATTTTTCAATAACCTCAATGCCTCTCGATGAGAATTTATGCCCTAAAAAGATACCCTCATTTACCATAAAAGGATATTTTTCTCAATTCAAAACAAGGTTCGTTTTGATGCATATATTCAAAAATATAATTAAGGTGAGCAATGCATTTATCAAAATCACTATCAAAAACTGAAAAGTCGTCGATAAATACCTTGATCGAAGATTCAATCATATCAGAAAAGATAGAAAGCATACACCTTTAAAAATTGGTGGGAGTGTTACACAATCTGAATGACATCATAGGCAAACACTCTGAAGGTGCATGTAAAAGTGATATTCTCTTGATTTGATGGATCTATTGTGATTTAGTTATATCACGAATACCCATCAAAAAACAATAATATGATTGACCTGCTAATATTTCTATCATTTGATCCATAAAAGATAATGGAAAAATATATTTCTAGTTGTCTAGTTTAAACTCCTAAAACCAATACACATCTGACATCTATTAACTATTTGTGTCAGAATCATCTTGTTCTTTTCATTTCGAACGACGGTCATACCTACCTTCTTAGGGATTACATGCACTGGACTTACCCAAGAACTATCATAATTATGATAGATCATACATGCTTCAAGTAGTTTTAGGACCTATTTTCTTATCACTTATTTCATTGTAGGATTGAGTCTTCTTCGCGGTTAAACTATTGGCTTTAATTTCTCCTCCAATTTGATCTTGTGCATTCAATAAGTTGGACTAATACATTTCATATCAGTTACACTCCATCACACTAATTTATTGTTCTCTCTTTAGACTCTCAACAACTTTTCTTTTTCTAGTTGACAAAGAACTATTGATGATGGTTGGTTGCAACAGTTTCTCACCCAAAAAGACATACTTCGTGTATTTTGACAATTTTTTTCAACTCAGGATCTTTTGGAACTTTTGGTTGACTTTATTGTTCATTGTCATCTAACTCTTCAATTTTTTTCGTGGCATGGTCAACCTATGTTTGTAACACCCTAAATACCCTCACATAAATTATAAATAATTATCAGAGTAATTTTAAAACAATAAGCATTTAGAATGTCACTTTTTTCATAAAAACCTGCTTATGCAATCAGATAGGTAACACATGCCTTTTTATAATAATAATAATCACCCCATCGGTATTCTTGTAGATGACAATTGGCATATTTATAATTGTTATTTCCTTTGTCGTTATATGTGTTTGACTAAATTTCCAAATTGAGCTGCAAAGTTTTTGATGGAAGTGTCAGTATTCTTGTATTTGACAATTGACATATTCATACATTGATTAAGCGTTTCTTTCAACTTTGTTGATTTATCTTGTGGAAGAGCTTAAGTGTAGTTTTGATAGGATTGTCTATCTGATGGATCAGCTTTTGATCTCCATCATTAGTTGAAATTGTTGTTCCTATTGATTGAAATTGTTGTTCCTTTTAGAAGTTGTTATTTTGATATTGCACGAGTCTTTGTCTTTGTTGGTTGCCTAAATAATTGACTTCTACATTTGTTGTTCCTTTTAGAAGTTGTTATTTTGATATTGCACGAGTCTTTGTCTTTGTTGGTTGCCTAAATAATTGACTTCTACATTTGTTGTTCCTGTTGATTGAAATTGTTGTTCCTTTTGGAAGTTGTTATTTTGATATTGCAGAGTCTTTGTTAGTTGCCTAAATAATTGACTTCTATATTTGTTGTTCATGTTGATTGAAATTGTTGTTCCTTTTGGAAGTTGTTATTTTGATATTGCAGAGTCTTTGTTGGTTGCCTAAATAATTGACTTCTACATTTGTTATTCCTGTTGATTGAAATTGTTGTTCCTTTTGGAAATTGTTATTTTGATATTGCAGAGTCTCTGATTGCCTAAATAATTGACTTCTACATCAGATAAAAGATAAATTTTAGTATGGTGATCTACGCTACATAATTCATAGAATGCAATTTACTTTGCTTTAGCGTTTCATGCATTTCTTTGTTACAGTAGCTTTGACAACTCCTTTTTCAAATCATCTATTATTTAGGTTAACAACTTGATTTGTGCTAGAATTGTATTATTGTTATCCAATTCTATAATGCCATTCTTTTGTTGAACAAAATTTTCATTTTACCTTGATAATCACTTTTGTTTCTAAAAACAAATGGAGAGTTCCCTTATAAGAAAGATAAAGACAAACAGAAATGAAAAATATTAAAAAATAATTAATGGCATGGAAACTCATTTGATAATAGGACTCTTACGTTTTCTCTCTTCGTCTCTCCCTCCTTATATATATTAACTCTTGTCTATTTCACACAGCATTCTACCATTTTCAATTGGATCTTTCTATTACTTCTATTTAAGGTCGAAGATAGTACATTTTAAAAGGTAAATATTTGTAGCTAAATTATAAGAGAAATGAACGGAATATGTTTTGATCTAAGTTAAATTCACAACTCAGATGATAGACTAGTGAAAAAAGGCTGCATCTTTGCTTTTGATGGTAGAATTGACCTGTAGATTGTCATATGCTACCAATAGTCTCCACACGAGCAAGTCCCTTCATTAAAATGGTGAAACCGATTCGCGTCCCGAACAATTATGGACCTTCTCATGATGTCTGATACCATCTTACAAAATGTGTGACAATCACCACATACTCTAAGGTTTTTAGAGATCCTAATGGGATCGCCTTTCGGGATGGCGATTAAACCAAATGCAATAGCAAGCTTTTCACTATGCGTATACAACATTTCTTTCTTAACTTCCTCCTCAACATCTTGCAATACAAATTCTGTATCAGGTACATAGCCAGCAATCTCCAACTTCTTTATTACATTCATCAACGTTTCGTAGATCTCGTTTGATTGAGGATGAGATCTATCCCTTACGCCAAACTGATAGGTTTTGTTATCCACTTCAATCCATGTCCATCCAGGAACTTTTTTCAGCTTCTTTTGCGTCATCATATCCCTAAATTCTGCGACTTTCTCGAATTTACCGGCTTTCGCGTAAATATTAGACAGTAATACATAGTGCCCTGGATTTCGGGGCTGTAGTTCGAGTAGAGAATTAGCGGCTTTTTCTGCCAACTCCATGTTTCCGTGAATTCTGCATGCACCAAGCAAAGCACTCCACAGTCTCTCGTCTTTTTCAACAGCCATATTCTCGATCAATTTTACCGCCTCGTCTAGCCTCCCGGCACGTCCGAGAAGATCAACCAGACAAGTATAATGTTTGACATCAGGTTTAACTGCATAATCTTCCCACATTGAATCGAAGAAGCGAATACCCTCTTCAGTCAGTCCTGCATGACTACAAGCATATAAGAGGGATACAAAGGTTATTCTATTCGGCGAAATTCCACAGCTCAACATCATATGAAATAATTCAAGAGCTTCCTTCCCCTTCCCATGATATCCATAAGCAGCGATCATGGCACTCCACGAAATAACATTTTTCTCTTTCATCCGATCGAAAACCTCTCTTGCAGACTCAATGCATCCACACTTGGCATACATATCAATCATTGCAGTCCCTAAGATCACATCCAAAGACAAACCATTCTTGCATATATACTCATTAACAAACCTAGCCCTATGCATAGCTCCCAATTTCGCACACGCGTTAACAACAGTCACCATAGCAATCTTATCAGGAACAAAACCTTCTTCCATCATCCGATCAAACAAAACCAACGACTCATACGCATCACAATCCACATAAGCACCAATCATAACCGTCCAAGTCACAAGATCCTTACTAACCATTACATCAAACAACCTGCGAGCATCCTCAATCACCATACACTTAACATACATATCCACAAGTGTGGCACAAACAAAATGATCCAACTGCAACCCATGTTTCAACACAACATCATGGATCATTTGACCCATTTGAAAATCCTTTCTGTCCTTGCAAGTTCTTATCACAAAAGGCAAACTGTAGTTATCAGGTGTAACACCACTTCTGAGAATCTCCCTAAAGGTCGCATAGCAATTTGAATAGTCACCAACCTTGGCAAATCCACCAACCATTACACTCCAAGTTGTTGGGTCTCTCGTTGTCATTTCATCAAACAGATGATGTGCATCATGAATGGCTTTATGTTGGACATAAAAGTAAAGAAGCTTGTTTGCAACAACGAGATCATTGAATGTTCCATTGACTAAAACATTGGCATGAACTTGTCTGATATGAAAAACGTTTCTGCAGGTATATAGAAGACGAATGCAAGACTCGGTTACCATTGAAAATGAGAGTACATGTAAATGTACATGCTAGTTTTAATGATTTTTCGTTACTACTAACCGAAAAGAAGGATCACCGATGATAACGAATGGAAGGAACGGAGTTAAAACAACTTCCTTGCTAGTTAGCATATCGGGATTATCAGACATACATGTTTGTGTTTTTTTTTCCGGGTTTCGGATTTATTACTCTCTCCCTTCCTTTTTTTAAAAGACACTTCATATTTTTAAATTTATTAAATAATTAATATATCTAATGAATTACTAGATACACTAATTACCAGCCTCTTTACCACTCCAAGGGAATATTCTTCACATTGACTCAACTTGCTTGATTACTTGCATCAAATAAGCAGTCGTTGTAAAAAGCACATTCCTAACCAATTGTCACCTTCCTGCATAGCTTAAAAGCTTTGTTGTCCAATGTTTAATCTTTGCAATAATTTTTTCTATCAGAGGTTGACATTATTGGATGTTGAGCCTTCTAGTGAGAGGGACTCCAAGATATTTGAATGGGAGTTGTCCCTCATCAAACCCATTTATAGCTCTGGGTTTCCTTGTTCTTGCAAATTGGTTCCTCCAAAATACATCTTGTACTTAGCCGGGTTTGCTTTTAGTCCAGTGGAGTCTGAAAAGTGTTTGAAAACTCTCATCATGAGCTACACTGAGGTGTCATCCCCTCTAGAGAACATTAATAAGTTTATGCATAATAGATATTTGTTATTTTTAGCTTTGCACACTTAGTATGATAGTTGTAATTTGGAGTTTCATGCAACCATGCTAGACTTCTGTGGAGATATTTCACTGAGGTCCCTCCTTGCCTTTAAGATCCTACTCACTTGCCAAGAGAATGATGTTTTTACGTATCCACTATCAAATATTGGGAGTGATGAAAGTTGGAAAAAATAAGTTAATTTGTATAGTAAATTGAAATGATCTTTCAACACTTTAATATTCCAAATAGATCATTCATTGTGGGGGCAAAGGGAGTACATTTTTAACCATTTCTGCAGTTATCATTTATACTAGTTTTCTTAGTACAGTTGGAAAAGAAAATAAAAATAAAATTATCTAAAAATTAAAGTTCCACTAACATCAACTAGCATGAAAGTAATTATTCCAACAAGAGACTCTGCAAAAGACCGATACGTCGCATCATTACCAACTTCATATTTTGCTAGGTAATGAACACAAACATTTTCTCCCTATGAGTATAAAATTTTTGAACTCGCCATACCCTAGAAAAATGTTCTTTAATGTTGTGAATAATCACGACATAGTGATGTCAAACATTAACATACTCTAAAATAAGTTTGATAGCAAAGTTAAAGTCAAAATAACACATCAGGTCTTTGGAGTTACAATACCTGTTGTGCTTGAATTTGTCACTAATAAAGGACTTGGTCAGCTATGAATAAGTTACAAGTCTGGACATGTTAGTAATTATTTATGCAAACTTCAAATGCAATGTTTGCCCCAATGGCATACTAAAAGTAATTACATTTTTGTCTAAATGAAGTCTCATTACACCCCTAAAAGTAATTTTTTTTGTAAGTAAATATATCATAATGTAACACAGTAAATGCTATTTTAGACATTTTCACTGTAACAAGATACACTTTTTTTCTTCACAGATATATAAGGTATTTGTCAAATGAATGACAGGAAGTAACAAAATTTAGCAACATACTTACGGATGTTGCAATGGGATTATCTTAATTGATATTAACTAAGTTACTAATGTCTGGTACTCCCTTTGGCTGTATTTACTTGACTAAGGGGAGAACGAGGTATTAGTGACGGTTTTAACTCCTTTATATCAAGTGATTCATATGAATTGTTTTCTCGAAATTCCTCTATAAGGATTTCCATTGGCAAGGATTGAAGAGACTCTATTGTCCCTTTACTTGGAACTTCAAGTTCACATCTTGTTGGAGTGGTCCCACATGGCTCATAGTCCTGAAAAAATACATAATAGCAAGACATAAACATAACTTCATTTACATCAATATGTCATATATAAAGCATGCAAAATTCATCTTATGAATATTACAGAAGATTGAATCAGAAAAACCTACTCTATACTGCTGCTGACAAATTTCACGCGACTTTTCTTCAATCGAAGTTGCTAGGCCAGAGTGATCCTCTCTAAAGGTTTCGAGTGTGCTCACGTGAGCTTTGACAACATTCAAAACATCCGATATGGAATCCTGCTCTTGCACAGACATGTCTGCAAAATATATCACAAGAAACGAACCACATAAATGCAATATACAAATTACAAAAGAACTTTGAAATTGAAATTCATGCAAAATTGTGAATCCATTGTGTGAAAGAATTTAAGAAAAAAAAATGTATCTAACTCATCGAAACAATATTGCTAAACCAAAGGACAAATATCATGAACACGACACTCACCATCCAACCGTTGAAAGGTCACATCATTGTTCTTTTCAACATCTTCAGCAGCAGTAACCCGAACAGAATTAATCTCAATATCGTGTTGCGTGTTGCAATCGGTAGCATCCCTGTACCAAATTAATCAATATCAAACGGAAAGATTAATGATGAGATGATTAATATTTGAGAAAATACATTTAGATGGTTGTTTTCAATCAATTTGCCACACACCTGATAAGTGACATTGCTGCCGAAATATGTTTGACCCCGATCTCATTTATAACTTTATGTGTCTTTTTTGTATTTCGGGAAACTGATTGAGCGGTATTCATACTAAAGAGATGAATTTAAAAGATATTGTTAGAATGTAAAGCAACAGAAAAAGCGTGAATCTAAAAGAAATAACGCTCACCTCCGCTGTATGAGCTCCTCCATATAACCATGTTTATAGGTAGAAAATTCTGCGGTGTCCTTTGCATCTTTTTCGGCTTGTGTGCATATACCCCGCCACTTTTTCTTTGAACCGGACAGAATATCTCCCATTGATGATACATGTTCATCCAAAAATGACTTGCTGGCAATGCTATTTCTTCTAAGATCCCCGAGCTTTGTATCTACCTGCAAGTTCAACCACCGATCCATTTTCAATTTTCAGTATTAACTTACGGGCATAATCATCATCAACAATCCTCTCCCAAAGGAGAGAAAAAAGAAGAAAATGGAATATATCAACAGAAACACTCAGAACATACCTGATCAATTTGACGATAAATGTGATTTGATACTAAACTAGTCATATCAGCTATAAGTTTCTCTGCATCGGATCTTGATTGCTCCTGCACATAATAAGTGTAGCAATTTGCAATCAGTATCAACAACAAACTATTTTAAAAAGGAATAAATTAACGATGCCATGTTATCACCTCAAAAGCTTTTTTAAACTCGGTGATACTCTTCGTTTGTATTTCATCAGCTGCAGACGCAAAGTTTTCAAGCTTTTTTACTTCCTTTAAAAGCTTATCTTCAAATTCGTGAGTGCATTCGGATATATCCTTTATTTGCTCGGCATTGACACTTAATCTCTTTTTTTACAAATCCGAAAAACAACAAAGAAAAACACAGATCAATTGTACAGTCAAAGTAAATGATACGATATACAGAACAAAACTGTAAGAAAATATATAATTGCAAGAGAAAAAGCACTAATGTGAATGAGTGACTAAAAGTAATAGATATAAACAAGAAGAAACCCATAAGCACTTACATGGCGTAGTTCACTTTCAAAAAGTGTCAATTCGCCTTGCTGAGATGAAAGAGAAGTATGAAGATCATCAAGTATTGAATCTGCTTTGGAGGCCTTGGATGCAAGAAACTGATTCACGAGATAAAAGTTACTTACTATTATCGTTGAACGAGATATGTTAGTATGACATCATTATCAAATAAATGTAAGTAATTTCAACAGTTGTAGTATAGCGTACTTCTTCAACAGAGTGACCATTGGAAGTAATAAGAGATGATAGTTTCTGAAAGGTTTCATCAGAACTCGACTTATGCAAACACACAACATTTTGCATCGCTTCGAGATGAGATGTATACAAAGCCCTTAGAGTTGTAACTTTTTGTTTCAAATCAATAACTGCCTACAGGCAACAAAAAGAAGGGATGCATGAATAAGTACAAGAATGCAATAAGTAGAAATGTAAAATCATGACGGGAGTTTCTACTTTCTAAACATAGGAAAATGAATCAACAAAAGATTGTTTAACGCACCTTATCATGAATGCCCAAAAAGGAATGACAAAGGTTCTCCACACATTCAAGTTGCTCGTTCTGTCGAGACAATGATATTGCCACAGTATTACAAAGGGAACCAATTTGCTGGGTCAGCTCCACTTGAAAATTATTCAACGTAGCTTTGTTATCTATGTTCAATTTTTCCTCTCTACCTAATAAATGCAATAACATATACATTATTGGGTTCTTATAATCATAGCGATGAAAAGAATAAGAACACTCACCAATTTTCGAAAACAGCGAAGCATTATCTTGAATAGCTTTCTCCAAATCAGCTCGTAGAACGCATGCTTGATGAGTAAGAGCATTTTCTATAGCAAGTAGTAATATCATTAGCACAACAAAGTAAAGAAGTATCTTACAAAAAAAAATATAAACACAACAGAATAAATTATGATAAAATTAAAACATACAATCAATCATACCCGCTTTCCTCTGCTCAGAAATGATAAAATCTTTTTCTCTCAGAATATACCGACATTTCTTTAACTCTTCCTCTGTGTTATCAAGCAATATGCTGGTCTGCTTCAAGTTTTTCTGTATGGAAATAATTGTTTCTTTTATAAGAATGCATATAGAACTTTGCAATAAAAAAACAAATACTCAATAACATACCTCAGTGGTAACGAGTTTTAAGCTCAATTGCGAGCACTGCAAAACTTGATCATCGTATTTTCTTTGCAATTCCTCACGTTGCTAATTGAAATATACAAAAAATAAAAATAAAAATTAAGCATAACATGAAAAAGGAACAGGTCAAAGTATCATCTAATTATAATATAGTTGACAAGAAAAGAAACCTTCTTATGACTGTCTAATGCACCATTCATCTGCTTGATCTGATCTGACATGGCCTGACCATTCCAATAAATGAACAAAAACAGAGAAAGTAAACATTCTGGAAAAAAAGGATTTTTCAAACTACACAAAAGGTACATAACATTCTCAGTGGTTGAAAGTTACATGGAACAAAATACATTTCCGGATAAACATGTCGAAATATTTGTATTGCAACAATAAAGGAAACAAGTATAGAGTAAAATATTAGAAAACAACCTTCATTTCATTCTCCTGTTGAATGTATCTGTCTTTTGGGATGTAGATGCCATTTTTCTCACGAGCAGCATACACCTCTAATCAAAATCACAAATTCCATCACCCTCAAACTCTCAAAAGAGAGAAAGCTAAAAACCTTACATAACTTGCTTTATCAACAATGAGATAAACACAACTAACCTCCCTTAAGGCGTTCGATTTCACCATAGAGATCCTTGATTAGAGTTGTTTTCATCAGTTTTTGGTTAACCTGGTAAAATTAGAAAAGACACATTAGAAGGGTAAAAAACTCCAACTTTAATAATGAATCATATCAGAGCAGAATGAGACAACATGTGACATGGAGACATGGTAAATAAAAAGGAAAATATCCGCATATCTAGAATGTCTTATCATCAGCGTAGTATAAGCTCGCTTGACAAAAAACTTGAAACACTAATATATGAGTAAAAGGCAAGTTCTCTCAACAATTGGAATAAGAGAATATTACAGCTTTCATTAATCACCAACAAGCACTAAATTTTCTGCAAGTCAAAATTTGAATTGAAACAGCCGCATTCATAAGATAATGGCCCAAACGTAATGACTTCATACTAAATATGCACAGTTTAACAAAGCTCTTAAGAACAATAACAAACCTCGGGCTTATTTCTTATGTTCTTCGCCCTGTGTGCATAATCCAATGTGCTCAAGGTCTCCTCTAAGCAATGAACTGCAGGAGAGACGGTTGCTATGATACATGTTTTTGTCCTTCCGCCAAGTGAATCGCGCAATAAACGTGTCAACTTGCTATCCCTAAATTCCAACTATTTTATATAAGCAAACAGGAAAAAGATACATACAAAATATGTAACTGTAGATATCTAAACACAATGACTCAAACAAAAACTTAATATAATGATGCCTAGAAGTGAAGGGTCTTAACAAATCAAATGGAGCATAATCCAAACACAATGACTCAAACAAAAACTTAATATAATGATGGCTAGAAGTGAAGGGTGTTAACAAATCAAATGGAGCATAATCCAGACATAAACAGAAGAGGGAAAAACCTGTAAGGGATGTGGCCAAGGTGCTCCACAAGTGCAGAGATCACACGCCCTAAAGTAAGTAAACTTTTATTGATTTCTCCCGCTTCTCTTGCACGACCCTTAAATATCACAAAAATACAATTCATTGGGAAATTCCAACAGTGTTTACCAAGTAAGATGTATCCTTAAAGTGCACGTAATACCTCTCTAGCACCAGAACGGGAGATATTTTCTGAACCGGCTAGATCAACCAAATTCAGTTTCCCGCATTTTATAAGTTCTTCACCTTCTCGGGTTGCTTCCTTGATGTGGATTGTAATAGAAAATAAAGAATGTGACCGACTTGATTGTTTGTTCAATAAAGTCTCTGCAGTACGCCGTTTAGCAGACCCCCTTTCCAGTAGCGTAAAAATCTCACTTGCACTTGTTACGATCTCTTCTTCCAAACCTCTTACAAGAACACCACCTTTACCATCCTCCATAAGAGGAAGCTGCTTTTTTTGCTTCTCCTCTAAAGAAACTTTTGAAATTTCCTCTGGGGCAAGAAAATCAGTGATTTCCTCATTATACAACTCTAAAAAAGTAACCTTCACACTATATTCAGCATTCTGGCCTTCAAGAGTATCAAAAATCTGCTTAACAGCCCTAGGTATGACTCCTGCTTCTGCAGGCAACTCTCCATTAGGCCCACTCTGTATAATAATCAAACAACTTCATCAAACATGATCAATGACTAGGCATGCAGGACATTCATTTCATTAATGATTGACACTAGATTGTACCTTTGTCTTTTTGGAATCACCTTCCATTGTGTATGTCTTCCCTGTACCAGTCTGACCATAGGCAAATATAGTGCAATTAAAGCCCTCTAGAACTTCATTTACTATTGGAACTACAGCTTGATCATAAAGATCTTTTTGTTTTGCGGAAGGACCAAAGACCTATAGCATATGGTGAAAGAACATTATGACGAAAGTTGATCCATATAGTTGACCCCAATTAGTAAGATAAGGCTTAGTTGTTGTTGTAGTATATTGGGTTGTCAAAAAAGTTAAGTATAACCATTATGCATTATTGTTGATTAAAGAATGTGATATTCAATGAAGAAGACGGTTGAATATGACTGTATGATTTGGAAAATATTAGAAATTTTAAAATTTCCTTGTTATTCAAGCCATCTTTTATCATTTATAAATTTTCGGATTTATTAGCAAGCCGAAAGCAGAATTTGTGCTCTATAGAATAGGGTCCCCGGCTATGTTGTTAATCTCGGATAGCATTGTGTAGCATCGACCCCCTAAAATGCTAACAGATAGCAGTATAATCCCTAATGCAAAGACTAAAAACCAATGTACAAAGTAAACATAAATACTCAAAATTAAAGAGATCGGCATACTTAATAGTAAAAGAAGCTAAAGTATAAACTAATAAAACTTATGCGGAGAAGCAGAATAAAACGGAATTAAACTAAAAGTAAGAAGATAGGCACAACGATTATTTGTGAACAACAACATAACATTACTCTTCAAATTGAATCCTACCGCTGATACGCTATTCCGCTATAGCAGGGCTATAATACGCTGACTATAGTGTGGTATTGCGTTGGTGTCGGACATAAACACATACAGATATGGTTAAAATCAATAATTCCATTTTTCAAATTACCAAGATAATTCTTGAACGTATTACTCTTCATTCCAATTACTCAATCACAGTCTAACTAAGCGGTGAACGTTGAGGTTTGCATAAGACAATGTGATAATAAAATTACAAAGGATTTAGGGTGAAAAACACCTTATCGAATGTGAAAACTCGGTCGCAATGCTTGCCAGCGATGTTCTGAGATACGGAAACCTCTCGGGTGTAGTCGTTGCATGTAACAACTTGAGGCGCATTGGCACGCAATTCCTCGTCACTGAAAGGTCTGAAGAAGAATAGAAAATAATAACTTAAAAATGAATCGATTACTTGAAGATGAAAAAGTGCAATGATAATGAATACCTGCAGCGAAGTAGGACTTGAACATTAACGCCTTTTTCTTTCGTAGACATGTTAGAATCGAATTGAAGAGAGAAAAATTAGTTGATGATGATGATGAACAAGAGAATTGAGAGGAATGGGTTAAGAGTTCTGGACGAAAGGTATCTTATTTCATGTTTCTAGCGGGAGGTTTTCTTTTTCATTTGAATTCATTTAACAAGTCTCGGATTTCAGATACCACAGACACGCGCTCTCTTTCTGTTCAGGAATGATATAGTACTTACTAAGGGATACCAAATAATATTTAATATAGTGTCATTAATCAATTTTATGATTTTATTAATCAATATTTTATATTTTATTAATCAATTTTGTTTAGTACTAAAAATTATTTTTAATATATCGATGTTTATTAATCAATTTTATAATTTTACTAACCATTTCTTATTTTATTAACCAATTTTATTTATATTAAAAATTATTTTTAATATTTTAGTGTTTCTTAATCAAATTTTTATATTTCATTAACTAACTTTGTTTTACTATAAAAAAATCAATGTTCACACATTATTCGCAGACAATATTCACTTACATGTCATTGTTTATGTACTGTACTGTTTATATCAATATTCATTGTATTTGTAATCAATGACTAAAATGTATAGTAGTTGTAAGAATAGGAAACATAACTTGCAAGAGAAAGATTAATGATGTAATATATGTTATATTTAACATTTTCACACCAATTTTAAAAATGAAATAAACAAGAAGAGAATATTAATTTTACCAAATTATCCTTATCAATCTTTGATGTATTTGAATTAATATTAGTGTTAAAAAATTAAAATTCCACCCAAAAAAATTAATGTAAGTTAAAAGATAATAAATTAAGAATATTAATTAGAGATTATAATAAAAAATAAAAAATGAAAGTTGCATTCATAAGTTAAAGTGATAAGTATTTTAAAACAAATAATTTTTCTAAATACGATATTTATTTTGAGACTTATTTGGAAATGGATGGAGTAATATATATTTTTATGTTTTAAATTATATAATATTTTTATTATTTCACACCGTTCTAAATATGCAGTTAATTCTATAAAATATTATAATTAACTTTACTGAATTTTCTTTTATTTATGAATATTGATGACATGAAGAAAAAAAAGTTATTAAAATTAGAAGAAGAGAATAATAAATAGTAGTAGAAGATAATAGAAAGCCATTAATATTGAATTACAATTGAGTTTTTTTTTTTTTAATTGACTTATATTCTGGATATAAAGAGTAATGTTGAGTTGATAATTTATTTATTATTATTTTTATAATTTATGTATTCTTTGTCAAGATTAACATTATAAATTATTATTATTATAGTAAAAAATAATGATATTATTATTATTACAAATTAAAAATAAACATAGGTATGTCTGTTTTACTAAAAATGGTCATATTTACTAATTTTTAACATCCCTTAAAGAGTGAGATGATATGTTAAAAATAAGCTTTTGTGAGAGTTTGAACTTTGGATTAATGATTTACAATTATGTAATTCAAATAATGTATATCAAACTAATATATATCAATTGAACTATCTCAGTATCTTTCTAATAATTTAATATTATTTTATTAAATCTTTTTATCATGACACAAAATGGTTTATCATATGTAGTGAATAATATAATATTTATTATATAAAAAAAATTATATTTTGAAGTATAAAATTAATGAAAAAAATATTAATAAAAATGTAAATTGGATAAATTCAAAATATTGAATAAGTATTAGTATGAAATATTTTGTATACGATGAGATATATCAATTGATTATTGAATTAACCATGTGAAAATTAAATTTAACGTTTTAATTATTATAATATTTATTTATATTTATGTAATAATGTAAACAAGTTATTAATATTTATAAATCGTATATTTTTTCGAAAATATATAACTTATATTATAACTTATATACAATATGAATAAAAAACTAATACATAGGAATCATTTATAATTATTAAATTTTAAATGAAATAATTAAATAAAGAAAACGTGATAATGAGTAGTTACTTATTCTTTATTTCTTGATGTAGAAATTAAGAAATGTTTATTTTTTAGATGCATGTACACTTTACATTTTTAATATTGGTGGAAGTGATTATTTGACATGAACATTAATAGAAGTAGTTACGAAAATTTATTCAAATTTATTGGTAGAAGTTGGAGCTCGTATATTCAGAATCTGATCATGACTTTCATCATAATAATTCTTTGGAAAACTTGACACATAAGAAATGATATCAAATTTTAAAATGGTAACATTGGCTTTGATAAAAATTGATCTGACCTGATCAGGAGAGACCTTCTAGACAAGCGCAACTTCTGTTGTTGGAGGAGAGGATAGGGGTGTACCTGCAAGGTACTCCGATGCCAAAGTAAGAATAGGAAACAAAGTGAGAGCAAGTACAGAAAAGATAAGTGGGAATAGAATACTCGACAGTCTAGTGAAAAGGGGTATTTATAATGTGCCTCCAACGTTGGGTCAAGGTCCTCTTTGTGGGTTGGATCAGCTAGGCCCACGATGGGGACTGTCAGGGTCTGCGAAGAAGCAGTCAAGACCTAGCATGTGGTCTTTGACCTGGTTCAACCGCCCCCGTGAATCCAGGAGGTGAGATTATTGCGGGGGAGGCAGTTGGCTGAGGAACTGGAGAGCACGTGGGGAATGATCTCCCCACGCCCATCAATTAATGGGCCTTGGACTTCAGCCCACTGGATTGGGTCGTGTCCGACACGCCTAGTGTCTCCTGGTGCCAGGCCTAGTCTAGAACATGAGCCCCAAAGTCATAACTCCAATATGGAGTGATGACTAAAGGATGAGATGATGTCGGGAAGGTCGCGCGAGTCGATCCAACGATCTTAGTTGCGAAGGGATTTTGTGTCGACGAAAGATGTCTGCTCCAGGCCCGTCGTGGAGTATTGTTTGGTTACGGCAGGCACACGTTCTCATTGCTTTTTCCTGGTAGTTTATGGTTGTCGGTGAGGGGGCGTGCCCGGTGTTTTGGGAAATGGAAATTCTGGCCTTTGGGGAACTCAAGGGTGACGCGTGTCTATCCCTTCGTTTTTCGTGTCATGATGGCAATTAATGCCAGACTCCTCGTTTCCAACGTGGCGGCCCATTAATTTCCCTAATTGCCTAGGGGAATCTAGGCAGCCTAGGCAATGATGGCCTAGGTGTGCTTCCCTGTGCGAGGACTATAAGAGGAATTTGTGGGCTAACTTCCCCTCACTTCACTTTTTCGCTTCCCAAATCTTCCAAGTCCTTCACCGAAAATTCTCTGCTCCCACCGGGAAATTCTTTCCTCTGTCGTCGCCGTTACCAGAAGGTTTCCCTCGACGTCGTACACCTCAAGTAAGTTCTTTTCTTTTTATTTCACAACAGTATATTTCTCTTTCTTTTTCCGGTGGCTATTTAACGGTTTAGTCAAGGTGGCCTCTCCTCGAGGTGTACGCACGAATTTTCCGATAAATCTGCCGGTCAGTGCATGAGTTTTCCGACGGAAATTCATCGGAATCAATCGAGGAAGGCTCTCCTCGTGAGCTAGTCATGGATTTTCCGATGAATCTATTGTTCAGCGTATGAATTTTTGGTTGACATTCATCAAAGTCAGTCGAGGAGGCTTCTCCTCGTGAGCTCTCCTATTTCATTATCCATTCTTCGAACATATCTTTCCCCGACGTCGTTCCTCGCCCTTTCACTTGAACTATGATGGAAGCATGGATTTGATATGACATCAAATTCACCAGTTTCCTCTACTTTTCAAGTAAAGATGGACCAACGCGAAGTGGATGACGATATGCCTGACGTCAACGTTGAGGATCATGCGGTCGCTGCCTACATCGCGGCTGACTTGTCATGGGTCGGGGAGGTCGGAGACGGGTTCCTTATTTGTGGCGTATCCTCGGAGTGCATACACTGTCTTGGAGGACTTGGCCCCGGGGCTCTCATAATTAGGATTGTTTCGCTCCCCGTCCTCGACAGCGGATCTGATCGGTGTTTAGGGGAACGTGATTCCCCTTGTACGAGTTTTCTTTCAAGGAGGTTAGTCTTCATCTCCCCTTCACCAGATTCCAGGTGGGCGTTTTTAGGTGGCTCGATTTGGTCCCCCTCGTAGTTCTATCCTAACGCCATTATGTTCGTCCGTGTGTTCGAGCTGGTGTGTCAACACCTGGATATTGGTTGTACGTTGCCCTTGTTCTTTCGGGTCTTCCATCTACAATGCTCGTCTGTGCACAAGAGGCACAATTGGGTTTCGTTTAAGCAGTCGAGGAGCCTGTTCAAAACTTACGTTGACTCTTGTAATACCCCGTATTTAATTAAGTGTTCTGGATAATATTAAATGGACTCAATTGGATTCTAGTATGCTCCAAGAATTTATTTGTTGATATAATTAGAAATAATTGTTGAACTCAGAGTTAATTGATTAATATTATTTGACCCTGAGGTTTTATTAATTGGTATATTAGAGATATTTTCGGTAACTCTAATAATTGATCTTTTGGCATGGGACGATAAATATCAATTGAAGATATTTTTATATCAATGTATTATATAATAATAAGTATTATATATATATATATATATATATATATATATATATATATATATATATATATATATATATTAAGGAAAAGGAAGGAAAGGAAAATTATAAGAGAACATCGGTAAGAGAAGAGAAGAGAAAAGAAGAGAAAATGAGAGAAAGAAGAGAAAGAAAACCTAAGAAGATGAAAAAGCTTGGATCATCAATCTTTTTCATCAATCTTCATCAAACTCCTCTTCATTTGCAATGTGGGTTCTATATAGAAGCTTTAAGTTCTAGAGTTAGAGATGATTTTAACTTAAGTTAGGTTTTGTGATAAAAATGCTTAAAGTGCAAATTGTAACACCCCCTTTCTATACCCCAAATAAGCAATTAAATCATTTAGACACATATTAAAAATTTCATCAGAGTATATTTGAAACACGATATAAAAGAGCAATGCCACATTATACTTGAAATTGAAATCCTACAACACCTGCTCAGTAAAGATATGCAACAAACGGGGTAACTTGCACACACAAGGATTCCATCCTTACACCCGTATTCATTTAATTCAAATAACAGCGGAAACCACACAACAATTTCAAACTTATATACTTATCATAAATATATCCACAAGTTTGAATCACTAAGATAATTCCATGTTTACATAGAACATCTATCATCAAAATACATATACAAATGTATTCACAAAAAGGCATCAAGCCAACCCTAGCTACCCAGTGCTACATATCAGAGCCGACCGACCAAAAGATGAAGACGGGCTTCACAAAAATACCATCCAGCAACCTACTCTGCAATGCCTCATAGAGCATCATAAAACAACAGAAGGGTGAGAAACATTATCATAGTAACATTGCATATAATTATATATCTCAACATATAAAATGCACATAAAACATATTCTCACCATAAATCATTCATTATCACATATACACATCGTAACATGTACATCAATACCAATCAAACATATTAATTACGCACAATTTACCAATTCACATAAACTTATATTATTTATGTTTATTCCTCAACTTTATTCATTCCGCATAAACATACGTCTAGCTATGTTTAATCACACATATACATTACAAATGTATAAATCACATACATATACATATATCAAACATGCATATATACAAACAAGTATGTTTCATCACACATACTATCATCTCCATAATACTCCAAATAAACATATGCACATTCATGTTTATTTATGCATATCATAATTAAGATGATAAAATGCAACTCATAGAGACCGACACTCGACTCTATGCAGATGCAATGCGGTACCGACTCAACATTTCAGTAGGTTCACTCAAGAACCAAATGGAATCATCGCTTGTTACCTAAAGTAAGTCCCCGTCGGGCACACGATGTTCCCCATTGCTCACACCCAACATGGGCACACAATGTTTATGGATTGCTCACACCCCACACGGGCACACAATCTGATTGCTCACACCCCACACGGGCACACAATCAATGTGAATAAATCACTCATCGCTCACACCTCACACGGGCACACGATGTTTCTGGATTGCTCACACCCCACATGGACACACAATCCAATCGTTCACACCCCACATGGGCACACGATCTTGTTGTAGTCATCGCTCACACTCCACATGAGCACACGATGCTACAACGGATTCACAAAGAATCCCACGACACAAGAATGCATACATTATGCTTTACATGCTAAATGAGACACAACATTCTTGAAAATGCATACATTATTCACAACATAATTATGCACTCAACTCATTCAATTAACATACATTTGCACACAATTCAAGCAATGTATTCATTTGCCAACGGCCACAACATCACCTTGGACTCATAATTCCATAATTAACTTATTTACGTTTTATCAGAAAAGTCAGGTGAAAGTCGGTTAAATATTACATTTCTTAGCATCATTAGTTTCTACACGTTTCTAGCTTCGAATCGATATAAATAACACTAAAAACGGATACCCGAAACTAAAGCTACGGATTAAAACACAATTTTCTCAAAAACCTACAGGGTCGCTGAGCGCCCTCTCGCTCGCTGAGCGAGAATTCCCCTGGAACTTTCGCTGAGCGAAGGATAGCTCGCTGAGCGACCACTGCAATTTCCAGAATTTCTCAGCTTTATGACAGTCAACCTAAACCCATCCAAACCTCCAAAATACTTCCATAAACATGATCAACAACATATTCTAGCTATCATACTTCGATTACAATGATTTCTAACCGGTTAATCCACTAATTTCTCACATTTTCTCGAAAACCCTAACTATTCATCTTCTATAAACTCCCATCAAAACTAAAACTCAACCAATCAAACACATACATAATCATACACAATATCAAGATAACAATCCTTATCACCCTTACCCGATTATTTCGTCTACGCGGAGCAATCTTGATCAAAACCTAGCTTTTTCCTCTTTTTCTCTTCTCTTTTCTCTTCTCTTCCTTTCTTTCTTCTATTTTTCTTTCTATTTCCTTTTCTTTCTCTTTCTCCTAACTTATACTCTTTTCTCTCTATTTTCTATTCTTTCTCTCACTAACTATTTTCTCCCCCAAATATCATTTTTCTCACAAAAATATAATTCCATCTAATTCTAACTTATCACTAATTAGTAAATGTCTAAAATACCCTCTTATCCAATTTTACCCGAAAATTCACAAAACGGTAAAATCACATATCACACCGACATATCACATTAATTCCTCAACATATCATATCATCATGATAATTTCACAAATAAAACAATTACCATACAAATAAAATAAAAGACTCCACAAAAATTGGGAAAATCGAATCGGGGCGTCACACAAATCAATGAAATTTAACGGATAAAAATCGATATAATTTGCATAGTATGGTTATAATATGCATGCGATCAATTATTAATACTTGTTTGGTGTTTGGAAATAATCTTGTATGAAAATGGTGGATTTTAGGGGCTTTTGGAAACCCTAAAATGCAAAATGATAATTATAGTTCTATTGTGAATTGTCGGGCGGCGCTTTGAGCGTCGGGCGATGAAGCCTTGACCGTCGGGCGGAAGTAAGATACGATGAGAGAAAAAAATGATTAAGTATCTTGTTATATAACCCCTCAATACCAAACTGCACTCAAAAAATGATACGTGCACCTATTGCAATAAAAAACCAGCTACACTCAAAAACATTAGATACCTTAATATACTACTAATCTTTCTTACACTCAATCTTCATAGAAGGATCCATTAACAAAGAATAAAAATAAGGATAAAGATGATTAACAGTGTCCGGGAATCTCAACAACAATTGTCATTACAAACAAGAATCTCAAATAATTCAATAAGAATGAGAACACAGACAAAGTTCAAAAAATAACCAACTATTTCACCTTTTTTCTATGAATAAAATCCTTGTCATATTTCCTAATAAACAACATTAACATGCCTCAAATGATTTATAATCAAAAGAGCCCATTAATTCATCTTGATGGAGTTCGAAAGTACAATTTTCATATGTGGTTTTAATGATAATGCCACAAGCAAGTCAGATTCAACTCATTTAATTTAATCCTTTTAGCATTAACGTATATTAAACTTCAAAATGATCCAAACATTTAAGGGGTATGGTTGAGAACCCTCCTTGGTATAGGGCACTAGAAACAAGAATGTAAGATCATGAATTTGTTTTAATCTTGGAAGCTTGTTTTGCATCCTTGGGGAAATTTCCAAATATGGTGTACTCCGTGATAGGTGTCATCCACATCACCTTTTGTCCGGCGGTTGCTGGTTTCAACTAGTTATGGACGATCGATCGGTTTCAGATCTAAAACTTAAATTTGACGCAAAACTCAGTTTTATTTTTATAATCCGATTTCGATCGATAAATTTTTGATTTTTAATAAATTTGGATTAATCGGTTTGGCGGTTAAGTTGGGTTGGTTTAATCAGTTTAATATTATTAAAACATTTTAAATTTATTATTAAAAAATATCAATTTTTTAGAATAGAACTAGTTTTTTATTATTAAAAAATATATATAATTACGGAATAATATTTTTTCATTATCATACTTTAAACTATAAATTAAATAATTTTGAAAAATTTTATATTACATATTTTGTAGTTTTTAGAATACACAATACCATCATTAAATTATAAAAATTATAATATTATGTAATATTATAAATCCCATTTTTATAATGAGTCAATCATATAATAATAAAAATAAATAAAATATATATTAATTAAAATAAAATATATATTAATTAAATTTAATGGATTTCGATTTTTATCGGATTAAAAATAAATATGTGAGCCCGACCCAAACAGTTTAGGGACCCTAATCTATTCTGAAATCAAGCCCCTATTAGATGAAAACACAACAGATTAAAAAAAATCATACTTCATATATAAATTGAAAATAGAATTAAATATATAGAATGAAAAAATTATAGAAATATTATGTAAAAATTTGGTTCGTTGAAGTTTAGTTTTTCACATTTTTTTACTCTTATGATTCTCTATTTAAAAGAAATTTCATACCATTTAATGAAAGATAATAATTCTTTGAACAATTTTGATAATGTTAATAACAAAATGTTTTAGTTAATAATGTAAAAAAAAAAGTGTTTTAGTTAATAAATAACCGATAATGTTAAATTACAAAATATAAACTATAATTCAAGATATCACGGCTACTACGCCAATTTAGTTAATGTCTCAATTTACAATGAAAATCTAAATTAATAAAAAACTTGTAAAAAATCTTTTAAATCAACTAAATTAATTTATTAATTTATCATATTTAATAATATTTTAAGTTAAGAAAAAAGTACATTTATTAAAGTTTTAAAACATTATTAATAATACGTACAATATTTCTTCATAAATAAATTAATAATAAATGAGTTTGTCATATAATTAATCTTTAGCTATTTAAATATTACACTCAATAAAATATTATTGACTAAATATCTTTTTTGGACATCTTTTTTGGATATTTAATTTTATCTCAGAATTTATTTTGTTCCCTTAACTTTATAAAGTATCATATTGATCCTTTAACTTTTTAATTTTGAATTTTTTCGTCGCTAATAAGACTAATGACTAATATGGAACGTTTTGAAGAGTTAAAAGATCAATATGATATTTTTGTAAGTTAAGGGACCAAAATGAACCTGAGGTAAAATTAAAGGACAAAAAAATGTATTTTGCCAATATTATAATTTAAAATAAAATTTAAAGAATTTGAAATAAACAAAAGTTAAAAGATCTTTAAGTTGTAATAAATTTAATTTAATAATTTATATTCAAATTATATATAATCTAATTTATATTCATATTATATAATTTAAAAAAATGAATTGATTGAGTTGATTGTGTACCTATACAATAAATAATTCAAAACGATTTTAGATTGTAGCATAGCTTTCCTTAATAATTAAAATAATAGGAAACATAAATAAAAAGCATGGACATGAGAACTGAACCCCAAAGTATCAATAACCGCTTGGTTGTAGTTAAGGGTGAAAATAGACTGAGTCAAGTTAGGCTTTGTCAAATTTAAGTCTGACCTTTCAATAAAAATTGAAGTCTAAGTCTGATCTGCCAAAAAGATTGAAGCTTAAATCTGGTTTGTAGTCTGTCATAAACTTATTTTTAGGTCTGAGTCTGATATTTTCTAAGGCCTGATTAGTCTGTTAGCCTATATAAAAACATGTTATTTTAGACATATATAAATAAGCAATTAAAATAATGTTTAAATAAATTAATAAACTAAAAAATCAATGAGACAAAATTTATTTGCATTGACTTTTTTTTTAACTTATCTATTAGCATAAGTTTTGTGACACTATTTGATTAAGATAATTTATGAAAATAACTTATAACATTGTTCATAAGGTGTTTTCATCTTATTTTCATAAGTTCTCCAAAATAACCAATTTTTATTTATGTATTTTAGTTCAAAGTACAAAATATAACATAATGATGATAAAAAAAGAGTTAATAGTTATTTTGCCCATGCCATATGGACGAGGTTTGAAAAACCTTCCTTTTAAAAAAAAGTTTAGATTTCTCTCTGACATTTGAAGATTTCACTGTTTTGACCCTTTTTGAAATCCAATCAGTTGAAATTCAGTGTTTTAAAAATCGGATCGGACCGGTCGAACCGGGAACCGGCCTGGTTCGAATGTTGGATCTCTTATATCATTGAACCGGTAAAAACCGATGTAAACCGGGAAAACCTGAAAAATCGGCGGTTTGATTGCATTTTTTTAAATTATTATTATTTATTTTAATTAAAAAATTAAAATAAAAAATAAAATAAAATAAATAGAATAAAAATTAAAATTAAAATTAAAATAAAAAATGAAATAAATGAAATAAAAAATAAAATAAAAATAAAAAAATAAAAAATAAAACATAATAATGATATTATTGACGATGAAACTATTGCGGATGCTGTTGATTTAACTGGAGATTATTTTAATATTAAAGAAGGAGATCTCAATATTGAAACAATTTTCCCTCGTTTGAACTAAATTTGATACACAAGTTATTTTGTTATAAATAATTTAATTAAATTATGTTGCAATTAGACTTTGTTTGCAATTAGATTTTTTAATTTTATACTATTTTGTTAAGTGTGATACCTTTGTGTAAAATTTGAATTTAAATGATGAACTTGTGAATTTATAATATGATATTTTAGAAAAAAATTAGTGTTAGTTATATTTTGTAGAGACCAAATCATCCTGTTTGACCAATTATATACCTATATAGTTTTTTATGAAGACCGATCTATTTAACCGAGTTATTTGATTTAATCTGATTTGGTCATGTGGTTCGACCAGTGACCCAGTAGTTCAACCAATAAACCATTGACCAATGCCTTCACCGGTTTGATGACCGGTCCAATTTTTAAAACACTGAGTTGAATATATGACATGTCAATATTTTTTTTAATTATTATTATTATTTTAATTACGTGGATGATTAGTTGGCATTTTTTATTACTATTTAATTTTTAATTACATGTGGCATTTTTAATTTGTTTATAAATATTTGTTTAATTTTATTTATTTTCTTCGTATTTTTTTATTTTTAATTTAATAGTGTTTTTTAAAATTGTAATTTTAAAAACTATTTTAAAATTATTTTAATTTTGCAATGTAGCATATCACTTCTTATGTATAACCTCCTATAACATTTCACTCCTACAACTCTAACGATGTGGAAATAAATTGCTACTACCACTCAAGAATCACTCATGAACACCACTCTTCGTCCGCATGAACACCACTCTTCATTTACTAGAAAGTAAATTAATTTCAGAAAAACCAATATTCAACAATTCTCATACATAGAATAGAGTACACAACACACAACACATTTAAGAAACAACAACAACCAACAACAGAGTCAATTGCATGGGAAAGGTTAAAGATTTAAGCATGTTGAAATTCTGTCTCATTCCTTTTCATTGATGGAAATGGTTCAATCACCTCAGCAATGTTTGCATCAAACTTAATTAAGATGGAAAGAGACTCACTTAATATTTAATATAACACGTTGCTTGAATATTAAGAGCACTACAAACCTCCATCAAGTAGCAGTGATGTTAGTTTATAATACATGAAAACATGAAAACATGGAAGTGATGCCTCACATGTAAGCATGTTGTAATAATTTAGAATGAAAACATGGAAGTGATGTTAGTTTATAATACATGGAAGTGATATTAGTTCAATCAACCAAGTTGAACAAATTAGCATAATGTAAAAGGAAACAAAAATCAAAAGAGAGATTTCGTGTGGCACTTTTATAGCATACTTTATGCTTTCTTATGTGCTTTATCAAATTGGAATTAAGCTGTTAGAATTATTAAACATGAATTAGCTATGTTGTTAGAATTGTTGTCTTGGTTTTCATTAAATATTGCAGTGGGATTCATGAACCATTTATTTTGATTGTTCAAATTAGTTAACAGAATGCTAAAGATGGAAATGGTGGAAAATCTGAGATGAATTTAATCTCACATCGGTTGGTTCAAAGTAGAATTTAGTCTTTATATTAGTTACTAGTGCACTAGAGTACAAATGAAAAATGCATGGGTCAAAAAGAGTGGAGATGCCAATGGACTTATGGTTGGAATGACCTAATTAAAATTATTTTTATAAACTAATAAAATAGTTTAAGAAAATATTAAATTAAAAATAAAAATAATACAAAAAAATAAATAAAATAAAAAATAAAAAATATTTAAATAAAAAAATGCTACATGTAATTTAAATAATAATAATAATAAATGATAACTTATCATCCACGTAATTAAAAATAATAATAATAATAAATTTATAAAAAAAATATTTCCACGTTCTGCTAACTGGATTTCAAGAGGGATCAAAACAATTATTTATCCCAAAAAAAGCTTAGGGGATTTTTCAAACCTCGCCTATATGGCAGGGGTAAAATAGTTATTATCCCTAAAAAAATATTTATATTTATTTAGATAGGTCGGTCTGTTGGATTTAAAAGACTTTTTTCATGGTTTGTGACCTAACTTTTTAACTAAATAGGCTTATAAAATAACATAGGCCTTTTCTATTCAAGAAAAAAGCTTTACCTGGTCTAAGTCTATGTAGGCCTAGGTCGTACGTCCCTGTTATCGGTTTGACCTATTTCCACCATAGTTATAGTATAACAATTGAGTAAAGTTAACAGAAATAATATATAATATTTAATTGTAAATTTATATTAGGCCCACCAGTTAAATTTGGAGGCCCTGTATGGTGGCACTCCTTACACACCTACAAGATCTGCCTTGAATACAACCTTATACTATCTAAATTAAACAATCGAATCAACCTGACATCCGATCCGATTTATTTATACAAAAAGACAATGGTTCGATCTATTTCAATCAATCGATTCAAATTTATCCACCACTAATTTTAACAAAGAGGACTCTTGGTGATTGCAATTCAGTTACTACAAGTCTACAACCTCATCAGAAAACACTAGGTTGACTGAGGGTCTCTTGTATTTTTAACTTGGGGTGTCCCATTGAACACATGTTTTTATTACTAATCAATTAGTTAAATTGAATATTATTTTTAATATTTTTAAATAAAAATAAAAATAATTATAATATTTTAGTTAATTTTTTAATGAAAAACATATATAAAACATTGGTGTATTTTATAAATTTAAAAGGATATTATATATTTTAGAAAAATACTTTACATTCAATTTATAAAAATATATGGGACAAATTGATAATCATTAAAAAAATACTTAATAAATATTTGTGATTGACACACTATAAAATTATAAAATAAATATTATAAAAATATGGGATACATGTTTATCTTTGATACATAAAAAAGTGTTAAGAAAAATATGTGTCCCCAATTAATATAAATTACCAAATATATATTAAAAAAAGATGAGACAAATATTTATTACTGATCATAAATAAAATATGATAAATATTTGTGATTAGTTAATTAAATAAACGTGGAAAATATATTTTACAAAAATACATCTAACATGTATAAAAAAACCGTGACAAATACAATTTTAGATTTAGATTAAAAGGACATATAATATGCTTTAAATTTGTTTAAGTTAATCCTGACAAGTTAATACATACATTTAATTGTTTAAGTTAATTCTGACAAGTTAATAGATGCATTTAAAACTGAACCATGATGATGCTGATAATCACTATATTTACATGTTAAGTAGATGATGTGACATAGGATTTATTAAAATTTTGGTTTTATTGCACTTTTAGTTCGTTATTTAAAAAATTATAATCTTTTAGTTTATTTTTTAATTTTTTTTCCAGCTTTTTGGTCATTTTAACGGTAAGTTTTTGGGATTTTTATTAGTCCCCATATATTTTGATTATGTAGCGCTATTAATACTGAGATGACAGTGAACCTCAATTGCCATGTCATCTAATTAATTTTCATGTCATTTTTACTAAACATTTTATTATTTTTTACTAAACATTTTATTAGAAAAATAAAAATAAAATATTGTATTTGTATTAAATAATGAATCTTAACTCAACAATGTTCATCCCTTTCTTTTTTCTCCAGAATAACATTATTCTTCTCACCTTCTCACGTAATCTTCTCCACACCCAAGCAAAAATGTCAAGATTTTCTCAAGCATCTATTCGCAACAAAGCTCAATTGAGCTTCAAATCAAATTGAGGTGAATGTTGTTGCGGTCTTGATGCTCCACTGATGACTTCATGGACAAAATCTAACTCGGGACAACAATTTTATGATTGTGGAATGTACAAGGTATTTTTCTTAAGATCTATCACAATTCATTTCTCCATCCACGAATTCCCAACTTATATATGTTGTTGTTGCTTGTAGGTTATGGGACAAAAAAGATGTAGTCATTTTGTTTGGTATGACGAAGAGATGAACGAAAGAGCGGAAGAATTGATTACAACTTTGCAAGAAAAATTAAGCCTTGAGAAGAAAAATGTTACTGAAGGCAAGGTCAAAGAGGAAGAGTTGAAGATGAAGATCAAGTTCCTTAATATGCGACTGAATTTTTTTGTGTTATTAGATTTGTATTGTTATTAGGTTTAGTTATAACCAGTGTAATGAAGTAGTTTGTAATGTTATTAGCTTTGTACTATTATTATGTTTATAACCTATGTTTCATTTATGAATGATAATTTTTTTTATAATTGATGAATGAGACTAGTTGTTCTGTATATGTTGATAACTTGTCATTAAGTTTGTAGAAAACAGAAGGTAGGTACAAAAACATTGTAGATAAATGAAATAGAAGGTACATAAACATTATAGATAACATAAACTTGTAGATATCATAAATTTGTTCCATTACTTCAACATGATAACATCAGTACATTATAGATAACAAAGACAAAATAAAAATAAAAGGTACATAAACCACAAAATGACATAACATTGTTCCATTACTTTATAAAACCTAATTAGTATAAAATGACATAACGTTGACCCTAAATTGAACTACTCTTGAGTAGATTGTGGGGCCTGTGATTAATTTCCAATTTTTGCTGCTTTGGTCTTCTTTCCACCTTTTGTTTCAATTTTCAGCCTCTTTCCATGCAACTCCTTTTGTTATGTCCCAAGGCACCACATTTATGACATCTCACAATGGTAAGCTTCCTAGGGAGAACATTGGGATTTATTGGTTCATCATTCACTTTATTTCTCATTTTCTTTGGTCTCCCAATAGCCCTTCTAAGCACTGGTGGATTGATTGGGACCTGAACCTCCAAGAAAGGCCATAGTTGGGGCCCATTTGTGGGTAGATTATATGAGAGTAACTGCTAATAAAAACAGACTTCATGCATAACAAATCAACAATATTAGTTTAAGTCATAATATGCAAATATATAATGGATTAAGTTATAATCAACAGACCAGTAATAATCAGAGACATAGTCCTCATGCTTTTTCTTGTTTTTGCCATATACATGAAATGACATGACTACAAGGAATACCAGTCAAATTCCATTTTCTTCAAGCACATATATGTTATTTAAGATCTACAGAATATGTTTCTAGGCCATTGGTGACACCAAAAATTGCAAATTCATCATCTCCATGCCAGGCGTGTGTCCAACTTTCTGCATGTTTTTTGTTCTTCTCAAGTATCAACTGAATTCTATGGCATATATCACCAATGTATGAGTTCATTAACTCCTTTTGGCTAATAATACTCTTAGTCAAGTAGTGTTTAATACCCTCCAGCAAAGTAATTATGGGCTTATCCCTACATTCTATGATTTCTAGGGCTTGCACATATTATTAACTTGGAGATCACACTTGAGTATGTTTTGAAATGTGACCTGGTGTTCGCTTGTGATTTTGGCGAACAACCTCTGGTTTACCAATTCCTTGGAACTGGGTTACTTGCAGGACCAACCACACAAGTCCTAGGACACATGTGCTAAATTCTTGGGATTTGTTTCTTAATATACAAGTCTTACTAGTTTTTTGTAAGTCTGTCAAACGATCTCTAATGAAATTGTTCTTGTTTATATCAAAGTGTGGATATGTTTGTATTATAAAACTAACAGAACTTGAAGTTTGCATTAAAAGATTTCTGGAATGTAAATTTGCTTGAAAGTAAATTGCTTGAAAAATGACTGAAAGCATAAACTTGAACAAGAAATAAAGGAAATCTAAATTTTATAACTGAAATATAAATGGTGTTTACACGTACATTTCCCAGATAATTCTCTTTTCTCTTACACACGAGTATTAGAGTAACTTTTACAGGAATGTTGTACAGAATTTCACACACTTTAAACAAAGCAAAGTTATCCTATTTATATACAAATAAAATAACCGTCGAATAATGGTCAACTCCTAAGAATTCGCCACTTGGCGTTCTGCATGCTACTAATCTCTAGAAATCCTCCATGTATCTTCTACCAAGCGAGGCCGTTATTTGTATTAAAACTGCCCTTTAACTGGTGAAGAGACGTATCTTCTCGTCACGTCGAACTCATTTGAAATTCAAATATAGTCATAACGTCTCCTTCGTCGAATTCTTGCCTTCATATCCCTTGTCGAAAACACAAGAAGACTTCTTCATAATGATGTGAAGAACTTTTAGCTGGCATCTTAACCGCTCCTTCGACAGACATCCCTTTGTTATATCATGAACCAAATCATCACAAACCTTCTCAAGATTCTGAACATGTTTGGAAGAAAGAGTGATCCTAATATGTCAAATATCTTCACAGCTACGCACATCATTGTTCAAAGTACAGTGAAATGAGAAGTGCTGAGAAACTTCAATGTCGAATAATGGTGACTTGTGAAAGAATAGCTGACGAAGCTACCAGCTGCTAAGGCTCTTATTTATTAAAAACCCTGGTGTCGGAATTATGTGTATACACCTGGTCCATAAGTGTGCAGGGATATCAAACATATCCTTCCAAGAAACTTCCTTCAGAGCCTTTAACCTCTGCATTTCCCTCTCCCAAGATGGAATGGTTGTAGACCTTGCAACACTCCACGTTGCCTCTTTTAATTAGTCCTGGATGCTTCTTCTTCCAATTTCCATATATATTTTTCACACAATCTTTGATCCACATGTTGACTTACACTTTGAACAACTGGTACTAGACCTAAAGTGATGAACTCAAATTAGTATATCATCATAGTGTATAAATTCAAATCAATATGAATAAGTAATACAAACCTTTTGCTCATCAGAAATGAAGGAATAATGCATGTGGTTGATTTCCAATAAGTCTTCAAGGAGAAGATAAATGAACCACTCCCAAGATGATCTTCGTTCTCCATTGTTAGTATGCTTTTGTGCCCTTTGTGCTTGGAACTGGTCTGAAAAGAGAATGAACTAGGGTTCGTGTGAAAGTGAAGAATAGGAAAATCTAATTTTATTAAGACTTTTCTATTTTTATTTTAGATGTAATAAAATATTATAATTTAAGATGCCATGGAAATTAATTAGATGATATGACAATTGAGGTCTAATGCCATCTCAGCATTAATAGCGCAACATAATCAAAACATGTGGGGGACTAACAAAAATCCCAAAAACTTACAACTAAAGGGATCAAAAAATTGAAAAAAATTAAAAGGGGGACTAAAACGTTATAATTTTGTAAATAGGGGGTCTAAAAATGCAATTAAGCCTAAAATTTTCTATTATTCACGTAATTTATAAATAAATTATTAATTAAGTTTTTTTTTTTTTTTAAAAAACATATGGAAATTAATTAATAGAAATTTTAAAAACATGCTAATTGAGTTTAGATTGAAGGCCAGAACATTTCTCCATCCAAGCTTTTATATGACATTGTGTATGATATATACAATCAAATTAAACATAATCCACACTATGTGAGACTTTTTCTGCAAGAAGTTCAATGCAATAGATAGGATATTCAATTAATTATATGTAGCTCATGCAACTTTCACTGATTTTGTTACCTCGGTAACATTTATAACTTTCTTTTGAGAGATTATAAAAAAAAACTTTCTATTGAGAAATTTTAAGAGATTTTTCAATTTTCTGCAAAATAAGGGAACAATTAAGGTAGACTTACTTTAAAACTTTTGAAATTAAAGCTGGTGGGATGGAGAAATGGTTGGCCGCCCAATTAGTATGTTTTTAAAAATTTTATTAATTAATTTTAATATGATTTTCTTAAAATTAATACAAAAATAATTAATAATTTATTTATAAAATAATGTGGATGATAAAAAAATAATAATAAATCTTATGACACATCATAAAAAAAACAAATATTAAAATTTTTTACACCCACGTCAAAATTGAGAATGGAAGACCAAAACTTTTTAAAAACAAAATAGAAAGACTAATTTCGTCAACAAAGCATAATAAATGGACCAAAATTGTAATTTAGTCTATTGTTGAATTTAAACTACATTATTCTTTATTGTTCCATTCAAGAACTAGAGATAGGTGATAAAGTGATGGAATTGAGGTCAAATATGATGGATCAAACTTTTGATACGGTGAGGAGGAGGTGGACCTGCAAGGTTAGCATTACAACGCCTAAGTAAGTAAACGAGTAAAAAGTACATTTAAAGTGAGAATTTATTTAATAACGGAAATGATGTGATATGGTCTTTACATAGTATAGGCGGTTAAAAACGTCCACATGAGATTCAATATTTTAGGTTAGTTGTCGTTCGATTAAATTCAACACTGAAAGATGTGATAGAGAGTGTGATTATGCTTTAGATGAACTTTGGTTTGGAAAAAAAATTTGTATTTGTATCAATCATGTTCTTCTAATTACAATAATTTATTTTATGTATTGAAAACCTCTTGACAAGGGCAAGTTGCAAATCAGAACCCGAAGGCGACAAGAGACAACTATGTTGCATGAGTGGATTAAGAGACGCTGGACATCATTTCTACCTTCATCGGTGAAGGAAGCCTAAATCACGCCTTTACTAAAGTAGGTCCCTCCTTAAATTAGGGAGTGTTTCCTCCTGAAAATGATGTGAGGGTTTGTATCAAGTATGATGGGTGTATCATCCCTCTTCATGAATATTTGTTTTGCTTGATAGACTTTTGCTTCCCCTTTAACGAATTTGAGTTGTGCGTTCTAATTAATTTAGTTATTTATCCTTCACAATTGCACCCGGTGAGACTGGACTTATATTAAAGTGCTCTAAAGCTTGTGTGGATATAAAAAAGGTGTGTCAACTCTAACAATATTCTTCCACCTCACTCAAGCTAAATGAAGTTTTGTTGATTTGACTCGGGGTCAGGGTCTGATCTCTCTAAGGATCAAGAAGTTTGAGGTTTATTTAGAGAGCATGAAAAACTTCAAGGACTTATACTACATGGTTATCCTTCAACGAGGTAGCTTATTCGAACATATGCAACATAGACTTCAAATAGTCTTATAAATGTTTGAATAAATTCTCTAAGTTCGGGCTCCTCCAGTGTATTTTCTTGGGGGACATATGCTCTTACATGTATAAGTTGGAAGATATGTCTTAGGAAGAAACTTATATGAAGAGGAAACTTGTATCCTTTTTTGAGTATTTAGGTTTTGACATCGTTTCCCTTTCTAAGGCGATGCCAAGGAAACAAAAGAAGTTGTTCATAAAGACACACTTGTTAGTGGAATCTTCTACAAAAGAGGACGTGTGAGCTATATTTGGTGAGTAATACAGAAGACTTCCTCTTCTCTTTGACACTTCTTGGATGATTATTATTGCCTTATCTTAATTAATCCTTAGTTTTCAGGTGATATGAAATACTACAACATGATGCTTAATATGAATAGGACATATATAGTTGCTCTGTTGCTAATGGTCATGACTGTCGTGTTGGATACTAGAAGAATTATGTGTACAAGGCCCCTTGGTGATCTGATTGCATTTAACTTTCATGTCTCAAACCAGGTAGAAGTCCTATATTCTCTAAACTTATTTGTGAATAAATATGTTCTATGCTTGGTGTGATTAGTAACTAGAGGGAGTTTTGTCACTAGGCATGTTGTCAAGGTGCCTCAGAAGGAAGGGTCGTATATCCGACATCGGAAGTCGGAGCAAGACTTAGGAAAGCTTAGTCCGGGTGTATTCCCAACGCCAATTACATATGCATTACCGCGTTCACTTATGGCCCATCCTAGTTCACATATAGATAAAGAGTTTTCATCTTCTATTTTTGAGGAGGATTGCATATATTTTTCAAGCAAGGTCGAAACTGTTTGTCATGAGGAGTTTGTTGAATTTGCGTAAGAAACTTGTTGAGAGTCAACCATTTTTGCATTTGGTGTTCCCAAAATAGGAGATGTTTTCTTGCCTGGCCATGTCCAGAAGGAAAAAAGTGCTTAAGAAATGCGTCAATGCTCTTACTCTTGTGCGAGACCAATACATAGAGGAGCTCCTAAAGGCGGTCATCGTGTTATCAAAAATAGGAATTGATCTATAGCTCTGATTTGTTGGCCTATAAGGTTAAATCACTCTTGCAAGAGATGAATACGAAGGATAAAGCTTTGACCGCTTCTCGGACAACCCTATCCAAGACCGAAGTTGCTCTTGCTGATAAAAACCAAGCATTCGATAAAAAAAAATTTATGTTTAACTTGGGTATTGTAAACACCCCAAATTTTCCCTCACCCATTCACACCATGGCTTGTGATCATTTCATATGCATAAACTCAATCATAGCATCCCATATCACATTTTTTGTTTCACTGCATAGATTCAAAGTCATCTGCACCTAGGGCTTGTGATCTGAGCAATCCAAGAGCTTCTTGAGCCACTCCAAAGGCCATAAATCACTTCAAAGGGGTCCATGTATGTTCAAACATCATATTATATCCTCTCAAAGTCAAGAATGTCAAAAAATCACAAGAACTGAGAATGGCATGGAAGCAGAGCCAGGTTTGACTGCACAGATGACCTAGAATTAGGGTTTTGGTTTCAAAGGCCATAACTCCAAATTTTTTGGTCATTCTTGTTTCTATTGGTCTCTATATGGTATAGGGAGTATGCATATCAATTTTCATGAAGAAATTCCATGGGGAAGTCATCTGATCAAGAGTTGACTTTTCAAGCAAGTCAGTGCAAAATCAGGGCATCTGAGGCCCCCAGTGACCCAACCAAAGGGTGTTCTTCATCATTTTGATTGTGTATGATCTTTATTTGATCATGGAAGATGTTGGAAGTTCACAAAATTGAAGAATTTCAAGTCTTTTGCAAAGTTGACTTTTTGGGAAAGTTTGACTTTTAATGAAATTGCCATTTTAGGCAACTTTTTCAACCTTTACTTTTTGATTCAAAAAAGCTTCAAATGGAAAAACTTTGGTCATGAAAGTTGTAGAATGGACCATTCCCTTTTCAAAAATTACAAGAACATGACCTAATTAATTTTGGATCAAAAGTTATGGCTTGTCAAAGTTGGCAAAAATCACAAAATTTGAAGTTTTCCACCAAAGAGGCAAAGCTGCAAATTCACTTCTCAAGGCAAATTTAGTTATCAAATGGACTTCGAAACTTCACAACATGATCATAAAAGACCTAAAGTTCAGAATGGGCCAAAAGATCATTCATTTTTGTGGCCTATGGATCAAGATTTTTCATGAGAAGCAAAAGCAAGGCAAGTTGCAAAACTCATCATAGTTTACCATCCACTTGCTTGCTAGCTTGCTGAACCATCCTAGGCATCTCCCCACATCATGCTGCGCAGGACACACCTTTTGTCCTTGGCTAGAAAGTAGCCCATACCTCTCTTACACAACTTTGACATTTTGGCAACTTGAGCCATACCAATCAATAAAGCACACATCACTTCTTCTGACCAATGACAATTGTTTATACAAACCAAAAGCAAGCCAAAGCAACAAGGACACAAGCCTGAAACACTCCATAGCACAACATTCTCATTTTCCACCCCATTTGCAAAAGCATTCGAAACTCATCATACAAGCTACAAACTCACAAACAAACTTCACAGAACATATCACCACATCCTCCTGATCATTTCCCTGCCTTCATTCACCCTTGAAACCCCACATAAGCCAGATACGATTTCTGCCCCCCTTTGAACAGAACTCAAGCAAACTCTCAAACCAACCATTGCAAACTTCAAACAAACCTTGCAAGCTTCTTAGGAGGATCAGTGGAGTAGATTTGAGCCAAAGAAACAGCCTGAAAGCTCTGGAATCGAAAGCTCCATCTCAAGTATCATCCAAGAACATTTTTCCAGAACTTGTGTTTTGAGTTACAAACTGATTCTATGTGATGTGCTGATCATTTTAAGCTTTGAATCATTGAAAATGGTTGCGTGTGTAGGATGTATTTGATCTCTGAAATTTTTGTGTTGTTTTCCGTTTTGATTCGTTCCTCATGTTTCAGTGGAAATGAATGGATTTTGGGGTGGGGTTTAGGTTTAATGATGATTAATGATTGATTCTGGAGAGTTTGGCATGATTTCATGGCATATTGAGAGAGATTGAGAGTTGAGCTGGTCGGAGAAGACGACCGGAACAGTGTTCCGGTCGCCTGAATGTGATTAGGGCAGGATTAGGGCTTAATCATTTAATTAGCAAATTTGAATCTCAGCCCTTGGATGTGGCACCATGTCTTCTCCCGCGCGTGTGAGTTCAAACCATGGCCATTGATTATGTTGACTTTTCCATTTTCAGATTAAATTCATTTTATTTTTCATTTAAATGCATTTCTTTTCTCCATTTTATTTAAAATAGTAAAACAATTTTAAAAATTCTGAATTTTTTTATATAAACTTTTATTAATTTTCAGAAACCAAAAACATTTTCATTTTTATTTTTTGCATTAAAAAATATTTTTAAATCATTTAAAAGTTTATTTTTAATTAATTAATGAGAATTAATTAATTAAAAATACTTTTAGGTATTTAAAAATCACCAAAAAATTCAGGAAACCTTTAAAATCATTTAGAAACATTGTCCAACCCTCAAACCAAATTTCGTTTTTGATCTTGATGCATTTTGACAATTTTCCATGGAATTAATTCATTTTCAAAGCATTATTTTGATCCAAACTCCAAAAAATCATTTCTGCCTAACCATTGAGAGTTGGACTTTGATTCTTTTTGCATTGTGTTTTGCATATCATGTAGTTTGTGAGATTAAATTGGCATGATTTGATCTTTCATTTTCATTTTGTTTGATATTTTTCTTGTTAAGGTACCCTAAAACCCTAGAAATCTTAGGAAATTCATAACCCTAATTAGGTTAAGAGTTAGAACCCCTCCTTTGGGCAGTGAGTTTGTGTAGGGATAGGGTCCTTTTGAATGCATTTTCAATTTTTTATCTTGATGTTTGCTTCTGGTTTTGGTTTTTGTTTGTTGCATTGATCATAAACCCTAATTTGGGCTTCCTTTTGCATCCATCTTGCATTTGCTTGCATACCATGACTTGCCATAGCATTTTGTGCATCCATTTGATTCATTTGACATCTTAAGACATATTGTAAACATGTTTGGTCATTGCATCTTTCATTTGCCATGTTGAATGTCATTTGCATTCCATAACTTTTCATGTATGATCATGGTTCTAAACTTGCTTCATTTGCATCCATAAGTTTGTATGATCATCCCCATGCTTTGTTTCATGTTTGCATCATCTCATAGCATCATTAGCATCATGTATGTGCTTCTGGTTTTGATTTGCATCATGTCATTTCATCTCATCTTGCATTGCATTGCATTTCTTTCACTAACTTTTCAGGTGGTAAGTAACTTTGAGAAGTGAATTTGCCTTCACTTATCACAATTTCTCTTCATCTCTCTTATGCATCATTGCTGCATTTTATCTTGTGTTTGAGATTGAGCTTGCTCATTCTTCTTTTTCTTACTTTCTTTCTTCAAGTGACTTGTCTTCTTAAATGAAGCAAGTTGCTTTGCTTCTCTTTGCTCCATTCATCTGCTTCCTGGTGGTTCCTCTGAAGATGTCTCTTGTAAACCTCACAAACCTTAGGAACTTCCAAGCATGACAATAATTAGGGTTTGATTAGTCCCCCATTAGTTTTAACTTTTGTGTCTCCCTTGTGTCTCTCTTCTCATCTCATAATCAGGGACTAAACCCTAAAGGCTTTAAGGCTTTGTGATTAAGCTTATGCCTGCATCCTTCTATTAGGATGGAGTGTATAACTTTAATCCTAAGTGTTAAACCCTTAATGTGTTTAAATCCTCTAATCAATTCACATAATAACCATCAAGACATCAAGCTTGTAACTTGGGCCTTACATTAGGGTTCTAATTCTTCCTTAACTGGTTAAGAAGGACTAACCCTAATGTTAATGGACAAGTCCTCCTCAAGTTGTCTTACAAACCCTAAAAATCACTTCATCATCATATCATTAAATAAAACCCACTTAACCAAAGGCTTGTTTTGTCATGAGTTTAATCCCTAATCATGGATTAAGTTGAGGAGCTTTCCTCAGCTTAAACTTTCTCATCTATTATCCTTCTATTAGGATGGTGTAATGAGTCTGTTTAATCCCTGATTATGGCTTAATATCATTACTTAACACTAAACAAAAACACCAAAAACATATAAATAATCACAAGTAGGTTAATGATCTTAATCCTACATCATGGTGATTAAGTGTGAGAAGCTGACTTCACACTTAAGGCATTCTCATTACCCCTAATCAGAGGGAAGATGTGATGAGTTTACTAAATCCATTGGTTTAGGCTTAAGCTCATTAATCTATGACAAACTTCAAAAAGCAATAAAAGACTGAAAACAAAAAGACAAACAATAATCGTCTCCTCCGGGATTCTTTTCTCATCTCATTCACTCACAACCGAGAACTTGCTTCTTCCGTCTAATGCAAGACAGTTTGCACCTGAGCCAGACAGGTCATACACCTGAGCATAGGCAAGTAAGCAGTTCACAAGTCAATTCATCTTTCAGTCTCTTTGGGTCGAACTACGGTGTTCTGACTTCCTCATTGCACGAGAGGATACGTAGGCATAACTTAACAGTTATCGAACAAAAACAAAAGTCTCTGTATATTCCCCCTCCTTCTAGCCTTATTCTTTAGCCTCATGATCTTGAGCATCTTATTCCTGTTCTTACACTGACACTTCACATATTTCACTTCACACTTCTTTTACACTGACACCTGTACATCTTTTCCAGCTCTTTGATACACAAATTTCACTGACACTACCCCTTTTAAAACACAAATCTTTTAAGCGTGGATCCCGTCGAGTACGACGGACAATCTGGGTGCTAATACCTTCCCAGGTTGTAACCAACCCCCTTTCTCAGTCTCTCTGGTTCGCAACCGTCTTATCCATGTCTTTTCTTAGGTCTATGCAGCATTACCTTTCCTCCGGGATAAAAATGCCTAGCTGGCGACTCTTTTCTTTTCCAGTGAGTTCACTCCTGTGTGTTCTCATTGTCCTTCTCGCCGACCGTTCGCGCTTGTACCGGGATGCAAATCTTTGGTAGCGACAGCTTGGCGACTCTACTGGGGAACCTTATACTGTAACCAGGGCTTCTGGTTCTTTTTGTGGGTTCCTCCTAGCGCTTGTTTGATTTGTGTTTACTGGGGTGTTATGTGCTATTTGTGTTTGTATTTTTGTTTTACTTATTGCTTTATGTACATTTTGTTTACTGCTTTCTTTATAGCTAAGCACATATCATACTGTCATACTGTGCTGGCTGGATCTGTTTTGTTGCTTTGGTGGGTGGGTGTTCTATTGAGAGTTGAGGTCCTATACCTGGGACCTGAGTGACACCTAGGCTAGAGTGGTTCATGTTCTTTCCCATTCCATTTCGGTCTGGTGCGGGAATATGAAACACGGTTCAGATATGGGTTTCTTCTTGAGAACTCTGTGCTACAGATTTCCTGTAGTGCTAGGGCTATCTGGGAAGCCTGCTAAGTCTGGATGACCTTTAGTATTGACCTTCAGAAACTGAGGTGAATTAGAGGAGGATCTTTTATGGTTATTGTAAACATTGTACCTCCGGGTTAGAAGTGTTTACACTTCTCATAACTGATCCAAGTCTGAGGATCCTTGTTTTAGAACATCACCTGTGAGGGGGTTGGGCTGTTTACAGGTTTGCAGGTACCCTTGACCTCAACATACCCTGTTACTGTGTTTTGATTAAGAGTACTCCATTTTGGAACAGTTCTTGTGATTTTTAAACCTGGACATGTGACTCTTTATTTGAGTCCCCCACCTCGGTTACCGGACTTATGAACCTCCATCTGGATTTCTTGAACATATATGGACCTATATCAAGGCAGTTAATCAGATCCAGCTTGATCACAAACCCTTGCATATCATTTGCATACATCATCATTGCATCATTTTAACATTTGTTTATTTGTTTTTCAGGGTATCCATCATACATTTTGGCTTGGTTTTGACCCCTTCATCAGCATAGACCTATCTTCATCAGTACTTACTTCAGCTATCAGCTACCTGCTTCAGTCACCTGCATCACCAGTCTCAGCCTGTCAGTGGCCCATCTTCTAGTATCAGTCATCACCATCAGCATCAGTTTCAGCTTTTCTTCAGCAACATGGCACCTAAGAAAAGCAACATCTCCTATCATTTCTTTGAGCCTGAGCTAGCTGGCATCAGGAAGGTCCAGGCCCTGATTACTCCAGACCTTATACCACTATTCAGAGAACATTATGGAGGAATCCTTGATGTGGTTATGGATTTGGACCCTTCACAGAGGAGCTTGATTCATACTTGCCTGCAGTTCTATGATCCCCCTCTGAGGTGCTTCACCTTCCAGAATTTTCAGTTGGGACCCTTGTTGGAAGAGTATTCATCACTGATTGGTGTACCTATCAGGGGTGGAGTCCCCTTCAACCCTGAGATGGCTTTCCCTAGTAATGAAGAGGTGGCAAAGGCATTGTATCTGGAACCAGTTCTGATTGGGCAGAATATGACCACCAAGGCTGGAATCTCTGGTCTACACTTGGATTTCTTGACCTCTCAGGCTATTCTGAAGGCCTCCTTGGGAGAGTGGAAGGCAGTCTGTGCATTATTAGCCCTAAGCATATATGGGGTTATATTATTTGCAGATGAGCCTAGGTTTATTAGCAAGAATGCAATCCATCTTTTCATCCTGAGGAACCCAGTACCCACCTTACTGGGAGATCTCTACTACTCTGTTCACCAAAGGAATGAAAAGCAAAGGGGAAGATTAGTGAGCTGCTGTGCTCCTTTGTTCCATACTTGGCTGCTCAAACATTTGCCAAAGACTGATGCATTCTTGAACCCTCACCAGCAGAAGAACTGGGCTAGGAGGCTTGTTGCTCTAACCTCAGATGACATCAGGTGGTGCACTCAGAGCACTAAGGGCAGAGACATCATTACTAGTTGTGGGCAATTTCCCAATGTACCTCTGATAGGAGTGAAGGGTTGCATCAACTACAACCCTCTGCTGTTCAAAAGACAACGGGGCTATGCATTGGTCCACCCTCCTAGAGTACAAGATCTAGCTGAGACCCTTTATTGTGAGATCAAGCCTAATCTGGCTATTGTCAGGCAAGCATCCTGGGCTTGGGACAATGTCCAGACTAAGGGGATGGCTATTCTTGGGAGATGCAACAATGTAGCCTCAGCTCAGTACTATGAGTGGTCTCGTGCCAGGGCCCAAATTTCTGGGATGCCCTTCACCATTGAAGATGTACCTGGACCTTCCACAGCACCACCTCCAGCAACTGTCAGCCTGGAAGAGTTTGAGAAGCTCAAAGAGAGGAATGAGAATTTGTCTGAAGCCTTGAAGAGAACCCTCTGGGAGAGGAGTGATGGTCGTCTGGACATTGAAAGGTTAGAAAAGCTTAAGGTGGAGCATCTAGCCAGGATTGAAAAGTCAGAGGACTACATCAAGAAGTCAAGGGCCGGGGAACAGATTTTGAAGAATGCCTGTAAAGAGGCCCAGCATCAGAAGGCTAGGACTGACCTCTATCTAAAGGAGAGCCAGGCAAGGTGGGTCAGGATCATTGAAGCTCGCACTCAGGAAGATAAGAGAACTCAGGACAAGATTGAGCAGTTGGAGGCTAATGCAAAGGAGCAACAGGAAGCCCTATTAGCAGCCCAGAGGGAGATCTCAGAGTTGAAACTCAGAGCTGGTGTAAAGAGGTCAAAAGACCAAAGCAAACACAAGAAGCTAATCACTTCTATCACTACCAGGAATCTTCTTATCAGGAACCTCACAGAGCATCCAGCTGACCCTGTGACTGAAGCACTCTTGAAGGAGGTCCAGGAGGATGAGTTTGGTCTTGGTGTCTGACTTTTGCTTGTTGTTGCTTTCATTTCATGTACTTTTCTCTTTCTTATGTTGTATTTTGACCCCTCAGAGGGCATGTATTGTAAAAAGAAACAAACTATGTATCTTTCACTTTGTTGTAATATATTCATTAGTTTGTTTCATTTGGATCTCTCTCTCTCTCTCTCCTAAGCAACATCAAACAACATCTTCCTCGGGGTCTGGAAAGGTCAAAACCAAACGCCAAGCCGGATACCTTGGAAACAAATAAGCATACTGCATTGCATACTAACCTTTTGTTCTGTTTTGTAGGTTTTTGTTTTGTTGTTACTAACTCTGTTGTGATCTCAGGAACTATTGCTCGACGTCGGGTGTTCCCACTCAACCGTCCACACAGATATCCCACCCGCAACAACCTTCCAGGCATACAAATGGACCAAGTACAGCAGGACCTTACAGAGGTCAGGACTCAAATGGCCAACGAGAGGCTAGAAATGAGAAATCAGATGACTCAGTTTATGGAGGTGATGAATGGATTGGCACAAAGCCAAGAGAGATTAAGGGCCTTAGTAGAGAGGCAGACCCAGGAGGAACCCCATCTAGGGACTGGGGGAACAAGCAATAATGAGAGGGTTCAGCCTCATGTCAACCCACCTGTGTATGGCCCTCACCTTCACCCAGAGATCAACATCCCTGTTAATGTGCAAGGGAATGCCACTGCAGGCAGGGTACTACAAGAAGACCCCCAGGAAGATCAGTTCACTGTGATGGGAGCTGGGGATGAAGCCTATGACAGAAGGCTAGATGAAATTGCTGAGAAACTGAGATCCCTGGAGTCTCAGAATTCTTTGGGTTTTGATGTTATGGACATGGGTCTAGTGGACGGGGTAAGGATTCCCCACAAGTTTAAACCTCCGTGCTTCGAGAAGTACAACGGAACTTCCTGTCCCCGAACCCATTTACAATCCTTTCTGGGGAGGCTGAAGGCATATACCATGGATGAAAAGCTATGGATGTTTTATTTTGAAGATAGCTTAACAGGAGCTTCAAGAGAATGGTACTCCCACTTGACTAGAGCAACCATTAGATGCTGGAAGGACCTGGCTGAGGCCTTCATTAGACAGTACCAGTACAACCTGGATATGGCTCCTAACAGGACCCTCCTGATGGGAATGTCTCAATCATCCAGGGAAAGCTTCCGGGAATACGCCCAGAGGTGGAGACAGCTTGCTGCTGCTGTCCAGCCACCCATGTCGGAAAGGGAAATGGCCGACATGTTTATGAACACCCTCCAAGGGACATACATTGACAGGCTAGCTGCCTTTTCTTCCACTAGCTTCGCTGACGTAGTCATAGCCGGGGAAAGAATTGAGAGCCTATTAAAGATGGGCAAAATTTCTGACAATGGTGCGAGCTCGTCCAGCAACTCCAGAAAGCCTTTTGTAGGTCCAAGAAGAACTGGTGAGACTAATGCTATCCATACCAGCAGGGGCAGACCCCAGTATGTTCATAGGTCAGTGGCAGCAGTCACCATTCCCTCTCCAATGCCTCAACAACCAGCTTATCAACCACAACAGCAAACCCATTACCAGCAAAAAACTCAGTATCCTCCTCAGAGAAACTACAACAACAACAACAATCAGCAAAGACCATTCCAACAGAGACCGTCTCAGGCCAATAGGGTGATTGATCCGATCCCTATGCCTTATGCCGTTTTATTGCCACAACTCCTGAAACTCAACCTGGTTGAGTTAAGGACATTGGCGCCTCCAGATCCTTCCAGTTTGCCAAGAAATTACGACGCCAACGCCAGGTGCGCTTTTCACTCCAATGCACCTGGCCACAGTACAGAGAAGTGCAGAGCTTTACAGATGAAGGTGCAAGACTTGGTAGATTCTAAAGCTCTAAACTTTGCACCCCCGCCAAATGTTAACAAGAACCCTATGCCCAACCATGGAGGGCCCAGAATTAATTCTATTGAGGAAGATAAGCCGTCTTTCTTGATAACCAGTGTTGGGTAGATCCGGACACCCCTGGTAGAGATCAAAGCTCAACTCCTTGAATGCCAGATATTCCCTGGGTGTGAGCTCGGGTGCGGTTATTGCAACATCTCGGTAGATGGGTGTGACAATCTGAGAAGCGGCATAGACAGTCTTATCCAGAATGGTCTACTTCAAATCACAACATCAATACCTTCAAATCCAGCAATCTCTCCAACAACAGTTCCAGAATCTCCTACAACTGCAACAACAATAATTCCAAGCAATTCTTCAGTGTCATCAACAAATGCTTCATTTATCACTTCAACAAGTCAAACATCAACAAACATCTCTTCTACAACTTCAGCACCCCTTCATGCAAAATCTCCTACAACAGCAACACTCATCCAGTCAACAGTGTCTCCTACAACATCAACAACAAACAATGAGGATGTCTCAACGGTTACAATTTATTATGATCCTACAAATGATTCTGCCTACAACTCACAAAATGCCACTCCTACCAGAGCACCAGTCACAATATACTATGATCCACATACTATCATGGTCCCTTCTGCAGCTGCTATTAGTCCAGTCACTATCACGGTGCCTGGGCCGGTACCTTATGAAAGCAGTAATGCCATCCCTTGGCATTACGGCTCCGATTTATACTGCGAAGGACAGAAAATCACTCTTGAATCATCAACTTCTTCACCACAAATAGACAATGTGGGGGGAGGCGGAGGCTTCACTCGAAGCGGACGTCTCTTTGCCCCGCAAATTCCAAGACCCATTGCTGAAGCAGAAGCTGCTGCCAAGGCAAAAGGGAAGAGCATGGTGCAAGAAGAACAAGTAGTTAAAGAAGCTTTGAAAACCCCTTTTGATCAAGAAGTTGATGAATTCATGAGAATCATCAAGAAAAGTGATTACAAGATAGTGGACCAGCTTCACCAGACACCTTCCAAGATCTCCATTTTATCATTGCTAATGTGCTCCGAGGCTCATCGGAACGCACTATTAAAAGTCTTGCACGCAGCTTATGTGCCAGAGGAGATTACCGTCAATCAGTTGGAAGCTGTGGTTGGAAATGTTAATGCTAGTAATGGACTAGGATTTACCAACACTGATTTGACTATGGAAGGTCGCAATCATAACAAGGCTTTGCACATTACCATGGAGTGTAAGGGTGCAGTTCTTTCCCATGTGCTGGTAGACACAGGATCATCCCTCAATGTCTTACCTAAAAAAGCCCTTGTGAAGCTGGAGTATGAAGGATTGGCATTACACCCCAGCAACTTGGTAGTGAGAGCCTTTGACGGCTCTAAGAGATCAGTTCTGGGAGAAATTGAGTTGCCTATAACGATTGGCCCACAAACTTTCAAAACGACCTTCTACGTGATGGACATTCAGCCGGCCTACAGCTGTTTGTTGGGTAGACCATGGATTCACGCCGCTGGCGCCGTGACCTCAACCCTTCACCAGAAGTTAAAATTCGAGTGGGAGGGCCAAGTCGTTACTATTTGTGGAGAGGAAGATATTTTTGTTAGCCATCTGGCTACATACAAATACATTGAGATGGACGGGGAGATCCACGAAACGATGAGTCAAGGGTTTGAGGCCCTGAATATTAATGAAACATCTGCTGTACTTGGGACTTCCATGATATCCTACCAGCAAGCCAGGAAGGTTGTTGAGGAGGGGAATGCTCAAGGCTGGGGCAAACTGTTGCCTGTGGAGAAGAAAGAGGATATATTTGGGTTGGGTTACAAACCAACTCAACAAGATCAAGCAGAGGCTGCTAAGAAGCCCAACTTTGTTAGTGGGGGGATGCTCACCCCTGATGCTGTCAACAACTTGGAAGATGAGTCGGAAGATGAGCGCAACCTGGAGAGCTGGATTCGTCCAAGGATCCCGGGGAGCCGTATCTCAAACTGGTCTTCCCAGGAAATTATAAGGGTTACTCCTGCAGAGTAATTATTATTTCCTGTATATTTTAAGCATGCATCAAGTCTTGCATCTTGCCCAAGATGACAAGACTCATTTTGTAATCGGGCCATCTGTAATTTTTGTGCAACAAGATTAATCAATGAAATATCGGACATCTTTTGCAAATGAGTCTTTTTCTTTTCCGCTCACTGTTTTTTCCATTTTTCTTTTTGTACAAAAAATAAATGGCAATATTTTCAAAATGACAACTTTATTTCACTTTTCTAAACAAGATTAAAATCAATCACTAAAATGAACAAACTGAACCCTTGCAGAGAGTGCCTTCCAGACAGCACCGACAACAGCACGGCTATGACTTCGTATGATTTTGACAATCCGATCAATCAAGCTGATGAAGGGGTTGAAGAAGATTACGAGCTTCCTGAAGAGCTAGCCAGATTATTGAGACAAGAGGAGAAGGTTATCACTCCTCATCAGGAGGAGGTCGAAACGATTAATCTTGGTACAGATGAAGATGTGAAAGAAGTTAAAATCGGGGCCTGCTTACAAGATTCAGTGAAGAAACAACTGATCGACCTACTTCAAGAATATGTGGATGTGTTTGCTTGGTCTTATCAGGATATGCCAGGGTTGGACACCGATATTGTTATGCACAAGCTGCCTTTAAGAGAAGATTGCCCACCGGTTAAACAAAAACTGCGCCGCACTCGCCCAGACATGGCAATGAAGATCAAAGAAGAGGTACAAAAGCAGTGGAACGCCAGGTTCCTTGCTGTAACTAGCTATCCACCGTGGGTTGCTAATATAGTACCTGTGCCTAAGAAGGACGACAAAGTGAGGATGTGTGTTGACTACCGGGACCTGAACAGAGCCAGCCCGAAAGATGACTTCCCATTACCTCACATTGATGTATTGGTTGATAATACGGCTCAGTTCTCGGTATTCTCCTTCATGGACGGATTTTCAGGGTACAATCAGATCAAAATGTCACCTGAAGACATGGAGAAGACAACCTTCATCACACCCTGGGGCACTTTCTATTACAAAGTAATGCCATTCGGACTAAAGAATGCTGGTGCAACATATCAACGGGCTATGGTAACGTTATTCCACGATATGATCCATAAAGAAATCGAGTGTTATGTGGATGACATGATTGCCAAGTCCCTCACGGAAGAAAACCACCTGGTAAATCTGCTGAAACTATTCAAGCGTCTGAGGAAGTACCAACTGAAATTGAACCCCAACAAGTGCACATTCGAGGTGCGATCTGGTAAGCTGCTGGGCTTTATTGTAAACGAGAAAGGGATTGAGGTTGACCCTGATAAAGTTAAAGCCATTCAAGAAATGCCTGCACCAAAGTCAGAAAAAGAAGTTCGAGGGTTCTTAGGTCGATTGAACTACATTTCACAGTTCATATCTCACCTTACTGCAACCTGTGAACCCTTGTTCAAGCTGTTAAGAAAAGAACAGACGGTCAGGTGGAACGACGACTGCCAGAGGGCTTTTGACAAGATCAAAGAGTACTTACAGGAGCCTCCAATCCTTATGCCTCCAGTTGAAGGAAGACCTCTGATAATGTACTTGACAGTATTAGAAGAGTCAATGGGGTGTGTGCTGGGCCAGCATGACGAGTCTGTTCGAAAAGAGTATGCAATATACTACCTGAGCAAAAAGTTTACCGACTGTGAACAACGTTATTCACTGCTCGAGAAAACTTGCTGTGCTTTAGCGTGGGCTGCTCGCCGACTGAGACAGTATATGTTGACCCACACTACTTTATTGATCTCAAAGATGGACCCAGTTAAGTACATTTTCGAGAAGCCAGCTCTTACCGGACGGGTTGCAAGATGGCAGATGATCCTCACAGAATATGACATCCAATATACATCTCAGAAAGCCATCAAGGGCAGTGTATTGTCTGATTATCTTGCTGAGTAACCTATTGATGATTACCAGCTTATGAGATTTGACTTCCCTGATGAAGACATCATGTTCATAAAAGCAAAAGATCATGAAGAGCCTGTTCACTCTGAAGGGCCTGACCCAGAGGAAGAATGGACTATGATGTTTGATGGGGCTGTTAATATGAATGGTCGTGGTGTTGGTGCAGTACTCATTACACCTAAAGGAGTTCACATGCCTTTCTCGGCAAAACTCACCTTTAACTGCACCAACAACGAAGCTGAATACGAAGCTTGCATTATGGGTCTTGAGGAAGCCATTGACCTCAGGATCAAGACATTGACTGTATTCGGAGATTCAGCTCTGGTAGTTAATCAAACCAATGGCAAATGGTACACACACCAGGATCATCTGATACCTTACAGGGATTATACAAGGAGGTTATTGACTTTCTTCACAACGGTCAAGCTTGAGTATATCCCTCGGGACGAGAATCAGTTTGCAGATGCTCTGGCTACCATTTCATCTATGATCAAAGTTCAAGCTGCCAACTTTGTACCGCAGATTTCAGTGTCCAGATTTGACAGACCAGCATATGTATTTGCAGCGGATATTGTCAAAGATGATAAGCCTTGGTTCCATGACATTAAGTGCTTCTTGGAGGATCAAGCATACCCGCCTGGGGCATCTTCCAATGATAAGAAGACTTTGAGAAGGCTTGCTGGTAGTTTCTTTCTGAACACTGATGGTTCCTTATACAAAAGAAACTTTGATATGGTACTCCTCAGATGCGTTGATAGAACAGAAGCAGACTTGTTGATGCACGAGGTGCACAAAGGGTCCTTTGGTACCCATGCAGGAGGGCATGCCATGGCTAAGAAATTGCTAAGATCAGGTTATTACTGGATCACAATGGATGCAGACTGTTGTGCCTACGCCAGAAAATGCCATAAATGCCAGATCTATGCGGATAAGGTGCATGTGCCTCCCAATCCTCTGAATGTGATGTCTTCACCCTGGCCCTTTGCTATGTGGGGCATTGATATGATTGGCAAGATTGAGCCGACTGCTTCGAATGGTCACAGATTCATCTTGGTAGCCATTGACTATTTTACCAAGTGGGTCGAAGCAGCTTCCTATGCAAATGTTACAAGACAAGTGGTAGCCCGATTTCTGAAGAGAGATATCATCTGTCGATACGGAGTTCCCGAGCGAATCATTACTGATAATGGTTCCAATCTAAACAACAAAATGATGGCAGAGCTATGCCGGGACTTCAAGATCCAACACCACAATTCTTCTCCTTACAGGCCAAAGATGAACGGCGCTGTAGAGGCAGCTAATAAGAATATCAAGAAGATTGTGCAGAAGATGGTAGTCACCTACAAAGACTGGCATGAGATGCTACCATTTGCCTTGCATGGATACCGCACATCAATCAGAACATCCACTGGGGCAACACCGTATCAGCTTGTGTATGGTATGGAAGCAGTTCTACCTGTTGAAGTTGAACTACCCTCCCTACGGGTACTGATGGATGTTAAGCTGAACGAAGCAGAATGGGTCCGATCCCGATACGAAAAACTGAGTCTGATTGAAGAGAAAAGATTGGCTGCAATTTGTCATGGGCAGTTGTATCAGAAAAGAATGAAGAAAGCCTTCGATCAGAAAGTCAGGCACCGAGAGTATCAAGTAGGAGATCTTGTGCTGAAAAGAATCCTCCCTCCTCATACAGACCACAGGGGCAAGTGGACTCCAAATTATGAAGGACCATTCGTGGTAAAGAAAGTTTTCTCTGGTGGAGCACTGATGCTCAGCACCATGGATGGTGAAGATTTCCCGTCCCCTGTGAATTCAGATGCAGTTAAAAAATACTTCGCATAAAAATGACCCGCTGGACATAAAAACAGAATGTAAGTCCAGGCAAAAACATGGCATCCCGGCAAGTCAAAAACAGAATAAAAGACTTGAGCAAAAATAAGGGAAATAAACAAAAAAATTGTACACCCGCTGAGTTGAAAAGCCGCGTTGGACAGCTCAGGCAAAAATGGGTATCCCGATGGATTGAAAACCCGAAAGGGCGATCCATGCAAAATAAGGGAATGAGCGAACAACTGCATTCTGAATTCATCTGTATCACCTGCAACTTGGTAAACCTCGAAAGGATCAAGCTTCTATCGGAATCAGCCTTCTTCAGAAAGCAAGACGAGAAGAACGTCAAAAGTCATACGAGTCATAGCAAGAGGGAAGCTCCTTGAAGCGTCGTCAACATTGCCAGCATTTTGTTTCTCAATTTGTAACAATCTCCTCATTTCAGGAGATATGTTTCTTTGACTATATCTTGCCAATTCAGGGCATATGAATTAATAAAAACAGATTTTCAGTCAAGTTTCACCTCGTACACTTCAGTTTATTTGCAAAGAATGTCTGATATCTTTAAAATACTGATTGTATGAATACAGATGCTTATCCTCAAAAGAAATAAAAACTACGTGCTTGCAGGAAATATACTTACTCTCGGGAGTGTCTCACTCCTATGACGGAATCCGGTAAGGGATGCCTCGGGATTACTTGTGCGTTTCTCCGTCTTTGCAGGATTGCAGGTATTCAAAAGTGCAACATGGGGCAGGAAAGCTTCACTCCTAGCAGGCTGACAAATCAACACTCACTCAGTCTTAGCACCCAAGTGCTTGCTCCCCAGCTGAGTTGCCATTTGTTGTTTCTCCCCAGCTGAGTTGCCATCCGTTACTCCTCCTCATCCAAATACAAAAAAAGCCAGGGAACCACTTCCCCACAGAGTCTCAGCCTCTATCCAAAAGAGCAGCACACGAAGGAATCACAACAGAGTGACGAAAGCTTCTACAAACCCCAGCTGGGTCCCTCATTACCAGGATGGGTCTATCAGTGACCTAGTCCCCCAAGCAGATACATCTCATCAGATCTACCAATGATCTCATCCCCAGCTGGGATGTCCACTTCAAACCGATCGACCAAAGGTCTTCTCAGCAACGGAATCCGAATCCCGGATTGGTATCTTTGCATGATCATGGCATTCGCATCATATTCACCCCATAAAGCGTAGCATTCCGTTTGATGCGGAGCATTACGGCAAAAATCAAACATGTTGCATAATCATAAGTCATGGTCTGAATCAAACACTTGTGAATAATAGCAACCCATCAACAATATACGGGATGCTCCCCAGATTCCCCAACAGAGAGTTAAGGCATTTTCCACTAGCAAGTACAGATACTTCTTGACACCCGTCCGTGTCATATCCCCAGCAGAAAGCCAAAGCGTCCCCTTTGCACTCACAAATGCTTATATGTACAATTCCTTGACATCCGTCCATGTCATTTTCCCCAGCACAGTAACCTGAAACACTTTGTATACCAGATACTTGTTTATACTATACTCTTCTCCTTTTGACACTCGTCCGTGTCACTCTCCCCAGCAGGTGGAACACTCAAACATACACTACTCATACTTTTCACTCTCATTTCACTTATACAGATACTCGTCTGTATCTTATATACACCATTTATATCCCCGCAGATTCAACACTAGTCCTTGTTCTTTGTTAACCAGTTGGTACTCGTCCGTATCATCATCACGGAACATGTGTCAAGCGTTTGTTTCTACCTGATACTCGTCCGTATCGTAGTCTTAAGGATGCTCGTCCGCATCTTTAATCCATACACCGTGTCAAACACTTTTGTCTTCTTGAATATAGACACTTGTCTGTGTCTACTATTCCCCAGAAGAGTCCCCTCAGATTCAACACTCGTCCGTGTTCCTTGTTAACCAGTTGATACTCGTCCGTATCATCATCTCTGAACACGTGACGGTATTTGTTTCTACCTAATACTCGTCCGTATCATAGTCTTAAGGATGCTCGTCCGCATCTTTAATCTATACACATCCAAACACTTATACCTTTTATTTCTTGGATGTAAACACTCGTCCGTGTTTACCATTCCCCAGTAAAGCAAATTTCTTTTTATCTGACATTCGTCCTATGTCATGATAAACCCTGAGAGCAGCCGTACCCTGCTAGGTGGTCGTCCTCCACCTCTTGATGATCGTCCTTCATCATGCTCGTCCGATGGCCGTCCCCATCGTTGACCTTTATCCGGCATTCGTCCTATGTCGTGATATTTAGCAGCCGTCCCCTGCTAGGTGGTCGTCCTCCACCTCTTGATGATCGTCCTTCATCGTTTTATCCAATGGCCATCCCCATTGTTGATTTTGGTTATCTGACATTCGTCCTATGTCATGATAAGCCTTTAGAGCAGCCGTCCCCTGCTAGGTGGTCGTCCTCCACCTCTTGATGATCGTCCTTCATCATGCTCGTCCGATGGCCGTCCCCATCGTTGACCTTTTATCCGGCATTCGTCCTATGTCGCGATATTTTCGGCAGCCGTACCCTGCCAGGTGGTCGTCCTCCACCTTAGATGACCGTCCCTCATCTTGTCCCCAACAGAGCAGCCGTCCCCTGCTAGGTGAGCGTCCTTCACCTTTGATGACCGTACCTCATCATCTGTTTATTTCATTTATTCTTTAACCCGATGGCCGTCCCCGTCGTGGTCCCTTTTCTTTTCAGCCCGATGGCCGTCCCCATCGTTGGTTGCTTCGCTTTATGAACTTGATGGCCGTCCCCGTCATTTTTCATTAATCCCCAGAGAATTTTACAGCTTTACTTGATGGCCGTCCCCATCATAACCCCTTTTATCCCCAGCATGTCGGCCGTCCCCGTCATTGCTTTATTTCCCACACTTTTCCCGGCATGTCGGCCGTCCCCGTCATTGCTCTTTACCCAGCAGTCGTCCTCTGCTCGACGGTCGTCCTCCGTCGCCCATACTTTATAATATACTTTGTTTTCATTTACAATCTATATCCCTTTTCTTCTTCATTCTGTGAGTGCAAATTTTGGACTGTCTTTGGTATTCAACCACAAGTTATCTTGTTCGCCTGATAAGCCGTTGCTTACAGCCTGCACAACTAACTCATGTTTGAATAGGGGCAGCTGTAAACACCCCAAATTTGCCCTCACCCATTCACACCATGGCTTGTGATCATTTCATATGCATAAACTCAATCATAGCATCCCATATCACATTTTTTGTTTCACTGCATAGATTCAAAGTCATCTGCACCTAGGGCTTGTGATCTGAGCAATCCAAGAGCTTCTTGAGCCACTCCAAAGGCCATCAATCACTTCAAAGGGGTCCATGTATTTTCAAACATCATATTATATCCTCTCAAAGTCAAGAATGTCAAAAAATCACAAGAATTGAGAATGGCATGGAAGCAGAGCCAGGTTTGACTGCACAGATGACCTAGAATTAGGGTTTTGGTTTCAAAGGCCATAACTCCAAATTTTTTGGTCATTCTTGTTTCTATTGGTCTCTATATGGTATAGGGAGTATGCATATCAATTTTCATGAAGAAATTCCATGGGGAAGTCATCTGATCAAGAGTTGACTTTTCAAGCAAGTCAGTGCAAAATCAGGGCATCTGAGGCCCCAGTGACCCAACCAAAGGGTGTTCTTCATCATTTTGATTGTGTATGATCTTTATTTGATCATGGAATATGTTGGAAGTTCACAAAATTGAAGAATTTCAAGTCTTTTGCAAAGTTGACTTTTTGGGAAAGTTTGACTTTTAATGAAATTGCCATTTTAGGCAACTTTTTCAACCTTTACTTTTTGATTCAAAAAAGCTTCAAATGGAAAAACTTTGGTCATGAAAGTTGTAGAATGGACCATTCCCTTTTCAAAAAGTACAAGAACATGACCTAATTCATTTTGGATCAAAAGTTATGGCTTGTCAAAGTTGGCAAAAATCACAAAATTTGAAGTTTTCCACCAAAGAGGCAAAGTTGCAAATTCACTTCTCAAGGCAAATTTAGTTATCAAATGGACTTCTAAACTTCACAACATGATCATACAATACCTAAAGTTCAGAATGGGCCAAAAGATCATTCATTTTTGTGGCCTATGGATCAAGATTTTTCATGAGAAGCAAAAGCAAGGCAAGTTGCAAAACTCATCATAGTTTACCATCCACTTGCTTGCTAGCTTGCTGAACCATCCTAGGCATCTCCCCACATCATGCTGCGCAGGACACACCTTTTGTCCTTGGCTAGAAAGTAGCCCATACCTCTCTTACACAACTTTGACATTTTGGCAACTTGAGCCATACCAATCAATAAAGCACACATCACTTCTTCTGACCAATGACAATTGTTTATACAAACCAAAGGCAAGCCAAAGCAACAAGGACATAAGCCTGAAACACTCCATAGCACAACATTCTCATTTTCCACCCCATTTGCAAAAGCATTCGAAACTCATCATACAAGCTACAAACTCACAAACAAACTTCACAGAACATATCACCACATCCTCCTGATCATTTCCCTGCCTTCATTCACCCTTGAAACCCCACATAAGCCAGATACGATTTCTGCCCCCCTTTGAACAGAACTCAAGCAAACTCTCAAACCAGCCATTGCAAACTTCAAACAAACCTTGCAAGCTTCTTAGGAGGATCAGTGGAGTAGATTTGAGCCAAAGAAACAGCCTGAAAGCTCTGGAATCGAAAGCTCCATCTCAGGTATCATCCAAGAACATTTTTCCAGAACTTGTGTTTTGAGTTACAAACTGATTCTATGTGATGTGCTGATCATTTTAAGCTTTGAATCATTGAAAATGGTTGCGTGTGTAGGATGTATTTGATCTCTGAAATTTTTGTGTTGTTTTCCGTTTTGATTCGTTCCTCATGTTTCAGTGGAAATGAATGGATTTTGGGGTGGGGTTTAGGTTTAGTGATGATTAATGATTGATTCTGGAGAGTTTGGCATGATTTCATGGCATATTGAGAGAGATTGAGAGTTGAGCTGGCCGGAGTGTTCCGGTCGCCTGAATGTGATTAGGGCAGGATTATGGCTTAATCATTTAATTAGCAAATTTGAATCTCAGCCCTTGGATGTGGCGCCAAGTCTTCTCCCGCGCGTGTGAGTTCAAACCATGGCCATTGATTATGTTGACTTTTCCATTTTCAGATTAAATTCATTTTATTTTTCATTTAAATGCATTTCTTTTCTCCATTTTATTTAAAATAGTAAAACAATTTTAAAAATTCTGAATTTTTTTATATAAACTTTTATTAATTTTCAGAAACCAAAAACATTTTCATTTTTATTTTTTGCATTAAAAAATATTTTTAAATCATTTAAAAGTTTATTTTTAATTAATTAATGAGAATTAATTAATTAAAAATACTTTTAGGTATTTAAAAATCACCAAAAAATTCAGGAAACCTTTAAAATCATTTAGAAACATTGTCCAACCCTCAAACCAAATTTCTTTTTTGATCTTGATGCATTTTGACAATTTTCCATGGAATTAATTCATTTTCAAAGCATTATTTTGATCCAAACTCCAAAAAATCATTTCTGCCTAACCATTGAGAGTTAGACTTTGATTCTTTTTGAATTGTGTTTTGCATATCATGTAGTTTGTGAGATTAAATTGGCATGATTTGATCTTTCATTTTCATTTTGTTTGACATTTTTCTTGTTAAGGTACCCTAAAACCCTAGAAATCTTAGGAAATTCATAACCCTAATTAGGTTAAGAGTTAGAACCCCTCCTTTGGGCAGTGAGTTTGTGTAGGGATAGGGTCCTTTTGAATGCATTTTCAATTTTTTATCTTGATGTTTGCTTCTGGTTTTGGTTTTTGTTTGTTGCATTGATCATAAACCCTAATTTGGGCTTCCTTTTGCATCCATCTTGCATTTGCTTGCATACCATGACTTGCCATAGCATTTTGTGCATCCATTTGATTCATTTGACATCTTAAGACATATTGTAAACATGTTTGGTCATTGCATCTTTCATTTGCCATGTTGTATGTCATTTGCATTCCATAACTTTTCATGTATGATCATGGTTCTAAACTTGCTTCATTTGCATCCATAAGTTTGTATGATCATCCCCATGCTTTGTTTCATGTTTGCATCATCTCATAGCATCATTAGCATCATGTATGTGCTTCTGGTTTTGATTTGCATCATGTCATTTCATCTCATCTTGCATTGCATTGCATTTCTTTCACTAACTTTTCAGGTGGTAAGTAACTTTGAGAAGTGAATTTGCCTTCACTTCTCACAATTTCTCTTCATCTCTCTTATGCATCATTGCTGCATTTTATCTTGTGTTTGAGATTGAGCTTGCTCATTCTTCTTTTTCTTACTTTCTTTCTTCAAGTGACTTGTCTTCTTAAATGAAGCAAGTTGCTTTGCTTCTCTTTTCTCCATTCATCTGCTTCCTGGTGGTTCCTCTGAAGATGTCTCTTGTAAACCTCACAAACCTTAGGAACTTCCAAGCATGACAATAATTAGGGTTTGATTAGTCCCCCATTAGTTTTACCTTTTGTGTCTCCCTTGTGTCTCTCTTCTCATCTCATAATCAGGGACTAAACCCTAAAGGCTTTAAGGCTTTGTGATTAAGCTTATGCCTGCATCCTTCTATTAGGATGGAGTGTATAACTTTAATCCTAAGTGTTAAACCCTTAATGTGTTTAAATCCTCTAATCAATTCACATAATAACCATCAAGACATCAAGCTTGTAACTTGGGCCTTACATTAGGGTTCTAATTCTTCCTTAACTGGTTAAGAAGGACTAACCCTAGTGTTAATGGACAAGTCCTCCTCAAGTTGTCTTACAAACCCTAAAAATCACTTCATCATCATATCATTAAATAAAACCCACTTAACCAAAGGCTTGTTTTGTCATGAGTTTAATCCCTAATCATGGATTAAGTTGAGGAGCTTTCCTCAGCTTAAACTTTCTCATCTATTATCCTTCTATTAGGATGGTGTAATGAGTCTGTTTAATCCCTGATTATGGCTTAATCTCATTACTTAACACTAAACAAAAACACCAAAAACATATAAATAATCACAAGTAGGTTAATGATCTTAATCCTACATCATGGTGATTAAGTGTGAGAAGCTGACTTCACACTTAAGGCATTCTCATTACCCCTAATCAGAGGGAAGATGTGATGAGTTTACTAAATCCATTGGTTTAGGCTTAAGCTCATTAATCTATGACAAACTTCAAAAAGCAATAAAAGACTGAAAACAAAACGACAAACAATAATCGTCTCCTCCGGGATTCTTTTCTCATCTCATTCACTCACAACCGAGAACTTGCTTCTTCCGTCTAATGCAAGACAGTTTGCACCTGAGCCAGACAGGTCATACACTTGAGCATAGGCAAGTAAGCAGTTCACAAGTCAATTCATCTTTCAGTCTCTTTGGGTCGAACTACGGTGTTCTGACTTCCTCATTGCACGAGAGGATACGTAGGCATAACTTAACAGTTATCGAACAAAAAAAAAAGTCTCTGTATATTCCCCCTCCTTCTAGCCTTATTCTTTAGCCTCATGATCTTGAGCATCTTATTCCTGTTCTTACACTGACACTTCACATATTTCACTTCACACTTCTTTTACACTGACACCTGTACATCTTTTCCAGCACTTTGATACACAGATTGCACTGACACTACCCCTTTTAAAACACAAATCTTTTAAGCGTGGATCCCGTCGAGTACGACGGACAATCTGGGTGCTAATACCTTCCCAGGTTGTAACCAACCCCCTTTCCCAGTCTCTCTGGTTCGCAACCGTCTTATCCATGTCTTTTCTTAGGTCTATGCAGCATTACCTTTCCTCCGGGATAAAAATGCCTAGCTGGCGACTCTTTTCTTTTCCAGTGAGTTCACTCCTGTGTGTTCTCATTGTCCTTCTCGCCGACCGTTCGCGCTTGTACCGGGATGCAAATCTTTGGGAGCGACAGGTATCATTCAAAATGTTAACTTTCATATTTCTAAATTCATATACATATTAGTAGAAGACGATACCTCTACACCATTATCAATTAAGAATGTCTTAATATATACTCCAAAAATGTCAGGATTCTTTCATAATCAGAGATTTCAATAATATTTTATGTATCCATTCTTAACAACTACAACTACAATATGAGATGAAATAATGTGAAGTTTACCATAAATGAAAGGATTGATGTTTGGAATGCACACTTAGGGAGAAAAGATTCAATATGGAAGGCAACGAAATTGATAAATGAGTGTGAAACAAAGAACAAGGAAAAGACGTGAATGTCATTTAAAAAAAGAAACACTTATTGGGCTCCCTAATATGACTGTCAGCGCTAAATGAAACCAAAGGTTAGCAACTGTTTATTTATCATCTTTATAATATAAGGATAAAACCATTCTCGTCATATCTAACAGTCCAAATCTATAATATAAGAAAAATTGTTGTTCTGTAAAACACAATTATACCTTTATCTCTTTTTCTGCCATGTCATCAATTTGGGGGAAATTTGTGTCCAAAATTTACTTTTTGCAACGAAACTATCATTTTGAACCAAATAGTTTGCTTTTACCTTCCACTTTTCACTATGATATCCACTGTTTACATTGATTGGTTCAAAACAAACTATCTATTTCTAAATTTTCTACAACTTTTTGGGTATCCAATGCAACTAAATATTATTCTCTCTCATATAGAACTTCTGCAACTATCTGCAGATTTAAAGCAACTTTTTATTTTGTCTCTCTCACTCTAACTATATTTCTCTCTCTCTCTCTCTCTCTCTCTCTCTCTCTCTCCCTCTCTCCCTCTCTATGTTTTATGTCCTTTTACTCTCTCTTTCTTCCTCCATTTTCTTCATCTTCTTTCTCATTCTTCCTCATGTTTCTTTGTCTTCTCTATGTGTTTTGTGTCTTATTTTTTTTCTTCCGAAAATGATATCTTCTCATTTTATTTTGTTTTGACCTAAGATTGTTGGTGTTGCAGGAATGACACCGGATGGGAGCGGCGATTTCGTCGATTTTACACCGATATACGATATTGTAGTGGTAGATCTGTGGCGGATATTGGTCAAAAAGGGAACTTGAGGTATGGATTCAAAGCATTGAGTTTTGAATATTCAAAATGTTTATAACTTAGTGTAACACGGTGTGAGAACTGACTTTTAATTTTTTGTCGCAAAATATGTTGCGGTAAGCAAGAGTCGCCACCGACTTTTATTTTATTCAACTTAGGAAAGATATAAAAGAACAAGAAAGACCATTAAAAGATTTTGAGTTCGGGGGGTAAGTTATACAAAGGGAAGGTGTTAGCACCCTTTGTATCCATGGTTATCCACGGGCTCTTAATTGTTTAGCTCACTTTATTTGTTTTGTTTGAAAAGTGTAGTGTGTGATTAAAATATTTTCGTAAAGATTTAACTTTGTAATGATTCTCGTATGAATGTATACAAAGTGTTTACTTGTTTGAAAATATTTTGAAAAAGAAAGAGTGGGGTGTAAAAATATTTGTTTTGAAAGTTGTGAGCAAGCATTAAGAGTTACTTACCCTAAGTTTGTATAGTCTTTCTTGTTATTTCATTTCCTTAGGGATATAACTGTCTTTACTATCAGTTAGTAAGTAGTCTTATCCTTGGATTTGAAGGGACAGGCGTAGGGTCATCGTCATGGTCATAGAAGGCAACATGTAGAGATACCTTAACGATTCAGAGGGACTATCATCATTCTTATAGGGACAAGATCATTTATTCGAAGGCAACTCGAAGGGTCATCGAGGGACTATGATATTTTTCGTAGGGACATCGAGGGACGAGATCATGTTTTCGTAGGCAACTCGAAGGGATAACGAGGGACTATGATCTTTTATTCAAAAGGCAACTATGATGATTTATTTCTTTAGGCAACAAGTTAAGGTACCCGTATGTTCGAGGGACTTAACCATTTATTGTAAAGCAACAAAGAGAGGTTACCCTAGAGGTGTGAGTGTGCAAGTGTATTCAATTCAATTATTTTAGTCTTGAAAATTAGGGTTAGCTAACGGTTGATTTTGGTCTTACCATACAATCCTATTAAGCATACATCTAACAGTTTATAGTGCGAAAAACAAACCATAATTTAAACTATTACATGGCTTTGGAAGAGATACATAAATAAAAACCTGACAGAAAATGTAAAGTGCGGAAAATAACCCTAAAACTATTACAAGGCTTTAGCAGTTACATTATTCGGAAGAAAAAAAATCGTGCGAGAAAAATAAATTATTACAAGTTTCGCGCATCGTATATAATTATTCTAAAAAGTAAAATCGAGAAGAAAATATAAAGGAAATATAAAGTTTAAATATTGATCAATTGATTTTTTTTATTAAAAAAATGTTTGATTAAAAAAATTTAATTTGATGAAATAAATCTAATTTGAATCAATTATGTGGAAAAAAAATATTTTTTGGTATTTTATAATTTTTATGGAAATATTAACAAATTACATATTTTCATTAGTTAGAAAGATATTAATTTAAGTTAAATGATTATTTGAAAATAAAAGAAAAAGAAAAGAAAATAAGAAATATAAACAAAAGAAAATAGGAAAAAGTTCCAAAAAAAAAATAGAGGAGGGGACGATGGGATCGAACCCAGGTCCCAGAGGTTACCAGTGTGCGTTCCATCCACCAGGCCATGCACCTTCAGTTGTCAAAGGATAACAAAAAAATATTATATAATAAAATGAAATTCAAAATGTCAAAACGCGTGCGCAAGCTCGTCTTCTTCCTCCAGTCGTCCATGTTCTTACCTATAGATTGAATTCGTCACTAAAACCTATAGTGACTGTTTTATCCGTCACTATAACACCTGCACATTTCAAAAACTCAAACCACACAATATCGATACAACCTAAAAGCATGGTTCAATTCAAAATTATCCAATGAGTTCATTGGTCCATTCAATTTGGTCTGAAATTGCCTCTAGCTAGGGTTCCCCAAAGTCACGACCTTGAACCCTAACAATGATAAATCATGATTCTTGCACCTAAACTTCAATTGGATTGCTCATACAGTTTGCAAACATCATAAGAAGCACAAATATGCAAACAAATTAGATGTATCATGTGTAAAATTATGAAATCGAAAATTGAAAAATAAACCAAAAAAATAAATTTGGTTATGGCATTTTAAGAGTCTTTGGAGGATGGTGATGATTGGGACACCTTCAGAGGAACCTCAGGAACATGTTTGGACCTTCAAATCTCCTTGAGAATGTCTGCAATCCTAAAATCGAATCCTACTTACTCTTGAAATATTTTGAAGTTTGTTGGGCTCTTTTTGATCAAAAATTTCGTCCTCTTGACATCTGCACTTGTTATGTATATATAGAAGACTGAATTAGGTCAATTTGTGGGCTTGGATTCAAGTTATTTTGAGATGATGAGATTTGATTGGAATTTGATTTGAAAACTTTCTATTTTGGCCATTATTGTGCTATCATGACTTTCCTCTTATTGTGCACGAATTTTAATCATATATTCATGTAAATAAATCCATAATCTGATCCCAAAATAATCCAAATCTCAAATATTTGATTTTTCAATATTTATTTTAAGGGATAAATATACAAAACCCCCTGTCATTAGGGCGTGATTTGGTTTTCCCCCCTTTAAGTTTTTTTTTAATAGAGACCCCCTCATAAAATCAAAAATCAGATTTTACTGCCCCCTATTACCTCAATGCTGACTGGGTGATGGGTGACTGGATGATTAAATGCTGACTGGGTAAATATTTAATATAATATTATAAATAAATTAAAAAATAAAAAATAAAAATTGGGATGTAGATGAAATCTGGGTTTCCACCACAGTTGCTCTCCCACCTCCGCCGTTCTCCACCCGCAGCCCGAATTCCTCCTCCCCACCTCTGATCTCCTCAACTTACTATCCCTCCACCCCTCACATGCTCCTCGCCCTCTCCACCGCCTTGCCGAAAAACGTTGGTTGGAAAGATGCAGAAGAAAGAAAAGATGCAAAGTTTTAGGTGTGAGTGTTGTAGAGTGTGTGAGTGTTATTAGAAGTTTTAGGTCAGCTGTTAAAATGGATGAAGGTTAGCTTGTTGGGAAGTGCTTAATTTGAAGTTCTGGGTTTGGTTAATTTTGTTTTGTTTTGTTGAAAGTTGAGATTTTTTTGGATTTTGGTTTCTGGGATTTGTTTAGAAGATGAAGATTTAAGTGGGTTTATGAGGAAATGGGTTATGGAATGAAGATGAAAAAGCTATGGTGGTTGAAGTTTTAGGTGTAAAATCATTTGATTACTTGGTTACAAAATCAGTTTCTAATGAGAATCTTTTGGTGGCTATTGGAAGTGGTGAGAATCTTCAAAACAAGCTTTCTGATCTTGCAGAAGCTTCATACAACATTTGGTGGTTCAGATGAAGACATAAGCGTTTGGATTGGACCGGGTTACCGATACCGAGATGTTTTTTCTTGCTTCAATGTATTTCTCTTTTGCTAATGGAGATGGTGGACCAGGTAAGTGTTTTGCATCTGGGAAACATTTATGGCTATGTGATGCATTGAAATCTGGTAGCTCTGATTATTTTGTTAGGTCTTTATTGGCGAAATCGGTTGGATTTCAAACTATTATTTTAGTTCCTTCTGATTTAGGTGTTGTTGAATTGGGTTCTGTTAGATTGGTAGGTGAAAGCTTTGAGTTGTTGCAAACTGTTAAATCCGTGTTTTCGACACAATCGTCGGAATTGGTTAGTTGGAATAGAAAAATGTTATTTAGTTTGAATGGTTAGAAATGGAACTGTTATTGAATTTAGGAATTAGTTAGCTTAATTAATGGTGTTAGGAGTTTGAACTATTAATGAATTATTTGGAAACTTGAACTGCTATGGAAACTTGATAGTCATGAAGTTAATTGAGTTGACTGTGTTTGTGTTTGAAATGTGAAAAGGGGGCAATGAAGAAGATGAAATAGAGTCAGTAATCCAGTCAGCAATCCAGTCAGCATTGAAGTAATAGGGGGCGGTAAAATCTAATTTTTGATTTTATGAGGGGGTCTCTATTAAAAAAAAACTTAAAGGGGGGAAAACCAAATCACGCCCTAATGGCAGGGGGGTTTTGTATATTTATCCCTTATTTTAATTAAAATTGAATTTAAATGAATTGAATCCAATAAAATATAAAATAAACAAAGTAAATCAAAATATATTACTTATAGGTCGTGGATCATCTTAAGATTAAGTTTGGATTGTGAAAATATAGGCCCATTTGGCAAAAACTCAAGTTTTGGTCATTGTTTGCCTTATACACCTCCTCAAATTTGCTCAACTTTAACAATGAACAACTTCTTCAATTTTTATCATATGAATGTGCTCTTGGACTTTTTAGAAAGCTTAAAGTGTCCTTTAATCACTCATTTTGGTTCCATGTCCATTTGATCTTCCATGTTCAAGTTATGAGCTTTTGAAAAAGTTGACTTTTTGTTGACTTTTTAGAGGACTTTTAATGTCTTGACCCATATCTCTCAAATGAAGCATTTCTGGCCTTGGCCTTATAGAGCCAAAGTTGTAAAGAATTGAATTTATTTCAAGATAGGATTTAGTTGGGAAATTTATGATGAAGCATGTGAGAGTTATGTCTTGTCAAACTACAATTGACTTTCTCCTTAAGAAACCCTAATTTAACAACTTTTGCCTTGTGATGAATTTGAGGTTTTCTTGATGAATCAAGTTCAAACTTTGATCAAATGATGAATATTACTTCATAATATTGATGTTGACCAAAAATATTGAAGTTTGACTGTATGTTGACCACAGTTGACGTTTTACCCAAGTTAACTAATTATTGATTATCTGAGCATCCGATTGACCAAACTTGTAGGGAAAGTCTTGAAACTTGACATGAGGATCCTTTGAAGTATATGGGATATCATTAAGTCCAATTGAGGCTTTGGAAGTCCAATTTACCTTGAGAAATACAAAACCCTAATTTGAGATCTATTGCTTAGGAGGATGCTTTGTCTGATGAAACCTTGAGTTCCTTTGAGCAATTGAGAATCTTATGAACATTGGGAGACCTCTTGAGACATATTGTCTTGAAGATATGAGGGTAAATTTTGGGGTACAACACTTAGTGTCATATATCAGTTTGATATTTTTTTTTTTACTTTTTGAAGTTTTCAAGATTTATATTGAAGAAACACATATGGGTTGTTTTGTTGCTTGATATGTTTGTCTCAGCTGTTTTGTTTGTGGTCTAGTTATGGGTTTGCAGCAGTTTCAAATTCATGGATTAATTGGGGGTTTGTGGGTTAAATTCTATAAAAACCTAACATATTTCTCCTCTACAAACCTGGGTTGCAATGGTACCTATTCTACTCTCAATATTCCTTTCTGTTTTTAGTTTCAATTCTTTGAAACACTCTTTTCTTTTCCGATTATTTGAAACTCTCTTTTGTTTGATTGAGCAGGTTCTGAGGATGGAAAATTGAAAAAATGATAGAGGGCTTTATAACATTATTGTTGATTTGTATATCTCTCTTTTTCTTTTGGATTCTCTTTGATCTGCTACATTGGGTTTTGTATGCAAGATTGATAACTGTTAAGGTCAAGCTGACTGTAGTGTTTTTGTGTGTGTGCAGAGAATGGTTCAAATTTACATCCATTTGAGCCCGAAATTACAACATTGTTAAGTAATCACCTTCCTGAAATTAAACTTCGAGCTGAGAAATTAGGAATGATTCATATGTTTGGGTTGATACAGAGATACAAATAAAGGAATTGGCTGATGTATTGAGCAAGGAAAGATTCTTTGGTGTGGATACAAAACAACATGGCTTGCACTCTTTTCTAGGCTTTACAGGAATAGTTCAGGTATTTCATACTATCTCCAAAATTTCTTTGATTACATTATGCTATTAAATTAATATTTGATAATTTTGGTAGTATAAAGGTTAAATTCCCTGACAATATATACTGAATTTAAAATGATATTTAATTGGTTGCAAAATTGATATGCAAAATTCTTTATTATAATCAGAAGGATGTTATTTGTATGTTGTCATGTACACTTAACAACATTTCAAAATTGGATTCAACTTTGGCCAGCTTAGAAATGGAATAAGGCGTCTGTTATCATTTACTTCACCTCATCTAGAAGGGCTGCAAGGTTGTATTTCATTCATCTACTTCTTATGTTGTGATTTTTATATCTTATTGTTATATCATTAGCTACTTGTTTTTTTTGTTGTGTATTTATGTATGTTGCTTTCTAAGTACAGACCAACCATGCCTGTGATATCTATTGTCATTCATAAATTGAAGACAAATCTATTATCTGTTAACAAGTTTGATTGATACGGTGATGCTTGTCATCTTTCACTTTAGAATTGTTAAACTTAAGTGATTTTGGTTTTCTGCATGCAAACTAAGTATGATGCAGGAATGAATGAATCTATTTTGAAGATTGCTTTAAACCATGGCAAGGCTTTTGGCATCATAAAGCCGCATGACTGAGTTGTTGGTTACCAGAAAGTTGGTGACTCATCAGTTTTGAAGATTATTGAGCTTGAAGATTAGAAATTGTTTTCATTTCAAATTATGATTAGTAACTAATTTTTTCTCATTCATACCATGGTAATTCCTTATGTATACTGCAAGAAGAGAGATATTTATAGTGATTCATTAAAAAAAAGGTTTGTATTAGAGGGAACCAGAAAAATAAGTGAAATATTGAGGAACAAAAATTTGGTGACAGGTAGAAAAATGAGTGTACTCAGTAAAGAATAAGGCTAGAATGTCTAAGGAGAATTCTTTGATATGTTACTTTTAGAAATTTGTGATTGGCATATTTTGGAGAACACATTTTAAGAATAATATTATTTAAAGACAAATGCACCAGGTATATATGGAATCATGAATTAATGGTGATTATATATATATATATATATATATATATATATATATATATATATATATATATATATATATATATATATATATATATATATATATATATATATATATATATATATATATATTAATGGATATAGTTTGATGTTAACTATGGAAACTAGTATGAATTGATTTATTTTAATAATCTAGCACCCTAGGAATCCAACTCTGTGGCAGTAGAGATCAATTAGATCCTTAATGTTTTTATGTATAAATTTATTAAACATATTCTATAATTTATAAATTTAAATTTATAAATGTGTTTTTATAATTGTTCTCATGCTGATTGGATTTTATTTAGGGTTCTGCATATAAAACTACATTGAGGAAGACATTCCAAGTTACAATAGTTATGCATATAAAACTACTTTTATAATACTCATCTATCATGTTATTTGCTTTAAGTTTTTCCAAAAATTGATTTAATAGTAGTGGTCCTATTTTATATCATTTAAGATTTAGGTTTGTCTTTCTAATTGTATATTTTATATCATTTAAGATTTAGGTTTGTCTTTCTAATTTTACAATTTTGATTCCTTAATTTTAAAATTTCTAACCACTAACTTTTTAAGTAATGTGGTAATAGTAATATAATATGAAACAATTGGACATATGTTGCTGCTACATCAGCATATCAATGATTAATAACTTATAAAATAGTATCTACTATATATAAATATTCTTGTCAATTGTCAATTGAAAACTTCGGAGAAATAAAGTTAATTGTCAATTGATACATACTAGCTCTTGAAATATCTTTATTAAATTTTTTTTAGCTTATTACAACAATATTGTTACAACATGTGTTTACCTCCTGCCAAACAATATTCCATTTCCATACATATAATACACATATGTCACCATGATTCAAATATTTTTATAAATATTATCAAACCAAAAATAATATTTTGATTTAAATATTATAATATACGGGATACAATACATTGTCTGATATCTTTGTTACATAAGGAATACATTAATTATTTTATAATTTTGAATTGTAATTATAAAATCATAATGGACACCTTTTAAAATATATGTGTCATATTATATTCTTACTATATTGTATTATTTTCTCATATTTATAATTTTTTTCTTTCTAATTTGATATTATTTATTTTCAATTTGAGAAACAATAAGACACCCATCACATAAAATAATCGAACATACGTGAGGTGACAGAAGCACAAATCAACAAAAACACGAGTCAAAGGGTTCATCTTTAGTAGATGTAAGCAGAGTTCATAACCCTGATTTAACTATTAGACTTCAAAACCATTGATGCAAGTCTAGGTTAATAACCTTAATTTGCAGCCCCAATGTTGAAATATGGTTTTTTGGCATTTCAGTTATGGTAATCGACTACGGATTTTTGTGTAATCGGTTACCATGCGTTAATTTGGTCATGAACTGCAAAATAATGATGCGTAATTGATTACAACATTTTGTGTAATCGATTACAAAGGAGAATTTTTTTTCTTGTATGCTTCAGTGTCAGCTTATTTCAACAAGTTGTTTTGTAATTTCCCATTTTATTTTGTACTTGCCATGTATATAAGGTCTTGTATGCTTCCATTTGAGGTTAATGGAAATCTTTCACTCACCCTCAATTACTCTCTCTCTCACACACACACACACGCGCGCGCACACACACACACACACACACACACACACACACACACACTCTCTCTCTCTCTCTCTCTCTCTCATTTCTCTCAATTCTCAATTTCATCTTCTCCAAATTCACTTTTCTCCATTAATTCACCCCAATTATTTTTGTATAATCTAACATTTGGCATCAAGAGCACTGGTTCTGATACAATTCCGCTACAACAAAGAGTATTGCTTCTAATGATCGAATCCCCACCAACCTTCTGATTCCTGATTCGAAGAATTATAACAAGTGGTCCAAACAAATGAAAGTTTTGTTGGGTATCATGAAGTTCTTGAAGTGATCAACAATGGTGTCACACCATTCGGGGAAGAAGCTACAGATGTTCAAAAGGCTGCATTTAAGGAAGGAAAGAGGAAAGATCACAAGGCATTCTTCTTGATTCATTCTTACATCGATAGTGATAACTTTGAAAAAGTTGGCGATTGAGATTCGACGAAGCAAGCTTGGGAGTTCTTGGAGAAAGCATATGCAGGGGCTGTTAAGGAAAAGGTGGTGAGGTTATAAACTCACAAACGACATTTTGAGTTAACATAAATGGAAGAGAAGGAAACGATCAATGATTATGTGGCGTGTATTACGCATTTGGTGAATCAAATCAAAGCATGTGGAGAAACCGTTCCAAAGCAGAATATTGTGTCAAAGATCTTCCGTTCTTTAACAACAAGATTCAACAATACTTTGGTTGTTATCAAAGAGTCGAGGGATCTTGCGATGTTTAGCAAAGATGAGCTTCAATTCTCTCTTGAGGCTCATGAATAAAGAATGGATGAGAGAGGAAGCGACAAAGCAAAAACGGAGATTTCTTTGCAAGCACGGTTCAACCAGAAGAGTAGAAGATCGAAAGGAAAATAGGCTCCGAAAGGGAAGCATAATTTTCAGAATTTGGGTGGGAATGATCCAAAAAATTCTAAAAATTCGATGATGCAAAAGGGTGGGAGCAGATCCAATTAGTATGGTGACCGAGGCAATGTTAGAGGCGGAAAACCAAAGGACAAATCCAAAATTCAGTGTTGGAATTGTCAAAAGCTGGGACACTTTGCAAATGAATGTGGTGCAAAACACAAGGATTCCCAAGGAGATCAAGCTAGTGTTGTATATAAGTCCATTATAGAAGGTAATGATGGTTAACCAATTTTCAAACCCATGGTTTGGACATAATCTTAACAGATCGTTGTATCTTTCCCACGCTTCATAAAGTGATTCGGCATCTTTCTGTCGAAATCCGTTAATTTGAGCTCTCAGCATAGTTGTCTTGCTTGGCAGGAAATAACGAGATAAGAAAACTTTCTTCAGTTCTGCCCATGTTGTGACAGAGTTGGATGGTAGCGATTGTAACCATGCCCAAACTATATCTCTTAAAGAGAACATAAATAGTTTCAATCTTATTGCATCTTGGGTTACACAATTCGCTTTCACGGTATCTACGTATTTCACAAACTTCGTCAAATGTTCATTAGGGCCGTACATAGGATTTCCGGAAAAGTGGTTCTGTTGTACAGCTTATAGCAGTGAAGGTTTCAGTTCAAAACCGTTTTGGATTATGGCTGGTGCGACAATACTGTTGTGTGGTTCTTGTTGATTTGAAGTTGCATAGGACTTGAGTGAACATGGGACATCTCTGTTTTCAGCCATGATTGGTTCTTCAACTGGTTCTGGTATAATATCTTCAGGAAATAGGGTTTCGTTGGTTTTGGTTCGGCGTCTCGAACTTATGAAACGTTCTACTTCGTCGATCTGGGGTTCTAAGTCTTCGCCTCGGGAGCGAGTACTGAGAATACAATCAACAAAGGAAAGGTAAATTTGTTGCCTTAGTCTAGACGGTGCAACAATGAATTGCACTATTGACTAAATCTAAGTCCCCGACAACAGTGCCAAAAACTTGATTGCGACTTTTAGAGTCTAAAGATTCTAACTGCAAGTATACAGCCTAATCGCGTAGTAATAAAAAATATTGATCCAACGGAGACTCGATAATCAACCTAGCGCTATCAGGTGTTACTATGTTTAGCTAAGGCGAGTGATATTTTTAGTTTTAAAAGGCGAGAAAGTAATTAAGTTAAATTAATAGTAAGGATATCGGTACGTAATTGGTTCTCCTTTGCGAATTCAATAAAGGGTCGGCTTATTCAGGTTTGTTAAAGTTATCTTTCCGTAGAAACTGTCGGTTTAAAAGTCGTTGACTCACACTCTCGTGGTCTTACCTATTACTATATTCCTAAGTTCAATTGAGCGCTCTCACTGTGTCAATTCAAGTTAGAAATACTTTTTGGTAACCTAGAGGTTCTAATTGGTTTTAAAGCGCTTCCGCTGTATTTAAAACAATGCCTGATTTCAGTTATCCGATTACGATCTCACACTCCCGTGGTCTTAATCCTAATCTTTTATACTTTCTTACTCTCGTAACAAAACTTATTTATATTAAGAAATCGGAACCGAAAAGTAACTTAATATAAGATATTAGCCTTGTTCTATTGAATTCGTTCCGGTTAGACAATCACATACCGATTAACGGTTTAGCCGGACATATTAAATAAAAACGAAGAAAGGTAGAAGAAGAAGAAGAATTGCATAAAAATAAATGGCATAATAACTAAACAGTAAAGCATTAAATATAGAAAACTGGTTGTAATGTTCTTGATCAACCAAACTTGAAAAAAACTAAAACTAAAACAAATATGTTGTGGATAGAAAGAATTGAAAAAAAACTAAAACTCAATGTCACAAACAGTGGAAATTCACATTTATTATTTTGACAGGAATTATTCACTAAAATATCCACTACTACTCTTAAACCTCATTTGTTAATCTTATAGAAAATAGAAAAGGTTAAGTTTCCTTATTATTCCGTATCCGGCTTCTGAGTTTTATTTTATAGAAATTCAGATTTTCATAAACAAAATTATGATTAGAGAAGGTGGACCAAAAATACCGAAACCGGACAAATAAAAAAATTGTTGGGTGGCTCAGGCCACGTGGGAGTGGCACTGGCCACCCTAAGATCACACTGGGTGGCGCAAGCCACCCTTCAATATTCAAAAGTGGCGCAAGCCAAATGATCTTCTTTCTCTGGATGGCGTAAAACACCTTTTCACTTACACAAAGTGGCACCAGCCACTTCATAATGTGGCACCAGCCACATATAAATAATCACATTATTTTAATTAACTCACATATAATTTATCACATTAATTTAATTAATCTTCATGGTTAATAATCCCCAGGTGGCGCAAGCCACCTCTATTAATGGGGATGGGTGGCGCAAGCCACCCCTTTTTAGAATGAAACTTCACGAAAACAATTCAACCTGTTTCGATTTCACATAATTCAATTCCGATTATACACGATTTTTCCAAAACTAATCACAGTCTTTATACGATTCCAGTTTCTCTCCAACCTCTCCACACACACTTCATCTTCTCCAAAATTTCTACGACTATTAACTAATTAATTCCTAATCAATTATAATAATCAGGATTAAACACCCCTTACCTTAAGATTATCGCTTTCTGATTGAATCTTTTTCTCGGTCTTCCGATTCTTCCAATTTCTCCTCGATTCCACGTTCTTGGTTTCTCTATCGGTTCTTCTTCTCCCAAAAACACTGAATGAGTTTTTTTTTTCTAACTCTCTCATGTAACCCTTATATTATAATTATCAAATTCCGAAAGTACCCTTACTTATTCTTTTAATGACCACCATGTCCGTTAACCTCACAATTTCTTATTATCTTAATTTCCTTAACCGATTAAATTATAACTAATTCTAGTTCATCCAATAAAATCGATTAATCCAATAAGACCGACATTTTCGTCAAATAAGTTCCTCTGACACGTCACCAAACTTAATAATTCGCACCAAAAATTCAAATAAATCAATTAATCTATTTACACAATTAAATAGTCATATTAAAATAGGGTGTTACAATTCTCCCCTCCTTAGAATATTTCCGTCCTCGAAAATTTACCTGAATCAAATAGGGTCGGATACGACTCCTTCATCTGATCTTCTCGCTCCTAAGTCCAACTTTCACCAACTGGTTCTCCCCAAAGTACTTTCACCCAGGAAATCTCTTTGTCTCGCAGTTGCTTCATCTCTCGCCCATCAATTCTCACTGGCAATGCTTCAATAGTCATATTATCTCTCATCTGTACATTATCCATCTGAATGACATGCGACGGATCCGATATATACTTTCTTAGTTGTGACACATGAAACACATCATGAAAATTCGCAAGCGACTGTGGTAGTGCAATGCGGTAAGCCACATTACCAATCCTCTACGAAGTCTGATACGGCCCACAAAATGTGGAGTGAGCTTTCTCGACTTCAAAGCTCTTCTGGCACCTATTATTGGAGTAACTCTCAGAAACACATGATATCCTTCTTGAAATTCTAGCGTTTTCCGTCTCTTATCATGATAGCTTTTTTGACGACTCTGCGAAGCTCTCATCCTTTCATGTATCACTTTGATCTTTGCAATTGTCTCTTGCATAATCTCAGGCCCGAGTACAACACTCTCTCCTGATTCATACCAACACAATGGAGATCTACACCTCCTACCATATAACGCTTTGTATGGTGCCATTCCAATACTAGCGTGAAAATTGTTGTTGTAGGTAAACTCAATAAATGGTAAATGACTATCCTACGAACCTCCATGGTCAAGTACACATGCCCTCAACAAATCTTCCAAAAATTGGATAATCCTCTCTATCTGACCGTCAGTATACGGATGGTATGCAGAACTCATCCTCAATTTAGTACCCAAAGCATCTTGCAAACTTTTCTAGAATCTTGATGTGAACCACGGATCTTTGTATGACACTATACTCGAAGGTATCCCTTGTAGTATTACAATTTCCTCAATGTATAATTCAGCCAACTTCTGCATGGAGTGATTAGTCTTAATCGATAAAAAGTGAGCCAACTTAGTTAACCTATCCACAATCACCCAAATAGAATAATTCCCTTTCACTGTTCTCGGCATTCCCGATACAAAATCCATAGAAATACTATATCACTTCCATTCTGGAATATTCAATGGTTGTAACATACCCGAAGGCTTCTCATGTTCAATCTTTGACTTCTGACACCTCAAACAAGCATGCCCAAATTCAGCATTGTCTTTCTTCATACCCGGCCACCAAAATAACTTTGAGAAATCATGGTACATCTTTGTAGCACCGGGATAGATACTCAGTCCACTTAGATGCCTTTCTTCAAGAATACTCTTTTTCATCTCTAGAATATCTGGAATACATACTATGTCTATGAATCTCAACATATCATTTTCATCAATACGGAATTCACCTCCGTTACCTTGGTTAACTAATGTTAATAGATTAACCATCTTCAAATCAGATTTCTGACCTTCTCGGATTTCTTCCATAATGCTATTTGTCAATTTCAATATTCACAATTTCATACTATTGGGTTTTTCCTCACATACTAAACTCATATCCCTGAATTGTTCGATCATTTCCAATTCTCTCACCATAAGCATCAACATGTGCAAGGACTTCCTACTCAAAGCATCGGCCACAATGTTTGCTTTACCCGAATGATAATTCAAATCAAAATCATAGTCCTTCAGAAGTTCAAGCAATCTTCTCTGCCTCATATTCAACTTTTTGTAATCAAACAGATACTTCAGACTTTTATGATCGCTGAACACTTCAAACATGGAACCAAACAAATAATGTCTCCAAATTTTTAACACAAACACTACAACAACCAATTCTAGATCATGTGTCAGATAATTTCTTTCATGAACTCTCAATTTTCTAGAATCATAGGCGACAACCTTACCATTCTGCATTAGTACTCATCCAAGATCCATCTTCAAGGCATCACAATATACTACAAAAGGTTCACTCGGGTTTGGCAAAATCAACACTAGCGTAGTCATCAACTTCTTCTTCAATTCTATAAAACTCTCCTCACACGCCACGTCTCACACATAAGCTTTCCCTTTTTGGTTTAACTGAGTCAAAGGCAATGCCAACTTAGAAAAGTCTTCTATAAAATTACGATAATAACCTGCTAATCCGAGAAAACTTTTGATTTCTGTAGCAGACTTTGGAGTTTCCCATTGTAACACTGCATCAAATTTCGAAGGGTCCACAAAAATCCTGCCACTTAAATTACATGTCCCAAGTAGCTTACCTCTTTCATCCAAAACTCGCATTTAGACAACTTAACATATAGTTTCCTTTCTCTCAAAACCTGTAAAACAATTCTCAAATGCTCTCCATGTTCTTTTTCCGATTTAGAATATATTAGTATGTCATCAATAAAAACTACCACAAACTAATCCAAATACTCGTGAAATATTCGGTTCATATATTCCATAAACACACCAGGTGCGTTCGACACCCCAAACGACATTACGGTGTACTCATAGTGACCATACCCTGTCCTAAAAGCTGTCTTCGGAATATCATCTGGTTTAACCCGCATTTGATGATATCCGGATCTCAAATCAATCTTACTGAACACATAAGCACCTACTAGTTGATCCATCAAATCGTCGATCCTCAGAAGCGGATATTTATTCTTGATAGCCACCTTGTTTAACTGTTGATAATCGACACACAGTCTCATACTACCATATTTCTTCTTAACCAATAACACAGGAGCACCCCATGACGAAACACTAGGCCGAACAAAATTCTTCTCCAATAAGTCTTCTAATTGCTTCTTCAACTCACTCAGTTCTGAAGCAGACATCTGATAAGGAGCCATAGACATTAGACTTGTACCTGGTACCAAATCAACGGTAAACTCAATTTCGCACTCTGGCGGTAGATCACTTACATCATTCGGAAACACATCCGTAAACTCACAGACAACAGGTAACTCGACACTTGGAGCTTCACGATCAACTTGTAAAGATGAAAATATTACAAAAATCAAAGCTTCATCCCCTACAAGTTGTTCCACTTTCCTAGCAGATAAGAGCATTAACTCTCTGTTGTCACCTAACTCAAGAAACCTCACAGTCTTAGCATAACAGTTGATATAGACATAATTGAATTCCAACCAATTTATACCAAGAATAACATCAATTTGATGTAATGGCAAACACACTAGATCCATAGCAAAACTTTTTCCAAAAATAGTCAAAGGACATTTCAAACAAACATAAGTAGTAGTAACAGAACCATTAGCAGGAGTATCTATTATCATACTACTATTCATCTTATCAAACCTAATTTAGTCGCACAATCAAACAAAATAAACGAATGCGTAGCTCTAGTATCAATAATAACAACTAATTCAACATCATTAATAAAACAAGTACCTCAAATCAAGTTGTCCTTTGTAGGAGTCTCGGTACCACTCAAAGCAAACACCCTACCATTAGTCTGGGCATCATCAGCATTCTTCTTCGGTTTCTAGCATTGAGTACTGATATGACCCTGTTCTCCTCAATTGAAACAAGTCAGGTTAGCATTCTTGCACTCTGAATCATGGTGACCTATCTTCCCACAATTATAGAATCTCAAAACCTTATTCTCGCACTCACTAGAGTGATGACTAGGTTCGTCACACCTAAAGCACTTGATAGGGGCAACAACTCCTCCCCCACTGTTTTTCTTCTCATCTGTAGTCTTATCTTTTCCTTTGTCAGTTGGAGCATCATAAGGCTTCCCACGATTCTAATGTTGCCTTCCCCTCTTATCACTTATATTCTTGTAATGAGCCGGATGAGCTTTGCTATCCTCTTCATAGATCCTACGACTGTTCACCAACTCCTCGAACCTGCAAATTTGTTGATAGCCAATTACCCGTTTGATTTACGGACGCAACCCATTCTCAAACTTTTCACACTTGGAAAATTCAGCAGTTGCCTCGCTATAATGCAGATAATACTCAACCAATTCCATAAATTTGGAAGCATAATCAATCACAGTCATATTCCCTTGTTTCAACTCAAGAAACTCAACCTTTTTCTTACCTTTTGCATCTTAAGGAAAATACTTTCTCAAAAACTCTTTGCTGAACACAACCCAAGTAATAGAACCACCTCCATGAGTCAACCTACGGCGAGTACTGACCCACCAGTCACCAGCTTCTCTCTTCAGCATATGCATCCCAAAGCGCACCTTCTGATCATCCAAGTAGTCCATGACTATAAAGATCCTCTCGATCTCCTTGAGTCAAGCCTGTGCTCCGTCTGGATCAAACCGGACCACAAAGGTAGGCAGATTGTTCCTCTGGAACGCCTCTAACACACGAGTACCCTTATTCCCTCCAGCATTGGGTATCTATTGCACAGCTTGAGCAACTGCTTGCAAAATTGTAGCCATGGCAGCATCTTTCTCCCAACCATTCTGCGCACTAACAATCAAGGTTAGATAGAACAAAACATCGATAATATACACATACTTATCGACTAACCAAGACTGACTCTAAACAGCCTGGCCGGAAAGACCGTCCAGCTCTGATACCACTAATGTAACACCCATCTAAAACCCCAAATAAAAATACGATGTATTTAAGGTAAATAAGTTTCTCATCAAAAATCACGGATGTCACATCTTCATAAAAACAACTTTAACAAAAGGTTTCTGCTCTGTAACACAGGTTTAAAGGTTTTCATCAATAAAATAACAACATATCCAAAAAAACATATAATCATAATCTCGCAGCGGATTAGAGTTCCAAACTTCTTTAATAATTAAAAACAATACCCTAAGGTATATCTCAGAAAATCACATGGTCCGAAAACATCTCAAGGTTTATAACTCAACTTCAATTAAAGGAAAAATCATCAAAGCGTCTCAAAATCTTCATATCAACAAAGTATGAAATATTCAAAACAGAAAATTTCCCAATCCCGATGTCACGTATCAGAGCAAGACTCCCTTTATTTCTATGAAGTAAAACAACACACCCTGAAGCAACTCCTAAGCTTCATGCACTACTCCTAATTACCTGCAAGTTACCCACGAAAGGGGCAACAATTTCAATCAGAAAGGGCGAGTAATCATAATCATTATAAAAGATTCAGGAAACTGACATAGTTAAAGTCTCACAATAATGATACCCATAACATACTCATATTCATCATATAACTCGTCAAGATCATCATAACAATCAAACAACACTCATCACAAAATTAAATGTCAAAACACAATGCTAATGCAACTCAAAGGACTCTATGCATACGGTACCAAAACATCACTGATGACTTAGTCATCGTTATATCCAAAGATCTCCACCAGTAGGATCGATTCCTGCTTGGAACCAGAGCACACCATAATTTACACTTAATCCGCACTATAGGATTAAGGCCGTCACAGGACATTACCATCCAGAAATTCATCACTGGATCTTCATCCAGTAAAACATCACTGGACAATTTGTCCTAACCAATGCTATAAATGCATGATGCACACAACAATAAAAATGATCACAGCTAGTCAAAACACATCATCATTCAATCATATATTTCAAATTACCTTCACAATTTAATATCCAAAACATACAACATATATTTCAGAATTCTCATAGCATCACAAAAATCACAACAAAATATAGCACATACTCACTTTCACAAACAGTGGAAATTCACATTATTTATTTTGACAAGAATTATTCACTAAAATATCCACTACTACTCTTAAACCTCATTTTTTAAACTTACAGAAAACAGAAAAGGTTCAGTTTCCTTATTATTCTGTATCTGGTTTATGAGTTTTATTTTATAGAAATTCAGGTTTTCATGAACAAAATTATGATTACAGAAGCTGGACAAAAAATACCGAAACCAGACAAATCACAAATTGCTGGGTGGCTCAGGCCACGTGGGAGTGGCATTGGCCACCCTAAGATCACACTGGGTGGCACAAGCCACCCTTCAATATACATAAGTGGCGCAGGCCACATGATCTTCTTTCTCTGGGTGGCGCAAGCTGTAACACCCCACTTTCCCAAATAGTTAAAATAACATATTAATAAAAATATCAGAGTTTTCAAAGTGGAATGCCACATTATTTTCAACAACAATCACCAAAATAAGTTCTTTATTAAAAATAGCGGAAATAACAATTTAATTCAACTCTGCCAATAAGCCAATCTCAACAAAATATCCTCAATAATTCAGTTTATAAAATAAATACATAACGGAAATAAAATAAACAACTGAAAGTTCCCTATCCCGTGTTACGTATCAGAGCATCCTAGACTCGAACAAACAACACGACTCCACGCACTCTCAAGTACCTGGATTATCTGTACTTCCAGGGAAGCACAGAAGCAACAACAACAAAGGGGTGAGAAACAAAATTCAAACATAAATGGTTCATATAACATCTTCAGGGTAGTTTCTCACACATAACAACAATTACAATAGGTACACCAATAATCAAGCAACAACAGATACACCAATAATAATGCAACAACAATACAACAATAGTTATGCAATGTGACTCAACACGACATAATGCATGTGGTACCAAGGTTTGTTCATTCAATCGAACACGATAATCACATACGCCCATCCGGCAATGATTATCCCAACACTCTCCATAACGGAGTAGGAATGACCGTATTCGCCCATCCGGGACGTTCATCCAACAATAATTCAATAATGTATGCATGACTATGAAAATGCATACAACATGTATAATTCACCATTTATACATCCGCACGATCCATTCGATCCAAACACAACAATAATTTCACCAAATATCACCAATAATAGCCTCACGCGATTTAATCGATTATTGACTAATTAATCCACCTAAAACCCATCATTAACTCATTCTCAATTTTAATCTTCGATTAAATGTGTATTAAGGTTCATTTTAATGCCTCACACCAAAAGAATTAGCAACGCACGTAATATCGGGACAGAAATCGAAAAACAACACGTTTTTGCCTTGCACCCTGGCCATACGAGTATCACCAATCCCATACGCGTATTGCCCATGCCCATTATGCCCTATACGCAAGTCATACGCTACCTATACGCGTAATCTCCTTGGCCCATACGCGTTACTTACGCAAATGAGCAGAGAACCCTTATTTTTCACTCACCATACGCGTACCATCCCTCTCATACGTGTATTAAGCACAAAACACGCACATCCATACGTGTATTTCCTAGTGCTATACGCGTATGGGCAGAGATCCTCACTTTTCTGCTTTTTCTTCCTCATTCCAGATCTGTTCCTCACAATTATCGATTTCGTGATTCATACCGGGCTTAAAATCATTTCTAGTCCAGTTTTACTCTCCTATTTTCATTCTTCTTTCATCTACATTACTATTCACAAATTAGGTTATCCTTATAGATCTATAAATTCTCTGTTCATCAACAACAACAATATCTGCATCAATTTATATCATCCAGAATAACAATAATATTTCATCAGATTTTCCCCAAGAACATATCATCCAAATCACAAATTCGCATCAAACAACATATAATCACAGATTATTCACAAACATCAGAAATATCAGAAAATTTCTACGAGGGAAGGAAGCCCTCACTATCCATCATGTTAAACCACCTGAATTTAAATCCTTTCTCCCTCTTACCTCGAATTCGGGCAAAATCCTGAATTGGGTGCCCTAGGTTGATTTCCTCTTCCTAGCCTCTTGGTTCTTTCACAACAACTTTTTTATGATTAATTGTTTACTAATCCCTGTTTTGATTAATTCACCTTTAACCCTCACTTAACATTTTACTAAACCGTCCCTTATTCCAAATAATAATAATAATAATTTTAATTACTAATATTACTAATATTGTTTCATGAATTTAATTATACTACTACTACTACTAATAATAATAATTAAATGGTATTATCATTATTATTCGCACACTAGACATTGCTAATTGCACCCAATTCTACCTGTCCCACTAGGACACAACACCAAAACAACACTAAAACACGCCTTAAATAGGCCAACACAACACCAAAAATACCCGATGATTAAATATTAAAAATGGGGTGTTACAACTCTCCCCCACTTAGAATATATTTGTCCTAGAAAATCTACTTGGTGAGAAAAATTTCGGATACGACTCTCGCATCCTGCTTTCTAGCTCCCATGTCACACTTCCACTAGCAGCTCCATTCCAAGCTATTCTCACCAGTGGAATCTCTTTACCTCAGAGTTGCTTCATCTTGCGATCCTCAATTCTTATCGGCATCGCTTCCACAATAAGATTCTTCCTAACCTGCACCTCATCCCTCTAAATAACGTGAGATGGGTCCGTTACATACTTCCAAAGTTGCGATACATGAAACACATCATGCAAGTTCAAAAGCTCTGGCGGTAATGCCACCCTATAAGCAATAGTACCAACTTTATGCAAAATTTGATACAATCCAATGAAATAGGATCTAACTTATTCGATTTCAAAGCACGTCTGACACCCGTCATTGGATTAACCCTCAAAAAAACTTGATCACCTTCAGCAAATTCTAATTCTTTTCTTAGGTTATCATGATAGCTCTTATGTCTACTCTGAGATGCTTTCATCTTTTTTCTAATCATCTGAATTTCCTTAGTAGTCTGTTGTACAATTTCAGGTCCAAGCACCACATTTTCACTAGTTTCATACCAACATAAAGGCGTTCTACACCTCCTACCATACAAAGCTTCAAATAGCGCTATTCCAATACTATAATGGTAACTATTATTTTATGTAAACTCAATTAATGGAAAATGAGTATCCCACGCACCACCATGTTCCAACACACAAGTCCTCAACAGATCTTCCAAAGTATGAATAGTTCTCTCTGACTGAACGTCAGTCTGCAAATGATAAGTCGAACTCAATTTCAACTTTGAACCCAAAGCCTCTTGTAAACCTTTCCAAAATTCAGAAGTGAATCTCAGATCTCTATCCATAACTATACTCAAAGGAACACCATGCAACTTCACAATTACCCTGATATAAATCTCAACCAACTTCGTCAACGGAAAACTCATATTAATAGGAATAAAATGTGCGGATTTTGTAAACTAGTAACAAAGTCCACAACAATACTATCCCACTTCCATTCTGGAATCTCTAACAGTTGCATCATTCCTGAAGGCTTCTGATGTTCCACTTTCGATTTCTGACACACCAAACAAGCATACACAAATTGTGTTATATCTCTCTTCATACCTGATAACTCAAATTCATATAGATTATTTAATGCGATTTCCGATTATTTAATATGTTTATTTATCTGTTTTGGACTATATTACGCGTAAATTGTGTTTGTTTTGCAGACATTTGATCAGACATGTCATTTGGATGCAAAAATGCAAAAGGAAGCTTTAAGAACAAGAAACCATGGCAAAACAGAAGGTAAACAACAGAAAAAATGCATTTCTGCATTTCAACTGTCAAATGATCGTCTCTACCACCAGACAACCGTCTCAAGTTCACACGCTCAACTTGGATTTGAGTTGATCGTCTCATTGCTAAAGTTTCCAGTTTCAAATATCTGACGTTCGTCTCAACTTAATTATGCAGAAACGTAAAATCCATAACAGACGAAACATAAGTCAAAATTAAACGAAATTTCTTCGTTCATGCAGAGAAGTTTCCTCACCCTAGTCCACTCAGTCTATGCAACTCAGTCTCAATCCCAATCAAAGTCCAAGCCTACTTTTTCTCAACAAACCCTACCACACAACTTATAAATAGAGTTCTCTGCCATTTGCACCAGAGAGCTTCATTTTCACGTCCAATTTCTGCCATTTTTATTCCGTCGAAGTTCACCTTTATTTTTCAGTATTGCATTTATTTTATTTTCCTTTACCAAACCTTAGTGATAGTTTCCTCCATTAGGAAACTATCACCATTTTTATTGTTTCTAGCCACTACATTATTGTATTCGTTACAAGTTTTGAAGTTTGGTTGATCAAGAACATTGCAACCAGGTTTCTGATTTTAATGCTTATTTATTTATATATTTATTTATTTATTACCACATTTATTTATATCATGTATTTCTTCTCCTTCTACCTTTATTTATTTAATATGTTTGCTTAAACCGTTAATCGGTATGTAATTGCGTAAACCGGAACGAATTCGATAGAATTAGGCTAAGGATTTCTTTTTTTAATTAACTTTCGTTACGAGGGTAAGAGAGTACTAAAGATTAGGATTACGACCACGGAAGTGTGAGATCGTAATCAGATAGCTGAAATCGAGCATTAGTTTTAAACACAACGAAAGTGCTTTAAACCCAATTAGAACCTTTAGGTTTCCAAAGAGTATTTATGACTTGAATTGACACAGCGAGAGCGCTCAATTAAACTTAGGAGTATAGTAATAGGAAAGACCACGAGAGTTTGAGTCGAAGACTTTTAAACAGAGAGTTTCTACGAAGAGATAACTTAATAAAACTTAACAAGCCGACCCTCTATTGAATTCTCGAAGGCAATACCAATTACGTACCAATAATTTATATCATTAATTTAATTTAATTAATTCTTAATCCTTTAAAACCAAAAACATCGCTCGCCTTAGCTAAACATAGCAACACCAGACAACACTAGGTTGATTATCGAGTCTCTGTGGGATTGATATCTTTTATTACTACGTGATAGACTGTGCACTTGCAGTTAGTAACCATTAGACTCAGAAAATCGCGACCAAGTTTTTGGCGCCGTTGTCGAGGACTTAGATTTAGTCAATAGTGCATTAAGTTGTTGTGCCGTCTAGGCTAAGGCAACAAATTTACCTATTCTTTATCGATTGAATGCCTAGTACTCGCTCCCGAGGCGAAGACTTAGAACCCCTGATCGACGAAGTAGAATGTTTCTTAAGTTTGAGACGCTGAACCGAACCCAACAAAAACTTATTCCTGAAATTATTATAGCAGAACCAGTTGAAGAACCAATCATGGCCGAAGAAAACGGAGGACCACCTTGTTCACTCAAGTCCGATGCGACTCCAAGCCAACAAGAACCACAAAACAATATTGTCGCACCAGCCATAACCCGACACGAATTTGAAATCAAACCTTAACTGTTACAAGCTGTACAACAAAACCAATTTTCTGGAAATATGACAGACAGTCCAAATGAACACCTTACGAGATTCTTACAATATGCAGATATTGTGAAAGCAAATGTTGTAACCCAAGACGCAATTAGACTAAGACTCTTTTCGTTCTCTTTAAGAGATTGAGCTTGGGTCTGGTTACAATCATTACCAGCCAACTCTGTCACAACATGGGAAGAACTGAAGAAAGTTTTCTTATCTCGTTATTTCCCCCCCCCCCCCAAGCAAAACAACTATGCTGAGAGCTCAAATTAATGGATTTTGACAGAAAGATGCCGAATAACTTTATGAAGCGTGGGAAAGATACAATGACCTATTAAGATTATGTCCACACCATGGGTTTGAAAATTGGGTAACCATCATAACCTTCAATAATGGACTTCTATACAACACTAGGATGACGATAGACGCTGCCGCGGGCGGTGCCCTTATGGATAAACATTACGAAGAAGCCTATAACCTCATTGAAAACATGGCTCAGAACCATTGCTAACGGGGAGGAGAAAGAACACCTGTAGAGGAGAACCATACTAAGGGAGGAATGTATGAAGTGAACAATTTCGATCACGTAAATGCAAAGATGGATGCCATAGTTCAGAAAATTGATAGCTTGACCATAACACCACCAACCACCGTGGCTGCCGTAACTCCGAATTGCGAGAATTATGGAATCATATGACATACATAACCTAAATGTCAATTACTTGCCGGATTAGCCACAAATCAGGTGAACTATGCTCAAGGAAACCCGTATTCTAATAATTACAACCCAGGATGGAAGAATCACCCCAATTTCTCTTATAAGAATAACAACGCCTTGTATACGCCAAATCAAGAACCAACTGCACCACCAGGATATCAGAAAGCTGCTGCACCCAATCTAAATGTTCCTAGGAAATCAAACCTCGAACTGATGATGGAAAACTTCATTGCTACCTAAGCTCAAATGAACAAGGATTTCCTAAATCAGAACATCCATACTAGTGAACAGATAAAGCAATTGGTGACAAAGGTAGATGCTTTAGATACTCATAATAAGATGTTAGAAACCCAAATTTCTCAAGTAGCTCAACAACAGGCATCCACTGCTATTCCACCTGGAACTTTTCCTGGACAACCGCAACCAAATCCTAAGGGTCATGCAAATGCAGTTATACTAAGAAGTGGAAAAAAGTTGGACGGACCTGCTGATCCTAGAACCGAAAATCCAGCCATGTATCAACAACCCGATAAATTAACTGAGAAAAATGATAGACCACAGGAAAAGGAAACCAACGAACTAGAGGCTGAGGAAAAAGAAAAACCTTATGTACCTCTGCCACCATATAAACCACCAATTATGTACCCCCAATGGTTAACAAATTCTAAAACAATAGGACAATTAAAGAATTTCGTAGGGCTTCTAAAACAATTAAAAATTAACATACCCTTTACAGAAGCTATTACTCAGATGCCTTTGTATGCTAAATTTCTAAAGGAGATTTTATCCAACAAGAATAAAATCGAAGAAAACGAAACAGTTACACTTACTGCTGAGTGTAGTGCTATTATTCAAAATAATAAGCCACATAAACTGAAGGATCCAGGAAGTTTCTCTATTCCTTGTGTAATAGGAAATCTTGTCATAGACAAAGCTCTATGCAACCTAGGAGCCAGTATAAGCGTTATGTCATTATCTATTTGTAATAAACTCAATATGGGACAACTTAGACTGGCCAAGATGTCAGTTCAGCTAGTCGATTGCTCAGTCAAATTCCCGGTTGGTATTCTAGAAAACGTTCCCGTACGAATATGAAAGTTCTACATCCCAACTGATTTCATAACCATGGAAATCAAAGAAGATGCTACAACTCCTATCATACTAGGAAGACCATTCTTAGCCACGGCCGGAGTAATTATAGATGTAAAGAAAGGCAGACTGGCATTCGAAGTCAGAGAAGAAAATGTAGAATTTATTCTAACCCAATTTCTCCAAGCTCCAGCCATAGACGATACCTTTTATTTCATTGACGTCATTGACGAATGCATACGAGAAATGGAAAAAGAAGAGATTATCTATTCTGACATAATGAAGATCCCATCTCCTTTAATATTCGAAGACGATAATTGGAAAGAAACATATCAAGACGAAAGCTTAAATGAATGCTTAGCTCTTACACCTGACCATATGCCATTCCCAAAGAAACCCAATCTTGAACTCAAGACATTTCCTAACAATCTTAGATACAAATTTCTCGATTCGGAACTTAAACGACCAATTATAGTAAACGCAAACTTAGGACAACTCGAAACATAAAAAGTTTTAGACGTCCTAAGAAAGTACCCGACCGCGTTAGGTTATAACATATCTGATCTAAAGGGAATAAGCCCTTCGATATGTATGCACCACATTATGCTAGAGGAAGATTGTAAAACCTCTAGAGAACCCCAGAGAAGGATTAATCTGATTCTAAGTATTGTAGTCAAGGATGAAGTAAATAAGTATTTAGACGCCAGGATTATATATCCAATATCTGACAGTCAGTGGGTCAGCCCAGTGCATGTCGTACCAAAGAAGGGAGGCATTACAATCACTAAAAATGCCAAAGGCGAGTCTATAACATAAAGAGTAGTAACCGGGAGTAGAATGTGTATCGATTACTGAAAACTAAACAAAACTACCTGGAAAGATCATTTTCCTTTTCCCTTCATCGATCAAATGTTAGAAGGATTAGTCAAACATTCTTATTTTTTATACTTGGATGATTACTCAGGATTTTTCCAAATACCTATTCACCCTGATGACCAAGAAAAGACAACATTCACATGTCCCTATGGAACATTTTCTTATCGACGTATGCCATTTGGTTTATGTAATGCCCCGACGACATTTCATAGATGACATCATGGAAGTATTTATGGATTATTTTTCCGTATGCGAACAAAGTTTTGAAGGATGTTTATATAACCTAGAAATAGTACTCGAAAGATGCGTAAAAGTAAACCTTGTACTGAATTGGGAAAAGTGCAACTTTATGGTCAGACAAGGAATTGTTTTACGACATGTGATATCCAATAGAGGCATCGAGGTATATAAAACAAAGATAGAAGTGATAAAAGACCTTCAACCGCCTAAAACTGTGAAATATATAAGAAGTTTCCTAGGACACGCTGGTTTTTACCGATGATTCATTAAGAACTTCTCTAAAATCACTAAGTCGTTGACATGTTTATTAATGAAAGACGCCGAGTTTATCTTTGACGAAGATTGTTTAAAAGCTTTTGAAACACTTAAAACAACTCTTATTACTGCACCCATCATGCAACCACTATATTGGACGCTACCGTTCGAGATTATGTGCGATGCAAATGATTAGTTGTAGGCGCAGTCTTAGGTCAAAGAAAAGATAAGAAAATCCACTCAATATATTATGCAAGTAGAACATTAGACCCTGCTCAGATGAATTGCGCCACAACAGAAATAAACTCTTAGCCGTAGTATTCGTGTTTGATAAATTTCGTTCTTACATAATAGGAACCAAAATCGTCATTTATACCGATCACACAACCATCAGATACCTTCTCAGTAAAAAGGATATAAAACCCAGATTACTAAGATGGATCTTATTACTACAAGGATTTGACTTAGAAATCAAGGATAAGAAAGGAACTAACAACGTAGTAGCAGACCACTTATCACGTATGGAAGGAATTAAACCTGACCCAATACCAATAAACGATGATTTCCTTTATGAACTTCTTATAGCCAAATTAGAATAAGAAATATCTTCTCTAGAAGAACAGAACAAATAAGAAACAATGGAAGAAGTTTATCCGCATAGCACTTTGCCATGGTATGCTGACATAGTCAACTATTTAGCTATCAGAGCACTTCCGCCAGATCTTACTTATAAACAAAAGAAGAAATTATTCCATGATTTAAAACAATACTATTGGGATGAACCATTGTTTTTCAAGCAAGGATCCGATAGTATTTACCGTCGATGTGTCCCAAATGTAGAAATGGAAAACATAATTTCCCATTGTCACTCTGCTCCTTACGATGGACATGCAAGTACTTCTAAGACTTGTGCAAAGATCCTTCAATCAGGCCTATTTTGGCCCACTCTTTGGAAAGATGTTCAAATCACCATTCTGAATTGCGACCGATGCCAACACACTAGTAACATCTCGAGGCGCGATGAAATGCCCCAAAAATCCATTCTTGAAGTAGAAGTTTTCGATGTTTGGGGAATTGATTTTATGGGACCATTTCCATCTTCTTTTGGAAACAAATTCATACTCGTAGCTGTCGATTACGTTTCAAAATGGATAGAAGCCATAACTTCCCCAACAAATGACACTCGAGTAGTCATAAAGCTTTTTAAGAACATTATCTTCCCTAGGTTCGGTGTACCAAGACTCGTCATAAGTGACGGAGACTCTCATTTCATATTTAGAATATTTGATAAACTCTTATTAAAATATGGAGTAAGACACCGTATAGCTACACCTTACCATCCACAAACGAGTGGGCAAGTAGAAGTTTTAAATAGAGAAATAAAAAAAATCTAGAAAAGAATTGTAGCTACATCAAGGAAATATTGGTCTATTAAATCACCAGAAGCTTTATGGGCCTATATAACAGCTTTTAAGACACCCATCAGAACCACACCGTTCAAATTAGTCTACGGAAAATCTTGCCACTTACCAGTAGAATTAGAGCATAAAGCCTATAGGGAGATTAAAACCCTTTACTTTAACTACATTAACGTAGGTGAGAAACGCATTCTAGACTTACATGAATTGGAGGAACTAGACTAGACGCTTACAAGAATGTCCGCATTTATAAGGAGAGAACAAAGAAATGGCATGACAAGACAAATTCTACGAAAGAATTCAGTGTGGGAGATGTTGTTCTGTTATTCAATTCTAGACTTAGGTTGTTCCTAGGAAAATTACGATCTAGATGGTCTGGACCTTTCGAAATAACTAAAGTTTTAAGTAGTGGTGTTATTGAAATTAAGGGTAGGTCTAGTGCACCGTTTATAGTGAATGGTCAATGCCTTAAACATTACAATTGCATAGAGGACAAAGAATATTCAATAGGTTTGAAATTGGCAGAATTGCCATCGAAAACCTTAAATTAGTTTCCCTTAAGTTGTGTCGAGCCCCGACATTAAATGAAGCGCTTAGTGGGAGGCAACCCGCGTTTTAAAATTTTAAATTCTTACTTTAAATTTTCATTTTATTTAGTGTTTCAAAATTTTGATTTTTTGATGTTTTAAATTCACTGATTTTTGTGTGATTTGTTTTACTATGTGATTCCAGGATTTTAAAGTTTTCTACCTTCTACTCATCTTTCTCTGTTTTTCATTGACTCTAATCATGACTTCCAAACTTATTGTGGAATTTAGCGATGGTGTCCAGAGGCGCCATTATGATGCTTTAGCCCTACGACCTATGGCCTTGACCAAATTTTCCCATGGACCTACCATGAAAGCTTTAGGAATATATGCTAGCATTGGTTACCTGTTTAGCCAACTAGGTTGGCACGGATTTGCACTTAGGAAACATAGAACCTACTATGAGCTAACTATATAATTCCCGAGTTCATTGGTTTACCACCCTAACCGCGGAAATGGCTTGACCATAGGGAAGATAACATTTAGACTATTTGGATACCCCTGTGAGTTTAACATCCATGAGATGGCTAACCTTTTAGGTTTCCCAGATGTCCCTACTGTTTTCTTAGAAGCACATGAAAATTTGTTTGCATATGGTGAGTTAGATAATTTTTGGAGTAGTATCTCAGGTCAACCTGATCATGACCAATACCCTAGGCTGTCCACTGAAATACATAACCCAGTTATTAGGTATTTTCATATGATCCTAGCTTACACACTGTTCGGAAAAGCTAAAAGTGATTACACCGTTTCAAGATATGAATTGTTTATCATGTATTGTGCTTTCACTTCCAGGGAGGTTAATGCAGTCACTTTTATGTCTGCCAACTTTTGCAAAATTATTCAGAGTGATCATTGTCAAATTATGATAGGTGGATTAGTCACTAAGATTTTTGAAGCAATGGGATTTAGACCCCGTCTTGCTAAGATTTCCCCACTTGGAGAGTTTAGGCCTATGAATATCACCTTCTTTTTTGAGAGAAAAATGTTATATGACCGCGAACCTGACCATTTCACGCTCCTAATCAAAGGAGAAGTTGTGCCACATTTAGTATTACCTGACCATGAGCGCACAAGTGTGCATAAGAAGGAAACCTGTATATTTGATTTGGATGAACCAATTTATGAACCAGGTGATGCTAGGCATGAAGCTGATATAGATCCTAAGACTCCTTCAAATTATTAAGATTCAGAGGATATGATTAAAGAAGAAGTGAAACCTAAATTGGAAGAAGAACTTAAGCCTGCTAAGACACCTACACCAATTCCAAAAAAATCCCGAACTTACTTTAGAAAGTCTACAAACTGAGATTCAAACCATGCAACATGACATCCACGAGTTGCATGTCGATATTATCACTTTAAGAGATATGGAAATGGATTGGTTTGAATATCTGAGGGATGTAATAGATTCGATGCACAAAAATCGTGGCTGATTTTCAACAACACTTTAATCAGAATTTTTCATGCAATTTTAGCATCTAAAATTTTGTCAATTTTTTATTTTAAGTCAATTTTTAATTTTCAGCTTATTTTGAATTATTACTCTTGTGTTTTTTCTAAGTTTTAATAAAATAATTTAGTTTTATTCTTGATATGTTAATGCTTTAAATTTTGATTGCATTTGAAGTTGAGAAATGCTTTAAACCTAGTATTAAGAAGTTTGTATGTTATGTGTGTTAAAATTATATCAGTTTGATAAGTTTATATTACACTGCTAGTTTGATATAATGTTGAACCATATTATTTACCTACTTCTAAAAAAATTATTTTCAGTACTGATATAAAAATCATGTTTGTTATTTGATTTATTATGTTACCTGCTACATAAAATAGTTGCATGAAATAAGTTATAGATGCACTACGTATGATTTAGTACAAAACAGAATGAGTAGGAATGTTTTTATTAGGAATATCAGAATTTTCAAGCCAAATGACCGTCTAAGCCTTGAGACGACCGTCTCAGGCTTGTGACGATCACCATATAGGCCAGACGAGCGTCTCAAAGCCCAACCCTCACAACGTTCTGATTGAAACGGTCATCAGGACCGTTGCAACCCCACTCCCAACGACTATGATTTTTTCCCTATTTATATGGCCCATTCCTACTTCATTTTCACACAAACCATTTCCTGCAACAATTTTCTCAGTTATCCCACTCTGTTTCTCTATTTTTGTTAGAAACAACATTTTTCTTCCACACCAGCCCACCCCTTTCACAAAACTCTATCAAACTTTTATTACCATTTTCATCTTTATTTTTTTACACCTTTCTAAAATGGTTGAGCCAAGACCAACAACTCTCATTTTAAGAGAAGCAGATGCTGGAATTCTCCAACGGGCACGCTTTCAGGAGTTCCATGAGAGACAAGTCAACATCACTTGTTACGCTGATGAGGAGTGCCTAACTCATTTGGGTCTCCTCGACAACGTTAACTACATGATGGAAAGGAGTAATATCACAGTGCTTTACAGAAGCAAACGACCTACCTACGCCACACTTGTGCTAGAGTTCCTAAGCTCTTTTGAGTACCACACGCCTAGAGGTGAAACAAAATTCCTGGTGGGGAATATCACCTTCCATATGTTTGCAAAGGAATTCTCCGTCACTCAAGAGCAATTTAGCGAGTGGTTTGGGTTCCCGTAAGGTGAAGGCGTTCACCTAACCATTTCGAAAGGAGGAGACTGGCAGATCAATGCTTTTGACCTGTGGGAGGAATTTTCAGGAGAGAGAGAGAGATTGGATGGGAGGAGTTATACGCAAATCACATTCAAAACTCCGCCATCCGATACTTTCAGAGGGTTGTATCCAATGTCATCTTCAGGAGGGCCAACAACCATAAAGTAAATCAAAGGGAAGGTGATATTCGACATGCGAGTAAACCCCATCTCCTTCATCTTCGACAACATCAAGTATATATGTAATAGAGGGAAATCACCCTTTTGTTTTGGCTGTATGATTACCGATATTGCGCTTAAGTTGGGTTTAGAGGAAAACCTAAACCAGATGTATAGAGCACCCGCCCTATACCTTGGCATGGAGTTATGCAAGTCCAGTCACCTGATCAAGGCAAGGAAGGATGGAAGTTACAACCTGGTTGCCAATAGGAAGATCATCTTAAGCATCATCCTTCCCTGTCATACCAGTACAAATGTGAGACCCCGAGCCAACTGGAATTTCGATCTTCGTGCTCCTTTACCAGGTGCAGATGCACAGGAAGCTCAACAAGATGCCAGATTCGATGAAGTCCAGCAGGTTTTGGATGATGAGGAAAGAGCTGAGCAGAGAGCCGCGAATTTCGCTAGCACCAGTACCTCCACTAGACGCCAGAGAAGGAATCAACAACCCATGTCTATGGATGACATTATAGAGGCCATCATGCATAACCAGGAGATGCAACAGAAGCAATACAAGGATATGTCACATAGGATGATGAGGATGAAGCTGACTCAGATAGAGCACGGGAAGCTAATAGCTGCCAACACCGAGGCTTTAAGAGGTCTAACAAGTCAAGTTTAGGCGTTGCATGACTATATCCACCTTGAGGGTATACCGAATTATGTAGAGATCCATGGATATAGAGCCATGAGAGGCAGAACCAGAGGTAGAGGCCAAAGACCACCACCACCGCAGGAGTAGTTTCTTTTTAGTTATTAGTTTTATTCGTTTTTAGTGTCATTAGTGTATTTTTAGTGTTCGAGTTAATATCACTTATTTTAACATAAAGTCGCACGACCACGTATGGATAGGTGTTATGTTTCGTGTCTGCATGTAGAGGTATTATATTTAAAACCATGTTTGATTGTTTGCTTAAGGACAAGCAAAGATTCAAGTCTGGGGGAATTTGATAACTCAAATTCATATATATTATTTAATGCGATTTCTAATTATTTAATATGTTTATTTATCTGTTTTGGACGATATTACTCGTAAATTGTGTTTGTTTTGCAGACATTTGATCAAACATGTCATTTGGAGGCAAAAATGCAAAAGGAAGCTTTAAGAACAAGAAACCATGGCAAAACAGAAGGAAAACAACATAAAAAATGCATTTCTGCATTTCAACTGTCAAACGATCGTCTCCACCACCAGACGACCGTCTCAAGTTCAGACGCTCAACTTGGATTTGAGTTGATTGTCTCATTGCCAAAGTTGCCCATTTCAATTATCTGATGTTCATCTCAACTTAATTATGCAAAAACATAAAATCTGTAACAGACGAAACAAAAGTAAAAATTAAACGAGATTTCTTCGTTCATGCAGAGAAGTTTCCTCACCCTAGTCCACTCAGTCTATGCAACTCAGTCTCAATCCCAATCAGAATCCAAGCCTACTTTTTCTCAACAAACCCTACCATACTGCTTATAAATAGAGTTCTCTGCCATTTGCACCAGAGAGCTTCGTTTTCACGTCCAATTTCTGCCATTTTTATTCCGTCGAAGTTCACCTTTATTTTCAGTATTGGATTTGTTTGATTTTCCTATACCAAACCTTAGTGATAGTTTCCTCCATTAGGAAACTATCACCATTTTTATTGTTTCTAGCCACTACATTATTGTATTTCGTTTCAAGTTTCGAAGTTTGGTTGATCAAGAACATTGCAACCAGGTTTCTGATTTTAATGCTTATTTATTTATTTATTACCGCATTTATTTATATCATGTATTCTTCTCCTTCTACCTTTCTTTATTTAATATGTTTGCTTAAACCGTTAATCAGTATGTAATTGCGTAAACCATAACGAATTCAATAGAATTAGGCTAAAACCTTAAATTAAGTTATAATTTGGTTTCGATTTCTTGTTTTAATTAACTTTCATTACGAGAGTAAGAGAGTTCTAGAGATTAGGATTAAGACCACGGGAGTATGAGATCGTAATCAGATAGCTGAAATCGAGCATTAGTTTTAAACACATCGGAAGCGCTTTAAAACCAATTAGAACCTTTAGGTTTCCAAAAAGTATTTCTAACTTGAATTGACACATCGAGAGTGCTCAATTTAACTTAAGAGTATAGTAATATGCAAGACCACGAGAGTGTGAGTCGAAGACTTTTAAACCGAGAGTCTCAATGGAGAGATAACTTAATAAACCTTAACAAGCCGACCCTCTATTGAATTTGCGAAGGTAAAATCAATTACGTACCGATAATTTATATCATTAATTTAATTTAATTAATTCTTAATCCTTTAAAACCAAAAACATCGCTCGCCTTAGCTAAACATAGCAACACCCGACAACACTAGGTTGATTATCGAGTCTCTATGGGATCGATATATTTTATTACTACGTGATAGACTGTGTACTTGCAGTTAGTAACCGTTAGACTCAGAAAGTCGCGACCAATACCAAACCACCAAAATAATTTCTTTAAATTCCGATACATCTTCGTAGCTCCTGGATGAATACTTAGCTACTTGTAAACACCCCAAATTTGCCCTCACTAAGTTCATACCATGGCTCGTGATCTTTAACATTTACATAAGTTTAATCATACCATTTCATGTTGCATTTTTTGCTTCACTGCATTAGTTCAAGTTCATCTGCATCTAGGGTTTGTGATTTGAGCCATCCCATATCCATCTGAGCCACTCCCAAGGTCTTCAATCATCTCAAGAGGGTTCATGTATGTTCAATCATCATATTTTATCCTCCAAAGATCAAAGAAGTCAAGGAATCACAAGAACTGGCAAAGCATGGAAGCAGAGCCAGGGTTTAACTACACAGATGACCTGAAATTAGGGTTTTGGTTTCAGAGGCCATAACTCCAAATTTGTTGGTCATTCTTGTTTCTATTGGTCTCAATATGTTATAAGGATCATGCATACCAAGTTTGATGAAGAAATTCATTGTGGAAGTCATCTGATCACTGGGTAAATTCCTGAGCAAGTCAGAGAAAAATCAGGGCATCTGAGGCCCCCATCCATGGAACCAAGGTGGATTTTTCATCAAATTGAAGTTATATGGTCTTTATTTGATCATTTATGTGCTTAGAAGTTCACAAAATTGAATAAAAATGAGCTAAACTAAAAGTTGCCAAAAAGGGAAATGACTTGTAATGTAAACTTTCCATTTTGGGAAAGTTTTTCAACCTCCTCTTTCTCAACAAAAATGCTTCAAATGAAAAATTGTTGCTCATGAAAGTTGTAGATTGGATCATTCCATTTCCAAAAAGTACAAGAACGAGATCTAATTCTTTTTTGAACTCAAGTTATGGCTTGTCAAAGTTGGCAAAAATCACATAAATTTCAAGAATGCACAAAGAGGGATTCTTTGTAAAACCACTTGCCAAAGCTTTTTATGACTTCAAACATACTTCAATACTTCACAACATCATATCACATTGCTTCTAGGTCAGAATTGCCCAAGGAATTGCAAGATCACATGCCTTGAACCTCAAGATTTCACAAAAGGGCCAAACTTTGTCAAAATTGCAAAACACCCCATAACTTATTTCCCACATGCTGAATTGCCTCAAAGTGAATTCCATGGACCTCCTTGATCCTTGCTGAACCAGACACCCCATTATACCACCTCTGAACCAGCCCATACCTCAAGGATAAGAAATTTTGACTTTCTTGCAAGAAGGTCATACCAATCACAATAGGTCATAACCACTCCACAGACCTATCACAAGATGATATGTGGATCAAACCCAAGCCATAACACACAAGAACACAGCCTGAAACCTCAACATTCTCAAGTTCACAAAAAAAAACCCTCTTGCAAAAACCTTTGAATCTCATAACTCAGCCACCCATTCTTCAAACAAACATCACCATTCACTTCTAAATCACTCACTGATCCTAAATCACCCATCAAAACAGCCAAGAACACACCACAAACAAAACACAATTTTCTGACCAGTGGAGTACAAACTCACAAACCAACCACTCTCAAGGTCTTCCAAGCTTCAAAGCTTCTTCAGGGAGGTCATAGGAGTCATCTTGCAATGAAGAAGCAGTCAGAAAGCTCCAAAGTAAGAAGCTCCATCTCAGGTAGCCAATCAAATTAATTTTTCCAGAACCTCTATTTTATGTTCCATTAAGAAAAAGCATGATTCACTGATGATCCTGAACTTTGTATTTTTGAAAATAGTGGAGAAATGAGTATTTGCTAAGCTTCTAAAAGTTTCACCATTTTTGATCTTTGCTTCGAATCTTGAGATTGAGTGAAAAGAAATTGTTTTTGAGGGTGGATTTGATCTTAGGAGAGTGAGAGGAGTGAATCTGGAGCTTTAGAGCTCCAGAAAGTACCTAGAGAAGAAGTTAGCAATTTTCAGATGAGGGTCTGGCCGGAGAAGACGACCGGAGGTCTTCTCCGGCCACCTGAAAGTGATTAGTGACTTAATTAGGGTTAGGGAAAACTTTGAATCTGGGCCCTTGGATCTCACTTCCCGCGCGTGTTTGTGTGGACCAGATCTTGTCATTAGTTATTAATCTGAATTATTTAATTAATTAAATAGGATTAGTTAAGTTTGAATATGGGTCATTGGATGTGGCACCAGTCAACCCAAACCTTCCCCAGTTTCAATCCAGGCCCTCCATTCAGCATACTTCAGCTTTTATTTAATTTTTATTTAATTTTTCTTATTTATTTTGTACGAATTATTTAAAATAGTTAGAAAATCTCAAAAATATTTTTATTATGCATTTTAATTTCAAATAATTTTCTTAACCCAAAAATATTTTTATTTTAATTTTTTGCATATAAAAATTATTTTTTAAGCATTTAAATGTTTATTTTAATTAATTAATGAAAATTAATTAATTAAAATATCATTTAGGTTTCTAAGAAATTCCAAAAAATTCATATTGCATCTTTAAACAGTTAGAGACATTGTCATACCATCCACACAAATTTCTTTTTGGTTTTGAATCATTTTGACATTTTCTCTTTGAATTTCGGGTTCATAAAATCTCATTTTTGAACCCTAACTTCAAGAATTATTTTCTGCCTAACCAAGAATGGTATGACCATGGTTCTTTTTGCATTGATCTTCATTTGAAATGTAGTTTCTAACATAATTTTGTCATGAATTTCTTCTGCCTTTTTGATTTGATTGGCATTTTTTCCCTTTAGGTGCCTTAAAACCCTAGATAACTTAGAAAAATCATAAGTCCCTTAGGGTTAAGAGTTAGGTCTCCTCCTTTGGGGTGTGAAATCATATGGGGTTAGGGTTCTCTTGATTGCATTTTCAATGTTTTATCTTGTCATTTGCTTCTGTTTTTGAGTTTTGCATCTCATGTTGGATGAAAACCCTAATTTCTCATCTTCCTTTGCATACATCTTGCATAAGCATTCATATAAGAACTTTCCATAGCATTCCTTGCATCCACATGACTTCTAAGACATCTTAGGACACATTAAAATCATGTTTGATCATTGTATCATCCATTTTCCATGTTATGCATTCATTTCATTTCATGTGCATTCATGAACTTTCATGCTTCTTTCATGCTTCATTTGTATCCTCATTACTTGTATGATTATTCACATCTCTTGTCATAAATTTGCATCATCTCATAGCATCATTTACATCATAAATATGATTCTGATTTTTGTTTATACCATTGCATTCATTTCATTTTCACTTCATTTTCTTCTTTTATGCTAACTTTTCAGGTGGTAAGTACTTTGAGAAGTGAATTTGCCTTCACTTCTCACAATCTCTTCTCATCTCTATTATGCATTCATTGCTGCATTTTGTATTTTTCTTAGAGTGAGCTTGCTCATTCATGTTCCTCCTTCACCTTCTTCCTTCAAGCAACTTATCTTCTTAAGTGAAGTAAGTTAGCTTGTTTCTTCTGCTTCTCCTCCTTTCTTCTGCTGCTTCCTTGGTGGCTCTTCTTGAAGATCTCTTGCAAGCTTCATAAACCCTAGGAATACCCAAGCATGATAACAATTAGGGTTTGAGTAGTCCCTTCATTAGTTTTACCTTTGTGTCATCTTTTGTGTCTTCTCTTCTCATCTCATAATCAAGGACTAAACCTTCATGGTTTTAGGGCTTTGTGATTAAGGTTATGTATGCATCCTTCTCTTAGGATGGGGTGTATAACTTTAATCCTAAGTGTTAAACCCTTGATGTGTTTAAATATCTTATTCAATCCATCTAATAATCACTAAGACAATAAGCTTGTAACTTGGGCCTTGCATTAGGGTTCTAATTCTTCCTTAATTGGTTAAGAAGGACTAACCCTAGTGTTAAGGGACAAGTCCTCCTCAAGTTGTCTTACAAGTCATAAAACTCACTTCTTAATCTTACCATTAACTAAAACCACTTTAATAAAGTCTTTTATTTTGTCATGAGGTTAATCCCTAATCATGGATTAAGATTGAGGTATCTTCCTCAGCTTAAATGTTCTCATCTATTATCCTTATATTAGGATGGTGTAATGGGTCAATTAAATCCTTGATTATGGCTTAAAATCATTACTTAACACTAAACAAAACACCAAAAACATCTAAATAAATGCAAGTAAGTTAATGATCTTAATCCTACATCATGGTGATTAATTATTAGGTGTTTACTTCATTCTTAAGGTATTCTCATTACCCCTAATCAGAGGGAGGATGTGATGAGTTTACTAACCCTTGGTTTAGGCTTAAGCTCATTAATTTATGACAAACACAAAAAGCAATAAAAGACTGAAAACACAAAAAAAAAACAATAATCGTCTCCTCCGTGATTCTTTTCTCACCTCATTCACTCAAAAATGAGAACTCGCTTCTTCCGTCTGATGCAATACAGTTTGCACCTGAGCCAGACAGGTCATACACTTGAGCATAGACAAGTAAGCAGTTCATCAGTTCAATTTGTCTTTCAGTCTCTTTGAGTCGAACTACGGTGTTCTGAGTTCCTCATTTCACGAGAGGATACGTAGGCATAACTTAACTGTTATCGAAAAAAAGTCTCTGTATATTCCCCCTCTTCCAGCATTATTCTTTAAGCCTCATTGTCTTGAGCATTGCACTCTTTTCTTACACTTACACTCCTTTTCTTCACTTCACACTTCTTTTGCATTGACCCTTGTATTCTTTTCCAGCTTTTGCACACAGATATCACATACCCTACCCCTTTAAACACAAACTTTCAAGCGTGGATCCCGTCGAGTACGACGGACAATCTGGGTGCTAATACCTTCCCAGGTTGTAACCAACCCCCTTTCTCAGTTTCTCTGGTTCGCAACCGTCTTATCCATATCTTTCGAGGTTTATGCAGCATTACCTTTCCTCCGGGATAAAAATGCCTAGCTGGCGACTCTTTTCAGTTCATCTTCATGTTCTCTCTTTCGCCGACCGTTCGCGCTTGTACCGGGATGCAAATCTTCGGGAGCGACAGCTTGGCGACTCTGCTGGGGACCCTTATATTGCAACCAGGGCTTCTGGTTCTTTTTGTGGGTTCCTCCTAGCGCTTGTTCTATTTGTGTTTACTGGGGTGTTATGTGCTAATTGTGTTTATTTATTTGCTTTATTTATTGCTTTATGTACAGCTTTATTTGCTGCTTTCTTTACAGTTTTATTATACATCATACTGTCATTATCATTGCTGGATCTGGTTTCTGTTTTGGTGGGTGGGGTTCCACTGAGTGATTAAGGTCCTATACCTGGGACTTGAGTGACACCTAGGCTAGAGTGGTTCATGTTTTTTCCCATTCCATTTCGGTCTGGTGCGGGAATATGAAACACAGCTCAGATGTGGGTTTCTTCTTGAGAACTCTGTGCTACAGATTTCCTGTAGTGCTAGGGCTATCTAGGAAGCCTGCTAAGTCTGGATGACCTTTATTTTGACCTTTAGAATTTGGGGTGAATTAGAGGAGGATCCTTTATGGTTATTGTAAATATTGTACCTCTGAGTTAGAAGTGTTTACACTTCTCATAACTGATCCGAGTCTGAGGATCCTTGTTCTAGAACATTACCTGTGAGGGGGTTGGGTTGTTTACAGGTTTGCAGGAACCCTTGGCCACATCATACCCTGCTACTGTTTTGTTTAAAGAATACTTCACTTTGGACAGTTCTTGTGGTTAACCCTGGACATGTGACTCTTTATTTGAGTCCCCCACCCTGGTTACTGGATTTCTGAGCCTCCATCCGGACCTTTGAACATACATGGACCTTGTATCAAGACAGATAATCAGATCCAGCTCTTAATCACAAACCCTTGCATATCATTTGCATATATCATCATTTCATCATTTAACATTTGTTTATTTGTTTTTCAGGGTATCCATCATATCATACTTGGTTTGGTTTTGACCCCTTCTATTGCTTATACCTCTGCTTTAGTTATCTTCTTCAGCATCTGCTTCAGCTATCTCCTTCAGCACCTCCTTCAGTATGTCAGAGACTCACCTGCATCAGTCTGTCAGAGACTTATCTCCAGCATTTCAGTCTGTGATCTTCATTAGCATTTTTTTTCAGCTTCTTCATCAGTACTCATGGATATTCCAAGGAAAAGCAACATATCTTATCACTTTTTTGAGCCCATATTGACTGGTATCAGGCAGGTCCAGTCACTTATCACACCTGACCATATCCCACTGTTTAGAGAGCACTATGGGGGTATTTTAGACATGGTCATGGATCTTGATTCTTCTCAGAGAAGCATGATCCACACATGCTTTCATTTTTATGACCCTCCACTTAGATGCTTCACCTTTCCTGATTTCCAGATGGGACCACTGCTGGAAGAGTTTTCCTTGTTGATTGGAGTGCCAATCAGAGGAGGAATCCCCTTTAACCCTAGAGATGACTGCTCCCAGAAGTGAAGAGATAGCAAGGGCATTACACTTGGAGCATGCCCTTATTGAGAAAAACATGACAACAAAAGTTGGGATTCCTGGTTTACATCTGGACTTCTTGATTTCTCAGGCCATCCTGAAGGCTACATTGGGAGAATGGAGGGCAGTCTGCGCACTTTTAGCCCTCAGCATATATGGGGCTATATTGTTTGCAGATGAGCCTAAATTTGTCAGTAAAAATGCCATCCACGTGTTCCTGCTAAGGAACCCAGTGCCTACATTGCTTGGGGATTTTTACTACTCCATCCATCAGAGAAATGAAAAGCAAAGGGGGAAGCTAGTTAGATGTTGTGCTCCCTTATTCTACTCTTGGCTACTCAGACACCTGCCTAAATCAGATGCTTTCTTGAACCCACACCAGCAGAAGAATTGGGCCAAAAGGTTCATTGCCTTAACATCAGATGATATCAGATGGTGCACCCAGAGCACCAAAGGCAAGGAGATTATTACCAGCTTTGGGCAGTACCCTAATGTGCCTCTGATAGGAGTAAAAGGTTGCATCAACTACAACCCTTTGCTGTTTAAGAGACAATTGGGATATGCCTTGGTTCACCCTCCCAGAGGACAGGATTTAGCTGAGACCCTATTCTGTGAACTACAACCTAATTCAGTTGTTGTCAGGAAAGCTGCCTTGGCTTGGGACAACATCCAGACCAAAGGGACAGCCATCCTGGAAAGATGTAACAATGTTGCTTCAGCCCAGTATTCTGACTGGACCCGTACTAGAGCTCAGATTACCAGGATGCCTTTCACCTTGGAAGACACACCTGGACCATCTACAGTACAGCCTGCAGCAACTGTTAGCCTGGAGGAATTTGAAAAGCTGAAAGAGAGGAATAATCAGCTATCTGAGGCCCTGAAGAAGACTCTTTGGGAAAGGAATGACGGTCGCCTGGACATTGAGAGATTGGAAAGACTCAAGACTGAGCATCTTACCAAGATTGAAAGGACAAATGACTACATAAGGAAAGCAAGAGCCGGGGAACAGATATTGAAGAATGCCTGCAAGGAGGCCAAGATTCAGAAAGTTAGGGCTGAGCATTACCTGGAGGAAAGCCAGGCTAGGTGGATCAGGATCACCGAAGCCCGTGCACAAGAAGACCAGAGGACTCAGGCCAAGATTGAGTAGCTGGAAGCCAATGAGAAGAAGCAGCAGGAAGCTTTGTTGGCAGCTCAGAAGGAAATATCAGAGTTAAAACTCCGGGCGGGGTTAAAGAGATCAAAGGATCAAGACAGACACAAGAAGCTGACTAATGCCATTGCTACCAAGAACCTCCTCATTAGGACCATTGCAGAGCACCCAGCTGGTTCGGTGACTGAGGCACTCCTGAAGGAAGTCAGGGAAGATGATTTTGGATTGGATGTCTGATTCCTCTTTGCTTGTATTTCTTTTCTTTTGATGTACTTTTTTTCTTTTGATTGTTGTATTTTGACCCACCATGGGCATGTATCGTAAACAGACTATGTATTTTCATCATTTGTAATATATCAGTTTGTTTTATTGGGCTTTCTCTCAACATCATCAAGCATCTCCTCGAGGTCTGGAAAGGTCAAAACCAAGGACCGAACCGGATACCTTGGAAAACAAATAAGCATATTGCATTGCATACTAACATTTTATTTGTTTTGTAGGTTTTGCTTGTTATTTATTTCTCACTTTGTTGTGGTTTCAGGAAACATTGCTCGTTGCAGAGTGTTCCCTGTCAACCGCACACACCGGTACCCAACGCGTAACAACCTTCCAGGCATTCAGATGGATCAGGTACAACAGGACCTGAATGAAGTAAGAAATCAAATGGCAAACGAGAGGGTCGAGATGAGAAACCAAATGTCCCAATTTATGGCTATGATGACTGGCTTGGCTCAGAGCCAGGAGAGGCTGAGAGAGCTGGTAGAAAGGCAGACACCTGAGGAGCCCCACCTTGGAACAGGAGGAACCAACAATAATGAACGAGGGCAGCCCCGTATCGACCCACCTGAGTTTGGGCCCCATCTGAATCCAGATGTTAACGGCACAAGGATGTTCAAGGTAATACTGCTGGGGGCAGAATCCTGCAAGAGGATCCCCAAGAAGAATAGTTCACAGTTATTGGGGCTGGGGATGAGGTGTATGACAAAAGACTGGATGAGATTGCTGAAAAGCTAAGGTATTTGGAATCTCATAACTCCTTAGGCTTTGACGTAATGGATATGGGGTTGTTAGATGGGGTGAGGATTCCCCACAAATTCAAACCCCCTTGCTTTGAAAAATATAATGGTACCTCCTGCCCGCGTACCCACCTGCAATCCTTCTTAGGGAGACTCAAGGCTTATACCATGGACGAGAAGTTATGGATGTTCTATTTTGAGGATAACCTGACTGGAGCATCGAAAGAATGGTATTCGCATCTGACAAGGGCCACTATAAGATGTTGGAAAGACTTGGCCGAAGCCTTCATCCGGCAATAGCAGTACAACCTAGACATGGCCCCCAATAGAAATCTCCTAATGGGCATGTCTCAGTCTTCAAGGGAGAGCTTTCAGGATTATGCTCAGAGGTGGAGACAGCTTGCTGCTGCTGTCCAGCCACCCATGTCTGAAAGAGAAATGGCTGACATGTTTATGAACACCTTGCAGGGAACTTATATTGATAGACTTGCTACTTTCTCTTCCACCAGTTTTGCCGATGTAGTGATAGCTCGTGAGAGAATTGAAAGTCTTTTGAAGATGGGCAAAATCTCTGACAATGGTGCAAGTTCCTCCAACAACCCCAGAAAACCTTTTGCAGGACCCCGAAGGGCAGGTGAAACAAATGCTATCCATGCAAGCAGGGGCACACCCCAATATTCTCACAGATCAGTAGCAGCCGTTACTATCCCGGCTCCGGTTCCACAACAACCACTTTATCCTCAACAACAACAACACTATCAACAACAATCTCATTTTCCGCAACAAAGAACGTACATCAATAACAACAACCAATAGCAGCGCCCCTTTCAACAGAGGCCATCTCAGGAAAATAGGGTGATTGACCTCATCCCTATGCCTTATACTGCTCTACTGCCACAACTCCTGAAACTTAACCTGGTTGAGTTAAGGACGTTGGCTCCACCAGATCCTCTCAATCTCCCGAAAAATTATGATGCTAATGCCAGGTGTGCCTTTCACTCCAACGCACCCGGTCACGATACTGAGAAGTGTAGAGCCTTGCAAATGAAGGTTCAGGATTTGGTCGATTCCAAAGCTCTCAATTTTGCACCTCCTCCAAATGTTAACAGAAATCCTATGCCTAATCATGGTGGGCCCAGGATTAATGCCATAGAAGAGGATCAACCATCTGTACTGATTGACAATGTGGCACAGATTCAAACATCGTTGGCAGAAGTCAAAACTCAACTCTTAAGATGCCAGGTGTTCCCGGGCTGTGAGACCTGCTGCGAATCTTGTAAAACTGCTATTAATGGTTGTGAGAAGCTAAGGTTTGGCATAGATGGCCTCATTAGAGATGTAATTTTGCAGATTACCACAATGTCTCCTTCAACAACTCTTTCTTTAGCAACAATGGATTCTCCTACAACATCAACAATCCTTTCTTCAGCAATAACAGATCCTCCTACAACAGCAACAACTATCATTCCCACTGATTCATCCATAACTCCGGCAATTACTCCATCCATTATTTCAATAGATCAGAGTTCAGCAGCATTTACTTCTACAACATCAGCACCCATCTTATCAACGAAAACATCTACTACACCAGCAAACATTAATGAAGATGTCTCAACGGTCACGATCTATTATGACCCGGCAAATGTTCATCCCAACAACAATTTCCAACAACAAACTGTAACACCTCCTGTCATATCTCCAGTCATAATCTACTACGACCCGCATACCATCACAGTTCCTTCCGCTGCGGCAATCAGTCTGGTCACTATTACGGTGCATGGACCTGTTCCTTATGAAAGCAGTAATGCCATACCTTGTCACTATGGCTCTGATCTCTACTGCGACAGAAAGAAGATCACTCTAGATTCAGCAACCTCTTCACCACAAGTTGACAATGTTGGAGGAGGAGGAGGCTTCACCAGAAGAGGACGCCTTTTTGCCTCACAAACACCAAGGCCCAATGCTGAAGCAGAAACTGCTGCTAAGGCAAAAGGGAAGAATGTGGTACTTGAAGAGCCAACTGTCAAAGAAACTCCGAAAACGTCTTTTGAACAAGAAGTGGACGAGTTCATGAGAATAATAAAAAAGAGTGATTACAAAGTGGTGGACCAGCTTCATCAAACACCCTCCAAAATCTCTATATTGTCATTGATAATGTGTTCCGAAGCCCACAGGAATGCATTGTTGAAGGTCCTGCATGCAACATATGTGCCGGAAGAGATTACGGTTAATCAGCTGGAAACAGTGGTTGCAAATGTAAACACCAGTCATGGATTGGGCTTCACAAATGCTAATTTAACAACGGAGGGGTGCAATCATAACAAGGCTTTACATATCACCTTAGAATGCAAAGGTGCTGTTCTTTCTCATGTACTGGTAGACACTGGGTCTTCGCTCAATGTCCTCCCAAAGAAAGCCTTGGTGAAGCTGGAGTATGATGGTTTGGCATTACGTCCAAGTAACTTGGTGGTGAGAGAATTTGATGGCTCTAAGAGATCAGTACTTGAAGAGATTGATTTACCTGTGTTGATTGGACCACAAATCTTTAAAACTACCTTCTTTGTGATGGACATACAGTCGGCCTACAGCTGTTTGTTGGGTAGACCCTGGATTCACGCCGCTGACGCTGTTACGTCTACCCTTCACCAGAAGTTAAAATTTGAGTGCGAAGGCCAGATCATCACAATCTGCGGGGAGGAAGACATCTTCGTCAGCCAGCTGGCTACTTACAAGTATATAGAGATGGATGGGGAGATCCATGAGACTATGAGTCAGGGGTTTGAGGCCATTAATATCAATGAAGCAACTGCTGTGTCTGGAACTTCCATCACTTCATATCAACAAGCCAGGAAGGTTGTTGAGGAGGGTACCTCTCAAGGCTGGGGAAAGCTGCTGCCAGTAGAAAAGAAAGAAGACAAATTCGGGTTGGGTTATAGACCAACTCGACAAGATCAACCAGATGCTGCAACGGAGCCCAAATTTGTCAGCGGGGGAATGCTTACCCCGAATGCTGTGAACAGTCTGGAAGATGAGGAAGAAGACGAACGCAACCTGGAAAACTGGATACGTCCAAGGATCCCGGGGAACCAAGTCTCAAACCGGTCTTCCCAGGAAATTATAAGAGTTACTCCTGGAGAGTAATTATTATTTCCTGTCTTTAAGCATGCATCAAGTCTTGCATCTTGCCCAAGATGTCAGGACTCATTTTGTAATCGGGTCATCTTGTATTTTGTGCAAACGATCAATTAATGAATATCAGGACATCTTTTGCAAATGAGTCTCTTCTTTTTTCCCGCTCACTGTTTTTCATTTTTCATTTTTTGTACAAAAATAAAATGGCAATGTTTTCAAAATAATAACTTCATTTTTATTTTTTCTAAACAAGATAAAACTGATCACTAAAATGAACCAATCTAAACCCTTGCAGAGAGTGCCCTCCAGACTGCACCGACAACAACACTGCTATGACTTCGTATGACTTCGACAATCCGATTAATCAAGCCGATGAAGGGGTTGAAGAAGATTATGAGCTACCTGAAGAGCTAGCCAGATTGTTAAGGAAAGAGGAGAAGGTTATCACTCCTCATCAGGAGGAAGTGGAGACAGTTAATCTTGGTACCGACGAAGACTTGAAGGAAGTGAAGATCAGGGCCCTCCTGCAAGATTCAGTGAAGGAACAACTTATTGACATGCTGCGAGAGTACGTTGATGTCTTTGCTTGGTCTTATCAAGATATGCTAGGTCTGAATATCGACATTGTTATGCACAAGCTGCCACTAAAAGAAGACTGTCCTCCAATAAAATAGAAGCTACGCCGTACTCGTCCGGATATGGCCATGAAGATAAAAAAAGAGGTGCAAAAACAGTGGGACGCCGGTTTCCTTGCTGTAACTAGTTACCCACCGTGGGTTGCTAACATTGTACCAGTGCCTAAGAAGGATGGCAAAGTACGGATGTGTGTGGATTACCGGGATCTGAACAGAGCTAGCCCGAAGGATGATTTCCCATTACCTCACATTGATGTATTGGTCGACAACACGGCTCAGTTCTCGGTGCTCTCTTTCATGGATGGATTTTCAGGATATAATCAGATCAAGATGTCACCTGAAGACATGGAGAAGACTACCTTCATCACACCCTGGGGAACATTCTGTTATAAGGTGATGCCATTTGGACTGAAGAATGTCGGGGCAACTTATCAATGGGCTATGGTAACATTATTCCACGACATGATCCACAAAGAAATTGAATGTTATGTGGATGACATGATTTCCAAGTCCCTCACAGAAGAAGACCACCTGGTAAATCTGTTGAAGCTGTTCAAACGCCTGAGGAAGTACCAGCTGAAGCTAAACCCCAACAAATGCACATTCGGGGTACGTTCTGGTAAGCTGTTGGGGTTCATTGTAAGTGAAAAGGGGATTGAAGTTGACCCTGACAAAGTCAAAGCCATTCAAGAAATGCCTGCACCCAGGACTGAAAAATAAGTTTGGGGGTTCTTAGGTAGATTGAACTACATTTCAAGGTTCATATCTCATCTTACGGCAACCTGTGAGCCCTTGTTCAAATTGTTAAGAAAAGAACAAACGGTCAGGTGGAATGAAGACTGCCAGAAGGCTTTTGATAAAATCAAGGGGTACTTACAAGAACCTCCAATCCTTATGTCTCCAGTTGAAGGAAGACCTCTAATAATGTACTTAACAGTATTGGAAGAGTGTGCAATATACTACCTAAGCAAAAAGTTTACCGACTATGAACAACGTTATTCACTGCTCGAGAAAACTTGCTGTGCTTTAGCGTGGGTTGCTCGCCGACTAAGGCAGTATATGTTGACCCACACTACCTTATTGATCTCAAAGATGGATCCAGTCAAGTATATATTTGAGAAGCCAGCACTTACCGGAAGGGTTGCAAGATGGCAAATGATTCTGACAGAATATGACATTCAGTACACATCTCAAAAGGCCATCAAAGGCAGTGTACTGTCTGACTATCTGGCTGAGCAATCTATTGATGATTACCAGCCTATGAGATTTGACTTCCCTGATGAAGACATCATGTTCCTGAAAGCAAAAGATCATGAAGAGCCTGTTCACACTGAAGGGCCTGACCCAGAAGAAGGGTGGACAATGATGTTTGATGGGGCTGTTAATATGAATGGTCGTGGAGTTGGTGCAGTGCTCATCACACCTAAGGGAGTTCACATGCCTTTCTCGGCAAAACTCACCTTTAACTGCACTAACAAAGAAGCTGAATATGAAGCTTGTATCATGGGTCTCGAGGAAGCCATTGACCTCAGGATCAAGACTTTAACTGTGTTCGGAGATTCAGCTCTGGTAATCAATTAGACCAACGGCAAATGGTACACTCACCAGGAGCATCTAATTCCGTACCGGGATTATACGAGGAGATTACTGACTTTCTTCACCACAGTCAAACTTGAGTATATCCCTCGAGATGAAAATCAGTTTGCAGATGCTCTGGCTACCATTTCCTCCATGATCAAGGTTCAAGCTGCCAACTTTGTGCCTCGGATTTCAGTATCCAGACTTGATAGACCAACATACTTATTCTATGTGGACATTGCTGAAGATGACAAGCCTTGGTTCCATGACATCAAATGCTTCTTAGAGGATCAAACATACCCACCTGGGGCATCATCCAATGAGAAGAAGACACTAAGAAGGCTGGATGGTAGTTTCTTCCTGAATGCTGATGGCTCCTTGTACAAGAGAAACTTTGACATGGTGCTTCTCAGATGTGTTGATAAGAAAGAGGCAGACTTGCTGATGCACGAGGTGCATGAAGGATCTTTTGGTACCCATGTTGGAGGGCATGCAATGGCTAAGAAATTATTATGATCAGGTTACTACTGGATCACAATGGATACAGACTATTGTGCTTATGCCAGAAAGTGACACAAATGCCAGATTTATGCGGACAAAGTGCATGTGCCTCCGAATCCTTTGAATGTGATGTCTTCACCTTGGCCCTTTGCCATGTGGGGCATTGATATGATTGGAAAGATCGAGCCGACTGCTTCAAATGGCCACAGATTCTTCCTGGTAGCCATTGATTACTTCACCAAGTGGGTTGAAGCAGCTTCATACGCAAACGTCACTAGACAGGTGGTAGCCAGATTCCTGAAAAGAGACATCATCTGTCGATATGGAGTACCCGAGCGAATCATTACTGATAATGGTTCCAATTTGAACAACAAAATGATGGCAGAACTGTGTCGGGACTTCAAGATTCAACATCACAACTCTTCTCCCTACAGGCTAAAGATGAATGGCGCTGTTGAGGCAGCTAACAAGAATATCAAGAAGATTGTGCAAAAGATGGTGGTCACTTACAAAGACTGGCATGAGATGCTACCATTTTCCTTGCATGGGTACCGTACCTCAATCAGAACATCTACTGGGGCAACACCGTATCAGCTTGTGTATGGTATGGAGGCAGTCCTACCTGTTGAAGTTAAATTACCCTCCTTACGGGTACTGATGGAAGTCAAGTTGAATGAAGCAGAATGGGTCCGTTCTCGGTACGATCAACTGAATCTGATCGAGGAAAAGAGATTAGCTGCAATCTGTCATGGGTAGTTATATCAGAAGAGAATGACGAAAGCCTTTGATCAGAAAGTCAGGCTTCGGGAATACCAAGTGGGAGATCTTGTGCTGAAAAGACTCCTCTCTCTTCATACAGACCACATGGGCAAGTGGACTCCGAATTATGATGGTCCATTCATAGTAAAGAAAGTTTTCTCTGGTGGAGCACTGATGCTCACTACTATGGATGGTGAAGATTTCTTATCCCCTGTGAATTCAGACGCAGTTAAAAAATACTTCGCATAAAATGACCCGCTGGACATAAAAACAGAATGTAAGTCCAGGAAAAAATAGGGCATCCCGGCGAGTCAAAAACAGAATAAAAGACTCGGGCAAAAATAAGGGAAAATAAAAACAAAGTGTACACTCGCTGAGTTGAAAATCTATATTGGACAGCTCAGGCAAAAATGGGTATCCCGGTGGATTGAAAACCCCAAAGGGCGATCCACTCAAAATAAGGGAATAAGCGAACGACTGCATTCCGAATTCGTCTGTATCACTTATAACATGGCAAGCTTCGAGAGGTTAAAGCATCGGTCAAAATCAGCCTTCTTCAGAAAGCAAGATGAGAAGAACGTCAAGGTCATATGGGTCATAGCAAAGGGAAGCTCACTAAAGCGTCGTCACCATTGCCAGCACCTTTTTGTTTCCCAATTTTGTAACAATCTCCTCATTTCAGGGGATTTGTTTCTTTGACTATATTTGCCAATTCAGGGCATCCAAATTAATAAAATCAGATTTTTGGTCGCACTCCGTCTTGTACATTTTATTTCATTTGCAAAAAATATCTGATATCCTCGATATAATGGTTGCATAAAAACAGATGTGCCTTTCTGATCACATGCTTGCATGAAATATATAACTTACTCCCGAGAGTGTCTAAACTCCTATGATGGAATCCAGTAAGGGATACCCCGAGGTACTTGTGCGTTTCTTTGTCATAACAGAATTGCAGGTATTCAGAGTGCAACATGGGGCAAGAAGGGTTTTCCCCAGCAAAGTTACCGAATCATTATTTCCTCAGCACGTCCTCCAAACAGCGCCGAAAGTGCTTTCTCCCCATCAGAGTTGCCAGACATCACTTCTCCAGCACATTTTCAGAAGGTGCTCATTTCCCCAGCTGAGTTGTCAGATATCATCATCCTCAGCAGATTCCCCATAGAAGTCTCTAGGAGGATCATTCAGTGGTCTTCCCTCCCAACAGAGTACTAGACAGGGAACCTTCTTCCCACAGAGCTCCAGGCTCCTTCTGGAAGAGCAATGTCTGAAGTTCTCACACAACAAAGTGACGAAAGCTTCCACATCCCCAGCTGGGCTCCTCATTACCAAGATAGGTCTATCGGTGGCTTATTTCCCCAAGCAGAGTCGTATATTTTATCAGATCTACCAATGATCTCATCCCTAGCTGGGATGGCCTTTCAAGAAGATCCGTCAGAGATCTCCACAAACAACGGGATCCGAATCCCGGAACGGTATCTTTTGCATAAATCATAGCATTCGCATCATTTTCCCCCAGAGCGTAGCATTCCGTCTAATACGGAGCATTACGGAAAAAATCAAACATATTGCATAAATCACAAGTCAGGTTCGAACCAATCACTTGTAAATACTAACAATACTACTTCGAGCAATATACATAATACATCCCTTGTACATAAAAGCCAAAGTGTCCCTTTGTACTCTTAAAATACAAATACATGCTCCTTTTTGCACTCGTCCATGTCATCTCTCCCCAGTAAAGTCGCCAGAACACTCTCTACAAATAGATACTTATACATAACATGTTTGTCCCGACACTCGTCTGTGTCATCTCAATCTCCCCACAGAAAGCCAAAGCGTCCCCTTTGCACTCTCCAATAAGTACATGTCTATATACTCATTCGACACGCGTCCGTGTCGTGTCATCCCCCTGCAGATATAAGCCACAAGTATCCTTTTTGAATACAGAACCTTACATACTCTTTTTTGACACTCGTCCGTGTCACCATTCCCCAGCATGGTTATTCAAACACTTATTATAATACACTCTCATTGACACCCGTCCGTGTCATCCTATCCACACAGATTATTGGATTACCTTTTACACTCAAATTCATAACTTATACACTTTCTTTTATGACACCCGTTCGTGTCATACTCTCCCCAGCAAGTTGAAAACTCGTCTGTGTCTCACTCATGTTTATTTTTACTCATACAGATACTCGTCCGTATCTTGTAGACACACTTATCTCCCCCTCAGATTCAACACTCGTCCGTGTTCTTTGTTAACCAGGTGGTACTCGTCCGTACCATCATCTCTGAACATGCGTCAGCGTTTGTTTCTACCGATACTCGTCCGTATCATAGTCTTAAGGATGCTCGTCCGCATCTTTAATCTATACACAACGTCAAAACAGTTATACCTTTTATTTCTTGGATGTAAGCACTCGTCCGTGTTTACCATTCCCCAGTAAAAAGAAAAAATTCTTTTATATCTGACATTCGTCCTATGTCATGATGCTTTCGGCAGCCATACCCTGCCGGGTGATCGTCCTTCGCCTTTGAATGACCGTCCCTCATCCTTCTCCCAGCGGAGTCTCCATTATTGGAATCCTTTTATATCCAGTATTCGTCCTATGTCGTGATATTTGGCAGCCGTCCACTGCTAGGTGATCGTCCTTCACCTTCTTGATGATCGTCCTTCATCATTTTATCCGATGGTCGTCCCCATCGTTGATCTTATTATCTGACATTCGTCCTATGTCACGATAAACCCCGAGAGCAGCCGTACCCTGCTAGGTGATCGTCCTTCACCTCTTGATGATCGTCCTTCATCATGCTTATCCGATGGCCGTCCCCATCGTTGACTTTTTTCTATCTGACATTCGTCCTATGTCGTGGTAAAGAGCAGTCGTCCCCTGCTAGGTGATCGTCCTTCACCTTTGATGACCGTCCCTCATCATTACTTCATTTATCCTCCGAACCTGATGGCCGTCCCCATCATTTCCTTTATTTTTTATTCCCAGAGAGCCTTGTTACTTTGCTTGATGGCCGTCCCCATCATAATCTCTTTATTTCCCCGACATGTCGGTCGTCCCCGTCATTACTTTATCCCCAGCAGTCGTCCTCTGCTCGATGGTCGTCCTCCATCGCTCCACTTTATAATCATGTTATACTTTCTTTTACAATTTATATCCCTTTTCTTCTTCTACCCAATGAGTGCAAATTTCAGACTGTCTTTGGTATTCAACCACAAGTTATCTTGTTCGTCTGTTAAGCCAGGCGCTTACATCCTGCACAGCTAACTCATGTTTGAATAGGGGCAGCTGTAAACACCCCAAATTTCCCCTCACTAAGTTCACACAATGGCTTGTGATCTTTCATATTTACATAAGTTTAATCATACCATTTCATGTTGCATTTTTTGCTTCACTACATTAGTTCAAGTTCATCTGCATCTAGGGTTTGTGATTTGAGCCATCCCAGATCCATCTGAGCCACTCCCAAGGTCTTCAATCATCTCAAGAGGGTCCATGTATGTTCAATCATCATATTTTATCCTCCAAAGATCAAGGAATTCAAGGAATCACAAGAACTGGCAAAGCATGGAAGTAGAGCTAGGGTTTAACTGCACAGATGACCTGAAATTAGGGTTTTGGTTTCAGAGGCCATAACTCCAAATTTGTTGGTCATTCTTGTTTCTATTGGTCTCAATATGTTATAAGGATCATGCATACCAAGTTTGATGAAGAAATTCATTGTGGAAGTCATCTGATTACTGGGTAACTTCCTGAGCAAGTCAGAGCAAAATCAGGGCATCTGAGGCCCCCATCCATGGAACCAAGGTGGATTTTTCATCAAATTGAAGTTATATGGTCTTTATTTGATCATTTATGTGCTTAGAAGTTCACAAAATTGAAGAAAAATGAGCTAAACCAAAAGTTGCCAAAAATGGAAATGACTTGTAATGTAAACTTTCCATTTTGGGAAAGTTTTTCAACCTCCTCTTTCTCAACCAAAAATGCTTCAAATGAAAAATTATTGGTCATGAAAGTTGTAGATTGGATCATTCCCTTTCCAAAAAGTACAAGAACAAGATCTAATTCTTTTTTGAACTCAAGTTATGGCTTGTCAAAGTTGGCAAAAATCACATAAATTTCAAGAATGCACAAAGAGGGATTCTTTGCAAAACCACTTGCCAAAGCTTTTTATGACTTCAAACACACTTCAATACTTCACAACATCATAGCAAATTGCTTCTAGGTCAGAATTGCCCAAGGAATTGCAAGATCACATGCCTTGAACCTCAAGATTTCACAAAAGGGCCAAACTTTGTCAAAATTGCAAAACACCCCATTTCCCACATGCTGAATTGCCTCAAAGTGAATTCCATGGACCTCCTTGATCCTTGTTGAACCAGACACCCCATTGTACCACCTCTGAACCAGCCCATACCTCAAGGAAAAGAACTTTTGACTTTCTTGCAAGAAGGTCATACCAATCACAATAGGGCACAACCATTCCACAGACCTATCACAAGTTGATATATGGATCAAACCCAAGCTATAACACACAAGAACACAGCTTGAAACCTCAGCATTCTCAAGTTCACAAAAACCCCCCTCTTGCAAAAACCTTCGAATCTCATAACTCAGCCACCCATTCTTCAAACAAACATCACCCTTCACTTCTAAATCACTCACTGATCCTAAACCACCCATCAAAACAGCCAAGAACACACCACAAACAAAACACGATTTTCTGACCAGTGGAGTACAAACTCACAAACCAGCCACTCTCAAGGTCTTCCAAGCTTCTTCAGGGAGGTCATAGGAGTCATCTTGCACAGAAGAAGCAGTCAAAAAGCTCCAAAGTAAGAAGCTCCATCTCAGGTAGCCATTCGAATTAATTTTTCCATAACCTCTATTTTATGTTCCATTAAGAAAAAGCATGATTCACTGATGATCCTGAACTTTGTATTTTTGAAAATGGTGGAGAAATGAGTATTTGCTAAGCTTCTGAAAGTTTCACCATTTTTTATCTTTGCTTCGAATCTTTAGATTGAGTGAAAAGAAATTGTTTTTGAGGGTGGATTTGATCTTAGGAGAGTGAGAGGAGTGAATCTAGAGCTTTAGAGCTCCAGAAAGTACCTAGAGAAGAAGTTAGCAATTTTCAGACGAGGGTCTGGTCGGAGAAGACGACCGGAGGTCTTCTCCGGCCACCTGAAAGTGATTAGTGACTTAATTAGGGTTAGGGCAAACTTTTAATCTGGGCCTTTGGATCTCACTTCCCGCGCGTGTTTGTGTGGACCAGATCTTGTCATTAGTTATTAATCTGAATTATTTAATTAATTAAATAGGATTAGTTATGTTTGAATATGGGCCATTGGATGTGGCGCCAGTCAACCCAAACCTTCCCCAGTTTCAATCCAGGCCCTCCATTCAGCATACTTCAGCTTTTATTTAATTTTTATTTCATTTTTCTTATTTATTTTGTACGAATTATATAAAATAGTTAGAAAATCTCAAAAATATTTTTATAATGCATTTTGATTTCAAATAATTTTCTTAACCCAAAAATATTTTTATTTTTAATTTTTGCATTTAAAAATTATTTTTTAAGCATTTAAATCTTTATTTTAATTAATTAATGAAAATTAATTAATTAAAATATCATTTAGGTTTCTAAAAAATCCCAAAAAATTCATATTGCATATTTAAACATTTAGAGACATTGTCATACCATCCACACAAATTTCATTTTGGTTTTGAATCATTTTGACATTTTTTCTTTGAATTTAGGGTTCATAAAATCCCATTTTTGAACCCTAACTTCAAGAATTATTTTCTGCCTAACCAAGAATGGTATGACCATGGTTCTTTTTGCATTGATCTTCATTTGAAATGTAGTTTCTAACATAATTTTGTCATGAATTTCTTCTGCCTTTTTGATTTAATTGGCATTTTTTCCCTTTAGGTGCCTTAAAACCCTAGATAACTTAGAAAAATCATAAGTCCCTTAGGGTTAAGAGTTAGGTCTCCTCCTTTGGGGTGTGAAATCATATGGGGTTACGGTTCTCTTGATTGCATTTTCAATTTTTTATCTTGTCATTTGCTTCTGTTTTTGAGTTTTGCATCTCATGTTGCATGAAAACCTTAATTTCTCATCTTCCTTTGCATACATCTTGCATAAGCATTCATATAAGAACTTGCCATGTCATTCCTTGCATCCACATGACTTCTAAGACATGTTAGGACACATTAGAATTATGTTTGATCATTGCATCATCCATTTTCCATGTTATGCATTCATTTCATTTCATGTGCATTCATGAACTTTCATGCTTCTTTCATGCTTCATTTGCATCCTCATTACTTGTATGATCATTCACATCTCTTGTCATACATTTGCATCATCTCATAGCATCATTTACATCATAAATATGCTTCTGATTTTGGTTTATACCATTGCATTCATTTCATTTTCACTTCATTTTCTTCTTTTATGCTAACTTTTCAGGTGGTAAGTACTTTGAGAAGTGAATTTGCCTTCACTTCTCACAATCTCTTCTCATCTCTCTTATGCATTCATTGCTGCATTTTGTATTTGTCTTAGAGTGAGCTTGCTCATTCACGTTCCTCCTTCACCTTCTTCCTTCAAACAACTTATCTTCTTAAGTGAAGTAAGTTAGCTTGTTTCTTCTGCTGCTTCCTTGGTGGCTCTTATTGAAGATCTCTTGCAAGCTTCATAAACCCTAGGAATACCCAAGCATGATAAAAATTAGGGTTTGATTAGTCCCCCCATTATTTTTACCTTTGTGTCATCTTTTGTGTCTTCTCTTCTCATCTCATAATCAGGGACTAAACCTTCAAGGTTTTAGGGCTTTGTGATTAAGGTTATGTCTGCATCCTTCTCTTAGGATGGAGTGTATAACTTTAATCCTAAGTGTTAAACCCTTGATGTGTTTAAATCTCTTAATCAATCCATCTAATAATCACTAAGACAATAAGCTTGTAACTTGGGCCTTGCATTAGGGTTCTAATTCTTCCTTAATTGGTTAAGAAGGACTAACCCTAGTGTTAATGGACAAGTCCTCCTCAAGTTGTCTTACAAGTCATAAAATTACTTCTTAATCTTACCATTAACTAAAACCACTTTAATAAAGGCTTTTATTTTGTCATGAGGTTAATCCCTAATCATGGATTAAGATTGAGGTATCTTCCTTAGCTTAAATGTTCTCATCTATTATCCTTATATTAGGATGGTGTAATGGGTCCATTAAATTCTCGATTATGGCTTAAACTCATTACTTAACACTAAAAAAAACACCAAAAACATCTAAATAAATGCAAGTAAGTTAATGATCTAAATCCTACATCATGGTGATTAAGTATGAGGTGTTTACTTCATACTTAAGGTATTCTCATTACCCCTAATCAGAGGGAGGATGTGATGAGTTTACTAACCCTTGGTTTAGGCTTAAGCTCATTAATTTATGACAAACACAAAAAGCAATAAAAGACTGAAAACACAAAAAAAACAAACAATAATCGTCTCCTCCGGAATTCTTTTCTCACCTCATTCACTCATAAATGAGAACTCGCTTCTTCCGTCTGATGCAAGATAGTTTGCACCTGAGCCAGACAGGTCATACACTTGAGCATAGACAAGTAAGCAGTTCATCAGTTCAATTTGTCTTTCAGTCTCTTTGAGTCGAACTATGGTGTTTTGACTTCCTCATTGCACGAGAGGATACGTAGGCATAACTTAACTGTTATCGAACAAAAGTCTTTGTATATTCCCCCTCTTCTAGCATTATTCTTTAAGCCTCATTGTCTTGAGCATTGCACTCTTTTCTTACACTAACACTCCTTTTCTTCACTTCACACTTCTTTTGCACTGACACTTGTATTCTTTTCCAGCTTTTGCACACATATATCACAGACACTACCCCTTTAAACACAAACTTTCAAGCGTGGATCCCGTCGAGTACGACGGACAATCTGGGTGCTAATACCTTCCCAGGTTGTAACCAACCCCCTTTCTCAGTTTCTCTAGTTCACGATCGTCTTATCCATATCTTTCGAGGTTTATGCAGCATTACCTTTCCTCCGGGATAAAAATGCCTAGCTGGCGACTCTTTTCAGTTCATCTTCATGTTCTCTCTTTCGCCGACCGTTCGCGCTTGTACCGGGATGCAAATCTTCGGGAGCGACACTACTATGATGACTCTCTTCTAAAATTTCCTTTTTCAACTCGACATTGTCTGGCACACAAATTCTTCCCCAGAACCTCAACACACCAGAATTATCTACCTGAAAATCACTTTTAGGATCATTTCCTCTTGTAGGCATCAAATCTACCAACTTCACATCAAGTATCTGATTCTCTTAATAACATCTAAGAAATCATTATTCACTTTTAACATCCCAAGTCTGACATTTTCAGGTGTCGTCTCACAAACCATACTCAAATCTCTAAACTTCTCAATTAACTCCAATTCTTTCATCATTAATGTCGACATATGAATTGTCTTACGGCTCAAAGCATCTGCTACATCATTAGCCTTACCCGGATGATAACTCAAATTAAAATCATAATCTTTCAAAAATTCCATCCATCTTCTTTGCCTCATATTTAGCTCTTTCTGATCAAACAAGTACTTCAAACCTTTATGGTTACTAAAAACTTCAAATCTTGATCCATACGAATAGTGTCTCTAAATATTTAACACAAAAACCACTACAGCTAACTCAAGATCATAAGTAGGATAGTTCCTCTCATGCACCCTCAAATGTCTAGAAGCATAAGCCACCACTTTACCATCTTGCATCAATACACCACTTAGTCCCATCTTGAACGCATCACAATATACAACAAAAGGTTCACCAGGACTCGGTAAAACCAACACTGGTGCCGTAGTCAATTTCTTCTTCAAATCTTCAAAACTTTCCTCACAAGCTGCATCCCAAATAAACGTTTGACTCTTCCTAGTCAATTTAGTCAACGACAACGCCAAATTAGAAAACCCTTAGATAAATCTTCTATAATAACCAGCTAATCCCAGAAAACTTTGAATCTCCGTTACTATCTTCGGAGGTTCCCATTGCAACACAACACTTACCTTAGAAGGATCCACTACTATACCATCACCAGAAATAACATGACCTAAGAAACTCACATTATCAAGCCAGAATTCACACTTCGATAACTTAGCAAACAACTTGTTATCTTTCAACACCTGTAAAGCAACTCTTAAATGTTCCTTATGATCATCTTCATACTTAGAATGAATAAGTATATCATCTATAAACACTACAACAAACTGATCTAAATAAGAATGAAAAATACGGTTCATATACTCCATAAATACACCAGGTGCATTAGACACTCCGAAAGGCATCACAACATATTCGTAATGTCCATATCGAGTTCTAAACACAGTCTTCTGAATATCACCTTCTTTTACTCGAATCTGATGGTAACCTGACCTCAGATCAATCTTACTAAAAACACGCACACCAACTAGCTGATCTATTAAGTCATCAATCCTAGGAAGCGGATACTTATTCTTAATGGTCACCTTATTCAACTGACGGTAATCGATCCACAAATGCATACTACCATCCTTCTTCTTTACTAACAAAACTAGAGCTCCCCACGGTAATACACTTGGCCTAATAAATTTCTTATCCAACAAATCTCCAATCTGAGATTTCAATTTAGTCAAATCTGACGTAGACATCATGTACGGTGCCATAGAAATAAGGTTAATAGTAAATTCAACTTCTCTCGTCGGAGGTAATTCCATAATATCATCAGGAAATACTTCCGAAAACTCATTCACACCTGGCAACTCACTAACCGATACTTTATGGTCCACAGATAATGATGCAAACAATGCAAACATCCTCGCCTCGTCTTCCAACAAAGTCCTCAACTCTTTAGTAGATAAGGTATTAGCCAATGTTTCCTCTTCAGGAGTAAGAAACAATAACTTCTTTCTATAGCAATCAATATAAACTCGGTTGAACTCCAACCAGTTCATACCCAAAATAACATCCAAATTCCCAAGCGTCAAACAAATTAAATCCACATAAAAACCTCTATAAAAAATAGTGAGCGGACACTTCAAACACACCAAAGATGTAACCACATAACCAATAGATGGAGTTTCAATTGTCATCATATTCTCTAGAGTAGATAGTACAATACCTAACCTCCTCACACAATCAATAGAAATAAACGAGTGTGTTGCACCCGTATCAATAATAGCAATCAAAGGAGTACTATTAATAAAACAAATACCTTTGACAAAACGCTCCTCATTAATGGAATGGGCTCCCACCAGAGCAAACACTTTACCACTGGCTTCTTGAGTCTTCTTTGGTTTATGAAAAGTTGTACTAATATGACCATGTTCACCAAAATTAAAACAAGTAGGCATAGTAGCCCTGCAGTTAGCTACCACATGACCTGTCCTTCCACACTTGAAGCACTTCTTGACTTCATTCTGGCAAGTGTTAGCACGATGACCTGTGCTTCCACATCTGAAACACTTCACAGGATTGGGATTTACCCCTCCCCCACTTGGCTTCTTGTCAGTAGTAGACTTCTGTTTACCTTTATCAGCTGGAGCACTATAAGGAGTACCCCCAAACCTCTGCTTACCCTTCTTATCATTCACAGCTTTGTAGTGAGAAATTCGAGCCCTATTGTCATTATCATAAATTCTACTCCTACTCACCAATTTTGGATAGTTCCTGATCTTTTGGAAAGCAATGCCCTGTTTGATGACAAGACGCAACCCATTCTCAAATTTCAAACACTTCGAAGTCATAGCGTCTTCAGTGTTATAATGTGCACAATATTGCACCAGCTCTTTAAATTTCACAGCATACTCGGCTACTGTCATGTATCCTGCTTAAGCTCAAAGAATTCAACCTCTCTAGCACTACGAATGTCTTCTAGAAAGTACTTATCTAGAAACTCACCTCGAAACACATCCCAAGTAACAATAGTACTTGCAGTCTCCAACCTTTGGCGACTATTGTCCCACCAGACCTCAGCTTCGCCCTCAAGCATGTGAGTACCAAACCTCACCTTCTGATCGACATTGCACCTCATGGTCCTGAAGATCTTCTCAGTAGCCTTCAACCATTTTTGTGCAGCCTCTGGATCCAGAATACCTCCTTCATACGTAGATGGCTTGTTACTTCTGAACTGATCCAGATCACAAAATTCAGCATTCCTAATAGTTGGACCAATGTTCTCAATAGCTTGCGCCATGGATTGCATAGCAGTAGCAAGTGCGGCATCATTCCTTCCTGCCATACTAATACAACAAACACAAACACCTCAGATTAGAACACGACAATAACTCCTATTCTTAGGACTGACTCGACACAACATCTGGCCGGTTGGACCGACCTACTCTGATACCAATTGTAACACCCCATTTTCACAAATAGTTAAAATAACGTATTAATAAAAATATCAGAGTTTTCAAAGCGGAATGCTACATTATTTTCAACAACAATCACCAAAATAAGTTCTTTATTAAAAACAGCAGAAATAACAATTTAATTCAACTTGGACAATAAGTCAATCTCAACAAAATATCCTCAATAATTCGGTTTATAAAATAAATAGGTAACAAAAATAAAATAAACAACTGAAAGTTCCCCATCCCGTGTTACCTATCAGAGCGTCCTAGACTCGAACAAGCAACACGACTCCATGCACTCTCAAGTACCTGGATTATATGTCCTTCCAAGGAAGCACAAAAGCAACAACAACAACAAAGGGGAGAAAAACAAAATTCAAACATAAATGGTGCATATAACATCTTCAGGGTAGTTTCTCACACATAACAACAATTACAATAGGTACACCAATAATCAAGCAACAACAGATACAATAATAATAATGCAACAATAATACAACAATAGTTATGCAATGTGACTCAACACGACACAATGCATGTGGTACCAAGGTTTATTCATTCAATCGAACACGATAATCACATACGTCCATCCGACAATGATTATCCCAAAACTCTCCATAACGGAGTACGAATGATCGTATTCGCCCATCAGGCACGTTCATCCCAACAATAATTCAACAATGTATGCATGACTATGAAAATGCATAAAACATATATAATTCACCATTTATACAGCTGCACGATCCATCTGATCCAAACACAACAATAATTTCACAAAAAGTCACCAATAATAGCCTCACGCGATTTAATCGATTATTGACTAAGTAATCCACCTAAAACCCATAATTAACTCATTCTCGATTTTAATCTTTGATTAAATGTGTATTAAGGTTCATTTCAATGTATCACACCAAAAGAATCAACAACGCACGTGAGATCGGGATATAAATCGCAAAACAACACGTTTTTGCAATGCACCATGGCCATACGCGTATCACCAAGCCCATATGCGTATTGCCCATGCCCATTACGCCCTATACGCAAGTCATACGATGTCTATACACGTAATCTCCTTGCCCCATACGCGTTTCTTACCCAAATGAGCATAGAACTCATTTTTCACTCGCCATACACGTACCATCCCTCTCATACGCGTATCAAGCACAAAACACGCACATCCATACGCGTATTGCCTAGTGCCATACGCGTATGGGCAGAGATCCTCACTTTTCTGCCTTTTCATCCTCATTCCAGATCTGTTCCTCACAATTCTCGATTTCGTAATTCATACCAGGCCTAAAATCGTTTCTAGTCCAGTTTTACTCTCCTATTTTCATTCTTCTTTCATCTACATTACTATTCACAAATTAGATTTTCGTTCTAGATCTATAAATCTTTACGTTTATCAATAACAGCAATATCTGCATCAATTTATGTCATCCAGAATAACAACAATTTTTCATCAGATTTTCCCCAAGAACATATCATCCAAATCACAGATTCGCATCAAACAGCATATAATCATAGATTATTCACAAACATCATAAATATCAGAAAATTCATATGAGTGATAGAAGCCCTCACTACCCATCATGTTAAACCACCTGAATTTAAATCTGTTTTCCCCCTTACCTCGAATTGAGACAAAATCCTGCGAATTTCTTCAAGAATTGGGTGCCCTAGGTTGATTTCCTCTTCCTAGCCTCTTAGTTCTTTCACAACAAATTTTTTACGATTAATTATTTACTAATCTTTGTTTTGACTAATTCACCTTTAATCCTCACTTAACATTTTACTAAACCGTCCCTTATTCCAAATAATAATAATATTAATTTTAATTACTAATATTGTTTCATGAATATAATTATACTACTAATAATAATAATAAATAAATAATTACATGGTCATATCATTATTACTCGCACACTCGCCATTGCTAATCACACCCGATTCTACCCGTCCCACTAGGACACAATACACAAACAACACGACACACGCCTTAAACAAGACCAACACAACACCAAAAATACCCGAAGATTAAATATTAAAAATGGGGTGTTACACAGGTCACCCTTTCACTTACACAAAGTGGCACCGACCACTTCATAATGTGGCACCAGCCACATACCACCCTTTCACTTACACAAAGTGGCACCGATCACTTCATAATGTGGCACCAGCCACATATAAATAATCACATTATTTTAATTAATTCACATGTAATTTATCAAATTAATTTAATTAATCTTCATGGTTAATAATCCCCAGGTGGCGCAAGCCACCCCTTTCTGGAATGAAACTTCACGAAAACAATTCAACCTGTTTCAATTTCACTTAATTCAATTCTGATTACACACAACTTTTCCAAAACTAATCACAGTCTTTATACGATTCCAGTTTCTTTCCAACCTCTCCACACACACTTCATCTTCTCCAAAATTTCTACGAATATTAACTAATCAATTATAATAATCAAGATTAAACACCCCTTACCTTAAGATTATCGCTTTCCGATTGAATCTTTTTCTCGGTCTTCCGATTCTTCTGATTTCTCATCGATTCCACGTTCTTGGTTTCTCTCTCGGTTCTTCTCCCAAAAACACCATATGAGTTTTACTTTCTCTAACTCCCTCATGTAACCCTTATATTCTAATCTTCAAATTCCGAAAATACCCTTACTTATTCTTTTAATGACCACCATGTCCTTTAACCTCACAATTTCTTATTATCTTAATTTCCTTAATCGATTAAATTATAACTAATTCTAGTTTATTTAATAAAATCGATTAACCCAATAAGACCGACATTTTCGTCAAATAAGTTCCTCTGACACATCACCAAACTTAATAATTCGCACCAAAGATTCAAATAAAATAAATAATCAATTTACGCAATTAAATAAATAGTCATATTAAAATAGGGCGTTACAGTTAGCATCTGATCGCAGATTAGACTAAGAGGTTCCTGTTGAGTACAACGGACGTAAGGGGTGCTAATACCTTCCCTTTGACTAACCGACTCCCGAACCTAGAATTTGGTTCCAACGACCAAGTTCTTTCTGTATAGGTTTTATCTATATTTTCTTTTACCTCTATTAGGAATAAATTAAAATTAGATGGCGACTCTGTTGTTTGTTTTTTCGCGTCCTTCGCGAGGATCGTATTTTTCGAGGTACACAATCACGTCCAAGAGAAATAAATGAAGTAAAATTCACCAAAATTATCAATATCAAATTGTAGCCATCGCATCATACACATAAAGTAATCAACTCAAGACTAACGACGACGACGACGACGACGACAACAACAACAACAACAACAACCACCACAAAGTATTATATACAAAAATGTAAATGCTCTTAAAACTATATGATCCGAATATTTCAGTCCGTCACTAAGACACCACATAGAATTCATCCCACAAAGATGAGGAAAATAACCCATCACTAAGGTATTACACATAAATATATATGTTCTGCCATGCATGATAAAATGATATAGTCCCGCCATATAGACAACCACAAAAATAAAATCAACATTCATTTACTCTAAGTAAGCATCGCATGTCTATCAACCACAAACTACACGTAGCATTTATTCACTCTAAGGAAGGAAAAAAAAAACATATATATATATATATATATATATATATATATATATATATATATATATATATATATATATAGGGGAACCGATAGTTAGTATATATATATATATATATATATATATATATATATATATATATATATATATATATATATATATATATATATATATATATATATATATATATATATATATACTAACTATCGGTTCCCCTTTTTTATTTATTTATTTACTACCTATCCAATCAATTCGATGTGTTAAGTGTTGCCACTATATTGAAGTTTTCTATTATAATTGTGAGTAGTCCTACAATTACAACTAGTTTTAGAGTTAAGATTTTACAATTAAGGTTTAACATTAACATTAAACCTTAGATGATGTGATTGATGATGGGATGTTATATGGTTGTATGATTACCTAAGTGGCAGAATTTGCATTGTATCATCATTTTATGGCATATCCATTGTTTGCCTTTGTGGCAGGTTATTTCCCCCATCGATATGGGATAAATTATGTGTGATGCCTTAGTGGCGAGCTGATTATATTTGGATCCTTTAGATTTTAAGAGCATGCATATAGTTATACAAGAATAATTTTTGCGGATTGTATTTCCTGTAGGATTTTATGTTTTGTATGATTTGTTTTATAATATTGTACTAAATTTTTTGTTTGATTTGATATGGATGATGGAAGATTGACCTCTTACAAATAACATATTAGGTATGGAGAAATTGAAGATATGAATTGATTGTAATATGACATGATAAGATGTTGCATGTGCTAGTGGGAATGAAACTGGGGTTTTAATCAAATTTGTAATTTTGTAAGAAAATTCAAAAAAACATAAAGATGAAAATTTGTAATGTCTTAAATAGTTTATTTTAATAATTTTTATTAAAATATGATTTATATAATTTATTATGAATGATTACTTTGTTTAAATACGTATGAAAAAAAATTGTTATAAAATTTGGGATGTTACAGACACGATCTAGGACAACTTCGCAAGAAGTTGGATGACAAGGATGAGATTATATTATTCGTTGTTTATCATCCTACTGGAGGTTATAAGTTGTTTGATGTTTCAAACAAGAGGATCGTGATAAGTCGAAATATTGTGGTCGACGAGCTGCGGAAATTTGACAACAACAGATTTTTTGCTGGTGCAGATGTCGTAATCGATTATACTAAAAGTGGTAATCGATTACCATGTAAAATTATGGATTCTGGAGGTTCTGGAACTAGTGTAGAAGAAGGTGTCATCAATTACCAGGATCCTGTAATCGATTACGGGCACAAAAATCTCAATTTCCAACCTCCTGGAAGCACAAAACAACAACAGGTTCGAACCGAAAGCGGGAAAAAAAGTAGACGATCAACAAGGCACAAAACAACAACAAGTTCGAACTGAAAGCTGGGGAAAAAGTAGACGATCAACAAGGCAAAGTAGTTTGCCTCAAATACTCCAATATTGTGAAGTATTTCGGGATAACGAAATCAATGATGATGGTGATTTCATTTACTTTGCATTTATGGCAGAATCCGAACCGGTGAACACGAAAAAGGCTCTAAGCGATCCAAAATGGATTTGTGCAATGAAAGAGGAGATGTAATCTATTGAGAAAAATGGTACTTGGGAGTTGGTCGATTTACCATTTAGAAATAATCTAATAGGTGTGCGATAAGTCTATAAGGTGAAGGCAAATCCCGAAGGCGACATGATCAATCATAAGGCTCGATTGGTATCGAATTGATTTTGGCAATGTGAAGGCATAGACGTTGAAGAAGTGTTTGCACCTATGAATAGGCTTGAAACCATCCGATTGGTTGTTGCGATTGCAAACAACTACAATTTGAAGATATTTCAAATGGACGTCAAATCTGAGTTTTTGAACGGTCCACTTGACGAAGAGGTTTATGTTGAGCAGCCCCCCGAATTTGTAGTGAAGAACCAAGAGATGAAGTACTACAAATTGCATAAAGTATTATATGGTTCGAAACAAACTCCAAAAGCTTGGAACAAACACATTGATGGCTTTCTTGTTGGCATTGGTTTCAAGCAGTGTGTGTCCGAACACGATGTTTATGTGAGATCAGATACAAATGATGGTGTGATCATCCTTTACTTATATATGGATGATTTTTTAATTACCGACATTTGTGAGAAGGGAATTTTAAAGTTCAAGAGTGAACTTATGTCTGAGTTTGAGATGATGGATCTTGGCATAATGACGTATTTCCTTGGATTATAGTTCCAAATGTAAAAAAATGGGACTGCTCATGCATCAAAGGATATATGCTCTTGAGATATTGAAGAAGTGTGGAATGGAGCATTATAATGCTGCCATTACACCATATGAAACAAGACTACAATTGTCCAAAAGTGAAGATGAGCAAGATGTGGATCCAACTCAATATAGAGGGCTGATTGGATCATTGCGGTATTTGTGCAATACACGACTGGACTTGGCATTTGGTGTTAGTATTGTGAGTGGATTCATGGAGAGACCAAAGGTATCTCACTTGGAAGTAGTTAAGAGAATCATTCATCACGTTAAAGGGTCTCTTGGCTACACAATTCTCTTTCCCGTATCGGATACGGGGCAAAAATGCAATTTACTTGGTTTCATCAATTCCAATTGGTGTGGTGATAAAGATGATAGAAAGTCAATGGTTGGATACATATTTATGTTTGGTAGGACACTAATATCTTGGTGTTAGAAGAAGGAATCAGTGGTAGCACTCTCGTCTTGTGAGGCCGAGTACATTGCAGTTTCGTTGTGTGCGTGTCAAGCAATGTGACTTATGAATCTATTGAAGGAGTCAGGTAGCAAGAGGGTCAGGATACTACACTTCTAGTGGATAATGTTTCTGCTATTAATCTTGTGAAGAATCTGATTGCACACAGAAGGAGCAAGCATTTAGAGATGTGGTTTCATTATTTGAGGGAACTAGTGAGTGAAGGCAAGTTGCGATTGGGATATTGTCGAAGTGAAGACCAAGTAGAAGATTTGTTTACCAAAGGGGTAACAAATGAGGTGTTCAAGAGGTTGAGGAAAAGCTTGAGCATGTTGGACTTGGAGCAACTGAAATGAGGTGGTGTGTTGAAATCTGGATTTTTGGCATTTCAGTTGTGGTAACCGATTACAGTTTTGGTGTAATCGGATACCACGTGTTAATTTGGCCAAGAACTGCAAAATACAGGGGCGTAATCGATTACATCATTTTGTGTAATCGGTCACGAAGGCGAAATTTTGTTTTTTTCTGTTATGCTTCAGTGACAGCTTATTTTAATAAGCTGTTTTGTAATTTTCCATTTTATTTTGTACTTTCCATGTATATAAGGTCTTGTATGCTCCCATTTTCGGTTAATGTCAATCTTTCACTAACCCTTAATTACTCTCTCTCTCTCTCTCTCAATTCTCAACTTCATATTTTCCAAATTCACTATTCTCCATTAATTCACCCCAATTATTTTTGTATGTTATAACACACAAGTCATTATCGAATTTACATCTCGAAACATTGATACATTTTTAGACTTTTCAAAGATATGTTATTTATCCCAACGGGGAAAGGAACACAATCAAAGAAAACCTGGGAGAAAAGGAAAAAACGAGGTCATCACAAAAAAAAAATTGGGCTCGGGAGTCGGTTACACGAAGGGAAGGTATTCGCACCCCTTAGTGTCTATCGTACTCGATGGGATCCACGTTTGCTGCTCTGCTCAACAGGTGAAGTTATCTAAAGCTCCATTTGTTGTTTGCTGGAAGAATCAGAAAGGAAAGGATAGGGAACAAGAGACGGAAAACAAATGGGTAAAAGAAAGAAGCTGACTCGAGAGGACATTACATACAAACCTTACGTATCTTGTCGAGAATGAGAATCAGGGTCAACATAGTTCTAACTAGAACAGGAAATATGCTCGTCAAGCATCAAGTTTATGCCTACCTATCTCAGCTAATGTGAGAATCAAAGCGTCGTAGTTCGACTCACTATGGGTTACCAACAACAATTGTTTTTTAAGGGACGATGCCAAGTGCGTGTTCTAGCAGTTTAGATATTACTACTCACTGCATGGAAACTCATGTGTTACCTGTTTGTAGTATAAGTGGCTCGACATGTCTTATGTCTGCAATAGAGTAAGATGAGAAGAGAAAGACAATTGAAGCTTGGTTCAAGTCTTTTAAAAGAAGTATTTTTGTTGTTTTTTTTGTAATGCGCATCATGCTAAAGACTATGACATAAGAGCGAATACTTTGCGCAAATAATCCAAACGTCTCACGCGTAAAATATCCTGAAGTCAGTTTGGATCTTGCATCTGTTCACCTTTTCCCATGTTCTTAAGGCTCATGGCACACAATGCATATTGTATTTATTATGTGTTTTTAATTTCATTTTGAGAGAAAGAAGAGAGACTCAAAGAAAACACTAAAGGGACTCAATCCTAATGTTAGCATGCAAAATTAATCCTATAGTCGAGGTTTTTATCCTACTCCAACTTAATCCAAAATTAAGTTGGACTAGGCGCCTCTGGGAGCAAGCGGAAACAAGCGAAATAAACCAAAAACAACACTTACCATAATGCTCTAGCACCTGCATAGTTATAAAAAACCAGCCAACACACAATATGACTTTTTACAGCTCTCTAACAACACCACAACAGGTGTTAAAAGTGAAAAAATAGAACAAGGTAACATACAACAACTATCAAATTCAAGTTCAAAACAACTATAAAATGCATGGCAGAATAGTGTGTTTATGCAAACATCATGAACGAATGCACATGCTTATGCATCATAGAACAATATAACACTAAGAATGCATCATGATCAAGTACTAATGTGTATGGATAAACATCAACAATTAACACACGAATACACTTTGCACAATTAAGCTTCCAAATCAATGCAACATAAATGTTCAAGATTTGATCACTTAGAACATACATGCATTTATGATTACAAAGATGTGAGCATGAACATGTATCATGAATCAACAATGCAAACACCAACACCAATATGCAAACACATAACAACAATGCAATTAAGAATGTACATAAGCAAGTAAGAACATGCATCACCATTGAGCATTTAACACAATTATGCAACATTCTGATTAATGCATATGAACATGCAAACATGTGCCAAGCATGAAGACAACAAGTAACAACACCTTAATAAAATATTGACAAGCAACCAATCAAGTTCAAGTAGAGAAACAACATGCACAATGCATCATTAACACACACCATCAATTAAGTCAAGTTTTAAATAATTAGCAAAGTCGTGTGTCAAGAAAATATAATCCTCATGCAAACTGATGGCAAATAGCTCCAAAATAATCCACACAATCATATCACATCAATCCATGATGATTAAAGGTGAAATGAGATGCAAAAACACAAGAAAATGCAAGAAAAACACTTATGGAGCAGTGGTAATCAGTTACTCTAATAGAGTAATCAATTACTCAGTCAAAACATGCAAAAATACATGAAAAAACAATAGAGTAATCGATTAGCACTGCACCAGAAGAAAAAATCTTCTATGAAAAAGCACTTACAACAACTTAAACACTTCTCCAACCACCTGCATGTTAGGGCAACTTAATTTGCACGATAATTACATCACATACCAATAATAACACACCAATTAACCAAAAACATGGATCAAATCCACAATCAAATAGATCAATCATCAATAAATTGCAAGATCTACATCATGAACATGCAAAATAAGCTAAAACAAAATTTAGATCTAGGATTCACCAACCTACAAAGTTGAGATTTGCTTTGGTGAATATTGATAAGCTGCAAATGATGAATCAGAGCTAAAAATCTAGAGATCCAATGCTTCACTCACAAGAAATTGCAAACTAAATGCAATGTGATGAATCCTCTTTAAGATCTTTTTCAAGAATCACTTCCAAATCTCAAATTCATATCTAAAACCAGTAGCAAATGTAGAATTTGATGTTGATAGAGTGAATGAATGTATATTTAGTTCCAAGATAATCAAGTTTCAATGAAAAACTTGATGATCTTTGACGATGGAACTTTGAGTGAGGATTTTGAAAATGGAGAGAAACTATGAAAATTGAGAGTGAAAAATGAAATTATGAGAGTCAAGTTGGTGAGGTTTGGAGTGAAATCACTTAAATATCGGTTATGTTTGGAATGAAAATGTGATTTGGAGTGTGGGTTGTAATTTTCTTGGGAGAGTGATTATGAGCTAGCTTTGGAATTAGGATTGGTAATGATTCTAGATCCTTTTCTTAATTCAAATAAAAAGCGAAATGAAAAATGAGAAAATTACCCACATGCTAAAATTTGAATTATTTGGAAAAATTAGCCTAGAGTAATTGATTACTCTAATAGGGTAATTGATTACTCCCTTCAAAATTTGAATTTTGGCGTCTTTTGGAGGGAGACTTGGAAAATTCACCTGTGTTATCCGTTCTGAGCCTGATTTTACTTCTGATACTTATCCTTTGACACTGCCACTAGAAAATACTTGAAATAAAATAAAAATTCCCTCTGACATTAAAAAATGCCCTGCTGCATTGAAAATTGCCTGGTACTGAACTGTCGAGCAAAATAAATGTTAGAGCCTTTGATGTTGGCTACTGAACAAATCGAAATAAACTCCTATAGATCACAAAAGAAACACTTTGATCCCATGTCATGGAATATCAATAATGAATGTATATTAATTATGACCTAGATTCAATGCATATGTGCGAGGCATAAGCCACTTATTGATGAAAATAAGAGGGCAAATTTTGAGATGCTATAACTGCCCCTATTCAAACATCCTGTTCTTGAAGGTATGAGAAGCCACGACTATCAAACATTTAAGGTAAAGGGGTTTAAATACCAAAAGAACCCGAAAATCTGCACTCCAAAAGGTATGGGTTACTACAAAAGAACATGTCAAACACAATCGACTCACTAGGGAAAACAAGATAAAGAAGACTGACCTCAGACGAACTCATGGGAGAAATAGATGCCGACCTCTGGAGATAAAAACTTGGGAACGTGAAAGATGAAACACTGACCTCACACAGACTTGCAATTGAACATCATCCTCGGCTGGCAAATTGAAAGGAAACGAGACCAACCTCAGATGGAATCGAAATGGTCTATTGGCCTCAGATGATAGCCAAAGAAAACAAGACCAACCTCAGATGAACTCTGCAAAGAGAAATGTTGACCTCGGTCAACAAACTCAAAATAATAAAATCGGCCTCAGACGGAATCAAACGTCTATCGACCTCAGACGATAAACAAAAGGAAACAAAATCGACCTCGAACGGAATTGAAGGAAGAATGTCAACTCGATTGACAAACACATATGAATGAAATCGACCTCAGACAAAATCAAACATATGTCGACCTCAGACGATAAACAAAAGGAAACAAGACCAACCTCAGACATACTTGAAAGTAGAATGTCAACCACAATTGACACACTCAAATGAATGCTTTCCACATGGAAACGAACAAAACGACTCGGTTGGGGAAATAATTCAGATTCTCATAAGATCCACGAATCTTCACACTGGGTATAATGTAAAGAAATTGCAGGAGAAAGAAATGAGAAAATTTTGTTGGAGATGCTAGGAGCACAAAAGATTTACGACTCTCGTGTCTTCTTAAGACACATCTGCTGGGAAAATGAGCGAGGCATTTTTTGGGGTATTGCCAACTAATCAAAAATCTGGCGTCCTCACGGGGTACCAAACTGGCTTATGCTTCGAATTCATGTTTTATTTTTTCCATGACAAAATGCTCCACATCGAATGGAAATGTTTCGTATTTGGGTAGATGCAATTTAATGATGATTACTATATGCAAATGCAAAGGAACTCTCCGTCGGGAAATAAACCCCAAAACTCTGCGAGGAAGAAGATATGCCGATTTACTTCTTTGATACTCTGTGGGGAAATACCAAACTTTTTGGAGAATCTAACATTCAATAGAAAAATATGTTGAATAATTTCTAGACTAAGATTACCAATAACCATTGGATTTTAAACTGTAGGGACGGAGACTTCACTGGAGAACCACTCATCTGAAGGACATGCTTAGGGAGAACTGTAAACACCCCAAATTTGACCTTACTAGTTTCACACCATGGCTTGTGATCTTTCATATTTGCATTAGCATAAACATACCATCTCATATTACATATTTGTTTCACTGCATAAGTTCAAGTTCATCTGCATCTAGGGTTTGTGATCTGAGCAACCCAAGAATCCATATGAGCCACTCCAAAGGTCTCCAACCATTTCAAGAGGGTCCATGTGTATTCTATAATCATATTATATCCCTCAAAGATCAAGGAAATCAAGAAATCACAAGAACTGGCAAGGCATGGAAGCAGAGCTAGAATTTTCACTACACAGATGACCAAAATTAGGGTTTTGGTTTCAGAGGCCATAACTCCAAATTTTTGGTCCATTCTTGTTTCTAATGTTCTTAAGATGTTATAAGGATCATGTATACCAAGTTCAATGAAGAAATTCATTATGGAAGTCATTTGTTCACTGGGTAACTTCTTGAGCAAGTCGGAGTAAAATCAGGGCATCTGAGGCCCCACCAATGGAACCAAAGGGGTATTTTCATCAAATTGAAGTTATATGACCTTTATTTGATCATTGAAGTGCTTGGAAGTTCACAAAATTGAATAAATTTGAGCTAAACCAAAAGTTGCCAAAAATGGAAATGACTTGTAATGGAAACTTTCCATTTTGGGAAAGTTCTTCAACCTCCTCTTTCTCAACCAAAAATGCTTCAAATGAAAAATTGTTGGTCATGAAAGTTGTATATTGGATCATTCCCTTTTCAAAAAGTACAAGAACATGTTCTAATTCATTATGGAACTCAAGTTATGATCTTTCAAAGTTGGCAAAAATCCTATAATTTTCACTTTCACACCAAAGAGGGATTTTTGCAAAACCACTTGCCAAATCATTTTGTGACATCTAATGCATCTCTAAGCTTCATACAAACATGGTACAATGCATTGTGATCAGAATTTCCCAAAGAATCATTCATTTTCATGCCTTGAACTTCAAGAAATTCAAAAAGGGCCAAAGTTCTTCAAATTTGCAAAATGGCATGAATCTTCTCATACACTTGCTTCAACACCCCAAATCATTTTCTATGGACCTCCTGGATCAATGTTGAACCAAGACATGCCCTTGAACAACTCCTGCCATAGCCCATACCACAAGTACACAAGTTGTTGACTTTTTTGCAACTTGCCCATACCAATCACTACAGGCCACCACCCACTCTCTGGCCAATAGAGACTTGTTTTGTGGACCAAAAGCAAGCCAATACACATAACCTTGGAGCCTGAACACCCTCATATACCAAGTTTCACAAAATCACTCAAGACTTTCCTTTCTTCGATTCTCACAGCACAAGCCTCAAACCTCAAAACAAACTTCACCATTCAACTCACCATCATCAATAGAACCTTTCCCAACTATTAAACAAGCTTGAAAGCCCCTGAAAGCAAAACACGATTTCAGTGCAGTTGAGTTGCAACCTCTCAAACCAGCTCATTTCAATTCATTCAAAGCCTTGCGACATCATCAGGGGATCAAGTGGAGGCTATTTGCACAAGAGAGAGGTCCAGAAGGTGCCAAACTGAAAAGCTTCATCTCAGGTATACCTCAAGAATTTTTTTTCCAGAACTTGTTTTTTAAGTTATAGAAATGATCTACATGCTTCACTGATCACACTACACTTGTTGGTTTTGAAAATGATTGAGTATTGAGTTTGTATCGTGTTTCTGAAAGTTTTGCCATTTTTGAATTTTGATTCGTATCTTGATCATGATGCAATATAAATTTGTTTTGAGGTTAGATTCATGTTCAGGGAGGTTTGGGGATTTGATCTGGAGCTTTAGAGCTTTTAAAACAACATAGGGAAAAAGTTTAATTTTTAGCTCGCCAGAGAAGACGACCGGAACCACTGTTCCGGTCGTCTGAATATCATTAGGGCTAATTTAGGGTTTAGTGTAAGTTTGAACGTAGGCCATTGGATTGTTTTCCCGCGCGTGAGTGAATGGTTTAGATCTTCCATTAAAAGCCCTAAATCCTGATTAATTAGTTTAATTAGGTTTATTAAATTCAAAATACCAGAATCAATCTCAGCCCTCCAAACGCGCGCAAGGTCTTTCCCTCCATCCCCAGTTTGAATATGAACCACAGGGTGCACATACTTTCCATTTAAATTGATTTTATTTTCATTTTTATTCCATTTTCTTGCATAATTATTTTAAAATACCTAGAAAAACCACAAAAATATTATTTTCTGCATTTTAGTTCCAAATATTTTTCTCAACTCAAAAACAATTTTTATTTTATTTTTTGCATTTAAAAATAATTTTTAAAATATTTAAATATTTATTTTAATTAATTAATGGAAATTAATTAATTAAAATACCATTTAGGTTTCTAAAAATCACCAAAAATTCACATTGCATCTTAAGACATTTAGGAACATTGTCAAACCATTCATACAAATTTCTTTTTGGTTTTGAACATATTTTGACATTTTATTTGAATTTAGGGTTCATAAAATCCCCTTTTTAGAACCCTTACTTTGAAAAATCTTTTCTGCCTAACCATGAAGGGTTTGATAATGATTATTTTTGCATTGTTTTCCATATAACATGTAGTTTCTAGGATATTTTTGTCATAAATTTATCTTTCATTTTAAAATTGATTTGCATTTTCCCTTTTAAGGTACCCAAAAACCCTAGTTAACTTTGAAGAATCATAACTTTCTTTAGGTTAAGAGTTAGGCCTTCTCCTTTGGGGTATGATATCATATGGGGTTAGGGTTTGTTTGAGATCATTTGAAATTTTTTATCATGAGAATTGCTTCTGTTTTGATCATTTACATCTCATCCTTTCATGTAACCCTAAATTTGCATCCTTACTTGCATCTTACATTGCATTGCATGAACATATGGACTTGCCATGATATTCTAAGCACTTGTATGCCATCTTAGACATCTTAAGACATTGCTTGAACATTGCTTGGTCATTTATTCATACATTTCCTATGCTTTGCATCCATTTCATTTCATAAACATCCATGTGTTTTCATGCTTCCCACATGCTTCATTTGCATTCATTCTCTTTGTATGACCATTCATTGCATTTGGTATGCCTTTGCATCATGTCATACCATCATTTGCATCATGTGATTTCCTCTGGTTTTGATCTTTTCCTTTTTATAGGCATCATTCCATATCATTTCTTTCCTTATGCATATTGTGCTAACATTTTCAGGTGGTAAGTAAATTTGAGAAGTGAATTTGCCTTCATTTCTCATTTATCTCCCTCTTCTTCATATGCATCTTTACTGCATTTTTCATTGTCTTTGAGTGGGCTTACTCACTCATGTTCATCTCTCACTTTCTTTCTCTAAGTTGCTTATCTTCTTCAATGAAGTAAGTAACTTATTCATCTGCTTCTTCCTCCTTCCATCTGCTTCTTCCATTGGTGGCTTCTCTGAAGATCTTTCTCAAGCCTTACAAACCATAGGAACATCCAAGCATGATAATAATTAGGGTTTTGATTAGTCCCCCCTTAGCTTTTACCTTTGAGTCTTCTTTGTGTCTCTCATCTCATCTCATCATTAGAGACTAAACCTTTAAGGTTTTAGGACTTTGGAATTAAGGTTATGCCTGTATCCTTCTCTTAGGATGGAGTGTATAACTTTAATCATAAGTGTTAAACCCTTAATTTGTTTAAACCTCTTAATCAATACATCTAATAATCATTAAGACATCATCTTGTAACTTGGGCCTTACATTAGGGTTCTAATTCTTCCTTTATGGTTAAGAAGGACTAACCCTAGTGTTTAATGGACAAGTCCCCCTCAAGTTGTCTTACAAACCATAAAACTCATTTCTTAATCTCATCCTTAATTAAAATCCATTTAATAAAAGCTTTGTTATATAATGAATTTAATCCCTAACCATGGATTAAGCCGAGGTATCTTCCTCAGCTTAAGTGTTCTCATCTATTATCCTTCTATTAGGATGGTGTAATGAGCCCACTAATCTGGGATTAGAGATTAAACTCATTACTTAACACTAAAAAAACCCAAAAACATCTAAATAATCACAAGTAGGTGTCATACCCCAAATTTGTCCTACCCGCACCATTTGTACTGTCTAAGCATTGTTTCAAAAATAAAAAAGCTTGTACCATTTTATTTTTCTGTTTAACAAATATTTCAAAAAAATTAAAAAAAACATGTATTATTTTATTTTGTCTGATACTATAAAAATCCAAAAATATGTATATACAAATGTCAAAAATGCATTATTTTTATTTTTCGCCATTATTATCATCATTATCTATTTTTATTCCACTATATTTATTATTACCATTATTTTATTATTTCCTATCATTATTATTATTTCTAAAAATATTGTTTGTTTTCACTATAATCATTTTTTTATATATATTATCATTATCACTTTTAATCCTATTATTACCACTATTTTCTGTACTATTATTTTTACTTTTATTTTTTTTATTATTATTATTATCATTATTACCAATATTACTATTATTGTTAATCATTATTTTTTTTATTCTTATTATTAGTATTATTATTATACTTTTATTATTATTATTATTATTATGTTTATTATTATACCTTTTATTATTATTATTTGTTCTAAGAGAAACATTCTGCATCACAAATTGTATCTCAATGGCCAGCACAAGCACATGACCCCACCACTCAATTCCACAATTCACAAAACTCAGCAAAGCTTCCATTACAGCCTGTCCACTATGCACAACACGTTACTCACTAATTTCACAACCATTCCACTCACTAACAATAATATTTTCATAACAACCTCAATGTATTATGCCAAATCCTTAAAAAAAATCAGTTTGTTCTTATCCTCAAATCCTCAATTCACCCTCATTTCTCCTCACTATATAAAAACAATTTCATGTTGCAAAGAGGGAGAGAAAGAAAGCTTAAAAAACCACAAAAAAAATCAGTGCAAAAAAATTCTTTTAAGCTGCAACCAAAACCACAAACCAAATCTACCATTTTTTTTATATATAAACCAAATCTACAGCCAGATTCATGCTCTCACACAAACGAAAATCAAAGCAGAACAAAAAATCAAAATCTAAAAAAAATGAAATAGAAAGAGTAAATCCAACCCACCACCATCCTTTTTCAAACAAATTGAAAGCCAAGATCACCACCGCCAACTCACCCTCTCAAATCAAACCGAAACGAACACGCTACCCACCACCACCGTAAGCGACCCGCCGCCAAACCCGCAAACCGTGAACTCCTCGCGAAACCACCTTCCGCCGAGTAACCAACCGTCAGCCGCGCCGGAAATTACCGCGAAACCCACAGACCAAAAACGCCACCACTGAAAACGAAGCGAATCCGAGACTTCCGCCGCGAAATCGAGCCGGAGAGAGTGAGAGAGTGTCGAGAGCCGCTGTTTCTGGAAATAACGACGAAGTAAGTTTTGACGGCGACGTTTTTTTCACAAGCTACTGTGTGCGTTTGTTGTTTTGAAGGAGGAGGGTTTATTTCCTTTTCTCTTTGCTGAACCATTCTCTTTCTCTTTTTTTTTACATCTTGTTTTTTTTTTTAACTTTTATATTATTTGTTTAAAAGGAGGTCTTGGGTCTTGTTGGGCTTTGAAAGCCATTAGTCTATTTGATTTTAATATTGTTTTAATTGTGGTTACAATCTCAATAAATTCATGCGGCATATCCCCTAATCTTTATTTCTTAAAAAAAAACTTTTATGTTATCTGTTTAAAAGAAGGCCATGGTCGATGATGCTACTGTGCACTGACCCATCACCATTTGTTCTTTTTATTCTTTTTTATTTAATGTCTATCTCATAATTTTCCAAAGTTAATAATATTACTAGTTTGTTTTTTTAAGTAATTCTTTAAGTTAATTATTTTCATTATGGCCAATGATATAAAAAAATCAAATTATTTCCAATATCTTAAATTAAAGAATTTAATTAATATGAGGCCTTCTATTTTATTTATTATGTAATTCAATTTCAATAAAATAAATTTAATTTAACTTTTATTCCATTATATTATTTCAATTATTTAGTATTCTATTAAATTCAATTTAATTTGATTATTCATATACATTTATTCTAATTATTGCAATTTAATTTAATTCTTTTTTTATCGCTTTAATCGAATCGCGAATAAATGTAAGTCAAGCGTATTGTGCCTTGTCATCTACTTTTCCGAATTCGACATTCAAATATTTTTATAATTAAACTGAATTCTGGAGTCTTGCATTCCTCGAATTCTTGAATGAACACTCCCGAGGCTCGCCCCGCGGGATGCGGTTCATTCGAATTTCCGTAATTAAAACTCTTAATCGACACATCAAATAATGAAAGAATTGAATTCTGGAGTCTCGCATTCCTCGAATTCTCAAATAAACTCTCCTGAGGCCTGCCCCTCAAGACGCAGTTTATTTACTCTTACATTCTTAAAAAAAAACCTAATTAAATCGAACATTTTTTCAAGCGAACATTATCTAAATCCTTTCTATCTCACAAACAAGCTAGCGCTTCAGCCTCCTATCGCGAGCAGACAAGCCAACGCTTAGCAATAGAATGCAGTTTAAATAACTGTTCATTAAAACAAACTGATCAACCTTAGAACCACGATCTACGAAGCTCTGACTTTCCCATTGCACAAGGGAATACGTAGGCACACATATCTTACTCCTTGCCGAGCACCCTAGGAACAAAATAACCCATTTCCCCTATTAACCTTAGATTAGAATCGTCTGCATTTACTTTATTATTCGAAGAAAACAGAAAGCATAAGTCAACATTAAATCGCAAATTAAACTAAGAGCTTCCCGTTGAGTACAACGTACGTAAGGGGTGCTAATACCTTCCCCTTACGAAATCGACTCCCGAACTTAGAATCTGGTTTCAAAGACCTAGTTCTATCCATCCGTTTTATAAAAAGGTTTCTCGATATTTTCCTTTTCCTTAATTGGAATAAAATAAGTTCGGTGGCGACTCTGTTGTTTTAATTTTTATCCGCGGTAATTTTTATCGCGAGGTCGTATTTTTCGAGGTGCGACAGTAGGTTAATAATCTTAATCCTACATCATCATGGTAATTAAGTTGAGATGCTTATCTCATACTTAAAGTATTCTCATTATCCCTAATCAGGGAGGATATAATGAGTTTACAAGCCTTTGATTTAGGCTTAAGCTCATTAACTTATGACAAACACCAAAAACAATAAAAAACTCAAAACACAAAAACAAACAATAATCGTCTCCTTCGGGATTCTTTTCTCATCATCTTCACTCACAAACGAGAACTTGCTTCTTCCGTCTAATGCAAGACAATTAGCACTCGAGCCAGACAAGTCATACACTTGAGCATAGAATAGTAAGCAGTTCATAGTCAATTTATCTTTCAGTCTCTTTGAGTCGAACTACGGTGTTCTGACTTCCTCATTGCACGAGAGGATACGTAGGCATAACTTAACTGTTATCGGACAAAAAGTCTCTATGTCTTCCCCCTCTTCCAGCATTTTCTTTTAAGCCTCATTCCTGAGCATTTCACTTCACCCTTTTGCACTGACACTTATATGTTCTTTTCCAGCTTTTGCACACAGATAGCACAGACACCTACCCCTTTAAACACAATCTTTTAAGCGTGGATCTCGTCGAGTACGACGGACAATCTGGGTGCTAATACCTTCCCAGGTTGTAACCAACCCCCTTTCTCAGTTTCTCTGGTTCGCAACTGTCTTATCCATCTTTTATAGGTTTATGCAGCATTACCTTTCCTTCGGGATAAAAATGCCTAGCTGGCAACTCTATTCATTTCACTTCATTTTCTCCTTTTACCGACCATTCGCGCTTGTACCGGGATGCAAATCTTTGGGAGCGACAACTTGGCGACTCTACTAGGGAAACTTATATTGCAACCAGGGCTTCTGGTTCTTTTTGTGGGTTCCTCCTAGCGCTTGTTTGATTTGTGTTTACGGGGGTGTTATGTGCTAATTGTGCTTGTTATTTATTGCTTTATTTTATTACTTTCTGTACAACTTTATTTATTGCTTTCATTTACAGTTTTTATGCATTTCATACTGTCATTATCATGTGCTGGATCTGCTGTTTCTTTGGTGGGTGGGGATCATTGAGTGATTAAGGTCCTATACCGGGGACCTGAGTGACACATAGGCTAGAGTGGCTTCATATTATTTCCCATTCCATTTCGGTCTGGTGCAGTAATATGAAACACGGTTCAGACATGGGTTTCTTCTTGAGAACTCTGTGCTACGGATTTCCTGTAGTACTAGGGCTATCTGGGAAGCTTGCTAAGTCTGGATGAACTTTTATGACCTTCAGCATCTGAGGTGAATTAGAGGAGGATCTTTTATGGTTATTGTAACTGATCCAAGTCTGAGGATCCTTGTTCTAGAACAATACATGTGAATGGGTTGGGATGTTTACAGGTTTGCATGAACCCTTGGCCTCATCATAACCTGTTACTAATGTTGTTTTAAGAATGCATCACTTTGGACAGTTCTTGTGATACCCTGGATTTGTGACTCTTTATTTGAGTCCCCCACCTGGTTACTGGATTTCTAAGCCTCCATCTGGATTTATGAACACATGGACCCTATCAAGGCAGATACCAGATCCAGCACTTGATCACAAACCCTTTGCATATTATTCTGCATACATCATTTTTGCATCATTTAACATTTGCCTATTTGTTTTACAGGGTATCCACCTCATTGTCTTTGGTTTGGTTTTGACCCATTCTCCTGCTTAGACTTCTTCAGTTATCTTCTCCAGTACCCTTATCAGTTTGTCAGAGATTCTTCTCCAGCTATCTTCATCAGAGACTCATCTCCAGCATCTCATTCAGTGACCTTCATCAGTAGTTGCTCTCAGTCTCCTTCACCAGCATCCATTATCAGCATGGACACCTCCAGGAAGAGCAACATCACATACCATTTCTTTGAGCCTACTCTGACAGGCATCAGACAAATCCAGTCTCTCATTACTCCTGATCATGTCCCACTATTCAAAGAACACTATGGAGGCATATTGGACATGATCATGGACTTGGATTCATCCCAGAGGAGCATGATCCATACTTGCCTGCAGTTTTATGATCCTCCTCTCAGATGCTTTACATTCCCTGATTTTCAGTTGGGACCTCTGCTAGAAGAATTTTCCATGTTGTTAGGAGTTCCTATCAGGAGAGGGATTCCTTTCAACCCTGAGATGGTTGCTCCCAAGAATTAAGACATAGCTAAGGCATTGCATTTGGAGCCTTCCCTCATTGATCAGAGCATGACCACCAAGGCTAGGGTTCCAGGCCTTCACATAGATTTCCTGATCTCCCAGGCCACCCTGCATGCTGCAATAGGAAAGTGGGAAGCTGTTTGTGCACTCTTAGCCCTCAGCATATATGGGATTATCTTGTTTGCAGACGAGCCAAAGTTTGTAAGCAAGGATGATATTCACCTGTTCTTACTGAGGAACCCAGTTCCTACCTTGCTTGGAGACTTCTATTATTCAGTACACCAGAGGAATGAGAAGAAAAGAGGAAGACTGGTCAGATGTTGTGCTCCTCTCTATTACTGTTGGTTGTTAAGACATTTGCCAAAGTCAGATACTTTCTTGAACCCTCATCAGCCAAAGTCAGATACTTTCTTGAACCCTCATCAGCCAAAGAACTGGGCTAAGATATTGATTGCCTTGACATCAGAGGACATCAGATGGTGCACTCAGAGCACCAAGGGCAAAGACATCATTACTAGTTGTGGATAGTATCCTAATGTGCCTTTGATTGGGGTAAAGGGTTGCATCAACTACAACCCTTTGCTTTTTAAGAGACATTTAGGGTATGCTTTGGTTCATCCTCCAAGAGGGAAAGACATGACTGAGACCCTCTATTGTGAAATCCAGCACAACTCTGCTATTGTCAGATAGGCAGCCTGGGCCTGGGACAACATTCAGACTAAAGGGACAGCCATCCTTGGCAAGTGCAACAATATAGCTTCAGCATAGTATCTTGATTGGTCTCGTACCAGGGCACAGATCACCCGGATGCCATTTACTTTAGAAGATGTACCTGGTCCTTCAACAGTGCAACCTGCAGCTATTGTCAGTTTGGAAGAGTTTGAGAAACTGAAAGAGAGGAATACTCAGCTCTCTGAAGCCTTGAAGAAGACTCTCTGGGAGAGAAATGACAACCGTCTGGATAATGAGAGGTTAGAGAAGCTCAGGATTGAGCATTTAACCAAGATTGAGAAGACGGATGACTACATCAGGAAGGCTAGAGCAGAGGAGTTAGTACTGAAGAATGCTTGCAAGGAAGCAAAGACTCAGAAGGCTAGGGCAGAGCATTATCTAGAGAAAAGCCATGCTAGGTGGATCAGGATCACTAAGGCCCGTGCACAAGAAGATCAAAAGACTCAAGCTAAGATAGAGCAACTGGAGGCTAGTGAGAAGAAGAATCAGGCAACCTTGATAGCAGCACAGAAGGAGATATCTGAGTTGAAACTCTGGGCGGGGTTAAAGAGGTCAAAGGATAGGGACAAGCATAAGAAGTTAACCAGTGCCATTGCTACCAGGAACCTCCTCATCAGGACTATCACAGAGCACCCGGTTGGTCCAGTGACTGAGGCCCTGCTGAAGGAAGTCAGAGAAGATGACTTTGGGCTGGATGTTTGATTCTTTTTGTTTGTACTTCATTTTGATTGTATTTTCCTTTTGTTGTTGTATTTTGACCCACCATGGGGACTTTGTTGTAATCAAACTATGTATCTTCACTCTTTGTAATATATATATGGTTTGTATTATTTTTGGTGGGTTTTATCTCTCTCTGCAACATCATCAGCATTTGCTCGAGGTCTGGAAGGGTCAAAACCAAAGAACCAAACCGGATACCCTTGGAAGACAAATAGGCATCCTGTATTGCATACTAACATTCTCTTTGTTTTGTAGGTTTTTGTTTTATTGTTGTTTCTCACTTTGTTGTGGTTTCAGGAAACATTGCTCGCAGAAGAGTGTTCCCTGTCAACAGAATACACCGGTACCCGACAAGAAACAACCTTCCGGGGCTACAGATGGATCAAGTTCAACAAGACCTGAATGAAGTGAGGGCCTAGATGGCCAATGAAAGGGTTGAGATGAGGAATCAAATGACTCAATTCGTGACATTGATGACTGGTCTAGCTCAGAGCCAAGAAAGACTAAGGGAGTTAGTTGAGCGACAAACTCCCGAAGAACACCATCCAGGTACAGGAGGTACCAACAACAACGATCACGTGCAGCCTCACACTGATCCACCAGAGTTTGGACCTTATCTGAACCCAGAAATCAATGCCGTAAGAAATACTCAGGGTAACATTGCTGGAGGAAGGGTCTTGCAGGAAGATCCTCAAGAAGAGCAGTTCACTGTGGTCGGGGCTGGAGACAAAGTTTACGAGCGACGGTTAGATGAGATTGCAGAGAAGCTGAGGTCTCTTGAATCCCAAAACTCCCTAGGTTTTGATGTCATGGACATGTGATTAGTGGAAGGGGTGAGAATTCCTCACAAGTTCAAACCCCCATGTTTTGAAAGGTATAATGGCACATCCTGCCCACGCACCCACCTTTAGTCATTCTTGGGAAGATTAAAAGCATACACCATGGACGAGAAGCTGTGGATGTTTTACTTCGAGGATAGCTTGATAGGGTCATCCCGAGAATGGTATTCCCACTTGACGAGAGCCACAATCAGAAACTGGAAAGACTTGGCTGAAGATTTTATCCGTCAGTATCGATATAATCTTGACATGGCTCCAAACAGGACTCTTCTGATGAGAATGTCTCAATCTTCTCGTGAAAGCTTTAGGGAGTATGCCCAAAGGTGGAGGCAACTGGCTGCTGCCGTTAAACCCCCGATGTCTGAAAGGGAAATGGCAGACATGTTCATGAATACTCTCCAGGGTACATATATTGATAGATTGGCTGCATTTTCTTCCACCAGCTTTGCAGATGTGGTGATAGCTGGGGAAAGAGTAGAGAGCCTATTGAAGATGGGGGAGATCTCCGACAACGGTGCCAGTTCAAGCAGTGCAAGGAAGCCATTTGCTGGGCCCCCTAGATCTGGTGAGACAAACTCTATGCACATGGGAAGAGAGAGACCCTAATATCTGTCCAGAACGGTTGTTGCTGTTACTATCCCTGCTCCACCTCCTTAGTATACTCAACAACCACAACACTTTCCGCAACAACAACAATTTCCTCAACAGAGATCTTACAACAACAACAATAATAATCAACAACAACTCCCTTTTCAACAGCGGCCATCTCAGATCAACAGGGTGATTGACCCCATTCCAATGCCATATGCTACACTACTGCCACAACTCCTAAAGCTCAATATTGTTGAGTTGAGGACATTGGCTCCACCTGATCCTCAGAACCTTCTAAGAAATTACGATGTCAATGCTAGGCGTGCTTTTCATTCCAACGCACCTGGTCATTCCACGGAGAAATGCAGAGCTCTGCATATGAAGGTCCAGGATCTGGTATATTCGAAGGCCCTGAACTTTGCACCACCTCCCAATGTCATGAAAAATACTATGCCAAGCCACAGTGGGCCAAGGATTAATGCCATAGAGGAAGGCTCACCCATGAGTTTAATAGAAGATATTGCAAGTATTCAAACACCTCTGGCAGAGGTTAAAGCCCAACTTTTGAAATGTCAAGTGTTTCCAGGTTGTGAGGCCTGTTGTGAATCATGCAAACTTTCCGAGAATGGGTGTGCAAGCTTGAGGAGTGGAATTAATGGCTTGATCAGAGAAGGAATTCTTCAAATTACAACAACCGCTTCTACAACACCAGCAACTCTTTTGTCAACAACAAGTGAATCTTCTACAACTGCAACAACCATTGTTCCTATTGATTCTTCTACAACTGCAACAACAATTGTTCCCACTGATTCATCTACAACTTCAGCAACCATTTCTTCCTTCACTTTAATAAACAACAGTTCCATTTCATCTCCTTCTACAACTCCAGCAACCACCAATAATGATGTCTCCACAATTACAATTTATTATGACCCGACAACGGTCCCGAACTCCAGCAACTTTCAACAATCTCAGCAACTGTTTCAACCAAGCTTCAATTCTCCACCACCAATATCCACAAGAAGTCCTATTACCATATTTTATGATCCACAGACAATTATGGTCTCAACTTCTGCTGCAGTGAGCCCAGTCACTATCACGGTGCCCGGGCCAATTCCATATGATAAAGACAGTGTTGTACCATGGCATTATGGTGCTGACCTTTACTGCAAAGGAGAAAAAGTCCTTCTTGACTCTTCAGTTCCTACTCCCCAAGTGGATAATGTTGGGGGAGGCGGAGGCTTCACCCGAAGCGGACGCCTCTTCGCGTCACAAGCTCCAAGAACCAATATTGAGGCAGAGGCTGCTGCCAAAGCTAAAGGGAAGAGTGTTATACCTGAAGAATCAGCACCGAAAGAGACTCATAAATCATCCTTTGATCAAGATATGGATGATTTTATGAGGATAATTAAAAGAAGTGACTATAAAGTTGTGGACTAGCTCCACCAGACTCCTTCTAAGATCTCTATATTATCCTTGCTGTTGTGTTCCGAGGCTCAGCGGGATGCACTACTGAAAGTTCTGCACGCTGCCTACGTGCCAGAAGAGATCACAGTGAATCAACTTGAAACAGTGGTGTCAAATGTCAATACTAGCCATGGGCTAGGTTTCACTGACACTGATTTGACAACAGAAGGACGTCACTACAACAAAGCTTTGCACATCACCCTGGAGTGTAAGGGAGCTGTACTATCTCATGTTCTTGTAGACACTGGGTCCTCACTCAATGTCTTACCCAAGAAAGCTCTTATCAAGCTCGAATATGATGGAATAGCTCTCCGGCCAAGTAATCTTGTGGCCAGGGCTTTTGATGGCTCCAAAAGATCTGTTCTTGGAGAGGTGGAGCTGCCAGTGATAATCGGTCCGCAGGTATTTAAGACTACTTTCTATGTGATGGACATTCATCCAGCATACAGTTGTTTATTAGGTCGACCATTGATTCACGCCGCAGGCGTAGTAACATCGACCCTTCACCAGAAACTGAAATATGAGTGGGAAGGACAAATTATCACCGTCTGTGGTAAGGAGGACATATTTGTTAGCCATCTGGCTACATACAAGTACATTGAGATGGATGGTGAAATCCATGAAACTATGAGCCAAGGGTTTGAGGCCCTGAATGTCAATGAGGCGACGACTGGAGTATTTGCTGCATCCTAGGAGGACAAGATGGGTACTTCAATTGTCTCCTATCAGCAAGCCTGGAAGGTTGTTGAGGATGGTAATGCCCAAGGCTGGGGCAAGCTACTGCCAGTGGAGAAGAAGGAAGATAGATTCAGTTTGGGTTACAGACCATACCGACAAGATCAATCAGAGGCTGCAAAAGAGCCCAAATTCTTCAGTGGGGGGATGCTCACCCCAGATGCTGTTAACAACCTGGAAGACGAGGTGGAAAGCGACCTCAACCTGGAGAGCTGGATACGTCCATGGATCCCGGGGCACCAAGTCCTTAACTGGTCTTCCCAGGAAATTATAAGGGTTACTCCTGCAGAGTAATTATTATTTCCTGTCTTTTTTAGCATGCATCATGTAACACCCTTCTACCCCAAACATAATATTGAAATAATATCAAAGTAATCATCACAAAGGGTATCACATTTTCATCAAAAATACACAACAGTGTCCTGTCCCGTAACACGGGTTAATCAACATCAAAATATCATAAATATTTCACAGCGGAATTTAACTTCAAAATTCAAAACCTCATAAATATAATTTTCACCATCCTGAATTCGACATCATATAAGTAGGAAAACATTTATCCAATGATAACATAACTGAAACAGTTAACAGAATAAAACCCATCCCAGTGTTACATGACACAGAGCAGGACACATAAACCATAACCACTTCTAAAGAACACTAAAGCACGCTCTGAGACTCATGAATTACTCCTATTGCACTACAGGACTATTCTTCGACATCTGCAAGTTACCCATGAAGGAGGCAACATTTCCAAGCAGGCAGGGTGAGTAATCATAATATATCATAAACTTACAAGAATATAGAATCATAAATAAATTAGTACACATATCATGACATCGTCAACTACAAAATTCAGCAACAACCACAACGCTAACATGAAATAAATTAACACCAACACAATCATGAAATTCATCCAAAATATGCAATTTCTAACATCCTGATATGCAATATGCATGTGGTACCATTTTCACCATGAGATGGATACATGACCATCAACCCTCCACAAGGGAGCACACCATAATCATCGAGATACTTCAATCCACACAATGGGATTGAAGCAAATAAATAGGCCGAAGCCCCATCGTGAATGTTATGAAATGCAATGATGCGCTACATCGAAAAATTCACCAAAATAATTCGCATCATTCATTTCAATCAACAAAACAACCAGCAAATATTCATATATATCATCATGACATTACACCCTGAACACTGGTTTCCTAACCACTCTGACACATCAAGAATTAACCCGTACCCGGTAATTTATAAGGTTATTTCACAAATTCATTTATCAAAAACTGTTGCATTTTTCTTGTTTCTATTCATCAAAATAAAGTTCAGTTTGTACTCGTTCCGACGCTTCAAACGGAATGCGAATCGGACTTACGGTTTAAAAGATATGAATTTTTAAAGAAATAAAATTTGCTGTCCCAACAGTGTTAACCGGTTAACCAAAGCGTTAACCGGTTAACGCCTGCGTAATCTCATAAAATCCCCCAAAATTTCCAATGGTTAACCGGTTAACCAAAATGTTAACCGGTTAACACACGCGTTCCAGCAGTCTTCTGCTACACAAATGCAGACTGTTCCAATTTTCAAAAATTCCCAAACCCCAATACGGATTTCACATCACAACACCCAAAAACCATTCAAAAACATCAATTAAACCTCAACAACATCCAGACAACAATTATACAGACAAACATACGATTATAACTCATTCTAATTGCTCTAATTCATCAAGATTTCTCCTAAAACTCAACCTAACTCAAAACCCCAAAACTCATAAAATTCATACCATCCTAATCCATTCATATTCCAATTCCTTTAGATTTATCATAGATTATGAAAACTCCCCATACCTTAGAGAATTTCGACGCTTTACACTCTTCTCTGGGGTTCTCCACAGCCTCCTGACTATGAGCTTCTCCTTTCTTCAGAGCACTTCCAAAACACGATAGAAACAACAAAATGAGAAAACTGATCGTATTCTCATCTTTGGCTATAATATCCCAGCTTAGCCTTTTCCCATATTACCCTCATAATTTCACAAAAAGACCACCTTAGCCTTTTCTTTAATATATTTTAATAATAATAATAAAATAGCATAATAAAACACTATTTATCCTTATTATATAAAAATACTCATTTTCTCTAAAATTCTCAAATTAACCCAAACTCTCCAAATTTTCTAAATTAATTAAATAAATGATTAAATAATTAAATTTAGATTTTCGGGGCGTTACAACTCTCCCCTACTTAAAGAATTTTCATCCTCGAAAATTACCTGAAGTAAATAGAGTCGGATACGACTCCCTCATCTGATCTTTGCGCTCCCAAGTCCAACTTTCTCCAACTGGTCCTCCCCACAATACCTTCACTAAAGCAATTTCCTTGCCTCGAAGTCGCTTCAATTCCCTACCATCAATCCTTACTAGTACAGCTTCAATCGTCAGATTATCTCTCACCTGAACATCATCTATCTGAATTACATGCGACGAGTCCGAAATGTACTTCCTAAACTGTGATACATGGGATACATCATCTAAATTCGCAAGAGAGGGAGGTAAAGCCACCCGATAGGCTACTTCCCCTATTCTCTGCATAATCTGATACGGACCGACGAAACGTGGAGTGAGCTTTCTAGACTTCAAAGCTCTTCCCACACCAGTCATAGGAGTAACTCTTAAGAACACGTGATCTCCCTCTTGGAACTCAAGTGCTTTCCTTCTCTTATCGTGATAACTCTTTTGACGACTCTGCGATGTTTTTATCCTTTCCTGAATCATTTTTATCTTTTCAGTTGTTTCTTGGACAATCTCTGGCCCAAGCACCAAACTCTCTCCTGACTCATACCAACATAATGGAGTACGACAACGTCTACCATACAATGCCTCATATGGAGCCATCCCGATACTAGCATGAAAACTGTTATTGTACGTAAACTCGACCAACGGCAAATGACTATCCCAAGACCCTCCTTGATCTAATACACAAGCTCTTAGCAAATCTTCTAAAGATTGGATTGTTCTTTCCGTCTGGCCATCCGTTTGCGGGTGATAAGCAGAACTCATCCTCAACTTAGTACCCAAAGCATCCTGCAAACTCTTCCAAAACCTCGATGTAAACCGCAGATCTCTATCCGATACAATACTTGAAGGTACACCATGCAACTTCACAATTTCCACAATATAAATCTCAGCTAACCTTTGCATGGAATGGTTAATCCTCATTGGCAAGAAATGTGCCGACTTAGTTAACCGATCAACAATTACCCAAATCGAATCATTACCTCTAGCAGTCTTAGGTAACCCAGTCACGAAATCCATGGAAATACTATCCCATTTCCACTCAGGAACATTCAATGGTTGCATCATACCTGAAGGTCTCTGATGTTCTATCTTTGACTTCTGGCATGTCAAATAAGCATATACAAATTCAACAATGTCTCTTTTCATACCCGGCCACCAAAACAATCTGCGTAAATCCTGATACATCTTCGTAGCTCCAGGATGAATACTCAGTCGACTCTTATTCCCTTCTTCTAAAATACTCTTTTTAATTCCTACAATATCCGGAATACATACTCTATCTCTAAATCTCAAAATTCCATCTTCATCAACTCGAAAGTCACCGGCATTACCTTGATCAACAAACATCAATTGATCGACTAATTTCATATCAGATTTCTGACCCTTACGAATCTCTTCCAAAATCTCACTGGTCAGCTTTAACATTCCCAATTTCACACTATCAGCAGTAGTTTCATACAACAAGCTCATATCTCTGAATTGCTCGATCATTTCTAATTCTTTCACCATAAGCATTGAAATATGTAACGACTTCCTACTCAAAGCATCAACCACAACATTTGCCTTACCCGGATGGTAATTCAAATCAAAATCAAAATCTTTCAATAATTCAAGCCACCGTCTCTGTCTCATATTTAACTCTTTCTGATCAAACAAGTACCTTAAACTTTTGTGATCACTGAATACTTCAAATTTCGAACCAAACAAGTAGTGCCTCCAAATCTTAAGCACAAACACCACAGCTGCTAACTCTAAGTCGTGAGTAGGATAGTTCCTCTCGTGAACTCTTAACTGTCTAGAAGCGTAAGTAACCACCTTATTATCCTGTATCAAAACTCCACCAAGACCCATCTTGGAAGCATTTCAATAAACTACAAAGGACTCATCTGGATTTGGTAAGACCAACACTGGCGCAGTCGTTAATCTTTTCTTCAGTTCTATGAAACTCTCTTCACAAGCAACATCCCACACGTATGCTTGACCCTTCCTAGTCAATTGCGTCAACGGTAAAGCTATCTTAGAAAAACCTTCAATGAACTTACGATAATAACCAGCCAACCCAAGAAAACTATGAATTTCTGTAGCTGACTTCAGAGTATCCCACTGCAATACCGCATCAATCTTTGAAGGATCCACCGAAATTCCACCACTTGAAATTACATGGCCGAGGAAACTCACTTCCCTTAGCCAAAATTCACACTTAGATAACTTAGCAAACAATTTCTTTTCTCTCAACACTTGCAACACAACTCTCAAATGCTCGACATGTTCCTCTTCTGATTTAGAATATACCAAGATATCATCTATGAAAACCACCACGAACTTATCCAGATATTCATGAAAGATTCTATTCATATATTCCATAAACACACCAGACGCATTAGAACCCCCAAACGGCATTACCGTATACTCATAATGCCCATATCTCGTCCTGAAAGCTGTCTTCGGAATATCATCAGCTTTAACTCGAATCTGATGATAACCAGACCTCAGATCAATTTTACTAAAGACACAAGCACCTACTAGCTGATCCATCAAATCATCGATCCTCGGAAGTGGGTACTTATTCTTGATAGTCACTTTATTCAACTGTCGGTAATCGACACACAATCTCATACTACCATCCTTCTTCTTAACGAGCAACACCGGAGCACCCCAAGGAGAAACACTGGGTCTAATGAACCTCTTCTCTAACAATTCTTCTAATTGTTTCTTCAACTCATTCAACTCTGAAGCTGACATTCTATAAGGAGCCATCGAGACAGGACTCGTACCCAGTACTAAGTCCACAGAAAAATCAATCTCACGTTCCGGTGGTAAATCACTTATATCACCAGGAAACACATCTTGAAATTCACAAACCACAGGCAACTCTGCATTGACAGTCTTATCGTCAACTTGCAATGAGGTAGACACTGCAAACATCAAAGCTTTATCTAAAACAAGTTCATCCACTTGCTTAGCAGATAAAAACATCAACTCACTATTCCCGGTCAAATCAGGGAACTACACCGTCTTACTATAACAGTTACTATGAACATAATTGAATTCCAACCAGTTACCAAGGATAACATCGATTTGGTGTAATGGTAGGCACACCAAATCCATCACAAAATTCTTCTTGAAAATTGTCAAAGGACATTTCAAACAGACAAGCATGGTAGTCACAGAACCATTAGCAGGAGTCTCTATTATCATATTACCATTCATATTAGACAACTTTAAACCCAATCTATTAGCACACTCAAGAGAAATAAATGAATGTGTAGCTCCAGTGTCAATAATAGCAATCAACTCAATATTATTAATAAAACAGGTACCTCTGATCAAGTTGTCCTTCCTTGGAGCTTCTGAACCAGCTAATGCAAACACTCTTCCAGCATTCTGAGTAGTAGCAAAATTCTTCTTTGGTTTCTGGCATTGGGTGCTGATATGCCCCTGTTCACCACAATTGTAACAGGTTGGGACTTCATTAGGACAATCACTCACCTTATGCCCAAGCTTGCCACAATGGTAACATTTCATAACTCTGGTGGTACACACATCGGCCTTATGACCTGCCTCTCCACACTTGTAACACTTAACAGGTACATTAGCAGCTCCCCTACTTTGCTTCTTCTCATCATATGCCTTCTGCTTCCCCTTGTCGCTCCCGATAAATGGGAATGGCCCAGATAAAGGTACAGACGCGAACGGTCGACGAAGGGATGATGTGAGAACACACATGAGTGAACTCACAGGGAATGAATAGAGTCGCCAGCTAGGCATTTTTATCCCGAAGGAAAGGTAATGCTGCATAGACCTGGAAATATATGGATAAGATGGTTGCGAACCAGAGAGACTGAGAAAGGGGGTTGGTTACAACCTGGGAAGGTATTAGCACCCAGATTGTCCGCCGTACTCGACGGGATCCACGCTTAAAAGATTTGTGCGTAAACGGGTAGTGTCAGTGCACTCTGTGTATCAAAGCTGGAAAGAAGGCAAGTGTCAGTGTAAAGAAAAATGAAGTGTATAAAAGAAGTGTCAGTGTAAGAACAAGAGTGAAATGCTCAAGACTATGAGGCTTAAAGAATAATGCTGAAAGAGGGGGAATGTATAGAGACTTTTGTTCGATAACTGTTAAGTTATGCCTACGTATCCTCTCGTGCAATGAGGAAGTCAGAACACCGTAGTTCGACCCAAAGAGACTGAAAAGATGATTTGACTTGTGAACTGCTTGCTTGCCTACGCTCAAGTGTATGACCTGTCTGGCTCAGGTGCTAACTGTCTTGCATTAGACGGAAGAAGCAAGTTCTCGTTTGTGAGTGAATGAGATGAGAAAAGAATCCCGGAGGAGACGATTATTGTTTGTTTTTGTATTTTCAGTCTTTTATTGCTTTTGGAGATTTGTCATAAGTCAATGAGCTTAAGCCTAAACCAATGGATTTAGTAAACTCATCACATCTTCCTTCTGATTAGGGGTAATGAGGATACCTTAAGTGTGAAGTCAGATTCTCACACTTAATTACTATGATGTAGGATTAAGATCATTAACCAACTGGTGATTATTTAGATGTTTTTGGTGTTTTTGTTTAGTGTTAAGTAATGAGTTTAAGCCACAATCGGGGATTAAACAGACTCATTACACCATCCTAATAGAAGGATAATAGATGAGAATGTTTAAGCTGAGGAAAGCTCCTCAACTTAATCCATGATTAGGGATTAAACTCATGACAAAACAAGCCTTTGATTAGGTGGATTTTAATTAATGATAAGATGATGAAGTGGTTTTTAGGGTTTGTAAGACAACTTGAGGGGGACTTGTCCATTAACACTGGGGTTAGTCCTTCTTAACCAATTAAGGAAGAATTAGAACCCTAATGCAAGGCCCAAGTTACAAGTGTGATGTCTGGATGATTATTAAGTGGATTGATTAAGAGATTTAAACACATTAAGGGTTTAACACTTAGGATTAAAGTTATACACTCCATCCTAATAGAAGGATGCAGGCATAAGCTTAATCACAAAGCCTTAAAGCCTTTAGGGTTTAGTCCCTGATTGTGAGATGAGAAGAGAAGACTCAAGGAGACACAAAGGTAAAAGCTAAGTGGGGGACTAATCAAAACCCTAATCATTGTCATTCTTGGTTGTTCCTAAGGTTTGTGAGGTTTATCAATAGAAATCTTCAATGGAACCACCAGGAAGCAAATAAAAGGATCAGGAGAAGCAAAGTAACTTGCTTCATCGAAGAAGACAAGTCACTTGAGGAAAGAAAGTAAGAAGAAGAAGAAAGAGCAAGCTCAATCTCAAACACATAACAAAATGCAGCATGGATGCATAAAAGAGATGAAAAGAAAATGTGAGAAGTGAAGGCAAATTCACTTCTCAAAGTTGCTTACCACCTGAAAAGTTAGTGAAAGAAATGCAATGCAATGCAAGATGAGATGAAATGACATGATGCAAATCAAAACCAGAAGCAAATACATGATGTTAATGATGCTATGAGATGATGCAAACATGAAACAAAGCATGGGGATGATCATACAAACTTATGGATGCAAATGAAGCAAGTTTAGAACCATGATCATACATGAAAAGTTATGGAATGCAAATGGCATATCTCATGGCAAATACAAGATGCAATGATCAAGCATGCTTCTAATATGTCTTAAGATGTCAAATGAATCAAATGGATGCACAAAATGCTATGGCAAGTCAAGGTATGCAAGCAAATGCAAGATGGATACATATGGAAGCCCAAATTAGGGTTTATGATCAATGCATCAAACAAAAACCAAAATCAGAAGCAAACATCAAGATAAAAAATTGAAAATGCACAAAAAGGAAACCTAAACCTATACTAACTCATTGCCCAAAGGAGAGGTTCCAACTCTTGACCTAGTTAGGGTTATGAATTTCCTAAGTTTTTCTAGGGTTTTAGGGTACCTTAACAAGAAAAATGCCAAACAAATGGAAAATGAAAAATCAATTCATGCTAAATTAATCTTACAAACTACATGATATGCTAAACACAATGCAAAAAGAATCAAAGTCCAACTCTCAATGGTTAGGCAAAAATGATTTTTGGAAGTTTGGATCAAAATAATGCTTTGAAAATGAATTAATTCCATGGAAAATTCTCAACATGCATCAAGATCAAAAAAGAAATTTGGTTTGAAGGTTAGACAATGTTTCTAAATGTTTTTTAAGGTTTCATGAATTTTTTGGTGATTTTTAAATACCTAAAAGCATTTTTAATTAATTAATTCTCATTAATTAATTAAAAATAAACTTTTAAATATTTAAAAATATTTTTAAAATGCAAAAAATAAAAATAAAAATGTTTTTGGTTTCTGAAAATTAATAAAAGTTTGTATAAAAAATTTCAGAATTTTTAAGATTGTTTTGCTATTTTTAATAAATTGTGGAAAACAAAAGGAATTAAATGAAAATAAAATGCAATTAAACTGAAAAATAAGGAAGTCAACCAATCCAATGGACGAAATTCAAACTGGCAGGGGCGGGAATTGACTACGCGCGCGTTTGGACGGCTCACATTCAAACTGGCTTAATTATGATTAAAGCCCTAATCCAAGCCCTAATGACTTTCAGATGACCGGAACAGTGTTCCGGTCATCTTCTCCGGCAGGCCAAAACTTCAATCTCTCTGAATACACATCAAATCCTCACCAAACTCTCCAGAATCAATCTATGAACATCACTAAGCATAAACCCTAACTCAAACAACATTTATTTTCACTGATTCAAAGGAAACAAGCAAGAACATTTTCACGGGCAAACTTTCAGAACATCATAACATGCTTATTTCTTGCTCATTTTCAAAAGTAAATAGATCCCCATGATCAGTGCAACATTCAAAACAATATTCTAACAAGAAATTAGAGTTCTGGAAAAAAAGTTCATGAAGCTACCTGAGATTGAGCTTTCGATTCAGGAGCTTTCTGGTTGTTTCTTTGGCTCAAACAAGTCCCAATGACCCTCCTTAGAAGCTTTTAACCCTTAGTTGGAGTTTATGTAGCCTCCAGAGAAAGTTGGCAGAAGCTCAGGACAAGGGAGTGTGAAAATCGTATTTGTGATGTGGGAGGTTTCAGGCCAAAACAATGGTTGGTTTGTGATCAGTGAAGTGAGTTGAGACTGTTTGTGAAGTTTGTCTTTGTGTTTGAGGCTTGTGGAGAGTGTTTCGAAGGAAAATGCAAGTTGGAGAGATTTTGTGAATGCTGAGTTGTGGTGTGTTTCAGGCTTGCCTCTTGTTATGTTTAGCTTGCATTTGATTCACATAAACAATTCCCATTGGTCAGATGAGGTGACATGTGCTTTATTGATTGGTATGGGTGCTTTTGCAAAAATGTCAACTTTGTGTAAGAGAAGCATGGGTCACTTTCTAGCTAAGTACAAGGAGGGTGTGCTGCGCAGCATGATGTGAGGAAGGGCCTAGGATTGATCAGCCAACTAGCCAGCAAGTGGATGAGATGCTATCATGAGTTTTGCAACTTGCCTTGCCTTTGGTTCTTATGAAAGAAACTTGATCCATAAGCCATGAATCATGTGATTCCTTGGGTGCATTCTGAACTTTAGATGTTGTGTGATCATGTTGTGTGGATTATAAAACCATTTGATGACTTAATTGGCCTTGAGAAGTGAATTTGCAACTTTGCCTCTTTGGTGCATGACTTGAAATTTAGTGATTTTTGCCAACTTTGACAAGTCATAACTTTTGATCAAAAATGAATTAGGTCATGTTCTTGTACTTTTTGAAAAGGGAAAGATCTATTCTACAACTTTCATGACCAAAGTTTTTCCATTTGAAGCTTTCTTGAATCAAAAAGTAAGGGTTGAAAAAGTTGCCTAAAATGACATTTTCATTAAAGGTCAAACTTGCCCAAAAAGTCAACTTTGCAAAAACTTGAAATTCTTCAATTTTGTGAACTTCCAACTTCTTCTATGATCAAATAAAGATCATATACAACCAAAATGATGAAGAACACCCTTTGGTTGGGTCATTGGGGCCTCAGATGCCCTGATTTTGCACTGACTTGCTTGAAAAGTCAACTCTTGATCAGCTGACTTCCCCATGGAATTTCTTCATGAAAATTGATATGCATACTCCCTATACCATATAGAGACCAATAGAAACAAGAATGACCAAAAAATTTGGAGTTATGGCCTCTGAAACCAAAACCCTAATTTTAGGTCATCTGTGCAGTCAAGCCTGGCTCTGCTTCCACATCATCCTCAGTTCTTGTGATCCTTTGACATTCTTGACTTTGAGAGGATATAATATGATACTTGAACACACATGGACCCCTTTGAAGTGATTGATGGCCTTTGGAGTGGCTCAAGAAACTCTTGGATTGCTCAGATCACAAACCCTAGATGCAGATGACTCTGAGATAATGCAGTGAATCAAAAATGGGATATGAGATGCTATGATTGGATTTATGCACATGCAATGATCACAAGCCATGGTGTGAATGGGTGAGGGAAAATTTGGGGTGTTTACAGCTGCCCCTATTCAAACATGAGTTAGCTGTGCAGGATGTAAGCGACGGCTTAACAGGCAAACAAGATAACTTGTGGTTGAATACCAAAGACAGTCCAAAATTTGAACTCACAGAATGAAGAAGAAAAGGGATATAGATTGTAAAAGAAAATAAAGTATATTGTAAAGTATGGGCGACGGAGGATGACCGCTGAGCAGTGGACGACTGCTGGGTAAAGAGCAATGACGGGGACGGCCGACATGCTTGGAAAAGTGCGAAAAATAAAGCAATGACGGGGACGGCCGACATGCTGGGGATAAAAGGTAAAGCAAAGACGGGGACGGCCGACTAGCTGGGAAAAATAAGAGATTATGATGGGGACGGCCATCAAGTAAAGCTGTAAAATTCTCTGGGGATTAATGAAGCATGACGGGGACGACCATCAAGTTCATAAAGTAAAGTAACCAACGATGGGGACGGCCATCGGGCTAAAAAGAAAAGGGACCACGACGGGGACGGCCATCGGGTTTAAAGAATAAATGAAATAAACAGATGATGAGGTACGGTCATCAAAGGTGAAGGACGATCACCTAGCAGGGGACGGCTGCTCTGTAAGGGTTAAGATGAGGGACGGTCATCTTAGGTGGAGGACGACCACCTGGCAGGGTACGGCTGCCGAAAATATTGCGACATAGGACGAATGCCGGTTAAGAGGTCAACGATGGGGACGACCATCGGACGAGCATGATGGGGGACGACCATCAAGAGGTGGAGGACGACCACCTAGCAGGGGACGGCTGCTCTCAAGTTTTGTCATGACATAGGACGAATGTCAGATAACCAAAATCAACAATGGGGACGGCCATTGGATAAAATGATGAAGGACGATCATCAAAAGGGTGAAGGACGATCACCTAGCAGGGGACGGCTGCTAAATATCACGACATAGGACGAATGTCGGATAAAAGATCAACGATGGGGACGGCCATCGGATGAGCATGATGAAGGACGATCATCAAGAGGTGGAGGACGACCACCTAGCAGGGTACGGCTGCTCTCAAAGTTTATCATGACATAGGACGAATGTCAGATAAAAAGAAAATGTTTTACTGGGGAATGGTAAACACGGACGAGTGTTTACATCCAAGAAATAAAAGGTACAAGTGTTTGGTATTGTGTATAGATTAAAGATGCGGACGAGCATCCTTAGGACCTATGACGGACGAGTATCAGGTAGAAACAAGTACTGATACGTGTTCAGAGATGATGATACGGACGAGTATCAACTGGTTAACAAGGAACACGGACGAGTGTTGAATCTGAGGGGACTCTTCTGGGGAATGACAGACACAGACGAGTGTCTATATTCAAGAAGACAAAAGTGTATGGATTAAAGATGCGGACGAGCATCCTTAAGATTATGATACGGACGAGTATCAAGTAGAAACAAACGCTTAACGCATGTTCTGAGATGATGGTACGGACGAGTACCAACGGGTTAACAAAGAACAAGGACTAGTGTTGAATATGCGGGGATATAAATGGTGTATACAAGATACGGACGAGTATCTGTATAAGTAAAATAGGTATGAGTGGTGTATGTTTAAGTATTCAACCTGCTGGGGAGAGTGAGACAGACGAGTGTCAAGAGGTAATATAAACAAGTATATTCTTTACAAAGTGTTTAGGTTGCTTCTAGGAAAATGACATGGACGGATGTCAAGGGAATGCATATATATAAGTATCTGTGAGTGCAAAGGAGACGCTTTGGCTTTCTGCTGGGGATGAGACACGGACGGGTGTCGAAAAATATCTGTAATATACAAGTGTTTGTTTGTAAAGAAAAGCTCGGGCGACCTTACTGGGGAATGATGACACGGACGGGTGCCACAAGGAGTGTGTATTCGTATTGGTGAATGTGAGGCAACTGCTTTTGCTGGGGAATCTGGGTGGCGTTCCGTATATGGTTGATGGATTGTCATTATTCACAAGTGTCTAATTCAAAACATGGCTTATGATTATGCAATATGCTTGATTTTTGCCGTAATGCTCCGCATTAAACGGAATGCTACGCTTTGTGGGGTGAATATGATGCGAATGCCATGACTATGCAAGAGATACCAATCCGGGATTCGGATCCCAATGTTATGAAGATCTCTGGTCGATCTGCTTGAAATGGATATCCCAGCTGGGGATGAGATCATTGGTGGATCTGATGAGATACATTTGCTTGGGGAGATAGGTCACTGACAGATCCATCCTTGGTAATGAGGGGGCCCAGCTGGGGTTTGTAGAAGCTTTCGTCACTCTGCTGTGACTCCTTCGTGTGTTGCTCTTCTGGATAGAGGTTGAGACTCTGTGGGGAGATGGTTCCCTGGCTTTTGCACTCGGCTGGGGAAGTAACAAGTGGCCACTCAGCTGGGGAGAAACAAAAAAAGTGGCAACTCAGCTGGGGAGAAAGCACTTAGGTGTTAAGACTGAGTGAGTGATTTGCCAGCTTGCTGGGGTGAAGCTTTCATGCCCCATGTCGCGTTTTTGAATAGCTGCAATCCTGCAAAGACAGAGAACGCACAAGTATTCCCGAGGCATCCCTTACCGGGTTCCGTCATAGGAGTGAGACACTCCCGGGAATAAGTATATTTCCTGCAAGCATGTAGTTTTCACTTTTGAAGATAAACATCTGTATTCATGCAATCAGTTTTCTTTAAGACATCAGACATTTTTGCAAATAAAATATACGAGACATTGTATGACTGAAAAATCTGTTTTTATTGATTCATGTGCCCTGAATTGGCAAGATACAGTCAAAGAAACATATCCCCTGAAATGAGGAGATTGTTACAAATTGAGGAACAAAATGCTGGCAATGTTGACGACGCTTCAAGGAGCTTTCCCTTTTGCTATGACTCGTATGACTTTTGACGTTCTTCTCGTCTTGCTTTCTGAAGAAGACTGATTCTGACAGAAGCTTGATCCTTTCGAGGCTTACCAAGTCGTAGGTGATACAGACGAATTCAGAATGCAGTTGTTCGCTTATTCCCTTATTTTGCATGGATCGCCCTTTCGGGTTTTCAATCCATCGGGATACCCATTTTTGCCTGAGCTGTCCAATGCGGCTTTTCAGCTCAGCGGGTGTACAATTTTTTTGTTTATTTCCCTTATTTTTGCCCGAGTGTTTTATTCTGTTTTTTGACTCGCCGGGATGCCCTATTTTTTCCTGGACTTACATTCTGTTTTTGTGTCCAGCGGGTCATTTTTATGCGAAGTATTTTTTAACTGCATCTGAATTCACAGGAGACGGGAAATCTTCACCATCCATGGTGCTGATCATCAGTGCTCCACCAGAGAAAACTTTCTTTACTACAAATGGTCCTTCATAGTTTGGAGTCCATTTGCCCCTGTGGTCTGTATGAGGAGGGAGGATTCTTTTCAGCACAAGATCTCCTACTTGGTACTCTCGGTGCCTGACTTTCTGATCGAAGGCTCTTTTCATCCTTTTCTGATACAACTGCCCATGACAGATTGCAGCCAATCTTTTCTCTTCAATCAGACTCAGTTGTTCGTATCGGGACCGAACCCATTCTGCTTCGTTCAGCTTAACATCCATCAATATCCGTAAGGAGGGTAGTTCAACTTCAACAGGTAGGACCGCTTCCATACCATACACAAGCTGATACGGTGTTGCCCCAGTGGATGTCCTGATTGACGTGCGGTACCCATGCAAGGCAAATGGTAGCATCTCATGCCAGTCTTTATAAGTGACTACCATCTTCTGCACAATCTTCTTGATATTCTTATTAGCTGCCTCAACAACGCCGTTCATCTTTGGCCTGTAAGGAGAAGAATTGTGGTGTTGGATCTTGAAGTCCCGACATAGTTCTGCCATCATTTTGTTGTTCAAGTTGGAACCATTATCAGTAATGATTCGCTCGGGAACTCCGTATCGACAGATGATATCTCTCTTCAGAAATCTGGCTACCACTTGCCTTGTAACATTTGCATATGAGGCTGCTTCAACCCACTTGGTGAAATAGTCAATGGAGACCAGGATGAATCTGTGGCCATTTGAAGCAGTTGGCTCAATCTTGCCAATCATATCAATGCCCCACATGGCAAAGGGCCAGGGTGAAGACATTATATTCAAAGGATTGGGAGGCACATGCACCTTATCCGCCCAATCTGGCATTTATGGCATTTCCTGGCATAGGCGCAACAGTCGGCATCCATTGTGATCCAGTAATAGCCTGATCTCAACAACTTCTTAGCCATGGCATGCCCTCCAACATGGGCACCAAAGGATCCTTCGTGCACCTCGTGCATCAACAAGTCTGCTTCTGTTCTATCAACGCATCTGAGGAGTACCATATCAAAGTTCCTCTTGTACAGGGACCCATCAGTGTTAAAAAAGAAACTACCAGCAAGCCTTCTTAAAGTCTTCTTATCATTGGAAGATGCCCCAGGTGGGTATGTTTGATCCTCCAAGAAGCACTTAATGTCATGGAACCAAGGCTTATCATCTTTGACAACATCTGCTGCGAACATATATGCTGGTCTGTCAAGTCTGGACACTGAAATCTGAGGTACAAAGTTGGCAGCTTGAACTTTGATCATAGATGAAATGGTGGCCAGTGCATCTGCAAACTGATTCTCGTCCCGAGGGATATACTCCAGCTTGACTGCTGTGAAGAAAGTCAACAACCTTCTTGTATAATCCCTATAAGGTATCAGATGATCCTGGTGTGTGTACCATTTGCCGTTGGTTTGATTAACTACCAGAGCTGAATCTCCGAATACAGTCAAAGTCTTGATCCTGAGGTCAATGGCTTCCTCAAGACCCATAATGCAAGCCTCGTATTCAGCTTCGTTGTTAGTGCAGTTGAAGGTGAGTTTTGCCGAGAAAGGCATGTGAACTCCCTTAGGTGTAATGAGTACTGCACCAACACCACGACCATTCATATTAACAGCCCCATCAAACATCATAGTCCATTCTTCTTCCGGGTCAGGCCCTTCAGTGTGAATAGGCTCTTCATGATCTTTCGCTTTTATGAACATGATGTCTTCATCAGGGAAGTCAAATCTCATAGGTTGGTAGTCATCAATAGGTTGCTCAGCAAGATATTCAGACAATATACTGCCCTTGATGGCTTTCTGAGATGTGTACTGGATGTCATATTCTGTGAGAATCATTTGCCATCTTGCAACCCGTCCGGTAAGAGCTGGTTTCTCGAAGATGTACTTGACTGGGTCCATCTTTGAGATCAATAAAGTAGTGTGGGTCAACATATACTGTCTCAGTCGGCGAGCAGCCCACGCTAAAGCACAACAAGTTTTCTCGAGCAGTGAATAACGTTGTTCACAGTCGGTAAACTTTTTGCTCAGGTAGTATATTGCATACTCTTTTCGACCAGACTCGTCATGTTGGCCCAGCACACACCCCATTGACTCTTCTAATACTGTCAAGTACATTATCAGAGGTCTTCCTTCAACTGGAGGCATAAGGATTGGTGGTTCTTGCAGGTATTCTTTGATCTTGTCAAAAGCTCTCTTGCAGTCTTCGTTCCACCTGACCGTCTGTTCTTTTCTTAACAGTTTAAACAAGGGTTCACAGGTTACCGTAAGGTGAGATATGAACCTTGAGATGTAGTTCAATCTACCTAGAAACCCTCGAACTTCTTTTTCAGACTTCGGTGCAGGCATTTCTTGAATGGCTTTGACTTTATCAGGGTCCACTTCAATCCCTTTCTCGCTTACAATAAAACCCAGCAGCTTACCAGATCGCACCCCGAATGTGCACTTGTTGGGGTTCAACTTTAGTTGGTACTTCCTCAGACGCTTGAATAGCTTCAGCAGATTCACCAGGTGGTCTTCTTCCGTGAGGGACTTGGCAATCATGTCATCCACATAACACTCGATTTCTTTATGGATCATATCGTGGAATAATGTTACCATAGCCTGTTGATATGTTGCACCAGCGTTCTTCAATCCGAATGGCATCACCTTATAACAGAAAGTGCCCCAGGGTGTGATGAAGGTTGTCTTCTCCATGTCTTCAGGTGACATTTTGATCTGATTGTATCCTGAAAATCCGTCCATGAAGGAGAATACCGAGAACTGAGCCGTATTATCGACCAACACATCAATGTGAGGTAATGGGAAGTCATCTTTCGGGCTGGCTCTGTTCAGGTCCCCGTAGTCAACACACATTCTTACTTTGCCTTCTTTCTTAGGCACGGGTATATATTAGCAACCCATGGTGGATAGCTAGTTACAGCAAGGAACCCGGCGTCCCACTGCTTCTGTACCTCTTCCTTGATCTTCATTGCCATGTCTGGGCGAGTACGGCGCAGTTTCTGTTTGACCGGTGGGCATTCTTCCCTCAAAGGCAACTTATGCATAACAATATCGGTGTCCAACCCTGGCATGTCTTGGTAAGACCAAGCAAACACATCCACGTATTCCTGAAGCAGGTCAATCAATTTTTTTTTCACCGAGTCTTGTAAGCAGGCCCCGATTTTAATTTCTTTCACATCTTCATCTGTACCAAGATTAATCGTTTCGACCTCCTCCTGATGAGGAGTGATAACCTTTTCCTCTTGTCTTAACAACCTAGCTAGCTCTTCAGGAAGCTCGTAGTCTTCTTCAACCCCTTCATCAGCTCGATTGATCGGATTGTCAAAGTCATACAAAGTCATAGCCGTGCTGTTGTCGATGCTGTCTGGAAGGCACTCTCTGTAAGGGTTCAGTTTGTTCATTTTAGCGATTGATTTTAATCTTGTTTTAGAAAAGTGAAATAAAGTTGTCATTTTGAAAACATTGCCATTTATTTTTTGTACAAAAAGAAAAATGGAAAAACAGTGAGCAAAAAAAGAAAAAGACTCGTTTGCAAAAGATGTCTGATATTTCATTGATTAATCTTGTTACACAAAAATTACAGATGGCCCGATTATAAAATGAGTCTTGTCATCTTGGGCAAGATGCAAGACTTGATACATGCTTAGAATATACAGGAAATAATAATTACTCTGCAGGAGTAACCCTTATAATTTCCTGGGAAGACCAGTTTGAGATACGGCTCCCCGGGACCCTTGGACGAATCCAGCTTTCCAGGTTGCGTTCATCTTCCGACTCATCTTCCAAGTTGTTGACAGCATCAGGGGTGAGCATCCCCCCACTAACAAAGTTGGGCTTCTTAGCAGCCTCTGCTTGATCTTGTTGAGTTGGTTTGTAACCCAACCCAAATCTATCTTCTTTCTTCTCCACAGGCAACAGTTTGCCCCAGCCTTGAGCGTTTCCTTCTTCCACAACCTTCCGGGCTTGCTGGTAGGATGTCATGGAAGTCCCAAGCACAGCAGATGCTTCATTAATATTCAGAGCCTCAAACCCCTGACTCATTGTCTCGTGGATCTCCCCATCCATCTCAATGTATTTGTATGTAGCCAGATGGCTAACAAAAATATCCTCCTCTCCACAAATAGTAACGATTTGGCCCCCCCACTCGAATTTTAACTTCTGGTGAAGGGTAGACGTAACTGCGCCAGCGGCATGAATCCATGGTCTACCCAACAAACAGCTGTAGGCAGGCTGAATGTCCATCATGTAGAAGGTCGTTTTGAAAGTTTGTGGGCCAATCGTTATAGGCAACTCAATTTCTCCCAGAACTGATCTCTTAGAGCCGTCAAAGGCTCTCACTACTAAGTTGCTGGGACGTAATGCCAATCCTTCATACTCCAGCTTCACAAGGGCTTTTTTAGGTAGGACATTGAGGGATGATCCTATGTCTACCAACACATGGGAAAGAACTGCACCCTTACATTCCATGGTAATGTGCAAAGCCTTGTTGTGATTGCGGCCTTCCGTAGTCAAATCAGTGTTGGTAAATCCTAGTCCATTACTAGCATTAACATTTCCAACCACAGCTTCCAACTGATTGACCGTGGTCTCTTCTGGCACATAAGCTGCGTGCAAGACTTTTAGTAGTGCGTTCCGGTGAGCCTCAGAGCACATAAGCAATGATAGAATGGAGATCTTGGAAGGCGTCTGGTGAAGCTGGTCCACTATCTTGTAATCACTTTTCTTGATGATTCTCATGAATTCATCAACTTCTTGATCAAAAGGTGTTTTCAAAGCTTCTTTAACAATTTGCTCTTCTTGCACTATGCTCTTCCCTTTTGCCTTGGCAGCAGCTTCTGCTTCAGCAGTGGGTCTTTGAATTTGCGGGGCAAAGAGACGTCCGCTTCGAGTGAAGCCTCCGCCTCCCCCCACATTGTCTATTTGTGGCGAAGAAGTTGATGATTCGAGAGTGATTTTCTGTCCTTCGCAGTATAGGTCGGAGCCGTAATGCCAAGGGATGGCATTACTGCTTTCATAAGGTACTGGCCCAGGCACTGTGATAGTGACTGGACTGATGGCAGCTGCAGAAGGGACCATGATAGTCTGTGGATCATAGTATATTGTGACTGGTGCTCTGATAGGAGTGGCATTTTGTGAGTTGTAGGCAGAATTATTGGCAGGATCATAATAAATTGTAACTGTTGAGACGCTTTCATTGTTTGTTGTTGATGTTGTAGGAGACATTGTTGAATGGATGGGTGTTGCTGTTGTAGGAGATTCTGAATGAAGGGGTGCTGAAGTTGTAGAAGGGATGTTTGCTGATATTTGGTCCGTTGAAGTAACAGATGAAGCATTTGTTGATGAAACTGAAGAATTGTCTGGAACAATGGTTGTTGCAGTTGTAGAAGACTCGGGAACTGTTGTTAAGGAGATTGCTGGATTGGTAGGTACTGATGTTGTGATTTGAAGTAGGCCACTCTGAATGAGACCATCTATGCCATCCCTCAAGTTATCACACCCATTCACCGAAATGTTGCAATAAGCACATCCTAGCTCACATCCCGGGAACATTTGACATTCAAGGAGTTGAGCTTTAATCTCCACCAAGGGTGTCCGAATCTGACCCACACTGGTTATCAAGTAAGATGGCTTGTCTTCTTCAATAGCATTGATTCTGGGTCCTCCGTGGTGTGGCATAGGGTTCTTGTTAACATTTGGTGGTGGTGCAAAGTTCAGAGCTTTAGAATCTACCAAGTCCCGTACCTTCATGTGCAAGGCCCTGCACTTCTCTGTACTATGGCCAGGTACATTTGAGTGAAAAGCGCATCTGGCGCTGGCGTCATAATTTCTGGGTAGACTGGCAGGATCTGGAGGTGCCAATGTCCTTAGCTCAACCAGGTTGAGTTTTAGGAGTTGTGGCAATAATGTGGCGTAGGGCATAGGGATCAGATCGATCACCCTATTGGCCTGAGAAGGTCTCTGTTGAAATGGTCTTTGCTGATTGCTGTTGCTGGTGTTGTTGTTGTTATAATTTCTCTGAGGAGGATACTGAGTTTGTTGCTGGTAATTTTGTTGCTGTGGTTGATAAGCTGGTTGAGGATGAATTGGAGCGGGAATGGTGACTGCCGCCACAGACCTATGAACATATTGGGGCCTGCCCCTGCTGGTATGGATAGCATTGGTCTCACCAGTTCTTCTTGGGCCTACAAAAGGCTTTCTTGGGTTGCTGGACGAGCTAGCACCGTTGTCAGAAATCTTACCCATCTTTAATAGGCTCTCAATTCTTTCCCCGGCTATGACTACATCAGCAAAGCTAGTGGAAGAAAAGGCAGCTAGCCTGTCAATGTATGTCCCTTGGAGGGTGTTCATAAACATATCAGCCATCTCCCTCTCTGACATGGGTGGCTGGACAGCAGCAGCAAGCTGTCTCCACCTCTGAGCGTACTCCCGGAAGCTTTCCCTGGATGATTGAGACATCCCCATCAGGAGGGTCCTGTTGGGAGCCATATCCAAGTTGTACTAATATTGTCTGATAAAGGCCTCAGCCAGGTCCTTCCAGCATCTAATGGTTGCTCTGGTCAGATGAGAGTACCATTCCCTTGAAGCTCCTGTTAAGCTATCCTCAAAATAGAACATCCATAGCTTTTCGTCCATGGTATATGCCTTCAGCCTCCCCAGAAAGGATTGTAAATGGGTCCGGGGGCAGGAGGTTCCGTTGTACTTCTCAAAGCACGGTGGTTTAAATTTGTGGGGAATCCTGACCCCGTCCACTAGACCCATGTCCATAACATCAAAGCCCAAAGAATTCTGGGACTCCAGGGATCTCAGTTTCTCAGCAATCTCATCTAGCCTTCTGTCATAGGCCTCCTCCCCAGCTCCCATCACTGTGAACTGATCTTCCTGGGGGTCTTCTTGCAGCACTCTACCTGCAGTGGCAGTCCCTTGCACATTAACAGGGATGTTAATCTCTGGATGAAGGTGGGGTCCAAAGACTGGGGGATTAACATGAGGTTAGACTCTCTCATTGTTGCTTGTCCCAGCAGTCCCTGGATGAGGGTCTTCCTGATTCCTCCCTTCTACCAGTGCTCTTAACCTCTCTTGGCTTTGAGCCATATTATTCATCACCTCCATAAACTGTGTCATCTGATTCCTCATTTCCAACCTTTCGTTGGCCATTTGATTCCTGACCTCTGTAAGGTCCTGCTGTACTTGGTCCATTTGTATGCCCGGAAGATTGTTGCGGATGGGATATCTGTGTGGACGGTTGAGTGGAAACACCCGACGTCGAGCAATAGTTCCTGAAGTCACAACAGAGTTAGTAACAATAAAACAAAAACCTACAAAACAAAACAAAAGGTTAGTATGCAATGCAATATGCTTATTTGTATCCAAGGTATCCGGCTTGGCATTTGGTTTTGACCTTTCCAGACCCCTGAAGAAGATGCTTTTGATGTTGCTTGACAGAAACTCAGATGGAACAAACCAACATATATATTACAAAAGGTAAATGATACATAGTTTGTTTTCTTATAATACATGCCCTCTGAGGGGTCAAAAATACAACATAAAGAAAGGTACATGAAATGAAAGCAACAACAAGCAACAGTCAAACACCAAGACCAAACTCATCCTCCTGAACTTCCTTGAGAAGTGCTTCAGTCACAGGATCAGCTGGACGCTCTGTAAGGTTCCTGATGAGAAGATTCCTAGTAGTGACAGCTGCCGTTAGCTTCTTGTGTCGACTCTGGTCCTTTGACCTCTTCACACCAGCTTTAATCTTCAACTCTGAGATCTCTCTCTGGGCTGCTGCCAGGGCTTCCTGCTGCTCCTTTGCACTAGCCTCCAACTGCTCAATCTTGTCCTGAGTCCTCTTATCCTCCTGAGTACGGGCTTCGGTGATCCTGACCCACCTAGCCTGACTCTCCTTCAGATACAAATCAGTCCTAGCTCTCTGGAATTGGGCCTCTTTGCAGGCATTCTTCAAGATCTGTTCTCCTGCCCTAGACTTCTTAATGTAATCCTCTGACTTCTCAATTTTGGCCAGATGCTCCACCTTTAGCTTTTCTAGCCTTTCAATGTCCAGCCGACCATCACTCCTCTCCCAGAGGGTCTTCTGTAGAGCCTGAGTCAGATTCTCATTTCTCTCTTTTAATTTCTCAAACTCCTCTAAGCTGACAGTTGCTGGAGGTGGTGCTGTGGAGGGTCCAGGCACATCTTCAAGGGTGAAGGGCATCCCAGAAACTTGAGCCCTGTCATGAGACCACTCATAGTACTGAGCTGAGGCCACATTATTGCATCTCCCAAGAATGGTTACCCCCTTAGTCTGCACATTGTCCCAAGCCCAGGATGCTTGCCTGACAATAGCCAGATTAGGCTTAATCTCACAATAGAGGGTCTCTGCCAGATCCTGTACCCTAGGAGGATGGACTAATGCATAGCCTAATTGTCTTTTGAATAGCAGAGGGTTGTAGTTGATGCAACCCCTCACTCCTATCAGAGGCACATTGGGAAATTGCCCACAACTAGTAATGATGTCTCTGCCCTTGGTGCTCTGAGTGCACCACCTGATATCATCTGAGGTTAAAGCAACAAGCCTCCTAGCCCAGTTCTTCTGATGGTGAGGGTTTAAGAATGCATCAGTCTTTGGCAAATGTTTGAGCAGCCAAGTATGGAACAAAGGAGCACAGCATCTCACTAATCTTCCCCTTTGCTTTTCATTCCTTTGATGAACAGAGTAGTAAAGATCTCCCAGTAAGGTGGGCACTGGGTTCCTCAGGATGAAAAGATGGATTGCATTCTTGCTAACAAACTTAGGCTCATCTGCAAAAAGTATGATCCCATATATGCTAAGGGCCAACAAAGCACAGACTGCCTTCCACTCCCCCAAAGAGGCCTTCAGAATAGCCTGAGAGGTCAAGAAATCCAGATAAAAACCAGAGATTCCAGCTTTAGTAGTCATATTCTGCCCAATCAGAACTGGTTCCAGATACAAGGCTTTTGCCACCTCTTCATTACTAGGGAAAGCCATCTCAGGGTTGAAGGGGACTCCACCCCTGATAGGTACACCAATCAATGATGAATACTCTTCCAACAAGGGTCCCACCTGAAAATTCTGAAAGGTGAAGCATCTCAGAGGGGGATCATAGAACTGCAAGCAAGTATGAATCAAGCTCCTCTGTGAAGGGTCCAAATCCATAACCACATCAAGGATTCCTCCATAATGTTCTCTGAATAGTGGTATATGGTCTGGAGTAATCAGGGTCTGGATCTTCCTGATGCTAGCCAACTCAGGCTCAAAGAAATGATAGGAGATGTTACTCTTCTTAGGTGCCATGTTGCTGAAGAAGAGCTGAGTCAGATGCTGAGAATAACACTGAGGACGGGCCACTGACAGGCTGAGACTGGTGATGCAGGTGACTGAAGCAGGTAGCTGATAGCTGAAGTAATCACTGATGAAGATAGGTCTATGCTGAAGAAGGGGTCAAAACCAAGCCAAAATGTATGATGGATACCCTGAAAAACAAATAAACACAATGTTAAAATGATGCAATGAGGATGTATGCAAATGATATGCAAGGGTTTGTGACTGAGCTGGATCTGATTAACTGCCTTGATATAGGTCCATATGTGTTCAAGAAATCCAGATGGGGGTTCCTAAGTCCAGTAACCAAGGTGGGGGGACTCAAATAAAGAGTCATATGTCCAGGGTTAAAAATCACAAGAACTGTTCCCAAAATGGAGTACTCTTAATCAAACAAAGTAACAGGGTATGCTGAGGTCAAGGGTACCTGCAAACCTGTAAACAGCCGAACCCCCTCACAGGTGATGTTCTAAAACAAGGATCCTCAGACTTGGATCAGTTATGAGAAGTGTAAACACTTCTAACCCGGAGGTACAGTGTTTACAATAACCATAAAAGATCCTCTTCTAATTCACCTCAGTTTCTGAAGGTCAATACTAAAGGTCATCCAGACTTAGCAGGCTTCCCAGATAGCCCTAGCACTACAGGAAATCTGTAGCACAGAGTTCTCAAGAAGAAACCCATATCTGAACCGTGTTTCATATTCCCGCACCAGACCGAAATGGAATGGGAAAGAACATGAACCACTCTAGCCTAGGTGTCACTCAGGTCCCAGGTATAGGACCTCAACTCTCAGTAGAACACCTATCCACCAAAACAACAAAACAGATCCAGCCAGCACAATATGACAGTATGATATATGTAAAGCTATAAAGAAAGCAATAAAACAACTGTACATAAAGCAAAAATAAATACAAATACAAGCACAAATAGCACATAACACCCCAGTAAACACAAATCAAACAAACGCTAGGAGGAACCCACAAAAAGAACCAGAAGCCCTGGTTGCAGTATAAGGTTCCCCAGCAGAGTCGCCAAGCTGTCGCTCCCGATAAATGGGAATGGCCCAGATAAAGGTACAGACGCGAACGGTCGGCGAAGGGATGATGTGAGAACACACAGGAGTGAACTCACAGGGAATGAATAGAGTCGCCAGCTAGGCATTTTTATCCCGAAGGAAAGGTAATGCTGCATAGACCTGGAAAGATATGGATAAGACGGTTGCGAACCAGAGAGACTGAGAAAGGGGGTTGGTTACAACCTGGGAAGGTATTAGCACCCAGATTGTCCTCCGTACTCGACGGGATCCACGCTTAAAAGATTTGTGCTTAAACGGGTAGTGTATCAAAGCTGGAAAGAAGGCAAGTGTCAGTGTAAAGAAAAATGAAGTGTATAAAAGAAGTGTCAGTGTAAGAACAAGAGTCAGTGTAAAGAAAAATGAAGTGTATAAAAGAAGTGTCAGTGTAAGAACAAGAGTGAAATGCTCAAGACTATGAGGCTTAAAGAATAATGCTGAAAGAGGGGGAATGTACAGAGACTTTTGTTCGATAACTGTTAAGTTATGCCTACGTATCCTCTCGTGCAATGAGGAAGTCAGAACACCGTAGTTCGACCCAAAGAGATTGAAAAGATGATTTGACTTGTGAACTGCTTGCTTGCCTACGCTCAAGTGTATGACCTGTCTGGCTTAGGTGCTAACTGTCTTGCATTAGACGGAAGAAGCAAGTTCTCGTTTGTGAGTGAATGAGATGAGAAAAGAATCCCGGAGGAGACGATTATTGTTTGTTTTTGTATTTTCAGTCTTTTATTGCTTTTGGAGATTTGTCATAAGTCAATGAGCTTAAGCCTAAACCAATGGATTTAGTAAACTCATCACATCTTCCTTCTGATTAGGGGTAATGAGGATACCTTAAGTGTGAAGTCATATTCTCACACTTAATTACTATGATGTAGGATTAAGATCATTAACCTACTGGTGATTATTTAGATGTTTTTGGTGTTTTTGTTTAGTGTTAAGTAATGAGTTTAAGCCACAATCAGGGATTAAACAGACTTATTACACCATCCTAATAGAAGGATAATAGATGAGAATGTTTAAGCTGGGGAAAGCTCCTCAACTTAATCCATGATTAGGGATTAAACTCATGACAAAACAAGCCTTTGATTAGGTGGATTTTAATTAATGATAAGATGATGAAGTGGTTTTTAGGGTTTGTAAGACAACTTGAGGGGGACTTGTCCATTAACACTGGGGTTAGTCCTTCTTAACCAATTAAGGAAGAATTAGAACCCTAATGCAAGGCCCAAGTTACAAGTGTGATGTCTGGATGATTATTAAGTGGATTGATTAAGAGATTTAAACACATTAAGGGTTTAACACTTAGGATTAAAGTTATACACTCCATCCTAATAGAAGGATGCATGCATAAGCTTAATCACAAAGCCTTAAAGCCTTTAGGGTTTAGTCCCTGATTGTGAGATGAGAAGAGAAGACTCAAGGAGACACAAAGGTAAAAGCTAAGTGGGGGACTAATCAAAACCCTAATCATTGTCATGCTTGGTTGTTCCTAAGGTTTGTGAGGTTTATCAAGAGAAATCTTCAATGGAACCACCAGGAAGCAAATAAAAGGATCAGGAGAAGCAAAGTAACTTGCTTCATCGAAGAAGACAAGTCACTTGAGGAAAGAAAGTAAAAAGAAGAAGAAAGAGCAAGCTCAATCTCAAACACATAACAAAATGCAGCATGGATGCATAAAAGAGATGAAAAGAAAATGTGAGAAGTGAAGGCAAATTCACTTCTCAAAGTTGCTTACCACCTGAAAAGTTAGTGAAAGAAATGCAATGCAATGCAAGATGAGATGAAATGACATGATGCAAATCAAAACCAGAAGCAAATACATGATGTTAATGATGCTATGAGATGATGCAAACATGAAACAAAGCATGGGGATGATCATACAAACTTATGGATGCAAATGAAGCAAGTTTAGAACCATGATCATACATGAAAAGTTATGGAATGCAAATGGCATATCTCATGGCAAATACAAGATGCAATGATCAAGCATGCTTCTAATATGTCTTAAGATGTCAAATGAATCAAATGGATGCACAAAATGCTATGGCAAGTCAAGGTATGCAAGCAAATGCAAGATGGATACATATGGAAGCCCAAATTAGGGTTTATGATCAATGCATCAAACAAAAACCAAAATCAGAAGCAAACATCAAGATAAAAAATTGAAAATGCACACAAAGGAAACCTAAACCTATACTAACTCACTGCCCAAAGGAGAGGTTCCAACTCTTGACCTAGTTAGGGTTATGAATTTCCTAAGTTTTTCTAGGGTTTTAGGGTACCTTAACAAGAAAAATGCCAAACAAATGGAAAATGAAAAATCAATTCATGCTAAATTAATCTTACAAACTACATGATATGCTAAACACAATGCAAAAAGAATCAAAGTCCAACTCTCAATGGTTAGGCAGAAATGATTTTTGGAAGTTTGGATCAAAATAATGCTTTGAAAATGAATTAATTCCATGGAAAATTCTCAACATGCATCAAGATCAAAAAAGAAATTTGGTTTGAAGGTTGGACAATGTTTCTAAATGTGTTTTAAGGTTTCATGAATTTTTTGGTGATTTTTAAATACCTAAAAGCATTTTTAATTAATTAATTCTCATTAATTAATTAAAAATAAACTTTTAAATATTTATAAATATTTTTAAAATGCAAAAAATAAAAATAAAAATGTTTTTGGTTTCTGAAAAATTAATAAAAGTTTGTATAAAAAATTTCAGAATTTTTAAGATTGTTTTGCTATTTTTAATAATTTGTGGAAAACAAAAGGAATTAAATGAAAATAAAATGCAATTAAACTGAAAAATAAGGAAGTCAACCAATCCAATGGACGAAATTCAAACTGGCAGGGGCGGGAATTGACTACGCGCGCGTTTGGACGACTCACATTCAAACTGGCTTAATTATGATTAAAGCCCTAATCCAAGCCCTAATGACTTTCAGATGACCGGAACAGTGTTTCGGTCATCTTCTCCGGCAGGCCAAAACTTCAATCTCTCTGAATACACATCAAATCCTCACCAAACTCTCAAGAATCAATCTATGAACATCACTAAGCATAAACCCTAACTCAAACAACATTTATTTTCACTGAATCAAAGGAAACAAGCAAGAACATTTTCACGGGCAAACTTTCAGAACATCATAACATGCTTATTTCTTGCTCATTTTCAAAAGTAAATAGATCCCCATGATCAGTGCAACATTCAAAACAATATTCTAACAAGAAATTAGAGTTCTGGAAAAAAAGTTCATGAAGCTACCTGAGATTGAGCTTTCGATTCAGGAGCTTTCTGGCTGTTTCTTTGGCTCAAACAAGTCCCAATGACCCTCCTTAGAAGCTTTTGACCCTTAGTTGGAGTTTATGTAGCCTCCAGAGAAAGTTGGCAGAAGCTCAGGCCAAGGGAGTGTGAAAATCGTATTTGTGATGTGGGAGGTTTCAGGCCAAAACAATGGTTGGTTTGTGATCAGTGAAGTGAGTTGAGACTGTTTGTGAAGTTTGTCTTTGTGTTTGAGGCTTGTGGAGAGTGTTTCGAAGGAAAATGCAAGTTGGAGAGATTTTGTGAATGCTGAGTTGTGGTGTGTTTCAGGCTTGCCTCTTGTTATGTTTAGCTTGCATTTGATTCACATAATCAATTCCCATTGGTCAGATGAGATGACATGTGCTTTATTGATTGGTATGGGTGCTTTTGCAAAAATGTCAACTTTGTGTAAGAGAAGCATGGGTCACTTTCTAGCTAAGTACAAGGAGGGTGTGTTGCGCAGCATGATGTGAGGAAGGGCCTAGGATTGATCAGCCAACTAGCCAGCAAGTGGATGAGATGCTATCATGAGTTTTGCAACTTGCCTTGCCTTTGGTTCTTATGAAAGAAACTTGATCCATAAGCCATGAATCATGTGATTCCTTGGGTGCATTCTGAACTTTAGATTTTGTGTGATCATGTTGTGTGGATTATAAAACCATTTGATGACTTAATTGGCCTTGAGAAGTGAATTTGCAACTTTGCCTCTTTGGTGCATGACTTGAAATTTAGTGATTTTTGCCAACTTTGACAAGTCATAACTTTTGATCAAAAATGAATTAGGTCATGTTCTTGTACTTTTTGAAAAGGGAAAGATCTATTCTACAACTTTCATGACCAAAGTTTTTCCATTTGAAGCTTTCTTGAATCAAAAAGTAAGGGTTGAAAAAGTTGCCTAAAATGACATTTTCATTAAAGGTCAAACTTGCCCAAAAAGTCAACTTTGCAAAAACTTGAAATTCTTCAATTTTGTGAACTTCCAACTTCTTCTATGATAAAATAAAGATCATATACAACCAAAATGATGAAGAACACCCTTTGGTTGGGTCATTGGGGCCTCAGATGCCCTGATTTTGCACTGACTTGCTTGAAAAGTCAACTCTTGATCAACTGACTTCCCCATGGAATTTCTTCATGAAAATTGATATGCATACTCCCTATACCATATAGAGACCAATAGAAATAAGAATGACCAAAAAATTTGGAGTTATGGCCTCTGAAACCAAAACCCTAATTTTAGGTCATCTGTGCAGTCAAGCCTGGCTCTGCTTCCACATCATCCTCAGTTCTTGTGATCCTTTGACATTCTTGACTTTGAGAGGATATAATATGATACTTGAACACACATGGACCCCTTTGAAGTGATTGATGGCCTTTGGAGTGGCTCAAGAAACTCTTGGATTGCTCAGATCACAAACCCTAGATGCAGATGACTTTGAGACAATGCAGTGAATCAAAAATGGGATATGAGATGCTATGATTGGATTTATGCACATGCAATGATCACAAGCCATGGTGTGAATGGGTGAGGGCAAATTTGGGGTGTTTACACCCCTTATCACCAGTAGTCACATAAGGTTTTCCTCTATACTGACTCTTGCCTTTCTTCTCGCTCAGCTGTTTATAGTGAGCTGACTGAGCTCGACTGTCCTCATCATAAATACGGCTCTTATCCACCAACTCTGCATACTTGCGAATTTGTTGGCATCCAATTCCCTACTTAATTTCAGGTCTCAGCCCATTCTCAAACTTAAGGCACTTTGAAAGTTCAGCATCTTCCCTGTTGTAGTGGGGACAAAACTTCACCAGCCTTTCAAATTTGGCAGCATACTCTGCCACAGTCAAGTTTCCTTGCTTCAGCTCAAGGAATTCTATCTCCAACTTACCACGAGCATCTTCCGGAAAATACTTCTTAAGGAACTCCTCCTTAAACACAGCCCAAGTCACCACAACAACTATATCCTCGAGACGCTGACGAGTATTATCCCACCAGTCTTCAGCTTCCTCAGACAACATATGAGTTCCGAATTGAACCTTCTGCGCGTCAGCACACACCATCACTCTGAAAATCTTCTCAATTTCCTTGAGCCACTTCTGTGCACTCGCCGGGTCATGAGTTCCTTCAAACATAGGTGGATTATTCCTCTGGAATTTCTCCAATGCACGAAACTCATCATGCGCATTATTTCGAGCAGCAGTCTGAGCAAAAGCTGCAATAGCATCAGCGAGAGCACGCGAGTTGTTTCCAGCCATTCTGCACAACACTTACCACATCAGAAGAGAATAATCGTTAAATAAATAACGACTGGACAACTGACTGACAACAACAAGACTTGGCCGGACAGACCGACCTGCTCTGATACCACTAATGTAACACCCTTTTACCCCAAACATAATATTGAAATAATATCAGAGTAATCATCACAAAGGGTATCACATTTTCATCAAAAATACACAACAGTGTCCTGTCCCGTAACACGGGTTAATCAACATCAAAATATCATAAACATTTCACAACGGAATTTAACTTCAAAATTCAAAACCTCATAAATATAATTTTCACCATCCTGAATTCGACATCATATAAGTAGGAAAACATTTATCCAATGATAACATAACTGAAACAGTTAACAGAATAAAACCCATCCCAGTGTTACATGACACAGAGCAGGACACATAAACCATAACCACTTCTAAAGAACACTAAAGCACGCTCCGAGACTCATGAATTACTCCTATTGCACTGCAGGACTATTCTTCGACATCTGCAAGTTACCCACGAAGGAGGCAACATTTCCAAGCAGGCAGGGTGAGTAATCATAATATATCATAAACTTACAAGAATATAGAATCATAAATAAATTAGTACACATATCATCACATCATCAACTACAAAATTCATCAACAACCACAACGCTAACATGAAATAAATTAACACCAACACAATCATGAAATTCATCCAAAATATGCAATTTCTAACATCCTGATATGCAATATGCATGTGGTACCATTTTCACCATGAGATGGATACATGACCATCAACCCTCCACAAGGGAGCACACCATAATCATCGAGATACTTCAATCCACACAATGGGATTGAAGCAAATAAATAGGCCGAAGCCCCATCGTGAATGTTATGAAATGCAATGATGCGTTACATCGAAAAATTCACCAAAATAATTCGCATCATTCATTTCAATCAACAAAACAACCAGCAAATATTCATATATATCATCATGACATTACACCCTGAACACTGGTTTCCTAACCACTCTGACACATCAAGAATTAACCCGTACCCAGTAATTTATAAGGTTATTTCACAAATTCATTTATCAAAAACTGTTGCATTTTTCTTGTTTCTATTCATCAAAATAAAGTTCAGTTTGTACTTGTTCCGACGCTTCAAACGGAATGCGAATCGGACTTACGGTTTAAAAGATATGAATTTTTAAAGAAATAAAATTTGCTGTCCCAACAGTGTTAACCGGTTAACCAAAGCGTTAACCGGTTAACGCCTGCGTAATCTCATAAAATCCCCCAAAATTTCCAATGGTTAACCGGTTAACCAAAACGTTAACCGGTTAACGCACGCGTTCCAGCAGTCTTCTGCTACACAAATGCAGACTGTTCCAATTTTCAAAAATTCCCAAACCCCATTACGGATTTCACATCACAACACCCAAAAACCATTCAAAAACATCAATTAAACCTCAACAACATCCAGACAACAATTATACAGACAAACATACGATTATAACTCATTTTAATTGCTCTAATTCATCAAGATTTCTCCTAAAACTCAACCTAACTCAAAACCCCAAAACTCCTAAAATTCATACCATCCTAATCCATTCATATTCCAATTCCTATAGATTTATCATAGATTATGAAAACTCCCCATACCTTAGAGAATTTTGACGCTTTACACTCTTCTCTGGGGTTCTCCACAGCCTCTTGACTCTGAGCTTCTCCTTTCTTCAGAGCACTTCCAAAACACGATAGAAACAACAAAATGAGAAAACTGATCGTATTCTCATCTTTGGCTATAATATCCCAGCTTAGCCTTTTCCCATATTACCCTCATAATGTCACAAAAAGACCACCTTACCCTTTTCTTTAATATATTTTTAATAATAATAATAATAAAATAGCATAATAAAACACTATATATCCTTATTATATAAAAATACTCATTTTCTCCAAAATTCTCAAATTAACCCAAACTCTCCAAATTTTCTAAATTAATTAAATAAATGATTAAATAATTAAATTTAGATTTTTGGGGCGTTACACATCAAGTCCTGCATCTTGCCCAAGGTGTCAGGACTCATTTTGTAATTGGGCCATATTGTAATTTTGTGCAAATGGATTATCAATGAATATCAGACATCTTTTGCAAACAAGTCTCTTTTTCGCTCACTGTCTTTTCATTTTTCACTTTTATACAAAACAATAAAATGGCAATGTTTTCAAAATAAATAACTTCATTTTCACTTTTTCTAAACAAGATTAAAATTGATCACTAAAACGAACAAATCTCAACCCTTGCAGAGATTACCCTCCAGATTGCACCGACAACAGCACTGCTATGACCTTGTATGACTTCGACAATCCGATTAATCAACCGATGAAGGGGTTGAAGAAGACTATGAGTTACCCGAAGAGTTAGCCAGGTTGTTGAAACAAAAAGAGAAAGTGATCACTCCTCATCAGGAGGAGGTTGAGACAGTTAATCTTGGTACCGAAGAGGATTTGAAAGAAGTTAAGATTGGGGCCGGTCTACAGGTTTCAGTAAAGGAACAACTTATTGACATGCTTCGAGAATACGTCGACGTCTTTGCTTGGTCCTATCAGGACATGCCAGATCTAGATACAAATATTGTTATGCACAAGCTGCCTTTGAAAGAAGATTGTCCTCAAGTAAAACAGAAGCTACGCCGTACTCGCCCAGATATATCCATGAAGATTAAAGAAGAAGTACAAAAACAGTGGGATGCCGGCTTCCTTGCTGTAACTAGTTACCCGCCGGGGGTGGCTAACATTGTACCAGTGCCTAAGAAGGATGCCAAAGTACAGATGTGTGTGGATTATCGGGATCTGAACAGAGCGAGCCCGAAGGATGACTTCCCATTACCTCACATTGATGTATTGGTTGAAAACACAGCTCAGTTCTCGGTATTCTCTTTCATGGATGGATTTTCCGGGTATAATCAGATCAGGATGTCACCCGAAGACATGGAGAAAACAACCTTCATTACACCTTGGGGCACATTTTGTTACAAGGTAATTCCATTTGGACTGAAAAATGCCGGTGCTACTTATCAACGGGCTATGGTAACATTATTCCACGACATGATTCACAAAGAGATTGAATGTTACGTGGATGACATGATTTCCAAGTCCCTCACTGAAGAAGACCATCTGGGGAACCTGCTGAAATTGTTCAAGCGTTTGAGGAAGTATCAGCTGAAGCTAAACCCCAACAAATGCACATTCGGGGTACGTTCCGGTAAACTGCTGGTATTTATCGTAAGTGAAAAGGTAATTGAAGTTGATCCTGACAAAGTCAAAGCCATTCAGGAGATGCCTGCACCTAGGATTGAAAAGGAAGTTCGGGGTTTCTTAGGTAGATTTAACTACATATCAAGGTTCATATCTCACCTCACTGCAACCTGTGAGCCCCTATTCAAATTGTTAAGATAGGAACAAACGGTCAGGTGGAACGAAGATTGTCAGAAGGCTTTTGACAAGATCAAGGAGTACCTACAAGAACCTCCAATTCTTATGCCTCCAATTGAAGGAAGACCTTTAATAATGTACCTGACAGTATTAGAAGGATCAATGGGGTGTGTGTTGGGCCAGCATGACGAGTCTGGTCGAAAAGAGTATGCAATATACTACCTAAGAAAAAAGTTTACCGAATGTGAACAACGTTATTCACTGCTCGAGAAAACTTGTTGTGCTTTAGCGTGGGCTGCTCGCCGACTAAGACAGTATATGTTGACTCACACTACCTTGTTGATCTCAAAGATGGACCCCGTCAAGTACATATTTGAGAAGCCAACACTTACCGGAAGGGTTGCAAGATGGAAAATGATTCTGACAGAGTATGACATTCAGTATACATCTCAAAAGGCCATCAAAGGCAGTGTACTGTCTGACTATCTGGCTGAGCAACCCATTGATGATTACCAGCCAATGAGATTTGACTTCCCTGATGAAGACATCATGTTCCTAAAAGCAAAAGATCATGAAGAGCCTGTTCACACTGAAGGGCCTGACCCGGAAGAAGAATGGACAATGATGTTTGATGGGGCTGTCAATATGAATGGTTGTGGAGTTGGTGCAGTGCTCATTACACCTAAAGGAGTTCATATGCCTTTCTCGGAAAAACTCACCTTTGCATGCACTAACAACGAAGCTGAGTACGAAGCCTGTATCATGGGTCTTAAGGAAGCCATTGACCTCAGGATCAAGACTTTAACTGTATTCGGAGATTCAGCTTTAGTAATCAATCAGACCAACGGCAAATGGTACCAAGAGCATCTGATTCCATACCGTGACTATACGAGGAGATTATTCACTTTCTTCACAACAGTCAAACTTGAGTACATCCCTTGAGACGAAAATCAGTTCGCCGATGCTTTAGCTACCATTTCCTCCATGATCAAGGTTCAAATTGCAAACTTTGTACCTCGGATTTCTGTATCCAGACTAGACCGACCAGCATACGTATTCTCCATGGACATTGCTAAAGATGACAAGCCTTGGTTCCATGACATCAAAAGCTTCTTAGAGGATCAAACATACCCACCTGGGGCATCATCCAATGATAAGAAGACATTAAGAAGGTTGGCTGGCAGTTTCTTCCTCAATGCTGATGGTTCATTATACAAGCGAAACTTTGACATGGTACTTCTCAGATGTGTTGATAAGAAAGAAGCAGACTTGCTGATGCGCGAGGTGCATGAAGGATCTTTCGGTACCCATGCTGGAGGACATGCAATGGCTAAGAAATTATTAAGATCAGGTTACTACTGGATTACAATGGATGCAGACTGTTGTGCCTATGCCAGGAAGTGCCATAAATTCCAGATCTACGCAGATAAGGTGCATGTGCCTCCAAATCCTTTGAACGTGATGTCTTCACCTTGGCCATTTGCCATGTGGGGAATTGACATGATTGGAAAGATCGAACTGACTGCTTCAAATGGCCACACATTCATTCTGGTAGCCATTGATTACTTTGCCAAATGGGTTGAAGCAGCTTCATATGCAAACGTCACCAGACAAGTGGTAGCCAGATTTCTGAAAAGGGACATCATCTGTCGATATGGAGTTCCCGAGCGAATCATTACTGATAATGGTTCCAATTTGAACAACAAGATGATGGCAGAACTATGTCGGGACTTCAAAATCCAACATCACAACTCTTCTCCTTACAGGCCAAAGATGAATGACGATGTTGAGGCAGCTAATAAAAACATCAAGAAGATTGTGCAAAAGATGGTGGTTACTTACAAAGACTGACATGAAATGCTACCATTTGCCTTGCATGGGTATCGTACATCAATCAGAATGTCTATTGGGGCAAAACCGTATCAGCTTGTGTACGGTATGGAAGCTGTCCTACCTGTTGAAGTTGAGCTACCCTCCTTACGGGTACTGATGGATGTAAAGTTGAACGAAGCTTAGTGGGTCTGGTCTCGGTACAATCAACTGAATTTGATCGAAGAAAAAAGATTAGCTGCAATTTGTCATGGGCAGTTATATCAGAAAAGGATGAAGAAAGCCTTCGATCAGAAAGTCAGGCTTCGGGAATACCAAGTAGGAGATCTTGTGCTGAAAAGACTCCTTCCTCCTCATACATTCCACAGGGGCAAGTGGACTCCGAATTACGATGGTCCATTCATAGTAAAGAAGGTTTTCTCTGGTGGAACACTGATGCTCACTACTATGGATGGTGAAGATTTCTTGTCCTCTATGAATTCAGATGCAGTTAAAAAATACTTCGCATAAAATGACCCGCTAGACATAAAAACAGAATGAAAGTCCAGGAAAAAATAGGGCATCCCGGCGAGTCAAGAACAGAATAAAAGACTCGGGCAAAAATAAGGGAAAATTGAAAAAAATGTTCACCCACTGAGTTGAAAAGCCGCATTGGACAGCTCAGGCAAAAATGGGTATCCCGGTGGATCGAAAACCCGAAAGGGCGATCCACTAAGGGAATAAGCGAACAACTGCATTCTGAATTCGTCTGTATCACTTACAACACGGTAAGCTTCGAAAAGATAAAGCATCAGTCAGAATCAACCTTCTTCAAAAAGCAAGATAATAAGAGCGTCAAGGTCATACGGGTCATAGCAAAGGAAGCTCACCGGAGCATCGTCAACATTGCCAACACTTTTACTTTTTCAATTTGTAACAATCTCCTCATTCCAGGGGATCTGTTTCTTTGACTGTATCTGCCAATTAAGGGCATCCAAATTAATAAAATCAGATTTTCATTTACATCTCTTTTTGTACATTTTTGTTTGCAAAAGGTCCAATATCCATGATATAACACTTGTATAAAACATGTGAGCCATTCTTAATAAATGCTTGCAGGAAATATATTTACTCTCAGGAATATCTAACTCCTATGAAGGAATCCGGTAAGGGATACCTCGGGATACTTGTTCATTTTTATTGTCTTAATAGATTGCAGGTATTTAGTACGCAACCTGGGGCATGCCAAGCACACTTCCTCAGCGTGCCTCCTCCCTGAACAATATCTAGAATGCTTTCCCCCAGCGGAGTTGTCAAAAGCCTCCTCATCACCAGCATAAGTCTATTCAACAGGAGCTTCCCCAGCCAGGATCCCCACAAAGTCCTCTAGGAAGATCTTTCAGTGATCTTTTCTTCCCCAAACAGAGTGCCAAGCCTCTCAAAGATAAAAGAACTATCTCCCCGCAGAGTTCCAGCCTCTCCTCAGAAGAACAATGCCTGAAATTCTCACACAACAAAGTGACAGAAGCTTCCTTATCCCCAGCTGGGCTTCTCCTTATAGGATAGGTCTACCAATGATCTATTTCCCAGGGCAGAGCTATATATCTTAACAGATCTACCAATGATCTTCCTCAGCTGGGATGCTCCTCCAAGCAGATCAGCCAGAGATCCAATCTTCAGTGGGATCCAAATCCCGGATCGGTTTCTTCTTGCATAATCATAACATTCGCATCATTTTTCCCACAAAGCGTAGCATTCCGTTTAATACAGAGCATTACGGCAAAAATCAAACATTTGCATGATCACAAGTCAGGTTCGAGCCAGTCACATGCAAATACCCTCGGTATCTCATCAACAATGTATATAAAAACTCACATCCTTTACAAGTAAAAGCCAAAGCGTCCCCTTTGCACTCCCCAACACAAATATCTGTTTACATATAGACATCTTTGCATTCAGAAACCTATATATACCCTTTTGACACCCGTCTGTGTCACCTTTCCCCAACATAGTTACCAAAACACTTGTTGCAAACCATGTACTTGTTTATAACACACTCCTTTCGAAACTCGTCCGTGTCATCCTATCCCCACAGGTTGCTGAAGCACCTTTTACACCCTCACATGCAAATGTTTGTTCATAACTTATACACTTTCTGACACCCGTCCGTGTCAAACTCTTCCCAGCAAGTTGAACACTCGTCCGTGTCTTGCTCATAATTCACTAACAATACTCACTCATACTTATACAGATACTCGTCCGTATCTTGTATATTATCATTTCCCCACAGATTCGGCACTCTTCCGTGTTCTTTGTTAACCATTTGGTACTCGTCCGTATCATCATCTCTGAACACGCATCAGCGTTTGTTTCTACCGATACTCGTCCGTATCATGGTCCTAAGGATGCTCGTCCGTATCTTTAATCTATACACAGTGTCAAAACACTTATACCTTTTATTCTTGAGCGTAAACACTCGTCCGTGTTTACCATTCCCCAACAAAGCAACTTTTCTTCTATCCGACATTTGTCCTATGTCGTGGTACTTTCGGCAGCCGTACCCTGCCAGGTGATCGTCCTTCACCTTTGGATGACCGTCCCTCATCCTTTCCCCAGCGGAGTCTCCATTATTGGAACCCTTTTCTATCTGGCATTCGTCCTATGTCGTGATAAAGAGCAGCCGTACCCTGCTAGGTGATCGTCTTTCACCCTTTGATGACCGTCCCTCATCATTTTATCCGATGGACGTCCCCATCGTTGATTTTGTTATCCGACATTCATCCTATGTCGTGATAAACCCCGAAAGCAGATGTACCTTGCTAGGTGATCGTCCTTCACCTCTTGATGATCATCCTTCATCATGCTTATCCGATGGCCGTCCCCATCGTTGACCTTTTCTATCCGACATTCGTCCTATGTTGTGATAAAGAGCAGCCGTCCCCTGCTAGGTGATCGTCCTTCACCTTTGATGATCGTCCCTCATCAATATTTCATTTATTCTTTAAATCGATGGCCGTCCCCGTCGTTGTTTATGTTACTTTATGAATTTGGTGGCCGTCCCCATCATTACCTTTGTTTGAATCCCCGAGAACCCTGTTTCTTTACTTGATGGTCGTCCCCATCATGATTTCTTATTTCCCCAGCTTGTCGACCGTCCCCGTCATTGCTTTATCCCCAACAGTCGTCCTCTGCTCGATGGTCGTCCTCCATCGCCCGCATTTTAATAATCATACTATACTTTCTATTACAATTTATATCCCTTTTTCTTCTTTTCCCCAATGAGTGAAAATTTTGGACTGTCTTTGGTATTCAACCACAAGTTACCGTGTTTGTCTGTTAAGCCAGGCGCTTACATCCTGCACAGCTAACTCATGTTTGAATAGGGGCAGCTGTAAACACCCCAAATTTTCCCTCACTAGTTTCACACCATGGCTTATGATCTTTCATATTTGCATTAGCAAAAGCATACCATCTCATATTACATATTTGTTTCACTGCATAAGTTCAAGTTCATCTGCATCTAGGGTTTGTGATCTGAGCAACCCAAGAATCCATCTGAGCCACTCCAAAGGTCTCCAAGCATTTCAAGAGGGTCCATGTGTATTCTATCATCATATTATATCCCTCAAAGATCAAGGAAGTCAAGAAATCGCAAGAACTGGCAAGGCATGGAAGTAGAGCTAGAATTTTCACTACACAGATGACCGAAATTAGGGTTTTGGTTTCAGAGGCCATAACTCCAAATTTTTGGGCCATTCTTGTTTATAATGTTCTTAAGATGTTATAAGGATCATGTATACCAAGTTTAATGAAGAAATTCATTGTGGAAGTCATCTGTTCACTGGGTAACTTCTTGAGCAAGTCAGAGCAAAATCAGGGCATCTGAGGCCCCAACAATAGAACCAAAGGGGTATTTTCATCAAATTGAAGTTATATGACCTTTATTTGATCATTTAAGTGCTTGGAAGTTCACAAAATTGAAGAAATTTGAGCTAAACCAAAAGTTGCCAAAAATGGAAATGACTTGTAATGGAAACTTTCCATTTTGGGAAAGTTCTTCAACCTCCTCTTTCTCAACCAAAAATGCTTCAAATGAAAAATTGTTGGTCATGAAAGTTGTAGATTGGATCATTCCCTTTTCAAAAAGTACAAGAACATGTTATAATTCTTTATGGAACTCAAGTTATGATCTTTCAAAGTTGGCAAAAATCCTATAATTTTTACTTTCACACCAAAGAGGGATTTTTGCAAAACCACTTGCCAAATCATTTTGTAACCTCTAATGTATCTCTAAGATTCATACAAACATGGTACAATGCATTATGATCAGAATTGCCCAAAGAATCATTCATTTTCATGCCTTGAACTTCAAGAAATTCAAAAAGGGCCAAAGTTCTTCAAATTTGCAAAATGGCATGAATCTTCTCATACACTTGCTTCAGCACCCCAAATCATTTTCTATGGACCTCCTTGATCAATGTTGAACCAAGAAATGCCCTTAAACAACTCCTGCCATAGCCCATACCTCAAGTACACAAGTTGTTGACTTTTTTGCAACTTGCCCATACCAATCACCATAGGCCACCACCCACTCTCTGGCCAATAGAGACTTGTTATGTGGACCAAAAGCAAGCCAATTCACATAACCTTAGAGCTTGAACACCCTCATACACCAAGTTTCACAAAATAACTCAAGACTTTCCTTTCTTCGATTCTCACAGCACAAGCCTCAAACCTCAAAACAAACTTCACCATTCAACTCACCATCATCAATAGAACTTTTCCCAACCATTAAACAAGCTTGAAAGCCCCTGAAAGGAAAACACGATTTCAGTGCAGTTGAGTTGCAACCTCTCAAACCAACTCATTTCAATTCATTCAAAGCCTTGCGACATCATCAGGGGATCAAGTGGAGGCTATTTGCACAAGAGAGAGGTCCAGAAGGTGCCAAACTGAAAAGCTTCATCTCAGGTATACCTCAAGAACAAATTTTCCAGAACTTGTTTTTTAAGTTATAGAAATGATCTACATGCTTCACTGATCACACTGCACTTGTTGGTTTTGAAAATGATTGAGTATTGAGTTTGTATCGTGTTTCTGAAAGTTTGGCCATTTTTTAGTTTTGATTCGTATCTTGATCATGATGCAATATAAATTTGTTTTGAGGTTAGATTCATGTTCAGGGAGGTTTGGGGATTTGATCTGGAGCTTTAGAGCTTTTAAAACTACATAGGGAAGAAGTTTGATTTTTAGCTCGCTGGAGAAGACGATCGGAACCACTGTTCCGGTCGTCTGAATGTCATTAGGGATAATTTAGGGTTTAGTGTAAGTTTGAACGTAGGCCATTGGATTGTTTTCCCGCGCGTGAGTGAATTGTTCAGATCTTCCATTAAAAGCCCTAAATCCTGATTAATTAGTTTAATTAGGTTTATTAAATTCAAAATGCCAGAATCAATCTCAGCCCTCCAAACGTGCGTCGGGTCTTTCCCTCCATCCCCAGTTTGAATATGAACCACATGATGCGCATACTTTCCATTTAAATTGATTTTATTTTCATTTTTATTCCATTTTCTTGCATAATTATTTTAAAATACCTAGAAAAATCACAAAAATATTATTTTTTGCATTTTAGTTCCAAATATTTTTATCAACTCAAAAACAATTTTTATTTTATTTTTTGCATTTAAAAATCATTTTTAAAATATTTAAATGTTTATTTTAATTAATTAACCGAAATTAATTAATTAAAATACCATTTAGGTTTCTAAAAATCACCAAAAAATTTACATTGCATCTTAAGACATTTAGGAACATTGTCAAACCATTCATACAAATTTCTTTTTGGTTTTGAACATATTTTGACATTTTCTTTGAATTTAGGGTTCATAAAATCCCCTTTTTAGAACCCTAACTTTGAAAAATCTTTTGTGCTAAACCATGAAGGGTTTGATAATGATTATTTTTGCATTGTTTTCCATATAACATTTAGTTTCTAGGATATTTTTGTCATGAATTTATCTTTCATTTTCAAATTGATTTTCATTTTCCCGTTTAAGGTACCCAAAAACCCTAGTTAAATTAGAAAAATCATAACTTTCTTTAGGTTAAGAGTTAGGCCTTCTCCTTTGGGGTGTGATATCATATGGGGTTAGGGTTTGTTTTAGATCATTTGCAAATTTTTATCATGAGAATTGCTTCTGTTTTGATCATTTGCATCTCATCCTTTCATGTAATCCTAATTTTGCATCCTTACTTGCATCTTACATTGCATTGCATGAACATATGGACTTACCATGACATTCTAAGCACTTGTATGCTATATTAGACATCTTAAGACATTTCTTGAACATTGCTTGGTCATTTATTCATACATTTGATATGCTTTGCATCCATTTCATTTCATAAACATCCATGTGTTTTCATGCTTCCCACATGCTTCATTTGAATTCATTCTCTTTGTATGACCATTCATTGCATTTGGTATGCCTTTTCATCATGTCATAGAATCATTTGCATCATGTGATTGCCTCTGGTTTTGATCTTTGCCTTTGTATAGGCATAATTCCATATCATTTCTTTCCTTATGCATATTGTGCTAACATTTTCAGGTGGTAAGTAAATTTGAGAAGTAAATTTGCCTTCATTTCTCATTTCTCTCCCTCTTCTTCATATGCATCTTTGCTGCATTTTTCATTGTCTTTTAGTGGGCTTACTCACTCATGTTCATCTCTCACTTTCTTTCTCTAAGTTACTTATCTTCTTCAATGAAGTAAGTAACTTATTCATCTGCTTCTTCCTCCTTCCATCTGCTTCTTCCATTGGTGGCTTCTCTGAAGATCTTTCTCAAGCCTTAAAAACCATAGGAAAATCCAAGCATGATAATAATTAGGGTTGTGATTAGTCCCCCCTAGCTTTTACCTTTGAGTCTTCTTTGTGTCTCTCTTCTCATCTCATCATCAGAGACTAAACCTTTAAGGTTTTAGGACTTTGGAATTAGGGTTATGCATGCATCCTTATCTTAGGATGGAGTGTATAACTTTAATCTTAAGTGTTAAACCCTTAATTTGTTTAAACCTCTTAATAAATCCATCTAATAATCATTAAGACATCATCTTGTAACTTGGGCCTTACATTAGGGTTCTAATTCTTCCTTTATGGTTAAGAAGGACTAACCCTAGTGTTTAATGGACAAGTCCCCCTCAAGTTGTCTTACAAACCATAAAACTCATTTCTTAATCTCATCCTTAATTAAAATCCATTTAATAAAGGCTTTGTTATTTAATGAATTTAATCCCTAACCATGGATTAAGCTGAGGTATCTTCCTCAACTTAAGTGTTCTCATCTATTATACTTCTATTATGATGGTGTAATGAGCCCACTAATCTGTGATTAGAGATTAAACTCATTAATTAACACTAAACAAAAACCCAAAAACATCTAAATAATCACAAGTAGGTTAATGATCTTAATCCTACATCATCATGGTAATTAAGTTGAGATGCTTATCTCATACTTAAAGTATTCTCATTATCCCTAATCAGGGAGGATATAATGAGTTTACAAGCCTTTGATTTAGGCTTAAGCTCATTAACTTATGACAAACACCAAAAACAATAAAAAACTCAAAACACAAAAACAAACAATAATTGTCTCCTCCGGGATTCTTTTCTGATCATCTTCACTCACAAACGAGAACTTGCTTCTTCCGTCTAATGCAAGACAGTTAGCACTCGAGCCAGACGAGTCATACACTTGAGCATAGACAAGTAAGCAGTTCATAGTTAATTTATCTTTCAGTCTCTTTGAGTCGAACTATGGTGTTCTGACTTCCTCATTTCACGAGAGGATACGTAGGCATAACTTAACTGTTATCGAACAAAAAGTATTTGTGTCTTCCCCCTCTTCCAGCATTTTCTTTTAAGCCTCATTCCTGAGCATTTCACTTCACCCTTTTGTACTGACACTTATATGTTCTTTTCCAGCTTTTGCACACAGATAGCACAAACACCTACCCCTTTAAACACAATCTTTTAAGCGTGGATCCCGTCGAGTACGATGGACAATCTGGGTGTTAATACCTTCCCAGGTTGTAACCAACCCTCTTTCTCAGTTTCTCTGGTTCACAACCGTCTTATCCATCTTTTCTAGGTTTATGCAGCATTACCTTTCCTTTGGGATAAAAATGCCTAGCTGGCGACTCTATTCATTTCACTTCATTTTCTCCTTTCACCGACCGTTCGCGCTTGTACCGGGATGCAAATCTTTGGGAGCGACAAGAACCTATAACCATATTGAAGGTTCTTGGTTTGGCTGCATATGTAGAAAAACATTATCATTTGTCTTGATGTATTGTAAGATGTCCTTGACATGCTTGAAGATCTTCTGGTGTGCAGTGCTTTTGTGATGTCAGATCAAATGTTGTGACATTTGTCTTGATGGTTCTGGAACTTTCTAAATACATAAAGTTTTGATTTAATTTCTGTATATTTTTAGCAGGTATTTGGTCTTTTGATTTGCTCCAGGATGTGCAAAAATCAAGGAAGTGTTGCTATCAAAAACAGAAGTTGTTATGTGTTAGTTTTTGGAGATTATTGAAGATATTTTCTTGCTTGATTCATGTGGTCTTATTGAGGAAGTTTCTGATCAGATCCAGGTCCAGGTCCATTTAGAATACTATATTATTGGATGTTTAACATAATTACTAACTAAGAAATATTGTGTAAACCAAAGTGCTTTTGAGTGTTAGGGTTTTTTTTCTCTGTGCGTGTGTTTTTATGAGCCATTCATACATCACCTAGATGTTTGAATTTGACTGATTTTTGAGTTGTAATTATGTCCATATTAAGCTTTTAAGCATGAGTGTTTGTTCGTGATCAAAGCTTTTAAGTAAGATCAAGGTGTTGTGCTTTGGAAGAGTGTTCTTTTGTTTTCTTTGAAAGAATTGGGGTATTATCATAGTGTGTGATTGAGGGGAGTGAGATGGTGATTTCTCATATCTAGATGTTGATTTCTAGGTAGAAGTTGCATTGGGTAGGTTCAAGTGAGAATTTGTAAACTAGGACTGTTTAGGATTTAAATTATTCTACTAATAATGGATTTCCTTCTTGGCTTTGTATCCTCCAGAGTAGGTGTGTTTGCACCAAACTGGGTTAATAATCCACCATGTTCTTACTACTTTTCTTTATACTTATTTTATCTTGTTATTACTCATATAGTAATTTTGTGACATCGCCTTTGATATCATGTATCTGATACTAGAATTTCAATTGGTATTAGAGCAGGCATCCTGCTCTGTATCTGGATGAGATCTAGGGAAGTTACTTTCTTGTACAATGGACAAGGAGGTGGGGTTTGTGAACAGACCACCCATTCTGGATGAAACTAATTATGATTATTGGAAGCCAATGATGGTTAACTTCTTGAAGTCCTTGGGTAACAAGGCTTGGAAAGTTGTTCTGAAAGGATGAAACATCTTGTTGTTAAGGACAAAGATGTGAATGATACTGCAGAGTTGAAGCCAGAAGAGGACTGGTCTAAAGAAGAAGATAAGTTTACTTTAGGAAATTCTAACGCATTGAATTCCATATTCAATGGAATTGACAAAAACACCTTTAGATTGATAAATACTTGTATTGTTTCCAAAGATGCTTGGGATATTCTCAAAACTACTCATGAAGGTACCTCCAAAATCAAGATGTCAAGACTTCAGCTGCTCACCACAAAATTTGAAAACTTAAGGATGAAAGATGATGAAAGTATTTATGATTTTCTTATACTTGAAATAGATAATGCTTCAAGTGCTCTTGGAGAACCAATGTTTGAAGAAATGTTGGCGATAAAATCTCTCAGATCTCTACTTAAGAGATTTTACATGAAGGTCACACAGCCATAGTAGCATGATGAGATTAGATGAACGTATTGGATCTCTTCAAACTTTTGAGATTGGCATAAGTGACAAATCTGACAAGAAAAACAAAAATATTCCCTTCTCTTCCAACACTGAAGATGGAGTAGAAGACCGTAATTTGAATACTGAGGAAGGTCTATCTAATGCTATAGTTCTTCTTGGGAGATAGTTCAACAAAGTAATGTAAAAGATGGATAGGAAGTCAAGACCAAATGTCAAGAACAACTCATCTGACATCAATAGGTCAAATAATTCTGGTAGAAAGACAAGGGCTGAAGAGAACTCTTCTCAAGGAAAAGGAGTTCAGTGCTATGGATGTGAATGTTATGGGCACATCATATCTGAATGTCCCACGCATCTCAAGAATCAGAAAAAGGGTCTTACTGTGGCTTGGTCAGATGAAGATACTGAAAGTGAATCCGAAGAAGAATCTGCTAAGAATGCTACTGCTCTAACTGGGAGATATTATTCTGATTTCAGTGATGATAATGTCACATATGATGAGCTAGCTACTTTCTATAGGGAACTATGTCTCAAAAATGAAGAAGTCTTCCAACAAGGAGAAGAACAGAAGAAAATCATATCACAAATGGAGAATGAAAAGGAAGAGCACTTGGAAACCATCTTCAAGCTGGAAAATGAGGTAACATTACTAAACTCCCAACTTGATCAAATGACCAAGTCTATCAGAATGTTGAACATTAGTTTAAAGACTTTAGATGATATTCTGCAAATTGGGAAGTTATCTGGAGACGTGATTGGTCTAGGGTTTGACAAAAGAAAAGAATCTGTCTCAAATCTTGCTTCCTCTGAGTTCAAACCAAAAATGTTGCATCAGGTGTCTCAACATCATAAAAGAAGATGTGTTGCCTACATCAGAGGAAATTCCCATAAATGGAGGTGTCATTATTGTGTAAATTTTGGTCACTTGAAGCCCTACTATTTCAAAATCCATGGATATCCTAAGCTTGTTCCTCAACATGTTCTAATTCAGAAACATACCTAAGGTCAGAAAGCAATGGATTCCTAATATTGGTACCAATAACTTGATAGTTCATACCTCTCTCAGAGTGTCAACAAAAGATGAGTGGTATTTTGACAGTGTATGTTCAAGACATATGACAGGAGTCACTAATCTGCTGGTGAATATGAGACGCCATGCTACTAGTTTTGTTAATTTTGGTGATGGAGCCAAAGGTGAAATCAAGGGAATTGGACAATTGAACTGCTAAGAAGTGCCTAGACTTGACAATGTGCTACTTGTAAAAGGGTTGACTGCCCATCTAATTAGCATTAGTCAACTTTGTGACTAAGGACTAAAAGTCAATTTCTCCAAATCCGAATGTCTTGTTATAGATTGGAAATGAGAATTAATCATGAAGGGAGACAGATCTAAGGACAACCGTTATCTATGGGCATCTCAAAAATCAAGTTATGTCTCCTCTTGCTTGTTTGCCTAAGAAGATGAAGTTAAACTCTAGCATCAGAAGCTTGGACATTTGCATTTGAAAGGCATGAATAGAATCATATCAATGGAAGCTATGAGAGGGATTCCTAAGCTCAAGATTTAATAAGGAAAAGTTTATGGAGAATGTCAAGTAGGAAAGCAGACTAAGATGTCACATCAGATGATTCAACATCTTACCACCTCAAGAGTCTTAGAACTTCTTCACATGGATTTGATGGGGCCTATGTAGGTAGAAAGTCTTGGTGGAAAGAAATATGCTTATGTTCTAGTGGATGACTGTTCAAGATACACTTGGATAAACTTCATCAGAGAAAAGTCAGGAGCTTTTAAAGATTTCAGAGAGTTTTGTCAAAAACTTCAAAGAGATAAGGAAAGCAATGTTATTAGAATCAAAAGTGAATGGGAAGGAATTTGAGAATGCCAAGTTTGCTGAATTTTTCTCCTCTAAAGGAATTAGTCATGAATTCTCTCCCATTACTCCCTAGAAAAATAGGATTGTATAACGGAAGAATAGGACTATACAGGAATCTGCTAGAGCCATGATACATGCAAAACAATTACCTTATCATTTCTGGGCTGAAGCAATGAATACTGCTAGCTACATTCACAATAGAGTCACCTTGAGGAAAGGTACTTCAGCTACTTTGTATGAATTATGGAAAGGAAGAAAACCTACTGTGAAATATTTCCACGTCTTTGGAAGCAAATGCTACATCCTGGCAGATCATGAACAAAGAAAAATGTTAGATCCAAAGAGTGATGAAGGAATATTTCTAGGATACTTTACCAACAGTAGATCTTATAGAGTCTACAACTCCAGAACTAAAGTAATGATGGAGTCTATAAATGTTGTTGTTGATGATCAAGACTTGAACAAAGAAACTGATTTTCTGGATGATGTTGACACATTCCAGAATGTAACTCTAGCAGAAAATAAAGACATGGGTATTTATGAACAACCCTCTAGTTTTGAGCCTGAAGATAGTCATACAAATAAAGGTCCCTCCATCAGAATTCAGAAAGATTATCCTAAAGACCTCATCATAGGAGAGTTGGATAAAGGAGTTAATACAAGATCCAGGGAGATAATCTCTAACTCTTGTTTTGTATCAAAGCTAGAGCCAAAGAATGTTAAATAAGCATTAACTGATGAATTATGGATCAATGCTATGCAAGACGAATTAGCTCAATTCAAGAGGAATGAAGTTTGGGATCTTGTCCCAAGGACTAAAGGATCAAATGTGATAGGTACCAAGTGGGTGTATAAGAACAAATCTGATGAACAAGGAATTTTCACAAGGAATAAGGCAAGACTAGTTGCTCAGGGATACACTCAAGTTGAGGGAATTGACTTTGATGAGACCTTTGCTCTAGTTGCCAGAATTGAATCTATTAGATTACTTCTTGGAGTTGCTTGCTCTTGAAATTCAAACTATATTAAATGGATTTCAATAGTGTCTTCTTGAATTGTTACCTGAATGAGGAAGTCTATGTGGAACAACCCAAAGGATTCATTGATCCCAATTTACCTAATCATGTCAATAAGATAAGGAAAACTATATATGGATTAAATAAACTCCAAGAGCTTGGTATGAGATACTTAATGAATTTCTTGTTGAACATGGATACAAAAAAGGTAACATAGACAAATCTCTCTTTGTGAAAGAAGAAGGAAAGAAGCTCATGATTGCTCAAATTTATGTTGATGATATTGTGTTTGGTGGGATGTCTGAGGAGACGGTTCAACATTTTGTTAAACAAATGCAGTCTGAATTTTAGATAAGCCTAGTTGGTAAATTAACTTATTTTCTTGGTCTTTAAGTCAAGCAGATGGAAGACTTTATATTCATATCTCAAAGAAAATATGCCAAGAATATAGTTATGAAGTTTTTAATGGAGAATGATAGTCACAAGAGGACACCTGATCCTACTCATCTGAAGTTGTCTAAAGATTAAAAGGATGTGAATATGGATCAAAATCTCTACAGAAGTATGATTGGAAGATTATTATATCTCACAGCAAGCAGGCCTTAAATTGCATTTACTGTGGGTGTTTGTGATAGGTATCAAGTTGATCCTAAAGTGAGTCACATGGTTCCATATGGTTATGGTATGCTATACTCTCATGGTTCCAATTCTGAGCTAAGTGGTTATTGTGATGATGATTGGGCATGATATGCTGATGATAGAAAAATCACATATGGATGATGCTTCTTTTTGGGAAACAATCTGATATCTTGGTTCAGTAAGAAGTAAAATTGTGTTTCTCTTTCCATAGTTGAGGTTGAATACATAACAGCTGGAAGTAGTTGTTCTCAGTTGATTTGGATGAAGAAAGTGATGACAAAACACAATGTCTCACAAGATGTCATGACATTGTACTATGAAAATTTGAGTGTTATCAACATTTCCAAGAATCCTATTCAACATAGAAGAACCAAGCATATTGATATTCGTCATCATTTCATCAGAGATCTGGTTGAAGAAAAGATTATTATTTTAAAAAAAGTAGCCACTAATTTACAACTGGCTGACATTATCACTAAAGCTTTGGATTCTAATCAATTTGAAAACCTGAGAGGTAAGCTAGGGATTTGCATCAATGACGATCTATAGAAATTAAAGCTGTGTGGGAAAACTAGTCAAGATTTTTCAGTTATCCTACTGAAATTGTTATTCTGTACCGGTTAAAGATGGATGGATCAAAATTGTGAATCCTGATGGTGACATAAAGATCAAGACAAGGAAAGAAAAATTTGTTGATGTTGTTTCTCTTGCTAAGAATAACTTGAAAAATATTGTTGTGTATGATAATGTCTCAAGATATAATATTGAAGATGATGTTGAGAACATTATCCCCGGAGAGAAAGCTTCTTAAAAGAAGACTGGTGATATTGCTTCCAATGTTGATATGGGAAGCTGGTGTGGTTTTTCTCTCTATTGAGTAATATTCCTGTGTTATGGAGCAACTATTGGTGTGGTTGTCATATTATGGTTAAAAGGGAGAGAGTTAGTTAAATCTGCATTATTTCTTCTGTTGTTATATCCAGTTGAGTGGATAAGGAGGGCCGCTGTTCTTATTAGGTGTTGTGTTACTAGGTGTTCTAATATGTGCAACCAGAATGTTGTTTCTTATTTCTTCTACTGCTTTGATCTCTGATGATTGGTTTCTTCTGGTTGTCTGGTGTCGATAATGTTTTTAGCCACAATTTGCCAAAGGGGGAGATTGAAGGTTCTTGGTTGGGCTGCATATGTAGAAAAACATTATCATTTGTCTTGATGTCTTGTAAGATGTCCTTGACATGCTTGAAGATCTTCTGGTGTGTAGTGCTTTTGTGTTGTCAGATCAGATGTTGTAACATTTATCTTGACAGTTATGGAATTTTCTAAATACAAAAAGTTTTGATTTAATTTCTATATATTTTTAGTAGGTATTTGGTCTTTTGATTTGCTTCAAGATGTGCGAAAATCAAGGGAGTGTTGCTATCAAAAACAGAAACTGCTATGCATTAGTTTTTAGAGATTATTGAAGATCTTTTCTTGCTTGATTCATGTGATCTTTTTGAGGAAGTTTCTGATCAGATACAGGCCCATTCAGAATACTATATTATTGGATGTTTAAACTAATTACTGACGACAAAATATTGTGTAAAGCAAAGTGCTTTTGAGTGCTAGGGTTTTTTCTTGTTGGGTGTGTTTTTCTGAGCCATTCATACATCACCTAGATGTTTGAATTGGACTGATTTTTGAGTTGTAATTTTGTCAACTCTAATCTCTTAAGCATGAGTATTTGTTCTTGATCAAAGCTTTTAAGCAAGATCAAGGTGTTGTGCTTTGGAAGAGTGTTCTTCTGTTTTCTTTGAAATAATTGGTTGATTACCACAATGTGTGATTGGGGGGAGTGAGATGGTGATTTATCATATCTAGATGTTGATTTCTAGGTAGAAGTTGCACTGGGTAGGTTCAAGTGAGAAGTTGTAAACTGGGACTGTTTAGGCTTTGAATTGTTCTACTAATAGTGGATTTGCTTCATGGGTTAACAATTCATTGTGTTTTTACTGCTTTTCTTTATACTGCTTTTATCTTGTTATTACTCAGATAATAATGTCATGACACCGCCTTCGACATCACATATCTGATACCAGAATTTCACATATGAATCAGTTGGGGAAATGACAAACTTCCAAATTTGTTGAGAAAAGAGTCTGGAAAAACTTTGTTGAGAAAGCTCTGCTAGGAAATGGAGACCAAACAGGCTCTCTGCCGGGGAAAAATCCTCATAAAAAAACTTCTTCTGCCGAGGAAAAAAACGAATCTCTGCTCGGATATAATACACAACCATAAAATTTTCGTTGGGAACAATCACATATCTTGACCTTGTTATGGGAGAATACATCCAAACATACTGACTCTGGTGGGGATTGGTAATCATCTGTTGGGGATGATGTATCCACATACTCTCTTGGGGAAAGTAATCTACTCTACTATGGATAAGCAACAACATGTTGGGGATGAAACGTCACCAAACTCTGATTGGGGACAACTTTCTGCTTCAACGGTTATTGCAAGTAAACATCAATACTTGCAATCATGACACCAAGTAAATTCTTCGGGTTACTGCACGGTATTTGTATTCACCACCCAAGGTACTCAACCATCTAAGAAATTTTTAATCGTTTTCCACATGTGTATGCAAAGCTTCAATTCCAAATGCAATGTTTAAAAAATAGGACGTTTTTGCAAACAAAACAATAAAGGAAAAATAGTTAAGAAAGCTATTTAATTGAAATGTAACTTTTATTGATTGAAATGGCTTGTAAATAGGCATTTATAGAAGGAAGCAATCCCTATGAAGAGGTAATTGCAAAGCAAAAAAGAAACTGCACTAGTGGCAATGAGGAAATGGATTTCCAATGAGTTTCAATTCTGCTATGACTCGTATATCTTCAAGACTCTCCCAGTACTTTTCTTTCTGAGGAGGATGATTGGACTGATTCTATCCTTCGAAAGTTCCCAATTGAAGTGTCGTAAAGTGACATGACAGATTGAACATAGACCACAAACTTTTGCCTTAATCCCTAACGTTTGCCTGGATCGCCCTTTTCGGCTTTTCAATCCACCAGGATCCCCATTTTTTCCTAAGTTGCCTTTTCAGGTTTTCAACTTACCGGGTGTACATTTTCTCTTTTTATTCCTTATTTTTGCCCGAACCTTTTTTTGATGGTTCGGCAAGATGCCTTTTTTTGCCTGTACTCTTCTTTTTATTGTCCGATGGATCTATTTATGTGAAGTATTTTTTAATTGTGCTAGTGTTCACAGGGGACAATAAATCTTCACCGTCCATTGTGGATGACATCAAGGGTCTGCCAGAGAAAACCCTTTTTCACCATGAATGATCCTTCATAATTAGGAGTCCATTTGCCCCTGTGATCTGTCTGAGGAGGTAGAATTTTCTTCAACACTAAATGACTAATCTAGAAACATCGAGGATGCACCTTCTGATTGAATTCCTTTTTCATTCTCCTTTAATACATATTCCCATGACAAATGGCTTCCATTCTTTTATCCTCAATAAGGCTCAACTCATTAAACCTTTTGCTAACCCAGTTAGCTTCATCAAGCTTCACATCCATCAAAACCTTCAAGGAAATAATCTCTACATCCACTAACAGGATAGCTTTCGTGCCATACACGAGAGAGAAAGGAGTTTTCCCAGTTGATGTACTTACTGAAGTATGGTACCCATGCAAAGAGAAAAAAAACAACTCATGCCAGTCCTTATACGTCACAACCATTTTCCGCATAATCTTTTTAATATTCTTGTTTATTTCCTCAACAACACCATTCATCTTCGAACGATAAGGAGAAGAATTATGATGTTCAATATTAAAGCCCAGTCAAAGCTCCTACAACATCTTGTTATTCAAATTTGAACCATTGTCAGTAATGATTCTCTCAGGAATTCCATAACGATAGATGATTTCCTCTTGATGAAGCGGGCAACCACCTATTTAGTGACATTAGCATAGGAGGCTGCTTACACTCACTTGGTGAAATAGTCAATAGTCACAAGGATGAAACAATGTCTGTTGGAAGTAATTGTCTCAATCTTACCAATCATATCAATTCCCTACATTGCAAAAGGCCACAGAGAAGTCATAACATTCAAAGGAGATGGCAACATGTGCACCTTATCCGCAAAAATCTGGCACTTATGGAATTTCCCCGTGAACTTGAAACAATTCGCATCCATAGTCATCAAATAATTTCCTGCTTGTGGCATCTTCTTAGCCATAGCATGCCCACCAATATGAGTACCAAAAATCCCTTCAACATTTCTTGTATTAACAGTTCTGCCTCGTGTCTATCCACGCATCTGAGTAAAACCGTGTCAAAGTTTCTCTTGTACAAAACATCTTCATTTGGAAAGAAATTACTGACTAACCTCAGAGTTTTCTTATCATTATTAGATGCCTCAAGTGGGTACTTATGGTTCTTGAGAAAACATATAATATCATGATACCATAGCTTTTCATCGACAACTACCTCTATTGTGAACACAGGTGCGGGCCTATCAAGGCGTGAGACATCGATCTTAGGAGTATGATTCCACCAATTTATCTTGATCATAGAAGAAAAAATGGCCAAAGCATCTGCCAATTGATTCTCCTCACGAGGTATATGACGTGTAACACCCATCTAACCCCACGAAATAAAACACAATAATTACTTAAGTAATTCATAGTACATCTCAGAAAGGTGTCACATTTTCTTCATTTAACGCCTCAACAACAATCTTGCTCCGTAACACAAGTTTTCAAAACTTTTAAAAAATCACTTCTTTTATAAATCAATAATCAAAATAAACTTTGCAGCAGAATCATAACTTCAGAATAACTTCATTTTTTTATCAAATCATCAAGACCTTAGGTCATTGTCAACAATCATCATTAACTAAAAATCAACATCTAGTAACTCATAAAATTCATCATAACAGGCAACATAATATTCACTTAACCGTGTGTCCCACCCGACGTTACATCTATCAGAGCAATGTCGCCACACCTAACTAAATAAACTACGGAAAGCAATACTTCAAGCTACCTCCATGCACCATGCTTATTCTTGAGTATCTACAGGATGGCATAATAGACCATCACCAAAGGCAGACAGGGTGAGTAATAACGAATCAATATAAATGACAAAAAGTAAAGATAATCATGCAACATCCATCATATAGAAATACATCATAATTCTCACCCATCACATCCTAAACTCATCAAACATCTAACTCAACGCATATGCATCATGCTATGCCACCAAGAATGATATGCAACATCATAAATGCATGTGGTACCGATTTCAACATGTGATGGACATTGGGATATCTACCCTCCACAAGAGAGCACAACATAAATAACATAAACAACACCACCCCAATCCACACAATGGGAATGAAGCCTCCATCATCATAAATATTCCATGAATGCAATGATGCAACAACATCAACATAATCAACACTATCAACACTTGCATCAAAATTCATGTAAATATTCATCATACTCTTCATATGACATCTATACATCAGTCATGTAACCTATCAACATATACTCATCATCACATAGAAATCATAAACATCATATCATAGATTCACAACTCCATGTCACACCAAATCATCATAATTCATTTGATCGTCATGTTCATCACATAGTAAGTATAAACATCGAAGTATTCACATCATCTATTTATTTTGTCATAGCATCATTATAGTATCATCATTCACATAACTCATACCGTCATAAGCAATCAACACATACTCATCATATTAAGTTCAACATATAATTAACTTACATCTTAACTTCATTTTCATCTTAAAATGATCAATAAAAAGTCAACATAAATCATAGCAACAAGTATAATACATCAATACATCAATATATCATGTCTACACCTCATTAGATAATTTTCTGTAATTAAATCATAAATTTTTTAATTCCAGGTCTCGCTAAGCGACCCCCTTATATTCTAAGCGGCCTCCTCTCGGTTTGGGGAAAATTCATATTTTTAACTGCTCGCTAAGCGAACAAGCCAGATTTGACAGAAAAACCATGCGATGATAGCAAAACTCATGCTACGATTTTTCACTAAAAAATCATCCTTTCACCATTTTTAATCACAAATTTCAGTATAGAACCTATAAATAATACACATACATCATTTACAACGCACAACACACATCAATTCATCAATAATCCCTCAAAATCTACTCATCAAATCCTAGGTTTATCCATAAAACCCCAACAATCCCCATGACCTAAACTCTACATCAAAAACATTGAAAAGCGATACTCCCCATACCTTAAAATGTCGCTTCTTATTGTTTCTCTTCAAAATTTCGCCGAAGATTCTTCAAGCCCTAGCCTCCTTTCATTGTTCCTCATAGTTTCTTCTCTTCTCCTTCAAAACAATCGTGAAAACTGATCGTATCCCAAAATCCTCAACTTCCTTTTGTCAGTCTTACCCCTAGGACCCCAAATATGCCTTCCCTATTCTACCCTTACTAATTCTCCACAAAAGACCATTATACCCTTCATACCTCTAATTCTCCTTATTTTAATTAATAAATAATAATTTGAATAATATCATATAATTATTCTTACTATTAGTATTATTAAAATAATCTCACCATAATGCATCGTGCCACATAACCAAATATCGTCAAAAATCACCTTATATCCTCAAATAAGCAACAATTAATCATAATCAAAATTGGGGTGTTACAACTCTCCCCCACTTAAAGAATTTTTGCCCTCGAAAATTGCCCGAAGAAAACTGAGTCGGATACAACTCCCTCATTGGATCTTCATGTCCCTAAGTACAACACACCGGCTATCAACAAATCATCCAAGTACTTAATACTCCTCCCTGTCTGACCACCCATCTGCATATGCTAAGCAGAACTCCTCCTTAACTCAGTGCCTAAAGCACCCAACCAACCTTCCCAAAACCTCGACGAAAATCTAGGATCTCTATCCCAAGTAACTTCATGGTTTCCTCAATGTAAATCCCAACTAATTTCCGCACAGAATAATTAATTCTCATCGGTAAGAAATGAGCCGAATTAGTTAATCCATCTACGATCACCCGAATTGAATCATTCCCCTTTATCATCTTCAACAAACCTGACCCAAAATCCATAGAAATACTATCACATTTCCATTATAGAATATTCAATGTTCGCATCAGACCCAAAGGCCTCTGATGTTCCATCTTCAATCTTTGGCAAATCAAACACGCATACACAAACTCAACAATATCCTTCCTTATAACCGACCACCAAATAACTTCTACAAATCCTAATACATCTTAGTAGCACTAGGATGAATGCTCAATATACTTTGATGTTCTCCCTATAAAATACTCTTCTAAATTTCTGATACATATGGAATACACACTCTATCACAAAACCTCATCACATCATTCTCATCAATTTGGAATTCACATCCGTTACCCTAGTTAATCATGGTCAGCTGATCCACCAACTTCAAATCAAATTGTTATCCGTCTCGAATTTCTTCCATAATATCATTAGTCAGTTTCAACATTCCCAGCTACATACTATTAGAGGTCGTCTCACACACTAAGCCCATACCTTTGAACTGCTCAATCATTTCAAGTTCTCTCACCTTAAGCATCGACATATGCAATATCTTCCGCCTCCAAGCATATTCAAACATATTTGCTTTATCTGAATGGTAACTCAAGTCAAATTGAAATTCTTCAACAATTCCATATGTCTCCTTCGTCTCATATTCAACTCTTTCTAATCAATAAGTGCTTCAAACTCTTATAATCGCTGAACACCTTAATTCTGGATCCAAAAAGATAGTGTCGCCAAATCTTCAACACAAACACCACGACTTCCAATTGTAAATCATGGGTAGGATAATCCCTTCATGAACTCTTAATTTTCTAGAAGCATTAGCAACCACTTGACTATTCTGTATCAACACTCCACCAAGATCCATCTTCGAAGCATCAGAATAAACCATACAAGACTCACTCAGATTAGGAAAAATCAATATCGGAGCACTCGCTAACTCCTTCTTTATCTCCATAACACTTTATTCACATGCAAAATCCCACTCATACGCTTGACCCTCCCGAGTCAACTAATTTAACAGTAATGCTGACTTAGAAAAACCTTCAATAAACCTACGGTAACAACTTACTAATCCCATAAAGCTTCTTATTCCAATGACAGACTTCAGAGTCTCTCACTACAACACAAAATCAATCTTAGAAAGATCAACAATTATTTCACCATTAGAAATCACTTGACCAAGGAAACTTACTGCCTATAACCAGAACTCACAATTTGATAATTTGGCATGCAACTTCCTTTATCTCAAAACTTGCAACACAATTCGCAATGGTGTTGCGTGTTCTCCTTCAGACTTAGAATATGTCAAAATATCACCAACAAAGACCACCACAAAATTACTCTCTAATACTCATGAAAAGTACGATTCATATACTCCACGAACACACCAGGTATATTGGATACACCAAACAACATCATAGTGTCCTCATGGTGACCGTACCTCGTCCTGATAACTGTCTTCGAAATATCCTTAACTCCTCATTTTATCACCAAATAGACTATCCCATTATCATTTATAATCACTTAATTTACATCACAACAACAACATTAACAAATCACCACAATAGGATTTAATAATCAACATCATGTTTATTAAAACACTCTTATAACTCAACCATAATGTAGTTCATCACTTACATCACTAACTAACTGTCATATCACACGCTAACATATAACACAAGTTACAACAGCACCACATCATTAAAAAACATATACATGCATGGTTCCACTCAATTTCATCAATTAAAACACATTTTTCAGTCATGTAACCCACTAAGCAAGATCCTACCCGCGCTAAGCGCATTCGCTTCTGTCTTGAAGGGTAACTTTTCCTCCAGACCACGCTAAGCGCTCTCTGCAATTTTAGTAGAAAATCCTTGATATCACATGGGAACACATCCAAAACTAACACACCTTAGATAAATCACCAACCACTTTATTTCCTTATGCCTTCAAAGAAACTCACGTCGTAAACACTTTCGCACCATCTTTCATAAACTTAACCACTTGCTTAACGGAACAAACAACTCTCCACCTTCGTCGAACTTAGATTCATGCTCTGGAGAAAAGTCACAAATATCTTCAAGAAAACATCTGGAATTACACCACACTGACATATCACTAGCCGTCACATTGCTCTCTATGCCCCGAGAAGCAAATATCCATAATACCTGATCGTTCTCCCTCAAGACCTTCCAACTTAACCGACAGACACGAAGCTCAAACTTTCTTCATCATCAAATTTAATAATCTGCATCGAATCATCAAAACCATTTGTAAGCACTCAATTTAACTCCATTCTACTTCACCGTACACACCATCTAAGCCGGAAAGACACGTCTATTCCATCCAACACGATTTTGTCTATTATCAACAAGAGATTAAGGGTAATCAATTCCTCAATTTGTCAATAGATAGCCCAAAATCATGATAGGGCATAAACCATGCCCGCCAAACTCCAATAACATTCTTGGCAATATTGTGCACTAAGTCACCTCATATGCAATTCATTAGTTGACTCAAGCCTTACCTCTGCATTCCCTCCGAAATCCAGAAAAACACCGTCCTAGCAACATTTGCACTCCTGCAATCTAATACACACTGAGCCAACACTCCACATCCAAAACATCTCAGAGAAGTAATATATTCTCCCCCACTTGTTTCAAATCAACACCTGGAGACAAACTGTTAGAAAACAAGTAAGTACCGACAGTGTTTCACACGCTTGTCGCGTACTAAGGAACAAAAATCATTAGACAACCTGGACGGATGGACCGACCAACTCTAATACCACTAATGTAACACCCTTCTAACCCCCACAAAATAAAACACAATAATCACTTAAGTAATTCAGATTACATCTCATAAAGGTGTCACATTTCCTTTATTTAACATCTCAACAATAATCTTGCTCCGTAACACGGGTTTTTAAAACATTTAAAATATCGCTTCTTTTATAAATCAATAATCAAATTGAACTTTTCAGCGGAATCCTTACTTTAGAATAACTTCATTTTATTCATCAAAAGATCAAGACCTTATGTCATTATCAACAATCATCATTAACTAAAAATCAACATCTAGTAACTCATAAAATTCATCCTAACAGACAATATAATATTCACTTAAGCGTGTGTCCCACCCGATGTTACATCTACCATAACAATGTCACCACACCTAACTAAATAAACTACAAAAAGCAATACTTCAAGCTACATCCATGCACCATGCTTATTCTTAAGTATCTTCAGGATGACATAATATACCATCACCAAAGGCAGGAAAGGTGAGTAATCACAAATCAATATAAATGACATAAACTAAAGATAATCATGCAACATCCATCATATAGAAATACATCATAATTCTCACCCATCACATCCTAAACTCATCAAACATCTACTTAACACATATGCATCATGTTATGCCACCAAGAATGAGATACAACTTCATAAATGCATGTGGTACCGATTTCAACATGTGATGGACATTGGGCCATCTACCCTCCACAAGGGAGCACATCATAAACAACAACACCCCAATCCACACAATGAGATTAAAGTCTCCATCATCATAAGTATGCATGAATGCAACGATGCAACAACATCAACATAATCAACACTTGCATCATCATTCATGTAAATATTCATCATACTCTTCATACAACATCTATACATCACTCATATAATCTATCAACATATACTCACCATCACATAGAAATCATAAACATCATATTATAGAATCACAACTCCATGTCCCACCAAATCATCATAATTCATTTGATCATCATGTTCATCGTATAGTGAGTATAAACATCAAAATATTCACATCATCTATTTATTCTGTCTTAGCATCATTATAGTATCATCATTCACATAACTCATACCATCATAAGCAATCAACAAATACTTTTCATATTAAGTTCAACATATAATTACTTACGTCTTAACTTCAATTTTATCATAAAATGATCACTAAAACATCAACATAAATCATGGTAACAAGTATAATACATCACTACATCAATACATCATGTCTACACCTTTTTAGATAATTTTTACAATTAAATCATTAATTTTTCACTTTTAGGTCTCGCTAAGAGACCCCACTTGTTCGCTAAGCAGCCTCCTCCCGGGTTGGGGAAAATTCATATTTTTAACTGCTTGCTAAGCGGGCAAGGCAGATTTGACAGAAAAACCCTGCGATGACAGCAAAACTCCTGCTACGATTTTTCACTCAAAAAGCATCCTTTCACCATTTTTAATCACAAATTTCAGTATAGAACCTATAAATAATACACATATGTCATTTACAACGCACACCACACATGAATTCATCAATAATCCCTCAAAATCTACTCATAAAATCCTAGGTTTTTCCATAAAACCCCAACTATCCCCATTACCTAAACTCTACATCAAGAACATTGAAAAGTGATACTCCACATACCTTAAAATGTTGCTTTTTACAGTTTCTCTTCAAAATTTCGCCGAAGATTCTTCAAGCCCTAGACTCCTCTTCTTGTTCCTCGGAGTTTCTTCTCTTCTCCTTCAAACACGATCGTGAAAACTGATCGTATCCCAAACCCTCAACTTCCTTTTGTCAGTCTAACCCCTAAGACCCCAAATATGCCTTCCCCATTCTATCCTTACTAATTCTCCACAAAAGACCATTATACCCTTCATACCTCTAATTTTCCTTATTTTAATTAACAAATAATAATTTGAATAATATCATATAATTATTCTTACAATTAATATTATTAAAATAATCTCACCATAATGCATCGGGCCATATAACCATATATCATCAAAAATCACTTTATAACCTCAAATAAGCAACAATCAATCATAATCAAATTTGGGGTGTTATATGACGAAACTTCATTATGTTGAAAAAGGTCAGATTCCTCCTTGTATAGTCACGATAATGGATCAAATTAGGCTGACGGGTTTCCCACTCTCCTTTAATCTGATTTGTAAATTTATTGCGAATGTAAGAGATAACGTGTTCTTTTTTACCCGTCTCATCTTGTTGACCGAGTACACAACCCATAGAATTCTCGATCACAGTCAAATATAAAATCAATGGTCTTCTAGGAACCGGAGGCATAAGAATCAGAGGCTCTTGCAAATATTATTTTATTCTTTCGAAAGCTCTTTGGCAATCGTTATTCCACCTGACAGCCTGATCTTTTCTCAGTAATTTGAATATTGGTTCACATGTGGCAGTTAGATGAGATATGAACCAAGCAATGTAATTCAATCTCCCCAAGAACCCACATGCTTCTTTTTCTGTTATAGGCACAAGCATTTCTCGTATTGCTTTTACCTTTGCAGGATCCACCTCAATACCTCGTTCACTAATAATAAAACCCAATAGCTTACCAGATCTCACCCCGAAAGTGAACTTATTTGGATTCAACCTTAACCTAAACTTTCGTAACCTCTCAAACAACTTTGGTAGATTGATTAAATGCTCATCCTCAGTCTGTGACTTCACAATCATGTCATCAAACATATACCTCGACCTCATGTGAATCATATCATGAAAGAGAGTTACCATAACCCTTTGATAAGTTTCCCCAACATTTTTCAAACTGAAATGCATGACCTTGTAACATAAGGTACCCCATGGGGTGATAAAGGTAGTTTTCTCCATATCCTCCGGTGCCATCTTAATTTGATTATACCTCGAGAAATCGTCCATGAAAGAAAACACTGAAAATTGGGCTGTGATATCCACCAAAACATCAATATGGGGAAGCGGGAAATCGTCTTTTGGAATTGCTCTATTTAAATCCCAATAATCAACACACATCCGGACCTTGCCATATTTATTAGGTACCGACTCAATATTAGCAACCCATGGTGGATAACTAGTCACAACTAAGAAACATGTGGCGAATTGTTTATGAACTTCCTCTTTGATCTTAACAGCCATGTTTGGTCTAGTTCTTTTGAGCTTCTACTTGACCGAAGGAAAATCCTCTCTGAGAGGAAAACAATGCACAATAATATATGTGTCAAGCCCAAACATGTCTTCATTTGACCAGGAAAATATATCAACAAATTTTCTCAGTATCTCTATCAACCTACTCTTCACCCCTTCTTCTAAGGCAACCCATATCTTGACTTCTTTCCTCATATCCTCGGTGCCCAAATTAATTACCTTCATTGACTCTCCATATTGTTGAATAACCCTCTCCTCTTGTTTCAACAATCTAGCCAACTCTTCTGGAAGTTCACAATCTTCCTCAACCTTGTCTTTAGCATGGTAAATTTGTAAGTATACGAGTGGGCCTAAGGGGGGGGGGGGGGTGAATTAGGTTCTTAGATATTTTTCCGGAGTTTTATCGATGGTTGAATAATTTTTGATTATTATTCTAAGTTAAAATGCGGTAAAGCGGAAAAGTAAAGTGGACACGACGATATATAGTGGTTCCCCTCACAATCCGAGAGTACTCCACCCCCTTTCAACACGAAAGAGAATTTACTATAGTTTTGGACAATACAAGACTCTTCCTAGTCTTTCTATACAAGTCACTAAACTATACTCACCAAGATCAATCCTCTTGGAATTTTCCACTGTGTCTTATTGAGAACAATCCTCTCAATAAAAGACTTCTTGTATCCACAATCCGAATAACAAGAAAAACAATAATTCTGAATTTTTATAAGATAGAAAGTTAAAACTTTGATTCTTTATCAATATAACAATTGATCTTCTCTTTCACCAACAATCATTCACAATGACATAAAGTATTAGATAGGTCAAGAATTTTCTTATTATATGATATGAAGTAAAGCAGAAAAATTCTTGTTAAAAGTTTAAGAGTTTTTGTGAATTTTTTACCATGAAAATATTTTTGAAAGAGGTGAAAAATGATTTGAAAAAGTTTAGAATTTATATGCACATAACACCCTTATGAAACAATGTAATAACAGTAAAAATTTCATGAACAAATGCCAATGCATCATGAAAAGGTTCTATGAAAAGATACATGAAGAGGTGTTATGAAAAATAATGATTTTTCAAATCTGTACAGGTTGCAATCGATTTCACTATAATGCAAATCGATTGCACATGCCAATGTTAACCAATTTTTCAAAATTTTGCAGCATGCAATCGATTGCATCATGATGTAAATCGATTGCACTTAGTTAAAAAATGAAAAATGCTTTAAAACAGCAGATGTAAATCAATTGCATATAAATGTAAATCGATTTACATATCCTTAACTTTGAAAAATGCAAATTTGAAACATGCCAAGGTTAAGAAAAACTTATGCAATGATGTTAGTTCTTGATTGAGCATCTAAGACTTTAATGTTTGTGTATAATTGTTAATATACCTTCATGAAACATCTTCTTGAAATCTAAGTCTTGAACATGATGCTTTAATCTTGAAAATCATCTTTTCCTTCTTATCATATTGTAACTAAGAGATTTGTCTTCATCAAAACAAGTGTTGACCATGGAGAAGCTTGACTTCCCATTCTCCCCATTTTTGATGATGACAAACAATCTCCTTAGATGCTTTTAAAATTTCCGGAATACTTCTCCCCCTAAGATGTATATCTCCCCCTTTGTATGTGAATCGGAGCTTTGTACCTTTAAGAAATTCAATACAAGGAAATATACAAGCATAACACCTTTCTCCCCCTTTGACTTTATCAAAAAGAAGGGAAATATGGGTGAACATAATGAAAGCCTGATCAATGCATTTTGGTGCACATTCCTACATGATTGCACTTAGGCATTTCTTTAGTTTTCTTTGTTTATTTTTATATTTTAATTTGTTTTTCTAATTTATTTTATTTTTGGTTTAATGTGATTTTCGTACTTAATTTTCAGCTTTAACAGCTTTTACGGAAATGACCATAACCGGAGTTCCAGGAATCTGATTGAGGCGTTCTACCAGTCGATAGAAAGCTAAGAGAGACAGAGAGCTACAAATTTCGTGTTGGAGTCAAAGTCAGATTCAGAGTCATATTTTCCAGAATTTCGTTTGAAACTGCTGCAATAGTTTTATTCAATTTCGGGTCATTTAGAATTGGGCCTGGGTATTGTATTTGACCCAGTTGGGTTGTAAACGGATTTTTAGGTTTCCTATTTAATATAGTAGCCGCGGCTGCTCTTGGACACTCTCCTATTCACGATTTTATTTTTCTTATGCTTGAAAGAACGATGGAGAATTAATCACCTTTGAGTCAATCTATTGTAATTCAGGTTCCAACACTTTAGATTATTATAATGTTAACTTTAATTTAATTTCTTTCAATGATATTTTGTGTTCTTGTATGCTTAATTCAATTGCATCAAATATATTGATTTGATTTGGTTAATTGTATGATCCTAACATAGACACGGTACGTTTGCTTAATTCGTTTTGTGTTTGATCAATCATGTTTGCTTAATTCATGAAATTTTATCCTGTTTGCTTAATTCAGACAATAGGATCGTTAATCTTACAAACCTCATCGCGCTTGTCATTGAGTTTGTATCCATATAGAAATGAATAATCCACTTAGGGTATTATAATTATAATAATCGATGATAGTAGGAACTGAATCGGTAGATTGACTTATTCCATAATCACGTATTTTAATCACTTAATTGTTCTGTTTTTTTATCAACCTTAAAACAAACCCCCCTAATTTGGAATTCGGTTACCTTCGATTAATAACAATATAAGAATCCTTGTGAAACAATTCGAGTCATTGTCGCTATACTACGTTTTAAAAAATTACTCGTTTTGATCCGTGCACGACACGCGAATCAAATTTCTCAATGGATGGTTTGTTCTGGGAAGTCGGGGTGTCGAGAGCTTCATTGAGATGAACAACTTCATTTGCAACCTCATTTGCAGTAAGAATATCAACTTGCAAAGCAACCTCAACTTCAGCACAAGCAGATCAAATTTTAGTATCAGCACAAACAAGAAATAAGGAAACTAGAAATAACTTATCATAGATTAAAAGCTTGAAGTGCATACATAGCATAAGTGCAAAATTTTACATCATAAAGAAACATAACGAAACATAAGGAAACATAAAGAAACATAAATTAGACATTACAACCATTAAGCATTAAAGACTACATAAAGAGAGCATCAAAGCAAAGAACATGAAAACATTTTTAAAACAGATCCATATTGGGGTCAAAAGGGTCTTGGTTAGGAAAATGTTGGTTGAGAGGTGGTTGACGAGGTGGAGGGGTAGCCGGGTTGGATGGATCATAAGGTGGTATGTAGAGATAGGAATAAATGTATGAGAATTGTTGGTTGACATCATGCTGAAAGTTTGAAATCCTTGTGTTGACAGATGCATTGACAGCATTGTAGCGGTCATGGATGTTGTTGTTCATGTTGGAGAATTGTTGTGTCATGAAATCCAAAAGATCTTGGTTAGAAGGACCATTCACACCATGAGAAGTTGGAACCTCTTCATTAAGGGGGTTTTGTTGTTCATTATCCTCTTGTTCTCCACCATCATCACCAAGATAAGTGATAGTATCGGATTTCCGATTATAATAGACTCCCATTCTTCTATCCAAATTTCTAATGGAAATCTTGTGAGAAGGTGTATCCATCAAAAGACATTCAAAACCATCAACTTGAATCTCAAAATGTTGCAAAATCCGGGTGATGAACCATGCATAGGGAAGAACTTTTGATCTCTCGGAATGGGACATCATGTGATGCAGAATCATCCGAGCCCAATTAACTTCAATATTGTTCTTGATAGCATAGAGGGCCTGCATTTCCGTATCATTAACAGAACAATAGTTACCACTTTTTGGAAACACAACATAGGCAAGGAAGTAGTGAAGCATGCAATCATCAATATAGAAATTTTCAGCCGACCAAGAACTACGAGAGGGTTCAATACCACCTAGAGACTTCACTCTATATTCATAAAATTCTATTTTGGTCATCCTACCGATTTTGTAGAAAAAATATCTCTTCTTATAATCATTCCATTTTTCATCTTCAGGATCATATAGGAGACTACCGGATGAAGGTACCCCTAAGATTGTTCGAAGAAGTCTTTAGTTCAAGATAAGTCTTTTTCCTAAAATATAAGTAACAAACTTTCCTTCTTCTGTACACATATTGCAGTAAAATAGCCTAACAAGATCCGGGTAATATGGTCCAGAGGAAGCAATAGCAGTCCCTAAGTTTATGTTGTCTAAAGTAGTTTGAAAAGTAAAGCAATTTTCAGAAAAGGAAGAAAGATCATCATACTTGGGTGTTTGAACAATCTTTCTTTGGAAGAACTTTTCAAACTTCTCAATTTTCTCATTGGATAATCCTTCATAAAGTGGAGTGTTGGATGATGAGGGGGACTTTCCCTTTCCTTTTTCCACAGCAGAGGCCTTTCTTTTGGTCCTTGATGCCATGGATGAGAGTTGGTGAGAAATGGGGAAGTTTAGTGAAAAGAATGAAGTTTTGGTATTTTTTGTGTAGGTTAAAAGGGGAAAACGAAAATTTATAGTGAAATGGAGAAAAAACAGAATTTTTAAGGATATAAAATTATGGGAATTTGGTGAGAGGAGTTATTGTGAGTTATTTGGGTGGTTAAGAGAATTTGAAAGGTGAGTTAATGAGTCAAACTAGGGAATCTTGTAGGTTAAGGGCTAAGAGGGAACAAAATCTGAAAAGTTGGTCTAGGAAATGATGTGAATTGATGGGTAAGAGTTTATGACACCATGGACCAAAGTAAATAGGAGGGAATAAAAAAAAAATCAAAAAGTTCCAGACTGCAATCGATTTGCATCAGCATGCAAACGATTGCACTATATAAAAATTACGTGAAAAAGACATTTTTTGCAGACTGCAATCGATTTGCAGCAGCATGCAATCGATTGCACTAAACCCAGTTTTGAAAAATACATAAAAAATACATACTGCAATTGATTGCAGTAGTGCTGAAATTGATTGCAACATCAAAAAACTTGCTGAAACTGAAAATTAAACGTTTTAAAACATAACTTATACATATTTAATGAATAATAAACATATATGACACATATAAGAAGAGAGTAGAAGCAGAAACACATTGAAATATTTTGGTTAAACAAAAGAAGAATGAATTTTGTGCACCTTTGTTAATGGATGATCTATATATCTTTTTCATCTAAGATTCCAAGTTCTCTTCTAATATTGTAAAAAGATTCTCTTGCAAGCGGTTTTGTAAAAATGTCCGCTAATTGATTATGCATATCCACGAAGGTAACATCTATGTCTCCGTTAAGTACGTGATCACGAAGGAAATGGTGTCAAATGTCTATGTGCTTTGTTCTTGAATGCATGACCGGGTTCTTTGTGATGTTGATGGCACTTGTGTTGTCGCATCGAAGAGGGATGCAACCTAAATCTACGCCATAATCAAGAAGTTGTGACATCTTGTATCGATGTGGGTGTTTCCTTTTTCCTGAAATGTCTATTCTTTTTAGCATAAGAGGAATTTTTATTTTTATTAAAGAACTTACCAAGCTTCTTTACAAGAAGCATAAAATTCTCATCTTCGGTGGTCTCGTCATCTTTGTCATCTTTTGTATCAACCTTCAAGGCAATCCCTTTGGACTTCTTTTCTTGACTTTCGTGCTTCTCGAGCCTTCCAAGTTCCAATTCGTGTTCTTGAAGTTTTCCAAATAGAGACGCGGATGTCATCGTTGAGAGACTCTTCTTTTTTGAAATAGCGGTCACCTTCGGTTGCCATTCTCTTGTTAAGGATCTTAGGACTTTGAGATTGAGATCATCATTTGTAAATGTTTTTCCAAGAGCAATCAAATGGTTTGTATGATGAACGAATCTCTTTTGTAATGCAACTATAGATTCACCGGGCTGCATGCGGAACATCTCATATTCTTGACTTAGTGTGTTTAGCCTCGATCTCTTCACTTAGGTGGTTCCTTCATGTGTTTCTACCAAGGTGTCCCAAATTTCCTTTGTCGATTTACATTGAGATATGCGAAAGAACTCATCCATACTAAGAGCGCTTTGGAGTATGTTGGTTGCCTTCTTCTCATTTAGAATCTTTTTCTTATCATCTTCGTCATAAGTGTTTTTCAATTTCACTGTTCCAATGCCATTGATAACATTCATCGGATTATGTGCTTTCATTCTGATTTTCCAGAAATCAAAATATTCTCCGGAGAAGAGTGGGGATTTGTTGCTACTTCCACCGTCTTTGAAAACCGGATGTGTGCTTGCGGAAGCCATGCTGGATCACTAGGAACAATTGTAAGTATACGAGTGCACCTAAGAGGGGGGGGGTGAATTAGGTTCTTAGATATTTTTCCGGAGTTTTATCGATGGTTGAATAATTTTTTATTATTGTTCTAAGTTAAAATGCGGTAAAGCGGAAAAGTAAAGTGGACACGGCGATATATAGTGGTTCCCCTCACAATCCGAGAGTACTCCACTCCCCATTCAACACGAAAGAGAATTTACTATAGTTTTGGACAATACAAGACTCTTCCTAGTCTTTCTATACAAGTCACTAAATTATACTCACCAAGATCAATCCTCTTGGAATTTTCCACTATGTCTTATTGAGAACAATCCTCTCAATAAAAGACTTCTTGTATCCATAATCTGGATAACAAGAAAAACAATAATTCTGAATTTTTATAAGATAAAAAGTTGAAGCTTTGATTCTTTATCAATATAACAATTGATCTTCTCTTTCACCAACAATAATTCACAATGACATAAAGTATTAGATAGCTCAAGAATTTTCTGATTATATGATATGAAGTAATGCAGAAAAATTATTGTTAAAAGTTTAAGAGTTTTTGTGAATTTTTTACTATGAAAATATTTTTGAAAGAGGTGAAAAATGATTTGAAAAAGTTTAGAATTTATATGCACATAACACCCTTATGAAACAATGTAATAACAGTAAAAATTTCATGAACAAATGCCAATGCATCATGAAAAGGTTCCATGAAAAGATACATGAAGAGGTGTTATGAAAAATAATGATTTTTCAAATCTGTACAGGTTGCAATCGATTGCACTATAATGCAAATCGATTGCACATGCCAATGTTAACCAATTTTTCAAAATTTTGCAGCATGCAATCGATTGCATCATAATGTAAATCGATTGCACCTAGTTAAAAAATGAAAAATGCTTTAAAATAACAGATGTAAATCGATTGCATATAAATGTAAATCGATTTACATATTCTTAACTTTGAAAAAGGAAAATTTGAAACATGCCAAGGTTAAGAAAAAATTATGCAATGATGTTAGTTCTTGATTGAGCATCTAAGAATTTAATGTTTGTGTATAATTGTTAATATACCTTCATGAAACATCTTCTTGAAATCTAAGTCTTGAACATGATGCTTTAATCTTGAAAATCATCTTTTCCTTCTTATCATATTGTAACTAAGAGATGTGTCTTCATCAAAACAAGTGTTGACCATGGAGAAGCTTGACTTCACAAAATTGGATTGTCAAAGTCATATTAAGCCATAGCAGAATTGTTACCCAAGAGATCCGGTGGCATTAATCTGTATGATTGAGAGTTCATGCTTTATTTTAGAATGAGTGTGAAAAATGAAAATAAAAAGAAACATTGCCATTTATTTTATTTTTTGTTTGTTTTTCAAAATTGTAAAACTAAAAATGAAAGACAGAGAACAAAATATTTGAATACAAAAATGTCCTTTATTAATGATAAGCATTTAAAATGCAACAATGACGCCCTATAATGGATCACTACGCCTTGGACAGTGCGTAGGATTTAACATGCAAAAACAAAAAGAAAATTACTCTTCTCGAAGAGTAACTTGAATGAGCTCCTCAGAAGACCAGTTGCATAACTCTAGCCCGTGAACACATGGACAAATCCAATTTTCCATGTCACGGTCACTATATCATTGTATTATATTGGATTGTAAGTATTTATGTATAGAAAAAAGGAAAAAAAGTTAGTAAGAAGAAGAAGAAAGAAAGAAATGGAAAATAGAAGAGAAACAGAGAAAGAAGAAGGAACAAACCCTGAGAATAGGGAATTCTAGGATCATCACCATTTCTTCATCAATCTTCATCATCTTCATCAAAATCCTCTTCATTGTTGAGGTGTGTTCTAGTTGGACACTTTTGTTTTAGAATTTTGAGTTCTAAGAGTTAAGTTAGAAATTGTGGAAAATGATTTAATTTAATTAATCGAAATTTCTAACAATTAAAGTGTCGATTAAATGCATGAGTATGGTCATGTTATGTGTGAAAAGATCCATGATGAATGATAGCATGTTTCTATGTGATAAAAGTGAGTTTTCCACTAGTTTTATATGTGAAAACGCAGGTTTTCAGCTTCTGGTACAACAGTAACCGGTTATCCACTAGGAATTAACCGGTTACCATTAAAAAATAGGCGTTCTGGGTGAATTTTACACTGATTAACCGGTTACCCTCTGTGTGTTAACAGGTTACCACTGAAGTTTTCTGAAAAATAATATTTTAGAAAATTCATAACTTTTTACTTGGGTGTCCGATTGAGGCAAACTTTATATCGTTGAAAAGCTATGACAACTTATTATCCAATGGTAAGATAAAATATTGTTTTATATGTGAAATTAATTGATTTGTGAGATTAATTATTGATGGTAATTTATTTGAAATGTTATCTCTATATGTGATAACATGAATGAATAAAAATGTTTGTTAAGAGACCTTTGTCCTAAAAGTCCAATTGTGTTGGTGAGGGGCTTGGCTCCAAAAGGCGTACCCATTATATGAATAATTTGCATTCATGTTTGCTTGGTGTATCGTATGAAATGTTTTAAAAATAGGATTAACGATAAAATACTTAAAAAGGTGGAATAGGAAGACTGAAGAGAACTTACCCCAATTATAATATAATCTAGTATTGTGACTAGAGATATATAGTGAACCTAGATGGAGATGCTTATGTATTCGATGTATTTATGTGCATCCTTGATAAGTAATGGTCTAGTGGTGAGTGAGACACTATAAGGAACATGTGTGTGAACCCGTTGGATGTTTTAACTTGTGATAAGGTGTATGTGGCCTTATGAATGTAATAAGCATTCCGTTTTGTGTTAACGAGAATGTGGTCTTGTGATTGGTATGTGCAAACACGTTTATGTTAAAGTCACGTAATCATAAGTATTTTTCCTTGAGAATGTCGTTTCATGAACATGGAGTTCCTCTGGAATATATGCATGATTACTTGACAGATTTGATTCCCGCATTTAGTATAAATGGAACCTAGAGGTAAAGACTTGAGATGGTTAACAGGTCATGGGAAGTGACGATTCTAGGTTAATAGACCTAGGATTCGAATCCATTTTGTATGTCAAGTAAATTACAAGGATCTATGACTCGTGCCGACTTTTAGACGTAGGAGAGGACGAGAATAGGGGATGCTTTCGTTGGTTTCTGGATTAGTGATACTTTTTGAGTTAGTGAACTCAAGGCATGTTTCCACATGAGTGTGAGATTGTGAACTCAAGGTCTAGGCTTTCCCCCGACTTGAGTAGGATTTTTGTAGAACCTTGTAGAACCGAGAGAATCCATAAGATATGGAGCTCACTAAGATGTTGATATCTCACCACACTATTGTTGTTGTTTTTCAGGTTTCTTTTGCAGGTTTTATTTAAAAGTAGAGTTGTGCTTGGGATGTTTCAAGAGAAACATATGCTTAGTTTTTCCGTTGTGTATTATCTTTGTACAATAAAGGACATTGTATTGATATTAGGTATTTTTATTTCAGTATAATTTATATGTCTTGTACCATAGTTTGTATTATGTTTTAGTGATGGTCAAGAATGTGAATTATGCAATTAGGCACGTATGATGGTGTAAGTACCAAATAAACACTTGTATGATATTATTCTAGATATATATTACTCTAGTATCAAACTACATTACAAATAATAAAAGAGTTTAATAGTGATGCACTGACAATGTAAAAAAGTTTTACACTGACATCCAATAGGAATATAACATTTTGCCATGTCATATAATTACTTTAAAATTTGAGGACAACTTCTCTACCTACCATAAAAAGTTGGGTAATGTACATTCCTCCAATCAAATAATGCCATATCATTTTATTGCATTTATTTATTTATTTAATAGTTCAAACTTTTAGATTTCCAAAGCAATTTCAATGCAAATTACACTATAGGTAACTCTACCCAACTTTTTGAGGTGGGTAGATAAGAATTCACCTAAAATTTTCATTATGATTTGACGAGATACATGATCATCATTGGTTGCCAGTGTAAAAAGAATTTACACGGTCAGAGTATCACCTTTTTTTTCCATAGTAAAATTAAATTTTTAAAAATTTTCATAAATATATTTTAATTATTTCAAATAATAATTATAAATCCAAATATCAAAACATTAAAACTAAATAATAAAATATTAAAAAAAATAAACAGAACAAATTTGTGGATACTAATATTTCCGTTACCCAACCCGTCATCATATTTTGTAATTGAGGTAACCAAAATCAATCAAATTCAAAACGAATTCGAATGGATTGTCACATATACATGTAATTTAGTAATGGCTACTAACATAAATCATAATGAATCGGTTTAGCCGCTTGAGTTCTTTTTCTTGTCTTTGTCTTGTTTTGTTGGATTTGTTTATGTTAGTTGTGATGTTTCCATTTTTACTTCTATTCACTTTTATTTGTATTTTGATAATCCTCTATATACTTCTTATACTTCATAATTATTTGAATGTTGATGTTTTTCATCAATTCTGTTTATATATTTATTTTATCTTTAAAAGAATTTAATTCAGACTACCACTTTTGGAATAAAATATTCTCGAATTGATATTCATTGGCTCCGCCTCCACCGTTAAAACATTATAGAGTAAACCACCAATATAAGCAGCTACATGGTCAAAAAATTTACCTTAATAAACTAGGAAACCTGCGTGGAATTTAATGTATAATATGATGTCATTGGGTTTCTTCTAGGTCCACCATGGGATGTATAATAAGTGCATGCACATGATTTATACTCTTGGCTGATTTATTGTGTTTTGGTTTAAAAGACACTATTGATGATAAAGAATGATGAGTTCAGCAGAACATCCAAAAATAATTTAAAATTTTGAGATATCCCACCGAATTAATTAGTAAAAAAGTTATTTTAATTGATAAGGAAATAACTCACGTACCTGAAAATCTTTAACTCTCGCATTTCATTTTTAAAATACGAAAATATATTTAATAGATAATTATAAGTATTTTTGAAGTGTTTACAAAACTTTGAGGTTATAGAGACTTATGCCTTAACCTACTTAAAGGCAGGTTAGATCAATTTTTTTAATAAAGAGATGAAGTTAATTTTTTTTTAAATCTATTTAATTAAATATGTCAAATTTAAATTATTAAAAAATCTTATAAAGTTTTATAAATTGATCTATATTTTCATATATATTAAAAATATGTTAAATATTTTATTTTATATATGCATATTATATATTAAAAAAGAGGATATATATATATATATATATATATATATATATATATATATATATATATATATATATATATATATATATATATATATATATATATATATATATATATATATATATATATATATATATATATATATATACCAGTCTACAGTTGCAGACTTATTAAAGAGCGGGTGGGTGCAGTGGCACCCCTCAATTTCTTTAATTTTCTTTTTAATATACATATGCAGGCCCTCAATTTCTTTAATTTTCTTTTTAATATATGATTGCGACTTTCTGAGTCTTACAGGTACTAATTGCAAGTATACAATCTAATCGCATAGTAATAAAGGTATCGATCCCATAGAGACTTGATATCAAACTAATGCTTTCAGTTGTTACTATGTTTAGCTAAGACGAGTGATGTTTTAGTTTAAACGGAACGTGAAATTAAGCATTTTAATTAAATTAGATTACGATAGAATATCGGTACAAAATTAATATGCCTTCATGGATTCAATACATTATCGACTTATAAAGATTAGTCAAAATATCTTTCTTTAGAAAATATCAGTTTTAAAGTCGTCAACTCACACTCTCGTGGTCTTACCTATAACTATACTCCTAAGTCAAATTGAGCGCTCTCGCTGTAACAAATTGAGTTAAAAGTACTTTTTGAAAACCTATAGATTCTAATTAACTTTAAAGCGTTTCCATTGTATTTAAAACTAATGTTCGATTTCAGTTATCCGGTTAAAACCTCACACTCCTGTGGTCTTAATTCTAACTTTGTTACCTTTTTACTTTCGTAATAAAAGATTTTAAATTAAGAAATCGAAACCGAAAAATAAGTTTGTTCATGACTTTAGCCTAGATCTATCGAATCCATTCCAGTTAATCAATTACGTACCGATTAAGTATTTTAGCCAGACATATTAACTAAATCAGGCATAAATAAATAAAGGCAGTAAACAATGTAAAACATGGAGAATAAAAATAAAAATAATTTTATTAATTCAATAATAAACCTGGATTGTAGAAATATCTCGGCGTAGCAAACCTCCTCAAGTCGGTAGGCGTGTAGAAAATAAAACTAAAAGGCAGTGGCTAGAAACAATAAAAATTGCAATAGCTTCCCGATGTAGGAAGTTATTACTAGTTCGGTGATGCGTGGTTTCGCAAGTATACGAATCGCGTCAGTGTAATACAAAAGATTATCGATCCCACAGAGACTAAACGTCGATCTATCGATATCTATTGTTACAGTGTTTATCTAAGGCATAACAAATCAGGAGTTTACGAGTGTGCGGTAAAAGTAAAGAGAAATAAATAGCAGAAATATAAGATTCAAATAAAACAGGCTTGAATGTAATTTGCATAGTCGGGTAACATTCCAATGCATGTAAATGGAACTACTTATGGGTAAATATTTTCTACTTTATGAAAATAATTAATTTAACGGGAATTGTCGCTTTTGCATATTTAGAACCGAGTTTAAACCCTAAACAAACCCTCTTATTGTCACTTATAAAAAGACGCGCATTGCATTAGAGTTGAAAAACCTATTTTTAAGAAATGTAATTTCTTGACTAAGTTGAAAAGTATTTTGATCTGAAATTTCTAAACAAAAGAGGTTCAAGCGAACCAGATTTTAAACCCACTAACGTGTCCAAAAATAACTTTAAAATTGTTTTTCTAAAGTACTAGAAATTCCTACTTAATTGAGCAAGCGCTTTCACTTTCTTTGAACAGTTAATACTAAACAAGTTTACAAAAGGTTGGACGGCTTTCGATCTTACCCAACAGAATTGAAGCTCAGAAAAACTTGTATTAAAGATCAAAATAACCCCTAAGCATTTTCTATTGACACATTGAATGAAATGTTACTTTGACTACAATCCTTACACTCTAACCTTTAAGGACTTAGCCAGACATGATGGTTGGAGAAAACATATTACTTTTTACCATGTTTAAAGTAAAGTCTTTTGAATTTAAAGTTTCGAAAGTAAACAAGACAAGAAAGTAAAAAAAGTTGAGCGATTGTGGGAAAGTAAAGAATAGTAAAGCGATTGCGGAAAATTAAAGTAAAGTAAATTAATTGCGGGAATTAAAGAAAAATAAGGCGAATGCAAGAAATTAAATAAAGTAAAGGAAAATGCGAGAAATTAAATAAAGTAAAGGCAAATGCAAGAAATTAAATAAAGTAAAGGCAATGTATAAATAAGAACCTGCTCCAAACCGGAGGCTTTAAATCTGGTAAAAAACTGTAAAAGGAAAATGGCGGTAGGATTAACTTCCACCAAGTGGTCCAAACTTCGATTACAGACTCAATCACACAAATGTAATAACTTCCTGATGTGAGAAGATTATCACATACAAGACTCGATTAATTTATGCCTAGAGTGTTTGCAACTAAAATTTGGATGCCTAAAAATAAACAAAACACCTTCTATTTATAGGCCAAGGAAAACGCAAGAAAGGACAAGGATGCCCCCAAACTCCTTTTGGGAGGGAAAACACATGCCAAAGGTGGCGCCCGCCAACCCTCCATGGTGTCCGCCATGTGAACAAGTGTGGTTATGGGAATTGAGAAGGGCTGTTTTCAGAAGTTGGTATGTCTTCTTCTTATGGCTTACCCTATGGCGGCCGCCATGGAGGGTGCCATGTGTGTAATTCCTTCAAAAATTGGCTTTTTGCTTGCTTTTCTTTATTTATTCGCGAATGGACCTGGAAACACCTAGGATCTGAAAACAAAACAAGATACACGAATAATACAAGAAAATGGTAATTAAAATACTAACAAACATGCGCAATCAGAGTAAAAAATGTAGTGTTATTCAGTGTTATCATTCGGTAAAGGTAGGAAATAGAAAATTAATGCAGAAAATAAAATGTAAATAAGCTCTGAACAGGAAAAGTAAAGTTGGATCCGAATATGAAATGGCAGAATAAGGTCTAGGTCAAAGCTCCCTCTGCAAATTTTCTTTGGCTTCTATTTATAGCTTCTGATGTATGACTGTGTTGAGAAAATTCAGGAAATAAAGTTGTTGGGCTTTGATATGGTTACTTGACTGATACTGAGTTGAACGAGCAAATTATGTAATGACACTCTTCACATATTGACTAAGTAGTGCGTTTTATTTTTCTGAGTTAATGACCTATGACGGACGTCATGGATGCATGACGGACGTCCTGCTTAGTCATTGTGTGGCGGACGTCATGTCCTTATGACGTGCGTCTTGGCTTCAAAATGCAGAAACTTGGTTTTTCTGCTATCTGTCTTATTCCATCTGATATATACTTCATTTCTTCCTCATTTTAGCTCCTTTCTTCTACAATTCTTATAAATTAGGAAACCTGCAAAAACACACAATTTCCTTGCATAATATCATGCAAATTATGAAAAACAATGACTTAATTAATTGGAAATCGAGCTAAATAGTTGATATAAAATCGTGTTATCAAACTCCCCTACAATTGAATCTTTGCTAGTCCTCAAGCAAATAATTAATAAGGTTTTGAAAATATATGTCAAAGAAAAACGCAAAACACAACACCTAACCATACGTGGTTGTTCGACATTTCGCTAAATAGGTCAGTAGTAACTCGACCACTAAAGATACACTAACGACACAAAAGAAATATATATGCTTATAAACCCCCTAAACAAACTAGTTTGAATCATTCTATTATAGGTCAACCTAATGCTCTCATTTTTATTTCACCCATTTTCATCCTAATGCAATAACATTAAGCCTTTTACCTTTACACACACATAATGGAATAACCTATTGGTGAATTTGATCTTTTTGAACGTGGGGTCTGGTACACAATTGTGGTAACCCTTTATATGTACTGAGTGCATGTTTTGGGGGATCGAACCGAAGTTCGCCCTACCGAGTTCAGAACAAGATACCTCTGAACCAACTAACATCAGACTTTTCTTTGCCTTTTTGCAAGTTTTTTCATTCTTTAGCTTTGGTGAAACTTAACCATTTTATCAATGACATGCTTAATTCTTAAAAGAAATTTGGCACTTTACGTATCATTCACTTATTTGCATCGGCTCTCCACATAACTTGTGCTTAAGGCGGTGTTGATTGCTAAGATAAACTACTCGGGGCTAATTTAGAACTAAAGCTTCAGATCTCGGTATAAAAGGTATTCAAACTGATATCGCATATCTTAGGGGTATAAGGTGTCAAGACTCTATCAATCTTGTTAAGTCTTTCTCAGCTTTCTAACATATTCTATCAACCTATATACTCGTAGGGTATGTCAAGTGAGTGTATTATATCGGAATTTTTTTTGTTGTAGCTAAAAAAATAGAGGGAGTAGAATAATTGAAAATACTTTCATTAATGACTTGGTTTACTCGAATGAAAGGTACAAAAGGAGAAATGCTAACTACCTATCTCCGACATTATCTCGGACATTGTCCTCAATGTTGCGAGATAAAGGAAACACTACTAAAGAAAATAAAAAGGAAAAATACAAGAAAAATAAGGAAAACTATTGCAGTCTGTAACACCTTAAAATTTTCCCTCTCATTCTCATAGAATTTAACCTTTCATTTTCATACTTTGCATTGCATCCCTAGCATAGAAAAATGAAGCATAACATTCATTGCTTAAAGCATAAGGCATGTGATCAGTGACTTGCAAATTTGTGATCATCCAAAGCCAAGGACAAGAGTAAAATGTCTCCCAACAAGGCTCAAAGGTCTCCTTGCATACCACACAGGCTCAAATGATATCCCAAGTCCATGGAAGATTGGAATTCCTTAAGAAGTTGGCTTAGGGTTTCACCTTCTATACAAGTGGCCCAAATTAGGGTTTCGGTTGCAAGAGGATTCTTGAGGGTTTTTTGGTTCTAACTTGTTCTCATGGTCTTATATATGTTCTCAATTGTCTAGGGAGGAATTTTGGTGCATTGGTTCCTTGAGGAAGGTTTTAAGGAAGGCAGTTACTTGTGATATAAGCAAAAGTCAATTGTGAGGAAGAAAAGTCAACTGTGACTTTTTGAGGTTTGAATCATGATTTTCAAGGTACCATATATTCACATGGTCCTAAAATGTCAAGATTTCCATCATTCATCAAGAATCAAGGTTCATGGCAAAAGTTACTAAAAATGGAAATGACTTGTAGTTTGAACTTTCCATTTTTGGAAGCTTTTGATCTCTTGAATATTGAATTTTATGTGTGCATTGTGTTCATAAGAGTGTGTTGATCGTGCTGATGTGTTTAGAATTGAGTTTGGACGTGTTTTATGAGAACTTCGTGGATTTGAATTTTCTAGATCTAAACTTGTTTGCTTCGGTTTGAGCTCTATGAGCATTGTTTGTAAAAATAAATGTAATATTATTGATCAACATGAAGTTTAGATTCAAATTGTGGTGGATTTCTTAATTTTTGGAATTTTTTTGTAGAATGCTTGCTGGAAGAAACGACAGGAGTTAGGGCTCCGGCGTCTGGATATTTGCAGGTCACTTGAGGGTTGGAGGAAGAAGACGCAATCGTGTGTGTTCATTTGTATGATCTGATGGTCGAGATTGAGCCAGTGCATGAAAGTTATGAGTGCTTCTCACGTGTTCTTTTGTTTTCATATTAATCTGTGTGTTTGCCATACTATGCATGTTATGATGAGCTTGTGATCTGGACCACAGATCTTGGTTACTTTTGCATTGCATTGACTGAATATTGTGCGTTAGATCCATCTGATGTTGTAGATTAGGTCCTATAGTTGACCAAATTCTACAAATTATTTATTGACTGTGCTATTGTATGGACTGGGTTTTTGATTGATATCCCCCACACCCTGGTTAGGACCATATGCTTTTGTGAACATGATATTTGCATTCCTTACACCCCATGGCTTATTTTCTTTTATTTTCATTTTAATATCTCATAGTTTTTGCATTTTAATTTTCTAAAATCATCTAAACTCATTCAAAAATCCTATAAAAAATCATGAATCATTTTCAAACATTAAAATAATTTTGTTTTATTTTCTTTTTCATTTGTTCTTATTTTGATACCTAAACTTCAAAGATTTATTTTACCTAGATCATTATGCATTTTTCAATAATTATTTTTGCATTCATTCATTAACATCCCAAGATTCATGAAAACATTTTTATTTCATTTTTAAAACTTTTTCATATTGCATTTTAGTCTTTGTACTTTGCATATTTGTTCATGGATCCTACTTAACTTTTGCCTAATTGTTTGAGGTAGTTAAACTTTAAGTTTTTGTTTGATGTTTTAACAAGTAACATGCCTCTGACCTATGTCATTTGAGGTACATTTTGGAAATTTTTGAATGTTGTTAGGTGTGTGTTGGCTTGCTTGTGATTGAAGATACTTTGCATGATCATTACTTGTCATCCCTTAACCCTAATTGCTTGAAGGTATTTATGCCATCATTTGAGGTCTTTTGTTTGAGTTTTACTTGTCTTGTTTAGACTATTGTAAGTCTTTTTTGATATTTTTTAAGTCCATTTTGTTTTGTGTGTACCATTTGGTGTGTGTGATGCATTTTATGTGAACTTTGACCTAATTCTGCCATGTCTTCATCCTTAATGCTTCTCATGCTTGCTTGTATGCCTCCAACATGATCACCTTGATATTTCATTTGCATTACATCTTTGATATACTACTGACTTTATGCATAAGCATCCATTTATATATGTTATGTTACATCTTTTGTCATTCATATCAATTATGAAGCATCCTTACCTAATGTGACAACCTTTTGCATCTTTGTTAAGTTGTTTAGACTTGTTTGCTATACGTACTTGGTATGTTAATTTGTGTATCTTTAAAATGTCATCTTGATCATTAGGCTACTGACTTTAATCATCTCATGTAATCCATGCCTCTTTTGACTTTCATCTTAGCTTGTTTATGTTTTCTTCTTACTAAAACATGTGATTGTCTTTTCTCATTCATCTCTTTCTATCATGTACTAACTCGTGCACTTTGGTATGCTTATTTAAGATAACATTATGCATTTTACTTTGACATATCATTTCTGACTTTGAAGTTTCTCATGTGTCTTCATCCATGTTATGCATCATTTGCTTTCTTACTTCTTCTTTTGCAACTTCTTTGAACTTCTTTACCTCCTAAGGGTTTCTTTGAACTTGTTTGGTGTGATTTACTACCAAACTTGAATCCATTCCATTAATTGAAATAAAAATCAAAATATAACAATCTTTGAATTTATCATGAGAAAGCGGGCATGAAGCAATCTGAATCCTCAAATGAATAAAAACCTCAAAACAATGGAATTATCGACGAGTCCCTCTTTGAATTTAGGCCCTTTGAATCTCGATAAATCAAAACTTTCACCCTAAACCTTTTCGAGCACGAACAACTAGAACGCATAACATTATGACTAGACATGTGAATTTGAATTGATCCTCAAAAGATAAGAAATCGATTATGAACTGATCTTTTAGGAAATTTGGTAAAATATGAATCAAACTTTAGAAATTGATTGCACCTTTGAATCAACATGACAAAACCCTCTATTGTGGACTAAATTAGCGAATGAAGTATCTTGAAATCAGAGGATTGTGACCTGAGCATTTCCCAAAACCCTAATTCACTCGTGTAAGAATTTGATCCTTGGAAGCACTTGTTTAGGCAACAAGAAAAGCAAGAGCAACATTTTTTTTTATTTTGAATAATGGTTAATAACTAGAATATGAATGAAGATGATTATATAAGTAGGAAAAATGTAGGGTATGACAGAAGGCCATCAATTTTTCTCCTCCCCCAAATGTAATTCAAAATCTTATGCCTAATCATGGCGGTGTCAGGGTGAATGTTGTGGATGATGGTGAGGGTTTGAATCTTGTATCTGATGTGAGTCGAGTAAAAACTTCTTTGTTGGTGGTAAATAGTAGATTGTTGAAGGGACAAGTGTTCCATGGTTGCGATGAGAATTGTGTTGAGTGTGCTAGCCAAAGTAATGGTTGTGATAAATTGAAAGCTGGAATTCAGATGTTGATTGATGAGGGTCGCCTACAGTTTGACCAGTTGAATAGAGAAAAAGATGATGTGTCAATTGTGACCATATACTATAATCTTGTGGATATTCAAGTGCCGACCAGACCGCCACCTATTAACATTGTTGTACCTGCTGAGGCAAGTCCAGTTACTATTATGTTACCTGGGCCTGATCTGTATACCAGTGAAAGAACAATCCCTTGGCATTATGGTGTAGATGTATATGTCCAAGGGCAAAAACATGAAAAGAAAGCTACAGTGGGGAGTGGTTCAAGTGTTTATAATGTTGGTGGATTAGGTGGATTCACGAGAAGTAGACGCTTATTCGCACCATAAACTCTGAGTACTAATGCTGAGAATAAAACAACAACAAAAGCCAAAGGATATCAAGTTGTGGTTGATGAGGTTATTATTCCTGAGGATTTGCAGAAAAGCATGTTTGAAAAAGAAGTTGAAGAGTTTATGAGAATTATTAATAAGAGTGGTTACAATGTGGTGGATCAATTAAATTAGACACCGTAAAAAATCTCCATATTATCTCTGTTGATATGTTCCCAGGCCCACCGGGAAGCATTGTTAAAAAGTGTTGAACATGGCATATGTGCCACAAGAAATTACTGTTAGTCAATTGGAATCTGTAGTCTTTAATGTGAATTCCAGCCACAGGTTGGGTTTCACAGATCATGACTTGACATCAGAAGGTCGTAACCATAATAAGGCCATGCACATCACTATGAAGTGAAAAGGTGTTATTTTATCACATGTGTTAATGGATACATGCTCGTCCTTAAATGTGTTTCCAAAGAAAGCCTTGATGAAGTTGGACACTGATGGAATCATTCTCAGACCCAATGATTTGGTAGTACGGGCTTTTGATGGATCAAAGAGGTCGGTGTTCGGGGAGGTTGAGTTTCCTGTGAAAGTTGGTCTCCAGACTTTCAAGTGCATATTTTATGTTATGGACATCCAACCGACATACAGTTGTCTTCTAGGAAGACCTTGGATTTACGTTGCAGGAGCAGTAACATCTACACTGCACCAGAAGTTGAAGTATGTGGTTGATGACCAGGTGGTGAAGGTTTGTGGTGAAGAAGATATCTTTGTGAGCCATTTGGCAATGTTTAAGTATGTGGAAATGGACGGTGAGATTCACGAAATGCTATGCTAGGCCATTGAAGCTATGAATATTAGTGAATTCTCTCTTAAAAATAGTGGTCCAAAGCAATGAACAAGTGGGTACTTCCATGGCTTCTTACAAGCAAGCATTGGAAGTAGTTCAAGCAGACAATGCATAAGGTTGAGGTGTCAGTGAAAAAAGATATGTATGGCATAGGCTATCAATCGGGTTAAGCTGATGCTTCAGAGAACAAAAGGTTGATTACCTTCTCCAGTGGAGGTGCTATCAACCCCAACCAGATATGTGTTGCTACGAGGGAAGACATTGACAATGACTACGACCTGGATAACTGGGTGCGGCCACGTATCCCCAGGGAGGAGCTAAGCAATTGGTTCTCTGAGGAAATCATCCAAGTTACTCTTCAAACAGAGTAATTTTCTATGTTTTTCTCATTTTCATTTTCATATCAAGTCTTACACTATGCCCAAGGTGTATGGATCCATTTGTAGGGCCACCATTTGCATATTTACAAGTTTACTTTATCATCAATAAAGGACGTTTTTGCATTCAAAACTATATTCTTTTTCTTTCGTTTTAAATATTTCACAAAAAACAATAAAATGGTAATGTTTATTTATTTTTCTTTTTCATAAAAAATGAATTCTAAAATAAAGCATATCACTCGGGCAGACCTAATCACTCAGATATCACTGATAACATTTCTTCTATGGCCAAGTATAACTTTGATAATCCAATCTATCAAGTTGATGAATAGGCTGAGGAAGATTGTGAAATCCTTGGAGAATTGGCCAAATTGTTGAGACAATAGGAAAGGGTCATTCAGCCTCATCAGGAGGAAATTGAGGTTATCAACATTGGGTCCGAGGACGCCAAGAAAGAGATAAAGAAGGGGCCAGTCTGCAGGACGATGTGAAAGAATAGTGTTGTACCCCAAAATTTTCCCTCCCATATTCAAGACAACGTGTCTCAAGAGGTTTCCTAATAGTCACAAGATTCACAACTGCTCAAAAGGATTTCAGGTTTCATCAGACAAAGCCTACTCCTAAGCAATGGATCTAAAACTAGGGTTTTAAATTTCTCAAGGCAAAGTGGACTTCCAAAGCCTCGAGTGGACTTCATGGTATCCCATATACTTCAAATAATCCTCATGTCAAGTTTCAAGACTTTCCTAACAAGTTTGGTCAGTCAGATGCTTAGATAATAAAAAATCAGTTAACTTGGTCAAAAAGTCAATTGTGGTCAACATAAAGTCAAACTTCAGGATTTTTGGTCAACATCAAGATTATGAGGTTAAATTCATCATTTTATCAAGGGTTGATCATGATTCATCAAGGAAACCCCAGAATCATCAAGAACCAGAAGTTACTAAATTAGGGTTTTTACAAGAAAAGTCAATTATACTTTGACAAGCCATAACGTTCACATGCTTCATCAAAAATTTCCCATAAAAATATTATTTTGAAGGAAATCCAATTCCCTACAACTTTGTGTATCACAAGCCAAGGCCATAAATACTTCATTTGAGAGATATGAGCCAAGACATTACAGGTCCTTTAAAAAGTCAACAAAAAGTCAACTTTTTCAAAGGCTCATAACTTGTACATGGAAGACTAAATGGACATGAGACCAAAAGTAGTAATTAGAGGACACTCTAAGATTTCTAAAAAGTCCAAGAACACATCCATGGGATAAAAATTGAGAGAGTTATGCATTGTTGAAGTTTGACAAATTTAAGGAGGTGTATAAATCAAGTAATGACCAAAACTCAAGTTTCTTCCAAATGGGCCCATATTTTTCCAACCCAAACTCAAATATAAGATCATTCACGACCCATAGATCATAATATATGATTTATTTATTTATTTTATATTATATTGGATTTAAATCATTTAAATTCAATTTTAATTAAGATAAAAAAATAAAAAAAATCCAATATTTGGTCTTAAATCTATTTTGGGATCAAATATTTGTTGATTATGATGATTGAGAAGGATCAAATTCGTGAAAAACCAAAAGGGCATGATTTCATCTAAATTTTGGACCAAAATAGAAACCATCTTTCTTCATTCTCAAGTAATCTCAAATCCATCAACAAGGTTCAAAATTTTCAACCTAAAATACACTCTTATAAATACACAACACAACCAAATACCAAGGGCACAAAATTCTTGATACATAAACCCTAGAAATTTTTTCAAAATAAAAGCATATTAGGAAAAGGTTCAAGGAGACTCAAAAAGAAGTTTTGGGTCTTTCTTTCCATTCAATCTTCATCAAGGAGTGTTCAGGAGATCATATCAATCATCATTGGAGGTGGAACACGCGTAAAACCTTGTACATGAAAGCATGCCACCATAGCCATGTTTCATGAATTTGAAACTCTTCATTCTTAATGTTTTAATATGTTTTTCTTTCATAATATTGTTCATGATCATGTCTTGATGTATTTTGCATTTATTCTTGAGTTTTGATGCAGGAATCAAAGTATGCCATTATTAGGGCATGGAGCTTTTCTTGATCGAAACCTTTGAACCAGCCACTTTTAGACCAAACCAATGGCACCATTGAATTCTTAAGGTTGGATTTAGTAAGAATAGATGAATTTGACATATTAAAATTTGTTTTTGTGGATGTTTGAAAATCGCAGGTTATTAGCTACAAGAAATTCGTAGTAAAATCGCAGGAAGATGGTAGCAAAGTCGTAGCAAAATCAGGCCATCTGAGGTTGAAGACGAAGTGCGTGTCAATGCGCGATTGGTTGATTTTTGGTATTCGTTTAAACTGATTATATAATTATTATATCTAGTTGTTTGTCATGAGAAGTGCAGGTGGTGCAGTGGTTGAGGGAGGTGTGTTTGAGGTTAGAGACCTGGGTTCGATCCCAGGCTCTCTCCCTTTGCTTTTTTAGGACTTTTCTTGGTTTTTTTATTTTGTTTTCTATCCTTTTTTCTAATTTCTTTCTTTAATTATTTAATTAAAATCAAAGCTAATTTTTTTAAATTAAACAATTTTTTTAATAACTAACCATTTTAATACATAAACAATTTTTTTCTAATTTACTTATTTGTTTTTTTACTAATTAATCTTATAATTAATTATTAACTTAGTAATTAGGATTTAACCAATTTAATTTTTGTTTCCTAACCCTAATTTTTTTACATAATCCTAAAAAATGATTAATTTAACCTAAATTTTAAATTAATTTCTTCATTTACTTTCTTATTATTATTTTTAGAGAAATTGTATAGGATGTACAAAATCATGTAACTTTATTTTGTCGCATCTTTTTTTTTTCCAATTATGTAATTACTTCAGGGTTCTAATAGCTAATTAGGTTTACTTTCCGCACTTTATTTTCCGCAATCCTCTAAAGAAAAATGTACCCCCCATGATGTAATAGCCTAGGACCCTTTATTTTCTGCTTTTAATTTATGCAAAAATATAAATTGCGTGGTTAGTAAACTAGGGTGTGAAAAGATTTGCATGCTAAATTAATTGGACCTAGCCCACTAAACTCAAAAGATAAATATCTGAAATTAATATTCACACACGTAAGTCGATCATTTTACAATTGCCATCTGCACCTCCTAGGGTTTCCCCTCTTGGTTGCCTTACAAAATATGGTCAAGTCCCTCGAACGTAGGGGTGTCTTAGCACGGTTTCCTAAAGATAAAATCATCATAGTCTCTTTGACATAAATATCATAGTCCCTCATTGTCCCTTAGAGTTGCCTACGAATAAATGATCTCGTCCCTCGATGACCCTACGAAAATGATGATCGTCCCTTCGAATTACTAAGATACCCTTACAAGGTTGCCTTCTATAACCATACAATGATCCTACGCCTGTCCCTTTAACATCCAAGGTAAAGACTACTTACTAACTAATAGTAAGGACAATCCTACCCCTTAAAAGGAAAGAAATAACAAAGAAATACCTTACAAACTTAGGGTAAGTAGTTCTTAAGTGCTTGCTCACTTTTTTTTCTTCAAAATACTCTTTACACCCTACTTTTTTTTCAAATACTTTTGAGCTAAACACTTTGTATACATCCATATGAGGATCACTACAAAGCTAAAGACTTTTGAAATATTTTTCTAAATACACCACCACTATTTTTCAAACAAAAGTAAAATGAGCTAAGTAATTAAGAGCCCATGGATACTAAGGGTGCTAACACCTTCCCTTTGTATAACTTACCTCTCAAACTCAATCTTCTTAAAGATCTTTCCTGTTATTTTATTCCTTTTCTTTATTGGATAAAATAAAAGTCTGTGGCAACTCTGCTATCCACAACATAGTTTTTGGAAACAAAAACGTCCAAGTCAGTTCTCCCACTCTGTTACAAAGAGCTTATATGTATGCTACGTGAGTATGTTAACATATTTTCTTGGTCATATCAATATATGTCGGGTTTAGATATTGACATCGTTGTGCACAAGCTGTCGTTGAGAGAAGAATGTCCGCCAGTTAAGTAGAAGCTTCACAAAACTCGTCCTGACATGGCTATGAAGATTAAGGAGGAAGTTCAGAAGCAATGAGATGCGGGTGGCTAACATTATGCCTATACCAAATAAGGATATCAAGGTCCTCATGTGTGTTGATTACCAAGATCTTAATCGATCAAGTCCAAAAGATGACTTTCCATTACCTCACATTGATGTATTGGTTGATAACACTGCTCAATTCTCGGTATTCTCCTTCGTCTATGGATTCTCTGGTTATAATAAGATTAAGATGGCACTGGAAGACATGGAGTAAGAATGTCCATTACCCTGTAGGGTACATTCTTCTACAAGGTGATGCCTTTTGGTCTGAAGAATGTCGGGGCAACATATCAGAGGGCTATCGTAACATTGTTTCACGACATGATTCATAAAGAAATTGAATGCTATGTGGATGACATGATTGACAAGTCAAGAAATGATGAAGAGCATTTGGTTAATATCAAAAAGTTGTTTGAAAGGCTGAGAAAGTTTCGTTTGAGGTTGAATCCAAACAAGTGCACTTTTGGACCGTAGTCCGGTAAACTGCTGGGTTTCATCGTGACTCAAAAAGGAATAGAGGTTGATCTTGCTAAAGTAAAAGCCAAATAAGACATGCCTATATCGAAAAATGAAAAAGAAGTTTGTGGTTTCCTGGGTAGATTTAACTACATTGCACGATTCATATCTAACCTCACAACAACTTGTGAACCAATATTCAAATTACTAAGAAAATAACAAGCGGTCAGGTGGAATGACGATTGCCAAAGGGCTTTTGAGAAAATAAAAGAGTATTTATAGGAACCTCCTATTCTAATGCACCCGGTTCCAGGGAGGAAACTCATCATGTATCTGATATTACATGAAGGGTCTACATTTTGTGTTCTCGGTCAACACAATGAGACGGGTAGAAAGGAACATGCCATCTACTACCTGAGCAAGAAATTTAATGACTGTGAATCGAGGTACTCAATGCTTGAGAAGACATGCTATGCACTTGCATGGATTGCTAAGAGATTGAGACAATACATGCTCACTGAATACGACATACAATACACTTCCCATAAATCCATCAAAGGAAGTATTACTTCAGACTATCTTGCACAACAATCTCTTGATGATTATCAGCCAATGCATTTTGACTTCCCTGATGAGGACATCATGTACCTCAAAGCTAAAGACTGCGAGGAACCACTCCCGGAGGAAGGGTCAGACCCTGAATCCAAATGGAGTCTGATGTTTGATGGGGGCTGTCAACATGAATGGTCGCGGAGTTGGTGTCATACTTATTACTCCTGAAGGTGTTCACTTTCCCTTTGTTGTTATAATAAATTTTGGCTGCACCAACAATGAAGTAGAGTACGAGGCTTGTATCATGGGAATAGAAGGGGTGATTAATCTGCGGATTAAGACCCTCGAAATACTTGGAGATTCAACTCTCGTGATTAACCAGATTACCAACAAATGGTATACTCACCAACCACACTTAATTCCATACCGGGATTATGCGAGAAGACTGTTGATGTTCTTTACGAAAGTAAAACTGCATTAAGTACCACATGAGGAGAACCAGTTTGTTGATGCGTTTCCTACCTTGGCTTCAATGATTAAGGTGATGAGTTGGAACTATGAGCCCAAGATAAATGAGTCACGACTTGACATACCTGTATATGTGTTTACTGTTGATGCAGTGTCTGATGACAAGTTGTGGTATTATGGTATCAAGTGTTTCCTGAAGAGTCAGGAATACCCAACTGAGGCATCTTCTAACGACAAGAAAACTTTGAGAAGGCTTGCTTCTAGTTTCTTCTTGAATTCTGATGATGTGTTATACAAGAGAAACTTTAACATAGTCTTGCTTAGATGTGTGGACAAGTTAGAAGCAAACATATTGATACAGGAAGTACACGAGGGATATTTTGGTACCCATTCTAGAGGACATGCAATGGAAAAGAAATTATTAAGATCAGTGTATTATTGGATAACAATGGATTCAATTTGTTGCTTATACGCCCGTAAGTGCCACAAGTGCCAGATTTATGCAGACAAAATGTATGCTCCTCTGAGCCTGCTGAATGTCATGTCTTCTCCTTGGCCCTTTTCTATGTGGGGCATTGACATGATCAGGAAGATTGAACCTACTGCTTCTAACAACCATCGTTTCATTTTGGTCACTATATATTATTTCACCAAATGGATTGAAACAACATCTTACGCTAACGTCACCAAGTAAGTGGTTGTCAGGTTCTTGAAGAGAGATATCATTTATTGATACGGAGTTCCCGAGATAATCATTACTGATAATGGTTCTAATCTCAATAACAAAATGATGGAATAATTATCTCAGGACTTCAATATTCGACATCAAAATTCTTCTCCTTACCGTCCAAAGATGAATGGCGCTGTTGAAGCGGCCAATAAGAATATTAAGAAGATTGTGCAGAAAATGGTGGTGACATACAAAGATTGGCATGAGATGTTACCTCTTGCTTTGCATGGGTACCGAACATCAATAAGGACATCTACTGGGGCAACACCTTTCTCACTTATGTATGGTATGGAAGTTGTCCTACAAGTTGAAGTTGAGATTCCGTCACTACGGGTGATGATGGATGTCAAACTTGATGAAGCTGAATGGGTTCGTGCCAGATACAACCAGTTGAGTTTGATTGAAGATAAGAGACTGGTAGCTATATGCCATTGTCAGCTATATTAGAGGTGGATGAAGCGGGCATTTTATCAGCGGGTGCGTCCTCGGGAGTATCAAGTGGGTGAACTTGTGCTCAAGAAGATTCTTCCTTCAGGTACATATCACAGGGGAAAATGAACTCCTAACTATGACGGTCCATATGTGGTTAAAAAGGTTTTCTCGAGAGGAGCCTTAATGCTTACAACCATGGATAGCGAAGACTTCACATCCCCTATCAACTCAGACACAGTTAAAAAATACTTCGCATAAAAGAGACCCGCTGGAAAAAAACAGAATAAAGAGTCCAGGCAAAAAAGGGCATCCCGGCGAGCCAAAAACATAATAAAAGGATCAGGCAAAAATTAGGGATATATATATAAAAAAAATGTACACCCAGTGAGTTGAAAATCCGCATTGGACAACTCAGGAAAAAAAGGGTATCCCAGTGGATTGAAAACCCGAAAGGGAGATCCACGCAAAAGAGGGAATAAGAGAATGACTGTGATCTGATTTATTTCTACTACATCATCATCTCATTCAACTTGGTAATATCCAAAGGATAGGGATAATTCCAATCCTCCTCTTCAGAAAGTGAGATAAGCGGAAAATCTTGAAGACATACTGGTCATAGCAGAATTGAAACTCAATGGAATGTTGTTTTCACATTGCCATTAGGATAGTTTCTTTTCTCAATTTGTAGTGATCACCTCTTTCCAGGGGATTGCTTCCTTATGTACTTTTCCTATTCAAGGTTTGTCAATAAAATGAATTATTCAGTCAAAAAGCTTCATTTTTTGTTTTTACCTTACTATTTTGTTTGCAAAAATGTCCTGAATTTTTGATAAAAAAACATTCCATTTAAGAATTGTGGCCTTACAAATAACGTGCAGGGGGAAATATTTAAAATTGTTGAATAATATCGGGTGGTGGATTCAAACCATACAGTCCCCTAGGGCTTGTGTGTGCATTTCTGTTGTAGGGTTTATAGTCAGAAGTTCGAAAGAAACAATCATTTGTCAACACAAAGCATTGAGGAGATCTGTTTCTCCAACCGTAGTGGGTACAAGATTATTGATCAATCTCAAGTTCCTTTCAATACAAGGTAGTAAGGGGTGGCATTCCCTAAGTAGATATTATTCCCAGCAAGAGACGTCTTATAGTCTAGGGTTACTTGATCATCTTCAAGTTACATTATCTCCAGACAGGGCTTGGTTATGCAATCATCATCTAGTCTTTCAACACTCGTTTGTGTTGGCTCGTTGTTCAGATACTCGTTTGTGTTTGAATTTGTATTTTGGTACTTGTCTTTATCGTCTTTAATATTCGTCTGTGTTGGCCTTTTATTTCAGACACTCGTTTGTATGTGATTATTACCTGCTGATACTCGTCTGTATCATTGTTCATTCACTCGTATGTGATTGATTTCATAATCTTTGATACTCTTATGTATCACTTTAAAACACTCATTTGATTCTCGTTTGTATCATGGTTTATTCACTCGTTTGTGATTGATTCCCTACTCTTTTAGTACTTGTTTGTATCATTGTCCAATTATTCGTTTATGGTTGATTCTTTACCTCAATGATGCTCGTTTGTATCATGGATCAATCACTCGTTTGTGTTTGATTTTATCTTCATATACTCGTATGTATCGTCTTTAACACTCATCTATGTTAGCTTGTTGTTCCGACACTCATTTATGTTTGGTTATTACCGGTCGATACTCGTCTGTATCATTGTTCAATCACTCGTTTGCGGTTGATTTCGCACCTTTGTGATACTCTTTTATGTCATTATTCAATCACTCATTTGTGGTTGATTCCATATATTTTGATACTCGTTTGTATCATTGTCTGATAATCATTTGTATCAGTGGCCGATACTCATTTGTATTGTGGCCTAGAGCACTCGTCTGTATTTTCTTTGATCATCGTTCGATATTCGTTTATATCGTTGACTATGGCACTCGTTTATATTTCCCTGATGATCATCTAATACTCGTTTGTATTGAAGAGGTTTGAAGTCCTGACGGTGGGATTAATCGTCAAAATAGTGCAGTTCAAAACAGTAGAACATATGCATTCTTACAACATATCCGCATAGGACATATGAAGAGGGTTCGTTTATCTTAATACCGCATACCTGCGTAGGATATGTGAAAGGGATTAATTTATCTTGATCAATGCATGTATATCCCACAGACTTAAGTGCACCAAGTCCACCGTTGTTGTGGCATGCCAGTAGTCGTCTGACGTCGTACAAAAGAGAGGTTTCCAAGTCCACAGTCGTTGTGGCAAGTCAGTAGTCATCTAACGTCGTTCAAAAGACAGTTCTCCATTGTTATCATTGGTTACTTTTCTCCACATCATAGTTCTCCAAGCAGAGTTTCTTTGGTTGGTTTTATATCCCTTTTCTTCTTCTCTGCAGAGTGCAAACTTTCAGGTTTGTTTTAGTATTCAATCACAGTTTATCTTGAACGTCTGATAGTCGTTGCTCTTATACTTTTCAAATTAACAGATGATTAAATAAGGGAAGTTGTAACACCCCAAAAGTCACCCTCTCATTATCATAGCATTTCACCTTTCATTTTCATACTTTTCATTGCATCCCTAGCATATAAAAATGAAGCATAACTGTCGCTCCCAGGATTTTCATCCTAGTACAAACGCGAAAGTGGCACGGAAAGGTAGAGTCGTCAGCCAGACATTTCTATCCCGAATGAATGGGAAAGGTAATGTTTGTCGCTCCCAAAGATTTGCATCCAGGTACAAGCGCGAACGGTCGGCGAAAGGGACAATGAGAACACACAGCCGTGAACTCACTGGAGATGAAAAGAGTCGCCAGCTAGGCATTTTTATCCCGGAGGAAAGGCAATGCTGCATAAACCTAGAAAAAGATATGGATAAGACGGTTGCGAACCAGAGAGACTGAGAAAGGGGGTTGGTTACAACCTGGGAAGGTATTAGCACCCAGATTGTCCGTCGTACTCGACGGGATCCACGCTTAAAAGATTTGTGTTTTAAAGGGGTAGTGTCAGTGCAATCTGTGTATAAAGAGCTGGAAAGCAATATGTAAAGTGTATAAGTGGTGTGAAGTATGAAAGTGTCAGTGTAAAGACAAGAATAAGATGCTCATGATAATGAGGCTCAAAGAATAATGCTGGAAGGAGGGGGAATATACAGAGACTTTTGTTCGATAACTGTTAAGTTATGCCTACGTATCCTCTCGTGCAATGAGGAAGTCAGAACACCGTAGTTCGACCCAAAGAGACTGAAAGATGAATTGACTGGTGAACTGCTTGCTTGTCAATGCTCAAGTGTATGATCTGTCTGGCACAGATGCAAACTGTCTTGCATTAGACGGAAGAAGCAAGTTCTCGTTTGTGAGTGAGTGTGATGAGAAAAGAATCCCGGAGGAGACGATTATTGTTTGTTTTTGAGTTTTCAGTCTTTTATTGCTTTTGAAAGTTTGTCATAAGTTAATGAGCTTAAGCCTAAACCAATGGATTTAGTAAACTCATCACATCTTCCCTCTGTTTAGGGGTAATGAGAATACCTTAAGTGTGAAGTCAGATTCTCACACTTAATTACCTTTGGTGCAGGATTAAGATCATTAACCTACTTATGATTATTTAGATGTTTTTGGTGTTTTTGTTTAGTGTTGAGTAATGAGGTTAAGCCATAATCATGGATTAAACAGACTCATTACACCATCCTAAAAGAAGGATGATAGATGAGAATGTTTAAGCTGAGGAAAACTCCTCAACTTAATCCATGATTAGGGATTAAACCCATGACAAAACAAGCCTTTGATTAAGTGGATTTTATTTAATGGTATGATGATGAAGTGAGTTTTATGATTTGTAAGACAACTTGAGGGGGACTTGTCCATTAACACTAGGGTTAGTCCTTCTTAACCACTTAAGGAAGAATTAGAACCCTAATGCAAGGCCCAAGTTACAAGTGATGTCTTGATATTTATTAAGTGAATTGATTAAGAGATTTAAACACATTAAGGGTTTAACACTTAGGATTAAAGTTATACACTCCATCCTAAGAGAAGGATGCAGGCATAAGCTTAATCACAAAGTCTTAAAGCCTTTAGGGTTTAGTCCCTGATTATGAGATGAGAAGAGAAGACTCAAAGAGAGACACAAAGGTAAAAGCTAGGAGGGGAACTAATCAAAACCCTAATTCATTGTCATGCTTGGATGATCCTAAGGTTTGTGAGGTTTGCAAGAACAAATCTTCAGAGGAGCCACCAGGAAGCAGATGAACAGGATCAAGAGAAGCAAAGTGACTTGCTTCATTCAAGAAGTCAAGTCACTTGAAGAAAGAAAGTGGGGGAAGAAGAATGAGCAAGCTCAAACTCAAACACAAATAAAATGCAGCAATGGATGCAAGAGAGATGAAAAGAAAAGTTATGAGAAGTGAAGGCAAATTCACCTCTCAAGTTTACTTACCACCTGAAATGTTAGAAAGAAATGCAATGCAATGCTAAATGAAATGAAATGACATGATGCTAGACCAAACCAGAAGCATGTTGATGATGATTATGATGTTATGAGGTGCTGCAAACATGAGGCAAGACAATGGGGATGTTCATACAAGATTATGAATGCAAATGATGCAAGTTAAGGAGCATGAACAAGCATGAAAAGTTATGAAGCATACAAGGCAAATGACATGGCAAATATGTAATGCAATGATCAAACATGCTTTCTATATGTCTTAAGATGTCAAATGGATCACAAGAATGCACAAAATGCAAAGACAAGTCATGTTATGCAAGGGAATGCAAGAAAGATGCAAAAGAAAGCCCAAATTAGGGTTCATGGATCAAACATCAAACAAAAACCCAAAACAGAAACAAACCCTAAGATAAAAAAATGGAAAATGGCAATCAAAGAAACCCCAAACCTATAATGAACCACTGCCCAAAGGGGAGCTCTCAACTCTCAACCAAACTCAAGATATGAATTTTCTAAGTTATTAGTGTTTTTTAGGGTTCTTAACAAAAGAAATGCCAAACAATTAGAAAATGCAAGATCAAATCATGGCCATTTTATCCTAGAAACTACATGCTAAACATAACACAATGCAAGAAGAATCAATGTCTCAACCTTCTCCAATAGGCAGAAATGAATTTTTTGAACTTATGATCAAAATAATGCATAAAAAATGATTTAATTCAATGAAAAATTCTTAAAATGCATCAAGATCAAAAAAGAAATTTGGTTTGAAGGTTGGACAATGTTTCTAAATGTCTTAGAACATTTCATGAAATTTTTTTGTAATTTTTAAATACCTAAAAGTATTTTTAATTAATTAATTTCCATTAATCAATTAAAAATAATCTTTTAAATATTTAAAAATACTTTTTTAATGATAAAAAATAAAATAAAAATATTTTTGTGTCTTAAAAATTAATAAAACTTTAAAGAAAAAGTTTCATAATTTTTAAGAATTTTTTGCTATTTTAAAATAAATATGCAAGTTAATTGAAAAGAAAATGAATAAAAATTAAATAAAAATGAAAGTATGCAGCATGGAGGGCCAGGATGAGCCCTGAGTTTGAAAACGTTGACCGCGCGCGCCATCTGATGGCTCAGGTTGCTTCTGATTAAAATATGATTAATTAGTCTTAACACGTGGATTAGGGCTAATCAGAGAGATCCAGACCACACACACACGCGGGAGGTCAACTGGTCAAAGGGATCGCACGCTCCAGATTCAAACTTGAGTTAATTACACAATTAGGGCATAATCACTCTCAGGTGGCCGGAGAAGACTTCCGGTCGTCTTCTCCGGCCAGCACCTCACCGGGAAACTCACCAACTCCCTCAAAACGTAACAAAAACAAAATCTATGAATTGGGAAATGATCTCCAACCTCTCACGAATCAAACCCCTCTCTCAAAACAAATTTATATTTCCTAAATAAGTTGAATCGAAGGAAACAAGTTCTAGGGCACGCAAGCTTCAGAGACAAATTAAACTCTCAAATCTAAGCCATTTTCAAAACCAATGATACCAGGATGATCAGTGAAGCAAATAGAACAAGTTTGCAACAAGAAAAATGATTTCTGGAAAAATTAATTTCGAGCTACCTGAGATTTGGAGCTTTCAACCTGAGAACTTTCTGGCCACTTCTCCTTGTGCAATCCACTCCACTTGATCCCCAGAAGATGTTTGAATGCTCAAAAGAAGTTTAAGCTGGCTGGATAGTGAGTTTCGAAAGCTTCTGCTCAAGCTTGGTCAGAAATGGCAATGGAGTTTCTGGAGGTTTCAGGCCATGGTGAATGGTTGTTTGTGATCCTGAGGATGAATGGAGAAGGTCTATGGTGTTTGTTTGTGTGTTTGCAAGCTGTGGTGAGAGTTTCGAAGAGAAATGCAGGCTGAGGTGAGAAATGGTTATGGAGTATTCTGGTTGTTTCAGGCTTGGTTCTTGGTTGCTGGGTGGTCTATGGAGCAAGGTGAGTTGAATGGTGAAGTTAGCTTGAGTGTTTTATGGCTGTGTAAGCAGATTCGATAGAAAATGCAATGTGGTGTGTTGTTGTGAATGTTGTGAATGAGAGAGCCTCAGCCTTGCTTGATGTTATGTTTAGCTTGCAAATTGTCCACAAAAACCTCTCTCATTGGTCAGAGGATGTGACTTGTGCTTTATTGATTGGTAAGTTAACTTTTGCAAAAAGGTCAACTAATGTGTAAGAGAAGTATGGTGAAGTGCTAGGCAAGTACATGGGCTGGTTCTGGCGCAGCAAAGTGAAGGGAAAGGCTAGGCTTGGTCCAGCATTCAAGGCAGCAAGTTGGTGAAACATGATCATGAGTTTTGCAACTTGTGGCTTTATGGTTCACATGTGAAGAAAGTCTTGTTACATAAACCAAACTATGTAGAAACTTGATCCAATTCTGATTTTTTAGGCTCATAGAATGTTTATGTAATGGTTTGAAATGAATTAGAGGTCACAATATGCATTGGTACAAGACTTTGCAAAATTCTCACTTAGGGCATGCCTTGAAAATCAATGATTTTAGCCAACTTTGCATTGCCATAACTTTTGATCCAAGAAGAGTTTGATCATGTTCTTGTACTTTTTAAAAAGGGAAAGATGAGATCTACAACTTTCATGACCAAAGTTTTTCCATTTGAAGCCTTTTTGGATCAAGAATCAAGGCTTGAAAAATGACCTAAAATGAGGCATTCTTGAAAAGTCAACTATGCCCAAAAAGTCAACATTTGCAAAAACCCTAAATTCTTGATTTCCATGAACTTCAACCTTCTTCCATGATCAAATAAAGATCATATACACTCAAAATGATGAAGATCACCCATTGGTTGGGTCATTGGGGGCCTCAGATGCCCTGATTTTACACTGACTTGTCTGAAAAGTCAACTCTTGATCAGATGACTTCCCCATGGAATTTCTTCATGAAAATTGATATGCATACTCCCTATACCATATAGAGATCAATGGAAACAGGAATGACCCAAAAATTTGGAGTTATGGCCTCTGAAACCAAAACCCTAATTTTCAGTCAACTGTGCAGTCTAGCCTGGCTCTGCATCCACTTAAACCCTAGCTCTTGTGATTCCTCTGCACTTTTGACTTTGAAGAGATGGAACATGACATAAGAACACACATGGACCCCTTTGAGATGCTTGGTGGCCTTTGGAATGGCTCAAGAAGCTTTGGGATTGCTCAGATCACAAACCCCAGGTGCAGATGCTTTAGAAACTGTGCAGTGAATCAAAAATGAGATGTGAGATGATATGATTGTGTTTATGCATATGAGAATGATCACAAGCCATGGTGTGAATGGGTGAGGGCAAATTTGGGGTGTTTACAATGTTGCACAAACCTGAGGAAGAAAGAAAGAACAAGGTCCTGCGAACCAAAGATCTAAGTTCGAGAGTCGGTTACGAATTGAGAAGGTATTAGCACCCCAATCCGTCCGCCGTACCCGACGGGATCCACGCTTGCTAAAGAAACTATTTCAAAGGGTGAGGGTATGAAAGTTGCAGCAAAGAAATGAAAATGAAAAGAAACTGGAACTGGGAAAGAACAGAAATAAGAAAGTAAAAGGAAAAAATGCAGGGAAAATAAAGATTGTGCTCGAACGGGCCCTACCCCGCTGCCTACGTACCTCATTGGGATGATGAGGATCAGAGATGCCGTAGTTCCCCTAACTAGGGGTGGCAAGGAAATTGCTTGTGAGTTAAGGCTTGAACTGCTTATGCCATTGCTCAGGTGTTGCAGACTCGGACGACGAGTGCGTAACCGTCTTGCAAGATGACAAGTAGGAGCAAGTTCGCGTACGGAGCGAATGAGGTGAGGAAAGAATTCCCGAAGAAAAAGACGCTTATTGTTTGTTTGGTGTTTTTTAGAAGCTTTTATGAGTGAAAGTTTGCATAGGTAAGTGTACCTAAGTCTTACTTAATGGGATATGTACGTCTCACATCATCCCAAAATGGAATGCTCAAGAGGCACACCTATCTATGGAGGAAATCCCCAAAGCTAGTCCCACAAGTGAAGGCTTAAGCACACTGGCCTATTACCATTATTATGTGTTTTTGTCGTTTTTTGGTTAAGAAGTGTTTTTTAACTTTTCTTTGTGAGGTACTCATGTTAAGACCTATCCACCACGAGTGATGACTCACACCTCGCCCCGAAATGGAACGCATGTGAGAATATCATAGCAAAGTCTCATGTCACATGAAAGTACTCAACCTTTATTAAGTGAATTAAAATTAAGTTTGAAGATGAGAAGAGAAAGAGCATTAAAGGATCTCAAAGGAAAAATTCTAAAGGGGACTAAAGCAATCCTAAGTGTTAACATGCATGGATGTCCTAAGGGTTAGTGAGGTTTCTATCCTAATGAAGAAGGAAAGAAGAAGGGATGAGAAAGGCCTAGGCCTAACAAAAGAGGGTTAGTTCCCATAAACATAAAAGGGAGAGATAAGAATTAGAGATGTGGAACTCAATTCCCACATCTCACACTTACCATAGCCCCTGCAAGGTTAGTATACCCAAGTGAAACAAAAATGAGCAAAGTGACATGACATCATCCAACAATCAGAAGTGAAATGAAACGAACAAATGCCTAATGCCAATTCAACTCAAAGAAATGATGATGAGAAACTTATGATTTAAAATGAGGCAACATGAATACATATGGAAACAAATGCGCACTTATGAAAGATGTAATGCAAAACGTACAAAATACAAGCACAAAGTTCAAAACCAGAATCAAAATGATATGAAGAATGGCTTAGGAGGCCAGCAAGATGAAGAGAGAGGTCACACAATGCCAAACAATATCAAAATAGAAGTAACGGAATCAAAAGATGGAGTTTAAACACTCAAAGAAACAAATGACTTGAATAAGAAGCAAACTTAAAAATTCAGAAGAAACAAGACTTATCCTAGGACCAGGAAGGTATCCACACCCCAAAGGAATCCCAAATGAGAAGAAGAAGTTGGCACAAGTGCCCTTCTAAGCCTATAAGAGATCTCATGAACCAAACGAGGCAAAATGGGACAAGGTGAGAACAAAAATCCACAAATAATAAACCAGCCATCTAAAAATTCTACAACTTAAACCAAATGATCTTCAAACATGCCATATCAACTTGTCAAAAGGATTTGCAAAAATTCAGAAAGGAACTAGGTCATATGGAGGTACAAACACAAGCTAGGACAGAAAACTCACATCACAAGATATTAGATCAAAACTCAAGAAATAATTTCCTAAAAATTCAGAAAAAAATTACATGAAAAATACAAGATCTCAGGAACACAATGCAAAAAGAATGGGATCAAAACTCCAAATATTGAAGGCTGTAGAAAATAAACAAGACAGACTGGTCAAGAAATGAAGCAAAAGAAGCTATGCACCTTGGTGAATTATTTCTGACACATCAATCAATAAAAAAAATAAAATAAAAATGTGATAAAAAACTAGAGACTCAAAAGAAGGTTCATGATTTATTTGAGAATTTTTTGATGAATGAATCTATTTTTAATGAATTAAAATGAAACTGAAATACAAAGAAATTAAGTTGAAGAAAAAAGGAATTAAAGAAATGGAATGAGGTGCATGAAGTAATGGTTTTGAACTGAATTCGAATGGGCCTGTTATTAGTGAGGTGCAATCAGCGGGTTCGAGCAAGGCCCACCCGAAACTTACATGATGTCAAAGAAATTAAAAAGAAATAACTCAGTTTTAATTATTAATGAAGTACCATGCTTAATTATTATTATTAAACTGGAATGACACACAAAACATGTGAACTATTGATCAATTGGTGCACTTACCACTTAAAGAACTGAAATAAAATAAACCAAAAAAACAGCCACGGCCAATCATGCAAGGCCACGTCACTTCTTCTTCCCCATGCTCATGAAGGAAATCGTGAAAAACCAGCAGCAAGAACGCAGGAGCTAACGGTGGAACTACATCATTCCGTCGACTTTATCCTCACATATCTCTCTCAAAGATCAACGAAATTAAACGATATAAAAACGAAAAATGTTCTACAGAATGAGGACAACACAACCGGCATGGAATAAAATCAAATCAAAAGCCTAAACACACAGATATATCATGCTAAAGTAACGCCATCATACACGTTCGATCGTCGCCGCAGAAAAAATTCCAGAAACTTGCAAAACGCCTATCTACATGAAGCATAGATCATAAGGATCAAGAATATACCATTAAAACTCCGTAAAACACGCCGTACAATTCAGGTTAAACGAAAAAAGAATGAATACCGAAATCGAAATTTCATTATTAGCTACTTATTAATACCAAATCAAGTCAAACACAACTAAACGATTATTAACAACTCAAAGCACACTATAAAAACACTAAACTCGCAGTAAAACAGATCGAGAAAGAAAACCTGTTTTGAAGCTCTTGCAATCTCAAGAAGATTCAAGCTCCCACACGCATTGGTCAAATAAAGACTTGCCGATGATGATGATGCTAAGAGAATAATGAATGGAGTGAGTGAAACGGTATTATCCAGATCTGAAGCTCGTGCTTGATGTGAGAAGTTGAGAGAACAAAACAGAGAGAGAGAGTCTTCCTTTTTCTTTTCTTTTTATGCGCTGTGAAGGATGTGTGTTATGAGGAAGAGTGTGCGTGAGGTGAGGTTTATGTGAGGTGAGTCTAATGTGAGAGTGAGTGTAATGTGAGCAAGAAAACGTGAGAGGGTGAGGAGAGGTAGGTGCTGCGTGAGGGGTGATGGCTGGGAGTGTAATGTGAGGTGAGAGAGAGTGTGCGGGAAAGAAAAAGGAAAGAGTGTGAAAAATATCAATGGGGAGGAGTGTGAGGAAAAATATGTGTGGATAGTATGTGAGCAAAGTATGACCTTGTGGTGTGAAAGGAAAGTGCTGGCGTGGAAAAACGTGAGAGGATGAGGTGAAGGAAAGAAGAAATGAGAAAAACGTGAAATGAGTGGAGAGAAGGAAAAAAGTATGAGGCTGTGAAGAAGAGCATGTGAGGAGAAAAAAAACTGACTTTCTTAAACCCCTTTCTTTAATAATCAACTCCAACAAACTTGAGGTATGCCCTTTTTCGTCAGGGGCCTCTTCTCTCCTCACTTCTTGTTTTCCACCCTCATGCTGTTAACGCCTCGCCCAATAAGTGACGAGCATATGACCTCAAGGCCAACGCGAGAATGACACGTGGCGAATGGCTGAGATACTGATTTTTCATGCTCATTTTCGCTCACCACCACCACGTGCTATCACTTCCTCTTCTTTTTTTTTATCACTTACTTTCTTATGCTATCTATTCATTTGGTCACATAAATGATATAATGGACCTATTAGAAAAAGAATGTGAACAAAAACATGTCATGCCACACATAATTATTTTTAAATAATAAACCAATGGCCAAATGACACATGTCCACCAAAACCCCAATAAATCGTTCCAAACTTCAAAAAAACATAACTTGAGTTCTACAAATGCTGCAAAAGTGTTCTACAACTTTTCGGAAAGGGAAAATCGTGCTCTACGACTTTCGTGTTCACCGGAAAATCATCCGGGGCTTTTTCGCACATGAAATAATAGCCTGAAGTTCAGGATCGAAAAATTTCTAAAAAATAGAAATTTCCAAATTTGATGACCTTTTGCATACTTCCGACTTTTGACATTTAAGCTCAAATGAAATACTCCCTGCCATATTATGACCTCAAAGAAAAGGTAACCCTGACCAAAACTTCTGAAATTGTCATGCTGACTTTTCTGACTGTGCAGTTGACTTTCTTGCTTCACCTTCAAGCAACTGAAGAATTCTCTGACCTCCACACTGAATTTTATCACAAAAATCAACACCTAGGATCCCCTTGACATATAGAAAACTTTGCCTAAATTAAATGGCCAAAGTTGTGAGGTTATGGTGCTTGCATCTCAAGACCCTAATTCGGGTGCTTCGCATAGGAGCTTTGCCTTGTCCTGAGATCTCTGACGATCATGCGATCTTCTGAACTTTTGCCAAGGGACTTGATCTTGTAAATGGAGTGTAGACTCGCCCTAGAACTTGCACAAACTCATTGGGACCCTTGTCCAGGCTTGAAATGCTTCAAGGAACTCCACAGATGACCATATACTTTATGCTAGGACATGAGGGATGTTATGATTCACATTTCCATGATATGATGCTGAGGAAATGACATGAGTATGATGAATATGATGTGATATGATGCTTAAAAAGAAGAGGGCAAATTTAGGGTGTTACAGCTGCCCCTATTCTACCATTAGTTAATCTGAAAGGATGATAGCACGGGCTATCGACCATTCAAGATAAACTGTGGTTGAATACCAAGAAGACCAGAAATTTGCACTCTCACAAAGAATGCAACACCGGGAAATAAACCCAACCAGATGACGCTCTGGGGACTGCAGGGGAGAAAGAAGCAGACGAGCTTCTTCCAAGCTGAAATTGATATCTGGTATAAGGAAAACGTTGACAGACGAGTCTTCAAACAATCCTGTGATGCCAGGAACTGGACAGACGAGTCCTCAAACACTGCATGAGACAGACGAGTCTCCTTGAGAAAACCTGTTACGCCAGGTGCAGCAACAACAATTGGTGCCTGAGACAGACGAGCCTCCTTCGGATTTTCCTGTTACGCCAGGACCGGTAACCATTTCGACATTTTAATTCCCACCGTCAGGATTCGAAACCTCTTCAATACAGACGAGTATTGGATGATCATCAAGATAACACAGACGAGTGCCATAGGTCAATGATACAGATGAGTATCAGACGATGATCTGAGAAACACAGACAAGCGTTTCAGGCAATGATACAGACGAGTATCAGCCACTGGTATAGACGAATACCAGAAATTCAAATACAGACGAGCATTTGAAGTAATCACAGAAATATCAGGGTAAATAAAAAATCTTCACATTCAGATGTAAGCTAGCACAGACGAGTGCCGGGGATGATACAGACGAGTATCCAAGCAAAGCAGACGAGCTTCAGAACACAGACGACTCCTGGGGAATAAAAGCAGACGAGCTTCAAACAAACACAGACGAGTGCTGGACAGTTGCAGACGAGCAACAACAGAGAATACATATCAAGGCACAGACGAGTGCAACAAAGGATCCAATACCAAACACAGACGAGTGTTGGAAGGTTGCAGACGAGCAACAACAAATATCATATCCAAGCATAGACGAGTGCTGGAAAGTTACAGACGAGCAACAGCAACTGTGATATCACAACACAGACGAGTGTTGAGGAGTTGCAGACGAGCAAACCACAGAGATAACCAAACACAGACGAGTGTTGGGAAGTTGCAGACGAGCAACAACAAATGCATGATTGGCAGCAAGAGATACACCTCCATAGGGGAAGACAAGTCAAGAGGTCTGGATACCCGCTCTGACTGAAGGGATGAATACTTGGCCGTATCATCAAATGCTCAGAAGCATGACAACATTGCTGGGAAATATTTCACGGACGGGGGTGAAAATCAAATGAATCTTGTGGGGATAGGATCATCTTCAGACTTGGCTGGGGAAGCTTCCTGAACAATACTCTGGCTGGGGAGAACATCTGCTGATTCAAGGCTCTGAGGGAAAATCAAGCTTTCAGTCCCACATGTTGGGGAGGACTCTTGCTGATGATAAAATACTGTTAATTCCATCTCTGATGATGTCAGGCTTGCATACTCCACTGGGGAAGAAGAAAAATGCTTGGGTTACTACCGAGGCTCAGCTGGATAAAATTTCTGCTGGAGATGCCAGGCTCCAGATACCTGCTGGGAGAAGAAATCTCTGCTTGGGGAGATACTCTATTGGGGAGGAGTAACTGCTTGAGAATGTGACACCATCCCGTAACCTGCAACAAAAGAAAACACAAGTGTGCCCCGGGGATTTGCATAGAATGATCGGTTCATCCATCGTCACCCGACACTCAAAGAGGGTTACAGTTTCCCTGCATGTCAGTTTTCTTTTCAAAATTATCACCATGTTTAGGTGCAATGCTATTTTTGCCAAAAATTCAGGACATTTTGCAAACAAAAAATAAACACACACAGCTTTTTTGACTGAATATTATTTTTATTGAATGGCCTCTGAATAGGCAAAGATTTTACATCCGGAAGCAACCACCTGGAAAGAGGTAGCCACTATAAAAATTGAGAAAGGAAACTATCCTAATGGCAATGTACACGGCATTCCAAGGAGTTCCATTTCTGCTATGACCTGCATGTCTTCGATACTCTCCATTCTGCTTTGGCTTTCTGAGAGGACAAGGGAACTGCTTCCTATCCTTCTGACATTGTCAAGCTGTACGAAACGATGACGTGGTTCAGATAACTTGGATCACAGTTGTTCGCTTATTCCCTTATTTTGCGTGGATCGCCCTTTCGGGTTTTCAATCCACCGGGATACCCTTTTTTGCCTGAGCTGTCCAATGTGGCTTTTCAACTCAGCGGGTGTACATTTTTTTAATATATTTATTTCCCTAATTTTTGCCCGAGCTTTTTATTCTGTTTTTAGCTCGCCGGGATGCCCTTTTCTTGCCTGGACTTTTATTCTGTTTTTATGTCCAGCGGGTCTCTTTATGCGAAGTATTTTTTAACTGCGTCCGAGTTAACAGGGGATGGGAAGTCATCTCCATCCATAGTAGTGAGCATCAGTGCTCCTCCTGAGAAGACTTTCTTCACTATGAATGGTCCTTCATAGTTTGGGGTCCACTTGCCCCTGTTATCTGAACCTGGAGGAACGATTCTCTTCAATACAAGCTCTACCACTTGATACTCTCGAGTATGTACTCGTTGGTCGAATGCACGCTTCATTCTCCTCTGATAAAGTTGACCATGACAGTTAGCCGCTAATCTCTTTTCCTCAATTAGACATAGCTGATTGTAACGAGCACGCACCCATTCAGCCTCATCCAGCTTGACATCCATCATCACTCGCAATGAAGGAATCTCTACTTCAACAGGCAGGACTGCTTCCATGCCGTACACCAGAGAGAAGGGAGTTGCCCCTGTTGACGTCCTGACTGACGTACGGTACCCATGCAAAGCAAACAGTAACATCTCATGCCAATCCTTGTAGGTGACAACCATCTTCTGCACAATCTTCTTGATATTCTTGTTAGCTGCCTCTACTGCACCATTCATCTTTGGTCGGTAAGGAGAAGAATTATGATGCTGTATCTTGAAGTCCCGACACAAGTCTGCCATCATCTTGTTGTTGAGATTAGAACCATTATCAGTAATGATCCTTTCGGGCACTCCATATCTGCATATGATATCTCTTTTCAGAAATCTTGTCACCACTTGACGAGTGACGTTGGCATAAGACGCTGCTTCTACCCACTTGGTAAAGTAATCAATCGCGACCAGGATGAAGTGATGACCGTTCGAAGCAGTTGGCTCGATCTTCCCGATCATGTCAATGCCCCACATAGAGAAAGGCCAAGGAGATGACATGACGTTGAGCGGGTTAGGAGGAACATGCACTTTATCTGCATATATTTGGCACTTGTGGCACTTTCGAGCGAATGAACAACAGTCTGCATCCATTGTCATCCAGTAATACCCTGATCTCAGCAGTTTCTTTGCCATAGCATGCCCTCCTGCATGGGTACCAAAAGATCCTTCGTGGACTTCCTGCATCAACAGGCTTGTTTTGTGTCTATCCACGCATCTGAGCAAGACCATATCGAAGTTTCTCTTGTACAAAACCCCGTCTATGTTCAAGAAGAAACTAGCATTAAGTCGTCTTAAGGTCTTTTTATCGTTGGAAGATGCCCCAGTTGGGTATTCATGCTTTTCCAGGAATAACTTGATATCAAAATACCAAGGTTTCTCGTCAGACACGGCGTCTACAGAGAAAGCATAAGCTGGAGAGTCAAGCCTGGATATGTCAATTCTGGGTACAAAATTCCAACACAGGACTTTAATCGACGAAGAGAGAGTGGCCAGAGCATCAGCAAACTGATTTTCGTCACGTGGTATGTATTTGAGCTCAACTGTCATGAAGAACATCAACAGTTTCCTAGCATAATCCCTGTACGGAACTAGATGCTCTTGATGCGTATACCACTTGCCGGTAATTTGGTTAATGACGAGGGCTGAATCTCCGAATATATCGAGGTTCTTAATCCGAAGATCAATTGCCTCCTCTATTCCCATTATACATGCCTCGTATTCCGCTTCATTGTTGGTGCAGCCAAAAGTAATTCTGGCAGCGAAGGGTAAGTGGACACCTTCAGGATTAATGAGTACGGCACCAACTCCACGACCATTGATATTGACAGCCCCATCAAACATCAACTTCCATTTGGATTCAGGGTCAGGCCCCTCCTCCGGAAGTGGTTCCTCATAATCGTTTGTTTTGAGGTACATGATGTCCTCATCAGGGAAATCAAACTTCATCGGCTGATAGTCATCCTCAAGGGGTTGCTGCGCAAGGTAATCTGACAATACACTTCCTTTGATGGCTTTCTGAGAAGTGTATTGGATGTCGTATTCAGTTAAAATCATTTGCCATCTAGAAACCCTTCCGGTCAATGCTGGTTTCTCAAAGATGTACTTGACAGGATCCATCTTGGAAATGAGAAGTGTGGTATGAGTCAACATGTACTGCCTCAGTCGGCAAGCAGCCCATACCAAAGCGCAACAAGTTTTCTCGAGCAATGAGTATCGGGATTCACAGTTGGTAAACTTTTTTCTAAGGTAATAAATGGCGTACTCTTTTCGACCAGACTCGTCATGTTGGCCGAGCACACACCCCATCGACCCTTCTAGCACGGTCAAGTACATGATTAACGGTCTTCCTTCCACTGGAGGCATCAGAATTGGAGGTTCCTGCAAATATTCCTTTATTTTGTCGAAAGCTCTTTGGCAATCATCATTCCACCTGACCGTTTGCTCTTTTCTTAGCAACTTGAATATCGGTTCGCACGTGGCAGTTAGATGAGATATGAACCGAGAAATGTAGTTCAACCTCCCTAAAAACCCGCGCACTTCCTTTTCTGTCCTCGGTGCAGGCATATCTTTAATAGCTTTCACTTTAGCAGGATCTACCTCAATTCCTCTTTGACTTACAATGAAACCCAGCAATTTTTCGGAACGCACTCCGAAAGTGCACTTGTTCGGATTCAACCTCAGCTTGTACGTGATCAGTCTATCAAATAACTTCTTCAGGTTAACCAAATGCTCCTCTTCGTCTCTAGACTTTGCAATCATATCGTCCACATAACATTCGATCTCCTTGTGGATCATGTCATGGAACAATGTGACCATCGCCCGTTGATAAGTTGCCCCGGCGTTCTTCAAACCGAAGGGCATGACCTTATAGCATAATGTTCCCCATGGGGTAATGAACGTTGTCTTCTCCATGTCTTCCGGCGCCATTTTTATCTGATTATAACCGGAGAATCCATCCATGAAGGAGAACACCGAGAATTGAGCAGTATTGTCGACCAACACGTCAATGTGTGGCAACGGAAAATCGTCCTTTGGGCTTGCTCTGTTCAAATCCCGATAGTCAATGCACATCCGGACCTTGCCGTCCTTCTTAGGTACTAGTACGATGTTAGCTACCCAAGGTGGGTAACTAGTCACGGCAAGGAACCCAACATCCCACTGCTTCTGAACCTCCTCTTTAATCTTCATCGCCATATCCGGGCGAGTTCTTCTCAATTTTTTCTTTACAGGAGGACAATCTTCTCTCAGGGGTAGCTTATGCATCACGATGTCGGTATCTAAACCTGGCATATCTTGATATGACCAGGCAAAGATATCCACATACTCTCTCAGCATACTGATCAACTCTTTCTTGACATCAGCCTGCAAACTGGCCCCTATCTTGATTTCTTTCTTTGCATCTTCACTGCCAATGTTGATGGTCTCAATCTCCTCTTGATGAGGCTGAATAACTCGTTCCTCTTGTTTCAACAATCTGACCAACTCTTCAGGGAGGTCACAGTCTTCCTCAACCCCTTCATCAGCTTGGTAGACTGGATTATCAAAGTCATGCATAATCATAGCAGGAACGTTATCCGTGGAATCCGGATGATCAACACTGCACAGATGACGTGCTCATTCAGAATCTGTTTATTTTGAAAAAGAGACGCTAACACAAAGCAAAAGGAAACAACATTGCCATTTATATTTTTTTGTGAAATTTTTTTAAAAACAAAGACAGGGAACACATTTTGTCTGAAAATGTCCTTTTATTCCATAGCAAAATAACGATGCGATACAAAACATGGTGGCCCAATACAATGGATCCAAGCATCTTGGGCATAATGCTGGGTTTGACAATGCAGCATGCTAATAAAAGGAAACAAAGCAATTACTTTGAGAGCCAAGTGACTTGAACAATGTCTTCAGCAGACCAATTTCCTAGCTCCTCGCCAGGCGCACACGGGCGGATCCAATTGTTGTCCCAGTCTCTGTCACTATCCCCATCTTGTCTTGCTGTACAGATTTGATCGCGATTGAGCAACCCAGCGCTTGTGAACGTGATGGCTTTACCACTCTGAGTAGACCCCCCAGGCTGATACCCTAAGCCGAATTTATCATCCTTCTTTTCCAGCTCCAACAGTTTGCCCCAGCCCTGAGCACTGCCTGATTGAACGACCTCCTTTGCTTCCTGGTAGGAATGAATGGACGTGCCCTAATTGTTTTTCTTCACAGGAGTCAAGATACTGACGTCTGCTTCAAAAGCTTGGCACAAAGTCTCATGGATTTCTCCATCCATTTCTACATATTTAAACGTCGACAGGTGGCTGACGAATATATCTTCTTCCCCACAAACTGTGATGACCTGGCCGTCCACCACGTATTTAAGCTTCTGATGCAGGGTTGAAGTAACGGCTCCAGCAGCATGTATCCACGGCCTGCCCAACAAGCAACTATATGCGGGATGGATATCCATAACATAGAAAACACTTTTGAAGACTTGAGAGCCTATCTTGACGGGAAACTCAACCTCTCCAAAAACCGATCTCCTTGAACCATCGAAAGCTTTGACAACCAGATCACTTGGCGTCAGGACAATCCCATCAATATTAAGCTTCATCAGAGCCTTCTTCGGAAGCACATTCAAGGAAGAGCCCGTGTCTACAAGAACATGAGACATCACAGCGCCCTTGCATTCCATCGTAATGTGTAGTGCTTTGTTATGATTTCTGCCCTTCGAAGTGAGGTCTCTGTCAGTGAAGCCTAAGCCATGGCTAGCATTGACACTTCCAACAACAGCTTTAAGTTGGTTGACAGTAATCTCCTGAGGAACGTAGGCCATTTGAAGTACTTTCAGTAAGGCTTCTCGGTGCGCGGGAGAGCACATCAGCAGTGACAAGATAGAAATCTTTGAAGGCGTCTGGTTCAGTTGATCAACCACCTTGTAGTCACTTCTTTTGATAATCCTCATGAATTCCTCTACTTCTTTTTCAAACGTCCCCTGCCCAGCCGCGGGAGTAGTTGACTCGTCATTCGCAGTCTGCTTTCCTTTGTCTTTGGACGAAGCCTCGGCCTCAGGATCCCTTCTCAGCGCAGGGGAGTGAACAAACAACCACTTCAAGTAAAACCCCCCAACACCTCCTACATTCTCAATAGTCAGGTCAGCAACAGGTCTACTCTCCATCCTCTATCCAGCTACATAAACATCGGAGCCATAATGCCAAGGAATGGCTCTATCATCTGTGTACGGAACTGGCCCAGGTACAGTAATAGTTATGGGACTAATCTGAGGAGCATAAATTGTAACCGGCTCTCGTGTGACGGGCATATCAGCTTCATCGTAGAAGATAGTAATGGTTGACACATCATCAGCCTCTTCATTACTAACCTTACTAAACTGCAAGGATCCAACATCAATCAAACCCTGCAAACCCATCTTCAATTTCTCACAGCCGTTCATAACACTCATACAGTCTTCACAATCAAGACAGCAACCAGGAAATACTTGACCCTTCAACAGTCTCTCTTTCACCACCCTCAAAGGAGTCTTGACTTCATCGATACTCAACACCAAACTCAACTTTTCCCTAACTTCAACAGCATTAACTCTTGCCCCGCCGTGATTAGGCATAGGGTTCGAGTTGACATTCGGCGGAGGCGCAAAGTTGATTGCCTTGGAATCTACAAGATCCTGAACCTTGTGATGCAGAGCCCTGCACTTCTCAGTCGAGTGCCCGGGTGCTCCAGAGTGAAAAGCGCATCATGCGTTGACATCATAACCAACTGGAAGCTCTCCAGGAGGTGGTGGTGCCAAAGTCCTCATTTGAATGAGGTTCAAATCTAGCAGTCTTGGAAACAAGGCAGCATACGTCATCGGAATAGCTTCAATCACCCTGTTAGCCGGGCGAGTCTGCCTTGGTTGATATGGTCTCTGCTGGTAGTTGGTTCGAGGTTGTTGTTGTTGCTGATGTTGTTGTGGAGGAGATAGCATCTGTTGTACTGGAGCTGCAGGAATGGTGACAGCAGCCATATGTTCATAGGGTCTTCTGTAACCACGACCCTGGCTTCGGCCGAATACAGCATTCGTCTCGGCCTCTCGCCTTCTAGGAGGTCCACTAAAAGCTTTCCTCGCTCCATTTGAGCTACTAGCACTTGGGTCTTGTATCTTCCCCATTTTCAGCAATGTTTCAACTCTTTCTCCCGCAATAACAATATCGTTGAACTTAGTAGCCGAACTCGACGCCAGTCTTTCAAGAAATACACCTTGGAGAGTGCCCATAAACATATCGGCCATTTCGTTCTCTAACAAGGGTTGTTGTACCCTGGCAGCTAACTGGCGCCACCTCTGGGCATATTCTTTGAAGCCTTCTTTTGATGCCTAAGCCATATGCTGCAACTGCGTGCGGTTCGGAGCCATGTCCATGTTATATTGATACTGCCTCACAAAGGCTTCAGCTAGATCCTTCCAGCTCTTGACATTGACCCTACCGAGCTTCATGTACCATTCAAGGGAAGCTCCCACCAAGCTGTCTTGAAAATAATACATCCACAGTTTCTCGTCGTCTGTATGAGCGGCAATTCTCCCAACAAATGATTGCAGATGGGTCTTCGGGCAAGCAGTGCCATTATACTTCTCGAAGGTTGGAACTTTGAACTTATACGGAATCCTGACTCCAGGAACCAAGCCCAAGTCGGTTATGTCGAATCCCAAAGAGCTCTGGGACTGAATAGCCTTGATTTGCTCAGCCATCTCTTCGAACCTCTTGTTCATCTCTACTCCTTGACCTTCAGCTTCATCAAGTAGAGTGAACTAGTCATCATGATTGTCCATCTGAAGGTTATGCAACCCATCATTGATTATAGTCACTCCTGGCTGTGTAACAGGAGTTTCAACCTGACGTGCGCCCGCACCGGTACGATTATCAGCATTAGCAGCAGCAGTAGCAGTATTCCTGTTCTGATTCTCAACCATCTCCCGGAGACGCTCTTGGTTCTGCCCCATGCCGGCCATTAACGTCATGAAGTTATCCATTCTCTGCCTCAAATCTGCCAAGTCCGCTTGCATCTGGTCCATGGCTCGTTCTCTGTTAATCTTGGTTGGGTATCTGTGCACTGCTGGTTGTTCCCGAACTTTACGGGGAGCTATAGTGCCTGTAACACAAAACACGTTAATAACTGAGACACTACCTGCAAAACAACAAACATGTTATATGGATGCAATGCAGTTGTTTATGTTTCCAATCACAGGTCATTTATGCCCCGGTTCCGGTATTTAGCAAAGAAAACCAGATGGGCACTGATCCTCGACTTTCAGAAACCTTTGCGGGAAACCACATTCAAACTATAACAGCAAGCATACCAAGAAATGGTGAAAAACAGTCATAACATAGATCAGCCCATTAGGCACAATAAAACAGAATTCCCCATAGGGTACAAGTTCTTACAGAGGAGAAACAAACAGCTAGGACTCCTACAACATGCCTGCAGGTAATCCAGATACAAAGAAAACAAACTAAGAAGCACAACCACCGCCTGAGGATCCTGAAACTCCATCATCAGACATGACCTTTTTGACTCCCGCCATCAACTTGAGGTCTTCAATCTCTTTAAGTGCTGCTTCGAGGGATTGTTGACTGTCTGCGAGCTGTTGGGTCTTCTCTCTGCGAATCTTGTGGGCCTGCTCCACCTCTTCTTTTTTGTAAGCCATCTGAACTTCAAAGAACTCTTCTTTTTCTTTATATTGCTTCAGCTCTTGCTCTCTCTGTCCCTTCAACCAGACAATAGACTGACGAGCATCTCTGAGGGTCTTTGACTTCTTCTTGCGCTCAGCTTCTCTTTGGGCTTCCATCATCCCTAACCTGCGGAAATGAGCTTCTCTTCCTGCAAAGTCTTTCTCCTTAGCCTCCAAGGTCATCTACATCTTCAGCAACTTCTCCTCAGCTTCAATCTTGGCCCTGTTGGCTTGGTGATATAGGCTTACCATCTCAGTATTTTCAACTCTAACTGCATGTAGCTGGGCTTCCAACTTCTTGAACTCCTCCAAAGACACAGTATCAATGGACTCAGCAACTGGGGGAACTGGTGTTGAAAATGGCAGCAAAACTCTTCTGGCTCTGTCTTTCAACCAAGCTTCGTACTCTGGGAATGTCTGATTGTTGCACTTCCCAAAGCTAGCTATTCCTTCTCCCTTAATGCACTTCCAAGCTCCCGCAACCTTCCTCACTAAAGGCATATTATCTTTCACTGAGAAGTAGAAAATAGGGGTCAGCTTCAAATTTACAGGCACCTCTCTCAAAGCGTATCCCAATTGTCTCCTTAACAGGATTGGATTGTAATTAATCCCTCCAGTTATTCCCAACAAAGGCACACTATGATAAATCCCGCAGCTGGTGATGAACCGTGCACCTTGCAGCCTTTGGGTGAACCATCTAACATCCTTGGCAAGCAACTTTTCCAGCTTCTGAGCCCATACCAAGCTGTGGTCACTAAACACTCCCGTACTAGGCAAATGCCTCATGAACCACATGTGAAATAACGGAGCGCAGCAACAGACCAAAGCTCCTCTCTTCTTCTCAGTTTTGTAATGAACTGAGTAATACAAATCCCCGAGTAAGGTAGGCACAGGATTCTTCAGCAAAAAGAGATGTATGGCGTTTATATCTATGAACTTCTCCATATCAGCAAACAAGATAATGCCATAGATAGAAAGAGCCAAGATAGCACAGACAACATCCCATTCTCCTTCAACAGCCAATTCTTCTGCCTTCTTCACCAGAGCCTCCAAAGAAAACCCAGACACTCCTCCTTTAATGATGGTCAAAGACTTCACAGTAGAAGGGCTCAAATAAAGAGCCTTAGCAATAGCCTCAGGTGCAGGTCTACTCATCTCAGAATTGAAAGGAACCTGGTCTCGAACCGACACACCCAGGATCAGAGCATACTCCTCCAGCATAGGGCCCAACTGAAAATCAGGAAAGGTGAAGCAACGGAGCTGAGGATCATAATACTGAAGCAATGTATGAATGGCACTCCTCTCTGAAGGATCTAGCTCTATCACCACATCAAGAATACTCCTGTAAGCTTTTCTGAATCTCTCTACCTGGTTGGGTGTAATCAGCTTTACCATCTTTTTCAACAAACCAACCTTGATATCAAAGAACTTGAAATGAATATTCTGCTTGCGAGGATCTTCCATCTTTGAAGAGGATACCGGAACCGGAAGCAAAGATATGAACCTGTGAATGAAAAACAAAACAATGATTAATGATGCAATGATGCAATGCAGATGCAAATGCAAAGACAATGGTCATCTGGGACTGTCTGGAATCTGGACACTGATAAAGGCCCCTCTGAATAACTGACAAACCAAAAGTCCACTGAGTCACACTCTCTGATAATCACAACTCTCTGAAGATCCCAGGACCACAGTATCAAGAACACCAGAAGAAGAAAACCAGAACTCCGGAACCAAAGTAGCTGTATCATAACATGAACTGTACTGGTAACAAGGGTATGATGAGGTCGAGGGTTCCTGCAAACCTGTAAACCCCTCCCAATTCTCACAGGTGTGCTCCAGGTCAAACATCACGGACTTTCAAAGCCGAATAACAATAATACTTTCACCATTTCCGAGAACTGGCTCATGACCAGCTCAAGGAACCGGTTAGGCATTATATACTACGCAGGGAGGCCTCAGCTAAGTCCGGGAAAAACAAGCATCCCTTATAAGTCCCCAGCTTCAAGCGCTGAAATCGAGAAACAATAGTACATTCAGCCCGTAGGTTACAGTACTAATGTCATACGACCAGATGCTTTAACTGAGTTCCTATAAGAGAACCAGGCCATCCTATGCGAGTCCCCAGTGGACCCTCGGGTGCAAATGGGTTTGCCACAAAATGTGGTCTGCCACTGCCACCACTAGAGAGGGTTGTTTCCACAAAGGTTCTCAATGATCGGTCCCCAGACGCACATAACTATCAAGGTCCTATCCCGAAGTGGAGGAAATCCCCACACAAGATATTTCCAAGACAGTCGCAATCTGGGCGTGAAACACATCGCCACTCATCATGTCACATGCGAGTACAATATGTCCACTCTAATCCTAGGGTGCACTCAAGCCGGGTACTTGGCTTATCTCTCAGAAATAGTATCCCCCAAGCCCACCAAACAGAAAACCAGTCCAGACAGTCCAGTATGATATATATGATGCGGAAAATAAATACTGAAAACTGTAAATAAAGCTGTAAATAAAACTGTAAACAAACAACAATACAACAAACCACAGCAAACAAACATCATCCACTAAAACAACAACACACAAGCGCTAGGAGAGACTCACAGGGTGATGATGGAAGTCAAACTTGATGAAGCTGAATGGGTTCGTGCCGGATACAACCAGTTGAGTTTGATTGAAGATAAGAGACTGGTAGCTATATGCCATTGTCAGCTATATTAGAGGTGGATGAAGCGGGCATTTTATCAGCGGGTGCGTCCTCGGGAGTATCAAGTGGGTGAACTTGTGCTCAAGAAGATTCTTCCTTCAGGTACATATCACAGGGGAAAATGAAATCCTAACTATGACGGTCCATATGTGGTTAAAAAGGTTTTCTTGAGAGGAGCCTTAATGCTTACAACCATGGATAACGAAGACTTCACATCCCCTATCAACTCAGACGCAGTTAAAAAATACTTCGCATAAAAGAGACCCGCTGGAAAAAAACAGAATAAAGAGTCCAGGCAAAAAAGGGCATCCCGGCGAGCCAAAAACATAATAAAAGGATCAGGAAAAAATTAGGGATATATATAAAAAAAATGTACACCCAGTGAGTTGAAAATCCACATTGGACAACTCAGGAAAAAAAGGGTATCCCAGTGGATTGAAAACCCGAAAGGGAGATCCACGCAAAAGAGGGAATAAGAGAATGACTATGATCTGATTTATTTCTACTTCATCATCATCTCATTCAACTTGGTAATATCCAAAGGATAGGGATAATTCCAATCCTCCTCTTCAGAAAGTGAGATAAGCGGAAAATCTTGAAGACATACTGGTCATAGCAGAATTGAAACTCAATGGAATGTTGTTTTCACATTGCCATTAGGATAGTTTCTTTTCTCAATTTGTAGTGATCACCTCTTTCCAGGGGATTGCTTCCTTATGTGCTTTTCCTATTCAAGGTTTGTCAATAAAATGAATTATTCAGTCAAAAAGCTTCATTTTTTGTTTTTACCTTACTATTTTGTTTGCAAAAATGTCCTGAATTTTTGATAAAAAAACATTCCATTTAAGAATTGTGGCCTTACAAATAACGTGCAGGGGAAAATATTTAAAATTGTTGAATAATATCGGGTGGTGGATTCAAACCATACAGTCCCCTAGGGCTTGTGTGTGCATTTCTGTTGTAGGGTTTATAGTCAGAAGTTCGAAAGAAACAATCATTTGTCAACACAAAGCATTGAGGAGATCTGTTTCTCCAACCGTAGTGGGTACAAGATTATTGATCAATCTCAAGTTCCTTTCAATAAAAGGTAGTAAGGGGTGGCATTCCCCAAGTAGATATTATTCCCAGCAAGAGACGTCTTATAGTCTAGGGTTACTTGATCATCTTCAAGTTACATTATCTCCAGACAGGGCTTGGTTATGCAATCATCATCTAGTCTTTCAACACTCGTTTGTGTTGGCTCGTTGTTCAGATACTCGTTTGTGTTTGAATTTGTATTTTGGTACTTGTCTTTATCGTCTTTAATATTCGTCTGTGTTGGCCTTTTATTTCAGACACTCGTTTGTATGTGATTATTACCTGCTGATACTCGTCTGTATCATTGTTCATTCACTCGTATGTGATTGATTTCATAATCTTTGATACTCTTATGTATCACTTTAAAACACTCATTTGATGCTCGTTTGTATCATGGTTTATTCACTCGTTTGTGATTGATTCCCTACTCTTTTGGTACTTGTTTGTATCATTGTCCAATTATTCATTTATGGTTGATTCTTTGCCTCAATGATGCTCGTTTGTATCATGGATCAATCACTCGTTTGTGTTTGATTTTATCTTCATATACTCGTATGTATCGTCCTTAACACTCATCTATGTTAGCTTGTTGTTCCGACACTCATTTGTGTTTGGTTATTACCGGTCGATACTCGTCTGTATCATTGTTCAATCACTCGTTTGCGGTTGATTTCTCACCTTTGTGATACTATTTTGTGTCATTATTCAATCACTCATTTGTGGTTGATTCCATATATTTTGATACTCGTTTGTATCATTGTCTGATACTCATTTGTATCAGTGGCCGATACTCATTTGTATTGTGGCCTAGAGCACTCGTCTGTATTTTCTTTGATCATCGTTCGATATTCGTTTATATCGTTGACTATGGCACTCGTTTATATTTCCTTGATGATCATCTAATACTCGTTTGTATTGAAGAGGTTTGAAGTCCTGACGGTGAGATTAATCGTCAAAATAGTGCAGTTCAAAACAGTAGAACATATGCATTCTTACAACATATCCGCGTAGGACATATGAAGAGGGTTCATTTATCTTAATACCGCATACCTGCGTAGGATATGTGAAGGGGATTAATTTATCTTGATCAATGCATGTATATCCCACAGACTTAAGTGCACCAAGTCCACCGTTGTTGTGGCATGCCAGTAGTCGTCTGACGTCGTACAAAAGAGAGGTTTCCAAGTCCACAGTCGTTGTGGCAAGTCAGTAGTCATCTAACGTTGTTCAAAAGACAGTTCTCCATTGTTATCATTGGTTACTTTTCTCCACATCATAGTTCTCCAAGAAGAGTTTCTTTGGTTGGTTTTATATCCCTTTTCTTCTTCTCTGTAGAGTGCAAACTTTCAGGTTTGTTTTAGTATTCAATCACAGTTTATCTTGAACGTCTGATAGTCGTTGCTCTTATACTTTTCAAATTAACAGATGATTAAATAAGGGAAGTTGTAACACCCCAAAAGTTACCCTCTCATTATCATAGCATTTCACCTTTCATTTTCATACTTTTCATTGCATCCCTAGCATATAAAAATGAAGCATAACTGTCGCTCCCGGGATTTTCATCCTAGTACAAACGCGAAAGTGGCGCGGAAAGGTAGAGTCGCCAGCCAGACATTTCTATCCCGAATGAATGGGAAAGGTAATGTTGCACAAACCTGAGGAAGAAAGAAAGGACAAGGTCCTGCGAACCAAAGATCTGAGTTCGAGAGTCGGTTACGAATTGAGAAGGTTTAGCACCCCAATCCGTCCGCCGTACCCGACGGGATCCACGCTTGCTAAAGAAACTATTTCAAAGGGTGAGGGTATGAAAGTTGCAGCAAAGAAATGAAAATGAAAAGAAACTGGAACTGGGAAAGAACAGAAATAAGAAAGTAAAAGGAAAAAATGCAGGGAAAATAAAGATTGTGCTCGAACGGGCCCTACCCCGCTGCCTACGTACCTCATTGGGATGATGAGGATCAGAGATGCCGTAGTTCCCCTAACTAGGGGTGGCAAGGAAATTGCTTGTGAGTTAAGGCTTGAACTGCTTATGCCATTGCTCAGGTGTTGCAGACTCGGACGACGAGTGCGTAACCGTCTTGCAAGATGACAAGTAGGAGCAAGTTCGCGTACGGAGCGAATGAGGTGAGGAAAGAATTCCCGAAGAAAAAGACGCTTATTGTTTGTTTGGTGTTTTTTAGAAGCTTTTATGAGTGAAAGTTTGCATAGGTAAGTGTACCTAAGTCTTACTTAATGGGATGTGTACGTCTCACATCATCCCAAAATGGAATGCTCAAGAGGCACACCTATCTATGGAGGAAATCCCCAAAGCTAGTCCCACAAGTGAAGGCTTAAGCACACTGGCCTATTACCATTATTATGTGTTTTTGTCGTTTTTTGGTTAAGAAGTGTTTTTTAACTTTTCTTTGTGAGGTACTCATGTTAAGACCTATCCACCACGAGTGATGACTCACACCTCGCCCCGAAATGGAATGCATGTGAGAATCTCATAGCAAAGTCTCATGTCACATGAAAGTACTCAACCTTTATTAAGTGAATTAAAATTAAGTTTGAAGATGAGAAGAGAGAGAGCATCAAAGGATCTCAAAGGAAAAATTCTAAAGGGGACTAAAGCAATCCTAAGTGTTAACATGCATGGATGTCCTAAGGGTTAGTGAGGTTTCTATCCTAATGAAGAAGGAAAGAAGAAGGGATGAGAAAGGCCTAGGCCTAACAAAAGAGGGTTAGTTCCCATAAACATAAAAGGGAGAGATAAGAATTAGAGATGTGGAACTCAATTCCCACATCTCACACTTACCATAGCCCCTGCAAGGTTAGTATACCCAAGTGAAACAAAAATGAGCAAAGTGACATGACATCATCCAACAATCAGAAGTGAAATGAAACGAACAAATGCCTAATGCCAATTCAACTCAAAGAAATGAAGATGAGAAACTTATGATTTAAAATGAGGCAACATGAATACATATGGAAACAAATGCGCACTTATGAAAGATGTAATGCAAAACGTACAAAATACAAGCACAAAGTTCAAAACCAGAATCAAAATGATATGAAGAATGGCTTAGGAGGCCAGCAAGATGAAGAGAGAGGTCACACAATGCCAAACAATATCAAAATAGAAGTAACGGAATCAAAAGATGGAGTTTAAACACTCAAAGAAACAAATGACTTGAATAAGAAGCAAACTTAAAAATTCAGAAGAAACAAGACTTATCCTAGGACCAGGAAGGTATCCACACCCCAAAGGAATCCCAAATGAGAAGAAGAAGTTGGCACAAGTGCCCTTCTAAGCCTATAAGAGATCTCATGAACCAAACGAGGCAAAATGGGACAAGGTGAGAACAAAAATCCACAAATAATAAACCAGCCATCTAAAAATTCTACAACTTAAACCAAATGATCTTCAAACATGCCATATCAACTTGTCAAAAGGATTTGCAAAAATTCAGAAAGGAACTAGGTCATATGGAGGTACAAACACAAGCTAGGACAGAAAACTCACATCACAAGATATTAGATCAAAACTCAAGAAATAATTTCCTAAAAATTCAGAAAAAAATTACATGAAAAATACAAGATCTCAGGAACACAATGCAAAAAGAATGGGATCAAAACTCCAAATATTGAAGGCTGTAGAAAATAAACAAGACAGACTGGTCAAGAAATGAAGCAAAAGAAGCTATGCACCTTGGTGAATTATTTCTGACACATCAATCAATAAAAAAAATAAAATAAAAATGTGATAAAAAACTAGAGACTCAAAAGAAGGTTCATGATTTATTTGAGAATTTTTTGATGAATGAATCTATTTTTAATGAATTAAAATGAAACTGAAATACAAAGAAATTAAGTTGAAGAAAAAAGGAATTAAAGAAATGGAATGAGGTGCATGAAGTAATGGTTTTGAACTGAATTCGAATGGGCCTGTTATTAGTGAGGTGCAATCAGCGGGTTCGAGCAAGGCCCACCCGAAACTTACATGATGTCAAAGAAATTAAAAAGAAATAACTCAGTTTTAATTATTAATGAAGTACCATGCTTAATTATTATTATTAAACTGGAATGACACACAAAACATGTGAACTATTGATCAATTGGTGCACTTACCACTTAAAGAACTGAAATAAAATAAACCAAAAAAACAGCCACGGCCAATCATGCAAGGCCACGTCACTTCTTCTTCCCCATGCTCATGAAGGAAATCGTGAAAAACCAGCAGCAAGAACGCAGGAGCTAACGGTGGAACTACATCATTCCGTCGACTTTATCCTCACATATCTCTCTCAAAGATCAACGAAATTAAACGATATAAAAACGAAAAATGTTCTACAGAATGAGGACAACACAACCGGCATGGAATAAAATCAAATCAAAAGCCTAAACACACAGATATATCATGCTAAAGTAACGCCATCATACACGTTCGATCGTCGCCGCAGAAAAAATTCCAGAAACTTGCAAAACGCCTATCTACATGAAGCATAGATCATAAGGATCAAGAATATACCATTAAAACTCCGTAAAACACGCCGTACAATTCAGGTTAAACGAAAAAAGAATGAATACCGAAATCGAAATTTCATTATTAGCTACTTATTAATACCAAATCAAGTCAAACACAACTAAACGATTATTAACAACTCAAAGCACACTATAAAAACACTAAACTCGCAGCAAAACAGATCGAGAAAGAAAACCTGTTTTGAAGCTCTTGCAATCTCAAGAAGATTCAAGCTCCCACACGCATTGGTCAAATAAAGACTTGCCGATGATGATGATGCTAAGAGAATAATGAATGGAGTGAGTGAAACGGTATTATCCAGATCTGAAGCTCGTGCTTGATGTGAGAAGTTGAGAGAACAAAACAGAGAGAGAGAGTCTTCCTTTTTCTTTTCTTTTTATGCGCTGTGAAGGATGTGTGTTATGAGGAAGAGTGTGCGTGAGGTGAGGTTTATGTGAGGTGAGTCTAATGTGAGAGTGAGTGTAATGTGAGCAAGAAAACGTGAGAGGGTGAGGAAAGGTAGGTGTTGCGTGAGGGGTGATGGCTGGGAGTGTAATGTGAGGTGAGAGAGAGTGTGCGGGAAAGAAAAAGGAAAGAGTGTGAAAAAAATCAGTGGGGAGGAGTGTGAGGAAAAATATGTGTGGATAGTATGTGAGCAAAGTATGACCTTGTGGTGTGAAAGGAAAGTGCTGGCGTGGAAAAACGTGAGAGGATGAGGTGAAGGAAAGAAGAAATGAGAAAAACGTGAAATGAGTGGAGAGAAGGAAAAAAGTATGAGGCTGTGAAGAAGAGCATGTGGGGAGAAAAAAAACTGACTTTCTTAAACCCCTTTCTTTAATAATCAACTCCAACAAACTTGAGGTATGCCCTTTTTCATCAGGGGCCTCTTCTCTCCTCACTTCTTGTTTTCCACCCTCATGCTGTTAACGCCTCGCCCAATAAGTGACGAGCATATGACCTCAAGGCCAACGCGAGAATGACACGTGGCGAATGGCTGAGATACTGATTTTTCATGCTCATTTTCGCTCACCACCACCACGTGTTATCACTTCCTCTTCTTGTTTTTATCACTTACTTTCTTATGCTATCTATTCATTTGGTCACATAAATGATATAATGGACCTATTAGAAAAAGAATGTGAACAAAAACATGTCATGCCACACATAATTATTTTTAAATAATAAACCAATGGCCAAATGACACATGTCCACCAAAACCCCAATAAATCGTTCCAAACTTCGAAAAAACATAACTTGAGTTCTACAAATGCTGCAAAAGTGTTCTACAACTTTTCGGAAAGGGAAAATCGTGCTCTACGACTTTCGTGTTCACCGGAAAATCATCCAGGGCTTTTTCGCACATGAAATAATAGCCTGAAGTTCAGGATCGAAATATTTCTAAAAAATAGAAATTTCCAAATTTGATGACCTTTTGCATACTTCCGACTTTTGACATTTAAGATCAAATGAAATACTCCCTGCCATATTATGACCTCAAAGAAAAGGTAACCCTGACCAAAACTTCTGAAATTGTCATGCTGACTTTTCTGACTGTGCAGTTGACTTTCTTGCTTCACCTTCAAGCAACTGATGAATTCTCTGACCTCCACACTGAATTTTCTCACAAAAATCAACACCTAGGATCCCCTTGACATATAGAAAACTTTGCCCAAATTAAATGGCCAAAGTTGTGAGGTTATGGTGCTTGCATCTCAAGACCCTAATTCGGGTGCTTCGTATAGGAGCTTTTCCTTGTCATGAGATCTCTGGCGATCATGCGATCTTCTGAACTTTTGCCAAGGGACTTGATCTTGTAAATGGAGTGTATACTCGCCCTAGAACTTGCACAAACTCATTGGGACCCTTGTCCAGTCTTGAAATGCTTCAAGGAACTCCACAGATGACCATATACTTGATGCTAGGACATGAGGGATGTTATGATTCACATTTCCATGATATGATGCTGAGGAAATGACATGAGTATGATGAATATGTTGTGATATGATGCTTAAAAAGAAGAGGGCAAATTTAGGGTGTTACAATAACATTCATTACTTAAAGCACAAGGCATGTGATCAATGACTTGCAAATTTGTGATCAGCCAAAGCCAAGGACAAGAGTCAAGGGTCTCCCAACAAGGCTCAAAGGTCTCCTTGCATCCGACACAAGCTCAAATGATGTCCCAAGTCCAACAAAGATTGGAATTCCTCAAGAAGTTGGCTCATGGTTTCACCTCTTATAAAAGTGGCCCAAATTAGGGTTTTGGTTGCAAGAGGCTTCTTGAGGATTTTTGGTTCTAACTTATTATCATGGTCTTATATACGTTCTCAAGTGTCTAGGGAGGATATTTGGTGCATTGGTTCCTTGAGGAAGGTTTTCAGGCAGGTAGTTACTTGTGATCTAAGAAAAAGTGAATTGTGAGGAAGAAAGTTAACTGTGACTTTTTGAGGTTTGAATCATGATTTTCAAGGTCCCATATCTTCATATGGTCCTAAAATGACAATATTTCCATCATTCATCAAGAATTAAGGTTCATGGCAAAAGTTACTAAAAATGGAAATGACTTGTAATTTGAACTTTCCATTTTTGGAAGCTTTTTAAGTCACATTCAACTTAATTTTTCATCATAACAAATGCTTCAAATGGATTTTTTCCAAACATGAAAGTTTAAGATTTCTCTCTCCCCTTTCCAAAAAGTACTAGATCACTTCCATATCATTTGTGAATCTCAAGTTATGATCAAAATACCTTAAGGTGTGTTTTAGGGTTTTTCACATGAACCAAATATTCCAGTTTTGCAAAAAGGCCTATAAGTGACTTGTATTGATTACAACTTGGCGATTCAGTTCGTATACTTCAATTACACTTCATTTAAGGTAAAATTGGCCTTTGAATCATTTTATTCCGTGGATTATTTATCATGTATTTTTCAAATGGCCAATTTGCAAAATGATCTAAAACTCTAAAACCACACAATCACAAGCCACAAATTCAATTCAATTCAGATCAAGGGATAAAGGGAAGGCAATGCATGCACATAGGGAGCTCCATACACGTGTGATTCCATACATACATCATAAGTTTCAAATTTGCATTTTTATTCAAATATCACTAACCACACTTCCATTGGATCCTTAACCTTAGGCCCAAAATACACCATTTATAAGCTCTTAAACCCACTGTTTAGATCTGGGGTTCATCGCATTTCCATATTTCACAAAAATTGCTCAAAAATTCTCTTCTTCGATTCTTTCTCATCACAAGGAGTTTTTTCAATTTTCTTTCATAATTGTGATCAGTGAACTCCATAGATCAAGAATCAACCATTCATCTGAAGCTCAAATCAAGGATTTCATTAAGTCAAGTTCAAGATCATCTTGCTTCAAATCTCAAGATCTAGGCCAAATTCAAGCTATAATTGCATTTATTTTGAATTTAGAGTCTCCAAGGACTTGATTTGCAGCTTCTAGATGGATTTCTAGGAGTAATTTCACTTCTGCAAGTTTTAGGTTGGTGCAATTTTTTATCTCTTAAATCTTGAATTTTATGTGTGCATTGTGTTCATGAAAGTGTGTTGATCATGCTGATGTATTTAGAATTGATTTTGGACGTGTATTATGAGAGTTTTGTGGATTTGAATTTTCTAGATCTAAACTTTTTTGCTTCGGTTTGAGCTCTATGTGCATTGTTTGGGAAAATAAATGTGATATTATTGATCAACAAGAAGTTTAGATTTGAATTGTGGTGGATTTGTTAATTTCTGGAAAAAATTTGTTGAATGCTCGCCGGAAGAGACGATAAGAGCTAGGGTTGGAGGAAAAAGATGCAATTGTGTGCATACATTTGTGTGATATGAGGGTTGAGATTGAGCAAGTGCATTAAAATTATGCGTGTTTCTCACATGTTCTTTTGTTTTCATATTAATCTGCATGTTTTCCATACTATGCGTGTTACAATGAGCTTGTGATCTGGACCACAGATCTTGGTTACTTTTGCATTACATTGACTAAGTATTGTGCGTTAGATCCATCTTATGGTGTATATTAGGTCCTCTGGTTGACCAGATTCCACAAATTATTTATTGATTGCGCTATTGTATGGGCTAGGTTTTTGATTGATATCCCCACCCCCTGGTTAGGCCCATATGCTTTTGTGAACATGATATTTGCTTTCCCCATGCCCCCTGGCTTATTTTCTTTTATTTTCATTTTAATTTCTCATAGTTTTTGCATTTTAATTATCTAAAATCATCTAAAATCATTCAAAAATCCTATAAAAAATCATGAATCATTTTCAAACATTAAAATAATTTTGTGCATTTTTATTTCCGATTTTATGCATTTTTCCTATTATTTTCAATATTTTCTTTTATTTTCTTTTTCATCTGTTCTTAATTTTTTGATACCTAAACTTCAAAGATTTATTTTACATAGATCATTAAACATTTTTCAATCATTTTTTTGAATTCATTTATTAACATCCCCAGGTTCATGAAAATATTTTTATTTCATTTTTAAAACTTTTTCATATTGCATTTTAGTCCTTGTACTTTGCATACTTGTTCATGGATCCTACTTGACTTTTGCCTAATTGTTTGAGGTAGTTAAACTTTGAGTTTTTGTTTGATATTTTAACAAGTAACAAGCCTCTGACCTATGTCACTTGAGGTACATTTTGTAAATTTTTGAATGTTGTTGGATGTGTGTTTGCTTACTTGTGATTGAAGGTACTTTACATGATCATTACTTGTCATCCCTTAACCCTAATTTCTTAAAGGTATTTATGCCATCATTTGAAGTATTTTGTTTGAGTTTGCTTGTCTTGTTTAGACTCTTATAAGTCTTGTTTGATCATTTTTAAGTCCATTTTGTTTTGTATGTACCATTTGGTTTGTGTGATGTATTTTATGTGAACTTTGACCTAATTCTCTTATGTCTTCATCCTTAATGCTTCTCATGCTTGCTTGTATGTCTCAAACATGATCATCTTGCTATCTCATTTGAATTACATCCTTGATATGCTACTGACTTCATGCATAAGCATCCATTTATGTATGTTATGTTGCATCTTTTGTCATTCATCTCAAGTATGAAGCATCCTTACCTAATATGACAACCTTTTGCATCTTTGTTAATTTGTTTAGACTTGTTTGCTATATGTATTTGGTATATTACTTTTTGTATCTTTAACATGTCATAATTATGCTACTGACATTAATCATCTCATGTCATACATGCCTCTTTTGACTTTCATCTTAGCTTGTGTATGTTTTCTTCTTCCTAAAACATGTGATTGTCTTCTCTCATTCATCTCTTTCTATCATGTACTAACTCATGCACTTTGGTATGCTCATTTAAGATAACATTATACATTTTACTTTGCCATATCATTTCTGACATTGAGGTTTCTCATGTGTCTTCATCCATGTTATGCATCATTTGTTTTCTTACTTCTTCTTTTGCAACTTCTTTGAACTTCTTTACCTCCTAAGGGTTTCTTTGAACTTGTTTGGTGTGATTTGAGTTCTTTGGGCTTCTTTAAGATTTGTTATGTTTTGATTCTAACTTGTGAGGTTTGTGAACCTTGAGATGCACTTCATTTGTTTCCTTTGTTTACTTGGCTTCCATTTTACTTCTTATGAACTTTTATGCTTCATTTGCTAACCTTGTAGAGGCTTTTGTAAGTTGTAGGAGTGTGGATGTGCTTCCACATTCCAAACTATCCTTTCTCTTTTTATTTTCAATCTTGTGTTTTGTAACACGGTGGGAGAACTGACTTTGTCATTTTTGTTTTCATAAAAACTATGTTGTGGATAGCAAGAGGTGCCACCGACATTTCTTTTATCCAAGTAGGAAAGGTGAAAGAACAGGAAAGACCTTGATTTTAGATTTTGAGTTCGGGGGGTAGGTTATAAAACGGGAAGGTGTTAGCACCCTTTGTAGCCATGGTTATCCATGGGCTCTTAATTACTTAGCTCACTTTACTTTTGTTTGAAGAAATAGTGGTGGTGTATTTAGAAAAAATCCATCTTTGTAATGATTCTTGTATGAATGTATACAAAGTATTTTTTTTTTTGAATTTTTTTGAAAATGTGAGGTGTAAAGAGTAATTTTGTTTTGGAATTGTGAGCAAGCAGTTAAGGGTTTCCTACCTACTCAAGGTCGTTCATGTTATTTTTCTTTCCTTATGGATAGAACTATCCTTACTATTAGTTAGTAAGTAGTCTTATCCTTGGATGTGAGGGACAAGCATAGGGTCATCGTATGGTAGGCAACCTTGTAAAGGTATCTTAGCAACTCGAAGGGACTATCATCATTTTCCGTAGGGTCATCGAGGGACGAGATCATTTATTTGTAGGCAACTCGAAGGGTCATCGAGAGACTATGATCTTTATATCGAAGGGACTTTGATGATTTTTGTTTAGGAAAATTTTCTAAGACACCTCTACGTTAGAGGGACTTGACCATTTTTCATAAGGCAAAAAGAGGGGATACCCTAGAGGTGCATGTGTGAAAAGTGTGTTGTATTCAGTTATTTTATCTTTTGGATTAATGGGCTAAGTCCAATTTTATTTGCATACAGATCTTTTCACACCCTATCGTTACTAACCACGCAATTTAATTATTTTGCGGAATTTAAAAGCAGAAATAAAACCCTAAGCTATTACATCATGGGGAGCGGGTACATAGTTTAAATCGGGAAAGTGCGAAAAATAAAAGTGCGGAAAATAAAACTATTAACTATTACAAAATAATTAACAATCCTATACACTTTTTCTAATAAATATAAATGACAAAAATAAAATCGGAGACGAATAATAATGAAGAAAGAAGAAATATTGGAGGACTCGCGTAAAATCGATTAATTGGTCTTTTATTGAAAAAAATAGGGTTTTTATGATTTTTTTGAATATTAAATTATTAATTAATTTAATTATATGAAAAAATGTATTTTATTTTTTATTTACAAAAAAAAAAGAAGTTATTAATGTTTTATCAATTTTGTTATTGGTTAGAAAAAAAGTTTAAATGTTAATTAGTTTATTAATTAAGAAAAAAAATTGAATTAGAAAATAAAATAGAAAGAAAAAGAAAGTATGAAATGAAAACAAAGAAATTGGTTTAAAAAAAGAGAAAGGGGGCGCTGGGTTTCGAACCTAGGCCCCAAGGGTTGCATGCGTGTTCCTCGGCCACCAGACAACTTGTTCCTGCGTGAAAACAAATGGCAAGAACAAATTAAATATTAAAAATTGAACGAATCAAGGACCGTCCAATGAGTGCGTGCTACATCTTCATATTCCCCCTCACACCTGCGTTTTTAGCTGCAAATTGGCTTCAATTTAGCTACGATTTTCTTCGTAGCTAAATAACCTGAAATTTAAATATCACAAAATTGCAAGTATTAATGAATCCATATCATCCAGTCCTACTAATTTGACCTCTAGGAATCCAATGGTGGTGTCCGTTTGGCCTGAAAACGCTTGGATAATGAGATTCGGAGAATGAAAGCTTTATGCCCTAACAATGGCAACTCTTGACATCTGCGTTGTAACTCACAAACAAATGGTTAAAACACATCTAAACATAATTATGAATACTATTATGAACAAGAGATATATTAAAATGCTATGAAATATGAGATTGGAAATCAAAAACAAGTTAGGGGTGGCATAGTTCATAGAGCATGCATCACGCGTTTTCAACCTTCACCAATGATGGGGATTGACTCCTGGGATCTCCTTGATGATGTTTGGATGTGGAAAAGTGATGGAAGCTTTCTACAAAGACATTTTATGGTGTGCCCTAATTTTACTTTTTCTGGAATTTTTTCTAGGGTTTCTTGTGCATGGAATTCGTCCTTTGAACTTATGTATGTCATGAGTATTTATAGAGGATCTAATTTAGGTTAGAATTTGGGCTTGAGTGGAAGTTATTTGAATTGATATTCAAGGATAATTCCAATCTTTCTATTTTTGCAAATTTGACCATTATACATTTCCTCTTTTGTTTTGCACGAATTTTGGATCCATATAATGATAATAAACTTCAAAATCTGATCCCAAAATAGACCATGGATCAAATATTTTATTTTTCAATATTTATTTTAATTAAAATTGAATTTAAATAAATTAAATCCAATAAAATGTAAAATAAACATAAAAAATCAAATATATGATTTATGGGTCATGGATCATCTCATGATTAAGTTTGAATTATAAAAATATGGGCCCATTTGGCAAAAACTTAAGTTTTGATCATTATTTGTCTTCAACAATGCATAACTCTCTCAATTTTTATCCCATGGATGTATTATTGGAGTTCTTAGAAAGCTTATAGTGTCCTCTAATCACTCATTTTTGTCCCATTTCCATTTGATCTTCCAAGTTCAAGTTACGACCTTTTGAAAAAGTTGATTTTTTGTTGACTTTTCAAAGGACCTGTAATGTCTTGGCTCATATCTCTCAAATGAAGCATTTATGGCCTTTGCTTGTGAGTCACAAAGTTGTAGGGAAATGCAATTTCCTTCAAAATGAGCTTCGGATGTGAAATTTCTAATGAAGCATGTGAAAGTTAGAGTTGATCAAAGTATAGTTGACTTTCCCCTTAAGAAACCCTAATTCAGTAACTTTTCTGACTTTTGATGAATTTGAGGTTTTCTTGATGAATCATGATCAACCCTTGATCAAATGATGAATTTTACTTCATAATATTTATGTTGACCAAAAATATTGAAGTTTGACTGTATGTTGACCACAGTTGACTTTTTAACCAAGTTAACTTATTTTTGATTATCTAAGCATCTGACTGACCAAACTTGTAGGGTAAACCTTGAAACCTGGCATGAGGATACTTTGAAGTATATGGGATTCATGAAGTCCACTTTAGGCCTTGGAAGTCCAATTTACCTTGGGAAGCTGAAAACCCTAATTTAAGATCCATTGCTTATGAGGCTTTGTCTGATGAAACCTTGAATCCCTTTGAGAAATTGAGAATCTTATGACCATTAGGAGACCTATTGAGACATATTGTATTGAAGATGTAAGGGAAAATTTTGGGGTACAACATGTTGGTATAAGTATTTAAGATGCTTTGTTTTGTACAATTCTCATTCATCCCCCTTTAGGAGCAACTTAACTTCCATCTTGGAAGTAAGTTGTTTTCTAATCCTTTTCTCTTCTTCTTCTTCTTCTTCTTCTTCTTCTTCTTCTTCTTTTTCTTCTTTTTCTTATTCTTCTTCTTATTCTTCTTATTTTTCTTTCTTCTTCTCTTCTTCCTCCATTAGGATAGAGATCTTGAACCTCACTAACTTAGGATATCCAAGCATGACAACTTACTTAGGATTGTTAGTTCCCTTTAGACTTTAACCTTTTGAGTCTCTCTTGAGTCTTATCTCTCTCTCTCTCTCTCTCTCTCTCTCTCTATCTATCTATCTATCTATCTCAAAAAAAAAAAATCTCAAAAAAATCTTATAAAGGTTGAAATGACTTCTAGTGTCAAATACTTATTCCATGGGACATTTGCATCTATCCCATCTTGGGATAATTTGAACTTGTCTAGCATGATATTCAAGTCTAAACATGAAGTCATTTTCACAAAGAAAAGATAAAAAAAACTTCTTCATCTTAAACCTAAAAAGCACTTAATAAGTACAATGGGCTAGTGTGTTTGAGGCATAATCTTTGGAACCAAGTCTTAGGGATCTTCTCCTTATTTGGGTGTGCTTCTTCTTCATTCCATCTTGGAGTTATGTAATAAGTACATACTCCATTGCAAGGGACTTGAATACACTTTACTATGCCAAACACACAAATAAAATCTTCTAAAAAACTTCAACAAACAATAAGCGTCTTTCCTTCGGGATTTCTCTTCTCATCTCCTTCACTCCAAATGAAAGAACTCGCTCCTACGTGTCTTTTGCAAGACGGTAAATGCACTCGTTCCAGACGAGCTTGCAACACCTGAGCATAGGTATAAGCAGTTCTATCCCAAATACACAAGCAAGTTGTGTCAGACTCATTGAGTTTTCCTATTGCATAAAGGGAATATGTAGGCACAAGCAACAACGCTTGTCGAACACAATCCTTAAGTATTTTTCCTCATTCTTCGTGCCATTTCATCTCCTTATCCTTTCATTTCATTTTTCCTTATTTCTTTTCAGTCCTTTTATAGTAGCAGTTGCAGCAGTAGCAGATACCCTCACCCTTTGAAATAGTTCTGGCAAGCGTGGATCGCATTGGGTACGCCAGATGATCTGGGGTGCCAATACCTTCCCAGTTCGTAATCGACTCCCTTACCCTTTCTCTTTGGTTCGTGAGACCCCACTTTCTCCTTCTTCCGGGTTTATGCAACATTACCCTTCCTTCGCGATAAAAATGCTTTGCTGGAGACTCTTCTTTTTCCGCGCCACTTTCGCGTCTGTACCAAGATTGAAATCTCGGGAGCGACGCGGTCCTCGTCCTTGTGCTCAGCCTTGAAGATTTATTTGTCCATATTGTGCTACATGATCTAGTATACCAACATGATGGATATAATCATGCAGATCATGTACTTTCTGAGTCAAAGCACCGAGTTCTCCTATGGCTCCTGTTATCCTAACCCATTGAGTTGTTTGTTCTAGCTGGATCTGACCCATGAGAGTTATTATCTATGCATGCTAAGTTTGGTATCGATTATCCCTTTGGGAATCCAACTCGTTTCTCTGGATAATCGCCGCAAGAATATCATCATTTGTTGCAGGTTCTCTTTCACTTCTACGACAGCGTCTGAAGGAAGGTCTAGCAAAGTCAGCGGCTGTAGGCTATTCAGGTTCTTCCTTTTGTGGCTGCTCTATCTCTTCAAATACATCGTGAGGTGGCTCTTCAGGTGCAATCGCATCAGGTGATGGAGCATCAAGGTCAAAAATCCAATTAAACTGGCACTTAGCGTGCGTGTTGGTATGGCAAGGAATAATTATGCCTTTAACTACCCGATTCTTGATCATCGGGTTGTACCTGTCATCATTCCTTTGCTTGACTATATGCGCTTTTCGATAATAGTTTATGTCGAGGAAAAGGGTCGGTAAGGAGGATAAGTCGGCAAGACAATCTCCTAAATCGAGCTTGAGTGCAATATCGGTAATGGTCCCTCTGAAACAGAATAGAGTTTTTCCTCTAGCACAGGTGTAGGCACATAATTTCGACACCATGAGTTTAAAATGTAAAATCATTTTTGCTAAGGAAATAGTCATCAGATAGAGGAGAAAAGAAATAAAGATATTCAGAAGTTTTTTGACAAGGCCAGATGCTCAAGGATTTCGACAGAAATACAAAGAATGTTTCCAGCAAACGAAGTTTGGAGATCTTTTATAGTTCAACATTTGACATAATTGGTATGCTTTTCAACATTTCGACGGAAGATAAGGTTTTCGACAAAAGCATTATCTTGTAAGGTTTGAAGAGTTTTTTGTCCTCTTCAACAATTCGACAAAACGAAGAGATGCAATGTTTCGTCACAAAGAGGAAGAATTCAAATTCAAAAGTTACAACCTTTGGCAATTGGACGCGTGGAAGCTTCAGGCAAAGAAGAGTGCATGTAGGTTGACAAGTGTCAATTAGTTAGAATTCTTCCGTTTTAGGCAGTTATTTTGTTTGTATATAAATAGGGTAGTTGTTGTAGAATTCTAGGTGTGAAAACTTATACAATAATCCTGTAAAATACTCTAAGTACCCAGTGTGAGAGAAATGAGTCTGATATTTGGAAAAATGTATGTGTTAAACACCATCTTTATTTAAGTTATTTAAATTACTAATCTTGTTTCGTCAAATTATTTTACTTTCAGTCTCTTTATTTTCCTGCAAGTTTTATACTCTTTCTGCCATTTTCTTGCTTTTGTTCAACTTTACTTTATTTTACTCTTTACATTCAAAACACAATATTTTTACATCATTAACAAAACAAACCACAAACAATTATTAACACTAAGAGTAATTCGACAACAAATTGCACATGTGTCCTAGGACTTGTTTGGTTGGTCCTGCAAGTAACCCAAATTGCACATGTATCACAGCGAACAAATTGGCACACCCGGTGGGACTAGTGCAATTGTAAAAAATTTATACAAATCCTCTTAGTTAGAAAGTTTCCTACTGCGTTGTATGATTCTTAGAAGCGGTAAATTAGCCGTAACCAACGTAGAAAGACCAAAAAGAACAAGAGGAAGAAGGATGGCTAATCCGCCAAATACTTCAAACAATCCTAATGAAAGCATTCCCGTACCCAATCCTATCCCTTCCTCAGAAGGAGGTGCATGGTCTGGCCCTGTTTTAGAACGGATTATGCCTTCATCAGCGGATTCGATACCAGTGGTTTCAGGATCCCAAAATGCACCTGGTTCTTCCACCATGGGGCACTCAATGCCCATGGGAACACCTCCTCCTGGAGGAAATACCTTTAGGCCATTCCTTAATTATTCCATGCCCATGTCTGGTAGAGAACAACCATACGGAATGCCAACTTCAATGATGGCAAACTTACATAATTCATCACCACTATTTTCTGATGCTATGGTCCAAATATCTTCACCATTACAAGGGTCAGGATATGGTGGAAATGGGAGTAGGTTAAATCAGATTCCACCAGGATTCCAAATACCAACTATTACGAACCATTCTGCGCAAGTAATTCGTCAACAAATGGATGAAAGTAATCATGATATGGTACAAGCATTGACACAACAAATGGGGGAAGTGTTCAACCCTTTAATACAAAACACTACCCAAACAAACCAGATATTGGCAGAACAAATGGCACGTATTGCTAGTTTTTTTGGAGTCCCTCAAGCGCAACAAAGAATACAAATAAATCAAAATCCTGCCAATAGGCCTGTCGAAGAAGAACTTACCATAAACCAAAGGCCATTAGGAAATCCTCAGGAAAATCCTAGAGGCCAAGAGGTAATAGTCGAACAGCCTCATGTAGAAAATCCCGTTCGACAGGAACCTAGGAGAATACCGGTCCAAAGAGACCAGAACGCTGATGAAATATTGCAGCAAAGAATGCGTTGCAACAATTTTCCTGCTGAAAATAACATTGCAGCCATGGTCGAAAGGATAATGGCGCAAAATGGGGTAAACGTAGGATTACAAAGGCCTAGTTATACTTCCCCTTTGTCTGAATACGTTTTGCAACAAGAATTATCACCTAGGTGGAAAGTCCCTAAATTCACCAAATTTTCAGGGGATACTAGTGAATCCACCATAGAGCACATAACACGTTATTTGATCGAAGCAGGGGAAATAACCAATAATGAGAACTTAAGAATGAAATATTTTCCAAGTTCTTTGACAAAAAATGCTTTTACTTGGTTTACTTCCTTGCCTGCGAATTCAATATTTACATGGACCCAATTAGAAAGATTGTTCCATGAACAATTCTACATGGGACAAACTAAGATAAGTCTGAAGGAATTAGCAAGTGTCAAAAGAAAATTCTCTGAACCTATAGATGATTATCTAAATAGGTTTAGATTATTGAAGGCTAGATGTTTTACACAAGTGTCAGAACAAGAATTAGTCGAAATGGCTGCAGGGAGTCTGGATTATTCCATAAGGAAGAAATTAGATCCCTCGATATTTAAGAGACATGGCACAACTAGAAGATAGAGTAAGACAAATAGAAAGGCTAAAAACTGAGAAATTTAGATCAAATAAGAATAAAAAGGAAAGAGTGGCCTATGTAGGGATATGTAAGGACGACGATTATGACGAAAACGAATCCATCACTTTCGACGAACAAGAAATTGATCTGGCAGAACTAAAACAAGGCCCACCGTATTCGTGTAGAGTTTTAGCTCCGTCGAATGGAAACAATCCAGTCGAAACTGAAAGGAATGATAGGTTCCCTAAAAGAACTTACACATTCGACATCACCAAGTGTGATGAAATTTTCGACTTATTAGTTAAAGATGGTCAATTGATAAAACCAGCAGGCACTAAAGAGCCTCCTGAAGACCAACAGAAAAAGAGAGGTTTTTGCAAATACCATAATTTCTTGGGTCATAAAACTTCTCAATGTTATCTTTTCAGGGATCTTGTCCAGAATGCAATTCAGAATGGAAGGCTGAAATTTGGAGACAAAGCTAAGCAACAGATGAGGATTGACTCTAATCCCATGCAGGTTGTGGAGGCCAACTATGTTGAACCAGAGATGGTGAATGTGGTCGAAATGGAAGTAATGTCTGAAGGAAGTTTTGAAATGGTAGAAGCTACTGAGGGCTTCGACACCAACTTCACCATGATAGAGGCTGCTGAGGGCTTCAACACCTATGTAAACATGGTGGAGGGGGCTGATGACCTCATTGATCAGGCTGAGGAGGTAATATCTGAAGGCTCTGTGGCAAAACCATCCAGAATCAAGGCTGCTGAGGATCTTAACACAGAAGAAACTACTGATAGTTTCGACAGCCAGGAAGAAGTCAAAGCTACTGAAGGCTTCGATAGAGAGAACATGATTGAAGCCACTGAAGGCTTCGACGGAGGGAACACAATCAAAGCTAGTGAAGGCTTCGACAAGAAGAATAACAACAGAGATACTGAGCATGGAGTGGTCTGGGACACTCTAGGAGATCCCATTGGAAAGTTCGACTTCATGGTGAAGTATTCTGCACCACCAAGCTCTAAAACTGACATCAATGAAATCAAACCCACGAGATGGGGAGATTTCTTCAAAGATGTTGACGAAGAAATAGACCACAAGGTCCTCATTACCAAAAAAGAGGCCACTGAAGGCCTTAGTCATGACAAAATTGAGGAAGTAGGAATTGCTGACAATGTCAACATTGTCGAACCAATGGGTGAAAGAGTTACCAGAATTAAAGAAGATCCTACTGAAGGTTTTGTGCAGCCCATCCCTCATGGAATTCTGTGCAGAATAATGGAAGATCTAAAAGAAAAGCCAGTTGCACAATGTTGCAAGTACATCCACAAAGGCTTAAACCCAAAAAGCAGTGTGGATCAGTTAAAAGGGAATATCCCTGAGGAAATGATGCTAGTCGAAAAGATGAACAAACTAAAGATTACAAGTGATCAGAATGCAGACGTTCACATGGTGGAGGTCACTCAGAAAACAAAACCAGACACCAATAAAAAGAATCATCAGGAGGAACATCAGAAGTTTATTTATCCAAAAGAAGACGAAAGTTTGGTGGGATTCATCCAAAGATGCCAGAAAAAGAATGCAGAGGTCATGCTTTGTCCAAGGTGCAGCGCTGTATTCGACAGAAAAGCAGCCAACAACCTGGAAGCAGTAGAGAAGGCCAAAAAGAGAGGAAACTGGGGAGCAGTCCCACCAGTCAGAAATGGGAGGTTTGACCCAAGGAGAAGGGAACATCATAACCAAAAAAGGGGAGAAAGGCGTTATAGCACCTATAAGCCATCCAACAAGCCAAATGATGTCAAGTGGGTCCAGCCTATAAGGGATGCCCAAGGTCAGAAAAGGTGGAAAAGTTTTGAGGTAAATAGGGGTCCTTCGATAGAAGCAAAAAAGGAAGTAGAAAAACCAAGACCAAAATACGTCTCTGAAAATTACAAGGGGAAGAACCCCATGTCAAGGTCTCAATGAAGGAGGTTTCAAAGGCAGTAGAGAGCCGGAAAAAAAACTGCAGAACAAAACAGGGATGGTAAGAATAAAGCTGAATCAAGTAAGTCTATGCAGGCAATAAGCAAAGGAGAATCTCTGCCAAAAGAGGAGCTTTCTCAGAAAAACAAATCTGGAAACATAACAGAAATGTCGAAGACTAACAACAAAATTCCAGAAGATGAAGAAGTGACTGATGACTTCAAGTCAGATTCTGAAGCATCCTTCGATGGAACATGTAATGTGGTTTTAGTATTGCCTAAAGATTATGACAGAACAATGGAAGTTGAGGACGAAGAGGATGATATGGCAGATGACAACATAGGGCTTAAGCCCGTGTGTTACTATGTAATGAATAATGGCTGTGTCGAAGAGCAGAATGCGTTCTTTAAAAAGCCAGATGATGCAATGAAGGCCCATTTGAAACCCTTGTTTATAAAAGGGAAAGTAGAGAATGTGGGTGTGAACAAGATCTTGATAGATGGAGGAGCAGCTGTCAATCTAATCCCTCATTATATGATATAGAAGATTGGCAAAGATGACTCAGACACCAAACCTCACAACATGGTGTTGTCCAACTATGAAGGTAAGGTAGGAACAACATTAGGGGTGATACAATTGAACCTAACTGTCGGAACCATCACCAGACCTACAATGTTTGTGGTGATAGCATCAAGAGCAAACTACAATCTGTTGCTAGGAAGAGAATGGATCCATGGGATTGGGGTTGTATCTTCATCCATGCATCAGAGGATAGCAATTTGGAGGCCAGATGGGATCGTCGAGAACATAGAGGCAGACCAAAGTTACTTCATGGCTGATGTGATCAATGTTACTAGTCGTAATTTCGACAAAAACTTGGCTCACATAGCACCTTGCAACCCTGCTGGGTTCGACTTGACAGCCTCCGACAATGCATACTGTTCCATGTATCTCCACCCTACGCATGGATTCCAGTGGGACAAAGAGATAATTGGAGAGACGAATTACGCTTGGGGAACCACTCATGTCAATCCAACTGGGTGGGGAAGTGAATTTAGTGAAAATGAATGAAGTATCAACAATGGAAAGGATTACGGCTTATATAGCTGAAAACCAACTCAAAGCGGCCGTTGAGGCCGAAGTAAAAAATATGGCTGTTGAAGCCAACGCACAAACTGTCGAAGAACAACATCCTCAAGAAGATGTTGGGGAGCAATGTGCAAAACAAAGTATTGAAGAAAACTTTAATGGCGAATGGAAAAATCAAACGCTTGACGCCATTTATGATGACGAACCCCTGGGGTTTGAAAAAGATCCAGTCCCAACAAATATGAAAATGGTGGCACAAGATCCCTTAGAAGAAATTAATCTAGGACTGGGGGCAGAGAAAAGGCATACTTACATCAGTGCCAGGATGGATCCTCAGTTCAGAGTCGAAATAATCCAATTGCTAAATGAGTTTAAAGACTGCTTCGCATGGGATTATGACTAAATGCCTGGTTTAGACAGGAACTTGGTCGAATTGAAGTTGCCAATAATGGAGGGAAAAAAGCCAATAAAACAAACTCCCAGACGCTTCGCACCAGAAATCCTGTCGAAAATTAAAGAAGAAGTTGAAAGACTTCTAAAATGCAAGTTCATCCGTACAACGAGGTATGTCGAATGGATTGCTAATATTGTTCCTGTGATTAAGAAAAATGGCAAGCTTAGGGTGTGCATTGATTTTAGAGATTTAAACTCAGCTACCCCTAAGGATGAATTTCCTATGCCAGTAGCAGAAATGCTTATAGATTCTGCAGCAGGCCATGAGTATTTGAGTATGCTTGATGGATACTCTGGCTATAACCAGATTTTTATTGCTGAAGAAGATGTTCCAAAGATAGCTTTTCGTTGTCCAGGGGCAATAGGAACATATAAATGGGTAGTCATGCCCTTTGGTTTAAAGAATGCTGGAGCCACCTATCAAAGGGCAATGAATTCTATTTTTCATGATTTCATTGAAACATTTATGCAAATTTATATAGATGATATTGTGATTAAGTCTGTCTCAGGCTCAAACCATATTGACCATCTTCGACAATCCTTTGAAAGGATGAGGAAGTTTGGTTTAAAAATGAATCCCCTTAAATGTGCTTTTGATGGGCAGGCGGGTGATTTCTTAGGTTTTGTGGTCCACAAGAAAGGGATTGAAATTAATGAGAACAAAGCCAAGGCCATAATGGAAGCGAAAGCGCCATCGACAAAGAGGGGATTGCAGTCTCTACTAGGGAAAATCAACTTTCTTAGAAGGTTCATCTCCAACCTTAGTGGAAAGACACATGCTTTCTCACCTCTACTTCGACTAAAGAAGGAAGATTTCACTTGGGGGCAAGAACAACAAGATGCTTTCAACAAAATTAAAGAGTATCTGGCTAGTCCTATAGTTCTAATGTCTCCTTGTCGAAAAAGAAGTATGAGGCTTTACATCTCAACATCTGACAGAACATTGGGAAGCATGCTTTGTCAGGAAGATGAATATGGCGTCGAAAGGGCCATCTATTATCTCAGCAGAGTTTTAAATGATGCTGAAACTGGATATAGTATAATAGAAAAACTATGTTTATGTGTATATTTTTCTTGTACAAAGTTAAAGCATTATATAAAACCCATTGATGTATATGTATCTTCTCATTTCGACGTAATAAAATATATGTTATCTAAATCTATTTTACATAGTCGAATTGGGAAATGGGCCTTGGCATTAACTGAATACTCTTTGAAGTACATGCCTCTAAAGGCTGTCAAAGGACAAGTGGTTGCTGATTTTATAGCTGACCACTCAATAAATGAAAATGAAATAGAAAATGTCGAAGTAGAACCTTAGACATTATATTTCGACGGGTCCAGTCACAAGAATGGAACTGGTGTTGGGATGTTGATTATTTCTCCTAATAAAATTCCAACAAAATTCAAGTACAAAATAGAAGGCTTGTGTTCAAATAATGAAGCAGAATATGAGGCTTTGATTGCTGGACTTGAAATATTGTTGGAATTGGGGGCAACAAAAGTAGAAATAATGGGTGATTCTGAGTTGATAATAAAGCAATTGACAAAAGAATACAAATGTGTCAAGGAGAATTTGATCATGTACTTTGTAATAGCCAATAGACTCCTCAAGAAATTCGACAGTGCAGCCTTTAAACACATTCCTAGACTGGAAAATTAGGAAGCAAATGACTTGGCTCAACTGGCATCAGGCTACAAAGTGTCGAAAGAAAATTTGGAGAAAGTTATTGAAGTAAGAGGAAAAGTAGTATCCACCAAATTGTCCCCATCAGATTTGGAAATAATAAGACTGGGTTATGGTGACAAAGAAAATTTTGAAATCTTTAATGTAAATGATCCAGAGGTAGGAGATTGGAGAAAACCTATTAAGGATTATTTACAAAACCCAAACCAGACAGTCGAAAGAAAAATAAAGTATAGGGCTTTAAGCTATGTACTTTTTGGAAATGAGTTGTTTAAAAAGACTGCAGAAGGAGTCTTACTAAAATGCTTAGGTGAGACTGAAGCTTATATAGCTCTGTCAAACGTGCACAGTGGTGCATGTGGTGCACACCAGGCAGGTCACAAGATGAAGTGGTTACTATTTCGATAAGGGATGTATTGGCCAACAATGTTAAAGGACTGTGTCGAATTTGCAAAAGGGTGTCAAGAATGCCAAATTCATGCAGGCATACCTCATGTACCTGCAAATGAGTTACACTCTATTATAAAGCCTTGGCCATTCAGAGGTTGGGCTTTAGATTTAGTTGGGGAAATTCGACCAGCTTCTTCAAAGGGGCAAAAATACATTTTGGTTGGAGTAGACTATTTCACTAAGTGGATTGAAGCTATACCACTGACGAATGTAGATCAGGAGGCAGTTATAGAATTCATCCAGAAACACATAATTTATAGGTTTGGAATACTAGAAACCATAACCACTGATCAAGGATCTGTGTTTACTGGAAAAAACATGCAGGCATTCGCAAAAGAAACAGGTTATAAGTTATTAACTTCGACACCCTATTATACTCAAGCAAATGGACAGGTCGAAGCAGCCAACAAAGTTGTGATAAATCTGATAAAAAAGCACGTGGGTAAAAAACCTAGAAATTGGCACAAGACTCTGGATCAAATTCTTTGGGCCTGTCGAACGTCTCCTAAAGAGGCAACTAATTCTACCCCATTTAAGTTAACTTATGGGCATGATGCATTATTACCAGTTGAAATCCATTTACAATCAATACGAATTCAAAGGCATCATGAAATTCCATCTGATACTTATTGGAGTATGATGATGGATGAGTTAGTTGACTTGGATGAGGAGAGGTTGCGTGCTTTAGAGTTGATAAAGAGGCAGAAAGAAAGAGTCGAAAAGTTTTACAATAAGAAAGTAAAATTTAAAGCCTTTTTAGTTGGTGATCTTGTTTGGAAGGTGATTTTGCCATGGACAAGAAAGATAGATTAATGGGAAAATGGTCTCCTAAGTGGGAAGGACCTTTCCAAATCTTAAGAGTTTTTTCAAATGGCGCATATGAAGTCGAAGAAATAGGAAAAGATAAAAGGATACTAAAAATAAATGGCAAGTATTTGAAAAAATATAAGCCAATATTGCAAGAAATAAAGATAGAAATGGAATAGATTCATAAAGTGAAAATATGTCTTCGCCAAATAGAGGGCGTTGGTAACATTACATATAAAAGCCTTGAAAGGCTACCAAAGAAAAACAAATACAAAAGCCTATTTCTATTACAAACTATTGTCGAAGAAAAGTTTCCTTGAGTTCATCAAATTTCTTCTGTTGAAGTTGAATTCGACGTTCACAAAGGCTTTTACTAACAGACAATTCGTCAATTTCTCTATTGAGTTGTTGGGCTATTTCTGCATGTTGAAACCCCTTTTGAAGTTCTCTGTCAATCTCCTCTTGGTTGGGTTGTTGAAGATTGGCTTGACGCTCTTTCTCTTGAAGGATCTTCTTCTGGAGTTCGACAATTTGAGCCTGGTAAGTCTGGATTTTACTTTCGTATTCAGCAGCAGCTTTGGAGTAGTCTTCAGAAAGTTTATTTAGTTCTGAGATTCTTTCGGTCGAAGAAGCTACAACATTCCACTCTGAGACTTGTTTCTCAGACTTGGTTGTGATGGTCTGAGAAAACTCCTTTTGGCGAAGTAAGTCAGCAACCACCGAGTCAATAATAGACATCAAATCCATTACCAGACGGCTTTCCTCAGCAGAAGCCTCCAAGAGATTAGCCTGTTTCAGGAGTTTCTTCAAATCATATTGGGCAGAAGGATTTTCGACCAGAACTTTAAACAGGTCTACCCCAAGGATTTTAGCCTTAATCTCAGCCATGACAACATCAATTGACTGAACTTCAGAGGTAGCTCCAGAAGTTGTCGAACTGCTGTAGGAGGAATCCTGAAAGTTGTGTCGAGAGCTGAGAAGAGCCTTCAGATATTCTAGAGGTTTTCTTACTTTCAGACTCTCAATTTCTTCATGAGACAAGCTTGTCGAACCCGTGTTTAGAGGAGTTTCTGTTGGAGTAGGAATAGGTTGGGCACTTCCTCCAGGGTGCAAGCTTGTATCTGGTTGCTTTGACTTATCTTTTTCTTCTTCGACAGCCTCCTTGTCAGCTTTTGCTGTATCAATTGGTCCTTGCAATTGTTCATCTTGATCTTGATCAATTTTTTCCTCCACAGTGAATTCTGGGCGAATAGGGGAGTTGTTGTTAGAGGATTCTGGGTCACTAATGTCGAAGTCACTGAAGGTCTAAGGTCCATAAGCACCAGCATCTGGAGTGGCCTCTTCCAGAAGTCGTTCAGCCAAAGTCTTCTCAGAATCAGAGGGGATAAGATTTTCCTGGACTTTGGAAGTCCCTTCGACATCAAGATTAACTTGGAGTCAACAACAAAGGGAAATTAAAAGAAGAAACAATGCAGTTAAAAATGTGAATATGTCGCTCCCGAAAGATTTGCATCCCGGTACAAGCGCGAACGGTCGGCGAAAGGGACAGTGAGAACACACAGCCGTGAACCCACTGGAGATGAAAAGAGTCGCCAGCTAGGCATTTTTATCCCGGAGGAAAGGCAATGCTGCATAGGCCTAGAAAGATATGGATAAGACGGTCTGCGAACCAGAGAGACTAAGAAAGGGGGTTGGTTACAACCTGGGAAGGTATTAGCACCCAGATTGTCCGTCGTACTCGACGGGATCCACGCTTAAAAGATTTGTGTTTTAAAGGGGTAGTGTCAGTGCAATCTGTGCATAAAAGAGCTGGAAAAGGATGTACAGGTGTCAGTGTAAAGTGTATAAGTGATGTGAAGTATGAAAGTGTCAGTGTAAAAGAGAAAGAGGTGAAGTGCTCATGATAATGAGGCTTAAAGAATGAGGCTAGAGGGAGGGGGAATATACAGAGACTTTTGTTCGATAACCGTTAAGTTATGCCTACGTATCCTCTCGTGCAATGAGGAAGTCAGAACACCGTAGTTCGACCCAAAGAGACTGAAAGATCAATTGACTGATGAACTGCTTGCTTGCCTATGCTCAAGTGTATGACCTGTCTGGCTCAGGTGCTAACTGTCTTGCCTTAGACGGAAGAAGCAAGTCCTCGTTTGTGAATGAATGAGATGAGAAAAGAATCCCGGAGGAGACGATTATTGTTTGTTTTTGTGCTTTCAGTCTTTTATTGCTTTTGAGGATTTGTCATAAGTTAATGAGCTTAAGCCTAAACCAATGGGTTAGTAAACTCATCACATCTTCCCTCTGATTAGGGGTAATGAGAATACCTTAAGTGTGAAGTCAGATTCTCACACTTAATCACCTTTGATGTAGGATTAAGATCATTAACCTACTTGTGATTATTTAGATGTTTTTGGTGTTTTTGTTTAGTGTTGAGTAATGAGGTTAAGCCATAATCAAGGATTAAACAGACTCATTACACCATCCTAATAGGAGGATAATAGATGAGAATGTTTAAGCTGAGGAAAGCTCCTCAACTTAATCCATGATTAGGGATTAAACTCATGACAAAACAAGCCTTTGATTAAGTGAGTTTTATTTAATGGTGTGATGATGAAGTGATTTTTATGATTTGTAAGACAACTTGAGGGGGACTTGTCCATTAACACTAGGGTTAGTCCTTCTTAACCAGTTAAGGAAGAATTAGAACCCTAATGTAAGGCCCAAGTTACAAGTGTGAGGTCTTGATGATTATTAAGTGGATTGATTAGGAGATTTAAACACATTAAGGGTTTAACACTTAGGATTAAAGTTATACACTCCATCCTAATAGAAGGATGCAGGCACAAGCTTAATCACAAAGCCTTAAAGCCTTTAGGGTTTAGTCCCTGATTATGAGATGAGAAGAGAAGACTCAAAGAAGACACAAAGGCAAAACTAAAAGGGGAGACTAATCAAAACCCTAATCATTGTCATGCTTGGTTGTTCCTAAGGTTTGTGAGGTTTTCAAGAACAATCTTCAATGGAATCACCAGGAAGCAGATGAAAGGATCAAGAGAAGCAAAGTGACTTGCTTCATTCAAGAAGTCAAGTCACTTGAAGAAAGAAAGTGGGAAGAAGAAGAATGAGCAAGCTCAATCTCAAACACATATAAAAATGCAGAAATGGATGCAAGAGAGATGAAAAGAAAAGTTATGAGAAGTGAAGGCAAATTCACTTCTCAAGGTCACTTACCACCTGAAAAGGTTAGAAAAGAAATGCAATGCAATGCATAATGGGATGAGATGACATGATGAGAAACAAAACCAGAAGCATGTTGATGATGATAATGATGTTATGAGATGCTACAAGCATGAGGCAGCACATGGAAATGATCATATGAACATATGGATGCAAGAGAAGCATGCTTAGAACCATGGATGTTCATGAAAAGTTATGAAGTGCACATGGCATACAACATGGCAAACACATGATGCAATGATCAAACATGCTTTCTATATGTCTTAAGATGTCAAATGAATCACATGGATGCTTGAAATGTCATGGCAAGTCATGTTATGCAAGAGAATGCAAGATGGATGCATATGAAAGCCCAAATTAGGGTTTATGAATCACACATCAAACAAAAACCAAAAAACAGAAGCAAACCCTAAGATAAAAATTGAAAATTCCACTCAAAGAACCCCTAATCCCATACTAAACCACTGCCCAAAGGAGAAGTCTCAACTCCTAACCAAACTCAAGATATGATTTTTACAAGATTCTAGGGTTTTTAGGGCTCCTAAACAAAAGAAATGCCAAACAAATTGAAAATGAAAGAACAAATCATGGCCATTTAATCTCAAATACTACATGCTAAACACAATCCAATGCAAGAAGAATCAATGTCCAACTCTTCATGAATAGGCAGAAATGATTTTTTGAACTTGGGATCAAATTAATGCACAAAAATGATTTTAATTCAATGAAAAATTCTCAAAATGCATCAAGATCAAAAAAGAAATTTGGTTTGAAGGTTGGACAATGTTTCTAAATGTCTTAGAACATTTCATGAATTTTTTGGTGATTTTTAAATACCTAAAAGTATTTTTAATAAATTAATTCTCATTAATCAATTAAAAATAATCTTTTAAATATTTAAAAATACTTTTTAAATGATAAAAATAAAAATGAAAATATTTTTGTGTCATAAAAATTAATAAAACTCTTGAGAAAAAGTTTCATAATTTTTAGACCATTTTTACTATTTTAAATTAAATATGCAAAACAAATGAAATAAATATGAAAATAAATGAATTTAAACTGAAATAAGTAAAAGTCAACACATCCTAAGGCCTGGATTCAAAGTTACACGCGCGGGAAGAGACTTGGCGCCACATCCTACGGTCCAAATTCAAAAATGACTAATTAATGCTTAAACCCTAATCACGCCGTTAAACACTTTCAGATGACCGGAACAGTGTTCCGGTCATCTTCTCCGTTCACCCCAAAACCTAAACTCACTCCATACGCATCTAAAATGAATTCTAAAAACACAGAAATGATTCCCACAAGCTCACGATTCAAAACCCCCACTCAAAACAAATTTATCATTCATGAAATGGCTGAATCGAAGCAAACAAAAACTAGGGCAGGAAAGTTTCAGGAAGCAATTAAATCCTCATTTCATCACCATTTTCGAAACTAAAAGCATATTCATGATCAGGAAGACATATAGAACAAGTTTAGAACTTAAAAATCCATTTCTGGAAAAAAAGTTCTTGAGCTACCTGAGATTCGAAGCTTTCACTCCAGCTACTTTCTGACCTCCTCTTCCTGTGCAATCCACTCCCTATGACCTCTTGATGATGCTTGAATGCTTTGGAGAAGTTTATGCTGGCTAGATGAAGAGTTTGAGCAGCTTCTGCTCAAGCTCAGTTGAAAATGGCAATGGTGATGCAGGCAGTTTCAGGCCAATGTGAGTGGTTCTTTGTGGTCCAGATGATGAGTGGAGAAGGTTTGTGGAGTTTGTTCGGATGTTTGTGAGCTGTGGAAGGTGTTTCGAAGGAAACTGCAGTCTGGGGTGAAAATGGTGAAGTGATGTTATGGCTTGTTTCAGGCCTGGTTCTTTGTTGGTTTAGGCTCAATGTGGCAAGGTGAGGTGATTAGTGAAACTTGCTTGAGTGTTTGTGAACTGGGCAGGGAGATTCGAAGAGAGATGCACAATGGAGTGTTTTTGTGTATCTGATGCTAGGGCTTGCTTCAGGCTGGCTTGGTGTTATGTTTTGCTTGCCAAAGGATAGTATAAACAATTCCAAGTGGCCAGAGGATGTGACATGGCCTGCTGTGATTGGGATGTTTGCTTTTGCCAAAAGTCAACTTTTTTGTAAGAGAGGTATGGATTGAGTTCTAGCTTGGTACAATGGCTAGGGCTGGCGCAGCATGGTGTGTATGGAAGGCTAGAGTGGTTCAAAGGCCAATGCAGCAAGTGGTGAGAAGCATCATGATGGTTTTGCAACTTGGTTACTTTTTGAAACTTCATGAAAATGCCTTGTTACACAAACCATAAACATGTGATCTCTTGGTCCAATTCTGATTTTTAGGACTTATGTGATGTTTGTGTACTGGTTTGAAGTGAACTAGAAGTTACAATTTGCCTTGGTTCATGGTTTTGCAAAATTCTCATTTGAGGCATGCCTTGAAAATTTGTGATTTTTGGTAACTTTGTCACACCATAACTTTTGATTCAAGAAGAATTAGATCATGTTCTTGTACTTTTTGAAAAGGGAAAAATGTGTTCTACAACTTTCATGACCAAAGTTTTTCCATTTGAAGCATTTTTGGATCAAAAAGCAAGGCTTGAAAAGTGGCATAAAATGACATATTCTTGAAAAGTCAACCATGCCCTAAAAAGTCAACTTTGCAAAAACTTCAAATTCTTGAGTTTTGTGAACTTCAACCTTCTTACATGATCAAATAAAGATCATATACACTCAAAATGATGAAGATCACTCCTTGGTTGGGTCATTGGGGGCCTCAGATGCCCTGATTTTACACTGACTTGTCTGAAAAGTCAACCCTTGATCAGATGACTTCCCCATGGAATTTCTTCATGAAAATTGATATGCATACTCCCTATACCATATAGATACCAATGGAAACAAGAATGACCAAAAAATTTGGGGTTATGGCCTCTGAAACCAAAACCCTAATTTTAGGTCAACTGAGCAGTCAAGCTTGGCTCTGCATCCATACCTATCCTAGTTCTTGTGATTCTTTTGCACTTTTGACTTTGAGAGGATGTGATATGATATAAGAACACACATGGACCCCTTTGAAGTGATTGGTGGCCTTTGGAGTGGCTCAAAAGGCTCTTGGATTGCTCAGATCACAAACCCTAGGTGCAGATGACTTAGAAACTATGCAGTGAATCAAAAATGATATATGAGATGATATGATTGTGTTTATGCATATGAGAATGATCACAAGCCATGGTGTGAATGGGTGAGGGCAAATTTGGGGTGTTTACAGCTGCCCCTATTCAAACATGAGTTAGCTGTGCAGGCTGTAAGCGACGGCTTAACGGGCAAACAAGATAACTTGTGGTTGAATACCAAAGACAGTCCAAAATTTGCACTCACAGAATGAAAGGAATATAGATTGTAAAATAAAATAAAGTATATTGTAAAGTGTGGGTGACGGAGGACGACCGTCGAGCAGAGGACGACTGCTGGGTAAAGAGCAATAACGGGGACGGCCGACATGCTGAGCAAAGTGTGAAATAAAGCGATGACGGGGACGGCCGACATGCTGGGGATAAAAGGTAAAGCCAAGACGGGGACGGCCGACTAGCTGGAAAAATAAGATATTATGATGGGGACGGCCATCAAGATAAAGTTGTAAAATTCTCTGGGTATCGAATGAAACATGACGGGGACGGCCATCAAGTTCATAAAGCAAAGTAACCGACGATGGGGACGGCCATCGGGCTAAAAAGAAAAGGGACCACGACGGGGACGGCCATCGGGTTAAAGAATAAATGAAATAAACAGATGATGAGGTACGGTCATCAAAGGTGAAGGACGATCACCTAGCAGGGGACGGCTGCTCTGTTGGGGTTAAGATGAGGGACGGTCATCTAATGTGGAGGACGACCACCTGGCAGGGTACGGCTGCCGAAAATATCGCGACATAGGACGAATGCCGGATAAAAGGTCAACGATGGGGACGGCCATCGGACGAGCATGACGGAGGACGACCATCAAGAGGTGGAGGACGACCACCTAGCAGGGAACGGCTGCTCTCAAGGTTTCTCATGACACAGGACGAGTGCCAGATAACCAAAATCAACAATGGGGACGGCCATTGGATAAAATGATGAAGGACGATCATCAAGGGGTGGAGGACGACCACCTAGCAGGGGACGGCTGCTAAAAATATCAACGATGGGGACGGCCATCGGATGAGCATGATGGAGGACGACCATCAAGAGGTGGAGGACGACCACCTAGCAGGGTACGGCTGCTCTCAGGGTTTATCATGACACAGGACGAGTGTCAGATAAAAGGGAAAATTTATTTTGTTGGTGATCTACTGGGGACGTAAACACGGACGAGTATTTACAACCAAGAGAAGAAAGTATAAGTGTTTAGACGTTGTGTATAGATTAGAGATGCGGACGAGCATCCTTAAGACTATGATACGGACGAGCATCGGATAGAAACGAAAACTGGCAAGTGTTCAGAGATGATGATACGGACGAGTATCAACGGGTTAACAATGAACACGGACGAGTGTTGAATCTGAAGAGACTCCTCTGGGGAATGGTAGACACAGACGAGCATCTATATTCAAGAAGACATAAGTGTTTGACGCAGTGTATGGATTAAAGATGCGGACGAGCATCCTTAAGACTATGATACGGACGAGTATCATGTAGAAACAAACGCTAGACGCATGTTCTAAGATGATGGTACGGACGAGTACCAACTGGTTAACAAAGAACAAGGACTATTGTCGAATCTGTGGGGATATAAATGGTGTAAACAAGATACGGACGAGTATCTGTATAGGTGTGAGTGTGAATATTGTATAGATGAGTGTTTATCTGCTGGAGAGAGTGACACGGACGAGTGTCAAGAGAGAAAGGTATAATGATATCAACAGGTATATGAGTTGTAGAGGTGTAAGCGACTGCGCTGGGGAAATGACACGGACGGGTGTCAAGAAAATGCATATACAAGTATAGGTGGGTGCAAAGAGGATGTCTTTGGCTTTCTGCTGTGATTTGACACGGACGGGTGTCAGGAAGTATCTGTAATACGGGGGTTTTGTTTGTAAAGAGGCGACTTTACTGGGGAGGGATGACACGGACGGGTGTCAAAAGGAGCATATACTGGTGTTTGTGATTTGGTGAGGCAACTGCTTTTGCTGGGGACCCTGGTGGGGATTTTTGTGTATTGTATTCTGTATATTGATGAATTGTCATTATTTACAAGCGTTCGATTCATAACGTGACTTATGATTATGCTATGTATTTGATTTTTGCCGTAATGCTCCGTTTTAGACGGAATGCTACGCTTTGTGGGTGAATATGATGCGAATGTTATGATTATGCGAGGGTACAGATCCGGGATTCGGATCCCGTTGCTGTAAAGATCTTTGGCTGATCTGCTTGGAGTGAATATCCCAGCTGGGGATGAGATCATTGATAGATCTGGTGAAATGTATCTGCTTGGGGATATAAGTCACTGATTGACATATCCTTGTAATATAGGACCCAGCTGGGGTCCGTAGAAGCTTTCGTTGCTCTGTTGTGATTTCTTTATGCGTTGCTCTTCTGGATAGAGGCTGAGGATTCCGTGGGGAGATGATTTCCTGACTTCTGCATCCTGCTGAGGATGAAATGACAACTCGGATGGGGGAGAGAGAGAGATCACTGAAAGACCTCCCTAGAAATTCTGTTGAGGTGGACTCTTGACTCAGCCGGGGATATGGGCGCCTTCCGTGATGCCTGACAACTCTGATGGGGATAAGTAATAGGTGGCAACTCAGCTGGGGAAAGTCATCGACAAATCAGCTGGGGAAAGTTGTTGGCAACTCAGCTGGGGAGAACACCTGGGTGCTAAGACTGAGCGAGTATTGATTTGGCAACTTCGCTGGGGAAATGGGCACCTTCCAGTGCCACGTGGAAGATAGACCGAGTTGATAATGATCTGCCAGCTTGCTGAGGGTGAAGCTTTCATGTCCTAAGCTGTGCTCTGGATACCTGCAATCCTGCAAAGATAAGGAAACGCACAAATGATCCCGAGGTATCCCTTACCGGATTCCATCATAGGAGTTAGACATTCTTGAGAGTAAGTACATTCCCCGCGTTTCTATTCTTTTAGAGAAAAGCATCTGTACTTATGCAATCAGTTTTTCAGAGACATCAGACATTCTTTGCAAATGAAAATACACAAGGCGAAACATAACTGAAAAATCTGATTTTATTAATTCAATGTGCCCTGAATTGGCAAGATACAGTCAAGGAAACAAATCTCCTAAAAGGAGGAGATTGTTACAAATTGAGAAACAAAGTGCTGGCGATGCTGACGACGCTTTCAAGGAGCTTCCTCTTACTATGACTCGTATGACTTTGACATTCTTCTCGTCTTGCTTTCCGAAGGAGGCTGATTCTGATTGGAGCTTGATCCTTTCGAAGCTTACCAAGTTGCGGATATTACAGATGAATTCAGAATGTAGTTGTTCGCTTATTCCCTTGTTTTGCATGGATCACCCCTTCGGGTTTTCAATCCATCGGGATACCCATTTTTGCCTGAGCTGTCCAATGCGGCTTTTCAACTCAGCGGGTGTATATTTTTTTATCTATTTCCCTTATTTTTGCCCGAGTCTTTTATTCTGTTTTTGACTCGCCGGGATGCCCTATTTTTGCCTGGACTTACATTCTGTTTTTATGTCCAGCGGGTCATTTTTATGCGAAGTATTTTTTAACTGCATCTGAATTCACAGGGGACGGGAAATCTTCACCATCCATGGTGCTGAGCATCAGTGCTCCACCGGAAAAGACTTTCTTCACCACAAATGGTCCTTCATAATTCGGAGTCCATTTGCCCCTGTGGTCTGTATGAGGAGGGAGGATTCTTTTCAGCACAAGATCTCCTACTTGGTACTCTCGGTGCCTGACTTTCTGATCGAAGGCTCTCTTCATTCTCTTCTGATATAACTGCCCATGACAGATTGCAGCCAATCTTTTCTCTTCGATCAGACTCAGTTGTTCGAATTGGGACCGGACCCATTCTGCTTCACTCAGTTTAACATCCATTAGTACCCGCAGAGAGGGTAATTCAACTTCAACAGGTAGGACTGCTTCCATACCATACACAAGCTGATACGATGTTGCCCCAGTGGATGTTCTGATTGACGTGCGGTACCCATGCAAGGCAAACAGTAGCATTTCATGCCAGTCTTTGTAAGTGACTACCATCTTCTGCACAATCTTCTTGATATTTTTATTTGCTGCCTCAACAGCGCCATTCATCTTTGGCCTGTAAGGAGAAGAATTGTGATGTTGGATCTTGAAGTCCCGGCACAGCTCTGCCATCATTTTGTTGTTCAAGTTGGAACCATTATCAGTAATGATTCGCTCGGGAACTCCATATCGACAGATGATATCTCTCTTCAGAAATCTGGCTACCACTTGTCTTGTAACATTAGCATAGGAAGCTGCTTCGACCCACTTGGTGAAATAATCAATGGAAACCAGGATGAATCTGTGGCCGTTCGAAGCAGTTGGCTCAATCTTGCCAATCATATCAATGCCCCACATGGCAAAGGGCCATGGTGAAGACATGATGTTCAAAGGATTGGGAGGCACATGCACCTTATCCGCGTAGATCTGGCATTTGTGGCATTTTCTGGCGTAGGCACAACAGTCTGCATCCATTGTGATCCAGTAATAGCCCGATCTTAGCAACTTCTTGGCCATTGCATGCCCTCCTGCATGGGTACCAAAAGATCCTTCATGCACTTCATGCATCAACAGGTCTGCTTCTGTCTTGTCAACACATCTGAGGAGTACCATGTCAAAGTTCCGTTTGTATAAAGACCCGTCAGTGTTCAGAAAGAAGCTACCAGCAAGCCTTCTCAAAGTCTTCTTATCATTGGAAGATGCCCTAGGTGGGTATGTTTGATCCTCCAAGAAGCACTTAATGTCATGAAACCAAGGCTTATCATCTTTGATAACATCTGCTGCAAACACATAGGCTGGTCTATCAAGTCTGGACACTGATATCTGAGGTACAAAGTTAGCAGCCTGAACTTTGATCATGGATGAAATGGTAGCAAGAGCATCTGCAAACTGATTCTCGTCTCGAGGGATATACTCAAGCTTGACTGTTGTGAAGAAAGTCAATAACCTCCTTGTATAATACCTGTAAGGTATCAGATGATCCTGGTGGGTGTACCATTTTCCGTTGGTTTGATTAACTACCAGAGCTGAATCTCCGAATACAGTCAATGTCTTGATCCTGAGGTCAATGGCTTCCTCGAGACCCATAATGCAAGCTTCGTATTCAGCTTCGTTGTTAGTGCAGTTGAAAGTGAGTTTTGCCGAGAAAGGCATGTGAACTCCCTTAGGTGTAATGAGTACTGCACCAACACCACGACCATTCATATTAACAGCCCCATCAAACATCATAGTCCATTCTTCTTCCGGGTCAGGCCCTTCAGTGTGAATAGGCTCTTCATGGTCTTTTGATTTAATGAACATGATGTCTTCATCAGGGAAGTCAAACCTCATAGGCTGGTAGTCATCAATAGGTTGCTCAGCAAGATATTCAGATAGTACACTGCCCTTGATGGCTTTCTGAGAGGTGTACTGGATGTCATATTCAGTGAGAATCATTTGCCATCTTGCAACCCGTCCGGTAAGAGCTAGCTTCTCGAAAATGTACTTAACTGGGTCCATTTTGGATATCAATAAGGTAGTGTGGGTCAACATATACTGTCTCAGTCGGCGAGCAGCCCACGCTAAAGCACAACAAGTTTTCTCGAGCAGTGAATAACGTTGTTCACAGTCGGTAAACTTTTTGCTTAGGTAGTATATTGCATACTCTTTTCGACCGGACTCGTCATGCTGGCCCAGCACACACCCCATTGACTCTTCTAATACGGTCAAGTACATGATCATAGGTCTTCCTTCAACTGGAGGCATAAGGATTGGAGGTTCTTGTAAGTACTCCTTGATCTTGTCAAAAGCCCTTTGGCAGTCTTCATTCCACCTGACCGTCTGTTCCTTTCTTAACAGCTTGAACAAGGGTTCACAGGTTGCCGTAAGGTGAGATATGAACCGTGAAATGTAGTTCAATCGACCTAAGAACCCTCGAACTTCTTTCTCAGTTTTCGGTGCAGGCATCTCCTGAATAGCTTTGACTTTATCAGGGTCAACTTCAATCCCTTTCTCGCTTACAATAAAGCCCAGCAGCTTACCGGATCTTACCCCGAATGTGCATTTGTTGGGGTTCAGCTTCAGTTGGTACTTCCTCAGACGTTTGAATAGTTTCAGCAGATTTACCAGGTGGTCTTCCTCTGTAAGGGACTTGGCAATCATGTCATCCACATAACACTCGATTTCCTTATGGATCATATCGTGGAATAATGTCACCATAGCCCGTTGATATGTCGCACCAGCATTCTTCAGTCCAAATGGCATCACTTTGTAACAGAACGTGCCCCAAGGTGTAATGAATGTTGTCTTCTCCATGTCTTCAGGTGACATCTTGATCTGATTGTATCCTGAAAATCCGTCCATGAAGGAGAATACCGAGAACTGAGCCGTATTATCCACCAATACATCAATGTGAGGTAATGGGAAATCGTCTTTCGGGCTGGCTCTGTTCAAGTCCCGGTAGTCGACACACATCCTTACTTTTTCATCCTTCTTAGGCACAGGTACTATATTAGCAACCCACGGTGGGTAGCTAGTTACAGCAAGGAACCCGGCGTCCCATTGCTTTTGTACCTCTTCCTTGATCTTCATTGCCATGTCTGGGCGAGTACGGCGCAACTTTTGTTTGACCGGTGGGCATTCTTCCCTCAAAGGCAGCTTGTGCACAACAATGTCGGTGTCCAACCCTGGCATATCCTGATAAGACCAAGCAAACACATCCACATACTCTTGAAGCAGGTCAATCAGTTGTCTCTTCACTGAGTCTTGCAGGCAGGCCCCGATTTTAACCTCTTTCACGTCTTCATCGGTACCAAGATTAATCGCTTCCACCTCCTCCTGATGAGGAGTGATAACCTTCTCCTCTCGTCTCAACAATCTGGCTAGCTCTTCAGGAAGCTCATATTCTTCTTCAACCCCTTCATCAGCTTGATTGATTGGATTGTCAAAGTCATACGAAGTCATAGCCGTGCTGTTGTCGGTGCTGTCTGGAAGGCACTCTCTGCAAGGGTTCAGTTTGTTCATTTTAGTGATTGATTTTAATCTTGCTTAGAAAAGTGAGATAAGGTTATCATTTTGAAAACATCGCCATTTATTTTTTGTACAAAAAGAAAAAATGGAAAAAACAGTGAACGAAAAGGAAAAAGACTCATTTGCAAAAAGATGTCTGATGTTTCATTGATTAATCTTGTTTGCACAAAAAGTACAGATGGCCCGATTACAAAATGAGTCTTGTCATCTTGGGCAAGATGCAAGACTTTGATGCATGCTATATAAAATACAGGAAATAATAATTACTCTGTATGAGTAACTCTTATAATTTCCTGGGAAGACCAGTTTGAGATACTGCTCCCCGGGATCTTTGGACGAATCCAGCTCTCCAGGTTGCGCTCCTCTTCCAGCTCGTCTTCCAAATTGTTGATAGCATCAGGGGTGAGCATCCCCCCGCTGACAAAACCAGGCTTCTCAGCAGCCTCTGCTTGATTCTGTTGAGTTGGTCTGTAACCCAACCCAAATTTGTCTTTCTTCTCCTCCACAGATAAAACCTTGCCCCAACCTTGGGCAGTTCCTTCTTCAACAACCTTCCGGGCTTGTTGATAAGATGACATGGAGATTCCAGATACAGCAGATGCTTCATTAATATTCAAGGCCTCGAATCCTTGACTCATTGTTTCATGGATCTCCCCATCCATCTCAATATACTTATAAGTAGCCAGATGGCTAACAAATATATCCTCCTCTCCACAGATAGTGACAACTTGGCCTTCCCACTCAAATTTTAACTTCTGGTGAAGGGTAGACGTTACTGCGCCAGCGGCGTGAATCCAAGGTCTACCCAACAAACAGCTGTAGGCAGGCTGAATGTCCATCACATAGAAGACAGTTGTAAAAGTTTGTGGGCCAATTGTCACAGGCAGCTCGATTTCCCCCAGAATCGATCTCTTAGAACCATCAAAGGCTCTTACTACCAGGTTACTGGGTCGCAATGCCAATCCTTCATACTCTAGCTTCACCAAGGCCTTCTTTGGCAAGACATTAAGGGATGACCCTGTGTCTACCAGCACATGGGAAAGGACTGCTCCCTTACATTCCATGGTGATGTGCAAGGCTTTGTTATGGTTGCGGCCATCCGTTGTCAAGTCAGTATTGGTGAACCCTAGCCCATTGCTAGCAGTAACATTTCCAACCACGGTTTCCAATTGATTGACAGTGATCTCCTCAGGCATGTAAGCTGCGTGCAAGACTTTGAGTAGTGCATTCCGATGAGCTTCGGAGCACATAAGCAGTGATAGGATAGAGATCTTGGATGGCGTCTGGTGAAGCTGATCCACAATTTTGTAATCACTCTTTTTGATGATTCTCATAAACTCATCAACCTCTTGATCGAATGGTGTCTTCAAGGCTTCTTTAACAGCTTGATCTTCCTGCACCGGGCTCTTTCCTTTTGCCTTGGCAGCAGCTTCTGCTTTGGCAGTGGGTCTTTGAATTTGTGGAGCAAAGAGACGTCCGCTTCGAGTGAAGCCTCCGCCTCCTCCCACATTATCTATTTGTGGTGCGGGTGTTGATGTATCAAGAGTGATTCTTTTTCCTTCGCAGTACACGTCAGAGCCATAGTGCCAAGGGATGGCCCTATTGCTTTCATAAGGTACGGGTCCAGGCACTGTGACAGTGACCGGACTGATTGCAGCTGCTGAAGGGACTGTGATAGTTTGTGGATCGTAATAAATTGTGACGGGTGCTCTAATGGGAGCAGCACTTTCTGAGTTGTATGCAGAGTTGTTTTCAGGATCATAAAATATTGTGACAGTAGAGACATCTTCATGATTGGTCGCTGGTGTTGTAGGAGACATTGTTGGAAGAATGGATGTTGTTGTTGTAGGAGATTCAAAATGGAGTGATGCTGAAGTTATAGCAGGAAAATTTGTTGATAACTGATCAGTTGAGATGATGGAAGAAGTACTTGTTGACGAAGCCGAAGAATTGTCAGGAACAATGGTTGCTGCAGTTGTAGGAGATACATGAACTGTTGCTAAGGAGATTGCTGGATTTGTTGGAAATGATGTGGTGATCTGAAGCTGGCCACTCTGAATAAGACCATTTATGCCATTCCTCAGATTATCGCACCCATTTACTGAAATATTGCAGTAAGCACACCCTAACTCACACCCCGGGAACATGTTACATTCGAGGAGCTGAGCCTTAATTTCTACCAACGGTGTCCGGATCTGACCCACACTGGTTATTAAATAAGACGGCTTGTCTTCTTCAATAGCGTTAATTCTGGGACCGCCGTGGTTTGGCATAGGATTTTTGTTGACATTGGGTGGTGGCACAAAATTCAGAGCTTTTGAGTCTACCAGGTCTTGTACCTTCATGTGCAAGGCTCTGCACTTTTCTGTACTATGGCCAGGTGCGTTTGAATGGAAGGCACATCTGGCGTTGGAGTCGTAGTTCCTGGGTAGACTGTTGGGATCTGGAGGTGCCAATGTCCTTAGCTCAACTAGGTTGAGTTTCAGGAGTTGTGGCAGCAAGGTAGCATATGGCATAGGGATCGGATCGATTACCCTGTTGGCTTGAGATGGCCTTTGCTGGAATGGCCTTTGCTGGTTATTGGTGTTGGTGTTGCTGTTGTTGTAGTTTCTTGGAGGATACTGATTTTGCTGATGGTACTGAGGTTGTTGCTGATAGTTTTGCTGAGGAGGTTGATAAACTGGTTGTGGATGAGCTGGAGCAGGGATGGTGACTGCAGCCACAGATCTATGAACATACTGGGGCCTGCCCCTGTTGATGTGAATGGCATTGGTCTCACCAGTCCTTCTCGGGCCTGCAAAAGGTTTTCTTGCATTACTGGATGAGCTTGCACCATTGTCTGAGATCTTACCCATCTTCAATAGGCTTTCAATTCTCTCTCCGGCTATAACAACATCTGCAAAGCTGGTAGATGAGAAGGCAGCTAGCCTATCAATATAAGTCCCCTGAAGGGTGTTCATGAACATATCAGCCATTTCCCTTTCTGACATAGGTGGCTGGACAGCAGCAGCAAGCTGTCTCCATCTTTGAGCATATTCTCTGAAGCTCTCTCTAGATGACTGTGACATTCCCATCAGGAGGGTCCTGTTGGGTGCCATATCCAGATTATACTGATACTGTCTGATGAAGGCCTCTGCCAGGTCCTTCCAGCATCTAATAGTTGCTCTTGTCAAATGGGAATACCATTCCCTTGAAGCTCCAGTCAAGCTATCCTCAAACTAGAACATCCACAATTTCTCGTCCATGGTATAAGCTTTTAATCTCCCGAGAAAAGACTGCAGATGGGTTCGGGGACAGGAAGTCCCATTATACTTCTCAAAGCATGGAGGCTTAAACTTGTGGGGAATCCTAACCCCGTCTACCAAGCCCATATCCATAACATCGAATCCCAAAGAGTTTTGAGACTCTAAGGATCTCAGCTTCTCAGCTATCTCATCCAACCTTCTATCATAAGCTTCTTCCCCAGCTCCCATTACTGTGAACTGGTCTTCTTGGGGGTCTTCTTGCAGTACCCTCCCTGCTGTAGCAGTCCCTTGAATGTTGACAGGAATGTTGGCCTCTGGATGGAGGTGGGGTCCAAAAACTGGGGGATTGACATGAGGTTGGACCCTCTCGTTGTTACTTGTGCCAGCAGTCCCCACATGGGGCTCTTCTTGATTCTGCCTTTCCACCATGGCTCTCAATCTTTCTTGGCTCTGAGCCATGTTGTTCATCACTTCCATGAACTGCTTCATCTGTGTTCTCATTTCCAATCTTTCGTTTGCCATTTGGTTCCTGACCTCTGTAAGGTCCTGCTGCATCTGATCCATCTGTATGCCCGGAAGATTGTTACGGGTAGGGTATCTGTGTGGCCTGTTGAGGGGAAATACTCGACGCCGAGCAATAATTCCTGAACATCACAACAGAGTTAGCATCAACAAAACAAAAACCTACAAAACAAACAAAGGGTTAGCATGCAATGCAGTATGCTTATTTGTTCTCAAGGTATCCGGCTTGGCATTCAGTTTTGACCCTTCCAGACCCTTGAAGATGCTGTTGAAGTTTCTCGAAGAAAACTCAGACGAAGCAAACCAACACAAATATATATTACAGAAAGTGAAACAATACAACTTGTTCTTTTTACAACACAAGCCCTCAAAGGGGTCAAAATACATCATAAGAAAACAAAAGTACATGAAAAGAAAGCAACAACAAACAAATGGTCAAACACCAAGACCAAACTCATCCTCCCGAACTTCCTTGAGAAGTGCTTCGGTCACAGGATCAGCCGGACGCTCCGTAAGGTTCCTGATAAGAAGGTTCCTTGTAGTAACAGCTGCAGCTAGCTTCTTGTGTTGACCTTGGTCCTTTGACCTCTTCACTCCTGCTCTGATCTTTAGCTCTGATATCTCCCTCTGGGCTGCTGCCAGGGCTTCTTGTTGCTCTTTTGCATTAGCTTCCATCTGTTCCATCTTGTCTTGGACCCTCTTGTCCTCCAGAGTGCGAGCCTCGGTGATCCTGACCCACCTAGCCTGACTCTCCTTCAAATACAAGTCTGTCCTGGCTTTCTGGAATTGGGCTTCTTTGCAAGCATTCTTCAGGATTTGTTCTCCAGCCCTAGATTTCTTAATGTAATCTTCAGACTTCTCAATCTTAGCCAGATGCTCTTTCTCCAGCTTCTCCAATCTTTCAATATCCAATCTCCCATCACTCCTCTCATAGAGGGTCTTCTGCAAAGCTTGAGTCAACTTCTCATTTCTCTCTTTCAGCTTCTCAAACTCCTATAAGCTGACAGTTGCTGGAGGTGGTGTTGTGGAAGGCCCAGGCATATCTTCTATAGTAAAGGGCATCCCAGAGAGTTGAGCCCTGGCATGAGACCAATCATAGTATTGTGCTGATGCCACATTGTTACATTTTCCCAGGATGGTTATCCCCTTAGTTTGAACATTATCCCAGGCCCAGGCTGCCTGCCTAACAATAGCCAGATTAATCTTGTTCTCACAATAAAGAGTCTCCACCAAGTCCTGTGCCTTAGGAGTGTGGACCAGTGCATAGCCCAGTTGTCTTTTGAACAGCAGAGGGTTGTAATTAATACTGCCTTTTACTCCTATCAGGGGAACATTGGGAAAGTGCCCACAGCTGGTGATGATATCCCTGCCTTTAGTGCTTTGAGTGCACCATCTGATATCAGCTGAAGTTAGAGTAGTAAGTCTTCCAGCCCAGTTTTTCTGCTGATGAGGATTCAAAAATGCATCTGTCCTGGGTAGATGCCTGAGAAGCCAAGTATGGAACAATGGAGCACAACACCTCACTAATCTTCCCCTTTGCTTTTCATTCCTCTGATGCACTGAATAGTAGAGATCACCCAATAAAGTTGGCACTGGGTTCCTTAGAATGAACAGATGGATTGCATTCTTACTAATGAATCGAGGCTCATCTGCAAATAATACAATCCCATATATGCTCAAGGCCAACAAAGCACAGACTGCTTTCCATTCTCCTAAAGAAGCTTTCAAAGTAGCTTGAGAAATCAGGAAATCCAGATGCAGGCCAGGGATTCCTGCTTTAGAGGTTATATGCTGCCCAATCAAGACTGGTTCCAGATGCAATGCTTTGGCTATCTCCTCATTACTTGGGAAAGCCATCTCAGAGTTGAAAGGAATTTCTCTCCTGATAGGTATACCAACTAATGATGGGTATTCTTCCAATAGAGGGCCCAACTGAAAGTCCTGAAAAGTGAAACATCTCAGTGGGGGATCATAAAATTGAAGGCAGGGGTGGATCAGGCTTCTCTGTGAAGGGTCCAGATCCATAACCATATCAAGTATATCTCCATGGTGTTCTCTGAACAATGGCACATGGTCTGGAGTGATCAGGGTCTGAATCCTCCTGATGTCTGCTAACTCTGGCTGGAAGAAGTGGTAGGTGATGTTGCTTTTCTTAGGAGCCATGATGCTGAGACTGAGTAGAGACAAGTGCTGATGATGATACTGAAGAATGTGCCACTGACTGGCTGGTGCAGGTAGCTGATAGCTGAAGCAAGTGCTGATGAAGATAGGTCAATACTACAGATGGGGTCAAAACCAAAACCAAATGAGGATGGATACCCTGAAACACAAATAAGCAAATGTCAATATGATGCAATGATTATGTATGCAAATGATTATGCAAGGGTTGGTGACTGAGCTGGATCTGATCAAATGCTCTGATATAAGTCCATGTGTGTAAGAAAATCCAGATGGAGGTCTATAAGTCCAGTAACCAAGGTGGGGGACTCAAATAAAGAGCCACATATCCAGGGTTTTAGAATCACAAGAACTGTCCAACATGGAGTATTCTTAATCAAAATCAAAGTAACAGGGTGTTCTGAGGTCAAGGTACCTGCAAACCTGTAAACAGCCCAACCCCATCACAGGTGGTGTTCTAAAACAAGGGTCCTCAGACTTGGATCAGTTATGAGAAGTGTAAACACTTCTAACCCGGAGGTACAGTGTTTACAATAACCATAAAAGTTCCTCCTCTAATTCACCTCAGTTTCTGAAGGCCAATACTAAAAGGTCATCCAGACTTAGCAGGCTTCCCAGATAGCCCTAGCATTGCAGGAAATCTGCAACACAGAGTTCTCAAGAAGAAACCCATATCTGAACCGTGTTTCATATTCCCGCACCAGACCGAGATGGAATGGGAAAGAATATGATTCACTCTAGCCTAGGTGTCACTCAGGTCCCAGGTATAGGACCTTAACCCTCAATGAATCACCCACCCACCAAAGCAAACAAACAGATCCAGCCAGCAGCATGACAGTATGATATATACAAAAGCAATAAAGAAAGCAGTAAAGCAATTGTACATAAAGCAAAAATAAATACAAATATACAAACACAAATAAGCACATAACACCCCAGTAAACACAAATCAAACAAGCGCTAGGAGGAACCCACAAAAAGAACCAGAAGCCCTGGTTGCAGTATAAGGCTCCCCAGCAGAGTCGCCAAGCTGTCGCTCCCGAAAGATTTGCATCCCGGTACAAGCGCGAACGGTCGGTGAAAGGGACAGTGAGAACACACAGCCGTGAACCCACTGGAGATGAAAAGAGTCGCCAGCTAGGCATTTTTATCCCGGAGGAAAGGCAATGCTGCATAGGCCTAGAAAGATATGGATAAGACGGTCTGCGAACTAGAGAGACTGAGAAAGGGGGTTGGTTACAACCTGGGAAGGTATTAGCACCCAGATTGTCCGCCGTACTCGACGGGATCCACGCTTAAAAGATTTGTGTTTTAAAGGGGTAGTGTCAGTGCAATCTGTGCATAAAAGAGCTGGAAAAGGATGTACAGGTGTCAGTGTAAAGTGTATAAGTGATGTGAAGTATGAAAGTGTCAGTATAAAAGAGAAAGAGGTGAAGTGCTCATGATAATGAGGCTTAAAGAATGAGGCTAGAGGGAGGGGGAATATACAGAGACTTTGTTCGATAACCGTTAAGTTATGCCTACGTATCCTCTCGTGCAATGAGGAAGTCAGAACACCGTAGTTCGACCCAAAGAGACTGAAAGATCAATTGACTGATGAACTGCTTGCTTGCCTATGCTCAAGTGTATGACCTGTCTGGCTCAGGTGCTAACTGTCTTGCCTTAGACGGAAGAAGCAAGTCCTCGTTTGTGAATGAATGAGATGAGAAAAGAATCCCGGAGGAGACGATTATTGTTTGTTTTTGTGCTTTCAGTCTTTTATTGCTTTTGAGGATTTGTCATAAGTTAATGAGCTTAAGCCTAAACCAATGGGTTAGTAAACTCATCACATCTTCCCTCTGATTAGGGGTAATGAGAATACCTTAAGTGTGAAGTCAGATTCTCACACTTAATCACCTTTGATGTAGGATTAAGATCATTAACCTACTTGTGATTATTTAGATGTTTTTGGTGTTTTTGTTTAGTGTTGAGTAATGAGGTTAAGCCATAATCAAGGATTAAACAGACTCATTACACCATCCTAATAGGAGGATAATAGATGAGAATGTTTAAGCTGAGGAAAGCTCCTCAACTTAATCCATGATTAGGGATTAAACTCATGACAAAACAAGCCTTTGATTAAGTGAGTTTTATTTAATGGTGTGATGATGAAGTGATTTTTATGATTTGTAAGACAACTTGAGGGGGACTTGTCCATTAACACTAGGGTTAGTCCTTCTTAACCAGTTAAGGAAGAATTAGAACCCTAATGTAAGGCCCAAGTTACAAGTGTGAGGTCTTGATGATTATTAAGTGGATTGATTAGGAGATTTAAACACATTAAGGGTTTAACACTTAGGATTAAAGTTATACACTCCATCCTAATAGAAGGATGCAGGCACAAGCTTAATCACAAAGCCTTAAAGCCTTTAGGGTTTAGTCCCTGATTATGAGATGAGAAGAGAAGACTCAAAGAAGACACAAAGGCAAAACTAAAAGGGGAGACTAATCAAAACCCTAATCATTGTCATGCTTGGTTGTTCCTAAGGTTTGTGAGGTTTTCAAGAACAATCTTCAATGGAATCACCAGGAAGCAGATGAAAGGATCAAGAGAAGCAAAGTGACTTGCTTCATTCAAGAAGTCAAGTCACTTGAAGAAAGAAAGTGGGAAGAAGAAGAATGAGCAAGCTCAATCTCAAACACATATAAAAATGCAGAAATGGATGCAAGAGAGATGAAAAGAAAAGTTATGAGAAGTGAAGGCAAATTCACTTCTCAAGGTCACTTACCACCTGAAAAGGTTAGAAAAGAAATGCAATGCAATGCATAATGGGATGAGATGACATGATGAGAAACAAAACCAGAAGCATGTTGATGATGATAATGATGTTATGAGATGCTACAAGCATGAGGCAGCACATGGAAATGATCATATGAACATATGGATGCAAGAGAAGCATGCTTAGAACCATGGATGTTCATGAAAAGTTATGAAGTGCACATGGCATACAACATGGCAAACACATGATGCAATGATCAAACATGCTTTCTATATGTCTTAAGATGTCAAATGAATCACATGGATGCTTGAAATGTCATGGCAAGTCATGTTATGCAAGAGAATGCAAGATGGATGCATATGAAAGCCCAAATTAGGGTTTATGAATCACACATCAAACAAAAACCAAAAAACAGAAGCAAACCCTAAGATAAAAATTGAAAATGCCACTCAAAGAACCCCTAATCCCATACTAAACCACTGCCCAAAGGAGAAGTCTCAACTCCTAACCAAACTCAAGATATGATTTTTACAAGATTCTAGGGTTTTTAGGGCTCCTAAACAAAAGAAATGCCAAACAAATTGAAAATGAAAGAACAAATCATGGCCATTTAATCTCAAATACTACATGCTAAACACAATCCAATGCAAGAAGAATCAATGTCCAACTCTTCATGAATAGGCAGAAATGATTTTTTGAACTTGGGATCAAATTAATGCACAAAAATGATTTTAATTCAATGAAAAATTCTCAAAATGCATCAAGATCAAAAAAGAAATTTGGTTTGAAGGTTGGACAATGTTTCTAAATGTCTTAGAACATTTCATGAATTTTTTGGTGATTTTTAAATACCTAAAAGTATTTTTAATAAATTAATTCTCATTAATCAATTAAAAATAATCTTTTAAATATTTAAAAATACTTTTTAAATGATAAAAATAAAAATGAAAATATTTTTGTGTCATAAAAATTAATAAAACTCTTGAGAAAAAGTTTCATAATTTTTAGACCATTTTTACTATTTTAAATTAAATATGCAAAACAAATGAAATAAATATGAAAATAAATGAATTTAAACTGAAATAAGTAAAAGTCAACACATCCTAAGGCCTGGATTCAAAGTTACACGCGCGGGAAGAGACTTGGCGCCACATCCTACGGTCCAAATTCAAAAATGACTAATTAATGCTTAAACCCTAATCACGCCGTTAAACACTTTCAGATGACCGGAACAGTGTTCCGGTCATCTTCTCCGTTCACCCCAAAACCTAAACTCACTCCATACGCATCTAAAATGAATTCTAAAAACACAGAAATGATTCCCACAAGCTCACGATTCAAAACCCCCACTCAAAACAAATTTATCATTCATGAAATGGCTGAATCGAAGCAAACAAAAACTAGGGCAGGAAAGTTTCAGGAAGCAATTAAATCCTCATTTCATCACCATTTTCGAAACTAAAAGCATATTCATGATCAGGAAGACATATAGAACAAGTTTAGAACTTAAAAATCCATTTCTGGAAAAAAAGTTCTTGAGCTACCTGAGATTCGAAGCTTTCACTCCAGCTACTTTCTGACCTCCTCTCCCTGTGCAATCCACTCCCTATGACCTCTTGATGATGCTTGAATGCTTTGGAGAAGTTTATGCTGGCTAGATGAAGAGTTTGAGCAGCTTCTGCTCAAGCTCAGTTGAAAATGGCAATGGTGATGCAGGCAGTTTCAGGCCAATGTGAGTGGTTCTTTGTGGTCCAGATGATGAGTGGAGAAGGTTTGTGGAGTTTGTTCGGATGTTTGTGAGCTGTGGAAGGTGTTTCGAAGGAAACTGCAGTCTGGGGTGAAAATGGTGAAGTGATGTTATGGCTTGTTTCAGGCCTGGTTCTTTGTTGGTTTAGGCTCAATGTGGCAAGGTGAGGTGATTAGTGAAACTTGCTTGAGTGTTTGTGAACTGGGCAGGGAGATTCGAAGAGAGATGCACAATGGAGTGTTTTTGTGTATCTGATGCTAGGGCTTGCTTCAGGCTGGCTTGGTGTTATGTTTTGCTTGCCAAAGGATAGTATAAACAATTCCAAGTGGCCAGAGGATGTGACATGGCCTGCTGTGATTGGGATGTTTGCTTTTGCCAAAAGTCAACTTTTTTGTAAGAGAGGTATGGCTTGAGTTCTAGCTTGGTACAATGGCTAGGGCTGGCGCAGCATGGTGTGTATGGAAGGCTAGAGTGGTTCAAAGGCCAATGCAGCAAGTGGTGAGAAGCATCATGATGGTTTTGCAACTTGGTTACTTTTTGAAACTTCATGAAAATGCCTTGTTACACAAACCATAAACATGTGATCTCTTGGTCCAATTCTGATTTTTAGGACTTATGTGATGTTTGTGTACTGGTTTGAAGTGAACTAGAAGTTACAATTTGCCTTGGTTCATGGTTTTGCAAAATTCTCATTTGAGGCATGCCTTGAAAATTTGTGATTTTTGGTAACTTTGTCACACCATAACTTTTGATTCAAGAAGAATTAGATCATGTTCTTGTACTTTTTGAAAAGGGAAAAATGTGTTCTATAACTTTCATGACCAAAGTTTTTCCATTTGAAGCATTTTTGGATCAAAAAGCAAGGCTTGAAAAGTGGCATAAAATGACATATTCTTGAAAAGTCAACCATGCCCTAAAAAGTCAACTTTGCAAAAACTTCAAATTCTTGAGTTTTGTGAACTTCAACCTTCTTCCATGATCAAATAAAGATCATATACACTCAAAATGATGAAGATCACTCCTTGGTTGGGTCATTGGGGGCCTCAGATGCCCTGATTTTACACTGACTTGTCTGAAAAGTCAACCCTTGATCAGATGACTTCCCCATGGAATTTCTTCATGAAAATTGATATGCATACTCCCTATACCATATAGAGACCAATGGAAACAAGAATGACCAAAAAATTTGGGGTTATGGCCTCTGAAACCAAAACCCTAATTTTAGGTCAACTGAGCAGTCAAGCTTGGCTCTGCATCCATACCTATCCTAGTTCTTGTGATTCTTTTGCACTTTTGACTTTGAGAGGATGTGATATGATATAAGAACACACATGGACCCCTTTGAAGTGATTGGTGGCCTTTGGAGTGGCTCAAAAGGCTCTTGGATTGCTCAGATCACAAACCCTAGGTGCAGATGACTTAGAAACTATGCAGTGAATCAAAAATGATATATGAGATGATATGATTGTGTTTATGCATATGAGAATGATCACAAGCCATGGTGTGAATGGGTGAGGGCAAATTTGGGGTGTTTACAGAATACTGTCAGTCGAAAATAAAAATACCTGAGGAATCTCAGTATGGATGCCTGAATCCCCACTCTTCTCACTTTTGGAGTGAGTTTTAGTGATTGGACTGGTGGGGGAGTTCTTCTGTTGACAATAGATCTCTGGGATGCTACTGTTTTTATTCTCATACCCTTGTTCCTTTTGAGAGGCTGTGGCTCAGGAGATTCGTCTTCAGATTCTTCGACACTCACCTCCTTCTCTTCTTGTTTCCTTTTGGTGGCTGGTGTGCGAGTTACCTGAGGTGTACAAAAAGAAATGTGTTCAGTGTTAAGAATGGTAAAATTTATACAAGAAAGGTGGAATGCATTTGTATGTCAAAACCTTCTTAGCAGCTGCAGGTGATTTTTCAACCTGTTTGGAAGAGGTCCCTTCGCCAGGGGTTTTCTTGCTAGTTATCTTGACAGCTGAAAGAAAAGAAAATGAATGAACATGGATATAAAACATATAAAGAGTTAGAAATAAGAAGAGGGGTTGTATTTCTTCGACACCTTCAAGAATAGGAGATTCCACGCTAACATGTTCTATTCCAATATGAAGGTGCCCTGGGAAGTTGTCCAAATGATACTTCGTCGGAACCACACGATCAGCAGGTTTTTTGCTGGACTCACGAAGCAGCTTTAGGTCAGATCCACACACAAACCAATCTGGAAATGGAGGGCACAAGGCCACACCAAATTCTGCAGAAGGAAGTGGGGGAAACCTTGGAGGATACGTGGTGAACGCATAATTATAGCGTGCATGTGATGGAATGTATGGAGGCAATGCCAGCTTATCCATTTTTTCTGAAAATTTTTGTTTCAAGGTCACTGCTGCTTCGCCTATGGTTCGACGAAGATCATTTGGCCTGTAAATAGTTTCAAAATATTTTTGAAAATTTTGAATCTCTTTGATGTGTTTGTCCGTACCTTTCTTCTTTTTATCCTGCACAAAAGCAAAAGAGTTCGTCAGGTGTGTTGTGAAAGTTGTTACGTCAAAGAACTTGTTGAGGTAGTATTCTTTCCACCAGATGTTGAAGTCCTCAGTGCATAGATGGGATGGTCGAAAAATTACAGGATGGACTTCCAAGGATGCGTCGAAAAATTTGTGATACGGTTCTAAACTTTTTTCTAAATTATGAAAGGAATTGTAGAATAAGATGGAACCTTTCTTGGGATAGATAGGTTTTGTTTTCGCCTGGATTAACCCAAATTGTCTAGCCACCAGATTAGGCTAATAGACAATGAGAGAGATCTTGGTGTTATTGAGGCTATGGTGAGAAAATAGATGTCTTGTTGTGAGGATTGATTCCCAGATGGATATGTAGGAATCCTCTTCCTTCTGGTGTTCTACAGGGAGCTGTTTGGTGAACCATTTTGGACCTACAGTCCTGTTGGCGAAGGGTGCCATTGACGGTGTGAATTTGTAACGTTTTGCAAACATCATCACATAGCTGGTGAAGGCTTGTCGAAGGCTTATCCCTTCATCAGTTGGAGTTAGTTGGACCAGCCTAGGCCATTCGACACGCCTATCCTTTACTTCCTCTTCGTCTACTAGGTTCTTTATGGGAATACAGGTTTCGAAAGTGGCATTCAGCCACAGTTGTAGAAGCATGAAAGGACCTGTCAAGTTGATGGTTCCCTTCTCTTTAATAGTCTTCAGGTTGCTAACACTTTCGCTGAGAGACTCATAAAGGTTCGCCAGAAGCATTTCACTTAGACAAAAGGTAACTCCAGCATGAAGTTGGTTGGCAATAGTGATGTAACTTCTGGCAACTTGAAGAGATCTAGTGCAGAAGACAAACTTTTCTAGCCACGGAGTGAGGAAAGCCACATGTTCTTTGTCAGAGACCTCTTCAGTGTCTTTACCTTGATGATGTGTAATAAACAAGTTGTACCCATCATGCTTTGTGTCGAATCATATAGGGTCTTTGTTTAGATGTTCAGGGTTGAAGATTTCGCCTATAGGACTAAGGCCTGTAATGGCTGCTATATCAAAGAGGGTTGGGGTGACCATCCCACAGGGGAGGTGAAAATTGTTGTAGGTGCTGTCCCAAAAATATAGGGAAGCCAGCAACATGTTCTGGCAGTAACGTGGTCCTTCTTTCGACAGTTGAATTAGGTCATAGATACCTGTTTTCTTCCAAAAGTTTCCCTTAGCCTTTTCGACTCTACTTAGCCAAGCTAGATAATCCGTAAGACCCTTTGTTAAGGGAGGGCTTCTAAAAATCCTATTTTGATTTAAATATGATAAATCTAAGTCTGTCGAAGATAAAAGGGTTTCAGGTTTTTTGGAAGATGTTTCATTAGGTTGAAGGTTCTTACTTGCACCTATGGGTTTTGAGGCAGAGTAAGAAGGGTAAAAATCTTTTAAGCGATTTTGGTCAGCATTAGGGTCAGAAAGTGGACCTAACATTGCTTGGTAAACCCCAGAAATTAAAACAAGAATCAGTACCTGGGATCGGTAGATGCTGGCCTTCTCCCTCTCGTTTGGAGGTTCTGGAATATATTGTTGCTGGTTTACTTGCATTGGCCCAGGTAGCGTGTGAGCAGGAGGAAGATCAGAGGTCTTTTTTGCTTTCTTAGCGCCGTGATCAGCAACATTCTTTGGAGGAGCCATTGTTGAGTGAAGATTTGAGCTGGAGTTGCAGAGGAATTAATGGAGTTGAAATGGAGATTTTTGTTTGGTAAACAAGAAGAAGTCTGAGAGTGTAAAAGGTGAAAAGATTTGAAAAATGATATTTATAGGAAGAACATGATAAAGTAGAAATAAATGAAAAAAGAAGAAAAGAAACGTTTCAGTTTGATCATGGGTTATGTGTCCTATTGATCAACGGTGATGATCAAAGAGTGATGGTTGGTGAGAACCCATGATTAGCTAGGTTATAGGGTTATGGAAGATCGTGTCTAGACGTGGGCTAGATGAGACGTTTTCAGAAAAAGTGAAATCATGGTTTTTCTTGGGACTCAATAGAGTCACGTTACAATTAATGAAGGTGTCAGAAGAATTTCGACAGCAAAGGATGGTTTCTCCAAAGTTTAGTCGAAACATCTTTGTTGGGGGGCATTTTGTAGGCACATAATTTCGACACCATGAGTTTAAAATGTAAAATCATTTTTGCTAAGGAAATAGTCATCAGATAGAGGAGAAAAGAAATAAAGATATTCAGAAGTTTTTTGACAAGGCCAGATGCTCAAGGATTTCGACAGAAATACAAAGAATGTTTCCAGCAAACGAAGTTTGGAGATCTTTTATAGTTCAGCATTTGACAGAATTGGTATGCTTTTCAACATTTCGACGGAAGATAAGGTTTTCGACAAAAGCATTATCTTGTAAGGTTTGAAGAGTTTTTTGTCCTCTTCAACAATTTGACAAAACGAAGAGATGCAATGTTTCGTCACAAAGAGGAAGAATTCAAATTCAAAAGTTACAACATTTGGCAGTTGGACGCGTGGAAGCTTCAGGCAAAGAAGAGTGCATGCAGGTTGACAAGTGTCAATTAGTTAGAATTCTTCCGTTTTAGGCAGTTATTTTGTTTGTATATAAATAGGGTAGTTGTTGTAGAATTCTAGGTGTGAAAACTTATACAATAATCCTGTAAAATACTCTAAGTACCCAGTGTGAGAGAAATGAGTATGATATTTGGAAAAATGTATGTGTTAAACACCATCTTTATTTAAGTTATTTAAATTACTAATCTTGTTTCGTCAAATTATTTTACTTTCAGTCTCTTTATTTTCCTGCAAGTTTTATACTCTTTCTGCCATTTTCTTGCTTTTGTTCAACTTTACTTTATTTTACTCTTTACATTCAAAACACAATATTTTTACATCATTAACAAAACAAACCACAAACAATTATTAACACTAAGAGTAATTCGACAACAAATTGCACATGTGTCCTAGGACTTGTTTGGTTGGTCCTGCAAGTAACCCAGTTTTATAAGAGATTGGTTAACCAGAGGTTGTTCGTCAGAAATCACAGCGAACAACAGGCTGATTAAATGTTGGACAACATGAAGGAAACCGGGTTTGAAGGCATTGGGTGGAAAGCACATTGAAGGAGAAAGATCTCCATCTGATTTACCTTGTGCTTGTTGTACCTTCCGAAGATGGCATGACTCACAACTCGTTGAAAATACCAAATGTCGAGGTTATGGAAGTGGGAAGCATAGAGATCATCCCAACCTGTCGGTACAACACCAGCCAATTGTTGTAAAAGCTCAAAAGCGTCGGCCTAACAAGTTGCATGAACAGGAAGGCGATAATGAACGTGGGTGCCACAGTGGAAACTGAACCATTCGCTCATTCTTTCTTGCGTTATAGAGTATTCTTCGCCGAACATCCTAAATGTGGCAGAAACTGTTAGAAACTTGTCATCATCGTTCTGTGTTGTAAGTGAATGAACTCAGGAATTCCAACGTCAGTGCTTTATAAGTTGGGCTGATATTTGTGCAGAGCTTAGTTAAGCCCGTGTTAGTGAGAAACCACTGGACACCTTCCAACATTCCAAGTTATTGGAGACAATATTCATCGACGTATACTGTTGCTTCGACAGAGCGTTGGTGAAAAGCAAGGTATTTTGCTCGTTGAAGGACACCGACTTCTCCGTCACGGAAGGTGATCGAAGAAAGGTTGTGGGTTAGCCATTTTTCACAAAGGTTGAAGGTTTTTGATAAAAAAAATGAAGGGAAGAGGATATGGAATACGAGCGAAACCTATTGTAATATATAGATGAAAGTATGAAAATGAAATTTAATGAGTTGGTGGTGTGAGTAAATGGAATGTGGGATGGTTATAAATAATTGTGGTGAGTGGAACGTTGGAAGAGGAAGAAGAAATGGGGTTGCAACAGTTCTATAACAGTTATCAGAGACATTACAGGGATGACCGTTGTAACGACTGTTTCATATACCTCGCGGTCGTCTGGTATTTGAGACGGCCGTCCCACAAGTACGAAGGACGTCACACCCTAAAAGTCTGGGACGAGTGTCACACATCTGTGGACGGTGTAACGATCAGAAATCCTTGGTGTCTTCCTTGCATTAAAGGCTTGTTCCAATATACTTTATGTAACACATTATTTATAATATTGCATATGACAGTAGTAGTATATAATAACATTGGCATAACAAACAATATTATTTGTGCAGCCGAACAAAACAATACAAACCATAATAGAAGTGAGTTAAGCACAGTAATAATACTAAAAAAATTAAAATACTGCTACTAGACAAATTAAATCAGAGGCACACTTATTAGAAGAGGAAAAATTTGATATTTCTATTCAAATGGAAAAGTAACCAACATTAGCTAATAATGAAAATTTGCAAACAAAATTGAAAAACTAAAATAAACTAAAATGCGATAAAATGCTGATAAATGTCGGTGTTAATAACTAGCCACGATTTTGTCGGATTGTTTCTATGGCTTGGCTCAGGTGGTCAAATTGCTTGATGGCCATATCCCATAGAGTGATGGCATCAATGTGCAAGGTGTGAAGCTTGTTGTGGATTGTTGTCAGTACAGAAGTTCTCTATGGTGGATTGTGTATCAATGGCAGTAGAAGTGGGCTTTCCTTCCTGAACCGGGTCCTCAAGATAATCCATATCATAATAATGTGGAGGTGTTTTTAGGTCAATTTCTATTTTAGACCAAGCGTCCTCAGGTTCATACAGTGGTTCATCCAGATCATACAACCAGTTGTGACGATTACGCACCCTTGTGCATTCATGGTCAGGCAGAGTAAAATTGGGGCATAACTACATTGTTGATCAGTAGTTTGAAATGATGAGGTCCACGGTCATAAAGCACTGTCCTATCAAAACAGAATGTAATATTCATAGGTCTATAATCTTCGAGAGGGTTTATCTGAGAAAGGCGGGTTCTAAATCCCATTGCATCAACTATTTTAGTAACCAGGCCACCTATTAGAATATGTTGGTGCTCAGATCCCAAAATCTTACAGAAATTTGCAAACATGAAGGTAGTTCCATTAACAGGTCGGGATTGAAACACACATAACATTATAAATAGCTCATCTCTAGAGATGTTGTTGTCACTATCAGCTTTTCCAAAGAGGGTATAGGCCATAATCATTTGGAAATATCTAATGGTCGGGTTATGAATATCTATAGATAGCATATGATAAAGGTCATGGTTAGGGCGTTCTGAGATACTACTCCAAAATAGGTTAAGTTCATCCTCCATAAGTACATCTTGCCGTGCCTCAGAGAAAAGAGTAGGACCATCGGGGAAACCCAATAGTTCAGCCATCCCGTGGATGTTAAATTCACAAGGATATCCAAACAGTCTAAAGGCTATCCTTCCTCTGGTAAATCCTTTTCTGCAGTTAGGGGTATTAGCAAGTGAGCTCAGGAATTCTAAAGTTAGTTTGTAATAAGTCCTATGTTTTTTAGTAGCGGAACCTTCCCATCCTATCTAGTTAAACATGTAGTCAATACTAGCACCTATGCCTAAAACGTTCATGGTAGGTCCATGGGAACATTTGGTTAGGGCCATAGGTCTTAGGGATAAAACTTCATAACGGTGCCTCTGGGCACCATCTCTAAAATCCATAGTCATGTTATCATTTTTATTCATTGCTAGTGCACAGAATGAAATTAGAGAAGAAGGAGGAAGGTAGAAAAACTTTTAAAAATCCTGTAAACACATAATAAAGCAATCGACACAGAAATCAGTGAATTTACCGCATTTGGAAATAAAATGTGAAAAAGAAGCAAAAACTCAATTAAAATAAATGATTAAAACAAAATCAAAAACAATTTTGTGGGTTGCCTCCCATGTAGCGCTTCATTTCATGTCGGAGCTTGACATAGTTTAGTGAAAGGTTAACTTAAGGTCTCTGTAGGCACTTTTTCCAGTTTTAGGCCTGTTGAATAATAAATATTTTCTACGCAGTGATAGTGTTTTAACATTTCCCATTTACTACAAATGGTGCACTGGATTTTCCTTTTATTTCAACTGCGCCACTTAATAAAACTTTTTTCACTTCGAAAGGACTGGACCATCTAGATCTTAATTTTCCAGGAAACAACCTAAGTGTAATACCCTAAAATTTGCCCTCTTAATTTATTGCCAACCTCAAGTGGTTTATGCTTCACCATTCCTCATGATCGTCCAAGCATCACATTGCATTTATAAAATAAATAATAAAAAAAACAAATCATGATCATCTGCATGTGCATGTGCATGTGCATGTGCATGAGGCATGTGATTGGGCAAGGTTTGTCAATGTTTGGAGCTTAAGAGAAGAAAAATAACACTACAAAAATAATTCAAGATAATTCCATGAAGTGCATCCAAAGAAAAGAAGAATTGGAATTTTAATTCCGTTAACCGGTTAACACATTTGGTTAACCGGTTAACGGGCGCGAAAAATGAATAAAAGCTTCAAATATCAGTTTGTGCCATTTCCCTCCATTTCTTTTTTCCTTCACATTTTTCACTTTATTTTTCACACTTCACTACACTCCCTTCACATTGGAGTTTTCTACCATCTTATAGACCCTTCTAGAATATTCCAAGGAATATTCTAAAGAATATTATAGAACTCCAACTAACTCCATTTACCTCCTACCCTAGCTCCAAACCTAACCTAAAGCCCAAGCAAGCTCCCAACCTAGTTTCATGCCAAATCTACACACTATATAAGCCCTAACCATTCCAAAGCAAAGGGTTGGAACCTCATTCTCACCATTTTCATCTTCAATCTCTCATTTCTCTCTCAATTCTCCCACTTTTTCACCAAATCTCCCAAAGCTTCTTCATAGAAGTTCTTCAAATTCTTCATTGGAATTTGAAGAACTTGAAGCAAAACCTTCATCAATCATCCATTGTGGAGCTTATTTGAAGAAGCAATTCTGTTTTTGGATTGATTTTGAGAATTGGAAGTGATTAATCAAGAAGCATCAAGATCGAATATCATTTATTTTGCATTCACGGATCTTCGAGTTTCTTCTTCGCTTGCACTTCGATCTACACCGCAACACTCACCGAAGCAATCCTCGGCTTCGTAGGTTATTGATCTAAAACCGCTTTTCTCTTTAACTTATTCTCTTCATCTCGCCGTAGCGACATTCTTTGCATATTCATTGATTTTATGTGCGTTTTACCGTTCAATTTCATTTTGATTGCGATTTCTGCATTTTTTATTGTTAGAAGCAAGATTTGTAGCTTAATCTAGGTTTTAATAGGTGTTAGAAAGCCTCCTCTAAGTAGAAAATTAGAGTTAACATTTTCATGTATGTGTTAGGTGTTGTTAGAAGTGAGTTTGAGACCATAAGTGCTTATTTCTACACTTTTTTCACCATTATGTTCAGTGTTAACCGGTTAACGCACTTGGTTAACCGGTTAACACGTTAAAAAATGCCCAGAAATTGAAAATTTTAGGGCGTTAATGTTCGATGGTGTTTTTCGACGAACAACCGCTGGTTTCTAATTCAATGTTTAAATTAGTTAACTTGCAGGATCAACCATACAAATCCTAGGACATAAGTGCGTGTTTTATCTAGTCGAATGTATTGGTTGTGTCATTCTTAATGATTTCACTTTCATTCAATTTTCTTAAGAATGTTTGTATGATTCACAAGACTAAAAAACAAGAGTAGAATAAACTTGACAAAATTAAAGAAGTAACTTCTTGGAATGTTTCAAAGTAATTTAAAATAAGTAATGTAATACGTCGAAACGAAGGACTTATAAATTAACTAAGACTATGAATTGGTAAGGGAATTAAATAAACTTGGAATTTATTGAAACTTAAAGAAAATAAAGATGGTGTTTTTCGCACGTACATTTTCCAGAATCACACTATTTTCTCTCACGCGGGTACTTTGAGTTCAATAGGAATTTGTACAAATATTTTCACACACATAAACTAACAACAATTCTCCTATATATATAGGAAATTAAACTAACTGCCACTAACGGGAAAATTCTAATAACTTGACACTTGGCCTTTCAGCATGCCTTCGTTCTTCTAGATGCTTACACGCGTCCCCTTGCCAAACGTTGCAACTTTACACTTTGAATTTCTTCTTTCAATTTTGAATTGATGTCTTTCATTCAACATTCGTCGAAACTATCACAAACAAACTCCTTCGACTGACTAATCACGTCATGTTAATGAAATATAAGCTTTTATTCTCCTTTATCGAAAGACGTAAAAAAACGTCATTTCTTGTTATCCGCGTCGAAATCTCCCTTTCGTCAACATTTTCCTTTTTATATAGGTATCATTGAAAATCACTGTCTACAAATTGCCCCCCAGCAAAGAGTTTTTTCGACCCATTCTTGGATAAAAATCATTTGCTGTCAAATAAGTATTTTCGAAACTTCATGGTCTTTATTGCTTTGTCATTTCCAAGAATAGATTTTGTAAATCCCAAATTTCGAAAGTAGGTCTTAACATTTGCCCAAACATGTTGTTGTCATCCTTTTACTTCTGGGATAGAACTTACAATACTTTTCACTTTCCATGTGGAATGATCACCCCTACCTTATTTGACATAACTGCTATTGCTGGACTAAGTCCATTAGGGGTAGATTTCGAGCCAAATACATTGAATTAAGATACCATAGGTTTTGAAACCAGCAAAGCCTCCTACTCTGGGTTCATAGAAGAATATCACAATAAGAAAACCAAAACTGTCTCTGACAAGGAGCATATAGCCTTCTTGACCTTATGTCTGCCGAGATTTTTTTTCTGCTCTCGATCGCTCCAAGTAGCTAAACACTTTATCACCTTAGCCAATCAACTTCACCATGGTACGAAGCTGCATTTAAGTGAAATGATATTGGCAAGTCTCTACGAATCCTTGAGTGACAGCGTCGGTTTCTTGAAAATAGTGAAAGACAAGGAAAATCTGAGTGTATCAGGGCCAATCTGGCTCCTGCAATTATGGCTTAACGCCACTTTCGAAGTCTCTCTCCCCATCAAAGCCAATGTTGATGAAGACAAGGTGAAGGACAGGTTTGTCGAATGGCCTCATTTAATGCAACTGACTCCATCTGAAGAGGGACTTAGTCTTTATCACTCCTTCACCATTTTCATCTTGATGTTTGCCAAAAGGTACCATTTCACTCCTCCTATGGCCCCTTTCGCCAACAGGAATGTTGGCCCTGAATGGTTCACTAAACAACCACCCTTGGAAATGCAAGAGGATGAAAATTAATTCCTTGACATTTGAAAGATTGCCCTCCTCGTGTATCAACCTAACTTAGTTGCTAGGCAATTTGGGTTGGTTCAGCTAAAACCAAAGCCCATTTATCCCAAGAAAAGCTCCATCATTTGGTACAACTCCCAACACACTAAAGAAGAGAGTCAAGAACTCATAAGACAACTAGTTGACGATTCCCTAGAAATTCATCCAACGGTCTTTCGACCTTCTTTCTTGTGCACCCCTGAATTCGACACTTGCTGGAAAGAGTACTATTTTCACAAGTTCTACGACGTGGAAGCATTCACAACTCTGCTAACCAATGCCTTTTCTCTTGTGCAAGACAAAACGAAGAAAGGTAAAGCACATCATATTAAAGAGATACAAAAGTTTCAAAATTACTTTGAAACCATCTATAGGCCAGACGAACTTAGTCGAACCATCAACGAAGCGACAGTGACTTTGAAACACAAGTTCATAGAAAAATGGATAAGTTGAAACTGCCTTCATATGTTCGACCAGAACTAAAATATGATGTAGAATTTAACCTTTATCCACCAAAATTTCCCCCTCTACCTTCTGCTGATTTTAGCGTGGCGTTGAGCCCTCCATTTCCAAATTGGTTTGTCTATGGGGATTCTTTGAAAATTCTTCACCAACAATCTAAAAAACATGTTGAGCGTGTGGTTCCGACTAAGTATACTCTGGATGACTATAGAGGACACCCTCATATTGGAATAGAACATGTTCATGTGGAAACTCCAATTCTTGAAGGTGTTTACGAAACATTTTCTTATTTCGACATTTTTTTTAACTTGTATGCTTTTCACTTATATCTGAATTCATTTTTTGTTTCCTTAGCTAAGAGGATGACTCCCAAGAAGGCTGCTGTCGAAACCATTTCTGACGCTATGGATGAAGATCGTCCTACTATCACCAAGGAGATTGTGACAAGAGTATAGCTTCTTTTCTTGGACTAATGGTTCCCTTCTAGTTCCTTATAACTTACATGTTTTATCCAAACCCACAGGCTAGTCGAAAACCACCTCCTACTCCAAAGAGAAAGCAAGAAGAGAAGGTCTCTAGTGAAGAATCAGGCGATGAGTCACCAGAACCTAATCAACCCATAAAAAAGAAGAAAGTTACGAAAGCTCCTCTTCCAAAACTCAAAGTAAAAACACCAAAGCCCACTCCCCCTAATAGTCCACTCAAAGTTGTTCAAGTGAAAGATGTAGAGAGTGGAAACTCTAGTTTCCTTACCCAGTTTGCTCAGGTAAACTTTCGACCATGAATATTTTCTTCTTATTACATTTCTTTTCCTGACACTTGAAATGCTTTTTTGCAGGAAAACATGTCTGAAAATCCTTGGACCGAAGAGAATGCAAAACAACCAACAAAAGAAGACACTCATACGAAACCTCATGAACCCAATCAACAAGCCGTTAGTCCAACACCTCTTTCTCCAAAGAACTTGATGAAAGAAGCAATCATAATGGATGATCATTCTCTTGAAGCCTCCCAACATTCTAACAACGATTCTTATCCTCGTCCTCCTCCTTAATCAAATGTTGTTGATGAAGGTGAAAACAATATCACCTCTGAGGATGATAAGAAAGAAGGAAACATTGATGGCAACGATCAGTCGAAACAACCAATGGTAGAGCTGACCAAAGGACAAGGCAGCCAACCTAATGTTGATCCCCCAAAGGGAGGTTCCATATCAACTGGCTCGACTAGCCTTACTCGTGAGGAGATTGAAAATCTTAAGGTGTAAAGACCTTTGGAGTATTTTCAAGCTGTACTCAGTACCCGCTACAATTTTCAGGACTCTTCTCAAAGTACTTCATCTGCCTCGGGAGCCACTACCAGCGCAACTTCTATCGACACCATACTAGCTAAGATTAAGACGAAAATTCTTGACGTGGACTTGTTCAAAATGCTTGAAGACAATCCAACTTCCATTTTCGACCTGAAGAAACTCTTGAAGCAGGTGAATGTCTTGGAATCACCTGCAAAAGTGAGCAGTTTCGTCATGGACGTAACTTTCCTGGTTGATTTGGTGATTTCTGACCTAAATCTGCTTCAAGGTTTTACAAGGCAAATCTCTGAGAAGACAGATACCCATTTTTCCGAATTGGACATTACAGCTGTTTCGAACACCAAAATCATGGAGTTGAAGTAACTATCTAAAACTTAAACTAAACAACATGCCGATTATGATGAAAAAATTTCAAAGTGGGAGAAGCAGATAGCCCTTCTTCAAAATAAGATTTCTCAGGAAAAAAGGCTTAAAGAATCTCTTCAACTACCCAACCAAAAGGCAATTGATGAAGAGTTGAAGGTAGGCGTTCATCATGACGAAAGGACCCAAATCCTTGCTCAAGAAATCGAAAGCCTTTCGACCAACAAGAGTTTCTGTGAGCGTCGACTTCAGATTCAGAAAAATAAATTTGATGACTTGAGGAAATATTTTGCTAGCTTGCATTCAATTGTAATAAGGATAGCTTCTTTGTACTAGTTTTCTTTTTTGTGTGCTTAAGTTACCTCGCCAATAGGCTGTTTGTACTAAATCTAATGCCATTTGTTCTGGCAGTGCACAATATCTTTTCACTTATATGCAATTTACTCTTTGGCTATTTTTACTTCTTACAATATTGGTTTATACTTTTTAAGTACTTTCCATTTATCTTAAATATTCTTTCGTCTTTCCCTATTTCTTCGATCTCATATGCGCCGTTCGAAAAGATTTTTAAAACCTGGAAAGCTCCTTCCCACTTGGGGGAACATTTTCCCAAAATTCTATCTTTACGATCCATGGGAAGAATCACCTTCCAAACCAGATCACCTACCGAAAAAGTTTTATGTTTTACTTTCTTGTTATAAAACTTTCAACTCTTTCATTTTGTCTTTTTAACAAATCTAACGCATGTAGCCTTTCTTCATCTAAGTCAATTAATTCGTCCATCATCATGTTCCAATATGTGTCTGGCGGAATCTCATAATGCCTCTGAATTCGTACTGACTGTAAATGAACTTCAACTGGCAAAACTGCATCATGACCATAAGTTAATCTAAATGGGGTCGAGTTTGTAGCCTCTTTAGGAGACGTTCGACAAGCCCATAAAGTTTGATCTAGAGTCCTATGCCAATTCTTAGGTTTTTTACGCACATGTTTTTTAATCAAATTGATCACCACTTTGTTAGAAGCTTCGACTTGTCCATTTGCTTGAACATAATACGGTGTCGAAGTTAGGAGTTTGAATCCTACTTCTTTTGCAAACGCTTGCATATTCTTTTCGGTAAACACCGATCCCTGATCTATGGTTATTGTTTCTGGAATTCCAAACATGTAAATTATATGTCGTCGAATGAATTCGATGACTGTTTCCTGGTCTACATTTACTAAAGGTATAGCTTCTATTCACTTAGTGAAATAGTCTATTCCCACAAGAATGTATTTCTGTCCCTTTGAAGAAGTTGTTTGAATCTCCCCTATTAGGTCTAAAGCCTGACCCCTAAATGGCCAAGGTTTCACAATCGAATGAAGTTCATTCGCAGGAACATGTGGTATGTCTGTGTGCAATTGACATTCTTGACACCCTTTGGCGAACTCAATACAATCTTTTAGCATTATTGGCCAGTACATTCCTTGTCGAAACAAAAACCATTTCATCTTGTGTCATACTTGATGCACGCCACAGGCTCCACTATGTGCGCTTGACAAGGCTGCATAAGCCTCCTCTTCTCCTAAGCATTTTAACAAAACTCCTTCTGAGGTTTTCTTAAAAAGCTCATTCCCAAAAAGTACATAGCTTAAAGCTCTATGCTTAACTTTCCTTTCGACCCTCATATTTGGGTCTTTCTTGATATTCCTTAATAGGCTTTCTCCAATCTTTAGCTCTTGAGTTGTTCACATTGAAAATTTCAAAGTTTGTTCATCACCATATCCTAGCTTTATTGTTTCCAAATATGATGGAGACAACTTGGTGGACACAATTCTCCCTCTAACTTCAATATCCTTTTCTAAGTTTTCTTTCGACACCTTATACCTAGATTCTATTTGAGCAAGGTCATTAGCCTTTTGATTCTCTATCCTAGGTATATGTTTAATGGCCACACTGTCGAATTGTTTAAGAAGTCTATTGGCTATGATGAAATACATGATCAAATTTTCTTTTACACATCTATATTCTTTAGTCAGCTGTTTTATTACTAATTCAGAGTCACCCATTATTTCGACTCTTGTTGCCCCCAATTCCAACAAGATTTCAAGTCCAGCGATCAGAGCTTCGTATTCTGCTTCATTATTTGAACATGAGCCTTCAACTTTGTACTTGAATCTTGTTGGAATTTTATTAGGATAAATAATTAGCATTCCGACTCCAGTTCCATTTTTGTTGCTGGAACCATCAAAATATAACTTCCAAGGTTCCATTTCAACATATTCCACTTCATTTTCATTTATGGAATGGTCTTCTATAAAACCAGAGACCACTTGTCCCTTGATAGCCTTTAAAGGAAATTACTTTAGGGAATACTCTGTTAATGCTAAAGTCCACTTCCCAATTCTACTATGTAAAATAGATTTAGATAACATATATTTTATTACGTCGAAATGAGAAGATACATATACATCAACAGGTTTGATATAGTGCTTTAATTTCATACAAGAAAAATATACACATAGACATAATTTTCTATGACACTATATCTAGATTCGGCGTCGTTCAGGACTCTGCTGAGGTAGTATATGGCTCTTTCGACGCTATTCTCATCTTCTTGACACAACATACTCCCTAGCGTTATATCTGATGCCGAAATGTATAATCTCATGCTTCTTTCTCTACAAGGAGGGATCAAGATTGGAGGGCTGGAGAGGTATTCTTTGATCAGGTCGAAAGTGACTCGATGTTCTTGCCCCCATGTGAAGTCCTCCTTCTTTAGTCGAAGCAACGGTGAAAAGGCATGTGTCTTTCCACTAAGGTTGGAGATGAAACTTCTTAGAAAGTTGATTTTCCCCAGTAGAGATTGTAGCTCCTTTTTTGTTGATGGAGCTTTCGCTTCCATTAAGGCTTTGGCTCTGATTTTGTGGATTTCGATCCCCTTCTTGTGAACTACAAAGCCTAAAAAGTCACCTGCCTGCACACCGAAAGCACATTTTAGGGGATTCATTTTCATACCCAACTTCCTCATCCTTTCAAAGGATTGTCGAAGATGGTCTATGTGACTTTTTCCTGAAACAGACTTAACTACAATATCATCAATATAAATCTGCATGAAAGTTTCAATATAATCGTGAAAAATTGAATTCATAGCACGTTGGTAAGTCGCCCCAGCATTTTTCCGGCCAAAAGGCATCATTATCCATTCATAAGTTCCTATCGCTCCAAGACAACGGAAAGTTGTCTTAGGAACATCTTCTTCGACAATAAAGATTTGGTTATAACCATAGTATCCATCTAGCATGCTTAAATACTCATGGCCTACAGCCAAATCTACAAGCATTTCTGCTACTGGCATAGGGTATTCATCTTTTGGGGTGGCTGAATTTAAGTCTCGAAAATTAGTACATACCCTAAGTTTGCCATTTTTCTTTATTACAGGAACTATGTTTGCAATACAATCCATATACCTGGTTGTGCAAATGAATTTGCATTTCAGAAGTCTTTCGACCTCCTCTTTTATTTTCGACAGAACCTCAGGTGCGAAACACATTGGGGCTTGCTTCACTGGCTTCTTTCCTTCTAGTATTGGCAACCTCAATTCGACCATGCTTCTGTTTAAACCAGGCATTTCATTATAGTCCTATGCAAAGCAGTCTTTGTAATCGCGCAGCAACTGAACTATTTCGACTTTGAACTGAGGGTCCATCTTGGCACTTATGTAAGTTGGCCTCTTTTCTGCCCCATGTCCCAAGTCTATTTCCTCCAATGGATCATGAGCCACCATCTTCATGCTAGTCATCATTGGATCCTGTTTGAACCCCAAAGGTTCGTCGTCATAAATGGCGTCGAGCTTCTGGTTTTTCCATTCGCCATCTGGGATTTTCTTAGTATTTTCTTCAGCGTCTTTTTCTATACATTGTTGGTTGGACTCGCTTTGACTGGCTTTGACAACCATGAATTTCACTTCGGCTTCAAGTGCAGCTTTGAGTTTGTTTTCGCCTATGTAAGCGGTAATTCTTTCTAACGCAAATGCTTCAGTCATCATCTTCAAATTCGCTTCCCCACCCAGTTGGTTGTATGTGGGCGGTTCCCCATACATAATTTGACTCATCCACCACTTCCTTATCCCACTGGAAGCCATACGTAGGGTGGAGATACTTGGAGCAATATGCATTGTCAATCTTCTTGAGGTCAAAATTGGTTGGACTACATGGGGGAATGTGAGCCAACTTATTGTCGAAACTGAGGCGGTCGACGTGATTTACTTCGGTCATGAAATAAATTTGATCTGCCTCTATATTTTCTACTATGTCATCTGGTATCCAAATAGCAATTCTTTGGTGCATCGATGAAGGCACAGCTCCCACGCTATGTATTTATTCCCTCCCTAAGAGAAGGTTATCGTTTGCTTTCGACGCTATTACCATAAACATTGTTGGTATTGTTATTGTACCAACGGTTAAATCCACCTGGATCACTCCCATGGTAGTCCCTATTTTTCCTTCGTAATTCGACAATACCATATTGTGTGGTTTGGCATCAGAGTCAGTTTTACCAATCTTTTTCAAAATGAAATGGGGCATTAAGTTTATTGTTTCCCCTCCGTCCACTAGTATTTTGTTTATTCCAACATTCTCAATCTTCCCTTTTATAAACAAGGGCTTCAAATGTCCTTTTAGCGAGTCGTCTGGTCTTTCGAAGAACGTATTTTATTCCTCTACACAGCCATTGTTCATGATGTAGTAGCAAACGGGTTTGTGAGCCATTTTCTCTTCTTCGACAGTATTGTCTTTGTCTTCCACCTGCATTACTCTGTCATAATCCCTGGGAAATACTGAGACAACATTACACACTACATCGAAGAAGCTTCAGAACCAGACGTGAAGTCATCAGTCATTTCTTTATCATCTTGAACTTTCTATTTTGGTTTTATTTGCTCATACTTGCACTTGGAGCTTTATTGTTGGAAATCTCATTCTTCTCTATCTCCTGGATGTTGTGAGTTGGTGCAACATCACCTTTTTCGCCAGTATCTTTCTTTGTCATTCCTTCCTCCATAACTTCCTTTTCAGCCCTCTTTTGCCTCTGGAATCTTCTCCACTGAGACTTAGTCATAAGGTTTTTTCCTTTGTATTTCCCCGAAGGGTAAACTCTTTGTTTCTGCTTTTCAAATCCCAGTTTTTACACTACTGAAGGTCCTCTCTGAATGTTGAAGCTGCTCCACTCTTTTCGCCCTTGAGCATCCCTAATGGGTTGTACCCACCTATCATCGACGCCTTTGTTTATTGGCTTATATGAACGGTAGTCTCGACCTCCAATTCCTGACTGGTGGTGCTCACTTCTTCTTGGATTATATCTTTCTGCCTTTGGGGATGGTCTTGCCCCCCAGTTCCCTTTTATTTTGGAATGTTCTATTACCTCTTGATTATCTGCCGCTTTCTTGTCAAAAATGGCGTTGCAGCGTGGAGACAACATTACCTTAGTTTTCCTCCTTTGACACCTTTTTATAAAATCAATCAGACTTTCTTCTTCCTTAGGATATGCGAACCTCTGATATTCTTCTGGACGACATTCTTCAGGAGCCAATGCTGGGTTGTTTTGAGAAGTTTCGACCATGTTGATACTAGCTGATTTACTACTATTGATCTTCAACTTTTCCATTTTTTCTATCAGCTTCCTCTCAGTCTCACCTATTTCTTCTGTTGAGTTGTCCTCTTCAGTTGGAAATGAGCCTTCGCATGCTTTTGGGCAGCAGTTTTCAATTTGATTTCCCCTGGGGTCCTTCATTATTCTTCGCAAGATTCCATAGGTGATTGGCTTTTCAGGTATTTCGTTAACCTTTTCTTCCAGCGCGATAATAATTTCGTCCACTTCAGCGTTGTTAGTGGGGCTTTCATCAATCTTCTTTTCACCACCATTTAGGTCACCAGAGATTTCCTGGTTTTTTGTCACATTAGGGTTGTCAGTAACCCTCCAATATTTTTCGACAGAGTACTCAGTGCCTTCGTCGTTGCTTGGTTTGTTGTGGCCTTCAGTGGCCTTCACTTTAGCCATGTTGATGGGGCCCTCAGTGGCCTCCACTTTTGTTGGGGAGGAATCCTCAGTGACTTCGCCAGCCTTTGTCTTGTCAATATCTTCAGTGACTCCAATCTTGCCTGCATCGTCGAGGCCTTCAGTGACCTTCTTATTGTAACTAGTTGATCCGCCTTCAACCTTGTGCTCAACATTCTACCATTCAGTAACTTTGTCCATGTTTGTGAGATCCTCAGTAATCTCCACCATGTTAACATTGGTATCAAAACCTTCAGCAACTTCCACCATTTCGAATCCATACTCAAAACTCTCTCCCACATCCACCATGTTAATGATTGATGGCTCAGCGTAGTGGGCATCGACAGTCTGCATGGGATTTGAGTCAATTTTCATTTGTTGTTTTTTCTTGTCACTGAATTTCAGTCTTCCGTCACGGATAACATTCTGCACTAGGTCCCTAAAAAGGAAACATTGTGACGTTTTATGTCTCAAAAAACCATGGTACTTTAGTGCCATAGGAGGCATTTTAGTTCCTGATGGAACTATCATCTGACCATCCTAGACTAATTTGCCTAAAATTTCGTCACACTTGGTGATGTCGAACGTATAAGTTATTTTAGGAAATTTATCATTCTTTTCAGGCTCAACTGGATTTTTTTTCCGTTCGACAGAACTAGCATTTTTTACAAGAATATGGTGGTCCCTGTTTTAATTCTTCTAAGTCAATTTTCTTGCTCGTCTAAATCAGATGGTTCGTCTACATTATCTACATCATTTTCTTCTTCTTGGTGCATCCCTACATAAGCCACTCTTTTTCTTTTGTTTCTATTTGCTCTAAATTTCTCAGCCTTTAGTTTTTCGACTTGTCTCACCCTATCTGCCAATTGCGACATATCTCTCAAATATTGGGTGTCTAGTTTCTTCCTTATAGAGTAGTCTAGACTACCTACGGCCATTTCGACCAATTCACGTTCGGGTACTTGGGTGAAACATCTGACTTTCAGTAATCTGAACCTATTCAAATAGTCATCTATTGGTTCAAAGAGTTTTTTATTCACACAGGCGAATTCCTTCAGGCTTATTTTGGTTTTCCCCATGTAAAACTGTTCGTGGAACAATCTTTCTAATTGGGTCCATGTATATATGGAATTTGCAGGCAAGGATGTAAACCAAGTAAAAGCATTTTTTGTCAAAGAACATGGAAAATATTTCGTCCTTAGATTTTCATTATTTTCTATTTCTCCTGCTTCGATTAGATAACGTGTGGCATGCTCTATGGTTGATTCACTGGTATCCCTTGAGAATTTGGTGAACTTGGGGACTTTCCACCTTGGGGGTAATTCTTGTTGCAGAATATACTCAGACAATGGGGAGACATAACTAGGCCTTTGTAATCCTACATTTACCCCATTATGTGCCATTATTCTTTCGACCATGGCTGATAGGTTATTTTCGGCAGGCATATTATAGCGCATCTGCTGCACAACATAATCAGTGTCTTGACCTCTTTGGACTAGAATTCTCCTAGGCTCTAGTTGGGCAAGAATTTCTACTCGAGGCTATTCGACTGCTTCCTCTTGGTTTCTAATGTTTACTTGGGGGATTTCTACTGGCCTCAGGATTATGGTAGGTTCCTCTTCGACAGGTATCCTAGGATTCTGAACTATTTGCTCTATGGGCTGTGTTTGGGATACGCTGAAGAAATTAGCAATACGCGTCATTTGTTCTTCCAGCAATTGGTTGGTTTGGGTCGTGTTTCGTATCAAAGGCTTAAATACTTCTCCCATTTGTTGTGTCAACATATGGACCATTTCATGATTGCTTTCGTCCATTTGTTGCCTAATGGCATTTGGTGATTTAGTGGTGATTGCTGGCGTATAATTTTGAAATCCTGGTGGGGGTTGATTTATTCTGCCCATGTTTCCACCAGATCCTGATCCTTGCATTGGTGATGACCTATTCACTAAGGAGTCAGAATATAATGACAATGCATTTTGCAAACTTGCCATAGTGGTAGTAGGCATCCCATAAGGCTGTTCCTTACCAAACATGGGCATTGAAAAGTTTATCGCAAAAGGCCTATGAATACTCGCTATAGGGGAAGGTGTTCCCATGGACAACTTCAGTCTTCACCAAAGCCGGTTATCTCATTACTTTTCTAAAGGCCAAGATGGGATGACTAGGGTTCTAAACGTTAGTTAGTGCATTGACAACATATGGCAGCCTCATATTATCCTCAACTTGACTTAAGGAACATAAGCACCAACCAAGAAGTCACACTAACTATGGCCACCAGATCAACCATATCGGTATACGCCGTACAGCTTCCTTGGTCTATTGCCATTTACCTAAGGTACACTAGATCCGGGTTAGGATCTTTCACACAAAAGAGCACCCAACAAGATAAGTATAAAGCAAACAAGGCAAACAATTTTAAAGTGATCTAATTCCTAAGGGTACCCCTCTTTTATAAATTCCCCAGCAGAGTCGCCAATTCTGTAACACGTTGGGAGAACTGACTTTAGTTATGTTGCGGATAGCAAGAGTCGCCACCGACTTTTATTTTATCCAAAGGAAAGGCATAAAAGAACAGGAAAGACCTTTTAAAAGATTTTTGGGTTCGGGGGGTAGGTTATGTAAAGGGAAGGTGTTAGCACCCTTTACATCCATGGTTATCCATGGGCTCTTAGTTACTTAGCTCACTTTAAAATGTTTTTTGAAATGTGAAGTGTGTGAATAGAAATTTTCTTAAGTACTTTATAATGATCCATGTATGGATATATATAAAGCCTTTGTTTTTGAAAATTGTTTGAAAAATGTGAAGTGTTTGAAATGTTTTGAAGAGTGAGCCAGTACATAAGAGGAACCTACCCTAAGTTCAGTCTTTTCTGTTCTTAAATATCTTTAAAATGGTAAGACTATCCCTATTATTAAGGAATAGGTAGTCATTACCTTGGATGTGTGAGGGACAAGTGAAGGGACATCTGTGATTAGGCAACTGTAAAGTGTATAAGCAATTCGAAGGGACTTATCATCTTTATTCGAAAGGGACAAGATCATTACGAAGGCAACATTCGAAGGGACTTGATCTTATAATCGTAAAGGGACTAGATGATATGAGAGAAGGGACTTTGCTTTACACTTTACTTGACCTTTTGTTTAGGCAACTTGAGAGGTAACCCTTAAGAAGTGAGATGGCGATCAAAGATCGACTTACGTGAGAGAGTGTACCAATTCAAATATTTATCTTGAGATTAGTGATTTAAATTCAATTTTACATACAAACATGTTTTACACTCCCTATTTTACTAACCATGGCATTTAAAAATAATAATAAAAATTACTACAACTATTACATAATGGATACAATTACATTATAATAATTAAAATAAGTAAATAAATAAATAATTAAATGGGTTAGTAATAATAAACAAAAAATAAATAAATATAAGAGGGTTAGTAATAATAAACAAAAATAAATAAGCATGAGATGAAGAAATTAGCACAATAATAAATTAAAAGTTCAATTTTAAATAAATAATTATTTTTTTAAGATTTTTAATAAAAGGAATAAATGATAATAATTATATATTAATAAATATGATTAATTATTCTAATAATTTAAATTTATATACATATTATAAAAATATTTTCTAATTATAATTAAATAAATCTGTAACAAAAAATTAATTTAATAAAATAAAGTTAGGGTTTTTTAATTGTTTTTAGGAAAATAAATCAGGGTTTACTAATTAATCTAATCCTAATTACATTATTTACATAAAGTTATATATAATAATAATATAAACAAATTATAAAAAATAAGTATACGATTTAAAATTTTTTTTAAACACATAAATTAATATTCAAAATCATAATTAGGGTTTATAAACAAAATTAGGTTTTTATATGAAAATATTAGGATTAATATAAATAATTTACATATAAAAAACTATATACTAATTATAAAATAAATATTCAAAATTAAAATTTAAAAATAAATTAAGAGTTAAATATAATTAGGGTTATAGTTTAATTAGAATTAATTATAATTTAAATCAAAAATAATAATAAACAAAACAAAAAGAAATAAAATAGGAGAAAGAAAAAAAGGGGGAGGCCTGGTTTTGATCCCAGGACCTCCCCAATACCTGGAGAGAACCCCAGCCGCTGGGCCAACGTGCGCGTTGGTGATAACAAATGGATGCGGAGCATTATATTTTCAGCCTGATAATAATGATGAATATTAACAAAAATAATGTGCAAGCCAGAGATCGAACCCCTGTATCAAGCTTCTATGCGCGCATTCAAAACCACCAGGCCATCCTCGCCAATTTTGACAACTATCTGCAAACAATTGTATATAAAATAAGATAAAATTTCAAATTAGGTTTTGGCGCCATCGTCTTCAACCTCCAGACCTGGGGATTTTGCTGCGAATTTTGTTTCGAATTTACCTGCGATTTTTCTTGCCAACGAAACCTGCCAATATCAAATACCATACAACAAGTACAATTTCCTCAAATTAATTACATCAGTGAATTCCTCATGACTCATACAACAAAACCATGTCATTAGAAACTATTTAAATTAGGTAAACCACAGAATCCCAATTTGGAGCTTAAAACCCTAGCTATGGCCGATTGTGATATAGGGCATCAAGCTTCACGAAAATTATCCAGAAACCATCTATGAGCATCAATAAACGTTAATACATAATCAAAATTCATTATAAAGGCATAAATTCAAGGAATCGAAGAAAAATAGATTGAGAGCATGAATGGTTCAGATTATGCAAATGGGGATGAATCAAAGGCATGTAAGGGTTGGTTTCGATTCAGGGAAGCTCAAAGAAGCTTGTAGTGTCTTTAGAATACCTTGAAACCTCTTCTAGGATTGAAACCGAAAATTGATTTTTGAAGGATTTTGTGAAGTTTGAAATTATGGTTTGAGGCTGCAAAATCGTGTCCTTGGCATTGTGTTATGTTTGTGTATATGTAGTGAACTGAATTAGGTCAAAAAGTTGGACTATCCTTTGGATATTTTGGATCAATGAGATTGAAAAAGATCATGCCTTAAAATCCAAATATTCTTGGATACAACCTTGCTATTTTAAGATGATCACCATAATTTTCATATCAATCTGATCCAATTAGCTTTCATGACCTTCTAGAATCAAAATATTTTTAAATCTTCATATTTTTATATTTTATTTGAATTTAAAATGATTTTTAATATTAAAAATCATAATAAATAAAATAAAATGAATAAAATTATGAAAATATTAAATAAATTTCGTGCATGATGTCATGGAACACATTGGGTCACAAAAAAGTCAGCCCATTTGAAGAATTATGGTTTTAAGACCCCATTTACTTCATAAACCACCCAAAAATTTCCCAACTTTGCAAGGGCACAAATCCTTAAATTTTAATGATATGAGGGTGTTCTTGGACATTTTGGAAAGCTTAAATAGTACTCTAACCAACCTCACTGGTTTCATGTCCATATCTTTTACCATTCTCAAGTTATGCTCTTTTGAAGTTGTTGACTTTTTGTTGACTTTCAAAAGGACCTATAATGTCTTAGCTCATACCTTCCAAATGAAGCATTTTTGGGCTTGGCTCGTGAGACACAAAGTTGTAGAGAATTCAATTTCATTCAAAATGAGCTTTGGATGGAAAATTTTTGATGAAGCATGTGAAAGTTATGGTTGGTCAAAGTTCAGTTGACTTTTCCTGAGGAAACCCTAATTTAGAAACTCCTGATTCTTGATGATCTGAAATCTACTTGATGAATCATGATCAATCCTTGATCAAATGATGAATTTTACTTCATATAATTGATGTTGGCAAAAAATCATGAAGTTTGACTTTGATTTGACCACAGTTGACCTCAATTTGACCTTTTAACTACTTTGACTGATTTTGACCTATCTGATCATTTGACTGAGCAAACCTTTGGGAAAAGTCTTGAAACTTGTCATGGGGATTATTAAACACATATAAGATTTTATGAAGCTCACTTGAAGTCTTGGAAGTCCATTTAGCCTGATTAAAGTCAAAACCCTAGTTTAGGATGCATTGCTTAGGAGGATGCATTGTCTGAGGGAAATGTCAAATCTTCTGACTAATTATGAACCTCATGAACCTCATGAGATGTCTTGTGAACCTCATAAGATGTCTTGTGAACCTTGTGAACCTCTTAGTACACAAAGTATTGTCTTGTGAACCTTGTGAACCCTGTGAACCTCTTAGTACACAAAGTCTTGTCTTGTGAGGGCAAATTTTGGGGTGCAACAGCTGCCCCTGTTCAATTTTCTGAAACCTGAGGGGTTAGATTGGTATATGTGCCATTCGTGACCTGGAAGGTTGAAAGGGATTGAACACAAAAGCCCAAAAATTTGCACTCACCGGTGCGTAAAGTAATACTGATGATTAACTGTATATGCTCGAGTGGGCTTGAAGACGCCACTTGGAGAAAAGGAGATGGGCTTAAAGATGCCATCAGAATGAACTGGAGATGGGCTTAGAGATGCCATATGGAGAAAAGTTCTTCAAATATACTTCTTGGAGAATAAGGTAGTCCAAAGTATGAAGATATAGCTTTTGGGAAGATAAACAACGTCCCAACATTACCTTTAGGAAGATAAACAACGGCCCAAGGTGAGGTTATAACTTTTGGGAAGATAAACAACGACCCAAAGTCATGATAGGGTACTTGGGAAGATAAACAACGGCCCAAGGTAAGGGTATGACTTTTGGGAAGATAAACAATGGCCCAAAGTCATGATAGGGTACTTGGGAAGATAAACAACGGCCCAAGGTAAGGGTATGACTTTTGGGAAGATAAACAACGGCCCAAAGTCATGATAGATTTCAGGAGGATAAACAACGTCCCGAGGTAATGGAATAACTTTTGGGAAGATAAAAAACGACCCAAAGTTATGATAGCTTTCAGGAGGATAAACAACGTCCCGAGGTATAAGTTGTTGATGTAGTTTGTCTGCTGGAGAATTAATCTGAAAAACAAGATTAGTTCGATGTATATAACATTCTGCAAGATAATATTAGTTTATGCATTATGTATGCATGTATAGTATGATGCGCTGAAGTAATGTATTATGTATTTATGGATATGTATGTTATGGTATGATGTAAATGATGTATGTATGAATCATGCAGCCTGAAGCGTCTCAAAATCTTCGTATAACAACTGCTGGCCAGGGAAAATAAATCCCAACTTGTTGCCGAAGAATATGAGAAACTCGTCTTGTTTGAAGAATATGAGGAACTCGTTCCCATCTCATTTGATAATATGGTATCCATAATTTCCCGTCTTCGTTTGATGGTAAGGTATCCATAACCCCCCGTCTTCGTTCGTCGTACTCCTATTGAAAGAATAGATTCCCGACTATCCGTCTGAGGATAAAAGAGATGGATATAAATTCCAGGGGAGATGTGACTCGAAGTATTTATGAAGATGGATTTGCCCTACTGGGGGACTTGTAGCTGTCTGGTGGGGATGAACCGGCGAAGCTTCGTTGAAGTCCTTCCCTCGTTCGTCCTTAGTAAATACTATTACTGCATTTTTATGCATTTCTGGTAAACATCAATCATATTAAGCATTTATGCATTTTTGGTAAACATCAATCATATTCAAAAGCATACATACATTCAAACACAACCAATGGACGTTTCGCTTATGTAAATAGGGTAAAAGTAAATCTAGATTCAAAGATGGAATTTTATTTATATCACAAAGTGACCCGTACATGGGTAAGTTTGTACAAGGAGACAGAAATCCTAGTAAGAGGAATTTGTCATAAAGTTTTTTACAAAACAAAGAAAATCAGCTATGTGGGAAATAATCCTATTGAGTTTCAATTCTACTATTGCCATTATCTTCAAGTATCTCATCTTCTGCTATTGAGACAGAATGATTGGATTGAGCTTTATCTGTTCGAGCTTGAGTAAGTAGCACAACTGGTAGTAGTTACATGGGTGATCCAAACGAGACATAGTCATACGCTTTAATCCCTAACTTTTGCCTGGATTTCCCTTTCAGGTTTTCAATCCACCGGGATACCCTTTTTTGCCCAAGCCGCCTTTTCAGGTTTTCGACTTGCCGGGTGTACATTTTTTTTATATATATCCCTAATTTTTGCCCGAACCCTTTTGGTTCGCCGGGATGCCCTTATTTTTGCATAGGCCAGTCAACCTAGCGGGTCTCTTTTTGTGCGTAGTATTTTTTAACTATGTCTGCGTTTACAGGCTGTGGAAAGTCTTCACCGTCCATAGTAGTAAGTATAATGGCACCTCCTAAGAATACTGTCTTGACCACAAATGGCCCTTCATATGTAGGAGTCCACTTACCCCTGGGATCACCCTGTGGTAATATGATACGCTTGATTACCAAATCACCAGCCTGATATACCTTTGGCTTAACCTTCTTGTTAAAAGCTTTGATCATCCGTTTTTGGTACATCTGGCCATGACAAACAGCTGCCAACCTCTTCTCATCAATCAAATTTATCTGGTCAAGTCGAGTCTGAATCCACTCATCTTCATCCAAGCCTGCATCCTTCATGATTCTCAAGGAGGGTATCTGAACTTCAATGGGCAGAACTGCTTCCATACCATAGACTAAGGAGAATGGGGTTGCCCCGGTTGAAGTACATATTGTAGTACGATAACCATGAAGAGAAAATGGTAACATTTCATGCCAATCCTTATAAGTAACAGTCATCTTCTGTAGAATCTTCTTAATATTCTTTTAGCAGCTTCTACTGCCCCATTCATCTTCGGACGATACGGAGAAGAGTTGTGATGCTTAATCTTGAACTGCGTGCAGAGATCAGTAATCACAGTGTTGTTCAGATTAGAGCCATTGTCGGTAATAATCCTTTCAGGGATGCCATACCTACATATGAGATTATTCTTAATGAATCGAACCACAACATTCTTGGTAACAGATGCAAATGAAGCTGCCTCTACCCACTTCGTAAAGTAATCAATAGCAACCAGGATGAAACGATGCCCATTAGAAGCAGTAGGCCTGATCTCACCAATCATATCAATGCCCCACATGGAAAAAGGCAAAGGAGCAGTCAACACATTCAAAGGTGATGGAGGTATATGTACTTTATTAGCATAAATTTGACACTTGTGACATGTTCTGGAATGTTGATAGCAGTCAGCTTCCATGGTGGACCAATAGTAACCTGCTCTCAATATCTTCTTTGCCATGGTGTGACCACTAGAATGAGTGCCAAAGATCCCATCATGCATGTCTTCCATAATCTCTATTGCTTCCTTCTTATCCACACAACGAAGCAAAGTGGAATCATGATTGCGCTTGTACAGAATCCCATTACTCAAAAAGAACTTAGCAGAAAACCTTCTCAGAAACTTCCTATCTTTGACAGATGCCCCTTCAGGGAACTCCTGAGCTTCAAGGTATCTTTTCACTTCATAGAACCAAGGCTTCTCTTCTGCTTCTTCAGTGTCAATCTCATTGCAGTATGCAGGCTTCTCAAATCTGTCAATAGTAATCTTAGGAGCTTCATCATCCCAGCTAATCTCAAACATAGATGCCATGGTGGCTAGTGCATCTGCCAATTGATTCTCTCTTCGTGGAATATGTCCAAAGGTAATCTCTTTAAAATGTGGGATCAAAGACAACACATGCTCTCTGTAAGGAATGAGATTATCATGCTTGGTATCCCAATCTCCTTTAATCTGACTTACTACCAGGGCTGAATCTCCATACACGTCTAGGAACTGAATCTTCATATCAATGGCAGCTTTGATACCCAAGATACATGCCTCATACTCAGCCATGTTATTGGTACAATAGAAACAAAGTCTGGCAGTAATCGGGGTATGACAACCTTCAGTTGAACTGATCACAACACCAACACCATTACCATGTGCATTAGAAGCTCCATCAAAAACCATAGTCCATCGGGATCCTTGTTCAGGTCCGTCATATTGTCCAGGTTCTTTGGTAAAAATCATAATATCTTCATCAAGGAACTCAAAACTCATTGACTGATAAGCATCCACTTCTTTATGAGCCAAATGATCAGCTACAACACTTCCCTTAATGGCCTTCTGAGTAGTATACTGTATATCATATTCTGTTAAGATCATTTGCCATCTTGCAATTCTTCCGGAGAGAGCAGGTTTCTCGAATATGTACATGATCGGATCCATCTTTGAAATCAATAAGGTAGTATGAGTCAACATATACTGTCTTAGTCGGCGAGCAGCCCATGCCAAAGCGCAGCAAGTTTTCTCGAGCAGTGAGTATCTTGTTTCACAGTCGGTAAACGTTTTGGTAAGGTAATAGATTGCCTGCTCTTTTCGACCAGACTCGTCATGTTGTCCCAACACACACCCCATTGAGTTGTCTAACACTGTTAAGTACATAATCAAGGGTCTTCCATCAACTGGTGGCATCAAAATTGGAGGTTCTAGCAGATATTTCTTGATTTCTTCAAAGGCAGTCTGACACTCATCATTCCACTCCATTACCTGATCTTTCTTCAACAACTTGAAGATTGGCTCACAGGTAGCAGTTAATTGGGAAATAAATCTTGCAATGTAATTCAATCGTCCTAAGAAGCCTCTAACTTCCTTCTCAGTGCGGGGAGCTGGCATCTCTTGTATAGCTTTCACTTTCGCAAGATCTACTTCAATACCTTTTCCACTAACAATGAAACCCAGGAGTTTACCAGACCTAACTCCAAAAGTACACTTGTTTGGGTTCAATCTCAACTTGTATTTCTTCAACCTTTCAAACAACTTATGCAGATGATCAAGGTGTTGTTCTTCATTCTGGGACCTGGCTATCATATCATCCACATACACCTCTATCTCATGATGAATCATATCGTGAAACAAAGCCACCATAGCACGCTGATATGTTGCCCCTGCATTCTTCAAACCAAATGGCATCACTTTATAACAAAAAATGCCCCGCTGTGTAACAAATGTCGTCTTCTCCATATCTTCAGGTGCCATCTTGATCTGATTATAACCAGAGAAACCATCCATAAAAGAGAATACCTTATGCTGAGCAGTGTTGTCTACCAGAACATCAATATGAGGAACTGGAAAGTCATCTTTGGGGCTGGCCTTGTTCAAATCTCTGTAGTCTACACACATACGGACCTTACCATCTTTCTTAGGTACTGGTACCACATTTGCAACCCACTGAGGATAAGAAGTCACAGCTAAGAACCCTGCATCAAACTGTTTCATCACCTCTGCTTTAATCTTCTCTGACATTTCAGGACGCATACGTCGAACCTTCTGCTTCTTTGGACGACAATCTTCTTTTACTGGTAAACGGTGAACCACAATATCTGTATCCAACCCTGGCATATCTTCGTAGGGCCAAGCAAAGATCTCCACATAGTCATGTAACATCTGAATCAATCTGCTCCTGACACTATCCTCTAAATCAACCCCTATCTTGACTTCTTTCCTGTTTTCTTCAGTTCCCAAATTCACAACTTCGACTGGCTTTTCATGTGGCTGTATAGCTTTCTCTTCTTGTTGTAACAACCTAGCAAGCTCTACAGGTACTTCACAATCGTCCTCATTTCCATCTTCAGCTTGATAGATCGGATTCTCGAAATTATAATTGGCAATAGTAGAACTGTTATCAATAGGATCCAGAGTGGATGAGGATCTGCATTTTAGTGATGTGGGTGTGTGTAAGAACACATAGCTGATAAAACGAAAATAAAAGAAAAGAAAGACAAGGAACACAATATTTACGAAAACGAAACGTCCACTGATTTTTATTGAATGAAGTATGCAAATGAAATGACATCCCGTGATAAACACACCATTGTGCCCCGGGTAAGGCACAAGGCTTAAGAGTTTAAATTGTTCAAAAATTACAAACTTTAAAAGTAACAACACAGTAATAGTATTTACTCCTGACTAAAGGAGATAGGAATAACATCTTCAGCCTTCCAGTTATTGAGCCCAGCACCCAAAGTAGGAAAAATCCAAGCATCCAAGTTGTAGTCTTCATCATAGTCACCCACAACATTGATCTGATTCTTCATAATCCCCTGATTGGTGATACGAACAGCACGAGCACGACGAACAGCCTTCTGGGACTCTGCAGTGAAACCCAAACCAAATTTGTCAGACTTGTAAGGAATGTCAGGAAGCTGACCCCAAATAGTACAACCACCTTCATCCACCACAACTCTAGCATCTTTGAGGGAGGCCATTGTTGGAGGTACTCTAGTGACCACATGAACTTTCTTGACAACAGGAGGAGCTTCATAATTATTAACAACCCAAGGAACCACTTCGAACGTCTGGCACGGAGTTTCAACATATTCACCTTCCACTTCAAGATATTTAAAGGTGTTCACATGGCTAACTATATATCCTTCCTCTCCGTAAACAGTGACAACCTTTCCTTCTACTGGATATCTCAACTTCTGATGTAAAGTAGAAGTTACAGCACTTGCCCCATGGATCCAGGGACGCCCAAGCAAACAAGAATACGAAGGGCGAATATCCATAACATAAAAAGTAGCATTGAAAACCTGAGACCCTACTTTTATTGGGAGATCAATTTCTCCATGCACCACTCTTATTGAGCCATCAAAAGCCTTCACCACTATATTACTGGGCTTCAACACAGCATCTTCAGGACTAAGCTTATTCAGAACTTCTTTGGGCAACACATTCAGCGAAGAACCATTGTCTATTAACACATGTGACAGAGTAGTGCCCCTACATTCAATAGAGATATGCAGAGCCCTGTTATGATCCCTCTTGGACGGAGTCAAATCTGCATCGGAGAAACCTAACCCATTATCATAGGTCAAGTGTGCAACACAATTTTCAAACTGGTCTACAGAAATCTCATTTGGCACGTGAGTCGTCTTCAAAAACTTGATCAAGGATTTGGCATGAGCCTCAAAACACAATAATAAAGACAACATAGAAATCTTGGAGGGAGTATGCCCCAATTGATCCACAATGTCATAATCACTCTTGCGAATGATTTTCAATACTTCTTCCATCTGCTTAGCAAGATCATCAGCAGCTGGCACATTAGTTTGTGTAGGTTCAATAACAGGACCTTTGCCCCGAGCATCAGCAGTAGAGGTAGTAACTGGAGTAACTGTATTCTTGGAAGTAACTGGAGGAGAGAAAACTCTTCCACTTCGTGTGATCTTACTAGATCCAGCAATATTATCAATATCAAGATTTCCATCAACAACAGGTGTATCAGCTAAAGGTTCTTGCTTAACACCATGAATATAAACATCAGAGCCATAATGCCAAGGCACCGCTTTATCAGAAGTATACGGAATAGGACCAGGAGTGGTAATGATCATAGGAGCCACTCTAGCTTCAGCAACAATCTTCACAGGGCCTTCAGCAGTAATATTAATTGGACCCTTATGAATGATTTTGACAGGACCCTTGGAAGTAATCCTCACCGGCACTTTATCAACCATATCCACCTCTTCAACCTTCGCACCTTTAGTTGTATGATCAACCATGCTCTCTACAGAAGGTGGGGTCCTCTCAAACACTATGGTGTAATTATTCATGAGGCGTTGAATTTCGTCCTTCAACCTCCAACAACTATCTGGCTTATAGGCACAATATAAACAATCTTCACGACAACCTAGAAAGAACCCAGCTTGTACTAACTTCTTCTTAATAACAGACAATGGTGTAGTCAAATCTGCAACTGAGGAAATATGTGAAACTTCATCAATGGCATTGACAGCCTTCTCATGATTTGGCATGGGAGTAGTAATCACATTTGGAGTACCCGGAGGGTCAAACTCAATCTCTCTTGCATCAATCATATCCTGGATCTTATTCTTCAATATCCAGCAACTATTGGTATCATGTCCCTGACAATTTGAATGATATGCACATCGAGCATTGGGATTGTACCTAGGAGAGGTAACATTGGGGTTCTGAGGAGGGTCCCTCAAATTGATAAGTTCACCCTTCAACAAGTGTTGCAAGGCTTGGGCCAGTGACATGTTGAGCTTAGTGAACTGCCTTCTAGGCCTCTGTTGATTTCCCTGTGGTGGCTCTGGTGTTGCAGGAGTTGGACTGGAGATATGAACTGCACTCACAGACTGATGCCTCCTACTACGATCAGGTTGACCATAAACAGCATTTGACTCTTTCTTCCCACTAGGGGGCTTTCTTGTAGTACTATATGAAGAAGTACCCACTTGGATCTTGCCACTCCTTATACCACTTTCTACGCGCTCTCCTGTCATTATCAACTCAGTGAAGCCAGATGATGAGCTTCCAATGAGATGACTGTAAAAAGGACCATTCAACGTACATATGAACATATCAACTAACTCCCTGTCAGTTAGAGGGGGTTGTACTCTACCAGCCAAATCTCTCCATTTCTGGGCATACTCCTTGAAATTTTCTTTAGCACCCATAAACATGCTTTGTAGTTGCATGCGGGTAGGGGCTAGATCAGCATTGTATTGATATTGCTTGTAGAAGGCTTCAGCAAGATCATTCCAATCCCGGATGTTGACATTCTCCAACTGATAGTACCACTCCAATTGAGCTCCAGATAAGCTCTCTTGGAAGAAATGGATCCACAACTTCTTATCAGCAGTATGGGGTTGGATTCTCCGGACATAGGACCTCAGATGCAGCTTGGGACAAGAGACACCATCATAAACTACGAAAGCAGGAACCTTGAAACCAATGGGTATGACTACCCCAGATATCAAACTCAGGTCTTCAAAATCCAGCCCAGAAGACTTTTACAATTCCATAGCATCCATTCTATCTACCAGCATCTTGAACTTATCTTCATTAGGCTCATGATAGTAGTTAGCTTCAGAATCAGAGTCCCCCATAGTGTTGTGGAGACTGCCTCCCTCTTTCTCAGACTCTTCAGACTCATAATCTTCAACCTGTTCCTTGGTCTTGACAGGACCTCTGAACCTTCTTCCCATATTGATCAGGCCTCCTGACCTTCTAGTCTTCTTGGTCTTCTTGGCCAGCAGTGTCTTCAATTCATTCTGCCCTTTGGACAAGTTCAGGATCAGCTCTTGGAACTGTGCATTTTGTGCCTGGAGATCTTTAACTGTTTGTTCAAGAGCCATTGCTGAAATAAACAGCGAGAAGATAAGATACCTGTGCACAAGAAACCTGTGATGCAATGATATGGTGTGTAAATACGTATGCAATGTTTTCAAGGACCGCAGGATTTAAATTTGCTTAAACAAACAAGAAAGTAAACTTTTATTAGTAATAAATTTGTTTGCCCTTTGGGATTACAAAATGAAATGAAATAAATACAAAAGATGGGGTTTTAAGTCTCCCATGGACGTTTCCTCTTTGTGTTGAGGTATGAGTTGAGATTCCGTTCCTCGTGAAGTTGTTTTGTTAGCTCCAGGATTCTTTCTTGACTTGTTTTGTAATGAGCCTCGAAAGTATCTCTTTGCTCCTTCAACTGGATCCAGGACCTCTGTAAGTCTTCCATGTCAGTGGGCATGTCTAGGTGAAGGATGGTATAAGAAGTATCCCCTTCGGCAACAGGCTCCATAGTAACTGGCAGGATGGCAGGATATGGCATCATAAGGGTCTGAGCACGAGCTCGTACCCATCTGAGATAAGCTTCCATAGGAATAGTGTACTTGGGCTCCAGAGTCTTGCTGTCAACCTTGTTCACTTTTCCCCATGCTCGTATGAACCTTTGACGGTAACCTTGCAGATCGTTGTTGTAGTCAAACACAATACCCTGAATCAACATGTCATGTGGACCCTCACTCCAAGCGTAACCAAACTGTCGTAAAGCTAAAGAAGGGTTGTAAGTAATGCCTCCTCTTATGCCTAGAAGTGGCACATTAGGAAACTCCCCACAACGGTCAATGATAGTGACATTCTCCATAGATCTGGAGCACCAATGGATATCTGAATGAGAGAGTGACATAATCCTTTTGGACCACCTGAACCCCTGTTCATTCTTCCTCACTGAGCGAGGAAGGTGAGAAATAAACCACCTAGATAGCAAAGGTATGCAGCACATCAGAGTTCCTCGTGCCTTCGTAGTACGAGTATGAAGAGAATGCAAAATGTCTCCAAGTAATGTAGGCACTGGATTGTGACTCAGAAATATATTGATGGCATGAACGTCTATGAACTGATCTGGATTGGGGAACAACACTAAGCCATAAATCAACAAGGCTAAGATCTCTTCAAAAGCATCATAGCTCATAGCCTTCAAGAACACTTGAGCCTTTTCTATCAACACCTTAGCAAGAATACCCTTAACTCCGCTTCTCGTTTCTAGAACAATGTCTGACTTCTTCAGATGTAGAGCTGCAGCAATAAACTCAAGTTTAGGCTCTTTTTCCAAGCCTGTGAAGGGTCTTTGATCAAGAACAGGTATACCCAGAAGTTTAGAGAACTCTTCCATTGTAGGAACCAGCTGATAGTCGGGGAATGTGAAGCAATGGTGCTTAGGATCAAAGAACTGAAATAGAACACTCATCATGTCTTCATTGAATCCTGAAGTGACTAGATCCAGTAGGTAGCCATGTCTCTTGATGAACTGAGAGTTTTCAGAAACTTGGGAAACCAATTCTTTAAGCTTAAGAGGTATGCCTACAAAATTGATCCTGATAGTATTCCTACGAGCAGAAGCCATGACCTGCAACAAAGAACAAAGATAAATCCTTTGGTCCTTGAAATGGTTAGTGAAAATGCTATGCTTATGATGAATGATGATGCTATGATGTTATGCTCAATCACAAACATGTGGCACACACAAACAAGTCACACAATAGCCCTAGGTTTGAAGGCTTGCATGAGGTTTAAAGGTAAGTACCCTCCCCTAAAGTTTAGATGGTTCATCCTGTCCTATACAGTAACCAGGTTCTAGGGGATCTCAATATCATTGATCCTTCACAAGGGTGGTAGTTCAGTAGGCAACTTACTTTCCAACCAAAACCCTCCAAGTTTAAGATCTCAATGAGTGTAGTATCGAGTATCAACCAACTTCAGTCTTCACCAAAGCCGGTTATCTCACTACTTTTCTAAAGGCCAAGATGGGATGACTAGGGTTCTAAAAGTTAGTTAGTGCATTGACAACATATGACAACCTCATATTATCCTCAACTTGACTTAAGGAACATAAGCACCAACCAAGAAGTCACACTAACTATGGCCACCAGATCAACCATATCGGTATACGCCGTACAGTTTCCTTGGTCTATTGCCATTTACCTAAGGTACACTAGATCCGGGTTAGGATCTTTCACACAAAAGAGCACCCAACAAGATAAGTATAAAGCAAACAAGGCAAACAATTTTAAAGTGATCTAATTCCTAAGGGTACCCCTCTTTTATAAATTCCCCAGCAGAGTCGCCAGTTCTGTAACACGGTGGGAGAACTGACTTTAGTTATGTTGCGGATAGCAAGAGTCGCCACCGACTTTTATTTTATCCAAAGAAAAGGCATAAAAGAACAGGAAATACCTTTTAAAAGATTTTTGGGTTCGGGGGGTAGGTTATGTAAAGGGAAGGTGTTAGCACCCTTTACATCCATGGTTATCCATGGGCTCTTAGTTACTTAGCTCACTTTAAAATGTTTTTTGAAATGTGAAGTGTGTGAATAGAAATTTTCTTGAGTACTTTATAATGATCCATGTACGGATATATATAAAGCCTTTGTTTTTGAAAATTGTTTGAAAAATGTGAAGTGTTTGAAATGTTTTGAAGAGTGAGCCAGTACATAAGAGGAACCTACCCTAAGTTAAGTCTTTTCTGTTCTTAAATATCTTTAAAATGGTAAGACTATCCCTATTATTAAGGAATAGGTAGTCATTACCTTGGATGTGTGAGGGACAAGTGAAGGGACATCTGTGATTAGGCAACTGTAAAGTGTATAAGCAATTCGAAGGGACTTATCATCTTTATTCGAAAGGGACAAGATCATTACAAAGGCAACATTCGAAGGGACTTGATCTTATAATCGTAAAGGGACTAGATGATATGAGAGAAGGGACTTTGCTTTACACTTTACTTGACCTTTTGTTTAGGCAACTTGAGAGGTAACCCTTAAGAAGTGAGATGGCGATCAAAGATCGACTTACGTGTGTGAGTGTATCAATTCAAATATTTATCTTGAGATTAGTGATTTAAATTCAATTTTACATACAAACATGTTTTACACTCCCTATTTTACTAACCATGGCATTTAAAAATAATAATAATAATTACTACAACTATTACATAATGGATACAATTACATTATAATAATTAAAATAAGTAAATAAATAAATAATTAAATGGGTTAGTAATAATAAACAAAAAATAAATAAATATAAGAGAGTTAGTAATAATAAACAAAAATAAATAAGCATGAGATGAAGAAATTAGCACAATAATAAATTAAAAGTTCAATTTTAAATAAATAATTATTTTTTTAAGATTTTTAATAAAAGGAATAAATGATAATAATTATATATTAATAAATATGATTAATTATTCTAATGATTTAAATTTATATACATATTATAAAAATATTTGCTAATTATAATTAAATAAACCTGTAACAAAAAATTAATTTAATAAAATAAAGTTAGGGTTTTTTAATTGTTTTTAGGAAAATAAATCAGGGTTTACTAATTAATCTAATCCTAATTACATTATTTACATAAAGCTATATATAATAATAATATAAACAAATTATAAAAAATAAGTATACAATTTAAATTTTTTTTTAAACACATAAATTAATATTCAAAATCATAATTAGGGTTTGAAATTCTGTGATCAGGTATGAGATGTCGAATGAGATGTTTAAACACTTGAAGACTTAACTAAAACTTAAAGTGCAAGAAAATTAAACAACACAAGAATTTGTTAACCCAATTCAGTGTATAACCACACTTACATCTGGAGGCTACCAAGTCAGGAGGAAATCCACTATAAGTAATATTAATTCTAGACTTAAACCACCCAGTTTAATCTTTCACTTAATATCTACCCAATGCAATTTCTACCTAAGACACAACTTAGATATGAGTAACTCACTCCCCCTTAATCACACAGTGATCTTGTTTACAAGTTTAATAAAATTGAAGTCATACTTCAAACAAAAACAACTTGATCTTACTTCACAGTTTCAATCAAGACACGAATACACTTTTGCTTAAAAGCTCATAAAGTGGTACAATAAAAACAACCTGCTATTAAAACACAAAACACCCTATTTTGTCTTCTGAAATTCGTACTCTATTCTGAGAGTTTCTGTTGCTTAAATAGGTGTTTGGATTTTGGGCTTTCTGTAGGTTTATCCAATCCTGAAACGCATGCTGCTTCCACCTTGAATTAGGGTTTGTTACTTCCTAGATTCTAGGTGATTCAGTTCTTTTGATTATGCTGAAGACATATAACAACACTCCCTACAGATGCGCTTTATTCTGTTTTATCCATCCATAATTAATTCCAGATAACTTTCCTTAATTTACTCAGTTCTGTTAGTCATTAATTAATTCTGGTAGCAGGTTTGAGATGTCACAACATCTGTTGGGACATCCTGAAAAACTGAACTTACTTCATTTACTGTTACAATGTCACAACATCTGATGTGACATCCTGTAAACTGAACTTACTTCATTAACTGATACAATGTCCCAACATCTGGTGTGACATCCTGAATTAAGTTCATTTACTTATACTCTGTTTGATAATGTCCCAACATCTGATAGGACATCCTGAACTGAATTCAACATTTCTTGTTGGTCAAAAATTCTTCCAATTCTAAACATCTACAAACTCCCCCTTTGGCTAATTTTTGGCTAACATACTTTTCTGGTTATCAGAGTGCAGCAGAAGTTCTTTTCTGTTGAGTCATGTGAGAGTTTACTCCCCCTCAATTCTACATTTGTTCAGACTTGTTGCAACAGAAATTTTTCATTAAAATCACAATTTTAGTTCAGAAGCAAACATAAGTTTTTCATTAATCAGTAATCAACATCATATATTGTTGTTGTTGTTCAGTTCTCCCCCTTGTTAGACATAAATTTGGGGCCAAAGTTACTAATTCAAATTTACAATGCAGAAGCAGTCATTACATATTCCTCACATACAGGTTTCACTCAGACTCCTCATAATCAGTTTCTTCCTCTTCCTCAGTCTCCTCATCAGAAGCAGCAGTTTTCTGAGCACTTTCTTCACTCTCCAGCCTTTGGATAATCTCCTCAAGCTTCTGCTTCCTTGCATCCAGTTCTTTGCAAGTGATCTTCAGCTCAGCAATCAAGGCAGCTTTGGAGATTGGAGACTTTGCCTTTGAAGGACCAGCAGATGTCCCAGAGGGAGCTTCAACATCAGCTGCATGATGACTCAAGAACAGCTTGTAGTGGAAGGCCAGAGGGCTTTCTCTTTTGCAAATTGTGTCCTTCTCAGTGAGGATACCAGGATACTGACTCAGCATTATTCCACACAGCAAGGAAGGGAAGGCAATTGGCAGCTTTGTTGCAGATGATCCAGCATGCTTCAATGTCTGATCAAAGATATAAGCTCCAAAATCCAGCTTTGTTTGGGTGCCCACAACATATATGAACCTGCCCAATCCAGTTGCTATTGAGGAGGTATGATTGGTAGGGACCCAGTTTGCAGTGCCAATCCTATGCATCATGGCATACTTCCTTGTCAGCATGCTATCAGATAGCTTCCCCTTGACTGGCCAAGTCTTGACCTGATTAGCAGTGATAACCTTGCAGACCTGGTTATCAGTCTTCCCTAACTCATTTGGGCCATTAGATTCTCTTCCAAGGTAGTGGTTGATAACCCTAGGAGAGAATTCTACACACCTCCCTCTTACATAGACTTTTCTAAAGTCAGCAGACTTACCATCAGCACAATCTTCTTGGAGGTTGACTATGAATTCCTTGACTAGCAGCTCATAGCAAGGAGAGAAGTTGGAGACAGTTTTGAAAAGGCCAGCAGAAGAGATGAGATCAATTACCTCTGTGCACTCAAGTGAATTACTGCTCAGCTCTCTTTCAAGTGCTACCCTTCTTTGATAAACAAACTTCCATCTATTCACACTTGAAACATGATGGAAGGAGATGTTGTCCAGAGGAGCTTCTGGAACAGCAGTTGATGACCTTGAGGGTGTTGGTTTCTTCTTTGGTGGAGATGTTGGGACATCCTCTTCAACATCTGAATCTGGAGGAGTGACAGCTTTCCTCTTTTGTGTTTGCACCTTGCTCCATTGTTTTGTAGGACCAAAGACAACTTTAGCTTTGTCCTTCTTTGGTGTAGCTTGCTTCTTCTCAGGAGTTGCATGTCCTGCATTCTTCTTTTCCTTCCTAGTTCTAAGCCTTTTGGCTATGCTAGGGTTGACAAAAGCAATGATTTCTGTATCAGAATCATGCTCTATGTTCACAACAGGAGGAGGTTGAGCAGTCTCCTCTTCAGCTGGTGGATCAACAGAGGTTTGATCTTCAGTGGAGGCCTTGTGCTGGTCCTCAGATGTTTCTTCATTACTATCAGTGGACGCCTTTTTCTGGTCCTCAGATGTATCATCAGCAGTATCAGATGAGACCTTTTGCTGGTCTTCAGATGTTTCAACATCTATTGGGACATCCTGTTGAGCAGGAGTGTCCTTTTCAGCCTGATTTTGTTGATCTTCTTATGGAGCTGACATGGTGTTCAGAGGGATAGATATGCCACTTACCACTCTTTGCTCAGATAATATCCTGTTTACCAGCTCCTTTATGGAATCATCCACATATACAGAAGCTTTTGGAGTGGTGTTTGATGATGAAGGCATGCCTTTCGCCTTGCTGAAAACAGGGTCCTTTGCCCTTTTCACAGTAGGGGTTCTTGGCTTTTGAGTAAGAGGAACACTTCCTCTGATTTCGTCCATTGGAGTTGAATCCTTGGGTACCACATAGATGGGGGATTGCATGCACCACATCTTCCTTGTTGAGGATTTCTTCAGAAATGTTAGGGTTTTGGTGATGAGCCATTTTAGAATGTGATGAAGAAAGAGATTGAGATTGGTTGAGTTTGATGATCTCTGAAACTTATCTATAGCAAGCAAGTTGTTGTGAGAGAATGATGAGAAGATGAATAGTTGAAAGTGAGCTGATATTCTTATAAGAGCCGTTACTTGGAGAATTTCTAGGAGTGGAATACACAAGGTGCTTGACCAGACTGGTGTTGCCATCTGGTGATCATGCCACACGATGTCATATGACATGTTGGCACATCTCCATAACTGCTAAATTTCACATAAGCAGATTCCCAATTTACCCCTTAGGTTTTCAAATTGGGTAGCATCCAAGGCTTTAGTAAATATATCAGCCAACTGCAGATTTGTAGCTACATGTTCCAATGAAATCACTTTCTCTTCCACAAGATCTCTGATGAAGTGATGTCTGATATCAATATGCTTGGTCCTGCTATGTTGGATAGGATTCTTTGATATGTTAATAGCACTTAAGTTGTCACAGTACAATGTCATGACATCTTGTGGGACATTGTACTCAGTGAGCATTTGCTTCATCCAAACCAATTGTGAGCAACTGCTTCCAGCTGCAATATATTCAGCTTCAGCAGTAGATAAGGATACACAATTTTGTTTCTTACTGAACCAAGAAATCAAATTGTTTCCTAAAAAGAAGCATCCTCCTGAAGTGCTTTTTCTGTCATCAGCACTTCCAGCCTAATCAGCATCACAGAAGCCAGTGAGAATTGGTTTGCATCCATGAAAGTACATTATGCCATAGTCACAAGTACCATTGACATATTTCAGAATTCTCTTGACTTGGTTTAGATGACTGACTTTTGGATCAGCTTGATATCTTGCACAAACACCTACTGCAAAGGATATGTCTGGTCTGCTAGCAGTCAGATATAATAAGCTTCCAATCATACTTCTGTATAGACTTTGATCTACATTCTCACCCTTGTCATCTTTAGTCAGTTTTAAATGTGTGGGGGCAGGAGTTCTTTTATGAGTAGCATTGTCCAACCCAAATTTCTTGACAATGTTCTTAGCATACTTACTTTGGGAAATGAACATGGAATCCTCCATTTGCTTTATTTGCAATCCAAGGAAGTAGGTTAATTCTCCTACTAGGCTCATTTCAAATTCATATTCCATTTGAGTGACAAAATGTTTAACCATCCTGTCTGACATCCCACCAAAGACAATGTCATCTACATATATTTGAGCAATCATGACATTACCTTCATCATCCTTCACAAACAAGGTTTTGTCTATTCCCCCTTTCCTGTACCCTTGCTTGATAAGAAAAGTAGTTAGCCTTTCATACCATGCTCTTGGGGCTTGCTTCAGTCCATAAAGAGATTTCCTTAGTTTGTACACATGATTTGGACAGCTTGGATCAACAAATCCTTTAGGCTATTCTACATATACTTCTTCATTAAGATATCCATTTAGAAAGGCACTTTTCACATCCATTTGAAATAGCTTGAACTTCAAGATACAAGCAATTCCTAACAGTAGTCTGATTGATTCAAGCCTTGCTACTGGTGCAAAGGTTTCATCAAAGTCTACTCCTTCAATTTGTGTGTATCCTTGAGCTACAAGTCTAGCTTTGTTCTTTGTAACAACTCCCTGCTCATTTGACTTGTTCTTATACACCCATTTAGTGCCAATCACATTTATGTCATCAGGTCTAGGAACAAGATCCCACACTTCATTCCTTGTAAATTGACCTAATTCTTCTTGCATTGCACAAATCCAGTACTCATCAGTAAGAGCTTCCTTGATGTTTTTAGGTTCTATTTTTGAGACAAAACAGGAACCTGAAATCACCTCTCTTGATCTAGTGCTTACACCTCTGTTGGGATCCCCAATTATCAAATCTTTGGAATGATCCTTCTGGATTCTTATGGAGGGAAGTTTGCTGGATGGTTCTGTCCTTGCATTAGTTTGAGTGAAATCAGAATGATCATTCTTTTCTTCAGCTTCAGTTTGACTGTCAGCAGATGTTCCAACATCTTCTGTAACATCTGCAGGGGCATCATCAATTATCACATTTATGGATTCCATGATAACTTTGGTTCTAGAGTTAAATACTCTATAGGCTCTGCTGTTTATGGAGTATCCAAGAAAAATCCCTTCATCACTTTTAGGATCCATTTTTCTTCTTTGTTCCCTATCATCCAGAATATAGCAATTACTTCCAAACACATGGAAATACTTAACTGTGGGTTTTCTGCCCTTCCAGACTTCATAGATTATGGTCAAAGTTCCTTTCCTTAGAGTGACTCTATTATAGATGTAACAAGCTGTGTTCATAGCTTCAGCCCAGAAGTACAAAGATAACTTTTTAGCATGGATCATAGCTCTTGCTGATTCTTGAATAGTTCTATTCTTTCTTTCAACAATACCATTCTGTTGAGGAGTGATTGGTGAAGAGTATTCATGATTTATTCCTTCTGACGAATAGAAATCTAAGAATTTTTGATTCTCAAACTCCTTTCCATGGTCACTTCTTATTCTGACCACACAGCTGGCTTTTTCTCTTTGTATTCTTTGGCATAAATCTTTGAATACATCAAATACATCAGACTTCTCTTTGATAAAATTTATCCATGTATACCTAGAAAAGTCATCAACCACCACATAGGCATACCTCTTACCACCAAGGCTCTCAACCTGCATAGGTCCCATAAGATCCATATGCAATAATTCCAAAACTTTGGAAGTTGTCAGATGTTGAAGCTTTGGATGGGACATCTTGGTTTGCTTGCCTATTTGACATTCACCACATATTTTGCCATCATCAATCTTCAGTTTAGGAATACCTCTCACAACTTCCATAGATATAATTTTCTTTATGCCTCTGAAGTGAAGGTGACCCAGTGTTTGGTGCCATAGTTTCATTTCTTCTTCTTTGGCTAAAGAGCAAGTTGAAGTGGGACTGAAATTTTGAGGTTCCCACATATAACAGTTGTCTTTAGATCTGGCTCCTCTCATGACAACCTCTTGTTCTTTATTTGACACTATGCATTCAGTTTTGGTAAAGTTTACACTATAACCTTGATCACATAATTGACTTATGCTGATCAAGTTAGCAGTCAATCCTTTTACTAGCAGCACATCATCCAGTCTTGGTACATTTGGACAGTCCAAGGTCCCAACACCCTTGATTTCTCCTTTAGCTCCATCTCCAAATGTTACATATCTGGATGAATATGACTTTAAGTCTACTAGCAGATTCTTCAATCCAGTCATGTGTCTTGAACATCCACTATCAAAGTACCAGTCTTCTTTAGATGATACTCTTAGAGATGTATGAGCTATATATGCAACATTCTTCTTTGACCATTTGTATTGAAGTTTCTTTTGATGCCTCTGCCCTGTGTAGTGTCCATTAGAAGAGCTCTCAGGTTGTTTGTTGAACTTGTTCTTGGACATGTAGCTTTGATCAGCATGAAGACTAGCTTTAGGAACCCATACTTTCTTGATGTCCTCTATCTTCTGCTTAGGGGGTTGCTGATACATCTGATTTGGATATCCATGCAACTTGTAACAATGAGGTTTGATGTGTCCAAACCTTCCACAATGATGACATCTCCATCTTTGATACTTCTTCTTCATTATGTTCTTTTCATGATGTTGAGACATCTGTTGGAACATTATGTTTGACTTTGTGTTCTTTTCATGATGTTGAAGCATCTGTTGGGACATCTTGTTTGACTGTATGGTATTTGAAGTAGGTTTGCTGGTGCTAGCTTCAGCCTTATAAGCTTTGTTAAATCCCAGTCCACTTCTATCCCCTGAATGTTTATTGTTGTTGAGAATAACATCCAGTGTGTTTGAGCTACTGTTCAGCATTCTAACAGATTTAGACATATGCTCCAACTTGGAATTGAGAAGGCTTACTTCACTTTTCAAGGTGTCAATGATCTCTAGATCACTTGTTTTTTCATCCTTTAGTGCCTTAATCTGCTTCTTCTGCTTTATATTCTCCATGCATACTTCAGTGCTCCTTTTGACCAGTTCTCTGTATGATTGCTCAAGCTCTTCAAAAGTAAGCTCCCCATCACTGGATTCACTTTCAGATTCACATAATCCAGCTAGAGCAGTGATATGTTTAGCTGATTCTTCTTCTGAATCACATCCTGAGTCTTCATCAGACCAGGTTACAGAGAGACCTTTCTTTTGCCTTTTTAAATAGGTAGGACATTCATTTCTGATGTGTCCATATCCTTCACATCCATGGCATTTAATCCTTTTTTCTTGACTGGTTTTTTCATCATAATTTGACCTTCTATTAGCATCATAAGGTCTTTTGTTCTCAGAAGAGTTTGTGTATCTTCCACTTGGTCTGGACTTGTCTTCCATCTTTCTGAGAATCTTTTTGAATTGTCTTCCTAGCATAGCAATGTTTTCTGATAAATTTTCTTCAGTTTCTGATTCATCATTTTCTTCTTCTTTATCAGTATTTGACACCAAGGCTATGCTTTTGTTCTTCTTTACAATTGTGTCATTCATTCCCATCTCAAATGTTTGAAGGGAACCAATGAGCTCTTCAACTTTCATTGTGCATATGTCTTGAGCTTCTTCTATTGTTGTGACCTTCATGTCAAATCTTTTTGGCAAAGATCTGAGAATCTTTCTTACAAGCTTTTCATCAGTCATCTTTTCTCCCAAAGCTCCAGAAGTATTGGCTATTTCTAAGATGTTCATGTAGAATTCATGAATTGTCTCATCTTCCTTCATTCTCAAGTTTTCAAACTTGGTGGTGAGAAGTTGAAGTCTTAACATCTTTACCTTTGATGTTCCTTCATGAGTTGTTTTAAGAGTGTCCCAAACATCTTTGGCCAGCTCACAATGATGCACAAGTCTAAAGATGTTCCTATCAATGCCATTGAATAAAGCATTTAAGGCCTTGGAGTTGCCAAGTGCTGAATCTTTTACCTCCTTACTCCATTCTTCTTCAGGTTTCAACACTTTTGCTTCATCTTTGGTGTCTTGGACAGGGTGCTCCCATCCATTGTTGACTTCCTTCCAGGCCCTATTGTCAAGTGACCTTAAGAATGCAACCATTCTTGGCTTTCAGTAGTCATAATTAGATCCATCCAATATAGGTGGTCTATTTACTGATCCTACATCTCTGTCCATATTTCCAGAATTTGCAGTCCCTAGATCTCACCCAGTATAAACAGGCAGGGTGCCTGCTCTGATGCCAATTGAAATTCTGTGATCAGGTATGAGATGTCGAATGAGATGTTTAAACACTTGAAGACTTAACTAAAACTTAAAGTGCAAGAAAATTAAACAACACAGGAATTTGTTAACCCAATTCAGTGTATAACCACACTTACATCTGGAGGCTACCAAGCCAGGAGGAAATCCACTATAAGTAATATTAATTCTAGACTTAAACCACCCAGTTTAATCTTTCACTTAATATCTACCCAATGCAATTTCTACCTAAGACACAACTTAGATATGAGTACCAACTCACTCCCCCTTAATCACACAGTGATCTTATTTACAAGTTTAATAAAATTGAAGTCATACTTCAAACAAAAACAGCTTGATCTTACTTCACAGTTTCAATCAAGACACAAGTACACTTTTGCTTAAAAGCTCATAAAGTGGTACAATAAAAACAACCTGCTATTAAAACACAAAACACCCTATTTTGTCTTCTGAAATTCGTACTCTATTCTGAGAGTTTCTGTTGCTTAAATAGGTGTTTGGATTTTGGGCTTTCTGTAGGTTTATCCAATCCTGAAACGCATGCTGCTTCCACCTTGAATTAGGGTTTGTTACTTCCTAGATTCTAGGTGATTCAGTTCTTTTGATTATGCTGAAGACATATAACAACACTCCCTACATATGCGCCTTATTCTGTTTTATCCATCCATAATTAATTCCAGATAACTTTCCTTAATTTACTCAGTTCTGTTAGTCATTAATTAATTCTGGTAGCAGGTTTGAGATGTCACAACATCTGTTGGGACATCCTGAAAAACTGAACTTACTTCATTTACTGTTACAATGTCACAACATCTGATGTGACATCCTGTAAACTGAACTTACTTCATTAACTGATACAATGTCCCAACATCTGGTGTGACATCCTGAATTAAGTTCATTTACTTATACTCTGTTTGATAATGTCCCAACATCTGATAGGACATCCTGAACTGAATTCAACATTTCTTGTTGGTCAAAAATTCTGCCAATTCTAAACAACTACAGGGTTTATAAACAAAATTAGGTTTTTATATGAAAATATTAGGATTAATATAAATAATTTACATATAAAAAACTATATACAAATTATAAAATAAATATTCAAAATTAAAATTTAAAAATAAATTAAGAGTTAAAATATAATTAGGGTTATAGTTTAATTAGAATTAATTATAATTTAAACCAAAAATAATAATAAACAAAACAAAAAGAAATAAAATAGGAGAAAGAAAAAAAGGGGGAGGCCTGGTTTTGATCCCAGGACCTCCCCAATACCTGGAGAGAACCCCAGCCGTTGGGCCAACGTGCGCGTTGGTGATAACAAATGGATGCGAAGCATTATATTTTCAGCCTGATAATAATGATGAATATTAACAAAAATAATGTGCAAGCCAGGGATCGAACCCCTGTATCAAGCTTCTATGCGCGCATTCAAAACCACCAGGCCATCCTCGCCAATTTTGACAACTATCTGCAAACAATTGTATATAAAATAAGATGAAATTTCAAATTAGGTTTTGGCACCATCGTCTTCAACCTCCAGACCTGGGGATTTTGCTGTGAATTTTGTTTCGAATTTACCTGCGATTTTTCTTGCCAACGAAACCTGCCAATATCAAATACCATACAACAAGTACAATTTCCTCAAATTAATTACATCAGTGAATTCCTCATGACTCATACAACAAAACCATGTCATTAGAAACTATTTAAATTAGGTAAATCACAGAATCCCAATTTGGAGCTTAAAACCCTAGCTATGTCCGATTGTGATATAGGGCATCAAGCTTCACGAAAATTATACAGAAACCATCTATGAGCATCAATAAACGTTAATACATAATTAAAATTCATTATAAAGGCATAAATTCAAGGAATCGAAGAAAAATAGATTGAGAGCATGAATGGTTCGGATTATGCAAATGGGGATGAATCAAAGGCATGTAAGGGTTGGTTTCAATTCAGGGAAGCTCAAGGAAGCTTGTAGTGTCTTTAGAATACCTTGAAACCTCTTCTAGGATTGAAACCAAAAATTGATTTTTGAAGGATTTTGTGAAGTTTGAAATTATGGTTTGAGGCTGCAAAATCGTGTCCTTGGCATTGTGTTATGTTTGTGTATATGTAGTGAACTGAATTAGGTCAAAAAGTTGGATTATCCTTTGGATATTTTGGATCAATGAGATTGAAAAAGATCATGCCTTAAAATCCAAATATTCTTGGATACAACCTTGCTATTTTAAGATGATCACCATAATTTTCATATCAATCTGATCCAATTAGCTTTCATGACCTTCTAGAATCAAAATATTTTTAAATCTTCATATTTTTATATTTTATTTTAATTTAAAATAATTTTTAATATAAAAAATCATAATAAATAAAATAAAATGAATAAAATTATGAAAATATTAAATAAATTTCGTGCATGATGTCATGGAACACATTGGGTCACAAAAAAGTCAGCCCATTTGAAGAATTATGGTTTTAAGACCCCATTTACTTCATAAACCACCCAAACATTTCCCAACTTTGCAAGGGCACAAATCCTTCAATTTTAATGCTATGATGGTTTTATTGGACATTTTGGAAAGCTTAAATAGTCCTCTAACCAACCCCACTGGTTTTATGTCCATATCTATTACCATTCTCAAGTTATGCTCTTTTGAAGTTGTTGACTTTTTGTTGACTTTCAAAAGGACCTATAATGTCTTAGCTCATACCTTCCAAATGAAGCATTTTTGGGCTTGGCTTGTGATACACAAAGTTGTAGAGAATTCAATTTCCTTCAAAATGAGCTTTGGATGGAAAAATTTTGATGAACCATGTGAAAGTTATGGCTGGTCAAAGTTTAGTTGACTTTTCCTAAGGAAACCCTAATTTAGAAACTCCTGATTCTTGATGATCTGAAATCTCCTTGATGAATCATGATCAATCCTTGATCAAATGATGAATTTTACTTCATATAATTGATGTTGGCAAAAAATCATGAAGTTTGACTTTGATTTGACCACAGTTGACCTCAATTTGACCTTTTAACTACTTTGACTGATTTTGACCTATCTGATCATTTGACTGAGCAAACCTTTGGGAAAAGTCTTGAAACTTGTCATGGGGATTCTTAAACACATATAAGATGTTATGAAGCTCACTTGAAGTCTTGGAAGTCCATTTAGCCTGATTAAAGTCAAAACCTTAGTTTAGGATGCATTGCTTAGGAGGATGCATTGTCTGAGGGAAATGTCAAATCTTCTGACTAATTGTGAACCTTGTGAACCTCATGAACCTCATGAGATGTCTTGTGAACCTCATAAGATGTCTTGTGAACCTTGTGAACCTCTTAGTACACAAAGTTTTGTCTTGTGAACCTTGTGAACCCTGTGAACCTCTTAGTACACAAAGTCTTGTCTTGTGAGGGCAAATTTTGGGGTGCAACAACTAAGAGTTGTTATGATATCTTTTACGCACTAATGTCCCACTGGGCGTGCCAATTTGTTCGTTGGTGTTTTCCGACGAACAACCACTGGTTTCTAATTCAATGTTTAAATTAGTTAACTTGCAGGATCAACCATACAAATCCTAGTACATAAGTGCGTGTTTTATCTAGTCGAATGTATTGGTTGTGTCATTCTTAATGATTTCACTTTCATTCAATTTTCTTGAGTACGTTTGTATGATTCACAAGACTAAAAAACAAGAGTAGAATAAACTTGACATAATTTAAAGAAGTAACTTTTGGGAATGTTTTAAATTAATTGAAAACAAGTAATGTAATACGTCAAAACGAAGGACTTATAAATTAACTAAGACTATGAAATGGTAAGGGAATTAAATAAACTTGGAATTTATTGAAACTTAAAGAAAATAAAGATGGTGTTTTTCACACGTACATTTTCCAGAATCACACTCTTTTCTCTCACGCGGGTACTTTGAGTTCAATAGGAATTTGTACAAATGTTTTCACACACATAAACTAACAACAATGATCCTATATATATAGGAAACTAAACTAACTTCCACTAATGGGAACATTCTAATAACTTGATACTTGGCCTTTAGGCATGCCTTCGTTCCTCTGGATGGTTCCACGCGTCCCCTTGCCAAACGTTTCGACTTTACACTTTGAATTTCTTCTTTCAATTTTGAATTGATGTCTTTCATTCAACATCCGTCGAAACTATCACAAACAAACTCCTTCGATTGACTAATCACATCATGTTATCGAAACATATAAGCTTTTATTCTCCTTTGTCGAAAGACGTAAAAAAACGTCCTTTCTTGTTATCTGCGTCGAAATCTTCCTTTCATCAACATTTTCCTTTTTATATAGGTATCGTCGAAAATCATTGTCTACAGTTAACCGGTTAACCTATAGCGTTAACCGGTTAACGCTGTTGAAAATGAGAAAATGCTTTTGTTTCTTTGCATGTTTTCATTACATTATGTCTTGATCCTTTATGTAGTGATAGGTTATGATTTTCGGGAATTTTTAAGACCCCTTTTTGTACCATATTCCATCTTTTAGAGTCATTTCGACATGTTTCCGTTACCTTTGGCATATTGTGCATATACTTGTTAATTGTGCATGAAGTGCTTTGTACATTTTGTTGCCATGATCCAATGCATCGTTTAATATGCTTATGGGTGTTTTACATTCGGTTTTTGCATCCCTTGTATGATCCATACGCATTTTGGTGGCATCCGCATAATTGTTTTGCATATTGCATATGCATGTTGCACTTCACATAATCATGAGTATGTCCTTGCATTTTGTTTGCATGTTTGATAACACTTGCATATTAATTCAATGCTGATTATTGCATCAAGTTACATGTCATTTATGTTGATCTATGATTGAGGCATGTTCATAATCCATACACATGTGTTTATGTGCCATAATTGGAAATGCATACTTGTTGCATATTTGTCATCTGGTGCATTCTTACATAATCCCTCATTAAAAATAATCATGTTCATTCAATCATGTTCATTGACCCATGTTCATGTTACGTTTATCCATGTTAATTGTGCATTTATCATTAGTTTTGTGCATCAAAAATAAAAATAAGCAAATCTGCCTTTTGCATTTCATAGCTGTTTTTCATACAATAGCTGTAAAATGTATGTTGATTGTTGTATTTTCTCACTTTTTACACCTGTTTTGCATGCTGATTATGGGCTGTAAAAAGATGTGTGCATTGTGCATTGCATTTCATTGCTGTTTGTGCATTTAGGAGTTGTAATAGGCTGCTGAATTTTGCTTTGCATTATTTTTAGGTCCTCTAAACTTAGATTTGAGTCTAGTTTAGGTCCTAGATCCCTTAGGAATTGTTTGGTAATTGTTTATCGCATTTCTTATCATGTTTTACCATGCTAACCTTTGTTTTTAGGGAGGTTAAGGTAAGTTCCTCACGACTTATTCCTTTTACTTCTTTATGCATTTAATTTGCATTTTGTCTTACCTTTCATACTTGCGTTTGTTAGGTTTTCCCACAACTTCATGCTAATCCCTTTTGGAATCAACTTAACTTCACTAGGAAGTAAGTTGTATTCTGTTGCTTTTCTCTCTTCCTTTTAATTAGGATTAGAAAGCCACATTAACCATTAGGACCTCCATGGAATAAACAATTTAGGGATGTGTCTTAGTCCCCCTAGTTTTGTCCTTTTGCAACTTGAGTCCTTCTTTCTCATCTCATGAAGAAAAACAATAAAACACCTAATAAAGGTTGATCTGCTCGTACGACATGAGACTTTGTCGTGGGTTACTTATACACGTTCCATTTAGGGGCAAGGTCTAAGTCAATTACCACGATGAACAAGTCTTAGTATGAGAAGATTCACAAACAATAAACAGCAAACACTTCTCTAAAAGACAAAATAACAAAGAAGAATTGTCTTTTCCTTCGGGAATTATTCTCTTATCTCACTCACTCTTAATGTGAACTTGCGACGATTTTTCTCATTTGCAAGACGGTAACACAGTCGTTCAAGGCGAGCCTGCAACACCTGAGCATAGACATAAGTAGTTCCAGTGCATAAAAAACACAAACAAATAGTTCCCTCCTTAGTTAGGCGAACTACGTCGACTCTGATCCTTATGTTCCCGATGAGGTATGTAGGCAGCGGAGTAGGGCCTGTTCGAGCACATTCATTATTTTCCCTACATTTTCCCCTTTCTTTTATTTTTCAGTTCCCTTCCTCACTTCCAGTTCCAGTAGCAGTTTTATTCAGCAGCAGCTTTATTCTCACCCTTTGAAACAGACAAAAAAGTGTGCATCTCGTCAGGTACAACGGACAGTCTGGGGTGCTAATACCTTTCCAGGTCGTAATCGACTCCCAAACCCATATCTTTGGTTCACAGGACCTTGTCTTTTCCTTCTCTCTCAGGTTTGTGCAACATTACCTTTCCCATTCATTCAGGATAAAAATGCCTGGCTGGCGACTCTACCTTTTCCGTGCCACTTTCGTGTTTGTACTAGGATGAAAATCCCGGGAGCGACAGCTAGCGACTCTGCTGGGGATCGAACCCAGAATCTATGGTTTCCCCTTGTAGATTCAATCTTAGCACCTGTTTTCTTTTGTTTCTTTGGGTGTTTGTGTGTGTTATTGTGTGTTTATTTAATGTTTCCATTTACATTTTTTACTTTACAACTTAACAGCATTTATTTACTGCTTTCAGTATTTATTTTCACATGCATCATATTTACTGGACTGTCTAGACTGTGCTGGTTTCCATTTTTGTGTGGGATGGGAGTTACTGTGAGATAAGCCAAACACCCGGCTTGAGTGCACCATAGGGTTAGCGTGGACAGACATTGTACTCACATGGTTACATGATGAATGGTGATGTGTTCCACACCCAGATTGTGACCGTCTTGGGACTATTCCGTGTGGGGGTTTTACCCTACTTCAGGGTAGACCTTGATATTATGTGCATCTAGGGACTGATCATTGAGGACCTTAGTGGAAACACCCCTCTCCAGTGATGACAGTGGCAGACCACATTCGTTGGCAAACCCACTCGCATCTGAGGGCCCACTTGGAACTCGCATAGGATGGCCTGGTTCTCTCAGAGGAATCCAGTTAAAGCAAAATTGTTCATATGACGATAGTAATGTATCCTAAGGGCTGAATGTACTATTGTTTCTCGATTCAGTTCTTGAGACTGAGACTTATGAGGGATGCTTGTTTCCTTGGACTCAGCTGAGACCTCCCTGAGTAGTACATAATACCAAACCGATTCCCCGATTTGGTCATGAGCCATTTCTCGGAGATGGTGAACGTATTATTACTGCTCGGCTTTGAGAGTCTGTGATGTTGACCCGAGTAGCACACCTGTGAGATGGGAGGGGTTTATAGGTTTGCAAGAACCCTGAGACTTCCAACATACCCACTTTTCCAGCACTGTTCAGTATTGTGATCTTGTGATTTGTTTCCTTGATTCCAAAATTCGGGATTCCTGCTCAGAGAAATTGTTGTTGTGGTGTTGTGAAATTGCATAGACACATGATTATATGCTTGACACATCACAGACACGTATGATCACATGCCTGCTACATACATAACATCATGGCATTTTAGCATACATGTTCGGTTATTTCCAAAGATCCCATATCTAAACCATGTCATTATATGTTCCTATATCAAAACTTGAATCAAAGAAGATGGATTCCTTGGAAATAATCGAACATGGAATTTGCATGCATCCTTACACTCATTACAGGTGTCCGGGGACAGGTTCTCATCCTGATTTGGTTACTCTCCAAAATGGCCAATTTGAATCACAATCATCAAGAGATGGACATGGAGCAATGCCAAGTAGAGATAGCTGAAATGAAAATCCGAATGGAACAACTCATGGTGGGCATGTAGACCTTATGTCATGGCCACATGCTATTGAGAGGGAAAGTTTACCAACTGAAGAAACAAGAGAACCAGATTATGGAAGCTTCAGAGGCAGTACCCAAAGAATGGCACCATGTCCCCGTTGCTGCAACTGAATTTATTGCTCCTCCTCGTTCAGTGGGGTTGTTCCAGGATCAGGAAGTGTTTCACGTACATTCTCCTCAACTTTGGGCTCTTAAGCCTCTCAGCGTGCAGGCGCTTCCAGCTCACCAAAGGAATGGTAAAGGAAAAAACTACGGACAAAGGCCAAAGAATCCTGAAGCTAAGTTTGATTTGATTTCGGTGTCATACGCGCAGCTGCTTCCTTGTTTGCTCAAGCTTAATCTGGTTGAAATTGTCACCGTGACAGCCATTCCCAAAAAGCTTCCTCTAGATTTTGACGCCAGTGCTAGGTGTTTTTTCCATTCTGGGGAACTTGGTCACTATGTGGAGAACTGTAAGAGGTTCAAATACCAGGTTCAAGAGCTCATTGATTCAAAGATGATTGAGTTTGCACCAATCAGCGGGGATGTGTCAAGGGATCTCATATCAGTGGTGGTAAAAGAAAGGACTCTTCCTTTCCTTACCACACAGATCATCCCCAATCAAGAGTGTGTCCCTCCACTCTGGGTCGTAAAGACATCACGCCAGCAGCCTCTGCCTAATCACCGATCTAACATGGGGAAGAAAGTGCAAAAGGACTTCGGGTGTTCGAATTCATCTCAGCATCAGAGCTATCAACAACGGGGAAGACTCAAACTCAAGTAGCCTGAAGGAGTGTTTACTCCAAGTCTCAACCCTCCTAGCCAAGTGTTTTCTCGTTTGCTCGAGAATTCTTTGATTCAACCAAGGAATGCCTTACCAATGCCATACCCCATTCCACCAGATTATAATATGGGTGTTACGTGTGAATTCCACTCCGGAACATTCGGGCATACCATTGACGAGTGAAAATCGTTCAAGCACAATGTCCAAGATCCAATTTATTCAGGGATCATTACACCAGAAGGGGACCTCAGGAGTTGAAGCCTCTTGACCCACCTGGCCATGCAGACTGCACGTGTGTCTTTAGAAGCTCAAGTCGGGGGATGTAAATTCCTTTGATGCATGTGGGTTTCTTTATTGTATTCCGAGATTACCTTCAGAGCTGTCGATGGAATCTCTTGTTTTTATGTTGTTGATTATGGCCTTTTCCTGTACTTCAGTATTATTGACATTGGTTGTATAACTTTTCGCACATTTGCACATTATTGCTTTATGGATGTTCTCAGGTGCCATTGTTTCAACTTTTCTATCCTGGCAAATTTATTTTGATATTAAACTCCCAACGCTCAACAAGTTCTCTGCACACACTCACCCATCACTTTATCTAATAGTGTGGCACTTTGTGGGGTATTTATCCCTCCATTTGAATGAAAGTAGTATCAATAGAATGGCATCCTCATATATATCATTTTTGCATACTAACAGGTTACCCGGATTTCCTAATTTATTTGACCATTTCAGTAAAAGTGTCATCCACACCGGTACACTACTCGCCGTAATCAAGGGAATTTCATGGACTCAGTGCAGACCGAACTAAACGAACTCCGCACCCGGATGGGAAAGTTCATGACAATGATGCAGGGTATAGCCCTGGGGCTACAAGAGATGAGGGCTGCTATGCAAAGGCTCAACCCCCCACGAACCAATCCTCTAGTGGTTACCTTGGATGCCCAAGGCAATCCAATCAACAACACTATTATTCTACCCGGAGTAAATAGACCTCCAACTCCAGAGGGTGATGGCCCAATTCCTGTTCATGTGGTAGATCGTCAGGAGGATCAGTTCACTCTGGTCAACAAAGATATGGGGTTTGGTACTAGAGATAACAATCAGGATTTCCAAATGCTGGCAGAGAAGGTGAGAACCTTGGAATGCAAGGATACTCTCGGTATCGACGTTTCTGATATGGGCCTGGTTTCAGGAGTGGTCATCCCTTTGAAGTTTAGACCACTAGGTTTTGACAAGTATAACGGCAACTCTTGCCCTAAGACCCACTTGCAGGCCTTCTATCGCAAAATTGCTGCACATACCAAAGACGAAAATATTTGGATGTATTACTACCAGGACAGCCTGTCTAGGGGCTCGCTGGAGTGGTACATGAAACTGGAGAATAATTTTGTCCATAACTAGAAGGAGCTTGGGGAAGATTTTCTTAAGCAGTACCAATACAATATCAATACAGCTCCCAACCGGACTCAGCTACACAACATGTCTCAAAAGAACTCTGAGAGCTTTAAGGAGTATGTGCAGAGGTGGCGCAAGGTCGCAGCCAGAGTACAACCACCGTTGCTGGAGAGAGAAATGGTGGACCTGTTCATGGACACCCTCCTCGGACATTTCATAGAACAGATATCAGGTTGTTCGTCCAGAAATTTCTCTGATGTCATCCTGATTGGTGAAAGAGTTGAAAACTGGATGAAGTGAGGAAAGATCCAGAACAACGGTGCCTCTACTTCTGGAACCAATAAGTCGTCTTCAAATAGGCAAAAGAGACAGTACGAAGAAGCTGGGGAAGTCTATGGTTAGTGAAAGAGGAGAAATCAAGGTTCATATTACCAGACATCATCAGTGATCCTCCCAAAGGCAACCCAGTTGCAAAAGCAAAATCGTCACCAGCATAACCCTCAACAAGGTCGTTAGCATCCACAAAGGAGGGAAAGAGTTTTTGTCCCTTTGCCAATGTCTCATACCGACCTACTTTAGTATTTTCTTCAATTGAGCTGATTGGGCTTCGCAAGTTGTCCCCACCTTCTTTCCCGCTACCAGATGGATGGGATGCCAACGCCCACTGTGATTTTGATTCCGGTGCACCAGGGCATCATATCGACGGGTGTAAAGCTTTTCACCACAAGGTGCAGGATTTAATCGATTCAAAAGCTATTAAATTTGCACCAAATAGATAAGGGCGAGGGAGTTTTCTTGATTTGAAGCCTTCTTACCAAAGTTTGTCAGAAAAGGAACATAAGCAATAAAGCCAAAAGTACTCAAATATTGTCAGTCATGTCAATTGTGTGTTTTTCTTTCTTCAATACATTTTCATCCCTATTGAGGGGAACTACGTCGCTCTGATTCTTCATTGGCCAATAAAGATACGTAGGCAGAAGATCGTTGGGTCTTTCCGAGCAACTCTATGGGGCAACCTTATTCCCCAGCTTTACTCTTTCCTTCAAACGCCTCGTGTCATAGTCAGAGTAATTGGAAGAAGAGGTATGATTTCCATGTCGGACATGTGACCACTTACTTGAAGACTACAAGTCCATGAAGAGCTATTGATCACAGGAAGCATTCAAGATTGATTAAGTCCAGAAGGAGTCAATTTTCCTCAACGATGGCAATGTCTAGCTTCTTTACTGCATTTTTAGTTGTAGTTTATGTTGTTTATTTAAATGTTTGTATGCATGCATGAAACTTATTTGTTTTTGAATGATAATCATAATAAAACTCACATGTTTTTCTTGAAGTGATTCATCCGTATTTACTCATAATTTCGTGTATGTGAATTGCAATACCAATTGTCATACCTAAACCCTATGAGGAGGAATGAAGAAACAAAAACGCAAAGAATCTCAAATTGTGTGTTCTTGAATAAGACCCTGTTGATGATGTACATGCTTTGTTTTAAACCCTAAACATCAAAGATATAAGGGAGATAGGCCCTCGCCAACCTATTCGAGCCTTGAAGTAGGAGTTTTTTTTCGCATGAAAAAAACCTTGCATTTAACCCAGGGGGAGGGTAGGCGTCAGTTAGTTTGACCAAGCGTTCAAATTTCAAAAAGGAGTGCACATCTGAGGATCCATTACCTTTTGTTGTACCAAATCAAGAGGTCCAAAGACCAGAAACCACAATGGTTATCCAAATCAGGAGGTCCAAAGACCAGAAACCGCAATGGTTATCCCAATCAAGAGGTCCAAAGACCGGAAACCACAAGGATTATTCCTCATCGACCAAAGAGTGAGACATTCACAGCCCTTTCAAAGCAATCAAGAAAACCTGTGTCACACGATTTGTTCGAAAAAAAGGGAATAAAAAAAATGAGAAAGGCCGCTAAGTCGTGACTTGAAAACAAGCGACTTAGGAAAAAATTAGGGCATCCCGCTGGACTTCACAATCAAAGATTCACAAGAATCAGTCTAGGCAAAATTTAGGGATAAGCAAAGGAATGAAAAAGTAAAAGACGAAAAGGATTACACAAGAAAGATCCTCAAACAAGAACAAAGTCGTGCGATACAAACACAAAAGACAACAGGGGTGACTGACTCCCAACAACAACCTGATTGGTGCTTAAACCGTTAGTGTAATTGGTTCCTCAACCATCACAAAACCCTTTTTGAGAGGTGAGCGCTTGTGAAAGCTAGCTTGAACATAGGAATGGAGGATATCACAAATAGGTATGGGCACAAATAAACTTCGGGCATATATCCTTTGTTTCTATAACCGTGAACCAGGCCACGATACAACCCTCAAAAGTCCTAACTGAAACAGGATTATTTTGAGAGCATACTACCACAAGACCGCGTTCCCGACTCCAATGAGTTGTGCTAAAAGTTCTTTGTTGGTGTTGCATGTGCATGCTTCATTTATCAAAAAACCAACATCGTATCTTAACCAGTGATTTGCTCACAAAGTTTTGCGACATCTTTTTCAGTAAAACTTCAAAATTAGCATGTGTGATGCGTTAATTTTCATTCTCAGAATAAACATTTTCTACTTGCATACATTTATTGGGCATCATAAAAGTTCACATATGGAACCTCAGTCCAGAAGCTTAATCTTGTTAAAGTTGAGAAGTCTGAAACTTCCTAAGGACCAGCATATGAAGATGCACTTTTCCAAGAAACTCCACTGAGTAGGAACTTTCCCAACCTGTCGTGGTAAGAGCCAGCCAATCCGAGGCTATCATGTCGAGCAATCTCTCCAAAGTTCAGCCAAACTAGGGCAATCACTTCGAGATTTAAATCTCTCCAAGAATAATTATTCTGGGTATTCACTCGAAGATCGGTCGATTAGAGGTATCACTTCTGTAGAAGCATACTTCAAGCTCTTTGTTTTGATGACGTCAACATTATCCAAGCTCATTCCAGATTGAAAAAAGTCGAGATGACAACAAACGATCAAGACCATGGCTATGCATCATCAATGGAATGTTTCCGATCGATTCAAGATTTTGTGCTACACTTTCAAGACTTGTCTCAAGGCTTAGGTATATTAATAATTACCTCTTAAATATGATATACAAGTGTTCAACATAATCTTCATATTTTCATTGCATATGCATATTTGTTTGAAAAGAAATTGGAACTGGTTTAACACTTTTAATAGAAATATTTTTCTGAATTTTAACAGTGTTAACCGGTTAACCATATGGGTTAACCGGTTAACGGCAGCAATTTTCAAATTCTGTGGTAACGTTCATAGGCGTTAACCGATTAACCTATTTGGTTAACCGGTTAACACTGAAGAAATTTTGAAAAATTGTTTCTTTTTAAATTCAAATATTTTGTTAAAGTTATACCTCTTCATGATTTTCTTTCATAAGTTTTTATACCTTTTCAAAAGATATTCTTTTCAAATTTTCATACATTTTTGAATAGGTGTTTCAACTATTATAAATTCTAACATTTTCAAATTCATAAACACCTCCTAGAAAAATTTCAAATATTTTTCATACAATCAAATTCACTTTATTCAAATTATCTGTATCTTTCAAAAGTGTTCATAAGTTCATAATTTTCATATTTTGTCTTGAACACTTGTGTTGAATATTTATAGTGAATTCTTGATTATAGGAGAAGATCAATTTTATTGATATCATTTCATTGTACTCTTACTCAAACAATATTATAGAAAGTGTCTTTCTATTTTGTGACTTGTGTTCCAAGGATTGTTTGGACATAAGGGTAAGTGTGGCAAGAGGATTGTTCTTGCACACTTGTTTGTATAGTTTGCTAGAAAGTAGGCCTCACCATTGAAGGTGTGATAGGTTGTATTGTTCTAAAGAAAACTAGTGGAAATCTCTTTTGGTTTGGAAAGGGGACTGGATGTACCTTCGGATTGCGAAGGGAACCAGGATAAACCTTCGTGTGTTCTTTATTTTTCTGCTTTACAATTTTTGTTCTTTAACCGTAAAAGCAAAATCCATCAATCTAAGAAAAAGAATCGAGAAAATTTTGATAACACCTAATTCACCCCCCCCCCCTCTTAGGCGCATTCTGATTCTACAACTTCAAGGCTCGTAACGGGGCAGGCCATCCCAAGAGCACTAGATGTTACTCTTTCCAGAAGACGGTCAATCAGAAGCACCTGTCCAGAATTCAAATACTGGGGCAGAATATCTCACAATGATATGAAGTTTTTCATGAATCCTCGCGAGGCAAAGTTCTTGCATAGACCAGGCCGACTGAGGCAATTATTTTGAGATCTGACGAATCTCTCCAAGATTTTTAAGACACTGAGGCATCTCGATTTCCAGGTCTTCTGTAAAATCCTCTTGAGACATTTTCTTCTAGTGGACCTTAGGTTAATGCGAGTTCAAAAGTGAAAAGAACCATTGTTCACTCATGATCAGTATGCGGTCGATTAGCTTAGAGGCTAGCAAAACCATTATCAGCATAGGATTTCAGGAGGTCTTCTTTAGTAGATGCCTCAAGAACATCCTCCTTTGATGCCTTTCGTTATCCCCAGTAGAGTCGGGAATGGAGATCTTCCCCACCATAACAACAAAAGACTGATGATGTTCCTCCCCAACCGAGATTTCTCCTTCAATAAAGGAGTATTCCCCTAAGAGTCTTCTCATCCCTAGCGGGATTAGAAACGAAAATTCTTCCCCAACAAGAGAAGCCTTATATCCCCAGCATGAGACACTTCATTTTCGTTAATACTCCGATTCAGCAAGAAATGTCCCCTAGTGGCATTCTCCATTGTCCCCAATTGGGCCAGAAATGAAAGAAGGAAAGCATTCTCCCCAAGCAGAGAGCCTTCCTCCAGAGAAGAAAAATTCCCCAATCGGAGTCTTCTTATCCTCAGCATGGGAGAATTCATCATTTCCCATCAGAGATGAAGATATAGAAAAGTCCAGAAGTCATTTTCTTTGCCCAATAGTGTCCGCCATTTCCCCCAGCGGATCAGCCAAATGGAGTTCAATCCTCATTGGCACCTCTTCCCCAAGCGGAATGGGTGTATTTGAGGAGTCCCCGGAAGATATCTTCCTCAAGCAGAAGATGATGCACTGGACGGATTCCCCAGTCAGTCTCTTCCTCAGTAGAATACCAATATTTGATCTCTCCTTCCGGGTCAGAGGAATATCACTTCCCCAACAGAGTTCGGCGGGTAGCGTGCCTTCCAAGTCAAGTTCATCCTCAACAGGGTCTTGGCTCTCCAATCTCAAAGTCCAATTTATTTTTGGCAAGGACGGTAGTTCAGAGCCGGTGTGTCATTAACATTATCTCCCCACGGAGTTGCTTATTCCCCGCAGAGTTATTGTTCCTCACAAAGACTCACCACAATCAGTGCAGTGAGTGTTTCTTCCCCAGTGAAGTCGTCAAGGATACCTGTTGTCTCCTCGTCATGAGATCTCTTTGCATTTTCATTTAGTAATCATCATTACATTTGCATCCTCAAAACGTGTAGCATCTCCATCATTGTGGAGCATTACGCCATGAAATAATTTCAAATATATGCATACGAAGCATAAACCAGTTTTGGCACCTTGCACAAAATCCCAAACAATATTTTGCAATCAGACCAAAGTATCCCCACAGAATACCGAGTTCGTTCTCCGGTGTTTTTTTTTCTTCAGAGTCTTGTTTGCTATCCCCAATCGAGTTTCCATTTAAGTACAATGGTCTTGTCGTTGAGTCTCTGTTTAAGTACAACGGTATCCCTCCTTTCGGGTATTCCATTTAAGTACAATGGTCTCCCCAGAGAGTCTCTGTTTCAGTACAATAGTCTTTCATTTTTTCGCGTCTCTTTTAAGTACAACGGTCGCGTCTCGGGCTCTCGTTTAAGTACAATGATCCCTCTCCCTTCGGGTGTTCCATTTTAGTATAATGGTTCCCCAATTGAGTCTTGTTTAAGTACAACAGTCTCACTTCTTCGCATTTCCGTTTAAGTACAACGGTCACGTCGCAGGTAATCATTTAAGTGCAATGATCCCGTTTCTTTAATCTCATATAAGTATGATGATTTCAATTCTTCGATTCCATTTAAGAACTATGGTTTTGTTCCTGAGTCTCATTTATGTACAACAGTCTCATTTCTTCGTGTCTCCGTTTAAGTACAACGGTCGCGTCTCGGGCTCTCATTTAAGTACAACGATCCCGTTTCTCTCGAGTCACCATTTAAGTACAATGGTCTCATCTCCTAGATTTTGTCTCAGCATGATGGTCTCATTTCCTTGGCTATGGATCGGTTGATACCATCTCCATGATAGATCGGTTGATCTTATTTGAGTTGTGAATCGGTTGATATCACTTCTCTTCGAGCTGTAAATCAGATGATATTACGTTCTCGCTTTCCTTGCTTATGGATCGGTTGATACCATCTCCATGATAGATCGGTTGATCTTATTTGAGTTGTGAATAAGTTGATCTCACTTCTCTTTAAACTGTAAATCGAATGATATTACGTTCTCGTTTTCTTGGTTATGGATCGGTTGATACCATTTCCATGTTAGATCAGTTGATCTTATTCGAGTTGTATATCGGTTGATATTGGTTCTCCCTCCCTTTGAGTCACAAGATGAATGATATTATGGTCTCATGCCAGTCAACACATGTTTCTTCTTCATCTAGTTATCATCCATGTTATGATAGTCTCTTTTCAGGTTTTGTCTCCCACGCGGGATAAAATACTTGTTGAATCTGTCACGTTCAGTCTCACGTATTTAGGTCGTCATCCAAGTTATGATGGTCTCTTTTATGATCCACTCACGGTGTGTATTGTCATCCAAGAATGGAATTTTTTCCAATCACCTTTCATTCCCCATCTGGTTTCCGTTTAAGTACAACAGTCTCTCCTTTTTTCTTTGTCTCTGTTTAAGTACAATGGTCGCGTCGCGGGTAATCATTATAGTACAATGCTCCCTTTTCTTTGACTTCATCTAAGTACGATGATTTCAATTCTTCGATTCCATTTGAGTACAATGGTTTCGTATCCTTGAGTCTTATTTAAGTACAATAGGCTCACTTTCCTCGTTTCCATTTCAGTACGACTGTTACATGTCGGGTTATCATTTAACTACAATGATCTCATTCCTTTCATGGTTCCATTTAAGTACAATGATCTCACGTCCTTCCGATCCTGTCTAAGTACGATGGTTTCGTTCCCTTCGAGTCATCATTTAAGTACAATGAGCTCGTTCACTCTTGTCCTGTCAGAGGCAAATCCCATGTGTTGAGTTGTCATCCGCGAATGACATTATCTTCTAAATCACTTTTCATTTCCCACAAAGTCCAAATTTTCTGGTTTATTCGGGTATTCAATCACTTTATACCTTGAAGGTCTGAAAGTCGTTGCTATCATTCATTCAGGTCTACAGATGATTGAATAGGGGCAGCGGTAATACCCTAAAATGTTCCCTCTTAATTTATTGCCAGCCTCAAGTGGTTTATGCTTCACCATTCTGCATGATCGTCCAAGCATCGCATTGCATTTAAAAAATAAATCAATCATGATCATCTGCATGTGCATGAGGCATGTGATTGGGCAAGGCTTGTCAATGTTTGGAGCTTAAGAGAAGAAAAATAACACTACAAAAATAATTCAAGACAATTCCATGAAGTGCAACCAAAGAAAACAAGAATTGGAATTTTAATTCCGTTAACCGGTTAATGCATTTGGTTAAACGGTTAACGGGCACGAAAAATGAATAACTGCTTCAAAAATCATTTTGTGCTATTTCCCTCCATTTCTTTTTTCCTTCACATTTTTCACTTTGTTTTCACACTTCACTACACTCCCTTCACATTGAAATTTTCTATCATCTTCTAGACCCTTCTAGCATATTCCAAGGAATATTCTATAACACCAACTAACTTCAACTACGTCCTACCCTAGCTCCAAACCTAACCTAAAGTGTAACGCCCCGATTCGATTTTCCCAATTTTTGTGGAGCCTTTTATTTTATTTGAATGATAATTGTTTTATTTGTGAAATTATCATGATGATATGATATGTTGAGAAATTAATGTGATATGTTGGTGTGATATGTGATTGTACCATTTTTTGAATTTTGGTGTAAAATTGGATAAGAGGGAATTTTAGACATTTAATAATTAGTGATAAGTTAGAATTAGATGGAATTATATTTTTGTAAGAAAAATGATATTTGGGGGAGAAAATAGTTAGTAAGAGAAAGAAAAGGAAATAGAAAGAAAAAGAGAAGAAAGAAAGGAAGAGAAGAGAAAAAGAGGAAAAAGCTAGGTTTTAATCAAGATTGCTCCGCGTAGACGAAATAATCGGGTAAGGGTGATAAGCATTGTTATCTTGATATTGTGTATGATTATGTATGTGTTTGATTGGTTGGGTGTTGGTTTTGATGGAAGTTTAGAGAAGATGAATAGTTAGGGTTTTAGAGAAAATGTGAGAAATTAGTGGATTAATCGGTTAAAAATCATTGTAATCAAAGTATGATAGCTAGAATATGTTGTTGATCATGTTTGTAGAAGTATCTTGGAAGTTTGGATGAGTTTAGGTTGACTGTCCCGAAGATGAGAAATTTTGGAAATCGCAGTGGTCGTTCAGCGAGCTATCCCTCGCTCAGCGAAAGTTCCAGGGAAATTCTCACTCAGCGAGCGAGAGGGCGCTTAGTAAGCCTGTAAGTTTTTAGAAAATTGTGTTTTAATCTGTAGCTTTGGTTTCGGGTATCCGTTTTTAGTGTTCCTTATATCGATTCGAAGCTAGAAATGTGTAGAAACTAATGATGCTAAGAAATGTAATGTTTAGCCTACTTTCACCCGACTTTTCCGATAAAACATAAATGAGTTAATTATGGAATTGTGGGTTTGATGTGATGATGTGGCCATTTGGAAAATGAATACATTTCTTGAACTGAATGCAAATGTATGTTAATTGAATGAGTTGAGTGCATAATTATGTTGCGAATAATGTATGCATTTTCAAGAATGTCGTGTGTCATTTTGCATGTAAAGCATAATGTATGCATTCTTGTGTTGTGGGATTCTTTGTGAATCTGTTGTAGCATCGTGTGCTCATGTGGAGTGTGAGCGATGACTACAACACGATCGTGTGCCCATGTGGGATGTGAGCGATCGAATTGTGTGCCCGTGTGGGGTGTGAGCAATCCAGAAACATCGTGTACACGTGTGGGGTGTGAGCGATGGGTGATTTATTCACATTGATTGTGTGCCCATGTGGGGTGTGAGCAATCAGATTGTGTGCCCATGTGGGGTGTGAGCAATCCATAAAAATTGTGTGCCCATGTGGGGTGTGAGCAATGGGGAACATCGTGTGCCCGACGGGGAGTTACTTTAGGTAACAAGCGATGATTCCATTTGGTTCCTGAGTGAACCTGCTGAAATGTTGAGTCGGTACCGTATTGCATCTGCATAGATTCGTGTGTCGGTATCTATGAGTTGCATTTTATCATTCTAATTATGATATGCAGAAATAAACATGAATGTGCATATGTTTATTTGGAGTATTATGGAGATGATAGTATGTGTGATGAAACATACTTGTTTGTATATATGCATGTTTGATATATGTATATTGTTGCTCCCGAAGATTTGCATCCCGGTGCAGACGCGAACGGTCGGCGAAGAGAGAAAAGAAAATGAAGTGAATAGAGTCTCCAGCTTGGCATTTTTATCCCGAAGGAAAGGTAATGCTGCATAAACCTAGAAAAATATGGATAAGACGGTTGCGATCCAGAGAAACTGAGAAAGGGGGTTGGTTACAACTTGGGAAGGTATTAGCACCCAGATTGTCCGTCGTACTCGACGGGATCCAAGCTTACAAGATTGTGTTTAAAAGGGGTAGTGTATGTGCTATCTGTGTGTAAAAACTAAAAAGAGAATATACAGGTGTCAGTGCAAAAAGGTGAATTGCTCAGGAACTGAGGCTTTAGAAAAGAATGCTGGAAGAGGGGGGATGACAAAGAGACTTTTGTTCGATAATAGTTAAGTTATGCCTATGTATCCTCTCATGCAATGAGGAAGTCAGAACACCGTAGTTCGACTCAAAGAGACTGACAAATAAATTGACTGTGAACTGCTTACTTGCCTATGCTCAAGTGTATGACTCGTCTGGCTCGAGTGCTAACTGTCTTGCATTAGACGGAAGAAGCGATTTCTCGTTTATAGAATGAGTGTGATGAGAAAAGAATCTCGGAGGAGACGATTATTGTTTGTTTTTGTGTTTTCAGTTTTTTATGTTTTTTGGTGTTTTGCATAGGGTAATGAGCTTAAGCCTAAATCAAGGGTTTGTAAACTCATTATATCCTCCCTGATTAGGGATAATGAGCCTACTTAAGCATGAGATAAGCATCTCAACTTAATTACCATGATGATGTAGGATTAAGATCATTAACCTACTTGTGATTATTAAAATGTTTTTGGGTTTTTGTGTTTAGTGTTAAGTAATGAGTTTAATCTCTGATCACAGATTAGTGAACTCATTACACCATCCTAATAGAACGATAATAAAGGAGAACACTTAAGCTGAGGAAGATACCTCAATTTAATCCATGGTTAGGGATTAAATTCATTAGATAACAAGCCTTTACTAAGTGGATTTTAATTAAGGGATGAAATTAAGAAATGGATTTTAAGTTTGTAAGACAACTTGAGGAGGACTTGTCTATTAAACACTAGGGTTAGTCCCTCTTAACCATAAGGAAGAGATAGAACCCTAATGTAAGGCCCAATTTACAAGATAAAGTCTTGGTGATTATTAATGTGATTTGACTAAGAGGTTTAAACAAATTAAAGGTTTAACACTTAGGATTAAAGTTATACACTCTATCCTAAGAGAATGATGCAAGCATAACCCTAATTCCAAAGTCCTAAAACTTTAAGAGTTTAGTCTCTGATTATTGAGATGAAAAGAGAGACTCAAGGAGACTCAAAGGTAAAAAGACTAAGGGGGACTATACACAACCCTAAAAGTTATCATGCTTGGATATCCTATGGTTTGTTAGGCTTAAGAGAAAATATCTTCAAGGCCACCAATGGAAGAAAGTAGATGAAAAGAGGAGGAAGCAAAAGAATAAGTTACTTACTTCCTAAGAAGATAAGTAACTTAAAGGAATAAGGTGATAAATATGCAACATAAGTGAATTAAATTCACTTCAAAGACATACAAAATGCATATGAAAGGGATAGGAATAAGTGAAAGGTGAAGGCAAATCCACCTCCCACAATAACTTACCAAGAGCTCCTGAAAAGTTAGTATGAATGCATAAGACATAAAGCATGAAGAAATGAATTGAAATGAGATGAAATGACAAAAGTCAGAAGTGATTATGCAATGCAAATGGCATATGAGATGATACTGTCATACCCCAAATTTGTCCTACCCGCACCTTTTATTTCACCGTTTCATCATTTTTTTAGAAATTCAAAAAAATACGTACCATTTCATTTTTTGTCTGATACTATAAAAATTCAAAAAATATGTTCTGTTTCCTTTTATTCGAAAAATTAAAAAAAGGAGCATTCTTTTCTTATTTCAAACTTTATTCTGTTCTTTGTTATTTTAGGCATTACAAAAAGTCTAACAAAAAAATTCCACTTATATTTTAATTTCTCTTTCCATTATTCTATTTAAAAAATCATTCTAATTTTATTTCAAAGTCCATTATCATTAACTTTTTATTATTATTATTATTATTATTATTATTATTATACTTTAGTATTAGATTTTCTATTTTATTATTCTCATTTTTATAATCATCATTCGGTATTACTATTATTGTTAATCATTAATCTCTTTTTCTTATTCTCATTAGTGCTGTTATTATATTTTATTGTTATTATTATGCTTATTATCTTTATGCTTTTTATTATTATTTTTCGTTCTAAAAGAAACAACTTGCATAGCCAGCTCATAACAATTCCTCCACAAACATTCTGTCATTTTCACCCAGCTTTCCCACTACTAACCAATTCTCCTCACCCCAATTCAAGCCTTCCCACAACACATCATTACAACAGAAAAATCACCAACGCATTTCACAAACACAGCCTGTAATTCAACTTCATCCTTATCCAATTCTTTCCCCAAATCTTCCTATTTTATCCCTTTTCCACTCTCTATAAAAACAGTTTTTCTCACATTCTTCTCCAAGCTTGGATAGCCATAAGTTTACCCTGTAGAAATCAAAAAATTCAAGCTTCAAAAATTCACAGAAACTTCAAAACACTTTCATATATCATTCTTACATCTATATCTCACAAACCTTCAAACTACTATTCTCACAAAAATAACTTTAAAATTCTGCAATTCTTTTTTTTCCCCACAAACCATAACTCAAACATACCTTCAGAATCCATTCCAAACCACAAAAAAACCAGAAAATTGAATCATGAAATCTGAGAGGAAAATACAAGAAACCAAATCCGAGTGAGACTTCCGTGAGAAACCCGAAATCCACCTTCAACAAATCAGCATCATCAAAACCAAAAACTGCTTAACTCAAAAGACCCTTCACCGGCCAAACCTTCTCCGTGAACAGCACCAACCACCGTCTTCAAACCCGTTCACCGCCGACAAAGCGTCTCGAAACCACAAACAGAGACCGCCGTGCACACCACAGACGCCGCGCGAACGCGGACGCGAGAGACACCAAACGAAATCCGAAACCACCGCAGCTGAACTCAAAATCACCAAAAACCAGCACCAAAATCAAACCGTAACATCACCATAACCCAAAACCACCGCTATCTTAGCCGCGACACCCCCTTCAATACACCGCGAGCTCATTGTTGACACACCCAAACACCACCCAAACAAACTGCCGTCGCACAGATCCGCACAACCTCCAACCCGCGACGAAACAACAAATCCACCTGAACACATCCGCCGTGAAACGAGAACGAGAAAGAGACCGGCGAGTGCGATTCCGAGACGTCAGAGAGAGATGAAATCGTGAGTGAAGGATGGAAACTCAAACAGACGCACAACAGCCGAGACGAACCGGAGAGAAGACGCAAGCCACCACGAACTGGATCCAAGCCCTATAAGACCGTCGGCGCCGATTGTGCAGAAGGGGTAGGTCTCTCTCTTTTGTCCTGTTAATGTTTGGAAAGATTGAGAAGTTATTTTCGTTGCTTTTTTATTTATTTCCACTGACATAGTCTTTTTCTTTCTTATTTTTATTATGTTAATTCATTTGTTTACTTTATTATTTTATTTTTTTTTAGATACTGATTTTATTTGCCATGAAAGAGAGATGGAATCCTTGTTATTTGTTTTTTTAAGAGGCCTATGTTCATACTACTATCCGAATCATGATTGATCGGTAACCCACCCATTGCCTTGTTTTTTCTTTGTTATAAAATTTCATTGCTGATTGATGGGCTTTTAGCCCATGTGTCCAACAATTTTTTACCCTCCTGATTATATTTGTAATATGTGTCTTTTGTATTTTTACTCATTTTGTATTATATCTTAATAATGCTATTTATTTTTGTTTTGTTTATTGGTTCATTTCGATTCTCATGACATATTTTTCTAAATTCCTTATTTCTTTATTAGTAGCCAAGTTATAACCTTTTTATAATAAGATTCAGATAATCTCGCCATTTAATTTTTAGTTTGTTTTAATTTGTTAGGGGCCAATGATATAACTAACGGCCGATTTTTCGCCCGATCTAAATCGGTGATCTTCGGTCAATATGAGGCCCTCCTTGTAATTATTTTTTCATTTTATTATTCCGACAAACCAACATTGTATTTTAATTTAATTCATTTTATTATCCTTCATATTATTTAATTCATTTATTATTTATATCCATTATTTTATTTTCTTTATTTTTTCTAACAATTCAATTCATTTAATTTATTTAATTATTCAATTTAATTTAATTCTAGCAAATTCAATTTATTCAATTCATTTTCGCATAAAAAAAATTACGATTCGACTCCTTATAGAATGGTTCCCATTTTGAACCGATTCTAAGGAAGTAAACGAACAAAATTCCGTCGCGTCCCAAAAAGGTCCAACGCCTTCGAATAGTTGCGCTCGAAAAAGGTCCAACGCCTTCAAATAGTTGCGTCCCGATCGAATAGGCCGAACGCCTTCGAACAGTTCAAAAACACACTGCACACACGCTTCCTCTTGGGCAAATTACAATGATACCCTTTATTTCTCGCAATCCCCTGTATTTATTTTGTACCCCTCTCCCTTTACTTTGTACGCAATTTACTTTCCGTATTTATTTCCGAATCCTTGGTCCAACGCCAAGCGATCTCACTTGCACACTTGCACTTTATTTTTCAGTTATTTTCGTTTATTAGGATCCACTCCACCTTTGCGAGCCGAGCAATTCGTGCCTCGCTAACAAAACCATAAAAATAACCTCCATTTGCATGCACCCTCTAAACCTCAAAAAACCAAAATGTTTAGACTAGATCCAAACCCTTGATCCAACGTCAAGCGGCTTTAGGAAATAAAAACATTCTAATAATACGAGAAGATTTGTACGCCACGAGCCTTAAGCGGTAGAAAGGGGGATAACGAGCTTTCGTTACTCGCTCCGATTATTTCGACGCAGGACACTCGTCTTGTTGGGCGAGATAAACTATCCATAGTCTTTAGTGCACTTCAACTCCTAAACCCTTTCATCGAAGAAAGGTAATAAAATCGAACATCCATTACCCTTAGTAGGCCGAACTACGAGGCTCTGACTTTCCCATTGCACACGGGAGTACGTAGGCACGAGGATCTCAATCCTTGCCGAGCACCTAGGTTCAATCTAACTTATAATTCAACTCATTTCCCTCTAGCAAGCAATTCGTTTAAGCATAGACATCCTTTCACGCACGTTAACTTAGATGGTTCCCATCGAGTACGATGGATGTAGGGGGTGCTAATACCTTCCCCCTGCATAACCGACTCCCGAACCCATGCAATGGTTCCGTTGACCTTTGTCCTCATCCTTTTCCTCCCGGGTTGTATCTATATCTTCCCTTTCCCTCTTCGGGAATAAATAGAATTAGGTGGCGACTCTTCGGTCCGTCCAGCGCGCGGCTCCGTCCTTTCGGATCGCGTGAGGTCGTATTTTTCGGGGTACGACAGATACAATATCATACAATGTGCATATGAAAGATCATACAAAGATGGGATGTCATGAATGCATGCTTGGAAGCTTGGAAACACATGATTGTTTATGAATGAAATGAGTGCAACATATGGCAAATGAATGAAGAAATGATCAAGCAAGGTTCTAACATGTCCTAAGATGTCTAATATGACATATGAATGCTTGAGATGTCATGGCAAGTTCATTTGATGATGATTATGCAAGGTGAATGCAAATGAACATGAGAAATTAGGGTTTAATGAACATGTGAGATGCAAATGAGCAAAACAGAAGCATGCAATATGATAAAAATATGAAATTAAGCTCAAACTAACCCCAATCTCATATTTGGTCACACCCCAAAGGAGAAGGTCAGAAGCTATTCCTATTGAAAGTTATGATTTTCCTAAGTTTGCTAGGGTTTTTGGGTTATTCAAAAGGGAAAATGCAAATCAATTTGAAAATGCAAGATAAATTCATGATTAAAATATCCTAGAAATTACATGTAATATGTGAAACAATGCAAAACTAATCAAGTTCAAACTCTTCTTGGTTAGGCAGAAATGATTTTTCAAAGTTAGGGTTAAAAAATTGTGATTTTAATGAACCCTAATTCAAAGAAAATTGGGCAACTATGATCAAACCTAAGAAGAAATTTGTATGAAGAGTTTGAAATTTTTTCTAAATGTGTTTGAATGGTTCATGATTTTTTTGGTGATTTTTAGAAACTTAATGCATTTTTAATTAATTAAAATACTTTAATTAAATAAAAATAACATTTAAATATTTTAAATATACTTTTTATATGCAAAAAATAAAATAAAAATCATTTACAGGTTGAGAAAAATATTTAAAACTGAAATGCAAAGTTTCATATTTTTGTGATGAGTTTTACTATTTTAAATAAAATGAGAAAAATAAATGAAAAGAAAATGAATTAAAAATGAAATAAATGAAAGTAATCTGATCCAATGGCCAGGATTCAAACTGGGGAGATGGGTGTTGACTACACGCGTGTTTCAAGGGTCCATATCAAATCTGGCTAGTTAATAAAGTTATATATTAATTAATCAGGATTAAAATTAATGGGCTAATCTGAACCGTACGAGGCCTAACCCTAATCAACATCCAATGGTCATCTTCTCCGGCCAACCTCTCATGCTATCTCTCTCAATACGCCATGAAAATGCATCAAACCTTCCAGATTCACTCAACTAAACATCCTAAACAAGAATCCAACAACAAAATCCATTTATTTTTCATGAATCAAGAGAAACGAACCAGAACATTTTCACGGGAAAAATTTCAGAAAGCTATGAAATACTCAAAACTCAACCATTTTCAATTCTAAACATATCAGAGTGATTAGTTAAACATGTAGAATCATTTAGGAACTTAAAACAAGAGTTCTGGAAAAATTGTTCTTCATGATACCTGAGATAAAGCTTTGCAGTTTTGAGCTTTCTGGCCTCCTACCTTGCGCAAACCAACTCCAATGGACCCCCTGAGGATGTTGTGATGCTTAGAACAAGTTTTTAATGGCTGGTTTATGAGTTTCAGTTCTGAGTATGCAGAAATCGTGTTTTGGTTTGAGCTGGTTTCAGACCATGGTGAGGGGTGGGAAATGATCCTTAGGTTGTGTGTGGTTGAATGGTGAAAGAAATTTGGAGTTTTAGTGGCTAGGCAGTGAGATTCGAAGACTTGAAGTTTTTGCAAGTTTTTGGCAATCTGAGCTTAGGGTTGCATTCAGGCTTGTGTGTCTTGTGTAATAAAGTCCATGATGTTAGTATAGGCCAATGGGATTGATCAGAAAGTTGTTGTGGCACAGGCTGATTGGTATGGGAGGTTTTTGCAAAAATTCAAGATTATGTACTATGAGGTATGGGCACAGGTCAGAGCTGGCTTGGGGGCTTGTCCTATCACGTGTTTTGCAAATTTCCCTCTTTGAAATTTCTTGGATCACAAGCCATGAAAACCTTAGGTCCAATGCCCAATTATGATCAAGGCAAGTTGTGTGATGTTGTAATGATGTTTAGAAGTTAATTAGAGGTCATGAAAGTTCTTAGAACTTGAATTTGCAAAAATCCCTCTTTGGCATGAAACTTGAAATTATGTGATTTTTGCCAACTTTGAAAGGTCATATCTTGAGTTCTATGATGAATCAGGACATGTTCTTGTACTTTTTGAAAAGGTAAAGACCTAATCTACAACTTTCATGCCCAAGAATTTTTCATTTGAAGCATTTTTGGTCATGAAAGAGGAGGTTGAAAATCATTCCCAAAATGGAAAGTTTGCATTTCAAGTCATTTCCAAAAATGGCAAGTTTGCAATTGGCTCAAAATTCTTCAATATTGTGAACTTCCAACCACTTCTAAGATCAAATAAAGATCATTGAACTTAAATTTAATGAAAATGACCCTTTGGTTCCATTGCTGGGGGCCTTAGATGCCCTGATTTTGACTTAACTTGCTCAAGAAGTTACCCAATGATCAGATGACTTCCACAATGAATTTCTTCATAAAACTTGGTACACATGATCCTTATAACATATTAATAACATTAGAAACAAGAATGACCAAAAAAATTGGAGTTAAGGCCTCTGAAACCAAAACCCTAAGTTTGGTCATCTGTGTAGTGAAAACCCTAGCTCTGCTTCCATGCCTTTGCTAATCTTGTGATCCCTTGACTTTCATGAACTTTGGGGAGAATAATATGATCATATAACACACATGGACACCTTGTAAATCTTTAAGACCTTTGGGATGGCTCAGATTGATTCTTGGATTTCTCAGATCACAAACCCTAGATGCAGATGAAATTGAACTATGCAGAGAAGCAAACATGCAATATGAGATGTAATGCTTATGTTAAAAAAATGAAAGATCACAAGCCATGGCGTGATAAATAGTGAGGGAAAATTTGGGGTGTTTACAGCTACCCCTATTCAAGCACGAGTTAGCTGTGCAGGATGTAAGCGCCTGGCTTAACAAACAAACAAGATAACTTGTGGTTGAATACCAAAGACAGTCCAAAATTTGCACTTGCTGGTAATAAGAAGAAAATGGATATAAATTGTAAAAGGTAGTATAGTATGATTGTAAAATGAAGGTGATAGAGGACGACTACTGGGGATAAAGTGGTAGGTAAATCAATAACGGGGACGGCCGACAAGTTGGGGAGATAAAGAGATCATGATGGGGACGACCATCGGGTAAGGAAATAAAATTCTCTGGGGATCTAGATAAGCATAGATGGGGACGGCCATCCAGCTTGGAAAGTAAAGTAAACAACGATGGGGATGGCCATTAGGTTAAAGAATAAATGAAATGATAATGAGGGACGGTCATCAAAGGTGAAGGACGATCACATAGAAGGGAACGACTGCTCTTTATCTCGACATAGGACGAATGTCGGATAGAAAAGGTCAACGATGGGGACGGCCATTAGATAAGCATGATGAAGGACGATCATCAAGAAGTGAAGGACAATCACCTAGCAGGGTACGACTGCTCTCGGGGTTTATCACGACATATGACGAATGTCGGATAACAAGATCAACAATGGAGACGACCATCAGATAAATGATGAGGGACGGAAATCAAAAGGTGAAGGACGATCACCTAGCAGGGGATGGTTGCTAAAAATTTCACGACAAAGGATGAATGTCGGATAGAAGGTTCCAATAATGGAGATTCCGCTAGGGAAAGGATGAGGGACGGTCATCCAAAGGTGAAGGACGATCACCTGGCAGGGAACGACTGCCAAAAGTATCACGACATAGGACGAATGTCGGATAGAAGAAGGTTGTTTTGTTGGCGACTTACTGGGGAATGGTAAACACAGACGAGTGCTTACGTTTTCAAAGTTAAAGGATATAAGTGTTTGATAGTGTGTATAGATTAAAGATGCGGACGAGCATCCTTTGGCAAACGTTGACGTGTGTTCAAAGATGATGATACAGACGAGTATCAACCGGTTAAGCAAAGAACACAGACGAGTGTCGAATCTGCTGAGGAATGATATATACAAGATACGGACGAGTATCAAAGGAACCTTGTATTGGTATGCACAAGTATTGATTTGTTGGTAAGGTATGAGCAAGACACGGACGAGTGTCGAAAGATTGGGTAAGGGACACAAACGAGTGTTTGGCTTGCTGGGAAAGTATGACACGGACGAGTGCCAAAAGGGATATGTACAAGCTGTGAACAAATATTTGTATTTGAGAGTGCAGAAGGTATTCTGGCGACCTGCGGGGATTAAGATGACACGGACGAGTGTCGAAAAGATCATGTATAAATATAAACAAGTATTTGTATTTCGAGAATGCAAAGGGGGTGCTTTGGCTTTTATCTGCAGGGGATATGAGTTTTGTATATTGTGGTGATGGAATATTGATGGTATTTGTAGGTGACTAGCTCGGACCTGGCTTGTGATCATGCAAATGTTTGATTTTTGCTGTAATGCTCCGTATTAGACAGAACACTACGCTTATTTCGGTGATTATGATGCGAATGCCATGATTATGCAAATGAGAAACTGATTCCGGACTCGGATCCTGCAGGGATAAGGATCTCTGGCTGATCTGTTTGGAGGGATAACCCAGCTGGGGGGAAAGAGATCATTGATGGCTCTGTCCGGAGGGATAATTCTGCTTGGGGAATAGATCAATGGTAGATCTATCCGGAGGGAGAACTCCTTAATGAGGAAGTTTTAGCAACTCAGCTGGGGATGGGTTTCGGGTATTGCTCTTCCGGGGAGGCAACTTTGTGGGGAATCAGTTCCACCAACTTTGCTGAGGATGAGAGAGATCTAGCATCTCTGGTGGGGAATAGAAGGTTCTTTGACCACCTTGCTGTGAAAGAGTTGTCAGGCATCGCTCGGGAGATCCTGCTTGGGGAGGAGATAACTTCTGGGAAGTAGTACGTTGGGGATCCATTGCTTGACATGCCCCATGTTGTGAAGGATTGTCTGTCCTGATTGCCTGTAACCTGTTAAGACAAAGGAAAACGCACAAGTGTTCTGAGGTATCCTTAACCGGATTCCGTCATAGGAGTTAGATTTTTCCTGAAAGTAATATATTTCTTGCAAGCATCTTATAAAAATGGCTCATATGTTTTATGCAAGTGTTGTACTATGAACATTGTACATTTTGCAAACGAAACAAAAATGTACAAAACAAATTGTGACTGGAAACTCTTATTTTATTAATTTGGGTGCCCTGAATTGGCAAGTACAGTTAAAGAAGTGAATCCCCTGGAAGGAGGAGATTGCTGTAAATTGAGAAAATAAAATTATTGGCAATGTTGACGACGACGCTCCAGTGAGCTTCCTTTGCTATGACCTGTATGACCTTAACGTTCTTCCAATCTTGCTTTCTGAAGAAGGATGATTCTGACCGACGCTTTGTCCTTTCGAAGCTTGCCACGTTGTGAGTGATACAGACGAATTCAGAATGCAGTTGTTCGCTTATTCCTTGATTTTGCGTGGATCGCCCTTTCGGGTTTTCAATCCACCGGGATACCCATTTTTGCCTGAGCTGTCCAATGCAGCTTTTCAACTCAGCGGGTATACATTTTTTGTTTTTCCCTTATTTTTGCCCGAGTCTTTTATTCTATTTTTGACTCGCCGGGATGCCCTATTTTTTCCTGGACTTACATTCTGTTTTTATGTCCAGTGGGTCATTTTTATGCGAAGTATTTTTTAACTGCATCTGAATTCACAGGAGACGGGAAGTCTTCACCATCCATGGTCGCGAGCATCAGTGCCCCACCTGAGAAGACTTTGGTTATGACATAGGGACCTTCATAGTTTGGTGTCCACTTGCCCCTGTGGTCTGTATGAGGAGGAAGGATTCTCTTCAGAACAAGTTCTCCCACTTGGTATTCCCGAGGTCTGACTTTCTGTTCGAAGGCTTTCTTCATTCTCTTCTGATATAACTTCCCACGGTAGATGGCAGCTAATCTTTTCTCTTCGATCAAATTCAGTTGATTATACCGAGACCGGACCCATTCTGCTTCATCCAGCTTCACATCCATAATTACCCGTAAGGAGGGTAGCTCAACTTCAACAGGTAGGACATCTTCCATACCGTACACAAGCTGATAAGGTGTTGCCCCAGTGGACGTTCTGATTGAGGTTTGGTACCCATGCAAAGCAAATGGTAGCATTTCATGCCAGTCTTTATAAGTAACCACCATCTTCTGCACAATCTTCTTGATGTTTTTGTTGGCTGCCTCAACAACGCCGTTCATCTTTGGCCTGTAAGGAGAAGAGTTGTGATGTTGGATTTTGAAGTCCCGACACAGTTCTGCCATCATTTTGTTGTTCAAATTGGAATCATTGTCAGTAATGATTCGCTCGGGAACTCCATAACGACAGATGATGTCTCTTTTCATAAATCTGGCTACCACTTGTCTGGTGACATTTGCATACGAAGCTGCTTCAACCCATTTGGTGAAGTAATCAATGGCTACCAGGATGAATCTGTGACCATTTGAAGCATTCGGTTCAATCTTTCCAATCATGTCAATGCCCCACATGGCAAAGGGCAAATGTGAAGACATTACGTTCAAAGGATTTGGAGGCACATGCACTTTATCTGCGTAGATCTGGCACTTGTGGCACTTTCTGGCATAGGCACAACAGTCTGCATCCATTGTGATCTAGTAGTAACCTGATCTTAACAATTTCTTTACCATTGCATGTCCCCTGGCATGGGTACCGAAAGAACCTTCATTCACCTCGTGCATCAGTAGGTCTGCTTCCTTCTTGTCAACACATCTGAGCAGAACCATGTCGAAGTTTCGCTTGTATAATGAACCATCAGCATTGAGGAAGAAACTGCAATCCAACCTTCTTAATGTCTTCTTATCATTAGATGATGCCCCAGGTGGGTACGTCTGATACTCTAAGAAGCATTTGATGTCATGGAACCAAGGCTTATCATCACTAGCAATGTCCACGGAGAATACATATGATGGTCTGTCTAGTCTGGATACAAAAATCCGAGGCACATAATTGGCAGTTTGAACTTTGATCATGGAGGAAATGGTAGCTAAAGCGTCTGCAAACTGATTCTCATCTCGAGGGATGTATTCAATCTTGACTGTTGTGAGAAAAGTCAACAAACTCCTCGTATAGTCACGGTATGGAATCAGATGCTCCTGATGAGTGTACCATTTGTCGTTGGTCTGGTTGATTACCAAACCTGAACCTCCGAATACATTCAAGGTTTTGATCCTGAGGTCAATGGCTTCCTCAAGACCCATGATACAAGCTTCGTATTCAGCTTCGTTGTTAGTGCAGGCAAAGGTGATTTTTGCCGAGAAAGGCATATGAACTCCTTTAGGTGTAATGAGAATTGCACCAATCCCACGACCATTCATATTGATAGTACCGTCAAACATCATAGTCCATTCTTCTTCTGGGTCAGGCCCTTCAGTCTGAACTGGCTCTTCACAATCTTTTGCTTTTAAGTACATGATGTCTTCATCAGGGAAGTCAAATCTCATGGGTTGGTAATCATCAATGGGTTTCTCAGCCAGATAGTCAGACAATACACTGCCATTGATGGCTTTTTGAGAGGTGTACTGAATGTCATACTCTGTTAGAATCATTTGCCATCTTGCAACCCTTCCGGTAAGTGTTGGCTTCTCAAATATGTACTTGACGGGATCCATTTTTGAGATCAACAAGGTAGTGTGAGTCAGCATATACTGTCTTAGTCGGCGAGCAGTCTACGCTAAAACACTACAAGTTTTCTCGAGCAGTGAATAACGTTGTTCACAGTCGGTAAACTTTTTGCTTAGGTAGTATATTGCATACTCTTTTCGACCAGACTCGTCATGCTGGCCCAGCACACACCCCATTGATCCTTCAAATACTGTCAGGTACATTATTAGAGGTCTTCCTTCAATTGGAGGCATTAGAATTAGAGGTTCTTGTAGGTACTCCTTGATCTTGTCAAAAGCTTTCTGAAAATCGTCGTTCCACCTGACTGTTTGTTCCTTTCTTAACAACTTGAACAGGGGTTCACAGGTTGCAGTGAGGTGAGATATGAACCTTGATATGTAATTCAATCTACCTAAGAACCCCCGAACTTCTTTTTCAGTCCTAGGTGCAGGCATTTCCTGAATGGCTTTGACTTTTTCGGGATCAACCTCAATTCCTTTTTCACTTACAATAAATCCCAACAGCTTACCGGAACGTACCCCGAATGTGCATTTGTTGGGGTTCAACTTCAGTTGATACTTCCTCAGATGCTTAAACAACTTCAGCAGATTCACCAGATGATCTTCTTTAGTAAGGGACTTGGCAATCATGTCATCCATGTAACATTCAATTTCTTTGTGGATCATATCATGGAATAACGTTACCATATCCCGTTGATAAGTGGCACCGACATTCTTTAGTCCAAATGGAATTACCTTGCAAAAAAATGTGCCCCAAGGTGTGATGAAGGTTGTTTTTTCCATGTCTTTGGGAGACATCTTGATCTGATTATACCTAGAAAATCCATCCATGAAAGAAAATACCGAGAACTGAGTTGTGTTGTCGACCAATACATCAATGTGAGGTAATGGGAAATCATCCTTCAGGCTAGCTCTGTTCAGATCCCGGTAATCCACACACATACGCACCTTGCCATCCTTCTTAGGCACGGGTACAATGTTAGCAACCCACGGCGGGTAACTGGTTAGAGCAAGGAAACCGGCGTCCCACTGCTTTTGTACTTCTTCTTTAATCTTCATGGCCATATCTAGGCGAGTGCGGCGTAACTTCTGTTTAACCAGAGGACATTCCTCTTTCAATGGTAGCATGTGCATGACAATATCTGTATCTAGACCTGGCATGTTTTGATAGGACCAAGCAAAGACGTCGACGTATTCCCGAAGCATACTGATAAGCTGTTCTTTTACTAGAGCTTGCAGACTAGCCCCAATTTTTACTTCTTTCAAATCTTCCTCGGTACCAAGATTAACAGTTTCAATTTCCTCCTGATGAGGAGTAATCACTTTCTCTTCTTGCCTCAACAACCTGGCTAACTCTTCAGGCAACTCATAGTCTTCCTCAACCCCTTCATTTGCTTGATTAATTGGATTGTCGAAGTCATACAAGGTCATAGCAGTGCTGTTGTCGGTGCATTCTGGAGGATTATTTCTGCAAGGGTTGAGATTTGTTCTTTTTAGTGATTAATTTTAATCTTGTTTAGAAAAAGTGTGAATGAAGTTATTATTTTGAAAACATTTCCATTTTATTGTTTTGTGCGAAAAATAACAAAAATGAAAAGACAGTGAGCGAAAGAGAAAATTGTTTGCAAAAGATGTCCAATATTCATTGATATTCCATTTGCACAAAATACAAATATGGCCATATTACAAAATGAGTCCTGACAGCTTGGACAAGATGCAGGACTTGATGCATGCTAAAAAAAGCAGGAAATAATAATTACTCTGCAGGAGTAACGCTTATAATTTCCTGGGAAGACCAGTTAAGGACTTGTTGACCCGGGATCCTTGGACGAATCTAGCACTCCAGGTTGAGGTCGATTTCTGCCTCGTCTTCCACGTTATTGACAACATCTGGGGTGAGCATCCCCCCCACTTATGAACTTGGGCTTCTTAGCAGCCTCTGCTTGATCTTGTCGGAATGGTTTGTAACCCAAACCGAATCTGTCATCCTTCTTCTCCACTGGTAGCAGCATGCCCCAACCTTGGACATTTCCATCTTCAACAACCTTCCGAGCTTGTAGGTAGGAGACAATTCAAGTACCCATCCTATCCTCCTGGGATGCAGCAAATACTTTCGTTGTCGCCTCGTTGACGTTCAGTGCTTCGAAATCTTGGCTCATGGTCTTGTGGATTTCACCATCCATCTCACTGTATTTGTAGCTTGCCAGATGGCTAACAAAAATATCCTCTTCACCACAGATTGTGATAATTTGCCCTTCCCACTCATATTTCAATTTTTGGTGAAGGGTCAACAACTTGAGGAGGACTTGTCCATTAAACACTAGGGTTAGTCCCTCTTAACCATAAGGAAGAGATAGAAGCCTAATGTCTTGGTGATTATTAATGTGATTTGACTAAGAGGTTTAAACAAATTAAAGGTTTAACACTTAGGATTAAAGTTATACACTCCATCCTAAGAGAAGGATGCAGGCATAACCCTAATTCCAAAGTCCTAAAACTTTAAGAGTTTAGTCTTTGATTATTGAGATGAGAAGAGAGACTCAAGGAGAATCAAAGGTAAAAAGACTAAGGGGGACTATAAACAACCCTAAAATTTATCATGCTTGGATATCTTATGGTTTGTTAGGCTTAGGAGAAAAGATCTTCAAGGCCACCAATGGAAGAAAGTAGATGAAAAGAGGAGTAAGTAGAAGAATAAGTTACTTACTTCCTAAGAAGATAAGTAACTTAAAGGAAGAAGGTGAGAAAGATGGAACATAAGTGAATTAAATTCACTTCAAAGACATAAAAAATGCATATGAAAGGGATAAGAATAAGTGAAAGGTGAAGGCAAATCCACCTCCCACAATAACTTACCAAGAGCTCCTGAAAAGTTAGTATGAATGCATAAGACATAAAGCATGAAGAAATGAATTGAAATGACCAAAGTCAGAAGTGATTATGCAATGCAAAAGGCATATGAAATGATGCAATATCATACAATGTGCATATGAAAGATCATACAAAGATGGGATGTCATGAAAGCATGCTTGGAAGCTTGGAAACACATGATTGTTTATGAAATAAAATGAATGCAACATATGGAAAATGAATGAAGAAATGATCAAGCAAGGTTCTAACATGTCCTAAGATGTCTAAGATGACATATGAATGCTTGAGATGTCATGGCAAGTTCATGTGATGATGATTATGCAAGGTGAATGCAAATGAACATGAGAAAGTAGGGTTTTATGAACACGTGAGATGCAAATGAGCAAAACAGAAGCATGAAATATGATAAAAATATGTAATCAAGCTCAAACAAACCCCAATCCCATATTAGGTCACACCCAAAGGAGAAGGTCAGAAGCTATTCCTATTGAAAGTTATGATTTTCCTAAGTTTGCTAGGGTTTTTGGGTTATTCAAAAGGGAAAATGCAAATCAATTTGAAAATTCAAGATAAATTCATGAGGAAAATATCCTAGAAATTACATGAAATATGTGAAACAATGCAAAAAGAATCAAGTTCAAAATATTATTGGTTAGGCAGAAATGATTTTTCAAAGTTAGGGTTAAAAAATTGTGATTTTAATGAACCCTAATTCAAAGAAAATTGGGCAACTATGATCAAACCTAAAAGGAAATTTGTATGAAGAGTTTGAAAATGTTTCTAAATGTGTTTGAATGGTTCATGATTTTTTAGGTGATTTTTAGAAACCTAAATGCATTTTTAATTAATTAAAATACTTTCATTAATTAAAAATAACATTTAAATATTTTAAAAATAATTTTTATATGCAAAAAATAAAATAAAAATCATTTTCAGGTTGAGAAAAATATTTAAAACAGAAATACAAAGTTTCATATTTTTGTGATGAGTTTTACTATTTTAAATAAAATGAGCAAAATAAATGAAAAGAAAATGAATTAAAAATGAAATAAATGAAAGTAATCTGATCCAGTGGCCAAGATTCAAACTGGGGAGATGGGTGTTTACTGCGTGTGCATTTCAAGGGTCCAAATCAAATATGGCTAATTAATTAAGTTTTATATTAATTAATCAGGATTAAAATTAATGGGCTAATTTGAACCGTACGAGGCCTAACCCTAATCAACATCCAATGGTCAGGAACGAAACTGGGGAATTAAACAGGGATTATCCCTAATTATTTTCAGGTGACCAGAGGTAAGCTCCAATCATCTTCTCCGGCCAACCTCTCATGCTATCTCTCTCAATACGCCATGAAAACGCATCAAACCATCCAGATTCACTCAACTAAACATCCTAAACAAAAATCCAACAACAAAATCCATTTATTTTTCATGAATCAAGAGAAACGAACAAGAACATTTTCACGGGCAAAATTTCAGAAAGCTATGAAATACTCAAAACTCAACCATTTTCAATTCTAAACACATATCAGAGTGATCAACTAAACATGTAGAATCATTTAGGAACTTAAAACAAGAGTTCTGGAAAAATTGTTATTCATGATATCTGAGATGATGCTTTGCAGTTTTGAGCTTTCTGGCCTCTTCCCTTGCGCAAACCAACTTCAATGGACCCCCTGAGCATGTTGTGATGCTTAGAACAAGTTTTTAATGGCTGGTTTATGAGTTTCAGTTCTGAGAATGCAGAAATCGTGTTTTGGTTTGAGCTAGTTTCAGGCCATGGTGAGGGGTGGGAAATGATCATTAGGTTGTGTGTGGTTGAATGGTGAAATAAATTTGGAGTTTTAGTGGCTAGGCAGTGAGATTCGAACACTTGAAGTTTTTGCAAGTTTTTGGCAATCTGGGCTTAGGGTTGCATTCAGGTTTGTGTGTCTTGTGTAATAAAGTCCATGATGTTAGTATAGGCCAATGGGATTGATCAGAAAGTTGTTGTGGCACAGGCTGATTGGTAGGGAGGTTTTTGCAAAAATTCAAGATTATGTACTATGAGGTATGGGCACAGGTCAGAGCTGGCTTGGGGGCTTGTCCTGCCTCAGCTTGCATCAAGGATGGCTATGGGATTGGATTTGAGGATCTGGATGGCATGATACAAGAGTTATCATGTGTTTTGCAAATTTCCTTCTTTGAAATTTCTTGGATCACAAGCCATGAAAACCTTAGGTCCAATGCCCAATTCTGATCAAGGAAAGTTGTGTGATGTTGTAATGATGTTTAGAAGTTAATTAGAGGTCCTGAAAGTTCTTAGAACTTGAATTTGCAAAAATCCCTCTTTGGCATGAAACTTGAAATTATGTGATTTTTGCCAACTTTGAAAGGCCATATCTTGAGTTCTATGATGAATCAAGACATGTTCTTGTACTTTTTGAAAAGGGAAAGACCTAATCTACAACTTTCATGCCCAATAATTTTTCATTTGAAGCAGTTTTGGTCATGAAAGAGGAGGTTGAAAATCTTTCCCAAAATGGAAAGTTTGCATTTCAAGTCATTTCCAAAAATGGCAAGTTTGCAATTGGCTCAAAATTCTTCAATATTGTGAACTTCCAACCACTTCTAAGATCAAATAAAGATCATTGAACTTCAATTTGATGAAAATGACCCTTTGGTTCCATTGCTGGGGGCCTTAGATGCCCTGATTTTGACTTAACTTGCTCAAGAAGTTACCCAATGATTAGATGACTTCCACAATAATTTCTTCATAAAACTTGGTACACATGATCCTTATAAAATATTAATAACATTAGAAATAAGAATGACCAAAAAATTTGGAGTTAAGGCCTCTGAAACCAAAACCCTAAGTTTGGTCATCTGTGCAGTGAAAACCCTAGCTCTGCTTCCATGCCTTTGCTAATCTTGTGATCCCTTGACTTTCATGAACTTTGGGGAGAATAATATGATCATATAACTCACATGGACCCCTTGTAAATCTTTAAGACCTTTGGGATGGCTCAGATTGATTCTTGGATTGCTCAGATCACAAACCCTAGATGCAGATGAAATTGAACTATGCAGAGAAGCAAACATGCAATATGAGATGTAATGCTTATGTTAAAACAAAAATGAAAGATCATAAGCCATGGTGTGATAAAGAGTAAGGGCAAATTTGTGGTGTTTACATATATGTATGTTATTTATACATTTGTAAAGTATTTGTGTGATTAAACATAGTTAGACGTATGTTTATGCGGAATGAATAGAATTGAGGAATATACATAAATAATATAAGTTTATGTGAATTGGTGAATTGTGCATAATTTATATGTTTGATTGGTACTGATGTACACATTGCGATGTGTATAGGTGATAAGGAATGATTTGTGGTGAGTGTAAACACCCCAAATTTTCCCTCACCCATTTCACCATGGCTTGTGATCTTTTCATGTGCATAAGTTCAATCATAGCATCCCATATTGCATTTTTGTTTCACTGCATTGGTTCTAAGTCATCTGCATCTAGGGTTTGTGATCTGAGTTATCCCTGAGCCACTTGAGCCACTCCAAAGGTTTCCAATCACTCCAAGGGGTCCATGTATGTTCAAGCATCATATTATATCCTCACAAAGTCAATAAAGTCAAAGAATCACAAGAACTGAGAAAGGCATGGAAGCATAGCCAGGTTTAACTGCACAGATGACCTAGAATTAGGGTTTTGGTTTCAGAGGCCATAACTCCAAATTTTTTGGTCATTCTTATTTATATTGGTCTCTATATGTTATAAGGATCATGCATATCAATTTTCATGAAGAAATTCCATGGGGAAGACATCTAATCAAGAGTTGACTTCTTGAGCAAGTCAGTGCAAAATCAGGGCATCTGAGGCCCCCAATGACCCAACCAAAGGGTGTTATCCATCATTTTGAATGTGTATGATCTTTATTTAATCATAGAAGATGTTAGAAGTTCACAAAATTGAAGAATTTCAAGCCATTTGCAAAGTTGCCTTTTTGGGAAAGTGACTTGTAATGGAAACTTGCCATTTTGGGAAAGTTTTTCAACCTCCTCTTTTTGATTCAAAAATGCTTCAAATGAGAAAACTTTGGTCATGAAAGTTGTAGAATGGATCTTCCCATTTTCAAAAAGTACAAGAACTCATTCTAATTCATTTTGGATCAAAAGTTATGGCTTGTCAAAGTTGGACAAAATCACATAATTTCAAGTTTTGTACCAAAGAGGCAAAGTTGCAAAACCTCATGCCAAGGCAAAATGTGACTTCAAATGGACTTCTATGCATTACACAAACATGAACCATGACCTAAAAATCAGAATGCACCAAAGAACTCTCAAATTTCATGACTTGTGCATTAAGAAACTTCAAAAGGGCCAAAAGATCAAAAAAATGCAAAACCTCACATAAACCCTAATCCACTTGCTGCATTGCCTCTAATTCATTTCCATGGTTCTCCTTGAAGCATGCTGAGCCAAGCCATGCCTTTGTACCTTGATTGAACCAGCCCATACCTCTTCTTACACAAAAGTTGACTTTATGCAAAATGGCCCATACCAATCAAGCTAGGCCAGCAACAACTCTCTGACCAATCACAGCTTCACATACATGCCTCATGGATTACATTTCACAGAATCTTGGAAGCTGAAGCCTCTCATAAGCCATAGTTCCCAAAAATCACCTCTTATGCATTTTGCTTCGAAACTCATCACACAAGCATCAAACTTCCAAGCAAACTTCACAAAACCATTCACCATGATCCTCTGATCATTTCCCAACCATTAATTTTCCCTGAAAAGCCCACAAACAGAAACACGATTTTTCACTTCCCTTGAACAGAACTTCATCAAACTCTTAATCCAGCCACACTAAACTCCAACCAAGCATTGCAAGCTTCTCAGGAGGTTCATTAGAGGCGTTTTGGGTCAAAGAGGCAGCCAGAAAGTTCCAAAGATCAAAGCTCCAGTTCAGGTGAGCTCAAGAACATTTTTTCCAGAAACAGGTTTTTAAGTTACTAAATGATTCTCTATGCTTCATTGATCATGTTGATGTGTTTTGTTTTGAAAATGGTTGAGAAATAAGTATGTATTCGTGTTCTGAAATTTTTTGACCTAGAACTGTTTTGATTCGATTCTCTCTTTTGATGTGTTTTAAATGTTGTTTGTTTGTTGATTCTTGATGTATGATGTATGGGGATCATTTCTGGGCAGAAAAATTGAGTGTTAGAAGCTTAGGGAGAGAGATAGCAATTTTCAGGGAGGGGTGTGGCCGGAGAAGATGACTGGAGGTCATTTCCGGCCACCTGAAAGTCATTAACTCATTAATCATGTTTAGGGTTCAGTTTGAATGTGGACCATAGATCTGTTTGACTTGTGTTGACTCCCGCGCGTTTGAATGGACCAGATCTCTCATTAAAACCCTAATCCTAATTAATCAATTTAATTAATTAAGTTTAGTTTAATCCAGCCAGTTTGAATCTGGGCCACTAGATCTGGCGCCAGTCAACTCCCGCGCGTCCCATTTAAACCACAACCCTTGGATTTGCATACTTTCTCATAAATTCATTTTTTATTTCATTTAATTTGTTTTATCTTTTACGAATTATTTAAAATAGCAAAACACATTTAAAAATTCTGAAATTTTTTGTCAAGTATTTCATTAATTTTCAGAACCCAAAAATATTTTTATTTTTATATTTTGCATTAAAAATTATTTTTAAATCATTTAAATGTTTATTTTTAATTAGTTAATGAAAATTAATTAATTAAAAATGAATTTAGGTATTTAAAAATCACAAAAGAATTCACATTGCATCTAAAAACATTTAGAAAGATTATCCAACTCTCAAAACAAATTTCTTTTTGGTTCTTGATGCATTTTGACAATTTTCATTGGAATTAAATTTGTTTAAAGGCAATATTTTTGTTCAAACTTGGAAAATTCCATTCTGCCTAACCATTGAGAGTTTGATGATGGTTCTTCTTGCATTGCATCCTTCATGGCATGTAGTTTATAGGATAAATTTGGTTTGAATTGATCTTCCATTTTCAATTTGGTTTGCATTTTTCATTGTGAGGTATCCCAAAACCCTAATTGTCTTAGAAAATTCATAACTTTCACTATGTTAAGAGTTAGGTCCCCTCCTTTGGGCAGTGAACTTGTGTAGGGTTAGGGTTCCTTTGATCCCATTTTCAATTTTTTGTCATGTCATTTGCTTCTGGTTTTGAATTTTGCATTGCATGTTGTATGTAAACCCTAATTTGTGCTTTCATTTGCATCCATCTCCCATATGCTTGCATTCAAGAACTTGTCATGACATTATGTGCATCCACATGATTCATAATACATCCTAGGACATGTTAGAATCATGTTTTACCATTGCATCTTTCATATGCCATGTTATATGTCCTTTGCATTTCATAAGCTTTCATGAACTTCCATGGTTCAAAGCATGCCTCATTTGCATCCTTATGCTTGTTGATCACTCTCACCTCTTGTCATTGTGTTTGCATCATCTCTTAGCATCATCAACATCATGTTTATGCTTCTGACTTTGGTTTGCATCATGGCATTTCATCTCATTTGCATTGCATCTCATTTCTTTTGCTAACTTTTCAGGTGGTAAGTTGCTTTGGGAAGTGAATTTGCCTTCCTTATGCATCATTGCTGCATTTTATCTTTGTATTAGAGTGAGCTTGCTCATTCATGCTCTCTCCTACTTTCTTTCTTTAAGCAACTTGTCTTCTTAAACGAAGCAAGTTGTCTTGCTTCTCTCTACTTCTTGCTCCTTTCATCTGCTTCCTTCCTGGTGGTTTCTCTGAAGATCTTCTTGCAAACCTCATAGACCCTAGGAACAACCAAGCATGATAACAATTAGGGTTTGATTATTCCCCCCATTAGTTTTACCTTTGTGTCATCTTTGAGTCCTCTCTTCTCATCTCATAATCAAGGACTAAACCCTAAAGGTTTTAAGGCTTTGTGATTAAGCTTATGCCTGCATCCTTCTATTAGGATGGAGTGTATAACTTTAATCCTAAGTCTTAAATCCTTAATGTGATTAAATCCTTTTAAATCCATCCATCTAATAATCACTAAGACATCAAGCTTGTAACTTGGGCCTTGCATTAGGGTTCTAATTCTTCCTTAATTGGTTAAGAAGGACTAACCCTAGTGTTAATGGACAAGTCCCCCTCAAGTCGTCTTACCAACCATAAAAATCACTTCTTCATCTTATCATTAATTAAAATCCATCTAATAGAAGCTTTGTTTTGTCATGAGGTTAATCCCTAACCATGGATTAGGTTGAGGAGCTTTCCTCAGCTTAAATGTTCTCATCTATTATCCTTCTATTAGGATGGTGTAATGAGTCCATTAAATCCTTGATTATGGCTTAATCTCATTACTCAACACTAAACAAAAACAACAAAAACATCTAAATAAATGCAAGTAGGTTAATGATCTTAATCCTACATCATGGTGATTAAGTGTGAGGTGCTTACTTCATACTTAAGGTATTCTCATTACCTCTAATCAGAGGGAGGATGTGATGAGTTTACTAACCCTTTGGTTTAGGCTTAAGCTCATTTTCCTATGACAATACCAAAAAAAGAAATAAAAGATTGAAAACATAAAACAAACAATAATCGTCTCCTTCGGGATTCTTTTCTCACCTCATTCACTCACAAACGAGAACTTGCTTCTTCCGTCTAATGCAAGACAGTTAGCACCTGAGCCAGACAGGTCATACACTTGAGCAAACAAGCAAGCAGTTCATCAAGTCAATTTATCTTTCAGTCTCTTTGGGTCGAACTACGGTGTTCTGACTTCCTCATTGCACGAGAGGATACGTAGGCTTAACTTAACAGTTATCGAACAAAAGTCTCTGTATATCCCCCCCTCTTTCAGCTTTATTCTTTTGCCTCATAGTCTTGAGCTTTGCACTCCTGTTATAGCAGTGACACTTCACATATTTCACTTCACTTTCTTTTTACACTGACACTTGCATTCTTTCCAGCTTTGATACACAAATAGCACTGACACTACCCCTTTAAAACACAAATCTTTTAAGCGTGGATCCCGTCGAGTACGACGGACAATCTGGGTGCTAATACCTTCCCAGGTTGTAAAGAACCCCCTTTCTCAGTCTCTCTGGTTCGCGACCGTCTTATCCATCTTTTCTCAGGTCTATGCAGCATTACCTTTCCTTCGGGATAAAAATGCCTAGCTGGCGACTCTTTTCTTTTCTCTTGAGTTCACCCTTGTGTGTTCTCTCTCTCTCTTTTCGCCGACCGTTCGCGTCTGTACCCCTTCTGACCTGGTGTCATTTTGGTGGGAGCGACAGCTCGGCGACTCTGCTGGGGACCCTTTATACTATAACCAGGGCTTCTGGTTCTTTTTGTGGGTTCCTCCTAGCGCTTGTTTGATTTGTGTTTACTGGGGTGTTATGTGCTAATTGTGTTTATATAGTTGCTTTATTTATTTGCTTTATGTACAACTTTATTTATTGCTTTCTTTACAGTTTTTCATATTTCATACTGTCATTATCATTGCTGGATCTGTTCTTTTGTCTTGGTGGGTGGGGTTCTATTGAGAGTTAAGGTCCTATACCTGGGACCTGAGTGACACCTAGGCTAGAGTGGTTCATGTTCTTTCCCATTACATTTCGGTCTGGTGCGGGAATATGAAACGCGGTTCAGATGTGGGTTTCTTCTTGAGAACTCTGTGCTACAAATTTCCTGTAGTGCTAGGGCTATCTGGGAAGCCTGCTAAGTATGGATGACCTTTATTATGACCTTTAGAAACTGAGGTGAATTGGAGGAGGATCTCTTATGGTTATTGTAAACACTGTACCTCCGGGTTAGAAGTGTTTACACTTCTCATAACTGATCCAAGTCTGAGGATCCTTGTTTTAGAACACTACCTGTGAGGGGGTTGGGCTGTTTACAGGTTTGCAGGTACCATTGGCCACATCATACCCTGTTACTTGTTTTGATTAAGAGTACCTCATTTTGGACAGTTCTTGTGATTTAACCCTGGACATGTGACTCTTTATTTGAGTCCCCCACCCTGGTTACTGGATTTCTGAACCTCCATGTTGACTTCTTTTACATACATGGGCTTTATATCAAGACAGATAATCAGATCCAGCTTGATCACAAACCCCTTGCATATCATTTGCATACATCATCATTGCATCATTTAACATTTGTTTATTTGTTTTTCAGGGTATCCACATTATATTTGGCTTGGTTTTGACCCCTTCATCTGCATAGACCTCTGTTTCATCAGTTATCTGCTTCAACTACCTTCATCAGTTGTCTGTTTCAGCTGCCTTCATCACCAGCACCAGCCTATCAGTGGCTCACCTCCAGTACCAGTCTTGATCTTCATCAGCACTTGTCTTCAGCAGTCATGGCTACACCCAGGAAGAGCAATATATCATACCATTTCTTTGAGCCTGTGCTGACTGGTATCAGACAGATCCAGGAACTTGTCACTCCAGACCACATCCCATTATTCAGAGAGCATTATGGAGGCATCCTTGATATGGTTATGGACCTGGATCCTTCTCAGAGGAGTATGATCCACACCTGCCTACAGTTTTATGACCCTCCTTTGAGATTCTTCACATTCCCATACTTTCAGCTAGGACCTCTCTTAGAGGAGTTTTCATCATTGATTGGAGTACCTGTCAGGGGTGGTATCCCCTTCAACCCAGAGATGACTTCTCCCAGCAATGGAGAGGTGGCAAAAGCACTGTACCTGGAACCTATTTTGATTGAGCAGAACATGACAACAAAGGCTGGGATCCCTGGTTTGCACTTGGATTTCTTGATTTCTTAGGCCATCCTGAAGGCCTCTTTGGGAGAATAGAGGGTAGTCTGTGCATTGTTATCCCTCAGCATATATGGGGTTATACTGTTTGCAGATGAGCCCAAATTTATCAACAAGAATGCCATTCACCTTTTCCTTTTGAGGAACCCAGTACCCACATTGTTGGGGGATTTCTATTATTCTGTTCATCAGAGGAATGAGAAGCAAAGAGGGAAGTTGGTGAGATGTTGTGCTCCTCTGTTTCACACTTGGCTGCTTAAACACCTGCCTAAATCAGATGCCTTCCTGAATCCCCACCAACAGAAGAATTGGGCTAAGAGGCTCATTGCTTTGACTTCAGATGACATCAGATGGTGCACCCAGGGCACCAAAGGCAAGGACATCATCACCAGCTGTGGGCAATACCCAAATGTACCTCTGATAGGAGTAAAAGGGTTGCATAAACTACAATCCTTTGCTGTTTAAGAGACAACTGGGCTATGCTTTGGTTCACCCTCCTAGAGTGCAAGATTTAGCTGAAACCTTGTATTGTGAGATAAAGCCTAATCTAGTTATTGTTAGACAAGCATCCTGGGCTTGGGACAACATCCAGACAAAGGGGGTGGCTATTCTTGGGAAGTGTAATAATGTTGCTTCATCCCAGTACTATGAATGGTCCCATGCTAGAGCTCAGATCACTGGAATGCCTTTTACCATTGAGGACACACCTGGACCCTCCACAGTACAGCCAGCAACAACTGTCAGCCTGGAGGAATTTGAGAAGCTGAAGGAGAGGAATGAGAATCTGTATCAAGCTTTGAAGAAAACTCTTTGGGAAAGGAGTGATGGTCGTCTGGACATTGAGAGGTTGGAGAAGCTTAGGGTGGAGCATCTGGCCAAGATTGAGAAAACAGAGGACTACATCAAGAAATCAAGAGCTGGGGAGCAAATATTGAAGAATACATGTAAAGAGGCCAAGCTTCAGAAGGCTAGGACTGAACTCTATCTGCAAGAGAGTCAGGCTAGGTGGGTCAGGATCACTGAAGCCCGTACTCAAGAAGATAAGAGAACTCATGCCAGAATTGAGCAGTTAGAGGCTAATGAAAAGAAACAACAGGAAGCTTTGCTGGCAGCCCAGAAGGAGATTTCAGAGTTGAAGCTTAGGGCTGGTTTGAAAAGGTCAAAGGATCAGGACAGGCACAAGAAGTTGACCACTGCCATTGCCACCAGGAATCTCCTCATCAGGACCATTACAGAGCATCCAGCTGGTCTAGTGACTGAGGCACTTCTGAAGGAGGTTAAGGAGGATGAGTTTGGATTAGATGTTTGACTCTTTTTCTTGTTGTTCATTTCCATCTTATGTATTTTTTATTTTGATGTATTTTGACCCCCCAGGGGCATGTGTTGTAAAAAACAAACTATGTATGATTCACCATTTGTAATATATCTGTTAGTTTGTTTCCATTTGGGTTTTCTTTTCTCAAGCAACATCAAAGCATCTTCCTCGAGGTCTGGAAAAGGTCAAAACCAAGAACCAAGCCGGATACCTTGGAAAATAAATAAGCATACTGCATTGCATACTAACTTTTGTTTTGTTTTGTAGGTTTTGTTATTATTTTGTTTGTTTCTAACTCTGTTATGATTCAGGAAATATTGCTCGCAGAAGAGTGTTCCCTGTCAACCGTGCACACCGGTATCCTACTCGCAACAACCTTCCGGGTATTATAATGGAGCAAGTACAGCAAGACCTGACCGAGGTCAGAACCCAGATGGCTAACGAAAGAGTGGAGATGAGGAACCAAATGGCCCAATTCATGACTGTGATGACTGGTTTGGCTCAGACCCAAGAAAGGTTAAGGGCATTGGTAGAAAGGCAGACTCCCGAGGAGCCTCATCCTGGGACTGGAGGAACAAGTAACAATGAGAGGGGACAACCTCATGTTAATCCACCTGTATTTAGACCCCATCTAGATCCGGAAGTCAATGTCCCGGGTAATGTGCAAGGAAATACTACTGGGGGGAGGATCTTACAAGAAGATCCCCAAGAGGAGCAATTCACTGTCATGGGAGCTGGGATGAGGTCTATGATAGGAGGTTTGATGAAATTGCTGAGAAGTTGAGATCTCTGGAGTCTCAAAACTCCTTGGGCTTCGATGTCATGGATATGGGGTTAGTGGATAGGGTAAGAATCCCCCACAAGTTCAAACCTCCGTGCTTTGAGAAATACAATGGAACCTCTTGTCCGCGAACTCACCTGCAGTCTTTTCTGGGGAGACTTAAAGCATACACCATGGATGAAAAGTTGTGGATGTTCTATTTTGAAGACAGTTTGACTGGGGCTTCAAGGGAGTGGTATTCACACTTGACTAGAGCTACTATCAGATGCTGGAAGGACTTAGCTGAAGCCTTCATCAGGCAGTACCAATACAATCTGGACATGGCTCCTAACAGGACCCTCTTGATGGGAATGTCTCAATCCTCCAGAGAAAGCTTCAGGGAATATGCCCAAAGGTGGAGACAGCTTGCTGCTGCTATCCAACCACCCATGTCGGAAAGAGAAATGGCCGACATGTTCATGAATACTCTGCAAGGAACATACATTGATAGACTGGCTGCCTTTTCTTCCACCAGCTTCGCAGACGTAGTTATAGCCGGTGAAAGAATTGAAAGTCTACTAAAAATGGGCAAGATTTCTGATAATGTTGCAAGTTCGTCCAGTAATCCCAGGAAGCCTTTTGTGGGACCTCGAAGGACCGGTGAGACAAATGCCATTCATGCCAGCAGGGGCAGACCTAAGTATGTTCACAAATCAGTAGCAGCTGTCACTATTCCAGCTCCGATCCCTCAGCAATCAATATATCAACAACCACAACAACCACATTATCAGCAGCAAGTTCAGTATCCGCCACAAAGAACCTACAACAACAACAATAACAATCAACAACAAAGGCCCTTCCAGCAAAGACCATCACAGGCCAATAGGGTGATTGACCCTATCCCTATGCCTTATGCTGCCTTATTGCCACAACTCCTGAAGCTTAACTTGGTTGAGTTAAGGACATTGGCACCTCCAGACCCTTCCAATCTCCCTAAGAATTACGATGTCAACGCCAAATGTGCTTTCCACTCCAATGCACCTGGCCACAATACGGAAAAATGCAGGGCTTTGCAAATGAAATTTCAAGATCTGGTGGATTCTAAAGCCCTCAACTTCGCACCTCCTCCAAATGTCAACAAAAATCCTATGCCTAATCATGGTGGGCCGAGGATTAATGCCATTGAGGAAGACAAACCATCTACTCTGATCACCAGTGTTGCACAAATTCTAACACCTCTGGTCGAAATTAAAGCTCAGCTTCTAGAGTGCCAGGTGTTTCCCGGGTGTGAGCTCGGTTGTGGGTATTGCAACATTGTAGTCAACGGGTGTGATAATTTGAGAAGTGGCATAGATGGTCTTATCAAGGATGGTATCCTTCAGATCTCAACAACGGCGCCTACAAATCCAACAATTCCTTTGACAACAATCCCTGATTCTTCTACAACAGCAGCAACAATCATTCCTACCGATTCATCAATATCATCAGCAATGGCTCCATCCATCACTTCAACAAATCAAGTGTCAACAACCATTTCTTCTATAACATCAGCATCCATTTCATCAGCAGAATCTTCTACAATGCCAACAGAAATTAATGAAGATGTCTCAGCAGTCACCATTTACTATGATCCATCAAATGTTCCTCCAAACAACAACTTTCAACAACAAGCAGTGGCACTTCCTGCCAGGTCACCAGTCACAATTTACTACGATCCGCACACCATTACAGTACCCTCCTCTACAGCAGTCAGTCCAGTTACCATCACGGTACCTGGACCAGTTCCTTATGAAAGCAGTAATGCCATACCTTGGCATTATGGCTCTGATCTCTACTGCAACGGGGAGAAAATCACTTTGGCTTCTTCAAACTCTTCTCCACAAATTGATAATGTTGGGGGAGGCGGAGGCTTCACCAGAAGCGGACTCCTTTTTGCCTCACAAACACAAAGACCTAATGCTGAAGCAGAAGCTGCTGCCAAAGCAAAAGGAAAGAGTGTGGTGCTTGAAGAGCCAACTGTCATAGAAACTCAGAAGACATCCTTTGAGCAAGATGTAGACGAGTTTATGAGAATCATAAAAAGGAGTGATTACAAGGTGGTGGATCAGCTTCACCAAACTCCCTCAAAAATCTCCATAATATCCCTGTTGATGTGTTCTGAAGCTCACAGGAACGCACTATTGAAAGTCCTGCACGCAGCATACGTGCCAGAGGAGATTACCGTTAATCAGCTAGAAACTGTGGTGGCAAATGTCAACACCAGTCATGGACTGGGTTTTACCAATGCTGACATAACAACGGAGGGACGTAACCACAACAAGGATTTACACATCACCTTGGAATGCAAAGGTGCTGTTCTATCTCATGTACTAGTGGACACTGGGTCTTCGCTCAATGTCCTACTAAAGAAAGCCTTAATGAAGCTGGAGTATGATGGCTTGGCTTTGCGTCCGAGTAATTTGGTGGTGAGAGAATTTGATGGCTCTAAAAGGTCAGTGCTTGGAGAGATTGAGCTGCCTGTGATGATTGGCCCGCAGACCTTCAAAACTACCTTCTATGTGATGGACATTCAGCCGGCCTACAGCTGTTTGTTGGGTAGACCCTGGATCCATGCCGCTGGCGCTGTTACGTCTACCCTTCACCAGAAGCTTAAATTCGAGTGGGAAGGCCAGATCATCACCATCTGTGGGGAAGAAGACATCTTTGTTAGCCATCTGGCTACGTACAAGTACATAGAAATGGATGGAGAGATCCATGAAACTATGAGCCAGGGGTTTGAGGCCCTGAACATAAATGAAGCATCTGCTATACTAGGAACCTCCATAACGTCTTATCAGCAAGCCCAGAAGGTTGTTAAAGAGGGTACTGCCCAAGGCTGGGGCAAGCTGTTGCCCGTGGAAAAGAAAGAAGACAGATTTGGGTTGGGTTACAGACCAACTCAACAAGATCAATCAGAGGCTGCCAAGAAGCCCAATTTTGTCAGCGGGGGAATGCTCACCCCAGATGCTGTAAACAACTTGGAAGACGAGGAGGAAAGCGACCGCAACCTGGAGAGCTGGATACGTCCAAGGATCCCGGGGAGCCAAGTCCTTAACTGGTCTTCCCAGGAAATTATAAGGGTTACTCCTGCAGAGTAATTATTATTTCCTGTATTTTAAAGCATGCATCAAGTCTTGCATCTTGCCCAAGATGTCAAGACTCATTTTGTAATCGGGCCATCTTGTAATTTTGTGCAGATGGATTAATCAACGAATATCGGACATCTTTTGCAAACGAATCTCTTTTTCGCTCACTGTTTTTCATTTTTCTTTTTGTACAAAAATAAAATGGCAATGTTTTCCAAAATGATAACTTCATTTCACTTTTTCAAAACAAGATTAAAATTAATCACTAAAATAAACCAATCTAAACCCTTGCAGAGAGTGTCTTTCAGACTGCACCGACAACATCACTGCTATGACTTCGTATGACTTTGACAATCCAATCAATCAAGCTGATGAAGGGGTTGAAGAAGATTACGAGCTACCTGAAGAGCTAGCCAGGTTGTTAAGGCAAGAGGAGAAAGTTATCACTCCTCATCAGGAGGAGGTCGAAACGGTTAATCTTGGTAAGGAAGAGGACGTGAAAGAGGTTAAGATCGGGGCCTTCCTACAAAACTCAGTGAAAGAGAAACTGATTGATATGCTTCGGGAGTATGTGGATGTTTTCGCTTGGTCTTATCAGGATATGCCAGGGTTGGATACCGATATTGTCATGCACAAGCTGCCTCTGAAAGAAGACTGCCCGCCGGTAAAACAGAAGTTGCGCCGTACTCGCCCAGATATGGCAATGAAGATAAAGGAAGAGGTGCAAAAGCAGTGGGACGTCGGGTTCCTTGCTGTAACTAGCTATCCGCCGTGGGTTGCTAATATTGTACCTGTGCCTAAGAAAGATGGAAAGGTGAGGATGTGTGTAGACTATCGGGATCTGAACAGAGCCAGCCCGAAAGATGACTTCCCATTACCTCACATTGATGTATTGGTTGATAATACGGCTCAGTTCTCGGTGTTCTCCTTCATGGACGGATTTTCGGGATATAATCAGATCAAGATGTCACCTGAAGACATGGAGAAGACAACTTTCATCACACCTTGGGGCACGTTCTGTTATAAGGTGATGCCATTCGGACTGAAGAATGCGGGTGCAACTTATCAACGGGCTATGGTAACATTATTCCATGACATGATCCATAAAGAAATTGAATGTTATGTGGACGACATGATTGCCAAGTCCCTCACAGAAGAAGACCACCTGGTGAATCTGTTGAAGTTATTCAAGCGTTTGAGGAAGTACCAACTGAAGTTGAACCCCAACAAATGCACATTCGGGGTGCGATCCGGTAAGCTGCTGGGATTTATTATGAGTGAGAAAGGGATTGAAGTTGACCCTGATAAAGTTAAAGTCATTCAAGAAATGCCTGCACCGAAGACTGAGAAAGAAGTTCGGGGGTTTCTAGGTAGATTGAACTACATTTCAAGGTTCATATCTCACCTTACTGCGACCTGCGAACCCTTGTTCAAGCTGTTAAGAAAGGAACAAACGGTCAGGTGGAACGAAGATTGCCAGAGGGCTTTTGACAAAATCAAGGAGTACTTACAAGAGCCTCCGATCCTTATGCCTCCAGTTGTAGGAAGACCTCTAATCATGTACTTGACAGTATTAGAAGAGTCGATGGGGTGTGTGCTGGGCCAGCATGACGAGTCTGGTCGAAAAGAGTATGCAATATACTACCTAAGCAAAAAGTTTACCGACTATGAACAACGTTATTCACTGCTCGAGAAAACTTGTTGTGCTTTAGCGTGGGCTGCTCGCCGACTAAGACAGTATATGTTGACCCACACTACTTTATTGATATCAAAGATGGACCCAGTTAAGTACATTTTTGAGAAGCCAACACTTACCGGACGGGTTGCAAGATGGAAAATGATTCTTACAGAATACGACATTCAATACATATCCCAAAAGGCCATCAAAGGCAGTGTATTGACTGATTACCTCGCTGAGCAACCCATTAATGATTACCAGCCTATGAGATTTGACTTCCCTGATGAAGACATCATGTTCATAAAAGCAAAAGATCATGAAGAGCCTGTTCACACTGAAGGGCCTGACCCGGAAGAAGAATGGACTATGATGTTTGACGGGACTGTTAATATGAATGGTCATGGTGTTGGTGCAGTACTCATTACACCTAAGGGAGTTCACATGCCATTCTCGGCAAAACTCACCTTCAACTGCACTAACAACGAAGCTGAATACGAAGCTTGTATTATGGGTCTTGAGGAAGCCATTGACCTCAGGATCAAAACTTTGACTGTATTTGGAGATTCAGCTCTGGTAATCAATCAAACCAACGGCAAATGGTACACCCACCAAGTTCATCTGATACCTTACCGGGATTATACAAGGAGGTTGTTGACTTTCTTCACAACGGTCAAGCTTGAGTATATCCCTCGAGATGGAAACCAGTTCGCAGATGCTCTGGCTACCATTTCATCCATGATCATGGTTCAAGCTGCCAACTTTGTGCCTCGAATTTCAGTGTCCAGACTCGACAGACCAGCATATGTATTTGCAGCAGATGTTGTCAAAGATGATAAGCCTTGGTTCCATGATATCAAATTCTTCTTGGAGGATCAAACGTACCCCCCTGGGGCATCTTCCAATGACAAGAAGACATTAAGAAGGCTAGCTGGTAGTTTCTTCCTGAATACTGACGGTTCCCTGTACAAGAGAAACTTTGATATGGTACTCCTCAGATGCGTCAATAAGACAGAAGCAGACTTATTGATGCACGAAGTGCACGAAGGATCCTTTGGTACCCATGCAGGAGGGCATGCAATGGCTAAAAAGTTGCTAAGATCAGGCTATTACTGGATTACAATGGACGCAGACTGTTGTGCATATGCCAGAAAATGCCATAAATGCCAGATTTATGCGGATAAAGTGCATGTGCCTCCCAATCCTCTGAATGTTATGTCTTCACCTTGGCCATTTGCTATGTGGGGCATTGATATGATTGGAAAAATTGAACCGACCGCTTCAAATGGCCACAGATTCATCCTGGTTGCCATTGACTATTTTACCAAGTGGGTTGAAGCAGCTTCATATGCAAATGTTACAAGGCAAGTGGTAGCCCGATTTCTGAAGAGAGATATCATCTGTCGGTATGGAGTTCCCGAGCGAATCATTACTGATATTGGTTCCAACTTGAACAATAAAATGATGGCAGAACTATGCCGGGACTTCAAGATCCAACACCACAATTCTTCTCCTCACAGGCCAAGGATGAATGGCGCTGTTGAGGCAGCTAATAAGAATATCAAGAAGATTGTACAGAAAATAGTGGTTACCTACAAAGACTGGCATGAAATGCTACCATTTGCCTTGCATGGGTACCGTACGTCAATCAGAACATCCACTGGGGCAACACCGTATCAGCTTGTGTATGGTATGGAGGCAGTCCTACCTGTTGAAGTTGAATTACCCTCCTTGCGTGTACTGATGGATGTTAAGCTGACCGAAGCAGAATGGGTCCGGTCCCGATACGAACAACTGAATCTGATTGAAGAAAAGAGATTAGCTGCAATCTGTCATGGGCAGCTATATCAGAAAAGAATGAAGAAAGCCTTCGATCAGAAAGTCAGGCTCCGAGAGTACCAAGTAGGAGATCTTGTGCTGAAAAGGCTCCTCCCTCCTCATACAGACCACAGGGGCAAGTGGACTCCAAACTATGAAGGACCGTTCGTAGTAAAGAAAGTTTTCTCTGGAGGAGCACTGATGCTCAATACTATGGATGGAGAAGACTTCCTGTCCCCTGTGAATTCAGATGCAGTTAAAAAATACTTCGCATAAATAACCCGCTGGACATAAAAACAGAATGTAAGTCCAGGCAAAAATAGGGCATCCTGGCGAGTCAAAAACAGAATAAAAGACTCGGGCAAAAATAAGGGAAAATAAATTTAAAAAAAATGTACACCCACTGAGTTGAAAATCCGCATTGGACAACTCAGGCAAAAATGGGTATCCTGGTGGATTGAAAACCTGAAAGGGCGATCCACGCAAAATAAGAGAATAAGCGAACAACTGCATTCTGAATTCGTCTGTATCACTTACAACTTGGTAAGCTTTGAAAGGTTCGAGCGTCGGTCAGAATCAGCCTTCTTCAGAAAGCGAGACGAGAAGAACGTCAAAAGTCATACGAGTCATAGCAAAAGGGAAGCTCCTGGAAGCGTCATCAGCATTGCCAGCATCTTTTGTTTCTCAATTTGTAACAATCTCCTCATTTTAGGGGATTTGTTTCTATGACTGTATCTTGCCAATTCAAGGCACATGAATTAATAAAATCAGATTTTCAGTCATGTTTCGCCTCGTACTTTTTTATTTTGCAAAAGTGTCTGATGTCCTTAATATATTGATTGCACAAATACAGATGCTTCCCTTCAATAAATACGTGCTTACAGGAAATATACTTACTCCCGGGAGTGTCTAAACTCCTATGATGGAATCCAGTAAGGGATACCTCGGAGTACTTGTGCATTTCTTTTCCTTTACAGGATTGCAGGTATTTAAAGCGCAGCATGGGGCATGAAAGTTTCTCCCCAGTAGGCTGCCAAATCATTGTTTCCTCCGCACACCTTCCAAACAGCACCAGAGATGATTTCTCCCCATCAGAGCTGCCAGTCATCACTTCTCCAACACTTCCTTCAAAGAGCAGCACCCGAAGATGTTCATATCCCCAGCTGAGTTGTCAAGTATCATCCTCAGCAGGATCCCCACAGGAAAGTTCTAGGAAGATATTCCGGTGATCTTTCTTCTTCCCCAGCCAAGTGCTAGACAGGGAACCATCTCCCCGCAGAGTTTCAGCCTCTATCCTGAAGAGCAACGCCTGAAGATCTCACAACAGAGTGACGAAAGCTTCTACAAACCCCAGCTGGGTCTCTCATTACCAAGATAGGTTTATCAATGACCTACTTCCCCATACAGAGTCATGAATGTCAGATCTATTAAGGATCTTATCCCCAGCTGGGATATCCACTTTAAGCAGATCAGTCAGAGATCTTCACGGCAACGGGATCCGAATCCCGGTTCGGTATCTTTGCATAATCATAGCATTCGCATCATATTTTCCCACAAAGCGTGGCATTCCATATTATGCGGAGCATTGCGGCAAAAATCAAACATGTTGCATAATCATAAGCCATGTGTCGAACTGAACGCTTGTAAATCTTGACAATCCATCAACAATATACAGAACGTTCCCCAATTCCTCACTAGAGAGCCAAAGAATTTTCCTTAAAGATACAGATACATGCTCCCTTCGGCACTCGTCCGTGTCATCATTCCCCAGTAAAGTGCCCGAAGCAAACAGATGCATATACAGTACGGATACTTCTTGACACCCATCCGTGTCATATCCCCGGTAGAAAGCCAAAGCGTCCCCATTGCGCTCACAGATACATATATACACGATTCCTTGGCACTCGTCTGTGTCACCTTCCCCAGCATAGTTACCCAAACACTTTGGAAACTGTATAGTTGTTTATAATACACTTTTTTCCGGCACCCGTCAGTGTCGCACATCTCCCCAGCAAGTTAAACACTCGTCTGTGTCTTACTCATCTTTGTTACTCATACTCTTTACTTATACAGATACTCGTCCGTATCTTGTATACGTCACTTAAATCCCCTCAGATTCGACACTCGTCCGTGTTCTTTGTTAACCAGTTGGTACTCGTCCGTATCATCATCTCTGAACATGCGTCAAGCGCTTGTTTCTACTGATACTCGTCCGTATCATAGTCTTAAGGATGCTCGTCCGCATCTTTAATCTATACACAGTGTCAAACACTTATACCCTCATCTTTTGAATTTAGACACTCGTCTGTGTCTACCCTTCCCCAGAAGAATCCCCGACAAATCTTGTTGAACTATTTTCTTTCTATCTGACATTCGTCCTATGTCATGATACCTTTTCGGCAGCCGTACCCTGCCAGGTGATCGTCCTTCACCTTTTTCATGATCGTCCTTCATCACCCATAGGAGTCTCTATCCATTAGAACCCCTTCCTAGCCGACATTCGTCCTATGTCGTGATACTTTCAGCATCCGTCCCCTGCTAGGTGATCGTCCTTCACCTCTTGATGATCGTCCTTCATCATTTTATCCGATGGTCGTCCCCATCGTTGATTCTGTTTTCTGACATTCGTCCTATGTCATGATAAACCCTGAGAGCAGTCGTACCCTGCTAGGTGATCGTCCTTCACCTCTTGATGATCGTCCTTCATCATGCTTACCCGATGGCCGTCCCCATCGTCGAATTTTTTATCCAACATTCGTCCTATGTCGCGATACTTTTGGTAACCGTACTTTGCCAGGTGATCGTCCTTCACCTTGGATGACCGTCCCTCATCTTATCCCCCAACAGAGCAGCCGTACCCTGCCAGGTGATCGTCCTTCACCTTTGATGACCGTACCTCATCATTTATTTCATTTATGCCTTGAGCTTGATGGTCATCCCCATCATTTACCTATAATCCCCAGAGAGTCTTATAGCTTTACTTGATGGCCGTCCCCATCATAATCTCTTATATCCCCAGCTTGTCGGTCGTCCCCGTCATTGCTTTAATTCCCGCATTTTCCCCCAAGCATGTCGGTCGTCCCCGTCATTGCTTCATCCCCAGCAGTCGTCCTCTGCTCGGTGGTCGTCCTCCGTCGCCCGCACTTTATAAACATACTTTATTTTCCTTTACAATCTATATCCCTTTTCATCTTCATTCTGTGAGCGCAAATTTTGGACTGTCTTTGGTATTCAACCACAAGTTATCTTGTTTGCCTGTTAAGCTGTTGCTTACATCCTGCACAGCTAACTCATGTTTGAATAGGGGCAGCTGTAAACACCCCAAATTTTCCCTCACCCATTTCACCATGGCTTGTGATCTTTTCATGTGCATAAGTTCAATCATAGCATCCCATATTGCATTTTTGTTTCACTGCATTGGTTCTAAGTCATCTGCATCTAGGGTTTGTGATCTGAGCTATCCCTGAGCCACTTGAGCCACTCAAAAGGTTTCCAATCACTCCAAGGGGTCCATGTATGTTCAAGCATCATATTATATCCTCACAAAGTCAAGAAAGTCAAAGAATCACAAGAACTGAGAAAGGCATGGAAGCAGAGCCAGGTTTAACTGCACAGATGACCTTGAATTAGGGTTTTGGTTTCAGAGGCCATAACTCCAAATTTTTTGGTCATTCTTGTTTCTATTGGTCTCTATATGTTATAAAGATCACGCATATCAATTTTCATGAAGAAATTCCATGGGGAAGACATCTAATCAAGAGTTGACTTCTTGAGCAAGTCAGTGCAAAATCAGGGCATCTGAGGCCCCCAATGACCCAACCAAAGGTTGTTATCCATCATTTTGAATGTGTATGATCTTTATTTGATCATAGAAGATGTTAGAAGTTCACAAAATTGAAGAATTTCAAGCCATTTGCAAAGTTGCCTTTTTGGGAAAGTGACTTGTAATGGAAACTTGCCATTTTGGGAAAGTTTTTCAACCTCCTCTTTTTGATTCAAGAATGCTTCAAATGAGAAAACTTTGGTCATGAAAGTTGTAGAATGGATCTTCCCATTTTCAAAAAGTACAAGAACTCATTCTAATTCATTTTGGATCAAAAGTTATGGCTTGTCAAAGTTGGACAAAATCACATAATTTCAAGTTTTGTACCAAATAGGCAAAGTTGCAAAACCTCATGCCAAGGCAAAATGTGACTTCAAATGGACTTCTATGCATTACACAAACATGAACCATGACCTAAAAATCAGAATGCACCAAAGAACTCTCAAATTTCATGACTTGTGCATTAAGAAACTTCAAAAGGGCCAAAAGATCAAAAAAATGCAAAACCTCACATAAACCCTAATCCACTTGCTGCATTGCCTCTAATTCATTTCCATGGTTCTCCTTGAAGCATGCTGAGCCAAGCCATGCCTTTGTACCTTGACTGAACCAGCCCATACCTCTTCTTACACAAAAGTTGACTTTATGCAAAATGGCCCATACCAATCAAGCTAGGCCAGCAACAACTCTCTGACCAATCACAGCTTCACATACATGCCTCATGGAGTACATTTCACAGAATCTTGGAAGCTGAAGCCTCTCATAAGCCATAGTTCCCAAAACTCACCTCTTATGCATTTTGTTTCGAAACTCATCACACAAGCATCAAACTTCCAAGCAAACTTCACAAAACCATTCACCATGATCCTCTGATCATTTCCCAACCATTAATTTGCCCTGAAAAGCCCACAAACAGAAACACGATTTTTCACTTCCCTTGAACAGAACTTCATCAAACTCTTAATCCAGCCACACTAAACTCCAACCAAGCATTGCAAGCTTCTCAGGAGGTTCATTAGAGGTGTTTTGGGTCAAAGAGGCAGCCAGAAAGTTCCAAAGATCAAAGCTCCAGTTCAGGTGAGCTCAAGAACATTTTTTCCAGAAACATGTTTTTAAGTTACTAAATGATTCTCTATGCTTCACTGATCATGTTGATGTGTTTTGTTTTGAAAATGGTTGAGAAATAAGTATGTATTCGTGTTCTGAAATTTTTTGACCTAGAACTGTTTTGATTTGATTCTCTCTTTTGATGTGTTTTAAATGTTGTTTGTTTGTTGATTCTTGATGTATGATGTATGGGGATCATTTCTGGGCAGAAAAATTGAGTGTTAGAAGCTTAGGGAGAGAGATAGCAATTTTCAAGGAGGGGTGTGGCCGGAGAAGATGACCGGAGGTCATTTCCGGCCAATTGAAAGTCATTAACTCATTAATCATGTTTAGGGTTCAGTTTGAATGTGGACCATAGATCTGTTTGACTTGTGTTGACTCCCACGCGTTTGAATGGACCAGATCTCTCATTAAAACCCTAATCCTAATTAATCAATTTAATTAATTAAGTTTAGTTTAATCCAGCCAGTTTGAATCTGGGCCACTAGATCTGGCGCCAGTCAACTCCCGCGCGTCCCATTTAAACCACAGCCCTTGGATTTGCATACTTTCTCATAAATTCATTTTTTATTTCATTTAATTTGTTTTATCTTTTATGAATTATTTAAAATAGCAAAACACATTTAAAAATTCTGAAATTTTTTGTCAAGTATTTCATTAATTTTCAGAACCCAAAAATATTTTTATTTTTATTTTTTGCATTAAAAATTATTTTTAAATCATTTAAATGTTTTATTTTTAATTAGTTAATGAAAATTAATTAATTAAAAATGCATTTAGGTATTTAAAAATCACAAAAGAATTCACATTGCATCTAAAAACATTTAGAAACATTATCCAACTCTCAAAACAAATTTCTTTTTGGTTCTTGATGCATTTTGACAATTTTCATTGGAATTAAATTTGTTTAAAGGCAATATTTTTGTTCAAACTTGGAAAATTCCATTCTGCCTAACCATTGAGAGTTTGATGATGGTTCTTCTTGCATTGCATCCTTCATGGCATGTAGTTTATAGGATAAATTTGGTTTGAATTGATCTTCCATTTTCAATTTGTTTTGCATTTTTCATTGTGAGGTATCCCAAAACCCTAATTGACTTAGAAAATTCATAACTTTCACTAGGTTAAGAGTTAGGTCCCCTCCTTTGGGCAGTGAACTTGTGTAGGGTTAGGGTTCCTTTGATCCCATTTTCAATTTTTTGTCATGTCATTTGCTCCTGGTTTTGAATATTGCATTGCATGTTGTATGTAAACCCTAATTTGTGCTTTCATTTGCATCCATCTCCCATATGCTTGCATTCAAGAACTTGTCATGACATTTTGTGCATCCACATGATTCATAATACATCCTAGGACATGTTAGAATCATTTTTGACCATTGCATCTTTCATATGCCATGTTATATGTCCTTTGCATTTCATAAGCTTTCATGAACTTCCATGGTTCAAAGCATGCCTCATTTGCATCCTTATGCTTGTTGATCACTCTCACCTCTTGTCATTGTGTTTGCGTCATCTCTTAGCATCATAAACATCATGTTTATGCTTCTGACTTTGGTTTGCATCATGGCATTTCATCTCATTTGCATTGCATCTCATTTCTTTTGCTAACTTTTCAGGTGGTAAGTTGCTTTGGGAAGTGAATTTGCCTTCACTTCTCATAATCCCTCTCCATCTCTCTTATACATCATTGCTGCATTTTATCTTTGTATTAGAGTGAGCTTACTCATTCATGCTCTCTCCTACTTTCTTTCTTTAAGCAACTTGTCTTCTTAAATGAAGCAAGTTGTCTTGCTTCTCTCTACTTCTTGCTCCTTTCATCTGCTTCCTTCCTGGTGGTTTCTCTAAAGATCTTCTTGCAAACCTCATAGACCCTAGGAACAACCAAGCATGATAACAATTAGGGTTTGATTAGTCCCCCCATTAGTTTTACCTTTGTGTCATCTTTGAGTCCTCTCTTCTCATCTCATAATCAAGGACTAAACCCTAAAGGTTTTAAGGCTTTGTGATTAAGCTTATGCATGCATCCTTCTATTAGGATGGAGTGTATAACTTTAATCCTAAGTGTTAAATCCTTAATGTGTTTAAATCCTTTAATCCATCCATCTAATAATCACTAAGACATCTAGCTTGTAACTTGGGCCTTGCATTAGGGTTCTAATTCTTCCTTAATTGGTTAAGAAGGACTAACCCTAGTGTTAATGGACAAGTCCCCATCAAGTCGTCTTACCAACCATAAAAATCACTTCTTCATCTTATCATTAATTAAAATCCATCTAATAGACGCTTTGTTTTGTCATGAGGTTAATCCCTAATCATGGATTAGGTTGAGGAGCTTTCCTCAGCTTAAATGTTCTCATCTATTATCCTTCTATTAGGATGGTGTAATGAGTCCATTAAATCCTTGATTATGGCTTAATCTCATTACTCAACACTAAACAAAAACAAAAAAAACATCTAAATAAATGCAAGTAGGTTAATGATCTTAATCCTACATCATGGTGATTAAGCGTGAGGTGCTTACTTCATACTTAAGGTATTCTCATTACCCCTAATCAGAGGGAGGATGTGATGAGTTTACTAACCCTTTGGTTTAGGCTTAAGCTCATTTTCCTATGACAAGCCCAAAAAAAGAAATAAAAGATTGAAAACATAAAACAAACAATAATCGTCTCCTTCGGGATTCTTTTCTCACCTCATTCACTCAAAAACGAGAACTTGCTTCTTCCGTCTAATGCAAGACAGTTAGCACCTGAGCCAGACAGGTCATACACTTGAGCATAGACAAGCAAGCAGTTCATCAAGTCAATTTATCTTTCAGTCTATTTGGGTCGAACTACGGTGTTCTGACTTCCTCATTGCACGAGAGGATACGTAGGCATAACTTAACAGTTATCGAACAAAAGTCTCTGTATATCCCCCCCTCTTTCAGCTTTATTCTTTAGCCTCATAGTCTTGAGCTTTGCACTCCTGTTCTAGCACTGACACTTCACATATTTCACTTCACTTTCTTTTTACACTGACACTTGCATTCTTTCCAGCTTTGATACACAAATAGCACTGACACTACCCCTTTAAAACACAAATATTTTAAGCGTGAATCCCGTCGAGTACGACGGACAATCTGGGTGCTAATACCTTCCCAGGTTGTAACCAACCCCCTTTCTCAGTCTCTCTGGTTCGCGACCGTCTTATCCATCTTTTCTCAGGTCTATGCAGCATTATCTTTCCTTCGGGATAAAAATGCCTAGCTGGCGACTCTTTTCTTTTCTCTTGAGTTCACCCTTGTGTGTTCTCTCTCTCTCTCTTTTCGCCGACCGTTCGCGTCTGTACCCCTTCTGACCAGGTGTCATTTTGGTGGGAGCGACAGTGAGAATATGTTTTATGTGCATTTTATATGTTGAGATATATAATTATATGCAATGTTATTATGATAATGTTTCTCACCCTTCTGTTGTTTTATGGTGCTCTATGAGGCATTGCATAATAGGTTGTTGGATGGTATTTTTGTGAAGCTCGTCTCTATCTTTTGGTCGGTCGGCTCTGATATGTAGCACCGGGTAGTTAGGTTGACTTAGCGCCATTTTTGTGATGCATTGTGTACATGTATCTTTTGGATGAATGTTTTGTATAAACATGAATATTGTTGTTGGCATCAAATTCGTTGATATATATATATATATATATATATATATATATATATATATATATATATATATATGTGTGTGTGTGTTTGATGTTGTTGAAATGTTTCCGCTGTATAATCATTTATCATTTGGAAACTATCTTATTGTTGCATATCTATTATGAGCAGGTGTAATATGGTTTTGATTTCAAGTATAATGTGACATTGCTCTTTTTATACCATATTTCGAATATTACTCTGATGGAAATTTTAATATGTGCCTAAGTGAATTAATTGCTTTATTTAGGGTATAGAAAGGGGGTGTTACATAAAGCCCAAGCAAGCTCCCAACCAAGTTTCATGCCAAACTTACACACTATATAAGCCCTAATCATTCAAACGCAAAGGGTTGGAACCTCATTCTCACTATTTTCATCTTCAATCTCTCATTTCTCTCTCAATTCTCCCACTTTTTCACCAAATCTCCCAAAGCTTCTTCATAGAAGTTCTTCAAATTCTTCATTGGAATTTGAAGAACTTGAAGCTAAACCTTCATCAATCATCCATTGTGGAGCTTATTTGAAGAAGCAATTCTGTTTTTGGATTGATTTTGAGCATTGGAAGTGATTAATTAAGAAGCATCAAGACAGAATCACATTTATTTTACATTCGTTGATCTTCGGTTTTCTTCTTTGCTTGAACTTCGATCTACACCGCAACACTCACCGAAGCAATCCTCCACTTCGTAGGTTGGTGATCTAAAACCGCTTTTCGCTTTAACTTATTATTTTCATCTCGCTGTAACGACATTCTTTGCATATTCATTGATTGTGTGTGTGTTTTACCGTTCAATTTCATTTTGATTGTGATTTGTGCATTTTCGATTGTTAGAAGCTATATTCGTAGCTTAATCTAGGTTCTAGTAGGTGTTAGAAAGCCTCATCTAAGTACTAAATTCGAGCTAACATGTTCATGCGTGTGTTAGGTGTTGTTAGAAGTGAGTTTGAGACCATAAGTGCTTTTTTTCTACACTTTTTCCCCATTTTGTTCAGTGTTAACCAGTTAACGCATTTGGTTAACCGGTTAACACGTTAAAAAATGCCCAGAAATTGAAAATTTTAGGGCGTTAACCAGTTAACCTATAGCGTTAACCGGTTAACGCTATTGAAAATATGAAAAATGCTTTTGTTTCTTTGCATGTTTGCATTGCATTGTGTCTTGATCCTTCATGTAGTGATAGGTCATAATTTTAGGGAATTTTTAAGACTACTTTTGGTACCATATTCCATTATTTCTAGTCATTTCGACATGTTTCCGTTACCTTTGGCATATTGTGCATATACTTGTTAATTGTGCATGAAGTGATTTGTATATTTTGTTGCCATGATCCAATGCATCATTTAGTATGCTTATGGATGTTTTACATTCAGTTTTTGTATCCCTTGTATGATTCATACGAATTTTGGTGGCATCCACATAATTACTTTGCATGTTGCACTTCACATAATCATGAGCATGTACTTGCATTTTGTTTGCATGTTTGATCAGACTTGCATATTAATCCAATGCTGATTTTTGCATCAAGTTACATGTCATTTCTGTTGATCTATGATTGAGGCATGTTCATAATCCATATACATGTGTTTATGTGCCATAATTGGAAATGCATAGTTGTTGTATATTTGTCATCTGGTGCATTCTTTCATAATCCCTCATTAAAAATAATCATGTTCATTGATCCATGTTCATGTTGCGTTTATCCATGTTAATTGTGCATCTATCATTAGTTTTGTGCATAAGAAATAAAAATAAGAAAATATGCCTTTTGCATTTCATAGTTGTTTTTCATACAGTAGTTGTAAAATGTATGCTGATTGTTGCATTTTCTCACTTTTTACACCTGTTTTGCATGCTAATTGTGGGCTGTAAAAAGCTGTGTGCATTGTGCATTACATTTCATTGTTGTTTGTGCATTTAGGAGCTGTAATAGGATGCTGAATTTTGCTTTGCATTATTTTTAGGTCCTCTAAACTTAGATTTGAGTCTAGTTTAGGTCCTAGATCCCTTAGGAATTGTTTGGTAATCGTTTATCGCATTTCTTAACATGTTTTACCATGCTAACCTTTGTTTTGTAGGGAGGTTAAGGAAAGTTCCTCACGACTTATTCCTTTTACTTCTTTATGCATTTAATTTACATTTTTCCTTACCTTTCATACTTGCGTTTGTTAGGTTTTCCCACAACTTCATGCTAATCCCTTTTGGAATCAACCTAACTTCACTAGGAAGTAAGTTGTATTCCATTGATTTTCTCTCTTCCTTTTCATTAGGATTAGAAAGCCACACTAACCATTAGGATCTCCATGGAATAAACAATTTAGGGTTGTGTGTTAGTCCCTCTAGTTTTTTCCTTTTGCAACTTGAGTCCTTCTTTCTCATCTCATGAAGAAAAACAATAAAACACCTAATAAAGGTTGATTTGCTCGTACGACACGAGACTTTGCCGTGGGTTACTGTTGCACCCCAAAATTTTCCCTCACCAAGACAAGACATTGTGTATTAAGAGGTTCACAAGACATCTCACAAGGTTCACAAGATTCACAAGACATCTCATGAGATTCACAAGGTTCACAATTAGTCAGAAAGTTTGACAATTCCTTCAGACAATGCATCCTCCTAAACAAGGCATCCTAAACTAGGGTTTTGACTTCCATCAGGCTAAATGGACTTCCAAGACTTCAAGTGAGCTTCATAGCATCCTATATGTGTTCAAGAATCCCCATGTCAAGTTTCAAGACTTTTCCCAAAGGTTTGCTCAGTCAGATGATCAGATAGGCTAAAATCAGTCAAAGTAGTTAAAAAGTCAAACAGAGGTCAACTGTGGTCAAACCAAAGTCAAAATTCATGATTGTTTTGCCAACATCAAGTATATTAAGTAAAATTCATCATTTTATCAAGGGTTGATCATGATTCATCAAGGATATTTCAGATCATCAAGAATCAGGAGTTTCTAAATTAGGGTTTTCATAGGAAAAGTCAACTGAACTTTGACCAGCCATAACTTTCACATGCTTCATCAAAAAATTTCCATACAAAGCTAATTTTGAAGTAAATTTAATTCTCGACAACTTTGTGTCTCACAAGCCAAGCCCAAAAATGCTTCATTTGGAAGGTATGAGCTAAGACATTATAGGTCCTTTCAAAAGTCAACAAAAGGTCAACAACTTCCAAAGAGCATAACTTGAGAATGCTAAAAGATATGGACATGATACCAAAGAGGTTGGTTAGAGGACTCTTTAAGATTTCCAAAATTTCCAAGAACACCTTCATAGCCTTAAAATTGAAGGATCTAGGCCTTTGCAAAGTTGGGAAAGTTTTGGGAAGTTTATGAAGCAAATGAGGCCTTAAAACCAATTTTTGCTAAATGGGCCTACCAAATTGCCATCCAATCTTCATAATATCATCAAGAACTACCCAACCCATGCCTTTTCTAATTTTTTATATTTTATTTAGTATTTATTTGAATTTTATTCATTAAAATACAAATTAAATCAAAATCAAATATGAAAATCAAATATTTGGATGAGATTATGATTCTAGAAAGTCATAAACATCAATTATAGATGATTGGTTTGATCCAAATTCGTGCTAGCTTGATTTGGCAAGGATAGATATGATCTTTTTCAATATTTGAAAGAAGGAAACTTCATGATCAAGCCATCAATACAAAGCCCATAAATCCATAACATTTTGACCTATTTTACATCCTTATATATACATGAGTATACTGCAAGCAGAGGAGGACGGATTCACAGCCTCCAAGCATAAGATCAAACTTCAAACTTTTCAAGAAAAAACTCCAATTTGGATTGCAACCTAGAGGCGTTTTCAAAGCTTTCTGAAGGTGGCATTAGCTTGCTTGAGCATCACTGAACACAATTCAATCATCATAAGCATCTAAAACATCATATAATCGTCCAACCGAATCATGCTTTGTTCTTGAATATAAATTTTTCGATTTCATATATTTGTTTGTTTTAAATGATATTTGATGATTGCTTGATGTTTGTGATAGTGCTAGGAACGTTTCTGGACTCTCAATTTGAAGAATCGTGACCTTAATCTCCAAACGCCATTATTAGGGTTCTTGCTCCATGATTGGGGTTTTCTAATTTGACAAATATAAATATATTCTAAATGTATAAACGAACTGGCCTTGATGTGGGGAGTACAATGGTACCCTCAATTTAGTGAAATTTTGCAGGTTTGATGTTCTTGACATAAGGCTAGGAAATCCTACGAAACCAGGTTCGCAGAAAAAATCGCAGGAAACATTGAAAGAAAATTCGCAGGAAATTTGGGGAAGAAGATGAAGTTTGGCGCTGAAAATCAAATTCAAATATTTGTTTTAAAATATATTGTTTTGTTGTTGATTTAATTTCAAACACGCGCAGTTAGCTCAGTTGGTTTGTGTATTGGCCTGTGAACGAATGGTCCTGGGTTTGAATCCCCCAGGCCATTTTGTTTTCCTTCTATTTTTTTGATATTTTGCAGGTTAATGAGAAAACGAATGGGTGTCCATACTCTATCACCTGCACATGCCTGACCTGGTGGTAGCCTTGTTGGTCCAAGGAAGTAATGACCTAGGGCGTGGGTTCGATCCCTGCCTCAGGTAAGTTCTTTTTTTTACTTCATTTTTGTTTTATTATTATTTATCTATTTATTTTACAATTAATCCAAAATTATATTTTCATAAGAAAATTATTTTAAAATAATAATATATAAATATATACAACTTCATATTTTTTTTAAATCATAATTTATTTTTTTTATTTATTTAAATTGTTTATATTTATTTTTATAATTTGCTTATATTATTATTGTATATATTTTTATAATTTAATTAAGTTTAGATTAAATAATCAAAACCCTAATCCTGATTTTCTTAATTGTAAAATTAACCCTAATTTCAAATCCTAATTTCTAACCCTAATTTTTGTTTAACTTTAAATATTAAACTTAATTAATTTTTCTAAGATATAATTAAACAATTAATCATGTTTTGTAAATAGTTATTATATTGTTTATTATTATTATTCTCATCATCTTATTCTCTTTTAAAAATTCTTTAAAATTGCTTATTTAACTTAAAAATATCCTCTTAAATTTTATATTCTTTATATTTGTTCTAACCTATTTTTCTTATGATTATTATTGTTGCTAACCCTTTTAATTGTTATTTATTATTTATATATCTATTATTTAATTATTTATATTATAATGTAATTGCAAAAGTGTTGTAATAGTCGTAGGTTTATTATTGTTGTTATTTTATTGTTTATAAATATTTTTCCCATGGTTAGTAACTATAGGGAGTGATAACATGTTTGTGATTTAAAAATTAATTTAGAATGACTTATTTAATAAGATAAATATATGAATATGAACACTCACACACGTAAGTCGATCTTTGATCGCCATCTCACATTTTCTAAGGTTACCTCTCATGTTGCCTAATTATAAGGTCAAGCAAGGTGTCTTAAGCAAAGTCCCTTCACATATATCATCAAGTCCCTTTAAAATTATAAGATCAAGTCCCTTCGAGGTTGCCTACGATAAATGATCTTGTCCCTTGGAATAAAAGATGATAAGTCCCTACGAATTGCTAAAGACACCTTACAGTTGCCTATATCCAGATGTCCCTATACATGTCCCTTATCACATCCAAGGTAATGACTACCTATTCCTTAATAATATGGATAGTCTTACCATTGAAAGAATATATAAGAACAGTAAAGACTTAGCATAGGGTAGGTTCCTCTTAAGTACTTGCTCACTTTTCTTCAAAATACTTCATTACACATCACATTTCAAACAAATTTTCAAAACAAAGTCTTTATATACATCCATACAAGGATCATTATAAAGTACTTAGAAAATTGTTAATCACACACTACACTTTCTCAAAACAATTTAAAGTGAGCTGAGTAACTAAGAGCCCATAGATAACCATGGATATAAAGGGTACTAACACCTTCCCTTTGTATAACCTACCCCCCGAACCCAAAAATATTTTTAAGGTCTTTCCTGTTCTTTTATGCCCTTTCCTTTTGGATAAAATAAAAGTCGTAGGCGACTCTTGCTATTCGCAACATTTAACTAAAGTCAGTTCTCCCACCGTGTTACAGTTACTTATATACGTTCCATTTCGGGGCGAGGTGTAAGTCATCTACCATGATGAACAAGTCTTAGTATGAGAAGATTCACAAACAATAAAATGAAAACACTTCTCTAAAAGACAAAATAACAAAGAAGAATCGTCTTTTCCTTCGGGAATTCTTCTCTCATCTCACTCACTCTTAACGTGAACTTGCGACGACTTGTCTCATTTGCAAGACGGTAACGCACTCGTTCAACGCAAGCCTGCAACACCTGAGCATAGACATAAACAGTTCCAGCGCATAAAATAGGTCCCGCCTTAGTTAGGCGAACTATGTCGACTATGATCCTCATATTCCCGATGAGGTACGTAGGCAACGGGGTAGGCCCGTTCGAGAACATTCTTTATATTCCCTACATTTTCCCCTTTCTTTTAGTTTCCAGTTCCCTTCCTCATTTCCAGTTCCAGTAGCGGTTTTATTCAGCAGCAGCTTTATTCTCACCCTTTGAAACAGACAGACAAACGTGGATCCTGTCGGGTACGGCGGACGGTCTGGGTGCAAATATCTTCCCAGGTCGTAACCGATTCCCGAACCCAGATCTTTGGTTCGTAAGACCTTTTCTTTTCCTTCTCTCTCAGGTTTGTGAAGCATTACCTTTCCCATTCATTCGGGATAAAAATGTTTGGCTGGCGACTCTACCTTTTCCGCGCCACTTTCGTGTTTGTACTAGGATGAAAATCCTGGGAGCGACATTAAGTCTTTATTTAAATAAGAGTACAATGTCTCCCACACTAAATTTTTATAGATATACGCTTATCGTGTCATCTCTTGGTTCTTTCCTTGTATATGCGGGCATTTTTATAAGCGTCTAGTCTCATTTCTTATAACTCGTGCAAGTCTAAGATACGTTTTTCACCTGCATCAGTATAATTAAAGTTAATGGTTTTAATCGCCCAATAGGTTTTGTGCTTTATTTCTACCGGTAGGTGGCAAGATTTTCCCTAGACTAATTTAAATGGCATGGTTCTGATGGGTGTCTTAAACGTTGTTCTATAAGCCCATAAAGCTTCATGTAACTTAGTTGACCATTCTTTCCTTGATGTAGCGGCAGTCTTTTCTAAGATTTGTTTTATCTTTCTATTTGAGACTTCGACCTATTCACTAGTTTGTGGATGATAAGGTGTTGCTACACGGTGTCTTACTCCATACTTTTATAATATTTTTTCGAAGATTTTCGATATGAAATGGGAGCCTCTATCACTTATGACCAGTCTCGACACACCAAATCTAGGGAAGATCCATTTTTGAAGAGCTTTATGACTACTCGCGTATCATTTTTTGGAGAGGCTATAACCTCAATCCATTTTGAAATGTAATCAACAACGACGAGTATATACTTATTACCAAGTGAATACGGGAATGGTCCCATGAAATAAATCCCCTAAACATCAAAGACTTCTACTTATAAAATGCCTTTTTGGGGCATCTCGTCGCGTCTAGAGATGTTACTAGTGCATTGGCACCTACCGTAGTTTATTATAGCGACGTGGACGTATTTCCAAAGAGTGGGCCAAAAGAGGCCAGATTACAGGATCTTATCACAAGTCTTCGAAGTGTTTGCATGTCCACCATAAGGAGAAGAGTGACATTGAATGATGATGTCTTTCATTTCGTCTTCAGGGACACATCGACGGAAGATACCATCGGCTCCACGCTTAAAAAGAAAAGGTTCATCCAAGTAATATTGGTTTAGATCGTGAAAGAATTTCTTCTTTTGTTGATAAGGAAAATCAGGTGGAAGCACTCTAATGGCTAAGTAGTTGACTATGTTAGCATAACAAGGTAGGTTGATTGTGTATAGATCTCCTCCACTATTTCTTCTTGCATCGGTTCGTCCAGAGTTAAGGAAGATATTTCACTATAAAGTACGAGGATCAACTACACTTTCTCCATACGAGGATCATTATAAAGTACTTAGAAAATTGTTAATCACACACTACACTTTCACAAAACAATTTAAAGTGAGCTAAGTAACTAAGATCCCATGGATAACCATGGATATAAAGGGTGCTAACACCTTCCCTTTGTATAACCTACCCCCCGAACCCAAAAATCTTTTTAAGGTCTTTCCTGTTCTTTTATGCCCTTTCCTTTTGGATAAAATAAAAGTCGGTGGCGACTCTTGCTATCCGCAACATTTAACTAAAGTCAGTTCTCCCACCGTGTTACAGAACTGGCGACTCTGTTGGGGATTTAATAAAAGAGGGGTACCCTTAGGAATTAGATCACTTTAAATTTGTTTGCTTTGTTTGCTTTAATTTACTTGTTGGGGCTTTTATGTGTGAAAGATCCTAACCCGGATCTAGTGTACCTTAGGTAAATGGCAATAGACCAAGGAAACTGTACGGCGTATACCGATATGGTTGATCTGGTGGCCATAGTTAGTGTGACTTCTTGGTTGGTGCTTATGTTCCTTAAGCAAGTTGAGGATAATATGAGGCTGCCATATGTTGTCAATACACTAACTAACTTTTAGAACCCTAGTCATCCCATCTTGGCCTTTAGAAAGTAGTGAGATAGCCGGCTTTGGTGAAGACTGAAGTTGGTTGATACTCGATGCTACACTCATTGAGATCCTAAACTTGGAGGGTTTTGGTTGGCAAGTAAGTTGCCTACTGAACAACCACCCTTGTGAAGGATCAATGATATTGAGATCCCTAAGAACCTGGTTACTTTATAGGACAGGATGAACCATCTAAACTTCATGGGAGGGTACTTACCTTTAAACCTCATGCAAGCCTCTAAAACTAGGACTATGGTATGACTTATTTGTGTGTGCCACATGTTTGTGATTGAGCATAACATCATAACATCATCATGCATCATAAGCATAGCATTTTCACTAACCATTTCAAGGACCAAAGGATTTATCTTTGTTCTTTGTTGCAGGTCATGGCTTCTGCTCGTAGGAATACTATCCATATCAACTTTGTAGGAATACCTTCTAAGCTTAAGGAATTGGTCTCTCAAGTTTTTGAAAACTCCCAATTCATCAAGAGGCATGGTCACCTACTAGATCTAGTCACTCCAGGGTTCAATGAAGACATGATGAGTGTCTTGTTTCAGTTTTTTGATCCTAAACATCATTGTTTCACATTCCCCGACTATCAGCTGGTTCCTACAATGGAAGAATTCTCCAAAATATTGGGTATACCTATCCTTGATCAGAGACTCTTCACAGGCTTAGAAAAAGAGCCTAAACCTGAAGTTCTTGTTGCAGCCCTACATCTAAAGAAATCAGACATTGTCCTGGAAACAAGAAGTGGAGTTAAGGGTATTCTTGCTAAGGTATTGATGGAGAAAGCTCAAGTTTTCCTGAAGGCTATGAGTTATGATGCTTTTGAAGAGATCTTGGCCCTATTGATCTATGGCATAGTGTTGTTCCCCAATCCAGACCAGTTTATAGACGTACACGCCATCAACATATTTCTGACTCATAATCCAGTGCCTACATTACTTGGAGACATCTTACACTCTCTTCATACCCATACTACGAAGGCACGAGGAACTCTGATGTGTTGTATGCCTCTATTGCTTAGGTGGTTTATTTCTCACCTTCCACGATCAGTGATGAAGAATGAACAAGGGTTCAGGTGGTCCAAGAGGATCATGTCACTTTCTCATTCAGATATTCATTGGTGCACTAGATCTATGCAGAATGTTACTATCATTGACCGTTGTGGGGAGTTCCCTAATGTGCCACCCTTGGCATAAGAGGGGGCATTACCTACAATCCTTCCTTAGCTCTACGTCAGTTTGGTTACGCTCGGAGTGATGGTCCTCATGACATGCTTATTCAGGGTATTGTGTTCGACTACGACAACGATCTGCAAGGTTATCGTCAAAGGTTTATACGAGCATGGGGTAAAGTGAACAAGGTTGACAGCAAGACTCTGGAACCAAAGTACACTATTCCTATGGAACCTTATCTCAGATGGATACGAGCATGTGCTCAGACTCTTATGATGCCATATCCTGCCATCCTTCCAGTTACCATGGAGCCTGTTGCTGAAGGAGATACTACTTATATCATTCTTCATCCAGACATGCCCACTGACATGGAGGAGTTACAAAGGTCCTGGATCTAGTTGAAGGAGCAAAAAGATACTTTTGAGACTCATTACAAAGCAAGTCAAGAAAGAATCCTGGAGCTAACAAAACAACTTCACGAGGAGCGGAATCTCAACTCATACCTCAACACAAAGAGGAAACGTCCATGGGAAACTTAAAACCCTATTTTTTGTATTCATTTCATTTTTATTGTAAGCCCAAGGGGCAAACAAGTTTATTACTAATAAAAGTTTACTTTTTGGTTGTTTAAACAAATTTAAATCCTGCGGTCCTTGAAAACATTGCATATGCATTGAAACACCATAGCATTACATCACAGGTTTCTTATGAACAGGTATCTTATCTTCTCGCTGTTTATTTCAGCAGAAATGGCTCTTGAACAGACTGTCAAAGATCTCCAGGCACAGAATGCACAATTCCAAGAGTTGATTCTGAATTTATCCAAAGGTCAAGATGAGTTGAAGACACTGTTTGCTAAGAAGAAGAAGAAGACTAGAAGATCAGGAGGCCTTATCAATCTGGGAAGAAGGTTCAGAGGTCCTATCAAGATAAAGGAACATGTTGAGGATTCTGAGTCTGAAAATTATGAGAAAGAGGGAGGTAGTCTCCATGATACTTTGGGAGATTCTGATTCTGAAGCAAACTATTATCATGACCCTAGTGAGGATAAGTACAAGATGCTGGTGGATAGAATGAATGCTATGGAGTTACAAAAATCTTCTGGGCTGGATTTTGAAGATCTGAGTTTAGTATCTGGAGTGGTTATTTCTATTGGTTTCAAAGTTCCTACTTTTATGGTGTATGATGGTGTCTCATGTCCTAAGCTGTATTTAAGATCCTATGTTCGGAGGATTCAACCACATACTGCTGACAAGAAGTTATGGATTCATTTCTTCCAAGAGAGCTTGTTTGGAGCTCAATTGGAATGGTACTATCAACTGGAAAGTGTCAATATTCGTGATTGGAATGATCTTGTTGAGGCTTTCTATAGGCAATACCAATATAATGTTGATTTAGCACCTACTCGCATGCAGCTCCAAAGTATGTCAATGGGTGCTAAGGAGAATTTCAAGGAGTATGCCCAAAAATGAAGAGACCTGGCTGGCAGAGTTCAACCTCCTCTGATTGACAGGGAGTTGGCGGATATGTTTATGAGTACGCTGAATGGTCCTTTCTATAGTCACCTCATTGGAAGCTCATCATCTGGTTTCACCGAGATGATAATGACTGGAGAACGTGTGGAGAGTGGTATAAGAAGTGGTAAGATACAGGTAGGTTCCTCTTCATCAAGCACTGCTAAGAAGCCCCCTAGTGGAAAGAAGGAGTCTAATGCTGTGTATGGTCAACCTAGTCGTAACAGAAGTCACCAATCTGTGGGAGCAGTTCACATCTCCAATCCTACTCCTGCAGCACCAGAGCTGCCACAGAACAATCAACAAAAGCCTAGAAGACAATTTACCAAGATCAACATGTCACTGGCCCATGCCTTGGAACACATGTTGAAAGGGGAACTCATTACTTTGAAGGACCCTCCTCAGAATCCTAATACTTCCTCTCCTCAATACAACCCTAATGCACGATGTGCCTATCATTCTAATTGTCCGGGACATGACACCAACAACTGCTGGATATTGAAAAATAAGATTCAAGATATGATTGAAGCTGGAGAGATTGGATTTGACCCTCCTGGGACTCCAAATGTGATTACTGCTCCCATGCCCAATCATGAGAAGACTGTTAATGCTATTGATGAAGTTTCATATGTTTCCTCAGTAGCAGATGTGACTAATCCCCTATCTGTTATCAAGAAGAAGCTGGTGCAGGCTGGTTTCTTTCCAGGTTGTAATGAAGACTGTTTTTATTGTGCCTACAAACCTGATAGTTGCTGGAAGTTGAAAGATGGTATTCAACGCCTCATGGACAATTACACTATATTGTTTGAGAGGACACCTTCTGTGGAAAGTATGGTTGAACATCTAACTCGAGGTACGAAGGTTGAAGATGTGAATATGGTTGATAAAGTTCCAGTGAAGATTACCTCTAAAGGCCCTGTCAAGATCACTTCCAAGGGACCTATCAAGATTACTGCTGAAGGTCTGGTGAAGACTGTTGCCGAAGTTAGAGTGCCTCCCATGATTATTACCACTCCTGGTCCTGTTCCTTATACTTCTGATAAAGCTATACCCTGGAATTACGGTTCTGATGTTTATATCCATGGTGTTAAATAAGGACCTTTGACTGATACCCCTATTACTGATGATAACCTTGATGTGGATAATATTGCTGGATCTAGTAAGATCACCAGAAGTGGAAGAATTTTCTCTCCTCCGGCTACCTCAAAAAATGCAGTTACTCCAACCACTACCTCCACTTCTGAGCCAAGTATTGATGCTCGGGGAAAAGGTCATGTGGTTGAACCTGTGCAAGCTGAGGCACCAGCTGCTGAAAATCTTTCTAAACAGACGGAAGAAGTGTTGAAGATCATTCGCAAGAGTGATTATGATATTGTTAACCAGTTGGGGCATACTCCCTCCAAAATTTCCATGTTGTCTTTGTTGCTGTGTTCTGAGGCTCATGCTAAATCCTTAATCAAGTTCTTGAAGACTGCCCATGTGCCAAATGAGATTTCTGTGGATCAATTCGAGAATTGTGTGGCACATCTGACTTATGATAATGGGTTGGGCTTTTCTGATGCTGACTTGACTCCTGCCAAGAGAAACCATAACAGAGCTTTGCATATCTCCATTGAATGTAGGGGCACTACCTTGTCTCATGTGTTGATAGACAATGGCTCTTCATTGAATGTACTTCCCAAAGAGGTTCTGAATAAGCTCAGTCCTGAAAATGCTGTGTTAAGACCAAGTAATATAGTGGTGAGGGCCTTAATGGCTCAAGAAGAGTGGTGCATGGAGAAATAGATCTCCCGATCAAAGTAGGCTCTCAAGTCTTCAATTCTACCTTCTATGTAATGGATATTCGTCCTGCGTACTCCTGTTTGCTTGGGCGCCCCTGGATCCACGGGGAAGGTGCTGTGACCTCCACCCTACATCAGAAGTTGAAATATCCGGTGAAGGGAAAGATCGTCACTGTTTATGGAGAGGAAGAATATATGGTCAGTCATGTGAATACTTTCAAGTATGTTGAAGTGGAAGGTGAATATGTTGAGACTCCTTGCCATACATTTGAAGTTGTTCCTTGGGTCGTTCCTGCTACTGAAGCTCCACCTGTTGTTAAAAGAGTTCCTGTGGTTACCAGAGTACCTCCTACAATGGCCTCCCTCAAAGATGCCAGAGCTGTGGTTGAAGAAGGTGGTTGTACTATTTGGGGTCAGCTTCCTGACATTCCTTACAAGTCTGACAAATTTGGTTTGGGTTTCACTGCAGAGTCCCAGAAGGCTGTTCGTCATGCTCGTGCTGTTCGTATCACCAATCAAGGGATCATGAGAGATCAAATCAATGTTGTGGGTGATTGTAATGAAGACTACAACCTGGATGAATGGATCTTTCCTATTGTGGGTGATGGACCCAACAACTGGAAGACCGAAGACATTATTCCTATCTCCTTTAGTCAGGAGTAAATACTATTACTGTGTTGTTATTTTTAAGTTTGTAATTTTGAACAATTAAACTTTTAAGCCTTGTGTCTTACCCGGGGCACAATGGTAGGCTTGTTACGGGATGTCATTTCATTTGCATACTTCATTCAATAAAAATCAATGGACGTTTCGTTTTCGTAAATATTGTGCTCTTTGTCTTTCTTTTATTTTTATTTTTTTTATCTGATATGTGTTCTTACACACACCCGCATCACTAAAATGCAGATCCTCATTCACTCTGGATCCTGTTGATAACAGTTCTACTATTGCCAATTATAATTTCGAGAGTCCGATCTATCAAGCTGAAGATGGAAAGAAGGAAGATTGTGAAGTACCTGTAGAGCTTTCTAGGTTGTTACAACAAGAAGAGAAAGCTATACAGCCACATGAAGAGCCAATCGAAGTTGTGAATCTGGGGACTGAAGAAAACAGGAAAGAGGTCAAGATAGGGGCTGAGCTAGAAGATGGTGTTAAGAGCAGATTAATTCAGATGTTACGTGATTATGTGGAGATCTTTGCTTGGTCCTATGAAGATATGCCAGGGTTGGATACAGACATTGTGGTTCACCGTTTACCAGTAAAAGAAGATTGTCGTTCAAAGAAGCAGAAGGTTCGTCGCATGCATCCTGAAATGTCAGAAAAGATTAAAGCAGATGTGATGAAACAGTTTAATGCAGGGTTCTTAGCTGTGACTTCTTATCCTCAATGGGTTGCAAATGTGGTACCAGTACCTAAGAAAGATGGTAAGGTACACATGTGTGTGGGTTACAGGGATTTGAACAAGGTCAACCCAAAAGATGACTTTCCACTTCCTCATATTGATGTTCTGGTAGACAACACTGCTCAGCATAAGGTATTCTCTTTCATGGATGGTTTCTCTGGTTACAATCAAATCAAGATGGCACCTGAAGATATGGAGAAGACTACATTTGTTACACAGTGGGGCACTTTTTGTTATAAAGTGATGCCATTTGGTTTGAAGAATGTCGGGGCAACATATCAGCGTGCTATGGTGGCTTTGTTTCACGATATGATTCATCATGAGATAGATGTATATGTGGATGATATGATAGCCAGGTCCTAGAATGAAGAGCAACACCTTGATCATCTGCATAAGCTGTTTGAAAGGTTGAAGAAATACAAGTTGAGACTGAACCCAAAAAAATGTACTTTTGGAGTAAGATCTGGTAAACTCCTGGGTTTCATTATCAGTGGAAAAGGTATTGAAGTGGACCCTGTAAAAGTGAAAGCTATACAAGAGATGCCAGCTCCCCGTACTGAGAAGGAAGTTAGAGGTTTCTTGGGACGATTGAATTACATTGAAAGATTTATTTCCCAGTTAACTGCTACCTGTGATCCAATATTCAAGTTGTTGAAGAAAGATCAGGTGATGGAATGGAATGATGAATGCCAGACAGCCTTTGATGAAATCAAGAGATATCTTCTAGAACCTCCAATTTTGATGCCACCAGTTGATGGAAGACCCTTGATTATGTACTTAATAGTATTAGACAACTCAATGGGGTGTGTATTAGGGCAACATGACGAGTCTGGTCGAAAAGAGCAGGCAATATACTACCTTAGGAAAAAGTTTACCGACTGTGAAACAAGATACTCACTGCTCGAGAAAACTTGATGCGCTTTGGCATGGGCTGCTCGCCGACTAAGACAGTATATGTTGACTCATACTACCTTGTTGATTTCAAATATGGATCCAATCAAGTACATATTCGAGAAACCTGCTCTCTCTGGACGAATAGCAAGATGGAAAATGATCTTAACAGAATATGATATACAGTACACTACTCAGAAGGCCATTAAGGGTAGTGTGGTAGCTGATCATTTGGCTCATCAAGCAGTGGATGATTATCAGTCAATGAGTTTTGAATTCCCTGATGAAGACATTATGATTATTACCAAAGAACCTGGACAATATGACGGACCTGAACAAGGATCCCGATGGACTATGGTTTTTGATAGAGCTTCTAATGCACTTAGTAATGGTGTTGGTGTCGTGATTATTTCCCCTGAAGGTTGTCATACCCCGATTACTGTAAGACTTTGTTTCTATTGTACCAATAACATGGCTGAGTATGAGGCGTGTATCATAGGTATCAAAGCTGCCATTGAGATGAAGATTCAGTTCTTGGACGTATATGGAGATTCAACCCTAGTAGTTAGTCAGATTAAAGGAGATTGGGATACCAAGCATGAAAATCTTATTCCTTACAGAGAGAATGTGTTGTCTTTGATCCCATATTTTGAAGAGATTACCTTTGAACATATTCCACGAGGAGAGAATCAGTTGGCAGATGCATTAGCCACCATGGCATCTATGTTTGAGATTAGCTGGGATGATGAAGCTCCCAAGATTACTATTGACAAATTTGAGAAGCCTGCATACTGCAATGAGATTGATACTGAAGAAGGAGAGGAGAAGCCTTGGTTCTATGAAGTGAAAAGATATCTTAAAGCTCAGGAGTTCCCTGAAGGGGCATCTGTCAAAGATAAGAAGTTTCTGAGGAGGTTTTCTGCTAAGTTCTTCTTGAGTAATGGAATTTTGTACAAGCGCAATCATGATTCAACTTTGCTTCGTTGTGTGGACAAGAAGGAAGCAACAGAGATTATGGAAGACATGCATGATGGGATCTTTGTCACTCATTCTAATGGTCATACCATGGAAAAGAAGATATTGAGAGCAGGTTACTATTGGACTACCATGGAAGCTGACTGCTATCAACATTCCAGAACATGTCACAAGTGTCAAATCTATGTTGATAAAGTGCATATACCTCCAGCTCCATTGAATGTGTTGACTGCTCCTTGGCCTTTTGCTATGTGGGGCATAAATATGATTGGTGAGATCAAGCCTACTGCTTCTAATGGGCATCGTTTCATCCTGGTTGCTATTGATTACTTTACAAAGTGGGTGGAGGCAGCTTCATTTGCATCTGTTACCAAGAATATGGTGGCTCGATTCATTAAGAATAATCTCATATGTAGGTATGGCATCCCTGAAAGGATTATCACTGACAATGGCTCTAATCTGAACAACACTATGATTACTGATCTCTGCACGCAGTTCAAGATTAAGCATCACAACTCTTCTCTGTATCGTCCGAAGATGAATGGGGCAGTAGAAGCTGCTAATAAGAACATTAAGAAGATTCTACAAAAGATGATTGTTACTTATAAAGATTTGCATGAGATGTTACCATTTGCTCTTCATGGTTATCATACTACAATACGTACTTCAACAGGGGCAACCCCATTCTCCTTAGTCTATGGTATGGAAGCAGTTCTACCCATTGAAGTTCAAATTCCCTCTTTAAGAATCATGAAGGATGCAGGATTGGATGAAGATGAGTGGATTCAGACTCGACTTGACCAGATAAATTTGATTGATGAGAAGAGGCTGGCAGCTGTTTGTCATGGCCAAATGTACCAGAAACGGATGATCAAAGCTTTTAATAAGAAGGTTAAGCAAAAGGTATATCAGGCTGGTGACTTGGTGATCAAGCATATCATATTACCACAGGGTGATCCTAGGGGCAAGTGGACTCCTACATACGAAGGACCATTTGTAGTCAAGAGGGTATTCTCAGGAAGTGCCATGATGCTTACTACTATGGATGGTGAAGACTTCCCACAGCCCATAAACGCAGACATAGTTAAAAAATACTACGCATAAAAAGAGACCCGCTAGGTTGACTGGCCTAGGCAAAAATAAGGGCATCCTGGCGAACCAAAAGGGTTCGGGAAAAAATTAAGGATATATATAAAAAATGTACACCCGGCAAGTCGAAAACTTGAAAGGGCGGCTTGGGCAAAAAAGGGTATCCCGGTGGATTGAAAACCTGAAAGGGAAATCCAGGCAAAAGTTAGGGATTAAAGCGTATGACTATGTCTCGTTTGGATCACTCATATAGCCCAACTAGTTGTGTCACCTGACTCAAGTTCAAACAGATAAAGATCAATCCAATCATTTTCGTCTCAACAGCAGAAGATGAGATACTTGAAGATAATGGCAATAGTAGAATTGAAACTCAATAGGGTTATTTCACACATAGTTTTTTTCTTTGTTCTATAAAAACTTTATGACAAATTCCTCTTACTAAGGATTTCTGTCTCCTTGTACAAACTTGCCTATGTATAGGTCACTTTATAATATAAATAAAATTTCATCTTTGAATCCAGATTTACTTTTACCCTATTTACATAAGCGAAAACGTCCATTGGTTGTGCTTGAATGTATGTATGCTTTTGAATATGATTGATGTTTACCAGAAATGCATAAAATGCAGTAATAGTATTTACTAAGGACGAACGAAGGTAGGAATTCAACGAAGCTTCGCAGGTTTATCCCCACAAGACAACTACAAATCCCCAGCAGGGCAAATCTATCTGTATAGATACTTCAAGTTATATCTCCCCTTGAATTTATGTCCATCTATTTTATCCTCATCCAGGATGCTCGGGAACTTATTCCTTCAATAGAAGTACGACGAGCAAAGACGGGAGGTTATGAATATTATACTATCAAAGGAGACGGGAACGAGTTCTTCATATTCTTCAGCAACGAATCGATATTTATTTTCCCTAGCCAGCATTTGTTATACAAAGATATCCAGACGCTTCAGGCTGCATGATTCATACATACATCATTTACATCATAACATAACATATCCATAAATGCATAATACATTTACCTAGGTGCACCATGCCATACATGCATACATATTGCATAAACTAACCTTTTCTTTGCAGGATAGTTACATGCGGGTAAAATACTATCAACAATTCACAACAGGTCAGAAACGATCTATACGAAGATCTAGTGCTGATACTTAATCATTACTCAAGATATCCTTGGATAGTAGGCAAATGGTCTATACAAAGATCTATTCCCTAATCCAGGATATTTTCAAAGGATGTAATCGCCACGAAGATTTAATCCTAATACTCTTTTGTCCTTGGATATTAGTCAAACGATCTATACGAAGATCTATTCTCTAATCCAGGATATTTTTAAAGGATTTAATCGCCACGAAGATTTAATCCCAATACTCTTTTGTCCTTAGATAGTAGGCAAACGGTCTATACGAAGATCCATTCCCTAGTCCAGGATATTTTCAGAAGATTTAATCCTGATATTCTTTTGTCCTTGGATAGTAGGCAAACGGTCTATACTAAGATCTATTCCCTAATCCAGGATATTTCCAGAAGATATAATCGTCACGAAGATTTATTTCTACTGGTCTATTCAGCAATTCAAAACAGTTCAGAGACGATCTATACGAAGGTCTAGTGGTGATACTTAATCAGAAAGAAATCGCCACGAAGATTTGGTTCTGACACTTAAATTAAAAGTATGTTCTTAGATACGATTCAGAGACGGCCTATACGAAGACCTAATACTGATATCCAGTATCAACATCAAAATACCCTCATCTCCTGATATTATGGATGGCATCTATAAGCCCATCTCCAGTTCTTCCAAGTGGCATCTTCAAGCCCACTCAAGCATATAAAATTAATCATCAGTGTTACTTTACGCACCGGCAAGTGCAAATTTTTGGGCTTTTGTGTTCAATCCCCTTCAACCTTCCAGGTCACGAATGGCACATATACCAATCTAACCCCTCAGGTTTCAGAAAATTGAACAGGGGCAGCTGTTGCACCCCAAAATTTGCCCTCACCAAGACAAGACATTGTGTATTAAGAGGTTCATCAGACATCTCACAAGGTTCACAAGATTCACAAGACATCTCATGAGATTCACAAGGTTCACAATTAGTCAGAAAGTTTGACAATTCCCTCAGACAATGCATCCTCCTAAGCAAGGCATCCTAAACTAGGGTTTTGACTTCCATCAGGCTAAATGGACTTCCAAGTCTTCAAGTGAGCTTCATATCATCCTATATGTGTTCAAAATCCCCATGTCAAGTTTCAAAACTTTTCCCAAAGGTTTGCTCAGTCAGATGATCAGATAGGCTAAAATCAGTCAAAGCAGTTAAAAAGTCAAACAGAGGTCAACTGTGGTCAAACCAAAGTCAAAATTCATGATTTTTTGCCAACATCAAGTATATGAATTAAAATTCATAATTTGATCAAGGGTTGATCATGATTCATCAAGGAGATTTCAGATCATCAAGAATCAAAGAGTTTCTAAATTAGGGTTTTCATAGGAATAGTCAACTGAACTTTGACCAGCCATAACTTTCACATGCTTCATCAAAAAATTTCCATCCAAAGCTCATTTTGAAGTAAATTGAATTCTCTACAACTTTGTGTATCACAAGCCAAGCCCAAAAATGCTTCATTTGGAAGGTATGAGCTAAGACATTATAGGTCCTTTCAAAAGTCAACAAAAAGTCAACAACTTCCAAAGAGCATAACTTGAGAATGGTAAAAGATATGGACATGAGACCAAAGAGGTAGGTTAGAGAACTCTTTAAGCTTTACAAAATGTCCAAGAAAACCTTCATATCCTTAAAATTGAGAGAGGTAGGCCTTTGTAAAGTTGGGAAAGTTCTGGGAAGTTTATGAAGCAAATGAGGCCTTAAAACTAATTTTTGCTAAATGGGCCTACCAAATTGCCATCCAATCTTCATAATATCATCAAGCACGACCCAACCCATGCCTTTTCTGATTTTTTATATTTTATTTAGTATTTATTTGAATTTTATTCATTAAAATACAAATTAAATCAAAATAAAATATGAAAATCAAATATTTGGATGAGATTATGATTCTAGAAAGTCATAAACATCAATTATAGATGATTGATCTGATCCAAATTCGTGCTAGCTTGATTTGGCAAGGTTATATGTGATCTTTTTCAATATTTGAAAGAAGGAAACTTCATGATCAAGCCATCAATACAAAGCCCATAAATCCATAACATTTTGACCTATTTTACATCCTTATATATACATGAGTATACTGCAAGCAGAGGAGGACGGATTCACAGCCTCCAAGCATAAGATCAAACTTCAAACTTTTCAAGGAAAAACTACAATTCAGATTGCAACCTAGAGGCGTTTTCAAAGTTTTTTTAAGGAGGCATTAGCTTGCTTGAGCATCACTGAACACAATTCAATCATCATAAGCATCTAAAACATCATATAATCGTCCAACCGAATCATGCTTTGTTCTTGAATATAAATTTTTCGATTTCATATATTTGTTTGTTTTAAATGATATTTGATGATTGCTTGATGTTTGTGATAGTGCTAGGAACGTTTCTGGACTCTCAATTTGAAGAATCGTGACCTTAATCTCCAAATGCCATTATTAGGGTTCTTGCTCCATGATTGGGGTTTTCTAATTTAACAAATATAAATATATTCTAAATGTATAAACAAACTGGCCTTGTTGTGGGGAGTATAATGGTACCCTCAATTTAGTGAAATTTTGCAGGTTTGATGTTCTTGACATAAGGCTAGGAAATCCTACGAAACCAGGTTCGCAGAAAAAATCGCAGGAAACATTGAAAGAAAATTCGCAGGAAATTTGGGGAAGAAGATGAAGTTTGGCGCTGAAAATCAAATTCAAATATTTGTATTAATATATATTGTTTTGTTGTTGATTTAATTTCAAACACGCGCAGTTAGCTCAGTTGGTTTGTGTATTGGCCTGTGAACGAATGGTCCTGGGTTCGAATCCCCCCAGGCCATTTTGTTTTGCTTCTATTTTTTTGATATTTTGCAGGTTAATGAGAAAACAAATGGGTGCCCATACTCTATCACCTGCGCATGCCTGGCCTGGTGGTAGCCTTGTTGGTCCAAGGACGTAATGACCTAGGGCGTGGGTTCGATCCCTGCCCCAGGTAAGTTCTTTTTTTTACTTCATTTTTGTTTTATTATTATTTATCTATTTATTTTACAATTAATCCAAAATTATATTTTCATAAGAAAATTATTTTTAAATAATAATATATAAATATATACAACTTCATATTTTTTTTAAATCATAATTTATTTATTTTATTTATTTAAATTGTTTATATTTATTTTTTATAATTTGTTTATATTATTATTGTATATATTTTTATAATTTAATTAAGTTTAGATTAAATAATCAAAACCCTAATCCTGATTTTCTTAATTGTAAAATTAACCCTAAATTCAAATCCTAATTTCTAACCCTAATTTTTATTTAACTTTAAATATTAAACTTAATTAATTTTTCTAATATATAATTAAATAATTAATCATGTTTTGTAAATAGTTATTATATTGTTTATTATTATTATTCTCATTATCTTATTCTCTTTTAAAAATTCTTTATAATTGCTTATTTAACTTAAAAATATCCTCTTAAATTTAATATTCTTTATATTTGTTCTAACCTCTTTTTCTTATGATTATTAATGTTGCTAACCCTTTTAATTGTTATTTATTATTTATATATCTATTATTTAATTATTTATATTATAATGTAATTGCAAAAGCCTTGTAATAGTCGTAGGTTTATTATTGTTGTTATTTTATTGTTTATAAATATTTTTACCATGGTTAGTAACTATAGGGAGTGATAACATGTTTGTGATTTAAAAATTAATTTAGAATGACTTATTTAATAAGATAAATATATGAATATGAACACTCACACATGTAAGTCGATCTTTGATCGCCATCTCACATTTTCTAAGGTTACCTCTCATGTTGTCTAATTATAAGGTCAAGCAAGGTGTCTTAAGCAAAGTCTCTTCACATATATCATCAAGTCCCTTTAAAATTATAAGATCAAGTCCCTTTGAGGTTTCCTACGATAAATGATCGGGTCCCTTCGAATAAAAGATGATAAGTCCCTACGAATTGCTAAAGACACCTTACAGTTGCCTATATCCAGATGTCCCTATACATGTCCCTTATCACATCCAAGGTAATGACTACCTATTTCTTAATAATAGGGATAGTCTTACCATTGAAAGAACATATAAGAACAGTAAAGACTTAGCATAGGGTAGGTTCCTCTTAAGTACTTGCTCACTTTTCTTCAAAATACTTCATTACATTTCACATTTCAAACAAATTTTCAAAACAAAGTCTTTATATACATCCATACGAGGATCATTATAAAGTACTTAGAAAATTGTTAATCACACACTACACTTTCTCAAAACAATTTAAAGTGAGTTGAGTAACTAAGAGCCCATGGATAACAATGGATATAAAGGATGCTAACACCTTCCCTTTGTATAACCTACCCCCCGAACCCAAAAATCTTTTTAAGGTCTTTCCTGTTCTTTTATGCCCTTTCCTTTTGGATAAAATAAAAGTCGTAGGCGACTCTTGCTATCCGCAACATTTAACTAAAGTCATTTCTCCCACCGTGTTACAGTTACTTATACACGTTCCATTTCGGGGCAAGGTGTAAGTCATCTACCACGATGAACAAGTCTTAGTATGAGAATATTCACAAACAATAAAATGAAAACACTTCTCTAAAAGACAAAATAACAAAGAAGAATCGTCGTTTCCTTCGGGAGTTCTTCTCTCATCTCACTCACTCTTAACGCGAACTTGCGACGACTTGTCTCATTTGCAAGACGGTAACGCACTCGTTCAACGCGAGCCTGCAACACCTGAGCATAGACATAAACAGTTCCAGCGCATAAAAAACACAAACAAATAGTTCCTGCCTTAGTTAGGCAAACTATGTCGACTATGATCCTTATGTTCCCGATGAGGTACGTAGGCAACGGGGTAGGCCCGTTCGAGAACATTCTTTATATTCCCTACATTTTCCCCTTTCTTTTAGTTTCCAGTTCCCTTCCTCATTTCCAGTTCCAGTAGCAGTTTTATTCAGCAGCAACTTTATTCTCACCCTTTGAAACAGACAGACAAACGTGGATCCTGTCGGGTACGGTGGACGGTCTGGGGTGCAAATATCTTCCCAGGTCGTAACCGATTCCCGAACCCAGATCTTTGGTTCGTAGGACCTTTTCTTTTCCTTCTCTCTCAGGTTTGTGAAGCATTACCTTTCCAATTCATTCGAGATAAAAATGTTTGGCTGGCGACTCTACCTTTTCCGCGCCACTTTCGCGTTTGTACTAGGATGAAAATCCTGGGAGCGACACTAAGTGTTTAGTTAAATAAGAGTACAATGTCTCCCACACTAAATTTTTATAGATATACGCTTATCGTGTCATCTCTTGGTTATTTCCTTGTATATACGGGCATTTTTATAAGCGTCTAGTCTCATCTCTTATAACTCGTGCAAGTCTAAGATACGTTTTTCACCTGCATCAGTATAATTAAAGTTAATGGTTTTAATCGCCCAATAGGTTTTGTGTTTTATTTCTACCGGCAGGTGGCAAGATTTTCCCTAGACTAATTTAAATGGCATGGTTCTGATGGGTGTCTTAAACGTTGTTCTATAAGCCCATAAAGCTTCATGTAACTTAGTTGACCATTCTTTCCTTGATGTAGCGGCAGTCTTTTCTAAGATTTGTTTTATCTTTCTATTTGAGACTTCGACCTATTCACTAGTTTGTGGATGATAAGGTGTTGCTACACGGTGTCTTACTCCATACTTTAATAATAGTTTTTCGAAGATTTTCGATATGAAATGGGAGCCTCTATCACTTATGACCAGTCTCGACACACCAAATCTAGGGAAGATCCATTTTTGAAGAGCTTTATGACTACTCGCGTATCATTTTTTGGAGAGGCTATAACCTCAATCCATTTTGAAATGTAATCAACAACGAAGAGTATATACTTATTACCAAGTGAATACGGGAATGGTCCCATGAAATCAATCCCCCAAACATCAAACACTTCTACTTATAAAATGCCTTTTTGGGGCATCTCGTCGCGTCTAGAGATGTTACTAGTGCATTGGCACCTACCGTAGTTTATTATAGCGACGTGGACGTATTTCCAACGAGTGGGCCAAAAGAGGCCATATTACAGGATCTTATCACAAGTCTTCGAAGTGTTTGCATGTCCACCATAAGGAGAAGAGTGACATTGAATGATGATGTCTTCCATTTCGTCTTCAGGGACACATCGACGGAAGATACCATCGGCTCCACGCTTAAAAATAAAAGGTTCATCCTAGTAATATTATTTTAGATCGTGAAATAATTTCTTATTTTGTTGATAAGGAAAATCAGGTGGAAGCACTCTAATGGCTAAGTAGTTGACTATGTTAGCATAACAATGTAGGTTGATTGTGTATAGATCTCCTCCACTATTTCTTCTTGCATCGGTTCGTCCAAAGTTAAGGAAGATATTTCACTCTCTATTTGGGCTATTAGACGTTCATCAGGAAAATCATCATTGATAGGAATTTGGTCTGGTTTAGTACCTTCCATTCTTGATAAGCGGTATGCTACTAGGTTTTTAGTTCCTTTCTTATCTTTAATCTCTAAATCGAATTCTTGTAGTAATAATATCCATTTAATAGTCTGGGTTTCACATCCTTCTTGCTTAAAAGATATCTAAAGGAAACGTGATCACTGTAAATGATTATTTTAGCTCCTACCAGGTAGGAACGAAATTTGTCAAGAGCGAAGACAATGGCTAGAAGTTCTTTTTCTGTAGTTGCGTAGTTCATTTGAGCGGGGTCTAAAGTTCTACTAACATAGTAAATTGTGTGAAGCTTTTTATCCTTTCTTTGTCCTAAGACTGCTCTTACAGCATAATCACTCGCATCACACATGCTCTCAAACAGTAGGTTTCAATATGGTGTTTGCATGATGGGTGCGGTGATAAGATATGTTTTGAGTTTTTCGAACGGTTTTAGACAGTCTTCGTCAAAAATAAACTCGACGTCTTTCATTAGTAGATCGGTTAACGACTTAGTGGTTTTTGAGAAGTCCTAAATGAATCGTCGGTTGAAACTGACATGTCCTAAGAAACTTCGTATTTCTTTTACGGTCTTTGGAGGTTGAAGGTCCGTTATTACTTCTATTTTTGCTTTGTCAACCTCGATCCCTTTATTAGATATCACATGTCCAAGCACGATTCCTTGTCTGACCATGAAATGGAACTTTTCCTAATTAAGTACGGGGTTCACTTTAACACATCTTTCTAGAACCATCTCTAGGTTTGACAGACATCTTTCGAAACTTTGTCCGCAAATGGAAAAGTTGTCCATAAATACTTCCATGATTTCGTCTATAAAGTCGGAAAATATCGCCATCATACACCATTGGAATGTAGTGGGAGTGTTACATAAGCCAAACGACATTCGACGGTAAGCAAATGTTCCATAGGGGCATGTGAAGGTAGTCTTTTCTTGGTCATTGGGATGAAAAGAAATTTTGAAAAATCCTGAATAACCATCTAGGTAACAAAAATATGAGTGTTTAGCTAATCTTTCCAACATTTGATCGATGAAGGGTAAATGGAAATGATCTTTCCAAGTAGCTTTGTTCAATTTTTGGTAATCGATGCACATTCTACTTCCGGTTACTACTCTCTGTGTTATACACTCACCTTTTGAGTTATTAACCAATGTAATGCCTCCCTTCTTTGGTACGACATGCACCGGGCTAACCCATTGACTGTCGGAGATTGGATATACGATTCCAACGTCTAGTAACTTCTTAACTTCATCCTTAACTACACTACTTAGAATCAGGTTGATCCTTCTCTAGTGTTCTCTAGAGGTTTTGCAGTATTCCTCTAGAATGATGCGATGATGCAGATATAATGACTTATTCCTTTTAAGTCAAATATGTTATAGCCTAACGCAATTGGGTATTTTCTTAAGACTTTTAATAGTTTCTCGGTTTCGAGCTGTCTTAAGTCTGCATTGACTATCACTGGTCTTTCAAGTTCTGGGTCTAGGAATTCGTATCTCATATTATTGGGTAGTACTTTTAGATCTAAATTTGGTTTCTTTGGGATCGGCATATGGTCGGTTGTAAGTGCTAAGCATTGACTTAAACTTTCATTTTGATCGTCTTCCAAGATCGGAGGGGTTTGAATTTTCATTATATCTAAATAGGTAGTCGGTTCCATCTTCATTTCTCTTACGCATTCGTCAATGAAATCTAGCATATAGCAGGTGTCGTATATGGCTGGTGCTTGTAAGAATTGGATTAGGATGAATTTGACATTCTCTTCTCCCACTTTGAACGTCATTCAGCCTTTCTTCACATATATGATAGCGCTGGCAGTGGCTAAGAATGGTCTTCCTAGTATGATAAGGGTCGTAACATCTTCCTTGATGTCCATAATTATGAAATTAGTGGGGATGTAGAATTGGCCTATGCATACAAGAACATTCTCTAGTATACCTACAGGAAATTTCAATGAGAGTCGGCTAATTGAACTGACATCTTGGTCGGCCTTAGTTCTCCCATATCGAGCTTCTTGCATATTAATAAGGGCATTACACTTATATTGGCTCCTAGATTTCATAGAGCTTTGTCTATGAGGAACTTTCTAATTACATAATGAATGGAGAAACCCCTTGTGTCCTTCAGCTTAGGAGGCATATTGTTTTGAATTATTACGCTACACTCGGCGGTAAATGTAACTGTCTTGTTCTCCTCGATCTTTTTCTTGTTGGATAAGATTTCCTTCAGGAATTTGGCATATGAGGGCATCTAAGTAATGGCTTCTGTAAAGGGTATCATGATGTTTAATTGTTTCAGAAGCTCTACAAATTTCTTAAATTGTCCCATAGTTTTGGAATTGGTTAGTCTTTGGGGATACGTAATGGGTGGTTTATATGGTGGTGGAGGCACATAAGGTTTTTCTTTTTCTTTGGCCTTATGTTCATTGTCTTCCTTTTCCTTTGGTTGATCTTTCTTCTTAGTTGGCTTATCAGGTATTTGGTACATGGCTGGATTTTGGCTTCTAGGATTAGTAGGTTCGTCTAACTCTTTTCTACTTCTTAGTATAAATGTGTTTGCATGTCCTTTAGGATTCGGTTGTGGCTATCTGGGAAACGTGCCAGCTGGGGCAGCAGTAGATGCTTGTTGTTGTGCCACTCAAGAAATTCGTGTTTCTATCATTTTGTTGTGGGTGGCTAAAGCGTCTACTTTGGTTACCAACTACTTGATTTTCTCACTAGTGTGTATGTTTTAATTCAGGAATTCTTTGTTTGTTTGAGTCTGGGTGACTATGAAGTTTTTCATCATCAGTTCAAGGTTAGATTTCCTAGGAGACATAGGTGCATTTAGGGAAGCTTTTTGATATCCTGGTGGTGCAGCAGGTGTTTGGTTGAGCGTATATAAGGCGTTATTGTTCTTGTAGGAAAAATTAGGATGATTTTTCCAGCCTGGGTTATAGGTGTTTGAATACAAATTTCCTTTAGCATAATTCACCTGGTTTGTGGTTAATCTAGCTAAAAGTTGGCATTTAAGGGGTACGTTCCTTGGGATTCCATATATCTCGTAGTTTGGAGTAACGACAACCATGGTGCCTGGAGGTGTTATGGTCAAGTTATCTATCTTTTGAACAAGAGCATCTACCTTAGCATTGACGTGATCTAGGCTGCTAATTTCATACATTCCACCTTTTTTTTGGGTCTTCACTACAATATTTCTTTCACCTCCCCATTGGCAGTGGTTTTGAGCCATATTTTCAATGAGGTTGTAGGCTTCTTCGTATGGTTTGTCCATGAGAGCGCCGCCCGCGACAGCGTCTATTGTGAGCCTGGTGTTGTATAAAAGCCCGTTGTAGAAGGTAATGATGGTCACCCAGTTTTCAAAATCATGGTGTGTAAATATCCTCTTCAAGTCTTTGTATCTCTCCCATGCTTCGTAGAGAGATTCGACATCTTTTTGTCAAAATCTGTTGATTTGTGCTCTCAGCATAGTTGTCCTTCTTGGTGGGAAATAACGTGATAGGAAAACGTTCTTTAGTCCGGCCCATGTTGTAACATGGTTGGTTGGTAAGTATTGTAACCATTCCCAAGCTCTATCTCTTATAGAGAATGGAAAGAATTTTAATCTTATTGCGTCTTGAGATACACCATTCTCCTTCATTGTGTCTGAAGGATTTCCAGAGAATTGATTTTGTTGTACAACTAATAGCAGTGAGGGTTTCAACTTGAAATCATTTTGGGTAATAGCTAGGGCATCCATATTGTTATGTGGTTCTTGTTGAGTCGGAGTAGCATATGACTTGATTGGACGATTCTGTTGTCCGTTTTCGACCATGTTTGGTTCTTCAACTGGTTCGGGTATAAGAATTTAAGGTAAAGGAATTTCGTAAATTTCGGTTCGGCATCTTATACTTAAGAAATGCTCAACATCGTCGATTTTTGGTCCTAAGTCTTTGCCTCGTGAGTGAGTACTGGGCATACAATCGACAAAGGAAATTTTGTGTTGCCTTAGTCTATACGGCACAACAAACAAATCACAATATTGACTAAATCATAATCCCTGACAACGGCGTCAAAAACGTGATCGCGACTTTCTGAGTCTTACGGGTACTAACTGTAAGTATACAGCCTAATCGCATAGTAATAAAGATATTGATCCCATAAAGACTTGATAATCAAACTAATGCTTTCAGGTGTTACTATGTTTAGCTAAGGCAAGTGATGTTTTAGTTTAAACGGAACGGGAAATTGAGAATTTAATTAAATTAGATTACGATAGAATATCGGTACGTAATTAATATACCTTCATGGATTCAATAAATTATCGGCTTATAAAGATTGGTCAAAATATCTTTCTGTAGAAAATATCAGTTTAAAAGTCGTCTACTCACACTCTCGTGGTCTTGCCTATAACTATACTCCTAAGTCGTATTGAGCGCTCTCGCTGTATCAAATTGAGTTAAAAATACTTTTTGAAAACCTATAGATTCTAATTAACTTTAAAGCGCTTCCGCTGTATTTAAAACTAATGTTCGATTTCAGCCATCCGGTTAAAACCTCACACTCTCGTGGTCTTAATCCTAACCTTGTTAATTACCTTTTTACTTTCATGATAAAAGTTGATTTTAAATTAAGAAATCAAAACCAGAAAATAAGTTTGTTCATGATTTTAGCCTAGATCTATCGAGTTCATTCTGGTTAATCAATTGCATACCGATTAAGTATTTTAGCCAGACTTATTAATTAAAATAGGCATAAATAAATAAATGTAGTAAACAATGTAAAGCATGGCGAATAAAAATAAAAACAATTTTATTAATTCAATAATAATCCTGGACTGTAGAAATATCTCGGCGTAGCAAACCTCCACAAGTCGGTAGGCGTGCGGAAAATAAAACTAAAAGGTAGTGGCTAGAAACAATAAAAATTGCAATAGCTTCCTGATGTAAGAAGCTATTACTAGTTTGGTAAAGGTACAGAAACATAAAATTAATGCAGTAAATAAAATGGAAATAAGCTCTGAACAGGAAAAGTAAAGTTGGCTCCGAATACGAAACGAAAAAATAAGGTCTAGGTCGAAGCTCCCTCTATAAATTTTCTTTGGCTTCTATTTATAGCTTATGATGTATGACTGTTGTTGAGAAATTCAAGAAATAAAGTTGTTGGGCTTTGATATGGTTTCTTGACTGATACTGAGTTGAACGAGCAAATTACGTAACGACACTCTTCACATATAGACTAAGTAGCGCGTTTTGTTTCTGTGAGTTAATGACCTGTGACAGACGTCATGGATACATGGTAGGCGTCCTGCTTAGTCATTGTGTGACAGACGTCATGTCCTTGTGACTGTCGTCTTGGCTTCAAAATACAGAAACTTGATTTTCTGCTATATGTCTCATTTCATCTGATACATACTTTATTTCTTCCTCATTTTAGCTCCTTTTTTCTACAAGTCTTATAAATCAGGATACCTGCAAAAACACACAAATATCTTGCATAATATCATGTAAATTATGAAAAATGATAACTTAATCAATCGGAAACCAAACTACAAATTTTTTTCATGCATTAATTTTTTTTCTTCATTTTAGAATGAACTACAAATTTTAAAGAAATTCTTACTACTATTTAACCGTGACATATCTGATTAATTAAAAAATCTTTAAAACAATCATGATGTCTATTTTTCCCTTCCTTCGAAAAGAATTGAACGAGACCATTGAAATTGTTTGGTCCAAAAAAACGCGGGAAATAAAAGGTTCGAAATTTAAATCCCACGTAAGTTAAGATTTTACTTTTATGGTCTGATTTTGATCATAAAAGTTTGGTTTTCATCCGATTCAGTTAAGTCGATTTAATGGTTAAATTGGGTTATTAAATTGCTTTAATATTTATTAAAATAATTCTATAAAAATAACAATTTTTTAAAATTTATTATATAAAAATATCAAATTTTTAAAAGAGATTAATTGATATACATTGATAGTGTAAAATATTTTACACTGTTAATTCATCATCAATACTCATTTGTTATACTTTATAAATTTTTAAAATAAAATTCAAATTTATTATAACATCCGATGTTTATAATTCACTGACAGTGTAAAATTTCTTTATAAATTTTTAAAATAAAATTCAAATTTATTATAACATCTGATGTTTATAATTCACTGACAGTGTAAAATTTCTTTACACTGTCAGTACATATCAATTAAATCATTTTTAGAATATAACTATTTTCATTTCATTAAAAGAAAAACAATTATTACGAAATGTTTTCAATATTATTTCACATTGATTTTGATGATAATCATAATTTAAATTGTAAATAAAATAATATTCAAAATTTTATATCACATATCATGTATTTTTTTTAAGTACACAATTGTCATCATTATATTATAAAAATAATAATATCTTGCAACATTATAAATTTTATTTTTATAGTAAATCAATAATATAGTAATAAAAAATAAATTTATATATATATATATATATATATATATATATATATATATATATATATATATATATATTAATGAAATTTTGTCGATTTCGGTTTTCGTCGGATCTAAAATAAGAATTCGAATCTGACAGAAACAACTTATATTATTCAAATTAAACAATCAAATCAATCAAATCCAACCCGATTCGGTTCATTTATAAATATATAAAAAATAGATTGATCAATCGATCGGTTGAACTTTATCCATCTCTAATTTAAATGAATCTGGTTGGGAGTTAAATAGCTACTACTACATTTAGTCGGTGATATTACTGGAGACAACAATAAATTTAATAAACAAAACAAAACAATGCTTTACTACCACTACTACTGTTATAATTTATGAGAATTAAATGTCCAATTGATGTGTTCCAAAATGACAAGAAAAGTGGAAGAGAAACAACACTTCGTGAAGTGTTGTTGCGGAATGAAAATAGGCAATGGTTGTAAACATGATAACTTTTTGTTAAAATATATTGTTTCATTAAGGGTCGCAACATTGTGAAACAACACATGCATGCATATAAATACCTCATTCCGGAATTCAGAAAACATATTACAAACTGTTCGCTGTGATTTCTGGCGAACAACCTCTGGTTAACCAATCTCTTATAAAACTGGGTTACTTGCAGGACCAACCAAACAAGTCCTAGGACACATGTGCAATTGGTTGTCGAACTACTCTTAGTGTTGATAATTGTTTGTGGTTTGTTTTGTTAATGATGTAAAAGTGTTGAATGTTTTGAATGTAAAAGTAAAATGAAGTAAAAGTTGAACAAAAGTAAGAAAATGGCAGGAAGAGTATAAAATTTGCAGGAAAATAAAGACACTGAAAGTAAAGTAATTTGACGAAACAAAACTAATAATTTAAATAACTTGAAAGAAAGTGGTGTTCAACACATACATTTTTCCAAATATCAAACTCATTTCTCTCACACTGGGTACTTAGAGTGTTTTACAGGATTATTGTACAAGTTTTCACACACCCCATTCTACAACAAACTACCCTATTTATATACAAAACAAAATAACTGCCTAGAACGGGAAAATTCTAACTAAATGACAATTGTCGGCCTGCATGCAATCTTCTTTTCTGAAACGTCTACGCGTCCAACTGCCAAAGGTTGCAACTTTTAAATTTGAATTCTTCCCTTTTGTGACGAAGTGTTGCATCTCTTCGTTTGTCAAAATGTCAAAGAAGACAGAAACTCTTCAAACCTTACAAACCAATGCTTCTGTCAAAAACCTCTCTTTTGTCGAAGTGTCGAAAAACATACCTATCTTGTCAAATGCTAAACTATAAAAAAGGTTTCCAAACTTTGTTTTCCGGAACATCATTTGTACTCCTGTCGAAATACTTGAGTGTCTAGCCTTGTCAACAGCTTCTGAATATCTTCACTTCTTCTTTTTTTTCTATCTGATGACTATCTCTTTAACACAAAATGACTTTATACCTTAAATTCATGGTGTCGAAATTATGAGCCTACAAATTGCCCCCCAGCAAAGATGTTTCGACTAAACTCTAGAGAAAACATCCTTTGCTGTCGAAATGACTTCTGACACCATGTCAGTTTCATTAATTGTAAAGTGATTTTGTTGAGTCCCAAGAAAACAACATGATTTCACCTTTCTGAAAAACGTCTCATCTAGCCCACGTTTATACACAACCTTCCATAACCCTACAACCTAGCTAATTATGGGTTCCCACCAACCGTCACTTTTTGATCATCACCGTTGATCAAGAAGGCACGTCTCCCATGACCAAAATGAAACGTTTTTTTTTCATTTAATTTTTATATTCTGTCATCTTCTTCCTATAAATACCATCTTCCAAATCTTTTCACCTTTTACACTCTCAGACTCCTTCTTCTTTACCACACAAAAATCTCCACTTTAACTCCATTAAACCTTCTGTTACTCCAGCTCTGATCTTCACTTAACAATGGCACCCCCAAAGAATGTTGTTGATCGCAATGCTAAGAAAGCAAAAAAGACCACTGATCTTCCTCCTGCTCACACGCTATCTGGGCCAATACAAGTAAACCAGCAACAGTACATTCCAGAACCTCCAAACGAGAGGGAGAAAGCCAGCATCTACCGATCCCAGGTACTGATTCCTGTTTTAATTTCTGGGGTTCACCAAGCAATGTTAGGTCCCCTTTCTGACCCTAATGCTGATCAAAATCGCTTAAAGGACTTTTACCCTTCTTATTCTGCCTCTAAACCCATAGGTGCCAGTAAGAACCCTCAACCCACTGAAACATCCTCTAAAAAAACTGAAACCCCTTTAGCTTCGACAGACTTAGATTTGTCGTATTTAAACCAAAATAGGATCTTTAGGAGCCCTCCCTTAACAAAAGATCCCACAGATTATCTAGCCTGGCTTAGTAGAGTCGAAAAAGCTAAGGGAAAATTCTGGAAGAAAATAGGTATCTATGACCTGATTCAATTGTCAAAAGAAGGACCACGTTACTGCCAGAACATGCTGCTGGCTTCCCTATACTTTTGGGATAGTACTTACAACAACTTCCACCTCCCTTGTGGGATGGTTACCCCAACCCTCTTCGACATAGCAGCCATTACAGGCCTTAGTCCTATAGGCGAAATCTTCAATCCAGAACATCTAAACAAAGACCCTATAGGATTCGACACGAAGCATGCTGGTTATTCCTTATTTATTGCACATCATCAAGGCAAAGATACCGAAGAGGTTTCCGACAGAGAACATGTAGCTTTCCTCACTCTGTGGTTAGGAAAGTTTGTCTTCTGCACCAGATCCCTCCAAGTTGCCAGAAGTTACATCACTATTGCCAACCAACTTCATGCTGGGGTTGCATTTTGTCTAAGTGAAATGCTTCTTGCAAACCTTTATGAGTCTCTAAGTGAGAGCGTAAGCAACCTGAAAACTATCAAGAAGAAAGGAACCATCAGCCTAACAGGCCCTTTCTGGCTTTTACAACTGTGGCTGAATGCCACCTTCGAAACCTGCATCCCCATAAAGAGACCAGTTGACGAAGAGGAAGTAAGAGACAGGCGTGTCGAATGGCCTAGGCTAGTTCAACTAACACCCACTGACGAAGGGATAAGCCTTCGACAAGCCTTCACCAGCTATGTGATGATGTTTTCAAAACGTTACAAATTCACTCCATCCATGGCACCCTTCGCCAACAGGACTATGGGTCCTAAATGGTTCACTAGACAGCTCCCCGTAAAAAACCAAAAGGAAGAGGATTCCTACATATCCATTTGGGAATTATTCCTCATACCAAGACATCTCTTTTCCCACCATAGCCTCAATAACACCAAGGTTTCCCTTATTGTCTATCAACCTAACCTGGTTGCCAGACAATTTGGGTTAATCCAGACGAAAACAAAACCCATCTACCTCAAAAAAGGTTCCATCTTGTTCTACAATTCCTTTCATAACTTTGAAAAAAGTTTAGAATTGTATCACAAATTCTTCGACGCATCCTTGGAGGTCCATCCTGCAATATTTCGACCAAACCACTTGTGCACTGAGGACTTCGACGTCTGGTGGAAAGAGTACTACCTTAACAAATTCTTTGATGTAACAACTTTCAACACACTCCTGACGAATGCCTTTGCTTTTGTGCAGGATAAAAAGAAGAAAGGTACAGATAAACATATCAAAGAAATTCAAAATTTTCAAAAATAATTTGAAACTATTTACAGGCCAAATGATCTTCGTCGAACCATAGGCGAAGCAACAGTGACTTTAAAACAAAAATTTTCAGAAAAAATGGATAAGTTGGGGTTGCCTCCATATATTCCATCACATGCACGCAACAATTTTGCCTACACCTCATTTCCTCCAAGGTTTCCCCCACTTCCTTCCGCAGAATTTGGTGTGGCCTTGTGTAAACACCCCAATTTTGCCCTCACCCATTTCATCATGGCTTGTGATCTCTTCATATGCATAAGTTCAATCATACCATCTCATATTGCATATTTATTTCACTGCATTGTTTCTAAGTCATCTGCATCTAGGGTTTGTGATTTGAGCTATCCCTGAGCCATTTGAGCCATTCAAAAGATCATCAATCACTTGAAAGGGATCCATGTATGTTCAAGCATCATATTATATCCCCACAAAGTCAAGGAAGTCAAAAGAATCACAAGAACTGAGAATGGCATGGAAGTAGAGCCAGGTTTAACTGCACAGATGACCTAAAATTAGGGTTTTGGTTTCAGAGGCCATAACTCCCATTTTTTGGTCATTCTTGTTTCTATGGGTCTCTATATGTTATAAGGATCATGCATATCAAGTTTCATGAAGAAATTCCATGGGGAAGGCATCTAATCAAGAGTTGACTTCTTAGGCAAGTCATTGTAAAATCAGGGCATCTGAGGCCCCTAGTGACCCAACCAAAGGGTCTTCTCCATCATTTTGAATGTGTATGATCTTTATTTGATGATAGAAGATGTTAGAAGTTCACAAAATTGGAGAATTTCAAGCCATTTGCAAAGTTGCCTTTTTGGGAAAATGACTTGTAATGGAAACTTGCCATTTTGGGAATCTTTTTCAACCCTTTCTTTTTGATTCAAAAAAGCTTCAAATGAGAAAAATTTGGTCATGAAAGTTGTAGAATGGATCATTCCATTTTCAAAAAGTACAAGAACTCATGCTAATTCATTTTGGATCAAAAGTTATGGCTTGTCAAAGTTGAGAAAAATCACATAAATTCAAGTTTTGTACCAAAGAGGCAAAGTTGCAAAACCCCTTGCCAAGGCAAATTGTGACTTCAAATGGACTTCTAATCTTTGTACAAACATAAACCAATGCCTAAAATTCAGAATGCACCAAGAGTTTGTCCATTTTCATGACTTGTGCTTCAAGTAATCACAAAAAGGGCCCAAAAGTCACAAAGTTGCAAAACCTATGACAAACCCTAATCCACTTGCTGCATTACTTATAATCCATTTCCACGGTTCTCCCTAAACTCAGCTGAGCCAAACCATGCCCCTATCACAACCTTACACTTGCCCATACCTCAAGTACACCTAACTTGGACTTTATGCAAAAACACCCATACCAATCCCACAGTGCCACACCAACTTCTCTGACCCATCCAAATGTGATAAGTGGACCAAAAGGGACTAAACACAACACAAACACAAGCCTGAAACATCCTCCAAGCCATAGCTCCAAGTTTTCACCTCTTATGCACTTTCCTTCGAAACTCATTACACAAGACACAAACACCAAAACAAACTTCATAGAACATCTCAGCATGTTCCACTGATCATCCCTGACCCTTCACCTTGCCCTGAAACCACCTGAAACTGAAACACGATTCCTTCCCCTCTCTGAACAGAACCTCTTCAAACTCACAAACCAGCCACTCTAAATTCCAACCAAGCTTCAAAGATTCATCAAGAGGACCATTGAAGCCCTTTTGAGGCAAAGAAGCAGGCAGAAAGCTCCTGGATTGAAAGCTCTATTTCAGGTGAGCTCAAGAACTTTTTTTTCCAGAAATGCATTTTTAAGTTCCTAAATGAATCTATGTGATGTGCTGATCATGCTGATATGTTTAGTTTTGCAAATGGTTAAGTATTGAGTATGTATGAAGCTTCTGAAATTTTTTGACCTAAAAACCTTTTTATTCGATTCAGCTTTGATACGAAAAATAAATGTGTTTTGATTGATGATTCTTGTTGTATGATGCATGGGGTTGCATTCTGGGCAGAGAGATCAAGTTTTAGTGACCTAGGAAGTGAGTTAGCAATTTTCAGGGAAGGAGGTGGCCGGAGAAGATGACCGGAGGTCATTTCCGGCCACCTTAATGTCATTAAGTTGTTAATTACGATTAAGGTTTGGTTTGAATGTGGACCTTTGATCTTGTGGACTTTTGTTGACTCCCGCACGAATGGAGGGCCTGGATCTCTCATTAAAACCCTAATCTCACTTAATTAGTTTAATTAATCCAGTTTAATTTAATTGGCTCAGTTTGAATTCCAGCCACAGGATCTGGCGCGCAGTCAACCCCCCTTTCCCCAGAATCTATCCTGGCCCTTCCCTTTGCATACTTCCATTTATTTTATTTTTTATTTCATTTAATTTGATTTATCTTTCACATTTTATTTAAAATAGAAAATACCATTTAAAAATTATGATATTTTTTGTCAAAGTTTTCATTAATTTTTAAAACCCAAAAATATTTTTATTTTTATTTTTTGCATTGAAAATTATTTTTAAATCATTTAAATGTTTATTTTTAATTAGTTAATGGAAATTAATTAATTAAAAATGCATTTAGGTATTTAAAAATCACAAAAAAATTCACATAGCATTTAGAAACATTGTCCAACTCTCAAACCAAATTTCTTTTTTGTTTTTGATGCCTTTTGATCATTTTAATTGGATTTAATTTCATTTTTAGGCAATATTTTGCTTCAATCTTCAAAAATTCCTTTCTGCCTAACCATTGAGAGTTGAATGATGATTCTTCTTGCATTGCATTCTTCATAGCATGTAGTTTATAGGATAAAATTGGCTTGATTTGATCTTGCATTTTCAATTTGTTTTGCATTTTTCTTAACAAGGTACCTTAAAACCCTAGCAATCTTAGGAAATTCATAACTTTAATTAGGTTAGGAGTTGGATCCTCTCCTTTGGGCAGTGAGTTTGTATAGGTTTAGGGTATCTTTGATTGCATTTTCAAATTTTTTATCATGTCATTTGCTTCTGGTTTTGGATTTTTGCTTTGCATGATGCATGAAACCCTAATTTGTGCTTCCCTTTGCATCCATCTTTCATTTGCTTGCATCCATTGACTTGCCATGAAATTTTGTGCATCCATATGATTCATAATACATCTTAGGACATATTAGAATCATGTTTGATCATTTCATCTTTCATTTTCCATGTTGTATGTCCATTACATTTCACAACTTTTCATGTACATTCATGGTTCAATGCATGCCTCATTTGCATCCTTATGCTTGTTTGATCATTCTCATGCCTTGCCTCATGTTTGTATCATCTCTTAGCATCATTAACATCATGTAAATGCTTCTGACATTGGTTTTCATCATGACATTTCATTTCATTTGCATTGTATTTCATTTCTTTTTGCTAACTTTTCAGGTGGTAAGTTGTTTTGAGAAGTGAATTTGCCTTCACTTCTCACAATCTCTTCTCATCTCTCTTGCATCTTTGCTACATTTTGTATGTGTATTAGAGTGAGCTTGATCATTCATGTTCATCTTACCTTCTTTCTTCAAACAACTTGTCTTCTTAAGTGAAGCAAGTTGTTTTGCTTCTTCCTCCTTCCATCTGCTTCCTTCCTGGTGGTTTCTCTGAAGATCTTTCTCTCTTAAGCCTCATAAACCCTAGGATCCCCCAAGCATGATGACAATTAGGGTTTGTTTTTCCCCCCATTAGTTTTACCTTTGTGTCATCTTTGAGTCTTCTCATCTCTTAATCAAGGATAAACCTTAAAGATTTTAAGGCTTTGTGATTAGGGTTATGCCTGCATCCTTCTATTAGGATGGAGTGTATAACTTTAATCCAAAGTGTTAAACCCTTAATGTGTTTAACTCCTTTAATCAATCCACCTAATAATCATTAAGACATCAAGCTTGTAACTTGGGCCTTGCATTAGGGTTCTAATTCTTCCTTAATTGGTTAAAAAGGACTAACCCTAGTGTTAATGGAAAAGTCCCCCTCAAGTTGTTTTACAAACCATAAAATTCACTTCTTAATCCCACCATTAACTAAAATCCATTTAATAAAGGCCTTGTTTTGTCATGAGGTTAATCCCTAATCATGGATTAAGTTGAGGAGCTTTCCTCAGCTTAAATGTTCTCATCTATTATCCTTCTATTAGGATGGTGTAATGAGTCCATTAAATCCTTGATTATGGCTTAAACTCATTACTTAACACTAAACAAAAACACCTAAAAACATCTAAATAAATACAAGTAGGTTAATGATTTTAATCCTACATCATGGTGATTAAGTGTGAGGTGCTTACTTCACACTTAAGGTATTCTCATTACCCCTAATCAGAGGGAAGATGTGATGAGTTTACTAACCCTTGGTTTAGGCTTAAGCTCATTTTATTATGACAAATTCCAAAAGCAATAAGAGACTGAAAACATCAAAAACAAACAATAATTGTCTCCCTCGGGATTCTTTTCTCATCTCATTCACTCACAAACGAGAACTTGCTTCTTCCGTCTAATGCAAGAAAGTTTGCACCTGAGCCAGACAGGTCATACACTTGAGCATAGACAAGTAAGCAGTTCACAAGTCAATTTATCTTTCAGTCTCTTTGGGTCGAACTACGGTGTTCTGACTTCCTCATTGCACGAGAGGATACGTAGGCATAACTTAACAGTTATCGAACAAAAGTCTCTGTAAATCCCCCCCTCTTCCAGCTTTATTCTTTTAGCCTCATAATCATGAGCATTTCATTCTTGTTCTTACACTGACACTTCTCTTATACACTTCACACTTCTTTTACACTGACACTTGCATTCTTTTCCAGCTTTGATACACAGATTGCACTGACACTACCCCTTTAAAACACAAATCTTTTAAGCGTGGATCCCGTCGAGTACGGCGGACAATCTGGGTGCTAATACCTTCCCAGGTTGTAACCAACCCCCTTTCTCAGTCTCTCTGGTTCGCAACCGTCTTATCCATATCTTTCTAGGTCTATGCAGCATTACCTTTCCTCCGGGATAAAAATGCCCAGTTGGCGACTCTTATCTTTTTTGAGTTCACCCCTATGTGTTCTCCTTCCTCTTTCGCCGACCGTTCGCGTCTGTACCCCTTCTGACCAGGTGTCATTTGGCGGGAGCGACAGCTTGGCGACTCTGCTGGGGAACCTTATACTGTAACCAGGGCTTCTGGTTCTTTTTGTGGGTTCCTCCTAGCGCTTGTTTGATTTGTGTTTACTGGGGTGTTATGTGCTAATTGTGTTTATATATTTTCTTTATTTGCTGCTTTATGTACAATTATTTATTGCTTTCTTTACAGCTTTACACATCATATTGTCATACTGTCATCTTGCTGGATCTGGTTTTTGTTTTGGTGGGTGGGGTTTTACTGAGAGTTTAAGGTCCTACACCTGGGACCTGAGTGACACCTAGGCTAGAGTGGTTCATGTTCTTTCCCATTCCATTTCGGTCTGGTGCGGGAATATGAAACACGGTTCAGATGTGGGTTTCTTCTTGAAAACTCTGTGCTACAGATCTCCTGTAGTGCTAGGCCTATCTGGGAAGCCTGCTAAGTCTGGATGACCTTTATTATGACCTTCAGAAACTGAGGTGAATTAGAGGAGGATCTTTTATGGTTATTGTAAACACTGTACCTACGGGTTAGAAGTGTTTACACTTCTCATAACTGATCCAAGTCTGAGGATCTTTGTTTTAGAACACCACTTGTGAGAGGGTTGGGCTGTTTACAGGTTTGCAGGTACCATTGGCCACATCATACCCTGTTACTATTTGGTTTAAGAGTACCTCATTTTGGGACAGTTCTTGTGATTTGAACCCTGGACATGTGACTCTTTATTTGAGTCCCCCACCTTGGTTACTGGATTTCTGAACCTCCATCTGGACTTCTTAAACATACATGGACTTATATCGAGGCAGTAATCAGATCCAGCTTGATCATAAACCCTTGCATAATCATTTGCATACTCATCATTTGCATCATTTAACATTTGTTTATTTGTTTTTCAGGGTATCCATATTGTATCTGGCCTGGTTTTGACCCCTTCATCTGCATAGACCTCTGTTCATCAGTTATCTGCTTCAACTATCTTCATCAGTTGCCTGCTTCAGCTACTTTTATCACCAGCTTCAGCCTATCAGTGGCTCATCTCCAGTATCAGTCTTCATTATCAGCACTTGTTTTCAGCTCTTCATCAGCAGTCATGGCACCCAAAAAGAGCAACATTTCATACCATTTCTTTGAGCCTGTGCTGACTGGCATCAGGCAGGTCCAGGCACTCATCACTCCAGACCACATCCCATTATTCAGAGAGAATTATGGAGGCATCCTTGGTATGGTTATGGACTTGGACCCTTCTCAGAGGAGTATGATCCACACTTGCCTACAGTTCTATGACCCGCCTTTGAGATGTTTCACTTTCCAGAACTTTCAGCTAGGACCTCTGCTGGAGGAGTTCTCATCATTGATTGGAGTACCTGTCAGGGGTGGTGTCCCCTTCAACCCAGAGATGACTTCTCCCAGCAATGGAGAAGTGGCAAAAGCACTGTACCTGGAACCTATTTTGATTGAGCAGAGCATGACAACAAAGGCTGGGATCCCTGGTTTGCACCTGGACTTTCTGACTTCTCAGGCCATCCTGAAGGCCTCTTTGGGAGAATGGAGGGCAGTTTGTGCATTGTTAGCCCTCAGTATATATGGGGTTATACTATTTGCAGATGAGCCCAAGTTTATCAGCAAGAATGCCATTCATCTTTTCCTTCTGAGGAACCCAGTACCCACCTTGCTGGGAGATTTCTATTATTCCATTCATCAGAGGAATGAAAAGAAAAGAGGAAAATTAGTGAGATGCTGTGCTCCCCTATTTCATACCTGGCTGCTCAAACACTTACCTAGGACTGATGCCTTCCGGAATCCTCACCAACAGAAGAATTGGGCTAAAAGACTTATGGATTTGACTTCAGATGACATCAGATGGTGTACCCAGAGCACCAAAGGCAGGGACATAATAACTAGCTGTGGGCAGTACCCCAATGTACCTCTAGTAGGAGTGAAGGGTTGCATCAACTACAATCCTTTGCTGTTTAAGAGACAATTGGGCTATGCTTTGGTTCACCCTCCTAGAGTGCAAGACTTGGCTGAAACCCTGTATTGTGAGATAAAACCTAATCTAGCTGTTGTCAGACAAGCATCCTGGGCTTGGGACAACATCCAGACCAAAGGGATGGCCATTCTTGGGAGGTGCAATAATGTGGCTTCAGCTCAGTACTATGAATGGTCCAATGCTAGAGCTCAGATTTCTGGGATGCCTTTCACCATTGAGGATGCACCTGGACCATCCACAGTACCACCTCCAGCCACTGTCAGCCTGGAAGAATTTGAGAAGCTGAAGGAAAGGAATGAGAATCTGTCTCAAGCTCTGAAGAAGACCCTCTGGGAGAGGAGTGATGGTCGTCTAGACATTGAGAGGTTGGAAAAGCTTAAGGTGGAGCATCTATCCAAGATTGAGAAAGCAGAGGACTACAACAAGAAATCAAGAGCTGAGGAGCAAATATTGAAGAATGCCTGTAAGGAGGCCAAGCATCAGAAGGCTAGGACTGATCTCTATCTGCAAGAAAGTCAAGCTAGGTGGGTCAGGATCACTGAAGCTCGTACTCAAGAAGATAAGAGAACTCAAGCCACGATTGAGCAGTTAGAGGCCAATGAAAAGAAACAACAGGAAGCTCTGCTAGCAGCCCAGAAGGAGATTTCAGAATTGAAGCTTAGGGCTGGTCTGAAGAGGTCAAAGGACCAAGATAGGAACAAGAAGCTGACCACTGCTATTGCCACCAAAAACCTTCTCATCAGGACTATTACAAAGCTTTCGGCTGGTCCTGTAACTGAAGCACTTCTGAAGGAGGTTAAGGAGGATGAATTTGGACTTGATGTCTTACTTTTTGTTTGTTGTTGCTTTCATTTGATGTACTTTTCTTTTATGTTGTATTTTGACCCCTCAGGGGTATGTGTTGTAAAAACAAATTATGTGTTATGCACCATTTGTAATATATTTGTTAGTTTGTTTCCATTTGGGGCTTTCTTTTCTCAAGCAACACCAAAGCATACTCCTCAGGGTCTGGAAAGGTCAAAACCAAGAACCAAGCCGGATACCGTGGAAAGCAAATAAGCATGCTGCATTGCATACTAACTTTTGTTTTGTTTTGTAGGTTTTGTTATTGGTTTGTTACTAACTCTGTTGTGGTTCAGGAATTATTGCTCGCCGTCGGGTGTTCCCTCTCAACCGTCCGCACAGGTATCCTACTCGCAACAATCTTCCTGGCATCCAAATGGATCAAGTACAGCAAGACTTGACAGAAATCAGAACCCAGATGGCTAACGAAAGGGTGGAGATGAGAAACCAAATGGCCCAATTCATGACTGTAATGACTGGCTTGGCTCAGAGTCAGGAAAGGCTGAGAGCATTGGTAGAAAGACAAAAACCCGAGGAACCTCATCCTGGGACTGGAGGAACTAGTAATAATGAGGGAGGTCAGCCTCATGTTAACCCACCTGTATTTGGACCTCATCTAGATCCGGAAGTCAACATCCCGGCCAATGTGCAAGGAAATACTACTGGAGGGAGGATCTTGCAAGAAGACCCCCAAGAGGAGCAATTCACTATCATGGGAGCTGGTGATGAAGTCTATGATAGGAGGTTTGATGAAATTGCTGAGAAGTTGAAATCTCTGGAGTCTCAAAATTCCCTGGGTTTTGATGTAATGGATATGGGATTAGTAGACGGGGTAAGAATTCCCCACAAGTTCAAACCTCCGTGCTTCGAGAAATACAATGGAACCTCTTGTCCACGAACTCACCTACAGTCTTTTCTGGGAAGACTTAAAGCATACACCATGGATGAAAAACTGTGGATGTTTTACTTTGAAGACAGTTTGACTGGGGCTTCAAGGGAGTGGTATTCACACTTGACCAGAGCTACTATCAGATGCTGGAAGGACCTAGCTGAAGCCTTCATCAGACAATACCAATACAATCTGGATATGGATCCTAACAGGACCCTCTTGATGGGAATGTCTCAGTCCTCCAGAGAAAGCTTCAGGGAATATGCCCAGAGGTGGAGACAGCTTGTTGCTGCTGTCCAACCACCCATGTCGGAAAGAGAAATGACCGACATGTTTATGAATACTCTGCAAGGAACATATATTGATAGGCTAGCTGCCTTTTCTTCCACCAGCTTCGCAGACGTAGTTATAGCTGGGGAAAGGATTGAAAGCCTTTTGAAGATGGGAAAAATTTATGATAATGGTGCAAGTTCGTCCAGTAACCCCAGGAAGCCTTTTGTGCGACCTAGAAGAACCGGTGAGACAAATGCCATTCATGCTAGCAGGGGCAGACCTCAGTATGTCCACAGATCAGTAGCAGCTGTCACTATTCCAGCTCCGATTCCTCAGCAACCAGCATATCAACCACAACAACAACCACATTATCAACAGCAAGTTCAGTACCCGCCACAAAGAGCATACAACAACAATAACAGCAATCAACAGCAAAGACCCTTTCAGCAAAGACCATCACAGGCAAATAGGGTGATTGACCCTATCCCTATGCCTTATGCTGCCTTATTGCCACAACTCCTGAAACTCAACTTGGTTGAATTAAGGACATTGGCACCACCAGATCCCTCCAATCTTCCGAGGAATTACGATGTCAACGCCAGATGTGCTTTCCACTCCAATGCACCTGGCCACAATACTGAGAAATGCAGGGCTTTGCAAATGAAAGTCCAGGACCTGGTGGATTCTAAAGCCCTCAACTTTGCACCCCCTCCAAGTGTCACCAAGAATCCCATGCCCAACCATGGAGGGCCAAGAATTAATGCCATTGAGGAAGACAAGCCATCTTTCTTAATCACCAGTGTCGGACAGATTCGAACACCTTTGGTCGAAATTAAAGCTCAGCTCCTAGAGTGCCAGATGTTCCCCGGGTGTGAGCTCGGTTGTGGGTATTGCAACATTTCGGTCGATGGGTGTGATAATTTGAGAAGCGACATAGATGGTCTTATCAAAAGTGGTATACTTCAGATCTCAACAACGGCGCCTACAAATCCAGCAATCCCTTTGACAACAATTCCTGATTCTCCTACAACTGCATCAACAATCATTCCGACCAATTCATCAATATCATCAACAATGGCTTCATCCATCACTTCAACAAATCAAATGTCAACAACCATTTCTTCTACAACATCAGCATCCCTTTATTCAGCAGAATCTTCTACAACACCAACAGAAATTAATGAAGATGTCTCAGCAGTCACCATTTACTATGATCCATCAGATGTTCCTCCAAACAACAATTTTCAGCAACAAGCAGTGGCACTTCCTGCCAGATCACCAGTTACAATTTACTATGATCCGCACACCATTCCAATACCCTCCTCTGCAGCAGTAAGTCCAGTTACCATCACGATGCCTGGACCAGTTCCATATGAAAGCAGTAATGCCATACCTTGGCATTATGGCTCTGACCTCTACTGCAACGGGGAGAAAATTACTTTGGACTCTTCAACTTCTTCTCCACAGATTGATAATGTTGGGGGAGGCGGAGGCTTCACCAGAAGCGGACGCCTTTTTGCCTCACAATTGCAAAGACCTAATGCCGAAGCAGAAGCTGCTGCCAAAGCAAAGGGGAAGAGTGTGATATCTGAAGAACCAATTATCAAAGAAACTCAGAAGACATCTTTTGAGCATGATGTAGATAAGTTCATGAGAATTATAAAGAGAAGTGATTACAAGGTGGTGGATCAGCTTCACCAAACTCCCTCAAAGATCTCCATATTATCCCTGTTGATGTGTTCTGAAGCTCACAGGAATGCATTACTGAAAGTCTTGCACGCAGCATACGTGCCAGAGGAGATCACTGTTAATTAGCTAGAAACTGTGGTGGCGAATGTCAACACCAGTCATGGACTGGGATTTACCAATGCTGACTTAACAACTGAGGGACGTAACCACAACAAGGCTTTACACATCACTCTAGAATGCAAGGGTGTTGTTCTATCCCATGTACTGGTGGACACTGGGTCCTCACTCAATGTTCTACCAAAGAAATCCTTGGTGAAGCTGGAGTACGATGGCTTGGCACTGCGTCCAAGTAATTTAGTGGTGAGAGCATTTGATGGCTCTAAAAGATCAGTGCTTGGAGAGATTGATCTGCCTGTGATGATTGGCCCGCAGACTTTAAAAATTACCTTCTATGTGATGGACATTCAGCCGGCCTACAGCTGTTTGTTGGGTAGACCTTGGATTCATGCCGCTGGTGCTGTTACGTCTACCCTTCACCAGAAGCTGAAATTCGAGTGGGAAGGCCAGATCATCACCATCTGTGGTGAAGAAGACATCTTTGTTAGCCATCTGGCTACGTACAAGTACATAGAAATGGATGGAGAGATCCATGAAACTATGAGCCAAGGGTTTGAGGCCCTAAACATAAATGAAGCATCTGTTGTACTGGGAACCTCCATGATGTCTTATCAGCAAGCCCGGAAGGTTGTTGAAGAGGGTACTGCCCAAGGCTAGGGCAAGCTGCTGCCCGTGGAAAAGAAGGAAGACAGATTTGGGTTGGGTTACAGACCAACTCAACAAGATCAATCAGAGGCTGCCAAGAAGCCCAATTTTGTCAGCGGGGGAATGCTCACCCCAGATGCAGTGAACAACTTGGAAGACGAGGAAGAAAGCGACCGCAACCTGGAGAGCTGGATACGTCCAAGGATCCCGGGGAGCCATGTCCTTAACTGGTCTTCCCAGGAAATTATAAGGGTTACTCCTGCAGAGTAATTATTATTTCCTGTATATTTTTAAGCATGCATCAAGTCTTGCATCTTGCCCAAGATGAAAAGACTCATTTTGTAATCGGGCCATCTTGTAATTTTGTGCAAACAGATCAATCAATGAATATCGGACATCTTTTGCAAATGAGTCTTTTCCTTTTCCGCTCACTGTTTTCCTTTTTTCTTTTTGTACAAAAATAAAATGGCAATGTTTTCCAAAATGATAAACTCATTTCACTTTTTCTAAACAAGATTAAAATTGATCACTAAAATGAACAATCTAAACCCTTGCAGAGAGTGCCTTTCAGACTGCACCGACAACAACATTGCTATGACTTCATATGACTTTGACAATCCAATCAATCAAGCTGATGAAGGGGTTGGAGAAGATTATGAGCTACCTGAAGAGCTAGCCAGGTTGTTAAGGCAAGAGGAGAAAGTTATCACTCCTCATCAGGAGGAGGTCGAAACGGTTAATCTTGGTACGGAGGAAGACATAAAAGAAGTTAAGATCGGGGCCTGCCTACAGGATTCAGTAAAAGAGCAACTGATTGACATGCTTCGGGAGTATGTGGATGTTTTTGCTTGGTCTTATCAGGATATGCCCGGGTTGGACACCGATATTGTCATGCACAAGCTGCCTTTAAAAGAAGATTGCCCACCGGTAAAACAGAAGTTGCGCCGTACTCGGCCAGATATGGCAATGAAGATAAAAGAGGAGGTACATAAACAGTGGGACGCCGGGTTCCTCGCTGTAACTAACTATCCTCCGTGGGTTGCTAATATTGTACCTGTGCCTAAGAAAGACGGAAAAGTGAGAATGTGTGTGGACTACCGGGATCTGAACAGAGCCAACCCGAAAGATGACTTCCCTTTACCTCACATTGATGTATTGGTTAATAATACGGCTCAATTCTTGGTGTTCTCCTTCATGGACGGATTTTCAGGATATAATCAGATCAAGATGTCACCTGAAGACATGGAGAAGACAACTTTCATCACACCCTGGGGCACGTTCTGTTATAAGGTGATGCCATTCGGACTGAAGAATGCTGGTGCAACTTATCAACGGGCTATGGTAACATTATTCCACGACATGATCCATAAAGAAATTGAATGTTATGTGGATGACATGATTGCCAAGTCCCTCACAGAAGACGACCACCTGGTGAATCTGTTGAAGTTATTCAAGCGTTTGAGGAAATACCAACTGAAGTTAAACCCCAACAAGTGCACATTCGGGGTGCGATCTGGTAAGCTGCTGGGATTTATTGTAAGTGAGAAAGGGATTGAAGTTGACCCTGATAAAGTCAAAGCCATTCAAGAAATGCCTGCACCGAAGATAGAAAAAGAAGTTCGAGGGTTTCTAGGTAGATTGAACTACATTTCAAGGTTCATATCTCACCTTACAGCAACTTGTGAACCCTTGTTCAAGCTATTGAGAAAAGAACAAATGGTCAGGTGGAACGAAGACTGCCAGAGGGCTTTTGACAAGATCAAGGAATATTTACAAGAGCCTCTAATCCTTATGCCTCCAGTTGAAGGAAGACCTCTAATAATGTACTTGACGGTATTAGAAGAGTCAATGGGGTGTGTGCTGGGCCAGCATGACGAGTCTGGTCGAAAAGAGTATGCAATATACTACCTAAGCAAAAAGTTTACCGACTGTGAACAACGTTATTCACTGCTCGAGAAAACTTGTTGTGCTTTAGCGTGGGCTGCTCGCCGACTAAGGCAGTATATGTTGACCCACACTACTTTGTTGATATCAAAGATGGACCCAGTTAAGTACATTTTTGAGAAGCCAACACTTACCGGATGGGTTGCAAGATGGCAAATGATCCTAACAGAATATGACATCCAATACACATCTCAGAAAGCCATCAAGGGCAGTGTACTGTCTGATTATCTTGCTGAGCAACCTATTGACGATTACCAGCCTATGAGATTTGACTTCCCTGATGAAGACATCATGTTCATAAAAGCAAAAGATCATGAAGAGCCTGTTCACACTGAAGGGCCTGACCCGGAGGAAGAATGGACTATGATGTTTGATGGGGCTGTTAACATGAATGGTCGTGGTGTTGGTGCAGTACTCATTACGCCTAAGGGAGTTCACATGCCTTTCTCGGCGAAACTCACTTTCAACTGCACTAACAACGAAGCTGAATACGAAGCTTGTATTATGGGTCTTGAGGAAGCCATTGACCTCAGGATCAAGACTTTGACGGTATTCGGAGATTCAGCTCTGGTAGTTAATCAAACCAACGACAAATGGTACACATACCAGGATCATCTGATACCTTATAGGGATTATACAAGGAGGTTATTGACTTTCTTTACAACGGTCAAGCTTGAGTATATCCCTCGGGACGAGAATCAATTTGCAGATGCTCTGGCTACCATTTCATCCATGATCGAAGTTCAAGCTGCCAACTTTGTACCTCGGATTTCAATGTCCAGACTTGACAGACCAGCATATGTATTTGCAGCAGACGTTGTAAAAGATGATAAGCCTTGGTTCCATGATATCAAATGCTTCATGGAGGATCAAACATACCCACCTGGGGCATCTTCCAATGACAAGAAGACATTAAGAAGGCTAGCTGGTAGTTTCTTCCTGAATACTGATGGTTCCCTGTACAAGAGAAACTTTGATATGGTACTTCTCCGGTGCGTTGATAGAACAGAAGCAGACTTGTTGATGCACGAAGTGCACGAAGGATCCTTTGGTACCCATGCAGGAGGGCATGCCATGGCCAAGAAGTTACTAAGATCAGGTTATTACTGGATCACAATGGACGCCGACTGTTGTGCCTATGCCAGAAAATGCCATAAATGCCAGATTTACGCGGATAAAGTGCATGTGCCTCCCAATCCTCTGAATGTGATGTCTTCACCTTGGCCTTTTGCTATGTGGGGCATCGATATGATTGGCAAGATTGAACCGACTGCTTCAAATGGCCACAAATTCATCCTGGTAGCCATTGACTATTTTACCAAGTGGGTTGAAGCAGCTTCCTATGCAAATGTTACAAGGCAAGTGGTAGCCCGATTCCTGAAGAGAGACATCATCTGTCGGTATGGAGTTCCCGAGCGAATCATTACTGATAATGGTTCCAACTTAAACAACAAAATGATGGCAGAACTATGCCGGGACTTCACAATCCAACACCACAATTCTTCTCCTTACAGGCCAAAGATGAATGGCGCTGTTGAGGCAACTAATAAGAATATCAAGAAGATTGTGCAGAAGATGGTATTCACTTATAAGGACTAGCATGAAATGCTACTGTTTGCCTTGCATGGGTACCGTACGTCAATCAGAACATCCATTGGGGCAACACCGTATCAACTTGTGTATGGTATGGAGGCTGTCCTACCTGTTGAAGTTGAATTACCCTCCTTACGGGTACTGATGGATGTTAAGCTGAATGAAGCAGAGTGGGTCCGATCCCGATACGAACAACTGAATCTGATTGAAGAGAAGAGATTGGCTGCAATCTGTCATGGGTAGTTATATCAGAAAAGAATGAAGAAAGCCTTCGATCAGAAAGTCAGGCTCCGAGAGTACCAAGTAGGAGATCTTATGCTGAAAAGGCTCCTCCCTCCTCATACAGACCACAGGGGCAAGTGGACTCCGAACTATGAAGGGCCATTCGTAGTAAAGAAAGTTTTCTCTGGTGGAGCACTGATGCTCAGCACTATGGATGGTGAAGACTTCCCGTCCCCTGTGAATTCAGACGCAGTTAAAAAATACTTCGCATAAAATGACCCGCTGGACATAAAAGCAGAATGTAAGTCCAGGCAAAAATAGGGCATCCCGGCGAGTCAAAAACAGAATAAAAGACTCGGGCAAAAATAAGGGAAAAATAACAAAAAATGTACACCCGCTGAGTTGAAAAGCCGCATTGGACAACTCAGGCAAAAAAGGGTATCCCGATGGATTGAAAACCCGAAAGGGCGATCCATGCAAAATAAGGGAATAAGCGGACAACTGGATTCTGAATTCATATGTATCACTTACAACTTGGTAAGCTTCGAAAGGATCAAGCTTCTTTCAGAATCAGCCTTCTTCAGAAAGCAAGACGAAAAGAACGTCAAATGTCATACGAGTCATAGCAAAAGGGAAGCTCCTTGAAGCGTGATCAACATTGCCAATATCTTTTGTTTCTCAATTTGTAACAATCTCCTCATTTTAGGGGATTTGTTTCTTTGACTGTATCTTGCCAATTCAGGGCACACGAATTAATAAAATCAGATTTTCAGTCATGTTTCGTTTCGTACATTTTATTTTCACTTGCGAAAATGTCCGATGTCTTTAAAATACTGGTTGCATAAATATAGATGCTTCCCTTCTAAAAAATACGTGCTTGCAGGAAATATACTTACTCCCGGGAGTGTCCAAACTCTTATGATGGAATCTGGTAAGGGATACCTCGGGATTACTTGTGCGTTTCTCTGTCTTTTCAGGATTGCAGGTATTCAAAGCACAACATGGGGCATGAAAGCTTCACCCCAGCAAGCTGGCAAATCATTATCTACTCAGTCTTAGCATCGGAAGTGCTTTCTCCCCAGCTGAGTTTCCATTTATTATTTCCTCCTCAGCCAAATACAAAAGCCAGGGAACCATCCCCCCACAGAGTGTCAACCTCTATCCAGAAAAGCAACGCGCGAAGAAATCACAATAGAGTGAAGGAAGCTTCTACAAACCCCCAGCTGGGTCCCTCATCACCAAGACAGGTCTATCAGTGACCTATTTCCCCAAGCAGAGTCATACATCTTAACAGATCTACCAAGGATATCACCCCCAGCTGGGGATGTCTACTTCGATCAGATCAGCCAGAGATCTCCACAGCAACGGGATCCGAATCCCGGATCGTTATCTTTGCATAATTATAGCATTCACATCATATTCTCCCCGCAGAGCGTAACATTCCGTCTAATACGGAGCATTACGGCAAAAATCAAACATATTGCATAATCATAAGCCATGTTCTGAATCAAACACTTGTGAATACTGGCAATTCGTCAGCGATATACAGAAAACTCCCCAGATTCCCTGGCAGAGAGCCAGGGCATTTCTCCTAAAGATACAGGTACTCCTTGACACCCGTCCGTGTCATGTCCCCAGAAGAAAGCCAAAGCGTCTCCTTTGCACTCACAGATACATATCTATACAAATTCCCTGACACCCGTCCGTTTCACCTTCCCCAACATTATTACCTAAACACTTTGTAAATCATACAAATCCCCTCAGATTCGACACTCGTCCGTGTTTTCTGTTAACCAGTTGATACTCATCCGTATCATCATCTCAGAACATGCGTCAAGCGTTTGTTTCTACTTGATACTCGTCCGTATCATAGTCTTAAGGATGCTCGTTCACATCTTTAATCCATACGCAATATCAGTTACTGCTACCTCTTTTAGAATTTAGACACTCGTCTGTGTCTATTATTCCCCAGAGGAGTCCCCTTAGATCCGACACTCGTCTGTGTTCTTTGTTAACCAGTTGATACTCGTTCGTATCATCATCCCTGAACACGTGTCAGTGTTTGTTTCTACCTGATACTCGTCCGTATCATAGTCTTAAGGATGCTCGTCCACATCTTTAATCTATACACAGCGGCAAACACTTATACCTTTCATTTCTTGGATATAAACGCTCGTCCGTGTTTACTATTCCCCAGCAAAGTCCCCCAACAAAGCTCGTTGAACTATTTTCCTTATCAGACATTCGTCCTATGTCGTGATACTTTTAGCAGCCGCATCCTGCTAGGTGATCGTCCTTCACCCTTTGGAAGACCGTCCCTCATCCCCTTTTTCCCAGCGGAGTCTCTATTCATTAGAACCCCTTCTTATCCGACATTCGTCCTATGTCGTGATATTTTTAGCAGTCGTCCTCTACTAGGTGATCGTCCTTCACCTCCTGATGATCGTCCTTCATCACTGTATCCGATGGCCATCCCCATCGTTGATCTGGTTATCTGACATTCGTCCTATGTCATGATAAACCCTGAGAGCAGCCGTACCTTGCTAGGTGATCGTCCTTCACCTCTTGATGATCGTCCTTCATCATGCTTATCCGATGCCGTCCCCATCGTCGACCTTTTTATCCGGCATTCGTCCTATGTCGCGATGCTTTTGGCAACCGTACCTTGCCCGGTGATCGTCCTTCACCTTAGATGACCGTCCCTCATCTTATCCCCAACAGAGCAGCCGTCCCCTGCTAGGTGATCGTCCTTCACCTTTGATGACCTTACCTCATCATTTTATTTCATTTACCTATAATCCCCGGAGAGTCTTATAGCTTTACCTGATGGCCGTCCCCATCATAATCTCTTATATCCCCAGCATGTCGGTCGTCCCCGTCATTGCTCTTTCCCCATCATAATCTCTTATATCACCAGCATGTCGGTCGTCCCCGTCATTGCTCTTTCCCCAGCAGTCGTCCTCTGCTCGACAGTCGTCCTTCGTCACCCGCACTTTATAATCATACTTCATTTTCTTTTACAATCTATATCCCTTTTCTTCTTCATTTTGTGAGTGCAAATTATGGACTATCTTTGGTATTCAACCACAAGTTATCTTGCTTGCCTGTTAAGCCGTTGCTTACATCCTACACAGCTAACTCATGTTTGAATAGGGGCAGCTGTAAACACCCCAAATTTTCACTCACCCATTTCATCATGGCTTGTGATCTCTTCATATGCATAAGTTCAATCATACCATCTCATATTGCATATTTATTTCACTGCATTGTTTCTAAGTTATCTGCATCTAGGGTTTGTGATTTGAGCTATCCCTGAGCCATTTGAGTCATTCCAAAGATCATCAATAACTTCAAAGGGATCCATGTATGTTCAAGCATCATATTATATCCCCACAAAGTCAAGGAAGTCAAAGAATCACAAGAACTGAGAATGGCATGGAAGCAGAGCCAGGTTTAACTGCACAGATGACCTAAAATTAGGGTTTTGGTTTCAGAGGCCATAACTCCAATTTTTTTGGTCATTATTGTTTCTATGGGTCTCTATATGTTATAAGGATCATGCATATCAAGTTTCATGAAGAAATTCCATGGGGAAGGCATCTAATCAAGAGTTGACTTCTTAGGCAAGTTATTGTAAAATCAGGGCATCTGAGGCCCCCAGTGACCCAACCAAAGGGTCTTCTCCATCATTTTGAATGTGTATGATCTTTATTTGATCATATAAGATGTTAGAAGTTCACAAAATTGGAAAATTTCAAGCCATTTGCAAAGTTGCCTTTTTGGGAAAATGACTTGTAATGGAAACTTGCCATTTTGGGAATCTTTTTCAACCCTTTCTTTTTGATTCAAAAAAGCTTCAAATGAGAAAACTTTGGTCATGAAAGTTGTAGAATGGATCATTCCATTTTCAAAAAGTACAAGAACTCATGCTAATTCATTTTGGATCAAAATTTATGGCTTGTCAAAGTTGAGAAAAATCACATAAATTCAAGTTTTGTACCAAAGAGGCAAAGTTGCAAAACCCCTTGCCAAGGCAAATTGTGACTTCAAATGGACTTCTAATCTTTGTACAAACATAAACCAATGCCTAAAATTCAGAATGCACCAAGAGTTTGTCCATTTTCATGACTTGTGCTTCAAGTAATCACAAAAAGGGCCCCAAAGTCACAAAGTTGCAAAACCTATGACAAACCCTAATCCACTTGCTGCATTACTTATAATCCATTTCCATGGTTCTCCCTAAACTCAGCTGAGCCAAACCATGCCCCTATCACAGCCTTACACTTGCCCATACCTCAAGTACACCTAACTTGGACTTTATGCAAAAACACCCATACCAATCCCACAGTGCCACACCAACTTCTCTGACCCATCCAAATGTGATAAGTGGACCAAAAGGGACTAAACACAACACAGACACAAGCCTGAAACATCCTCCAAGCCATAGCTCCAAGTTTTCACCTCTTATGCACTTTCCTTCGAAACTCATTACACAAGACACAAACACCAAAACAAACTTCATAGAACATCTCAGCATGTTCCACTGATCATCTCTGACCCTTCACCTTGCCCTGAAACCCCCTGAAACTGAAACATGATTCCTTCCCCTCTCTGAACAGAACCTCTTCAAACTCACAAACCAGCCACTCTAAACTCCAACCAAGCTTCAAAGCTTCATCAAGAGGACCATTGGAGCCATTTTGAGGCAAAGAAGCAGGCAGAAAGCTCCTGGATTGAAAGCTCCATTTTAGGTGAGCTCAAGAACTTTTTTTCTAGAAATGCATTTTTAAGTTCCTAAATGAATCTATGTGATGTGCTGATCATGCTGATATGTTTAGTTTTGCAAATGGTTAAGTATTGAGTATGTATGAAGCTTCTGAAATTTTTTTACCTAAAAACCTTTTGATTCGATTCAGCTTTGATACAAAAAATAAATGTGTTTTGATTGATGATTCTTGTTGTATGATGCATGGGGTTGGATTATGGGCAGAGAGATCAAATTTTAGTGACCTAGGGAGTGAGTTAGCAATTTTCAGGGAAGGAGGTGGCCGGAGAAGATGACCGGAGGTCATTTCCGGCCACCTGAATGTCATTAAGTTGTTAATTACGATTAGGGTTTGGTTTGAATGTGGACCTTTGATCTTGTGGACTTTTGTTGACTCCCGCACGAATGGAGGGCCTGGATCTCTCATTAAAACCCTAATCTCACTTAATTAGTTTAATTAATCCAGTTTAATTTAATTGGCTCAGTTTGAATTCCAACCACAGGATCTGGCGCGCAGTCAACCCCCCTTTCCCCAGAATCAATCCTGGCCCTTCCCTTTGCATACTTCCATTTATTTTATTTTTTATTTCATTTAATTTGATTTATCTTTCACATTTTATTTAAAATAGCAAATACCATTTAAAAATTATGATATTTTTTGTCAAAGTTTTCATTAATTTTTAAAACCCAAAAATATTTTTATTTTTATTTTTTGCATTGAAAATTATTTTTAAATCATTTAAATGTTTATTTTTAATTAGTTAATGGAAATTAATTAATTAAAAATGCATTTAGGTATTTAAAAATCACAAAAAAATTCACATAGCATTTAGAAACATTTAGAAACATTGTCCAACTCTCAAACCAAATTTCTGTTTTGTTCTTGATGCCTTTTGATCATTTTCATTGGATTTAATTTCATTTTTAGGCAATATTTTGCTTCAATCTTCAAAAATTCCTTTCTGCCTAACCATTGAGAGTTGAATGATGATTCTTCTTGCATTGCACTCTTCATAGCATGTAGTTTATAGGATAAAATTGGCTTCATTTGATCTTGCATTTTCAATTTGTTTTGCATTTTTCTTGACAAGGTACCTTAAAACCCTAGCAATCTTAGGAAATTCATAACTTTCATTAGGTTAGGAGTTGGATCCTCTCCTTTGGGCAGTGAGTTTGTATAGGTTTAGGGTATCTTTGATTGCATTTTCAAATTTTTTATCATGTCATTTGCTTCTGGTTTTGGATTTTTGCTTTGCATGATGCATGAAACCCTAATTTGTGCTTCCCTTTGCATCCATCTTTCATTTGCTTGCATCCATTGACTTGCCATGACATTTTGTGCATCCATATGATTCATAATACATCTTAGGACATATTAGAATCATGTTTGATCATTGCATCTTTCATTTGCCATGTTGTATGTCCATTACATTTCACAACTTTTCATGTAAATTTGCATCCTTATGCTTGTTTGATCATTCTCATGCCTTGCCTCATGTTTGTATCATCTCTTAGCATCATTAACATCATGTAAATGCTTCTGACTTTGGTTTGCATCATGACATTTCATTTCATTTGCATTGTATTTCATTTCTTTTTGCTAACTTTTCAGGTGGTAAGTTGTTTTGAGAAGTGAATTTGCCTTCACTTCTCACAATCTCTTCTCATCTATCTTGCATCTTTGCTGCATTTTGTATGTGTATTAGAGTGAGCTTTCTCATTCATGTTCATCTTACCTTCTTTCTTCAAGCAACTTGTCTTCTTAAGTGAAGCAAGTTGTTTTGCTTCTTCCTCCTTCCATCTGCTTCCTTCCTGGTGGTTTCTCTGAAGATCTTTCTCTCTTAAGCCTCATAAACCCTAGGATCCCCCAAGCATGATAACAATTAGGGTTTGATTAGTCCCCCCATTATTTTTAACTTTGTGTCATCTTTGAGTCTTCTCATCTCTTAATCAAGGACTAAACCTTAAAGGTTTTAAGGCTTTGTGATTAGGGTTATGCCTGCATCCTTCTATTAGGATGGAGTGTATAACTTTAATCCTAAGTGTTAAACCCTTAATGTGTTTAAATCCTTTAATCAATCCACCTAATAATCATTAAGACATCAAGCTTGTAACTTGGGCCTTGCATTAGGGTTCTAATTCTTTCTTAGTTTGTTAAAAAGGACTAACCCTAGTGTTAATGGACAAGTCCCCCTCATGTTGTTTTACAAACCATAAAATTCACTTCTTAATCCCACCATTAACTAAAATCCATTTAATAAAGGCCTTGTTTTGTCATGAGGTTAATCCCTAATCATGGATTAAGTTGAGGAGCTTTCCTCAGCTTAAATGTTCTCATCTATTATCCTTCTATTAGGATGGTGTAATGAGTCCATTAAATCCTTGATTATGGCTTAAACTCATTACTTAACACTAAACAAAAACACCAAAAACATCTAAATAAATACAAGTAAGTTAATGATTTTAATCATACATCATGGTGATTAAGTGTGAGGTGCTTACTTCACACTTAAGGTATTCTCATTACCCCTAATCAGAGGGAAGATGTGATGAGTTTACTAACCCTTGGTTTAGGCTTAAGCTCATTTTCTTATGACAAATTCCAAAAGCAATAAGAGACTGAAAACATCAAAAACAAACAATAATCGTCTCCCTCGGGATTCTTTTCTCATCTCATTCACTCACAAACGAGAACTTGCTTCTTCCGTCTAATGCAAGAAAGTTTGCACCTGAGCCAGACAGGTCATACACTTGAGCATAAACAAGTAAGCAGTTCACAAGTCAATTTATCTTTCAGTCTCTTTGGGTCGAACTACGGTGTTCTGACTTCCTCATTGCATGAGAGGATACGTAGGCATAACTTAACAGTTATCGAACAAAAGTCTCTGTAAATCCCCCCCTCTTCTAGCTTTATTCTTTTAGCCTCATAATCATGAGCATTTCATTCTTGTTCTTACACTGACACTTCTCTTATACACTTCACACTTCTTTTACACTGACACTTGCATTCTTTTCCAGCTTTGATACACAGATTGCACTGACACTACCCCTTTAAAACACAAATCTTTTAAGCGTGGATCCCGTCGAGTACGGCGGACAATCTGGGTGCTAATACCTTCCCAGGTTGTAACCAACCCCCTTTCTCAGTCTCTCTGGTTCGCAACCGTCTTATCCATATCTTTCTAGGTCTATGCAGTATTACCTTTCCTCCGGGATAAAAATGCCCAGCTGGCGACTCTTGTCTTTTTTGAGTTCACCCCTATGTGTTCTCCTTCCTCTTTCACCGACCGTTCGCGTCTGTACCCCTTCTGACCAGGTGTCATTTGGCGGGAGCGACACCTTGTTCCCTCCATTCCCAGATTGGTTTGTGTGTGGGTCTGACTTAAAGCTGCTTCGCGAGTCTAGCAAAAAACTTGCTGAACGTGTGGTTCCGATGAAGTATCATTTGGGCAACTTCCCAGGGCACCTTCATGTTGGAATAGAACACGTTAGCGTGGAATCTCCTATTCTTGAAGGTGTCGAAGAAATACAATCCCTCTTCTTATTTTTAACTCTTTATATGTTTTATATCCATGTTCATTCATTTTCTTTTCTTTCAGCTGTTAGAATAACTAGCAAGAAAACCCATGGTGAAGGGACCTCTTCCAAACAGGTCGAAAAATCACCTGCAGCTGCTAAAAAGGTTTTGACACACAAAGGCATCCCACTTTTTCCCTTTGTATAAATTTCAATACTCTTAATACTGAACACATTTCTTTTTTGCACACCTCAGGTAACTCGCACACCAGCCACCAAAAGAAAACAAGAAGAGAAAGAGGTGAGTGTCGAAGAATCTGAAGATGAATCTCCTGAGCCACAACCTCTCAAAAGGAACAAGGGCATGAGAATAAAAACAGTGGTATCCCAGAGATCCATTGTCAACAGAAGAACTCCCCCTACCAGTCCAATCACTAAGATTCCTTCAAGAAGTGAGAAGAGTGGGGATTCAGGCACTCATACCGAGATTCCTCAGGTATTTCTATTTTCGACTGACAATATTTGTAGTTTTAACTGCATTGTTTCTTCTTTTAATTTCCCTTTTCTGTTGACTTCAGATTAACCTTGATGTCGAAGAGACTTCTAAAGTCCAGGAAGAGCTTATCCCTTCTGATTCTGAGAAGACTTTGGCTGAACGACTTCTGGAAGAAACCACTCCAGATGCTGGTGTTTATGGCCCTCAGACCTTCAGTGACTTCGACATCAGTGACCCAGAATCCTCCGGCAACAATTCCCCTATTCGCCCAGAATTCACTGTGGAAGAAAAAACTGCTCAAGATCAAGATGCACAATTACAAGGGCCAATTGATACAGCAGAAGCTGACAAGGAGGCTGTCGAAGAAGAAACAGATCCATCGAAGCATCTAGATACAAGCTTGCACCCTGGAGGAAGTGCCCAAGCTATTCCTACTCCAACAGAAACTCCAACAGAAACTCCTCTAAACACGGGTTCGACAAGCTTGTCTCATGAAGAAATTGAAAGCCTGAAAGTAAGAAAACCTCTGGAATATTTGAAGGTCCTACTCAACTCTAGGTACAACTTTCAGGATTCTTCCCACAGCAGCTCGACAACTTCTGGAGCTACTTCTGAAGTTCAACCAATTAGTGTTGTCATGGCTGAGATCAAGGCCAAAATCCTTGGGGTATACTTATTTAAAGTTCTGGCCGAAAATCCCTCTGCACAATATGATCTGAAGAAACTTTTAAAACAGGCCAATCTAATGGAGGCTTCTACTGAGGAAAGCCGTCTGGTAATGGACTTGATGTCTATGATTGACTCGGTGAGTGCTGATTTACTTCTCCAAAAAGAGTTTTCTCAGAGCATCACAAATAAATCTGAAAAACAAGTCTCAGAGTGGAATGTTGTAGCTTCTTCGATTGAAAGAATCTCAGAGCTAAACAGACTTTCTGAAGACTACTCCAAAGCTGCTGCTGAATGCGAAAGTAAAATCCAGACTTATCAAGCTCAGATTGTCGAACTCCAGAAGAAGATTCTTCAAGAGAAGGAACGTCAAGCCAGCCTTCAACAACCCAACCAAGAGGAAATTGACAAAGAGCTTCAGAAGGTGCTTCAACATGCAGAAACAGCCCAACAACTCAACAGAGAAATTGACGAACTGTCTGTTGGTAAAAGCCTCTGTGAACGTCGAATTCAACTTCAAAAGAAGAAATTTGAAGAACTCAAAGCAACTTTTCTTCAACAGTATTATGTAATAGAAATAAGTTTTTTTTTGTTCTTCTTTGGCAGCCTTTCAAGGCTTTTTATATGTAATGTTACCCACGCCATCTGTTTGGCGAAGACAAGTTTTGCAATTTTATGAATTTATTCCATTTCTATCTTTATTTCTTGCAAAGTTGACTTATATTTTTTCAAATATTTGCCATTTATTTTCAGTATTCTTCTATCTTTTTCCATTTCTTCGACTTCATATGCGCCATTTGAAAAAACCCTTAAAATTTGGAAAGGTCCTTCCCATTTAGGAGACCATTTTCCCATCAATCTATCTTTCTTTTCCATGGGCAAAATCACTTTCCAAACCAGATCACCAACTAAAAAGGATTTAAATTTTACTTTCTTATTGTAAAACTTTTCGACTCTTTCTTTCTGCCTTTTTATCAACTCTAAAGCACGCAACCTCTCCTCATCTAAATCAACTAACTCATCCATCATCATACTCCAATAAATCTCAGATGGAATTCCGTGATGCCTTTGAATTCGTATTGATTGTAAATAGATTTCAACTGGTAATACTGCATCATGCCCATAAGTTAACTTAAATGGGGTAGAATTAGTTGCCTCTTTAGGAGACGTTTGACAAGCCCAAAGGATTTGATCCAAAGTCTTGTGCCAATTCCTAGGTTTTTTACCCACATGCTTTTTTATCAGATTTATCACAACTTTGTTGGTTGCTTCGACCTGTCCATTTGCTTGAGCATAATAGGGTGTCGAAGTTAATAACTTAAAACCTGTTTCTTTTGCAAATGCCTGCATGTTTTTTCCAGTAAACACAGATCCTTGATCAGTGGTTATGGTTTCTGGTATTCCAAACCTATAAATTATGTGTTTCTGGATGAATTCTATAACTGCCTCCTGATCTACATTCGTCAGTGGTATAGCTTCAATCCACTTAGTGAAATAGTCTACTCCAACCAAAATGTATTTTCGCCCCTTTGAAGAAGCTGGTCGAAATTCCCCAACCAAATCTAAAGCCCAACCTCTGAATGGCCAAGGCTTTATAATAGAGTGTAACTCATTTGCAGGCACATGAGGTATGCCTGCATGAATTTGGCATTCTTGACACCCTTTTGCAAATTCAACATAGTCCTTTAACATTGTTGGCCAATACATCCCTTGTCGAAATAGTAACCACTTCATCTTGTGACCTGCCTGGTGTGCACCACATGCACCACTGTGCATGTTTGACAAAGCTATATAAGCTTCAGTCTCACCTAAGCATTTTAGTAAAACTCCTTCTGCAGTCTTTTTAAATAACTCATTTCCAAAGAGTACATAGCTTAAAGCCTTATACTTTATCTTTCTTTCGACTGTCTGTTTGGGTTTTGTAAATAATCCTTAATAGGCTTTCTCCAATCTCGTACCTCTGGATCATCTACATTAAAAATTTCAAAATTTTCTTCGTCCCCATAACCCATTCTTATTGTTTCCAAATCTGATGGAGACAATTTGGTGGATAATACTTTTCCTCTTACTTCGACAGCTTTCTCCAGATTTTCTTTCGACACTTTGTAGCCTGATGCCAGTTGAGCCAAGTCATTTGCTTCCTGATTTTCTAATATAGGAATGTGTTTAAAGGCTGCACTGTCGAATTTATTGAGGAGTCTATTGGCTATTACAAAGTACATGATCAAATTTTCTTTGACACATTTGTATTCTTTTGTCAATTGTTTTATTACCAACTCAGAGTCACCCATTATTTCGACCTTTGTTGCCCCCAATTCCAACAATATTTCAAGTCCAGCAATCAAAGCCTCATATTCTGCTTCATTATTTGAACACAAGCCTTCTACTTTGTACTTGAACTTTGTTGGAATTTTATTGGGAGAAATGATCAACACCCCAACACCAGTTCCATTCTTGTGACTGGAACCGTCGAAATATAATTTCCAAGGTTCTATTTCGACGTATTTTATTTCACTTTCAATTATGGAGTGGTCAGCTATAAAGTCAACAACCACTTGTCCTTTGACAGCTTTTAGAGGCATATACTTTAAAGAATATTCAGTTAAGGCCAAGGCCCATTTTCCAATTCGACTATGTAGAATGGATTTAGACAACATGTGTTTTATTACGTCGAAATGAGAGGATATATATACATCAATGGGTTTTATATAATGCTTTATCTTTGTACAAGAGAAATATACACACAAACATAGTTTTTCTATTATACTATATCTAGTTTCAGCATCATTTAAGACTCTGCTGAGATAATAGATGGCCCTTTCGACGCCATATTCATCTTCCTGACAAAGCATGCTTCCCAATGTTCTGTTAGATGCTGAGATGTAAAGCCTCATACTTATTTTTCGACAAGGAGACATTAGAACTGGAGGAATGGCCAGATACCCTTTGATTTTATTGAAAGCATCTTGTTGTTCTTGCCCCCAAGTGAAATCTTCCTTCTTCAGTCGAAGTAGAGGCGAGAAAGCCTGTGTTTTTCCACTAAGGTTGGAGATGAATCTTTTAAGAAAGTTAATTTTCCCTAGTAGAGACTGTAATTCCTTCTTTGTCGATGGCGTTTTCGCTTCCATTATGGCTTTGGATTTGTTCTCATTAATTTCAATCCCTTTCTTGTGGACCACAAAACCTAAGAAGTCACCCGCCTGCACACCAAAAGCACATTTAAGGGGATTCATTTTTAAACCAAACTTCCCCATCCTTTCAAAGGATTGTCGAAGATGGTCAATATGGTTTGAGCCTGAGACAGACTTAATCATAATATCATCTATATAAATTTGCATAAATGTTTCAATGAAATCATGAAAAATAGAATTCATTGCCCTTTGGTAAGTGGCCCCAGCATTCTTTAAACCAAAAGGCTGACTACCCACTCATATGTTCCTATTGCCCCTGGACAACGAAAAGCTTTTTTTGGAACATCTTCTTCAGCAATGAAAATTTGGTTATAGCTAGAATATCCATCAAGCATACTCAAATACTCATGGCCTGCTGCAGAATCTATAAGCATTTCTGCTACTGGCATAGGATATTCATCCTTAGGGGTAACTGAGTTTAAATCTCTAAAATCAATGCACACCCTAAGCTTGCCATTTTTCTTAATCACAGGAACAATATTAGCAATCCATTCGACATACCTCGTTGTACGGATGAACTTGCATTTTAGAAGTCTTTCAAATTCCTCTTTAATTTTCGACAGGATTTCTGGTGCGAAGCGTCTGGGAGTTTGCTTTATTGGCTTTTTTCCCTCCAATATTGGCAACTTCAATTCGACCAAGTTCCTGTCTAAACCAGGCATTTCGTCATAATCCCATGCGAAGCAGTCTTTAAACTCATTCAGCAATTGGATTATTTCGACTCTGAACTGAGGATCCATCCTGGCACTGATGTAAGTTGGCCTTTTCTCTGCCCCCAGTCCTAGATTGATTTCTTATAAGGGATCTTGTGCTACCATTTTCATATTGGTTGGGGCTGGATCCTTTTCAAACCCCAGGGGTTCGTCATCATAAATGGCGTCAAGCCTTTGATTCTGCCATTCGCCATTAGAGTTTTCTTCAATACTTTGTTTTGCACATTGTTCCTCAATATTTTCTTGAGGATGTTGTTCTTCGACAGTTTGTGCGTTGGCTTTAATAGCCATATTTTTTACTTCGGCCTCAAGGGCCGCTTTGAGTTGGTTTTCGGCTATATAAGCCGTAATCCTTTCTATTGTTGACGCTTCAGTCATTTTCACTAAATTCACTTTCCCACCCAGTTGGATTGACATGAGTGGTTCCCCAAGTGTAATTTGTCTCTCCAATTATCTCTTTGTCCCACTGGAATCTATTTGTAGGGTGGAGATACATGGAACAGTATGCATTGTCGGAGGCTGTTAGGTCGAAACCAGCAGGGTTGCAAGGTGCTATGTGAGCCAAGTTCTTGTCGAAGTTACGAATAGTGACATTGTTCACGTCAGCCATGAAGTAACTTTGGTTTGCCTCTATGTTTTCGACAATCCCATATGGCCTCTAAATTGCTATCCTCTGATGCATGGATGATGGTACAGCCCCAATTCCATGGATCCACTCTCTTCCTAGCAACAAATTGTAGTTTGCTTTTGATGCTATCACCACAAACATTGTAGGCCTGGTAATGGTTCCTACAGTTAGGTTCAATTGTATCACCCCCAATGTTGTTCCTACCTTACCTTCATAGTTAGACAACACCATGTTGTGAGGTTTGGTGTCTGAGTCATCTTTTCCAATCCTCTTTATCATATAATGAGGGATTAGATTGACAGCTGCTCCCCCATCTATCAAGATCTTGTTCACACCCACATTCTCTACTTTCCCTTTTATGAACAAGGGTTTCAAATGGGCCTTCATTGCATCATCTGGCTTTTCGAAGAACGCATTTTGCTCTTCGACACAATCATTATTCATTACGTAGTAACATACAGGCTTAAGCCCTATGCTGTCATCTTCCATATCATCCTCTTCGTCCTCCACTTCCATTGTCCTGTCGTAATCTCTAGGCAATACTGAAACCACATTGCATGTTCTGTCGAAGGACGCATCAGATTCTGACTTGACGTCATCAGTAACTTCTTCGTCTTCTGGCATTTTGTTGTTTGTTTTCGGCATTTCTGTTGTGTCACTAGATTTATTTTTCTGAGGAGGCTCTTCTTTTGCCAGAGATTCTCCTTTGCTTATTTCCTGCACACACTTTCTTGACTCAGCTTTATTCTCACCAATCCTTTTTTGTTCTATAGTTTCTTTTTCAGCTCTCTTATGCCTTTCAAACCTCCTCCATTGGGACCTTGACATGGGGTTCTTCCCCTTGTAGTTTTCAGAGACGTGTTTTAGCTTTGTTTTTTCTACCTCCCTTTTTACTTCTATTGAGGCACCCCTATTTACTTCAAAACTTTTCCACCTCTTCTGACCTTGGGCATCCCTTATAGGCTGGACCCACTTGTCATCATTCGGCTTGTTGGATGGTTTATAGGTGCTGTAACGCCTTTCTCCCATTCCTTGGTTATGATACTCCCTTCTTCTTGGGTCAAACCTCTCATTTCTGACTGGTGGGACTGCTCCCCAGTTCCTTCTCTTTTTGGTCTTCTCTACTGCTTCTAAGTTGTTGGCTGCTTTTCTGTCGAATACAGCGCTGCACCTTGGACAAAGCATGACCTCTGCATTCTTTTTCTGGCATCTTTGGATGAATTCCACCAAACTTTCGTCTTCTTTTGGATAAATAAACTTCTGATGTTCCTCCTGATGATTCTTTTTATTGGTGTCTAGTTTTGTTTTTTGAGTGACCTCCACCATGTGAACGTCTGCATTCTGATCACTTGTAATCTTTAGTTTGTTCATCTTTTCGACTAGCATCATTTCCTCAGGGATATTCTCTTTTAACTGATTCACACTGCTTTTTGGGTGTAAGCCTTTATGGATGTACTTGCAACATTGTGCAACTGGCTTTTCTTTTGGGTCTTCCATTGTTCTACGCAGAATTCCATGAGGGGTGGGCTGCACAACACCTTCAGTAGAGTCTTCTTTAATCCTGGTGGTGCTTTTATTTATTGGTTCGACAATGTGGACATTGTCAGCAGTCTCTGTCTCCTTGATCTTGTCATGACTAAGGCCTTCAGTGGCCTCTTTTTGGGTAGCGAGGGCTTTGTTATCTGCTTCCTCATCATTATTTCTGAAGAAATCTCCCCATCCTGTGGGTTTGATTTTGCTGATGTCAGTTTTAGAGCTTGGTGGTGCAGAATACTTCACCATGAAGTCAAACTTTCCACTGGGCTCCCCTAGAGTGTCCCAGACCACTCCATGCTCAGTATCTCTGTTGTAATTCTTCTTGTCGAAACTTTTACTAACTTTGACTGTGTTCCCTCCGTCGAAGCCTTCAGTAGCTTCAATTGCGTTCTCTCTGTCGAAGCCTTCAGTAGCTTTGACTTTTTCTTCCTCAGCTTGGTCAATGAGGTCATCAGCCCCCTCCACCATGTTTACATGGGTGTCGAAACCCTCAGCAGCCTCTATCATGGTGAAGTTGGTGTCGAAGCCCTCAGTAGCTTCTACCATTTCAAAACTTTCCTCAGACATTACTTCCATTTCGACTACATTCACCATTTCTGGTTCAGCATAGTTGGCCTCCACAACCTGCATGGGATTGGAGTCAATCTTCATCTGTTGCTTAGCTTTGTCTCCAAATTTCAACCTTCCGTTCTGGATTGCATTCTGGACCAGATCCCTGAAAAGGTAACATTGAGAAGTTTTATGACCCAAAAAATTATGGTATTTGCAAAAACCTCTCTTTTTCTGTTGGTCTACAGGAGGCTCTTTAGTGCCTGCTGGTTTTATCAATTGACCATCTTTAACTAGTAAGTCGAAAATTTCATCACATTTGGTGATGTCGAATGTGTAAGTTCTTTTAGGGAACCTATCATTCCTTTCAATTTCGACTGGATTCTTTCCATTCGACGGAGCTAAAACTTTACAGGAATATGGAGGGCCTTGTTTTAGTTCTGCCAGATCAATTTCTTGCTGGTCAAAAATGACGGATTCGTTTTCATCATAATCTTCGTCTTGAACTATCCCAACATAGGCCACTCTTTCCTTCTTGTTTTTATTTGATCTAAATTTCTCAGTTTTTAGCCTTTCTATTTGCCTTACTCTATCTGCTAGTTGTGCCATGTCTCTTAAGTACTGGGTGTCTAATTTTTTCCTTATGGAATAATCCAGACCCCCTGCAGCCATTTTGACTAATTCTTGCTCTAGCACTTGTGTAAAACATCTAGCCTTCAACAATCTAAACCTATTCAGATAATCATCTATAGGTTCAGAGAATTTTCTTTTGACACTTGCTAATTCCTTCAAACTTATCTTAGTTTGCCCCATATAGAATTGTTCGTGGAACAACCTTTCTAATTGGGTCCATGTAAATATTGAAGTTGCAGGCAAAGAAGTGAACCAAGTGAAGGCGTTTTTTGTCAAAGAACTTGGAAAATATTTCATTCTTAAGTTCTCATTATTAGCAATCTCTCCTGCCTCTATCAAATAACGCGCTATGTGTTCTATGGTGGACTCACTCGTATCCCCTGAGAATTTGGTGAATTTGGGGACTTTCCACCTTGGTGGTAATTCTTGTTGCAAAACATATTCAGACAAAGGGGAAGTATAACTAGGCCTCTGTAATCCTACGTTTACTCCATTTTGCGCCATTATTCTCTCGACCATGGTTGCAATGTTATTTTCGACAGGCAGATTGTTACAACGCATTCTCTGCTGCAATATTTCATCAGCGTTTTGGTCTCTTTGGACTATTATTCTCCTAGGTTCCTGTCGAACGGGGTCTTCTATATGAGGTTGTTCGACTACTACCTCTTGGCCCCTAGGATTTTCCCGAGGATTTCCCAATGGCCTTTGGTTTATAGTAAGCTCTTCTTCGACAGGCCTATTAGCAGGATTTTGATTCATTAGGATCCTTTGTTGTGTTTGAGGGACTCCAAAAAAATTAGCAATGCGTGCCATTTGTTCTGCTAATATTTGGTTTGTTTGGGTAGTGTTTTGTATTAAAGGGTTGAACACTTCCCCTATTTATTGTGTTAATGCCTGCACCATATCATGGTTACTTTCATCCATCTGTTGACGAATTACTTGCGCAGAATGGTTCGTAATAGTTGACATTTGGAATCCTGGTGGAATCTGATTTAATCTACTCCCATTTCCACCATATCCTGATCCTTGTAATGGCGAAGACATTTAGACCATAGCATCAGAAAATAATGGTGATGAATTATGTAAGTTTGCCATCATTGAAGTTGGCATTCCATATGGTTGTTCTCTCCCAGACATGGGCATGGAATAATTAATAAATGGCCTAAAGGTATTTCCTCCAGGAGGAGGCGTTCCCATGGGCATTGAATGCCCCATGGTAGAAGAACCAGGTGCATTTTGGGATCCTGAACCCGCTGGTATGGAATCCGCTGATGGAGGCCTAATCTGTTCTAAGACAGGGCCAGAACCTGCGCCTCCTTCTGACGAAGGGATAGGATTGGAAACTGGAATGGTTTCGTTAGGATTGTTTGAAGTATTTGGCAGGTTAGTCATTTTTCTTCCTCTTGTTCTTTTTGGTCTTTCTACGTCGGTTACGACTAATTTACCGCTTCTAAGAATCATACAACACAGCAAGGAACTTTCTAACTAAGAGGCTTCGTATTAATTTGTTAATTGCACTAGTCCCACTGGGCGTGCCAATTTGTTCGCTGTGATTTCTGGCGAACAACCTCTGGTTAACCAATCTCTTATAAAACTGGGTTACTTGCAGGACCAACCAAACAAGTCCTAGGACACATGTGCAATTGGTTGTCGAACTACTCTTAGTGTTGATAATTGTTTGTGGTTTGTTTTGTTAATGATGTAAAAGTGTTGAATGTTTTGAATGTAAAAGTAAAATAAAGTAAAAGTTGAACAAAAGTAAGAAAATGGCAGGAAGAGTATAAAATTTGCAGGAAAATAAAGAGACTGAAAGTAAAGTAATTTGACGAAACAAAACTAATAATTTAAATAACTTGAAAGAAAGTGGTGTTCAACACATACATTTTTCCAAATATCATACTCATTTCTCTCACACTGGGTACTTAGAGTGTTTTACAGGATTATTGTACAAGTTTTCACACACCCCATTCTACAACAAACTACCCTATTTATATACAAAACAAAATAACTGCCTAGAACGGGAAAATTCTAACTAAATGACAATTGTCAGCCTGCATGCAATCTTCTTTTCTGAAACGTCCACGCGTCCAACTGCCAAAGGTTGCAACTTTTAAATTTGAATTCTTCCCTTTTGTGACGAAGTGTTGCATCTCTTCGTTTGTCGAAATGTCGAAGAAGACAGAAACTCTTCAAACCTTACAAACCAATGCTTCTGTCAAAAACCTATCTTTTGTCGAAGTGTCGAAAAACATACCTATCTTGTCAAATGCTAAACTATAAAAAAGGTTTCCAAACTTTGTTTTCCGGAACATCATTTGCACTCCTGTCGAAATACTTGAGTGTCTAGCCTTGTCAACAGCTTCTGAATATCTTCACTTCTTCTTTTTTTTCTATCTGATGACTATCTCTTTAACACAAAATGACTTTATACCTTAAATTCATGGTGTCGAAATTATGAGCCTACACAAACCAAATATTCTCTTATACAAAATTTCAAACACTTTTCGCTACATATTCGAGTTTTCATCGGTCTTGCGCAGATATATGTATATGTTTTGAAAATGTGATATCAGTATTAAGTTCCGGTAATAATGTACAACAATTAAGTATTATAAATACATGTATATATTTTTGAAGTTTCATATTATGTGAACTAAAATGCATGAACGATAGAAGCAAAGAGAATGAATTTTGTAGTGACATGTTTTTATCCCATGCAACATAAAATATCTATAATATTGAAAACAATATTATACTTACCTTTTATTGATAAAAAGGGAATTATATGTCGATCAAAATGATTATGTTTAAAAGTATATTATGGTTGATGATTTAATAATTTCATGATTGATATTATTTAATTTCATGATTTTCTCGTTACCGAGATAAATGGCGTAACCATGATTTTCATTCGGAAAAATACACACACGTTGTTGTAACATGGCATACCGGTAAGGAGAGCCTCTTTAATTAAGAGATACGAGTAATGTTCGATTTCAAAAGGGGTCAATTTTGAATTTAAAAAAATATGTTTTACGAACGGTAAAGAAAAAAAAAGTTCAAATTGATGAAATTATCATGTGCAGAACATTTATATATATAAAAAAAAGATGTACACAATGAAGTTCATATTATTTTAAAATCTATGTGACTTTACTTTATGATTTTTGTGATTATTTGTGGCTGCAACAATGATAGAAAATAAATACTCATATTTATTAAGACATATAAAGATCATCTAAAAATGGATGATGACTTATATAGACTTCTGAATTTAGAGTCTAATATAACTATTGAGTAACGAGATGTGTAATTTTGAGATCCTTATCACGGAGGATAAGAAATTCAAGATTACCACAAATGAAGAACCTCGTGAGGAAGGTTCTTCACGTATTGTTAAACACTAATAAAAAAATTGTGGCTTCTGCAAATCGTGTTTTTAGAGATGATGCTTTAATCAAGAAACTCAAAAATTCTTGAGAAATGAAAGAACAAAAGAAATAAGAAAAAAAAAAAGAAGAGCAAAAGGCATAAAAGCTTATTATTGAAAAGTTGTCAACACTTTTTAAGTCAGTTCATATATTATTGAATTGTAAATTTAAAGAGAAGATCAATTGTTTATTGAAATTGATTCAAGAATAAGTTCATATATTCAAAAAATTTAATTACAATAATTGTTCACCAAGTGTGTGGTGACTAAATTTGTAAAGAAAATGTGTGTACTTTCTAAAAGTATTTGCAAATAAAAAATGATATATTTTCTATTTGTTGGAGAAAGATCCTTAAAATTTGTTTTATTCAAAGTTCACTATAGTTGTTGATATATTTGTGAAATCAAGGAAGTAGTGGCTTCAAGGAACTCCTCCTTTTTAAAAAGATATGTTATCCATAATGAAATGGATTCAATAATATCAAACCATACTTGGGAATTTACCAATCTACCTAAAGGATCAAGATCCATTGGATGCAAGTGGGTGTTTAGAAGAAAGTATCATAGTGATGTTACACTAAACACCTAACCAATGATTTTAGACAAAAGGAAGGTGTTGATTATTTCGACACATACACACTAGTAGTAAGCACAATGAAAATTAGAGTTTCATTTGCATTAGCTTCATTGTATGACCTTATAGTTTATCAAATAAATGTTAAAACAACATTCATAAAAATGAGATCTCGATGAGGAGATTTACATGGAATAACTAGAAGGTTATATGGAAATAAACAAAAGGTGTGCAAGTTTGAAAAATTCAGTAAGGATTAAAATAGGCACCAAAACAACGACGTCAAAAATTGTATTTTGTCATTGCTAAATTCAAAAATTAAAGGGGAGACACACAATTAGGAGGAGACTTTTCAATCATTATCAAAACAATAATTAAAAGTTTTTGTCATCATCAAAAGGGGGAGATTGTGAGGAATACATCATATATCTATTTCTATTTTGATGAAGACAAAGATTATCATCAAAGAAGGAAAAGTTCAAAAGTGTCATGCACATCAATGATGAAGTTGATCAAGAAATTCAAGTGAGGATTTTAGACAAGTAACTAAGGTACTCATTGCAATTTATACTATACTACTTTAAATTTCTCATAATTTTATCTCTCACTTCATCTAAAAACTTCTTGCATCATCATGCATGATTATCTTTAAAGAAAAATCTTCTTTTTATTCTTATTACAAGTGTTCGTACACAAAGTTGTGTGAGAGTATTGTGATATTCATTTGTCTCCATATTGATTATATGATTATATGGTTGATCATTAGAAACGAGATGGATAAAATTTTATAAACGAAGAGGTTTCTAATTTCCACATTCAAGATCAAGATGAATGATATTGGACTAGTTGACACACTTTTGGGGATCAAAGTAAAGAGAAATAGTGGGGGTTGTGGACTTAGTCAAACACACTATGTTGAGAAAGTGATTGATAAAATCAAACACTTACACTTTAAGAAAGTGACCACTCCATGATCCTAGTGTCAAACTTCAAAAGAATGGTGGAAGAATTGTGGCTCAATTGGAATATGCAAGTATATGCAATGTATTATAACCGACATAACATTTATAATTAGTAAAATGAGTAGATTTTACTAGAAATCCAAATGGTGAGACTGGAAGGCCATCATTAGGATTTTCGACTATCTTATGAAAACAAAACAAAACAAAACAAAAATCTTGATATACATTATGGTAGATTTTTTGTCATATTAGAAGGATATACCAAGGCGAGTTGGATATCGAGTGTTTAATATCATAAATTTTTATTTGGATGGATATTTACACTAGTTGAGGGTGAAATTTCTTGGAAGAGCAAGAAACAAATGTGGATCACTCTCTCAACCATAAAATCATATTTTGAGACTCTTGCTTCTGATGGTGAAGAAGCAGAATGTTTGAGAGACCTTATGTTGGAAGTTTCATTGACTAAAGACAATATTTCAAAAGTGTTGATACATTGTGACAGTCAAGCCAGACTAGCTAGAGCATTCAATGAAGTATATAATGGAAATTCTAGACACATAGGTCTAAGACACTCTCTGGTAAGAAAATTAATTAAGGATGAAATCATTTCACACTCATTTATTCAAACTAGCTATAACTTAGCATATCCATTTACTAAGCCACTGGCCAGAGACTTAGTAAAGACTATCTCAAGAGGAATGAGGTTAAAACTCCTTGAATAAGGGTTCCAACAATGATAGCAACCCAATCTGAAGTTAATAAATCTTAACCTAAGATTCAATGGGTAACAACAAGTCATTGATTTGGATGATTGTATAACATTTTGCGATGATGTTGACTATTATATATCGAGGGTTGAGTTGTTTGAAACTCTTAATGAAGTTCTATATCAAGGATATGAGTTCCACGGAAATGGATACAAAAATGAACTTCACCTATGTGAATTTCGAGATGGTGCCGTCTCAAAGTGAGAGTTGGAATTTCTCTCATGGAAAATTCATGAAAACAGGAAAAGCATATGGCCATAAATAGTGTTAGGCGAGAGATGTAGGTGATGAACCATTAAAGAGTGTGTATGGTAATGCCGGTCTAATCACATGGGATAACGGTTCAAAACATAGCTACCTAACATTCCGATTAGACTTTGTGTTATTCTTACTAAGGTTAAGTTCAAATCGAAAGATACTTAACTATATTAACATTCTTTGTTTCTCCTTTTTGGAATTGGTTGTCATTATTAGAACAAGTGGGGGATTGTTATAATTTATGAGAATTAAATGTCTAATTGGTGTGTTCCAAAATGACAAGAAAAGTGGAAGAGAAACAACACTTCGTGAAGTGTTGTTGCGGAATGAAAATAGGCAATAGTTGTAAACATGATAACTTTTGGTTAAAAGATATTGTTTCATCAAGGGTCGCAACCTTGTGAAACAACACATGCATACCTATAAATACCTCATTCTGAAATTCAGAAAACATATTACAAACCAAATATTCTCTTATACAAAATTCCAAACACTCTTCGCTAAATATTCGAGTTTTCGTCGGTCTTGCGCAGACTCGATAAATGCTGAATTATCCTAGTTATTTTTGCGTTCCAACTCTAAGAATTTTTGAAGAATGCTTGAAATACTTTTAAGAAAAGTGATTTTGTTCACAATTCCAGCCTCGGTCTATTTGCTTTATATTAAATTTCTAACAACTACTCCATTGAATCACTGGAAAGTAACCACATCTGAATGGAGTTGGTTATGATGTCCAATATATTTATGCTAAGCTGTATTTCTTAGAAAAAGGTATTTCTAGAGAGGGAATAAAAGTAGATATATTAATGTTTTCCATTAAAAAAAAAGTAAAAAAAAAAGTTTGAATACATGTTGAAAATATCTCATAATTTTTTTAATATAATATTAATTATATTTTTTTTATAGATTTAATATAAATTAATTACAAATCAAACTCTAGTGTTGACAAGGGTTTCATGGTTCGATAGAAGATTTAGTATAGTCGAAGTCTATTTATATGTTGATCTTGTATGCTATAGTTGAAGTATACTCAAACATGCAATAGTCGAAATGTTAGGATTGTTAACATGTCAAATTGAATCTTGTTTGTAAGTCCAATTATTTAAATTAGCTTGTAATCTAAGTTAGTTTATTAGTCTATAAATAGACTAATTTTTTTGGGTTATTGAGGAAGGTTAACGAATTTTTCTTCACTTGTAATCTTCGAATCCTTATTGAGAAAATAAATAATAATAGAAAAATAACTAAGTTTTCTTTCTAATTTTTTTTAATAAAATCTAATAGGATTTTTTATATTTTATATTTATTAAAAAATTTATTTTTTCTTATATTTTAATTTAACTTTAACGACATCAATTCGCATAAATTTTAATATAATGTGTTGTATCTCAACACTTGCACAATCTAAAAAAAAAATCATGTTGTCTATTTTTTCCTTCCTTCCAAAAGAATTGAACGAGACCGGTGAAATAGTTTGGTCCAAAAAAAAACACGAGAAATACCTAAAATAAATAAAGAGTTTGGCAGAATCTTAAAGACAAACATGTTGTGTATTTACCCATTGTCTAATGAATATGGTTGGGAGTTAAATAGCTACTATACTACATTTAGTCGGTGATATTACTGGAGATAGCAAGAAATTTAATAAACAAAACAAATCAATGCTTTATTCAATGACTGAAAAGTAACCACACCTGAATGCAGTTGGTTATGATGTCCAATGTATTTATGATATGCTGTATTTCTTAGAAAAAAATAGTTTTTTAAACACTCAAAATTCATTACGGTAATAAATATAATAAGTTGATAACATAGGAGAATAATGTGTTATCATTCTCTTTAAAATTAAGGGAATGAAAAAATTGATGACACATGATAGACAGATTTTGGGAGAACCAATTCTTGAGAGTATGATCATTTAAAATATAAATGTTCTTAAATTAGAGATATAATATTTATTTATCTTTATGTATTAATATTGTTGTGATATAATTCAAGTTGTAGTTCAAGTCTTATTTAGATTTAAGGTTTGTTAGTTAATATATATTTTTTTTTTTGAGATTTTTCACACTTTTTAAGATAATGATTAGCTGTGTTATTTTTAATAATAAAATATGTGTCATTTATTAAAATAATCTTATTAATAATAGGTAGTGGAGTAATTATATAATTAAAATATAATAAATAAGGATAGTTTAGTGGAAAGAAGTAATAAATATCATATTGATATTCTAAATGGACAAGTAATTTGAGAGAAATAAAAATAGAAAAGATAACTCCTATTGTGAGACGGAAGGAGTAATTAATTTACAAGTAACATAGTTGTATATATATATACAAATATTGTAATTCAGTTTTATTGCATTCAATAAGAATAATCATTATTCTTCATTCTCTCTCTCTTTTTCTCCTCATTAAAAGTGTCTCACACACTAACAAATTGGTATTTATAGCTCTGGTTACTTTGTTGGTCGTGCTTTTAAGAATCACCCTTCTGTTTGAATGTTGCCCATTTGTTGGTAATGTGCAGGTAATCTAGAATATAATTGCTTACCTTCGTTAGTTCGAGTCGATGTCGTCGCTCTGATACATAACACTCGGGGGGTTGAACGATTGTTGTTTTTATTCCTTTGCTGAATTTTAAGTTGAAATTGAAAGATTGCTTGTATTTCGAAAGTTGTTTCAAGTTGAATAAATATGTCGTGTCATTATAGTTGAAATTATGAATCCACTGCTTAAGTAATAAAGTTGTTTTGTCTTAAAGTATAATTGTAGTTGTTAATTACCACTCGATGTTTTAAGTGTTATGTATTCATTTATATGCGATAAAAATTGTTGTTTTAAGTTATGAATGTGACATTCTATTTTATAGTTGAAATTTTGTAACTCTGGTTTTATTAAATTTGTTTGGTAGAAATTGGGTGTTACATTAGTGGTATCAGAGCAGTTCGGTCTGTCCGACCAATGTGTGTGAGACATTGTCTAGCATTGTTTGATCAACCTTTATCTCTTGTTGATAGTAGACGGAATCATGTTGGGTGGAATAAACGTGTCTTGCCAACTAGAATAGTATGCACTATGAATTCTTTGAAGTTGAGCCAAGTGCTTATGAATTGTTTTGATTAGTCGATGCAGATTCCTATATAGGGAAATGAGGTGGACTTGAGGATATTAGTATGAGGGTGCGAGGTGATCGGTGAGTAGTATGGTAACTCTCAGTTGTGTTCTGGATAACTTGGGTTTTGATTTGTGGTGGATCGAGAATCTGATTGACATGAGACTTAAAGCACTGTAGAGATGATCCAAGGAGTAAGTAGATGAAAATGTAATACCATGATTTGACCGAGGATGTCAGATAGAGAATGGTAGTGGCTGGTATGCCTTAAAGTGTATATAGGAAATATGAATTGTATTTTCCGTACTCGTTTGGATAAGTTATCGCTGGTGTTCGTTGTAGATGTTCTGATCTATTATGAAATCAGAAGGAAAACTCATAAAGTATTTGAGAGTTGAATTACAAGTATTGGAAGGAGTGAAACTATATGCCGAGTTATCAAAGTGTGATTTTTGAGTTGTAAAGATGAGCTTACTTGGATGTGTCGATTCGGATGAGAGTTATGGAGGATTGTGCTAGTATGAGTTGGAATTGATGAACTAGCTATTGGATTGGTTTGGTTAATATGCCCATGCTAAGTGTAGGTTATTGATGCAAAATATGTGGTTAATGGGTGTTTAGAACCGTTTGGAAGATGATTTTCTTGTTCGGATTAATTGGACATTGTATCCTTATGTTATTTTAATTTTGTTATGCGTTGAGATGAGTTTGGACGGTGTGTTAATATAAGATGGTAAAGTTGTAGTTTATGTTTCACGATAATTGGGGATTTGAAATTCTGGCAACTGATATACAATGTAGAATACGATGTCGCGACACCAATATTTGACGAGTTTAAAAACAATGTAAATAATCAAATACATAAATAAAGAACACAGGTAATTATTAACCCAGTTCAGTGAAAACACACCTACTCTGGGGGCTACCAAGCCAGGAAGGAACTCCACTATCAGTAGTATTAATTCAAAGACCCATAACAAACAACCTAGTTTGCAATCTTCTCACTTAATCACTATCCAATGAAAATTCTACCTAGGAACTCCTACATATGAGACCTCTCTCACTCCCCTCAATCACAACAGTGATATCAAACAAACAATTCAGAAAAATGGAGACATACTTCAAAATAATCCTTGACCTTGCTTCAAAGCTTCAGTCAAGTACAAACACTCTTGCTTAAATGCTTCGAGTGGACAAAGTACAACTTGAAAACGTAGTCCAAGACAATCATCAACATGACAATTGTTTGGCTCACAAGAAAACTACACACACGAAAACGCTGAATGATACAATCCTTATTTTCCACGTCTTCAAACTAGGGTAATGCAACCTCTAATAGAATCTTGAATGGGCATGGGCATGCTGAACTTGCACAAATCAAATAATATATTTCCTTAAATAAAGGAAAAAAAAATATCAACATAAAATGTTCTGCTAAAATAACTCCAAGATGAATCCTTTTCCTTCTAATAAACTATGCTAATTAAACACAACCAATCACAAGTTTAACGACAGCAAAACGTGCGCCTCAAATAAGGATTCATTTAGGTTTTCAGGCCCAATCAGAGATGTCATGACATCAGTCTTGACATCCTGATAAAATAGCTGCATACAAAAATCTTCACACATGCATAATGCTTAAATCACATGTCATAACATTCCTTATGACATCCAGAAATAGAAATATGTTTTACCACAAAATATAGCCAGTATAAAGCATCTACAAACTCCCCTTTTGGCAAATGTTTGGCTAAAACAATTTAAGCATTATCAAAACAAAATTATTCAACAAAAACCATCACAGCAGCAGAAGAACACATGCACACATAAAGTAGAGAGATAGACAGACTCCCCCTCAAACAAAAATTGTATCAGAGTACAACACAGCAGCAGAAATAGTTCCAAATAGCAAAGAGATTAAATTTCCCCCTCAACCTGTTAAGCCCTGCAGCAAACAATCTGACTATACTAAAATAAATAGTATAATTACGCCCCATTTTAGCCAGAAATTGAGCCAAACAGAAACAAAATCATAAAGCAAAAGAAACAGATAGAACCACGATCTCACGAGGAGAAGAAATCCTGGGTATAGCAGAAACCCAACAAACAGTACAAGAAACATCAGAAACAAATTAAAGTCACCTACAACTTCCTCTCCAGTCTTCTTAATTTGAATGGACTTCCATAAGTTAATAATTTCTATAAGCCATCATAAAAACAAATTCCTAATTTGCCTCCTAGATTTTCAAATTGATTAGCATCCAAGGCCTTAGTGAATATGTCAGCCAACTCTAGTTCAGTGGCAACGTGCTCCAACTTGATCACTTTATCTTCCATAAGATCTCTGATGAAATGGTGCCTAATATCAATATGTTTTGTCCTACTGTGCTAAATAGGATGCTTAGAAATATTGATTGCACTGAGATTGTCACAATATTATGTCATGACATCCTAAGTGAAACTATACTCAAACAACATTTTTTTCATCCAAACAAGTTGAGAATAACTGCTACCAGCTGCTATGTACTCATCTTCTGCAGTAGATAAGGAGACACAATTATGCTTCTTGCTAAACCAGGAAATGAGATTGTTACCTGTAACGCCCAAATATTTAATTATTTATTTTATCGAATATTTAATTATTTATTTATGTTTATTTGGTTGATTTTATGTTGTGGTTGATTAAGTCGTTAAGTCGGAAGTTTAAGTCGGAAAGTCGTGGAAATTATATTAGAGGTAGTAATATTATGGTTGTTGAAGTGGGTTGGTTAGTGGTCTAGAAATTGTGTCCGAATTAGTAAATAGAGGGGTGCAATTGTTAGGACCATTAGTTAATTATTAAAATTATATTATTTTTGATGAAAAGAAAATAAAATAATTAGAGGTTAGGTTTTTGGTCAGAACGTGAAAAATTAGAAGAGATCGTGAGAGAAGAGATTGTGGAAGTGAAACTGCAATCGAAAGAAATTTCTGGAATTCGATCGTGTACGGCTACCATTTATTCAATCCAAGGTAAGGGGGTTCGATATTTATAACCGGGTATGATAATCGATACTGAGATTGGGTAGATGTAGGTTACTGTGTGTTTTGTTGATGTTGATGCTAGTTATAAAAATATGTTATCGTGTTGTTGTGATTATATTTTTGAGTGGCATTGTTGAATTGGTTGTTGATAATAAGTTGTTAATCGGTTGTTTCCGTAAGTGTTCATTTTATTATGTTGCTGCGATGTCGTAATTTCTGGAAAATTTGGAATTTGGGACGATGACTCAGTACCCGAAGTTGAAAGAACAATGTGGCGGGAGCCACATAGGGTGAAGTAGGAACCACCTTTGAGGTGGCGGGAGCCATGCTCCCTAAGACATATATGACGCAAGCCATATGTCTTCATGGTGGGAGCCACATTGTGTGGCCACCAGGATGAGAAAGTGGCGCAACCCACATTGTTCTCATGGTCATGGGTGGCGCAAGTCACCCTGTAACTAGGGGGACCACTTATTTTCTTTATGCAATATTTAATTAACTAATACACCTAAACTTTTTTTAAATATATTTTAGTGATTCTAATTTATAAACATATTAATTCCATGAATGGTACTTTGTTAAAGATCAGAAATTAGTATTAAAGTTTTAGAATCAGGAGCAAGCATAATTATCAGTAGCGAATAAAAATAAGTTTGATATTAAAACTGTGTTGAATTTTTGACAGAAAAATAGTTTAGAAAGTTTACAGAAAACAGATTTGTAGGCCTGTGTTTTTTATGACAGATGAAGTTTTATCAGAACATAGGATTTTGACAGAATTTGATAAACAATTGTAGTAACCTCAAAATGTTAAAAACAATGTTGGTTTAGTCGGTTTAGCCGAATTAGGCGGAAAACTTAGTTGCCCGAAATTTAACGAAAATAGTCGGGGTAAGTCGGGTAGTTTAATAGTTGATTGTTGTTTTGTTGAAACTATGTTGGAAATTCGAGTTGCAGGTACAAGAAGAATTGGTAAGTTGTTCCGGTTTACGGAAAATTTCTAAGTTGTTTATGTTGGAGGTTGTATAAGCCAATGTTGATTTTATGTTGTTCAGGCCGTATAAGTTGTTTGTGGTTCTGATGTTATTATGTTGCTTGTGTTGTGAAGTCGTGTATGTCATATAATACATTTTCATTTTGTCGGAGCCATTGCTCACACCACGTTGGCCTGGATTGACACTAAGTTGAAAGTTGAAGGCTTATGCCTTGATGCCTCGATAACCTGGCAAGAATTTTAAGTTGGGAGTTTTACTCTGAATGATACCACATGCATAATTAGTTGAGTCGCATTAAAGTTGCATTTCTTTAGAGTTGTTGTTGATTGTTGTTTTGGTTGATGGTGTAAAGTGGTGAATTGTTTATGATACTTATCTTTGTATTGGTTATCATATATCGTTTATAACTATCGACATCTCACCTCTTTTGTTTGAATGTTGTCCTTATGTTGGCAACATGTAGGTAATCAAGAAGAGTAGCCAATTACCTTTAGTCGAGTCGGTGGTTATCGCTCTGATACATAGCACTCAGGGGGGATGACGCGTGTTTGTTTTGTTGAATTGTTTACATGCTGAAATTTGTTTTAGTTGAAATACTTTAGACTACTTGTTTCTTATTTTAAAGTTTTTTTATGTTGGATAAAGATGCTACCATTTTTGTTTATGAATCTGCTGTGTAGTAATTTATAAAGTTGAAGGATTTTGAGAATTAAATGTCGGTTTTATGATTTTCTTTCCTGGAATGTGTTATGTATCAAACATGAGTATCTTTTAAGTTGAGAATTCAAAGTTGAAAATGTGATATCCCGTTTATGTTGAAAATTTTTGTAACTCTGATTTTATTATAATTATCAGGTAGAAAATGGGGTGTTCCATTACCTACAAAGAAACACCCTCCAGAAGTACTTTTCCTATCATCTGCACTACCAGCCTGTAACACCCCAAAATTCGCCCTCTTATTTTTTATCACATTTAGAATTTCATGTAACACACTTCGCACTACAACATTGCATTCACTGGCATAGAAAAATGAAGCATAGGATAAAGCATGGCAGTGGTTTCACTCCTAATACGATTGTGCAGTAGGGTACGATTCCGATGTACGTTTGACCTAATCCTAGTCAAACTATTAGGGAATCGCTTCAACTGCAAGTTACATGTTTCGATGGTTTATTCCTCAAAAAAATGGGTACCCAAAATTCAGGTTGTCATGGGTTGAATGTTATCGTGCAAGTCAAGCAATGGCTCATGTTTGTTTCAGACAAATTTGAAGTGATCAGATGCTTAGAGAATGATTTATCTAGATGATCATTGTTTCACTGGTGATTGGTTCAATGATAGTGGAATTCCATTTGATTAAGTGGTTTCGGTGGAAACAAGGCAAGATTGGTTTTGATTTGAGTGAATTGATTAATCAAATTTTTGTGGCTATGTGCATGTTGGTGGTAATTGGTCCGCTTTACAAAAAATATCAAGTTACATATCCATTATTAACCATTTTGTCAAAATTATCCATTAAATCAATGATTTTTGTTCCCATTTTTCTTTAGATTTTTTAACCATAAATCTTGATCCATACTTTCTTTCTTTTTCTCATTCAATTTCATTATCTCATTTTAATTCCATTTCTTTTTAAATTCCATTTCTCACAATCTAAAACCTAATTTCCATTGTTAATATCCAGCTCGTGTCCAATATCCACTTATCCATCACTAATTAAATTCACATCTAATTCACAACATCCATTCCATCACAAAAATAATTTCTACAAAAAAACATATTTGTCATTTTACAAAAAGCCCATATCAGTTGGGATGCCCAAGTTTTTTTTTAAAAACATGTTTACACAAGAAATAACAATAAGGAATGTTGAAGCAATTTGTCAACCACCTTTATTATGCACTACAAGACATCATACACTCACTCATGTTACCCCACCTCAATTCGTATAGTTTTCAATTCAAACCAAAATTCCAAGCTCCTATAACACATCCTTCACATAATTCGTAGGCCCCAGACAATTGAACTTGTCACCAATTTGCAAAGTGATATTTCCAAGACAATACAACGTGACCACGATATTTTTCAATGCAATATTCATAACTACAACCAATACATAACGCACACATACATAAAATTCAATGGAGATTTAAACCAGAAAAATTTAAGTACAGAGAATAAAAATATAACACAGAAGAAACATGTCAGAAAAACCAGATCAGAAAAACTCAGAATGCAAAGTAGAACAAAAATCCGGTTATATAGAATAAAGGGAATTCAGTTGAAAAGTTAACAAAAATCTGTTATAGAAGATTGTCGCTCCCGGGATTTTCATCCTAGTACAAACGCGAAAGTGGCGCGGAAAAGGTAGAGTCGCCAGCCAGACATTTTTATCCCGAATGAATGGGAAAGGTAATGTTGCACAAACCTGAAGAAGAAGGAAAGGACAAGGTCCTGCGAACCAAAGACCTGGGTTCGGGAGTCGGTTATGACCTGGGCAGGTATTAGCACCCCACACCGTCCGCCGTACCCGACGGGATCCACGCTTGCTTGTTTGTTTCAAAGGGTGAGAAAAATAAAGCTACTGCTGAATAAAACTGCTACTGGAACTGGAATTGGGAAAGAAAGGAACTGGAAAAAAGAGAACAAAACGAAAGAATGGGGAAAATGTAGGGAAAATAAAGAATGTGCTCGAACGGGCCCTACCCCGCTGACTACGTACCTCATCGGGATAATGAGGATCAGAGTCGACGTAGTTCGCCTAACTAAGGCGGTAACTATTTTTTTTTTGTTTTTTAAAGCTTGAAATGCGTATGTCTATGCTCAGGTGTTGCAGGCTCGTCTAGTACAAGTGCGTTTACCGTCTTGCATGGGAGACAAGTCGTCGCGAGTTCGCATTGAGAGTGAATGAGATGAGAAAAGAAGTTCCCGCAGGAAAGTCGCTTATTGTTTGTTTTTGTCTTTTATGAGAAATGTTTTGAATTTGTTTGTGAACATTCTCATACTAAGACCTATCCATCGCGGGAAATACTTACACCTCGCCCCGAAACAGGACGCGTATAAGCACTCCGCAACAAAGTCTCGTGTCATACAAGAATGTTCTACCTTTATTAGGTATTTTATTTCTTTTCTTTATGAGGTGAGAAAGAATGACTCAAGTCGAAAAAAGGACAAAAAAAAACTAAGGGGGACTAAGACACACCCTAAGTTAGTTATTATATGATGGTCTTAATGGTTTGTGAGCTTTTCTAATCCTAAAGAGCAAAAGGAGAAGAAAGAAGGAAAAAGGATGCAACTTACTTTCTAATGAAGGTAAGTTGATCCTAACAATGGGGAATCCTACCAAACAAATATGGAAGGAAAAGATGAATTAAAATGCATAAAAGAAATGCATAAAAAATAAGGGATAAGGTAAAGTAAACTTACCTCAATCTTCCCCTCTACAAAACAAATGTTAATGTGCATTTTATTAAAAAGAATAAGAAAACACACCCTAATTAAATCCTAAAGACTCTAGGACTCCATCTAAATCCTATCTTAATTCTAAAGGAACTAAAAATGCTAAGACAAAAAAACAGCACCTATTACAGCCCCTAATACACAAACAGCTATGAAAATAAAGCCTAACACCAACCAGCTTTTTACAGCCAGCATGCAGCATGCAAAAAGTAGGTGTAAAAAGTCAAATACAGCATGTGCACATAACAAACAACATACATTTTACAACACCTATATGCAAGAACAACTATGAAATGCAAAATCCAGAATTGATTATTTTCATTTTTTTTAATGCAAAAACTCAATGCAAAATGCACCAAATTGATCATGAATACACTTAAACTTAAATCAACATATACAAATGCAAGCACATGAACATTATTGAAAGATTATGCAAGAATGCATCACATGGATTATGCAACAAGTAATGAACAAAGTAGCACAAAAACATGCATATGATCATGGCATATGAACATGATGATCATTGATTATGAACATGCAACATGATAGCTCAACAAACATATTAAATTCAATGCAAAATTAAGAATTAAATTAATGCTATGATCAAGTATGCAACAAAATGCAACCAAAGGCACATACATATGATTATGCAACATGCAAAATGCAACATACATCAATATAATGATATGCAAAGATGAATTGATACAATGCAAACATGTAAAAACCAGAATGCTACATGATTATTATGTGCCAAATGATGCATGAACATAGCAACAAAATGCAAGAACTCAATGTATGCACAAATGAACTCAAAAATGCATAATACGTGACATGAACGGATTCGTGTCAAAACGACTCGAAATGGGGGAACTAGATACTGGAAATTGACTAAAAAATTCCCTAAAATCACTACCTAAATATGTATGAACATTAGAAGCACTAGAAATTAGGAATACGCAATCAAATAAGCTTAAAAGTCAAAAATCAACAGCGTTAACCGGTTAACCGTATGGGTTAACCGGTTAACGGACCTAAAACAACAGCATTTTGGCCAAAAACGCACGCGTTAACCGGTTAACCAAATGCGTTAACCGGTTAACACTGAACATAATTAAAAAAGCTTTTAAAATAAGTGCTTTTGGCCACAATCTTGCTTCTAATGATCCCCCACCTTCCTAGAACCAAACTAACACTAATTTCTACTTAATTTGAGCTTATTTACACATGATAGAACCTATATCTATTAACACCTTAAATCCAAATTCAACCAAAATCACAAATCACAAGCAAACATAATTGAAACAGAATTGATTTTAAACAAAGCGAAAAGCACTTAAAGAATGCCAAAAGTGGCGAGATGAAGAGTATAACTTAAAGAAGAAGTGATTAAGATCACCAACCTACGAAGCGGAGAAATGCTTCGGTGATTGTTGCGAGAATCAGAGCTTTAATCGAAGAGAAATCCGAAAACCGAGAAATCACAAAATAAATGCGTTCTTCACGTTTGAACCTTCGTGTGCTTTCGATAAGCCGAAAACTTCAACAAAATCAGTAGCTTATCCTTCTTCGATCCACAAAATATGAAGGTTGGAGGCTTAAGCTTCAAGATCTTCAAGTTTCAATGTGAAACTTGAAGAGCTTATTTGAAAAGCTTTCGTGAAAGGAGGGAAAAGGAGGAAAAGTGAGAGAGAAAAAGTGATTGTCAAAGAGTGAAAAATTGGAAAATGGTGTTCAACCCTTTTGGTTTGGATGAAAGTGGCTTAAATAGAGGCTAGGCTTGGAGCTAGGTTTGGGTTTGGGGCCCAAAAATTAGGCTTGGGATCCAAAATTAGGTTTGGTAGTTAGTTAGGGTTAGGGTCGGAAAAGGGAATATTCCTTTGAATATTGGAATATTCCTTGGAATATTCCTTGGAATACTCTAGAAGATGGTAGCAGATAGTGGAAGCTTCCAAGGGAAATGGAGTGGAATTAGGATGGAAAAACAAGATGGAAATAATGAAAGGAAGTGTGGAAAGAAAGTGGAAGGAAAAGTGCAGGGAAACGCAAAACCAACTACCTTTCAAATGATTTTTCTTTGATTTTTTTATGATTCCTCCATCGTTTCTTGACCAAATATGAACCATAGGATCATTGTAACCCTAATTTCATGATCTCGATCTTAAAAGTCCGGAGTCAATCCTTTTCACCTAGCTCGATTGCCTTTTCTTTGATTCCTCAATTTTCCGTCGTCCGGCCAGTCGAACCTTTTCCAAAATGAATTTGTGGCCGAGATTTGAACCTTAGGCACTCGAAATCATATATAAGACAAAGGAATCCACTTTGAACCGAAGCTTCATGCAGAAGCCCCATAGAAGTGAAACCCTAATTCGCCCCTTTTCATCAGGAAAATACAGCACTGCTTGCATCCTTTGATTAAACCCCATCTTTCTCCGACTTGTGGCTTCAAGTGAAGACTTGTGAGATATTGTGAACCCTTTGCACAAGGTTGAAAAGCTTTGTGATCCTTTGATTTCCTTGGTAATGCCTTCAATTGCTCCGATTATTGATCACATACCCATGCCTTGGCTATGCTATATATGATGCAATGTTTTTGGTTATTTTATGAGTTTATGTATGCAATATGCTATGCAAAATGTTGAGGAAATGAGAGGGAAAATTTTGAGGTATTACAGCTGCCCCTATTCAATCATCTGCAGGCCTGGATGAATAATTGCGAGAGCTTTTAGACGTTCAAGGCATGGAGTGATTGAATACTCAAATAAAACCTGGAAATTTGAACTCTGTGGGAAGTAAAATATATTGTGAAGAATGTCATCCTCAAATGCTAATTCTCAAAAGGGATCCTCGGATCTAACACGAAACCATCCTCGAATGGAGACGCAATGGTATACCGGCCTCAGTCGATAACCAAAAACACAAAGACTGGCCTCAGACAGACTTTGCAAACTGACCTCAATCACAAAGCTTAAAATGGTCTATCATCCTCGAATGACAGCCATAACAACCACAAACCAGACCAACCTCAGAAGGACCTGCAAAAGAATGCCATCCTCGAATGACCATTCTCTAAAGATACTCGGGTCTAAAACGAAACCATCCTCGAATGGAAACGCAATGGTATACCGGCCTCAGTCGATAACCAGAAACACAAAGATTGGCCTCAGACAGACTTTGCAAAAGAGACAAACTGACCTCTATCAATAAGCTCAAAATGGTCTATCACCCTCGAATGATAGCCACAACAATAAGACCAACCTCAGAAGGACTTGAAGAAAAGAATGCCATCCTCGAATGACAATTCTCAAAGGATCCTCGGATCTAACATGAAACCATCCTCGAATGGAGACACAATGGTATACCGGCCTCAGTCGATAACCAAAAACAAACAAAGACTGACCTCAGACAGACTTTGAGAAAGAGACAAACTGACCTCAATCAATAAGCTCAAAATGGTCTATCATCCTCGAATGATAGCGACAACAACAAGACCAACCTCAGAAGGACTTGAAGAAAATAATTCCAGCCTCAAATGACAACTCTCAAAAGATCCTCAGATCTAACATGAAACCATCCTCGAATGGAGACGCAATGGTATACCGACCTCAGTCGATAACCAAAAACACAAAGACTGACCTCAGACAGACTTTGCAAAAGAGAAAAACTGACCTCAATCAATAAGCTCAAAATGGTTTATCACCCTCGAATGATAGCCACAAAAATATCCTCAGATCTAACACGAAACCATCCTCGAATGGAGACGCAATGGTATACCGGCCTCAGTCGATAACCAGAAACACAAAGACTGACCTCAGACAGGCTTTGCAAAAGAGACAAACTGACCTCAATCAATAAGCTCAAAATGGTTTATCATCCTCGAATGACAGCCACAAAAATATCCTCAGATTTAACACGAAACCATCCTCGAATGGAGACGCAATGGTATACCGGCCTCAGTCGATAACCAGAAACACAAAGATTGACCTCAGACAGACTTTTTAAACTGACCTCAATCAAAAAGCACAAAATGGTCTATCATCCTCGAGTGATAGCCACAACAACCACAAACCAGACCAACCTCAGAAGGACCTGCAAAAGAATGCCATCCTCGAATGACCATTCTCTAAAGATACTCGGGTCTAAAACGAAACCATCCTCGAATGGAAACGCAATGGTATACCGGCCTGAGTCGATAACCAGAAACACAAAGACTGGCCTCAGACAGACTTTGCAAAAGAGACAAACTGACCTCAATCAATAAACTCAAAATGGTCTATCATCCTCGAATGATAGCCACAAAAATATCCTTAGATCTAACACGAAACCATCCTCGAATGGAGACGCAATGGTATATCGGCCTCAGTCGATAACCAGAAACACAAAGACTGACCTCAGACAGACTTTGCAAAAGAGACAAACTGACCTCAATCAATAAGCTCAAAATGGTCTATCATCCTCGAATGATAGCCACAACGACAAGACCAACCTCAGAAGGACTTGAAGAAAATAAATGCCATCCTCGAATGACAATCCTTAAATGGATCCTCAGATCTAACACGAAGATGGTATCAACCGATACATAACCAAGAAATGCGAGAACGCAATATCATCCGATTTACAACTCGAAGAGAAATGATATCAACCGATTCATAACTCAAATAAGATCAACCGATCTATTTTCATCGCACTGAGACGAGACCAAAAGGAACAGGATCATTGTACTTAAATGATAACCCGACATGAAACCGCTGTACTGAAACGGGAACACGAAAAAATGAGACTGTTGTACTGAAACAAGACCCAAAGACGAGACCATTGTACTTAAATGGAGACTTTAAAGGAACGGGATCGCTGTACTTAAACGATAGCACGAGACGCGACTGTTGTACTTAAACAGAGGTGCGGAAAAATGAGATTGTTGTACTGAAACAAGACTCACTAGGGATAACAACAAGACTTGGTAGACAAAGATATCTGGCAAATAGTATAAGTATCTTCTGTGGAGATTAAAATATGCTGGGAAGAATGCCATCCTCAAATGACAATTCTCAAAAGAAATCCTCGGACCAAGCACTAAAACCATCCTCGAATGGATACGCAAAGGTATACCGACCTCAAGCGGTACCTAGAGACACAAAGAGAATATGACAAGATGGAACAGGATCGTTGTACATAAACGAGAGCCCAGGCAAACAGGACCGTTGTACAAAACGAGAGCCTGCAACGCGACTGTTGTACCAAACAAGATGCGGAAAAATTGGCAAACATTGATCTGAAAAGACAAGGGTGTCTGAAAAATGATGTTGGTATCCTCTGTGCGGAGTACTTCAGGTTGAGAATATGTCATATATACCTCATAACTGGCCCATGCTGGCATGCATATGTTTGAATTTATGGCATAATGCTCCATGATGATGGAAATGCTACACTTTAGAGGATGCAAATGCAAATGCAAAGGGATCTCCTGATAAGGAGACTGCAGGTATCCCAGATGGCTTGACTGGGGAAATGATGATCACTGAATTGATCTGGTCCATCCTGATGAGGAGGAGACGACTCTGTGGGGAAAGTGCTAATCACTGCACTGATTTGATCCATCCTGATAAGGAGGAAACAACTCTGTGGGGAAAGTTGTCAATGATACACCGGCTCTGAACAACCGCCATTGCCAAAAATAAATTGGACTTTAAGATTGGAGTGCCAAGACCCTGCTGGAGATGAACTCTTCTCGAAATCTGATGGGGAAGTGAAACCTTCTGACTTAGCTGGGGAAACAAAGGCATGACACTGCTGAGGAAGCAACTCACTGGGGAGGAAAGACACTCCTTGTACTGTAGGGGATTGCCCCTGTCTGAAGGGAAACTTCTGCTTGGGGATGACACCCACCTTCTGTTACCTTGCTGAACTCCGATGGGGAAGATTGGAAACATCCTGGGAGACACCTGCTCTTGGTCAAGCATAAAGAGATGTTCCTCCTGGAAATTTGCTTTTAGCTCTGTTAGCAACACCTGTACCTATACCTGCATGAACACAATCGATAGTACCTGCAACATGGAGAGTTAGTTTGGGACCTGCCTGCCCCAGGCTCGTAGTATGAACCATTATCTGGGTATCTCGACACCCTTTCAGAATTGTATTAAATGTTTTTGTCCTCCTGCATGAGTTAGAAAGCATTCAAATCTTCACAACACAATGTAAATCACAATTCGCTGGACGTTTTCGCAGTCAATCAATTCTAGATGAAAGAACAAAAACAAGAAGCAAAATAGCCACCAGTTGACTGAAGTAGAATTTTATTGATTCGGAAAAATGGCCATGAATAGGCAGTACAAAGGAAGCAGTTCCCTGGAAAGAAGAAACAGCCAAAAAGGAAAACAAAACTATCCTATTGGCAATGTGAGAAGTGGATCTCATCAAGTCTCAACCTTGTTATGACTCGTATGTCTTCAAGACGCTCCGCACGCTCTGCCTTTTGAGAAAGAGTAATTGAACTGATCTTCAACCCTTAGGATAGCCTCAATTGTAGATAGGTTACGGATCTCGCAGATCGCAGTCGTTCGTGTTAATCCCTCTTTTGTGTGGATCGCCTTTTCAGGTTTTCAATCCACCGGGATACCCTTTTTTGCCTGAGTTGTCCGATGTGGCTTTTCAACTCAGCGGGTGTACATTTTTTCCAAGATTTCCTTAAATTTTGCCCGAGCCCTTTTATTCTGTTTTTGGCTCGCCGGGATGCCCATTTTTGCCTGGATCTTTATTCTGTTTTTATCCAGCGGGTCCTTTTTACACGAAGTATTTTCTTATTGCGTCTGTGTTGACAGGGGATTGGAAGTCTTCTCCGTCCATAGTTGTCAGCATCAAGGCTCCACCTGAGAAAACCTTTTTAACCACGAACGGTCCTTCATAGTTGGGTGTCCACTTGCCCTTGTGATCGTTAAGAGGAGGAAGAATCCTTTCCAGCACTAAGTCACATGGCATGTACCTCTGTGGTCGCACCTTCTTGTCAAAAGCCTGCTTCATCTTGTAGCGGTAAAATCATGAGTGTAAGCTATTGATTAACTTAACTCAAGGTACACATAGTCGCCACCGCGCTTTTATTTATTTCCAAAAGGAAAAAGGAAAAAAGAACGAATAAAACCTAATGAATCTAAAAGCGAAAGCTAAAAGAAACAAACAGAGAACGGGTAAGGGGATAGGTTACAAATCGGGAAGGTTTTACGCACCCAAAATGTCCGTGGTACTCCACGGGAGCCCTTTGACATATTTATTGCTTTTTGGTTTGAAATTGGTTTGCTTGAAAATGATTGAAGAGATGAGGAGAAGAATGTTTTTTAAGATTTTGTGTTTGAAGAGGTTTTAACGCCTCATGCCTACGTACCCACAAAGTGCAATGCGAGATCAAAACCTCGTAGTTCGTGGTACAAAATTTGAAAAGAAACAATGAGTTGAATGGATTTGAAAATGTAGAGATAAGTCGTCATTCTTTAGCGAATAATTCCGCTAGAAAGAATGAATCATATCTAAACATATGAAAAGAAAAGTGCCCAAAGGCACAAAAACAATTGAGTGAGTTTTGGATTTTTTAAAGTATTTAAGAAAAGAATTTCGATATATTTACATGGATTAGCATTTATTAAGAAAATAAAATGAAAAGGATAAAATCACTTGACCTAAGTCAAGGTTTGATTGCGAAAGCGTTTGAAGTTTGAAAACAAAGAAGATTTTTGAAATAAGGAGAAGATTTGAAAATTTAAGAAGTGGGAGGAGATGAAGGGACTATCCTAATACTTGAATTTAAAAGTTAAGAGAAGAGCGATCAAACCATATTATGAACATTTCTTCAAGGTAACTGGAATTCCATCTTCAAAGACAAATGAAGTTAATTCGAGGCCAAGGTCTTCAATCAATTACAACTTGATCAAAGGGAGAGATCCTAAAATCTAAGTCCAAACTCCAATCCTAAGGATAGTAACCATAGTCCGAAATTAAAGTCACCAATCTTTTTTTAATGTTTAATCCTTTATTAGTGTTTTGTGTCCAAATGGACAACAGAAAAATCACAAGCAACAATATAAACATAAACAATATGATATATGATATAATATGATAATAGCATAATAAAAGAGATAAGGAGCGAGAAATTGAAATAAAGAGGATAAGGTGCGAGAGATTGAATTTAAATAATTAGTATATTAATATTATTATAATATTTACATATAAGTGGTATGATGAACTTAATCAAACACAACCACAAAAGATAACAAAATCGAGGCAACCGGATCCAAGTGGATCTTATTTCGAATTCGGGACAAATTTAGGTCTATGTTAAGCAATCGCCGAGTAATTTACGAAGTAATTACCCTAAAAATGAGGCCGGCCACCACCAATTAAAGTGGAAAATATTTGTGCTAATACATGTTAGAGAAATGATATTATTAATCATTCTCCGAAAACATGTCGCACTAAAAGAAAAAGAACGGTCTAATCTTAATAGAGATTTTCATTGAATTTTTCGAAGGCAACCTATCACAATCTCAAAGTATGGAGAATGATCCAAATGATCATTCATCCATAGATTTGAAATAATGAAGATTAAACCTCTTCGAAAACCAATAATCTACAAATCGGAGATTTTCATCGACCAAAAATAAAATAATAAAAGGAAATGAAAAGAAATATAGATCTAAAATAAGATCCATACCAAAATGATAGAAATTTTTTTTTATAAACTTCTTTTTTCTAAAGCTTTTCTAAAATATTCTTTTCTGAATTTTATATCAAAAATAGAGTTGAAAAATAACATTTTAAAAAACAAAACTAAAGAATAAAGTAAATAAAAAAAAGAGAAATAAATGGGAAGGGGGGATCCGCAGCCTTGGATCTGTGGTTAGCACTTCTGTGGACCAAACATAAGCCACAAGCCCAAATTCAATCTTATTATTTTTTTTTAAAAAAAATTAAAAAAAACAATTGGTAAACATTAAAAGAAAATAACAAAATAAAAGGAAATCAACTCTTCTTCTCCAACGCGAAAAACAGGGCCGGCATGGTTTTCTCTTCCTCACCTTCACAAAATCAAACGGAGCAATCAACAAATCGTTTCCTCTTCGCGAATCTCTGAGACCTTCTTCTTCTACTTGATGTGCGATCTTCTTCCCTCTTCTTCTTCGTTTTTCAGATTTCTTTTCTCTCTCTTCCGATTTAATTCGTTATTGTTGATGAATGGATTGATTATGGTTGTGATTGATGAATGATATGGAGGTAAGTATTGGCAAGAAGAAGTTAATGGTGGATTAATGGAGCTTGAAGAAATTAAAGTGAAGGGATTTGGAATTGGGATTATGAAAACCTTGCTTTTGATTTTGACAAAAATTTTGGGGGCTCTTGAAGCTTGGAGATTGATTGTGAGAAGAGGCCTTATTTATAGGTGAATAGAGAATTTTGAAGCTGAGTTTTGGTTGCCGTTTTGACGTTGATGCTGCTGCGTTTTGCTTGATGTTTGGAGGTGTAGTCCGCGTGTTCATTTTTCTGCGTTTTGTGAGGCATTTAGTTGCGTTTTGTGTGTTGTTGTGAGCCTGCGGAAAGCGTGTTCAGGTCCGTGTGCATTGCTCGTGTGAGTGTTGCTGCGTTTTAAGTGAAGCTTGCTGCGAAGGCTTGGATGTTGAAGGCTTTCAGGTGTGAAGTTGGGTTGTACGGCGTGCGTGATACTTGCGGCCTGCTGTGTGTTTCGGCTGGTGTGTGGAAGCTGCTGTGATGGCTTGTTTGGCTGGGAAAGGCTTGTGGTGAGGGTTGCGGCTTCACGTGAGGCTTGGAGTGTTTTTGTTTTGCAGCTGATGAAAGCAAAGTCACGTGGAAAAACAAATGGGGTTATTTGACTTGTACTAAAAAATCAAGGGGATGGCTGTGGTCATAATACTCCCTATTTTTTGTATATAAAAAAATAAAACATGGGCTAAGAAAAAAAATATTAAATGGGCTTAACAAAAAAAATCATGGTTCTAATATTTTTTGTGGTATGGATATGGATTAGAATAAATAAAAATAATGGATATAAGAATTTCTAAAAGGTTAATGGAAATTGGAGAGAATCAAATATAAATGGATAAAAATAGAAATATGATTTAAGAAATGGTAATTAAGATAATAATGAATAGAAATTAGAAAAATTGGAATTGATTGAAATGAATAATGACTATAAAAAATAACGGTTTATGGATCGAATAAAAATGGATATAAATCGGAAATGAAAATAATGCGGGAATCAGGGAAGTAGGTATATATAAAAAAAATGGTTTAGAACGGATAAAAGGATATGAAGTGATGATGATTTTTTTTTAGCCCAAAACCGAATCTTGATCTTTCTTGCACAAACCAACTGATAAAGATGAATACAGCCAAATCCTGAACCGCTGAATAATTCGCAACTTGGTCACCTAAGCCACAACCATCGTCTGAAATTTGCCTTGAATAATCGAAACCATGCTGAGGAAAATAAATCCACAGATGAATCACTGATGAACTGATGAACCGATGAACTAATAAACACTGAAGATTCAAACCAAACTTCACACAAAACACTGTCTGATAACTGATGCCTTTCACACACAACACAACCTGAACTTTTGAAAACCCACTATCTGAGGAATAAACCCCTGGCACACATAACATGCATTCGAAACAATCTTTTGATAGTTTGACCAATATTAGGTCAAACATCCATCTGAAATCGAATTGTGACTGAACAAACGCATCTGAATTGAAATCATTGTCTTATCTTTGAAATCCTACAACACAGACAACAAGAAGAAGAAGCAGACTGCCACATATTTTTTTGTATTTTGGTTAGAGATTAGTAAATATAAACAGATAATAGCAAGTAAACATGGTGATTCCCTGCGAAGCATAGATCCTACATCTGAGGAGAAACTGAGAAACCTGTGTAATCTTGTTTGTATGCAAAATGCAGATGAAATGCGAAGAAATCTTAGGGCAAAAATTAGGGTGTTACAGCTGCCCTTATTTAAGTTTCTTCAATCCGGAGATATGAAGATTGACATCTTCGTCTCTACAAGATGGGAGAGACTTAAATACAGAATACCCAATTTTTGTCCTAAGAGAACATGATATGATATGAATATGATATGCAAGCCCAAGATCTCCGTGGGGAAAATATGACCACCAGAGGAAAGCAAAACTTGGGGACATAGAAGAAAATCCCGCTGGGGAGACAACAACAGACAAACAAAGAGTTTACCAGGAAAATAAATCACTGGATAGCTGACTCCACTTGGGAAAAGATATGATATAATCAAGATACAAGATTCACCCAGGGAAAATAAACACCCTGCCAGGAACTATCAACCAAACAAAGTATTCGAATCCAATTAATGGGGGAATACTGAGTTGGAAAAGAATCATCAACTACCTGTTTACTGGGTAGGAAATATAAAGGACTCGACTATAGATTTACTGGATAGGAGCAAAATACAGAGGGATAACCTCCACTACCTTTTTACTGGGCAGAAAAAATCTCAACTACCTGATTTACTGGGTAGAAAGTATAAAGGACTCGACTATCGATTTACTAGATAGGAGTATGATCAACTACCTGATTTACTGGGTAGGAACTCAATCAAAGGGAAACAGCTTCTATTACCTTTTTACTGGGTAAGAAGAAATCTCAACTATCGGATTTACTGGGCAGGAGTACAAGTAAAAGAACTTGATCAATTTGGTAATATTACCTACTATCGATTACTGATAGCTTAATTCCAAAGTAATATACCCAAGCTGGAGAAAATGTTGCCCACTATCAAACAATGATAGCTTAATTCCAAAGCAATATTACTCATAAAAGGGGACCAAAGTTCAATCCAAGAACAAATTGGAGAGAAACGGTCAAACAAGACTCATCCCGAGGATGAAATATCTCAACTGGGGAAAATTCCATCCAGATAATAAACTGGGGGGAAAATGAATCAAAATCATGCACGAGAAACAAGCTCAGTGGGGAATTAGAAAGGATTAACACTTTCTGCTTAATGGTCGACACTCTAAAATTGAGAGGAAGACACACACACTCCGTGGGGAAAATCCACACCAAAGAGCAGAGAACAATGATAAACGCAAGAATGCAAGCAAACGATGCTATGCTTATGCGTATGAATATGCTTATGAATATGCTGACAAAACAGACATAAAGATAAGAAACGGGTGACATGAACACCACAACAGCCAGATACTCGGCTAATCCCAAGGCAACAATGCAGGGAAACATGCTGGAGATTCAACTTGAAATCTTGCAGGGGACTGTCATAAGCCATCAAAGGAATAAAATCCTACTACAAGGCTTAAATCATGATGAGACAACATCTGCTAGGGATATCATCCTGCTGAGGAAAGGTAATAATCTGCTGAGGATGGAAGTATTCTTGATAAAATCAAACTTTGCAAGGGATAACTGTCATACCACTCCTGCTCCACTTGGGGATAGAGTGCAAGACCTGTTGAAAATCACATAGGAACCTGCTGACTACTGACATATGCAGACCTACTGGGGGTCCGTATGGGATATCAGAAGTTAACATCATAGCCAACATAGTTACAAGGGATTTTAAATCAATACCCACCATCAGGTAAAAGAAAACTTCTAAACTGACTGCTATATCAATACTTCAATATTCAAGGATGCAAACAATTCAAGCTGAGGAACAAGAGCTCAGCTGGGGATTCCCAATGCTTCTCAATTTAAAGATAACTTGCTGAGGAAAATATCAAAACTCAGCTAAGGATTCTTAAAAATATTCTTTCCAACAACTCTTCTGGAGAAAACATGGGAACTCAGAACAAACCCCTCCGCTCAACATCATTAACATTAACCTGTCAAGACTATCCAGGGACTTCGCATGGACACAACCGAATCAAACTCTGCTTTGGGAGAGACGAGTTACACACATCCAGACTTTACCATCCTTGGAATCACTATCGATATCCTTTCTTTGTTCACATATCAAGAGAAAAATGTTTTTATAATCTTCAAAGATTAAATTTATTAAATTTGTTTCAAAAAAACATCATCAACAATAAATTGAAATTTTGTAAACAGAAACAATATAAAGAATTGCAAACAATTGGATAAAAGCTCAAATTCATTGATAGAATGGTAGTCAGCAAATGGCATGACTCCATCGATCATTACAAGTTTGAAAAATGGTAAATACATGGTAAAGGGCTACATTAAGATACAATGATCACTGTTCTCCCTATCAACTTTGAACTCCACTGTGTCTGAAACTTCAGTCAAGGATGAGTGAACAAGAATCTTTGATGGGAAATTCTTCTGAGGAATAGAATTTGAAATCCTCGGTTACTACAAGTGATCCAGTCTGTCGACGCAGTTACTAACTTTTGCCTAGATTGCCCTTTCGGGTTTTCAATCTACCGGGATAATTATTTCTGTTTATGTCTCTAATTTTTGCCTGGACCGCCCTTTCGGGTTTTCAATCCACCGAGACGCTCATTTTTGCCTAAGCCGCCCTTTCAGGTTTTCAACTTAGCGAGCTGTTTTTTTATTTTTTAGGCGAAGTATTTCTTGACTGCATCCGCATTCACAGGGCGAGTGATCTCCTCACCATCCATAGTTGCAAGAATTAATGAACCGCCAGAGAAGGCTTTCTTAACAACATATGGGCCACCATAGTTCGGTGTCCACTTGCCCCGAGAATCTTTAAGGAAAGACTGAATCTTTTTGAGCACGAGGTCGCCTTCTCTGAATACACGAGGTTTGACCTTCTTGTCAAAAGCTTTCTTCATTCTTTGCTGGTACAACCTATCATGACACAAAGCTGTTATTCTCTTTTCCTCAATCAAATTCAACTGATCAAATCTACTCTGACACCATTCAGCCTCAGTCAACTTGGCTTCCATCAGAACTCTCATTGATGAGATCTCAACTTTGACGGGGAGCACTGCTTCTGTACCATAAACAAGTGAGAAAGGGGTTGCCCCTGTTGAAGTGCGGAAAGATGTACGATACCCATGCAAAGCAAAAGGGAGCATCTCATGCCAGTCCTTGTATGTCACAACCATCTTCTGAATGATCTTCTTAATGTTTTTATTCGCAGCTTCGACAGCCCCATTCATCTTCGGTCTATAAGGAGAGGAATTATGGTGTTGAATCTTGAAATCTTCACAAAGCTCTTTCATCATCTTATTGTTCAAGTTCGAACCATTATCAGTAATGATTCTATTTGGAACACCATATCTGCAGATAATGTTATTCTTGATAAACCGAACCACAACTTGCTTAGTCACATTAACATACGATGCTGCTTCCACCCACTTGGTGAAGTAGTCAATTGCCACAAGAATAAAACGATGTCCATTCGAAGCCTTGGGTTCAATCATACCAATCATATCAATTCCCCACATGGAGAAAGGCCATGGGGAAGAAATCACATTGAGATAAACTGATGGCACATGAATCTTATCAGCATTCACTTGACACTTATGGCACTTTTTCACATACTTGCAACAATCAGATTCCATTGTCAGCCAATAGTAACTTGCTCTCAACATCTTTTTAGCCATTACGTGCCCATTAGCATGAGTGCCAAAAGATCCTTCATGAATTTCTTTCATTAACATGTCTGATTCATGTCTATCCATGCATCTGAGCAAGACCATGTCAAAATTTCTCTTATAAAGCACATTTCCATTCAGGAAGAAATTGTCTGCCAATCTCCTCAAAGTCCTCTTATCTTTATCAGATGCCCCAAGCGGGTATTCTTGACTCTGGAGGAAACATTTAATATCATGATACCAAGGCTTGTCATCATGGACCTCTTCAACTGCAAACACATGAGCTGGTCTTTCAAGCCGCATCACACTGATCATGGGAACATCATTCCACTGGTGCACTTTTATCATAGAAGCTATAGTTGCTAAAGCATCTGCCATCTGATTCTCATCACGAGGAACATAATGAAACTCAACTTTAGTGAAGAAAGTTGATATCTTCCTGGCATAATCTCTATAAGGGATCAAGTGGGTTGATGAGTTACCCACGTACCCTGGATCTGATTAATTACCAAGGTAGGATCTCCATATACATCAAGATGCTTAATCCTCAGATCAATAGCTTCCTCAAGACCCATAATGCAGGCTTCATACTCAGCTTCATTATTGGTACAAGGAAAAGTCAACCTTGCGGCAAAAGGAATATGTGAACCATGGGGAGTTATGATCATTGCCCCAATTCCTCTTCCGCGTGCATTCACAGCACCATCAAAAACTAAACCCCATCGAGATCCAGGCTCCGGCCCTTCCTCAATCAAAGGTTCATCACAATCTTTTACTTTCAAAAACATCACATCCTCATCTGGAAAATCAAACTTGATTGGTTGGTAATCATCAATCGGTTGATGTGCCAAATGGTCAGCCAAGATACTACCTTTTATAGCTTTTTAAGCTCGGTACTCGATATCATATTCTGACAATAACATTTGCCAACGAGAAATCCTCCCAGTCAAAGCAGGCTTTTCAAAGATATACTTGATTGGATCCATTTTAGAGATCAACCAAGTTGTATGATTCAACATATACTGGCGAAGACGCTTTGCAGCCCAAGCTAAGGCACAACAAGTTTTTTCATGCATGGAATACCGAGACTCACAATCAGTGAATTTCTTACTCAAGTAGTAAATTGCATATTCTTTTCTTCCAGATTCATCTTGCTGACCAAGCACACAACCCATGGAATCTTCCAACACAGTCAAGTACATGATCATCGGCCTACCTTCCACCGGAGGAGACAAGATAGGAGGTTCAAGCAGATATTTTTTGATACTTTCACACGCCTTATGACAATCATCTGTCCAGACACAACCTTTATCTTTCCGAAGCAACTTGAAAATCGGAGCACATGTGGCAGTCATGTGAGAGATAAACCTCGAAATATAATTCAAACGGCCCAAGAATCCTCTTACTTGCTTTTCGGTTCTTGGAGCAGGCATTTCCTGAATAGATTTCACTTTATCAGGATCAACTTCAATGCCTCTTTGGCTGACAATGAAACCCAACAACTTTCCAGAACGTACACCAAATGTGCACTTATTCGGATTCAAACGAAGCTTAAACTTCCTTAACCTCTGACAACAATTTCAGCAAATGTTCAACATGATCCTCTTCAGTCCTCGACTTAGCGATCATATCATCAACATATACCTCAATTTCTTTATGCATAATATCATGGAAAAGTGTGGTCATAGCTCTTTGGTACGTCGCACTAGCATTCTTCAATCCAAAGGGCATCACTCTGTAGCAGAATGTTCCCTATGGTGTAATAAATGTGGTCTTTTCCATGTCCTCGGGTGCCATCTTTATTTGATTATAACCGGAAAATCCGTCCATAAAAGAGAAGACATCAAACTTAGCCGTATTATCTACCAACATATCAATGTGTGGCAATGGAAAATCATCTTTCGGACTGGCTTTGTTCAAATCTCTGTAATCAACGCACATTCAGACTTTTCCGTCTTTCTTCGGAACATGAACTATATTGGCCACCCATTCAGGATAAATTTATGTCACAAGAAAACCTGCATCAATCTGCTTTTGAACCTCCTCTTTGATCTATACTGCCATATCAGGATGAGTTCTTCTCAGCTTTTGCTTTACAGGTGGACATTCAGGCTTCAACGGCAATCTATGCTCCACAATATTAATATCAAGACCTGGCATGTCTTGATAAGACCAAGCAAATACATCAACATATTCTCTGAGAAGCTCTACAATCCTCTTCTTAACATCAGGACCAAGCAATGCTCCAACTTTGACTTCTTTCTTTTCATCTTTAGAACCCAAGTTGACCATCTCTATAGACTCTCCATAAGGCTGAATAATCTTCTCCTCGTGCTCAAGCAACTGAGAAATCTCATCAGGAATCTCTTCAACATCCTCTTCCTCAGCTTCAAACACAGGGAATTCAAAGTTGGGAGAGGGCATAGGATCATTGTTTTCAATGGGTTTATCAATCAATCTGCACAATGATTTTATTTTTATTTTAGAGTATGAACAAAAGTGCAAACATTATGCAGATAAACAATTATTACTATTTTGGGTTTTTTATGTTACCATTTTTCAGAATAAAGCAAAAAGGAAAAACACATATGGAAATAACAAAATAACATTTTATTGATGATGATAAAATTTGAAACAAAGCCCGACAAACATCACTTTCACCTTGGGCAGAGTGAAAGGATTTTTGAAAGAAAATAAAACAAATTACTTTGAAGCATGAACAATAAAAGGAACATCAACAGAAATCCAGTTCTGGCAAATCTTTCCGCGCGTAACAAAGTCAGGTATTTCTTCATCTTCATCATCTTCAATGATGGTAGCAGCGGAATGATTGTTGATAAACCCAGCACTTCGGAAACCTTCTTGAATAGTCTTCGGGTCATTGAGAACCACGCCTGGTGCAAAGCCGATACCAAATCCTTCCTTGTTGTCGACAACATCAATAACTCGTCCCCAACCATCAGACTGACCAGCTTCAAGAACTCGCAGAGCATCCTTGAAAGAAGACATAGGCATGGTATTCTTCTTAGCAACATTATCCACAATAGAAATAGCTTGAAACGACGTTCCCACCTCTTCTTCAGCATCAATATAGGAGAAAGAAGACAAATTGCTCACAAGCATCGCCCTTTCACCTCCAATGGTCACTAATTTCCCCTCTCTCACAAACTTCAACTTCTGATGAAGATTTGATGTCACAGCTCCAGCCTCGTGGATCCAGGGTCTTCTGAGGAGACAACTGTAAGCGGGACGTATATCCATTACATGAAAAGTAATCTTGAATATAAACGGTCCAATAAGAATAGGAAGATCCACTTCACCAATCACTGTCTTTTTCGACCCATCAAATGCTTTCACAATAATCCCACTATGCCTCATGGGAGAACCTTGATACGCAAGCTTTGACAAAGTCGATTTCAGCATTACATTCAGAGAAGATCCAATATCAACTAGCACCTTGGACATAGCATCTTCCTGACAGTTCACTGAAATATGCAAAGCCAAGTTATGATTTCTTCCTTCTTCAGGCAAATCGTCATCACAGAAGCTTAAATTGTTGCACGATGTGATATTAGCCACAATACTATCAAACTGATCAACAGTCACATCATGGTCAACATAAGCTTGATCAAGAATGTTTTGCAAAGACTGCCTATGAGCCTCAGAGCACATCAAGAGTGATAAAACTGATATCTTCGACAGAGTATGTAACAACTGCTCAGTAACGTTGTACTCACTCTTCTTTATCAATTTTAACACCTCATCTTCACTATTACTAGATTGGCCTGATTGGACAACAACATCCATAATCTGCTTATTCACACTTGTATCTTCAACTCTCTTCGGAGGATCTGAAGCATACACTCTACCACTTCGAGTAACCTTTGTCACATCAGCAATGCTAACCACAGACTTTGGAGTAGGAATAGGAACTTCCCTACCATTTTCTATCATCGTAGCATTATACCTGTACGGAACAGCTTTATCAGACTCATATGGTACTGGACCAGGCAAATTAATCACCAATGGAGTGACAACATTTTTGCGACTATCAAAAGAAATAACCACTCTTTCAGGAGCAACCCTCTCAGGAAGATTGAACTGAGGCATAATAACATTCACTTCATTTTCATACTCATCTCTTTTTGCTATCACTTCAATCAACTTATCATCCATCATCTTTTGAATGTCTCTCTTAACAATCACGCAACCACGAGGATTCACCGAGCAGATACAACATCCAGCATAATTGTGATCAATATCATGATATTCACTTAAGAAAGCATGCATCTCAGCCAAAGACCTTCGAATATGACGGACCTCATAGATCTTGAACAAACCAGGACAACCATCAACCATATTCACAGACGCATTACCATGCTTCGGCAATGGATTTTTCTGCACATTTGGATTAACATCATTGAAATACAAAACATTGTTCCTCATCAACTTCTGTACTTCAAACTTCAATGGATAACAATTCTCAACATCGTGCCCCGGGGCACCTTGATGAAAAGCACAACGAGCCTCTGGCTTATACCACCATGGAATAGTCTCTGGAACTGGAGGCGGAGGACGCGTTTGCACAAGATTCTTTGCAATCAAAGATGGAAGCAAGTCCGCATACGACATCGGAATAGGATCAAAACTCGGCTTAGCCCGAACCTTTTGATTACCACCTTGTTGCACAGAAGGTTGTTGATAACGAGGCTGGTACTTTGGAACTGCTGGCATAGTTGGAGCCACGTTAATCATCGGTGTTACAGAAGCTACATGCTGCGAATGATGATTCCCACGACTGTGAGGTCTTCTATAACTTTCACGGGATACTACATTAGTCTCATTTTCTTTCTTTTCCCCAAAGTTGAACCTTCTAGAGCTTGAGCTATTGCTATTCTCTTGACTTAACCGTCCCTCACGGACACCTTCTTCTAAACATATCCCCATGCTCACCATTTCAGTGAAATCAGAAGGAGCGCTTGCTATCATCCTCTCATAATAAAAAGAACCCAAAGTCTTCAAGAAGATCTTCGTCATTTCTTTTTCTTCCAGCGGAGGAACAATCTGGGCTGCCAGCTCGCGCCATCTCTGTGCATATTCTTTAAAAGTCTCTTTGTCCTTCTGGGACATAACACAAAGTTGATCTCTATCTGGCGCCATATCAACGTTATACTTGTATTGCCGCACAAAAGCTTCTCCCAAATAATTGAAAGTCTTGATTTGGCTATTATCCAGACTCATATACCACCTCATGGGTGCACCGGTCAAACTATCCTGGAAGTAGTGAATCAGAAGCTTATCATTATCTGTCTGAGCAGACATCTTCCTAGCATACATAGTCAAATGACTCAACAGACAAGTGTTGCCTTTGTACTTCTCAAACTTAGGAAACTTGAACTTGTAAGGAACTTTAACATTAGGGACCAGACAAAGGTCGTAGGCATCTTTTCCGAACAAATCCTTATGCTTCAAGGATCTCATCTCCATCTGTATCTCAACAAAGCATCCTTGGAAATCATCAAGTCTTTCAGCCACTCCAGCGCCTTCACTGGGCTCAGCATGGTATATCATTTCATCATGGTGCGGAATAGTGTGCACCACAGGCGGTGCAGTAGTCACAACTGGAGGAAGAGTAGTCCACACTGGTGGGAGAGTATTAAATGCAGCAGTCTCAGGAGGAGGAGGACGATAACCAGCAGGAACAAAACCAACTGGCATGCCCCAAGGTGTGCTAGCAGGCATACGATAGCAAGGAGAAATAACAGTCTCAACAGGAATTGATGCAGTAACAATCTCGGATATGACAGTATTCTGAACAGGAGAATTAGGAGGAGGTGGCTGATTCTGAGCAGCCACCAAGCTTTCCATCATGGCAGAAACTCTTTCCAAGCTTTCCCTCAGATAAGTAGCCTCTTCGCGTAGCTCGCGATTCTCTTGTTGTAAAGTTTCCATCACCTTCCTTCGATTAGCTCGAGTATCAAATCGGTGAGTCAGCTTGACAGGAGAACTGAATGAAGACCAAGAAACAACATAAGATCCCTGGAGAACACTCAAAAAGCAAGACAAATGCGGATATGATGCATGGTATGTGTATGCAAATGCAAAGATTTCAAAGGACTATAAGATAACTTGCAATATTCATAAAGAGACATTTTTGAAGTACTTAAAAAAACTCATTCTCATTAAAATCAAAGTGAGGATTACAAGTGAAGTACAAACATCAATAATCCTAATACATGAGAGGAAAAGTAAACTAGGCCGAGGGAATCATATCCGAAGAAGTTCTGAATCCTGGCTGATACTTCATGCGAATCCTCTTGATCTCATTCTTGTACCGATCTTCCATATCTTCCTTATCCTTCACCAACTTGTCAACAATGGCCTTCCAAGCACCGGATGTAGGAGGAATAGTCGATGGAGTACTAGAGGAAGATAAATCCTCTCTTGGCCTCTTCGTGACACGCCGCTCAAGTAGCTCAATGAGATCATCCTTCTCCTTCAGCTGCTCTTGCATCGTAGTCTTCTCAAGTAGCCATTCTTCTTTCTCTTTCTTCATTTTGTCCAACTCTTCTTGAAGAGCCACCTTCTCATCAACGGGAGGAAGAAAAGCAGACAATGGCAATATGGGAAACAAAGACTCCTCAGGTGGATAAGGCATCTTGAGCTTGGAAGCCCTAGATCGAACCCACTGGATATACCATTCGGAAGGAGCAAGGTGTTGTCTTCCCAATTGAACTTTCTCTTTTCGATGAACCGCATGCCAAGAATGAGCAATCCTTTTCTTCATTTCTACATGATCAGCACCATTAAGAAAGAAGAAACGGGATAAGGAAAGATTGTTTGGTATGTCCTTCAAACAATATCCGAACTGTCGTCTAGCAAGAATGGGGTTGTAGCTAATTCCCCTGCGTGTACCAAGAAGAGGTACATTAGGAAATTCTCCACAACTATCAATAAGCACTCCAGTGTCATAATGAGAACTATACCATGTCATATCCTTATGAGAAAGTGGCATCAACCTTTGATACCATCTTCGATTTTCTCTATTGTCCTTGAAGACATCCGACTTGGGTAGGTGCGAAATAAACCACCTATAGAGAAGAGGCGCACAACATACAATCTCTCCATCACCTTTGGAGGTCCTATAGTGAAAAGCATGATACATATCTCCAAGCAAAGTAGGCACCGAATTCTTCTTCAAGAAGATATGAATAGCATTCTCATCCACAATACCATCTAAGTTAGGAAACAAGACAATCCCATAAATGAGCAAAGCAAGAATAGCCTCAAATGCATCCTTATGACCCAAAGTAAGTGAAGTATAAGCCTTCCCCATTAAGAACTTAGCATTAATACCATGAACACTCCCCTTTGGAAGAAACTTCCCATTAAGATCGGATTCCTTAAGAAAAAGTGCTTTGGTGATGACTTTGATAGTAAGATCCTTCTCTAGACCACTGAAAAGAAATTCCTTGTCCAAAATAGGCAAACCTATCCAATGAGAATACTCCTCCAAAGTTGGCACAAGCTGATAATCAGGAAAGGTGAAACAATGATGCAACGGGTCATAAAATTGAGCCAAGGTAGGGAGAATCCCCTCTGGTACATCGGTATCCAACATATACAAAAGCTTCCCATGACATCTCCGGAACTCCTGGGTATTAACAACCAATGCTCCTAGCTTTCTCAACTCTACTACATTAGGATTCTTGAAGGTGTACTTCTTTGTGTTCCTCATTTCAAAAGTCATAGCCATGGACATCTGAAATTTTGCAAAAGTTCCTTATAAGTCCCTTGAAATCTCACAAATAATGCTCATGAATGCATGATGGCATGTATGCAACAACCACAAACAAGATCACACAAGGCACACGGGCTTAGGTTCCGAGTCACGAGCATGAAGTCAAGGTAACAGAACACAAACCCACACAGGTAAGTACTAAGGTTTTGTCTTCATTGTACCTGCAGAAAACCAAAAGGGTGCTAACAGAGGTGCCCGGAGTTAACAGCCATTTTTAGAATATCATCGGTACGTTGGATTACTCCCCAACCGATAACATTCTTAAAATAGACCTCGTCCGAGTGTAGTATCGCGTGACAACCGCCTTAGGTTTACACCCAGACAGTTTCCGCACTACGTTCCTAAATTGGCTTGGATGGGTTAAGGGTTCTACGGTCCTCAGTATGATCAGCTCAAGGTTGGAAAATAATGCCACGTATGATTACTCATCATGACATTGATAGTCCAAGAGAGCCTAACCGAGTGGAGATTATCAAATTGATATCGCTTTGGACTACTCCATCGCGTATCGCTTCGAATATCGCCGTCCTATCATAAGTTCCACTCAGATCCGGGTTAGAATCTATCTCACACAGAGGATCACCAAAACCAAAACATAACAACCAAATAACAAACAAATCAAACCAAAGCAATAAATAAATAAAAAGTAGGCCGAATTCACTTAGAGATTACTCCCCAGCAGAGTCGCCACTTTTCTGTAGCGGTAAAATCATGAGTGTAAGCTATTGATAAACTTAACTACAGGTACACAGAGTCGCCACCGCGCTTTTATTTATTTCCAAAAGGAAAAAGGAAAAAAGAAAGAATAAAACCTAATGAATCTAAAAGGGAAAGCTAAAAGAAACAAACAGAGAACGGGTAAGGGGATAGGTTACAAATCGGGAAGGTTTTACGGACCCAAAATGTCCGTGGTACTCCACAGGAGCCCTTTGACATATTTATTTCTTTTTGGTTTGAAATTGGTTTGCTTGAAAATGATTGAAGAGATGAGGAGAAGAATGTTTTTTAAGATTTTGTGTTTGAAGAGGTTTTAACGCCTCATGCCTACGTACCCACAAAGTGCAATGCGAGATCAAAACCTCGTAGTTCGTGGTACAAAATTTGAAAAGAAAAAATGAGTTGAATGGATTTTAAAATGTAGAGATAAGTCGTCATTCTTTAGCGAATAATTCCGCTAGAAAGAATGAATCATATCTAAACAGATGAAAAGAAAAGTGCCCAAAGGCACAAAAACAATTAAGTGAGTTTTGGATTTTTTAAAGTATTTAAGAAAAGAATTTCGATATATTTACATGGATTAGCATTTATTAAGAAAATAAAATGAAAAGGATAAAATCACTTGACCTAAGTGAAGGTTTGATTGCGAAAGTGTTTGAAGTTTGAAAACAAAGAAGATTTTTGAAATAGGGAGAAGATTTGAAAATTTAAGAAGTGGGAGGAGATGAAGGGACTATCCTAATACTTGAATTTAAAAGTTAAGAGAAGAGCGATCAAACCATATTATGAACATTTCTTCAAGGTAACCGGAATTCCATCTTCAAAGACAAATGAAGTTAATTCGAGGCCAAGGTCTTCAATCAATTACAACTTGAGCAAAGGGAGAGATCCTAAAATCTAAGTCCAAACTCCAATGCTAAGGATAGTAACCATAGTCCGAAATTAAAGTCACCAATCTTTTTTTAATGTTTAATCCTTTATTAGTGTTTTGTGTCCAAATGGACAAAAGAAAAATCACAAGCAACAATATAAACATAAACAATATGATATATGATATAATATGATAATAGCATAATAAAAGAGATAAGGAGCGACAATTTGAAATAAAGAGGATAAGGTGCGAGAGATTGAATTTAAATAATTAGTATATTAATATTATTATAATATTTACATATAAGTGGTATGATGAACTTAATCAAACACAACCACAAAAGATAACAAAATCGAGGCAACCGGATCCAAGTGGATCTTATTTCGAATTCGGGACAAATTTAGGTCTATGTTAAGCAATCGCCGAGTAATTTACGATGTAATTACCCTACAAATGAGGCCGGCCACCACCAATTAAGGTGGAAAATGTTTGTGCTAATACATGTTAGAGAAATGATATTATTAATCATTCTCCGAAAACATGTCGCACTAAAAGAAAAAGAACGGTCTAATCTTAATCGAGATTTTCGTTGAATTTATCGAAGGCAACCTATCACAATCTCAAAGTATGGAGAATGATCCAAATGATCATTCATCCATAGATTTGAAATAATGAAGATTAAACCTCTTCGAAAACCAACAATCTACGAATCGGAGATTTTCATCGATCAAAAATAAAATAATAAAAGGAAATGAAAAGAAATATAGATCTAAAATAAAATCCATACCAAAATGATAGAAATTTTTTTTTTATAAACTTCTTTTTTATAAAGCTTTTCTAAAATATTCTTTTCTAAATTTTATATCAAAAATAGAGTTGAAAAATAACATTTTAAAAAACAAAACTAAAGAATAAAGTAAATAAAAAAAGAGAAATAAATGGGAAGGGGGGATCCGCAGCCTTGGATCTGTGGTTAGCACTTCTGTGGACCAAACATAAGCCACAAGCCCAAATTCAATCTTATTATTATTTTTTTGAAAAAAACAAAAAAAAAACAATTGGTAAACATTAAAAGAAAATAACAAAATAAAAGGAAATCAACTCTTCTTCTCCGACGCGAAAAACAGGGCCGGCATGGTTTTCTCTTCCTCACCTTCACAAAATCAAACGGAGCAATCAACAAATCGTTTCCTCTTCGCGAATCTCTGAGACCTTCTTCTTCTACTTGATGTGCGATCTTCTTCCCTCTTCTTCTTCGTTTTTCAGATTTCTTTTCTCTCTCTTCCGATTTAATTCGTTATTGTTGATGAATGGATTGATTGTGGTTGTGATTGATGAATGATATGGAGGTAAGTATTGGCAAGAAGAGGTTAATGGTGGATTAATGAAGCTTGAAGAAATTGAAGTGAAGGGATTTGGAATTGGGATTATGAAAACCTTGCTTTTGATTTTGACAAAAATTTTGGGGGCTCTTGAAGCTTGGAGATTGATTGTGAGAAGAGGTCTTATTTATAGGTGAATAGAGAATTTTGAAGCTGAGTTTTGGTTGCCGTTTTAACGTTGATGCTGCTGCGTTTTGCTTGATGTTTGGAGGTGTAGTCCACGTGTTCATTTTTCTGTGTTTTGTGAGGCATTTAGTTGCGTTTTATGTGTTGTTGTGAGCCTGCGGAAAGCGTGTTCAGGTCAGTGTGCATTGCTCGTGTGAGTGTTGCTGCGTTTTAAGTGAAGCTTGCTGTGAAGGCTTGGATGCTGAAGGCTTTCAGGTGTGAAGCTGGGTTGTACGGCGTGCGTGATACTTGCGGTCTTCTGTGTGTTCCGGCTGGTGTGTGGAAGCTGCTGTGATGTCTTGTTTGGCTGGGAAAGGCTTGTGGTGAGGGTTGCGGCTTCGCGTGAGGCTTGGAGTGTTTTTGTTTTGCAGCTGATGAAAGCAAAGTCACGTGGAAAAACAAATGGGGTTATTTGGCTTGTCCTAAAAAATCAAGGGGGTGGCTGTGGTCATAATACTCCCTATTTTTTGTATATAAAAAAAATAAAACATGGGCTAAGAAAAAAAATATTAAATGGGCTTAACAAAAAAAATCATGGTTCTATTATTTTTTGTGGTATGGATATGGATTAGAATAAAAAAAATAATGGATATAAGAATTTCTAAAAGGTTAATGGAAATTGGAGAGAATCGAATATAAATGGATAAAAATCGAAATATGATTTAAGAAATGGTAATTAAGATAATAATGAATAGAAATTAGAAAAAATGGAATTGATTGAAATGGATAATGACTATAAAAAATAACGGTTTATGGATCGAATAAAAATGGATAAAAATGGATATAAATCGGAAATGAAAATAATGCGGGAATCAGGGAAGTAGGTATATATAAAAAAATTGGTTTAGAACGGATAAATGGATATGAAGTGATGATGATTTTTTTAGCCCAAAACCGAATCTTGATCTTTCTTTCACAAACCAACTGATAAAGATGAATACAGCCAAATCCTGAACCGCTGAATAATTTGCAATTGGTCACCTAAGCCACAACCATCGTCTGAAATTTGCCTTGAATAATCGAAACCATGCTGAGGAAAATAAATCCACAGATGAATCACTGATGAACTAATGAACCGATGAACTGATAAACACTGAAGATTCAAACCAAACTTCGCACAAAACACTGTCTGATAACTGATGCCTTTCACACACAACACACCCTGAACTTTTGAAAACCCACTATCTGAGGAATAAACCCCTGGCACACATAACATGCAGTCGAAACAATCTTTTGATAGTTTGACCAATATTAGGTCAAACATCCATCTGAAATCGAATTGTGACTGAACAAACGCATCTGAATTGAAATCACTGTCTTATCTTTGAAATCCTGCAACACAGACAACAAGAAGAAGAAGCAGACTGCCACATATTTTTTTGTATTTTGGTTAGAGATTAGTAAATATAAACAGATAATAGCAAGTAAACATGGTGATTCCCTGCGAAGCATAGATCCTACATCTGAGGAGAAACTGAGAAACCTGTGTAATCTTGTTTGTATGCAAAATGCAGATGAAATGCGAAGAAATCTTAGGGCAAAAATTAGGGTGTTACACATCCGCCGTTGATACAACTGTCCATGGTATATAGCTTCTAGATGTTTCTCTTCAATGAGGCTCAACTGATTATATCTGGATCGGAACCACTCGGCTTTCTCTAGCTCAATGTCCATCATCAACCGCAATGAGGGGATTTCCACTTCAATTAGTAGGACTGCCTCCATACCATACACCAGTGAGAACGGGGTTGCCCCGGTTGAAGTGCGTACTGATGTTCTGTACCCATGCAACGCAAATGGTAGCATCTCATGCCAGTCTTTGTATGTCACGACCATCTTCTGCACAATATTCTTGAGGTTCTTATTGGCCACCTCGATGGCACTATTCATCTTCGGGCGATATGGAGAAGAGTTGTGATGCTCTATTTTGAAATCTCGACACAAGTCAGCCTACATCTTGTTGTTGAGATTAGAACCATTATCGGTAATGATCCTTTCAGGAATTCCGTACCGGCAAATGATGTCTCTTTTAATAAATCGGGCTACCACTTGTTTAGTGACATTGGTGTAAGATGCTGCTTCAACCCACTTCGTGAAATAATCAATAGCAACCAGGATGAAGCAATGACCATTAGAAGCTGTCGACTTGATCTTGCCAATCATATCAATGCCCCACATAGCGAACGCCCATGGTGAAGACATGACACTCAACGGATTCAGAGGCACATGGAATTTATCGGCATAAATTTGACACTTGTGGCATTTACGAGAGTATTTACAACAATCGAACTCCATGGTAATCCAATAGTATCCCGATCTCAACAATTTCTTGGCCATGGCATGTCCTCCAGCATGGGTACCAAAGGAGCCTTTGTGAACCTCTTGCATCAACAAGTCTGCTTCGTGTCGATCCACGCATCTGAGCAGCACCATGTCGAAGTTTCGCTTGTATAGCACGCCATCTTGATTCAAGAAGAAACCTCCTGCCTGTCTTCTAAGGGTCTTCTTATCCTTACTAGATGCCCCAGTCGGGTATTCTTGAGATTTTAGGAATTGTTTGATATCATGATACCAAGGCTTGTTATCTTCACCATCGTCGACTGCAAAGACATAAGCGGGTCTTTCAAGACGGGAGACCATAATTCGAGGCACGAAATTCTCTTGACAAACTTTAATCATGGACGAAAAAGTTGCCAGAGCATCGACGAATTGGTTTTCATCTTGAGGAATATAATTCAGCTTGACTTTGGTGAAGAAAGTTAACAGCCTCCTAACATAGTCTCTGTAAGTAATCAAATGAGGTTGATGAACCAGCCATTTGCCATTGACTTGATTTACCACCAAAGATGAATCTCCGAAGATCTCGAGGTTTTTGACCCGCAAGTCGATTGCCTCTTCAATCCCCATGATGCAAGCTTCATACTCTACCTCATTGTTAGTGCATTCGAAAGTCAACCGAGCAGCTAGAGGTGTATGGACCCCTTCTGGCGAGATGATAACATCACCTACTCCACTTCCATTCATGTTCACAGCCCCGTCAAACATCAATTTCCATTTGGATTCAGGGTCGGGCCCCTCCTCCGGAAGTGGTTCTTCGTAGTCTTTCGACTTGAGGAACATGATGTCCTCATCCGAAAACTCGAACCTCATGGGTTGATAATCATCGATTGGCTGCTGAGCCAAGTACTCTGACAACACACTTCCTTTGATTGCCTTTTGCGAAGTGTAATGTATATCATACTCTGTTAGTATCATCTGCCACCGGGCTACTCTTCCTGTCAGAGCTGGATTTTCAAAGATGTATTTCACAGGATCCATCTTGGAAATTAAGAGAGTAGTATGAGTCAGCATGTACTGTCTTAGTCGGCGAGCAACCCATGCCAAAGCGCATCAAGTTTTCTCGAGTAGTGAGTAGCGCGTCTCACAATCGGTAAACGTTTTGCTAAGGTAATAAATGGCGTGCTGTTTTCGACCAGACTCGTCCTGCTGACCCAGGACACATCCCATTGATCCTTCAAGCACAGTAAGATACATAATCAAAGGTCTCCCTGGCACTGGAGGCATAAGAATTGGAGGTTCTAACAGGTACTCTTTGATTCGATCAAAGGCTTGCTGGTAGTCTTCATTCCATTTAATGGCCTGATTCTTCCTTAGAAGCTTAAAGATGGGCTTACACGTGGGCGTTAGGTGAGAAATAAACAGTGCAATGTAGTTTAGTCTCCCTAAGAAACCCCGTACTTGATTTTCAGTCTTCGGCTCAAGCATCTCTCGGATGGATTTCACTTTGGCTGGATCGACCTCAATTCCTTGCTCACTAACAATGAAACCGAGTAACTTGCCAGAACGGACCCCGAAGGTACACTTATTTGGATTCAACCTCAATATGAACTTCCGAAGTCTGTCAAACAACTTTTCTAGATTAACCAAGTGCTCTTCCTTCGTTTGGGATTTTGATATCATATCATCAACATAAACCTCAATTTCATGATGAATCATGTCGTGAAATAGCGTCACCATCGCCCGTTGATAAGTGGCTCCAGCATTCTTCAAACCAAATGGCATGACCTTGTAACAAAAGGTGCCCCACGGAGTGATGAAGGTTGTCTTTTCGATGTCATCGAGAGACATCTTAATCTGATTATAGCCAGAAAATCCGTCCATGAAGGAGAACACGGAAAACTGAGCAGTATTATCGACGAGTACATCTATGTGAGGTAGAGGGAATTCATCTTTGGGGCTGGCCCTATTCAAATCCATGTAGTCCACACACATCCTGACTTTACCGTCTTTCTTGGGAACCGGCACAATGTTGGCAACCCACGGAGGGTAACTGGTTACGGCCAAGAAACCAGCATCAAACTGTTTTTGTACTTCTTCTTTTATCTTGATAGCCATATCAGGACGCGTGAGCCTCAACTTCTGCTTTACCGGAGGACAACCTTCTCTGAGAGACAACTTGTGTACCACAATGTCAGTGTCTAAACCGGGCATATCTTGGTAGTACCATGCGAAGACATCAACATATTCTCGAAGCATAGCAATCAAACGAGTCTTGACAGATCCTTCTAATGCGGCCCCGATCTTGACTTCTCTCTTGTCTTCTTCAGTAGCCAGGTTTATTACTTCGACAGCTTCTTCGTGCGACTGAATCATCTTCTCCTCCTGTTTAAGAAGTCTGGCCAACTCTTCAGGTAGTTCGCAATCCTCTTCTCCTTCCTCATCGGCTTGATAAATTGGATTGTCAAAGTCATACTCAGCCATAACAGGGTCGTTATTGATGAGATCTGGTGACGAGCACCTGCATGAATGGTGATTCATGCAAGGCTTTAGAAAAGGTTTGAGAAAATAAGAGACATTGCCATTTTAAAACTTTTCTTTCTTTTCGAAAAACAAAAATGCAAAAATAAAAGACAAAGAACAACATGAATGAATGTGAAACGTCAGCTTTATTTGTAATCGTAAATTGCATTAAGAACAGAAGAACCCTTACAAAGAGCCACTATGCCCCGGGCAAGACATAGTGCTTTAATACAGGACAACAGAAACAAAAATCATTACTCTTCGAAAGAGGTGACTAAAATAAGCCTTTCTGATGTCCAATTGCTGAGCTGAGTCCCTGGAACAGCAGGCTTGATCCACCCATCTATGTTGAAGTCACTATCGACTGCATCATCCTGCACAACACTGAAATTTCCGTAATCTACCACTCCCACACTCGTGAAAGTGATTGGGCCTTGACGACCTTTAGCATTCGGTTCAGACGATGACTGCCCAGGGTGGTAACCGATTCCGAACATATCTTTCTTTTCAGGCACTTCTACTGGACTGCCCCATCCTTCTCGCATCCCTGAATCTACCACCTCAAGCGCTTGCTTATAAGAGGCTATGGAAACCCCCTTCTTTGGTTCTTCAGGAGAAGCTGCCACTGCAGATGCTTGTTCAGATTTCATGGGCTCAAAAGCCTGATATGAGGTCTCAACTATTTCTCCATCCATCTCCACATATTTGAATGAAGCTAGATTACTAACAAAAATGTCTTCTTCCCCACTAACAGTTACAATTTGACCCTCCCAGACGAACTTTAGCTTCTGATGGAGTGTGGACGATACTGCTCCTGCTGAATGTATCCAAGGTCTTCCGAGCAAATAGCTGTATGCAGGTTGTATATCCATTACATAGAACGTGGTATTGAAGATCCGTGGACCTACTTTAGTGGGTAACTCCACCTCCCCGAACACCGATCTTCTCGACCCATCAAATTCTCTGACTACCAGGTCGCTAGGCTTTAGAATCACTCCATCATAATCCAACTTCATCAGCGCTTTCTTGGGCAAGACATTCAACGACGACCCAGTATCTACCAACACGTGAGAGAGTACTGCACCTTTACATTCTAACGAGATATGAAGTGCCCGATTATGAGCGCGCCCTTCAGAAGTCAGATCCAAGTCTGTGAAACCCAATCTGTGGCTGGAATTGACGCTGGATACCACCGCTTCCAACTGATTTACTGAAATATCCTGAGGCACGTACGCCTTGTTCAGAATATTTAGGAGAGCTTTCCTATGAGAATCAGAACACATGAGCAAGGACAAGATGGAAATCTTCGACGAAGTCTGTTGCAGATGGTCCAAAATCTTGTAGTCGCTCTTTTTGATAATCCTCAGAAATTCTTCAGCTTCTTTATCGAAAGTAAGGTCTGGATCAGTTACTGGTGTGGGATCGTTGACAACCATTGGTTGCTTCCCTCTCGCTCTAGCCTGGGCTTCTGCGGTATCTCTGGGTGGTATCACACTATTTCTTAGTGCTTCCGACGCAAACAACCTTCCACTTCTAGTAAAGCCCCTTACTCCAACATTTTCTACTTGAGCTAGGGTTGTACTAGACGTGGCCAACTCTTGCTTCTGGCCGTTACAGTATACTTCACCACTATAATTCCAAGGAATAGCTCTATCACTTTGATACATTACCGGTCCTACAGTGGTGATGGTTATCGGTGCCGCTCTGGCCCATGAAGGAACTTGAGATGGATCGTAGAAGATGGTTATTGTAGAGACTTCACTTTCTTTAACAATCTTGTCAAACTGCAACACTCCCTCATCAATCATACTCTAGATTCCTACTTTCAACAGTTCACAACCATTTGTAGCTTCAGCACATCCTGGACAATCTTCTTCACACCCAGGGAAGATACCTTTCTTGGATAAGCAAACTTTAACAACATTCAACGGAGTCTTCAAGTCTTTGACATCGCGCACCAAGTTTAAATTTCCCCTTCATCAATTGCCCCAGCCGTACTTCCATGAGGAGGCATGGGGTTCTGAATTACATTAGGAGTAGGAGCAAAGTTGATTGCTTTAGAATCCAGTAGGTCTTGAACAATATGCTTCAGTGCTTTGCAGTTCTCTGTGGTGTGTCTGGGAGCTCCGGAATGAAATTCGCATCTGGCATTTGTATCAAAACCCTCGAGGATTTGACCTGACTTCGGGGGTTGTAGAGTTCGGAGTTGAACCATCTGAAGTTGTAGAAGATTCTTCAAAAGTTGTGAATAGGACATCGGCGGAGCTTCGAAATGTCTTTCTCTGGGCTTCTGGGGGTAATATGGACGAGGAGCTCTTTGCTGATACCCTTGCGAGCGTTGAGGCTGCGGTGGTTGGACTTGCTGTTGAACAGGTGGAGTTGAGATAGTGACAGGGGCCACTTGTTGATAAAATCCCCTATTGATTCCAGCCCTCTGCGCGTAGACTGCCCCGGTCTCCCCTTCTCTCTTCTTCACGAAGGGCTTCTTGACACCAGAACTCGAAGCGCCCCCATTCTGAATCTTCCCTTGCTTCATCCAACTTTCTATCCTCTCGCCAGTCAAGATGATATCCGAGAATCCGCTTGAAGAACATCCAGCTAGCCTTTCCATGAAATGCCCAGGGAGAGTATCCTGGAACAGGTCTACCATTTCTCTCTCCAACAAAGGTGGTTGCACTCTAGCAGCCACTTCGCGCCACCTTTGCGCATAATCCTTGAAGCTCTCGGAATTCTTCTGAGTCAGACTTTGAAGTTGGGTGCGACTGGGCGCCATGTCGATGTTATACTGATACTGCTTGAGGAATGCTTCTCCCAATTCCTTCTAGTTTCTCACAGAACTTCTCTCTAGCTTCATATACCATTCTAAGGACCCTCCGGAGAGACTATCCTGGAAGTAGTACATCCATAGTTTTTCATCCCTAGTATGGGCAGCAATTTTTCGGTAGAATGCCTGCAAGTGAGTCTTTGGTCAGGAGCTACCATTATACTTGTAAAAAGTCGGTGGCCTGAATTGGTGAGGAATAACCACCCCGGGGACTAGACCCATGTCAGACACATTTATCCCCAAAGTGTCTCTACACTCGAGGGCTTTGACTTTCTCAGCAAGTATAAAAAAGTCTTGAAGATTTCCTTCTCCGCCGAACCCCATGTCATTGTTGAAAGAAGGGAATTGATCATCCTGCTTATCTTGTATCGGAATGAAAGTTGTTGTGCCATGCTTTGGAATCTGAGGTCCTCCTGGGCCATTGTTGGTGTTGGGAGGAGTTACTGGGACGTCCGGAGTGGTTACAGGGATATTAGTCTGAGGAGGGTTGAGCCCCTGAACTGCATTCCTTAACTCTTGTTGTCCCTGAGCCATCCCTTGCATCATGACCATGAACTCTCCCATTTTGGTGCAAAACTCATTAAGCTCAGTTTGCATAGCGTCCATGACTGTCCTCTGGTTGTTGCGCGTTGCGTAGCGATGCAGAATATTCTGCCGAAGATTCCGGGTCTTGGCGGCTCTCGCAATCTTTTCTGAAACACAGATAAGTTAAGCATCCTATAGAAAACCTGCAAAACAAAGAAAGAATGCAAATGATGCGTATGCAATGCAATGTGTTCCTTTTATTCCCAAGGCTTTGTCGCTACCACCAAAATGACACCAAAGGTCAGAAGGGGTACAGACGCGAACGGTCGGCGAAAGGAGAAATGAAAAGAGTCGCCAGCTAGGCTTTTTTATCCCGAAGGAAAGGTAATGCTGCATAAACCTAGAAAGATATGGATAAGACGGTTGTGAACCAGAGAGACTGAGAAAGGGGGTTGGTTACAACCTGGGAAGGTATTAGCACCCAGATTGTCCGTCGTACTCGACGGGATCCACGCTTAAAAGATTTGTGTTTTAAAGGGGTAGTGTTAGTGCATTTTTGTGTATCAAAGATGGAAAGAATGCAAGTGTCAGTGTAAAAGAATATGGAGTATATAAATGTGAAGTGTCAGTGTAAGAAATGAATGGAGTGCTCAAGATTATGAGGCTAAGAGAATAAAGCTGGGAAGAGGGGGGATGTACAAAGACTTTTGTTCGATAACAGTTAAGTTATGCCTACGTATCCTCTCGTGCAATGAGGAAGTCAGAACACCGTAGTTCGACCCAAAGAGACTGAAAGGCTTTGAACGATGAACTGCTTGCTTGCCTATGCTCAAGTGTATGACTTGTCTGGCTCAGGTGCAAACTGTCTTGCATTAGACGGGAGAAGCAAGTTCTCGTTTATGAGTGAGTGAGATGAGAAAAGAATCCCGGAGGAGACGATTATTGTTTGTTTTTGAGTTTTCAGTCTTTTATTGCTTTTGGAAATGTCATAAGTTAATGAGCTTAAGCCTAAACCAATGGGTTAGTAAACTCATCACATCCTCCCTCTGATTAGGGGTAATGAGAATGCCTTAAGTGTGAAGTCAGCTTCTCACACTTAATCACCCTGAAGTAGGATTAAGATCATTAACCTACTTGTTGTTATTTAGATGTTTTTGGTGTTTTTGTTTAGTGTTAAGTAATGAGATTAAGCCATAATCAAGGATTAAACAGACTCATTACACCATCCTAATAGAAGGATAATAGATGAGAATGTTTAAGCTGAGGAAAGCTCCTCAACTTAATCCATGATTAGGGATTAAACTCATGACAAAACAAAGCCTTTATTAAGTGGATTTTAGTTAATGGTAAGATTAAGAAATGAGTTTTATGGTATGTAAGACAACTTGAGGAAGACTTGTCCATTAACACTAGGGTTAGTCCTTCTTAACCAATTAAGGAAGAATTAGAACCCTAATGCAAGGCCCAAGTTACAAGCTTGATTGTCTTGATGATTATTAAGTGAATTGATTAAGGGATTTAAACACATTAAGGGTTTAACATTTAGGATTAAAGTTATACACTCCATCCTAATAGAAGGATGCAGGCATAAGCTTAATTACAAAGCCTTAAAGCCTTTAGGGTTTAGTCCCTGATTATGAGATGAGAAGAGAAGACTCAATGATGACACAAAGGTAAAAGCTAAATGGGGGGACTGATCAAAACCCTAATTATTGTCATGCTTGGTTGTTCCTAAGGTTTGTGAGGTTTACAAGAAAGATCTTCAGAGAAACCACCAGGAAGCAGATGAAAGGAGCAAAGTAACTTGCTTCATTTAAGAAGACAAGTCACTTGAAGAAAGAAAGTAAGATGAAGAAGAATGATCAAGCACAATCTCAAGCACAAGACAAAATGCAGTAATGATGCATAAGAGAGATGAAAAGAGAATATGAGAAGTGAAGGCAAATTCACTTCTCAAAGTAACTCACCACCTGAAAAGTTAGTGAAAGGAATGAAATGCAATGCAAATGAGATGAAATGGCATGATGCAAACCAAAACCAGAAGCATAAGTATGATGCTAATGATGCTATGAGATGATGCAATCATGAAACAAGGCATGAGGATGATCATACAAACATATGGGTGCAAGAGAAGCATGCTTGGAGCCATGGATGTTCATGAAAAGTGAAGGAATGCAAATGGCATACAAGATGGCAAATGAAAGATGCAATGATCAAACATGATTCTAACATGTCCTAAGATGTTTTATGAATCAAATGGATGCACAAAATGTCATGGCAAGTCATGCTATGCAAGCAAATGGAAGATGGATGCAAAAGAAGGCCTAAATTAGGGTTTATGATCAATGCACAAAGCAAAATTCAAAACCAGAAGCAAACATCATGATAAAAATTTGAAAATGCATTCAAAGGAACCCTAAACCTACACAAACTCACTTCCCAAAGGAGGGGATCCAAATCTTAACCTAATGAGAGTTATGAATTTCCTAAGATTGCTCGGGTTTTAAGGTACCTTGTCAAGAAAAATGCAAAACAAATAGGAAATGCAAGATCAAATCATGCCAATTTAATCCTATAAACTACATGCTATACAAGATGCAATGCAAGAAGAATCATTGTCCAACTCTTAAAGGCTAGGCATAAATGAATTTTTGAAGATTGGATGAAAATAATGCCTTGAACTGAAATTAATTCCATTGAAAATTGTCAAAAGGCATCAAGATTAAAAAAGAAATTTGGTTTGAGAGTTGGACAATGTTTCTAAATGATTTTAAATGTTACATGAATTTTTTTGTGATTTTTAAATACCTAAAAGTATTTTTTAATTAATTAATTCTCATTAATTAATTAAAAATAATCTCTTAAATGATTTAAAAATATTTTTTAATGCAAAAAATAAAAATAAAAATGTTTTTGGTTTCTGAAAATTAATAAAAGGTTTGATAAAAATTTCCAGAATTTTTTAAAGTGTTTTGCTATTTTTTATAAAATGTACAAAAGAAATGAAATAAAATGAAAATAAAATTGAATAAAATGAGAAGTAAGCTGATCTGAGGGCTGGCATTCAAACTGGACGCGCGGGAGTTGACTGCGCGCATCATCCAGTGGCTGAAATTCAAACTTGACTAAAGCTGATTAATTAAATTAATTAAGTGGAATTAGGGCTTAATGACAAATCTGGACCACACACGCGCGCGGGAGATTGACATAGTCAACCAGATCAATGCTCCACATTCAAACTGAGCCCTAAACCTCATTAATGCACTAATCACTTTCAGGTGGCCGGAGAAGACTTCCGGTCGTCTTCTCCGGCCAGACCCTCACCTGAAAGTTGCTAACTTTCTCCCCAGGTCTCTAAAACATCATCTCTCTGCCCAGAATCCATCCCCAATCATCATAGAGCAAGAATCAACAATCAAAATACATTTATTTTTCATATTAAGGCTGAATCGAAACAAAATGCATTTAGGTCAAAAAATTTCAGAACACGAATACATGCTTATTTCTCAACCATTTCAAAAAGTAAAAACATCAGAGTGATCAGCAAAGCATGAGGAACAATCTAGGAACTTAAAAACTCATTTCTGGAAAAAAAGTTCTTGAGGTACCTGAGCTTGAGCTTTCTTAGTTTGCAACTTTCTGGCCTCATCTCTTTGTGCAATCCACTCCTCTTGAGCTCCTGATGAAGTCTTGATGCTTGGAAGGAATTTATGTTGGCTGATTTGGGAGTTTGATCCAGTTCTGTTCGGGAGAGGTGAGAAATCGTATTTCTGATTGAGGAGGTTTCAGGGCAAAATGAGGGCAGGGAAATGATCAGGAGGATGTGTTGAGATGTTTTGTGAAGTTGGTTTGTGTGTTTGATGCTTTGGGAGTCAGTTTCGAATGGTTTTGCAAGTTGGAGCAATTTTGATAACTATGGCTTGGAGTGTGTTTCAGCATGAATGGTCCTGTGTTATGGCTTGCCTTTGGTCCACTTATCACTCATGGATAGGTCAGAGGAGTTGGTGTGCCCTATTGTGATTGGTATGGGTCTTTGGCCAAAATGTCAAACTTTGTGTAAGAGAGGCATGGGCTCATAGCTAGCCAAGGACAAATGAGGTGTCCTGCACAGCAAGAAGTGTGGAGAGCCCTAGGATCAATTATGAAGTCAGCAAGCAAGTGGATTAGGGTTTGAGTGAGTTTTTGCAACTTGCTTCATCCTTGGCCCTTTTGAAATTTCTTGTTCCATAAGTCACAAAAATGAGCAAACTCTTGGCGAATTCTGATCTTTAGGCATTGGTTCATGTTTGTATGAAGATTAGAAGTTCATTTGGTAGCACAATTTGCCTTGGCAAGTGATTTTGCAACTTTGCCTCTTTGGTAGAAAACTTCAAATTATGTGATTTTTCCCAACTTTGACAAGCCATAACTTTTGATCCAAAATGAATTAGGTCAAGTTCTTGTACTTTTTGAAAAGGGAATGATCCATTCTACAACTTTCATGACCAAAGTTTTCCCATTTGAAGCTTTTTTGAATCAAAAAGTAAGGGTTGAAAAAGATTCCCAAAATGGCAATGTTCATTATAAGTCAACTTTCCCAAAAAGTCAACTTTGTAAATGGCTTGAATTTATTCAAATTTGTGAACTTCTAACATCTTCTATGATCAAATAAAGATCATACATAATCAAAATGATGATGAACACCCTTTGGTTGGGTCATTGGGGGCCTCAGATGCCCTGATTTTGCACTGGCTTGCTCAAAAAGTCAACTCTTGATCAGATGACTTCCCCATGGAATTTCTTCATAAAAATTGATATGCATGATCCCTATACCATATAGAGACCAATAGAAACAAGAATGACCAAAAAATTTGGAGTTATGGCCTCTGAAACCAAAACCCTAATTCTAGGTCATCTGTGCAGTTAAACCTGGCTCTACTTCCATGCCATTTTCAGTTCTTGTGATTCTTTGATTTCTTTGACTTTGAGAGGATATAATATGATGCTTGAACATATATGGACCCATTTGAAGTGATTAATGACCTTTGGAGTGGCTCAAATGGCTCATGGATTGCTCAGATCACAAACCCTAGATGCAGATGACTTTGAACCAATGCAGTGAATCAAAAATGTAATATGAGATGCTATGATTGAGTTTATGCATATGAAGAGATTACAAGCCATGGTGTGAATGGGTGAGGGCAAATTTGGGGTGTTTACAGCTGCCCCTATTCAAACATGAGTTAGCTGTGCAGGATGTAAGTGACGGCTTAACAGGCAAACAAGATAACTTGTGGTTGAATACCAAAGACAGTCCAAAATTTGCACTCATAGAATGAAGAAGAAAAGGGATATAGATTGTAAAGGAAAATAAAGTATAATATAAAGTGCGGGCGATGGAGGACGACCGTCGAGCAGAGGACGACTGCTGGGGATAAAGCAATGACGGGGACGACCGACATGCTGGGGATATAAGAGATGATGATGGGGACGGCCATCAAGTAAAGAAATAAGACTTCCTGGGGATTATAGGTAAAAATAAATGATGAGGTACGGTCATCAGGTTCGTAAAGTAATGTAAACAGCGATGGGGACGGCCATCAGGCTAAGCTGATGAAGGACGATCATTAGGAAAAGGAAAAGGGACCACGACGGGGACGGCCATCGGGTTAAAGAATAAATGAAATAATGATGAGGGACGGTCATCAAAGGCGAAGGACGATCACCTAGCAGGGGACAGCTGCTCTGAGGGGGATAAGATGAGGGACGGTCATCTAAGGTGAAGGACGATCACATGGCAGGGTACGGCTGCCAAAAGTATCGCGACATAGGACGAATGCCGGATAAAAAGTCGACGATGGGGACGACCATCGGACGAGCATGATGAAGGACGATCATCAAGAGGTGAAGGACGATCACCTAGCAGGGGACGGCTGCTCTCAGGGTTTATCACGACATAGGACAAATGTCAGATAACAATATCAACGATGGGGACGGCCATCGGATAAAATGATGAAGGACGATCATCAAGAGGTGAAGGACGATCACCTAGCAGGGGACGGCTGCTAAATATCACGACATAGGACGAATGTCGGATAAAAAAGTCAACGATGGGGACGGCCATCGGATGAGCATGATGAAGGGCGTTCATCAAGAGGTGAAGGACGATCACCTAATAGGGTACGACTGCTCTCAGGGTTTATCATGACATAGGACGAATGTCAGATAGAAAAGAAATTTTGCTTTACTGGCGACCTTTTGGGGAATAGTAAACACGGACGAGTGTTTATATCCAATAAATAAAAGGTATAAGTGTTTAGACGTTGTGTATAGATTAAAGATGCGGACGAGCATCCCTAAGACTACGATACGGACGAGTATCGGGTAGAAACAGATACTGACACGTGTTCAGAGATGATGATACGGACGAGTATCAACTGGTTAACAAGGAACACGGACGAGTGTTGATTCTGAGGGGACTCTTCTGGGGAATAGTAGACACAGACGAGTGTCTAAATTCAAGAAGACAAAAAAGTGTTTGACACAGTGTATGGGTTAAAGATGCGGACGAGCATCCTTAAGACTGTGATACGGACGAGTATCAGATAGAAACAAACGCTCGACGCATGCTCTGAGATGATGATACGGACGAGTATCACTGGTTAACAAAGAACACGGACTAGTGTCGAATCTGAGAGGATATAAGTGGTGTATATAAGATACAGACGAGTATCTGCATAAGTGAAATAAGAGAGTGGTGTATAGTTGAGTGTTCAACCTGCTGGGGAATGTGACACAGACGGGTGTCAAGAAGTATCTGTATTATGTATAAGTGTTTGTTTGTAAAGAGCGCTCGGGCGACCTTATTGGGGAATGATGACACGGACGGGTGCCACAAGGAGTATGTACTGGTGTTTGTGAGTGTAAAACAAATACTTTAGTCTTCTGCTGGGGATATGACACGAACGGGTGTCAAGGAGTATTTGTATTTGTAAGAGAAATGTTCGGGCTCTCTGCCGAGGATTTGGGGAGTTTTCTGTATATCTTTTGATGGATTGTCAGTATTCACAAGTGTTTGATTCAGAACATGGCTTATGATTATGCAATATGTTTGATTTTTGCCGTAATGCTCCGTATTAGACGGAATGCCACACTCTATGGGGAGAATATGATGCAAATGTTATGATTATGCAAAAGATTACGATCCGGGATTCGGATCCCAATGCTGTGGAGATCTCCGGCTGATCTGCTTGAAGTGCACATCCCAGCTAGGAGTGAGATCATTGGTAGATCTAACGTATATGATTCTGCTTGGGGAAATGGGTCAATGATAGACCTATTCCAGTAAATGAAGAACCCAGCTGGGGTTTACAGGAGCTTTCGTCACTCTGTTGTGATCCCTCTACGCGTTGCTCTTCCGGGTAGAGGCTGATGTTCTGTGGGGAGATGGTTTCCCGGTCTTTGCACTTGGCTGTGGAGGAATAGTAAATGGTAACTCGGCTGGGGAAGAAGAGACCATGGGGAGGTCTTCCTGGAGATTTCTGTAGGGGTTCTGTTGAGGATGATACTTGACAACTCAGCTGGGGAGAAACCATCTCTGGTGCTAATTGGGAGATAGACTAAGTAGATAATGATTTGCCAGCTGGCTGGGGAAAAGTTTGCATGCCCCATGTTGCGTTTTGAATACCTGCAATCCTGCAAAGATAGAGAAACGCACAAGTAGTCCCGAGGTATCCCTTACCGGATTCCGTCGTAAGAGTTTAGGCACTCCCGAGAGTAAATATATTTCCTGTAAGCACGTATTTTAGAAGCAAAGCATCCGTATTTGTGCAATCAGTATCTTAAAGACATCAGACATTTTGCAAAATAAAAGAGTACGAGACAAAATGTGACTGAAAATCTGATTTTATTAATTTGTGTGCCCTGGATTGGCAAGATACAGTCAAGGAAACAAATCCCCTAAAATGAGGAGACTGTTACAAATTGAGAAACAAGATGTTGGCAATGTTGGCGATGCTTCGAGGAGCTTCTCTTTGCTATTACTCGTACGACATTTGACGTTCTTCTCGTCTTGCTTTCTGAAGAAGGTTGATTCTGAACGAAGCTTGAACCTTTCGGAGCTTACCATGTTGTAGGTGATACAGACGAATTCAGAATGCAGTTGTTCGCTTATTCCCTTATTTTGCATGGATCTCCCTTTCGGGTTTTCGATCCATCGGGATACCCATTTTTGCCTGAGTTATCCAATGCGGCTTTTCAACTCAGCGGGTGTACATTTTTTTGTTTATTTCCCTTATTTTTGCCCGAGTCTTTTATTCTGTTTTTGACTCGCCGGGATGCCCTATTCTTGCCTGGACTTACATTCTGTTTTTATGTCCAGCGGGTCATTTTATGCAAAGTATTTTTTAACTGCATCTGAATTCACAGGGGACGGGAAGTCTTCACCATCCATAGTGCTGAGCATTAGTGCTCCACCCGAGAAAACTTTCTTTACTACGAATGGTCCTTCATAGTTCGGAGTCCACTTGCCCCTGTGGTCTGTATGAGGAGGGAGGAGTCTTTTCAGCACAAGATCTCCTACTTGGTACTCTCGGAGCCTGACTTTCTGATCGAAGGCTTTCTTCATTCTTTTCTGATACAACTGCCCATGACAGATTGCAGCCAATCTTTTCTCTTCAATCAGGCTCAGTTGTTCGTATCGGGATCGAACCCATTCTGCTTCGTTCAGCTTAAAATCCATTAGTACCCGCAAGGAGGGTAATTCAACTTCAACAGGTAGGACTGCTTCCATCCCATTCACAAGCTGATACGGTGTTGCCCCAGTGGATGTCTGATTGACGTACGGTACCCATGCAAGGCAAACGGTAGCATTTCATGCCAGTCTTTGTAGGTGACTACCATCTTCTGCACAATCTTCTTGATATTCTTATTAGCTGCCTCAACAGCGCCGTTCATCTTTGGCCTGTAAGGAGAAAAATTGTGGTGTTGGATCTTGAAGTCCCGGCACAGCTCTGTCATCATTTTGTTGTTTAAGTTGGAACCATTGTCAGTAATGATTCGCTCGGGAACTCCATACCGACAGATGATGTCTCTCTTCAGAAATCGGGCTACCACTTGCCTTGTGACATTTGCATAGGAGGCTGCTTCAACCCACTTGGTAAAATAGTCAATAGCAACCAAGATGAATCTGTGGCCATTTGAAGCAGTCGGTTCAATCTTGCCAATCATATCAATTCCCCACATGGCAAAGGGCCAGGGAGAAGACATCACATTCAAAGGATTGGGAGGCACATGCACCTTATCCGCATAAATCTGGCATTTATGGCATTTCCTGGCGTAGGCACAACAGTCGGAGTCCATTGTGATCCAGTAATATCCTGATCTTAGCAACTTTTTAGCCATTGCATGTCCTCCTGCATGGGTACCAAAGGATCCTTCGTGCACTTCGTGCATCAACAAGTCTGATTTTGTTCTATCAACGCATCTAAGGAGTATCATATCAAAGTTTCTCTTGTACAGGGAGCCATCAGTATTCAGGAAGAAACTACCAGCTAGCCTTCTTAAAGTCTTCTTATCATTGGAAGATGCCCCAGGCGGGTATGTTTGATCCTCCAAGAAGCATTTAATGTCATGGAACCAAGGCCTATCATCTTTAACAACATCTGCTGCAAATACATATGCTGGTCAGTCAAGTCTGGACACTGAAATTCGAGGCACAAAGTTGGCAGCTTGAACTTTGATCATGGATGAAATGGTAGCCAGAGCATCTACAAACTGATTCTCGTCCCGGGGAATATACTCAAGCTTGACCGTTGTAAAGAAAGTCAATAACCTCCTTGTATAATCCCTGTAAGGTATCAGATGATCCTGGTGGGTGTACCATTTGCCGTTGGTTTGATTAACTACCAGAGCTGAATCTCCGAATACAGTCAATGTCTTGATCCTGAGGTCAATGGCTTCCTCAAGACCCATAATGCAAGCTTCGTATTCAGCTTCGTTGTTAGTGCAGTTAAAGGTGAGTTTTGCCGAGAAAGGCATGTGAACTCCCTTAGGTGTAATGAGTACTGCACCAACACCACGACCATTCATATTAACAGCCCCATCAAACATCATAGTCCATTCTTCTTCCGGGTCAGGCCCTTCAGTGTGAATAGGCTCTTCATGATCTTTTGCCTTTATGAACACGATGTCTTCATCAGGGAAGTCAAATATCATAGGCTGGTGTCGCTCCCGACAAATGAAAACGGATCAAATGAGGGTACAGACGCGAACGGTCGGCGAGAGGGACAGTGAGAACACACAGCCGTGAACTCACTGGAGATGAATAGAGTCGCCAGCTAGGCATTTTTTATCCCGGAGGAAAGGCAATGCTGCATAAGCCTAGAAAGAGATGGATAAGACGGTTTGCGAACCAGAGAGACTGAGAAAGGGGGTTGGTTACAACCTGGGAAGGTATTAGCACCCAGATTGTCCGCCGTACTCGACGGGATCCACGCTTAAAAGATTTGTGTTTTAAAAGGGGTAGTGTCAGTGCAGTCTGTGTGTAAAAGAGCTGGGAGGAATGTACAGGTGTCAGTGCGAAAGAAGTGCAAAGTGTGATATATACAGTGTCAGTGTAAAAGAGAAAGAGGTGAAATGCTCATGATAATGAGGCTAAAGAATGAAGCTGGAAGGAGGGGGAATATACAGAGACTTTTGTTCGATAACCGTTAAGTTATGCCTACGTATCCTCTCGTGCAATGAGGAAGTCAGAACACCGTAGTTCGACCCAAAGAGACTGAAAGATGAATTGACTTGTGAACTGCTTGCAGTCTATGCTCAAGTGTAAGATCTGTCTGGCACAGATGCAAACTGTCTTGCATTAGACGGAAGAAGCAAGTTCTCGGTTGTGAGTGAAGATGATGAGAAAAGAATCCCGAAGGAGACGATTATTGTTTGTTCTTGAGTTTTCAGTCTTTTATTGCTTTTTGAGAGTTTGTCACAGGTCAATGAGCTTAAGTCTAAACCAATGGATTTAGTAAACTCAACACATCTTCCCTCTGATTAGGGGTAATGAGAATACCTTAAGTGTGAAGTCAGATTCTCACACTTAATCACCTTTGGTGTAGGATTAAGATCATTAACCTATTTGTGATTATTTAGATGTTTTTGTTTAGTGTTAAGTAATGAGATTAAGCCATAATCAGGGATTAAACAGACTCATTACACCATCCTAATAGAAGGATAATAGATGAGGGTGTTCAAGCTGAGGAAGGATCCTCAGCTTAATCCATGATTAGGGATTAAACCCATGACAGAACAAACCTTTGATTAAGTGGATTTTACTAATGATATGATGATGAAGTGTTTTTTATGATTTGTAAGACAACTTGAGGGGGACTTGTCCATTAACTTTAGGGTTAGTCCTTCTTAACCAATTAAGGAAGAATTAGAACCCTAATGCAAGGCCCAAGTTACAAGTGTAATGTCTTGATGATTATTAGATGGATTAATTAAGAGAGTTCAACACCTTAAGGGTCCAAGACTTAGGATTAAAGTTATACACTCCATCCTAAAAGAGGGATGCAGGCATGATCTTAATCACAAAGTCTTAAAGCCTTGAGGGTTTAGTCCCTGATTATGAGGTGAGGAGAGAAGACTCAAAGAGAGACACAAAGGTAAAAACTATGGGGAGACTAATCAAAACCCTAATTCATTGTCATGCTTGGATGATCCTAAGGTTTGTGAGGTTTGCAAGAAACAATCTTCAGATGAACCACCAGGAAGCAGATGAACAAGATCAAGAGAAGCAAAGTGACTTGCTTCATTCAAGAAGTCAAGTCACTTGAAGAAAGAAAATGGGAGGAGGAAGAATGAGCAAGCTCAAACTCAAACACACATAAGAATGCAGCAATGGATGCAAGAGAGATGAAAAGAAAAGTTATGAGAAGTGAAGGCAAATTCACCTCTCAAGTTTTACTTACCACCTGAAATGTTAGAAACAAATGCAATACAATGCTAAATGAGATGAAATGATATGATAAGCAAAAACCAGAAGCATGTTGATGATGATGATGATGCTGTGGAGTGCTATGAACATGAGACAAGACCATGAGATGTTCATACAAAGTTATGGGTGCATATGGTGCAAGCTAAGGAGCATGAATAAGCATGGAATGTTATGAATCATACAAGACAAATGGCATGGCAAATATGTAATGCAATGATCAATGATGCTTTCTACATGTCTTAAGAGGTCAAATGGAACATAAGAATGCACGAAATGCAATGACAAGTCAAGTTATGCAAGGAAATGCAAGAAGGATGCAAATGAAAGCCCAAATTAGGGTTCATGGATCAAACATCAAACACAAACCAAAAACAGAAGCAAACCTTAACCTAAAAAATGGAAAATGGTACCCAAAGAAACCCTAGGCCTATAATGAACCACTGCCCAAAGGGGAGCTCTCAACTCTCAACCAAACTCAAGTTATGAATTTTACAAGTTATTAGGGTTTTTTAGGGTTTGTAACAAAAGAAATGCCAATCAATTAGAAAATGCAAGATCAAATCATGGCCTTTTTATCCTTGAAAGTTCATGCTAAATGGAAAACAATGCAAGAAGAATCAATGTCTCAACTTTCACCAATAGGCAGAGATGAATTTTCAAACTTATGAACAAAATAATGCATCAAAAATGATTTAATTCAATGAAAAATTCTTAAAATGCATCAAGATCAAAAAAGAAATTTGGTTTGAAGGTTGGACAATGTTTCTAAATGTCTTAGAACATTTCATGAATTTTTTTGTAGTTTTTAAATACCTAAAAGTATTTTTAATTAATTAATTCTCATTAATCAATTAAAAATAATCTTTTAAATATTTAAAAATACTTTTTTAATGATAAAAAATAAAATAAAAATGTTTTTGTGTCATAAAAATTAATAAAACCTTAAAGAAAAAGTTTCATAATTTTTATGATTTTTTAACTATTTTAAATAAATTGTACAAGTTAATTGAGAATAAAATGAATTAGAATTAAATTAAATGAAAAGTAAGCAGGATGAATGGCCAGGATGCGCTCTGGATTCAAAGGCATTGACTGCGCGCCAGAATGTGAGGCCAAGATTGCTTCAGATTAAATTAAATAAAACAAGGATTAATTAACCCTAACACGTGGATTAGGGCTAATGGGACAGATCCTGGCCATCAAAAAGGGTGGGAAGTCAACCAGTCAACGCGTATCTACGGCCAGAATTCAAACTAGCATTAATCACTGGATTAAGCCCTAATCACAATCAGGTGGCCGGAGAAGACTTCCGGTCGTCTTCTCCGGCCAGAAGCTCACCTGAAAAATCTCAAAACCTCTCAAAACGTAATATAAATGAAATCTATGAATTGGGAAACGTTTCTAACACCCTCACGAATCAAACCCCTAACTTAAAACAAATTTATCTTCCCTAAATCCTCTGAATCGAAGAGGGAAAGTTCTAGGGTTCGTAAGCTTCAAACACGAATTAAATTCTTAAAACGCAACCATTTCAAAAACTAAAAGCATCAGGATGATCAGTGAATCACATAGAACAAGTTTGGAACAAAAGAAATGATTTCTGGAAAAATTATTTTCGAGCTACCTGAAATTTGGAGCTTTCAGTTTGAGAACTTTTTGGGCTCCTCTTTCAGTGTAACCACTCCTCTTGATCCCCCAAGGATGTTTGAATGCTCAATGAGAGTTTAAGTTTGCTGGATGATGAGTTTCGAAGGCTCCTGCTTCAGTTCAGTCAAAAATGGCCATGGAGTTTCAGGCAGTTTTAGGCTATGAGAAGAGTTTGTTTGAGATCCTGAGGGTTAATGGAGAAGGTCTATGGTGTTTGTTTGGGTGTTTGTGGCTTGTGGGGAGAGATTCGATAGAATCTGCAGCTTGAGGTGAGAGATGGCAGCAAGAGTTTCTGGCTGTTTCAAGCTTGGGCTTTGGGTGCTTTGTGATCTATGAGGCCAGGTGAGATGAATGGTGAAGTTAGTTTGTGTGTTTTCAGGCTGTGTAGAGAGATTCGATAGAAGTTGCAAAATGGAAGGTTTTCTTGTAAGTGATGAATGGTGTGGTTTCAGCCTTAGCTCTTATGTGTTATGGCCAGCAAACTGATTCAATAAACAAATGCAAGTGGCTGATGGATGTGACCTGGCCTGCAGAGATAGGTGTGGCTACTTTTGCTCAAAGTCCACTTTTGTGTAAGATAGGGCATGGCTCAAGTTTAGGCAAGTACAAGTTGGGTTCTGGTACAGCATGGTGAGTGTGAGAGGCTGGCTTGACCCAAGGCTCAATGCAGCAAGTTGGTGAAAAGCTCATGAGTGTTTTGCAACTTGGTTAGCTTTATGGATCACATGTGACAAAGTCTTGTTATGCAAACCAAACCATGAGCAAACTTGATCAAATTCTGATTTTTGTGACTTAGAGGATGTTTACATAATGGTTTGACATGAATTAGAAGCTGCATAATGCATTGGTTCAAGACTTTGCAAAATTTCCAATTGGTGCATAACTTGAAAACCAATGATTTTTGCTAACTTTGCAATGCCATAACTTTTGATTCAAGAAGAGTTTGATCATGTTCTTGCACTTTTTGAAAAGGGAAAGATGAGATCTACAACTTTCATGACCAAAGTTTTTCCATTTGAAGCCTTTTTGGATCAAGAATCAAGGCTTGAAAAATGACCTAAAATGATGCATTCTTGAAAAGTCAACTATGCCCAAAAAGTCAACATTTGCAAAAACCCTAAATTATTGATTTCTATGAACTTCAACCTTCTTCCATGATCAAATAAAGATCATATACACTCAAAATGATGAAGATCACCCATTGGTTGGGTCATTGGGGGCCTCAGATGCCCTGATTTTGCACTGACTTGTCTGAAAAGTCAACTCTTGATCAGATGACTTCCCCATGGAATTTCTTCATGAAAATTGATATGCATATTCCCTATACCATATAGAGACCAATGGAAACAAGAATGACCAAAAAAATTTGGAGTTATGGCCTCTGAAACCAAAACCCTAATTTTCAGTCAACTGTGCAGTTCATCCTGGCTCTGCACCCACTCAAACCCTAGTTCTTGTGATCCCTCTGCAATTTTGACTTTGTGAGGATGTAACATGATATAAGAACACTCATGGACCCCTTTGAGGTGATTGGTGGCCTTTGGGATGGCTCAAGATGCCCTGAGGCTGCTCAGATCACAAACCCTAGGTGCAGATGCCTTAGAAACTATCCAGTGAAACCAAATGAGACATGAGATGATGTGATTGTGTTTATGCATATGAGATGATCATAAGCCATGGTGTGAATGGGTGAGGGCAAATTTGGGGTGTTTACAGCTGCCCCTATTCAAGCATGAGTTAGCTGTGCAGGATGTAAGCGACGGCTTAACTGGCAAACAAGATAACTTGTGGTTGAATACCAAAGACAGTCCAAAATTTGCACTCACTGGGGAGAAGAAAAGGGATATAGATTGTAAAAGAAAAATAAAGTATATTGTAAAGTGTGGACGACGGAGGACGACCGCCGAGCAGAGGACGACTGCTGGGTAAACGGGGACGGCCAACATGCTGGGGAAAGTGTGTAAAATAAAGCGATGACGGGGACGACCGACATGCTGGGGATAAAAGATAAAGCTAAGACGGGGACGGCCGACTAGCTGGGAAACTAAGATAATATGATGGGGACGGCCATCAAGATAAAGTAGTAACATTCTCTGGGGATTGGTGAAACATGACGGGGACGGCCATCAAGTTCATAAAGCAAGGTAGCCAACGATGGGGACGGCCATCGGGCTAAAAGGAAAGGAAAAGGGACCACGATGGGGACGGCCATCGGGTTAAAGAATAAATGAAATAAACAGATGATGGGGGACGGCCATCAAAGGTGAAGGACGATCACCTAGCAGGGGACGGCTGCTCTGTTGGGCATAAAAGAAAAATGATGGGGACGACCATCAAAGGTGGAGGACGACCACCTGGCAGGGTACGGCTGCCAAAATATCAACGATGGGGACGACCATCGGATAGAAAAGGTCAACGATGGGGATGGCCATCGGACGAGCATGATGGAGGACGACCATCAAGAAGTGGAGGACGACCACTCAGCAGGGTACGGCTGCTCTCGAAGTTTATCATAACACGGGACGAGTGTTAGACAACTAAAATCAACAATGGGGACGGCCATTGGATAAAGCGATGAAGGACGATCATCAAAAGGTGGAGGACGACCACCTAGCAGGGGACGGCTGCTAAAATCAACGATGGGGACGGCCATCGGATGAGCATGATGGAGGACGACCATCAAGAAGTGGAGGACGACCACTCAGCAGGGTACGGCTGCTCTCAAAGGTATCATAACACAGGACGAGTGTTAGATAAAAAGAAAACTTGTTGGCGATCTACTGGGGATAATGTAAACACGGACGAGCGTTTACATCCAAGAAACAAAAGGTATAAGTGTTTGGTATCGTGTATAGATTAAAGATGCGGACGAGCATCCTTAAGACTATGATACGGACGAGTATCATGTAGAAACAAACTGACACGTGCTCAGAGCTGATGATACGGACGAGTATCAACTGGTTAACAAGGAACGCGGACGAGTGTTGCATCTGAAAGTATCCTTCTGGGGAATAGTAGACACAGACGAGCATCTATATTCACGAAGACATAAGTGTTTGACACGGTGTATGGATTAAAGATGCGGACGAGCATCCTTAAGACTATGATACGGACGAGTATCATGTAGAAACAAACATTAGACGCAATGTTCTGAGATGATGGTACGGACGAGTACCAACTGGTTAACAAAGAACAAGGACTACTGTCGAATCTGCGGGGATATACATGGTGTATATAAGATACGGACGAGTATCTGAGTAGGTGTACCAATGAGTAGTGAGTATATAATGTATAGGTGAGTGTTTATCTGCTGGGGATATGACACGGACGGGTGTCAGGAAAGTGTATATACAAGTATAGGCGACCACGCTGGGGATATGACACGGACGGGTGTCAAGAAAGTGTATAGGTATGTGTAAGTGCAAAGAGGGTGTCTTTGGCTTTCGGCTGGTGACACGACACGGACGAGTGCCAGGATGTATCTGCAATACTGGTGATCTTGGTTTGTAAAGTGTATTCAGGCAACCTGCTGGGAAATGATGATACGGACGGGTATCAAAAAGGAGATATGTACTGGTGTTTGTGATATGGGGCAACTGCTTTTGCTGGGACTCTGATGGGGATGTATTCTGTATGCCGACAGATTGTCAATATTTACAAGTGTTCAAATCACAACATGACTTATGATTATGCTATGCATTTGATTTTTTGCCGTAATGCTCCGTATTAGACGGAATGCTACGCTCTGGGGGTGAATTATGATGCAAATGCTATGACTATGCAAAGAGGCACCGATCCGGGATTCGGATCCCGTTGCCGCGAAGATCTCTGATCGATCTGCTTGAAGTGAACATCCCAGCTGGGGATGAGATCATTGATAGATCTGTAGTTGTATCTGCTTGGGGATATACGTCATCGATTGACATATTCTTATAATACGGGACCCAGCTGGGGTTTGTAGAAGCTTTCTCTCTCTCTGTTGTGACTTCTTCGTGCGCTGCTCTTCTGAGTTGAGGCCTGAAGCTCTGCGGGGAGATGATTCCTCGATTCTCGCATCCTGCTGAGGAATAATGGCAACTCGGCTGGGGAATGCTGTTGATAACTCAGCTGGGGAGAGCAACAAGAGGCAACTCCGCTGGGGATAGAGCACTCTGAGTGTTAAGCTTGTTTGTTGACTTGGCAACTTTGCTGGGGAGAGCAATGGGGAGCAGCTCAGCTGGGGATAGAGCATCTCGGATGCTGAGATTGAGTGTATGCTGATTTGACAGCTCCGCTGGGGAGACGGGCACATCCCATTGCCACGTGGAAGATAGACCGAGTTGATAACGATTCGCCATCTTGCTAAGGCGTAACTGGCATGCCCCAGGTTGTGTTCTGGATACCTGCAATCCTGCAAAGATAAAGAAACGCACAAATGGTCCCGAGGTATCTTTTACTGAGATTCCGTCATAGGAAATAAGTACTTTCGAGAGTAAGTATATTCCCTGCAAGCATGTGTTTTATTTTTAGAGAGAGGCATCTGTACTTATGCAATTGTGTTTTTAGAGACATCAGACAACTCTTTGCAAAACATAAATGTAAAAAACGAGACATGACTGAAAATCTGATTATATTAATTCGTGTGCCCTGAATTGGCAAGATACAGTCAGAGAAACATATCTCCTGAAATGAGGAGATTGTTACAAATTGAGAAATAAAGTGCTGGCGGTGCTGGCGATGCTTTCAAGGAGCTTCCTCTTCTGCTATGACTCGTATGACAATGACGTTCTTCTCGTCTTGCTTTCTGGAGAGAGTTGATTCTGATTGCAGCTTGATCCCTTGGAGCTTACCAAGTTGTAGGTGATACAGGCGAATTCAGAATGCAGTTGTTCGCTTATTCCCTTATTTTGCATGGATCGCCCTTTCGGGTTTTCAATCCATCGGGATACCCATTTTTGCCTGAGCTGTCCAATGCGGCTTTTCAACTCAGCGGGTGTACATTTTTTTTAATTATTTCCCTTATTTTTGCCCGAGTCTTTTATTCTGTTTTTGACTCGCCGGGATGCCCTATTTTTGCCTGGACTTACATTCTGTTTTTATGTCCAGCGGGTCATTTTATGCGAAGTATTTTTTAACTGCATCTGAATTCACAGGGGACGGGAAATCTTCACCATCCATGGTGCTGAGCATCAGTGCTCCACCAGAGAAAACTTTCTTTATAACGAATGGTCCTTCATAATTTGGATTCCATTTACCCCTGTGGTCTGTATGAGGAGGGAGAATTCTTTTCAGCACAAGATCTCCTATTTGGTATTCTCGGCGCCTGACTTTCTGATCGAAGGCCCTCTTCATTCTCTTCTGATATAACTGTCCATGACAGATTGCAGCCAATCTTTTCTCTTCGATCAGACTCAGTTGTTCGTATCGGGACCGAACCCATTCTGCTTCACTCAGTTTAACATCCATTAATACCCGTAGGGAGGGTAGTTCAACTTCAACAGGTAGGACTGCTTCCATACCATACACAAGTTGATACGGTGTTGCCCCAGTGGATGTCCTGATTGATGTGCGGTACCCATGCAAGGCAAACGGTAGCATTTCATGCCAATCTTTGTAAGTGACTACCATCTTCTGCACAATCTTCTTGATATTCTTATTTGCTGCCTCAACAGCGCCGTTCATCTTTGGCCTGTAAGGAGAAGAATTGTGATGTTGGATCTTGAAGTCCCGGCACAGCTCTGCCATCATTTTGTTGTTCAAGTTGGAACCATTATCAGTAATGATTCGCTCGGGCACTCCATACCGACAGATGATATCTCTTTTCAGAAATCTGGCTACCACTTGCCTTGTGACATTTGCATATGAGGCTGCTTCAACCCACTTTGTAAAATAATCGATGGCGACCAGGATGAATCTGTGGCCGTTCGAAGCAGTTGGCTCAATTTTGCCAATCATGTCAATGCCCCACATAGCAAAGGGCCATGGTGAAGACATTATGTTCAGGGGATTGGGAGGCACATGCACCTTGTCTGCATAAATCTGGCATTTATGGCACTTTCTGGCGTAAGCACAACAGTCTGCATCCATTGTGATCCAGTAATAGCCTGATCTTAACAACTTCTTAGCCATGGCATGCCCCCCTGCATGGGTACCAAAGGATCCTTCGTGCACTTCATGCATCAACAAATCTGCTTCTGTCTTGTCGACACATCTGAGGAGTACCATATCAAAGTTCCTCTTGTATAAAGATCCATCAGTGTTCAGAAAGAAACTTCCAGCAAGCCTTCTTAAAGTCTTCTTATCATTGGAAGATGCCCCAGGTGGGTACGTTTGATCCTCCAAGAAGCACTTGATGTCATGGAACCAAGGCTTATCATCTTTAGCAATATCTGCTGCAAATACATATGCTGGTCTATCAAGTCTCGATACTGAAATCTGAGGTACAAAGTTAGCAGCTTGAACTTTGATCATGGATGAAATGGTAGCAAGAGCATCCGCAAACTGATTCTCGTCCCGAGGGATATACTCAAGCTTGACTGTTGTGAAGAAAGTCAATAACCTTCTTGTATAATCCCTGTAAGGTATCAGATGATCTTGGTGGGTGTACCATTTTCCGTTGGTCTGATTGACTACCAAAGCTGAATCTCCGAATACGGTCAATGTCTTGATCCTGAGGTCAATGGCTTCCTCAAGACCCATAATGCAAGCTTCGTATTCAGCTTCGTTGTTAGTGCAGTTGAAAGTGAGCTTTGCCGAGAAAGGCATGTGAACCCCTTTAGGTGTAATGAGTACTGCACCAACACCACGGCCATTCATGTTGACAGCCCCATCAAACATCATAGTCCATTCTTCTTCTGGGTCAGGCCCTTCAGTGTGAATAGGCTCTTCATGATCTTTTGCTTTAATGAACATGATGTCTTCATCGGGGAAGTCGAACCTCATAGGCTGGTAGTCATCAATGGGTTGCTCAGCAAGATATTCAGATAGTACACTGCCCTTGATGGCTTTCTGAGATGTGTACTGTATGTCGTATTCTGTGAGAATCATCTGCCATCTTGCAACCCGTCCGGTAAGAGCTGGCTTCTCGAAAATGTACTTAACTGGATCCATTTTTGAGATCAATAGAGTAGTATGGGTCAACATATATTGTCTCAGTCGGCGAGCAGCCCACGCTAAAGCACAGCAAGTTTTCTCGAGCAGTGAATAACGTTGTTCACAGTCGGTAAACTTTTTGCTTAGGTAGTATATCGCATACTCTTTTCGACCAGACTCGTCATGCTGACCTAGTACACACCCCATCGATTCTTCTAATACTGTCAAGTACATAATCAGAGGTCTTCCTTCAACTGGAGGCATAAGGATTGGAGGTTCTTGCAAATACTCCTTGATCTTGTCAAAAGCTTTCTGGCAGTCTTCGTTCCACCTGACCGTTTGTTCTTTTCTTAACAGCTTGAACAAGGGTTCACAAGTCGCTGTAAGGTGAGATATGAACCTTGAAATGTAGTTCAATCGACCTAAGAACCCTCGAACTTCTTTCTCAGTTTTCGGTGCAGGCATCTCTTGGATGGCTTTGACTTTATCAGGGTCAACTTCAATCCCTTTCTCGCTTACAATAAAGCCCAGCAGCTTGCCAGATCGCACCCCGAATGTGCATTTGTTGGGGTTCAACTTTAGTTGGTATTTCCTCAGACGCTTGAATAACTTGAGCAAATTCACCAGATGGTCTTCTTCAGTAAGGGACTTGGCGATCATATCATCCACATAACACTCGATTTCCTTGTGGATCATATCGTGGAATAATGTCACCATAGCCCGTTGATATGTTGCACCAGCATTCTTCAGTCCGAATGGCATCACTTTATAACAGAACGTGCCCCAAGGTGTGATGAATGTTGTCTTCTCCATGTCTTCAGGTGACATCTTGATCTGATTGTATCCCGAAAATCCATCCATGAAGGAAAATACCGAGAACTGAGCCGTGTTATCCACCAATACATCAATGTGAGGTAATGGGAAGTCATCTTTCGGGCTGGCTCTGTTCAGATCCCGGTAATCAACACACATTCTTACTTTTCCGTCCTTCTTAGGCACAGGTACTATGTTAGCAACCCACGGAGGATAGCTAGTCACAGCAAGGAACCCGGCGTCCCATTGCTTTTGTACCTCTTCCTTGATTTTCATAGCCATGTCTGGGCGAGTTCGGCGCAACTTCTGTTTGACTGGTGGGCATTCTTCCCTCAAAGGCAGCTTATGCACAACAATATCGGTATCCAACCCTGGCATATCTTGGTAGGACCAAGCAAACACATCAACATACTCTTGAAGCAGATCTATCAGCTGTCTCTTTACTGAGTCTTGCAGGCAGGCCCCGATTTTGACTTCTTTCACGTCTTCCTCCGTACCAAGATTAATCACTTCAATCTCCTCCTGATGAGGAGTAATAACTTTTTCCTCCTGTCTCAGCAACCTGGCTAGCTCTTCAGGAAGCTCATATTCCTCATCAACCCCTTCATCAGCTTGATTGATCGGATTGTCAAAGTCATACGATGTCATAGCTGTGCTGTTGTCGGTGCGGTCTGGAAGGCACTCTCTGCAAGGGTTAAGTCGGTTCATTTTAGTGATTGATTTTAATCTTGCTTTAGAAAAAAGTGAAATGAAGTTATCATTTTGAAAACACCGCCATTTATTTTTTGTACAAAAAGAAAAATGGAAAAACAGTGAGCAGAAAAGAAAAAGACTCGTTTGCAAAAAGATTGTCTGATATTTCATTAATTTTAATCTTGTTTGCACAAAAGTACAGATGGCCCTGATTACAAAATGAGTCTTGTCATCTTGGGCAAGATGCAAGACTTTGATGCATGCTATAAAAGATACAGGAAATAATAATTACTCTGCTCGAGTAACACTTATAATTTCCTGGGAAGACCAGTTCGAGACACTGCTCCCCGGGATCTTTGGACGAATCCAATTCTCCAGATTGCGCTCCTCTTCCAGCTCGTCTTCCAGACAGTTGATAGCATCGGGGGTAAGCATTCCCCCACTGACAAAACCTGGCTCTGCAGCAGCCTTTGCTTGATGTTGAGTTGGTTTGTAACCCAACCCAAATTTGTCTTTCTTCTCCTCCACAGCTAAGACCTTGCCCCAGCCTTGGGCAGTTCCTTCTTCAACAACCTTCCGGGCTTGTTGGTAAGATGACATGGAGATACCAGATACAGCAGATGCTTCATTGACGTTCAAGGCCTCAAAACCTTGGCTCATTGTTTCATGGATCTCTCCATCCATCTCAATGTATTTATAAGTAGCCAGATGGCTAACAAAAATGTCCTCTTCTCCACAGATTGTGACAACTTGACCCTCCCACTCAAATTTTAACTTTTGGTGAAGGGTAGACGTTATTGCGCCGGCGGCGTGAATCCAGGGTCTACCCAACAAACAGCTGTAGGCGGGCTGAATGTCCATCACATAAAAGATAGTTTTAAAGGTCTGCGGGCCAATTGTCACAGGCAGCTCAATCTCTCCCAGAACCGATCTCTTCGAGCCATCAAAAGCTCTAACCACCAGGTTGCTGGGTCTCAATGCCAGTCCATCATATTCAAGCTTCACCAGAGCCTTCTTTGGTAAGACATTCAGGGATGATCCTGTGTCCACCAGCACATGTGAAAGGACAGCTCCTTTGCATTCCATGGTTATGTGCAAGGCTTTGTTGTGATTGCGGCCATCCACTGTCAGGTCAGAATTGGTAAACCCTAGCCCATTGCTAGCAGTAACATTTCCAACAACGGTTTCCAATTGGTTGACAGTAATCTCCTCGGGCACGTAAGCTGCGTGCAGGACTTTCAGTAGTGCATTCCGATGGGCTTCGGAGCACATGAGCAGTGAGAGGATGGAGATTTTGGATGGCGTCTGGTGAAGTTGATCCACAATTTTGTAATCACTCTTTTTGATGATCCTCATAAACTCATCAACTTCCTGATCGAATGGAGTTTTCAGGGCTTCTTTGGCAGCTGGATCCTCCTGCACCGGTCCTTTACCCTTTGCCTTGGCAGCAGCTTCTGCTTCGGCAGTAGGTCTTTGGACTTGTGAAGCGAAGAGACGTCCGCTTCGAGTGAAGCCTCCGCCTCCCCCCACATTATCAACTTGTGGTGCAGGTGATGATGTTTCCAGAGTGATTCTTTTCCCTTCACAGTACAAGTCAGAGCCATAGTGCCAAGGGATGGCCCTATTGCTTTCATATGGTACAGGTCCAGGTACCGTAACGGTGACTGGACTGATTGCTGCTGCTGAGGGGACTGTTATTGTCTGTGGATCATAAAAGATTGTAACTGGTGCTCTAGTGGGAGCAGCACCTTCTGAATGGTAGGCGGAGTTGTTTTCTGGATCGTAGAATATGGTAACAGTGGAGACATCTTCGTGATTGTTTGCTGGTGTTGTAGAAGGTTCTGTTGGAAGAACTGTTGCTGTTGTTGATGGGGAGTCGAAGTGGACTGAAGCTGAAGTTGTAGCAGGAGAAACTGTTGAAAACTGATCATTTGGGAGGACAGGTGAAGTACTTGTTGATGTTGCTGATGAATTGTTGGGAACAATTGTTGCTGTATTTGTAGGAGGATCTGAAACCATTGCTGATGAAGTCGTCGGGTTTGCCGGGAATGATGTAGTGATCTGCAGTAGGCCACTCTGAATAAGGCTGTCAATGCCATTCCTCAAGTCTTCACACCCATTCCAAGAAATATTGCAGTAGGGACACCCTAGTTCACACCCCGGAAATATATTGCTTTCACGGAGTTGAGCCTTGATTTCCACCAATGGTGTCCTGATCTGATCCACACTGGTTATCAAATAAGACGGTTGGTCTTCTTCGATAGCATTAATTCGGGGACCACCATGGTGTGGCATTGGGTTTTTGTTGACGTTGGGCGGAGGTGCAAAGTTCAGAGCCTTGGAGTCTACTAAGTCTTGTACCTTCATATGCAGAGCCCTGCATTTTTCTGTACTGTGACCAGGTGCGTTTGAATGAAAAGCACACCTAGCATTGGAGTCATAATTTCTTGGTAGACTGTTGGGGTCCGGTGGTGCCAACGTTCTTAGCTCAACTAGGTTGAGTTTCAGAAGTTGTGGCAGCAAAGCAGCATATGGCATTGGGATCGGATCTATCACTCGGTTAGCTTGAGACGGCCTCTGTTGGAATGGCCTCTGTTGATTGTTGTTGTTGGAGTTGTTGTTGAAGTTCCTTGGAGGATATTGGTTCTGCTGATACGGAGGTTGTTGTTGGAAGTTTTGCTGCGGAGGTTGGTAGACTGGCTGAGGATGAGCTGGAGCAGGAATGGTGACTGCTGCTATTGTTCTTGGAACATATTGGGGCCTACCCCTGTTGGTATGAATGGCATTGGTCTCGCCAGCTCTTCTAGGGCCTGCAAAAGGCTTCCTCGTACTGCTGGACGAACTGGCGCCATTATCGGAAATTTTACCCATTTTTAACAGGCTTTCAATTCTCTCCCCGGCTATAACAACATCTGCGAAGCTGGTGGAAGAGAAAGCAGCTAGCCTATCAATATAGGTTCCCTGAAGGGTATTCATGAACATATCAGCCATCTCTCTTTCAGACATAGGTGGCTGGACAGCAGCAGCAAGCTGTCTCCATCTTTGAGCATATTCTCTGAAGCTCTCCCTTGATGATTGTGACATCCCCATTAGGAGGGTCCTATTGGGTGCCATATCCAGATTATACTGATACTGTCTGATGAAGGCCTCTGCCAGGTCCTTCCAGCATCTTACAGTTGCTCTTGTCAGATGGGAATACCATTCCCTTGATGCTCCAGTCAAACTGTCTTCGAAGTAAAACATCCAGAGTTTCTCATCCATTGTATAGGCCTTCAGCCTTCCCAGAAACGATTGCAAATGAGTCCGGGGGCATGAAGTCCCATTATATCTTTCGAAACAAGGAGGCTTGAACTTATGAGGGATCCTGACCCCCTCTACCAAACCCATGTCCATGACATCGAACCCCAAAGAATTTTGGGATTCCAAAGACCTCAACTTCTCAGCCAACTCATCCAATCTCCTATCATAGGTTTCTTCTCCAGCACCCATGACTGTAAACTGGTCCTCCTGAGGATCCTCTTGAAGTACTCTGGCTGCAGTGGCTGTTCCTTGAACGTTTGCAGGAATATGAATCTCAGGATGTAGATGCGGACCAAACACAGGGGGGTTAACATGTGGTTGCACCCTTTCATTGTTACTGGTGCCAGCAGTTCCCACATGGGGGTCATCTTGAGTTCTCCCCTCTACCAGAACTCTAAGCCTCTCCTGGCTTTGAGCTAAATTATTCATCACTTCCATGAACTGAGTTATTTGGGTTCTCATCTCCACCCTTTCATTAGCCATCTGGGTTCTGGCCTCATTGAGGTCTTGCTGCAACTGGTCCATCTGGATGCCCGGAAGGTTGTTTCTTGTAGGGTACCTGTGTGGCCTGTTGAGAGGAAATACCCGGCGACGAGCAATAATGCCTGAACATCACAACAGAGGTTAGAAACAATAAAACAAAACCTACAAAACAGAAAAAAGGTTAGCATGCAATGCAGTTATGCTTATTTGCTCTCAAGGTATCCGGTTTGGTCTTCAGTTTTGACCCTTCCAGACCCTTGAAGATGATGCTGTTGAAGTTGCTTTTGACGTGGGCCCAAATAGAAACCAACACAAACATATTACAAAGGGTGAAATAATACAACTTGTTCATTTTTACAACACAAACCCTCAAAGGGGCCAAAATACATCACAAAAAGCAAAAGTACATGGAAAAGGAACAACAACAAGCAAATGATCAAACTCCAAGGCCAAACTCATCCTCACGAACTTCCTTGAGAAGTGCTTCGGTCACAGGATCCGCCGGACGCTCCGTAAGATTCCTGATGAGAAGGTTTCTTGTTGCAACAGCTGTAGTCAATTTCCTGCTCTGACTTTGGTCCTTAGACCTCTTCAATCCTGCTTTGATTTTCAGCTCTGATATTTCCTCCTGGGCTGCTGCCAGGGCTTTTTCCATCTGCTCCATCTTTTCCTGAACTCTCTTGTCTTCTAGAGTACGGGCCTCAGTGATCCGGACCCACCTGGCCTGACTCTCTTTCAAATACAAGTCTGTTCTTGCTCTTTGGAACTGGGCTTCTTTACAAGCATTCTTCAGAATCTGCTCACCAGCTCTGGACTTGTTGATATAATCTCCAGACTTCTCAATTTTAGTCAAGTGTTCTACCCTCAATTTCTCCAATCTCTCAATCTCCCTCATACCTTCACTCCTCTCCCGGAGGGTCTTCTGCAAGGCTTGAGTTAACTTCTCATTTCTTTCCTTCAGGCTTTCAAACTCCTCCAAACTGATAGTGGCAGGGGGTGATGCTGAAGATGACTCAGGCATATCTTCTATGGTGAAAGGCATTCCAGAGAATTGGGCCCTAGCATGGGACCACTCATAATATTGGGCTGACGCCACATTATTGCACTTACCCAGAATGGTAATTCCCTTAGTCTGAACATGATCCCAGGCCCAGGCAGCCTGCCTAACAGTTGTCAGACTAATCTTGTTCTCACAGTAGAGGGTCTCAACCAGGTCTTGTTCCCTAGGAGCATGAACCAGTGCATAGCCTAATTGCCTCTTGAACAGCAGGGGGTTGTAGTTGATACTTCCCTTAACTCCTACCAAAGGTACATTGGGAAAGTGCCCACAGCTTGTGATCATATCTCTGCCCTTGGTGCCTTGGGTGCACCATCTGATGTCTGCTGCAGTGAGAGTAGTGAGCCTCTTAGCCCAGTTGCTTTGCTGATGAGGATTCAAGAATGCATCTGTCCTGGGTAGATGCTTGAGAAGCCAAGCATGGAATAGTGGAGCACAACACCTCACTAGCTTACCCCTCTGTTTCTCATTCCTCTGATGTACTGAGTAATAGAGGTCACCCAACAAGGTTGGCACTGGGTTCTTCAGGATGAACAGGTGGATGGCATTCTTGCTGATGAATCTGGGCTCATCTGCAAACAACACAATTCCATATACACTCAAGGCCAACAATGCACAAACAGCTCTCCACTCCCCCAGGGAGGCCTTCAAACTAGCTTGAGAAATCAGGAAGTCCAGATGAAAACCAGGGATCCCAGCTTTAGAGGTTATATGCTGCTCAATCAAAGCAGGTTCCAGGTGCAAAGCTCTTGCTATCTCTCCATTGCTGGGAAAGACCATTTCAGGGTTAAAAGGAATTTCTCTCTTGATAGGCAAACCAACCAAAGATGCATATTCTTCTAAGAGAGGTCCCAACTGAAAGTCTTGGAAGGTGAAACACCTCAATGGGGGGTCATAGAACTGGATGCAGGTATGGATCAGGCTCCTCTGAGATGGGTCCATGTCCATAACCAAGTCAAGTATATCCCCATAATGCTCCCTGAACAGAGGTATGTGATCTGGGGTCATCAGGGTTTGGACCCTCCTGATGTCTGACAAGTCTGGTTGGAAGAAATGATAGGTGATGTTGCTTTTCTTTGGAGCCATGTTGCTGAATACTGAGTAGAATAAGTGCTGATGAAGGTGTTGAGCCACTGACTGGCTAGTGCAAGTAACTGAAGTATATGGCTGACAAGCTGAAGCAAGATGCTGGTGGAGACAGGTCAAAACTGCAGATGGGGTCAAAACCAAAACCAGATAAAGGTGGATACCCTGAAAAACAAATAAGCACATGTTAATATGATGCAATGAAGATGTATGCAAATGATATGCAAAGGGTTTGTGACTGAGCTGGATCTGGATAAACTGCCTTGGTATAGATCCATGTGTGTTCAAGAATTCCGGATGGAGGTCTATAAATCCAGTAACCAAGGTGGGGAACTCAAATAAAGAGCCACATGTCCAGGGTTTTAGAATCACAAGAACTATCCAACATGGAGCATTCTTAACAAAGTCAAAGTAACAGGGTATTCTGAGGTCAAGGTACCTGCAAACCTGTAAACAGCCCAACCCCCTCACAGGTAGTGATCTAGAACAAGGATCCTCAGACTTGGATCAGTTATGAGAAGTGTAAACACTTCTAACCCGGAGGTACAGTGTTTACAATAACCATAACAATTCCTCCTCTAATTCACCTCAATTTCTGAAGGTCAATACTAAAAGGTCATCCAGACTTAGCAGGCTTCCCAGATCCCCCTAGCACTACAGGAAATCCGTAGCACAGAGTTCTCAAGAAGAAACCCATATCTGAACCGTGTTTCATATTCCCGCACCAGACCGAAATGGAATGGGAAAGAATATGATTCACTCTAGCCTAGGTGTCACTCAGGTCCCAGGTATAGGACCTTAACTCTCAATAGAACCCCACCCACCAAAACAAAACCAGATCCAGCACAGACAGCATGACAGTATGATATATATAAATGCAATAAAGAAAGCAGTAAAGTAACTGTACATAAAGCAATGAATAAAAATAAATACAAGCACAAACAAGCACATAACACCCCCAATAAACACAAATCAATCAAGCGTTAGGAGGAACCCACAAAAAGAACCAGAAGCCCTGGTTGCAGTGTCACTCACCTGGCACTGGGAGGTGCCCACTTCCCCAGCAGAGTCGCCAAGCTGTCGCTCCCGACAAATGAAAACGGATCAAATGAGGGTACAGACGCGAACGGTCGGCGAGAGGGACAGTGAGAACACACAGCCGTGAACTCACTGGAGATGAATAGAGTCGCCAGCTAGGCATTTTTTATCCCGGAGGAAAGGCAATGCTGCATAAGCCTAGAAAGAGATGGATAAGACGGTTTGCGAACCAGAGAGACAGAGAAAGGGGGTTGGTTACAACCTGGGAAGGTATTAGCACCCAGATTGTCCGCCGTACTCGACGGGATCCACGCTTAAAAGATTTGTGTTTTAAAAGGGGTAGTGTCAGTGCAGTCTGTGTGTAAAAGAGCTGGGAGGAATGTACAGGTGTCAGTGCGAAATAAGTGCAAAGTGTGATATATACAGTGTCAGTGTAAAAGAGAAAGAGGTGAAATGCTCATGATAATGAGGCTAAAGAATGAAGCTGGAAGGAGGGGGAATATACAGAGACTTTTGTTCGATAACCGTTAAGTTATGCCTACGTATCCTCTCGTGCAATGAGGAAGTCAGAACACCGTAGTTCGACCCAAAGAGACTGAAAGATGAATTGACTTGTGAACTGCTTGCAGTCTATGCTCAAGTGTAAGATCTGTCTGGCACAGATGCAAACTGTCTTGCATTAGACGGAAGAAGCAAGTTCTCGGTTGTGAGTGAAGATGATGAGAAAAGAATCCCGAAGGAGACGATTATTGTTTGTTCTTGAGTTTTCAGTCTTTTATTGCTTTTTGAGAGTTTGTCACAGGTCAATGAGCTTAAGTCTAAACCAATGGATTTAGTAAACTCAACACATCTTCCCTCTGATTAGGGGTAATGAGAATACCTTAAGTGTGAAGTCAGATTCTCACACTTAATCACCTTTGGTGTAGGATTAAGATCATTAACCTATTTGTGATTATTTAGATGTTTTTGTGGTTTTTGTTTAGTGTTAAGTAATGAGATTAAGCCATAATCAGGGATTAAACAGACTCATTACACCATCCTAATAGAAGGATAATAGATGAGGGTGTTCAAGCTGAGGAAGGATCCTCAGCTTAATCCATGATTAGGGATTAAACCCATGACAGAACAAACCTTTGATTAAGTGGATTTTACTAATGATATGATGATGAAGTGTTTTTTATGATTTGTAAGACAACTTGAGGGGGACTTGTCCATTAACTTTAGGGTTAGTCCTTCTTAACCAATTAAGGAAGAATTAGAACCCTAATGCAAGGCCCAAGTTACAAGTGTAATGTCTTGATGATTATTAGATGGATTAATTAAGAGAGTTCAACACCTTAAGGGTCCAAGACTTAGGATTAAAGTTATACACTCCATCCTAAAAGAGGGATGCAGGCATGATCTTAATCACAAAGTCTTAAAGCCTTGAGGGTTTAGTCCCTGATTATGAGGTGAGGGGAGAAGACTCAAAGAGAGACACAAAGGTAAAAACTATGGGGAGACTAATCAAAACCCTAATTCATTGTCATGCTTGGATGATCCTAAGGTTTGTGAGGTTTGCAAGAAACAATCTTCAGATGAACCACCAGGAAGCAGATGAACAAGATCAAGAGAAGCAAAGTGACTTGCTTCATTCAAGAAGTCAAGTCACTTGAAGAAAGAAAATGGGAGGAGGAAGAATGAGCAAGCTCAAACTCAAACACACATAAGAATGCAGCAATGGATGCAAGAGAGATGAAAAGAAAAGTTATGAGAAGTGAAGGCAAATTCACCTCTCAAGTTTTACTTACCACCTGAAATGTTAGAAACAAATGCAATACAATGCTAAATGAGATGAAATGATATGATAAGCAAAAACCAGAAGCATGTTGATGATGATGATGATGCTGTGGAGTGCTATGAACATGAGACAAGACCATGAGATGTTCATACAAAGTTATGGGTGCATATGGTGCAAGCTAAGGAGCATGAATAAGCATGGAATGTTATGAATCATACAAGACAAATGGCATGGCAAATATGTAATGCAATGATCAATGATGCTTTCTACATGTCTTAAGAGGTCAAATGGAACATAAGAATGCACGAAATGCAATGACAAGTCAAGTTATGCAAGGAAATGCAAGAAGGATGCAAATGAAAGCCCAAATTAGGGTTCATGGATCAAACATCAAACACAAACCAAAAACAGAAGCAAACCTTAACCTAAAAAATGGAAAATGGTACCCAAAGAAACCCTAGGCCTATAATGAACCACTGCCCAAAGGGGAGCTCTCAACTCTCAACCAAACTCAAGTTATGAATTTTACAAGTTATTAGGGTTTTTTAGGGTTTGTAACAAAAGAAATGCCAATCAATTAGAAAATGCAAGATCAAATCATGGCCTTTTTATCCTTGAAAGTTCATGCTAAATGGAAAACAATGCAAGAAGAATCAATGTCTCAACTTTCACCAATAGGCAGAGATGAATTTTCAAACTTATGAACAAAATAATGCATCAAAAATGATTTAATTCAATGAAAAATTCTTAAAATGCATCAAGATCAAAAAAGAAATTTGGTTTGAAGGTTGGACAATGTTTCTAAATGTCTTAGAACATTTCATGAATTTTTTTGTAGTTTTTAAATACCTAAAAGTATTTTTAATTAATTAATTCTCATTAATCAATTAAAAATAATCTTTTAAATATTTAAAAATACTTTTTTAATGATAAAAAATAAAATAAAAATGTTTTTGTGTCATAAAAATTAATAAAACCTTAAAGAAAAAGTTTCATAATTTTTATGATTTTTTAACTATTTTAAATAAATTGTACAAGTTAATTGAGAATAAAATGAATTAGAATTAAATTAAATGAAAAGTAAGCAGGATGAATGGCCAGGATGCGCTCTGGATTCAAAGGCATTGACTGCGCGCCAGAATGTGAGGCCAAGATTGCTTCAGATTAAATTAAATAAAACAAGGATTAATTAACCCTAACACGTGGATTAGGGCTAATGGGACAGATCCTGGCCATCAAAAAGGGTGGGAAGTCAACCAGTCAACGCGTATCTACGGCCAGAATTCAAACTAGCATTAATCACTGGATTAAGCCCTAATCACAATCAGGTGGCCGGAGAAGACTTCCGGTCGTCTTCTCCGGCCAGAAGCTCACCTGAAAAATCTCAAAACCTCTCAAAACGTAATATAAATGAAATCTATGAATTGGGAAACGTTTCTAACACCCTCACGAATCAAACCCCTAACTTAAAACAAATTTATCTTCCCTAAATCCTCTGAATCGAAGAGGGAAAGTTCTAGGGTTCGTAAGCTTCAAACACGAATTAAATTCTTAAAACGCAACCATTTCAAAAACTAAAAGCATCAGGATGATCAGTGAATCACATAGAACAAGTTTGGAACAAAAGAAATGATTTCTGGAAAAATTATTTTCGAGCTACCTGAAATTTGGAGCTTTCAGTTTGAGAACTTTTTGGGCTCCTCTTTCAGTGTAACCACTCCTCTTGATCCCCCAAGGATGTTTGAATGCTCAATGAGAGTTTAAGTTTGCTGGATGATGAGTTTCGAAGGCTCCTGCTTCAGTTCAGTCAAAAATGGCCATGGAGTTTCAGGCAGTTTTAGGCTATGAGAAGAGTTTGTTTGAGATCCTGAGGGTTAATGGAGAAGGTCTATGGTGTTTGTTTGGGTGTTTGTGGCTTGTGGGGAGAGATTCGATAGAATCTGCAGCTTGAGGTGAGAGATGGCAGCAAGAGTTTCTGGCTGTTTCAAGCTTGGGCTTTGGGTGCTTTGTGATCTATGAGGCCAGGTGAGATGAATGGTGAAGTTAGTTTGTGTGTTTTCAGGCTGTGTAGAGAGATTCGATAGAAGTTGCAAAATGGAAGGTTTTCTTGTAAGTGATGAATGGTGTGGTTTCAGCCTTAGCTCTTATGTGTTATGGCCAGCAAACTGATTCAATAAACAAATGCAAGTGGCTGATGGATGTGACCTGGCCTGCAGAGATAGGTGTGGCTACTTTTGCTCAAAGTCCACTTTTGTGTAAGATAGGGCATGGCTCAAGTTTAGGCAAGTACAAGTTGGGTTCTGGTACAGCATGGTGAGTGTGAGAGGCTGGCTTGACCCAAGGCTCAATGCAGCAAGTTGGTGAAAAGCTCATGAGTGTTTTGCAACTTGGTTAGCTTTATGGATCACATGTGACAAAGTCTTGTTATGCAAACCAAACCATGAGCAAACTTGATCAAATTCTGATTTTTGTGACTTAGAGGATGTTTACATAATGGTTTGACATGAATTAGAAGCTGCATAATGCATTGGTTCAAGACTTTGCAAAATTTCCAATTGGTGCATAACTTGAAAACCAATGATTTTTGCTAACTTTGCAATGCCATAACTTTTGATTCAAGAAGAGTTTGATCATGTTCTTGCACTTTTTGAAAAGGGAAAGATGAGATCTACAACTTTCATGACCAAAGTTTTTCCATTTGAAGCCTTTTTGGATCAAGAATCAAGGCTTGAAAAATGACCTAAAATGATGCATTCTTGAAAAGTCAACTATGCCCAAAAAGTCAACATTTGCAAAAACCCTAAATTATTGATTTCTATGAACTTCAACCTTCTTCCATGATCAAATAAAGATCATATACACTCAAAATGATGAAGATCACCCATTGGTTGGGTCATTGGGGGCCTCAGATGCCCTGATTTTGCACTGACTTGTCTGAAAAGTCAACTCTTGATCAGATGACTTCCCCATGGAATTTCTTCATGAAAATTGATATGCATATTCCCTATACCATATAGAGACCAATGGAAACAAGAATGACCAAAAAAATTTGGAGTTATGGCCTCTGAAACCAAAACCCTAATTTTCAGTCAACTGTGCAGTTCATCCTGGCTCTGCACCCACTCAAACCCTAGTTCTTGTGATCCCTCTGCAATTTTGACTTTGTGAGGATGTAACATGATATAAGAACACTCATGGACCCCTTTGAGGTGATTGGTGGCCTTTGGGATGGCTCAAGATGCCCTGAGGCTGCTCAGATCACAAACCCTAGGTGCAGATGCCTTAGAAACTATCCAGTGAAACCAAATGAGACATGAGATGATGTGATTGTGTTTATGCATATGAGATGATCATAAGCCATGGTGTGAATGGGTGAGGGCAAATTTGGGGTGTTTACAGCTGGTAATCATCAATAGGTTGCTCAGCAAGATAATCATACAATACACTGCCCTTGATGGCTTTCTGAGATGTGTACTGGATGTCATATTCCGTGAGGATCATGTTCCATCTTGCAACCCGTCAGGTAAGAGCTGGCTTCTCGAAAATGTACTTAACTGGGTCCATCTTGGAGATCAACAAAGTAGTGTGGGTCAACATATACTGTCTCAGTCGGCGAGCAGCCCACGCTAAAGCACAACAAGTTTTCTCGAGCAGTGAATAACGTTGTTCACAGTCGGTAAACTTTTTGCTCAGGTAGTAAATTGCATACTCTTTTCGACCAGACTCGTCATGCTGGCCCAGCACACACCCCATTGACTCTTCTAATACTGTCAAGTACATTATTAGAGGTCTTCCTTCCACTGGAGGCATAAGGATTGGAGGCTCTTGTAAGTATTCCTTAATCTTGTCAAAAGCCCTCTGGCAGTCTTCGTTCCACCTGACCGTCTGTTCTTTTCTTAACAGCTTGAACAAGGGTTCACAGGTTGCTGTAAGGTGAGATATGAACCTTGAAATGTAGTTCAATCTACCTAAAAAACCTCGAACTTCTTTTTCTTTCTTCGGTGCAGGCATTTCTTGAATGGCTTTGACTTTATCAGGGTCAACTTCAATCCCTTTCTCGCTTACAATAAAGCCCAGCAGCTTACCAGATCGTACCCCGAATGTGCACTTGTTGGGGTTCAACTTCAGTTGGTACTTCCTCAGGCGCTTGAATAACTTCAACAGATTTACCAGGTGGTCTTCTTCTGTGAGGGACCTGGAAATCATGCCATCCACATAACATTCGATTTCTTTATGGATCATATCGTGGAATAATGTTACCATAGCCCGTTGATACGTTGCACCAGCATTCTTCAGCCCGAATGGCATCACCTTATAACAGAACGTTCCCCAGGGTGTGATGAAAGTTGTCTTCTCCATGTCTTCAGGTGACATCTTGATCTGATTGTATCCTGAAAATCCGTCCATGAAGGAGAACACCAAGAACTGAGCCGTATTATCAACCAATACATCAATGTGAGGTAATGGGAAATCATCTTTCGGGCTGGCTCTGTTCAGGTCTCGGTAATCCACACACATTTTCACCTTGCCGTCTTTCTTAGGCACAGGTACAATATTAGCAACCCACGGCGGATAGCTAGTCACAGCAAGGAATCCGACGTCCCACTGCTTTTGTACCTCCTCTTTTATCTTCATTGCCATATCTGGGCGAGTACGGCGCAACTTCTGTTTAACTGGCGGGCAGTCTTCTCTCAAAGGCAGCTTGTGCATGACGATATCGGTGTCCAACCCTGGCATATCCTGGTAAGACCAAGCAAACACATCCACATACTCCCGAAGCATATCAATCAGTTGCTCTTTCACTGAATTGTGCAGGCAGGCCCCGATCCTAACTTCTTTCACATCTTCTTCCGTACCAAGATTAACCGTTTCAATCTCCTCCTGATGAGGAGTGATAACCTTCTCCTCTTGCCTTAACAACCTGGCTAGCTCTTCAGGAAGCTCATAATCTTCTTCAACCCCTTCATCAGCTTGATTGATTGGATTGTCAAAGTCATACGAAGCCATAGCAGTGTTGTTGTCGGTGCAGTCTGAAAGGCACTCTCTGCAAGGGTTTAGATTGTTCATTTTAGTGATTGATTTTAATCTTGTTTAGAAAAAGTGAAATAAAGTTTTGCCATTTTGGAAAACATTGCCATTTTATTTTTGTACAAAAAGAAAAATGAAAAACAGTGAGCGGAAAAGAAAAAGACTCATTTGCAAAAGATGTCCGATATTCATTGATTGATCTGTTTGCACAAAATTACAAGATGGCCCGATTACAAAATGAGTCTTGTCATCTTGGGCAAGATGCAAGACTTGATGCATGCTTAAAATATACAGGAAATAATAATTACTCTGCAGGAGTAACCCTTATAATTTCCTGGGAAGACCAGTTTGAGATGCGGCTCCCCGGGATCCTTGGACGTATCCAGCTCTCCAGGTTGCGCTCATCTTCCGACTCATCTTCCAAGTTGTTTACTGCATCCGGGGTGAGCATCCCCCACTGACAAAACTGGGCTTCTTAGCAGCCTCTGATTGATCTTGTTGAGTTGGTTTGTAACCCAACCCAAATTTGTCCTCTTTCTTCTCTACGGGCAACAACTTGCCCCAGCCTTGGGCAGTCCCCTCTTCAACAACCTTCCTGGCTTGCTGATAAGATGTCATGGAAGTTCCAAGTACAGCAGATGCTTCATTAATGTTCAGGGCTTCAAATCCCTGGCTCATGGTTTCATGGATCTCTCCATCCATCTCAATGTATTTGTACGTAACCAGATGGCTAACAAAGATATCTTCTTCACCACAGATGGTGATAATCTGGCCTTCCCACTCGAATTTCAGCTTCTGGTGAAGGGTAGACGTAACAGCGCCTGCGGCATGAATCCAAGGTCTACCCAACAAACAGCTGTAGGTCGGCTGAATGTCAATCACATAGAAGGTAATTTTGAAGGTCTGCGGGCCAATCATCACAGGCAGATCAATCTCTCCTAGCACTGATCTCTTAGAGCCATCAAATGCTCTCACCACCAAATTACTTGGACGCAATGCCAATCCATCGTACTCCAGCTTCACCAAGGCTTTCTTTGGTAAAACATTGAGTGAAGACCCAATGTCTACCAGTACATGTGATAGAACAACACCCTTGCATTCTAGAGTGATGTGTAAAGCCTTGTTGTGGTTACGTCCCTCAGTTGTTAAATCAGCATTGGTAAAACCCAATCCATGGCTGGTATTGACATTTGCTACCACGGTCTCCAGCTGATTAACGGTGATCTCCTCTGGCACATATGCTGCGTGCAAGACTTTCAGTAATGCATTCCGGTGAGCTTCGGAACACATCAGCAGGGATAATATGGAGATCTTTGAGGGAGTTTGGTGAAGCTGATCCACCACTTTGTAATCACTTCTCTTTATAATTCTCATGAACTCGTCTACATCTTGTTCAAAAGATGTCTTCTGAGTTTCTTTGAGAATTGGTTCTTCAGATATTACACTCTTTCCTTTTGCTTTGGCAGCAGCTTCTGCTTCGGCATTAGGTCTTTGTGATTGCGAGGCAAAAAGGCGTCCGCTTCTGGTGAAGCCTCCGCTTCCCCCGACATTATCAATCTGTGGAGAAGAGGTTGAAGAGTCCAAAGTGATTTTCTCTCCGTTGCAGTAGAGGTCAGAGCCATAATGCCAAGGGATGGCATTACTGCTTTCATATGGAACTGGTCCAGGAACCGTGATGGTAACTGGACTAACTACTGCAGAGGAGGGTGCTGAAACAGTGTGCGGATCGTAGTAGATGGTGACTGGTGACCTGGCAGAAGGTGCCACTGTTTGTTGTTGAAAGTTGTTGTCTGGAGGAACATATGATGGATCATAATAAATGGTGACTGCTGAGATATCTGTTGACGTTGTAGAAGGTTCTGTTGGATAAATGGGTGCTGATGTTGTAGATGATTCTGCAGAATGAAAGGATGCTGATGTTGTAGAAGGAATGTTTGTTGACATTTGATTTGTTGATATGATGGACGGAGCCATTGTTGATAGTACTGATGAATTGGTTGGAATGATTGTTGTCGCAGTTGTAGGAGACTCAGGAATTGTTGTCAGAGGGATTGCCGGATTTGTAGGAACTGATGTTGTGATTTGAAGTAGGCCACTCTGAATAAGACCATTTATGCCGCTTCTCAAGTTATCACACCCGTTGACCGAAATGTTGCAATAACCACAACCGAGCTCACACCCGGGGAACATCTGGCATTCTAGGAGCTGAGCTTTAATTTCTACCAGAGGTGTCCGAATCTGCCCAACACTGGTGATTAAGAAAGATGGCTTATCCTCCTCAATGGCATTAATTCTTGGTCCTCCATGGTTGGGCATGGGATTCTTGTTGACATTTGGCGGGGGTGCAAAGTTTAGAGCTTTAGAATCCACCAGATCCTGTACCTTCATTTGTAAAGCCCTGCATTTTTCCGTACTGTGGCCAGGTGCATTGGAGTGAAAAGCACATCTGGCGTTGACATCGTAGTTTCTTGGCAGACTGGAAGGATCTGGGGGTGCCAATGTCCTTAACTCAACCAAGTTGAGCTTCAGGAGTTGTGGCAATAGAGCGGCATAAGGCATAGGGATTGGATCAATCACCCTATTGGCCTGAGATGGTCTCTGCTGAAAAGGTCTTTGTTGATTGTTGTTGCTGTTGTTGTTGTTGTAGTTTCTCTGAGGCGGGTACTGAACTTGTTGCTGGTAGTGGGGTTGTTGCTGTGGTTGATATGCTGGTTGCTGAGGAATTGGAGCTGGAATAGTGACAGCTGCCACTGACCTATGAACATACTGAGGTCTGCCCCTGTTGGCATGAATAGCATTAGTCTCACCGGTTCTCCTAGGCCCCACAAAAGGTTTTCTGGGGTTGCTGGACGAGCTCGCACCATTGTCAGAAATCTTGCCCATCTTTAATAGGCTTTTGATCCTTTCTCCAGCTATGACTACGTCAACGAAGCTGGTGGAAGAAAAGGCAGCTAGCCTGTCAATATATGTCCCTTGGAGGGTATTCATAAACATGTCGGCCATTTCTCTTTCCGATATGGGTGGCTGGACAGCAGCAGCAAGCTGTCTCCACCTCTGGGCGTATTCCCTGAAGCTTTCTCTGGATGATTGAGACATTCCCATCAGGAGGGTCCTGTTAGGAGCCATGTCCAAGTTGTACTGGTACTGTCTGATGAAGGCCTCAGCTAGGTCCTTCCAGCATCTGATGGTTGCTCTGGTCAAGTGAGAGTACCATTCCCTTGAAGCCCCTGTCAAACTGTCTTCAAAGTAAAACATCCACAGTTTTTCATCCATGGTGTATGCCTTCAGCCTTCCCAAAAAGGATTTCAAGTGGGTTCGTGGACAGGAAGTTCCGTTGTACTTCTCGAAGCACGGGGGTTTAAACTTGTGGGGAATCCTTACCCCGTCCACTAATCCCATATCCATGACATCAAAGCCCAGGGAATTTTGAGACTCCAGAGATCTCAATTTCTCAGCAATTTCATCTAGCCTCCTATCATAGGCTTCATCCCCAGCTCCCTTTACAGTGAATTGATCCTCTTGGGGGTCTTCTTGTAATACTCTGCCAGCAGTAGCATTTCCTTGCACATTAGCAGGGATGTTGATCTCTGGATGAAGATGAGGCCCATACACTGGTGGATTAACATGAGGCTGAACCCTCTCATTGTTGCTTGTTCCTCCAGTCCCTAGATGGGGTTCTTCCTGGGTCTGCCTTTCTACCAATGCCCTTAATATTTCTTGATTTTGAGCCAAGCCATTCATCACTTCCATGAACTGGGTCATCTGGTTTCTCATCTCCAGCCTCTCATTGGCCATTTGAGTCCTGACTTCTGTAAGATCCTGCTGTACTTGGTCCATCTGTATACCCGGAAGGTTGTTGCGAGTAGGATATCTGTGCGGACGGTTGAGAGGGAACACCCGACGTCGAGCAATAGTTCCTGAACCACAACAGAGTTAGTTACAGACAAAACAAAACCTACAAAACAAAACAAAAGTCAGTATGCAATGCAATATGCTTATTTGTTTCCAAGGTATCCGACTTGGCATTTGGTTTTGACCTTTCTAGACCCCTGAGGAAGATATTCTGATGTTGCTTGGGAGAAAAACTCAAATGAAACAAACTAATGAATATATTACAAAGGTGAATCATACATAGTTTGTTTTTTTACAACACGTGCCCTCTGAGGGGTCAAAAAATACAACATAAAAGAAAAGTACATGAAATGAAAGCAACAACAAGCAAAAAGTCAGACACCAAGGCCAAACTCATCCTCCCTAACTTCCTTCAGAAGTGCTTCAGTTACAGGACCAACCGGGTGTTCTGTGATGTTTCTGATAAGAAGATTCCTGGTGGTGATAGCAGTGGTCAACCTCTTGTGCCTGCCTTGGTCCTTTGAGCTTTTCACGCCAGCCCTAAGCTTCAATTCTGAGATCTCCTTCTGGGCTGCTAGCAGAGCTTCCTGTTGCTTCTTTTCATTAGCCTCCAACTGCTCAATCTTGTCCTGGGTTCTCTTATCTTCCTGAGTGCGAGCTTCAGTGATTCTGACCCACCTAGCTTGACTTTCTTTTAGATAGAGATCAGTCCTAGCCTTCTGAAACTGGGCCTCTTTACAGGCATTCTTCAAAATCTGCTCTCCAGCTCTTGACTTCTTGATGTATTCCTCTGCTTTTTCAATCTTGGCTAGATGCTCCACCTTAAGCTTTTCCAACCTTTCAATGTCCAGACGACCATCACTCCTCTCCCAGAGGGTCCTCTTCAGGGCTTGAGACAGATTCTCATTCCTTTCCTTTAGTTTCTCAAACTCTTCCAGGCTGACAGTGGCTGGAGGTGGTGCTGTGGATGGTCCAGGTGCATCCTCAATGGTGAAAGGCATCCCAGAAATTTGAGCCCTAGCATGAGACCACTCATAATACTGAGCTGAGGCCACATTGTTGCATCTCCCAAGAATGGCCATCCCTTTGGTCTGGATGTTGTCCCAAGCCCAGGATGCTTGTCTGACAACAGCTAGATTAGGCTTTATCTCACAATACAGGGTTTCAGCCAAGTCTTGTACTTTAGGAGGGTGAACCAGAGCATAGCCCAACTGTCTTTTGAATAGCAAAGGGTTGTAGTTGATGCAACCCTTCACTCCTATCAAAGGTACATTGGGGAACTGCCCACAACTAGTAATGATGTCCCTGCCCTTGGTGCTCTGGGTGCACCACCTGATGTCATCTGAAGTCAAAGCAATAAGTCTTCTAGCCCAATTCTTCTGTTGGTGAGGATTCAGGAATGCATCAGTTTTGGGCAAGTGTTTAAGCAGCCAGGTATGGAACAGGGGAGCACAGCATCTCACCAACCTCCCTCTTTGTTTCTCATTCCTTTGGTGAACAGAGTAGTAGAAATCTCCCAGTAATGTGGGCACTGGGTTCCTTAGAATGAAAAGATGAATGGCATTCTTGCTGATAAACTTGGGCTCATCTGCAAAAAGTATAACCCCATATATACTGAGGGCTAACAATGCACAAACTGCTTTCCATTCTCCCAAGGAGGCCTTCAGGATAGCCTGAGAAGTCAAGAAATCCAAGTGTAGCCAGAGATTCCAGCCTTTGTTGTCATGTTCTGCTCAATCAGAATAGGTTCCAGATACAGTGCTTTTGCCACTTCTTCATTGCTGGGAAAAGCCATTTCTGGGTTGAAGGGGACACCACCCCTGACAGGTACACCAATTAGTGATGAAAACTCCTCCAACAGAGGTCCCAACTGAAAATTTTGAAAAGTGAAGCATCTCAAAGGAGGATCATAGAGCTGTAGGCAAGTGTGAATCAGACTCCTCTGAGAAGGGTCCAAATCCATAACCATGTCAAGGATGCCTCCATAATGTTCTCTGAATAATGGTATATGGTCTGGAGTGATAAAGGCCTGGACCTTCCTGATGCCAGCCATCTCAGGCTCAAAGAAATGGTATGAGATGTTGCTCTTCTTGGGTGCCATGACTGCTGATGAAGAGCTGAAAACAGATGCTGATGATGAAGGATAACACTGGAGATGAGCCACTGATAGGCTGATGCTGGTGATGAAGGTAACTGAAGCAGGTAGCTGATGAAGGTAGCTAAAGCAGATAGCTGGTGAAAAAAGGGCCTATGCAGATGAAGGGGTCAAAACCAAGCCAAATGTAATATGGATACCCTGAAAAACAAATAAGCAAATGTTAAATGATGCAATAATGATGTATGCAAATGATATGCAAGGGTTTGTGATCAAGCTGGATCTGATTAACTGCCTTGATATAAGTCCATGTATGTCTAAGAAGTCCAGATGGGGGTTCAAAAGTCCAGTAACCAAGGTGGGGGACTCAAATAAAGAGTCACATATCCAGGGTCAAAATCACAAGAACTGTCCAAAAATGGAGTACTCTTAATCAAAACAAAGTATCAGGGTATGCTGAGGTCAAGGGTACCTGCAAACCTGTAAACAGCCCAACCCCCTCACAGGTGGTGTTCTAAAACAAGGATCCTCAGACATGGATCAGTTATGAGAAGTGTAAACACTTCTAACCCGGAGGTACAGTGTTTACAATAACCATAAAATATCCTCCTCTAATTCACCTCAGTTTCTGAAGGTCATAATAAAGGTCATCCATACTTAGCAAGCTTCCCAGATAGCCCTAGCACTACAGGAGATCTGTAGCACAGAGTTCTCAAGAAGAAACCCATATCTGAACCGTGTTTCATATTCCCACACCAGACCGAAATGGAATGGGAAAGAACATGAACCACTCTAGCCTAGGTGTCACTCAGGTCCCAAGTATAGGACCTTAAACTCTCAATAGAACCCCACCCACCAAGACAGAAAACAGATCCAGCCAGATAACAGTATGACAGTATGATGTATATGAAGCTGTAAAGAAAGCAATAAATAACTGTACATAAAGCAAAAATAAATACAAATATACAAACACAATTAGCACATAACACCCCGGTAAACACAAATCAAACAAGCGCTAGGAGGAACCCACAAAAAGAACAAGAAGCCCTGGTTGCAGTATAAGGGTCCCCAGCAGAGTCGCCAAGCTGTCGCTCCCACCAAAATGACACCAAAGGTCAGAAGGGGTACAAAAGCGAACGGTCGGCGAAAGGAGAAATGAAAAGAGTCGCCAGCTAGGCATTTTTATCCCGAAGGAAAGGTAATGCTGCATAAACCTAGAAAGATATGGATAAGACGGTTGGGAACCAGAGAGACTGAGAAAGGGGGTTGGTTACAACCTGGGAAGGTATTAGCACCCAGATTGTCCGTCGTACTCGACGGGATCCACGCTTAAAAGATTTGTGTTTTAAAGGGGTAGTGTCAGTGCATTTTTGTGTATCAAAGCTGGAAAGAATGCAAGTGTCAGTGTAAAAGAATATGGAGTATATAAATGTGAAGTGTCAGTGTAAGAAATGAATGGAGTGCTCAAGATTATGAGGCTAAGAGAATAAAGCTGGGAAGAGGGGGGATGTACAAAGACTTTTGTTCGATAACAGTTAAGTTATGCCTACGTATCCTCTCGTGCAATGAGGAAGTCAGAACACCGTAGTTCGACCCAAAGAGACTGAAAGGCTTTGACTGATGAACTGCTTGCTTGTCTATGCTCAAGTGTATGACCTGTCTGGCTCAGGTGCAAACTGTCTTGCATTAGACGGGAGAAGCAAGTTCTCGTTTATGAGTGAGTGAGATGAGAAAAGAATCCCGGAGGAGACGATTATTGTTTGTTTTTGAGTTTTCAGTCTTTTATTGCTTTTGGAAATGTCATAAGTTAATGAGCTTAAGCCTAAACCAATGGGTTAGTAAACTTATCACATCCTTCCTCTGATTAGGGGTAATGAGAATGCCTTAAGTGTGAAGTCAGCTTCTCACACTTAATCACCCTGAAGTAGGATTAAGATCATTAACCTACTTGTTGTTATTTAGATGTTTTTGGTGTTTTTGTTTAGTGTTAAGTAATGAGATTAAGCCATAATCAAGGATTAAACAGACTCATTACACCCTCCTAATAGAAGGATAATAGATGAGAATGTTTAAGCTGAGGAAAGCTCCTCAACTTAATCCATGATTAGGGATTAAACTCATGACAAAACAAAGCCTTTATTAAGTGGATTTTAGTTAATGGTAAGATTAAGAAATGCGTTTTATGGTATGTAAGACAACTTGAGGAAGACTTGTCCATTAACACTAGGGTTAGTCCTTCTTAACCAATTAAGGAAGAATTAGAACCCTAATGCAAGGCCCAAGTTACAAGCTTGATTGTCTTGATGATTATTAAGTGAATTGATTAAGGGATTTAAACACATTAAGGGTTTAACACTTAGGATTAAAGTTATACACTCCATCCTAATAGAAGGATGCAGGCATAAGCTTAATTACAAAGCCTTAAAGCCTTTAGGGTTTAGTCCCTGATTATGAGATGAGAAGAGAAGACTCAATGAGGACACAAAGGTAAAAGCTAAATGGGGGGACTGATCAAAACCCTAATTATTGTCATGCTTGGTTGTTCCTAAGGTTTGTGAGGTTTACAAGAAAGATCTTCAAAGAAACCACCAGGAAGCAGATGAAAGGAGCAAAGAGAAGCAAAGTAACTTGCTTCATTTAAGAAGACAAGTCACTTGAAGAAAGAAAGTAAGATGAAGAAGAATGAGCAAGCACAATCTCAAGCACAATACAAAATGCAGTAATGATGCATAAGAGAGATGAAAAGAGAATGTGAGAAGTGAAGGCAAATTCACTTCTCAAAGTAACTCACCACCTGAAAAGTTAGTGAAAGGAATGAAATGCAATGCAAATGAGATGAAATGGCATGATGCAAACCAAAACCAGAAGCATAAGTATGATGCTAATGATGCTATGAGATGATGCAATCATGAAACAAGGCATGAGGATGATCATACAAACATATGGGTGCAAGAGAAGCATGCTTGGAGCCATGGATGTTCATGAAAAGTGAAGGAATGCAAATGGCATACAAGATGGCAAATGAAAGATGCAATGATCAAACATGATTCTAACATGTTCTAAGATGTTTTATGACTCAAATGGATGCACAAAAGTTCATGGAAAGTCATGGTATGCAAGCAAATGGAAGATGGATGCAAAAGAAGGCCTAAATTAGGGTTTATGATCAATGCACAAAGCAAAATTCAAAACCAGAAGCAAACATCATGATAAAAATTTGAAAATGCATTCAAAGGAACCTTAAACCTATACAAACTCACTTCCCAAAGGAGGGGATCCAAATCTTAACCTAATGAGAGTTATGAATTTCCTAAGATTGCTAGGGTTTTAAGGTACCTTGTCAAGAAAAATGCAAAACAAATAGGAAATGCAAGATCAAATCATGCCAATTTAATCCTATAAACTACATGCTATACAAGATGCAATGCAAGAAGAATCATTGTCCAACTCTTAAAGGCTAGGCATAAATGAATTTTTGAAGATTGGATCAAAATAATGCCTTGAACTGAAATTAATTCCATTGAAAATTGTCAAAAGGCATCAAGATTAAAAAAGAAATTTGGTTTGAGAGTTGGACAATGTTTCTAAATGATTTTAAATGTTACATGAATTTTTTTGTGATTTTTAAATACCTAAAAGTATTTTTTAATTAATTAATTCTCATTAATTAATTAAAAATAATCTCTTAAATGATTTAAAAATATTTTTTAATGCAAAAAATAAAAATAAAAATGTTTTTGGTTTCTGAAAATTAATAAAAGAATTTCCAGAATTTTTTAAAGTGTTTTGCTATTTTTTATAAAATGTACAAAAGAAATGAAATAAAATGAAAATAAAATTGAATAAAATGAGAAGTAAGCTGATATGAGGGCTGGCATTCAAACTGGACGCGCGGGAGTTGACTGCGCGCGTCATCCAGTGGCTGAAATTCAAACTTGACTAAAGCTGATTAATTAAATTAATTAAGTGGAATTAGGGCTTAATGACAAATCTGGACCACACACGCGCGCGGGAGATTGACTTAGTCAACCAGATCAACGCTCCACATTCAAACTGAGCCCTAAACCTCATTAATGCACTAATCACTTTCAGGTGGCCGGAGAAGACTTTCGGTCGTCTTCTCCGGCCAGACCCTCACCTGAAAGTTGCTAACTTTCTCCCCAGGTCTCTAAAACATCATCTCTCTGCCCAGAATCCATCCCCAATCATCATAGAGCAAGAATCAACAATCAAAATACATTTATTTTTCATATTAAGGCTGAATCGAAACAAAATGCATTTAGGTCAAAAAAATTCAGAACACGAATACATGCTTATTTCTCAACCATTTCAAAAAGTAAAAACATCAGAGTGATCAGCAAAGCATGAGGAACAATCTAGGAACTTAAAAACTCATTTCTGGAAAAAAAGTTCTTGAGGTACCTGAGCTTGAGCTTTCTTAGTTTGCAACTTTATGGCCTCCTCTCTTTGTGCAATCCACTCCTCTTGAGCTCCTGATGAAGTCTTGATGCTTGGAAGGAATTTATGTTGGCTGATTTGGGAGTTTGATCCAGTTCTGTTCAGGAGAGGTGAGAAATCGTATTTCTGATTGAGGAGGTTTCAGGGCAAAATGAGGGCAGGGAAATGATCAGGAGGATGTGTTGAGATGTTTTGTGAAGTTGGTTTGTGTGTTTGATGCTTTGGGAGTCAGTTTCGAATGGTTTTACAAGTTGGAGCAATTTTGATAACTATGGCTTGGAGTGTGTTTCAGCATGAATGGTCCTGTGTTATGGCTTGCCTTTGGTCCACTTATCACTCATGGATAGGTTAGAGGAGTTGGTGTGCCCTATTGTGATTGGTATGGGTCTTTGGCCAAAATGTCAAACTTTGTGTAAGAGAGGCATGGGCTCATAGCTAGCCAAGGACAAATGGGGTGTCCTGCGCAGCAAGAAGTGTGGAGAGCCCTAAGATCAATTATGAAGTCAGCAAGCAAGTGGATTAGGGTTTGAGTGAGTTTTTGCAACTTGCTTCATCCTTGGCCCTTTTGAAATTTCTTGTTCCATAAGTCACAAAAATGAGCAAACTCTTGGCGAATTCTGATCTTTAGGCATTGGTTCATGTTTGTATGAAGATTAGAAGTTCATTTGGTAGCACAATTTGCCTTGGCAAGTGATTTTGCAACTTTGCCTCTTTGGTAGAAAACTTCAAATTATGTGATTTTTCCCAACTTTGACAAGCCATAACTTTTGATCCAAAATGAATTAGGTCAAGTTCTTGTACTTTTTGAAAAGGGAATGATCCATTCTACAACTTTTATGACCAAAGTTTTCCCATTTGAAGCTTTTTTGAATCAAAAAGTAAGGGTTGAAAAAGTTTCCCAAAATGGCAATTTTCATTATAAGTCAACTTTCCCAAAAAGTCAACTTTGCAAATGGCTTGAATTTCTTCAAATTTGTGAACTTCTAACATCTTCTATTATCAAATAAAGATCATACATAATCAAAATGATGATGAACACCCTTTGGTTGGGTCATTGGGGGCCTCAGATGCCCTGATTTTGCACTGGCTTGCTCAAAAAGTCAACTCTTGATCAGATGACTTCCCCATGGAATTTCTTCATGAAAATTGATATGCATGATCCCTATACCATATAGAGACCAATAGAAACAAGAATGACCAAAAATTTTGGAGTTATGGCCTCTGAAACCAAAACCCTAATTCTAGGTCATCTGTGCAGTTAAACCTGGCTCTGCTTCCATGCCATTCTCAGTTCTTGTGATTCTTTGATTTCTTTGACTTTGAGAGGATATAATATGATGCTTTAACATATATGGACCCCTTTGAAGTGATTTATGACCTTTGGAGTGGCTCAAATGGCTCATGGATTGCTCAGATCACAAACCCTAGATGCAGATGACTTTGATTGAGTTTATGCATATGAAGAGATCACAAGACATGGTGTGAATGGGTGAGGGCAAATTTGGGGTGTTTACAGGCTTTCCCCTTCTCTGGTCATGGCATTAAGAGAATAATAATTGGGAAGAATACCCAAGCGATGTTCAAATACAATGACGACCGTGGAGAATTGGTGCTCATTACCCTGTGTCGGTGCAACAGATAACAAACAGGAGATTCAAAACAAGTCAATCACATAAACTGAAGCTCGAAACAACAACGTCCCCGAAGGGTGCCAATCAAAAGAACGACAAAGTACATCAAATAAAAGGAATCCCATAAAAAGTCTGTGGGTAATCCAAGTACAATAACATGAAACTAAACCCTAGGGAGCTCTAAGTCTTGCAGCCTCCAGCTAAGACGCTTGACACTCTGGAACAACTGAACGATATCCGGATGATCAGGCTCCTGGATGAGTCTTTGGATAAGGAGGTCCCTCATATCAAAGGAAGCATGTAACTCTTCAGCTCGGAGAGCTCTATCTTCTAACTGATGGTTCTGAATCATCAATTACTGACAAGAATCATAAGCCTCTTGATTCTCAACCCTAAGCTGCTTGACCAAAGCTTACAACCTCTGATAATCTTCTAAAGGCACCATTGCTGGAGGCGGAGTTGGTACAGAAAAAGGGACTAGAGCCGTTTGAACCTCCTCCTTTATCCAAGCTTCGAATTCAGGGAACATCCAATTATTGCTATTGCCTAGACATGCCGTGTCCTTTCTTTTGATCACCTTCCAAGAACCTGCAACTTTCCTGACCAACGGAAGATTGTCTTTCATTGGGAAGTAAAAAGTTTGGAATAACTCGGATTCATCGGGAATCTCTTTGAGCGCATACCCTAACTATCTTCTTAAGAAAATGGGATTTTAGTTGATACCTCCCGACACTCCTAACAAAGGCATATTAAGGTAATTCCCACAACTGGTAATAAAAATATTTCCTTTCAATCTCAAAGTAAACCACCGAATATCCCTAGCAGACAAAGTACTCAGCTTTTGGGCCCAAGTAGTATTAGGATCAGTAAAACTCTCAGTAGTAGGCAAATGTCTCATGACCCACTTGTAGAATAAGGGAGCACAACATCTAACCAGACCTCCTCGCTTCTTCTCATTCTTATAGTGCACTGAATAATACAAGTCACCTAGGAGAGTGGGCACCAGATTCTTCAACACAAATAAATGAATAGCATTTATGTCCACAAATTTGTCCATATCAGCGAACAGGATGATCCCATAAATGGATAGTGCTAAGATGGCGCAAACAGAATCCCACTGATTTGTCACTACAAGTTCTTCAGCTTTTCTAACCAGGTACTCTAGAGTGAAACCAATTACTTTTGCTTTGGTGGTAGACAGATTTGCAGATACCTCAGATGAGCTCAAATAAAGAGCTTTAGCGATGTCAGCATGGGTTGGTCTTGTCATCTCTGAGTTGAAAGGAATCTGATCCTTGATTGACACTCCCATAATCTCAGCATACTCTTCCAGCAAAGGACCCAAATGAAAGTCATGAAACGTGAAACACCTGAGCCGTGGATTGTAATACTGCAACAAAGTGTGAACGACGCTTCTCTGAGAGCTATCCAAGTTGAATACCAAGTCCAGAATATCACCATACTTTTCCTTGAAGTATCCCAAATGACCCGGGGTAATAAGAGACACCATTTGGTTAATCAGGTCCATCTTGGTATCAAAGAATTTGTAGTGCACAGTTCTCTTTCTGACGTCTTCCATTCTGAAGAAATGATATGACCAGGAACCGGGAGTAATGCAAACCCTGAGAATAAAAGAAACACAAATGATTAATGATGATATGATGCTTATGCAAGGCGAGGCATGCGATCAGTGAAGTGTCTGTGATGTGCCAAACATATAATTAGGTGTCGGTGCAAGGTCAAAATATCCACATGTCACAATAACAATCCTTCTGATTCGGGATCCATATCTTAGAACCAGAAATCCAGATCACAAAACTGAACCAAAGGCAAAGCGGATATGCTGAAGGTCTTAGGGTTCCTGCAAACCTGTAAACCCCTCCCAATCTCACGGGTGTGCTACTCGGGTCAACATCATAGACTCTCAAAGCCGAATAGAAATAATACTTTCACCATTTCCGAGAAATGGCTCATGACCAAATCAGGGAATCGGTTTGGCATTATGTACTACGCAGGGAGGCCTCAGTTGAGTCCGAAAAAACAAGCATCCCCCACAAATCTCCAGCTTCAAGCACCGAATCGAGAAACAATAGTACATTCATCCCGAAGGGTACAATACTATCGTCATAAAAACATTTTGCTTTAACTGAATTCTTATCAGAGAACCAGGCCATCCTACGCGAGTTCCCAATGGACCCTCGGATGCGAGTGGGTTTGCCAATAAATGTGGTCTGCCACTATCATCACTAGAGAGGGGTGTTCCTATTAAGGTTCTCAATGATCGGTCCCCAGCTGCACATAACTATCAAGGTCGTATCCTGAAGTGGGGCAAAACCCCCACACAAGATAGTTCCAAGACAGTCGCAACCTGGGTGTGGAACACATCGCCACTCATCATGTAACCATGCGAGTACAACATGTCCACGCTAATCCTATAGTGCACTCAAGCCGGGTATTTGGCTTATCTCACAGTAACTCCCATCCCGCAGAAAAAATGAAAACCAGCACAACCAGACAGTCCAGTATAATATGATACATGGAAAATAAATACTGAAAGCAGTAAATAAATGCGGTAAAGTAAAGCAGTAAAGCTAAACTAAAGCACACAACAACAAACAGATAAACACACAAAGAAACAAAATCAAACAGGCGCTAGGATTGACTCTACAAGGGAAACCATAGATTCTGGGTTCGATCCCCAGCAGAGTCGCCAGCGGTCGCTCCCGGGATTTTCATCCTAGTACAAACGCGAAAGTGGCGCGGAAAAGGTAGAGTCGCCAGCCAGACATTTTTATCCCGAATGAATGGGAAAGGTAATATTGCACAAACCTGAGGAAGAAGGAAAGGACAAGGTCCTGCGAACCAAAGATCTGGGTTCGAGAGTCGGTTACGACCTGGGAAGGTATTAGCACCCCAGACCGTCCACCGTACCCGACGGGATCCACGCTTGCTTGTTTGTTTCAAAGGGTGAGAAAAATAAAGCTGCTGCTGAATAAAGCTGCTACTGGAACTGGAATTGGGAAAGAAAGGAACTGGAAAAAAGAGAACAAAAAGAAAGAATGGGGAAAATGTAGGGAAAATAAAGAATGCGCTCGAACGGGCCCTACCCCGCTGCCTACGTACCTCATCGGGATAATGAGGATCAGAGTCGACGTAGTTCGCCTAACTAAGGCGGGAACTATTTTTTTGTGTTTTTTATGGCTTGAACTGCGTATGTCTATGCTCAGGTGTTGCAGGCTCGTCTGGTACAAGTGCGTTTACCGTCTTGCATGCGAGACAAGTCGTCGCGAGTTCGCGTTGAGAGTGAATGAGATGAGAAAAGAAGTTCCCGCAGGAAAGTCGCTTATTGTTTGTTTTTGTTTTTTATGAGAAATGTTTTGAATTTGTTTGTGAACATTCTCATACTAAGACCTATCCATCGTGGTAAATACTTACACCTCGCCCCGAAACAGGACGCGTATAAGCACTCCGCAACAAAGTCTCGTGCCGTATAAGAATGTTCTACCTTTATTAGGTACTTTATTGCTTTTCTTTATGAGGAGAGAAAGAATGACTCAAGTCGAAAAAAGGACAAAAAAAACTAAGGGGGACTAAGACACACCCTAAGTTAGTTATTATATGATGGTCCTAATGGTATGTGAGGTTTTTTAATCCTAAAGAGAAAAAGGAGAAGAAAGAAGCAAAAAGGATGCAACTTACTACCTAATGAAGGTAAGTTGATCCTAACAATGGGGAATCCTACCAAACACAAATATGGAAGGAAAAGATGAATTAAAATGCATAAAAAAATGCATAAAAAATAAGGGATAAGGTAAAGTAAACTTACCTCAATCTTCCCCTCTACAAAACAAATGTTAATGTGAATTTTATTTAAAAGAATAAGCAAACACACCCTAATTAAATCCTAAAGACTCTAGGACTCCATCTAAATCCTATCTTAATTCTAAAGGAACTAAAAATGCTAAGACAAAAAAACAGCACCTATTACAGCCCCTAATACACAAACAGCTATGAAAATAAAGCCTAACACCAACCAGCTTTTTACAGCCAGCATGCAGCATGCAAAAAGTAGGTGTAAAAAGTCAAATACAACATGTGCACATAACAAACATCATAAATTTTACAGCACCTATATGTAAGAACAACTATGAAATGCAAAATCGAGAATTGATTATTTTCATTTTTTTAATGCAAAAACTCAAAGCAAAATGCACCAAATTGATCATGAATACACTTGAACTTAAATCAACATATACAAATGCAAGCACATGAACATTATTGAAAGATTATGCAAGATTGCATCACATGGATTATGCAACAAGTAATGCACAAAGTAGCACATAAACATGCATATGATCATGGCATATGGACATGATGATCATTGATTATGAACATGCAACATGATAGCTCAACAAACATATTAAATTCAATGCAAAATTCAGAATTGAATTAATGCAAATGCTATGATCAAGTATGCAACAAAATGCAACCAAAGGCACATACATATGATTATGCAACATGCAAAATGCAACATACATCAACATAATGCAATGCAAAGATGAATTGATACAATGCAAACATGTAAAAACCAGAATGCTACATGATTATTATGTGCCAAATGATGCATGAACATAGCAACAAAATGCAAGAACTCAATGTATGCACAAATGAACTCAAAAACGCATAATACGTGACATGAACGGATTCGTGTCGAAACGACTCTAAATGGGGGAACTAGATACTGGAAATGGACTCAAAAATTCCTTAAAATCACTACCTAAACATGTATGAACATTAGAAGCACTAGAAATTAGGAATGAGCAATCAAATAAGCTAAAAAGTCAAAAATCAACAGCGTTAACCGGTTAACCGTATGGGTTAACCGGTTAACGTACCTAAAACAACAGCATTTTGGCCAAAAACGCACGCGTTAACCGGTTAACCAAATGCGTTAACCGGTTAACGCTGAACAGAATTAAAAAAGCTTTTAAAATAAGTGCTTTTGGCCACAATCTTGCTTCTAACGATCCCCCACCTTCCTAGAACCAAACTAACACTAATTTCTACTTAATTTGAGCTTATTTACACATGATAGAACCTATATCTATTAACACCTTAAATCCAAATTCAACCAAAATCACAAATCACAAGCAAACATAATTGAAACGGAATTGATTTTAAACAAAGCGAAAAGCACTTAAAGAATGCCAAAAGTGGCGAGATGAAGAGTATAACTTAAAGAAGAAGTGATTAATATCATCAACCTACGAAGCGGAGAAATGCTTCGGTGATTGTTGCGAGAATCAGAGCTTTAATCGAAGAGATATCCGAAAACTGAGAAATCGCAAAATAAATGCGTTCTTCACGTTTGAACCTTCGTGTGCTTCCGATAAGCCGAAAACTTCAACAAAATCAGTAGCTTATCCTTCTTCGATCCACAAAATATGAAGGTTGGAGGCTTAAGCTTCAAGATCTTCAAGTTTCAATGTGAAACTTGAAGAGCTTATTTGAAAAGCTTTAGTGAAAGGAGGGAAAAGGAGGAAAAGTGAGAGAGAAAAAGTGATTGTCAAAGAGTGAAAAATTGGAAAATGGTGTTCAATCCTTTTGGTTTGGATGAAAGTGGTTTAAATAGAGGCTAGGCTTGGAGCTAGGTTTGGGTTTGGGGCCCAAAAATTAGGCTTGGGATCCAAAATTAGGTTTGGTAGTTAGTTAGGGTTAGGGTTGGAAAAGGGAATATTCCTTGGAATACTCTAGAAGATGGTAGAAGATGGTGGAAGCTTCCAAGGGAAATGGAGTGGAATTAGGATGGAAAAACAAGATGGAAAGAATGAAAGGAAGTGTGGAAAGAAAGTGGAAGGAAAAGTGGAGGGAAACGCAAATCCAACTACCTTTCAAATGATTTTTCTTTGATTTTTTTATGATTCCTCCATCGTTTCTTGACCAAATATGAACCATAGGATCATTGTAACCCTAATTTCATGATCTCGATCTTAAAAGTCCGGAGTCAATCCTTTTCACCTAGCTCGATTGCCTTTTCTCTGATTCCTCAATTTTCCGTCATCCGGCCAGTCGAACCTTTTCCAAAATGAATTTGTGGCCGAGATTTGAACCTTAGGCACTCGAAATCATATATAAGACAAAGGAATCCACTTTGAACCGAAGCTTCATGCAGAAGCCCCATAGAAGTGAAACCCTAATTCGCCCCTATTCATCAGGAAAATACAACACTGCTTGCCTCCTTTGATTAAACCCCATCTTTCCCCGGCTCGTGGCTTCAAGTGAAGACTTGTGAGATATTGTGAACCCTTTGCACAAGGTTGAAAAGCTTTGTGATCCTTTGATTGCCTTGGTAATGCCTTTGGTTGCTCCGATCATTGATCACATACCCATGCCTCGGCTATACTATATATGATGTAATGTTTTTGGTTATTTTATGAATTTATGTATGCAATATGCTATGCAAAATGTTGAGGAAATAAGAGGGGAAATTTTGAGGTATTACAAAGATATACAAAGGATCGGCTACAAAGAGTTTAAAAGAAAAAATAATCTGAAAGAGGGGATGAATAGTTTATCAGAGGAAATCAGTACAGGGCTCTGAATCTCACCCTTCAATTCGCTGAAAAAATCCTCTTCAACCTTCGATCTTCAGGGAATCCATTCCTCAATCTTCTTCAAACCTTAAAGAACCATATTCAATCATTCACCAAGAACTCAACACCTTAAATCTTCAACAAAAATTCATCATTTTTTAGCATCATTTCTGAATTCTCTTCATCAACCTTCAAACCCTCTGCAAAACCATGACAGAAAACAAAAAAAACAACTCAGTTTGAGAAGTGTAGACTCCAACGAAAATTCGGTTACAAAATTATAAAAATGAGTGCACAGAATAATGAGAGAAGGGAGTTCACAAATCCAATTCAATTGCATAATCTAACCATCTCTAACAAACTAAAAAAACTCATTACCGATTACCTGTGAAATCTTGAAACCGCCCCTCCGAGCTGCTATAAATCAGAAGTTCATCTTCTTATGGTGCTCTCTCAAACAAATTTCGATTTTGGATGAAGTTTTCATTCTCCTTCCTCAATCTCCTCTCCGTATTCCAATACTTCTCATCTTCGATTTCGTTTTCTTCTTCGCCATCCTCAACCTTCATCTGCATCAATACACAGTCTCTCTCTCAATCTGCAGAATCATCACTGCAATCTCTTTCACTTCAGCATCTTCATCACCATCGAATCACCTCTGAATCTTCATCCATCATCGATCTTCATCTCTCTCAAACTTCTGCATTCTTGATTGAATTTTCGTCTCTTCATCAAACAATCGTAACAACCTTTTGCTTCTTCCATCACCTCCATCATCGTTGTCAACCTGCAACTCATCAATCACAACAATAATAAACATTGAGCCATCAGAATCCATTTACAGAAACAGAACGGAAAAGAAGAAAGGAGACGGATTCGCATCAACAATAATCATCGCTCAATCATAACAAACTCAGATTTGAGTAAATAGTGGAAGAAAAAGAACGGGGCAAGGGCGAGCTTACCTGAAGCACTTCATATCATCAACATCACTCTATCCAACGGAACTCTCAAGTGCTCCTAATCTTCCTTGAAGCTTCTCCGTTTCCAGGTACGCATCTGAACGCTTTTTTGGACATAGCTCCTCGTCGTGTGTTGATGATTTGTGATTCTTGATCTCGATTACGTTGATTTCTCATTTAGTGTGGTTCCTTCTAAGATAAGTTTCAGATTAGAGGTGAGTGAAAGAAGTTTTGGTTTGCGACTTCTCCGTTGATTACTCACGGCGGCGCTAGGGTTGATAGTGTGAGGGAAAGCCTCCGAGGAAGGGATGAAGAACACCTAGGTTTTTTTTCCGAGATGAACAGGTATGTGAAGGAGAAGAATAGGCGTCGGGGAAAGAGATAGAGATCAGGTTATAGGTTAGGGAGGAACCTAAGGATGTGTTTGATGTTGTTGTCTACGGTGGTTAACGAAGGCGGGGTAGGGCTACTCGAAGAAGAAGATGAAGGCGCCGCGGGAGTTAAAGGAAACTTAGGGTTTCTTTTGTTTTCTTGTTATTCTAGTCTTTATTATTTGATATTTTAACTGTATGATTTATTGTAAATCAAATATATAATTAAAAGATGATTGGAAATAAGTTATAAACTCCATCATTATGTCCATTAATCATGTTTTCTGATTTCCAAAGGATAAGATAGGATTAGGTTGATTCTTTGAATTCTAGCCATACCGGCGGTGACACGTGTCACCGTCCGGTAGGCTCTTCCATGGATGATCGGGTGCGTGTCATCCACCATAGTCATTGTGTTCTTGCACTCAAGGTCCACTGGATGAGAATACTAGGGAAGTCCACAGATCAAACACTCCTTGTTCAGTCAAATATTTGACTGTAAACCATACAATGCACCCTCAGGCCTTGGTGCATATGGGCCTAGGTCGTCTTGCTATCAACACCTCCCTATGCAAGCCCAGTAGAATTTTAACTAATAATTACTTCTATTCTCACCCCCTCCTATTTCTAATCTTTTTAATTTTCTGTTTTATTACCTTTTCAATTTTAATCCATAAAAATATAAAAAAACTCATAAGAAAATTCCCCAAAAATTACAGTAGGATCCTAATTCACTTCAAAACTTTTCTACATTTTTACTTTCTGATTTTTTCCATTTTTCAATTTAATTTCGATTTTCCATTTAATTAGTGTTATATTAATTTTCTTCATGAACACTTTATTTTGCACATTTTATTTCTCCCACTTCCTGTAATATTTTTGGCCCATTATTTTTGCTATGATTATAGGACTAATGATAGAACCTGGAATAATTTTTGGTCTATTTTTTAGGCCATTTTATCCACTGTTTTGGTAGCTTAGTTTGTGCAAAATTGTGAATAGTTCTTAGGTGGAGTTAAGTGACTATTTGATATAGTTAGGCTATGAATTTTTAGGAGATTTTTTAACAAAATATTATAGTCAGGTTAGGGACCCTAGGAAATTAATTTCATATTTTTTCCAGGACTTTTACTATTTTTTAGTGCATTGGTTTTAGTCCATTTTTACATTGTAAATCCACCTAGTTTAGCTTATGATTTTATGGTTCATTAAGACCTAGACTAATTAGGGTTGATCTTGGAATATTAGGATGACTTAATATATCTTAGCTAATGATTTTAGAATGTTGATATTAAGTAAGTCCCTTTAGTTTTAGGACTTAGGCATAGAGATCGTGCACGTTGTGCTTACATGAGGTGTTTAGATTTATTTTAGTTTTATGCTTTAACATGCATTTTGAACTAATGTTTCTTCTTCCTATTTTCATGCTTTTTCCTTAATATTTGTGTTTCCACTTGTATAGGCTTTCCCCATTTCTTAGAACCAACTTAACTTCCTTAGGAAGTAAGTTGATTTCTAATTCTTCTTTCTTATTCTCTTTTCTTCCTTAGGAATAGAAAAAACCTCACGAACCATTATGATCCTTTTTGAATATAACTAAATTAGGGTTGAGTCTTAGTCCCCTTAGTTTTCCTTTTTTTCCATTTTGAGTCTTTCTTTATCATCTCATAAAGAAAAATAATAAAATACTTAATAAAGGTTGAATGTTATCATACGACATGAGACTTTGTTGCGGAGTACTTATGCACGTCCCGTTTCGGGGCGAGGTGTAGGTTATCTACCATGATGGATAAGTCTTAGTATGAGAATGTTCACAAACAATAAACTCAAAATACTTCTTCTAAAAGACAATAAACCAAGACAACACGTCTTCTCTTCTCATCTCATACTCTTTGCGGGCGAATGCGACTTGCCTCGACAGTTCAAACAACGATACGATAAGCACCCTCAAGTCAGAGCTGGTAACACCTGAGCTAGAGCTATGGAAACGTCATCTTAAAAAACTTAAGCAAATATCCGCCTTAGTTAGGCGAACTACGTCGACTCTGATCCTCATTACTCCGATGAGGTACGTAGGCAATGGGGTAGGGGCCGTTCGAGCACATTCTTTATTTTCCCTACATTTTCCCCCTTTTTCCATTTTCTTTTACAATTCCATTTCTCATCTCATTTCTCGTTCCAGTTAGCAATTCTTGTCATTCAACAACATTTTATTTCTCACCCTTTGAAAACAAACAAGCAAGCGTGGATCCCGTCGGGTACGGCAGACGATCTGGGTGCTAATACCTTCCCAGGTCGTAACCGACTCCCGAACCCAGATCTTTGGTTCGCAAGGCCTCGTCCTTTTCCTTTTTCCTTAGGTTTGTGCAACATTACCTTTCCCATTCCTTTGGGATAAAAATGTCTGGCTGGAAACTCTACCTTTTCCGCGCCACTTTCACGTTTGTACTAGGATGAAAATCCCGGGAACGTCAGCTGGAGACTCTGTTGGGGATCGAACCCAGAATCTCTGGTTTCCCTTGTAGAGTCAATCCTAGCGCTTGTTTCTTTTATTTCTTTGGATTTTTATTTGTTTGTTGTGTGCTTTAGTTTAGCTTTACTATTTTCATTTACAGTTTTACTTTACAACATTTATTTACTGCTTTCAGTATTTATTTTCCATGCATCATATTATAATGGACTGTCTGGCTGTGCTGGTTTTCATTTTTTCCTGTGGGATGGGAGTTACTGTGAGATAAGCCAAACACCCGACTTGAGTATACACCTAGGACTAGCGTGGTTTTGTATTGCTCCGCATGCTATTTCAGTATGATGCTGTGATATGAAACCACCCAGATTGCGACCGTCTTGGGAATATTCTGTATGGGGATTTCCTCCATTTCGGGATAGGACCTCGATAGTTATGTGCATCTGGGGACCGATCATTGAGGACCTTAGTGGAAACATCCCTCTCCAGTGATGACAGTGGCAAACCACATTTGTTGGCAAACCCACTCGCATCCGAGGGCCCACTAGGAACTCGCATAGGATGGCCTGGTTCTCTTATAAGAATCCAGTTAAAGAAAAACTGTTCGTATGACGATAGCATTGTATCCCAAGGGCTGAATGTGCTATTGTTTCTCGATTCAGTGCTTGAAGCTGGGGACCTATGAGGGATGCTTGTTTTCCCGGACTCAGCGGAGGCCTCCTGGTTAATACATAATGCCAAACCGATTCCCTGATTTGGTCATGAGCCATTTCTCGGAAATGGTGAATGTATTATTGCTCTTCAGCTTTGAGAGTCTGTGATGTTGACCCGGAGTAGCACACCCGTGAGATTGGGAGGGGTTTACAGGTTTACCGGAACCCTAAAACTTCCAACATACCCGCTTTGTCAGTACAATTCAGCAGTTGTGATTTGGTTCTATGGTTCTTTGGTTCTGAGATCCGGGGTTTCTATTCAAAGAGATCGTTATTGTGATTGTCATTGTGACTCTGTTATTGCGAATGTTATTATGACACTCCACAGACACTCGAATCAATGCTCAATGGTCGACCAGACACATATCATTGATCACCTGCCATGCATTCATAAGCATCATTCATAAAATTGCATTCTAACTCGCATTTCTATTCATTTGCAGGGACCCTATCTCTATACCTTGATTCTGTGGCCAAACTTACTTATTACAGATATGAAGCCTGTCCAGAAGAACAATGTCTCTTATCATTTCTCAGATCCGAAGATTGACGTGCTACATGGTATGATTTCCTTGATCACTCCAAATCGAGTGGGAAAATTCAGAAAAGAGTATGGTGGTATTTTGAAGATGGTTCACAGGCTTTTTGATTCAGATCGAAGCGCTATCCATACTTTACTTCAGTTTTATGATCCTCCTTTGAGATGCTTTACATTTCCAGACTACCAGTTGGGGCCGACATTGGAAGAATTCTCTCTTATTCTAGGAACACCTGTCAAGGATCAGATTCCTTTCTACTCTGCCATGGTAGAACCAGATGAACTCGAGATCTCCAAAGCTCTTTATTTGAGCCGGGCTGTAGTGCAAAAGAGACTTTCCACAAAGGGAAAGTTAACTGGGTTTCACTTGAATTTTCTAGCGACCACGGCTGAAGAGTATGCAACTTATAACAAGTGGGAGACCGTTTATGCCGTCATTGCCTTGAGTGTTTATGGTATCATCCTATTTCCTAATGAAGAGAAATTTGTGGACATCAAAGCTATCCGGGTTTTCATGTAGCAGAATCTTGTACCTACATTGTTGGGTGATTTTTATCACTCGGCCCACTACAAAAACGAGAAGAAACGAGGGGGCTTAGTACGATGTTGTTCTCAGTTGGTGCACGATTGCTTTATGAGACGGTTTCCTACTACTGGTGCTTTTGTGACTATCTCATCTTCTTTGAATTGGGATAAGAGATTGATGGGGTTGAGAGCCAAAGATATAGTATGGATAAATCGCAGTTTGTTGAAGAAAGACTTCATTTACAGTTGCAGAAGCTATCCCAATGTGCCTCTCATCAGAGTAAGGGGATGCATCAACTACAATCCGGCTCTCCTTAAAAGGAAATTGGGATACACGCTAGAATACCCACCAATGGAGAGGGAAGTCAATGAATTCTTTTACTTTCTGGTGGAAAACAACACACTACTGGTAGAACAAGCTGTTGTTGCTTGGAGAAATATTCAGAAGCGAGGATTTGGTATTCTGGGCTGAAGTAACAACCTGTCGTTTCCTCAGTATGATGAATGGTTAAAGCGCAGGGTCGAGATCACTCTTCTTCCTTTTTCTCTAGAAGAACCATGGGATCCTGTGGTGGATGAACCAAGGACATCTGTCAACATCGAAGAGTTAGATAAGATGAAAGCATAAAGAGACGAGTTGCTAAAACAGAATGCCCAACTAAGTCGGGATCTTGCCAGGGCTGAGCATGCCAAGCTTAGGATTGAGTGGAAAGCCAAGGAAGATGCTGAGAAGTATGCCGCTGCAGAAAAAAGGTTTGACGTCGATTCAGCTCAGTTCGCCAGGTTTGAAGTTGCTAACCGGAACTCTTCTAAGGAGCACATTAACACAAGGAGGTTACTTAATGAAAGGACTCGAATGCTGGAAGACATGAAGACAAGGCATGCTGCCTATAGGGTCAGAAGAGAAGATCAAGATAAATTGCAAGCTGAAGACGTTGCTAATAAGTTGAGAAAGAAAGACGAAGAAGTGGCTGATATGTTGAAAGAGAAAGATGCAGAACTTGCTAAAGCACTAAAAGATGTTGACTACTACAAGCATAAGATGGTTTGCTTTCAGAAGAAACTGAAGAGGTTTGAAAATGAACCAATACCACTGAATGCATTGGTTGTAATACCAGAGCATGAGTCAGATGTCGGTCTGGGCGATCAGAGGGAAGTCTGAAGATTGTAGTTTCCTTTAGTAGCTGTAAGACTATCACCAGGTTTGTTGATGAAGTGTTTTTGATTGATTGTATTTCAATTATGTTTTCTGCTTCATGTACTCCAACAATGTTAGCCCATGATTGGTGCTTTATTAATGCAATGGGGTATCTCATCTATCAATCTGGATTAATTCAGCTTTACGGTCTCAACTATGTATCTTACACATCTGCAACACTCACACACCGACTCTTATGTTCTCAGCTCTGTATGGCACGTCTGTTGCACCCACGCACCATGTATCATCAACACTGTTTATTTGTTTTGCAGCTAAGTCAGAGCGCTGTTATCTATTTCAACTTCACAAAGTCGGAATCAAGGGAGGGTTTGCCTTAAGAATGAATAGACATGCCATAAGCATTCATTTCATGCATATATTTTCTTGTGTTTTTGCAGGTTGTCAGAAGTTTCTAACTTATTCAATTGCAGGCAATAAGCTGGTCAATGCGTTCATCGATATCCGACTAAAAGAAACCAGGTAAGGATGGCTGAACGAATTCAGACCGATCTCAATGAGCTCCGACAGAGGATGGATCAGTTCATGGAAATGATGACTGGCATGGCCCAGAACCAGGAGCGTCTTAGGCTGATGGTTGAGCAACCCCATGGGAATGCTAATACGGGAATACCGACTGAGAATGTGGATCCTAACACTACCCGTAACAGAGAACCTAATCCAAATAGGACTGCAACACGTAATGCGAGTTTAGAAGACACTCAAGAGGACCAGTTCACTCTACTGGATGCTGATATGGGTAATATGAATGAGATCAACGACCACATGTATGAAGAGCTGGCAGAGAAGATTAAGGCCATGGAATGTCAGAATTCCATGGGCATCGGTATAACCAGTCTCAGGTTAGTACCAGGAGTCAGAATCCCTCCTAAGTTCAAGACGCCATCATTTGACAAGTACAACGGCAGCACATTCCCTAGGACTCACATTCATGCATACTTTGGAAGAATCTCGGCTCACATTGATGACGAGAAACTTTGGATAAATTTCTTCCAAGATAGTTTATCTAGAGCTTCGTTGAGCTGGTACATGAAGCTGAGCAAGGTCTCTATTCGAAGCTGGAAAGATTTAGCTGAAGCTTTTCTCAAGCAGTATCAATATAACATTGATATGGCTCCGAACCGCACTCAGTTGCAGAACTTGTCTCAAGGACCTAAGAAAATTCTTAAGCAGTATGCCTAGAGGTGGCGTGAGCTGGCCGCACAGGTTCAACCTCCATTGCTTGATCGGGAAATGGCCGACATGTTTATGGGCACCTTGCAAGGTGTTTACTTGGATTGTCTGGCCGCCTGCCCGTCCATTGGTTTTTCTAATATTGTCATCGCTGGAGAGAGGATAAAAAACGTTCTGAAATTGGGAAAGATTCAGGATGCAAGCAGTGCTAGTTCTTCTGGTATGAAAAATCCTTTTGGCAATGGCCAAAGAAGAAGAGAAGGCGAGACAAATGATGTGTATAGAGGCCGAGACAGAGGTCATTCTCAAGGTTACTACCAAGCAGTTACAGTGACTATTACTCCACAGGTTCAACAACGACCACAGGGTCAGCAACAACAGGCACAAAGACCGTTTCAGCAAAGAGCGAGAGCGAGGGACCGTAGGATTGATCCTGTCCCATGTCCATATGTTGTATTACTTCCAGAGCTGCTAAAGTTGAACATGGTCGAGCTTCGTACCATGAGACCTCCTCCTCCTGACAATCTACCTCTGAATTTCGACGCTAACGCCAGGTGTGAATTCCATTCGGGTGCCCAGGGGCACAATATTGAGAATGTTGGGCTTTTTAGAACAAGGTACAAGACCTAGTTGACTCCAAGGAGATCAATTTCGCTCCTCACCCAAATGTACTCCAGAATCCAATGCCTAGTCACGGTGGAACCGGTGTCACGGTTGTTCTACCAGATGGTCCACGTTAAGCTGAATTCTTCGAGTTAATCACCCAGGACGCCAGGGTATTCATGAAGCAAATAAAGCCAGAAGTATTCAAATGCTCTCAGTGATGGCATGCGCGTGTTTGTCTTTCTTCATTGTTCATTTTCATCCCTATTGAGGGGAACTACGTCACTCTGATTCTTCATTGGTCACTGGTCAATGGAGATACGTAGGCAGAAGATCGCCAGGTCTTTCCGAGCAATCTTATGGGGCAACTTTATTTCCAAACTTTACTCTTTCCTTCAGACGTCTCGTGTCAGAGTCAGAATAACTAAAAAAAAGAGGTATGATTGCCATGGTTGGGTATACGGCTGCAACTTGAAGATTACATGTCTGTGAGAAGGCTATTGATCACTAAAAGTATCCAAGACTGATAAGTCCAGACGGAGCCAAGCCTCCTCAACAACAACAATATTCAGCTTCTTTACTGCATTTTCATTTGTAGTTTCTATTATTTGCAAAAAATTTGTATACATGTATGAAGTTGTTTACTTTTGAATGATAATCATAATAAAACTCACGTGTTTTCTTGAAGTACTTTATTTGTATTCATTTTAATTTTGTATGTGTACATCGCAAAACCAACTGTCGTGCTTAAATTCTATGAGGGAGAATGACGAAACAAAAACACAAGAATCTTTAATCGTGTGCTCTTGAATAAGACCCTGTTGACGATGTACAAGCTTTGTTTCAAATCCTTAAACACTGGAGATATAAGGGAGATAGACCCTCGCTAACCCCTTTGAGCCTTGAAGTGGGAGTTTCTTTCGCATGAAAAAACCCTTACGTTTAACCCAGGGGCAGGGTAGATGACAGCTAGTCAGACCAAGCATTCAGGTTTTCATAAAGGTGTCTATTTGAGGATCCATTACATTCCACTATGCTAATCAAGAAGTTCAAATACCAGAAACCACAATGGTTATCCAAATCAAGAGGTTCAAAGATCGGAAGCCGCAATGGTTATCATTCGTCGACCAAAGAATGAGGCAGTCACAATCCTCGTGAAGCAATCAAGACAAATAGTGTCACACGATTTGTTCAAAAAAAAAAGAAGAAAATAAAAAATAAATAAAGAAATAAAAATCCTGCTAATGTCGTGTGGCACAGACACAAAAGAGAAAGGGGTGAATGACTCCAAACAATCACCTGATTGGTGCTTGAACCGGTAGTAGCAATGGTTCCTCAACCAACACAAAACCCTTATGAAAGTTGAACGCTTGTGAAAATTAGCTGAACATAGGAATGAAGGACATCACGAAGAGGGGTGGGCATAAATAAACTTCGATCCTATATCCTTTGTTTCCATAACCGTGAACCAGGCCACGATATAACATGTCGCTCCCCTAAAAAGACACTGAGGTCCCAAGGTGCAGACGCGAACGGTCGACGAAAGAGAAAGAATGAATTGAATAGAGTCACCAGCTAGGCATTTTTATCCCGAAGGAAATGTAATGTTGCTTAAACGTGGAAAGAGATGGATAAGACGGTTGCGAACCAGAGAAACTGAGAAAGGGGGTTGGTTACGACCTAGGAAGGTATTAGCACCCAGATCGTCTGTCGTACTCGACGGGATCCACGCTTACAATATTGTGCTTAAAAGGGGTAAGTGTATGTGCTATCTGTGTGCAAAAAGCTAAGGAAAGAAAGTACAGGTGTCAGTGCAAAAAGGTGAATTGCTCAGGAACTGAGGCTTTAGAAAAAGGAATGCTGAAAGAGGGGGAAGACAAAGAGACTTTTGTTCGATAACCGTTAAGTTATTCATATGTACCCTCTCGTGCAATGAGGAAGTCAGAAGAGACTGAAACATAAATTGACTATGAACTGCCTGCTTATCTAAGCTCAAGTGTATGGCTCGTCTGGATTGAGTCCTAACTGTCTTGCATTAGACGGAAGAAGCAAGTTCTCGTTTGTGAATGAGTGTGATGAGAAAAGAATCCCGAAGGAGACGATTATTGTTTGTTTTTGTGTTTTCAGTTTTTTATTGCTTTTGGTGTTTTGCATAGGATTATGAGCTTAAGCCTAAATCAAAGGCTTGTAAACTCATTATATCCTCCATGATTAGGGATAATGAGCCTACTTAAGTATGAGATAAGCATCTCAACTTAATTACCACGATGATGTGGGATTAAGATCATTAACCTACTTGTGATTAATTAGATTTTTTTGGGTTTTTGTTAAGTGTTAAGTAATGAGTTTAATCTCTAATCACAGATTAGTGAACTCATTACACCATCCTAATAGAGGGATAATAGATGAGAAAACTTAAGCTGAGGAAGATACCTCAACTTAATCCATGGTTAGGGATTAAATTCATTATATAACAAGCCTTTATTAAGTGGATTTTAATTAAAGGATGAGATTAAGAAGTAAATTTTATGGTTTGTAAGACAACTTGAGGGGGACTTGTCTATTAAACACTAGGGTTAGTCCCTCTTAACCATAAGGAAGAGATAGAACCCTAATGTAAGGCCCAAGTTACAAGATAAAGTCTTAGTGATTATTAATGTGTTTTGATTAAGAGATGTAAAAAAATTAAAGGTTTAACACTAAGGATTAAAGTTATACACTCCATCCTAAGATAAGGATGCATGCATAACCCTAATTCCAAAGTCCTAAAGCTTTAAGAGTTTAGCCTCTGATTAAGAGATAAGAAGAGAGACTCAAGGAAACTCAAAGGTAAAAATCTAGGGGTAACTATACACAACCCTAAAAGTTATCATGCTTGGGCATCCTAAGGTTTGTGAGGCTTAAGAGGAAAGATCTTCAAGGCCACCAATGGAAGAAGCAGATGAAAAGGGTAGGAGAAAGAAGAACAAGTTACTTACTTCCTAAAGAAGATTATTAACTTGAAAGAAAGAAAGTGGAAAAAGGGGGGGGGAGCACAAGCGAAACAAATTCACTTCAAAGACAAGTAAGAATGCATATGAAAAGGAAAGAAGAAGTGAGAGGTGAAGGCAAATCCACCTCCCAGATAACTTACCCAAAAGTTCCTGAAATGTTAGTATGGATGCATAAGACATAAGGCAAAAGGAAATGAGATGAAATGAGATGAAAAGACCAAAGTCAGAAGTGAAAATGCAATGTAAATGGCATATGAGATGATGCAAAGTCATACAAGATGCATATGAATGATCATACAAAGATGAGATGCAATGGAAGCATGTTTAGAAGCATGAAAACACATGAATGTTCATGAAGTGTAATGGATGCAAAGCATAGCAAATGAATGATGAAATGATCAAGCAATGTTCAAGTATGTATTAAGATGTCTAAGATGTCATACAAATGCTTGAAATGGCATGGCAAGTTCATATGATGATGATATGCAAAGGAGAATGCAAATGAAGATGCAAAATTAGGGTTTTAAGACAACATGAGATGCATATGACCAAAACAGAAGCATACTTCATGATAAAAAATTGAAATCAAGCACAAACAAACCCTAATCCCATATAAGATCACAACCCAAAGAGAAAAGTCAGAAGCTTAACCTAGTGAAAGTTATGAAATTCCTAAGTTTGCTAGGGTTTTTGGGTGCTTCTAAAGGGAAAATGCAAGATAAAATCATGATAAAAATAACCTAGAAACTATATGCAATATGTTAAACAATGCAAAAAGAATCAAGTTCAAACTCATCATGGTTAGGCAGAAATGAATTTTTCAAGTTAGGGTTAAAAAAATGTGAAATTTAAGAACCCTAATTCAAAGAAAATTGTGAAATTATGATCAAACCTAAAAAGAAATTTGTATGATGAGTTTGAAAATGTTTCTAAATGTATTGGAATGGTTCATGAATTTTTTGGTGATTTTTAGAAACCTAAATGCATTTTAAATTAATTAAAAATAACATTGAAATATTTTAAAAATACTTTTTTAATGCAAAAAATAAAATAAAAAATGTTTTTAGGTTAAGAAAAATATTTAAAACAGAAATGCAAGAAATCATATTTTTTTGATGTTTTTAACTATTTTAAATAAAATGCACAAAGGAAATGAAAAGAAAATGAATTAAAAATGGATTTAATGGAAAGTCAGAGGATCCAAGGGCTCAGATTTGAACTTGAGGGATTGGTGTTGACTGAGCGCACATTTCAAGGGCTGGGATCAAACCTGGCTAATTAATTATACTTATTTTAATTAATCAGAAATTAACCTTAATGAACTAATCTGGGCCGTTCCTTCGCTAAGCTAATTACGCATCCAATGGCTCTCATTCAATATGGGCACTAAACCCTAATTAGGGATAATTACTTTCAGGTGACCGGAGACAAGCTCCGGTCATCTTCTCCGGTGAACCAAAAACCCTAAATCCTTCTACAGGCTACCCTACCCCAAATTAACTGCCCAAAAATTATCCCCATACTTCTAGCAACTCAAATCAAGCATCAAACAACATTTATCCTTCATGAACAAGCTGAATCGAATCAAAACATAAATACGGGCAAAGTTTCAGAAGTTCATGAAAATGAGCTCCTTTGTTCCTTCTGAAGCTATTGGGATGCTTAGAATTCTTTGAAAGGGGCTATTTTGAGTGGCTCGATTCTGATATGGCAGAAATGGAAGCTTTGGTTTATGAGGTTTCATGCCATGGTAATGGTTGCTTCGTGTTCTATGGATGATTTCTGAATGAATGGTGAAAGAATTTTTGAGGTTTGATGGATTGTTTGAGAGAATCAAAGAAGAAAAGTTTTTGGCAAATTTTGTGAAATCTGATGTTGTGTATTTTCTGAGCTCATGGCATGCTTGGTTTATGATCTTGAGCCAATCCCTAAACTATTGGAATGAGTCAGAAGATTAGATATGCACTGTGGGAATGGTATGGCTCCATTGGCCAAAAAGTCAATATTGATGTACTTGAGGTATGGGCCATGGCAGAGCTGGTTTTTGTGCTTGAACTGCTTCAGCTAGCTTCAAGGAGAGCCATAGGATCATTGTTATGCAACTGGATGGCTTGGATCAAGAGTTTACAAGGTTTATGCATTTTGGTCATTTTGGGATTTCATGAGAATCAAGCCACCAAAACCCTAGGTTCAAAGGCCAATTCTGATCTTTTGAAGTTGCTTTAACATGTTATGGTGCATAGAAGTTGATTAGAGGTCATGAAATTGCTTGGCAAGTGAAATTACAAAATCCCCTCTTTGGCATGAACTTGAAAATTATAGGATTTTTGCCAACTTTGAAAGGCCATATATTGAGTTTTAGGATGAATCAAGACATGTTCTTGTACTTTTTGAAAATGGGAAGACATAATCTACAACTTTCATGCCCACGAATTTTTCATTTGAAGCATTTTTGGTCATGAAAGAATAAGTTGAATATCTTTCCCAAAATGGAAAGTTTGCATTTGGCTTGAAATCCTTCAATCTTGTGAACTTATAACCACTTCTAAGATCAAATAAAGATCATAGAGACTCAAAATGATGATGATGACCCTTTGGTGCCCTTGAGGGAGGCCTTAGATGCCCTGATTTTGACTTTACTTGCTCAAGAAGTTACCCAATGATCAGATGACTTCCATAGTGAATTTCTTCATCAAATTTGGTACACATGATCCTTATAACATATTAAGACCATTAGAAACAAGAATAACAAAAAAATTGGGATTAAGGCCTCTGAAACCAAAACCCTAATTTTAGGTCATCTATGTAGGAAATCTTCAGTCTGCCTCTATGCCTTTGCCATACTTTGTGATCCCTTGACTTTTGTGAACTTTGGGGAGCATATTATGATCATGAAACACACATGGACCCTCTTGGCATGCTTCAAGACCTTTGGGATGGCTCAAATCACTTCTTGGATTGCCCAGATCACAAACCCTAGATGTAGATGAAATGGAACTATGCAGATGCAACAAATATGCAATATGAGATGGTATGCTTATGCAAAAATGAAAGATCACAAGTCATGGTGTGAGAAAAAGTGAGGGAAACTTTAGGGTGTTTACAGCTGCCCCTATTCAAGCATGAGTTAGCTGTGCAGGATGTAAGCACCTGGCTTAACAGACAAACAAGATAACTTGTGGTTGAATACCAAAGACAGTCCGAAATTTGCACTCACTGGGGAGAAGAAGAAAAGGGATATAAATTGTAAAAGATAGTATAGTATGATTATCAAATGAAAACGATGGAGGACGAACATCGAGCAGAGGACGGCTGCTGGGGGGTAAAACGGTAAGCGGAGCAATGACGGGGACGACCATCATGTTGGAAAATAAAGAAACCGCGACGGGGACGGCCATCAGGTAAGGAATATTCTCTGAGGATTGAGAAAAGCATAGATGGGGACGACCATCAGGCTTGGAAAGTAAAGTAAACAACGATGGGGACGGCCATCGGATAAATATGATGAAGGACGATCATCAGGAAAAGGAAAAGGGACCATGACGGGGCAACCATCGGGTTAAAGAATAAGTGAAATATTTGATGAGAGAAGGTTATCAAAGGTGAAGGACGATCACCTAGCAGGGGACAGCTGCTCTTTATCTCGACATAGGATGAATGTTGGATAGAAAAGGTCAATGATGAGGACGGCCATCAGATAAGCATGATGAAGGATGATCATTAAGAGGTGAAGGACGATCACCTAGCAGGGTACAAATGCTCTTGGGGGTTATCGCGACATAGGACGAATGCCGGATAAAAGGATCCATGATGGGGACGGCCATCGGATAAATGATGAGGGACGATCATCATAAGGTGAAGGACGATCACCTAGCAGGGGACGACTGCTAAAAAGATATCGCGACATAGGACGAATGCCGGATAGACGGTTCCAACAATGGGGGATTCCACTGGGAAAGGATGAGGGACAGTCATCCAAAGGTGAAGGACGATCACCTGGAAGGGGACGGCTGCCGAAAGTATCACGACATAGGACGAATGCCGGATAGGAGAAAGTTGTTTCGTTGGCGACTTACTAGGGAAAGGTAAACACGGACGAGTTCTTACGTCTTGAAGTAAACGGTATAAGTGTCTGACAGTGTGTATAGACTAAAAATGCGGACGAGCATCTTTAGGACCACGATACAGACGAGTATCGGTAGAAACAAACGCTGACACATGTTTAAAAGTGATGATACGGACGAATATCAATCGGTTGAACAAAGAACACGGACGAGTGTTGAATTTGCTGAGGGGTGATATATACAAGATACAGACGAGTATCAAAGACTTATGTATAAGTATGTATAAGTATGATCTGCTGGTGAAGTATGACACAGACGAGTGCCAAAAAGAATACGTACAAGTTATGAACAAATATCTATATTGAGAATGCATAAGGTATTCTGGTGACCTTACTGGGGGGAAAGATGACACGGACGAGTGTCGAGAAGGAACATGTATAAATATAAGCATGCATCTGTATTTGAGAATGCAAATGGGATGCTTTGGCTTTTATCTGCAGGGGATATGAGTTTTGTATATTGCTGGCGAAGTGATAATGGTATTTGCAGGTGATTGGCTCGAACCTGACTCATGATCATGCAAATGTTTGATTTTTGCCGTAATGCTTTGTATTAGACGGAATGCTATGCTTATTTTGGTGAAAAATGATGCGAATGCTATGATTATGTAAATGAGAAACCCGTTCCGAAATCCGGATCTTGCGGGGATAAAGATCTCTGGTTGATCTGTCTGGAGGGAGAACTCAGCTGGGGAAAGAGATCATTGGCTGATCTATCCGTAGGAAAAAACTCTGCTGGGGACGAGGAAGTTTCAGCAACTCCGCTGGGGAAGTAATTTATGTATTGCTCTACTAGGGAGAGAATGGCAACTCTGTGGGGAGACAATTCCATCGACTCTGCTGAGGATGAGCAAATTCTGGCACTTCTGATGGGGAATAGAAAGTTCTTTGACCACTTTGCAATGGAAAAGCCGTCAGGAACTGCTCGGGAGGTCCTGCTTGGGGAGGAGATAACTTCTGGGAAGTGATACGCTAGGGATTGATGAATTCCTCAAGGGATCCTCTGGGGGGATAAAGACTTTGTGAGGAAATACTTCTGGTCAAGGAGTCTTGCTGATGATGCGATTGCTGACTTGGCTGGGGATATTATGCCTGATATGCCCCATGCTGTGAAAGATTGCCTGCCTTGAGTACCTGCAACCTGTTAAGACAAAAGAAAACGTATAAGTGTCCCGGGGTATCCTTAACCGGATTCCGTCATAGGAATTAGATTCGTTTGAAAGCAACATATTTCCTGCAAGAATTTATTAAAATGGCTCATATGTTTTATGAAGGTGTTGTATCATGAACTTTGGACATTTTGCAAACGAAACAAAAATGTACAAAAACAAAGTGTGACTGAAAATTCTAATTTTATTAATTTGTGTGCCCTGAATAGGCAAGTACAATCAAAGAAGCGAATCCCCTAAAAGGAGGAGATTGCTGTAAATTGAGAAAACAAAAGTGTTGGCAATGTTGAAGATGACGTTCCATTGAGCTTCCTTTGCTATGACCCGTATGACCTTGACGTCCTTCTTATCTTGCTTTCTGAAGAAGGTTGACTCTGACCAATGCTTTATCCTTTCGAACCTTGCCATGTTGTGAGTGATACAGACGAATTCAGAATGCAGTTGTTCGCTTATTCCTTGATTTTGCATGGATCACCCTTTCGGGTTTTCAATCCACCGGGATGCCCATTTTTGCCTGAGCTGTCCGATGTGGCTTTTCAACTCAACGGATGTACATTTTTTTATTTTTCCCTTATTTTTGCCCGAGTCATTTATTCTGTTTTTGATTCGCCGGGATGCCCTATTTTTTCCTGGATTTACATTTTGTTTTTGTGTCCAGTGGGTCACTTTATGCGAAGTATTTTTTAACTGCATCTGAATTCACAGGAGACGGGAAGTCTTCACCATCCATAGTTGCGAGCATCAGTGCTCCACCCGAGAAGACTTTGGTTATTACGTAGGGACCTTCATAGTTCGGTGTCCACTTGCCCCTTTGGTCTGTATGAGGAGGAAGGATTCTTTTCAGAACAAGCTCTCCCACTCGGTATTCCCGAGGTCTGACTTTTTGATCGAAGGCTTTCTTCATTCGTTTTTGATATAACTCCCCGTGACAGATAGCTGCTAATCTTTTCTCTTCAATCAGATTCAATTGATTGTACCGAGACCGGACCCATTCTGCTTCATCCAGTTTCACCTCCATCATTACCCATAAGGAGGGTAGTTCAACTTCAACAAGTAAGACAACTTCCATTCCATACACAAGCTGATACGGTGTTGCCCCAGTAGATGTTCTGATAGAGGTTCGGTACCCATGTAAGGCAAATGGTAGCATCTCATGCCAGTCTTTGTAGGTGACTATCATCTTTTGCACAATATTCTTGATATTCTTGTTAGCGGCCTCAACAACGCCATTCATCTCTGGCATGTAAGGAGAAGAGTTGTGATGTTGAATTTTGAAGTCCCGACAAAGTTCTGTCATCATCTTGTTGTTCAAATTGGAACCATTATGAGTAATGATTCGCTCGGGAACTCCATATCGACATATGATGTCTCTTTTCAGAAATCTGGCTACCACTTGTCTGGTGACACTTGCATATGAAACTGCTTCAACCCATTTGGTGAAGTAATCAATGGCTACCAGGATGAATCTGTGACCATTTGAAGCAGTCAGTTCAATCTTCCCAATCATATCAATGCCCCACATGGCGAAGGGCCAAGGTGAAGACATTACATTCAAAGGATTCAGAGGCACATGCACTTTATCTGCGTAGATCTGGCATTTGTGGCATTTTCTGGAATAAGCACAAAAGTCTGCATCCATTGTGATCCAGTAATAGCCTGATCTTAATAACTTCTTGGCCATTGCATGTTCTCCGGCATGGGTATTGAAAGAACCCTCATGTACTTCGTGCATCAGTAAGTCCGCTTCCATCTTGTCAACACATCTGAGCAAGACGATGTCGAAATTTCATTTGTACAAAGAGCCATCAGTATTGAGGAAGAAACTACCAGCTAGCCTTCTTAATGTCTTCTTATCATTTGACGATGCCCCGGGTGGGTATGTCTGATCCTCCAAGAAGCTTTTGATGTCATGGTACCAAGGCTTGTTGTCAGTGGCAGTGTCCATAGTGAATACATATGTCGGTCTATCCAGTCTAGATACCAAAATCCGAGGTACATAATTAGAAGCTTGTACTTTGATCATGGATGAAATGGTAGCCAAAGCGTCTGCAAACTAATTCTCGTCTCGAGGGATGTATTCAAGCTTAACTGTTGTGAAGAAGGTCAACAATCTCCTCGTATAGTCACGGCAGGGAACCAGATGCTCCTGATGAGTGTACCATTTGTCATTGGTCTGATTGATTATTAAAGCTGAATCTCCGAATACATTCAAGGTTTTGATCCTGAGGTCAATGGCCTCCTCAAGACCCATGATACAAGCTTCATATTCTGCTTCGTTATTAGTGTAGGCAAATGTGAGCTTTGCCGAGAAAGGCATATAGACCCCTTTAGGTGTAATAAGCACATCACCAACTCCACGACCGTTGCAATTAACTGCCCTATCGAACATCATAGTCCATGATCCCTCTAGATCAGGCCCTTTACTGTGAATAGGCTCTTTAAAATCTTTTGCTTTCAAGAACATGATGTCTTCATCAGGGAATTCAAATCTCATAGGCTGGTAATCATTAATGGGTTGCTCAGCTAGATAGTCAGACAATACACTGCCTTTGATGGCCTTTTGAGAGGTGTACTGAATGTCATATTCTGTTAGAATCATTTGCCATCTTGCAACCCTTCCGGTAAGTGCTGGCATCTCAAATATGTATTTGACTAGATCCATCTTTGAGATCAACAAGGTAGTATGAGTCAACATATACTGTCTTAGTTGGCGAGCAGCCCACGCTAAAGCACAACAAGTTTTCTCGAGTAGTGAATAACGTTGTTCACAGTCAGTAAACTTTTTGCTTAGGTAGTATATTGCATACTCTTTTCTACCAGACTCGTCATGTTGGCCCAACACACACCCCATTGACTCTTCTAGTACTGTCAGGTACATGATAAGAGGTCTTCCTTTGAATAGAGGCATGAGAATTGGAGGTTCTTGCAGATATTCTTTGATCTTGTCAAAAGCTCTCTGACAATCATCGTTCCACCTGACTGTTTGTTCGTTTCTTAACAGCTTGAACAAGAGTTCGCAGGTTGTGGTTGTAAACACCCCAAATTTGCCCTCACCCATTCACACCATGGCTTGTGATCATCCTCATATGCATAAACACAATCATATCATCTCACATCTCATTTTTGATTCACTGCATAGTTTCTAAGGCATCTGCACCTAAGGTTTGTGATCTGAGCAATCCCAAAGCATCTTGAGCCATTCCAAAGGTCACCAATCAACTCAGAGGGGTCCATGTGTGTCCTTATATCATATTTCACCTCCTCAAAGTCAAAATTGCAGAGGAATCACAAGAACTAGGGTTTGAGGTGATGCAGAGCCAGGTTAGACTGCACAGTTGACTGAAAATTAGGGTTTTGGTTTCAGAGGCCATAACTCCAAATTTTTTGGTCATTCTTGTTTCCATTGATCTATATATGGTATAGGTAGTATGCATATCAATTTTCATGAAGAAATTCCATGGGGAAGTCATCTGATCAAGAGTTGACTTTCTGGACAAGTCAGTGCAAAATCAGGGCATCTGAGGCCCCCAATGACCCAACCAATGGTTGATCTTCATCATTTTGAGTGTATATGATCTTTATTTGATCATGGAAGAAGGTTGAAGTTCATAAAAATCAAGAATTTAGGGTTTTTGCAAATGTTGACTTTTTGGGCATAGTCGACTTTTCAAGAATGCATCATTTTAGGTCATTTTTCAAGCCTTGATTCTTGATCCAAAAAGGCTTCAAATGGAAAAACTTTGGTCATGAAAGTTGTAGATCTCATCTTTCCCTTTTCAAAAAGTACAAGAACATGATCAAACTCTTCTTGAATCAAAAGTTATGGCAATGCAAAGTTGACAAAAATCATTGATTTTCAAGGCATGCCCTAAGTGAGAATTTTGCAAAATCTTAAACCAATGCATTATGTGACTTCTAATTGGTATCAAACCAGCACATAAACATTCTCTAAGTCCTAAAAATCAGATTTGAACCAAGATCACATGTGTTTAGTTCATGTAACAAGGCATTTTTATCATGAAAATCCATAAAGTAACCAAGTTGCAAAACACTCATGACACTTCACTCAACTTGCTGCCTTGGCCTTTGAACCTTGCTGGCTCTCTCACCACACCATGCTGCGCCAGCCCTACCCTTTGTACTTGGCTAGAAGTTGCCCATGCCCTATCTTACAAGAAGTTGACATATTTGCAAAAGTGGCTACACCTATCCATAAAGCACAAGTCACATCCTCTGACCAATGAGAGAGGTTTTTGTGGACAATTTGCAAGCCATTTCATGTACAAGGCAGGCCTGAAACATCCTCATTCATCACATACACAAGAACACTCCATTTTGCTTTTGCCTTCGAAACTCTCTGCCCAGCTCACATACATCCAAACCATCTTTACCAATCATCTCACCATGTCTCATTGAGCCCAAAGCAACCAAGAACCAAGCCTTAAACAAGCTACAACATCACTGCACCATTTCCACACCAGCTTGCAGTTTCATTCGAAACTCTCATCCTAGCTCACCAACAGTCAAACAAACCTTGCAAAGCTTCTCCATTCACCCTCAGGACCACAAACCATCATTCACTATGGCCTGAAACCTCCAGAAACTCCATTGCCATTTCTGACTGAGCTGAAGCAGGAGCTTTCGAAACTCACTATCCAGCCAGCTTAAACTCTCTTTGAGCATTCAAACATCTTCTGGGGACCAAGTGGAGTAGTTTGCACTAAAGGAAGTGGCCAGAAAGTCCTCAAGCTGAAAGCTTCGAATCTCAGGTAGCATGAAATTTATTTTTCCAGAAATTGTTTTTCTTGTTACAAACTTGTTCTATGTGATTCACTGATCATCCTGATGCTCTTAGTTTTTGAAATGGCTTTGATTTGAGTATTTAATTTGTTTCTGAAGCTTGCGTGCCCTAGTTTTTATTCCTTTCGATTCAGCTTGTTTAGGAAGAAGAAACGTGTTTTGAGAGAGGGGTTTGATTCGTGAGAGGTTGAGGAACATTTCCATGGTTTTAGATTTCATTTTAGTGACCTAGGGAAGCATTTGGAAGTTTTCAGGGGAGAAGGTCACCGGAGAAGACGACCGGAGCTCGTCTCCGGTGACCTGAAGGTCATTAATATGTGATTAGGGTTAGGGCTCCCAGTTTGAATTTCAGGCGTTGGATGAGTTGACTGAGTCTCTTCCCGCGCGCATCCAATGGCCCAGATCTTGTCATTAGTCTTAATTAGGTTAATTTATTTAATTAATTAAGATTAACCCAGTTTAAATGTGAACCACTGGATCTGGCGCGAAGTCAATGGTTTTCCCCCCAGATCAAATCCTGGCCTTTCTTTCTGTTTACTTTCATTTTAACCTATTTTATTTTTTTCATTTATTTCATTTAACTTGCACAATTTATTTAAAATAGCAAAAATGTCTTAAAAATTATGAAACTTTTTCTTTAAAGTTTTATTAATTTTTAATACCCAAAAATATTTTTTATTTTATTTTTTATCATTAAAAAAGTATTTTTAAATATTTAAAAGATTATTTTTAATTGATTAATGGGAATTAATTAATTAAAAATACTTTTAGGTATTTAAAAATTACAAAAAAATTCATGAAATGTTCTAAGACATTTAGAAACATTGTCCAACCCTCAAACCAAATTTCTTTTTGATCTTGATGCATTTTAAGAATTTTTCATTGAATTAAATCATTTTTTATGCATTATTTTGATCATGGATTCAAAAATTCATTTCTGCCTATTGGAGAAGAGTTGGACATTGGTTCTTCTTGCATTGTTTTGTGTTTGGCATGTAGTCTCTAGGGAAAAATGGCCATGGTTTGATCTTGCATTTTCTAATTGTTTGACATTTCTTTTGTCTAAGAACCCTAAAAACCCTAATAACTTGTAAAATTCATATCTTGAGTTTGGTTGAGAGTTGAGAGTTCCCCTTTGGGCAGTGGTCTATTATAGGTTTAGGGTTTCTTTGGATGCCATTTTCCATTTTTATCTTAGGGTTTTGTTTCTGTTTTGGGTTTTTGTTTGATGTTTGATCCATGAACCCTAATTTGGGCTTTCTTTTGCATCCTTCTTGCATTCTCTTGCATAACATGACTTGTCTTTGCATTTTGTGCATTCTTGTGATTCATTTTACATCTTAAGACATATAGAAAGCATGTTTGATCATTGCATTACATATTTGCCATGTCATTTGCCTTGTATGCTTCATAACATTTCATGCTTGTTCATGCTCCTTAACTTGCATCATTTGCATTCATGATCTTGTATGAACATCTCCATGCCTTGTCTCATGTTTGCAGCACCTCATAACATCATAATCATCATCAACATGCTTCTGGTTTTGCTTTGCATCATACCATTTCATCTCATCTTGCATTACATTGCATTTCTTTCTAACATTTCAGGTGGTAAGTAAGCTTGGGAAGTGAATTTGCCTTCACTTCTCATACCTTTTCTTTTCATCTCTCTTGCATCCATTGCTGCATTTCTATTTGTGTTTGAGATTGAGCTTGCTCATTCTTGTTCTTCCCACTTTCTTTCTTCAAGTGACTTGACTTCTTGAATGAAGCAAGTCACTTTGCTTCTCTTGATCTTATTCATCTGCTTCCTGGTGGCTCCTCTGAAGATTGTTCTTGAAAACCTCACAAACCTTAGGATCAACCAAGCATGACAATGAATTAGGGTTTTGATTAGTCTCCCCTCATAGTTTTACCTTTGTGTCTCTCTTTGAGTCTTCTCTTCTCACCTCATAATCAGAGACTAAACCCTAAAGGCTTTAAGACTTTGTGATTAGGGTTATGCCTGCATCCTTCTCTTAGGATGGAGTGTATAACTTTAATCCTAAGTCTTGAACCCTTAATGTGTTTAAATCTCTTAATCAATTCATCTAATAATCATCAAGACATCACACTTGTAACTTGGGCCTTGCATTAGGGTTCTAATTCTTCCTTAAGTGGTTAAGAAGGACTAACCCTAGTGTTAATGGACAAGTCCCCCTCAAGTTGTCTTACAAACAATAAAAATCATTTCATCATCATATCATTAAATAAAATCCACTTAATCAAAGGCTTGTTTTGTCATGAGTTTAATCCCTAATCATGGATTAAGTTGAGGAGCTTTCCTCAACTTAAACATTCTCATCTATCATCCTTCTTTTAGGATGGTGTAATGGGTCTGTTTAATCCATGATTATGGCTTAGCCTCATTACTCAACACTAAACAAAAATCACAAAAACATCTAAATAATCACAAGTAGGTTAATGATCTTAGTCCTACACCAAAGGTGATTAAGTGTGAGAATCTGACTTCACACTTAAGGTATTCTCATTACCCCTAATCAGAGGGAAGATGTGATGAGTTTACTAACCCATTGGTTTAGGCTTAAGCTCATTAACTTATGACAAACTTTCAAAAGCAATAAAAGACTGAAAACTCAAAAACAAACAATAATCGTCTCCTCCGGGATTCTTTTCTCATCTCATTCACTCACAACCGAGAACTTGCTTCTTCCGTCTAATGCAAGACAGTCAGCACCTGAGCCAGACAGGTCATACACTTGAGCATAGACAAGCAGGCAGTTCACAAGTCAATTCATCTTTCAGTCTCTTTGGGTCGAACTACGGTGTTCTGACTTCCTCATTGCACGAGAGGATACGTAGGCATAACTTAACAGTTATCGAACAAAAGTCTCTGTATATTCCCCCTCCTTCCAGCTTCATTCTTTTAGCCTCATGGTCATGAGCATTTCATTCCTGATCTCACACTGACACTGTACATTTATACACATCACATTTCTTTACACTGACACCTGTACATTCTTTTCCAGCTATTTTATACACAGATTGCACTGACACTACCCCTTTAAAACACAAATCTTTTAAGCGTGGATCCCGTCGAGTACGGCGGACAATCTGGGTGCTAATACCTTCCCAGGTTGTAACCAACCCCCTTTCTCAGTCTCTCTGGTTCGCAACCGTCTTATCCATTTCTTTTCTAGGTCTATGCAGCATTGCCTTTCCTCCGGGATAAAAATGCCTAGCTGGCGACTCTTTTCATCTCCAGTGAGTTCACGGCTGTGTGTTCTCATTGTCCCTCTCGCCGACCGTTCGCGTCTATACCTTTATCTGGGCCTGTCCCACTTATCGGGAGCGACAGCTTGGCGACTCTGCTGGGGACCCTTATACTGCAACCAGGGCTTCTGGTTCTTTTTGTGGGTTCCTCCTAGCGCTTGTTTGATTTGTGTTTACTGGGGTGTTATGTGCTTGTATTTATTTTTGTTTATTGCTTTATGTACAGTTACTTTACTGTTTTCTTTATTGCATTTATATATCATACTGTCATTGTTGCTGGCTGGATCTGGTTTCTTGTTTTGGTGGGTGGGTGTTCCATTGAGAGTTAAGGTCCTATACCTGGGACCTGAGTGACACCTAGGCTAGAGTGAATCATATTCTTTCCCATTCCATTTCGGTCTGGTGCGGGAATATGAAACACGGTTCAGATATGGGTTTCTTCTTGAGAACTCTGTGTTGCAGATTTCCTGCAATGCTAGGGCTATCTGGGAAGCCTGCCAAGTCTGGATGACCTTTTAGTAATGACCTTCAGAAACTGAGGTGAATTAGAGGAGGAATTGTTATGGTTATTGTAAACACTGTACCTCCGGGTTAGAAGTGTTTACACTTCTCATAACTGATCCAAGTCTGAGGATCCTTGTTCTAGATCATCACCTGTGAGGGGGTTGGGCTGTTTACAGGTTTGCAGGTACCTTGACCTCAGAATACCCTGTTACTTTGACTTTGTTAAGAATACTCCATGTTGGATAGTTCTTGTGATTCTAAAACCCTGGACTTGTGGCTCTTTATTTGAGTCCCCCACCCTGGTTACTGGATTTATAGACCTCCACCTGGATTTCTAGAACACACATGGATCTATACCAAGGCAGTTAATCAGATCCAGCTCAGTCACAAACCCTTGCATTTCATTTGCATACATACTCATTGCATCATATTAACATGTGCTTATTTGTGTTTCAGGGTATCCATTTTCATCTGGTTTTGGTTTTGACCCCATCTGTTAGTATTGACCTATCTTCACCACCACTTGCTTCAGCTTGTCAGCCATATACTTCAGTGACTTGCACTAGCCAGCCAGTGGCCCACTCCTCAGCATCTTCATCAGCACTTATTCTACTCAGCACTTATGGCTCCAAAGAAAAGCAACATCACTTATCATTTCTTCCAACCAGACTTATCAGACATCAGGAGGATCCAAACCCTGATCACTCCAGAGCACATACCTTTGTTCAGGGAGCATTATGGGGATATACTTGACTTGGTCATGGATCTGGACCCATCTCAGAGGAGTTTGATCCACACCTGCATCCAGTTTTATGACCCCCCATTGAGATGTTTCACCTTTCAAGACTTTCAGTTGGGGCCTCTTTTGGAAGAATACTCATCTTTGGTTGGTCTACCTATCAAGAGGGAAATTCCTTTCAATCCTGAAATGGTCTCTCCCAGCAATGGAGAGATAGCAAAAGCTTTGCACCTGGAACCTGCTTTGATTGAGCAACACATGACCTCTAAAGCTGGGATCCCTGGATTTCATCTGGACTTCTTAATTTCTCAAGCTAGTCTGAAGGCCTCCTTGGGGGAGTGGAAAGCTGTTTGTGCTCTGTTGGCCTTAAGTGTATATGGAATTGTGTTGTTTGCAGATGAGCCTCGATTCATTAGCAAGAATGCAATCCATTTGTTCATCCTGAAGAACCCAGTGCCAACTTTGCTGGGTGATCTCTATTACTCAGTACATCAGAAGAATGAGAAGCAGAGGGGAAGGCTAGTGAGGTGTTGTGCTCCATTATTCCATGCTTGGCTTCTCAGGCATCTGCCCAGGACAGATGCGTTTCTAAATCCTCATCAGCAAAGCAACTGGGCTAAGAGGCTCACTGTTCTAACTTCAGCAGATATCAGATGGTGTACTCAAAACACCAAGGGCAGGGATATAATCACCAGCTGTGGGCACTTTCCCAATGTGCCCTTAATAGGAGTTAAGGGAAGTATCAATTACAACCCTCTGCTGTTCAGAAGGCAATTAGGCTATGCACTGGTTCATACTCCTAGGGAGCAAGACTTGGTTGAGACCCTCTACTGTGAGAACAAGATTAGTCTGGCAACTGTTAGGCAGGCTGCCTGGGCCTGGGATCATGTCCAAACCAAGGGAATCACCATTCTGGGGAAGTGCAATAATGTGGCGTCAGCCCAATACTATGAGTGGTCTCATGCCAGGGCCCAATTCTCTGGAATGCCCTTCACCATAGAAGACATGCCTGAGTCATCTTCAGCACCACCCACTGCCACCATCAGTTTGGAAGAGTTTGAGAGCTTGAAGGAAAGAAATGAGAAGTTAACCCAAGCCTTGCAGAAGACCCTCAGGGAGAGGAGTGAAGGTGTGAGGGAGATTGAGAGACTGGAGAAGTTAAGAGTGGAACACTTGACTAAAATTGAGAAGTCTGGAGATTATATCAACAAGTCCAAAGCTGGTGAGCAGATTCTGAAGAACGCTTGTAAAGAAGCCCAGTTTCAGAGAGCAAGAACAGACTTGTATTTGAAAGAGAGTCAGGCCAGGTGGGTCCGGATCACTGAGGCCCGTACTCTAGAAGACAAGAGAGCTCAAGACAAGATGGAACAGATGGAAAAAGCCCTGGCAGCAGCCCAGAAGGAAATATCAGAGCTAGAAATCAGAGCTGGAGTGAAGAGGTCTAAGGACCAAAGTCAGAACAAGAAGTTGACTGCAGCTGTTGCAACAAGAAACCTTCTCATTAGAAGTCTCACGGAGCGTCCGGCTGATCCTGTGACCGAAGCACTTCTTAAGGAAGTTCGTGAGGATGAGTTTGGCCTTGGAGTTTGATCATTTGCTTGTTGTTGTTTCTATTCCATGTACTTTTGCTTTTTTGTGATGTATTTTGACCCCTTTAAGGGCTTGTGTTGTAACTTGAACAAATTGTATTATTTCACCTTTGTAATGTATTTGTGTTGGTTTGTTCCACCTGAGTTCACTTCAAAAGCAACTTCAACAGCAGCATCTTCAAGGGTCTGGAAGGGTCAAAACTGAAGGCCAAACCGGATACCTTGATAGCAAATAAGCATAACTGCATTGCATGCTAACCTTTTATTTGTTTTGTAGGTTTTGTTTTGTTGTTGCTAACCTCTGTTGTGATATTCAGGAATTATTGCTCGCCGCCGGGTATTTCCTCTCAACAGGCCACACAGGTACCCAACTAGAAACAACCTTCCGGGAATTCAGATGGATCAGATGCAGCAGGACCTTACGGAGGTCAGAAACCAGATGGCCAACGAAAGGTTGGAGATGAGAACGCAGATAACACAGTTCATGGAAGTAATGAACAACCTAGCTCAAAGCCAGGAGAGGCTCAGAACTTTGGTAGAAGGGAGGAATCAAGAGGAGCCCCATGTGGGAACTGCTGGCACAAGTAACAACGAGAGGGTCCAACCTCATGTCAATCCCCCAGTTTTTGGACCCCATCTCCATCCAGAGGCCAACATCCCAGTCAATATACAAGGGACTGCCACAGCAGGGAGAGTACTTCAAGAAGATCCTCAGGAGGACCAATTTACAGTAATGGGTGCTGGAGAGGAAACTTATGATAGACGATTGGAGGAAATAGCTGAGAAGTTGAGGTCCTTAGAATCTCAAAATTCTTTGGGTTTCGACGTCATGGACATGGGTTTGGTAGACGGGGTCAGGATCCCCCATAAGTTCAAACCTCCTTGTTTCGAAAAGTATAATGGGACTTCATGCCCCCGGACTCATCTACAATCATTTCTGGGAAGGCTGAAGGCCTATACAATGGATGAGAAATTGTGGATGTTCTATTTTGAAGATAGCTTGACCGGAGCTTCGAGGGAATGGTATTCCCATTTGACAAGGGCAACTGTGAGATGCTGGAAGGACCTGGCAGAGGCCTTCATCCGACAGTATCAATACAACTTAGACATGGCGCCCAACAGGACTCTCCTAATGGGAATGTCACAGTCATCAAGGGAAAGTTTCCGGGAATATGCCCAGAGATGGAGGCAATTGGCTGCTGCCGTTCAACCACCAATGTCTGAGAGAGAAATGGCAGACATGTTTATGAACACTCTCCAGGGAACGTATATTGACAGGTTGGCTGCTTTCTCTTCCACTAGCTTCGCAGATGTTGTCATAGCTGGGGAGAGAATTGAAAGCCTGTTGAAAATGGGTAAGATCTCTGATAATGGTGCCAGTTCGTCCAGTGGTACAAGAAAGCCTTTTGCAGGCCCGAGAAGAACTGGCGAGGCCAATGCCATTCACACCAACAGGGGTAGGCCCCAATATGTTCAAAGGACAATAGCAGCAGTCACTATCCCTGCTCCAGCTCATCCTCAGCCAGTCTATCAACCTCCTCAACAAAACTTCCAACAACAACCTCAGTATCATCAGAATCAGTACCCTCCAAGAAACTTCAACAGCAACAACACCAACAACAACAATCAACAGAGGCCATTCCAACAAAGGCCATCCCAAGCTAACCGAGTGATCGACCCGATCCCAATGCCGTATGCTGCTTTGCTGCCACAACTTCTGAAACTCAACCTAGTTGAGCTAAGAACGTTGGCACCTCCGGATCCCAACAGTCTACCAAGGAACTATGACTCCAATGCTAGGTGTGCTTTTCATTCAAACGCACCTGGTCACAGTACAGAAAGATGCAGGGCTCTGCATATGAAGGTACAAGACTTGGTAGACTCCAAGGCTCTGAATTTTGCACCTCCGCCCAATGTCAATAAAAACCCAATGCCAAACCATGGTGGTCCCCGAATTAATGCTATTGAAGAAGACCAACCGTCTTATTTGATAACTAGTGTGGATCAGATCAGGACACCATTGGTGGAAATCAAGGCTCAACTCCGCGAAAACCAAATATTTCCGGGGTGTGAACTAGGGTGTCCCTACTGCAATATTTCATGGAATGGGTGCGAGGACCTGAGGAATGGCATTGACGGCCTTATTCAGAGTGGCCTGCTACAGATCACTACATCATTCCCAACAAATCCGGCAACTTCATCAACAACGGTCTCAGAACCTCCTACAACTGCAGCAACTATTGTTCCCGACAGTTCACCAGCAACATCAACCAGTACTTCATCTGTCCTCCCAAGTGATCAGTTTTCAACAGTTTCTCCTGCTACAACTTCAGCTTCATTCCATTTCGAATCTCCATCAACAACAACAACAGTCCTTCCAACAGAACCTCCTACAACACCAGCAATCAATCATGAAGATGTCTCTACTGTTACCATATTCTATGATCCTGAAAATAATTCCGCCTACCATTCAGAAGGTGCTGCTCCCGCCAGAGCACCAGTTACAATCTTTTATGATCCACAAACAATTACAGTCCCTTCAGCAGCAGCAATCAGTCCAGTCACTGTCACGGTGCCTGGACCAGTACCATATGAAAGCAATAGGGCCATCCCTTGGCACTATGGCTCTGACGTGTACTGTGAAGGGAAAAGAATCACTCTTGAAACATCAACACCTGCACCGCAAGTAGATAATGTGGGGGGAGGCGGAGGCTTCACTCGAAGCGGACGTCTCTTTGCTTCACAAGTTCAAAGACCTACTGCCGAAGCAGAAGCTGCTGCCAAGGCAAAGGGAAAAGGCCCGGTGCAAGAAGACCCATCTGCCAAAGAAGCCCTGAAAACCCCATTCGATCAGGAAGTCGATGAGTTTATGCGGATCATCAAAAAGAGCGATTATAAAGTTGTGGATCAGCTTCATCAGACGCCATCCAAAATCTCTATCCTCTCACTGCTTATGTGCTCCGAAGCCCATCGGAATGCACTACTTAAAGTCTTGCACGCAGCTTACGTGCCTGAGGAGATTACTGTCAACCAATTGGAAACTGTGGTTGGAAATGTTACTGCTAGCAATGGGCTAGGGTTTACCAATTCTGACTTGACAGCGGATGGCCGCAATCACAACAAAGCCTTGCACATAACCATGGAATGCAAAGGAGCTGTCCTTTCTCATGTGCTGGTGGACACAGGTTCTTCCCTGAATGTCTTACCGAAGAAGGCTCTGGTGAAGTTAGAATATGATGGATTGGCATTGAGACCCAGCAACCTGGTGGTAAGAGCCTTTGATGGTTCGAAGAGATCGGTTCTGGGAGAGATTGAGCTGCCTGTGACAATTGGCCCGCAGACTTTTAAAACTATCTTTTATGTGATGGACATTCAGCCCGCCTACAGCTGTTTGTTGGGTAGACCCTGGATTCACGCCGCCGGCGCAATAACATCTACCCTTCACCAAAAGTTAAAATTTGAGTGGGAAGGTCAAGTTGTCACAATCTGTGGGGAAGAGGATATTTTCGTTAGCCATCTGGCTACGTATAAATACATTGAGATGGATGGGGAGATCCATGAAACAATGAGCCAAGGTTTTGAAGCCTTGAATGTCAATGAAGCATCTGCTGTGTCAGGGATCTCCATGTCATCTTACCAACAAGCCCGGAAGGTTGTTGAGGAAGGAACTGCCCTAGGCTGGGGCAAGGTCTTAGCTGTGGAGGAGAAGAAGGACAAATTTGGGTTGGGTTACAGACCAACTCAACATCAAGCAAAGGCTGCCGAGAAGCCAGGTTTTGTCAGTGGGGGGATGCTCACCCCCGATGCTATCAACTGTCTGGAAGACGAGCTGGAAGAGGAGCGCAATCTGGAGGATTGGATTCGTCCAAAGATCCCGGGGAGCAGTGTCTCGAACTGGTCTTCCCAGGAAATTATAAGAGTTACTCATGCAGAGTAATTATTATTTCCTGTATTTTTATAGCATGCATCCAAGTCTTGCATCTTGCCCAAGATGACAAGACTCATTTTGTAATCAGGGCCATCTGTACTTTTGTGCAAACAAGATTAAATTAATGAAATATCAGACATCTTTTTGCAAACGAGTCTTTTCTTTTCTGCTCACTGTTTTTCCATTTTTCTTTTTGTACAAAAATAAATGGCGGTGTATTCAAAATGATAACTTCATTTCACTTTTTCTAAGGCAAGATTAAAATCAATCACTAAAATAAACAAACTTAACCCTTGCAGAGAGTGCCTTCCAGACTGCACCGACAACAGCACGGCTATGACATCGTATGACTTTGACAATCCAATCAATCAAGCTGATGAAGGGGTTGATGAAGAATATGAGCTTCCTGAAGAGCTAGCCAGGTTGTTGAGACAAGAGGAAAAGGTCATTACCCCTCACCAGGAGGAGGTTGAAGTGATTAATCTTGGTACAGACGAAGACGTGAAAGAAGTTAAAATCGGGGCCTGCCTGCAAGACCCAGTGAAGAGACAACTGATAGATCTGCTTCAAGAGTATGTTGATGTGTTTGCTTGGTCGTATCAAGATATGCCAGGGTTGGATACCGACATTGTTGTGCACAAGCTGCCTCTGAGGGAAGAATGCCCGCCAGTTAAACAGAAGTTGCGCCGAACTCGCCCAGACATGGCTATGAAAATCAAGGAAGAGGTACAAAAGCAATGGGACGCCGGGTTCCTTGCTGTGACTAGCTATCCGCCGTGGGTTGCTAACATAGTACCTGTGCCTAAGAAAGACGGCAAAGTAAGGATGTGTGTTGATTACCGGGATCTGAACAGAGCCAGCCCGAAAGATGATTTCCCTTTACCTCACATTGATGTATTGGTTGATAATACGGCTCAGTTCTCGGTATTCTCCTTCATGGATGGATTTTCAGGATACAATCAGATTAAAATGTCACCTGAAGACATGGAGAAGACAACCTTCATCACACCCTGGGGCACGTTCTGTTACAAAGTGATGCCATTCGGACTGAAGAATGCTGGTGCAACGTATCAACGGGCCATGGTGACATTATTCCATGATATGATCCACAAGGAAATAGAATGTTATGTGGATGATATGATCGCCAAGTCCCTTACAGAGGAAGATCACCTGGTGAATCTGCTGAAGTTGTTCAAGCGTCTGAGGAAATATCAACTAAAGCTGAACCCCAACAAGTGCACATTCGGGGTGCGATCCGGTAAGCTGCTGGGCTTTATTGTAAGCGAGAAAGGGATTGAGGTTGATCCTGATAAAGTCAAGGCTATACAAGAAATGCCTGCACCGAAGACAGAGAAAGAAGTTCGAGGGTTCTTAGGTCGATTGAACTACATCTCACGGTTCATATCTCACCTTACAGCAACCTGTGAACCCTTGTTCAAGCTGTTAAGAAAAGAACAGACGGTCAGGTGGAACGAAGATTGCTAGAAGGCTTTTGACAAGGTCAAGGAGTATCTGCAAGAACCCCCAATCCTCATGCCTCCAGTTGAAGGAAGACCTCTGATTATGTACTTGACAGTATTAGAAGAGTCAATGGGGTGTGTACTAGGTCAGCATGACGAGTCTGGTCGAAAAGAGTATGCAATATACTACCTAAGCAAAAAGTTTACCGACTGTGAACAACGTTATTCACTGCTCGAGAAAACTTGCTGTGCTTTAGCGTGGGCTGCTCGCCGACTGAGACAGTATATGTTGACCCACACTACCTTATTAATCTCAAAAATGGATCCAGTTAAGTACATTTTCGAGAAGCCAGCCCTTACCGGACGGGTTGCAAGATGGCAGATGATTCTCACAGAATACGACATACAGTACACATCTCAGAAGGCCATCAAAGGCAGTGTACTATCTGAATATCTGGCTGAGCAACCCATTGATGACTACCAACCTATGAGGTTTGACTTCCCTGATGAAGACATCATGTTCATTAAAGCAAAAGATCACGAGGAGCCTGTTCACACTGAAGGGCCTGACCCGGAGGAAGAATGGACTATGATGTTTGATGGGGCTGTTAACATGAATGGTCGTGGTGTTGGTGCAGTACTCATTACACCTAAAGGAGTTCACATGCCTTTCTCGGCAAAACTCACTTTCAACTGCACTAACAACGAAGCTGAATACGAAGCTTGCATTATGGGTCTTGAGGAAGCCATTGACCTCAGGATCAAGACATTGACCGTATTCGGAGATTCAGCTTTGGTAGTCAATCAGACCAACGGGAAATGGTACACCCACCAGGATCATCTGATACCTTACAGGGATTATACAAGGAGGTTATTGACTTTCTTCACAACAGTCAAGCTTGAGTATATCCCTCGAGACGAGAATCAGTTTGCAGATGCTCTTGCTACCATTTCATCCATGATCAAAGTTCAAACGGCTAACTTTGTACCCCAGATTTCAGTGTCTAGACTGGATAGACCAGCATATGTATTTGCAGTAGACATGGTCAAAGATGATAAGCCTTGGTTCCACGACATTAAGTGCTTCTTGGAGGATCAGACATACCCACCTGGGGCATCTTCCAATGATAAGAAGACTTTAAGAAGGCTTGCTGGCAGTTTCTTTCTGAACACTGATGGGTCTTTATACAAGAGGAACTTTGACATGGTACTCCTCAGATGTGTTGACAGGACGGAAGCAGATTTGCTGATGCATGAAGTGCACGAAGGATCTTTTGGTACCCATGCCGGAGGGCATGCCATGGCTAAAAAGTTGCTAAGGTCAGGTTATTACTGGATCGCAATGGATGCAGACTGTTGTGCTTACGCCAGAAAATGCCACAAATGCCAGATCTACGCAGACAAGGTGCATGTGACTCCCAATCCTTTGAACATCATGTCTTCACCATGGCCCTTTGCTATGTGGGGCATTGATATGATTGGCAAGATTGAGCCAACTGCTTCAAACGGCCACAGATTCATCCTGGTCGCCATCGACTATTTCACCAAGTGGGTTGAAGCAGCCTCATATGCAAATGTTACAAGACAAGTGGTAGCCAGATTTCTGAAAAGAGATATCATCTGTCGATATGGAGTGCCCGAGCGAATCATTACTGATAATGGTTCCAACTTAAACAACAAAATGATGGCAGAACTGTGCCGGGACTTCAAGATCCAACATCACAATTCTTCTCCTTACAGGCCAAAGATGAACGACGCTGTTGAGGCAGCAAATAAGAATATCAAGAAGATTGTGCAGAAGATGGTAATCACATACAAAGACTGGCACGAAATGCTACCATTTGCTTTGCATGGGTACCGCACATCAATCAGGACGTCCACTGGGGCAACACCGTATCAGCTTGTGTATGGTATGGAAGCAGTCCTACCTGTTGAAGTTGAATTACCCTCTCTACGGGTATTGATGGATGTAAAACTGAGTGAAGCAGAATGGGTACGGTCCCGATTCGAGCAACTGAGTCTGATCGAAGAGAAAAGATTGGCTGCAATCTGCCACGGGCAGTTATATCAGAAGAGAATGAAGAAGGCCTTCGATCAGAAAGTCAGGCACCGAGAGTACCAAGTAGGGGATCTTGTGTTGAAAAGGATCCTCCCTCCTCATACAGACCACAGGGGAAAATGGACTCCCAATTATGAAGGACCATTCGTTGTAAAGAAAGTTTTCTCTGGTGGAGCACTGATGCTCAGCACCATGGATGGTGAAGACTTCCCATTCCCTGTGAATTCAGATGCAGTTAAAAAATACTTCGCATAAAATGACCCGCTGGACATAAAAACAGAATGTAAGTCCAGGCAAAAATAGGGCATCCCGGCGAGTCAAAAACAGAATAAAAGACTCGGGCAAAAGTAAGGGAAAATGAATAAAAAATGTACACCCGCTGAGTTGAAAAGCCGCATTGGACAGCTCAGGCAAAAATGGGTATCCCGATGGATTGAAAACCCGAAAGGGCGATCCATGCAAAATAAGGGAATAAGCGAACAACTGCATTCTGAATTCGTCTGTATTATATACAACTTGGTAAGCTTCCAAAGGATCAAGCTTCAATCAGAATCAACTCTCTCCAGAAAGCAAGACGAGAAGAACGTCATTGTCATACGAGTCATAGCAGAAGAGGAAGCTCCTTGAAAGCGTCGTCAGCATCGCCAACACTTTATTTCTCAATTTGTAACAATCTCCTCATTTCAGGAGATATGTTTCCTTGACTGTATCTTGCCAATTCAGGGCACAGGAATTAATAAAATCAGATTTTCAGTCACGTTTCGTTTTTACACTTATGTTTTGCAAAGATTTGTCTGATATCTCTGAAAATACAATTGCATAAGTACAGATGCCTTTCTCTAAAAATAAAACACATGCTTACAGGGAATGTGATTACTCTCGAAAGTACTTAACTCCTATGACGGAATCCAGTGAGGGATACCTCGGGACCATTTGCGCGTTTCCTTATCTTTGCAGGATTGCAGGTATCCAGAACTCGACTTGGGGCATATAAGCTACAGTCCAACAAGCTGGCAAATCAACAAACAGGCTTAACACTCAGGAGGCTTTCTCCTCAGCCGAGTTGCCTCTCATTACTCTCCCCAGCTGAATGACCAGCAACCTTCCCCAGCCTCTATTCATAAGAGCAACGCACGAAGAAGTCACAACAGAGTACAGAAGCTTCTACAAACCCCAGCCGGGTCCCGTATTATAAGGATATGCCAATCAGTGACCTATATCCCCAAACAGATACATCATTAGATCTACCAGTGATCTCATCCCCAGCTGGGATGTCCGCTTCAGCAGATCGACCAGAGATCTTCGCAGCAACGGGATCCGAGTCCCGGATCAGTACCTTTGCATAATCATGGCATTTGCATCATACTATCCCCTCAGAGCGTAGCATTCCGTCTAATACGGAGCATTACGGCAAAAATCAAATGCATAGCATAATCATAAGTCATGTTGTGAATTGAACACTTGTGAATAATAAACCGTTCATCATCATTATACAAAAATCCCACCAGAGTCCCTAGCAAAAGCAGTTGCTTCTCCTCAATCACAAACACCAATATATATACCTTTGGACACCCCTCCGTGTCAAATCACCAGCAGAAAGCCAAAGACGTCCTCTTTGCACTCACATATACTCATATATACATTTTCTCGACACCCGTCCGTGTCATATTCCCAGCGCAGCCGCTTACACTTTCATCAACCCATACACTCGTTAATATTATACTTTTCTCTCTTGACACTCGTCCGTGTCACTCTCCCCAGCAGTTAAAACACTCATCTATACAATACAATGCTCACTACTCATGGTACACTTATACAGATACCCGTCCGTATCTTGTATTCATCATCACTCATATCCCCACAGATTCGACATTAGTCCTTGTTCTTTGTTAACCAGTTGGCACTCGTCCGTACCATCATCTCAGAACATTGCGTCTAGTGTTTGTTTCTACATGATACTCGTCCGTATCATAGCCTTAGGGATGCTCGTCCGCATCTTTAATCCATACACCGTGTCAAACATTTATGTCTTCTTGAATATAGACACTCGTCTGTGTCTACTATTCCCCAGAAGAGTCCTCAGATTCAACGCTCGTCCGTGTTCTTTGTTAACCAGTTGATACTCGTCCGTATCATCATCTCTGAACATGTGTCAGTTTGCTTCTACATGATACTCGTCCGTATCATAGTCTTAAGGATGCTCGTCCGCATCTTTAATCTATACACAAACATCTAAACACTTATACCTTTTGTTTCTTGGATATAAACACTCGTCCGTGTTTACTATTCCCCAGTAGATCGCCAACAAAGCAAATCTTCCTTTTTATCTGACACTCGTCCTGTGTTATGGTAAACCCTGAGAGCAGTCGTACCCTGCTAGGTGGTCGTCCTCCACCTCTTGATGGTCGTCCTCCATCATGCTCATCCGATGGCCGTCCCCATCGTTGATTTTTAGCAGCCATCCCCTGCTAGGTGGTCGTCCTCCACCTCTTGATGATCGTCCTTCATCATTTTATCCAATGGCCGTCCCCATTGTTGATTTTTGGTTATCTGGCACTCGTCCTGTGTCATGATAAACCTCGAGAGCAGCCGTCCCCTGCTAGGTGGTCGTCCTCCACCTCTTGATGGTCGTCCTCCATCATGCTCGTCCGATGGCCGTCCCCATCGTTGACCTTTTATCCAATGGCCGTCCCCATCGTTGATATTTTTGGCAGCCGTACCCTTCCAGGTGGTCGTCCTCCGCTTAAGATGACCGTCCCTCATCTTAACACCAACAGAGCAGCCGTCCCCTGCTAGGTGATCGTCCTTCACCTTTGATGACCGTACCTCATCATCTGTTTATTTCATTTATTCTTTAACCCGATGGCCGTCCCCGTCGTGGTCCCTTTCCTTTTTAGCCCGATGGCCGTCCCCATCGTTGGTTACTTTTCTTTACGAACTTGATGGCCGTCCCCATCATAATCTTATTTTTCCCAGCTAGTCGGCCGTCCCCGTCTTGGCTTTACCTTTTATCCCCAGCATGTCGGCCGTCCCCGTCATTGCTATTTACCCAGCAGTCGTCCTCTGCTCGACGGTCGTCCTCCGTCGCCCACACTTTACAATATACTTTATTTTTCTTTTAAAATCTATATCCCTTTTCTTCTTCATTCTGTGAGTGCAAATTTTGGACTGTCTTTGGTATTCAACCACAAGTTATCTTGTTTGCCTGATGAGCCGTCGCTTACATCCTGCACAGCTAACTCATGTTTGAATAGGGGCAGCTGTAAACACCCCAAATTTGCCCTCACCCATTCACACCATGGCTTGTGATCATCCTCATATGCATAAACACAATCATATCATCTCACATCTCATTTTTGATTCACTGCATAGTTTCTAAGGCATCTGCACCTAAGGTTTATGATCTGAGCAATCCCAAAGCATCTTGAGCCATTCCAAAGGTCACCAATCAACTCAGAGGGGTCCATGTGTGTCCTTATATCATATTTCACCTCCTCAAAGTCAAAATTGCAGAGGAATCACAAGAACTAGGGTTTGAGGTGATGCAGAGCCAGGTTAGACTGCACAGTTGACTGAAAATTAGGGTTTTGGTTTCAGAGGCCATAACTCCAAATTTTTTGGTCATTCTTGTTTCCATTGATCTCTATATGGTATAGGGAGTATGCATATCAATTTTCATGAAGAAATTCCATGGGGAAGTCATCTGATCAAGAGTTGACTTTCTGGACAAGTCAGTGCAAAATCAGGGCATCTGAGGCCCCCAATGACCCAACCAATGGTTGATCTTCATCATTTTGAGTGTATATGATCTTTATTTGATCATGGAAGAAGGTTGAAGTTCATAAAAATCAAGAATTTAGGGTTTTTGCAAATGTTGACTTTTTGGGCATAGTTGACTTTTCAAGAATGCATCATTTTAGGTCATTTTTCAAGCCTTGATTCTTGATCCAAAAAGGCTTCAAATGGAAAAACTTTGGTCATGAAAGTTGTAGATCTCATCTTTCCCTTTTCAAAAAGTACAAGAACATGATCAAACTCTTCTTGAATCAAAAGTTATGGCAATGCAAAGTTGACAAAAATCATTGATTTTCAAGGCATGCCCTAAGTGAGAATTTTGCAAAATCTTAAACCAATGCATTATGTGACTTCTAATTGGTATCAAACCAGCACATAAACATTATCTAAGTCCTAAAAATCAGATTTGAACCAAGATCACATGTGTTTAGTTCATGTAACAAGGCATTTTTATCATGAAAATCCATAAAGTAACCAAGTTGCAAAACACTCATGACACTTCACTCAACTTGCTGCCTTGGCCTTTGAACCTTGCTGGCTCTCTCACCACACCATGTTGCGCCAGCCCTACCCTTTGTACTTGGCTAGAAGTTGCCCATGCCCTATCTTACAAGAAGTTGACATATTTGCAAAAGTGGCTACACCTATCCATAAAGCACAAGTCACATCCTCTGACCAATGAGAGAGGTTTTTGTGGACAATTTGCAAGCCATTTCATGTACAAGGCAGGCCTGAAACATCCTCATTCATCACATACACAAGAACACTCCATTTTGCTTTTGCCTTCAAAACTCTCTGCCCAGCTCACATACATCCAAACCATCTTTACCAATCATCTCACCATGTCTCATTGAGCCCAAAGCAACCAAGAACCAAGCCTTAAACAAGCTACAACATCACTGCACCATTTCCACACCAGCTTGCAGTTTCATTCGAAACTCTCATCCTAGCTCACCAACAGTCAAACAAACCTTGCAAAGCTTCTCCATTCACCCTCAGGACCACAAACCATCATTCACTATGGCCTGAAACCTCCAGAAACTCCATTGCCATTTCTGACTGAGCTGAAGCAGGAGCTTTCGAAACTCACTATCCAGCCAGCTTAAACTCTCTTTGAGCATTCAAACATTTCTGGGGACCAAGTGGAGTAGTTTGCACTGAAGGAAGTGGCCAGAAAGTCCTCAAGCTGAAAGCTTCGAATCTCAGGTAGCATGAAATTTATTTTTCCAGAAATTGTTTTTCTTGTTACAAACTTGTTCTATGTGATTCACTGATCATCCTGATGCTCTTAGTTTTTGAAATGGCTTTGATTTGAGTATTTAATTTGTTTCTGAAGCTTGCGTGCCCTAGTTTTTATTCCTTTCGATTCAGCTTGTTTAGGAAGAAGAAACGTGTTTTGAGAGAGGGGTTTGATTCGTGAGAGGTTGAGGAACATTTCCATGGTTTTAGATTTCATTTTAGTGACCTAGGGAAGGATTTGGAAGTTTTCAGGGGAGAAGGTCACCGGAGAAGACGACCGGAGCTCGTCTCCGGTGACCTGAAGGTCATTAATATGTGATTAGGGTTAGGGCTCCCAGTTTGAATTTCAGGCGTTGGATGAGTTGACTGAGTCTCTTCCCGCGCGCATCCAATGGCCCAGATCTTGTCATTAGTCTTAATTAGGTTAATTTATTTAATTAATTAAGATTAACCCAGTTTAAATGTGAACCACTGGATCTGGCGCGAAGTCAATGGTTTTCCCCCCAGATCAAATCCTGGCCTTTCTTTCTGTTTACTTTCATTTTAACCTATTTTATTTTTTTCATTTATTTCATTTAACTTGCACAATTTATTTAAAATAGCAAAAATGTCTTAAAAATTATGAAACTTTTTCTTTAAAGTTTTATTAATTTTTAATACCCAAAAATATTTTTATTTTATTTTTTATCATTAAAAAAGTATTTTTAAATATTTAAAAGATTATTTTTAATTGATTAATGGGAATTAATTAATTAAAAATACTTTTAGGTATTTAAAAATTACAAAAAAATTCATGAAATGTTCTAAGACATTTAGAAACATTGTCCAACCCTCAAACCAAATTTCTTTTTGATCTTGATGCATTTTAAGAATTTTTCATTGAATTAAATCATTTTTTATGCATTATTTTGATCATGGATTCAAAAATTCATTTCTGCCTATTGGAGAAGAGTTGGACATTGGTTCTTCTTGCATTGTTTTGTGTTTGGCATGTAGTCTCTAGGGAAAAATGGCCATGGTTTGATCTTGCATTTTCTAATTGTTTGACATTTCTTTTGTCTAAGAACCCTAAAAACCCTAATAACTTGTAAAATTCATATCTTGAGTTTGGTTGAGAGTTGAGAGTTCCCCTTTGGGCAGTGGTCTATTATAGGTTTAGGGTTTCTTTGGATGCCATTTTCCATTTTTATCTTAGGGTTTTGTTTCTGTTTTGGGTTTTTGTTTGATGTTTGATCCATGAACCCTAATTTGGGCTTTCTTTTGCATCCTTCTTGCATTCTCTTGCATAACATGACTTGTCTTTGCATTTTGTGCATTCTTGTGATTCATTTGACATCTTAAGACATATAGAAAGCATGTTTGATCATTGCATTACATATTTGCCATGTCATTTGCCTTGTATGCTTCATAACATTTCATGCTTGTTCATGCTCCTTAACTTGCATCATTTGCATTCATGATCTTGTATGAACATCTCCATCCCTTGTCTCATGTTTGCAGCACCTCATAACATCATAATCATCATCAACATGCTTCTGGTTTTGCTTTGCATCATACCATTTCATCTCATCTTGCATTGCATTGCATTTCTTTCTAACATTTCAGGTGGTAAGTAAGCTTGGGAAGTGAATTTGCCTTCACTTCTCATACCTTTTCTTTTCATCTCTCTTGCATCCATTGCTGCATTTCTATTTGTGTTTGAGATTGAGCTTGCTCATTCTTGTTCTTCCCACTTTCTTTCTTCAAGTGACTTGACTTCTTGAATGAAGCAAGTCACTTTGCTTCTCTTGATCTTATTCATCTGCTTCCTGGTGGCTCCTCTGAAGATTGTTCTTGAAAACCTCACAAACCTTAGGATCAACCAAGCATGACAATGAATTAGGGTTTTGATTAGTCTCCCCTCATAGTTTTACCTTTGTGTCTCTCTTTGAGTCTTCTCTTCTCACCTCATAATCAGAGACTAAACCCTAAAGGCTTTAAGACTTTGTGATTAGGGTTATGCCTGCATCCTTCTCTTAGGATGGAGTGTATAACTTTAATCCTAAGTCTTGAACCCTTAATGTGTTTAAATCTCTTAATCAATTCATCTAATAATCATCAAGACATCACACTTGTAACTTGGGCCTTGCATTAGGGTTCTAATTCTTCCTTAAGTGGTTAAGAAGGACTAACCCTAGTGTTAATGGACAAGTCCCCCTCAAGTTTTCTTACAAACAATAAAAATCATTTCATCATCATATCATTAAATAAAATCCACTTAATCAAAGGCTTGTTTTGTCATGAGTTTAATCCCTAATCATGGATTAAGTTGAGGAGCTTTCCTCAACTTAAACATTCTCATCTATCATCCTTCTTTTAGGATGGTGTAATGGGTCTGTTTAATCCATGATTATGGCTTAGCCTCATTACTCAACACTAAACAAAAATCACAAAAACATCTAAATAATCACAAGTAGGTTAATGATCTTAGTCCTACACCAAAGGTGATTAAGTGTGAGAATCTGACTTCACACTTAAGGTATTCTCATTACCCCTAATCAGAGGGAAGATGTGATGAGTTTACTAACCCATTGGTTTAGGCTTAAGCTCATTAACTTATGACAAACTTTCAAAAGCAATAAAAGACTGAAAACTCAAAAACAAACAATAATCGTCTCCTCCGGGATTCTTTTCTCATCTCATTCACTCACAACCGAGAACTTGCTTCTTCCGTCTAATGCAAGACAGTCAGCACCTGAGCCAGACAGGTCATACACTTGAGCATAGACAAGCAGGCAGTTCACAAGTCAATTCATCTTTCAGTCTCTTTGGGTCGAACTACGGTGTTCTGACTTCCTCATTGCACGAGAGGATACGTAGGCATAACTTAACAGTTATCGAACAAAAGTCTCTGTATATTCCCCCTCCTTCCAGCTTCATTCTTTTAGCCTCATGGTCATGAGCATTTCATTCCTGATCTCACACTGACACTGTACATTTATACACATCACATTTCTTTACACTGACACCTGTACATTCTTTTCCAGCTATTTTATACACAGATTGCACTGACACTACCCCTTTAAAACACAAATCTTTTAAGCGTGGATCCCGTCGAGTACGGCGGACAATCTGGGTGCTAATACCTTCCCAGGTTGTAACCAACCCCCTTTCTCAGTCTCTCTGGTTCGCAACCGTCTTATCCATTTCTTTTCTAGGTCTATGCAGCATTGCCTTTCCTCCGGGATAAAAATGCCTAGCTGGCGACTCTTTTCATCTCCAGTGAGTTCACGGCTGTGTGTTCTCATTGTCCCTCTCGCCGACCGTTCGCGTCTATACCTTTATCTGGGCCTGTCCCACTTATCGAGAGCGACAGTGGTGAGATGAGATATGAACCTTGAGATGTAGTTCAATCTACCTAGGAACCCTCGAACTTCTTTCTCAGTCTTAGCTGCGGGCATTTCCTGATAGCTTTGACTTTGTCGGGATCAACCTCAATTCCCTTTTCACTTACAATAAAACCCAGCAGTTTACCGGAACTTACCCCGAATGTGCACTTGTTGGGGTTCAACTTCAACTGATACTTCCTCAGACGCTTGAACAGTTTCAGTAGATTCACCAAATGATCTTCCTCGGTAAGGGACTTGGCAATCATATCATCCACATAGCACTTGATTTCTTCGTGGATCATATCGTGGAATAATGTTACCATAGCCTGTTGATAAGTTTCACCGACATTCTTCAAACCAAACGGTATTACCTTATAGAAAATCGTGCCCCAGGGTGTGATGAAAGTTTTCTTCTCCATGTCTTCAGGCGACATCTTAATCTGATTGTATCCAGAAAATCCGTCCATGAAAGAAACTACCGAGAACTGAGTCGTGTTATCCACCAATATATCAATGTGGGGTAATGGTAAGTCATCCTTTGGGCTTGCTCTGTTCAGATCCCGGTAATCCACACACATACGCACCTTGCCATCCTTCTTAGGTACGGGTACAATGTTAGCAACCCACGGCAGGTAACTAGTTACAGCAAGAAAACTAGCGTCCCACTGCTTTTGTACTTCCTCTTTGATTTTCATGGCCATGTCTGGGCGAGTACGACATTGCTTTTGTTTGACTGGAGGACAATCTTCTTTCAATGGCAGTCTGTGCATGACAATATCCGTATCCAAACCCGGCACATCTTGATAAGACCAAGCAAAGACGTCAACATATTCCCGAAGCATACTGATGAGTTGTTCCTTCACTAGAGCCTCCAGACTAGCCCCGATCTTCACCTCTTTCACATCTTCCTCGATACCAAGATTGATGGTTTCAACCTTCTCCTGATGAGGAGCAATCACTTTTTCCTCTTGTCTCAACAACCTAGCCAACTCTTCAGGAAAATCATAGTCTTCATCAACCCCTTCATCTGCTTGATTAATTGGATTGTCGAAGTCATACAAGGTCATAACAGTGCTGTTGTCGGTGCAATCTGGAGGATTATCTCTACAAGGGTTGAGATTTGTTCATTTTAGTGATTGATTTTAATCTTGTTTAACAAAAAGTGTGAATGGAGTTATTATTTTGAAAAACATTGCCATTTATTGTTTTGTGTGAAAATAACAAAAATGAAAGACAGTGAGCGAAAAAGATTGTTTGCAAAAGATGTCCATTTGTTCATTAATCATTCATTTGCACAAAATACAAATATGGCCCTATTATAAAATGAGTCCTGAAACCTTGGGCAAGATGCAGGACTTGATGCATGCTTAAACAGGAAATAATAATTACTCTACAGAAGTAATCCTTATAATTTCCTGGGAAGACCAGTTAAGGACTTGCTAGCCTGGGACCCTCGGACGAATCCAGCTATCCAGGTTGAAGTCGCTTTCAGCCTCGTCTTCCACATTGTTGATTGCATCCGGGGTTAGCATTCCCCGACTGATAAATTTGGGAGCTTCAGCAGCCTCCTCTTGGACCTGTTGGGATGGTTCGTAACCCAACTCGAACCTGTCTTCCTTGACCTGAACTTGTAGCAGCTTGCCCCAGCCCTGGGCATTCCCGTCTTCAACAACCTTCCGAGCTTTCTTATAAGAGGAGATTCAAGTACCAGACACTTCAGCTGTTGCTTCATTGACATTGAAGGCCTCAAACCCTTGGCTCATTGTCTCATGGATCTCTCCGTCCATCTAAATATATATATATATATATAAGTAGTTAGATGACTGACGAAGATATCCTCCTCCCCACAGATTGTGATAACTTGGCCCTCCCATTCGTATTTCAACTTCTGGTGAAGGGTCGACGTTACAGCGCCAGCTGCATGAATCCATGGCCGACCCAACAAACAACTATATGCAGGCTGAATGTCCATCACGTAGAAGACAATTTTGAAGATCTATGGGTCAATCACCACAGGAAGCTCAATTTCCCCAAGAACCGATCTTTTAGAACCGTCAAAGGCTCTCACTACCAGGTTACTTAGATGAAAAGCAAAACCATCATATTCCATCTTGACCAAGGCTTTCTTTGGAAGAACATTGAGTGAGGACCCAGTGTCAACCAAGACATGAGAGAGAACATCACCCTTACACTCCAAGGTGATGTGTAAAGCCTTATTATGGTTACGACCCTCCGTAGTTAGATCAACATCAGTAAAACCTAGCCCATGGCTAGTATTGACATTTGAAACCACTGTTTCTAGCTGATTGACTGTAATCTCTTCTGGCACGTAAGCTGCGTGCATGACTTTGAGAAGTGAATTCCTGTGGGCTTCGGAACACATTAACAGTGATAGAATAGAGATTTTGGAGGGTGTCTGATGGAGCTGGTCCACAACTTTATAATCACTCTTCTTGATTATTCTCATGAGCTCGTCCACATCCTGGTCAAAGGACGTCTTTTGAGTTTATTTGGAAATAGGCTCTTCAGGCACCACACTCTTGCCCTTACCCTTGACAGCAGCTTCTGCTTCAACATTAGTTCTTGGGAATTGTGAGGCGAAGAGACTTCCACTTCGGATGAAGCCTCCGCCTCCCTCCACATTGTCAATCTGTGGCGTAGAAGTGTCAAAAGTGACTTTCTTTCTATTGCAATACAAATCTGAGCCATAGTGCCAAGGCATGGCACTACTGTTGTCATATGGAACTGATCCTGGTACCGTGATGGTAACCAAACTGATTGTTGCGGAAGAAGGAATTGAGACGATCTGAGGTTCATAATAAATTGTGACAGGAGGTCTGACCGGAGGTGGTGCTGGTGATGAAGGTTGTTGCTGTTGATGGAGATGTTGCTGTGAGTTGTTGAAAGAATCTGGAATGTGAATCGTTGCAGGATCATAGTAAATAGTCACTATGGAAATGTCTTCATTGATGGTTGTTGTTATTGTAGAAGGATGTGTTGAACTGACATCTGTTGAAGTGACAAAATGAATGATTGTTGATGTTGTAGAAGAATCCATTGGAATGATTGTTGTTGAAGTTGTAGGAGTGATATCTGATGGAATGATTTGTGTTGATGTTGTAGAAGGAATGGTTGTTGATGTTGTAGGAGTCGAGACTATTGAAGTGATCTGTAAGGTGCCTTCCTTGATAAGATTGTTGATACCGGTCTTCAAATCTGCACAACCGTTGATAGAAGTCTTGCAAGCTTCACAGTGGGCCTCACAACCCAGGAACACTTGGCACTTTAAAAGCCGGGCTTTAACCTCGGCCAGAGGTGTCAATTTGGTTTAAAGGTTGACCCTCCTCAATGGCATTTATCCTAGGCCCACCATGGCTAGGCATATGATTCTTGGTAACACTCGGAGGGGGTGCAAAGTTGACTTCCTTAGAATCAATCAAATCCTGAACCTTCATGTGCAAGGCTCTGCACTTTTTTGTAGTATGGCCAGGCGCATTTGAGTGGAAGGCACACCGGGCATTAACATCATAGTTTCTTGGAAGGTTCTGGGGATCTGGTGGAGCCAGAGTCCTCAATTCAATCAAGTTGAGCTTTAATAATTGTGGAAGTAAGGCAACATAGGGCATCCGAATGGGATCGATAACCCTGTTTACTTGTGAAGGCCTCTGTTGAAATGGACGTTGTTGCTGATTGTTATTTTTGTAAGATCTATGTTGAGGAAATTGTTGTTGCGGTGCGAAGTGTTGTGGTTGTGGAAGATACTGTTGTTGAGGTGCTGGAGCTGGAATTGTGACAGCAGCTACTGATCTTGGCATGTATTTAGGTCTACCTCTACCCATGTGTACTGAGTTGGTCTCACCTGTCCTGCGAGGTCCTGCAAAAGGTTTCCTTGTACTGCTGGAACTGGCACCATTATCTAAAATTTTGCCCATCTTCAGCAGACTCTCAATTCTCTCACCATCTATAACTACATCTGTAAAGCTGGTGGACGAGAAAGCAACAAGCCTATCAATGTAAGTTCCTTGCAGGGTGTTCATAAACATGTCGGCCATTTCTCTCTCGGATATTGGAGGCTGGACAACAGCAGCAAGCTGTCTCCATCTTTGGGCATACTCCCTGAAGCTTTCTCTTGAAGACTGTGACATACCCATTAGGAGGGTCCTGTTGGGAGCCATGTCCAAGTTATATTGATACTGGCGTATGAAAGCTTCGGCCAAATCCTTCCAGTTTCTGACTGTTGCCCTGGACAGGTGATAATACCATTCATGGGATGCCCCGGTCAGACTGTCTTCGAAGTAGAACATCCACAACTTTTCGTCCATGGTATAAGCTTTTAGTCTCCCCAGAAAGGACTGTAGGTGAGTACGTGGAAAAGATGTACCATTATATCTCTCAAAGCAAGGAAGCTTGAATTTGTGAGGAATCCTGACTCCCTCAACTAAACCCATGTCCATAACATCGAATCCCAAAGAGTTTTGGGACTCCAGAGATCTCAACTTTTCTGCTATTTCGTCCATACGACGATCATAGGCTTCATCCCCAGCACCAATTACTGTAAATTGTTCCTCTTGAGGGTCCTCTTGCAAGGCACGATCTCCAGTGTTTCCTTGGGTATTTCTGATAGCATTGACTTCAGGATTGAGGTGAGGCCCAAACTCTGGCGCATCTATTCGTGGTTGTCCGTGATCATTGTTACTAGTACCTCCTGTACCTGGATGATTCTCTTCGGGAGTTTGCCGCTCGACCAACTCTCTTAATCTTTCTTGGCTCTGAGCCAACCCAGTCATCACTGCCATGAACTAGTTCATCTGAGCCCTTATCTCAGTTCTCTCATTAGCCATCTGAGTTCTCACGTCTGTCATATCTTGCTGAACTTGGTCCATTTGTAAGCTCGGAAGGTTGTTTCTTGTAGGATACCGATGAACTTGTAGGAACTTGGTCCATCTGTTGATGGGGAAAACCCTCCTACGAGCAATGTTTCCTGAAACAACAATAAAGTGAGAAAACCACAACAAAAACACCTACAAAACAAAGAATGTGGTTAGTATGCAATGTAGTATGTCTATTTGTCTTCCAAGGGTATCCGGTTTGGTTCTTTGGTTTTGACCTTCCCGACCTCGAGGAATGATGATGTTGAAGAGAAATGAAGCCCAAAAGATAATCCAGGTAACACATAAACCATATATTACAAATGCAAAGATACATAGTTTGTGATTACAATAAATTCCCATGATGGGTAAAAAGAAATCAAACATCCAGCCCAAAGTCATCCTCCTTGACTTCCTTCAAGAGAGCATCAGTCAGTGGTCCAACTGGATGCTCTGTGATGGTCCTGATAAGAAGGTTCCTGGTGGCAATGGCACTTGTCAACTTCTTATACTTATCTTGGTCCTTTGACCTCTTCAACCCCACCCGGAGTTTCAGCTCAGAGATTTCCTTCTGTGCTGCTAACAAGGCTTCCTAATTCTTCTTCTAAATAGCTTCCATCTGCTCTATCCTAGCCTGAGTCTTCTGATCCTCTTGCACACGAGCCTCATTGATCCTGATCCACCTAGCTTGACTCTCTTCTAAGTAGTGCTCAACTCTGGCCTTCTGAACCTTAGCTTCTTTGCAAACATTCTTCAATACCAACTCCCCTGCTCGAGCTTTTCTGATGTAATCATCTATCTTCTCAATCTTGGTCATATGCTCGATCCGGAGCTTATCTAACCTCTCATTGTCCAGACGACTATCATTCCTCTCCCAGAGGGTCTTCTTCAGAGCTTCAGAAAGCTGAGTATTCCTCTCTTTCAACTTCTCAAACTCCTCTAAACTAACTATAGCTACAGGCTCTACTGCTGATGGTCCTGACACATCCTCCAAGGTGAATGGCATGCGGGTGATCGATCATGTGATGCGCGACGAATCAATATACTGAGCTAAAGCCATGTTGTTGCACTTGCCAAGAATGTCAGTCCCTTTTGTCTGAATATTATCCCAAGCCCAGGCTGCTTGTCGGACGATGGCATGATTATTCTTAATATCACAATAAAGGATCTCTACTAAATCCTTCTCTCTCGGTGGATGTACTAAAGCATACCTTAGCTGCCTTTTGAAAAGCACAGGATTGTAGTTGATGCAACCCTTCACTCCAATAAGAGGTACATTGGGATACTGCCCACAACTTGTAATTATGTCCCTTCCCTTGGTGCTCTGAGTACACCACCTGATGTCTTCTGAAGTAAGGGCAATCATTCTCTTAGCCCAATTTCTTGACTGATGAGGTTTCAAGAAAGCTTCTATCTTTGGCAGGTGTCTCAATAACCAACAATAGAAGAGAGGTGCACAACATCTGACAAGTCTTCCCCTCTGCTTCTCATTTCTCTGATGCACTGAGTAATAGAAATCCCCTGGCAAGCTAGGAACTAAATTCTTCAGCAGGAAGAGGTAGATAGCATTTTTGCTTACAAACTTTGGCTCGTCTACAAACAAAATGATCCCATATATACTAAGGTCCAGGAGAGCACAAACAATTTTCCACTTCCCAACTGCAACATGACTGGTGGCCTGAGTGATCAAGAAGTACAAATGGAGGCCTGGGATTCCAGCCTTGGTGGTCATATGCTGATCAATGATGATGGTTTCCAAATGCAGAGCCTTAGCTATGTCTTCATTCCTAGGAGCAGTCTTCTCAGGGTTGAAGGGAATCCCTCTCCTAATGGGGACACCCAACAACATGGAAAATTCTTCTAACAAAGGGCCCAACTGAAAGTCTGGGAAAGTAAAGCATCTGAGAGGAGGGTCATAAAACTGAAGGAAAGTGTGAATCATGCTCCTTTGCGAGGCATCCAAGTCCATGATCATGTCCATAATACCACCCTAGTGTTGCCTGAATAAAGGGACATGATCAGGTGTGATAAGTGCCTGAATCTGCCTGATGCCTGCTAGAGAGGGCTCAAAGAAATGGTATGTGATGTTGCTCTTCCTGGATGAGTCCATACTGACAATGGATGCTGATGAAGATAACTGAGGAGAAACAATGATGAAGACAACTGTAGAAGACACTGAAGAAGATCTTTGCAGAAGATAACTGACGGAGTTGGCTGAGCAGAAGAACAGTCAAAACCAAACTAAAGATGATGTGGATACCCTGTAAAACAAATAGAAAAATGTTAAAATGATGCAAGATGATGTATGAAAAATGATATGCAAGAGTTTGTGGTCAAGTTCTAGATTTGCCATTTGCTTTGGATAGGGTCAATGAGTGTTCATAAGTCCGGATGAAGGCTAGAGAACCAGTAACCAGGTGGGGGACTCAAATAAAGAGTCACAAGTCCAGGGTTTCATAGAATTATTCCAAAATAGTGTAACCCTAAAACAATATCAGTAACAGGGTATGATGAGGCCAAGGGTTCCTGCAAACTTGTAAACATTCCAACCCACTCACAGGTATTGTTCTAGAACAAGGATCCTCAGACTTGGATCTATTATGAGAAGTGTAAACACTTCTAACCCGGAGGTATAATGTTTACATTAATCATAAAGGACCCTCCTCTAATTCACCTCAGATGCTGAAGGTCATCTAAAAAGGTCATCCATAATTAGCAGGCTTCCCAGATAGCCCTAGTACTACATGAAATCCATAGCACATAGTTCTCAAGAAGAAACCCATGTCGGAACCGTGTTTCATATTCCCGCACCAGACCGAAATGGAATGGGAAAGAATATGAAGCCACTCTAATCCTATGTGTCACTCAGGCTCCCGGTGTGGAACCTTACTCACTAAGATACCTCTCCCACCAAGGTAAACCAACAAATCCAGCACATGATATGATGATAATAATATGAAATGCATAAATAGTAAATGAAAGCAATAAATAAAGCTATACAAAAAGCAATAAATAAAGCGATAAACAAAAAGCACACATAACACCCCCACAAACACAAATCAAACAAGCGCCAGGAGAAACCCACAAAAAGAACCAGAAGCCCTGGTTGCAAGATATCTTCCCCAGCAGAGTCGCCAAGCTATCTCTCCCCTGAAAATACACTGAGGTCCCAAGGTGCAGATGCAAACGGTCGGCGAAAGAGAAAGAATGAATTGAATAGAGTCGCCAGCTAGGCATTTTTATCCTGAAGGAAAGGTAATGCTGCTTAAACCTGGAAAGAGATGGATAAGACGGTTGAGAACCAGAGAAACTGAGAAAGGGGGTTGGTTACGACCTGGGAAGGTATTAGCACCCAGATCGTCTGTCGTACTCAACGGGATCCACGCTTACAAGATTGTACTTAAAAGGGGTAAGTGTATGTGCTATCTGTGTGCAAAAAGCTAAGGAAAGAAAGTACAGGTGTCAGTGTAAAAAGGTGAATTGCTCAGGAACTGGGGCTTTAGAAAAAGGAATGCTGAAAGAGGGGGAAGACAAAGAGACTTTTGTTCGATAACCGTTAAGTTATGCCTATGTATCCTCTCGTGCAATGAGGAAGTCAGAACACCGTAGTTTGACTCAAAGAGACTGAAAAATAAATTGACTATGAACTGCCTGCTTGTCTATGCTCAAGTGTATGGCTCGTCTGGCTCGAGTGCTAACTGTCTTGCATTAGACGGAAGAAGCAAGTTCTCGTTTGTGAATGAGTGTGATGAGAAAAGAATCCCGAAGGAGACGATTATTGTTTGTTTTTGTGTTTTCAGTTTTTTATTGCTTTTGGTGTTTTGCATAGGATTATGAGCTTAAGCCTAAATCAAAGGCTTGTAAACTCATTATATCCTCCCTGATTAGGGATAATGAGCCTACTTAAGTATGAGATAAGAATCTAAACTTAATTACCATGATGATGTAGGATTAAGATCATTAACCTACTTGTGATTAATTAGATGTTTTTGGGTTTTTGTTTAGTGTTAAGTAATGAGTTTAATATCTAATAACAGATTAGTGAACTCATTACACCATCCTAATAGAGGGATAATAGATGAGAACACTTAAGCTGAGGAAGATACCTCAACTTAATCCATGGTTAGGGATTAAATTCATTATATAACAAGCCTTTATTAAGTGGATTTTAATTAAAGGATGAGATTAAGAAGTGAATTTTATGGTTTGTAAGACAACTTGAGGGGGACTTGTCCATTAAACACTAGGGTTAGTCCCTCTTAACCATAAGGAAGAGATAGAACCCTAATGTAAGGCCCAAGTTACAAGATATAGTCTTAGTGATTATTAATGTGTTTTGATTAAGAGATATAAAAAAATTAAAGGTTTAACACTAAGGATTAAAGTTATACACTACATCCTAAGATAAGGATGCAGGCATAACCCTAATTCCAAAGTCCTAAAGCTTTAAGAGTTTAGCCTCTGATTAAGAGATGAGAAGAGAGACTCAAGGAGACTCAAAGGTAAAAAGCTATGAGGGACTATACACAACCATAAAAGTTATCATGCTTGGGAATCCTATGGTTTGTGAGGCTTAAGAGAAAAGATCTTCAAGGCCACCAATTGAAGATGCAGATGAAAAGGGAAGGAGAAAGAAGAACAAGTTACTTACTTCCTGAAGAAGATAATTAACTTGAAAGAAAGAAAGTGGAAAAGGGAGGAGCACAAGTGAAACAAATTCACTTTAAAGACAAGTAAGAATGCATATGAAAAGGAAAGAAGAAGTGAGAGGTGAAGGCAAATCCACCTCCCAGATAACTTACCCAAACGTTCCTGAAATGTTAGTATGGATGCATAAGACATAAGACAAAAGGAAATGAGATGAAAAGACCAAACTAAGAAGTGAAAATGCAATGTAAATGGCATATGAGATGATTCAAAGTCATACAATATGCATATGAATGATCATACAAAGATGAGATGCAATGGAAGCATGTTTAGAAGCATGAAAACACATGAATGTTCATGAAGTGTAATGGATGCAAAGCATAGCAAATGAATGAAGAAATGATCAAGCAATGTTCAATCATGTATTAAGATATCTAAGATGTCATGCAAATGCTTGAAATGGCATGGCAAGTTCATATGATGATGATATGCAAAGGAGAATGCAAATGAAGATACAAAATTAGGGTTTTAAGACAACATGAGATGCATATGACCAAAATAGAAGCATACTACATGATAAAAAATTAAAATCAAGCTTAAACAAACCCTAATCCCGTATAAGATCACAACCCAAAGGGGAAAGTCAGAAGCTTAACCTAGTGAAAGTTATGAAATTCCTAAGTTTGCTAGGGGTTTTAGGTGCTTCTAAGGGAAAATGCAAATCAAATTGAAAATGCAAGATAAAATCAGGAGAAAAATAACCTAGAAACTATATGTAATATGTGAAACAATGAAATAAGAATCAAGTTCAAACTCATCATGGTTAGGTAGAAATGAATTTTTCAAGTTAGGGTTAAAAAATGTGAAATTTAAGAACCCTAATTCAAAGAAATTGTGAAATTATGATCAAACCTAAAAATAAATTTGTATGATGAGTTTGAAAATGTTTCTAAATGTATTGGAATGGTTCATGAATTTTTTGGTGATTTTTAGAAACCTAAATGCATTTTTAATTAATTAAAATCCATTAATTAATTAAAAATAACATTTAAATATTTTAAAAATACTTTTTTAATGCAAAAAATAAAATAAAAAATATTTTTAGGTTAAGAAAAATATTTAAAACAGAAATGCAAGAAATCACTTTTTTTATGTTTTTAACTATTTTAAATAAAATGCACAAAAGAAATGAAAAGAAAATGAATTAAAAATGGATTTAATGGAAAGTAAGAGGATCCAAGGGCTCAAATTTGAACTTGAGGGATTGGTGTTGACTACGCGCGCGTTTCAAGGGCTGGGATCAAACCTGGCTAATTAATTATACTTATTTTAATTAATCAGAAATTAACCTTAATGAACTAATCTGGGCCGTTCCTTCGCTAAGCTAATTACGCATCCAATGGCTCTCATTCAATATGGGCACTAAACCCTAATTAGGGATAATTACTTTCAGGTGACCGGAGACAAGCTCCGGTCATCTTCTCCGGTGAACCAAAAACCCTAAATCCTTCTACAGGCTACCCCACCCCAAATTAACTGCCTAGAAATGATCCCCATACTTCTAGCAACTCAAATCAAGCATCAAACAAAATTTATCCTTCATGAACAAGCTGAATCGAATCAAAACATAAATACAGGCAAAGTTTCAGAAGTTCATGAAATCCTTATTTCTCAACCATTTTCAGTTTTAAAAGCATCATTGTGATCCTTAGAGCATGCAGTTTCATTCTATAACAAGAAATCAAAGCTTTGAGAAAAAATGTTCTTGACCATACCTGAGTTGGAAACCTTCAATGGTGAGCTTTCAGAACCTCCCACTTGTGAAAATGAGCTCCTTTGTTCCTTCTGAAGCTATTGGGATGCTTAGAATTCTTTGAAAGGGGTTATTTTGAGTGGCTCGATTCTGATATGGCAGAAATGGAAGCTTTGGTTTATGAGGTTTCAGGCCATGGTAATGGTTGCTTTGTGTTCTATGGATGATTTTTGAATGAATGGTGAAATAATTTTTGAGGTTTGATGGATTGTTTAAGAGAATAGAAGAAGAGAAGTATTTGGCAATTTTTGTGAAATCTGATGTTGTGTATTTTCTGAGCTCATGGCATGCTTGGTTTATGATCTTGAGGCAATCCCTAAACTATTGGAATGAGTCAGAAGATTAGATATGCACTGTGGGAATGGTATGGCTCCATTGGCGAAAAAGTCAAGATTGGTGTACTTGAGGTATAGGCCATGGCAGAGCTGGTTTATGTGCTTGAACTGCTTCAGCTAGCTTCAAGGAGAGCCATAGGATCATTGTTATGCAGCTGGATGGCTTGGATCAAGAGTTTACAAGGTTTATGCATTTTGGCCATTTTGAGATTTCTTGAGAATCAAACCACCAAAACCCTAAGTTCAAAGGCCAATTATGATATTTTGAAGTTGCTTTGACATGTTATGGTGCATAGAAGTTGATTAGAGGTCATGAAATGGCTTGGCAAGTGAAATTGCAAAATTCCCTCTTTGACATGAACTTGAAAATTATAGGATTTTTGCCAACTTTGAAAGGACATATCTTGAGTTCTAGGATGAATCAAGACATATTCTTGTACTTTTTGAAAATGGGAAGACATAATCTATAACTTTCATGTCCAAGAATTTTTCATTTGAAGCATATTTGGTCATGAAAGAATAGGTTGAATATCTTTCCCAAAATGGAAAGTTTCCATTACAAGTCATTTCCAAAAATAACAAGTTTGCATTTGGCTTGAAATACTTCAATCTTGTGAACTTATAACCACTTCTAAGATCAAATAAAGATCATAGAGACTCAAAATGATGATAATGACCCTTTGGTGCCCTTGAGGGAGGCCTCAGATGCCCTGATTTTGACTTTACTTGCTCAAGAAGTTACCCAATGATCAGATGACTTCCACAGTGAATTTCTTCATCAAATTTGGTACACATGATCCTTATAATATATTAAGACCATTAGAAACAAGAATGACCAAATTTTTTGGGATTAAGGCCTCTGAAACCAAAACCCTAATTTTAGGTCATATGTGTAGGAAATCTTCAGTCTGCCTCTATGCCTTTGCCATACTTTGTGATCCCTTGACTTTTGTGAACTTTGGGGAGCATATTATGATCATGGAACACACATGGACCCTCTTGGCATGCTTCAAGACCTTTGGGATGGCTTAGATCACTTCTTGGATTTCCCAGATCACAAACCCTAGATGCAAATGAAATGGAACTATGCAGATGCAACAAATATGCAATATGAGATGGTATGCTTATGCAAAGATGAAAGATCACAAGTCATGGTGTGAGAAAAAGTGAGGGCAAATTTAGGGTATTTACACAACCCTTAAAAGTCCTAACTGAAACAGGGTTATTTTGAGAAGCGTACTACCACGAGATATCGTTCCTGACTCCTATGAGGTGTGTTAAAAGATCCTTGTTGGTGTTGAATGTACATACTTTCATTAAAAAATAATGTCGTATCTTAACCAGTGATTCACTCACTAAGGTTTGCGACACCTTTTCATTAAAGACTTCAAGGTTAACATGTGTGTTGCATTAGAATTTTCATTTTAAGAATAAACATTTTTCTGCTTAAATACATTTATTTGGCATTATAAGAAGTTCACATGCGGAAATTCAGTCCAGAAGCTTAAGCTTGCCAAGTTGAGAAGTCTAAAAATTCTGAAAGACAGTCACGTCGAGGTGCACTTTTCTGATAAAGTTTCGTTGAGTGAGGACATTCCTAACTAGTCATAGTAAGAGCTAGCCAATCCAGAGCAATTACGTCGAGCAATCTCTTCAAAGTTCAGCCAAACTGGGGCAATCGCCTCGAGATTCAAATCTATCCAAGAGCGAAGATTAGTCAGTCAAGTGCAAAACTATTCAAATACACGTACTGGGGCAGGCCACCCCAATAGCACGAGAATTCGTTCTTTCCCGAAGACAGACGATTGGAGGCATTTACTCGGAGTTCAAAATACCGCGATCACTCGTCAAGCCAATTATCTCGTTCAACGTTTCTTACAGCTCCAAGTTCATCTGTGTTGACGATGGTTACCTCCTCAGCAAGGTTATTACACCAATTTATGTAGTCATTGCGATACTTAAGAGTTTAAAGACACTAAGTCTTTTGTAAAATCCTCTTAAAGTAAAGACCAGGAAAAATCAAATGATCCCCAACACGAGACGACTTGAAACCTTTCCTCATCAGCAGGACCTGTCGGTTTTTGTTATCCCCAACAGACGAATGGAATATATCCCCAATAAAGTCACCAAACTTTTTCACCAACAGAGATGTTATCCCCGCAGGGCATCTTCAGATCAAATTCGCGATCATTGCATGCTCAGCAGAATCAGCAAGGACCTATTATTTTCGCATCAGGAACTCCCTTTGCACTTACGCCATTTCATCGACATGTTCAAAACCTAGTATTCCCAATGTCATGGGGCATCATGGCATGTAGTTAAACATATGCATACCTAGTATAATCCAAGTTTGATATCCTGCAAAGTCCAGCCACAGACTGGCCAAAGTCCATCTTCGGGTGGCAAATTTCAAAAGTCTTCCACAGTGAGCAAAAGTCCAGCCACAGACTGGCCAAAGTCCATCTTTGGGTGGCAAATTTCTAAATTCCCCCACAGTGGGCAAAAGTCCCCCACAGTGAGCAAAAGTCCAGCCACAGACTGGAAAACGTCCATCCTCAGGGTGGCAAATTTCAAAAGTCTCCCACAGTGAGCAAAAGTCCAACCACAGACTGGCCAAAGTCCATCTCCGGGTGGCAAATTTCTAAAGTCTCCCACAGTAAGCTGAAGTCCAACCGCAGACTGGCCAAAGTCCATCTCGGGTGGAAAATTTCTTAAAGCCCAACCCCAGATTGGCAAAAGTCCATCTTCGGGTGGCAAATTATTAAAGTCCAACCGCAGATTGGCAAAAGTCCATCCTCAGGGTGGAAAATTTCAAAAGTCTCCACAGTGAGCAAAAGTCCAGCCGCAAACTGGCTAAAGTCAATCTTCGGGTGGAAAATTTCTAAAGTCCCCCGCAGTGGGCAAAAGTCTCCCACAGTGAGCAAAAGTCCACCCGCAGTGTGGCAAGTTTCAAAAGACTCCCGCAGTGAGCAAAAGTCCACCCGTAGTGTGGCAAATAATCCAAAGTCCACCCGCAGCGTGGCAAGCCAGTAGCCTTCTGGTATCATTCAAAAGGCATTCCCTGTTTACTATTCTTCCCATTATAATTATATCCAAGCAGAGTTCATTCGGTTGAGTTTATTTCCCCGTTCTTCTGCCACAGAGTGCAAATTTTCTGGTTGTTTCTAGTATTCAATCCCTGCATACCTCAAATGTCTGAAAGCAACTGCTATCATCCATTCACGTCCATAGTGATTGAATAGAGGCAGCTGTAACACCCCAAAATTCACCCTCTTATTTTTTATCACATTTAGAATTTCATTTAACACACTTTGCACTACAACATTGCATTCATTGGCATAGAAAAATGAAGCATAGGATAAAGCATGGCAGTGGTTTCACTCCTAATGCGATTGTTCAGTAGGGTACAATTCATATGTATGTTTGACCTAATCCTAGTCAAACTATCAGGGAATCACTTCAACTGCAAGTTACATGTGTCGATGGTTTATTCCTAAAAAAAATGGGTACCCAAAATTCAGATTGTCATGGGTTGAATGTTATCGTGCAAGTCAAGAAATGGCTCATGTTTGTTTCAGACAAATTTGAAGTGATTGGACGCTTAGAGAATGATTTATCTAGATGATCATTGTTTCACTGGTGATTGGTTCAATGATAGTGGAATTCCCTCTGATTAAGTGGTTTCGGTGGAAACAAGGTAAGATTGGTTTTGAGTTGAGTGAATTGATTAATCAAATTTTCGTGGCTATGTGCATGTTGGTGGTAATTGGTCCGCTTTACAAAAATATCAAGTTCCATATCCATTATTAACCATTTTGTCAAAATTATCCATTAAATCAATGATTTTCGTTCCCATTTTTCTTTAGATTTTTTAACCATAAATCATGATCCATACTTTCTTTCTTTTTCTCATTCAATTTCACTATCTCATTTTAATTCCATTTCTTTTTAAATTCCATTTCTCACAATCTAAAACCTAATTTCCATTTGTTAATATCCCGCTCGTGTCCAATATCCACTTATCCATCACCAATTAAATTCACATCTAATTCACAACATCCATTCCATCACAAAAATAATTTCTACAAAAAAAACATATTTGTCATTTTACAAAAAGCCCATATCATTTGGGATGCCATGTTTTTTTTAAAAACATGTTTACACAAGAAATAACAATAAGGAATGTTGAAGCAATTTGTCAGCCACCTTCATTATGCACTACAAGACATCATACACTCACTCATGTTACCCCACCTCAATTCGTATAGTTTTCAATTCAAACCAACATTCCAAGCTCCTATAACACAACCTTCACATAATTCGTAGGCCCCACACAATTGAACTTGTCACCAATTTGCAAAGTGATATTTCCAAGACAATACAACATGACCACGATATTTTTCAACGCAATTTTCATAGCTACAGCCAATACACAACGCACACATACATCATCGTTGTCAACTTGTAACTCATCAATCACAACAATAATAAACATCAAGCCATCAGAATCCATTTACAGAAACAGAACGGAAAAGAAGAAAGGAGACGAATTTGCATCAACAATAATCATCGCTCAATCATAACAAACTCAAATTTGAGTAAACAGTGGAGGAAAAAGAACGGGGCAAGGGCGAGCTTACCTGAAGCACTTCGTATTGTCGACATCACTCTATCCAACGGAACTCTCAAGTGCTCTTAATCTTCCTTGAAGCTTCTCCGTTTCTAGGTACGCATCTGAACGCTTTTTTGGACATAGCTCCTCGTCGTGTGTTGATGATTTGTGATTCTTGATCTCGATTACGTTGATTTCTCATTTTGTGTGGTTCCTTCTAAGATTAAGTTTCGGATTAGAGGTGAGTGAAAGAAGTTTTGGTTTGCGACTTCTCCGTTGATTACTCACGGCGGCGCTAGGGTTGATAGTGTGAGGGAAAGCCGTCGAGGAAGGGATGAAGAACGCCTAGGTTTTTTTCCCGAGATGAACATGTATGTGAAGGAGAAGAATGGGCGTCTGGGAAAGAGATGGAGAACAGGTTATAGGTTAGGGAGGAACCTAAGGGGGTGTTTGATGTTGTTGTCTACGGTAGTTAACGGCGGCGGGGTGGGGATACTCTAAGAAGAAGATGAAGGCGCCGCGGTAGTTGAAGGAAACTTAAGGTTTCTTTTGTTTTCTTGTTATTTTAGTCTTTATTATTTGATATTTTAACTGTATGATTTATTGTAAATCAAAGATTTAATTAAAAGATTATTGGAAATAAGTCATAAACTCCATCATTATGTCCATTAATCATGTTTTCTGATTTCCAAAGGATAAGATAGGATTAGGTTGATTCTTTGAATTCCAGCCATACCGGAGGTGACACGTGTCACCGTTCGGTAGGCTCTTCCACGGCTGATCGGGTGCGTGTCATCCACCATAGTCATTGTGTTCTTGCACTCAAGGTCCACTGGATGAGAATACTAGGGAAGTCCACAGATCAAACGCTCCTTATTTAGTCAAATATTTGAATGTAAACCATACAATGCACCCTCAGGCCTTGGTGCGTATGGGCCTAGGTTCTCATGCTATCAACACCTCCCTATGCAAGCCCAATAGAATTTTAACTAATAATTACTTCTATTCTCACCCCCTCCTATTTCTAATCTTTTTAATTTTCTGTTTTATTACCTTTTCAATTTTAATCCATAAAAATATAAAAAACTGGTAAGAAAATTCCCCAAAAATTTCAGTAGGATCCTAATTCATTTTAGAAATTTTCTACATTTTTACTTTCTGATTTTTTGCCATTTTTCAATTTAATTTCGATTTTCCATTTAATTAGTGTTATATTAATTTTCTTCATGAACACTTTATTTTGCACATTTTATTTCTCCCACTTCCTGTAATATTCTTGGCCCATTCTTTTTGCTATGATTATAGGACTAATGATAGAACCTGGAATAATTTTTGGTATATTTTTTAGGCTATTTTATCCACTGTTTTGGTAGCTTAGTTTGTGCAAAATTGTGAATAGTTCTTAGGTGGAGTTAAGTGACTATTTGACATAGTTAGGCTATGAATTTTTAGGATATTTTTTAACACAATATTATAGTCAGGTTAGGGACCCTAGGAAATTAATTTCATATTTTTTCCAGCACTTTTACTATTTTTTAGTGCATTCGTTTTAGTCCATTTTTACATTGTAAATCCACCTAGTTTAGCTTAGGATTTTATGGTTCATTAAGACCTAGACTAATTAGGGTTGATCTTGGAATATTAGGATGACTTAATATATCTTATCTAATGATTTTAGAATGTTGATATTAAGTAAGTCCCTTTAGTTCATTTTGCATAACATTAATCTAAAATTCATCAGTTAATGCCTCTTTGACATTTTTAGGTTCAATCTTGGATACAAAACAAGAGTTAGCGATAACTTCCCTTGATATAGTTACATCACCATTATTGGGATCACCTATAATAAGATCTTTAGGATAATCCTTCTAGATTCTGATGGAAAGTACTTTGTTTGTTAATTCTGGCTCAGAGTCTGAGATAGCTGGATTTGGATCATCTTCTTTATCATTAACTTCAACTGGAGTATCACAAAATGTTCCAACATCATATGTGACATCAACTTCTTTTTATAAATCATCAATAACCATATTTATGGATTCCATCATGACTCTTGTTCTAGAGCTGAAAACTCTATAGGCTCTGCTGTTATTAGAGTAACCCAAAAATATGCGTTCATTACTTTTGGGATCCATTTTTCTTCTTTATTCTCTATCTGCCAGAATATAACACTTACTTCCAAATACATGAAAGTATTTGACATTAGGCTTCCTTCCCTTCCAGAGCTCATAGTAGGAGTTCCCTTTCTTAGAGTGACTATATTATGAACATAACAAGCGGTGTTCATAGCTTTAGCCCAAAAATACAGAGGAAGTTTCTTGGTATGAATCATGGCTCTAGCTGATTCTTGAATGGTTCTGTTTTTCCTTTCCACAACTTCATTTTGGTGAGGAGTAATGAGAGAAGAAAATTTATGGCTAATTCCTTCAGATGAGCAGAATTCAGAGAAATTTTGATTCTCAAATTCCTTTCCATGGTCACTTCTGATCCTAATGACACAACCTTCCTTTTCCCTATCAATTCTTTGACATAGATCCTTGAACACATCAAAGACATCATATTTCTCTCTGATAAAATTTATCCAAGTTAACCTTGAGTAGTCATCCACCACCACATAAGCATACCTTTTTCCACCCATGCTTTCAACCTGCATAGGACCCATCAAGTCCATGTGTAATAACTCCAAAACCTTGGATGTAGTAAGATGTCGAATCTTCGGATGTGACATCTTGGTTTGCATGCCTACTTGACATTCCCCACATACTTTACCTTCATCAATCTGAAGCCTCGGGATTCCTCTTACAACAAAATTTATAACTCTTTTCATTCCTCTTAGATGAAGATGACCCAACTTTTGATGCCACAATTTTACTTCATCTTCTTTGGATAGAGAGAACACAGATGAATAACTGGTATCTTGATTGACCCAGATATAACAGTTATATCTAGACCTGAATCCCTTCATGACCACTACATTCTCTTCATTTTTTACAATACATTCTAACTCTGTGAAGTTGAAACTGAACCCTTGATCACACAACTGACTGATGCTAATGAGATTAGCAATCAATCCTTTCACCAGTAGAACACCATCAAGATTTGGAACACCTGAACGTTCAAGTTTTCCTACTCTTTTGATTTCTCCTTTAGCTCCATCCCCAAAAGTTACATAATTGGTGGGATGTGGTTTAATGTCAACCACCAAATTCTTTATTCCAGTCATGTGCTTAGAATAGCCACTATAAAAATACCAATCCTATTTAACTGATACTCTAAGAGAAGTATGAGCTATCAAGACAACCTGCTTATAAACCCACTATTGTTTCTTGATAACCATATTTTGCTCAAGTTTTGGTTGTGGATTATGATCGGGGTATTCATGAAGTCTGTAACAGAAAGGTTTTATGTGACCAAACCTGCCACAATAGTGACACCTCCATCTTTGATATATTCTCCTTTGATGAGTTGATCTTCTTGCTCCATGATGTTGAGACACTAGTTTCAGCATCTGTTTTGAAACATCCTTCTTGAGATCAGGTTGGCTGCTACTTGAGGAGTTGTTTTTATAACCATTAAATCCTATCTCGGATCGGTCTCCTGCATTTCTTCTAGTCTGAAGAATATCAAGTGTGTCAGATCCATTATTCAACATTCTGATGGATTTGGTCGTTTTATCAAGCTTGAAATTCAGCATGGTAACTTCATCATTCAGATTAAATATTGTTGATAGATGTTTTTACTTTTCATCTTCCAGTGTTGCTATGATTTCCTTCTGCTTTTCTCCTTCTTGCATCACTTGTGCACATATCACACATAGATTTTGATAAGTATCAGAAAGTTCTTCAAATGTTAGCTCATCTTCACTAGAGTCTTCATCAGACACACATGTCCCCGTCAAAACAGTGATATGTTTAGATGATTCTTCTTCTTCAAAATCACTCTCAAAATCTCCATCAGACCATGGTACATATAAGCCTTTCTTTTGTCCCTTCAAATAAGTAGGACATTCAGCTCTAATATGGCCAAAACTATCACACCCATGACATTAAACTCTCTTGCTTTGGCTTGGCTACTCTTCAGGCTTTGTCCTCGACTCATTTGATCTGTTGATGTCAGATGAAGTATTCCTGACATTTGGTCTTGAGCTAATATTCATCCTTTTCGACCTTGTAGATTTGTCATCCTATCATGGCAACAACTTCTTTTAGGATTTCTTCATCCTCCATTTCACCTGCTTCTTCCTCAGTATTTGACACAAGGGCTATGCTTTTATTTTTCTTTTCAGGCACATCACTGAATCCCATTTCAAATGTCTGAAGAGATCCAATAAGATCTTCAACCTTCATATTGCATATATCATGTGCCTCTTCTATAACAATCACCTTCATGGCAAATCTTTTAGGAAGTGATCTGAGAATTTTCCTCACAAGCTTTTCATCAAACATTTTTTCTCCTAAAGCTCATGAGGTGTTACAAATATCAAGAATATTCAAGTGAAAGTTATGAATAGCCTCATTTTCTTTTATTCTTAGATTTTCAAATTTTGTTGTGAGCATTTGAAGTCTTGACATATTGACTTTAGAAGTTCCTTCATGAGTGGTTATGATAATATCCCAAAACTCCTTGGCCAATTCACAATGATTCACCAATATAAATATGTTCTTATCAATGCCATTGAAACAAGCATTCAAGGATTTAGAGTTCCATAGTGCCAAATCATCCTCATATTTTCTCCAATCCTCCTCAGGCTTTAAAGTTGTATTTCCATCTTTATTAGTAATAATAGGATGTTCCCATCCTTTATCTGCAGCTTTCCACGCCTTCTTGTCTAGGGATTTCAAGAAAGCAACCATTTGAGGTTTCCAATAATCATAGTTAGATCCATCCAGAATAGGTGGTCTATTTCCAAATCCTCCATCCTTGTCCATAGTACCAGAAAATTTCCCTTAGATCTCACCCAGAAAAGCAAGTAGGGTGCCTGCTCTGATACCAATTGAAATTATGGCAACTGATATACGATGTCTAATACAATGTCACAACACAAATATCTGACAAGTTTAAAAACAATGTAAATAAGCAAATACAGAAATAAAGAACACAGGGAATTATTAACCCAGTTCGGTGCAAACACATCTACTTTAGGGGCTACCAAGCTAGGAAGGAACTCCACTATCAGTAGTATTAATTCAAAGACCCACAACAAACAACCTAGTTAGCCATCTTCTCACTTAATCACTACCCAATGCAAGTTCTACCTAGGAACTCCTAGATATGAGACCCCTCTCACTCCCCCTCAATCACAACAGTGATATCAAACAAACAATTCAGAAAAACAAAGACACACTTAAAAACAATCCTTGACCTTGTTTCAAAGCTTCAGTCAAGTACAAATATTGTTGCTTAAAATCTTTGAGTGGACAAAGTACAACTTGAAAACCTATTCTAATACAATCATCAACATGACAATTGTTTGGCTCACAATAAAACTACACGCACACGAAAATGCTGAATGATACAATCCTTATTTTCCATGTCTTCAAACTAGGGTTGTGCAACCTCTAAATAAAATCTTGAATGGGCATGGGCCTGCTGAACCTGCACAAATTAAATAATATATTTCCTTAAATAAAGGAACAAAAATAGCAACATAAAATGTTCTGCTAAAATAACTCCAAGATGAATCCTTTTCCTTCTAAGAAACTGCGCTAATTAAACACAACCAATCACAAGTTTAACAACAATAAAACGTGCGCCTCAAATAAGGATTCATCTAGGTCTTTAGGCCCAATCAAAGATGTCATGAAATCAGTCTTGAAATCCAAATAAAACAACTGCATACAAAAATCTTCACACCTGCATAATGCTTAAATCACATGTCATAACATTACCTATGACATCCAGAAACAAAAATATGTTTTACCACAAAATATAGCCAATCTAAAGCATCTATAGGATTCATGAAAGTATTTATCATATTCAAGATTTGGAATTGGATGCAGTTGTAGTTGTGTTGGTTATTTATAAGTATTATTTTTATGGATCTATGTTTGAAGTATTCAATAATCACAAGAGTGTAGAATACCTGTTGGTCGGAATTTCCGGTGAATTAAGTCGAATTCCTTTTTTGAGGATTTGCGTTGATAGTCGGTAGTTGATGTGAACTTGGTAGATTTGATGGTTGCTAGTTGTCGCTCCCCGGATTTTCGTCCCGGTGCAAACGCGAACTGGTTTCGGCGATGTTGAAGGTTGAGGTTGAATAGAGTCACCATCTAGGAATTTTTATCCCAAAGGAAAGGTAATGCTGCATAAACCTAGAAAGATATGGATAAGACGGTTGTGAACCAAAGAGACTGGGTAAAGGGGTTGGTTACGATCTGAGAATGTATTAGCACCCAAATAGTCCGTCGTACTCGAGGGGATCCACGCTTACCTGATTGTGTTAAAGAGGTGATAGTGTATGTGTTAGTTGTGTTATCAAAGAAATGGGTGTACAGGGTGATGTTGTATAAAGAATGGGAGCTCAAAAACTGGGGGCTAAGAAAAGAAATATAGAAAGAGGAGAGGGGGGAGACCTGGGGACTTTTGTTCGATAACCGTTAAGTTATGCCTACGTATCCTCTCGTGCAATGAGGAAGTCAGAACACCATAGTTTGACTCAAAGAGACTTGGATGTTTTGGTGTGAACTACCTGCTTATCTATGCTCAAGTGTATGACTCGTCTGGCTCGAGTGCTAACTGTCTTGCATTAGATGGAAGAAGCGAGTTCTCGTTTTCAGAGTGAGTGTGATGAGAAAAGAATCCCGGAGGAGAGTATTATTGTTTTTTTTTGTGTTTTCAGTTTTTTATTGTTTTTGGTGTTTTGCATAGGATAATGAGCTTAAGCCTTAATCGAGGGTTTGCAAACTCATTATATGATCCCTGATTAGGGATAATGAGTATACTTAAGTATGAGATGGATATCCCAACTTAATTACCCTAATGATACAGGATTAAGATCATTAACCTACTTGTTATTATTAAGTGTTTTTTGATTTTTGTGTGTGTTAAGTAATGAGTTTAATCTCTAATCAGGGATTAGTGAACTCATTACAGCATCCTAAGAAAAGGATGATAGATGAGGACACTTAAGATGAGGAAGATACCTCAACTTAATCCATGGCCAGGGATTAAAATCATTATATAACAAACCTTTATTAAAGTGGATTTTGATTAGAGGTTAGATTAAGAAGTGAAGTTTCTGTTTGTAAGACTAAACCTGAGGGGGACTTGTCCATTAAACACTAGGGTTAGTCCCTCTAACCCAAAGGCAGAGATGGAACCCTAATATAAGGCCCAAGTTACAAGCTTAAGTCTTGATAATTTATAGGTTTTTTGATTAAGAGGTGAAAACAACTTAAAGGTCTAACACTAAGTATTAAAGTTATGCACTCCATCCTAAGATAAGGATACAGGCATAACCCTAATACAGAGCCCCAAAACTTTAACTGTTTAGCCTTTGTTATTGAGATGAGAAGTAGAGACTCAAAGAGACTCAAAAGGTAAACGACTAAGGGGGATTATTCACAAACCTAAAGTCATCATGCTTAGATGTTCCTATGGATTATGAGGCTTAAAGAGAAGTCTTCATATGGCCACCAAGGAAGAAGTAGATGAAAGAGAAAGAGAGAGAAATATATGTTACTTAATTCATGAAGAAGTGACGTAACCTAGGAGTGGGAGAGAAACAAACAAAGTGAATCAAATTCACTTCAAACACAAATAAATAAGAGGGTGAGAAGAGATTGGATGTGGATGCACACCCACATCCTAATTAACTTACCATTTGCACCTGAAAAGTTAGTTTGTACGTACACAAAGTCAATAATCAAAATCAGAAGCAAATCACATGATAAAACATTGAAATTGCATGAAAACAAACCTTAAACCTACAAAAGAACACTCCCCAAAGATGGAGTTCGGAAGCTATACCAATGTCAAGTTATGGTTTTTCTAAGTTTGGCTAAGGTTTTGGACACTTTGCAAAGAAAAAGTCAAAACAAATTGAAAATGCAATGAAAAAATATGATTTAAATGTCCTATATACTAGATGCAACATGTAAAATAATGCAAAAAGAACCAAGTACAAACTCATTTTAGTTAGGCAGAAATGAATTTTTGAATTAGGGTTATGAAAAAGGGGATTTTCAAAACCCTAATTCAAGTTTAATTGTCAAAACATGATCAAACCCTAAAATAAATTTGTGAAATGAGTTTGTAAATTGATCTTAATCATCAAAGAGGCTCTCTGATTTTTTTGGTGATTTTTAAAGACCTAAAAGTATTTTTAATTAATTAAAATGAATTAATTAATTAAATAAAACAATTAAATGATTTAAAAATAATTTTTTAATGCAAAAAATAAAAATAAAAATGTTTTTTGGGTTTTTAATATTAATTAGAATGAAAGTGTAAAAAATTAGAATTTTTGAAAATGTTTTGCTATTTTTAATAAATAAAGGAAAACAAAATGAAATAAATAAAATAAAAATGAAAAGTAATTGAAATGGAGAGTTTTGATTGCGTGGAGGCCAGATCTGTAGAAGCATACTTCAAGTTCAATGTTTTTGATGACGTCAACATTATTCAAGCTCATTCCAGATTGCAAAAAGTCGAGATGACAACAACGATCAAGATCATGGCTATGCATCATCAATGGAATGCCTCCGATCGTATCAAGCTTTTGTGCAACACTTTCAAGACTTGTCTCAAGGCTTAGGTATATCAAATTTTACTCCTTAATATGATATACAAGTGTTCAAAATATTCATCATAATTTTTAATGCATGTGCATCTTTTTTGAAAAGAATTGGAACTGGTTTTAACACTTAAAACAAAAATATTTTTCTGTATTTTAACAGTGTTAACCGGTTAACCATACGAGTTAACCGGTTAACGGTATCAATTTTTCAAATTTGTGGTAACGTTTCTGGGCGTTAACCGATTAACCTATATGGTTAACCGGTTAATGTCGCTCCGACCTGATGACCCAAGGGGCCAAGAGGGGTACAGACGCGAACGGTCGGCGAAAGGGGAGAGAACACACAAGGGTGATCTCAGGAGAAAAGAAAAGAGTCTCCAGCTAGGCATTTTTATCCCGGAGGAAAGGTAATGCTGCATAGACCTAGGAAGATATGGATAAGACGGTTGCGAACCAGAGAGACTGAGAAAGGGGGTTGGTTACAACCTTGGAAGGTATTAGCACCCAGATTGTCTGTCGTACTCGACGGGATCCACGCTTAAAAGATTTGTGTTTTAAAGGGGTAGTGTCAATGCAATTTGTGTATCAAAGCTGGAAAGAATGCAAGTGTCAGTGTAAAAGAAATGTGAGGTGTATAAGAGAAGTGTCAGTGTAAGAACAAGAATGAAATGCTCAAGACTGAGGCTTAAAGAATAATGCTGGAAATAGGGGGAATATACAGAGACTTTTGTTCGATAAATGTTAAGTTATGCCTACGTATCCTCTCGTGCAATGAGGAAGTCAGAACACCGTAGTTCGACTCAAAGAGACTGAAAGATAAATTGACTTGTGAACTGCTTACTTGTCTATGCTCAAGTGTATGACCTGTCTGGCTCAGGTGCAAACTGTCTTGCATTTGACGGAAGAAACAAGTTCTCGTTTGTGAGTGAATGAGATGAGAAAAGAATCCCGAAGGAGACGATTATTGTTTGTTTTTGGTGTTTTCAAACTTTTATTGCTTTTGGATTTGTTATAGGAAAATGAGCATAAGTCTAAACCAAGGGTTAGTAAACTCATCACATCCTCCCTCTGATTAGGGGTAATGAGAATGCCTTAAGTATGAAATAAGAACCTCACACTTAATCACCATGATGTAGGATTAAGATCATTAACCTACTTGCATTTATTTAGATGTTTTTGTTGTTTTTGTTTAGTGTTGAGTAATGAGATTAAGCCATAATCAAAGATTTAATGGACTCATTATACCATCCTAATAGAAGGATAATAGATGAGAACATTTAAGCAGAGGAAGGCTCCTCAACTTAATCCATGACTAGGGATTAACCTCATGACAAAAAAAAGCCTTTATTAAATGGATTTTTATTAATGATAAGATGAAGAAGTGATTTTTATGATTTGTAAGACAACTTGAGGGGAACTTGTCCATTAACACTAGGGTTAGTCCTTCTTAACCAGTTAAGGAAGAATTAGAACCCTAATGCAAGGCCCAAGTTACAAGTTTGATGTCTTGATGATTTTTAGATGGATTGATTAAAGGATTTAAACACATTAAGGGTTTAACACTTAGGATTAAGGTTATACACTCCATCCTAATAGAAGGATGCGGGCATAAGCTTAATCAAAAAAACCTTAAAACCTTTAAGGTTTAGTCCTTGATTATGAGATAAGAGGATAAGACTCAAAGATGACACAAAGATAAAACTAAGTGGGGGACTAATCAAACCCTAATTGTTATCATGCTTGGTTGTTCCTAGGGTTTATGAAGCTTGCAAGAGATTTTCAAGAGAAAAGCCACCAGGAATAGAAGCAGAGGAAAGGAGCAAGGAGCCGAGAGAAGCAAAACAACTTGCTTCACTTAAGAAGACAAGTTGCTTGAAGGAAGAAGGTAGGAAAGAGCATGAATGAGCAAGCTCACTCAAATACACAAGATAAAATGCAGCAATGATGCATAAGAGGGATGAAAAGAAATTGTGAGAAGTGAAGGCAAATTCACTTCTCAAAACAACTTACCACCTGAAAAGTTAGCAAAAGAAATGAGATGCAATGCAAATGAGATGAAGTGCCATGGTGCAAACCAAAACCAGAAGCATAAACATGATGTTAATGATGCTAAAAGGGGATGCAAACACAAGGCAAGACATGATAATGATCATACAAGGATATGGGTGCAGATGAAGCATGCTTGAACCATGAAAGTTCATGAAAGTTTATGAAATGCAATGGACATATAACATGGCAAATGAAAGATGCAATGATCAAACATGATTCTAATATGTCCTAAGATGTTTTATGAATCATGTGGATGCACAAAATGTCATGGCAAGTCATTGGATGCAAGCAAATGAAAGATGGATGCAAAGGAAGACAAAAATTAGGGTTTATGATCAACACACAAAGCAAAATTCAAAATCAGAAGTAAATGACATGACAAAAAATTGAAAATGGGATCAAAGGAACCCTAACCCTACACATGTTCACTGCCCAAAGGAGGTGACCTAACTCTTAACCTAGTGAAAGTTATGAATTTCTCAAGTCAATTAGGGTTTTAAGGTACCTCAATATGAAAAATGCAAAACAAATTGAAAATGGAAGATCAATTCAAACCAAATTTATCCTATAAACTACATGCCATGAAGGATGCAATGCAAGAAGAATCATCATCAAACTCTCAAAGGTTAGGCAGAATGAATTTTTCCAAGTTTGAACAAAAATATTGCCTAAAAATGAATTTTATTCCAATGAAAATGACCAAAAGGCATCAAGAACCAAAAAGAAATTTGCTTTGAGAGTTTGATAATGTTTCTAAATGTTTTAAGATGCAATGTGAATTTTATTTGTGATTTTAAAATACCTAAATGCATTTTTAATTAATTAATTTCCATTAACTTATTAAAAATAAACATTTAAATGATTTAAAAATAATTTTTAATGCAAAAAATAAAAATAAAAATATTTTTGGGTTCTGAAAATTAATGAAATGTTTGACAAAAATTTTCAGAATTTTTAAATGTATTTTGCTATTTTAAATAATTCGTAAAAGATAAATCAAATTAAATGAAATAAAAATTGAATTTATGAGAAGTATGCAAATCCACTGGCTGAGATTCAAAGAGAAAAGGAGGGAATTGACCCGCGCGCATCTGGACGGCCCACATTTGAACTGACTGAATTAAATTAAACTTAATTAATTAATCTAATTAATTAGGATTAGGGTTTTAATGAGAGATCTGGGCCCTTCAAACGCGCGGGAGTCAATGCCAGTCAAACCAATCCACGGTCCAAATTCAAACAGAGCCCTAAACGCATTTAATGAACTAATGACTTTTAGGTGGCCGGAAATGACCTCCGGTCATCTTCTCCGGCCACACCTCCCCTGAGAAATTTTCAACTCACTCCCTAGGCCATTTATGGAGCTCTAAAGCTCCAGATTCGTTCCTTTCACTCCTCTAAGCCCAAATCCACCCTCAAACAGAATTTGTTTCCAGCCATTCTTAAGATTCGAAGCTATGAAGAAAAATGGTGGAACTTTCAGACAAGCAATACACTCTCAATTCTTCATCATTTTTAAAGGTAAAAGGGAATCAAACTTAACAAGTTGAGAACTTAAAATAGAGCTTCTAGAAAAATAAATTTTCGAAGCTACCTGAGGTGAAGCTTTCAGTTTGGAGCTTTCAGACTGCCTCCTTGCTTCAAAGCTTCTCTAATGGTCTCCCTGAAGATGTTTTGAGGTTTAGCTGGAGTTTAATGTGGCTGGTTTTTGAGATTGATGAAGTTCTGACCAAGGGGAGTGAAGAATCGTGTTTCTGTTTGTGGGGTTTTCAAGGCAAATTGATGGTTGGGAAATGATCAGAGGATCATGTTGAGTGATTCTATGAAGTTTGTTTTGATGTTTATGGCTGGTGTGATGAGTTTCGAAACAAAATGCATAAGAGGTGAGTTTTGTGAACTAAGGCTTATGAGAGAGATCAGGCTGTGTTGTGCTATGTGTTGAGTCTCATTTAGTCCATGTATCAAGCTTGGATAGGTCAGAGAGTTGTTGTTGGCCTAGCTTGATTGGTATGGGCCATTTTGCATAAAGTCAACTTTTTGTGTAAGAGAGGTATGGGCTATGGCTGTCAAGGTACAAAGGCATGGCTTGGCTCAGCATGCTTCAAGGAGAACCATGGAAATGAATTAGAGGCAATGCAGCAAGTGGATTAGGGTTTATGTGATGTTTTGCAAATTTCACAAAGTTTGGCCCTTTTGTGATTACTTGAAGCATAAGTCATGAAAATGGGAGGTTCTTTGGTGCATTCTGATTTTTAGGTCATGCTTCATGTTTGTGTAATGCATAGAAATCAATTTGAAGTCACATAAAGGCTTGGCATGAGGTTTTGCAACTTTGCCTCTTTGGTACAAAAGTGAAAATTAAGTGATTTTTGCCAACTTTGCAAAGCCATAACTTTTGATCCAAAATGAATTAGAAAAAGTTCTTGTACTTTTTGAAAAAGGGAATGATATATTCTACAACTTTCATGACCAAAGTTTTCTCATTTGAAGCATTTTTGAATCAATTTGAGGAGGTTGAAAAACTTTCCCAAAATCGCAAGTTTTCATTATAAGTCACTTTCCCAAAAAGGCAACTTTGCAAATAGCTTGAAATTCTTCAATTTTGTGAACTTCTAACATCTTATATGATCAAATAAAGATTATACACATTCAAAATGATGGAGAATGCCCTTTGGTTGGGTCACTGGGGGTCTCAGATGCCCTGATTTTGCACTGACTTGCTCAAGAAGTCAACTCTTGATTAGATGCCTTCCCCATTGAATTTCTTCATGAAACTTGATATGTATGATCCTTATAAAATATAGAGACCAATAGAAACAAGAATGACCAAAAAATTTGGAGTTATGGCTTCTGAAACCAAAACCCTAATTCTAGGTCATCTGTGCAGTTAAGCCTGGCTCTGCTTCCATGCCTTTCTCAGTTCTTGTGATTCTTTGACTTCCTTGATCTTGAGAGGATATAACATGATGCTTGAGCACACATGGACCCCTTTGAAGTGATTGAAGACCTTTGAAGTGGCTCAAATGGCTCAGGGATGGCTCAGATCACAAACCCTAGATGTAGATGACTTAGAAGCAATGCAGTGAAGCAAAAATGTGGTATGAGATGCTATGATTGAACTTATGCACATGAAGAGATCACAAGCCATGGTGTGAATGGGTGAGGGAAAATTTGGGGTGTTTACAGCTGCCCCTATTCAAGCATGAGTTAGCTGTGCAGGATGTAAGCAACGGCTTAACAGGCAAACAAGATAACTTGTGGTTGAATACCAAAGACAGTCCAAAATTTGCACTCACAGAATGAAGAAGAAAAGGGATATAGATTGTAAAAGAAAATAAAGTATAATTATAAAGTGCGGGCGACGGAGGACGACCGTCGAGCAGAGGGCGACTGCTGGGGATGAAGCAATGACGGGGACGACCGACATGCTGGGGAAAATGCAGGAAATAAAGCAATGACGGGGACAGCCGACAAGCTGGGGATATGAGAGATTGTGACGGGGACGGCCATCAAGTAAAGCTATAAGACTCTATGGGGATTATAGGTAAATGAAACAAATGATGAGGTACGATCATCAAAGGTGAAGGACGATCACCTAGCAGGGGACGACTGCTCTATCGGGGATAAGATGAGGGACGGTCATCCATGGTGAAGGACGATCACCTGGCAGGGTACGGTTGCCAATAGTATCACGACATAGGACGAATGCCGGATAGAAAAGGTCGACGATGGGGACGGCCATCGGATAAGCATGATGAAGGACGATCATCAGGAGGTGAAGGACGATCACCTAGCAGGGTACGGCTGCTCTCAGGGTTTATCATGACATAGGACGAATGTCATATAACAGAATCAACGATAGGGACGGCCATCGGATAAAATGATGAAGGACGATCATCAAGAGGTGAAGGACGATCACCTAGCAGGGGACGGCTGCTCTATCGGGGATAAGATGAGGGACGTTCATCCATGGTGAAGGACGATCACCTGGCAGGGTACGGTTGCCAATAGTATCACGACATAGGACGAATGCCGGATAGAAAAGGTCGACGATGGGGACGGCCATCGGATAAGCATGATGAAGGACGATCATCAGGAGGTGAAGGACGATCACCTAGCAGGGTACGGCTGCTCTCAGGGTTTATCATGACATAGGACGAATGTCAGATAACAGAATCAACGATAGGGACGGCCATCGGATAAAATGATGAAGGACGATCATCAAGAGGTGAAGGACGATCACCTAGCAGGGGACAGCTGCTAAAAATATCACGACATAGGACGAATGTCGGATAGAAAGGGAATTTTGTTGGGGACTTCGATGGGGAATAGTAAACACGGACGAGCGTTTACATCCAAGAAATGAAAGGTATAAGTGTTTGGCACTGTGTATAGATTAAAGATGCGGACGAGCATCCTTAAGACTATGATACGGACGGGTATCAGGTAGAAACAAACGCTTGACGCATGTTCAGAGATGATGATACGGACGAGTACCAACTGGTTAACAAAGAACACGGACGAGTGTCTAATCTGAGGGGGTTTAAGTGGCGTATACAAGATACGAACGAGTATACGTATAAGTAAAAAGATGATGAGTAACAAGTATGAGTGAAACACGGACGAGTGTTTAACTTGCTGGGGAGAGTACGACACGGACGAGTGTAGGAAAAAGTGTATTATAAACAAGTATGCGGTTCCCAAAGTGTTTAGGCAACTATGCTGGGGGAAGGTGACACGGACGAGTGTCAAGGAATTGTGTGCATATGTATTTGTGAGTACAAAGGGGACGCCTTGGCTTTCTACTAGGGATACGACACGGATGGGTGTCAAGAAGTATCTGTTTGCTCGGGCAATTTCCTGGGGAATGATGACACGGACGAGTGTCCAAAGGAGTGTGTGTATATGTATCTGCAAGGGAAATGCTTTGGCTTTCTGGTGGGGAAATGGGAAATATTTTGTATATTGTTGATGGATTGTCAGTATTTGCAAGTGTTTGGTTTACACATGGCTTATGATTATGCAATATGTTTGATTTTTGCCGTAATACTCCGTATTGGACGGAATGCTACGCTTTATGGGAAAATATGATGCGAATGCTATGATTATGCAAAAGATACCGATCCAGGATTCGGATCCCAATGCTGCGAAGATCTCCGACTGATCTGCTTGAAGTGGATATCCCAGCTGGGATGAGATCATTGGTAGATCTAACATATATGACTCTGCATGGGGGGAATAGATCACTGATAGACCTATCTCAGTAATGAGAGACCCAGCTGGGGTTTGTTGAAGCCTTCGTCCCTCTGTTGTGATATCTTCAAGCGTTGCTCTTCTGGATAGAGGCTGAAACTCTGCGGGGGTGATGGTTCCCTGTCTAGCACTTGGCCGGGGAAGAAGAGAGATCACTGGAAGATCTTCTTAGAGATTTTTGTGGGGATCCTGCTGAGGACGATACTTGACAACTCAGCTGGGGAGAAAGCACCTCCGGTGCTAATCTGGAAGACGGACTGAGTAGATAATGATTTGACAGCTTGCTGGGGAGAAGCTTTCATGCCCCATGTTGCGCTTTGGATACCTGCAATCCTGTAAAGACAAAGGAACGCACAAGTACCCCGAGGTATCCCTTACTGGATTCCATCATAGGAGTTTAGACACTCCCGGGAGTCAATGTATTTCCTGCAAGCATGTAGTTTTTTAGAAGGGTAGCATCTGTTATTTATGCAATCAATATATTAATGACATCGGACATCTTGCAAATAAAAGAGTACAAGACGAAATATGACTGAAAATCTGATTTTATTAATTCGAGTGCCCTGAATTGGCAAGATACAGTCAAAGAAACGGATCCCTTGAAATGAGGAAATCGTTACAAACTGGGAAACAAAAAGATGCTGGCAATGTTGATGATGCTTCAAGGAGCTTCCCTCTTTGCTATGACTCGTATGACATTGACGTTCTTCTCGTCTTGCTTTCTGAGGAAGGCTGATTCTGACCGACACTCGAACCTTTCGAAACTTACCATGTTGTAAGTGATACAGACGAATTCAGAATGCAATTGTTCGTTTATTCCCTTATTTTGCGTGGATCGCCCTTTCAGGTTTCCAATCCACCGGGATACCCATTTTTTCCTGAGTTGTCCAATGCGGCTTTTCAACTCAGCGGGTGTATATTTTTTTATTTATTTTCCCTTATTTTTGCCCGACATAGCTCTGCCATCATTTTGTTGTTCAAGTTGGAACCATTATCATTAATGATTCGTTCGGGCACTCCATACCGACAGATGATGTCTCTTTTCAGAAATCGAGCTACCACTTGTCTTGTAACATTTGCATAGGAAGCTGCTTCAACCCACTTGGTAAAATAGTCAATGGCAACCAGGATGAATCTGTGGCCATTTGAAGCGGTCGGTTCAATCTTGCCAATCATATCAATGCCCCATATAGCAAAGGCCAGGGTGAAGACATCACATTCAGAGGATTCAGAGGCACATGCACTTTATCCGCATAAATCTGGCATTTATGGCATTTTCTGGCGTAGGCACAACAGTCTGCATCCATTGTGATCCAGTAATAGCCTGATCTTAACAACTTTTTAGCCATCGCATGCCCTCCTGCATGGGTACCAAAGCATCCTTCATGCACCTCGTGCATTAACAAGTCTGCTTCTGTCTTATCAACGCATCTGAGAAGTACCATATCAAAGTTCCTCTTGTACAGGGAACCGTCAGTATTCAGGAAGAAACTACCAGCTAGCCTTCTTAATGTCTTCTTGTCATTGGAAGATGCCCCAGGTGGGTATGTTTGATCCTCCAAAAAGCACTTAATGTCATGGAAACAAGGCTTATCATCTTTGACAACATCTGCTGCAAATACATATGCTGGTCTGTCAAGTCTGGATACTGAAATCCGAGGCACAAAGTTGGCAGTTTGAACTTTAATCATGGATGAAACGGTAGCTAGAGCATCTGCAAACTGATTTTCGTCTCGTGGAATATACTCAAGCTTGACCGTTGTGAAGAAAGTCAATAGCCTCCTCGTATAATCCCGATAAGGTATCAGATGATCCTGGTGGGTGTACCATTTACCATTGGTTTGATTAACTACCAGAGCTGAATCTCCAAACACAGTCAAAGTTTTGATCCTGAGGTCTATAGCTTCCTCAAGACCCATAATGCAAGCTTCATATTCAGCTTCGTTGTTAGTGCAGTTAAAGGTGAGCTTTGCCGAGAAAGGCATGTGGACTCCCTTAGGTTTAATGAGTACTGCACTAACACCACTACCATTCATGTTAACAGCCCCATCAAACATCATAGTCCATTCTTCTTCTGGGTCAGGCCCTTCAGTGTGAATAGGCTCTTCATGATCTTTTTCTTTTATGAACATGATGTCTTCATCAGGGAAGTCAAAACTCATAGGTTGGTAATCATCAATTGGTTGCTCAGCGAGATATTCAGACAATACACTGCCCTTGATGGCTTTTTGAGATGTGTACTGAATGTCATATTCTGTGAGGATCATTTTCCATCTTGCAACCCGTCCGGTAAGTGTTGGCTTCTCGAAAATGACCTTAACTGGGTCCATTTTTGATATCAATAAAGTAGTGTGGGTCAACATATACTGCCTTAGTCGGCGAGCAGCCCACGCTAAAGCACGGCATGTTTTCTCGAGCAGTGAATAACGTTGTTCACAGTCGGTAAACTTTTTGCTTAGGTAGTAAATTGCATACTCTTTTCGACCAGACTCGTCATGCTGGCCCAACACACACCCCATTGACTCTTCTAATACTGTCAAGTACATTATCAGAGGTCTTCCTTCAACTGGAGGCATGAGGATCGGAGGCTCTTGTAAATATTCCTTGATCTTGTCAAAAGCCCTCTGGCAGTCTTCATTCCACCTGACCGTTTGTTCTTTTCTTAACAGCTTGAACAAAGGCTCACAGGTTGCCGTAAGGTGAGATATGAACCTTGAAATGTAGTTCAATCTACCTAGAAACCCCCAAACTTCTTTTTCTGACTTCGGTGCAGGCATCTCTTGAATGGCTTTGACTTTATCAGGGTCAACTTTAATCCCTTTCTCACTTACAATAAATCCCAGCAGCTTACCAGATCGCACCCCGAATGTGCATTTGTTGGGGTTCAACTTCAGTTGGTACTTCCTCAGACGCTTGAATAGCTTCAACAGATTTACCAGGTGGTCTTCTTCCGTGAGGGACTTGGCAATCATGTCATCCACATAACATTCGATTTCTTTATGGATCATGTCATGAAATAATGTTACCATTTCCCATTGATAAGTTGCACCAGTATTCTTCAGTCCGAATGGCATCACCTTATAACAGAACATGCCCCAGGGCGTGATGAAAGTTGTCTTCTCCATGTCTTCAGGTGACATCTTGATCTGATTGTATCCTGAAAATCCGTCCATGAAGGAGAATACCGAGAACTGAGCCGTATTATCAACCAATACATGAATGTGAGGTAAAGGGAAATCATCTTTCGGGCTGGCTCTGTTCAGATCTCGGCAGTCTACACACATCCTCACCTTGCCATCTTTCTTGGGCACAGGTACAATATTAGCAATCCACGGCGGATAACTAGTCACAGCAAGGAAACTGGCGTCCCACTGCTTTTGTACCTCTTCTTTTATCTTCATTGCCATATCCGGGCGAGTACGACGCAGCTTCTATTTTACTGGCGGGCAGTCTTCTTTCAAAGGGAGCTTGTGCATGACAATATCGGTGTCCAACCCTGGCATATCCTGATAAGAACAAGCAAAGACATCCACATACTCCCGAAGCATATCAATCAGTTTCCCTTTTACTGAATCCTGCAGGCAGGCCCCGATCTTAACTTCTTTCACGTCCTCTTCCGTACCAAGATTAACCGTTTCGATCTCCTCCTGGTGAGGAGTGATAACCTTCTCCTCTTGCCTTAACAACCTGGCTAGCTCTTCAGGTAACTCATAATCTTCTTCAACCCCTTCACCAGCTTGATTGATTGGATTGTCAAAGTCATACGAAGTCATAGCGGTGTTGTTGTCGGTGCGATCTGGAGGGTACTTTTTGCAAGGGTTCAAATTGGTTCATTTTAGTGATCAGTTTTTATCTTTTTTAGAAAAAAGTGAAATGAAGTTATCATTTTGAAAAACATTGCCATTTTATTTTTTGTACAAAAAGAAAAATGAAAAAACAGTGAGCGGAAAAGGAAAAGACTCATTTGAAAAAGATGTCCGATATTCATTGATTAATCCATTTGCACAAAATTACAAGATGGCCCGATTACAAAATGAGTCTTGTCATCTTGGGCAAGATGCAAGGCTTGATGCATGCTTTAAAATACAGGAAATAATAATTACTCTGCAGGAGTAACCCTTATAATTTCCTGGGAAGACCAGTTAAGGACTTGGCTCCCCGGGATCCTTGGACGTATTCAGCTCTCCAGGTTGCGGTCGCTTTCCTCCTCGTCTTCCAAGTTGTTCACTGCATCCGGGGTGAGCATTCCCCCGCTGACAAAATTGTGCTTCTTGGAAGCCTCTGATTGATCTTGTTGAGTTGGTCTGTAACCCAACCCAAATCTGTCTTCTTTCTTCTCCACGGGCAACAGCTTGCCCCAGCCTTGGGCTGTACCCTCTTCAACAACCTTCCGAGCTTGCTGATATGACGTCATGGAGGTTCCTAGTACAGCAGATGCTTCATTAATGTTCAGGGCCTCGAACCCCTGGCTCATAGTTTCATGGATCTCTCCATCCATTTCTATGTACTTGTACGTAGCCAGATGGCTAACAAAGATGTCTTCTTCCCCACAGATGGTGATGATCTGGCCTTCCCACTCGAATTTCAGCTTCTGGTGAAGGGTAGACGTAACAGCGCCATCAGAGTGGATCCAGGGTCTACCCAACAAACAGCTGTAGGTCGGCTGAATGTCCATCACATAGAAGGTAGTTTTGAAGGTCTGCGGGCCAATCATCACAGGTAGATCAATCTCCCCAAGCACTGATCTTTTAGAGCCATCAAATGCTCTCACCACCAAATTACTCGGACGCAGTGCCAAGCCATCATACTCCAGCTTCACTAAGGCTTTCTTTGGTAGAACATTGAGTGAAGACCCAGTGTCCACCAACACATGAGATAGAACAACACCTTTGCATTCCAAGGTGATATGCAAAGCCTTGTTGTGGTTACGCCCCTCAGTTGTTAAGTCAGCATTGGTAAAGCCCAGTCCATGACTGGTATTGACATTTGCCACCACAGTTTCTAGCTGATTAACGGTAATCTCCTCTGGCACGTATGCTGCGTGCAGGACTTTCAATAATGCATTCCGGTGAGCTTCGGAACACATCAATAGTGATAATATGGAGATCTTTGAGGGAGTTTGGTGAAGCTGATCCACCACCTTGTAATCACTTCTCTTCATGATTCTCATAAACTCGTCTACATCTTGCTCAAAAGATGTCTTCTGAGTTTCTTTGACAGCTGGCTCTTCAGGTACCACACTCTTTCCTTTTGCTTTGGCAGCAGCTTCTGCTTCAGCATTAGGCCTTTGAGTTTGTGAGGCAAAAAGGCGTCCGCTTCTGGTGAAGCCTCCACCTCCCCCAACATTATAAATCTGTGGAGAAGAGGTTGAAGAATCCAAAGTGATTTTCTCTCCGTTGCAGTAGAGATCAGAGCCATAATGCCAAGGTATGGCATTACTGCTTTCATAAGGAACTGGTCCAGGCACCGTGATGGTAACTGGGCTGACTGCTGCGGAGGAGGGTACTGTAACGGTGTGCGGATCGTAGTAAATTGTGACTAGTTATCTGGCAGGAGGTGCCACTGCTTGTTGTTGGAAATTGTTGTTTGGAGAAACATCTGATGGATCATAGTAAATGGTGACTGCTGAGACATCTTCATTAATTTCTATTGGCGTTGTAGGAGATTCTGCTGATGAAATGGATGCTGATGTTGTAGAAGAAATAGTTGTTGACATTTGATTTGTTGAAGTGATGGATGAAGCCATTGTTGATAATATTGATGAATCGGTAGGAATGATTGTTGCTGCTGTTGTAGAAGAATCAGGAATTGTTGTCAAAGGAATTGCTGGATTTGTAGGCGCCGTTGTTGAAATCTGAAGGATACCATCCTTGATAAGAATATCTATGCCGCTTCTCAAATTATCACACCCGTTGACTGCAATGTTGCAATACCCACAACCGAGCTCACACCCGGGGAACACTTGGCACTCTAGAAGCTGAGCTTTAATTTCGACCAGAGGTGTTCGAATTTGTGCAACACTGGTGATCAAAGTAGACGGTCTGTCTTCCTCGATGGCATTAATCCTTGGCCCACCATGATTAGGCATAGGATTTCTGTTGACATTTGGAGGAGGTGCGATGTTGAGGGCTTTAGAATCCACCAGATCTTGAACTTTCATTTGCAAAGCCCTGCATTTCTCAGTATTGTGGCCAGGTGCATTGGAATGAAAAGCACACCTGGCGTTGACATCGTAATTCTTAGGGAGATTGGAGGGATCTGGAGGTGCCAATGTCCTTAGCTCAACCAAGTTAAGTTTCAGGAGTTGTGGCAATAAGGAAGCATAAGGCATAGGGATAGGATCAATCACCCTATTTGCCTGTGATGGTCTTGGCTGGAAGGGTCTTTGTTGTTGATTGCTGTTATTGTTGTTGTATGTTCTCTGTGGCGGATACTGAACTTGCTGCTGATAATGTGGTTGTTGTGGTTGTTGATATGTTGGTTGCTGAGGAATCGGAGCTGGAATAGTGACAGCTGCTACTGATCTGTGAACATACTGAGGTCTGCCCCTGGTTGCACGGATGGCATTTGTCTCACTGGTCCTTCGAGGTCCCACAAAAGGCTTCCTGGGATTACTGGACAAACTTGCACCATTATCAGAAATTTTGCCCATTTTTAGCAGACTTTCAATTCTTTCACCGGCTATAACCACGTCTGCGAAGCTAGTAGAAGAAAAGGCAGCCAATATATCGATGTATGTTCCTTGCAAAGTATTCATGAACATGTCGGCCATTTCTCTTTCCGACATGGGTGGTTGGACAGCAGCAGCAAGCTGTCTCCACCTTTGGGCATATTCCCTGAAGCTTTCCCTGGAGGATTGAGACATTCCCATCAAAAGGGTCCTGTTAGGAGCCATGTCCAGATTGTATTGGTACTGCCTGATGAAGGCTTCAGCTAGGTCCTTCCAGCATCTGATAGTAGCTCTGGTTAAGTGTGAATACCCCTCCCTTGAAGCCCCAGTCAAACTGTCTTCAAAATAGAACATCCATAGTTTTTCATCCATGGTATATGCTTTAAGTCTTCCCAGGAAAGACTGCAGGTGAGTTCGTGGACAGGAGGTTCCATTGTATTTCTCAAAGTACGGGGGTTTGAATTTGTGGGGAATTCTCACCCCATCTACTAACCCCATATCCATTACATCAAAACCCAAGGAGTTTTGAGACTCCAAAGATCTCAACTTCTCAGCAATTTCATCAAACCTTCGGTCATAGACTTCATCCCCAGCTCCCATGACAGTAAATTGCTCCTCTTGGGGGTCTTCTTGTAAGATCCTCCCCCCAGTAGTATTTCCTTGCACATTACCCGGGACATTGATTTCCGGATCTAGATGAGGTCCAAATACAGGTGGGTTAACATGAGGCTGTCCCCTCTCATTGTTACTTGTTCCTCCAGTCCCAGGATGAGGCTCCTCGGGAGTTTGTATTTCCACCAATGCCCTTAGCCTTTCTTGGGTCTGAGCCAAACCAGTCATCACAGTCATAAATTGGGCCATTTGGTTTCTCATCTCCACTCTTTCATTAGCCATCTGGGTTCTGACCTCGGTCAGGTCTTGCTATACTTGCTCCATTAGAATACCCGGAAGGTTGTTGCGAGTAGGATACCGGTGTGCACGATTGACAGGGAACACTCTTCTACGAGCAATATTTCCTGAACCACAACAGAGTTAGAAACAGACAAAATGATAACAAAAACCTACAAAACAAAACAAAAGTTAGTATGCAATGCAGTATGCTTATTTGTTTTCCAAGGTATCCGGCTTGGTTCTTGGTTTTGACCTTTCCAGACCTCGAGGAAGATGCTTTGATGTTGTTGAGAAAAGAAAACCCAAATGGAAACAAACTAAAATATATTACAAAAGATGAATAATACATAGTCTGTTTTTTTACAACACATGCCCCTGAAGGGTCAAAATACAACATAAAAGAAAAGTACACCAAAATGAAAACAACAACAATCAAAAAGTCAGACATCTAGTCCAAACTCATCCTCCTTAACCTCCTTCAGAAGTGCCTCAGTCACTGGACCAACTGGATGCTCTGTAATAGTCCTGATGAGAAGGTTTCTGGTGGCAATGGCAGTGGTCAGCTTCTTGTGCCTATCTTGGTCCTTTGACCTCTTCGAACCAGCCCTAAGCTTCAACTCTGAAATCTCCTTCTAGGCTACCAGCAAAGCTTCCTGTTGTTTCTTTTCATTGGCCTCTAACTGCTCAATCCTGGCTTGAGTTCTCTTATCTTCTTGAGTACGGGCTTCAGTGATCCTGACCCACCTAGCTTGACTTTCTTGCAGATAGAGATCAGTCCTAGCCTTCTGAAGCTTGGCCTCTTTACAGGCATTCTTCAATATTTGCTCCCCAGCTCTTGCTTTTTTTGATGTAGTCCTTTGTTTTCTCAATCTTGGCCAGATGCTCCACCCTAAGCTTCTCCAACCTTTCAATGTCCAGACGACCATCACTCCTCTCCCAGAGGGTCTTCTTCAGGGCTTGAGACAGATTCTCATTCCTCTCCTTCAGCTTCTCAAATTCTTCCAGGCTGACAGTGGCTGCTGGCTGTACTGTGGATGGTCCAGGTATATCCTCAATGGTGAAGGGCATCCCAGAAATCTGAGCTCTAGCATGAGACCATTCATAATACTGAGCTGAAGCAACATTATTGCACCTCCCAAGAATAGCCATCCCTTTGGTCTGAATGTTGTCCAAAGCCCAGGATGCTTGTCTGACAGCAGCTAGATTGGGCTTTATCTCACAATACAGGGTCTCAGCCAGATCTTGTACTCTAGGAGGGTGAACCAAAGCATAGCCCAGTTGTCTCTTAAACAACAAAGGATTGTAATTGATGCAACCCTTCACTCCTATTAGAGGTACATTTAGGTATTGCCCACAGCTAGTGATTATGTCCTTGCCCTTGGTGCTCTGGGTGCACCATCTGATGTCATCTGAAGTCAAAGCAATAAGTCTCTTAGCCCAATTCTTCTGTTGGTGAGGGTTCAGGAATGCATCTGACTTGGGTAGGTGCCTGAGCAGCCAGGTGTGAAACAGAGGAGCACAGCATCTCACTAACTTTCCTCTTTTCTTCTCATTCCTCTGATGAATGGAGTAATAGAAATCTCCCAGCAATGTAGGCACTGGGTTCCTCAGAAGGAAAAGATGAATGGAATTCTTGCTGATAAATTTGGGCTCATCTGCAAACAATATAACCCCATATATGCTGAGGGCCAACAATGCACAGACTGCCCTCCATTCTCCCAAAAAGGCCTTCAGGATGGCCTGAGAAATCAAGAAATCCAAGTGCAAACCAGGGATCCCTGCCTTTGTTGTCATATTCTGCTCAATCAAAGTGGGCTCCAGTATAGTGCTTTTGCTACTTCTCCATTGCTGGGAGAAGTCATCTCTGGGTTGAAGGGGACTCCACCCCTGACAGGTACTCCAATCAATGATGAAAACTCCTCCAGCAGAGGTCCTAGCTGAAAGTCTGGGAAAGTGAAGCATCTCAAAGGAGGGTCATAGAACTGTAGGCAGGTGTGGATCATACTCCTCTGAGAAGGATCCAGGTCCATAACCATATCAAGGATGCCTCCATAATGCTCTCTGAATAATGGGATATGGTCTGGAGTGATAAGTGCCTGGACCTGCCTGATACCAGTCAACACAGGCTCAAAGAAATGATATGATATGTTGCTTTTTCTGGGAGGAGCCATGATTGCAGATGAAGAGCTGAAGACAAGTGCTGATGAAGATCAAGACTGGTACTGGAGATGAGCAACTGATATGCTAGTTCTGATGATGAAGGCAGCCGAAGCAGACAACTGATAGTTGAAACAGATAACTGATGAACAGAGGTCTATGTAGATGAAGGGGTCAAAACCAAGCCAGATATAATGTGGATACCCTGAAAAACAAATAAACAAATGTTAAATGATGCAAAGATGATGTATGCAAATGATATGCAAGGGTTTGTGATCAAGCTGGATCTGATTATCTGTCTTGATATAAAGCCCATGTATGTTCAAGAAGTCCAGATGGAGGTTCAGAAATCCAGTAACCAAGGTGGGGGACTCAAATAAAGAGCCACATGTCCAGGGTTAAATCACAAGAACTGTCCAAAGTGAGGTATTCTTAATTAAAACAAGTATCAGGGTATGATGTGGCCAATGGTACCTGCAAACCTGTAAACAGCCCAACCCCCATCACAGGTGGTGTTCTAAAACAAGGATCCCTAGACTTGGATCAGTTATGAGAAGTGTAAACACTTCTAACCCGGAGGTACAGTGTTTACAATAACCATAAGAGATCCTCCTCTAATTCACCTCAGTTTCTGAAGGTCATAATAAAGGTCATCCAGACTTAGCAGGCTTCCCAGATAGCCCTAGCACTACAGGAAATCTGTAGCACAGAGTTCTCAAGAAGAAACCCACATCTGAACCGTGTTTCATATTCCCACACCAGACCGAAATGGAATGGGAAAGAACATGAACCACTCTAGCCTAGGTGTCACTCAGGTCCCAGGTATAGGACCTTAAACTCTCAATGAAACCCCACCCACCAAGACAGAAGAACAGATCCAGCAATGATAATGACAGTATGAAGTATGAAAAACTGTAAAGGAAAGCAATAAATAAATCTGTACATAAAGCAATAAATAAAGCAACTAAAAACACAATTAGCATATAACACCCCAGTAAACACAAATCAAACAAGCGTTAGAAGGAACCCACAAAAAGAACCAGAAGCCCTGGTTACAGTATAAGGGTCCCCAGCAGAGTCGCCAAGTTGTCGCTCCCACCTGATGACACAAGGGGCCAAGAGGGGTACAAACGCGAACGGTCGGCGAAAGGGGAGAGAACACATAAGGGTGATCTCAGGAGAAAAGAAAAGAGTCTCCAGCTAGGCTTTTTTATCCCGGAGGAAAGGTAATGCTGCATAGACCTAGGAAGATATGGATAAGACTGTTGCGAACCAGAGAGACTGAGAAAGGGGGTTGGTTACAACCTGGGAAGGTATTAGCACCCAGATTGTCCGTCGTACTCGGCGGGATCCACGCTTAAAAGATTTGTGTTTTAAAGGGGTAGTGTCAATGCAATTTATGTATCAAAGCTGGAAAGAATGCAAGTGTCAGTGTAAAAGAAATGTGAGGTGTATAAGAGAAGTGTCAGTGTAAGAACAAGAATGAAATGCTCAAGACTGGGGCTTAAAGAATAATGCTGGAAAGAGGGGGAATATACAGAGACTTTTGTTCGATAACTGTTAAGTTATGCCTACGTATCCTCTTGTGCAATGAGGAAGTCAGAACACCGTAGTTCGACTCAAAGAGACTGGAAGATAAATTGACTTGTGAACTGCTTACTTGTCTATGCTCAAGTGTATGACCTGTCTGGCTCAGGTGCAAACTGTCTTGCATTAGACGGAAGAAACAAGTTCTCGTTTGTGAGTGTATGAGATGAGAAAAGAATCCCTAAGGAGACGATTATTGTTTGTTTTTGGTGTTTTCAATCTTTTATTGCTTTTGGATTTGTTATAGGAAAATGAGCTTAAGTCTAAACCAAGGGTTAGTAAACTCATCACATCCTCCCTCTGATTAGGGGTAATGAGAATGCCTTATGTATGAAGTAAGCACCTCACACTTAATCACCATGATGTAGGATTAAGATCATTAACCTAGTTGCATTTATTTAGATGTTTTTGTTGTTTTTGTTTAGTGTTGAGTAATGAGATTAAGCCATAATCAAAGATTTAATGGACTCATTACACCATCCTAATAGAAGGATAATAGATGAGAACATTTAAGCTGAGGAAGGCTCCTCAACTTAATCCATGACTAGGGATTAACCTCATGACAAAACAAAGCCTTTATTAAATGGATTTTTATTAATGATAAGATGAAGAAGTGATTTTTATGATTTGTAAGACAACTTGAGGGGGACTTCTCCATTAACACTAGGGTTAGTCCTTCTTAACCAGTTAAGGAAGAATTAGAACCCTAATGCAAGGCCCAAGTTACAAGTTTGATGTCTTGATGATTTTTAGATGTATTGATTAAAGAATTTAAACACATTAAGGGTTTAACACTTAGGATTAAGGTTATACACTCCATCCTAATAGAAGGATGCAGGCATAAGCTTAATCACAAAGCCTTAAAACCTTTAAGGTTTAGTCCTTGATTATGAGATGAGAGGAGAAGACTCAAAGATGACACAAAGACAAAACTAAGTGGGGGACTAATCAAACCCTAATTGTTATCATGCTTGGTTGTTCCTAGGGTTTACGAAGTTTGCAAGAGATTTTCAAGAGAAAAGCCACCAGGAATAGAAGCAGAGGAAAGGAGCAAGGAGCAGAGAGAAGCAAAATAACTTGCTTCACTTAAGAAGACAAGTTGCTTGAAGGAAGAAGGTAGGAAAGAGCATGAATGAGCAAGCTCACTCAAATACACAAGATAAAATGCAAGAATGATGCATAAGAGGGATGACAAGAAATTGTGAGAAGTGAAGGCAAATTCACTTCTCAAAACAACTTACCACCTGAAAAGTTAGCAAAAGAAATGAGATGCAATGCAAATGATATGAAGTGCCATGGTGCAAACCAAAACCAGAAGCATAAACATGATGTTAATGATTCTAAAAGTGGATGCAAACACAAGGCAAGACATGAGAATGATCATACAAGGATATGGGTGCAGATGAAGCATGCTTGAACCATGGAAGTTCATGAAAGTTTATGAAATGCAATGGACATATAACATGGCAAATGAAAGATGCAATGATCAAACATGATTCTAATATGTCCTAAGATGTTTTATGAATCATGTGGATGCACAAAATGTCATGGCAAGTCATTGGATGCAAGCAAATGAAAGATGGATGCAAAGGAAGACAAAAATTAGGGTTTATGATCAACACACAAAGCAAAATTCAAAATCAGAAGTAAATTACATGACAAAAAATTGAAAATGGGATCAAAGGAACCCTAACCCTACACAAGTTCACTGCCCAAAGGAGGGGACCTAACTCTTAACCTAGTGAAAGTTATGAATTTCTCAAGTCAATTAGGGTTTTAAGGTACCTCAATATGAAATATGCAAAACAAATTGAAAATGGAAGATCAATTCAAACCAAATTTATCCTATAAACTACATGCCATGAAGGATGCAATGCAAGAAGAATCATCATCAAACTCTCAAAGGTTAGGCAGAATGGATTTTTCCAAGTTTGAACAAAAATATTGCCTAAAAATGAATTTTATTCCAATGAAAATGACCAAAAGGCATCAAGAACCAAAAAGAAATTTGCTTTGAGAGTTTGAAATTTGTTCCTAAATGTTTTAAGATGCAATGTGAATTTTTTTTGTGATTTTAAAATAGCTAAATGCATTTTTAATTAATTAATTACCATTAACTAATTAAAAATAAACATTTAAATGATTTAAAAATAATTTTTAATGCAAAAAATAAAAATAAAACTATTTTTGGGTTCTAAAAATTAATGAAATGTTTGACAAAAATTTTCAGAATTTTTAAATGTATTTTGCTATTTTAAATAATTTGTAAAAGATAAATCAAATTAAATGAAATAAAAATTGAATTTATGAGAAGTATGCAAATCCACTGGCTGAGATTCAAAGAGAAAAGGAGGGAATTGACCCGCGCGCATCTGGATGGCCCACATTTGAACTGACTTAATTAAATTAAACTTAATTAATTAATCTAATTAATTAGGATTAGGGTTTTAATGAGAGATCTGGGCCCTTCAAACGCGCGGGAGTCAATGCCAGTCAAACCAATCCACGGTCCAAATTCAAATTGAGCCCTAAACGCATTTAATGAACTAATGACTTTCAGGTGGTCGGAAATGACCTCCGGTCATCTTCTCCGGCCACACCTCCCCTGAGAAATTTTCAACTCACTCCCTAGGCCATTTCTGGAGCTCTAAAGCTCCAGATTCGTTCCTTTCACTCCTCTAAGCCCAAATCCACCCTCAAACAAAATTTATTTCCAGCCATTCTTAAGATTCGAAGCTATGAACAAAAATGGTGGAACTTTCAGACAAGCAATACACTCTCAATTCTTCATCATTTTTAAAGGTAAAAGGTTCAATGCACTCAGGGAATCAAACTTAACAAGTTGAGAACTTAAAATAGAGCTTCTGGAAAAATAAATTTTCGAAGCTACCTGAGGTGAAGCTTTCAGTTTGGAGCTTTCAGACTGCCTTCTTGCTTCAAAGCTTCTCTAATGGTCTCCCTGAAGATGTTTTGAGGTTTAGCTGGAGTTTAATGTGGCTGGTTTTTGAGATTGATGAAGTTCTGACCAAGGGGAGTGAAGAATCGTGTTTCTGTTTGTGGGGTTTTCAAGGCAAATTGATGGTTGGGAAATGATCAGAGGATCATGTTGAGTGATTCTATGAAGTTTGTTTTGATGTTTATGGCTGGTGTGATGAGTTTCGAAACAAAATGCATAAGAGGTGAGTTTTGTGAACTATGGCTTATGAGAGAGATCAGGCTGTGTTGTGCTATGTGTTGAGTCTCATTTAGTCCATGTATCAAGCTTGGATAGGTCAGAGAGTTGTTGCTGGCCTAGCTTGATTGGTATGGGCCATTTTGCATAAAGTCAACTTTTTGTGTAAGAGAGGTATGGGCTATGGCAGTCAAGGTACAAAGGCATGGCTTGGCTCAGCATGCTTCAAGGAGAACCATGGAAATGAATTAGAGGCAATGCAGCAAGTGGATTAGGGTTTATGTGATGTTTTGCAAATTTCACAAAGTTTGGCCCTTTTGTGATTACTTGAAGCATAAGTCATAAAAATGGGAGGTTCTTTGGTGCATTCTGATTTTTAGGTCATGTTTCATGTTTGTGTAATGCATAGAAATCAATTTGAAGTCACATAAAGGCTTGGCATGAGGTTTTGCAACTTTGCCTCTTTGGTACAAAAGTGAAAATTAAGTGATTTTTGCCAACTTTGCAAAGCCATAACTTTTGATCCAAAATGAATTAGAAAAAGTTCTTGTACTTTTTGAAAAGGGAATGATCTATTCTACAACTTTCATGACCAAAGTTTTCTCATTTGAAGCATTTTTGAATCAATTTGAGGAGGTTGAAAAACTTTCCCAAAATGGCAAGTTTTCATTATAAGGCAACTTTGCAAATGGATTGAAATTCTTCAATTTTGTGAACTTCTAACATCTTTTATGATCAAATAAAGATTATACACATTCAAAATGATGGAGAATGCCCTTTGGTTGGGTCACTGGGGGTCTCAGATGCCCTGATTTTGCACTGACTTGCTCAAGAAGTCAACTCTTGATTAGATGCCTTCCCCATTGAATTTCTTCATGAAACTTGATATGTATGATCCTTATAACATATAGAGACCAATAGAAACAAGAATGACCAAAAAAGTTGGAGTTATGGCTTTTGAAACCAAAACCCTAATTCTAGGTCATCTGTGCAGTTAAGCCTGGCTCTGCTTCCATGCCTTTCTCAGTTCTTGTGATTATTTGACTTCCTTGATCTTGAGAGGATATAACATGATGCTTGAACACACATGGACCCCTTTGAAGTGATTGAAGACCTTTGAAGTGGCTCAAATGGCTCAGGGATGGCTCAGATCACAAACCCTAGATGCAGATGACTTAGAAGCAATGCAGTGAAGCAAAAATGTGGTATGAGATGCTATGATTGAACTTATGCACATGAAGAGATCACAAGCCATGGTGTGAATGGGTGAGGGCAAATTTGGGGTGTTTACAGTTAACACTGTAGAAATTTTGAAAAATTGTTTCTCTTCAAATTCAAATGTTTATTAAGTGTTATAACTTTTCATGATTTTATTTCATAATTTTTTTTATACCTTTTCAAAGAATTTATTTTTAAATTCTCATACCTTTTTGAATAGGTGTTTCAACTATTATAAATTCTTAAAATTTCAAATTCATAAACACCTCCTAGAATTTTCAAATATTATCATACAATCAAAATCACTAAATTCAAATATTTTTCATTTTTCAAAAGTGTTCATAAGTTCATCATTTTCATATTGTCTTGAACACTTGTATTGAATCTTAAGTAGTGAGTTTTTGATTATAGGAGAAGATCAATTTTTATTGATACCATTCATTGTACTCTCACTCAAACAATATTATAGAAAGTGTTTTTCTATTTGTGACTTGTGTTCCAAGGATTGTTTGGACATAAGGGTAAGTGTGGCAAGAGGATTGTTCTTGTACACTTGTTTGTATAGTTTGTTAGAAAGTAGGCCTCACCATTGAAGGTGTGATAGGTTTTACTATTCTAAAGAAACTAGTGGAAATATCTTTCGTGTTGAAAGGGGACTGGATGTACCTTAGGATTGTGAAGGGAACCAGGATAAACCTCCGTGTCTTCTTTACTTTTCTGCTTTACCATTTTTATTCTTTAAACCGTAAAAAGCAAAATCCATCCATCGAAGAAAAAAAATCGAAAAATTTGATAACACCTAATTCACCCCCCCCCCTTAGGCGCATTCTGATCTTACAATTGGCATCAGAGCAGGTTTAGGTAACCTGTTCCTACAAGATCCTATGGCTTCCGTAAACTCGAATCCTGTTTTCAAAGATGGTGGAAGTAGCAACATGCCTCCGCTCTTCTCCGGCGAATACTTCGATTTCTGGAAAATCAGAATGAGGGCACATCTTGAAGCCCAAGGAGAAGGCATATGGGAAGCAATCGAAGAAGGTCCGCATAATCCTGTTAATGTGATCAACGGTGTTGGAACCGCAAAGTTGAAGAATATGTATGATGAAGATGATAAAAAGAAGATCCTAAATGAGAAGAAGGCAATCAACATACTTCAAAGCTCTCTTAGTATGGATGAATTTTTGTGTGTATCACAATGCAAATCGGCGAAGGAGATTTGGGACACTTTGGTAGAAACACATGAAGGAACAACAGAAGTAAAAAGATCAAGGCTTAACACATTGAGTCAAGAATATGAAATGTTCCGCATGCAGCCCGGAGAATCTATTGTAGCTTTACAAAAAAGATTTGTTCATCTAACCAACCACTTGATTGCACTCGGAAAGACCTTCACCAACGACGATCTCAATTTGAAAGTTCTTAGGTCTTTGACAAGGGAATGGCAACCGAAGGTGACCGCTATTTCGGAGAAGAAGAGTCTCTCAACAATGACATCCGCATCTCTATTCGGAAAACTTCAAGAGCACGAATTGAAACTTGGAAGGCTCGAGAAGCACGAAAGTCAAGAGAAAAAATCCAAGGGAATTGCTTTGAAGATTGACACGAAGGATGACAAAGATGACGAGATTTCCGAAGATGAGAACTTCACGCTTCTTGTTAAGAAGCTTGGTAAGTTTTTTAACAAAAATAATAATTCTTCTTTTCCTAAAAAGAATAAACATTTCAGAAAGAAGGATACATCCACATCGATTCAAGAAGTTACATGCTACGAATGTGGGAAGCAAGGTCACATAAAACCGAATTGTCCAAGACTTGCGAAGAAAGGAGGATTCAAAGGCAAGAAGGACTTCAAAAATAAAAAGGCTTATGTCGCGTGGGATGACAATGAAGTTAGTTCCTCATCAGAATCGGAAAGCGATGAATGTGCAAATATGGCGTTAATGGCGTTACATCACTCCGATGAAGAAAATGACGAGGTTAGTAGCAACTTTTCAATTTATGAAAATGATGCACAAGAAGTCATAGATGAACTTCTAAAAGAATGCAAGACTATGTACAAAAATATTTCATCCCAAAAGAAAAGAATATTATCTTTAGAAGAACAAAATGCATCTCTTGAAAAGTACATTGAAAATGAAAAACAAAAGATAATGGATGAAAAGCAAAGCCTTGCATGTAAAAATTGTGAGTCATTATCTTTTCAAATTGTTCAACTCAAAAGAGTTTTAGAAAGATATGAAAAAGGTCAAATTGGCTTGGAGGAAATTCTTAGGCACCAAAGATATCCAAATGATAAAAGTGGCTTAGGATATTCTAAGTTTTCCAAACCAAGTACAAGTGAAACCGTTTTCGTAAAAGCTAGTGAACAAATTGTTAAAGAAAAGACTAACAATTATAAAACTATACATCAAAGTCATAAAAGGAAAAGGATCATTAAGAAACAAAATATGTTCCTAGATTTAAAAGTCAATTTCAACCTACTTGTTTTTATTGTGGAATCAAAGGCCATACACCTAATGCTTGCTATGTGCGCAACATTGGTGTTGCTAAAGGGCATTATGTGTGGGTTGAAAAGGGTACTAACTATCAAGGACCCAAAGCAATTTGGGTACCTAACAATACTTGACTTTGTTTTGTAGGTATGCTTGAAAACAACTTCTACACAATGGTATCTCGATAGCGGTTGTTCAAAGCATATGACGGGCGATATCAACAAATTTTCAAGTCTAACACTTAAGACCAAAGGATACGTTACTTACGGTGATGATAATAAAGGAAGAATTCTTGGAGTCGAAACCATTGGTGCATCTCCTTATACAATCATCGAAGACGTCCTTTATGTGGAAGTGTAACACGGTGGGAGAACTGACTTTCTATAAATGTTGCGGATAGCAAGAGTCGCCACCGACTTTTATTTTATCCAAAAGGAAAGGACATAAAAGAACAGGAAAGACCTTAAAAAGATTTTGAGTTCGGGGGGTAGGTTATACAAAGGGAAGGTGTTAGCACCCTTTATATCCATGGTTATCCATGGGCTCTTAGTTACTTAGCTCACTTTAAATTGTTTTGAGAAAGGTGTAGTGTGTGATTACGAATTTTCTAAGTACTTTATAATGATCCTCGTATGGATGTATATAAAGACTTTGTTTTGAAAATTTGTTTGAAATGTGAGGTGTAAAATGTATTTTGAAATGTGTGAGCAAGTAATTAAGAGAAACCTATTATGTCTTTACTGTTCTTATATGTTCTTTCAATGGTAAGACTAGCCCTATTATTAAGGAATAGGTAGTCATTACCTTGGATGTGAGAAGGGACATGTGAAGGGACATCTGAATTTAGGCAACTGCAAGGTGTCTTTAGCAATTTGTAGGGATTTATCATCTTTTATTCGAAGGGACAAGATCATTTATCGTAGGCAACCTCGAAGGGACTTGATCTTTTAAACTGAAGGGACTTGATGATATTGATGGAGGGACTTTGCTTAAGACAGCTTACTTGACCTTAGAAATAGGCAACATGAGAGGTAACCCTAGAAAGTGCAAGATGGCGATCAAAGATCGACTTACGTGTGTGAGGGTTTGTATTCAAGTATTTAATCACAAACATGTTATGCACACCCTAGAATTACTAACCATACAATTAATATATTTACAATAAAAATAAAGCAAAAATATAAACCTAAACTATTACAAAGCTTTGGGATAGTTACAATATAATCGGAAAAATATAAATAATGATAAATAATAATAAATAAGCAATAATTTAAATGGTTAGTAATAATGAAAAAATAATAATAAAAGGGGTTAGCAAAAATATAAAGAAAAATAACAATTTAAGAGAAAATATTATTTTTTAAGTTAAATAAACATTTAGAATTTTTTTAGAAGAAAATAGAATAATTATAATAACAATAAACAAATAATAGTTACTTATAACAAAAAATGATTAATTATTTAATTATAATTTATAACAAAATTAAATTAAATATTAAAGTTAATAAAAATTAGTGTTAATAAAAAAAATTAGGGTTTTGAAAAAATTAGGGTTTAGATTTTTATTTAAGAAAAATTAGGGTTTAAATATTAATTAAAACTTACATCAATTATTTGCAAATTATAAATAATAAAATTATATACAAAATTATTTACAAAATATATCATGATATTTATAAAAATATAATTTTGATTAACATTTTAAATAGAGTTTATTATGTTAATATAAAACTAATTAATTAATTAAAATATATATAATTAAAACAATTAATAAAATAACAAAAAAAACAAGTTTTTAAAAAATGGGGGAGGCCTGGATTTGAACCCAGGACCTCCCCATTACCAGCAAGAGGATGGACCACTGGGTTGTGCAGGCTTAGTTGATAGGGAATGAACCCAAGCCCTTATATTATAAACCTGAAAAATATGAAAATTAATGAACAAAAAGAAAGAACCTGGGGATCGAACCCAGGTCTTGAACGTTACCAGCGTATACTGCCACCACCAGACCAAACAACATTAGTTGAAACAAAATAGAAAACAATTCTAAAAATATTAAATCAAATATTTAAATTTTCCAGATGGCGCCAAGGAGGTCGTCTCCTTCCTTGAGACCTGTGGAATTTACTGCGAAAATTCCTGGGAATTTTGTTGCGAAATTATTTTGGCAGGAAAACCTATATTATTCATACATTGCGCAACCTGCAAAGTTTCACAAAATTGAATGCATCATTTCATTCCCCACAACAAAACCAATTCATCTGTATTGTTATAATGTATTTATACATGTTAATTTCAAAAACCCTAAATCCATGGCACAAACCCTAACAATGGCAGAATGAGTTCTACGCTATGGAGCTTCGAAAAAATGTCCAGGAATGATCTATGGGTCACCACAAACAAGAAAACAAAGTTAGAATCCATTGATAATGCTTAAAAATTCGGAATCGAAAAATGAAAAAAACGAAGAACATGGATTCAGTTTATGCAATTGGAGATGTTTTTGATGATGATGATAATGTATTCACGTTCTAAATGTCTCAAGGAACACAATGACACCTTCAAAACTCCTTTAGAATAGCTAGAATGATGAAACCGAATTTTAAAATTTCTTGAGTTTTTGAACTTTTGATGAGTGCTTTGGCTGCCAAATTTTCGTCCCTTGTGTTTGTTTATGTTGTCCATATATAATAAGACCTAATTAGGTCAAAATATCAGATCCTCCTTTGGACTTTTGGATCATTTGAGATTGAAGAAAGATATGCTTCAAAATATTAAAAAAAATTTGATATCTTCTTACTATTTTTGGTTGATCTGATCTTAAATGATTTCAATCATCTCTAATTGTCCTTTAAGACTTTCTAGAACAAAAATCAAATTAAATATTGAGACTTTTATATTTTATTTTGATTTAAAATGATTTTTAATGTATAAAATCATAATATATAAAATAAAATAAATAAAAATTTGAATAAATGATTTTTAATTCGTGCATGATGTCATGGTAGTGTTTGGGTCATAAAAATGCAAGCCCATTTGGAGAAATTTGGTTCTAAGGTCCTATTTGCTTCATAAACCTCCCAAAAATTTCCCAACTTTGCAAAGACATAAGTCCCTCAATTTTAACGCTATGAAGGTGTTCTTGGACATTTTGGAAAGCTTAGAGAGTCCTATAACCAATCTCTTTGGTCTCATGTCCATATCTTTTACCATTCTGAAGTTATGCCCTTTGGAAGATGTTGACTTTTTGTTGACTTTTAAAATGACCTATAATGTCTTAGCTCATACCTTCCAAATGAAGCATTTTTGGGCTTGGCTTGTGATACACAAAGTTGTAGATAATTCAATTTCCTTCAAAATGAGCTTTGGATGGAAAAATGTTGATGAAGCATGTTTTTTCCTGTGAAAACCCTAATTTAGAAACTTCTGATTCTTGATGATCTGAAATCTCCTTAATGAATCATGATCAACCCTTGATCAAATGATGAATTTTACTTCATATACTTGATGTTGGCAAAAAATCATGAAGTTTGACTTTGGTTTGACCACAATTGACCTTAGTTTGACTTATTAACTGCTTTGACTGATTTTTGCATATCTGATCATCTGACTGAGCAAACCTTTTGGGAAAGTCTTGAAACTTGACATAGGGATTATTAAAGACATATAGGATGCTATGAAGCTCACTTGATGCCTTGGAAGTCCATTTAGCCTGATGAAATACAAAACCCTAGTTTAGGATGCATTGCTTAGGAGGATGCATTGTTTGAGGGAATTGTCAAACTTTCTGACTAATTGTGAACCTTGTGAACCTCTTGAGATACCTTGTGAATATTGTGAACCTTGTGAACCTCTTTGGACACCTTGTTATACAATGTCTTGTCTAGGTGAGAGCAAATTTTGGGGTGCAACAGGAAGGCCTTAAACACAACCTTCTTAGCATAAGTCAATTGTGTGACAAAGGGTTCCGAATCAACTTCACAAAGGAGGAATGCTTGATAGAACACGAAGTCACTCATGAACTCTTGCTAAAAGGTAAACGATTTAATAACATTTTTATGATTTCCTTTGATGACTCTCTCTTGAAGGTGAAATGCTTAATGGCAAACAACAACGAGGCATGGCTTTGGCATAAGAGGATTGCTCACATTCACATGGAACATTTGAACAAATTATTAAAGCATGATCTATTTGTTGGTCTTCCAAAGATAAAGTTTATCAAGGATAAGCTTTGTGACGCATGTCAAAAGGGGAAGCAAACCAAAACATCTTTCAAGACGAAGAAAGTGATATCTACTTCAAGACCACTACAATTGTTACATATGGATCTTTTCGGTCCATCAAGAACAAAAAGCTTCAGAGGTAACGTTTTTGCCTTAGTTATTGTTGATGATTTCTCTAGATACACTTGGACTTTGTTTTTAGTGCAGAAAAATGATGCCTTTAAAGCATTCAAGAAGTGTGCCAAGCAAATCCAAAATGAGAAGTCACTCTCAATTGTTTCCATAAGAAGCGACCATGGTGGCAAATTTCAAAATTCATCTTTTGAAGATTTTTGTGAAGAACATGGAATCTCTCACAATTTCTCCGCACCAAGGACTCCTCAACAAAATGGTGTCGTAGAAAGGAAGAATAGGGCATTAGTGGAACTTGCAAGGACAATGCTTAGCGACTCAAATCTTCCTAAATATTTTTGGGCGGATGCGGTTAGCACAGCTTGCTTTGTAAGTAACCGTGTCAATATTCGACCTATTCTCAAGAAGACCCCATATGAGTTGTTCAAGGGAAGGAAACCCAACATATCCTTCTTCCACATATTCGGATGCAAATGCTTCGTTCTCAACAACGGCAAGGACAACCTTGGTAAGTTTGATGAGAAATCCGATGAAGGTATATTTCTTGGTTATTCTCTATCAAGTAAAGCTTTTAGAATTTTCAATAAACGAACTCTTACTATTGAAGAATCTATACATGTTTCGTTTGATGAGACTAACCCCTCGAAAGAGGATAATATTATTGTGGATGATGATGATGATGTAGTAGATCTATCACAACAACAAAAGGAGATATCAAAAGAACAAGCAATATCACAAGAAGATGACTCACCAACCATTAAAGAACATCAAGAACTTCCAAAAGAATGGAGAACTCATAGAGATCACCCGATAGATAAAGTGATTGGTGATATTAGCCAAGGCGTTGCAACTCGAATCAATCTCAAGGATGCTTGTCTCAACATGGCGTTCATGTCTCAAATTGAACCAACAAAAATCAATGAAGCCTTAGGCGATGATCAATGGATAATAGCTATGCAAGAAGAACTCAACCAATTCGAAAGAAACCAAGTTTGGACTCTTGTACCAAGACCGGACAACAAACATATCATAGGCACAAGATAGGTGTTCAAGAACAAACTTGACGAGAATGAGATCATAGTTCGTAACAAAGCAAGATTGGTCGCACAAGGCTACAACCAAGAAGAAAGAATCGACTTTGATGAAACATTCGCTCCGGTAGCAAGGTTAGAAGCAATTAGATTATTACTTTCTTATACCTGTTCTATGAATTTTCAGTTGTACCATATGGATGTCAAAAGCGCTTTCCTAAACGGTTACATCAATGAAGAAGTCTACGTTAAACAACCTCCGGGTTTTGAAGACTTTAAGAATCCATCTTAGGCGCATTCTGATCTTACAAGTTGAAGAAGGCTCTTTATGGCTTAAAGCAAGCACCAAGGGCTCGGTATGATCACCTTAGCAACTTCCTATGTGAGAAAGGTTTTACGAAAGGAAAGGTTGACAAGACTTTGTTCATCAAGAATCTCAAGGGCAACACCTTACTTGTTCAAGTCTATGTCGACGACATCATCTTCGGTTCAACGAACAAAGATCTTTGCGAAGAATTCTCTCTTATGATGCAAGGCGAATTCGAGATGTCCATGATGGGAAAGATGAACTACTTAATTGTTTTACAAATCAAGCAAACAAAGGATGGCATCTTCATCAACCAATCCAATTATTGCAAGGAATTATTGAAAAGATTTGATATGGACAATTGCAAAGAAATGTCTACTCCAATGGGATCCGGAACGTATGTTGATCAAGATCTTTCCGGCACTTCAATAGATATTACAAAGTATCGAGGTATGATCGGTTCACTTTTATATTTGACGGCAAGCCGTCCTGACATTATGTTTAGTGTTTGTTTGTGTGCCTGCTTTCAAGCTAATCCGAAGGAATCACATCTCACCGCCGTGAAGAGGATCATGAAGTATCTCAAAGGAACGACGCACGTCGGATTATGGTATCCTAAAGGTAGTACTTGTTCTTTAATTAGTTATTATGACGCTGATTATGCAGGATGTAAGACCGATAGAAAAAGTACAAGTGGTACTTGTCACATTCTCGGGAATACTCTAGTGTCGTGGGCATGTAAGAAACAAGCATGCGTTGCACTTAGCACGGCCAAAGCAGAGTACATCGCAGCGGGAAGTTTTTGTGCTCAAAACATGTTGGTTAAACAACAACTCCTCGATTTTGGTATAGATCTCGGTTGTATCCCTCTCCGGTGTGACAACACAAGTGCCATCAATATCACGAAGAACCTGGTCATGCATTCAAGAACAAAGCACATAGATATCCGGCATCACTTCCTTCGAGATCATGTTCTAAATGATGATGTTGATGTTACATTCGTGGATACACATAATCAACTCGCCGATATATTCACTAAACCATTGGCTAAAGAGCAATTTTACAAGATTCGACGAGAACTTGGTATTCTTAATGAAGGTGACATCTAACCTTAACTTTAAAATTGCTTATTGTATGTTTTTATTGCATTTTATGTATGTTTGTTCACTTTTTAGTCATAAAATGCTAGCACTTTCATTTCGATGTTTTTCGTTTTTCTCACTTTCGTATACCCGAAAATAATCGGTGCCAAAAACTTTTTTGATCGAAAGTTTCGTTTTGATGAGTGCTAACACTTTATGAATTTTTTTTTATGAAAAAGTGGTTATTTTTGGTCTAAAACATGCTGCTGGATTTTTCAAAAAATTCAAAATTTTTAACCGTTAACCGGTTAACGTAATAGGTTAACCGGTTAACACATCCAAAACTTGGATTTCCAACGCATGTTTCAGTCTCTGTTTTTTTTATTTTTTATTTTTTATTTTTTGTTTTACTATGTTTTTAATATATTCTACAAGTACATTGTATTGCATGTTTGGTTCATTCATTTCCACATTTTTTAAACTCTTCAACTCTTTGACTACCATAAACACTATTTATCATCCTCTTCCAACTTCCAACCTTCAACAACTTAAACCCCCATTAAAACCCACTATCTCTTCATCTTTATAACACTCTTCAAACTACTTTCAACTCACCAAACATCAAATCCAAAAATGTCATCTCCTCCAAAACCCTAACTCCCTCATTGTTCATGGCACCCCAAAGGAAAGGAAAGGAAAGGAACCGACTTCAGGGTCAGAAGAAGCTACAGCTGTAGAAACAATGGAATCTACCAAGAAGAGGAGGCTGGATTTCAAAGTCAGAGTCAGACCACTGCTTAAGGGTAAATATGTTCTTCTGAAATCCTTCAAACCTCCAACCTTTAAATTTCCTGCATTGTTAGAATTTCAAGGGATGCTTGACTTTGTTGTTGACAACGGGAGAGTTTACCCGGATTTGGTCCAATCCTTTATGCATAACTTTTCTCTCAACATGGATAGGCATGGTAAACATAAATTTCATACTCTTGTTAGAAATTGTGAAATTAAGGAGGATTTAGGTGCTTTGGCTGCATCCTTGAACATTCCATTTTCCGGTGTGTTTCTCCGCAAAGGCGTGAATCACATTGATGATATTTGGTCCGGCTACAACAAAATGGAGTATTATTACTCAATCTGCCATTTTCCGAAGGATGTTGTGTCATCGGAACAACGCACTTCAAGAACTCTATGCTATGCGAAGAATTTGACCGTTGATGATCGGTTGTTACACTATATCATTTCCTATGTGCTGCTGCCGAAGGATTCAAACCACTCTCAAATCAATGACTTGGAGATGAAAGTGCTGTTTGCTATCATGAAAAGGGTGAAGATTAATTGGATGCTCACAATGATGTATCACTTGAAGCAATAACTCTCTTTAAAGACAAGACTTCCATATGCTAGGCTCATTTCTCGGATCATTGAGCAAATCGACTTGGTTATTGGTAGGGAACCTTTTATCGCCATGAAGGCTACAGCGAATGAAATAAATGAGATTACAATTGTGAAGAATACCAGAATTGTTTTACGCAACGATGGTTCTTATGAATATGCCGATGGTTCCTCCGCTCCATCCTTTCCTATTCCCAAAGGTGGCATAACCAATGACTTCCTTTACACCACCATCATGACACACCACCTAGAAGCTCAACAAAACCACCGTGAAACCCAACGCACTCTCAAAAGTCTTCGGAAATTGATTATCGGTTCTCACAACCAAACCGAAGAGGAAGATGAAAGTGAAGCCGGTAGTGAAGATGGTGAAGATGGTGAAGATGGTGAAGATGAAAGTGATGATATGTCGGAAGAGGAATGAACATGCATGTCTTGTTGTTTTTGTTGTTTTTATTTTAAAATTCTGTTATAAGTCCTAAGTTTGTTAGGCAATTTTGATTTCGTTTCGGTTATGTTTCCGTACTCTTTTCCATTTTTAATCAAATTATGTTTTTGTTATTTGTGCTTTTGTGTATGTTTTCATCATGCTGAATTTTATGCTGTATTTTTCATGTTTATGCTTGATCCTCTCTTCCTTTTTGCTAATTCCAAAGGGGGAGAAGAGCTTGGTTTCTAATGTCTCTCTGTGCAGAATTTTTCCTCTGTTTAGATAGGGGAAGTTGCTGGACATAGGGGGAGAAGCAAGCCTAGAACATCATTGATCGATCAAATCTTGTACGCAAAATTCGCTCGGTTGTCATCATCCAAAAGGGGGAGAATGTAGAAGCATACTTCAAGTTCAATGTTTTTGATGACGTCAACATTATTCAAGCTCATTCCAGATTGCAAAAAGTCGAGATGACAACAACGATCCAGATCATGGCTATGCATCATCAATGGAATGCTTCCGATTATATCAAGCTTTTATGCAACACTTTCAAGACTTGTCTCAAGGCTTAGGTATATCAAAATTTACTCCTTAATATGATATACAAGTGTTCAAAATATTCATCATAATTCTTAATGCAAGTGCATCTTTTTTGAAAAGAATTGGAACTGGTTTTAACACTTAAAACAGAAATATTTTTCTGTATTTTAACAGTGTTAACCGGTTAACAGTATGGGTTAACCGGTTAACGGTATCAATTTTTCAAATCTGCGGTAACGTTTCTGGGCGTTAACCGATTAACCTATATGGTTAACCGGTTAACACTGTAGAAATTTTGAAAAATTGTTTCTCTTCAAATTCAAATGTTTATTAAGTGTTATACCTTTTCATGATTTTATTTCATAACTTTTTTTATACCTTTTCAAAGAATTTATTTTTAAATTCTCATACCTTTTTGAATAGGTGTTTCAACTATTATAAATTCTTAAAATTTCAAATTCATAAACACCTCCTAGAATTTTCAAATATTATCATACAATCAAAATCACTAAATTCAAATATTTTTCATTTTTCAAAAGTGTTCATAAGTTCATCATTTTCATATTGTCTTGAACACTTGTGTTGAATCTTAAGTAGTGAGTTTTTGATTATAGGAGAAGATCAATTTTTATTGATACCATTCATTATACTCTCACTCAAACAATATTATAAAAATTGTTTTTCTATTTGTGACTTGTGTTCCAAGGATTGTTTGGACATAAGGGTAAGTGTGGCAAGAGGATTGTTCTTGCACACTTGTTTGTATAGTTTGTTAGAAAGTAGGCCTCACCATTGAAGGTGTGATAGGTTGTACTGTTCTAAAGAAACTAGTGGAAATCTCTTTCGTGTTGAAAGGGGACTTGATGTACCTTCGGATTTTGAAGGGAACCAGGATAAACCTTTGTGTCTTCTTTACTTTTCTGCTTTACCATTTTTATTCTTTAAACCGTAAAAAGCAAAATCCATCCATCAAAGAAAAAGAATCGAAAAATTTGATAACACCTAATTCACCCCCCCCTTAGGCGCATTCAAATCTTAAAAGATCAAGGGTTGAGATTGTGAGTCAGCTTGACTGAAGGTATGAGAATCCATGGGTCCAGGTTTAAACTTATAAAACGCGCGCATCCAAAGGCCAATATTCAACCTGATTTAATTAATTAGGTTTTAATTTAATTAAACATAATTAGGGTTAATGACTAATCTGAACCATCCAACACTTAACCTAATCAGAATCTAAGGGCTCACGTTCAATCTGGGCATCCTAACCCTAATCACTCTCAGATGTCCGGAACAGTGCTCCGCTCATCTTCTCCGACCAGCCAAAACCCTATCTTCTTCCCTAGGCCACCCCAAGCCCTCTAACCTGCCCAGAAACACTCCCCACATTTCATGGAACACAAATTAATCATCAAACAACATTTATAATACATGAGTCAAGCAAATCGAAGCAAAAATCAAAGTACGGGCAAACTTTCAGAACAACATGAAATGGTCATTTCTTGCTCATTTTCAATTCTAAACACATCTAGATGATCAGTGCAACATGAAGATTCATTTTGTAACAATAAAATGAAGTTCTGAGAAAAAAGTTCTTGAGCTATACCTGAGCTGGAGACCTTCGAAAGTGAGCTTTCAGAGCATCCCTCTTGTGCAAATGGACTTCTTTGAACCCCCTGAGGCTAATGGAATGCTTGAATGGAGTTTAAACTGGCTATTTTGAGAGGTTTGGTTCTTATATGGCAGAAAATGAGGTTCTTATGTGTTGTGTTTCAGGCCATTGTGAGGGGTGGGATTTGTTCTATGGGTGATGTGTGGTTGATTGGTGAAGGAATTTTTGAAGTTTGATGGTTAGATTGGGAGAATCGAAGAGAGGAAGTTTTTGGGAATTTTTGTGCAATCTAAGTGTGTGTGTGTGTGTGTTTTGAGCTCTTGTGTGTTGTGTTTTATGATCCTTAGGCAATGCATAAACAATTGGAATGAGTCAGAAGAGTAGATATCCACTGTGGGAATGACATGGCTCAATTGGCCAAAAAGTCATAAGTTGTGTACTTGAGGTATGGGCCATGGAAGAGCTGATTTGAGGGCTTGAGCTGCCTCAGCTGGCTTCAAGGAGAACCCTAGGATCAAATGTTATGAGTTGTATGGCTTGGATCAAGTGCTTGCATAGGTTTTTTGCAAATTTGCAACTTTGTGATTTCTTTAGAAACAAGTCATGGAATCCTTGGGTTCAAGGCTCAATTCTGACTTTGAGATGGTGTTTGATCATGTCATGATGTATTTGAGTGGATTAGAAGTCATGTACCTGAAATTCACTTTTGCACATTTCCCTCTTTGACATGAACTTGAAAATTACAAGATTTTTCCCAACTTTGACTTGCCATATCTTGAGTTCTAGGATGATTCAAGAGGAGTTCTTGTACTTTTTGAAAATGGGAAGATCCAATCTACATCTTTCATGTTTGAAGAAAATTCATTTGAAACCTTTTTGATCAAGAAAGAGGAGGTTGAAAATATTTCCCAAAATGGAAAGTTTTCACTTCAAGTCATGTCCAAAAATGGCAACTTTTGCAATTGGCTCAAAATTCTTCAATCTTGTGATCTTTCAAACATCCCTAAGACCAAATAAAGGTCATAGGACCTCAAATTGATGATGATGACCCTTTGGGACCCTTGTTGGAGGCCTCAGATACCCTAATCCTGATTTTTCTTGCACAACAAGTCACATCTTTATCAGATGACTTCCTCAGTGAATCTTTGCATCAAACTTCATGCACAAGCTCCCTATATAATATAAAGACCAATGTAATCAAGAATGACCAAAAAATTTGCTTGTAAGGGCCTCAAACCCAAAACCCTAATTTTAGGTCATCTGTGCAGGAACCCTGAGCCTGCCTGGGTGGCTCTGCAATCTCCTGTGATCTTTTGACTTCCAAGAGCCCTTGGGGGTATAATATGACTTTAGAACACTCAAGAACCTTCTTGTCATGCTTTATAGCCTCTGAGATACTTCATACTCTCTTCAAGATTCATCTGATCACAAACCCTAGCTGTGCAGAGAAGCAATGAGATGTTATAGGTGAATATGCAATGTAAGATGTAATGATATGCTATGAAATATGTCTGATCATAAGCCAAAGCTTGAGAAAGTGAGAGGGAAAATTTGGGGTGTTTATAGCTACCCCTATTCAAGCATGAGTTAGCTGTGCAGGATGTAAGTGCCAGGCTTAGCAGACGAACAAGATAACTTGTTGTTGAATACCAAGATAGTCCAAAATTTGTGCTCTCTGGTATAAGAAGAAAAAGGATATAAATTGTTATTTACAAAACCAAACGATGTGGAATGATCATTGAATGATAGCGATGGAGGACGACCATCGAGCAAAGGACGACTGTTGGGGGATTAAAAGGTGAGAAATGCACTAACGGGGATGACCGTCGGGCTAAAGAATAAAGAATCCATGATGGGGACGACCATCGAATAAACTGATGAAATAACGATGAGGCACGGTCATCAAAAGGTGAAGGACGATCACTTAGCAGGGGAAGGCTGCTGAAAATATCACGACATAGGATGAGTGCCGGATAGAAAGATCAACGATGGGGACGACCATCGAATAAATGATGAGGGACGGTCATCAAAAGGTGAAGGACGATCACCTAGCAGGGGACGGATGCTGAAATATGTCACGACATAGGACGAATGTTGGATAGAAAGATCAACGATGGGAACGGACATCGGATAAATGATGAGGGACGGTCATTAAAAGGTGAAGGACGATCACCTAGCAGGGGACGGTTGCTGAAAATATCACGACATAAGACGAATGCCGGATATAAAGATCAACGATGGGGACGACCATCGGATAAATGATGAGGGGCGGTAATCAAAAGGTGAAGGAAGATCACCTAGAAGGGGACGGTTGCTGAAAATATCACGACATAGGACGAATGCCAGATAGATAGATAGCTTTGTTGTAAGAAGAGATGAACACAGACGAGTGTTTAAGCCCAAAAGTAAAATGGTATAAGTGTTTCGACAATGTGTATAGACTAAGGATACAGACGAGTATCTCTAGGACCATGATACAGACGAGTATCGATAGAAACAAACTCCGACGCGTGTTTAGGGATGATGATACAGACAAGTATCAATTGGTTAAGCAAGGAACACAAACGAGTGTTTGGTCTGCTAGAGAATAGCATAAGGGTATTTGTATTGAGAGTGCAAAAATGTATTCTGGCGACTGCAAGGGAGAGGAGTTTTTTGTTTGTACACCGCTGGGGTAGTGATTTATGTATATACTGGTGAATTGTTTGAACCTGACTTATGATCATGCAAATGCATGTTTGATTTTTTCCGTAATGCTCCGTATTAGACGGAATGCTACGCTCTTTTTGGGGAAGAAGATGCGAATGCTATGATTATGCAAATGAGAGAACCGATCCGTGGTCTGAACTATGCGGGGAGAAAGGATCTCTGGGCGATCTTTCTGGAGAACTCTGTGGGGAGATTCAAGTTGGGGATGACAGAAACGCCAAGGTATTGGAAATTCGTGTTTGTTGGAGAGGAGCAAATTTCAGTTATTGCTCGGGAGATCCCGCTTGGGGAGGAGAGAACTTCTGAGAGGTAATCTGTTGTAATTCTTTCACTCAGACTGTATTCTGGGGGAATGATGAGCTTCGTGGGGGATGCTTTTGTCAAGTGATCCTGCCGATGATGTGACTGTTGACTTGGCTAGGGATATAGTACCTGATATGCCCCATGCTACAAAAGATTAACTGCCTTGAGTACCTGCAACCTGTTAAATAAAGGAAACGCACAAGTTCCCTGAGGCATCCTCAACCAGATTCCGTTATAGGAGTTAAATTAGCTTAAGAGTACATATTTCCTGCAAGCATTTATTGAAAATGGCTTATATGTTTTCATGCAAATGTTGTATTACGAACTCTGGACATTTTTGCCAACAAAACAAAAAGGTACAAAACAGAGTATGAATGAATATTGATTTTATTGATTTGTGTGCCCTGAACAGGCGAGTACATTAGAAGAAGCTAATCCCTGAAATGAGGAGATTGCTATAAAATTGAGAAAATAAAAGTATTATATTCGGCAATGCCGAAGTTGATGCTCCAATCTTTCTTTTTCTATGACCTGTATGACTTTGAACGCTCTTCTTATCTTGCTTTCTGAAGAAAATTGATTCTGATCGACGCTCTGTCCTTTCGAAGCTTGTTAGGTTATGTAAGTGTAATACAGACGAATTCAGAGTGTAGTTGTTCGCTTATTCCCTTATTTTGCATGGATCTCCCTTTCAGGTTTTCAATCCACCGGGATACCCATTTTTGCCTGAGTTGTCCGATGTGGCTTTTCAACTCAGCGGGTGTACACATTTTTTTTTTTAATTTTCCCTTATTTTTTCCCGAGTCTTTTATTTTGTTTTTGACTCGCCGGGATGCCCTATTTTTGCATGGACTTACATTCTGTTTTTATGTCCAGCGAGTCATTCATGCAAAGTATTTTTTAACTGTATCTGAATTCACAAGAGATTGGAAATTTTTGCCATCCATGGTCGCGAGCATCAGTGCTCTGCCTGAAAAGACTTTAATTATCACGTAGGGACCTTCATAGTTTGGCGTCCACTTGCCCTTGTGGTCTGTATGAGGAGGAAGGATTCTTTTCAGTACAAGCTCTCCCATTTGATATTCCCGAGGTCTCACCTTTTGATCGAAGGCCCTTTTCATCCGTTTCTGATATAACTGACCATGACAAATAGCTGCTAATCTCTTTTCTTCAATCAAGCTCAGTTGATTATAACGAGATCAGACCCACTCTACTTCGTCCAATTTCACATCCATTATTACCCGTAAGGAGGGAAATTCAACTTCAACAGGTAGAACGACTTCCATACCATACACAAGATGATAAGGCGTTGCCCCGGTAGATGTCCTGATGGAAGTTCGGTACCCATGTAAGGAGAATGGTAACATTTCGTGCCAGTCTTTGTATGTGACTACCATCTCTTGCACAATCTTCTTAATGTTCTTGTCAGCCGCCTCAACAACACCATTCATCTTTGGCCTGTAAGGAGAAGAGTTGTGATGTTGAATCTTGAAATCCCGGCACAACTCTGTCATCATTTTGTTGTTAAAGTTTGAACCATTATTAGTAATGATTCGCTCGGGAACTCCATATCGACAAATGATATCCCTTTTCAGAAATCGGGCTACCACTTGCTTGGTGACGTTTGCATACGAAGCTGCTTCGACCCATTTGGTAAAGTAATCAATGGCTACCAGGATGAATCTGTGACCATTTGAAGTAGTTGGTTCGATCTTTCCAATCATATCAATGCCCCACATGGCGAAGGGCCAGGGCGAAGACAATACATTCAAAGGATTTGGAGGCACATGCACTTTGTCTGCGTAAATCTGGCATTTATAGCATTTTCTGGCATAGGCACAACAGTCTTCATCCATTGTGATCCAATAGTAACCTGATCTCAACAATTTCTTCTCCATTGCATGTCCTCCGGCATGGGTGCCGAAAGAACCCTCATGTACTTCGTGCATCAGGAGGTATGCCTCCTTTTTGTCAACACATCTGAGCAAGACCATGTCGAAGTTTCGCTTGTATAAGGAGCCATCAGTATTGAGGAAGAAACTGCCGGCTAGCCTTCTTAATGTCTTCTTATCATTGGACGATGCCCCAGGTGGGTATGTCTGAGTCTCTAAGAAGCATTTGATGTCGTGGAACCACAGTTTGTTGTCAGTAACAGTGTCCACAAAAAAGACATATGCTGGTCGGTCCAGTCTGGATACTAAAATCCGAGGCACATAGTTGGCAGTCTGTAATTTGATCATAGATGAAATAGTGGCCAAAGCGTCTGCAAACTGATTCTCATCTCGAGGGATGTATTCAAGCTTGACCATTGTAAAGAAGGTCAATAATATCCTCGTATAGTCACAGTAAGGAACCAAATGCTCTTGATGAGTATGCCATTTGCCATTAGTTTGGTGGATCACCAAAGTCGAATCTCCGAATACATTCAAGGTTTTGATCCTGAGGTCAATGGCTACCTCAAGATCCATGATACAAGCTTCGTATTCTACTTTGTTGTTAGTGCAGGCAAAGGTGAGTTTTGCTGAGAAAGGCAAATGGACTCCCTCGGTGTAATAAGCACTGCACCAACCCCACGACCGTTACAATTTACTGCCCCGTCGAATATCATAGTCCATGCTTCTTCTGGATCTGGCCCTTCAGTGTGAACAGGCTCTTCACAATCTTTTGATTTTAATAACATGATGTTTTCATCGGTGAAATCAAATCTCATAGACTGGTAATCATCAATGGGTTGCTCATCTAGATAGTCAGACAATACACTGCCTTTGATGGCTTTTTGAGAGGTTTACTGAATATCATATTATGTTAGAATTATTTGCCACCTTGCAACACTTCTGGTAAGTGCTGGCTTCTCAAATATGTAATAGACTAGGTCCATCTTTGAGATCAACAAGGTAGTATGAGTCAACATATACTGTCTTAGTCGGTGAGCAGCCCACGCTAAAGCATGACAAGTTTTCTCGATCACTGAATAACGTTGTTCACAGTCGATAAACTTTTTGCTTAGGTAGTATATTGCATACTCTTTTCGACCAGACTCGTCATGTTGGCCCAACACACGTCCCATTGATTCATCTAATACTGTTAGGTACATTATTAGAGGTCTTCCTTCAACTGGAGGCATGAGAATTGGAGGTTCTTGCAAATACTCCTTGATCTTGTCAAAAGCTTTCTAACAATCATTGTTCCACCTGACTGTTTGTTCCTTTCTTAGCAGTTTGAACAAAGGCTCATAGGTTGCAGTGAGGTGAGATATGAACCTTGAAATGTAGTTTAATCTACCCAAGAACCCTCGAACTTCTTTCTCAGTCTTAGGTGCAGGCATTTCCTGAATTGCTTTAACTTTGTCGGGGTCAACCTCAATTCCTCTTCCGCTCACAATAAACCCCAGCAGCTTACCAGAACGTACCCCAAATGTGCATTTGTTGGGGTTTAACCTTAACTGATATTTCCTCAGACGCTTGAATAGTTTCAACAAGTTCAACAAATGCTCTTCCTCTATTTGGGACTTGGCAATCATGTCGTCCACGTAGAACTCAATTTCTTTATGGATCATGTCGTGGAATAATGTTACCATAGCCCGTTGATATGTTGCATTGACGTTCTTAAAACCAAACGACATTACTTTTTAGCAGAACGTGCCCCAGGGTGTGATGAAGGTTGTCTTCTCCATGTCTTCAGGTGACATCTTGATCTGATTGTATCCAGAAAATCCGTCCATGAAGGAAAATACCGAGAACTGAGCTGTGTTGTCTACCAATACATCAATGTGACGTAATGGGAAGTCATCTTTCGGGCTTGCTCTGTTCAGATCCTGGTAATAGACACACATACGCACCTATCCATCCTTCTTAGGTACGAGTACAATGTTAGCAACCCACGGCGGGTAACTAGTTACATCAAGAAAGTCGGCGTCCCACTTCTTTTGTACTTCCTCTTTGATTTTCATGGCCATGTACGGGCGAGTACGACGCAACTTCTGTTTGATCGGCGGGCACTCCTATCTTAATGGAAACATGTGCATGACAATATCTGTATCCAAACTCGGAATATCTTGGTAAGACCAAGCGAAGACATCGACATATTCTTGCAGCATACTGATAAGTTGTTCTTTTACTAGAGTTTGCAGACTGGTTCCAATCTTCACTTCTTTCACAACTTCCACGGTACCAAGATTAATAGTCTCAACCTCCTCCTGATGAGGAGCAATCACCTTTTCCTCTTGTCTCAATAACCTGGCTAACTCTTCAGGTAAATCGTAGTCTTCTTCAACCCCTTCATCTGCTTGATTAATCGGATTATCGAAGTCATACAAAGTCATAACAATGTCGTTGTCAGTGCAATCTGGAGGGCTATTTCTGCAAGGGTTGAGGTTTGGTTCATTTTAGTGATTGATTTTATCTTTTTTTTAGAAAAAGAGAAAAAATAAAGTTTTTATTTGAAAAACATTTCCATTTATTGCTTTGTGTGAAAATAACAAAAATGAAACGTCAGGGAGCAAAAAAAGATTGTTTGCAAAAAGATGTCCATTGTTCATTAATATTCAATTTGCACAAATACATATGGCCCTATTACAAAATGAGTCCCGACATCTTGGGCAAGATGCAGGACTTTGATTCATGCTTAAAACAGGAAATAATAATTACTCTACAGTAGTAACCCTTATAATTTCCTGGGAAGACCAATTGAGGACTTGTCGGCCCGAGACTCTTGGACGGATCTAGTTTTCCAGGTTGTAGTCACTCTCAGCCTCGTCTTCCAAAGTGTTGAAAGCATCAGGGGTCAGCATTCCCCCACTTATGAACTTCGGCCCTCCCACGGCCTCCTCTTGAACTTGTCAGGATGGTCTGTAACCCAAATCGAATTTGTCTTCTTTCATTTCCACCTTCAGCAGCTTGCCCCAGCCTTGGGCATTCCCTTCTTCCACAACCTTCTGATCCTGTTTGTAAGAAGCAATTGAGGTACCCATCCTCTCCTCTTGGGATGCAGCAGACACCTCAGTTGTATCTTCGTTGACATTCAAAGCCTCAAAACCTTGTGTCGCTCCCACCAAATGACACCTGGCCAGAAGGGGTACAGACGCGAACGGTCGACGAAAGAGAACATGAAGATGAAGATGAAAGGAGTCGCCAGGTAGGCATTTTTATCCCGAAGGAAAGGTAATGTTGCATAAACCTAGGAAAGAAACGGATAAGGCGGTCGCGAACCAGAGAAACTGAGAAAGGAGGTTGGTTACAACCTGGGAAGGTATTAGAACCCAGATTGTCCGTCGTACTCAACGGGATCCACGCTTGAAAGTTTGTGTTTAAAGGGGTAGTGTCTGTGCTATCTGTGTGCAAAAGCTGGAAAAAGATGTACAGGTGTCAGTGCTTGAAAGTGAAGTGGAGAAAAGGAGGGTCAGTGTAAGAAAAGAGTGCAATGCTCAAGACAATGAGGCTTAAAAGAATGATGCTGGAAGAGGGGGAATATATAGAGACTTTTGTTCGATAACAGTTAAGTTATGCCTATGTATCCTCTCGTGCAATGAGGAAGTTAGAACACCGTAGTTCGACTCAAAGAGACTGAAAGATAAATTGACTGATGAACTGCTTACTTGTCTGTGCTCAAGTGTATGACCTGTCTGGCTCAGGTGCTAACTGTCTTGCATTAGACGGAAGAAGCGAGTTCTCGTTTATGAGTGAATGAGGTGAGAAAAGAATCCCGAAGGAGACGATTATTGTTTGTTTTTGGTGTTTTCAATCTTTTACTACTTTTTTTTGTTTGTCATAAGAAAATGAGCTTAAGCCTAAACCAAGGGTTAGTAAACTCATCACATCTTCCCTCTGATTAGGGGTAATGAAAATACCTTAAGTATGAAGTAAACACCTCACACTTAATCACCATGATGTAGGATTAAGATCATTAACCCACTTGCATTTATTTAGATATTTTTGGTGTTTTTGTTTAGTGTTAAGTAATGAGTTTAAGCCATAATCAAAGATTTAATGAACTCATTACACCATCCTAATAGAAGGATAATAGATGAGAACATTTAAGCTGAGGAAGATACCTCAACTTAATCCATGATTAGGGATTAACCTCATGACAAAACAAACCTTTATTAAAGTGGATTTTAATTAATAGTAAGATTAAGAAGTGGATTTTAGGGTTTGTAAGACAACTTGAGGGGGACTTGTCCATTAACACTAGGGTTAGTCCTTCTTAACCAATTAAGGAAGAATTAGAACCCTAATGCAAGGCCCAAGTTACAAGCTTAGTGTCTTAGTGATTATTAGATGGGTTGATTAAAGGATTTAAACACATTAAGGGTTTAACACTTAGGATTAAAGTTATACAGTCCATCCTAAGAGAAGGATGCAGGCATAATCTTAATCACAAAGCCTTAAAACCTTGAAGGTTTAGTCCCTGATTATGAGATGAGAGGAGAGACACAAAAGATGACACAAAGGTAAAACTAATGGGGGACTAATAAAATCCTAATTGTGATCATGCTTGGGTGTTCCTAGGGTTTATGAGGCTTGCAAGAGATCTTCAATAAGAAACCACCAAGGAAGAAGCAGATGGAAGAAGGAGAAGCAGAAGAAGCAAGTCAACTTACTTCACTTAAGAAGATAAGTTGCTTGAAGAAAGAAGGTGAAGAAGGAACATGAATGAGCAAGCTTACCCTACTATAAATACAAAATGAAGCAATGAATGCATAAGAGAGATGAGAAGATATTGTGAGAATTGAAGGCAAATTCACGTCTCAAAGTACTTACCACCTGAAAAGTTAGCATAAGGAAATGAAATGAAATGAAAATGAAATGAATGCTAGGATGCAAACCAAAAACTAGAAGCACATTTATGATGAAAATGATGCTAAGAGATTATATGAAAGCATGCCAAGGGTTGTGAATTATCATACAAGGGATGAGGATGCCAATGAAGCATGAAAGGAGCATGAAATTTCATAAAAGCACATGAAATGAAATGAATGCATAACATGGAAAATGGATGAAGAAATGATCAAATATGATTCTAATGTGTCCTAGGATGTCTTAGAAGTCATGTGGATGCAAGAAATGTCATGGCAAGTGCATGAATGCAAGCATATGCAAGATGTATGCAAAGGAAGATGAGAAATTAGGGTTTTCATGCAACATGAGATGCAAAAGTAAAAAACAGAAGCAAATGACAAGATAAAAAATTGAAAATGCAATCAAAATAAACCTAACCCCATATGATTTCATACCCCAAAGGAGAAGACCTAACTCCTAACCCTAAGGAAGATATGATTTTTCTAAGTTATCTAGGGTTTTAAGGTACCTAAAGAGAACAAATGCCAATCAATTCAAAAAGGCAGAAGAAAATTATGGCAAAAATAAATTAGAAACTACATTTCAAATGAAGATCAATGCAAAAAGAATCATTGTCATACCATTCTTGGTTAGGCAGAAAATAATTCTTGAAGTTAGGGTTCTAAAATGTGAATTTTATGAACCCTAAATTCAAGAAAATTGTCAAAAATGGTTCAAAACTAAAGAAAAACTCAAACTTCTTCCCTAGGTACTTTCTGGAGCTCTAAAGCTCCATATTCACTCCTCTCACTCTCCTAAGATCAAATCCACTCTCAAAACAAATTTCTTTTCACTCAAACTCCTGATTCGAAGAGAAACATAAACATGGAAAAATTCCAGACAATCAATACACACTCATTTCTCAACCATTTTCAAAAATTCCAAGTTCAGTGTGATCAGTGAATCATACTTAATCATTTTGTAACATAGAAAAGAAGTTTTGGAAATATTAATTCGAATGGTTACCTGAGATGGAGCTTTTCAACCTTGAGCTTTCTGGCTACTTCCTTGGTGCAAAATGCCTCTATTGACCTTCCTGAAGAAGTTGCAATGCTTGGAATGCTTTGTGGATGGTTGGTTTGAGAGTATGCACTCCAACTGGTCAGAAATCGTATTTGGTGTATGAGGGGTTTTTGGTTGTTTCAATGGTTGGTTTGTGATCAGTGAGTGATTTAGAGATGGATGGTGGAATTTGTTTGAAGATTGAGTGGCTGAGTTATGAAATTCGAAAGCTTTTGCAAGAGGGAGAGTTTTTGTGAACTTGGTGATTCTTAGGGTTCAACTTGTGTTCTTGTGTGTTATGATCAGCATTTGGTCCACATATCAACTTGTGATAGGTCTGTAGAGTGGTTGTGCCCTATTGGGATTGGTATGGCCTTCTTGCAAAACGTTACCAACTTGTGTACTTGAGGTATGGGCAAGGATGCAGCTGGACTTTGGGCATGTCCATGCGCAACTGACTTCAAGGAAGTCCACAAATTCATTCTTGAGGCAATTCAGCATGTGGGAAATAAGTTATGGGGTGTGTTGCAATTATGTGAAGTTTTGGCCCCTTTGAGAAATCTTGATGTTCAAGGCATGTGATCTTGCAATTCCTTGGGAAATTCTGATCTAGAAGAAATGCGTTATGATGTTATGATGTATTGAAGTGTGTTTGAAGTCACAAAAAGCCTTGGTAAGTGGTTTTGCAAAAAATCCCTTGTGGTGCATTCTTGAAATTTATGGGATTTTTGCCAACTTTGACAAGCCATATCTTGAATTCCAAAATGAATTAGATCTTGTTCTTGTACTTTTTGAAAAGGGAATGATCCAATATACAACTTTCATGACCAACAATTTTTCATTTGAAGCATTTTTGGTTGAGAAAGAGGAGGTTGAAAAACTTTCCCAAAATGGAAAGTTTACATTACAAGTCATTTCCATTTTTGACAACTTTTGGTTTAGCTCACTTTTCTTCAATCTTGTGAACTTACAAGAACTTCAATGATCAAATAAAGATCATATAACTTCAATTTGATGAAAAATCCATTTTGGTTCCATTGTTGGGGGCCTCAGATGCCCTGATTTTGTTCTAACTTGCTCAAGAAATTACCCAGTGGACATATGACTTGCACAATGAATTTCTTCATCAAACTTGGTATGCATGATACTTATAACATATTGATACCATTAGAAACAAGAATGACCAAAAAATTTGGAGTTATGGCCTTTGAAACCAAAACCCTAATTTCAGGTTATATGTGCAGTTAAACCCTAGCTCTGCTTCCATGCTTTGCCAGTTCTTGTGATTCTTTGACTTCCTTGATATTTGGAGGATAAAATATGATGATTGAACATACATGGACCCTCTTGAGATGATTGAAGACCTTTGGAGTGGCTCATATGGATCCTTGGATTGCTCAAATCACAAACCCTAGATGCAGATGAACTTGAACTAATGCAGTGAAATAAAATGTAATATGAAATGGTATGCTTGAACTAATGAAAATATGAAAGATCACAAGCCATGGTGTGAACTTAGTGAGGGAAAATTTAGGGTGTTTACAACTTCACCTATTCAAGCATGAGTTACTGTGCAGGATGTAAGCACCTGGCTTAACAGACAAACAAGATAACTTGTGGTTGAATACCAAAGACAGTCCGAAATTTGCACTCACTAAGGAGAAGAAGAAAAGGGATATAGATTGTAAAAGGTAGTATAGTATGATTATAAAGTGTGGGCGATGGAGGACGACCATCGAGCAGAGGACGACTGCTGGGGATAAAGCAATGATGGGGACGACCGACATGCTAGGGAAATAAAGGGATCATGATGGGGACGGCCATCAAGTTAAGAAATAAGACTCTCTGGGGATTAAAGTGAAGGAAATGATGGGGACGACCATCAGGTTCAAAGCATACATGAAATAAACGATGAGGTATGGTCATCAAAAGGTGAAGGGCGATCACCTAGCAGGGGACGACTGCTCTTTATCACGACCTAGGACGAATGCCGGATACAAAGGTCGACGATGGGGACGGCCATCGGATAAAAGTGATGAAGGACGATCATCAAGAGGTGAAGGACGATCACCTAGCAGGGTACGACTGCTCTTGGGGTTGTATCATGAAATAGGACGAATGTCATATAACTAGATCAACAATGGGGACGGCCATCGGATAAAAGTGATGATGGACGATCATCAAGAGGTGAAAGACGATCACCTAGCAGGGTACGACGGCTAAATATCACGACATAAGACGAATTCCGGATACAAAAGGTCAACGATGGGGGTGACCATCGGAGAAAATGATGAAGGATGATCATCAAGAAGGTGAAGGACGATCACCCAGCAGGGGACGTCTGCTAAATATGAAGACATAGGACGAATACCGACGAGTATCGGTAGAAACAAATGTTGACGCATGTTCAGAGATGATGGTACGGACGAGTACCAACTGGTTAACAAAGAACACTGACGAGTGTTAAATCTGAAGGGAAATAAGTGGTGTATACAAGATACGGACGAGTATCTGTATGAATAAAGATTAGTATCAGTGAGACACAGACGAGTGTTAAACTTGCTGGGGAGAGTATGACACAAACGGGTGTCATAAGAGGAAACATATCAGTTATGAACTTATAAGTGTAAATGGTAAATCGGTGATCTGTGGGGATAGGATGAGGCGGACAAGTGTCAATGAGAGTGTTTGGCTTACAATAAGTGATTAGGCAACCATGTTGGGGATCAGTGACACGGACGGGTGTCAAAAGAGTATGTAAAGTTTTGTATTCAACAAGGATATTTGTGGCTTATATCTGTAGGGAGATGATATGACACAGACGAGTGTCGAATGAGTATATATAAACATGTACTTGTGTTGGGGAGTGCAAAGGGGATGCTTTGGCTTTCTATTGGGGAAATATGAGATGACACAGACGAGTGTCGGGAAAAAACATATTATGTATAAGCATCTACTGGTAAAAAGTGTTCTGGTGACTTTTCTGGGGAATGATGGCATAGACGAGTGTCAAAAGGAGCATGTATCTGTATTTGAGAGTGCACGAGGACACTTTGGCGTTCTGTGGGGGACTGTGAGTCTTTATATACATTGCTAATGGAATGTTGGTTGTGTTTGCAGGTGACTGGTTTGAACATGACTTGTGATCATGCAATATGTTTGATTTTTGCCATAATGCACCATATTAGACGGAATGCTACGCTTTTGTGGTGATTTATGATGCGAATGCTATGATTATGCAAAAGAAACCGATTCGGGATTCGGATCCCGCTGCTGGTGGAGATCTCTGACTTCACGAAGGATATCCCAGCTGGGGATGAGATCATTGGTAGATCTGATAAAATAAACAACTCTGCTTGGGGAAGTAGGTCACTGATGGACCTATCTTAGTAATGAGGAGCCCATCTGGGGATGATTAAGCTTTCGTCACTTTGTTGTGGGGGAAATTCAGACATTGCTCCTCCGGGAGGAGGCTGGAGCTCTGTGGGGAGATGGTTCCCTGTCTAGTACTTTGTTGGGGGAGGAAAGACCATTGAACGATCTTCCTAGAGATTTCTATGGGCATCCCACTGAGGATGATGATACTATGACAACTCAGCTGGGGAAATGAGCATTTTCTGATGCTGCTTGAAGATGATGTGCTGGAGAAGTGATGCCTGGCAACTCTGATGGGGAGAAAGCATTTCCGGTGCTGTTTGGAGGATGTGTTGAGGAAATAATGATTTGGCAACTTTGCTGGGGAAAACCTTTCATGTCCCATATCACGCTTTGAATACCTACAATCCTGTTAAGACAAAGAAACGCACAAGTGCACTGAGGTTCCTTTACCAGATTCCCTCATAGGAGTTAGATATTCCTGGAAGTAAAAATATATTTCCTGCAAGCATTTATTAGAAAGGCACATCCCTTTTTATGCCAGTATCATATCATGAATATTGGACATTTTGCAAACGACACAAAAATGTACAAGACGAGGTGTGACTGAAAACTCTGATTTTATTAATTTGGGTGCCCTGAATTGGCAAATACAATCAAAGAAACAGATCCCCTGAAATGAGGAGATTGTTACAAAATTGAGAAAAGTAAAGGTGCTGGCAATGTTGGTGACGCTTTAGTGAGCTTCCTTTTTGCTATGACCTGTATGACCTTGACGTTCTTCTCATCCTGCTTTCTGAAGAAAGTCGATTCTGACCGATGCTTTAACCTTTCGAAGCTTGCCATGTTGTAAGTGATACAGACGAATTCAGAATGCAATTGTTCGCTTATTCCCTGATTTTGCATGGATCGCCCTTTCGGGTTTTCAATCCACCGGGATACCCATTTTTGCCTGAGCTGTCCAATGCGGCTTTTCAACTCAGCGGGTGTACATTTTTTTTTCAATTTTCCCTTATTTTTGCCCGAGTCTTTTATTTTGTTTTTGACTCGCCGGGATGCCCTATTTTTGCCTGGACTTACATTCTGTTTCTATGTCCAGCGGGTCATTTTATGCGAAGTATTTTTTAACTGCATCTGAATTTACAAGGGATAAGAAATCTTCACCATCCATAGTAGTGAGCATCAGTGCTCCACCAGAGAAGACCTTCTTTACTATGTGTAGCACCCTAAATTTGCCCTCTGGTTTTTCGATCTTTGTCAGCTTTTCGTTTTGCATTCATACACATTTTTTGCATACCATTTGCATATGTTCCTAAGACATGGGATCATATCTTCTGAGGAATTAGGGTTTCTACGTCCTATTTGCGGTTATCAAGAAAATTCAAGGCTTTGGCTTGCAGCCATCAGGGACATCATCTTCTTATGCTCTTGTCAAAATCAGGGCTTATTTCCCTGGTTTAGTGGTCTTCAAGGATCTCACGTCTGCAAGGACTATTCACTGATGCATCTGGCCCATCATCAGGATATTCCCTTCCTCAGTGATTGTTCGATCAAGTGGTTTAGGGTTTTCTTATCATTTTGAGTTTGTTGATTTTCATGGGCCGAATACAGTGGTTAGAATTTCATGTTGGAGGCATTTAAATATTCATGGTATGATAGATTTAGTGGATGATTTAATTCAAATGGTGTTGCTTCAGTGGTGAGTTGTTTAGTGGTTCAGAAGACTTATTTCTGTCAGAATTGTGGCAAAGGTTCAAGTATTATTGTTGGGTCAAATTCAGTCAAGGTGTTTACAGAAGGCTTAAACAAGTTCATCATCATTCATATCATTTTTATGTCCACTCCATTTTAGACTCATAATCCGCTTTTTATCGAGTTATCCATGTTCATAATCCATTTATCTAAATTCTTATCTCCTAATCTGTTTTTCTAACCATTTGTTCATTCTCACGATTCATATCCATTTCCAAAATACTCATTTCTCATTGTCCGTCCATTATTCATTTAAATTTATTATCCATTATTATCAACCATTTTCATCCATTTATCCACATAAACTCGTTATCCAAATAACCACTTTTATCATATCCATTATTTATTTTTATTTTTTTTAACCAAAATAATTCAATTCAAAAACCATTTCCTCTTTTATTTTAGATCCATAAACCATTTTCCAATCATCTTCATTTATTCAATTCCCAAATTTTATTTTTATTCCATCCATGTTACCATTTACATTCATATCCTATTATTAATATTTTTCCTTTCTAAAGTCAAAAAAAAGTTTGCTACATGAAATAAACCCACATCATTATCTTTACACGGAATACTCCCATCACATATTACTACTGACCCCACTCTATCAATTTTCAGCCTACACTCAGTACAATCTCACCACAACATATTTTCATGCCACTCCACTATTTTCTTCAGCTTTCCACACACAGAGTGCTACCCACTCACAAGGAAAATCCGCGTCCTGCATAACAAATTTGAGGGGAAGATTCGCCTATCAATAACAACCTCCATATTCCCAATGGACCCAGAGACCCCCTTCCGCAAATAAATCACGCTTGCAAAAGAAACTCACATGGTTTTTCCTGTTGCAACAAAAGCCTTTGCTGCAAAAAACCGCAAAAAGACACCCAACCATTTTCTTCATCACTACAATTTCATCAACACAGAATCTCCACCAAAACCTTCCCTGGCCATCTTCATTCACAACTCACTTCAAAACCAACCAACAACAACCCTAAACAACAACAAACAGGATCAGAAAAAATAGGAGAAGAAGAATGGGTGAGGTAGAGACGCGAAAGAGAGAGATTCGATACACATAAACCCAATCGAAAACCTCTCATCACCATTTTCATCAACCTTCTTTTTACTCTTCAAACTGCAACCCTTCTTCACTTATCATCACCGCCACCACCCTCTATCACCATCGTCGAACTCGACAAAGCCCTGTTTTATCCATACAAGCTTCAGCTCTCCTTTCGAACCTTCAACCCGCAAAACCTCATTTCACAAATCCTCAACCACCACCAAAATCCAAACTCACCCTGTGTTGTTTTAACCAAAACCTTCTTCCCTATTCAACCTCGTCACAACTCAACAACAACATCACTCACCTCCTCTCAAACCTTCAAACTGCAACCCCTTCAAATCTCCATATCCTTTCATCAACAACATCCAACAAAATCACAGAAACAATAAAAAGAATACAGAAGAAGAGGAGATGTTGTTTAGAACAGAAACAGAGCGGTGAAGAAAAAGACGAGAACAAGCCGAATCGAAGCCTTGAGGGAGAGTGCCTCGAAAACGGCCTAAGATGAGCGAAGAACCTTGATTTCCAACGCGGCTGATGAAGGATGGTCACGATGCTTGCGGCGGCGCGATCTGTTGTTTTGATGTTTTGTTTTTTCGAAGAAGAAGAAGTCGCACTGAGAGAGACAGATCGGCGGTGAGGAGGGTGTCACCTTTCTTTTGGTCGCCGTTGTGATTCGTGAAGAAGCAAAGGAAGCTCGTTTTGTTTCTTTTGGGACCCTTTTTCCATTTGTTTTGTTGCTTATATTTTTTTCTATTTTTTTTTCTTTTTATATATTTCTCTGAGCGCACCTTTTAAGATGATGTGTTTTTATTTTCTGACATTTGTTTGTTTAAAGGAAATTATCGTGTCTGTTTTCCATGTACTCATATCTCAATTTGAATGGACAACTTCTTCCTAGCTTGTGCTCTCGTTTGGCTAATGGGCCCATAAGCCCACCGTTTTTCTTGCTGTCATCACCATCGTTTCCAGCGAGTCTCCCTCCCCTTTCTTTTGTCTTTTCGTTTCTTTTGTTTAGAGTTTTCTTTAATAATTTGGTTGGATTAGCTTGTGATTATTTTTGATTAATAAGAGTTAGATTTAGATGTCTATTTTCATTTAATTAATTTTGATTTTCTAATTTTTAATTTAGCTTTGAGTTTATATTCAACTTTGTTTAATTAATTTATATATAATTTTGATTAACACGTGTTAGAGATTATGTTAGAAGGTTTTATAATTTAGTTTTAATTTCACTATTATAATGGTTTATTTTAGTTTCAATTAGGTAATTTGGATTAATATTATTTTGGTTTAATCTTGGTTTTAGTTTGTGTTTAATGTTTTGTAGGTTTTCTTGCTTGATCTCGAGGATGGCGGACGTTGTTCGATGACGACCTTGTGTTTTATTATTATCTTTCTGGACTGATGGGATTTGTGGATGCAAATTGTACTTGAGTTTTGATATCATACAGACTGATTCATGGCCTTATTTATGATTTTCTTTGATGACTACCTTTGACGCTGGACGCGATATTTGATACTCTGATTTATTTAGACTGGATGACTGATACCTGTGCTTAACTGCTGGATCTTTTTTATTTATTAGACTTCTGATAAGTATTTCTGGATTCTTTTGCGCGCGTTAAAGAGGCAACGGACCTTCTCCGTTAGGTACCGCTGAGGCCCGGTTTTATCTTATTGCATACTGTTGCATCTGGAAGTCCTACTGGTGTAGGCTCTGTTTGTGCATTGTTCGTCTACTTCATTCTGCATCCTCTTCTTCTTATCTTATTTCTTCTTTATCTTATTTCTTCTTCATCTTAATTTTTTCTTCCTCATCTTTTTCTATTCTTCTTAATTTGAGGTGCGCTTAGGCCACCATGGTTCTTCTTCTTCTTCTTCTTTTCTTCTCCTTCATCAGGATAGTGAGCCTCACTAACCTAGGACCATCCGAGCATGTGAATATTAGGATTAGACTTTTCCCGTTAGCTTTTACCTTTGTGATCCTTTGGTGTTTTCTCTTCTCATATTCAAACTTGTTTCTAATTCACTTAATAAAGGTTGAGTACTTTCATGTGACATGAGACTTTGCTATGAGATACTTGTACGCGTTCCGTTTCGGGGCGAGGTGTAAGTTATCCCTCGTGGTGGATAGGTCTTAGCATGAGTACTTCACAAAGAAAAGCTAAAAAACACTTCTTAACCAAAAAACCACAAAAATACTTAATAATGGTAATAGGCCAGTGTGCCTAAGCCTTCACTTGTGGGACTAGCTTTGGGGATTTCCTCCATAGATAGGTGTGCCTCTTGCGCATTCCATTTCGGGATGATGTGAGACGTACACATCCCAGTGAGTAAGACTTAGGTACATTTACCTATGCGAATTTCACTCATAAAAGCTTCATAAAAAAACACCAAACAAACAATAAGCGTCTTTCCTACGGGAATTCTTTTCTCATCTCCTTCGCTCCGTACGCGAACTTGCTCCTACTTGTCATTTTGCAAGACGGTTACACACTCGTCGTCCAAGTCTGCAACACCTGAGCAATGGCATAGGCAGTTCAAGCTTTAATTCACAAGCAACTTCCTTGTTACCCCTAGTTAGGGGAACTACGGCGTCTCTGATCCTCATTATCCTGATGAGGTACGTAGGCAGCGGGGTAGGGCCCGTTCGAGCACAATCTTTATTTTCCCTACATTTTTCCTTTGTTCTCGTATTCATTTCTTTTCTCAGTTTCTTTTCCAGTCCATTTCTTTTGTTGCAGTTTTCATACCCTCGCCCTTTGAAACAGTTTTCTTTGCAAGCGTGGATCCCGTCGGGTACGGAGGACGATCTGGGTGCTCATACCTTCTCAGGTCGTAACCGACTCCCGAACTCAGTCTCTTTGGTTCACAAGACCCATGTCCTTCCTCTTCTTTTCTTCTGGTTTGTGCAGCATTACCATTCCTGTTCCTTCGGGATAAAAATGCTTGGCTGGCGACTCTATTCTTTTTCCGCGCCACTTTCGCGTTTGTCTCAGGATGGAAATCCGGGGAGCGACAGCTGGCGACTCTGTTGGGGATAGAACCCAGAATCTCTGGTTCCCTTGTGAGTCTCTCCTAGCGCTTGTGTGTGTCTGTTTCATTGAGTGATGTTTGTTTGCTGTGACTTACTGTATTTTATTGTTGTTTAGCTTTATTTACAGCTTTATTTACAGTTTTCAGTATTTATTTTCCGCATCATGTATATCATACTGGACTGTCTGGACTGGTTTTCTGTTTGGTGGGCTCAGGTGATACTGTTTCTGAGAGATAAGCCAAGTACCCGGCTTGAGTGCACTATAGGATTAGAGTGAACATATTGTACTCACATGTGACATGATGAATGGCGATGTGTTTCACGCCCAGATTGCGATCGTCTTGGAAATATCATGTGTGGGGATTTCCTCCACTTCGGGATAGGACCTTGATAGTTATGTGCATCTGGGGACCGATCATTGAGAACCTTTGTGGAAACAACCCTCTCCAGTGGTGGCAGTGGCAGACCATATTTTGTGGCAAACCCATTCGCACCCGAGGGTCCACTGGGAACTCGCATAGGATGGCCTGGTTCTCTTATAGGAACTCAGTCAAAGCATCTGGTCGTATGACAATAGTATTGTATCCTACGGGCTGAATGTACTATTGTTTCTCGATTTCAGCACTCGAAGCTGGGGACTTATAAGGGATGCTTGTTTTTCCCGGACTCAGCTGAGGCCTCCCTGCGTAGTATATAATGCCAAACCGATTCCCTAATTTGGTCATGAGCCATTTCTCGGAAATGGTGAACGTATAATTTCTATTCGGCATTGGAGTCCGTGATGTTTGACCCGGAGCACACCCGTGAGATTGGGAGGGGTTTACAGGTTTGCAGGAACCATTGACCTCAACATACCCTCATTACTAGTGCAGTCATTTGTTTGATCTGGTCGTTGTGATTCTGAAGTGCTTGATCCTTTGGTTCTCGATTATTATCTGGGTTATTATACAGAGGTCTTGTGGTTACAGACACTCGATTCTTGGCAGTATTCCATATTCCAGGAAGTTTCCAGCTGTGATCCCATGTCTTTCCATCTCTAGCATCATCATTTTGCATTTGCATTGCATCTGCATTTCATTTTCCTCTTCCAGAGAGCTCATCCTTCCTCTTTTGTCCATGACCAACCAGATGATTTCCCGGTGCTCAGTTTAAACAAGTGTTAACTGTTGGAAAACAGAAAAAGTTGTTGGAAGCTAGACTGAGCAGTGTCAAGAGGTAAGAGGTTAGTTTGGAAGTCGTCAGTAGCCATGTCAGAGAGCAACCGTCAGAATGTTGAGTTTCCACCAGGTTTCACTTCGATGACCAATCTATTGTATGGTCTTTCTCCTGGTGAGGATCTTCCACAAGTGAACAATCTTACTCAAGCTCAACCTGCAGAGACCCCGATTGTGAATCATAGTGTACCTGAACCATCTGTTGTCCGGGGTGGACCTTCATCTTCTTCTGATTCTACAGATTATCAGAGTTTTGCTTTCCCTATGCCGAACTTCCAAGGGGCAATCCCTCTTGTGAAAACCAAGGATCCACCAACTATTGATCCTGCTGAAAGGTTTCGTGTGTTGGATGAGCAACTCAAAGCCCTAGCGGATCCTGATGCCTTTGGTTTTGATGCTCTAAACCTGTGTTTGGTGCCTGGTCTTGTTATTCCTCCAGATTTCAAAGCTCCGAAGTTTGAGAAGTACACTGGTGTCAGTTTCCCGAAGCGTCATTTGGTGATGTTCTGCAGAAAAATGACTTCTTATGCCCGCAATGATGAGCTGATGATTCACTATTTTCAGGATAGTTTGAGCGGGGCATCCTTAAGTGGGTATATGGATTTGGAAAGCAGTCGTATCCGATCTTGGAACGATTTATCCAGAGCTTTCGTAAAGCAATACTAGTAAAATGTGGACATGGCGCCCAGTCGCACGCGCTTGCAGAGCCTATCTCAGAGAACTGGTGATTCTTTCAGAGAATATGCACAACGGTGGAGAGAGTTGGCAGCCCAAGTGCAACCACCACTTTCAGACAGAGAATTAGTGGACCTGTTCGTGGGCACGTTGCAAGGTCCGTACTTGGAAAAAATGAGTAGCTTTGGGACATCAAGCTTCTCTGATTTGATAATAGTTGGAGTGCACATTGAAAGTTTACTCAAAAGTGGAAATATCCGGTACTCTTCGAACATTCCAGCTAGTGAGGATGAGTCTGTTGTTAGCTCCCAAGAGGAAGAATGGTATGACGTCAGTGCAGTCAGAGCCAATATTGAATATTCTGGACCAACATCTTCTCAGAGATCATCTTTTCATGTGTCTGGCTACTCTTATGGGCATTCGGCAATGCTCAGAGCACCATATCAGAAACCCTGGACTCCTCCTCGTCCAAATCTGCAAGCTCATGGTCGAAGACCTCCGAATCAACTTCAGAGCCAGCCTAGGCCTCGCAACAATCTGGAAAGAAGGAATGCTCCTCTTCATCCAGTTCCCATGGCATACAGTGAACTATTGCCACATCTAATTCAGAGCTCTTTGGTGGTTCCTAAGCATCTCAAGCCGTTGCCAGAGTCGTACCCTCTAGGGTACAATCCTCATGAGCAGTGTGGGTATCACGATGGATCGATGGGGCATTCAACTGAAGATTGCAAAGCTTTTCAAGCCAAGGTCCAACATTTGATCGACAAGGGCTACATATCCTTTCCAGAAGGAAGCTTGGTTGTGCACGTCAACCTCTCGCCTGTTTGAGTTCAAAAACTTCGAAAGAGCGTCTCCTGATTTCAGTGGTCCATACAAGAAGATGTCGTCAGAATTGGAGATCATTGTATCCTTTTTATTATTTGCATTGTAGTTTCTTTCCTGTTAGCAGCTACTTGTCTTTTAAGCATTGTTGTTTTGAATGGTAATCTTAGTGTAGTGATCTTGCACTTTTTGAATCAATTATGTCGCATTCGCTCATTTTTCTTTACTTGCATTGAAAAACATAAAACAAAACAAAAAAATATGCATCCATATACCTCCCATTTATTTCACTGTTGTTTAGCAGGTTTGAGGGAGGATGATGACAAATGAATACCCATAATTGTTGAAGGTATGCTTTCAGGGTAGAACTTGTTGACTATGTACAAGCATTGCTTCAATTCCCAAACACCAGAGATATAAGGGAGATAAACCCTCGTCAACCCCTTTGAGCCTTGAAGTTGGAGTTTCTTTTCTAAACGAAAAAACCCTCACATTTAACCCGGGGCAGGGTAGTTATTAGTTAATTTGACCGAGCGTTCAAATTTCCAAAGGAATGAGCATCCGAGGATCCATTACCTTTTATTCATCACACCTCAAGAGGTCGAGGGACGTGAAGCACAATGGTTATCCCTCACCAAAAAAGGAATGAGGCAGTCACAACCCTTTCAGCAAGTCAGACAAACCAGTGTCACACGATTTGTTCAAAAATCAAAGCAAAAAAAAAAAGAGAAATAAAGCCCTCTAAGTCAAAAAAAATGTGTGAGAACAGATGACTTAGGCAAAAGTTAGGGCATCCCGCTGGACTTCAAAATCGAAAAATTCAAAAAGGATTCAGTCTAGGCAAAAATTAGGGAGTAAAAAAAAATCAGAAAGAAAAATCTTCCAATTAGAACAAAGTCGTGTGACTAAAGACACAAAGACAAAGGGATGACTGTTACTCCAAGAAACCTCATTGGTGCTTAAACTGTCAACGTCATTGGTTCCTCAACCATTACAAAACCCTTTCGAGAGGCTAGCGCTTAGGCCGAATTAGCTGAATATAGGACTGGAGAACATCAAGGAGAATGGGTGGGCACAAATAAGCTTCGAGCCATAAATCCTTCTTTCTAAAACCGTGAACCAGACCACGTCATAACCCTTGAAAGTCCTAATTGAATCAGGTTCAATTCTGAAAGCATACTGTGACAAGGTTGCGTAAACTGACTCCTAACGATTTGGTAGCTCAGCACTACGTTTGGACTAACCGTCCATTTGTCACACACTGTCACAACATTAAATCAAATAAACTTTCAAAACTTGCATGTGCACCGCATTAAAATTACCATTTGCAAATGCAGTTTAATTGCAAGTCAGTTTGTGACACTAGGGAGGTTCCTGCAAAGAGCAATCATGAGGGAACTTGATCATTTGACAATGATGACCAGAATCAAGAGCATCGTGTAGGCCTATGAATCAGGGGCATGTTATTCAGTCATTTCGTTGACCAAGGAATTTGTCAGGGTAAAGCAAGCATCAGTTGATTGAGGAACATCATTCAGAGTCAGTTGATCAGAGTTGATTCTACTCAAACAGGGGCAGGACACCCGAATTTTCTGCTGACCAAGGATATATATATTCTACCAATGCTCAGTCAGAATGAGTCAAGTCGCTTCCATGCTCACTGTCGCTCCCATTAAATGAAGCCGGGTCAAATAGGGTACAGACGCGAACGGTCGGCGAGAGGAGGATGTGAGAACACACAGGAGTGAACTCACAGGGAATGAATAGAGTCGCCAGCTAGGCATTTTTATCCCGGAGGAAAGGTAATGCTGCATAAACCTAAGAAAGATATGGATAAGACGGTCGCGAACCAGAGAGACTGAGAAAGGGGGTTGGTTACAACCTGGGAAGGTATTAGCACCCAGATTGTCCGTCGTACTCGACGGGATCCACGCTTAAAAGATTTGTGTTCTAAAGGGGTAGTATCAGTGCAATTTGTGTATGAAGAGCTGGAAAAGGTGTTCAGGTGTCAGTGTGAAAGAAGTGCAAAGTGATAAATATACAGTGTCAGTGTAAGGACAAGAGTGAAATGCTCATGATAATGAGGCTAAAGAATAAGGCTAGAAGGAGGGGGAATATACAGAGACTTTTGTTCGATAACTGTTAAGTTATGCCTACGTATCCTCTCGTGCAATGAGGAAGTCAGAACACCGTAGTTCGACCCAAAGAGACTGAAAGGAAGATTGACTTGTGAACTGCTTACTTATCTATGCTCAAGTGTATGACCTGTCTGGCTCAGGTGCAAACTGTCTTGCATTAGACGGGAGAAGCTAGTTCTCGTTTATGAGTGAATGAGATGAGAAAAGAATCCCGGAGGAGACGATTATTGCTTGTTTTTGAGTTTTTAGTCTTTTATTGCTTTTGGATTTGTCATAAGTCAATGAGCTTAAGCCTAAACCAATGGATTTAGTAAACTCATCACATCTTCCCTCTGATTAGGGGTAATGAGAATGCCTTAAGTGTGAAGTCAGCTTCTCACACTTAATCACCATGATGTAGGATTAAGATCATTAACCTACTTGTGCTTATTTAGATGTTTTTGTTGTTTTTGTTTAGTGTTAAGTAATGAGATTAAGCCATAATCAGGGATTAAACAGACTCATTACACCATCCTAATAGAAGGATAATAGATGAGAATGTTTAAGCTGAGGAAAGCTCCTCAACTTAATCCATGATTAGGGATTAAACTCATGACAAAACAAGCCTTTGATTAAGTGGATTTTATTTAATGATATGTGTAAACACCCCAAATTTTCCCTCACCCATTCACACCATGGCTTGTGATCATTTCATATGCATAAACACAATCATAACATCTCATACCACCTTCTTGATTCATTGCATTGGTTCAAAGTCATCTGCATCTAGGGTTTGTGATCTGAGCAATCCAAGAGCTTCTTGAGCCACTCCAAAGGTCATCAATCATTTCAAAGGGATCCATATGTGTTCAAATATCATATTATATCCTCTCAAAGTCAAGAATTCCAAAGAATCACAAGAACTGGGATTGGTATGGAAGCAGAGCTAGGCTTGACTGCACAGATGACCTGAAATTAGGGTTTTGGTTTCAGAGGCCATAACTCCAAATTTTTTGGTCATTCTTGTTTCTATTGGTCTCTATATGGCATAGTAAGTATGCATATCAATTTTCATGAAGAAATTCCATGGGGAAGTCATCTGATCAAGAGTTGACTTTCTGGACAAGTCAGTGCAAAATTAGGGCATCTGAGGCCCCCAATGACCCAACCAAGGGGTGATCTTCATCATTTTGAGTGTGTATGATCTTTATTTGATCATGGAAGAAGTTTGAAGTTCACAAAATTCAAGGATTACAAGTTTTTGCAAAGTTGACTTTTTGAGGCAAGTTTGACTTTTAAGGAATTTGTCATTTTAGGCAACTTTTCAATCCTTACTTTTTGATCCAAAAATGCTTCAAATGGAAAAACTTTGGTCATGAAAGTTGTAGAATAGATCTTTCCCTTTTCAAAAAGTACAAGAACATGACCTAATTCATTTTGGATCAAAAGTTATGGTGTGTCAAAGTTGGCAAAAATCACTAAATTTCAAGTTATGCACCAAATGGAAAACTTGCAAATTCATGTACCAAGCATTCTATTGACTTCAAAATGACTTCAAAACTTCATCACATGATCATACATAGCCTAAAAACAGAATTGGCCCAAGGGATCTTGCATTTTTTGCTTTGGTTTTCAAAGATCCTTAAGTCATTTTCCATTACAAGTGCAAAAGATGGATTTTTGGCAAAATCATTTTCCAAAGGGTTATGTGATTACCAACTGATTTCTATGCATTGCCATGACCAATTGAGACATCATGTAACAAAATTCAGCAAGAAGTGTCTCAAGTACATGGCACAAAATCACAAGTGGGCAAGTTGCAAAAGTTAGCATAGTTCATGATCCACATGTTGCAGTCACTCACAAGCAATCTAAGGGTCATCCTCAACCCAAGCTGAAGCAAGACATGACCTCAAACAGCTGCTGCCATAGCCCATGCTGCAAGTACCAATCACATTGACTTTTTTGCCAAAACTCCCATACTCATGGAACAGTAAGCAGCCACCCCTACTGACCTGCTCCACAGGCTATTCACACAACTTGGGAGGATTATAGCAAAGCATTGGCCCTTGAGACAAGCCAGAACACAGCCCTCACAAAAACTGTCAAAGAGCTTCCTCTCTTCGAATCACCTTCCACAGCCATCAAACACCCCATTTCTCATCACCAACAAGTCAGACACACTCAAAAGAACAAGAATCAACCATTGATAGAGCCTGAAACACCATATACACAGACCTCATTTTCTGATACACCAGAACTGGACCTCTCAAAGTAGCCTGTTTAAACTCCATCTAAGCTTGCCATTAGCATCAGGGGGATCATTAGAGTGATTCTGCATCAAAGAACAACCCAGAAAGACCAGAATCAGAAGCTTCCACCTCAGGTATGACCATGAACTTTTTCTCATAGAGCTTGCATTTTATGTTATAAATTGATTGTGTATGTCTTGCTGGTCATGGGGATGTGCTTAGAATTAAAAATGAGTGAGAAATGAGGATTTACTGATGCTCTGAAATTTTACCCGTGAATCTTGTTGGCTTCGATTCTCTCTGATTGTGCATGATGAATTTAGTTTGAGAGGTGATTTGAATGGGGTTTGGGTAGAGGAACATTTTCCTGCTTTTAATTTGATGAATGGTGGCCTGAATCATGATCTAGGGTTTTCAACCCGCCGGAGAAGATGACCGGAGCTTCCCTCCGGTCACCTGAAAATGCTTAACCCTAATCCCAGTCATTAATGGCATTTGAATCTGATGCGTTGGATCAGTTGACTTGGGTTGACTAGGCGCGTGTTTGTGTGGTCCAGATGTGTCCATTTTGCCCTAATCCTGATTAACTTAATTAATCCATTTAATTAATTCATAAAACCAGATTTAAGCCAGAGTCCATCCTGACCCTTGATTCACGCGCCAAGTCAACCTCTGCCCCCCAGTTTTGAATCTCATGCGTTGGATTGGTTTACTTTCCAATTAAATCAATTTTATTTTCATATTAATCCATTTGTTTTCTATATTTTATTTAAAATAGTAAAATTTATTCAAAAAATCTGAAATTTTTTATACAAGTTATTATTTAATTTCAGAACACAAAAATATTTTTATTCTCATTTTTTGCATTTAAAAAGTATTTTTAAATATTTAAAAGTTTATTTTTAATTAATTAATGAGAATTAATTAATTAAAAATGCTTTTAGGTATTTAAAAATCACCAAAAAATTCATGAAACCTTTAAAAACATTTAGAAACATTGTCCAACCCTCAAACCAAATTTCTTTTTTGATCTTGATGCATTTTGAGAATTTTCCATGGAATTAAAATCATTTTTATGCATTATTTTGATCCAAACTTCCAAAAATCACTTCTGCCAACCATGATGAGTTGGACTTTGATTCTTTTTGCATTGTGTTTAGCATATCATGTAGTTTGTGAGATTAAATGGCCATGATTTGATCTCTCATTTTCCATTTTGTTTGGCATTTTTCTTGTTAAGGAACCCTAAAACCCTAGAAAACTTAGGAAAATCATAACTTGAATTAGGTTAGGAGTTGGAACTTCTCCTTTGGGCAGTGAGTTAGTATAGGTTTAGGGATCATTTGAGTGTGGGCTTCCATATGCATCCATCTTGCATTTGCATTCATACCTTGACTTGCCATAGCATCTTATGCATTCTTTTGATTTATTGCACATCTTAAGACATATTGAAAGCATGATTGATCATTGCATCATGTATATGCCATGTTGTATGTCATTAGCATCTCATAACTTTTCATGTATGCTCATGCATTCTTAACTTGTTCCATTTGCATTTTTGAGCTTGTATGATCATCCCCATGTGTTGTCCCATGTTTGTAGCATCTCATAGCATCATTCACTTCATGTATATGCTTCTGGTTTTGATTTGCATCATGTCATTTCATTCCATTTTGCATTGCATTGCATCTTTCTCACTAACTTTTCAGGTGGTAAGTTACTTTGAGAAGTGAATTTGCCTTCACTTCTCACAACTTCTTTTCATCTCTTTCATGCATCCTGGCTGCATTTTACTTTATGTTTGAGTTTGAGCTTGCTCATTCTTGTTCTTCTCACTTTCTTTCCTCAAGTGACTTGACTTCCTAAATGAAGCAAGTTACTTTGCTTCTCCTGATCCTTTCATCTGCTTCCTGGTGGTTCCATTGAAGATTTCTCTTGTTAACCTCACAAACCTTAGGAACAACCAAGCATGACAATGATTAGGGTTTTGATTAGTCTCCCCACCTAGTTTTACCTTTGTGTCTCATTGAGTCTTCTTTTCTCACCTCATAATCAGGGGCTAAACCCTAAAGGCTTTAAGGCTTTGTGATTAAGTTTATGTCTGCATCCTTCTATTAGGATGGAGCGTATAACTTTAATCCTAAGTGTTAAACCCTTAATGTGTTTAAATCTCTTAATCAATTCACTTAATAATCATCAAGACATCAAGCTTGTAACTTGGGCCTTGCATTAGGGTTCTAATTCTTCCTTAATTGGTTAAGAAGGACTAACCCTAGTGTTAATGGACAAGTCCCCCTCAAGTTGTCTTACAAACCATAAAATCCACTTCATCATCATATCTTTAAATAAAATCCACTTAACCAAAGGCTTGTTTTGTCATGAGTTTAATCCCTAATCATGGATCAAGTTGAGGAGCTTTCCTCAGCTTAAACATTCTCATCTATTATCCTTCTATTAGGATGGTGTAATGAGTCTGTTTAATCCCTGATCATGGCTTAATCTCATTACTCAACACTAAACAAAAACAACAAAAACATCTAATTAATCACAAGTAGGTTAATGATCTTGATCCTATATCAAAGGTGTTTGAGTGTGAGAATCTGACCTCACACTTAAGGTATTCTCATTACCCCTAATCAGAGGGAAGATGTGATGAGTTTGCTAAATCCATTGGTTTAGGCTTAAGCTCATTAACCTATGACAAATTCTCAAAAGTAATAAAAGACTGAAAACTCAAAAACAAACAATAATCGTCTCCTCCGGGATTCTTTTCTCATCATCCTCACTCATAAACGAGAATTTGCTTCTTCCGTCTAATGCATGACAGTTTGCACCTGAGCCAGACAGGTCATACACTTGAGCATAGGCAAGCAAGCAGTTCACAAGTCAAATCATCCTTCAGTCTCTTTGGGTCGAACTACGGTGTTCTGACTTCCTCATTGCACGAGAGGATACGTAGGCATAACTTAACAGTTATCGAACAAAAGTCTCTGTATATTCCCCCTCTTTCTAGCATTATTCATTTAGCCTCATGATCTTGAGCAATTCATTCTCATTCTTACACTGACACTTCATTTATACACATCACTTTCTTTTACACTGACACCTGTACATCCTTTTCCAGCTCTTTTATACACAAATTGCACTGACACTACCCCTTTAAAACACAAATCTTTTAAGCGTGGATCCCGTCGAGTACGACGGACAATTGGGTGCTAATACCTTCCTAGGTTGTAACCAACCCCCTTTCTCAGTCTCTCTGGTTCGCAACCGTCTTATCCATATCTTTCTAGGTCTATGCAGCATTGCCTTTCCTCCGGGATAAAAATTCCTAGCTGGCGACTCTTTTCATTCCCTGTGAGTTCACTCCTGTGTGTTCTCGCATTCTCCTTTCGCCGACCGTTCGCGTCTGTACCATATTTGAGCCCAGTCTCATCTTTTGGGAGCGACAATATGATGATGAAGTGATTTTTAGGGTTTGTAAGACAACTTGAGGGGGACTTGTCCATTAACACTAGGGTTAGTCCTTCTTAACCAATTAAGGAAGAATTAGAACCCTAATGCAAGGCCCAAGTTCCAAGTTTGATGCCTTGGGGATTATTATGTGAATTGATTAAAAGAGTTAAACACATTAAGGGTTTAACACTTAGGATTAAAGTTATACACTCCATCCTAATAGAAGGATGCAGGCATAAGCTTAACCACAAAGCCTTAAAGCCTTTAGGGTTTAGTCCCTGATTGTGAGGTGAGAAGAGAAGACTCAAGGAGACACAAAGGTAAAAGCTAAGTGGGGGACTAATCAAACCCTAATTATTATCATGCTTGGTCATTCCTAGGGTTTGTGGAGTTTAAGAAAGAAATCTTCAGAAGAACCACCAGGAAGCAGATGAAAAGAGCAGGGAGAAGCAAAGTAACTTGCTTCATTCAAGAAGTCAAGTCACTTGAGGAAAGAGAGTGAGAAGAAGAAGAAGGAGCAAGCTCAATCTCAAACACAAAGCAAAATGCAGCAAGGATGCATAAGAGAGATGAAAAAGAAATTGTGAGAAGTGAAGGAAAATTCACTTCTCAAAGTTACTTACCACCTGAAAAGTTAGTGAAAGAAATGCAAAGCAATGCAAGATGAGATGAAATGACATGATGCAAATCAAAACCAGAAGCACATACATGATGTTAATGATGCTATGAGATGGTGCAAACATGAAACAAAGCATGGGGATGATCATACAAACTTATGGATGCAAATGAAGCAAATTTAGAACCATGATCATACATGAAAAGTTATGGAATGCAAATGACATACAACATGGCAAATGAAATATGCAATGATCAAACATGTTTACAATATGTCTTAAGATGTCAAATGAATCAAATGGATGCAAAAAAAGCTATGGCAAGTCAAGGTATGCAAGCAAATGCAAGATGGATGCATATGGAAGCCCAAATTAGGGTTTATGATCAATGCATCAAACAAAAACCAAAACCAGAAGCAAACATCAAGATAAAAAATTGAAAATGCACTCAAAGGAACCCTAATCCTATACTAACTCACTGCCCAAAGGAGAGGTTCCAACTCTTAACCTAATTAGGGTTATGAATTTCCTAAGATTTCTAGGGTTTTAGGGTACCTTAACAAGAAAAATACCAAACAAATTGAAAATGAAAGATCAAATCATGCCAATTTAATCTTACAAACTACATGATATGCTAAACACAATGCAAAACGAATCAAAGTCCAACTCTCAATGGTTAGGCATAAATGATTTTTTGAAGTTTGGATCAAAATAATGCTTTGAAAATGAATTAATTCCATGGAAAATTGTCAAAATGCATCAAGATCATAAAAGAAATTTGGTTTGAGGGTTGGACAATGTTTCTAAATGATTTTAAAGGTTTCATGAATTTTTTGGTGATTTTTAAATACCTAAAAGTATTTTTAATTAATTAATCCTCATTAATTAATTAAAAATAAACTTTTAAATGATTTAAAAATATTTTCTAATGCAAAAAATAAAAATAAAAATGTTTTTGGTTTCTGAAATTAAATAAAAGTTTGTATAAAAAATTTCAGAATTTTTAAGAAGGTTTTGCTATTTTTAATAAATATGAGAAAACAAATGAATTAATTGGAAAAAATAAAATGAAATTAATCTGAAAAAGAAAAGTATGCGCATCCAAGGGTCCAGGTTTGAATTCACACGCGCGGGAAGAGACATGGCGCCACATCCAAGGGCTGGCATTCAAATTCACTAATTAACTGATTAAACCCTAATCCATGCCCTAATGACTTTCAGGCGACCGGAACACTGTTCCGGTCGTCTTCTCCGGCTATCTTATCTTTCAATCTCTCTCAATATGCCATGAAAACGTGCCAAACTCTCCAGAATCAATCATTAATCAACCCTAAACCTAAACCCCACCCCAAAATCCATTCATTTCCACTGAATCATGAGACACGAATCAAAACGGAAAACAAAACAAAAATTTCAGAGATCAATTACATCCTGCACACGCAACCATTTTCATTGACTCAAAGCTTAAAATGATCAGCATATCACATAGAATCAGTTTGTAACTCAAAACACAAGTTCTGGAAAAATATTTTTGGATGATACCTGAGATGGAGCTTTCGATTCCAGAGCTTTCAGGCTGTTTCTTTGGCTCAAATCTACTCCACTGATCCTCCTAAGAAGCTTGCAAGGTTTGTTTGAAGTTTGCAATGGCTGGTTTGAGAGTTTGCTTGAGTTCTATTTAATGGCAGGTGGTGATCGTGTTTTTGATTCAATGGCTTTCAGGCTGTTTTGAGGGGTGCTTTGTGATCAGGAAGATGTGTTGAGTTGATTTGTGAAGTTTGTTTGGGTGTTTGTAGCTTGTGTGATGAGTTTCGAAGGCTCTTGCACATGAAGGTGAAAATGAGAATGCTGTGCTATGGAGTGTTTCAGGCTTGCCTCTTGTTATGTTTGGCTTGCATTTGATTAGTATAAACAATTGCCATTGGTCAGATGAAGTGACATGTGCTTTATTGATTGGTATGGGTGCTTTTGCCAAAATGTCAAAGTTGGTGCAAGAAGGCATGGGCTAATTTCTAGCCAAGTACAAGGAGTGTGTCCTGCGCAGCATGATGAGGGGAAAGGCCTAGGATTGATCAGCAAACTAGCAAGCAAGTGGATGAGAAGCTATGATGAGTTTTGCAACTTGGTTCACTTTTGCCTCTTATGAAAAATCTTGTTCCAAAAACCATAAAAATGTGTAATTCTTTGATCCATTCTGAACTTTAGATGTCACATGATCATATTGTGTGGTTTAGAAGTCCAATTGATAGCTTTAGAACACTTGATCAAGTCATTTTGCAAAATACCTCTTTGGTAGAAACTTTGAAATTTTGTGATTTTTGCCAACTTTGACAAGCCATAACTTTTGATCCAAAATGAATTAGGTCATGTTCTTGTACTTTTTGAAAAGGGAACGATCTATTCTACAACTTTCATGACCAAAGTTTTTCCATTTGAAGCTTTTTTGAATCAAAAAGTAAGGGTTGAAAAAGTTGCTTAAAATGACCATTTCATTAAAAGTCAAACTTGCCCAAAAAGTCAACTTTGCACAAGACTTGAAAATCTTCAATTTTGTGAACTTCCAACCTCTTCCATGATCAAATAAAGATCATATACAATCAAAATGATGAAGAACACCCTTTGGTTGGGTCATTGGGGGCCTCAGATGCCCTGATTTTGCACTGACTTGCTTGAAAAGTCAACCCTTGATCAGGTGACTTCCCCATGGAATTTCTTCATGAAAATTGATATGCATACTCCCTATACCATATAGAGACCAGTGGAAACAAGAATGACCAAAAAAATTGGAGTTATGGCCTCTGAAACCAAAACCCTAATTCTAGGTCATATGTGCAGTCAAACCTGGCTCTGCTTCCATACCATTCCCAATTCTTGTGATTCTTTAGCATTCTTGACTTTGAGAGGATATAATATGATACTTGAACACACATGGACCTCTTTGAAATGATTGATGGCCTTTGGAGTGGCTCAAGAAGCTCTTGGATTGCTCAGATCACAAACCCTAGATGCAGATGACTTAGAATCTATGCAGTGAATCAATAAGGTGATATGAGATGGTATGATTGAGATTATGCATATGAGAATGATCACAAGCCATGGTGTGAATGGGTGAGGGAAAATTTGGGGTGTTTACAGCTGCCCCTATTCAAACATGAGTTAGCTGTGCAGGATGTAAGCGCCGGCTTAACAGGCAAACGAGATAACTTGTGGTTGAATACCAAAGACAGTCCAAAATTTGCACTCACAGAATGAAGAAGAAAAGGGATATAGATTGTAAAAGAAAATAAAGTATATTATAAAGTGTGGGCGACGGAGGACGACCGTCGAGCAGTGGACGACTGCTGGGTAAAGAGCAATGACGGGGACGACCGACATGCCGGAAAAGTGCGGAAAATAAAGCAATGACGGGGACGGCCGACATGCTGGGGATAAAAGATTATGATGGGGACGGCCATCAAGCGAAGCTATAAGATTCTCTGGGGATTAATGAAAAATGATGGGGACGACCATCAAGTTCATAAAGTAAAGCAACCAACGATGGGGACGGCCATCGGGCTAAAAAGAAAAGGGACCACGACGGGGATGGCCATCGGGTTAAAGAATAAATGAAATAAACAGATGATGAGGTACGGTCATCAAAGGTGAAGGATGATCATCTAGCAGGGGACGGCTGCTCTGTAAAGGTTAAGATGTGGGACGGTCATCTAAGGTGGAGGACGACCACCTGGCAGGGTACGGCTGCCGAAAATATCGCGACATAGGACGAATGCCGGATAAAAGGTCAACGATGGGGACGGCCATCGGATGAGCATGATGGAGGAGGACCATCAAGAGGTGGAGGACGACCACCTAGCAGGGGACGGCTGCTCTCAAGGTTTGTCATGACATAGGACGAATGTCAGATAACCGAAAATCAACAATGGGGACGGCCATTGGATAAAATGATGAAGGACGATCATCAAAAGGTGAAGGACAATCACCTAGCAGGGGACGGCTGCTAAATATCACGACATAGGACGAATGTCGGATAGAAAAGATCAACGATGGGGACGGCCATCGGATGAGCATGATGAAGGACGATCATCAAGAGGCGGAGGACGACCACCTAGCAGGGTACGGCTGCTCTCAAGGTCTATCATGACATATGTCAGATAAAAAGAAATTTGTTTTACTGGGGAATAGTAAACACGGACGAGTGTTTACATCCAAGAAATAAAAGGTATAAGTGTTTGGTATTTGTATAGATTAAAGATGCGGACGAGCATCCTTAAGACTATGATACGGACGAGTATCAGGTAGAAACAAGTACTGACACATGTTCAGAGATGATGATACGGACGAGTATCAGCTGGTTAACAGAGAACACGGACGAGTGTTGAATCTGAAGGGACTCTTCTGGGGAATAGTAGACACAGACAAGTATCTATATTCAAGAAGACATGAGTGTTTGACACAGCGTATGGATTAAAGATGCGGACGAGCATCCTTAAGACTATGATACAGACGAGTATCAGGTAGAAACAAACGCTTGACGCATGTTCTGAGATGATGATACGGACGAGTATCAACTGGTTAACAAAGAACAAGGACTAGTGTTGAATCTGCGGGGATTTAAGTGGTATATACAAGATACGGACGAGTATCTGTATAAGTGAAATGAGAGTGAGTAATATGTATTTGAGTGTTCCACCTGCTGGGGAGAGTGACACGGACGAGTGTCGAAAGGTATATACAAGTATATGTTTTACAAAGTGTTTGAGAGAATATGCTGGGGAAAGTGACACGGACGGGTGTCAAGAAAGTTATATATATTTGTATCTGTGAGTGCAAAGGGGATGTCTTTGGCTTTCTGCTGGGGATATGACACGGACGGGTGCCACAAGGAATATATACTGATGTTTGTTTGTAAAGAAAAGCTCGGGCGACCTTACTGGGGAATGATGACACGGACGGGTGCCACAAGGAGTGTGTATTCGTATTGGTGAATGTGAGGCAACTGCTTTTGCTTTAGCTCTCCGCTGGGGATTTTGTGGGAGTTTTTTGTATGTTGATGGATTGTTATTATTCACAAGTGTTTGATTCATAACATGGCTTATGATTATGCAATATGTTTGACTTCTGCCGTAATGCTCCGTATTAAACGGAATGCTACGCTTTGTGGGTGAATATGATGCAAATGCCATGATTATGCAAAGAGATCCCGATCCGGGATTCGGATCCCATTGCTGCGAAGATCTCTGGTTGATCTGTTTGAAGTGAACATCCCAGCTGGGGATGAGATCATTGGTAGACCTGGTGAGATGATTCTGCTTGGGGAAATGGGTCAATGATGGACCTATTCCTGGTGATAAGGGACCCAGCTAGGGTTTGTAGGAGCTTTCTTTACTCTGTTGTGATTCCTTCGTGTGTTGCTCTTCGGAAGAGAGGATGAGACTATGTGGGGAGATGGTTCCCAGGCTTTTTGTATTTGGATGAGGGGGAGTAGCGGATGGCAACTCAGCTGGGAAGAAAGCACTTTCTCGTGCTGGTCCGACAGATATGTTGGAGAAATAATGATTTGGCAACTTTGCTGGGGAAATGGACACCTTCTGGCGCCAATTGGAAGATAGACTGAGTAGATAGTAATTTGCCAGCTTGCTGGGGTGAAGCTCACATGCCCCATGCTGCGCTCCGGATACCTGCAATCCTGCAAAGATAGAGAAACGCACAAGTAATCCCGAGGTATCCCTCACCGGATTCCGTCATAGGAGTCAGACACTCCCGGGAATAAGTATATTTCTTGCAAGCACGTAGTTTTTATTTTTGAAAATAAGCATCTGTATTCATGCAATCAGTTTTCTTTAAGACATCAGACACTTTTGCAAATAAAATGTACAAGACGAAACATGACTGAAAAAAAGCTTTTATTAATTCATGTGCCCTGAATTGGCAAGATACAGTCAAAGAAACATATCCCTTGGAATGAGGAGATTGTTACAAATTGAGAAACAAAATGCTGGCAATGTTGATGACGCTTCGAGGAGCTTCCCTCTTGCTATGACTCGTATGGCTTTTGACGTTCTTCTCGTCTTGCTTTCTGGAGAAGGCTGATTCTGATAGAAGCTTGATCCTTTCGAGGTTTACCAAGTTGCAGGTGATACAGATGAATTCAGAATGCAGTTGTTCGCTCATTCCCTTATTTTGCATGGATCGTCCTTTCGGGTTTTCGATCCATCGGGATACCCATTTTTGCCTGAGCTGTCCAATGCGGCTTTTCAACTCAGCGGGTGTACATTTTTTGTTTATTTCCCTTATTTTTGCCCGAGTCTTTTATTCTGTTTTTGACTCGCCGGGATGCCCTTATTTTGCCTGGACTTACATTCTATTTTTATGTCCAGCGGGTCATTTTTTATGCAAAATATTTTTTAACTGCATCTGAATTCACAGGGGATGGGAAGTCTTCACCGTCCATGGTGCTGAGCATCAGTGCTCCACCAGAGAAAACTTTCTTGACTACAAATGGTACTTCATAGTTTGGAGTCCATTTGCCCCTGTGGTCTGTATGCGGAGGGAGGATTCTTTTCAGCACAAGATCTCCTACTTGGTACTCTCGGTGCCTGACTTTCTGGTCGAAGGCTCTCTTCATTCTTCTTTGATACAACTGCCCATGACAGATTGCAGTCAATCTTTTCTCTTCAATTAGACTCAGTTGTTCGTATCGGGATCGGACCCACTCTGCTTCGTCCAGCTTAACATCCATCAGTACCCGCAGGGAGGGTAATTCAACTTCAACAGATAGGACTGCCTCCATACCATACACAAGCTGATACGGCGTTGCCCCAGTGGATGTTCTGATTGACGTGCGGTACCCATGCAAGGCAAATGGTAACATCTCATGCCAGTCTTTGTAGGTGACTACCTCAACCGCGCCATTCATCTTTGGCCTGTAAGGAGAAGAATTGTGGTGTTGGATCTTGAAGTCCCGGCATAGCTCAGCCATCATTTTGTTGTTCAAGTTGGAACCATTATCAGTAATGATTCGCTCGGGCACTCCATACCGACAGATGATGTCTCTTTTCAGAAATCGGGCTACCACTTGTCTTGTAACGTTGGCATAGGAAGCTGCTTCAACCCACTTGGTAAAATAATCAATGGCTACCAGGATGAATCTGTGGCCGTTTGAAGCAGTCGGCTCGATCTTGCCAATCATATCAATGCCCCACATGGCAAAGGGCCAAGGTGAAGACATTATATTCAAAGGATTGGGAGGCACATGTACTTTATCCGCATAGTTCTGGCATTTATGGCATTTTCTGGCATAGGCACAACAGTCAGCATCCATTGTGATCCAGTAATAACCTGATCTTAGCAACTTCTTTGCCATAGCATGCCCTCCTGTATGGGTACCAAAGGATCCTTCGTGCACCTCATGCATTAACAAGTCTGCTTCTGTTCTATCAACGCATCTGAGGAGTACCATATCAAAGTTTCTCTTGTATAAGGAACCATCAGTGTTCAGGAAGAAACTACCAGCAAGCCTTCTTAAAGTCTTCTTGTCATTGGAAGATGCCCCAGGTTGGTAAGTTTGATCCTCCAAGAAGCACTTGATATCATGGAACCAAGGCTTATCATCTTTGACAACATCTGCTGCAAACACATATGCCGGTCTATCAAGTCTGGACAATGAAATCTGATGCACAAAGTTGGCAGCTTGAACTTTGATCATAGATGAAATGGTAGCCAGAGCATCTGCGAACTGATTCTCGTCCCGAGGGATATACTCAAGCTTGACCGTTGTGAAGAAAGTCAATAACCTTCTTGTATAATCCCTGTAAGGTATCAGATGATCCTGGTGGGTGTACCATTTGCCGTTGGTTTGGTTAACTACCAGAGCTGAATCTCCGAATACAGTCAAAGTCTTGATCCTGAGGTCAATGGCTTCCTCAAGGCCCATAATGCAAGCTTCGTATTCAGCTTCGTTGTTAGTGCAGTTGAAAGTGAGCTTTGCCGAGAAAGGCATGTGAACTCCCTTAGGTGTAACGAGTACTGCACCAACACCACGACCATTCATATTAACAGCCCCATCAAACATCATAGTCCATTCTTCTTATGGGTCAGGCCCTTCAGTGTGAACAGGTTCTTCATGATCTTTCGCTTTTATGAACATGATGTCTTCATCAGGGAAGTCAAATCTCATAGGCTGGTAGTCATCAATAGGTTGCTCAACAAGATATTCAGACAATACACTGCCCTTGATGGCTTTCTGAGATGTGTACTGGATGTCATACTATGTGAGGATCATTTTCCATCTTGCAACCCGTCCGGTAAGTGTTGGCTTCTCAAAAATATACTTGACTGGGTCCATCTTTGAGATCAATAAGGTAGTGTGGGTCAACATATACTGTCTCAGTCGGCGAGCAGCCCACGCTAAAGCACAACAAGTTTTCTCGAGCAGTGAATAACGTTGTTCACAGTCGGTAAACTTTTTGCTTAGGTAGTAAATTGCATACTCTTTTCGACCAGACTCGTCATGCTGGCCCAGCACACACCCCATTGACTCTTCTAATACTGTCAAGTACATTATCAGAGGTCTTCCTTCAACTGGAGGCATAAGGATTGGAGGTTCTTGCAAGTACTCCTTGATCTTGTCAAAAGCCCTCTGGCAGTCTTCGTTCCACCTGACTGTCTGTTCTTTTCTTAACAGCTTGAACAAAGGTTCACAGGTTGCGGTAAGGTGAGATATGAACCTTGAGATGTAGTTCAATCTACCAAGAAACCCTCGAACTTCTTTTTCAGACTTTAGTGCAGGCATCTCTTGAATGGCGTTGACTTTATCGGGGTCAACTTCAATCCCTTTCTCGCTTACAATAAAGCCCAGCAACTTACCAGATCGCACCCCGAATGTGCATTTGTTGGGGTTCAACTTCAGTTGGTACTTCCTCAGACGTTTGAATAACTTCAGCAGATTTACCAGGTGGTCTTCTTCTGTAAGGGACTTGGCAATCATGTCATCCACATAACACTCGATTTCCTTATGGATCATATCGTGGAATAATGTTACCATAGCCCGTTGATATGTTGCACCAGCATTCTTCAATCCAAATGGCATCACCTTGTAACAGAACATTCCCCAGGGGGTGATGAAGGTTGTCTTCTCCATGTCTTCAGGTGACATCTTGATCTGATTGTACCCTGAAAATCCGTCCATGAAGGAGAATACCGAGAACTGAGCCGTATTATCAACCAATACATCAATGTGAGGTAATGGGAAATCATCTTTCGGGCTGGCTCTGTTCAGATCCCGGTAGTCAACACACATCCTTACTTTGCCGTCTTTCTTAGGCACAGGCACAATATTAGCAACCCACGGTGGATAGCTAGTTACAACAAGGAACCCGGTGTCCCACTGCTTTTGTACCTCTTCTTTGATCTTCATTGCCATATCTGGACGAGTACGGCGCAGTTTCTGTTTGACCGGTGGGCATTCTTCTCTTAAAGGCAGCTTGTGCGTAACAATATCGGTGTCCAACCCTGGCATATCCTGATAAGACCAAGCAAACACATCCACATATTCTTGAAGCAGGTCAATCAGTTGTTTCTTCACTGAGTCTTGTAAGCAGGCCCTGATTTTAACTTCTTTCACATCTTCATCCGTACCAAGATTGATCATTTCAACCTCCTCCTGATGAGGAGTGATAGCCTTTTCCTCCTGTCTCAACAACCTAGCTAGCTCTTCAGGAAGCTCGTAATCTTCTTCAACCCCTTCATCAGCTTGATTGATCGGATTGTCAAAGTCATACGAAGTCATAGCCGTGCTGTTGTCGGTGCGGTCTGGAAGGCACTCTCTGCAAGGGTTCAGTTTGTTCATTTTAGTGATTGATTTTAATCTTGTTTAGAAAAGTGAAATAAAGTTGTCATTTTGAAAACATTGCCATTTATTTTTTTGTACAAAAAGAAAAATGGAAAAACAGTGAGCGAAAAAGAAAAAGACTCATTTGCAAAAGATGTCTGACATTTCATTGATTAATCTTGTTGCACAAAAACTACAGATGGCCCGATTACAAAATGAGTCTTGTCATCTTGGGCAAGATGCAAGACTTGATGCATGCTTAAAATATACAGGAAATAATAATTACTCTGAGGGAGTAACCCTTATGATTTCCTGGGAAGACCAGTTTGAGATATAGCTCCCCGGGATCTTTGGACGTATCCAACTTTCCAGGTTGCGGTCATCTTCCGACTCATCTTCCAAGTTGTTGACAACATCAGGGGTGAGTATTCCCCCGCTAACAAAGTTGGGCTTCCTAGCAGCCTCTGCTTGATCTTGTTGAGTTGGTTTGTAACCCAACCCAAATCGGTCTTCTTTCTTCTCCACAGGCAACAGTTTGCCCCAGCCTTGAGCATTCCCCTCCTCAACAACCTTCCTGGCTTGCCGGTAGGATGTCATGGAAGTCCCAAGTACAGCAGATGTTTCATTAATATTCAGGGCCTCGAACCCTTGACTAATCGTCTCGTGGATCTCCCCATTCATCTCAATGTATTTGTATGTAGCCAGATGGCTAACAAAAATATCCTCCTCTCCACAAATAGTAACGACTTGGCCCTCCCACTCGAATTTTAACTTCTGGTGAAGGGTAGACGTAACTGCGCCGGTGGCATGAATCCATGGTCTACCCAACAAACAGCTGTAGGCAGGCTAAATGTCCATCACGTAGAAGGTCGTTTTGAAAGTTTGTGGGCCAATCGTTATAGGCAACTCAATTTCTACCAAGTTACTGGGACGTAATGCCAATCCTTCATATTCCAGCTTCACAAGGGCTTTTTTAGGCAAGACATTGAGGGATGACCCTGTGTCTACCAGTACATGTGAAAGAACTGCACCCTTACACTCCATGGTAATGTGCAAAGCCTTGTTGTGATTGCGGCCTTCCGTAGTCAAATCAGTGTTGATAAACCCTAGTCCATTACTAGCATTAACATTTCCAACCACAGCCTCCAACTGATTGACGGTAATCTCCTCCGGCACATAAGCTGCGTGCAAGACTTTTAGTAGTGCGTTCCGATGAGCCTCGGAGCACATAAGCAATGATAGAATGGAAATCTTGGAAGGCGTCTGGTGAAGCTGGTCCACTATCTTGTAATCACTTTTCTTGATGATTCTCATGAATTCATCAACTTCTTGATCAAAAGGTGTTTTCAAAGCTTCTTTAACAACTTGCTTTTCTTGCACCATGCTCTTCCCTTTTGCCTTGGCAGCAGCTTCTGCTTCAGCAGTGGGTCTATGAATTTGCGGGGCGAAAAGACGTCCGCTTCGAGTGAAGCCTCCGCCTCCCCCCACATTGTCTATTTGTGATGAAGAAGTTGATGATTCAAAAGTGATTTTCTGTCCTTCGCAGTATAGATCGGAGCCGTAATGCCAAGGGATGGCATTACTGCTTTCATAAGGTACTGGCCCAGGCACTGTGATGGTGACTAGACTGATGGCAGCTGCAGAAGGGACCATGATAGTCTGTGGATCATAGTATATTGTGACTGGTGCTCTGATAGGAGTGGCATTTTGTGAGTTGTAGGCAGAATCATTTTCAGGATCATAATAAATTGTGACTGTTGAGACATTTGTTGTTGAAGTTGTAGGAGACACTGATGATTGGATGGGTGTTGCTGTTGTAGGAGTTCCTGAATGAAGGGGTGCTGAAGTTGTAGAAGGGATGTTTGTTGATGTCTGGTCCGTTGAAGTAACAGATGAAGCATTTGTTGATGAGATTGAAGAGTTGTTTGGAACAATGGTTGTTGCAGTTGTAGACGATTCTGGAACTGTTGTTAAGGAGATTGCTGGATTGGTAGGTATTGATGTTGTGATTTGAAGCAGGCCACTCTGGATGAGACCATTTATGCCTTCTCTCAAGTTATCACATCCATTCACCGAGATGTTGCAATAAGCATACCCTAGCTCATATCCAGGGAACATTTGGCATTCAAGGAGATGAGCTTTAATCTCTACCAAGGGTGTCCGAATCTGACCCACACCGGTTATCAAGTAAGACGGCTTGTCTTCTTTAATAGCATTGATTCTGGGCCCTCCATGGTTGGGCATAAGGTTCTTGTTAACATTTGGTGGTGGTGAGAAGTTTAGAGCTTTGGAATCCACTAGATCCTGTACTTTCATGTGCAAAGCTCTGCACTTTTCTGTACTGTGGCCAGGTGCGTTTGAGTGAAAAGCACATCTGGCACTGGCGTCATAATTTCTGGGCAGACTGGCAGGATCTGGAGGTGCCAATGTCCTTAGCTCAACTAGGTTGAGTTTTAGGAGTTGTGGAAATAATGTTGCATATGGCATAGGGATCGGATCGATCACCCTATTGGCCTGAGAAGGTCTCTGTTGGAACGGTCTTTGCTGATTGCTGTTGCTGGTGTTGTTGTTATAATTTCTCTGAGGAGGATACTGAGTTTGTTGCTGGTAATTTTGTTGATGTGGTTGATAAGCTGGTTGTGGATGAATTGGAGCGGGAATGGTGACTGCTGCCACAGACCTATGAACATATTGGGGTCTGCCCCTGCTGGCGTGGATAGCATTGGTTTAACCAGCTCTTCTTGGACCTACAAAAGGTTTTCTAGGGTTGCTGGACGAGCTCGCACCGTTGTCAGAAATTTTGCCCATCTTTAACAGGCTCTCAATTCTTTCTCCAGCTATAACGACATCTGCAAAGCTGGTAGAAGAAAAGGCAGCTAGCCTATCAATGTATGTCCCTTGAAGGGTGTTCATAAACATATCAGCCATCTCCCTCTCTGACATGGGAGGCTGGACAGCAGCAGCAAGCTGTCTCCATCTCTGGGCGTACTCACAGAAGCTTTCCCTGGATGACTGTGACATTCCCATCAGGAGGGTCCTGTTGGGAGCCATATCCAAATTATACTGGTATTGTCTAATGAAGGCCTCTGCCAAGTCCTTCCAACATCTGATGGTTACTCTAGTCAGATGAGAGTACCATTCCCTTGAAGCTCCCGTTAAGCTATCCTCAAAATAAAACATCCATAGCTTTTCGTCCATGGTATATGCCTTCAGCCTCCCCAGAAAGGATTGCAAGTGGGTCCGGGGACAGGAAGTTCCGTTGTACTTCTCAAAGCACGGTGGTTTAAATTTGTGGGGAATTCTGACCCCGTCCACTAGACCCATGTCCATAACATCAAAGCCCAAAGAATTCTGGGACTCCAGGGATCTTAGTTTCTCAGCAATCTCATCTAGCCTTCTGTCATAGGCTTCCTCCCCAGCTCCCATCATTGTGAACTGGTCTTCCTGGGGGTCTTCTTGCAGCACTCTGCCTGCAGTGGCAGTCCCTTGCACATTAACAGGGATGTTGATCTCGGGATGAAGGTGGGGTCCATAGACTGGAGGATTAACATGATGTTGGACTCTCTCATTATTGCTTGTCCCAGCAGTCCCTAGATTGGGGTCTTCCTGATTCTGCCTCTCTACCAGTGCTCTTAATCTCTCTTGGCTTTGAGCCATATTATTCATCACCTCCATAAACTGAGTCATCTGATTCCTCATTTCTAGTCTCTCATTGGCCATTTGAGTCCTGACCTCTGTAAGGTCCTGCTGTACTTGGTCCATTTGTATACCCGGAAGGTTGTTGCGGGTTGGATATCTGTGTGGACGGTTGAGTGGAAACACCCGACGTCGAGCAATAGTTCCTGAAGTCACAACAGAGTTAGAAACAATAAAACAAAAACCTACAAAACAAAACAAAAGGTTAGTATGCAATGCAGTATGCTTATTTGTTTCCAAGGTATCCGGCTTGGCACTTGGTTTTGACCTTTCCAGACCCCTGAGGAGGATGCTTGTGATGTTGCTTGAAGAATTCAGATAAAACCAACACATATATTACAAAAAGTAAATGATACATAGTTTGTTTCCTTTTACAATACATGCCCTCCAAGGGGTCAAAAATACAACATAAAGAAAAGTACATGAAATGAAAGCAACAACAAGCTAAAAGTCAGACACCAAGACCAAAATCATCCTCCTGAACTTCCTTTAGAAGTGCTTCAGTCACAGGATCAGCTGGGCGCTCTGTGAGGTTCCTGATGAGGAGATTCCTGGTAGTAACAGCTGCAGCTAGCTTCTTGTGTTGACTCTGGTCCTTTGACCTCTTCACACCAGCTCTAATCCTCAACTCTGAGATCTCTCTCCGGGCTGCTAGCAGGGCTTCCTGTTGCTCCTTGGCACTAGCCTCCAGCTGCTCAATCTTGTCCTGAGTCCTTTTATCTTCCAGAGTACGAGCTTCGGTGATCCTGACCCACCTAGCTTGACTCTCCTTCAGATACAAATCAGTCCTTGCCTTTTGGAACTGAGCCTCTTTGCAGGCATTCTTCAAGATTTTCTCTCCAGCCCTAGACTTCTTGATATAATCCTCTGACTTCTCAATCCTAGCTAGATGCTCCACCTTTAGCTTTTCTAACCTTTCAATGTCCAGCCGACCATCACTCCTCTCCCAGAGGGTCTTCTGTAGAGCCTGAGTCAGATTCTCATTTCTCTCCTTCAATTTCTCAAACTCCTCTAAGCTGACAGTTGCTGGAGGGGGTGCTGTGGAAGGTCCAGGTACATCTTCAATGGTGAAGGGCATCCCAGAAATTTGAGCCCTGGTATGTGACCACTCATAGTACTGAGCTGAGGCCACATTGTTGCATCTTCCTAGAATTGCCATTCCCTTGGTCTGGACATTGTCCCAAGCCCAGGATGCTTTCCTGACAATAGCCAGATTAGGCTTGATCTCACAATAAAGGGTCTCAGCTAGATCTTGTACTCTAGGAGGGTGGACCAATGCATAGCCCAGTTGTCTTTTGAACAGCAGAGGGTTGTAGTTGATGCAACCCTTCACTCCTATCAGAGGTACATTAGGAAATTGCCCACAACTAGTAATGATGTCTCTGCCCTTAGTGCTCTGAGTACACCACCTGATATCATCTGAGGTTAAAGCAACAAGCCTCCTAGCCCAATTTTTCTGCTGGTGTGGGTTCAAGAATGCATCAGTCTTTGGCAAATGCTTGAGCAGCCAGGTATGGAACAAAGGAGCACAGCATCTCACTAATCTTCCCCTTTGCTTTTCATTCCTTTGGTGAACAGAGTAGTAGAGATCTCCCAGTAAGGTGGGCACTGGGTTCCTCAGGATGAAAAGATGGATTGCATTCTTGCTAACAAACTTGGGCTCATCTGCAAAAAGTATGACCCCATATATGCTAAGGGCCAACAAAACACAGACTGCCTTCCACTCTCTCAAAGAAGCCTTCAGGGTAGCCTGCGAGATCAAGAAATCCAGATGTAGACCAGAGACTCCAGCTTTGGTAGTCATATTCTGCCCAATCAGAACTGGTTCCAGATACAAGGCTTTTACCACCTCTTCATTACTAGGAAAAGCCATCTCAGGGTTGAAGGGGACTCCACCCCTGATGGGTACACCAATTAGTGATGAATACTCTTCCAACAAGGGTCCCAACTGAAAATTCTGGAAGGTGAAGCACCTCAGAGGGGGATCATAGAACTGTAGGCAAGTATGAATCAAGCTCCTCTGTGGAGGGTCCAAATCCATAACCACATCAAGGATTCCTCCATAATGTTCTCTGAATAGTGGTATATGGTCTGGAGTAATCAGGGTCTGAACCTTCCTGATGCTAGCCAACTCAGGCTCAAAGAAATGATAGGAGATGTTACTCTTCTTGGGTACCATGTTGCTGAAGAAGAGCTGAGACAGATGCTGAGAATAACACTAAAGATGGGCCACTGACAGGCTGAGACTGGTGATGCAGGTGACTGAAGCAGGTAGCTGATAGCCGAAGTAAGTACTGATGAAGATAGGTCTATGCTGATGAAGGGGTCAAAACCAAGCCAAAATGTAGTATGGATACCCTAAAAAACAAATAAACACATGTTAAAATGATGCAATGATGATGTATGCAAATGATATGCAAGGGTTTGTGACTGAGCTGGATCTGATTAACTGCCTTGATATAGGTCCATGTATGTTCAAGAAATCCAGATGGAGGTTCATAAGTCCAGTAACCAAGGTGGGGGACTCAAATAAAGAGTCACATGTCCTGGGTTAAAATCACAAGAACTGTTCCAAAATGGAGTACTCTTAATCAAAACACAGTAACAGGGTATGATGAGGTCAAGGGTACCTGCAAACCTGTAAACAGCCCAACCCCCTCACAGATGGTGTTCTAAAACAAAGATCCTCAGACTTGGATCAGTTATGAGAAGTGTAAACACTTCTAACCCGGAGGTACAGTGTTTACAATAACCATAAAAGACCCTCCTCTAATTCACCTCAGTTTCTGAAGGTCAATACTATAGGTCATCCAGACTTAGCAGGCTTCCCAGATAGCCCTAGCACTACAGGAAATCTGTAGCACAGAGTTCTCAAGAAGAAACCCATATCTGAACCGTGTTTCATATTCCCGCACCAGACCGAAAAGGAATGGGAAAGAACATGAACCACTCTAGCCTAGGTGTCACTTAGGTCCCAGGTATAGGACCTCAACTCTCAATAGAACACCCACCCACCAAAGCAACAAAACAGATCCAGCCAGCACAGTATGACAATATGATATATGTAAAGCTATAAAGAAAGCAAATAACAACTGTACATAAGGCAGTAAACAAAATATACAAACACAAATAGCACATAACACCCCAGTAAACACAAATCAAACAAGCGCTAGGAGGAACCCACAAAAAGAACCAGAAGCCCTGGTTGCAGTATAAAGGTCCCCAGCAGAGTCGCCAAGCTGTCGCTCCCACTAAATGAAGCCGGGTCAAATAGGGTACAGACGCGAACGGTCGGCGAGAGGAGGATGTGAGAACACACAGGAGTGAACTCACAGGGAATGAATAGAGTCGCCAGCTAGGCATTTTTATCCCGGAGGAAAGGTAATGCTGCATAAACCTAAGAAAGATATGGATAAGACGGTCGCGAACCAGAGAGACTGAGAAAGGGGGTTGGTTACAACCTGGGAAGGTATTAGCACCCAGATTGTCCGTCGTACTCGACGGGATCCACGCTTAAAAGATTTGTGTTCTAAAGGGGTAGTATCAATGCAATTTGTGTATGAAGAGCTGGAAAAGGTGTTCAGGTGTCAGTGTGAAAGAAGTGCAAAGTGATAAATATACAGTGTCAGTGTAAGGACAAGAGTGAAATGCTCATGATAATGAGGCTAAAGAATAAGGCTAGAAGGAGGGGGAATATACAGAGACTTTTGTTCGATAACTGTTAAGTTATGCCTACGTATCCTCTCGTGCAATGAGGAAGTCAGAACACCGTAGTTCGACCCAAAGAGACTGAAAGGAAGATTGACTTGTGAACTGCTTACTTATCTATGCTCAAGTGTATGACCTGTCTGGCTCAGGTGCAAACTGTCTTGCATTAGACGGGAGAAGCTAGTTCTCGTTTATGAGTGAATGAGATGAGAAAAGAATCCCGGAGGAGACGATTATTGCTTGTTTTTGAGTTTTTAGTCTTTTATTGCTTTTGGATTTGTCATAAGTCAATGAGCTTAAGCCTAAACCAATGGATTTAGTAAACTCATCACATCTTCCCTCTGATTAGGGGTAATGAGAATGCCTTAAGTGTGAAGTCAGCTTCTCACACTTAATCACCATGATGTAGGATTAAGATCATTAACCTACTTGTGCTTAATTAGATGTTTTTGTTGTTTTTGTTTAGTGTTAAGTAATGAGATTAAGCCATAATCAGGGATTAAACAGACTCATTACACCATCCTAATAGAAGGATAATAGATGAGAATGTTTAAGCTGAGGAAAGCTCCTCAACTTAATCCATGATTAGGGATTAAACTCATGACAAAACAAGCCTTTGATTAAGTGGATTTTATTTAATGATATGATGATGAAGTGATTTTTAGGGTTTGTAAGACAACTTGAGGGGGACTTGTCCATTAACACTAGGGTTAGTCCTTCTTAACCAATTAAGGTAGAATTAGAACCCTAATGCAAGGCCCAAGTTACAAGTTTGATGCCTTGGGGATTATTATGTGAATTGATTAAAAGAGTTAAACACATTAAGGGTTTAACACTTAGGATTAAAGTTATACACTCCATCCTAATAGAAGGATGCAGGCATAAGCTTAACCACAAAGCCTTAAAGCCTTTAGGGTTTAGCGTTTAGTCCCTGATTGTGAGATGAGAAGAGAAGACTCAAGGAGACACAAAGGTAAAAGCTAAGTGGGGGACTAATCAAACCCTAATTATTATCATGCTTGGTCATTCCTAGGGTTTGTGGAGTTTAAGAAAGAAATCTTCAGAAGAACCACCAGGAAGCAGATGAAAAGAGCAGGGAGAAGCAAAGTAACTTGCTTCATTCAAGAAGTCAAGTCACTTGAGGAAAGAGAGTGAGAAGAAGAAGAAGGAGTAAGCTTAATCTCAAACACAAAGCAAAATGCAGCAAGGATGCATAAGAGAGATGAAAAAGAAATTGTGAGAAGTGAAGGCAAATTCACTTCTCAAAGTTACTTACCACCTGAAAAGTTAGTGAAAGAAATGCAAAGCAATGCAAGATGAGATGAAATGACATGATGCAAATCAAAACCAGAAGCACATACATGATGTTAATGATGCTATGAGATGGTGCAAACATGAAACAAAGCATGGGGATGATCATACAAACTTATGGATGCAAATGAAGCAAATTTAGAACCATGATCATACATGAAAAGTTATGGAATGCAAATGATATACAACATGGCAAATGAAAGATAAAATGATCAAACATGTTTACAATATGTCTTAAGATGTCAAATGAATCAAATGGATGCACAAAATGCTATGGCAAGTCAAGGTATGCAAGCAAATGCAAGATGGATGCATATGGAAGCCCAAATTAGGGTTTATGATCAATGCATCAAACAAAAACCAAAACCAGAAGCAAACATCAAGATAAAAAATTGAAAATGCACTCAAAGGAACCCTAATCCTATACTAACTCACTGCCCAAAGGAGAGGTTCCAACTCTTAACCTAATTAGGGTTATGAATTTCCTAAGATTTCTAGGGTTTTAGGGTACCTTAACAAGAAAATACCAAACAAATTGAAAATGAAAGATCAAATCATGCCAATTTTATCTTACAAACTACATGATATGCTAAACACAATGCAAAAAGAATCAAATTCCAACTCTCAATGGTTAGGCAGAAATGATTTTTTGAAGTTTGGATCAAAATAATGCTTTGAAAATGAATTAATTCCATGGAAAATTGTCAAAATGCATCAAGATCAAAAAAGAAATTTGGTTTGAGGGTTGGACAATGTTTCTAAATGATTTTAAAGGTTTCATGAATTTTTTGGTGATTTTTAAATACCTAAAAGTATTTTTAATTAATTAATCCTCATTAATTAATTAAAAATAAACTTTTAAATGATTTAAAAATATTTTCTAATGCAAAAAATAAAAATAAAAATGTTTTTGGTTTCTGAAATTAAATAAAAGTTTGTATAAAAAATTTCAGAATTTTTAAGAAGGTTTTGCTATTTTTAATAAATATGAGAAAACAAATGAATTAATTGGAAAAAATAAAATGAAATTAATCTGAAAAAGAAAAGTATGCGCATCCAAGGGTCCAGGTTTGAATTCACACGCGCGGGAAGAGACTTGGCGCCATATCCAAGGGCTGGCATTCAAATTCATTAATTAACTGATTAAACCCTAATCCATGCCCTAATGACTTTCAGGCGACCGGAACACTGTTCCGGTCGTCTTCTCTGGCTATCTTATCTTTCAATCTCTCTCAATATGCCATGAAAACGTGCCAAACTCTCCAGAATCAATCATTAATCAACCCTAAACCTAAACCCCACCCCAAAATCCATTCATTTCCACTGAATCATGAGACACGAATCAAAACGGAAAACAAAACAAAAATTTCAGAGATCAAATACATCCTGCACACGCAACCATTTTCATTGACTCAAAGCTTAAAATGATCATCACATCACATAGAATCAGTTTGTAACTCAAAACACAAGTTCTGGAAAAATATTTTTGGATGATACCTGAGATGGAGCTTTCGATTCCAGAGCTTTCAGGTTGTTTCTTTGGCTCAAATCTACTCCACTGATCCTCCTAAGAAGCTTGCAAGGTTTGTTTGAAGTTTGCAATGGCTGGTTTGAGAGTTTGCTTGAGTTCTGTTTAATGGCAGGTGGTGATCGTGTTTTTAATTCAATGGCTTTCAGGCTGTTTTGAGGGGTGCTTTGTGATCAGGAAGATGTGTTGAGTTGATTTGTGAAGTTTGTTTGGGTGTTTGTAGCTTGTGTGATGAGTTTCGAAGGCTCTTGCACATGAAGGTGAAAATGAGAATGTTGTGCTATGGAGTGTTTCAGGCTTTCCTCTTGTTATGTTTGGCTTGCATTTGATTAGTATAAACAATTTCCATTGGTCAGATGAAGTGACATGTGCTTTATTGATTGGTATGGGTGCTTTTGCCAAAATGTCAAAGTTGGTATAAGAAGGCATGGGCTACTTTCTAGCCAAGTACAAGGAGTGTGTCCTGCGCAGCATGATGAGGGGAAAGGCCTAGGATTGATCAGCAAACTAGCAAGCAAGTGGATGAGAAGCTATGATGAGTTTTGCAACTTGGTTCACTTTTGCCTCTTATGAAAAATCTTGTTCCAAAAACCATAAAAATGTGTAATTCTTTGGTCCATTCTAAACTTTAGATGTCACATGATCATATTGTGTGGTTTAGAAGTCCATTTGATAGCTTTAGAACACTTGATCAAGTCATTTTGCAAAATACCTCTTTGGTAGAAACTTTGAAATTTTATGATTTTTGCCAACTTTGACAAGCCATAACTTTTGATCCAAAATGAATTAGGTCATGTTCTTGTACTTTTTGAAAAGGGAAAGATCTATTCTACAACTTTCATGACCAAAGTTTTTCCATTTGAAGCTTTTTTGAATCAAAAAGTAAGGGTTGAAAAAGTTGCTTAAAATGACCATTTCATTAAAAGTCAAACTTGCCCAAAAAGTCAACTTTGCACAAGACTTGAAAATCTTCAATTTTGTGAACTTACAACCTCTTCCATGATCAAATAAAGATCATATACAATCAAAATGATGAAGAACACCCTTTGGTTGGGTCATTGGGGGCCTCAGATGCCCTGATTTTGCACTGACTTGCTTGAAAAGTCAACCCTTGATCAGGTGACTTCCCCATGGAATTTCTTCATGAAAATTGATATGCATACTCCCTATACCATATAGAGACCAGTGTAAACAAGAATGACCAAAAAAATTGGAGTTATGGCCTCTGAAACCAAAACCCTAATTCTAGGTCATCTGTGCAGTCAAACCTGGCTCTGCTTCCATACCATTCCCAATTCTTGTGATTCTTTGGCATTCTTGACTTTGATAGGATATAATATGATACTTGAACACACATGGACCTCTTTGAAATGATTGATGGCCTTTGGAGTGGCTCAAGAAGCTCTTGGATTGCTCAGATCACAAACCCTAGATGCAGATGACTTAAAATCTATGCAGTGAATCAATAAGGTGATATGAGATGGTATGATTGAGATTATGCATATGAGAATGATCACAAGCCATGGTGTGAATGGGTGAGGGCAAATTTTGGTTGTTTACACTCACTCCAGGGCAGGACACTTCTAGAGATCACTAAGTGCAACTCTCCTCGAGAGAACATCCGAGTCCGCCATGAAAGGAATTGGATAATCAGGGGCAGTCTGTTCAGAGACTCGCCAAACTGGGGCAACTTTAGCTACACAGAGCAAGTTATATCAGTGATCTCAGAGTTCAAGACGAGTATTGGGAAATCATGCTACCCACCCTCGCCTTTGTCACCCTTCTCAACCAGGAGCCTTGTCACTAGGACCTCTCTTCCCATCCTTGGGAGCTTTTCTAGCTTTTCATAAGCATTGCATAAATCATCTGCATACGTTACTCATGTCGATTCGCTCGAGCATACAGAGCATATGCATCTCAATTTCATCGTGCATAACCCCGTAACATCGGTTTCACATCCAGGGCCCCGTGACCCCAGCTTTGAAACAAACCCAAAGTCCAGTTCTCGTCTGGCAAACCAACTTCAAATACCAGTTCTCGTCTGGTAGGCGAACCTTTTAACCAGTTCTCGTCTGGTCACCTTTTCATTTAGCCTGTTGAACTCCAGTTCCCGTCTGGTAGTCATTCTTTTTCAGAGTCAATTCTCTTTTGACAATGAACCCAAGGAGTCAGTTCTCGTCTGACGACTTATTCTTTTCCCATCAGTTCTCGTTTGTTGGCCTATCTTCAATAAATCGGTTCTCGTCTGGTAATCCACCATCAAAGTCCAATTGCTTGGCAACCAAATATATATATATATATATATATATATATATATATATATATATATATATAAATATATATATATATATATCAACCTGGCCTTACGCCCGGCCATCCTTGTATCCTTGTTTCATTTTCCGTGGCTTGCATGAGCATACGTCTGCATCTTGCATCATTTGCATTGCATTTTCATACTGCATGGTTTCTGTTCTCTCTCAAGTGTGGAGCAAGAATCGTTTCAGGACGTAATCTGGGGCAGTTATCTCAAGATCTGACGAATTTCTGCGAGAGTTTGAAGACACTGGGGCAATTCTTGATGCCAAGTCTTCTGTAAAATCCTCTGGAGGCGATCTCTTTATAGACGCCGCAATTTGAGGCACAATTGAGGAATATGGAATGTTTATGCACTCATGATAATCAGTATGCAACTGTTGAACTCAGAAGCCTGAAGCAATGTGCTAATTTTCAGGGAATGTCTGGTATTTATTTTACCAGCAGGTCATTGGGAGCTTATTTCTTCTTCGAGCATAAGATCTTCTTTCAGCCGACAAGGTTTCCTCATGAGGAGTTGGTCTTCTCCACAGTCAAAGTCCAATTTTCATTGGCATATCTTTCCAACACAGTCGTCATACTATACCTGGGGCACAATTTTGTGATCAAATTCTCCAGCAAGGTCTCTCCTCAGCAGAGCATTGCCAAATACGTTTCTCAACCAAGCTATAAGGTTGACATCTCCCCAGCTGAGTTAGAGTAGATGATATCCCCAACAGGATTCCAAGGCTAATTGGATCGTGCTCATCCCCAAGCGGATTATCTTCCCACAGTGAAGTTTTCCCAGTAGGCAGCTGAAGGCCTTACTTCCCCACAGAGTTAGAATTGGCAGAATTATCTCCCCAACAAATATGTTAACAGAGCATCTCCCCAGCCAAGTCTGAAGATGAACCTTCCCCACAGAATTCATTTTGATTTTCACTCCCGTCAGTGAAATATTCCCCAGCAAGGTGCCATTCTGTTGGTCAATTTGATGATACAGTCAGGTATTCATCACCTCAGTCACAGTTAGGTATCCAGGCCTCTTGACTTGTCCTCCCCTGCAAAGTTGTAACTCTTGTGGCCAATCAGGCATCTGCTGTTTGCTCGTCTGCAATTTCCAGCACTCGTCTGTGCTCTTGCTTTGCTATTGCTCGTTTGCAATTTTCAACACTTATCTGTGCTATCACATTGGTATTGCTCGTCTATAATTTCCAGCACTCGTCTGTGTTTATTACCTGTTGCTGCTCGTCTGCATTATTTGGATACTCGTCTGTATCATCCCCAACACTCGTCTATGTTAGCTTATATCTGTGTGTGAGGATTTGTTGTTTATCCTGTTATTCTTCTGTGGTGCTACTCCAAATGCTCGTTTGTGTTTGAATTTCTGGTATTCGTCTATACCAGTGGCTGATACTCATCTGTATCATTTCCTGAAGCGCCCGTCTGTGTTTCTTAGATCATTGTCTAATACTCGTCTGTATCATTGACTGTTGACACTCGTCTGTGTTATTTTGATGATCATCCAATACTCGTCTGTATTGAAGAGGTTTAAAATCCTGACTGTGGGAATTAATGTCAAAATGGTTACCGGTCCTAGCGTAACAGGTAAATCCGAAGGAGGCTCGTCTGTCTCAGGCACCAATTATTATTGTTGCTGCACCTGGCGTAACAGGTTTGCTCAGAAGACTCGTCTGTCTTGTACCATATATCCACGGATAATATGTGAAGAAGGTTCGTATACCTTGATTATGCATGTCTATCCCACAGACTTAAGTGCATTACCGGTCCTGGCGTAACATGTATATCCGAAGGAGGCTCGTCTGTCTCAGGTCGTATGTTCTTGAAGTGTTTGAGGACTCGTCTGTCCAGCTCCTGGCGTCACAGGATTGTTTGAAGACTCGTCTGTCTTAGCATTCTTATTCCAGATAACCAGTTTAATCTTGGAAGGAGCTTGTCTGCTTTTTCTCCGCTGCAGCCACCAAAGTGTCATTTGGTTGGGTTTATTTCCCATTTCTGCATTCTCTGGCAGAGCGCAAATTTTCAGGGTCTTCTCGGTATTCAATCACTGTTCATCTCGAGCGTCTGGTAGCCGTTGCACTCATCCTTTTCAGATTAACAGTTGATTGAATAGGGGCAGCTGTAGCACCCTAAATTTGCCCTCTGGTTTTTCGATCTTTGTCAGCTTTTCGTTTTGCATTCATACACATTTTTTGCATACCATTTGCATATGCTCCTAAGACATGGGATCATATCTTCTGAGGAATTAGGGTTTCTACGTCCTATCTGCGGTTATCAAGAAAATTCAAGGCTTTGGCTTGCAGCCATCAGGGACATCATCTTCTTATGCTCTTGTCAAAATCAGGGCTTATTTCCCTGGTTTAGTGGTCTTCAAGGATCTCACGTCTGCAAGGACTATCCACTGATGCATCTGGCCCATCATCAGGATATTCCCTTCCTCAGTGATTGTTTGATCATGTGGTTTAGGGTTTTCTTATCGTTTTGAGTTTGTTGATTTTCATGGGCCGAATACAGTGGTTAGAATTTCATGTTGGAGGCATTTTAATATTCATGGTATGAGAGATTTAGTGGATGATTTAATTTAAATGGTGTTGCTTCAGTGGTGAGTTGTTTATTGGTTCAGAAGACTTATTTCTGTCAGAATTGTGGCAAAGGTTCAAGTATTATTGTTGGGTCAAATTCAGTCAAGGTATTTACAGAAGGCTTAAACAAGTTCATCATCATTCAAATCATTTTTATGTCCATTCCATTTCAGACTCATAATCCGCTTTTTATCAGGTTATCCATGTTCATAATCCATTTATCTAAATTCTTATCTCCTAATCTGTTTTTCTAACCATTTGTTCATTCTCACGATTCATATCCATTTCCAAAATACTCATTTCTCATTGTCCGTCCATTATTCATTTAAATTTATTATCCATTATTATCAACCATTTTCATCCATTTATCCACATAAACTCGTTATCCAAATAACCACTTTTATCATATCCATTATTTATTTTTATTTTTTTTAACCAAAATAATTCAATTCAAAAACCATTTCTTCTTTTATTTTAGATCCATAAACCATTTTCCAATCATCTTCATTTAAGAAATTCCCAAATTTTATTTTTATTCCATCCATGTTACCATTTACATTCATATCCTATTATTAATATTTTTTCTTTCTAAAGTCAAAAAAAGGTTTGCTACATGAAATAAACCCACATCATTATCTTTACATGGAATACTCCCAGCACACATTACTACTGACCCCACTCTATCAATTTTCAGCCTACACTCAGTACAATCTCACCACAACATATTTTCATGCCACTCCACTATTTTCTTCAGCTTTCCACACACAGAGTGCTACCCACTCACAAGGAAAATCCGCGTCCTGCACAACAAATTTGAGGGGAAGATTCGCCTATCAATAACAACCTCCATATTCCCAATGGACCCAGAGACCCCCTTCCGCAAATAAATCACGCTTGCAAAAGAAACTCACACGGTTTTTCCTGCTGCAACAAAAGCCTTTGCTGCAAAAAACCGCAAAAAGACACCCAACCATTTTCTTCATCACTACAATTTCATCAACACAGAATCTCCACCAAAACCTTCCCTGGCCATCTTCATTCACAACTCACTTCAAAACCAACCAACAACAACCCCAAACAACAACAAACAGGATCAGAAAAAATAGGAGAAGAAGAGTGAGTGAGGTAGAGACACGAAAGAGAGAGATTCGATACACATAAACCCAATCGAAAACCTCTCATCACCATTTTCATCAACCTTCTTTTTACTCTTCAAACTGCAACCCTTCTTCACTTATCATCACCGCCACCACCCTCTATCACCATCGTCGAACTCGACAAAGCCCTGTTTTATCCATACAAGCTTCAGCTCTCCTTTCGAACCTTCAACCCGCAAAACCTCATTTCACAAATCCTCAACCACCACAAAAATCCAAACTCACCCTGTGTTGTTTTAACCAAAACCTTCTTCCCTATTCAACCTCGTCACAACTCAACAACAACATCACTCACCTCCTTTCAAACCTTCAAACCGCAACCCCTTCAAATCTCCATATCCTTTAATAAACAACATCCAAGAAATTCACAGAAACAATAAAAAGAATACAAAAGAAGAGGAGATGTTGTTTAGAACTGAAACAGAGCGGTGAAGAAGAAGACGAGAACAAGCCGAATCGAAGCCTTGAGGGAGAGTGCATCGAAAACGGCCTAAGATGAGCGGAGAACCTTGATTTCCAACGCGGCTGATGAAGGATGGTTGCGATGCTTGCAGCGGCGCGATGTGTTGTTTTGATGTTTTGTTTTATCGAAGAAGAAGAAGTCGCACTGAGAGAGACAGATCGGCGGTGAGGAGGGTGTCACCTTTCTTTTGGCCGCCGTTGAGATTCGTGAAGAAGCAAAGGAAGCTCGCTGTGTTTCTTTTGGGACCCTTTTTTCTTTTTATATATTTCTCTGAGTGCACCTTTTAAGATGATGTGTTTTTATTTTCTGACATTTGTTTGTTTAAAGGAAATTATCGTGTCTGTTTTCCATGTACTCATATCTCAATTTCAATGGACAACTTCTTCCTAGCTTGTGCTCTCGTTTGGCTAATGGGCCCATAAGCCCACCGTTTTTCTTGCTGTCATCACCATCGTTTCCAGCGAGTCTCCCTCCCCTTTCTTTTGTCTTTTCTTTTCTTTTGTTTAGAGTTTTCTTTAATAATTTGGTTGGATTAGCTTGTGATTATTTTTGATTAATAAGAGTTAGATTTAGATGTCTATTTTCATTTAATTAATTTTGATTTTCTAATTTTTAATTTAGCTTTGACTTTATATTCAACTTTGTTTAATTAACTTATATATAATTTTGATTAACACGTGTTAGAGATTAGGTTAGAAGGTTTTATAGTTTAGTTTTAATTTCACTATTAGAATGGTTTATTTTAGTTTCAATTAGGTAATTTGGTTTAATATTATTTTGGTTTAATCTTGGTTTTAGATTGTGTTTAATGTTTTATAGGTTTTCTTGCTTGATCTCGAGGATGGCGGACGCTGTTCGATGACGACCTTGTGTTTTATTATTATCTTTCTGGACTGATGGGATTTGTGGATGCAAATTGTACTTGAGTTTTGATATCATATAGACTGATTCATGGCCTTATTTATGATTTTCTTTGATGACTGCCTTTGACGCTGGACGCGATATTTGATACTCTGATTTATTTAGACTGGATGACTGATACCTGTGCTTAACTGCTGGATCTTTTTTGTTTATTGGACTTCTGATAAGTATTTCTGGATTCTTTTGCGGGCGTTAAAGAGGCAACGGACCTTCTCCATTAGGTACCGCTGAGGCCCGGTTTTATCTTATTGCACACTGTTGCATCTGGAAGTCCTACTGGTATAGGCTCTGTTTGTGCATTGTTCGTCTACTTCATTCTGCATCCTCTTCTTCTTATCTTATTTCTTCTTCATCTTATTTCTTCTTCATCTTAATTTTTTCTTCCTCATCTTTTTCTATTCTTCTTAATTTGAGGTGCGCTTAGGCCACCATGGTTCTTCTTCTTCTTCTTCTTCTTCTTTTCTTCTCCTTCATCAGGATAGTGAGCCTCACTAACCTAGGACCATCCGAGCATGTGAATATTAGGATTAGACTTTTCCCATTAGCTTTTACCTTTGTGATCCTTTGGTGTTTTCTCTTCTCATCTTCAAACTTGTTTCTAATTCACTTAATAAAGGTTGAGTACTTTCATGTGATATGAGACTTTGCTATGAGATACTTGCACGCGTTCCGTTTCGGGGCGAGGTGTAAGTTATCCCTCGTGGTGGATAGGTCTTAGCATGAGTACTTCACAAAGAAAAGCTAAAAAACACTTCTTAACCAAAAAACCACAAAAATACTTAATAATGGTAATAGGCCAATGTGCCTAAGCCTTCACTTGTGGGACTAGCTTTGGGGATTTCCTCCATAGATAGGTGTGCCTCTTGTGCATTCTATTTCGGGATGATGTGAGACGTACACATCCCAGTGAGTAAGACTTAGGTACATTTACCTATGCTAATTTCACTCATAAAAGCTTCATAAAAAAACACCAAACAAACAATAAGCGTCTTTCCTGCGGGAATTCTTTTCTCATCTCCTTCGCTCTGTACACGAACTTGCTCCTACTTGTCATTTTGCAATACGGTTACGCACTCGTCGTCCGAGTCTGCAACACCTGAGTAATGGCATAGGCAGTTCAAGCTTTAATTCACAAGCAACTTCATTGTTACCCCTAGTTAGGGGAACTACGGCGTCTCTGATCCTCATTATCCTGATGAGGTACGTAGGCAGCGGGGTAGGGCCCGTTCGAGCACAATCTTTATTTTCCCTACATTTTTCCTTTGTTCTCTTATTCATTTCTTTTCTCAGTTTATTTTCCAGTCCATCTCTTTTCTTTTGTTGCAGTTTTCATACCCTCACCCTTTGAAACAGTTTTCTTTGCAAGCGTGGATCCCGTTGGGTACGGCGGACGATCTGGGTGCTCATACCTTCCCAGGTCGTAACCGACTCCCGAACTCAGTCTCTTTGGTTCGCAGGACCCGTGTCCTTCCTCTTCTTTACTTCTGGTTTGTGCAGCATTACCATTCCCGTTCCTTCGGGATAAAAATGCTTGGCTTGCGACTCTATTCTTTTTCCGCGCCACTTTCGCGTTTGTACCAGGATGGAAATTCGGGGAGCGAAACTATGAATGGACCATCGTAATTCGGAGTCCACTTGCCCCTGTGGTGTGTATGAGGAGGAAGGAGTCTTTTCAACACAAGATCTCCTACTTGGTATTCCTGAAGCCTGATTTTCTGATCAAAGGCCTTCTTCATCCTTTTCTGGTATAGCTGCCCATGACAGATTGCAGCTAATCTCTTCTCTTCGATCAGATTCAGTTGATTGTACCGAGATTGGACCCATTCCTTCATTCAGTTTGACATCCATGAGCACCTGTAAGGAGGGTAATTCAACTTCAACAGGTAGGACTACCTCCATACCATACACAAGCTGATACGGCGTTGCCCGAGTGGATGTTTTGATTGAGGTACGGTACCCATGCAGGGCAAATGGTAGCATCTCATGCCATTCTTTGTAAGTAACCACCATCTTTTGCACAATCTTCTTGATATTCTTGTTAGCTGCCTCAACAGCGCCATTCATATTTGGCCTGTAAGGAGAAAAGTTGTGATGTTGAATCTTGAAGTCCCGACACAGTTCATCCATCATTTTATTGTTCAAATTGGAACCATTATCAGTAATGATTCGCTCGGGCACTCCATATCGACATATGATGTCTCTTTTCAGGAATCGGACTACCACTTGCCTGGTGACATTTGCATACGAAGCTGCTTCAACCCATTTGGTGAAGTAGTCAATGGCTACCAGGATGAATTTGTGGACATTTGAAGCAGTCGGCTCGATCTTTCCAATAATGTCAATGCCCCACATGGCGAGGGGCCAAGGTGAAGACATCACATTCAAAGGATTTGGGGGCACATACACTTTATCTGCATAAATCTAGCATTTGTGGCACTTTTTGGCATAGGCACAACAGTCTACATCCATTGTGATCCAGTAGTAACCTGATCTTAACAACGTTTTAGCCATTGCATGTCCTCCAGCATGGGTACCGAAGGATCCTTCATGCACCTCGTGCATCAGCAAGTCTACTTCTGTCTTATCAACACATCTGAGAAGTACCATGTCAAAGTTTCTCTTGTACAAGGAGCCATCAATATTCAGGAAGAAACTACCAGCTAGCCTACTTAATGTCTTCTTATCATTGGATGATGCCTCAGGTGGGTATGTTTGATCCTCTAAGAAGCATTTGATGTCATGGAACCAAGGCTTGTCATCTTTAACAATGTCCACGGAGAACACGTATGCTAGTCTGTCAAGTCTGGATACCGAAATTCGAGGCACAAAGTTGGCAGCTTGAACTTTGATCATGGAGGAAATGGTAGCCAGAGCATCTTCAAACTGATTTTCATCTCGAGGGATGTACTCATGCTTGACTGTTGTGAAGAAAGTCAGTAATCTCCTCGTGTAGTCTCGGTATGGAATCAGATGCTCTTGGTGAGTGTACCATTTGCCGTTGGTCTGATTGATTACCAGAGCTGAATCTCCGAATACAGTTAAAGTCTTGATCCTGAGGTCAATGGCTTCCTCAAGACCCATGATACAGGCTTCATATTCAGCTTCGTTGTTAGTGCATGCAAAGGTGAGTTTCACCGAGAAAGGCATGTGAACTCCCTTAGGTGTAATGAGCACTGCACCAACTCCACGTCCATTCATATTGATAGCCCCATCAAACATCAATGTCCATTCTTCTTTTGGGTCAGGCCCTTCAGTGTGAACAGGCTCCTCATGATCTTTTGCTTTCAGGAACATGATGTCTTCATCAGGGAATTCAAATCTCATTGGCTGGTAATCTCAATGGGTTGCTCAGCCAGATAGTCAGACAATACACTACCCTTGATGGCCTTTTGAGAAGTGTACTGAATGTCATATTCTGTTAAGATCATTTGCCATCTTGCAACCCTTCCGGTAAGTGTTGGCTTCTCAAATATGTACTTGATTGGGTCCATCTTTGAGATCAACAAGGTAGTGTGGGTCAACATATAGTGCCTTAGTCGGCGATCATCCCATGCTAAAGCACAACAAGTTTTCTCGAGTAGTGAATAACGTTGTTCATAGTCGGTAAACTTTTTGCTTAGGTAGTATATTGCATACTCTTTTTGACCAGACTCGTCATGCTGGCCCAACACACACCCCATTGACTCTTCTAATACTGTCAAGTACATTATTAGAGGTCTTCCTTCAACTGGAGGCATAAGAATTGGAGGTTCTTGTAAGTATTCCTTGATTTTGTCAAAAGCCTTCTGGCAGTCTTCATTCCACCTGACCGTCTGTTCTTTCCTTAACAACTTGAACAGGGGCTCACAGTTTGCAGTAAGGTGAGATATGAACCATGAAATGTAGTTCAATCTACCTAAGAACCCCCAAACTTCTTTTTCTGTCTTTGGTGCAGGCATCTCCTGAATGGCTTTGACTTTGTCAGGATCAACTTCAATTCCTTTTTCACTTACAATGAACCCCAGCAGTTTACCGAAACGTACCCCGAATGTGCATTTGTTGGGGTTTAGCTTCAGCTGGTACTTCCTCAGACGCTTGAACAGCTTCAACAGATTTACCAGATGGTCTTCTTCTGTGAGGGATTTGGCAATCATGTCATCCACGTAACATTAAATTTCTTTGTGGACCATGTCGTAGAATAATGTTACCATAACCCGTTGATAAGTTGCCCCGACATTCTTCAGTCCAAATGGCATTACTTTATAACAGAATGTGCCCTAAGGTGTGATGAAGGTTGTCTTCTCCATGTCTTCAGGTGACATCTTGATCTGATTATATCCTGAAAATCCATCCATGAAGGAGAACACCGAGAACTGAGCCGTGTTGTCGACCAATACATCAATGTGAGGTAACGGGAAGTCATCTTTCGGGCTAGCTCTATTCAGATCCCAGTAATCCACACACATCCGTACTTTGCCATCCTTCTTAGGCACAGGTACAATGTTAGCAACCCATGGTGGGTAACTAGTTACAGCAAGGAAACCGACGTCCCACTGTTTTTGCACCTCTTCTTTTATCTTCATGGCCATATCCGGGCGAGTACGGCGTAGCTTCTATTTTACTAGAGGACCGTCTTCCTTCAAAAGCATCTTGTGCATAACATTGTCGGTATCTAGACCTGGCATGTCTTGGTAGGACCAAGGGAAAACATCAACGTACTCTCGAAGCATGTCAATAAGTTGTTCCTTCACTGAATCTTGCAGACGGGACCCGATCTTCACTTCTTTCAAGTCTTCTTCAGTACCAAGATTAATTGTCTCAACTTCCTCCTGATGAGGAGTGATAACCTTCTCCTATTGCCTTAACAGTCTGGCTAGTTCTTCAAGTAGCTCATAATCTTCTTTAACCCCTTCATCGGCTTGATTAATTGGACTGTCGAAGTCATACGAAGCCATAGCAGTGTCGTTGTCGGTGCAGTCTGGAGGGCATTCTCTGCAAGGGTTTAGATTTGTTCATTTTAGTGATCAGTTTTATCTTGCTTAGAAAAAGTGAAAAAGAATTTGTTATTTTGAAAACACTGCCATTTTATTGTTTTGTACAAAAAATAAAAATGAAAAATAGTGAGCGAAAAAAGAGACTCGTTTGCAAAAAGATGTCCTGATATTCATTAATTGATCATTTGCACAAAATACAAGATGGCCCGATTACAAAATGAGTCCTGACATCTTGGGAAAGATGCAGGACTTGATGCATGCTTAAAGACAGGAAATAATAATTACTCTACAGGAGTAACTCTTATAATTTCCTGGGAAGACCAGTTTGAGACTTGGTTCCCCGGGATCCTTGGACGTATCCAACTTTCCAGGTTGCGTTCGTCTTCTTCCTCGTTTTCCAGACTGTTCATAGCATCCGGGGTAAGCATTCCCCCACTAACAAATTTGGGCTCCGTTGCAGCCTCTGGTTGATCTTATCGAGTTGGTCTGTAACCCAACCCGAATCTGTCTTCTTTCTTTTCTACTGGCAGCAACTTGCCCCAGCCTTGAGCGGTACCCTCCTCAACAACCTTCCGGGCTTGTTGATATGAAGTGATGGAAGTTCCAGATACATCAGTTGCTTCATTGATGTTAAGGGCCTCAAACCCCTGACTCATAGTCTCATGGATCTCCCCATCCATCTCTATATACTTATAAGTAGCCAGCTGGCTAACGAAAATGTCTTCCTCCCCGCAGATTGTGATGATCTGGCCTTCCCACTCAAATTTTAAATTCTGGTGAAGGGTAGATGTAACAGCGCCAGCGGCGTGAATCCAGGGTCTACCCAACAAACAACTGTAGGCCGGCTGTATGTCCATCACGAAGAAGGTAGTTTTAAAGGTTTGTGGGCCAATCAACACAGGTAAATCAATCTCTCCAAGCACTGATCTCTTAGAGCCATCAAATGCTCTCACCACCAAGTTACTTGGACGTAATGCCAAACCATCATATTCCAACTTCACCAAGGCATTCTTTGGGAGGACATTGAGTGAGGACCCAGTGTCTACCAGCACATGAGAAAGAACAACACATTTGCATTCTAAGGTGATATGTAAAGCCTTGTTATGATTGTGTCCCTCCGTCGTTAAATCAGCATTTGTGAAGCCCAGTCCATGATTGGTGTTAACATTTGCAACCACCATTTCCAGCTGATTAACCGTAATCTCTTCCGGCACGTAGGCTGCATGCAGGACTCTCAACAGTGCATTCCTATGGGCTTCGGAACACATTAGCAATGATAATATAATGATTTTGGAGGGTGTCTGATGAAGCTAGTCCACCACTTTGTAATCACTCTTTTTGATTATTCTCATGAACTCGTCCACCTCTTGTTCAAAAGACGTCTTCGGAGTTTCTTTAATAGCTGGCTCTTCAAGTGCCACACTCTTCCCTTTTGCCTTAGCAGCAGCCTCTGCTTCAGCATTGGGTCTCGGTATTTGTGAGGCAAAAAGGCGTCCGCTTCTGGTGAAGCCTCTGCCTCCCCCAACATTGTCGACTTGTGGTAAAAAGGTTGATGAATCTAGAGGGATCTTCTTTCCGTCGCAGTAGAGATCAGAGCCGTAGTGCCAAGGTATGGCATTACTGCTTTCATAAGGAACATGTCCTGGTTCCGTAATGGTGACCGGACTGATTGCTATAGCGGAAGGAACTGTGATGGTATGCGGGTCGTAATAGATTGTGACTCGTGATCTGACAGGAGCTGCTTCAGTTTGTTGGAAATTGTTGCTGGGATGAACATTTGTCGGGTCATAATAGATCGTGACCGTTGAGACATCTTCATTAATGTTTGCTGGTGTTGTAGGTGTTTCCATTAATAAAATGGGTGCTGATGTTGTAGAAGTATATGTTGCCGAACTTTGGTCTGTTGAAATAATGGATGGAGTGATTGCTGGAGTCGTGGATGAATCAGTGGGTATGATAGTTGTTGCAGTTGTAGGAGGATATGTTGTTGCTGAAGAAAGAATTGTTGATGTTGTAGGAGGACCCGTTGTTGCTGAAGGAAGAGTTGTTGATGTTGTAGGAGCCGTTGTGGTAATTTGCAAGATTCCATCTCTGATGAGGCCATCTATGCCGAACCTTAGCCTCTCACAACCATTAATAGCAGTTTTACATGATTCGCAGCAGGTCTCACAGCCCGGGAACACCCGACATTTTAAGAGTTAAGCCTTGACTTCTGCCAGCGGTGTTTGAATCTGTGCAACATCATTAATTAGTGCAGATGGTAGATCTTCCTCTATGGAATTAATCATGGGCCCACTGTGATTAGGCATAGGATTTCTGTTAACATTCGGAGGAGGTGCGAAATTGAGAAATTTGAAATCGACCAAATCTTGAACCTTCATTTGCAAGGCTCTACATTTCTCGGTATTGTGACCAGGTGCGTTGGAATGAAAGGCACACCTGGCACTAGCATCATAATTCTTCGGGAGGTTGAGAGGATCTGGTGGAGCCAACGTCCTTAACTCAACCAGGTTAAGCTTCAGGAGTTGTGGCAGTAAAGCAGCATAAGGTATAGGGATGGGGTCAATCGCCCTATTTGCCTGAGATGGTCTCTGTTGAAAGGGACGCTGTTGTTGGTTGTTGTTGTTATTGTTGTATGTTCTTTGTTGCAGAAAATGAGATTTCTATTGATAGTGATGTTGTTTTTGTTGAGGAAAAAGTGGTTGTTGTGGAAATGGAGCCGGGATGGTAATGTCTGCTATTGATCTGTGAGAATACTGGGGTCTGCCCCTGCTTGCATGGATAGCATTTGTTTCACCTGCCCTTTGGGGTCCTGAAAAAGGTTTTCTGGGGTTGTTGGAGGAACTTGCACCGTTGTCAGAGATTTTGCCCAACTTCAAAAGACTTTCAATTCTCTCACCAGCTATAGCTACATCGGCAAAACTGGTGGAAGAGAAAGCAGCAAGTCTATCAATATAAGTTCCCTGCAAGGTGTTCATAAACATGTCAGCCATTTCTCTTTCAGACATGGGTGGTTGGACAACAACAACAAGTTGTCTCCACCTCTGAGCATAATCCTGAAAGCATTCCCTTGAAGACTGAGACATGCCCATTATAAGAGTTTTATTGGGGGCCATGTCAAGGTTGTACTGGTATTGCCAGATGAAGGCTTTGGCTAAGTCTTTCCAACATCTTATAGTGGCCCTTGTCAGATGCGAATACCATTCTCTTGATGCTCCAGTCAGGCTGTCCTCAAAATAGAACATCCATAACTTCTCGTCCATGGTATAAGCCTTGAGTCTCCCTAAGAAGGATTGTAGATGAGTACACGGGCATGAGGTACTATTATATTTTTCAAAGCATGGGGGTTTGAATTTGTGAGGAATCCTCACCCCATCTACCAGCTCCATATCCATTACAACAAAGCCTAAAGAATTATGGGATTCCAAGGACCTCAGCTTTTCAGCAATCTCATCTAGTCTTTGGTCATACACCTCATCCCTAGCCCCAATAAATGTGAACTGCTCCTCCTGAGGATCTTCTTGCAAGATCTTGCCTGCAGCAATGTTTCCTTGAATATTCCTTGGGATATTAACATCTGGGTTCAAATGGGGCCCAAACTCTGGAGGGTCGATGCGAGGATGCCCTCGTTCGTTATTGCTGGTTCCTCCTGTTCCAAGGTGGGGCTCTTCAGGTGTCTGCCTTTCCACCAGCTCTCTCAGCCTTTTCTGGCTCTGTGCTAAGCCAGTCATCACAACCATAAACTAGGAAATTTGGTTTCTCATTTCAAACCTTTCGTTTGCCATTTGATTTCTTACTTCATTCAGGTCCTGCTGTACCTGATCCATCTGAATGCCTGGAAGGTTGTTTCGCGTTGGGTACCGGTGCGTTCGGTTGACAGGGAACACTCTGCGACGAGCAATGTTTCCTGAAACCATAATAAAGTGAGAAACAAAATAACAAATAAAACCTACAAAAAAAGAATGTCAATATGAAATGCAATTCCCCGACTTCCTTCAGTAGAGCCTCAGTCACCAGACCAGTTGGGTGCTCTGTAATGGTCCTAATGAGGAGGTTCCTGGTAGCAATAGAATTAGTCAGCTTCTTATGCCTGTCCTGATCCTTGGATCTCTTTAACCCCGCCCGGAGTTTTAATTTTGATATCTCCTTCTGAGCTGCCAACAAAGCTTCCTGCTGCTTCTTCTCATTGGCCTCCAGCTGTTCAATCTTGGCCTGGGTCCTCTGGTCTTCTTGTGCACGGGCCTTGGTGATCCTAATCCACCTAGCCTGGCTTTCCTCCTGGTAATGCTTAGCCCTAGCTTTCTGAGTCTTGGCCTCCTTGCAGGCATTCTTCAATATCTGTTCCCCTGCTCTTGCTTTCCTTATGTAGTCATATGTCCTCTCAATCTTGGTCAGATGCTCAGTCTTGAGTCTTTCCAATCTCTCAATGTCCAGACGACTGTCATTTCTTTCCCAAAGAGTCTTCTTCAGGGCTTCAGATAGATGATTATTCATCTCTTTCAGCTTTTCAAATTCCTCCAGGCTAACAGTTGTTGCAGGCTGTACTGTAGAAGGTCCAGGTGTGTCTTCCAAGGTGAAAGGCATTCTGGTGATCTGAGCTCTAGTACGGGACCAGTCAGAGTACTTAGCTGTAGCAATATTGTTGCACCTTCCAAGGATGGTTGTCCCTTTTGTCTGGATGTTGTCCCAAGCCCAGGCAGCTTGTCTGACAACAGCTGAGTTAGGTTGCACTTCACAATATAGGGTCTCAGCTAAATCCTGTCCTCTGGGAGGGTGAACCAAGGAATATCCCAATTGTCTCTTAAACAGTAAAGGGTTGTAATTGATGCAAAATTTTACTCCTATAAGAGGCACATTAGGATATTGCCCATAGCTGGTAATAATATCCTTGCCTTTGGTGCTCTGGGTGCACCATCTGATGTCATCTGATGTTAAGGAAATGAATCGTTTGGCCCAATTCTTATGCTGATGTGGGTTCAAGAAGGTATCTGATTTGGGCAAGTGTTTGAGCAGCCAAGAGTAGAACAGAGGAGCACAACATTTGACTAGCTTCCCTCTTTTCTTTTCATTTCTCTGGTTGATGGAGTAGTAAAAATCCCCTAGCAATATAGGCACTGGGTTCCTTAGCAAGAACAAGTGGATGGAATTCTTACTCACAAATTTGGGCTCATCTGCAAACAATATAGCCCCATATATGCTGAGGGCTAAAAGTGCACAGACTGCCCTCCATTCTCCAACTACAGCCTTCAGGATAGCCTAAGAAATTAAGAAGTCCAGATAAAGACCAGAAATCCCAGCTTTTGTTGTCATGTTTTGCTCAATGAGGGCAGGCTCCAAATGCAATGCCCTTGCTATCTCTTCACTTCTGGGAGCAGTTATCTATGGATTGAAGGGGATCCTTCCTCTGATAGGCACTCCAATCAACAAGGAAAACTCTTCCAACAGAGGCCCCATCTGAAAATCTGGAAAGGTGAAGCATCTGAGTGGAGGGTCATATAACTGCAAGCATGTGTGGATCATGCTTCTCTGAGAAGAATCAAGATCCATGACCATGTCCAAGATACCCCCATAGTACTCTCTAAACAGTGGGATGTGGTCAGGTGTGATAAGAGACTGAACCTGCCTGATACCAGTCAATATGGGCTCAAAAAAGTGATAAGATATGTTGGTTTTTCTTAGAACATCCATGAGTACTGATGGAGAAGCTGAAGTCAAATGTTGATGAAGATCACAGGCTGAAAAGCTGAAGGTAAACCCCTGACAGACTGATGCAGGTGAGTCTCTGAAAGACTGATGGAGGTACTGAAAGAGATAGCTGAAGAAGATAACTGAAGCTGAGGTCCAAGCAGTAGAAGGGGTCAAAACCAAACCAAATATGATATGATGGATACCCTGAAAATCAAATAAACAAATGTTAAATGATGCAATGACGATATATGCAAATGATATGCAAGGGTTTGTGATCAAGAGCTGAATCTGATATCTGTCTTGATATAAGGTCCATGTATGTTCAAAGGTCCGAATGGAGGCTCAGAAATCCAGTAACCAGGGTGGGGGACTCAAATAAAGAGTCACATGTCCAGGGTTAATCACAAGAACTGTCCAAAGTGAAGCATTCTTAAATAATACAGTAACAGGGTATGATGTGGCCAAGGGTCCCTGCAAACTTGTAAACAACCCAACCCCCTCACATGTAATTTTCTAGAATAAGGATCCTCAGACTTGGATCAGTTATGAGAAGTGTAAACACTTTTAACCCGGAGGTACAGTGTTTACAATAACCATAAAGGATCCTCCTCTAATTCACCCCAGATTCTGAAGGTCATAGCAAAGGTCATCCAGACTCAGCAGGCTTCCCAGATTTCCCTAGCACTACAGGAATCTGTAGCACAAAGTTGTCATGAAGAAACCCACATCTGAACCGTGTTTCATATTCCCGCACCAAACCGAAATGGAATGGGAAAGAACATGAACCACTCTAGCCTAGGTGTCACTCAGGTCCCAAGTATAGGACCTTAATCACTCAGTGAAACCCCACCCACCAAAACAGAAACCAGATCCAGCAATGATAATGACAGTATGATGTATAAAAAACTGTAAAGAAAGTAGTAAATAAAGTTGTACATAAAGCAATAAATAAAGCAAATAAATAAACACAATTAGAACATAACACCCCTGCAAACACAAATCAAACAAATGCTAAGAGGAACCCACAAAACGAACCAGAAGCCCTGGTTGCAGTATAAGGGTCCCCAGCAGAGTCGCCAAGCTGACGCTCCCACCAAATGACACCTGGCTAGAAGGGGTACAGACGCGAACGGTCGGCGAAAGAGAACATGAAGATGAAGATGAAAAGAGTCGTCAGCTAGGCATTTTTATCCTGAAGGAAAGGTAATGCTGCATAAACCTAGGAAAGAAACAGATAAGGCGGTCGCGAACCAGAGAAACTGAGAAAGGGGGTTGGTTACAACCTGGGAAGGTATTAACACCCAGATTGTCCGTCGTACTCGACGGGATCCACGCTTGAAAGTTTGTGTTTAAAGGGGTAGTGTCTGTGCTATCTGTGTGCAAAAGCTGGAAAAAGATGTACAGGTGTCAGTGCTGGAAAGTGAAGTGAAGAAAAGGAGGGTCAGTGTAAGAAAAGTGAGCAATGCTCAAGACAATGAGGCTTAAAAGAATGATGCTGGAAGAGGGGGAATATACAGAGACTTTTGTTCGATAACAGTTAAGTTATGCCTACGTATCCTCTCATGCAATGAGGAAGTCAGAACACCGTAGTTCGACTCAAAGAGACTGAAAGATAAATTGACTGATGAACTTCTTACTTGTCTGTGCTCAAGTGTATGACCTGTTTGGCTCAGGTGCTAACTATCTTGCATTAGACGGAAGAAGCGAGTTCTCGTTTATGAGTGAATGAGGTGAGAAAAGAATCCCGAAGGAGACGATTATTGTTTGTTTTTGGTGTTTTCAATCTTTTACTTCTTTTTTGTGTTTGTCATAAGAAAATGAGCTTAAGCCTAAACCAAGGGTTAGTAAACTCATCACATCTTCCCTCTGATTAGGGGTAATGAAAATACCTTAAGTATGAAGTAAACACCTTACACTTAATCACCATGATGTAGGATTAAGATCATTAACCCACTTGCATTTATTTAGATATTTTTGGTGCTTTTATTTAGTGTTAAGTAATGAGTTTAAGCCATAATCAAAGATTTAATGAACTCATTACACCATCCTAATAGAAGGATAATAGATGAGAACATTTAAGCTGAGGAAGATACCTCAACTTAATCCATGATTAGGGATTAACCTCATGACAAAACAAACCTTTATTAAAGTGGATTTTAATTAATGGTAAGATTAAGAAGTGGATTTTAGGGTTTGTAAGACAACTTGAGGGGGACTTGTCCATTAACACTAGGGTTAGTCCTTCTTAACCAATTAAGGAAGAATTAGAACCCTAATGCAAGGCCCAAGTTACAAGCTTAGTGTCTTAGTGATTATTAGATGGGTTGATTAAAGGATTTAAACACATTAATGGTTTAACACTTAGGATTAAAGTTATACATTCCATCCTAAGAGAAGGATGCAGGCATAATCTTAATCACAAAGCCTTAAAACCTTGAAGGTTTAGTCCCTGATTATGAGATGAGAGGAGAGACACAAAATATGACGCAAAGGTAAAACTAATGGGGGACTAATCAAATCCTAATTGTGATCATGCTTGGGTGTTCCTAGGGTTTATGAGGCTTGCAAGAGATCTTCAAGAAGAAACCACCAAGGAAGAAGCAGATGGAAGAAGGAGAAGCAGAAGAAGCAAGTCAACTTACTTCACTTAAGAAGATAAGTTGCTTGAAGAAAGAAGGTGAAGAAGGAACATGAATGAGAAAGCTCACTCTACTAAAAATACAAAATTCGGCAATTAATTCATAAGAGAGATGAGAAGAGATTGTGAGAAGTGAAGGAAAATTCACTTCTCAAAGTACTTACCACCTGAAAAGTTAGCATAAGGAAATTAAATGAAATGAATGCAAGGATGCAAACCAAAAACCAGAAGAACATTTATGATGAAAAGGATGCTAAAAGATTATATGAAAGCATGCCAAGGGTTGTGAATGATCATACAAGGAATGAGGATGCCAATGAAGCATGAAAGGAGCATGAAAGTTCATAAAAGCACATGAAATGAAATGAATGCATAACATGGATAATGGATGAAGAAATGATCAAATATGATTCTAATGTGTCCTAGGATTTCTTAGAAGTCATGTGGATGCAAGAAATGTCATGGCAAGTGCATGAATGCAAGCATATGCAAGATGTATGCAAAGGAAGATGAGAAATTAGGGTTTTCATGCAACATGAGATGCAAAAGTCAAAAACAGAAGCAAATGACAAGATAAAAAATTGAAAATAGAATCAAAAGAAACCTAACCCCATATGATTTCATACCCCAAAGAAGAAGACCTAACTCCTAACCCTAAGGAAGATATGATTTTTCTAAGTTATCTAGGGTTTTAAGGTACCTAAAGGGAACAAATGCCAATCAATTCAAAAAGGCAGAATAAAATTATGACAAAAATAAATTAGAAACTAAATTTCAAATGAAGATCAATGCAAAAAGAATCATTGTCATACCATTCTTGGTTAGGCAGAAAATAATTCTTGAAGTTAGGGTTCTAAAATGTGAATTTTATGAACCCTAAATTCAAGAAAATTGTCAAAAATGGTTCAAAACTAAAAAGAAATTTGTGTGGCTGGTATGGCAATGTCTCTAAATGTTTAAAGATGCAATATGAAATTTTGGGATTTTTTAGAAACCTAAATGATGTTTTAATTAATTAATTTTCATTAATTAATTAAAATAAACATTTAAATGTCTAAAAAATGTTTTTTTAATGTGAAAAATAAAAATAAAAATATTTTTGGGTTAAGAAAGTTATTTGAAACCAAAATGCAGAATAAAAATATTTTTAGAAATTTCTTGCTATTTTAAATAAATGATACAAAATTAAATGAGAAAAATGAAATAAAAATTAAATAAAGCTGAAGTATGCAAAAGGGATGGTTGTGATTGAATCTGGGTTTATGGGGGTTGACTGCACGCCATATCTAAAGGCCTACATTCAAATTTCATTAAACCTAATTAACTAATTAATTAATTCATATTAATAACTAATGAGCTCATCTCAACCACACAAACACGCGCGGGAAGGGAGATCCAAGGGTCCACGTTCAAACAGTAGCCCTAACCCTAATTATCACTTAATGACATTCAGGTCACCGGAGAAGAGCTCCGGTCGTCTTCTCCGGTGACACCCTCACCTGAAAAACTCAAACTTCTTCCCTAGGTACTTTCTGGAGCTCTAAAGCTCCAGATTCACTCCTCTCACTCTCCTAAGATCAAATCCACTCTCAAAACAAATTTCTTTTCACTCAAACTCCTGATTCGAAGAGAAACATAAACATGGCAAAAATTTTAGACAATTAATACACACTCATTTCTCAACCATTTTCAAAAATTCCAAGTTCAGTGTGATCAGTGAATCATACTTAATCATTTTGTAACATAGAAAAGAAGTTCTGAAAAAATTAATTCGAATGGCTACCTGAGATGGAGCTTTTCAACCTGGAGCTTTCTGGCTACTTCCTTGGTGCAAAATGCCTCTAATGACCTTCCTGAAGAAGTTGCAATGCTTGGAAAGCTTTGTGGATGGTTGGTTTGAGAGTTTGCACTCCAACTGGTCAGAAATCGTATTTGGTGTATGAGGGGTTTTTGGTTGTTTCAATGGTTGGTTTGTGATCAGTGAGTGATTTAGAGATGGATGGTGGAATTTGTTTGAAGATTGAGTGGTTGAGTTATGAAATTCGAAAGCTTTTGCAAGAGGGAAAGTTTTTATGAACTTGGTGATTCTTAGGGTTCAGCTTGTGTTATTGTGTGTTATGATCAGCATTTGGTCCACATATCAACTTGTGATAGGTCTGTGGAGTGGTTGTGCCCTATTGTGATTGGTATGGCCTTCTTGCAAAAAGTCACCAACTTGTGTACTTGAGGTATGGGCAAGGATGCAGCTGGCCTTTGGGCATGTCCATGCGCAGCTGACTTCAAGGAAGTCCACAAATTCATTCTTGAGGCAATTCAGCATGTGGGAAATAAGTTATGGGGTGTTTTGCAATTATGTGAAGTTTTGACCCCTTTGAGAAATCTTGATGTTCAAGGCATGTGATCTTGCAATTCCTTGGGCAATTCTGATCTAGAAGAAATGCACTATGATTTTATGATGTATTGAAGTGTGTTTGAAGTCACAAAAAGCCTTGGCAAGTGGTTTTGCAAAGAATCCCTTTTGGTGCATTCTTGAAATTTATGGAATTTTTGCCAACTTTGACAAGCCATATCTTGAGTTCCAAAATGAATTAGATATTGTTATTGTACATTTTGAAAAGGGAATGATCCAATCTACAACTTTCATGACCAACAATTTTTCATTTGAAGCATTTTTGGTTGAGAAAGAGGAGGTTGAAAAACTTTCCCAAAATGGAAAGTTTACATTACAAGTCATTTCAATTTTTGGCAACTTTTGGTTTAGCTCACTTTTCTTCAATCTTGTGAACTTCCAAGCACTTCAATGATCAAATAAATATCATATAACTTCAATTTGATGAAAAATCCATTTTGGTTCCATTGTTGGGGGCCTCAGATGCCCTGATTTTGTTCTGACTTGCTCAAGAAATTACCCAGTGGACAGATGACTTACACAATGAATTTCTTCATCAAATTTGGTGTGTATGATCCTTATAACATATTGATACCATTAGAAAAAAGAATGACCACAAATTTGGAGTTATGGCCTTTGAAACCAAAACCCTAATTTCAGGTCATCTGTGCAGTTAAACCCTAGCTCTGCTTCCATGCTTTGCCAGTTCTTGTGATTCTTTGACTTCCTTGATCTTTGGAGGATAAAATATGATAATTGAACATACATGGACCCTCTTGAGATGATTGAAGACCTTTGGAGTGGCTCAGATGGATCCTTGGATTGCTCAGATCACAAACCCTAGATGCAGATGAACTTGAACTAATACAGTGAAGCAAAATGTAATATGAAATGGTATGCTTGAACTAATGCAAATATGAAAGATCACAAGCCATGGTGTGAACTTAGTGAGGGAAAATTTGGGGTGTTTACACCTTGGCTCATGGTTTCATGGATTTCTCCATCCATTTCTATGTACTTGTACGTAGCCAGGTGACTGACAAAGATATCTTCTTCTCCACAAATGGTGATAATTTGAACTTCCCACTCATATTTTAACTTCTGGTGAAGGGTTGACATTACTGCGTCGGCGGCATGGATCCATGGTCGACCCAACAAACAACTGTAAGCAGGCTGTATGTCCATCACGTAGAAGGTAGTTTTGAAAATTTGCGGGCCAATTACCACGGGTAGCTCCACCTCTCCGAGAACCGATCTCATAGAACCATCAAAATATCTTACAACTAGATTGCTCGGGCGGATGGCTAGTCCATCATACTCCAATTTGACTAAAGCTTTCGTTGGAAGGACGTTGAGTGATGATCCAGTGTCAACAAGGACATGCGAGAGCATAACCCCTTTATATTCCAGAGTGATGTGTAATACCGTGTTGTGGTTACTCCCCTCTATGGTCAAATCAACATCGGTAAAGCCTAATCCATGACTAGTATTGACATTTGCAACTATTGATTCTAACTGATTGACAGTGATCTCTTCAGGCACATAAGCTGCGTGCAGGACCTTGAGTAGTGCATTCCGGTGAGCCTCAGAACACATAAGCAGTGATAATATGGAGATCTTGGAGGGTGTTTGGTGGAGCTGATCCACAATTTTGTAGTCACTTCTTTTGATAATCCTTATAAACTCGTCTATATCCTGATCAAAGGGTGTCTTCTAAGTTTCTTTTGCAGCAGGTTCTTCTGGCACCACACTTTTGCCTTTAGCTTTGGCATCCGCTTCCGCCTCGGTATTAGTTCTGGGAATTTGTGAAGCGAAGAGACATCCGCTTCTGGTGAAGCCTCTGCTTCCCCCTACATTGTCTACTTGTGGTGCGGATGTTGAGGAGTCACGAGTGAACTTTCTTCCGTGGCAGTAAAGATCTGAACCATAATGCCAAGGCACGACACTATTGTTATCATAAGGAATTGGTCCAGGCACCGTGATGGTCACCAGACTAATTGTAGCAGAAGAAGGAGTCATGATTATCTGCGGATCGTAGTATATAGTAATAGGGGGTCTGATTGAAGGTGGCACAAATGCAGGAAGCTGACTGATCACACTAAATTTCACCGTATTTCTGACTCCGATTTCGCATGCATTCTTAGCTTTTATTGTTATTTTGTTATGTTATTACTTTGTTTTCTTATGTTTTCAGGTTTTTATTGTAATTGGGGCTTGAATCGAGAAAAGGAGCGAAAAAGGAGTGGAAACGGACGAAAACCTAGAAATTCAGCGTTTTGCACTTACGGCACCCACCGTGGCGGGTGCCATGGGGTTAGCCATGACGTGGCCACGTCTCAAGATCATTCCACAACTGCCAAGACCCACGATCCCCACTCTCTCATCCCCTGTCAACACCATGGCGGGCGCCATGACCTTGTGGCGGGCGCCACAAGGCAAATTTCAGTAACCTCCACTTTTTAGTGGAGGGGCATCCCAGTCTTTTCATGCTTTCAGTTTTCCTATAAATAGGACCTTAGATTTTCGTTTTTCTTCATCCAAAATTAGAATTCTCTAGGCATATATCAATTTCAAAGCAGTTACCATTCCACATCGGGGTGTTTCTGCAATCGAGTGATCGAGTCTGTAATCTGTCTGTGCGATCGAGTTTTGGAGCACTCTGGAGGAAGTTAATCCTGCCGCCATTTTAATTCAAGTTCGTATTTTACTTTTATTTATTTCTCGCATTGCTTTACTTTCTTTATTATCCGCACTCGCACTTTATTTCGTTTATTTCCCGCACTCGCTTTACTTTCTTTATTATCCGCACTCGCACTTTATTTCGTTTATTTCCCGCACTCGCTTTAAATTACTTTATTTCTCGCACTCGCACTAAATTCATTTACTTTCCGCACTCGCACTAAATTACTTTTATGAAAAACTATAAAAAGAATCTTTACTTTATCATGTCTAACTAATTCCATAAAGGTTAGGATGTAAGGATCGTAATTAAACCAGTAATCCGTATAATTGTTCGTGGAAACACCTAAGGGCTATTTTATCTTTCAATTCAATCTAATTGTTTTTAACTATTTCAAAAACAGCCAAAAGCGCTTTGTCTAGTTCATTAGGAGTTTTTAGATTAAAAAGAAAAGAGATTTTAAAACGATTTTCGGACGCGTTAGGAAGTTTAGAGTCTGGTTCGTAAGAACCTCTTTTTGCTAAGAAATCCAGGTTAAAATACTTTTCAACTTAGTTAAGATACTACATTTCTTAAAAATAGGTTTACTACTCTAACACAGTACGCACCTTTTTATCCGTGACAATAGGAGGGGTTGATTAGAGAGTTCAACTCGGTTCTGAATACGCGAAAGCGACAGTTCCTGTTAAATTAGTTCTTTTCAAAGGAGAAAACATTGCCCATAAGTAGTTCCATTAACAAGTACTGGATTATCATTGATTACGTGAATTACATTCGAGCCTGTCTTTTATTTATTATTTAAAATTATTATTTTATATACCATTGCACCCTTACTAAAACCCTTATATTTAGTTGCCTTAGATACACACCATAACAACAGGTACGATAGATTGACACTTGGTCTCTGTGGATTCGACAATCTTTTATATTACTCTGACGTGTTCGTACACTTGCGAAAAACACGCATCATGTTTTTGGCGCCGTTGCCGGGGACCAATATCGTCAAATTTCATTACCCTGTAGTTATACCGTTTAGACTAAGGTTATTACCCACCGGTCAATGTGAAAGACTCGCAGTGCCGGGAGTTTAGTAGACCCTCTAGCTGAACCTGAACGTTACGCTCGCGCACGTTTGTTTTTCCATAGGAATAGGAGAGCTATGGCCGAAGATCAAAACCGAAGACCTCTTAAGGACTTCGCCCAACCATCAAATGAGGAACGTAGTTCCAGTATAGTAAACCCCGTTATCCCAACCAATAATTTTGAACTTAAACCATCCCTGCTGCAATTAGTGCAACAGAGACAATTCGCAGGTCTCGCTACTGATAACCCGAACCAACATTTAAAAAACTTTCTTCAGTTAGCAGACACCTTTAAAACCAATGGAGCTTCTCCTGAGGCAATACGCTTAAGATTATTTCCCTTTTCCCTCAGAGATAAAGCTCTATCATGGTTAGATTCCCTTCCACCCAATTCAATAACAACTTGGGATGATCTTAGAAAAGTTTTCCTTGCTAGATATTTTCCCCCAAGTAAGACCGCTTTTCTTCGAAACCTAATAACTAGATTTACCCAACACCAAGGAGAGTCGTTGTTCGAAGCCTGGGAGAGATATAAAGAACTATTAAGAGCATGCCCACATCATGGCTTAGAGAATTGGCTAATCATCCAAACCTTCTATAATGGACTTCATTATAACACTAAGATGACCATCGACGCTGCCGCTGGTGGCGCACTGATGAACAAACCTTACCCTGAAGCTAGTGCCCTTATCGAGGATATGGCCCAAAACCATCAATCATGGGGAGTAGAACGAGCGACAGTGGAAAAGAAGGAAGCCCAAGGAGGAATACATGAGCTAAGCTCTATAGACATGATGCAGGCTAAAATGGACGCGTTGGCCCTTAAAGTCGAACATATGTGTACAACTCCGAATACTGTAGCCGCAGTTTCGCCGAATTGTGAGATATGTGGAACGCAAGGACACCAATCCGCCGAATGCAATCTGTTGAATGAGACCAACACTGAGCAAGTGAACTATACCCAAGGGAACCCATTTTCAAACACATATAACCCTGGATGGAGGAATCACCCAAACTTCTCCTACAAAAATAATAACCCTATTCAAAATACCGCACCTCCGAGAAAACAAGGTTACCAAGCCCCGAGAATAAATCAACCTATGCAACCTGTACCACCTAGTCCGAGCTTTGAGGAAAGTGTAAAAAAATTTATCACTGCTCAAGCAAAACAAAACAAAGAGTTCATGAACCAAAACGTCCATGTTAATGAACTAATTACCCAGTTAGGAACCAAGGTTGATCAAATCATTACTCATAATAAGATGCTTGAAACCCAGATCTCTCAGGTAGCGTTAAACCAAGCCCCACAGACTACACCTGGAGGACAGTTCCCTGGACAACCTCAACAAAACCCGAAAGGGCAAGCTAATGCCATTACTCTACGAAGTGGAACAGCTTATAAAGAACCTTCAAACCCTAGATTGAGTGAGCCCGAAACTTCTGAGAGGAATGAGGAGAAGGAACCAGAGAAGTCTGAAACCCCGGAAAGTCAAGAAAAAGGAGAAGAACCTAAAAATAAAACCTATGTACCACCACCGCCATACAAACCACCAATACCATACCCTCAAAGATTAAATAAAACCCAAATCGATAATCAATATCAAAAATTCGTTAAGGTTATAGAAAAACTTCACGTAGAAATCCCCTTTAAAGAAGCCATCACCCAAATACCTTCTTATGCTAAGTTTCTCAAAGACATACTTACGAATAAACGTAGACTTGAAGATCCGAAACCCGTGGAATGTAATTCTATTTCCGAAAATAGGTTAGCAAAGAAAGATAAAGATCCTGGAAATTTTTCCATTCCTTGTGTTTTGGGGAATCATGTCATCGAAAAAGCTTTTCTAGACTTAGGAGCTAGTGTGAGCTTAATGCCTTTAGCAGTTTGTGAGAGATTAAACTTAGGAGAATTACAACCTACTAAGATGTCACTTCAATTAGCCGATAGATCCGTTAAATACCCTATAGGCATACTTGAAGACGTCCTTGTTAGGATAGGTCAGCTGTTTATACCTACTGATTTTGTTGTCATGGACATTAAAGAAGATGACGACATACCAATCCTCCTAGGTAGACCGTTCTTATCGACTGCTGGAGCCGTGATAGATGTTAAAAAAGGGAAACTAACTTTTGAGGTAGGTGACGAGAAGATAGAATTTATACTTTCAAAATTTCTTATGGCACCTGTGATAGGAGATGCTTGTTATGCCTTAGATATCATCGAAGAATGCATTAGGGAATTAGAACAAGAAGAAGAAACTGAATCTATAAAATTGCCATCAACCCTTATTTTGGAAGATGACAATTATAAAAGACCCTACATTGATGATAACCTTCACGAATGTTTATCTCTTACCCCAGATCCTATGCCTTGCCCTATGAAACCGACCGTAAAACTTAAGGAACTGCCTAAAAACCTGAGATATGAATTTCTCGATGAAGATATGAACCGTCCAGTTATAGTCAGTGCTACCTTAAACCAAGAAGAAACCGATCAATTATTAGAAGTTTTACGTAGGTACCCCTCAGCCTTAGGATATAAGATCTCTGATCTAAAAGGAATAAGCCCATCCGTATGCATGCATCGGATTTTGCTTGAAGAAGATTCAAAACCTTCCAGAGAACACCAACGAAGAATAAATCCTATAATGAGTACTGTAGTTAAGACTGAAGTTCTTAAGTTACTAGAGGCAGGTATAATATATCAGATCTCGGACAGTAAATGGGTGAGTCCTGTGCATGTAGTACCTAAAAAGGGAGGCATCACAGTCGTGCAAAACGAGAAGGGCGAACCTGTAGCAAAAAGAACCGATGGAGGTTGGCGTATGTGCATAGATTATAGAAAATTAAATAAAGCAACTAGGAAGGACCATTTCCCATTACCATTCATAGACCAAATGTTGGAGCGCCTAGCCAGACACTCTTACTTTTGTTACCTAGATGGATATTCAGGATTCTTCCAAATACCTATTCACCCCGAAGATCAAGAAAAAACTACCTTTACATGTCCAGTTGGAACTTTTGCCTATAGAAGAATGCCTTTTGGACTTTGTAATGCTCCTGCCACTTTCCAACGCTGCATGATGTCTATCTTTGCCGACTATTTAGATGGAATCATGGAAGTATTTATGGACGATTTCTCAGTTTGTGGATCAGATTTCAAAAATTGTCTTGTCAACCTTGAGAAAATCCTGGAGAGATGTGTGGAGGTAAACCTTGTGCTAAATTGGGAGAAATGTCATTTCATGGTCACCGAAGGGATTGTTTTAGGACATATAGTTTCCGAAAAAGGTATAGAGGTAGATAAAGCAAAAATAGAAGTCATAGAGAATCTAAAACCGCCGAAGACTATCAGGGAGATAAGAAGTTTTCTTGGACATGCCGGATTTTACCGACGTTTTATCAAGGATTTCTCCAAAATAACAAAGCCCTTAACTGGTCTTTTAATGAAAGATGCTGAATTTATCTTCGATGAAAAATGTACTGAAGCATTTAATCTTCTGAAGCAAGCTCTGATTTCAGCACCTATAATGAAACCCCCTGATTGGTCAGAACCGTTTGAGATAATGTGTGACGCCAGTGATTATGCTGTTGGAGCCGTTCTAGGTCAGAGAAAAGACAAAAAGTTACATGTAATCTATTATGCCAGTAGAACCCTAGACGCTGCATAGCTCAACTACGCAACAACCAAAAAAGAGCTCCTAGCTGTAGTTTTTGCAATAGACAAATTTAGATCTTATCTAGTAGGAGCCAAGATTATAGTTTACACCGACCATGCTGCCATTCGTTACCTGCTAAGCAAAAAGGATGCCAAGCCTAGGTTACTTCGATGGATTCTATTATTACAAGAGTTTGATTTGGATATCCGTGATAAGAAAGGCACTGATAATGTGGTAGCTGATCACCTATCTAGGCTAGAATACCTGAAACCTGATTCAGTACCCATAAATGACGATTTTGCCTATGATAGACTGATAGCCCAACTAGAAACTATTGAAGAAGATAACCCAGACCCTCATGAGCATTTTCATAAATCCTTAGCTATAAGCAATGTACCTTGGTATGCAGACTTTGTTAATTACCTAGCCGCTGACATCATACCCCCTGATCTAAACTACCACCGGAAGAAGAAGTTCTACAGTGATGTGAGAAACTTCTATTGGGACGAACCATTTCTTTTCAAAAGAGGTAAAGATGGCATTTTCCGCCGTTGTGTTCCAGAAGAAGAGGTAAATAATATAATTGAGCATTGTCACTCTGCACCCTATGGTGGACATGCGAGCACATCTAAGACCTACGCCAAGATTCTTCAAGCTGGCCTATTCTGGCCTACTATGTGGCGTGATGTCCATGCTTTCATTGTCAAGTGTGATAGATGCCAACGCACAGGAAATATTTCAAGACGTAATGAAATGCCGTTAAGAAATATCCAAGAAGTAGAACTCTTTGACGTATGGGGTATAGACTTTATGGGACCGTTCCCACCATCTTTTGGAAATCAGTACATCTTAGTAGCAGTTGACTACGTGTCTATATGGATTGAAGCTATCGCCGCACCCACAAACGACACCAGAGTAGTCATCAAATTATTCAAAAACTTTATATTTCCCAGGTTTGGAACACCCCGTTTAGTCATAAGTGATGGAGGATCACACTTCATATCGAGAATATTTGATAAACTTTTAAGCAAGTATGGAGTTAAGCATAGAGTAGCAACACCATACCACCCACAGACCAATGGACAAGTGGAAGTATCTAATAGGGAGATCAAACAAATCCTCGAGAAGACTGTCTCTATATCTAGAAAGGATTGGTCACAGAAACTTCAAGAAGCATTATGGGCCTATAGAACCGCTTTCAAAACCCCTATAGGAACAACCCCTTATCAACTGGTCTATGGAAAATCATGTCACTTACCTTTTGAGTTGGAGCATAAGGCCTATTGGGCCATTAAAACTTTGAATATGGATTACTTGACTGCTGGTGAAAAACGTATCCTTGATATCCACAAATTAGAAGAGCTCAGACAATCCGCCTACGAAAATGCCATCATATACAAAGAAAGAACAAAAGCTTGGCATGACAAAAGAATCATAAGAAGAGACTTCAAAATAGGCGATCCTGTTCTCCTGTTCCATTCTAGGTTACGACTTTTTCCAGGAAAACTTCGTTCGAGATGGACTGGCCCTTTCGAAGTATCTAAGATCCTAAGATCCGGTGCTATTGAAATCAAGAACCAAACATGTAAACCGTTCATCGTCAATGGACAGAGGTTGAAGCCCTACGAAGGAGGTGACATCCCAACAACATACACCTGTCATACTCTGAGTGATCCACCATATCCTCCCAATGATGTTTAAATATCGGTCGTCAAGCTAATGACGTTAAACAAGCGCTGCATGGGAGGCAACCCATGGTTTTCTTATTTATGTACTTTTTATTTATTTTTTACTTTATTTTAATTTATATTATTATTATTATGTCAGGACTAACGATTGAATTTTTTATGTGCTTTCAGGACTTGTTTGCTAACCTTGTACAGAATGCAGAACCCTGATGACATGCATGTGGCCTTTAGAGACGACGCACAGAGAGAGCGTTATTATGTCCACATGAGACGCCCTATGGCTCCTACCAGGTACCCTGACCATGACTGCATGGATGCCTTGGGGATAGAGCCAAGCGTCAGATTTTTATGCCATCAACTCCATTGGGGCCAGTTTGACTACAGGAACAACACTTATAGGAACTTGACTCTTGAGTTCCTCAGCTCGTTTCATCATGACCCTTGGGCTGGACCCGATGGACTCGCTGTTTTCAGGTTGTTCGGGATTGACTACTCATTCTCTCACAAAGAGTTTGGTGATTTACTAGGTTTCCAGACTACTCCTGATGCTATTCCAGAGACACCGATGGGGTATTTTATGAGCAGAGAAGTGGAAAAGTTTTGGACTAAAATATCAGGTGGAGGGAGCCAAGATCCTTCTACCCAGTTTTCTCAGGTAATCCACAACCCTGCATTGAGATACTTCCAGATGATTCTAGCACATTCTTTCCTAGGTTTGCCAGATACAGAGACCCTGCTAAGTGAAGAGGAGATTTTCCTACTGTTTTGTGCGACTCAGTCTCGCTCAGTTGCTTGTGGCAACTTTCTGTTGAAGGGCCTTGCTAGTGTTTCCAGATCATCCGTAGGCATCATACATGTCGGTGAGTTTGTTACACAGATAGCTACTGCATTGGGTATGTCTCGCAAGCTATTGCACCTCAGGACCTTCTGCTGCTACACCACCCTGGATATTGATTTTTGTCTTGATAGAGGACTGATGAGGAGGGCTTCTTTTGAGCCCAACATGTTTAGATTGCTGATCGACGGCGAAGCGATACACTATTTTACATTACCAGATCCGCTGATGACCAGTGTCCATGATCCTGAAAATTGGAGTTATGCTCTAGAGGGTTATGGAGAGACTGTCGAAGAGCCGAAATCGCCTCCCGCCGCTGAGTACACTCCTACACCTCTTACTCCCCGAATCACTATTATGTCTAACAATATGTCTCTGCAGCCACCTGACCTACAAACACAGATTTATGAGCTCCGCAAGGAGACTGCCCTGCTCAAGCAGGAAGTGGCAGACTTAGAGTTACATATGCAGGTTTCTGATCTCACTCATGCCTCAGAGGTCGATGCTCTATATCAGGCGATTGAAGAGCTTCGGAGGGAGATAGCTGAGATTCGTGGATCAAGCCAGGAAAAGAAGCCTACCACATGACTCATTCTACACTGACAGCGCTACCCTAGTATTTAATTTCCCTTTATATGCTTTATTTTATCTATCGCATTTCCAGACATATATTATTTCTTTTGCATCTATTATATTTTCATGTACTTTGAATTCCTCTTATATATACATATTATGCACTAATGTTAATTTTTCTTTTTCTTTTTTGATTTTTAAGTATTTTTATTTTTTTTCGTGCAAAGAAAAAAAAATAAGACAAAAATATTTTCATTTTTTGTCTTCACAAAAAAATATGCAAGCCTCATGCCTTGAAAAGAAGAAGAAAACGCTATCCAGACCCCCCCGAAGACCAAAGGTGCAAGGAAGGCCCAAAAGGAGGATTCAAAAACCCAAGGCCCAGGAATTGGCCTTGTGGCGGGCGCCATAGGCCCTGTGGCAGGCGCCACACCGTACCAACAATAAATACGGGGCTGAATCCCCATTTCCACCATTTTCATCCCTTCTCCAAAAACCCATTTTTACAACCTTCCAAATCCTCCTTGAACCCCATTAAAGCTCCCCCATTTCCAAAATACCTTCCATCCATAAAACATATCCAACATCCATTTTCATTTTCATCCACCAAAAACCAAAAAAATCAAAACTTTATCATTCCCCTCATAAACCATTTTTCTACCATTTTCACTTCCTAAGGAGCAACCAATAATGGAGTTCAACGGATTTCTTCTTCATGATGGAAGACCGGGCGATAGGCAACGAAAAATTATTCAGAGGCTTCAGAGTCGAGAAATTCTCTCGACTAGGTACGTCGACGATAACTGTCTGTATGCTTTGGGTATTTATCATAGTGTTTTTAATTTATTAGAATTTCTAGGCTTGCATAATATTTTCATTAATCAGGAACCTACCTATGAGAGACTGACAATTGAGTTTTTGAGTTCTTTGATATACACTGTCAGTCCTGACACTGCTAGCACTGCCGGTACTGTTATTTTTAGACTGTTTGGAATTGAATATGAATTCAGTACCAACGAGCTAACAGGTTTGTTAGGAATCCCTCATAGGGAAGGTGCGATTTTTGAGGCACCTTTGGATGAGGAATGGTCGGCCGAGGTATTTACCTTCTGGAAAAGGCTTTCAAGTACTTCAATTAATTCTTTTGAAGGGATACTTGCGTCGACCATTCACAACCCGACCATAAGAGTTTTTAGACTTCTTTTGGCATGTACTATTTTTAGCCGGGAAAGTCCAAACAAGGTAAATGCTCGTGAACTCCTATTTTTGCAAGGATGCCTCACTAGAACCCACATCAATTCGGTCCCGTTTATGCTTGCCCACATGACTTTATTTACTAATAAAACAGGACCGATTGTATTTGGAGGGCTTGTTACGTCTATTGCTCGGGCTCTTGGCCTGAACAATGAGATAGCTACTCTTGAACCACTACCTCCTCGCACAATTAATTTAAAATTTCTGAAAGACATGAAATTGTGCCGAACGAGGAGAGAAGGTGGTTATGAGTTGATGGTTCATGGGGTAGCTATCCCATCTGTTGCTTTACCATGCAGTAGACGTACTGATGTACGTGATGAAAGGAACTGGACCTATGATCTTAATGCTCCACGTGTTTTGGGTCCACTTCCTCCTAATATTCCTGATGGGGAGGCACATGACACTGATGAAGAGTATGATCGGAGAGAGCAGTCTCCCATCCCTCACATGTCCCCCCATCATCCTTCACAGTCATACACCGCACCATCTTCCTCTAACCCTGTTGCAGGTACTGCTCCTGGATTCTTTGTCACCGAGGAGATGTGGCGTGATATGACAGCTAGAGAGGAAAGGCGAGACGGCCTTCTCTCTACTATTTCACAACAGCTGACGGACAACATGAGCTTCATGCAACAATCGCGATTGGTTTTGGATCGTGCTTATAGCAACGTTTGCCGTACCTTGAACGATATCTCACTAGAGCAGAACCGTCAGAGAGAGTTCAACAGCCGGCACTACCAGCTTGTAGAGGCCACTCAGGGTTCCATCTTAGGTAACCTTCGAGAGGTCCGGAGTGCTCAGGCTGCTTTATCAGCACGACTCGACCGGAGGGACCATCATCGTAGTAGATCTCGTCGTTCCAGACCATCACAGCAGGACGGCGAGGGCACCAGTGCCCCTCCTCAGTAGTCCTTTTCAGGTTACCCCCCTTATCTTATTTCGAAACATTGGGGACAATGTTCGATTTATGTGTGGGAGGGGATTTTATTGCTTTCTGTCATTTCCTTTTTTTTAGTTAATTATTTCCTTTCAGTTATTTCCCTTTTCAGTAATTTATTTTTCTTAGATAATGCATGAGTCTGACGAGTCACCAGTATAGTGTATTTTTAGTACATCTTCATTTTTTCCCATTTCCTTAGCCTTACCAGAAAATTTTAAAAAAGAAAATAATGTTGTTTCACATGTTTTTTGGGCTTTGAGACAGGTTTAGATTAGGATGTGGTGACTTAGGTCAACTTTTTGAAACATCAGAACCATTTTAGCACCATAGACCTCTTGAATATAGGAATCACTCCTAAACCCCACCACCATGGCCTTTATTATCATTTAAAAAATTGTCCTAAGTAGTTTATCCTAGCAGTCAGCTTCGGCCTAAGCATGCTCTACGTAGGGGGCCGATGAACATAAGTGAATGATCCAGTGCTAATAAAAAAGAAAAAAAGGCAAACTCTGGTATAGGTGACCCTCACAAAGTCATTTAAACCGAAAAAAAAGAGAAGAAAAAAATTTTGCCACAAAAAAATAAAAAAAATTGCAAGTCACCTATTGTTAGTTGGTTCAGAGGTATCTGGCACTGAACTTGGTAGGGCGGATTACGATCCGATCCCCCGCAGCTACATTTAGGCGAAATAAAAACAGGTTTACACATGCTTATGTGCCAGAAACCTTATGTTATGGATCAGAATCACTAACCGGTCACTCTACTATGAAGCATGTACGGATAACGAGCTTAATGTGATTGCGCCTGAATGAAAAGGACACAAAAAGATGAGAAGATAGGCCTAGGTATTGTGGGATGATGTGGAGTGGTTAATATAGGATTGAAGTTTGTGTTCGTGTTACTATGGTACCCTTGGTTCACTTAGTTAGTATCTGTCACTGCATCCTGACTTGAACATAGAAGCCCTTTAGCCCAGAGACACGTGTTGACACCATATTTTCTTAAGCTTTAATGTTTGCTTGAGGACAAGCAAAGGTTTAAGTGTGGGAGAATTTGATCACACTAAATTTCACCGTATTTCTGACTCCGATTTCGCATGCATTCTTAGCTTTTATTGTTATTTTGTTATGTTATTACTTTGTTTTCTTATGTTTTCAGGTTTTTATTGTAATCGGGGCTTGAATCGAGAAAAGGAGCGAAAAAGGAGTGGAAACGGACGAAAACCTAGAAATTCAGCGTTTTGCACTTACGGCACCCACCGTGGCGGGCGCCATGGGGTTAGCCATGACGTGGCCACGTCTCAAGACCACTCCACAACTGCCAAGACCCACGATCCCCACTCTCTCATCCCCTGTCAACACCATGGCGGGCGCCATGACCTTGTGGCGGGCGCCACAAGGCAAATTTCAGTAACCTCCACTTTTTAGTGGAGGGGCATCCCAGTCTTTTCATGCTTTCAATTTTCCTATAAATAGGACCTTAGATTTTCGTTTTTTTTCCTCCAAAATTAGATTTCTCTAGGCATATATCAGTTTCAAAGCAGTTACCATTCCACATCGGGGTGTTTCTGCAATCGAGTGATCGAGTCTGTAATCTGTCTGTGCGATCGAGTTTTGGAGTACTCTAGAGGAAGTTAATCCTGCCGCCATTTTAATTCAAGTTCGTATTTTACTTTTATTTATTTCTCGCATTGCTTTACTTTCTTTATTATCCGCACTCGCACTTTATTTCGTTTATTTCCCGCACTCGCTTTACTTTCTTTATTATCCGCACTCGCACTTTATTTCGTTTATTTCCCGCACTCGCTTTAAATTACTTTATTTCTCGCACTCGCACTAAATTCATTTACTTTCCGCACTCGCACTAAATTACTTTTATGAAAAACTATAAAAAGAATCTTTACTTTATCATGTCTAACTAATTCCATAAAGGTTAGGATGTAAGGATCGTAATTAAACCAGTAATCCGTATAATTGTTCGTGGAAACACCTAAGGGCTATTTTATCTTTCAATTCAATCTAATTGTTTTTAACTATTTCAAAAACAGCCAAAAGCGCTTTGTCTAGTTCATTAGGAGTTTTTAGATTAAAAAGAAAAGAGATTTTAAAACGATTTTCGGACGCGTTAGGAAGTTTAGAGTCTGGTTCGTAAGAACCTCTTTTTGCTAAGAAATCCAGGTTAAAATACTTTTCAACTTAGTTAAGATACTACATTTCTTAAAAATAGGTTTACTACTCTAACGCAGTACACACCTTTTTATCCGTGACAATAGGAGGGGTTTATTAGAGAGTACAACTCGGTTCTGAATACGCGAAAGCGACAGTTCCTGTTAAATTAGTTCTTTTCAAAGGAGAAAACATTGCCCATAAGTAGTTCCATTAACAAGTACTGGATTATCATTGATTATGTGAATTACATTCGAGCCTGTCTTTTATTTATTATTTAAAATTATTATTTTATTTACCATTGCACCCTTACTAAAACCCTTATATTTAGTTGCCTTAGATACACACCATAACAACAGGTACGATAGATTGACACTTGGTCTCTGTGGATTCGACAATCTTTTATATTACTCTGACGTGTTCGTACACTTGCGAAAAACACGCATCACTGACATACTGATGAGAGAGTGTTGCTGGGATGTTGTTGGTGAGAATGTTGCTGGAAGTTGTTGTTGTGAGATTCTGGAACATGGACCGTTTCTGGGTTGTAGTAGATAGTAACTATTGAAATATCACTGCTGGTGTTTGTTGTTGTTGTAGCTGATTCCTTTGAAACAATTTTTGTTGTATTTGTAGAAGTTATTCATGTTGCATTTGTAGAAGCTTGAACTATTGATGTTATCTGCAGGATGCCTTCCTTGATCAAACTGTTGATACCATTCTTCAAACTTGCGCAACCATTAGTAGTAACCTTACAAGTTTCGCAGTAGGCTTCACAACCTGGAAACACTTGGCATTTTAAAAGTTGAGCTTTCACCTCGGACATAGGTGTTCGAACACTTGCAACATCATCGATTAGGATTGCTGGTGGGTCTTCCTCGATAGCATTAATCCTTGGCCCACCGTGATTAGGTGTATTAGATTTTTTATAAAATTCGGAGGAGGTGCAAAGTTTACAGCTTTGGAATCAATCAGGTCTTAAACTTCATATGAAGGGCCCTACACTTTTTTGTGGCATGGCCAGGAGCATTTGAGTGGAAGGCGCATCTTGCGTTGACATCATAATTTCTTGGAAGGTTGAGAGGATCTGGTGGAGCCAAAGTCCTCAGTTCAATCAAGGTGAGTTTCAACAGTTGTGGGAGTAACACTGCATAGGGCATCGTAATGGGATCGATTACCCTGTTGATCTGAGAAATTCTTTATTGAAATGGACGCTGTTGTTGATTATTGTTGTTGTAAGGTCTTTGTTGTTGTTGTGGGAATTGTTGTTGCTGAGGTGCTGGAGTAGGGATGGTGACAACAACCACTGATCTTTGTAAATACTGAGGCCTACCTCTGCCAATATGCACTGAATTAGTCTCTCCTGTTCTTCGGGGTCCGGAGAATGGCTTCTTTGTGTTGTTGGAGCTGGCTCCATTATCAGAAATCTTGCCCATCTTCAACAAACTTTCAATTCTCTCTCCAACTATGACCATATCAGCAAAGCTAGTGGAGGAGAAAGCAGCAAGTCTATCGATATAAGTTCCTTGCAGGGTATTCATGAACATATCAACCATCTCCCTTTCTGACATTGGAGGTTGGACAACAGCAGCCAGTTGTCTCCATCTCTGAGCGTACTCACGGAAACTTTCCCTCGAAGATTGAGACATTCCCATTAGGAGAGTCCTGTTAGGTGCCATGTCCAAGTTGTATTGATACTGGCGCATAAAAGCTTCAGCAAAATCCTTCCAATTTCTGACGGTGGCCCTGGATAAGTGTGACTACCATTCTCTGGATGCCCCAGTCAAGCTATCTTCAAAATAAAACATCCACAACTTCTCATCCATAGTGTATGCCTTTAACCTTCCCAGAAAGGACTGCAAATGAGTGCGAGGACAGGAAGTTCCATTGTACTTCTCAAAACACGGGGGCTTGAATTTGTGGGGAATTCTTACCCTTCAACTAGGCCCATGTCCATTACATCAAATCCCAAGGAGTTTTGGGATTCCAAGGATCTTAACTTTTCTGATATCTCGTCCAGCCGAAGGTCATAAGCTTCATCTTCCCCACCACCTAACACTGTAAACTGCTCATCTTGAGGATATTCCTATAGAATACGATCTCAAGTGTTCCTTTGGCCATGCCCAAGGATATTAGCTTCAGGATTATTGTTAGGTCCAAACACTATTGGAGTCGTTCGCGGCTGCTCGCGCTCATTGTTACTAGTACCTCCAATGCCTGCGTGGTTATCTTACGGGGTTTGCCGCTCGACCAAATCCCTCAATCTTTCCTGGGTCTAGGCCAATCCAGTCATCACATCCATGAATTGATTCATTTGGATCCTCACTTCCATCCTCACATCTGTCATTTAAGTCCTCACATCTGTCAGTTTTTGTTGTAGCTGATCCATTTGTAGACTCGGAAGGTTGTGTCGAGTTGGATATCTGTGGACTCGGTTGACGGAAAAGACCCTTCTGTGAGCAATATTTCCTGAAACAATCAACAAAGTGAGAAGACAACAACAAAACACCTGCAAGAACAAAAGGTATGTAGTTAGAATGTAATGAAATATACCTATTTGTCTTTCGAGGGTATTCGGTTTGGCTCTCGGTTTTGACCTTCCAGACCCCTTGGAGGAGATAAAGATGTTGAACGGAATCCACAAAATCCATTAATACATAGAATACAAGCGGCATTGCCAAAATACAACCAGTTCATGAATACAACAAAAACAAAAACTCCCATGGTGAGTTGAAATACAACAATAATACATAAACTATAATACAATCAGTTCACGAATACAACAAAACATACTCCCATGGTGAGTCGAAATACAAAAACAAGTACAAAGAAAATCAAACATCCAATCCATATGCATCCTCCCTGACTTCTTTCAGGAGAGCATCAGTCACGGGTCCAGCTGGGTGCTCTGTGATGGTCCTGATGCGAAGGTTTCTGGTTGCAATGGCATTCGTCATCTTCTGATACTTATCTTGCTCTTTGGATCTTTTTAACCCTGCCCGGAGTTTTAACTCTAAGATTTCCTTCTGAGCGGCTAGAAGTTCTTCTCGGCTTCTTCTTTCACTGGACTCCAACTGTTCCATCTTGGCTTGCATCTTCTGATCTTCTTGCAAATGAGCCTCAGTTATTCTGACCCATCTTCCCTGACTCTCTTCTAGATAATGCTCAGCTCTTGCCTTCGTAATTTTTGCCTCTTTACATGCATTCTTCAACACAAGTTCTCCTGCTCGGGCTTTCCTGATGAAGTCTTCAGTGTTCTCAATCTTGGTTACATGCTCGATGCATAGCTTTTCTAATCTCTCAATGTCCAAGTAAGCATCATTCCTTTCCCAAAGGGTCTTCTTCAAAGCTTCGGCGAGCTGGGTATTTCTTTCCTTCAGCTTTTCAAACTCTTCTAGACTTACTGTAGCTATGGGATCAACTGCTGATGGCCCTGGTACATCTTCCAGGGTGAATGGCATACGAGTAACCTGTCCTCTGATGCATTCAGCGTATTGAGCAGAGGCTATGTTATTGCACTTTCCCAGAATGGTGGTTCCTTTAGTTTGTATATTGTCCCAAGCTCAAGCTGCTTGTCGGACAGTGGCATGGTTGTTTTGAACAGCACAATAAAGAGATTCTACAAGGTCTTGCTCCCTAGGTGGATGTACCAATGCATACCCCAACTGTCTTTTGAAAAGTAAAGGATTGTAATTGATGCATCCCTTCACTCCAATGAGAGGCACATTTGGGTATTGACCACAACTGGTTACTATATCTCGACCTTTGGTGTTCTGAGTACACCACCTGATATCTTTTGAAGAAAGGGCAATCATTCTCTTAGCCCAATTCCTTGTCTGATGTGGGTTCAAGAAAGCTTCCGTCTTTGGCATATGTTTCATCAACCAACTGTAGAAAAGAGGTGCACAACACCTTACCAGTCTTCCTCTCTGTTTCTTGTTCCTCTGATGAACTGAGTAATAAAAGTCTCCTAACAAGGTGGGAACCGGGTTCTTTAGCATGAAGATGTGAATGGTATTCCTACTTACAAACTTAGGCTCATCTGCAAACAAAATGATACCATAAATGCTGAGAGCTAGGAGAGCACATACAATTTCCCAATTCCCTTTTGCAGCATGCTTTGTAACCTGAGTAATCAAGAAATCCAAATGAAGGCCTGGGATTCCAGCTTTGGAAGTCATGTGTTCATCAATGGTGGTTACTTCCAGATGTAGTGCTTTGGCTATGTCTTCATTCTTCGGAGGAGTCATTTCAGGATTGAAAGGAATTCCTCTTCGGATGGGGATATCCAACAACATGGAGTACTCTTCTAGCAATAGACCTATCTGGAAGTCTGGGAAAGTGAAACAATGGAGGGGAGGGTCATAAAACTGCAGACAAGTGTGAATCATGCTCCTTTGTGATGCATCCAGGTCCATAATTATGTCCAAGATTCTACCGTAACTTTTTCTGAACAGGGGTACATGATCAGGAGTAATGAGGGTCTGTATCTGTTTAATGCCTGCCAAGGGATACTCGAAGAAATGATAGGTGATGTTTCTTTTCCTTGTTGAATCCATTCTGAAGATGTGTGCTGAAGGAGATAACTAAAGAAGTGTTGTAGCAGATAGACTGAGCAGAAGAACAGTCAAAAACAAACCAAGAAAAGTGGATACCCTGTAAAACAAATAGACAAATGTTATAAATGATGAAATATGATGCATGATGATGATATGCAAGGTTTTGTGATCATGTGCTGGATTATCAGTTGCCTCTGGTGGGATCCTTGAGTGTTCAAAGTTTCAGATGAAGGTTTAAGAACCAGTAATCGGGTGGGGGACTCAAATAAAGAGTCAATAGTCCAGGGTTTTAAAGAATCAGTCCAAAAATAGTACAACCTTATAGCATTCCAGTAGCAAGGTATGATGAGGTCAAGGTTTCCTGCAAATTTGTAAACATCCCACCCCACTCACATGTATGTACTAGAACAAAGATCCTCAGGTTTGGATCTATTATGAGAAGTGTAAACACATTCATCCTGGGGGATATAGTGCTTACACTAATCATAAATAATCCTCCTCTAATTCACCTCAGATGTTGAAGGTTATCTACAAAGGTCATTCAGACTTAGCAGACTTCCCAGATAGCTCTAGCACTATAGCAAATCCGTAGCACAGAGTTCTCAAAAGGAAACCCATGTCTGAATCATGTTTTCATATTCCCGCACTATACCAAAATGGAATGGGAAAGAATACGAAACCACTCTAATCCTATGTGTCACTCAGGCCTTTGTATTGAGCCTTTCTCGCTGGAATACCCCACCCACCAAGGTAACAACAATCCAGCATAATGATATGATAATAATAATAATGAAATGCGAAAAGCAGTAAATGAAAGCGATAAATAAAGCTATGCAGAAAGAGGTAAATAAAGTAAAAACATAAACACATATAGCACATAACACCCCCATAAACAGAAATCAAATAAGCGCTAGGAGAAACCCTCAAGGATTCAGAAGCTCTGGTTACAAATTCCCCAGCAGAGTCGCCAAGTTGTCGCTCCCCGGATTTTCGTCCCGGTGCAAACGTGAACTGGTGTCGGCGATGTTGAAGGTTGAGGATGAATAGAGTCACCAGCTAGGCATTTTTATCCCGGAGGAAAGGTAATGCTGCATAAACCTAGAAAGATATGGATAAGACGGTTGCGAACCAAAGAGATTAGATAAGGGGGTTGGTTACGACCTGGGAAGGTATTAGCACCCAAATCATCTGTCGTACACGACGGGATCCATGCTTACCTGATTGTGTTAAAAGGGAGATAGTGTATGTGCTAGCTGTGTTATCAAAGAAATGGGTGTACAAGGTGATGGTGTATAAAGAATGGGAGCTCAAAAACTGGGGGCTAAGAATAGAAAGATAGAAAGAGGAGAGGGGGGAGACCTGGGGACTTTTGTTCGATAACCGTTAAGTTATGCCTACGTATCCTCTCGTGCAATGAGTAAGTCAGAACACCGTAGTTTGACTCAAAGAGACTTGTATGTTTTGGTGTGAACTACCTGCTTATCTATGCTCAAGTGTAAGACTCGTCTGGCTCGAGTGCTAACTGTCTCGCATTAGACGGAAGAAGCGAGTTCTCTTTTTCAGAGTGAGTGTGATGAGAAAAGAATCCCAGAGGAGACGATTATTGTTTGTTTTTTGTGTTTTCAGTTTTTTATTGTTTTTGGTGTTTTGCATAGGATAATGAGCTTAAGCCTTAATCGAGGGTTTGCAAACTCATTATATCATCCCTGATTAGGGATAATGAGTATACTTAAATATGAGATGGATATCCCAACTTAATTACCCTAATGATACAGTATTAAGATCATTAACCTACTTGTGACTATTAAGTGTTTTTGGATTTTTGTTTTGTGTTAAGTAATGAGTTTAATCTCTAATCAGGGATTAGTGAACTCATTACACCATTCTAATAGAAGGATGATAGATGAGGACACTTAAGATGAGAAAGATACCTCAACTTAATCCATGGCCAGAGATTAAAATCATTATATAAAAAACCTTTATTAAAGTCGATTTTGATTAGAGGTTAGATTAAGTAGTGAATTTTATGTTTGTAAGACTAAACCCGAGGGGGACTTGTCCATTAAACAATAGGGTTAGTCCCTCTGACCCAAAGGCATAGATGAAACCCTAATATAAGGCCCAAGTTACAAGCTTATGTCTTGATAATTTATAGGTGTTTTGATTAAGAGGTGAAAACAACTTAAAGGTCTAACACTAAGTATTAAAGTTATACACTTCATCCTAAGATAAGGATACAAGCATAACCCTAATACAGAGCCCCAAAACTTTAATTGTTTAGCCTTTGTTATTGAGATGAGAAGCAGAGACTCAAAGAGACTCAAAATTTAAAAGACTAAGGGGGACTATTCACAACCCTAAAGTCATCATGCTTAGATGTTCCTATGGTTTATGAGGCTTAAATAGAAGTCTTCAGATGGCCACCAAGGAAAAAGCAGATGAAAGAGAAAGAGAGAGAAAGATATGTTACTTACTTCATGAAGAAGTGAGGTAACCTAGGAATGGGAGAGAAACAAACACAAGTGAATCAAATTAACTTCAAACACAAATAAATAAGAGGGTGACAAGAGATTGGATGTGGATGCACACCCACATCCTAATTAACTTACCATTTGCACCTGAAAAGTTAATATGTACATACACTACGTCCATAATCAAAATCAGAAGCAAATCACATGATAAAAAATTGAAATTGCATCCAAAAAAACCTTAACCTACACAAGAACACTCCACAAAGACGGAGGTCAGAAGCTATACCAAAGTCAAGTTATGGTTTTTCTAATTTTGGCTAAGGTTTTTGACACTTTGCAAAGAAAAAGTCAAAACAAATTGAAAATGCAATGCAAAAATATGATTTAAATGTCCTAGATACTAGATGCAACATGTAAAAGAATGCAAAAAGAACCAAGTACAAACTCACTTAGGTTAGGCAGAAATGAATTTTTGAATTAGGGTTATGAAAAAGGGGATTTTCAAAACCCTGATTCAAGTTTAATTGTCAAAACATGATCAAACCCTAAAATAAATTTTGTGAATTGAGTTTGTAAATTGATCTTAATGTTCAAAGAGGCTCTCTGATTTTTTTGGTGATTTTTAAAGACCTAAAAGTATTTTTAATTAATTAAAATGAATTAATTAATTAAATAATACAATTAAATGATTTAAAAATAATTTTTTAATGCAACAAATAAAAATATTGTTTTTTTTGGGTTTTTAATATTAATTAGAATGAAAGTGTAAAAAATCAGAATTTTTGAAAATGTTTTGCTATTTTTAATAAATAAAGGAAAACAAAATGAAATAAATAAAATAAAAATGAAAAGTAATTGAAATGGAGGGTTCTGATTGCGTGGAGGCCAGATCAAGGGTTGAGATTGTGAGTCAGCTTGACTGAAGGTATGAGAATCCAAGGGTCCAGGTTTAAACTTATAAAACGCGCGCAATCCAAAGGCCAGTATTCAACCTGATTTAATTAATTAGGATTTAATTTAATTAAACATAATTAGGGTTAATGACTAATCTGAACCGTCCAACACTTAACCTAATAAGGATCTAAGGGCTCACGTTCAATCTGGGCATCCTAACCCTAATCACTCTCAGATAACCGGAACAGTGCTTCGGTCATCTTCTCCGGCCAGCCAAAACCCTATCTTCTTCCCTAGGCCACCCAAGCCTTCTAACCTGCCCAGAAACACTCCCCACACTTCATGGAACACAAATCAATCATCAAACAACATTTATAATACATGAATCAAGCAAATCGAAGCAAAAATCAAAGTACGGACAAACTTTCAGAACAACATGAAATGGCCATTTCTTGCTCATTTTCAATTCTAAACACATATAGATGATCAGTGCAACATGAAGATTCATTTTGTAACAAGAAAATGAAGTTTTGAGAAAAAAGTTCTTGAGCTATACTTGAGCTGGAGACCTTTGAAAGTGAGCTTTCAGAGCCTTCCTCTTGTGCAAATGGACTCCTTTGAACCCCCTGAGGCTAATGGAATGCTTGAATGGAGTTTAAATTGGCTATTTTGAGAGGTTCAGTTCTGATATTGAAGAAAATGAGGTTCTTGTGTGTTGTGTTTCAGGAAATTGTGACGGGTGGGATTTGTTCTATGGGTGATGTGTGGTTGATTGGTGTAGGAATTTTTGAAGTTTGATGGCTGGATTGGGAGAATCGAAGAGAGGAAGTTTTTGGGAATGTTTGTGCAATCTGAGTGTGTGTGTTCTGAGCTCTTGTGTGTTGTGTTTTATGATCCTTAGGCAATGCATAAACAATTGGAATGAGTCAGAAGAGTAGATATCCACTGTGGGAATGGCATGGATCAATTGGCCATAAAGTCAAAAGTTGTGTACTTGAGGTATGGGCCATGGCAGAGCTGATTTGAGGGCTTGAGCTGCCTCAGCTGGCTTCAAGGAGAACCCTAGGATCAAATGTTATAAGCTGTATGACTCGGATCAAGTGCTTGCATAGTTTTTTTTTGCAAATTTACAACTTTGTGATTTCTTGAGAAACAAGTCATGGAATCCTTTGGTTCAAGGATCAATTCTGACTTTGAGATGGTGTTTGATCATGTCATGATGTATTTGAGTGGATTAGAAGTCATGTAGATGCCTGAAATTCCCTTTTGCACATTTTCCTCTTTGACATGAACTTGAAAATTACAAGATTTTTCCCAACTTTGACTTGCCATATCTTGAGTTCTAGGATGAATCAAGAGGAGTTCGTGTACTTTTTAAAAATAGGAAGATCCAATCTACAACTTTCATGTTTGAAGAAAATTCATTTGAAACCTTTTTTATCAAGAAAGAGGAGGTTGAAAATATTTCTCAAAATGGAAAGTTTTCACTTCAAGTCATGTCCAAAAATGGAAACTTTTGCAATGGCTCAAAATTCTTCAATCTTGTGATCTTTCATACATCCCTAAGACTAAATAAAGGTCATAGGACCTCAAATTGATGATGATGACCCTTTGGGACCCTTGTTGGAGGCCTCAGATGCCCTAATCCTGACTTTTCTTGCACAACAAGTCACAGCTTGATCAGATGACTTCCTCATTGAATTTTTGCATCAAACTTCATGCACAAGCTCCCTATATCATATAAAGAACAATGGAATCAAGAATGACCAAAAAAAATTCTTGTAAGGGCCTCAAACCCAAAACCCTAATTTTAGGTCATTTGTGCAGGAACCCTGAGCCTACCTGGGTGGCTCTGCAATCTCCTGTGATCTTTTGACTTCCAAAAGCCCTTGGGGGGTATAATATGACTTTAGAACACTCAAGGACCTTCTTTTCATGCTTCATGTCCTCTGAGATACCTCATACTCTCTTCAAGATTCATTTGATCACAAACCCTAGTTGTGTAGAGATGCAATGAGATGTTATAGGTGAATATGCAATGTAAGATGTAATGATATACTATGCAATATATGTGATCATAATCCAAAGCTTGAGAAAGTGAGAGGGAAAATTTGGGGTATTTACACTAGTACTTAGAGTGCGCAACTAAAGAATGGTGTAGCACAATTTTTCTTATGAGGGTAACAACGTTGTTGGAGTTTGATTACGTTGATGTTGCGTTAACGTTTTTGTGCCCTTATATTTGTTGTTTCCTAGTTACCTATGGTAATGATTCGAGTGTGAGTAGATAATTCCTATGATGAGGGATTAGGGGAGTGTTGCCTATGGTGATGGTAACGATTGTGTCATGTTCTAGTCTGTAGTGAACCTGTGTGCTCTTAAATTGATGATTCCTTGTGTTTTGAGTTGGTCGTCAAGTGCATTGCGTGAGTATTGCATCCTGTTGTTGTTGTCGATGATAAGATGTATTGTTGTGTTGTGTTATTAGTAGTGTTGACATTCGTAGAATGGGAGTTGATTGTTTAGTTGTGAGAATGTAGTTAGATTAGTTTCCTTGGGTAAATTTTCGAGGACTAAAATATTCTAAGTGGGGGATAGTTGTAACACCCTGTTTATTTCATTAATTATTTAATTAAATATCTTCGTATTATTGGTGTTGATTGTCAAAATTATGTTGTGTGTATTTGATATGTTGGTTTTAGTCGAATTAATTTAATTATGTTGATTTAAGTTGTGTTATGGATAGTCGAAGTAATTAAGTTGATTAAGTCGCAGAAATAGTGTTGGAATGATACCATTATATTTAGTGGGCTTGTTTGTGATATAATAATGATTTGTTGTAGTTTATTGCATATTTGTTGTGCATTTGTCGTGTTTTATGTGCTCGTGATGAGGGATAGTGGCCTTAAGATTGAGTCTTGAGGGTAGTATGGGTATATGACTAATAACATAGATATTAGTGGTGTGTGGAGTAAGGTTAATTAGATTATTTTAATTAATATTTGCTCAACCATAGTATTAAGTGGATAATTAGCATAATTATAGGAGTGATGAAAATTATATTATTATTATTATTATTATTATTATTATTATTATTAGTGTTGTTATAATTAATATTAATATTATTTTAATCATTAAAAAGTCAAAGTGAATTGTTAAAGGTGAGTGGTGGAAAATAAGGAGAATAAATAGGTTATGGGTGGACTTAGTGGAAAGTAAGAGAAAGTGAATTATTAAATAAATAAAATTATAAGATTAATTGGATTAAAAGAAAGTAGGTTATCAGTAGAAAAATAAGAACGTAGAAGTTGCAAAGTTGCAAAAAGAGGAATAAGGGTTTGACAGAGAATACGTAGAGGCTTCAAGAACGAGAGTCTAATCAGAGATTAGAGCGACCTTCAATCCAAGGTAAGGGTGGGTTTCTGACTCTATAATAGGATAATTGATGAATGGCATGTGGGGTTAGTTATAGAATTAATTATGTTTGTGTGTTGATTTGTTATGGTTGATTACCTAAATTGGCTGAGTAGTCGTAAAATGATTAATCTGTGTTGATTGTGTATGATTTTATTGTGTTGTTGTTGCACTGTGATGGTATAAGAATTGATACCGAAGGTTGGAAGAATTGGTCGATGTCGCTCCCAGGATTTTCATCCTAGTACAAACGCGAAAGTGGCGTGGAAAAGGTAGAGTCTCCAGTCACACATTTTTATCCCAAATGAATGGGAAAGGTAATGCTGCACAAATCGAAGAGAGAAGGAAAGGACAAGGTCCTTCCAACCAAAGATTTGGGTTCGAGAGTCGGTTACGACCTGAGAAGGTATTAGCACCCCAGATCGTATGCCGTACCCGATGGGATCCACACTTGTTAGTCTATTTCAAAGGGTAAGAAATAAGATGTTGTTGAACAAAAGAACTGCTAACTTGAACTAAAATGAGGAAGAGAACTGGAAATAAGATAAGGGGGGAAATGTAGGTAAAATAAAGAATGTGCTCGAATGGGCCCTACCCCTCTGCCTACATACCTCATCAGGAAAATGAGGATTAGAGTCGATGTAGTTCACCTAACTAAGGCGGGAACTATTTATTTGTGTTTTTTATGGCTGAAACTGCTTATGTCTATGCTCAGGTGTTGTAGGCTCGCCTGGTACGAGTGTGTTTATCGTCTTGCAAATGAGTCAAGTCGTCGCAAGTTTCACGTTGAGAGTGAATGAGGTGAGAAGAGAATTCCCGCAGGAAATGACGATTATTGTTTATTTTCTGTCTTTTAGTGAAGTGTTTTGAGTTTATTGTTTGTGAAACATTCTCATACTAAGATTTGTTCATCGTGGTAGAAGCCTTACACCTCGCCCCGAAACAGGACGTGTATAAGTAACCCACGACAAAGTTTCCTGTCGTATGATAACATTCAACCTTTATTAGGTGTTTTATTGTTTTTCTTTGTGTGATGAGAAAAAGATACTCAAGTTGCAAAACGACAAGCTAAGGGGGACTAAGACAAAACCCTACATTGTTTATTGCATACAAAAGGAGATCCTAATGGTTTGTGTGGTTTTCTAATCCTAATGAGAAAAGGAATAGAAAGAAAGAGAATTAGAACTCAACTTACTTCCTAAAGAAGGTAAGTTGTTTCTAAAAAGGGGAAAAACCTAAACAAGAAAAGAACAAAGTGCTAAGGCATACACAACTTGAAAGCATAAAGATATGAGGAAGAATTAGTATAAACAAGGCTTACCTCAACCTCCCTACAAAACAATTTTTAGCTTTACAAAGCAATTTAAAAGCATAAAGCATGACAAAAGCTCAATTAAAGCTCACACTAGCTAAAAGAAAGCACCAAAGGTTTCCTAGGGTTAAGACCTAAAACTAAAGGATCCTATATGACAAGAGACTACTAAAGTCATTAGCTAAACCCTATTAAAGCAATCTATGGTTACAAGATCAAATCATCACAATCTATGTCCTAATGAAGTACTAAACCCTAATAGAAATTGTAACACCCCCTTTCTATACCCCAAATAATCAATGAAATCATTTAGACACACATTAAAAATTTCATCAGAGTATAATTAAAACATGGTATAAAAGAGGCATGCCACATTACAAATGAAATTAAAACATACAACACATGCTCATATAACGATTTACAACAAACGGGGTAACTTGCAACAGAAGGATTTCATCCTTACACCCGTATTCAAAAGATTGAAATAACAGCGGAAACTAAACATTTAACAACATCAAACTTATATAATTATATATATCATCAAGTTTGATTCCCCAAATATTTCATGTTTACACAAAACATTCATCACCAAAATACATATACAAAATGTATCATAAAAGGCATCAAGCCGACCCTAGCTACCCGGTGCTACATATCAGAGCTGACTGGCCAAAAGAATGAAGACACGCTTCACCAAAAAGACCTCTAACAACCTACTCTGCAATGCCTCATAGAGCATCATAAAACAACAGAAGGGTGAGAAATATTATCATAATAACAATGCATATAATTATATATCTTAATATAAAAATACACATATACATTTCTCACCACAATTCATTTCTCACCACACATATACATCACAATGTATATATATATATATATATATATATATATATATATATATATATATATATATATATATATATATATATAAGTTCATACTAGCATATTCATCATGCACAATCCACATAAACACACACACACACACACATATATATATATATATATATATATATATATATATATATATATATATATATTCATGTTTATCCACCAATATCAATCACTCCGCATAAACATACATTATTCATGTTTATTCACCAACATCATTATTAGATGATAAATGCAAATCATAGAGACCAACTCACGACTCTATGCAAATGCAATGCGATACCGACTCAATCATCTCAAGTCCACTCATGAACTATTGGAATCATATCTCGTTACCTAAAGTAACTCCCCATCGGGCATATGATGTTCACCCATTTCTCACACCCCACACGGGCACACAATGTTTATGGATTTCTCACACTCCACACGGGCACACAACCCGATAGCTCACACCCCACACGGGCACACAATCATTTGTGAATAAATCACCCATTGCTCACACCCCACACGGGCACTCAATGTTTATGGATTTCTCACATCCCACACGGGCACACGATCCAATTGCTCACACCCCACATGGGCACACAATCATGTTGTAATCATCTCTCACACCCCATATGGGCACACGATGTTACAACGGATTCACAATAGAATCCACAACACAAGAATGCATACATTATTCTTCACATGCAAAATGACACACAACATTCTTGAAAATGCATACATATTCACAATATAATCATGCATTCATCTCATACAATCACAAAAAAACCATACACATTCACATTAATTACGCCAAACGGCAACAAATTTTTCACAATCAATCATGCATTTATATTCACTCAAGCAATGCATTCATTTGCCAAACGGCCACAATCTCATAATCAATCTCACAACCCCATAATTAACTTAATTACGTTTTATCAGATAAGTCGGTTAAAAGTCGGCTAAAAACTACATATTTTAGCATCAATAATTCCTACATGTTTTTAGCTTCAAAACAATATAAAGAACACTAAAAACGGATAACCAAAACTCAAGTTATAAACCAAAGGAAACACCAAACCAAAACTCCCAGGCTCGCTGAGCGAGGAAATCTCTGGAAAATTCACTGAGCGAGGGATTGCTCGCTGAGCGAAAGCTGCGATTTCAGAACATCTCTGCTACGCAACAATCCTCACAAACACTCCCAAAACTCCAAGAAACTCCCATAAACATGATCAATAACATATATTCAACAACATACTTCGATTATAATAAGTTCTAACCGATTAATCTACCATTTTCTTAGTTTTTCATCAAAAACCCTAAAACCTAACATTCTCTAAACTCTTCCAAAACAAAAACCAATCATTCTAACACATACATAATCATACACAAAGTTAAGATAATGATATTTCACCCTTACCCGATTGTTTCGATTCCTAAGAGCAATCTTGATGATTTTCCAACTTTTCCTCTTTTCTCCTTTTTCCTCTTCTCTTCCTTTTCTTTCTCTTCTATTTCTTTCTATTATCTCTTTTCTTTCTCTTTTCACAACTTATAACTTTCTATCTATTTTCTATTCTTTCCACCAAATATCATTTTCTCACAAAAATATAATTCTACCTAATTTCTAACTTATCATTAATTAGTAAATGTCTAAAATACCCTCCAATCTAATTTTACCCGAAAATTCTCAAAAACGGTAAAATAATATAACACATCAACATATCACATAAACACACCAATTTCACAATTGAAACAATTATCATTCAGTTTAAATAAATGACTCAACAAAATGGGAAATAATCGAATCGGGGCGTTACAGAAATCAAGATGAAGTTAAATGAACAAGTTAGATGATTATACAAAGCAAACTTGAATTAGGTCAAATGTGAATGTTGAAACCAGAACCTAACACTAAATAAAAGTATCTCAATATGTGAACCAAAGTGGGAAGAAAGAGATTCAAGTGAAAGATATTCAAACCTAAGATTGAGGGATGAAAGAATAAGAATTGAACATGTGATTTCTAAAGAAGAAAAGGACTTAGAAGGAAAAAAAGTCAAACATGATCAATGAGACTTGAACTTCCCATACAAAAACCAGGGGCTTAATGAAAATTTAAGATGAAGTTTAAACTAAAAAATTAGCCACAAAAGAACTATAATGGATTACATTAGGGTTAAGGAACAAACAAGTTTGATTTTTTGAAGTCTTATGTACCAAAGTAAACCAAAATGAAGCATAAAGACTTATGAATTGAAATTAAGACATGACTATCATACTTACAAAGTTGATTTAGAAGTGTGAAGATGGAAGAAGAATGAGAATTTGGTCAATGGTGACATACATGAACACAAGTGAAGCTTATGGACCAAGTAACCCAAAAATTCAAATTGTGATGACCTATGATGGATGCAAATGATCTAAAGACATCAAAGGGAACTCTAGTAACTCAAATTGAGAACCTCAAATGAATGGCATAAATGCCTTGTTCAAAGGGAATGAAAGGGATGGAAAATTAAGGACCACAAAAGTGACTTGTAACACATGGTACCTAAAAAAATATCAAATGACCTGGAAAAATTATGAAAATTGTTATTCAAAGTCATAAACCAGGGACCAACACATTTCCAAGAGATCTCACAAAAATTTTCATTTTTACTCAATCAAATAAATGCGCCAAGTGAATTAGGGTTTTGAAGGGACAAGCTCAAAGAATAGACACACAAAGGGACTAAACATGACCTAAAAAATATGGAAAAAATATTTTTAAGGACCTAAAGGTGTCCTCTGGATAAGGCAAAAATAATGGAATCAAAACTATTTTTGGTTTGGGAAAAATAAAATGGATAATGATCATTGGCCAGAAATGAAGAAATTCTAAGAAAATAAAAAGAACATTAATTCAGGTAAAAAAATGATGAAAATGGAATTCAAAAACATGAAAAATTTGGGAATATTGTGAAAATGGTCCATGAATTATTTGAGAATTATTTATGGTGATTTGGTATTTTTATAAAATAAAAATTGAAAAGGAAAAGAAATGAAAAATAAAATGAAAAGAAAATAGGATGATGGTGCATTCAGAAACAATTTGTGTACAAAGTGGTTGGGCCTACGCAAGGAGCGGTGTCAAAATAAATGAGAAGCCCAATCCATGGTGTGTTTAGTTCACAAGACTTATAGTGGATTCAAGTCAACAAATTGACCTAATCAGGACCCTAGGATTCATCTAACGCATGCTAATAGGGTCAATGTAATTGAATCACGTGGATAACAAGTGAGGACATATGGCATGATGGTGGAAGACACGCACACAACTACTCAGGCTATACAAAATTGGCACGTGATTTGAAAATATTTCATTAATGTGTTGGCAACATGATGAACGCACGATTGAAATGATCCAAGGGTTGTGTTTTAATTTTACAAAATGAACTAGGACACTGTTCAGGTCACCAAAGCTGACCTCCGATCATCTTCTCCGGAGCTGACCTCCGGTCATCTTCTCCGGTGACCCCTGATTAGGGCACGCTTGAAACCTCCATGAAAATGACATCTAAGGCGATCTCTGTGTTCCTCTCCTTGAGTACATTAAGAATCTATGCTTAAACATCACTTATCATCCAAGAAGAAGCCAAATTAAAGCAATGAAAATCAACCTAAAAAACTAAATCTAAGCATCTACAATTCCTATCAACTAGCCAGATAAACCATGGTTTCTACCAAGCTCTAAACACTACAAATCAAGCTAAATCAACCAAAATTGTGAAAATTGAATTCAAGGAGAAACCTGAAAATGCAGAGACTCAGATGTTGAAGGAAGCCATAAATTATGTTCCTCTTACACTCTATGCTTGATCTTTATACTTGCTTGAGTGAAATAAACACTCAATGTACTTGAATCTTCACTGAATTCTTGAAGATGCAGAGATAATGCAGAAGGGAGTTCTTGGAGATTCAAGCCAATGCATCCATGATGATGATGGGGATGATGATGAATAATGGAAGAATGAAGAGTGTGGATAAAGGTTAGAGCTTCCTCGAAGCAAAATGCAGTGGAAACTCAGAGAAAATGCAGAGAGAACTTTTTGATTCTTTGGAGTGATTTTGATCAGAAATGAGAGTGTAGTGTAATTCTGTTAGGGCATTGGCTTATATAGGTGAGGTTAAGATCTTAACTCACCATGGTTAACAGTTGTAATTGTAGTTAACTGAGTCAAGTTTTTTTGAGTTAGTTATGGTGAGTGAGAAGTTTGTTGAGCTCGAGTTTGATCCAATGTGTGGAGGAGAACATGATGGTTATGATGTGGTTTATTGTGATGGAATGAAACTAATCTGATTAAGGCTGCAACATGCTTGATGTTTCTTACTTGATTGATTGTCAAGGAATGATGCATGTCAATTATGGTGTGTATGTAAGCATGTGACCATTTGCACTCTAAATGATGAAGCACTATGATCATAACATGTTGAATGTTGTATACAGACTGAACTGACTTGAATTCATCACATGATACAATACCTTAACATGAAAGAAAACCAGTTTGATATGTTGTTCTTCCATGGATGATTTCTTCAAGCTCAAGCTATCAAACCATGTGCTACTTGTTCTCAAATTGAAGGTAATGATACATACAACATGTTTGGAGTTTGACTCAGGATGAAACAATGCTTTTAAGTTGCTCAAAATGTCCATTGAACTTTCTTGATCATGACTGCATACACGGGCCAGCTAAAAAAAGGCATGCATGGCAAGATGCCCAAGGAAAATTCAGCTTCCCAACCCCTACTTTCACCCATCATATGACCAAGATACATTGATCAAATAAAAAATTGTCCAACATCAATCTTGAAGAAAACATGGAGATGAACTACTTTCATGTTGGAAGATTTTTCATTTGAGGTAATATTGATTGAGAAATTGAGCCATACTTCTTGCACACCACATGTTTGTGAAAATATTTTGCCTGGCGCGTGCAGGATGCAAGGCATGACTTGGTTTTTGCCCTAGTTTGCCCTAGTTTGCTCAAACTTTGTTTGATCATAACTTCTTCAATTTTAATGCTATGAACATGTTCCACTTATGGATTTGAAACTTAGGATTCCCTCTTTCAAACAGCCTAAGTGTAATTTTCATTTGACTTTTATTTGGGAGTAGGCCTCTTTTGAACTTGGCTGCAAAAATGGCCAAAACTTGCCATTTTTGGAAACCCAAATTTTCCAAAAATGGTAAGTCTTGATTTTCTTGATTTCTAAGGATCCCTCTATAATTTCTTGATCAAATTTTGTCCATGGACTCCTTGTAACCTCAATTTCATTAATTTGACCTCAAAAAGTCAGGAGTTGACTTTTTCCTCAGCATGGTTAATTTATGTTGTCAAATTAGTCGTAGGATAATTAATTTATGTTGTTGTTGTAGTACTGTGAGAGACTGAGACGGTATGGTGTGGTATGAGATTGGGTCGTAGGAAACTTGTAGAGAATGGAGAAGAAGAAAGGAAATTAAGTTGGGGACGACCATCTCAGTGTGTGTGACGCCCGTCTGGGCTTTGGGACGACTGTCCCATTGTGTACCAACCGTCACATGGTGTGACGGGGAGGAAAATGTGTGACGAACATCACTTTGGCCAAATTATGAGTGTTGTTTTCCTGTTGCCTCGTCTACTGACGTATACCTTGTTACTCTAAAAAGCTCTAATTATATTAAGTTAAGAATCAAATTAATTGTTATAAATAGCAGTATTAATTAATTAAATTAATAATTACACTAGTTTTATAGAATAGTATCAGTATAATAATAATTATTATATGGCTGGGATTACTTTAGTAGCATTGTAGTAATTAATTAGTAGTAACATTGATAATGAGTTAAACTGAATAATTTAGTAGCAGTAGTGGTTAACTAGTATATAGAAAGCAGAGGTTCAGTAGCTAGTCGTTGTTCAAAATTTTTTCACTGATAGTGTAGCATGAAGCATAATAAGAGTCAGTAAGAAGTAGAAATAGCAGAGTGTTAGTAGATAATTAATTAATCAATTTTAGTCGAGAAAATTGCAGGAATAGTAATGTGGTTAGTTACGGTATAATTGTCGTTGTTGTTAAGTTATAGGCCTTTGGCCAGTGTTGATTCGTTGTTGTTGTTGTTGGGTTGTAGGCCTTTAGCTAGTGTTGATTTGTTGTTTTTGTTGAGTTGTTATAATATGAAGTTTATGTTGAGTTGTTGTAGTATGAAATGGTTGTTGAGTTGTTGTAGTAGGTTATTGTTACTAAGTTGTGATAGTATGTTGTTGTGTGGTTATATAGATATTATTATTGTTATTCTGATATTTGAGTTGAGTCGTATTGCATAGCATATAAAGTTGGAGTTGTTGCTCAGTAAGTTGGCATGGATTGGCAAATTAAGTTGAAGGCTTATGCCTTGTTGTTAATGCCTCTATTAATTGGCATTTTATTAAGTTGGGAATTCTGCTCCAATGGTACCACAAACTCCAACGTAAGTACAAGAATCTTAAGCAAATCCATGTAGTTACTGTGGAAGAAAGAGATAAGTTAAAACAGAGTAATTCTTCCCTAGATGAAATTTTTTTTCCTTGAAAAATGCAAACACTATTTTGAAAAACAATAATTCATGTCTAGAAGAAGAGTTATTATCTAAGGTCTCTGATACTAGTTGCATCAACAAGTATGATAGATTCGTCCAACAATTTCTAGCTAAGAACATAGATAGAAGCAAGCTTGCTTCGATGATCTATGGTGTCAACCGAAATGGTAACAGAGGATTAGGAAGCTACAAGGTTGTTAAGAGAGATGAAACAAAACCTCTGAAGATTATACCTCTGTATGATCAGTTTGTACCTTCTGGTACAATACCTAGCAGTTATGAGTTGATTTATGTACATACACAGACACATAAATCTGAACTAAAATGTTTACACAAAGTTCAGATTCCTTTTGATTATCAATCTGCATGAAGATCCAATGTTTGCAAAAACCTTGGGAAAACTAACGATACAAGACCCAAAATATGGGTACCTAAAGACAAAATAATATATGTTATAGATGTCCTTAATAACATAGTTGACACGCCAATCATGGTACCTGGATAATGTGTGCTCACGACATATGACTGGAGAAAGGCGTATGTTCCAAAATATGGAACTTAAGCCCGAAGGCAACGTCATCTTTGAAGGGAATCATAAAGGTAAAATCATAGGTGTAGGTACAGTAGGTAACAATAAAATTCTCTCCATTTAAAATGTTTTGATAGTAGATGGTCTTGAACATAATTTGCTTTCAATAAGTCAACTTAGTGACTCATGCTATGATATTTTATTTAATAAAAAATGTTGCAAAGCTGTAAATCAGAAAGATGATTTAGTTATGTTTATAGGAAAGATGAAGAATAACATTTATAAGATCAGATTCTTTGATCTTAATAATCAAAATATAAAATGTCTTCTATCTATTTTCGAATAGCAATGGCTATGGCATTACCGACTAGGACATGTTAGTATGAGGATGATTTCTCAGCTAAACAAACTAGATCTGGTCAGAGGCTTGCCAAATCTGAAGTTTTCTTCAGATGCTCTCTATGAGGCTTGTCAAAAAGGAAAATTTTCAAAATCTGCCTTCAAGGCAAAGAATGTTGCGACAACCTCAAGACCACCAGAACTTGTTCACATTGATCTGTTTGGACCGGTGAAAACTGCGTAAATAAGTGAAAAGAAGTATGTACTAGTCATTGTGGATGATTGTAGTTGATGGACATGGGTCAAGTTCTTAAAACACAAGGATGAGTCACATTATGTGTTCTTTTTCTTTTGTTCACAAGTTCAAAATGAAAAGAATTGCAAAATTGTTAAGGTTAGAAGTGATAATGGGGGAGAGTTTGAGAATATATACTTTGAGGAATTGTTTGATTCCAAAGGCATTTCTCATGACTTCTCCTATCCCAAAACTCCACATCAAAATAGGGTTGTGGAAAGGAAGATTAGGACTTTGCAAGAAATGGCTCGAACCATGATCTTAGAAACCAACATTGCAAAGTACTTTTGGGCTCAGGTAGTAAATACAACATGTTACATTCAAAATAGAGTCTCTATTACACCTATTATGGGTGTCGTGGTCGGCTTAAAATTTAAGAGTCGCCATCACATTTTTGGATAAAAATAGTGATAAACCTAAATTTCTAGGGTAGAGACATTCGGTTCGGAAGTCGGTTAAATGAGAGGAATGTGTTAGGCACCCCTCACTTATATTGTAATAAATAGGATCCTTTCTAGATTCCTAGGATTGTTTGTTTGTTTAAAATAAATCAAAATACATAAATAAAATAAAATTTAAAAAAATTAAATCCTAATTTCACTCGCTAAGGTTTATACAAACCCTATGCCTACGTACCTTCTATTTGAAGGATCAAAGCATCATAGTTCAATTCTCTCTACCTCTAAACCCTAATCTTAATCCCTTACTACCCCTTTACTAAGTTCTTAAAACCTAATATAAAACCCCTTAAACTCATACTTTTTATTAAAAACTAATTCCTTTTTTAAACCTCATTAGTACCCCTTAAATAAAACCCCAAAACATTTTGATAATACCCCATAAATATTATAAGAACCCTAAAATAAAACCCCATGATTTAAAATCAATCCCAAAAATAAATAAATATTTGTAAATCCTCAAAATGTATTTATTAGTTTTAATCCTAAAATTTTACTAATAAAATGATATCCCAAATAGTAAAATTAATCCCAAAATATATTTTAATTCCAACTAGAATTTTTATCCGAAATATATTAAAATTCAAAAGTAGAATATTAATCCCTAAAAATATTTAAATTCAAAATTTGAATTTTTAATCCCAATAATATTTTCAAAACCCCAAATTGGTAAAAACCCTAAAAAATATATTGATTCCCTTTTTTAAAAAATTAGATATTTGAATTAAAAATAAACATCCCATAAAAAAATTCAAAATTATAAAATCCTTATTTATTAAAATAGTTTTTTCTTATTAAAATCAAATAAAACCCAATTCTTAATTAAATAACTATTTAATTAAAAATAACTCTAAATAAACCCAAAACTAAATAAAAAAATAAAAAAATTATCCCTAAAATTAATTTCCCAATTATAATTTTTAATTCTTCGTAATTCAATTCCTAATCCCTAATTAATATAATTAAATGAAGGATTGGATTTAATTAAACTAATTAATTAATTTTAACTCCAGGGGGTGCAATGCAATCTGTATTAACAATTGGGCTTGCAATTAGGGGTGTCTTTAGCAATAGGGCACAAGGCCTATTGGTTAAACCCAACTCTGAAGAGAGTGAATCCACTGTTGACTCTCTCTCTCGACCGTTTGATGAATCTAACGATGATAGATAGAACAATTTGATGACTGTCTGATCATTATACTAAGTCAAAGTCATTGGAAAAACTGATTTATTGCTAAAAAACTGATTTACAAATAGTGTTGATTTATTGCTAAAAAACTGATTTACAAATTTTTTTTTCTCGTTGAAAATATTTACAGATTTGAAATTATATTTTGTTACTACAAAGTTTATTATGAAATCCTTTGTATTTTTCTATTACAAGAAAACTTAATAACAATAGTGTAAGAAAATTAAATTGTTTTAGTTAGTTATATACATATATAAGACCACACAAATGCAAATCATTCAAACAAGATTAAATTTGACACACATAGATAAATGCAAATATCATATCGTCGAGATTCGATTTACCAACCTGACGTGTCGTGACCAATTTAAGCTGCTCCTACTCCCTTCTTTTCTTTACGTTCTCGCATTCTTTTTGCTTCCTTTGATCGTCCTCCTATTCCTCGTGTTCTTCGCTGATGATAAAGGCCTTTAGGGTTTTAGTTGTTGTTCTTCAATGTGAAGAACAACAACTTTTAGGGTAGGATTTAGTGAATAGTGGGTGAAAAAAATAGGATAAACATGGAGTCTATTTATAGGATAAAATTAGGTTAAAAGAATTGAATGAGATTGTCATATTTAGGAATGATTCAATTTAACCCGATTCTCTATATTTCTTAATGCCCAAGCTAAAGAATCTAGATGGATTCATGGCTTGGTGAATTTAAATTAAAAAAATTAAATGCTAGAAATAGCCTAATAATAATGAGAAACATATTTTGATTTTTTTTTATTTTTGTGATTTTTTGAGATTTTATTCACAAAAACATGGTTTTAATGAAAAAATCTATATTTGATCGTACATGAGATCAGGTTCTCTAATGGCTGCTGGCGTGGATTCCAAGGTCTGCTCGAATGCTAAGGAGAACGGGGGGGGGGGGGGTGTACCTGCAAGGTATTCCGATGCCTAAGTCAGAACGGGCAAGAGGAATAACAAGTGCAAGTAAGAGTGTTAAGGATGAATTTGTAGATACTTGGTGTTGCACCCCAAAATTTGCCCTCACAAAACAAGACTTTGTGTACTATGAGGTTCACAAGACATCTTATGAGGTTCACAAGATTCACAAGACATCTTATGAGGTTCACAAGATTCACAAGACATCTTATGAAGTTCACAAGGTTCACAAGACATCTTATGAGATTCACAAGGTTCACAAGACATCTTATGAGGTTCACAAGGTTCACAAGACATCTTATGAGGTTCACAAGGTTCACAAGACATTTCATGAGGTTCACAAAGTTCACAATTAGTTAGAGAATTTGACAATTCCCTCAGACAATGCATCCTCCTAAGCAGGGCATCCAAAACTAGGGTTTTGACTTTAATCAGGCTAAATGGACTTCCAAGACTTCAAGTGAGCTTCATAACATCTTATATGTGTTTAAGAATCCCCATAACAAGTTTCAAGACTTTTCTCAAAGGTTTGCTCAGTCAGATGATCAGATAGGTCAAAATCAGTCAAAGTAGTTAAAAAGTCAAACTGAGGTCAACTGTGGTCAAACCAAAGTCAAACTTCATGATTTTTTGTCAACATCAAGTATATGAAGTAAATTCATTATTTGATCAAGGGTTGATCATGATTCATCAAGGAGATTTCAGATCATCAAGAATCAGGGGTTTCTAAATTAGGGTTTCCTCAGGAAAAGTCAACTGAACTTTGACCAGCCATAACTTTCACATGCTTCATCAAAATTTTCCCATCCAAAGCTCATTTTGAACGAAATTTAATTCTCTACAACTTTGTGTCTCACAAGCCAAGCCCAAAAATGCTCCATTTGGAAGGTATGAGCTAAGACATTATAGGTCCTTTTGAAAGTCAACAAAAAGTCAACAACTTCAAAAGGGCATAAATTGATAATGGTAAAAGGTATAGACATGAAACCAATGGGGTTGGTTATAGGACTCTTCAAGCTTTCCAAAATGTCCAAGAACACCCTCATAGCATTAATTTTAAGGATTTGTGCCCTTGCAAAGTTGGGAAATTTTTGGGAGGTTTATGAAGCAAATAGGGATTTAAAACCAATTTCTTCCAAATGGGCTTGCAAATTTGTGATCCAAACTTCAACATGACATCATGCACGACCCAATCCTTATTTATTCATATTTTTATTATTTTTTATTTTATTTATTTTGATTTTATTCATTTAAAACCATTTTAAATTAAAATTAAATATATAAATTAAATATTTGAGGGAGATATTGTTTCTAGAAGGTCATAAGCATGGATTAGATCAGATTGATATGCAATTTATGGTGATTGTCTTAAGATAGAAAGGTTACATTCAAGAATATATGAAATTCAAGGCATGATCTTTTTCAATCTCTTGGATCCAAAAAGTCCAAAGAATGATCACATATTTTGACCTAATTTAAACTACTATAAGTACATAAACACATGACAATGCAATGGGGACGAATTGGTTGCCTCAAGGATAAGTTTCACAAAGTCAAAATTCTTCAAAAACTTCAATTTTCGGATTCTAACTTTTTGTGGTTTTTCAGGTGAAATAAAGACATCAATCTCTTCCTTGATCATCATTGATGCTTTCCCAATACTCATTTACATCCAAAGCATCCCAAATTGCATAAACCGAATCAAAATTGCTCTTGTTCTTATTTTTTCCGATTCTGATTGTTTGTGTAATAATAATGCATTCTAACTGTATGTTTGTGTTGAGTATGATGCTTAGATGATTTCTGGGCAAGAAGATTGAAGAACCATGACTTAAACCGCAAGTTGCCATTACTAGGGTTTCTGAACAAAATTTGGGATTCTTCGATTTAGCTAATATAAATTAATTCTAAATCTATGAATAAACTGTGTGATGTCTGGGGATCATGATAATGTGATCAATTTGATGAAACTTTACATATTTGTGATGATATGAGATTGGCAGGTTTTATTCGCAGGAAATTGCTCAAGGAAATTCGTAGGAAAATTTGCAGCAACCAAGGAAGAAGACAAAGTTCTTGGCGTGCAGTGGAGATTTGAATTTTTGTTTTAATATTTTATGAAATCGTTTGCATTTTATTTCGCAGATGGCTTGGTAGCTCAGTTGGTTGAGGCGCATGTGTGATGGATGAGGAGTCCTGGGTTCGGATCGTCCCCAGCCCCTTTTGTTTTTTTGTAATTTTCAACATATTTGCAAGATAAGGCACAAAACGAATGCAACCTGTATCACCTACACAAGCGCAGGCTTGTCCCAGTGGTTGGCGTGCTAGTCTTGGGGGAATGAAGCTTGAGACCTGGGTTCGACCCCAGGCTCCAGCAGGTAAGTTTTTACTATTTTCTTTTTAATTGTTTTCTATTTCTTTTATTTCTTTAATTTTAATTAAAATAACTTATAATAAAAAATAATATAATAGGATTATATATGTTTGAAAATTAATTTGTATGCCTATATTATTAAATATATATATATATATATAATTTGTAAATAATTGAATTTGTTTTGTGAATTAATAAATAAAACCTTATTTTTATTTTCTAAAATCATAAACCCTAAATTATTTATGTTAACCTTAATATTTTCATATAAAACCTAATATTTTTTTTAAATCCTAATATTTTTTTTAAATCCTAATATTTTCTATAAACTTTAATTATATTATAAATCTTAATTTTATTTATTTGTAGATTTTAATTATGTACATTATTTTATAATTTGTTTATAATTATTATTGAATATAGTTTTCACATGTAAATAATTTCAATTAAATAGTAAACCCTAGATTATTTTAAAAAAAAACAATTAAAAATCCTAATTTGATCTTCTAAATATAATTTATTTTTATAAAATGTTTATTTAATTATAATTAACCAATATTTTTATAATATGTATATAAATTTAAATCATAAGAATAATTTAGTACATAATACTTATTATTTATTTCCTTTATTAAATTCTCTTAAAAAATATTATTTATCTAATTTTGAACTTTAAATTTATTTATTTTCATTATGTTAATTCTTTCATCTTATTCTTATTTATTTTATTACTACTAACCTCCTTTATTTATTTATCTATTATGTGATTATTTATTTTATTATTATTATTATTACTAACCCATTTAATTATTTATTTATTTACTTATTTATTTTAATTATTTTAATTATCATAATGTAATTGTATCCAATATGTAATAGTTGTAGAATAATTTTTATTATTTATTTTTAAATGCTATGGTTAGTAAAATAGGGAGTGTAAAACATGTTTGTATTTAAAAATTGAATTTAGATAATTTAATCTCAGGATAAATATTTGAATTGGTACACTCACACACGTAAGTCGATCCTGGATCGCCATCTCACTTCTTAAGGGTTACCTCTCACGTTGCCTAAACAAAAGGTCAAGTAAAGTGTAAAGCAAAAGTCCCTAATCTTATTTCATCTGGTCCCTTAATAGATAAAAAGATCAAGTCCCTTCGTGGTTGCCTTCGTAATGATCTTGTCCCATTGGAATAAAGATGATAAGTCCCTTCAAATTGCTTATACACCTTGCAGTTGCCTAAATAATAGTTGTCCCTTCACTTGTCCCTCAAACATCCAAGGAAATAACTACCTATTCCTTAATAATAGGGATAGTCTTACCATTTAAAGGATATTTAAGAACAGAAAAGACTTAACTTAGGGTAGGTTTCTCTTATGTACTTGCTCACTTTTCAAAAACACTTCAAACACTTCACATATTCAAACAAATTTTCAAAACAAAGGCTTTATATATATATATATATCCGTACATGGATCATTATAAAGTATTTAAGAAAATTTCTATTCACACACTTCACATTTCAAAAACATTTTAAAGTGAGCTAAGTAACTAAGAGCCCATGGATAACCATGGATGTAAAGGGTGCTAACACCTTCCCTTTACATAACCTACCCCCCGAACCCAAAAATCTTTTAAAGGTCTTTCCTGTTCTTTTATGCCTTTCCTTTGGATAAAATAAAAGTCGGTGGCGACTCTTGCTATCCGCAACATTACTAAAGTCAGTTCTCCCACCGTGTTACAGAACTGGCGACTCTGCTGGGGACTTAATAAAAGAGGGGTACCCTTAGGAATTAGATCACTTTAAACTTGTTTGCTTTGTTTGCTTTACTTTACTTGTTGGGTGCTCTTATGTGTGAAATATCCTAACCCGGATCTAGTGTACCTTAGGTAAATGGCAATAGACCAAGGAAACTGTACGGCGTATACCGATATGGTTGATCTGGTGGCCATAGTTAGTGTGACTTCTTGGTTGGTGCTTATGTTCCTTAAGTCAAGTTGAGGATAATATGAGGCTGCCATATGTTGTCAATGCACTAAATAACTTTTAGAACCCTAGTTATCCCATCTTGGCCTTTAGAAAAGTAGTGAGATAACCGGCTTTGGTGAAGACTGAAGTTGGTTGATACTCGATACTACGCTCATTGAGATTCTAAACTTGGGGGGTTTTGGTTGGCAAGTAAGTTGCCTACTGAACAACCACCCTTGTGAAGGATCAATGATATTGAGATCCCTTAGAACCTGGTTACTTTTGTAGGACAGGATGAACCATCTAAACTTCAGGGGAGGTTACTTACCTTTGAACCTCATGCAAGCCTTTAAACCTAGGGCTATTGTGTGACTTGTTTGTGTGTGCCACATGTTTGTGATTGAGCATAACATCATAACATCATCATGCATCATAAGCATAGCATTTTCACTAACCATTTCAAGGACCAAAGGATTTATCTTTGTTCTTTGTTGCAGGTCATGGCTTCTGCTCGTAGAAACACTATCAGGATCACCTTTGTAGGAATACCTCATAAGCTTAAGGAATTGGTTTCTCAAATTTCTGAAAACTCTCAGTTCATCAAGAGACATGGCTACCTACTGGATCTAGTCACTTCAGGGTTCAATGAAGACATGATGAGTGTCCTGTTTCAGTTCTTTGATCCTAAACACCATTGCTTCACATTCCCCGACTATCAGCTGGTTCCTACAATGGAAGAATTCTCTAAACTTCTGGGTATACCTGTTCTTGATCAAAGACCCTTCACAGGCTTGGAAAAAGAACCTAAACCTGAGGTTATTGCTGCAGCTCTACATCTGAAGAAGTCAGACATTGTTCTAGAAATGAGAAGCAGAGTTAAGGGTATTCTTGCTAAGGTGTTGATAGAGAAGGCTCAAGTGTTCTTGAAGGCTATGAGCTATGATGCTTTTGAGGAGATCTTAGCCTTGTTGATTTATGGCTTAGTGTTATTCCCCAATCCAGATCAGTTCATAGACGTTCACGCCATCAACATATTTCTGAGTCACAATCCAGTGCCTACATTGCTTGGAGATATTTTGCACTCTCTTCATACTCGTACTACAAAGGCACGAGGAACTCTGATGTGCTGCATACCTTTTCTATCTAGGTGGTTTATTTCTCACCTTCCTCGATCAGTGATGAAGAATGAACAAGGGTTCAGGTGGTCTAAAAGAATCATGTCACTCTCTCATTCAGATATTCATCGGTGCTCTAGATCTATGGAGAAGGTCACTATCATTGACCGTTGTGGGAGTTTCCTAATGTGCCACTTCTAAGCATAAGAGGAGGCATTACTTACAACCCTTCTCTAGCTTTACGACAGTTTGGTTATGCTCAGAGTGATGGTCCTCATGACATGTTGATTCAGGGTATTGTGTTTGACTACGACAACGATCTGCAAGGTTACCGTCAAAGGTTCATACGAGCATGGGGAAAAGTGAACAAGGTTGACAGCAAGACTCTGGAGCCTAAGTACACTATTCCTATGGAAGCTTATCTCAAATGGGTACGGTCTCGTGCTCAGACTCTTATGATGCCATATCCTGCCATTCTGCCAGTTACTATGGAGCCTGTTGCTGAAGGAGATACCTCTTATACCATCCTTCACCCAGACATGCCCACTGACATGGAAGACTTACAGAGGTCCTGGATCCAGTTGAAGGAGCAAAGGGATACTTTCGAGGCTCATTACAAAGCAAGTCAAGAAAGAATCCTGGAGCTAACAAAGCAACTTCATGAGGAGCGGAATCTCAACTCATACCTCAACACAAAGAGGAAACGTCCATGGGAGACTTAAAACCCCATCTTTTGTATTTATTTCATTTTTATTGTAAGCCCGAGGGGCAAACAAATTTATTACTAATAAAAGTTTACTTTTTGGTTGTTTAAACAAATTTAAATCCTGCGGTTCTTGAAAACATTGCATACGCATTTTTTACACCATATCATTGCATCACAGGTTTCTTATGTACAAGTTTCTTATCTTCTCGCTGTTTATTTCTGCAATGGCTCTTGAACAGACAGCCAAAGATCTCCAAGCTCAGAATGCACAATTCCAAGAGTTGATTCTGAACTTGTCCAAGGGACAAGATGAGTTGAAGACACTACTGTATAAGAAGAAGAATCCTGAGGACAACAAGGATGATCAGCTGAAACAACTACAAGCTGAGATGACAGGAATGAGGACCGAGATGAATGACCAGGTGGCTCTTATTCAAAGTTTAGCTCAGGGGCAAGAAGAGCTAAGAACTTTTGTCCACAAACTTCAAAGTAGTAGAGTCAGGAATCTAATTGCCAGTCAACCTCCATTAAAACAAGATGATTTGGTTGAAAGGAAGATGAGGACAAAAAAAGGTAAGAGACAGGTTGCCATTGATTGTTCTTCAGTTGAAGAAGAAAGACCTGATAAGGTTAATCCACCTCAACACAAGGAATGTAGAAGGCAGTTTATCAAATTCAGCACTCCAATGTCACAAGTTCTGCAATGCTTGTTGGAGATGAAGCTAATTTCCTTGAAAAATCCTCCTCAAAATCCTAAAACTTCCTCTCCTCATTATAATCCCAAGGCAAGGTGTGAGTATCACTCCGACGGTCCCGGACACGACACTAATAACTGTTGGGCATTGAAGAAAAAGATTCAAGACCTGATTGACGAAGGAATCCTAGAGGTTACTCCAGAAGGTCAAGTTATATTCTACTATCGTCCATCAAACACCAAAGCTGCAAGACAAGTTGCCCAGGGTAGCAAGAAAGGAAGCCTACCTATTCATGTTGAGATATGGGGCACCTTGGGACATCCAAGTGGTAAATTTGATTTCATGGTGAAGTATACTGCTCCTCAAAGTTCACAGATTGCAATTGAGGACATTCAGCCAACTGGATGGGACAACATTTGAATTTTCATTTGTAATTTCTTTTATTTGTTTGAACACTTACTATTATGTTAAACTTTTGTTTTCATTAATGCATTGCATATGTTTGTCTTGAATTAATCCATTCGTTTCACTATATTTAAAACTATGCTTCTTATTTCTATCTTGTGATATTTAACTCCTAATAAAGCTATAAGCCTATAGAGGGAGGATGACGAAAACAATACCATAATATTAGGAAGTATGCTTTTGAACAGACTATGCTGACGATGTACATGCATTGTTTCAATTCCTAAACAGTGAAGATATAAGGAAGTTAATCCCTAGTCAACCCTTTTGAGCCTATGAAGTATGATTTTTTATTCTCGCACAAATTAAAACCCTTATTCATAACCTGGGGCAGGGTAGTTACTCAGTTAACTCAAATATGCCAATTATCTGTGTTGTACACAACTAATGATGGTTCTCTGTAATCATTAAACTTGACCGTCAATATCTAGCAAAAGAAAAACCCACTAAGTCAAAACCTATGAAGGAGACTTAATAAAAAAAATTGAGAAATCCCGCTGACTGTAATCTTGAAACAAACAGTTCAGGCAAAAGGAAGGGATAATAAAGCAAAAGAAAAAAAAAAGAGGTCACTATGAATCCTCAACAAAGAAAGATGACTGAATGTTCAAATAAATTTTGGTTTCTGAACCATCACAAATGTCAGTGTTACAATTCCAAACTCCTTTAAGCCTCAATGCATAAGTTAACTGAGCATAGGACTGAAGATCATCATGAAGATTGGGTTGGGTACAAATAAAATTTGAGCCTTTATCTTTTGTTTCTTAAAACCGTGAACCAGGCCACGTTACAACCCTTTAAAAGTCCTAACTGAAGCATGGTTAGTTCGAAAGCGTACTGCCACAAAAAGGTATCCTGACTCCTTTAGAGCTTATTATAAAACTTGAGTTAATATCACAGTTTTCATAAAAATTGTTTTTCTAAAAAAAAAATAACTTTTTTTCAAAATTTCAAGACAGACATAAGCATTGCATTTTTGAATATATTTGTTTGCATATACTTGAGTGTTTGATAAACAGAGAAACTTACATGATGAATGTTCAATAAACCAAAGTCCTTCCGATAAACAAAGTTGCTTCCTGGATCAAAGTCCATGTATACAGAGGGGCATAGTCATTATCTCCCAATCAAGGGGGCAGGCCATGATACTGCCTAACTCATTTTGGGCAATCAGGACAAGATTCAACTATGTTTAAGCAGCCAGAGGCAGATCTCCTCATCTATCTGAAGTGCCAAGGGTAACATTACAGAGTTCATAATGCCAGGGGCATAGTCATTGTTTCCTAATCAAGGGGGCATACCAAGTTACTGTTCAAATCATTCGGGGCAATCAGTTCCAGATTCAACAGTGCTTAATAGCCAGGGGCAGCTCTTCTCATATATTTGAATTACCAAAGGTAACACTACAAAGTTCATGATGTCAAGGGAATATTATTGTGGGGCATTCTGCTTATTTCTCCTGAGGTAACTACATTCAGATACTTCCTTTATGGGACAATTCATCTTCAATCAAGGGGCAATGCTCTCTTTTCAAATCTAATATCCGGAGCGTATATGGTCCATCACAATTTGAAGACACGTTCCTTTCATGGTATTACCTTGACGTTGGATTCTCAGCAGAAGCCATGGTGGAAATTAATTGTCTACGCCAGTAGTATCAGATGGTGTCAGTATCATGTCTTCAGATCCAACCATGAGGATTTCTAGGAAGGTATTCAGGGAAGTTAAGAATTTCAGGAGCTCTAGATCCAATTGATTATGCACTCTCGAAGTTGAAACGATTCTGCTTTCAAGTTCAGCTTTACTTTTCCCTCTGAGTCCAGATTTACTTTTACCTTAGCGAAAACGTCCATTGGTTATGTTTGAATATATGTATGCTTTTGAATATGATTGATGTTTACCAGAAATGCACAAATGCTTAATATGATTGATGTTTACCAAAAATGCATGAAAACGCAGTAATAGTATTTACTAAGGACGAACGAGGGAAGAAATTCAACGAAGCTTCGTCGGTTCATTCCCACAAGACATTTACAAAACCCCCAGTAGGGCAAATCCATCTTCATAAATACTTCGAGTCACATCTCCCCTGGAATTTATATCCATCACTTTTATCCTCAGAAGGATAATCGGGAATTTATTCTTTCAATAGGAGTACGACGAACGAAGACGGGAGGTTATGGATACCTTACTATCGAACGAAGACGGAAAGTTATGCATACCTTACTATCAAACGAAGACGGGAGGTTTATGAATATTATATCATCAAACAAGACGGGAACGAGTTCCTCACATTCTTCAGCAACGAATCGGGATTTATTTTCCCTGGCCAGCAGTTGTTATATGAAGATACCCAGACGCTCCAGGCTGCATTCATACATACATCATTTACATCATACCATAACATACATATCCATAAATACATAATACATTACTTCAGCGCATCATACAATACATGCATACATAATATAAACTAATACTATCTTGCAGAATGTTATATACATTATGATATTTGCATCAAACTAATCTTGTTTTTCAGATTAATTCTCCAGCAGACAAATTTCATCAACAACTTGTTACCTTGGGCCGTTGTTTATATTCCCATAGGTTATCTCATTATCTTGGGACGTCGTTTATCTTCCCGAAGGCTATCTTGAGACGTCGTTTATCTTCTCAAAAGCCATATCATGACTTTGGGCCGTTGTTTATCTTTCCAAAAGTTATACTTATACCTCAGGACGTTGTTTATCCTCCTGAAAGCTATCATTACTTTGGGCCGTTGTTTATCTTCCCAAAAGTTATACTTATACCTCGGGACGTTGTTTATCCTCCTGAAAGCTATCATTACTTTGGGCCGTTGTTTATCTTCCCAAAAGTTATACTTATACCTCGGGACGTTCTTTATCCTCCTGAAAGCTATCATGACTTTGGGCCGTTGTTTATCTTCCCAAAAGTTATACTTATACCTCGGGACATTGTTTATCCTCCTGAAAGCTATCATGACTTTGGGCCGTTGTTTATCTTCCCAAAAGTTATACTTATACCTCGGGACGTTGTTTATCCTTCTGAAAGCTATCATTACTTTGGGCCGTTGTTTATCTTCCCAAAAGTTATACTTATACCTCGGGACGTTGTTTATCCTCCTGAAAGCTATCATTACTTTGGGCCGTTGTTTATATTCCCAAAAGTTATACTTATACCTCGGGACGTTGTTTATCCTCATGAAAGCTATCATTACTTTGGGCCGTTGTTTATCTTCCCAAAAGTTATACCTCGGGACGTTGTTTATCCTCCTGAAAGCTATCATTACCTTGGGCCGTTGTTTATCTTCCCAAAAAGCTATATCTTCATACTTTGGACTACTTGATTCTCCAAGAAGTATATTTGAAGAACTTTTCTCCATATGGCATCTTTAAGCCCATCTCCTTTTCTCCAAGTGACATCTTCAAGCCCACTCAAGCATATACAGTTAATCATCAGTATTACTTTACGCACCGGTGAGTGCAAAAATTTTTGGGCTTTTGTGTTCAATCCCCTTCAACCTTCCAGGTCACGACTGGCACATATACCAATCTAACCCCTCAGGTTTCAGAAAATTGAACAGGGGCAGCTGTTGCACCCCAAAATTTGCCCTCACAAAACAAGACTTTGTGTACTATGAGGTTCACAAGGTTCACAAGACATCTTATGAGGTTCACAAGATTCACAAGACATCTTATGAGGTTCATAAGATTCACAAGACATCTTATGAGGTTCACAAGGTTCACAAAACATCTTATGAGATTCACAAGGTTCACAAGACATATTATGAGGTTCACAAGGTTCACAAGATATCTTATGAGGTTCACAAGGTTCACAAGACATTTCATGAGGTTCACAAAGTTCACAATTAGTCAGAGAATTTGACAATTCCCTCAGACAATGCATCCTCCTAAGCAAGGCATCCAAAACTAGGGGTTTGACTTTAATCAGGCTAAATGGACTTCCAAGACTTCAAGTGAGCTTCATAGCATCTTATATGTGTTTAATAATCCCCATGACAAGTTTCAAGACTTTTCTCAAAGGTTTGCTCAGTCAGATGATCAGATAGGTCAAAATCAGTCAAAGTAGTTAAAAAGTCAAACTGAGGTCAACTGTGGTCAAACCAAAGTCAAACTTCATGATTTTTTGTCAACATCAAGTATATGAAGTAAAATTAATCATTTTATCAAGGGTTGATCATGATTCATCAAGGAGATTTCAGATCATCAAGAATCAAGGGTTTCTAAATTAGGGTTTCCTCAGGAAAAGTCAACTGAAGTTTGACCAGCCATAACTTTCACATGCCTCATCAAATTTTTCCCATCCAAAGCTCATTTTGAACTAAATTTAATTCTCTACAACTTTGTGTCTCACAAGCAAAGCCCAAAAATGCTCCATTTGGAAGGTATGAGCTAAGACATTATAGGTCCTTTTGAAAGTCAACAAAAAGTCAACAACTTCAAAAGGGCATAAATTGATAATGGTAAAAGGTATGGACATGAAACCAATGGGGTTGGTTAGAGGACTCTTCAAGCTTTTCAAAATGTCCAAGAACACCCTCATAGCATTAATTTTGAAGGATTTGTGCCCTTGCAAATTTGCGAAATTTTTGGGAGGTTTATGAAGCAAATAGGGCTTTAAAACCAATTTCTTCCAACTGGGCTTGCAAATTTGTGATCCAAACTTCAACATGACATCATGCACGACCCAATACTCATTTATTCATATTTTTATTATTTTTTATTTTATTTATTTTGATTTTATTCATTTAAAACCATTTTAAATTAAAATAAAATATATAAATTAAATATTTGAGGGATATATTGTTTCTAGAAGGTCATAAACATGGATTAGATCAGATTGATATGCAATTTATGGTGATTGTCTTAAGATAGAAAGGTTACATTCAAGAATATATGAAATTCAAGGCATGATCTTTTTTAATCTCTTGGATCCAAAAAGTCCAAAGAATGATCACATATTTTGACCTAATTTCATCTACTATAAGTACATAAACACATGACATTGCAATGGGGACGAATTGGCTGCCTCAAGGATAAGTTTCACAAAGTCAAAATTCTTCAAAAACTTCAATTTTCGGATTCTAACTTTTTGTGGTTTTTCAGGTGAAATAAAGACATCAATCTCTTCCTTGATCATCATTGATGCTTTCCCAATACTCATTTACACCCAAAGCATCCCAAATTGCATAAACCGAATCAAAATTGCTCTTGTTCTTATTTTTTCCGATTCTGATTGTTTGTGTAATAATAATGCATTCTAACTGTATGTTTGTGTTGAGTATGATGCTTAGATGATTTCTGGGCAAGAAGATTGAAGAACCATGACTTAAACCGCAAGTTGCCATTGCTAGGGTTTCTGAACAAAATTTGGGATTCTTCGATTTAGCTAATATAAATTAATTCTAAATCTATGAATAAACTGTGTGATGTCTGGGGATCATGATAATGTGATCAATTTGATGAAACTTTACATATTTGTGATGATATGAGATTGGCAGGTTTTATTCGCAGGAAATTGCCCAAGAAAATTCGTAGGAAAATTTGCAGCAACCAAGGAAGAAGACGAAGTTCTTGGCGCGCAGTGGAGATTTGAATTTTTGTTTTAATATTTTATGAAATCGTTTGCATTTTATTTCGCAGATGGCTTGGTAGCTCAGTTGGTTGAGGCGCATGTGTGATGGATGAGGAGTCCTGGGTTCGAATCGTCCCCAGCCCCTTTTGTTTTTTTGTAATTTTCAACATATTTGCAAGATAAGGCACAAAACGAATGCAACCTGTATCACCTACACAAGCGCAGGCTTGTCCCAGTGGTTGGCGTGCTAGTCTTGGGGGAATGAAGCTTGAGACTTGGGTTCGACCCCAGGCTCCAGCAGGTAAGTTTTTACTATTTTCTTTTTAATTGTTTTCTATTTCTTTTATTTCTTTAATTTTAATTAAAATAACTTATAATAAAAAATAATATAATAGGATTATATATGTTTGAAAATAAATTTGTATGCCTATATTATTAAATATATATATATATATATATATATATATATATATATATATATATATATATATATATATAATTTGTAAATAATTGAATTTGTTTTGTGAATTAATAAATAAAACCTTATTTTTATTTTCTAAAATCATAAACCCTAAATTATTTATGTTAACCTTAATATTTTCATATAAAACCTAATATTTTTTTTAAATCCTAATATTTTCTATAAACTTTAATTATATTATAAATCTTAATTTTATTTATTTGTAGATTTTAATTATGTACATTATTTTATAATTTGTATATAATTATTATTGAATATAGTTTTCACATGTAAATAATTTCAATTAAATAGTAAACCCTAGATTCTTTTAAAAAAAACAATTAAAAATCCTAATTTGATCTTCTAAATATAATTTATTTTTATAAAATGTTTATTTAATTATAATTAACCAATATTTTTATAATATGTATATAAATTTAAATCATTAGAATAATTTAGTACATAATACTTATTATTTATTTCTTTTATTAAATTCTCTTAAAAAATATTATTTATCTAATTTTGAACTTTAAATTTATTTATTTTTATTATGTTAATTCTTTCATCTTATTCTTATTTATTTTATTACTACTAACCTCCTTTATTTATTTATCTATTATGTGATTATTTATTTTATTATTATTATTATTACTAACCCATTTAATTATTTATTTATTTACTTATTTATTTTAATTATTTTAATTATCATAATGTAATTGTATCCAATATGTAATAGTTGTAGAATAAGTTTTATTATTTATTTTTAAATGCTATGGTTAGTAAAATAGGGAGTGTAAAACATGGTTGTATTTAAAAATTGAATTTAGATCATTTAATCTCAGGATAAATATTTGAATTGGTACACTCACACACGTAATTCGATCTTGGATCGCCATCTCACTTATTAAGGGTTACCTCTCACGTTGCCTAAACAAAAGGTCAAGTAAAGTGTAAAGCAAAAGTCCCTAATCTTATATCATCTAGTCCCTTAATAGATAAAAAGATCAAGTCCCTTCGTGGTTGCCTTCGTAATGATCTTGTCCCTTTCGAATAAAGATGATAAGTCCCTTCAAATTTGCTTATACACCTTGCAGTTGCCTAAATAATAGTTGTCCCTTCACTTGTCCCTAAAACATCCAAGGTAATGACTACCTATTCCTTAATAATAGGGATAGTCTTACCATTTAAAGGATATTTAAGAACAGAAAATACTTAACTTAGGGTAGGTTTCTCTTATGTACTTGCTCACTTTTCAAAAACACTTCAAACACTTCACATATTCAAAAAAAATTTCAAAACAAAGGCTTTATATATATCCGTACATGGATCATTATAAAGTATTTAAGAAAATTTCTATTCACACACTTCATATTTCAAAAATATTTTAAAGTGAGATAAGTAACTAAGAGCCTATGGATAACCATGGATGTAAAGGGTGCTAACACCTTCCCTTTACATAACCTACCCCCCGAACCCAAAAATCTTTTAAAGGTCTTTCATGTTCTTTTATGCCTTTCCTTTGGATAAAATAAAAGTCGGTGGCGACTCTTGCTATCTGCAACATTACTAAAGTCAGTTCTCCCACCGTGTTACACTTGGCCCCCTACAAATGAGAGGGTTTATATAGAGAGCCCCTAGAACGTGGACAACGGTTTCTATTTTTGGGTCTGGATCACGGATCCCCCAAAAATAGGTAAATACCAAGAACTAGTCGTCGAACGAGCATCACGGTCGGGGAATACTGTGTCGGGCATGAGATCCACTGACCAAGATCTGGCCCGACCGATCCTGGGCGGTCTCTACGATTGTCGAGTAGAGACCAAAAACGAGGAGGGAGGGACATCCACTATGGTAATGGGTCCCCTGGACTTTGGGTCATTGGTCCGTTTCATGGGCCATACATAGTCGTTGGTCCAGTCCAGAACATGAGCCCTTCATGTCGTTGCTTCTGGTCGCAGAAGTGATGACTTAAGGGTGCTCGACCATACGCGAGGTGGTTCTGAAGTAACGATTCCTAGTCGATCTTGGCCCATGGTCGTCGATCTTTCATGAGAATAGTCGTAATCCATGGTCGTTTTTACCGAGGACCCCAAACGTTTGGAATAGCCACTAAGACACGTCGGCGTATTGGGAAGTGTGCGCATTTAATGCGTAATAATGACTACTCTACGGCTGTCCCTAGGTAATGAGTGATGTTTCTAGGTCTGCAGGCCCCACGTGCTCGTGTACGTGCTGGAAAAGCTTATAAATAAAGCGCTGGTCTTCATTTCCACACTTTTCACTTCCGCTTCTACTGCTCAAATTTGTCAAGTGCTCGTTCGCCTCTGTCAAACACCGTCAACCACCGTGTATACCAAGGAGACTCTTTCGAGCAAATCAAAACTTCCTATAACTTGTAAGTTTTCATGATTTTTACCTGATTTAACTTCCGAATCTTCTGAATAAGCTTGTTTCATGCGGTTAGGATAATGTTTTGGGTCAATAGGACCGTGTAACACGGTAGGAGAACTGACTTTTAGTTTTTTGTCGCAAAATATGTTGCGGTAGGCAAGAGTCGCCACCGACTTTTATTTTATCCAACTTAGGAAAGGCATAAAAGAACATGAAAGACATTTAAAAGATTTTGAATTTGGGGGGTAAGTAATACAAAGGGAAGGTGTTAACACCCTTTGTATCCATGGTTATCCACGGGCTCTTAATTTCTTAGCTATCTTTTTACTTGCTTTGTTTGAAAAGTGTAGTGGGTGATTAAAATATTTTCGTAAAGATTTAACTTTGTAATGATTCTCGTATGAATGTATACAAAGTGTTCACTTGTTTGAAAGTATTTTGAAAAAGAGGGTATGGTGTAAAAAGTATTTGTTTTGAAAGTTATGAGCAAGCATTAAGAGTTACTTCCCCTAAGTTGTAAGGTCTTTCTTGTTATTTCATTTCCTTAGGGATAAAACTGTCCTTACTATTAGTTAGTAAGTAATCTTATCCTTGGATTTGGAAGGGACATGCGTAGGGTCATTGTTATGGTCATAGATGGTAACATGTAAGGATAACTTAACAAATCGAATGGACTATCACCATTTTTATAGGGACAATATCATTTATTCGAAGGAAACTCGAAGGGTCATTGAGGGACTGTTGCTCTCGGGATTTTATTCCTAGTATAAACGTGAAAGTGACACGGAAAAGGTTGAGTCGCCAGCCATGTATTTTTTATCCCAAATGAATGGGAAAGTTAATGATGCACAAACCGAAGGAAAAATGAAAGGACAAGGTCCTGCAAACCAAAGATCTGGGTTTGGGAGTCGGTTACGACCTGGGAAGGTATTAGCACCCCAGACCGTCCGTCGTACCCGACGGGATCCACGTTTGTTACTCTGTTTCAAAGGGTGAGAAATAAGATGCTGCTGAACAAAAGAACTGCTAACTGGAATTGGAAATGAGGAAGGGAACTGGAAAAAGGATAAAAAAATAAACGGGAACGTGTAGGGAAAATAAAAGAGTGTGATCGAACGGGTCCTACCCCGCTACCTACATGAGGATCAGAGTCGACGTAGTTCGCCTAACTAAGGCAAAAACTATTTGTTTGTGTTTTTTATGCGTTGGAACTGCTTATGTCTATGCTCAGGTGTTTCAGGCTCACCTTGAACGAGTGCGCTTACCCTCTTGCAAATGAGACAAGTCATCACAAGTTCGCGTTGAAAATGAGTGAGGTGAGAAAAGAAATCCCGCTGGAAAGGATGATTACTGTTTGTTGTTTTGTCTTTTAGAGAAGTGTTTTTTTGTTTATTGTTTGTGAAACCTTCTCATACTAAGACTTGTTCATCGTGGTAGATGCCTTACACCTTGCCCCGAGACAGGACTTGTATAAGTAACCCACGACAAAGTCTCATATCGTATGAGAACATTTAACCATTATTAAGTGTTTTATTGTTTTTCTTTATGAGGCGAGAAAGAAGGACTCAAGTTGCAAAAAGACAAAACTAGGGGGACTGTGACACAACCCTAAATTGTTTATTCAATGGAGGTCCTAATGGTTAGTGTGGCTTTCTATCCTAATGAGAAGGAAAAGAAAAAAGAGAAATAGAATACAACTTACTTCTTAGTGAAGTTAAGTTGATTCTAACAAAGGGGATTAGCATGAAGTTGTGAACTTATGCACAAAAGCTAAATCAAACACACCATGAAAGCATGAGAAAATGTAAAAGAGATTAAGGTTTAAGGACTTACCTCCACCTCCCTACAAAACAAGGTTTAACATGGTAAACATGATAAAGAATGCGGTAAACACTTACCAAATAATTCCTAGAGGATCTAGGACCTAAACTAGACTCAATCCTAAGTTTAGAGGACCTAAAAATAATGCAAAGCAAAATTCAGCAACCTATCACAGCTCCTAAATGCACAAACAACAATGAAATGCAATGCACAATGCACACAGCTTTTTACAACTCACAATCAACATACATTTTACAGTTACTGTATCAAAACACAGCTATGAAATGCAAAGGCAAATTTGCTTATTTTCATTTTTTAATACACAAAAACAATGGAAAATGCACAATTAACATGCAACATGATTAAATGGAATCAATATACATGACTAAATGAACATGATTATTTTTAATGAGTGGTTAATCAAGAATTTACCAAATGACAAATATGCAACAAGTATGCATTCAAGTATGGCACATAAACATGACTATGAATTATGAACACTCCTCAACATAGATCAACAAAGATGACATATAACTTGATGCAAAAATCAGGATTGGATTGATATGCAAGTGTGATCCGATATGCAAGCAAAAATGAAAGAACATGCTTATATGAAGTGTTTTCAAGAATGCTACACAAATGCAATTATGCGTATAAGCTACCAAAATGTGTATGGATCATGCAAGGGATGCAAAAACAGAATGAAGCATTCATTTACATGTTAAATGATGCATTGAACATGGAAATAACTACATGGAGTTTAAGACACAGTGCAATGCAAACATGCAATGAACAAAAGAAATTTTCAAATTCTGAATAGCATTAACCGGTTAACGCTATAGATTAACCGGTTAACGCCCTAAAATTTTCAAATCAGGAGCGTTTTTCAACGAGATAACCGGTTAACCAAATGCGTTAACCGGTTAACACTGAACATAATGGTGAAAAAACTGAGGAAATAAGCACTTATGGTCATGAACCTACTTCTAAGAACCCCTAACACATACATGAACATGTTAACTCGAATTTTCCACTTAAAGGAGGTTTTCTAACACCTATTATGACCTAGATTAAGCTACAAATCTAGCTTCTAACAACCAAAATACGCAAATCGCGATCAAAATGTAATTGAACAGTAAAACACAAACACAATCAATGAACATGCAGAGAATGTCATTACGGCGAGATGAAGAGAATAAGTTAAAGCGAAAAGCGGTTTTAGATCACCAACCTACGAAGCAGAGGATTGCTTCGGTTAGTGTTACAGTGTGAATCCGAATGCAAATGAAGAAAACCGAAGATCCGCGAACGCGTAAAATAAATGCGATTTGATCTTGATGAACACTTGCGCAACCACTTCCAATAAGCTCAAAACTAATACAAAAACATAATTTCTTCTTCAAATAAGCTCCACAATTGATGATTGATGAAATTTTAGCTTCAAGTTCTTCAAATTCCAATGAAGAATTTGAAGAACTTCTATGAAGAAGCTTATGGTGAAAGGTGAAAAAAATGGGGGAATTGAGAGAGAAATGAGAGATTGAGATTGAAAATGATGAGAATGAAGTTTTTCTTGGGGGACCTTTTGCTTTAGAGTGAATTGAGATTATATAGTGCGTAGGCATGGAGCTAGGCTAGGTTGGGAGCTTGCTTGGGCATTAGGTTAGGTTTGGAGTTAGGTTTGGAGTTAGGTTAGAAGGTAGTTGGAGTTAGTTGGAGTTCTAGAATATTCCTTGGAATATTCCCTAGAATATGCTAGAAGAGCCTGGTAGATGGTAGAAAACTCCAATGTGAAGTGGAGTGTAGTGAAGTGTGAAAACAAAGTGAAAAATGTGAAGGAAAAGGAAATGGAGGGAAATGGAAGAAACTGATTTTTGAAGCATTTTCCCAAAATTCGCGCCCGTTAACCGGTTAACCAAATGCGTTAACCGGTTAATGAAAGTAAAAATTAGTTTTCTTCCTTTCTTTGGTGGGTTAATATGCAATGCCTTGGGTTATTTTTGTGCATCATTTTTCTTCTCTTGAGCCCCAGTGCTTGACAAGCCTTGCCCAATCACATGCCTTATGCACATGCAAATGATCATGATTTAATTATTTATTTATTATTTTTTGAATGCAATGCGATGTTTGGACGATCATGCAAAATGACGAAGCATAAACCACTTGAGGTTGTCAATAAATTAAGAGGGTAAATTTTAGGGATTACAGAGACTATGATCTTTTTTGTAGGGTCATTGAGGGACTAGATCACTTATTCGTAGGAGACTTGAAAGTTCATCGAGGGACTGTGATCTTTTATTCGAAAGGTAACTGTGATGATTTATTTCTTTAGGCAACAAGTTAAGGTATCCCTATGTTCGAAGATCTGAGAACGCGCAAAATAAATGCGATTCGATCTTGATGAACACTTGCGCAACCACTTCCAATAAGCTCAAAACCAATCCAAAACCAGAGTTGCTTCTTAAAATAAGCTCCACAATTGATGATTGATGAAGGTTTAGCTTCAATTTCTTCAAATTCCAATGAAGATTTTGAAGAACTTCTATGAAGAATCTATTGGTGAAAGGTGAAAAAAATGGGGGAATTGAGAGAGAAATGAGAGATTGAAGATGAAAATGACGAGAATGAAGTTTTTTTGGGACCTTTTGCTTTGGAGTGAATTGAGATTATACAGTGCGTAGGCATGGAGCTAGGCTAGGTTGGGAGCTTGCTTGGGCATTAGATTAGGTTCAGAGTTAGGTTAGAAGGTAGTTGGAGTTAGTTGGAGTTCTCGAATAATCCTTGGAATATTCCTTGGAATATGCTAGAAGAGTCTAGAAGATGGTAGAAAACTCCAATGTGAAGTTGAGTGTAGTGAAGTGTGAAAACAAAGTGAAAAATGTGAAGGAAAAGGAAATGGAGGGAAATGGAAGAAACTGATTTTTGAAGCATTTTCCCAAATTCGCGCCCGTTAACTTGTTAACCAAATACGTTAACCAGTTAACAAAAGTAAAAATTGTTTTCTTCCTTTCTTTGGTGGGTTAATATGGAAATGCCTTGGGTTACTTTTGTGCATCATTTTTCTTCTCTTGAGCCCCAATGCTTGACAAGCTTTGCCTAATCACATGCCTTATGCACATGCAAATGATCATTATTTATTTATTTATTTATTTATTATCTTTTGAATGCAATGCGATGCTTGGACGATCATGAAAAATGACGAAGCATAAACCACTTGAGGTTTTCAATAAATTAAGAGGGCAAATTTTAGGGTATTACAGCTGCCCTATTCAATCATCTGTAGACCTGAATGGATGATAGCAACGACTTTCAGACCTTCAAGGTATGGAGTGATTGAATACCCGAATAAAAAGGAAAATTTGTACTCAGTGGGTAGTGCAAGGTATTTAGGTGAGTGCTATTCTTGTATGACAAGACACACCGTGAGTGGGTCAGAAAAGAGATCATCATAACTTGGTTGACGACTCAAAGATGCGAAACTGAATGTGGAAGATTCGACAAGTATTTATCCCGCGTGGAAGATGAAGACCTGAAAAAGAGATTATCATAACGCGAATGATAACTCAAACAAACGAGACCGAACGTGGCAGAATCGACATGAATTTATCCTGCATGGGAGATAAAATACGTGAAAAGAGACTGTCATAACGTGGATGATAAATCAAACGAGATCGAACGCGGTGGAATCGACACGAATTTATCCCACATGGGAGATAAAAACCTGATAAGAGACTAACATAACATGGATGATAACTCGAACAAACGAGGCCGAACGTGGCAGAATCGACACGAATTTATCCTGCGTGGGAGATAAAAACCTGAAAAAGAGACTATCATTATGTGGATGATAAATCAAACGAGATTGAACGTGGCGGAATCGACCTGAATTTATCCCGTGTGGGAGATAAAATACGTGAAAAAGAGATTATCATAACGTGGGTGATAACTCGAACAAACGTGACCGAACATGGCATAATTGACACGAATTTATCCCGCGTGGGAGATAAAAACCTGAAAAAGAGGCTATCATAACATGGATGATGACTCAGTTTGGGATAACAAGCAGTGACTTGTAAAAACAATAGGGAGAAATAATGAACGTGGCACTCTCTGTGGGGATATTTCAATCTGATTGAAGAAAATATGTTTCGGGCTTTCTGTGCAAGGTACCAAAACTGGCTTATGCTTTGAATGCATATGTTTGAATTTTTCAATGTCATAATGCTCCATAACGAAGGAAATGCTACGCGTTTAGACGATGAAAATGTAATGATGATTACTAAATGCAAACGCAAAGGGATCTCCTGATGAGGAGACAACAGGTATCCTGACGACTTCGCTAGGGAAGAATAACTATTGTGTTGATTGCGATGAATCCCAGTGGGGAGAAGAATCAACTCTGCGGGGAGATAGTGTTAATAATACACTAGCTCTAAATTATCTTCATTGCCAAAAATAAATTGGACTTTGAGATTGGAGAGCCAAGACCCCGTTGAGAATGAACTTGACCTGTTGAGAGGTACGCTACCCGTTGAACCCTGTTGGGGAAATGATATCCTTCTGACTCGGTTGGGGAATCACATGTGTTGATATTCTGCTGAGAAAGGAATCTGCTGGGGAGACCCTTCAGATACATAACCTTCTGCTTGAGGAAGAGATGCCAATAATGATTGGACTTTATTTGGTAATACCGCTGGGGGAAACAACGAATATTGTCGGGCATGAAGGAGAACTCTCGGGCTCTTCTGTATCTTCATCTCTGCTAGGAAATAAGAAGCCTCTTTGTACTGCTGAGGGCAAGGAGACTCTGATGGGGAATGTTTCTCTGATGAAGGAGAAATCTGCATGGGGATGGATCATCCATCTTCTACTACCTTGCTGGAGAAGGTTCATATTTTGACTCTACGGGGGATAACCCCACTGGGGTATTTCCTACTGGAGATAACAGTTTTGATCATCTCTCGCTGGGGGTGAGAGTGCCTCATGTAGGGGATGAGATTGGGCGTCTCATGCTAGGGATGGGAGCTATAATGATACCCTTCCGCTTGGGAAGTAACCTTCTCTCTACTGCTTGGTTGGGGAGAACTTCTATTTCCAAACCTGCTGGGGGCAAGAAAACCCCGATGGGGGATACTCCTCTGTTGAAGGAGAAACATCTCTGCTTCGGGAGATCATCAAAGGAAATGTTCCTGAGGAATCTGCTGACTGAGACTTCCTGAAACTCTATGCTGGTGATGTCCTTGCTTGCAACACCTGTACCTGCATGAACACAATTGATAGTGCCTGCAAAAATGGAGAGTTAATTTGGCTCGCGTGCCCCAGGTTTATGGTCTGAATCACCATCCCCGTCACTCAACACATTAGATATGTGCCAAATGTTTTTTAAACTCCTGCATGAGTCATAAGGCATTCATGTATGCATAATGCAATATTTATCACAATTTGTTGGACGTTTTGCAATCAATTAGTGGTAGATGAAAAACAAAAACTTGTGGAAAAAAATTGGACTGTGATTGCATTTTTATTGATGGAAGAAAATCCATGAATAGGCATTACATCGGGAAGCAATCCATGGAAAGAGGAAATTGCACAATAGGAAAAATAAACTATCCTAATGACAATGTTAAAATCAGGTCTCATCAAGCTCCAACCCGGCTATGACTTGTATATCTTTAAGACTCTCCACTTGCTTTGCTTTGAGGAAGATGATTGAATTGATCTTCAACCCTTGGATCACCTTTGATTTCAAATGACGAATCATAGATCTCGCAGATCATAGTCGTTCATTTTAGTCCCTCTTTTGCGTGGACGCCCTTTCAGATTTTCAATCCACCGGGATACCCTTTTTTGCCTGAGTTGTCCAACGCGGCTTTTCAACTCAGCGGGTGTACATCTTTTCAGATATTTCCCTAATTTTTGCCCGAGCCTTTTATTCTATATTTGGCTCGCCGGGATGCCCTTTTTTTCCTTGACTCTCATTCCATTTTTAGTTGTCCAGCGGGTCTTATTACACGAAGTATTTTCTAACTGCATATGTGTTGATAGGGGATTGGAAGTCTTCACCATCCATGGTTGTTAGAATTAAGGATCCACCTGAGAAGACCTGTTTAACCACAAACAGACCTTCATAGTTGGGTGTCCACTTGCCCTTGTGATCGTTTAGAGGAGGAAGAATCATTTTTAGGACCAAGTCACCAGGTATATACCGTTGAGGGTGTACTTTCCTGTCGAAAGTCTGTTTCATTCTCCTTTGATACAACTTTCCATGGCACACAATTGTAAGGAATTTCTCTTTTATGAGGCTCATTTGATTGTACCTGGCTTCGAGCCACTCAGCTTCATCAAGCTTGACGTCCATCATTAATCTCAGCGAGGGAATCTCGACCTCGACCGGTAAGACTGCCTCCATACCGTATACTAGTGAGAACGGGGTTTCCCTAGTTGAAGTGCACACAGACGTCTGATACCCATGTAGTGCAAACGGTAGCATCTCATGCCAATCTTTGTATGTCAGAACCATCTTCTGCACGATCTTTTTAATGTTCTTGTTGGCCGCCTCGATGGCGCCATTCATCTTCGGGCGATATGGCAAAGAGTTGTGATGCTCAATTTTGAAATCCTGGCACAGGTTTGCCATCATCTTGTTATTAATATTAGAACCATTGTCATTAATGATTCTCTCGGGAATTCCATACCGACAAATGATATCCCTTTCAATGAATCGGGCTTCCACTTGTTTTGTGACATTGGCATAGGACGCCGCTTCAACCCACTTTGTGAAGTAGTCGATAGCCACCAAGATGAAGCAGTGACCGTTGGAAGTAGTTGGCTTGGTCTTTCCAATCATGTCAATGCCCCACATGGCGAAGGGCCAAGGTGAAGACATGACACTCAATGGATTTAGAGGTACATGAACCTTGTTAGTGCAAATTTGGCACTTGTGGCACTTGCAGCAGTATTTACAGCAATCAAATTCCATGGTGATCCAATAATACCCCGATCTTAGCAGTTTCTTTGCCATAGCATGTCCTCCAGCATGGGTACCTAAGGAGCCTTCGTGAACTTCTTGCATTAACAAGTCTGCTTCGTGTCTATCCACGCATCTAAGCAGGACCATGTCGAAGTTCCGTTTGTAGAGCACATCATCTTGATTTAAGAAGAACCTGCCTGCCAGCCTCCTGAGGGTCTTCTTATCTTTGCTGGATACCCCTGTCGGGTATTCCTGAGACTTCATAAATTTCTTGATATTGTGATACCAAGGTTTTCTATCCTCAACACTGTCAACTGCGAAAACATATGCCGACCTTTCGAGACGAGAGACATCAATTCGAGGCACATAATTTTCCTGATGAACCTTGATCATGGAAGGTAAGGTTGCCAGAGCATCAGAAAATTTATTCTCGTCTCGTGATATGTATTGCAACTTGACTTTTGTGAATAAGGTTAACAACCTCCTGGTATAGTCCTTGTAAGGGGTCAAATGAGGTTAATGAACCTGCCATTTGCCGTTAACTTGGTTGATGACCATAGCAGAATCACCGTAGATATCGAGGTTCTTGATTCCCAAGTTGGTTGCTTCCTCGATCCCCATTATGAAAGCTTCATACTCTGCTTTATTGTTAGTGCACTCGAATGTCAGCCGAGCAGTAAAAGGCATATGAATCCCTTCAGGCGAGACAATGACAACACCAATTCCACTTCCGTTCATGTTCACAGCTCCGTTAAACATCAGACTCCATTTGGATTCAGGGTCTGGCCCCTCCTCCGGGAGTGGTTCTTCACAGTCTTTCGACTTGAGGAACATGATGTCTTCATCCGGAAACTCGAATCTCATGGGCTGGTAATCATCAATTGGCTGCTGGGCCAGATAATCCGACAATATACTTCCTTTATTGGCCTTTTATGAAGCGTACTAGATACCGTATTCCGTCAGAATCATTTGCGATCAGGCTACTCTTCTGGTTATAGCTGGCTTTTCGAAGATGTATTTTACAGGGTCCATCTTTGAAATCAGTAGAGTGGTGTGAGTCAGCATGTACTATCTTAGTCGACGAGTAGCCTATGCCAAATCGCATCAAGTTTTCTCGAGCAGTGAGTAGCGAGTCTCACAGTCAGTAAACTTTTTTCTAAGGTAAAAAATGGCGTACTCTTTTTGACCAGACTCGTCCTGCTGACCCAACACACATCCCATTGATCCCTCAAGCACTGTGAGGTACATGATTAGAGTTCTCCCTGGCACTGGAGGCATGAGAATCAGAGGTTCCTGCAAGTACTCCTTGATTTGGTCAAAGGCTTGTTGGTAGTCATCATTCAATAGACTGATTCTTCCTCAGAAGCTTGAAAATAAGTTCACACGTGGCTGTTAGGTGTGAGATGAACCTTGCAATGTAGTTCAATCTCCCTAAGAAGCCCTGTACCTCTTTCTCGGTTTTTGGTTCAAGCATATCCTGAATTGCCTTTACTTTTGCAGGGTCGACCTCAATCCCCCTTTCATTGGCGATAAAGCCCAACAGCTTTCCAGAATGCACCCTGAATGTGCACTTGTTCGGGTTTAGCCTCAATCTAAACTTCCGATGCCTGCCAAAAAGCTTGGCTAAGTTAACCAAATGTTCTTCTTTTGTTTGTGACTTCTCAATCATGTCATCTATGTAGACCTTAATCTCGTGATGAATCATGTCATGGAATAGAGTCACTATTGCACGTTGGTATGTAGCTCCATCGTTTTTCAAACCAAACGGCATGACCTTATAACAGAAGGTCCCCCTTGGGGTAATAAATGTAGTTTTCTCCATGTCCTCTGGCGACATTTTGGTCTGGTTGTAGCCTGAGAAGCCATCCATGAAGGAGAATACAGAAAATTGGGCAATGTTGTCAACTAGCACATTGATGTGTGGCAATGGGAAGTCATCTTTGAGGCTTTCCCGATTCAAGTCCCGGTAGTCCATGCACATTCTGACTTTACCATCCTTTTTATGGACTGGCACAATATTTGCAACCCATGGAGGATAGCTGGTTACGGCCAAGAATCCGACATCTAATTGCTTCTGAACCCCTTCTTTGATTTATATGGCCATGTTTGGACGCGTTCGTCTCAATTTCTACTTTACCGGCGGGCATTCTTCCCTGAGAGGCAGCTTGTGCACCACAATATCGGTATCTAACTCGGGCATGTCCTGGTAAGACCAGGCGAAGACATCAATGTACTCTTGCAGCATAGCAATCATACGGCTCTTGACGGGTTCTTCCAATGCGCCCCCAATCTTGACCTTTTTCATGTCTTCTTCGGTACCCAAGTTTACCACCTTAATGGCTTCCTTATGCGTCCGAATCATCTTCTCCTCTTGCTTGAGGAATATGGCTAGCTCTTCAGGTAGTTCACAATCTTCCTCACCTTCCTCGACGGCTATGTAAATCGGATTGTCGAAGTCATACTGAGCTATAACAAGGTTGTCAATTGATGAGGCCCGATGAGGAGCATCTGCATGAATGTTGATTCATGCTAGATTTTAGAAACGGGTTTGAGACACGAAAAACATTGCCATTTATTTTTTAAAACAAAAATGAAAATGAAAGATAGGGAACAACATGAGTGAATGCAAAAAGGTACGTTTTATTGATGATTATGATATTGCATTATGAATAATGAGCCCTTACAATGAGTTGTTATGCCTCGGGTAAGGCATAAAGCTTGTATATAGGAGAGTAAAAACATTAAACCATTACTCATCAGGTTAAGTGACAGAGATGAGCGCTTCAGCCAACCAGTTGTTGAGTCACGTCCCTGGAACACAAGGCCTTATCCATTCATCTAGCTCACAATCACTATCAATCATGTCTTCCTGCACTGCACAGACATCAACGGGGTTAAACCATCCCGCACTGTTGAAGGTAATTGGGCCTTTGCAACCTCTATCACTTTTCCTTGGTGTTGACTGACCAAGCTGGTAGCCAACTCTGAACATATCCTTCTTCTCTGGGACTTTGATCATTCTGCCCCAGCCTTCAGTTGTTCCTGATTCTACGACCTTTAGGGCTTGTTTATAGGACGCTATGGAAGCTCCTTTATTTGGGTCTTCTGACATAGCAGCTGACGATGATGAGACTTTCAGCCTTAATAGGCTCAAAGGCTTGTCATGGAGTCTCGACGAACTCTCCATCTATTTCCACATACTTGAACGAGGCTAAGTGGCTGATGAAAATATCCTCTTCCCCGCATACCGTCACAATTTGCGCCTCCCAGAAAAATTTAAGCTTTTGATGCAAGTTAGAGGACACTTCTCCCACTGAGTGTATCCACGGTCGCCCTAACAAACAGCTGTAGGCCAGTTGGATATCCATCATGTAAAAAGTAGCATTGAAGACTTGTGGCCCTACCTTGATCGGCAGTTCCACCTCTCTGAATACTGACCTTTTTGAACCGTCGAAAGCTCGGATGACCAAATCACTTGGCCTAAGCACAACCCCATCATAATCCAGCTTGATCAGTGCTTTCTTTGAAAGTACATTCAAAGACGACCCTGTGTTGACCAACACATGAGAGAGCATAACCCCCTTGCATTCCATGGAAATGTGCAAAGCGCGATTGTGGTTGCGTCCCTCAGACGTTAAGTCCATATCCGTAAATCCCAAGCCATGGATAGAATTTACACCTGAAACTACTGTCTCTAGTTGATTTACGGATATATCCTGTGGCACATATGTGTTGTTCAAGATCTTCAATAGAGCCTTTCGATGCGAATCTGAACACATCAATAAGGATAAGATCGAAATCTTGGAGGGAGTCTGCTGTAAGTGATAAACAATCTTGTAATCACTCTTCTTGATTATTCTTAAGAATTCCTCCGCATCCTTATCAAAGGTGATATCAGGCTCTATCACGGGTTCAGGTGCATCATTGTTCATATGCTGCTTGCCCATGGCCTTGGATTGAGCTTCAACGTTTTCTTTCGGTGGCAACACATTCTCTCTAGTGTCTCTGGTGCAAACAGTCTGCCACTTCTGGTGAATCCTCCGACCCCAACATTCTCGACTTGATGCGGAGATGATTTAGATGCAGCCAGATTTTGCTTCTGACCATTATAATAAACTTCTCCCCCGTAGTTCCAAGGGATAACTTTATCACTTTGGTAAGGAACTAGTCTAGAAGTAGTAATGGTTATCGGAGCCACCCTGGCCGATGCAGGAACTTGTGCCAAATTGTAGAAAATCGTCACAGTTGATATCTCATCTTCTTTCACAATCCTGTCAAACTTTATGCTTCCTTCGTCCATCATTTTCTGTATACCCGACCTCAACCGAACACAACCATCAACGAACATAACACAGTATGGACAATCCTTTTCACAACCTGGAAAGATGCTCTTCTCATCTAGGCAAGCTTTTACGACCAATAATTAAGTTTTCAGGTCCTTGACATCAAATACCAAATTCAGACCTTGACCGCTATCGACAGCCCCAACGGTTCTTCCATGATTAGGCATATGATTATGTATCACATTTGGATCGGAGCGAAATCGATTGCTTTGGAATCTACCAGATCTTGAACAACATGCTTTAAAGCCTGTCAGTTCTCGGTGCTATGACCAGGAGCCCCAAAGTGGAACTCACAATGGGCATTAGCATCGTAACCTATTGGGGGTTGACCTGACTTCGGAGGCTAAATGGCTCTCAACTGGACCATCTGGAGTTAAAGGAGATTATGTAATAGCTGGGAGTACGACATTAGAGGTGCATCAAAGTGCCTATCCTTTTCTCTAGTAGGATAGTATGGACGAGAAACCCTCTGCTGTTGATAACCCTGTTGGTGGTGATGTTGAGGTTGTTGAACCTATTGCTGATTAGCAGGAGCAAAAATGGTGACGGGAGCTACATAAGCATTTCGATTTCCCCTCTTCTTCTGAGCATAAACGGCCTCAGCTTCTCCTTCCCTTCTCTTCACGAAAGGCTTTTTAACCCCGGAGGTTGACATTCCACTGCTCTGAATCTTGCCCTGTTTCATCCAGCTTTCTATTCTTTCTCCTGTTAAGATAATATCAGAAAATCCACTAGAGGAACAGCCTGCCTGCCAACCTCTCCATGAAGTGCCCCGGGAGGGTATCCATGAAGAGATCGACCATCTCTCTTTCCAGCAAGCGTGGTTGGACTCTGGCAGCAATCTCGCTCCATCTTTGTGCATAGTCTTTAAAATTCTCTGAATTCTTCTAAGAAAGGCCTTGGAGCTGAGTCCGGATAGGAGCCATATCGATGTTATACTGGTACTTCTTGAGAAAAACTTCCCCAAGATCTTTCCAGTTATGAACAAAATTCTTCTCCAGCTTCATGTACCATTCTAGCGAGCCCCCAGACAGGTTGTCCTGGAAGTAATACATCCACAACTTCTCGTCTTTGGTATGTGCAGCGATTTTGCGATAGAAGGTTTGAAAGTGAGTCTTGGGGAAAGAGCTACCACTGTACTTGTCGAAAAATGGGGGTCTGAACTTTGGAGGGATGACCACTCCTGAAACCAACCCCATGTCAGCAAAGTCAATGCCGAGGGTATCTCTACATTCCAGAGCCCTTACCTTCTCGACCAACATTTGGAAGTCTTAATTATTGGCCCCAGCACCAAATCCCATATCTTTGTTGAGCAGAGTGAACTGATCTTCTTGCTGGTCTGTCATGCGAACAGGAATTGGACCACCGCCTTTAGGCGTCGGTGGCCTATTCTTTATAGGTGGAATAACAATGTTGTTGATCGGATTTCCTTGGGCGTCCAAGGTAACCACCGCAGGATCAGTTTGTGGTGGATTAAGCCTTTGCATAGCAGTTCTCATCTCTTGCTACCCTTGAACTATACCCTGCATCACTGCAATGAACTCCCCCATCTGAGTGCGAAGCTTGTTCAACTCTGTTTGTATTGTATTCATAATTTTCCTTTGATTTCGGTGAGTAGCATATCAGTGTGTATGAAGATCTTGCTTGAGAGGACGAGTCTTGGAGGCTCTCGCAATCCTTCCTGAATAAATAGATAAGTTAAGGAACTCGAACAACCTGCAAAACAAAAATGCAAATGATATGAATGCACGGAATGCTGTGTTCTTATCATTCTCAAGGTTTTCTACATTCCCCATTCCGTAATTTTAAGAATTCAGATAGCCTTTTCAGATAATGGGGGAAGAAGGCCCCACATGCCATGCAAATAAGATGATAACCATGGAGAACTGATGCTTAATACCCTGTGTCAATGCAAGTGATAACAACCAGAGATTCGAACCAAATCAAGCATATCATAAACTGAAATCTGAATAACAAAAGTCCTTGAAGGGTGCCAATTCATACATCAAGAGAATAAAAAAGAAAAGCAAAGAGGAATCCCACAACATGCCTGTGGGTAATCCAGATACAAGAGTACGAGACTAAACCCTATGAGTCTCCATGCCTTGCAACCTCCAACTAAGACGCCTGACAGCCTGAACTGTTGGGTTATGTCTAGATGATTCAGCTCCTAGATGAGCTTCTAGATGAGAATATCCCTCAGATTAAAAGAAGCATGCAGTTTGTTGATCTGTTGCAAGAACACCTATTCTCTTTCTTTGTTAGGGCTCTGCTCATTCTTGACCTTCTTGACATCAGCTCAAAGCTTCAACTCTTCTACCTCCTTCTTGATGTTGGCCATCTTCTGAAGGTGGTCTCTTCGTTGCTCGTGGGATTTCTGAAGAAGCTCTCCTTGCTCATCCAGAGAATCTTGAAGGCCTTTGATCTTTAGCTTGTACTCGATCTCTGCCTCTTTCTGCTCTCTCAGATGGTTTTCCCACTTTTCTTGCCAAAGGGTTACTACTTCGTTAGCTTCATCCAAGGCTTTCTTATCCTTTTGGTGCTGACTCGCCCTGTGGATCTCAATCAAACCCCTCTTCTTGAAGTAGAGCTCGTGTTCTTCGAAGTCTTGCTGCTTGAGCTTGACCATCTCTTCAGCTCGATAAGCTCTCTTTTCTAGCTTCTGGTTCTGAAGTAACAGCTTCTGACATAAATTGTTGGCCTCCTGGTTGACAACCCTAAGTTGTTTGACCAAAGCCTTTAGCTTCTAGTAATCTTCCAGTGGCACGGTTGCAGGAGGTGAAGCTGGTGCAGAGAAAGGAATTAGAGAAACTTAGGCCTTTTCCCTTATCCAAGCCCCAAACTCGGGGAACATTTGGTTGTTGCTTCTACCCAAACACGCTATTCCCCTTCCTTCTGATCAATTTCTAGGAGCCGAAAACCTTTCTATCTGATGGGAGATTATCCTTTACCGAGTGTCGTTCCCGGGATTTTCATCCAAGTACAAACGCGAAAGTGGCGCGGAAAAGGTAGAGTCGCCAGCCAGACATTTTTATCCCGGAAGAATGGGAAAGGTAATGCTGCACAAACCCGAGGAAGAAGGAAAGGACAAGGTCCTGCGAACCAAAGATCTGGGTTCAGGAGTCGTTTACGACCTGGGAAGGTATTAGCACCCCATACTGTCCGCCGTACCCGACGGGATCCACGCTTGTTTGTTTGGTTTCAAAGGGTGAGAAATAAAGTGCTGCTGAACAAATGAACTGCTAACTGGAAATGAGGAATGAGAAAGGAATTGGAAAAGAGAAAGAACAGAAGGGGGAAAATGTAGGGAAAATAAAGAATGTGTTCGAATGGGCCCTACCCCGCTGCCTACGTACATCATCAGGAAAATGAGGATCAGAGTCGACGTAGTTCACCTAACTAAGGGGGGAACTATTTGTTTGTGTTTTTTATAGCTGGAACTGCGTATGTCTATGCTTAGGTGTTGCAGGCTTGTCTGGTACGAGTACATTTACCGTCTTGCATGCGAGACAAGTCGTCGCGAGTTCGCGTTCAGAATGAATAAGGTGAGAAAAGAAGTTCCCGCAGGAAAGACGCTTATTATTTGTTGTTTGCTTTTTAAGAGTTTTTATGAATTTGGCAAAAGGAAGTGAATTCAAACTCTTTTCCATGGAATGTGTACTTGCTACTACATTCCAATATGGAATAATAGAACAAGCACACCAAGCAAGGAGAATTTATCCAAGACTTGTTCCCAAGGATTAGGGTTTAAGTTCACTAACCTGTTGAACTTTATTAAGTGTTTCTGTTGCTTTTGTGAAGAAATGTCTTTTAGATTTTTCTTTGTGAAACAACCCCTTGATAAGACTTGTGCATCATGCTTGACAAGCTTACACCATTCCAAGATGGAATGAATGCAAGTGCCCCATGGAATAAGGCTATACACAAGGGATCCTTTCATGCATTTATCAAGTATTTTTGATTTTTTTGTTTGAAGATGAGAAGAGAAAGACTCAAAAGGTAAAGGTCAAAGCTAATGGGGGACTAAGACACAACCCTAAGTCCTCTTATTATGTACAAGTGTAGTCCTATGGTTAATGAGGTATTCTAACCTAAGGATAAGAAAAAACAAGCTAGAATTCAACTTACTTCCTAAGGAAGTTAAGTTGAATCTAAAGAGAAAAAGGGGAACCTATGAACAAAGCACAAAGGTGCTAAGGAAATAACAAAGGCATGCGTAAGAGATAAAGAATGAATTAATTACCTCATCTCCCCCCCCCTACAAAACAAGAGTTAGCATGATGGGGAAACATGAACAATTATTACATGGAAAATTTCAATAACAATCCTCATTAGCTATGGAGGGATATTAGTGAGCTTCTAAGGTTAACACCTAAGCCTAAAGCATTTTATAAGGTAGCATACTTAAAAATTCAGTAGCTAAATCAATTCAAAAATATCTAAAGGGATTAATTGAACTAAAGTCAAACTATATCCTAAAGTACCACTAAACCCTAAGGATGAGGTTAGAAAGATAACCTAAGTGTTTACTAACTCAAAAAACTCAAACACCCAAAGGTAAATAGAAAATCCAGAACTTAGACTTATATGGAAGTGAAGGGAATTAATAACTTAAATGGAAAATAAGAGATCCAAGTTAAAGGTATGCAAATATGGGATTGGATGGGAGGAGAATGCATATAGAAGCATGGTTATAAAGGTGCAACAAAAAGACTTAGAAAAACTCAAGAAAAAACCAAAGTGATTTGATTTCCCCATACAAAAACCATGGGCTTGACAACAAAATAAAATGGAAATTATACTTGGAAAATGTTCACAAATGATGGGTTAAGAAGCATCCTAAGACTAGGTGTTCAAATTAGGGTTTCTAAGGTCCTTTAAGTGACAAATGAAGTTCAAAAGGAAGCAAAATGGTTCTAAAATGAGATGACCAAATATGGATGATCACAAAACATTCATAAGACTCAAAAAAATGACAAGATGAAGTTAAATCATGTACAAAAGGATTTTGAAGTGCTTAAGATGGAAGGAGGAGGAAAATTAGGTTAAAATGAGACATGTATGACTTAGGATTCAAGTAAACCCTAAAAATTAAAGGTAAAGACCCATGGGTGGTACTCAACACTTATATACATCCCTAATGACCTAAGAGACTCAAGATTGTGACCTCAAAGTATTGACATGAAGGCCTTAGACTAAAGGGATCAAAGGAAAGAAATGGAAAGACCAAAAACATGACTTGTGAACCAAGCAACCTAAAAAATAATAAAGGGTCATGAAAAATTATGAAACTTGACACTTGAATACAAAATCCAGAGAGTGAATTGCATACAAAACATCTCACAAAAATTCCCATTCTTTAGGGTTTAAATGGTGTATGTAAGTAGATTAGGGTTTATGAACATATGTGTGAAAGAAATGACTCAAAAATGATCCAAACATGACCTAAAAATCCAGAGAAAAATCTTTTGATGAAGTTTGATGGAATAAGAAGACAACAAAAGAAGAATGACACATTTATCATACATGGTTTGAGAGAACAAAAATGTACAAGTTTATTGGTCAAAAAATGAAAAAAAAAAAAATTTAATTCAAATGAGAAATTAATTCTGATCCCAAAAATGAACAAAAATAAAATCTAAAATTATGGAAAATTAAAGAAAAATTCAAGGATCTCTCATGAATTAATTGGTAATTTTTTATGAGGTTTTGGTATTTTTAAAAAGCCAAAACGAAAAATGAATTAAGATGAAAAAAGAAATAAAAAGAAATGAAATGGACTGAATTGGTATGGGCCTGGGGGTGCCAAAACCATCAAAAACAACTGAATTGGGCCAAAGTGAATTGGCAGGGGGTGCCAATATTAACTGAGGACTTTCTCGTTGACTTTGTGGCATGTGCCAGGCACGGGCTCATTTATGTGTTGGCTAGTTTGTGAACGTTGGATGATCAAGATCCAAAGCCCATGACATGTTCTCATAATTAAACTTAGGACACTGTTCAGGTGACCGGAAGTGACCTCTGGTCACCCCTAACCTAGGGATTTCTGAATCCTTGATGAAAATAAAATCTAAGACCATAACAATGCTCGCCTCACTCTCCTTATCACAAATATGACTTCAAAACTCACTCTAAGTTCTTCAATTTTCAGAATCGAAGACCTAAACAAAACCTGAGAAAATTGAATCTACGCATATATGATGCCTATCAACTAGCCAGCCAAACCATAAAATCTATCAGGCCTCAAACAACATGAAAACACTTAGAAATTTGCAATTTGAATAAGTTGAAATTCAGGACATACTTGAATTGCAGAGCTAACAAAATGTTGCTAGAAGGCCAGAGATGAGGTTCCTTGAATTGCTTGCTCTTGTTCTTGATCAACCAAAGTGAAATAAACACTCAATGATGTGTGAATATTGAGAAACCAAAGGAGACACAATGCTGATCAGTGTTATGCAGAGATGAAACCTAGGAGCTTCAAGCAATGAGCATCACAGAAATTGAACAATACATGGTGTTGATGATGGATAAATGAAGATCAAAACTTGAGAGATGAAGATTATGAAGCTTTAATCAGAAATGCAGTGCAATCACAAAGTTGCAGTATGCGATTCTTAAATATTCAAGCTCAGTCCTCCATGAATGTCATGCTTAAGGTGATGATGATGATGAATTGAAGATGATTGAGGTTGGAATGATGAGGGTGGAAGCTGCTCGAAGCAAAATGCAGTGAAGGTGCAGAGAGAGAGAGATCAAGGAATTTGGATGTGATTTGTGCAAAATGAAAGTGGTGAGTGCAATTCAGTTGGAGATTAAGCTTTTATATGTGTAGTTGACAATTATCAACCACAATTAACAGTTAGAACTATGGTTAGTTCCAACTGGTGGTGAATGGATCAAAGTGAAGGTGTGAGAGGCAATGCCAATGCAGCTGAACTTGTAGCTTAAGTTAGTTGCTCGAATCTGATCATATACAATGAGGAACATAGTTGTTATGGTGAACTTGTTAGTATATGATGAGGCTGATCATTGCAGCATGCCTTTAATGCTTGGAAGTTCTTCATTTGCTTGATTTTCAAAGGTATGCATGGTAAATGGAGTGATCATGCAACATGAGATGATGCCCTCTTCTTACTTATGATGAGTCTGAACATAACATGATGTAAAGGCTCTTGAATGAACTGAATTTTCACATGAGATACAATGCCTTAGCCTGCAAGAAAACAGATGGCATGGTGTCATCTTCTTTTGGATGTTTCTTCAGGAACAAGTCACCAAAACATGTGATCCTTGGGCTCAAATTGAAGGAGAGGTTTTCTATAGCAAGTTTGTGGTTCAAGCCATCATGAAATAGAGACTCTAGATACCTCAAATATCATCTTGAACATCACAAATCAACACTGCATTATGGGCCTGCATGGCCTGCCCTAGGCTTGGCAAAATGCCATGCACTCTTTCAGTTTGAACACCCTCTCTTTGCCTTCCTATAACTCTCAATCCTTTGATCAGATGAAAAATCTTTGAACATCAAAGTTGTTGGAAACATGGCAATGAACAACTTTGTAGTTCAAAGAAAATTCATTTGAGGCCTCTAACATGGAGAAAAATGGCTTGCATTATGACCCACCACCTGTTTGATGGAATGCCTTGCCTGGCACGCGCGCAGGAAGCAAGGCCTTCCTTGGTTCTTGCCCTAGTTTGCCTTGAATTACACCAACTTTGAATGATCATATCTCACTCAATTTTTATGTTATGAAAGAGTTCCACCTATGGATTTGAAGCTCAAGATGCCCTCTTTAATTGGCTCCAAGTAGAATTTTCATATCTTTCATATTTTGGGAGAAGGCCTCATTCAAAGTAGATGCAAAAATGGCCAAAACTTGCCATTTTTAGAAACCCTAATTTTCTATAAATGGTAAGTTTTGGTTTTCTTGATTTCTCTTGATTCTTCCATCATTTCTTGATCAAATTTGAAACATAGGATCCTTGTAACCCTAATTTCATGATTTTGATCTCAAAAAGTCAGGAGTTGACTTTTTCCTCAGCATGGTTGACTTTTCCCTAAATTTCTAATTCTCAATCATCTGACCAATTGAACCTCTTCCAAAATGAATTTGTAGATGAAATTTGAAACCTATACACTTGTTGTCATATAGAACACAATGGGATCCACTTTTGCGCAAAAATTCATGGAGAAGCTCTTCACAATTGAGACCCTAATTTGGATCATTTCCTCAAGAGATGTTGCACTGCTTGCATTCCTTGGAGCCATTCACTTCTTTCCAAGACTTGAGGCTTCAAATGGAGACTTATGGGATGTTGTATACCCCTTGTACATGATTTAGGAGCTTTGTGGCCCCTTTGATTGTCTTTTAATATCCTTCAGTTGCTCTATTCATTGACCACATACCTATGCCTCAACTATGCTACACATGATGCAATGTTTTTGGTTATTTTGTGAGCTTATATATGCTAGATGATATTGTCGCTCCCCTGAAAGACACCAGGGTCCTAAGGTGCATACGCGAACGGTCGGTGAAAGAGAAAATGAGGTTGAATTGAATAGAGTCGCCATCTGGGCATTTTTATCCCGAAGGAAAAGTAATGCTGCATAAACCTGGAAAAAAGATGGATAAGACGGTTGCGAACCAGAGAAACTGAGAAAGGAGTTGGTTACAACCTGGGAAGGTATTAGCACCCAGATTGTCCGTCGTACTCGACGGGATCCACGCTTACAAGATTGTGTTTAAAAGGGGTAAGTGTATGTGCTATCTGTGTGCAAAAAGCTAGGAAATAAAATATAGGTGTCAGTGCAAAAGGGTGAATTGCTCAGGAACTGAGGCTTAAAAAATACAGAAAGAGGGGGAAGACACAGAGACTTTTGTTCGATAACTATTAAGTTATGCCTACGTATCCTCTCGTACAATGAGGAAGTCAGAACACCGTAGTTCGACTGGAAGAGACCGGAAATGAATTTAACTATGGACTGCCTGCTTGTCTATGCTCAAGTGTATGACTCGTCTGACTCGAATGCTAATTGTCTTGCATTAGACAGAAGAAGCGAGTTCTCGTTTGTGAATTAGTGTGATGAGAAAAGAATCCCGGAGGAGACGTTTATTGTTTTTTTTTCTTCAGTTTTTTAATTTTTTTGGTGTTTTGCATAAGTTAATGAGCTTAAGCCTAAATCAAGGGTTTTAAACTCATTATATCCTCCCTGATTAGGGATAATGAGCCTACTTAAGTATGAGATAATCATCTCAACTTAATTACCATGATGGTGTAGGGTTAAGATCATTAACCTACTTGTGATTATTTAGATGTTTTTTGGGTTTTTGTTTAGTGTTAAGTAATGAGTTTAATCTCTAATAACAGATTAGTGAACTCATTACACCATCCTAATAGAAGGATGATAGATGAGGACGCTTAAGCTGAGGAAGATACCTCAACTTAATCCATGGTTAGGCATTAAATTCATTATATAACAAGCCTTTATTAAGTGGATTTTAATTAAGGGATGAGATTAAGAAGTGGATTTTATAATTTGTAAGACAACTTGGGGGGACTTGTCCATTAAACACTAGGGTTAGTCCCTCTTAACCATAAGGAAGAGATAGAACCCTAATGTAAGGCCCAAGTTACAAGATAAAGTCTTTGTGATTATTAGTGTGATTTGATTAAGAGGTGTAAACATATTAAAGGTTTAACACTTATGATTAAAGTTATACACTCCATCCTAAGAGAAGGATGCATGCATAACCCTAATTCAAAGTCCTAAAGCTTTAAGAGTTTAGTCTCTGATTATTGAGATGAGAAGAGAAACTCAAGGAGATTAAAAGGTAAAAATCTAGGGGGGACTATACACAACCCTAAAAGTTATGGCATAAAAATGAATGAAATGTCATGGCAAGTTCACAAGTTCATGAAATGCAAAGGAGAATGCAAATGAAGATGCAAAATTAGGGTTTTAAGATAACATGAGATGCATATGACCAAAACAGAAGCATACTACATGATAAAAAATTGAAATCAAGCTCAAACAAACCATAAACCTATACAAGATCACACCCCTAAGGAGAAAGTCAGAAGCTTAACCTAGTGGAAGTTATGAAATTTCTAAGTTAACTAGGGTTTTTGGGTGCTTCTAAAGGAAAAATGCAAATCAAATTGAAAATGCAAGATAAAACTATGAGATAAATAACCTAGAAACTATATGCAATATGTGAAACAATGCAAAAAGAATCAAGTTCAAACTCATCATAGTTAGGCAGAAATGAAATTTTCAGGTTAGGGTTAGAAAATGTGATTTTTAAGAACCCTAATTCAAAGAAAATTGTGAAATTATGATCAAACCTAAAATGAAATTTGTATGATGAGTTTGAAAATGTTTCTAAATGTATTGGAAAGGTTCATGAATTTTTTGGTGATTTTTAGAAACCTAAATGCATTTTTAATTAATTAAAATCCATCAATTAATTAAAAATAACATTTAAATATTTTAAAAATACTTTTTTAATGCAAAAAATAAAATAAAAATTATTTTCAGGTTGTGAAAAATATTTAAAACCAAAATGCAAAAGACCATATATTTTTTTTATGTTTTTAGCTATTTTAAATAAAATGTACAATAGAAATGAAAAGAAAATGAATTAAAAATGAAATAAATGAAAGTAATCTGATCCAGTGGTTGAGATTCAAACGTGGAAGGAGGGAATTGACTGCGCGCGCTATCCAAGGGCTGAGGTTCAATCTGAGTAAATTTATTTAATCAATCCTAATTAATCTAATTAAATAAAATTAGGGTTTTAATGAATGATCTGAACCATCCAAAAACGCGCTAACCTAAGATCTAAAGGCCCGCATTCAAACTGATTCCTAAACCCTAATTAGAACCCTAATGACATTCAGGTGACCGGAGCAAGCTCCTGTCATCTTCTCCGGCCACACCTTCATGTTATCTCACTCCCTAGGCTAACCCAACCCCTCTAAAGCTCCAGAATCAACCCCCTAACATCCATAAGCAAGAATCCAACATCAAACAACATTTATATTCAACCAAAATCATGAATCGAAGCAAAATGAAAAAATACACAAAACTTTCAGAAGTTAAATACATGCTTGATTCTTAACCATTTTGAAAACTAAGCACATCACCATGATCAGAGAGACATATATAATCATTTAAGAACTTAAAATGGAAGTTCTGGAAAAAAAATGTTCTTGATGATACCTGAGATGAAGCTTTGCAGTTTTGGGCTTTCAGGCCTCATCCCTTGTGCAAATCAACTCCAATGGACCCCCTGAGAATGTTATGATGCTTAGAACAAGTTTTTAATGGCTGGTTTATGAGTTTCAGTTTTGAGTATGCAGAAATCGTGTTTTGGTTTGAGCTACTTTCAGGCCATGGTGAGGGGTGGGAAATGATCCTTAGGTTGTGTGTGGTTGAATGCTGAAAGAAATTTGGAGTTTTGATGGCTGAGGTGTGAGAATCGAAGAAGGGAAGTTTTTGACAAATTTTGTGCAATCTGAGTTATGGTAGCATTTAGGCCAATGTGTGTTATGGAATGAGCTCCATAAGGTCCCTATGTAATGTCTTGATTGGCCAGAGGAGTTGCTGTGGCTCAGTGTGATTGGCATGGGCAATTTTCAAAAAAGTCAACAACTTTGTACTACAAGCATGGGCTATGGCAAAGATAGCTTTTGGGGTGTCTTGGCCTCAACATGATTTGTGGATAGCCCTAGGATCAAAGTTATGCAGCTGGCATAAGTGGATGAAGAGTTTCCAAGGTTTTTGCAAAGTTATGCATTTTGGCCATTTTGAGATTTCTTAAGAATCAAGTCATCAAAACCCTAAGTTCAAAGGCCAATTCTGGTATTTTGAAGTTTCCTTGACATGTTATGGTGCATAGAAGTTGATTAGAGGTCATGAAATGGCTTGGCAAGTGAAATTGCAAAATTCCCTCTTTGGCATGAACTTGAAAATTATAGGATTTTTGCCAACTTTGAAAGGCCATATCTTGAGTTCTAGGATGAATCAAGACATGTTCTTGTACTTTTTTAAAATGGAAAGACATAATCTACAACTTTCATGCCCAAGAATATTTCATTTGAAGCATTTTTGGTCATGAAAGAATAGGTTGAATATCTTTCCTAAAATGGAAAGTTTCCATTACAAGTCATTTCCAAAAATAGCAAGTTTGCATTTGGCTCAATATTCTTCAATCTTGTGAACTTCCAACCACTTCTAAGATCAAATAAGGATCATAGAGACTCAAAATGATGATGATAACCCTTTGGTACCCTTGATGGACGCCTCAAATGCCCTGATTTTGACTTTACTTGCTCAAGAAGTTACCCAATGAACAGATGACTTCCACAATGAATTTCTTCATCAAATTTTGTATTCATGATCCTTATAACATATTAAGACCATTAGAAACAAGAATGACCAAAAAAATTGGGATTAAGGCCTCTGAAACCAAAACCCTAATTTTAGGTCATTTGTACAGGAAATCTTCAGTCTGCCTCAATGCTTTTGCCATACTTTGTGATCCCTTGAATTTTGTGAACTTTGGGGAGAATATTATGATAATGGAACAAACATGGACCCCCTTGGAAAGCTTCAAGACCATTGGGATGGCTCAGATCACTTCTTGGATTGCTCAGATCACAGACCCTAGATGCAGATGAAATGGAACTATGTAGTGAAACAAATATGCAATATGAGATGGTATGCTTATGCCAATGCAAAAATGAAAGTCCACAAGCAATGGTGTGAGGAAAAGTGAGGGAAAATTTGTGGTGTTTACAGCTTCCCCTATTCAATCATGAGTTAGCTGTGCAGGATGTAAGTGCCTGACTTAACAGACAAACAAGATAACTTGTGGTTGAATACTAAAGACAGTCCAAAATTTGCACTCGCTGGGGAGAAGAAGAAAAGGGATATAAATTGTAAAAGATAGTATAGTATGATTATCAAATGAAAGCGATGGAGGACGACCATCGAGCAAAGGACGACTGCTGGGGGCAAAATGGTAAGCAAAGCAATGACGGGGACAACCATCATGCTGGGAAATAAAGAAACCGCGACGGGGACGGCCATCGGGTAAAGTGATGAAGGACGATCATCGAAAAGAGAAAGGACAACGACGGGTACGGCCATCTGTTAAAGAAATAAAATTATTTGGGGATTAAAGAAATGAGGGAAGCACTGACGGGGACGACCATCAGGTTGAATAGAAAAGATCAACGATGGGGACGACCATCGGGTTAAACTGATGAAGGACGATCATCAGGAAAAGAAAAAGCGACCACGACGGGCACAACCATCGGGTTTAAAGAATAAATGAAATATTTGACGAGGGAAGGTCATCAAAGGTGAAGGACGGTCACCTAGCAGGGGACGTCCTGCTCTTTATCACGACATAGGACGAATGCCGAATATACAAGATCAACGATGGGGACAGCCATCGGATAAGCATGATGAAGGACGATCATCAAGAGGTGAAAGACGATCACCTAGCAGGGTACGACTGCTCTTGGGGATTATCGCAACATAGGACGAATATCGGATAACAAGATCAACGATGCGGACGGCCATCGGATAAATGATGAGGGACAGTCATCAAAAGGTGAAGGACAATCACCTAGCAGGGGACGACTGCTCTAAGATATCATGACATAGGACGAATGCCGGATAGAAGGTTCCAACAATGGGGATTCCATTGGGGAAAGGAACGGTCATCAAAGGTGAAGGACGATCACCTGGCAGGGGATGGATGCCGCAAATATCACGACATAGGACGAATGTCGAATAGAAGAAGTTATTTTTGTTTCTGTGGGGATGTAAACACGGACGAGTGCTTACACTTTAAAATAAAAGGTATAAGTGTTTGACGGTGTGTATAGACCAAAGATGCGGACGAGCATCCTTAGGACCACAATATAGACGAGTATCGATAGAAGCAAACGCTGACACGTGATTAAGGGTGATGATACGGACGAGTATCAATCAGTTAAGTAAGGAACACAGACGAGTGTTGATCTGCTGAGGGGTGATATATACAAGATATAGATGAGTATCGAAGACTTCTATATAAGTATGTACAAGTATGACCTGCTGGTGATGTTTGTGCAAGACGCGGACGAGTGTTTTTGACTTGCTGGGGAAGTATGACACGGACGAGTGCCGAAAATAATATGTACAAGTTATGACCAAATATCTGTAGAAGGTAGTCTGGCGACCTTACTGGGGAAAGATGACACAGATGAGTGTCAAAAGGAGCATGTATAAATAAGAACAGGCATCTGTGCTTGAGAGTGCAAAGGGGATGCTTTGGCTTTTATCTGCAGGGGAAATGACTTTTATGCATTGTTGGTGAAGTGATGATGGTATTTACAGGTGACTGGCTCAATCCTGGCTCATGATCATGCAAATGTTTGATTTTTGCCGTAATACTCCGTTTTAGACAGAATACTACGCTTATTTTGGGGGAAAATGATGTGAATGCTATGATTATGCAAATGAGAAACCCGATCCGAGATCCGGATCCTGCAGGGAGAAAGATCTCTGTGCGATTTGTTTGGAGGGAGAACCCAACTAGGGAAGGAGATCATTGGCTGATCTGTTCGGAGGGAGAGTTCCTGTTGGGGATAAGGAGGTTTTATCAACTCCGCTGGGGAAATATGTCAGGCATTGCTCTACTAGAGGAGGCAACTCTGTGGGGAATGATTCCATCGGCCCTGCTGAAGATGAGAGAATCCTGGAAACTCTGATGGGGAATAGAAGGTTCCTGACCACTTTGCTGGGAAAAAGCCGTCAAGTATTGCTCGGGAGATCCTGCTTGGGGATTTAATAAGTTTCTTTTAAGGATCCTCTGAGGGAATAACAACTTTGTGGGGGAATACTTTTGTCGAGTAAACCTGCTGATGAGGTGATTGCTGGCTTGGCTGGGGATATAATGCTTGATATGCCCCATGCTGTGAAATGATCTGCCCCGTGTACCTGCAACTTGTTAAGACAAAGGAAAGCACACAAGTGTCCCGAGGTATCCTCAATCGGATTCCATCATAGGAGTTAGATTTGTCTGAGAGCAACATATCTCCTGCAAGCATTTATTAAAAATGGCTCATATGTTTTCATGCAAGTATTGTATTATGAACTTTGGAAATTTTGCAAACAAAAATGTACAAAACAAAGTGTGACTGAAAATTATGATTTTATTGATTTGTGCACCCTGAATAGGCAAGTACAGTCAAAGAAGAGAATCCCTTGAAATGAGAAGATTGCTGCAAATTGAAAAAAATAAAAGTGTTGCCAATGTTGAAGATGACGTTCCATTGAGCTTCCTTTTCTATGACACGTATGACCTTGACGTTCTTCTTATCTTGATTTCTGAGGAAGGTTGATTATGACCGACGCTTTGTCCTTTTCGGAGCTTGCCATGTTGTGAGTGATACAGATGAATTCACAATGCAGTTGTTCGCTTATTCCCTGATTTTGCGTGGATCGCCCTTTTGGGGTTTCAATCCACCGGGATACCCCTTTTTGCCTGAGCTGTCCGATGTGGCTTTTCAACTCAGCGGGTGTACATTTTTTTAGTTTTTCCCTTATTTTTGCCCGAATCTTTTATTCTGTTTTTGACTCGCCGGGATGCCGTAATTTTTTTCTGGACTTACATTCTGTTTTTATGTCCAACGGGTCATTTATGCGAAGTATTTTTTAGCTGCATCTGAATTAACAAGAGACGGGAAGTCTTCACCATCCATGGTTGCGAGCATCAGTGCTCCGCTTGAAAAGACTTTGGTTATCACGTAGGGACCTTCATAGTTTGGTGTCCACTTGCCCCTGTGGTCTGTATGAGGAGGAAGAATTCTTTTTAGAACAAGCTCTCCTATTTGGTACTCCCGAGGTCTGACTTTCTGATCGAAGGCCTTCTTCATTCGTTTCTGATATAACTGCCCATGAAAAATGGCTGCTAATCTTTTCTCTTCAATCATATTCAGTTGATTGTACCGAGATCGGACCCATTCTGCTTCATCTAGTTTCACATCTATCATTACCCGTAAGGAGGGTAGTTCAACTTCAACAGGTAGGACAGCTTCCATACTATACACAAGCTGATAAGGTGTTGCCCCGGTAGATGTTCTGATAGAGGTTTGGTACCCATGCAAGGAAAATGGTAGCATTTCGTGCCAGTATTTGTCGGTGACTACCATCTTCTATACAATCTTCTTGATGTTCTTGTTGGCTGCCTCAACAACGCCGTTCATCTTTGGCCTGTAAGGAGAAGAGTTGTGATGTTGAATTTTGAAGTCCCGGAAAAGTTCTTCCATCATCTTGTTGTTCAAATTGGAACCATTATCAATAATGATTCGCTCGAGAAATCCATATCGACAGATGATATCTCTTTTCAGAAATCTAGCTACCACTTGTCTGGTGACATTTGGATACGAAGTTGCTTCAACCCATTTGGTGAAATAATCAATGGCTACCAGGATGAATATGTGACCATTTGAAGTAGTCAGTTCAATCTTTCCAATCATATCAATTCCCCACATGGCGAAGGGCCAAGGTGAAGACATTACATTCAAAGGATTCGGCGGCACATGCACTTTATCTGCGTAGATCTGGCATTTGTGGCATTTTATGGCGTAGGCACAACAGTCTGCATCCATTGTGATCCAATGGTAACCTGATCTTAATAACTTCTTTTCCATTGCATGTCCTCCGACATGGGTACCGAAAGAACCTTCATGTACTTCGTGCATTAGTAAGTCTGCTTCCTTCTTGTCAACACATCTGAGCAAGACCATGTCAAAGTTTTGCTTGTATAATGAACCATCAGTATTGAGGAAGAAGTTACCAGCTATCCTTCTTAATGTCTTCTTATCATTTGATGATGCCCTAGGTGGGTATGTCTGATTCTCCAAGAAGCATTTGATGTCATGGTACCAAGGCTTGTTGTCAGTGATAGTGTCCACAGAGAATACATACGCCGGTCTGTCCAGTCTGGATACCATAATCCGAGGCACCTAATTGGCAGCCTGTACTTTGATCATGGATGAAATGGTAGCCAAAGCGTCTGCAAACTGATTCTCATCTCGAGGGATGTATTCAAGCTTAACTGTTGTGAAGAAGGTCAACAATCTCCTCGTATAGTCACGGTAGGGAATCAAATTCTCCTGATGAGTGTACCATTTGCCATTGGTCTGGTTGATTACCAAAGTTGAATCTCCGAATACATTCAAGGTTTTGATCCTGAGGTCAATGGCTTCCTCAAAACCCATGATACAAGCTTCGTATTTCGCTTCGTTGTTAGTGCAGGAAAGGTGGGTTTTGCCGAGAAAGGCATATGAACTCCTTTAGGTGTGATAAGCACTGCACCAACTCCACGACCGTTGCAATTAACTGCCCCGTCAAACATCATAGTCCATGCTTCTTCTGGGTCAGGCCCTTCAGTGTGAACTGGCTCTTCACAATCTTTTGCTTTCAAGAACATGATGTTTTCATCAGGGAAGTCAAATCTCATAGGCTGGTAATCGTCAATGGGTTGCTCGGCCAGATAGTCAGACAATACACTGCCCTTGATGGATTTTTGAGAAGTGTACTGAATGTCATACTCTGTTAGAATCATTTGCCACCTTGCAACCCTTCCGGTAAGTGCTGGCTTCTCAAATATGTACTTAACTGGATCCATCTTTGAGATCAATAAGGTAGTATGAGTCAACATATACTGTCTTAGTCGGCGAGCAGCCCACACTAAAGCACAACAAGTTTTCTCGAGCAGTGAATAACGCTGTTCACAGTCGGTAACTTTTTTGCTTAGATAGTATATTGCATACTCTTTTCGACCAGACTCGTCATGCTGGCCCAACACACACCCCATTGACTCTTCTAATACTTCCAGGTACATGATTAAAGGTCTTCCTTTGATCGGAGGCATGAGAATTGGAGGTTCTTGCAGATATTCTTTGATCTTGTCAAAAGCTCTCTGACAATCATCGTTCCTTAACAGTTCAGACAAGGGTTCAACGGTTGCAGTGAGATGAGATATGAACTTTGATATGTAGTTCAATCTACCTAAGAACCCTCGAACTTCTTTCTCAGTCTTAGGTGCAGGCATTTCCTGAATAGCTTTGACTTTGTCGGGATCAACTTCAATTCCTTTTTCACTTACAATAAAACCCAGCAGCTTACCGGAACGTACCCCGAATGTGCAATTGTTGGGGTTCAACTTCAACTGATACTTCCTCAAACGCTTAAAAAATTTCAGCAGATTCACCAAATGCTCTTCCTCTGTAAGGGATTTGACAATCATATCATCCACATAACACTTGATTTCTTTGTGGATCATATCGTAGAATAATGTTACCATAGCCCGTTGATATGTTGCACCGGCGTTCTTCAGGCCAAACGGCATTACCTTGTAACAAAATGTGCCCCAAGGTGTGATGAAAGTTGTTTTCTCCATGTCTTCGGGTGACATCTTAATCTGATTGTATCCAGAAAATCTGTCCATGAAAGAAAATACCAAGAACTGAGTTGTGTTATCCACCAATACATCAATGTGAGGTAATGGGAAATCATCCTTCAGGCTAGCTCTGTTCAGGTCCCGGTAATCCACACACATATGCACCTTGCCATCCTTCTTAGGTACGGGTACAATGTTAGCAACCCACGGCGGGTAACTAGTCACAACAAGAAAACCGGCATCCCACTACTTTTGTACTTCTTCCTTAATTTTCATGGCCATATCTGGGCGAGTACGGTGTAACTTCTGTTTAACTGGCGGGCAATCTGCTTTCAATGGTAGCCTGTGCATGACAATATCCGTATCTAGACCTGGCATATCTTGATAGAACTAGGCAAAGACGTCGACATATTCCCGAAGCATACTGAAGCATACTGATGGGGAGCAATTGCTTTTTCCTCTTGTCTCAACAACCTGGCCAACTCTTCAGGCAAATCATAGTCTTCATCAACCCCTTCATCTGCTTGATTAATTGGATTGTCGAAGTCATACAAGATCTTAGTAGTGTTGTTGTCGGTACAATCTGGAGGATTATCTCTGCAAGGGTTGAGATTTGTTCATTTTAGTGATTGATTTTAATCTTGTTTAGAAAAAGTTATTATTTTGAAAACATTGACATTTATTGTTTTTGTGCGAAAATAACAAAAATGAAAAGATAGTGAGCAAAAAAGAAAATCGTTTGCAAAAAGATGTCCATTATTCATTAATATTCCATTTTGTACAAAATACAAATATGGACCTATTACAAAATGAGTCTTGACACCTTGGGCAAGATGCAGGACTTGATGCATGCTTAAGCAGGAAATAATAATTACTCTGCAGGAGTAACCCTTATAATTTCCTGGGAAGACCAGTTAAGGACTTGTTGGCCCTTGACTCTTGGACGAATCCAGCTTTCTAGGTTGAAGTCGCTTTTAGCCTCGTCTTCCACATTATTGACAGCATCTGGGATCAACATTCCCCCACTTACGAAATTGGGCTCTTTAGCAGCCTCTGCTTGATCTTGTCGGGATGGTTTGTAACCCAAACCGAATCTGTCTTCTTTCTTCTCCATAGGTAGCAGCTTGCCCCAGCCTTGGGCGTTCCCGTCTTCGATAACCTTCCGAGCTTGTTGGTAGGAGACAATTGAAGTACCCATCCTATCCTCTTGGGATGCAGCAAATACTTCAGTCGTCGCCTCGTTGACATTTAGTGCTTCGAAAGCTTGGCTAATGGTCTCGTGGATCTCACCATCCATCTCAATATATTTGTAAGTAGCCAGATGGCTAACAAAAATGTCCTCCTCCCCACAGATTGTGATAATTTGCCCTTCCCACTCGTATTTTAATTTCTGGTGAAGGGTCGACGTAACTGCGCCAGCGGCGTGAATCCAAGGTCGACCCAACAAACAGCTGTAGGCCAGCTGAATGTCCATCACGTAGAAAGTAGTTTGAAAAACCTGTGGGTCAATTATCACAGGAAGCTCCACTTCTCCAAGAACAATCCTCTTGGAACCATCAAAAGCTCTGACCACCAGATTGCTTGGTCGGAGAGCTATACCATCATATTCAAGCTTAACAAGGGCTTTCTTTGGCAAGACATTGAGTGAGGACCCAGTGTCAATTAGAACATGTGAAAGCACAACCCCTTTACATTCTAGGGTGATGTGGAAAGCTTTATTATGATTACGACCCTCTGTAGTCAAATCAACATTGATGAAGCCTAGTCCATGACTAGTATTAACATTAGAAACCACTGTCTCTAGCTGATTAACTGTAATCTCCTCAGGCACGTAGGCTGCGTGCAGGAATTTAAGTAATGCATCCCGATGAGCTTTGGAACACAATAGCAGTGATAGAATGGAGATCTTGGAGGGAGTCTGGTGGAGCTGATCCACAATCTTATAATCACTTCTCTTGATTATCCTCATGAACTCGTCTACATCCTGATCAAAGGACGTCTTCTGAGTTTCTTTTGCAACTGGTTCTTCAGGCACCACACTCTTGCCTTTAGCCTTGGCAGCAGCTTCTGCTTCAACATTAGTTCTTTGGAATTGTGAGGCAAAGAGACGTCCGCTTCGGGTGAAGCCTCCGCCTCCCCCACATTATCAATTTGTGGTGTAGAAGTATCAAGAGCGACTCTCTTCCCGTTGCAGTAGAGGTCTGAACCATAGTGCCATGGTACAACATTATCTTTTTCATACGGAATGGGTCCAGGTACCGTTATGGTGATTGGACTGACTGTGGCGGAAGTAGGAACTGTTAGTGTATGTGGATCGTAATAGATGGTAACAGGATTTCTGACTAATGGTGGTGGTGAAAGACTGAAGTTGGGTTGTTGTTGAGATTTTTGTTGAAAGTTGTTGGAATCGGGGACCATTGTCGGGTCATAGTAAATGGTGACTATGGAGATGTCATCATTGCTGGTTTCTGTTGTTGTAGAAGCGGATGCGATTGAACTAATGTCTGTTGAAGTTATAGAAGGGATAGTTGTTGACTTTGTAAAAGAATCAGTTGGAATGATTGTTGTTGAAGTTGTAGGAGCGGTGTTTGCTGGTGTTGTAGGAGGAAAAGTTGTTGATGTTGTAGAAGTTGGAACTGTTGATGTGATTTGCAAGATACCTTCTCTGATAAGACCATTGATGCCACTTTTTAAACTTGCACAACCATTGGCGGAAATTTTGCAAGATTCACAATAGGCCTCACAACCTGGGAACACCTGGCACTTTAAAAGCTGGGCTTTAACCTCGACCATAGGTGTTTAAATACTTGCAGTATCTTCAATTAGGTTCACTGGTTGATCCTCCTCAATTGCATTTATCCTGGGCCCACCATGGCTAGGCATAGGATTCTTTGTGACATTAGGAGGAGGTGCAAAATTCAAAGCCTTGGAATCAACTAAGTCCTGGACTTTCATGTGCAAGGCTCTGCACTTCTCTGTTGTATGGCCAGGTGCATTGGAATGGAAGGCACATCTGGCATTGACATCATAATTACTTGGAAGGTTCTGAGGATCTGGTGGAGCCAGAGTCCTCAATTCAACGAGATTGAGCTTCAAAAGTTGTGGTAATAAAGCGGCATAGGGCATCGCGATGGGGTCGATTACCCTGTTGATTTGAGAGGGCCTTTGCTGGAAAGGACGTTATTGTTGTTGTTGTTGTAAGATCTTTGTTGAGGAAATTTTTGTTGCTGAGGGAAGTGTTGTGGTTGTTGAGGATACTATTGTTGAGGTGCTAGAGCAGGAATAGTGACAACGGTTATTGATCTTGGCATGTACTGGGGCCTACCTCTGCCCATGTATACTGAATTGGTTTCACCTGTCCTACGAGGTCCTGCAAAAGGTTTCCTTGTATTATTGGAACTGGGACCGTTATCTGAGATTTTGCCCATCTTCAGCAGACTCAATTCTCTCACCAGCTATAACTACATCTGCAAAGCTGGTGGACGAGAAAGCAGCAAGTCTGTCAATGTATGTCCCTTGTAGGGTATTCATAAACATGTCGGCCATTTCTCTTTCAGACATTGGAGGTTGAACATCAGCAACTAGTTGTATCCATCTTTGGGCATACTCCCTGAAGCTTTCTCTTGAAGATTGAGACATACCCATTAGGAGGGTTCTATTGGGAGCCATGTCCAAGTTATATTGATACTGGCGTATGAAAGCATCGGCCAAATCCTTCCAGATTCTAACTGTTGCCTTGGACAAATGAGAATACCATTCACGAGATGCCGCGGTCAGACTGTCCTCTAAGTAGAACATCCACAATATTTCATCCATGGTATAAGCCTTTAGTCTCCCCAGAAAGGACTGCAGGTGAGTACATGGACAAGAGGTACCGTTATATCTCTCAAAGCAAGGGGGTTTGAATTTGTGAGGAATCCTGATTCCCACAACTAAACCCATGTCCATAACATCAAATCCCAGAGAGTTTTAGGACTCCAGAGATCTCAGCTTTTCTGCTATTTCGTCCAGACGTCGATTATAGGCTTCATCCCTAGCGCCAACTACTGTATATTTTTCCTCTTGAGGGTCCTCTTGCAAGGCACGGCCTCCAGTGTTTCCTTGGGTATTTCTGATAGCATTGATCTCAGGATTGAGGTGAGGCCCAAACTCTGGCGCATCTATTCGTGGCTGCCCGTGATCATTATTACTAATACCTCCTGTACCTGGATGATTCTCTTATGGAGTTTGCTGCTCGACCAACTGTTGCACCCCAAAATTTGCCCTCACAAGACAAGACTTTGTGTACTAAGAGGTTCACAAAGTTCACAAGACAAGACTTTGTGTACTAAGAGGTTCACAAGGTTCACAAGACATCTTATGAGGTTCACAAGACATATTATGAGGTTCACAAGGTTCACAAGACCTCTCATGAGGTTCATGAGGTTCACAAGATTCACAATTAGTCAGAAGATTTGACATTTCCCTCAGACAATGCATCCTCCTAAGCAATGCATCCTAAACTAGGGTTTTGACTTTAATCAGGCTAAATGGACTTCCAAGACTTCAAGTGAGCTTCATAACATCTTATATGTGTTTAAGAATCCCCATGACAAGTTTCAATACTTTTCCCAAAGGTTTGCTCAGTCAGATGATCAGATAGGTCAAAATCAGTCAAAGTAGTTAAAAAGTCAAACCGAGGTCAACTGTGGTCAAACCAAAGTCAAACTTCATTATTTTTTGCCAACATCAAGTATATGAAGTAAAATTCATCATTTGATCAAGGGTTGATCATGATTCATCAAGGAGATTTCAAATCATCAAGAATCAGGAGTTTCTAAATTAGGGTTTCCTTAGGAAAAGTCAACTGAACTTTGACCAGCCATAACTTTCACATGCTTCATCAAAGTTTTCCCATCCAAACCTCATTTTGAAGGAAATTTAATTCTCTACAACTTTGTGTCTCACAAGCCAATCCCAAAAATGCTTCATTTGGAAGGTATGAGCTAAGACATTATAGGTCCTTTTAAAAGTCAACAAAAAGTCAACAACTTCAAAAGCACATAACTTGAGAATGGTAAAAGATATGGACATGAAACCAGTGGGGTTGGTTAAAGGACTCTTTAAGCTTTCCAAAATGTCCAAGAACACCCTCATAGCATTAAAATTGAAGGATTTGTGCCCTTGCAAAGTTGGGAAATTTTTTGGTGGTTTATGAAGTAAATGGGGTCTTAAAACCATAATTCTTCAAATGGGCTGAACTTTTTGTGACCCAATGTGTTCCATGACATTATGCACGAAATTTATTTAATATTTTCATAATTTTATTCATTTTATTTTTATTTATTATGATTTTTTATATTAAAAATCATTTTAAATTCAAATAAAATATAAAAATATGAAGATTTAAAAATATTTTGATTCTAGAAGGTCATGAGAGCTAATTGGATCAGATTGATATGAAAATTATGGTGATTGTCTTAAGATAGAAAGGTTGTATCAAGGAATATTTGAAATTTAAGGCATGATCTTTTTCAATCTTCCATGACCAAAATATCCAAAGGATAGCCCAACTTTTTGACCTAATTCAGTTCACTACATATACACAAACATAACACAATGCCAAGGACACGATTTTGCAGCCTCAAACCATAATTTCAAACTTCACAAAATCCTTCAAAAGTCAATTTTCGGTTTCAATCCTAGAAGAGGTTTCAAGGTATTCTAAAGACACTACAAGCTTCCTTGAGCTTCCCTGGATCGAAACCAACCCTTACATGCCTTTGATTCATCCCCATTTGCATAATCCGAACCATTCATGCTCTCAATCTATTTTTCTTCGATTCCTTGAATTTATGCTTTTATAATGAAATTTGATTATGTATTAACGTTTATTGATGCTCATAGATGGTTTCTGGATAATTTTCATGAAGCTTGATGCCCTATATCACAATCGGCCATAGCTAGGGTTTTAAGCTCCAAATTGGGATTCTGTGATTTACCTAATTTAAATAGTTTCTAATGACATGGTTTTGTTGTATGAGTCAAGAGGAATTCATTGATGTAATTAATTTGAGGAAATTGTACTTGTTGTATGGTATTTGATATTGGCAGGTTTCGTTGGCAAGAAAAATCGCAGGTAAGTTCGAAACTGAATTCGCAGCAAAATCCCCAGGTCTGGAGGTTGAAGACGATGGCGCCAAAAACTAATTTGAAATTTCATCTTATTTTATATAATATTGTTTGCAGATAGTTGTCAAAGTTGGTGAGGATGGCCTGGTGGTTTTGAACGCACGCATAGAAGCTTGATACATGGGTTCGATCCCTGGCTTGCACATTGTTTTTGCTAATATTCATCATTATTATCAGGCTGAAAATATAATGCTTCGCATCCATTTGTTATCACCAACGCGCACATTGGCCCAGTGGCTGGAATCTTCTTCAGATATTGGGGAGGTCCTGGGATCAAAACCAGGCCTCCCCCTTTTTCTTTCTTCTATTTTCTTTCTTTTTGTTTTGTTTATTATTATTTTTGTTTTAAATTATAATTAATTGATAATTAAGACTATAACCCTAATTTTTCTTAGTTCTAAAAATTTTAAATTATTTTTATATATCCTAATTATATTTTTAACACTTAATTTATTATTTGTAAATTTTAATCATGTACCTTTATTTTATAATTTGTGTATAATTCTTATATGTAAATAACCCAATTAATTAATTAACCCTAATATTTTCACATAAAACCTAATTTTTTATAAGCCCTAATTATTTTATAAATATTAATATTTGTATATAAAGTTTAATTATGTATATTCATAATTTGTTTATATTATTTAATCAATTTAATTAAGTAGTAAATCCACATTAATTTTTTGTAAATTAATCAATAAAACCCTAATTTATTTTTTCTAAACTTATAAACCCTAAATTATTTATGTTAACCTTAATATTTTCATATAAAACCTAATATTTTCTAAATCCTAATATTTTTTATAAACTTTAATTATATTATAAATCTTAATTTATTTATTTGTAAATTTTAATTATGTACATTATTTTATAATTTGTTTATAATTATTATTGAATATAGCTTTCATATGTAAATAATTTAATTAAATAGTAAACCCTAATTTATTTTTCTAAATAGTTAAAAAACCTAATTTTATTTTATAAATTTAATTTATTATTTTGTATGCTTATAATCAAATATTTTTATAATATGTATATAAAATTAAATAATTAGACTATTAATCATATTCTATTAGTATATAATATTCATTATTTATTTCTTTTATTAAAAATCTAAAAATAATTATTTATTTAAAAATTGAACCTTTTTATATTGTTATGCTAATTTCTTCCTCTTGTATTTATTTTGTTTATTATTACTAACTTCTTTATTTATTTACCTATTATGTGATTATTTATTTTATTATTATTATTATTACTAACCCATTTAATTATTTATTTATTTGCCAATTTATTTTTAATTATCATTATAATGTAATTGTATCATTTATGTAATAGTTGTAGAATAATGTTTATTATTTATTTTTAATTGCTATGGTTAGTAAAATAGGGAGTGTAAAACATGTTTGTATGTAAAATTGAATTTAGATCATTAACTTAAAGATAAATATATGAATTGGTACACTCACACACGTAAGTCGATCCTGGATCGCCATCTCACTTCTTAAGGGTTACCTCTCATGTTGCCTAAACAAAAGGTCAAGTAAGGTGTAAAGCAAAGTCCCTCATTTCATATCATCTAGTCCCTTAACAGATAAAAAGATCAAGTCCCTTCGTGGTTGCCTTCGTAATGATCTTGTCCCTTCGAATAAAAAATGATAAGTCCCTTCGAATTGCTTATACACCTTACAGTTGCCTAAATAACAGTTGTCCCTTCACTTGTCCGTCATACATCCAAGGTAATGACTACCTATTCCTTAATAATAGGGATAGTCTTACCATTTAAAGGATATTTAAGGACAGAAAAGACTAAACTTAGGGTAGGTTCCTCTTATGTACTTGCTCATTTTTCAAAGACATTTCAAAACACTTCACATTTTTCAAGCAAATTTTCAAAAAAAAGGCTTTATATATATCCGTACATGGATCATTATAAAGTACTTAAGAAAATTTCTAAACACACACTACACTTCTCAAAAACATTTTAAAGTGAGCTAAGTAACTAAGAGCCCATGGATAACCATGGATGTAAAGGGTGCTAACACCTTCCCTTTACATAACCTACCCCCCGAACCCAAAAATCTTTTAAGGTCTTTCCTGTTCTTTTATGCCCTTTCCTTTGGATAAAATAAAAGTCGGTGGCGACTCTTGCTATCCGCAACATTTAACTAAAGTCAGTTCTCCCACCGTGTTACAGAATTGGCGACTCTTCTAGGGATTTAATAAAAGAGGGGTACCCTTAGGAATTAGATCACTTTAAAATTGTTTGCCTTGTTTGCTTTATACTTATCTTTTTGGGTGCTCTTATGTGTGAAATATCCTAACCCGGATCTAGTGTACCTTAGGTAAATGGCAATAGACCAAGGAAACTGTACGGCGTATACCGATATGGTTGGTCTGGTGGCCATAGTTAGTGTGACTTCTTGGTTGGTGCTTATGTTCCTTAAGTCAAGTTGAGGATAATATGAGGCTGCCATATTTTGTCAATGCACTAACTAACTTTTAGAACCCTAGTTATCCTATCTTGGCCTTTAGAAAAGTAGTGAGATAACCGGATTTGATGTAGACTGAAGTTGGTTGATACTCGATACAACGCTCATTGAGATCCTAAACTTGGAGGGTTTTGGTTGGCAAGTAAGTTGCCTACTGAACAACCACCCTTGTGAAGGATCAATGATATTGAGATCCCTTAGAACCTGGTTACTTTTGTAGGATAGGATGAACCATCTAAACTTCAGGGGAGGGTACTTACCTTTGAACCTCATGCAAGCCTTCAAACCTAGGGCTATCGTGTGACTTGTTTGTGTGTGCCACGTGTTTGTGATTGAGCATAACATCATAGCATCGTCATGCATCATAAGCATAGCATTTTCACTAACCATTTCAAGGACAAAAGGATTTATCTTTGTTCTTTGTTGCAGGTCATGGCTTCTGCTCGTAGGAATACTATCCGGATCAACTTTGTAGGGATACCTCCTAAGCTTAAGGAATTGGTCTCTCAAGTTTCTGAAAACTCTCAGTTCATCAAGAGACATGGTCACCTACTGGATCTAGTCACTTCAGGGTTCAATGAAGACATGATGAGTGTTATGTTTCAGTTCTTTGATCCTAAGCACCATTGCTTCACATTCCCTGACTATCAACTGGTTCCTACAATGGAAGAGTTCTCCAAACTTCTGGGTATACCTGTACTTGATCAGAAACCATTCACAGGATTGGAAAAAGAGCCCAAACCTGAAGTTATTGCTGCAGCTCTACATCTGAAGAAGTCAGACATTGTTCTAGAAACGAGAAGTGGAGTTAAGGGTATTCTTGCCAAGGTGTTGATAGAGAAGGCTCAAGTGTTCTTGAAGGCTATGAGCTATGATACTTTTGAGGAGATCTTAGCCTTGCTGATTTATGGCTTAGTATTGTTCCCCAATCCAGATCAGTTCATAGACGTTCATGCCATCAACATATTTCTGAGTCACAATCCAGTGCCTGCATTGCTTGGAGACATCCTGCACTCTCTTCATACTCATACTACAAAGGCACGAGGAACTCTGATGTGCTGCATACCTTTGCTATCTAGGTGGTTTATTTCTCACCTTCCTCGCTCAGTGATGAAGAATGAACAAGGGTTCAGGTGGTCTAAAAGGATCATGTCACTCTCTCATTCAGATATCCATTGGTGCTCCAGATCTATGGAGAATGTCACTATTATTGACCGTTGTGGGGAGTTTCCTAATGTGCCACTTCTAGGCATAAGAGGAGGCATTACTTACAACCCTTCCTTAGCTTTACGACAGTTTGGTTATGCTCGGAGTGATGGTCCACATGACATGTTGATTCAGGGTATTGTGTTTGACTACGACAACGATCTGCAAGGTTACCGTCAAAGGTTCATACGAGCATGGGGAAAAGTGAACAAGGTTGACAGCAAGACTCTGGAGCCCAAGTACACTATTCCTATGGAAGCTTATCTCAGATGGGTACGAGCTCGTGCTCAGACTCTTATGATGCCATATCTTGCTATCCTGCCAGTTACTATGGAGCCTGTTGCTGAAGGAGATACTTCTTATATCATTCTTCATCTAGACATGCCCACTGACATGGAAGACTTACAGAGATCCTGGGTTCAGTTGAAGGAGCAAAGGGATACTTTCGAGGCTCATTACAAAGCAAGTCAAGAAAGAATCCTGGAGCTAACAAAGAAACTTCACGAGGAGCGGAATCTCAACTCATACCTCAACACAAAGAGGAAACGTCCATGGGAGACTTAAAACCCCATCTTTTGTATTTATTTCATTTCATTTTGTAAGCCCAAAGGGCAAACAAATTTATTACTAATAAAAGTTTACTTTCTTGATTGTTTAAGCAAATTTAAATCATGCGGTCCTTGAAAACATTGCATACGCATTTATACACCATATCATTGCATAACAGGTTTCTTATGTACATGTATCTTATCTTCTCGCTGTTTATTTCAGTAATGGCTCTTGAACAAACAGTAAAAGATCTTCAGGCACAAAATGCACAGTTCCAAGAGCTGATCCTGAACTTGTCTAAGGGGCAGGATGAATTGAAGACACTGCTGGCCAATAAGACTAAGAAGACTAGAAGGTCAGGAGGCCTTATCAACATGGGGAGAAGGTTCAGAGGTCCTTTCAAGACCAAAGAACAGGTTGAAGATTATGAGTCTGAAGAGTCTGAGAAAGAGGGAGGCAGTCTCCATAACACTATGGGGGACTCTGATTCTGAAGCTAACTACTATCATGAGCCTAATAAAGATAAGTTCAAGATGCTGGTGGATAGAATGGATGCTATGGAATTGCAAAAGTCTTCTGGGCTGGATTTTGAAGACCTGAGTTTGATATCTGGGGTGGTTATACCCATTGGTTTCAAGGTCCCTGCTTTTGTAGTTTATGATGGTGTCTCTTGTTCCAAGCTGCATCTGAGGTCTTATGTCAAGAGAATCCAACCCCATACTGCTGATAAGAAGTTGTGGATCCATTTCTTCCAAGAGAGCTTATCTGGAGCTCAATTGGAATGGTACTATCAGCTGGAGAGTGTCAACATCCGTGATTGGAATGATCTTGCTGAAGCCTTTTATAAGCAATATCAATACAATGCTGATCTAGCTCCTACTCGCATGCAACTACAGAGCATGTCTATGGGTGCTAAAGAAAATTTCAAGGAGTATGCCCAGAAGTGGAGAGACTTGGCTGGAAGAGTGCAACCCCCTCTAACTGACAGGGAGTTAGTTGATATGTTCATGTGTACATTGAATGGTCCTTTTTACAGTCATCTCGTTGGAAGCTCATCATCTGGCTTCACTGAGTTGATAATGACAGGAGAGCGCGTAGAAAGTGGTATAAGGAGTGGCAAGATCCAAGTGGGTGCTTCTTCATCCAGTACTACAAAGAAGCCCCCTAGTGGGAAGAAAGAGTCGAATGCTGTTTATGGTCAACCTGATCGTAATAGAAGGCACCAATCTGTGAGTGCAGTTCATATCTCCAATCCTACTCCTGCAACACCAGAGCCACCACAGGGAAATCAACAGAGGCCTAGAAGGCAGTTCACTAAGCTCAACATGTCATTGGCCCAAGCCTTGTAACACTTGTTGAAGGGTGAACTCATCACTTTGAGGGACCCTCCTCAGAATCCCAATGTTACCTCTCCCAGGTATAATCCTAATGCACGATGTGCATATCATTCAAATTGTCAGGGACATGATACCAATAGTTGCTGGGTATTGAAGAATAAGATTCAGGATATGATTGATGCTGGAGAGATTGAGTTTGACCCTCCGGGTACTCCAAATGTGATTACTGCTCACATGCCAAATCATGAGAAGACTGTCAATGCCATTGATGAAGTTTCACATATTTCCTCAGTTGCAGATTTGACTACACCATTGTTTGTTATTAAGAAGAAGTTAGTACAAGTTGGGTTCTTTCCAGGTTTCCGTGAAGATTGTTTATATTGTGCCTATAAGCCGGATAGCTGTTGGAGGTTGAAGGACGGAATTCAACGCCTCATGAATAATTACACCATAGTGTTTGAGAGGACCCCGCCTTCTGTGGAGAGCATGGTTGAACACATAACTAAAGGTGAGAAGGTTAAAGAGGTGGATATGGTTGATAAAGTGCCGATGAGGATTACTTCCAAGGGTCCTGTCAAAATCACTCATAAGGGTCCAATTAAGATTACTGCTGAAGGCCCTGTGAAGATTGTTGCTGAAGCTAGAGTGGCTCCCATGATCATTACCACTCCTAGTCCTATTCCATATACTTCTGATAAAGCCGTGCCTTGGAATTATGGGTCCGATGTTTATATTCATGGTGTTAAGCAGGAACCCTTAGCTGAGACACCTGTTGCTGATGGAAATCTTGATATTGATAATATTACTGGATCTAGTAAGATCACACGAAGTGGAAGAGTTTTCTCTCCTCCAGTTACTTCCAAGAATACAGTTACTCCAGTTACTACCTCTACTGCTGAGGCTTGGGGCAAAGGTCCTGTTATTGAACCTACACAAACTGATGTGCCAGCTGCTGATGATCTTCCTAAGCAGATGGAAGAAGTATTGAAAATCATTCGTAAGAGTGATTATGACATTGTGGATCAATTGGGGCATACTCCCTCCAAGATTTCTATGTTGTCTTTATTATTGTGTTCTGAGGCTCATGCCAAAGCCTTGATCAAGTTTTTGAAGACTGCTCATGTACCAAATGAGATCTCTGTAGACCAGTTTGAAAATTGTGTTGCACACTTGACCTATGATAATGGGTTAGGTTTCTCCGATGCTGATTTGACTCCTGCCAAGAGGGATCATAATAGGGCTCTACATATCTCTATTGAATGTAGGGGCACTACCCTGTCACATGTGTTGATAGACAATGGTTCCTCGCTGAATGTGTTGCCTAAAGAAGTTCTAAATAAGCTAAGTCCTGAAGATGTTGTGTTGAAGCCCAGTAATATAGTGGTGAAAGCTTTTGATGGTTCGAGAAGAGTGGTGCATGGAGAAATTGATCTCCCAATAAAAGTAGGTTCTCAGGTCTTCAATGCTACTTTTTACGTGATGGATATTCGTCCTTCGTATTCTTGTTTGCTTGGGCGTCCCTGGATCCATGGGGCAGGTGCTGTAACCTCCACCTTACATCAGAAGCTGAGATATCCGGTAGAAGGAAAGGTTGTCACTGTTTACGGAGAGGAAGGATATATAGTTAGCCATGTGAACACCTTTAAATATCTTGAAGTGGAAGGTGAATATGTTGAAACTCCGTGCCAGACGTTCGAAGTGGTTCCTTGGGTTGTTAATAATTATGAAGCTCCTCCTGTTGTCAAGAAAGTTCCTGTGGTCACCAGAGTACCTCCTAGAATGGCCTCCCTCAAAGATGCTAGAGCTGTGGTGGATGAAGGTGGTAGTACTATTTGGGGTCAGCTTCCTGACATTCCTTACAAGTCTGACAAATTTGGTTTGGGTTTCACTGCAGAGTCCTAGAAGGCTGTTCGTCGTGCTCGTGTTGTTCGTATCACCAATCAGGGGATTATGAAAGATCAGATCAATGTTGTGGGTGACTATGATGAAGATTACAACTGGGATGCTTGGATTTTTCCTACTGTGGGTGCTGGGCTCAATAATTGGAAGGCTGAAGATGTTATTCCTATCTCCTTTAGTCAGGAGTAAATACTATTACTGTGTTGTTACTTTTAAGTTTGTAATTTCTTGAACAATTAAACTCTTAAGCCTTGTGCCTTACCCAGGGCACAATGGTGTGCTTGTTACGGGATGTCATTTCATTTGCATACTTCATTCAATAAAAATCAGTGGACGTTTCGTTTTCGTAAATATTGTGTTCCTTGTTTTTCTTTTCTTTTATTTTTCTTTTATCAGCTATGTGTTCTTACACACACCCACATCACTAAAATGCCGATCCTTATCCACTCTGGATCCTGTTGATAACAGTTCTACTATTGCCAATTATAATTTCGAGAATCCGATCTATCAAGCTGAAGACGGAAATGAGGACGATTGTGAAGTACTTGTAGAGCTTACTAGGTTGTTACAACAAGAAGAGAAAGCTATACAGCCACATGAAGAGCCAGTCGAAGTTGTGAATTTGGGAACTGAAGAAAACAGGAAAGAGGTCGAAATAGGGGCTGAATTAGAGGATAGTGTCAAGAGCAGATTGATTCAGATGTTACATGACTATGTGGAAATATTTGCTTGGTCTTACGAGGATATGCCAGGGTTGGATACAGACATTGTGGTTCACCGATTACCAGTGAAAGAAGATTGTCGTCCAAAGAAGCAGAAGGTTCGTCGCATGCGTCCTGAAATGTCAGAGAAGATTAAGGCAGAGATGATGAAACAGTTTAATGCAGGGTTCTTAGCTGTGACTTCTTATCCTCAATGGGTTGCAAATGTGGTGCCGGTACCTAAGAAAGATGGTAAGGTACGTATGTGTGTAGACTACAGGGATTTGAACAAGGCCATCCCCAAAGATGACTTTCCACTTCCTCATATTGATGTTCTGGTAGACAACATTGCTCAGCATAAAGTATTCTTTTTCATGGATGGTTTCTCTGGTTACAATCAAATCAAGATGGCACCTGAAGATATGGAGAAGACAACATTTATTACACAGTGGAGTACTTTTTGCTATAAGGTGATGCCATTTGGTTTGAAGAATGCAGGGGTAACATATCAGCGTGCTATGGTAGCTTTGTTTCATGATATGATTCATCATGAGATAGAGGTATATGTGGATGATATGATAGCCAGGTCCCAGAATGAAGAACAACACCTTGATCATCTGCATAAATTGTTTGAGAGGTTGAAGAAATACAAGTTGAGATTAAACCCAAACAAGTGCACTTTTGGAGTTAGATCTGGTAAGCTCCTGGGTTTCATTGTTAGTGGAAAAGGTATTGAAGTAGATCCTGCAAAAGTGAAAGCTATACAAGAGATGCCAGCTCCCCGTACTGAGAAGGAAGTAAGAGGTTTCTTGGGAGTTTGAATTACATTGCAAGATTTATTTCCCAATTAACTGCTACCTGTGAGCCAATATTCAAGTTGTTGAAGAAAGATCAAGTAATGGAGTGGAATGATGAGTGCCAGACTGCCTTTGATGAAATCAAGAGATATCTTCTAGAACCTCCAATTTTGATGCCACCAGTTGATGGAAGACCCTTGATCATGTACTTAACAGTGTTAGACAACTCAATGGGGTGTGTATTGGGGCAACATGACGAGTCTGGTCGAAAAGAGCAGGCAATTTACTACCTTAGCAAAAAGTTTACCGACTGTGAAACAAGATACTCACTGCTCGAGAAAACTTGCTGCACTTTGGCATGGGCTGCTCGCCGACTAAGACAGTATATGTTGACTCATACTACCTTATTGATTTCGAAGATGGATCCAATCAAGTACATATTCGAGAAACCTGCTCTCTCCGGAAGAATAGCAAAATGGCAAATGATCTTAATAGAATATGATATACAGTACACTACTCAGAAGGCCATTAAAGGAAGTGTTGTAGCTGATCATTTGGCTCATCAAGCAGTGGATGATTATCAGTCAATGAGTTTTGAGTTCCCTGATGAAGACATTATGACTATTACCAAAGAACCTGGACAATATGACGGACCTGAACAAGGATCCCGATGGACTATGGTTTTTGATGGAGCTTCTAATGCACATGGTAATGGTGTTGGTGTTGTGATCAGTTCCCATGAAGGTTGTCATACCCCGATTACTACCAGACTTTGTTTCTATTGTACCAATAACATGGCTGAGTATAAGGCATGTATCCTAGGTATCAAAGTTGCCATTGATATGAAGATTCAGTTCCTAGACGTATATGGAGATTCAACCCTGGTAGTAAGTCAGATCAAAGGAGATTGGGATACCAAGCATAATAATCTCATTCCTTATAGAGAGCATGTGTTGTCTTTGATCCCACATTTCAAAGATATTACCTTTGGACATATTCCACGAAGAGAGAATCAGTTGGCAGATGCTTTAGCCACCATGGCATCCATGTTTGAGATCAGCTGGGATGATAAGGCTCCCAAGATTACCATTGATAGATTTGAGAAGCCTGCATAGTGCAATGAGATTGGCACTGAAGAAGCAGAAGAGAAGCCTTGGTTCTATGAAGTGAAAAGATATCTTAAAGCTCAGGAGTTCCCTGAAGGGGCATCTGTCAAAGATAGGAAGTTCCTGAGAAGGTTTTCTACTAAGTTCTTTTTGAGTAATGGAATTCTATACAAACGCAATCATGATTCAACTATGCTTCGTTGTGTGGATAAGAAGGAAGCAACAAAGATTATGGAAGACATGCATGATGGGATCTTTGGCACTCATTCTAGTGGTCATACTATGGCAAAGAAGATATTGAGAGCAGGTTACTATTGGTCTACCATGGAAGCTGACTGCTATCAACATTCCAGAACCTGTCACAAGTGTCAAAGTTATGCTGATAAAGTACATATACCTCCGTCACCATTGAATGTGTTGACTGCTCCTTGGCCTTTTGCCATGTGGGGCATTGATATGATTGGTGATATCAAGCCTACTGCTTCTAATGGGCATCGTTTCATCCTGGTTGCTATTGATTACTTCACAAAATGGGTGGAAGCAGCTTCATTTGCATCTGTTACTAAGAATGTGGTGGCTCGATTCATTAAGAATAATCTCATATCTAGGTATGGCATCCCTGAAAGGATTATTATGGACAATGGCTCTAATCTGAACAACACTATGATTACTGATCTCTGCATGCAGTTCAAGATTAAACATCACAACTCTTCTCCGTATCGTCTGAAGATGAATGGGGCAGTTGAAGCTGCTAATAAGAACATTAAGAAGATTATACAGAAGATGACTATCACTTATAAGGATTGGCATGAGATGTTACCATTTGCTCTTCATGGTTATCGTACTACAATACGTACTTCAACAGGGGCAACCCCATTCTCCTTAGTCTATGGTATGGAAGCAGTTCTGCCCATTGAAGTTCAGATACCCTCCTTGAGAATCATGAAGGATGCAGGCTTGGATGAAGATGAGTGGATTCAGACTCGACTTGACCAGATAAATTTGATTGATGAGAAGAGGTTAGCAGCTGTTTGTCATGGCCAGATATACCAGAAACGAATGATCAAAGCTTTTAATAAGAAGGTTAAGCCAAAGGTATATCAGGCTGGTGACTTGGTAATCAAGCGTATCATATTACCACAGGGTGATCCTAGGGGCAAGTGGACTCCTACATATGAAGGACCATTTGTGGTCAAAACAGTATTCTCAGGAGGTGCAATGATACTTACTACTATGGATGGTGAAGACTTCCCACATCCTGTAAATGCAGACATAGTTAAAAAATACTACGCATAAAAAGAGACCCGCTAGGTTGACTGGCCTAGGCAAAAATAAGGGCATCCCGACGAACCAAAAGGGTTCGGGAAAAAATTAGGGATATATATAAAAAATGTACACCCGGCAAGTCGAAAACCTGAAAAGGCAGCTTGGGCAAAAAAGGGTATCCCGGTGGATTGAAAACCTGAAAGGGAAATCCAGGCAAAAGTTAGGGATTAAAGCGTATGACTATGTCTCGTTGGGATCACCCATGAAACTACAACCAGTTGTGCTACTTAATCAAGCTCGAACAGATAAAGCTCAATCCAATCGTTCCATCTCAACAGCAGAAGATGAGATACTTGAAGATAATGGCAATAGTAGAATTGAAATTCAATAGGATTATTTCCCACATAGCTGATTCTCCTTATTTTGTAAAAAACTTTATGACAAATTCCTCTTACTAGGATTTCTGTCTCCTTGTACAAACTTACCCATGTACGAGTCACTTTGTGATATAAATAAAATTCCATCTTTGATCCAGATTTACTTTTACCCTATTTACATAAGCGAAACGTCCATTGGTTATGTTTGAATGTATGTATGCTTTTGAATATGATTGATGTTTACCAGAAATGCATAAAATGCTTAATATGATTGATCTTTACCAGAAATGCATAAAATGCTTAATATGATTGATGATTACCAGAAATGCATAAAAATGCAGTAATAGTATTTACTAAGGACGAACGAGGGAAGGAATTCAACGAAGCTTCGCCGGTTCATCCCCACCAGACAGCTACAAGTTCCCCAGTAGGACAAATCCATCTTCATAAATACTTCGAGTCACATCTCCCCTGGAATTTTTATCCATCTCTTTTATCCTCAGACGGATAGTCGGGAATTTATTCTTTCAATAGGAGTACGACGAACGAAGACGGGAGGTTATGGATACCTTACTATCAAACGAAGACGGGAGGTTATGGATACCTTACTATCGAACGAAGGCGGGAGGTTTATGAATACTATATTATCAAACGAGACAGGAACGAGTTCCTCATATTCTTCGGCAACAAATTGGGATTTATTTTCCCTGGCCAGCAGTTGTTATACGAAGATTTTCAGACGCTTCAGGCTGCATGATTCATACATAAATCATTTACATCATACCATAACATACATATCCATAAATACATAATACATTACTTCAGCGCATCATACTATACATGCATACATAATGCATAAACTAATATTATCTTGCAGAATGTTATATACATCGAACTAATCTTATTTTTCAGATTAATTCTCTAGCAGACAAACTACATCAACAACTTATACCTTAAGATGTTGTTTATCCTCCTGAAAGCTATCATAACTTTGGGTCATTGTTTATCTTCCCAAAGGTAATGTTGGGACGTTGTTTATCTTCCCAAAAGTTATTCCATTACCTCGGGACGTTGTTTATCCTCCTGAAAGCTATCATGACTTTGGGCTGTCGTTTATCTTCCCAAAAGTCATACCCTTACCTTGGGCCGTTGTTTATCTTCCCAAAGGTAATGTTGGGACGTTGTTTATCTTCCCATGTACCCTATTATACCTCGGGACGTTGTTTATCCTCCTGAAAGCTATCATGACTTTGGGCCGTTGTTTATCTTCCCAAAAGTCATATCATTATCTTGGACCGTTGTTTATCTTCCCAAAGGTAATGTTGGGACGTTGTTTATCTTCCCAAGTACCCTATCATGACTTTGGGCCGTTGTTTATCTTCCCAAAAGTTATACCCTCACCTTGGGCCGTTGTTTATCTTCCCAAAAGCTATATCTTCATACTTTGGACTACCTTATTCTCCAAGAAGTATATTTGAAGAACTTTTCTCCAGATGGCACCTCTAAGCCCATCTCCAATTCATTCTGATGGCATCTTTAAGCCCATATCCTTTTCTCCAAGTGGCATCTTCAAGCCCACTCGAGCATATACAATTAATCATCAATATTACTTTACGCACCTGTGAGTGCAAATTTTTGGGATTTTGTGTTCAATCCCCTTCAACCTTCCAGGTCACGAATGACACATATACCAATCTAACCCCTCAGGTTTCAGAAAATTGAACAGGGGCAGCTTTTGCACCCCAAAATTTGCCCTCACAAGACAAGACTTTGTGTACTAAGAGGTTCACAAAGTTCACAAGACAAGACTTTGTGTACTAAGAGGTTCACAAGGTTCACAAGGTTCACAAGACATCTTATGAGGTTCACAAGACATCTTATGAGGTTCAAAAGACATCTTATGAGGTTCACAAGGTTCACAAGACGTCTCATGAGGTTCATGAGGTTCACAAGATTCACAATTAGTCAGAAGATTTGACATTTCCCTCAGACAATGCATCCTCCTAAGCAATGCATCCTAAACTAGGGTTTTGACTTTAATCAGGCTAAATGGACTTCCAAGACTTCAAGTGAGCTTCATAACAACTTATATGTGTTTAATAATCCCCATGACAAGTTTCAATACTTTTCCCAAAGGTTTGCTCAGTCAGATGATCAGATAGGTCAAAATCAGTCAAAGTAGTTAAAAAGTCAAACTGAGGTCAACTGTGGTCAAACCAAAGTCAAACTTCATGATTTTTTGCCAACATCAAGTATATGAAGTAAAATTCATCATTTGATCAAGGGTTGATCATGATTCATCAAGGAGATTTCAGATCATCAAGAATCAGGAGTTTCTAAATTAGGGTTTCCTCAGGAAATGTCAAATGAACTTTGACCAGCCATAAATTTCACATACTTCATCAAATTTTTCCCATCCGAAGCTCATTTTGAAGGAAATTGAATTCTCTACAACTTTGTGTCTCACAAGCCAAGCCCAAAAATGCTTCATTTGGAAGGTATGAGCTAAGACATTATAGGTCCTTTTAAAAGTCAACAAAAAGTCAACAACTTCAAAAGAGCATAACTTGAGAATGGTAAGAGATATGGACATGAAACCAGTGGGGTTGGTTAGAGGACTCTTTAAGCTTTCCAAAATGTCCAATAACACCCTCATAGCATTAAAATTGAAGGATTTGTGCCCTTGCAAAGTTGGGAAATTTTTGGGTGGTTTATGAAGTAAATGGGGTCTTAAAACCATAATTCTTCAAATGGGCTGAACTTTTTGTGACCCAATGTGTTCCATGACATCATGCACGAAATTTATTTAATATTTTCATAATTTTATTCATTTTATTTTTATTTATTATGATTTTTTATATTAAAAATCATTTTAAATTCAAATAAAATATAAAAATATGAAGATTTAAAAATATTTTGATTCTAGAAGGTCATGAGAGCTAATTGGATCAGATTGATATGAAAATTATGGTGATTGTCTTAAGATAGAAAGGTTGTATCAAGGAATATTTGAAATTTAAGGCATGATCTTTTTCAATCTTCCATGACCAAAATATCCAAAGGATAGCCCAACTTTTTGACCTAATTCAGTTCACTACATATACACAAACATAACACAATGCCAAGGACACGATTTTGCAGCCTCAAACCATAATTTCAAACTTCACAAAATCCTTCAAAAGTCAATTTTCGGTTTCAATCCTAGAAGAGGTTTCAAGGTATTCTAAAGACACTACAAGCTTCCTTGAGCTTCCCTGAATCGAAACCAACCCTTACATGCCTTTGATTCATCCCCATTTGCATAATCCGAACCATTCATGCTCTCAATCTATTTTTCTTCGATTCCTTGAATTTATGCCTTTATAATGAAATTTGATTATGTATTAACGTTTGTTGATGCTCATAGATGGTTTCTGGATAATTTTCATGAAGCTTGATGCCCTATATCACAATCGACCATAGTTAGGGTTTTAAGCTCCAAATTGGGATTCTGTGATTTACCTAATTTAAATAGTTTCTAATGACATGGTTTTGTTGTATGATTCAAGAGGAATTCATTGATGTAATTAATTTGAGGAAATTGTACTTGTTGTATGGTATTTGATATTGGCAGGTTTCGTTGGCAAGAAAAATCGCAGGTAAATTCGAAACAGAATTCGCAGCAAAATCCCCAGGTCTGGAGGTTGAAGATGATGGCGCCAAAAACTAATTTCAAATTTCATCTTATTTTATATACTATTCTTTGCAGATAGTTGTCAAAGTTGGTGAGGATGGCCTGGTGGTTTTGAACGCACGCATAGAAGCTTGATACAGGGGTTCGATCCCTGGCTTGCACATTATTTTTGCTAATATTCATCATTATTATCAGGCTGAAAATATAATGCTTCGCATCCATTTGTTATCACCAACGCGCACGTTGGCCCAGTGGCTGGAATCTTCTTCAGGTATTGGGGAGGTCCTGGGATCAAAACCAGGCCTCCCCCTTTTTCTTCCTTCTATTTTATTTCTTTTTGTTTTGTTTATTATTATTTTTATTTTAAATTATAATTAATTGATAATTAAGACTATAACCCTAATTTTTCTTAGTTCTAAAAATTTTAAATTATTTTTATAGATCCTAATTATATTTTTAACACTTAATTTATTATTTGTAAATTTTAATCATGTACCTTTATTTTATAATTTGTGTATAATTCTTATATGTAAATAACCCAATTAATTAATTAACCCTAATATTTTCACATAAAACCTAATTTTTTATAAGCCCTTATTATTTTATAAATATTAATATTTGTATATAAAGTTTAATTATGTATATTCATAATTTTTTTATATTATTTAATCAATTTAATTAAGTAGTAAATCCACATTTATTTTTTCTAAATTAATCAATAAAACCCTAATTTATTTTTTCTAAGCTTATAAACCCTAAATTATTTATGTTAACCTTAATATTTTCATATAAAACCTAATATTTTCTAAATCCTAATATTTTTTATAAACTTTAATTATATTATAAATCATAATTTATTTATTTGTAAATTTTAATTATGTACATTATTTTATAATTTGTTTATAATTATTATTGAATATAGCTTTCATATGTAAATAATTTAATTAAATAGTAAACCCTAATTTTTTTTTCTAAATAGTTAAAAAACCTAATTTTATTTTATAAATTTAATTTATTATTTTGTATGCTTATAATCAAATATTTTTATAATATGTATATAAAATTAAATAATTAGACTATTAATCATATTTTATTAGTATATAATATTCATTATTTATTTCTTTTATTAAAAATCTAAAAATAATTATTTATTTAAAAATTGAATCTTTTTATATTGTTATGCTAATTTCTTCCTCTTGTATTTATTTTGTTTATTATTACTAACTTCTTTATTTATTTACCTATTATGTGATTATTTATTTTATTATTATTATTATTACTAACCCATTTAATTATTTATTTATTTGCCAATTTATTTTTAATTATCATTATAATGTAATTGTATCATTTATGCAATAGTTGTAGAATAATGTTTATTATTTATTTTTAATTGCTATGGTTAGTAAAATAGGGAGTGTAAAACATGTTTGTATGTAAAATTGAATTTAGATCATTAACTTAAAGATAAATATATGAATTGGTACACTCACACACGTAAGTCGATCCTGGATCGCCATCTCACTTCTTAAGGGTTACCTCTCATGTTGCCTAAACAAAAGGTCAAGTAAGGTGTAAAGCAAAGTCCCTCATTTCATATCATCTAGTCCCTTAACAGATAAAAAGATCAAGTCCCTTCGTGGTTGCCTTCGTAATGATCTTGTCCCTTCGAATAAAAAATGATAAGTCCCTTCGAATTGCTTATACACCTTACAGTTGCCTAAATAACAGTTGTCCCTTCACTTGTCCCTCATACATCCAAGGTAATGACTACCTATTCCTTAATAATAGGGATAGTCTTACCATTTAAAGGATATTTAAGGACATAAAAGACTAAACTTAGGGTAGGTTCCTCTTATGTACTTGCTCATTTTTCAAAGACATTTCAAAACACTTCACATTTTTCAAGCAAATTTTCAAAACAAAGGCTTTATATATATCCGTACATGGATCATTATAAAGTACTTAAGAAAATTTCTAAACACACACTACACTTCTCAAAAACATTTTAAAGTGAGCTAAGTAACTAAGAGCCCATGGATAACCATGGATGTAAAGGGTGCTAACACCTTCCCTTTACATAACCTACCCCCCGAACCCAAAAATCTTTTAAGGTCTTTCCTGTTCTTTTATGCCCTTTCCTTTGGATAAAATAAAAGTCGGTGGCGACTCTTGCTATCCGCAACATTTAACTAAAGTCAGTTTTCCCACCGTGTTACACCAACTATCTTAATCTCTCATGGCTTTGAGCCAACCCAGTCATTACTACCATGAACTGGTTCATTTGAGCCATCATCTCAGTTCTCTCATTAGCCATCTGAGTTCTCACGTCAGTCAAATCTTGCTGAACTTGGTCCATCTGTAAGCTCGGAAGGTTGTTTCTTGTAGGATACCGGTGAACTCAGTTGATGGGGAAAACCCTCCTACGAGCAATGTTTCCTAAGACAAAATCAAAGTGATAAAACAACAACAAAAACACCAAAAAAACAAAGAAATGAGGTTAGTATGCAATGCAGTATGTCTATTTGTCTTTCAAGGGTATCCGGTTTGGTTCTTTGGTTTTGACCTTCCAGACCACAAGGAATGAAGATGTTGAAGAGAAATGAAGCCCAAGAGATAATCCATAAACCATATATTACAAATGCAAAAGATACATAGTTTTATGGTTACAACAAATTCCCATGGTGGGTCAAAACACAATCAATCCAAGAAATACAACAGAATCACTATGAGAAATAAAGTACAACCAAAACAAAATACAAATACAAAGGAATCAAAAATCCAGCCCAAAGTCATCCTCCTTGACTTCCTTCAGGAGAGCATCAGTCACTGGTCCTACTGGATGCTCTGTGATGGTCCTGATAAGAAGGTTTCTGGTGGCAATGGCACTTGTCAACTTCTTATACTTGTCTTGGTCTTTTGATCTCTTCAACCCCGCTCGGAGTTTCAACTTGGAGATTTCCCTCTGTGCTGCTAACAAAGCTTTCTAACTCTTCTTCTCATTAGCTTCCAACTGCTCCATCCTAGCCTGAGTCTTCTGGTCTTCTTGTGAACGAGCCTTAGTAATTTTGATCCATCTATCCTGACTCTCTTCCAAGTAGTGCTCAACTCTAGCTTTCTGAATCTTAGCTTCTTTGCAAGCATTCTTCAATACCAACTCCCCTGTGTCGCTCCCGGAGATTTGCATCCCGGTGCAGACGCGAACGGTCGGCGAAAAGAGAAAAAAGGAAATGAATTGAATAGAGTCACCAACTAGGCATTTTTATCCCGAAGGAAAGGTAATGCTGCATAAACCTAGAAAGAGATGGATAAGACGGTTGTGAACTAAAGAAACTGAGAAAGGGGGTTGGTTACAACCTGGGAAGGTATTAGCACCCAAATTGTCCGTCGTACTCGATGGGATCCACTCTTACAAGATTGTGTTTAAAGGGGTAGTGTATATGCTATCTGTGTGCAAACGCTAAGGAATGAATGTACAAGTGTTAGTGTAAAAGGTGAATTGCTCAGGAACTGAGGCTTATAAAAGAACGCTGAAAGAGGGGGAAGACAAAGAGACTTTTGTTCGATAACTGTTAAGTTATGCCTACGTATCCTCTCATGCAATGAGGAAGTCAGAACACCGTAGTTTGACTCAAAGAGACTGAAAATGGATTTGACTATGAACTGCTTACTTGCCTATGCTCAAGTGTATGACTCGTCTGGCTCGAGTGCTAACTGTCTTGCATTAGACGGAAGAAGCAAGTTATCGTTTGTGAATGAGTGTGATGAGAAAAGAATCCTGGAGGAGAAGATTATTGTTTGTTTTTGTGTTTTCAGTTTTGTTATTGTTTTTGGTGTTTTGCTTAAGTTAATGAGCTTAAGCCTAAATCAAGGTTTTGTAAACTCATTATATCTTCCCTGATTAGGGATAATGAGCATACTTAAGTATGAGATAAGCATCTCAACTTAATTACCATGATGATGTAGGATTGAGATCATTAACTTACTTGTGATTATTAAGTGTTTTTTGGATTTTTGTTTAGTGTTAAGTAATAAGTTTAATCTCTAATCACATATTAGTGAACTCATTACACCATCCTAATAGAAGGATAATAGATGAGAACACTTAAGATGAGGAAGATACCTCCACTTAATCCATGGTTAGGGATTAAATTCATTATATAACATGCCTTTATTAAATGGATTTTAATTAAAGGGATGAGATTAAGAAGTGGATTTTAAGTTTGTAAGACAACTTGAGGGGGACTTGTCCATTAAACACTAGGGTTAGTCCCTATTAACCATAAGGAAGAGATAGAACCCTAATGTAAGGCCCAAGTTACAAGATAAAGTCTTAGTGATTATTAGTGTGATTTGATTAAGATGTGTACACAAATTAATGTTTTAACACTTAGGATTAAAGTTATACACCCCATCCTAAGAGAAGGATGCGGGAATAACCCTAATTCAAAGTCCTAAATCTTTAAGAGTTTAGTCTCTGATTATTGAGATGAGAAGAGATACTATAGGAGATTCAAAGGTAAAAGACTATGGGGGACTATACACAACCCTAAAAGTTATCATGCTTAGGTATCCTATGGTTTGTGAGGCTTAAGAGAAAATATCTTCAAGGCCACTAATGGAAGAAGTATATGAAAAGAGAAGGAGAAAGAAGAACAAGTCACTTACTTCCTGAAGAAGATAAGTAACTTGAAAGAAAGAAAGAAGAAGAATGGAACACAAGTGAAACAAATTCACTTCAAAGACAAGTAAATTTGCATATGAATGATGAGAAGAGAGGGGAAGTGAAGGCAAATCCACCTCCCAAATAACTTACCAAAAGTTCTTGAAAATGTTAGTATGAATGCATAAGACATAAAGTAAAATGAAATGAGATGCAAAGACCAAAGTCAGAAGTGAAAATGCAAGGCTAATGGCATATGAGATGATCCAAAGTCATACAAGATGCATATGAATGATCATACAAAGATGAGATGCAATGAAAGCATGTTTAAAAGCTTGAAAACACATGGATGTTCATGAAATGTAATGGATGCTAAGCATAGAAAATGAATGAAGAAATGATCAAGCAATGTTCAAGCATGTCTTAAGATGTCTAAGATGTCATACAAATGCTTGAAATGTCATGGCAAGTTCACATGATGATGATATCCAAAGATGAATGCAAATGAACATGAGAAATTAGGGTTTTATGAATGTATGAGATGCAAATGACCAAAGCAGAAGCATACTTCATGATAAAAAATTGAAAATGAACACAAAACAACCATAATCCCATATAAGGTCACACCCCAAAGTAGAAGGTCAGAAGCTAATCCTATTGAAAGTTATGGATTTTCTAAGTTTACTAGGGTTTTTGGATGATTCTTAAGGGAAAATGCAAATCAAATTGAAAATGCAAGATAAATTCATGAGAAAAATAACCTAGAAACTACATGCAATATGTGAAACAATGCAAAAAGAACCAAGTTCAAACTCATCATGGTTAGGCAGAAATGAATTTTTCAAGTTGGTATTAAAAAATGTGATTTTTAAGAACCCTAATTCAAAGAAAATTGTGAAATTATAATCAAACCTAAAAAGAAATTTATATGATGAGTTTGAAAATGTTTCTAAATTTATTAGAATGGTTCATGATTTTTTTGGTGATTTTTAGAAACCTAAATGTATTTTTAATTAATTAAAATCCATTAATTAATTAAAAATAACATTTAAATATTTTAAAAATACTTTTTTAATGCAAAAAATAAAATAAAAATCATTTTTGGGTACAGAAAAATATTTGGATCAGAAATACAAAATATCATATGTTTTTGATGTTTTTAACCATTTTAAATAAAATAAGAAAGAAAATGCAAAGAAAAAGAAAATAAAATGATTTAAATGAAAAGGTAAACAGATCCAAGGGTCAGGATTTGAATTGGGATGGAGGGAGTTGACTGGCGCGTGTTTCAAAGGCTCAGATCAAATCTGGCTAATTAAATATTAAACCTAATTAATTAATCAATTAAAATTAAGTGGACAAATCCTGGCCCTTTAATTACGCGCTAATCACCATCTGACGGCTCACATTCAAACTGGGAACTAAACCCTAATTAGGAACCCTAATTATTTTCAGGTGACCGGAGCTAGCTCCGGTCATCTTCTCCGGCAAGACAAAAACTCAACTCTCTCCACAGGCCATGAAAACTTCCCAAACTCTTCAGAATTACTCCCCAAACATCAATAAGCAAGAATCAATCAACAAAAACAATTTATTTTTCGCATACAGAGAGAATCGAAGAAGAACAAAATTTAGGTCAAAGTTTCAAAGATACGGTTCATGCTTGTTTCTTCGTCATTTTCAAAACCAACAAGTGCAGTGTGGTCAGGACAGCATGGGGAACATTTCTAGAACATGAAATAAGGTTTCTGGAAAAAAATTTCTAAGGAGCTACCTGAGATGAAGCTTTCACTCCCTGAGCTTTCTGGCCTCTTTCTTGGTTCAATCAACCTCTAATGAAACCCCTGATGATGTTGAAATGCTTAGAACAAGTTTGTGTGGCTTGGTTTGAGAGGTACAACTCCTCTTCACCAGGAATCATGTTTTGGTTTGGCTATGTTTTAGGGCTTTTCATAGGGTGCTTTGTGTTCTATGGACCATTTAAAGATGATTGGTGAAGTTTGTTTTGAGGTTTGATGGTTGGTTTTTGAGAATCGAAGAAGGGAAGCTTTTTGGCAATTTTGTGAATGCTGAGTTCTTGGAGGTTTCAGGCTTGCCTCTTGTGTCAAATGAGCTCCATAATGTTTGTGTGTAATGTCTTGATTGGTCAGAGAGTGGTTAGTGGCATGGTTTGATTGGTATGGGCAAGTTGTAAAACGTCAAAAGTTTTTGTACCTTAGGCACGGGCCATGGCAGAGTTAGCTTCAAGGGGTGTCTGGCCTCAGCTTGCATCAAGGAGGGCCATAGAATTGGTTTTATGCAGTTGGCACAAGTGGATGGAAGGTTCCAAGGAATTTTGCAAAGTTTGTGTGTTTTGGCCCTTTTAAGATTTCTTAAAGATCAAGTCATGAAAATTATGCAATCTTGGGCCAATTCTGATCTTTTGAATTTTCCTTGACATGTTATGATGCATAGAAGTTGATTAGAGGTTATAAAAAGGCTTGGCAAGTGAAATTGCAAAATTCCCTCTTTGGCATGAACTTGAAAATTATAGGATTTTTGCCAACTTTGAAAGGCCATATCTTGAGTTCTAGGATGAATCAAGACATGTTCTAGTAATTTTTGAAAATGGAAAGACCTAATCTACAACTTTCATGCCCAAGAATTTTTCATTTGAAGCATTTTTGGTCATGAAAGAGGAGGTTGAAAATCTTTCCCAAAATGGAAAGTTTCCATTACAAGTCATTTCCAAAAATAGCAAGTTGGCAATTGGCCCAAAATTATTCATTTTTGTGAACTTCCAACCACTTATAAGATCAAATAAAGATCATAGGGACTCAAAATGATGATGATGACCCTTTGGTACCCTTGTCGGAGGCCTCAGATGCCCTGATTTTGACTTAACTTGCTCAAGAAGTTACCCAATGATCATATGATTTTCACAATGAATTTCTTCATAAAACTTGGTACACATGATCCTTATAACATATTAAGAACATTAGAAACAAGAATGACCAAAATATTTGGAGTTAAGGCCTCTGAAACCAAAACCCTAATTTTGGTCATCTGTGTAGGAAAACCCTATCTCTACTTTCATGCCTTTGACATCCTTTGTGATCCCTTGAATTTTATGAACTATGAGGAGTATATTATGATCATGGAACACGCATGGACCCTCTTGGAAAGCTTCAATACCTTTGGGATGGCTCAGATCACCTCTTGGACTGCTCAGATCACAAACCCTAGATGCAGATGAAAATGAAGCTATGCAGTGAAACAAATATGCAATATGAGATGGTATGCTTATACTAAAACAAAAATGAAAGATCACAAGCCAAGGTGTGATAAAAAGTGAGGGAAAATTTGGGGTGTTTACAGCTGCCCCTATTCAAGCATGAGTTAGCAGTGCAGGATGTAAGCGCCTGGCTTAACAGACAAACAAGATAACTTGTGGTTGAATACCAAAGACAATCCGAAATTTGCACTCGCTGGTGAGAAGAAGAAAAGGGATATAAATTGTAAAAAGTAGTATAGTATGATTATCAAATGAAGGCGATGGAGGATGACCATGGAGCAGAGGACGACTGTTGGGGGTAAAATAGTAAGCAAAGCAATGACGGGGACGACCGACCAGCTGGGGAAATAAAGAGACCACGACAGGGACGACCATCGGGTAAGGAAATAAAACTCTATGGGGGTTGAGAAAAGCATTGATGGGGACGACCATTAGGCTTGGAAAGTAAAGTAAACAACGATGGGGACGACCATCGGGTTAAATGAAATAATGATGAGGGACGGTCATCAAAGGTGAAGGACGATCACCTAGTAGGGGACGGCTGCTGAAAATATCACGACATAGGACGGATGTCGGATAGAAAAGGCCAACGATGGGGACGGCCATCGGATAAGCATGATGAAGGACGATCATCAAGAGGTGAATAACGATCACCTAGAAGGGTACGCCTGCTCTCGGGAATTATCACAACATAGGACGAATGTCGGATAACAAGATCAACGATGGGGACTACCATCGGATAAATGATGAGGGACGGTCATCAAAAGGTGAAGGACAATCACCTAGAAGGGGACGACTGCTAACAATATCACAACATAGGACGAATGTCGGATATAAGGTTCCAATAATGGAGATTTCACTAGGGAAAAGGATGAGGGACGATCATCCAAAGGTGAAGGACGATCACCTGGCAGGGGACGGTTGCCGAAAGTATCACAACATAGGACGAATGTCGGATAGAAGAAAGTTGTTTTGTTGGCGACTTACTGGGGAATGGTAAACATGGACGAGTGCTTACGCCTTTAAAATAAAAGGTACAAGTGTTTGACGGCGTGTATAGACTAAAGATGCGGACGAGCATCCTTAGGACCATGATACGGACGGGTATCGATAGAAACAAATGTTGATGTGTGCTTGAAGATGAGGATACAGATGAGTATCAATTGGTTAAGCAAGGAACACGGACGAGTGTTTATTCTGCCGGGGGTGATATACATAAGATACGGACGAGTATCAGAGGATTGTATATGTACACGTGTTGACCTGCTGGGAATATGTGTGCAAGACACGGATGAGTGTTTGACTTGCTGGGGAATCATGACACGGACGAGTGTCAAACAAAATATGTACGAGTTATGAACAAATATCTGTATTTGAGAGTGCATAAGGTATTCTGGCGACCTGCGGGGGGAATAAGATGACACGGACGAGTGTCGAGAAGAGCATGTTATGAACAAGTATCTGTACTTGAGAGTGCAAAGGGGATGCCTTGGCTTTTATTCGTAGGGGATATGAGTTTTGTATATTGTTGATGAAATGATGATGGTATTTGCAGGTGACTGGCTCGAACCTGGCTTGTGATCATGCAAATGTTTGATTTTTGCCGTAATGCTCCGTTTTAGACGGAATGCTACACTTATTTTGGGGAATATTGTAGAACCTCAAATTTGCCCTCTTTATTTTAAGCATCATAATACATCATTTGCATCATAGGCATATCATGTATATAGCATTATAGCATGGGAAAATAAAGCATGACAAGCATCAAGCCCTAGCATGAGGCATATGGCCATCTGGGGAGGTGTTGGGGGCCATCTAAGCTAAGACAAGGGTTCCAATGGATTTGTGAGAGGCCCATGATGAGTCTAGACTCTTTTGGCAAGGCCAAGTGCACCTGCAGAAGCTCAGAAGATTGCTTAATCATCACAAGTTTTAAGACAAGGCAAGGCTCCTAAGCAGTGCAACCAAATTAGGGTTTTGACTTCAAGAGCCTTAAACTCATAATTTTGGCCAACTCTTTTGGGCAATGTTTTCCATATGATAAGAGGTCCCTACATGTCAATTTTCATGAGAAAATTCCAAATGGAAGTCAGTCATTGCCTTAGTTGCTTGCAGATGAAGTAATTGGTCAACTGTGCCTGTAAAAAGTCAACTGTCTGATTTCAAGGGGTCCAAGCCACTTTTTTTTGCCAAGGGAGGTCTTTACCATGTTATAAGATGTTTGGGATGGTTGAAGATCAAAAATCATGGATATTTGGAGGTTTTTGCAAAAATGGCACAAAGTTGGTTTTTGAGATTTTCCAAATTTAGTAACTTTTGCCCTAATTTTCAAGTGAGCTTAGCATGGTCAAAAATTCTTCAAATGAACCCAACCCAAACATGAAAGTTGAAGACTAAGGCCTGCCATTTTCAAAAAGTACAAGTACATTTTCATGGGATTTATGGTTTGAGAGATAAAGCCCTCGAAAATTTCATGCATTTTAGGGCAAAATCACATTTCCATGCACACACCAAATGCAAGAGTGCTCAAAACTCATTTTCAAGTGCTGGAATGGATCAAGTGAGATTACTAAGTTACAATGCAAGGCATTTAGATGATTTTGCTCAAGAGAAACTTGCATTTTGGTGCCAAGCAAGGAAGTGGCCTCAAAAATGCAAATTTAGCCAAATCATGAAAAGTATGTAATGGCTAGTTCTAAGGGCCAAAGTTGTTTATGTTCTGATCAAGTATTTAAAAAGGCTTGCACATGTGCCAAGAGGCCAAGAAAAGAATGAGTTAGATGAGCTTACCTCATACTTTTGCAAATGATGCAAAATCTCAAAAAAGGGCTCATGTATTCCAATTTCAAGTGCAAGGTGAGGCCATCATCTTTTATTCATGACATATTAAGTTGTTAGCTCAAGAGAAATTGGAGGGTCCAAGCAAGGAATTTGACACATTTCACAAAATGCAAGTGCATGGGCATATGAGGTCTTTGTTGTCACATGAGATGTCAAATTTTTACCAAAGGGGCAAGTTGTTGTGAAATGAAGTTGCAAGCCCATTTGTGTACAATTTCAAATCATCACATCATTATGCATGGTATGAGAGAAATTTGGCTCAAAGAGAATCACAAAAATCGTGCATGGTGTGCATGGTTTTATCATACTTGCAAAAGGTGCATAAGCATGAGAGTTTGTAACACACTTTGATCCAAGGGCTGAGAGTGTTCCACTATTAATCAGCAGAGGAAATAGGATTAGCATGTGCAAGGTACAAGGACAAGGCACGAGCTAATTTCTCCATCACACTTTTTATGCATTTTTGCAATAACAATTGGATCACACTCCTCTCACGTGCATTTCCTTGCTGATTCCTTGGACTGATTTAGGGCATCATAAAAGGACCAGCTAGGGTTTTAGCTTGGCAGAAATCGCCACCATTCTCCCACTTCTCAGTTTTTGCTCCTGTTGCATTTTCCCCCATAACTCATCATCCACTATTCCATTCACAAAGCAGACCTCATATTCTTGTTCCTGAAGCTTCATAGGACATAGATCAAGCTTCATTTTAAGCTGGAGGAAGGTTCTTATACCAGTCCAGTTCAAACCAGATTTCATCAAAGAGCAAAGTTGAGGCAATTTTGAAGTTTCTTTTCACATTTATTTTGTGAAAGGAGGTTGCTAGAAGATCATCCTGAGCTGGATTTTGGCTTTCTTGGAGAAATTTGAAGCTGTGTGATCTCAGGTATGCCTCAAATCCATAGGTTTATAAATGATTTTGGTGATGTGCATTGTGATCTACTTGTTACACTGAGCATGAGGATCTCTTTGGTTTTGAAAATGATGCTGAGATGAGTTCAGGCTAGGGTTTTGAAGTTTCTAGATCCAAACTTTCTTGCTTCTGTTCATACTGTACGTGTTAGTTTGTGTGTTTATAATGTTTGATTCATAATATGCTTAGTCCAAGGATCACTTTGGTGTTTGATTTGTGCATTTTCATGGAGAAATGAGACAGATACAATTCTCTGAACTTGAGGTTTTGATGCTGTGTTCATGTTTGCTTGCTGCGTTTTCATGGTGTGAGGTTGAAGATGATGAGGTGGAACACAGGGATTGGGTGGGTTCATGTTTTGTCTTTTCTGACTTAAAAACCTAGCATGACCGGTTGATGCCAATGTTCACATGTTTGGTGCATTTTGTTTGTTTCATTTTTAAGAAGCATGCCATAAGTTAAGTGTGCCTGGGTTTTTGTTTGCCTTGCATTGTCGCATGGGCCTGAGGCCAACATGCTATGCGCGCCCCCCTGTTGGGCCCAGGCAGTTGGCATGTGCTGACCAGCCTTGCTTCTTGCACTCCTCCATCTTTTTCATTGTTCTTTTATTTTCTTCTTTTTTTCTTCTTGCATTTTGTTTATTTTAAAATATTTCCCAACTTAGAAAAAATCCATAAAAATTCATGTGCATTCTTTAGTTCATCTAGTTTTTTATCATATTTTTTTCATTTTTTTATTTTCATCCCACGTGGCCAAATTAATTCAACACTAGGCATTGCTTTATTGTGGACTCTCTTGGACCAATCTGCCTTGTCCAATTTCTATCTTCTTCATCCTTTAAGCTATGAACCTCATTCTTTTTGCATTCAAATCCTAAGACACTCTACTATCTTCATGATTTATCTTAGATTTTTCACAAATTTCCTTGCTGGATTTTGATTGAGTTACTTGTGCATCAATTTTCTAAACCCTAGATGGTGATACCTTGCATTCTTGAGTTTCATTGACCTAGTTTGGGGATGAATTTTTGCAAACCCTTTTGGATTCTCATTTCCTAGTGTTTGAAGAGTACTTGGCTGGTTGGATAGATTTTTTAGGTGCTTGTATTTATTTCTTTGGTATTTTCTTCCTCACTTTGCCTTGTTTTGCACCCTTTGAGTCTTATGGTTTCTTTTAAGTTTAGAAGGGCACTTGTGCCAACTTCTCCTCATCTTTTGGGATCCTTTAGAGGTCTAGGGTTGTTCCTGGTCTTAGGATAGGGTTTGAGTTTCCTTGAGCTTTGGTTTTGATTCCCGTTTATGTGTATTACATCCTTAAGTGTTATGCATGCCTTCTTTGCATTTGTTTCACTCCCAATCATCTTAATATGATCTTGTGTTGTTTTGTATATCATCTTGTGAACTCTTTGCCATGCCCTCATGATTGTATAACTTCTGACTTGTTGGTTCATGCTTTGGTTTTATGATGTTACACTAACCTTGCAGGAGCTATGGTAAGTGTGAGATGTGGGAATTGAGTTCCACATCTCCATCTCTCATCTCTTCTCATTTTGTTTATATGGACTAACATCTTTTTGTTGGGCTTAGGCCTTTCTCATCCCTTCTTCTATTTTCTTCTTCTTTTCTTCTTTCCTTCTTCAGTAGGATAAACACCTCATAAACCCTAGGACCCCCATGCATGCTAACTTAGGATAGAAACTTCCCTCTAGTTTTTCCTTTTGCTCCTTTGGTTCTCTTTCTCTCCTCATCTTCAAACTTAATTCTAATTCATTTAATAAAGGTTGAGTACTTTCATGTGACATGAGACTTTGCTATGAGATACTTGCACGCGTTCCATTTCGGGGCGAGGTGTGAGTCATCACTCGTGGAAGATAGGTCTTAACATGAGTACCTCACAAAGAAAAGCTAAAAAATAGTTCTTAACCACAAAACCACAAAAACACTTAATAATAGTGATAGGCCAGTGTGCTTGAGCCTTCACTTGTGGGACTAGCTTTGGGGATTTCCTCCATAGATAGGTGTGCCTCTTGCGCATTCCATTTCGGGATGATGTGAGATGTACACATCCCATTGAGTAAGACTTAGGTACACTTACCTATGCAAACCTTCACAAATAAAAGCTTCATAAAAATCTCAAACAAATAATAAGCGTCTTTCCTTCGGGAATTCTCTTCTCACCTCATTCGCTCCGTACGCGAACTTGCTCCTACTTGTCACTTTGCAAGACGGTTACGCACTCGTCGTCCGAGTCTGCAACACCTGAGCAATGGCATAGGCAGTTCAAGCTTTAATTCACAAGCAATTTCTTTTCTACCCCTAGTTAGGGGAACTACGGCATCTCTGATCCTCATTGTCCTGATGAGGTACGTAGGCAGCGGGGTAGGGCCCGTTCGAGCACAATCTTTATTTTCCCTACATTTTTTCCTTTTCATTTCTTATTTCAGTTCTTCTCTCAGATTCTTTCCCAGTTCATTTTCATTTCTTTTGCTGCAGCTTACATACCCTCACCCTTTGAAATAGTTTCTTTTGCAAGCGTGGATCCCGTCGGGTACGGCGGACGATCTGGGTGCTAATACCTTCCCAGGTCGTAACCGACTCCCGAACTCAGTCTCTTTGGTTCGCAAGGCCTTGTCCTTTCCTTCTTCCTCAGGTTTGTGCAACATTACCTTTCCCATTCTTTCGGGATAAAAATGTCTGGCTGGCGACTCTAACCTTTCCGCGCCACTTTCGCGTTTGTACTAGGATGAAAATCCCGGGAGCGACAGCTGGCGACTCTGCTGGGGATTGCACACCAGATAATCTCTGGTTCCCCCGTGAGTCTCTCCTAGCGCTTGTGTGTTGTTGTTTCATTGGGTGATGATTGTTTGATGTGGCTTGTTGTATTGTATTGTTGTTGTTTACAGCTTTATTTACAGTTTTCAGTATTTATTTTCCGCATCATATATATCATACTGGACTGTCTGGACTGGTTTTCTGTTTGGTGGGCTTGGGTGATACTGTTTCTGAGAGATAAGCCAAGTACCCGGCTTGAGTGCATCCTAGGATTAGAGTGGACATATTGTACTCGCATGTGACATGATGAGTGGCGATGTGTTTCACGCCCAGATTGCGACTGTCTTGGAAATATCTTGTGTGGGGATTTCCTCCACTTCGGGATAGGACCTTGATAAGTTATGTGCATCTGGGGACCGATCATTGAGGACCTTTGTGGAAACAACCCTCTCCAGTGGTGGCAGTGGCAGACCACATTTTGTGGCAAACCCATTCGCACCCGAGGGTCCACTGGGAACTCGCATAAGATGGCCTGGTTCTCTTATAGGAACTCAGTCAAAGCATCTGGTCGTATGACATTAGTACTGTATCCTACGGGCTGAATGTACTATTGTTTCTCGATTTCAACGCTTGAAGCTGGGAACCTATAAGGGATGCTTGTTTTTCCCGGACTCAGCTGAGGCCTCCCTGATTAGTACATAATGCCAAACCGATTCCCTGATTTGGTCATGAGCCATTTCTCGGAAATGGTGAAAGTATTATTGCTATTCGGCTTTGAGAGTCCGTGATGTTTGACCCGGAGCACACCCGTGAGATTGGGGACGGGTTTACAGGTTTGCAGGAACCCTTGACCTCATCATACCCTTGTTACTAGTACAGGCCATGTTATGACACAGTTACTTTGGTTCCGAATTTCTGGTTTTCTGGTTCTGGTATTCTTGATACTGTGGTCCAGAGATTCTCTTCAGAGGGTTGTGATTATCAGAGAGTGTGACTCATTGGACTTTTGGTTTGTCAGTTATTCAGAGGGACCTTATCAGTGGCCAGACTCCAGACAGTCTCAGATGGCCATATGTCCTTGCATTCGCATCTGCATTGCATCATTGCATCATTAATCATTGTTTTTGTTTTCATTCACAGGTTCATATATCTGCTCCCGGTTCCGGTATTCTTTTCAAAGATGGAAGATCCTCGCAAGCAGAATATTCACTTCAAGTTCTTTGATATCAAGGTTGGTTTGCTGAAGAAGATGGTAAAACTGATTACACCCAACCAGGTAGAGAGATTCAGAAAAGCTTATGGGAGTATTCTTGATGTGGTGATAGAGCTAAATCCTTCAGAGAGGAGTGCCATTCATACATTGCTTCAGTATTATGATCCTCAGTTCCGTTGCTTCACCTTTCCTGATTTCCAATTGGGCCCTATGCTGGAGGAGTATGCTTTGATCCTGGGTGTGCCAGTTCAAGATCAGGTTCCTTTCAATTCTGAGATGAACAGACCAGCACCGGAGGCTATTGCTAAGGCTCTTTATTTGAGTCCTTCTACTGTGAAGTCTTTGACCATTATCAAAGGAGGAGTGTCTGGGTTTTCTTTGGAGGCTTTGGTGAAGAAAGCGGGAGAATTGGCTGTTGAAGAAGATTGGGATGTTGTGTGTGCTATTTTGGCTCTGTCTATCTATGGCATCATTTTGTTTGCTGATATGGAGAAGTTCATAGATATAAATGCCATACATCTCTTTTTGCTGAAGAACCCGGTGCCTACCTTACTCGGGGATTTGTATTACTCAATTCATTACAAAACTGAAAAGAAGAGGGGAGGTTTGGTTCGTTGCTGTGCTCCATTGTTTCACATGTGGTTCATGAGGCATTTGCCTAGTACGGGAGTGTTTAGTGACCATAGTTTGATATGGGCCCAGAAGCTGGAAAAGTTGCTTGCCAAGGATGTTAGGTGGTTCACTCAGAGGCTGCAAGGTGCACGTTTCATTACTAGCTGCGGAAGTTATCATAGTGTGCCTTTGTTGGGAATAGCTGGAGGGATTAATTACAATCCAACCTTGTTAAGAAGACAATTAGGATACGCTTTGAGAGATGTGCCTGAAGATTTGAAGCTGACCCCTATTTTCTACTTCCCAGTGGAAGATAATATGCCCTTAGTGAGGAAGGTTACGGGAGCTTGGAAGTGCATTAAAGGAGAAGGAATAGCTAGTTTCGGGAAGTGCAACAATCAGACATTCCCAGAGTATGAAGCTTGGTTGAAAGATAGAGCCAGAAGAGTTTTGTTACCATTTTCAGCACCAGTTGCTGAGCCCATTGATACTGTGCCTCTAGAGAAATTCAAGAAGTTAGAAGCCCAGCTACATGCAGTTAGAGTTGAAAATACTGAGATGGTAAGCTTGTATCACCAAGCTAACAGGGCCAGGAAGGAAGCTGAGGAGAAGTTGCTGAAGATGCAGACGACTTTGGAGGCTAAGGAGAAGGACTTTGCAGGAAAAGAAGCGCATTTCCGCAGGTTGGGGATGATGGAAGCCCAAAGAGAAGTTGAGCGCAAGAAGAAGTCAAAGACCCTCAGAGATGCTCGTCAGTCTATTGTCTGGTTGAAGGGACAAAGAGAGCAAGAGTTGAAGCAATATAAAGAAAAAGAAGAGTTCTTTGAATTTCAGATGGCTTATAAGAAAGAAGAGGTGGAGCAGGCCCACAGTATTCGCAGAGAGAAGACCCAACAGCTCGCAGACAGTCAACAAGCCCTCGAAGCAGCACTTAAAGAGATTGAAGACCTAAAGTTGATGGCGGGAGTCAAGAAGATCAGATCTGATGGGGTTTTTAGTGATGAAGCTTCAGGGCCCTTAGGCTTTGGTTCTGCTTCTTAGTTTATTTTTCTTGTATTTGGATTACCTACAGGCATGTTGTAGGAGTCCTAGTTGGTTGTTTCTCCTTTGTAAAGACTTGTACCCTACGGGGAATTCTGTGTTATTTGTCTGATAGGTTGATTTATGTTTTGGTTTCTTCCATTATTTCTTGGTTCGCTTGCTGTGTGGTTTGAATGTGGTCTCTCGAGAAGGTTCCTGGAAGTCGAGGATCAGTGCCCATCTGGTTTTCCTTGCTGAAATACCGGGACCAGGGCATAAGTGACTTGTGATTGGAAACATAAACAACTGCATTGCATCCATATAACCTGTTTGTTGTTTTGCAGGTAGTGTCTCGGTTACTAACGTATTTTGTGTTTCAGGCACTATAGCTCCTCGAAAAGTTCGGGGGCAACCAGCAGTACACAGGTACCCAACCAAGATTAACAGAGAGCGAGCCATGGATCAAATGCAGGCAGATTTGGCAGATCTAAGGCAGAGAATGGATAACTTCATGACATTAATGGCCGGCATGGGGCAGAATCAAGAACGGCTGCGAGAGATGGTTGAGAATCAGAACCGGAACGCCGCTGCTGCTGCAAATGTTGATAATCATACTGGTGCGGGCGCACGTCAAGGTGGAATTCCTGCTGCACAGCCAGGGGCGACAACAGTCAACGATGGGATGCATAACATTCATGTGGACCACCAGGATGACCAGTTCACTTTACTTGATGAGACCGAGGGTCAAGGGGTCGAAATGAACAAGAGGTTTGAAGAGATGGCCGAGCAAATCAAGGCTATTCAGTCCCAGAGTTCTTTGGGATTCGATATAGCAGACTTGGGTTTGGTTCCGGGAGTCAGAATCCCGTACAAATTCAAAGTTCCTACTTTCGAGAAGTATAACGGCACTGCTTGCCCAAGGACCCATCTGCAATCATATGTTGGGAGAATTGCTGCGCATACGGACGATGAAAAACTATGGATGTATTACTTTCAGGACAGCTTAGTGGGAGCTTCCCTGGAGTGGTACATGAAACTCAGCAGGGTCAATGTTAAGAGTTGGAAGGATCTCGCTGAGGCCTTCGTGAAGCAATACCAATATAACATGGACATGGCTCTGAATCGCACCCAGCTGCAACATATGGCTCAGACAGCAAAAGAAGGCTTTAAAGAATACGCCCAGAGGTGGCGTCAGCTAGCGGCCAGGGTGAAGCCACCCTTGTTAGAGAATGAAATGGCCGATATGTTTATGGGTACCCTCCAGGGGGTATTTCTTGAGAGGTTGGCATCGAGTTCTGCTACAAAATTCAACGATATTGTCATTGCGGGAGAAAGGGTCGAAACGCTGTTGAAAATGGGGAAGATACAAGACCCTGGTGCTAGTAGTTCAAATGGGGCGAGGAAAGATTTTAGCGGACCTCCAAGAAGGCGAGAAGGCGAGACCAATGCTGTATTCGGCCGAAGTCAGGGCCGTGGTTACAGAAGACCTTATGAACATATGGCTGCTGTCACCATTCCTGCAGCTCCCGTACAACAGATGCTACCTCCACCACAACAACAGCAACAACAACAACAACCTAGAGCCAACTACCAGCCAAGATCTTATCAGCCGAGGCAGGCTCGTCCTGCTAACAGGGTGATTGAAGCTATTCCGATGACATATGTTGCCTTGTTGCCGAGACTACTAGACTTGAACCTTATTCAATTAAGGACTTTGGCACCACCACCTCCTGGAGAGCTTCCAGCTGGTTATGATGTCAACGCGCGATGCGCTTTTCATTCAGGAGCACCCGGGCACTCAACCGAGAAGTGCAGGGCGCTGCATCACAAAGTTCAAGATCTTGTAGATTCAAAGGCAATCAACTTTGCGCCACCACCGAATATCAACTCGAACCCTATACCTAATCATGGAGGGGCAAGAGTTAATGCTGTTGAGCATGATGACAAGTTGAGTTTGGTACTGAGTATTGATGAGGTCAAGACGCCGTTGAAGGTGGTGAAAGAGAGACTATTGAAAGGTCAAGTATTTCCTGGTTGTTCTCTCGATTGTGAAGACTGTATAAGTGCTGTGAATGGCTGCGAGAAATTGAAGGCGGGTTTGCAAGAGTTGATTGATGATGGGTCTCTACAATTTAGCAAGCTTAGTAATGAAAAGGTTGATGATGTGTCAACCATTACTATCTTCTACGATGAAGCTGACATGCCCGTCAGACGAGAGCCAGTTACTATTTACGCTCCTCAGATTAGTCCTGTGACTATAACTGTACCTGGGCCAGTGCCGTACACCGATGATAGGGCCATTCCGTGGCATTATGGTTCCGATGTCTATGTGGCGGGACAGAAGATGGAGAGTAGACCTGTTGCGGACCTGACCATTGAAAATGTAGGAGGTGTTGGAGGTTTTACTCGAAGTGGCCGTTTGTTTGCTCCCCCTGCACTGAGAAAGGATCCTGAGGCCGAAGCTTCGTCCAAAGACAAAGGGAAGCAGATTGCGAATGACGAGTCGACTACTCCTGTGGCTGGACAGGGGACGTTTGAAAAGGAGGTAGAGGAATTTATGAGGATCATCAAAAGGAGTGACTACAAGGTGGTTGATCAACTGAATCAGACACCTTCAAAAATTTCTATCTTGTCACTGTTGATGTGCTCTCCCGCGCACCGAGAAGCCTTGCTGAAAGTACTTCAGATGGCTTATGTTCCTCAAGAGATCACCGTCAATCAACTCGAAGCTGTTGTTGGGAGTGTCAATGCTAGCCATGGCTTAGGCCTCACTGATAGAGATCTTACTTCGGAGGGAAGAAATCACAATAAAGCACTGCATATCACGATGGAATGCAAGGGCGCTGTGTTGTCTCATGTCCTTGTAGACACAGGCTCTTCCTTGAATGTGCTCCCGAAGAAGGCGCTAATGAAGCTTAACATTGATGGGGTTATCCTGACGCCGAGTGATCTGGTGGTTAAAGCTTTCGATGGTTCAAGAAGATCAGTTTTCGGAGAGGTTGAGTTGCCTGTCAAGATAGGTTCTCAAGTCTTCAAGAGTGTCTTCTATGTCATGGACATCCAGCCTGCGTATAGTTGTTTGTTGGGCAGACCGTGGATACATGCAGCTGGAGCTGTCACTTCAACCTTGCACCAGAAGCTTAAATATGTGGTGGATGGCCAGGTCATCACAGTTTGCGGGGAAGAAGATATATTCGTCAGCCACCTGTCGACGTTTAAATATGTGGAAATGGACGGAGAAATTCACGAGACTTTGTGCCAAGCTTTTGAAGCAGATGTCAGTATCTTGACTCCGGTGAAGAAAAACAACGAGGGCACGTCAATTCATTCTTACCAGGAAGCAAAGGAGGTCGTCCAATCAGGCAATGCTCAGGGCTGGGGCAAGCTGTTGGAGATGGAAAAGAAGGATGACAAATTCGGCTTAGGGTATCAACCTGGAGGGTCTACTCAGAACGGCAAAGCTATCTCATTCACAAGTGCTGGGTTGCTCGACCGCGATCAAGTCTGTGTGGCAAGCAGAGACAGGGATAGTGACAGAGATTGGGACAACAATTGGATCCGCCCGTGTGCACCCGGCGAGGAGCTAGGAAACTGGTCTGCTGAAGACATTGTCCAAGTTACCTGGCTCTCAAAGTAATTGTTTTGTTTCCTTTTATTAGCATACTGCATTTTCAAATCCAGCATTCTGCCCAAGATGCTTGGATCCATTGTATTGGGCCACCATGTTTTGTATTGCATCGTTATTTCTGCTATGAAATAAAAGGACATTTTCAGACAAACTGTGTTCTCTGTCTTTGTTTTTAAACTTTTTCAAAAAAAAAAATATATAAAAATGGCAATGTGTTTTCATTTTTGTTTTGTGTTAGCGTCTCTTTTCAAAGTAAGCAGATTCTGAATAAGCACATCATTTGTGCAGTGCTGATCATCCGGATTCCACGGATAACATTCCTGCTATGACTATGCATGACTTTGATAATCCAGTCTACCAAGCTGATGAAGGGGTTGAGGAAGACTGTGACCTACCTGAAGAATTGGTCAGACTGTTGAAACAAGAGGAACGAGTTATTCAGCCTCATCAAGAAGAGATTGAGACCGTCAACCTTGGTAGCGAAGATGCAAAGAAAGAAATCAAGATAGGGGCCAATCTGCAGGCCGATGTCAAACAAGAGCTGATCAGTATGTTGAGAGAGTATGTGGATATCTTTGCTTGGTCATATCAAGATATGCCAGGTCTAGATACCGATATTGTGATGCATAAGCTACCCCTGAGAGAAGACTGTCCTCCTGTGAAGCAAAAGTTGAGAAGAACTCGCCCGGATATGGCGATGAAGATTAAAGAGGAGGTGCAGAAGCAGTGGGATGCCGGGTTCCTTGCCGTGACTAGCTACCCACCTTGGGTAGCTAACATAGTACCAGTACCTAAGAAGGACGGCAAGGTCCGGATGTGCGTTGACTATAGAGATTTGAACAGAGCAAGCCCGAAGGATGATTTTCCGTTGCCACACATCGACGTGTTGGTCGACAATACTGCTCAATTCTCAGTGTTCTCCTTCATGGATGGATTCTCCGGTTATAATCAGATAAAAATGGCGCCGGAAGACATGGAGAAGACAACGTTCATTACCCCGTGGGGGACGTTCTGCTATAAGGTCATGCCCTTCGGTCTAAAGAACGCAGGGGCAACTTATCAACGGGCAATGGTCACGTTGTTCCATGACATGATCCATAAGGAGATCGAATGTTATGTGGATGATATGATTGCAAAGTCCAAAGACGAAGAGGAGCATTTGGTTAACCTGAAGAAGTTATTTGATAGATTGATCAAGTATAAACTGAGGTTGAATCCGAACAAGTGCACTTTCGGAGTGCGTTCTGGAAAGTTGCTGGGTTTCATTGTAAGTCAAAGAGGAATTGAGGTAGATCCTGCTAAAGTGAAAGCTATTCAAGATATGCCTGCACCAAAGACAGAAAAAGAAGTGTGCGGGTTCTTAGGTAGATTGAACTACATTTCTCGGTTCATATCTCACCTAACTGCCACGTGTGAACCGATATTCAAACTGCTAAGAAAAGAGCAGACGGTCAGGTGGAACGATGATTGCCAAAGGGCTTTCGACAAAATAAAGGAATATTTGCAGGAACCTCCAATTCTGATGCCTCCAGTGGAAGGGAGACCACTAATCATGTACTTGACCGTGCTAGAAGGGTCGATGGGGTGTGTGCTTGGCCAACATGACGAGTCTGGTCGAAAAGAGTACGCCATTTATTACCTTAGCAAAAAGTTTACCGACTGTGAATCCCGATACTCACTGCTCGAGAAAACTTGCTGCGCTTTGGTATGGGCTGCTCGCCGACTGAGGCAGTACATGTTGACCCATACTACACTTCTCATTTCCAAGATGGATCCCGTCAAGTACATCTTTGAGAAACCAGCATTGACCGGAAGGGTTGCTAGATGGCAGATGATTTTAACTTAATACGACATCCAGTACACTTCTCAGAAAGCCATCAAAGGAAGTGTGTTGTCGGAATATCTGGCTCAGCAACCTCTTGAGGATGACTATCAGCCGATGAGATTTGATTTCCCTGATGAGGACATCATGTACCTCATAACAAACGATTATGAGGAACCACTTCCGGAGGAGGGACCTGATCCTGAATCCAAATGGAAGTTGATGTTTGATGGGGCTGTCAATATCAATGGTCGTGGAGTTGGTGCCGTACTTATTACTCCTGAAGGTGTCCACTTACCCTTCGCTGCCAAAATTACTTTTGGCTGCACCAACAATGAAGCGGAATACGAGGCGTGTATAATGGGAATAGAGGAGGCAATTGATCTTCGGATTAAGAACCTCGATATATTCGGAGATTCAGCCCTCGTCATTAACCAGATTACCGGCAAGTGGTATACACATCAGGAGCATCTAGTTCCGTACAGGGATTATGCTAGAAAACTGTTGACATTCTTCACAACGGTTGAACTCAAATACATACCACGTGATGAAAATCAATTTGCCGATGCTTTAGCCACTCTCTCTTCGTCGATTAAAGTCCTGTGTTGGAATTTTGTACCCAGGATTGATATCTCCAGGCTCGACTCTCCAGCTTATGCTTTCTCTGTAGACGCCGTGTCTGACGAGAAACCTTGGTATTTTGATATTAAGTTATTCTTGGAGAAGCAAGAATACCCAACAGGGGCATCTTCCAAAGACAAAAAGACCTTGAGACGACTTGCTGCTAGTTTCTTCTTGAACACAGACGGGGTTTTGTACAAGAGGAACTTCGACATGGTCTTGCTCAGATGCGTGGATAGACACGAAGCAAACCTGTTGATGCAGGAAGTCCATGAAGGATCTTTTGGTACCCATGCAGGAGGGCATGCTATGGCAAAGAAACTACTGAGATCAGGGTATTACTGGATGACAATGGATGCAGACTGTTGTTCATTCGCTCGTAAATGCCACAAGTGCCAAATATATGCAGATAAAGTGCATGTTCCTCCTAACCCACTCAATGTCATGTAGTCTCCTTGGCCCTTCTCTATGTGGGGCATTGACATGATTGGGAAGATCGAGCCAACTGCTTCGAACGGTCATCGCTTCATCCTGGTCGCGATTGATTACTTTACCAAGTGGGTAGAAGCAGCGTCTTATGCCAATGTCACTCGTCAAGTGGTGGCAAGATTTCTGAAAAGAGATATCATATGCCGATATGGAGTGCCCGAAAGGATCATTACTGATAATGGTTCTAATCTCAACAACAGGATGATGGCAGACTTATGCCGGGACTTCAAAATACAGCATCACAATTCTTCTCCTTACCGACCAAAGATGAATGGTGCGGTAGAGGCAGCTAACAAGAATATCAAGAAGATTGTGCAGAAAATGGTTGTCACCTACAAGGATTGGCATGAGATGTTGCCGTTTGCTTTGCATGGGTACCGAACGTCGGTCAGGACGTCAACAGGGGCGACTCCCTTCTATCTAGTGTATGGCATGGAAGTAGTCTTGCCTGTTGAAATAGAGATTCCATCACTGCGTGTGATGATGGATGTCAAGCTGGATGAGGCTGAATGGGTGTGTGCTCGTTACAATCAGCTATGTTTAATTGAGGAAAAGAGATTAGCAGCTATCTGTCATGGTCAGCTTTATCAGAGGAGAATGAAGCGGGCATTCGATCAACTAGTACGTACTCGAGAGTATCGAGTGGGAGAGCTCGTGTTAAAGAGAATCGTTCCTCCAGGTTCAGATAACAGGGGCAAGTGGACCCCAAACTACGAAGGACCATTCATAGTGAAGAAGGTATTCTCAGGAGGGGCACTGATGCTCACCACTATGGATGGAGATGATTTCCCATCCCCTGTTAACTCGGACGCAGTTAAAAAATACTTCGCATAAAGAGACCCGCTGGACACAAAAACAGAATGTAAGTCCAGGCAAGAAAAGGGCATCCCGGCGAGCTAAAAACAGAATAAAAAAAGCTCGGGCAAAAATTAGGGAAATAAATGAATAAAAAATGTACACCCGCTGAGTTGAAAAGCCACATTGGACAGCTCAGGCAAAAAAGGGTATCCCGGTGGATTGAAAACCCGAGAGGGCGGTCCACGCAAAATAAGGGAATAAGCGAACAACTGTGATCCGAGTTATCTGAACCACGTCATCGTGACAATATCAGAAGGATAGGAAACAACTCCCTCGTCCTCTCAGAAAGCCAAAACAGAATGGAGAGTCTTGAAGACGTGCAGGTCATAGCAGAAATGGAACTCTTTGGAATGCCGTGTACATTGCCATTAGGATAGTTTCTTTTCTCAATTTTTATAGCGGCTACCTCTTTCCAGGTGGTTGCTTCCTGATGTAAATCTTTTCCTATTCAGAGGCCGTTCAATAAAGATAATATTCAGTCAAAAAGCTGTGTGTGTTTATTTTTGTTTGCAAAGTGTCCTGAATTTTTGGCAAAAATAGCATTGCATCTAAATTTGGTGATAATCTTGAAAAGAAAACTGACATGCAGGGAAACTGTAACTCTCTTTGAGTGTCGGGTGACGATGGATGAACCGATCATTCCATGCAAATCCTCGGGACACACGCGTGTTTTCTGTTGTTGCAGGTTGCAGGATGGTGTCGCACTCCCTCAAGCAATGTGCTCTTTCCCAGTAGGGTACTTCCCCAAGCAGAGATTTCTCCTCCAACAGGTATCTGAAGCCTGACATCTCTGGCAGAGATTTTATCCAGCTAAGCCTTGAAGGCAGCCCAAGCGGGTTCTTCTTCCCCGGTAAAGTAGCAGTCCATTCTTCCCCGGTGGAGTATATCCAGCAGGTGCCTGAAAGCCTGACATCATCAGAGATGGAATTGACAGTATATCAGTTACCTCGGAGCCTGATATCTCCTCAGAGTCTTAAAACGTCAGATGCTCTCCCCAGCCAGAGTATTTGCCCGAGAAGTTTCCCCAGCCAAGTCTGAAGATGATCTGTCCTCACAGAGTTTATATTTGATTTTCACCTCCGTCCGTGAAATATTTCTCAGCCAAGTTGCCATACTTTTAGGTATTCATCACCTCAGTCAGAGTAGGTATCCAAACCTCTTGACTTGTCTTCCCCTGCAGAGTGGTACCTCTTGTTGCCGATCAGGCATTCGTTTGTTGCTCGTCTGCAATCTTCAACGCTCGTACGTGTTATCCCTAAGCAAGTGTTCCCCGGCAAGGGTATATCACTGCTTTATGGCTGTTTGTCTGCATCTTTCAACACTCGTCTGTGTTAGCTCTGTGGTATTTGCTCGTTTGCTTTCCCTAGCGGTGGTTTATGATTACTTTGATTCTGCTCGTTCGCGAGTCCAAACACTCGTTTGTGTTGGCTATATCAGTTGCTGTTTGCTCGTCTGCAATTTCCAGCATTCGTTTGTGTTTTGAAATGGTTACCTTGTTATTGCTCGTCTGCAATTTCCAACACTCGTCTGTGTTTGGTTATGATAGTTGCTCGTCCGCAACTCCTCAACACTCGTCTGTGTTCTGATATGTTATTTGCTGGTGCTCGTCTGCAACCCCTCAACACTCGTCTGTGTTATGATACCTTTATTGTTGCTCGTCTGCAACCTCCCAGCACTCGTCTGTGTTTGGTGTTGGATCCTTCGCTGCACTCGTCTGTGCCTTGATATGTATTCTCCGCTGTTGCTCGTCTGCAACTGTCCGACACTCGTCTGTGTTTGTTTGAAGCTCGTCTGCTTTTATCCCCCAGAATTCCTTTGTGTTCTGAAGCTCGGATACTCGTCTATATCATCCTCAGCACTCGTCTGTGCCAGCCTGCACCTGAATGTGAAGATTTGCTGTTTACTCTAATATTTCTGTGACTACTTCAAATGCCCGTCTGTGTTTGAATCTCTGGTATTCGTCTATACCAGTTGCTGATGCTCGTCTGTATCATTGCCTGAAACGCTCGTCTGTGTTTCTCAGATCATCGTCTCATACTCGTCTGTATCATTGACTTAGGGCACTCGTCTGTGTTATCTTGATGATCATCCGATACTCGTCTGTATTGAAGAGGTTTCGAATCCTGACAGTGGGAATTAAATGTCGAAATGGTTACCGGTCCTGGCGTAACGGATAAATCCGAAGGAGGCTCGTCTGTCTCAAGCACCAATTATGGTTGCTGCACCTGGCGTAACAGGTTTGCTCAGAAGACTCGTCTGTCTTATACCATATATCCGCGGATAATATATGAAGAAGGTTCGTCTACCTTGATTGCATGTCTATCCCACAGACTTATATGCATACCCGGAACCTGCGTAAGGGTCGTCCGAAGAAGGCTCGTCCGTCTTATTCCGCTTATCTGCGTAAGGGTTAGTGAAGGAGATTCGTCTATCTCAGTTTACGTTGAAGATTCTTAAGGACTCGTCCGCTTTCTGCACTTGGTGTCACAGGTCACAAGAAGACTCGTCCGTTTCTTGTTTCATCAGAACCTTGGGTGTCATTGGGAAGAGCTTGTCTGCTCATCCCTCAGCTCAGTTGCAACGCCATTGGGTTGGGTTTATTTCCCATTTCTTGTTTTCTGCATCAGAGCGCAAATTTTTCGTTTTCTTGGGTATTCAACCACAGTTTATCTTGAACGGTCGAAAGCGGAAGCAATCGTCCTTTTCAGATCAACAGTTGCTTGAATAGGGGCAGCTGTAGAACCTCAAATTTGCCCTCTTTATTTTAAGCATCATAATACATCATTTGCATCATAGGCATATCATGTATATAGCATTATAGCATGGGAAAATAAAGCATGACAAGCATCAAGCCCTAGCATGAGGCATATGGCCATCTGGGGAGGTGTTGGGGGCCATCTAAGCTAAGACAAGGGTTCCAATGGATTTGTGAGAGGCCTATGATGAGTCTAGACTCTTTTGGCAAGGCCAAGTGCACCTGCAGAAGCTCAGAAGATTGCTTAATCATCACAAGTTTTAAGACAAGGCAAGGCTCCTAAGCAGTGCAACCAAATTAGGGTTTTGACTTCAAGAGCCTTAAACTCATAATTTTGGCCAACTCTTTTGGGCAATGTTTTCCATATGATAAGAGGTCCCTACATGTCAATTTTCATGAGAAAATTCCAAATGGAAGTCAGTCATTGCCTTAGTTGCTTGCAGATGAAGTAATTGGTCAACTGTGCCTGTAAAAAGTCAACTGTCTGATTTCAAGGGGTCCAAGCCACTTTTTTTTGCCAAGGGAGGTCTTTACCATGTTATAAGATGTTTGGGATGGTTGAAGATCAAAAATCATGGATATTTGGAGGTTTTTGCAAAAATGGCACAAAGTTGGTTTTTGAGATTTTCCAAATTTAGTAACTTTTGCCCTAATTTTCAAGTGAGCTTAGCATGGTCAAAAATTCTTCAAATGAACCCAACCCAAACATGAAAGTTGAAGACTAAGGCCTGACATTTTCAAAAAGTACAAGTACATTTTCATGGGATTTATGGTTTGAGAGATAAAGCCCTCGAATATTTCATGCATTTTAGGGCAAAATCACATTTCCATGCACACACCAAATGCAAGAGTGCTCAAAACTCATTTTCAAGTGCTGGAATGGATCAAGTGAGATTACTAAGTTACAATGCAAGGCATTTAGATGATTTTGCTCAAGAGAAACTTGCATTTTGGTGCCAAGCAAGGAAGTGGCCTCAAAAATGCAAATTTAGCCAAATCATGAAAAGTATGTAATGGCTAGTTCTAAGGGCCAAAGTTGTTTATGTTCTGATCAAGTATTTAAAAAGGCTTGCACATGTGCCAAGAGGCCAAGAAAAGAATGAGTTAGATGAGCTTACCTCATACTTTTGCAAATGATGCAAAATCTCAAAAAAGGGCTCATGTATTCCAATTTCAAGTGCAAGGTGAGGCCATCATCTTTTATTCATGACATATTAAGTTGTTAGCTCAAGAGAAATTGGAGGGTCCAAGCAAGGAATTTGACACATTTCACAAAATGCAAGTGCATGGGCATATGAGGTCTTTGTTGTCACATGAGATGTCAAATTTTTACCAAAGGGGCAAGTTGTTGTGAAATGAAGTTGCAAGCCCATTTGTGTACAATTTCAAATCATCACATCATTATGCATGGTATGAGAGAAATTTGGCTCAAAGAGAATCACAAAAATCGTGCATGGTGTGCATGGTTTTATCATACTTGCAAAAGGTGCATAAGCATGAGAGTTTGTAACACACTTTGATCCAAGGGCTGAGAGTGTTCCACTATTAATCAGCAGAGGAAATAGGATTAGCATGTGCAAGGTACAAGGACAAGGCACGAGCTAATTTCTCCATCACACTTTTTATGCATTTTTGCAATAACAATTGGATCACACTCCTCTCACGTGCATTTCCTTGCTGATTCCTTGGACTGATTTAGGGCATCATAAAAGGACCAGCTAGGGTTTTAGCTTGGCAGAAATCGCCACCATTCTCCCACTTCTCAGTTTTTGCTCCTGTTGCATTTTCCCCCATAACTCATCATCCACTACTCCATTCACAAAGCAGACTGTAAACACCCCAAATTTGCCCTCACCCTTTCACACCATGGCTTGTGATCATCTCATATGCATAAACACAACATATCATCTCATATCTCATTTTTGGTTCACTGCATAGTTTCTAAGGCATCTGCACCTAGGGTTTGTGATCTGAGCAATCCCAAAGCATCTGGAGCCATTCCAAAGGCCACCAATCAACTCAAAGGGGTCCATGTGTGTTCTTATATCATATTCCATCTCCTCAAAGTCAAAAATGCAGAGGAATCACAAGAACTAGGGTTTGAGTGGATGCAGAGCCAGGTTTGACTGCACAGTTGACTAAAAATTAGGGTTTTGGTTTCAGAGGCCATAACCCCAAATTTTTTGGTCATTCTTGTTTCCATTGGTCTCTATATGGTATAGGGAGTATGCATATCAATTTTCATGAAGAAATTCCATGGGGAAGTCATCTGATCAAGGGTTGACTTTTCAGACAAGTCAGTGCAAAATCAGGGCATCTGAGGCCCCCAATGACCCAACCAATGGTTGATCTTCATCATTTTGAGTGTATATGATCTTTATTTGATCATGGAAGAAGGTTGAAGTTCATGGAAATCAAGAATTTAGGGTTTTTGCAAATGTTGACTTTTTGGGCATAGTTGACTTTTCAAGAATGCATCATTTTAGGTCATTTTTCAAGCCATGTTTCTTGATCCAAAAATGCTTCAAATGAAAAAACTTTGGTCATGAAAGTTGTAGATCTCATCTTTCCCTTTTCAAAAAGTACAAGAACATGATCAAACTCTTTTTGGATCAAAAGTTATGGTGTGACAAAGTTGGCAAAAATCATTGATTTTCAAGGCATGCTTCAAATAGAAATTTTGCAAAGTCATGAACCAATGCATTATGTGACCTCTAATTCATTTCAGACCATTACACAAACATTCTATGAGCCTTGAAAATCAGAATTGGACCAAGTTTCCACATGGTTTGGTTTGTGTAACAAGACTTTCTCACATGTGAACCAAAGTTACAACAAGTTGCAAAACTCATGATCATGCTTCCTACAACTTGCAGCCTTGGATGCTGAGCTTTGCTAGGCCTCTCCCTCACTCTTGCTGCGCCAGCCCATGCCTTGTACTTGCCTAGATCATGGGCCATACTTCTCTTACACATTATTTGACTTTTTGCAAAAGGTAACTTACCAATCAATAAAGGGCATGTCTTGTCAACTGACCAATGAGAGAGAGTTATGTGGACAATTTGCAAGCAAGACATAACACAAGGCAAGGCTGAAACATCCTCATTCATCACATACACAAAAACCTACCAAGTTGCAAGTTGCTTCGAATTCCTCTCCACAGCTTGCAAACACAAAAGCCATCTTCACCATTCAACTCACCTTGCCTCTTTGAGTAGAAAGCACCAAGAGCCAGGCTTGATCTGAGCAAGAATACCCCATTGCCATTCTTCACCTCAGCCTGCATTTTCCATCGAATCTCCTTCCACCAACCTCAAACACAAGAACAAACTCCACCAACAATCTCCACTCACCTCACTGACCAGAAACCACCCTTTGTTTTGGCCTGAAACACCCTATATCTCAAATACGATTTTCATCCTCCCTTGGTCAGAGCTGCTGCAAACTCACTCAGGAGGTTGTTTAAACTCCAACTAAGCATCCAAAGCTTCAAAGGTGGACCATTGGGACCAGATTGAGCCAAAGAATCATCCAAAGAGCTCCTGAATCAAGAGCTCCATCTCAGGTGACACCATGAACTTTTTTCCCAGAACTCATTTCTCTTGTTAAAATCTTGTTGTGCATGTTACACTGATCATTGGGATCTCTTTACTTTTGAAAATAAGCCAGAAATGAGCATGTAGTGGTCTTCTGAAAGTTTGACCTAGAATTTTATCTGCTTCGATTCTTGTTTGTGTGTGAGTTTAAACATGATTTGAGGATGGATTCGTGTTTAGGATAGTTGGTAGATGGATTCTGGAGACTTAGGGCTTCTGATTTGGCCTAGGAAGAGAGATTGATTCTGGGGATGGCCGGAGAAGACGACCGGAACACTGTTCCGGTCGCCTGATTGTAATTAACGGCAGGGTTAGGGTTTTAAGCATTAATTAGCAAGTTTGAATTTGGGCCGTAAGATGTGGCGGGTAGTCAATTCGCGCGCAGGCAGTTTCAAATCTGGACCTTAGGATTAGCTTACTTTTCATTTAATTCAGATTAAATCAATTTTATTTTTATTTCTTTTCAACTAAATTGCATGATTTATTAAAAATAGTAAAAAACACATAAAAATTATGAAACTTTTTCCTTAAAGTTTTATTAATTTTTATGACACAAAAATATTTTTATTTTATTTTTTATCATTAAAAAAGCATTTTTAAATATTTAAAAGATTATTTTTAATTGATTAATGGGAATTAATTAATTAAAAATACTTTTAGGTATTTAAAAATTACAAAAAAATTCATGAAATGTTCTAAGACATTTAGAAACATTGTCCAACCTTCAAACCAAATTTCTTTTTTGATCTTGATGCATTTTAAGAGTTGTTCATTGAATTAAATCATTTTTTATGCATTAATTTGATCATAAATTCAAAAATTCATTTCTGCCTATTGGAGAAGGTTGAGACATTGATTCTTTTTGCTTTGATTTGTATTTAGCATGTAGTTTCTAGGATAAAATGGCCATGATTTGATCTTGCATTTTCTATTTGTTTGGCATTTCTTTTGTTAAGAACCCTAAAAAACCCTAATAACTTAGAAAATTCATATCTTGAGTTTGGTTAAGAGTTGAGAGTTCCCCTTTGGGCAGTGGTTTGTTATAGGTTTAGGGATTCTTTGGGTGGCATTTTCCTTTTTTTATCTTAGGGTTTGCTTCTGTTTTGGGTTTTTGTTTGATGTTTGATCCATGAACCCTAATTTGGGCTTCCATTTGCATCCTTCTTGCATTTCCTCGCATAACATGACTTGTCTTTGCATTTTGTGCATTCTTGTGATCCATTTGACATCTTAAGACATATAGAAAGCATGTTTGATCATTGCATTACATATTTGCCATGTCATTTGTCTTGTATGATTCATAACTTTTCATGTTCATTCATGCTCCTTAACTTGCATCATTTGCATCCATGATCTTGTATGAACATCTCCATGCCTTGCCTCATGTTTGCAGCACCTCATAACATCATTATCATCATCAACATGCTTCTGGTTTTGCTTAGCATCATGCCATTTCATCTCATCTTGCATTGCATTGCAGTTCTTTCTAACATTTCAGGTGGTAAGTAAACTTGAGAAGTGAATTTGCCTTCACTTCTCATAACTTTTCTTTTCATCTCTCTTGCATCCATTGCTGCATTCCTATATGTGTTTGAGATTGAGCTTGCTCATTCTTGTTCTTCCCACCTTCTTTCTTCAAGTGACTTGACTTCTTGAATGAAGCAAGTCACTTTGCTTCTCTTGATCTTATTCATCTGCTTCCTGGTGGCTCCTCTGAAGATTGTTCTTGTTTAACCTCACAAACTTTAGGGACAACCAAGCATGACAATGAACTAGGGTTTTGATTAGTCTCCCCTCATAGTTTTTACCTTTGTGTCTCTCTTTGAGTCCTCTCTTCTCACCTCATAATCAGGGATTAAACCCTAAAGGCTTTAAGACTTTGTGATTAAGCTTATGCCTGCATCCTTCTCTTAGGATGGAGTGTATAACTTTAATCCTAAGTGTTAAACCCTTAATGTGTTTAAATCTCTTAATTAATCCACCTAATAATCATCAAGACATCACACTTGTAACTTGGGCCTTGCATTAGGGTTCTAATTCTTCCTTAAGTGGTTAAGAAGGACTAACCCTAGTGTTAATGGACAAGTCCCCCTCAAGTTGTCTTACAAATCATAAAAATCACTTCATCATCATATCATTAAATAAAATCCACTTAATCAAAGGTTTGTTTTGACATGGGTTTAATCCCTAATCATGGATTAAGTTAAGGAGCTTTCCTCAGCTTAAACATTCTCATCTATTATCCTTCTATTAGGATGGTGTAATGAGTCTGTTTAATCCTTGATTATGGCTTAACCTCATTACTCAACACTAAACAAAAACAACAAAAACATCTAAATAATCACAAGTAGGTTAATGATCTTAACCCTACATCAAAGGTGATTAAGTGTGAGAAGCTGACTTCACACTTAAGGTACTCTCATTACCCCTAATCAGAGGGAGGATGTGATGAGTTTACTAACCCATTGGTTTAGGTTTAAGCTCATTATCCTATGACAAACTTTCAAAGGCAATAAAAGACTGAAAACACCAAAAACAAACAATAATCGTCTCCTCCGGGATTCATTTCTCATCACCTTCACTCAGAAACGAGAACTCGCTTCTTCCGTCTAATGCAAGACAGTTTGCATCTGTGCCAGACAGATCATACACTTGAGCATAGGCAAGCAAGCAATTCACAAGTCAATTCATCTTTCAGTCTCTTTGGGTCGAACTACGGTGTTCTGACTTCCTCATTGCACGAGAGGATACGTAGGCATAACTTAACGGTTATCGAACAAAAGTCTCTGTCTATTCCCCCTCTTTCTAGCCTTATTCTTTTAAGCCTCATGATCTTGAGCATTCCATTCATTTCTTACACTGACACTTCATTTATACACTTCACTCTCTTTTACACTGACACCTGTACATCTTTCCAGCTCTTTTATACACAAATTGCACTGACACTACCCCTTTAAAACACAAATCTTTTAAGCGTGGATCCCGTCGAGTACGATGGACAATCTGGGTGCTAATACCTTCCCAGGTTGTAACCAACCCCCTTTCTCAGTCTCTCTGGTTCGCAAACCGTCTTATCCGTATCTTTCTAGGTCTATGCAGCATTACCTTTCCTCCGGGATAAAAATGCCTAGCTGGCGACTCTATTCATCTCCAGTGAGTTCACGGCTGTGTGTTCTCATTGTCCCTCTCGCCGATTGTTCGCGTCTGTACCCTTATTTGACCTGGTGTCACTTATCGGGAGCGACAGCTTGGCGACTCTGCTGGGGACCCTTATACTGCAACCAGGGCTTCTGGTTCTTTTTGTGGGTTCCTCCTAGCGCTTGATTGATTTGTGTTTACTGGGGTGTTATGTGCTTGTTTGTGTTTGTATTTATTTTTGTTTATTGCTTTATGTACAGTTACTTTGCTGCTTCCTTTATTGCACTTATATATATCATACTGTCATTACTGCTGGCTGGATCTGGTTTTTGTTTTGGTGGGTGGGTGTTTCATTGAGAGTTAAGGTCCTATACCTGGGACCTGAGTGACACCTAGGCTAGAGTGAATCATATTCTTTCCCATTCCATTTCGGTCTGGTGCGGGAATATGAAACACAGTTCAGATATGGGTTTCTTCTTGAGAACTCTGTGTTGCAGATTTCCTGCAATGCTAGGGCTATCTGGGAAGCCTGCTAAGTCTGGATGACCTTTTAGTATTGACCTCCAGAAACTGAGGTGAATTAGAGGAGGAATTGTTATGGTTATTGTAAACACTGTACCTCCGGGTTAGAAGTGTTTACACTTCTCATAACTAATCCAAGTCTGAGGATCCTTGTTCTAGATCACCACCTGTGAGGGGGTTGGGCTGTTTACAGGTTTGCAGGTACCTTGACCTCGGAATACCCTGTTACTTTGACTTTGTTAAGAATACTCCATGTTGGATAGTTCTTGTGATTCTAAACCCTGGACATGTGGCTCTTTATTTGAGTCCCCCACCCTGGTTACTGGATTCATAGACCTCCATCTGGATTTCTTACACACATGGACTTATATCAGAGCATTTGATCAGATCCAGCTCAGTCACAGACCCTTGCATTTCATTTGCATACATACCCATTGCATCATATTAACATGTGCTTATTTGTGTTTCAGGGTATCCATTTTCATCTGGTTTTGGTTTTGACCCCATCTGCAGTTTTGACTTGCCTTCACCAGCACTTGCTTCAGCTTGTCAACCATATACTCCAGTTACTTGCACTAGCCAGTCAGTGGCCCACTCCTCAGCATCTTCATCAGCACTTACTCTACTCAGTCTCAGCACTTATGGCTCCAAAGAAAAGCAACATCACCTATCATTTCTTCCAACCAGACTTATCAGACATCAGGAGGATCCAAACCCTGATCACTCCAGATCACATACCTTTGTTCAGAGAGCACTATGGGGATATACTGGACATGGTTATGGATCTGGACCCATCTCAGAGGAGTTTGATCCACACCTGCATTCAGTTTTATGACCCCCCTTTGAGATGCTTCACCTTTCAAGACTTCCAGTTGGGGCCTTTATTAGAAGAATACTCATCTTTGATTGGTTTGCCTATCAGGAGAGAAATCCCTTTCAATCCTGAGATGGCTTTCCCAAGCAATGGAGAGGTGGCAAAAGCTTTGCACCTGGAACCTGTTTTGATTGAGCAACACATGACCTCTAAAGCTGGGATCCCTGGATTTCATCTGGACTTCCTGATTTCTCAAGCTAGTCTGAAAGCCTCCCTGGGGGAGTGGAAAGCTGTTTGTGCTCTGTTGGCCTTAAGTGTATATGGAATTGTGTTGTTTGCAGATGAGCCCCGATTCATTAGCAAGAATGCAATCCATTTGTTCATCCTGAAGAACCCAGTGCTAACTTTACTGGGTGATCTCTATTACTCAGTACATCAGAGAAATGAGAAGCAGAGGGGAAGGCTAGTGAGGTGTTGTGCTCCATTATTTCATGCTTGGCTTCTCAGGCATCTACCCAGGACAGATGCATTTCTAAATCCTCATCAGCAGAGTAACTGGGCTAAGAGACTCACTGTTCTAACTTCAGCAGATATCAGATGGTGTACTCAAAGCACCAAGGGCAGAGATATCACCACAAGCTGTGGGCACTTTCCCAATGTGCCCTTAATAGGAGTTAAGGGAAGCATCAATTACAACCCTCTGCTGTTCAGAAGGCAATTAGGCTATGCACTGGTTCATACTCCTAGGGAACAAGACTTGGTTGAGACCCTCTACTGTGAGAACAAGATTAGTCTGGCAACTGTTAGGCAGGCTGCCTGGGCCTGGGATCATGTTCAAACCAAGGGAGTCACCATTCTGGGTAAGTGCAATAATGTGGCATCAGCACAATATTATGAGTGGTCCCATGCTAGGGCCCAATTCTCTGGAATGCCCTTTACCATAGAAGACGTGCCTGAGTCATCTTCAGCACCACCCCCTGCCACTATCAGTCTGGAGGAGTTTGAGAGCTTGAAAGAAAGAAATGAGAAGTTAACCCAGGCCTTGCAGAAGACCCTCCGGGAGAGGAGTGAAGGTGTGAGGGAGATTGAGAGATTGGAGAAGCTGAGAGTGGAACACTTGAATAAAATTGAGAAGTCTGGAGATTATATCAACAAGTCTAAGGCTGGTGAGCAAATTCTGAAGAATGCTTGTAAAGAAGCCCAGTTCCAGAGAGCAAGAACAGACTTGTATTTGAAAGAGAGTCAGGCCAGGTGGGTTCGGATCACTGAGGCCCGTACTCTAGAAGACAAGAGAGTTCAGGACAAGATGGAGCAGATGGAAAAAGCCCTGGCAGCAGCCCAAAAGGAAATATCAGAGCTAGAAATCAGAGCTGGAGTGAAGAGGTCTAAGGACCAAAGTCAGAACAAGAAGTTGACTGCAGCTGTTGCAACAAGAAACCTTCTCATCAGAGGTCTCACTGAGCGCCCGGCTGATCCTGTGACCGAAGCACTTCTTAAGGAAGTTCGTGAGGATGAGTTTGGCCTTGGAGTTTGATCATTTTCTTGTTGTTGTTCCTTTTCCATGTACTTTTGTTTTTTTTGATGTATTTTGACCCCTTTGAGGGTTGGTGTTGTAAAATGAACAAGTTGTATTATTTCACACTTTGTAATATATTTGTGTTAGTTTCCATCTGGGTTACTTCGAAAGCAACTTCAACAGCAGTATCTTCAGGGGTCTGGAAGGGTCAAAACTGAAGGCCAAACCGGATACCTTGAGAGCAAATAAGCATAACTGCATTGCATGCTAACCTTTTATTTGTTTTGTAGGGTTTTGTTTTGTTGTTACTAACCTCTGTTGTGATATTCAGGAATTATTGCTCGCCGCCGGGTATTTCCCCTCAACAGGCCACACAGGTACCCAACTAGAAACAACCTTCCGGGAATTCAGATGGATCAGATGCAGCAGGACCTTACGGAGGTCAGAAACCAGATGGCCAACGAAAGGTTGGAGATGAGAACTCAGATAACACAATTCATGGAAGTGATGAACAACTTAGCTCAAAGTCAGGAGAGGCTCAGGGCTTTGGTAGAAGGGAGGAATCAAGATGACCCCCATGTGGGGACTGCTGGCACAAGTAACAATGAAAGGGTGCAACCACATGTTAACCCCCCTGTGTTTGGCCCACATCTCCATCCTGAAGTTAATATTCCTGCAAACATTCAAGGAACAGCCACTGTAGCCAGGGTACTTCAAGAAGATCCTCAGGAGGACCAATTTACAGTAATGGGTGCTGGAGAGGAAACTTATGATAGACGATTGGAGGAAATAGCTGAGAAGTTGAGATCACTGGAGTCTCAAAATTCTTTGGGCTTCGACGTCATGGACATGGGTTTGGTAGACGGGGTCAGGATCCCCCATAAGTTCAAGCCTCCTTGTTTCGAAAAGTATAATGGGACTTCATGCCCCCGGACTCATTTGCAATCATTTCTGGGAAGGCTGAAGGCCTATACAATGGATGAGAAGCTCTGGATGTTCTACTTTGAAGACAGCTTGACTGGAGCATCGAGGGAATGGTATTCCCACTTAACAAGGGCAACTGTGAGATGCTGGAAGGACCTGGCAGAGGCCTTCATCAGACAGTATCAATACAACTTAGATATGGCACCCAATAGGACTCTCCTTATGGGAATGTCACAGTCGTCAAGGGAAAGTTTCCGAGAATATGCCCAGAGATGGAGGCAATTGGCTGCTGCCGTTCAACCACCAATGTCTGAGAGAGAAATGGCAGACATGTTTATGAACACCCTCCAGGGAACGTATATTGACAGGTTGGCTGCTTTCTCTTCCACTAGCTTCGCAGATGTTGTTATAGCTGGGGAGAGAATTGAAAGCCTGTTAAAAATGGGTAAGATCTCCGATAATGGTGCCAGCTCGTCCAGTAGTACAAGAAAGCCTTTTGCAGGCCCGAGAAGAACTGGCGAGACCAATGCCATTCACACCAACAGGGGTAGGCCCCAATATGTTCAAAGGTCAATAGCAGCAGTCACTATCCCTGCTCCAGCTCACCCTCAGCCAGTCTATCAACCTCCGCCACAAAACTTCCAACAACAACCTCAGTATCAGCAGAATCAATATCCTCCAAGAAACTACAACAACAACAACTCCAGCAACAACAGTCAACAGAGGCCATTTCAACAGAGGCCTTCTCAAGCTAACAGAGTGATCGATCCGATCCCGATGCCATATGCTACATTGCTGCCACAGCTTCTGAAACTCAACCTGGTTGAGCTAAGAACGTTGGCACCTCCGGATCCCAATAGCCTACCAAGAAACTATGACTCTAATGCTAGGTGTGCTTTTCATTCAAACGCACCTGGTCACAGTACAGAAAAATGCAGGGCTCTGCATATGAAGGTACAAGACCTGGTAGACTCGAAAGCTCTGAATTTTGCACCACCGCCCAATGTCAATAAAAACCCTATGCCAAACCATGGTGGTCCCCGAATCAACGCTATTGAAGAAGACCAACCGTCTTATTTGATAACTAGTGTGGATCAGATCAGGACACCATTGGTGGAAATCAAAGCTCAACTCCGCGAAAGCCAAATATTTCCGGGGTGTGAGCTAGGGTGTCCCTACTGCAATATTTCATGGAATGGGTGTGCAGACTTGAGGAATGGCATTGACAGCCTTATTCAGAGTGGCCTGCTACAGATCACTACATCATTTCCAACAAATCCATCGACTTCATCAGCAACGGTTCCAGAACCTCCTACAAATGCAGCAACTATTGTTCCCGATAATTCATCAGCAACATCAACAAGTACTTCACCTGTCCTCTCAAATGATCAGTCTTCAACAGTTTCTCCTGCTACAACTTCAGCTTCATTCATTTTCGAATCTCCTACAACAACAACATTAGTCCTTCCAACAATACCTCCTACAACACCAGCAACAAATCACGAAGATGTCTCTACCGTTACCATATTTTATGATCCCGAAGATAACTCTGTCTACCATTCAGAAGGTGCTGCTCCCACCAGAGCACCAGTTACAATCTTTTATGATCCACAAACAATTACGGTTCCTTCAGCAGCAGCAATCAGTCCAGTCACTGTCACGGTGCCTGGACCAGTACCATATGAAAGCAATAGGGCCATCCCTTGGCACTATGGCTCTGACGTGTACTGTGAAGGGAAAAGAATCACTCTTGAAACATCAACACCTGCACCACAAGTAGATAATGTGGGGGGAGGCGGAGGCTTCACTCAAAGCGGACGTCTCTTTGCTCCACCAATTCAAAGACCTACTGCCGAAGCAGAAGCTGCTGCCAAGGCAAAGGGAAAGAGTCCAGTGCAGGAAGACCAAGCTGCCAAAGAAACCCTGAAGACTCCATTTGATCAGGAGGTTGATGAGTTTATGCGAATCATCAAAAAGAGTGATTATAAAATTGTGGATCAGCTTCACCAGACGCCATCCAAAATCTCTATCCTCTCACTGCTTATGTGCTCCGAAGCCCATCGGAATGCACTACTTAAAGTCCTGCACGCGGCTTACGTGCCGGAGGAGATTACTGTCAACCAGTTGGAAACGGTGGTTGGGAATGTTACTGCTAGCAATGGGCTAGGGTTTACCAATTCTGACCTGACAGCGGATGGCCGCAACCACAACAAGGCCTTGCACATAACCATGGAATGCAAAGGAGCTGTCCTTTCTCATGTGCTGGTGGACACAGGTTCTTCCCTGAATGTCTTACCAAAGAAGGCTCTGGTGAAGCTAGAATACGATGGATTGGCATTGAGACCCAGCAACCTGGTGGTGAGAGCCTTTGATGGTTCGAAGAGATCGATTCTGGGAGAGATCGAGCTGCCCGTGACAATTGGCCCGCAGACCTTTAAAACTATCTTTTATGTGATGGACATTCAGCCCGCCTATAGCTGTTTGTTGGGTAGACCCTGGATTCACGCCGCCGGCGCAATAACGTCTACCCTTCACCAAAAGTTAAAATTTGAGTGGGAAGGTCAAGTTGTCACAATCTGTGGGGAAGAGGACATTTTCGTTAGCCATCTGGCTACTTACAAATACATTGAGATGGATGGAGAGATCCATGAAACAATGAGCCAAGGTTTTGAAGCCTTGAATGTCAATGAAGCATCTGCTGTGTCGGGTATCTCCATGTCGTCTTACCAACAAGCCCGGAAGGTTGTTGAAGAAGGAACTGCCCTAGGCTGGGGCAAGGTTTTAGCTGTGGAGGAGAAGAAGGACAAGTTTGGGTTGGGTTACAGACCAACTCAACATCAAGCAAAGGCTGCTGCAGAGCCAGGTTTTGTCAGTGGGGGGATGCTTACCCCTGATGCTATCAACTGTCTGGAAGACGAGCTGGAAGAGGAGCGCAATCTGGAGAATTGGATTCGTCCAAAGATCCCGGGGAGCAGTGTCTCGAACTGGTCTTCCCAGGAAATTATAAGAGTTACTCATGCAGAGTAATTATTATTTCCTGTATTTTTATAGCATGCATTCAAGTCTTGCATCTTGCCCAAGATGACAAGACTCATTTTGTAATCAGGGCCATCTGTACTTTTGTGCAAACAAGATTAAATTAATGAAATATCAGACATCTTTTTGCAAACGAGTCCTTTCTTTTCTGCTCACTGTTTTTCCATTTTTCTTTTTGTACAAGAATAAATGGCGGTGTTTTCAAAATGATAACTTCATTTCACTTTTTTCTAAAGCAAGATTAAAATCAATCACTAAAATGAACGAACTTAACCCTTGCAGAGAGTGCCTTCCAGACTGCACCGACAACAGCACGGCTATGACATCGTATGACTTTGGCAATCCAATCAATCAAGCTGATGAAGGGGTTGAAGAAGAATATGAGCTTCCTGAAGAGCTAGCCAGGTTGTTAAGACAAGAGGAAAAGGTTATTACCCCTCACCAGGAGGAGATTGAAGTGATTAATCTTGGTACAGACGAAGACGTGAAAGAAGTCAAAATCGGGGCCTGCCTGCAAGACCCAGTAAAGAGACAACTGATAGATCTGCTTCAAGAGTATGTTGATGTGTTTGCTTGGTCGTATCAAGACATGCCAGGGTTGGATACCGACATTGTTGTGCACAAGCTGCCTCTAAGGGAGGAATGCCCACCGGTCAAACAGAAGTTGCGCCGAACTCGCCCAGACATGGCTATGAAAATCAAGGAAGAGGTACAAAAGCAATGGGACGCCGGGTTCCTTGCTGTGACTAGCTACCCGCCGTGGGTTGCTAATATAGTGCCTGTGCCTAAGAAAGATGGCAAAGTAAGAATGTGTGTTGACTACCGGGATCTGAACAGAGCTAGCCCGAAGGATGACTTCCCATTACCTCACATTGATGTATTGGTGGATAACAGGGCTCAGTTCTCGGTATTCTCCTTCATGGACGGATTTTCAGGATATAATCAGATCAAGATGTCACCTGAAGACATGGAGAAGACAACATTCATTACACCTTGGGGCACGTTCTGCTACAAAGTGATGCCGTTCGGACTGAAGAATGCTGGTGCCACATATCAACGGGCTATGGTAACATTATTCCACGATATGATCCATAAGGAAATCGAGTGTTATGTGGATGATATGATTGCCAAGTCCCTTACAGAGGAAGATCACCTGGTAAATCTACTGAAGTTGTTCAAGCGTCTGAGGAAGTACCAATTGAAGTTGAACCCCAACAAATGCACATTCGGGGTGCGATCCGGTAAGTTGCTGGGATTTATTGTAAGCGAGAAAGGGATTGAAGTTGACCCTGATAAAGTCAAAGCCATTCAAGAGATGCCTGCACCGAAAACCGAGAAAGAAGTTCGAGGGTTCTTAGGTCGATTGAACTACATTTCACGGTTCATATCTCACCTTACAGCAACCTGCGAACCCTTGTTCAAGCTGTTAAGAAAGGAGCAAACGGTCAGGTGGAACGAAGATTGCCAGAAGGCTTTTGACAAGATCAAAGAGTACTTACAAGAACCTCCAATCCTCATGCCGCCAGTTGAAGGAAGACCTTTGATTATGTACTTGACAGTATTAGAAGAGTCAATGGGGTGTGTGCTGGGCCAGCATGACGAGTCTGGTCGAAAAGAGTATGCAATATACTACCTAAGCAAAAAGTTTACCGACTGTGAACAACGTTATTCACTGCTCGAGAAAACTTGCTGTGCTTTAGCGTGGGCTGCTCGCCGACTGAGACAGTATATGTTGACCCACACTACTCTGTTGATCTCAAAAATGGATCCAGTTAAGTACATTTTCGAGAAGCCAGCTCTTACCGGACGGGTTGCAAGATGGCAGATGATTCTCACAGAATACGACATACAGTACACATCTCAGAAAGCCATCAAGGGCAGTGTACTATCTGAATATCTTGCTGAGCAACCCATTGATGACTACCAGCCTATGAGATTTGACTTCCCTGATGAAGACATCATGTTCATTAAAGCAAAAGATCACGAAGAGCCTATTCACACTGAAGGGCCTGACCCAGAAGAAGAATGGACTATGATGTTTGATGGGGCTGTTAACATGAATGGTCGTGGTGTTGGTGCAGTACTCATTACACCCAAAGGAGTTCACATGCCTTTCTCGGCAAAACTCACTTTCAACTGCACTAACAACGAAGCTGAATACGAAGCTTGCATTATGGGTCTTGAGGAAGCCATTGACCTCAGGATCAAGACATTGACCGTATTCGGAGATTCAGCTTTGGTAGTCAATCAGACCAACGGGAAATGGTACACCCACCAGGATCATCTGATACCTTACAGGGATTATACAAGGAGGTTATTGACTTTCTTCACAACAGTCAAGCTTGAGTATATCCCTCGGGACGAGAACCAGTTTGCAGATGCTCTTGCTACCATTTCATCCATGATCAAAGTTCAAGCTGCTAACTTTGTACCTCAGATTTCAGTGTCCAGACTAGACAGACCAGCATATGTATTTGCAGCAGATGTTGTCAAGGATGATAAGCCTTGGTTTCATGACATTAAATGTTTCTTGGAGGATCAAACATACCCACCTGGGGCATCTTCCAATGATAAGAAGACTTTGAGAAGGCTTGCTGGAAGTTTCTTTCTGAACACTGATGGGTCTTTATACAAAAGGAACTTTGATACGGTACTACTCAGATGTGTTGACAAGACGGAAGCAGATTTGTTGGTGCACGAAGTACACGAAGGATCTTTTGGTACCCATGCTGGAGGGCATGCCATGGCTAAAAAGTTGTTAAGATCAGGCTATTACTGGATCACAATGGATGCAGACTGTTGTGCTTACGCCAGAAAATGCCACAAATGCCAGATCTACGCAGATAAGGTGCATGTGCCTCCCAATCCTTTGAACATCATGTCTTCACCATGGCCCTTTGCCATGTGGGGCATTGATATGATTGGCAAGATTGAGCCAACTGCTTCAAATGGTCACAGATTTATCCTGGTCGCCATTGACTATTTCACCAAGTGGGTTGAAGCAGCCTCGTACGCAAATGTTACAAGACAAGTGGTAGCCCGATTCCTGAAGAGAGATATCATCTGTCGGTATGGAGTGCCCGAGCGAATCATTACTGATAATGGTTCCAACTTGAACAACAAAATGATGGCAGAGCTGTGCCGGGACTTCAAGATCCAACATCACAATTCTTCTCCTTACAGGCCAAAGATGAATGGCGCTGTTGAGGCAGCTAACAAGAACATCAAGAAGATTGTGCAGAAGATGGTAGTCACTTACAAAGACTGGCACGAAATGCTACCATTTGCCTTGCATGGGTACCGCACATCAATCAGAACATCCACTGGGGCAACACCGTATCAACTTGTGTATGGTATGGAAGCGGTCCTGCCTGTTGAAGTTGAATTACCCTCGTTACGGGTATTAATGGATGTCAAACTGAGTGAAGCAGAATGGGTTCGGGCCCGATACGAGCAACTAAGTCTGATCGAAGAGAAGAGATTAGCTGCAATCTGTCATGGGCAGTTGTATCAGAAAAGAATGAAGAGAGCCTTCGATCAAAAAGTCAGGCACCGAGAGTACCAAGTGGGAGATCTTGTGCTGAAAAGAATCCTCCCTCCTCATACAGACCACAGGGGCAAATGGACTCCAAATTATGAAGGACCATTTGTTGTAAAGAAAGTTTTCTCCGGTGGAGCACTGATGCTCAGCACCATGGATGGTGAAGATTTCCCATCCCCTGTGAATTCAGATGCAGTTAAAAAATACTTCGCATAAAATGACCCGCTGGACATAAAAACAGAACGTGAGTCCAGGCAAAAATAGGGCACCCCGGCGAGTCAAAAACAGAATAAAAGACTCGGGAAAAAATAAGGGAAATAAACAAAAAAATGTACACCCGCTGAGTTGAAAAGCCGCATTGGACAACTCAGGCAAAAATGGGTATCCCGATGGATTGAAAACCCGAAAGGGCGATCCATGCAAAATAAGGGAATAAGCGAACAACTGCATTCTGAATTCGTCTGTATCACCTACAACTTGGTAAGCTCCAAAGGATCAAGCTTCAATCAGAATCAACTCTCTCTAGAAAGCAAGACGAGAATAACGTCATTGTCATACGAGTCATAGCAGAAGAGGAAGCTCCTTGAAAGCCTCGTCAACATCGCCAGCACTTTATTTCTCAATTTGTAACAATCTCCTCATTTCAGGAGATATGTTTCTTTGACTGTATCTTGCCAATTCAGGGCACATGAATTAATAAAATCAGATTTTCAGTCATGTTTCGTTTTTTACATTTATGTTTTGCAAAGAATTGTCTGATATCTCTGAAAATACAATTGCATAAGTACAGATGCCTTTCTCTAAAAATAAAAGCACATGCTTACAGGGAATATACTTACTCTCGAAAGTACTTATCTCCTATGACGGAATCCAGTAAAGGATACCTCGGGACCATTTGCGCGTTTCCTTATCTTTGCAGGATTACAGGTATCCAGAACGCAACTTGGGGCATATAAGCTACAGTCCAGCAAGCTGGCAAATCAACAAACAGGCTTAACACTCAAGATGTTTTCTCCCCAGCCGAGTTGCCTCTCATTACTCTCCCCAGCTGAGTTACCAACAGCATTCCCCAGCTGTAGTACCAACCATTATTCCTCAGCAAGATGCAAGAATCAGGGAATCATCTCCCCACAGAGCTTCAAGCCTCTATTCAGAAGAGCAACGCACGAAGAAGTCACAACAGAGAGGGAGAAAGCTTCTACAAACCCCAGCTGGGTCCCGTATTATAAGGATATGTCAATCAGTGACCTATATCCCCAAACAGATACATCATTAGATCTACCAATGATCTCATCCCCAGCTGGGATGTTCACTTCAAGCAGATCAACCAGAGATCTTCGCAGCAACGGGATCCGAATCCCGGATCAGTACCTTTGCATAATCATGGCATCTGCATCATACTATCCCCCCAGAGCGTAGCATTCCGTCTAATACGGAGCATTACGGCAAAAATCAAATGCATAGCATAATCATAAGCCATGTTCTGAAGTAACACTTATGAATAATAAACAGTTCATCATCACTGTGCAAAATCCCCACCAGGGTCCCAGCAAAAGCAGTTGCCTCTCCTATCACAAACACCAGTATATACACCTTTGGACACCCGTCCGTGTCAAATCACCAACAGAAAGCCAAAGACATCCTCTTTGCACTCACATATACCTATATATACACTTTTCTTGACACCCGTCCGTGTCATATCCCCAGCGCAGTCACTTACACTTTTATCAACCCATACACTGGTTAATATCATACTTTTCTCTCTTGAAACTCGTCCGTGTCACTCTCCCCAGGCGATAAACACTCATCTATACAATACAATACTCACTACTCATGGTACACTTATACAGATACTCGTCCGTATCTTGTATACATCATCACTCATATCCCCACAGATTCGACAGTAGTCCTTGTTCTTTGTTAACCAGTTGGTACTCGTCCGTACCATCATCTCAGAACATTGCGTCTAATGTTTGTTTCTACATGATACTCGTCCGTATCATAGTCTTAAGGATGCTCATCCGCATCTTTAATCCATACACCGTGTCAAACACTTATGTCTTCTTGAATATAGATACTCGTCTGTGTCTGCTATTCCCCAGAAGGTTTCTTTCAGATGCAACACTCGTCCGTGTTCTTTGTTAACCAGTTGATACTCGTCCGTATCATCATCTCTGAACATGTGTCAGTTTGTTTCTACATGATACTCGTCCGTATCATAGCCTTAAGGATGCTCGTCCGCATCTTTAATCTATACACAATACCAAACGCTTATACCTTTCCTTTCTTGGTTGTGAACGCTCGTCCGTGTTCACTATATCCCCAGTAGATCGCCAACAAATTTCTCTTTATCTAACACTCTTCCTGTGTTACGATAACCTTGAGAGCAGCCGTACCCTGCTAAGTGGTCGTCCTCCACTTCTTGTTGGTCGTCCTCCATCATGCTCATCCGATGGCCGTCCCCATCGTTGATTTTAGCAGCCGTCCCCTGCTAGGTGGTCGTCCTCCACCTTTTGATGATCGTCCTTCATCATCTTTATCCAATGGCCGTCCCCATTGTTGATTTTGGTTATCTGACATTCGTCCTATGTCATGATAAACCTTGAGAGCAGCCGTACCCTGCTGAGTGGTCGTCCTCCACTTCTTGATGGTCGTCCTCCATCATGCTCATCCGATGGCCGTCCCCATCGTTGACCTTTTCTATCCGGCATTCGTCCTGTGTCGTGATATTTTCGGCAGCCGTACCCTGCCAGGTGGTCGTCCTCCACCTTTGATGGCCGTCCCCATCATATTTCCTTTATCCCCAACAGAGCAGCCGTCCCCTGCTAGGTGATCGTCCTTCACCTTTGATGGCCGTACCCCATCATCTGTTTATTTCATTTATTCTTTAACCCGATGGCCGTCCCCATCGTTGGTTACTTTACCTTTATGAACTTGATGGCCGTCCCCGTCATGTTTCATTAATCCCCAGAGAATCGTGCAGCTTTATCTTGATGGCCGTCCCCATCATGATATCTTCCCCAGCTAGTCGGCCGTCCCCGTCTTGGCTTTACCTTATATCCCCAGCATGTCGGCCGTCCCCGTCATTGCTATTTACCCGGCAGTCGTCCTCTGCTCGACGGTCGTCCTCCGTCACCTACACTTTATAAAATACTTTATTTTCCTTTTACAATCTATATCCCTTTTCTTCTTCATTTCTGTGAGTGCAAATTTTGGACTGTCTTTGGTATTCAACCACAAGTTATCTTGTTTGGCCTGTTAAGCCGTTGCTTACAACCTGCACAGCTAACTCATGTTTGAATAGGGGCAGCTGTAAACACCCCAAATTTGCCCTCACCCTTTCACACCATGGCTTGTGATCATCTCATATGCATAAACACAACATATCATCTCATATCTCATTTTTGGTTCACTGCATAGTTTCTAAGGCATCTGCACCTAGGGTTTGTGATCTGAGCAATCCCAAAGCATCTGGAGCCATTCCAAAGGCCACCAATCAACTCAAAGGGGTCCATGTGTGTTCTTATATCATATTCCATCTCCTCAAAGTCAAAAATGCAGAGGAATCACAAGAACTAGGGTTTGAGTGGATGCAGAGCCAGGTTTGACTGCACAGTTGACTAAAAATTAGGGTTTTGGTTTCAGAGGCCATAACCCCAAATTTTTTGGTCATTCTTGTTTCCATTGGTCTCTATATGGTATAGGGAGTATGCATATCAATTTTCATGAAGAAATTCCATGGGGAAGTCATCTGATCAAGGGTTGACTTTTCAGACAAGTCAGTGCAAAATCAGGGCATCTGAGGCCCCCAATGACCCAACCAATGGTTGATCTTCATCATTTTGAGTGTATATGATCTTTATTTGATCATGGAAGAAGGTTGAAGTTCATGGAAATCAAGAATTTAGGGTTTTTGCAAATGTTGACTTTTTGGGCATAGTTGACTTTTCAAGAATGCATCATTTTAGGTCATTTTTCAAGCCATGTTTCTTGATCCAAAAATGCTTCAAATGAAAAAACTTTGGTCATGAAAGTTGTAGATCTCATCTTTCCCTTTTCAAAAAGTACAAGAACATGATCAAACTCTTTTTGGATCAAAAGTTATGGTGTGACAAAGTTGGCAAAAATCATTGATTTTCAAGGCATGCTTCAAATAGAAATTTTGCAAAGTCATGAACCAATGCATTATGTGACCTCTAATTCATTTCAGACCATTACACAAACATTCTATGAGCCTTGAAAATCAGAATTGGACCAAGTTTCCACATGGTTTGGTTTGTGTAACAAGACTTTCTCACATGTGAACCAAAGTTACAACAAGTTGCAAAACTCATGATCATGCTTCCTACAACATGCAGCCTTGGATGCTGAGCTTTGCTAGGCCTCTCCCTCACTCTTGCTGCGCCAGCCCATGCCTTGTACTTGCCTAGATCATGGGCCATACTTCTCTTACACATTATTTGACTTTTTGCAAAAGGTAACTTACCAATCAATAAAGGGCATGTCTTGTCAACTGACCAATGAGAGAGAGTTATGTGGACAATTTGCAAGCAAGACATAACACAAGGCAAGGCTGAAACATCCTCATTCATCACATACACAAAAACCTACCAAGTTGCAAGTTGCTTCGAATTCCTCTCCACAGCTTGCAAACACAAAAGCCATCTTCACCATTCAACTCACCTTGCCTCTTTGAGTAGAAAGCACCAAGAGCCAGGCTTGATCTGAGCAAGAATACCCCATTGCCATTCTTCACCTCAGCCTGCATTTTCCATCGAATCTCCTTCCACCAACCTCAAACACAAGAACAAACTCCACCAACAATCTCCACTCACCTCACTGACCAGAAACCACCCTTTGTTTTGGCCTGAAACACCCTATATCTCAAATACGATTTTCATCCTCCCTTGGTCAGAGCTGCTGCAAACTCACTCAGGAGGTTGTTTAAACTCCAACTAAGCATCCAAAGCTTCAAAGGTGGACCATTGGGACCAGATTGAGCCAAAGAATCATCCAAAGAGCTCCTGAATCAAGAGCTCCATCTCAGGTGACACCATGAACTTTTTTCCCAGAACTCATTTCTCTTGTTAAAATCTTGTTGTGCATGTTACACTGATCATTGGGATCTCTTTACTTTTGAAAATAAGCCAGAAATGAGCATGTAGTGGTCTTCTGAAAGTTTGACCTAGAATTTTATCTGCTTCGATTCTTGTTTGTGTGTGAGTTTAAACATGATTTGAGGATGGATTCGTGTTTAGGATAGTTGGTAGATGGATTCTGGAGACTTAGGGCTTCTGATTTGGCCTAGGGAGAGAGATTGATTCTGGGGATGGCCGGAGAAGACGACCGGAACACTGTTCCGGTCGCCTGATTGTAATTAACGGCAGGGTTAGGGTTTTAAGCATTAATTAGCAAGTTTGAATTTGGGCCGTAAGATGTGGCGGGTAGTCAATTCGCGCGCAGGCAGTTTCAAATCTGGACCTTAGGATTAGCTTACTTTTCATTTAATTCAGATTAAATCAATTTTATTTTTATTTCTTTTCAACTAAATTGCATGATTTATTAAAAATAGTAAAAAACACATAAAAATTATGAAACTTTTTCCTTAAAGTTTTATTAATTTTTATGACACAAAAATATTTTTATTTTATTTTTTATCATTAAAAAAGCATTTTTAAATATTTAAAAGATTATTTTTAATTGATTAATGGGAATTAATTAATTAAAAATACTTTTAGGTATTTAAAAATTACAAAAAAATTCATGAAATGTTCTAAGACATTTAGAAACATTGTCCAACCTTCAAACCAAATTTCTTTTTTGATCTTGATGCATTTTAAGAGTTGTTCATTGAATTAAATCATTTTTTATGCATTAATTTGATCATAAATTCAAAAATTCATTTCTGCCTATTGGAGAAGGTTGAGACATTGATTCTTTTTGCTTTGATTTGTATTTAGCATGTAGTTTCTAGGATAAAATGGCCATGATTTGATCTTGCATTTTCTATTTGTTTGGCATTTCTTTTGTTAAGAACCCTAAAAAACCCTAATAACTTAGAAAATTCATATCTTGAGTTTGGTTAAGAGTTGAGAGTTCCCCTTTGGGCAGTGGTTTGTTATAGGTTTAGGGATTCTTTGGGTGGCATTTTCCTTTTTTTATCTTAGGGTTTGCTTCTGTTTTGGGTTTTTGTTTGATGTTTGATCCATGAACCCTAATTTGGGCTTCCATTTGCATCCTTCTTGCATTTCCTCGCATAACATGACTTGTCTTTGCATTTTGTGCATTCTTGTGATCCATTTGACATCTTAAGACATATAGAAAGCATGTTTGATCATTGCATTACATATTTGCCATGTCATTTGTCTTGTATGATTCATAACTTTTCATGTTCATTCATGCTCCTTAACTTGCATCATTTGCATCCATGATCTTGTATGAACATCTCCATGCCTTGCCTCATGTTTGCAGCACCTCATAACATCATTATCATCATCAACATGCTTCTGGTTTTGCTTAGCATCATGCCATTTCATCTCATCTTGCATTGCATTGCAGTTCTTTCTAACATTTCAGGTGGTAAGTAAACTTGAGAAGTGAATTTGCCTTCACTTCTCATAACTTTTCTTTTCATCTCTCTTGCATCCATTGCTGCATTCCTATATGTGTTTGAGATTGAGCTTGCTCATTCTTGTTCTTCCCACCTTCTTTCTTCAAGTGACTTGACTTCTTGAATGAAGCAAGTCACTTTGCTTCTCTTGATCTTATTCATCTGCTTCCTGGTGGCTCCTCTGAAGATTGTTCTTGTTTAACCTCACAAACTTTAGGGACAACCAAGCATGACAATGAACTAAGGTTTTGATTAGTCTCCCCTCATAGTTTTTACCTTTGTGTCTCTCTTTGAGTCCTCTCTTCTCACCTCATAATCAGGGATTAAACCCTAAAGGCTTTAAGACTTTGTGATTAAGCTTATGCCTGCATCCTTCTCTTAGGATGGAGTGTATAACTTTAATCCTAAGTGTTAAACCCTTAATGTGTTTAAATCTCTTAATTAATCCACCTAATAATCATCAAGACATCACACTTGTAACTTGGGCCTTGCATTAGGGTTCTAATTCTTCCTTAAGTGGTTAAGAAGGACTAACCCTAGTGTTAATGGACAAGTCCCCCTCAAGTTGTCTTACAAATCATAAAAATCACTTCATCATCATATCATTAAATAAAATCCACTTAATCAAAGGTTTGTTTTGACATGGGTTTAATCCCTAATCATGGATTAAGTTAAGGAGCTTTCCTCAGCTTAAACATTCTCATCTATTATCCTTCTATTAGGATGGTGTAATGAGTCTGTTTAATCCTTGATTATGGCTTAACCTCATTACTCAACACTAAACAAAAACAACAAAAACATCTAAATAATCACAAGTAGGTTAATGATCTTAACCCTACATCAAAGGTGATTAAGTGTGAGAAGCTGACTTCACACTTAAGGTACTCTCATTACCCCTAATCAGAGGGAGGATGTGATGAGTTTACTAACCCATTGGTTTAGGTTTAAGCTCATTATCCTATGACAAACTTTCAAAGGCAATAAAAGACTGAAAACACCAAAAACAAACAATAATCGTCTCCTCCGGGATTCTTTTCTCATCACCTTCACTCAGAAACGAGAACTCGCTTCTTCCGTCTAATGCAAGACAGTTTGCATCTGTGCCAGACAAATCATACACTTGAGCATAGGCAAGCAAGCAGTTCACAAGTCAATTCATCTTTCAGTCTCTTTGGGTCGAACTACGGTGTTCTGACTTCCTCATTGCACGAGAGGATACGTAGGCATAACTTAACGGTTATCGAACAAAAGTCTCTGTCTATTCCCCCTCTTTCTAGCCTTATTCTTTTAAGCCTCATGATCTTGAGCATTCCATTCATTTCTTACACTGACACTTCATTTATACACTTCACTCTCTTTTACACTGACACCTGTACATCTTTCCAGCTCTTTTATACACAAATTGCACTGACACTACCCCTTTAAAACACAAATCTTTTAAGCGTGGATCCCGTCGAGTACGACGGACAATCTGGGTGCTAATACCTTCCCAGGTTGTAACCAACCCCCTTTCTCAGTCTCTCTGGTTCGCAAACCGTCTTATCCGTATCTTTCTAGGTCTATGCAGCATTACCTTTCCTCCGGGATAAAAATGCCTAGCTGGCGACTCTATTCATCTCCAGTGAGTTCACGGCTGTGTGTTCTCATTGTCCCTCTCGCCGATTGTTCGCGTCTGTACCCTTATTTGACCTGGTGTCACTTATCGGGAGCGACACAGACCTCATATTCTTGTTCCTGAAGCTTCATAGGACATAGATCAAGCTTCATTTTAAGCTGGAGGAAGGTTCTTATACCAGTCCAGTTCAAACCAGATTTCATCAAAGAGCAAAGTTGAGGCAATTTTGAAGTTTCTTTTCACATTTATTTTGTGAAAGGAGGTTGCTAGAAGATCATCCTGAGCTGGATTTTGGCTTTCTTGGAGAAATTTGAAGCTGTGTGATCTCAGGTATGCCTCAAATCCATAGGTTTATAAATGATTTTGGTGATGTGCATTGTGATCTACTTGTTACACTGAGCATGAGGATCTCTTTGGTTTTGAAAATGATGCTGAGATGAGTTCAGGCTAGGGTTTTGAAGTTTCTAGATCCAAACTTTCTTGCTTCTGTTCATACTGTACGTGTTAGTTTGTGTGTTTATAATGTTTGATTCATAATATGCTTAGTCCAAGGATCACTTTGGTGTTTGATTTGTGCATTTTCATGGAGAAATGAGACAGATACAATTCTCTGAACTTGAGGTTTTGATGCTGTGTTCATGTTTGCTTGCTGCGTTTTCATGGTGTGAGGTTGAAGATGATGAGGTGGAACACAGGGATTGGGTGGGTTCATGTTTTGTCTTTTCTGACTTAAAAACCTAGCATGACCGGTTGATGCCAATGTTCACATGTTTGGTGCATTTTGTTTGTTTCATTTTTAAGAAGCATGCCATAAGTTAAGTGTGCCTGGGTTTTTGTTTGCCTTGCATTGTCGCATGGGCCTGAGGCCAACATGCTATGCGCGCCCCCCTGCTGGGCCCAGGCAGTTGGCATGTGCTGACCAGCCTTGCTTCTTGCACTCCTCCATCTTTTTCATTGTTCTTTTATTTTCTTCTTTTTTTCTTCTTGCATTTTGTTTATTTTAAAATATTTCCCAACTTAGAAAAAATCCATAAAAATTCATGTGCATTCTTTAGTTCATCTAGTTTTTTATCATATTTTTTTCATTTTTTTATTTTCATCCCACGTGGCCAAATTAATTCAACACTAGGCATTGCTTTATTGTGGACTCTCTTGGACCAATCTGCCTTGTCCAATTTCTATCTTCTTCATCCTTTAAGCTATGAACCTCATTCTTTTTGCATTCAAATCCTAAGACACTCTACTATCTTCATGATTTATCTTAGATTTTTCACAAATTTCCTTGCTGGATTTTGATTGAGTTACTTGTGCATCAATTTTCTAAACCCTAGATGGTGATACCTTGCATTCTTGAGTTTCATTGACCTAGTTTGGGGATGAATTTTTGCAAACCCTTTTGGATTCTCATTTCCTAGTGTTTGAAGAGTACTTGGCTGGTTGGATAGATTTTTTAGGTGCTTGGATTTATTTCTTTGGTATTTTCTTCCTCACTTTGCCTTGTTTTGCACCCTTTGAGTCTTATGGTTTCTTTTAAGTTTAGAAGGGCACTTGTGCCAACTTCTCCTCATCTTTTGGGATCCTTTAGAGGTCTAGGGTTGTTCCTGGTCTTAGGATAGGGTTTGAGTTTCCTTGAGCTTTGGTTTTGATTCCCGTTTATGTGTATTACATCCTTAAGTGTTATGCATGCCTTCTTTGCATTTGTTTCACTCCCAATCATCTTAATATGATCTTGTGTTGATTTGTATATCATCTTGTGAACTCTTTGCCATGCCCTCATGATTGTATAACTTCTGACTTGTTGGTTCATGCTTTGGTTTTATGATGTTACACTAACCTTGCAGGAGCTATGGTAAGTGTGAGATGTGGGAATTGAGTTCCACATCTCCATCTCTCATCTCATCTCATTTTGTTTATATGGACTAACATCTTTTTGTTGGGCTTAGGCCTTTCTCATCCCTTCTTCTATTTTCTTCTTCTTTTCTTCTTTCCTTCTTCAGTAGGATAAACACCTCATAAACCCTAGGACCCCCATGCATGCTAACTTAGGATAGAAACTTCCCTCTAGTTTTTCCTTTTGCTCCTTTGGTTCTCTTTCTCTCCTCATCTTCAAACTTAATTGTAATTCATTTAATAAAGGTTGAGTACTTTCATGTGACATGAGACTTTGCTATGAGATACTTGCACGCGTTCCATTTCGGGGCGAGGTGTGAGTCATCACTCGTGGAAGATAGGTCTTAACATGAGTACCTCACAAAGAAAAGCTAAAAAATAGTTCTTAACCACAAAACCACAAAAACACTTAATAATAGTGATAGGCCAGTGTGCTTGAGCCTTCACTTGTGGGACTAGCTTTGGGGATTTCCTCCATAGATAGGTGTGCCTCTTGCGCATTCCATTTCGGGATGATGTGAGATGTACACATCCCATTGAGTAAGACTTAGGTACACTTACCTATGCAAACCTTCACAAATAAAAGCTTCATAAAAATCTCAAACAAATAATAAGCGTCTTTCCTTCGGGAATTCTCTTCTCACCTCATTCGCTCCGTACGCGAACTTGCTCCTACTTGTCACTTTGCAAGACGGTTACGCACTCGTCGTCCGAGTCTGCAACACCTGAGCAATGGCATAGGCAGTTCAAGCTTTAATTCACAAGCAATTTCTTTTCTACCCCTAGTTAGGGGAACTACGGCGTCTCTGATCCTCATTGTCCTGATGAGGTACGTAGGCAGCGGGGTAGGGCCCGTTCGAGCACAATCTTTATTTTCCCTACATTTTTTCCTTTTCATTTCTTATTTCAGTTCTTCTCTCAGATTCTTTCCCAGTTCATTTTCATTTCTTTTGCTGCAGCTTACATACCCTCACCCTTTGAAATAGTTTCTTTTGCAAGCGTGGATCCCGTCGGGTACGGCGGACGATCTGGGTGCTAATACCTTCCCAGGTCGTAACCGACTCCCGAACTCAGTCTCTTTGGTTCGCAAGGCCTTGTCCTTTCCTTCTTCCTCAGGTTTGTGCAACATTACCTTTCCCATTCTTTCGGGATAAAAATGTCTGGCTGGCGACTCTAACCTTTCCGCGCCACTTTCGCGTTTGTACTAGGATGAAAATCCCGGGAGCGACAAATATGATGTGAATGCTATGTTTATGCAAGTGAGAAACTTGATCCGAGATTCGGATCTTGCGGGGATAAAGATCTCTAGATGATCTGCTTGGAGGGGGAACCCAGATGGGGAAAGAGATCATTGATTGATCTTCCTGGAGGGAGGACTCCTAATAGGGATGAGGAAGGTTTAGCAACTCCGCTGGGTATGTGTTTCATGTATTTCTCTACTGGGGAGGCAACTTTGTGGGGAACAATTCCACCAACTCTGCTGAGGATGGGACAATTTTGGCACTCTGGTGGGGGATAGGAAGGTTCTTTGACCACCTTGCTATGGAGGAGGCTATCAGGCACTCCTCGGGAGGTTCCTCTTTGTGAGGAGATAACTTCTGGGAAGTAGTATGCTGGGGATTTAATGTTTGGTATGCCCCATGTTGCAAAAGATTATCTGCCTTGAGTACCTGCAACCTGTTAAGACAAAGGAAAACGCACATGTGTCTCGAGGTATCCTTAACCGGATTCCGTCATAGGAATTAGATTTTCTTAAGAATTCATATTTCCTGCAAGCATTTTGTTTAAAAATGGCCTATAAGTTTCATGAAAATGTTGTATTACGAACTCTGGACATTTTGCAAACAAAACAAAAGGTAAAAACAAAATGTAACTGAAAATTCCGATTTTATTGATTTGTGCGCCCTGAATAGGCAAGTACAATCAAAGAAGCAAATCCCCTGAAATGAGGAGATTTCTGTAAAATTGAGAAAATAAAGTGTTGGCAATGTTGAAGATGACGCTCTAGTGAGCTTCCTTTGCTATGACCTGTATGACCTTGACATTCTTCTTATCTTGCTTTCTGAAGAAGGCTGATTCTGATCGACGCTTTATCCTTTCGAAGCTTGCCATGTTGCGAGTGATACAGACGAACTCTGAATGCAGTTGTTAGCTTATTCCCTGATTTTGTGTGGATCGCCCTTTCGGGTTTTCAATCCACCGGGATACCCATTTTTTCCTGAGCTGTCCAATGCGGCTTTTCAACTCAGCGGGTGTACATTTTTTTCCCTTATTTTTGCCCGAGTCTTTTATTCTGTTTTTGACTCGTCGGGATGCCCTATGTTTTCCTGGACTTACATTCTGTTTTTATGTCTAGCGGGTCTTTTTATGCGAAGTATTTTTTAACTGCATCCGAATTCATAGGAGACGGGAAGTCTTCACCATCCATGGTTACAAGCATCAGTGCTCCACCTGAGAAGACATTGGTTATCACGTAGAGACCTTCATAGTTTGGAGTCCACTTGCCCCTGTGGTCTGTATGAGGAGGAATGATTCTTTTCGAAACACGCTCTCCCACTTGGTATTCCTGAGATCTGACTTTCTGATCGAAGGCTTTCTTCATTCGCTTCTGATAAAGTTTCCCATGACAAATGGCTGCTAATCTTTTCTTTTCAATCTGATTTATTTGATTGTACCGAGACCGGACCCATTCTGCTTCATCCAGTTTCACATCCATTAATACCCGTAAGGAGGGTAGCTCAACTTCAACAGGTAGGACAACCTCCATACCGTACACAAGCTGATAAGGTGTTGCCCCAATAGACGTTCTGATTGAGGTTCGGTACCTATGCAAGGAAAATGGTAGCATCTCATGCAAGTCTTTGTAGGTAACTACCATCTTTCGCACAATCTTCTTGATGTTCTTGTTAGCGGCCTCAACAGTGCCATTCATCTTTGGCCTATAAGGAGAAGAGTTGTGATGTTGAATTTTGAAGTCCAAGAAAAGTTCTTCCATCATTTTGTTGTTTAAATTGGAACCATTATCAGTAATGATTCGCTCGGGAAATCAATATCGACAGATGATGTCTCTTTTCAGAAATCTAGCTACCACTTGTCTGGTGAAGTTTGCATACGAAACTGCTTCAACCCATTTGGTGAAGTAATCAATGGCTACCAGGATGAATCTGTGACCATTTGAAGCAGTCGATTCAATCTTTCCAATCATGTCAATGCCCCACATAGCGAAGGGCCAAGGTGAAGACATTACGTTCAAAGGAATTGGAGGCACATGCACTTTATCTGTGTAGATCTGGCATTTGTGGCATTTTCTGGCATAGGCACAAAAATCTGCATCCATTGTGATCCAGTAGTAACCTGATCTTAACAATGTCTTTGCCATTGCATGTCCTCCGGTATGGGTACCGAAAGAACCTTCATGTACTTCGTGCATCAGTGGGTCTGTTTCCTTCGTGTCAACACATCTGAGCAGGACCATGTCAAAGTTTCGCTTGTATAATGAACCATCAGCATTAAGGAAGAAACTGCCGGCCAGCCTTCTTAATGTCTTCTTATCATTTGACGATGCCCCAGGTGGGTATGTCTTATTTTCTAAGAAGCATTTGATGTCAATGTACCAAGGCTTGTTGTCACTAGCAGTTTCTACAAAGAATACATATGCTGGTCGGTCCAGTCTGGATACCAAAATCCGAGGCACATAATTGGCAACTTGTACTTTGATCATGGATGAAATGGTAGCCAAAGCGTCCGCAAATTGATTCTTATCTCGAGGGATGTATTCAAGCTTAACTGTTGTGAAGAAGGTCAACAATCTCCTCATATAATCACGGTATGGAATCAGATGCTTTTGATGAGTGTACCATTTACCGTTGGTCTGATTGATTACCAAAGCTGAATCTCCGAATACCTTCAAGGTTTTGATCCTGAGGTCAATGGCTTTCTCAAGACCCATGATACAGGCGTCGTATTCTGCTTCGCTGTTAGTGCAGGCAAAGGTGAGTTTTACCGAGAAAGGCATATGAACTCCTTTAGGTGTGATAAGCACCGCACCAACCCCATGACCATTACAATTAACTGCCCCGTCAAACATCATAGTCCATGTTTCTTTTGGGTCAGGCCCTTCAGTGTGAACTGGCTCTTCATAAACTCTTGCTTTCAAGAACATGATGTCTTCATCAGGGAAGTCGAATCTCATGGGCTGGTAATCATCAATGGGTTGCTCAGCCAGATAGTCAGACAATACACTTCCTTTGATGGCATTTTAAGAGGTGTACTGAATGTCGTACTCTGTTAGAATCATTTTCCATCTTGCAACCCTTCAGGTAAGCACAACAAGTTTTCTCGAGCAGTGAATAACGTTGTTCACAGTCGGTAAACTTTTTTCTTAGGTAGTATATTGCATACTTGTTTCGACCAGACTCGTCTTGTTGGCCCAACACACACCCCATTGACCCTTCTAATACTGTCAGCTACATGATTAGAGGTCTTCCTTCAATTGGAGGCATGAGAATTGGAGGCTCTTGTAGATATTCTTTGATCTTGTCAAAAGCTCTCTGACAATCGTCGTTCAACCTGATTGTTTGTTCTTTCCTTAGTAGTTTAAACAAGGGTTCACAGGTTGCAGTGATATGAGATATGAACCTTGATATGTAGTTCAATCTACCTAAGAACCCTCGAACTTCTTTCTCAGTCCTAGGTGCAGGCATCTCCTGAATGGCTTTGACTTTGTCGGGATCAACCTCAATTCCCTTTTCACTTACAATAAATCCCAGCAGCTTACCGGAACGTACCCTGAATGTGCACTTGTTGGGGTTCAACTTCAACTGATACTTCCTCAGACGCTTAAACAACTTCAGTAGATTCACCAGATGATCTTCTTCAGTAAGGGACTTGGCAATCATATCATCCACATAGCATTAGATTTCTTTGTGGATCATATCATGGAATAATGGTACCATAGCCCGTTAATAAGTTGTGCCAACGTTCTTCAGTCCAAACGGCATTACCTTGTAACAAAATGTGCCCCAAGGTGTGATGAAAGTTGTTTTCTCCATGTCTTCGGGTGACATCTTAATCTGATTGTATCCAGAGAATCCTTCCATGAAAGAAAATACCGAGAACTGAGCTGTGTTGTCCACTAATACATCAATGTGAGGTAATGGGAAATCATCCTTCGGGCTAGCTCTGTTCAAGTCCCTGTAATCCACACACATACGCACCTTACCATCCTTCTTAGGCACGGGTACAATGTTAGCAACCCACGGCGGGTAACTAGTTACAGCAAGGAAACCGGCGTCCCACTGCTTTTGTACTTCTTCTTTAATCTTCATGGCCATATCTGGGCAAGTGCGGCGCAACTTCTGTTTAACTGGTGGGAAATCTTCTTTCAATGGTAGCCTGTGCATAACAATATCCGTATCTAGACCTGGCATGTCTTGATAGGACCAAGCAAAGACGTCGACGTATTCCTGAAGCATACTGATGAGCTGGTCTTTTACTGGAGCTTGCAGGCTGGCCCCAACCTTCACTTCTTTCACATCTTCCTCGGTACCAAGATTAATAGTTTCAATCTCCTCCTGATGAGGAGTAATCACTTTCTCTTCTTGCCTCAACAACCTGGCTAACTCTTCAGGCAAATCATAGTCTTCATCAACCCTTTCATCTGCTTGATTAATTGGATTGTCGAAGTCATACAAGGTCATAGCAGTACTGTTGTCGGTGCAATCTGGAGGATTATCTCTACAAGGGTTGAGATTTTCTCAATTTAGTGATTTATTTTAATCTTGCTTAAAATAAGGTGTGAATGAAGTTATTATTTTGAAAACATTGCCATTTATTGTTTTGTGCGAAAAATAACAAAAATGAAAAGACAGTGAGCTAAAAAGAAAATTGTTTGCAAAAGTTGTCCATTGTTCATTGATATTCCATTTGCACAAAATACAAATATGGCCCTATTACAAAATGAACCCTGACACCTTGGGCAAGATGTAGGACTTGATGCATGCTTAAGTAGGAAATAATAATTACTCTGCAGGAGTAACTCTTATAATTTCCTGGGAAGACCAGTTAAGGACTTGTTGACCCGGGACTCTTGGACGAATCCAGCTTTCCAAGTTGAGGTCGCTTTCAGCCTCGTCTTCCACATTTTTGACAGCATCTGGGTTAAACATTCCCCCACTTATGAACTTGGGCTCCTTAGCAGCCTCTGCTTGATCTTGTCAGAATGGTTTGTAACACAAACCAAATCTGTCCTCCTTCTTCTCCACAGGTAGCAGCTTGCCCCAACCTTGGGCGTTCCCATCTTTAACAACCTTCCGAGCTTGTTGGTAGGAGACAATTGAAGTACCCATCCTATCCTCCTGGGATGCAGCAAATACTTCATTCGCCGCCTCATTGACGTTCAGTTCTTCGAAACCTTAGCTCATGGTCTCGTGAATCTCACCATCCATCTCAATGTATTTGTAGGTAGCCAGATAGCTAAAAAAATGTCCTCTTCACCACGGATTGTGATAATTTTCCCTTCCCACTCGTATTTTAATTTCTGGTGAAGGGTCGACGTAACTGCGCCAACAACGTGAATCCAAGGTCGACCCAACAAACAGTTGTAGGCCGGCTGAATGTCCATCACGTAGAAAGTAGTTTGAAAGATCTGCGGGCCAATTATCATAGGCAGCTCCACTTCTCCAAGAACAGACCTTTTGGAACCATCAAAAGCCCTAACCACCAGATTTCTTGGTCGGAGAGCTATACCATCATATTCAAGCCTAACAAGGGCTTTCTTTGGCAAGACATTGAGTGAGGACCCAGTGTCAACTAGAACATGTGAAAGCACAACCCCTTTACACTCTAGAGTGATGTGCAAAGCTTTATTGTGATGACAACCTTCCGCAGTCAAATCAGCATTGGGGAAGCCTAGTCCATGACTAGTATTAACATTAGAAACCGCCGTCTCTAGCTGATTAACCGTGATCTCTTCAGGCACGTAGGCTTCGTGCAGGACTTTAAGCAATGCATCTCGATGAGCTTCGGAACATAATAGCAATGATAGAATGGAGATCTTTGAAGGAGTCTGGTGGAGCAGATCCACAACCTTATAATCGCTTCTCTTGATTATCCTCATAAATTCGTCCACATATTGATCAAAGGACGTCTTTTGAGTTTATTTTACCACTGGTTCTTCAGGCACCACATTCTTGCCTTTAGCCTTGGCAGCAGCCTCTACCTCAGCGTTAACTCTCGGAACTTGTGACACGAAGAGACGTCTGCTTCGAGTGAAGCCTCCACCTCCCCCGATATTATCGACCTGTGGTGTGTAAGTTGAAGAATCAAGAGCGACTCGCTCCCCGCTGTAGTAGAGGTCTGAACCATAGTGCCATGGTACAACATTATCTTTTTCATACGGAATGGGTCCAGGTACCGTGATGGTGACTGGACTGACTACAGCGGAAGTAAGAACTGTTATTGTCTGTGGATCGTAATATATGGTGACATGATTTCTGACTGGTGGTGGTGGTGAAAGATTGAAGCTGGGTTGTTGTTGAGATTGTTGCTGAAAATTGTTGGAATCGGGGACCATTGTCGGGTCATAATATATGGTGACTGTGGAGATGTCATTATTAATGGTTGATGTCGTTGTAGAAGCGGATGCGGTTGAACTAATGTTTGTTGAAGTTATAGAAGAGATGATTGTTGACTTTGTAGATGAGTCTGTCAGAACAATTTTTTTTGAAGTTGTAGGAGGGGTACTTGTTGGTGTTGTAGGATGAAAAGTCGTTGATGTTGTAGAAGCTGAAACCGTTGACGTGATTTGCATAATACCTTCTCTGATAAGGCCATTGATGCCACTTTTAAAACTTGCACAACCATTGGCGGAAACTTTTCAAGATTCACAGCAGGCCTCACAACTTGGGAACACCTGGCATTTTAAAAGCTGAGCTTTAACCTCGGCCAAAGGTGTTTGAATACTTGCAGTATCTTTGATTAGGTTCACTGGTTGATCCTCCTCATTTGCATTTATCCTGGGCCCACCATGGCTAGGCATAGGATTCTTTGTGACATTAGGAGGCGGTGCAAAATTTAAAGCCTTTGAATCAACTAGATCCTGGACCTTCATGTGCAAGGCTCTTCACTTTTCCGTTGTATGGCCAGGTGCATTGGAATGGAAGGCACATCTGGCATTGATGTCGTAATTCCTTGGAAGGTTCTGAGGATCTAGTGGAGCCAGAGTCCTTAATTCAACAAGATTGAGTTTCAAACGTTGTGGCAACAAAGTGGCATAGGGCATCGGGATAGGATCGATTACCCTGTTGACTTGAGGTGGCCTTTGTTGGAAAGGACGTTGTTGTTGGTTGTTGTTGTTGTAAGACCTTTGTTGAGGAAAATGTTGTTGCTGAGGGAAATGTTGTGGTTATGGAGTGTATTGTTGTTGAGGTGATGGATTGGGAATTGTGACAACGACTATTGATCTTGGCATATACTTGGGCCTACCTCTGCCCATGTGTATTGAGTTGGTTTCGCCCGACCTACGAGGCCCTGCAAAAGGTGTCCTTGTGCTGCTGGAGCTGGCGCCGTTATCAGAAGTATTACCCATTTTTAACAAACTCTTAATTCTCTCCCCTGCTATGACCACGTCAGCAAAGCTAGTGGAAGAGAAAGCAACCAGCCTATCAATGTATGTCCCTTGTAGGGTGTTCATGAACATATCTGCCATTTCTCTTTCCGACATCGGATGTTAACAACAACAGCTAATTGCCTCCATCTCTAGGCATACTCTCGAAAGCTTTCTTTGGAGGATTGTGACATACTCATTAGAAGAGTTCTGTTAGGAGCCATGTCTAAATTGTATTGATATTGGCGTATGAAAGCCTCGGCCAAATCCTTCCAATTTCTGACTATTGCCCTAGTTAGATGAGAGTACCACTCACGGGATGCCCCGGTCAAGCTATCCTCAAAGTAAAACATCCATAGCTTTTCATCCATGGTGTAATCCTTTAATCTTCCCAGAAAAGATTGAAGATGGGTACGAGGACAGGAGGTACCGTTATATCTTTTAAAGCAGGGAGGTTTGAATTTGTGAGGAATTCTTACTCCCTCAACTAGGACCATGTCCATAACATCAAATCCTAAGGAGTTTTGGGACTCCAAAGATCTTATCTTTTCTGCTATCTTGTCCAGACGACGATCATAGGCTTCTTCTCCAACACCAATGACAGTAAATTATTCCTCTTGAGGGTCCTCTTGTAAGGCACGCCCTCCAGTGTTACCTTGGGTATTCCTGATAGCATTAACTTCAGGGTTGAGATGAGGCCCAAACTCCGGGGGGTCAGTATGTGGCTTTACGTGATCATTGTTGCTGGTACCCCCTGTACCTGGATGATTTTCTTCAAGAGTTTGCCGCTCGACCAACTCTCTTAATCTTTCTTGGCTTTGGGCCAACCCAATCATTACTTCCATGAACTGGTTCATCTGAGCCCTCATTTCAGTTCTTTCATTAGCCATCTGAGTTCTTACGTCAGTCAAATCTTGATGAACTTGGTCCATCTGTAAGCTTAGAAGGTTGTTTCTAGTAGGATACCGGTGAACTCTATTGATGGGGAAAACTCTCCTACGAGCAATGTTTCCTGAAAACACAACAAAGTGAGAAAACAACAACAAAAATACCTACAAAACAAAGAATGAGGTTAGTATGCAATGCAGTATGTCTATTTGTCTTCCAAGGGTATCCGATTTGGTTTTTTGGTTTTGACCTTCCAGACCTCGAGGAATGATGATGTTGAAGAGAAATGAAGCCCAAAGGATAACACACAAACCATATATTACAAATGCAAAGGTACATAGTTTTGTGATTACAAACAAGTCCCTATGGTGGGTCAAAATACAACAAAGTCAACAAAAGTACAAACAAAATGAAGTACAAATACAAAGAAATCAAACATCCAGCCCAAAGTTATTCCTCTTTAACTTCCTTCAGGAGAGCATCAGTCACTGGTCCAACTGGATGCTCTGTGGTGGTCCTGATAAGAAGGTTCCTGGTTGAAATACCATTTGTCAACTTCTTATACTTGTCTTGGTCTTTTGAATCTTAGCTTCTTTGCAAGCATTCTTCAACACCAACTCCCCTGCTCGGGCTCTTCTGATGTAATCATCTGTCTTCTCAATCTTGGTCATATGCTCGATCCGGAGCTTTTCCAACCTCTCATTGTCCAGACGACTATCATTCCTCCCCCAGAGGGTCTTCTTTAGAGCTTCAGAAAGCTGAGTATTTCTCTCCTTAAGCTTCTCAAATTCCTCTAAACTGACTGTAGCTATAGGCTCTACTGCTGATGGTCCTGGCACATCCTTCAGGGTGAATGGCATGCGGGTGATCTGTCCTCTGATACGAGACCAATCAATGTACTGAGCTGAAGCTATGTTGTTGCACTTGCCAAGAATGGAAGTCCCTTTTGTCTGAATATTATCCCAAGCCCAAGCTGCTTGTCGGACGATGGCATGATTATTCTGAATGTCACAGTAAAGGGTTTCTGATAGGTCCTTCTCTCTTGGTGGATGCACTAAGGCATACCCTAGTTGCCTTTTGAAAAGCAAAGGATTGTAGTTGATGCAACCCTTCACTCCAATAAGAGGTACATTGGGATACTGCCCACAGCTTGTGATTATGTCCCTGCCCTTGGTGCTCTGAGTGCACCACCTGATGTCTTCTGAAGTGAGAGCAATCATACTCTTAGCCCAATTTCTTGACTGATGAGGATTCAAGAAAGCTTCCGTTTTTGGCAAGTGTCTTAATAACCAACAGTAGAAGAGAGGGGCACAACATCTGACTAACCTCCCCCTTTGTTTCTCATTCCTTTGATGCACTGAGTAATAGAAATCCCCGAGCAAGGTAGGAACTGGATTCTTCAGCAAGAAGAGATGGATAGAATTCTTGCTTACAAACTTAGGCTCGTTGTCGCTCCCACCTGATGACACAGGGCCAAGAGGGGTACAGACGCGAACGGTCGGCGAAAGGAGAATGAATGAATAGAGTCGCCAGCTAGGCATTTTTATCCTGAAGGAAAGGTAATGCTGCATAAACCTAGGAAGATATGGATAAGACGGTTGCGAACCAGAGAGATTGAGAAAGGGGGTTAGTTACAACCTGGGAAGGTATTAGCACCCAGATTGTCCGTCGTACTCGACGGGATCCATGCTTAAAAGATTTGTGTTTTAAAGGGGTAGTGTTAGTGCAATTTGTGTATCAAAGCTGGAAAGAATGCAAGTGTCAGTGCTGGAAGAAAGTGAAGTGAAATATGTGAAGTGTCAGTGTAAGGAAAGAGTATGAAGCTCAAGATTATGAGGCTTAAAAGAATAATGCTGGTAGAGGGGGGAATATACAGAGACTTTTGTTCGATAACTGTTAAGTTATGCCTACGTATCCTCTCGTGCAATGAGGAAGTCAGAACACCGTAGTTCGACTCAAAGAGACTGAAAGGTAAATTGACTTGTGAACTGCTTACTTGTCTATGCTCAAGTGTATGACCTGTCTGGCTCAGGTGCAAACTGTCTTGCATTAGACGGAAGAAGCGAGTTCTCGTTTGTGAGTGAAGAGGATGAGAAAAGAATCCCGGAGGAGACGATTATTGTTTGTTTTTGTGTTTTCAATCTTTTATTGCTTTTGAAAGTTTGTCATAGGGAAATGAGCTTAAGCCTAAACCAAGAGTTAGTAAACTCATCACATCCTCCCTCTGATTAGGGGTAATGAGAATACCTTAAGTATGAAGTAAGCACCTCACACTTATTCACCATGGTGTAGGATTAAGATCATTAACCTACTTGTGATTACTTAGATGTTTTTGTTATTTTTGTTTAGTGTTAAGTAATGAGTTTAAGCCATAATCAAAGATTTAATGGACTCATTACACCATCCTAATAGAAGGATAATAGATGAGAACATTTAAGCTGAGGAAGGCTCCTCAACTTAATCCATGATTAGGGATTAACCTCATGACAAAACAGAGCCTTTATTAAGGTGGATTTTAGTTAATGATAAGATGAAGAAGTGACTTTTATGGTTTGTAATACAACTTGAGGAGGACTTGTCCATTAACACTAGGGTTAGTCCTTCTTAACCAATTAAGGAAGAATTAGAACCCTAATGCAAGGCCCAAGTTACAAGTTTGATGTCTTGATGATTATTAGATGGATTGATTAAAGGATTTAAACACATTAAGGGTTTAACACTTAGGATTAAAGTTAGACACTCCATCCTAATAGAAGGATGCATGCATAAGCTTAATCACAAAGCCTTAAAACCTTTAAGGTTTAGTCCTTGATTATGAGGTGAGGAGAGAAGACACAAAGATGACACAAAGGTAAAACTAATGGGGTGACTAATCAAACCCTAATTGTTATCATGCTTGGTTGCTCCTAGGGTTTATGAAGCTTGCAAGAGATCTTCAAGAGAAAAGCCACCAGGAATAGAAGCAGATGAAAGGAGGAAGAAGTAGAGAGAATCAAGACAACTTGCTTCACTTAAGAAGACAAGTTGCCTGAAGAAAGAGAGTGAGGAGAGAACATGAATGAGCAAGCTCACTCTAATACAAAAGTAAAATGCAGCAATGAATGCATAAGAGAGATGAAGAGAGATTGTGAGAAGTGAAGGAAAATTCACTTCCCAAAATAACCTACCACCTGAAAAGTTAGCAAAAGAAATGAAATGCAATGCAAATGAGATGAAATGTCATGGTGCAAACCAAAGTCAGAAGCATAAACATGATGTTAATGATGCTAAGGGATGATACAAACACATGTCAATAGTTGTGGGTGATCATACAAGGATGAGGATGCAAATGAAGCATGCTTTGAACCATGGAAGTTCATGAAAGTTTATGAAATGGAATGGACATACAACATGGAAAATGAAAGATGCAATGATCAAACATGATTCTAATATGTCCTAAGATGTATTATGAATCATGTGGATGCACAAAATGTCATGTCAAGTACTTGTATGCAAGTAAATGAGAGATGGATGCAAAAGAAAGCATGAATTAGGGTTTATGAACAACATGCAATACAAAAACTCAAAATCAGAAGCAAAGCATGAGATAAAAATTTGAAAATGGGATCAAAGGTACCCTAACCCTACACAAGTTCAATTCCCAAAGGGGGAGACCTAAATCTAAACCTAATGGAAGTTGTGATTTTTCTAAGTCAACTAGGGTTTCAAGGTACCTTAAAAAGAAAAATGCACATTAAATTGAAAATGGAAGATAAATTCAAACCAATTTAACCCTAGAAACTACATGCTATGTAGGATGCAATGCAAGAAGAGCCATCATCAAACTCCTCATGGTTAGGCAGAATGGATTTTTCTAAGTTTGAACAAAAATGTTGCCTTTAAATGAATTTAATTCCAATGAAAAAGGTCAAAATAGTTCAAGAACCAAAAAGAAATTTGTTTTGAGAGTTTGATAATGTTTCTAAATGTTTTAAAATGCAATGTGTATTTTTTTGTGATTTTTAAATACATAAATGCATTTTTAATTAATTAATTCTCATTAACTAATTAAAAATAAACATTTAAATGATTTAAAAATAATTTTTAATGCAAAAAATAAAATAAAAATATTTTTGGGTTCTGAAAATTAATTAAATGTTTGACAAAAAAAAATCAGAATTTTTTAAAGTGTTTTGCTATTTTTAAAAATTCGTGGAAGTTAAATATAAAACAAATGAAATTAAAATGAAATTAAATGAAAAATGGGAAAGTCAAATGATCTGAAGGCCAAGATTCAAATTCAAGGAGGCGGGAGTTGACTACGCGCGCTAATGGACGGCCAGAATTCAAACTCACGTAATTATGATTAAGCCTTAATCCAAAACCCTAATCACTTTCAGATGACCGGAACAGTGTTCCGGTCATCTTCTCCGACTAACTCCTCACCCCATCTCCCTTAATACGCAACCTCAAGACCCCTAAAGCTCCAAAAATGATCCTCTCCTCAACCCCAGCAAGAATCAAACATCAAAACTCATTTATTGAACCCCAAAATCATGAATCGAAGCAAAACGGAAAGTATGGCAGAAATTTCAGAAGATCAATACATGCTTAATACTTGACTATTCTCAAAAGTAAAGACATCATGGTGATCAGTGAAACATGTAGAATCATTCTATAACATAAAATAAGAGTTCTGGAAAAATAAATGCCATGGCTACCTGAGCTTGAGCTTTCGAAACAGGAGCTTTCTGGCCAGTTCTTTGCTTCAAACAAGCTCCAATGATCCTCCCCAGAAGTTTGTGATGCTTGGCTGGAGTTTATATGGTCTTAAAATGAAAATGGCAGAGGTTCAGTTTGTGAAGTGTGGAAATCGTGTTTTTGATTGTGGGTCTTTCAGAGCAAATTGATGGTTGGGAAATGATCAGAGGGTTAGGGTGAGTTGTTCTGTGGGATTTGTTTTGAGGTTTGAAGCTTGTATGGAGAGATTCGAATGAAAATGCATAAGGGAGGATTTTGGTGAATGCTGACTTGTGGGAGGTTTTAGCTTCCAAGATTGTGTGAGAAATGATCCATGAGGCATGTATGTGAAGCTGTGATTGGTCAGAGAGTTGTTGCTGGCCTAGCTTGATTGGTATGGCTCAACTTGCATAAAGTCAACTTTTATGTAAGAGGAGGTATGGGCTGGTTCATTCATGTTACAAGGGCATGTCTGCTGCAGCTTGAATCAAGGCTGACCATGGAAATGAATTTGAGGCCAACTTGCAAGTGGATTAGAGTTTATGTGTGGTTTTGCAATTTTGTGATCTTTTGGCCCTTTTGAAGTTTCTTGATGCACAAGTCATGAAACTTGGAGATTCTTTGGTGCATTCTGATTTTTAGGTCATGGTTCATGTTTGTGTAATGCATAGAAGTCCATTTGAAGTCACATTTTGCCTTGGCATGAGGTTTTGCAACTTTCCCTCTTTGGTGCAAAACATGAAATTAAGTGATTTTGCCCAACTTTGACAAGCCATAACTTTTGATCCAAAATGAATTAGAATGAGTTCTTGTACTTTTTGAAAAAGGGAGGATCCATTCTATAACTTTCATGACCAAAGTTTTCTCATTTGAAGCATTTTTGAATCAAAAAGAGAAGGTTGAAAAACTTTCCCAAAATGGCAAGTTTCCATTACAAGTCACTTTCCCAAAAGGCAACTTTGCAAATGGCTTGAAATTTTCCAATTTTGTAAACTTCTAACATCTTCTATGATCAAATAAAGATCATACACATTCAAAATGTTGGATAACACCCTTTGGTTGGGTCATTGGGGGCCTCAGATGCCCTGATTTTGCACTGACTTGCTCAAGAAGTCATCTTGTGATCAGATGCCTTCCCTATTGAATTTCTTCCTGAAAATTGATATGCATGATCCTTGTAACATATAGAGACCAATAGAAACAAGAATGACCAAAGGAATTGGAGTTATGGCCTCTGAAACCAAAACCCTAATTTTAGGTCATCTGTGCAGTTAAACCTGGCTCTGCTTCCATGCCTTTCTCAGTTCTTGTGATTCTTTGACTTCCTTGACCTTGTGAGGATATAATATGATGATTGAACATACATGGACCCCTTTGAAGTGATTGATGACCTTTGAAGTGGCTCAAATGGCTCAGAGATAGCTCAAATCACAAACCCTAGATGTAGATGACTTTGAATCAATGCAGTGAAGCAAAAATGCAGTATGAGATGATATGATTGAACTTATGCACATGAAAAGATAGCAAGCCATGGTGATATGAGTGAGGGAAAATTTGGGGTGTTTACAGATTCTCCTATTCAAACATGAGTTAGCTGTGCAGGATGTAAGCAACGGCTTAACAGGCAAACACGATAACTTATGGTTGAATACCAAAGACAGTCCAAAATTTTCACTCACAGAATGAAGAAGAAAAGGGATATAGATTGTAAAAGGAAAATAAAGTATGTTTGTAAAGTGCGGGCGACGGAGGACGACCGCCGAGCAGAGGACTACTGCTGGGGATGGAGCAATGACGGGGACGACCGACATGCTGGGGAAGATGCGGGAAGTAAAGCAATGACGGGAACGGCCGACAAGCTGGGGATATAAGAGATTGTGATGGGGACGGCCATCAGGTAAAGCTATAAGACTCTCTGGGGTTTATAGGTAAAGCATGAATGAAATAAACTATGAGGTACGGTCATCAAAGGTGAAGGACGATCACCTAGCAGGGGACGGCTGCTTTGTTGGGGATAAGATGAGGGACGGTCATCTAAGGTGAAGGACGATCACCTGGCAAGGTACGGTTTCCAAAAGTATCACGACATAGGACGAATGTCGGATGAAAAGGTCGACGATGGGGACGGCCATCAGATAAGCATGATGAAAGACGATCATCAAGAGGTGAAGGACGATCACCTAGCAGGGTACGACTGCTCTCAGGGTTTATCATGACATAGGACGAATGCCAGATAACAAGATCAATGATGGGGGACGGCCATCGGATAGAATGATGAAGGACGATCATCAAGAGGTGAAGGACGATCACCTAGCAGGGGACGGCTGCTGAAAATATCACGACACAGGACGAATGTCGGATAAGAAGGGGTTCTAATGAATAGAGACTCCACTGGGGGTGATGAAGGACGATCATCAAAAAGGTGAAGGACGATCACCTGACAGGGTACGGCTGCCGAAAAGGTATCATGACATAGGATGAATGTCAGATAGAAAGAAAATAGTTCAACAAGATTTGTCGGGGATTCTCCTGGGGAAAGGGTAGACACAAACGAGTGTCTAAATTCAAAAGATGAAGGTATAAGTGTTTGACACTGTGTATAGATTAAAGGTGCGGACGAGCATCCTTAGGACTATGATACAGACGAGTATCAGTAGAAACAAACGCTTGACGCATGTTCAGAGATGATGATACGGACGAGTACCAACTAGTTAACAAAGAACACGGACGAGTGTTGAATCTGAGGGGATATAAGTGGTATATACAAGATACGGACGAGTATCTGTATGAGTAGAAAGTGATGAGTGAAGACACAGACGAGTGTTTAACTTGCTGGAGAGAGTGACACGGACGGGTGTCGGAAAAAGTGTATTATAAACAAGTATATGGTTCCCAAAGTATTTGTAACTATGCTGGGGGTGACACAGACAAATGTCAAGGAAGTTGTGTATATATGTATCTGTATAGTGAGTGCAAAGGGGACGCTTTGGCTTTCTGCTGGGGGTATGACACAGACGAGTGTCAAGAAGCATCTCGTTATGTATAAGCATCTGTTTGCTCGGGCAATTTACTGGGGAATGATGACACGGACGAGTGCCAAAGGAGCATGTATCTTCACCTGTAAGGGGAATGCTTTGGCTCTCTGGTGGGGAATTGGGAAATATTCTGTATATTGTCAGTAATTACAAGTGTTTGATTTTACACATGGCTTATGATTATGCAATATGTTTGATTTTTTCCGTAATGCTCCGTATTAGACGGAATGCTACGCTCTGTGGGAAAATATGATGCGAATGCTATGATTATGCCAAGATACCGATTCGGGGTTCGGATCCCGTTGCCGTGGAGATCTCTGGCTGATCTGCTTGAAGTGGATATCCCAGCTGGGGATGAGATCATTGGTGGATCTTGACATATCTGACTCTGTGTTGCACCCCAAAATTTGCCCTCACAATATAAGACTTTGTGTGCTAAGAAGGTTCACAAGGTTCACAATATTCACAAAGCTTACAAGACCTTTCATGAGGTTCATGAAGTCTACAAGTTACTTTATGAGGTTCACAAGGTTCACAAGATTCACAACACTTACAAGACCTTTCATGAGGTTCATGAAGTCTACAAGCTACTTTATGAGGTTCACAAGGTTCACAAGATTCACAATGATTACAAGACCTTTCATGAGGTTCATCAAGTCTACAAGTCACTTTATGAGGTTCACAAGGTTCACAAGATTCACAATGATTACAAGACCTTTCATGAGGTTCATCAAGTCTACAAGTCACTTTATGAGGTTCACAAGGTTCACAAGGTTCACAATGCCTCCCATGATGTTCACAAGACATTTTATGATGGTTCACAAGGTTCACAAAGTTCACAATTGGTCAGAAGAGTTGACAATTCCCTCAGACAATGCACCTCCTAAGCAGTGCATCCAAAACTAGGGTTTTGACTTTAATCAAGCTAAATGAACTTCCAAGACTTCAAGTGAGCTTCATAGCATCTTATGTTTGTATAAGAACCCCCATGAAAAGTTTCAAGACTTTTCTCAAAAGTTTGCTCAGTCAGATGATCAGATAAGTCAAAATCAGTCAAAGTAGTTAAAAAGTCAAACTGAGGTCAACTGTGGTCAAACCAAAGTCAAACTTCATGATTTTTTGCCAACATCAAGTATATGAAGTAAAATTCATCATTTGATCAAGGGTTGATCATGATTCATCAAGGAGATTCCAGATCATCAAGAATCAGGAGTTTCTAAATTAGGGTTTCCTCAGGAAAAGTCAACTGAACTTTGACCAGCCATAACTTTCACATACTTCATCACCAAGTCTCCACTCAAATCTCATTTTGAAGTAAATTGAATTCTCTACAACTTTGTGTCTCACAAGCCAAGCCCAAAAATGCTTCATTTGGAAGGTATGAGCTAAGACATTATAGGTCCTTTTGAAAGTCAACAAAAAGTCAACAACTTCAAAAGGGCATAACTTGAGATTGGTAAATGATATGGACATGAAACCAGTGGGGTTGTTTAGAGGACTCTTTAAGATTTCCAAAATGTCCAAGAACACATTCATAGCATTAAAATTGAAGGATGTGTGCCCTTGCAAAGTTGGGAAATTTTGGGTTGGTTTATGATGAAAATGGAGGTCTAAAACCAATTTCTTCCAAATGGGCTTGCCAAATGATGACCCAATCCATACAATAGCTTCATGCACGACCCAAGTCAATAAAAATCAGATTTTTTATTATTTTATTTTTATTTATTTTGATTTAATTCATTAAAAATCATTTTAAATAAAAATAAAATATGAAAATGTAAGATTTGAATTGGATCAAGCTTCTAGAAATTCATAAATTTGATTAGAATTGAAGTGGAAAGAAAATCATGAGAATTAGCCAAAAATAGCAAGTGTTCATACAAGAATATTTGATTTTTAAGGCATGATATTTTTGAATCTTTTCATATCAAATCTTCTACACAATGACCTAGTTTTTCAGCTTCATTTGATCATCCTATAAGTACATAACACAACCCTAATAACAAGGACGAATTTGCTGCCTCCCAAGAGTAAGTTTCATAGACCAAAAAACCTCTCCACAACTCACATTCGGTTTCAATCTTCCAGGACATTTGAAGGTAATTTGAGAACACAGTCATGATCCTTGGCCCTCATTGAGTGGAAACCAACATTTATTTGCAGCTAAAACACTCCATAATGCATAAACCGAATCATGTTTGTTCTTGAATAATTTTTTTTCCGATTACACTAATCCAATGCGTTCTAACGAATTTTGTTTGTTCAATCATGATTGTGATGTTGTATAGAGTGTTTCTGGACAATTAGATCAAATTTTCATGGCTTGAATCGCAATCGGCCATTGTTAGGGTTAGAGCTTCAAAATTGGGGGTTCATGGAATACCTAATATAAATAGATAATGAACTCATATTTGGACTGTAATCGTTGCATAGATCATGTTTGCAGGTTCAATTTGATGAAATTTTACTCGTATGATGATGTACATGATTCGCAGGTTTAAAACGCAGAAAAATTCGTAGGAATTTTCCCAAGAAAATTCGCAGGAAATCCTACGAATTTGAGGTTGAAGACGAAGATGTTCTGGCGCGAATTTCCAATTTGAATTTCTATTTTAAAATATTATGAATTACTTGTTGTTTTATTTCACAAGTGACTGGCTTGCTCAGTTGGTTGCGCAGGCGTGTGTGTGGTTGAAGGGTCAGGGGTTCGATTCTTGAACCAGGCCATATTTTTCTTGTTTTTTTTTTCATTTAATGAGCTGCTTTATTATATTATCAATTATGATTGTTTCATTAACAGATGCGCTCACCCAGCAGGATTGGTCATGTACTTGTGTGTTTGTGTGTAAGGTCCTGGGTTCGAATCCCCCAGGCCTTTTGCTTGTTTTCTTTTTTTTTTTCTTCTGATTTTTTAGGTTGAACGCATAAAACCAATTCCACTCTCCTTTTTATTGCCTGCGCGCATGATAGCTTGGTGGTGGGTGTTGTTGCTGGCAAGCAGAGTGACCTGGGTTCAAACCCCAGCCAGGTAAGTTCTCACTTTTTCTTTTATTTTATTTGTTTTAGTTATTTTATTATTAAATTGGATATAGTTTTGTATATATATATATATATATATATATATATATATATATATATATATATATATATATATATATAAATAATTCCAAAATAAAACATATGTATATATTATATTTTCTAAATTCAAAAATTAGTTTTTATTATTATGTATTTAGATTATAAAATGTATATATATCATTTAGTTAAATAAATTATTATTGTAAATTAAACCCTAATATTTTACAAACCCTAATTTATTTTTCTAAACAATTAAAAACCCTAATCTTATTTTGTGATTTTAATTTCTTATTTTTGTAAATGATCACATTTTTTAATCATGTATATATTTTATTAAATTGTGTAAATATAATCATAATTAATTCTATTTGTTTTATAACATGTAAATATGACCTAAATTGTTTATATTCTTAATTTTTCATTTAAATAATTGTTAATGTATGCTTAGGAATAATTAAAATTATAACTTTATTTTTATAATATGTTTAAAATTAATTTAATTTTTATAACTTGTATATAATTCACAATTTTATAATAATTACTTAATTGTTCATATTTTTTTTTTATTAATTTTAAATAATTGTTTATATTAAAATCTAATCTTTTAATTATTATATTTTTTTTTTTTGCTTATTATTTTAATTATGTTCATATGATATTTTTTACTAACCCCTTTTATTTTTAAATTGTGATTATTATTATTATTATTTTCACTAACCCCTATTATAGTTATTTACTTATTCTTGCTTATTTATTATTTTGCTTATTATATTTAAATTGCTTTATTATTATTATTGTAACTGCTCCTGGATGTAATTTTCTGTAATATTTAAATTATTTATTTTTATGCTATGGTTAGTAAATAGGGAGTGAAAATTATTTGTATTTAAAATTGAGTTTAGATCATTTAAATTATAAGATAAATATAAAATAAAACACTCACACACGTAAGTCGATCTTTGATCGCCATCTCATTTCCTTAGGGATACCTCTCATGTTGCCTAATCAAAAAGGTCAAGTAGGGTGTATAAAGCAAAAGTCCCTCAAAATAAAATCATCTAGTCCCTTAACAAATAAAAGATCAAGTCCCTTTCGAATGTTGCCTTCGTAATGATCTTGTCCCTTTCGAATAAAGATGATAGTCCCTTCAAAATGCTTAATACACCCTACAATTGTCTACATAAACAGATGTCCCTTTATATGTCCCTCACATCCAAGGTAATGACTACCTATTCCTTAATAATAGGGATAGTCTTACCATTTAAAGGATAAAGAACAGAAAGACTTAAACTTTAGGGTAGGTTCCTCATAGTTACTTGCTCACTATTCAAAAATTTCAAATACTTCACAAATTTCAAACAATTTTCAAACACAAGTTTTTTACGCATCCGTACATGGATCATTATTAAACTCTTATGAAAATTTTTATCCACACACTTCACATTTTCAAAAACAATTCAAAGTGAGCTAAGTAACTAAGAGCCCATGGATAACCATGGATGTAAAGGGTGCTAACACCTTCCCTTTACATAACCTACCCCCCGGACCCAAAAATCTTTTAAAAGGTCTTTCCTGTTCTTTTATGCCTTTCCTTTGGATAAAATAAAAGTCGGTGTCGACTCTTGCTATCCGCAACATAACTAAAGTCAGTTCTCCCACCGTGTTACAGAACTGGCGACTATGCTGGGGATTTAATATTAAAGAGGGGTACCCTTAGGAATTAGATCACTTTAAAATTGTTTGCCTTGTTTGCTTTATACTTACTTGTTGGGCTCTTATGTGTGAAAGATCCTAACCCGGATCTAGTGTACCTTAGGTAAATGGCAATAGACCAAGGAAACTGTACGGCGTATACCGATATGGTTGATCTGGTGGCCATAGTTAGTGTGACTTCTTGGTTGGTGCTTATGTTCCTTAAGTCAAGTTGAGGATAATATGAGGCTGCCATATGTTGTCAATGCACTAACTAACTCTTAGAACCCTAGTTATCCCATCTTGGCCTTTAGAAAGTAGTGAGATAACCGGCTTTGGTGCAGACTGAAGTTGGTTGATACTCGATGCTACACTCATTGAGATCCTAAACTTGGAGGGTTTTGGTTGGCAAGTAAGTTGCCTACTGAACAACCACCCTTGTGAAGGATCAATGATATTGAGATCCCTTAGAACCTGGTTACTTTTGTAGGACAGGATGAACCAACTAACTTCAGGGGAGGGTACTTACCTTTGAACCTCATGCAAGCCTTTAAACCTAGGGCTATTGGGTGACTTGTTTGTGTGTGCCACATGTTTGTGATTGAGCATAACATCATGACATCATCATGCATCATAAGCATAGCATTTCCACTAACCATTTCAAGGACCAAGGGATTTATCTTTGTTCTTTGTTGCAGGTCATGGCTTCAGCTCGTAGAAACACTATCAGGATCAACTTTGTAGGCATACCTCCTAAGCTCAAGGAGTTGGTTTCTCAAGTGCCTGATCATTCCCAGTTCATCAAGATACATGGTCACCTATTGGATCTAGTCACTTCAGGGTTTAATGAAGACATGATGAGTGTCTTGTTTCAGTTCTTTGACCCTAAACACCATTGCTTCACATTCCTCGACTACCAGCTGGTTCCAACCATGGAAGAATTCTCTAAGCTTCTGGGTATTCCTGTACTTGATCAGAAACCATTCACTCGCTTGGAAAAAGAGCCTAAACCTGAGGTTATTGCTGCAGCTCTACATCTGAAGAAGTCTGACATTGTTCTAGAAACGAGAAGCGGAGTTAAGGGTATTCTTGCTAAGGTATTGATAGAGAAAGCTCAAGTGTTCTTGAAAGCTATGAGTTATGATGCTTTTGAGGATATCTTAGCCTTGCTGATTTATGGCTTAGTGTTGTTCCCCAATCCGGATCAGTTCATAGATGTTCATGCCATCAACATTTTCCTGAGTCACAATCCAGTGCCTACATTGCTTGGAGACATCCTACACTCTCTTCATACTCGTACTACAAGGGCAAGAGGAACTCTGATGTGTTGCATACCTTTGCTATCTAGGTGGTTTATTTCTCACCTTCCTCGTTCAGTAATGAAGAATGAACAAGGGTTCAGGTGGTCCAAGAGGATCATGTCACTCTCGCATTCAGATATCCATTGGTGCTCCAGATCTATGGAGAATGTCACTATCATTGATCGTTGTGGGGAGTTCCCTAATGTGCCACTTCTAGGCATAAGAGGAGGCATCACCTACAACCCCTCTCTAGCCTTACGACAGTTTGGTTACGCTCGGGGTGATGGTCCACATGACATGTTGATTCAGGGCATTGTGTTTGATTACGACAACGATCTTCAAGGTTACCGTCAGAGATTCATACGAGCATGGGGAAAAGTGAACAAGGTTGACATCAAGACTCTAGAGCCTAAGTACACTATTCCTATGGAAGCTTATCTCATATGGGTGCGATCTCGTGCTCAGACTCTTATGATGCCATATCCTGCCGTCCTTCCAGTTACCATGGAACCTGTTGCTGAAGGAGATACTGCTTATACCATCCTTCACCCAGACATGCCTACTGACATGGAAGACTTACAGAGATCCTGGATCCAATTGAAGGAGCAAAGGGATACTTTTGAGGCTCATTACAAAGCAAGCCAAGAAAGAATCCTGGAACTAACAAAGCAACTTCACGAGGAACGGAATCTCAACTCATACCTCAACACAAAGAGGAAACGTCCATGGGAGACTTAAAACCCCATCTTTTGTATTTATTTCATTTCATTTTTGTAAGCCCAAGAGGCAAAAAAAATTTATTACTAATAAAAGTTTACCTTCTTGTTTGTTTAAGCAAATTTAAATCTTGCGGTCCTTGAAAACATTGCATATGCATTAATACATCATATCATTGCATCACAGGTTTAATTGTACACAGGTTTCTCATCTTCTCGCTGTTTATTTCAGCAATGGCTCTTGAACAAACAGTTAAGGATCTCCAGGTACAGAATGCACAGTTCCAAGAGCTGATCCTGAACTTGTCCAAGGGGCAGGAAGAATTGAAGACACTGCTGGCCAAGAAGACTAAGAAGACCAGAAGGTCGGGTGGCCTGATCAACATGGGAAGAAGGTTCAGAGGTCCTGTTAAGACCAATGAACAGGTTGAAGACTATGAATATGAAGAATCTGAGAAAGAGGTAGGCAGTCTCCACCACACTATGGGGGATTCTGACTCTGAGGCTAATTACTACCATGATCCTAATGAAGACAAGTTCAAGATGCTGGTGGATAGAATGGATGCAATGGAGTTGCAGAAATCTTTTGGGTTGGATTTTGAAGATTTGAGTCTGATATCTGGGGTAGTCATACCCATTGGTTTCAAGGTTCCTACCTTTGTTGTTTATGATGGGGTCTCTTGTCCCAAGCTGCATCTGAGGTCTTATGTCAGAAGAATTCAACCTCACACTGCTGATAAGAAATTGTGGATCCATTTTTTCCAAGAGAGCTTATCTGGAGCTCAATTGGAGTGGTATTATCAATTGGAGAGTGTCAACATCAGGGATTGGAATGATCTTGCTGAGGCTTTCTATAAGAAGTATCAATACAATGCTGATTTAGCTCCCACTCGCATGCAGCTACAAAGCATGTCTATGGGTGCCAAAGAAAGTTTCAAAGAGTATGCTCAAAAGTGGAGAGATTTAGCTGGAAGAGTTCAACCCCCTTTAACTGACAGGGAATTAGTTGATATGTTCATGTGTACACTGAATGGTCCTTTTTACAGTCATCTCATTGGAAGCTCATCATCTGGCTTCACTGAGTTGATAATGACAGGAGAGCGTGTAGAGAATGGTATCAAGAGTGGCAAGATCCAAGTGGGCACTTCTTCATCAGGTGCTGCAAAGAAGCCTCCCACTGGAAAGAAAGAGTCAAATGCTGTTTATGGTCAACCTGATCGTAATAGAAGGCATCAGTCTGTGAGTGCAGTTCATATCTCAAATCCAACTCCTACAACACCAGAGCAGCCACAGGGCAACCAACAGAGGGCTAGAAGGCAGTTCACTAAGATCAACATGTCAATGGCTCAGGCATTGCAACACTTGTTGAAGGCTGAACTTATTACTTTGAAAGAGGCTCCTCAGAATCCTAATGTTACCTCACCCAGGTACAACCCCAATGCACGATGTGCATATCATTCAAACTGTCAGGGACATGATACTAATAACTGCTGGGTCTTGAAGAACAAAATTCAAGATATGATTGAGGCTGGAGAGATTGAGTTTGACCCTCCGGGTACTCCAAATGTGATTACTGCTCCAATGCCAAATCACGAGAAGACTGTCAATGCCATTGATGAAGATTTACATGTCTATTCAGTTACGGAATTGACCACACCATTGTCTGTCATCAGGAAGAAGTTAGTACAAGCTGGGTTCTTTCCGGGTTGTCGTGAAGATTGTGTCTATTGTGAGTATAATCCAGATAGTTGTTGGAGGTTGAAGGATGTAATTCAACGTCTCATGAATAATTACACCATAGTGTTTGAAAGGAGACCACCTTCTGTGGAGAGTATGGTGGAGCATATTACTAGAGGTAAGAAGACTGAAGAGGTTGATATGGTTGACAAAGTGCCGGTAAGAATCACTTCCAAAGGTCCTATTAAAATCACCCATCAGGGTCCAATCAAGATTACTGCTGAAGGCCCTGTGAAAGTTGTTGCTGAAGCTAGAGTGGCTCCTCTGGTCATTACTACTCCTGGTCCTATCCCGTATACGTCTGATAAAGCTGTGCCTTGGCACTATGGATCCGATGTTTATATCCATGGTGTTAAGCAAGAACCATTAGCTGATGTGCCTGTTGATGTTGACAATATTGCTGGATCTAGTAAGATCACACGAAGCGGAAGAGTTTTCTCTCCTCCAGTTGCTTCCAAGAATGCAGCCACTCCAGCTGCTACCTCCACCACTGATGCACGGGGCAAAAGTCCTGTTATTGAGCCTATACCTGCTGATGTGCCAGCTGCTGATGACCTCTCTAAGCAGATGGAAGAAGTATTGAAAATCATTCGCAAGAGTGATTATGACATTGTTGATCAGTTGGGGCATACTCCTTCAAAGATTTCTATGTTGTCCTTGTTATTATGTTCTGAGGCTCATGCCAAGGCCTTGATCAAGTTTCTGAAGACTGCTCATGTACCCAATGCAATTTCTGTTGACCAGTTTGAGAATTGTGTTGCCCACCTGACCTATGATAATGGGTTAGGATTTTCTGATGCTGATTTGACTCCTGCCAAGAGGGATCATAACAGGGCCTTGCATATCTCAATTGAATGCAGGGGCACTACCCTGTCACATGTGCTGATAGACAATGGTTCCTCTCTGAATGTGTTGCCCAAAGAAGTCCTGAACAAGCTGAGTCCTGAAAATGCTGTGTTGAAGCCCAGTAATATAGTGGTGAAGGCTTTTGATGGTTCCAGAAGAGTGGTGCATGGAGAAATTGATCTTCCAATCAAAGTTGGTTCTCAGGTTTTCAATGCCACATTTTATGTGATGGATATTCGTCCTTCGTACTCTTGTTTGCTTGGTCGTCCCTGGATCCATGGGGCAGGTGCCGTAACCTCTACATTACATCAGAAGCTGAAGTATCCGGTGGGAGGAAAGGTTGTAACTGTCTATGGAGAGGAAGAATATTTTGTTAGCCATGTGAATACCTTCAAGTATCTGGAAGTGGAAGGTGAATATGTTGAAACTCCGTGTCAGACATTTGAAGTGGTCCCTTGGATTGTTAATGATTATGTAGCTCCTCCAGTTGTCAAGAAAGTTCCTACAGTCACCAGAGTGCCTCCAACAATGGCCTCCCTTAAAGATGCTAGAGCTGTGGTGGATGAAGATGGTTGTACTATTTGGGGTCAGCTTCCTGATATCCCATACAAGTCTGACAAGTTTGGTTTGGGTTTCACTGCAGAGTCTCAGAAAGCTGTTCGTCGTGCTCGTGCTGTTCGTATCACCAATCAAGGGATTATGAAAGACCAGATCAATGCTGTGGGAGACTATGATGAAGACTACAACCTGGATGCTTGGATTTTTCCTACTGTGGGTGCTGGACTCAATAATTGGAAAGCTGAAGATGTTATCCCTATCTCCTTTAGTCAGGAGTAAATACTATTATTGTGTTGTTGCTTTTTAAGTTTGTAATTTCTGAACAATTAAACTTTCAAGCCTTGTGCCTTACCCGGGGCACAATGGTGTGCTTGTCACGGGCTGTCATTTCATTTGCATACTTCATTCAATAAAAATCAGTGGACGTTTCGTTTTCGTAAATATTGTGTTCCTTGTCTTTCTTTATTTTATTTTTACCTTTATCAGCTATGTGTTCTTACACACACCCACATCACTAAAATGCAGATCCTCATCCACTCTGGATCCTGTTGATAACAGTTCTACTATTGCCAATTATAATTTCGAGAATCCGATCTATCAAACTAAAGACGGAAATGAGGACGATTGTGAAGTACCTGTAGAGCTTGCTAGGTTGTTACAGCAAGAAGAGAAAGCCATACAGCCACATGAAGAGCCAGTCGAGGTTGTGAATCTGGGAACTGAAGAAAACAGGAAAGAAGTCAAGATAGGGGCTGATTTAGAGGATAGTGTCAAGAGCAGACTGGTTCAAATGTTACGTGACTATGTGGAGATCTTTGCTTGGTCTTATGAAGATATGCCAGGGTTGGATACAGACATTGTGGTTCACCGTTTACCAGTGAAAGAGGATTGTCGTCCAAAGAAGCAGAAGGTTCGTCGTATGCGTCCTGAAATGTCAGAGAAGATCAAAGCAGAGGTAATGAAACAGTTCAATGTAGGGTTCTTAGCAGTGACTTCTTATCCTCAGTGGGTTGCAAATGTGGTACCGGTTCCTAAGAAAGATGGTAAGGTACATATGTGTGTAGACTACAGGGATTTGAACAAGGCTAGCCCCAAAGATGATTTCCCACTTCCTCATATTGATGTTCTGGTAGACAACACTGCTCAGCATAAGATATTCTCTTTTATGGATGGTTTCTCTGGTTACAATCAGATCAAGATGGCACCTGAAGATATGGAGAAGACAACCTTTGTTACACAGTGGGGCACCTTTTGCTATAAGGTGATGCCATTTGGTTTGAAGAATGCAGGGGCAACATATCAGCGTGCTATGGTGGCTTTGTTTCATGATATGATTCATCATGAGATAGAGGTATATGTGGATGATATGATAGCCAGGTCTCAGAATGAAGAGCAACATCTTGATCATTTGCATAAATTGTTTGAGAGGTTGAAGAAATACAAGTTGAGACTGAACCCAAACAAGTGTACTTTTGGAGTTAGGTCTGGAAAGCTCCTGGGTTTCATTGTCAGTGGAAAAGGTATTGAAGTAGATCCTGCAAAAGTGAAAGCTATACGAGAAATGCCAGCTCCCTGTACTGAGAAGGAAGTTAGAGGTTTCTTGGGACGATTGAATTACATTGCAAGATTTATTTCCCAATTAACTGCCATCTGTGAGCCAATCTTCAAGTTGTTGAAGAAAGATCAGGTAATGGAATGGAATGATGAGTGCCAGACAGCCTTTGATGAAATCAAGAGATACCTGCTATAACCTCCAATCTTGATGCCACCAGTTGATGGAAGACCCTTGATTATGTACTTAACAGTGTTAGACAACTCAATGGGGTGTGTGTTGGGGCAACATGACGAGTCTGGTCGAAAAGAGCAGACAATATACTACCTTAGCAAAAAGTTTACCGACTGTGAAACAAGATACTCACTGCTCGAGAAAACTTGCTGCGCTTTGGCATGGGCTGCTCGCCGACTAAGACAGTATATGTTAACCCATACTACCTTGTTGATTTCAAAGATGGATCCAATCAAGTACATATTTGAGAAACCTGCTCTCTCCAGAAGAATTGCAAGATGGCAAATGATCTTGACAGAATATGACATACAATATACTACTCAGAAGGCCATTAAGGGAAGTGTTGTGGCTGATCATTTGGCTCATCAAGCAGTGGATGATTATCAGTCAATGAGTTTTGAGTTCCCCGATGAAGACATTATGATTATTACCAAAGAACCTGGACAATATGACGGACCTGAACAAGGATCCCGATGGACTATGGTTTTTGATGGTGCCTCTAATGCACTTGGTAATGGTGTTGGTGTTGTGATCAGTTCCCCTGAAGGTTGTCATACCCCGATTACGGCCAGACTTTGTTTCTATTGTACCAATAACATGGCTGAGTATGAGGCATGTATCCTGGGTATTAAAGCTGCTATTGATATGAAGATTCAGTTCGTTGATGTGTATGGAGATTCAGCCTTGGTAGTAAGACAGATTAAAGGAGATTGGGATACTAAGCATGATAATCTCATTCCTTACAGAGAGCATGTTTTGTCTCTAATCCCACATTTTAAAGAGATTACCTTTGGACATATTCCATGAAGAGAGAATCAATTGGCAGACGCATTAGCTACCATGGCATCTATGTTTGAGATCAGCTGGGATGATGAAGCTCCCAAGATTACTATTGATAGATTTGAAAAGCCTGCATACTGCAATGAGATTGACACTGAAGGGGCAGAGGAGAAGCCTTGGTTCTATGAAGTAAAAAGATATCTTGAAGCTCAGGAGTTCCCTGAAGGGGCATCTGTCAAAGATAGGAAGTTTCTGAGAAGGTTTTCTGCTAAGTTCTTTTTGAGTAATGGGATTTTGTACAAGCGCAATCATGATTCAACTTTGCTTCGTTGTGTGGATAAGAAAGAAGCAACTGGAATTATGGAAGATATGCATGATGGTATCTTTGGCACTCATTCTAGTGGTCATACTATGGCAAAGAAGATTTTGAGAGCAGGTTACTATTGGTCTACCATGGAAGCTGATTGCTATCAATACTCCAGAACGTGTCACAAGTGTCAAATTTATGCTGATAAAGTCCATATACCTCCATCACCATTGAATGTGTTGACTGCTCCTTGGCCTTTTGCCATGTGGGGCATTGATATGATTGGCGAGATCAAACCTACTGCTTCTAATGGGCATCGTTTCATCCTGGTTGCTATTGATTACTTCACGAAGTGGGTAGAGGCAGCTTCATTTGCATCTGTTACTAAGAATGTTGTGGCTCGATTCATTAAGAATAATCTCATATGTAGGTATGGCATCCCTGAAAGGATTATTACTGACAATGGCTCTAATCTGAAACTCAATAGGATTATTTCCCACATAGCTGATTTTCTTTGTTTTGTAAAAATTTTATGACAAAATCCTCTTACTAGGATTTATGTCTCCTTGTACAAACTTACCCGTGTATGGGTCACTTTTTGATATAAATAAATTCCATCTTTTGAATCCAGAATTACTTTTACCCTATTTACATAAGCGAAACGTCCATTGGTTGTGTTTGAATGTATGTATGCTTTCGAATATGATTGATGTTTACCAGAAATGCATGTATGCTTAATATGATTGATGTTTACCAGAAATGCATGAAAATGCAGTAATAGTATTTACTAAGGACGAACGAGGGAAGGATTTCAACGAAGCTTCGCCGGTTCATCTCTAACAAGACAGTTACAAACCCTCGGTAGGACAAATCCATCTTCATAAAGTCTCATCTCCCCTGGAATTTATATCCATCTCTTTTATCCTCATACGGATATACGAGAATTTACTTTCCAATAAGGGTACGACGAACAAAGACGGGAGGTTATATCTATCCTACTATCGAACGAAGACGGGAGGTTATATATACCTTACTATCCCCAGTAGACGGAAGGTTATATATACCTTGCTATCCCCAGCATACAGGAGGTTATGTATACCTTCTTATCAAACAAGACGAGAACGAGTTCCCCATATTCTTCAACAACGAATCGGGATTTATTTTCCCTGGCCAGCAGTTGTTATACGAAGATATCCAGGCGCTTCAGGCAGCATCATATCATACATACATCATTTACATCATACCATAACATACATATCCATAGATACATAATACATTACCTAAGTGCATCATATTATACATGCATACATAATGCATAAACTAATACTACCATACAGAATGCTACCTTGTTTTCAGGTTAATTCTCCAGCAAACAAACTTCATCAACAACTTGTGACTGTCAGGACTGCTTTATCCTCCTGAAAAGTTATCATCCCGCAGGATTGCTTTATCCTCCTGAAAGCTTATTATTACCTCAGGATTGCTTTATCCTCCTGACAGCTTCTTATACCTCAGGACTGCATTATCCTCCTGAAAGCATATCATCCCTCAGGATTGCTTTATCCTCCTGAAAGCATATCATTACATCAGGACTGCTTTATCCTCCTGAAAGCATATCATCCCTCAGGATTGCTTTATCCTCCTGAAAGCATATCATTACATCAGGAATGCTTTATCCTCCTGAAAGCATATCATCCATCAAGACTGCTTTATCCTCCTGAAAACTTCTAGTACATCAGGATTGCTTCATCCTCCTGAAAGCATCACTACATCAGGATTGCTTTATCCTCCTAAAAGCATCACTACATCAGGACTGCTTTATCCCCCTGAAAGCTTAATATCTCATCAGGACTGCTTTATCCTCCTGAAAGCATACTATTACCTCAGGGTTGCTTTATTCTCCTGACAGCTTCTTATACCTCAGGACTGCTTTATCCTCCTGAAAGCATATCATCCCTCAGGATTGCTTTATCCTCCTGAAAGCATATCATTACATCAGGACTGCTTTGTCCTCCTGAAAGCATATCATCCATCAGGACTGCTTTATCCTCCTGAAAACTTCTAGTACATCAGGATTGCTTCATCCTCCTGAAAGCATCACTACATCAGGATTGCTTCATCCTCCTGAAAGCATCACTACATCAGGACTGCTTTATCCCCCTGAAAGCTTAATATCTCATCAGGACTGCTTTATCCTCCTGAAAGGATACTATTACCTCAGGGTTGCTTTATCCTCCTGACAACTTCTTGTACCTCAGGATTGCTTTATCCTCCTGAAATCATATTATTACCTCAGGACTGCTTTATCCTCCTGACAGCTTCTTGTACCTCAGGATTGCTTTATCCTCCTGAAATCATATTATTACCTCAGGATTGCTTCATCCTCCTGAAAGCATATTATTACCTCAGGATTGCTTTATCCTCTTGAAAGCATATCATCCATCACGACTGCTTTATCCTCCTGAAAGCTATCATTATATTTTGGACTGCTTTATCCTCCAAGAAATGTACCTGAAGAACTTTTCTCCAAGTGGCATCTTTAAGCCCACTCAAGCATATACAACCAACCATCAATATCACTCTATGCACTGGTGAGTGCAAATTTTTGGGCTTTTGTGTTCAATCCCATTCAACCTTCCAGGTCACGACTGGCAAACATACCAATCTAACCCCTCAGGTTTCAGAAAATTGAACAGGGGCAGATGTTGCACCCCAAAATTTGCCCTCACAATATAAGACTTTGTGTGCTAAGAAGGTTCACAAGGTTCACAAGATTCACAAAGCTTACAAGACCTTTCATGAGGTTCATGAAGTCTACAAGTTACTTTATGAGGTTCACAAGGTTCACAAGATTCACAACACTTACAAGACCTTTCATGAGGTTCATGAAGTCTACAAGCTACTTTATGAGGTTCACAAGGTTCACAAGATTCACAATGATTACAAGACCTTTCATGAGGTTCATCAAGTCTACAAGTCACTTTATGAGGTTCACAAGGTTCACAAGATTCACAATGATTACAAGACCTTTAATGAGGTTAATCAAGTCTACAAGTCACTTTATGAGGTTCACAAGGTTCACAAGGTTCACAATGCCTCCCATGAGGTTCACAAGACATTTTATGATGGTTCACAAGGATCACAAAGTTCACAATTGGTCAGAAGAGTTGACAATTCCCTCAGACAATGCACCTCCTAAGCAGTGCACCAAAAACTAGGGTTTTGACTTTAATCAAGCTAAATGAACTTCCAAGACTTCAAGTGAGATTCATAGCATCTTATGTGTGTATAAGAACCCCCATGACAAGTTTCAAGACTTTTCTCAAAAGTTTGCTCAGTCAGATGATCAGATAAGTCAAAATCAGTCAAAGCAGTTAAAAAGTCAAACTGAGGTCAACTGTGGTCAAACCAAAGTCAAACTTCATGATTTTTTGCCAACATCAAGTATATGAAGTAAAATTCATCATTTGATCAAGGGTTGATCATGATTCATCAAGGAGATTCCAGATCATCAAGAATCAGGAGTTTCTAAATTAGGGTTTCCTTAGGAAAAGTCAACTGAACTTTGACCAGCCATAACTTTCACATACTTCCTCACCAAGTCTCCACTCAAAGCTCATTTTGAAGGAAATTGAATTCTCTACAACTTTGTGTCTCACAAGCCAAGCCCAAAAATGCTTCATTTGGAAGGTATGAGCTAAGACATTATAGGTCCTTTTGAAAGTCAACAAAAAGTCAACAACTTCAAAAGGGCATAACTTGAGATTGGTAAATGATATGGACATGAAACCAGTGGGGTTGTTTAGAGGACTCTTTAAGCTTTCCAAAATGTCCAAGAACACCTTCATAGCATTAAAATTGAAGGATGTGTGCCCTTGTAAAGTTGGGAAATTTTGGGTTGGTTTATGATGAAAATGGAGGTCTAAAACCAATTTCTTCCAAATGGGCTTGCCAAATGATGACCCAATCCATACAATAGCTTCATGCACGACCCAAGTCAATAAAAATCAGATTTTTTATTATTTTATTTTTATTTATTTTGATTTAATTCATTAAAAATCATTTTAAATAAAAATAAAATATGAAAATGTAAGATTTGAATTGGATCAAGCTTCTAGAAATTCATAAATTTGATTAGAATTGAAGTGGAAAGAAAATCATGAGAATTAGCCAAAAATAGCAAGTGTTCATACAAGAATATTTGATTTTTAAGGCATGATATTTTTGAATCTTTTCATATCAAATCTTCTACACAATGACCTAGTTTTTCAGCTTCATTTGATCATCCTATAAGTACATAACACAACCCTAATAACAAGGACGAATTTGCTGCCTCCCAAGAGTAAGTTTCATAGACCAAAAAACCTCTCCACAACTCACATTCGGTTTCAATCTTCCAGGACATTTGAAGGTAATTTGAGAACACAGTCATGATCCTTGGCCCTCATTGAGTGGAAACCAACATTTATTTGCAGCTAAAACACTCCATAATGCATAAACCGAATCATGTTTGTTCTTGAATAATTTTTTTTCCGATTACACTAATCCAATGCGTTCTAACGAATTTTGTTTGTTCAATCATGATTGTGATGTTGTATAGAGTGTTTCTGGACAATTAGATCAAATTTTCATGGCTTGAATCGCAATCGGCCATTGTTAGGGTTAGAGCTTCAAAATTGGGGGTTCATGGAATACCTAATATAAATAGATAATGAACTCATATTTGGACTGTAATCGTTGAATAGATCATGTTTGCAGGTTCAATTTGATGAAATTTTACTCGTATGATGATGTACATGATTCGCAGGTTTAAAACGCAGAAAAATTTGTAGGAATTTTCCCAAGAAAATTCGCAGGAAATCCTACGAATTTGAGGTTGAAGACGAAGATGTTCTGGCGCGAATTTCCAATTTGAATTTCTATTTTAAAATATTATGAATTACTTGTTGTTTTATTTCACAAGTGACTGGCTAGCTCAGTTGGTTGCGCAGGCGTGTGTGTGGTTGAAGGGTCAGGGGTTCGATTCTTGAACCAGGCCATATTTTTCTTGTTTTTTTTTCATTTAATGAGCTGCTTTATTATATTATCAATTATGATTGTTTCATTAACAGATGCACTCACCCAGCAGGATTGGTCATGTACTTGTGTGTTTGTGTGTAAGGTCCTGGGTTCGAATCCCCCAGGCCTTTTGCTTGTTTTCTTTTTTTTTTCTTCTGATTTTTTAGGTTGAACGCAAAAAACCAATTCCACTCTCCTTTTTATTGCCTGCGCGCATGATAGCTTGGTGGTGGGTGTTGTTGCTGGCAAGCAGAGTGACCTGGGTTCAAACCCCAGCCAGGTAAGTTCTCACTTTTTCTTTTATTTTATTTGTTTTAGTTATTTTATTATTAAATTGGATATAGTTTTGTATATATATATATATATATATATATATATATATATATATATATATATATATATATATATATATATATATATATATATATATATATATATATATATATATATAAATAATTCCAAAATAAAACATATGTATATATTATATTTTCTAAATTCTGAAAAAATATTTTCTAAATTCAAAAATTAGTTTTTATTATTATGTATTTAGATTATAAAATGTATATATATCATTTAGTTAAATAAATTATTATTGTAAATTAAACCCTAATATTTTACAAACCCTAATTTATTTTTCTAAACAATTAAAAACCCTAATCTTATTTTGTGATTTTAATTTCTTATTTTTGTAAATGATCACATTTTTTAATCATGTATATATTTTATTAAATTGTGTAAATATAATCATAATTAATTCTATTTTTTTTATAATATGTAAATATGACCTAAATTGTTTATATTCTTAATTTTGCATTTAAATAATTGTTAATGTATGCTTAGGAATAATTAAAATTATAACTTTATTTTTATAATATGTTTAAAATTAATTTAATTTTTATAACTTGTATATAATTCACAATTTTATAATAATTACTTAATTGTTCATATTTTTTTTATTAATTTTAAATAATTGTTTATATTAAAATCTAATCTTTTAATTATTATATTATATATTTTTTTTTTGCTTATTATTTTAATTATGTTCATATGATATTTTTTACTAACCCCTTTTATTTTTAAATTGTGATTATTATTATTATTTTCACTAACCCCTATTATAGTTATTTACTTATTCTTGCTTATTTATTATTTTGCTTATTATATTTAAATTGCTTTATTATTATTATTGTAACTGCTCCTGGATGTAATTTTCTGTAATATTTAAATTATTTATTTTTATGCTATGGTTAGTAAATAGGGAGTGAAAATTATTTGTATTTAAAATTGAGTTTAGATCATTTAAATTATAAGATAAATATAAAATAAAACACTCACACACGTAAGTCGATCTTTGATCGCCATCTCACTTCCTTAGGGATACCTCTCATGTTGCCTAATCAAAAAGGTCAAGTAGGGTGTATAAAGCAAAAGTCCCTCAAAATAAAATCATCTAGTCCCTTAACAAATAAAAGATCAAGTCCCTTTCGAATGTTGCCTTCGTAATGATCTTGTCCCTTTCGAATAAAGATGATAGTCCCTTCAAAATGCTTAATACACCCTACAGTTGTCTACATAAACAGATGTCCCTTTATATGTCCCTCACATCCAAGGTAATGACTACCTATTGCTTAATAATAGGGATAGTCTTACCATTTAAAGGATAAAGAACAGAAAGACTTAAACTTTAGGGTAGGTTCCTCATAGTTACTTGCTCACTATTCAAAAATTTCAAATACTTCACAAATTTCAAACAATTTTCAAACACAAGTTTTTTACGCATCTGTACATGGATCATTATTAAACTCTTATGAAAATTTTTATCCACACACTTCACATTTTCAAAAACAATTCAAAGTGAGCTAAGTAACTAAGAGCCCATGGATAACCATGGATGTAAAGGGTGCTAACACCTTCCCTTTACATAACCTACCCCCCGGACCCAAAAATCTTTTAAAAGGTCTTTCCTGTTCTTTTATGCCTTTCCTTTGGATAAAATAAAAGTCGGTGGCGACTCTTGCTATCCGCAACATAACTAAAGTCAGTTCTCCCACCGTGTTACACTCTGCATGGGGAAATAGATCACCGATAAATCTATCTTGGTAATGAGAGACCCAACTGGGGTTTATGTGAGCTTTCGTCACTTTGTTGTGAAATCTTCAGGCGTTGCTCTTCTGGATAGAGGCTGAAACTCTGCGGGGAGATGGTTCCCTGTCTGTCACTTGGCTGGGGAAGAAGGAAGATCGCCGGAAGACCTTCCTAGATATTTCTGTGGGGATCCTGCTGAGGATGATACTTGACAACTCAGCTGGGGATATGAACACCCTCTGGTGCTGCTCTTTGAAGGAAATGTTAGAGAAGTGATGCCTGGCAACTCTGATGGTGAGAAAGCATCTCTGGCGCTATTTGGAAGGTGCCGAGGAAATAATGATTTGGCAGCCTACTGGGGAGAAGCTTTCATGCCCCATGTTGCGCTTTGGATACCTGCAATCCTGTAAAGACAAAGAGACGCACAAGTACCCCGAGGTATCCCTTACTGGATTCCATCGTAGGAGTTCAGACACTCCCGGGAGTAAGTATATTTCCTGTAAGCACGTATTTTTAGAAGGGAAGCATCTGTATTTATGCAATCAATATCCTAAAGACATCAGACATTTTTGCAAACGTAAATAAAATGTACGAGACGAAACATGACTGAAAATCTGATTTTATTAATTCATGTGCCCTGAATTGGCAAGATACAATCGAAGAAACGGATCCCCTGAGATGAGGGAATCGTTAAAAATTGAGAAACAAAAAGGTGCTGGCAATGCTGATGACGCTTCAAGGAGCTTCCCTTTTGCTATGACTCGTACGACTTTGACATTCTTCTCATCTTGCTTTCTGGAGAAGGCTGATTCTGACCGAAGCTTGACCCTTTCGGAGTTTACCACGTTGTAAGTGATACAGACGAATTCAGAATGCAGTTGTTCGCTTATTCCCTTATTTTGCGTGGATCGCCCTTTCGGGTTTTCAATCCACCGGGATACCCATTTTTGCCTGAGTCGTCCAACGCGACTTTTTAACTCAGCGGGTGTACATTTTTATTTATTTTCCCTTATTTTTTCCCGAGTCTTTTATTCTGTTTTTGACTCGCCGGGATGCCCTATTCTGCCTGGACTTACATTCTATTTTTATGTCCAGCGGGTCATTTTTATGCGAAGTATCTTTTAACTGCATCTGAATTCACAGGGGACAAGAAGTCTTCACCATCCATAGTACTGAGCATCGGTGCTCCACCTGAGAAGACTTTCTTTACTATGAACGGGCCATCATAATTCGGAGTCCACTTGCCCCTGTGGTCTGTATGAGGAGGGAGGAGTCTTTTCAGCACAAGATCTCCTACTTGGTACTCTCGGAGCCTGACTTTCTGCTCAAAGGCTCTCTTCATTTTTCTCTGATATAGCTGCCCATGACAAATTGCAGCCAATCTCTTCTCTTCAATCAGATTCAGTTGTTCGTATCGGGATCAGACCCATTCTGCTTCGTTTAATTTGACATCCATCAGTACCCACAGGGAGGGTAATTCAACTTCAACAGGTAGGACTGCCTCCATACCATACACAAGCTGATACGGTGTTGCCCCAGTGGATGTCCTGATTGACGTATGATACCCATGCAAGGCAAATGGTAGCATTTCATGCTAGTGTTTATAGGTAACTACCATCTTCTGCACAATCTTCTTGATATTCTTGTTAGCTGCCTCAACCGCGCCATTCATCTTTGGCCTGTAAGGAGAAGAATTGTGGTGTTGGATCTTGAAGTCCCGACATAGTTCTGCCATCATTTTATTGTTCAAGTTGGAACCATTATCAGTAATGATTCGCTCGGGCACTCCATACCGACAGATGATGTCTCTCTTCAGAAATCGGGCTACCACTTGCTTGGTAACATTTGCATATGAAGCTGCTTCAACCCACTTGGTAAAATAGTCAATGGCAACCAGGATGAATCTGTGGCCATTTGAAGCAGTCGGTTCAATCTTGCCAATCATATCAATGCCCCACATAGCAAAGGGCCAGGGTGAAGACATCGCATTCAGAGGATTTGGAGGTACATGCACTTTATCTGCATAAATCTAGCATTTATGGCATTTCCTGGAATAGGCACAATAGTCGGCATCCATTGCGATCCAGTAATAGCCCGATCTTAACAACTTTTTAGCCATGGCATGCCCTCCAGCATGGGTACCAAAGGATCCTTCGTGTACCTCGTGCATCAACAAGTCTGCTTCTTCCCTATCAACGCATCTGAGAAGTACCATATCAAAGTTTCTCTTATACAGGGAACCGTCAGTATTCAGGAAGAAACTACCAGCTAGTCTTCTTAGTGTCTTCTTGTCATTGGAAGATGCCCCATATGGGTATGTTTGATCCTCCAAGAAGCACTTAATGTCATGGAACCAAGGCTTATCATCTTTGACAACATCTACTGAGAACACGTATGCTGGTCTGTCAAGTCTGGATACTGAAATCCGAGGTACAAAGTTGGCAGCTTGAACTTTGATCATAGATGAAATGGTAGCCAGAGCATCTGCAAACTGATTCTCGTCTCGAGGGATATACTCAAGTTTGACTGTCGTGAAGAAAGTCAATAACCTCCTTGTATAATCCCGGTAAGGTATCAGATGATCCTGGTGGGTGTACCATTTGCCATTGGTTTGATTAATTGCCAGAGCTGAATCTCCGAACACAGTTAAAGTCTTGATCCTGAGGTCAATGGCTTCCTCAAGATCCATAATGCAAGCTTCGTATTCAACTTCGTTGTTAGTGTAGTTGAAGGTGAGCTTTGCCGAGAAAGGCATGTGAACTCCCTTAGGTGTAATGAGTACTGCACCAACACCACGACCATTCATGTTAACAGCCCCATCAAACATCATAGTCCATTCTTCTTCAGGGTCAGGCCCTTCAGTATGGACAGGTTCTTCATAATCTTTTGCTTTTATGAACATGATGTCTTCATCAGGGAAGTCAAATCTCATAGGCTGGTAATCATCAATGGGTTGCTCAGCAAGATAATCAGACAATACACTGCCTTTGATGACTTTTTGAGATGCGTACTGAATGTCATATTCTGTGAGGATCATTTGCCATTTTGCAACCCGTCCGGTAAGTGCTGGCTTCTCAAAAATGTACTTAACTGGGTCCATCTTTGATATCAATAAAGTAGTGTGGGTCAACATATACTGCCTTAGTCGGCGAGCAGCCCACGCTAAAGCACAACAAGTTTTCTCGAGCAGTGAATAACGTTGTTCACAGTCGGTAAACTTTTTGCTTAGGTAGTAAATTGCATACTCTTTTCGACCAGACTCGTCATGCTGGCCCAGCACACACCCCATTGACTCTTCTAATACTGTCAAGTACAATATCAGAGGTCTTCCTTCAATTGGAGGCATAAGGATCAGAGGCTCTTGTAAATATTCCTTGATCTTGTCAAAAGCCCTCTGGCAGTCTTCATTCCACCTGGCCGTTTGTTCTTTTCTTAACAGCTTGAACAAAGGCTCACAGGTTTCTGTAAGGTGAGATATGAACCTTGAAATGTAGTTCAATCTACCTAGAAACCCTCGAACTTCTTTTTCAGACTTCGGTGCAGGCATTTCTTGAATGGCCTTGACTTTATCAGGGTCAACTTCAATCCCTTTCTCACTTACAATAAATCCCAGCAGCTTACCAGATCGCACCCCGAATATGCACTTGTTGGGGTTTAACTTTAGTTGGTACTTCCTCAGACGCCTGAATAACTTCAACAGATTCACCAGGTGGTCTTCTTCTGTGAGGGACTTGGCAATCATGTCATCCACATAACATTCAATTTCTTTATGGATCATGTCATGGAATAATGTTACCATAGCCCGTTGATAAGTGGCACCCACATTCTTCAGTCCGAATGGCATCACCTTGTAATAGAGTGTGCCCCAGGGTGTGATGAAAGTTGTCTTCTCCATGTCTTCAGGTGACATATTGATCTGATTGTATCCTGAAAATCCATCCATGAAGGAGAACACCGAGAACTGAGCCGTATTGTCGACCAATACATCAATGTGAGGTAAAGGGAAGTCATCTTTCGGGATGGCTTTGTTCAGATCCCGGTAGTCCACACACATCCTCACCTTGCCATCCTTCTTAGGCACAGGTACAATATTAGCAATCCACGGCGGATAGCTAGTTACAGCAAGGAAACCGGCGTCCCACTGCTTTTGTACCTCTTCTTTAATCTTCATTGCCATATCTGGGCGAGTACGGCGCATCTTCTGTTTTACTGGTGGGCAGTCTTCATTTAAAGGCAGCTTGTGCATGACAATATCAGTGTCCAACCCCGGCATATCCTGATAAGACCAAGCGAAGACATCCACATATTCCCGGAGCATGTCAATCAGTTGCTCTTTCACTAAATCTTGCAGGCAGGCCCCGATCTTAACCTCTTTCACGTCTTCTTCCGTACCAAGATTAACCGTTTCAATCTCCTCCTGATGAGGAGTGATAACCTTCTCCTCTTGCCTTAACAACCTGGCTAGCTCTTCAGGTAGCTCATAATCTTCTTCAACCCCTTCATCAGCTTGATTGATTGGATTGTCAAAGTCATACGAGGTCATAGCAGTGTTGTTGTCGGTGCAGTCTGGAGGGTACCTTCTGCAAGGGTTTAAATTGGTTCATTTTAGTGATCATTTTTATCATATTTGGAAAAAGTGAAATGAAGTTATCATTTTGAAAAACATTGCCATTTTATTTTTTGTACAAAAAGAAAAATGAAAAAAAACAGTGAGCGGAAAAGAGAAAGACTTATTTGCTAAAGATGTCCGATATTCATTGATTAATCCATTTGCACAAAATTACAAGATGGCCCGATTACAAAATGAGTCTTGACATCTTGGGCAAGATGCAAGACTTGATGCATGCTTAAAAATACAGGAAATAATAATTACTCTGCAGGAGTAACCCTTATAATTTCCTGGGAAGACCAGTTAAGGACTTGGCTCCCCGGGATCCTTGGACGTATCCAGCTCTCCAGGTTGCGGTCGCTTTCCTCCTCGTCTTCCAAATTGTTCATAGCATCCGGGGTGAGCATTCCCCCGCTAACAAAATTGGGCTCTTTAGCAGCCTCTGATTGATCTTGTTGAGTTGGTCTGTAACCCAACCCAAACCTATCTTCTTTCTTTTCCACGGGCAGAAGCTTGCCCCAGCCTTGGGCAGTACCTTCTTCAACAACCTTTCGGGCTTGCTGATACGATGTTATGGAGGTTCCCGGTACAGCAGATGCTTCACTAATGTTCAGGGCCTCAAACCCCTGGCTCATAGTTTCATGGATCTCTCCATCCATTTCTATGTACTTGTATGTAGCCAGATGGCTAACAAAGATGTCTTATTCCCCACAGATGGTGATGATCTGGCCTTCCCATTCGAATTTCAGCTTCTGGTGAAGGGTAGACGTAACAGCGCCAGCGGCATGGATCCAGGGTCTACCCAACAAACAGCTGTAGGCCGGCTGAATGTCCATCACATAGAAGGTAGTTTTGAAGGTCTGCGGGCCAATCATCACAGGAAGATCAATCTCCCCGAGCACTGATCTTTTAGAGCCATCAAATGCTCTCACCACCAAATTACTCGGACGTAGTGCCAAACCATCATACTCCAGCTTCACCAAGGCTTTCTTTGGTAGAACATTGAGTGATGACCCAGTGTCCACCAGTACATGAGATAGAACAGCACCCTTGCATTCCAAGGTGATATGTAAAGCATTGTTGTGGTTACGTCCCTCCGTTGTTAAGTCAGCATTGGTGAAGCCCAGTCCATGACTGGTATTGACATTTGCCACCACGGTTTCCAGCTGATTAACGGTAATCTCCTCTGGCACGTATGTTGCGTGCAGGACTTTCAATAATGCATTCCTGTGAGCTTCAGAACACATCAATAGGGATAAAATGGAGATTTTTGAGGGAGTTTGGTGAAGCTGATCCACCACCTTGTAATCACTTCTCTTTATGATTCTCATAAAATCGTCTACATCTTGCTCAAAAGATGTCTTCTGAGTTTCTTTGATAGTTGGCTCTTTGGGTACCACACTCTTTCCTTTTGCTTTGGCAGCAGCTTCTGCTTCACCATTAGGTCTTTGCACTTGTGAGGCAAAAAAGCGTCCTCTTCTGGTGAAGCCTCCGCCTCCCCCGACATTATCAACTTGTGGAGAAGAGGTTGAAGAATCCAGAGTGATCTTCTCCTCGGTGCAGTAGAGGTCAGAGCCATAATGCCAAGGTATGGCATTACTGCTTTCATAAGGAACTGGTCCAGGTACCGTAATGGTAACTGGACTGACTGCTGTAGAGGAGGGTATTGTAATGGTGTGCGGATCGTAGTAAATTGTGACTGGTGACCTGGCAGGAGGTGCCACTGTTTGTTGTTGAAAATTGTTACTGGGAGGAACATTTGATGGATCATAGTAGATGGTGACTACTGAGACATCTTCATTAATTTCTGCTGGTGTTGTAGAAGATTCTGCTGATAAAATGGATGCTGATGTTGTAGAAGAAATGGTTGTTGAAATCTGATTTGTTGAAGTGATGGATGAAGCCATTGCTGATGATATTGATGAATCGGTTGGAATGATTATTGCTGCTATTGTAGAAGAATCAGGAATTGTTGTCAAAGGAATTGCTGGATTTGTAGGTGTCGTTGTTGAGATCTGAAGGATACCATCCTTGATAAGACCATCTATGCCGCTTCTCAAATTATCACACCCGTTGACCGCAATGTTGCAATACCCACAACCGAGCTAACACCCGGGGAACACCTGGCACTCTAGAAGTTGAGCTTTAATTTCGACCAGAGGTGTTCGAATTTGTGCAACACTGGTGATCAAAGTAGATGGTTTGTCTTCCTCAATGGCATTAATCCTCGGCCCACCATGATTAGGCATAGGATTTCTGTTGACATTCGGAGGCGGTGCGAAGTTGAGGGCTTTAAAATCCACCAGATCTTGAACTTTCATTTGTAAGGCCCTGCATTTCTCAGTATTGTGACCAGGTGAATTGGAGTGGAAAGCGCACCTGGCGTTGACATCATAGTTCTTCGGGAGATTGAAGGGATCTGGTGGTGCCAATGTCCTTAACTCAACCAAGTTAAGCTTCAGGAGTTGTGGCAATAAGGCAGCATAAGGCATAGGGATAAGGTCAATCACCCTGTTTTCCTGTGATGGTCTTTGCTGAAAAGATCTTTGTTGTTGATTGCTATTGTTGTTGTTGTAGGTTCTTTGTGGCGGGTACTGAACTTGCTGTTGATAATGTGGTTGTTGTGGTTGTTGATATGCTGGTTGCTGAGGAATTAGAGCTGGAATAGTGACAGCTGCTACTGATCTGTGAACATACTGAGGTTTTCCCCAGCTGGCATGAATGGCATTTGTCTCACCGGTCCTTCGAGGTCCCACAAAAGGCTTCCTGGGATTACTAGACGAACTTGCACCATTATCAGAAATTTTGCCCATTTTTAATAGACTTTCAATTCTTTCCCCGGCTATAACTACGTCCGCAAAGCTGGTAGAAGAAAAGGCAGCCAGCCTATCAATATATGTTCCTTGCAGAGTATTCATGAACATGTCGGCCATTTCTCTGTCCGACATGGGTGGCTGTACAGCAGCAGCAAGCTGTCTCCACCTTTGGGCATATTCCCTGAAGCTTTCTCTGGAGGATTGAGACATTCCCATCAAAAAGGTCCTGTTAGGAGCCATATCCAGATTGTATTGGTACTGCCTGATGAAGGCTTCAACTAAGTCCTTCCAGCATCTGATGGTAGCCCTGGTAAAGTGTGAATACCACTCTCTTGAAGCCCTAGTCAAACTGTCTTCAAAATAGAACATCCACAGCTTTTCATCCATGGTATACGCTTTAAGTCTTCCCAGGAAGGACTGTAGGTGAGTTCGTGGACAGGAGGTTCCATTGTATTTCTCAAAGCACGGGGGTTTGAACTTGTGGGGAATCCTCACTCCATCCACTAACCCCATATCCATTACATCGAAGTCCAAGGAGTTATGAGACTCCAAAGATCTCAACTTCTCAGCAATTTCATCAAACCTCCTATCATAGACTTCGTCTCCAGCTCCCATGACAGTAAACTGCTCTTCTTGGGGATCCTCTTGCAGGATTCTCCCCCCAGTAGTATTTCCTTGCACATTACCCGGGATGTTGACTTCCAGATCTAGATGAGGTCCAAATACAGGTGGATTAACATAAGGCTGACCCCTTTCATTATTACTTGTTCCTCCAGTCCCAGGATGAGGTTCCTAGGGAGTTTGTCTTTCTACCAATGCCCTTAGCCTTTCCTGACTCTGGGCCAAGCCAGTCATCACAGTCATGAATTGGGCCATTTGGTTTCTCATCTCCACTCTTTCATTAGCCATCTGGGTTCTGACCTCAGTCAGGTCTTGCTGTACTTGCTCCATTAGAATACCCGGAAGGTTGTTGCGAGTAGGATACCGGTGTGCACAGTTGACAGGGAACACTCTTCTGCGAGCAATATTTCCTGAGCTACAACAGAGTTAGAAACAAACAAAATAATAACAAAACCTACAAAACAAAACAAAAGTTAGTATGCAATGCAGTATGCTTATTTGTTTTCCAAGGTATCCGACTTGGTTCTTGGTTTTGACCTTTCCAGACCTCGAGGAAGATGCTTTGATGTTGTTGAGAAAAGAAAACCCAAATGGAAACAAACTAAAATATATTACAAGTGATGAATAATACATAGTCTGTTTTTTACAACACATGCCCCTGAAGGGTCAAAATACAACACAAAAGAAAAGTACATCAAATGAAAACAACGACAATCAAAAAGTCAGACATCTAGCCCAAACTCATCCTCCTTAACCTCCTTCAGAAGTGCCTCAGTCACTGGACCAGCTGGATGCTCTGTAATGGTCCTGATGAGGAGGTTTCTGGTGGCAATGGCAGAGGTCAGCTTCTTGTGCCTGTCCTGATCCTTTGATCTCTTCAATCCAGCCCTAAGCTTCAACTCTGAAATCTCCTTCTGGGCTGCCAGCAAAGCTTCCTACTGCTTCTTTTCATTGGCCTCTAACTGCTCAATTCTGGCTTGAGTTCTCTGATCTTCTTGTGTCCGGGCTTCAGTGATCCTGACCCACTTAGCCTGAATTTCTTGCAGATAGAGCTCAGTCCTAGCCTTCTGAAGCTTGGCCTCTTTACACGCATTCTTCAATATTTGCTCCCCAGCTCTTGATTGATGTAGTCCTCTGTTTTCTCAATCTTGGCTAGATACTCCACCCTAAGCTTCTCCAACCTCTCAATGTCCAGACGACCATCACTCCTTTCCCAGAGGGTCTTCTTCAGAGCTTGAGACAGATTCTCATTCCTTTCCTTCAGCTTCTCAAATTCTTCCAGGCTGACAGTGGCTGTTGGCTGTACTGTAGATGGTCCAGGTGTGTCCTCCAAAGTGAAGGGCATTCTAGTAATCTGAGCTCTAGCATGGGACCAGTCATAGTACTGAGCTGAAGCAAAATTATTGCACCTCCCAATAATAGCCATCCCTTTTGTCTGGATGTTGTCCCAAGCCCAAGATGCTTGTCTGACAGCAGCTAGATTAGGCTTTATTTCACAATACAGGGTCTCAGCTAAATCTTGCACTCTAGGGGGGTGAACCAAAGCATATCCCAGTTGTCTCTTAAACAAAAAAGGATTGTAGTTGATGCAACCCTTTACTCCTATCAGAGGTACATTTGGGTATTTCCCACAGCTAGTGATGATGTCCTTGCCTTTGGTGCTCTGGGTGCACCATCTGATGTCATATGAAGTCAAAGCAATGAGCCTCTTAGCCCAATTCTTCTGTTGGTGGGGATTCAGGAAGGCATCTGATTTAGGCAGGTGTTTAAGCAGCCAAGTGTGAAACAAAGGAGCACAACATCTCACTAACTTCCCCCTTTGTTTCTCATTCCTCTGATGGATGGAATAATAGAAATCTCCCAGCAATGTGGGTACTGGGTTCCTCAGAAGGAAAAGATGAATGGCATTCTTGCTGATAAATTTGGGCTCATCTGCAAACAGTATAACCCCATATATGCTGAGGGCTAACAATGCACAAACTGCCCTCCATTCTCCCAAAGAGGCCTTCAGGATGGCCTGAGAAATCAAGAAATCTAAGTGCAAACCAGGGATCCCAACTTTTGTTGTCATGCTTTGCTCAATCAAGGCAGGTTCCAGGTACAGTGCTTTTGCTACTTCTCCATTGCTGGGAGAAGTCATCTCTGGGTTGAAGGGGACTCCACCCCTGACAGGTACTCCAATCAATGATGAAAACTCCTCCAGCAGAGGTCCTAGCTGAAAGTCTGGGAATGTGAAGCATCACAAAGGAGGGTCATAAAACTGTAGGTAGGTGTGGATCATGCTCCTCTGAGAAGGGTCTAAGTCCATAACCATATCCAGGATACCTCCATAATGCTCTCTGAATAATGGGATGTGGTCAGGGGTGATAAGTGACTGGACCTGCCTGATACCAGTCAACACAGGCTCAAAGAAATGGTAAGATATGTTGCTCTTCCTGGGTGTAGCCATGAATGCTGAAGATGATGAAGATAGCTGCTGATGAAGATCAAGGCTGATACTGGAGATGAACCACTGACAGGTTGATGCTGGTGATGATGAAGATAGCTGAAGCAGATAATTGATGAAGCAGAGGTGTATGCAGAAGAAGGGGTCAAAACAAAGCCAGATATAATGTGGATACCCTGAAAAACAAATAAAAAAATGTTAAATGATGCAATGATGATGAGTATGCAGATGATATGCAAGGGTTTGTGATCAAGCTGGATCTGATTATCTGTCTTGATATAAAACCCATGTATGTTCAAGAAGTCCAGATGGAGGTTCAGAAATCCAGTAACCAGGGTGGGGGACTCAAATAAATAGTCACATATCCAGGATTAAATCACAAGAACTGTCCAAAATGAGGTACTCTTAAACCAAATAGTAACAGGGTATGATGTGGCCAAGGGTACCTGCAAACCTGTAAACAGCCCACCCCCCTCACAGGTAGTGTTCTAAAACAAGGATCCTCAGACTTGGATCAGTTATGAGAAGTGTAAACACTTCTAACCCGGAGGTACAGTGTTTACAATAATCATAAAAGATCTTCCTCTAATTCACCTCAGTTTCTGAAGGTCATAGTAAAGGTCATCCAGACTTAGCAGGCTTCCCAGATAGCCCTAGCACTACAGGAAATCTGTAGCACAGTGTTCTCAAGAAGAAACCCATATCTGAACCGTGTTTCATATTCCCGCACCAGACCGAAATGGAATGGGAAAGAACATGAACCACTCTAGCCTAGGTGTCACTCAGGTCCCAGGTATAGGACCTTAAACTCTCAATGGAACCCCACCCACCAAAAAAGAAAACCAGATCCAGCAATGATAATGACAGTATGAAATATGAAAAACAGTAAAGAAAGCAATAAATAAAGTTGTACATAAAGCAATAAATAAAGCAAATAAATAAACACAATTAGCACATAACACCCCAGTAAACACAAATCAAACAAGCGCTAGGAGGAACCCACAAAAAGAACCAGAAGCCCTGGTTACAATATAAGGGTCCCCAGCAGAGTCGCCAAGCTGTCGCTCCCACCTGATGACACAGGGCCAAGAGCGGTACAGACGCGAACGGTCGGCGAAAGGAGAATGAATGAATAGAGTCGCCAGCTAGGCATTTTTATCCCGAAGGAAAGGTAATGCTGCATAAACCTAGGAAGATATGGATAAGACGGTTGCGAACCAGAGAGACTGAGAAAGGGGGTTGGTTACAACCTGGGAAGGTATTAGCACCCAGATTGTCCGTCGTACTCGACGGGATCCACGCTTAAAAGATTTGTGTTTTAAAGGGGTAGTGTCAGTGCAATTTGTGTATCAAAGCTGGAAAGAATGCAAGTGTCAGTGCTGGAAGAAAGTGAAGTGAAATATGTGAAGTGTCAGTGTAAGGAAAGAGTATGAAGCTCAAGATTATGAGGCTTAAAAGAATAATGCTGGAAGAGGGGGGAATATACAGAGACTTTTGTTCAATAACTATTAAGTTATGCCTACGTATCCTCTCGTGCAATGAGGAAGTCAGAACACCGTTGTTCGACTCAAAGAGATTGAAAGGTAAATTGACCTGTGAACTGCTTACTTGTCTATGCTCAAGTGTATGACCTGTCTGGCTCAGGTGCAAACTGTCTTGCATTAGACGGAAGAAGCGAGTTCTCGTTTGTGAGTGAAGAGGATGAGAAAAGAATCCCAGAGGAGACGATTATTGTTTGTTTTTGTGTTTTCAATCTTTTATTGCTTTTGAAAGTTTGTCATAGGGAAATGAGCTTAAGCCTAAACCAAGAGATAGTAAACTCATCACATCCGCCCTCTGATTAGGGGTAATGAGAATACCTTAAGTATGAAGTAAGCACCTCACACTTAATCACCATGGTGTAGGATTAAGATCATTAACCTACTTGTGATTACTTAGATGTTTTTGTTGTTTTTGTTTAGTGTTATGTAATGAGTTTAAGCCATAATCAAGGATTTAATGGACTCATTACACCATCCTAATAGAAGGATAATAGATGAGAACATTTAAGCTGAGGAAGGCTCCTCAACTTAATCCATGATTAGGGATTAACCTCATGACAAAACAGAGCCTTTATTAAGGTGGATTTTAGTTAATGATAAGATGAAGAAGTGACTTTTATGGTTTGTAAGACAACTTGAGGAGGACTTGTCCATTAACACTAGGGTTAGTCCTTCTTAACCAATTAAGGAAGAATTAGATACCTAATGCAAGGCCCAAGTTACAAGTTTGATGTCTTGATGATTATTAGATGGATTGATTAAAGGATTTAAACACATTAAGGGTTTAACCCTTAGGACTAAAGTTATACACTCCATCCTAATAGAAGGATGCAGGCATAAGCTTAATCACAAAGCCTTAAAACCTTTAAGGTTTAGTCCTTGATTATGAGGTGAGGAGAGAAGACACAAAGATGACACAAAGGTAAAACTAATGGAGGGGACTAATCAAACCCTAATTGTTATCATGCTTGGTTGTTCCTAGGGTTTATGAAGCTTGCAAGAGATCTTCAAGAGAAAAGCCACCAGGAATAGAAGCAGATGAAAGGAGGAAGAAGCAGAGAGAATCAAGACAACTTGCTTCACTTAAGAAGACAAGTTGCCTGAAGAAAGAAAGTGAGGAGAGAACATGAATGAGCAAGCTCACTCTAATACAAAAGTAAAATGCAGCAATGAATGCATAAGAGAGATGAAGAGAGATTGTGAGAAGTGAAGGAAAATTCACTTCCCAAAACAACCTACCACCTGAAAAGTTAGCAAAAGAAATGAAATGCAATGCAAATGAGATGAAATGTCATGGTTCAAACCAAAGTCAGAAGCATAAACATGATGTTAATGATGCTAAGGGATGATACAAACACATGTCAGGAGTTGTGGGTGATCATACAAGGATGAGGATGCAAATGAAGCATGCTTTGAACCATGGAAGTTCATGAAAGTTTATGAAATGGAATGGACATACAACATGGCAAATGAAATATGCAATGATCAAACATGATTCTAATATGTCCTAAGATGTATTATGAATCATGTGGATGCACAAAATGTCATGTCAAGTTCTTGTAAGCAAGTAAATGAGAGATGGATGCAAAGGAAAGCATGAATTAGGGTTTATGAACAACATGCAATAAAAACTCAAAATCAGAAGCAAAGCATGAGATACAAATTTGAAAATGGGATCAAAGGTACCCTAACCCTACACAAGTTCAATGCCCAAAGGGGGAGACCTAAATCTAAACCTAATGGAAGTTGTGATTTTTCTAAGTCAACTAGGGTTTCAAGGTACCTTAAAAAGAAAAATGCACATTAAATTGAAAATGGAAGATAAATTCAAACCAATTTAACCCTAGAAACTACATGCTATGTAGGATGCAATGCAAGAAGAGCCATCATCAAACTCCTCATGGTTAGGCAGAATGGATTTTTCTAAGTTTGAACAAAAATGTTGCCTTTAAATGAATTTAATTCCAATGAAAAAGGTCAAAATAGTTCAAGAACCAAAAAGAAATTTGTTTTGAGAGTTTGATAATGTTTCTAAATGTTTTAAAATGCAATGTGAATTTTTTTGTGATTTTTAAATACCTAAATGCATTTTTAATTAATTAATTCTCATTAACTAATTAAAAATAAACATTTAAATGATTTAAAAATAATTTTTAATGCAAAAAATAAAAATAAAAATATTTTTGGGTTCTGAAAATTAATGAAAGGTTTGACAAAAAAAATCAGAATTTTTTAAAGTGTTTTGCTATTTTTAAAAATTCGTGGAAGTTAAATATAAAACAAATGAAATTAAAATGAAATTAAATGAAAAATGGGAAAGTCAAATGATCCGAAGGCCAAGATTCAAATTCATGGAGGCGGGAGTTGACTACACACGCTAATGGACGGCCAAAATTCAAACTCACGTAATTATGATTAAGCCCTAATCCAAAACCCTAATCACTTTCAGATGACCGGAACAGTGTTCCGGTCATCTTCTCCGGCTAGCTCCTCACCCCATCTCCCTTAATAAGCAACCCCAAGACCCCTAAAGCTCCAGAAATGATCCTCTCCTCAACCCCAGCAAGAATCAAACATCAAAACTCATTTATTCAACCCCAAAATCATGAATCGAAGCAAAACGGAAAGTATGGTAGAAATTTCAGAAGATCAATACATACTTAATACTTGACTATTCTCAAAAGTAAAGACATCATGGTGATCAGTGAAACATGTAGAATCATTCTATAACATAAAATAAGAGTTCTGGAAAAATAAATGCCATGGCTACCTGAGCTTGAGCTTTCGAAACAGGAGCTTTCTGGCCAGTTCTTTGCTTCAAACAAGCTCCAATGATCCTCCCCAGAAGTTTGTGATGCTTGGCTGGAGTTTATATGGTATTAAAATGAAAATGGCAGAGGTTCAGTTTGTGAAGTGTGGAAATCGTGTTTTTGATTGTGGGTCTTTCAGAGCAAATTGATGGTTGGGAAATGATCAGAGGGTTAGGGTGAGTTGTTCTGTGGGATTTGTTTTGAGGTTTGAAGCTTGTATGGAGAGATTCGAATGAAAATGCATAAGGGAGGATTTTGGTGAATGCTGACTTGTGGGAGGTTTCAGCTTCCAAGATTGTGTGAGAAATGATCCATGAGGCATGTATGTGAAGCTGTGATTGGTCAGAGAGTTGTTGCTGGCCTAGTTTGATTGGTATGGCTCAACTTGCACAAAGTCAACTTTTGTGTAAGAGGAGGTATGGGCTGGTTCAGTCATGATACAAGGGCATGTCTGCTGCAGCTTGAATCAAGGCTGACCATGGAAATGAATTTGAGGCCAACTTGCAAGTGGATTAGAGTTTATGTGTGGTTTTGCAATTTTGTGATCTTTTGGCCCTTTTGTAGTTTCTTGATGCACAAGTCATGAAACTTGGAGATTCTTTGGTGCATTATGATTTTTAGGTCATGGTTCATGTTTGTGTAATGCATAGAAGTCCATTTGAAGTCACATTTTGCCTTGGCATGAGGTTTTGCAACTTTCCCTCTTTGGTGCAAAACATGAAATTAAGTGATTTTGCCCAACTTTGACAAGCCATAACTTTTGATCCAAAATGAATTATAATGAGTTCTTGTACTTTTTGAAAATGAGAGGATCCATTCTACAACTTTCATGACCAAATTTTTCTCATTTGAAGCATTTTTGAATCAAAAAGAGAAGGTTGAAAAACTTTCCAAAATGGCAAGTTTCCATTACAAATCACTTTCCTAAAAGGAAACTTTGCAAATGGCTTGAAATTTTCCAATTTTGTAAGCTTCTAACATCTTCTATGATCAAATAAAGATCATACACATTCAAAATGTTGGAGAACACCCTTTGGTTGGGTCATTGGGGGCCTCAGATGCCCTGATTTTGCACTGACTTGCTCAAGAAGTCATCTTGTGATCAGATGCCTTCCCCATTGAATTTCTTCATGAAAATTGATATGCATGATCCTTGTAACATATAGATACCAATAGAAACAATAATGAACAAAGGAATTGGAGTTATGGCCTCTGAAACCAAAACCCTAATTTTAGGTCATCTGTGCAGTTAAACCTGGCTCTGCTTCCATGCCTTTCTCAGTTCTTGTGATTCTTTGACTTCCTTGACCTTGTGAGGATATAATATAATGCTTGAACATACATGGACCCATTTGAAGTGATTGATGACCTTTGAAGTGGCTCAAATGGCTCAGGGATAGCTCTGATCACAAACCCTAGATGCAGATGACTTTGAATCAATGCAGTGAAGCAAAAATGCAGTATGAGATGATATGATTGAACTTATGCACATGAAAAGATAGCAAGCCATGGTGAAATGAGTGAGGGAAAATTTGGGGTGTTTACACTCGTCTGCAAACAAGATGATACCATATATGCTAAGGGCCAGGAGAGCACAAATAGTGTCCCACTTCCGTGCTGCAGCATAACTGGTGGCCTGAGTAATCAAGAAGTCCAAATGGAGGTCTGGGATTCCAACCTTGGTGGTCATATTCTAATTAATAAGGGTGGCTTCCAAATGCATAGCCTTAGCTATATCCTCATTCCTAGGAGCAGTCATCTCAGGGTTGAAAGGAATCCCTCTCCTGATGGGGACACCCAACAACATGGAAAATGCTTCTAAAAAGGGACCCAACTGAAAGTCTGGGAAGGTGAAGCATCTAAGAGGAGGGTCATAGAACTGAAGGCAAGTGTGGATCATACTCCTTTGTGATTCATCCAAGTTCATGATCATGTCCATGATACCACCATAATGTTCCCTGAATAAAGGGACATGATCAGGAGTAATGAGTGTTTGGATCTGCCTGATGCCTGCTAGAGAGGGCTCAAAGAAATGGTAAGTAATGTTGATCTTCCTGGATGGGTCCATACTGATAATGGATGCTGAGGAGAAGTACTGATGAAAGTGCTGAAGAAAATCACTGATGAAGATGGCTGATGAATATATCTGATGAAGATGTCTGAGTAGAAGAACAGTCAAAACCAAACCAAATAAGATGTGGATACCCTGTAAAAAAAATAGACAAATTTTAAAATGATGCAAAATGATGTATGCAGAATGATATGCAAGGGTTTGTGATCAAGTGTTGGGTCTGTTATCTGCTTTGATAAGGTCCATGTGTGTTCATAAGTCCAGATGAAGGCCAAAGAACCAGTAACCAGGTGGGGGACTCAAATAAAGAGTCATAAGTCCAGGGTTTCATAGGATCAGTCCAAAATAGCATGACCTTAAAACAATATCAGTAATAGGGTATGTTGAGGCCAAGGGTTCCTGCAAACCTATAAACATCCCAACCCCCTCACAGGTGTTGTTCTAGAACAAGGACCCTCAGGCTTGGATCAGTTATGAGAAGTGTAAATACTTCTAACCCGGAGGTACAATGTTTACATTAATCATAAAGGATCCTCCTCTAATTCATCTCAGATGCTGAAGGTCATCTAAAAAGGTCATCCAGACTTAACAGGCTTCCCAGATAGCCCTAGTACTATAGGAAATCCGTAGCACAGAGTTCTCAAGAAGAAAACCATATCTGAATCGTGTTTCATATTCACGCGCCAGATCAAAATGGAATGGGAAAGAATATGAAGCCACTCTATCCTATGTGTCACTCAGGCTCCCGGTATGGAACCTTACTCACTGAATATCCCTCCCACCAAGGCAAACAATAGGTCCAGTACATGATATGATGATAATAGTATGAAATGCATAAAAACAGTAAATGAAAGAAATAAATAAAGTTGTACAGAAAGCAATAAACAAAAGCACATATAACACATAACACCCCCATAAACACAAATCAAACAAGCACTAGGAGAAAAACCCACAAAAAAGAACTAGAAGCCCTGGTTGCAAGATAAAGTCCCCAGCAGAGTCGCCAAGCTGTCGCTCCCAGAGATTTGCATCCCGGTGCAGACGTGAATGGTAGGCGAAAAGAGAAAATAGGAAATGAATTAAATAGAGTCGCCAGCTAGGCATTTTTATCCCGAAGTAAAGGTAATGCTTCATAAACCTAGAAAGAGATGGATAAGACGGTTGCGAACCAGAGAAATTGAGAAAGGGGGTTGGTTACAACCTAGGAAGGTATTAGCACCCAGATTGTCTGTCGTACTCGACAGGATCCACACTTACAAGATTGTGTTTAAAGGGGTAGTGTATGTGTTATCTGTGTGCAAAAGCTAAGGAATGAATGTACATGTGTCAGTGCAAAAGGTGAATTGCTCAGGAACTGAGGCTTAGAAAAGAATGCTGAAAGAGGGGGAAGACAAAGAGACTTTTGTTCGATAACTGTTAAGTTATGCCTACGTATCCTCTCGTGCAATGAGGAAGTCAGAACACCGTAGCTCGACTCAAAGAGACTGAAAATGGATTTGACTATGAACTGCTTACTTGCCTATGCTCAAGTGTATGCCTCGTCTGGCTCGAGTGCTAACAATTTTGCATTAGAAGGAAGAAGCAAGTTCTCGTTTGTGAATGAGTGTGGTGAGTAAAGAATCCCGGAGGAGACGATTTTTGTTTGTTTTTGTGTTTTCAGTTTTGTTATTGTTTTTGGTGTTTTGCATAAGTTAATGAGCTTAAGCCTAAATCAAGGTTTTGTAAACTCATTATATCTTCCCTGATTAGGGATAATGAGCATACTTAGGTATGATATAAGCATCTCAACTTAATTACCATGATGATGTAGGATTGAGATCATTAACTTACTTGTGATTATTAAGTGTTTTTTGGATTTTTGTTTAGTATTAAGTAATGAGTTTAATCTCTAATCACAGATTAATGAACTCATTACACCGTCCTAATAGAAGGATAATAGATGAGAACACTTAAGCTGAGGAAGATACCTCAACTTAATCCATGGGGATTAAATTCATTATATAACAAGCCTTTATTAAATGGATTTTAATTAAAAGGATGAGATAAAGAAGTGGATTTTAAGTTTGTAAGACAACTTGAGGGGGACTTGTCCATTAAACACTAGGGTTAGTCCCTCTTAACCATAAGGAAGAGATAGAACCCTAATGTAAGGCCCAAGTTACAAGATAAAGTCTTAGTGATTATTAGTGTGATTTGATTAATATGTGTAAACAAATTAAAGGTTTAACACTTAGGATTAAAGTTATACAGCCCATCCTAAGAGAAGGATGCAGGCATAACCCTAATTCAAAGTCCTAAAGCTTTAAGAGTTTAGTCTCTGGTTATTGAGATGAGAAGAGATACTCAAGAAGATTCAAAGGTAAAAGACTAGGGGGGACTATACACAACCCTAAAAGTTATCATGTTTATGTATCCTATGGTTTGTGAGGCTTAAGAGAAAAGATCTTCAAGGCCACCAATGGAAGAAGTAGATGAAAAGAGAAGGAGAAAGAAGAACAAGTCACTTACTCCCTAAAGAAGATAAGTAACTTGAAAGAAAGAAAGAAGAAGAATGGAACACAAGTGAAACAAATTCACTTCAAAGACAAGTAAATATGCATATAAATGATGAGAATAGAGGGGAAGTGAAAGCAAATCCACCTCCCAAATAACTTACCAAAAGTTCCTAAAAATGTTAGTATGAATGCATAAGACATAAAGTAAAAGGAAATAAAATGAAATGAGATGCAAAGACCAAAGTCAGAAGTGAAAATTCAAGGCTAATGGCATATGAGATGATGAAAAGTCATACAAGATGTATATGAATGATCATACAAAGATGAGATGCAATGAAAGCATGTTTAAAAGCTTGAAAACACATGGTTGTTCATGAAATGTAATGGATTCTAAGCATAGAAAATGAATGAAGAAATGATCAAGCAATGTTAAAGCATGTCTTAAGATGTCTAAGATGTCATACAAATGCTTGAAATGTCATGGCAAGTTCACATGATTATGATATGCAAAGATGAATGCAAATGAACATGAGAAATTAGGGCTTTATGAATGTATGAGATGCAAATGACCAAAACAGAAGCATACTTCATGATAAAAAATTTAAAATGAACAAAACAAACCCTAATCCCATATAAGGTCACACCCTAAAGGAGAAGGTCAGAAGCTAATCCTATTGAAAGTTATGGATTTTCTAAGTTTACTAGGGTTTTTGGATGATTCTTAAGGGAAAATGAAAATCAAATTGAAAATGCAAGATAAATTCATGAGAAAACTAACCTAGAAACTACATGCAATATGTGAAACAATGCAAAAAGAACCAAGTTCAAACTCATCATGGTTAGGCAGAAATGAATTTTTCAAGTTAGGGTTAAAAAATGTGATTTTTAAGAACCCTAATTCAAAGAAAATTGTGAAATTATAATCAAACCTAAAAAGAAATTTGTATGATGAGTTTGAAAATGTTTCTAAATGTATTGGAATAGTTCATGATTTTTTTGGTGATTTTTAGAAACCTAAATGTATTTTTAATTAATTAAAATCCATTAATTAATTAAATATAACATTTAAATATTTTAAAAATAATTTTTTAATGCAAAAAATAAAATAAAAATCATTTTTGGGTTGAGAAAAATATTTGGATCAGAAATGCAAAATATCATTTTTTTTGATGTTTTTAACCATTTTAAATAAAATAAGAAAGAAAATGCAAAGAAAAAGAAAATAAAATGATTTAAATAAAAAAGTAAACAGATCCAAAGGCCAGGATTTGAATTGGGATGGAGGGAGTTGACTGGCGCGTGTTTCAAAGGCCCAGATCAAATTTGGCTAATTAAATATTAAACCTAATTAATTAATCTAATTACAATTAAGTGGACAAATCCTGGCCCTTTAATTACGTACTAATCACCATCTGACGACTCACATTCAAACTGGGAACTAAACCCTAATTAGGAACCCTAATTATTTTCAGGTGACCGGAGCTAGCTCCGGTCATCTTCTCTGGCAAGACAAAAACAATTTATTTTTTTGCATACAGAGAGAATAGAAGAAGAACAAAATTTAGGTCAAAGTTTCAGAGATACGGTTCATGCTTGTTTCTTCATCATTTTCAAAACCAACAAGTGCAGTGTGATCAGGAGAGCATGGGGAACATTTCTAGAACATGAAATAAGGTTTCTGGAAAAAAAGTTCTAAGGAGCTACCTGAGATGAAGCTTTCACTCCCTGAGCTTTCTGGCCTCTTTCTTGGTTCAATCCACCTCTAATGAAACCCCTGATGATGTTGCAATGCTTATAACAAGTTTGTGTGGCTTGGTTTGAGAGGTACAACTCCTCTGCACTAGGAATCGTGTTTTGGTTTGGCTGTGTTTTAGGGCTTTTCAGAGGGTGCTTTGTGTTCTATGGACCATTTGAAGATGATTGGTGAAGTTTGTTTTGAGGTTTGATGGTTGGTTTTTGAGAATCGAAGAAGGGAAGCTTTTTGGCAATTTTGTGAATGCTGAGTTCTTGGAGGTTTCAGGCTTTCCTCTTGTGTCAAGTGAGCTCCATAATGTTTGTATATAATGTCTTGATTGGTCAGAGAGTGGTTAGTGGCATGGTTTGATTGGTATGGGCAAGTTACAAAATTTAAAAGTTTTTGTACCTTAGGCATGGGCCATGGTAGAGCTGGCTTGAAGGGGTTTTTGGCCTCAACTTGCATCAAGGAGGGCCATAAAATTGGTTTTATGCAGCTGGCACAAGTGTATGGAAGGTTCCAAGGCATTTTGCAAAGTTTGTGTGTTTTGGCCCTTTTGAGATTTCTTAAAGATCAAGTCATGAAAACTATGCAATCTTGGGCCAATTATGATCTTTGGAAGTTTTCTTGACATTTTATGATGCATAGAAGTTGATTAGAGGTCATAAAAAGGCTTGGCAAGTCAAATTGCAAAATTCCCTCTTTGGCATGAACTTGAAAATTATAGGATTTTTGCCAACTTTGAAAGGCCATATCTTGAGTTCTAGGATGAATCAAGACATGTTCTAGTACTTTTTTAAAAGGGAAAGACCTAATCTACAACTTTCATGCCCAATAATTTTTCATTTGAAGCATTTTTGGTCATGAAAGAGGAGGTTGAAAATCTTTCCCAAAATGGAAAGTTTCCATTACAAGTCATTTCCAAAAATAGAAAGTTTGCAATTGGCCCAAAATTCTTCAACTTTGTGAACTTCCAACCACTTCTAAGATCAAATAAAGATAATAGGGACTCAAAATGATGATGATGACCCTTTGGTACCCTTGTTGGAGGCCTTAAATGCCCTGATTTTGACTTAACTTGCTCAAGAAGTTACCCAATGATCAGATGAATTTCATAATGAATTTCTTCATAAAACATGGTACACATGATCCTTATAAAATATTAAGAACATTAGAAACAAGAATGACCAAAAAATTTGGAGTTAAGGCCTCTGAAACCAAAACCCTAATTTAGGTCATCTTTGTAGGAAAACCCTAGCTCTACTTTCATGCCTTTGCCATACTTTGTGATCCCTTGACTTTTATGAACTGTGGGGAGTATATTATCATCATGGAACATACATGGACCCTTTTGGCAAGCTTCAAGACCTTTGGGATGGCTCAGATCACCTCTTGGACTGCTCAGATCACAAACCCCAGATGCAGATGAAAATGAGCTATGTAGTGAAACAAATATTCAATATGAGATGGTATGCCTATACTAAAACAAAAATGAAAGATCACAAGCCAAGGTGTGAGAAAAAGTGAGGGAAAATTTGGGGTGTTTACACCCTGCTCGGGCCCTTCTGATCTAATCATATGTCTTCTCAATCTTGGTCATATGCTCGATCTGGAGCTTCTCTAACCTTTCATTGTCAAGACGACTATCATTCCTCTCCCAGATGGTCTTCTTCAGGGCCTCAAAAAGTTGAGCATTCCTCTCTTTCAACTTCTCAAACTCTTCTAAACTGACTGTAGCTACAGGCTCTACTGTTGATGGCCCTGGCACATCCTACAGGGTGAATGGCATGCGGGTGATCTGTCATCTGATGCGAGACCAATCAATGTACTGAGCTAAAGCTATGTTGTTGCACTTGCCAAGAATAGCAGTCCCTTTTGTATGAACGTTATCCCAAGCCCAGGCTGCTTATCGGATGATGGCATGATTATTCTGAACATCACAATAAAGGGTCTCTGCTAAATCCTGCTCTCTTGGTGGATGTACCAAGGCATACCCTAGTTTCCTTTTGAAAAGCAAAGGATTGTAGTTGATGCAACCCTTCACTCCAATAAGAGGTACATTGGGATACTGCTCACATCTCATGATTATGTCCATGCCATTGGTGCTCTGAGTACACCACCTGATGTCATCTGAAGTGAGAGTAATCATTCTCTTAGCCCAATTTCTTGACTGATGAAGATTCAGGAAAGCTTCTGTCTTTGGCAAGTGTCTCAATAACCAAAAGTAAAAGAGAGGTGCACAACATCTGACTAAGCTTCCCCTCTGCTTCTCATTTCTCTGATGCACTGAATAATAAAAATCCCCTAGCAAGGTAGGAACATGATTCTTGAGCAAGAAGAGATAGATATCATTCTTGCTTACAAACTTAGGCTCGTCTGCAAATAAGATGATTCCATATATACCAAGAGCCAGGAGAGCACAATCAGTTTCCCACTTCCCTGCTGCAACATGACTGGTGGCCTGAGTGATCAAGAAGTTCAAATGGAGGCTTGTGATTCCAGCCTTGGTGGTCATATTCTGATCAATGATGGTGGTTTCCAAATACAGAGCCTTAGTTATGTCTTCATTCCTAGGAGCAGTCATCTCAGGGTTGAAAGTAATCCCCCTCCTGATGGGGACACCCAATAACATGGAAAATTCTTCTAACAAATGACCCAACTGAAATTCTGGGAAGGTAAAACATCTGAGAGGAGGGTCATAGAACTGAAGGAAAGTTTTGACCATGCTTCTCTGTGATGCATCCAAATCCATGATCATGTCCATAATACCACCATAATGTTCCCTGAATAAAGGGACATGACCAGGAGTGATAAGTTCCTGAATCTACCTGATGCCTGCTAGGGAGGGCTCAAAGAAGTGATAAGTAATGTTGCTCTTCCTGGATGAGTCCATACTGACAATGGATGCTGAAGAAAATAACTGAGGAGAAATGTTGATGAAGGTAATTGATGAAGATATCTGATGAAGATAACTGATGAAGATACCTAATGAAGATGTCTGATGAAGAACAGTCAAAACCAAACCAAGATGATGTGGATACCCTGTAAAACAAATAGACAAAATGTTAAAATGATGCAAAATGATGTATGTAGAATGATATGCAAGGGTTTGTGATCAGGTGCTGGATCTGTTATTTGCTTTGATAGGGTCCATGAGTGTTCAGAAATCCAGATGAAGGCTAGAGAACCAGTAACCAGGTGGGGCAATCAAATAAAGAGTTACAAGTCCAGGGTTTCATAAGATCAGTCCAAAATAGTGTAACCTTAACAATATCATTAACAGGGTATGTTGAGGCCAAGGGTTCCTGCAAACCTGTAAACATCCCAACCCACTCACAGGTATTGTTCTAGAACAAGGATCCTCAGACTTGGATCTATTATGAGAAGTGTAAACACTTCTAACCCGGAGGTACAATGTTTACATTAATCATAAAGGACCCTCCTCTAATTCACCTCAGATGCTGAAGGTCATCTAAAAGGTCATCCAGACTTAGCAGGCTTCCCAGATATCCCTAGTACTACAGGAAATCCGTAGCACAGAGTTCTCAAGAAGAAACTCATGTCTGAACCGTGTTTCATATTCCTGCACCAGACCGAAATGGAATAGGAAAGAGTATAAAGCCACTCTAATCCTATATGTCAATCAGGCTCCCGGTATGGAACCTTGCTCACTGAAATACCCCTCCCACCAAGGTAAACAACAAATCCAACACATGATATGATGACAATAATATGAAATGCATAAAAACGGTAAATGAAAGCAATAAATAAAGTTGTACAGAAAGAAAGAAATAAAGCAATAAACAAAAGCACACATAACATATAACACCCCTATAAACACAAATCAAACAAGCGCTAGGAGAAACCCACAAAAAGAACCAGAAGTCATGGTTGCATCATCTTATCCCCAACAGAGTCGCCAAGCTGTCGCTCCCCTGAAAAGACACCAGGGTCCCAAGGTGCAGACGCGAACAGTCGGAGAAAGAGAAAATGAGGTTGAATTGAATAGAGTCTCCAGCTGGGCATTTTTATCCCGAAGGAAAGGTAATGCTGCATAAACCTGGAAAAAAGATGGAGAAGAAGGTTGCGAACTAGAGAAACTGAAAAAAGGGGTTGGTTACAACCTGGGAAGGTATTAGCACCCAGATTGTCCGTCGTACTCGACGGGATCCACACTTACAAGATTGTGTTTAAAAGGGGTAAGTGTATGTGCTATCGGTGTGCAAAAAGCTAGGAAAGAAAATACAGGTGTCAGTGCAAAAGGCTGAATTGCTCAGGAACTGAGGCTTAAAAAAAATACAGAAAGAGGGGGAAGACACAAAGACTTTTGTTCGATAACTGTTAAGTTATGCCTACGTATCCTCTCGTGCAATGAAGAAGTTAGAACACCGTAGTTTGACTGGAAGAGACCGAAAATGAATTTGACTGTGAACTGCCTGCTTGTCTATGCTCAAGTGTATGACTCTTCTGGCTCGAATGCTAACTGTCTTGCATTAGACAGAAGAAGCGAGTTCTCGTTTGCGAATGAGTGTGATGAGAAAAGAATCCCGCAGGAGACGTTTATTGTTTGTTTTTTTTGTTTTCAGTTTTTTAATGTTTTTGGTGTTTTGCATAAGTTAATGAGCTTAAGCCTAAATCAAGGGTTGTAAACTCATTATATCCTCCCTGATTAGGGATAATGAGCTTACTTAAGTATGAGATAAGCATCTCAACTTAATTACCATGATGGTGTAGGGTAAAGATCATTAACCTACTTGTGATTATTTAGATGTTTTTTGGGTTTTTGTTTAGTGTTAAGTAATGAGTTTAATCTCTAATCATAGATTGGTGAACTCATTACACCATCCTAATAGAAGGATGATAGATGAGGACACTTAAGCTGAGGAAGATACCTCAACTTAATCCATGGTTAGGCATTAAATTCATTATATAAAAATCCTTTATTAAGTGGATTTTAATTAAGGGATGAAATTAAGAAGTGGATTTTATAATCTGTAAGACAACTTGGGGGGACTTGTCCATCAAACACTAGGGTTAGCCCCTCTTAACCATAAGGAAGAGATAAAACCCTAATGTAAGGCCCAAGTTACAAGATAAAGTTTTTATGATTATTAGTGTGATTTGATTAAGAGGTGTAAACAAATTAAAGGTTTAACACTTAGGATTAAAGTTATACACTCCATCCTTAGGATTAAAGTCCTAAAGCTTTAAGAGTTTAGTTTCTGATTATTGAGATGAGAAGAGAGACTCAAGGAGACTCAAAGGTAAAAATCTTGGGGGGGACTATAAAAAACCCTAAAATTTATCATGCTTGGACATCCTATGGTTAGTAAAGCTTAAGAGGAAAGATCTTCAAGGCCACCAATGGAAGAAGCAGATGAAGATAGAAGGAGAGAGAAGAACAAGTTACTTACTTCCTGAAGAAGATAAGTAACTTGAAAGAAGGAAAGTATGAAGGAGAGAGCATAAGTGAAACAATTTCACTTCATGAAAAAATAAGAATGCATATGAAAAGGAAAGAAGAAGTGGGAGGTGAAGGCAAATCCACCTCCCAGACAACTTACCAAAAGCTCCTGAAATGTTAGTATGAATGCATAAGACATAAAGCAAAAGGAAATGAGATGAAATGAGATGCAAAGACCAAAGTCAGAAGTGAATATGTAATGCAAATGGCATATGAGATGATGCAAAGTCATACAATATTCATATGGATGATCATACAAGCATGAGATGCAATGGAAGCAGGTTTAGAAGCATGAAAACACATGGATGTTCATGAAATGAAATGAATGCAAAGCATACTAAAATGAGGCAACAATGATCAAGCAATGTTTCAAACATGTCCTAAGATGTCTAAGATGACATACAAATGAATGAAATGTCATGGCAAGTTCACAAGTTCATGAAATGCAAAGGAGAATGCAAATGAAGATGCAAAATTAGGGTTTTAAGATAACATGAGATGCATATGACCAAAACAGAAGCATACTACATGATAAAAAATTGAAATAAAGCTCAAACAAACCCTAAACCTATACAAGATCACACCCCAAAGGATAAAGTCAGAAGCTTAACCTAGTGGAAGTTATGAAATTTCTAAGTTAATTTGGGTTTTTGGGTGCTTCTAAAGGAAAAATGCACATCAAATTGAAAATGAAAGATAAAACTATGAGATAAATAACCTATTAACTATATGCAATATGTGAAACAATGCAAAAAGAATCAAGTTCAAACTCATCATGGTTAGGCAGAAATGAATTTTTCAAGTTAGGGTTAGAAAATGTGATTTTTAAGAACCCTAATTCAAAGAAAATTGTGAAATTATGATCAAACCTAAAACTAAATTTGTATGATGAGTTTGAAAATGTTTCTAAATGTATTGGAAAGGTTCATGAATTTTTTGGTGATTTTTAGAAACCTAAATGCATTTTTAATTAATTAAAATCCATTAATTAATTAAAAATAACATTTAAATATTTTAAAAATACTTTTTTAATGGAAAAAATAAAATAAAAATTATTTTCAGGTTGTAAAAAATATTTAAAACCAAAATGCAAAAGACCATATTTTTTGATGTTTTTAGCTATTTTAAATAAAATGCACAAAAGAAATGAAAAGAAAATGAATTAAAAATGAAATAAATGAAAGTAATCTGATCCAGTGGTTGAGATTCAAACGTGGAAGGAGGGAATTGACTGCGTGCGCTATCCAAGGGATGAGGTTCAATCTGAGTAAATTTATTTAATTAATCCTAATTAATCAAATTAAATAAAATTAGGGTTTTAATGAATGATCTGAACCATCCAAAAACGCGCTAACCTAAGATCTAAAGGCCCACATTCAAACTGATCCCTAAACCCTAATTAGAACCCTAATGACATTCAGGTGACCGGAGCAAGCTCCAGTCATCTTCTTCGGCCACACCTTCATGCTATCTCACTCCCTAGGCTAACCTAACCCCTCTAAAGCTCCAAAATCAATCCCCTAACATCCCTAAGCAAGAATCTAACATCAAACAACATTTATATTCCACCAAAATCATGAATCGAAGCAAAACGGAAAAATACACAAAACTTTCAGAAGTTAAATACATGCTTGATTCTTAACCATTTTGAAAACTAAGCACATCACCATGATAAGAGAGACATATAGAATCATTTAAGAACTTAAAATAGAATTTCTGGAAAAAATGTTCTTGATGATACCTAAGATGAAGCTTTGCAGTTTTGGGCTTTCTGGCCTCCTCCCTTGTGAAAATCAACTCCAATGGACTGCCTGAGGATGTTGTGATGCTTAAAACAAGTTTTTAATGGCTGGTTTATGAGTTTTAGTTCTGAGTATGCAGAAATCGTATTTTGGTTTGAGCTAGTTTCAGGCCATGGTGAGGGGTGGGAAATGATCCTTAGGTTGTGTGTGGTTGAATGGTGAAAGAAATTTGGAGTTTTGATGGCTGAGGTGTGAGAATTGAAGAAGGGAAGTTTTTGAAAAATTTTGTGCAATCTGAGTTATGGGAGCATTCAGGCCAATGTGTATTATGGAATGAACTCCATAAGGTCTCTATGTGATGTCTTTATTGGCCAGAGGAGTTGTTGTGGCTCAGTGTGATTGGCATGGGCAATTTGCAAAAAAGTCAACAACTTTGTACTACAAGCATGGGCCATAGCAGAGCTGGCTTTTGGGGTGTCTTGGCCTCAACATGATTTGTGGATAGCCCTAGGATCAAAGTTATGTAGTTGGCACAAGTGGATGAAGAGTTTCCAAGGTTTTTGCAAAGTTATGCATTTTGGCCATTTTGAGATTTCTTAAGAATCAAGTCATCAAAACCCTAAGTTCAAAGGCCAATTCTGATCTTTTGAAGTTTCCTTGACATGTTATGGTGCATAGAAGTTGATTAGAGGTCATGAAATGGCTTGGCAAGTGAAATTACAAAATTCCCTCTTTGGCATGAACTTGAAAATTATAGGATTTTTGCTAACTTTGAAAGGCCATATCTTGAGTTCTAGGATGAATCAAGACATGTTCATGTACTTTTTGAAAATGGGAATACATAATCTACAACTTACATGCCGAAGAATGTTTCATTTGAAGCATTTTTGGTCATGAAAGAATAGGTTGAATATCTTTCCCAAAATGGAAAGTTTCCATTACAAGTCATTTCCAAAAATTGCAAGTTTGCATTTGGCTCAAAATTCTTCAATCTTGTGAACTTCTAACCACTTATAGGATCAAATAAGGATCATAGAGACTCAAAATGATGATGATGACCCTTTGGTACCCTTGATGGAGGCCTCAGATGCCCTGATTTTGACTTAACTTGCTCAAGAAGTTACCCAATGATCAGATGACTTCCACATTGAATTTCTTCATCAAATTTGGTATTCACAATCCTAATAACATATTAAGACCATTAGAAACAATAATGACCAAAAGATTTGGGATTAAGGCCTCCGAAACAAAAACTCTAATTTTAGGTCATTTGTGTAGGAAATCCTCAGTCTGCCTCTATGCCTTTGCCATACTTTGTGATCCCTTGACTTTTGTGAACTTTAGGGAGCACATTATGATCATGGAACACACATGGACCCCCTTGGAAAGATTCAAGACCATTGGGATGGCTCAGATCACTTCTTGGATTGCTCAGATCACAAACCCTAGATGCAGATGAAATGGAACTATGCATTGAAACAAATATGCAATATGAGATGGTATGCTTATGTCAATGCAAAAATGAAAGTCCACAAGCCATGGTGTGAGGAAAAGTGAGGGAAAATTTGGGGTGTTTACAGATATGAAAAATGTTGAGGATATGAGAGGGCAAATTTTGATGTATTACACCGAGAAATAGAAAGTCTGGTATAAATCTGATTCATCGGGGACCTCTTTGAGAGCGTACCCCAACTGTCTTCTTAGGAGAATGGGGTTATAGTTGATACCCCCTGATTCTCCTAAAAAAGGCATGTTGAGATAGTTTTTGTAGCTAGCGATGAAGTTCTTCCCTTTCAGTCTCAAAGTAAACCATCTGATGTCTCTGGCAGACAACATACTTAACTTTTGGGCCCAAATAGTCTTAGGATCAGTGAAGACCTCCATGGTAGGTAAGTGCCTCATAAACCATCTGTAAAAGAGAGGAGAACATCACTTAACCAAGCCATCCCGCTTCTTCTCGTTCTTGTAATGCACTGAATAATAGAGATCACCAGGAGAGAGGGTACCAAATTCTTTAGCACAAACAGATGAATGACGTTGATGTCCATTAACTTGTCCATATCAGCAAACAAGATGATCCCATATATAGACAATGCTAGGATGACACAAAATGAATCCCACCGATTCGCCACAGTGAGTTCCCTAGCTCTTCTAACCAGAAACTCTAGAGAGAAACCAAGCACTCCAGATTTGGTAGCAATCAAATAGTCAGACACTTCATATGAGCTCAAATAAAGAGCTCCGACAATGTCAGAATGAGTTGGTATGGTCATCTCTGAGTTTAAGGGAATCTGATCTTATATTGGAACCCCTAGAATCTCAGCATACTCTTCAAGTAGAGGGCCTAACTGGAAGTTGTGGAAAGTGAATCATCTGAGTTGTGGATCATAGTACTGCAATAGAGTATGAATGATGCTCCTTTGCGAACTATCCAGATTGAACACCAAGTCCAGAATATCATCATGTTTCTCCTTGAAGTATCCCAGATGACCCGGGGTAACAAGAGACACAATCTGGTTGATCAGATCCGCTTTGGTGTCGAAGAATTTGTAGTGCACGATCCTTTTTCTGACATCTTCCATTCTGAAGTAGTAACGACCGGGAATCGGGAATAGTATGAACCCTGAGAATGAAAAAGAATACAATGATTAATGATGTCATGATGTCATGATGCTTATGCAATGCAAGGCATGTGATCGGACGTGTCTGTGATGTGTCAAGCATATAATCACGTGTATGTGCAAGGTCACAACATCACAACAACAGTTCCTCTGAATAAGAATCCCAGATCTCAGAACCAAGGGAACAGAGAACCAGATCACAATACTAAACAAGACTAGCAAAGTAGGTACGTTGGAAGCTTTAGGGTTCCTGCAAACCTGTAAACCCCTCCCATCTCACGGGTGTGCTACTCGGGTCAACATCATAGACTCTCAAAGTCGAGCAACAATAATAAGTTCACCATCTTCGAGAAATGGCTCATGACCAAATCACGGAATCAGTTTGGCAATATGTACTACTCAGGGAGGTCTCAGCTGAGTCCAAGGAAACAATCATCCCTCATAAGTCCCCAGCTTCAATCACTGAATCGAGAAACAATAGTACATTCAGCCCTTGGGATACATTTATATCGTCATACGAATAATTTGCTTTAACTATATTCCTATGAGAGAACCATGCCATCCTATACGGGCCCTCGGATGCGAGTGGGTTTGCCAACAAATGTTGTTTTCCACTGTCATCACTAGAGATGGGTGTTTCCACTAAAGTCCTCGAAGATCGGTCCCTAGATGCACATAACTATCGAGGTCGTACCCTGAAGTGAGGAAAAACCCCCATACAGAATAATTCCAAGAAGATCACAATCTTGGTGTGGAACACATCACCACTCATCATGTAACCATGCAAGTACAATGTCTGTCCATGCTAATCCTATGGTGCACTCAAGCCGGGTAGTTGGCTTATCTCACAGTAACTCCCAACCCACTGAAAAACTACAAACCAGCACAGCCAGACAATCCAATATATATGAAGCATGGAAAATAAATACTGAAGAATGTAAATAAATGCTGTAAATTAAAAACTATAAATGAAAACAGTAAATAAACACACATCAGCAAACAGATAAATACCCAAATAAATAGAAACAAACAGGCTAGGATTGACTCTCAAAGGGGAAACCAAAGATTCTGGGTTCGTTCCCCGGCAGTGTCTCCAGTTGTCGCTCCCGGGATTTTCATCCTAGTACAAACGCGAAAGTGGCACGGAAAAGGTAGAGTCACCAGCCAGGCTTTTTTATCCCGAATGAATGGGAAAGGTAATGCTGCACAAACTGAAGGAAAAAGGAAAGGACAAGGTCCTGCGAACCAAAGATATGGGTTCGGGAGTCGGTTACGACCTGGGAAGGTATTAGTACCCCATACCGTCCGATGTACCCGACGAGATCCACGCTTGTTAGTCTGTTTCAAAGGGTGAGAAATAAGATGCTGCTGAACAAAAAAAACTGCTAACTGGAATTGGAAATGAGGAAGGGAACTGGAAAAAGGATCGTAAAGAAAAGGGGAACATGTAAAGAAAATAAAAGAGTGTGCTCTAATGGGCCCTACCCTACTGCCTACGTACCTCATCGGAAAAATGAGGATCAGAGTCGACGTAGTTTGCCTAACTAAGGCGAAAACTATTATTTGTGTTTTTTATGCGTTGGAACTGCTTATGTCTATGCTCAGGTGTTGCAGGCTCGCCTTGAACGAGTGTGTTTACGGTCTTGCAAAGGAGACAAGTCGTCGCAAGTTCGCGTTGAGAGTGAGTGAGGTGAGAAAAGAAATCTCGCAGGAAAGGACGATTACTGTTTGTTGTTTTATGTTTTAGAGAAGTGTTTTTTGTTTATTGTTTGTGAAACCATCTCATACTAAGACATGTTCATCGTGGTAGATGCCTTACACCTCACCCCGAGACATGACGTGTATAAGTAACCCACGGCAAAGTCTCGTGTCGTATGAGAACATTCAACATTTATTAAGTGTTTTATTTGTTTTTCTTTATGAGGCGAGAAAGAAGGACTCAAGTTGCAAAAGGACAAAACTAGGGGGACTAAGACACAACCCTAAATTGTTTATTCAATTGAGGTCTTAATGGTTAGTGTGGCTTTCTATCCTAATGAGAAGGAAAATAAAAATGAGAAATATAATACAACTTACTTCTTAATGAAGTTAAGTTGATTCTAACAAATGGGATTAGCATGAAGTTGTGAAATTATGCATAAAAGCTAAATCAAACACACCTTGAAAGCATGAAAAATTGTAAACGAGATTAAGGTTTAAGGACTTACCTCCACCTCCCTACAAAACAAGGGTTAGCATGGTAAACATGATAAAGAAATGAGGTAAACACTTACCAAATAATTCCTAAAGGATCTAGGACCTAAACTGAAGGGACGTAAAACACAAGGAAGGGGGTTGGAATTGGGTTTTCAATAACTAATAAAAAATGACTTAAAATACTCTTTAATTTATCCTGGTTCGTTTGAACTCAAACTACATCCAGTCCACCCGCCAAGCTGATTTTTCCTCTATCAATGAGGTCTTAATCCATTATTCAATATTTGAATACACACAATGACCTACAGTTAATGTCCTCTTGAGTCTTCTGACTTAAACTAGTCACTCAAGGAATGATTCTTATCTTTTATAATGATAATAAAAAGTAACTAACTTGCTTCTAATAAAGCTATAATCACTAGGTGATTTGTTACAAGAATTGTATGGCGCAATATGTAAGTCGTAGGAGCCAGAGCTTTTACTCTTCAAAATGATTCCTATATATAATGCTTGATTTGATAAGACCGTTGGAGACATCTTGAGCCAATTATGGATATTAGTTAATACCATAAAAACCTTCCATAATCAAAGATATTTGTTCCCAACATTAATTCAAATATTCTTTAATTAAGGCTTTAATGAAAGAATCACCATCTTCTAGACAACAATCAGAGTGAATTAATTCTTTGTACGCAACTTTTAATACTGTCTTTAATGAAGGATTCTATTTAACTTATATAGCTTCTATTTGATATCACAAGTCTTCTTCTATTGAAGCAAGCCTTCTTTTCTATAACTTCCTTTTTAAGAATTTCTACAATACATACATAAGTAAGTTATTCTCAGCATAAGTTAGAACTTATATTCTTGCATAATAATAATTGTTATCATCAAAACTCTTAAAGGATTAGAATCAAAATTGTTCTAACAATCTCCCCATTTTTTATGATGACAAAACATTTATTTTTATTTAAGAATAGAGTTAAAAGTATTAGAAGGACTCCCTTTGGTTTATGAGAATTATCCTTTCAAATATTTTTCATTAGAAGTTCTTTCAACGAATTTAATTCTTCCATCAGACGTTATTTGCTTTAGCTCCCCCTGAGTTGATTTCTTAACCTATTTCTATTTAGAATAACAACTCAAACACTTTTATCAGAATATTAATATGTTAGAGGTTAATCTTGATAAACTTCTATAGATCAAAATCTTCTACGTTTCTCCCCCTTTTTGTCATTAATCAAAAAGTTAAAAAAATGCAGAAGTAAAACATGATTATAGAGAAAACAAAACAGAGCAAGGTTTTCATTAATAGGAAGCAAGGCCAAAAGCAAACAGAAACAGATGATCAAAATGCAAACAAGAAAACAGAAAAGAAAAAAACAAGAAACAAATTCAGGGAATGGGGTTCATCTTAGTAACTAATGCTTCCAGAAGGGACTTGATTTCAGAAGATGACTCCACTTGCTTGCTAATAATAGTCTTCAGTTCAGCATTAGTTTCATCCTTCTTGTCCAACCTCTGCTTGACCATTTCATTTTCCTTCTTCAATTCTTCTAAGGTTTTCAGCACGAGAGTTGTTGGTAGAGTTTCTTCAGTAGTAGCAGCAGCTTGATCTTTAGAGTTTTCTTCGACAGAAGGTACTGGAATAGATTTATTTTCCTGAACTTCTTCAGAAGGAACTAAAACCATCTGAAGATTAGAGTATGATTCCACTGGTTCTGGTTCAGTCCAGGGCTTGTCATCCAGAAGTAGAGGTTTGTTCTTTTCAATGTTGGAGACCACTTCTTTGAGATACTCGCAGAAGTTCTGGTGAATGATATCATAGCAGATATCTTTAAGCTTTTTGGTCTCCATGTTGAACCATTTTCTGAATGTTGCCCATAGAAAGTCAGAAACAGCTGGATCAGGAAGCTCTGAGCAGGATACCTTTAGATTCTCAAGTCTGATTTTCATTTCTGCTTCAAAAGCTAGCAGAAGTGAATCAATGTCTGTTTTGGTGGGTTTAGGTTTTGGAGCAAGAATAGCAGTTTTGTTTGTGACAGAAGATAATTTTTGGAGAGCCTCTATGTCAATGGAAGTTCTAAGTGGGTCTTCTGGTTCAGAGTTTTACGGAGGAGTATCTGGAATTGTGATGAATGTGGGTGAGTTTGGTGGAGTGGATTCATAGGAGAACAATGATTTCTCTCTTATTGGTGATAGGTCAAAAACAAGTGTGTTTAAGTCAACGTGCATATGTTGGAAGGCACTGGTTTGTTGTGTTTCAGAAGTTTGAATAGGATTATTTTGGTGAGATTCAAATGGTTGGAATGCATCGATATCAAATCGAACATTTTGAAGTTCTGTATGTGTTTCAACAAATTTTGGTGTGTTTATATCAAAGGGTGGAGTTGGATCTATTGGTATGTCAAAATCGTCTAGAGTTTGTGGTTGATTGTGATCAATTTCTAGTTGATTTAGTTGTGGTATGATAGAAGGTGTGGAAGTAGATGTAAGTATCACAAAAGGATTTGGATCAGAAGCAGTGTTGGGTTCAGAAGAAGGGATGGGTTCAGAAGGAGTTGGTTCAGAAGGTTTTGGTTCAAACATGACCACTTTTACAGCTTCTACAACAGAAACGTAATCAGATTGAGAAGATGAAGAGTTACCTTTCTTTTTGACTGTTTTAGCAGCCTTCTGAGAAGTTCCTTCCCCAACTTTCCTCTTCTTATTCTTCTTTAAGACAACTTCTGGAGCTGGATTCTTGAGTTATTCTAGGTTGAACAAAGGGTCCACCCCATCCAGCTTGCATGATTCCAAATATCTTACAACAACAACCTTTGGAGACGTGTCAGAAGAGAACATTGGGAAGTTCTGTAGAGGAATCTTCCTGTTAGTGATTACCTCTCTAGAGTGAAGAGTTGGTTCCTTCTTGATAGAGTCAATGAACTTCATTTTCTTTAGATTCTTTGCATTCAGAGGTTTCCCAACATCTGTTTCCAGCAACTCAATCTGCTGTGCTGTAGCCAGATGATCCACAAGTTTGTTTTCACTCAGAATGTCTGAGATTAATCTTCCTAGAGGTATCCAATCCCTCTTAGTCTTTTCTCCTTCTCTAGTTTCCTTGACACTATTTTTCAGATGGTTGAAGAGAGAATGTGCTTGATTGACTTTCTTCTTATTGGAGATGAAGTAAAGGAGAAACTATTGATCCATGTTAATGTAACCAGGGGAATTTGTTGCTTTCCTGTGACATATGCTTCCCAGAATGATTTTTTCCCAGATCCTTCAGATCTTTGATTTTGTTTGAAGATTGTCCATGGGTGAAAATATCTTTAGCCACCAGTTTTGTGTCTGAGAGTTTATCCATTTCACTACACTTGATTCCATTTCCATCAGATTGTATGAGTCTTGCAATATGATCTTCTGAGATGATGATTCTCTTCCCCTGAACGTAAGAGGTAACATGGGAATTTGAAGCACTTGCAAATACCCAGAATTCTTTAACCAACTTGGGGAAGACTGGTCCCATGAGAGGATCAAAGTACTTTTCCCACCAATGCGCTTTGACGGAAGGATGAAGATCAAAACCATTCTCTTTTAAACTTTCAAAATCTACGAACAACTCACATAAGACTTCAAGTTTGTCAGTAGAGGTGATGAGTGTTTTGACAGGAGAGACATGTAGCATTTCTATGGATGAATCCTTTTCTGGTTGAGAGGTTGAAGCCATTGTTACTAAGATGAGGGTCTTAGGGTTTACAAAAAAAATTTGCAGAGTAAAAATTAGAAAAATTTAGGGTGAAAAGGAAAGAGTGAAAGCTGCGTGAATGGTAAAAGTAAAAAAGTGAAGGTGAAAGTGAGTTTAAATAGGAAAAATTGCATTTAATGATAAAACATAATTAGTGGAAATAATAAATGCTGAAAATATCATGATTAGAAAGTAATAAATGCTAGCTGACAAAAGGGGAAGACGTAGAGATCTTGGGATAGCTACCAAAAAGATTTGCGCCTCTATTGTGTCAATTCAGCCTTTTCAGTTTCCCAGAAGTTGAACGTGTGTCCTTCTGCAGAAGACAGTTGTCTGATTGCATGTTCTGTCTTGCTTCAGAGTTAGAACACGTATTCTGAGATTCTAGGGGTCCTCAGAGGTTGAGTGACACGTGTTGGTGTCAGAATCTGCATGTTATTCTTTTGAAACAAAATTTCTCAGAGATAAACAGTCAGATCATTAAACTAACTTCTGAATAAATAAAATAACTAGTTCAGAACTTCTGAGAGTTAAAAACATGTAAGTAAACATTTTTCATTCTGAACATAATTCCATACTAAGATTAGTTAGAATGAAATTAAATCTATCTTCAGCAAGGGGTTTTGTAAAAATATCAGCCCATTGGTGATTAGTATCTATGAATTTTAAAAATAATATTCCCTTCTGAGTATAGTCCCTAATGAAATCATGTTTAACTTATATGTGTTTAGCTATAGAATGTAAAATTGGATTTTTAGAGAGACAAATAGCAAAAGTATTATCACATAGGATGGGAATGTTACTCTCACAAATATTAAAGTCCTCAAGCTGATTTTTCATCCAGAGCATCTGAGTACTGCATCCAGCTGCTGCAATGTATTCAACTTTTGTAGTTGATAATGCTATTGTTGAGTGCCTTTTGCTTGACCAGGAAATTAGATTGTCTCCCAGAAATTGATAACTTCCAGAAGTACTTTTTCTTTATGTTCTGTCTCCAGCAAAATCAGCATCACAGTAACCTAAAAGCTTGTAATCTTTGGATCTTCTGTAGCATAGACCAATATTAGTAGTACCTTTCAGATATCTAAAGATTCTCTTAACTGCTGTTAAGTGAGTTTCTCTAGGATCTGATTGGAATCTTGCACATAAACATACAATGTATAGAATATCTGGTCTAGATGTAGTTAGATAGAGGAGAGAGCCAATCATACCTCTGTAGATCTTCTGATCTATTTTCTTACTTACCTCTTCCTTCTCCAGAATACACGTAGGATGCATAGGAGTCTTAGAGATCTTACTTTCTGACAAGTCAAATTTCTTCAGAAGTTCTTTGACATATTTGCTTTGATGGATATAAATTTCTTCTGATGTTTGATTGATTTGGATTCCCAGAAAGAACTCTAGTTCTCCCATCATGCTCATCTCAAATTCTTCCTGCATAGACTCAGCAAATTCCTTTCCCAAGGCACTTTTAGTGGAACCAAATATAATATCATCTACATATATTTGGCATATCAGAATATCATTTTTAATGTTTTTATTGAAAAGAGTTGTATCCACTTTCCCTCTGATGAAATTATTTTCCAGAAGAAAATTACTTAGTCTTTCATACCAAGCTCTGGGAGCTTGTTTCAGACCTGTCGCTCCCGCCAAATGACACATGGCCAGAAAGGGTACAGACGCGAAAGGTCGACGAAAGGAGAGAACATGAAGATGAACTGAAAAGAGTCGCCATCTAGGCATTTTTATCCCAAAGGTATTAGAGAAACTGAGAAAGGGGGTTGGTTACAACCTTGGAAGGTATTAGCACCCAGATTGTCCGTCGTACTCGACGGGATCCACACTTGAAAGTTTGTGTTTAAAGGGGTAGTTTTAGTGCTATCTGTGTGCAAAAGCTGGAAAAGAATGTACATGTGTCAGTGCTGGAAAGTGAAGTGAATAAAAGGAGTGTCAGTGCAAGAAAAGAGTGCAGTGCTCAAGACAATGAGGCTTAAAAGAATAATGCTGGAAGAGGGGGAATATACATAGACTTTTGTTCGATAATAGTTAAGTTATGCCTATGTATCCTCTTGTGCAATGAGGAAGTCAGAACACTGTAGTTCGACTCAAAGAGACAGAAAGATAAATTTACTGATGAACTGCTTACTTGTCTATGCTCAAGTGTATGACCTGTCTGGCTCAGGTGCAAACTGTCTTGCATTAGACGGAAGGAGCAAGTTCTCGTTTATGAGTGAATGATGTGAGAAAAGAATCCCGGAGGAGACGATTATTGTTTGTTTTTGGTATTTTCAATATTTTATTTCTTTTTGGAGTTTGTCATAAGAAAATGAGCTTAAGCCTAGACCAAGGGTTAGTAAATCATCACATCTTCCCTCTGATTAGGGGTAATGAGAATACCTTAAGTATGAAGTAAGCACCTCACACTTAATCACCATGATGTAGGATTAAGATCATTAACCTACTTGCAATTATTTAGATGTTTTTTGGAGTTTTTTTGTTTAGTGTTAAGTAATGAGTTTAAGCCATAATCAAGGATTTAATGGACCCATTACACCATCCTAATAGAAGGATGATAGATGAGAACATTTAAACCGAGGAATGCTCCTCAACTTAATCCATGATTAGGGATTAACCTCATGACGAAACAAACCCTTATTAAAGTGGAGTTTAATTAATGGTAAGATTAAGAAGTGAATTTTATGGTTTGCAAGACAACTTGAGGGGGACTTGTCCATTAAAACTAGGGTTAGTCCTTCTTAACCAATTAAGGAAGAATTAGAACCCTAATGCAAGGCCCAAGTTACAAGTTTGATGTCTTAGTGATTATTAGGTGGATTGATTAAGAGATTTAAACACATTAAGGGTTTAACACTTAGGATTAAGGTTATACACTCCATCCTAAGAGAAGGATGCATGCATAATCTTAATCACAAAGCCTTAAAACCTTGAAGGTTTAGTCCCTGATTATGAGATGAGAAGTGAAGACACAAAAGATGACACAGAGGTAAAACTAATGGGGGGAATAATCAAACCCTAATTGTTATCATGCTTGTGTGTTCCTAGGGTTTATGAAGCTTGCAAGAGATCTTCAAGAAAAGCCACCAAGGAAGAAGCAAATGGAGGGAGGAGAAGCAGAAGAAGCAAGTCAACTTACTTCACTTGAGAAGCTAAGTTGCTTGAAGAAAGAGAGTGAAGAGGGAACATGAATGAGCAAGCTCACTCTAAGACAAATATAAAATGTAGCAAGGATGCATAAGAGAGATGAGAAGAGAATGTGAGAAGTGAAGGCAAATTCACTTCTCAAAGTTCTTACCATCTGAAAAGTTAGCAGAAGGAAATGAAATGAAATGAAAATGAAATGAATGCAAGGATGCAAACCAAAACCAGAAGCATGTTCATGATGCAAATGATGTTATGAGATGATGCAAAGGCATGTCAAGTGCAATGGATGATCATACAAGAGATGAGAATGCAAATGAAGCATGAAAGGAGCATGAAAGCATATGAATGCACATGAAATGAAATGCAAGCATAACATAGCAAATGGATGAGGAAATGATCAAGCATGAATCTAATGTGTCTTAAGATGTCTTATATGTCATGTGAATGCATAAAATTTCATGGCAAGTTCATGAATGCAAGCATTTGCAAGATGTATGCAAGAGAAGATGATAAATTAGGGTTTTCATGCAACATGAGATGCAAAACCCAAAAACAGAAGCAAATGACAAGATAAAAAATTGAAAATGCAATCAAAAGAACCCTAACCCTATATGATATCACACCCCAAAGGAGAAGACCTAACTCTTAACCTAATGAAAGTTATGATTTTTCTAAGTTTTCTAGGGTTTTAAGGTACTTAAAGGGGAAAAATGCCAATCAATCCAAATGTGCAGAAGAAAAATATGAAATAAAAATGAATTAAAATAAAAGTAAGCTGAATCAAGGGCTCATATTCACAGTTGAGAGATTTTGGTTGACTGGCGCGTGAATGGGTGGACAGGATTCATTCTGGGCTGATTTTCATTAACTAATTAATTAATCTTTAATTAAATAGAATTAGGGTTTAATGATGGCACATGGACCATTCAAACACGCGGGGAAGCTCAATCCTACGGCCAGAATTCAAATAAAACCCTAAACCTAATTAAAACACTAATGACCTTCAGGTGACCGGAACAGTGTTCCGGTCATCTTCTCCGACCATCCATTTTCCTATCTCACTCAAAACCTCACCCCAAACCCTCTAAATCTCCAGAATCACTCAACAAACATCAAGGAACAAGAATCCAAGCACGAAATTCATTTATTTTCAGAAACAAGCATGAATCGAATCAATCTCTTTTTAGGTCAAAAATTTCAGAGATTCAGTTCATGCTCATCTCTTCACCATTTTCAAAAATAACAAGTGCAGTAGAATCAGGGGATCATGGGGAATATTTCTATAACTTAAAAAGAGATTTCTGGAAAGAAATTTGAGATGGCTACCTGAGTTGAAGCTTTGAGATTCTGAGCTTTCAGGGCCTCTCCTTCGTGCAAGTCAGTTTCAATGAACCCCCTGAGGATGATGTGAAGCTTGAAAAGCTTTGAGAGTGACTGGTTTGTGTTGTGTGGTTCTGGTTTAGCAGAAATGGAGGTCTGTGTATGTAGTGATTCAGGCTATTTCAAGGGGTGGGTTTTGTTCTATGAATGAGGAGTGATTTGTTAGTGAAGGAATTTCTAGATTTTGTTAAGTTTTGAGGTTGTTTCAAAGAGAACAAGCTTTGTGCACAAATTTGTGAATCTGATGTTGTGTGTGTTTTTAGGCCACAATGCTTGCCCTTATCTCTCCTATATTTTTTGAATATAAAATGTGGTAGGTTCTGAATGGCTGCAAAACACTATTCCAAGAGTATGGGAGTTTTGGCCAAAAAGTCAAATATGTGTCCTTGAGAGTATGGGCCATGGCAGAGGAAATCTAAAGGGTGTATCTGCCTCAGCTGAGTTTGAGGATGACCCTTGGATGGTTTATGATGGACTGCAACACTTGGATTGCAAGATAGCATGTGTTTTGCAAATTTCCAACTTTGTGCATTTTGAGATTTTAGGTCATGGACATGTCTCATTCAATGCTGAATTTTGGTCATGAAGTGTTACATGATGTTGCTGTGATGTTTTGAGACCATTTAGAAGTCATACAAACCCTTAGGGATCATTCTTGCAAGAATCCCTCTTTTGAGAATTTTATGAGAAATGGCCTATGGAAACTTGTGATCCAAGGCATGAAACTTGTGAATTTTATGCAATTCTGATTTTGGCAAGTTTCAATATGTTGTAATGATGTTTAGAAGTCATTTAGAGGTCTTGAAAGTTCTTAGAACTTGAATTTGCAAAAATCCCTCTTTGGCATGAAACTTGAAATTATGTGATTTTTGCCAACTTTGACAAGCCATAACTTGAGTTCCAAAATGAATTAGATCTTGTTCTTGTACTTTTTGAAAAGGGAATGATCCAATATACAACATTCATGACCAACAATATTTCATTTGAAGCATTTTTGGTTGAGAAAGAGGAGGTTGAAAAACTTTCCCAAAATGGAAAGTTTACATTACAAGTCATTTCCATTTTTGGCAACTTTTGGTTTAGCTCAAATTTCTTCAAATTTGTGAACTTCCAAGCTCTTAAATGATCAAATAAAGACCATATAACTTCAATTTGATGAAAAATCCACTTTGGTTCCATGTTGGGGGGCCTCAGATTCCCTGATTTTGCCCTGACTTGCTCAAGAAGTTACCTAGTGATCAGATGACTTCCACAATGAATTTCTTCATCAAACTTGGTATGCATGACCCTTATAACATATTGAGAACAATAAAAACAAGAATGACCAAAAAATATTGGAGTTATGGCCTCTGAAACCAAAACCCTAATTTTAGGTCATCTGTGCAGTTAAATCCTTGCTCTGCTTCCATGCTTTGCAAGTTCTTGTGATTCTTTGACTTCCTTGATCTTTGGAGGATAAAATATGATGATTTAACATACATGTACCCTCTTGAGATGATTGAAGACCTTTATAGTGGCTCAGATGGATCTTGAATGGCTCAGATCACAAACCCTAGATGCAGATGAACTTGAACTAATGCAGTGCAACAAAAATGCAATATGATATGATATGATTAAACTAATGCAATGAGGGAAGATCACAAGCCATGGTGTGAACTTAGTGAGGGCAAATTTGGGGTGTTTACAAGACCATATAAGGATTTTTTAAGTTTAAAGACATGTTCTGGAAAATTTGTATTTTCAAAGCCAGGGGGTTGGTGCACATACACTTCTTCATCAATATAACCATTTAGAAATGCACTCTTGACATCCATTTGATATAGAATGATATTATGATTGACATCAAATTAAATTATAAGTCTAATAGATTCTAACTTGGCGACTGGTGCATAGGTTTTTGTATAGTCTATTCCTTCTTGTTAACTATAACCATGTGCAACCAGCCGTGCCATGTTTCTGACAACTTCTCCTTATTCATTAAGCTTGTTTCTGAATACCCACTTGGTGCCAATGATGTTGAATCCTCTAGGTCTAGGTACTAAGTCCCACACATCACTTTTGGTGAATTTATTGAGTTCATCTTGCATTGCAAGTATCCAATCATTTTCTGAGAGAGCTTCTTCTATAGAAGTTTGTTCAATCAGAGAGACAATTCCCATTAGAGATTCTTTAGAATTTCTGAATGATGACCTTGTTCTGATTGGATCATCCTTCTTTCCCAAGATTTTATCTTCTGGATGATTCAATGTGCTTCTGGATAGTTTCTTATGAGTCGGTTCTTCAGAACTTGTTGGAGTGATTGTCTTGTCTCTTTTTGTAGATGGTTGTTCTTCAGATGTTCTATTTGTAGTTATTTCAACTTCTATATCTGCAAGAAATTCATTCTACTTTGGTTTTTCAGGACCAAGCTTATCATCAAATCTGACATAGATAGATTCTATGACAATTCGTGTTTTTGTATTGTATACTCTGTATTCTTTAGAACATTCAGAGTATCCTAACATATAACACTTTTGTGCCTTAGAATCAAACTTATTCAGAGGATCATTAGTATTCAGAATAAAACAAGTACATCCAAAGGGATGAAAATATGAAATGTTGGGCTTTCTGTTCTTCCACAATTCATAAGGAGTCTTTTCCAGAATAGGTATTATAGATATCCTATTCTAAATATAACATGTTGTATTTACTGCTTCTCCCCAAAAGTGTTTAGCCATGTTAGTCTCATTGATCATGGTTCTGGCCATCTCTTGCAATGTTTTGTTCTTACGTTCTACAACTCCATTTTGTTGTGGGGTTCTAGGGCAAGAAAAATTGTGAGAGATGTCATTTTCATTAAAAAATGATTCTAATATTTTGTTTTCAAATTCTCCACCATGATCACTTCTTACTTTGAAAATTCTAAACTCTTTTTCATTTTGAACTTGTTTGCAGAAGTTTTGAAATACATCAATTGACTCATCCTTGTGTCTAAGAAACTTTACCCATGTCCATCTACTATAGTCATCTACGATCACTAATCCATACTTCTTGCCACTTATTGAAGCAGTTTTCACTGGTCCAAATAAGTCAATGTGCAGAAGTTCTAATGGTTTAGAGGAGGATACAAAATTTTTAGCTTTAAAAGCAGGTTTTGAAAATTTGCCTTTCTGACATGCTTCACACAGAGCTTCTGAGTTGAACTTCAAATCTGGAAGTCTTCTGACCAGATTGAGTTTGTTAATTTGAGATAATCTTCTCATATTAGCATGTTCCAATCTTCTGTGCCAGACCCATTGCTCAGTTTCCACAGACATTAGACATTTTACATTCTGACTTTTTAGTTCAGAAAGTTTTATTTTATATATGTTGTTCTTTCTCTTTCCACTAAAGAGGATTGTTCCATCTTTCTGACTAACAGCTTTACATAACTTTTGATTGAAGATTATGTCATTACCATTATCACTTAATTGACTTATGGATAATAGATTATGCATGAATCCTTCTACTAATAGAACATTTGAGATAGAGGGAAGAGTGCCATTACCAACAGTTCCAGAGCCAATAAGTTTTCCTTTTTGGTTGCCTCCAAAACCTACATAGCCTCCAGCTTTCAACTCAAGACTTTGGAACATATGCTTTCTTCCCGTCATGTATCGTGAGCATCCAGAGTCCATGTACCATGATTGGTGTTTCAGTTTGGCTGTTAAAGACATCTGCAACATACACAATTTTATATTTGGGTACCCATATCTTTCTGGGTCCTTGTTTGTTAGTTTTTACAAACTTTTGATTGATCTTACGTTTCATATCAGAACTTGTAGAACAAGATGACTCACTGGTGTATATGATCATGATTATGCCCATAGGTAAAGTGAGAACTTAAGGGAGTATTAACTTTTATGACTAAGTCATCAATCTTTTAAAACTTCAGAGTTTCCTCTCCTTTGGTTTTCACATACCCTATACCTCTTCTACCATTTCTGCTAACTCCATAGATCATAGAGGCAATTTTGCTTCTGTCTATGTTTTTAGCTAGAAATTTTTGAAAACTATAATCATATTGCTTTATGATATTATCAGAATTAAGCAGAACTTCTGATTTAGATTCCTTCTGAGCTTTAAGTTTTTTAAAAGAATTTTTACATTCAAAAATATTTTCCTTCAGCTCAGAGTTTTCTGATTTAAGTTTTCTAACTTCTTCTAATTCAGATACTAGACTTTGTTTCATGTCTTTGTATTTGAATTGAAGCTTCTGATATTTTTCAAGAATTTCTGAGAGGCTATCTTCTAATTAAGATCTAGAAAATTTAGAGAATACCTCTTCTGTGTTAGAGTCTGACTCTGATTCTGATACTTGAACATCTTCTAATATTTTTTCCATTAGTTCAATGTTTGCATGTTCATCTTCTAAGTCTGAATCAGCTTCAGATGATTCTGAGTCATCTCATGTTGCCATGAGACTCTATTTCTTTTCTCTGTTGAATTTCTTTCTAGGTTTCTCTTTCTGGAGTTTTGGACATTCACTTTTATAGTGTCCAGGTTCTTTGCATTCGTAGCATAGTACTTCTTTGCTTCTGGGTTTTCTGTGACCAGAGGATGCTTCAGAATGGTTACTAGATCTTCTGATATTTCTGAACATCTTCTGACAATGCTTCCAGAGTTGTTGAAATCTTTTGGATAGAAGAGACAATTCATCTTCTTCTGATGAGCCTCCAGAGCTTTCTTCTTATTCTTCCTGCAACGCTTTAGAATCAGATTTGTTAGATTTAAGAGCAATAGTCTTACCTTTCTTCTGGGTTCATCTTCTTTTAGTTCTATCTCATGACTTCTCAAGGAGCTGATCAGTTCTTCTAAAGATATCTTATTCAGATTTTTTGATAGCTTTAAGGCAGTGAACATGGGTCTCCATGCCTTTGGAAAGCTTCTGATAATCTTCTTCACATGATCTTCTGTTGAGTAGCCTTTGTTCAGAACTTTCAGTCCAGCAACCAGAATTTGAAACCTTGAGAACATCTTCTCAATTGTTTCATCTTCTTCCATCTTTAATGCTTCATACTTTTGGATAAGAGCTAGAGCTTTTGTCTCCTTGACTTGAGTGTTTCCTTCATGTGTCATCCTCAGGGAGTCAAACATGTGTATGGCTGAATCTCTGTTAGTGATCTTCTCATATTTTGTATATGAGATAGCACTCAGAAGTACGGTTCTAGCTTTGTGATGATTTATGAATTCCTTCTTCTGTTGAGTTGTCATGTTCTTTCTTTCAATCTTCTGACCATCTCCTCCAACAGGATGAATGTATCCATCTGTCACCATATCCCAAAGATCTCCATCTAGAGCCAGAAATAAATTCTCTAGAACATCCTTCCAGTAATCAAAGTTGTCACCATTGAACACTAGAGGTTTTGAATTGATCTTGTCATTTTGGTAGTCATTGTTGTTGTTGCCAGCGTCTGCCATGTGTTTTAACTTCTGGATCTTTTACTGACACGGTTAAGTGTATATCTCAGAACCTAGTGCTCTGATGCTAATTGAAGGGACATAAAACAAAAGGAAGAGGGGTTGGAATTGGGTTTTCAATAACTAATAAAATATGACTTAAAATACTCTTTAATTTATCCTGGTTCGTTTGAACTCAAACTACATCCAGTCCACCCGCCAAGGTGATTTTGCCTCTATCAATGAGGTTTTAATCCATTATTCAATATTTGAATACACGCAATGACCTACAATCAATGTCCTCTTGAGTCTTCTGACTTAAACTAGTCACTCAAGGAAAGATTCTTATCTTTTACAATGATAATAAAAAGTAACTAACTTTCTTCTAATAAATCTATAATCACTAGGTGATTTGTTACAAGAAATGAATGGCGCAATATGTAAGTCGTAGGAGCCAAAGCTTTTACTCTTCAAAATGATTCCTTTATATAATGCTTGATTTGATAAGACCGTTGGAGACATCTTGATCCAATTATGGATATTAGTTAATACCATAAAAACCTTCCATAATCAAAGATATTTATTCCCAGCATTAATTTAGATATTCTTTAATTAAGGCTTTAATGAAAGAATCACCATCTTCTAGACAACAATCAGAGTGAATTAATTCTTTTTACGCAGCTTTTAATATTGTCGTTAATGAAGGATTCTCTTTAACTTATATAGCTTCTATTTGATAGCGCAAGTCTTCTTCTATTGAAGCAAGCCTTCTTTTCAATAACTTCCTTTTTAAGAACTTCTACAATACATAAATAAGTAAGTTATTCTCAGCATAAGTTAGAACTTCTATTCTTGCATAATAATAATTGTTATCATCAAAACACTTAGAGGATTAGAATCAAAATTTTTCTAACATAAACTAGACTCAATCCTAAGTTTAAAGGACCTAAAAAATAATGCAAAGCAAAATTCAGCAACGTATTACAGCTCCTAAATGCACAAACAACAATGAAATGCAATGCATAATGCACACAACTTTTTACAGCTCATAATCAGCATTCAAAACAGGTGTAAAAGGTGAGAGATGCAACAATCATCATACATTTTACAGCTACTATATCAAAAAACAACTATGAAATGCAAAGGCAGATCTGCTTATTTTCATTTTTTAATACACAAAAACAATGGCAAATGCACAATTAACATGCAACGTGATTAAATGGAATCAATATACATGACTAAATGAACATGATTATTTTTAATTAGTGGTTAAGCAAGAAGGTACCAAATGACAAATATGCAACAAGTATGCATTCAAGTATGGCACATAAACAGGACTATGAATTATGAACACGCCTCAACATAGATCAACAAAGATGACATATAACTTGATGCAAAAATCAGGATTGGATTGATATGCAAGTGTGATCCAATATGCAAGCAAAAATGCAAGAACATGCTTATATGAAGTGTTTTCAAGAATGCCACACAAATGCAATTATGCGTATAAGCTACCGAAACATGTATGGATCATGCAAGGGATGCAAAAACAGAGTGAAGCATTCATATACATGTTAAATGATGCATTGAACATGGAAACAACTATTCACAAGTCAATTTAACAAGTAAATGCAAAATATGCAAAAGGTAACCGAAACATGTCGAAACGATGGAATGTGGCACCAAAAATAGTCTTGAAAATTCCTTAAATTCATGCTCTATCACTACATGGAGTTTAAGACACAATGCAATGCAAACATGCAATGAACAAAAGCATTTTTCAAATTCTGAACATCGTTAAACGGTTAACACTCTAAAATTTTCAAATCAGAGGCGTTTTTCAACGTGTTAACCGGTTAACCAAATGCGTTAACCGGTTAACACTGAACAAAATGGTGAAAAAAAGTGAGGAAATAAGCACTTATGGTAATGAACCTACTTCTAAGAACCCCTAACACATACATGAACATGTTAACTCGAATTTTCCACTTAAAGAAGGTTTTCTAACACCTATTAGGACCTAGATTAAGATACAAATATAGCTTCTAACAACCAAAATACGCAAATTGCGATCAAAACGTAATTGAACGGTTAAACACAAACACAATCAATGAACATGGAGAGAATGCCGATACAGTGAGATGAAGAGAATAAGTTAAAGCGAAAAGCGGTTTTAGATCACCAACCTACGAAGCGGAGGATTGCTTCGATGAGTGTTGCAGTGTGAATCAGAATGCAAATGAAGAATAAAATCGAAGATCTGAGAACGCGCAAAATAAATGCGATTCGATCTTGATGAACACTTGCGCAACCACTTCCAATAAGCTCAAAACTAATCCAAAAACATAATTTCTTCTTCAAATAAGCTCCACAATTGATGATTGATGAAATTTTAGCTTCAAGTTCTTCAAATTCCAATGAAGAATTTGAAGAACTTCTATGAAGAAGCTTATGGTGAAAGGTGAAAAAAATGGGGGAATTGAGAGAGAAATGAGAGATTGAGATTGAAAATGATGAGAATGAAGTTTTTTTTGGGGGACCTTTTGCTTTAGAGTGAATTGAGATTATATAGTGCGTAGGCATGGAGCTAGGCTAGGTTGGGAGCTTGCTTGGGCATTAGGTTAGGTTTGGAGTTAGGTTAGAAGGTAGTTGGAGTTAGTTGGAGTTCTAGAATATTCCTTGGAATATTCCCTAGAATATGCTAGAAGAGCCTGGTAGATGGTAGAAAACTCCAATGTGAAGTGGAGTGTAGTGAAGTGTGAAAACAAAGTGAAAAATGTGAAGGAAAAGGAAATGGAGGGAAATGGAAGAAACTGATTTTTGAAGCATTTTCCCAAAATTCGCGCCCGTTAACCGGTTAACCAAATGCGTTAACCGGTTAATGAAAGTAAAAATTAGTTTTCTTCCTTTCTTTGGTGGGTTAATATGCAATGCCTTGGGTTATTTTTGTGCATCATTTTTCTTCTCTTGAGCCCCAGTGCTTGACAAGCCTTGCCCAATCACATGCCTTATGCACATGCAAATGATCATGATTTAATTATTTATTTATTATTTTTTGAATGCAATGCGATGTTTGGACGATCATGCAAAATGACGAAGCATAAACCACTTGAGGTTGTCAATAAATTAAGAGGGTAAATTTTAGGGATTACAGAGACTATGATCTTTTTTGTAGGGTCATTGAGGGACTAGATCACTTATTCGTAGGAGACTTGAAGGTTCATCGAGGGACTGTGATCTTTTATTCGAAAGGTAACTGTGATGATTTATTTCTTTAGGCAACAAGTTAAGGTATCCCTATGTTCGAGGGACTTGACCATTTATCGTAAGGCAACAAAGAGAGGTTACCCTAAAGGTGTAGGTGTGCAATGTGTGTTATTTTCAGTTATTTTATCTTTTATTAAGGTTTTCCTAATTTGTTTTTAATTTTACCATACAATCCTATTAGCATACATCTAAACAGTTTATATAGGTACAGAAAGTAAGTGCGAAATATAAAATCCTAAAGTATTACAAGGCTTTGGGGGATTTACATAATTGAGGGGTATGCAAAATGTAAAGTTCTAATTAACTATTACAACCCAAAAGCAGATACATAATTGAAAAAATGCGAGAAAATAAATTACATGGATTTGAATCCTATATACATTTTTCTATGAATTTAAATGACGGAAAAATAAAATCGCGAGAAAAAATGAGATTTTTGGAAAAAGGGAAGATATTTTTGGATTGTGCAAATATTTGGATTTATGAGAATGTCTAATTAAAAAACTATATCTAAATTAATTTTAATTAACAAAAAATCAAAGTCTAAATTATTAAGTTAATCTTGATTAATAATTAAGTGCTAATTCTATAAAAAAACATTCAACTAATTATCTTTTTTGTAAAAAAAATTTAATTAGTCTTTCTGATTTTTTTCGTTGGTTAATAAATTATTAAAGTTATTATTAAAAATGTTTTAAAATATTAAAAAAGAAAATAACTAAGAAGAAAAACATGAAAAAGAAATGAGGGGAATTTAGAAATAAAGAATGTGAATGAAAGGGGTCACCAATGAATAAAATCAGCATGATGTCTAGATGGTGAATCTTTCTCGAGTTGTACCTCACAAAATAAGGTAAAGCGATTAGCACAACGTGATATGAAATCATGAGTTGTGTAATGTGAAATTTAAGCATGTATATCAAGTGTAAAAATAAGTAAATATTTAATCAATAATTGATACAATAAATCAATAAAACTTAGTAAATGGATAATAACATGTGAGTGATTAAACTTTAATAAGTAAAATGAAATTGAATTTTCAATACCAAAAGGAAATAATTTAATAAAAATGAAGATACTATTATTTTTATATTTTCTAAAAAAAGGATTAAATTAAAATATTTTTTCTTAATTTAAAAATGTTTATTTTGTTTTTGTTTTTACGAAGAAAAAAAAGGATAGTAAAGTCAATAAAAAAAATAAAAGAGGTGTCCTAATAAAATTGACAGAGAAAGAAAAAAATAAAGTGGTTATATACAAAAAAAATAGATTGTATAAGAACATTAACAAATAATAGAGTAGATTCGATTTATAAGAAGAACCATCAGAGATTTGTCATCATCTGGTTGAAGAAACGAACAAACTAATCTTAAAAAGGGGGCCTCATATTGAAATCATCGGCCAAAATTAGCTTTGTAAAAATGTGTGAAAAAGGTTTGAAAATCGCTGATAGTAAAAATGTGTTTGTGAAAGAGTGGAATACTGAAATTGTTGTTGATAACTGTGGTGTGAGAGAGGAGACTCTTATGTGTAAAATAACATGTATTTATAGATTTAAAAAATTAGGTTAAAAAGCTTAAAAGGAAAAAAATCAGTCTTAATCCCTATTGATCAAAAAATATTTGAAAAATCAAATAATATCTGATTCTTACTTGGTCACCAAGTAGACCAGTTAGAAACTAAGTATGACACAAAAATGACATAAACTGACCAATAGAAAACGAGTATACGAGAAAAGAAATGTTTTTGGTATCTATTATGATTTTTTTTTGAGAATATTTTCATAAAATAATGATTTTAATGAAATAATCATATTTTTAAAAATACATTAAATGCAAAAATTTAAAATTAAATAATAAAAAACTGCTATTTTGTGATTTTTTATATAAAAAAATAGAAAAAGTTATTAGTAAAGGAAAAATAAAATAAAAATTAAAAAGAACGGAAGGTGAGATTTGAACTTACAACCTCTCACATTTATATCCCGTATACCAATCTTTCTACCAATTTTGCTATTTTATTTATTCAAAATAAAAAGGCACCAGAAAGCATATGAAGTGGGTCAAAGTTTGGGGTACGACAAGTGTGAGGAGACCTTTTGAATCAATTTGTCTCAAATATGTGAGGGAAATTTTTGTGGTACAACAGTTGCCCCTGTTCAATCTTCTTAGACCTGAGGAATTAAATTGGTATGCGTGCCAATCGCGATCTAAAGGTGGAAGAGGATTGAACATATAAGTGCCCATAAATTTGCACTCACGAGTGCACAGAGTGAACCGTTGGTTTACTACATTGCTTGAATGGTCTTAAAGATATCATTCGGAGTAATTGGAGATGGGCTTATAGATGCCATCCAAAGTGTCTGTTGATATGAGTATCAAAATGTGTCTATGTTTGACTATATCTAAATATTGTTCTGGAATGAGTATAGAACTAAATATTTGTCTTGATCGTCTCTGAACAGTCTCTGGAAAATATCCTGAACTAAGTATCAGAACTAGATCTTTATCTTAATCGTCTCTGAACTGTGTCTGGAAAATACCCTGAACTAAGTATCAGAACTAGATCTTTGTCTTGATCGTCTCTAAACTGTCTCTGAAAAATACCCTGAACTAAGTACCAAAACTAGATCTTTGTCTTGATCGTCTCTGAACTGTCTCTAGAAAATACCCTAAACTAAGTATCACAACTAGATCATTGTCTTGATCGTCTCTGAACTGTCTTTGGAAAATACCCTGAACTTAGTATCAAAACTAGATCTTTGTCTTGATCGTCTCTAAACTGTCTCTGGAAAATACCCTTAACTAAGTATCAGAACTAGATCTTTGTCTTGATCATCTCTGAACTGTCTCTAGAAAATATCTTGAACTAAGTATCTGAACTAGATCTTTGTCTTGATCGTTTTTGAACTATCTCTGGAAAATATCCTGAACTAAGTATCAGAACTAGATCTTTGTCTTGATCATTTCTGAATTGTCTACGGAAAATATCCTGAACTAAGTATCAGGACTAGATCTTTGTCTTGATTGAGTGTCAGAATTAAATCATTGTCTCGATTATCTCTGCATCATATCTAGGAGACAATAATGTTTATCTGATTGCGAACTATCCTGAAGAGGAAAAGTTAGTTTTATGCAAGGTCATTGATGTATGTAATGCATTGCATGACGTTCTTAATGCAAATGAGAATGTTATATTTTTTTGTATTTGTATACTGTGATATGCAATAAATGATGTATGAATGAATTATATAGTAGGAGCATATTAGTAGTTTCATGTAATAACTGCTAGCTGGGGAAAATAGATCCCTGTTCATTGTTGGGGATGATGAAGACATTACTTCAAATCTTAGTCGAGGAGAGTCGATCATTCGTCATGCTTTTTATCAAAGGATTAATTTCCTAAATACCCTGACTGAGGATAAAAGAGATGGACATTCCTATGATATACTATCTAACCAGATGTCAACCCTTCTGGGGATAGCATGCTTAATTGAATATGTTGGAGATGAGAATCTTGTCGGGGCTTTATAGTGTTGGAAATACAATCTCTGTTGGGGAAGAGACTGCTTGAAATGATATGCTGGAACAACTCTGTAGAGATTACTCTGTGGGGATGAGCCTGTGGAGATCTGTTGGACATTAGCTCTGCTGGGGATTCCAACCCCCAAAAGTCCTTAGTAAATACTATTATTGTAATTTTATGCATTTTGGTAAACATCAATCATATTCTAAAGCATATATTCATTCAAAGTAATCAATGGATTCAGAACTTTTGATATTCTCGACTTCCCCGAGTAATTTTCTAGGAATTATCATGACAGAATCCGAAGACATGATACTGACACCATCTGATACTATTGGCACAGGAAATTAATTTCCCCAATGGATTTTTGTTGAAACCCGGTATCAAGGCAATGTAATAAGAGGAATGTGCTTTCAGACTGTGGTGGATCGTGTATGCCCCGGGTAATGGTTAAGGAGCTCGCAACTGAATTTGATATGATTAGATTTAAAATGAGAGCGATGCTCCTAGATGAGGATGATTTGTACCAGAATGGAAGTAATTTGAAGGAGTTTCCTCAAGAGAAATAAATGAGATGCCCCATAATAACATGCCCCTGGCATCGTGAACTCGGTAATGTTATCTTTGGAAATTCAGATGAGGAGACATGCCACTGGCTATTAAGCATTGTTGAATTTTGACCTGGCTGCTTGGATGAATTGGACAATAACATGGCATTCCCTTTGATTGGAAGATAATGACCATGCCCCTTGTATACATTGGATTTGATCCAACTGAGTCAGGCAAAAAAATCAACTTTGTCTGTCGGGAGGACTTTGGTTCATTGAATGTTCATCATTTAAGTCTCTTATATTTGTCTTGATTTTTAGAAAATGAATTATTTTAGCAAAACAATGTTTGTAAAAACGGTGATATTAACTCAAGATTTATATTAATCCATAAAGGAGTCAGGATACCTTTTTGTAGCAGTACACTTTCGAACTAACCATGCTTCAGTTAGGATTTCTAATGGCTTGTAACGTGGCCTGGTTCACAGTTTAAGAAACAAAGGATAAAGGCTCAATTTATTTGTACCCAACCCATCCTTCGTGATGTTCTTCAGTCCTATGTTCAGTTAACTTATGCATTGAGGCTCCAAATGAGTTTTGGAATTGTAACATTGACATTTGTGATGGTTTAGAAATCAGGAGTTTATTTGAAAAGTCAGTCATCTTTTTTTGTTGTTGAGGATTTGTAGTGACCTCTTTTTATTTTGACTTTGTTATCCCTTCCTTTTGCATGAACTGTTTGTTTCAAAATTACAATCATCGGGATGTCTCAATTTTTACTAAGTCTCCTTCATAGGTTTTGACTTAGTGAGCTTTTCTTTTGCTAGATATTGACTGTCGGACTTAACGATTACAGGGAACCTTCATTAGTTGTGTACAAAAAGGACAACTGACATAATTGAGTTAACTGAGGAACTACCCTGCCCCAGGTTATGATTAAGGGTTTTAATTTTCATAAGAATGAAAACTCCTACTTCATAGGCTCAAAAGGGTTGACTAGGGATTAACTTCCTTATATCTCCACTGTTTAGGAATCGAAACAATGCCTGCACATCGTCAGCATAGTTTGTTCAAAAGCATACTATATGAAATTATGGCAGCGTCTTTGTCATCTTCCCTCTAAAGGATTACAAATTTAACAAGAGTTAAATATCCCAAAAGAGAAGTAAGAATCATAATTTAAATATAGTGAAATGTATGGATTAATTCAAAACAAACATATGCAATGCATTAACGTGAAAACAAAAGTTTGACATAATAGTAAGTGTTTAAGCCAACAAAAGAAATTACAAATGAAAATTCAAAAGTTCTCAAAGCCTCCTCTAAACTTGTCACTTCGGATGTTTGGCAGCTTCGATGTTTGATGGACGATAGGGGAATTCAATCTAGTCTTCCGGCGTAACCTCGAGGACTCCTTTGTCAATCATGTATTGAATCTTATTCTTTAATGCCCAACATTTATCAGTGTCATGTCTAGGATAGTTGAAGTGATATGCACACCTTGCATTGGGATTATAATGAGGAGAGGAAGTATTGGAATTCTGAGAAGGGTATTTCAAGGTAATCAACTCCCCTTTCAACATGTGTTGCAGTGCCTGAGCCAACGACATATTGATCTTTGTAAATTGTCTCCTAGGAGAGTTCGGCTTACACTGATTATTCCGTTGTTGATTTTGTGGCACAGGTGCAGGATTAGAGATCAGAACCGCGCCCATGGATTTGTTACGGTTGTTCGTATTATGACCCTATTGGCCATACACAACATTGGATTCTGTTTTCTCATTAGATGGCTTCTTGGTGGTACTTGAAGAGGTAGCCACTTGTATTTTACCACTTCGTATTCCACTTTCAACACATTCTCCAGTAATTATCAACTCAGTGAAACCAGATGATAAGCTTCCAATTAGATGACTATAGAAAGGACCAGTCAGCGTACTCATGAACATGTCAACTAAATCTCTGTCAGTTAAAGGAGGTTGAACCCTGCTTGCAAGATCTCTCCATTTCTGAGCGTACTCTTTGAAACTTTCATTAGAGCCCATGGACATGCTTTGGAGTTGCATACAAGTTGGCGCTAAATCAAAGTTATATTGATATTGTTTGTAGAAGGCTTCGATAAGATCATTCCAGGTACGAATATTGGTACTCTCAAGTTGGTCGTACCATTCTAGTCGAGCTCCAAATAAACTTTCTTAGAAGAAATGAATCCACAATTTTTTATCTGCAATATATGACTGGATCCTTCGGACATAAGACCTCAAATGTAACTTCGGACACGAAACACCATCATATACCACAAAAGTAGGAACTTTGAATCCAAGAGGAATGACAACTCCATAAATCAGACTCAAATCTTCGAAATCTAGACTAGAGGTTTTCTGCTACTCCATGGCATTCACACGGTCTTCCAGTAACTTGTATTTCTCATCACCGATCGAATCATAGTAATAATTCTCCTCTTGATCAGAATTCCCAATAGTACCATGTTGACTACCTTCTTCTTTCACAGAATCTTCGTCTCCAGGATTTTCAACCTCATCGTCTGTCTTTATTTGACCTCTGAATCTCTGACCCATGTTGATGAAGCCAACTGGTTTTCTTGTTTTCTTCTTCTTCTTGGTCAGGAATGCTTTGATTTCTTCTTGTCCCTTGGACAAGTTCATGATTATCTCTTGGAATTGGGCGTTCGGGGTTTAAAGATTTTTGACAGTCTATTCGAGATCCATCTCAACTGAAATAAACAACGAGAAGATAAGAAACTTGTCATGGAAACCTGTTATCCAATGGTATGGCATGTAAATGCATATGCAATGTTTTCAAGGACCTCGTAGGATTTGAATTTGTTAAAGAAAAACATAAACAAAACTTTTATTAGTAAGTTCAAAATATAACTGCCCCTTGGGCTTATAATGAAGGAACAACTAGAAAATGTTACAAGGAAAATAAAAACATTTGGGACTAATTCCTTCAACTTGCAAAGTATGCTTGCAAAGTTGATTCAGATAGTGCTTCTAAGAGTGGCACCCATGACCTACAGTAAATAAAAAAGATAAATCCCTTGGTCCTTGAAATGGTTAGTGAAAATGATATGTTATGATGTCATGATGTTATGATGTTATGTTCATGTTTAAAGAAAGCAAATGGAAAACACAAAAAAGTCACACAAGATCCTTATGTTTAAGAGCTTACATGAAGTCCATAGGTAAGTACCCTCCCCACTGAAGTCTAGTTGGTTCAACCTGTCCTAGCAATAGTAACTGGGTTCTAAGGAATCTCAATACCACTGACTCTTCTCAAAGGTTTTGTTTCAGTATGGCAACTGTCTCGCCAACCAAAAAATTTCAAGATTAGAATCTCAATGAGTGTAGCATCGAGTATCAACAAACTTTAGACTGCACAAAAGCCAACTATCTCACTACTTTTTACTGGCCAAGATGATTCAATTAAGGTTCTAAAGGGAAATTAGTGAATGACACCATATGGAAGCCTGATATTATCCTCAACTGACTCGAAGAACATCAGTACTAACCAAAGTGTCACACTAACTTTAGCTACCATATCAACCATAATGGTATTCGTCGTACAGTTTCCTTGGTCTATTGCCATTTACCTAGGGTATCACTAGATCCGGGTTAAGATCTTTCTCACAATATCCCCAAGAAAAAACCCTTAAAAATAAAGCATACAAGTCAAACAAATCATAAAGTGAACTAATACTCTAAGGTGAACCACTTTTTAAATAGAACTCCTCAGCAGAGTCGCCAGTTCTATAACAGGGTGAGAGAAGTGACTTTTAGTTTTTTGTCGCAAAATATGTTGCAGTAAGTAAGAGTCGCCACCGAATTTTATTTTATCCAACTTAGGAAAGGCATAAAAGAATAGGAAAGACTTTTAAAAGATTTTGAGTTTGGGGGTAAGTTATACAAAGGGAAGGTGTTAACGCCCTTTGTATCCATGGTTATCCATGGGATCTTAATTACTTAACTCACTTTTACTTGCTTTGTTTGAAAAGTATAATGTGTGATTAAAATATTTTCATAAAGATTTAAATTTGTAATGATTCTCGTATGAATATATACAAAGTGTTCACTAGTTTAAAAGTATTTTTAAAAAGAGGGTGGGGTGTAAAAAGTATTTGTTTTGAAAGTTTTGAGCAAGTATTGAGAGTTACTTCCCCTAAGTTGTAAGGTCTTTCTTGTTATTTCATTTCCTTAGGGATAGAACTGTCCTTACTATTAGTTAGTAAGTAGTCTTATCCTTGGGTTTGGAAGGGACAAGCGTAGGGTCATCGTTATGGTCATAGAAGGAAACATATAGGGATACCTTAACAATTCAAAGGGACTATCATCATTTTCATAGGGACAAAATCATTTATTCGAAGGTAACTCGAAGTGTCATTGAGGGACTATGATCTTTTTTGTAGGGTTATCGAGGGACTATATCACTTATTCATAGGCGACTTGAAGGGTCATCGAGAGACTGTGATCTTTTATTCGAAAGGTAACTGTGATGATTTATTTCTTTGGGAAACAAGTTAAGGTATCCCTACATTCGAGGGACTTGACCATTTTTCATAAGGCAACAAAGAGAGGTTACCTTAAAGGTGTAGGTGTGCAAGGTCTGTTATTTTCAGTTATTTTATCTTTTATTAAGGTTTTTCTAATTTGTTTTTAATCTTGCCATGCAATCCTATTAGCATACATCTTAACAGTTTATATAGGTGCAGAAACTAAGTGCAAAATATAAAATCCTAAACTATTACAAGGCTTTGGAGGAATTACATAATTGAGGGGTATGCAAAAAGTAAAGTCCTAATTAAATATTACAACCCATAATAAGATACATAATTGAAAAAATGCGAGAAAATAAATTACATGGCTTTTGAATCCTATATACATTTTTCTATGAATTTAAATGACGGAAAAATAAAACCGGGAGAAAAAAAATGAGATTTTTGGTAAAATGGAAGATATTTTTGGTTTGTGGGAATATTTGGATTTATGAGAATGTCTAATTAAAAAAACTATATCTAAATTAATTTTAATTAAGAAAAAATCAAAGTCTAAATTATTAAGTTAATCTGGATTAATAATTAAATCTTAATACTAAAAAAAATATTCAACTAATTATCTTTTTTGTAAAAAAAAATTAATTAGTCTTTATGATTTTTTTCATTGATTAATAAATTATTAAAAGTTATTATTAAAAATGTTTTAAAAAATTAAAAAGAAAAATTAAAAAGAAAAAAAAAACTAAGAAGAAGAACATGAAAAAGAAATGGGGGGATTTAGAAATAAAGAATGTGCATGAAAGGGGCCACCAATGAATAAAATCAGCGTGATGTCTAGATGGTGAATCCTTCTCGAGTTGTACCTTGCAAAATAAGGTAAAGTGATTAGCACAACATGATATGAAATCATGAGATGTGTAATCTGAAATTTAAGCATGTATATCAAGTATAAAAATAAGTAAATATTTAATCAATAATTGATACAATAAATCAATAAAACTTAATAAATGGATCTTACCTAATCAGAAGGGCCTTCTAGTTATTGGGTTGCGAATGTGACGGTTGAGGGAGAAGATGGAGGGGTGTACCTGCAAGGTACTCAAATGCTTAAGTGAGCAAAGGTACAAAGAAATAGTAATGAGTGATAAGTTCAGAAAACCTGACCCTTTAGTGAAAAAGTGTATTTATATGTGCCCCCAGTGTTGGGCCTAGGTTCTTCTTTGGGCTGGATTAGTTAGGCCCAAGGAAGAACTCCCAAGGTACACGTAGGAACGTGTAAGACCTAGCACGTGGTCTTTTCTTTGGTCCAATTGTCCTTATATTTGGGGAGAGAAGGGTGGACAGTTGGGTGACTTGGCACACGTTAGGGAGACACAATCTCCCTAGCATGGGTTAGGTGGGCCGTATCCATTGTCTGACGGTCTAAATTTTTTCCCGCGGTGCAGGGTCTCTGCTCGAATAATAGATCATCTGCCCTACTGATTGGGCCTCTGCTCGACAGGTTTAGGCTTATGCCCAACATTGTCTTAGCGGCCCAGTCCAGAACAGGAGCCCCCCCAAGTCAAAACTCCGGGTCGGAGTGAAGAGTTAAGAAGAACGTTGTCAGGCATGATTAATATGTTGGGTATTCGTGAACGACGAGGAGTAAGTCATCAAAGAATGAATGCATGTCTAGTTGGAGGAGACGAAGATTCGCCCCGCAAAATTAAGGACTCAGTTCGAGGAACATAGCCGGCGAGGTCGGGGTGCATGCCAGATAGCGTTGGAAATCAAGCGAGCACTGATTTGTGTCGGGGAGAGTCAACGTAAACCTCATAGATTCGAACGTCGAGGAAGATCACACGTGTCCGACGTCGTTTAAAGTTCCCCAGAGTGACGTGTTAAGGAACTTAATGTGTGACGCTTAGTTTCTTGCATCACGACACATTAATTATGGTCGGCCTAGGGAATCTAGGTAATGATTTCCTAGGCGCGGTTCACCCCGGTTATATAAAAAGGGTGAGGGACCTCCTCATTTCCCTTTCTCGCTCTCCTCTCACGATTACCCGTACTTGCAACTTCTCTCCCACAGACACAACCGCCGCTGTTTCCGTCGTATACCGCCGTCACCTCCTCGCCAACACTATGAAAGGTAACTCCTTTAATACCTCTTTTCTGGTAATTTTTAAGCTTAGTAGTTAGTTGTATTGGCTATTTTCTCACTAAAGTAGGTAAAATGTATATCTTTAGGCAATTTTTAGGGTTTTTATGCATGAATGCCCCATGCATCTAATGGGTATGCCGAGAAATTAGATCAAAGTTAGATGAATATTCCGGGAAGTGTGTGAACACGCCGGGAAAAATTTAGGTTATTCTTTTAAACATCGCGAGCATCCTGTGAATGCCCTGAGCGAAATCTTCATGATTTCCTTGAATATCTTGGGCATTCTATGAATGTCGCGGGCAATGTTAGCATGATTAGGTCGGGCTTTTTCCTCTTCACTCTTTCACTTAGACTACGGTGGAAGGGTGAATTTGATGCAACGTCAAATTCACTTGTTCCTTCTGCTTTTAGGGTAACCCGGACCAAAGACGTCTCGTGGAAGGGAGTAGGACCTCCTCGTCGAGTAACGACGATATCTCGTGGGTGGCCGAAGAGTCGATAGAGATGGAGTTTCTTTTGTCGAGGAACACTATTCCGCCCACATTATAGTCGAGGATGTGGAGGGCAACGAGTTTGTTAATTGGCAGTGCTACGCTCCCTGAGCCGAAGAAAGGATATGCTCGCGTTTTATTGGGAAACGATTCGCCATGTAGGAATTCGCCTTCCGAGAGGCAGGATTACGGCTCCCCTTCAACGACTTTCAACTAGGGGTTTTCAGATGGCTTAGGTTGGCGTCTTCGCAGCTTCACCCCAATGCCATATCATTCATTTGGGCATTTGAATTGGTGTATCGATATCTCGGGGTAGGGTGCACCCTTGGATGTGGTTTAGCGTGTGAATGTGTGGCTCAGATTGCTTCATTAAAATTTAAATCTGATTAATTAGATTAATTAGGATTAATTAATTAAATCAGCACAGATTAGATCCTGGCCCTTTATAAACGCGCGCAATCAACCCTCACCCTCTGAATTTGAATCTTAGCCCTTGGATGCGCATACTGGTCATTTTAATTCATTTTCTTTTTATTTCTTTTGCATAATTAATTTAAAATAGAAAAAAGCATCACAAAAAGATTTCCTTTTGCATTCTGACTTTAAATATTTTTCTCATTCCAAAAATGATTATTATTTTATTTTTTGCATTTAAAAAGCATTTTTAAAATATTTAAATGTTATTTTTAATTAATTAAAAGTACATTTAGGTTTCTAAAAATCATCAAAAAAATCATGAATCATTCCAATGTATTTAGAAACATTTTCAGACTCTTCACACAAATTTCTTTTTAGGTTTGATCATCGTTTGCCAATTTTCTTTGAATTAAGGGTCATAAAATTCACATTTTTAAACCCTAAACTTTGAAAAATCATTTCTGCCTAACAAAGAAGAGTTTGAAGTTGATTCTCTTTGCATTGTGTTATATATTGCATGTAGTTTATAAGTCATTTTCCTCATGAATTTATCTTGCATTTTCAATTTGATTTTCATTTTTCCCTTTGAACCACCCAAAAACCCTAAAAAACTTAGGAAAATCATAACTTTTGATTGGTAAGGCTTCTGACTTTCTCCTTTGGGGTGTGACCTAGTATGGGATTAGGGTTTGTTTGAGCTTAATTTCAAATTTTTATCATGTCATATGCTTCTGTTTTATCCATTTGCATCTCATATGTCCATGTAACCCTAATTTCTCATGTTCTTTTGCATTCTCCTTGCATATGCATCAATACATGAACTTGTCATGACATTTCATGCATTTATATGTCATCTTATACATTTTAGGACATGTTAGAACTTTGCTTGATCATTTCTTCATCAATTTAACATGTTTAGCATTCACTTCATTTCATAAACTTTCATGTGTTTTCAAACTTCAAAGCATGCTTCCATAACATCTCATTCTTGTATGATCATTCATGTGCATCTTGTATGACATTGCATCATCTTACATGACATTTACATTGTATAAACACTTCTGACTTTGACCATTGCATCTCATTTCACTTCATTTCTTTATGATTTATACATTATGCATTCATGCTAACTTTTCAGGTTTGGTACGTTATTTTGAGAGGTGGATATGCCTTCACCTTTCACATCTTCTTATCTACTTCATATGCATTTTGTTTGTCTTTGAAGTGAATTTTATTCACTTGTGTTCCATCTCTCTCACTTTCTTCCTTTAAGTTACTTATCTTCTTAGGAAGTAAGTAACTTATTCTTCTGCTTCCTCCTCCTTTCATCTGCTTCTTCCATTGGTGGCTTCCTTGAAGATCTTTCTTAAGCCTCACAAACCATAGGAACATCCAAGCATGATAATAATTAGGGTTGTGATTAGTCCCCCTTAGCTTTTTACCTTTGAGTCTCCTTGAGTCTCTCTTCTCTTCTCAATAATCAGAGACTAAACTCTTAAAGTTTTAGGACTTTGGAATTAGGGTTATGTCTGCATCCTTCTATTAGGATAGAGTGTATAACTTTAATCCTAAGTGTTAAACCTTTAATTTGTTTAAACCTCTTAATCAAATAATCTAATAATCACCAAGGCTTTATCTTGTAACTTGGGCCTTACATTAGGGTTCTAATTCTTCCTTATGGTTAAGAAGGACTAACCCTAGTGTTTAATGGACAAGTCCCCCTCAAGATGTCTTACAAACATAAAATTCACTTCTTAATCTCATCCCTTAAATGAAATCCACCTAATAAAGGCTTTTTTATATAATGAATTTAATCCCTAACCATGGATTAAGTTGAGGTATCTTCCTCAGCGTAAGTGTGCTCATATATTATCCTTCTATTAGGATGGTGTAATGAGCCCACTAATCTGTGATTAGAGATTAAACTCATTACTTAACACTAAACAAAAACCCAAAAAAAATCTTAATAATCACAAGTAGGTTAATTCTCTTAATCCTACATCATCATGGTAATTAAGTTGAGATGCTTATCTCATATTTAAGTAGGCTCATTATCCCTAACCAGGGAGGATATAATGAGTTTACAAGACCTTGATTTAGGCTTAAGCTCATTTACCTATGCAAAAACACCAAAAAAAAATAACAAAACTGAAAAACACAAAAACAAACAATAATCGTCTCCTCCAGGATTCTCTTCTGATCATACTCATTTACAAACGAGAACTTGCTTCTTCCATCTAATGCAAGACAATTAGCACTCGAGCCAGACGAGTCATACACTTAAGCATAGACAAGCAAGCAGTTCACAGTCAATTTATCTTTCAGTCTCTTTGAGTCGAACTACGGTGTTCTGACTTCCTCATTGCACGAGAGGATACGTAGGCATAACTTAACTGTTATCGAACAAAAGTCTCTCTGTTATCCCCCTCTTTCAGCATTCTTTCTAAAGCCTCAGTTCCTGAGCAATTCACTTTTTTGCACTGTCACTTGTATATTCTTCTCCAGCTTTTGCACACAGATAGCACATATACTACCCCTTTAAACACAATCTTTCAAGCGTGGATCCCGTCGAGTACGACGGACAATCTGGGTGCTAATACCTTCCCAGGTTGTAACCAACCCCCTTTCTCAGCTTCTTTGGTTCGCAACTGTCCTATCCATCTTTTTTCTAGGTTTATGCAACATTACCTTTCCTTCGGGATAAAAATGCCTAGATGGCGACTCTATTCATCTTCACCTTCATTTTCTCTTTTCGCTGACCGTTCGCGCTTGTACTGGGATGCAAATCTTCGGGAGCGACAACTTGGCGACTCTGCTGGGGAACCTATCTTGCAACCAGGGCTTCTGGTTCTTTTTATGGGTTTCTCCTAGCGCTTGTTTGATTTGTGTTTATGGGGGTGTTATGTTCTACTTGTGCTTATTGTTTATTGATTTATTTATTGCTTTCTGTGCAGCTTTATTTATTGCTTTCATTTACTGTTTATATGCATTTCATATTGTTATCATCATATCATCTGTGTTGGATCTGTTGTTTTCCTTGGTGGGAGGGTTATTGAGTGAGTAAGGTTCCACACCTGGGACCTGAGTGACACATAGGATAAAGTGGCTTCATATTCTTTCCCATTCCATTTCGGTCTGGTGCGGGAATATGAAACACGATTCAGACATAGGTTTCTTCTTGAGAACTCTGTGCTACGGATTTCCTGTAGTACTAGGGCTATTTGGGAAGCCTGCTATGTCTGGATGACCTTTTTATGACCTTCAGCATCTGAGGTGAATTAGAGGAGGATCCTTTATGGTTATTGTAAACACTGTACCTCCGGGTTAGAAGTGTTTACACTTCTTATAACTGATCCAAGTCTGAGGATCCTTGTTCTAGAACAATACATGTGAGGGGGTTGGTATGTTTACAAGTTTGCAGGAACCCTTGGCCTCATCATGCCTTTGTTACCAGTTTTGGTTTAAGGTTATATCATTTTGGAATGTTCTTGTGAAACCTTGGACTTGTGGCTCTTTATTTGATCCCCCCACATGGTTACTGGTTTTCTAAGCCTTCATCCGGACTTATGAACACACACGGACCCTATCGAGGCAGATAACAGATCCAGCACTTGATCACAAACCCTTTGCATATCATTCTGCATACATCATTTTGCATTATTTAACATTTGTCTATTTGTTTTACAGGGTATCCACATCTTATCTTTGGTTTGGTTTTGACCTGTTCTACTGCTCAGATTCCTTCAGCTATCTGCACTAGTATCTTCATCAGTTGTCTTCATCAGAGACTCTTTTTCAGCATCTTCTTCAGTTGCCTTTATCAGCAGTTATCTTCAGTCTTCTTCACCAGCATCCATTATCAGCATGGACACATCTAGGAAGAGCAACATCACCTATCATTTCTTTGAGCCCACTCTGACAGGCATCAGACAGATTCAGTCTCTCATCACTCCTGATCATGTCCCTTTATTCAGGGAACATTATGGTGGCATTATGGACATGATCATGGACCTAGATGCATCACAAAGGAGAATGATCCACACGTGTCTTTAGTTCTATGACCCTCCTCTCAGATGTTTCACTTTCCCAGATTTTCAGTTGGGACCATTGATGGAAGAGTTCTCTATGTTATTAGGTGTCCCCATCAGGAGAGGGATTCCTTTCAACCCTGAGATGGCTGCTACCAAGAATGAAGATGTAGCTAAGGCTTTGAACTTGGAGCCCACCCTCATTGACCAGAATATGACCACCAAGGCTGGAATCCCAGGCCTTCATTTGGACTTCTTGGTTACTCAAGCCACCATTCATGCTGCAGCAGGGAAGTGGGACACTATTTGTGCTCTTATGGCCCTTAGCATATATGGAGTCATCTTGTTTGCAGATGAGCCTAAGTTTGTAAGCAAGAGTGCTATCCAGCTTTTCATGTTGAAGAATCCAGTCCCTACCTTGCTTGGAGACTTTTACTACTCAGTGCATCAAAGGAATGAGAAGCAGAGGGGGGAATTAGTCAGATGCTATGCACTTATGTTCTATTTTTGGTTGTTAAGGCACCTGCCAAAGTCAGAAGCTTTCTAGAACCCTCATCAGTCAAGGAACTGGGCTAAGATAATGATTTCCCTTACTTCAGAAGATATCAGATGGTGCACTCAGAGCACCAAGGGTAGAGATATCATCACCAACTGTGGGCAGTATCCCAATGTACCCCTGATTGGAGTGAAGGGTTGAATCAACTACAATCCTTTACTATTCAAAAGGAATTAGGGTATGCCTTGGTACATCCACCAAGAGGGCAAGACTTGACAGAAACCCTCTATTGTGACATTCAACACAACCTTGCCATTGCCAGACAAGCTTCCTGGTGTAACATGGTGGGAGAACTGACTTTAGTCATGTTGCGGATAGCAAGAGTCGCCACCGACTTTTATTTTATCCAAAGGATAGGGCATGAAAGAACAGGAAATACCTTAAAAGATTTTTGAGTTCGGGGGGTAGGTTATGTAAAGGGAAGGTGTTAGCACGCTTTACATCCATGGTTATCCATGGTATCTTAGTTACTTAGCTCACTTTAAACTGTTTTGAGAGGTGTAGTGTGTGATTAAAAATTTTCTTAAGTACTTTATAATGATCCTTGTATGGATGTATATAAAGACTTTGTTTTGAAAATTGTTTAAAATGTAAAGTGTAATGAAGTAATTTGATGAAAAGTGAGCAAGTACTTAAGAGGAACCTACCCTATGTTAAATCTTTACTGTTCTCGTATGTTCTTTCAACGGTAAGACTATCCCTATTATTAAGGAATAGGTAGTCATTACCTTGGATGTTATAAGGGACATGCGAAGGGTCATCTGTGTTTAGGCAACTGTAAGGTGTCTTAGCAATACGAAGGGACTTATCTTCTTTCATTCGAAAGGGACAAGATCATTTACTTAGGCAACATCAAAGGGACTTGATCTTATAATCTTTAAAGGGACTTGATGATATTTTATGAGAAGGGACTTTGCTTTTTAGACACCTTACTTGACCTTTTGATTTAGGCAACATGAGGAATAACCTTAGGAAGTGAGATGGCGATCAAAGATCGACTTACGTGTGTGCGTGTATAGGTTCATATATTTATCTTATTAAATTAGTGATCTAAATTAATTTTAAAGCAAATAGGTTATCACTCCCTATAATTACTAACCATGGCAATATAAATATTTATAGATAATAAAATAAAGACAAAAATAAAACCTACAACTATTACAAGGCTTTCGCATTTACATAAATATAGAAACGATTAAAATATAAATATATAACGAAATAATAAAA